>OW121771.1:7436258-12436258 GCA_933228765.1 Miltochrista miniata
ACTTGGTTTATGTGATCTTTCCAGTTAATTCGGTTGTCAATTGAAAGTCCGAGATATGTTTGTTTTTCTACAATGTCCACTTCGGTGCAATAACATGATGTCACTACACTATTGCAACCATGTAAACAGTGATGACAGCGAATGACAAGTGATGGCCTACAGATGTCACGGTTTTGACTGGAGCTGATATACATCAATTTTGTCTTTTTTTCGTTAACAACAAGACCAGCATCATGAGACCATCTTATCAGTAAGTCGAACTCCTTTTGAAGCAGTTCCTGAGCTTCAACAACAGTACGCCCTGTGGCTACTAGGCATGTATCATCTGCGTACTGATATATTTCACAAGATTTTATTAAATTAGTTAAACTATTCACATAAGTTAGGTAATGTATGGGTCCTAACACAGAGCCTTGCGCCGTGCCATGGGTTACCCCCCTCGTGTCACTGATATCGTCACCGACTTTGACCACAAACTTTCTGTCTTGAAGATAGTCCTTGCACCATGTAAGCAACTTACCCCTTATTCCACTGTCATGTAGGCACTCTATAAGTCTGTCATGTCTTAATGTGTCAAAAGCTTTCCTGTAGTCTATAAATACGACTAATACATGTTCTTTTTTATTCAAATGTTCATAAATACTATCTGTGAATGCTGATAAAAGTTTAGTAGTATTTTTTTTTGGTTGAAAGCCAAACTGTTTCTCACTTAATATTTTATTTTTATCATAAAATTCATAAATTTGTGTAGAAATAAATTTTTCTATAATTTTATCTATCGTTGGTAAAATTGTTATTGGTCGATAATTTTCGTATTTTAATAGACTTCCTTTTTTATGTATAGGTCGTACAATTCCTGTTTTTAATTCTAAAGGATACCTACCTTTATCTATACATCTGTTAATTAGTTTTGATATAACCGTTGTTATTTTTGTACACATTATTTTTATATCAATAGTTCTTATTCCGTCAATCCCAGGTGCCTTGTTACTACTTAAAGACATAATGGTTTTTTTAAGAGACTGCGGGTCACATGGTTTGAATCTCATAGTTACATTTGCAGGTGTAGTATACAGATTTTTGTCTAGTAGCGCTTGTGAACAAATTGGTATCACTTGTTTGGTGCTTGTAATAAAAGTTTCAGCGAATTTGTTTGCAATATCTTTTCCTGTGTCATTTGCACTCAAGAAGGCCTTTCTCAAAATATCATCAACTGACGATTTGATTCGACCGGTAATACTGTTCAGAATTTTCCATAGATTTCTCATATTATTTTCATTTGTAATGATTTCAGATGTTAAATAATTATTTTTATTTACGTTAATTAATTTATTAGCAAAATTTCTAGCTTTATTATAATTTTGTTTAACGATTAGATTATTAGGGCGTTTCACCCACTCGGTAAATAGTTTGTCCCTATATTTACACGCTTTTAAAACTTTTTTATTTACCCAGACTTGCAATTGGAGTCCATACGCCTTCTCTTTTACTCTTGTTCTATCCGTATATTACTATTGCGTATGTGTGTGTTTGAGGATTGCTCTTGAAATCTCGCTTGTTAGAGTACGGCGCGTCTACCTCAGTTTATATGGAAGTCTTTGTTAATAATGGGTAGTGGTTTGTGTAAAATATGCGAAAGTCAATGTTCAAAGGTTCCAATGTATGCATAAAAGCTATTGATGGAATGAATCATTACGTTCGTTGACCTCTGTCCTCGTTAAATGGGCGTTTTCAACGCTTATGAAAATTAAACGAAGAAACTATTTTGTACAATATCGATAGTAATTATGTCAAATAGATATTCAATCCTTTATCCAGTCAATATGAAAATACTTTTTGAACTTGTGTTGGCGACATTGCTTGGTTCTATTTTATTCTTGGTTCCTTTAAACCTTTATTCCCCTTTTTTTAACCTGAGGGAAAATCCTTATGGATGCTATGCCGGACTCCTACCGACTATAAAACCTCACGTAACGCCCAACAGTCTATGGTTGGGAGCCCCGGGTAAACCCTTTATTCCCCTTTAACACTTTACCATAACTCTATCAGAGTTCCGAATAAAAAGATATGGATTAACACGATCACCATGATTGTTTTTTTTTTGCTTTTATTGTGACTAAAAGCTACTGTTTTATTTCCCGTCATGATCTCATAATGTTATATATGGCCTGTCTTAGCTTCTGCTTTTTTGAAATAAAGTTTAGGTGTTTTGAAGTATAAAAGAATGAAAAAATAAATTTGCGAATAATACTACTAAATATTTCAGAAATTTTAATTAAATGTTCAGTTTTTATCTTCCCAAATCAAATAAACTCTATCCTTTGCTCTCGCATCCTAAGTACGTAATTTGGAAATAATTGTCCAAAGAAAATGACTTACCTGAAGCAAACAATGTAGGGTGTCAACAATTTCAAAATTTTCAGACTACCGTCCAAATTATCTCTATAATTACATTGTACCTTTGAGTTGCTGGATGCTAAATATAACCCACGTCCAACTTGATGAAGGTGGACGTTTGTAATATGAGAACTGGGTTTAATTCAATTTTAGGGATGTTTTGGCTAAAAATAACATTTTAGACGAATGGTACGTCAAGAATTTGCATTGTGTTGAACTGTGACGTTTTATTTTAGTATCCTGCTAATATCATGTTAAGATTTGTGAAGATGTTTACATGTTTGTTACTAAATTACGCTGTTCCCACGGGAAGCAGGTACTGAATTTTACGCAGAGGAAATTGCGAGTGTCATCTAGTTAGTTTCCATTTTTTAAGTGTGGAAATCCTCATGGATGCTATGCCAGACTCCTAGCGGCTAAAACCACACGGGGTCCTGCTGTCAGCCTATGGCCGGGATTCCTGGGTGCGCTCTCGGAAGGATAACCCCCGGGAATATTGCCTCCTATTCCCATGTGTAGATTCCCAACGTATTTGTAAATGTATAGATTTAAAATTAGTAGTTTACAATGGAGACTTGTGGAACCAAAAAACTATTTTCAAAGTCTGGAAATTTCTGATAGACTAATATTTATTTATCTAAATATTTGTCTCATTACATATAGACATTCCGCTTTACTTTCAACTGGAAACTTTGATAAAAAAATCCATTAAAAACAAAAACCTCCATTAACAAAACTGGTTTCTGGACATGACACCAACATTTTTGTTTATTTATAACTAAAACACACCACTTTCACTAGTATAATTAAATACCCATAAACAAATCAAGATTCAAACCAAAAACTTCTTAATGGTCACGAATCACAACTGGACTTAACTGGTTTCGACAAGGGCGGCAGGTGACCTTGCGACTTGAAATAATTATGAGACGTGATACAACAAATGAGATAAAAAAAAGGACTGTTTTGTAAAATGTAAAAGAAATCGAATAGACTCCGAACTAGTTCTTATAGAGTGCTTTTTAGGGTTGTATACGCAAAGGGTAAAAACTGGACCTTATTTATGAGACTTCGTCGTCCTTCTGTCTGACACGAGGCTGTATCTCGGGATGATTGAAAATTTTAGCTCTTTAGCTAAAATTTTCACATAGGATGTATTTCTGTTATAACAAAAATACTAAAAACAGAAAAAAAAAGGGGGATTAAGGGGGCCCCCACACAACAATCGTGATTTTTTCGTTTTTTGGGTACGGAACCCTGCTGCGTGCGCCAGTCCGACTCGTAATTGATTTTTTTTTATTTAATTGTGATTAAATTTCAATAAGTTTTTATTACGCTTTCTGTGATTCCATTATACATTATTTAATTTATGCAAATGTTAAAAATATAAATTTTTAGCAGCCGAAAAAATCATGAGCAAATGAACCGACGAGCTAGAAAAGGTCGCAAGGACTGGATGCGTTTAGCACAAGACCATGTGTTGTGGCGTGAATAAGGAGAGGCCTGCGTCCAGAACTACACTGCTATAGTTTTAGTTTTAATTCTTTACTCCATACAGAAACACAATACATTAAATTAAGCAATCAAATCAGTCTATGGCAGTATTGTTCCTAGTTATATACATTAATATAACTAGGAACAATACTGCCATGATAGACTGATTTGATTGCTTAATTTAATGATACTCAAGAAAAAGACAAGAAGAATTCTATGAATGTTTATTTTATTATATTGTAAACAAATACATACAAGCCTTTATGACATGTTACAAAAAAAATCCCTCGAATGTCGACTCTCAAAGTCCGAAATGCCTGTACAAAGGAATATTTACACATGAAGAATCGCAAATATTCTGTTGTGCAAAACCAGACCTATCCAAAGTATCACAACTCATAATACGATGTCCAAACGTTACATTGAAAATAAACGGACACGTGTCGGAAATGTTATTTCGTCCGTGAAACTTTGAAACGGGGTAACAGAGAGACCATCAAGTGCGGAAAAGATTTTATAAGAAATGTTCGATAAAAGGAAATTGTCGAAAAATAAATTTTCATGTGGAAATATTCACGGTCTCGAGCAGAATTCGAATCTGCATTTTCTCTCATGATGTGCAAGACGCTTTACTTATCGTTCAGCCAAAAACTGCTGCTGAATGCTATTCAAAAAATATTTTATCATAGAAGAATATATATCTAGAGAGAGACAGAAGTAGAATAATCATATCAGTTATTGGCATCTTACATTTAGCCTTCACCATCAACATCATCATCAAGTCAGCTTATATCAGTTCACTGCTGAACGTAGGCCTCTCCCAATTTACGCCACAACACATATGGTCCTGCACCAAACGCATTCAGTAATTCCCACTTGCCTTGTCTTCCGCATTCAGTCCCTCCCTGCTATCTTTACCAGGTCGTCGGACCATCTGGCGGAGGGTTAACATATTATAATAAATATATAGCCTCACACAAAGAAACATGATATTATGTAAGATTATTGAAAGAATGATAATATATTTTCCTTTTTTACATTTCGTTATTAGTAGGGATGGCAAAAATATCTGTCCGTATATTCTATAGAAGCTTGGTCAACGTACAAACAAAGCGAGTCAAACCGGTATTTATATACACCTGACATTTAACTGAGCTACATATGAAAATTATTTTCATACCTAATTGTTACGAGGTGGTTTTGTACGGCCATTTAATTGTGGCTGGCTTTTTTTGATTGCGAATTAGTACAATAGAAACTGATTTGGTTTATCACGAACTGAGACAGGTGGATAGGGTCTGCATGCGGAAGGAGGAACATGAACAAGCCTATATTTTATAAGCTTTTTTTAGTATTAGACTCGAAAACTGTTAAGTTACGCAACGAGCTGCAGCTTGCTTTATAGAGCGAGCTGCGATCTTTAAAGAGGTTTTCCGATAAAGAGTAGTAAAAACAGCTCGCAGACATAGTACGTACGTTAAACTGGCAGTGGGTTAGCCACATCTGTAGAAAACTCAACGGAGAAAATTAGTCAGAATTCTGAAGTGAAGACCGCAACTTGGTGAACGGACGTCAGCGACTTGGAAAAGGACTGAAAGGATGTGGGTTGCAGCGCGAATTGGGAGAGCCTTGCCACAGGCTATTTTTAAATACTTACGTAAAGTTTGTAAGGCAAACGACCTTTAAATTAATACACTGAAAGACATGTAAAACCAAATTTGATTAAAATCACAAAAACTCCTGCTGTGCATGATCATAACAATTTTAAAACAAAATTACGTATCACTGACAGAGAATTTTTCACACACAAGACTTTAGGTTTTGACGCACTTAAAACAAAACAGAGGGCGACACTTTTGATTAATTTATTTTATATCTTCTTGTCTAGACGAAGTATTGTGCTTTTAAGAAATACTAATAATGTCTAAGATTGCTCAGGGCGTATTCGACCGAAATCGGAGTAAGACTATACTAGAGCTAGAGAACAACTTGTATTGAAGTATAGTCTACTTCAGTATGGTTGTCATAGTCACAGGGCGGAAACTCCAGCTTGAATGTGTGCGTGTGATCAATAAAATGTAAGCAAATTGTCCGTCAACGCGCACGTCAACTCTACTGACAGCTGTGGCGCGACAGGGAGTTGCCGATCTGTATGTAATACTATTATATTATCTTTGGTCATAGTTACGTCTAATTTAGAGTGTTTACCATTGTTACGTGTGCTTATTAGCTGTCAGTAAAATGGAAAATCACTTTACTTTTAGTAGAAGTACAAGTTATTCTCTAGTAATAGTCTTACTCCAATTTTAGTCGAATCCGCCCGTAAAAGATTAATTATTAGGGGGTTGTTGTACACCATTCATTATTATCTGTATAGCAATTTTCGCTAACTTGTTTCTTGTTGCTGTGGAGGGGTAAAAAGGCGTTAGTACAAAATATTGAGCAAAACAATTCAAAAAACGGCAATATCAAACTTTTTGAAATTAATATCCCGGTAAAATTTCGCCAGAACAATAAATGAACTTTTGTTGGAAACTAATTTGCGATGAACTGGAGAACAAATTGTTTTTCAATGATCCGTTGGGCAGTCGCATTAATTCCCTAAAGTTACATAATATATCGAAAAGTTCTGTATGTCTGTATATTGCTGTTTTATTTCGACTATTTCAATTCAAGCCAGTTCAAGAGTACAAATAGTTTTTATGTGATGCTATGAATTTTGGCGCTCTGGTACTTTGCAAGGAGGTAGCCAGATTACCTCTCTACCTATACAGTCAAGATGTTCAACTTTCCTTCTGTGAAGCAGCGAGAAGGGAAGGCTGTAAAAGGAACACAATGTTAGGGTCATCACTTTCTTTGTATTTGATTGTATGACTTTTTTTACTATAGGTACATATTTTATAACGCAGGTATGTACCTAACAGATACACATACTTAACAATAACTGACCTTAAAACGATAAAACTTCAAATCTATATTGCAGATACCCACACTACTTAATAAAATAACCTAATGATCGTGATCGTATACCAAGAATCGATTTTTTGTAGGGTGGAAAAAGGTTTAGAAGCCTTCAGTAATTCAATACCTAAGCAATTTTATGACCAATACGTTTTATAATTATACGAATTATATTGTCATTGGAGCGGATTAACGTATTATATTGTTACAAGTTAATGCCCACGTGAAGTTTTCCCGTAGATATTCGATTCCCACAGAGCAAGCTATGCTTTAAAGATAGACATGACACTGTGGACTTTTCAGTAGACTTATAAAAAAGGAATAATATCGTCGTATAGTGTTCTTTCATATTTGTCATGATTAAAGGAATGTTTTCTATAAGAACTTTCAGTAGGCTTGATTTTTTTAGATATCTAGAACAAATACCAGACACATTTTAATTTACACAAAACCTTGACAAATTAAGCACCTAAACCTTCCTCATGAATCACTCTGTCTATTGGTTTTAAAATATGCAGTGATTAGGTTCTAAATTGGGGGTAGAACAAAAACTGCAGCAACAAAAACTATGTTACCAAATTGTCAAACTTTTAAGGTAAGGTAGCCATGATGAATGATACAGCTGTTTTAGTAATGACAAGACAAAGACGGTCAAGGATTTCCGTGACTTTGTATGCGATAATGCTTCATATGCGATCAATAAAATTTAAATTAACAAAAATTACACGTTTATTTCTTTGATAAGAAAAATAAGTTTCAAATGAAATGAATTCAAACAATGTTCTGAAAGATTCTGAATGGATTACGGAGCCAACTTTACACTATAGCTGCATTATTTTGAACAAGGTTTAAGAGATTAAAACCAAAGCTTTCACGATTTCAGTGCCGTCAGCTGAATTCAACTTTGACTGTAAAGATAATTTAAGTAACTAGTTGAAGCTCGCGTGGAATTGTGTTCCAGTTCCCGCTTCCCTAGGTAATATACGGAGGCTGAAAAAAGTGACCTATGTTTTATTCCAGAGAGAGATTCTCGATCTGTTCAGCCGTTAGAACGTGATTGAGTAACAAACATACACTAACTTTTACATTTATATTAGTAGGATTGTGGGCGCTTCATTAGACCAAGTTTAGATCCTGATGAGTGGACCCCATTAGAAGCTAAGAGTTGTAAAGTTCCGAGGGTTTCTTCAGATGCATACTGCTTCTCTCCTTATGTACGCTAAAATGAAAATTTTATATATATTCTATATGTTCATACCCGGTGTCGTCAAGATTATTAAAATAAATACTATTTGCCTCTTCATTCCTAACCGTATAACTAGCGGACACCACACGGTTTCACCCGCGTAGATCCCGTTCCCTTGGGAATAAAATATAGCATATATCACCCGCGGATATCGTAGCTTTCCAACAGTGAAATAATTTTTCTAATCGTTTCAGTTGTTTCGGAGCCTATTCGATGCAAACAAACAAATATTTCCTCTTTATAATATTAGTATACAATATATTATCTTACTTAACCTCTTATATATATAATATGGTTTGTTAGAAATATACGAATTATTACGATGACGCAATAACCATATTCGACGTCAAACGTCAGACCACCTATAAAAAAATTATCTGAATATTCAATAACATTAATCTGTCAACATAATATAGACTCAGCACAGCCCTGGGCGATAGACAACGAATCACTGCAAACAGTTTGAAATTAGAATTAGAATGGAATGCTAACTGCAATATGGGTAATCTAATCGATTATTTTATTCAATTATAATGAAATTAAGTATTCCATTGCACTGAAGAAAGTCGCAAGGACTGACTGGACGTGGGAGGCGCAGGACCGTGTATTGTGGAGTGATATGGGGGAGGTTTATGTCCAGCAGAGGACTGTAAAAAGCTGATTTGATGAAGGAATAAAATGTGATTAAACTGTGAGTGCCATTACTCAGTAATAAAAGAGAAATCTACATGTTAAACATTCACACCTAAAAGGCTAATTATTGTATGCACAAACGATCTCATTGTGTGAGGTTCTAAGTTGCTCTGAATACAGGAAGCAAAGAATGGCAAAAGAAAATGAATTAGCTCTTTCGAATTTAGAATGTTACTCGACCACAGGATAAAAAAGTATGGTAGTATAAAAACAAAGCAGAGTTATTTATTTACCAGCACAGCTGTTCAATATTAAAAAAAAATGTTTGACTGTTGGAAAAAAAAGTTTTTTATAACCGCATAATGAAAAGGTCAGCTTGTAAGGAATCCTCATTTCCTTATTATCCTGTTAGCTTTAGGGATAATAGCGCACTTATTTTTTGTTCGTCGTACTGTGCTACTGAAATGCTCGCCGTTTTCAGCAAAAATAGGTCAAAAGAGGAAGTACCTATATTTGTGAGAGTAGGAAAATGATCATCGTTGGTCTTCGACCTAATTACCAACAAGATTCGGATTCGGAAAATTAAGTTCACAGTGTCACGTCAAAAGCAGACTTTAGAACTAAAACGATTGTGTACTTTTTGAGTTAAGATTGAAATTATGAAACTATTTTTTTTTTAACGGGAACGAACTATAACGGTTAAAGAAACAGGAGGTCGTGGGTTTAATTCTCACGTATGATAAAAAGTCTTTGTTTAATAAACATGATGAAGTATATTTGTTCTGTGCCTGAATGTAATTAATTTATAATATGTAAGTATGTCATGTATTTGCATTATCAGTTGTTTAGATCTCCTAGAACAAGCTTGTTTTAAATTAATTTGGGATAGATGGCGCTACAACGATGTCCTATTAAAGTTGTTCTTACATATAATATTATCTTGAAAACTATACAGATACACTTATACTCGTATCTTCCATTCACATGGTAGAAGTTAAAGAAATATCAAATTGACCCTGTGAATAGAATGAACTCATGAGTTACTCATCTGAGGGATTTAATCTGAATACTCTATGGTAACCGCCAACTCTCACCGTTGACTACCTTAGTACTAAATTGCTATACCTACAGTACGATTGATTACATTATGAATAATTGACGAGATTGAAACTCCCCGATAAATAGATAGATATGTTTACAAATAACTACATCAGCATAACTGATAATAAAAGGTAATGGCTTTGAAGTGTGTATCCTAAGACACTAGATTAATTGACAGACAAGAGACATCATAATAATATGCCTACGACCTGACCACAGTAAATTAAAGTCAGTATGTAATAGTAAACTATCATGATACCGAGCATAAATTAAATATTTCTTTGTAATTATTTATACTGTTGATTGACGGCACTTGGTGGAACTTGCTGCACATATTGAAAACGACACTTGTACTATTCCACAATATTTCAATATATTTCTTTGTAACTTCGCTATACTCCAGAGATCGAAAAGAATTGGTTTCTCTGCGTTGCTGTAACTACGCTTTAGTAATTGTAAATCGTCTTTGAGTTAATTTTCTATGTAGGAAGATATAGCACACTGATCCCTCAAAAAGAGCCACGTCCATTTGTAGATACATCATCCAAGAAGTTCACAGTTTAATACGTATTTATGACGATATAAAATATCGCTACTTGAATAGGAAATAAACGAATACTCAGGGGTATTCCATAATATAGGTTTATCTCGCATCGTAAACTGTTTATTGGCGGTTGCACAGAAATTCATCGCTCGGATATATAGCGGTAAGTATAGCTTTTTAAAACATGAAACTGTTTAGGTCTGTTTAATTTCTACTGTCAACTCATTTTCTCAAAACGGCCATGTCATGCTTTACAGAAGTAAAACTGTATGCCCCTACTGGATCTTTTACTAGATTATGTCCAATACTGTGACCAAGCTTTAAATAAAAAACTAACAAATAAATTATTCAAAGAAATTTTTTTTTTGTTATTTTGTTTGATTTTTTGGTGTATAACCTGTAGTTATAAATTTGTATAACAGACCGATAACTATAATAATAGCCACGCGTATTTTTTTAAAATATTCACGGACATTTCTTACAACGCCATCTGATCCCAAAGTAATCTAGGAATAACCTGCTTGTGTTATGGGTATCAGACCACGGATGGTAATACTTATATACTTTTAAATATATACTTATCATACATTGTTCTAATATTGAGTAACATCACCACAAATATCTATCAAGTATTTTAGAGAAAGTCGGTATAGACAAGCCTTTTGTTCAATCTATCGATTACGTCCAGTTATGTACCCTGAGGCCATCTTATATTCATATACCGGTTCTAATCCATCAAAATTAGCCAATCATAGAATATCGAATAACGAATGCAAATAGCTAATAATGTAATTATAGAATTTTTATTGTAAAGACGTAATACCTATGGCATCCAATACCTTCAAAAAAATTCTTGAGAATAATAAAAATTTCAACCTGAACCATTTAGCCGCAAGAGCGTGAAAGAGTAACAAACATCTACAACAAATACAACCTCCTTCCAGAAGTACTGAAAGGTTAAAAGGACAAAAACAACCTCCTTATACAAGTAGAAATACATCTGCAGTTCATGTATAAAATGTAATACATGAGGTCTATCTGTTTTTAATTTAGTCTTTGATACAGTAATTGATTCTTAGTACATACTCGTATAAACAAACTTAAAATTCAATAAATATTCATAATAAAATTTACATACAGACATACTGACATGTTTTATTATTGTTTACTATGAATATGTTTATGAACAAGTCTAGACTTAATATTGATATTAAAGTATCTGGAGGTACTAGATATTATGATAACGTTCTGAGACAATCCACCTAGAACTTCAAGGTCCGAACCAGCACCAGTTGAATAACGGATCATGGGTGCTATGGGGTTCATTCAAGTCATGGAATGGGGCCCAGCTAGTTTCTGTGTCAAACTGTTCAAGTACCGCAGTAAAAGTAATTTTACTTCAAAACGGATACTAAGTTTTTATAGATAGATACATTATTTGTTTATCAAGAACATACATAAAACAGGTTATATTACTACATCTTACTACTATTATAAATGCGAAAGTTTGTTAGTGTGGATGTTTGTTACTGTCATTTGGTACATGGATACATTAAGTCTGGAATAACACATAGGTTACTTATTATCCCGGGAATAAGTTCCTACGGGAAGTGGCAACGGGAACAATTTTTACGCGGGCGAAGCTGCGGGCATCAGCTAGTACGATTATAAATCTATTATAGCCAGGTGCAGTCGGCGACCGTATATTTACTAACAAGCGTTTTAAACTAAGCGCACACGCAGCCGGGATGTTTGAATATACATCTATTTCTGATTAGAGCTTACCTTCAGTTTCTTCTACGCTTCTACTTGAGCTTATGGGAGCTTATTCAACGAAATATGTAATGAAATACTTTAGAATGTCAAAAGTTCTGGTTCAGTTCGAACTGGATTGAGAAAAGTCTTGGAGGATGATGAATATGATGATCACTAATTAATAAGTCAGAATTCGTGATCAGAGATAAATATAAACACAACATCATCTAGCCCAAATTAAACTAATATAAGCTATGGTATCTAGACGGCCGATAAACATACTTATATATTTTTAAATACATACATTTAAGTATACAGGGTGTCCCAGAAGTCGACGTCAAGCCGGAATCGGGTAACAGGCTAGGTCGTAATAGTTGTCAGAAAAATATAAAAAAAATCTCTGGGACACCCTGTATAATTACATCCAGACAAAAAAATCAATGAGCTCATACGAAGAGATTTGTCCCGGGTGGGAATCAAACCCACGACCTCCGAATCCGTAGTCAGGTATACCGAAAGTCAAAGATCTGGTTTAGTTCAAACTGGATTGGGAAAAGAAACGGAGGATGATGATCACGGAACGATGATGTAATGGTATTTTAGTTAATAAGATTAAGTCAGAGATTCTTGCTCTGAGATGATTCGACCAAACTCGAAGTTAAACAAGTGTAACTTTTAATTCCAGGATTACTTTTATACCTTGAATTTATGGTAGGGATATGTTTGTTTTTCCGTTCGTACGTTTCGCGCTGCCGATGTCAACCCGGAAAATGAAATTTATGTGCCTACTTGCTTTTCAAATTCCGTGTCTTTTATAGCACAGCAGGGTACAGCTCGTAAAACGACACAAACGTTAACCCATCTCTGTCCTAACTGAAGCTTAACACCATAATCATTCACAGAACTCGGAGCTATCGGGGCTACGGGCGCTTATAAAATAACAATGAATTCATAATCCGAATCGAACTTCGTACCTTCTATTGTTTCATGGCAGCATTATCCATCGTCTGAGTCTGAGCTGAATATTAACTACGATATGTGAATGGTACTACTGTTTCCGATTATGGTGTCTTTGTGATCTATGGTCTAATACTCAGGTTACTAACTTACGTTTTACTGACGGGTTTATCGCTCAAAGGAACTTCTGTCAAAAAACTTTCATATAAAACTAACATACAAACAAACACATACTAGAAAATTTACATACACTTATATACAAACAATCACGACGATATCCCCCAGGGTGTAGGTAGAGGAGAATTACACACCTAAACCTTAAGAGCACTTTCGTTAGCCAAGCGTTTTAGGAGAATTCTACTTATTCCATCATCCGGGTATCACAAAATTAAGTAGGTATATCAATAAAAGAAATCAGCCCATAGCATTATATCCACTGCTGGACCTCCCCCAATTTACACCACAGCGCCCCATCCTGCTCATTCCGCATCCAGCTACAGTCTGTGACCTTTTCTTAGTCGTCAAATATGTACAAAGCAAAAATTCATCTACCAGGACTAACATTACCGTGCAATTCTGGGAGAAATAAAAAGTGAGGTAATAAGAAATTGCTACATACATCAAAATATTTAATACTAGCGGACGTCACACGGTTTCCCCCGCGTAGTTCCCGTTCCCGTGGGAATACGGGAATAAAATATAGCCTATGTTCACCGCAAAGAGTGTAGCTTCCCAATAGTGAAAGAATTTTTCTAATCGGTCCAGTGGTTCCGGAGCCTATTCGTTACAAACAAACAAAAAAACAAATCTTTCCTCTTTATAATATTAGTATAGATATGAACTTACAAACTCATTCAGTATTCGCAGCAACAACACGACAGACTGACATTGACAAGGTATATTAGTAACACAATGTATGATATATTTTATATGCTATTTAATTCATTTTGCAACTTGCCTTTTTTTTATCTTTCTTACTGATCCGTAACTCGAATGAAAATTTTTAAAGTCATTTTTTCTTTGCATTCTTGGATAATAGTTTTTCACTGTATTTTCATGAATTATGTATAGTATTATAGTGGCAAAGGAGTGTTTATAAAATTTATTAAATACTAATAATAGTGAGGTTAGCTATTACCATTTAGTGCGGAAATGCAGTGAGTGTTATTGGCACCTTTGGATTGGATACGATCCGAGATGGGTTAGGTGGGTTATTTAGCTTACAAATTATACTATACTACTCGGTTTTACTGGCTTAGCTCCCGTTCCCGTGGGAATACAGGAATAAAATATAGCCTCTGTTCACCGGGGATAGTGTAGCTTCCCAACAGTGAAAGAATTTTTCAAATCGGTTCAGTAGTTTCGGAGTTTATTCGATGCAAACAATCATATCTAAAAAAGAAATCTTTATAATATTGAGTATAGAAAAAATAATAGATATTAAAAAGATAAATTATAAACAAATTGATAAGGTTTTGTTACCCCTTCACACGCTTTTATGTTTTGTAATAAAATTGTTTTAAGTCTATTTACTTATATACATAGTGCCATATGAAAATAGGTCTTCAAGAGGAAATGAAATAATAATATTAATACATAATACAATGAGATTTCCAACACGTTTTAACTTTGTATAAGAAACTGCGAAACTGCAAATTCGACCCGAGCCAATTCTTAGGCGATAAATAATTTTGTAAATTTAATTTCAGTAATACAACTTGGCTGAACATTGTTTCATTTTCAGAAAACATTATTTAGAAGTAAATTACTGTAAAAGTATTGCTTCATCAAAAGAGGGGGTTGTGACCGGCCGTTTTGTTAAATTTATTTCTATTTTTGTGGGCCAATTACCGCACATTATTTTGTTTTAATAAACAACTTGTAAATCCGCAAGATTGTTTTTAAATATATTTTTTGGTTGGTTGACAAATTTATAATGCACAAGCAATACCTGTACTGGTTGTTAGGAATTTTTAAATGTAAAATTAAATGGCATTATTCTCATATGAACCAATATAGTTTGCATAAACAAAAATAAATGGTAGTGATAGTGATATCGGGATGACAATACTTCAATTCGATTAAGTTCATAATATAATCAAATCAACAGTCACATTGCCTACATAAGTTCCTTTATCATATCCTCCTATTCGTCAAGTTTGGACTTGGTTTGGTTGAAAGATAGTCTCATTAGTTAAACGCAATTTTTAAACTATAAACTTCTTCGGAACAAATGCAAACACGCAATTAGTCTTCTATTCGCACGAACGTTCATTATAAAAGTATACCACATTTTGGAGTGTTTTCCAAGTTTATAAAATGATTTCAACGATAACATACAGCCACATAGAAGTGTATCATTATTATCTATACATTTCAATATCAACAACGAGATAACAATGACAAATCTCGACGACATTGAACGAAGTAAATGGTTAAATTTATGCGAATCTCATTTTAAATTGCACCGATCACGGTCAGTGTGCCCGTGACCGCAAAATTAACACACGAAAAAAATTACAATTAAATGTCAGACAGTCTACAAAAATGTCCAACATAAATAATGATTTTCAAGTTTTAAAACAAAAAACTTAAATTGTAGAATCAACCGATGCATTTTGCTTGCAGAACACACGAAAAACTGCGAGTAAAAAATGCAAAAGATAAACAAACAACAGAAACAATAGCATCCTTTGGTCCGACCTTGTTTAAGACGTTATAAAATTTATATAAAACATACTCCAAATTCACGTGCGAAAATCCAAAACGAATCCTTCGGGAGCTGTCGGTTTTGAAAGACCAAACCGATTTGTACCACTGCACTATAACATGTACTGTGTATCCTTTATTTGTCACTTATCCACGTGAATTTCAATACCTTCGCGTGACTCACGTGTTGCCGTGCCGGGAGTCAGAGCGCAACTGGCCTGAACAACGAGTTTGCACCTATCGGCTAATTCAAGAGTAGCCACGCCCGAATGTTTTGATGTAGGATAGCATCGGGTTTGATATTGTAAAATGCAGTTATACTGGTGTATACAAACAGATAGATAGATGGATATCGTTCAACGACCACAGTGGCCGCGGCCACTGTTTACAATAAGTATAAATGTAAATATATTAAAATATACAGTAATAGATTAAGCTATTTCAAAATAAGAATTCATGTCGAAACTATTTTGTATGCTGAAGTTTTTATGCTAGGTGACTTATGAACATGATATAATGAAAGGGGTTTTAGAAGGTTTCTCATGCAAACTTCTGTAGGTTACGGTGACTAATTTCCATTAGATTGCTTGTCTGCCTGCCTTAGTAGTATAAAAAAGGAGGTATTCACTTCATAGGTGTTTTTTTTCACAAAGATCCGAATTACCTGTTTCATTTTATAAGCAGCACAATTTATATTGACATGTGTTATTGGCACATACTTTGGGTAGGCAGAAATGTCTTTACAGATTGATATTTTAACAGTGGGTGGAATTGCCTCACCGTTTGAAACGGTAATACAATATTTAGTTGTAGCTATGCAAATTAATTTAAAATAACAATGACTTCAATCCCACAATATGAATCAATCGAGGATGTTTGCGGTATTTACGTACAATAACTAATATTTTGTATTAATATTTTACTGCTACTGCTATCATCTTAGCGTTAAATCTATAATACATTCACTGTTGCGCCTTAGTTGCTGTCCCAACCTTCAAGTCCCACTGACTACGCCAAGAGGTTCCTCCGTCCAGGGTGTCAATTCTCGATCGAACTTAAAAGCGTAGACAAAAGTTTACTGCTGTAATGACATTTTTTGTCTCGTCTTTTGCATTGACATTGACTTTTTACCCGTAAATTTCCGTATAAGCATTCAAGTCATGGTCAAGAATCGCCGCCCTGGTGCATCTTGCAATTGAAGTTGATATGAATCTCGGAGTCCATCGGGATCCTAGGAATACGGGATCCAACGGGATTCTAGGAATGTTCCCAGGCTTGTTCACAACCTTAGTGATGCTTGCCTTTTGTTTTTGGGTTCATATCTGTTTCTACAAGTCACCACCTGGCCTATTTCTGCTAGCGACATCTGTCTTAGCCGTATAAATACATTAATGTCGAGGAAATTACCATTTCAAAACACGACACCGCATGTCGGCTGTTATTATTCCCTAACAATATAGGTATGTATTATTATAATGACAGTAACTCTGTATGTCTGTTACGTTTTTACGCCTAAATCACAAAACAGATTTTGATAAAATTTGGTCTTGTGCTCTCTCTCTCTCTGTGTGTGTACATTTTCAGTGTATAGTTCCGGCATAAGCCAGCGGTAACATCAAGGCTCATTACTCTTTCTATTAATGATTTATTTCTCCCCAAGCGACGCCTATCTATCATGGCAAAATGAAAGCAGGGATTCCGCAAAGCGTTTTGGGCAATATCTCAAACGGGAGAAGTTATTTTTTTTTTTTTTTTTTTTTTAATATTCAGCTCGCCAAATTGACGTCGCCACCAGCCTGATGGTAAGAAAGCAGTGGCGCATCTAGCGATTGAGGGCCACTTCTTAGAGTGGTCCTCAAGTTGGCGGCCCTGTGATGTGCCTCTTCACGCTCCTCTTGAAGAACCCGGGATTTTAAGATGAGGGAAAGACGTGTGCGGGCAGGTCGTTCCATGTTTTTTTTTTAGTTCGACAGAGGAACGATCTTTTGAAACGCTCGGTTCTGGCGAAGATTCTCTCCACTGTGTACGAGTGGCATCTCTGCCCGGCACGCGTTGTTCGGGATCAGAAAGGAGATGGTGGGATCAGGTTGAAGAGCTCTTCAGAACATTCGCCGTGATACATTCGATAGAAGGCAGCCAAGGACGCTATGGTTCTTCGCTGCGACAAAGGTTCGAGGCCTCCCGTCACCTCAGGACAACCAATTATTCGGATAGCACGTCTCTGCATAGCGTCAAGCGCGTCTAACAAGTACCTCGCGGAGTCATCCCAAAGGTGAGAACAGTACTCGACGCAGGGACGAATCTGCGTCTTGTACAGTAAACATCTCTGATGTGGCGTGAAATACCGTCTCACCTTATTCAGGATTCCCAGTTTCCGCGAGGCCAGACCAATACAGCTCTCTATGTAGTTTTTGTGATTGAGCTCACGCCGGACGTCTATACCGAGGATCTCCAGGTTGTCCTTTAGTGGAATTGTAATGCTCTGAAGAGAGGGCAGGGGTAGGAATGGGGACTTCTTAGCTGTAAACGCACACGCCTGTGTTTTTCTGGCATTGAACTCGACCAGGTTGTCTGAACCCCATTGGGCAATGCGGCCCAGGTCCAGATCGAGATCCGCCACGAGTTGTCGTCTCTTCTCATCCACGTCGCCTCGCCCCGCCGCTGGACGGCCAGAATAGCTCCCATGAAGAGTACTGTCATCCGCATAACAATGAATGCACCCAAGGGACAGCATGTCATTGATATGCAGAAGAAAGAGAGTTGGGGACAATACCGATCCCTGTGGTACTCCGGCATTTACCTGAAAAAAAAACAGGAAGCCTGACCATCACAGAGGACCCGAATCGAGTAATGCTCACTTCTTATTACGTGTGACAATATTGTGAAATGTTAACGTTTTTTTATACCACCAAGGTGGCAGACAAGCATACGGCCCACCAGAAGGACCGGTGGTCACCGCAGCCCATGAACGCTTGCAACACCAGAGGCGCCACTATCGCGCTGCCGACCCAGTAAAAACCTTCTAAGACCCCTTTTGAAGAACCTTTGTATGTATATTAAGTATGCCTCTGCCTAGCCCTTCGGTGATAAAGACGTAGTAATAAATGTATCAATAAGAAATGTGGTGGTCGGGTTCATGAACTTTTAAATAAATTATAATAGAAGCGATCGCAGGCATCAAAATTTAATATACTGAAAGGGCTATTATACAAAATGCTGACAAGTCAAATTTACATGAAAATTGAAAACCGACACATTCACATTTATGGTACCTATTTTGTTTGCTGATTTTGAATTTGAACACACAGCAAATTACAAACGTCTGGCCGCTGACCATTGATTTTCTATACTAATATTATAAAGAGAAAAGATTTGATTGTTTGTTTGCATCGCATAGGCTCCGGAACTACTGGACTGATTTGAAAAATTCTTTCACTTGTGTGAAGCTAAACTCTTTGCGGTGAACATAGGCTATTAAGTTCATTAGATTTGCGAGGAGAAACGGTTAAGTGTCAGGGCATTGTTTATGAAAAATTGGGTTTAAAACTAGGTTTAGTTCGCAGCTTCTAGGTTCTTACTTTAGTACGTTGTTGCGTTGATGGTTCTGACTTCTGGCATAGAAAGGGATGGATACAAGACAACTGGGCTGACCCAAATCGTAGTGGTTTAACACGGTGCAGGATGACGAGGGATACTGAATAGCATGCAAAAATTGCACGATGTTCGAGAAGGTTAATGGAATCAGACATGATCTGTAAGTCTAATGAGAAATATTGCTTGATTCTGCTTTAACGTTAATAATGGCTAGGCCATGTAGAAGAACTGATGGCCGATTGAGCAAGCGAGTTCTAGAGTGGAGACCGCGACTTGGTGAACGTGGGGTAGGACCACCTTCTGCCAGATGGTACGACGACCTAAAGGTTGCAGGGGTTGACTGGATGCGCAAAGCGCAGGACCGTGTGTTGTGGCTAAATTTGGGAGAGGCCTATGTCCAGCAGTGGACTGCTATAGGCTGAATTGATTGAAGTCATGGTGTTTGTACGCAACATGCAATCCACGTATAGAAATACAGACAAAGTAAACCAAATTTACTTTTAATATTGTATTGCAGCAAGTAACACAGTACCTAATTACGGAGGTACTTGGAAACGTAAATACAGTTAAAATAGTCCACAAACGAGCTAAACCTCAGTAGGTTAATAATTCTACACGCTAATGATGTCAAGCCTTTTGATGTAATTTACTGAGTACACATTGAGCAAGATTGTCTACTTAATGAAATCTCGTGAAGAAAAATGTCTTTTGATTCCTTTCGTAAAGCGTTTACGTATGGAATTCTATGGAGAATGTCATATTCTGCCTAAGGAAAGCAGGAGGGACACGCCTTACGCACCAAGAAGCGAGATAACACCCGAACCTACCCACAAAAGACGCGGGGTTGTGCCCGGACCCATAGTCGAGGCCGCGGTAGAAGGTTCTGGCACTGGTACATCCTTACGGCTTACCTGGGGCTCCCGGCCGTAGCCAGTGGTAGGGCACCGGTGGTTTTAGCCGGTAAGAGCCCGGCATAGCCTCCATAAAAAATTTCTACAAGTAAAAATTGCAAAATTTTGTACACAATTTGCTATAGATAATAGACAATAAACAAGAATGTACAACACGTGTTAAGGAAAGACAGCATGCCCACAAACCGACCAATGAGAGACGAGTCTTTGTAAACAAAGTACCAACCAGCAATCGACTCATAGAGTGACATCACCAGCCTTCCGACTGTACCATATACGTCGAGACTGGAGTTAGACTGTACACGATAAGTGACAATGAGTATTGAATTAGATTACAAGGAGTTATACTTATTATGGTTGTTTGCACCTTGGGAGTTTGGATTGGGCAGATGGTATGGCCAGCGAATTCGTACGCATAAAGAAAGACGGTTCTTTAGGATTTTTTGTGCCAATATTGTTGAGGGCATAACACCAGGTAGTGTACCGCGCTATTTCTCCCACTTTTATATTTAATGGGGAAGAAAGACATGGCTGACGCACTGCGACTGCCACGCTGCCAATTGACAGCATGAGTTGCAGAAAAATTGTCTTCTGAGCGGCCACATACACTGCCCTTATTATTCTATTCTTGTTTCCTAATTAGACGCGACTCGGAATAAATTGATTTATCGCGATATTTCTTTTGAAACTATTTTTAAAGATATAACGAGGCGTTCCATATCATCGGTTTACTAAAGTGTAAGTCCGTTATTCGTGAATTAATTTGGAGATTTTTTTGATAGGTTGCCGAGAAAGAAACATACTGGACGTTTGATGAAGAACAGATTTGACGAAAAAGTATTCTTCTATTGCCTAATTGTTTTTAATTATAAGAACTAACGGAACAAGTTTCAAGCTAAAGAATCGTATTATTCAGTTTGCAACCGAACTTGAACTAATTCAATATTCATGGGCTTCACAGAAAATCCCTATAAATGCTAATTGCTAAGCCTTTGACCTATTTTCCACCGTCTAATCTATCCAATCGCTACTAAACTAATACAAACTCCAGAAGGTTTCCAGACCAATCTAATGCGGCAGTTTGTGTTCAAATCTGGTTAAATCCAATTTGGTTGGAGTTAAATGAAGCGAATTTACGGATAGTATATACGGGATGTCTATTGGGGCGAAATTATTGTGTTTGTCCATCAGTCTGGTTAGAGCTGTGAGGATTAGATAATTTTTTGTATAGGAAACAATTGTAAGTAAATAATTTGACTGCATCGATGGCGCAGTATTGTATGTACTTCATGTTCTCCTCTCGCCGGTCTGCTGGAAGATATTTCTTTTAGAAATAAGCAGTACCATTGTACCTAAGTTTCCTGCTATATGTACCTTTTTATTAGTGTGAGCATAAATAAATAAATGTACTGTATAGTCGTGTATGCAAATGTCGTTACTGAAAGCTCGGAATCCAACCTAGTTTAAGTGCCACTCCTTTATTTTGGAAGGGATAGACAGAGAGAGACATGCTATACATTTACATTTAACTGTCAGCATTTTGTGTAAAAAATGACCCAAAATATTTATAAGACTTACTTTTACACGTATCGGTTAACACGAAAGCCCTTTTATAAGACGTCAAGGATGGTCGACTTGTTCAATATATCAAGTCCTTTATATAAAAATCATAAACATGATAGCTTTATGTTAGAAACTGAACCGTCTTCTAAACTCGGAACCGTCATAACTTACACTTGTTTATCGGTATCGAAGAACGATACGCATAAATATCTCTAACGTTAAATGCGGGTAGAAAGAGGTAATGTTAAGGTGTTTTTTAGAAACGTAAAAAAAATGGAAAAAACAAGTATAGATTGAATAGAAAATGAAGTAAACGAAGGAAATTTAGATGGGAAAGAGAAGAGGTCAATCGGAGTCTTTTTGCAGAAACATTTACCCGCAAAATGGGGTAATATTTTGGAAAGAAAATGTTTAAGTAATAAAAGGAGTATCATGTAGGAGGAAAGGTAAGATGAAAAGTCTGAATGTAATTTTACTAATTTTATTCTGACTGGTTGAGGGTTGCCTACTCATCATTATCTCAGCCGATTTGAAAGGCACTGCTGGGCATAGGCCTCCCCCAAGGACCGCTACAACGTTCGGTCTTGTGCCGCCTGCTCTTCTCTTAGCTCATAATTCTCACTTTGTATCAGTGATTGTTTCTGCTGCCTGTTCATGGTAAATAGATTCCTAATACCCTTTTGTCACACAGGACAATAAGGAAATTATCTCTTTCTATCGTATACCCTTCAATACATATTTATCACCTAACAATCTTACAGTAAGTCTATTACAAGCAACACTCAGATTTACAATTCCGCCCACACAGGCGTGTGTTTTTAAGATAACACGAGATCATACGTCTCTCTCGTTAACGACGTGATAGAATGGGACAAAATGTGCTATGCAAATTGTCTAGGTACTTGAAGTATGGTTCAGTACGCTAACGACATAGGGTGACGATATTCAAAGTATTATATGAATATGTATAAGCAGAGCTCTTTTCAAAGTGCGTTTGATAACATGCTCGTAGGGAATCAGTTGAAGATGTTTTTATATTTGGAAACGTGCCAAAAATGTACCCGGAAGATTTATCTAATCTGTTATCTGAAATGGATATGTATAAGGCTTTTCTCTGGCTTTCTTTAAGTAAGTAAATAGTTCATCCATTAGTAATACTTATTTGTAAACATAAACGGTACTTACTATTACGACTTTCAGAATAGCAGACTGTTTATATTCTAAGTTCTTCTAAGCTGGGCGGATTAGGATTATACATTTTTTTTTCAAATTTGTACTTCTGAGTTGGGTATAACCTTGTTCTAGAGTCCTAGCTGATAAATAAAACTCTACATATGTTAACGGTCTTGATGGCAGTCTTCATGCCTCCTTAAATATCTTTTGCCGGTGTGGCATAGCTCTTTCATATAGAACTTAATGACTATGCTGAAGTTCATGGCATTGAAGACGTAAGATGGGTAACATTTTTCGGCTTCGGTTGTGTCATATTTGGATCTGACGCTGACACCATTTTGCTAAATTGCCAAAAGAATCAACGGAGTACCACGCGGCAATTATATACTCTTCTTCTAACATTTTAATGATCATTTTAACAGAAGTTGATGTCGCGAGTTCGCGACCTATGGCCAACTACATTGATAAACTGTCGAAGTTTGGGCGTATTTTAGCCCTCGATCTCTGCTCTTTTGGATAGATAGATAGGTAGAGATAGAAATTTAGACAAACAATCGATATTTTAAATCAAATAACAATCCAAGGTGTTGCAAAACGCCCACACAAGTACAGTCAGGATTGCAATTGCGCATGTAATGTCAGGTTGGTGCGTTGATTGCAATTTGCTCAGTGATTGCTGCCGAGTTGCCGACCCACTTCGCGTTGCCTTCACTGGTATGTGACATCAGATCTTCGTTTTGTTGTACATCGTAAAGGTCAGATCAGAGTTGACAATTTAATTTTTGCTGCCTTGCAGTCTTGGAGCTAGAAGGTGGAACACGTGTCGATTTAATTTTCACGGGGTAAAATGGAGTATTGCTCATTACCATCAATCTGGAGGTATTAAATTATCTGTTTTAACTTTGTTTGAGGATTCGTCATTATGGATGTATAGATGACGGATCGGGGATGTGTGTTGTAGGTTCCTCTCCCTCCTCTATATTAATTTTATTTTGATTTTACTTGCATACGGCACGAAAGTCACTTTCTTTGTATATACAGAGTGTTTTGTATTTCGTTTCAAACACAAACTTTCTATGGGTTACTTGGCAGTAGAGTTTTAGGAATACCAGATGTATCGTTTTCCATCAAAGGATAGCTTGCGAATTGAGAGCATATGCTAGAGCTCCTACCTATTTGGACAAATCTCGTTTTTTTTAATGTTTCATTCAATACGCCTTTGACAGTAAAAGTTATTACTAAGTATTATCACATATTGTATCACTTACAAACGTACCTGCTTATAGCAGCACTGACGCAAGACGCTACCCATTCATTAAGCACAGGTATTTAGGCAGGCCTCAGCAATGGCGCTGTAATTACTGTAATTGATATAGCTGACACGTTACCAAGAAACTTTGGCTCGCTATTTAGGTCGTTTTGCTTGTTTTCCTGCTTAAATATGTAAGTACATACACATGATGCATGATTTGTTTTTCAGCAAAAAGGTTCATGTTGTGGACAATCTCACACAGCGTCATTTAGCCCAAATGAAGCTATTACAAGCTTGTGCTATGGGATCTAGACGACTGAGACATACTTTACATTCAAAATACACAGGGACATAATATACATATAAAACACCCAAACTCCGAAACAAATATTTGTGACCCGGGAATTGAACCCTCAGCACGGCAGACGGTTACAGTACCCAATGCACCACCGAGGCCGAGGCAGTCATCTGTCCGTGTCCAGTCTGTCTCAGGAACCGTGATTGATAGATTGGGGATATTGGGATTGGGACTGTCGATCACTGTATCAAGAATTGATTGATTAATAATCAAAGACTTCTATATAAACTGAGGTAGACATGCCCTACGCACCGATTTTTGAAACCTATAAACTGCGCTAATTAGCAGCGTTGTTCGCACTGTTGTGAGTCAAAACTTCAAGAGTAGGTACTCTTTTTTTTTTTTTTTTTTTATTTAATAAAATATTAGTGCAACATGCAGTACTTACATTAAAACGATGCAAACATAAACTCTTTCGAGTTTTACCGTGCATCAACATCGGTTATACATTAACACACGAGATATTAAAAACAATCTTACAATAATTACATAACTTACTACTAACTATGACTACTCAAGTGGGTACATTTACAAAAAAGGTAATAAACTACCCTACTTATATTCAGCCAATATTTAAGACCTAGGGAAACGTACAAGCAACATAACCGGTCGGTTATGTTGATACAGGATGATTGGTGTTCTGTTGTAACTTTTTTAAGAAATAATATTTTAATTTATTTTTAATATTATTATTTGTTAATGAATCTTTAACTGCTATCGGTAATTCATTTATAAGGTGTGGTATAATATATTTTAATCTTTTTTTACCATACATGTTTGTGTACCTCGGTAGTAACAACTTTGGGTTGCTTATGCTACGAGTTATTCTACTGTTTGAAATTATCTTTTTAACATTTTTTAGCGATTCGTTAAAATATTCTTCTTTTAATAACGTCATTTTTACTTTATCATGTATAGGTATAATTTTACACATACTAAATAATTGATGATAATCCTGTTCGTATCTTTTCTTAATTTTAATTGGAACAATTTTTTTGAGTATGCGCAATTGAAGCGTGTAAATTTTGTCGAGGTGATAATTTTATACGTCCTACCGTAACTTGACAGACCATATGATATATATACATAGTTCCAGAGATTGGCCGGAACAAACAGACAGACAGACAAGAAAAGAAGAAAAAAAAAAGAAAAAGAAATTAAAATATTTTGGTATGTGAACCGTGTATGCATTCATGTGCATGTGGTGGAAAGTGGTTGTTTTTGTATTACAAACAGACACTCCAATTTTATCTTCAAAAGTTTAATGTTTAAATGTATAAAAATCGTATTTATTAGTGTTGGTCACGGACGTGACCAAGACTCTTAGAGTAGGTACTTACTGAATATATTTTCTGACCAAGAAAATTGTGTATGTCTGTGCTATTTAAAGGACAGATTGGGCTGTGAAATGTTTTAAAATCTTATGAGCGATGGTCACGGCCGTGATTGGTGGTTGCAATTTTCTCAAAATGTATTTTATATCTATAATATTATGTCTGAAATACCCATAGGATAGTTTGTATTTGGAATGTATAAAAAAAAAAAAAGACTGGTATATTATTTCTTACTCTAGCATTTTGGCTAAATATGTTTTCAGTTTAAACAATGCTGTCTGTAATACGTATTGAAGATTTTGTGGTTGTATTTTGTAAATTCGTATGAAAATAGGTCATATTTGTGATCAATCTGACATCAATTTTGAACATGTTTAATATCTCACTGTATTTTTCGGTAATGATGTAATGCTTGAAATAGTTATAATAGGTTTAAGCATAAGTTGCACAAGTTCATATTATGTATTATAGGTGGATGTCTGGATAAACTAACTGTAATAATTGCTGTTTATGTGCTGTGTGCAGGTTTAGATATTCTTTTAAAATTAGGAGTTGCATCTGCCAACAAACTGCTATGCAGTTTGGCAGACGTATGGATAAGGAAATGTAACTGAAGATTCTGAATAAATGCTTTTATTATTATTATTATTATTATATAATTGACTCAGCCAAGGATTTATAAAGCATAAGTAGTGTCTGATACGGTACTTTATATTTAATTATGGAGAATTTAGCAAGTATACTTCTGAGTTTGCCACACACTTGGTTTATGTGATCTTTCCAGTTAATTCGGTTGTCAATTGAAAGTCCGAGATATGTTTGTTTTTCTACAATGTCCACTTCGGTGCAATAACATGATGTCACTACACTATTGCAACCATGTAAACAGTGATGACAGCGAATGACAAGTGATGGCCTACAGATGTCACGGTTTTGACTGGAGCTGATATACATCAATTTTGTCTTTTTTTCGTTAACAACAAGACCAGCATCATGAGACCATCTTATCAGTAAGTCGAACTCCTTTTGAAGCAGTTCCTGAGCTTCAACAACAGTACGCCCTGTGGCTACTAGGCATGTATCATCTGCGTACTGATATATTTCACAAGATTTTATTAAATTAGTTAAACTATTCACATAAGTTAGGTAATGTATGGGTCCTAACACAGAGCCTTGCGCCGTGCCATGGGTTACCCCCCTCGTGTCACTGATATCGTCACCGACTTTGACCACAAACTTTCTGTCTTGAAGATAGTCCTTGCACCATGTAAGCAACTTACCCCTTATTCCACTGTCATGTAGGCACTCTATAAGTCTGTCATGTCTTAATGTGTCAAAAGCTTTCCTGTAGTCTATAAATACGACTAATACATGTTCTTTTTTATTCAAATGTTCATAAATACTATCTGTGAATGCTGATAAAAGTTTAGTAGTATTTTTTTTTGGTTGAAAGCCAAACTGTTTCTCACTTAATATTTTATTTTTATCATAAAATTCATAAATTTGTGTAGAAATAAATTTTTCTATAATTTTATCTATCGTTGGTAAAATTGTTATTGGTCGATAATTTTCGTATTTTAATAGACTTCCTTTTTTATGTATAGGTCGTACAATTCCTGTTTTTAATTCTAAAGGATACCTACCTTTATCTATACATCTGTTAATTAGTTTTGATATAACCGTTGTTATTTTTGTACACATTATTTTTATATCAATAGTTCTTATTCCGTCAATCCCAGGTGCCTTGTTACTACTTAAAGACATAATGGTTTTTTTAAGAGACTGCGGGTCACATGGTTTGAATCTCATAGTTACATTTGCAGGTGTAGTATACAGATTTTTGTCTAGTAGCGCTTGTGAACAAATTGGTATCACTTGTTTGGTGCTTGTAATAAAAGTTTCAGCGAATTTGTTTGCAATATCTTTTCCTGTGTCATTTGCACTCAAGAAGGCCTTTCTCAAAATATCATCAACTGACGATTTGATTCGACCGGTAATACTGTTCAGAATTTTCCATAGATTTCTCATATTATTTTCATTTGTAATGATTTCAGATGTTAAATAATTATTTTTATTTACGTTAATTAATTTATTAGCAAAATTTCTAGCTTTATTATAATTTTGTTTAACGATTAGATTATTAGGGCGTTTCACCCACTCGGTAAATAGTTTGTCCCTATATTTACACGCTTTTAAAACTTTTTTATTTACCCAGACTTGCAATTGGAGTCCATACGCCTTCTCTTTTACTCTTGTTCTATCCGTATATTACTATTGCGTATGTGTGTGTTTGAGGATTGCTCTTGAAATCTCGCTTGTTAGAGTACGGCGCGTCTACCTCAGTTTATATGGAAGTCTTTGTTAATAATGGGTAGTGGTTTGTGTAAAATATGCGAAAGTCAATGTTCAAAGGTTCCAATGTATGCATAAAAGCTATTGATGGAATGAATCATTACGTTCGTTGACCTCTGTCCTCGTTAAATGGGCGTTTTCAACGCTTATGAAAATTAAACGAAGAAACTATTTTGTACAATATCGATAGTAATTATGTCAAATAGATATTCAATCCTTTATCCAGTCAATATGAAAATACTTTTTGAACTTGTGTTGGCGACATTGCTTGGTTCTATTTTATTCTTGGTTCCTTTAAACCTTTATTCCCCTTTTTTTAACCTGAGGGAAAATCCTTATGGATGCTATGCCGGACTCCTACCGACTATAAAACCTCACGTAACGCCCAACAGTCTATGGTTGGGAGCCCCGGGTAAACCCTTTATTCCCCTTTAACACTTTACCATAACTCTATCAGAGTTCCGAATAAAAAGATATGGATTAACACGATCACCATGATTGTTTTTTTTTTGCTTTTATTGTGACTAAAAGCTACTGTTTTATTTCCCGTCATGATCTCATAATGTTATATATGGCCTGTCTTAGCTTCTGCTTTTTTGAAATAAAGTTTAGGTGTTTTGAAGTATAAAAGAATGAAAAAATAAATTTGCGAATAATACTACTAAATATTTCAGAAATTTTAATTAAATGTTCAGTTTTTATCTTCCCAAATCAAATAAACTCTATCCTTTGCTCTCGCATCCTAAGTACGTAATTTGGAAATAATTGTCCAAAGAAAATGACTTACCTGAAGCAAACAATGTAGGGTGTCAACAATTTCAAAATTTTCAGACTACCGTCCAAATTATCTCTATAATTACATTGTACCTTTGAGTTGCTGGATGCTAAATATAACCCACGTCCAACTTGATGAAGGTGGACGTTTGTAATATGAGAACTGGGTTTAATTCAATTTTAGGGATGTTTTGGCTAAAAATAACATTTTAGACGAATGGTACGTCAAGAATTTGCATTGTGTTGAACTGTGACGTTTTATTTTAGTATCCTGCTAATATCATGTTAAGATTTGTGAAGATGTTTACATGTTTGTTACTAAATTACGCTGTTCCCACGGGAAGCAGGTACTGAATTTTACGCAGAGGAAATTGCGAGTGTCATCTAGTTAGTTTCCATTTTTTAAGTGTGGAAATCCTCATGGATGCTATGCCAGACTCCTAGCGGCTAAAACCACACGGGGTCCTGCTGTCAGCCTATGGCCGGGATTCCTGGGTGCGCTCTCGGAAGGATAACCCCCGGGAATATTGCCTCCTATTCCCATGTGTAGATTCCCAACGTATTTGTAAATGTATAGATTTAAAATTAGTAGTTTACAATGGAGACTTGTGGAACCAAAAAACTATTTTCAAAGTCTGGAAATTTCTGATAGACTAATATTTATTTATCTAAATATTTGTCTCATTACATATAGACATTCCGCTTTACTTTCAACTGGAAACTTTGATAAAAAAATCCATTAAAAACAAAAACCTCCATTAACAAAACTGGTTTCTGGACATGACACCAACATTTTTGTTTATTTATAACTAAAACACACCACTTTCACTAGTATAATTAAATACCCATAAACAAATCAAGATTCAAACCAAAAACTTCTTAATGGTCACGAATCACAACTGGACTTAACTGGTTTCGACAAGGGCGGCAGGTGACCTTGCGACTTGAAATAATTATGAGACGTGATACAACAAATGAGATAAAAAAAAGGACTGTTTTGTAAAATGTAAAAGAAATCGAATAGACTCCGAACTAGTTCTTATAGAGTGCTTTTTAGGGTTGTATACGCAAAGGGTAAAAACTGGACCTTATTTATGAGACTTCGTCGTCCTTCTGTCTGACACGAGGCTGTATCTCGGGATGATTGAAAATTTTAGCTCTTTAGCTAAAATTTTCACATAGGATGTATTTCTGTTATAACAAAAATACTAAAAACAGAAAAAAAAAGGGGGATTAAGGGGGCCCCCACACAACAATCGTGATTTTTTCGTTTTTTGGGTACGGAACCCTGCTGCGTGCGCCAGTCCGACTCGTAATTGATTTTTTTTTATTTAATTGTGATTAAATTTCAATAAGTTTTTATTACGCTTTCTGTGATTCCATTATACATTATTTAATTTATGCAAATGTTAAAAATATAAATTTTTAGCAGCCGAAAAAATCATGAGCAAATGAACCGACGAGCTAGAAAAGGTCGCAAGGACTGGATGCGTTTAGCACAAGACCATGTGTTGTGGCGTGAATAAGGAGAGGCCTGCGTCCAGAACTACACTGCTATAGTTTTAGTTTTAATTCTTTACTCCATACAGAAACACAATACATTAAATTAAGCAATCAAATCAGTCTATGGCAGTATTGTTCCTAGTTATATACATTAATATAACTAGGAACAATACTGCCATGATAGACTGATTTGATTGCTTAATTTAATGATACTCAAGAAAAAGACAAGAAGAATTCTATGAATGTTTATTTTATTATATTGTAAACAAATACATACAAGCCTTTATGACATGTTACAAAAAAAATCCCTCGAATGTCGACTCTCAAAGTCCGAAATGCCTGTACAAAGGAATATTTACACATGAAGAATCGCAAATATTCTGTTGTGCAAAACCAGACCTATCCAAAGTATCACAACTCATAATACGATGTCCAAACGTTACATTGAAAATAAACGGACACGTGTCGGAAATGTTATTTCGTCCGTGAAACTTTGAAACGGGGTAACAGAGAGACCATCAAGTGCGGAAAAGATTTTATAAGAAATGTTCGATAAAAGGAAATTGTCGAAAAATAAATTTTCATGTGGAAATATTCACGGTCTCGAGCAGAATTCGAATCTGCATTTTCTCTCATGATGTGCAAGACGCTTTACTTATCGTTCAGCCAAAAACTGCTGCTGAATGCTATTCAAAAAATATTTTATCATAGAAGAATATATATCTAGAGAGAGACAGAAGTAGAATAATCATATCAGTTATTGGCATCTTACATTTAGCCTTCACCATCAACATCATCATCAAGTCAGCTTATATCAGTTCACTGCTGAACGTAGGCCTCTCCCAATTTACGCCACAACACATATGGTCCTGCACCAAACGCATTCAGTAATTCCCACTTGCCTTGTCTTCCGCATTCAGTCCCTCCCTGCTATCTTTACCAGGTCGTCGGACCATCTGGCGGAGGGTTAACATATTATAATAAATATATAGCCTCACACAAAGAAACATGATATTATGTAAGATTATTGAAAGAATGATAATATATTTTCCTTTTTTACATTTCGTTATTAGTAGGGATGGCAAAAATATCTGTCCGTATATTCTATAGAAGCTTGGTCAACGTACAAACAAAGCGAGTCAAACCGGTATTTATATACACCTGACATTTAACTGAGCTACATATGAAAATTATTTTCATACCTAATTGTTACGAGGTGGTTTTGTACGGCCATTTAATTGTGGCTGGCTTTTTTTGATTGCGAATTAGTACAATAGAAACTGATTTGGTTTATCACGAACTGAGACAGGTGGATAGGGTCTGCATGCGGAAGGAGGAACATGAACAAGCCTATATTTTATAAGCTTTTTTTAGTATTAGACTCGAAAACTGTTAAGTTACGCAACGAGCTGCAGCTTGCTTTATAGAGCGAGCTGCGATCTTTAAAGAGGTTTTCCGATAAAGAGTAGTAAAAACAGCTCGCAGACATAGTACGTACGTTAAACTGGCAGTGGGTTAGCCACATCTGTAGAAAACTCAACGGAGAAAATTAGTCAGAATTCTGAAGTGAAGACCGCAACTTGGTGAACGGACGTCAGCGACTTGGAAAAGGACTGAAAGGATGTGGGTTGCAGCGCGAATTGGGAGAGCCTTGCCACAGGCTATTTTTAAATACTTACGTAAAGTTTGTAAGGCAAACGACCTTTAAATTAATACACTGAAAGACATGTAAAACCAAATTTGATTAAAATCACAAAAACTCCTGCTGTGCATGATCATAACAATTTTAAAACAAAATTACGTATCACTGACAGAGAATTTTTCACACACAAGACTTTAGGTTTTGACGCACTTAAAACAAAACAGAGGGCGACACTTTTGATTAATTTATTTTATATCTTCTTGTCTAGACGAAGTATTGTGCTTTTAAGAAATACTAATAATGTCTAAGATTGCTCAGGGCGTATTCGACCGAAATCGGAGTAAGACTATACTAGAGCTAGAGAACAACTTGTATTGAAGTATAGTCTACTTCAGTATGGTTGTCATAGTCACAGGGCGGAAACTCCAGCTTGAATGTGTGCGTGTGATCAATAAAATGTAAGCAAATTGTCCGTCAACGCGCACGTCAACTCTACTGACAGCTGTGGCGCGACAGGGAGTTGCCGATCTGTATGTAATACTATTATATTATCTTTGGTCATAGTTACGTCTAATTTAGAGTGTTTACCATTGTTACGTGTGCTTATTAGCTGTCAGTAAAATGGAAAATCACTTTACTTTTAGTAGAAGTACAAGTTATTCTCTAGTAATAGTCTTACTCCAATTTTAGTCGAATCCGCCCGTAAAAGATTAATTATTAGGGGGTTGTTGTACACCATTCATTATTATCTGTATAGCAATTTTCGCTAACTTGTTTCTTGTTGCTGTGGAGGGGTAAAAAGGCGTTAGTACAAAATATTGAGCAAAACAATTCAAAAAACGGCAATATCAAACTTTTTGAAATTAATATCCCGGTAAAATTTCGCCAGAACAATAAATGAACTTTTGTTGGAAACTAATTTGCGATGAACTGGAGAACAAATTGTTTTTCAATGATCCGTTGGGCAGTCGCATTAATTCCCTAAAGTTACATAATATATCGAAAAGTTCTGTATGTCTGTATATTGCTGTTTTATTTCGACTATTTCAATTCAAGCCAGTTCAAGAGTACAAATAGTTTTTATGTGATGCTATGAATTTTGGCGCTCTGGTACTTTGCAAGGAGGTAGCCAGATTACCTCTCTACCTATACAGTCAAGATGTTCAACTTTCCTTCTGTGAAGCAGCGAGAAGGGAAGGCTGTAAAAGGAACACAATGTTAGGGTCATCACTTTCTTTGTATTTGATTGTATGACTTTTTTTACTATAGGTACATATTTTATAACGCAGGTATGTACCTAACAGATACACATACTTAACAATAACTGACCTTAAAACGATAAAACTTCAAATCTATATTGCAGATACCCACACTACTTAATAAAATAACCTAATGATCGTGATCGTATACCAAGAATCGATTTTTTGTAGGGTGGAAAAAGGTTTAGAAGCCTTCAGTAATTCAATACCTAAGCAATTTTATGACCAATACGTTTTATAATTATACGAATTATATTGTCATTGGAGCGGATTAACGTATTATATTGTTACAAGTTAATGCCCACGTGAAGTTTTCCCGTAGATATTCGATTCCCACAGAGCAAGCTATGCTTTAAAGATAGACATGACACTGTGGACTTTTCAGTAGACTTATAAAAAAGGAATAATATCGTCGTATAGTGTTCTTTCATATTTGTCATGATTAAAGGAATGTTTTCTATAAGAACTTTCAGTAGGCTTGATTTTTTTAGATATCTAGAACAAATACCAGACACATTTTAATTTACACAAAACCTTGACAAATTAAGCACCTAAACCTTCCTCATGAATCACTCTGTCTATTGGTTTTAAAATATGCAGTGATTAGGTTCTAAATTGGGGGTAGAACAAAAACTGCAGCAACAAAAACTATGTTACCAAATTGTCAAACTTTTAAGGTAAGGTAGCCATGATGAATGATACAGCTGTTTTAGTAATGACAAGACAAAGACGGTCAAGGATTTCCGTGACTTTGTATGCGATAATGCTTCATATGCGATCAATAAAATTTAAATTAACAAAAATTACACGTTTATTTCTTTGATAAGAAAAATAAGTTTCAAATGAAATGAATTCAAACAATGTTCTGAAAGATTCTGAATGGATTACGGAGCCAACTTTACACTATAGCTGCATTATTTTGAACAAGGTTTAAGAGATTAAAACCAAAGCTTTCACGATTTCAGTGCCGTCAGCTGAATTCAACTTTGACTGTAAAGATAATTTAAGTAACTAGTTGAAGCTCGCGTGGAATTGTGTTCCAGTTCCCGCTTCCCTAGGTAATATACGGAGGCTGAAAAAAGTGACCTATGTTTTATTCCAGAGAGAGATTCTCGATCTGTTCAGCCGTTAGAACGTGATTGAGTAACAAACATACACTAACTTTTACATTTATATTAGTAGGATTGTGGGCGCTTCATTAGACCAAGTTTAGATCCTGATGAGTGGACCCCATTAGAAGCTAAGAGTTGTAAAGTTCCGAGGGTTTCTTCAGATGCATACTGCTTCTCTCCTTATGTACGCTAAAATGAAAATTTTATATATATTCTATATGTTCATACCCGGTGTCGTCAAGATTATTAAAATAAATACTATTTGCCTCTTCATTCCTAACCGTATAACTAGCGGACACCACACGGTTTCACCCGCGTAGATCCCGTTCCCTTGGGAATAAAATATAGCATATATCACCCGCGGATATCGTAGCTTTCCAACAGTGAAATAATTTTTCTAATCGTTTCAGTTGTTTCGGAGCCTATTCGATGCAAACAAACAAATATTTCCTCTTTATAATATTAGTATACAATATATTATCTTACTTAACCTCTTATATATATAATATGGTTTGTTAGAAATATACGAATTATTACGATGACGCAATAACCATATTCGACGTCAAACGTCAGACCACCTATAAAAAAATTATCTGAATATTCAATAACATTAATCTGTCAACATAATATAGACTCAGCACAGCCCTGGGCGATAGACAACGAATCACTGCAAACAGTTTGAAATTAGAATTAGAATGGAATGCTAACTGCAATATGGGTAATCTAATCGATTATTTTATTCAATTATAATGAAATTAAGTATTCCATTGCACTGAAGAAAGTCGCAAGGACTGACTGGACGTGGGAGGCGCAGGACCGTGTATTGTGGAGTGATATGGGGGAGGTTTATGTCCAGCAGAGGACTGTAAAAAGCTGATTTGATGAAGGAATAAAATGTGATTAAACTGTGAGTGCCATTACTCAGTAATAAAAGAGAAATCTACATGTTAAACATTCACACCTAAAAGGCTAATTATTGTATGCACAAACGATCTCATTGTGTGAGGTTCTAAGTTGCTCTGAATACAGGAAGCAAAGAATGGCAAAAGAAAATGAATTAGCTCTTTCGAATTTAGAATGTTACTCGACCACAGGATAAAAAAGTATGGTAGTATAAAAACAAAGCAGAGTTATTTATTTACCAGCACAGCTGTTCAATATTAAAAAAAAATGTTTGACTGTTGGAAAAAAAAGTTTTTTATAACCGCATAATGAAAAGGTCAGCTTGTAAGGAATCCTCATTTCCTTATTATCCTGTTAGCTTTAGGGATAATAGCGCACTTATTTTTTGTTCGTCGTACTGTGCTACTGAAATGCTCGCCGTTTTCAGCAAAAATAGGTCAAAAGAGGAAGTACCTATATTTGTGAGAGTAGGAAAATGATCATCGTTGGTCTTCGACCTAATTACCAACAAGATTCGGATTCGGAAAATTAAGTTCACAGTGTCACGTCAAAAGCAGACTTTAGAACTAAAACGATTGTGTACTTTTTGAGTTAAGATTGAAATTATGAAACTATTTTTTTTTTAACGGGAACGAACTATAACGGTTAAAGAAACAGGAGGTCGTGGGTTTAATTCTCACGTATGATAAAAAGTCTTTGTTTAATAAACATGATGAAGTATATTTGTTCTGTGCCTGAATGTAATTAATTTATAATATGTAAGTATGTCATGTATTTGCATTATCAGTTGTTTAGATCTCCTAGAACAAGCTTGTTTTAAATTAATTTGGGATAGATGGCGCTACAACGATGTCCTATTAAAGTTGTTCTTACATATAATATTATCTTGAAAACTATACAGATACACTTATACTCGTATCTTCCATTCACATGGTAGAAGTTAAAGAAATATCAAATTGACCCTGTGAATAGAATGAACTCATGAGTTACTCATCTGAGGGATTTAATCTGAATACTCTATGGTAACCGCCAACTCTCACCGTTGACTACCTTAGTACTAAATTGCTATACCTACAGTACGATTGATTACATTATGAATAATTGACGAGATTGAAACTCCCCGATAAATAGATAGATATGTTTACAAATAACTACATCAGCATAACTGATAATAAAAGGTAATGGCTTTGAAGTGTGTATCCTAAGACACTAGATTAATTGACAGACAAGAGACATCATAATAATATGCCTACGACCTGACCACAGTAAATTAAAGTCAGTATGTAATAGTAAACTATCATGATACCGAGCATAAATTAAATATTTCTTTGTAATTATTTATACTGTTGATTGACGGCACTTGGTGGAACTTGCTGCACATATTGAAAACGACACTTGTACTATTCCACAATATTTCAATATATTTCTTTGTAACTTCGCTATACTCCAGAGATCGAAAAGAATTGGTTTCTCTGCGTTGCTGTAACTACGCTTTAGTAATTGTAAATCGTCTTTGAGTTAATTTTCTATGTAGGAAGATATAGCACACTGATCCCTCAAAAAGAGCCACGTCCATTTGTAGATACATCATCCAAGAAGTTCACAGTTTAATACGTATTTATGACGATATAAAATATCGCTACTTGAATAGGAAATAAACGAATACTCAGGGGTATTCCATAATATAGGTTTATCTCGCATCGTAAACTGTTTATTGGCGGTTGCACAGAAATTCATCGCTCGGATATATAGCGGTAAGTATAGCTTTTTAAAACATGAAACTGTTTAGGTCTGTTTAATTTCTACTGTCAACTCATTTTCTCAAAACGGCCATGTCATGCTTTACAGAAGTAAAACTGTATGCCCCTACTGGATCTTTTACTAGATTATGTCCAATACTGTGACCAAGCTTTAAATAAAAAACTAACAAATAAATTATTCAAAGAAATTTTTTTTTTGTTATTTTGTTTGATTTTTTGGTGTATAACCTGTAGTTATAAATTTGTATAACAGACCGATAACTATAATAATAGCCACGCGTATTTTTTTAAAATATTCACGGACATTTCTTACAACGCCATCTGATCCCAAAGTAATCTAGGAATAACCTGCTTGTGTTATGGGTATCAGACCACGGATGGTAATACTTATATACTTTTAAATATATACTTATCATACATTGTTCTAATATTGAGTAACATCACCACAAATATCTATCAAGTATTTTAGAGAAAGTCGGTATAGACAAGCCTTTTGTTCAATCTATCGATTACGTCCAGTTATGTACCCTGAGGCCATCTTATATTCATATACCGGTTCTAATCCATCAAAATTAGCCAATCATAGAATATCGAATAACGAATGCAAATAGCTAATAATGTAATTATAGAATTTTTATTGTAAAGACGTAATACCTATGGCATCCAATACCTTCAAAAAAATTCTTGAGAATAATAAAAATTTCAACCTGAACCATTTAGCCGCAAGAGCGTGAAAGAGTAACAAACATCTACAACAAATACAACCTCCTTCCAGAAGTACTGAAAGGTTAAAAGGACAAAAACAACCTCCTTATACAAGTAGAAATACATCTGCAGTTCATGTATAAAATGTAATACATGAGGTCTATCTGTTTTTAATTTAGTCTTTGATACAGTAATTGATTCTTAGTACATACTCGTATAAACAAACTTAAAATTCAATAAATATTCATAATAAAATTTACATACAGACATACTGACATGTTTTATTATTGTTTACTATGAATATGTTTATGAACAAGTCTAGACTTAATATTGATATTAAAGTATCTGGAGGTACTAGATATTATGATAACGTTCTGAGACAATCCACCTAGAACTTCAAGGTCCGAACCAGCACCAGTTGAATAACGGATCATGGGTGCTATGGGGTTCATTCAAGTCATGGAATGGGGCCCAGCTAGTTTCTGTGTCAAACTGTTCAAGTACCGCAGTAAAAGTAATTTTACTTCAAAACGGATACTAAGTTTTTATAGATAGATACATTATTTGTTTATCAAGAACATACATAAAACAGGTTATATTACTACATCTTACTACTATTATAAATGCGAAAGTTTGTTAGTGTGGATGTTTGTTACTGTCATTTGGTACATGGATACATTAAGTCTGGAATAACACATAGGTTACTTATTATCCCGGGAATAAGTTCCTACGGGAAGTGGCAACGGGAACAATTTTTACGCGGGCGAAGCTGCGGGCATCAGCTAGTACGATTATAAATCTATTATAGCCAGGTGCAGTCGGCGACCGTATATTTACTAACAAGCGTTTTAAACTAAGCGCACACGCAGCCGGGATGTTTGAATATACATCTATTTCTGATTAGAGCTTACCTTCAGTTTCTTCTACGCTTCTACTTGAGCTTATGGGAGCTTATTCAACGAAATATGTAATGAAATACTTTAGAATGTCAAAAGTTCTGGTTCAGTTCGAACTGGATTGAGAAAAGTCTTGGAGGATGATGAATATGATGATCACTAATTAATAAGTCAGAATTCGTGATCAGAGATAAATATAAACACAACATCATCTAGCCCAAATTAAACTAATATAAGCTATGGTATCTAGACGGCCGATAAACATACTTATATATTTTTAAATACATACATTTAAGTATACAGGGTGTCCCAGAAGTCGACGTCAAGCCGGAATCGGGTAACAGGCTAGGTCGTAATAGTTGTCAGAAAAATATAAAAAAAATCTCTGGGACACCCTGTATAATTACATCCAGACAAAAAAATCAATGAGCTCATACGAAGAGATTTGTCCCGGGTGGGAATCAAACCCACGACCTCCGAATCCGTAGTCAGGTATACCGAAAGTCAAAGATCTGGTTTAGTTCAAACTGGATTGGGAAAAGAAACGGAGGATGATGATCACGGAACGATGATGTAATGGTATTTTAGTTAATAAGATTAAGTCAGAGATTCTTGCTCTGAGATGATTCGACCAAACTCGAAGTTAAACAAGTGTAACTTTTAATTCCAGGATTACTTTTATACCTTGAATTTATGGTAGGGATATGTTTGTTTTTCCGTTCGTACGTTTCGCGCTGCCGATGTCAACCCGGAAAATGAAATTTATGTGCCTACTTGCTTTTCAAATTCCGTGTCTTTTATAGCACAGCAGGGTACAGCTCGTAAAACGACACAAACGTTAACCCATCTCTGTCCTAACTGAAGCTTAACACCATAATCATTCACAGAACTCGGAGCTATCGGGGCTACGGGCGCTTATAAAATAACAATGAATTCATAATCCGAATCGAACTTCGTACCTTCTATTGTTTCATGGCAGCATTATCCATCGTCTGAGTCTGAGCTGAATATTAACTACGATATGTGAATGGTACTACTGTTTCCGATTATGGTGTCTTTGTGATCTATGGTCTAATACTCAGGTTACTAACTTACGTTTTACTGACGGGTTTATCGCTCAAAGGAACTTCTGTCAAAAAACTTTCATATAAAACTAACATACAAACAAACACATACTAGAAAATTTACATACACTTATATACAAACAATCACGACGATATCCCCCAGGGTGTAGGTAGAGGAGAATTACACACCTAAACCTTAAGAGCACTTTCGTTAGCCAAGCGTTTTAGGAGAATTCTACTTATTCCATCATCCGGGTATCACAAAATTAAGTAGGTATATCAATAAAAGAAATCAGCCCATAGCATTATATCCACTGCTGGACCTCCCCCAATTTACACCACAGCGCCCCATCCTGCTCATTCCGCATCCAGCTACAGTCTGTGACCTTTTCTTAGTCGTCAAATATGTACAAAGCAAAAATTCATCTACCAGGACTAACATTACCGTGCAATTCTGGGAGAAATAAAAAGTGAGGTAATAAGAAATTGCTACATACATCAAAATATTTAATACTAGCGGACGTCACACGGTTTCCCCCGCGTAGTTCCCGTTCCCGTGGGAATACGGGAATAAAATATAGCCTATGTTCACCGCAAAGAGTGTAGCTTCCCAATAGTGAAAGAATTTTTCTAATCGGTCCAGTGGTTCCGGAGCCTATTCGTTACAAACAAACAAAAAAACAAATCTTTCCTCTTTATAATATTAGTATAGATATGAACTTACAAACTCATTCAGTATTCGCAGCAACAACACGACAGACTGACATTGACAAGGTATATTAGTAACACAATGTATGATATATTTTATATGCTATTTAATTCATTTTGCAACTTGCCTTTTTTTTATCTTTCTTACTGATCCGTAACTCGAATGAAAATTTTTAAAGTCATTTTTTCTTTGCATTCTTGGATAATAGTTTTTCACTGTATTTTCATGAATTATGTATAGTATTATAGTGGCAAAGGAGTGTTTATAAAATTTATTAAATACTAATAATAGTGAGGTTAGCTATTACCATTTAGTGCGGAAATGCAGTGAGTGTTATTGGCACCTTTGGATTGGATACGATCCGAGATGGGTTAGGTGGGTTATTTAGCTTACAAATTATACTATACTACTCGGTTTTACTGGCTTAGCTCCCGTTCCCGTGGGAATACAGGAATAAAATATAGCCTCTGTTCACCGGGGATAGTGTAGCTTCCCAACAGTGAAAGAATTTTTCAAATCGGTTCAGTAGTTTCGGAGTTTATTCGATGCAAACAATCATATCTAAAAAAGAAATCTTTATAATATTGAGTATAGAAAAAATAATAGATATTAAAAAGATAAATTATAAACAAATTGATAAGGTTTTGTTACCCCTTCACACGCTTTTATGTTTTGTAATAAAATTGTTTTAAGTCTATTTACTTATATACATAGTGCCATATGAAAATAGGTCTTCAAGAGGAAATGAAATAATAATATTAATACATAATACAATGAGATTTCCAACACGTTTTAACTTTGTATAAGAAACTGCGAAACTGCAAATTCGACCCGAGCCAATTCTTAGGCGATAAATAATTTTGTAAATTTAATTTCAGTAATACAACTTGGCTGAACATTGTTTCATTTTCAGAAAACATTATTTAGAAGTAAATTACTGTAAAAGTATTGCTTCATCAAAAGAGGGGGTTGTGACCGGCCGTTTTGTTAAATTTATTTCTATTTTTGTGGGCCAATTACCGCACATTATTTTGTTTTAATAAACAACTTGTAAATCCGCAAGATTGTTTTTAAATATATTTTTTGGTTGGTTGACAAATTTATAATGCACAAGCAATACCTGTACTGGTTGTTAGGAATTTTTAAATGTAAAATTAAATGGCATTATTCTCATATGAACCAATATAGTTTGCATAAACAAAAATAAATGGTAGTGATAGTGATATCGGGATGACAATACTTCAATTCGATTAAGTTCATAATATAATCAAATCAACAGTCACATTGCCTACATAAGTTCCTTTATCATATCCTCCTATTCGTCAAGTTTGGACTTGGTTTGGTTGAAAGATAGTCTCATTAGTTAAACGCAATTTTTAAACTATAAACTTCTTCGGAACAAATGCAAACACGCAATTAGTCTTCTATTCGCACGAACGTTCATTATAAAAGTATACCACATTTTGGAGTGTTTTCCAAGTTTATAAAATGATTTCAACGATAACATACAGCCACATAGAAGTGTATCATTATTATCTATACATTTCAATATCAACAACGAGATAACAATGACAAATCTCGACGACATTGAACGAAGTAAATGGTTAAATTTATGCGAATCTCATTTTAAATTGCACCGATCACGGTCAGTGTGCCCGTGACCGCAAAATTAACACACGAAAAAAATTACAATTAAATGTCAGACAGTCTACAAAAATGTCCAACATAAATAATGATTTTCAAGTTTTAAAACAAAAAACTTAAATTGTAGAATCAACCGATGCATTTTGCTTGCAGAACACACGAAAAACTGCGAGTAAAAAATGCAAAAGATAAACAAACAACAGAAACAATAGCATCCTTTGGTCCGACCTTGTTTAAGACGTTATAAAATTTATATAAAACATACTCCAAATTCACGTGCGAAAATCCAAAACGAATCCTTCGGGAGCTGTCGGTTTTGAAAGACCAAACCGATTTGTACCACTGCACTATAACATGTACTGTGTATCCTTTATTTGTCACTTATCCACGTGAATTTCAATACCTTCGCGTGACTCACGTGTTGCCGTGCCGGGAGTCAGAGCGCAACTGGCCTGAACAACGAGTTTGCACCTATCGGCTAATTCAAGAGTAGCCACGCCCGAATGTTTTGATGTAGGATAGCATCGGGTTTGATATTGTAAAATGCAGTTATACTGGTGTATACAAACAGATAGATAGATGGATATCGTTCAACGACCACAGTGGCCGCGGCCACTGTTTACAATAAGTATAAATGTAAATATATTAAAATATACAGTAATAGATTAAGCTATTTCAAAATAAGAATTCATGTCGAAACTATTTTGTATGCTGAAGTTTTTATGCTAGGTGACTTATGAACATGATATAATGAAAGGGGTTTTAGAAGGTTTCTCATGCAAACTTCTGTAGGTTACGGTGACTAATTTCCATTAGATTGCTTGTCTGCCTGCCTTAGTAGTATAAAAAAGGAGGTATTCACTTCATAGGTGTTTTTTTTCACAAAGATCCGAATTACCTGTTTCATTTTATAAGCAGCACAATTTATATTGACATGTGTTATTGGCACATACTTTGGGTAGGCAGAAATGTCTTTACAGATTGATATTTTAACAGTGGGTGGAATTGCCTCACCGTTTGAAACGGTAATACAATATTTAGTTGTAGCTATGCAAATTAATTTAAAATAACAATGACTTCAATCCCACAATATGAATCAATCGAGGATGTTTGCGGTATTTACGTACAATAACTAATATTTTGTATTAATATTTTACTGCTACTGCTATCATCTTAGCGTTAAATCTATAATACATTCACTGTTGCGCCTTAGTTGCTGTCCCAACCTTCAAGTCCCACTGACTACGCCAAGAGGTTCCTCCGTCCAGGGTGTCAATTCTCGATCGAACTTAAAAGCGTAGACAAAAGTTTACTGCTGTAATGACATTTTTTGTCTCGTCTTTTGCATTGACATTGACTTTTTACCCGTAAATTTCCGTATAAGCATTCAAGTCATGGTCAAGAATCGCCGCCCTGGTGCATCTTGCAATTGAAGTTGATATGAATCTCGGAGTCCATCGGGATCCTAGGAATACGGGATCCAACGGGATTCTAGGAATGTTCCCAGGCTTGTTCACAACCTTAGTGATGCTTGCCTTTTGTTTTTGGGTTCATATCTGTTTCTACAAGTCACCACCTGGCCTATTTCTGCTAGCGACATCTGTCTTAGCCGTATAAATACATTAATGTCGAGGAAATTACCATTTCAAAACACGACACCGCATGTCGGCTGTTATTATTCCCTAACAATATAGGTATGTATTATTATAATGACAGTAACTCTGTATGTCTGTTACGTTTTTACGCCTAAATCACAAAACAGATTTTGATAAAATTTGGTCTTGTGCTCTCTCTCTCTCTGTGTGTGTACATTTTCAGTGTATAGTTCCGGCATAAGCCAGCGGTAACATCAAGGCTCATTACTCTTTCTATTAATGATTTATTTCTCCCCAAGCGACGCCTATCTATCATGGCAAAATGAAAGCAGGGATTCCGCAAAGCGTTTTGGGCAATATCTCAAACGGGAGAAGTTATTTTTTTTTTTTTTTTTTTTTTAATATTCAGCTCGCCAAATTGACGTCGCCACCAGCCTGATGGTAAGAAAGCAGTGGCGCATCTAGCGATTGAGGGCCACTTCTTAGAGTGGTCCTCAAGTTGGCGGCCCTGTGATGTGCCTCTTCACGCTCCTCTTGAAGAACCCGGGATTTTAAGATGAGGGAAAGACGTGTGCGGGCAGGTCGTTCCATGTTTTTTTTTTAGTTCGACAGAGGAACGATCTTTTGAAACGCTCGGTTCTGGCGAAGATTCTCTCCACTGTGTACGAGTGGCATCTCTGCCCGGCACGCGTTGTTCGGGATCAGAAAGGAGATGGTGGGATCAGGTTGAAGAGCTCTTCAGAACATTCGCCGTGATACATTCGATAGAAGGCAGCCAAGGACGCTATGGTTCTTCGCTGCGACAAAGGTTCGAGGCCTCCCGTCACCTCAGGACAACCAATTATTCGGATAGCACGTCTCTGCATAGCGTCAAGCGCGTCTAACAAGTACCTCGCGGAGTCATCCCAAAGGTGAGAACAGTACTCGACGCAGGGACGAATCTGCGTCTTGTACAGTAAACATCTCTGATGTGGCGTGAAATACCGTCTCACCTTATTCAGGATTCCCAGTTTCCGCGAGGCCAGACCAATACAGCTCTCTATGTAGTTTTTGTGATTGAGCTCACGCCGGACGTCTATACCGAGGATCTCCAGGTTGTCCTTTAGTGGAATTGTAATGCTCTGAAGAGAGGGCAGGGGTAGGAATGGGGACTTCTTAGCTGTAAACGCACACGCCTGTGTTTTTCTGGCATTGAACTCGACCAGGTTGTCTGAACCCCATTGGGCAATGCGGCCCAGGTCCAGATCGAGATCCGCCACGAGTTGTCGTCTCTTCTCATCCACGTCGCCTCGCCCCGCCGCTGGACGGCCAGAATAGCTCCCATGAAGAGTACTGTCATCCGCATAACAATGAATGCACCCAAGGGACAGCATGTCATTGATATGCAGAAGAAAGAGAGTTGGGGACAATACCGATCCCTGTGGTACTCCGGCATTTACCTGAAAAAAAAACAGGAAGCCTGACCATCACAGAGGACCCGAATCCGTCGCCCGTTCAGGAAGCTGGCCAACCAGCGGCACAACTGATGCGATAAACCCTATGACGGCAGCTTGGAAAGAAGCGACGCATGCCATACCCTATCAAAGGCTTTTGCGATGTCTAGGCCAATAGCCAGAGATTCGCCGTGCCTCTCCATGCCCAGGTGTGCGTTATGTACGCTAGGAGGTCACCCGTTGATCGTTTCGGCCTAAAGCCATATTGGCGATCGTTAATTAACGAGTGATCCTCCAGATAGCGCATGAGCTGTTTGTTGATGATTAGCTCGAACACCTTGCAGATGTTATTTATAACGTAACCCTTTTAAGATCGTACGAACATTTACATGATTTATTACTTCCGTTACCATATACCAAAATCCACTTACCCACATTTCGGGTAAAATGTACGCTTACCATTGCAATTAATAGGGTTAATTAACACCTGAACTCTAAGTTGGGTTAGCAGCTGACCGACCCAATTTGCCACACTGTAATACTTTATTTGATAAATGGAGTTGCTAAATGCGTATAATTCGCATGCGTTTACGAAAATAGATCATACTGTATTTATAGCTAGGGTTGTCAATACCGCCTGATAAAAATCAGTCATTCTGTGAGATGTCCTAGAATGGCTAATTTTGGGAAGGATGCTTCCGAGCAGCTCCCGGCGCTAGACGGATACGTAGGGTCCTGTGGTTTTAATCGATTCGAGTCCGGCATGACATCCGAGCGGATTTTCATACCATAAAAATCTTAGTTAGTCTTTTAAAAATGATGCAAAACTCGCTTATGAAAGCAGAAACAAAGAAAAGCATTCAAATATATCAACAGATAAAAAAAAAGAAGAAAGAAGTTATCTAGTTCTCATACTACAACTATGTTGATGATAAGTAATGATAACACTCGAACCCCCAATAAGTGGAATGAACCCATAGGGAGAGTCCGAGATGGTGGACAAAGTCTGTTTCAGGTTCAATGGGGTTATCCTTACGAGGGTGTACCTGGGACTCCAAGTCGTGGGCAAATGATAGGCCGCCGTGTGGTTATAGTTGGTAGAACTCCGGCGTGGCATCAATGAGGATTTTCACACAAAAAAAAAGGTTAGGTCGTATTTAATTTTCTATTATTAGTAAGAAGTGAAAAAGTGGCAACCCTCGCCTTATTGCTAAGTAAATATTACGCGAGAAGTCCTCAAATACGTCAATGCTGCTAAAATTAATACAGAGTGATATTTTTCGACAGACTTCAAAAATAAACCGCGATAAAATTATATAAATTTTAAGTTCTCTATTTGCGTTCTTACCATAATATTTTGCGTGAAAATTTTGACTGAGTAATGCTCACTTCTTATTACGTGTGACAATATTGTGAAATGTTAACGTTTTTTTATACCACCAAGGTGGCAGACAAGCATACGGCCCACCAGAAGGACCGGTGGTCACCGCAGCCCATGAACGCTTGCAACACCAGAGGCGCCACTATCGCGCTGCCGACCCAGTAAAAACCTTCTAAGACCCCTTTTGAAGAACCTTTGTATGTATATTAAGTATGCCTCTGCCTAGCCCTTCGGTGATAAAGACGTAGTAATAAATGTATCAATAAGAAATGTGGTGGTCGGGTTCATGAACTTTTAAATAAATTATAATAGAAGCGATCGCAGGCATCAAAATTTAATATACTGAAAGGGCTATTATACAAAATGCTGACAAGTCAAATTTACATGAAAATTGAAAACCGACACATTCACATTTATGGTACCTATTTTGTTTGCTGATTTTGAATTTGAACACACAGCAAATTACAAACGTCTGGCCGCTGACCATTGATTTTCTATACTAATATTATAAAGAGAAAAGATTTGATTGTTTGTTTGCATCGCATAGGCTCCGGAACTACTGGACTGATTTGAAAAATTCTTTCACTTGTGTGAAGCTAAACTCTTTGCGGTGAACATAGGCTATATTTTATTCCCGTATTCCCACGGGAACGAGAACTACGTGGGTGAAACCGCGTGACGCTAGTAAATAAATAATATTTACTTTTAGGATTTTTTTTACACATTACCTCTATCCTCTATCTTTTAAATTATGTGTTACGTATAATTGTGGAAGTTTGTAATAGGATGTTTGTTACTCAGTCACGCTCTAACCGCCGAACCACTGTATACATATATTTATACTGTGGCCGAACGGATCAGCACCAGTACCGGCAACAAACGGCTAAGAAAATCATGTTTTATTTTTTATAGGAGCATCGGGAGCCGTCCCGGGACATCCCTCCGAGGGCTTACCCGGGGCTCCCAACCACAGGCTGTTGGGCGTAACGTGAGGTTTTTTAGTCGGTAAGAGTCCGGCATAACATCCTCTGAGGATTTTACCTCACATAAAAAAAAAAGAAAAAAACAGCATTGGGAGTCTATTTATATTTTCCTGTTTTTCCAGACTAACGCTGTCTGTCCGTCTGTCCGTAATAGGGTCCCGTATTATTAACATTTTGGGACCCTAAAATATAAAACTATAATAATAGTGCGGGAAAACCTAAAATCATAGGGACTACTAGGTTTAGCACGTAGCCTAAAATTACTATTTGAGGTCGAGTCTCGACTTTCTTGAATTTTTGAGAAGTTGCCTTTATCCCTACTATATTACTAGTAGGGATAAAGGAAACTTCTCAGAAATGCGAAAGTAACTCTGTCTGTCTGTCAGTTACGTTTTCACGCCTAAACCGCTGAACCGATTTTAATGAAATTTGGTATAGAGATAGTTTGAGAACAAGGGAAGGACATAGTCTACTTTATAACTGACTGCGCAAAAGGAGGGTAATGCTATTACGCGAGGAACAGCCAGTAAGGTATAAAACCTATTCATTAAAGTAGGTACAACATGATGTACAAACATACATACACACTTGTAAGATCACGAGGCGGCATCGTGTCCTGACTACACGTCCAGTTGATGGTAATTGGGATTATCCGGCGGCTGTCCTTGACTGCGTGGACAGAGTTAAGCGTGATGTTAAGATGGGTCTCCGATTGTGACGTAAGATGGCTAATAGCTACAGGATAAGTTTGCGTTAGAACAAATGTATTATTTTTTTTAAAAATCCAGTTCGATTTTTTCAGAGTTCATAAAACAAACAGCCTATAGTCACAACAACGCCCTCTGAGTTCACAGACACGAGGTCAGGCGGTTCAGCCGAATTTTCGATACTGATTTGTGCGCGAGTGTGTGTAGCAGAGGGTAGGTGTGAAAAAAAAAGTACATACATGAGGTTTCCATCTGTACTATCTCTAATTTGTGGTAGCAGTTCACTGTTGGACGTACGTCACTCCCAAATTATGTGTCGTCGTCGTCCTATCCTACCCCACGTGTACCAAGTCGCAGTCTCCACTCCAGAACTCGTTTGCTTAATTGGCCATCGCATCGGTTCTTCGTGTAGAAAATGATTAAAATCTAAATATTTACTCCGTGAGGTTCATTAATATGCATTTAAGGTACTCGTACAATCCAGTGACATTTTCAGTAGAATTCAGAACCCATTACTTACGACCTTATTAATTCGAAGTCGGTCAAAAAATTATTTGCCCGTCTGTTTCAGAACGGATTTCGACATACAGCTTTGAAACTTCGGTAAATAAAATTGGAGAACTCGTATGTATGGAAGAGGTAGGGTAGGACGAACCCGATGGACCGACGACCTGAAGAAGGTCGCAGGGAGTGACTGGATGCGTAAGGCGCAGGACCGAGTATCGTGACGTGATTTGGAAGAGTTCTACATTCGGCAGTATACTGCCATTTTATTGTATTGACGAGGCCTACAAACACCTACGTCTGGTAGGTATAAACTTATCAATACAAGATAATAAATAATGCAACAGCATGAGATCTAGAAAAACACTACGTTAGTCCATCTCAATCGCTATCTCATATACCTATCTGAAGTAGATAGATAGACGAGTTATGCACTCTGTTTGCGGTAGATAACATTTGTATGGAAATTTACCTGTTAAAAGATACTGCTTGCCCTGTGTAGCGACGGGTATGAGTAGGTACAAAATGTCGCCACCCCAATACATGCCGGGGGTGTCGTAAGAGACGACTAGGGAACACTTTCGCAAAAAGATTAATTGCGTAGAGAAGGAAAACTTGAAACAAAACCCTGTTGTCAGTAAAATACTAAAATGACAATCGTTAAGCCAAGTTGAAGGCCTTATGAGCGGCTTGAAAAATTTCAACTGCGGGTCGCGGCGTCCTGCGCCTGTCCATTTCAACACGGCAATAGGCTCACCACCTATTACGTGAGACCTTAGATCAAGAATAACAATTGTTGTTATTGTTGATCTAAGCGTGAGACATAAAACTATTAGGTGAAATGAGGCTATTGACCGAAATTCATTTCATGCATGTTGTTGATCAGTTGACGTGTGACCGAAAAAACATTAGACCATTCTACTACTGATCGAATGAACAATTGACCAAAAGAGTTTTTATCGAACAAACATTTGGTATTTTTACTACTGATCGAATGAACGTTTGGTCGAAAAACAGTTGACTAAAAGAATATGTTAACAAAAAAAAGTAGAATACGGTTCCGGAACTCGCTGGCCGCTGCCGCGGCACGCTCGTTTCGCTCGCTCAGCTCGTGCGTTGTGCTCGCAGTTCTAACCTAACCTAACCTAGCCATTTTGATTCAGCCCCTGTTAAAATATTCTTTAGTCAACTATTTTCGACCAAACGTTTATTTGATAATAACTCTTTTGGTCAATTGTTCATTCGATCAGTAGTAGAATGGTCTAATGTTTTTTCGGTCACACGTCAAATGGTCAAATGAATTTCGGTCACCAGTCGTAAACCGCTGCCTACCCCTTCGGGGATAAAGGCGTGATTATATGTATGTAAGTAATAAGTATAGATTTCATCTTCAACATACCATTTAAATTGAATGCAACGATTTATGTAACTTATTATTTCAAATAGACATTCAATATCGACTGTAAGTCGATTCCAAGCCTTATTTCGCAAAAAAAAATGCTTGTCATTTGAAATTGTACGCTTGGCCTGTCATTCTGATTACTTTACGAAATACGATACATTCGATTTCGATAGACAAACAAATAGGTTTATATCTAACGCTACTAATCTATACTAATATTATAGAGAGGAAAGATTTGATTGTTTGTTTGTTTGCATCGATTAGACTCCGAAACTACTAAACCGATTTGAAAAATTCTTTCACTGTTGTAAAGGTACACTATCCCCGGTGAACATAGGCTATATTTAATTCCATATTCCCACGGGAACGGGAGCTAAGCGGGTGAAACCGCGTGACGTCAACTAGTACTTTATATTCATCCCTTCGAGCTTATTTCAAACCCAGTTGGGGTCGGCTTTCTAGTCTAATTGGATGCGGCTGAATTAGGATTAAATTATGTTCCTTGAAGCGAATGCCAACTGACCTCCACAACCAATTGGCGATATCGAAGTTCTGTAACTAAGTTGCCGGTAGATGGTGCCTACGTCGCCCCAAGGCGTAATGAAATGAAAGAATTTGACGGTCGAGAGCAGGGTCTCGGTGGTTCAATGGTTAGGGCGTCTGGTCCGGCAAACCAAAAGACGCAGGTTCGAATCCTGCTCGAGACTAAAATTTTTATACATTTAATTTGTGATTGAGTCAGTCAGCATACTAGTTACTTTTTTTATCTTTTTTTTACCACTACGGTGGCAGACATGCAAACGGCCCACCAGAAGGACCGCTGGTGCTTTTCAAAATTATCTCGAAGTTCTGTAGTTTGACTGACTGTTCTTGTCTTATATATCTATACAATGTGTTGAAGTCAGGCATTGCCATGCAATATAATACAGCATAAATCCATATTCTGAAACAAGGGGCTAATATTGGAAAGCCCGCCCCCGCCTTGTATCATCACATTCTTCGTAAATACTTAACAATTCGAATACGTACTTATATTATTATAAAAAAGAAAAAACAATTTTTCCTACTAACAATTCCAATCATATTTGTTGTATTTCCGTCGAAAAGCTCCGAATACCCAACGGATGTCGAAGCTTTCCCAAATCGGCTTATCTAACACAATATGTCAAGTCAATAACTTATGTCATACATTCGTAAGTCGTACAAAGTCAAATATCTTTAGCTGGTTACCCGAACAAATCAAATAAGGAGTAAGCTCCCGTTGTAAGGGCACAAACTGGATGTTAGCGTTGAGCGGGCTGGGCGAATTGTTGTATTATGAATATATTTTAAAAACCTTTTAAGTTCGATTTAGAACTCACATACAAATACGATGCATGTTTTTTGAAAAAAAATAAAATAAAAATAATTACAAAGAATAAAAAAGGAGCCATCTGAAAATCAGCGCTGCAAGTCCCATGAATGGCATGTAGCTAAGAGCTGAGATGGCTGCCTTTTCGGGTGTATAGACCATTAAGTAATATTGTTTCACTAATTTAATTTATAATTGTGTTGTGCCTGAATAAAATTTTATTTCTTTCTTTCAATAACGGCACTACGTCAACTCATATGACGTGACTGCCGCTCGTCACTCGGCCGCCGCTGCCCACTCCGTGGTTTCCCCGCTGTCATCCAGTTCACTTCAATAAGAAGGATGACTCAGGGTCTAACCACATTTACCGACGCGGAATCGGCTTAAGCCGAGTGCGTATAACCACACTACTCGGCTTATCGTCGATCAGCAGTTGCGACGGCTGTTGACATGCGATCGGCAGTCGATTACTCCGAACGTAAGTGAACAGCCGTCGTGACGTCTGTTCATTGTTGTGTTTTGTCTGAGTTCGACTAATGTGAAAATATTTCATTATTATTCTAATACATATACATTTTATGCAGGTACCTATGTCAATATTTACACTCAATATTAACTTCAATATATAATAGGTTTGTTATAACCTTAAACCCTAATCGTGGTCAAAGTTCATTACAAGACTTTTCTAACAAATCCAAACACAGCTATGATACGATGTTCAATCATGAAGTTACAGTTCATTTCTGACGACTTCATCATCAGATCAGTTTGACAGTACCCACCATATTATTGTGTTGTTATCAGAACTACAAACATCTGCCAATTTTCAAGATGCTACGATCCTTGGAAGATGGTTACATTAGTTACCTGAGATTCCATTGCATAATTTTACAAGTCAATTAAAAAAGGTTTGTTATAACCTTGAAACCTAAGCGGGGTCAAAGTTCATTACAAGACTTTTCTGGCGAATCCAAAAACAGATATAATACGATATTTCATCATGAAGTTCCAATGCATAGCTTCCGGCTCCATCATCGTATCAGTTTGACAGTACCATATTATTGTATTGTCATCAGAACTACATACACCTGCCAATTTTCATGACGCTACGATCCTTGGAAGCTGGTTAAATTAGGTACCTTAGATTCCATTACATTGTTAGTTACATGCACGACGACCTAATAAAAGCGTATTAAAAAGATCGATTTTTTGAAAATCGATCTTTTAGACCTCGATTTTTTTGGGAATCGATTTATCAGGTCACGATTCGAATCGATATAAAAGTCGATCTTTTTCGGAAAGAATCGCCATCCCTACTGCAATCGCGAGCGCCTGTGCCACCGCCATCGGTACTCGGCCGTCTCCGGCGCCGTTCGGCTGCCATCGGAGATGAAGGCATGCGTGCGGATCATACGACTGCTACCCAACGCCGATCGGCCGTCTTCGGAGACGAAGACATGTGAGCGGATTATTCAACTGCCGTTCGAACGTGTCCGGCGCTGTCCCAGTGCCGTACGGATGCGATCAGCTAACCGGTAAACGGCTAGATTCGCCGTCGGCCGGTGTCGCGCCGCGTCGTCCGCGCCGAGCCGACGCGAATGGTATTAGTAACACCCTTATTGCGTAGACATAAAGGCTTTTTTGACCGGCATTAGCCGATTCCGCGTCGATATATGTGGTTACACCCTCACGCTACACCGTGCCGGGCCCGAGCCGAGTGTCGGCCGTAGCTCGGACCGGGCACGGTCTAGCGTGAGTCATCCTAGACTCCATAACAGAGATTTAAATAATAGTTATGTATTACGTAACGTATGAAGTTGACCACGCAGCGCCCTCGCCGCTGTCGCCGTCGCGCCGTTAGACGCTGTCATCCCGTTTGAGGCCTAATATTCCCGTTTAATTAGATTGTTCGAGTGAAGTCCAGAATCGAATGTCGAAAATCGATATGACGGCATCGAATGCGAATCGTTTGATTTCCGCATTTTGATTTGGTTATTAAGTTGGAGAGATTTAACGTTTAACGAGTTTTGATAACGATCTTTCAATTTTGTATTTTCGAGGGTTGAAATTGAGTTTTTTTAGATGAGTTACCTTTTTAAATTGTGTAAAGAGTAGGTAGGTTATACAAATATGATGTGTCCTATACTTAGATCATCTAACCACAGGATGCGCCTTACTTAAGCATTGTTTTCTGCCATTGCACATGACCATTTGGTCTTTTGGCTTTATAAAAAGCCTGTACATGAAGCCTGTGCCTGACTAAAAATACGTATATATCCTTTCGCAAACGCCTATAGAAACTACATAGAAGTTCCACACAGTAGGGGTAAGCAAATAACAGAGATTTGTTGACACAAAAATACAAACACGATTCAGGAAGGGTACCCAACATTTTAGCACCGATCTCACACCCAAGTAATATGTATTTAGGTCTGCAAACACGCGAAGTATACTTATTCTGTAACTCATGATGGCTGTATGTACATGTTAATCTCAAAGACTTCTATATAAACTGAGGTAGACACGCCGTACTCTAACAAACGAGATTTCAAAAGCAATCCTCAAACACACACGTTGCTAAGACTACACTCACTAATAAATAATATTTACGTAATTGTCACCACAAATAGCAATAGGTATACGAAAAGAACAAGAGTAAAAGAGAAGGCGTATGGACTCCGATTGCAAGCCGAGTACCTACTCTCGAAGTTTTGACTCACTACAGTGCGAGCAACGCTGCTAATTAGCTCAGTTTATAGGTTTCAAAATTCGGTGCGTAGGGCATGTCTACCTCAGTTTATATAGAAGTCTTTGGTTAATCTACTATACTATACTATACTAATATTATAAAGAGGAAAGATTTGTTTTTTTTGTTTGTAACGAATAGGCTCCGGAACTACTGGACCGATTTGAAAAATTCTTTCACTGTTGGGAAGCTACACTCTTTGCGGTGAACATGGGCTATATTTTATTCCCGTATTCCCACGGGAACGGGAACTACGCGGGTGAAACCGCGTGACGTCAGCTAGCACAAAATAAATTGTATGTAAGTAAATAAATAAATAACAGAGGACATTTTCACACATTATCTCTTCTCTTTTTATGTTTGCAAAACCTAGTTGCCGGCTCGGACTGTCGACCCCGTAGGTTCTGAAGACATTCGGGAATTCAGTTAACGAAAAGCAGACAATCGGTTCTTACCGCATACAAGCGATCTGGACACAGTAACGAGAGCGGTGCGATGGTAGAAAGTAAAAAGTTACTTTTTAGTCTAATTCTTCTTTTTTACGAGGAAACATCCCATGTCGGACACCTACCCGCAATTCAATCACACATCTACCTTCGGTCTGAAGTCCAAGGTAGACGTCTTCAGAAGGATGATAAGTCCGTTATCATGCAGCAGGCTCATCATTGCACCTGTCACACATAATAGTATAATTGCCAATGACAAAACGCAACGGCCAGTTGACGTTTGACGTCTTTGTCCGCCATCTTGTCCGGTTTCCCGCCAATTGGATGATTGCGCGGGAGTTGCGCGTGTAGCTGCGATCGTGTCAAGGTGACAAAATCGAATGTATCTAACTATAGATCCACACGGACATTAAGTAGTCACGGGATGGGCAGAGGCTTACTGCACTGCCCCCCTTGTATTTTCAATTTTGTTTCTCATAATAGATGGTGAGCTTTAAGTCGTCGTCGTAAATGAACTGGCGCAGGTTGTGACTTTTGAAATTTTCAAGCCGCCTAAAAGCCCTCTCATGCTACTGGCAACAAGGACCAAAGGCTTAACGTCCTCTCCGAAACACGGAAAAGTTTGTTAGAGAAAAATTCTCAAAATGTTCACATATCTCAGACCGACCGTATCGCCTTCCTATCGGCCTCCATGACCGGGACCTTAGGACGGTGGGAGGGCTAGTCGTCCTTACAGAAGCAGGTCCAAGGCGGCAGAGGCGAGTTTCACGCACGCCATACGCCCTAAGAAGCGGGATAATATCCTAACAATCTCCCAAAGACACGGGAAAGTACCTGGAACCCCGTAGGTGAGGCCGCAGTCAGCGGTAGCCAGTCTATCGGGAATCTTGGAACATCCGTCCGAGAGCCTTCCAGACCAGAGGATCCCGACCGTAGGCATTAGTAGGGCCTCGTGTGGTTTTACTAGGTACGATTCCGGCATAGCATCTATGAGGGATATCCACAAGGTAAAATAAAGAAGCTTATCTATACTAGTATGATTGTCCTGGGACATCCTTCCGAGGGCTCCTCCGGGGCTCCCAACCATAGGCTGTTGGGCATTACGTGAGGTTTTTTAGTCGGTAGGAGTCCGGCATAACATCCATGAGGATTTTCACTCACGTTAAACAAAAAAAAATACTAGTATGATTTTTTTTAATTAGTAACGAGAGGGAAAATCCTCACTTCTACCGACTAAAATCCTTACGTATCCTGCCCACAGCCCACGGTATCCTTCCGAGGGCTTACCCGGGGCTTCCCCCGGGTAAGCCCTCGGAAGGATACCCCAGGACTCCCAACAGATATCCCCGGACTCCCAAAAGTCAATTAGTATGATAAAGAGGAAAGATTTGATTGTTTGTTTGCGTTGAATACGCTCCGAAACTACTGAACCGATTTTCAAAATTCTTTCACTGTTGGAAAGCTTCTTTTTATTCGGGTGACCTAGGACGTATTTTATTCCCGTTTTCCATCGGGAACTGCGCGGGTGAAAGCTTGTATAACATAACATATCCATGTTTTACCATCGTCCCCTTAATAGTACACTTAATGTACACTCAGTAGATAAGAAATACTAACTTTCAGTAAACATTATCAATATCTTATTTGAACTCAGCTAGATAGTGTAAAATCAATAACGCCCACGGCAAGGCTTAAAATATGAACGAGTACTGCTAGCGCCATCTGTTATTGAATAGCGGAACTTTGTACGCTCTGCATACGTTTAAAACTGTTTATTCTGTTAAGGTTTATTAATAATTCAATACCTTTTTGGTATGGGTTTAGTGCATTAGCAATATTGAAAATACATCCCACGCACTTCAAATGTGATATTACTGCATATAATTTTGTGTTAGACCGGTTTTAGATACAATACGGACCTACAACTTAAGTCCTATGTAGCTATTTAATGCAACTGCATGTAATATCTACTTAGGACTTAACTTAGTTTCGTAATAAATACATTTTAGAATATTAACTTAATACCTACTATCTCGGGTTCATATCCACAATTGTAAAGTATTTTTTTAAACTTATTAGTCAAACTGACACTATTCTCTGAAAGGTGTTGAAATAAAAAGTGTGAAGAAGGAATCTCTATCATATCAAGATCAAGTCTAAAATTTGTGAAAATAGGACCAGAGTAGAACTTTTGATTTCACTGTGACAGAACCTCATAAGAAAATACAGAGTAAAAGGTTTTGCTACTTGGCGATAGATGGCGTTAGTAGGTAAACAACCCTATTGTTACTACTCTAAACCTTATATAAATGCTGTACTGTGTATATTATTAAATTCAATTTACTCCTACCAGTATATTCAAATCTAATAAAAAATAAAATTTTCATGCTGAAGTTTTTGCAATAAATATCAACAAAATGAATTTCCCGAGATGCAGGCTTTTGGCCCCGCTCCAGCGGTTCCTTGCGCCATCTAAACAGTGACGCAAGGGCTCTCGCTTCCAGGTCCCATGGAGGGGTCCCGGCTAGGAAACATGCCGCCTCACCTGAGATCGTGCGGTATCCCCTTATCACCCTGACGGCCATCGTCCTCTGTGGGCTCAGCAATCTAGCCACATTGCTGGCCGTCAGGGTCTCCGCCGTCCGTCAGGGTCTCCGCCCATACGGCAGCCCCGTATAGCCCTGTAGGGAGCGTTGGGTTGGTTGGTTGGTTGGTTGTAGCATATGTCCTTCCCAGGGCCTCGAACTATCCCTATACCAAATTTCATCTCAATCGCTTGACATACAGAGTTACTTTCGCATTTATAATATTAGTAGAGATTTTAGTTGTAATAAGTAGGTAAATACTTATTCAAATTCGAAGAAAATCCCTATTAGAGGTGTATGTTTTCTTCATTTAGTGCCACATTTTTTTCTTTCGCTTCGATAATAATTCAAGTCATAAAATGCATTCGTCTATGGGGCTGATTCTGTGATCATTTTACACGTTATGTATAATTTTTAAATACTTTTTTAATTTAAATTTTTTATTAACGTGAGGGAAAATCCTTCATGGATGCTATGCCCCTTAAAAGGCGCCAGTTCATAAGTCTGCAGAAATCGCAACATGAGACATGCCTCGTGTGTCGTGTTTACGCGGAATTTCCGTATTTTATATTTAGTAAGACTATATTATTATATTAACTATCGCATATAAAATACATAATAACAATCAATCAAACAAATAATAATTAGGACACAGGCCCCTTATAATTTTCGCTGAACAATATTTACTCAAAAATATTTTATGCAATTTTCACCAATTTTTTTAAGGTCTTTAAAAAAAGGGTTTGTGGATGATATTTCTAGCGGGTGAAACCGAAGACATCCGCTAGTGAAACATGATAATTTAGTCATCCAGTCAATAACTACAAGTCAAATGCTCATTACAGAGGTTTTTTATCAGTGGAATGTAAAACAACTTAATCTACTATCTAAGAAAAGCTTTAGCCATGAGTCTTCTAACGCTTTTGAATATTATGTCATACTTATCTAAAGAACTTTAGTCTAATCTAAGATATTTATGAGAGAGTAGTCTTTTTAAACTGGCCTATTGAAAAGTTTCTCAATACATTTGTATGTTTTTGTTTGACAAATCAATTTGATATGTTAATAGCAGTCAATGAGCCTCTCTAAACTAGAATTACTGCTAACTTCCTCGTCTAACCCCTTTTTAAACGGGTGGAAAATTGATGGATGAAGAAAGAAATTGTGTAATTATGGAACATTGCGGCTTGACGGAAGATGTAGTGACTAAGATAGAGAAAGGGATGCTCAGATGGTTCGGACATGTGGAGAGAATGGATGAAAACAGACTGACAAAACAGATTTATAAGGCGAGAGTGCATGTCGACCAAATTGGACACCTTTTGGAAAAAGGCCAGGTCAAGAGTATCCTTAATCGGAGAGCATGTATTAAAACACTTATGAAAGTAGAAGAAGCGAAAGTGGTATGTCAGGATCGTGGCAAGTGGAAAGCCATAGTCTCTGCCTATCCCGTTGGGAAACAGGCGTGATGTTATGTATGTATGGAAATCCCTCATGGATGCCATACTGTATCTACTATTACCTTAGATCATCTAACCACAGGATGCGCCTTACTTAAGCATTGTTTTCTGCCATTGCACATGACCATTTGGTCTTTTGGCTTTATAAAAAGCACTGTACATCAGTACATCATTTTATATGATTAAACTAGTACATTTCATTGTAGTTGACTGTACAATAAAAATTAACACACAACAGCCATTACGCGTTTGTCGATTAATACATTTTTAAATGCAATGAAATTGTATATGTCTTTGTGTTTCCCCCTTCACTTGTATGAAAACTGGCAGAATATTTTTGTATGCGGTGGTTCGCAAAGGCTAGTCCCGTGATATATGATCTAAGACTATTACAGACTAAAACAATACGTTGACTTATCACTGTATAAGGCCGGGGGCAAGCGTAAGTCTTCGAAAGGATCTGTCTACCTGGCTGTGGTGCATTCGACCTTACGTTTCCCAACGTGGTCACACCCAAACACAAGCAGAAAAGAAGAAAACTTGTCTGCTTGTGTTGCCTACATTTTATCCTTATCTTTAAAAATATTATAAAGAGGAAAGATTTGATTGTTTGTTTGCACCGAATAGGCTCCGAAACTACTGGACCGATTTGACACATTCTTTTTGGGAAGCTACATTCTTCCCGGTGAACATAGGCTACATTTAATTCCCGTATTTCCACGGGAACGGGAACCGCGTGACGTCTTCTAATATATCTATACTAATACTATAAAGAGGAAAAAATTTGATTGTTTGTTTGCATCGAATAGGCTCCGAAACTACTGGACCGATATGAAAAATTCTTTCATTGTTGGGATGCGACATTATTGCCAGGTAACATAGGCTATATTTATTCCCGTATTCCCACGGGAACAGGAGCTAAGCGGGTGAAACAGCGTGACGTCCGCTAGTACTTAGTAAACTTCAACTAAATAGGTAGAGGAAAAAACTTGTGTGTAGAAATATCCTTGACTTATAAATACAATCAATGGCCATCTGCATCTATTTTAATGCTTAACTCACTGCAGCTGCTTTTCCTCTTCGTATACAATAGATCAAGTTTTAATAAATGGTTAGGTTATATTTTGGGTAGCTGAAGGATAGGTCTATCAACAAAAAAAGTAAATGAAAACCGGCTAAGTGCGAGCCGGTCTCGAGCACGAAGGGTTCCGTACCAAAAAACGTTAGTTGTATGGGAGCCCCCTTAATATTCCGATCATAGTATTTGTTGCTATAGCGGCAACAGAAATACATAATCTGTGAAAATTTCAGCTTTCTAGCTATCACGATTCCTGAGGTCCAGCCTCGTGACGCACAGCCAGACGGACGTGGAAGTCTCATTTGAAATCAAATTCCGACTCCAAAGCGCGCGAAATATAACGACTATCATACACTTTATTATGTGTTTTAAATTTATATTAAATTCATTTTCAAACGTCACTAAACGTAATTTAATTAACATAACAATTACGTTAACAAAACGCAATACAAAACAGTCGATAATATTTAAAAAAACGAACAACTGTCAAATGGAACGCGTTTGAAATTTGAAAGATGCGCGCGTGTCTATGCGGTGACGTCAGCCGTCAGTTGTAAGCGCGCGGAAGCGAAGGACGTGCCGTGGCGTGCAGGTGACTAACCTTACTATATTGTCATGTGGGCAGGGACTACAGCATTTGCACTTTGCTATATTTGACCTGTGTTTCGGTATTGGTGCAGACAGAAAATAAATGAGCAGATTGCACACAAAATGATGATTTTAAGGATTTCGAATAATCTGGCTGGATTTCAAAATCAAGCAGATATTTTCTCAAACTCCTTTGCAAGCTTTTAAAAAAACGTGACACGAAAGTTTATAAAGCTATTTTGTTATGAATTGCCGAATTTCGTGGGACCAACGGATCGCTTGTACAAATAAATGCTTTGAAGAAAGAGGGCGCTTCTCTTCGAAACATTTGCCGTTCAGAATCTAAGTATACACTGTTCGATGTAAGTTCTTGAACTTGACTTTAACTCCACCCATATATTAAGGAAGTGAACCCACTTCAAACACAAGTTTTGCCTTAGTTGGCGAAGTTAACGATCGTAATTCGCAAGATCAATGTCACCGAAGTGTGGTGATCCGAATTTCGTGGGACCAACGGATCGCTTGTACAAATAAATGCTTTGAAGAAAGAGGGCGCTTCTCTTCGAAACATTTGCCGTTCAGAATCTAAGTATAAACTGTTCGATGTAAGTTCTTGAACTTGACTTTAACTCCACCCATATATTAAGGAAGTGAACCCACTTCAAACACAAGTTTTGTCTTAGTCGGCGAAGTTAACGATCGTAAGATTCGCAAGATCAATGTCACCGAAGTGTGGTGATAATGACTCAAAAATTTGGCGGACTCCATCAATTAAAACAATAATAAGCTCGGGTCGGAGAACGAAATGAAAAGAAACCGATAACACTCCTGAATTTTAGTCATTAGCGAATGTTTAGCAATTTACACCCACTTCCATTGACCCAGGTCAACCTGAAGTGGCTGAAAACCATCCTAAGACATGTCCCAACAATAATATAATATAATCTTCGTCGCAAGGATCCTTCGAGGTGTTTGAGAGTTACAGTAGCGCGTCCAAATAGTGAGGAGTCCATCGCACGTACGCACTGGGCACCTACACAAATAGCTACCTGCAGAAATGCAAAAAACTTGACTTAAAAAGTCCTGGCCAGTGTGGTCGAGAAAACCAGTTGCTTTACCAAAATGACATTTTGTATCTTATAGTAAAAATTGGGAGCAGTCTACGTTCAGTAGGGGATGCGATAGGCTGATTTGAAAGATTGATGACGTAATTTTAAACTTATACAGAAAAGGGGTCAAAAATGGTTAGCGAATTTAGACATTTCGGATTACCGAACAGCGCTGGTTATTTTATTCCTCCCACAATTCGATGACCCAAAATTGCGAGATTTAGGTATGTAAAAAATAAACATGTTAGTCACAACAAGTTGACATAATTACACTGTCGATATAAATAGATACAAAACATTGAGTATTCAATGCGAGCCGAGCCATGCACGAGAAGAATTTAGTGTTTCGCCAGCCGTAACGTGCCGAAATAGATAAAATTGTGTCGTGACTCGTGAACAGCTTTCAATATTTCATTAATGCATTTTTGAAGTGAAATCTTTTATTACAGGAACGTTAGGCATCTTTAAAAACTTTTTGAAGCTCTCGTGGCGATGGAATCGGAGTTCTGTAAGCGATCACTGCAGTACGCAACTTTCGCTTACAAAACAAAATCCGTTGAGTCACGAGCGTTTCAAAAAGAGCGAGTGACTTAAGAAATTTCAACCGTGGCTCGTCACAACCTGCGCCTGGATTCGCAGCACGAGTGTAGCGCCTCTGGTATTACAAACGTGCCACGGCTACGGTAACCAACCATCATCAAGTAAGCTTGTCTGCTACCTCAGTAGTATGCAACACTCGAATTTTCACTGTTTTGCACTACCTGAACACATTCAAGACTGTTCTTCTAAAAGAAAACGAAGAGAACAGTCATTATCGACTTCTGGATTGCTTTCATTGGGCCACGAAGTTCGTAATTTAGGGTTTTTATGTGACAGCCATACCAAACAACCCCTACTGGGAATAGGCTTGGAGAATGTTGATGAAGTGACTGCTTTACTAAATTGTAACTGGCAAATAAACGCAAACCTGAAAAACTAGAAAAATAATGTTTTGCATCAAGCGTTTTGCATTGTCACACATATATCAGACAGTTTTGCGACCCAAATTTACCAAAAACATATGGTAACAAGCGTAAGGAGTTGCTCAAATCTGCCATGAAAAATCCGGAAGATCATGACATTGGTTAGTTCAGCATTCAAGACAACAGACCGAGGAACTGGCAGTGTGCCACAAACTTGCGCTCAATCGTGAAGCGTTTTTATAGCTCAAATCGGAACAGGGCAAGAAACACTGATTTGATATGGACATAAATATGACTTACTAGCGGACGTCACGCGGTTTCACCCGGGTAGCTCCCGTTCCCGTGAGAATACGGGAATAAAATATAGCCTACATCATCCAGGGATAGTGTAGTTTTCCAACAGTGAAAGAATTTTTCAAATCGGTTCAGTAGTTTCGCAGCCTATTCGATGCAAGCTAACAATCAAATATTTCATCTTTATAATATTAGGACAGAAAACAACGTACCTTATCTATAGATTTATAGTCTTACATAACATGTGTTCCGGTGAGTTTCTACGCAACCAATTAATGTAATGTCGTAAACATGACATTTCTGTTTGTTTACATTGAAATACAAGAGCAGGGAATGAATGACTAACAAGTGTAAGGTCAGTAAATTGTATTTGGGTTAATTGGACCACGAAAATATAATATGATTATCAAAAAGAACGATCTACCTTTTTCACCTCATCAAAGATCTGAATTTCTCAACAATATAATTTCTTGAAATCTATACCAATATTTAGCACCAGAGTGGTCGGCATAGCTCGGAAAGTATGCGTTTTGAAGTGGCAGTGAGTTGACCACGTCTAGAAGAACCAACGACCGATGAAGCAAACGAGTTCTGAAGTGAAGACCGTGACTTGGTACACGTGGGGAAGCACGATGCCCCGCCAGATGGACCGACGACCTGAAGAAAATACCAGGTAGTGACTGGATGCGAAGAACCGTGTATCGTGGCGTAATTTGGGAGAGGCCTACGTCCAGCAATGGACTGCTATAGGCTAATTTTAATGGTTGATTGAAAGTTTGTGAAGATGTGTGTGTTGAGGCCAATTTTTATCCCGGGAAGTTCCCGTGAAGCGCGATAGGAAACAAGGCGCCATCTAATAGAAAAATATTTTTCGTAGCGAAAGACGGTGATCTCTGTACAATCTTTATCTGGCAATTTCATAGTAGAAATCGTCATAACTATAAAACGAACGACTCAGAAAACTTGGCAATTGCACGTCGTCACTTTCAGAAGAGTCAGGAACGATCTTAAAGTTCTTGGAAAGCTTAAAAAGCTCTAAGAATTTTATATAGCACAGTACTTTGTGCGATGTGTGCAGTAGTTTTAAAGATTCAGTTTCATTTCTTCATGGAAAAGTGCATTGAAGCATCGTAAAATGCTTTTCAGTGCTCAAATTATATGAGCTTTCTTTTAAAGTGTGATGAAAGTCTTGTGTTAAAACGATTTTATAAAGAGCACTTTAAAATTTAGAACTATTTTTTTTAACGTAAGGAAAATCCTACATGGATGCTATGCCGGACTCCTACAGACTCAAAACCACTCGTTCCCTACCTAATGCCTACGGTTGGGAGCCCCGGGTAAGCCCTCGGAAGGACGACCCCAGGATAAATTTAATCCTGTAACCAGCGAGCTTCCCAAATAGCCCGCTGGTTACAGGATAGGGTTATACCGTATTGCATTGCGATACATGGACAAGAACAGCCAATCTACCTACAGAACTTCGATATCGCCCATCGGTTCTGGACGTCAGATGGCAGTCACTTCACGGGAAATATCTGCTATTCAGCCGCATCGCAGTTAACCAGAAAATCTGACCTCAACTGAGTTGGGAAAAGGCTCGGAGGAACATGATGATTTTGGAATATAACCATTTAGATCAACTGCATATCTATACTATACTAATATTATAAAGAGGAAAGATTGTTTTTTTTTTGTAACGAATAGGCTCCGGAACTACTGGACCGATTTGAAAAATTATTTTAATGTTATGAAGCTACACTCTTTGCGGTGAACATAGGCTATATTTTATTCCCGTATTTCCACGGGAACGGGAACTACGCGGGTGAAACCGCGTGACGTCCGCTAGTATTATAATACGTCAATTTGTGATACTTGTAATTCGAATCCGTCTATGTATATCACATCACACATATCGTCATAACACCGAAAACGATGACACATCATGACTATCGATTTACTGCTATGTGAGCAACCCATGGAGTCAGCAATTTGCTGATGGCTCAATTACACATTTACACTTGGTCGTTAGCCCGAATTCAGTTTGCCAATGGAATTCGGGCAAACGACTAATTGTAAATGAACGGATTCGAGCAGTTTCATTTTATGAGTTACAGTAAGCGACAGTGAGAATAAAGCTTCGGGTGCTCGAATTCGGGTAACGTCTTTCTCTCGCCCGAATTCGGGTAAAAACCATATGAAATTGAGTTTTTAGCACAGGGCGGAAACTCTATACGTTTTCAAGCTTGAATGCGCGTGTGATCAATAAGGCTAAGCAAATGTTCTCTCACGACACTGGCAAACTTTGATGACAGCAGTGGCGCGGGGGGAGTTGCCTATCTGTATGTAGTATTATAATTATTATCTTTGTTTTAAGTCAAGCTATCAAGTACGTCGTTCTCTTGACTACATAATTTATTTTATCGAATTTCTGCTCATCTTAGTTGAGAGCAGATCAAATCTATTGGCTGCTTTGAGAACTAACTCAATCACGAGTATTACTTGTACAGAATACTGGAACAAAAACCAATTAGCTTCTATCTGCTGTATTTCTGAACTAGAGAAATTCACGTAGTTTTGCTCGCGTAGTTCCCGTTACCGTGGATATATGGAAATAAAATAAAGCCTGTGTTAAGCACTAATAATGTAGCTTTATATTGGACTAGAGGACGTCACGCGGTTTCACCCGCATAGTTCCCGTTCCCGTGGGAATACGGGAATAAAATATAGTCTATGTTACCCGCAAAGAGTGTAGCTTCCCAACAGTAAAAGAATTTTTCAAATCGGACCAGTAGTTCCGGAGCCTATTCGTTACAAACAAACAAAAAAACAAATCTTTCCTCTTTATAATATTAGTATAGATAAAGAGTTTTTGAAATCGATTCAGTAGTTTCTGAGCTTATTCAATACAAACCAACATTAAAATTTTCCTTCTTATAATATTAGTATGGTTTAGATAACTCAAACAGTTTTATGACAATTTGCAGCAAACGCCATAAATTTTGAGTTTCACCGGACAAAAGTAATTCAGTGCAATGAATATTAACCAGTAGGCCCAAAGTCGAGCGGAGGGAATAAAATTAATTGGCCCTGCGGGGCTAGTTTAGGTGTAGATTAGAATATATAAAGTAAGATAGAATTTAAATTGGTTTCTTAGTTAGATAACTAGCGGACGTCACACGGTTTCACCCGTGTAGTTCCCGTTCCCGTGGGAATACGGGAATAAAATATAGCCTATGTTCACCGCAAAAAGTGAAAAGTGTAGCTTCCCAACAGTGAAAGAATTTTTCAAATCGGTCCAGTAGTTCCGGAGCCTATTCGTTACAAACAAAAAGACAAATCTTTCCTCTTTAACAACAATTCATTTTTATTTATATAGATATTAGTATAGATAATGGATGACCTACGCAAAAGAGCCGTTGAAAGCGTGTCTAGCTGTTAGATAGCACTTTTAGCCCCTCTCTATAAAATAGAGTGCAGAGGGGCTTATGTAGAGACTTTGTCTGTAGTCGGTGATTCTGTTGCATTAAACTACGTCACTAGGTCACGAGGATCATCTGTTCAAAGTTTGAAAAAAAAATGACAACGACAATCGGATTGAACTTTCACTTTCACAATAAACGTGTTAGAGAGGGGAAGTCTGGTGAGAACGATCTCACGGCTTTCTTGTTACGTATTATGTAGATAAATACTAAGGAATACTTTTTGTACCAAATATCGGCAAAATTAGGTCAGTGTCAAAATGCGTGAGATTTTGCTTTAGATCCCTGAGCACATCAATGGAGTCATCGCCAACCAATTAAGACGGAAACCACCCCCCGCCTCATGGGCATCGGAGACGGTCAGGCTACTTGAGTCAAGTCTGTTGAAATGTGATAGAAAGTAGCTTCAGCGTGCGTGCTTTCTTTGCACTGAGTGTGCTGTGAAGTGTATGTACACATTTTTATTAACGTCAAGTTATTGACCGTCTCTTGAGCCCATAAGACAATTACTTCATTTTTCTGCAAATTTTTCGCGGTTTTAACGTAATTTTGTTAAGTATACAAATTAGACTCGCGTTTGCTCATAGTCAAGCACCGTGAATACTGCTTGTGTAACCGTTTACGTCAATAGTTTTATGGAAAATACTAAACCGTGCCTTTGCAACAAATCGCCAATAGGACACGCTGATGCTGAGCAATGAATCGTGGGACATCCTTCCGAGGAGTAACTCAGGGCGTTCGTCTGTCGGGAAACTAGAACATTCTTTAGACAAAAACTTCTATATAAACTGAGGTAGACATGCACTCCGCACCGATTTTTTAAACCTATAAACTGTGCTATTGGCAGCGTTGCTCGCACTGTAGTGAGTCAAAACTTCGAGAGTAGGTACTCGGCTTGCAATCGGAGTACAGACGCCTTCTCCTTTCCTCTTGTTCTATTCGTATTATTGCTATTGTGGTGACAATTACGTACCCAAATATTATTTATAAGTGAGTGTAGTCTTAACAATGTGTGTGTTTGCGGATTGTTTTTAAAATCTCATTTGTTAGAATACGGCGCGTCTACTTCAGTTTATATAGAAGTCTTTGTCTTTAGAGGGCTTACCCGGGGCTGTCGGTCGGTGTGAGTCCGGCATAGCATCCATAAGCGATTTCTATACGGAAAAAAATCCCAGGGCGATCGGCACTAAACGAATAGGTATTTTTAGGCACCGGTATAAAATCTGTTGCAACTTTCCAACTTGATAAAAATGACACGAGTCGATGAAAATTTTGATTTTCTATCAAATTTTGACATACGACATTTGCATTTTATATTCCCTCCGAATAATAAGTAAGAAAAGTATTTTTTTTAACCAGGAGTTATCCTTCCGAGGGCGCACCCGGGACTCCCAGCGGTAAGCAGGTGGCTGCACCCAGTGGTTTCAATCGGTAGAAGTCCCCAATAGTATCCATGAGGATTTACAAATAAAGGGTGTTTTTTTTAGAGGTATAGAACTTTGAAATTGAATTAAACAAATGGGATTATTTTTCTTGATATGAAATTGACTTTATTCGAAAGACAATTTTCTGGCATTATAATTTAAATGTGATTTCTGGCACATGACCGCCACGGCTAGCTCAGACGTAGTCTAATCCAGAGGTCCAATTTTCGATGACTTTTTTCAACATTTGTGGCCGTATATCGGCAATAGCGCGCCGAATGTTGTCCTTCAAGTGGTCAATCGTTTCGGGCTTATCGGCGTAGACTAGCGACTTCACATATCCCCACAGAAAATATTCAAGTGGCGTTAAATCGCACGATCCTGTAGGCCAATCCACGGTACCAAAAGGTGAAACTATGCGGTTACCAAACGTTTCCTTCAATAAATCAATTGTGACACGAACTGTGTGACATGTTGCACCGTCTTGTTAAAACCACAACTCTTGCACATCATAGTTGTTCAATTGATGGATGAAAAAGTCAGTTATCATCGCTCTATAGCGGTCACCATTGACTGTAACGTTCCGGTCAGCATCGTTTTTAAAGAAGTACGGACCAATTGTTTCACCAGCCCATAAAGCACACCACACAGTCAGTTTTTCTGGATGTAACGGTGTCTCAACATACGCTTCAGGATTATCATCACACCAAACACGGCAATTTTGTTTATTGACGTATCCATTCAACCAAAAGAGGGCTTCATCGCTAAACAAAATTTGCTTATGAAAATTGCGATACGTTTTTCGGGCAGAACCATGATTTTCAAAATAAATTTGCACAATTTGGAAGCGTTGTTCCGGCGTCAGTCTATTCATGTTCAAATGCCAAACCAAACTAAACATAAATCACTTGGCAGTTAACAAAATTACCGCCAGTTAAAAAAGTTGTGCCAACTTAAAGTTCTATACCTCTAAAAAAAACACCCGTTATAACCAAAATAGTACCAATCATATCAGTTGCACAATTGTCTCGTGCAAGACGATAGCAATCCAGCTGCATAATTTAAAAACCAGATCAAACTGCCTCCAAAAAAAAGGGGGATAACACCCGAACAACTCCCCAAGGACGCGGGTTAGCACCCGAAGCCCTCCCAAATAGGTCAGGCCGCAGCGGTAGCCGTAGCTCTGTTGGGAGTCCTGGGGATCCTTCCGAGGGCTTACCCGAGGCTCACAACCGTAGGCTGTTAGTTGTTAGGATACGTGTGGTTATTAGTCGGTAGGTGTCCGGCATAGCATCCATGTAGGATTTTCCTCACGTTAAAAAAAAATAGACCAAACTTTTTTTTTTTATACCACTAAGGTGGCAGACAAGCATACGGCCCACCAGAAGGACCGGTGGTCACCGCAGCCTATGAACGTTTGCAACACCAGAGGCGCCACACTCGCGCTGCGGACCCTAAAAAACTGCCTTTCCTTGTTCGTAAACTAGATTGTTAGGTAGAATAGGTAGTAAGGACGACGTGCATTATACATTAACCCCCTTATTCATAATCGTTTATTAAACCTATTTTAGTTAAAACACACTTTAAGTCTATTGCTGTCTCTAACCAATGACAGAGTATGGTTAGAGACAGCAATAGACTTAAAATGTGTTTTAACTAAAATAGGTTTAATAAACGATTATGAATAAGGGGGTAAGTGAACAGTCTGTTCTTTGGTCAATAGCCGAATGACCTAATTACTTGGATCAATATGACAAGCCGCTAATTCTGATTCACAAGTAAATATTTTCACGTCTTTTTTCAGACTATTATGGTTGAACGAATTTGGCGCTGAGATTGACTAGAGTCTGGAGCACAGATTTATAGAACTAAAAGGCAGATTCCGCTCACCGAACAAGTGAGTCCAAAAAAGCAAATACGGCGATCCTAAAGTGTGTTGATCGTAGAGCATAATAATATACTAACGGACGTCACGCAGATTCACTCGCGTAATTCCCATTCCCGTGGGAATACGGGAATAAAATATAGCCTATGTTCACCGCAAAGAGTGTAGCTTCCCAACACTGAAAGATTTTTTCAAATCGGTCCAGTAGTTTCGGAACCTATTCGATGCAAACAAAGATCAAATCTTTCCTCTTTATAATATTAGTACCTACCTATAGATATTCTCTAAGGTGTGGGTACTGTATCGCGGCAGTACTAAACTCTGTTAACTGTACTGTGTGTACTGTAAAATCAATACTCGTGTAAACAATTTCTTTTTTAATCCCTACCTACTGTCTACGGTTGGGAGCCCCGGGTAAGCTCTCGGAAGGACGCCCCGGGACTCGTGTAAGCCCTACGGAATCGCTTGAACTAATTTCACACGTACCTGCCCCTTGAGACAAAAAATGTCATATTTGAAATTGCGACGGTGTCTGTTCGTTTCTTCAGGGACTAAAAGGTTTGTAACTTTTCTAATACAATACTTTGTGCTAATAGAATTTCCAAAAGTAAAAGAATTGAAACAAACTGATTGGCAGTTTTTCTTTTTGAAAAAGTAAGTTGGAATTAAGCTAATATTAACTTGTAATAAAGGATTCTTGACAGCTAATCAACATAGTTATACCTAAATTTCTAAATCATACAGTAACAGATTATACAGATAAAACACCCAAACTACGTAAGAAACCAACCCAAGACGAAACCAAGGTTTGAGAACCCAAGACCGTAGCCCATGGTCAGCGTTATTGACAACCGGGCCCAACAGCTTAACGTGCCTTCCGAAGCACGGTAACGATCGCAAAAAAAAATTAACTAAATCGATACATGATGGTCACCGTGAAATTTCTTACTGCAGTGATCATTAAACACTGAGTACAAGGGGTCACGAGCGCTTCAATCAATTCAAATCCTACAGTAAAATCCACCGAGGGACATTTTATTTTTATACCACTAAGGTGGCGGACCAGCATACGGCAGAAGGACTGGTGGTCATCGCAGCCTATTAACGTTTGCAGCACCAGAGGCGCCACACTCGCACTGCTGACCCTGTAAAAACCTTAAGGTCAAAGCCCACTATAACGACTCCACTCCCACCCGGCAAAAACAATATAATTCAAATATAGGCGTTAAATATTGCTCTTTAGATATATTTTACATTGCCACTCCCGAGCAGTCTGACGGCGGTAAGCTCGCTGACAGCGAGCTGTCTGCTAATTGATGATGGCAATGTAAAATATACCTAAAGAGCAATATTTAAAGCCTATATTTGAATTATATTGTTTTTGCCGGGTGGGAGTGGAGTCGTTATAGTGGGCTTTGACCTACCCCTTTTGAAGAACCCCATACTGAAGGCGTTTGGGACAACCGAGGTAGGGAGATCATTCCACAACCTAAGCGTGCGCGGAAGAAAGCCCCTATCGGATCTAATCGTATAATACATTTTTAAGAGAGAAATATTCCTTAATTCACACCACCTAAAACCATTGCCACAGTTCTGATATAATTATATATTCCAGTACGCATCTCTAACATAATTTAACTAAAACCCCGAGTTAGGTACCTACTTACGTTAACAGGGTGTTACAATATACACGACACGACACGGAGCGAAGTGTCGTTTTCGCAACACCCCGTAATCTCGCTGGTAATATCTAGAGCATGGTTATAATTATAACGATACGACAGTATATACGTAATACCTATGTTATTACGTACATGTTGCGTTTTTGCTGTTGTGGTGGTATGACTAGAAATGGTTTTTGCAGGGTCGGCAGGGCGAGGTGTTAGAAAAGGTCGAAGGCAGGGACTGGATGCGAAAGGTGAAGGACTGTGTGTTGAATATGGATGCCTGTATAAAAAATAAGAATACAGACCTTCCTCAAAATAAACTTAAAATACAGTCAATCAATTAAATCGGCCTATCGTAGGCCTCATAAAATCCTAAAAAAAAAGAAACATCGAAATTATTTTGTAAAATTTAAATTCAGTTTCGAATTCGATACATAAGTACCTATAGCTCGGCTGTATCGTAGGTTTTTGTAACCCCTAAATATTTACTCCTCGGTTATACATGTTTTACATCAAAATTTAATATACCTATACCCAATTCATTAAACTTATACTTAAATTAAACGGAATGTAAAACACGTATTTAAAAGCACAATTTTTAAAGTTCCACATAAATTAATTGTACGCATTAATCGTTGATAACAAATTGCATTTCATTGCATCAATTTCGTAATATAAGTGCATCGTACACTTCACAACAAATATACAATGAATACAATCAACGAACGAGCGTTCTACGTCATCGGTCACAAAGGCATACGCCCACGATTGGGTAATTCGAGTATCTCGCGAACTTGACCGCCCCGGATGAGTCACCTGTACCAGTTATACACGATCAATTCTGTGTTTTAAATGTCAGATTAAAAGATATACGCGTCTCTATAAAGAAATATGAATTTTGTTCTAGCAAGGTTTTATGTTTTGTGTCTGATGGGAACTTGTTGTGGTCTTCGGGATCTAAGCAACCTGCTGACTAAATGGACGAAAACATAGCGAAGAAAAAGAAACACTCCACACAAAACCCCGCTTTAAACCGTCTGGTAAGCACGGTAGAATAAGGACAAAATGATAGGAATAGGCGCACATCGTACATCCAGCAGTGGGCTGCATTTGGTACTGTAGAAAAGATAGACATTCTAAAAAAAATATATTTATACTCGTATTATCCGTTTTGATTGAGAGTCAAGAAGAAAATATCGTCCAAAATAATTGAAAACAAAGGTTCATTCACTCAAGTCTTAGATCATCTAACCACAGGATGCGCCTTACTTAAGCATTGTTTTCTGCCATTGCACATGACCATTTGGTCTTTTAGCTTTATAAAAAGCCTGTACATCAGTACATCATTTTATATGATTAAACTAGTACATTTCATTGTAGTTGACTGTACAATAACAATTAACACACAACAGCCATTACGCGTTTGACGATTAATACATTTTTAAATGCAATGAAATTTTAATGTCTTTGTGTTTCCCCCTTCACTTGTATGAAAACTGGCAGAATATTTTTGTATGCGGTGGTTCGCAAAGGCTAGTCCCGTGTTATATGGTCTAAGACTCAAGTAAATAATAATGTTATTAAATTTCACAAATTCTCATATACCTACATAATTATTTTTAATTACCGGAGCCGGCTTTCGTCGGAGCGCGCGTGCCGTATTATAATCGGGACAAAATCAAATATTCCGTTCGGACAATATCGAATCAAATTCCTAAACGAGGAAATTCCACAGTATTAATTACGCCAGGGCTGTCCAAAGCAGTGCCCGCGGGCCGCATGCGGCCCGCGGCGGCTATTGTTGCGGCCCGCCGAATCTTTCTATCTTCTTTATTTAAATACATTAATAAGCAAATTACTTTTCCCGCGACGTAATTGAAATATTTTGGGTACGAGTATGTATTCGATCAACCCGACGGCATTCCAGGCCGAGCGTGGGTCTTGGCTCTCGAGGAGGTCGGGCCTCGACTTATAGGGCTCTTTCTTCAAGGTCTGGAAGACAGGGAAACTGGTCTTGATCTGAAAGGTGGGGCGGCCAGCAAATTCCCCATCAGGGTACCGGCCGATCGTGTTGCTCGACGAGGTGTGCAAGCTTTTAGAGTGCATTATTGCACAACGCCACGTCGCCGCGTCGGGCACTCACACGCGTGGGGCCTGATCTGGTGTATAGTCAGTTTGGCTTCCGTCAGGGGTGCTCCACCGTGGACGTGATCATGCTCATTAGAGGCCTGACGAAGGAAGCAGTCTCTCAGGGTAAGGTGGTGGTGGCGGTGTCTCTTGAAATCGCCAACGCTTTCAACACCTTACCCTGGAGCTGCGTAAGGGAGGCGCTGATTTACCATCGAGTGCCTCCTTACCTCCATCGAATTGTCGGGGCCTATCTCTCTGAGAAGGCCATAACTTACCCGAGCTGGCTAGGGCCGGGTTGGCGGAATGTGTCGTGCGGTGTTCCACAGGGATCGGTATTAGGGCCGCTCCTGTCGAACATCGGTCACGAGAGGGGGCTCTGTTGTTCCTTTGCTCCGAGGGGTTGGCGTAACGTGTTATGCCGACGACACCTTCGTTACGACGCGGGGAGCAACGCACCGAGACGCAGCACTAAAGGCCACGGCAAGGGTTGCTCAAGTCGTGGGTCGGATACGGCGGCTGGGTCTCGAGGTCACCCTTCTCAAACCCGAGACTCTATGCTTCCACGGACCTCGGATGGGGCCACCTCCGGGATCCAGCCAACAGGTAGGGGAAGTCGGCATCGACATCGAGCCCTCGTCCCATCACACAGTTCCAGTTGATAAGGGATGGATGAAGAGTGCTGTAACAGTCTCAATTTTTTCACTTGTGACCAAATTTCAGAAATGATGTCCGAAGTTCCAACGGTCACCGAGTACGAGCCCCAGATACTTCATCGAGGGCTCGTACTCGGTGGCCGTTGGAACCACGGACATCATTTTCAAAATTTGGTCACAAGTGAAAAAATTGAGAGTGTTACAGCACTCTTCATCCATCCCTTAACGGTCGCAGTTGAGAGTGTGAAGATTGATAATTATCAACTGGAACTGTGTGATCTGCAATAAGACCCCTTTTACAAGGGCAGAAAGAATTAAATTGTTTAGGCTCCTTATTGAACGTTTTCCGAAACTGACAAATTTCGGACTAAAAGTGGGCTCGATGATGGGCAGTACCTACCTTTGTGAAAGTGCATTTATTCAACAATGAAGTTTATAAAATCGAAATACAGGTCTTCATTGACAGATACTTCACTTCACGTAAACATGCACTGCGTCTAGCTAATATTGAGGTTGATGTTAACAGAATTGTAAAAGACAAATTAATGGGAAGTAGATAATAAAATAATGAAACCTATTATACATGTATTTTACTTTGTTAAATATTTTGCGGCCCTCCAATGCATTTAGCCATTTTTTTTTGGCCCTAGGTCCCATATAGTTTGGACAGCCCTGAATTACGTAATCCGTAATATGGAATTTTGTGAAACAATATAATGTAGATACAAAGGATAGAATTCGGGACTCGCACAATATGTCTGATAAATGGGACACTGATTTTTTGAGAAGAAAATTTAGAAAAACGGTAAAATAACCACCACCACCGCCACATGGACGACGATCTGAAGAAGGACGCAGGGAGTGACTGGATGCGGAAGGCGCAAAACCGTGTATAGTCCGTTCAGAGATAATTATTACCTCTAGCACTTAGGTTGCCCATCTTGATTGCTGTGTTACCCCAATTAGTTTTTGTTTCTCCCATGTAATCTTACTATTAGTCGAAACTTATTTTCTTATCAACCAATATTTGAAATGTGGAACGTTGTGAAAGCAGCAACTTGGCCTTCGTTAGTGGTGGTAGTGATTTTTTTATTTAGAAATTCATGAAAAATAAATAAATCTGAAATACAATCTCATAGTAACAGTAACAGTATTCGGTACAATGTCTCAGGTTGGCACTCATAGGGCGAATTTACTGCAATGCCAACACAAAGAAAACGATCGACGAGCTGTCAGTCAGAGGTAATATAACTGTGAACGGACTATATCGTGGCTTGTGACGTAATTTGGTTTAGGCCTACGTCCAGCAGTGGACTGCCATAGCCTGAGGACGGTATAAGGGTTGCTCACCGTCCTTACAGAAGCAGGCCCATGACGGCAGCGTAACGTGAGGGATATACTCACGCCCCCCCTTAGAAGCGGTGGCGGCCGTGGGTCTGTTGGGAGTCCTGGGACATCCTTCCGAGGGCTTACCCGGGGCTCCCAACCTATAGGCTGTTGGGCGTTACGTGAGGTTTTTTAGTCGGTAGGACTCCGGCATAGCATACATGAGGATTTTCACTCACGTAAAAAAAAAAGTGGACTGCCGTAATATTGGTTGATCGATTGTCAATTGTCCCTAAATTTTGTGAATTAGGTACCTATCTTACTTTCAAACTCAAATCTTTGTAAAACAAGTAAGAACGTCGGCTGCTGAGATGAGGAGTAGGTACCTAGACTGACGTAACCGCGGTAACCGTTGTTCTCAAGCGGAAAGGTAAACTTATTTCCCTCCTTAGGTAATGCAGAAGGTAATTCCGTTACAAACGCAGTGAAATCCACGGTATTAGCTCTCTTAAGTACCAGCAAGTTCCATTACAAGCAATGCATTTCCTTATTGGTTGGATTATTTTCTGATAAACATTATTTGCATTAATATATTCACGGTTGTGTATCACTAAAGTAGGCAGACCAGTAGGTTCTTCTACGATAGGTACCAATTTGAAATTATTTTCAGTTATACGGTATTAAACATTAAACTCTATGCCGTAGAAGTAGGAGCAAGGGGAATTCCAGCTAAATCCCTGTATAATTTATTTAAAGACGTTGGATTGCCAAGGGCTTCAGTAAGCTCTTTACTAAAACGAATATCCAAAGCGGCATTGATAGGATCTTACCAAATCTGGTTGGGTAGGGGTGGGAACATTGCTGACGGTGGAAGGTGAGCGTTTATGCGCATAGTAAGGTGGCCACCCTAAACCTACTCAAATGGGTCGCAAGTCCCAAACGCTGTCGGCGTCGGGGTGTTCCCCCCTGTGCCACGCTATGGAGCACGCACGGAGAATCCATGGAATGCTAAGAATACGGTCTTATATGTAAGTAGTAGACTTGATACTTCTCTTTGATTGAGGTCGGTTAAAATCCACCTAGAAATATTTTCACACATACAGTAATAAATGTTTTTCCTGTATTGATAACTTTGTTTTGAAATGTACTTCTTTTTCCCCGAAGGGATAGGCAGAGGCCTACGCTATTTCATTATAGGTGGACCAATTGCCGTGATGAATGGGACAGGTCGTGATAAATGCTGTTCAAAGTTTTCACGCCTCACTTGTGACTAAACAAGTCCTGACAATAAAACTTCAAATAAAAGTACTGAAATTATTCTTTATTTTAGTACTAAGAATCACGAAACTCAAAACACTAATTACAAGTGATTTATACAAAATCGATATTCGGTGCAAACCTCTTTTTAGTAGTTTGTTCTATATTCTAAGGTTTTAATTAACATTACCTACTAAGTAGCAATATTTACTCTGACACCATCATACTATCAAAAGCCGTGGGACACCCTTCCGAGTTCCTGGGACATCCTTCCGAGGGCTTACCCGGGGCTCCCAACCCAACCATAGGCTGTTGGGCGTTACGTGAGGTTTTTTAGTCGGTAGGAGTCCGGCATAGCATCCATGAGGAGCTTCCCTCACGTTAAAAAAAATACTATCAAAAACACAAGATAAACTTCAAATAACACAAGTACATACCAAAATAATAATCTAGGTAAGTAATGCAAGTGTACCAATGTTAAAGAAGAAAGATTTGATTGTTTGTTTGTTTGAATTTTTCTTTGTTTGAATTGAATAGGCTCCGAAACTACTGAACCGATTTGAAAAATTCTTTTACTGTTGGGAAGCTACACTATTCTCGGGTGACATTGGTTATAATATATCCCAGGTTTCCATGGGAACGGGAACTACGCGGGTGAAACCGCGTGGCATCCGCTAGTCTATACTAATATTATAAAGAGGAAAGATTTGATTGTTTGTTTGTTTGTTTGCATCGAATAGGCTCCGAAACTACTGGACCGATTTGAAAAATTATTTCACTTTTAGGAAAGCTAGACTCTTCCCGGTGAACATAGGCTATATTTTATTCCCATATTCCCACGGGAACGATAGCTACGCGGGTGAAACCGCGTGGCATCCGCTAGGCTAGTATACATATAATTAAGGTAATTTAAAATTCATAAAGTACCTCCGGACACGGCGTTGTTATTATTTCAAGTAACCATTTTAGTTTTTTAAGAGTTTCGTTTTAAATTATAATAATTATTACTGCATTATGTATAACTTTTAGAAAGTTCTACGCACTATACGAGAACACGTATGCAGGTATGTATATTGAATAAGGTAAGCAAGTCCGTTCTCTCTAGAGGTACCCTTAAATGGTAGAATGGTACTGGATCGTGAAGTTCAGTTTTTATAACAGCACATTGCGGAGATAAATTATCTCGCAGTACTTATCTCGACGAGGAAAGCAGAGGTATACGATGCTAGCATTTGATTTCATTTGACATTTTTGATCATACGCAATACGCAATGCACAGATGCGGTACAGATAAGGATAATATTATTCTACTGATATTTATTTAGGTATTACTATTTACTTATCTATTTATGTTTGATTTATTTGTTTGTTGATGCATGGTGTGGTATACTTACTCATGACCTGCAAACAATCTATATCTTTCTACTGCTCGTTCGCTTTAACTTTGCCGCTCGGCTCCATACTAAAGTCGAATTTTTAATTAGACGAAGTAAATTGACAGCAACTAATGTCACTTCTTCATACGATGTTATTTTCTATGACGAAGTGACATTAGCTACTGTCAATTTACTTCGTCTAATTAACAATTCGGGTATACGCCTCTACGCCAGCGGCAAAGTTAGAGCGAACGGGTAGTATACTGTATATATACACTATATTTGTGGTGAATGTTGTGGATGTCACAATCATTCAAATGTATTGTTAGAATTACCTATTTATGCACTTATGTGATAATAATTATCACATTATTTTTTTTAGTTTATTTACAGGTTTAACCATAATTATTATGGTTAAACCTGTAAATAAACTAAAAAAAATGCAATGCGATGCAAAACATAAAATTAAATTAGGGTATCAATAGTATCGTTCCCGCTTCCCAAGGAAGTTATTCTCGGGATAAAAAGTAGCCTATGTGTAATTCCATATTATAATCAATCCCTGTACCAAATTGCAGCTAGATCCGTCCAGTCGTTAAAGCGTGATTGGGTAACATCTTCACAAACATTCACATTTTCAGTAGAAGTACGAACGAAGGTCTTTTTTTTTAAGGCGAGGAAATTCCAAAAGCCCCACGTTTGGGACCCCGGGCAGACCCTCGGAAGGATGACCCCAGGATTCCCAACAGACCTACGGCTACCACTGCGACCTCACATAGGGGGTTCGGGTGCTATCCCGTGTCTTTGGGTGGTTGTTCGGGTGTTATCCAGCTTCTTAGGACGAACGAAGGACTATATTCCATTCTACGAACATTAAATTCGATTATTAGCAAAGATAATAGTATACAGATCGGCAACTCCCTGTCGCGCCACAGCCGTCAGTAGAGTTGACGTGCGCGTTGACGGACAATTTGCTTACAATTTATTGATCACAAGCACACATTTAAGCTGGAGTTTCCACCCTGTGTTATTAGTATACAAAGTACCACACACATACGCACAGTACTTGAAAAGAGACAAAATTTTCTCATGCATAACACATTACTGTCAAACTACCCACAAAAGGACATGAAATCCGTAGACATATTACTATCGATTCCGCGCTCCTTCCACAAGTTTCCCTTAGTTCATTCAACCGTACGGAAATAGACTATTTTTAGCTACTTACGTTTCGAGTATGGTTAGCTGTCCCGGACATGTCTCCGTTTTAAATAGCGTTGCAACATTACGACTGTTGCTATACTTAGTAAATTTCCCACCTAGGTTTTTTTTACTCTACTAAGGTGGCGAACAAACTTACGGTCCACATGTCGCTTGACCCATGACGTTGCAACACCACAGGCACAAGTTAGAGATAGTACAGATGGAAATCTCATGTATGTACTTTTTTTTCACACCTACCCTCTGCTACACACACTCGCGCACAAATCAGTATCGAAAACTCGGCTCAAACCGCCTGACCTCGTGTCTGTAAACTCAGTGAGCGTTGTCTGTGTGCGTAGCCTCAGCGAATTTAGTATGTAGGTTTCCATCTGTACTATCTCTCTCTAATTTGTGCCACAGGCGCTTCACTGGCGCTGCCGGTCCTGCAGGGGTTCCTGTAGTTAAGACCTCTTTTGAAGAACCCCATATTGTTGGCAATCGAGAAAAACCAAAACAGGGAGATCATTCAAAAATCTAAGCGTGTTTTATACACAATTAATAATAATAATGATAAATAAATATTCACGGACATTTCACACAACGCTATCTGATCCCAAAGTAAGCTAGGAATAACCTGCTTGTGTTATGGGTATCAGACCACGGATATTAATACTTATATACTTTTTAAATACATACATATTATACATAGAAACACCCAGACTCTTGATTAATAGGTCACACAAATATTTGTCTCCGTTGGGAATCGAACCCACGACCTCCAGTGCCGCAAGCGGTATCACTACCGACCGCGCCACAGAGGCACTCAGCCAGACACTTCGATCCAATTTGCATTCAAGCATGGTAAGATTTGATAGGGGCTTTCTTCCGCGAACGCTTAGGTTTAGAAATTATCTCTCAACCTCAGTTTTCCCTTACGCCTACAGTATGGGGTTTTTCAAAAGGGGTCTTAGAAGGTGCTTGCAGGGTCGGCCTCTGGCATTGCAAACGTTCAATGGCTACGGTGACCACTGTTCATCATGTGGGCTCACGGCCCTGGCCTTGTCTGCCGCCTAAGTGGTATAAAAATAAAACAACACTGGGGTGTGCCCAAAGCTAAATTGTTTATGAATATTTATCAAATTTCGACGAATAACTAACTACTAATATTATAAGTGTCAAAGTTTGTGAAGATGTTCGGATGTTTGTTACTCAATCACGTTTGAACGGCTGAACGGGTCTGGATGAAATTAGGTACAGGGATAGCAGTCTTGAAAAAGGGTACTTTTATCCCGGGATTAAGTTACCTTATGAAGCAAGAACGGGAAACAAGAGCCGCGCCTACTAGTCTACTATATTTATAAAGTTTCTTTCTAAATTATTCGCTTGAAACGATTAAAAATTATTCTTAAATGACATGTTACGTGAAAGAAACGCATGCGTTTATTTTCATTCATAAAATCACCATTCAATGAATTTAGTTTAAACTTGGCTATTATCGCTCTGTCATGCGGTTTCACCCGCGTAGCTCCCGTTCCCGTGGGAATACGGGAATTAATTATAGGCTATGTTCATCGGGGATAGTGTAGCTAACCAAAAGTGAAAGAATTTTTCAAATCGGTTGAGTAGTTTCGGAGCCTTTCGTTTGGCAAGAAAAGAGGCGTATTATGTACTGACCCGGGAATCGCACCCAGGTCCTCAGCGCCGCAGTCGGTTACACCAGAGTATATTATGGGAGTAACACGAATTTGCTCCTTTCTATATAATAATATGTTTAAATTACATTTTCAGCTTCAATATCAAATAGGGAAAGACTTAGTTACATTTAAAAAAAATTCTTCTACGTACAGATTACCGATCTTCTACAGCTTTATTATATTCACGGACATCTCACACAACGCTATCTGATCCCAAAGTAAGCTAGGAATAACCTGCTTGTGTTATGGGTATCACACCACGGATATTAATACTTATATACTTTTAAATACATACATATTATACATAGAAACACCCAGACTGTTGAGACAAACATTTATGGGTCACACAAATATTTGTCTCCGGTGGGAATCGAACCCACGACCTCCAGCGCCAGTGTATTATATTGACGATATGATTAGTTTTAGATATTATAAAAAACTGAATACAGTGAAATAGTAACTAGGTATTTACCTAGTAAAATAAAAAGAGTAGTAGACCATATTTTTAACTGACTGTGCCTAAATAGCAAAGCAGCACGAAAACCATTAAAAATAAACTATTTGATTACTAAAGTACCGGAACTTAATAGCAGCGTATCACGAAAAACGGCAAATCTATTTAGGTGTCTAGACATCCGCAAACAATTTAATAGACAGACATTACGTCATGGAAATCCAGTTCGTGATGGGATTGCTGAAAATCGTATTAAGGTTTAGACCAGTGGTGGGCAAAGTACGGCCCACGAAAGCATTTAATCTGGCCCTCCGACGGCCCGCGATAATGTTTTATTTTTGGTAAACGTGAGGGAAAATCCTCTTGGATGTTATGCCGGCCTCCTACCGACTAAAAAAAACCTCAAGTAACGCCCAACAGCCTATGGTTGGGAGCCCCGGGTAAGCCCTCGGAAGGATGTCCCAGGACTCCCAACAGACCCACGCGATAATGATATTTTGACGGTCCAGAATTATTATGTAGATTCTACTCATTAGAAAAATAGATGCATAGGTAAAAGAGTCAGCAAGCAGATAATTATGACGATGTTTGCTTCCTCGTATGTGTTCGAAACTGGCCCTCCTCAAAATTTTCTTAATTCTTCTGGCCCCCATTCAGAAAGTTTGCCCGCAACTGGTTTAGACTGTCCACTATGAAAACTCACTCGCTTGTACTATTCCACAACTTTTATTTTTATTTTAACAATACCTGACCGGTTTCGCTTTTTTATATCATTCTCAAAGGTATTTTATACTAATTTTGGTTACAAGTTCCATCAAGTGCCGACAATGAAAAGTATACAGGATGTTGAGACGGTCTTTATATTTAAGCACAGGGAGGAAGCTCCATACAAATGATTCGTTTTCAATTCTGTCATCGTACAGAGCTTGAATGTGTGCGTGTGACCAATAAGGCTAAGCTAATGTTCCCTCACGACACCCGCCAACTATAATGACAGCTGTGGCGGGACTGGCGGGGGTGGGGAAGCTTGCTCAGTGGGGGGCAGGGAGTTGCCTAGCTGTATGTAATTATATTATCTTTGATTTAAGTGTGCACTAGGCCGTAATCGGTTGAAAGAAGTTAGCAGTCAGCGTACAAGAATGAGATCAATGCGTTGGTTTTTAACAGCGATCGTGTTTTAATTTTGAGCAGTTTTCAGTTTTTAATATCTGTTTTAGCGGCAACAGAAGCACATCATCTGTGAAGGTTTCAATTGTCTAGCAATCACAGTTCATGAAAACGGCAAAAGGACAGCGAAGTCTCATAAATAGGGGACCGTTTTTAACCTTTAGGTATAGAACCACAAAAACGTGTGATTGCACGATCATAGGTATACTGTATTTCAATAGCTTTGCGCAAAAATGTTAACAAACACATTTGATCCTATAGTTACTTGCAATTGAGTATTCACCCTGATTATATTCCAGTATCCAGGAGTCATACAGTGTTTTTACAATCATTTCGACACCAAATAACTTCTTTATGATAGTTTACTTTCATTCAAAATACCTACTCAGGATAGTAAAAAATTCAATGATTTGTCATACTATAAGGGCGAATTGGACCAATCGCGAAAAGGTGAAATGGACCAATTGCGCCTAAAGTATATTTTTCTACTCATCTGTCTTATACAACGATTGTCAAAACATGACATGTTTAACATTATTGCCAGATCGGGCAGGATTAGACTATACATGCCGTCATGGTTAAGTTTCAGTCTCGTACATCTTCTGTGAAGACAGAAGCCCACGCTGCCCGACGGGATAAATTTAAACATGTGCATCTAGATGACATAACGAAATGTAAATTTGGACAGTGCATTGGGGAGTAGCGTTTTCGAAGGTTATTTTGGTATTATTCGATGGAGAAATGGGAAATATTGTGGATGTGTAGATGATGTCTCTTTCACACTCCAACGGCTGAACGGATCTAGCTGAAATTTGGTACGGTCCACTACAATGAAATGTACTAGTTTAATCTTCCAAAATGATGTATCCCTGTGAGTGCCATAATGAACTAACCAAAGATGGTATCCACTTAAACTTGACAGTAACATGTATGCGTGTAAAGAGCAATAATTTATCCCAATACGTTTATTTTTTATTTTAAAGTTACAGCCTGCATAACATGCATAGCAATCTATACATGTTACTGTCAAGTTTGGTGGATTCCATGTTTGTCACAATCTTTGGTTAGTTCAATAAGGGATACATCATTTTGTAAGTTTAAACTAGTACATTTCATTGTAGTTGACTGTACAGGGATAGGTTGTTATTGTAGTCCGGAATAACACATAGGATATGGACGTTTGCGACACGAGAGTGTGGTGTGGTCGAAACGTCGGGAAAGTAAAAGGTAAAAATTGTACTTAATATAGTCTCGAATGCAGACCAAATATATAATATTATTTTATAAAGACCAGAGTTAAACGTAAATAAGAAAGTGGTATGGTAAGTTTGCAGTGTCACAAGTTATTTTTTTATCACGTAAAACAATTTATTCCCACGGGAAAACACATTTGCGCGATTACCAAATTACACGCAAAGAGAGCCGCTGACGACCTCTAATTGCTGGTAAAAATAAACCTGAAGATAACATCAAATGGTGCCAAAGTTACTACTAAAATCTTTTATAATGTCAATCTACGAGTGAAGGACATCAAGTTTCTAAATTCTAACAGATAAAATATGACCCAAAGCTGTTTTATTTGCAACCGCATATGATTGAAAATTGAAGAAACTGTATAAAAACGTAGGTAAAGGCGGGGAGTTATTGGGTTGGACACCCCTGTACGCAATATGCCCAAAACAAGCTTGGACATCAAGTTTCTGAATTCTAATAGATAAAATATGACTCAAAGCTGTTTTATTTGCAACCGCATATGATTGAACATACTGTATAAAAACTGGAACAAAGGCGGGGAGTTATTGGGTTGGATACCCCTGTACGCAATATGCCCAAAACACGCTTGAACAGCAAGTTTCTGAATCCTAATAGATAAAACATGACTCAAAGTTGTTTTATTTGCAACCGCATATGATTGAACAACTGTATAAAAACTGGAGCAAAGGGGGGAGTTATTGGGTTGGACACCCCTGTACGCAATATGCCCAATGCTTTATGCATGAATCGACACCCAGCGTCGCGTAAACAACCAGCGTATAAGACCCTGCCCTGAGAACAGCGAGTAGCGATTTGAACGACCCGGGACTCTGGCCGTGGACTGGTAAGGTATCGTGTGGTTTTAGTCGGTAGTACGGCAGTGCATCCATGTAGGATTTTCACACGTAAAAAAAACGAAGAAAAATCTTGTACCGTCATTCAAATCGCTACGTACGTGATTAAAATGGTTAGTGTCTTAATCTACGGCCAATTAATTGCTTTAGGGCGCCAAAATCGGAGTAAGCCTATACTAGAGAATAACTTGTACTTGTTCTAAAAGTAAAGTGATTTTCCATTTTACCAACTACTAACAAGCACAACGTAACTATGGTAACCAAACTAAAGTAGACGTAACTATGGTAACCATAGTGAAGTAGGCCACTTCAGTATGATGATTATGTTACAAAAATTAAAACATTCAGTGAATAACGTTAACAGTTCAAAATATGAAAGAACCTCTTTACGAATAATCACGTTTCGTCAAATAAAACACGCTTATCCGTAGCAGTGGGTCAAAAGCCTTACTTAATAACAAGATTCATGGTAGTGACATATTATATTCTGCTTATCTAACATTATGTAAATGACGTATTCGTCATTCATAAGGATGGTGAACGGGTTTTCCTGCAATTTTATAAGATTTTAGGTTTTCGTTTATAAAAAAAGTACTGTGAACGTTCTTTCATAAGATATTGAATCGTTATAGTTATTGACATTGTCAAAGTAAAGATAAACTCATAATTACCAATATAATAAACAGTAGGTAGGTAGAGGGTAAATTAGAAAAGCCAGGACAAGGCGTCGTATATTTCAGCAATACAGTGCAACATGAAGTCGCAACATTGCATGTACTCGCAATGTTACATGTAGTTGCAATGTTACACGTTGTTGCAATGTTATACCTAATTGCAATTGTTTATATTTATTGTTTTTTTGTATTCTTCATCTATCGTGTAAATGATATATATTATATATTACTAAAGATAAACGTCACAATATTACGAGTTGGTTTCAATTCCTAGTTTCAAATACATATAATAACAAACACAGCAAACATTATAAATATAAAACACATATTATCACAGTAACATTTTTAAATAACACGACATCACACAGTAGCTTTTAAGCTGAACATAGAGCAAAAATATTGATTCCCCAGTCATTTTACCTAGCTGAACTATTTTTATGTCAAATTGAGTATACCTAAATAAAGATAAACAGCAGAACCTTTTTATGAAAAGAGTACATTAATATTTAAAAAAAGAATGCTGGCTGTTGTGTTGTGGCATAAATTGGGACAGGCCTTTGTCCATCAGTGAACTGCCAAAGGCAGATTTTTTGAGAACCTATTTGTATTGATGGAACCAGAGATGTACAAAATGGTTTTAAAAAAGCATTTAAATACAAAATGCAAAATACTTTTCAGATTTACTATTTCAAATGCAAAATACCAAATAGTTTTGCGTTTTGTATTTCAAATGCTAAATGCAAAATAGGTATTTTCAAAATACTTTTTCGAAATAAAATACTTTTTGTGAAAAAAAATAAACATCAATTTGTATTTATTACGCTTTTTAACAATACCAGTTGAACACATCATCACTCATTTTTCTTCTGTGAGGTCCAGGACCCGCCTTACTGGAGCATTCCCCTCTGCCAAGGCAATAGACCATTCGGACTAAGAGGTTTATAAAAAGCACTTGAGAATCGATTGATTCACTATCATAATCGACATACATCGGCCTTAATCTGAGGACGCCATGCGTTCGCACACAGCTATAACGATTATGATAGTGAATCAATCGATTCTCAAGTGCTTTTTATAAACCTCTTAGTCCGAATGGTCTATTGCCTTGGCAGAGGGGAATGCTTCAGTAAGGCGGGTCCTGTGCTAAATAGTCAAAGGTGAGGTCTCATAATCATCCCACCGTACGAAAAAAGTCTTTCTACTGTTGCTGAACTTGGTAAGTATGTGTTGTATTTTAAAAATACTTTTTTTATTGTAGGATAAGCGTTTAGCATCTCCAGAGTTGTGCACTCATCCTTTAAATATTGAAGGGTTTCTTGTCAGTTTGGATTTTTTGTCAGAATCTGCAAAGTTGCGATTCACTGCGGTTTATCACTATCACGTCCCAACACCAGTGCACGTTGTCGAACGTTTATGTTTAAGAATCCACCATTGATACATACAAAACACTCGAAAATACACTAATTTTGCAAATTTTCAAAACGACACAACACGATTCCTTCCAGTTCCCGCCAAAAAAACCATAGCCATAGATAATGTTCGTCGTTTTCGTTTGACATTGACACTAGTCAGACATAAGGCGCGCACTGAGTTTTGGCGCGAACACGAAAGGACTGACATTATTCCGCGTTGTAATTTTTCAAAATTAGTGTATTTATGAGTATTTATGTTTAACAATGGTGGCTTCTTCTCCAAAGATAACTATTAGTAAAGTACCACCGCTTTTCTTAAGTACAAAATTTATCCAGACTGGAACATACATGAATGTAACGCTGATAATAAAAAGAATTATTAAGAAAAAGATTCATAATATATTACGCTGCTATTTGCAAGATTCTCAACATAAAAAGGATTGATACTTTTTATATAAAATTGACTTGATATTGGTATACTCGCAAGCCGAGAAAGTCCAAGAAATAAGGAAAAGAAGAAGGCGTGCACTCTGACCAATTAAGAAAAAGGGCGCGCATGGTTGGCAGGCGCCTCTATTGGTCAAATTTGGCAATAAAATGGTCATTCGTTCATTTCATTTTGTTTGACTGGTGATGTTGGCTAAACTTAATCACAAAGTATTTTGCATTTTGAAATGAATATTAAAAATGCAAAATACATCTCGAAAGGTATTTCAAATAAAATACAAAATATTTTTTACTAAAAGGCATTTAAATGCAAAATACAAAATAGGTATTTTGCATTTTGTATTTGCATTTTAAATAGAAGTATTTCAAATAAATCGCATCTCTGGATGGAACCATGGATAAAGATGATTAGGATGTCAGACGGCACTCGCTACCAAAACATTAAAAAATTTAGTCAAATCAGTACTACTTCTAGCAGCCAGTCTAGCTGGATCCCAGGCCCGGTATTGAGATGTTGGTAGTAACATCTCAACTTAAAATCTAAGTAATTTAAAATAAAGTCGTGTTAGTTACACTATTTATAACTCTAGAACGGCCGTACCGAATTGGCTGAAAATTTGCCTAAAGCTAGCTTAGAACCAGGAGACGGGCATAGGATACTTTTTATCCCATTACAGCGCGCTTTTTATGCGATTTTTTTGGTCACTCAGAAAATGCGACGGTAACGGGTGATTTACTCTCTCTCATGTGATGTGATGCAAACGAAGTTGTGCGGGTCAGCTAGTTGTTTATACTCTGATGTAGTATAATGGAGTGCATTATTTACTATAACATCTACAGGAAATAATTTTATTCTTATGCTAGGAAGCATTGATGAAGGTAATTTTCCTTGAACCATTCCTGTTGTTTTAAATAAAACTGTATGCAAATGGATGCCGTTATGAATTGTGATTTTATCGTGAATCACTTAAAACAAGAATTTTGGCTCTGTGGTAATTTACTTTTTAGAACAGATGCAGCTATTATCACAGGTTTCTTAGTCAAATTTTTTGTTGATTAGGCAATAAGTTGCCTGCTAAACCTTACCATTTCTTCATATTTTAAGGTTTAAAGTCAAAAATATTATTACAAAATAAGAGTTATGTCTGCATAAAGTAACTTTAAACTCGAGTGACCTATGGAGGCAAATTCTGTAGAAATTATTTATTTTTTACCCCAGGTTGTTGGGGTCCCAATGCGCATAGATCTTTTAAGAATTTAGAGGCAATGCTGACCATATGGCTGGCAGTTTTCTCTCTTAGCGAATAGGTATTGCTTTTCAACGCTGCTAGACTTTTGGGCACAATACCATGGGGCCTTATTTAGGCTTAGTTTAGATAGTAATAATGTGAATACGTGTAATAATTAATTTTTCACTATAATTGAAGTAAAACTTCTTTAGGCGCGAATAGGGAGTAACTCAGATTATTTTTCTAAAGGAAGTAATGCTTACTATTTGAATTTTGAATAGAAAATAGTCACAAATCCAAATAAATGATATTAATATAACATTTGATGCCGTCTATGGCAAAGAAGTTTTACTTCAATCGCGTGTAAAGGTTACATGCACACACTTTTTTTTAAATAATAAATATTGTACTGATTACAGGCCCCGTTATCGCTGTTCAAATTCTTGTGTTGTAAATCAATCAGCATAATAATATGACTGTAAAGTGGTACCATAATTGGTTTACTACATTATTCACAAATCTATTTGACTGATTCAAGTCACTTAATCTACCTAAATATCATATTATTTTATTATAAACTTGTCTCTGCTCTGGAACCCAATCAAAAGCTATGGGACGCAAATGAAAAATATTACTAACAATATGAAAAATTATATATTTAATGAGACATTTTACTTTTAAAATAATGTAAGATTGCATGATATAAATATATAAAAACACAATTATAAATTTAACACTGTGTTTTTGGCATTGGCACTTGGTAGATGTTTACCTTGTTTTTTTTTGTGTGGAAATCCCTCATAGATGCTATGCCGGACTCTTACCGACTAAAACATGGTCACAAGCAGACTAGTTGTGACAAAATTATTATGCCTAATTGGTAAATAATTATTCTTTAATTTTATACAAGGAGGTATATAAAACTATTTTTGTGGAATAGATTAAATGAAGTTTATAGATATACTTACAAAATATTTTTTTTTGTACCTTTCAAAATAACAATTTATTTTTTGAAATACCTAGCTAACTATTAAAAAGTTCCTAGCATAATTGCATTTTATACCTCTGAGGTAGCAGACAAGCCAAGTTCACCTGACGTCTTTGAAGCTACAGTTTATAGAGTAAAGAATATTTTAATGAAACAAAATTAATTGAAAACACTGGATTTTCTCCCATAAATATTATAGGTATTGAATAATAACTTATTTATGTTATTAACACAGAAAGTGCTTAGTGTTATATTTAGTGGTTTAAACTGCCATGGTAGACTGGGCACACTTTCTATTAAATGTAGGCAACTATTGCATATTAAAACTATTTACACAACAGAATATTTTACAGTACAGAGAAACCAAAGATAAATATCTCATGAAAGATATTAAGTTATTATTTTCTTATCACTGTGTTCTAAAATATTGATTACCTGATAAAAATATTGCTAATATATTACTGCCTGTTTTGTTAATGAAAATTAATGCCTTATTCTATTTTCTCATACATTAGGATTTGTTCCCATACAAATGTACATGTAAAATACAATCATTGTTTATTTACAACTATCAAACATTATTATTTAGTTCAGTTTAGATGACTGGGGAATCAAAATAGGTGTGAAAACTTACCTTAAACATTGGCCGGGGATGCCGCGGCTGCGATGGAGCAGCAGCAGCGGTAGTGGTCGCGGGAGTCGGCGTTGGAGTCGTAACATGGTCAGCCGGCAACGACTCCGGGACAGTCTGAAGTGTAGGCCTCATAGTAGTCGACATATTCGCACAATAACACTAGTTCAAACACTTAACACCTCGCTAAACAGCCCTCGCCGTTCGCATCCTCTGCGGCTGCCTCTCTCTCAGCCTGCCTGACCGGTCCAGGCCTTCACCAGGACGCCGACACAGCCCCCGACTTAGCTCCACTGATCGTCGACCAACAACGCCCATCTAACCGCATTTTCGACCAGAAAAAAACATCGTGAAGCCCTATACCAAAAACTGTATACCGATACGCGATACCTATTTCACTTTCACGTATATGTAACGATCGTCGAGATGGAAAACGGAAATAGACACGCAAAAAACTATTAGAAAGCTTACGGTGTCTTCTCCTCTGTCACATAAACACTATCAGGGAATTCGAAGTTTCAGCTCTTAGATTACGCGTAAAAAGAGTCCGTCAATGCCACCGGCTCGAATAAGGGATGAGAATTCCTACGGTGGACTTATATAAATCCATTTAATAATAAATTTACTACAGAAATACACTTAACTCCGATAAAAGTCCTCACATTCTTGAATTCACTCTCAAGATGGCGGATTTTACCTACTCTTCGTAAATGGGCACAAGGCTGACACGAAAACATCAACCGGCTCTCTATCAATCCTTTTCTTTTGGTAGTAAATAAAAAGAGATAGTGATATGTGAACGAGTTCAACGGAGTTTAGCGATACGTCACGAAAAAAAGGCCAATGGAGCATGCGTATTATTTTAGGAAAAATATAATTTGAACGCATCCATAAACGTTTTGTTAACGCATATAATATTAAGTTTATGCAAGTAATAATACTATACATACAACAATAACAAAACATCAAAAATAATGCCTGTATGTATGAAGTACTTTGCGCGGGAACTCCGAGAAGAGGAAGAGACGCAGATGTGTCAGTCCGTTAAATAATCAGGGTAGGATCTATCCTATCAGGATTCAGGACCCATATATTATGCAAAGCAATTTTCGGGCCCTCTTGCACACCCTTTTCACACGTTCTATAATGTTCCGTACACGAAAGGCAAACAAGGGACCCTGTCAAGGGCCTGCACCACTGGCGAGCCGACGAGCCAAAGAATCAACGATCTTATAGTCCTTCGGCTCGCGTATATGATCCACTAGCGAGCAAAACCGTTGGCCCGCCATCCGTTACTCGTCGTCACATCGAACCTAGGACCTCAGTCCTGGCACTGTATAATGTAGTTTGACTCGGCCGGATTTTAGAAATAAATGCCTACTCCCGCGCGGTACGTAAGCATGCGATAGGGCTGCCCACCTACAGCATTTCAATAATATGTGCCTACTTTGACTTTCTATTTAGTATTGCGATTGTATATATATGTACATACATACAGTTTGTCTATAAAGTCGTGAAATTAAATGAGGGCGCTGCTGAATGCATGTATGCAACCCTATATAGTACGACCAAAATGATTTTGATACGAGGAGTTCGTTCCGAGCACAGACGTACAATAAGTAGCAGACGAAACATTAATTATGTTTGTGTGCGTTGGTCTTTCCATTCCGCTCGCTCTAAGGGGTTAGTGAATGCTGCTATCTCGTTTCTACACGTATAGCAACACTATACATGTCATGTTAAAAAAAATGACGTTCGCCTAGTTTTTGAAAGGTCTAAGCCACTGTATACTGTAGTTGGACTCGGCCGGATTTTAGAAATAAATGCCTACAGCCGCGCGGTACGTAAGCATGCGATAGGGCTGCCCACCTACAGCATTTTAATAATATGTGCCTACTTTGACTTTCTATTTAGTATTGCGATTGTAAATATGTACATACATACATTCATATTATTATAGTCACGCCTTTATCCCTGAAGGTGTAGGCAGAGGCATAGTATACGCCCACATTTTACCTTATAGTTTTACGTACGCGTAATAGATAGTGAGCCTAATACAGTTGATTTTTTCAATCCGCCCACAAGACCTTCAATTTGTATTAAGGATTGTTGTTTTACTGACAACCGGCTTTTATTTCGAGTAAATATGTACCTTTTTTATTTAAACAAAAAAATACTTTGTGAGTAATAATATAATATCCCCGCAACGGCTGGCGGCGCGGGGTGGCGGCGTGGCGGCGCAGCGCCCGTTATCTACTAACGATTGAGTGAGACGGGTGTAGAAATTTGAAAACGGTGTAGACAATAATAATCGGCTCAACACATGTTTCGTCAGTGATAGAATCACGGAATTCTAGTCTTTATAATCATTGCGTTAAATTTTTGATTTACAAAATTAAAACTATTTTTCGATTTGAAAGTACTAGTCAGTCTCTAGTACACTAGTACTTTTCGTACATTGTCAAGTTGTGTTAAACTTTGGAAGTTCATATTTGTCTCTATGCGTGTAATAAAAATCAAAGGTAACAAAAATGCTGTAATTTTTTTTTTATAAATAAATAAATAATCACCGACATTTTCACACAACGCTATCTGATCCCAAAGTAAGCTAGGAATAACCTGCTTGTGTTATGGGTATCAGACCACGGATATTAATACTAATATACTTTTTAAATACATACATATTATACATAGAAACAACCAGACTCTTGAGACAAACATTTATGGGTCACACAAATATTTGTCTCGGGTGGGAATCGAACCCACGACCTCCAGCGCCGCAGGCGGTATCAATACCGACCGCGCCACAGAGGCAGTCATACGGTGCTAAGTGTACTGTAACATCGGTCATCTACAAAGAAATGAATACTCTTGAAACATACCTAAATCATTGCTCTCAATTAAATAACTACGAACTGACAACGGAACTAAATGTACTACCTACACGTACTAGAGTTCTGAACTAGTTTTTTTTTTGGATATTGTACTATATTGGATCGCACCGTTCACTGACTGAGCAAGCACAAGTCTAGTTTTAAACACAAACATACCTACTTCATGTAACAATTTAGTTCACTCGTGTCAATCACTTTGTTTAACTTTAGTCAACTAGTGGTATAGTACCAATTACCTAGTACTTAAGTAAAATCAATTTATAAGTAGTCTTACCTTTCGGAGTTTCCAGGTAATCTAAAAAACGTTATATCTGGGTGCGTTATTGACGAATTCATGCAACCAAAACAAGCACAATAGACACTAGTTGTCATATTAAATATTTTTAGTAAATAAAACACGCGCGGTTCCTATTTAAAAAGCGACACACCTTCCATTCGTCTACTCGGCACAATCGCGACTGCGGACGCTGCTTGCTTGCTGAAAGGCATGCCGAAAACGAGAATCGTAGGTATAGCTTGCGCTTCGTCCGTTTGTAGGGAGCTACAATACTGGTTAAACATATATTTATACTGTGTCTAAGCTGCCGATGCTGCAGTTTGACTTATTAGATACCTCTCATTAATGTAGGGGTCAAACTCAGGCACTTCTTTTCAAGATTAAATTTAATGCTAACATAAAAATAAGTGTGGCAAACTGTGATTCAGCATTTAATTAGTTCAGAATTGCATTTTAATATATTGCCTGTAATCTTCGATGATATTGAGTATACAATATATAAAAATGAAGCCCGATTTCCGTGGTCACGGCATCACGCGTGAAATGCTGGACCGATTTCGCTAATTCTTTTTTGTTGTGTTTGTTTCTGTCAGGAGAAGGTTTTAAAAAAAATTCATGATGGGTATCGTTTAAGGGGGATTTTGGTACGCTGAGTACGAATGTCATGATACTTTTGCAATCCAATATGGCCGCCGCGCTGAAATCACAAAATTTCATGATGGGTATCGTTAAAGGGGGTTTTTGGTATGCTGAGTACAAATCATATGATAATTTTGCAATCATATATGGCCGCCGCGCCGAAATCACAAAATTTCATGATGGGTATTGTTTAAGGGGGATTTTGGTACGCTGAGTACGAATCTCATGATAATTTTACAATCCAATATGGCCGCCGCGCCGAAATCACAAAATTTCATGATGGGTATCGTTTAAGGAGGATTTTGGTACGCTGAGTACGAATCTCATGATACTTTTGCAATCCAATATGGCTGCCGCGCTGAAATCACAAAATTTTCGTGATGGGTATCGTTTACGGGGTTTTTTGGTATGCTGAGTATATTGGATTGCAAAATTATCATGAGATTCGTACTCAGCATACCAAAAAACCCCTTAGACGATACCCATCATGAAATTTTGTGATTTCGGCGCGGCGGCCATATTGGATTGCAAAATTATCATGAGATTCGTACTCAGCGTACCAAAAAACCTCTTAGACGATACCCATCATGAAATTTTGTGAATTCGGCGCAGCGGCCATATTGGATTGCAAAATTAACCCAAAATTCGTACTCAGCATACCAAAAAACCCCTTATATGATATGCAACATGAAATTTACAACGGTGGCGCGGTGGCCATATTGGATTGCAAAATTAACCTGAAATTCGTACTCAGCATACCAAAAGACCCCATAAACGATATCCAACATGAAATTTTACAATGGTGGCGCGGCGGCCATATTGGATTGCAAAATTAACCTGAAATTCGTACTCGTACTACTATTTTTTTCCCAAAAGCGTTTGACATCTTAGATCGTATGTCCACCTATTTATAATCCGGACCAGTGTGCGGCCGGCCAGCCGCAACAAAAAAAGCGCATTGATGTTACGAGTTGGATCAAAACGTTACACATTGTATCATTACAAGGCGCGCATTGCAATGCTCGGATCACCTGCTTAACTGCTGTAACCTCGTCTTGTATCATTACAAGGTGCGCATTGCAATGCTCGGTTCACCTCCCACACTGGCTGTAATTCTCGACTCGTAACATTACATTACGCGCGAATGCTCCCGGTGAGGGAGCACCTTTAGAAAAAAATGATGATTGTTCAATAGCATTTTTTAAGACCTATCTATGGATACCCCACACGTATGGGTTTGATGAAAAAAAATCTTTTCGTTTCAGTTCTGAGTATGGGGTCCCCCAAAATTTACTGCTTTTTTCTAGTTATATTTAAAAATCCTAATGCGGTTCACAGAATACATCTACTTACCAAGTTTCAAGTGCATAGGTCTTATAGTTTCGGAGAAAAGTGGTTGTGACATTCGGACGGACAGACAGACAGACATGACGAATCTATAAGGGTTCCGTTTGTTTGCCATTTGGCTACGGAACCTTAAAAGAGGTATTTTAAGATACTCTTATTTCATTAAAATAAATCTTATTGAACTAGGCGGCTAACTCCTTCCCTGTAGTTGCGTTAGTGTGTGTGGTTTTTATATGTGTTAGTTTTGGCGTACTTTTCAATCTCTAATGCTTTGTCTGCTACTTATTGTAAGTCTGTGGTTCCGAGTAAAATCTTACTAATATTATAAATGCGACAGTTTGTGAGTGTGGATGTTTATTACTCTTACACGCTCGAACGGTTAAAGGGATCTGGCTGAAATTTGGTACAGGGATACAATATAATCTGGAATAACCATGGCTACTTTTTATTCCGGGAATAAGTTCTTACGGGAAGCGGGAACGGGAACAATACAAATATTATAAATGCGAAAGCTTATGAGTGTGGATGTGAGACTCTTTCACGCTCGAACAGTTGAACTGATCTGGCTGAAATTTGGTACAGGGATACATTATAGTCTGGAATAACACATAGGCTACTTTTCATCCCGGGAATAAGTTCCTACGGGAAGCGGGAACGAGAACAAATTCGACACGGGCGAAGCTGCGGACATCAGCTAGTGAGTTAATAAATAAAACACATTATACATGTTTAGTTTTGTTTCTGTTTTATTGAATCAGATCCAGAATAAAGTTATTGAACCAGATCCAGAAGCCCCGGTCTAATAGCGTCTTACAACCCACCAGCAGGTGCCTAGCAGTCTCAATTGCTTCGCCACAATCATGTAATTACATGTTTTATCTGTAACTTTCAGCCGGAAAAGCCTATGTGTTATTCCAGACTATAATGTATCCCTGTTCCAAATTTCAGCCAGATCAGTTCAACTGTTCGAGCGTGAAAGAGTCTCACATCCACACTCATAAGCTTTCGCATTTATAATATTTGTATTGTTCCCGTTCCCGCTTCCCGTAAGAACTTATTCCCGGAATAAAAAGTAGCCATGGTTATTCCAGATTATAATGTATCCCTGTACCAAATTTCAGCCAGATCCCTTTAACCGTTCGAGCGTGTAAGAGTAATAAACATCCACACTCACAAACTGTCGCATTTCTAATATTGGTAAGATTTTACTCGGAACGAACTCCTCGTATCAAAATCATTTTGGTCGTACTATATAGAGTTGCTACATGCATTCAGCAGCGCCCTCATTTAATTTCACGACTTTATAGACAAACTGTAAGCGGCGTAGACAATAATAATCGGCTCATCACATGTTTCGTCAGTGATAGAATCACGGAATTCTAGTTTTTATAATCATTGCGTTAAATTTTTGATTTACGAAAATAAAACTATTTTTCAATTTGAAAGTCTCTAGTACACTAGTACTTTTCGTACAAAGTTGTGTTAAATTTTGGAAGTTCATACTTGTCTCTAGGCGTGTAATAAAAATCAAAGTTAACAAAAATGCTGTCAATCAAAGTCATAAGATGCTAAGTGTACTGGTCTGTAACATCGGTCATCCACAAAGAAATGAATACTATTGAAACATAGGTACCTAAATCATTGCTCTCAATCACAGAGCATCGCGCGCCAGTTCGCGTTGCTCTATGCTCTCAATTAAATAACTACGAACTGACAACGGAACTAAATGTACTACCCACACGTACTAGAGTTCTGAACTAGTTTTTTTTTTGGAAATTGTACTTTATTGGATCGCACCGTTCACTGACTGAGCAAGCACAAGTCTAGTTTTAAACACAAACATACCTACTTCATGTAACTACCTAGTTCACTCTTGTCAATCACTTTGTTTAACTTAAGTCAACTAGTAGTATAGTACCAATTAGTACTTAAGTAAAATCAATTTATAGTCTTACCTTTCAGAGTTTACAGGTAATCTGAAAAACGTTATCTCTGGGTGCGTTATTGACGAATTCATGCAACCAAAACAAGCACAATAGACCCTAGTTGTCATATTAAATATTTTTAGTAAATAAAACACGCGCGGTTACTATTTTAAAAACGAGACACCGTCTACTCAGCACAATCGCGCCTGCGGACGCTGCTTGCGTGCTGAAAGGCCTGCCGAAAACGAGAATCGTAGGTATAGCTTGCGCTTCGTCAGTTTGTAGGGAGCTACACTACAATACTGGTTAAACAACATATATATACTGTGGTCCTGGGTACGATTATCACCCCGAACCAATTTATTTTTATGATTATTTTTTGTGAAGTTTAGGTGTTTTACTAATATTCTGTCTAAGGACTAAGTATGTACTTATCTATATATATATTTAAGGGTTAAGTATGTACTAAAAACAAAGAAAATTAACAACAAAAAAAAAGAGAGGGGTGTGACAAGACTGAAAAAGCCTCGCTCAGGTGTCAAAGAATTCCTCCCCATCGGTGTCAACCGGTAAAGTCCCCATAAGGCTGGCCGCATTCCCACGTTGTATTGCGATACTAATTCTTTGAGCGAGAAAGAGGCCAGCCCTATGGTCGCGAGAGGAGTCAAATAGACGCTTTGCGATTTCCCTATAAAGAGAACGAGCACTTGGACCCCACGAGCCCAATGTCTCGACCCCAAACGGCTCAAATATATAATTGCCTATTAAATTATTATATTTGCGCCGTTTGAGAGTCTCGGCAGAAGCAGCAGCAGAACAGGCGCAGCCCGCCGTGCTTGGAAGATGAGAAGGAGCCAGGGTGTCCACACAGGTTGCGTCCCAAACTAAAGGCCTTCCCATCTTCCATGGCACCAAAGACATACCATCCTGCCTCTTGCCATCGTCACGAGCCAAACCATTAGGTTCTAGAATGGCTGGAACACCGGCGGTGACAAGAGCCCGGCGGATGATGTCATTAAGATATGCATGGCGAGGCCTGCGACCTGCACTCCTGCTGCATGATAGACCGTGATGCCCAAGGCTGCTGACTGCTTCACCGCATTGACAACTATGCGGAGAAACGCAAGGAGCACCTAAACGAAGACAGGTAGCAATTCTGAATGTTGTGTCGTCCAACATAGTGCCTATGTTGGGCGACGGAAGAGCCTGAAGCCAGACACCAGATTCCCATTCTCCCACAGCCAATAGGCGAGCACGATCTGCAACATTCGAACACGTATTCAATAAATGTTTCCTAACTTCGTTGCAGAGCGGCTTATCCCAAAGTCTCTGGGAGCATGGTTTGGTTGGCAAAACAGTCCTTGGGCAAATCATTTTCCAAGCATTTATGGCTTCAGTCTTGCCTGGCACTTCAGAATTAACCAGTGTAGGATTTAAAATTTTCCTGGTCAATTCATCAGTGCCATGGACTGAAGACAAAAAAGCTGGTAGACTTATGTCTGAAATTTTTCGAACGCCGAGGCCGCCCAAGCGTATTGGTAAAGACGCCTGGAGCCACGCCCGGTCGTCCAAATCTGTATTTAAAATTTTGCAAAGGGTGGAATGAATAATTTTGTTCAATTTATCTAAAAGTGTCGAATGTTTAAGAGGGCTAACATATTTCGCGCCACATATTGCTCAGAAACCATACTTTTCATTGCATTTAAAGTCATTAAACATTTATCGTACAAACATGGTATTCACTTACATACTTAGTAAATTTAGCTCTCTAAACGTTTCATAAAACATATTTTACCTAACAACGGATTACATACGGTTAATATCAACGAAAGTGAAACAGGTTTTTCAAATCGTACGATTTGCATAGATTTCGATGCTTAAATTCATGTCAAATTACTGATAAATTTAATAAACAAGGGATACGAAGGAATTGCAAAGGGCGTTAGCTATCTGTTTGTAGAATAACCTGATATCAGGTAGGTACCTTTTTTTAGAGAAAAATTACTGTAAAGTTTACTCAAATACTGAGAAATTTCACCAAAATAAAGTAGTCTTTTCACCAGCTTCTGTAGTTTAAATCATTATGATAATTATGTAATATTATGTCAGAACTTCTCCTTTGACAATAAAAATATTTCTTTTTAAGTAACTAGATACAGATTTTTTTTTACAAAGTATTTTGTGAACCCCTATAAATGCAGATACGCGAACAAATACGATTTAGTACCGCCGAGAGGCTCTCAGAGAGTGGTCATGTCGCTCGATGTTCCATTTTTGAATACGAAAAAATGAACAAAAATAGTCTAATTCTAGCGTGACCAAACAATCTTAGTACTTTGTGACGTATAATATAATATATATAAATATTTATGGTCGATATACAACGTGAACTTTTGTATAGTGCAAAGCTCAGACACCCCGACTAGAGTTTCGCTTCAAAATACTGTATAAAAAAATCTAAATGAAACTAACAAAAACTGACCAAGTTATAAGCTTTTACAGTTGCACTATTTTCTTCACGAACAGCGTAGGTGTAGGTATTATACGCAAGGCAGGTAGTCACTATTCGTGTGGTATTGATAATAACATATTAACACACCATTTTCATAAGTGGTAATTATGGAACACCTGTGAGGAACCAGACCAGTTTTGTGACGGCAATAAAGCCGCTAAAGCAAAATACAAGTAGCGACTGAGATTCAAAAGTACCAAGTAGAAACCTCTGATAGAGTCAGACTAATACTAGCCAAACAAGGGACAGAACTGTCCGTATCTATAAAGAAACCTGAAGGCGCGGCGGCCTGACCCACACATGAAAAGAGTTATTTATTCTGTTGATTGATGGCACTTGGTGGAATCTTTCGGCATTTTCAAAGGCAAATTAACATTATATAATGACCAAATCACTTAATTACTCGAAAACAATAAATTAATAACATATAAATTACCACTACATCATTCTACTAACGTTAACTATCATAAAAAGAAGCCGAGAGTATTTTGATACAAACGCACTTCCCAGAATGCCAATTGCTGCAGACACTCATGGTGGAAAACGTATCCACAGAAGAAGTCCAGTGGGGGCTCGCAAGACCTATTCTAATCTATTCTGTCAACTTACAAAAAACTGAATGGGTAATTAACAGCTTTAAGTCCCTCAAATCTCCAGGACAGGATGAAGTCTTCCCTGCAGTGATAAAATGGGGGAGGACACAAGTTGATATTGTCAATTACATAGTATCTATACGCCAGACAATGAATGGGACTGTGACCCAGACTGTGGAGAGAGGTCTAAGTGATATTTATACCAAAACCCGGTAAAGGGATTATGTTTGTGATTCAGACCTCTGGTTATACAGACCGTTAAGCCCTTCGTCTTTCCTGCTAAAAACTCTGGAAAGATTGTGTGACAGAGACAATCGAGTGACGGCCCTTCAAAATAAGCCACTGCATTCCAACCAACGCGCATAATGCCCCCGGCAAGTCTACAGACTCAGCACTACATGCAGTGGTACACAAAATAGAAGAGGTCATCCAGAATCAATCAATCAATGTGCCTCGGCACTTTCATAAACATGGAGGGGGCTTTCGACAGAAGAAGCATAACCACGGCACTGGCAAAACACCGAGTATACACGGTAGTCAGTGAATGGATAGATAACATGCTAAACAAACTCATTTTAAAGCTTCAGACAAGCAGAAACCAGTGCGCAGCCATGGCCAAAGGTTGTCCACAAGGGGGCGTGGTCTCACCACTGCTAAAGAACCTTGTTGTAGACGACCTAATAACCAATCAATCAATCAATTTAACCTAGAACAGTCCCTATATACATGGTTGTTGAACAAGCCATAGCAGATGGTAAAATTAAATTATGGAGAAAAACGGATCTGTTTACAAAGCATGACTGGTATTTTAAAATCCAAGGCCAACTTCAAATCAAGTGAGAAGCTGCGTTTATTTTATCTTCTAGTGATCTTGTGTACATAATAAATATTTTTAATGAATTGTATTAAAATTACTTTCAGTCAAGCCAACATTTATCGATTTGCGGTGTAGACTGAACACTAATTTGCCCATAAGCACAGTAAATATTTCGAAAGACGACGAGTACTGGACTACGAGGATGGAACCTAAATTGTTAAATTTTTACGACTAATGTCTGTTGCCCAAAATGATTGCGCCCAGAAAGAGCCGATAAAATAAAATAAAATAAAATTTATACCCTTTGAACTTAAAAAAAAATAGGTTTGTCAACATTTTTGGGACTCTACTGGGGGTTCGGAAATGCTACAAACTGAGAAGAACACCCCAAGAAACTCAGTTCGGTCCCTCCCAAAATTCATCTTAGTAATAATCGATCAATGCTGATACGGAATAGCTTTTTCTTGGCGGTGTGCATTGTTATGCACATACCTCTGAATAAATATTTGGTTGTTGTTAATGAAAAACACCTACTATCAATTAAGATTAGATTTAGATCCAATAGTTCAAGCTTATAGCTTAGTTTGGGCTAGATGATGTTGTGTGAAAATATCCAACAATATTTATTGATTATTTATTAAAAATATTTTAATGTTCCTGCCAGCACTGAATCTGCAGTAGGCAGCAAAACATCGGACCATGCCAAGCGTCTGTGCATTGCTACGTTATTGCAATTTTCGTATATTTAGATACTTTAAAAATAAACTTATGGACCGTTTTCATGTATGTGTGTATTATATACTATACTATCTTCAGGCCAAATCCCTTGCGGGGTAGGCAGAAAGAACCGAGCGCCACACGGCACGCTCCATACACACCTCACTTGCTTCTTCAACTTTCATTTTTCTTTTCATGCATGCACGGTCGGTTCCTTCGGTTCGGTATTTCTAATTGCAATATAGATATTAGTTAGGTAAATAAATGTCAACTTTATTAATTTTATGATGTCAGTGTCTATCACCACTTAATATCAATCAATTTGCAATAAAATAATCAATAATTATTTACTAATATTACTAACATAAAAATTAAATTTAAAGATTGAACGCTTAGACTAAGAATATGACACCGGTAATACATCAAGGAAAACAAAAGTATCAAACGTGTTGGTAGCAACAATTGGCACTATACGGCTATGTGCGCCGCGCCGCGCTGATTTCACGATCGTAAAGAAATTTGAAAACCGAAAACTGAGATGAACGGAGAGCATGAGTTAAATTTGGGACGAAGAGACAATACCGAATGATTGTAAAAGCCGAATGTATATTAATTTGAAGGAGTCGGTCCGAAACTTCACAAAAATTTTGAATTTTTTCCTCAATGAATGATTCATAGGCATCTTCTAGAATAGGTGACCCTAGGAGGCGAAGAGAACTTACTTGAACAATTTTTAAATTTGGAGCCAAAACATTAAATTTTGCTATTGTGGAATCTCTATCAAAGTTATCATTAATAAAAATTTCACACTTTGAAGTATTTAGCTCCAAACCAATAGATTCAAATTTTTCTTTTATTAAAGCCAAATCTGCGATAATTGTATCTACATTAGTGACCGACCGAAGTTTCGGTTTCGGTTTCGGTTTCGGCCAGTTTCGGCCAAAAAATCGAGTTTCGGCCGCAGTTTCGGTTTCGGCCAAAATGGGCCGAAACTTTCGGCCCGGCCGAAACTCACGTGTTCATGAATTTTGAGTGCCTGGCTCTACTTGTGACGTGGTTGGGGTCAACCCAACCAGTTAATATGTTAATAAACAAAGATTTACAGATTTACAAAGGACTTCCAATCAATAGTTATAATAATACCTACAATTTTTACGGAATCCTAAAAAGGTGATCTAGGACATTACGAAACCTTATTACCCCCTTGTTGTCGGTTTCATTGACTTCGTTGGTCGTCTGCCTGTCTGTCAGCAGGCTGTAACTCATGCACCGTGATAGTTAGACAGTTAAAATTTTTACAGATGATGTATTTCTGTTGCCGCTTCAGCAACAAATAATAAAAATAGACCAATTAACAATATTAAAGGGGGCCTCCCATACAACATACGTAATTTTTTGCTGCTTTTCTTGTACGGAACCCTACCTGCGCTAGTCCGACTCACTTTTGTCCAGTTTTAGTAATATACTTCTAGAATGTAACCAAAACCAGCCAAAAGCTAGTAACAGTAGTAGGGCACCGTGTTTAGTCGGTAGGAGTTCGCAATAGCATCTATGAGTGATTCCACACATAAAGAAAGAAACTCATCTTTAGGTGGAGATATTTCTAAAATGAACACTTGAGAAGATTTATACCGTTGTTGAGGGCACTTGGTGGAACATGCTGCACCTATTGGAAAAATAACCGGCGAAGTGCGAGTCTAACTCTCGCACGGAGGGGGTAAAGCGGTCTCTCGAGACATGAGGCCTAGCCGACCGTCTGTCTATTAGTCACGAGGATGTATCGCTGGAACCGGGCCAGTTAGAGGCCTAAAATTTTCACTGTACAGTAGTCCTACCGACTAAAAACCACGCGTATCCTATCTAACAGCCTACGGTTGGGAGCTCCGAGTTGCCCTCGGAATGATGCATACTGCGGCCGTGTTTTGGATGGTTGGTCAGTTGTTATACCGCTTCTTGAGGGGGGCGTGCATGAATCTCTTACGTCACGCTATCGTCTAAGGCCTGCTTCTATAAGGACGGTGAGCAGCCCCGTCACTCGTCACTCAGGCCCCCGGTCATGGAGGCTGATAGTATGGGGCGCCGCCGCAAACTGTGGAACTCGGGTGGGCAAGTCTCTCTCGCTTCCTCCCCATCGCCTCTTTCACGAGCATGACCTGCTCACAGGAAGAGGCCTATGGCCCCGCTTCAGCGCCTCCTTGCGCCATTTAAACTATGACGCAAGGGCCCTCGCCTTCTCGCTTCCACGTCCCATAGAGGGATCCCGACTAGAAGACATGCCGCCTCAACTGAGATCGTGTGGTACCCTTATCACCCTGACAGCCGTCGCCTTCTGCGGGCTATCCAATCTAGCCGCATTGCTGGCCATCAGGATCTTTGTCCATACGGGGGCCCCGTATAGGGCCATGCTCCGCACGATCCCAAGGTTCAGTCTCCTGCAGGGAGCGTTGGGCCTTCTGATATTGGGCAACAACCGCGAGAGTGCGGCTGATGCCCCCCTCCCTCCGATATGGGACCAAACTTCGGAAGTGGTATCCGAAGTTCCATCGTCTATCGAGTACGAGCCCGTTATCGAGAGCTCGATGCCGATGCTGACGCCTCCTTTATGTAAGCTGGATCCCGCAGGAGGCCTTCAGGGCTGCGTCTAGGCTTGCTCCTCGCGCTGTAATGAGGGTGTCATCATAACACGTTACGTCGACACCTCTGAGCAACGGACCACGCAGCACCCAATCGTAACACCGAATCCCTATGGAACACCGAACGACACATCTCGCCGACCCTACCATAGCCAGCTCGGGTAAGTTATGGCCCTCTCGGAAAGATAGGCCCCGACAGTTCGATGGAGGTATGGAGGCATTCCATGGTAAATATGCGACTCCCAAATGCAGCTCCAGGGCAAGGTGTTGAAAGCGATGGGGATGTCAAGAGACACGAACACTGCCACCACCTGCTATAACAAAAAATACCTACTAAAATCAGAAAAAAGCATCCACACAACAAACGTAAGTTTTGTACCGAATTTTTGTAACAGAACACTGTGCGGGAATCCAACTCGCACTTGGCTGTTTTTTTTTTTCAAATTGAACACGTGAGTTTCGGTTTCGGTTTCGGTTTCGGCCGAAACTGACCCTGGGGCCGAAAGTTCGGTTTCGGTTTCGGTTTCGGCTGGAAAACCAGTTTCGGTCGGACACTAATCTACATTCCCACCTAGAGTGCCGTCATCTAGATACCAGACGTTAAATTTAGAATTTAGTTGCCTAATTATTGTATTGGGTGAATTGATAAACTGAAAATAAGTGGCCCAAGGGGGTCACCTTGTTGACAACCCACTGCAGAATCTAAAATGTTGTCCTTATACAATAATTTAGATGGATGTCGGTAACATTGCCAAAGAAAACGGAAAATTTTGGGTGTTTCCAATTTGGCTTGTGTCAACAAAGTGTCCCTGTTTACTGAATTAAAGGCATTCTTCAAATCAACCTTAAGAACAACCTCTCCTTTACCGAAGCCAAGGTAGCCCCCTTTTGATCCAAAACCGAGCTGAAGGGGTTGAAATCCGCTAGCCAGTTCTTCTTTATAAAACTGGCAGCAGATTTTGGCTACCATACGTCTGAAAGTACATCCGACGGCAATGGGACGAATGCCACCATCTTTCTTACGCAATGCACATAGATTGGCTCCATATAGAATATCAATGATGGCTTCGTCCACATTGCCGGACAACATGAGATTAGCCAAACCTGTTAGCTCCTTCAGAAGCGCTTCGCCAGCCTCCCCGGCGGCTGGACTCAAAAGATCCTTCAAATGTTGTGGAGTCAGGCCGTCGAGGCCACCAGCAGAACCACTTCGGAAGGAGCCAACAGCTGCCAGCACTTCCTTGGCTGAAACAGTTAAATATTCAAATTCAGAATTTGGAGAATCGGGAAAAGACAGGTCGGCCCTTGGCGCAGGATGCTTGCTCCTCAGATCTGCCAGAGTATCTGAAGAGCAAGGCGCCACCACGTCGCTGCTAAATAATAACCTGGACGCTCCTCTGATGTCACCTTCTCTTAATTTAGATTCTACATAATGAAATAAAGAATTTTTATGGAAAACAGTGAATTTAGGGTCAAAAATACAAGATAAATTACAATTTTCTTTAATTTGAGTGGTTAAACTTTTGTTGGAAGCCTGAATTTTAGAAATATGAAGAATTCTATAAGAAAAGGTAAGTAATTGCTCCCAAGCAAAAGTGGAATTCTCCCGCACTACAAGGCCGATACAGTGGGCCAAGTTTTGAGCCACTGCAGGCCTTGCACCACGGGGTATTCTCTTTAAAACCGGAACTGAATTTTTATATTTACTTATAGTCTGCCAAAAAGGAATTTGTACATGTTCTGACACCAAGGGTGAAGAGTTCGGAAGCACATTTTGGGACTTATGTACCTTCCCTACCTTCCTTTCTTTGTTTTTGTTTTTCCTGTATATAAATATGTAGAGTATAAGTAATTTTAAATTCTCATTTTGTAAATATGTGAATAAATATGAAGTAAATAGTATGTACTTATCTATATATTTAGAAATGAATGTTTTTCAGTTGAAAGACTGAGAAAAATGTTAAATAAATGATTATTTTTATGTGAAAAGCTGAAATGCGCAGCGCGTACGATCGTTATAAAATTCGCAGAAAGTTTGTCAGCTCGTCGCCAGCTCGTTTGATCCACTGGCGGTGTTTTAGCCCGCGTACTTCAACGCACAACGAGCCAGCGAGCCGAGAAAAAGTCCAAGGACTTTGGGTGCTCCATTGGCGAGCAAGACCGTTGACTCGCTGGCTCGCTAGCGAGCCAACGGTCTTGCTCGCCAGTGGATCAGGCCCTTTAATAATAAGACTCCGTTATCCGTCTGTCTGTCTATCACAAGATATGTATGTCATATTATGTCATATGCTGTTGCCGCTGTAACAACAAATACCAAAAACAGACGCGGTTTTATGTCGTTTTTTGGTACCTACGGAACTTTTTGTATGCGAGTCCAACTCAAACCAAGCCGCTTTTTAAATATATATTTTTTAAATAAGGCGAGTCGATCAGATTGACTTCTTTGATCTTATTACTTCAATTTCCTAAGTGATATTGCAGCAACATGTTTACTTTGACTTGATACTGCAGTATCACCGCCTGACTCACGGCTATTTATTTTTATTAAAATAATCTTAATGTACCTATAAGTAATGATCCAGGTAGTTTTTTGTAGTAGGTACAATAATTTGTAGAGCTCTTGGAAGAGTACAAATTCTAGATACCAGTCTTGGGGCTCCTTGGACACCACCGGCAAAGGGAAAATTTTGGAGGACTGATAGGTCACTTCACTACCTGCGGATAACGTTTGTTTGTTACAACCATTACAAGTATATTAGGTGTGACGTCATCCTTCTGTTTAACATACCTGCGGCAACCGCAAATTCCCCAGAACCGCGTTTGGATTTGGTTCTACCGCCTAGAACGAAAGGCTCTCCATTGCTGTATCTTTAAGCAAGTTATGCTAGCAGGGAGTTGGAAAGAAGTCTCCCTCCCGAATTCCGCAGATGGCTGCGAGGGCATCGCCAGCTACTGTATGCTCAAAACCTACCTACCTTCTTGACTGAGGGTCAAACGACATTGTATTAGCTGGTAGCCGGTTACAGAAGCAGTCCAAGACATCAGCGTGAAGCCCCCTCACCTAAACAATCGGATAACATCAGTTTTCCCAGCGAGGTGAGCTGGTGGCCGAATTCTGTGTCGGGAGCATTGGGGGTTATCCTTCCGAGGCTTACTCATAACTCCAGTCTCGTAAAAAGTTCGAATCTCGAGTGGAAATAAAAAATCTTACCCTGTTTCACTTTCCTGGGGATCAGTTGCACGTTAGCCTCCTTCCAAGCGTCCGAAGAGGCTGTACAGGTGTATTAGCGTTGGAGATCATTTGGCTACTCCTATTGGAATTTCATTAGGGTCACTAACTTTCCGTGTGTCGAGTGACCGTATTGCCAGATCACAATATCCGGCATTCTGTTGCTAAAATTGGCGACGGTAGGAGGCTGTTTGCTTCAGTACAGAAAATAGTTGTAAATAGCGTAATAAGCCAGCTTCTCTACTTTGACCAGTATTCAAGGCTGCCCGCCTGTTGTGTATGACGAAAGCTCCTGAGTTGACCAAGCCGTAAGACACGCTAGGCATCCACTCTTTGGAAGGCCTGTTTGCTGACCTTAGTGGCTATGTTGTATGGTGCTTTGAGACGGGCTGGCTAGGACGCCTCGGCACACTCATGTCCGATCCAAAGGCAAGCTTTGCGGATGTTGGCGACCACGGGTCCCACTACACCCGAAACTGTCACCTCTACTCAACTACATGTAGGAGATTGGACTCGGTACAACGGCGAACCACGGGAGTTTTCAACGATCCCATATTTACAGGCGGTGAAGAGAGCCCCGTCACGATCGCTTTTAAAGCTGTTCGCTTTCCCGATCAGAAATTCCACAGACCAAAGCATACAATTCGGATTTTGAGTTCCAAATGACGACCGCAAACATTCGTTTTCCGTCCGTTTAAGCATTCTGCCTATTGGAAATAGTAAGAACGTGTGTTGAACGTTTCTTATGTAAGCGGGACGCGCGGACCAGTATTAATGGGCTCCCGACACGATCATGCCTTGCAATTGTCAATCACGTTAAATATGAATGCAAGTTGCTTCAGTGTGTATGATTTCTTTGCATGTCGTGAGCCCATATTACGTTTTGTCCATCACACAGTCCATCATTCCTTTATAATTTATATTACCATAGACACCGTGTAAGCATAGAGACATAGAATAGCGCAGCATAAATTTGAAGCGCCATCTTTGTAAAATGGTTGTCTTGTTGTTGGCGAATATTGAGTGCTTGTTTGGAAATTAATGTTTGTTTCTTTGTTTTATAATGTTTCTGATTACTTTAATGTTTCAAATGTTGCATGTATAAACTAATGATTATATATATTGGTGAGTACGAGATCATAATAGAATTTTCATTACGATAAAGTGCTAAGTAACGATCTAACAATCAGTTCAGGACAAGAGCAACGTGAGCTTTTCTAAATGCGTATTCATTTTCTTCCTTTCCGAGATGTTTCTGAGTTTAGTTAACCTACCTTTATGTAATAAATTCCAGCTAAAATTTAAGATTCTGATGATAGTCTTTCATACATATTTATTTGCTTGACCTTACTGAATCCATTTAACAAAAGATCTACACATAACTTTTGTTACCTACATAATAATATCTCTGTTTTCCTGTGAGTTTATTTGAATTTCAATGAAGAACCAAGATTTCACCTTTCGTATTTAAAATCTATTATTCTTTTGATGAACTACTACAAGTTACGTTTACCGTAATGTAATTTAGCCGAGCGGCACATGAAATGATGAAACAGCAAGACTGGTAGGTACTGTCTGACACATCGCTTGTAAATTTTCGTATAAATCGTTATCTTACCTACCTTCTGAAGACAAAGCAAATTACCACCTCCAAGCTATCTTCTCCATCCTAGCTTCTTACCGGTTGGCTTACATACTGACGCCCACTTTTATTAACTGCTCGAGTCAGCTGTTTTGCCTTTTTTTTAAGGTTCCTTATTAAGCATAAAAACGGGACCCTATTACGGAGACATTGCCACCTATTTGTATATCTATAATATAATTATCAGGCTGTATCTAATAGTGATAGCTAGACAATAAAATTTTTTACAGGTGATCTATTTCTGTTGCTCCTTATAAATCAGCAAATTTTAAAAACAAAGATTAAAATGTTTGTTAAAAAAAATGCAAAAGTAACAACAGGGAGTACTTTAACAAATGTGATAATAAAAAAACCTGTTTATAAATATCTTAATTTTTATATTATATTGTCATTAGTGGTTTAATGGTTTGTCTTTCCGTCTCTATTCATACAAGTTAACTAGTTTGACTACCTCTGTGGTGTAGTCGGCAGTGATATTGCCGACTGCGGTCCTAGGTTTGATTTCTGGGTCGGTCTCAATATTTTTGTGATCCACAAATGTTTGTTTCGGAGTTTGGGTGTTTTTTATGTATACTATCTATGTATTTAGAAATATATAAGTATGTATAGATTCCATAGCACAAGCTTTAGCTTATTCGGGCTAGATGAATGATGTGTGTGAATGTCCACAAATATTTATTTATTTAGTTACTAAATGGTTCAACATGAAACATTGATCAGGAAACTACATCACTAAGGGATAAGCAACAAGGATCTCAATCTTCTGACTTCATTTTTGAGCAATAGAACTCAGAGGGTCGAAGTTGGTGGCACACGTTCAGAGGCATCGGTGGTTACTATGGGAGTCCCGCATGGTTCGATACTCAGACCATTTTTATTTGTAATTTATATTAATGACCTACCCTATTATGTAGGTTACACCAACGGGATTGTTTTGTTTGCTGATGATACTTCCTTAATTTTCAAAATAAAAAGACAACTAGATAACCATGACAATGTCAACAATGCAATCCTGAAAGGAGTACATTGGTTTAACACTAATAATCTTAGCCTGAATGATAACAAAACTAAATGTATTAAAATAAACTTGCCCAATGTAACAAAGGCAGAAACCAATGTTAAACTTAATGGCCGAGAGTTGAAACTAGTGAAATCTCTGGCGTTCCTAAGGTTGATGGTTGATGCTGGATTGCAGTGAGGCCTACATATTGAAAAGCTGGCTGGCAGATTAAGTTCAGTAGCATTTGCTGTACTGTGTAAAGATTAAACACTTGACTGATGTAGATACAGCTAGAATAGTTAATTTCAGATACATTTTAGTTCAATTTTTGTTGTACAGTCAACTACAATGAAATTTACTAGTTTACTTTTACAAAAGTGCCAGAATGAACTAACCAAAGATTGTGACAAACATAGTATCCACCGAACTTTACAGTAACATGTATGAGTGTATAGAACAAAACGAGCTGCATTCCAAACTGGTGGTGCCAACTTTGATTTTCATTTGTGTCACAAGAGCTTATGTATTAGGATTATGCGAAATAAATGTTTTTTTGAGCTTGAGTTTCAACCATTTACAGACGGGTTATGCAGCACAAAAACGTGCAAAAATTTTTTTGTTTAAGACACCACTGCACATTTTTGTTGATATTTCAAAATGATCTGCCTTAAAGTCATCAAATGACAGAATTATTTGGCCAGCAAGTCCGATAATAATCTGTTCAAATGTATTTCTTTATATACAATAGTGTTCTTAGAGAAAGGCACTTGATGAGTAATGCAATCCAGCTTGGTAATGGGGGTTAAACATTGTTCTTAGTCGACCACTGTCTGAAGACTTTGCGCAGTCGGTTAAAAAGTATCCTATGTCCTTCGCAGGGCCTCTAACTTAACTATCCCTATACCAAATTTCATCTCAAACGAAATCGTAACAGACAGACAGATTTACTTTCGCATTTATAATATTAATAGGGATAGTAGGGTGATATTATGAGTCTGGCATGGTCACATAAAGTGAACGAAGCTTCTACTAAAATTAGATTTAAAGGAAAAAAAATATTAAACTACTTAATATTTGTTCCAGATCATCTAGAAACCCAACATTTGTCCAAGAGACCATCTAATGAACACCTAGTGTTTTAAGCTACGTAAGCTGTCAACCATAATATGTCCAAAATGTGGCCAGCATCGCAGTATTCACATTCTAATATGCACCAGCAGAATGCTGCCAAAACTAATGAACATCAAAATCAGCAGAATCTGAAGACTTTGGGGATGACCTCTGCAATTTCTATGGCTGGTAAGTTCATAGGTCATTCTTATAAAGGCGCTCCCTCACCGGGAGCATTCGCGTGTAATGTAACGTTACAGAGTCTAGCATTACATAAGTGACAGAGGAGAACTGAGCATTACAGTGCACAAAGTTTGTGCACTGTAATGCTCAGTTTGTGCCACAAACTGTAATAATACAAGACGAGGTTACATCAGTGAAGGAGGAGAACCGAGCATTACAATGCGCACCTTGGCACCAATATTTTTCTTTTCTTTTTTTTTTACCTAAATAACAATGTCGAATTAATATTGCCGCACTCTGCACAATGACCGCTTCGTCTGACATTACGGAAACAACTAAATCAGAATATCTACTTGCAAATTCAAAACATTTTATTACACGCGAACGCTCGTCGGTTGCCAAACTTTTCTTGTGTGAAATATCCATATTAACACAAAAAAAGTAGGTATTAAAACTGTATTTATTATTTGTCATAACTCTATAAAAGTTTTTTTTTAACATTTTGTAATATTTTCCATAGCTGCTACCTCCTATTCGCCGTAGAGTGATATTGTTTAGCAATAGCCTTCTTCAAATAAGTTATGAAACTTAAGTACTTTTTATACATTTTTGGACTACTTGTTTATGTACTTCAGGTTGTTGTGGTAGGTAATGATTTCAGAATATTAGGGGATCGCAATGCACTCAACCACTTTACAAAACATTATCATTACATAGTCAATCCATCAATCAAATCAGCCTATAGCAGTCCGCTGCTGGACGTAGGCCTCTCCCAAATTGCGCCACAAAACACGGTCCTGCGCCTTCGGCATCCAGTCACTCCCTGCAACCTTCTTCAGGTCGTCAGTCCATCTGGCGGGAGGTCGTCCTACACCACATGTATCAAGTCGCGGTCTCCACTCCAGAACTTACGTAGTATAAAATAAAAATGCTTTTTCTTCTTTGAGCTTTGATCTTTCACAGATTATAATGCAATTTCTAGCAATAGATAAAGTGATTCAAGAGGAAGGTTTGAAGCTGCGGAGGTCACTTAATTGAATATAATTTCTTTTACAGGTCCAAAACCTATAGACATAGAAAAAACCACTGAGCTGAAAGATGCCCTGGTTCCTTTTGGGGTATTCGAGTCTGAGGCAGAAATGCACCATCGTATGGAAGTTCTGGGCTCCTTGCATCGGCTCGTAAGACAGTGGATCCGTGAAGAGTCCCTGCGAAAGAACATGCCTCCAAATGTGGCAGATACCGTAGGGGGCAATATTTACACGTTTGGATCATACCGTCTAGGGGTCAGTATACATTTTTTTACTGCTTGGCAAAAAGAGTAGAAAATAATGGAGTCCAGTCAGTTCACAACAGTTATTGGAGAGCCACTGTGATGTTTATTTGACAACTCGTAATAAAAAACCATAATTATTTTGCGGTATACATAATGTATTACACAATCTATAGTAATTCTATGATTAACTGACTTAAGGTATGAGTCCGAACTCGATCGCAAGCGGCACTGCAGTCGCTGCAATGCCGCGATGGCACCACTGGTCCCCATACATTCTGTATCGAATTGTATTAGAAAACACCGAACTCGGCAGCAGCGTCGCAACTGCACTCAGTACTGTCACCTTGGCCGCCGCCACAGCAATGCTGCTTGCGGTCGAGTTCGGACTCGTACCTTTATATGATGTTTTTGACAGTTTCTAGCCTTTTTGCCAAGCTATAAACATTTTTTTACACTGCTCCATCTAGTCCAAACTAGCTATTAGACGATTTGGAAGTTTTTGACGTCCTTTTTTTTCAAACGCTTTGATCGTTTTCGTCAATCCTAACATACAACAGTTAAGGATAACCACAACTAATAGGTGAGGCCGCAGTGGTAGCCGTTGATCTGTTGGGAGTCCTGGGGTATCCTTCCGAGGGCATACCCGGGGCTCCCAACCGTAGGCTGTTAGCAGGACACGCGAGGTTTTTTAGTCGGTAGGAGTCCGGCATAACATCCATGAGGACTTTTTCTCACGTAAATAAAAAAAGAGAAACCACAACTAATTGTACGGGAGGAATGACGAACCGAACTCAAGAAAGGAAATTTGGATGTTAGATAGGAAAATTACCTGTAACTTTTATTTTTAAATTTCAGGTACATCACCGAGGTGCGGATATCGACGCCCTATGTGTGGCCCCACGGCACATAGATAGAACAGATTACTTCTCATCCTTCTACGAGCTATTGAAGACTCAACCACAAGTATGTATACTACTATAAAACTATCTGGTAGCTGATATTTTCTTAGTAGTTTTATAAATGCAACTGTTTGACAGTGGAGTCTGGATGTTTGTGTAACTCTTTCACGCTCAAACGGCTGAACAAATCTGACTGAAATTCGGTACAGGGATAGATTTAGTCTGGAATAACACATAGGCTCCTATAATTTCCTGTGGGCGGAGCCGATTGGGCCATCTAGAGCCTATTTATTTAATATGCATAGAAGTCTACCCGCATTTTTTGATTATTATTCCCGGGTTACAACTGTGTAAGTACCGAATTTCTATCAAATTGTTCAGGGTTAAGAGTTTCATTGATTCATACATCTTCATAAAATGTGAATGTCTGAATGTTTGTTGAAGCTGTACCTACTAGTTTTAAGATACCATCTCTGTAACCATATTCGACGCAAATAAACGATTGATTGATTGATTAAATTTCCTATAATTGACTGAATGAGCAAAGCGAACTAGAATCTTCGATTCGACAGTATGGGCACGATTTTGCTTATGTCCGTACGTCTGTGTGCATGTCAGTTCTGGTCGAGAGGACGCATTACTTAACCGATTTTCACCAAACTTGGCACACATCTTCGATTTATAATAAAATTTTTGTCATGAGTTTATCTTGATAGGGAGGAAAATGGAGGAGAAAAAGGGTGAAGATTGTGGTCGCGTTATTTATGAACAGATTTGATGATTTCAGGCTGAAACATAAAGCATTTGATTCCTTACCAGTTTTTTTCCTGGGTGCTCCCAGAAGTAGTATTAGAGTATCAGCCATGATTATTGATAAAAAAATCTGTTCAGGTACGGGACTTGAGGGCAGTGGAAGACGCTTTCGTGCCGGTGATCAAGATGAATTTTGATGGCATCGAGATAGATCTGCTTTTTGCCCGGTTGGCACTGAAAGAGATACCTGGTATGTATCATTATTAGTATATTTTATTTTCAAAATTTAGCTTGCCAAGATGCGATAGTAAATGTACAGTCAACTACAATAAAATGTACTAGTTTAATCTTACACAATGTATCCCTGCAAGTGCCATAATGAACTAACCAAACATGGTATCCACCGAACTTGATAGTAACATGTATGGGTGTAAAGAGCAATAATTATGTATCCCAATACATTTATTCTTTACTAACTGACCCCGCAACTTCGTTTACGACACATAAGATGTATGAAAGGAGAGGTATTTCTTCATCAGACTCATCAAGCAGCGTGTGAAACTGCCCTGTTTGCTTCATCATAAAAGAAGATTAAGATTAGATTTAACCATTTTTAGATTCATATGTCTATGTATGATTCGTTAAAGTGTTATAACTTTTTTATTTATAAACCGATTGACATGAAATACACACTAAATGTTAAGTGGAGCAAACCTCAACACTAAAGAAAACTGCATTGCAATCGGTTAAGCGGATACTGAGATTAGCGTGCACAAACGTACAGACAAACAGACAAAATTCTAAGAATCATTGTTTTGGGTTCTATTGCGTTCATAAAGCCCCCCCTATAGTATTTTTTCTTATCTATCTTCCATGTACAGACAGCGACCTGTTACGATTTTATTATATGTATTGATTTTAAATTTGACTGAGAAAGTCAACTATAAAATAAATAATAAAAAACATGCATATCATGCATAGCAATCAATAACGTTACTGTCAAGTTCGGTCGATTCCATGTTTGTCACAGTCTTTGGTTAGTTCATTATGGCACTTGCAAGGATAGATCATTTTGTAAGATTAAACTAGTACATTTCATTCTATAGTCCAATCCTGCCCGATCTGGCAATAATGTAAACATGTCATGTTTTGACAATCGTTGTCTAAGACAGATGAGTAGATAAATGAAGAGAAGAGAAGAGACAAATGACAAATCATTGAATTTTTTACTATCCTGAGTAGGTATTTTAAATGAAAATAAACTATCATAAAGAAGTTATTTGGTGTCGAAATGATTGTAAGAACACTGTATGACTCCTGGATACTGGAATATAATCAGGGTGAATACTCAATTGCAAGTATCTATGGATATATAGGATCAAATGTGTTTGTTTACATTTTTGCGCAAAGCTATTGAAATACAGTATAGTTGTCTTCTAGCAAATTGAGGGCCACTCTCACAACCATCAGGTTATCGACAGTTACCCTCAAATCGAAGTTTTCGACCCAATTAACGGGTGGATGATAATGATATGATACCTTATACATATGATCACGCCTTTTATCCCTGAAGTGGTAGGCAGATGCCCAGATTTCACATTATAGATTTTGTCCCACGTAATAGATGAGCCGTATTGCCGTGTTGAAATGGTCAGGTGCAGGTTGTGACTGCCCGCTGTTGAAATTTTTCAAGCCGCCCATAAGGCCTTTCAACTTTGCTTAACAATTGTCGTTTTACTGACAACCACATTTCATGTTTTCCTTCTATACGCAATGGACCGTTTGAGTCGGCTCTTACGACACCCGCGGGATGAACTGGCGTGGCGACTTTTGTACTCGTTCCCGTCGCCACACTTGGATTTATAATAGGTCTTTTATAATATTTGTAAGGTAACCTCACCTTAATACTTTGCAGATTCTTTCGATCTCCGCGACGATATGCTTCTCAAGAACCTCGACCAGAAATGCGTGCGCTCGGTGAACGGTTGTCGCGTGACTGACGAAATCCTTCGTCTCGTTCCCAATATCAACAATTTCCGCCTCACGCTTCGCGCCATCAAACTTTGGGCCAAACGTAAGTAATCACAAAGATTAGGGGTAATTTTAAAAAAATGAAAATGATGAAATTGAAATTAAAAAGCAATTAGTATGCTGACTCAATCACAAATTTAATGTGAACAAATTTTGGTCTCGAGCAGGATTCGAAGCTGCGTCTTCTAGTTTGCCGGACCAGACGCCCTATTGACGGCCTAAACAAGGGACCGGGATTGGTGCTCCAAAAAATCTAATATTGTGTTAGATTTTTAAAAATAATTGTCCTGATCGCAAGTATTGCAACATCGCAATTGGTTCATTCAGTCTTTCGGAAGTTGAGCTCCTTCTATTTTTATCATAAGTCTACCACTTACCCTTGTATCCAGGGTACGGCATCTACTCCCAAAACACTGGGCTACTTAGACGGGGTCTCATGGGCCAAGCTGGTTGCCAGGATCTGCCAGCTTTACCCGCACTCTCTCCCTGCTACTCTAGTACACAAGTTTTTTCTACCTACCAAATACCAACAATATTTTCCGGTATTGGAGCTCCAAAAAATCAAATATTGATTAGTGTAAGAACCTTTGATAATGCTATAAAAGCGAAACCAGTCAGGTATTTTTCAAATTAAAATAAAAGTGGAATAGTACAAGTGAATTTTCATAATGTACCTACAAAATACTAACAGTAGATACAATTATGATCATGCTGCTGAATTTTTCTCCAACCCTGAACAAACAAACAAACAAACGAACACGAAAATATAAAATCACAGATTTGAGCACAGAAGCCTCAAATTAGTGTGGCTACAACATAGCGGTTTTACCCGCGTAGTTCCCGTTCCCGTGGGAATACGGGAATAAAATATAGCCTATGTTCACCGCAAAGAGTGTAGCTTTCCAACAGTGAAAGAATTTTTCAAATCGGTCCAGTAGTTCCGGAGCCTATTCGTTACAAACAAACAAACAAAAAAACAAATCTTTCCTCTTTATAATATTAGTATAAAGAGGAAAGATTTGAATGAGAATATAAAATATAAATATTCACGGACATCTCACACAATGCTATCTGATCCCAAAGTAAGCTAGGAATAACCTGCTTGTGTTATGGGTATCAGACCACGGATATTAATACTTATATACTTTTAAATACATACATATTATACATAGGAACACCCAGACTCTTGAGACAAACATTTATGGGTCACACAAATATTTGTCTCCGGTGGGAATCGAACCCATGACCTCCAGCGCCGCAGGCGGTATCACTACCGACTGCGCCACAGAGGCAGTCAAATGTACCATAACAGCTATTTTTACAATTTTAAAATAGTAGAGAAGAGATATAATGTTTACCCTCGTGTTTCAGGGCACGGCATCTACTCCAACACACTGGGCTACTTAGGTGGGGTCTCGTGGGCCATGCTGGTAGCCAGGACATGTCAACTCTACCCGAACGCTCTCCCTGCTACCCTGGTACACAAGTTCTTCCTCGTGTTTAGCCAATGGAAGTGGCCACAACCGGTGTTGCTGAAACAGCCAGATTCTGTCAACCTCGGCTTTCCTGTGTGGGATCCTAGAGTGAGTAGTACTTATATTAGTTTTATGTATGTATGTTTTTCACTTTTTCATTGAATTGCTTTTATTTCTATTAACGTGAGGTAAAATCCTTCATGGATGCTATGCCGGACTCCTACCGACTAAAAAACCCCACGTAACGCCCAACAGCCTGTGGTTGGGAGCCCCAGGTAAGCCCTCGGAAGGATGTCCCAGGACTCCCAACGTACCTACGGCTACCACTGCGGTCTCGCCTAGTAGTGCGGCCTCGCCTAGGGGCTCATTGAATTACTGAAGTAGCAATTATTATTATGACTCAGTGCTGTTTTATGTATGTGCGCTTAAATAGCATATGGTGTTAATGTAGTCTCTTCATCATCATCAATCAATGTAGGCAAGTAAATAATTATTTTGTTTTACAAATTTTTTTTACTTGCGAAAAACCTCTGAAAATCATCGAAATTTACCTTTGTCAATTTGATTAGATTTTCAATAATTTTGAGAGGTGTTTTTTCTAATTTAAATAATTATTTTGTAAATATCCCACAGTGTTAATGTAGTCTCATCCGTTATGAATTTAAGGTTCCATTTTAGTGTCATTTAATGAAGTGAGTTCTTAAATATTTCCAAAATCCTGAGTGCATTTTTTACGGACGGGCCCCTTAAAAAATTGGACATACTAGACTAAAATATTAGACATTTAAAAATGTTTCTCGTCAAAAATTAAGTTGTGTTTTTTGATTGCCATTCCGCTAACTAAAAGTGACCAATATTATTTAAATTACATTATTTTAGTACACTTGTCAAGACTTCATCACTGTTTCAGTAAAGACAAATTCATAGACGCAAAAAAAGTTGTGTCAGAAACGCTGTCTCTGAGTGGCCGGACTATAGATAAGTTACAACAAAGATAATTAATAGTATTACATACAGATAGGCAACTCCCTGCCCCCCACCACAAAAGATGGAAACCTACATACTAAATTCGCTGAGGCTACGCACACATAGACAACTCATTCACAGACACGAGGTCAGGCGGTCTCAACCGAATTTTCGATACTGATTTGTGCGCGAGTGTGTGTAGCAGAGGGTAGGTGTAAAAAAAACCAACATGAGTTTTCCATCTGTACTATGTCTAATTTGTGCCCCCACTGAGCAAGCTTCCCCACCCCCGCCACAGCTGTCAAATAGTTGAAGGGTGTTTTGAAAGAATGTTTGCTTAACCTTAGTGGTCACATCACATTCAAGCTCTGCACAAACATAACGTGTTTTTAGTGTAGGCACAGGGTGGAAACTCCATACAAAAATGTTCGTTTTCACCCACACTAATATAGACGTAATGTGAATGCTTAAAACAAGCTTCAATGTGTGTGTGAGTATTCTAGAGTCACTAGCTATGGAAACAAAATAATAAGGAACAGAACGCAATCTCATGTATGGTACTGCTCGTTCGCTCTAACTTTGCCGCTCGGCTCCATACTAAAGTCGAATTTTTAATTAGACGAAGTAAATTGACAGCAACTAATGTCACTTCTTCATACAATGTTGCGTATTTTCTATGACGAAGTGACATTAGCTACTGTCAATTTACTTCGTCTAATTAACAATTCGAATAGGTACTTTTTTTTCAAATCTACCCTCGGCTAAGCTCAAATTAAACCAAAGCAATAGCCCAAAGCACTTAGGTAGTAATACGTAATGCAACACAGTGACACTCTCAAGTACTGACACAGAAATAGACACATTAATTTTCGTGGGGGGATAGGGAAGCTTACTCAGTGGGAGGCAGGGAGTTGCCGATCTGTATGTAATACTATTATATTATCTGTGGTGTAGGTGACAGAATTAAAAACGCATCATTTGTATAGAGTTTCTGCTCTGTGGTTACACGGCTCAAATGTATAGAATTTCATCTATAAATGTATTTCCAGGTGAATGTCTCGGACAGATTCCACTTGATGCCGATCATTACCCCTGCCTACCCCCAACAGAACTCTACATTCAACGTGTGCGCTTCTACACGGACTGTTATTATGGAGGAATTTAGACTTGGTGAGTATTAGTTTGAACTTTGAAAAATGTGTTATTCTAGACTAGACTATCTACATCTTACTAATATTATAAAGGCGAAAGTTTGTGAGTGTGGATGTGTACGGATCTGGCTGAAATTTGGTACAGAGATAGATTATGGTCTGGAATAACACACAGACCACTTTATATCCCGGGAATAAGTAGCCACGGGAAGCGGGAACGGAAACAAATGTTACGCGGGCGAAGCTGCGGGCATCAGCTAGTAATGTAATAAGGTACAGAAGGCAATCTACATACAAAGTGCGCTCGGGTTACGCACACAGACACCGCTTACGGAATTCACAGACACGAGGTCAAAGGACTTTCATAGTAATTGCGATAATAGTTTGTGCGCGAGTGTGCGTAGCCGAGGGTTGGTTTGACAAAAAAGTACATACATGAAAAACATATGTTCACGCCTTTATCCCCGAAGGGGTAGGCAGAGGCATATTATATGCCCACATTTCACCTTTGTATAATTTGTCCCACGTAATAGGTGGTGAGCCGTATTGCCGTGTTTAAATGGACAGGCGCAGGTTGTGACTGCCTGCTGTTGAAATAAAGCCTTCAACTTAGCTTAACGACTGCCATTTTACTGGCAACCGGGACCAACGGCTTAACGTGCCTTCCGAAGCACGGAAACGCTCAAATAAATGTCACAAAGTGATCACAAAGATGGTCACCCATCCATGGACCGGCCATAGTGAAAGTTGCTTACTGCAGTGATCGTTTACAGAACACTGAGTCCGCGCGGCCACGAGCGCTTCCACATGCATGAAATTGCGTTAATTTCAGCTATGATCCGTTCAGCTGTTTTTTATACGTTTGGAAATCCCTCATGGATGCTAAGCCGGATTTCTACTACTAAAACCACACGTGTCCTACCACTGCCTACCATAGAAGGATGACCGGGGATCCTCATAGCCGTTAGAGCGTTCGTATTTATAATATTAGCAAGGATATGATGATTGCATAAGGGGCCGTCTATTATCCTGGTGTCATCCTTCCGAGGGCTTACCCGGGGCTCCCAACTGTAGACATTAGGTAGGGATCGGGTGGTTTTTAGTCAGTAGGAGTCCGGCATAGCATTCATATAGGATTTTCCTCACGTTAAAAAAAATTGAGGCAATGCTTCTTCTTCATCGTATTATTAAAGCACTAGCTGATGCCCGCAGCTTCGCCCGCGGAAAATTTGTTTCCGTGGGAACTTATTCCCGGGATAAAAAGTAGCCTATGTGTTATTCCAGACTATAATGTATCTCTGTACCAAATTTCAGCCAGATCCGTTCAGCCGTTTGAGCGTGAAAGAGTAACAAACATCCACACTCACAAACTTTCGCATTTATAATATTAGTAAGAAGTAAGAAGTAAGATTCTCAAAGGTACAACCTTGTAAAAATGTACCTCTTTGTAATACTATATTTTGTTTATTTGTCCCACAGGTTTAGCGATCACAGATGAAATTATGCTCGGTAAATGCGAATGGGAAAGATTATTCGAAGCGCCGAATTTCTTCTCAAGATACAAACATTTTATTGTGCTTCTGGCTTCTTACGCGTCAACTGATGACCAATTGCAGTGGTGTGGACTTATCGAGAGCAAGATTCGTCATTTGATTAGTAAGTACTTATTAGTAGTATAGAGTAGTAGATAGTAGTAGAAGCGCTCGTGGCCCCGCGGACTCAGTGTTCTGTAAACGATCACTGCAGTAAGCAACTTTCACTATGGCCGGTCCATGGATGGGTGACCATCCATGTGATCACTTTGTGATATTTTATTTGTGCTTCGGAAGGCACGTTAAGCCGTTGGTCCCGTTTGCCAGTAAAATGGCAGTCGTTAAGCTAAGTTGAAGGCTTTATTTCAACAGCAGGCAGTCACAACCTGCGCCTGTCCATTTAAAACACGGCAATACGGCTCACCACCTATTACGTGGGACAAATTATACAAAGGTGGAATGTGGGCATATAATATGCCTCTGCCTACCCCTTCGGGGATAAAGGCGTGACCATATGTATGTATGTATGTACTTATTAGTTGTTTATGACACTGTTGACACGAGTGTTATTCTTATAACACGAGTGTTATAAGACCAAGTTATGTACAGTGTCATACACTACTTTATCTACTCTCATACTATAATACCTGAGTTCATGTTGTGATATATAGTTGCTCCTTGATGTCGCCGGTAACAGGTTCATGGTCATATTTGACGCAGTTTCCAGAAAGTCTGGTGGTGTACAATTACCACCATCCTCGCTTTAAGACATGTTTTTACACAAAAACTAATTTATTTTACAAACAGAACCAAACTTTGTTTAATTTAAATGTAAAATGTTGGCGCCAAGGCACAAACATCGATTGCGCATGCGTTTCTTTTTTTTTTCAGGCTGCGGAGGCACTACTTTTTTTTTAAAGTAGAGGTACAAACTTCTTCTTCCAGCTGGAGGCTGTATAGGTGTATCGTAATGATTAAAAAGTTATATTATGATATAGGTGTCCATACAAGACCAAGAAAAATTTTAGCTCTGAAAATATTTTTAAAATTAATTAGTTATTTAGTATTTAAACAATTTTAAAACAATTAAAACCAATATCATCGCAATAATAGTGTCCTAAAATAGTCAGATTAATATAATAAAAGTGTTCTGTCCGTGTATTTTGGTGTGGGAAGTGACGAGTCAGGTACCCGTTTTTTTTCGAATGTTAAATGTTTTCTTTTTCACGTAAATACATAATAAATCGACTGTTTCTCGTGAGTAGAATTATTATACTTGTATAAGCGTTTACTCGACGTTGACGACGGTTGGTGTATTTGCGTAAGTACATAAAAATATTAACTATAATTTATTGCCGGTACATAACCTTGTTACTTCTTACCATAAACTGTACAAGGAGCTCCATCATATAATTCGCGTTTAATTGCACTTACTTATTAATAATATGAATACCCGTAGTCGCAGAGCTCTCGGCCGCCAGCAGGAAGAGCCCAAACTTCAGTTGGTGTTGCTGGAGCTTAAATCTAAAACGGAGCTCTGTGTACAGTTGGAAAAGGAAAGAGAGGAAAATGAAAATCTATTGATAAACGCTCTGAATGACACAAAAAAATTAAAATGCGAATTATCAAGACTTCATGTTAGTTATGATGACATTGTTGCGGAGCGGGACCACCTTCAGTCAATTGTAGATAGGTTCCAAGAGTGCAGTGACGAGTATGAGAAAACCTTGAGGAGGACTACCTTTCTGGAACAGGAGCTAAGGGATGCCCAGGGACAGATCTCACACCTGGAAGAAGCTGCTGAGAAAGTTACTGCCCACCAAACGGATAATCTTTTTAGTGAGTTAATGAGTGGTATCCCGCAGTTTATTCCTTCTGCAAATTCTCAAAACCTGGACTTGACTACTATAGATCTTACAGGTGACAGTCCATATCAACAGGACAAGTCGGTTTTGTTTTGCAGCAGAAATAAACTAAAAAAATATCTAAAAATTAAAAAGTTCATACAAAAATCAAAAAAGCAATTAAAATTCCATAAAATGTTAATCAAGAAGTGTAAAAATATAGGTTCTTGTTTAAAATTTAGAGAACAAGCTAAATTGTCAATGTTAGAACTAGAAAAAAGCCATTTAAAATATTGCACTGACACACAAAAATTAGAGTCAAAAATACAAAGTTTGCAATTTGAGCTACAATATATGACTAAAAAATATGAATGGTCCCTTAAGGACTTTACTAAATGTTCTTTAACAATAGACAAGGTACTCAAAACATCAAATGATAACACTGAGCGCCTTAATTGTTTCCTAAATGACCACTTATGCAATATTAACTGCCCTAAAGCAATTGAGCCGGTGGAGGCCCAGGGCGAACCGGTTACCGCTGAGCCCCTAGCTCCCATTACCACATGCTCGCCCAGTACATCAGTGGATATATTGTGTGACAGTGTAAATAATAGTAATAGTTGTACTAAATTAATTGTATTTAGTGATGATATTGGTACCAATCTAAGTTCATTTTTAAAACAAAACTCAAATTCAAGTTATTACTCGGTTATTAATAATTGCTATCCGGGTGCTTCATTAAGTGGTATTATGCAAAAGATATTAGAATATAAATTTGAAGCTAACAGTAAAATAATAATTTTCTGTGCAAACAGGGGGAAAATTAGCAATGATGATTTGTCCCTATACATGAATTACATCTTAAACTTAAATGTCATACAAGTTGTAATGTTCACACTTCCATTTATAAAAGGTGTGCCAGATTCGGAAAATTCATTTAGATATAAGATGAATTTACGTTTAAATTTAATAAGTCAGTATAATAATAAATTTAATATAATTGACTTTAATTCTGTATTTAACACAAATTTGTCACATAGCAAGTTTATAGTCTATAATAATCACAAGGGTAGGTACTGTCTACCCAAATATTATAAAAGACAAATAGCAAGTTTGCTATTTAATTATTTTTATTCTGTAGCCAAAAACTTGGCTGACAAAACTGCTTTATTTGAGCAGAGTAGATTTAGGACTTTGGAATCTGTTCCAAGTAATTTAAATTAACTGCTGGGACAACAGAGGAATTACCCTCTAGCCAAAATTGTAAATTAATAGAGTTAAATTTAATTGCAAACCGTAATTTTATCGGAAACTGTCCTCCGAACAAAACTAAATTAAAAAATGTAAATTACATCAGCTTGGTGCATTATAATATTGCAACATTAACACAGGTCAAAGAGTTTGAATTGGAGCTGTTCATGAGCTCAGAAAATATTGAAATTGTTTGTCTTACAGAACATATGCGTAAGGAGTATGAGCTCATGTTCAGTTTCAGTAGTCACCGGGTTGGTAGTGCGTTCTGCAGGGTCAACACAACACGGGGGGGTTCGTTGATTTTATTAAATAAGAAATTAAAATATAAGGAACGGAAAGATGTTGTGTCCCTCTCTGTAGAGTGTACAGTTGAAATATCGTGCGTAGAATTGGAGCAATTCATAGTAGTATGCGTATATAAACCTGGAGTCTCACCCTTTTGAGAGTTTGAGGAAGTAATGGATAAAGTGCTATTTAAACTTGGCAAAACTAATAAACACCTAATAGTGTGCGGTGATTTTAATGTTAATATACTTATAAATACGCGTCAGACCAATGATATCTTAAATTTATTTAAATCACACAATCTCACTAATTTATTTTTAGAGCCTACTAGATATTGTGATACAACAGCTACTTGTCTGGACAATATATACAGTGATATGTTGCCAGAAAGTAAGAGTATTATAAATAAGATAAAATCTGATCATACTGGGCAAATAGCATCTTTCAAGATCACAAGAGAAAAAGTTAAAAGACGTAAAATATTATGTAGACCAGTAACTAGTGACCGCTTGGAACGTATGCGAGTTGGACTTTGCAATAAACTTCCATTTTTAGACACTGGCTTAGATCCAAATGTAATGTATAAGTTATTTTTTGATTCCTTTTACAATGAGTTCAACTCCATATTCAAGTCTAAGGAAGTCACAATCGGTGATAGGCCAGCCTTCAGTGAATGGGCCACTGAGGATATACATAAAAGTAGACAAAAACTGTATGAACTATACTCAGAAAGACAGCTTAATAGAACAGATGAATTTCTAAATTATGTTAAAACTTATTCAAAAAAGTTTAAAGCAGACTGCTTAGCAGCCAAAAGAAAGTATATAAGTAATAAAATTCTCAATAGTGTAGACAAAGTTAAATCTACTTGGAAAATAATTAACGCAGAAAGAGGCCAAGCAAAATCGAATGATAATAATTTTAAACTTAAAGTAAATGGTAACATAATTACAACAGATGCCGAAGTCGCTAACGAATTTGAACAATTTTTTTCTCGAATTCCAGTAGATTTGACCAGAGCCCTAGGTTCTTCTACCCCAATAGCAGAATCCTTGTTAAAAGCAAATGTTCCTTGCTGTAATGAAATATTCAAATTCAGTAAAATTAGTATACACACTGTCATAAAAACTTTTAAATCTTTAAATATTAAGAAAATGCTGACCTCTGGGGAATTGCTGTACATTTAGTTAATTCGTTAATTGAAATGGTTGCCCCTGAATTATCAATAATATTTAATAATTGTGTTGATAGTGGTGTGTTTCCTGACTTAATGAAGTTTAGTAAAATAACTCCTCTGTTTAAATCGGGTAGCACCTCAGATCCGTCCAATTTTCGTCCTATTTCTGTACTACCCACGTTTAGTAAAATCTTTGAAAAGGTAATGCTTAATCAAATGCAAAATCATTTTAATACAAATAAACTATTCCATACTAAACAGTTCGGTTTCACGCGCGGTCGGTCTACCACGGATGCTGGAATCAAATTGTTAGAGTGTATATATGAGGCCTGGGAGGAGTCGTATGATGCTTATGGTGTATTCTGCGACTTATCTAAGGCCTTCGATTGCGTCCAGCATCAGACTTTAATTAAAAAACTTGATCATTATGGAATCCGGGGGACGGCCTTGGATTTAATTAGTTCTTACCTTAGAGATAGAGTACAGAGAGTAGTTATAAATGGTAAACATTCAAATGGTTCTGCTGTAACAATGGGGGTGCCTCAGGGTTCAATTCTGGGACCTTTTCTATTTTTAGTGTACATAAATGATCTCCCTCACCTTATAAGAGACGATCATGAGGTAGTTTTGTTTGCTGATGACACATCTTTAATATTTAAAGTTGAACGTGGACAACGCGATCTTGACGAAGTAAACAATGCCCTCTCTAGGGTAGTCCACTGGTTTAACGCTAATAATTTATTGTTAAACGAAACTAAAACAAAATGTATTAGATTCACCTTGCCAAATGTTAGGCTCGTTAACACCAGTATTAGGATTAGGGATGATCAAGTAGAATTGGTCGATGAAACTGTCTTTCTGGGCATAAAGTTAGACTCCAACTTGCAGTGGGGGCCTCATATCGAGAAAGTCTCGGGCAGACTGAGCTCTGCAGCCTATGCCGTTAAAAAGATCCGACAACTGACAGACATTAGAACAGCGCGTCTTGTCTACTTTAGCTATTTCCACAGTGTCATGACCTATGGCATACTATTATGGGGTAACGCTGCCGACATCGAATGTATCTTTGTGTTGCAGAAAAGGGCTGTCCGGGCTATCTATGGTATGGGGTTTCGGGAGTCATTAAGAGAAAAGTTTAAGGATATCAACATCCTTACTGTGTATTCACAGTACATATATGAAAACTTATTATATACTCATAAAAATAACAGTAAATTTATTAAAAATAGTGATATCCATAACCTAAACTTAAGAAATAAGAATAAATTGGCTGTACCTAGATTTAGGCTTAATAAAATAAGCAATTCTTTTGCGGGCAATTGTATTCGAATGTACAATACATTGCCGACAGCCATAACAGGTTTGTCAGTTAATAAATTTAAAAAACTAGTAAAACTTAAATTGTGCCAGAAACCTTATTATAGCATTAAAGACTTTCTAGAAGACAAGACTGCCTGGCAGTGACACGAATTGCTCCTTTCTACATTAAAAAAAAAAAAAACTGTATTAGATACAAGACCTGTATCGTAATAAAACTTTATCTACTCTGATACTATAATGTACAGGAGAGACTATGCCTCCTTATGCGTGTTCTACCGCCTGTACAATGGTATGTGCTCCGAGGAATTGTTTGACATGATGCCCACGGCTACCTTCTATCATCGCACCGCTCGCCATAGACAGGGATTTCATCCGCACACCCTACGTCCGGAGCGTTTGAGCACGGTTAGATCCGGTAGGGGTTTTCTTCCGCGCACGCTTAGGTTGTGGAATGATCTTCCTGCCTCGGTTTTCCCAAACGCCTACAGTATGGGGTTCTTCAAAAGGGGTCTAAGAAGGTTTTTACAGGGTCGGCAGCGCGAGTGTGGCGCCTCTGGTGTTGCAAACGTTCATAGGCTGCGGTGACCACCGGTTCTTCTGGTGGGCCGTGTGCTTGTCTGCCACCTTAGTGGTATAAAAAAAAAAAAAAAAAAAAATACAAAGATTATAAAATTGAAATCAATACTCTTATGACAAACATTACGCACAGACCAAAAAAAAAAGTTTTATTACGATACAGGTCTTGTATGGACACCTATATCATAATATAACTTTTTAATCATTACGATATACCTATACAACCTCCAGCTGGAAAAAGAAGTTTGAACCTCTACTTTAAAAAAAAAGTAGTGAGTCCGCAGCCTGAAAAAAAAAGAAACACGCATGCGCAATCGATGTTTGCGCCTTGGCGTTTGTAAAATAAATTAGTTTTTGTGTAAAAACATGTCCTAAAGCGAGGATGGTGGTAATTGTATACCACCAGACATTCTAGAAACTGCGTCAAACATGACCATGAACCTGTTACCGGCGAAATTAAGGAGCAACTATATATCACAAAATGAAATCAGGTATTATTAGTTTTTATATCTTTGGGTATTATAGTATGAGAGTAGATAATAGTAGTTTATGATACTGTTGCATAATAAGGGTTCTTATAACACGAGTGTGTTTTAAAAAAACGAGCCGTAGGCGAGTTTTTTTATAGCATCACACGAGTGTTATAAGACCAAGTTATGTACAGTGTCATACACTACTTTATCTACTCTCATACTATAATACCTGATTTCATATTGTGATATATAGTTGCTCCTTGATTTCGCCGGTAACAGGTTCATGGTCATGTTTGACGCAGTTTCCGGAATGTCTGGTGGTGTACAATTACCACCATCCTCGCTTTAAGACATGTTTTTACACAAAAACTAATTTATTTTACAAACAAAACCAAACTTTGTTTAATTTAAATGTAAAATGTTGGCGCCAAGGCGCAAACATCGATTGCGCATGCGTGTTTCTTTTTTTTTTTCAGGCTCCGGAGGCAATTTTTTTTTAAAGTAGAGGTTCAAACTTCTTTTTCCAGCTCGAGGTTATTTATGGTGTATCGTAATGATTAAAAAGTTTTATTATGATATAGGTGTCCATACAAGACCTGTATCGTAATAAAACTTTTTTTTTGGCCTGTGCGTAATGTTTGTCATAAGAGTATCGATTTCAATTTTATAATCTTTGTATTATAGTATCAGAGTAGATAAAGTAGTGTATGACACTGTACATAACTTGGTCTTATAACACTCGTGTGATACTATAAAAAAACTCGCCTACGGCTCGTTTTTTTAAAACACACTCGTGTTATAAGAACCCTTATTATGCAACAGTGTCATAAACTACTATTATTTTTGGCCTGTGCGTAATGTTTGTATTGATTTCAATTTTATAATCTTTGTATTATAGTATCAGAGTAGATAAACATACATATATACATACATTTACATTACCATACAGCCACAAACCTTCAATACGACTTCACACAGGAACACACATACATATACACCCCGTTCAAAATTTTGGCGTATTTTCTTTAAATAACTCCCAATTTGTAATGTTATGAGAGAGAGGTCCCTCTTAGGCTCTTAATGCCGGCATCATTTGCTTAAAAGGAGGGTCCAATATACTATTATGTCAATGTTGAAATTGTTAAAGTCATTATTTTTTTCACACACGCGTTTTTCCCCGAAGGGGTAGGCAGAGGCATAGTATACGCCCACATTTCACCTTATAGTTTTATGTCCCACGTAATATTTGGTGAGCCTATTGCCGTATTGAAATGGACAGGCGCAGTTTCGATCCGCAGTCGAAATTTTCCCAAACGGTAAAAACGTCGTCTGTCTGTCAATCACAAGGTTAAATCTCATGAACGGTGATAGATAGAGAGCCGAAATTTTCACAGATTATAAAATTTTTGTGTCAGAGTTTGAGTGTTTTCTACTTATAATATGTATATATTTAAAAATACATAAGTAATAGGTATGTCTATCAGTCGTCTAAATCAACAAGCTTATAATTAGCTTAATTTGGGCTATATGATGTTGAGTGAGAATCTCCCACAATATTTATTTATATAAATTAAATGTACCTGTCTGTTTGTTTCAGCGACCTTAGAGAGAAACTCATATATAACCATAGCGCATGTCAACCCAGAGTGTTATAACTCCGCTCCGCTGAACACCAACAACGGAGAGCCCCTTGCTTTACCACCCGGTAAGATCATACTTCTCAGCACACTTGAAGCTCCTCACAGATGTACAGGTGAACCACGTTTATAAGTCGCATCGACAAAGTTCGCCTGCTCAGAAGAGAGCAAGCTAGCGCCGATTAATTACGATTGCCAACGCTGTTGAAACACCGACTTTATTGCGTTACGTTAAGATTGAAAATGCAATAAATCGTAGTGCTATCTCGCTCATTGTTCCTCATTGCGCTGCGATGCTGCGGGCATCCAACATGGCGCGCAGGCGGCAACCAATAACGAAGGGCCATGTTTGGCGCGTCTATGCGGAACGTTGTGATTGGTTAAGATTTTTTCGCGCGTTCCGAATATGAGACTTCTGCGCAGGTACATCGGTGTAACTTATAAACGTGGTACCACTGTAGCTATCTTCTCTTCTCTACTATTATAAAATTGTAATAATAGCTGTGACGGTACATTCGAGATAAATTTAAAAAAATAACTGTGATTGACAAATTTTTGGGTCTTCTGAGTCCAAATCTATGATTTTTTTCTTCGTGTCTGTTTCTTTGTTTATTTGTTCGAGATAGGAGCGAAATTGTAGCTTGATCATAAATATACTATTAGGATGATACAGATATTTTTTCAACTTAAATATTGCTATATGTTTAATCAAAATCGGTTCAGCGGAAATGATATAACAGCTTGACCTATGTTTTCATAGAAGCCTTATGTGTTGGATAGGTCTAAGTTGTTTGGTTATTAGTTAAAACTAACGAACGAAGTCGCGGGAAAAAGCTAAAAATATATATAAATTACGTGTCACATTATTTGTCTGGGATGAACTCCTAAACTACTAAACCGATTTTCACCAAACTTGTCAGATGTGTTCTTTGATTTAAAATACAACTTTTGTCGACAGCCTTTTTTGATAGGGGGGAAAAGGGGTGAAGATTGTTGTCGCGTTATATATGTACGGATGTTGATGTTTTTTGGCTGAAACCCGAGATTTAGAATTTTTCGCCACTCTCAATAGATACACATAGCGTGCGAGCGAGACCTCATTTACCAGTACACATAGCTCGAGAGGAAAAGAGATAGCAACTTGTGTACTCTTAATTTATCACCCTAGCACCCGTGGTGATAATATGTCATTCATATTTTACAATATTCTCTAGTGATCTTACGAATAAAATGGAAAATTTTATATTTTCTACGATGGTGTCGAGTTCAGTGTGTGAATTTGATATTAAAAAAAAAACATATATAGATATTCATATATTCATTTTCACACATAGATATTCCTTTTTTGGTTTCGTTTTCTATCCTATCTGACACTTTATCTTGTTCATTCTAAATCTATGGCTGAAACATGAAGAATATGATTCCTCACGGCTTGTTTTTTCGTGGGTGCTCGCGAGGTCTACTCTTCGCAGAAGTACCAGTATTATTAGGACATATTTTAAAACTAGTTGTTACCCACGACGTCGTACGCTGCATTTTATATGTAATTATTTAGATTGATATAACTTTTTATGAACCGATTGATGTGAAACAAACACTAAATGTTAAGTGACGCAATAAAGAAAACCGCATTGCAATCGGTTAAGTGGTTGCTGAGATTAGCGTGCTCAAATGTGCAGACAAACAGACATACAGACTAAAATTCTAAAAATAATTGTTTTGGGTTCTACTGCGTTCATAAAGCCCCCCTGTAATTCAGACAGACTGCGACCTGTTACGATTTTATTAATGTATATTGATTGATTGATTTGATCATTACAGGTACTCAAGTGCCAGCGGACCCGAATCCAGAGATTGTCAAGAATGAACAAGTGAGTTATGAAAACCGTTTTTTAGGGTTCCGTACGACAAAATAATCACTCCGACTCCGCACCGAAGACACCGCTCACCGAATTTCACAGACACGAAGTCAAAGGATTTTCATAGTACATAATTTCGATACTGGTTTGTGCGTAGCCGAGGGTAGGTTTGAAAAAAAAAAAGTACATACATGAGATTGCGTTTTATACTTTACTAGCCGTAGCGTGCGGCTTCGCCCGCGTGACATTTAGTTCCCGTTCCCGCTTCCCGTGGGAACATTTTACCGGGATAAAAAGTAGCCTATGTGTTATTCCAGACTATACTCTATCCCTGTACCAAATTTCAGCCCAATCCCTTCAGCCGTTAGAGCATGATTGAGTAACAAACATCCAAACATCTTCACAAACTTTCACATTTATAATATTAGTAGGAAGTAGGATTATTTTGTGTCCTTACCCAAAGGTTATAAACGGGACCCGATCACTGATACTTTGCTGTCCGTCCGTCTGTCACCAAGCTGTAAGTCATGAACCGTGATAGCTAGAGAGCTGAAATTTTCACAGATAATATATTTCTGTTGCCGCTATAACAATTACCAAAACGAGAAAAAAAACCTAATGTGGTTTCCCATACAACAATTTTAATTTGTTGCCATTTTATCGGTCGGTGTTTTTTTAAATATTTAGTTTGCCAAAATGACGCCTTCCGCCTGATGGAAAGCCATGACGACAATTAGCGATTGACAAGTTGACGAGTCAATGATCTTAAATTGATGTTTTAATCTATCATTTTATTTTCTACACAATTCCATCTATCCCAAATTAAGCTCAAATTAGCTTAATTTAGGATAGATGACTTTCCCAAAAATATTTACATACTACCCGTTCGCTCTAACTTTGCCACTGGCGTAGAGGCGTATACCTGAATTGTTAATTAGACGAAGTAAATTGACAGTAGCTAATGTCACTTCGTCATAGAAAATACGCAACATTGTATGAAGAAGTAACATTAGTTGCTGTCAATTTACTTCGTCTAATTAAAAATTCGACTTTAGTATGGAGCCGAGCGGCAAAGTTAGAGCGAATGAGCAGTACATACATACATACATATAATCACGCTTGTCTCCCATCGGGGTAAGCAGAGACTATGGCTTTCCACTTGCTACAATCCTGACATACAACTTTCGCTTCTTCTACTTTCATAACTGTTTTCATACACGCTCGCCGGTTAAGGGTACTCTTGAATTGCCTTTTTCCAGAAGGTCTCTGATTTGATCAGCATGCGTACGCCGAGGTCGACCCCTATCAGTTTGCCCATTCATTCTCGCCTCATAAATCTGCTTTGTCAGTCTATTCTCATCCATTCTTTCCACGTGTCCAAACCATCTAAGCATCCCCTTTTCTATCTTAGACATTACATCTTCTGTTATACCACATTTTTCCCTAATCACGCTATTTCTTTTCTTGTTCATTAAAGTCACTCCAGCTACACTTCGAAGAGTTCTCATTTCCACTGCATTAATTTTGCTTTCATGCTTCTTCTGCCATACCCAACTTTCACTACCATTAATAAGTGTAGGGATGAGCACTCCCCTATGTACATCCAACCTTGCCTTCTCAGACAAATTTTGACTGTAAAAAACAATAAATTGATAATATAAGATTTTTTCCCGAGTAGGTTTTCTGCTCGAAACCGATTCTTTTTTCCATATATTTAAAATGTTATGATTTATTTATTTTTTGTACATTTCAGGGGGAAGTTGTAGCGAACTACTGCTCGATGTGGTTCATAGGCTTGGTGTTCGAGAAGACGAACCTCAACGTGGATTTGACCCACGACATAGGCTCCTTCACCACTGCCGTCAACTATCAAGCCGAGAACTCCAGTATGCTCCGTGAAGGCATGAACATTGAGGTAAGGGTATTTTGTGTGTTTCTTTTGGTATTACCTTTAGGGCAAATTCTTCATGGATGCTATGCTGGACGCCTACCGACTAAAAAACCTCTCGTAACGCCCAACAGCCTATGGTTGGGAGCCCCGGGTAAGCCTGAGGAAGGATATCTCAGGACTTCCAACAGACCCACGGCCACCACTGCCGCCTTGACATAGAAAAATGCTGAAAGGAGAACCGTGGTACCTAAACAGTTAAAATTTTTACAGATGATGGTTTTTTTAGGGTTCCGTACCTAAGAGGAAAAAACGTAACCCTTATAGGATCACTTTGTTGTCCGTCCGTCCGTCTGTCCGTCTGTCTGTTAAGACCCTTTTAACCCGTGAACGCGTAAAGGTATGGTGTTGAAATTAATACCATAAAATCAAGGTCCCTTGATGCTGTATAAAAATCAAACTTCTAAGTTAAAGCAGAAACAAGTTATAGCTACTTATATCGCCGAAAACGTGTATTTCGACACTCCCAAGGCAATCAAAATTGATAGGGTACTTTCCGTTAACCTAGAACTATGAAATTTGGCTTATAATATCTTCATAAACCACAGCTACAAGGAAAAATCTAAAAACTGTACTTTTGTGACGTAATCATAAAAAAACGGTGTTTAAAGTCTGCAAAATAAACAGTAATTCACAAAATACTCTGCCATTTACCTTTACACCTACTGACTTGCCAATCTTTCGTAAACTTATAGAATAGTATGTTTATAAAACATTCATATTAGACTTTTACTAACTTAAATATTTTATATTACAATTATATAAACTACTAAGGTCAAAAACAAGTATACTACTCACGTGATGGAGATTTTGATAAGAAAATGTGTAACTACTTATTTATAGATATTCTTTCTGAACTGTTAAAAATAAGTTTATTATTGAATTTCTTTGTATTTTATATTATTAGCTGTTGCCCGATGTTTGTATTTCACAATAATCATAAATATCAAATAAAAATAAAATATGTTTACTGATTAAAAGAACAGAGAGTACATAGTAGTTTATTTATCCATTTTCGGATAGACAAGGGCAATTTGAGTCATACAGCCTAGTCTTATATTTGCATTTCTGTAGAACGGAAAGATAAATCGCGCCCTTTAATGTTTCTTTAGTTAGCATAGGTCACCGCGCTGCTATACAGCCAACACGTACCAGCCGGTAATTCATACATTTTGCGTATTTCTAGAATTTTTTTAAGTTCTTAATTCAAATCACTTATTTTATGATGATGATTAATCATAAAAAAACCGGCCAAGTGCGAGCTGGACTCGCCCATGAAGGGTTCCTTAGCAGCAAGTAACATAATATAAAAGTTTTTGTAGTTCGTTGTAACTTTGATTGATGTTTTAAAACGTTCGCAGTGATTGTGATTTTTACAGGCGAAAATTGCGCTTTATGACGTATTAACAAAAAACTACCAACTCGATCTCATTCAAACCAATTTTCGTTGATAGTTTTAATGGCAATGTACATTATATATTTTTTTCAGATTTATCATTCTCTTAGTTTAAAAGTTAGAGGGGGGGGGGGACACACATTTTTCCACTTTGGAAGTGTCTCCTACGCAAACTGTTAAGCTTAGAAGAAAATGATGTTAGAAAACTCAATTGCATTTTTGGAGACCTATCTATAGATACCACACACGTATGGATGTGAAGAAAAAAAAATTTTTCAGTTTCAGTTCTGTGTATGGGGACCCCCAAAATTTATTGCTTTTTTTCTAATTTTATATAAGAATCTTAATGCGGTTCATAGAATACATTTACTTATCAAGTTTCAATGGAATAGGTCCTATAGTTTCGGAGAAAAATGGCTGTGACACACGGACGGACAGACAGACAGACAGACAGACAGACAGGCAGACATGACGAATCTATAAGGGTTTCGTTTTTGCCATTCGGCTACGGAACCCTAAAAATCGTAATAGAAGGGATGAAAAAAATATGTAAACATTTATATTTAAATCATAAAATGGTAAACGTAATCAAAACTCTGAGATTCGATTTCTGAGTTTCTTTTTAGGTACTTGCAACTGCGAGATTCGATTTTCCTGAATTTCTTGTTGATCGAACAATTGAATCGAATAAATGTATAGTTTGTATAGACGTAGGGGCTGACGGATGTACGGAACCCTCGGTGGGTGAGTCCGACTCGCACTTGACCGGTTTTTTATATTTAGCTCGCCAAATTGACGTCGCCAGCCTGATGGAAAGCCGTGGTGCATCTAGCGATTGTGGGCCACTCTCACAGTCCGTAAGACTTCTGACAGTAGTCCTCAAGTAGGCGGTCCTGTGATGTGCCCTTCACGCGTCGCCTGAAGAACCCGGGATTGTAAGATAAAGGAAACTGTGCGGGCAGGTCGTTCCAGGTTGTTATAGTTCGACAGAGGAACGATCTTTTGAAACGCTGAAACGCTCAGTTCTGCGAAGATTCTCTCCACTGTGTATGAGTGGCATCTTTGACCGGCACGCGTTTTTCGGGATCGGAGAGGAGAGGGCCCGATCAAGGTTGAAGAGCTCTTCAGAACACTCGCCGTGATATATGGGGTAAAAGGAAGCCAAGGATGCTATGGTTCTTCGCTGCGCCAACGACTCGAGGCCTCCCGTCACCAATAATTCGGATAGCACGTCTCTGCATAGCGTCAAGCGCGTCCAGTAAGTACCTCGCGGAGTCATCCCAAAGTTGAGAACAGTATTCGACGCAGGGGCGAATCTGCGTCTTGAACAGCATACACCTCTGGTTTGGCGTGAAATATCGCCTCATCTTATTTAGGTCTCCTATTTTCCGCGAGGCCAGCCCAATTCATCTCTCAATGTAGTTTTAAGATTGATGTATTTCTGTTGCCGCTGTAACAACAAATACTAAAATCATAATAAAAAAATTGAGGGGCCTTCCACACCACCAATGTAATTTGGAGCCACAAAATAATAAGTTACAGAAGGTTTCCTCTTTCTTTAACCCTAGAACCGTACCCTGGGGTACAACTGAAAAAATAAATATAATATTGGCTATAACTTTTTTGTTTTAAAACGGATCTTTTCGCACCTCCGGGTATTTACGGGGGGTGGGGGATCGTGTCGAAGCATCGGCCGGGCGCGAGTCCTTTTAGCGTGCGATCGTGGTAAGCCTGAGTGGAGTACTACAGCACCCCTGGGTATGCATCTACAAAATGCATGCACAAATAAGTATTGGCGGTATTTCAAAAAAGCACGACCTTCTGGTGCTCCATCCTCTTCAGATTCAAAATCTGGTAGATGTTCCTTTTGTCCCAGGTCAAAAGACCATAAATCAAGCACTCGATGTGAAAAATGTAAAAAAATTATATGTTTAGAGCACCAATAGAATATTTACTGTTAATATAAGTTTGGTAATTGTTTGTTTCATTATGTAACGTGAGACTGAAATAAGTGCCATAAAAGTCTATGTATGTTGATTATATTAATAAATGTCTATTCTTATGAAAAAATGTTTTCTTTAACGGGGTACACTAGGACCCCTGGGTACTGTTATTTAAAGTCTATGATGGGTACGGTTCTAGGGTTAAGGCTTACTTAGTTGAAATAGACTCATCTTGAGGTAAACCTTATGCCAGTAAATATTCTTTGATTTTATTTGATAAAACTATATATTAATTTATTAGCTACTCTTACTTTTCAACGGTTCAAAACATGATTAAGAAAACTTTGTTGGATCGAAATCGTTTTCGAAAAATGAGAAATATGGCAAAAACAGTAACAAACAATGTACTTTTTCTCTAAATATATAAATTTATTCTTCACAATAACTTATCATAAAATAGATGTGGGTCTTCAGTTAGTCTTAATCATTAAGCTCTTTTATGATTAAGCCAACACGCCAGTTTAGATTTACACTCACATTCAAAGAAACCCCTACAATTAAAATTTTCAAAGTATCTGATTCTTAAGTGTTATAACTTTTAATTTATAAATCGATTGACATGAAAAACGCTAAATGTTAAGTGGAGCAAACCTCAACACAATAAAAAAAACCGCATTGCATTCGGTTAAGCGGTTACTGAAATTAGCGTGCACAAACATACAGACAAGCAGACAAAAATTCTAAAAATCATTGTTTTGGGTTCTATTAAATAAATAAATATTCACGGACATCTCACACAACGCTATCTGATCCCAAAGTAAGCTAGGAATAACCTGCTTGTGTTATGGGTATCAGACCACGGATATTAATACTTATATACTTTTAAATACATACATATTATACATAGAAACACCCAGACTCTTGAGACAATCATTTATGGGTCACACAAATATTTGTCTCCGGTGGGAATCGAACCCACGACCTCCAGCGCCGCAGGCGGTATCACTACCGACTGCGCCACAGAGGCAGTCTATAAAGTCTATTGCGTTTATAAAGCCCCCTATAATATTTTTTCTTATTTATCTTCCACTAGCGGACGTCACGCGGTTTCACCCGCATAGTTCCCGTTCCCGTGGGAATACGGGAATAAAATATAGCTTATCTTCACCGCAAAGAGTGCAGCTTTCCCACAGTGAAAGAATTTTTCAAATCGGTCCAATAGTTCCGGAGCCTATTCGTTACAAACAAACAAACAAAAAACAAAGAAACAAAAAACAAACCTTTCCTCTTTATAATATTATTTATCTTCTATGTACAGACAGCGACCTGTTACGATTTTATTACATGTATTGATATTGATTGATTATTATGTAATACAACTAATACAAAGTGTGTGCCACAGGCGCGCCACGTCCGTCGCAAACAACTCCACCAGTACCTGTCGGGCTCGCTGCTACCTCGCCGCGAGCGCACCACGTCAGGCGCGCGGCGCCGCCCGCCCGAGCCCGTCGCGCCCGCCACCGCTACCGCGCCGCTCAAGAGGCCCAAGCGGTTCTCTGAGAGCAGCGTGAGTATACGTCCATGTTGAATGTTATAGCGTGTTGTAGAGAGAGAGTGAGTGAGAGTGAGTGAGTGAGAGTGAGTGAGTGAGTGAGTGAGTGTGAGTGAGTGAGTGAGTGAGTGAAAGATTGTGAGTTTAGAATCAATCATCTACCTGAATTACTAAAAAATATTTAAAAGTAGCAATGTATAAATATTATTATGAAGTTCTTAAAAAATCTCAATCAGGAAAAAAAGGAATACTATATGATTGTGTTACAATTTACGGGCTGACCTGTGTGCTACTAATGTTACTAGTACTTCTGCGAAGAGTAGATCTCGCTAGCACCTAGGAAAATAAAAAACAACCTGTGAGAAATCACAAGCGGATCTTTTATATCCTTTATTGTTTCAGCAATATACCATCAAAATCCGTACAATAATCTATACACGTAAAAGTTTTTTAAGATATTTGTAATTCAATCATGCTCTAACACCTGAATAGATTCAGCTGAAATTTGGTACAGAATCGATTATAGTTTAGAATAAACACATAAGCTGCTTTTAATATAGGTACATTTATATGGAATGTGGGAATCTACTTTCAGCACAATCTACTTTCTTACAAAAATGTGCAATATTTAATTTCAGACGGATGAAGTGAGCGTACTATCGTACAACGAAGACTCAAACTCGTCCCACGTGTACGAGGTGATACAGAACGGCGCGGCCGCCTCAGGCGCGGCCCCCCCACAGGCGGCAGCGGGAGCGGTAGCGGGCGCGCGCGCCGACACCGCGGAGCGCAGTACCGCCGGCTCGTCGAGCAGTATAGCCTGCACGTAGCATTACGAGCAGTGGCGCGCTCGCTTCATTTACGGAGCGAGCGCGCCGAGGGCGCCGCGCCTGTGAAGTGACCGTGACGTGCCGTGACGTGACCGTGTGTGACCGTGACCGTCACCGAGTGTGACTAGTGACTCGAGTGCTGTGTAGTGTCAAGTGAAACCGTACTGTGTCGTGTATCAAGCTCAGAATCGCTCGGAATAATCGAGGTATGTAAGTACGTTGTAGTTGACGATGTACTCTAGGAAATTTATTATAAGTGAGCGAACGAAACGTGAAGTTTTCGTCGCCCTCTTTTTCAGTTAGTGGGTATTTTTCTTATTGTATTACGAACGTTTTGTATTCTAGATGTGGTACGCGCCGTGTGCTGCGAGTAAGTTACGGATATCAATAGTGTTAATGTACTGTGTGAGAGAGAGAGAGTGTGTGTGCAGTTTTTGACAGAATGACATCATTTTTCTACCCTACCTTGATGGAATGTGATATGTTAAGAGCGTTCTAAACACAGATGCCACTAGATTGTTTAAAAAGAATATGAAATTTCTTCGTAAAGGTATTATTCGATGTCCGATTCTTGACACTTCAAATTTAAACAAGAAACCTGTATGTTCATCAGCAGCTGATCTTAGCTGAGATGCAGGATTCATATTTGAATCTAAAATTCTAGAGTGGACTAAGAAAATATGCATTATGCGAAGAGTACACTCTGTTGCAATGCTTTAAATCTACTGTCCAATGTGGAAGTAATACCTGTGGCAAGAAATATGATTAAAATAATGTGCAATGTCTTAATTTATGGCTAGTACTTAATTCCCTCAAACTCTTGACGTATCACATTTCTGCGACTTGGACTCATAGTACAAAGTGGAATGTAAGAGACCTATATAATGATCATTTTAATGTCACACACTTGTTTGCATCTCGACAATCAAAATTAGTTATTACTATCACTGGATAATGCTCTAATTTCTAATTTTACCAACTAAATGTACATACTAATGTTAGGAAAATAAAATATTTGTTATCAATAAACTCTGAAAGTACTGAACAGATTTAAAATATTCGATTGCCATTAGAAGAAAATTATTCTGACGATACTATGCTGTGATGATAATATCATGGTACAGCGTCGGGAGAAGTTGTAACAATAAATCAAAATATATTGCCAATTTCTATACTTAATTCTAAATATGGGTATGTGTGGGTTAAATGGGTGTTACGGGCTTGTCATAGGCAAAATCGTGGGATACATCTAGTTCAGAATAAAAACATCAAGCGCTTACAATTCACAGCATAAAATTTCTTCTCATATCTGAGTATGACATTTATCAGACATTGTTTTATGATTTTGTAAGAAGTCTTAAGGTGGGTCTACGCTAGACGAACCGAGCACGAGCGGAGCACAAGCGGAGCCCTTCTCGGTTTCGTCGTTCGCGGTGCCAAGTGTGGACGTGCAACGAACCTACAACGATCACTGTCCTCGAACGTAGTTTTCCGCAGTGAGCTCGCGGCTCTTGGCGAATATGGATGATATTAATAATATTGCAGCAGTCGCTGCTGTTGCCGCGATTATTATAGCAGTGGTCAGCAAAAATAGAAAAAGGCCTAGACGATGGGGATCTAGAAATATATATAAAATGAGATCCAATCAACAAAATTTAGATTTGCTAACCATTTTGAGAGGTCAAGAAGCAACTGGCCAATTTAAGAACTTTCTTCGAATGACATCGACAAACTTTGAGAATCTACTACGCTCAATTGGATCGCACATTGCGAAAACATCTTATATAAAATATCTATAATTCTTGGCATATTCGTATATCTCTCGTGACCATGCATCAATCTTCTTATTTTTTTATAGTAATCCTCATGTTTTGGGTCCCATATCAATGGATTATTTTGATATAATTCAATTAATTGCACGGAAGCATCTTCGGTCCACGTTTCCATGATGTTCGGCTCGAGCGACCGACGTCTGTCACTAAACACGTCCACGAGCGCACTGCGAGCGCGAAGCAAATCCCTTTGTGTTCGTCAAAAAACCGACAACAGACGGAACGCAGCCGAGCACGAACGAAATGCTCGCAGCGCGCTCGTTCGAGGCTTGAATGTCGGTCCACACTATACGAATTGTGTTCGTCTCGTGCTCCGCTCGTGCTCGGTTCGTCTAGCGTAGACCGACCTTTAGAATACCTACCATTTTAATTGCTCCTTTAAAAGCACTTTTCCAAATGGTTGTATGATTGGATGATTAGAGCCATAAATTTAATATACACCTATGTGGAGTTACGGACAGGCGTGTGAATTGCTGATTCCTTCAACAACGGCATTTTATTAGTGTAGTCCATAGCAATCACGCATGTGGGATACACCCTAAACGCACTACACTTTGGGCCGTATTACAAAATGTTTTTCAAAACTCAGAAAACGTTTTAAGGCTAACACAGACTGGGAATGACCACAGAGTAATAACGCACAAAGAGCAATCTCATGTATGTACCTTATTTTTCATACCTACCATCCAGTATCGCAATTTACTATTAAAGTCCTCCAACCTCGTGTCTGTGAACTCCAGGACCGGTGTCCATGTGTGCGTAGCCCGAGCGCACTGGTTATGTAGTTTGCCTTCTGTACCTTATTATTTTGTGGAATGACGTTCGCCTCGCCGCGTGACTAAGCGCTGGACTGCAGCAGTATCTAAGTAGTTCGTGCACTCTGACTTTGACAGCAAAATCCTTTTGCCATGCTGTCCCGGTGTGCGTTGGCCTCTAAGCATGGTTTTTAAGGCGAAATAGGTGAAGTATTTACTGAGCATTGAGTATCATTTTGTATTAGGACCCTCAAAGTGCCGTTTACAAATTTCAATTTGACATTAATTTGAACGATATTGAGTGGATGAATGAATGAATGAATAAAGGTCTTGTATGCGACAAACCTACTTTCATCTAGCTAGTTGATAACGAAATGATTCCACCTAGATATAAGACTCAATATAATTGTTTATAAGGAACTTTCAGGTTATACCTTGTATATATTATAATATATATCTCATGAATAATTATATATAAACTAAATATATATCTGCCGCCGATAGCGAAAGAAAAAAATATAAAAAAAATGTGTAAATAAGAAAGTGTTGTTTTATTTTTTTAACATTCTTTTACCTACTTATTTATATTCAAGCCTAAGGCTATAAGTGCCTAGCTAGTTGCTAAGGACTTGTAATGTTTATTGACTCGATCCTAGCGAACAAACGCATTACTTTACAGGTCGCACCAAATAAGTTTGCGTCTATGAAGTTCGTGCATTTGCGTCGCAATAATGCAAGAATTGGTATGCAATAAACTACTGCAGAGGCGGGAGGGGCGCCCCTCCCGCCTCAGCTGCGACTGCTATCGACTGCTATCGACTAAAAACCCTCTAACAGCCTGAGGTTGGGAGCCCTGGGTAAGCCCTCAGAAGGATACCCCAGGACCGTAGTGTGACATGTATCAAGCTCAGAATTGCTTGGAATAATCGAGGTATGTATGTAAGTATGTTGTAGTTGACGATGTACTCTAGGAAATTTATTATAAGTGAGCGAACGAAACGTGAAGCTCACTTCGGAAGGATTCCCCAGGACAAGACCAGCGAGTCGAACTAGCGCACGGAGGGTTCCGTATCATTAAACCGCAAGAAAATAATGTTTGTTGTATGGGAGTCCCCCTTAATTTTTTTTCTGGTTTTAGTATTTGTTGTTATAACGGCAACAGCAATATATCATCTGTGAAAATTCAGCTCTCTAGCTATCACAAAGCCTAAGCTACAGCCTCATTACAGACTCAAAATCAGTACTAGTACAAAATTGATCCAGTTTAACCCTTTGGATATGGAACCCTAATAAAATAGCGGCCAGCATTCATGAAGATGGGTATCTGACCTCAATATCCCTAATAATTACGCCTATAATGGGTAGGCAGGAGCATACGTCTACACTCCTACATTGAGTAGACGGTGAGCAGATTGCCGTGTTGAAATTAACAGGCGTCTACTGGGACTAACGGCTTGGCTTCACGTGCCTTCCGAAGCACGGAAACGCTAAAAAATGGAAATGTTTTTTAATATAAAATAGACCCTACCTATAAACTAGAACCAGGGGTTTCCGACCTTTTTCAGTTCACGGCGCACTTATAATTTTTGAAAAATTTCACGGCTCCCTAGTATAAATAACTAGTGGTAGCCAATCTGCTGAACGATAAAAACCGGCCAAGTGCGAGTCGGACACACATGAGTTCCGTACCAAAAAAAGGACGGGTGGAAGTAAATGCAACGGGAAACATTATTCACTTTACATATTTATACCACACCTCTCTCCTTCTCAATCTCATGTGATGCAAACGAAGTTGTGCGGGTCATCTCTAATGAATATAAGCGACGCGACGGGACTACGCGCGACGAGAGTAAATGCGACGGGAAACATTATATTACTCAAAATATTAATACCATACCTCTCTTTTCTAACTCTCATTTGCCGCAAACGAAGTTGCGCGGGTCAGCTAGTATATTATATATATTCTGTGGCTATCTGTGGTTTAACAGCTGTAGGGTTACAAATTTACAATGGTTACAATACAAAATACACAGCTAGCAGGTAAAATCCTACTAATACCTATTATAAATGTGAAAACTTGTGAAGATGTTTGGATGTTTGTTACTCAATCACGCTCTAACGGCTGAATGGATCTGGCTGAAAAAAATGGTACAGAGATAGAGTATAGTCTGGAATAACACATAGGCTACTTTTTATCCCGGGAAAATGTTCCCTCGGGAAGCTGGAACGGGAACCAAATTTCACGCGGGCGAAGCCGCGCCTATCAGCTAATATACAATAATATTGTTGTAGACTACGTCGGGTATTACGTAAATTAGCCGATAAGCGCCATCAAAGTAATATTAGTAGTATTTGCTAAACAAAGTACTTATGGAGGATCAGTCACAAAGTAAGATGTTAACCATTTTTCGCTAGGTTGTGATGAAGGATGAATTGTGGGCATATGATATGCTTCTGCCTACCCCCTCGGACTTAAAAGGCGTGATCATATGTGTATTATAGGGACTACAACATGGAGTCAGCGGGGCTACGAGCGATTTCTCCTCAATCTATGTACCTACTTGTCTACGCATGGCATGGACATTGAGAGGAAAACAAGACGCGCGGTGTGCGGTAATTTACTCCTTGTCGAATCCTTAAAGCGAACGGTCATTGTAAAGCTTATATTGTATAGTACTTGTTTGTTATAGATTTATAGACCGCTATTATACGTTTTTATATAAATATGATACAGTCCATTTTACTTAACACCACCAACGAGCTATCGAGGATCAAACACTACTAGATGATGCTCGCGGCTTCGCCCCCGTGAAATTTAGTTCCCGTTCCTGCTTCCCGTGGGAATATTTTCCTGGGATGAAAAGTAGCCTATGTGTTATTCCAGACTATAAGCTATCTCTGTACCAAATTTCTGTCTGAAATTTGGTCTCAATCACACTCTAACGGCCGTTAGAGTGTGATTGAGTAACAAACATCCAAACATCTAAACAAACTTTCACATTTATAATATTAGCAGGATAGGAAGTAGGACAACAAGTGACGGGAGGGAAGCATGATTTTTGTTAATTAAAAACAACTTCTCTCTTTCTCTCACGCTAATAAAGTTGCTCGCGTGCTGTAATTTTTGGGGTACCGTATCCAGGGGTAAAAGACGGGACCCTTTTTTAGAGACTTCGCCGTCCATCTGTCTGTCTGTCCGTCGCGAGGCTGTATCTCAGGAACCGTGATAGCTAGAGAGCTAAAATTTCACAGCAAGCTATTCAGGTAATAAGGTAATCGCTTTTTTTAGGGTTCTGTCACCACAATAATTGAAACACCTTGAAACGATTTTTTTTTGTTTTACGTAAGGGGAAAATCCTCATGGATGATAAGACTCCTACCGACTAAAAAACCTCACGTGTCCTACTAACAGCATACGGTTGGGAGCCCCGGGTAAGCCCTCGAAAGGATACCGCAGACCTCCCAACAGACCTACGGCACCTAGAGGGATCAGGTGCTATCCCGCGTCTTTGAGAGGGTTTTCGGGTATTTTTCCACTTCTTAGAAAGGATGGGGGGGGGGGGGGGGGGGCTCATCGTCCTCAGGCCCTCAGTCATGGAACTCGGGTGGGAGCCTCTCGCGCTCTCTCCCCGCCGCCTCCTTCACAAACGACTTGTCTGCCGGCGGTCATTTAGCGAGTGTTGCTGTCGTTAGTCACTCTATCTCGTTAGGTTACTCTCTCGACTGTCATGATATCACTGATCTGTATTATTACCACTGGATTGGCTGTCTCATACAAATGACAGCGAATTATTTGTGCCGATTTGAAACGCCTCTAGAGTTGGTTCAAGGAACTAAATCTGACGTATCATGCAAATGACTTCCCGTATCGCGCCGGGAATTATGAATTATTTCGTAATTTAAGGACTTTTGTGTAGTTTAGTGAGGATTTGTGTGGTTACAAAAAAGCAATAGACATGGTGAAATGTGTGTTTTGCAAAATTAGCTTCAAAAAGGGAGCAACATTAGATTTCACAGGTAAGTTGATTTTTTGTAATTTTTATCATTAAATCAGCCTGACCTACATGTAAAATGCTTGATTATTTACAAAATATGTATAAGAATAATATATAGGTAAGATTACATTATTTTTAAGCACAAAAATAGGATTTTAATTTCGTTTAGTGATGTCCATGTTGTCGTATCGATAAACTTGATCATGGTCTGATGTGATCGAAAACTTTTCTTTATAAGAAATATGTCTAATAATGGTATCATTTTACATTACATATGGTCACGCCTTCAAACAAAATCACGTCACCAAACAAAATCTTATTAGTAATATTTATTTAACTTATTTTCTGACATTAACTTGTGTGGGTAATACTTACTACATAATATTTTTTACTCTATTGATGTATGTTTATTTTATTGCAGATTTCCAACTGATCCAAAAATCTGAAGTGCATGGCTTGGCAACATGGGAGCCCATAACTGGACTCCAAATTCAAGCGATCGTCTGTGTTCTAATCATTTTGATGTTAAATGTTATTCTATGCATAACACAAGAACTTCCGGTTAAAAAATAGTATACCGTCCGCTAGTGTACCATAGTTTTACAATGAAGTGTAAAATAAATGAATGATTAATAAAATCACGTTTATTTTTATTTTTTTCTACACATAACTCCCTTTCTATTTCTATGGCGCATGATATATATAAACGCTCACTTCGTGGTGAAATGGACAATGATAAATGCATCAAATTAACTGAAATAAGTGTATGAAAGCCACAGACACTTATGGGATCCACGTTCACCGCACAATGATCTTTGTCTGTCTGCCTTTTATTCTTTTTATAGGGATTTATTATTACTAAAGCTGCAGCGAATTGGCATACGTCACCCATGGTAGCTAGTAAGAAACTTTAGAAATTCGTTGCTCAGCTTGAGGCACGCTGCCGAGTTGCTGATTAATTTGGCCCTAGTGGAGATGCATGTTATTTCCCCAGCACGCGGCACGCTCAGATTGAGGCAGCTCGCCCCGCGGCTGCTCAAGTGGAGATGCGCCTTAATACCTCTCTCAATCTCTTCAACGAAAGTAATATTTTCTTGCAATTTTGTGTCACGAGTATGCCAAATTGCAGGTAAATATTATTTCATTTAGGTAGGTATACTAGACACCAACTTAAACCACCCTTATTAAGAGCAATATTCATTAAAGCGTCGATAGCTTAGTGGTTAAGAAGACTGACTGTCTTGCGATCGAGAAGACCCGGGTTCGAATCCTGGCCACTCCTAGCACAAGCAATTTAGCTTAGTTGGAGAAGTTAAAGGGAATATTCGTAATTTCGGTTGGTAATATTCTTATATTAAACAAATTATAAACAAAATTAATTTTAAAATATATATACTTAAAACGTTTTCATTTCAAATTAAATCTATCGATACGCGTCAGTTCAAGAAAGTTTGGCACATCACTAATTTTAGTTCTCTGAACCAGCGCTGCTGATTTCAGCGCCACAATGGCGAGAATTAAGAAGGCATAACTTTAGTTTGACAGCCACCTATCCAGTGTGGTAATACTACAGATCAGTGCATGATATAGATACATTACATAAACCATAGATTTAGGATTTTTCGCTAATAATCGGACTATTTTAGTATAAACATTGACATTTAACTTGCCCAACTGCAATCTCTTCTCTACTATAAAAAAATTGTAAAAATGGCCGTGACATGACGGTACATTCAAGATAAATTTAAAAGAATAGCTGTAACCGACTAATTTAGGGCTTCTGAGCTCAAATCTATGATTTTTTTCTTCGTGTCTGTTTGTTTGTTTATTTGTTCGGTTCGGGGTTGGAGCAAAAATCAGCATCTTGATCATAATTTTACAATTAGTATTTTGTAGGTAACTCTTTTTTTTCAACTTAAATATTGCTGTATGTTTCATCAAAATCGGTTCAGCGGAAATGTTACTGCAGCTTGACTTATGTTTTATTCGAAGCCCTATACATTAGACAGGTCAAAGTCGATTGTTTATTAGTTAAAATACCTCGCAGATCACGCCGTCTGGGCTCTCATATGTCACATCCATGCGGACAGTTTGGAATCTATACAGAAGCGTTTTGTTAGAACCTGTGTACACGAAATGGACTTAGGAGAACTGGGGAAGTATGAGGATGGACTTAATCACTTTTGGATGGTGAGCCTTGAGAGGAGGAGGTGGATTGGTGACCTGTGCATTTTGTATAAAATTGCGAATGGTGGTCTGGATGGTTACCTTGTGGGTAAATTAGGCTTTAAGATACCGACGCGATCTGTACGCATCCCACAGTTGTTTGTCGTATCTAGCTGCAACACCAAAGTTTCGGCAAATAGTCCTATCTTTAGAATGTAAGCAGTATAATTCCGTGCGCTCTCGTGTAGATGTTTTCTATAATAATCTACTTCAATTTAAAAGAATAATCAGTGAAGAGGGTTAAATATATAAAAGTAATATGTTTCTTTGTTTATTCTTCTTTGTTGATGTTGGTCAAATATATTTGTTGCAGTTTTCGTATTTAGAAAATTGAATTGAAGTTCCAGAACATTTTAGTTTTTTCTACATCATGTAGGTATACAGTAAACACTGCTTTCTATAAATTTGAAGGATCTATGTCCGCTAGAAATGTCTTTTTCTACATATTTAGTTCAGTACTAAAGTTAAACCATGTTTTGGAATAAAGCCGTTTGAGTTTTGATAATCAATGAACAGTCACTCAATCACTGAGTCAGTGATTGAATGACTGTAGAAATTAAAGAACTTAGAATAGTTATAATTCTTATACTACTGGTTCAGACTGAACGACATTTTAAATACCTACCTATACGACTATTCTGAAGTATTTACACAATGCCTGCTTAGTTACGGAAGATTCAAACTTCTAGTTTTGTCCACAACGAAGTTGTAGGGGGTGGAAAATGGTGTGAGTTTGTTCGAGAATAGTTGATACGACCGTGCCGCTTTGTTGCTCGCCATATCGAGGGCACTTTCGTGCCCCCAGATAACTGTTGAAAGTTTAGTGTATGGGAAGCTTTAAGCATTTTTAAAAAACAAACTTTACATGGTCTATGATAGATTATGGTAACACTATTCCTTCTCTTTGGTTTTTGTCTCTCGTGTCGTGTGCTAGCTAAAATTGTAATTTTGGTTAACTTGAAATATATTCTGAAGAACATTAAGTTTCTAAGTTAATCTTAAACATTTGTTTTAATTCTCGCACCTGCTGCCAGCACCACACAATCTCCACTGCAAATCACGTTAATAGCGGCGTTTTCCCTGAAAGAAAACGCATATTAAAATACTTACCTAATTCGAAGCTTATAAAGGGTGTTTTTTTTCGAGGTATAGAACTTTGAAATGGAATAAAACAAAGGTGATTGTTTTTATTGATATGGAAATGACTTTATTCGAAAGGAAATCTTCTGGCATTATAATTTAAATATGATTTCTGGCATATAACCGCCAGGGCTGGCTCGGACGTAGTCTAATCTAGAGGTCCAATTTTCGATGACTTTCCTAACATTTGTGGCCGTATAGCGACAATATCGCTCCGAATGTTATCCTCCAAGTGGTCAATCGTTTCGGGCTTATCGGCGTAGACGAGCGACTTCACATATCTCCACAGAAAATAGTCAAGTGGCGTAAAATCGCACGACTCTGGAGGCCAATCCACGTGTCCAAAACGTGAAACTATGCGGTTACCAAACGTTTCCTTCAATAAATCAATTGTGGCACGAGCAATGTGACATGTTGCGCCGTCTTGTTGAAACCACTACTCCTGCACAACATGGTTGTTCAATTGATGAACGAAAAAGTCAGTAATCTTCGCTCTATAGCAGTCACGATTGACTGTAACATTCTGGTCAGCATCGTTTCTAAAGAAGTACGGACCAATTATTCCACCAGCCTATAAAGCACACCACACAGTCAGTTTTACTGGATGTAACGGTGTCTCAACATACACTTGAGGATCATCATCACCCCAAATATGGCAGTTTTGTTTATTGATGTATCCATTCAACCAAAAGTGAGCTGCACCGCTAAAGAAAATTCGCTTATGAAAATCACGATACGCATTTCGGAAAGAACCATGATTTTCAAAATAAATTTGCACAATTTGGAAGCATTGTTCAGGCTTCAGTCTATTTATGTTAAAATGCCAAACCATACTAAACATAAATCACTTTACAGCTGACAAAAATACCGCCGGTTAAAACAGCTAGGCCAACTTAAAGTTCTATACCTCTAAAAAAAACACCCTTTATAATGAGATAGGCATATCCGTTACCCGTAGGCTTATCTTACTCATGTTTGATGACGTATTTCCGTCGACTCACCAGTAGGGGGCGCCACCTGTGAACTTATAAAGAACATGGCGTCCACTTTGTCCTCATTGGCTTTTATTCACCAGGCAGATTTAAAAAGTAAGCTTCGAATTAGGTAAGTATTTTAATATGCGTTTTCTTTCAGGGAAAACGCCGCTATTAAAAGTACTTGACCGTAATTCGAAGCTTATATAATGAGAAATGTTTGTTTTCGCCTGGTGAGTGACGGAAACGCCAATGTGATTCTAATTTATTTTTAGGAAAATAATATTATAGAATGTTGTATGTATGGTATCTAGATTTATAATCTTTACCATCTTGAACAACTTCATATGTAATCTTAAACAGACTAAATAAGGAATCTTATTTAAGGAGTAGTAAGTATTCCTTCTATTGACAGGATTAAATAATTGCGAATTATTATTATATTTGATTGGTGGTAGTAGCTGACATTATTACTCGACGATAAAAAATTTTGAAATCCATCGTCAATTACCTCTTGTTAAGAGGGCTAACATATTTCGCGCCACATATTGCTCAGAAACCATACTTTTCATTGCATTTAAAGTCATCAAATATTTATCGTACAAACATGGTATTCACTAACATACTTAGTAAATTTAGCTCTCTAAACGTTTCATAAAACATATTTTACCTAACAACGGATTACATATGGTTAATATCAACGAAAGTGAAACAGGTTTTTCAAATCATACGATTTGCATAGATTTCGATGCTTAAATTCATGTCAAATTACTGATAAATTTAATAAACAAGGGATACGAAGCAATTGCAAAGGGCGTTGGCTATCTGTTTGTAGAATAACCTGATATCAGGTAGGTTCCTTTTTTTAGAGAAAAATTACTGTAAAGTTTGTTCAAATACTGAGAAATTTCACCAAAATAAAGTAGTCTTTTCACTAGCTTCTGTAGTTTAAATCATTATGATAATTATGTAATATTATGTCAAAACTTCTCCTTTTACAATAAAAATATTTATTTTTAAGTAACTAGATACAGATTTTTTTTTACAAAGTATTTTGTGAACCCCTATAAATGCAGATACGCGAACAAATACGATTTAGTACCGCCGAGAGGCTCTCAGAGAGTGGTCATGTCGCTCGATGTTCCATTTTTGAATACGAAAAAATGAACAAAAATAGTCTAATTCTAGCGTGACCAAACAATCTTAGTACTTTGTGACGTATAATATAATATATATAAATATTTATGGTCGATATACGACGTGAACTTTTGTATAGTGCAAAGCTCAGACACCCCGACTAGAGTTTCGCTTCAAAATACTGTATAAAAAAAATTAAATGAAACTAACGAAAACTGACCAAGTTATAAGCTTTTACAGTTGCACTATTTTCTTCACGAACAGCGTAGGTGTAGGTATTATACGCAAGGCAGGTAGTCACTATTCCTGTGGTATTGATAATAACATATTAACACACAATTTTCATAAGTGGTAATTATGGAACACCTGTGAGGAACCAGACCAGGATTGGGACGGCTATAAGGCCGCTAAAGCAAAATACAAGTAGCGACTGAGATACAAAAGTACCAAGTCTTGGAGAAACCTCTGATAGAGTCAGACTAATACTAGCCAAACAAGGGACAGAACTGTCCGTATCTATAAAGAAACCTGACGGCGCGGCGGCCTGACCCACACATGAAAAGAATTATTTATACTGTTGATTGATGGCACTTGGTGGAACCTTTCGGCATTTTCAAAGGCAAATTAACATTATATAATGACCACTTAATTACTCGAAAACAATAAATTAATAACAAATAAATTACCACTACATCATTCTACTAACGTTAACTATCATGAAAAGAAGCCGAGAGTATTTTGATACAAACGCACTTCCCAGAATGCCAATTGCTGCAGACACTCATGTGGCTGGTGGAAAACGTATCCACAGAAGAATTCCAGTGGGAGCTCGCAAGACCTGTTCTAATATATTCTGTCAACTTACAAAAAACTGAATGTGTAATTAACAGCTTCAAGTCCTTCAAATATCCAGGACAGGATGAAGTCTTCCCTGCAGTGATAAAATGGGGGAGGACACAAGTTGATATTGTCAGTTACATAGTATCTATACGCCAGACAATGAATGGGACTGTGACCCAGACTGTGGAGAGAGGTCTAAGTGATCTTTATACCAAAACCCGGTAAAGGGATTATGTTTGTGATTCAGACCTCTGGTTAAACAGACCGATGAGCCCTTCGTCTTTCCTGCTAAAAACTCTGGAAAGATTTTGTGACAGAGACAATCGAGGGACGGCCCTTCGAAATAAACCACTGCATTCCAACCAACGCGCATAATGCCCCCGGCAAGTCTACAGACTCAGCACTACATGCAGTGGTACACAAAATAGAAGAGGTCATCCAGAATCAATCAATCAATGTGCCTCGGCATTTTCATAAACATAGAGGGAGCTTTCGACAGAAGAAGCATAACTACGGCACTGGCAAAACACCGAGTATACACGGTAGTCAGTGAATGGATAGATAACATGCTAAACAAACTCATTTTAAAGCTACAGACAAGCAGAAACCAGTGCGCAGCCATGGCCAAAGGTTGTCAACAAGGGGGCGTGGTCTCACCACTGCTAAAGAACCTTGTTGTAGACGACCTAATAACCAATCAATCAATCAATTTAACCTAGAACAGTCCCTATATACATGGATGTGGAACAAGCCATAGCAGATGGTAAAATTAAATTATGGAGAAAAACGGATCTGTTTACAAAGCATGACTGGTATTTTAAAATCCAAGACCAACTTCAAATCAAGTGAGAAGCTGCGTTTATTTTATCTTCTAGTGATCTTGTGTATATAATAAATATTTTTAATGAATTGTATTAAAATTACTTTCAGTCAAGCCAACATTTATCGATTTGCGGTGTAGACTGAACACTAATTTGCCCATAAGCACAGTAAATATTTCGAAAGACGACGAGTTCTGGACTACGAGGATGGAACCTAAATTGTTAAATTTTTACGACTAATGTCTGTTGCCCTAAATGATTGAGCCCAGAAAGAGCCGATAAAATAAAATAAAATAAAATTTATTCCCTTTGAAATTAAAAAAAAAATAGGTTTTTCAACATTTTGTGACTCTACTGGGGGTTGGGAAATGCTACAAACTGAGAAGAACACCCCAAGAAACTTAGTTCGATCCCTCCCAAAATTAATCTTAGTAGGTATCTAATAATCGATCAATGCCGATACGGAATGGCTTTTTCTTGGCGGTGTGCATTGTTATGCACATACCTCTTAATTAGTATTTGGTTGTTGTAAATGAAAAACACCTACTATCAATTAATATTTGATTTAGATCCCATAGCTCAAGCTTATAGCTTTGTTCGGGCTAGATGATGTTGTGTGAGAATATACAACAATATTTATTGATTATTAGTAAGTATATATAGTAGGCAGCAAAACATCGGACCATGCCAAGCGCCTGCGCGTTTTTAATTAAGTGTATTGTCAAATTTAAATATTTATAGTGTAAAATAGAATATATCCATTACTTTCTACAATTTTCGTATATTTAGATACTTTAAAAATAAACTTATGGACCGTTTTCATGTATGTGTGTATTATATACTATACTATCTTCACGCCAAATCCCTTGCGGGGTAGGCAGAAAGAACCGAGCGCCACACGGCCCGCTCCATACACACCCCACTTGCTTCTTCAACTTTCATTTTTCTTTTCATGCATGCACGTCGGTTCCTTCGGTTCGGTATTTCTAATTGCAATATTGATATTAGTTAGGTAAATAAATGTCAACTTTATTAATTTCATGATGGCAGTGTCTATCACTACTTAATATCAATCAATTTGCAATAAAATAATCAATAATTATTAAAAATTAAATTAAAAGATTGAACGCTTAGACTAAGAATATGACACCGGTAATACATCAAGGAAAACAAAAGTATCAAACTTGTTGGTAGCAACAATTGGCACTATACGGCTATGTGCGCCGCGCCGCGCTGATTTCTTACGATCGTAAAGAAATTTGAAAACCGAATTTACGCTCTTAAGGATTAATTTGATCTTACCACCACCACCAATTCTTAGAAGCTGCTGTTGACCGGGTAGTGCCGGGGCTAGAATAGTTGGATAACCTCTAACAGTCATAAATAAACTATTAGACTGTAGTCTCATATCGGTTACTCTGATATCCTAATTTCTATTTAGAATAAAGGATTCAATTGATTAGTCGTAGGTGTTATCTTTGTTTACAATGTTTTCCAACCAGATTGTCTGAAATGAAAATGATCAGTTTCGGACTCTTAATTCGGGCCTAAAAGTAGTACCTATGACGTGAGTTAATACAATCGAGCAAAGTTAGATCGTGGTTGCGGCGACCTAAGCATAAAATCACTATGACGAGAAACCTGAAAAATGTTCTCTGTGTATCAATACTTAGTAATATTGAACTAAGTCATCAATCCCAATATCAATGAATATGTGACTTATCTTTCTTTACATTTTTTTAAAGAGATCGACCAAGATATGTTTAACCAAAACATACGAAATATGTAAAGTTGACTAACGGTTTCCATATTATCAAGAACAGCAACAACAGATTTATGTAACAGAATCGTATTATATAATAACCATGAATAAAATGCAAGTCGGTTAAAACATCTTAAAAGGTAGGTCTCAAGGAGCTCAATAGTAGAAGTTTTTGATTTAATATCTGTTATTTACCTCTTCGCCCCCCCCCCCCCACATTTCCACAGATTCTCTATGTGAGGTGGTGGGAGACCTGTCGAGGTGTTTATTAGAAGGAAAGAAATAATGTTTATTAGGTTCTTTTGCAGGTTCTGCAGAACGAATGGAGCTTACAGAGCTCTCGCTTTGAGATCTGCCCTCTATTATTACCTTGTGCCATCGCGGCGCCATAAACACTCCTGTTGACCGATTAAGGTGTGACAGCATCTTGGGTATTAAAAATGGTGGTGGAAGTAATATCCACACATTACAAACAGGCCTATCATGAAGTGTTCTCCATTTCATAATAGGAATATTGTTTGTAGGAAATCTTGCCTTAGTGGTGTTTGAAGCAGGATGCTCACAAAAAATACCCGGAGGAGCTGATACATATGGTATCGGCTCGGAATGCAGTGTATGGTGAAGTCAATTTGATGCCGGACCATTACACGCAAGCTGACGAGTTAAGTTCGTCAAGGCAATTGATTTGGTCTCGTCCCTCTGGGGGGATGGACTACAACTGCTTTGAATGAGTACAGACTGTAACACAGTACCGGTAAATGATTTCGAATCATGTGTAAGATTATCAACATCTCTCTTTGATGCAGTGCAATCTTTGTTATTCTTGGCCCTCGAGCCTGTTAGAGAAATGTTTTCTAGCTGGGCTCCCAAGCGAAATCTGACGCGTCTGTGGTAAGAAAGCATCTCGGATGGAAAGCTTGTAAAATTGACGAGAACCGGTAATTGCGGATCCACTATTGGAGTTCCACTTGTACCACTCCGTGCACTACTATTTTCTTCAGTGGGTTGTCGGTTAGGGGATTGACCGAATGTGACGCCGAGGTAAAGCTACCTCTAGGCACTGCGAAAGGGGTAAAAAAAAAAAAAAATCAAAAGACCCACCAAGTTTGAATTTTCTTTAAAAGAACTAAGTTTCTTTGATTTGGAATTAAATAAATCTTCCTTTTATGTCTAATATCTTTTCTTTTGGTATTGGACTTTCAGGTAGTTCTAAGTCTATCGCATAACGATATGAGAGGTTTCTTTGGGAACCTATTATTGTTTTCTCCCAATTGTCTAACCATCTCTGGGTTTGAAGAGTTTTCAAGGCTATTTGTACGTGTTTGTGAAGAGTAACAGGATTTTGATGCGCAAAATGAGATTTGTGTAGGTAGACGAGTATTTGAATACTCTTATTCTATAGAAATCGAGGCACCCAGATGGTGAGAAACGAAAATGTTTTGGGTGCGGCTTACCCGAGCGGAAGACAAGAATGTGCTCTGAGAAAGAATAATGTAAACTACATCAGCTTTATCATGAAAATAAGCTTGACTGAGATGTATTTTGCACATCCAATCTCGTGGTTGGAGGAAATCTGGTAAACGGAACATGCCGAAAGATAGAATTATTCTGGCTTTACAAAGGCGTACAATGTCCTTAAACTGAATTCTGGGCGGATGACCCATCGCTATTTGAAGTTAGGAAAAGTGGAGAAATCAAACTTGGTGACAAAGGAACTAGTTTTAGAGTGCCTTGAGCATTCATCTTTTGAACCATTGCACAATGTGGTCATTTCAGTTAAAAAGGAAACTTGTCGTTGTATGGATTCTTAAGTATTTAAAGCAATTAGTATTCCACCTTAGTCAAGTTTTCCATAGCATTTTAACATAAAGTGAAAATTTACAACTTTGTCAGGACGGGACTTGAACAGAGTTCGGTGTAAATTTAAATGTGGGAAGGTTATCAGTTTTGAGCAGGATTCGAACCTGCGTCCTCTCGAATACCGTGCAGGACGGATTGGAGTTTCTGGATAAAGGGAATGCGGTACCCTTTTATAAATTTAAAACTTTTTGGTACTCTCGTTCCTTACCAACGTATTTTGTACAGAGTTAACTGACCGACATAGAATGACAGGGTCATATTATTTAGTGTTTCCTTTGCTGGTGTGGGCAGAGGATGTTAGACCTCTCCTCGTCTCTTTGAGAGCCTCGAGCTCGGAAATTTCGTAATTGAAGGGACATCCTTGCATGGTTACTTAGTATGTTATCGTACGCCAGGTTACTATCGTATACCCAATTATTATAGATACACAATATTGTACATACCCCTCGAGGGTGGTAACTGGTTAGTGTTTCCTTTGCTGGTATGGGCAGGGGATGTTAAACTTCTCAGTCTCTTTGAGAGCATAAAGCTCAGAAATTTCTTAATTGAAGGGACATTCACTGTCGTATGCCCAATTATTATGGATATTGTACACACCCCTCGAGAGTGGTAACTGTAATACAGGCCTAAAAAGGCTCTTGGTACAATGGAATCTGGACTCCATTCGATGGAGATCTGATCGTGACGCCTGATCCTCTCGAAGGCTGGCGTAATGATTTGGATGAACTTTTTTCGGGGTCATCCTTTTTTGGAGATCGAAGACCAAAATGCATGCCTTCCCGCGTGCCGTTGAAAAGGCTTCAGCCTCGAAAATGTATGTGTTTGAAGGCGATATTTTATTAAGGTTCATTTTTAAGAATTGGGTCTTTGACAATTCTGAGAATAATATATGAAATCAGATCTATGGCCGCAAGCCATTTGTAATAAATTGATAAAAAATTTATGGAAATCCTGTTATTAAAGTAGGTCTTCAATTTTGTCATAAATATTTTCGAAGAAACTAAGTTTTTCAAAAGATTCTGCTTAAAAATACAAAAGGTTTTGGCAGCAAAAGCCTTTTGGCAGAAAGAACCTTGTCAGCTTTTTCAAAATGTAGCAGGGATTCGAATTGTCGGATCTCCCCGTTTTTGTTTAGGTTGACGAACCCAGGACTATGATTTTACAATAGTGGGTATCAGCATATTATCTTATCAAGGCAATTTGTCGCCAAAACGTGTCTATTAACCTCTTAGGTTATACTGACCGAAATCTCTTTTAATGCTGTCCCTATATAAAATACGAAGCAAGGATGATTGTTTCTATCATCCTCGTAAATTAACCTCTGATCTGTGAAGAAATTTACACTTGGTCAGGACCAGTGTTAGGTAATAAGAAATAACTCACCTATTTCCATCATCCTTATCTGGTTTAGTGGAAGTCGGCTTCTTTTACTCCACTTACGACAATGCACGTGGCGTCGCGATTGCCCTTATTTGAAGTTCGAGCTAAATGATCTGGAACTGTAGCTATTTGACGTACCTAATACAGTAACTGGAGCTCAGAGCGCGCTTCTGAAATACTCCACTTGGAATTAGCTCACTTTCTAAGGATGGAGGATTCATTTCTATCAAGAAACCAAACTAAAAGAAATAGTATTATGTTACGTACCTAAAATTTAAGTACTACTTTCATGGTGAACATTTAGTTATTACTTTGACACACTCGTACGTATTCAGAAACTTGGGATGATTACGATTTTACCCATAATAGGCCATATTTTTACATGTATGGGAACATCTAGTAATTAATGTGCCTTTATGTGGGTAGGTATAAAAATATTTTGAAAATATTTTCTATATTATCTAAAAAAAAATGTATTAGTACCTATGAATACAATCTATAAAATCAGTTTGATATTAGCTGTAACTAAAGATATTAAATGAAAGAAACTGCAACCTCGAAAGGTTTACGTGCTATTTTAAAATAATAGGTTATTTCACATTATGACGTATCACACTCATATGTGATCGTAAAAATATGAAGTAAAAACATACCTGAGACTTAAACGAACGGTCAAACCGTTAAATATGTCTGTAGGTTCACTTACTTCAATCACAAGTCACTTGTTTTAGATTCACTGTATATTCAAACGAACGGCAAAGCCGTTAAATAATTATTTCTGTAAATTCACTTACTTCATCCCAAGTCACTTTTTATAACTTTACTAGGTATATAACTAGTAACTAGAAAAAATAAATGCACTAGCAGGTGTTCCTGCTATAACCTTTTGCTACGGGAATCAAAACGCCAATGAGGACAAAGTGGACGCCATGTTCTTTATAAGTTCACAGGTGGCGCCCCCTACTGGTGAGTCGACGGAAATACGTCATCAAACATGAGTAAGATAAGCCTACGGGTAACGGATATGCCTATCTCATTATATAAGCTTCGAATTACGGTCAAGTACTTTTAATAATGTATTAATAACTAACTAGCCGATACCCGCGATTCCGCCTCCCAGGATGTCTGTTGTCACGACCAAAAGTATAATGAAATCTCTCAAAAAAATAAGAGAGAATAATCCAACCTTGACCTTTTATTGACGGAGCAAGCGAAGCGAGCAAGAGTCTCCATTTTACTTTCGTTCATATATGTCTGTGTGTATGTATGTCAAGTTCCGGTCTAGAAGACGCTTGAAAACCGATTTTCAGCAAACTTGGCACCTGTGTTATTTGATTTAAAAGTATATCTATTTTCGAGAGCTCTTTTGATAAGGAGCAAATGGGGGAGAAAGGGGGAGAAGATCGCTGTCGTGGTATTTATGAAAGGATCTTGATTATTTTTGGCTGAAACATGAAGAATATGATTCCCCACAGGTAGTATTTTTTAGGATATTTTTAAATGAACATCTGTATAATTTTTATGCACACTAGGTAACTCTATTATTTAACTGAATGCATACCAGAACTAGAAACATAGAAAGTTAAATGTATTGAATAAATTCAAGGAACCCCCTTTTTTTTAACGTGAGTGAAAATCCATCATAGATGCTATGCCAGACTCCTGCCGACTAAAACACCTCACGTAACGCCCAACAGCCTATGGTAAGGAGCCCCGGGTAAGCCCTCGGAAGGATGTCCCAGGACTCACAACAGACCCACGGCCACCACAGCGGCCTCGCCGGCGGGGGCGATTTGGGTGCTATCCCGCGTCTTTGGGAGGTTTCGGGTGTGATCCCGCTTCTAAGTGGGGGGCGGGGGGGGGGGGGTGAATTCCTTCTAGGTCCCATGGAGGGTTCCCGGCCAGGAGATCCAGGAGATATGCCGCCTCACCTGAGATCGCGTGGTATCCTCTTGTCACCCAGACGGTCATCGCCCTCTGCGGGCTCAGCAATCTAGCCACACTGCTGGCCGTCAGGGTCTCCGCCCATACGGGGGCCCCGTATAGGGCCATACTTCGCGCGATTTTCAGGTACAGTCTCCTGTAGGGAGCGTTGGGTCCCATGAGGGCATCAGCCGCGCTAGTGGTGCTGATGCCCCCCTCAGTTGTGGGACCAAACTTCGGAAGTGATGTCCGAAGTTCCACGGGCCATCGAGTACGAGCCCCAGATACTTCATCGAGGGCTCGATGCCGAGGTCCATGGAAGCACAGAGCTTTGGATTTGTGAAGGGCGATCTCGAGACCCAGCCGCCGAATCCAACCCACGACTTGAGCAACCCCTGCCGTGGCCTTTAGTGCTGCGTCACGGTGCATCGCTCTCCGCGCTGTAACGAGGGTCGGCGTAACAGGTTACGCCGACCCCTCGGAGCAACGGACCACGCAGCACCCAGTCGTAACCGATGTTTCACAGGAGCGGCCCTAATACCGATCCCTGTGGAACACCGCACGACACATCCCGCCGACTCAGCCCTAACCAGCTCGGTTAAGTTGTGGCCCTCTCGGAGAGATGGGCCCGACAATTCGACGGAGGTAGGGAGGCAGTCCATGGTAAATAAGTGCCGCCCTAACGCAGCTCCAGGGCAAGGTGTTGAAGGCGTTGGCGATGTCAAGAGACACCGCCACCATCACCTCACCCTGAGAGACTGCTTCCTCCGTCAGACCTCTAATGCGCATGATCGCGTCCACGGTGGAGCGCCCCTGACGGAAGCCAAACTGGCTATCCGCCAGATCAGGCCCCACATTTGGAACCCCTTGTTTTATTATAAGTACTTCATATCTTCGACAGTGGGAAGTATACTGCACATTAGTCATAGTGCATCAGTTTCTGGAATACTCGGAAATGTACAGTATAGTAGAAATAAAAAATAAATAGGTTTTTCATAAACTGAAACTTTTTTGTATTTTTTCTAGAGTCCCCTGCAAGCTAAGAACCAAAATGTATATCACAAATATAAAATTATTGATAAAAAACCGGCCAAGTGCGAGTTGGACTCGCCCAGGAAGGGTTCCGTAGCAGCAAGTAATATAATATAAAAGTTCTTGTAGTTCGTTGTAACTTTGATTGATGTTTTAACGCGTTCGCAGAGTAGTGATTTTTCTAGGCGAAAATTGAGGTTTATGACGTATTAAAAAAAAAACTACCAACTCGATCTCGTTCAAACCAATTTTCGTTGGTACTTTTTATGGCAATGTAAATCATACATTTTTTTTAGATTGATCATTCCCTTAGTTTAGAAGTTAGAGAGGAGGGGGGGGGGGGGGGCACTCATTTTTCCACTTTGGCAGTGTCTCTTGCGCAAACTATTCACTTTACAAAAAAACAATGTTAGGTACTTCAATAAAATTTTGAAAGACCTATCTACATATACACACGTATGGGTTTGATGAAAAAAAAATTTTGAGTTTCAGTTCTGAGTATGGGGACCCCCAAAATGTACTGTTTTTTTTCTAGTTTTATGTAAAAATCTTAATGCGGTTCACAGAATACATCTACTTACCAAGTTTCAACAGTATAGGCCTTATAGTTTCGGAGAAAAATGGCTGTGACATACGGACGGACAGACAGACAGACATGACGAATCTATAAGGGTTCCGTTTTTTGCCATTCGGCTATAGAACCCTAAAAATCTTTTCAAATATATGTTTAAATACATGCCGTTTTTTTTTTATTTTTCCTGGGTGCTCACGAGGTCTAAGTACTCTTCGTAGAAGTACTAGTCCATAACTACGCTCGATTGCGATGACAAAAATGTAAGATTTTTAGTCACACAATATACCTATTTCACATTGATAAGGATTCCAAAAAAAAATTGTGTACAGTTCCGTTATGTTTAAAATAATCCCAAGTAACTTTTATTTTTTAAATATTGTTTTTTTTATTTTTATTTTGTAATCTAGATGCGATAGATTACAAAATAAAATAAAATTAAATATCTCTATTGTACAGACGGGATCACTTTACAATTTTATAATAGAATTGAAGTATTGGAATTTAAGAATTTATTTTTTTAATTTAGAAGTATCCAAACTTGTGACGAACAGAGCTGTTATCAGTTTTGTATAACACAAAGACTACGCCATCTTTAATTGTTTTTTTTTACAGTTATAAACTCCCTCAACAAACGCTTGTTCATAAATGAGTAACAAAATGGGACCCAGGTAATGTTTTTTTTTGCATATTTTGATTTTGAGGACCACTTACAATAATACGGTTCAGTTTGAAAGTGGACGACGTGGACGTCACAGTGTTTAACAGTTTTTTGAAATATTTATATTCCATGTGATATTTTGGTTTTAAGTGTTGATTTGTAACTAATATTTCGTTTGTTTTGTCAACCATACAAGTAAGTTAACTATGTGGTATTTAGTTATCTGATAGTTTTCCGGGAGTTTTAAATTTTTTTAGTAGATTTTGTGTGTAACACCACACAAAATCTGCTTAGAATTGCTATTTTTTATTACTATTCTGAACTGGAAATGATAGACCCAGGGCCGTGTATTGTGGCATAATTGGGGAGAGGACTATGTCCAGCAGTGGACTTCCATAGGCTGATTTAATTACATTACCATGCTATAGTATCCGCAATACGAACTGGCACTTTGGGTCATAAATGTCACTTACTGTAGTGGTTGAACCATGTCGATAAAATATTTAAGAATTTGTCGATATGTCGTAATCTGATATTAAGTGGGTAATTTGCTTTTAGTTGTAAATATGATATTAATAGCAAATAAGATGTTCTTAAATAATTAGCTAAATTTTAGCAATTAGAAAGTTAAAATTAGTAAATTTGAAATTTTTTTTAGTTAGTAATTCACCTACTCAACCTACTTATTTTAATATACATATTTATTTAATTTAATACATTTGTCTTAATAAATCAATGCTGATATAAAAATAAATAAATCATATTTAAATTTTTCATTTCATTACTTTTCAATTCAATTCATTTATTAACATTGCGAACATGGGTACAAAAAAGGTCTTACAATATAGTATAGATACAAGCCATATTCCGCCTCAAGGCGTGCAATGTGTCTAATAAGTATATATAAAATTCAATTAGCTACATAATTAATTAATTAATACAACTATCACAAATTTCGGCAATGTCAAAACTTAAATGTCTACGAGTTACTATATCTAATAAAATAATGTCACATTCATTACATTACAATAAAGATTATGATTATAATGTCATTACAGGGAATACATACTCTTGTCATCCAGATATTCCTGTACACTGTTGTCACTTTTGTCACACTTTTGTCGATACTATTATGGAATACGTAATAGATTACCTGCACAGCACTATGGGTGCGGGTCCCGCTCCATAAGGCTGTGTAGGTGCGAAAGAGATAGCACCAATTCGATGATTTATGACCCAACGTGCCAGTTAGTATTGCGGATACTCGGATACTATAGTAACTGTGATACCGTTTTTTTAACGTGAGTGAAAATCCTTCATGGATGCTATGCCGGACTCCTACCGACTAAAAAACTACACGTAACGCCCAACAGCCTACGGTTGGGAGCCCCGGGTAAGCTCTCGGAAGGATGTCCCAAGAAACTGTGATATCTAAATATATATAACTCAAAGGTGACTGACTGACTGACATAGTGATCTATCAACGCACAGTCCAAACCACTGGACGGATCGGGCTGAAATTTGGCATGCAGGTAGATGTTATGGCGTAGGCATCCGCTAAGAAAGGATTTTGATAAATTCTACCAGGAACGGTAAAAAATTTACGCGGGCGAAGCTGCGGGCATCAGCTAGTCTAGATATAAATTTACGAGAACCAGCCAAGTGTGAGTCGGGCTCGTTCTTTGTCTTTGTTTGTTACAGCTGCAACAGAAATACATCGTCTGTGACACTTTTAACTATAAGATCTGATTATTGCAGTTCATGAGATACAGAACATTGAAGCGCTCGTGGCCCCGCGCACTCAGTGTTCTGTAAACGATCACTGCAGTAAGCAACTTTCACTATGGCCAGTCCTTGGATGGGTGACCATCCATGTGACCACTTTGTGACATTTAACTCAACGTTTCCGTGCTTCGGAAGGCACGTTAAGCCGTTGGTCCCGGTTACCAGTAAAATGGCAGTCCTAAAGCCAAGTTGAAGGCCTTTTAGGCGGCTTGAAAAATTTCAACAGCAGGCAGTCACAACCTGCGCCTGTCCATTGCAACACGGCAATACGGCTCACCACCTGTTACGTGGGACAAATTCTAAAAAGGTGAAATGTAGGCATATAATATGCCTCTGCCTACCCCTTCGGGGATAAAGGCGTGACCATATGTATATGTATGAGATACAGACAGACAGACAAATGTACAGCTTCGTCCTTTTGACTCGGTACAAAGGCGAGCTATGAGAGTTGTCAACGATCCCATACATGCAGGTTATGTGGAACCTCTTAGTGACAGGAGAGACTTTGCTTCTCTGTGTGTGTTCTACCGCCTATACAACGGTTTGTGCTCTGAAGAATTGTTTGATATGATGCCTACGGCTACATTCTATCATCGCACCGCTCGCCACAGACAGGGTGTTCATCCTCACACGTTGCGTCCTGAGCGCTCGTGCACGGTGATATCCGATAGGGTCTTTCTACCGCGGACGCTTAGGTTGTGGAATGATCTCCCTGCCTCGGTTTTCCCAAACGCCTACAGGATGGGGTTCTTCAAGAGTGGTCTTAGAAGGTTTTAAAGGGTCGGCAGCGCGAGTGTGGCGCCTCAGGTGTTGCAAACGTCCATAGGCTGCGGTGATCACCGGTACATCTGGTGAGCCGTATGCTTGTCTGCCACCTTAGTGGTATAAAAAAAAACAGCGAAGTTTTAGTAATATGGTCCCGTTTTTGCTTTACCCTTTGTTTATGTAACCCTAAAACACGTTTAGATGATGTAGTAAGTGTATTAAACGAATTGAAAACCGCGTGTTGAATAATGGTGCTCCCATCTTAACTTCTTACTTTTATACTAATATTATAAAGAAGTAAAGTTTATGTGTTTGTATATTTCTTAAATTGTAAGGGGTAATCCTGGGATCTACTGAACCGATTTTAAAAATTCTATCACCAATTGAAAGCTACGTTATTGTGGAGTGTCATAGGCTATATAACATCACGCTACAACGAATAGGAGCGGAGCAGTAATAGTAAATGTTTCAAAAACGGGGGAAAAGTTATTCCTTTTGAGAGCTTCGTTGCGTTGCGTGTGCTGCGTAAATATTTATAGTTATGTAAAAAATATGTACTACAAAATTTTTTCTCTTAAAAAGTTCAAAAAAAATTGCGCGATAGCATGTATCTATCTTTGGGTTGATGCACAATAACCATTTTAATGGCAATCAATTTTTTTCTACAAAAATGCCACTTTCGTAAAAGAAATTGTTCTTATAAATAATGCGACGGGAATACACGCGACGAGAAACCTTTCGCTCTCTCTCGCTCTCTCTCTCTCACGTAGTATTGAATATTAACGACGAGACGCTACGGGAGTAAACGCAACGCGACGGGAGTAAATGCGACGGGAACAGGTAATACTCTACTCTCTCTTATGTGGCGCAAACGAAGTTGCGCGGGTCAGCTAGTCTTACTAATATTATAAATGTGAAAATTTGTGAGTGTGGAAGTTTGTTACTCTTTCACGCTCAAACGGATGAACAGGTCTGGCTGAATTTTGGTACACAGATACATTGAATACTGGAATAACACATAGGCTACTTTTTATTCCGGGAATAAGTTCCCACGGGAAGGGAACAATTTTTCGCGTGCGAAGCTGCGGGCATCAGCTAGTATGATATAAATGTTAACAAACATTAAAGAAAGAAAGAAAGAAAAGCTGTTTATTGTTATATCAAAAATGCGGCGTGTACATAGATATAATATGATAGCGATTAAAGTAAAATAAATAACTAAATAAACTTTGTGTATTTTCTCACACATCATCAAGCTTGTGCTATGGGATGTAGTCGACTGATATACTTATATATTTCTACAAACATACATATTACACACAGAAAACACCCAAATACGTAGACCGGCGCAGCCTGAGATCGAACCAAGAACCTCAGCGCGCCAGTCGGTTACATTATCGAAAGGCCGACAAAAAAACTTCTTTCTAGATGATCTCGTTCAAACCAATTTTCGTTAGTAGTTTTAGATTTATTGTCCTCTTAGTTTAGAAGTTAGAGGGTTGGGGGGACACACATTTTTCCTCTTTGGAAGTGTCTCTTACGCAAACTATTCAGTTTAGAAAAAAAATATATTAGAAACCTCAACAGCATTTTTAAAGACCTATCTATACATACCCCACACGTATGTATGGGTTTGACGAAAAAAAATTTTTTGAGTTTCTGTTCTATATATGGAGACCTCCAATATTTACTGCGTTTTTTATAGTTTTATGTATTAATCTTAACGCGGTTTACAGAATACATCTACTTACCAAGCTTCGATGGCATCGGTCTTATAGTTTCGGAGAAAAATGGCTGTGACATACGGACGGACAGACAGACAGACATGACGAACCTATAAGTGTTCCGTTTCTGCCATTCGGCTACGCAACCCTAAAAAGTGTTAAGTACAAAAAAAAGTGATTGCATTTCGTAAAAGCATGTGTGGAAGAAACCTTCGAAGAAACCATTGGATACACTTTGCGGCGCTCATAATGGCGACAGTTATTAGTTTTACGGAAACGGTTGTTTCATATAAACATACATACATATAATCACGCCTTTATCCCCGAAGGGGTAGGCAGAGGCATAGAATACGCTCACATTTCACCTTATAGTATTATATCCCACTTAATAGGTGGTGAGCCTATTGCCGTGTTGAAATGGACAGGCGCAGTTCCTTCGATTGTATAACAAGGGAGTAAAAAAGGATTATGACGGCGAGGGCGCTACTTTGAATCACGAGCGAAGCGAAGAATTCTAACGTAGAATCCTGAGCGCAGTGAGCGATTCAAAGTACACCGCCCGAGGGAAAAATAATTTGCTCTCGAGTAATATACTCTACTTTTCAAACCATTTCTATGAGAAAATATAAGTTTTGGACGACGTAGTTACCTTCTATAGTTATTGTTTTAGGAGTTCATGCATTGTCACTTTCATAACTCGACGTAGAACTTATTATATTTGCAGAATACAATAAAATATGATTACTGATTACAAGAACATATGACGTACACGAACAGATAAATGGCGCTCTTAAGGCTGCAATGTTCGACCTTGACAAATCCTAAGGCAATTCGAACGATTGCAGCGTACGCTCTTGCCGGATTTCATTCGATTCTAATACATTATATTACTGTTATAAAATCTGAGGGTTTTAAGAAAAAATCTATACGTAAAATATTGTTCTAAAGACCTATATCTATTTTATGACAAGTTTTTATGAGAATTAAACTCATTTATTTAGATAAAAAAAGTACGCTACCTACTTGTTAAGATGTTTGCAATATTTCTCATTTTTCAAGTTCCAAATTCAAATCACTTTGCCGCCCGCTAAAAAGCTCTTAACAAAAAAGAGCTATCTTGCGCCCCGTTATCGTGGTGCAAAGTGATACTTTTCGAATAGAAGGAATGAAAAATAATATTAAAATACATTTTTATTAAACTAAATTGCAGTACAAGGAAACATTATTTTTATATTTTTTATTCGTTCTTTTACTTGAATTATTTTAGTCTCTGTTTTATTTGTTTGTTGTTATTGAAAATTTTACGGATTGAATTTAATTAAATTGCTAAAAAATGTATTGTGCTACGATTATGATGTCCATATTGATTATTAATTTCTAATTTTGTATTTTGATTTCATTTACTAGACTAAAAATCTTTTGTAGTTTCGTGTAAAATTAAAATTAAAGAGTTATTAAATTAACAAAAAATTAAATCAAGATGGCGGATGACTAAACAACTAGTCATAGTCATATCTTTATTGCCAACCAAGTGTATCTACATATAAAGGTCTTAATATAATATAATTGACACAACTTAGTTGCCCTTTTCAGGCATTGCAAAGTGGTAAGTACATATTAAAAGTACTTGACCGTAATTCGAAGCTTATATAATGAGATAGGCATATCCGTTACCCGTAGGCTTATCTTACTCATGTTTGATGACGTATTTCCGTCGACTCACCAGTAGGGGGCGCCACCTGTGAACTTATAAAGAACATGGCGTCCACTTTGTCCTCATTGGCGTTTTGATTCCCGTAGCAAAAGGTTATAGCAGGAACACCTGCTAGTGCATTTATTTTTTCTAGTTACTAGTTATATACCTAGTAAAGTTATAAAAAGTGACTTGGGATGAAGTAAGTGAATTTACAGAAATAATATTATTTAACGGCTTTGCCGTTCGTTTGAATATACAGTGAATCTAAAACAAGTGACTTGTGATTGAAGTAAGTGAACCTACAGACATATTTAACGGTTTGACCGTTCGTTTAAGTCTCAGGTATGTTTTTACTTCATATTTTTACGATCACATATGAGTGTGATACGTCATAATGTGAAATAACCTATTATTTTAAAATAGCACGGAAACCTTTCGAGGTTGCAGTTTCTTTTATTTAATATCTTTAGTTACAGCTAATATCAAACTGATTTTATGGATTGTATTCATAGGTACTAATACTTTTTTTTAGATATTATTTGCTTCGTGTATGTACAACGTAAGTACCGCCGAATATAGAAAATATTTTCAAAATATTTTTATACCTACCCACATAAAGGCACATTAATTACTAGATGTTCCCATACATGTAAAAATATGGCCTATTATGGGTAAAATCGTAATCATCCCAAGTTTCTGAATACGTACGAGTGTGTCAAAGTAATAACTAAATGTTCACCATGAAAGTAGTACTTAAATTTTAGGTACGTAACATAATACTATTTCTTTTAGTTTGGTTTCTTGATAGAAATGAATCCTCCATCCTTAGAAAGTGAGCTAATTCCAAGTGGAGTATTTCAGAAGCGCGCTCTGAGCTCCAGTTACTGTATTAGGTACGTCAAATAGCTACAGTTCCAGATCATTTAGCTCGAACTTCAAATAAGGGCAATCGCGACGCCACGTGCATTGTCGTAAGTGGAGTAAAAGAAGCCGACTTCCACTAAACCAGATAAGGATGACGGAAATAGGTGAGTTATTTCTTATTACCTAACACTGGTCCTGACCAAGTGTAAATTTCTTCACAGATCAGAGGTTAATTTACGAGGATGATAGAAACAATCATCCTTGCTTCGTACTTTATATAGGGACAGCATTAAAAGAGATTTCGGTCAGTATGACCTAAGAGGTTAATAGACACGTTTTGGCGACAAATTGACTTGATAAGATAATATGCTGATACCCACTATTGTAAAATCATAGTCCTGGGTTCGTCAACCTAAACAAAAACGGGGAGATCCGACAATTCGAATCCCTGCTACATTTTGAAAAAGCTGACAAGGTTCTTTCTGCCAAAAGGCTTTTGCTGCCAAAACCTTTTGTATTTTTAAACAGAATCTTTTGAAAAACTTAGTTTCTTCGAAAATATTTATGACAAAATTGAAGACCTACTTTAATAATAGGATTTCCATAAATCTTTTATCAATTTATTACAAATGGCTTGCGGGCATAGATATTATTCTCAGAATTGTCAAAGACCCAATTCTTAAAAATGAACCTTGATAAAATATCGCCTTCAAACACATACATTTTCGAGGCTGAAGCCTTTTCAACGGCACGCGGGAAGGCATGCATTTTGGTCTTCGATCTCCAAAAAAGGATGACCCCGAAAAAAGTTCATCCAAATCATTACGCCAGCCTTCGAGAGGATCAGGCGTCAAGATCAGATCTCCATCTAATGGAGTCCAGATTCCATTGTACCAAGAGCCTTTTTAGGCCTGTATTACAGTTACCACTCTCGAGGGGTGTGTACAATATCCATAATAATTGGGCATACGACAGTAAATGTCCCTTCAATTAAGAAATTTCTGAGCTTTATGCTCTCAAAGAGACTGAGAAGTTTAACATCCCCTGCCCATACCAGCAAAGGAAACACTAACCAGTTACCACCCTCGAGGGGTATGTACAATATTGTGTATCTATAATAATTGGGTATACGATAGTAACCAGGCGTACGATAACATACTAAGTAACCATGCAAGGATGTCCCTTCAATTACGAAATTTCCGAGCTCGAGGCTCTCAAAGAGACGAGGAGAGGTCTAACATCCTCTGCCCACACCAGCAAAGGAAACACTAAATAATATGACCCTGTCATTCTATGTCGGTCAGTTAACTCTGTACAAAATACGTTGGTAAGGAACGAGAGTACCAAAAAGTTTTAAATTTATAAAAGGGTACCGCATTCCCTTTATCCAGAAACTCCAATCCGTCCTGCACGGTATTCGAGAGGACGCAGGTTCGAATCCTGCTCAAAACTGATAACCTTCCCACATTTAAATTTACACCGAACTCTGTTCAAGTCCCGTCCTGACAAAGTTGTAAATTTTCACTTTATGTTAAAATGCTATGGAAAACTTGACTAAGGTGGAATACTAATTGCTTTAAATACTTAAGAATCCATACAACGAAAAGTTTCCTTTTTAACTGAAATGACCACATTGTGCAATGGTTCAAAAGATGAATGCTCAAGGCACTCTAAAACTAGTTCCTTTGTCACCAAGTTTGATTTCTCCACTTTTCCTAACTTCAAATAGCGATGGGTCATCCGCCCAGAATTCAGTTTTAGGACATTGTACGCCTTTGTGAAGCCAGAATAATTCTATCTTTCAGCATGTTCCGTTTACCAGATTTCCTCCAACCACGAGATTGGATGTGCAAAATACATCTCAGTCAAGCTTATTTTCATGATAAAGCTGATGTAGTTTACATTATTCTTTCTCAGAGCACATTCTTGTCTTCCGCTCGGGTAAGCCGCACCCAAAACATTTTCGTTTCTCACCATCTGGGTGCCTCGATTTCTATAGAATAAGAGTATTCAAATACTCGTCTACCTACACAAAATCTAATTTTGCGCATCAAAATCCTGTTACTCTTCACAAACACGTACAAATAGCCTTGAAAACTCTTCAAACCCAGAGATGGTTAGACAATTGGGAGAAAACAATAATAGGTTCCCAAAGAAACCTCTCATATCGTTATGCGATAGACTTAGAACTACCTGAAAGTCCAATACCAAAAGAAAAGATATTAGACATAAAAGGAAGATTTATTTAATTCCAAATCAAAGAAACTTAGTTCTTTTAAAGAAAATTCAAACTTGGTGGGTCTCTTGATTTTTTACCCCTTTCGCAGTGCCTAGAGGTAGCTTTACCTCGGCGTCACATTCGGTCAATCCCCTAACCGACAACCCACTGAAGAAAATAGTAGTGCACGGAGTGGTACAAGTGGAACTCCAATAGTGGGTCCGCAATTACCGGTTCTCGTCAATTTTACAAGCTTTCCATCCGAGATGCTTTCTTACCACGGACAAGTCAGATTTCGCTTGGGAGCCCAGCTAGAAAACATTTCTCTAACAGGCTCGAGGGCCTAGAATAACAAAGATTGTACTGCATCAAAGAGAGATGTTGATAATCTTACACATGATTCGAAATCATATACCGGTACTGTGTTACAGTCTGTACTCATTCAAAGCAGTTGTAGTCCATCCCCCCAGAGGGACGAGACCAAATCAATTGCCTTGACGAACTTAACTCGTCAGCTTGCGTGTAATGGTCCGACATCAAATTGACTTCACCATACACTGCATTCCGAGCCGATACCATAATGTATCAGCTCCTCCGGGTATTTTTTGTGAGCATCCTGCTTCAAACACCACTAAGGCAAGATTTCCTACAAACAATATTCCTATTATGAAATGGAGAACACTACATGATATGCCTGTTTGTAATGTGTGGATATTACTTCCACCACCATTTTTAATACCCAAGATGCTGTCACACCTTAATCGGTCAACAGGAGTGTTTATGGCGCCGCGATGGCACAAGGTAATAATAGAGGGCAGATCTCAAAGCGAGAGCTCTGTAAGCTCCATTCGTTCTGCAGAAACTGCAAAAGAACCTAATAAACATTATTTCTTTCCTTCTAATAAACACCTCGACAGGTCTCCCACCACCTCACATAGAGAATCTGTGGAAATGTGGGGGGGGGGGGGGGGGCGAAGAGGTAAATAACAGATATTAAATCCAAAACTTCTACTATTGAGCTCCTTGAGACCTACCTTTTAAGATGTTTTAACCGACTTGCATTTTATTCATGGTTATTATATAATACGATTCTGTTACATAAATCTGTTGTTGCTGTTCTTGATAATATAGAAACCGTTAGTCAACTTTACATAGTTCGCATGTTTTGGTTAAACATATCTTGGTCGATCTCTTTAAAAAATGTAAAGAAAGATAAGTCACATATTCATTGATATTGGGATTGATGACTTAGTTCAATATTACTAAGTATTGATACACAGAGAACATTTTTCAGGTTTCTCGTCATAGTGATTTTATGCTTAGGTCGCCGCAACCACGATCTAACTTTGCTCGATTGTATTAACTCACGTCATAGGTACTACTTTTAGGCCCGAATTAAGAGTCCGAAACTGATCATTTTCTTTTCAGACAATCTGGTTGGAAAACATTGTAAACAAAGATAACACCTACGACTAATCAATTGAATCCTTTATTCTAGATAGAAATTAGGATATCAGAGTAACCGATATGAGACTACACAGTCTAATAGTTTATTTATGACTGTTAGAGGTTCTCCAACTATTCTAGCCCCGGCACTACCCGGTCTACAGCAGCTTCTAAGAATTGGTGGTGGTGGTAAGATCAAATTAATCCTTAACAAGAGGTAATTGACGATGGATTTCAAAAATTTTTATCGTAGAGTAATAATGTCAGCTACTACCACCAATCAAATATAATAATAATTCGCAATTATTTAATCCTGTCAATAGAAGGAATACTTACTACTCCTTAAACAAGATTCCTTATTTAGTCTGTTTAAGATTACATATGAAGTTGTTCAAGATGGTAAAGATTATAAATCTAGATACCATACATACAACATTCTATAATATTATTTTCCTAAAAATAATATTATAGAATGTTGTATGTATGGTATCTAGATTTATAATCTTTAATTTATAATTTTCCTAAAAATAATATTATAGAATGTTGTATGTATGGTATCTAGATTTATAATCTTTACCATCTTGAACAACTTCATATGTAATCTTAAACAGACTAAATAAGGAATCTTGTTTAAGGAGTAGTAAGTATTCCTTCTATTGACAGGATTAAATAATTGCGAATTATTATTATATTTGATTGGTGGTAGTAGCTGACATTATTACTCTACGATAAAAATTTTTGAAATCCATCGTCAATTACCTCTTGTTAAGGATTAATTTGATCTTACCACCACCACCAATTCTTAGAAGCTGCTGTAGACCGGGTAGTGCCGGGGCTAGAATAGTTGGAGAACCTCTAACAGTCATAAATAAACTATTAGACTGTGTAGTCTCATATCGGTTACTCTGATATCCTAATTTCTATCTAGAATAAAGGATTCAATTGATTAGTCGTAGGTGTTATCTTTGTTTACAATGTTTTCCAACCAGATTGTCTGAAAAGAAAATGATCAGTTTCGGACTCTTAATTCGGGCCTAAAAGTAGTACCTATGACGTGAGTTAATACAATCGAGCAAAGTTAGATCGTGGTTGCGGCGACCTAAGCATAAAATCACTATGACGAGAAACCTGAAAAATGTTCTCTGTGTATCAATACTTAGTAATATTGAACTAAGTCATCAATCCCAATATCAATGAATATGTGACTTATCTTTCTTTACATTTTTTAAAGAGATCGACCAAGATATGTTTAACCAAAACATGCGAACTATGTAAAGTTGACTAACGGTTTCTATATTATCAAGAACAGCAACAACAGATTTATGTAACAGAATCGTATTATATAATAACCATGAATAAAATGCAAGTCGGTTAAAACATCTTAAAAGGTAGGTCTCAAGGAGCTCAATAGTAGAAGTTTTGGATTTAATATCTGTTATTTACCTCTTCGCCCCCCCCCCCCCCCCACATTTCCACAGATTCTCTATGTGAGGTGGTGGGAGACCTGTCGAGGTGTTTATTAGAAGGAAAGAAATAATGTTTATTAGGTTCTTTTGCAGTTTCTGCAGAACGAATGGAGCTTACAGAGCTCTCGCTTTGAGATCTGCCCTCTATTATTACCTTGTGCCATCGCGGCGCCATAAACACTCCTGTTGACCGATTAAGGTGTGACAGCATCTTGGGTATTAAAAATGGTGGTGGAAGTAATATCCACACATTACAAACAGGCATATCATGTAGTGTTCTCCATTTCATAATAGGAATATTGTTTGTAGGAAATCTTGCCTTAGTGGTGTTTGAAGCAGGATGCTCACAAAAAATACCCGGAGGAGCTGATACATTATGGTATCGGCTCGGAATGCAGTGTATGGTGAAGTCAATTTGATGTCGGACCATTACACGCAAGCTGACGAGTTAAGTTCGTCAAGGCAATTGATTTGGTCTCGTCCCTCTGGGGGGATGGACTACAACTGCTTTGAATGAGTACAGACTGTAACACAGTACCGGTATATGATTTCGAATCATGTGTAAGATTATCAACATCTCTCTTTGATGCAGTACAATCTTTGTTATTCTAGGCCCTCGAGCCTGTTAGAGAAATGTTTTCTAGCTGGGCTCCCAAGCGAAATCTGACTTGTCCGTGGTAAGAAAGCATCTCGGATGGAAAGCTTGTAAAATTGACGAGAACCGGTAATTGCGGACCCACTATTGGAGTTCCACTTGTACCACTCCGTGCACTACTATTTTCTTCAGTGGGTTGTCGGTTAGGGGATTGACCGAATGTGACGCCGAGGTAAAGCTACCTCTAGGCACTGCGAAAGGGGTAAAAAATCAAGAGACCCACCAAGTTTGAATTTTCTTTAAAAGAACTAAGTTTCTTTGATTTGGAATTAAATAAATCTTCCTTTTATGTCTAATATCTTTTCTTTTGGTATTGGACTTTCAGGTAGTTCTAAGTCTATCGCATAACGATATGAGAGGTTTCTTTGGGAACCTATTATTGTTTTCTCCCAATTGTCTAACCATCTCTGGGTTTGAAGAGTTTTCAAGGCTATTTGTACGTGTTTGTGAAGAGTAACAGGATTTTGATGCGCAAAATTAGATTTTGTGTAGGTAGACGAGTATTTGAATACTCTTATTCTATAGAAATCGAGGCACCCAGATGGTGAGAAACGAAAATGTTTTGGGTGCGGCTTACCCGAGCGGAAGACAAGAATGTGCTCTGAGAAAGAATAATGTAAACTACATCAGCTTTATCATGAAAATAAGCTTGACTGAGATGTATTTTGCACATCCAATCTCGTGGTTGGAGGAAATCTGGTAAACGGAACATGCTGAAAGATAGAATTATTCTGGCTTCACAAAGGCGTACAATGTCCTAAAACTGAATTCTGGGCGGATGACCCATCGCTATTTGAAGTTAGGAAAAGTGGAGAAATCAAACTTGGTGACAAAGGAACTAGTTTTAGAGTGCCTTGAGCATTCATCTTTTGAACCATTGCACAATGTGGTCATTTCAGTTAAAAAGGAAACTTTTCGTTGTATGGATTCTTAAGTATTTAAAGCAATTAGTATTCCACAGGAAAGAAAGGAATACTTACTACTCCTTAAACAAGATTCCTTATTTAGTCTGTTTAAGATTACATATGAAGTTGTTCAAGATGGTAAAGATTATAAATCTAGATACCATACATACAACATTCTATAATATTATTTTCCTAAAAATAAATTAGAATCACATTGGCGTTTCCGTCACTCACCAGGCGAAAACAAACATTTCTCATTATATAAGCTTCGAATTACGGTCAAGTACTTTTAATAGCGGCGTTTTCCCTGAAAGAAAACGCATATTAAAATACTTACCTAATTCGAAGCTTACCTTTTAAATCTGCCTGGTGAATAAAAGCCAATGAGGACAAAGTGGACGCCATGTTCTTTATAAGTTCACAGGTGGCGCCCCCTACTGGTGAGTCGACGGAAATACGTCATCAAACATGAGTAAGATAAGCCTACGGGTAACGGATATGCCTATCTCATTATATAAGCTTCGAATTAGGTAAGTATTTTAATATGCGTTTTCTTTCAGGGAAAACGCCGCTATTTTTGTTTGAAAGGTAGTTACTTAGAATCAAACATTTTTTAATAGCGGCGTTTTCCCTGAAAGAAAACGCATATTAAAATACTTACCTTATTCGAAGCTTATATAATGAGATAGGCATATCCGTTACCCGTAGGCTTATCTTACTCATGTTTGATGACGTATTTCCGTCGACTCACCAGCAGATGGCGCCACCTGTGAACTTATAAAAGAACATGGCGTCTACTTTGTCCTCATTGGCTTTTATTCACCAGGCAGATTTACAAAGTAAGCTTCGAATAAGGTAAGTATTTTAATATGCGTTTTCTTTCAGGGAAAACGCCGCTATTAAAAGTACTTGACCGTAATTCGAAGCTTATATAATGAGAAATGTTTGTTTTCGCCTGGTGAGTGACGGAATCGCCAATGTGATTCTAATTTATTTTTAGGAAAATAATATTATACAATGTTGTATGTATGGTATCTAGATTTATAATCTTTACCATCTTGAACAACTTTATATGTAATCTTAAACAGACTAAATAAGGAATCTTATTTAAGGAGTAGTAAGTATTCCTTCTATTGACCGGATTAAATAATTGCGAATTATTATTATATTTGATTGGTGGTAGTAGCTGACATTATTACTCGACGAGAAAATTTTTTGAAATCCATCGTCAATTACCTGGTGTTAAGGATTATTTTGATCTTACCACCACCACCAATTCTTAGAAGCTGCTGTTGACCGGGTAGTGCCGGGGCTAGAATAGTTGGAGAACCTCTAACAGTCATAAATAAACTATTAGACTGTGTAGTCTCATATCAGTTACTCTGATATCCTAATTTCTATATAGAATAAAGGATTCAATTGATTAGTCGTAGGTGTTATCTTTGTTTACAATAGTTTTCCAACCAGATTGTCTGAAATGAAAATGATCAGTTTCGGACTTTTGATTCGGGCCTGAAAGTAGTACCTATGACGTGAGTTAATACAATCGAGCAAAGTTAGATCGTGGTTGCGGCGACCTAAGCATAAAATCACTATGACGAGAAACCTGAAAAATGTTCTCTTTGTATCAATACTTGGTAATATTGAACTAAGTCATCAATCCCAATATCAATAAATATGTGACTTAACTTTCTTTACATTTTTTAAAGAAATCGACCAAGATAATATGTTTAAACAAAACATGCGAACTATGTAAAGTTGACTAACAGTTTCTATATTATCAAGAACAGCAACAACAGATTTATGTAACAGAATCGTAGTATATAATAACCATGAATAAAATGAAAGTCAGTTAAAACTGTAAAATTTATAAGTATCTTAAAAGGTAGGTCTCAAGGAGCTCAATAGTAGAAGTTTTTGATTTAATATCTGTTATTTACCTCTTTGCCCCCCCCCCCCCCCCCCACATTTCCACAGATTGTCTATGTGAGGTGGTGGGAGACCTGTCGAGGTGTTTAGTAGAAGGAAAGAAATAATGTTTATTAGGTTCTTTTGCAGGTTCTGCAGAACGAATGGAGCTTACAGAGCTCTCGCTTTGAGATCTGCCCTCTATTATTACCTTGTGCCATCGCGGCACCACAAACACTCCTGTTGACCGATTAAGGTGTGACAGCATCTCGGGTATTAAAAATGGTGGTGAAAGTAATATCCACACATTACAAACAGGCCTATCATGTGTAGTGTTGTCCATTTCATAATAGGAATATTGTTTGTAGGCAATCTTGCCTTAGTGGTGTTTGAAGCAGGATGCTCACAACAAATACCCGGAGGAGCTGATACATATGGTATCGGCTCGGAATGCAGTGTACGGTGAAGTCAATTTGATGTCGGACCATTACACGCAAGCTGACGAGTTAAGTTCGTCAAGGCAATTGATTTGGTCTCGTCCCTCTGGGGGGATGGACTACAACTGCTTTGAATGAGTACAGACTGTAACACAGTACCGGTATATGATTTCGAATCATGTGTAAGATTATCAACATCTCTCTTTGATGCAGTGCAATCTTTGTTATTCTAGGCCCTCGAGCCTGTTAGAGAAATGTTTTCTAGCTGGGCTCCCAAGCGAAATCTGACGCGTCCGTGGTAAGAAAGCATCTCGGATGGAAAGCTTGTAAAATTGTCGAGAACCGGTAATTGCGGACCCACTATTGGAGTTCCACTTGTACCACTCCGTGCACTACTATTTTCTTCAGTGGGTTGTCGGTTAGGGGATTGACCGAATGTGACGCTGAGGTAAAGCTACCTCTAGGCACTGCGAAAGTGGTAAAAATTCAAAAGACCCACCAAGTTTGAATTTTCTTTAAAAGAACTAAGTTTCTTTGATTTGGAATTAAATAAATCTTTCTTTTATGTCTAATATCTTTTCTTTTGGTATTGGACTTTTAGGTAGTTCTATGTCTATCGCATAACGATATGAGAGGTTTCTTTGGGAACCTATTATTGTTTTCTCCCAATTGTCTAACCATCCCTGGGTTTGAAGAGTTTTCAAGGCTATTTGTACGTGTTTGTGAAGAGTAACAGGATTTTGATGCGCAAAATGAGATTTTGTGTAGGTAGACGAGTATTTGAATACTCTTATTCTATAGAAATCGAGGCACCCAGATGGTGAGAAACGAAAATGTTTTGGGTGCGGCTTACCCGAGCGGAAGACAAGAATGTGCTCTGAGAAAGAATAATGTACACTACATCAGCTTTATCATGAAAATAAGCTTGACTGAGATGTATTTTGCACATCCAATCTCGTGGTTGGAGGAAATCTGGTAAACGGAACATGCTGAAAGATTGAATTATTCTGGCTTCACAAAGGCGTACAATGTCCTAAAACTGAATTCTGGGCGGATGACCCATCGCTATTTGAAGTTAGGAAAAGTGGAGAAACCAAACTTGGTGACAAAGGAACTAGTTTTAGAGTGCCTTGAGCATTCATCTTTTGAACCATTGCACAATGTGGTCATTTCAGTTAAAAAGGAAACCTGTATGGATTCCTAAGTATATAAAGCAATTAGTATTCCACCTTAGTCAAGTTTTCCATAGCATTTTAACATAAAGTGAAAATTTACAACTTTGTCAGGACGGGACTTGAACAGAGTTCCGTGTAAATTTAAATGTGGGAAGGTTATCAGTTTCGAGCAGGATTCGAACCTGCGTCCTCTCGAATACCGTGCAGGACGGATTGGAGTTTCTGGATAAAGGGAATGCGGTACCCTTTTATAAATTTAAAACTTTTTGGTACTCTCGTTCCTTACCAACGTATATTGTACAGAGTTAACTGACCAACATAGAATGACAGGGTCATATCATTTAGTGTTTCCTTTGCTGGTGTGGGCAGAGGATGTTAGACCTCTCCTCGTCTCTTTGAGAGCCTCGAGCTCGGAAATTTCGTAATTGAAGGGACATCCTTGCATGGTTACTTAGTATGTTATCGTACGCCTGGTTACTATCGTATATTACAATTATTATAGATACACAATATTGTACATACCCCTCGAGGGTGGTTACTGGTTAGTGTTTCCTTTGCTGGTATGGGCAGGGGATGTTAAACTTCTCAGTCTCTTTGAGAGCCTAAAGCTCAGAAATTTCTTAATTGAAGGGACATTTACTGTCGTATGCCCAATTATTATGGATATTGTACACACCCCTCGAGAGTGGTAACTGTAATACAGGCCTAAAAAGGCTCTTGGTACAATGGAATCTGGACTCCATTCGATGGAGATCTGATCTTGACGCCTGATCCTCTCGAAGGCTGGCGTAATGATTTGGATGAACTTTTTTCGGGGTCATCCTTTTTGGAGATCGAAGACCAAAATACATGTCTTCCCGAGTGCCGTTGAAAAGGCTTCAGCCTCGAAAATGTATGTGTTTGAAAACGATATTTTATCAAAGTTCATTTTTAAGAATTGGGTCTTTGACAATTCTGAGAATAATATATGAAATCAGATCTATGGCCGCAAGCCATTTGTAATAAATTGATAAAAGATTTATGGAAATCCTATTATTAAAGTAGGTCTTCAATTTTGTAATAAATATTTTCGAAGAAACTTAAGATTTTCAAAAGATTCTCTTTGTTTAAAAATACAAAAGGTTTTGACAGCAAAAGCCTTTTGGCAGAAAGAACCTTGTCAGCTTTTTCAAAATGTAGCAGGGATTCGAATTGTCGGATCTCCCCGTTTTTGTTTAGGTTGACGAACCCAGGACTATGATTTTACAATAGTGGGTATCAGCATATTATCTTATCAAGGCAATTTGTCGCCAAAACGTGTCTATTAACCTCTTAGGTTATACTGTGTCTTAGGATCCTGGGTAACCGAAATCTCTTTTAATGCTGTCCCTATATAAAATACGAAGCAAGGATGATTGTTTCTATCATCCTCGTAATTTAACCTCTGATCTGTGAAGAAATTTACACTTGGTCAGGACCAGTGTTAGGTAATAAGAAATAACTCACCTATTTCCATCATCCTTATCTGGTTTAGTAGAAGTCGGCTTCTTTTACTCCACTTACGACAATGCACATGGCGTCGCGATCGCCCTTATTTGAAGTTCGAGCTAAATGAGCTGGAACTGTAGCTATTTGACGTACCTAATACAGTAACTGGAGCTCAGAGCGCGCTTCTGAAATACTCCACTTGGAACTAGCTCACTTTCTAAGGATGGAGGACAATGATGTTATAGTAAAAAAGAGGTAGATATCGCATTAGCGCTCAAAAACTGTTGCGGACAAAGTCACACAATTGTTATAATTCCATTTAGTCGGCTAATAGCTGCGAGCGAAACAAGTCGTGTTGTGGTCTGCTGCTGTGTGCAAAACGACACAGATAGCTATCCCTCTCTGTTTTAAACGTTTTGTATTCTCTATCGCATTCATAGATGAAATCTATTAAGTACCGATAGGTAAGCACGTGAAATTATAACTCAACAAAAACTGAACGCTGTTTGTATGAAGGTAGCATATCTTTACTTAAATATCATTGATGGAGGATTCATTTCTATCAAGAAACCAAACTAAAAGAAATAGTATTATGTTAGGTACCTAAAATTTAAGTATTACTTTCATGTATTCAGAAACTTGGGATGATTACGATTTTACCCATAATAGGCCATATTTTTACATGTATAGGAACATCTAGTAATTAATGTGCCTTTATGTGGGTAGGTATAAAAATATTTTGAAAATATTTTCTATATTCGGTCGTACTTACGCTGTACATACACGAAGCAAATAATATCTAAAATAAAAAGTATTAGTACCTATGAATACAATATATAAAATCAGTTTCATATTAGCTGTAATATAATAATAGGTTATTTCACGTTATGACGTATCACACTCATATGTGATCGTAAAAATATGAAGTAAAAACATACCTGAGACTTAAACGAACGGTTAAACCGTTAAATATGTCTGTAGGTTCACTTACTTCAATCACAAGTCACTTGTTTTAGATTCACTGTATATTCAAACGAACGGCAAAGCCGTTAAATAATTATTTCTGTAAATTCACTTACATACTTCATCCCAAGTCACTTTTTGTAACTTTACTAGGTATATAACTAGTAACTAGAAGAAATAAATGCACTAGCAGGTGTTCCTGCTATAACCTTTTGCTACGGGAATCAAAACGCCAATGAGGACAAAGTAGACGCCATGTTCTTTTATAAGTTCACAGGTGGCGCCATCTGCTGGTGAGTCGACGGAAATACGTCATCAAACATGAGTAAGATAAGCCTACGGGTAACGGATATGCCTATCTCATTATATAAGCTTCGAATTACGGTCAAGTACTTTTAATATTATGTTACAATAATAATTTAACATTTAACATGTAGGTAGGTAACTATAATTATATCGGGCCGACATATTTTTATTACAATATTTTTATAGAAAATTTATATCATCCTGATCTTGTGCTGCTGTTAAACACACTTTCATAGATTATAATGCTTAGTAAATACATAATTATTTTACATAGAAAATCACAGAAAATTAAAAAACTATAATTTTGAACCCGAGATTCGAACTCGGGGCCTCAACACGACAATCTCGTAAACTCATCACTGCACTACCAAGATAGATAAGGCGTTTTAGGTTTAGGCTGTTTAATTGTTTCAAAAAATATTGTTTTATTATGTAAATTGGTTATTTGTGCTTTGTTTCCGTGTACTCTTTTAATGAGTAGAAACATTTTTTTATTAAGAAAGTTTTTAGTTTTTTTATTGAATAGTGTAATTTTGGTTTCTGTTTTTATACATACATACATACATATAATCACGCTTGTTTCCCATCGGGGTAAGCAGAGACTATGGCTTTCCACTTGCTACGATCCTGACATACAACTTTCGCTTCTTCTACTTTCATAACTGTTTTCATACACGCTCGCCGGTTAAGGGTACTCTTGACCTTGCCTTTTCCAGAACGTCTCTGATTTGATCGGCATGCGTACGCCGAGGTTTACCCCTACCAGTTTGCCCATTCATTCTCGCCTCATAAATCTGCTTTGTCAGTCTATTCTATCTATTCTCATCCATTCTCTCCACGTGTCCAAACCATCTAAGCATCCCTTTTTCGATCTTAGTCACTACATCTTCTGTTATACCACATTTTTCCCTTATCACGCTATTTCTTTTTTTAGTCCATTAAATTCACTCCAGCTATACTTCGCAGACTTCTCATTTCCACTGCATTAATTTTGCTTTCATGCTTCTTCTGCCATACCCAACTTTCACTACCATACATAAGTGTAGGGATGAGCACTCCCCTATGTACAGCCAACCTGGCCTTCTCAGACACATTTTGACTGCTCATAAAGGTGTACATAGCCCCATTCACTTGATTTCCTGCCAAAACTCTTCGCTCAATATCCTGGTCACACTTTCCATCCCTTACAAATTTGGAACCCAAGTATACAAATTCTTTCACCTGTTCCACTCTTTGCCCTTCAATGAAGATTGAGCAATTCGTCATACTTTCTTCTCTTTCAAAAACCATAACTTTCGTCTTGTTTACATTAACTTTCATTCCTCTACTTTTTAGAGCCTCATTCATACTATTAACCATCAGCTGCAATTCCTCCGCTGATGATGCTAATATCACCTGATCATCAGCGTATAGGAGGCATTTGACGGTCAGTTCATTCATTTTTAAGCCATACATACTCTCTTGCAGTTCTTTCAGACAACTATCCATGTATAGATTAAACAGCCACGGAGACGCTACACATCCCTGTCTCACACCCTTTTCAATGTGAAAGAAGTCCGTGCAGGCCCCGTTGATCCTGACACAAGCACTAGAACCCTCATAGAGAGACCTCAGTGCCCGTATCAAGTTGCTGTTCACTCCATACATGGACAATATTGACCACAGTTCATTCCTCACCAATTCTGTCATAGGCCTTTTATGTGAACAGGTAAATGATTATAAATTCTTACAGCCATGTAGTAGGGGCTCTCGTTTAACATTTTGATTCTTGATAGTGGTAGAAATAGTCTGTCTCTGTGGCGTGTATTTAAGGTGTGAGTGTCTTTTATTTTTGTTTACTACTAAGACTAAACAAGCTAAGTTTTAGATTGCTAGTGATACTTCAACGAATTTCGAAAGAAAAATTGTAATATTTCATAGTTTTATTTCCAAGCTTGCAATATTTTCGGTTTAATTTGACTGAAATATTCTATTTCACTTAGTTTTAGTAGGTACGCGTCAATAATCTAAGTAAATAAAACCAACCCGTACCGTATTTGGACAAAAATCATAATCAGAATGACAGCTGTCATTCTAAAATTCATTCATTGTGCTTAGACCATATGATCTAAGTCATTGTGCCACTGAGAAAGGCTTTAATTTTTATAATTGTTAGGATATTTTATTAATTTTTGATCTTATCCTGATTTCAGTTCAAAATCAAAACATGTCTTCTTCAGCCTGCTCACTCAACAATGAAAACCCAGTTGGTAAGTTGATGCCTTTATGCTCGATTCTGGGACATCCTTCCCCGGGGCTCCTGGCTTTAGGCAGTGGTTGGTCACCGTCTGATTTTATTTGGTTAGAGTACCTAGCACTCGTGAGGAATTTCCACACCGAAAAGTCTCCCTTGTGCTCGGATTCTAGAGATTGTACTTGTTGATCACCCGTACATCGTGACCACAAAAAATGTGTTTCTAAGAATCAACGGTCATAGTAAAATAAACTCTATGAGCTATTTATTAAAAATCATAATCACACGCGGCTGGTTTCCTTCTCTATACTATGACATCTGTCAGGCCGCAAGCATGAAGTTCGGCACTCTCTAAAAATCAGCCCTGTACGATGACGTATGTCACGTATGGCGTCAATGTCAAAGAGAGTGGGCCGGAATCTGTGAAGGATAGGCACAATGTGAAATACACACTGCCATTGGACATAAAAAATCAACAATGCAAAAATAAAAATAAATATCGAACCGACAAAATAAAATAAACGAAAAATAACGCCGCCTCGAAATGAGTGCATTTTGATTTTTATTTTGTGTATTGTCGATTTTATAATTGGCTACCCAATTATAAAATCGACAAGTATTAGAAAAAAAACCGTTAATTCTCCGTTGTCTGGTCTTCTGACAGATTCAAATGCTTTTTCTTTCTTCTTTCAAATGTATAATTTTTTTCATCATCAGCGCAAACCTGTGAGTTGACAGAATGCCTCAAGACGTTTGGGGCATTTGGATCAGAAGCAAAGAACCAGCTTCGGGCTCGTGTCATGACGTCACTACAGGACATGTTCCAGCAGTGGTTGAGAGATGAAGCAGAGTGGAAGCTGATGCCTGCAGATGTAGTCGAAAACATTCGAGGGATAATATGTCCATTTGGTTCCTACAGTCTCGGGGTCAGTATTACGATTTTCTACTAATTTTAAGTTTCTGCACCCATATGGTAGTAGTAGTAGCCGTATCAAATAACGGGATTCTTTTCGGGACTTTGCTGTCCGTCTGTCTGTCTGTCTGTCTGTCTGTCATAAGCTGTACCTCAATAACCGTGATAGTTAAAGAGCTGACATTGTCACAGATGATGTTTATTCTGATACTGCTTTAACAAAAAATACTACACTGGGCGGCATGTCGCGGCGACTGACTGGTCGCCCAGTGTGTGCCTGCATCGGGTGACATGTCGCGGCGTCAGACGAAGTACAAAAAGCTGCCGCTCGGCGGTAGTCGCCGTGTCACCGGACTCCCCTAGCTTGTCGCCTAGTCGCGGCGGTATGTCGCCCAGTGTGCGGAGCTTTGAACAATATGTATGTCATTTGCGCCCGCAGCTTGTCGCCCAATGTACGCCTACTGTAAAAGGCGCTCCCCTACAACAATCGTGATTTTTTGCCGGTTTTTGGTACAAAACCTTCTTTATCCGCGTCCAACTCGCATTTGACCAGTTTTTGTACTACAAGCATGCAACGTCAACCTCACTGGCTCTGTTCTGTAAAATGATCATGCATCTACTACCCGTTCGCTTTATGTTTGCCAGTCGCCTCTTATATGTTCTACGCCTCTACACCAGCCTCTACGCCAGCGGCAAACTTAGAGCGAACGGGTTATACGGTCAGGTTTAACGAGGGTTTATGTGCTTTAGATGGCACGTGAAGCTGGCTTCGGTTACCGATAATATGGTTACCGTACGTATAAGCGATCACAGCAGTATGCAAGTTTTGCTATTTGCCTGTCCTTGGATGTGCTAAATTAAATTAATTTTTAGGGATCCGTCCCTAAAGGATAAAATCGGGACCCTATTCATGAGACTTCGCTACTCGTCTGTCTGTCTATCTGTCTGTCTGTCCGTCATGAAGCTGTAACTCAGGAAATCTGATAGCTAGCGAGCTGAAATTTTTACAGATGATTTATTTCTGTTGCCGCTATGACAACAAATACTAAAATCAGAAAAAAAGGGGATTAAGGGGGGCTCCCATACAACAAACGTGATTTTTTGGCGTTTTATGGTAGGTACGGAGTGTTCAAGTCCGACTCGCTCTTGGCCGGTTTTATTGTATTACAAAACAAGCCAGATTTTTTCTCACAGGCTCTACTTATTGCTTTGCGAATCTAGCAGTAAATGTTAATGTAAAATCAAAAATCTTGACGTTAATTGTTACGTCGTCATTGTGTGTAATACTATAATCAAAGATAATATAATAGTATTACATACAGGTCGGCAACTCCCTGCCTCCCTCCCACTGAGTAAGCTTCCCCAACCCCCCGGCAAAAGTTGACGTATCTATTGCCGTAACAGTACTTGAGAGTGTCACTGCGTTGCATTACGTTTTACTACCTACGTACGTACTTTGTGCTATTGCTTTGGTTTGATTTGTGCTTAGCTTTTTTTTCAAACCTACCCTGGTTTGGAAAAAAAGTAGCCACATACATGAGATTGCGTTCTGTTCCTTATTATTTTGTTTCCATAGCAAGTACCTAGTATACTCACACCCACATTCAAGCTTGATTCAAGCATTCACATTACGTGTATATTAGTGTGGGTCTTTATTATAAAGCAGTTTGAAAAAATATTCAATGTACATAGAAAGTGTGTCCTTTGTTCTAATACAGTAAGTAGAGGTAATTTTTTAGTATTTTTGAAAATATTTTGTTAATTCAACGTTTCAGGTACAGGATGATCGCGCTGACATCGACGCTGTTTGTCTGGCTCCCCGAGACATATTTAGAACTAACTTCAGGGATCACTTCCTTATGCACTTGGATGAACAGCCCCAGGTTTGTTCAGTATACCTACTAAGTACTATAAATGCGAAAGTATCTCTGTCTGTCTGTAAAGCTTTCACGCCTAAACTGTTAAAGCGGTTGAGATGAAATCTGGAATAGAGATAGTTTGAGTTTAAGGGAAGGATATATGCTACTTTTAACGAAGCCGCAGGGAACAGCTAGTTCTTTATATAGGGTTCCGTACCCTCTGGGTAGAAACGGCACCCTATTGCTGAAACTCTTAGCTGTCCGTTTGTCTGTCTGTCACCAAGGTGCAATCTCATGAACCGTGATAGCTACAGAGCTGAAATTTTCACAGATCAATACATATAATAAAATCTTAACAGGTCACAATTCAGTCCGCACCGAAGGCGTGGACTGAATTGTTTTCAAATAGACTTAATCTTTAAGCTCTTTTATGATTAAGCAAACAGGGCAGTTTCACACGCATCTGATGAGTCTGATGAAGAAATACCTCTCCTTTCATACACCTTATGTGACGTAAACGAAGTTGCGGGGTCATCTAGTTATAATATATATCTATTGTCGCTGTCACAACAAGTACTAAAAACAGAAAAAAAATAAGGGGCTACATACAAAACGTGATTTTTTGCCGATTTATACTACGGAACCTTCCGTGAGCAAGACCGACTCGCACTTGTGCGATTTTTTTTTGTGATTAAGACTGTATTACGTGTGTTCATATAAATATACCTTATTTAATTCTAGGTGAAAAACTTGAGGTGTATAGAAAGTTCCCGAGTTCCCCTGCTGAGAATGACATTTGAAGGCGTTGAGGTAGACCTGGCCTTCTGCAGACTGGACGTGGATAACATTCCGGGTACGATTCATTGAATTATAGCGTATAGCATAGCGCCATTTTGGGAGCAGGAGATAACTCTCCCATTCGCATTCTGCAGTCTGCAGAGCGCCCTAAATGTGTCTTTGTACAAGACTATCGGCCTTCCTGATCGGGACCCTGAGAACGGTGCGGGGGCTACTCACTGTCCTTACAGAAGCAAGCCCTAGACGACAGTGTGACGTTACCAAAGACTTCTATATAAACTGACATGCCCTACGCAACGATTTTTGAAACCTATAAACTGTGCCAATTGGCAGCGTTGCTCGCACTGTAGTGAGTCAAAACTTCGAGAGTACTCGGCTTGCAATCGGAGTCCATACGCCTTCTCCTTTACTCTTGTTCTATTCGTATATTGCTATTGTGGTGACAATTACGTAACTATTATTTATAAGTGAGTGTAGTCTTAGCAATGCGTGTGTTTGAGAATTGCTTTTGAAATCTCGTTTGTTAGAGTACGGCGCGTCTACAATGTCTACATCAGTTTATATAGAAGTCTTTGGACGTGACGAAGAAGCGGGATAACACCCGAACATTATGTTGCACGTGTGGATGCTATGCCGGACTCGTACCGACTAAAAACCACGCATTCCCTAGTTGGAAACCCCGGGCAAGCCCTCGGAAGGATGTCCCCAGACTATGGGTTGGCAACCTGCGGCTTGCGATCCACTTGCGGCTCTTTGGGTGAGAAGCTGTGGTTCTTTAGTTCCATAGGTACACGATTTGATTTGAGAGGGGGACGTTTTGGGGAAAGGACGTTGTGAGAGGGGACATTTCGAGAAAGGGACATTATGCGATGAGACGGTCATGCCAATTTATACAGCGTTAAATGTAACCAAAAACCAAAACGCCGGCAACAAAATTTACTTTTCTTTTTTTAGACGATTCACATAGGTACTGTTTTTGTAAATAGATATACAATGTTGATTTTGTGATACTTAATTTTTTTGTGAATATACAAAGCTAATTTTGTGATATGAATAAATGATTGTAATATTTTTGATCATTGATATCAGTGTTGATTTAAAAAAAAAATAAAAAAAATTAAAAAAATTGTCATATCATACATTTTCAAAAATACCACAACAGCCTTACTAGCAGTTTAACAAACAACCACGCCTATTAGTGGAGTGTGGCGCTCGAATGCGCTAATAATAATAATCCCACATCTTAGAGACTTAGAGAGTGTGACCGATGACCAAGAAAACTCATTGTGACTTGTGACTTTTGGCTCTTCCGACTCAAAAGGTTGCTGACCCCTGCAGCACAGACCATAAATCTATCTTTTTATCCTTTCGCATTATTATATAATATTAAATACTCAGATTTACGAGAAAAATCTTATGTTTTTCTTATTTTTCCAGAAGCCATAGACTTACTGGACGAGAAATGGTTGGAAAATATAAATATAAGTTGTCTGAGGTCCATAAATGGTGCTCGCGTGAATTTAGAACTACTGCGAGTTGTTCCTGACGTGCAGACGTACAGACTCACGCTCCGAGCGATCCGACTATGGGCTAAACGTAAGTGACTATTTTGAGTTTCCGTACCAAAAGAGTAAAAAACGTGACTCTATTTAGGAGACTTCGCTGTCTGTCGATCACGAAGCTGAACCTCAGGAACCGTGATAGCTAAAAATTTTCACATATGATGTATATCTGTGGCTACTATAAAAACAAATACTAGATTTTAAAAAATATTTAAGGAGACTCCCCTACAATAAACGTGAATTTTTCTCGCTTTTTGCCACGGAACTCTCTGTGCATGAGTCCGACTCGCACTTGGCCGGTTTTTAGTTTTGCAGCCATCGTCTTCGACTAAGTAATAGTATAGACGGGCCCACGTCATACATTACGAACTCAAAAAGTGAGACTAGTTCACACACAAACATATTGCAGCAACGACACGACATGCACACATACATTCTTTTTTTGAATTTAGGGTAGTGTTTTTACACTTCGGGAACGCACAGCAAGGCGTTTTGTTTAAAATGTTTTATCTTGACACGTGTTTCACCTTCGGAACAATAACACCGACTACGACCAAGTGAGCGCATGCGTTCACTTTAACGATTTCAAAACTAATGTATGGATGGGTCGATCTATTTTATTACTTGGTCGAAGGCCATCGTACTTTTACCAGTTACATAAGTAGAAATTGGCATCTTGTCTCGTTACCAAGTTACAAACAAGGATGTTTTAGTTCTATATTTTTATGATTCTCATTTCTACTTTTAGAATTCGGAACTTCACGCGAAATTACACTGACGTTTCGGATACGTTGCAGCGCCTGTGGTCGCGGTTGGACTGAGGCGAGGATCGACGAAAACTACCAAGTTATTTCTAGTCGAACTAACTACCCTTCGTTATTGTTACAATGAAGGATAAGGCCGGCGGCGACACATCACACTCACTGCGTCAGTTTTTATTGGCACAGTTTTGCGTTCAAGTTTTAAGTGACGGCTTATTCCACTTTTCCCCGTTGACAATCCCCGTTGATGGGGATTATTGAACTTTTTGTTTACTATTCCCCATTGACGAAATAAAATTATTTGTAAAGGTGAAAACACCCCGACTCAGAGAGAGTACCTCGACTTGGATAGGTTAGGTTGGAAGGCTAAGGCGGGAGCGAAGCGAAGCGGAGCTACCGCCTTAGTCTTCGTGGTTATTTTTTTATAACCATTCAACACCAACATTTATTGAACTTTTTAGTTCTAACGGAATTTATCATGATGGGGATTAGTGAACTTTTTAGTTCATTAATCCCCATTAAATAATTTTTCTACGTCAATGGGGAATAGTAAACAAAAAGTTCAATAATCTCCATCAACGGGGATTGTCAACGGGGAAAAGTGGAATAAGCCTTAAGTGACATCCCGAATTCTATAAGTATGAGTGTAAAAAACCGCGATAGTTTAAAAATTATTTTTATTTTTTTTAAGCCCCGACGACCTTCATTTATTTTGTCCATCTTCGACCATCTTTTTTTTGAAAATTATTAAATTCATCTATACGTAAATTATAAAGAAGAAAGATTTGATTGTTTGTTTGTTTGCATCGAATGGGCTCTGAAAGTACGGTACCGATTTGAAAAATTCTTTCACTGTTGGCAAGCTACATTATCCTCGGGTAACATCCTACTAACCTACTATATAAAATAATATAATATTATAAATGTAAAAGTTTGTGAAAATGTTTTGATGTTTGGATGTTTGTTACTCAATCACGATCTAATGACTGAACGGATTGAGCTGAAATTTGTTACAAGAATAGATAATAATCTGGAATAACACATAGACTACTTTTCATCCCGGGAATATGTTCCCATGGGATTTGCGAACGTGTAACGAGTTAAACGTGGGCAAAGCCGGGAGTATTCATCTAGTAGGCTATATTTTATTCCCGTATTCCCTCGGTAACGGAAGTTACGCGTGTGAAATCGCGTGACTTCCGCTAGTTTAGGAAATAATAAAATCCGAAACTCTTTTGTTCTTTCTTTCTTTCTTTTGCAGGACGTGGGATCTACTCCAGCAAGTTGGGATACCTTGGGGGCGGGTCGTGGGCTATCCTGGTGGCGACCACATGTCTACGATATCCCGACGCCTCTCCTCCTCAACAAGTGTGCAATTTCTTCATCATGTATCATGACTGGGATTGGACGCAGCCTATTCAATTGGAGCAGACGGTTTCCGATAAAGAGGTGAGGATAAACAGAGATAAATATAAATATTTGTGGATAATCTCACATATCATCATCTAGCCCAAATTAAGTTAATATAAGCTTGTGCGATGGGATCTAGACGACTGATAGACATACTTATGTATTTCTAAATACATACATATTATACATAAAAAACACCCGAATTCCGAAACAAACATTTGTGAATCACACAAATGGTTGGACCTTAGATCATCTAACCACAGGATGCGCCTTACTTAATGCGCATTCCTTTCTGCCAAGCCAATAGACCATTTGGTCTACGATGGCCATCGCTGGTGGAGTGCACGGCGTGGGCACAACAGCGCCAGGTCCTCGTAGTGGGTCTGGGCGTGGACACTCTCTCGCTCGAGGCCATGGTACGAGCCATGCTCTCCAGCGGGAGTAAGTGGGACTGCGCCGCCTCTTTCTGCGAGCTGAGGGGCAAGTGCGAGTTTTTGCGTGAGCTTGTCGACATTCACGGCGCGCCAATTCGTATGGAATCGAGACCCCGCCACCTAGCTGTAAACGCGGGAACTTGTCTCGATTCCATACAAATCGGTGATAACGCGCTCAGCCGTGAATATCGACAGGCGCTCGCTAAAACTCGCACTTGCCCCTCAGGTCATGCTCGCGAAGGAGGCGGCGGGCCGGGTGCGGGAGAGAACTCTCCCACCCGAGTTCCGCAGTCAGCGCCCTGGGCGCCGCCGACGTGTCTTCGCCGAGGACTATCGGCCTCCATGACCGGGGGTCTGAGGACGGTGAGAGGGCCGCTCACCGTCCTTACAGAAGCAGGCTCATGACGGCAGCGTGACGTGAGCAACTCACGCACGCCCCCCCTTAGAAGCGGGGTCACACCCGAAACCCCCCATAGACGCGGGATTGTACCCGAACCACCCCCTGGGCGAGGCCGCAGTGGCGGCCGTAGGTCTGTTGGGAGTCACGGGACATCCTTCCTGAGGGCTTACCCGGGGCTCTCAACCATAGGCTGTTGGGCGTTACGTGAGGTTTTTTAGTCGGTAAGAGTCCGGCATAGCATCCTACGAGGATTTTCCCTCACATAAAAAAAAAAAGTACCTATAAAATAAAATGCCTCAACTAGGCAGTAAAAAGTCATGTGAATAATCCAATCTTTTCTTTTCATTACCAGCCTGGTGGCGCAGCCCTGACTATAGTCAACCCCGTATATCCCTACCATAATACTACGGAGCAAGTGACGTCATCAACATTGAGGGTAGTGGTTGAAGAGCTCCACGTTGGTAAGTACGGGTTCGATTCTTCGCAACAACCTTCCCACAGTTCCCAAAGATGGGTCACCATTTGTGATAGTGATAATATATTTCTATCTAAGATCTTTTCTGTGATTATAATGACACGTTGAGCGGTTGATTCCGGTTGCAAGTATAGCCTTTAAGTCAAGTTGGTAGTCTATTATGGAGAGTTGTAGGCGTATATTACCGTATTAGATGCAGACCCAAGACGAATCCTGAGGATATTCTTCCAAGGGCTTACCCGGGGCTCCCAACCGTAGACAGTAGGTAGAAGAAAACGTGTGATTTATAGTCGGTACAACAAACCATGACGGATTTTCCTCTCGTCAAAAAAAAGGCCCAAGACGAATGCGTGACGTCAGAATTTAACGCATTTCTTATGCCCCAAGAAGCGGCATAACACGTGACCCGAGAGGCCGCGATTATAGCCAAAATCTGTCGGGAATCCTGGGATATCCTTTCAAGGGCATAGCCGGGACTCTCGGCATGAGTAGTGGTAGGACACTTGAAGTTTTTAGTTGGTAAGAGCCCAGCAAAGCATTCACGGGGAAAAAAAGAAAAGGTAAGCCGTTTGGGAGTCCTGGGACATCCTTCCGAGGGCTTACCCGGGCTGCTGGGCGTAACGTGTGGTTTTTTAGTCGGTGGGAGTCCGGCATAGCATCCATGAGGATTTTCCCTCACGTTAAAAAAAAAGTAGTATTCTAAATGTATGTATTTTTTTACACAGGATACGCAGTAACACAAAAAATCGTTCAGGGCGAAGGCCGATGGGAGCTTCTCTTCGAAGAATCTGAGTTCATCCCTCGCTACGATGATTTTCTCGTGGTGAGGGCGTCCGCCTATACCGAAAAAGATCATTTGCAGTGGAGCGAACTCGTCGAAAGCAGGATTCGGCCTTTTGCTTGTGAGTATATTTTCATACTAGCGAATGTCATGCAGCTTCACCTGCGTAGCTCCCGTTCTAGTGGGAATGTAGAAATAACATATTTGGGAGTCCTGGGACATCCTTCCAACGGCTTACCCGGGGCTCCCAACCATAGACTGTTGGGCGTTACATAAGGTTTTTGAGTCGGTAGGAGTCCGGCCTAGCATCCATGATGAATAAAAAAAAGGATTAAAATATAGCCTATGTTCACGCGAGATAGTGGAGCTTCCCAGAGATTGCGGATCGTGAGATCGTGGATTCGATTCCCACCGAAGACAAAAATATGTGTATAAATATTTGTCTTGAGAGTATACGATACCTAAAACGTAAATGAAACTATTTTACTACCAATAAAATTCGAAACGTTTACCAAAAAATGGATATATGGTCACCAAATTGGATACATGATCACCAAAACTGTTCAAACTGTCGAGAGATTAACGGATTATTATTCGGTAAGTCGGTAAGTAGTTGGTATAAATGTATCGCAATTACCTTCTAAGTATAAATAATACCAATAGGTTCTGGCGCTCGGCGGACGCGGCCGCGGCACTCTCGCTTCGTTCACTCGCCTTCGCGCGTTAATGGTTTTGGTGTCAATTAATGAATCCATTTTGGTGACCACTTAAAATGTTTCCAAACGTAAACAGGGACACCCAGTATTTACGTTTTAGGTATTAGTATCCATTTACAAAAAAATATGTTTGCAAGTATTATATACGTGGTCTGATACCCTCAACACAAGCAGGTTAATCCTACCTTACTTTGTGATCAAATACAGTTGTGTAAATTTTGTCCGTAAATATTTATTTATTTAGAATGATTTTAACCCACCGTTATAATGCCTATAAAATCTGATTACTTACTCATCTATTATCAAGACTAGCACCTCAACATCTAGAAACTAGGATTTTTTTAGCGTAACCTAAATTTATAATGTGGAACATCCTTCCGAGGTCCTTATCCAGGGCTCCCAACCGTGGGTAGTAGGTAAGAAACGTGTAGTTTTTAGTCCATAAGAGTCCGGCCATACTATCCATTACGGATTTTCTTCACGTCTAAAGAAAAAGGTACCTACAAAAAGGTTTTTTATTTATGTATGAAGCTCACCAAACTGAAACCGACCGCCTGATGGAAATCCATGGCGACATAATTATAGCGATTGGGGGCCAGTCTACGGACTGAATTATTTTACAATACCCTAATCTTAAAACTCTTTTATGACTAAGCAAACACGCCAGTTTACAATTAACCTTACATTCAAAGAAATCCTTGAATTGTAGTTTCAACGAAAGTTGAGACGTCTCTAATTTCTGAACTACAAAAGCCTCAGTATTGAAACTTGTGTGGAACAATTCTTAAACCACTCCCTTTCCAACACTAAAAAATATTTGAAATCGAAACACCCGTTGAGAAATTACAACTGAATAACCATTTTGTCTTTTATCCCCTCTTCCACAGGGACCGCGTAAAATATCGGAATCAAAAGTATCCTAGAACCTTCCTCGGATTATAAACTCAGATTGTGCCCAGTATCATTTAAATCCATTCAGTAGTTTCGGCGTGATACTTATTCGGGATACAGACAGACAGTCATGAAAAGTTTAAATTACATTTTCGGCTTCAGTATCGATTAGAGAACGCCCTACAATTAAAATTTTCAAAATATCTTACATGTACAGACTCTCGACCTTCTACAGTTTTATTATTTGTATAGATGAATCTTACCAAATTGAAACAGACTGCCTGATGGAAATCCATAGCGACATAATTATAGCGATTGGGGGCCAGTCTTACAGTCCATAAGACTTCTGATCCCGGGGTTTTAAGAGAAGGGAAACATGTGCTCAGACAGACCGTTCCAAGCCACTCTAGTTTGACAGAGAAGCGATCTTGTGAATCGAATTGTGAATCGTTCTGGCACAGGGTGGAAACTCTGTTCATATGATTCGTTTGGGCAGGGAGTTGCCTATCTGTATGTAATGCCAATATATATTATCTTTGGTTCTGGTTCTGGCTAATTTTTTTCATTGTATTTATAAGAGCGGCAACTCTTCCCGGTATGCGTTGTTCCGGATCTATTCGGGTGACCATACCTTTGACTACCATCAATGGTACAGGAGAATACAGTAGACTGAATATAAAAGACTTACTAATAGTTTGATAAACAATAACTACTGTTTTTTACAGCTCGTCTAAATGATAACTGGGGCATCGATGCAACGCATGTTAGCACGACCTGCTACAAATCTATGATAACACGACCTATGACTCCTGGTAAGCATAATTACTATCTATATACTTCTATAAGTATTCCCGTACTCATTTCCCACAGCAACTGGGTCCCAGGACGAATTAAATAAAAAAAATTGGATGGGTGGATGGGTATCGTGTACAAATTTCACCTAATTTTCTTTATAGAACTTTAAGTTTATGAAGCGTTCAACGGTTCAACCTGGCGTTATTGTATTTATAGATTTTAATTTAGACGCTATCCCAAATCTCACTTTTTTTTTTTTTTTCTTGGCTATAACTTCTGTGTACCAGAATCTACAGCAATGATAATGTAAAGGCCTGCTTCTGTAAAGACGGTGAGCAACTCCCTCACTGTCCTCAGGCTTCGGTGAATGAGGCCGATAGTCTGTCCTCAGGCTACGGTGATGGAGGCCGATAGTCTGTCCTCAGGCTTCGGTGAATGAGGCCGATAGTCTGTCCTCAGGCTACGGTGATGGAGGCCGATAGTCTGTCCTCAGGCTTCGGTGATGGAGGCCGATAGTCTTGGACGAAAACAAGTCTACATGAATCCCGCTCCTCTTTAACTAGTATATTATTTTCATTACAGAACCGAAAACCTCAGACGAGTGCGATTCACAGGACAGCGGAGACAAAGAAACAAAGGTAAGTTTTATGTTATCATGTTAGTCTGAAGTGGCAGTGGGCTGGCCAAATCTGTAGGAGAACTGATGGTCGGTGGAGCAAACGAGTTCTGAAGTGGAGACCGCGATACTAGGGACTTTGAGCTAGATTTCGTATGTTATAAGTTGTTTTTATTAACCCCCGACGGAAACCCGGGAGGGGTGTTATAAGTTTGACGTGTGTGTGGGTGTGTGTGTGTGTGTGTGTGTAAGTCTGTCTGTGGCATCGTAGCTCCCAAACGGATGAACCGATTTTGATTCTGTTTCTTTTGTTTGAAAGATGGGTTAGGGGAGAGTGTTCTTAGCTATGTTTTATAAAAATCGGTTAAGCCATTTCAAAGCTATGAGGGGTGAAAGTGGTGATGAAAAATTTAATGTGTTCAAATATACCCGTGTTGGGTATCAAATGAAAGGTCATATCTTATACATCTCGATACCGCATTTATGAAAATCGGTTAAGCCATTCGAAAGATATGAAGTGGAATGTATTGCTAATTCTGTAACCACACTCCGCGCAATTCGCATTAGCTCTGAATAATTGTTTTTTTTTTTTTATATTTATTAGAATAATTGTTGATAGACTATTCGTCATTGTTGACATTAAAAACCCCTATAAAAAGCAAAAAATAAAAAATACCGCTCTATACCTAAACAGAGACAGACGTACGGTTAGGTTATGATTAGATGAGCGGTCCCCGACGAGACAAACTGTTAGTTAAAAATATGAATAGGTAAATAATATAGCTACCTATAATAATAATACAGGTTCAATACTTAGGGTAGATAGGTCATGGTGCGAGCCATGCTCTCCAGCGGGAGTAAGTGGGACTGCGCCGCCTCTTTCTGCGAGCAGGTCATGCTCGTGAAAGAGGCGGCGGGGCGGGTACGGGAGAGAACTCTTCCCCCCGAGTTCCGCAGTCGGCGGCCTGGACGCCGCCGACGTGTCTTCGCCGAGGACTATCGGCCTCCATGACCGGGGGTCTGAGGACGGTGAGAGAGTCATGCTGGCACCCCAGCCCGTTAAGACACACTAAGGCAGATCGCTATTTTACTAAATTAGTTAAATTTTAATAACTGTGTTTAATCACTGTAATTACCATAAAAAGTTGTCAAAAATAACCTTGAACTAGTGTATTATAGAAAATTGGACAATACCTGCATGAACAGTGAGTAAAAAACGTAAATCTTTGTATTGAATAGTTGTCAAATTTGAACACGCACACATTGATATCTAAATAACAGATTTTTTTATCACTTTTGCACTAAACATAATTAAAAGCACAGACATAATTTTACAATAACAAGAATTTTTGACATTTGCAAAAGTTAAGACTACCCACAGAAGAAAAATAAAAAGAAAGACATACCAAAACATACTGAGCATACATTAGTTTTAGTGTAGCTTGAGCTTACGCTGTGTAAAACTATCTAAGCTACCAAATATAAATAAAATGGACACTCCTAGTAAAATCACATTAAGACGCAAGCAACTTAGAAGATCGCTGCCTGACGAGAATTTAATACAAAATAATTTGTTTGATAACTCTGAGAAGAACACATTTTTTACTAGCTTAGATATCTTAACGTGTACAGAGGACGGGATTAAGGAGCAATTGAAAATTGAAATGGACTGCATTATTATTGAAAATTTGGGACTTAAGGAACAAATAAATAAATTAAACCAGGAGATAGGGATTCTTAAGCAAATTTGTGGCAGCCCGAAACTATCATTACATCGAAACACATTTCTAAATCGGAGTGCTGTGAGGAGGCGCTTATCAAAAAGCTTTCAAAGTCCCGTAAAAGAAATTACAGAAACTCGGCGGCCACAGTATAGTGAATCCAAATTGTCAGCCGAAAAAGCTGACGCTTCAAACAAGGCCTACACTTGTGCAACAAAACGGACGCCATTAAAAAAAGGTGTACAAGGGGTCGAATTAGATAACTATGGAGGAATCAAACCTCAAGATAGACTATTAAACATCAAAGAAGATTCTAAATTGGACAACAACAAAACGGTTACAAAAGTACAGGCACGAACACAGCTTACAGATCCCGTTACAAATAGGATCCTAATTGTTGGAGATCAGGGATGCACAAATTTAGCAGTGGAAATGAATTTAAAAAGATCGAAGTATAGGACTCCACATGCCTACATCGTGGCAGGTGTTTCTTACCCAGCGGCACCGACTGAATATATATTTAATAAATCACACACTATGATAGAAAGCTTACAAGAAAACGACTGGCTTGTGCTTTGTATCGGTTCCAATGACTCAAATCCCACGAGACTATGTGTTGAACTATCAACCTTATTGAAGAAACAAATGAAACCTAATATATTAATAGCCAGTGTATTACACAATCCGAATTTAAATGAATATAAATTAAATTATACAATTTCTACATTAGTGCAGTGTTTCCCAAATGTGAAATTTGTTTCTCTTGGGTATAATATACCCAATCCTGTAAATTACATGACTAGTATTATGAACAAAGTAATTGATGAACTTGACTACGAGAAATATTTCATTGGTAAAATTGCGGCAGAAAAGGGGTCCATTAATATTTATACACATAAGCATGGGCAAGTGCCCAAACCGGGCACTATTCCTTTTTATTTTAATAAAATATCTGGTAGAAAAATTAGGTTAAACAACAGCCAGCCTGCAAAAGGTACGATTCCTTACTACTTCCAAAACAGGACGTCATCCAATACAAACAGAACGAAAAGTTTTTTTCGAAATTAACAGTAATTCTGATAACCGTACCAAACTTAACATTTTCCATCAGAATGTATGTGGCATTCGAAAGAAGAAGGAAGAATTTGAGATTTACGTGCAAGAAAGCCCTGAAACACTGCATTATGTGTGCTTCAGTGAGCACTTTTTAAATGAATCTTTGGTTAGTTTGTTTAACTTCAAAGACTATAGACTGGTAACTTATAATACACGAGTCAACAAAAAAAGAGGCGGTACAATGATCCTTTCACATAAAAATAGGAAATGCGAGGACATACCTTTCTGTAAGCAACTTTATAAACGTGACTCATTTGAGATATGTGGTGTTAGGGACACACAAACGGATACTTTGGTTTTTTGCTGCTACCGTAGCCCTTATAAGAAAAATGTTGAAATGTTTATGGAAATGCTTGAAAAACTACTAGATCACTTTTTTGACAAAAATTGTATTATCTGTGGTGACTTTAATATTGACCTTCTAAAAGATACCGGTGTAAAAAGTGACTTTAATAATATATTGACTCGTTATAATTTTTTGACCAAAATTCACTCAGTTACCTTCATACGTAATCAAAGAACTTCATGTATTGATAATTTTCTAACTAACTTGACAGATGAATGCGTAATAAAATGTGGAGTGGATCATAATGGACTAGCCGATGGACATGCTGGCCTGACGATAAACACAATTCATGAGACAAAAAACGGGGATAGACATAACGACAAACCTGTATTTGTCTACAAACGTACTTTCAGTAGCAAAAATAAAAATTCATTTCGAAATGCCCTTGTCAATAACAAAATTAATGAAATTGTTGGTATAAATAGCTTTATAAGGAAATTTTACGAAATCTTTAACAAAAACTTTAGGAAGAAAAAAACTAAGATAAAGAAAAGTAGTGAAACTGGGGAAAATTGGGTAACCAAAGGTATTAAAGTGTCCAGTAAAATGAAGCGTGTCTTATGTGTTGGAAAAACTAATAACTGTGATGCGTCTTTATTGCAGTATAGAAACTCCTATATTAAACTTTATAGAAAAGTCATAATTAGGGCTAAAAAGTTAGCAGTACAGGCCACTTTAGCAAAATCGGACAACGTGGGTAAACAGGCTTGGAATATAATTAATAAGCATCGAAATAAAGGGCGTAAAACGCAATCTCGCTACATGTTGCGTATTGAGGAGACTGATATTACAGACCCTAACCTAATCGTCAATAGATTTGCTTCACAATTTAACTTTGTAGATAAATGTTCCTCGGAAGTAAGTTGTAAGGCAATAGAATATCTCTATAGCCACTCAAAGAGGGTGGAAAGAGACATGAGTGTTGATCCAATTACACCTCAAGAAGTATTTAATGTAGTGTGTAAAATGAAATCTAAATTATCTTGTGGTTATGATGAGGTACCTATCAGCGGCGAGGGCTGAATTTTTTCAAAAGGAAAGCCGGTGAAAAAAAAAAAGACGTGTGGCACTCGGGGACTGCCGCGGTAAAGCTATTACATAGCATTTTTTACCGACTATGCTAGTATAATTATTTCTATATAAGAATACTAGCTGATGCCCGCAGCTTCGCCCGCGTAAAATTTGTTACCGCGGGAAGTTATTCCCGGGATAAAAGGTAGCCTATGTGTTATTCCAGACTATAATGTATCTCTGTTACCAAATTTCAGCCCGATCCGTTCAGCGGTTTGAGCGTGAAAGAGTAACAAACATCCACACTCACAAACATTCGCATTTATAATATTAGTAAGATTTTAAGGCCTATGTTCAACAAAGTAAAGTACCAAGTACCTACTTCACTGTGGACATTTGGGCTTTTGGACTTTTGGCCTATTGGCCTTTTGGACTTTTGGACTTTTGGACTTTTGGACTTTTGGCCTTTTGGACTTTTGGACTTTTGTACTATTGAACTTTTGTACTATTGGACTTTTGGACTTTTGGACTTTTGGACTTTTGGACTTTTGGACTTTTGGACTTTTGGACTTTTGGACTTTTGGACTTTTGGACTTTTGGACTTTTGGACTTTTGGACTTTTGGACTTTTGGACTTTTGGACTTTTGGACTTTTGGACTAAAGTCCAAAAGGCCAAAAGGCAGGAATCTTAGCATTATGTTATGTAGCCTATAGCCACTATCAATTAATGTACCTACTTACTATCGAACAGTTTTTGAAACCCTACCAGTAGTTTCAGTAAGACTTGCCTTGGTATGATGTGATCGTGGTCCCTTTGCAGCGTGTGTCCAATCTAGCGCAGCAGCTACACTTCCGACGTTTGATCTGTTGGTGGATAGGGGTCTCACTGCAGCGTTCCAATAGTCTTACGTTCGTGATGTTCTCGGGCCCGTATGTACCGAGGATCCATTGGAGGCAGCGTTTGACGAAGACTTATAGCTGGTAGCTGGTGCGAAATGTCTTTAGTGACCTTCCATGTCTCGCATCCGTATAGCAGTTAGCAGTACAGTTTTAACGTTTACTTTGTTTTGAGTTTCACTCTTCGTGTCTTTTGGACTTTTGGACTAAAGTCCAAAAGGCCAAAAGGCAGGAATCTTAGCATTATGTTATGTAGCCTATAGCCACTATCAATTAATGTACCTACTTACTATCGAACAGTTTTTGAAACCCTACCAGTAGTTTCAGTAAGACTTGCCTTGGTATGATGTGATCGTGGTCCCTTTGCAGCGTGTGTCCAATCTAGCGCAGCAGCTACACTTCCGACGTTTGATCTGTTGGTCTCACTGCAGCGTTCCAATAGTCTTACGTTCGTGATGTTCTCGGGCCCGTATGTACCGAGGATTCATTGGAGGCAGCGTTTGACGAAGACTTATAGCTGGTAGCTGGTGCGAAATGTCTTTAGTGACCTTCCATGTCTCGCATCCGTATAGCAGTTAGCAGTACAGTTTTAACGTTTACTTTGTTTTGAGTTTCACTCTTCGTGTCCATTTTCGCAACTGCCCACGGGGCGCGGCTGTGTAAAGGTTGTTCTGGCCTTGGCGAGACTCGAAATGATGTAAGGTACTCTTCTATCCCATCAGTTTCTGACACGACACTCCCGAGGTACGTGAATTAGTGCCTCCACCACATCTCTTGCGTCTGTCGATTTTAATTTCAGTCCAGCCATTCGCTGCCTCATCCTGCTCGTTGTCCTGCACGTTGTCCTGCAGACATGCATGACGGCGTGTGTGTGCCTCAGCAGGCACAGGACATCGGCATCATTTAAATCCTCCAGGATATCAGTATAGGCCCCATTCTATGCCGCGCCGATTGTTCTTTGCGGTATTCAGCATTATACCATCTATTTTCTATGGATGGTTGTTAACTATCCTGTAATCTTCATAACGATCCTCTAAGGTAGGTACAGTACGTATTTTCAAAAGAGTTTGTGAACTCTATTTTTAATTTCTTTTTCAGAATATTGATGACATTTGATTGATGTCATTTTATACACGTTACGTCTACTACATTGATACATGTAATAAAATTCTAACACGCCAGTGTTTGTATGTAAATTGTTTATACTGAGGAAAATTCTATACTGAGGAATAGCTTTAACCATTAAGCTCTATTTTGATTAAGCAAACAGGGCAGATTCACACGCTACTTGATGAGTATGATTAATAAATACCTCTAATTTCATAGACCTTGTGTGACGTAAACAAAGTTGCGAGGGTCAGCTAGTTAAAAGATAAAACAATAGGTTTCTTCTTAAAAACTATTTTTACAAATTTTATGGTAATAATAGACATTCTTTGAAATATGCATGTATGGTATTGTTGTGACTTTTATGACACGTTTAAAGTACATAGGTATGAGATAGATGGCGCTCGCGGCTACGTCAGCGTGAAATTTTCTTCCCGCTTCCCATGGGAACGTACTCCCGGGTTTGGTTATCTTTATAGCAGTATTATATATAAATTAACAAAACAAAAAATAATACTGCATTGGTGATAATAATAATAAAATGTATGTATATAGAGTACTCACCTCTTATATTTGCTCCATGGTACTCACTCATTTTCTTTCACTATTTTTCGTGACTTTCTTCATTAATAACTGCACTTTGTTTATTCATATTTAAAACACTTTTTACACAAATTATACGAGTACAGTTCACTGTTGTACATAGATGATGAATACCTATACACCTATAGTCGAATTTTTATTTAGACGAAGTAAATTGACAGCAACTAATGTAATTGACAGCATCGAAATTGTCATTTCACATTATGAACTCTAAATTCGACCAGCACTCTTAATTCAACTTTGGTCGAGTGGTTAAGACGCGGATCGGTACGCAGAAGGCGCAAGATCGATTCTGGGTACAAGCATCAATTTTTGGATTATTTGACACAATATAATAATATATAACGACTGCAGAGTTCATAATTGACGTAAACAAAAAATTTATGAAGTGCGAGACGAGATACACGAACGTGGCCGAAGGTAGCCGAGAGTGTGACTCGTTTTCGTGACACAATTTCTGGATTCGGTCTCCACGCAAGGCCCGCGATAGAAGCTATGCAATAGCTTAATAATATCCAGTTGGTCACACCTGTAGTGTAGGTATTTTGCGCGCGCGGCGGTGTGATGCCTTTTGTGTTTTGTTTGCCACCTGTACTATACTCGTAAGATCCATGTATTTAATTCAAAACAATGTCTTACGTGCATGATAAATTGGCTTATAAAAAAGTATCATAAATTTTATCTACTGATGACTAAAAAGATATTCAAATTTACACTAACTGAAAAGGTCTTAACCGACCTTAGGTGTAAATAATAGACTGTATATCCTTGTACTAATTTTTTTTTAATTAAAACAATATTCACAGCTATATATGTCTGCTCAGGTAACGAAACCATACCGCGATCTAGATACTATATCCAAAAAAGTGATGCCATCTAGTTACATATTTTGAACTAAAACCTGACTTGAACACTAACCATGTTTTGAAATTATTCTACTACTCTCTGCAAGCTCATACCTACCTATTTCAAATTGTCTCGATTGAAGTTAATTGACAATAATTCATAAATTTGGGACTTAGACGCGAAATAGGTATAGGTACTTCTAATGTTTTTAATAATATGCATGTACTAGCTAATGCCCGCAGTTTCACCCGCGTAAAATTAGTTCCCGTGGGAAGTTACTCCCGGGATAAACAGTAGCCTATGTGTTATTCCAGACTATAATGGATATCTGTATCAAATTTCAGCCCGATCCGTTCAGCCGTTCGAGCCTGAAAGAGTAACAAACATCCACATTCACACTCACAAACTTTCACATTTATAATATTAGTAAGATTTCAAGTACCTATAGAGTATTAAAAACCGCGATATTTTACAATACAAAATTGAAATAAAAACATACTTCTTATCTATTTTTTCAAAAATATCTGACAAAGTGATTCTATGGAACAAAACTGCTTTATTATGTTATAAACTATTAATGAAACATTCAGCCAAAATAAAGATTATTAGGTATCCCAAGCCATTGAACTAATATCACTAGCGTATTCTGAGATACCTACTTGATAAATATAAAAAAACACTGACCTTTATTTTTTATCGAACCCGTAATACCGAAGGCCTACGTCCATCAGTGAGCATTATGTGACTCCAAAACAATAATCATGTGTACAGAAATCACAACAAAATACAAAACACAATTTTACACACTTTCACGATGTATTTTGTACTTGAAGTAGATAATTATTTATAATTAACTAATAAACAGCACAATACTTTATAAAGTCAATTGAAACTATGTTATGTTTTATTATTATTCACGGGAAACGCATGTGAAATGAAGTAATAACAACACATCAAATTAAAAACACACTTCGATGCAAAACGTTTCGACGTGCGTTAGGTGCATTTAAATTGGTCGAGTTTTCAAGTCAAATACGTTGTCCTTTTCTATTAATATGACTGTCTCAGGTGTAAGCCACGAACTCATGGCTTACTTTAGGCGAAAATCCACGAATCAAATCTTGAAAAAATGTGAGAGAATAGGACGCATATATACATTTGCGTAGTACTAACGAAGCAGACGCAAAATGATCAGGAAGCCGGGCTTACCGCGTGATGTCAGAGATAGGGTCTTTGAACTTTGACTCGAAAATTTATTGCTATAACTTTTGTAGCAGGGGTTGAGACGAAAATGCCGACTTACCATGTAAATTTGCAAATATTTTTATATTTGAATGAGTGTTCGAGAATATATAATTGTGTTTATTAGTTATGAGTAAATATTACATGTCACTGCCCGATCTGAAAAGGGAAGCCACAAGGAATGGGCTTCTATGGACAATTCGCCACTGGTACCTATGTGTGTTATTAAAGAAAATATTGACATATTAGCAGAACCATTAAGTAATTTCTACAATAAATGTATATCGGAAGGCATTTTCCCTGATCAATTTAAAATAGCTAAAATTATACCAATACATAAAAAGGGGGCTAAAACTGATCCTAAAATGTATCGACCAATTTCATTATTGCCAACAAAGTCAAAAATCTTTGAGACGTTGTTAAAGAAACGGCTACTCAGACATTTAAATTTCAATAATGTTTTTAATAAAAGACAATTTGGGTATTTGAAAAACGTAGGAACTCTGGATGCTGTAAACATTTTGGTCAATGATGTTGCAGTGGCTTTAAATGATAAGAAAACAGTTGCAGGAATCTTCCTAGATTTAAGTACTGCTTTTGATTCGGTGGATCATAAATTATTGTTAGCGAAATTGGATTATTATGGAGTCCGAGGCGCAGCAAAGCAGCTTTTTGTATCCTATCTGCAAAATAGATCTATGTTTGTGGAAATTGTCACCACATCTGACGAAAAAGTTGACAAACCATATCTGGCGAATAAAACGTATAGATCAATTTTTTTCCCAAGAAAAATGGGGGTGCCGCAAGGATCTATTCTCGGACCAATATTTTTTATAATCTTTATTAATGATGTAATTAATTATATGACTAACATGATAGCTAATTCAATAAAATTGACCGTTTTCGCTGACGATACAAATGCTGTAATATATGCTAATAATACAGAAAATCTTAATAAGTTGGTTGATGAAACATTGAAGGCATTTCAAGACTGGTTTATTAATAACAATTTAAAATTGAATGTTAACAAGACGAACTTAATACGGTTCCAAACTACTACAAAAGATAATGACATCATATATAGCACTATAAACGGTAATAGAGTAGACACAGTCAAAGTGGTTAAATTCTTGGGTGTACAAATAGATTATTTATTAAATTGGCAAAATGAACTGACAAATATGGAGAGTACAATTAGCTCAGCATGCTATGTGCTGAGAAGTCTAAGAGACGTTCTTCAATTAGAGATGCTTAAAACAGTATATTACTCATTAGTTGAATCTAAATTAAGATATAGCATTATAGTGTGGGGTGGAAGTTACAACTACAATGTGCAAAAGGCCTTTGTAGCTCAGAAAAGGGCCATCAGGACAATTGTCCGAATAAAGCAACAGGAATCCTGTAAACCTCACTTCAAAAGGCTCAATATTTTGACAGTACCTAGTCTTTATGTATTAGTTGTATTGTGCAACTTTGCGAAAAACATTCACGAATTTGAAAACGAGGAGGAGAAACAAATAAGGGAGAACTCACGTAGGAAAGATTTTTGTTCAAAATTACTTCCCACCTTGAATGTAGTAAAGCACAGCTCCTATTATTCGTCAGTGAAGTTGTTCAACAAACTGCCACTGAATATGAAAATTATACTTTACAGGACCTATGAATTTAAAAATAAATTGAAAGACTATTTGATAGACAGATGTTTGTACTCAGTGGACGACCTGTGAATACATGATTATTAATTTAGTTCTGTCAAAATCTGCTAGTGATTTATTTTTGGTAGTCATCTTAATTTATTGGGTACTTTTACTGAAGTTTTACTTATTTTTTGACTCATATAATATTGTATTGAATTTTTATTTTATCAGGACATTTTAGATTTTAATTGTTTGTATTTTTGACATTGAAAATATTTTAATTTAGTGCATAATGACAATTTAATTTGTTATTAATAGTTATTATTTCTTTACTGGACTGCATGATTTCTTTTCTCTTTGACATTGATAAATTTTAAATTAATAGTAAATGTAATGGGATTGTAAATAAAATACTTAGTATTGAAATGAAGATGTAATTAGACTGTGCTTAGAAGTAATGTATAATGCTAAATGATGGAATGGCACAAAGGGAGTTCAAAATTGCGAGGCTTGTGCTCGAGTTCATTGTTCTTCTTTTTTAATGTGATGAAATCGATTTGTATTTTAAATGTTGTATGTCATAAGGGTGGAATAGTTTTTAATGTTGAAAGGGTTGGCATAAAATTTATTGTAAATGTATAGTAAACCTGTAGGAACTTAGTATAAGAACTTTTTCTCAATTCAAACACAATGTATATTGTTTTATGAATAAATAAATAAAAAAAGTCGCTCACCGTCCTTACAGAAGCAGGCCCATGACGGCAGCGTGACGTGAGGAACTCACGCACGACCCCCCTTAGAAGCGGGATCACACCCGAAACCCACCCCCAAAGACGCGGATTAGCACCCGAACCACCCCCTGGGCGAGGCTGCAGAGGCGGCTGTAGGTCTGTTGGGAGTCCTGGGACATCCTTCCGAGGGCTTACCCGGGGCTCACAACCATAGGCTGTTGGGCGTTGCGTGAGGTTTTTTAGTCGGTAGGAGTCCGGCATAACATCCATGAGGATTTTACCTCACGTAAAAAAAAAAAAAAAAAAAGGGTAGATAGGTCATAATATAATATTTATTTTTTTACTTTATACAGGTTTTTTATTGTTCTATTTTTGTGAGTCGGAGGTTTTTTAAATTTTTAATTTAATTTTTTTAATATAAAATATTTATAAGAAAGGCAATAGTAAAATCTTCATTTGCACTAGAGCATTTTTTTAATATTGGTTATAGTTTTTTTATAATGAATTTATTTCGTTAAAAGCGCACAAAAACCGATCGATCTCTCTTTTTTGCACGCTAAAATGTATATCTTCTATCTTATTTTAACAATTTGGCGTCTGGTAGGCTCTTAAGAGCATATAATATCTATCTACCCTCCTTCGTAAACAATACAAAAATTTAATTTCTGTTGTTGCAGCTTGTACCATGTTCAACGTGGGTCATAGGCCTGATCCTCACCGAGGGGTTAGAGCTTGAACTGTCGCAGGAATTGGTATACTTCTACGGAACCGTCGGTTATGATGCGAGCCTGACTGATATGCAAAACAAGGGGATTATAACTCGGGTAAGTCGAAATGCAATCAATACAATCGCGCGGCTGAAGCGCTCGTGCATATTTCACCTTTTTAGAATTTGTCCCACGTTATAGCTTTTGTGCAGTATTGCCGTATGGACAGGCGTAGGTTGTGACTGTCCGCTGATGAAAATTTTCAAGCCACCGCGTTTACAACTTGGCTTAACAACTGCTATTTTTACTGGCAACCGGAACCAACGGCTTAACGTGGCTTCCGAAGCACGCAAGCTCTAATAAACTTCAGGAAGTTTTAACGTGGTGGTCACCCATCCAAGGACCGGCAATAGCGATAGTTGTTTACTAAAGTGATCGTTTACAGAACAATAAGGCCGCGGGGCCACGAGCACTTCAAGTAGAAAAAGTATGTGTACCATTATTGCAGTATGATGACCAAGTCTTAAACAAACAAAGAATACTATTTATTGTTAAAAATTACAGTGAAACATAATTACATATAAAAAAATAATAATAAATAAATATTTGTGGACATTCTCACACAACATCATCTAGCCCAAATTAAGCTAATATAAGCTTGTGCTAGGTAGATCTAGACGACTGATAGACATACTTATATATTTCTAAACTAGCTGACCCTCGCAACTTCGTTTACGTTACATAAGGTGTATGAAAGATCAGGTACTTTTTTCAACAGACTCATGGGAGCGTATGAAACTGCCCTGTTTGCTTAATCATATAAGAGCTTAAAGATTAACTCCATTCTAAAATAATTCAGTCCACGCCTTCGGCGCAGACTGAATTATTTTACAATAGCCTTAATCATTAAGCTCTTTTATGATAAATCCAACACGCCAGTTTAGATTTAGGTACCCTTACATTCAAAGGAATCCTTGAATTCTAGGTTTTGCAGAGGTTGAGATGTCTCCAATTCCTGAACTACAAAATCTTCAACATTGAAACTTGTGTGAAACAATTCTTAAAGTACTCCCTTTATAACAGTGAAAAAAATTTTGGAATCGAACCACTCATTGAGAAGTTACAACTAAAAATCCATTTTGTCTTTCATCCCCTCTCGCAAAAGAACCGCGCAAAATATCGGGATCAAAATTATCCTAAAATCTTCCTCGAATTATAAGCTCTGATTGTTCCAAGTTTCATTCAAATCGATTCAGTAGTTTCGGCGTGATACTTATTCGGGATACAGACAGACAGACAGACAGACGGATAGACATGAAAAATGTAAATTACATTTTCGGCTTCAGTATCGATTAGTGTACGCCCTACAATTAAAATTTTTAAAATATCTCCCATGTACAGACTTTCGACCCTCAACAGTTTTATTATATGTATAGATACATACATTTAATACATAGAAAACACCCAAACTCCGAATCAAACATTTGTAGATCACACAAATATTTGGACCGACCCGGAAATTGAACCCGGGGCTTAAAGCGCGGCAGGCGGTTACACAACCGACTGTGCCACCGAGGCAGTCATAAATATTTACATTATTACTATCTAAACTAAGCCTAAACAAGGCCCCCGTGGCATTGTGCCTAAAAAACTAGCAGCAATCCACCTTTGAATAGTAATACCTATTCGCTAAGAGAGAAAACTGCCAGCCCTTGGGTCTTCAGTAGATTCTATTAAATAAGCGCTTTTTGGGACCCCATGGACCTAGGGTCTCGACACCGGCTGGAATAAAAAAGTCATTTCTGATATGTGTTACAGGTTCGGCATATGCGTCGTGACGAACTACAGCATATCATTGGTCTGCCAGTGGATGGAGACAGCTCTCCACTGGAATGTGTGACAGAACAGGAGTGCTGTAAGTAACTCTTCTAGGTAACATTATCTACTACCCGTTCGCTCTAACTTTGCCGCTGGCGTAGAGGCGTATACCCGAATTGTTAATTATACGAAGTAAATTGACAGTAGCTAATGTCACTTCGTCATAGAAAATACGCAACACTACAAGAAGAAGTGACATTAGTTGCTGTCAATTTACTTCGTCTAATCAAAAATTCGACTTTAGTATAGAGCCGAGCGGCAAAGTTAGAGCGAACGAGCAGTTCCATACATGTAGTTCTCGTTCTCGTGGCCCGCGCACTCAGTGTTCTGTAAACGATCACTGTAGTAAGCAACATTTAATTGAAAGTTCGTGAGTGGATGTGTAGATGTGTGGATGTTTTTTTTTACGCTGTAACGGCTGAACGGATCTGTCAGAACTTTGGTACAAGGAAATACATCGTCTATGAAAAAAATCAGCTCTCTAACTATCACGGTTCCTGAGATACAGCCTGGAGACACTCAGTCAGGTCTTAGTACCGTAGGGTACCCATTTTGGGTTTGATATTGCATCTCAACAGTCATAAAATCGATTCTGTAACATACCTCCGACCGACGTTTCCTGCCGGATGAGCCGCCGACAGAACGTTTTGATTATGAGTTGTTCATCGACAGAACCTTTCAACTACGAACGTTTCGCCGACAGAACGATTAATTCATGAGTAAATCGACGACAGAATCGTTCACCAAATAAGAACTCGCCGACAAAACAAAGCCTTCTAACCTAACCTATAAGGGCTATATTTCACCGGAACACCATGGAGGCGCAACCAGTCGCCGCGACCAACAAAATGTATACAGCTCTATAGAGCGATACTCACCTGGCGTCCGTTTGGTTGCGCGACCAATTTGGTGGCGCGACCAGCTCGGACGCGCGCATACAATGTTACTGGTCGCACCGCCACGCTGGTCGCGCCACCACTAATTACTATGGCGCTGTATGCAGTCTCACTCACTCGGCCGCTAGTCCGGCCGCCAGTCTTAATGTTACAGACTTTTCTTCAGTACTGACTGATTTTCTGAATATTGTGTCTTGTTTCAACAACTAATTTTCACACAAAGTCATGTCAGTGACTCATAAAAGGCCCTGGGCCCTGACGGCCATCCTCACTTAGCTGAAAACTTTATCCGGAAATCTTCTTAGATCGTCATATATGTTAACGAATTGTCCTTTCTTACAGCGATCTGCTAAATAAGGATGAACCCACCACTGTTTCTCTCTTTTCTTGAACTTTTTTTCCTACGCACATACAGCAGTAGTGATATCTCTTCAAAGTCCATTTTGATATTGTCTCAGTGTGGTGCCACTACTCTGGTGTCTGTTTGGTGTCTCGTTTGGTAGCTCGCGGACACCACGGTTGCTAGACTGGTTGCACCACCATGGCGTCCCAGTAAAACATAGCCCTTAGATTCGGGATGTTAACCATTCACTTATAATCGTTCTGTCGGCGAAACGATCGTAGTTGAATGGTTCTGTCGGTGAAAAACTCATAATCGAAACGTTCTGTCAGCGGCTCATCCGGCAGAGAAACGTCTGTCGGAGGTATGTTTCAGAGCCCATAAAATCAACAATTAAAACGTTAACACCGTAAGACCAACGATTCAAAGTCTCAACATTTCAGAATGTCAGCAGCATAGTAAGGTCAATAGTTCACAAGATCAAAGTTTAAAATCTCAAAGTGAAAAAATTTGCTTGCTATATCACTTATAATGCATATTCGTATCACTTTCACTACGTAGGTAGCAACCAAATTTCCTTTATTCTGAATCTGACTAGATTACCACTGCGCAATTCGGGTGATGATAGGAACGAGATGTCGGGTCAGGTTAGGAAAAGTGTTACGTTTGGAACAAATATTACATTATTTTTCAAGTTTCTAACCAAACCCGCGACCGGATCAGGTTTTCAGGTCAGGTTCAGAATAATCGCCAATTTTTTCAAGTTCACATTTTTTACTTTGATCTCGTGAACTATTGACCTGCTAAGCTGCTGACATTATGAAGTGTTGAAGATTTTAAATCGTTGGTCTTACGGTGTTGATGTTTTGATTGTCGATTTTATGACTGTTGAGATGCAGTATCAAACCCACCATTTTACCCTACGCTTACGAAATCCCATAAATGACGATTTACATGTAATTTTGGTCATCGATCACTGCAGTGGATTAACGAATATAATATCTTTAGTTTAAGTTCTTTAATTTATTTACTTTTATATGTAGGCGAACAGAAAGAGGCTGATGCAGACTCAGTCACCGTGATCCATTAATGGAAACGACGTGTCGGATGAAACCACAAATTTGGTGAAAGAGATTTCGCCTTCTGAGGCGACGTGAGGCTAGGTAAGACTGAGCTATACCACAGGGCGGAAACTCCAGCTTCAATGTGTGCGTGTGACCAATAATGCTAAGCAAATGTTCTCTCAACACGTCCGTCAACTATAACGACAGCTATGGCGCGGCAGGAGTTGCCGGTCTGTATGTATTATTATTATAATATGGCATGTATTTAAATCGATATCTGTATATTCCCTTTTTCTAAACTAAATATTTCAAAGTTAAACCAAGAATACTGACTTGCACACTAATTATGCACACTAAATAAATTTAATTCATTATACTGTTTAATGGTATTTGCAGATCTGTTTTACTGAACGAATAACTATTATCTTTTTTAAAAACTTTTCTTTCTTTCTTTCTTTCTATTATCAAAATTGTTTATCTAATAATTCCTTAGTTCAACAAAAATTTTATACCTTTTTTAAGGAAATTCATCGCCTTATTTACTTTTAGGGACATCGTTTATTCTAAATAAAACCCCAATTTAATCAGTCACCTCTACAAAATTAAATTTGATTGATCAAAAAAATAAAAGTCTTACCTAACCTAACCTATTCCGTTATAAGATTGTATAATTTAGAGTGCAAGTTAATATTTTTGATAAACAATTCGGATTTCTGTTTTACAAATCATATATTCGATGTACGAACCACATTTTTGGTGTGAATTCGATTAAAAAGGGCATCTCGTTCTGAGTAACATATAAGTTTTTTAAGTAGGACTTGTTTAGTTAATGAATTGGTTTTCTTGCACAGCATTTAATTTGCTGGTTTGCATTCAGTAAATTAGTGGAGTTACCTAGTGTGCAGAAAAATTATATAGATGTGCATTTAAAAATATCCCTTTTTTTTTTGTTTAACGTGAGGGAAAATCCTCATAGGATGTTATGCCGGACTCTTACCGACTAAAAAACCTCACGCCACGCCTAACAGCCTATGGTTGAGAGCCCCGGGTAAGCCCTCAGGAAGGATGTCCCAGGACTCCCAACAGACCTACGGCCGCCACTGCGGCCTCGCCCAGGGGGTGGTTCGGGTGCAATCCCGCGTCTATGGGGGGTTTCGGGTGTGACCCCGCTTCTAAGGGGGGGCATGCGTGAGTTGCTCACGTCACGCTGCCGTCATGGGCCTGCTTCTGTAAGGACGGTGAGCGGCCCTCTCATTAAAAAAAAAAAAAATATCCCTTATAATATCTTTGGCTATACGCAAGTTCAATGTTCTTAGCACGTAGGTCAGCAGCGCGCGTGTAGTACCTTTCGTGTTGAAAATGTCCATAGGCTTCGGTAACCAACCATCAGGCTTTTCCGCGATCTTACATACATACATAACATCACGCCTGTTTCCCAACGGGGTAGACAGAGACTATGTCTTTCCACTTGCCACGATCCTGACATATTACTTTCGCATCTTCTACTTTCATAAGTGTTAACATACACGCTCTCCGATGAAGGGTACTCTTGACCTGGCCTTTTTTCAAAAGGTTTCCAATTTGGTCGATAAGTGCGACGCGGTTGACCCCTACCATATTGTCCATTCACTCTCGCCTATCTCGTTTGTCAGTCTGTTTTCATTCATTCTCTCCACATGTCCGAACCATCTGAGCATCCCTTTCTCTATCGTATCCCTTTCTATATGGTGACCTTAGTGGTATAAAAAATATTATGAACGGTGATCAGGATGTCTGGATGTTTTTTATCTTTCACGTTTTGACGGCAGAACGGCTCAAATTTGGTTCAGGGGTAGTAGTCGGGAAGAATACATAAGATACTTTTATCCCGGGAATATGTATCCATGGAAAGTGGGAATAGAACAATTTTAAGCGACGGTAGTCGCAGCACCAACTATTTAGTTCCTACTTTGGCTTGAATTTACTTTTATGATTTTTAAACGTCTTTCTGGGACATTTTTCCGCTTACCCTGTGCTCTGGACCTTAGGCAGTGGTAGGACATGTGTGGTTTTAGCCGGTAAGAGTCCGGCATAGCATCCATGAAGGATTTCCACACGTAATCGTCTTTTTTGATTTCCATGTCTGTCCCCTTAGGTAGGCCAAGTTCAATACATTACGGGCAGCTTGAAAATATCAACTGCGCCTCAACCTACGCCTGTCTGTTTCAATACGGCAATACGGCTCACCACCACGTGGCACAAAAACTAAAATGGTGAAATGTACCACCATAGAGTATGCCTCTACCTACCTATTCGAGGATAAGGCGTTACCATTATATGTATATATGCACTGCGTAACACATGAAAATGTTAATGTAAGAGTATAGCAAATATTACGCGATTGACTTCGTTCAGACACAATAAACAGGACGTAATATGGTGAGCCTATTGCCGTCTTGAAATGGACAGGCGCAGGTCGCCGTGACCCGCAGTAGAAATATTTAAAAACTAGCTCATGCTCGCAGCTTCGCCCGCGTAAAATTTGTGCCTGTGCCCGCTTCCCGTATTTTATCTCCTTGGGGGTAGAATTTATCAAAATCCTTTCTTAGCGGATGCCTACGTTATAACATCTACCTGCATGTCAAATTTCAGCCAGATCCGTCCAGGGGTTTTGGCTGTGCGTTGATAGATCACTATGTCAGTCAGTCAGTCACCTTTGAGTTATATATATTTAGATAAAATCAAGAGCTACTTACTCTTGATTCTATAGACAATCAAATAGTATAAATATTATGTTATACATAAGATAAATGTTGCATGTTAGACTCATTCGTTCCTGCAGACAAACTGTAAAAACAGTTTTGTGAGACCACGATTAAAATGTACCAATTTGTATGTATAGCAGATTAAATAAATAAAAATAAATTAATTACGGCTAAATTGAAGTTTTTTATGTTTACAGGTAGTTTCGTCCATTCTGTACGAAGACTTTAAAGTGGAAGAAAGACTGACGCAGTGAGAACGTTAGAACAAACGAGAACATTACAAAGTTGTGACGTCACGATAGTCTCCCACGTCCCTCGCCGCTGGTCGCCTCCTCGCCAACCCGGGAATCGAACCCGGGACCGCAGCGCGAAAGGCGGTTACACTACAGAATGCGCTACCGAGGCAGTCAAAGTGATACTTGCTGTGATTGCTTTATTAATATAGTATTGTCAATGAATAAAGTTTTATATAGTTCTTCGTTCTACAATTATTAGTGTTTATAATTATCTCTCTAACTAAACCTACCTAAAACAGCTCTACAAGCGTTTGTGACCCCGCGAACTCAGTGTTTTGTAAACGATCACTGCAGTAAACAACTTTCACTATGGCCAGTCCTTGGGTAGGTGACCATCCGTGTGACCACTTTGTGGCATTTATTTGAGCACTTCCGTGCTTCGGAAGGCACGTTAAGCCGCTGGTCCCGGTTGTCAGTAAAATGTCAGTCGTTATGCTAAGTTGAAGGTTTTTATAGGCGGCTTGAAAAATATCAACAGCAGGTAGTCACAACCTGCGCCTGTCCATCTCCTTAGTGAGGGGGCTGATGACGCGCAAGTACGGTTCCCGAACGCCGAGTTGGTTTTTCAGGGGGACTTCAATGATCACCACATTGAGTGGCTGGGGTCCCTCAGGACCGATCCAGCGGGACGGGCCGCCCACGCGTTCGCTCTCTCCCATGGTCTGACCCAAGTGGTACGCGGGATTACGCGCATACCGGACAGGTCAGACCATGAACCCGCCCTGCTGGACTTACTGCTGACGAGTAATCCAGCACAGTACAGTGTGACGGTTAGCGCCCCACTGGGTAGATCCGACCACTGTGTTGTGCGTGCCCGACTGCAGGTGTCGTCTCCTGCAAAGGCAGTAGAGGTGACGCGGCGATTGTGGCACTGCTCGTCAGCAGACTGGGACGGACTATGAGAATACTTTGCAGCTGTCCCGTGGAGTCAGCGCTGCTTTGCAGGGAGGGCTTCATCGGAAAGCGCCTCTGCAACCGCAGAGCGCACCGCTGGTGAGATAACATTAGGTATGGAATACTATATTCCATACACTGATGTCACCAGCATCCGCAAAGCCTGCCCCTGGTTCGGGCGTGAGTGTGCCGTAGCTGTTCAACAAAAACAGGCGGCTTACCGCGCCGGGATCAGGGCTCGGGCTGTGCGCGATCCGAATGTGGCCCGCCTCAAGGCAGCGTACAACAGCGCCACTAGGTCCAGTAAGAGAGCCTTCAGGAGAGCGGACGTCCAGCGCGTCACGCGGCTTGGTCAGGAGCTCACATCACATCCGACGAGCAGCCGTGGATACTGGCAACTGGCCAAAGCCGTGCAGGCCAACTTCTGCAAGCCCTCGTTGCCGCCACTGCGCTATCCTGGATATTGTAATCCGCCAAGCTCAATCACAAAAACTACATAAAGAGCTGTATTGGGCTGGCCTCGCGGAAACTAGGAATCTTGAATAAGGTGAGACGGTATTTCACGCCACATCAGAGATGTTTACTGTATACGACGCAGATTCGCCCCTGCGTCGAGTACTGCTCTCACCTTTGGGATGACTCCGCGAGGTACTTACTAGACGCGCTTGACGCTATGCAGAGACGTGCTATCCGAATAATTGGTTGTCCTGAGGTGACGGGAGACCTTGAACCGTTGGCGCAACGAAGAACCATAGCGTCCTTGGCTGCCTTCTTCCGAATGTATCACGGTGAATGTTCTGAAGAGCTCTTCAACCTGATCCCACCCTCTCCTTTCCGATCCCGAACAACGCGTGCCGGGCAGAGATGCCACTCATACACAGTGGAGAAAATTTTCGCCTGAACCGAGCGTTTCAAAAGATCGTTCATCTGTTGAACTATAAAAACATGGAACGACCTGCCCGCACACGTTTTTCCCTCATCTTACAATCCCGGGTTCTTTAAGAGGAGCGTGAAGAGGCACATCACAGGGCCGCCAACTTGAGGGCCACTGTCGAAAGTCTTAAGGACTGTGAGACTGGCCCTCAATCGCTAGATGCGCCACGGCTTACCATCAGGTTAGTGGCGACGTCAATTTGGCGAGCTTAATATATAAAAAAAACACCCTTTTGTGACGGCTTTAATGTATTTTCTAGTATCCTGTATTTTATTTTCTGAATTAATTTACCAATCTTCAGGCATTTCAGTGTACTGTTCAGGCATTTCACTGTATTTATGAAAGTTCAAAGAATTTTTATTTTCTAGTTAAGTAAATTAATATTATAAAGAGCAAAGATTTGATTGTTTGCTTACTTCGAAAAGGCTCTGAAACTACTGAACTACAGCTAGAATATCCCCGGGCGGCACAGGCTATATTGTATTCCCGTATTAGGAATAAGGTAAGATATAAAACGATTTAAAGTCTCTTCATATTTGTATTAAAAATTATCACACGCTACTGCTCTTTTTCAAAACATAGCAGTAAAAGACATCAACGCGTTGTGTTGGAATCTATTTTCTATTTATATTTTCTATTCCTATATCTATATCAATAACATATACTAAAGGCCAGATGACGTTTTTATATAAACCGTTAGGAAAGCAAACGCTAGCTTGAATTTAAATCGATTAGCGGCATCTATTGATCATCTTTTGAACTGAATACTTTATTTTTTTTTTATATTAATGATTAGTTATGCATTTATCTACACAAGACGTATAAAAAATATTAAAATCCATCGATTTCTGTAGTTTTTCTCATTTATTAATTATCATGAAATAATAGAAAGGTCGAAACTGTACATTAAATATGAAAATAAAGGTTTGCTTGGTGTGGTGTTCTACGTTAGATACCAAAGCTGAAAAGGTAGTTAGAAAATAATTTTTTGTCTGTTATAAGCAAGATATAAATGTACTCACAATCATCTGGAAGATCTCAACAGGCTGAGACGAGATAGACGTGCGTCGCACTATGGGTTATCGTATAACACATAGATTTAGGATTTTTCGCTACTCTCAATAGATATACAAAGCGTGCGAGCGAGACCTCATTATCCATAGCACTTAGCTCGAGAGGAAAAGAGAAAGCAAATTGTGTACTCATATGTCAGTATTTTGAATCGCTGAGCCCTGTGAAGTCCTATGGCGGCTCTATGTTATTCATAATATCCAATAATCTGTAGTGATCTTACGATTAAAATAGAAAATTTTATATTTTCAACAATAGTGTCGTGTTTAGTGTGTGAATAGGATATTACAAAACGCAATTATACGAAGAAAGACTCGTTTAACAGGTCATTTGTGACTTCGTTCATTCCATTTTTGACGTACATATTTTGCCAAATTGGATGTGAAATTTCACTGAAAGTCCAACTCATAACGTAGATTATGCATTTTCCTTCATACGTAACACAATATTTAATGTGTAAATGCATTTTAGGAGGATATATAAGGCAGAAATAAAAAGGGCTGTTTACAGTAAAATTGTCATGGGTAGGTATCGATAAGGATGTCGATAGTTTATTATAGTGGCATTGCTACAAACAAACTTATCTGGATTTAATTTAATATAAATATGATTGATTTTTACTCAAACTGTGTTATTTAACCTTTTTTTTATAGTTTTGTGCCTATTTTAATATATTTCCAAAATTTGTGAACCATTTTGAGTTGAATTTTTATAATTTTACTTCACTTAAGGTACTCCACGCTACACCGGGATGTTTGCTGTGCAAGGCGCAGATTAGCCTCTGCGTCGAATACTGTTCTCACCTTTGGGATGACTGTGCGAGGTATTTACTGGACGCGCTTGGCGCTATGCAGAGACGTGTTATCCAATTTGAATTATAGGTTGTCCTAAGATGACGGTAAGCCTCAAGCCGTTAGCGCAGCAAAGAACCATAGCGTCCTTGGCTGCCTTCTACCGAATGTATCACGGCGAATGTTCTGAACAGCTCTTCAACCTGATCCCACCATCTCCTTTCCGATTCCGAACAACACGTCGGGCGGAGGTGCCACTCATATATAGCGGAGAGAATCTTCGCCAGAACTGAGCGTTACAAAAGATCGTTCCTCTATCAAACTATGAAATCCTGGAACGACCTGCCCGCTCATGTGTTTCCCTCATTTTACAATTCCGGGTTCTACAAGCGGAGCGTGAAGAGGCACATCATAGGGCCGCCAACTTGAGGACTACTGTCAGAAGTCTTGTGTGCTGTAAGCGTGGCCCCCATTCGCTAGATGCGCCACGGCTTTCCATTAGTTTCCATCAGTGGCGACGTCAATTTGGCGAGGTTAATATATTTAAAAAAATCTACGAATAATATCTTTTATTGTTACTAGGGTTCAATAATAAATGAGTTTCTAGGTTTAGTATTACGATAAGAGTTGGATTTTCAGAAAAAAATCGAATTCAATTGGCAAAATAAATAGGTACGTCAACAATGCAATGTACGATGCCATGAATTACCTGTTAAAAGAGTATTTTCACATTCACACACGGAATCAAAATTCGTAAGATCACTACAGAATTTCAAATATTACGAGTTACCCCATTATAACCCCATTTATACCTTTTTATAGTCGATTACATTCAAATTAACAATTTATTCCCCAAAACAAAAGTTGAAAATGAAACTTCTAAGCACTTTGTGTGCTTAGAAGTTTCATTTCCATTCCATCCATACAGATACTTTTATCGATATCATAGGTGTGACCATTCAACAACACTATTTAACTCACACATAGATCTGTCATTTTTGGTCTCGTCTTCAGTTTGACACTGTTCATCTTGTACATTCTAAATCTATGGTATAACAAGAGCAGCTTAAAAAACTTTTTTCAAATGTTGGCTATTTCACAGATTTTTATTTTTAGTTTTTACTTAAGAACTTGTATTTTAATAATAACAAAGATTTAAAACATTTGGTACAGTAAATAATTCAAATTACGAATTGAAAACCGTGGTTTCCGAAATGGAAGGGGATGTATGGACCAAGTTTTCTCGCTCCGCAACATTGTAGAGAAGCAGGTGGCTGTAGGCCGGAAGGTTTTCTGCGGTTTTGTGGACATGGAGAAAGCATTTGACAGAGTTGTACGGAAGGGTCTCTGGGATATATTGCCAGGATACGGGATTGATGATGCACTGCTTCGTGCTGTGCAGTCTACGTATGTGGGATGTACGGCATGTGTGCGGGTGGGCGGCAGCCTGTCTCCCTGGTTTGACGTCAACATTGGCGTCAGACCGGGCTGCGTGCTGTCGGCTCTGCTGTTTGTCCTGTACCTGGACGATTGTCTTAAGAGAGTAAGATCGATGAATGTTGGATTGCGAATGGGTGACGTACTTGTGAACTGTTTGCTGTATGCAGATGATGCCGTGCTCATAGCCGAATCGCCATCAGAACTACAGTCACTAGTCACAACGATGAAAGATGAATGTCTAATGAGAGGCTTACATTTGAACGCGACTAAAACGAAAGTGATGGTGTTCGAAAGAGAAGAGGACAGAACGAATGCCAGGATAACTGTAAATGATGTAGTGCTGGAACAGGTGGATGAGTTTGTATATCTTGGATGTGCATTTAGCAGAGATGGACGGTACACCGCTGATGTAGAAAAGAGGGTAACTGCGGGCAATAGTGGGAATGGAACGTTAGGCAAACTTTTAGGTACCAAGGCCTTAAGTCAAAAGGCCCAGCTCGCAGTACACAATGCGGTGCTGATACCTACGCTAACGTATGGAAGCGAGAGTTGGGTATGGCAGGAAACTCATGAAAGTGGAATAAACGCGGTCGAGATGCGCGCGCTACGCAAAATCTGCGAAGTAACGCTCGCAGATCGCGTTCGGAATGAAGATGTAAGAAAGAGAGTTGGTCTGAAAGAGAGTGTCGGTGTTAAAGTAAGTAAGGGCATGCTACGATAGTTCGGGCATGTGGAACGAATGGGAGATGAAAGAATGACAAAACAGATATACAACGCGAAAGTGGATGGACGTAGTAGTCGGGGAAGGTCACGACACACCTACCACGACCAAATTAATCGTGTGTTAGTTGAGGGTGGTGTCAAGAGCCGTAGGAACCGACGTGCATGCATGAAAAGAAAAATGAAAGTTGAAGGAGCAAGTGAGGTGTGTATGGACCGTGACGTGTGGCGCTCGGTTCTTTCTGCCTACCCTGCAAGGGATTTGGCGTAAAAACAGTATAGTATAGTATAGTACGTTTGAAATCAACGTTCTGAAATTTTGTAAATTCTATCTTCAAAAACTTCAACATTCAAAGTAAAATTTTGAATATAGTTTGTAATAAAACCCATGTAGATGTGAGTGATGCATGTAGAGTGATGCATTTCTAGAAAGGATATTTTATGGAAATTAAGATAAAGTTAAGAGAAATAAATTTTGAGAAAAAATTTAGTTATGGCATGACTTTTTAAGGCAAACAAGATTTTTTTAAAATATATTCGACTTCGACAAAGCTTTACGCAGTTACCGAAATTTCCCGAAGTTTCAAATTTTACTGTATTTCATGCAGAATATATACCTAAACGGGCCCGTAATAATTAGGTGCAACTTTTTGCAACTTTTCGAGATATGACGTATATTGTGATAAGGCTAAAAATAGCCAATATCAAGCCGCAGTAGACATGATTATTGCGGTTTTAGTAGTAATGCATATGATTGTTCGGTAGGTTATATCTAATATATAAAATTCTCGTGTCACAGTTTTCGTTGCCATACTCCTCCGAAACGGCTTGACCGATTCTCATGAAATTTTGTGAGCATATTGAGTAGGTCTGGGAATCGGCCAACATCTATTTTTCATACCCCTAAGTAACCGGGAAGCGGGAATAACATTCCACGCGGGCGGAGCCGCGGGCATCAGCTAGTATTGATATACTTTTGCACACGTGTCCCATTTGGACAAAACAATATGATAAGGTGGCAGTTTGCACCGCAATGCTATTTGATTTGTTTATATAAAGCTCTGCCTGGTGTACCGCACGCCTATTATCCCCGAAGGGGTAGCCAGAAGAATATTACTTATATGTATATTAATAAGTATCGTTAAAATTCATTTTTAGGGACGTCCGCACGGTATTAACGGCTCCCTTATTACATCTTTACAACGCATGTATCGAGACTGCCACATTTCCGGAGCGCTGGAAACTCACACGTGTGGTGCCCGTGCCCAAGGGTAATGGAGGGACGGAAGCCTGTAACTACAGGCCCGTGGCTGTCCTTAGTGCGCCGGCCAAAGTTTTCGAGGCCATAATTCACAGCTGCTTGTACAAACAGGTGAGTGCGCAGTTAACCGATGCGCAGCACGGCTTTCGTACCGGACGGGGGACGACAGGTAACCTATTGCATCTGATGTCGCGTTTGGTGCCGGCGGTGGACGCTGGTGTACAGGTGGATGTGGCCTACTTTGATTTTCGGAAAGCCTTTGATGTAGTCAATAATGACACCCTTTTAACGCGACTGGCGGCCGTGGGCTGCACTCCGCATGCGCTGGCGTTCTTCGCCGATTACCTACGAGATAGGTGTCAGTATGTGGACTGTGGGAGTTGCCATTCCGACCCCTATTTTACAAGATCTGGGGTGAGTCAAGGTAGTAATTTGGGACCTCTCCTCTTCATTTTGATGATCAACAGCTTGCCGGAGGTGGTTATAGACTCAACTCCATTACTTTTTGCGGACGACCTCAAGTTGATACGAGAGATCACACAGACCACAGATCACGACTTGTTACAGAGGAATATAGATAGGATCGTCAGTTGGGGCATAGAAAACAATCTATTTTTCAATATAGATAAGTGCTCGGTTATGTCGTATAGTCGGGCGCGCCACCCTAGTCATCATCTTTACTTCGTAAATGGAAAGCCATTGCAGCGCATAACGGAGGTCAAGGACTTAGGTGTTCACTTTAGTACCGATCTAACGTTTAAGAAACACATCACTGAGGTTTGCAAAAAAGCTTACCGTAACCTTGGATTTGTTTTGCGACAGGCGAACCAATTCACGAATATCGCAGCCCTGAGAGCGTTGTATGAGGCCCTGGTTAAAAGTCACCTTGAATGCAATGCTGCTGTCTGGTCCCCACACGAAGTAAAATATAAATTGATGCTGGAGCGTATCCAGAACAAATTTGTCAGAGTTTTATTTATGAGACTGTATGGTGTATACCCTGGATATCCCTTATTGTACCCTACTCTGTTTATCCTGGGTATGGTAGGGTACTACAAACTAGAGGTAAGGCGAGAAGTAACACTGGCTACCTATGTGTTCAAGTTGATTCGGAGTAAGGTACACAACCCAGCCATATTGGCGGAGGTGAGACTGTGCGTGCCGAGCGGGTACGTGGGGCGGCGGAGGCGCCCGCCCCTGCTGGAGGTGCCGGTGGCGCGCACCAACGTGCTGCAGCAGGCTCCGTTCACGCGCGCGCTGCGTGTGCTCAATGCGGTGGCTACGCACTTAGATATTTTCTCCTGTTCGCTGAGTGACTTTACGCAGGCCACATACTATGTTATATCTAATAATTTAATACTATAATAATTATAAGAAATTGCATGATAATATTTAAATTTTTATAGACATGAAACATTTCAATAGATAATTTTTATGTTTGACATTTTTATTTCTTTATTATTATCTATACCGATTGACATTAATACAGAATTTGACATTTTATTGTTGACATGTACTTTGCCTATATTTAATATTGACATTGACATGGACTTTTATATTGACATTTAAATATTGATATTGTTGTTTGATATTTTAATCTGACTACTTATCTATTATTCTGATTATTCCTCAGCAATGATGAAATGGTAATATGAATGAATTTTTTGTAAATATGTGTCTAATCGTTTTTGCAATTTTAATTATAATGTTATTTCAATGTAATTTATATGTTCAATTTAATGATATTTACTGTACCTACCTATTTAATTTAATATGCAATGATATGTATGTATGATCTGTGACTTCACTATTCTATTGGGGTTTCCTGTGAAGATAGTGGAAAGCATGTTATCATAAATAAATAAATAAATAAAAATAGGTTCATAAATCAATCAATAAATTTATCCTACAGCAGTCCACTGCTGGATGTAGGCCTCTTCTAAATTTCGAAAAATACAGAACTCGCTTGCTTCGTCTATATCTTGAAGTATAATAATAAATCCTACTAATATTATAAATGTGAAAGTTTGTGAAGATGTTTCGATGTTTGTTACTCAATCACGCTCTAACGGCTGAATGGATCTGGCTGAAATTCGGTACAGGGGTAGAGTATAGTCCGGAATAACACATAGGCTACTTTTTATCCCGGAAAAATGTTTCCACGGGAAGCGGGAACGGGAACCAAACTTCACGCGGGCGAAGCCGCACGCATCAGCTAGTTGATAATAAATACTTATATACACACACAGGTACATACATATAGTCACGCCTCTATCCCCGAAGGGGAAGCAGAGGCATATTGCATGCCCACATTTCAACTTTTTTTTAAAGAATTTGTTCGCCATATTGCCATGTTGAGATGGACAGGCGCGGGTTGTGACTGCCTGCTGTTGAAAATTTTCAAGCCGCCTAAAAAGGGCTTCAACTGCCATTTTTTGAATTTTGAGGCGCTCGTGGCCCCGCGGACTCAGTGTTCTGTAAACGATCACTGCAGTAAACAACATTCACTATGACCAGTCCTTGGATGGGTGACCGTCCATGTGATCACTTTGTGACATTTATTTGAGCGTTTCCGTGTTTCAGAAGGCACGTAAAGTCGTTGGTTCCTGGTCCCGGTTGCCAGTAATAAATACTTAAGTTCTCTGAAGTATTTATTGTCAGCAAACAATCAGCTTCACCGTTATCAATAAGTTATATTTGTGGACATTCTCACACAACATGATCAAGCTCAAATTAAGCTTGCTTTAATTATTATAAGCTTGTGCTTGTGATGTATTTGTTAATACATACAGTAATTATACATAGAAAACACCTAAACTTCGAAACAAACATTTGTGAATCACACAAATATTTGGATTGACTCAGGAATAGAACCCAGGACTCAAGTCTCTCCTCCAACGCGGCAGGTCGTTTGGTCGTTACACTACCGACTACGCCACAGAGGCAGTCAAACAAAAATATTTTAACCAGTTTCACAAATATCAATACTAGACAAAAATAACCTAACTGGATATAGAAATCAGACATCGGATACGGGACAGATACTTATATAAATAAATATTTTTTTATTACACTCGTAAAATAAATACTGATACTCATACACATTACAAGAATATTGTTCCTATGGGAATCGAACCCACGACATCGTACACTCACGACCTCTCTGTACTAATGAGGTAGTAATTTTAATTTTAGCCCCTCTTTATAAAATAGATATTTCATAATGTTTGTAAATAATTATATTATATATGTTTCTAAATTATGATTAAAATACAATTATTTATTAGTAAGTAATTTTATTGTATTAGGTTTAAAAAAGAAAACTAGTTCATCTAAAAAAAAAGTTAATTAATATAATTATCTAACTTATTCTAAATCAAAAAACTATTACAAACACGAAAAGTGAGTGTGGATTCAGGATAACCATGGGCGTCTTGCACGGAGATGATGCTTCCACTGGTTCGAGCGGGTGACGCCGGGTGCCTGAGGTAGTGTGCTCGCGGCGACGCAGCAGCGAGACAGATAAGTACTGGTCTAGCTGCTCCTGTCGGACGAACCGCGCCTGAAACGACAGACGGTTGTATATTACAGCTGGGTTAAAATAGGCAACTTTGAACCCAGAAATGCAGGATGTTTTTGCAAAGCACTAATATGACAGTAAAAAAAAAGCTTGCCAATAAACCCTTGGGCACTTTTAAATCTTACAAGTCCTCACAATGGAAATAGGGATTGTGTCAACCGCCACATATCGAAGTTCAGTTGAAGTCCTGCATCGCGATATGAAAGTTCTCGCAACAATGAATAGATAAATCCTGAATCGCAATATCAGAGTTTTCGCGGCGATGATGAATATAAACAACAGTCCGAGATCAACCGTTGGGCTTCGGCCCGCAAGGCGCGATCACCTTGCCTGGTTAGATGATCCTTCCTTTGTGTGTGGGAGGAACATCTCACCCCATCCTCCGCGGGGATTATTTCTTAATATCTCATTACCGCAATATCCATTCCTTCGCGGAGAATATTGTTTATCTCTGCTTGATAGTTGACCAATGTTGTGAAAGAATTTATTTCTTGAGTCAAATCCACGTCGAGGTTCATTCACTTGTTCATTTATAACTATTTGTTCGTTCGGGTCTGCTTGCACTGCAGTACCTTTAACAATAAAATTTTTAATTCTGTGATCAATAATTATAATTCTGGCAACATACATACAATCACCGAAACTTCGAAAGAAATGGTCCGACAAATATTCGTATACACTTACCACTGCGTTACCGACACAGTCAGTCAGTCAGTTTCTCTCTTCCAAAATGATAGCACACGAGTGTGTTATGGCAAAGAATTATTAGACACTGTCCCTTATTAAGTGACGGTCTCACATAACGTCATCTAGCCCAAATTGAGTGACAACTGATACACATATTTTCTTATTTGTTTTCTAACTTGGTGTACAAATAAAGGCTATTCTATTCTATTCTATTTTCCAAAATATTTAAACTCGGGATTAAACATTTTTTGATCACACAAATAAGTAATTCGACCCGGTAGTCAAACTCGGGATCTTATGGCGGCAGTAGCAAAGACAGTGTTACCCAGCTCTACTTCTAGTAGTGGACTATGTTGGAGGACGATTTGATTTAGTACTAAGTAAGTCAGAAATGTTGTCTTACCGGGTGGTAAAGCAAGGGGCTCTCCATTGTTAGTGTTCAGCGGAACGGAGTTATAACACTCCGGGTTGACATGTGCTATGGTAATGTATAATTTCTTCTCTAACGACGCTGGAAAAAGCAGACAGATATATACATACATACATATGGTCACACCTTTATCCCCGAAGGGGTAAGCAGAGGCATACTATATGTCAACATTTCACCATTTTTTTTTGAATTTGTCCATCGTAATAGGTGGTGAGCCGTATTGCCGTGTTGAGATGGACAGGCGCAGGTTGTGACTGCCTGCTATTGAAATTTTTCAAGCCGCCTAAAAAAGCCTTCAACTTAACGTGCCTTCCGATGCACGGAAATGCTCAAATAAATGTCACAAAGTGGTCACATGGATGGTCACCCATCCAAGGACTGGCCATAGTGAAAGTTGCTTACTGTAGTGATCGTTTACAGAACACTGAGTCCGCGAGGCCACAAGCGCTTCTCAGTACTCGCAACAAGCAGACACACATACTTTAATATTTACTGGAAAATACTATTTGTTGGAACTTGCTACAGCTCGTAAAATATAACTTGATCTTTCTGACAATGGACATGAACTTTTATAAAATTGGGAATCAAGTTATCGATTAACCTGTTGTGTTACACTCCGTGCATTTCAATCAAAGCTTTATGCCGTTGAAACATTGCTTACGTTAATACAACTGTCATTCGAATCACGGTATAGGTTTTAGACTATAGGTATCATCTTGTTAGACAATAATACGTTTGCAATTTTTACATTAAAAAAATATTGGTTTCTTGCAGAAACCATGTCGAGGGGATGCCTGGCATATGTACTTACTAATTAAATGTCGTATCTTGCACTGAACAAGACCACGCCACAGCAAGTATTGGTATTCGGTTGTCGCGGCAGTAACATGACGAAATGCTCGAACTTCTTGAAGGAACCCGGCGCTTCAAACAAGCGCTCCCATTTGGAATTTCCAAGTGTGATTTCCTTAATTACAGCTAAACCTGTAAACAAACATACAAAAAATATATATATCACAGTATTATTCTAAAATTGGCAACGTTGTTATCTATCTCACGATGTATCCGAGATTGTGCGTTTGAGATATTTCAATCTAGTCAATTATTTTTCGTTTGATTGCGAACTATAACGAAAAGAAAAATTACATAAAATAATTACTAAAAGGCCATATGACGCTTGAAGACATACTTATTGTGCACACGTTTCACTAGTTGCATTATTTAAAATATGCGGTGTGTGAATATACAGAGAATGGATAAAGGCTATATAACATCACGCTACAACAATATTAGCGGAGTAATAATGAAATATATTACAACTACGGAACCCTAAAAACGGGGAAAATATATCCCTTCAAAAGCTACCGATACGTGGACCATTGTAAATCCTACTTCCCTACTAACATCATAAATAAGAAAGTTTGTGAAGATGTTTTCATGTTTGTTACTCAATCACGCTGTAACGGTTGAACGGATCGGGCTCAAATTTGGTACAAAGATAGCTTATAGTCTGGAATAACACACACACTTTTTGTTTTGGGAATATGTTCCCACGGTGAGCGGGAACGGGTACCGAATTTCACGCAGGCAAAGCCGCGAGCGTCATCCAATAGTTAAATAACGTAAAAATCGTGTATTACCAAATTGTTGATTGACAACAGCCGACGTCTCAGACTGTGAAAGTGAGCACACGCAATAGAAGACACTTTAGACGAAAATTACACTAAACACATCAAAACTTTGAAAAACATTGTGCACGAGTACAAAATAGGGACATTTCCTTTACATATAAAACATTGTGGAAATAGTCTATTAAACATAACAATTCTGTGTTAAAATCGTAATTCAATTCAATTCAATTTTTCTTGAATGGCAAACGGTATCGGCCTAGCGGTGCCGACCGACGACTACTGCCAAAGTCAGATGTGTTATGAACACTCGTGTGTATAATTATATAAGTTTTAGTTTTTCTTCGTGGTAACCTTTTCTTGTGTATCTTCCTTATTGGGTTAGTACATTGAGCTGGAACAACACATAATAGATAAATGTATATATTTAAGCTACAAATTACACAATTGTTAAAATATTCACTACATGGACAGGACATCACAGACACTTACAATGCTTTATTGCTACATTTTATATTTATATATTTATCAAGGGAATCTCTTTCAGGTTTACAGTTTGATAGAGTTTGTTCGGACAAAGCTTATCATGGTCTCAAGGAGTTCTGGAGATGAGCATGTTAGTAGTGAGGGAATGTTGATGGGGGCGGGAACGTTCAGTTTTGTGAGGCGATTATATAAGTCGAAACTATTGTTAGTTGGGCAACAGAAAAAAATATGCTCTAGGGTACCTTCGTCTATACCGCACTCACATAGAGATGTATCCCGGACACGGATTTTGTGTAGGAATACAGGGGAGCAACAGTGGCCTAAACGAACCCTGCAGATAGTTGATATCACAGGTTTGGGGACTTTTTGGTAGTGATAGAACCAGGGTTTTGGAGGGATATCTGGTTGGATTGCATAATAAAATTTTCCTTTTTGGACTCTGCTATTATTCCAGTCATTTTGCCATGATCTACGGCAATGTTTACGGTGAATACTTATCAGGTCATTATTCTGGATAATGAAATGTCTGTGGTCGGCTATGTCCGAGGTGACAGCATTTTTGGCTATGGAGTCTGCACACTCATTTCCTATGATGCCACAGTGTCCAGGAATCCAGACAAGAGTGACTATCTTTTCGTTCTGGTTACAGTTAAAGAGGGATTTCTTGATGTCTATAAGAAGAGAGTCCATCCTTCTAAATTCACAGTGGCTTCGTAGTAGAGCTTTAAGGCAACTTAGCGAATCGGTGAATATCACTGCTTTTTGTATGCTGTGAGCCTCTATATACCGACATGCTTCCAGGATACCTATGCACTCGCCGGTGTAGATTGATGATTCACCAGGAGACCTAAACTGGAGGGCTATTTTGGAGTTTTGGAAGTATACTGCTATACCTGTGCATCCATTGGAACTCTTTGAGGCGTCTGTAAAAAATCTTTGGCAGTCACTCCAATGCTCTCCTACTATAGCATTGAACATGACGTTGGCAGATGGTGATCTCTTGGAAATTCCAATGTCTAATATGATATTGGGCTTAAAACATAGGATTTCATAGCTGGTGTTGAAAACCGGGAGTCCAGGGAAGGATATGGTCTCACACTCGAGATTTTGGATGAATTGGTAAGCCTTTATAGTAAGAGGAAGTTCCTTATGGCGCCAATAGTTTACGCGGTTAGAAGAGCATAAGCTGTTCAATTCCCTAAGTTTGCTCATGAGTGGGTGAGTCGAGATACCCGCACATTTGGACACAAATCTGGAGGCCAAGTACTGTCTACGTATTGATAGTGGGGGTTCATCAGATTCCACCTGAAGTGCATTTGTTGGAGTAGATCTCATACATCCTAGAACCATTCGTAGGCACCTGTACTGTACTTTGTCTAGGTTGGCTAAAGCGCCTTTATTGCATGGCGTAAGTAGGAATGTGCCATAGTCCATAATGCTTCTGATAAGGGCATTGTACACCAATTTCATTGTAACCGGGTGAGCACCCCACCATACCCCGGTCAGAACTTGTAGGATGGGTATTATTCGCTCACACCTCTGGACAAGGTAGTTAATGTGGAAGGTTCCTGTGAGTCTACGATCCAGATACACACCTAAAAACTTTACCTTTGGAACCATGGGTATTGTTTGGCCCTGTATTTGGACACGAGTTCGAGGGATTTTGTACTTGCGAGTGAAGACTACTACGGAGCTCTTTTGAGCAGATAAACTTAGGCCATGGTTTAGTAGCCACTGGTTCAGAGAGTCCAGGGAGAGGGACAGAGAGAAGGCAGCGTCGCTGATGGAATTGTGGGACGTGTACACGGCCAGGTCGTCGGCATATTGAAGCATTTTGCAGTTGATATTGAGACATGTTCCTATGTCATAAGTGTACACATTGTATAAAAGAGGGCTGAGAACAGAGCCCTGTGGCAAGCCCCGCCACGTCTGTCTCCTCCGTAATTCCCCACCCTGGGCCTTCAGCACCAGGGAACGGGACATCATAATACCGCATATGCATTGAACCATCGTCGCCGGGATTCTCAGCTGCAGTAACTTCTGCCTGAGGATAGGGAGAAGGACATTGTCATATGCTGACGAGATATCAAGGAACGATGCTACCACCGAATCCATTTTCGACAAAGATATTCTGATGTCAGACACCAAGACTGAGATGCTATCCATAGTTCCCAGGCCTCTCCTGAACCCAAACTGCGTTTTCGGTAGTAAGTCTCGGGACTCCACCACCCATTCAAGTCTGTTCTTAATAAGGTGTTCAAAAATCTTCAACAGTACAGATGATAGAGCTATAGGTCGGTAGTTATTAGGGTCATCAACATTTTTACCTGGCTTCAAAATGGGTATAATGATCTGCGTCTTCCACTGTTCTGGCATCCAACCCGATAGGAAACAAAAGTTTAGAATGTCAAGATAGTATGATTTTGCCTTGTTACCCGCATGAGTGATAAATGAGTAGGGGATCCCATCACATCCCGGAGCTGAATCCTTAACCTTGCCAAGAACCATTTCCAATTCATAGTTCGAAAATGGGGAGTCTAGGGGGTCTTCTGATGTGGAACTTGGGGGCAGTTGTATTTCTGCCAATGAAGGGACATACGGGGGCGTAAGCCTGTTGAAAAAGGCATCAGCAATCTCCTCTGATATTGGGGAGGTAGAGGCAGGAGAACAACCAGTACGGAAGCGATTAATTTTCTTCCACACTAACGATGGTGGAGTGGAAGGTGCTAGGGAAGAGCAGAATGACTTCCAGCCTTGGCGTTTCTTTTTACGGAGTAGTCTTTTGGTTTTTGCAAATGTTCTTTTGTATTCAATGAAATTTTCTATAGACATAGCCGAGTTGTATTTTTTCTCTGCCTCCTTTCTTTCTTTTATTGCCCTTGTACAGTCTTGGTCCCACCATGGTGGGGAGGGGATCTTACCGCGGGCAGTGCTCTTAATAGGGAATGATATCTCCGCAGCACCATTAATGGCAGATACAAGACCCTCACAACAGGTTTGGGCATGGTCATGACTATTATGGGAAGATTGGGGATCTGGATTGGGGAGGGATTCTATTTTGGATTCCAGTGACATTCTGTATGTCAGCCAGTCTGGTTGGGTAAGGTTAAATTTAAGGAGGGGAGGGGGGATGTTTTGTAATGGGACTCTCTCTGAAAGGGATATTATGATAGGGTAATGGTCACTACCATGTGTGAGGTCTGTGCACTGCCAATGAGCTGAGGCTGCAAGGTCTGTAGTACAAAATGTAATATCTACACAGCTTTTTCGTTGGCCAGGATTGCCTCTGCGAGTTGGACTACCATTATTAAGGACGCAAAGGCCAATATCGTCCAGTACCTCCACCAGGGCTATACCTTCCGCGTTGCAATGTTCTGAGCCCCATCTATAGTGATGACAATTCAAATCTCCCATAACAAATAGTGGGCCATCAACAGATCTTAGAATGGCTTCTAGGGCTGTTATGGAACTTGGTTCAGGGTGAGCAATATAGACAGAGAGGACAGTAATGTTTTGAATTTTAGCAGCTGCTATATTCAGGTCCCCTATTAGGGGAGGCAATGGGAGGGGGAAAAAGGGAACATCATTTTTAATCATGAGAGCAGATCCACCGTATCCATCAAATCTGTCAAACCTAAGAGTTTTATAGAGAGGAATACGAAAATTGAGGCTTGGTTCAAGCCAAGTCTCAGTAATGGAACAGATTTTTGGTTTATACTTATTGAGTAGGAATGTAAGGTCGTGTCTCTTAAAGAACACACTCCTCACATTCCACTGCAGGAAGATTAGGTTTTGAGCCATTTTTATTATTAGTAAGAAGTGTAACAAGTTTTAAGGCAGCGTTGGACGGTGTATTAAGGTCATTTTGATCAGTGCTAGAAGATATATAAGTTGTTAGAAGTTGTAATAATAGGTCTATTATTAATGACCTATTATCTGAGGACAGCAATGCATGTCCATTAGGTTGAGTAGAGTGGGGAGTGGCTGTGATGTGGCTGTGGGAAACTTTGTCATAGGATGGGGAGGAGGGTATATGTGTTTTAGGTTTAATAAAAATTGTCTTACGGTATGACTGGGATTGGGTAGCGGGGCTGGATGGACTGGATTTAGAAGCCGTAGCCATGGCATAAGATTTATTATTAGTTGGGTTAAGTGGGATGGTTTTCGATGCCTCTGCGTATGAGATGGCCTGTTCGGCCATTGCTGTTTTGATTGCACGCTGTCTGCCATATTCTGGGCAGTCTCCGTTGTTGGCAAAATGGTTGCCTGAGCACAGGATGCAGAAGGCATCACTGGCAGGGGTGGAACAATTGTTGGCAGTGTGGTCTTGCCCACATTTCAAACATCTAGACTTAGACCTACACATGGTTTCAATATGTCCAAACCTACAACACTTCCTACATTGTATTGTAGGGTAGACATATTGAGTAATTGGGAGAGATGTGTAACATAGGAAAATTCTTATGGGTAAGATTTGGCCGTCGAAGGTGATTACACAGGTCTCTGTCGGTTTCCACTCTACTGTGCCGTCGTTTACGATTTTTCTGTTGATGCGCCGTATTTTAAGGACATTCCCGCTGCCTTGAGGGACAGAGATATAGCTTTTCGCTTCTTCTTCTGACATGTCAGTCGGAACGCCTGAAACCACTCCCATACGGGACACATTGAAGGAAGGGATTGTGGCAGATAGCTGCGATCTACTGAGACAAATATTTGAAAGAAAAGCATTTGCGTCCTCAAACTTCAAAAATTCAACCGACACTCGGTTACGGCCGATTCTTTTAACGCCGTCCTTGGCGATATTGGTAATATGATTTTTAAAAAGGAATGTTCCGAATGTTACGGGATGGAGTGTAGCGCCTGAGGATGGATCGGATTCAATTCTACTAACATGGACAACAAATGGTCCTTTGTCATCTACTGTGTATTTATCCCTCGATATTTGGCTCTTTTGTTGTTTAGAGGGTCGTATGGGAGGGTTATCGTCCATACCGGGGCGTTTGCGTGTCAGTATTGGCGAATCTTGAGTGTCCATTTGGCCGGACAGGGCGGCTGCAGCTAATTGGGAAAGCGGGCTTGTTGAAATCGTGGAAGGGAAGATAGGAGGGGACGAGAATGTTGGGGTGTGGGGAGGGGAACCATTACTATTATCAGGTGGGTCAGGGGGATCAGGAGGTTTAGCAGCCATACTGGCTGCGGGGCAAGTAAGAGCCGTTCGGATCTACTTACCTGTTAAAAGCGGACAACACAACACAATAACAGACAAAAGCAAGTGAAGAAACACAAATAAATTCCAAAAACCGTCACTAGAAGCTAAACACACGTGCTGTCCAAAAAACACTCCGGATGACAGTCCCTAAAATCGTAATTGAAGGCGACGGAAAATATTTGACAATCAATATTCACCACTACCCTCAGTAGTAGTAGTTTTATTTATCCATTTTCGGATAGGCAAAGGCAATTTGAGCCATACAGCCAAATCTTGTATATTCAATAACTCTTCATTTTGCTTTAATAAGTCACAGTCCTCGTCCTCTAAGTCCAGTCAAAGTCAAGTACTGCCCTAAGTCGAAGTCAGTCTTCCTTCAGAAAAGCGGTGGATACATTTCTGAAAGTTCCTTTGGATTTTTGGTCGGAAACTGCAAAGTTGCGATTCACTGCGTTTTATCACTTCCCAACACTAGTGCACGTTGTCGAACGTTTATGTTTAAGAATCCACCATTAATACACACAAAACACTCGAAATTACACTAATTTTGCGAATTTACAAAACGACGCGATACGATTCCTTCCAATTCGCGCCAAAGAATCCCCACTACCCTCATTAACAGCGATTGTCATCATATCTGACACTGTTGACATATGCCAGTGTTGCCATTATTAAAAAGCTACCAGCAACAGCGGTTACGTTCCGATTCGCGTAAAAAATATATAAACGTCTGATCACCCTTTTCGATGACATGAAGATGGAAATGCAAAATAAACTTATTAAATTATGACAAGAATGGATAAGAAACTGAACTCTTAAGAGCCTGCCAGACGCCAAATTGTTGAAAGAAGATAGAAGATATACATATTATCCGTACTGCCCACAGAGTCAATCATTGGAAACATTGACTCAGTCTGGGATGTTATATGCAAGGAACAGTGTGACAGAGATTCATCACAGGCTGGTGATTGATTTTATAATTTCTCAAGTGAATGGAACCCTTGTTCATTGCTGTGACAAGACTCAACCAAGCTATTCAGTGCCTCAATATACTCTCCAATTTCTTTATGTGATATTTTGTACTTTAATCTTATTGACTCTAAAGACTGATTTAAATGTATGATTTCTGACTGCAGTTAATTGAAGTATATCAGTCTCATACTACTGTTCTGTTTGAATAGTTAATTGTTTTCTACTAGTTTCTATTACTTGTTGTAGCTGAACATTTGATTTACAAGTCCTAAGATATTTATTCGCACCTATTTTAAGCTTTTTGATTTGTTTCTGTGATTTAGCAATAAATTTATTGAGCTTCATATTTGTTTTTAGATTTATTCCTGCTACTAATAACTAATTAAATGGTGTTGTTAGATGCTAAAGTATTATCAGTAGAAGTATCAGGTGTTGAAGAGATCTATCATAATCTGAGGTCATTGGCTGGAGAAGAAAGATACGATCTGAGTTTGCGCTCATCAGCTTATCCTACAAACTGAGTGATGGAGTTGTGAACATCACTTAGCTCACATTCCAAAATGTTGATACGTTTTAAGGCTCTCTCGTGGGTGTTGCTGCACTCTTCCAGACCTACCACCGTTTCCTGAAGATGATCCCGCTGTAGTATGAGCTCCATTACCTGTGTATGTAGCTCAGCCAAGTCTTTTTTCAGTTGGGTATTTTTCTCAATTACTTTTAATTTTATTTTTTTCACTATCGTCGCGTTCCTCCTACTACTCCTGGACAACCTCCAGCTTCGATCCTTCGACGTAGATTGGTCCTGGTGTGACGTGTTCATTGAACATGACCTTGGTTTTATCCAAGTTCATACCGAGATTAGATTTGCGTATTATAAAATATTCCAACAACGACGTGGGCGCAACAGCGCCTGGTCCTCGTGGTGTGTCTGGACGTGGACACTCTCTCTTGCTCGAGACCATGGTGCGAGCCATGATCTCCAGCGGGAGTAAGTAGGAATGCGCGCCTCTTTCTGCGAGCAGGTCATGCTCGTGAAAGAGGCGGCAGGGCGGGAGTGGAGGGGACGAGGATGGTGAGAGGGCTGTTCACCGTCCTTACAGAAGCAGGCCCTTGACGGCAGCGTGATGTGAGGGATTCACGCCCCCCCCCCCGCCCTACGAAGCAGGATTACAACCGAAAACCCCCCAAAGACGCGGGATAGCACCCGAACCACACCCTAGGCGAGGCCGCAGTGGTAGTCGTAGGACTGTTGGGAGTCCTGGGACATCCTTCCAAGGGCTTACCCGGGGCTCCAAACCGTAGGCTGTTGGGCGTTACGTGAGGGTATTTAGTCGGTAGGATTTCGGCATAGCATCCATGAAGGATTTTCCCTCACGTTAATCAAAAAAACAAAAAACATATTCCAACACAACGCGTTGATGTCTTTTACAGCAATATTTTGAAAGAACTGGCTGCCTCTGTGGCGCAGTCGGTAGCGATACCGCCTGCGGTGCTGGAGGTCGTGGATTCGATTCCCACCGGAGATAAATATTTGTATGTTCCAAAAATGTGTAAAAAAGTTTTTTTTTCAGGGTGATATAATTGCAAGCCACACTTCGATGTCGTCGGCTTCGTATTCGAGACGACGAACCTCGACGTCGATTGGACTCGAGAAATAGATTTGTTCACGACAGCGATCACCTATCAAGCCAAGCACACCAATAATCTCCGCGAAGGTATGGAGATTGCGGTAATGGAATATTAAGAAATAATCCCCGCGGAGGATGGGGTGAGATGTTCCTCCCACACACAAAGGAAGGATCGTCTAACCAGGCAAGGTGATTGCGCCTTGCGGGCCGAAGCCCAACGGTTGATGTTGGACTGTTGTTTATATTCATCATCGCCGCGATTTATCAATTCTTCGATGCGAGAACTTTCATATCAGGATGCTGGACTTCAACTGATCTTCGATATCTGGCGGTTGACACAATCCCTATTGCCCTTGTTTGGCCTTGAAAGTTTTAAAAGAGTCCAAAGCTTCATTTGGAAGAGATTTTTTCTGACTGCTTTATTAGCGCTTTGCAAAAACATCCTGCATTTCTGGGTTAAAAGTTGCCTTTTTTAATCCATTTTTAAATTACAACCGTCCGTCGTTTCAGGCGCGGTTCGTCCAACAGGAGCAGCTACACCAGTACTTATCCGTCTCACTGCTGCGTCGCCGCGATCACACTACCTCAGGCGCCCGGCGTCGCCCGCTCGAACCAGTGGAAGCACCCCCTTCGCTCAAGAGGCCCAGGCAATATTTCTTTTCCATCATGAACTAGTTTTCTTTATGGTCTTCTCTCGTTTTCCATAAATTCATTTGCACTAATATTGTTTGCCATAATCATCCCCGATCTTGATATTTACTAGCACTATTATCATTTATACTAATAACGTTTGCCTTAACAACTCTACAGTGATAACTTTTATTTGCCATAATATGACTTTCCATAACAACATATATCACAATAATTAGTTTCCATAAGTAACACATCTCATAATCGACTCGTGACATAATCAAAATTTGATATAATTATGAAAATAATACATAATATTTTTAGTTCGAAATTAATTATCGTTAACACCTGGACTCAGTGCAATCCGACTCGGATAGGTTAGGTTAGAAGACTAAGGCGGAAGCGAAGAGAAGCGGAGCTCCCGCCTTAGTCTTCGTGGTTTTTTTTTAAACCATCCAGAAGTAGGAGCTTAGTTAGTAGACGCCATATGAGGTTAGGCCTTAGGTTTAATTGTTAATAAAAAATCTGTGTCATTTAAATTATCTTTATTTATATTATGGTGAATAAAAGTTATGGAAAATGGCATTATTGAAAACGAAAATTATAGCAAAATACATTTACGAATTAAAATTATTATGGCACTTGATCGATTATGACCAACGGAATTAGTGAAAGTCATTTTATGTCATTTCACGATTATGGCAACTGAAGCGTTATTTCTAATGAAATTATGGCAAATACCAGTATGGCATTTTAAATTATGGCAAACATTAGTAAACCTTTCTTTATTATACCTTATGCAATTAAATTACTTACTGATAAATAATTGTATTTTAATCATAATTTACAAACATATCATACATAATATAATTATTTACAACTATTATAAAATATATCTACTTTTATAAATTCAACAAGCAGCCGTGAAAGATCAATCCGATTGACGTTGTCATTTTTGTTTTATTTCAAACTTTGAACAGATGATCCACGTGACCTAGTGACGTAATTTAATGCAGCAGAGTCACAGACTACAGACACAAGTCTCGCCATAAGCCCCTCTGCAATCTATTATATAGAGAGGGGCTTAAATTAAAATTACTAACTCATTAGTACAGAGAGGTCGTGAGTGTACGATGTCGTGGGTTCGATTCCCATAGGAACAAAATTCGTGTAATGCATAAAAAATTGGCCTGAAGTCTGGGTATTTTTATTTATTTTAAGGGTGTAACAAAAAGAAATGAATTATATAAGTATCTGTCCTGTATCCGTTGTCTGATATCTATATCCAGTTAGGTTATTTTTGTCTAGTATTGATATTTGTGGAACTGGTTAATATTTTTAATAAAAGTAGATAAGATTTAAGTATAAATAATTGTGACGAAGTTGAGGGTGTGCCTTAGCTTCATTCATAATTGGTACAGATATGAAAATATTTAAAATTGTAATAGATAGATATACTAAAGAACTTATTCCTGGGATAAAAAGTGGCGTATGTGTTATTCCGGACAATAATCTATACCTGAACCAAATTTTAGCCAAATCCGTTCAGTTGTTAGAGCATGAGTTTATAATTTTCGTAAGATAATCATTTTGGCTGTATTTCGTACTTTTATGACAGTTAAATCGTCGTAAATATTCATGCTCAGAGAAAAATAAAAACTGACTTTTTACAGTCAATGCAGTCATGTCTATTTTAATGACTAGTATTGATATTGTTCATCGCTTAATTTTGTGAAACTATGTACATTTTTTTGTGCATAGTAAATGAGATTTTCGAAAACCAATACATTGTGATGAAGCTTAGGATGTGCTTTGGCTTTATTTATAATTGGTATAAATATATTCCTAAAATTGTGAATTCTAATGGTTGGTTTTAGATGTTAAGGAAACTTATAAATCAATAAATATAATTTTCAATTTTTAACCTTGTTTAATTAATAAAACACATTCCTGATAAGTTTTAAATATGGAAAAAGAATTGGATTCGAGCAGGATTCAAACCTGCATCTTCTCGCATTTCGTGCAAGATGCTTAACCACTTAGCCACCGAAACCTACTCGGAACCAACCAAATTTTCCACCATATACGTCTTGGGGCGACGTAGGCACCATCTACCGGTACTTTTTTAGAAAGTAGCCGCTATCTACCGGTAGATGGCGCCTACGTCGCCCTAATCTTAACATTCCTGATAATTTTATTTATGGACATAATTCTAGTTTACATTACAACATAGATTCTACTGGTAGAACAAAAATAATACAACATTATGTTATGTAACGGGTGTTTTTTTAAGAGGTATAGAACTTTAAGTTGGCCTAGCTGTTTTAACCGGCGGTATTTTTGTCAGCTGTAAAGTGATTTATGTTTAGTATGGTTTGGCATTTTAACATAAATAGACTGAAGCCTGAACAATGCTTCCAAATTGTGCAAATTTATTTTGAAAATCATGGTTCTTTCCGAAATGCGTATCGTGATTTTCATAAGCGAATTTTCTTTAGCGGTGCAGCTCACTTTTGGTTGAATGGATACATCAATAAACAAAACTGCCATATTTGGGGTGATGATGATCCTCAAGTGTATGTTGAGACACCGTTACATCCAGTAAAACTGACTGTGTGGTGTGCTTTATAGGCTGGTGGAATAATTGGTCCGTACTTCTTTAGAAACGATGCTGACCAGAATGTTACAGTCAATCGTGACTGCTATAGAGCGAAGATTACTGACTTTTTCGTTCATCAATTGAACAACCATGTTGTGCAGGAGTAGTGGTTTCAACAAGACGGCGCAACATGTCACATTGCTCGTGCCACAATTGATTTATTGAAGGAAACGTTTGGTAACCGCATAGTTTCACGTTTTGGACACGTGGATTGGCCTCCAGAGTCGTGCGATTTTACGCCACTTGACTATTTTCTGTGGAGATATGTGAAGTCGCTCGTCTACGCCGATAAGCCCGAAACGATTGACCACTTGGAGGATAACATTCGGAGCGATATTGTCGCTATACGGCCACAAATGTTGGGAAAGTCATCGAAAATTGGACCTCTAGATTAGACTACGTCCGAGCCAGCCCTGGCGGTTATATGCCAGAAATCATATTTAAATTATAATGCCAGAAGATTTCCTTTCGAATAAAGTCATTTCCATATCAATAAAAACAATCACCTTTGTTTTATTCCATTTCAAAGTTCTATACCTCGAAAAAAAACACCCTTTATTAGGCTCGCCAAAGTACGCCACTCTCACCATTTATAATTATAGCTTGGCAAAAAAATACGGTAGCCACTTTCCATCAGGTGTACCCGTAAATCTTTTTGCAAACTTATTGGTGAAAAAAAACCAGTTAAACAAGTTCTGCAGAAATAAAAACGTGTAACAAAATAAATATTGTAGAAATTATCACACACCAGTATTTTGCCTAAATAAAGCTAACCCTCAAAATTCCAAAATATGTTGTCCGAAAGGGTTTTTTCGAATTTGAATATTCCGATATTCAAAATTCCAAAGGTTATAATTCCGAAGAAACAGAGCTCCGAATATCCAAAAGGACGATATTCATTTTTCCGAAAGTCATAAGTACGAATTCTTATTTCCCCGAATTTCATTAGTACGAATGATCAAAAGTCCATACTGTTATTTTCCCGAAAAACATTATTCCGAATTTCAATTTTCTGAAATTTCATTGTTGAAGTTATAACTGTCTACAAAAAAATAGGTTAATTGATATTATGTAGAGTTTTATACTCGTAAATAAATAAGCATAAATTGAATGATTTTGTAATTAAATAGGGTATTCGTGTAACATGAAAATGAAGTTGTAACCCGAATCGCTGGTCCTTACCTGGAGTGACAAGAGTAAAAGAAGATTCAATTAGGTTAGGTTAAGTTAGAACTGTGACCCCCTGTGAAGTACAAGTTAAAAGCGTGGAGGAAGGACATTCCTCGATTGCAGTAACAAGCTTGTCTCGTCACTCTCAACTCGTCACGTAATTTTGGAAAGCTACTGAATGCTTGCAAGCATGTCTGCCTGTCTGCTTGCTTGCACATGGTTAAGATCTCGTGTAATTTATAATCAGTAGACTACGTTGCAGCCATAACAAAAGTAGCTAACTGACAGTGATCGTTTACAGAAACTCCAGCGGGGCTACGAGCGCTTTAATACGAGTTATACAAGGCTTTTAAATTACGGACATGTGTTTTTCTTTTTTCGAATTTTCGATAAATGGAGTATTTTAGATATTTCGTATTTTTAGATAATTATTCGGAGTTCGTATTTATAATATGGCGGATTTTTAATGATTAGGAATTATACGGTTCGGTTTCTTGAAATTCGGCATTTTGACAGTCGGAATTATATAAATTCGGAATTTGAAATTCTTACTTTTAATAAAAAGAACTTATGAAACATCGGAGTTCTGTCTCTCGGGATTTCGATAGATTCGGAATTATGAAAATCGGAATTTTTAAATTCGTGATTGTGACTTTCGGAATTAAGTTTTTCGTATCTAAATAAGTACATACATATTCTACATACAAAATACCCAAATTCATCAAAAGAGCAAAAACCTGATATACTACGAGCGCCGTAACTGTTAAGAGGACGCTACGAGGCCCGTAACGTGCTACGAGCTAGCTACGAGGAAGCTGTATACGTTTTTACAACAGGCTTCCAAGCGAAATTAAAAGCATGCCCCTAATTAAGTTTAAAAAGTGTATAAAAAGTAAATTGTGCTGCAGGGGCTACTATACAATTGACGATTATTTGATTGATAAGGAAGCCTGGAAGTGATCTGCTTGCTCTACTGATGGAGTTTTAGTTTATAGTATGTATCTACTTATTGTAAATATTTATGTAGTGCACAAAAAGAATAGCCCGCCGGGTTTCTTGCCAGTTCTTCTCAAGCGGGCCGCGTTCCGAACTGGTGGTACTATTTGCATTGTATTCATTGACGTGTCGCAAGTGCCTATGTATTAGGATTATGCGAAATAAATGTTTTTTGAGTTTGAGTTTGAGTTTGAGCTACGCGCTACAAGCTACACTGTCCATCGAAAGCGTACGAATGAGTGCGCGCATTTGACTTGACTGCCTCTGTGGCGCAGACGGCAGTGTAACTGCCTGCCGCGCTGAAGGTCCCGAATTCGATTCCTGGGTCAATCCAAATATTTTTGTGATTCACAAATGTTTGTTTCGAAGTTTGGGTGTTTTCTATGTATAGTATGGTATGTATTAACAAATACATAATTATGTCTAGCAGTCGTCTAGATACCACAGCACAAGCTTATAACAGCTTAATTTGGGCTTGATCATGTTGTGTGAGAATGTCCACAAACATAAATTAATGCTGATGGTGAAGCTGATTGTTTGCTGAAAATAAATACTTCAGAGAACTTAAGTATTTATTACTGGCAACCGGGACCAGGGACCAACGACTTTACGTGCCTTCTGAAGCACGGAAACGCTGACATAAATGTCACAATGTCACGCTGTGGGTGGTTCAGCCACCTCATCAAGTGCAAATATAGGTATATTTACCAAGGAGATAAATATGAACGATGTGGTAATAGTAGAACTGCAGTTATCTGCGTTTATTCTTCAGAGAATCGATACATCAATATAATAACAGTGGACTTTCGTCCCTTCAATCAATTAGCGAGGGAGGTTTCTTAGTACTAGACCACCAGTCCCAGCGATGTGCACAGATGGAGAGTGGCACATCACCTGAACAGCCGCAGGCCGGAACAGAGACCCGTCGCAGTCGCGCAGCTGTTTATATAGGCACCGGTAGTGGAGGCTGCGGCGGGGATGAGAGTGCGGGGACGCGCGCCTGGCACGAAGCTCGCGCGTGGTGGTGGCGTGACATGACGTCACAGACGTCACACACCCCCCTTTTAGGGCGAGAATTTTTCTTAAAAAATTCCGCTTCTCCAGTCTTCAAGGTCCGCTCCCCTTAACGCTCCAGGGACTTGGCTTCCACCCTGGAACAAATCAAAGATAGTGGGGTACATAAGGGGTACAAGGGTGCTTAGGGTAGTAGGGGTAGAAGGTCAATAGCTAGGTAAGCTCAGATATAGGACGTGGCTAGACCGCGTAGCATAATTTTAGTAAGATTAAAAGAAAAATATAAGTACAATTTTCAGATAACATAGATAGGTAGTAGACGGCATTCGGCGCGTTGTTAGCTAGCTATAGGCTTGTGTGAGCGCAGCTGATAACCAGTACCTACACACGTAAGCTGTGAGCGAGAGAAATCGAAGTATGATTTGACTTCTTAGAAAAGATAAGATTGCAAAATGTAGATAACAAAGTCTATATCTTCATAGCAAAGCAATAATACACCTGACTATCCTGCGACGTAGTCTTGGAATCGGAATGTTAGCCCATAGTCAGGTGGAATGCAGTATTATACCGTAGCATACTTATAGATACAAGTACATACATAACATTTTAGTTAACAGCGAATACTAAGTAAGTATGTATAATGATCGCGCCGCTCGCACAATGCACTGTAGTAACCATGATGATAGGCGTCACAGTCATGTCGGTGTGTTTGTCACGGTTCAATGCTATAACTAGAGAATGGCTGAACCGATTTTGACAAGTTTTAGTTTAAAAATAGATAATTATTTTAAGATATTAGTAATTTTTTTTTAGAAATATGTTATAGTTACCACAGAATAATATTTTTAGTTTAAGATTGTAGGAACAACTATTGCAATGATGTGGCGCTATTAGAGCTGATTTTACCCTCTAGTGTAGAAGGTAAATAGCTTAGCGATTCGTCGTAGCTGTACGTGCTCATCAACGCTCATCAACCATATGAGAGTAGGATATATGGTGTGAACTGTACCTTTTAGTTTTATGAATAGAAACAACGATGAATGAATCAAGTGACTGAGTTGCGATCGAGTCTCCGCTTGTTAGAAGATGTTTCATTAAATTAGGAAAAATGTAAGCGTCGCACTCAGATCGACTGTTAGAAACACAAAAGAATTTTTTTCATTATCGACGTAGGAACTTAGGTTTACAACGCCGAAACACTTTATGATTAGAAACCAAGATTGATTCTAAATTTTTAGGGAAGAGATTATACTTTCTCCAAAAGTCCATTCCTAAAATAAGATTATTTTTTATATTAGGTACAATGTGAGCAACGAGAGATACAGTCTTATTTTGGAATTTGAAAGAAATATTGGCCGAGCCAAGTGAAGAAAAATTATCACCACTAGCTGTGAAAAAATTTAAGGGTTTAGAATTATTTATTTTTAGATTTTTTAAGATTTTATGGGAACCATTACCCAGAATAGTAACAGCTGAACCAGAGTCAAGTAAACCAACAGTATCAATCCCATTCAGAGTAACAGGGATATAGGGGATACGAGGAATATGATTTATTGTAGTATTTTTAGTTTTAGAATTTCGCAGTGAATTTGAAAATTTTGAAACAAAATTTAGCCAACTTTGCCAATCAGCCGGGTCAAATTTATTATTTACTTTAGTCGTAATATAAACGGGACTTACGATATTAATTGGTATTTTATTCGAGGCTTGATTGCAGTTAGGGCAGTCAGTAGTGCGAAAATCCTTTAAACCGCACTTAAAACATACTAGATAACGAGGCCCAGTGCATGTTTTCAAGGAATGCGAGTCAGTACGACATCTCGGGCAGTATTGTTTAGCGGTCGCAGCCGCGTTGACCTTGAACGCCGTGGGGCCAGTGTTAGAGGGAGATGGCATGTCAGATGCGATAACATTATTATAAGTTGAGTTAGATAACCTATAATTTCTGTTAGTGGAGTAAGTATGCAAGTTAGAATTATTTTTAGGGCATTTATATGCGAATTCAGGAGCTATCGTATCTGAAGTTATTGTTGGAGGTTCAACAAAGTACTTAGTGCGACTGTGGTATTGTTCAAATCTTCTACAGACGCTCAATAAAGAAGGAACATCTACTACATTCGATGTTAGAAGCGAATTTACATAACAAGGCCTGATATTATTTAGTAAAATTTCAAGCTTATCAGACTCGCTGATTGGAGTATCGAGACGAGAAAATAACCCTTGCATTTTAGAGATGTAAATGGTTATATTTTCTACTTCGCCTTGAGAACGGCGTCTAATTTCCGACATTAGTTTATAGTCGTAATTATGGGGACTGAAGTCTCGTTTTAGTAGTATACATAACTCGTCCCAGGATTTCACACTGTCCTTTACAGCGCGATACCAGTGGAGGGAGTCGTCAGAAAAGATTTCGAAAGCAAAGGATAGTACCTTTTCCGAAGGAATATTCCTACAGGCAATGAATTCATTAAGATTTTGTATGAAAGCACGCACACAAGTCTTTCCGTTATATTTAAATTTAGCTAATTCAGAAAAAAGTTTACGTTCATAATAAAGATCAGAGGAAATCGGAACGCGCGAGTCAAGAGTAGGTTTGGCCACGTCCGTAACCTTGGCATCCGTAGGGGACAAACGGGTCAATCTAGTATAGTAATCATGGAACTGATCCCATAGGGGCTTGATTGCTTCTACATCAGACAATGAGGTTAAGTCAATTCGAGATAATCTAAAGTAAACGTGGTGTAAGACCGATTCAGTTCTAGCAAAAATGTTACTATCAAATTTACATTCTAGCGAGTTGATGTTATTAGATACTTTAAACAAAGAAACTTTACAGGCAGATATATCGTCATCCGCTTTATAGGGGGATGTAGCAATGTCCTCCGAGGACACGGTTAGGGAAAGTTTAGTAATTTGCTTCCGGAGCTCATCGACCGTATTCGACTTAGTTCCCTCACGAATTAAAACTTCGTATTCTAATTCGTTTTTACCTAAATGTGTATACTTGATGGGGTAAGACATTTTTACGGTGGATGCTATCCGTAGCGAGAATAGACAAAGAAATAATGAGTTAGGTTCAAGAAGTTAATTTCAGTGCAGAATAAATAGGAGCGCGTTAGGCCGGCCGACGCAGCGACTCGCTCAAGGTCATGCGGTGAGAGATTTGAAGGACACGCACGACTCGAGTGCGCGCTGTATTTAGTACGCGTTTGGAAGAAAGATTAACCTCGCTTATGTTATTACTTGAATAAATAAAGCGAAGTTAAGGTCGAATTTACCTTCTGCACTGAAAAAAATATGTATTAGTAACAAAAAAAATACACGTCCTGGTAGTGGTGGTCTAGGGGTTTTCTATTCCCGTGGGCGCCATTGTCACGCTGTGGGTGGTTCAGCCACCTCATCAAGTGCAAATATAGGTATATTTACCAAGGAGATAAATATGAACGATGTGGTAATAGTAGAACTGCAGTTATCTGCGTTTATTCTTCAGAGAATCGATACATCAATATAATAACAGTGGACTTTCGTCCCTTCAATCAATTAGCGAGGGAGGTTTCTTAGTACTAGACCACCAGTCCCAGCGATGTGCACAGATGGAGAGTGGCACATCACCTGAACAGCCGCAGGCCGGAACAGAGACCCGTCGCAGTCGCGCAGCTGTTTATATAGGCACCGGTAGTGGAGGCTGCGGCGGGGATGAGAGTGCGGGGACGCGCGCCTGGCACGAAGCTCGCGCGTGGTGGTGGCGTGACATGACGTCACAGACGTCACAACAAAGTGATCACATGGACGGTCACCCATCCAAGGACTGGTCATAGTGAAAGTTGTTTACTACAGTGATCGTTTATAGAACACTAATACCCCGGGGCCACGAGCGCCTCAAAATTTGTAAAAAGGCAGTCGTTAAGCCAAGTTGAAGGCTTTTTAGGCGGCTTGAAAAATTTCAACCGCAGGCAGTCACAACCTGTGCCTGTCCATCTCAACATGGCAATACGGCTCACCACCTATTACGTGGGACAAATTCTTAAAAAAAAGTTTAAATGTGGGCATATAATATGCCTCTGACTACCCCTTCGGGTATAAAGGTGTGACTATATGTATGTACCTATGTATGTAAGTATTTATTATCAATTTATTATTATACTTCAAGATATAGATGGAGCAAGCGAGTTCTGCTTTTTTTTTTAACTTGAGGGAAAATCCATCGTGGATGCTACGCCGGCCTCCTACGGGCTAAAAAACCTCACGTAACGCCCAACAGCCTATGGTTGGGAGCCCCAGGTAAGCCCTCGGAAGGATGTCCCAGGACTTCCAACAGACCCACGCCCGCCACTGCGGCCTCGCCTAGGGGGTGGTTCGGGTGCTATCCCGCGTACGTGGGGTAGGACGACCCCCCGCCAGATGGACCGACGACGACCTAAAGAAGGAATTGACTGGATACGCAAAGCGCAAGATCGTGTGTTGTGGCGAAATTCGGGAGAGGTCTACGTCCAGCAGAGGACTGCCATTTTATTATGCTAATTAGATTGATTGATTGATTGATTGAGTGTTCAAATAAACAAACAAACAAACTCTTCAGCTTTATGATTAGTATTGATTGTTAACGATGAAGCTGAATAATTGCTGACAATAAATACTTAAGAGACCTTAGGGATTCTAAAGAGACCGCAATTTAGGATACCTGGGTGGTCTCTTTTCTTTTCTATGGTTAACACCCAGGTAGAGTAATTACCAGGTAACAGAAGAATGCGGCAAAAATATATATTTTTGAACCTACTGAGAAACAATAGTTGACTGGTCTCTTGATTAAATGGTTAGAGTACCTGACTGCTGATTTGGAGATCGATTTCCGAATAGGACAAATCTCTTTGTGTGATGAGCATATTGATTTGTTCTGTTTCTGGGTGTAATCTATACATATAATAATTTATCTATAAACTAGATGATGATCGGGGCTTCGCCCGCGTTGAATTCAATAACAGTTTTCGCTTCCGATACTAACAAATTCAAGGGATAAAAAGTAGCATATTTTAGTTCAGATTTTTCAGATATTACAGCGTAATTGAGGAACAATCTTTCAAATATCTAAACGTCGTTACAAACTTTCTGATTTCTAATGCCATTAGTAGGATTCATATAAAATGTTAAATATATTTTCACATATCTTTTTATTAAAAGACAATCCTTATGGCGATTAAAGTATTTTCTGAAACATAAGATTTTAAGCTGGAACTCCAATAGTTGCCACGTATTCAAGTGGTTCTATTGGGAACATTCAGGAGGGTTACTGACTACCTAATTGCAAAAACAATCCTGGTGATTAGGTACCTCGGTATTATTTTAAATCTTAGAAGTGAGAAATTTTAGTCGTTAATAATTCATTCAAGTTAAATAGGTAAGAGGCTGTACCTCGAACCTATCCCGTGTAACATTTATTTTCTATGAGTAGCCATGTCTGGTCTCTGGCTGTACAATATTAATTGAGCGTGTCTGTGCGCCATGATCGATTCATTGTTTTTTTGCTGTGGCAACAGCTGTCTCAAGGAAACGGACGTTAGTCTATGGGTTTTTTTGTGATGGACGGAGGAATTGCGTAGCAAACTGGAAAAAACCTTTTCTAAAGGTTTTTTCTGGAGGATTCGATAGTGAGGGTATAAATAGCCCTGCTATGAAGTTCCAAGTCTCTTTTACTATCCTCTAAGCGGCAGTGATTTTGAAGCAACTCTTGAGTGGCACACCTCAGTTTCGCTTTGGAGGTTATAAGTTCTAACCTGAGGACTTAAGGAGAATTTCCTGCGTTTTACCTATCCTCCTCGGAAGGAATTGGACTGTGATAACCGACACCCAGATTCTGGTAAGTTTCAATTTACTGTTTACAAAGCGGGTCGATTGTCATCTTTTGCGCGGTCAGTGTCTTAATTTGTCGTTTCTTTCATGACAGGGTTTTTTACTACGGGGCTAGAGTGGCTAGTCGTAGATACTAGTGCCACATCTACAAGTTCGTGGACGGCACGAGGTACGACGACGTGGTATCGATGACTGCACTAGCTTCACATTTGAGAGGAAGTAATTACGTCCGGAGTCGTTCTCAGCTCGCACTGCAGGCCAGTACCCCGTTATTTTGTCACCTTGCTATGTAACTGCTGTAGACCGCCTCCGTGACACTAGTGCAATAATTAGTACTACTCCTCTGTATATCTGTGATATTTATGTCTCTAAGTGAATAACTTCTCCCTATGTCTCTGTAGTGTACTGTGTACTTAATAAATATATGTGTGTACACCCTACCTGGCTGTTTTCGTCAGAGCCCTGGCCTACCCTTGCACGCACACTGGAATCTCTGTAGTAAGGCGCCCTGGGAAAGAGTTCTCTGCATAGCTACCTCGCGCTAGTTGGTGAGTAACACTGATCATCACTGTGTTATACCCGTCAAATTATATTTCCGTGCCGATGTAAAGGGAGTTCGAGGATAGTCACGGCGGGACCAGTAATGTGAAACTGCAATTTAATATATCGGTTATGTTTTTAGGGTTCCGTACCCAACACGCAACAACTGGCCACGTGCTAGTCGGACTGCGCACGGAGGGTTCCGTACCAAAAATCAACGACAACATATCACGTTTGGTGTGCTTCAAGCTGTAATCCTCACCTTTGAAATCTCGATGAAAACGAATTTTGACAACGCCAAAAAATAGTCGTGAAATAGTCGTAAATAGTCGTACATGTAAAAAAAATAGTCGTATTATAGTTTCGGCGTTATAGCTATAGGTTAGTGAGGATTATGGCTTGAACGTCAAGCTGTAATCCTCACCTCTAGTGCAAGCAAACGGTTAATGCTATCGAATTGGTTTAGGTTCCAAAAAATAGTCGTGAAATAGTCGTAACGACCTGCCAAATCTCAGAAATAGTCCATAAGCGGTTCCCGAGATATGAAGGTACCCTGGTGAGGATTATGGCTTGAACCTTTGAAAACTTCAAATTTCTCCGGAACGCCTGGGAGTTTCGGTTCAAAGTTTGTGCCAAAAAATAGTCGTGAAATAGTCGTAAGAAGCTATAATAAGTTTGAGTTGATTTAATGTAACAATAAAAACTTTTTATTTTCCCTACATTTCTATTGATGTACAGTCGTGTACAAAATTTGTAACTTCCAATGATATTAGAGGAAGTCACGCGGTTTTATCCGCGTAGTTCCCGTTCCCATGGGAATGCGGGAATAAAATAAAGCCTATGTTTACCGGGAAGAGTGTAGCTTCCCAACAGTGAAAGAATTTTTCAAATCGGTGAAGTAGTTTCGGAGCCTATTCGATGCAAACAAACAAACAATCAAATCTTCTCTCGTTATAATAATGGTTCAGAATTAGATTATTGTGAAATATTCCGCTTAATATAATAATATTTCTTTGAATGACGTTTTCCATACCAGCAGTTATAATTAAACAAAAACAAACATTTATGATTTGTATCCTTATTTATTACAACCGAAAGCTTGCAAATACGTACATTTGTTTAAATCTCTCTCTATGTTTATAACACAGCAATTAGTTTTGATCACAATTGTCATAGTCAGTTCAATATCTGTTGGCGTTTCTAGAAAATTTCTAGATGGCGCTTGTAGGTTCAATGCATTTTCTAAAATCATAAAAAATTAAACAACGAATCACACACCAACATTTTTTAATTACTTACATCGAATAAAAGTATAATACTACTTAAATTAAGTACCAATTTAAGTGTAAACAATCAAAATATTCTGTCATTGTCTTAAAAACTTACTACTACTAGTCTAGTACTTTTATAACAAGTTTTAATCATAATTATCACAGTTGTTTCCTTCGTATAAGCACAGCAATGTTCTACTACCATATATGTATAAAAATAGCACTTATTACATATAAACAAGTAACAATTATTAGTAATAAATACAATATTGGCAGTGTCAGAAAAACTTGTGGACTAGTATTGTCATATTCTATACAGATAAACAAACAAACAGATTATACTCAGACTATCATAAAAAAAATATTTGCATTGATCAGTCTTTATATTCCCATGTTATTATTAACAATTATTGGCGCCTTCTGAGTAGGTCTGTGGAATATAAATCGAATGTAATGAACTTATGATATGACTTATCCAAAAGTACAAACAATAAATTCAGTATTATTGCTAAGGTGTCTAATTCAACTATATCCTTTTATAAATAAGGCAATGAGTTACTACGTAGAACATTGCTGTGATTATACGAAGGAAACAACTGTGATAATTATGATTAAAACTTGTTATAAAAGTACTAGACTAGTAGTAGTAAGTTTTTAAGACAATGACAGGATATTTTGATTGTTTACACTTAAATTGGTACTTAATTTAAGTAGTATTATACTTTTATTCGATGTAAGTAATTAAAAAATGTTGATGTGTGATTCGTTGTTTAATTTTTTATGATTTTAGAAAATGCATTGAACCTACAAGCGCCATCTAGAAATTTTCTAGAAACGCCAACAGATATTGAACTGACTATGACAATTGTGATCAAAACTAATTGCTGTGTTATAAACATAGAGAGAGATTTAAACAAATGTACGTATTTGCAAGCTTTCGGTTGTAATAAATAAGGATACAAATCATAAATGTTTGTTTTTGTTTAATTATAACTGCTGGTATGGAAAACGTCTCATTCAAAGAAATATTATTATATTAAGCGGAATATTTCACAATAATCTAATTCTGTACCAATATTATAACGAGAGAAGATTTGATTGTTTGTTTGTTTGCATCGAATAGGCTCCGAAACTACTTCACCGATTTGAAAAATTCTTTTACTGTTGGGAAGCTACACTCTTCCCGGTAAACATAGGCTTTATTTTATTCCCGCATTCCCATGGGAACGGGAACTACGCGGATAAAACCGCGTGACTTCCTCTAGTATCATTGGAAGTTACAATTTTTGTACACGACTGTACATCAATAGAAATGTAGGGAAAATAAAAAGTTTTTATTGTTACATTAAATCAACTCAAACTTATTATAGCTTCTTACGACTATTTCACGACTATTTTTTGGCACAAACTTTGAACCGAAACTCCCAGGCGTTCCGGAGAAATTTGAAGTTTTCAAAGGTTCAAGCCATAATCCTCACCAGGGTACCTTCATATCTCGGGAACCGCTTATGGACTATTTCTGAGATTTGGCAGGTCGTTACGACTATTTCACGACTATTTTTTGGAACCTAAACCAATTCGATAGCATTAACCGTTTGCTTGCACTAGAGGTGAGGATTACAGCTTGACGTTCAAGCCATAATCCTCACTAACCTATAGCTATAACGCCGAAACTATAATACGACTATTTTTTTTACATGTACGACTATTTACGACTATTTCACGACTATTTTTTGGCGTTGTCAAAATTCGTTTTCATTGAGATTTCAAAGGTGAGGATTACAGCTTGAAGCACACCACGTTTGTTGAATGAGAGGCCCCTTATATGTCCATTTCATTGTAATGAAATTATTTATATTAATTGGAAATATACAGCCCGATGTTCTGTGGGCATTTCAAGCGTCTATTTGTTGCCGATTATAATTTAAAAAATAGAGACAACGTCATAAATTTGGCCGACCCTCAAAATTCCGAACGCTCATTTCGCCGATGATAAATTCAACGAATGTTTGTATGGTCGACTGTTAAAACTCCGAATGGTCATTTCGCCGATGATCAGTTTTACGAATGATTGCATGAAATTGATGTTGGTGTTGGATGGTTATAAAAAAAAATTACCACGAAGGCTAAGGCGGGAGCACCGCTCCGCTCTACTCCCGCCTTAGCCTTCTAACCTAACCTATCCGAGTCGAGGTGTTAACCATAATAAGTGAATGGTTAACACCCCGACTCAGAGTACCACGACACAATCATTCGTAAAACGAAATCATTCGACGTCCATCAGTTCTTTTATTTGAATTTGAAACACAGGTACGTAAAATTCCTTGTGCCTCAAAATATCTAGCAGAATAGGTATATATGTTTTAGGACTTCAGGTAAGAATGTAACAAAGCAGGCAGTTATAGAGCTCTACTATCCCTTTCTATTACCTGCTAAGAAAAGATAAATACTGTTACCGCAAGTTCAGTACTTCATAAGAGGCAGAAGAGCCTGCATTAGTTACCCCGGGACCCCAACGGGTCCGCGTGGAAGACCTCGACGGCAGTACTTCACTTTGCAGTTAGACATCAACGCGATACTAGGCATTTTCAAGTTCAAGTTCGGATTTCGTGAAGTGTTAGATCTACGTTTGGATTGCTGTGCCCTCTTCCATTACTGAACTTTATCTGGTGAGTTTTCACAATATTTTTCATTTTAGGTGCAAAAAGTTCAAGCTTTATTTTTTAGATATTTTTATTTAAAACCTTTTCTAAAAATCTGAATTGTTCGTTATCATCAATCAATACATATAATAAAATCGTAACGGGTCGCTGTCTGTACATGGAAGATAAATAAGAAAAAATATTATAGGGGGGCTTTATGAACGCAATAGAACCCAAAACAATGATTTTTAGAATTTTTGTCTGTTTGTCTGTATGTCTGTATGTCTGTATATCTGTTTGTCTGTACGGTTGTGCACGCTAATCTCAGTAACCGCTCAACCGATTGCAATGCGGTTTTTTTTATTGTGTTGAGGTTTGCTCCAGTTAACATTTAGCGTTTGTTTTATGTAAATCGGTTAAGAAATAAAAGAGTTATAACACTTTTAAGAATCAGATATTTTGAAAATTTTAATTGTAGGGGTTTCTTTGAATGTGAGTGAACCTAAACTGGCGTTTTGGCTAGTTTTAAAACAATTCAGTCCACGCCTTCGGCGCGGACTGAATTGTTTAAAAATAGTCTTAATCATTAAGCTCTTTTATGATTAAGCAAACAGGGCAGTTTCAGACGCTGCTTGATGACTCTGATGAAGAAATACCTTTCCTTTCATACACCTTATGTGACGTAAACGAAGTTGCGGGCTCAGCTAGTCAGAAATATGTTTCATAACATGAATATTAAATAGTGCTTATTCATTAATAAATTTAACAATTAGTGTTTTAATTTTTTTAATTTTTTGAGTTCTATGATTATACATAATATTATAAAAAACAGATATGGACAATTCTGTATGTATACCAGGCCAGTTATTTTATTCAAGTCATCTTACCAGGACCTTTATCATTGACTTATCTTCCTCTACATCATTTGCTATTCTTGGGTACCACTCTGTTATTTTATTAGCCAATTTCTCTTTGTATAACATGTCTCCTAATATAACATGTCCCGTCTACCACCACTTCAGTAGTATGTGCATTCTCAAATATTGTTTTCGTTGTTTTAATCTGTCTCTTCTCTTTATGTCCTAATATATTCCTTTCTTTTGGGGTTTTGCAGACGTTTATTTTATTATGTTGAAGCTTTACATTTACTATTCTGTTTCGCCTATGTCTAATCCATACTAATATTATAAAGCTGAAGAGTTTGTTTGTTTGTTTGTTTGTTTGAACGCTAGGATCTCAGGAACTACTGGTTGGATTTCAAAAATTATTTTACAGTTTGATAGTCCGTTTATTGAGGATGGCTATAGGCTATATAACATCACGCTAAGACGAAGAGGAGCGGAGCAGCAATCAGGAATGTTTCGAAAACGGGTAATATTTTTTACCATCTGAGAGCTTCCGAGGTGAACGCTGCGAAAATGGTTATAGTTACATAAAAATTGTGTACTACAAAATTGTTTCTCTTAAAAAGTTCAAAAAAAAAGTCCGCAACAGCATATCTCTATCTTTTAAGGTTCGCTCACAATAATGTAATTTATCTATCTTTTAAGGTTCGGTCACAATATTATAAAACTGAAGAATTTGTTTGTGCTAGGATCTCAGAAACTAAAGGTTGCATTTCAAAAACTATTTTACGGTGTAATAGTCCATTTATTGAGGATGGCTAATGGCTAGTAACATCGCGCTAAGACAATTATACTCATATAAAAATAAGCATGGCGTAATCCATATTTTATTTAACTTCCTTTTATTGGTTTTTCAAAAGAGTCTCAGAAGGCACACGGATTTGTATGTGTTATTTATCTCTATCTACCTCATCGCCGTTAATGCGTAGTAAATTTTCTTAGGAACCTACCAATTAGGAAGAGTAAGACGTATTGTTAATAATACTTCTCGCGGTTTTTGATAAGTACCTCTTTAACTGATGAGTTAAGTAGCTTATTAAATGCGGTTATAACCGCATTTAATAAGCTACTTAACTCATCAGTTAAAGAGGTACTTATCAAAAACCGCGAGAAGTATTATTAAATTCTAATTAGTTGTTGAAAATAAAAACAAGTTGTTATCTATAAATCAGTTAAAAAAGGTTCCTGTATTTGCAACAGTGTAAACCTATTTTTTTATCCATAACATAGAAGCCGAGTTATTTTCATATCTATTTGCTACGTCATTAATCAAGTAGACATTGTTAGTGTTAATATTATTAATAGTTATTTTTGCATGATTTTCAACCGATTTTTATGATATTTGGTAGAATAATGCTCATTGATCAATAAACTTTTTATAGTTGACAATTTTTTGTCATAAAGGAAAATTTGCTTTGTCGTAAGAGTTCTTATTCTCTTTATCAATTTGTATTTTAACAATAAGGGCGCCGGCGCCTTTAGATGTTCCTTACCTAAGTGTCGTTTCCTTTGTTAGCACGATTTCTCGCCTTTTATTTGTCTAGGCAGGTACAGTCACGAGCAATAATATTTTTGTATTTATCAAATACTAGCTGTTTCCCGCGGCTTCGACCGCGTAGAAGCCGTTATCGCGTAAAATCATAACGATCCTTTTGCGCAGTTGGTTAAAAGTAGCCTATGTCTTTCCCAGGGCCTCAAACTATCCCTATTACAAATTTCATCTCAATCACTCCACCCGTTTAGGCGTGAAAGCGTAACAGACAGACAGAGTTACTTTCGCATTTATAATATTAGTAGGGATTTACAACATCAAATTACTAAAAAATATTTTTGAGAGTCGGTGCAAGCAAAATATCAATATAAATCTATGCAATTTTGAGTATATTTTTTTTTTTTCAGTTCAGTATTGTTTTTGTCTAAGGTTCTATTTAGTTTTAATTAGCACAGTTTTACGTTCAAGTTTATTCTCTATCCTCTCTCTCTCTCTCTCCTCATCATGAATCACTGAATTTCACATCCCGGAGAGCTTATCTCCATCATCCCCATTGAAATTTTTGTGTATTCTGCTTTCAATGGCTTCACGCACCATACGTGGATAATAATGGCGATCAGTGGAGAGGACTTTCGGTTGGTGAAGTTCGATCCAGTGATTAATGCCCGAATCGAGGTGTTCTGCTATTGCCGATTTGTTTATCTGACGATTTTTCACAGCTGCAATATGTTCTTTGACCCTTTCCGCGATGGTCAGCTTGGTATATATCTAATATATATCTAATTTGGAGATTTTCATCTAAAGTGGATACATATTTATGTAGCACCGTTCAGATACATATTATTGCCGGAGAAGTTAAATATAATATAATGGAATATAAGATGAGTACATCTTATGAATCAACGCGTGAATACATGTTATTGATGGAAACGTCCTTTCTTAATGGACATAATTTAATGAAGCAATGAGTGTATATATATTTCTTGTTATAATTCGACATCTCAATCTCCGCCTTACTTGATATTCACCCTCAATGTTGAAACTTGTAGAGAGCTATCTTTCAAATACGCTGTCTCTAACACCAAAAAAAAAATGAAATCTGACCATGCTTTGAAAAATTAAAGCCGGAATACATTACCTTCAATACCTTTTACAGTAGGTAGAGAACTAGATAATAAAAATAAAACTCTTTAATTCACTCTCCCACCAGTTATTTTTATTACCTGGTAGGTAATTGAATGTTAGCCATAGAAGATAAAAGGGACCACCGGGTATCCTAAATTGCAGCAACTATGTCGATCGATCTATTTATTCCTTCATTCCCAGTAGTTCCGCGGCAGTTGTTCCGCGACGGATTATATCTCGATGCTCTGTGAACTTTCCAAACGTCAACTTGTTGCCAATAGTAATATAAAAATAAAATGAAAAACAGAAACACGTTAGCTGCGTGCCCTTAAATATTATTATTTTACTGTTTTTAGTTTTTGTATTTACGCTTTAGGTACGGAACTCTAAAAACGGGACCCTATTCATGAGATTTCGTCGTCCGTCGGTATTACTGTCTGTTCTTTTATTTGAAACACATGTACGTTCCTTGTGCCTAACAATATCTAGCAAAATATATTTTAGGACTTCAGGTAAGAAAATAAACAAAGGACACAGTTTTAGCTCTCTATCTCTTTCTATTACCTGCCAAGAAAAAATAAATGCTGACACCGCAAGTTCAGTACTTAACTTTGCAGTTAGACCTCAACGCGATAATACGCATTTTCAAGTTCAAGTTAAGATTTCGTATAGTGTTACGTTACATTTGGATTGCTGTGCCCTCTTCCAGTATTAAACTTTACCTGGTGAGTTTTCAAAATACTTTTCATATTAGATGCAAAAGGTTCAAAAGTAATTTTATTAGGTACTAGCGGACGTCACGCGGTTTCACCTGAGTAGTTCCCGTTTCCGTGGGAATACGGGAATAAAATATAGTCTATGTTCACCGCAAAGAGTGTAGCTTTTTAACAGTGAAAGAATTTTTCAAATCTGTTCAATAGTTCCGGAGCCTATTCGTTACAAACAAACAAACAAAAAACAAATCTTTCCCCTTTATAATATTAGTATAGATATTTATTTAGGATATTTTCTAAAAATCTAAATTATTAGTTATCAGAAATATGTTCATCATTAAATGAAAAATAAATAGTATTCATTAACAAATTTAACAATTAATGTTTCGAATGTTTTAAGCTCTTAGTTGTACTCGTATTATTGTTTTATTATAAATAAATATTGGAAAAAATGTATAACAACAATTATTGTGTAGAACAGATTTTCTCTGATTATTACATCTCTCCGTCTTAGCTCTCTATACTAATATACGGGTTCATACCAGACCAGCTACTTTCTTCAAGTCATCTTAACAGGACCTTTATGATTGACTTACCTTCCTCTACGTCATTTGCCATTTTTGGGTAGTCTGCTATTTTCTTTATCATCTTCTCTTTGTATAATATGTCTCCTAATATAATTTGTCCCGCCTACTACCATTTCAGTTGTATATAGGTCGTGTGTGCATTTTAAACCGACTTCCAAAAAAGGCGGAGGTTATCAATTCGTCTGTATTTTTCTTTATGTTTGTTACCGGCAAATCGCTTGAACGAGTTAACCGATTTTGATGATCCTTTTTTTATTTGAAAGCTGGTGCTCCCCATGTGGTCCCATATACAGGAAGTCAGAATCTGATGCTGGGATCCTGGCGAAATCGAAGAAATACCTCGAATCGAGGGAATTCCTTAACGATTTGCAGCAGTTACCTTGTGTTTGGGCTTGATTAATTTGTATTGGGGAGAACATTACCCCTAGACAGATATATTTTCAGTCTACCCCTCACTAAAATTAATGAAAAAAAAAATTTTAACAAAAAGAAACCGACTTTAAACAAAAACTAAAAATGAAATATAAAGTTAAGTTAGCACAAAGTAATAGGTAGTATATTTAGATTTATCAGATATTATTGAATGTAATATTGAAGTCGGTGCCAATATTTCTATGAGAGCTTAATAATACCTACCTAGACCTATAGTTTTACTTGGCGTCGATTTTAGTATTACATTTAATAATATCTGATAAATCTAAATATACTACCTATTATTTTGTGCTAACTTAATTTTATTTTTCATTTTTAGTTTTTTTTTTTGAGTCGGTTTTTTTTTGTAGTTTTTTTTTTTAAATAATGTTTTCGTTTTAATATCTCGTACTTTCAATCAGTCTCTTCTCTTTATCAATACATATGTATAACTAGCTGACCCCGCAACTTCGTTTACGTCACATAAGGTGTATGAAATAAGAGGTATTTCTTCATCAGACGCATCAAGCAGCGTGTGAAACTGCCCTGTTTGCTTAATCATAAAAGAGCTTAAAGATTAAGTCTATTTTAAAACAATTCAGTCCACGCCTTTGCCTTCATCTTAATCATTAAGCTCTTTTATATACGCCGGTAAAGATTCACCCTAACATTCAAAGAAACCCCTACAATATTTTTTTTTAAATGTCTGATTCTTAAAAGTGTTATAACTTTTTTATTTATAAACCGATTGACATGAAATCAATGCTAAATGTTAAGTGGAGTAAACCTCAATACAATAAAGCAAACCGCATTGCAATCAGTTAAGCGGTTACTTAGATTAGCGTGCACAAACGTACAGACAAACAGATATACAGACATACAGACAAACAGACAAAAATTTAAAAATCATTGTTTTAGGTTCTATTGTGTTCATACGATTTTATCAATATTAATACATATAATAAAATCGTAGCAGGTCGCTGTCTGTACACGGAAGATAAATAAGAAAAAATATTATAGGGGGGCTTTATGAACGCAATGATTTTTATATTTTTTTTTTGTTTTTCTGTAAGTAAGTAAGTAAGTAAAACTTTATTGTACACCAATAAAAATTTAACAATGAAAAAGAAATAACATAAAAAGAATGTACAAATGGCGGCCTTATCGCTCAAAGCAATTTCTTTCAGGCAACCTTTGAATGGACAAATAATATTGGTGAGTAATGGGTAGTTAATATATCTGTATGTCTGTATATCTGTTTGTCTGTACGTTTGTGCACGCGAATCGCAGTAACCGCTTAAACGATTGCAATGCGGTTTTCTTTATTGTGTTGAGGTTTGCTCCACTTAACATTTAGTGTTTATTTCATGTAAATAGGTTTATAGTTAAAAAAGTATAAATGCGGGGTCAGCTAGTGTCCTAATATATTCCTTTCTATTGGATTTTTGCAGACTTTTATTTTATTCTGTTGAAGCTTTTTTAACGTAAATGTCTAATACCCATATAATAAGAATGGCGTAATCCATATTTATAACTTTCTTTTTGTTTGGTTATTGACACATAGAATTTGGATGTGTTATCCATCTCTGTCTACCCCATCACCGTTATTGCAAAGTAAATTTTCTAGGAACGTACCTATTAGTAAAAGTAAAACGTATTGTTAATAAAATACTTTTCGCGGTTTTTGCTAAGTACCTCTTTAACTAATGAGTTAAGTAGCTTATTCAATGCAGTTAATTTATTTCTAATTAGCTGTTAAAAATAAAAACAAGTTTTTATCTATAAATCAGTTAAAAAGTTCTTGTATTTGCAACAGTGTAAACCTATTTTTATATCCATGACATAGAAGCCGAGTTATTTTCTACGTCTTTATCTATTATATATTCTATTTGCTACTCTACACTAGTCATTAATCAAGTACATTGTAAGTTGTAATATTATTAATACTTATTTTTGCATGTCTTTCAACTGATTTTTATGATATTTGGTAGAATAATGCTCATTGATCAATAAACTTCTTGTGGAACTTTATTGTCCCTTTATGAATTTGTTGTTTAACAATAATGGCGCCGGCGCCTTTAGATTTCCTTACCTAAGTGTCGTTTCCTTTGTTAGTACGATTTCTTGCCTTTTATTTGTCTAGGCACGTACAGAACTCTGCAACAACAATAAAATTACCGTTAAATTAGAAGACTTGAATACCAAGAAAAGCGGAGATTGAGATGTCTCTATTTTTTTTAACTATAAACCGTCAATATTGAAACTAGTAGAGAGCAATCCTTGAACTAAAAAAAATGAAATCTGACCATGCTTTGAAAAATTACGACCGAAAAACCACTCTTTCATTACCTTTTACATTAGGTAGAGAACTAGATAGTAAAAGTCTTTCATCCACTCTCCCAAAGGCACCTGCTATCTTATTACTAGGTACTTTATCTACCTGAGTGTTAGCCATTGAAGACAAAAGGGACCACCAAAGTATCCTAAATCGCAGCAACTAATCGTTAATTATACATTAAAATTCAATTCATTTAATGCAATAAATGACAGTTCAAATGTCATAAAATACATTAATGCAAAAAAAATCCATAGCTAGATTTTCTCATTAATAATTGTAGGTAAGCGCTGAGTAACTAATGTGTTACTGGCAAACTTAATGCTTTTTAATTAGCTAATGAACCATAACCTGTTCAGGCAAGTAAATTCCCGTAAAAGAAACTTGATAATATTTTTTTTTTGGATTCCGGTTTATATTTTCAAAGATATTTATAAAAAACCCGTCGGACCTAATAAACATTTTTCCTAAGCACAAGGGGTCGGTTCTTGTTTTTGATTGTTTGATATTCCTAAAGTTTAGGGCCCACCTGATTGAATACCGTCGCCTATGGCCGTTTGCAACACCAAAGGCTACACACACAACCACTGTTTACAAAAAATCACGTTTGTTGTATGAGAAGCCCCATAATTTCCATTTTATTTTAATGAAATTATTTATATTTAAGGAAAATAATGCAGCTCAATGTTCTGTGAGCATTTCAAGCATCTACTTGTTGCCGATGGTAATGATAGGTCTTTACCTATGTAATTGCCATTCTGTAGTACTGGCTATTTCAAATCAAAATAAATTTTGTTACTAACTATAAATTAATTTTATTTTAAAAACATGGAATTCATTTTCCAAAAGTAGTCATTTGTTTATTGATTAGTGTGACGTTTTCATCACATTTCAATCATTTTCGTCATCATGAATACGTTAAAAATTCGAGTAATTGTGGAATATGAGTATCGTTGCGGCAGCAACGCGGCACAAGCGGCACGCAACATCAACGACGTTTACGGAGCTTACACTACAAACCAACGCAACTCCTGTTATTGGTTTGCTCGCTTCCGTTCTGGATTTTCGACCTGAAAAATGAACCAAACGGTCATCCGAAGACTTTGGTCGACAATGACGAATTAAAGGCGATTGTGGAAGCCGATGGGAAACAATCTACGGCTTAATTAGCAGCAGCTTTCGACGTTAACGTCAAAACAATATTGGTCCATTTGCGTCAAATTGGCAATAGTACGGAACTCTAAAAACAGGACCCTATTCATGAGAAGTCGCCGTCCGTCTGTCTGTCTGTTTTTTATTTGAAACACAGGTACCTAAAGATCCTTCTGCCTAAAAATATATCTAGCAGATGATGTTATAGGACTTCAGGTAAGAAAGTAAACAAAGCACACAGTTTTAGCGCTCCATCCCTTTCTATTACCTGCTAACTAAGAAAAGATAAATACTGTTACCGCAAGTTCAGTACTTCACTTTGCAGTTAGACGTCAACGCGATAACACGCAATTTCACGTTCAAGTTCGGATTTCGTGAAGTGTTAGAACTACGTTTAGATTTCTGTGCCCCTTCCAGTACTTAATTTTACCTGGTGAGTTTTCACAATATTTTTCATTTTAGGGGCAAATAGTTCAACAATATTTTGTTAGATATTTTTATTTGGGACATTTCCTAAAAATCTGAATGATTAATAATCAGAAATATATTTCATTAAATGAATAGTAAATAGTATTTATAACCAAATTTAACAATTCATGTTTTATACGTTTAAACTTTTTAGTTGTATGATTTTACATAACATTATTAAAAAACAGATCTGGACAAGCGTGTAGAACAGGTTTTCTCTAATATTATTACATCACCCCGTCTTAGCTCTCTGTAGCAATATTATACGTGTTCATATCAGACCAGCTATTTTCTTCAAGTCATCTTACAGGACCTTTCTCGTTGACTTCTCTTACTCTACATCATTTGCTATTCTTGGTTACCACACTGTTATTTTTTTGTCAATTTCTCTTTGTATAACATGTAATATAATTTGCCTCGTCTACCGCCATTTTAGCTATGTGTGCATTTTTAAATATTGTTTTCGTTTTAATATCTCGTGGTTTCACTCTGTCTTTTCTCCTTATGTCCTAATATATTCCTTTCTTTTGGCGTTTGAAACACAGGTACCTAAAGTTCCTTCTGCCTAAAAATATCTAGCAGATGATGTTATAGGACTTCAGGTAAGAAAGTAAACAAAGCACACAATTTTAGCGCTCCATCCCTTTCTATTACCTGCTAAGAAAAGATAAATACTGTTACCACAAGTTCAGTACTTCACTTTGCAGTTAGACTTCAACACGATAACACGTAAATTCAAGTTCAAGTTCGGATTTCGTGAAGTGTTAGAACTACGTTTAGATTTCTGTGCCCCTTCCAGTACTTTATTTTACCTGGTGAGTTTTCACAATATTTTTCATTTTAGGGGCAAATAGTTCAACAATATTTTGTTAGATATTTTTATTTGGGACATTTCTTAAAAATCTGAATTATTAATAATCAGGAATATGTTTCATTAAATGAATAGTAAATAGTTTTCATCATGTTTTATACGTTTAAACTTTTTAGTTGTATGATTATACATAAAATTATTAAAAAACAGATCTGGACAAGCGTGTAGAACAGGCTTTCTCTAATATTATTACATCACCCCGTCTTAGCTCTCTACAGCAATATTATACGGATTCATATCAGACCAGCTATTTTCTTAAAGTCATCTTACAGGACCTTTCTCGTTGACTTATCTTACTCTACATCATTTGCTATTCTTGGTTAACACACTGTTATTATTTTGTCATTTTTTTTTGTATAACATGGTTTCTTAATATAATTTGTCCCGTCGACCGCCATTTTAGTTATGTGTTCATTTTTAAATATTGTTTTCGTTTTAATATCTCGTGGTTTCACTCTGTTTCTTCTCCTTATGTCCTAATATACTGGGTGTTTCTTTTAGGGTGTCAAGCCGCCACTAGCTGGTAGCAGGGTTCCATACCTATCGATTTAACCCCTATGTATGTTCTACGATTTTTTGTAGTTTTCGAGATATAATTTTTTTTCGTTATTTTTTATAATTACGTGTCCACGTGGCTTTCTTCTTTTTGGTTTGACTTTTCTTGGATATTTTTTTATTATTATAATGCCTATTGATTGCAGTATTATGGACAAAATAATCTCCTTCCTAACTTTGATACAAGATGTAGAAATTTTAATCGATAATAAAAAAATAGGGAATTATGCAGAACATTATATCTCGAAAACTACAAAAAATCGTAGAACATACATGGGGGTTAAATCGTTAGGTATGGAACCCTGCTACCAGCTAGTGGCGGCTTGACACCCTAAAAGAAACACCGTGTATATTCCTTTCTATTGGCGTTTGAAACATAGGTACCTACAGTTACTTTAGTCTAAAAATATCTAGCAGATGATGTTATAGGACTTCAGGTAAAAAAGTAAACCATGCACACAGTTTCAGCGCTCCATACCTTTCTATTACCCGCTATGAAAAGATAAATACTATTACCGCAAGTTCAGTACTTCACTTTGCAGTTAAACGCAACCAAATATAATATTTATGCAGGCCTTTATTTTATTTTGTCAAAGCTTTATTAACGCCAATGTCTAATACCCATAAAATAAGCATGGCGTAGTCCATATTTCATATTAATTCGGTTTTGTTTGGTTCTTCAAAAATTTGAATGTTTTATTCATCTCTGTCTACCCCATCACCGTTATTGCGAGGTAAATTTTCTTAAGATTATCTTTCTTTCATTACTATTAGGAAAAGTAAAGCGTATTGTTGATCATAATATTCGCGGTTTTTGCTAAGTACCTCTTTAACTAATGACTTATGTAGGTTCTCGAATGCGCTTCATTAACTTCTAATTAGTTAGTTAACATAACAACAAGTTGTTATTTATTAATCAGTTAAGGTTTCTGTATTTTGCAACAGTGTAAACCTATTATTTTATTCATAACACAGAAGCTCAGTTATTTTCATATATATTTGCTGCTTCATTAATCAAGTGGACATTGTAAGTTGCATTAATATTTATTTCTGTATTGTCTCAACCGATTTTTTTTGATGTTTGAAGAATATGATCATTGATCAACAGACTTTTTGTGGTTGACGATTGTTGATTCAGGTAGAAATGAAGTCATAAAGGAAAATTTGCATGGTCGTTCGACTTTTTTTATCCCTTTATCATGTAGTTTAACAACAACGGCGTCGGCGCCTATGAGTGTTCCTTACCTACCAAAGTGTCATTTTCTTTGTTAGCACAATTTTCTCTCCTATTAACTGTCTAGGCAGGTACAAAACTCTACACAGAACTCACAGCAGAAACAAACAAACAAACATACAAACAAACAAACAAACAATCAAATCTTTTCTCTTTATAATATTAGTATAGATTAAACTAAGTATTACTAAAGATTTTTGAGATAGATGATTTCACACATTACAATTTCTGTTAATTAATAAGTAACCATCTTAATATTCTTTTCTCTCTTATCAGTCTTACATTCTGTAGAGAGCAGAATTGTTTTACCACTAAAATTAAACGAACACATGTCCAATACCTTAATTTGTTTTAGGTAATCTAGAAACCGAACATTCTGTGCAAAATGCCGCCAACATCGCAGTATTCCCATTCTAATGTGCACCAGCAGGATGCTACCAAAACTAATGATCATCAAAATCAGCACAATTTGAAGACATTGGGCATAACGTCTGCAATTTCTTTTTCTGGTGAGTGTATTACAAGGTATCCCATCATTTCACAAACAACAAATGACAAATTTTCATTTATAAAACTACGTTTGACAAAATATACTTGATAAATTTATCATATAACTAAGTATTATTTAACAAACTACTCGTTTGACAAATGATTTACCAGACCAAATTTTGTTAAGTCAAAACTTCATTTCATATAATGGATTATTTTTTAAACATCTCAGCAGGCAAAACTACGTATAGCATAAATAACATTTGACAAATGCTTTGCCTGGTAAGTATTTTATTTATTAATACTAACTTTAATACAAAGAACTTTTTACACAAAAATTACTTTAGGTTCAAGCATGAAATAATATTTTTTTATGATCATATTAATCATTTAAGCGGGCTGAATCAAAATGGCTAGGTTAGGTTTCAACTGCGACCACAACGCACGAGCCGAATGAGCGTAACGAGCGTGCTACGGAAGCGCCGGCAATGTATTTTTTTTTTTGCCTGACTAAGTATCTGTGGAATTTGTATTAGTACAAAATTATTACTTGCCTATAAATAATCTATCCAAGATGATAATTGCAACCAAGCATTTTAATATTTCGAAATTTGATGGGTGCTTTTTCGAAATGCACACTTTTGGTTCCATATCAATTTTATTTTCTGCTTCATACACCATGATGATTTTTACTATGTAATAAGTTATCTTCTGTCATTTTGTACAAAACACCAATTTGACAAACGAATTATTTAGTCCAATAAACATTTATGAAATAATATTTTAAATAGTGAAATATTTGCGTAGTAAAACATTTTGCGAAACCAGTATTTTGTCAAACGATTGTTTTTAAAGTAAAATGTTTTGGAAATGAAAGTTTGTCAAATGAATAATTTTTAAAACGATAATTTGTCATATGTTTTTTGTCAAACAATAGTAAACCGTTTTAGAATCTACTTAAAATAAAGTTGTAGCAGAGAGCTGAAAGTTGTATACATCAAGAATATTTTTCATAGTTATTGAAAGGGCATTCTATAATCGACATAGAAGATGAAAATGTAATATTAAATAAATGTCGGTCTATATTCTGAAAGTGTATCACGCTGAAACTACTGAATTCATTTGATTAATTCTTGGCATAGTATGACGATACTTTCAGGATTTTTTTGATCTCAATTTTCTCGGAGTTTTGTTGGGGGAGGGGATGAAACATAGGTACTTAGCAACTCGGATATCACTGAATGATATTGCAAACGTCTGGGCCAAGTTGTTGTTTTCACTTAATAATAAAATATTATGAAAAAATTAGCGTAAGCAATTAGGATGTTGTATTTTTTCTAGTTGTAAGTTTTCAACAGTTTAGTACGATATTCGGCAACCGTCGCTTTGTTTTTCATTTCATAATTTAATTTAAATTCTTTTACAGGTCCAAAACCATTTGACATAAAAAAAACTAATGAGCTAAGAGATGCCCTGGTTCCTTTTGGTGTGTTTGGGTCAGAGGCAGAATATAACCATCGTGTCAACGTACTCGACACCTTGAATCAGCTCTTCAGATTTTGGATCCGAGAGGAGTCGCTGATAAAGAGGATGCCTGACAACGTGGCAGATAACGTTGGGGGCAATATTTACACGTTTGGATCCTTCCGGCTAGGGGTGAGTATATTTATTTACATTATATTTTACATGGTGCCGGTTTTTTTTTTCTGTGTGTGGAAACTCTTACCAACCAAAACCAACACGCTCCCTATTTACCCTACTGCCTACAGTAGAGCCTCCGAAAGGATATTCCCAGGATTCCCAACCAAACCTACACTAGCACTGCGGCCTCATCTAGGGGTTCAGGTGTTATCCTGCTTCTTGGAGCACGTGGCGTGCATGAATCTTTCATGTCACGCAGTCTTGGGCCTGCTTCTGTAGGGATGGTGAGCAGCCCCCTCACCGTCCTCAGACCCCCGGTCATGAAGGCCGACAGTCTAAGGCAAAGATGAGAACTCGTGTGGATGAGTTCTCTCCCACTCCCTCCTCACCACCTCTTTCACGAGCATGAACTTGTTAGACAATACAACAGGGTTTCATTTAGAGTTTTTCTTCTCTACACAATGGATCTTTTTGCGAAATTGTTCCCTTAGTCGCCTCTTACGACACCCTCAGTACGTATCTGGGTGGCGACATTTTGTACTCTTACCATCGCAACACGGGACCCCGTCGCCACACGGGGCATATCAAAACACATATCATGCAACATTTTCTTATTAAAAGTACCTACGACTTGAAAGCGTAGACGAAAGTATTCCGGTGAAATATCTTTTGTCTCATATTATTTTGATATTTCAGGTACATCACAAAGGCGCCGACATAGATGCCTTGTGTGTGGCTCCGCGCCACATTACTAGAGAAGGTTACTTCAAATACTTCTACGACCTATTGCAGACTAAAGAAGAAGTATGTACCTACACTATTGCAAATTATATAACGTATCTACTACTTATATTTTGTTACAAATTTTCTTTACACTTATAATATAACAAAATTGTCTGTAAAGGTAACGAATTTGAGGGCAGTGGAAGACGCTTTCGTGCCGGTGATCAAGATGAATTTTGATGGCATTGAGGTAGATCTGCTTTTTGCCCGGTTGGCACTGAAAGAAATACCTGGTATGTATTATTTATTTTTTAAAAAGTCGGTCTTATGCCTTAGCTGTGCTAATAATAATAAACCCGTGGTTGTAATTGGATGGAAACACGTGTGCTGGCAGAGCATTCCACTTTCTTATAGTTCAATAACCAAATTTTAGAATAGCTCTGTTCAGACCAGGTTCAATTTGTTCGGATCGGAAAAGGGAAGGTAGGATTAACTTCAAGCATGTCCAATTTAAGCTGCTTTTATGCAATCAGGAAACCGTGAAGACCTGAAAAGTACGACTTGAGCAACCAAAGGGCGGATTCGCCACAATCGCGGCCGTCAGACCGGTCATGGACGAGTGGCTAAAGAGGAGGCACGGTGCTCTCTCCTACCGGTTGACACAGATACTTGCCGGGCACGGTAGCTTCGGTAGGTATCTGTGGCGAAAACACCGGGAAACCACGGCCGAGTGTCAGCACTGCGAGGACCGCAGAGATGACACGGCGCTCCACACGCTGGTGGAGTGCACAGCGTGAGCGCAACAGCGCCAGGTCCTCGTGGTGGGTCTGGACGTGAACACTCTCTCGCTCGAGACCATGGTGCGAGCCATGCTCTCCAGCGGGAGTAAGTGGGACCGCGCCGCCTCTTTCTGCGAGCAGGTCATGCTCGTGAAAGAGACGGCGGGGCGGGAACGGGAGAGAACTCTCCCACCCGAGTTCCGCAGTCGGCGGCTTGGGCGTCGCCGACGTGTCTTCTCCGAGGACTATCGGCCTCCATGACCGGGGGCCTGAGGACGGTGAGAGGGCAGCTCTCCGTCCTTACAGAAGCAGGCCCATGACGGCAGCGTGACGTGAACTCACGCACGCCCTCCCTTAGAAGCGGGATCACACCCGAAACCCCTCAAAGACGCGGGATAGCACCCGAACCACCCCCTGGGCGAGACCGCAGTGGCGGACGTAGGTCTGTTGGAAGTCCTGGGACATCCTTCCGAGGGCTTACCCGGGGCTCCCAACCATAGGCTGTTGGGCGTAACGTGAGGTTTTTTAGTCGATAGGAGTCCGGCATAACATCCATAAGGATTGTCCCTTACGCTAAACAAAAAAAAAAGCTGCTTTTATGCATATTACGCAACGAATTTGAGATGGGTTGCCGTTTGAATACATGAAATTAACTGATGAATATTTTCTAGATTCGTTGGAGCTTCGCGACGATATGCTTCTCAAGAATCTTGACCAGAGATGCGTGCGCTCAGTGAACGGGTGCCGCGTAACTGACGAAATCCTTCGTCTCGTTCCAAATATCGACACTTTTCGCCTCACGCTGCCCGCCATCAAACTTTGGGCCAAACGTAAGTTCCTATTGAAAATAATTTCATTTATAATTTGATGAGGGAAAAATTACACCGTTGAGCAGAATTCGAACCTGAACATCTATTCCTATTCCAAGAAATATCGGGTCTCTTGACAATTCATTTGCAAAATGCACTGTGTCATAACTTATCACCGATTGTTATTTTATTAACTAGATTATCCAGTAGGCCTAACGCTTATCATTGTATCCTAGGTCACGGCATCTACTCCAACGCGCTTGGCTACTTAGGCGGAGTCTCGTGGGCCATACTGGTAGCGAGAGTTTGCCAGCTTTACCCAAATGCTGTCGCCGCTACCCTGGTACACAAGTTCTTCCTGGTGTACAGCCAATGGAAGTGGCCCCAACCAGTGATGCTGAAACATCCAGATTCCGTCAACTTGGGCTTTCCTGTTTGGGATCCTAAAGTGAGTCCTGCTGTGTTTTATTATTATTATTCACATAGTTATATCATGAGGCGTGAAGTTGTCGGTCACCCCTCAATGCGACGATCTGCTGGTATACTTGTATTATGAAAATAAGAGAGAAAGAGAGAGATAGGTGTATTTATTTGGATGGAAACTAAGTTATGTTTAAAACATTTTTTTTCTAACAGAAATGATATGGGTATTTCATTGCTGCTCCGCTAATATTGTCGTAGCGTGATGTTATAATATTGCCTTTATCCTTTCTCCATAAATAAAACATTCAAAGGTTGCCTTGAAAAAATCACCTTGTGCGATAAGGCCGCCAATTGTATGACCTGTATTTAAGACTATCAATGTGTATAAATGTACATGTGCTTTGGTGTTACAATAAAGCATAACTAACTAACTAAAACATCAATTACTAACATATATTTGTTTGTAGCTTTTTAGATCGTCACGTCCAAACAAATAAACATAGTGTTCTATATAATATTGGCATAGATTCTTCGTGTGCACATAAACAAATAATTAATTACGCTTTGTTATCACCAGGTGAACACCTCGGACAGTTACCACTTGATGCCGATCATCACCCCAGCCTACCCCCAACAGAATTCTACATACAACGTGTGCGCTTCTACACGGACTGTTATTATGGAGGAATTTAAACTTGGTAAGTGCTAAGCCGCCATGGCTTACCTTCGGACGGATAGTGTCATTTTATCAAGCTCAATATTTTAAATAATGCAATTAGTGAGATGTGTGCACAAGAAGCATGCCCCCGAATGTCAGATGCCCCGTTAGTATTCTTTATTGTAATTTTTTTTTCGGTGGTTCATAATCCAATGGAAAATAATCCTCATGTAATATCCCAACCGTACAATCTCGTAAGGTAGATAGATTACAATGTTATCAATTTTGGAATAGTATTGTGATATATATGTATATTTTGTACGTTTGTTTCCAGGTTTAGATATAACAAATCAAATTATGCTCGGAAATGGTAAATGGGAGCAATTATTTGTAACACCGAATTTCTTCGAAAAGTACAACCATTTTATGGTATTAATGGCGTCGGCTGCTACAGCCGACGAACAATTGCTGTGGCGTGGTCTTGTAGAGTGCAAGATTCGACATTTAATTGGTAAGTACATAACATATCGCAACGCGTCCCATAGAAGGGTTTCTGCAAGAACACAAGTTTTTGTAGTGTAAAATTTGCAATCGTATTATTGCCTAACAAGATGATACCCTTTTTTTACGTGAGGAAAGAACCTCACGCAACGCCCAACAGCCTATGGTTGGGAGCCCCGGGTAAGCCCTATAGCCGTATAAGGATGATACCATATAGTCTAAAACCTATACCTCGATTTGAATGCCAGTTGTATTAACGTAAACATTGTTTCAACGGCATAACGCTTTGGTTAAAATACACGGAAAGTAACACAGTGGTTAATCAATACCTTGATTATCTTTTTTATAAAAGTTCGAAACATCAAGTTATCCATACTTCTATACAAATATTATAAAGAGGTAACGTTTGTGAGTTTCTGAGGTTGTGAGTTTGTGACGTTGTAAGAGTAATCTCTAGATCTATTAAACCGATTTTCAAAATTATTTCACCAACAGAAAGCTCCGTTACTGTGGAGTATCATAGGCCATAAATCTTCATGCTACAATGAATAGGAGCTGAGCAGCAATGACAAATGGAACACATACGAAGTTGTGAGGGTCAGCTAGTAATAAATAAGCTGCAACAAGTTCCACCAAATACCATTTTCCAGTAAATAATTAATTATCTATCTGCTTGTTCCAGCTTCCCTAGAGAGGAAAACAGACATCGCCATTGCACATATCAACCCGGAGTGTTATAACTCCGTTCCGCTGAACACTAACAATGGAGAGCCCCTTGCTTTACCACCCGGTAAGACAACATTTCTGACTTAGTACTAAATCAAATCGTCCAACATAGTCCACTACTAGAAGTAGAGCTGGGTAACACTGTCTTTGCTACTGCCGCCATAAGATCCCGAGTTTGAATCAAAAAAAAATGTTTCTGAGTTTAAATATTTTAGAAAATATGTCTATCACTTGTATAGATTCCATAGTACTAGCTTAATTTAGGCTAGATGACGCTATGTGAGACTGTCTCTTATCTATTCAATCTTTGCCATACTGACTGACTGTCTCGGTAACGCAGTGGTAAGTGTGTGCGGTTCTGAGGTTCGAATATTTGTCGTACCTTTTGTTTCGAAGTTTCGGTGATTGTACATAATGTTGCCAGTATTATAATTATTGATTACAGAATTGAAAATTTGATTGTTACAGGTACTGCGGTGCAAGCAGACCCGAATGTAGTAGTAATAAATGAAGAAGTGAGTCAAAAATATTTTTTAAGAGAACGTAACTTAGATACTGGACCAAACACTTGAAATCGCGGCAATCAAAAGTGTTGGTAAGTTTTGACTGTCGCGAATTCAAGAGTTTAGTTCGGAACCGTTACCGATACTTCAAAACTGTGAACTTGAACTGTTCGAGCAAATAGTTATAATAAATAATCGTTCGAGAAAATAATCGAGAAGAATAATAAGTATTTGTGGTCACTGTAGGACGTATGAATGTTGTAGGTGCGAGAAAGGGGGCGCGGAAGGGGTAGCGGCCCCGCTACCCCTTCCGCGCCCCCTTTCCGCTCTTAAAAACAATCTTTATAAATATATAGATTTGTTTTGCCTGAATGAATGAAGTTAGTTGATAACCGAATAACATTGCGACATCCAAAGTCACACCACCTGCTGCAGGTTTTAATTTAAACGTATAGATAATAGTCGTGTTTATTCAGATTTGTATACCAACTTTGCCGGACGTCACATCAATACATGGATCGGTTGAGCGACTTGGGGTGATATGACACAAAATGTATCATTTACTTGTTATAAAATTACTTTCTTATAAAAGATAATGTCATGTTTCTTCAGATTTCTTTCATCACATTTATTTTTGTATTAATATCTAATTATTTAATCATTTTTATAAATTGACAATTCAACCGCGCAGGCTTTCAACTAGTCGAGTCTAGCGAGAGTAACTTCAAAAAACAGTTTTTATATATTTAGGCTCTTTCGGTCGTCAAAATGTTACATTATTGCTAGAGGGGGTGCTCTAAGCATGGCCTCTCCCTCTGTAAAGGCGCGCGATGCTCTGTGTTTGCGATAAATGTTTAGGTTGATATCGTAATTTATTTTTTCTATATTTCAGGGGGAAGTGGTAGCGAACTACTGCTCGCTGTGGTTCATAGGATTGGTGTTCGAGAAGACGAACCACAACGTGGATTTGACCCACGACGTAGGTTCCTTCACCAGTGCTGTAAACTATCAAGCCGAGAACTCCGGTATACTCCGTGAAGGCATGAATATAGAGGTAAGGGTATTTAGTGTTTCCTTTAGTATTAGCTATAGGGAACTGTAGGACAAGAGAACCGTGGTAGCTAGACCGTTGAAATTTTTACAGATGTACCTATTCCTGTTGCCGCTATAACAACTACTGAAACATACATTTTTACTATTTTTTGGTACGGAATACTCCGTTTGCGACTTAATAATAATAAATAAATAAATAAATATTCACAGACATTTCACACAACGCTATCTGATCCCAAAGTAAGCTAGGAATAACCTGCTTGTGTTATGGGTATCAGACCACGGATATTAATACTTATAATATATACTTTTTAAATACATACATATTTTACATAGAAACATCCAGACTCTTGAGACAAACATTTATGGGTCACACAAATATTTGTCTCCGGTGGGAATCGAACCCACGACCTTCAGCGCCGCAGGCGGTATCACTACCGACTGCGCCACAGAGGCAGTCGACTTTGACTCTACATAGCTAGTTTTTTTTAATAAATGACTAAATGTTTAGTAGACAGATTTTATCCTGAAAAATTTACCGATTCGTATAAGAAAGGAGGGTTTCTTTTTAATTTTAGTTTGATTTCTTTGACTGCTCTTCTTTTTCTTTATTGATTGCTTTGTTGACATCACAGGGCGGAAACTCCATACAAAAATGTTCGTTTTCGCCCACACTAATATACACGTAATGTGATTGCTTGAATTAAGCTTGAATGTGTGTGTGAGTATACTAGGGTCACTAGCTATGGAAACAAAATAATAAGGAACAGAATGCAATCTCATGTATGTAGGTACTTTTTATTCAAACCTACCCTCGGCTAAGCACAAATTAAACTAAAGCAATAGCATAAAGTACTTAGGTAGGTAATACGTAATGCAACGCAGTGACGCTCTCTCAAGTACTGTTACTGCAATGGACACGTCAACTTGTGCGGGGGGTTTGGGAAGCTTACTCGGTGGAAGGCAGGTAGTTGCCGATCTATATTTATATTTATTTATATATATATTTACCAATATAAAGCACCTTAATTTGACTACAACATCTCTTATCAGTTTTGGAAACGTTAAATAGTTCACTTGTCGGGTAGTGAGGTCGATACAGAAAGTTACGTCAGCCTGACAGATGTCAGTTGTCTATGTAAATGACTTGTCATATTGGAAAGGGAATGTGCGCTGTGCGATGCGCTCACTGCACTCACCTTTGAACAAGACGTGGTGGAGAATAGTCACACTTGAAAAGGCTCGGTGGTGAACGATCACCGTTCTGTACCGAACTTACTGCGTTTCCATCCGTTTTAATTAAAGTGGTTAACTGTGATTTTTGAGTTTGTTTTTAAATGAATAAAAATGAAAACCAGTGCTACAATATTGTAGCTCTATTTTGTACCTACAACATGCCGGCTAGTGGCTCCTGACAACATGGACCACCATGACTTCGACAGATTGATTTGTTGATTGAGTAAAATGAGCTAAATATGGGATTCCTTTAATCCATGTTTGCTGTTGTTGCCCTCCCTGCTCCCTCCTCCATCCATTTTCGGGTTCCCTACCCAAAGGGTAATAATAACGGGACCCTATTCATGAAACTTAGCTGTCCGCCTGTCTGTCTGTCTTTATTTTTATATTTAGCTCGCCAAATTGAGAGAACCCTCTGTGCGTGAGTCTTACTCGCACTTGGCTGATTTTTGCTTCTATACAACAAACATATGGCTGTTTTTAGTACGTAACCCTCCGTGGCCGAATCCTAGTCACAATAGGGCCTTTTTTGTTTCCTTGTCCTGCTGCAATTTGTCTCCCTCATAGGCCATTAGCAGTATGTTGGTTGGTGCTAATGCTGGCGCTCTCGGTATGTGACCTCTGTCACGTCCTCATTGTTATGATGGATTCCAAATAATAAGGTACGACGTTAAACGTATTAAAATATTATTCACCTCAACTTTACATTGTTATCGTCGTAAGTTGTGGCTGTTGCAATGAAGTAATACAAAGTCTGTTACAGGCGCGCCACGTCCATCACAAAAAACTACACCAGTACCTGTCGGGGCCGCTGCTGCCTCGACACGAGCGCGGCACTACTTCAGACGCGCGGCGTCACCCGCCCGAGCCCGCCACCCCCGCCATCGCTACCGCTCCGCTCAAGAGACCCAAGCGATTTTCTGAAGGCAGCGGGCCAACTCCCAGCAAGTACGATCTTTGTCTCAATTTTTATGTTGTGTTTTAGGAAATATAATTATGCCTTTTTTCCTTATAGCCCACATTTCACCATTTAGATTTTGCGCCACGTAATAGGTGCCGAGCGTGTTGATATGGACAAGTGCAGGTTGTGACTGCCCGCTGTCAAATCTTACCTTCAACTTGGCTTAGCGACAAGATCCCTCAGCAGGCAAACGGCGAAGCTGCACCATCTAGTTTACAAACATAGTCCAAAAATGGTTTAAGCCCAGCAGCTTAGCGCAGTTAGACTTTCAAACTCTCGAATCCTTCAACTCTTGAAATTCCTTCAGAGTATGCGTTTTCACTGACATTCTATAACAAGAAAGCTGTGAGATCGTACTCACTAGACTCTAACACGTTTATTGTGAAAGTGAAAGTTCAGTCCGATTGACGTTGTCATTTTTGTTTTATTTCAAACTTTGGACAGATGATCCACGTGACCTAGTGATGTAGTTTAATGCGACAGAGTCACAGCTACAAAGTCTCTCCATAAGCCCCTCTGCACTCTATTTTATAGAGTGCAGAGGGGCTTATGGCGAGACATAGAGGCTAAAATGTGCAATATTTAATTTCAGACGGATGAAATGAGTGTACTATCGTACAACGAAGACTCAAACTCGTCCCACGTGTACGAGGTGATACAGAACGGCGCTGAGGCATCGGGTGCGGCTCCACCACAGGCGACAGCGGGAGTGGGAGTGGTAGCAGGCGCCAGCACCGACACAGCGGACCTCAGCACGGAAGGCGGTTACACTTTCGAATGCGCCACCAAGGCAGTCAAAGTGATACTTGCTCTGATTGCTTTATTAATATAGTATTGTTAATGAATAAAATTTTATATTGTTCTTCTACAATTTATTAGCGTTTGTAATTTTTTTTTTTTTTTTTTTTATACCACTAAGGTGGCAGACGGCCCACCAGAAGGACTGGTGGTCACCGCAGCCTATGAACGTTTGCAACACCAGAGGCGCCACACTCGCGCTGCCGACCCTGTAAAAACCTTCTTAGACCCCTTTTGAAGAACCCCATACTGTAGGCGTTTGGGAAAACCGAGGCAGGAAGATCATTCCACAACCTAAGCGTTCGCGGAAGAAAACCCCTATCGGATCTAACCGTGCTCGAACGCACCGGACGTAGGGTGTGAGGATGAAATCCCTGTCTATGGCGAGCGGTGCGATGATAGAACGTAGCCGTGGGCATCATGTCAAACAATTCCTCAGAGCACATACCATTGTACAGGCGGTAGAACACGCATAAGGAGGCAAAGTCTCTCCTGTCGCGAAGAGGTTCAACACCACCTGTCAGTATAGGATCGTTGACAACTCTCACAGCTCGCCTCTGCACCGAGTCAAATGGACGAAGCTGATATTCGGGTGCCCCCGCCCAAAGGTGACAGCAGTACTCCATGTGTGGCCGCACTTGCGACTTATAGAGAAGCAGTGTTTGCGCCGCAGTAAAGTACCGCCGCGCCCAGTTAAGCACACCGAGCTTCTTGGACGCCAGCTTGGCCTTGTCCTCCAAATGACTGCGGAACTGACCGTCACTGGAGATGTCAACACCAAGGATCCCTATACTTTTAGAGATGGAAAGAGATGTGCCCTGGAATTGTGGGGCTACAGTAATTGGGGCTTTCTTAGCGGTGAAGAAACACGCCTGTGTCTTCGAAGGGTTGAACTGGACAAGGTTTTGTCTACCCCAATCGGACACTCTAGTAAGAGTAGCCTCGATTTCAGACACAAGCTGTTCACGACTTTCTTCCACTGCGTCCCGAGAGATACCGGGGCGGCCTGTGTAACAAGTGTCCCCCGTACTGTTGTCCGCATAACAATGAATGCCATCAATAGACAACATGTCATTGATATGCAGCAGAAACAGAGTAGGGGACAACACTGACCCTTGCGGTACTCCAGCGTTAATGGCCATGCAGTCAGAACAGCTGCCGTCGACAACAGCCCTGATGCTTCTACCGGCCAAAAAGCTGGACACCCATCCGCATAATCTCTCGGTCAGTCCGTAGGAGGGCAATTTTTTAAGAAGACCACGGTGCCAGACCCGTTCAAAGGCTTTAGAAATGTCGAGGCTCACTGCTAGAGCCTCGCCCTTACTCTCGATAGCCGTCGCCCATCGGTGTGTGAGGCACACGAGAAGATCGCCCGTCGAGCGACCGTGACGGAAACCGTACTGCCGGTCACTGAGCAGGTCGTTTTCCTCAAGGTACCTCAGGAGCTGTGTATTAATTACACGCTCCATCACCTTAGACAATAGGGAGGTGACGGCTATAGGCCTGTAATTGGCCGGGTCGGTCCTATCACCCTTCTTGGGCACAGGATGCACATATGCGATCTTCCACGACGCCGGGACTTGTCGCATGGAATATGAAAGCGTGAAAAGACGTGTAAGTAATTATCTCTCTAACTAAACCTATACCTAAATTTGTAAGACTTAACTAAACATCTACACATCACCACCTATTACGTGGGATATATATTTTTGTACTTTATAATTCTGGACATATCAAGAGACATTGCATCCATCATGCAAGCAAAATAAATACAATATAACACATATATTTTGATTCCTAGGTAGAATTGCGTGATGCTTTTTTATGTGATCATTCCAAGGCTTTTGTTGTGTCCTTCACGAAATTAGTCAAGAAACTATATGTATGTTATTTTTTTAATTAAATTGCAAATATTTTACAATACCTTTCTGTTTTATAATATATACACGTTTAAGTAAGTTTGGGAATCTCAACTACATAATTTTATCTATATATATAAAAATCAGTACCACTTTTCGTTGTAATTTTTAACCGACTTCCAAAAAAGGAGGAGGTTATCAATTCGTCTGTATCCTACTATCCTACTAATATTATAAACTAGCTGAGCCCGCAACTTCGTTTACGTCACATAAGGTGTCTGAAACAGCCCTGTTTGCTTAATCATAAAAGAGCTTAATGATTAAGTCTATTTTAAAACAATTACGTCCATCGAACGCCTACGCTACTGTGAAGGCGCACTAAGCCAACACGCCAGTTTAGGTTCACTCACATTCAAAGAAACCCCTACATATACAATTTTCAAAATATCTGATTCTTAAAAGTGTTATAACTCTTTTATTTCTAAGCCGATTTACATAAAACAAACGCTAAATGTTAACTGAAGCAAACCTCAACACAATAAAAAAAACTGCATTGCAATCGGTTGAGCGGTTACTGAGATGATATGAGATGAGCTGTACAGACAAACAGATATACAGACATACAGACAAACAGACAAAAATTCTAAAAACTATATACGAAGCTAACCAGTTCTTTGTCTATATACGAAGCTAACCAGTTCTTTGTATATGGCTGTCAATATTTCAGCTAAGAACGTTTAAACGTAAACAATAATTGACATGTATTTTAATAGCACTTACAATAATGACATTTATTTTAATTATTTTAATTTTAATTATCATTTTAATGTTATTTGAATTTTATTAATTTTATTTTAATTTTCATTTATTAATTTGAGTGCGTGAAAAATTGTATGGGATTATTGCCTGAAATAAAGATATTTTATTTTATTTATTTATTTTATTTAAAAATCATTGTTTTGGGTTCTATTGCGTTCATAAAGCCCACTATAATATTTTTTCTTATTTATCTTCCATGTACAGACAGCGACCTGTTACGATTTTATTATATGTACTAGCTGTTACCCGCGACTACGTTCGCGTGGAAATTATGTTATAAGCAAAGTTTGAACTGTATTCTATCGAGCCTCTAGGATAAGTCGTAACCAAAATGTGGGGACAAATTTAGGACATCCTCCAACTTACCCGGGGAGCTATGCGCTAGATGGATTTTTTTTAACGTGAGGGAAGTCATACATAATGTTGTAGGCGCAATACAACATTAGGTGTTGTGATATTTTCATGCTTTGCTTAAAAACCTGGCGATTTGAGAAGATACACGCTGACAGAGGGTTTCAAATTGCTATAATTCGAAATAGAAACGATTTTTGCATTGCTAGGTTCTGGCGAAGAGTCTTTTCACTGCATGTGAGTGGTAGCTGGACCCGTGTTATTTAAGATCTGAAGGAGAGGGTGGAGTTAAGTTGAAGAACTCTTTACCTCACCTTGGTAGATTCGGTTTATTAAATGAATTTAAGTCTTACGGACAGTGAAAGTGGCCCCCATCGCTAGATGGGCCACGACTTTCCATCAGTGGCGACGTCAATATGGCAAGCTTAATATATTAAAAAAAAAAAACATTTTTCTACACTGCACCAGTGATTCAAGGCTGTCAGTTACCTCAGGACAGTATTTATTGTGAAATCGCTGCATGTAAAAGTAAAAGTATTATTTTGTTATTGAATTCATATATGATCAAAATTGTTGATGAATTACTAAACAAACAAACAGAGATGTCGTGATTGCCTTTCATTGGTATTAAAGTTAGTAAAAGACGGCCGAGTGCCAGCACTGCGAGTAGCGCAGCGAGGACACAGCGCTCCACACATTTGGTGGATTGCAAGGCGTGGGCGCAATAGCGCCAGGCCCTCAGGGCAGTTCTGGACGTGGACACTCTCTCGCTGGAGACCATGACCTCCAGCGGGAGTAAGTGGGACTGCGCTGCCTCTTTCTGCGAGCAGGACATGCTCGTGAAAGAGGCGGCGCCGGGGAGGTGGCGGGAGAGAACTCTCCCACCCGATTTCCTAAGACTATCGGTCTTCGCCTAAGACTATCGGCCTACATGACTGGGGGCCTGAGGTCGATGAGGAGGTCGCTCACCGTCCTTACAGAAGCAGGCCCTAGACGACAACGTGACGTGAGGGGTTCACGCCCCCCCCCCCCTAAGTGGGTAGTCGTAAGTCTGATGGGAGTCCTGGGATAGCCTTCCGATAGCTTACTTAGGGCTCCCAACCGTAGGCAGTTAGGCAGGATACGTGAGATTTTTGAGTTGGTAGGATCCGGCATAGCATCCGTGCAAGAAAAAAAAAAGCTAGCAGAAGAGAGGGTAGCCTTGCCACCAGGAAACAGTGAGACAATTATTTGATTTTCAAACAGTTACTGAATATAATGGCAGCGAAATCGCGAAATGAAACCCGTCAGTAAAATGACAATCGTTAAAAGTCAAGGTGGCCTCATGGGCGGCTTGAAAAAAAATATTAATTTCAACACGGCATTAGCCTCACCACCTATTACGTGAGACGTAAAACTATAAGGTCAAATGTGGGCGTATACTATGCCTCTGCCTACCCCTTTGGGGATAACGGCGTGACTATAATATGTATGCTACTAAATAAGATCTAGACGCTTTTGAGTTTTTACTCCCACATTCATACAGAATTCAATTGTTCTCTGCCAAACCCCTAGACTTAGTAGTAGCGTGGTAATTATAATTATGAAGCTTATATAAAACTATCCGCATGTAAAAATTGAACTAAACCTATTTCGTAAGCATGTCTTTTGCCCATTATATAGTATACCTATAGATTTTAATCCTTCTCTGCCAAGCCTCTAGGCTAAGTAGCGTGATTGAATATTTACAAAAGACTTAATCTTTAAGCTTATTTACATTAAATAGCTGTTCACGAGACTTCAGCCGAGTAGAAGTTGTTATCGCGTGAAAGTCGTTATCGCATAAAATCATAACACTCCTTTTGCGCAGTTGGTTTAAAAGTAGCCTATGTCCTTCTCAGGGCCTCGAACTATCCCCATACCAAATTTCATCTCAATCGCTTCAGCCGTTTAGGCGTGAAAGTTGTTATCGCGTGAAAGTCGTTATCGTATAAAATCATAACACTCCTTTTGCGCAGTCGGTTAAAAAGTAGCCTATGTCCTTCTCAGGGCCTCGAACTATCCCCATACCAAATTTCATCTCAATCGCTCCAGCCGTTTAGGCGTGAAAGTTGTTATCGCGTGAAAGTCGTTATCATATAAAATCATAACACTCCTTTTGCGCAGTCGGTTAAAAAGTAGCCTATGTCCTTTTCAGGGCCTCGAACTATCCCCATACCAAATTTCATCTCAATAGCTCCAGCCGTTTAGGCGTGAAAGCGTAACAGACAGACAGACAGACAGACAGACAGAGTTACTTTCGCATTTATAATATTAGTAAGGATTGATGTGAAAGTTTGTGAAGATGTTTGGATGTTTGTTACTCAATCACGCTCTAACGGCTGAATGGATCTGGCTGAAATTTTGTACAGGGATAGAGTATAGTCTGGAATAACACATAGGCTACTTTTCATCCCGGGAAAATGTTCCCACGGGAAGCGGGAATGGGAACCAAATTTCACGCGGGCGAAGCCGCGCGCATCAGCTAGTTTTTTTATAACTTAAGAACGGGCTCACCTATCCAAATCAAATGTTTAGGCTTTGTTCGGACTATTTAGTAGATGGTTTATGTCAAGTTTGCATAAAATCGTTCGAGCGGTTCTTCATTTATCACGCGAACGAAGTTGCGCTGGACAACTAGTATGCCATATTTATGACAGATAAAATAAATAAAAACTGATAAAGTCTGCTTATAAATTTATCACGCAAACGAAGTTGCGCGGGTCAGCTAGTATGCCATATTTATGACAGATAAAATAAATAAAAACTGATAAGGTCTGCTTATAAACTTACCAAATTGTATTTTTTATATTTGCTCATTTAATTCCTACAGGCACTTAGGCATCAAAATAGTTAATTACTATAACTATGTTTCCTTAAATGCTACTAGACGGGTCTAACCGGTCTCATCTCATAATGTCCTTTTCTCGATATGTCCATTCTCATAATGTCCTTTTCTCGAAATGTCCTTTCTCATAATGTCCTTTCTCAAAATTTCCTTTTCCCAAAGGTCGTCTAAACCGTCTCATCCCATAATGTCCTTTTCTCGTAATGTCCTTTCTCATAATGTCCTTTTCTCGAAATGTCTATACTATACTATACTATCTTCACGCCAAATCCCTTGCGGGGTAGGCAGAAAGAACCGAGCGCCACACGGCACGGTCCATACACACTTCACTCGCCTCTTCAACTTTCATTTTTCTTTTCATGCATGCACGTCGGTTCCTACGGCTCTTGACACCACCCTCCACTAACACATGATTAATTTGGTCGTGGTAGGTGTGTCGTGGCCTTCCCCGACTCCTACGTCCATCCACTTTCGCGTTGTATATCTGTTTTGTCATTCTTTCATCTCCCATTCGTTCCACATGCCCGAACCATCGTAGCATGCCCTTCCTTACTTTAACACCGACACTCTCTTTCAGACCAACTCTCTTTCTTACATCTTCATTCCGAACGCGATCTGCGAGCGTTACTCCGCAGATTTTGCGTAGCGCGCGCATCTCGACCGCGTTTATTCTACTTTCATGCGTTTCCTGCCATACCCAACTCTCGCTTCCATACGTTAGCGTAGGTATCAGCACCGCATTGTGTACTGCGAGCTGGGCCTTTTGACTTAAGGCCTTGGTACCTAAAAGTTTGCCTAACGCTCCATTCACACTATTTCCCGCAGTTACCCTCTTTTCTACATCAGCGGTGTACCGTCCATCCCTGCTAAATGCACATCCAAGATATACAAACTCATCCACCTGTTCCAGCACTACATCATTTACAGTTATCCTGGCATTCGTTCTGTCCTCTTCTCTTTCGAATACCATCACTTTCGTTTTAGTCGCGTTCAAATGTAAGCCTCTCATTAGACAGTCATCTTTCATCGTTGTGACTAGTGACTGTAGTTCTGATGGCGATTCGGCTATGAGCACGGCATCATCTGCATACAGCAAACAGTTCACAAGTAAGTCACCCATTCGCAATCCAACATTCATCGATCTTACTCTCTTAAGACAATCGTCCAGGTACAGGACAAACAGCAGAGCCGACAGCACGCAACCCTGTCTGACGCCAATGTTGACGTCAAACCAGGGAGACAGACTGCCGCCCACCCGCACACATGCCGTACATCCCACATATGTAGACTGCACAGCACGAAGCAGCGCACCATCAATCCCGTATCCTGGCAATATATCCCAGAGATCCTTTCGTACAACTCTGTCAAATGCTTTCTCCATGTCCACAAAACCGCAGAAAACCTTCCGGCCTACAGCCAGCTGCTTCTCTACAATGTTGCGGAGCGAGAAAACTTGATCCATACATCCCCTTCCATTTCGAAAACCACCCTGCGCCTCCCACAATAATCCGTCAGATACCACCCTCATTCTCCTTTCAATAATTTTGCCATACACTTTAGCTGCTATACTGATCAAACTGATGGCCCTATAGTTGGCGCACTCCATACGTGAGCCCTTGCCTTTATACAAGGGCACGACGATAGCACGCCTCCAGTCCATTGGGACCCTTCCAGTCTTCCAGCATAGATTGCTCAATGACCAGAAGGCGTCCCGGACGCAAGGACCACCTAATTTGATCATTTCAGCAGATATCCTATCAATTCCCGCAGACTTGCCATTTTTCAAGCTTCGTATCGACCATTCAATCTCTTCCAAAGTAATATCTCCGCTTGATGCTTGCACCGCAAGATCAGTCATCGCCTCCCTCGCAGTGCCTGCATCCGGGAGATATTCATACATTTCTCCAAAGTACTCATTCCACCGCTCTAACACCTCTAATGGGTCCGCAAGAATGTCCCCAGCTTTACTCTTTATCTTATCCATTCTGGAAACTGACGAACAGCTCCGAGACTTCTTGACCTCCCTCCAAAAGAGTTTGGTATTCGTCTCGAAGTTCCTCGTCAGCTTCTCTTCCGCAATCATATTTATTCTTTCACGCTTCTCTTTCACTAAAGCTTTGGCTTCATTCTTGCAGAGGCGGTAAATTTCTTTCTTCGTGTCTTTCATACTGTCATTCAGTTGCAAAGATGAGACATAATCCAACCACGCTTTCTTCTTTCTTGCTACGCAGGATTGAACTTCTGCATCCCACCAGGCATCACCTTTCGAATGATCATGTCTCTTTGCACTCCCACATGCTTCTTTTGCACTATCCACTATACTTTCTTTCATAATATTCCAGCATTCATCCACATCTAAGTCGGAAAGGCTCGCGTTTGCAAGCCTTTCACTGACTAAGCCAACATACATACTCCTTACGCTTTCATCTTCCAGTTTTTCACTCTTTATCCTTTCATAGTCTCCGAAAGGGACACGCACTCGCCAGTACCTCCACTTCTTGAAAAGACCAACAAACCGGCTTACCACCAGGTAGTGATCAGTTTCAAGAGTGGGGCCTCTGTAGGCTCTTGTATCCCTTATAGCCTGTCGAAGACGATTGTCTATCAAAATCAAATCAATCACACTTTTTTCTTCCTTCCGTCTCCATGTATACGTGTGGATATCTTTGTGACGGAATAAACTGTTCGCCACAAGGAGGTCTCGTTCCAAGCATACGTCTAAGATTGACTTACCAGCATCATTCACTCTCTTATCTCCATACGGACCAAGGACAGCATCGAAGCCATCTCGCTTGGTCCCCACCCATCCATTCAAATCACCACACATGATCAACTTTTCATTCCCGTCAGCCAAATCGAGGACGTCCCTAACGGATTCCCAGAACTCCGCGAGCACTTGGGGATTAACCGAGCTGACGGGAGCATAGGCTGCGACAAAAAAAACTCTCGTGATCCCCAGTTTTATACGTACCCACAGGAGTCTTGGGCCTACCAATCCATAATCTTTCACTCCAGAGGCCAAACGGGAGGAGAGCAAGACACCCACTCCCTTACTGGCATGATCCTCTTGGTCCACTCCGGACCACAAAGCAATTATTCCGCCAGGAAGATCGTCGATGCCGCTCCCCTTCCGCTTAGTCTCTGTGACACACAATACATCCAGGCATCGCTCTTTCATTACATCCATCAATTCATTCATCTTACCTTCCATACCACCACGCACATTCCACGTGCCTATCCGGCACTCGGCTCCTCGCATCCCGCCAGAGTTGGCGCTGCGTGAAGGGTGGCGGCCCCCTTCGCCGCGTGCGCATGCAGTCGTACCGACGGGGGCATACCGGTACGCGTCGCCTTGGGGGGACGCCCTAGCCCTGTCGGCACTCATCGGTAGTGTTTTGTTTCGCGTTTTCGCTTTCGCCGCTACTTACGGGGAGGGCCCGAGCACAGGTAACGCTCTTCGTGAAGGCACACTACATCCCCCCCCCTCTCGAAATGTCCTTGCTCATAATGTCCTTTCTCAAAATGTCCTTTTCTCGAAATGTCCATTTCTCGAAATGTTCTATTCTTAAAATGTCCTTTTCTTCCATCCATGAGGCATGAGGATGAGGCATAGCATCCATGATGATTTTCACTCACGTTAAAAAAAAGCTACTTTCATCAGATGAGCCGTCCGTACACTTGTATGTATAAATGAGTGGAAGTCACTAAATCAATATAGGTACTTAAAATAAAATCGTACACAAGTCGCTGTCTGTACATGGAAGCTAAATAAGAAAAAATATTATAGAGGGGCTTTATGAACGCAATAGAACCCAAAACAATGTTTTTCAGAATTTTTGTCTGTTTGTCTGTATGTCTGTATATCTGTTTGTCTGTACGTTTGTGCGCGCTAATCTCAGTAACCGCTTAGCCGATTGCAATGCGGTTTTCTTTATTGTGTTGAAGTTTGCACCACTTAGCATTTAGTGTTTATTTTTAAAGACATATTACTTTAAAGAATCATACATAGATATGAATCTAAAAATGGGTAATTCTAACCTGGCGTGTTGGCTTAATCATAAAAGAGCTTAATGATTAGGCTATCGCTTTCGAATTGTTTAAGAATATACTTAATCTTTAAGCTCTTTTATTATTAAGCAAGCAGGGCAGATTCACACGCTGCTTGATGAGTCCGATGAAGAAATACCTTTCTTTCATACACCTTACCTATGTGACGTAAACAAAGTTGCGGGGTCAGCTAGTTGGGAATAAATTCACTAATTGCGTACAAAACCGATAAGCTACGAGCACCGCAACGTGCTACGACCTAGCTACGAAGACGCTACGAGAACGCTACGTGGACGCTACGAGCTACACAGTTCATCGAGAGCGTAGAATAGAATATATTATATAATTTGTGGTAGAATACGTACGCGCACTTATCGACTAAATAATATGTTTCTGACTTGATTTGAAATTATCACGCGATTTATAGGGTTTACATTTTTTATCCCTAAAAATCTTCCACAACATTTTTCACGATAATATCTTATGGTAACGGCGCATAACTGTAAATACACTCACTGACCCCCGCCACTTCGATTTTGTCACATATGGAAGAGATAGAAAGAAAGAGGTGTGTCTATCATGATTCCCGTCACTAATGTTGCGTTATTTTAAAACTAATTTAAAGAGCACCAAAAAGGTTATTGTAAGCGAGATGTACATTTATATGCTATCGCGAGCTTTTGTTAGAACTATTAATACGTTTTTACGCAACTTTAACCATTTACTCCACGTACTCTAACATTTAATAAATAATTTCCTTTCTTTGAAACACTTGTCATTGCTACTCCTTCCACATTCGTCTTCGCGTGATATCTTAGCTTAGGACTATCGAACTGTAAAGGGTTTTTTGTATTCCAACCTATAGTTACTGACTTTTTTGAGATCCTAGCATTCACACAGACAAACAAACTCTTCAGCTTTATTATTTGTATTGATTGTTAACGGTGAGGCTAAATGGTTGCTGACAATAAATACTTATGAGACCTTAGGGTTTCTAAAGAGACCGCTATTTAGGATACCTGGTGGTCATTTTTCTTTTCTATGGTTTACACCCAGGTAGCACTGCCATATGTAATAAAAAGAAATATTGCGTGCAATTTTCTTATTAACCAAGAAGAAAAGATGGTTGATGGACCTCTTGATGAAGTGGTTAGAGTACCTGACTTCGGATTTGGAGATCATGAGGTCGATTCCCACCTAAGACAAATCTCTTCGTGTGATGTGCATTTTTATTTGTTCTGTTTCTGGGTGTAATTTATCTTTAAACATTGTGATGCTCGTGGCTCCGCCTGCGTGGAATTCAATACCGTTTCCACTTCCCATGGGAACTAATTCAAGGGATAAAACGTTGCCTATTTTAGTTAAGATTATAATCTACCTTTTGAACGATATTAAAGCCAATTTCGTTCAGCCATCAGAGCGTGATTGAGGAACAAACTTTCAATTATCTAAACATCTTCACAAACTTACATGTTTCTAATACCTATTAGTAGGATTCATTTAAAACTTTAATTTATTTTCACATTTTTTTATTAATTCTTATGACGATTAAAGTATTTTCTGAAACAGGAGATTTTAAGCTTGCACTCCTGTAGTTGCCACGTCTTCAAGTGGTTTTTTCTTATACTATTGGGAACATTCAGGAGCGTTACTTAATACCTAATTGCAAAAAATGGCTGAATTGCACAAGCAAAAAAAATACACGGCAAACCTGAGAACGGTAGTGCAATGTTATGGTTTTATGATTTTGACTATTTTTTTTAGTAAAATAAGTACCTATCTACCATGGCAAAAAAAAATATTGAGTAATGTCCTCTATTACATAAAAAAAATTAAGTACGAAGTGTCATTTTATCATTACGGTGATCTGTCCTGAGTCCAATTTCGATCGCAAAATATCTTACTCTGCAGTTGCATTTCTTATTCATACTAAAATCGACTTTTGTATCAATAACTTATAACATAAGCTATAATAAAAAAAACTAATATTGTTTGTTTATCTTATTTCTTATAAATTTATTAAGCAGTCAACTTTTGTCCTGAAAACCAATATCATTTTGGTGGACAGTAAGTTTTTGTTAAGCAAATTTGTCAAAATTGCGTTATGGCGACCCCCGCGCCTCAGTACCCGCGAATCAGTCCGCCTCTGCTCGTCGGAGCGCACGCACATGCCGCAACATCAACGTGGATTCCCTCCAAAACGTGTAACGTAACGGGCGTCAAGGGTGTCGGTGTGGACTTCCCAAATCCCGTGTTACAATAGTTTGATTTGTAAAAGAAGATTACCTGGATAACAGCAGCCGGAGATACAGTGGACCTTTTAGGTTAAGGGCCGTGTTGTCTGGCTAGTAAACCCCTGTTGCAGTGAGTTCGTGAAAGAAAAACCAGTGTATATTATTATCACCACGTTTAATGGTCTACAATACAAAAACCACAGGCCTTGTGGTATATCAAACGCACTACTTAGCCTATATATATGGCAGGATGCACCAGTATTACTCCAGTTAGAATACTTATATCTACACACACTTTACTTACTTGCTATAAACTTATATCAAATCTATTGACCTGGCCGGCTCTTGCGCCGATGCGATGAAATTATTTCATTTGACACAATTAACTAAACATCACCTTGTGACGTGGCTAACAAAATATACTTTAATCTAGCGACCTAGAGATGGATCCATTCTGGTTAACATTATGATAATCTATGATTTAAAGGCTAAATAAATCTAGTTACATTCTCGGATCGTTATGCAGCCTCCTGAAGGTGAACTACGTTGTTAAACTGTCGGTGGACTATCGCGTAGGCACCGCTAACCAACGAGATGCAGTAATCAACCTCGCGTATGGATGTATAAGAAGAATCCTGGTGGCCCTCCTTGGTGCCAAGTAGTGAAAAAGAAATGCACGTGGCGTAAAAAAGAGAATAAAAAATGCCGGTGCGAGAACCGGTTACCGCTACAAAGCCGGGCTCGTCAACGGCGCGCAGTCCCGTCTGTGGATCACGCGTCCCACGCTGATGGGTTCACGGGGAAGAATTCCTCCGTGTTGGGAGTCCGCCAAGGGACGGGCAGGTATTCCCAGCAATAATAGGTAGGTACTCCAAAGACCCGCTACAACAAAAGTTACGCGTCATTAGCAATCAGCACGCACTTCACAGACCGCGATTATTACAAGGTCTATCTAGCTTATAAATACCTTTTTGCGGGTCCTGTGATGGTACGAATTGCTCTTGAAGAGACACCTTACGGGTCTTCTCGCTCGAGAGAAAAAAATGCCGACTGCCTCCATCTTTGCTTTTCGTCTCTTCCCCTTCCCACCAAGCCAAACCCGCTTGGTCAGTTACATCTACGGTCCGTTTCATTTCACTCATCCCTCACGTTCCGTTCGTGACTTTTATTCCTCCACTTCTCATACGCCATACACGATTAGGGCTTTATCGCATTAACGCCATGTCATTAACTGAAGCTAAAACTATCCTGTACATTAACCATCCTATCCTCTTAAGCGAATATTTTATCCACTATTTGACATAATGTTCTACGTTACGCGGAACGTGAATTCTGGTGTGACCACTCCGAAATTGATCCGCTCGTAAACTATATATAAATTATCATTAGTTCCAAATCTGTTTACTAATTTAATATACCTATTATTTATTCTAATCTAGATTTATTGTACACTAAATAAAACTATTTTTTTTTATGTTCTTTTTTTTATTCCTAAACTATTTCGTTGACCAGGATCAGTCATTGTTACTGTCAAAATGACAATGTCAGATTCACGACGTCTAACCTATGTGTATGTGTAGTATTGTGACTGGATGTAAACACGGAATAAAACGACAGAAAGATATCGAGTTTAATATCTTTGTGTTAATGTGCTTAATGTATGAAATCCTCGTTATCACGAGACAAAAAGAGAGTATTATATTAGAACGTATGGATAATGTGTTGGTGAGTATTGCAGAGTGTTACAATACCCCCTTTCTCGGGAAAAGAGGTAAACCGACAGGTTTACCGAAAGAAACAGCCGGGGCAACCGGGAAAAAGTGGTTACTTAACCGACTCCAAAAAGGATTAAAAAAATACCGAGAAACAAAAGAATAAAACTTCAGAACGCTGCTAGCAATAGTTATTCTTCTGACTGCCCTATAGAATGATCACAGCTGGATAGGTATTCCTTTCAAAACGCGTACTTCACTCTTCCATACCTCACACAGTATTTCATATTTATCTATGTACATTCATTCGTCATCCTTTCCATATTAATAATAATTATAATAATACATATAATAATATTTAAAGCTTATTTTCCACCTATCATTCAGTCATGCACTTATCCTTCCCTTTCTTATTTGCTCCTATCATTCCATAATTATTTACATGCTGTCATTCATCAGTCTTATATTCTGTAAGAGTTTTTCATACTTTGGCCAATCGTACTGTCGGTCAATCATTTGACTGTCAAGAAAAACAACTTTTTTGCTCATGCGTTGTTAAGTATCATATCATATAAACATTAACTGTAAGAATAAGAACACAATGTAAAAACACAAACGGCAAAACAATTATTAATTGCATACATTAGTTTCGATAAATGCTTGCCTAGCCCTACGATCAAAAAAAATCTTGGGTTCGGAGTAAATACCACTAGACAAGCAACAATATCGGACAGGGTGTGTAAATAATTTAATCTACACGCAAGATGTCCTTTACATGAAATTTACCAACAGATCCTGACGATAACTCGCGTAGCTCATACACTACATCTGACAACCTCCTTTCAACCGTGCACTTCACAAATTTCGGCGCCAGCTTGGCGGAGAAATACTTCGCTGCGTTAGATTGTACGAAGTTCCTTCGCCAGACCACATCGCCTATTTTCGCTGTGAAGTGTCGTCGTCTTAGGTTATAATGTTGTGAATTTTTCTGGTACGCCTGAGTTAATGCATCTACTACCTTGTCAAAAATTTTTCCCAATTCCAACAACGATGATGCCGCTGCGCTTCTATCGCCTATGGTCAGATCATCAGCTGATGTTGGTAAATCCCTAAGAATTGAATGGAATTGACCGTCAGTGACTATTTCACGACCGGTGGCTAAGAAGTACGGTGTGTATCCCGTTGCTAGGTTCACCGTGCTATTCAGTGATAGCTGAATTTGCTGAAGGTATTTGGACCAATTACGTTGATCTTGTTCAACTAGTATGGATAAACAGACTTCAGCGGTTTTGTTATACCGTTCGACTGTATTCGCTTGCGGTGCGTAATGCGCCGTATAGAAAATTCGAGGGATAGAATATCCATCGCAAAATGATTTAAACGATTTGCTTTTAAATATGGTAGCGTTGTCACAAATAAGAATCGCGGGGGTTCCCCATTTCAAGATCAATTCCTTTTCCAAAAATGAAGTGACCGTTTGAGTGGTTGCAGTACGGAGGGGGTGAAGCCATACAAATTTTGAGAAAACGTCTACAACTGACAGAATGTATATATGACCCGAATATGCTTTAGGTAATGGGCCTATAATATCTATTGACAACGTGTGCATCGGAACGTCCACCTCCTTTTGATTTGTCATGAGTCCGTGAGGTGGTGAATTTGAGTGTTTATATGCTTTACACTTGTCACACCGTGTGACAAATTCCTTAACATTTTCAAACATATTTGGCCAATAATAATGTTCCCTAATTTTCAAATACGTTTTTTGAACTCCTGGGTGTACACTACAGAAGGAGTCATGGTTTTCCTTGATGCATTCATCGACCAGCTCTTTAGGAATTACTAACCTCCAATTGTTTTTTGAAGTACAAGAGCCACCTTTGCAAAATCTAAACAAATTGTTGCCTAGGATCTGAAAATTTTTGAAACGAGTAGGCATAGTTTTACAGCCGTTATACATCTTCTTATACCACTCATCAGAAGTTGAAGAAAGTTCTTGATTGAAAGTAATAGCATCGACCGAAATTCGGGATAGTGGATCTGGTACGACATTAAGCTTACCTGCCTTATGGCAAATGTCAAAATTAAAAGTGGATATCTGCATTGCCCATCTGGCCAACCTGCCTGAGGGGTTATTTAAAGACTTAAGCCACTTTAAACTCATATGGTCAGTGATGACCGTGAACTTAGTACCTTCTATGTAAGCACGAAAATGATTTATGGAATCCACTACCGCGAGCAGTTCACGCTCTGTTGTACTGTAATTTCTCTCAGGTTTTGCCAGTAAACGTGAAAAGAAAGCCACAGGACGCTCGATTCCATCTATGTCCTGCGTCAAAACACTACCAATGCCTACGGATGATGCGTCGCAATGAAGCACGAAAGGTTTCGAAAATTCTGGCGACGCCAAAACTGGAGCTGTTATTAAAGCATTTTTAAGGGTATTGAAAGAATCCTCAGCTGCTTCGGACCATTGGATGCCGTCACTGCCTTTCTTCTTACCTACCAACGCTGTCATAGGTGCTATGATGGTGGAAAAATCCTTAACAAACCTACGATAGTATGAACATAGACCTATAAATCCTCGTAGCTGCTTGGCAGTTTTAGGCTGTGGGAAATTCTGAATGCTGCTCAGCTTCTCTGGGTCAGTGCGCAAACCTTGTGTATTGATGATGTATCCCAAGTATCTAAGCTCTCCTTTGCAAAATTCGCACTTTTTTAAGTTGATAGTGAGACCAGCGTCACTAAGCGACTTCTTTACAGCAGCAAGTATCTCCATATGTTCAGAAAATGACTCTGTGGCAATCAGAAGATCGTCCAGATAACAAAAAACTTTTCCGTCAAATTTGTGCAGAAATAGCGAATCAACTAGCCTTTGCATTTCAGCTCCCGCATTGGATAATCCGAATGGCATTCTTTTAAAATGAAAAAGACCTCTATTAGGGACTACGAAAGCTGTTTTCTCACAAGAAGTACCTTTGCCGTCTATTCCATCCTGACTTGACAAACTGACCTGCCAAAAACTCGATGATAAATCAATTGAACTAAGATAATGTGCTCCTCGCAGATTGTCCAAAATCGAATTTATATAAGGAAGTGGGTACGAGTCTTTAACCGTGACATCATTGAGCTTACGCGCGTCGAGGCAGAATCTCCATGATCCATCTTTCTTTGGGATCATGACAACCGGGTTGGACCATGGTGACCTCGACGGTTCGATGACATCGAGCCTCAACATCTCGTCCACCTCCCTATTCAATGCTGTCAACTTAGCAGGCGATAAAGGGTAATATCTTTGTTTAATAGGCTCTCCCTGTGTAATAATTTTATGTGTAACGATATGCGTTTTCCCTAAACCTTTTTTTTCTGATGAAATTGACTCAAAGTCATTCATTACTTTTTGTAGATGTTTGGCTTGTTGAGATGTTAGATCATCTCTGGGTATTAAAGCTTTCACCTCACACAACGCACTGCAAGCACTATAACTTGTGGAGTTGCCTCTCCTCACGACATCTCCAAACTTAAAAATGTCCACTAGACCAAATGCATCAGCGAAATCCATACCGCACAAGATTTCGTGATGTATGTCAGGGCAAACTAAAAAATTAAAGTGGGCAGTTATCCCATTACAAGTTATTGGCAAAGACATTATGCCAATGACTTTAATTTGAGATAAATCCGCTAAAAATACTGCTGGCACGACTGAAGCATCCCTAGCATGTAATGTCCATCCAAGTCTTTGAAAATATCGATGCTTATTCGCACCTAAAACTGATAAATGTGCCCCAGGATCGAGCAATGCTTCGAAATTACGGTCCTTTATTGTGAATTTAACAAACAACCGATTATCCCCTACGAATGACGATATTTCAGGCGAAGAGACTGTTTGTGTGTGTAACGACTTGCTCGGGGGCCCCATCAGTTTTTTTCATTAAGTGTCTGTGTAGTAGACTGCGAGCACAAGCCTGTGTTACATTGGGTGCAGCTCCTAATCGTCACCCTCTTAGCTCCGCACTTGAAACATATTATGCCTGGTATTGACCTACACACCTTATAACTATGGCCGACTTTTTTACATTTAAGGCAAGTAACAGGTGAGCCGCGCCTGTCAGGTAATTTGCCGACGCTGACTGCATTGAGTTCGCGCTTGCCAACCGGTTTAGATTGACATAAAACACCAGAATAAGCCTCATAATTCTTGGACACGTTGACCAATTGGTCAAAGGTAGTAATATCATTGATGGCTAATAGTTGGGCGTATGTAGGTAGCAAATTGTGTTTTATAATTTCAAGTAGGTTGTCGCTTGTAATAGGATATGTTAGTCTATTGTTTAAATCCTGGATATCTAAAATAAAGAATGATACAGACTGACCTAGCTTCTGCTTTTTCTCACGAATTTGTCTCTCTATGTTGTAGTTGTAATCCTTTGATTGAAAGAATTTTCGAAATTCAACGCAAATATCAAACCAAGAGTTAATTTTATGTTGGATTGTTCTATGAAACTTGAGTGCGGTGTCAGATAACAGTTCTGAAAAACCTCTTACTAATGTTGTATCGTCAATCTGTCGTGCGATACGTGTTTCATTAACCCTAAGGAGGAAGTCGTCAATATCTGACTCTCCGTTATACTTGAGTTTAAGGGAAGCTAAATTCAATGATTTGTAGTACACATGCGCACTGGGGGGCGGTGCAACCACTTGTGTTATACCATTACCTTGGTTCATGTTGTCAAAAATTTCGCTAGTTTTAATGGGGAATGTCTTATGTGCGTGTGCTATCGGTTCTTGTGCCACGTATGTCTCTCGTGTGTTGCTGTGAGAGGCAGCATAATGGGTGGTCGTATTAGAGACTATGGATGTCGTAAACGTTTCGGGAGCCAAAGATGAAGTCCGGTTCACGTTGACTCGGGGACGTGTATTTACGGTATCCATAGGTATGTGTACCTCTAAAGGTCGTGTATACGGGCTAGAAGTTACCTGCATAACGTTCCGACTATGCACCGGTGAAGCAAATTCACTTGCATCAGTATCTGGAGTTTTTGACATTTTTTATAAATAAGTTCTTAATATCTAGTTTGTATTTAGCCTAAAATGCTCTAGTAGTAGTAGTAGTAATGGTATAATCACTGTAGCAATGCCACAGACACAATAACAACAAAGTTATGTTTCAAAATTATGTTCGTAAAAATTACTATGAAAAAATTCAATTTTGTTAATAAAAACAAAACCTGCAACTATTTAGTCCTGATCCTTGTGTATGTAAGCTCTAAAGGGTGTACAAGATCAGATAAAACTATAAAAACAACCAATATGTTGATATTTAAAAAGTTGATTTTTGTCGGGAGAACGATAAGACAAAAAAACTCAAATTTGCTCACAAAATCGAAAATTGACACAAGACTTTATCTGGTCCTAGTGTTTATCAATGCAGAATGGTGCACCGAATCAGATAGAAGTTTAAAAATCACCAATATGTTGATACTTAAAAAGTTGATTTTTGCCGGGATGAGAACGACAACTCATAAAACACAAATTTGTTCACAAAAACAAAACTTGCACATATTTTGGTTTGGTTTCCTACCGTTATTAACTCTAAGCAGTGTAAGCAATTATATTAAACACTTAAACCATCCAGATGTCAATATTTAAAAAATGTTGTTAGTTCTGGATGAAACTTTTGTTAAAGAAAAAAAACTTAAATTTGCATAAAAAAGTCAAAATTTACACATTTTGTGGTCTGGTCTTCACGGATATGAATTCTTAATAGGGTGAGTGACCAGATTCAATATCTATAAACCATCAATATGTCAATATTTAAAATTTTGACATATTCCTGAGGGAACGGTGAAGTATGAACTATTAATTTTCTTAAAGTAAAGCTACTGCTTTCAAGCCTAGATACAACAATAAAAATTGTATCCCTCAAAAGATAAACACAAAGGAAATTCCCCCCCGAAGCTCAATTGCAACAATGGTTACCAACTAATTTCAATTGAATTCAGGCGCTGTACATGCAGCACTTTAATAGGTAATCACAATAAAATAATGTTCGGGCGCCATGTAACGTAACGGGCGTCAAGGGTGTCGGTGTGGACTTCCCAAATCCCGTGTTACAATAGTTTGATTTGTAAAAGAAGATTACCTGGATAACAGCAGCCGGAGATACAGTGGACCTTTTAGGTTAAGGGCCGTGTTGTCTGGCTAGTAAACCCCTGTTGCAGTGAGTTCGTGAAAGAAAAACCAGTGTATATTATTATCACCACGTTTAATGGTCTACAATACAAAAACCACAGGCCTTGTGGTATATCAAACGCACTACTTAGCCTATATATATGGCAGGATGCACCAGTATTACTCCAGTTAGAATACTTATATCTACACACACTTTACTTACTTGCTATAAACTTATATCAAATCTATTGACCTGGCCGGCTCTTGCGCCGATGCGATGAAATTATTTCATTTGACACAATTAACTAAACATCACCTTGTGACGTGGCTAACAAAATATACTTTAATCTAGCGACCTAGAGATGGATCCATTCTGGTTAACATTATGATAATCTATGATTTAAAGGCTAAATAAATCTAGTTACATTCTCGGATCGTTATGCAGCCTCCTGAAGGTGAACTACGTTGTTAAACTGTCGGTGGACTATCGCGTAGGCACCGCTAACCAACGAGATGCAGTAATCAACCTCGCGTATGGATGTATAAGAAGAATCCTGGTGGCCCTCCTTGGTGCCAAGTAGTGAAAAAGAAATGCACGTGGCGTAAAAAAGAGAATAAAAAATGCCGGTGCGAGAACCGGTTACCGCTACAAAGCCGGGCTCGTCAACGGCGCGCAGTCCCGTCTGTGGATCACGCGTCCCACGCTGATGGGTTCACGGGGAAGAATTCCTCCGTGTTGGGAGTCCGCCAAGGGACGGGCAGGTATTCCCAGCAATAATAGGTAGGTACTCCAAAGACCCGCTACAACAAAAGTTACGCGTCATTAGCAATCAGCACGCACTTCACAGACCGCGATTATTACAAGGTCTATCTAGCTTATAAATACCTTTTTGCGGGTCCTGTGATGGTACGAATTGCTCTTGAAGAGACACCTTACGGGTCTTCTCGCTCGAGAGAAAAAAATGCCGACTGCCTCCATCTTTGCTTTTCGTCTCTTCCCCTTCCCACCAAGCCAAACCCGCTTGGTCAGTTACATCTACGGTCCGTTTCATTTCACTCATCCCTCACGTTCCGTTCGTGACTTTTATTCCTCCACTTCTCATACGCCATACACGATTAGGGCTTTATCGCATTAACGCCATGTCATTAACTGAAGCTAAAACTATCCTGTACATTAACCATCCTATCCTCTTAAGCGAATATTTTATCCACTATTTGACATAATGTTCTACGTTACGCGGAACGTGAATTCTGGTGTGACCACTCCGAAATTGATCCGCTCGTAAACTATATATAAATTATCATTAGTTCCAAATCTGTTTACTAATTTAATATACCTATTATTTATTCTAATCTAGATTTATTGTACACTAAATAAAACTATTTTTTTTTATGTTCTTTTTTTTATTCCTAAACTATTTCGTTGACCAGGATCAGTCATTGTTACTGTCAAAATGACAATGTCAGATTCACGACGTCTAACCTATGTGTATGTGTAGTATTGTGACTGGATGTAAACACGGAATAAAACGACAGAAAGATATCGAGTTTAATATCTTTGTGTTAATGTGCTTAATGTATGAAATCCTCGTTATCACGAGACAAAAAGAGAGTATTATATTAGAACGTATGGATAATGTGTTGGTGAGTATTGCAGAGTGTTACAAACGTAAGTGTATCATTTCAGTGATATGGGAACAAAATTAGTTAAGTAATAGTTTCATTTCTGTGGCCGTTATAACTCGTGTTAGGTTCATTATATTTATTTGAAAATTGTATATTATAATCGCCGTAAGATATGCTTTGTTAGAACAGTGATGACATTTTTAAAATAATTCTAGTATCAGAGTGTAATGTAAAAAATACTTCTTTTTATCATGTCGGTGTTATCATTTCAGTGGATTCGGTGGACTGTTATACCAATAATAGTCCATCGAAATGAAATGTAACTTCGAAATGATTAAACCAAAACTTTTAGAGATCCTTGAGTCCAATATTGCGTCATTTGAATTTAGTGATATAATTTCGATATTTTGGGATTAACTTGATGTGTAAATGTTTCTGTTTTTTTTTCATTTATTTAACACAATACAATAACATGGTACCTAAGTATAATTATATGTAGTTAGAAAATGTATAATAAATGTAGGTACCTACTTACATCTAGATGCACATTTTTTAATTTTTTTTCTCTTGAAATTGAATGTCAACTTTATAATTGTTTCAAGAGTTTTTCTTCTTTTAATGACAATTAGTAGTAAGTGGTCGTAGAATAAATGATGAATTTGTAGGTACATTTCGTATGTGCATGCGCGTCAGGCGTGAGTGAGAAATATATTTTTGCGTACACGTGAGAGAGCTAAAGTATGCGCTCGTGGTATGTTTGAGAGTAAGTATAGCATTTTATATTTTAGAAAGTAGGTACTTGTATTTGTGAGAGATGCAGATGGATTAAGACTTAAAAAATGGTCATTAACAATTATGTGTTTTGATTTTAGGATGCCGCGACCTAAGCTACAGACCAGAGAAGAAAGGTTAGAAAAAAGAAGGTTATATGAAAGAAGAAGAAAAGAGAGAATTAAGAGCAATGACGTCACACGCGAAGAGTTTCTTCGAAAAGACAGGGAGAGATATGCCAGAAAAAAAGAAGTAGGATTAATTGTTCCTAGACATGAAATGACTCCAAGAAAATTAAAAATCTTAAGAAAAAAAAACAAAGTAAGTGCCGCCGCCTATTACCTTAGAAAAAAAAATAGAGCAGCTTCAGCTTCTATAGTGGCTCAACCTGAGTTTAATGAGACAACTGGGAATCAAAGTGAAGTTGATAATACGAGTGATAACTCTGGACTAATAGCTTTCCATCACAATACGCCTTTGACTTCAAGAACTACCCGGTGTAATTCTTCACGACGCAGCTTACGGTTGATCAGTAATAATAGCATAAGTACGAATATACAACTTGATCATACTTCGGATCGTGTATATAGTAGCAGTCCAAGACAAAACCGACTATTGAAGCATCAATTTTGTTCAGATAACAACTTAAATAATCCTGGTCCAAGCACTTCAAGGCAAGTCAATTCATCTTCGTCTCTAATACCTACCCATCACAGCGTTCTACGACGCTGCTTGCAGATGAACAGCGATACCAGTCAGGGTTCCGATATTCAACACGATGTTGATGAGAATGTACAAACTAGTCTTCATTGTGAAGAACCACAAAACATAACATATCTAACAACTGGCGCACCACAAATAACAATTCCACCAAATCTGAGTAGTATCGAATCAACATTATGCCCCAACAGCCCTGTTTCAGAATCGTCAATTACCTCTTTAGAATTTAAGCGAGGGCTTAAAGAAAAATTTCGAAAATATCAAAGAACTAAATCTAAACTAATAACAGAATTACAAAACAAATTATTACAGGTCTCTAAAGAAAAAGAAATGTTTAAAAAAAGGTGTTGCAGGCTAAAGAATCATTATTTAAATTTAAAAGAAAATACTCAAAAAGTAGAAAAAAGTGTGAAAGTAAAACCTAAGAGAAAAAAAAAGACGTGTGGCACTCGGGGACTGCCGCGGTAAAGCTATTACATAGCATTTTTACCAACTATGCTAGTATAATTATTTCTATATAAGAATACTAGCTGATGCCCGCAGCTTCGCCCGCGTAAAATTTGTTACCGCGGGAAGTTATTTCCGGGATAAAAGGTAGCCTATGTGTTATTCCAGACTATAGTGTATCTCTGTCATCTATAGTGTATCCCGACCCGTTCAGCGGTTTGAGCGTGAAAGAGTAACAAACATCCACACTCACAAACTTTCGCATTTATAATATTAGTAAGAAGTAAGATTTTCAATTTCAATTTCAATTTCAATTTCAATTGCAATTTCAATTTCAATTTCAATTTCAATTTATTCATTTATTGTTTGTTACAGGTTTTTTACATAGATGTTGTAGATTTAAATACATTAGTCCTTCCGTAACATGCCTTACTAGCGTACAACAATATTTTAAGGCCTATGTTCAACAAAGTAAAGTACCAAGTACCTACTTGACTGTGGACATTTGGGCTTTTGGACTTTTGGCCTATTGGCCTTTTGGACTTGTGGACTTTTGGGCCTTTTCGGTCTTTGAGGACTTTTGGGTCTTCAAAAGTCCAAAAGTCCAAAAATCCAAAAGTCCAAAAGTCCAAAAGTCCAAAAGTCCAAAAGTCCAAAAGTCCAAAAGTCCAAAAGTCCAAAAGTCCCAAAAGTCCCAAAAGTCCCAAAAGTCCCAAAAGTCCCTAAAGTCCCAAAAGTCCCAAAAGTCCCAAAAGTCCCAAAAGTCCCAAAAGTCCAAAAGTCCAAAAGTCCAAAATACTAAATTCCAAAAGTACAAAAGTCCAAAATCCCAAAAGGCCAAAAGTCCAAAAGTACAAAAGTCCAAAAGTCCTAAAGTCCAAAAGGCCAAAAGTCCAAAAGTCCCAAAGGTCAAAGTCCAAAAGACCAAAATTCCACTCCACCTAACCTCACCCCACCCCACCTCACACCAATTCACCTCACCACACCCCACTTCACCTCACCCCACTCTACACACCTCAGCCCACCCCACTTCACCCTACTTCACTTCATATACATAGGTACACGTTATGCAAACGCTCACGTGTACACGTTGGTATATGAAGTGCGAGATACACGAACGTGGCCGAACGTGGCCGAAGGTAGCCGAGAGTGTGATTTATTTTCGTGACACAATTTCTGGATTCGGTCTCCACGCAAGGCCCGCGATAGAAGCTATGCAATACATTTAATAGGTATTTTGTTTTAGAACTTTTTAAGAAGAACAATAATTTTGTAATAAATTATTTTTATGTAACTTCAACCATTTACGCAGAGGCGCAACGGATACTCTTATAACGATTAAATGTTTTTCGTTTTCGAAACATTCCTCATTGCTGCACCGCTCCTATTAATCTTAGCATTATGTTATGTAGCCTATAGCCACTATCAATAAATGTACCTACTTACAATCGAACAGTTTTTGAAACCCTACCAGTAGTTTCAGTAAGGCTTGCCTTGGTATGATATGATCATGGTCCCTTTGCAGCGTGTGTCCAATCCAGCGCAGCAGCTACACTTCCGACGTTTGATCTGTTGGTGGATAGGGGTCTCACTGCAGCGTTCCAATAGTCTTGCGTTCGTGATGTTCTCGGGCCCGTATGTACCGAGAATCCATTGGAGGCAGCGTTTGACGAAGACTTATAGCTGGTAGCTGGTGCGAAATGTCTTTAGTGACCTTCCATGTCTCGCATCCGTATAGCAGTTAGCAGTACAGTTTTAACGTTTACTTTGTTTTGAGTTTCACTCTTAGTGTCCATTTTCGCAACTGCCTACGGGGCGCAGCTGTGTAAAGGTTGTTCTGGCCTTGGCGAGACTCGAAATGATGTAGGGTACTCTTCTATCCCATCAGTTTCTGATACGACACTCCCGAGGTACGTGAATTAGTGCCTCCACCACATCTCTTGCGTCTGTCGATTTTAATTTTAGTCCAGCCATTAGCTGCCTCATCCTGCTCGTTGTCCTGCACGTTGTCCTGCAGACATGCATGACGGCGTGTGTGTGCCTCAGCAGGCACAGGACATCGTCATCATTTAAATCCTCCAGGATATCAGTATAGGCCCCATTCTATGCCGCGCCGATTGTTCTTTGCGGTATTCAGCATTATACCATCTATTTTCTGTGGATGGTTGTTAACTATCCTGTTATCTTCTTAACGATCCTCTAAGGTAGGTACAGTATGTATTTTCAAAAGAGTTTGTGAACTCTATTTTTAATTTCTTTTTCAGAATATTGATGACATTTGATTGATGTCATTTTATACATGTTACGTCTACTACATTGATACATGTAATAAAATTCTAACACGCCGGTGTTTGTATGTAAATTGTTTATACTGAGGAAAATTATATACTGAGGAATAGCTTTAACCATTAAGCTCTATTTTGATTAAGCAAACAGGGCAGATTCACACGCTACTTGATGAGTATGATTAATAAATACCTCTAATTTCATAGACCTTGTGTGACGTAAACAAAGTTGCGAGCGTCAGCTAGTTAAAAGATAAAACAATAGGTTTCTTCTTATCTACCTACTTAAAAAACTATTTTTTACAAATTTTATGGTAATAATAGACATTCTTTGAAATATGCATTATGGTATTGTTGTGACTTTTATGACACGTTTAAAGTACATAGGTATGGGATAGATGGCGCTCGCGGCTACGTCAGCGTGAAATTTTCTTCCCGCTTCCCATGGGAACGTACTCCCGGGTTTGGTTATCTTTATAGCAGTATTATATATAAATTAACAAAACAAAAAATAATACTGCATTGGTGATAATAATAATAAAATGTATGTATATAGAGTACTCACTCATTTTCTTTCACTATTTTTCGTGACTTTCTTCATTAATAAATGCACTTTGTTTATTCATATTTAAAACACTTTTTACACAAATTATACGAGTACAGTTCACTGTTGTACATAGATGATGAATACCTATACACCTATAGTCGAATTTTTATTTAGACGAAGTAAATTGACAGCAACTAATGTAATTGACAGCATCGAAATTGTCATTTCACATTAAGAACTCTAAATTCGACCAGCTCTCTTAACCCTCTGTATCATAGTGTAGACTGTAGGCTACATACCGTTTGGTTATTCAACTTTGGCGCCCTAGGCACATCTCCGCCGCGAAACCAGAACAGCGGAACCGCTGAATGAATTCCGCTGTGATCAAGTGTGGATTGAACAGCGGAACTGGGCAACGGAACCTGACACGAGTTAGTCGAAGTGGCGCTATCGCAATTTTATCATATTATTTTTATTATCTGGATGACTTAATAAATACATAAAGGGTCTATTTCCGATGGCTTGAAGTAGTTTTTCCGTGAACTTCACGTCCATTTACTGAAAAATTATTAGTTTCGCCGTTCCGCTCTGTATTTCTGTCAATTTTGACAAACCGGCGCGTAGACAACGCGGCACCGCAATAACAAGGCGGCCGAAGCGCGGAGGTTTGACTGGCGTAGGAGCAGATTGGCGAAACCGTGCGGTGAAAGAGATAGAAGATAGTTAAATCTATGCATTAGAACAGGCGGTTTCGCTAGTGTTCCGCTCCTCCTACATATTGACAGAACTTGGCGGAATTACTGCGGTTCCGCTATCATGGTTTCGCGGCGGAGATGTGCTAAGGGCGTGGTCGAGTGGATAAGACGCGGATCGGTACGCAGAAGGCGCAAGATCGATTCTGGGTACAAGCATAAATTTTTGGATTATTTGACATAATATATAACGACTGCAGAGTTCATAATTGACGTAAACAAAAAAATTATGAAGTGCGAGACGAGATACACGAACGTGGCCGAAGGTAGCCGAGAGTGTGATTCGTTTTCGTGACACAATTTCTGGATTCGGTCTCCACGCAAGGCCCGCGATAGAAGCTATGCAATAGCTTAAAAACATTATTCAACCGAAAGTAGTGAATTTCTTTGAGGAAGATGAAAATTCAACAGTTTGTCCCGGTAAAAATGATGTTATCTCAAGACATGGATTAAAAAAACAAAAGAGACTATTGACAGACACTGTTAAAAATTTACATTTGAAATATTTGGAATCTGGCAATCCACCAATAAGCTATTCAACATTTTCAAGAATGAAACCGTTTTGGGTCATCCAACCAAATGTGAATGCGCGAAATACATGCCTATGCGAAAAACACGAAAATATGAAACTTTTAATTGAGTCCATGAAAAGAAACCGCCTCATCAAAGAAAACAAAATATCCGACGTTTTAGGCAGACTCTGTTGTAGTAAAGATAACATAAATTGCCTGCAAAGATTATGCCCAAACTGTAAAAAGAGACACATTGATTATCAGGAGTTTAATAACGAAATAAGCGTGGCGTATTGGAGTTGGGAGAAGAACAAAACCACATACGTCAAAAATAATGTAGAAAAATTTGCTATTAAAATTGAAAAGGCAAGACATTGGGTGAAACCTCTAGATCTTATAAAAAAATTTGAAACCAACCTGAAACCATTTCTTAAACATTGCGCCAACAATAAAAATCAAAATCAAGCGTTTAAAATTTTAAAGCAAAATATGACCACCGAAGACTGCATTATTCAAATTGATTTCAGTGAAAATTATAATTCTAAATACGGATCTGAAATTCAAAGCCTTCATTTTGGTGGTAGCAGGCAGCAGTTTAATTTACACACAGTCGTTATATATTTCAAAGTAAACAACGAAACTTGTAAAACTCAGTCTTTTTGCACTGTAAGTACTTCTTTAAGGCATGACGCTGCTGCGGTTTGGGCACATCTTGTTCCTGTTTTGAGAGAAATAGAGATAACTGCACCTCTAGTTCGCAATCTTTATATTATTTCTGACTCACCATCTGCGCAGTACAGGAACAAAAAAATATTTTTTATAATGACACAGTTGTCTACCTATTGTCCAATGTTGAACAACTTAGTTTGGAACTATTGTGAGTGCGGTCATGGAAAAAGCGCAGCAGATGGAGTGGGTGGTGTGCTAAAGAGAACTCTAGATAAACAGGTCTCGTATGGACATGATATTACTAATGTTGAATCACTGGTCCAAAACCTGAAATATTTTGTTAAAGGAGTGAAAATTGAAATTGTTGAAGATTATCAGGTGACAGAAAAAGACTGGCTTTTGCCCAAAGACTTGAAAACATTTCCTGGAACTATGAAGGTTCATCAAGTTGTTTGGTCTAAAGAATCAGGAAACCGTTTAGCACTTCGTAATCTTTCCTGTATTGAAAAAAAATGCCTAAACGAAACTATAAAGTGCTCTCACGGTAAACATTTAGGCTTTTATGACCTCTCTGGGACTCAATTATCGAATTTGTTGATAATAAAAACATACAGCTGCGTCCAATCCAACTGACAGAAAAGTTGGTACTACTACCCAAAATTTCAAAAACAAAGAAAAGTACAAAACATTTACAACAAAAAAAAGTCACTGATGGACCAAACAGGAAATCAATTCAAATCAATAATATATCGGTTATTAAGCCCTCAACATCCCAATGTACTATTGGTATGAGTTATGAAAAAGAAAGGATAGAATAAGAGCCATCAATGATACATGGATCATTACTGGAAAAGTATGGGGACTTCGCTGAACTTAGCACTCCGTCATGTTCATTTTTTGAGAACTCTGACACCGCATTTATTGATAAGTATGAAAAGTCCAGTAATACCGACAGGGAAGAAGAAATCAAGATTAAAATTAAACAGAGAAAAGTAAGAAAATTATCTTCGTCGTCGTCGTCGGATTTCAATATTTTTTAATTAATTCGTTAATTGCGTTCACTTTTATTTTTTGATTCTTTGATATAGTTTTTATTTTAAAACATGTAACTAACTCACTTTTAGAAAAACAATTTCAGATAAGTACTCTATGTTATTTTTAGGTAGTAAGTAACTTTTAAAAGAAGACTGAGGACTATAATTATAGTAAATCATTGTGATATGTATAAATTAAATCAATATAGTCATAAAAGGAGGCTGATTAGATATAATAATGATAGTAGCGAATTAAGAATTAATTAATTACTTTTAAACTATTGCGTTGCATGTTGTATAACTATTCGACAAGGAAACTCACGCGAAAAGCATGCATTGTTACCATTAACTTTGCTTGTCTAAGTCTAGTTGTGACCAGGGCAACAATGTTACAATGGCATCTTTTTCGCCTTAATTCCCGTGTCAAATACGAGAAGTGATTGTTGTTGAACTAATTGCTTGATTATAAATTAACATGAGTAGAAATAATTGTGTTGCCTATTTGTAAACAAGTATGTAGAAATTCTATTGTTGATAAATTAATATAATTAGGTAATCCAATTACTTACTTAAAGGAAGGCAATGTAAAATGGCAACAAACATACCTGTTCACGTCTATCTCAATGACTAGTGATGAGTGACTAGAAGAAGACTAGTGATTGCGCTATTTTCATTCCTTTCACATAAGCAATCAGATTATATAGCTAAACTGTTTGTAATAATAATTTACGATGTCGTGATCTCAATTTAAGATTTTTTGTTGTTTATAAATGTTTAAGATTAGAAGAAGTGCATAGCTCTTTTGAACAGATTTTGATATTTTTATTTATTTATTTAACAATTTATGTACACACATGTATTATACAGATATGTAGTAAGGAAAAAAAAGAGTACAATGGCACTGCTTATTTCTACAAGAAATCTCCTCCAGCAGGCCGGCGAGAGGAGAGCATGACAACGATATTTGTGAAAAAGGTAGAAGTGTGTAAAAAAAAGACTAGTTAAAAACAAGGATTATACATACTTGAGAAACAAATACTTACAAACACACAAATATATACACATATACATATATACACATATACATAAATACAAATATATAAATACCTATTCTTATTAGATGTAAATGGTTACTTAGGGAATACAAATATATATTATATACTTAACTAGGAAAAATAACGACATTAGCAATTAAAAGTGGTTGAGAGATATTGTTCACGTACTTTTTTCTTGAAACTCGCAACCGCATTAACATTTCTAATATTTGGTGGCAAGCAATTCCACAACCTAACCGCATGTGCCGTGAAGGAATAGGAATAGAAGTCGGATTTGTGGGGTGGGACTTTAAGGATGGAGCGAAGGTGCGTCCTGCAGGGAGCTTCAGGAGAACGTAGTAATGAGAATCGCTCCCTCAGGTATGACGGGGATTTTGGGTTGTGCAGTATATTGAAGAGGAGACAGAGTATCCGAGTGTTCCTGTGAAGACGGATTGGGAGCCACTTGAGCTTTTGGCGAAAATGTGAAACATGGTCATACTTCCTGAGGTTAAAAATAAAACGAATGCATAAATTCTGCAGCCTCTCAAGTTTGTCTAGCAGCTCCTCTGTGGCATCTAAGTAGCAGGCATCAGCGTAGTCTATAATGGGCTTAATAAGAGTCTGAGCAAGAGTGATCTTAATCTTCAAGGGCAGGAAAGTCTGGAGGCATTTCAGCGAGTGGAAGGTGAAGTGTACCTTCTTGCTGACTTCGTTGACATGTGCTCTCCAGGATAGATTTTCATCAATTATGACTCCCAAAATTTTGACCTTGGTAGTGTAGGCAATGTGAGCTCCATCCAAGACAACAGGCGGCAGCGCCACCAAATCAACTTTATTCTTCATATACTTGCTACCTATTAATATGGCCTGTGATTTTTTAGGGTTAATGAGCAAACCAACCGACCTGGCCCAGTTGCTAATACAAGCCAAATCCCGATTCATACTTGCTACACCGGATGCAGCTGCACACGCACTGAAATGGTGATATAGCTGCAAATCGTCTGCGTAGAGATGGAAGTTACAGGAAATTAAACTAGTGACAGAATTAATAAAGACTGAGAATAAAAGAGGAGAGAGAACACCACCCTGAGGTACGCCCGCAACGAGTTGGCACCAGTCCGAAGACTTTTGCTCCAAATGAACGCACTGCGAGCGCCCTCGAAGATAAGAGCTGAACCAAGAAATAGAAGAAGTAGAAATATTGATTGACTTCAGTGTACCCAGCAGCATATCAAAGTCGACTGCATTGAAAGCGCTACTGAAGTCCAGCAGTGTTAATAGAGTGAGTTCTTTCCTTTCCATAGCCCAGCGTATATCATCAGTCACTTTGACGAGGGCTGTAACTGTGCTATGTCCCTCACGGAATCCCGATTGGGTTGGGCTAAGTAAGTTGTTGGTGGAAAGGAAGAAGGAAAGCTGCCTATGTACAATATGCTCAAGAACTTTTGAAAGGTACGGGAGAATGGAAATTGGACGAAAGTCAGTAAATAAAGATGGTTTAGAAGTTTTAGGCAAAGGGATAACAAATGCCTGCTTCCAGGATTCTGGAAAGGAGCCAGAGGAAAGGGAATAATTGAAGATGTGAGTTAAAATCGGGATTATAGCAGGAAGTATGGGTAGGATCATTCTTGAGCAAATATTGTCGTTGCCGGTAGCAGTAGAAGAAATAGCCAAAAAAGATTTCTTGACTTCAGCTTCAGATACAGGATTGAAATAGAATGGAGAAATCTGCGGAACAGGTTTAGCCGAAAGGGTCGTCAATGTCATATATTTAGTACCAGCATCCAAGGTAACTGGCGTTAGGGCGAAGTGATTATTTAACGCATTGATATCTATATCACTAACGTCATTAACGGGTGACTTACCTATTCCAGCAGATTTGAGAAATCTCCAAGTATCAGAAGAGCTACTATTAGAGAGGGATTTGTGGAAATGGTGCCTCTTTGCATCTCTACACATGCGACTACAGCGATTACGCAGAGTTTTAAATGCAAGTAAGTTTTGCTCAGACGAACAGTGCTTAAAGCGCCTTTTCGCTTTGTCCCTGCGTGCCATGAGTTGTTTTATGGAGTCATTTAGCCAAGGTGCAGGATTATGCCTGATCTTGACTTGTCTGACTGGGGCGTGTCGATCATATAGCTGCATTATGTTTGAAGTGAATATACTGACCATTTCGTTAATGTCAGTACAGTCGAATACCGGCGTCCAATCGATGGAGTCAACGTCCCCCTGCAATGCCTCCAGGTCCATGCCCTTGAAGTTACGAAGAAGTCGTGTTTGAACCACACGTTTTGGAGGACGAATACGATATGATAAATATATAAGGTCATGATAGGAAAAGGGAGCAGTAAGCTGACCATGAGTGTCAACATCATCAGGAGACGAAACAATGATGAGGTCAATTAGGGTGGGAGTGCAATTAGGGAAATGATGAGTAACAGAAAGAGGTAAAGGAGTTAAACTGTATGAAGACAGAATAGACAAAAGCTTACGTGCCGGGCTATCGCCCCTCAGCAAGCAGTTGTTGAAGTCGCCCATCAAGACTACGTGATTATAGGAGGGAGAGATATCGTTTAAAAGAGTATCAAAGGAGTTGTGATAGGCAATATTCTCATTAGGATTGTAGAATACTCCAAGAAGGACCTTGGTATGCATTAAAGATATTTCAAGAAAAAGATGTTCCGCAGATTCAGAGTAAGGAGAAGGAGATGCACTAATAATTTTATAAGGAATGTTAGCACGTAAATATATTGCTACACCTCCACATTTCTTTTCCGTTCGGTCATTGCGAATCAGTACAAAGCCAGGAAGTGAGAATTGTGTAGATAATAGAGAAGGTTTAAAAAAGGATTCAGAAATAAGTATAGCATCGAGGTCGGAGTCGCTAAAAGATGCCAGAACGTCGGAATAATGAAAAGGAACACTCTGAGCATTAATGTGAACAAGGTTGAGGTTTTTAGGGTAGTGGGAAAATATAGAGGATAAGTGGCCATGCAAAGTTAGTGCTGCAGTTGGATTATTGTCGTCCGCGCTGAGAAAACTATCGGAAGAAGAGGAACAAGAAAAGTAGCTTGTATTAATAAGATCGATGTCCATCAAAACAGAAGTATATAAAATGGAGTTATAAGTATATAAATAATAATAAATTATACTATATAATTAAAATAAACGATACTAATAGAAAAAAAAACCTAATTCAATCTACTCCCTCTTGCTCGCTGACAGTGGTGGAAATTTTAACAAGGAAAGTTTTATATAATATGAACAAAGGTCGTGTATAAGATAGGCCATAAAAAAAAAAGAACGAAACATTCACAGTACAGTTTTACAAACAGCAGACTTAAAAAAAAAAAAAACAAATTTTTGTTAACTTAGGAAACCACTTACACCATTCATTCATATGAATGTATGCAATTGTGTTGTAATGAAAAAAAAAAAAAAAACTATCTCGTCGTTAAAGTGGACGCGCACAGCAACCGTATTGAACCATACAAAAATAATTAATTACCAGAATCGAAACGCACGCCGCGGTGTCAGTGGGCGTCCACCCCAAGCGTCAGTTTTCGATGACAGCTGACGGACAGGTGACAGATGACAGGTGTAACAACAAACAAACGTAAAATGGAAATGGAAATTGTTTACTGTTACTTTGCATCGGTTTCACTTTCATTTAGTAATAATACGTATTTTAAAATGTAGGTATTGGCAAATGAGTGAAGTGTCACAAAATATTGATGAGAAGTATGAAACAGGTGCATAAGTTATACTATAGGTGTGTGAACACGAGCGGTTACGATAGCTACATGACATTAACCGAAGACTTATTACACTCGGCGTCTAGTCGACTTGTTAGGTCTTACAGTAGTAGCAGTCTTCAAAGAAGAATTGTTTGATGATATTGTTGCATCAGGCATTGGAGATTTGACAGGCTCGATAACGCTGCGAGGAAACAGCTTGATAACGGCATCAAGCTCAGTTTTGCATTCTACTTTGTGGCGAGCCTTGTCAGGCGTCAAAATAACAATCTTCCCCTCCGTCGACCAGCAGCTTTTTACACCAAAATGATGCCTAGCAGTAGAAAATATGTGGTGGCGCGTCTTAGTCAGAAATTCGGATACTGTTACATTGGTACCCTTTAAAGCAGTCTTGCTGTCCCAAATTATGTGTCGATGTTCCACATCATGAAATCTGACCAACACAGGCCTGGTCTTACCACGAGCACCGCCCAACCTGTGGCAAACCTTGATGTGCTCAGTACCAAATTCCGACAGCTTCATATCCACTGTAATGACTCGGTGTATCACCTCATGCAGATTCTCATTAGGGATCTCACCGAGGCCATGGAAAAGCAACACCTTCCTCCTCATAGCAGTTTCGTGACGATCTAACCCCAGTGAAAGGAGCTCCAGTTGTGTTTTTATTTTAGTGAAAGCCTGCCAAAATAAGTTTTTAAAATTGTGGAACTCACGTGTTAGTGAATCAATATCACTTGGCACTGCTACATTATAATATTTCTTAGTAAACCATTGTGTTGTAAAAATATAATAGTTGATTTAGTAAATTTTGAAGTTTTCCTTACCTAACACGATAATATTACAAGTAAAAATTAACACTATTCTCGTTCCGCAAACAATTTCATTTAATTTACCTAATTCAATAGTTTGATCTTATATTCAATAAATATCACTTAATGATAAACTATTGAATTTTATTTAGATTCATTTCATACAATCTACGGAACTCACCTATAAATAAATGACGTTCTTGGCTGTATCATTTCAGTGGGCTAATATCATGCCGGTGCACAGTCTTATCATTTCAGTGACAATTTTTGTAATTTCGGTGGACGATTTATCATTTCAGTGAGCATTTTTCATTTCAGTGTACTCCTAAAAATTCAAACATAAATATTTCGGTAAGTTTTAAGATTATTTGATGTCCACTTACGCGTATGCCACAAATAAGGTTAAAGTTTCTTTTAGTTACTTAATAATGTGTAAAAAGCATCGTTATAAAAAAGCCCACCGAAATGACAAAAAAAATCACTTGTTGAATTTCACCCAAATAATCTTGGTGATTAGGTATTTCGATATTGTTTTAAATCTAAGTGAGAAATTTTAATCGTTACTAATACATTCAATGGATTAAAGTTCAAATCATTTAAAACAGTTAAACATTTTATTTATTGCAACATATTTCTGATAACCTGTTTTTCGCATTTATTGTAAGTACTGGGTAGCTAATGTGTTATTATTCCACAGGTGGTACGGCGTATAGGGGCACTTGGTCTTCATGTGGCGCTGGAAAAGTGCGAGGCGCTATTTTTCTACGGGTCAAGAAGGGCACCTCCCCTTGGCACTCATATTGTTGTGGGGGGTACTTCCATCACTATCGGGTCCACGATGAAATACCTAGGTCTCGTCCTCGATAGTCGGTGGAAGTTCACTCGACACTTCCAGCAACTGATCCCAAAACTCTTGACTTTTAGCGGAATGCTGGCGAGACTTCTCCCCAACAAGATGGGACCGGGCAGTGTCTGCCGCCACCTATACGGTGGCGTGCTGCGCTCGAAAGCGCTATATGGAGCACCAGTTTGGGCGGACGCTCTCAGTCTGCCCAACAAGACTCTGCTGCGACGCCCGCAACGAGCCATAGCGCAGAGAATGGCTCGAGCGTATCGCACCATATCATTTGAGGCGGCGTGTCTGATTGCTGGCAGTCTGCCTTAGGACCTTGAGGCTGAAGTTCTGGTAGAAATCTACAGGCGAAATGCTTTGGTGCGTCTAAACGGCAACTAACCATCTTCGGAAGAGATCGAGAGCTGGCGTGCAGAAGCGCGCGATGATCTCTTCCATAAATGGCGCACCAGGCTCGAGAGCCCGGTGGTAAGTGTCGAGCTCGTTTCAGCCATTCGGCCTATTCTAAGGTCCTGGGTGGAAAGGCGGCACGGTTCCCCAACCTAGGTTTAGGTTTAAAGAATTTATTCTCAAAAAGACAAAAAAGCCACTTACATGAGAATATACATGAAATAGTAATATACAATTGGTAGCCAATATAATAAATACACATTTGGCGGTTCATATCTCAAATAGCAGAGTTCTACCTTGTATGTAAATATTGTATTAATGCGAATGGTTTGCAATAATGTATTTTGACAATTGAGATTTAAAAACGCCAAACGAGCTTACATTTTTTATTTCTGATGGTAGTCCATTATACAGGGTGAATTTTTGAAAAGGGATTGGATGGCCAAATCCGAAACTATAAGGAATAGCGAAAAATGCTGAAAGGAGTCACGAGCCCGATTTTGATGAAACTTAAAACCTCATCATTAGATTTTTGAAAAACTCATAATCCTAGCTGGGAATCGAACTTGTTGATTTTGAAAAAAAAAACACACCCTTTATTATTACACCATACGATAGAGTCGCTGTTAAGGATCAAATTTTGCAAAGTAATGATATACGCCAAATTTAAGGAACATTTGGAATTTTAATAGAATGCATATTTCATGTACCTAAATTTTGTATCATAATTTGTTTCGTTCGAAATCCCAGAAAACATCGTAACTATTCCGTGTTTTAAATTATGCTCAGAATGATTTTTTAGAGAATATTCTCAACGGAATCAATAATATTCCTTAATTATTCCATGAGGTTTCGAATCCAGCTATGTATTGCAAAGATTTTGAACAATTAATCAGTTAACGTAAGAAAAATAAAATGTATTTTGTTAAAGATGAGCTCTTTGCTGTAGTTTGCCGTATATCATTACTTCCCAGAATATGATCCTTAATAGCAACACTATCGTATGGTGTAATAATAAAAGGTGTGTTTTTTTTTCAAAATCAATGGATTCGATTCCCAGCTAGGATTATTGGTTTTTCAAAAATCTAATGATGAGGTTTTAAGTTTCATCAAAATCGGGCTCGTGACTCCTTTGAGCATTTTTCGTTATTCCTTATAGTTTCGGATTTGGCCATCCAATCCCTTTTGAAAAATTCTTCTTCTAAATCTGTGCTCCTTCGTACGTAATATTCCTTTTAGCATAATTTGTACGTATTCTTGGCAAAACAAGTAAACTAGGCCTTCGAAGACTGCGCTTGCTTATCATTGATTTTTTAATAAAAGTTACATTAGTGTGAATGGTTTTGTCTACTATTTTTCTAATTAATATGCATGTGTTGTACAAATAAAGTTGTTTGATATTCATAATTTTTGTTTCTCTATAAATTTTGTATGTTGGCGTCAGGTGTGGATATCGAAACAGTGTTTTTATGACCCTATTTTGCATTCTTTGTAGTTCTTGTAGTTTTGTTTTACTGGCATTTCCCCAGATTTCGATGAGATAAAGTAAATGTGATTTTACGAGTGAGTTGTATATAGTATAGCGATATTTTTTAGGTGTACAGTAAATAACATTGTATAGTGATCCATTTAATGATGAAATTTTGTTTTTAAAGTAGTCAATCTGTTTGTTCTAAGTTAGGTAACTATCCATTCTTAATCCCAGGTATTTTTCACACGACTTTTGTTCTAATGGTATATTGTTTATTGTCAAAGGATTGTGCGGCAGTATTTTTTTATTTTTAGGTTTAAAGATAATGTAACATGTCTTGGAGGTATTTACAGTCAGTAGGTTATATTGGAACCATTCAGACAGAACTTTTAAATCTTGTTGGGCTTGCGAAATAATACCATTTATATCAGCGCCAAAATAAAACAAACAGGTGTCATCCGCATATAAAGTTAAATGTCCATGCAACCCTAGGTCTGCCATATTATTTATGTAGGATAGAAATAGCAAGGGGCCTAAAATAGACCCCTGGGGGACGCCATATGTGATGGGTGCAGCATTACTTTGGATATTATCTATTTTTACTATTTGAAATCTATTTGTTAGGTAAGATTTTAACATACAAAGTGCATTGCCTTTAATACCAATACTTTCTAGTTTTTCTAAAAGCCTTTTATGACTAATGGTATCAAAGGCTTTTTGTAAATCTATAAATATACCCAACACAATGTTTTTCCTGTCTATGTTGTTTCTAATTTTTGTCACTAAATCAACTGTGGCTGCAGTGGTGTTATTTTTAGGTCGAAATCCGTATTGACGTTCTGATATAAAACTAAATGAGTCTAGGTAGTTTAATAGACGCGTAAGCAATATTTTCTCTAGAATTTTTGATAAGATTGGAAGTACAGAGATTGGACGGTAGTTGCCGGGGTCGGTTTTATGACCCGATTTATAGATTGGTGTTACTTTCGCAATCTTTAAAGAGTCAGGAAATTCTCCCTCATTCAACAATTTATTAAAGCAGTTGGCTAAACTATCCGAAATTAAGTGATTTAAGCTTTTTATAACTTTTGGGCTAATTTTGTCAATGCCACTGCTGGAATTTTGGTGCAGATCTTTAATTATCTTAGTGACTTCCTCTGAGCTACAAGGACTGAAAGTAAGGAGTTCATGTTTTGTACCTCCTGGTCTTTTAACAAGACATTGTGTTCTGGTGTCGTGAAATTTTTTGGGTATTTTGGATGATAGTATGGACCCTATAGTAGAGAAATAACCGTTAAAAACCTCACAAATTTCTTTAGTATCGGTGATTACGGAAGAACCCATCAGAAGCTTTGACGGGGCTACACTTTGCTTAGGTTTATTGTTAGCTAAATTATTAATAAGTGACCACAGTTTTTTTGGTTTATTAGCACAGTTTGTAAATAGTTTGTTGTAGTAAGTGTTTTTTGTATTTCGAATCAATTTAGTAACTCTGTCCTTCATTTCTTTATAATTGTTCTCTAATGTTTTGTCGTCCGGATCACTCTTGTATTGTACCCATAGCTGATTTCTTTGTCTAATTCCAGTAATGATGTCACTGTTAATCCAGTCTTCTTTAGGTAAATTTAAAACTTTAGTTTTTGAAACTGTGGTCTCTTCTATGAACAGTTTTAGCCTCATCTCCAGTTTTATGTAACTGTTCGACATATCTGTTAGGTCATGTGATTCAACCAGAGTGTAAAGTCTGTTATAATCTATACTTTTATAAATCTGACGTGGTTTAGAGAGTGGTTTCATTTTTTTTATTTGTAGATATATTTGCTTGTGGTCAGACATAGATGAGTTAATAATAGCCATATTATAATATTGACCCTTTAAATTTGTACTGACATGGTCTATAATAGATTTCCTTGTACCAGAGTCCCGTGTGCAATAGGTTTGACGAACTTTATTCAGTATTTTATGCCCAGATTCATTTGCTATTTGCCTGTATTTTGTTAAAGTGGCACTTGGTTTTAAAAGATCAATGTTAAAATCTCCAAAAACTATTGCTCTTTTCCGTTGTTGCAATTGTGTATCATATGCATCGAGAAACTTCCCAAGGTCCGTATCACCAGGGTAGTATATAACGCCAATGTCGAGTGCAAATCCATCTATTCTTATCCATAGGTAATTATTTCCGTCTTGATATATTGATTCACTAAGGCTATGTCTTAAATCATTATGTACGTAGGCTGAAACTCCTCCTCCTTTACGGTCCGTTCTATAACTGTAGTAATGGGTATAGTTGTCCAACTGTAGTTGCGAGGCTTTGTTTTCATCTCGAATCCAAGTTTCTGTGATTAAAATAATATGCACAGTGGATGGTATCGATCTGATAATGCACTTAAGTTCGTCCAATTTACCTTTCTTTTTTATACTTCGTGCGTTTAAATACAGGAATGACAATCGCGATTTTTCGGTTATTAATTGACTGTAATCAGTAACTAATTGGTGTGTTGTAGTACCAAGTAAAATATTATTATTTATTGGCGATTGGAGTTTTTTGAAGTTTGTTTTATAATACTTGGTAATCCATTAATGTATTTTATTGTCAAATCATTTTCTCCAGCTTCTGTCCGGCGTATTTTTTTTTTTGTTGACGCGGGGAACGCATTTACGCGCCTTCATCCCATCTGCGGGGGCAGCTGGGATGGTGTGTGGGACTCCCGGCCCGGTCCGGAATGGACCGTCCTACCCACTAAACCCCGCGGTGTTCCTCCTCACCCTTTAGCCGGGCCGAGGGATATCAAAAGATTATTCACGTCGACCCGGCTAGGGGCGCCCCGTTTATTCGGGGCTCACCTCGGGGGAGCCAGATGGGCGGCTCCCCAAAGCTCCCCAAGGAGCTGAAGACCACGCCTGCACCGCTCTCGAGCGCCCCTCTGTAATAGAGGAGACAGAGAGCGGCGCAGGCGTGCGCTAATGGCCACCCTCGGAACACGGGAAAGGTGCCCACCGCCATGTGACCGTTGGTGGGCGGGGTCCCCCGACCTTACGCCCACGGTCAAGAAACAATCGGGGGCGCGCAGTGACTCCTCACCGCGGCGCCCCCGAACTGCACGGCAGAGCGGGAGCATTATCTGTTACTCCCGCTCCCCCGCACAGTGCACCTCTTGCTTTGCCGCCATCACCTCGTCAACTGGCGAGGTGACAGCGGCCCAGCACTGTTGCCGCCGGTCGCGCCGTTATTCACGGCCGGCAGCCCGAACTGCATGGCAGGGCGGGAGCATCTACCCAAACTCCCGCCCCACACGCAGTGCCTCTCCCATTTTGCCGCCATCGTCTCGCCAGCAAAAATGGCGAAGCGACGGCGACCCAGCATTGCTGCTGCCGGCCGTGAATAACGGCACGGCCGGCAGCAACACACACCACCGAGCAACCCACAGGTGGGTTACTCCCGCCTCGGCCGGAATTAGCCAGAGTAGCACAACTCCCCCACAGAGGAAGGGGAGTGGTCGCTACTCCGTTGCCCAGGATGCACCACGAGGAGGATCCGACCCATTGGGGTCCTTAAGATGTTAGTAGGACCCCGCATCCCACTGTCCGGCGTATTAGTTCATCTCTTACGGTTATAAAATATTTTTGCTGTGCAGGTGTTTGGTCAGAGAAAATTTTAATATTATCTGGTAGTTTATTTTTATTACGTAGTAGCGTCAGGACAGGGTCAGGGCTTTCATAGCAGACTTTAATTTTGCGCATCTTACCAGCGTCATGCTTTCCGATACGATAAATTTTAGTCGGTTTTGGTAAATGCTCGCTCACTAATGATGTAATGTTTAACACGTCCGCCAGATCTTTACGGATTCTCTCCGGAGCATTTAAGGAGCCCTGCTCTGGCACACCAACTATAATAATATTGTTTTCTCTCTTTTTACGCTCCTGGACTTCGCTGATTAATTTTTCATTAACGACCAGCTGACTTGTTTTAGTGGACGTCGAGCTTAATTTTAATTGTTTGCAATCCGCTTCTAATATTTTTATTTTATCCTCACTATTAGATATTTTCATTTCAACTTGGGTTAAATGACTCTTAACGTTTCCATGTTCTAAGGCAATCCCTGACATAGTAGACTTGATTTCTTGAATTTCAGCACTTATTTTTGACACATTTGAGGTGATCAAAGTTTTTGTTTGTTCATGAGATGTCTTTAAATCCGCCACATCACTTTTGACGGCGACGATACTCTCATTCATTTGGTTCATTAGTTGTGTGTTCTGACCAATATAGTTCTCCAATAAAGAGGCAATCCGCGACAAGTCATTTCTCATTAGTTTGACTTCATCCGAGCACAAACATTCAGTAGCAGGTGGTTGTTTACGCTTGCGATTGGTAACCTGCGATTCACTAATTTCTTTGCTCAGTTTTGATAAATCCGGCTGTGAGCCGCCTCTAGAGCTTATGGTCAAATGCTCCATAGAAGTGGAGGCAGTAACAGGTGGGGATCGCCGCACACTCATTTTATTTCTGTTGTATTATTTTAATTTCACAACACCCGAACAACGAACAATAGTACTAAATATTACTGTAAGTTGTTGTTATTTTTTTTTTTTATTGCTCACTTACACAAGGTAGTACCCAAGCAAATAATTGTTTGCCGAACGCAGAGTCACTGTGCGAGCGAGTCGAAAAATAACAACTGTTCTCGTCTCACGATGTGCGCAAGCGACGGCGACGCACGCCCTGCCCCGCTCACCGGTTAGCGCTGTGCTTTTCACTCAATAACGTCATAAATCACTCACAACACTTCACACCATTGTAGTCATTATTACTATTACGCATTAGTATTAGACTCGAAGAGCACTTTTTAATTAAATTTCGTAAAAACCAACACACGTCTTGTCTGTTCGATAGTCGGCGACCGAAAAAAAAAACCAACCTACCACCTCACACAGCTCCTGACGGGGCACGGATGTTTTGGTAAATATCTATGCGAGGTGGTAGGCATCGAGCCTGACACAACGTGCCGTCACTGCGAGGATGGCGTCGTGGATACAGCGCTGCACACGCTCTCCTTGTGTACTGAGTGGAGTAGCGAACGCGCTGCTCTAGAGGCTCAAATTGGCCCTGTCGTTTCGCTATCTACCATAGCTTCCGCTATGCTGGTCAGCGAAGAAAATTGGTTCGCCGTCGCCGCCTTTGCCGAGGCAGTCTTGACGGCAAAGAGAGAAGCGCTGCGAGTGCGAGAGATGAGTGGTCTCACACTTCCACCTCGCCAACCTCGCACGCGTGGTCGTCGACGGCAGCTTTATGCCAGCCGTGCGACTGACTAAGGTGCGCCCCTCGTGTTCCAGGGTCACAGTCAGTGCAGTTTCGGGGGGTAATTTCTAGACCCCCCAGTGTCGAGCCTGTCGCAGGCAACGCTTGTTGGGTTGCAGAAGTTGAACGCTTGCCTTACCTGTAACCCAACAATAGCGACGTGAAGGACCACTCCAGGGTTTTAGTGGGTATACCAATTTTTGGGGAGCCCCACATAACCACTCTGTTCATATACAGGTGGTATCCACAAAAGATTTCCCTGGACAAACAAAAAAAAAAAAAATGTGTTATTATTCATTTAATGTTCTAATTAACTAAAAACCTGATAGTATTTCTCAGCCTATTTTCACTGAATTAAGTATAGGAATGTGTTCATTTGATAATAGATATCTAAATAATCACCAACGAAAGGTGATTTATTATATTGATGTAGAAGTGGAATAAAAGAGGGGGGAAATTGGCTAAATTAATATTAATGTGATTTTTACTTAAAAGAAATATTCAGTCATTCTGCGCAAGTGGTTTTAAACTATTATGGGTTTGTTTGCACATACTACTTACTGTTGCCTGTTACCTGTCCAGGCAGGTACATTTCAGACCAAAATAAAAGAAATTAAAATCCTTATAGACTCTGGTTATATTTTTAAAGATATTTAAAAAAAATCGCTTTGTCATGAGTAATATTTTACTGAGTACGCGGGGCGACAGGAAAACTAATAATTTGCAGGGATGGGTTAGAGGTACATGATGTAACGAGAGTTTGAGGATAGTCACGGCGGGACCAGGAGGTACAGCTGGTAAGCAATACCCTTAAACATAATATGAAACTGCAATTTAGCATATCGGTGGTGTTTTTAGGGATCCTAAGACGCGAAAACTGGCTAAGTACGAGTCGGACTCGCACAAGGGAAAAATCACATTAGTTGTATCAGAGGCCGCTTAAATGTCCATATTATTTTCATAAAATTATTTATACTTAATGAAAATAAACACCTTGATGTTCTGTGAGCATTCCAAGCGCCTACTTGTTGCCGATAGTAATTAAAAAACTAAGCGCTAAAAAAAATACGTTTGCTGCATGGGAGCTCCCCTTAAATATTATTGTTTTTCTATTTTAAGCATTTGTATTTACGCTTTAAGTACGGCACTCTAAAAACGGGACCCTATTCATTAGACTAGGCCGTCCGTCTGTCTGTTCTTTTATTTGAAACATTGTTTGATGACTTCTTCCACAATATCGATGGTCCTTATTCTTTTATTTGGAATGCACAGGTAACTACAGTTCCTTCAGCCTAAAAATATCTAGCAGAATGTTCTAGGACTTCAGGTAAGAAAGTAACAATGGACATAGTTTTAGCCCTCTCCTTTTTTCTATTACCTGCTAAGAAAAGATAATGCTGCCACGAAGAGTTCAGTACTTCACTTTGCAGTTAGACGTCAACGCGATAACACGCATTTCCAAGTTCAAGTTCAGATTTCGTTAAGTGTTAGGTCTACGTTTGGCTTGCTGTATCCTCTTCCATTACTGAACTTAATCTGGTGAGTTTTGACAATATTTATCATTTTAGGTGCATAAAGTTCAGTCTTTATTTTTATAGATATTTCACTAGAAACATATTCTAAAAATCTGAATTATTATTTATCAGAAATATGTTTCATTAAATGAATTTTAAATTTTACTTATTCATTAATAAATTTAACGATTAGTGTTTTATATATTAAAAAACTTCACTTGTTCTGTTCCACAACATTTATTATTATAATCCCTAACCGGTTTCGTTTTTCGACATTCTCAAAGGCTATTTACTTATTTAGATCATAATTACACTTCAAACACATAAACAATCAATCAAAAAAATGAAGTTTTTCAAGATGTGTAGCAAGTTCCATCAAGTGCCATCAATCAACAGTATCAATAATTAGTGTTTTAATTTTAAAACTTATGAGTTGTATGATTATACATAATATTATGAAAAACAGATATGAACAATTCTGTATGGTATTTATACCAGCCCATCTTCAAGTCATCTTACCAGAACCTTTATCATTGAATTATCTTCCTCTACATCGTTTGCTATTCTTGGGTACCACTCTGTTATTTTCTTAGTCAATTTCTCTTTGTATGACATATCTCTGAATATAATATGTCCCGTCTACCGCAATTTCTGTTACGTGTGCATTTTCAAATATTGTTTTCATTGTTTTAATATGTCTCTTCTCTTTATGTCCTAATACGAGTATATTCCTTTCTTTTGAATTTTTGCAGACGTTTATTTTACTCTGTTGAAGCTTTACATTTACTATTCTGTTTCGCCTATGTCTAATACTCATAAACTAAGCATAGCATAATCCATATTTCATATAACTTCCTTTTATTGGTTTTTCAAAAAGGTCTCAGAAGGCACACGGATTTGGATGTGTTATTTATCTCTGTCTACCTCATCGCCGTTAATGCGTAGTAAATTTTCTTCGGAACCTACCTATTTGGAATAGTAAAACGTATTGTTAATAATACTTTTCGCGGTTTTTGCTAAGAACCTCTTTAACTAATGAGTTAAGTAGCTTATTGAATGCGGTTAATTTATTTCTAATTAACTGTGGAAAATAAAAACAAGTTTTATTTATAAATCAGTTAAGAAGGTTTCTGTATTTGCAGCAGTGTAAAGCTATTATTTTATCCATAACATAGAAGCCGATTTATTATAATATATATTTGCTACGTTATTAATCAAGTGGACATTGTAAGTTGTATTACCTAATTTTTAATTTTTGCATGATTTTTAACCGATTTTATGATATTTGGTAGAATAATGCTCATTGATCAATAAACTTTTTGTAGTTGACGATTTTTGGTCATAAAGGAAAGTTTGCTTTGTCGTAAGAATTCTTATTGTCTCTTTATTAATTTGTAGTTTAACGCCGGCGCCTTAAGATGTTCCTTACCTAAGTGTCGATTCCTTTGTTAGCACGATTTCTTGCCTTTTATTTTTCTAGGCAGGTACAGAATCCTGCAACAACAATAAAATTACCTTTAAATTAGAAGACTTGAATACCAAGTAAAGCGAGATTGAGATGTGTCTAATTACTGTTATAATTCAATAATTAGAGACATCTCAATCTCCGCTTTACTTGGTATTCACCCTCAATATTGAAACATGTAGAGAGCTATCTTAAAAATACGCTCTCTCTAACAACAAAAATAATGAAATCTGACCATGCTTTGAAAAATTACAACCAGAAAACATTACCTTTTACATTAGGTAGAGAACTAGATAATAAAAAAAAAGTCTTTAATTCACTCTCCCACCAGTTATTTTTATTACCTGGTAGGTACCTACTCTACCTGAATGTTAGCCATAGAAGATAAAAGGGACCACCGGGTATCCTAAATTGCAGCAACTAATCGTTAATTATATTTCGATGTTTTGTGAACATTCCAAGCGTCTACTTGTTGCCAATAGTTATATAAAAAATCAAATGCCAAACAGAAACACATAAGCTGCGTGCCCTTAAATATTATTATTTTTATGTTTTTAATATTTGTATTTACGCTTTAGGTACGGAACTCTAAAAACGGGATCCCATTTATGAGATTTAGTCGTCCGTCGGTATTACTGTCTGTTCTTTTATTTAAAACACATGTACGTTCCTTGTGCCTAACAATATCTAGCAAAATATATTTTAGGACTTTAGGTAAGAAAGTAAACAATGCACACGGTTTTAGCGCTCTATCTCTATCTATTACCTGCCATGAAAAAATATATATATACGGGTTCATACCAGACCAGCTATTTTCTTTAAGTCATCTTACCAGGACCTTTATCATTGACTTACCTTCCTCTACGTCATTTGCTATTTTTGGGTACTCTGCTATTTTCTTTATCATCTTCTCTTTGTATAATATATCTCCTAATATAATTTGTCCCGCCTACTACCATTTCAGTTGTATACTGAGAGGGTATTTTGAAAAGGGCTTGGATGGCCAAATCCTAAACTATAAGGAATATCTAAGAATGCTCAAAGAAGTCACGAGCCCGATTTTAATAAAACTTAAAACCTCATCATTAGATTTTTGAAAAACCAATAATCCTAGCCAGAAATCGAACCCATTGATTTTGAAAAAAAAATACACCCTTTATTATTACACCATACGATAGTGTCGCTGATAAGGATCAAATTCTGCGAAGTATTGATATACGGCAAATTTAAGGAAAGTTTGGAATTTTAATAGAATTCATATTTCATGTACCTAAATTTAGAATCATAATTTGTTTTGTTCGAAATCCCAGAATAGATCGTAACTATTCCGTGTTTTAAATCATGCTCAGAATGATTCTTTGTAGAATATTCTAAACGCAATCAATAATATTGAATGCAGTACGATCCTTGAGGTCTCGAATCCAGCTATTGTATTGAAAACAATGGTCTACATTTTGAACGATTAATCAGTTAACGTAAGAAAAAAAAATGTATTTTGTTAAAGATGAGCACTTTCTTTTAGTTTGCCGTATGTCATTACTTCCCAGAATAAGATCATTAATAGCAACACTATCGTATGGTCTAATAATATAGGGTGTGTTTTTTTTTCAAAATCAATGGGTTCGATTCCCAGCTAGGAATTTTGGTTTTTCAAAAATCTAATGATGAGGTTTTAAGTTTTATCAAAATCGGGCTCGTGACTCCTTTGAGCATTTTTCGCTTTTCCTTAGTTTCGGATTTGGCCATCCAATCCCTTTTGAAAAATTCACCTGTATAGGTTGTGTGTGCATTTTTTAATAATGTTTTCGTTTTAATATCTCGTTGTTTCAATTAGTCTCTTCTCTTTATCAATACACTAGCTGACCCGCGCAACTTCGTTTGCGCCACATAAGAGAGAGTATTACCTGTTCCCGTCGCATTTACTCCCGTCGCGTTGCTTTTACTCCCGTGGCGTCTCGTCGTTAATATTCAATACTACGTGAGAGAGAGAGAGAGAAAGGTTTCTCGTCGCGTGTATTCCCGTCGCATTATTTTTAAGAACAATTTCCTTTATGAAAGAGGTATCCCGTGGCGTTATTGTAGAAAAAAATTGATTGCCATTAAAATGTTTATTGTGCACCAACCCAAAGATAGACACATGCTACATTTTTTTAGACCTTTTTTGAAAAGAAACAATTTTGTAGTACATATTTTTTACATAGGTATATATAAATATTTACGCAGCACACGCAACGAAGCTCTCGAAAGGAAAAACTTTTCCCCCGTTTTTGAAACATTTACTATTACTGCTACGCTCCTATTCGTTGTAGCGTGATGCCATATAGCCTTAGACCATATAACACGGGACTAGCCTTTACGAACCACCGCATACAAAAATATTCTGCCAGTTTTCATACAAGTGAAGGGGGAAACACAAAGACATATAAAATTTCATGGCATTTAAAAATGTATTAATCGACAAACGCGTAATGGCTGTTGTGTGTTAATTGTTATTGTACAGTCAACTACAATGTAATGTACTAGTTTAATCATATAAAATGATGACAAAAGACCAAATGGTCATGTGCAATGGCAGAAAACAATGCTTAAGTAAGGCGCATCCTGTGGTTAGATGATCTAAGCATATAGCCTATGACACTTCACAATAACGTAGCTTTCTATTGGTGAAAGAATTTTTAAAATCGGTTCTGTAGATCCCGAGATTACCCCTTACAATTTAACAAATATACAAACACACACTTTACTTCTTTATAATATTAGTATAGATATCTATACTAATATTACGAGTATAAAGAGGAAAGATTTGTTTTTAGTTTCTTTGTTTTTTTGTTTATTTGTTTGTTTGTTTGTAACGAATAGGCTCCGGAACTACTGGACCGATCTGAAAAATTCTTTCACTGTTGGAAAGCTACACTCTTTGCGGTGAACATAGGCTATATTTTATTCCCGTATTCTCACGGGAACGGGAACTACGCGGGTGAAACCGCGTGACGTCCGCTAGTGTATAATAAAATCGTAACAGGTCGCTGTCTGTACATGGAACATAAATAAGAAAAAATATTATAAGGGGGCTTTATGAACGCAATAGAACCCAAAACAATAATTTTTAGTTTTTTTTGTTTTCCTGTATGTCTGTATATCTGTTTGTCTGTACGTTTGTAAAACATGCACGTGGATCTCAGTAACCGCTTAACCGATTGCAATGCGGTTTTCTTAATTGTGTTGAGGTTTGATCCACTTTACATTTAGTGTTTATTTCATGTAAATCGGTTTATAAATAAAAAAGTTATATTACTTTAAAGAATTTTACATAGACATATGAATCGAAAACGGGTAAATCTAAACTGGCGTGTTAGCTTAACTGGCGTGGACTGAATTGTTTTAGAATAGACGCTCTTCTATGATTAAACAAACAGGGTTGTTTCACACGCTGCTTGATGAGTCTGATGAAGAAAATATCTCTCCTTTCATACACCTTATGTGACGTAAACGAAGTTGCGGGGTCAGCTAGTGTCCTAATATTTCCTTTCTATTGGATTTTTGCAGACTTTTATTTTATTCTGTTGAAGCTTGATTAACGTAAATGTCTAATACCCATATTATAAGAATGGCGTAATCAATATTTATAACTTTTTTTTTGTTTGGTTATTCAAAAGGGGTCTAAGAGGGCACATAGAATTTGGATGTGTTATTCATCTCTGTCTACCCCATCACCGTTATTGCGAAGTAAATTTTCTTAGGAACGTACCTATTAGTAAAAGTAAAACGTATTGTTAATAATACTTTCCGCGGTTTTTGCTAAGTACCTCTTTAACTAATGAGTTAAGTAGCTTATTGAATGCGGTTAATTTATTTCTAATTAGCAGTTGAAAATAAAAACAAGTTTTTATCTATAAACCAGTTAAAAAAGGTTTCTGTATTTGCAACAGTGTAAACCTATTATTTTATCCACAACATAGAAGCCGAGTTATTTTCATATCTATTTGCTACGTCATTAATCAAGTAGACATTGTAAGTTGTAATATTATTAATACTTATTTTTGCATGTCTTTCAACTGGTTTTTATGATATTTGGTAGAATAATGCTCATTGATCAATAAACTTTTGTGGATCTTTATTGTCCCTTTCTTAATTTGTAGTTTAACAATAATGGCGCCGGCGCCTTTAGATGTTCCTTACCTAAGTGTCGTTTCCTTTGTTAGCACGATTTATTGCCTTTTATTTGTCTAGGCACGTACAGAACTCTGCAACAACAATATATTACCGTTAAATTAGAAGCCTTGAATACCAAGAAAAGCGGAGATTGAGATGTCTCTCATTTTTTAACTATAAACCGTCAATATTGAAACTAGTAGAGAGCAATCCTTAAACCAAAAAACATTGAAATCTGACCATGCTTTGAAAAGCTACGACCGAAAAACCACTCTTTCATTATCTTTTACATTAGGTAGAGAACTAGATAATAAAAGTCTTTAATCCACTCTCCCAAAGGCACCTGCTACCTTATTACTAGGTACTCTATCTACCTGAGTGTTAACCCTAGAACCGTACCCTGGGGTACATCTGAAAAAAAAAAAAAAAATATTGGCTATAACTTTTTTGTTTTAAAACGGATCTTTTCGCACCTCCGCGTATTTACGGGGGACGGGGGATCGTGTCGAAGAATCGGCCGGGCGCGAGTCCTGTTAGCGTGCAATCGTGGCAAGCCTGAGTGGAGTACTACAGCACCCCTGGGTATGCATCTTAAAAATGCATGCACAAATAAGTATTGGCGGTATTTTAAAAAAGCAAGACCTTCTAGTGCTCCATCCTCTTCAGATTCAAAATCTGGTAGATGTTCCTTTTGTCCCACGTCAAAAGACCGTAAATCAAGCACTCGCTGTGAAAAATGTAAAAATTTTATATGTTTAGAGCACCAATAGAAGATTTGCCAAAACTGTTATTATAAGTTTGGTAATTTTTTGTTTAATTATGTAACGTGAGACTGAAATAAGTGCCATAAAAGTCTATGTATGTTAATTATATTAATAAACTAGCTGACCCGCGCAACTTCGTTTACGTCACAAAAGAGAGTTTGAGAGGATGGTGTATGTATTCGTCAGGCTCAAAAGAGCGTGCGATTTATTATAAAAGAGCTTACAGCTAAATAATTAAGCAACCGCGCAGAATATGTGGATCAAGTAGTGTCATAAAACCTTTCTCGAACTATAAGTTCAAATTGTGTTTTTTTTTTTTTGTTGACGCGGGGAATGCCTTTACGCACCGTCATCCCAGCTATGGGGGTAGCTGGGATGGTGTGTGGGACTCCCGGCCCCGGAAAGGGTCCGTCCTACCCACTAAACCCCGCGGTAGTCCTCCTCGCCTTATAACCTGGTCGAAGGATATCCCAGATATTCAATCAGTTCAACCCAGCTAGGGGCACCTCGTTAGTTCGCAACTCCTCTAAGGAGATCCAGATAGGCGGCTCCCCCGGAGCTGACGAAAGCCCAACACGCATCGCACCGCTCTCGAGCGCCCTTCTGTAAGCAGAGAGGGTAGAGAGCGGCCGAGCGTGTGAGCGCTAGAGGCGCCTCCAGATAAGATGACGAAGCTTTGGTTTGACATAATGTTTACAGAGCTTCTCTGTATACCACATTATGTGTTACGCCATCAGGACAATAGACGAATACATTAGATGCGTCACTCACCCTTGAAAGGGCCACATAAAGTTGTCCATGGCTGAAGCAGCTCGTAGTAAGATCTATGCCTGCGGTGCGCAATGTCTGACCTTGTGCCTTGTTGATAGTCAGAGCAAAACATAGACTCACCGGAAACTGCACGCGTTTAAATCTGAAGGGGAAGTTATTGGGAATAAGTGGTATCCGAGGAATAAAAACTTGTTCTCCAATACCACACCCAGTTAAAATTTCAGCTTCAATTACATTTTGTTGCAGTCTGACTACCCTTAACCGAGTACCGTTGCATAATTTAGGCGGACTTAAATTACGCAAGAGCATAATTGGCACACCAACTTTTAACTTTACGATGTGCGAAGGTAAACCAGGTGCGGACAGAGAATTTAAAAATTCTATTGGGTAGGTGGTCCCTTCTTCTGGCTCCACTACTCGGTTTATGGAACAATATTCTATGTTTTCACCAGGCGCACGTCTCAGTATGTTATTATTTATAGCAACTGCCTGGTCATTTCGGGTCGTAAGTATGGCACGCTCGCAAAACCAAGAGTTTTCACGATCTGTAAGTTGATTAGTATCACCATAGACGGCAGGAATTAGTTCCTCAGACGAAAGAACAGTTTGGCAAAGGTTTGAAGGAAGTCTGACTTTTCCCTCTTCCTTTTGAAATGTATCATTTCCTATACTAAGCAAGAGATCGGAAAACTCTTGGACATTGTTATTGCCGTAAGTTTGAGCTCGCATATTGGTCGTCAGGTGAAGTCGAACTATATTTGTCCAAAGACTTGAGGATTTCAGGCATGCGTTGACTTCATCGGCCCTTGTGCCCCTTGTGACGACAGGCAATGTTTGCCTAAAGTCACCACAAAACAACATTGTAATGCCTCCCATAGGTCTAACATTCCGCCTAACATCTTGCATCGTCCTATGAACTGCCTCTACTGCCTTTCGATGCGCCATGGTACACTCATCCCATACAATTAAAGAACATCCTCGCAAAACCCGTGCTCTATCACTATTGCGAGAAATGTCACACACCGGTGTTTCAGATATGTCTAATTGTAATGGAATTTTGAACATAGCATGAGCTGTTTTTCCGCCGGGTAACAAAGTGGCAGCTATGCCAGATGATGCTACTGCTAGGGCAATCTTGCCTTGACTTCGAACCTGAGCCAAAATGATTTTAGTAAGAAATGTTTTTCCTGTGCCTCCGGGCGCATCCAAGAAAAACATTTCTCCTGAATTGTTTATGGCGCTATTGCATACTTGTTGGAACACAGCTTGTTGCTCAACGGTTAGTAAGTGTAACCCATTCCTCAAGGTCTCTGCAATCTCTGTTGGGTCGGAACCGTCTTCACTGATAGTGCCGAACAATTCCTCATTTAGATTTTGTGCAGGTTCTGGTAAACCGTAGCGTGTGAGGCAATTTCCACCAATTTGTTGAACAATGTCCTGAATTGTTTTCAAACATACATTGAGAGACGTCTCAGGATTTGCACCATTCCTCAAATAATCTTCTGTCAACGCAGTTTGATATTTCTGCCAAAGTTGTACCGCATTAGATAACCCACAGAATACCAACATAGTGGCAAATAAATGCCGCAATTGTCGTGGACTATCACTTACGCAAGCCTCGGCCAGAGTTGCATCCCAATGCTGGTCGTCATCGAGCAAATGGAGCTCTCGGCACGCAGCTACATATGTAGAATGCTCTACACCGTTGACTGTTCGTAGTGCACTGAATGAATTGGGACCACGAATAGTATGCAGAAGTAACCGTAAGTAAAACAATTCAGTATTATTTGGATGAGCTGTATAAACTCTGCCTAAGTTATGTTCTTTGAAAATACCGGGTGTACCTTCAACTGCTGTACCTCTTCGACGACGATTAAATACTCCTTGTTGCTTATTATAGGTATAATAGGCAGGCACCTCTTCGTACAACAATGTCTTAGCGAATTCATCAGTTTCGCATAGTCTGAAAAATGCAAGTAAAGTTGTTTGTCTTGGATTTTCTAATCTCTGTTCTACGTTGCCTTCGTCAAAGTATATACGATGTTGACCCTCCAAGTGAATATCGAGATGTGTAACAGGCGGGTACCGTTCATGTATTGGAAATCCTAGGATTCTCCATACAGCCTCCGATGAGCTAATGTAACGGCCTGATTGGTAGCGACTAACTTCGTCTCTATTATTATTACTCACTGCGGCTATTGTCGCTTGGTCGCTACCTTTATTAACGTATTTACATATATATTTTATTGACCGCACGCTGTTACACATCTCGACATTTATATGTGCTTCAAAAGTTTTAGAAAGAACTGGAGAATAGGGCACAATCCACCTGTTGTCAAGATGTAACTGCTGACCACGTACATTAATAAGCGCCGAGAAACCTCCTTGATTGGGCAAACGGCGACGATAGGATGGATATCCATCCTCTCCAGTCACCGTCTGCTGTACTGGTATTTTTGGGAACCTCTTAGTGCAACGTCCATCTCGCATACATGGTGAGTTAGGATTAAGGGTACCGCATGGACCATGTACCATATGGGACTTTACGATGGCATACAAAGACGGATCTTGAGAGGGGTTCGGCAATTCTGCGCTAATTATGCTATCAACATCATTAGGGCGTATTTTATCTTGCAGCCATAAAAGAATTTGCGCATGCGGCAATCCTCTCTTTTGCCATTCGACACTATACATAAAACAAAGTGTTGCACCATATAAGTTTTCTTTAGTGAGAAGATTTATCATCAATTTGAGTTTCAGATGGAATACTCTACCAACAATGTCGTGCCTATCGTGGGCAGCTTGTCCTTCAAACAGCTCCTGTGCAATCTCAATCCACTTTGGATTGGTAGTAAATGTGATGAAGACATCGGGACGTCCATATTTTCTCACGTATGTGAATGCATCCTGTGTACGCTCGTGCATATTAGCGTGGTCCCCCAGTAAAACTTGAAGGAAGAATTACCAATCTGCCTAAATCTTCGTTATTTCTGTCTTGGTTCATGGCGTCTCGCAGGTCTACATAGTTTTCCGCTCGCAATCTTCTCTGGTTTGTTCTTATATATACCAAACGCTCCGTTTCTATCTTCGCATAAACATCTACCAAGAACTGGTTGAATAAGCAACGAAACTTTTGCAAATGAGCAGTTCGAATCTCTCTAATCTGTATAATGTAAGCATAAAATTGCATAGCGGAAACCTTGTTACTTGGGAGAGTCTCTCCAGTAGTTGGATTTACTTGTCGAACGCCAAAGTTATAACCATCTTCACCACGGCAGTATATAAGTGGATACTGAAGGGCATCATATGCTCGATGTGTCTCACTGATACGCTGCAAGCGATTGTCTCTGGTATGTAGCACTATGTCCCGCCTGTCACACTGCTGGTCTACCAGGACTACAGCCACTTCGTTGGTGGTAGGAACATTAAATCGACCGGGATGCTCTCCGGTGGGACGTTTGTCGGCATTGATGACAATTTTATAATTATTTTGTTGACTTTGGGGTATAGACTCTAAGGCAGCTTTGAAATCCCTAACATAGGGGTTGGTCTCATGTAGCATAGTTTGCAATCTGGAGATTAAATCCCTATTTAAATTATCAAATGTTCGACTTCTTACACCCGCCTGTTCAATCTGATCTGAAATAAAGTAAACTTGAAGAAATTTAGGTTCACTGATAGGCAAAAGCGAACCTATCAAATGGTAAACCTGTCCTTGAATTTTAAATGTTGGCATAAATGCTCCGTGAACAATTTGATTTGCTCCAAAAGATGTCATCTGAAACGCACTATTAAAAGCACGAATATGCTTCAAAAAGTGCGCTGATAGCTGGTGCTCTCCATTTAAAAGTGATTTCAGTGGCTCCGGAGGTTCTTGAAAAGCTTCTAAGCGAATTTTTCCACTTGCGCAACACATTCCTTTCGCCTCTTTTTTCCATTTTAATGCTGAACAGTGGGAGCATATTTTACGCATAACACCAATACCTGCGTATTGCTTATAATCAATGTTTGGAGAGTAGCACAATCCACTTCTTGCTCTGTCAGTCCATGGTAAGATGACTTCAGAGGAGTCATCAGTAGAAAACATCATTCTACTTAGAGAATGTCGTACACGGTCATTGTTCAGCCGCGTTTCTCGCTGATCTTGCATTTCTGCCTCACGACTTTCAATGATTCTATTTCTTTCCGATGACAGGGCAATGGCGTGGAGTTGATGGCGGCGTTCATAGGCAGCCCTACTTGAACTCAGGCGCAATTCACGCTGTGTATCTGTCTCAGAGGCGCGAGATTCAGCATGATGCTGGCTATCAGCAGTCAAGCGCTCTTGATATTGGGTAGAGGTTTCAGACTCTCGAGACAGGGCATGGCGCAAACTGTCAGCCGTTAAACGCACTTCACGCTCTGTGAAGGTCTCAGAAGCGCGAGACTCAGCATGACGCTGACTATCTGCTGTTAAGCGCTCCTGATATTGAGCATCGGTCTCAGACTCTCGAGACAGGGCATGGCGCAGACTGTCAGCTGTCAAACGCGCTTCACGCTCTGTGAAAGTCTCAGAAGCTCGAGACTCAGCATGACGCTGACTATCTGCAGTTAAGCGCTCCTGATACTGGGTATAGGTCTCAGACTCTCGAGACAGGGCATGGCTCAGACTGTCAGCCGTCAAACGCGCTTCACGCTCTGAGTAAGTCTCAGAAGCGCGAGACTCAGCATGACGCTGACTATCTGCAGCTAAGCGTTCCTGATACTGAGTATAGGTCTCGGACTCTCGAGACAGGGCATGACTCAGACTGTCAGCCGTCAAACGCGCTTCACGCTCTGTATAGGTCTCAGAAGCGCGAGACTCAGCATGACGCTGACTATCTAAAATCAAGCGCTCTTCACGTTAAGTGTAAGTCTCGGTTATTCGCGACTGGATATGCCTCTGGGTGTCAGCAGTTAGACGGATTGACCGTCGTGAAGTAGACTCATTACTACGATATTCGCATGAAGCTGCACGCATAGATGCTAAACGGGAATCCCGTTGAGCTGAACCTTCTGAAGAGCTAGATTCAGCATAGCGTTGACGATCACTTGCCTGTCTAGCACTACGTTCTACCTCGGTTTCTTGTAAAACCCTCAGTCTCCGTTTTTTGGCGTTTCTCGTGGAGCGAGAAAGATTAGATCTTTTTCTAGATGGCATAATGTATAAAAAACAAAAATTACGCCTACCGAATATATACCTAATATTAATTATTGAATAGATAAATAAATTAAGTTATTTACAACACCTTTAAATATTTACAACACCTAAACCTAGAACAAATTAAAAAGATAATGATTTATTTACAGACTTTAAATATTTACAACACCTTAACCTAGAACAAATTAAAAAGATTAATGATTTATTTACAGATTACTAACGAAAAAAGCAATTTTTTTCCAACTAAAGAATAAAGTAATTTTTACAGCACTTAAACCTAGAACAAATTTAAGACAAACACTGATTTATTTACAGGCCACCTACCTATAAAATGAAAATTGAATAGGTACTTAGGTACTGACAATTATTATGATACAGAAGTAGGTAAGAATTAAATAACAACAAAAATTGTAAAATAAAAAGGTAGGTAGTTCTGAAAAGAACTGTTTTCTGAATTGCTATAAAGTTATTCTGTAAGAAATGAATAAATTTTAAATAAGATTTTGATGCGTGCGTCATTAAGGGAGCCGACCGCGCGACTGAGCCGCGCGGGTACCTATCTCGTAGATAATGTCGTTACTCGTTTGTACTACTCGCGACGCGCGCCCTCCTACCTGCCTTCACCACTTGTGTGTACGGGCCAGTCAGTACGGAATTAATTCAAATGCGTTTACGCCTGCGCCGCGTCTGTCTGTTCGCGATAAACTCAATTTGTGTGCTGATTTCACCAACGAATGGATATACTAACCAAAATTAAGTAGGTATACCTATATCTTGTTAAGTTCTTGAAATGCCGTCGGCGTCGGCAGCATTAAATGAAAACGCTGCCCAACCCCTTTGGTATAATCAAAATAATGAATGGTGAAATACAGAAAGGTTCCTGATGGTATATGTTAATCTCTTGGATACCATACTACTTGGCAAGCTAGGTATTTAATTTACACAAATACGGTAGGCATTGGTCCTTCAATTAATCAATCAAATCAGCCTATGGCAGTCCACTCCTGGACGTAGGCCTCTCCCAAATTACGCCACAATACACGGTTCTGTGCCTTCCGAACCCAGTCACTGCAACCTTTTTCTGGTCTTCGGTTCATCCGGCGGGGGTCGTCAAGAATACGGGGTCGTCATAAAAAAAATAACGATAAGATAACGATAAGATAAGTACATTATTATTGTCTTTCATCTCCTCACTCGAAGGAACCGCGGCGTTACAAACAGACAAACAGATAAAAAGACAAAATTTATTTAATTTAAATTTATTTAAATATGTAATGTAATGTAGCAGGTATAGCAAAACATGACAACACCTATTTATATTTATGATAAATAGTTTATTATACAAAGGTATAGAATTATAGGTATAGAATAAGAATCGATAGGTAAAGATATCGATAGAAGATACCTACCAGTGTAATCTATTCAAAGGAACCCTTGAATTCTAGGTTTGGCAAAAGTTGAGATGTCTCTCATTTCTGAACCACAAAACCCTCAATATTGAAACTTGTGTGGAGCAATGCTTAAAATATTACCTTTCTAACACCAAAAAAATATTTGAAATCGTACCACGCGGTGAGAAATTACAGCTGGAAAACCATTTCATCTTTCATTCCCTCCCCTGAAGGAACCACGCAAAATATCGGGATCAAAAGTATCCTAAAACCTTCCTCGGATTATAAGCTCAGATTGTGCCAAGTATCATGCAAATCGATTCAGTAGTTTCGGCGTGATACTTAGTCGGGATACAGACAGACAGACAGACAGACAGACAGACAGACAGACAGACATGAAAAATTTAAATTACATTTTCGGCTTCAGTATCGATTAGAGAACACCCTCCAATTAAAATTTTCAAAATATCTTCCATGTACAGACTCTCGACCCTCTACAGTTTTATTATATGTATAGATGTCTATTCTCATCAAAAAATGTTTTCTTTAACGGGGTACACCAGTACCCCTGGGTACTGTTAATTAAAGTCTATGATGGGTACGGTTCTAGGGTTAAACATAAAAGATAAAAGGGACCACCAGGTATCCTAAATTGCAGCAACTAATCGTTAATTATACATTAAAATTCAATTCATTTAATGCAATAAATGACAGTTCAAATGTCATAAAATCCGTTAAATGCAAAAAATATCGATAACTAGATTTTCCCATTAATAATTGTAAGTGCTGAGTAAGTAATGTGTTATTAGCGAACTTGATGATTTTTAATTAGCTAATGAACCATAACCTGTTCAGGCAGGTAAATTCCCGTAAAAGAAACTTGATAATATTTTTTTTTGGATTCAGGTTATATTTTCAAAGATATATATAAAAAACCCGTCGGACCTAATAAATATTTTTTTTAAGCACAGGGGGTCGGTTCTTGTACTTTTATTGTATGATATTCCTAGGGTTGAGGGCCTACCTGATGGTTGAATACCGTCGCCTATTGCTGTTTGCAACACCAAAGGCTACACACGTGCTGCCGACCCAGGTGCAAATTGTGAGGAACCGACTGTTCAAAAAAAATCACGTTTGTTGTATGAGAGGCCCCATAATTTCCATTTTATTTAATGAAATTATTTATATTTATGGAAATTAATGCAGCTCAATGTTCTGTTAGCATTTCAAACGTCTACTTGTTGCCGATGGTAATGATAGGTCTTTACCTATGTAATTGCCACTCTGCAGTACTGGCTTTTTCAAATCAAAATAATTTTTGTTTGGTTAAGAATACTAACTTCAAATTAATTTTATTTTAAAAACATGGAATTCATTTTCCAAAAGTAGTCATTTGTTTATTGATTAGAGTGACGTTTTCATCACATTTCAATCATTTTCGTCATCATGAATACGTTAAAAATTCGAGTAATTGTGGAATATGAGTATCGTCGTGGCAGCAACGCGGCACAAGCGGCACGCAACATCAACGACGTCTACGGAGCTAACACTACAAACCAACGCAACTCTTGTTATTGGTTTGCTCGCTTCCGTTCTGGAAATTTCGAGCTGAAAAATGAACCTTCATTTTTCAGCTCGAAATTTCCAGCTAGCGTGCCAGCTAGCTAGGTAGCGGTCATCCGAAGACTTTGGTCGACAATGATGAATCAAAGGCAAATGTGGAAGCCGATGATAAACAATCTACGGCTTAATTAGCAGCAGCTTTCGACGTTAACGTCAAAACAATATTGGTACATTTGCGTCAAATTGGCAATAGTACGGAACTCTAAAAACAGGACCCTATTCATGAGACGTCGCCGTCCGTCTGTCTGTCTGTTCTTTATTTAAAAACAGGTACCTTAAGTTCCTTCTGCCTAAAAATATATCTAGCAGATGATGTTATAGGACTTCAGGTAAGATAGTAAACAAAGCACATAGTTTTAGCGCTCCATCCCTTTCTATTACCTACTAAGAAAAGATAAATACTGTTACTGCAAGTTCAGTACTTCACTTTGCAGTTAGACGTCAACGCGATAACACGCAATTTCAAGTTCCAGTTCGGATTTCGCGAAGTGTTAGAACTACGTTTAGATTTCTGTGCCCCTTACAGAACTTTATTTTATGTAGTGAGTTTTCACAATATTTTTCATTTTAGAAGCAAATAGTTCAACAATATTTTGTTAGATATTTTTATTTGGGACATTTCCTAAAAATCTGAATTATTAATAATCAGGAATATGTTTCATTAAATGAATAGTAAATAGTATTCAACATGTTTTATAAGTTTAAACTTTTTAGTTGTATGATTATACATAAAATTATGAAAAACAGATCTGGACAAGCGTGTAGAACAGGCTTTCTCTAATATTATTACATCACCCCGTCTTAGCTCTCTACAGCAATATTATACGGATTCATATCAGACCAGCTATTTTCTTAAAGTCATCTTACAGGACCTTTCTCGTTGACTTATCTTACTCTACATCATTTGCTATTCTTGGTTAACACACTGTTATTATTTTGTAATTTTTTTTTGTATAACATGGTTTCTTAATATAATTTGTCCCGTCGACCGCCATTTTAGTTATGTGTGCATTTTTATGTATTTTTTTCGATTTAATATCTCGTGGTTTCACTCTGTTTCTTCTCCTTATGTCCTAATATATTCCTTTCTATTGGATTTATGTAGGCCTTTATTTTATTTTGTCGAAGCTTTATTAACGCCAATGTCTAATACCCATAAAATAAGCATGGCGTAGTCCATATTTCATATTAAATCGTTTTTGTTTGGTTCTTCAAAAAAGGTCTCAGAAGGCACACAGAATTTGAATCTTTTATTCATCTCTGTCTACCCCATCACCGTTATTGCGAAGTAAATTTTCTTTAGATTATCTTTCTTTCATTACTATTAGGAAAAGCAAAGCGTATTCATACTCGCGTCATAATACTCGCGGTTTTTTGCTAAGTGCCTCTTTAACTAATGAGTTATGTAGGGTATTGAATGCGCTTCATTAACTTCTAATTAGTTGGTTAACATAACAACAAGTTGTTATTTATTAATCAGTTAAGGTTTCTGTATTTGCAACAGTGTAAATCTATTATTTTATCCATAACACGGAAGCTCAGTTATTTTCATAATCTATTTGCTGCTTCATTAATCAAGTGGACATTGTAAGTTGCATTAATATTTATTTTAGTATTGTCTCAACCGTTTTTTTTGATGTTTGAAGAATATGATCATTGATCAACAGACTTTTCGTGGTTGACGATTTTTGATTCAGGTAGAAATGAAGTCATAAAGGGAAATTTGCATGGTCATAATACTTTTTTTATCCCTTTATCATGTAGTTTAACAACAACGGCGTCGGCGCCTATGAGTGTTCCTTATCTACCAAAGTGTCATTTCCTTTGTTAGCACAATTTTCTCTCCTATTAACTGTCTAGGCAGGTACAAAACTCTACACAGAACTCACAACAGAAACAAACAAATAAACATACAAACAAACAAACAAACAATCAAATCTTTTCTCTTTATAATATTAGTATAGATTAAACTAAGTATTACTAAAGATTTTTGAGACAGATGATTTCACATATTAAAAATTCTGTTAATTAAAAAGTAACCATCTCAATATTCTTTTCTCTCTTATCAGTCTTACATTCTTTATAGAGCAGAATTGTTTTACCAGTAAAATTAAACGAACACATGTCCAATACCTTAATTTGTTTTAGGTAATCTAGAAACCGAACATTCTGTGCAAAATGCCGCCAACATCGCAGTATTCCCATTCTAATGTGCACCAGCAGGACGCTGCCAAAACTAATGATCATCAAAATCAGCACAATTTGAGGACGTTGGGCATAACGTCTGCAATTTCCGTGTCTGGTAAGTGTATTATAAGGTATCCAATCATATAGCAAACAACAAATGACAAATTTTCATTTATAAAACATCGTTTGACAAAATTATACTTGAAAAATTTATTATATTACTAAGTATTATTTAACAAACTACTCGTTTTACAAATGATTTACCAGACCAAATTTTGTTATATCAAAACTTCATTTCATATAATAGATTATTTTTTAAACATCTCAGTAGGCAAAACAACGTATAGCATAAATAACATTTGACAAATGCTTTGCCTGGTAAGTATTTTATTTATTGATACTAACTTTAATACAAAGATTTTTTTACACAGAAATTACTTTAGGTTCAAGCATGAAATAATATTTTTTCATGATCATATTAATCATTTAAGCGAGCTGAATCAAAATGGCTAGGTTAGGCTAGGTTTCAACTGCGACCACAACGCACGAGCCGAGCGAGCGTAACGAGCGTGCTACGGAAGCGCCGGCAACGTGTATTTTTTTAACTGACTAAGTATCTGTGGAATTAGTATTAGTACAAAATTATTACTTGCCTATAAATAATCTATCCAAGATGAAAATTGCTACCAAGCATTTTAATATTTTCGAAATTTGATGGCTGCTTTTTCAAAGTCTAATATGCACACTTTTGGTTCCATATCAATTTTATTTTCTGCTTCATATTCCATGATCATTTTTACTAGGTAATAATTTATCTTCTGTCATTTTGTACAAAACACCAATTTGACAAACGAATTATTTAGTCCAATGAACATTTATAAAATAATATTTTAAATAGTGAAATATTTGCAAAGTAAAACATTTTGCGAAACCAGTATTTTGTCAAACGATTGTTTTTAAAGTAAAATGTTTTGGATATGAAAGTTTGTCAAATGATTAATTTTTCAAACGATAATTTGTCATAGATTTTTTGTCAAACAATAGTAAACCGTTTTAAAATCTACTCAAAATAAAGTTGTAGCAGAGAGCTGAAAGTTGTATATACAAGAATATTTTTAAAAGTTATTGAAAGGGCATTCTATAATCGACATAGAAGATGAAAATGTAATATTAAATAAATGTCTGTCTATATTCTGAAAGTGCATCACGCTGAAACTACTGAATTCATTTGATTAATACTTGGCATAGTATGACGATAATTTCAGGATTCTTTTGATCTCAATTTTCTCGGAGTTTTGTTGGGGGAGGGGATGAAACATAGGTACTTAGCAAATCGGATATCAATGAATGATATGGCAACCGTCTGGGCCAAGTTGTCTGTTTTCACTTAATAATAAAATATTATGAAAAAATTAGCATAAGCAATTAGGATGCTGTATTTTTTCTAGTTGTAAGTTTTCAACAGTTTAGTACGATATTCGGCAACCGTAGCTTTGTTTTTCATTTCATACTTTAATTTAAATTTTTTTACAGGTCCAAAACCATTTGACATAAAAAAAACTAATGAGCTAAGAGATGCCCTGGTTCCTTTTGGTGTGTTTGGGTCAGACGCAGAATATAAGCATCGTGTAGAAGTACTCGACACCTTGAATCAGCTCTTCAGATTTTGGATCCGAGAGGAGTCGCTGATAAAGAGGATGCCTGACATCGTGGCAGATAACGTTGGAGGCAATATTTACACGTTTGGATCATTCCGGCTAGGGGTGAGTACCTACCTATTTTTATTTACACTATATTTTACATAGTGCCGGGTTTTTTTTCTGTGTGTGGAAAATCTTACTAACCAAAACCAACACACTCCCTACCTACCCTACTGCCTACAGTAGAGCCTCCGAAAGGATATCCCCAGGATTCCCAACCAAACCTACACTAGCACTGCGGCCTCATCTAGGGGTTCAGGTGTTATCCTGCTTCTTGGAGCACGTGGCGTGCATGAATCTTTCATGTCACGCAGTCTTGGGCCTGCTTCTGTAAGGACGGTGAGCAGCCCCCTCACCGTCCTCAGACCCCCGGTCATGAAGGCCGACAGTCTAAGGCAAAGATGAGAACTCGTGTGGATGAGTTCTCTCCCACTCCCACCTCACCACCTCTTTCACGAGCATGAACTTGTTGAGTTTTTCTTTTCTACACAATGGATCTTTTTGCGAAATTGTTCCCTTAGTCGCCCCTTGCGACACCCTCAGTACGTATCGGGGTGGCGACATTTTGTACTCTTACCATCGCAACACGGGACCCCGTCGCCACTCGGGGCAACATTTCTTATTAAAAGTACCTACGACTAGAAAGCGTAGACGAAAGTATCCCGGTGAAATATCTTTTGTCTCATGTTATTTTGATATTTCAGGTACATCACCGAGGCGCCGATATAGACGCCTTGTGTGTGGCTCCGCGCCACATTACTAGAGAAGGTTACTTCAAATACTTCTACGACCTATTGCAGACTAAAGAAGAAGTATGTACACTATTGCAAATTATTTAACGTACTACTTATATTTTGTTACAAATTTTCTTTACACTTATAATATAACAAAATTGTCTGTTAAGGTAACGAATTTGAGGGCAGTGGAAGACGCTTTCGTGCCGGTGATCAAGATGAATTTTGATGGCATTGAGGTGGATCTGCTTTTTGCCCGGTTGGCACTGAAAGAAATACCTGGTATGTATTATTTATTTTTTAAAAAGTCGGTTTTATTCCTTAGCTCTGCTAATAATAATAAACCCGTGGTTGTAATTGGATGGAAACACGTGTGCTGGCAGAGCATTCCACTTTCTTATAGTTCAATAACCAAATTTTAGAATAGCTCTGTTCAGACCAGGTTCAAGTTGTTCGGATCGGAAAAGGGAAGGTAGGATTAACTTCAAGCATGTCCAATTTAAGCTGCTTTTATGCAACCAGGAAACCGTGGAGAACCAGGAAACCGTGGAGACATGGAAAGTACGACTTGAGCAACCAAAGGGGGGATTCGCCACAATCGCGGTCGTCAGACCGGTCATGAACGAGTGGCTGAAGAGGAGGCACGGTGCTCTCTCCTACCGGTTGACACAGATACTTGCCGGGCACGGTAGCTCGGTAGGTATCTGTGGCGAAAACACCGGGAAACCACGGCCGAGTGTCAGCACTGCGAGGACCGCAGCGATGACACGGCGCTCCACACGCTGGTGGAGTGCACAGCGTGGGCGCAACAGCGCCAGGTCCTCGTGGGTCTGGACGTGAACACTCTCTCGCTCGAGACCATGGTGCGAGCCATGCTCTCCAGCGGGAGTAAGTGGGACTGCGCCGCCTCTTTCTGCGAGCAGGCCATGCTCGTGAAAGAGACGGCGGGACGGGAACGGGAGAGAACTCTCCCACCCGAGTTCCGCAGTCGGCGGCTTGGGCGCCGCCGACGTGTCATCGCCGAGGACTGTCGGCCTTCATGACCGGTGGCCTGAGGACGGTGAGAGGGCAGCTCACCGTCCTTACAGAAGCAGGCCCATGACGGCAGCGTGACGTGAACTCACGCACGCCCTCCCTTAGAAGCGGTATCACACCCGAAACCCCCAAAGACGCAGGATTGCACCCGAACCACCCCCTGGGCGAGGCTGCAGTGGCGGCCGTAGGTCTGTTGGGAGTCCTGGGACATCCTTCCGAGGGCTTACCCGGGGCTCCCAACCATAGGCTGTTGGGCGTAAGGTGAGGTTTTTTAGTCGGCAGGAGTACGGCATAACATCCATGATGATTGTCCCTTACGTTACACAAAAAAAAAGCTGCTTTTATGCATATTACGCAACGAATTTGAGATGGGTTGCCGTTTGAATACATGAAATTAACTGATAAATATTTTTTTAGATTCGTTGGAGCTTCGCGACGACATGCTTCTCAAGAATCTTGACCAGAGATGCATGCGCTCAGTGAACGGGTGCCGCGTAACTGACGAAATCCTTCGTCTCGTTCCAAATATCGACACTTTTCGCCTCACGCTGCCCGCCATCAAACTTTGGGCTAAACGTAAGTACCTATTGAAAATTATTTCAATTATAATTTGATGAGGGAAAAAATATACCGTTGAGCAGAATTTGAACCTGAACATCTATTCCTATTCCAAGAAATATCGGGTCTCTTGACAATTCATTTGCAAAATGCACTGTGTCATAACTTGTCACCGATTGTTATTTTATTAACTAGATTATCCAGTAGGCCTAACGCTTATCATTGTATCCTAGGTCACGGCATCTACTCCAACGCGCTTGGCTACTTAGGCGGAGTCTCGTGGGCCATACTGGTAGCGAGAGTTTGCCAGCTTTACCCAAATGCTGTCGCCGCTACCCTGGTACACAAGTTCTTCCTGGTGTAGGTACAGCCAATGGAAGTGGCCCCAACCAGTGATGCTGAAACATCCAGATTCCGTCAACTTGGGCTTTCCTGTTTGGGATCCTAAAGTGAGTCGTGCTGTGTTTTATTATTTTTATTCACATAGTTATGTCATGAGGCGTGAAGTTGTCGGTCACCCCTCAATGTGACGATCGATACTTGTATTATGAAAATAAGAGAGAAAGAGAGAGATAGGTGTATTTATTTGGATGGAGACTAAGTTATGTTTAAAACAATTTTTTTTCTATCAGAAATGATATAGGCATTTCATTGCTGCTCCGCTAATATTGTCGTAGCGTGATGTTATAATATTGCCTTTATCCTTTCTCCATAAATAAAACATTCAAAGGTTGCCTTGAAAAAATCACCTTGTGCGATAAGGCCGCCAATTGTATGACCTGTATTTAAGACTATCAATGTGTATAAATGTATATGTGCTTTGGTGTTACAATAAAGCATAACTAACTAACTAAAACATCAATTACTAACATATATTTGTTTGTAGCTTTTTAGATCGTCACGTCCAAACAAATAAACATAGTGTTCTATATAATATTGGCATAGATTCTTCGTGTGCACATAAACAAATAATTAATTACGCTTTGTTATCACCAGGTGAACACCTCGGACAGTTACCACTTGATGCCGATCATCACCCCAGCCTACCCCCAACAGAATTCTACATACAACGTGTGCGCTTCTACACGGACTGTTATTATGGAGGAATTTAAACTTGGTAAGTGCTAAGCCGCCATGGCTTACCTTCGGACGGATAGTGTCATTTTATCAAGCTAAATATTTTAAATAATGCAACAAGTGAGATGTGTGCACAAGAAGCATGCCCCCGAATGTCAGATGCCCCGTTAGTATTCTTTATTGTAATTTTTTTTTCGGTGGTTCATAATCCAATGGAAAATAATCCTCATGTAATATCCCAACCGTACAATCTCGTAAGGTAGATTACAATGTTATCAATTTTGGAATAGTAGTTATTGTGATATATATGTATATTTTGTACGTTTGTTTCCAGGTTTAGATATAACAAATCATATTATGCTCGGAAATGGTAAATGGGAGCAATTATTTGTAACACCGAATTTCTTCGAAAAGTACAACCATTTTATGGTATTAATGGCGTCGGCTGCTACAGCCGACGAACAATTGCTGTGGCGTGGTCTTGTAGAGTGCAAGATTCGACATTTAATTGGTAAGTACATAACATATCGCAAGGCGTCCCATAGAAGGGTTTCTGCAAGAACACAAGTTTTTGTAGTGTAAAATTTGCAATCGTATTATTGCCTAACAAGATGATACCCTTTTTTTACGTGAGGGAAAATCCATCATAGATGCTATGTTGGACTCTTACCGACTAAAAAACCTCACGCAACGCCCAACAGCCTATGGTTGGGAGCCCCGGGTGAGCCCTATAGCCGTATAAGGATGATACCATATAGTCTAAAACCTATACCTCGATTTGAATGCCAGTTGTATTAACGTAAACATTGTTTCAACGGCATAACGCTTTGGTTAAAATACACGGAAAGTAACACAGTGGTTAATCAATACCTTGATTATCTTTTTTATAAAAGTTCGAAACATCAAGTTATCTATACTTCTATACAAATATTATAAAGAGGTAACGTTTGTGAGTTTCTGAGGTTGTGAGTTTGTGACGTTGTAAGGGGTAATCTCTAGATCTATTAAACCGATTTTCAAAATTATTTCACCAACAGAAAGCTCCGTTACTGTGGAGTATCATAGGCCATAAATCTTCATGCTACAATGAATAGGAGCTGAGCAGCAATGAAAAATGGAACACATACGAAGTTGTGAGGGTCAGCTAGTAATAAATAAGCTGCAACAAGTTCCACCAAATACCATTTTCCAGTAAATAATTAATTATCTATCTGCTTGTTCCAGCTTCCTTAGAGAGGAAAACAGACATCGCCATTGCACATATCAACCCGGAGTGTTATAACTCCGTTCCGCTGAACACCAACAATGGAGAGCCCCTTGCTTTACCACCCGGTAAGACAACATTTCTGACTTAGTACTAAATCAAATCGTCCAACATAGTCCACTACTAGAAGTAGAGCTGGGTAACACTGTCTTTGCTACTGCCGCCATAAGATCCCGAGTTTGAATCAAAAAAAAATGTTTCTGAGTTTAAATATTTTAGAAAATATGTCTATCACTTGTCTAGATTCCATAGTACTAGCTTAATTTAGGCTAGATGACGCTATGTGAGACTGTCTCTTATCTATTCATTCTTTGCCATACTGACTGACTGTCTCGGTAACACAGTGGTAAGTGTATGCGGTTCTGAGGTTCGAATATTTGTCGTACCTTTTGTTTCGAAGTTTCGGTGATTGTACATAATGTTGCCAGTATTATAATTATTGATCACAGAATTGAAAATTTGATTGTTACAGGTACTGCAGTGCAAGCAGACTCGAATGCCGGAGATATAGTTATAAGTGAAGAGGTGAGTTAAAAATATTTTTTAAGAGAACGAAACTTAGATACTGGACCAAACACTTGAAATCGCAGCAATCAAAAGTGTCGGTAAGTTTTGACTGTCGCGAATTCAAGAGTTTGGTTCGGAACCGTTACCGATACTCCAAAACTGTGAACTTGAACTGTTCGAGCAAAAATCGTCGAGTAAATAATCGAGAAGAATAATAAGTATTTGTGGACACTGTAGGACGTATGGATGTTATAGGTGCGAGAAAGGGGGCGTGGAAGGGGTAGCGGGGCTAAAACACGGCGGTTTTATATATCTCTTCTCGGTCTATCTCGGTCTTATATGCCTGAATGAAGTTAGTTGATAACCGAATAACATTGCGACATCCAACGTCACACCACCTGCTGCAGGTTTTAATTTAAACGTAGAGATAATAGTCGTGTTTATTCAGATTTGTCTACCAACTTTGCCGGATGTCACAGTAATACATGGATCGGTTGAGCGACTTGGGGTGATACGAGTATGACACAAAATGTATCATTTACTTGTTATAAAATTACTTACTTATAAAAGATAATGCCATTTTTCTTCAGATTTCTTTCATCACATTTATTTTGTATTAATATCTAATTATTTCATCATTTTTATAAAATGATAATTCAACCGCGCAGGCTGTCAACTAGTCTAGTCTAGCGAGAGTAACTTCAAAAAACAGTTTTTTCTATATTTAGGCTCTTTCGGTCGTCAAAATGTTACATTATTGCAAGAGGCATGGCCTCTCCCTCTGTAAAGGCGCGCGATGCTCTGTGTTTGCGATAGATGACTATCCCAAAAATGTTTAGGTTGATATTGTTATTTATTTTTTCTATATTTCAGGGGGAAGTGGTGGCGAACTACTGCTCGATGTGGTTCATAGGATTGGTGTTCGAGAAGACGAACCTCAACGTGGATTTGACCCACGACATAGGTTCCTTCACCACTGCCGTCAACTATCAAGCCGAGAACTCCGGTATACTCCGTGAAGGCATGAATATAGAGGTAAGGGTATTTTGTGTTTCCTTTAGTATTAGCTATAGGGAACTGTAGGACAAGAAAACCGTGGTAGCTAGACCGTTGAAATTTTCACAGATGTACCTATTTTTGTTGCCGCTATAACAACTACTAAAACATACATTTTTACTATTTTTTGGTACGGAATACTCCGTTTGGGACTTTCGACTCCCACATGGCTAGTTTTTTTAATAAAAAACAGAATGTTTAGTAGACAGATTTTATCCTGAAAAATTTACCGATTCGTATAAGAAAGGAGGGTTTCTTTTTAATTTTAGTTTGATTTCTTTGACTGCTCTTCTTATTCTTTATTGATTGCTTTGTTGACATCACAGGGCGGAAACTCCATACAAAAATGTTCGTTTTCGCCCACACTAATATACACGTAATGTGATTGCTTGAATTAAGCTTAGATGTGTGTGTGAGTATACTAGAGTCACTAGCTATGGAAACGAAATAATAAGAAATAGAATGCAATCTCATGTATGTAGGTACTTTTTATTCAAACCTACCCTCGGCTAAGCACAAATTAAACTAAAGCAATAGCATAAAGTACGTAGGTAGGTAATACGTAATGCAACGCAGTGACGCTCTCTTAAGTACTGTTACTGCAATAGACACGTCAACTTGTGCGGGGGGTTTGGGAAGCTTATTCGGTGGAAGGCAGGGAGTTGCCGATCTGCATGTAATACTATTTTATTATCTTTGGTTGACATACTGTTTTTAAAAATCGATTTATCGCAGGACCAATATAAAGCACCTTAATTTGACTACAACGCCATCTCTTATCAGTTTTGGAAACGTTAAATAGTTCACTTGTCGGGTAGTGAGGTAGATACAGAAAGTTACGTCAGCCTGACAGACGTCAGTTGTCATGTAAATGACTTGTCGTATTGGAAAGGGAATGTGCGCTGTGCGATGCGCTCACAGCGCTCAACTTTGAACAAGACGTGGTGGAGAATAGTCACACTTGAAAAGGCTCGGTGGTGAACGATCACCTTTCTGTACCCAACTTACTGCGTTTCCATCTGTTTTAATTAAAGTGGTTAACTGTGATTTTTGAGTTTGTTTGTAAATGAATAAAAATGAAAACCAGTGCTACAATATTGTAGCTCTATTTTGAACCTTCAACATGCCGGCTAGTGGCTCCTGACAACATGGACCACCATGACTTCGACAGATTGATTTGTTGATTGAGTAAAATGAGCAAAATATTGTATTCCTTTAATCCATGTTTGCTGTTGTTGCCCTCCAGTGTCCAAAGCTTTATTCACCCTGCTCCCTCCTCCATCCATTTTCGGGTTCCCTACCCAAAGGATAATAACGGGACCCTATTCATGAAACTTAGCTGTCCGCCTGTCTGTCTGTCTTTATTTTTATATTTAGCTCGCCAAATTGAGAGAACCCTCTGTGCGTGGGAGATTTTTGCTTCTATACAACAAACGTATGGCTGTTTTTAGTACGTAACCCTCCGTGCCCGAATCCTAGTCACACTAGGGCCTTTTTTGTTTCCTTGTCCTGTTGCAATTTGTCTCCCTCATAGGCCATTAGCAGTATGTTGGTTGGTGCTAATGCTGGCGCTCTCGGTATGTGACCTCTGCCACGTCCTCATTATTATAATGGATTCCAAATAACAAATTGTCGTACGACGTTAAACGTATTAAAATGTTAATCACCTCAGCTTTACATTGTAATCGTCGTAAGTTGTGGCTTTTTCAATCAAGTAATACAAAGTCTGTCACAGGTGCGCCACGTCCATCGCAAACAACTACACCAGTACCTGTCGGGGCCGCTGCTGCCTCGCCACGAGCGCGGCACTACTTTAGACGCGCGGCGTCACCCGCCCGAGCCCGCCACCCCCGCCATCGCTACCGCTCCGCTCAAGAGACCCAAGCGACTCTCTGAGAGCAGCGGCCCAACTCCCAGCAAGTACGATCTTTTTCTCAATTTTTATGTTGTGTTTTAGGAAATATAATTATGCCTTTTTTTCCTTATAGCCCACATTTCACCATTTAGATTTTGCGCCACGTAATAGGTGCTGAGCGTGTTGATATGGACAAGTGCAGGTTGTGACTGCCCGCTATCAAATCTTACCTTTAACTTGGCTTAGCGACGAGATCCCTCCGCAGGCAAACGGCGAAGCTGCTCCATCTAGTTTCTTACGTAGTCCAAAAATGGTTTAAGCCCAGCAGCTTAGCGCAGTTGGACTTTCAAACTCTCAAATTCTTCAACTCTTGAAATTCCTTCAGAGTATGCGTTTTCACTGACATTCTACAAGAAGAAAGCTGTGAGATCGTTCTCACCAGCCCCTCTCTAACACGTTTATTGTGAAAGTTCAGTCCAATTGACGTTGTCATTTTTGTTTTATTTCAAACTTTGAACGGATGATCCACGTGACCTAGTGATGTAGTTTAATGCGACAGAGTCACAGCTACAGACAAAGTCTCGCCTTAAGCCTCTTCGCACACTATTTTATAGAGAGGGGCTAAAATGTGCAATATTTAATTTCAGACGGATGAAGTGAGCGTACTATCGTACAACGAAGACTCAAACTCGTCCCACGTGTACGAGGTGATACAGAACGGCGCTGAGGCATCGGGTGCGGCTCCACCACAGGTGACAGCGGGAGTAGGAGTGCGGTTACACTTTCGAATGCGCCACCAAGGCTGTCAAAGTGATACTTGCTCTGATTGCTTTATTAATATAGTATTGTTAATGAATAAAATTTTATATTGTTCTTCTACAATTTATTAGTGTTTATAATTATCTCTCTAACTAAACCTATACCTAAATTTGTAAGACTTAACTAAACATCTACACATCACCACCTATTACGTGGGATATATATTTTTGCTCTTTTTAATTCTGGACATATCAAGAGACATTGCATCCATCATGCAAGCAAAATAAATACAATATAAAACATATATTTTGATTCCTGGGTAGAATTGCGTGATGCTTTTTTATGTGATCATTCCAAGGCTTTTGTTGTGTCCTTCAAGAAATTAGTCAAGAAACTATATGTATGTTATTTTTTTTATTAAATTGCAAATATTTAACAATACCTTTCTGTTTTATAATATATACACGTTTAAGTAAGTTTGGGAATCTCAACTACATAATTTTATCTATATATATAAAAATCAGTACCACTTTTCGTTGTAATTTTTAACCGACTTCTAAAAAAGGAGGAGGTTATCAATTCGTCTGTATCCTACTATCCTACTAATATTATAAACTAGCTGAGCCCGCAACTTCGTTTACGTCACATAAGGTGTATGAAAGGAAAGGTATTTCTTCATCAGAGTCATCAAGCAGCGTCTGAAACTGCCCTGTTTGCTTAATCATAAAAGAGCTTAATGATTAAGTCTATTTTAAAACAATTACGTCCATCGAACGCCTACGCTAGTGTGAAGGCGCACTAAGCCAACACGCCAGTTTAGGTTCACTCACATTCAAAGAAACCCCTACAATTAAAATTTTCAAAATATCTGATTCTTAAAAGTGTTATAACTCTTTTATTTCTAAGCCGATTTACATAAGCAAACGCTAAATGTTAACTGAAGCAAACTTCAACACAATAAAAAAAACTGCATTGCAATCGGTTGAGCGGTTACTGAGATTAGCGTGCACAACCGTACAGACAAACAGATATACAGACATACAGACAAACAGACAAAAATTCTAAAAACTATATACGAAGCTAACCAGTTCTTTGTCTATATACGAAGCTAACCAGTTCTTTGTATATGGCTGTCAATATTTCAGCTAAGAACGTTTAAACGTAAACAATAATTGACATGTATTTTAATAGCACTTACAATAATGACATTTATTTTAATTATTTCAATTTTTTATTTTTTATTTTAATTTTAATTATAATTTTAATGTTATTTGAATTTTATTAAATTTATTTTAATTTTCATTTATTAATTTGAGTGCGTGAAAAATTGTATGGGATTATTGCCTGAAATAAAGATATTTTATTTTATTTATTTACTTTATTTAAAAATCATTGTTTTGGGTTTTATTGCGTTCATAAAGCCCACTATAATATTTTTTCTTATTTATCTTCCATGTACAGACAGCGACCTGTTACGATTTTATTATATGTATTGATGTGAAAGTTTGTGAAGATGTTTGGATGTTTGTTACTCAATCACGCTCTAACGGCTGAATGGATCTGGCTGAAATTTTGTACAGGGATAGAGTATAGTCTGGAATAACACATAGGCTACTTTTTATCCCGGGAAAATGTTACCACGGGAAGCGGGAATGGGAACCAAATTTCACGCGGGCGAAGCCGCGCGCATCAGCTAGTTTTTTTATAACTTAAGAACGGGCTCACCTATCCAAATCAAATGTTTAGGCTTTGTTCGGACTATTTAGTAGATGGTTTATGTCAAGTTTGCACAAAATCGTTCGAGCGGTTCTTCATTTATCACGCGAACGAAGTTGCGCTGGACAACTAGTATGCCATATTTATGACAGATAAAATAAATAAAAACTGATAAAGTCTGCTTATAAATTTATCACGCAAACGAAGTTGCGCGGGTCAGCTAGTATGCCATATTTATGACAGATAAAATAAATAAAAACTGATAAGGTCTGCTTATAAACTTACCAAATTGTATTTTTTATATTTGCTCATTTAATTCCTACAGGCACTTAGGCATCAAAATAGTAAATTACTATAACTATGTTTCCTTAAATGCTACTAGACGGGTCTAAACGGTCTCATCTCATAATGTCCTTTTCTCGAAATGTCCATTCTCATAATGTCCTTTTCTCGAAATGTCCTTTCTCATAATGTCCTTTCTCAAAATTTCCTTTTCCCAAAGGTCTTATAAACCGTCTCATTACATAATGTCCTTTTCTCGTAATGTCCTTTCTCATAATGTCCTTTTCTCGAAATGTCCTTGCTCATAAAGTCCTTTCTCAGAATGTCCTTTTCTCGAAATGTCCATTTCTCGAAATGTTCTATTCTTAAAATGTCCTTTTCTTCCATCCATGAGGCATGAGGATGAGGCATAGCATCCATGAGGATTTTCACTCACGTTAAAAAAAAGCTACTTTCATCAGATGAGCCGTCCGTACACTTGTATGTATAAATAAGTGGAAGTCACTAAATCAATATAGGTACATATAATAAAATCGTAACAGGTCGCTGTCTGTACATGGAAGCTAAATAAGAAAAAATATTATAGAGGGGCTTTATGAACGCAATAGAACCCAAAACAATGATTTTTAGAATTTTTGTTTGTCTGTATGTCTGTATATCTGTTTGTCTGTACGTTTGTGCGCGCTAATCTCAGTAACCGCTTAGCCGATTGCAATGCGGTGTTCTTTATTGTGTTGAAGTTTGCACCACTTAGCATTTAGTGTTTATTTTTAAAGACATATTACTTTAAAGAATCATACATAGATATGAATCTAAAAATGGGTAATTCTAACCTGGCGTGTTGGCTTAATCATAAAAGAGCTTAATGATTAGGCTATAGCCTTCGAATTGTTTAAGAATAGACTTAATCTTTAAGCTCTTTTATTATTAAATTTTATTATTAAACTGCTTGATGAGTCTGATGAAGAAATACATTTTCTTTCATACACCTTACCTATGTGACGTAGACGAAGTTGCGGGGTCAGCTAGTTGGGAATAAATTCACCAATTGCGTACAAAACGGATAAGCTACGAGCACCGTAACGTGCTACGACCTAGCTACGAAGACGCTACGAGAACACTACGTGGATGCTACGAGCTACACAGTTCATCGAGAGCGTAGAATAGAATATATTATATAATTTGTGGTAGAATACGTACTTGATTTGAAATTAGCACGCGATTTATAGGGTTCTTATTACAGTTTTGATACCTAAAAATCTTCCACAACATTTTTCACGAAAATATCTTATGGTAACGGCGCATAACTGTAAATACACTCACTGACCTCGCCACTTCGAATGCGTCACATTATGGAAGAGATAGAAAAAAAGAGGTGTCTATCATGATTCCCGTCATTAATGTTAAAAAAGGTTATTGTAAGCGAGATGCTATCGCGAGCTTTTTTTTTTTAAACTATTAATACGTTTTTACGCAACTTTAACCATTTACTCAACAAACTCTAAAATTTAATAAATAATTTCCTTTCTTTGAAACACTTGTCATTGCTACTCCTTCCCTATTCGCCTTCGCGTGATATCTTAGCCTAGGACTATCGAACTGTTAAGGATTTTTTGTATTCCAACCTATAGTTATTGACTTTTTTGAGATGCTAGCATTCACACAGACAAACAAACTCTTCAACTTTATTATTGGTGTTGATTGTTAACGGTGAGGCTGAATGGTTGCTGACAATAAATACTTAAGAGACCTTAGGGATTCTAAAGAGACCGCCATTTAGGATACATGGGGTGGTCCCTTTTCTTTTCTATGGTTAACACCCAGGTAGAGTAATTACCAGGTAACAGAAAAATGCGGTCAAAATATATATTTTTGAACCTACAAGTGAGAAACAATAGTTGACTGGCCTCTTGATTCAGTGGTTAGAGTACCTGACTGCTGATTCGGAGATCGTGGGGTCGATTTCCGCCTAGAACAAATCTCTTTGTGTGATGAGCATATGGGTTTGTTCTGTTTCTGGGTGTAATTTATATATAAACTAGATGATGCTCGGGGCTTCGCCCGCGTTGAATTCAATAACCGTTTTCGCTTCCGCCGCTTCCAATACTAACAAATTCAAGGGATAAAAAGTTGCATATTTTAGTTCAGATTTTTCAGATACTACATTTTTTTTATTAAGAGACAGGATTGTCTCTTGATTAAAAAATGGTACTTCAAATTGCAGTTAGACATCAACGCTATACCAGGCATTTTCAAGTTCAAGTTCGGATTTCGTGAAGTGTTAGATCTTCGTTTGGATTGCTGTGCCCTCTTCCAGTATTGAACTTTATCTGGTGACATTTCACAATATTTTTCATTTTAGGTACAAAAAGTTCAATCTTTATTTTATTAGATATTTTTATTTGAAAAATTTTCTGAAATTCTGATTTGTTAGTTATCAGAAATATGTTTAATTACATGAATATTAAATGGTGCTCATTCATTAATAAATTTAACAATTAGTGTTTTAAATTTTTAAATTTTTGATTTGTATGATCATACATAATATTATGAAAAACAGATATGGACAATTCTGTATGTATGTATACCAGGCCAGCTATTTTATTCAAGTCATCTTATCAGAACCTTTATCATTGAGTTATCTTACTCTACATCATTTGCTATTCTTGGGTACCACTCTGTTATTTTCTTAGCCAAATTCTCTTTGTATAACATGTCTCTTAATATAACATGTCTCGTCTACCGCCACTTCAGTTGTATGTGCAATTTTAAATATTGTTTTCGTTGTTTTAATCTGTCTCTTCTCAATATGTCCTAATATATTCCTTTCTTCTGGGTTTTTGCAGACGTTTATTTTATTATGTTGAAGCTTTACATTTACTATTCTGTTTCGCCTATGTCTAATCCTCATAAAATAAGCATCGCGTAATCCAAATTTCATATAACTTCCTTTTATTGGTTTTTCAAAAGGGTCTCAGAAGGCACACGGATTTGGATGTGTTATTTATCTCTATCTACCTCATCGCCGTTAATGCGTAGTAAATTTTCTTAGGAATCTACCTATTAGGAAAAGTAAGACGTATTGTTAATAATACTTCTCGCGGTTTTTGCTAAGTACCTCTTTAACTAATGAGTTAAGTAGCTTATTAAATGCGGTTAATTAATTTCTAATTAATTGTTGAAAATAAAAACAAGTTGTTATATATAAATCAGTTAAAAAAGTTTTCTGTATTTGCACATTTGCAACAGCGTAAACCTATTTTTAACACGCTTCTATTAGCTTCACTTGTAACTATGTATGTAAGAAAATCTTGGAATGTTAATTTGACCCACTTCCCGTCCTTCGATCAGGCTGAAATTTTGCACACGCTCTGAGTTCTGATGACAATACATGACTAGCTAAAAAACGTCATTACAAATTCAATATGGCGGCCTCCCCAAAATGGCGGACTGGCTGTTTGAAATCCACCCCCATGATATGGGTATCGAATGAAAGGGTTTGCTGTCAGGAATACGAAAAAAAATAGTCACGTGACTTAAATCCAATATGGCGGAAGTCCAAGATGGCGGATTGGCTATATGAAATGCACCCCCATGATATGGGTATTAAATGAAAGGGTTTGCTGAATAGGATACGAAAAAAGTATAAAAAAAAAATTGTGCGTGCTAAAAGCGTGTTTTTAGTTTTTTAAACTATTAATTATTTTATCCATAACATAGAAGCCGAGTTATTTTCATATCTATTTGCTACGTCATTAATCAAGTAGACATTGTTAGTTTTAATATTATTAATAGTTATTTTTGCATGATTTTCAACCGATATTTATGATATTTGATAGAATAATGCTCATTGATCAATAAACTTTTTATAGTTGACGATTTTTTGTCATAAAGGAAAATTTGCTTTGTCGTAAGAATTCTTATTCTCTTTATTAATTTGTATTTTAACAATAATGGCGCCGGCGCCTTTAGATGTTCGTTACCTAAGTGTCGTTTCCTTTGTTAGCACGATTTATTGCCTTTTATTTCTCTAGGCAGGTACAGACAGACCGAGTTACTTTCGCATTTATAATATTAGTAGGGATTTACAACATCAAATTACCAAAAAATATTGTTGAGAGTCAAATATTAATAAAAATCTATGTGAATTTATGTATTTTTTTTTTAGTTCACTATTGTTTTTGTCTAAGGTTCTATTTAGATATTAAATCATATATATCTAATGTTATTTTTAAACTATCGCGGTTTTTAACACTCATACTTATAGAATTCGGGACTTCACGCGTAATACTATTTACTTACATTCACCGACATTTCGAGCACGTTGCAGCACCCGTGGTCGCGGTTGGACTGAGGCGAGGATCGACAAAAACCACGAAGTTATTTCTAGTCGAAGGATAAGGCAGGCGACACACTACACTCACTACGTCAGTTTTAATTGGCACAGTTTTACGTTCAAGTTTATTCTCTGTCTCTGTCTCATCCTGAATCATTCTCTCTCCTCATCATCTCTCCTCTCTCTCTCTCTCTCTCTCTCTCTCTCTCTCTCTCTCTCTCTCTCTCTCTCTCTCCCTCTCTCTCTCTCTCCTCATCATGAATCACCGAATTCCACATCCCGGAGAGCTTATATCCATCATCCCTATGGAAATTTTTGTGTTTTCAGATTTCAATTGCTTCACGCACCATACGTGGATAATAATGGCGATCAGTGGAGAGGACTTTCGGTTGGTGAAGTTCGATCCAGTGATTAATGCCCGAATCGAGGTGTTCTGCTATTACCGATATGTTTAACTGACGATGATTTTTCACAGCTGCAATATGTTCTTTGACCCTTTCCGCGATGGTCCGCTTGGTATATATCTAATATATATCTAATTTGGAGCTTTTCATCAAAAGTGGATACATATTTATGCAGCACCGTTCAGATACATATTATTGCCGGAGAAGTTAAATATAATATAATGGAATATAAGATGAGTACATCTTATGAATCAACGCGTGAATACATGTTATTGATGCAAACGTCCTTTCTTAATGGACATAATTTAATGAGGCAATGAGTGTATAAATATTTCTTGTTATAATTCAATAATAAGAGACATCTCAATCTCCGCTTTACTTGATATTCACCCTCAATATTGAAACTTGTAGAGAGCTATCTTTAAAATACGCTGTCTCTAACACCAAAAAAAATGAAATCTGACCATGCTTTGAAAAATTAAAGCCGGAAAACATTACCTTCAATACCTTTTACATTAGGTAGAGAACTAGATAATAAAAATAAAACTCTTTAATTCACTCTCCCACCAGTTATTTTTATTACCTGGTAGGTAATTGAATGTTAGCCATAGAAGATAAAAGGGACCACCGGGTATCCTAAATTGCAGTAACTATATCGATCGATCTATTTATTCCTTCATTCCCAGTAGTTCCGCGGCAGTTGTTCCGCGACGGATTATATCTCGATGCTCTGTGAACTTTCCAAGCGTCAACTTGTTGCCAATAGTAATATAAAAAATAAAACGCAAAACAGAAACACGTTAGCTGCGTGTCCGTAAATATTATTATTTTACTGTTTTTAGTTTTTGTATTTACGCTTTAGGTACGGAACTCTAAAAACGGGACTCTATTCATGAGATTTCGTCTTCCGTCGGTCTTACTGTCTGTTCTTTTATTTGAAACACATGTACGTTCCTTGTGCCTAACAATATTTAGCAAAATATGTTTTAGGGCTTCAGGTAAGAAAGTAAACAAAGGACACAGTTTTAGCTCTCTATCTCTTTCTATTACCTGCCAAGAAAAATAAGTGCTGACACCGCAAGTTCAGTACTTCACTTTGCAGTTAGACCTCAACGCGATAATACGCATTTTTAAGTTCAAGTTAATATTTCGTATAGTGTTAGATCTACATTTGGATTGCTGTGCCCTCTTCTAGTATTGAAATTTACCTGGTGAGTTTTCAAAATACTTTCATATTAGGTGCAAAAGGTTCAAAAGTAATTTTTTTAGGTACTAGCGGACGTCACGCGGTTTCATCTGAGTAGTTCCCGTTTCCGTGGGAATACGCGAAAAAATATAGTCTATGTTCACCGCAAAGACTGTAGCTTTTTAACAGTGAAAGAATTTTTCAAATCGGTTCAGTAGTTCCGGAGCCTATTCGTTACAAACAAACAAACAAAAACAAATCTTTCCTCTTTATAATATTAGTATAGATATTTATTTAGGATATTTTCTAAAAATCGAAATTATTAGTTATCAGAAATATGTTCATCATTAAATGAAAAATAAATAGTATTAATTAATAAATTTAACAATTAATGTTTCAAATGTTTTAAGCTCTTAGTTGTACTCGTATTATTGTTTTATTATACGTAAATATTAGAAAAAATGTATAAGAACAATTATTGTGTAGAACAGATTTTCTCTGATTATTACATCTCTCTGTCTTAGCTCTCTATAGTCAGTCTCACTCTCACTCTCTATGGTCAGATTTCGTTTTACGGGTTCATACCAGACCAGCTACTTTCTTCAACTCATCTTACCAGGACCTTTATGATTGACTTACCTTCCTCTACGTCGTCATTTGCTATTTTTGGATAGTCTCCTATTTTCTTTATCATCTTCTCTTTGTATAATATGTCTCCTAACATTGTCCCGCCTACTACCATTTCAGTTGTATATAAGTCGTGTGTGCATTTTTTAATAATGTTTTCGTGTTAATATCTCGTAGTTTCAATCAGTCTCTTTTCTTTATCAATACATATGTATCACTAGCTGACCCGCAACTTCGTTTACGTCACATAAGGTGTATGAAAGAAGAGGTATTTTTCCATCAGACTCATCAAGCAGCGTGTAAAACTGCCCTGTTTGCTTAACCATAAAAGAGCTTAAAGATTAAGTCTATTTTATAACAATTCAGTCCACGCCTTCACCTTCGTCTTAATCATTAAGCTCTTTTATGATTAAGCCAACACGCCAGTATAGATTCACCCTCACATTCAAAGAAACCCCTACAATTAAAATTTTTAAATATCTGATTCTTAAAAGTTTTATAACTTTTTATTTATAAACCGATTGACATGAAATCAACGCTAAATGTGAAGTGGAGTAAACCTCAATACAATAAAAAAAACCGCATTGCCATCAGTTAAGCGGTTACTGAGATTAGCGTGCACAAACGTACAGACAAACAGGCGGGGTCCCCCGACCTTACGCCCACGGTCAAGAAACAATCGGGGGCGCGCAGTGACTCCTTACCGCGGCGCCCCCGAACTGCACGGCAGAGTGGGAGCATTATCCGTTATTCCCGCTCACCCGCACAGTGCACCTCCCGCTTTGCCGCCGTCACCTCGTCAACTGGCGAGGTGACAGCGGCCCAGCACTGTTGCCGCCGGTCGCGCCGTTATTCACGGCCGGCAGCCCGAACTGCATGGCAGGGCGGGAGCATTTACCCAAACTCCCGCCCCCCACGCAGTGCCTCTCCTACTTTGCCGCCATCGTCTCGCCAGCAAAGGTGGCAAAGCGACGGCGACCCAGCACTGCTGCTGCCGGCCGTGAATAACGGGACGGCCGGCAGCAACACACACCACCGAGCAACCCACAGGTGGGTTACTCCCGCCTCGGCCGGAATTTGCCAGAGTAGCACAACTCCCCCACAGAGGAAGAGGAGTGGTCGCTACTCTGTTGCCCAGGATGCACCACGAGGAGGATCCGACCCATTGCGGTCCTCAAGATGTTAATAGGACCCCGCATCCCACACTGCATGGGTTACTATACAATTGACGATTATTTGCTTGGCAAGGAAGCCTGGAAATGATCTGCTCGCTCTACTGCATTCTCAAACAACATTTTGTGATTTTTTTTTATATTCGGCTCGCCAAATCGACGTCGCCACCAGCCTGATGGTAAGCCGTAGCGCATCTAGCGATTGGGGGCCACTTTTGACAGTGGTCCTCAAGTTGACGGCCTTGTGATGTGCCTCTTCACGCTCCTTTTAAAGAACCCGGGTTGTAGATGAGGGAAACACGTGTGCGGGCAGGTTTTCTTCACTGTGTATGAGTGGCAACTCTCTCAGCCAAGAACGCTATGGTTCTTCGCTGCGCTAACGGTTCGAGGCCTCCCGTCACCTCAGGTCAACCAATTATTAGGATAGCACGTCTCTGCATAGCGTCAAGCGCGTCTAGTAAGTACCTCGTGGAGTCATCCCAAAGGTGAGAACAGTACTCGACGCAGGTACCGTTTCACCTTATTTAGGACTCCGAGTTTCCGCGAGGCAAGCCCATAACAACTCTCTATGTAGTTTTTGTGATTGAGCTCCCGCCGGACGTCTATACCGAGGATCTCCAGGTTGTCCTTTAGTGGAACCGTAATGCTCTGAAGAGAGGGTAGGGAAAGGAATGGGGACTTCTTAGCTGTAAACGCACACGCCTGTGTTTTTCTGGCATTGAACTCGACCACGTTGTCTGAATCCCATTTCGCAATGCGACCCAGGTCCCGGTCGAGATCCGCCACGAGTTGTCATCTCTTCTCCTCCACGTCGCAAAGCCCCTCCGCTGGACGGCCAGAATAGCTCCCATGCAGAGTACTATCATCCGAATAACAATAAATGCACCCAAGGGACAGCATGTCATGCGGATGACAGTACTCTGCATGGGAGCTATTCTGGCCGCCCAGCGGAGGGGCGTTGTGACGTGGACGAAAAGAGACGGCAACTCGTGGCGGATCTCGACCGGGACCTGGGTCGCATTGCCCAATGGGGTTCAGACAACCTGGTCGAGTTCAATGCCAGAAAAACGCAGGAGTGTGCGTTTACAGCTAAGAAGTCCCCATTCCTACCCCTACCCTCTCTTCAGAACATTACGGTTCCAATAAAGGACAACCTGGAGATTCTCGGTATAGACGTCCGGCGTGAGCTCAATCACAAAAACTACATAGAGAGTTGTATTGGGCTGGCCTCGCTGAAACTCGGAGTCCTAAATAAGGTGAGACGGTACTTCACGCCACATCAGAGATGTTTGCTGTACAAGACGCAGATTCGTCCCTGCGTCGAGTACTGTTCTCACCTCTGGGATGACTCCGCGAGGTACTTGTTGGACGCACTTGACGCTATGCAGAGACGTGCTGTCCGAATAATTGGTTGTCCTGAGGTGACGGGAGGCCTCGAACCGTTGGCGCAGCGAAGAACCGTAGCGTCCTTGGCTGCCTTCTACCGAATGTATCACGGCGAATGTTCTGAAGAGCTCTTCAATCTGATCCCACCATCACCTTTCCGATCCCGAACAACGCGTGCCGGGCAGAGATGCCACTCATACACAGTGGAGAGAATCTTCACCAGAACCGAGCGTTTCAAAAGATCGTTCCTCTGTCGAACTATAAAATCTTGGAACGACCTGCCCGCACACGTGTTTCCCTCATCTTACAACCCCGGGTTCTTTAAGAGGAGCGTGAAGAGGCACATCACAGGGCCGCCAACTTGAGGACCGCTGTAAGAAGTGGCCCCCAATCGCAAGATGCGCCACGGCTATCCATCGTGGTGACGTCAATGCGTGGTTCATTGGTTTAACACTAACAATCTTAGACTGAATGATAATAAAACTAAATGCATAAAATTTACCTTGCCTAATGTAACACAGTCAGAAACCAATGTTCAACTTAATGGTCGGGTGTTGGAACTTGTGGAATCAACGACGTTCCTAGGGTTAACGGTCGATGCTGGTTTACAATGGGGTCCACATATTGTCAAACTAGCAAATAGATTAAGTTCAGCAGCATTTGCTGTACAAAAGATAAGGCACTTGACGGATGTAGATACGGCTAGAATAGTCTATTTCAGTTACTTTCATAGCATAATGTCTTACGGTATTCTACTGTGGGGCAATGCTGGAGATATAGATAAAATTTTTATTTTACAAAAGCGGGCCATAAGAGCTATATATGGATTAGGTCCAAGGGGGTCTCTGCGCGAAAAATTCAAAGAGGTTAAAATTCTTACAGTAGCATCACAATATATTTTTGAGAATCTGATGTACGTACAAAGAAATTTACATAGTTTCGCTAAGTTAAGTGATAGACACAATGTCAACACTAGAAATAAAAGTAACCTTGCTGTTTATCATAGCAGATTGCACAAAATCAGCAATTCTTTCATGGGTAACTGTATACGCTTTTACAACAGGCTACCAGACGAAATTAAAAGTATGTCCCTTAATAAGTTTAAAAAGGTTGTAAAAAGTAAATTGTACTGCAGGGGCTACTATACAATTGGTGATTATTTGTTGGATGGAGAAGCCTGGAAATGACCTGCTCTACTGGATTCTCAAAAAAATTGTAAAAATGCATAGTTTTTAGATTCATTTTGTAAATAGAGCTCTAAAAAGAATAACCCGCTGAGTTTCTTGCCAGTTCTTCTCAGGTGGGTCGCGTTGTGAACTGGTGGTAGATTTTGATTTATATTCTGGACGTTTTACAAGAGCATCTGTATATGCCTATGTGAAATAAATTTATTTTTCTTTCTTTCTTTCTTTCTTTCAATTTGGCGAGCTGAATATAAAAAAAAAAAAAAATGTCGTTGATATGCAGAAGAAAGAGAGTTGGGGATAACGTTTCGCAAGTACAAATCACACACGTCACACGTGTGCCAAATACCTAAATGTTTTTTTTTTAGTAAAATGAAACTAAGTAATAATTTCTTAATAGCTATATTATTGTATTTTTAGTTTGACTTTGCCCACGGGAAAAAATATCTGTGGTCTATAAATATTTGTTCACAAACAATAAATACGTTTGTTGAATGAGAGCCTGCCTTAAAATTTATTATATCCAATTAAAATTTTCAAGATATTTTCCATGTACAGACTCTCGACCCTCTACAGTTTTATTATATGTATAGATAGATTGATAGAAAACACCCAACATGGCCCTCGGAAGGATGTCCCAGGACTGCCAACAGATCCACGGCCGTCACTGCGCCTTGCCTAGGGGGTGATTTGGATGCTATCCCGCGTACGTGGGGTCTACGTCCAGTAGTGCACTGCCATATTATTATGCTGATTTGATTGATTGATTGAGTGTTCAAATAAGCAAACAAACAAACTCTTCAGCTTTATTATTAGTATTGATTTTTAACGATGAAGCTGAATGATTGCTCATAAATAAATATTTAAAAGCCTTAGGGATTCTAAAGAGACCGCCATTTAGGATACCTGAGGTGGTCCCTTTTCTTTTCTATGGTTTACACCCAGGTAGAGTAATTACCAGGTAACAGAAAAAATGCGGCCAAAATAATTTTGAACCTCCAAGTAAGAAAATAGTTGACTGGCCTCTTGATTAAGTTGTTGGAGTACCTGACTGCTGATTTGGAGATCAGGGGGTCGATTTCCGCCTAGGACAAATCTCTTTGTATGATGAGCATATTGATTTGTTCTGTTTCTGGGTGTAATTTATTTATAAACTAGATGATTCTTCGCTTCGCCCGCGTTGAATTCAATCACCGTTTTCGCTCCCGATACTAACAAATTCAAGGGATAAAAAGTTGCATATTTTAGTTCAGATTTTAACGTAATTTAGTTCAGATTTTAACGTAATTAGCGTAATTGAGGAACAATCTTTCAAATATCTAAACGTCTTTACAAACTTTCTGATTTCTAATGCCATTAGTAGGATTCATATAAAATGTTAAATATATTTTCACATTTCTTTTTATTAAGAGACAATCCTTATGGCGATTAAAGTATTTTCTGAAACATAAGATTTTAAGCTTGCACTCCAATAGTTGCCGCGTATTCAAGTGGTTCTATTGGGAACATTCAGGAGGGTTACTGACTACCTAATTGCAAAAACAATCCTGGTGATTAGGTACCTCGGTATTGTTTTAAATCTTAGTTATTAATGCATTCAAATTCAATAGGTAAGAGGCCGTACGTCTAATACCGGCAAATTATATATCAGTGCCGATGTAACGGGAGTTCGAGGATAGTCACGGCGGGACCAGGCGGCACAGCTGGTAATTAATACCTTAAAACATAATGTGACACTGCAATTTAGTATATACTGTACATATCGGTGGTGTTTTTAGGGTCCCGCATCCAAAACGCAAAAAGGGGTCAAGTGCGAGTCGGATTCGCGCACGGAGGGTTCCGTACCAAAAAACAACGACAACAAATCACGTTTGCTGTATGAGAGGCCCCTTAAATGTCCATTTTATTGTAATGAATTATATTTATTGGAAATATACAGCTCGATGTTCTGTGGGCGTTTCAAGCGTCTACTTGTTGCCGATTATAATTTAAAAAATAAAATGCCAAAAAGAAACACGTTAGCTTCGTGGGAGCTCTCCTTGAGTATTATTTTGTTTATTAATTATTTATTTGTATTTACGTTTTAGGTATGGAACTCTAAAAACGGGATCCTATTCATGAGACTTCGACGTCCATCTGTCTGTCAGTCTATCTGTTCTTTTATTTGAAACACAGGTACGTAAAATTCCTTGTGCCTTAAAATATCTAGCAGAATATATATGTTTTAGGACTTCAGGTAAGAAAGGCAGTTTTAGAGCTCTACTATCCCTTTCTATTACCTGCTAAGGAACGATAAATACTGTTATTGCGAGTTCAGTACTTCACTTTGCAGTTAGACATCAACGCGATACCAGGCATTTTCAAGTTCAAGTTCGGATTTCGTGAAGTGTTAGATCTACGTTTGGATTGCTGTGCCCTCTTCCAGTATTGAACTTTATCTGGTGAGTTTTCACAATATTTTTCATTTTAGGTGCAAAAAGTTCAATCTTTATTTTTTTTAGATATTTTTATTAGAAAATCTGAATTGTTCGTTATCAGAAATATGTTTCATATCATGAATATTAAATTCTTTAATAAATTTAACAATTAGTGTTTTAATTTTTTAAATTTTTTGAGTTGTATGATTATACATAATATTATGAAAAACAGATATGGACAATGCTGTATATATGTATACCAGGCCAGCTATTTTATTCAAGTCATCTTATCAGGACCTTTATCATTGAGTAATCCTCCTCTACATCATTTGCTGTTCTTGGGTACCACTCTGTTATTTTCTTAGTCAATTTCTCTTTGTATAACATGTCTCTTAATATAATATGTCCCGTCTACCGCAATTTCAGTTACGTGTGCATTTTCAAATATTGTTTTCGTTGTTTTAATCTGTCTCTTCTCTTTATGTCCTAATATATTTCTTTCTTTTGAGTTTTTGCAGACGTTTATTTTATTATGTTGAAGCTTTACATTTACTATTCTGTTTCGCCTATGTCTAATACTCATATAAAAATAAGCATGGCGTAATCCATATTTTATTTAACTTCCTTTTATTGGTTTTCAAAAGGGTCTCAGAAGGCACACGGATTTGGATGTGTTATTTATCTCTATCTACCTCATCGCCGTTAATGCGTAGTAAATTTTCTTAGGAACCTACCTATTAGGAAAAGTTAGACGTATTGTTAATAATACTTCTCGCGGTTTTTGCTATGTACCTCTTTTAATCTAATTAGTTAAGTCTAATTAGTTGTTGAAAAAAAAAAACAATTTTTATCTATAAATCAGTTAAAAAACGTTTCTGTATTTGCAACAGTGTAAACCTATTATTTTATCCATAACATAGAAGCCGAGTTATTTTCATATCTATTTGCTACGTTATTAATCAAGTAGACATTGTTAGTTTTAATATTATTTATAGTTATTTTTGCATGATTTTCAACCGATTTTTATGATATTTGGTAGAATAATTCTCATTGATCAATAAACTTTTTGTAGTTGACGATTTTTTGTCATAAAGGAAAATTTGCTTTGTCGTAAGAATTCTTATTCTCTTTATCAATTCGTATTTTAACAATAAGGGCGCCGGCGCCTTTAAATGTTCCTTATCTAAGTGTTGTTTCCTTTGTTAGCACGATTTCTTGCCTTTTATTTGTCTAGGCAGGTACAGTCACGAGCAATAATATTTTTGTATTTATCAAATACTAGCTGTTCCCCGCGGCTTCAAACGATCATAACGATCCTTTTGCGCAGTTGGTTAAAAAGTAGGCTATGTCTTTCCCAGGGCCTCAAACTATCCCTATTTCAAATTTCATCTCAATCACTCCACCCGTTAAGGCGTGAAAGCGTAACAGACAGACAGAGTTGCTTTCGCATTTATAATATTAGTAGGGATTTACAACATCAAATTACTAAAAAATATTTTTGAGAGTCGGTGTCAGCAAAATATCAATATAAATCTATGCAATTTTGAGTATATATAATTTTTTTCAGTTTAGTATTGTTTTTGTCTAAGGTTCTATTTAGATATTAAATCATATATATCTAAGTTGGAGCTTTCATATTTCCTGTTATCTATACTAATATTATAAAGCTGAAGAGTTTGTTTGTTTGTTTGTTTGTATGGTTGAACACTAGGATCTCAGGAACTACTGGTTGGATTTCAAAATTCTTTCACAGTTTGATAGTTCATTTATTGAGGATGGCTATAGGCTATACAACATCACGCCAATACGAATAGGGGCAAAGCAGCAATCAATAATGTTTCGAAAACGGGGAATATTTTTTACCGCCTGAGAGCTTCCGAGGCGTACGCTGCGTAAATAGTTAAAGATACGTAAAAAGTGTGTATTACAATTTTGTTTCTATTAAAAAGTTCTAAAAAAAAGTCCGCGCCAGCATATATTATGTCTATCTTTTAAGGTTCACTCACAATAACCTAATTTGTCTGTTTCTTAAGGTTCGCTCACAATATTATAAAACTGAAGAGTTTGTTTGTCCTAGGATATCAGAAACTACTGGTTGCATTTCGAAAATTATTTTACAGTTTAATAGTACATTTATTGAGGATGGCTAATGGAGATATAAAATCACGCTAATGCGAATAGGAGCGGAGCAGCCATAAATAATGTTTCGAGAACGGGGAAAAATTATTTCTTTATAGAGCTTCCACTGCGTACGTTGCGTAAATGGTTAAAGTTACGTGAAAATTTTGTATTACAAAAATGTTCCCCTTTAAAAGTTACAAAAAATGTCGTCAACAGCATATGCCTATCATTAAAGATTAAGATTTTTTTTTTTTTAGATATAAGATAAAAGGGCCCACCGGGTATCCTTAATTGCAGCAACTAATCGTTAATTATATCTCGATGTTCTGTGAACATTCCAAGATTTCCAAGCGTCTACTTGTTGCCAATAGTAATATAAAAAATAAAATGCCAAACAGAAAATTATTATTTTAATATTATTATTTTTATGTTTTTAATGTTTGTATTTACGCTTTAGGTACGGAACTCTAAAAACGGGATCCCATTTATGAGATTTCGTCGTCCGTCGGTATTACTGTCTGTTCTTTTATTTGAAACACATGTACGTTCCTTGTGCCCATAGAGCAACGCGAACTGTCTAAGGGGAGACGGCATAGAACGATTGCCCGGTACAAATTTGTCTGTCATATTTTGCGCGTGGCGGGGGGAAATCTTCCTCACCCACACTTTCTTAGACTCGCACTACAATAGCAATCGACTGTCAATACCTAGTAGCCTATATATACACTTTAAACAATACACTCATAAATTTTACACACACATGATACATTTTGTGTCATATCATCCCAAGTCGCTTAACCAATCCATGTATTGATGTGACGTCCGGTAAAGTTGCTAAACAAATCTGAATATTATCTATACGTTTAAATAGGTGTAAATAATAATAACTTGTTACGAAATTACTTACTTACACAAGATAATGCCATTTTTCTTCAGATTTCTTTAATCACATTTCTTTTTGTATTAATATCTAATTGTTTCCTCATTTTTATAAAATGACAATTCAACCGCTCACGCTGTCAACTAGACTTAGTCTAGTGAAAGAAACTTCAAAAAACAGTTTTTATGTAACCGGGCACTTTTAGTCGTCAAAATGTCAAATTATTGCCAGAGGGGGTTTGCTAGCTTTGGCCTCTCCCTCTGTAAAGGCGCGCGATGCTATGTGCTTATGCCTAACAATATCTAGCAAAATATATTTTAGGACTTTAGGTAAGAAAGTAAACAATGCACACAGTTTTAGCGCTCTATCTCTATCTATTACCTGCCATGAAAAAATAAATGCTGTCACCGCAAGTTCAGTACTTTTTAATATTTGTATTTACGCTGTAGGTACGGAACTATAAAAACGGGATCCCATTCATGAGATTTCGTCGTTCGTCGGTCTTACCAGTGGCGGCTGTACCTTAAGTGCGCTCGTGCGGTGAACCACCCGTTGAAAAGATTTAAAATGACACAATTTTACGACATCTTTATTATTTTACCACCTACCATCAGGTATGTAAGTAACACCTATTCTTACAATAACTTTATGGTCCAGAAGCCACCGCCTGTGTTTTTTATTGATTAATAACAGGCTGAATCTTTGTGAGTAGTTTCCGTTCGACGAGACGCCCAAGTTTTTTCTCTGTGAAGTTCTCGATAGAGGTAGCTAATAAAGTGCGCAGCTATAAAACATGTCGATTTGATGGAGTGTTGAAATTGTCTGACTAACCGTTTATTTTTTATTACAATGTTTAAATAATTGTATTATAAACTGGGAGGAATAATTGTCCTACAAAACGGATGGTTTGTTTGAGAGCGTCCTCCACTCCGAATATGTCGAAACGACGGGGCCATAAAAATAATTAATAACAAGCTGATTTTTTGTATGCACCTTTGTAAATATTGTTAGAATGGAATGACCGTTTAGTCCTACAAATTTAGTGGAAGGATTTCTCAGTCCAACACTTCGAAGTTGTCAATTCTATGGTAATATTTTTTTCATTAATAACCGTAGGACAAAAAAACACATCATGAGTTAGTGCATCCTTTGCCTAAATCAAACAGTGTCCTACAAAAAAATGGGTATGTATCGCTAGTCCTACAAGATAATAAAAAATATATGCTATTATTTCGTTGCTGTTGTTTTGGTGCCTGGAGACATGTATTCGCAAGCTTGATCAATACATTTTTAAACAAAACATTTTTCAAAAATGAAAAAATGAAAATAAAAAAATGCAATTATTAAAATAAATAAAAACATATAGAAACAGAAGAATAAAAAAATTAATCGTCGTCGGATTCCGATGTCGACGCTTCATCCGATGCTTCTGTGTCGTCTTCATCTTCCTCCTCATCAGAAGAAATGTCATCTGATTCTGTAACAAAATATTCCGGAAAATTAACAAATTACAGTATAATAATCAAACGTATGAAAACCAATAAAATACCTTGAACTTCAGCAGTCAACTCTCCCAGAGATGGACTGTGCGGACCATCAAACCAATAATAATGGTACTTTCCATCAATTAATGCCCATCCGCAATTTAAAAAATAATTAGAAAAATAATAAATAATTAATGCGTCTTAATTTATTCAATACGCGACGGAAATTCATTCTTCCAATATTGTTGACAATTTGTGTTCCCCGATTAAAAAAAAAAAGTTTCTCCAAGGGATCGAACACGGTACCTCCGCAACGAGAGTCCAGTTCTGTTCCATGCTGCTAATCGTGCTTATTCCAAGAATAGTGGAAAATGGTACATGCTTATCAGGACCGCTTGATATATGTATATTTAATTATATTTAATTATATACATATGTAAAGTAAACGATGCACACAGTTTTAACGCACTATCTCTTTCTATTACCTGCCATGAAAAATTAAATGCTGTCACCACAAGTTCAGTTCTTCACTTTGCAGTTAGACGTCAACGCGATAACACGCATTTGCAAGTTCAAGTTAAGATTTCGTATAGTGTTAGATCTACATTTGGATTGCTGTGCCCTCTTCCAGTATTGAACTTTACTTGGTGAGTTTTCAAAATACTTTTCATATTAGGTGCAAAAGGTTCAATAATAATTTTATTAGATATATTCATATTTACTTAGGCCATTTTCTAAAAATCTGTATGATTAGTTATCAGAAATAATGAAAAATAAATAGTATAGTATTCATTAATATATTTAACAATTAATGTTTCAAATTTAATTATACATAAATATTGGGCAAAATGTATAAGAACTGCTAGACAAACTTGAGAGGCTGCAGAATTTATGCATTTGTTTAATTTTTAAATAAGGAAGTATGACCATGTTTCTCAATTTCGCCAAAAACTCAAGTGGCTCCCAATCCGACTTCATAGGAACACTCGGATAATTTGCCTCCTCTTTAACATACTGCACAACCCAAAGTCCCCGTCCTACCTTAGGGAGTGATTCTCATATGCACGTTCTCCTGAAGCTCCCTGCAGGACACACCTTCGCTCCGTCCTTAAATCCCCACGCCACACATCCGATTTCTATTCCTATTCCTTCACAGTACATGCGGTTAGGTTGTGGAATTGCTTGCCACCAAATATCAGAGATACTAATACGGCAAAGTGTTTCAAGAAAAAGTCCGGTAACACTATCTTTCAACCACATTTAATAGGTAATGTCGTCATTTCCCCTATGTATGTATTTATATAATATATATCCATAATCTTTATGTACTTATTTATAACTGATAAGAATAAATATTTATATATTTCTATTTATATATATATATATGTATATGATGTATGTGTTTGGAATATTTATTTCTAAAGTATGTATAATCGCTTGTTTTTTTTAAACGTTTTTTTTTCACACACTTCTACCTCTTTCAACTTTAATGTTGTCATGCTCTCCTCTCGCCGGCCTGCTGGAAGGGATTTCTTGTAGAAATAAGCAGTGCCATTGTACTCTACTGTTATGTGATGTTATGTACTGTTATGTATGAAAAAAAAAAAAAAAAAAAAAAAAAAAAAAAAAAAAAAAAAAAAAAAAAAAAAAAAACCCCGTGCATGAAACACTCGCTCTGTGATTTTAAATTGTTATTTTTCTGTAATTACAAGAATTATGTGTTAATTATGTGGAAGTTTACTCAAGTTAACCGTGACATTATCCTGACGGTGCTATTTTTGAAAAATTATGAGTATTACACTGAAACACTAAGTGCATATCAAACTTAAGAACAATCCTACCATCGGCTATTATGAAGTGAAAACAACACTAAATCAATAAGGATTTATCGCTCGGGGTAAGCATTGGAACTCACACGATAATAAAACCCCACATATTTTAACTAATGGTGTAAAATTAAAATTATGTCTCCCAAGATTTCGTTTTTTCACCTACATTCAAAAATCAAAACAAAACATTGTCAACATTAACAGTACTACCAACCTACCCGATTGAAATAAGGAACGCGTTCCACTGCACTGTGCAACTGTATCAATCAACACAAATGATTGAGGTCAATATATCGAATGAAGTCATGACTATAACGCCATCTATGATTGCAGTATTGAATCTTCGGCTTTGTGACTTCTTTTGAGACAACAACAAACTTTGAGTTACTGACACTTATGTTTCTGGGGGATTTTTTCTGTGTTGTTGTTGTTTTTTGTTATTATTACTACGATGGCAAATAATGTAACATTCCGAAGACATCCACGAACAAGAACTAAATCTGAGGATAACAAGAATAATTTACTCGAGTCTACGTCTTCAGAGGATTTATTAATAAAAAGTTTGGATTTATCGACAAATGTTGACCAATATACGGAAACTCTAAATAATGAAATTGAGGCACTGAAAGGTAATTTGGATAGTACGCAAACTGAGCTAGAAAATGTGATATTGGAGAATAATGAACTTAGGAAAGAGCTGTGTCAACTCCGAAAGGAAATGGAGGTCCTTAAGCATCTATGCACCAGTCCATTATCGTCGGCTAGAAAATCTCAGCGCCAGAATGGGGGTAAAACACATTGCTTAAATGAAAAAAATATTGTTAATAGTGTAATGGTCAACAACGTACTTTCTCAATCTATGTCACAACCAACCACACAGACCGTTAACAGACAACAACCTGAGCCTAATGACACTAGACCCATTTTATACAAATCGCAGATAAATAGCATAGAAAATTTGGAAAGTAACCATGACGCCTTGCAAAATAATCACAGCAATACACAGAAGAAAAGAGTACTAATACTATGCGACGAACAGGGGCGCGGCTTGCGTGATGTCCTACAAAAGCTTCTTGGAGAAAGTTTCGACGTGTTATCTTTAATCAAGAGTGGCGCACAACTTGGCGAATTATTGTCTTCATTTACAACCTATATTAGAACACTCACCGATCAAGACTATGTCCTAGTTTTAGGTGGCACAAATGATAGGAATCCCTGTGAAATAGAATTTAACTTACGATCTTGGTTAACTGCTTTCAGGAACACAAATATTGTTATCAGCGAGGTTCCATTTAATAAATACCTACGAGAAACCAAACTAAATCACCTGTTGAAATTCATATGTAAAGGATATAAAGCTACCTTTCTTGACATGAACTATTCAAGGTTTATACCCTATAAGTCAAATTTTACATTGAATTTAGCTAGGTGTTTGTTGAAAGAAATATTGCGCATTGACTATTTTCACAAACAGCTAGATTATCAAAAAAGACTTCAAATGGAAATAATCCATATTGACAAATGCACTCAAACTGACTTTAATTTAAACTCAATAGACACAATTTCTGAACTACCGGACTTAGCAAAAAAAACTACAGTATTTATTCCAAATCAGTTATTTCGTGCATAAACATATCAATGTATTACACCAAAATATAGACGGGTTAATAAACAAGTCGGATATGCTTACTGTACATTTGAATGAATTAGCAGTGAAGGGTACCCCAATAGACATCCTGTGTATATGTGAACATAATATGATATTGGACCATGATGCCTACCACATCTTGTCAGGTTATAGACTAGTGTCTTATTTCATGAGATCAAATAACTATGGAGGCACGTGCATATTAATTAGAGATAATTATCAATTTAGGGCATTAACTGATATTAACAAAATGTCAATGACTAACATATTTGAATGTTCTGGTGTTGAATTAACACAGCACCAAATAAATGTTTTATGTATATATAGATCACCAAGTAGTTCAATAAATATTTTTCTTTTAATGTTAAGCAAAGTATTGAAAAAGCTATGCAATAATGGTAAAAAACTTATAATGTGTGGAGACTATAATATAAATGTTTTGAAGAAATCACGAGAATGCAAAGATTTCACGGATTTACTCGCAAGTTTTAATCTAGAATTACAATTTCACCAACCCACACGTAGGGCAAGTCAGAAATGCATTGATAATATCGCCCATAATCTCAAAGGATGCAAAGGTGAAGTCATAGATTTTGGGTTATCAGATCACTCTGCCCAAATATTATCATTTCCAGTAAAAAAGACGTGTCTTATTACACATTGGTTTACTATGAAACGCTATTTCACAAAAACCAATAAAGAGCTATTTTTGGAGAATCTCAAAAAAATATCGTTCCAGAATGTCTATGAAATTACAGAGCCAAATAATGCTTATAATTTATTCTTAGACTTATTCACTCAACTTTATAATTTTTCTTTTCCACTAAAAAAAGTTCGTGTAAGTACTACCACTAAACCCAAGTGGCTTTCGAAAGGTATACGACTGTGCAGTAGGCGTAAGCGTGATTTATTATGGAAGTATAGAAAGCAATCTAACAACGAAAACAAAGTTATTTATCAAAATTATATCAAGCGCTATAAAAAAATTATAAACCTTACCAAAAGATGTCAGAATAATTACCTCATTACTTCCTCCGTAAATAAGAGCAAAGCAACATGGAAAGTTATCAACAACTCTAAATGCAAATACCCCAATGAGGGCGTTCAGAAACTTGTAATAAATAATAAACTAATAACCGATGCTACGTGTATAGCAAATGCTTTTAATGATTATTTTGTTAATCCAATCACATCAGGTAATTATCTTCGATCTCCACTACGAACAGATAAACGTACTTGCTCAACTAAAATTCTATATAACTCTACTTCTGTGTTCATGCCTCCAACAATCCCGTATGATATTTGTAGAATTATATATTCACTTAAGAACACTTTCAGTGTCGGACATGACGATATTAATACACAAATAGTAAAATACGTAGCCGACTTTATAGCACCTCCTCTAAGTTACATAATAAATATCTGTATAGAAAACGGCATATATCCGGACAGTTTAAAAATAGCAGCAGTGAAACCACTTTACAAAAAAGAGAATAAAACGATAGTTAGCAACTATAGGCCTATTGCACTGTTGCCAATTTTTTCAAAAATTTTTGAAAAAGTTATTTATAGGTGCATATACAGTTTTTTTGAAGCAAATAATCTATTCACATCATGTCAATACGGTTTTAGAAAGAGCAAGTCGATTAATCTAGCGGTATTTAATTTTTTGAACGAAGTCATGACAAATATGGATAGGCGGTCACCAGCGTTGGCACTCTTTATGGATATGTCAAAAGCATTTGACCGGGTCAATCACAAAATTCTTTTGGACAAGTTATACGCTTACGGTGTAAGAGGCAATGTTCATAAAATTATTAAATCGTACCTAAACAATAGAAAACAGTATACAGAAATAAGAAGGGTATCTGTTACTGGCAAAATTGAGGAAATACATAGATCTGACTTAAAATATAACCACTTAGGAATACCACAGGGGAGTATTTTGGGTCCTCTTTTGTTCCTTATTTATATTAATGACATGCCTCAAATTACCTCTTATAAAATGACTCTATTTGCTGACGACAGTACTATACTTTATACTGGACATAATTTGCGTGTACTAGAAGACGAAATGAATGTAAGCTTGACGAAAATAATAGAATGGCTTGAAGAAAATGAATTGAGTATTAATATACAAAAAACTAAACTTATGCTCTTTAAACAACGTGACAGATTGGAAACCAATATTAATGTATCGTATTTAAGTTCAAATATTGAACAAATTGATGCTGCTAAATTTTTGGGTCTCTACATTGATGGTCAGCTTAATTGGAAATCTCACATAGAACAAGTCTGCTTAAAATTAAATAAATACTCATATGCACTGTATAGATTAAGTAAAATTGCCAACCAACCTACAGTCTTAACGGCTTATCATGGTTATGTTGCATCTACTCTCCGATATGGAGTAATTTTTTGGGGTAACTCCACAGAAAAACACCGTGCATTTGTTGCTCAAAAGCATTGTATCAGGAGTATGTGTAATCTACAAAAGACTGACTCATGTAGACCCCACTTTAAGTCATTAAGAATTTTAACTTTACCGGCTCTATATATCTACGAGGTTGCTTTATTTGTTAAAATACACCTGGATTTATTTCAATTCCGGGATAGAGCTCGGCACAAGGATAAGTTGTGTATGGTGTCAAGTAAGACTAAGCTGATGCACAGCAGTGTGTTCTGTTTGGGCCCAAAGATATATAATAAAATTCCATTTACAGTTAGAAAGCTAACAGAAATAGATGTTTTTAAAAAGAACTTGCAAGCACTGCTAATTCATAACTGTTATTACTCACTGCAAGACTTTTTAGATGACAAATCATTATAGTTGGAGTTTGTGTGAATTTCTTTCAATTACCTTTGGATTTAAGTAATTAATGCATTTGACATATTATCACTGGTTCGACATTTTTTCTGTACAATTTAGACTGAATTATTTGTTTTGACATTATCAATTTTAATATTGACTCCTAAATGATTTTTGTTTTGACATATATTTAATTGTTTATGTTTTTTCATTTTATTTTATGTGATAATAGATATTCATGCTTTCCATATTTTTGTAAGTTATTAAGTTATTAATGTAGGTATGTAATAATTGTTTTGTATGTCTATATGGCGGGACATAGCCGGAGAATTGGAATTGTAACATCTTTTGTACCTATGATCCACAATAAAATGATTTATGATTATGATTTATGATTATGATTATGTAACTTTATGCCCAGAAAGACAGTTTCATCGACCAATTCTACTTGACCATCCCTTATCTTAATACTGGTGTAAACGAGCCTAACATTTGGCAAGGTGAATCTAACACATTTTGTTTAAGTTTCATTTAACAATAAATTATTTGCGTTAAACCAGTGGACTACCTTAGAGAGGGCATTGTTTACTTCGTCAAGATCGCATTGTCCACGTTCAACTTTAAATATTAAAGATGTGTCATCAGCAAACAAGACTACCTCGTGATCGTCTCTTATAAGGTAAGGGAGATCACTTACGTACACTAAAAATAGAAAAGGTCCCAGTATTGAACCCTGAGGCACCCCCATTGTTACAGCAGAACCATGTGACTGTTTACCATTTGTAACTACTCTCTGTACTCTATCTCTTAGGTAAGAACTAATTAAATCTCTTTTCTCCTAACTTCATCTTTGTAAAATACATGTGTGTACATAAAGTGCAAATAAATAAAAAATAAGAACAATCATTGTGTAGAACAAGAACAGGTTTTCTCTGATTATTACATCTCTCCGTCTTAGCTCTCTATAGTAATATACGGGTTCATACCAGACCAGCTATTTTCTTCAAGTCATCTTACCAGGACCTTTATCATTGACTTACCTTCCTCTACGTCATTTGCTATTTTTGGGTACTCTGCTATTTTCTTTATCATCTTCTCTTTGTATAATATATCTCCTAATATAATTTGTCCCCCCTACTACCATTTCAGTTGTATACAGGGTGAATTTTTGAAAAGGGCTTGGATGGCCAAATCCTAAACTATAAGGAATATCTAAAAATGCTCAAAGAAGACACGAGCCCGATTTTGATAAAACTCAAAACCTCATCATTAGATTTTTGAAAAATCAATAATCCTAGCCGGGAATCGAACCCATTGATTTTGAAAAAAAAAAATAGTCCCTTTATTATTACACCATACGATAGTGTAGCTGATAAGGATCAATTTCTGCGAAGTATTGATATACGGCCAATTTAAGGAAAGTTTGGAATTTTAATAGAATTCATATTTCATGTACCTAAATTTAGAATCATAATATAATTTGTTTCGTTCGAAATCCCAGAATAGATCGTAACTATTCCGTGTTTTAAATCATGTACAGAATGATTCTTTGGAGAATATTCTAAACGCAATCAATAATATTGAATGCAGTACGATCCTTGAGGTCTCGAAGCCATTGTATTGAAAACAATGGTCTACATTTTGAACGATAAATCAGTTAACGTAAGAAAAAAAAATTGTATTTTGTTAAAGATGAGCACTTTCTTTTAGTTTGCCGTATGTCATTACTTCCCAGAATAAGATCCTTAATAGCAACACTATCGTATGGTGTTATAATATAGGATGTGTTTTTTTATTTTCAAAATCAATGGGTTCGATTCCCAGCTAGGATAATTGGTTTTTCAAAAATCTAATGATGAGGTTTTATCAAAATCGGGCTCGTGACTCCTTTGAGCATTTTTCGCTATTCCTTATAGTTTCGGATTTGGCCATCCAATCCCTTTTGAAAAATTCATCCTGTATAGGTTGTGTGTGCATTTTTAAATAATGTTTTCGTTTTAATATCTCGTAGTTTCAATTAGTCTCTTTTCTTTATCAATACATATCTATACTAATATCATAAAGAGGAAAGAATTGTTTTTTGTCTCTATGTTTTTTTGTTTTTTTGTTTGTTTGTTTGTATAGTTTGTATCGAATAGGCTCCGGAACTACTAGACCGATCTGAAAAATTCTTTCACTGTTGGAAAGCTACACTCTTTGCGGTGAACATAGGCTATATTTTATAACCGTATTCCCACGGGAAAGGGAACTGCACGGGTAAAACCGCGTGACGTCCGCTAGTGTATAAAAAAATCGTAACAGGTCGCTGTCTGTACATGGAAGATAAATAAGAAAAAATATTATATGGGGGCTTTATGAACGCAATAGAACCCAAAGCAATAATTTTTAGATTTTTTTTGTTTTCCTGTATGTCTGTATATCTGTTTGTCTGTACGTTTGTTAAACATGCACGTGGATCTCAGTAACCGCTTAACCGATTGCAATGCGGTTTTCTTAATTGTGTTGAGGTTTGATCCACTTAACATTTAGTGTTTATTTCATGTAAATCGGTTTATAAATAAAAAAGTTATATCACTTTAAAGAATTTTACATAGACATATGAATCAAAAATGGGTAAATCTAAACTGGTGTGTTAGCTTAACTGGCGTGGACTGAATTATTTTAGAATAGACACTCTTCTATGATTAAACAAACAGGGCAGTTTCACACGCTGCTTGATGAGTCTGATGAAGAATATCTCTCCTTTCATACACCTTATGTGACGTAAACGAAGTTGCGGGGTCAGCTAGTGTCCTAATATATTCCTTTCTATTGGATTTTTGCAGACTTTTATTTTATTCTGTTGAAGCTTAATTAACGTAAATGTAGACATAATATAAGAATGGCGTAATCCATATTCATAACTTTCTTTTTTTTTGGATATTCAAAAGGGGTCTCAGAAGGCACATAGAATTTGGATGTGTTATTCATCTCTGCCTACCCCATCACTGTTATTGCGAAATAAATTTTCTTAGGAACGTGCCTATTAGTAAAAGTAAAACGTATTGTTAATAATACTTTTCGCGGTTTCTGCTAAGTACCTCTTTAACTAATGAGTTAAGTAGCTTATTGAATGCGGTTAATTTATTTCTAATTAGCTGTTGAAAATAAAAACAAGTTTTTGTCTATGAATTAGTTAAAAACCGGCCAAGTGCGAGTTGGACTCGCCCATGAAGGGTTTCGTAGCAGCAAGTAACATAATATAAAAGTTCTTATAGTTCGTTGTAACTTTGACTGATGTTTTAACACGTTCGCAGTGGTAGTGATTTCACTAACCGGAAATTGCGGTTTATGACGTATTAAAAAAAACTACCAGCTCTATCTCGTTCAAACTAATTTTTGTTGGTAGTTTTTATGTCGATGTACATCATTTTTTTTTTAGATTCATCAATCTCTTAGTTTAGAAGTGAGAGGGGGGGGGGGGGGACACACATTTTTCCACTTTGGAAGTGTCTCTTGCGCAAACTATTCACTTTAGAAAAAAATGATGTTAGAAACCTCCATAGCATTTTTGAAGACCTATCCATAGATACCCCACACGTATGGGTTTAATGAAAAAAAAAATTTAGAGTTTCAGTTCTGAGTATGGGGACCCCAAAATTTACTGCTTTTTTTCTAGTTTTATATAAGAATCTTAATGCGGTTCACAGAATACATCTAGCTACCAAGTTTCAATAGCATAGACCTTATAGTTTCGGAGAAAAGTGGCTGTGACACACGGACGGACAGACAGACGGACAGACAGACAGACAGACATGACGAATCTATAAGGGTTCCGTTTTTGCCATTTGGCTACGAAACCCTAAAAAGGTTCCTGTATTTGCAACAGTGTAAACCTATTATTTTATCCATAACATAGAGGCCGAGTTATTTTCATATCTATTTGCTACGTCATTAATCAAGTAGACATTGTAAGTTGTTATGAATATTATGAATACTTATTTTTGCATGTCTTTCAACTGATTTTTATGATATTTGGTAGAATAATGCTCATATAAACTTTTTGTGGATCTTTATTGTCCCTTTATTAATTTGTAGTTTAACAATAATGGCGCCGGCGCCTTTAGATTTCCTTACCTAAGTGTCGTTTCCTTTGTTAGTACGATTTCTTGCCTTTTATTTGTCTAGGCACGTACAGAACTCTGCAACAACAATAAAATTACCGTTAAATTAGAAGACTTGAATACCAAGAAAAGCGGAGATTGAGATGTCTCTATTTTTTTAACTATAAACCGTCAATATTGAAACTAGTAGAGAGCAATCCTTGAACTAAAAAAAAATGAAATCTGACCATGCTTTGAAAAATTACGACCGAAAAACCACTCTTTCATTACCTTTTACATTAGGTAGAGAACTAGATAGTAAAAGTCTTTCATCCACTCTCCCAAAGGCACCTGCTATCTTATTACTAGGTACTTTATCTACCTGAGTGTTAGCCATTGAAGACAAAAGGGACCACCAAAGTATCCTAAATCGCAGCAACTAATCGTTAATTATACATTAAAATTCAATTCATTTAATGCAATAAATGACAGTTCAAATGTCATAAAATACATTAATGCAAAAAAAATCCATAGCTAGATTTTCTCATTAATAATTGTAGGTAAGCGCTGAGTAACTAATGTGTTACTGGCAAACTTAATGCTTTTTAATTAGCTAATGAACCATAACCTGTTCAGGCAAGTAAATTCCCGTAAAAGAAACTTGATAATATTTTTTTTTTGGATTCCGGTTTATATTTTCAAAGATATTTATAAAAAACCCGTCGGACCTAATAAACATTTTTCCTAAGCACAAGGGGTCGGTTCTTGTTTTTGATTGTTTGATATTCCTAAAGTTTAGGGCCCACCTGATTGAATACCGTCGCCTATGGCCGTTTGCAACACCAAAAGCTACACACGCGCTGCCGACCCAGGTGCAAATTGTGAGGAACCACTGTTTACAAAAAATCACGTTTGTTGTATGAGAAGCCCCATAATTTCCATTTTATTTTAATGAAATTATTTATATTTAAGGAAAATAATGCAGCTCAATGTTCTGTGAGCATTTCAAGCATCTACTTGTTGCCGATGGTAATGATAGGTCTTTACCTATGTAATTGCCATTCTGTAGTACTGGCTATTTCAAATCAAAATAAATTTTGTTACTAACTATAAATTAATTTTATTTTAAAAACATGGAATTCATTTTCCAAAAGTAGTCATTTGTTTATTGATTAGTGTGACGTTTTCATCACATTTCAATCATTTTCGTCATCATGAATACGTTAAAAATTCGAGTAATTGTGGAATATGAGTATCGTTGCGGCAGCAACGCGGCACAAGCGGCACGCAACATCAACGACGTTTACGGAGCTTACACTACAAACCAACGCAACTCCTGTTATTGGTTTGCTCGCTTCCGTTCTGGAATTTTCGACCTGAAAAATGAACCAAACGGTCATCCGAAGACTTTGGTCGACAATGACGAATTAAAGGCGATTGTGGAAGCCGATGGGAAACAATCTACGGCTTAATTAGCAGCAGCTTTCGACGTTAACGTCAAAACAATATTGGTCCATTTGCGTCAAATTGGCAATAGTACGGAACTCTAAAAACAGGACCCTATTCATGAGACGTCGCCGTCCGTCTGTCTGTCTGTTTTTTATTTGAAACACAGGTACCTAAAGATCCTTCTGCCTAAAAATATATCTAGCAGATGATGTTATAGGACTTCAGGTAAGAAAGTAAACAAAGCACACAGTTTTAGCGCTCCATCCCTTTCTATTACCTGCTAACTAAGAAAAGATAAATACTGTTACCGCAAGTTCAGTACTTCACTTTGCAGTTAGACGTCAACGCGATAACACGCAATTTCACGTTCAAGTTCGGATTTCGTGAAGTGTTAGAACTACGTTTAGATTTCTGTGCCCCTTCCAGTACTTAATTTTACCTGGTGAGTTTTCACAATATTTTTCATTTTAGGGGCAAATAGTTCAACAATATTTTGTTAGATATTTTTATTTGGGACATTTCCTAAAAATCTGAATGATTAATAATCAGAAATATATTTCATTAAATGAATAGTAAATAGTATTTATAACCAAATTTAACAATTCATGTTTTATACGTTTAAACTTTTTAGTTGTATGATTTTACATAACATTATTAAAAAACAGATCTGGACAAGCGTGTAGAACAGGTTTTCTCTAATATTATTACATCACCCCGTCTTAGCTCTCTGTAGCAATATTATACGTGTTCATATCAGACCAGCTATTTTCTTCAAGTCATCTTACAGGACCTTTCTCGTTGACTTCTCTTACTCTACATCATTTGCTATTCTTGGTTACCACACTGTTATTTTTTTGTCAATTTCTCTTTGTATAACATGTAATATAATTTGCCTCGTCTACCGCCATTTTAGCTATGTGTGCATTTTTAAATATTGTTTTCGTTTTAATATCTCGTGGTTTCACTCTGTCTTTTCTCCTTATGTCCTAATATATTCCTTTCTTTTGGCGTTTGAAACACAGGTACCTAAAGTTCCTTCTGCCTAAAAATATCTAGCAGATGATGTTATAGGACTTCAGGTAAGAAAGTAAACAAAGCACACAATTTTAGCGCTCCATTCCTTTCTATTACCTGCTAAGAAAAGATAAATACTGTTACCACAAGTTCAGTACTTCACTTTGCAGTTAGACTTCAACACGATAACACGTAAATTCAAGTTCAAGTTCGGATTTCGTGAAGTGTTAGAACTACGTTTAGATTTCTGTGCCCCTTCCAGTACTTTATTTTACCTGGTGAGTTTTCACAATATTTTTCATTTTAGGGGCAAATAGTTCAACAATATTTTGTTAGATATTTTTATTTGGGACATTTCTTAAAAATCTGAATTATTAATAATCAGGAATATGTTTCATTAAATGAATAGTAAATAGTTTTCATCATGTTTTATACGTTTAAACTTTTTAGTTGTATGATTATACATAAAATTATTAAAAAACAGATCTGGACAAGCGTGTAGAACAGGCGTTCTCTAATATTATTACATCACCCCGTCTTAGCTCTCTACAGTAATATTATACGGATTCATATCAGACCAGCTATTTTCTTAAAGTCATTTTACAGGACCTTTCTCATTGACTTATCTTACTCTACATCATTTGCTATTCTTGGTTAACACACTGTTATTATTTTGTCATTTTTTTTTGTATAACATGGTTTCTTAATATAATTTGTCCCGTCGACCGCCATTTTAGTTATGTGTTCATTTTTAAATATTGTTTTCGTTTTAATATCTCGTGGTTTCACTCTGTTTCTTCTCCTTATGTCCTAATATACTGGGTGTTTCTTTTAGGGTGTCAAGCCGCCACTAGCTGGTAGCAGGGTTCCATACCTATCGATTTAACCCCTACGTATGTTCTACGTTTTTTTTGTAGTTTTCGAGATATAATTTTTTTTCGTTATTTTTTATAATTACGTGTCCACGTGGCTTTCTTCTTTTTGGTTTGACTTTTCTTGGATATTTTTTATTATTATAATGCCTATTGATTGCAGTATTACGGACAAAATAATCTCCTTCCTAACTTTGATACAAGATGTAAAAATTTTAATCGATAATAAAAAAATAGGGAATTATGCAGAACATTATATCTCGAAAAAACTACAAAAAATCGTAACATACATGGGGGTTAAATCGATAGGTATGGAACCCTGCTACCAGCTAGTGGCGGCTTGACACCCTAAAAGAAACACCGTGTATATTCCTTTCTATTGGCGTTTGAAACATAGGTACCTACAGTTACTTTAGCCTAAAAATATCTAGCAGATGATGTTATAGGACTTCAGGTAAAAAAGTAAAACATGCACACAGTTTCAGCGCTCCATACCTTTCTATTACCCGCTATGAAAAGATAAATACTATTACCGCAAGTTCAGTACTTCACTTTGCAGTTAAACGCAACCAAATATAATATTTATGCAGGCCTTTATTTTATTCTGTCAAAGCTTTATTAACGCCAATGTCTAATACCCATAAAATAAGCATGGCGTAGTCCATATTTCATATTAATTCGGTTTTGTTTGGTTCTTCAAAAATTTTAATGTTTTATTCATCTCTGTCTACCCCATACCCGTTATTGCGAGGTAAATTTTCTTAAGATTATCTTTCTTTCATTACTATTAGGAAAAGTAAAGCGTATTGTTGATCATAATATTCGCGGTTTTTGCTAAGTACCTCTTTAACTAATGACTTATGTAGGTTCTCGAATGCGCTTCATTAACTTCCAATTAGTTGGTTAACATAACAACAAGTTGTTATTTATTAATCAGTTAAGGTTTCTGTATTTTGCAACAGTGTAAACCTATTATTTTATCCATAACACAGAAGCTCAGTTATTTTCATATATATTTGCTGCTTCATTAATCAAGTGGACATTGTAAGTTGCATTAATATTTATTTCTGTATTGCCTCAACCGATTTTTTTGATGTTTGAAGAATATGATCATTGATCAACAGACTTTTTGTGGTTGACGATTGTTGATTCAGGTAGAAATGAAGTCATAAAGGAAAATTTGCATGGTCGTTCGACTTTTTTTATCCCTTTATCATGTAGTTTAACAACAACAGCGTCGGCGCCTATGAGTGTCCCTTACCTACCAAAGTGTCATTTTCTTTGTTAGCACAATTTTCTCTCCTATTAACTGTCTAGGCAGGTACAAAACTCTACACAGAACTCACAACAGAAACAAACAAACAAACATACAAACAAACAAACAATCAAATCTTTTCTCTTTATAATATTAGTATAGATTTAACTAAGTATTACTAAAGATTTTTGAGACAGATGATTTCACACATTAAAATTTCTGTTAATTAATAAGTAACCATCTCAATATTCTTTTCTCTCTTATCAGTCTTACATTCTTTATAGAGCAGAATTGTTTTACCACTAAAATTAAACGAACACATGTCCAATACCTTAATTTGTTTTAGGTAATCTAGAAACCGAACATTCTGTGCAAAATGCCGCCAACATCGCAGTATTCCCATTCTAATGTGCACCAGCAGGATGCTACCAAAACTAATGATCATCAAAATCAGCACAATTTGAAGACGTTGGGCATAACGTCTGCAATTTCTTTTTCTGGTGAGTGTATTACAAGGTATCCAATCATTTCACAAACAACAAATGACAAATTTTCATTTATAAAACTACGTTTGACAAAATTATACTTGATAAATTTATCATATAACTAAGTATTATTTAACAAACTACTCGTTTGACAAATGATTTACCAGACCAAATTTTGTTATGTCAAAACTTCATTTCATATAATGGATTTTTTTTTAAACATCTCAGCAGGCAAAACTACGTATAGCATAAATAACATTTGACAAATGCTTTGCCTGGTAAGTATTTTATTTATTAATACTAACTTTAATACAAAGAACTTTTTACACAAAAATTACTTTAGGTTCAAGCATGAAATAATATTTTTTTATGATCATATTAATCATTTAAGCGGGCTGAATCAAAATGGCTAGGTTAGGTTTCAACTGCGACCACAACGCACGAGCCGAATGAGCGTAACGAGCGTGCTACGGAAGCGCCGGCAATGTATTTTTTTTTTTGCCTGACTAAGTATCTGTGGAATTTGTATTAGTACAAAATTATTACTTGCCTATAAATAATCTATCCAAGATGATAATTGAAACCAAGCATTTTAATATTTCGAAATTTGATGGGTGCTTTTTCGAAATGCACACTTTTGGTTCCATATCAATTTTATTTTCTGCTTCATACACCATGATGATTTTTACTATGTAATAAGTTATCTTCTGTCATTTTGTACAAAACACCAATTTGACAAACGAATTATTTAGTCCAATGAACATTTATGAAATAATATTTTAAATAGTGAAATATTTGCGAAGTAAAACATTTTGCGAAACCAGTATTTTGTCAAACGATTGTTTTTAAAGTAAAATGTTTTGGAAATGAAAGTTTGTCAAATGAATAATTTTTCAAACGATAATTTGTCATATGTTTTTTGTCAAACAATAGTAAACCGTTTTACAATCTACTCAAAATAAAGTTGTAGCAGAGAGCTGAAAGTTGTATACATCAAGAATATTTTTAATAGTTATTGAAAGGGCATTCTATAATCGACATAGAAGATGAAAATGTAATATTAAATAAATGTCTGTCTATATTCTGAAAGTGCATTACGCTGAAACTACTGAATTCATTTGATTAACACTTGGCGTAGTATGACGATAATTTCAGGATTCTTTTGATCTCAATTTTTTCGGAGTTTTGTTGGGGGAGGGGATGAAACATAGGTACTTAGCAACTCGGATATCACTGAATAATATTGCAACCATCTGGGCCAAGTTGTCTGTTTTCACTTAATAATAAAATATTGTGAAAAAATTTGCATAAGCAATAAGGATGTTGTATTTTTTCTAGTTGTAAGTTTTCAACAGTTTAGTACGATATTCGGCAACCGTAGCTTTGTTTTTCATTTCATACTTTAATTTAAATTTTTTTACAGGTCCAAAACCATTTGACATAAAAAAAACTAATGAGCTAAGAGATGCCCTGGTTCCTTTTGGTGTGTTTGGATCAGAGGCAGAATATAACCATCGTGTGAACGTACTCGACACCTTGAAACAGCTCTTCAGATTTTGGATCCGAGAGGAGTCGCTGATAAAGAGGATGCCTGACATCGTGGCAGATAACGTTGGGGGCAATATTTACACGTTTGGATCATTCCGGCTAGGGGTGAGTACCTATTTTCATTTACATTATATTTTACATAGTGCCGGTTTTTTTTTCTGTGTGTGGAAACTCTTACCAACCAAAACCAACACGCTCCCTACCTACCCTACTGCCTACAGTAGAGCCTCCGAAAGGATATCCCCAGGATTCCCAACCAAACCTACACTAGCACTGCGGCCTCATCTAGGGGTTCAGATGTTATCCTGCTTCTTGGAGCATGTGGCGTGCCTGAATCTTTCACGTCACGCTGTCTTGGGCCTGCTTCTGTAAGGACGGTGAGCAGCCCCCTCACCGTCCTCAGACCCCCGGTCATGAAGGTCGACAGTCTAAGACAAAGATAAGAACTCGTGTGGCTGAGTTCTCTTCCACTCCCTCCTCACCACCTCTTTCACGAGCATGAACTTGTTAGACAATACAACAGGGTTTCATTTAGAGTTTTTTTTTCTCTACACAATAAAATAAAATAAAAAATAAAATAAATAAATTTATTTTCTCAAAAATTGTTACATGATAAGAAACTAAAGGTATGTCACTGTTTATTACACATAAAAGGGTAAGCACTCTGAATTCCAAACTAGGTAAAAACCTGTATTTTGGAAAAAATGAATCTTTTTGCGAAATTGTCCCCTTAGTCGCCTCTTACGACACCCTCAGTACGTATCGGGGTGGCGACATTTTGTACTCTTACCATCGCAACACGGGACCCCGTCGCCACACGGGGCATATCAAAACACATATCATGCCGCATTTCTTATTAAAAGTACCTACGACTTGAAAGCCTAGACGAAAGTATCCCGGTAAAATATCTTTTGTCTCATATTATTTTGATATTTCAGGTACATCACCGAGGCGCCGATATAGACGCCTTATGTGTGGCTCCGCGCCACATTACTAGAGAAGGTTACTTCAAATACTTCTACGACCTATTGCAGACTAAAGAAGAAGTATGACTGTACACTATTGCAAATTATATAACGTACTACTTATATTTTGTTACAAATTTTCTTTACACTTATAATATAACAAAATTGTCTGTTAAGGTAACGAATTTGAGGGCAGTGGAAGACGCTTTCGTGCCGGTGATCAAGATGAATTTTGATGGCATTGAGGTAGATCTGCTTTTTGCCCGGTTGGCACTGAAAGAAATACCTGGTATGTATTATTTATTTTTTTAAAAGTCGGCTTTATGCCTTAGCTCTGCTAATAATAATAAACCCGTGGTTGTAATTGGATTTAAACACGTGTGCTGGCAGAGCATTCCACTTTCTTATAGTTCAATAACCAAATTTTAGAATAGCTCTGTTCAGACCAGGTTCAAGTTGTTCGGATCGGAAAAGGGAAGGTAGGTTTAACTTCAAGCATGTCCAATTTAAGCTGCTTTTATGCAACCAGGAAACCGTGGAGAACCAGGAAACCGTGGGGACCTGAAAAGTACGACTTGAGCAACCAAAGGGGGGATTCGCCACAATCGCGGCCGTCAGACCGGTCATGGACGAGTGGCTGAAGAGGAGGCACGGTGCTCTCTCTTTTCTGCGAGCAGGTCATGCTCGTGAAAGAGACGGCGGGGCGGGAACGGGAGAGAACTTTCCCACCCGAGTTCCGCAGTCGGCGGCTTGGGCGCCGCCGACGTGTCTTTGCCGAGGACCATCGGCCTCCATGTCCGGGGGCCTGAGGACGGTGAGAGGGCAGCTCACCGTCTTTACAGAAGCAGGCCCATGACGGCAGCGTGACGTGAACTCACGCACGCCCTCCCATAGAAGCGGGATCACACCCGAAACCCCCAAAGACGCGGGATAGCACCCGGACCACCCCCTGGGCGAGGCTGCAGTGGCGGCCGTAGGTCTGTTGGGAGTCCTGGGACATCCTTCCGAGGGCTTACCCGGGGCTCCCAACCATAGGCTGTTGGGCGTAACGTGAGGTTTTTAGTCGGTAGGAGTCCGGCATAACATTCATGAGAATTAGCGCTTACGTTAAACAAAAAAAAAGCTGCTTTTATGCATATTACGCAACGAATTTAAGATGGGTTGCCTTTTGAATACATGAAATTAACTGATGAATATTTTTTAGATTCGTTGGAGCTTCGCGACGATATGCTTCTCAAGAATCTTGACCAGAGATGCGTGCGCTCAGTGAACGGGTGCCGCGTAACTGACGAAATCCTTCATCTCGTTCCAAATATCGACACTTTTCGCCTCACGCTGCCCGCCATCAAACTTTGGGCCAAACGTAAGTACCTATTGAAAATAATTTCAATTATAATTTGATGAGGGAAAAATTACACCGTTGAGCAGAATTCGAACCTGAACATCTATTCCTATTCCAAGAAATATCGGGTCTCTTGACAATTCATTTGCAAAATGCACTGTGTCATAACTTACCACCGATTGTTATTTTATTAACTAGATTATCCAGTAGGCCTAACGCTTATCATTGTATCCTAGGTCACGGCATCTACTCCAACGCGCTTGGCTACTTAGGCGGAGTCTCGTGGGCCATACTGGTAGCGAGAGTTTGCCAGCTTTACCCAAATGCTGTCGCCGCTACCCTGGTACACAAGTTCTTCCTGGTGTACAGCCAATGGAAGTGGCCCCAACCAGTGATGCTGAAACATCCAGATTCCGTCAACTTGGGCTTTCCTGTTTGGGATCCTAAAGTGAGTCGTGCTGTGTTTTATTATTATTATTCACATAGTTATGTCATGAGGCGTGAAGTTGTCGGTCACCCCTCAATGCGGCGATCTGCTGGTATACTTGTATTATGAAAATAAGAGAGAAAGAGAGAGATAGGTGTATTTATTTGGATTGAGACTAAGTTATGTTTAAAACAATTTTTTTTCTATCATAAATGATATAGGCATTTCATTGCTGCTCCGCTAATATTGTCGTAGCGTGATGTTATAATATTGCTTTTATCCTTTCTCCATAAATAAAACATCCAAAGGTTACCTTGAAAAAATCACCTTGTGCGATAAGGCCGCCAATTGTATGACCTGTATTTAAGACTATCAATGTGTATAAATATATATGTGCTTTGGTGTTACAATAAAGCATAACTAACTAACTAAAACATCAAACACTAACATTTTTTTTAACCGACTTCAAAAAAGGAGGAGGTTCTCAATTCGTACGCTATGTTTTTTTTTTTGTATGTATGTTACGCGATAGCAGCGACAATTATGGATGGATTTTGAAAATTTTTTTTTTGTTTGAAAGAGGTTACTTCTAAAGTGGTCCCATATCCAGGGTACCAGGATCTGATGCTGGGATCCAGGAGAAATCGAGGGCAACCACCGAAAATTGTAGGGACAACTAGTGCGTTTGTTAACTTTTTGATTAAGTGCTTTAATGTACTAAAATAATGAAGGTCTGGACTCGATCTGATGATGGAACCGAAAGACAGTCGAGGGAATTCCTTAACGATTTACAGCAGCTATCTTGTGTTTCGGCTTGATTGGTTTGTGTTTATGAGAACTTTACACCTAGATAGATACACTTTTCTGTCCACCCGTCACTTAAAATAAAAAAAAAAAAAAAAAAAAAAAATAGAACCGACTTCATACAAATCTCTAAATATAAAATTTACCTAGCACATAGTAATATGTATTTAGGTTTATCAGATTTTATTCAATATAATATTGAAGTTGGTGCCATTATTAATACCTACCTAAACCTGTGGGTTTACTTGGCGCCGACTTCAATATGATATGGAATAAAATCTGATAAATCTAAATACATATTACTATGTGCTAGGTAAATTTTATATTTAGAGATTTGTATGAAGTCGGTTCTATTTTTTTTTTAATTCCGACACGTATGTAGCTTTTTAGATAGTCACGTCCAAACAAATAAACGTAGTGTTCTATATAATATTGGCATAGATTCTTCGTGTGCACATAAACAAATAATTAATTACGTTTTGTTATCACCAGGTGAATGCCTCGGACAGTTACCACTTGATGACGATCATCACCCCAGCCTACCCCCAACAGAATTCTACATACAACGTATGCGCTTCTACACGGACTGTTATTATGGAGGAATTTAAACTTGGTAAGTGCTAAGCCGCCATGGTTTACCTTCGGACGGATAGTGTCATTTTATCAAGCTAAATATTTTAAATAATGCAACAAGTGAGATGTGTGCACAAGAAGCATGCCCCCGAATGTCAGATGCCCCGTTAGTATTCTTTATTGTAATTTTTTTTTCGGTGGTTCATAATCCAATGGAAAATAATCCTCATGTAATATCCCAACCGTACAATCTCGTAAGGTAGATTACAATGTTATCAATTTTGGAATAGTATTGTGATATATATGTATATTTTGTACGTTTGTTTCCAGGTTTAGATATAACAAATCATATTATGCTCGGAAATGGTAAATGGGAGCAATTATTTGTAACACCGAATTTCTTCGAAAAGTACAACCATTTTATGGTATTAATGGCGTCGTCTGCTACAGCCGACGAACAATTGCTGTGGCGTGGTCTTGTAGAGTGCAAGATTCGACATTTAATTGGTAAGTACATAACATATCGCAACGCGTCCCATAGAAGGGTTTCTGCAAGAACACAAGTTTTTGTAGTGTAAAATTTGCAATCGTATTATTGCCTAACAAGATGATACCCTTTTTTTTACGTGAGGGAAAATCCATCATAGATGCTATGTTGGACTCTTACCGACTAAAAAACCTCACGCAACGCCCAACAGCCTATGGTTGGGAGCCCCGGGTGAGCCCTATAGCCGTATAAGGATGATACCATATAGTCTAAAACCTATACCTCGATTTGAATGCCAGTTGTATTAAAGTAAACATTGTTTCAACGGCATAACGCTTTGGTTAAAATACACGGAAAGTAACACAGTGGTTAATCAATACCTTGATTATCTTTTTTATAAAAGTTCGAAACATCAAGTTATCTATACTTCTATACAAATATTATAAAGCGGTAACGTTTGTGAGTTTCTGAGGTTGTGAGTTTGTGACGTTGTAAGGGGTTAATCTCTAGATCTATTAAACCGATTTTCAAAATTATTTCACCAACAGAAAGCTCCGTTACTGTGGAGTATCATAGGCCATAAATCTTCATGCTACAATGAATAGGAGCTGAGCAGCAATGAAAAATGGAACACATACGAAGTTGTGAGGGTCAGCTAGTAATAAATAAGCTGCAACAAGTTCCACCAAATACCATTTTCCAGTAAATAATTAATTATCTATCTGCTTGTTCCAGCTTCCCTAGAGAGGAAAACCGACATCGCCATTGCACATATCAACCCGGAGTGTTATAACTCCGTTCCGCTGAACACCAACAATGGAGAGCCCCTTGCTTTACCACCCGGTAAAACAACATTTCTGACTTAGTACTAAATCAAATCGTCCAACATAGTCCACTACTAGAATTAGAGCTGGGTAACACTGTCTTTGCTACTGCCGCCATAAGATCCCGAGTTTGAATAAAAAAAAATTGTTTCTGAGTTTAAATATTTTAGAAAATATGTCTAGATTCCATAGTACTAGCTTAATTTAGGCTAGATGACGCTATGTGAGACTGTCTCTTATCTATTCATTCTTTGCCATACTGACTGACTGCCTCGGTAACGCAGTGGTAAGTGTATGCGGTTCTGAGGTTCGAATATTTGTCGTACCTTTTGTTTCGAAGTTTCGGTGATTGTACATAATGTTGCCAGTATTATAATTATCGATCACAGAATTGAAAATTTGATTGTTACAGGTACTGCAGTGCAAGCAGACTCAAATGCCGGAGAAATAGTTATAAATGAAGAGGTGAGTTAAAAATATTTTTTAAGAGAACGAAACTTAGATACTGGACCAAACACTTGAAATCGCAGCAATCAAAAGTGTCGGTAAGTTTTGACTGTCGCGAATTCAAGAGTTTGGTTCGGAACCGTTACCGATACTCCAAAACTGTGAACTTGAACTGTTCGAGCAAATAGTTAAAGTAAATAATCGTTCGAGTAAATAATCGAGAAGAATAATAAGTATTTGTGGACACTGTAGGACGTATGGATGTTGTAGGTGCGAGAAAGGGGGCGTGGAAGGGGTAGCGGGGCTAAAACACGGCGGTTTTATATATCTCTTCTCGGTCTATCTCGGTCTTATATGCCTGAATGAAGTTAGTTGATAACCGAATAACATTGCGACATCCAACGTCACACCACCTGCTGCAGGTTTTAATTTAAACGTATAGATAATAGTCGTGTTTATTCAGATTTGTCTACCAACTTTGCCGGACGTCACAGCAATACATGGACCGGTTGAGCGACTTGGGGTGATATGACACAAAATGTATCATTTACTTGTTATAAAATTACTTACTTATAAAAGATAATGCCATTTTTCTTCAGATTTCTTTCATCACATTTATTTTGTATTAATATCTAATTATTTCATCATTTTTATAAAATGATAATTCAACCGCGCAGGCTGTCAACTAGTCTAGTCTAGCGAGAGTAACTTCAAAAACAGTTTTTTCTATATTTAGGCTCTTTCGGACGTCAAAATGTTACATTATTGCAAGAGGGGGTGCTCTAAGCATGGCCTCTCCCTCTGTAAAGGCGCGCGATGCTCTGTGTTTGCGATAGATGACTATCCCAAAAATGTTTAGGTTGATATTGTTATTTATTTTTTCTATATTTCAGGGGGAAGTGGTGGCGAACTACTGCTCGATGTGGTTCATAGGATTAGTGTTCGAGAAGACGAACCTCAACGTGGATTTGACCCACGACATAGGTTCCTTCACCACTGCCGTCAACTATCAAGCCGAGAACTCCGGTATACTCCGTGAAGGCATGAATATAGAGGTAAGGGTATTTTGTGTTTCCTTTAGTATTAGCTATAGGGAACTGTAGGACAAGAGAACCGTGGTAGCAAGACCGTTGAAATTTTCACAGATGTACCTATTTCTGTTGCCGCTATAACAACTACTAAAACATACATTTTTAATATTTTTTTGGTACGGAATACTCCGTTTGGGACTTTCGACTCCCACATGGCTAGTTTTTTTTAATAAAAAACAGAATGTTTAGTAGACAGATTTTATCCTGAAAAATTTACCGATTCGTATAAGAAAGGAGGGTTTCTTTTTAATTTTAGTTTGATTTCTTTGACTGCTCTTCTTTTTCTTTATTGATTGCTTTGTTGACATCACAGGGCGGAAACTCCATACAAAAATGTTCATTTTCGCCCACACTAATATACACGTAATGTGATTGCTTGAATTAAGCTTGAATGTGTGTGAGTATACTAGGGTCACTAGCTATGGAAACAAAATAATAAGGAACAGAATGCAATGTCATGTATGTAGGTACTTTTTATTCAAACCTACCCTCGGCTAAGCACAAATTAAACTAAAGCAATAGCATAAAGTACGAAGGTAGGTAATACGTAATGCAACGCAGTGACGCTCTCTTAAGTACTGTTACTGCAATAGACACGTCAACTTGTGCGGGGGGTTTGGGAAGCTTACTCGGTGGAAGGCAGGGAGTTGACGATCTGCATGTAATACTATTTTATTATCTTTGGTTGACATACTGTTTTTAAAAATCGATTTATCGCAGGACCAATATAAAGCACCTTAATTTGACTACAACGCCATCTCTTATCAGTTTTGGAAACGTTAAATAGTTCACTTGTCGGGTAGTGAGGTAGATACAGAAAGTTACGTCAGCCTGACAGACGTCAGTTGTCATGTAAATGACTTGTCGTATTGGAAAGGGAATGTGCGCTGTGCGATGCGCTCACAGCGCTCACCTTTGAACAAGACGTGGTGGAGAATAGTCACACTTGAAAAGGCTCGGTGGTGAACGATCACCTTTCTGTACCCAACTTACTGCGTTTCCATCTGTTTTAATTAAAGTGGTTAACTGTGATTTTTGAGTTTGTTTGTAAACGAATAAAAATGAAAACCAGTGCTACAATATTGTAGCTCTATTTTGTACCTATTACATGCCGGCTAGTGGCTCCTGACAACATGGACCACCATGACTTCGACAGATTGATTTGTTGATTGAGTAAAATGAGCAAAATATTGTATTCCTTTAATCCATGTTTGCTGTTGTTGCCCTCCAGTGTCCAAAGCTTTATTCACCCTGCTCCCTCCTCCATACATTTTCGGGTTCCCTACCCAAAGGATAATAACGGGACCCTATTCATGAAACTTAGCTGTCCGCCTGTCTGTCTGTCTTTATTTTTATATTTAGCTCGCCAAATTGAGAGAACCCTCTGTGCGTGAGTGATTTTTGCTTCTATACAACAAACGTATGGCTGTTTTTAGTACGTAACCCTCCGTGCCCGAATCCTAGTCACACTAGGGCCTTTTTTGTTTCCTTGTCCTGTTGCAATTTGTCTCCCTCATAGGCCATTAGCAGTATGTTGGTTGGTGCTAATGCTGGCGCTCTCGGTATGTGACCTCTGCCACGTCCTCATTATTATAATGGATTCCAAATAACAAATTGTCGTACGACGTTAAACGTATTAAAATGTTAATCACCTCAGCTTTACATTGTAATCGTCGTAAGTTGTGGCTTTTTCAATCAAGTAATACAAAGTCTGTCACAGGTGCGCCACGTCCATCGCAAACAACTACACCAGTACCTGTCGGGGCCGCTGCTGCCTCGCCACGAGCGCGGCACTACTTCAGACGCGCGGCGTCACCCACCCGAGCCCGCCACCCTCGCCATCGCTACCGCTCCGCTCAAGGGAGCCAAGCGATTCTCAGAAAGCAGCGGGCCTACTCCCAGCAAGTACGATCTTTTTCTCAATTTTTATGTTGTCTTATATAATTATGCCTTTTTTCCTTATAGCCCACATTTCACCATTTAGATTTTGCGCCACATAATAGGTGCTTAGCGTGTTGATGTGGACAAGTGCAGGTTGTGACTGCCCGCTATCAAATCTTACCTTCAACTTGGCTTAGCGACAAGATCCCTCCGCAGGCAAACGGCGAAGCTGCTCCATCTAGTTTCTTACGTAGTCCAAAAATGGTTTAAGCCCAGCAGCTTAGCGCAGTTGGACTTTCAAACTCTCAAATTCTTTAACTCTTGAAATTCCTTCAGAGTATGCGTTTTCACTGACATTCTATAACAAGAAAACTGTGAAATCGTTCTCACTAGACTCTAACACGTTTATTGTGAAAGTGAAAGTTCAGTCCGATTGACGTTGTCCTTTTTGTTTTATTTCAAACTTTGAACAGATGATCCACGTGACTTAGTGATGTAATTTAATGCGACAGAGTCACAGCTACAGACAAAGTCTCGCCATAAGCCCCTGTGCACTCTATTTTATAGAGAGGGGCTAAAATGTGCAATATTTAATTTCAGACGGATGAAGTGAGCGTACCATCGTACAACGAAGACTCAAACTCGTCCCACGTGTACGAGGTGATACAGAACGGCGCTGAGGCATCGGGTGCGGCTCCACCACAGGCGACAGCGGGAGTGGGAGCGGTAGCAGGCGCCAACGCCGACACAGCGGACCTCAGCACGGAAGGCGGTTACACTTTTGAATGCGCCACCAAGGCAGTCAAAGTGATACTTGCTCTGATTGCTTTATTAATATAGTATTGTTAATGAATAAAATTTTATATTGTTCTTCAACAATTTATTTGTGTTTATAATTATCTCTCTAACTAAACCTATACCTTAATTTGTAAGACTTAGCTAAACATCTACACATCACCACCCACATTTCGCGAAAAGGACATTTTGAGAAAAGGACATTTCGCGAATAGGACATTTCGAGAAAAGGACATTTCGAGAAAAGGACATTTTGGGAAAAGGAAATTTTGAGAAAGGACATTTTGAGAAAAGGACATTTTGCGAAAACGACATTTTGAGAAAAGGACATTTTGCGAAAGGACATTATGAGAAAAGACATAATGATAAAGGACATTTCGAGAAAAGGACATTATGAGATGAGACGAATCAAATTACCCAAAACATCCCTGGTACAAGAAATTACCCACATTTAACCCATTATTAATCAAATAAAAATCTATGCAATTCGATGCTTACCAGAGCCTCCGCTTGCAAATTTATAAAGTTATTGATTCTTTCAAATATCTTCAAAATAATTCAATTTCACCAATCTTCGTCAATTTTCTACTTTTAAATAACCGTAGTATTTAGATAACATTTTAAAAATTAAAATTTTATTAATTCCTTTTGCATCTAATGAGTTGCACCGCTATATATAACGACCTATCACTTCCAACATTAACCCTAGTCCTTGACACTAACTAGGATACGCCCATTATACCTACCTAAATACAACTAGGTATTCATGGCGGCATCTAGCGATTGGAGGCCTCTCCCACTCTCACACTGTAATTATATATAATTGACAGCCTCGTTGGTATAGAGGTCGAAATGTGCGCCTGCGGATACGAGAACGTGAGTTCGATTCTCACCGGAGACAAGACTCACTGGTTGGGAATCTATACTATCCCCCACGGCAGGGGTTGCTCAAGTCGTGGGTTTGATTCGGCGGCTGGGTCTCGAGGTCGCCCTTCACAAATCTGAGGCTCTTTGCTTCCACGGACCTCTGATGGGGCCACCTGCGGGATCAAGCCTACAGGTAGGGGGCGTCAGCATCGGTATCGAGCCCTCGATGAAGTATCTGGAGCTGGTACTCGATGGTCCGTGGAACTTCGAACATCACTTCCGAAGTTTGGTCCCAAAACTGAGGGGGGCATCAATCGCACTAACGCGGCTGATGCCCAACATCAGGGGACCCAACGCTTCCTACAGGAGACTGTACCTGGGGATCGCATGAAGTATGATCCTATACGCGGCCCCCGTATGGGCGGAGACCCTGACGGCCAGCAATGTGGCTAGACTGCTGAGCCCGCAGAGGGCGATGGCCGTCAGGGTGATAAGGAGATACCGCACGATCTCCGGTGAGGCGGCATGTCTAGCCGGGACCCCTCCATGGGACTTGGAAGCGAGAGCCCTTGCGTCACTGTTTAGATGGCGCAAGGAGGCGCTGGAGCGGGGCCATAGGCCTGCGTCTCGAGAAATCGAGGCCCAGCGGTGCCTGCTCCACCATGATACCGTGGAGAGATGGAAGGTGCGACTTGAGCAACCAAAGGTGGGATTCGCCACAATTGCGGCCGTCATATGTCCTTTTCTCGAAATGTTCTATTCTTAAAATGTCCTTTTCTTCCATCCATGAGGCATGAGGATGAGGCATAGCATCCATGAGGATTTTCACTCACGTTAAAAAAAAGCTACTTTCATCAGATGAGCCGTCCGTACACTTGTATGTATAAATGAGTAGAAGTCACTAAATCAATATAGGTACTTAAAATAAAATCGTAACAGGTCGCTGTCTGTACATGGAAGCTAAATAAGAAAAAATATTATAGAGGGGCTTTATGAACGCAATAGAACCCAAAACAATGTTTTTTAGAATTTTTGTCTGTTTATCTGTATGTCTGTATATCTGTTTGTCTGTACGTTTGTGCGCGCTAATCTCAGTAACCGCTTAGCCGATTGCAATGCGGTTTTCTTTATTGTGTTGAAGTTTGCACCACTTAGCATTTAGTGTTTATTTTTAAAGACATATTACTTTAAAAATCATACATAGATATGAATCTAAAAATGGGTAATTCTAACCTGGCGGAATGATTAAGCCAACAGGCTTAATCATAAAAGAGCTTAATGATTAGGCTATCGCCTTCGAATTGTTTAAGAATAGACTTAATCTTTAAGCTCTTTTATTATTAAGCAAGCAGGGCAGATTCACACGCTGCTTGATGAGTCTGATGAAGAAATACCTTTTCTTTCATACACCTTACCTATGTGACGTAGGCGAAGTTGCGGGGTCAGCTAGTTGGGAATAAATTATTAATTTATTTTTTATTTATTTATTTCATCTCAATAACACGTTATCCACTAAAATTTAAATACGATGATAGCTACAAAAGTAATATTACTGTGTCGCTGCTATCAACGCCCTCCTTATAAATGTAACATAATTACAATCACACAATGTATGCAAACTAAACGAATAGTAGCGTATATTGGCACCCATTAGAATAATACAATTTAAAAACCTATGTAAATGCGAGTGTGTGTGTGTGTATGTGTGTGTGTGTGTGTGTGTGTGTGTGTGTGTGTGTGTGTGTGTGTGTGTGTTTGTAAGTGCGTTGTGTATACGTGAGTGTTTCCTTCTGTAAGACTCATTCATATTAGGTTTCCATTCGGTATCAGGTCCTCGGTCTCCGAATAAGTAAGGGACTCCAAAAACTCTGCAAGCATGATTTGCAATTTATTCGGTGATAATGGATAAATGTTTAAGAGCCTACCAGACGCCAAATTGTTAAAAGCAGATAGCAGTTTTACATTTTAGCGTGCAAGAAAGAGAGAGATGCGATCGGTTTTTGTGCGCTTTTAACGAAATAAATTATTTATAAAAAAACTATAACCAATATGAAAAAAATGCTCTAGTGCAAATGAAGATTTAACAATTATCTTTCTTATAAATATTTTATATTATAAAAACAACTTATAACATATGAGATCTAGCTTAAAATTTCACGAAATCGAGGTATTTTCAACACAAAAATCTATCGAGGATTTTATCAGTAATCGTGTTTCGAGCCTAGAGCGTTTTTAGTTCATGAACTGAAGCTGTCTGTGTTCAAATTTAAATTCAGTAGACCTCACGAGTCCTGAGATCTAGATCAAAGTAATAGTCTAGTTGGCATCATATGGACTCTTAACAGCTTGTTTCACAATTCACCAATTGCGTACAAAACCGATAAGCTACGAGCACCGTAACGTACTACGACCTAGCTACGAAGACGCTACGAGAACGCTACGTGGATGCTACGAGCTACACAGTTCATCGAGAGAGTAGAATAGAATATATTATTAGGTATATAATTTGTGGTAGAATACGTGCGCGCACTTATCGACTAAATAATATGTTTCTGACTTGATTTGATAATTTCAAATCAAGTCAGAAACATACACTTGGAAACACAAAACGGGCATTTCGTTCATAGTTCCACTCAGACAGAAGAAATTGATCATAACAATTATAGCTCATTGAAAGCAAATATACAGAAATCATCACATAAGGAAAATAACATTTATATCTTCGGAGGAAAACAATGTACTGGACTAGCCTCGGAACTGGTATCCTCAAGAACAAACAGTCGATATGTGAAATATAATGTTATAAGCCTTTATTCAGCCTGAAGCCAGAACTCATCAAATATTGAATCCTATTAAGCAATATGATCTAAACAAGGGGGATCGTCTAATACTATCTGTAGGAGAACATGATGAAAACCCTCTAAGGGTCATGATAGATCTCTGCCACATTTTGAATTGTTTTCCTGAAACAAGCTTCTTTGTATATTAGGTATTTCGAAAAATAAATATCTCAATGAAACATTACTAAATCAGATGTTAAAAAGAATTTGTCAGCTATTTCCAAACTGTAAGTATATAAATATTTCTAATGCTCTGTTCGACATGTGCAAAGGTATTAATTTAATGGTTGACAGTTTTGACTATGATTGTAAATACTTACCTCAAGGAAAAGGGTGCACTCACTCATCTAGCCTTATTAAGTGTCAACAACCCTATAAAGTTAGGTTACCTAGTGGTCATCAACAAACAATGCTTAACTATTTCCCCATAATCGATAAAAAAAAAAACAAGTTGTACGCAAGGAAGTGAAGCGTGGCCTAGACCTTTAAAAGGTACCATCCCTTACTATTTTCCCTTCAAGGCTAAACACCGACCACCCCTAATATCAGAGCCGGGAACCCCAAAATGCCTTTTTCGTGAATAATAAACTCTCTCAAAACCCTATGAGACTCTTGCATCAAAATATTGCAGGGTTGCAAAACAAACTGGAATTTTTGGAGTTGCACTTAGATGAGCTATTGGGTGAGAGGTTTATAGAGAGAGGTCATGAATGTTTAATAAATTTGAGTGGATATAGGCTTGTATCCAGTTATTGCAGACCCAAAACCAAACACTCTCAACGCGGTGGTGTATGTATTTTGGTAAAGTACGGTATAAAATTTAGAGAGTTAGACGACTTTAAAGTTATGTCAATTGACAAACACTTTGAATGCTGTGCCATTGAATTAAATGAACCTAAATTGACATTAATCTGTGTGTATAGGACTCCAGACTCCGACGTTTCTATTTTTTTTTTGATAAACTTCACATAATTCTCATAAGACTTGTATATAAAACTGTCAAGATTATTTTTATTGTATTTTTATTTGTGTTTGTTTTTGTAGTTTCTGTTTTATAATAAGTAAATGCAAAGCTTGACGCAATCGGAAGATGGTACGTCACTTTATACTTTTTCTTGTTCCATTTGTTTAAAATCTTTTAAAAGTGCTCGCGGACTTCGTATACATATATCAAAATTACATAAATGCCCCAGCCAAAACTCAACAACGTTACTTTCAGATAATTTCGCACAACCTCATGCTTCTATTCCATATGATAGTAACCCTTCTGGCACGCCTTTTCATCACCTTTTGAGTAATTTAAAAAATAATGTGAGTTTAGTTAAACGAATTCCTCGTGGTGCCAGGATCTCTGTCGCTACACTTTTGTCTCAATTTATAACGCAGTGTTTGGATAGTAATAGCATTGAAAATTGGCAAAATCTTTTGCTATTTCCTTATAATGTATTACATGCTAAATTTAGTGACGAGACTATATCTCTCACACAAACAATTAAAAATAATTGTTCTAACCCCACACTTCCGACTCAAAATTGCTGTTTTACTGGAAATTATAACAAAAAGATTTATGATGTTAACAAGCTTGTAGAAGCAAAAGTTAGCGACGGAGATTTAAAAGGAGCCGCACGTCTCCTGTTTTCAAGTGATGTACTGTCTCCAGATACAACAGATACCCTTACGTCTTTACAGACAAAACACCCCTCAGCTCCAGTCTCGGACTACGTTCTGGACCCGCCTACATCACCCGATGTGTGTTTACTTGCACAGGATAAGGACACAGTGACTGCGATTAATGCTTTTAAAGTCGGATCAGCAGCAGGTCTTGATGGTCTTTCTCCACAACACCTAAAAGACCTAACCTCTCACTGTGTGGGTGATGCAGGTAAGCACCTCATCGGTTGTTTAACAAAATTAGTAAACCTCATGCTCTCTGGTAACATTAACCCTGAGATCGCTCCTGTTATCTATGGAGCTAATCTCATTGCTCTCACTAAAAAAGACGGAGGAGTCCGTCCTATTGCTGTTGGGTCCACTTTTAGGCGTTTAGCATCCAAAATTTCTGTCCGATACATCTTGTCAAAATTACAACAAAAATTTGAACCGACTCAATTAGGGTTTGGTACCAAAGGTGGGTGTGAGGCGGCGGTCTACGCCTTACGCACCTACCTTAATAAAGGTGAGTGTGAGGTTTTGCTGAAAATTGATGTCAAAAATGCTTTTAATTCGGTAAACCGTGACATCCTGCTGTCAGAAATTAGAAGCAATGTTCCTGAAATTTATAACTATTTACTTAACTGTTATCACGAACCTTCCAAATTAATGTATAAATGCAACGAACTTTCTTCTGAAGTCGGTTGCCAGCAGGGTGATCCCCTCGGACCAGCCATTTTCAGCCTAGCCATTAACCCCATCATTCAAAATTTAAAGTCAAAATTTAACGTCTGGTATTTAGATGACGGGACTCTTGGAGGTGATGCAGTTTCTGTTCTGTCAGATCTTATAGAAATTAAAAATAAATTTCATTTAATTGGTTTGGAATTAAATTTTAATAAGTGTGAATTATTTTTTCATAATAATCACATCAATTCGGAACTCGTTGAAAAATTCAATTCCCTATGTCCGAATATTAAAATTGTTAGCAGAGAGAATCTTTACCTCCTAGGGTCCCCTATATTTGAAGATGCTATTCCCGAATTAATAGCACAAAAAATTTCAAAATTTGAATCCAATGTAGATCGGCTACATTCTGTTAGTTCATATTACGCAATCACAATTTTGTATGTTTGTTCCCAAATCTATTTATTTGCTTCGCTGTTGTCCTTTTTGGAAACATCAAAGTCATTTATTTTCTATTGATTCGTTAATCAAATCTTCTTTGGAATCAATTCTCAATATACAACTGAGCGTACAATCTTGGTCCCAGGCATCTCTTCCCATTAAATATAGTGGGCTAGGGATCCGCAAAATTTCTAGTGTGGCTTTGCCAGCCTTTTTGTCATCTGTACATGCCACGTCGAGTCTCGTAGGTAAAATTCTGACGAATTGTCTTACAGACTATGAGACGACTGGCCTTACAGATGCCAAGAATGCTTGGCTAATGGCTTGTCCGGGTCAAAATTTACCCACCCATCCAAATTTACAACGGAGCTGGGACGACGCTATGTCAAAATTAACCTTTGACTCCTTTTTAAATGCTAGTCTAGGCCCGGATCGGGCCAGATTATTAGCGCTCAGTAGAAAGGAATCCGGTGATTGGTTGAAAGCTTTCCCTATAGCCAACACCGGAACTTTTTTGGAACCGGACATCCTAAGAATTTCAGTTGGTTTGAGACTTGGCGTCACGCTTTGCGCTCCACATCGTTGCCCCTGCGGTTTTAACGTTGACACTTTGGGGCATCATGGTCTTTCATGTTTAAAGAGCGCAGGCCGCTTCTCACGCCACGCTGCGCTGAATGACATCATCCTCCGTGCTCTTGCCACCGCCAATGTGCCTGCGCTCTTAGAGCCAAACGGCGTTTTCAGGGACGATGGCAAGAGACCGGATGGTATAACTTTGATACCGTGGGAGATGGGTCGGGTCCTGGTGTGGGATGCAACTTGTGTTGACACTCTAGCCCCGTCCCATCTTCCTAAAACAAAATTAAAAGCCAGTGCCGCAGCGGAAGCGGCTGAAAATATTAAAATTAATAAATATAAGGGTCTCGACTCATCGTATCGTTTTTGTCCAGTCGGTGTCGAGACCCTAGGTCCATGGGGTCCCAATGCGCAAAAATTTTTCAAGAATTTGAAAAAGCGCCTTGTGGAGTCAACTGGTGACCCAAGGGCTGGCAGTTTTCTCGCTCAACGAATAGGTATTGCTATTCAAAGGGGGAATGCTGCTAGTCTTTTGGGCACAATGCCACGGGGGCCTTATTTAGGTTTAGTTTAGATAGTAATAATGTAAATATAGATATGTAATAATTATGTTTCTCTGTAATTTTTAACAATAAATATTGAAACTGACAAAAAGATTGTTATTGTAGGTGATTTAAATATAGACACACTCAAGGTAACAAAGGGAAGTAGAGAACTGTTAAACTTGGCCAAAAAATATAATTTAATATGACACATAACCCACCCGACACGAAAAAATAAAACTTGCATTGACCACTTTATTAGCAATATTAAATCAGCAAAAGGAGAGCTTCTGCACCTTGGTATCTCAGATCATGAAACAGCTCAGTTGCTGACAATTCCTGGGGGTTGCAACCAGTCTGTGTATGCTAAATACGTTACTTTTAAAAGAAACTTTTGCCATGAAAATATGTGTAAATTTAGAGAATGTATATCGAGTCTTTCCTTTAGTGAGGTATATGAGCAACAGGATATAGACACAGCATATTATAAATTTCAAGAGCTTCTTACTCTATTTTTTGAGCTGTGTTTCCCCATATTAAAAAAAAATTGTAATAAAATCAAAAAGCAGGCTTGGATCAGTAAAGGACTTAGAGTCAGCTGTAAAACCAAACGCTTGCTACGCATTAAATCTTATAAAGAGAAGTCAGAAGTGCACAAGGAAAAGTTTAAGGTATATTCCAAGTTACTGCGCAAATGTATATTCAAATCAATAAATAACTATAATCACAGTAAACTTAGTAACTGTAAGAATATATGTAGAACATCCTGGCAGTTAATTAAGAAGGAAACAGGAACACTGGTGCTAAGAGACTTGATCTCTGAGATAAAAATAGAGGATAGTGTTATAAAAGACCCTCTAGCGATAGCGCAAGTCTTCAATGACCATTTTATAGACTCGCATGCAAAGCAGCATAAAAATCCCAACCAAATTCTAAACATGTTACTGGTTCCTAGCACTTGTAATAGTATTTATCTTGAGCCATGCGACTGCCCAGAAATTTTTAAAATAATCTCATCTCTAAATAATACAAACTCTGTAGGATATGATGAGTTTAGCACAAAAATTTTGAAATTCTGTGCTGTACCACTTACCCCTATTGTAACATATTTGATAAACCGGTCATTTAGTGAAGGTCAGTTTCCTAAAGTACTTAAAAAATCTATTGTAAAACCAGTGCATAAAAAAGGTATTAATGACTCAGTGGTAAACTATAGACCTATAACTCTGATTCCAATCTTATCAAAAGTCTTTGAAGTGGCCATGCATAGAAGAATAGTCAAGTTTATTACTAAGCACAAAATTCTGAAAGAGGAACAATTTGGGTTCCAAAAGGGCAAGTCTACTACCCTGGCTTGCTTTAACATGGTTACCAAGATCTTAGAGAGTTTAGATACAGGTAATACCAAAACGACTGCTGTGTTCTTTGATATGAAAAGTGCCTTCGATTTAGTTTCCCATGAATTATTATTATGTAAACTGGAAAAGTATGGTATCCGTGGTCCTGCCCACAGCTGGCTTGATACATACTTGAAGGATAGAATACAGTGTGTCGAGGTCCTGAACATTAACAATAAACAGAAGTTAAGAGCACATAGATCTTCATTCAGAGTCAATTGTTCCGGGGTGCCCCAAGGGAGTATACTTGGGCCGCTCTTATTCTTGATATATATAAATGACTTACCTGGTGTTACTCCATATCCCTGTACCTTATTCGCTGACGATATTTCACTTCTCATGACATCCAACAATTCTAATGGTAATTATATGGATGACATTAACAATACAATTACATCTATAATTCAATGGCTTCAAAATAACCACCTAGAAGCAAATCTGACCAAAATCATTACATGCAATTTAGTACTTGCCCGGGTAATTTGCAACCCTTAGATATTAAATATACGACCCAAAACTTGATAGAGGTTGATGAAACGTGTTTCTTGGGTATAGTTATTGATAAGAATATGAACTGGAAGGCACAGGTAGATAGAGTTTGTGGCAGGGTGAATAGATTTGTATATGTGTTGGCTAAACTTCGAAAAACGTCAAATCCTAACACAGTGCTTATGGCATATCATGGTTACATTGCATCTATTTTGAACTACGGCTTAATTCTTTGGGGAAACTCGACTCATGTTAGTAGAGCTTTTATCGCCCAAAAAAGACCTGTCAGAGCTATATGTGGTGCTGCGCCGTGGCACTCCTGCAGACCATTATTTAAGAAATTTAATTTGTTGACACTTCCTGGCATGTACATTTACCAAACAGCAACTTTTGTAAAAGAACACCCTGCATTATTTACAAAAGCAAAAGAAGTGTTCCTTAGGAACACCAGAAACCCCGATAGGATAGTCTTGCGAAGGGTCCCGAGAACTAAGTTATACCAAAAAAACTGTTTTGCAATGTGTGGTTATGTTTATAATGCTTTACCAAATTATTTAAAGAAGTACCCTACTACTCTTTTCAAGGCTAAACTTAAAGCTTGGCTGCTGGACAGATGTTTTTACTCTGTACAGGAATTCATGGAATTTTAATATTTAACATTTTAATGATGAATATATTATTTTTGACATTTATTTTGACATAGAATTTGTAAAATGCATGAACTAAGTGGGTACAAATTAATAAGTATGTAATATGTACTGATCTTGACATAATAATACTTGACATTGAATACAATAAAATATAATTTGGTAACATATGAAGAATGTTTCTGACATAGTTATTAAGTCTGTTTTCTTTCTGACATTGAATTTGTAAAATGTATTGACTAAGTATAAATAAATATAATTAGTATTTTATCTCGACATTGTAATAGTACTAGACATTGAATATATTAAATAAAGGTACCTAAACTGGTGAAAACAAAAATGAATGATTTTGACATGGTAACATTATTAATAGAATTGGTAACACTTCCTAAATGATCTGTACTGTAGAAACCGTAATGTAATGCATGGAATTGTACCTACATTTGTGTTAAATGGATTATAAATTTAGACAATAATTATTATAATATTGTATAATGATATTTGCATGCCTGATCTGGCGAAATGTGTTGGTGTCAAATTTTTGTAACATCTCAAACTGTACCACATTTCACGTGAATAAATGAATTTGAATTTGAATTTGAATTACATATAGCACACGATTTATAGGGTTCTTATTACATTGTTGATACCTAAAAATCTTCCACAACATTTTTCACGATGATATCATATTGTAACGGCGCATAACTGTAAATACACTCACAGACCTCGCCACTTCGATTGCGTCACATTATGGAAGAGATAGAAAAAAAGAGGTGTCTATCATGATTCCCGTCACTAATGTTGCGTTATTTTAAAACTAATTTAATGAGCATCAAAAAGGTTATTGTAAGCGATATGTACATTTATATGCTATCGCGAGCTTTTTTTTAGAACTATTAATACGTTTTTACGCAACTTTAACCATTTACACAACGCACTCTAAAATTTAATAAATAATTTCCTTTCTTTGAAACACTTGTCATTGCTATTCCTTCGCTATTGGTCTTCGCGTGATATTTTAGCCTAGGACTATCGAACTGTAAAGGATTTTTTGTATTCCGACCTATAGTTATTGACTTTTTTGAGATCCTAGCATTCACACAGCCAAACAAACTCTTCAACTTTATTATTGGTATTGATTGTTAACGGTGAGGCTGAATGGTTGCTGACAATAAATACTTAAGAAACCTTAGGGTTTCTAAAGGGACCGCAATTTAGGATACCTGGTGGTCCCTTTTCTTTTCTATGGTTTACACACAGGTAGTACTGCCATATTATATGTAATAGAAAGAAATATTGCGTGCAATTCTTTTTAAACCAAGCGCGTGATTGAGGAACAAACTTTCAATTATCTAAACATCTTCACAAACTTACATGTTTCTAATACCTATTAGTAGGATTCATTTAATATAATAATAATAATAATTTATTGCAATCAAGTAACAATGACTCATTTTGTTAGTAACACTACTCGCTTAAAAAATACTAATAAATATATAAAAATAAATTTAAATTTTTAATTTATTTTCACATTTTTTTAATAAGAGACGTTCTTATGACGATTAAAGTATTTTCTGAAACAGAAGATTTTAAGCTTGCACTCCTGTAGTTGCCACGTCTTCAAGTGGTTTTTTCATATACTATTGGGAACATTCAGGAGCGTTACTTAATACCTAATTGCAAAAAAAACAATCTTGATGATTAGGTATTTCGATATTGTTTTAAATCTAAGTGAGAAATTTTAATCGTTACTAATGGATTAAAGTTTAAATCATTTAAAACGGCTTAGGGGGCTACTCACACACTAAAATTCTCACACATCGGTGAGTTGACTACGTCCTGTTTTCGTAATGGTAAACTCACACACTTACTTAGACGGAGTAGGTGAGAAGACTACTGACACATTTTTGATGGGGTTAATTCACACACATTATGTAATATAAAAAAATAAAGGGGTATATGTATATAGAAAATGAATGATGCTTTCTCGGGCGCCAGATGGTTATAGGTCCATCAACCATAATATGCCAGATAGTCAGCGGCAGGGCCCCGGAACTTCTAATCACAAGCCTGGGGCTGGAACTCAGGATGGAAACTCTGTATGAAAGTTCCAAACTTTATTCCTAGCGAAGGATCTTAGTACAGTCTTAACTAACAAGGGCTTAGAATTAGGCTTAGGTTCTAGCCGCAATAAATTTAACCGTGTTTTTACTAAATGAGATCTATAGAGGCAACTATCATGACATCCTGCTAGTCGTTAGGTAATTAGAATGGTAATCTACTTTATATTAAATTATGTGTACAGAGGTACCTGCTGCGTTCCGGTAGATTACCTCACGCGAATCTCCTTCCGCACATGGGTCCCGCGACCAAGACGGTGGGAAGAAACCAACAACGGGATTCACATTCCCGGACACACACTGTCCCCCAAGGGTACGGCGCTAAATAAGCTGAAAGGAACATCAAAACACGCATCAGTATGGGAGCACATGTTACACTCACGATGAACCTCAATCAAAATAACAAAATTACGTACCGCATTACACAATAGAAACTCCTGGGCGGATAAGCAGAGAAATTAAGATTCCAAAATAATCTCCAAGACCTGCAAAAAACACAAAATCCATGAAGGTTTGGAACACGACGCTATGTGTCCATAAGTGAATCGAAAAACTACCAAAACTTACCAAAATTTATACAATAAAGTGATCAGGATGTAGGGCTGAACATCCCCTTACAACATCCAGTAAATTTGGCGCACGGATGGCCGAAATTAAAACAAATTAAAAATTAGGAGACATCACTCCACAACGATAGCTCGGCGAATGCTGTTTTCCCTTTGACAGCTGACACTATTGACAACTAAACTTTTAAAAGGTTTGGCCTGAGACGCACTGTTTAGGTCTTGGACCATACAGCCTAGAGCAGTGAAGGAAAATAAGTCCAAATTTAGCGTGTCTATGCACGACAAAAGTAAATAAAACTATGAAATTCGAAATTATGTATTTATTTAATCACAAGGTGCCCATGTAACGGAATAGCACGTTACAATAATTATTAAAAATAAAGCGAAATAAATTATTATTATCAATTAATTAAGTAATTCACAACGGTAGGTGGTACTTTAATCATTCATACAGTTTGTATATTCATATTACGTAAGAACACAAGAAAAACTTTTTTTAGATTTTTGTAATTAAGAAAATTACATAGTCACGCCCTTATCCCCGAAGGGGTAGGCAGAGGCATAGTATACGTTCATATTTAATTATTTCCACAACAAAAAGCCTTATCGTTATTGTCGCATGTCACGAAAACGCAAACGAAAAGTAGGTACAACATGAAAACCTAGTGTCGATAACTTGAGCAATAATTATATACCTACCCAATGTCAATTGTAGACTGCATAAATTTTCAGTATTTATTTCCTGGGTAACTTTATGAATATATAAGGTAAATAAGATTCCCGATCCCGCTACTCATCCGAACACGAGTATAAAGATAGAGTATAAAGTATTTACTCAGTATTTATTTCCTGGGTAACTTTATACGATTTTACAACAGGCTACACCTAGTTCATTATATTAAAAGGAAGTATGATGTCAAAGTTTGTGAAGATATTACTATGTTTGTTACTCAATCAAGGTGTAACGGATGAACAGATCTAGCTAAAATTTGGTTCAAGAATTCTTAGAAAATAATTAGTATTTTATTATATAATTACATATAATATAGGCTACTTTTTATCCCGGGGAATGTATTCCGATGGGTAGCGGGATCGGGAACCTCATTTACCTTATTCACTCATTCAGTTACCCAGGAAATAAATACTGAAAATTAATGCAGTCTACAATTGACATTGGGTAGGTATATAATTATTGCTCAAGTTATCGACACTAGGTTTTTATATTGTACCTACTTTTCGTTTGCGTTTTCGTGACATGCGACAATAACGATAAGGCTTTTTGTTGTGGAAATAATTAAATATGAACGTATACTATGGCTCTGCCTACCCCTTCGGGGATAAGGGCGTGACTATGTAATTTTCTTAATTACGAAAATTTAAAAAAAGTTTTTCTTGTGTTCTTACGTAATATGAATATACATACTGTATGAATCACAGACGTATAAAGAAATGAATAATTAAAGTACCACCTACCGTTGTGAATTACTTAAAACGCAATTAGCAAATTAAACAATAATTTTGATCTATTTCGCTTTATTTTTAATAATGTGTGTGAATTAACCCCATCAAAAATGTGTCAGTAGTCTTCTCACCTACTCCGTCTAAGTAAGTGTGTGAGTTTACCATTACGAAAACAGGACGTAGTCAACTCACCGATGTGTGAGAATTTTAGTGTGTGAGTAGCCCCCTAAGCCAAACAGTTAAAAATTTTATTTATTGCTACATATTTCTGATAACCTGTTTTTCGCATTTATTGTAAGTACTGGGTAGCTAATGTGTTATTATTAATTTAATGTTTTATTTACTAAAAACCTGATAGTATTTCTCAGCCTATTTTCACTGAATTAAGTATAGGAATGTGATCATTTGATAATAGATATCTAAATAATTACCAACGGAAAGGTGATTAATTATATTGATGTAGAAGTGGAATAAAAGGGGGGGGGGGGGAATTGGCTTAATTAATATCAATTTGATTTTTACTTGAAAGAAATATTCAGTCATTCTGCACAAGTGGTTTTAAACTATTATGGGTTTGTTTGCACATACTACTTACTGTTGCCTGATACCTATCCAGGCACATTTCAGACCAAAATAAAAGAAATTAAAATCCGTATAGACTCTGGTTATATTTTCAAAGATATTTAGAAAAAAAATCGCTTTGTCATGAGTAATATTGTACTGAGTCCGCGGGGCGACAGGAAAACTAATAATTTGCCGGGATGGGTTAGAGGTACATGATGTAACTAGAGTTCGAGAATAGTCACGGCGGGACCAGGAGGTACAGCTGGTAAGCAATACATTAAAACATAATAAGAAACTGCAATTTAGTATATCGGTGGTGTTTTTAGGGTTCCTAAGACGCAAAAACTGGCTAAGTGCGAGTTGGACTCGCGCAAGGAAAAAATCACATTTGTTGTAGGCCGCTTTTTTTTTTTTTTTATACTACTTAGGTGGCAGACAAGCTTACGGCCCACCGGAAGGTTGGTAACCGTAGCCTATAGACGTTTGCAACACCAGAGGTGCTACACACGCGCTGCCGACCCGGGCGCAGGTTGTGACGACCCACAGTTGAAATTTTTCAAGCCGCCCATAAGGCCTTCAACTTGGCTTAACGACTGTCATTTTACTGACAACCGGGACCAACGGCTTATCGTGCCTTCCGAAGCACGGAAACGCTCGTAAATAAATGTCACAAAGTGGTCCACGTGGTGGTCACCCATCCATATCCGGCCATAGTAAATGTTGCTTACTGCAGTGATCGTTTACAGAACACTGAGTCCGCGGGGCCACGAGCGCTTCAAAATTAAATTTCCATATTATTTTCATAAAATTATTTATACTTAATGAAAATAAACAGCTCTATGTTCCGTGAGCATTCTGAGCGTCTACTTTTTGCCGATAGTAATAAAAAAAACAAAGCGCTAAAAAAATTACGTTTGCTGCATGGGAGCTCCCCTTAAATATTATTGTTAGTCTATTTTAAGCATTTGTATTTACGCTTTAAGTACGGCACTCTAAAAACAGGGCCCTATTCATTAGACTAGGCCGTCCGTCTGTCTGTTCTTTTATTTGAAACATTGTTTGATGACTTCTTCCACAATATCGATGGTCCTTATTTTTTTATTTGGAATGCACAGGTAACTACAGTTCCTTCAGCCTAAAAATATCTAGCAGAATGTTCTAGGACTTCAGGTAAGAAAGTAACAATGCAGACAGTTTTAGCCCTCTCCTTTTTTCTATTACCTGCTAAGAAAAGATAATGCTGCCACGAAGAGTTCAGTACTTCACTTTGCAGTTAGACGTCAACGCGATAACACGCATTTCCGAGTTCAAGTTCAGATTTCGTGACGTGTTAGGTCTACGTTTGGCTTGCTGTATCCTCTTCCATTACTGAACTTAATCTGGTGAGTTTTGACAATATTTTTCAATTTAGGTGCATAAAGTTCAATCTTTATTTTTATAGATATTTTATTAGAAGCAAATTCTAAAAATCTGAATTATTATTTATCAGAAATATGTTTCATTAAATGAATTTTAAATTGTACTTATTCATTAACAAATTTAATAATTAGTGTTTTACATATTGAAAAACTTGTTCTATTCCACAACATTTATTATTGTAATACCTAACCGGTTTCGCCTTTCGACATTCTCAATGGCTATTTACTTATTAAATATACTAATTAATAATTACACTTCGAACACATAAACAATCAATCAAAAAAATGAAGTTTTTCAATATGTGTAGCAAGTTCCATCAAGTGCCATCAATCAACAGTATCAATATAATTAGTGTTTTAATTTTTTAAACTTTTGAGTTGTATGATTATACATAACTAGCTGATGCCCGCAGCTTCGCCCGCGTAAAAGTTTGTTCCCGTTCCCGCTTCCCATGGAGACTTATTTCCGGGAAAAGTAGCCTATGTGTTATTCCAGACTACAATCTATCCTTATACCAAATTTCATCCAAATCCGTTAAGCCGTTAGAGCGTGAAAGAGTATCAAACATTCACACTCACAAACTTTCGCATTTATAATATTAGTAAGTTAAATATTGTTGGACAATCTCCACACAACATCATCTAGCTAAAACTAAGCTATAAGCTTGTGCAATGGGATCTAGTCGACTGATATACATACTTATATATTTCTAAATACATACATATTATACATAAAAAACACCCGAACTCTGAAACAAACATTTGTGGATCACACAAATATTTGGACCGACGACCCAGGAATCATAAAACAAAAACATAGTATATGAAAGGGATAAAGCGGTTATATATTAAAATACCAGAAATCAAAATGCCTTTACTTAAAATGCATTAGACCAAAATACCCGAATTCGAAATGCCTTAACATTCAAAATACCTTATTTCAGTACACCTTACCGTAAAATGTCTAAATTTAAAATACAAATAATTATTATATCAGAATTCAAAATACAAATTTTCAAATATCCTTAATTTAAAATACCGAAAATAGAATACAATGTGAAAAATGAATGATTTAAGAAATAAAGATTTATTGCCACTCACACGTTTTGTTATTTGGCTTTAACTTATTTACACACCTCCCCCCCCCCCCCCCACCTAAGTGAAGCCGCAGTTGTAGCCGTAGGTCTGTTGGTCCTTGGGTATCCTTCTGAGGGCTTATCCGGGGCTCCCAACTGTAAGCTGTTATGTAGGATACGTCTGGTTTTTAGTCGGTAGGAGTCCGGCATAGTATCCATGTAGGAACATGTCCTCATGTTAAAACACTTTGATTCAGAGTTACAAAAGTACTACAGTGGGCTAACGAAGATCAAAAAAGAAGAGTTCGAGTCTGGGTGTTAACCATTCACAGATATATAGCATCCATGTAGGATTTAAATCATGTTAAAAAAAGGTATTTTGTGTTTGAACATTTTAGGATAAGGTATTTGATAAATTTACTTTTTGGGTTTCGGTTATAGGCATTTTAAGTAAAGGCATTATGATTTCTGGTATTGTGACGGTATACCGGATAAAGCACATTTTTTCATTAGCGTTTACGAGTAAAAATTGTGATGCAGGTTATTGTCATAAACGAACCTGAAAGAACATGATAGCACGTTTTCTTTTATGAATGTTTTAGGAAATATCATTTGTTATAAATGTTGCTTATTTTATTGGTGTCTGAGAGTTCTGTACCTTCCTAGACAGTTAATAAGCAAGAAAATTGTGCTAACAAAGGCAACGACACTTCTGTAGGTAAGGAACACTCATAGGTGCCGACGCCGTTGTTGTTAAACTACAGATTAATAAAGGGATAAATAAAGTTTTACGACAAAGCAAATTTCCCTTTATGACTTCGTTTCGACCTTAATCAAAATCGTCAACCACAAAAAGTTTCAATATACCAAAATAAATAATAATGCAACTTACTATGTCCACTTGATTAATGAAGTAGCAAATAGATATGAAAATAGCTGGGCCTCTGTGTTCTGGATAAAATAATAGGTTTACACTGTTGCAAAATACAGAAACCTTAACTGATTTATAGACAATAACTTGTTTTTATGTTAAACAGCTAATTAGAATTAAATGAAGCGCAATCAATATCCTACATAACTCATTAGTTAAAGAGGTACTTAGCAAAAACCGCGAATATTATTATCAACAATATGTTTTACTTTTCCTAATAGATAGGATCTTAAGAAAATTTACTTCGCAATAACGGCGATGGGGTAGATAGAGATGAATAAAACATTCAAATTCTGTGCCTTATGAGACCTCTTTCGAAGAACCAAACAAAAACGAATTTATATGAATTAAGGACAATGCTATGCTTATTTTACGGGTATTAGATTTTGACGCTAATAAAGCTTCTACAAAATAAAATAAAGACCTTCTAAAAAAATCTAATAGAAATGAATATATTTAGAACATAAAGAGAAAAGACAGAGTGAAACTACGAGAGATAAAAACGAAAACAGTATTTAAAAATGCACACACAACTGAAATTGCGGTAGACGGGACATATGGTTTACCACTGTTGACCGAAATTCATTTGATCATTTGACGTGTGACCGATAAAACTTTAGGCCATTCTACATAATTATATTCTACTAGCGGACGTCAACGGTTTCACCCGGGTAGTTCCGGTTCCTGTGGGAATACGGGAATAAAATATAGCCTATGTTCACCGCAAAGAGTGTAGCTTCCTAGCAGTGAAAGAATTTTTCAAATCGGTCCAGTAGTAGTTCCGGAGCCTATTCGTTACAAACAAACAAACAAACAAAAAAAAACAAAACAAAACAATCTTTCCTCTTTATAATATTAGTATAGATATTATGAAAAACAGATATGAACAATAATTCTGTGTGATATTATACTAGCCCATCTTCAAGTCATCTTACCAGAACCTTTATGCCCGCCTTCCACTGCGAGCGAGTCGGACCCATTACGGACTCCGCTATACTCGTAACGATGATTTTCGATACATATCATGTCCGCTTTGGTTGAAGGACATGTATGAAAATCGTCGTTACGAGTATAGCGGAGTCCGTAATGGGTCCGACTCGCTCGCAGTGGAAGGCGGGCATAATCATTGACTTATCTTCCTCTACATCGTTGGCTATTCTTGGGTACCACTCCGTTATTTTCTTAGTCAATTTCTCTTTGTATAACATGTCTCTGAATACCGCCTACCGCCATTTCAGTTGTGTGTGTATTTTTAAATATTATTTTCGTTTTCATATCTCGTAGTTTCAGTCTGTCTCTTCTCTTTATGTCCTTTATTATATGAATATATTCCTTTCTATTGGATTTATGCAGACTTTTATTTTATTCTGTCGAATCTTTATTAACGCCAATCTAATACCCATAAAATAAGCATGGCGTAGTCCATATCTCATATAACTTCCTTTTTGTTGGTTTCTTCAAAAGGGGTCTCAGAAGGCACACAGAATTTGGATGTGTTATTCATCTCTGACCTCAACGCCGTTATTGCGAAGTAAATTTTCTTAGGAACCTACCTATTAGTAAAAGTAAAACGTATTGTTGATATTACTTTTTGCAGTTTTTTGCTAAGTACCTCGTGGCTAGCTTATTGAATGCGGTTAATTTATTTCTAATTAGCTGTTGAAAATAAAAAGGAGTTGTTATCTATAACTCAGTTTTTTTTTTTTTTTTTTTTTAATACCACTAAGGTGGCAGACAAGCACACGGCCCACCAGAAGGACCGGTGGTCACCGCAGCCTATGAACGTTTGCAACACCAGAGGCGCCACACTCGCGCTGCCGACCCTGTAAAAACCTTCTTAGACCCCTTTTAAAGAAACCCATACTGTAGGCGTTTGGGAAAACCGAGGCAGGAAGATCATTCCACAACCTAAGCGTGCGCGGAAGAAAACTCCTACCGGATCTAACCGTGCTCAAACGCTCCGGACGTAGGGTGTGAGGATGAAATCCCTGCCTATGGCGAGCGGTGCGATGAAAGAAGGTAGCCGTGGGCATCATGTCAAACAATTCCTCGGAGCACATACCATTGTACAGGCGGTAGAACACGCATAAGGAGGCATAGTCTCTCCTGTCGCGAAGAGGTTCCACACCACCTGTCAGTATAGGATCGTTGACAACTCTCACAGCTCGCCTCTGCACCGAGTCAAATGGGCGAAGCTGATATTCAGGTGCCCCCGCCCAGAGGTGACAGCAGTACTCCATGTGTGGCCGCACTTGCGACTTATAGAGAAGCAGTGTTTGCGCCGCAGTAAAGTACCGCCGCGCCCTGTTGAGCACACCGAGCTTCTTGGACGCCAGCTTGGCCTTGTCCTCCAAATGACTGCGGAACTGAACGTCACTGGAGATGTCAACACCAAGGATCCCTATACTTTTAGAGATGGAAAGAGATGTGCCCTGGAATCGTGGCGCTACAGTAATTGGGGCTTTCTTAGCGGTGAAGAAACACGCCTGTGTCTTGGAGGGATTGAACTGGACAAGGTTTTGTCTACCCCAATCGGACACTCTAGTAAGGTTTCTGTATTTGAAACAGTGTAAACTTATTATTTTATCCATAACATAGAACCCCAGTTATTTTCATATCTATTTGCTAATTCATTAATCAAGTGGACATTGTAAGTTGCATTAATATTTATTTTTGTACGTTTCTATTTATGATATTTGATAGAATAATAATCATTGATCAATAGACTTTTTGTGGTTGACGATTTTTGATTCAGGTAGAAATGAAGTCATAAAGGGAAATTTACATTGTCGTAAGACTTCTCTTTTATCCCTTTATTGATATAGAGTTTAACACTAACGGCGCCGGCGCCGCCGCCTACGAATGTTCCTTACTTACCGAAGTGTTGTGTTCTTTGTTAGGTAGCACGATTTTCTTGCCTATTACCCGTATTTTTTTTATAGCCAATAATAGCTTTTTATATAGACAATTCCTATGATGAATAAAGTATTTTCTTAAAACGGAACATTTTAAGCTGGCACTCCTGTAGCTGCCACGTATTCAAGTGGTCCTTTCTTATTCTATTCAGAACATTCAGGACGATTTCTAACTACCTAATCGCAAAACCAATCCTGGTGATTAGGTATATCGATATTGTTTAGGTCTTAGTTAGAAATTTAAATCGTTATCAATACATACATTAAAGTTCAATTCATTTCATAACAGTTAAAAATTTCATTTATTGCAACTTATTTCTGATAACCTGTTTTTCGTACTTTAATTTATTAATTGGTTATAAACCTAATAAGTATTTCTCAGCCTATTTTCACTGACTTTGGTATAGGTATGTGTTCATTTGTTAATAGCTATCTAAATAATGGGTGGGTGATTGAAGGTGATTTATTATTGACTAGATGATGCTCGCGGCTTCGCCCGCGTGAAATTCTGTACCCGTTCCCGCTTCCCGTGGGAGCATATTCCCGGGATGAAAAGTATTTGTGTTAGTCCATAATTCAAGCTACCTCTGTACCAAATTTCAGCCTGATCCGTTAAGTGTGATTGAGTAACAAACATCCAAACATCTAAACTTTTCAAAATTGTATTTCATTTAATGAATTAAATGAAAAATTGAACTTTAATGTATAATTATCGATTAGTTGTTGCAATATAGGATACCTGGCGGTCCCTTTTATCTTCTATTGCTGACACCCAGGTAGAGTAATAGGTAATAGAAATGAAATAATAGCGGTAAAAGATTTTTTTTATAATCTACTTACTCCAGGTAAGAAAGGGTATCGACTGACATCTTGGTTAAGTAGTTAGAGAACCTGACTGTGGATTCGTAGGTCGTGGGTTCGATTCCCACCCAAGATAAATCTCTATGTGTGATGAGCATTTTAATTTGTTCTGTTTCTGGATGTAATCTATACTCTAATATTACAAAAAGCTACTGGATATGAATGTATTCATAAATTGTAAAGATATGTAAATATCAACGACCAATGGCGGCAGCTTCCGATGACGGATGTTATATACTTATGTAGTAAACACTCGCGTCGTGCAAGCAAAATTACTTATATACATGGGGAGTACGTAAAACGTGCGGGTGGTTAACGCAGATCGTGACGAACCCACTGTTGAAACTTTCAAGTTGCCCATGAAACCTTCAAATTGACTTAACGACTGTCACGTTAATAACAACCAGGAGCATTGGCTAAACATGACTTCCGAAGCACGGAAACGCTTGCAAATAAATGTCACAAAGTGGTCACGGGGTGGTCACTAATCGCGAAACTTTCTAACTGCAGTTGATCGTTTCCTGAGTCCGCGGAGCAACGGGCACTACAGAACTCGATACTTTTTAAAGTTTCTATTGAAAACTAATAGCAAAGTTTCTATTAAAGTACAAATAAATAAGGTAAACGCAGCTATTAACGACCTATCGAAAATTCGCAGGTATTACCGATCCATTTCATTAACCTGCAATTTTTACGTTACTGGAACAGTTTATGCTAGAGACATTTGACGAAATACGCACATTTGTTCATTGAGTGTCGCAAACACTTACGTTAGTGTGCGTGGCATTCCGGGAAAGAGACAAAATTCGTTTGTTTCTATGACGATAGTAAACTTGCCGATCGTGTGGTACAAATCCTTAATCTTACAGATAAGCACACCAAAACTTCGTTTAACAGTTTTTAAAGAATTGTATGAAACCTATGATTGTTCTGTATTATTGAATGTGTTCATTTAGATGTGAGGTCTTAATTTCTTACAGTATTTCATAAAGTTTGATTAATTAAATATTATAAAACTTCACATTTAATTAAAGCGGTAATACCTTCAATTATTTTAATAGTAGCAGCTATTGCCGACTCATGGGCCGGTGATTGCGATGCATATTAAATTTTGTTTTACCTCTTTCTCGTCGATATGTGACAATAAAGCAATTATTTTAATATGACATCTTAATCCAATACAGTCAGCCTTTGTAACACACAATTACCGATCGATACTATTTGGTCTAGTTTTCTTATTTAATCGTTTTTTGTTTACTACGAAATACAACTTTAATCATTCATCCTCATTATAAAGGAGCATTATAAAATTACTTTTTATTGCATTACAATGTTTGTATTAATTAATATTATTTGCAACACTATTTATTTAAAATCTCTGCTATGGCTACAAAAATCAAATAAATACATATAATCTACTTTTTATGAGTCGGCCATACAATTTCGTAATTATGTATTATATCGACTATTACCGATCTATATGAGTCGGTGATAGCAAGTACGGGAAGCTATTGCCGATTCTATACAAATCCTGGTCGTTTATGTAACATAACACTAGTTTAATGAAATATTAGCTTATTATCCAAACAATATTTTGAAGATAAAAAAACCATAAAAGCTCTTTTACAACATAATGTCTTAGTCAAATAGCATGGACCAGAGTATCTAAGTGACTTTTCTTATGAAGTATAATATGAAAGTGTATGAAAGGTAGTATGAAAGGACTTAGAGCAAACCTACATGATTTTATGCAAAAAACACCATAATAAGTTTCTTCTTATTAAACAAAATACCTGCCTATACATTCTTCTTGGTTTTAACAGTCGGTAATAGGTTCATAAAAATCGGTAAATAGCTTCATAGCCATTCGTATGGGTCGGTAATGCAAACAATGGACTTGATCACTTAATTAATATTTTATTTTATTAGTATTGTGTTTAAGGACAATTTAGGGCTTTAAACATAAACTAGACAAACTAAAGTTTCATATAAAATCAAAACATTGGGTGTGAACTCAATCACCATTCTTAATAACTATCATCAATTTTAAAATTGTCTTAACAGGGTCGGTAATACCTGCATTTACCTTACACAAAAATATTATTATTTTTCTGTATTATTTGTATTTACGCTTTAGGTACGGAACTCTAAAAACGGGACCCTATTATACCCTGAGACTTCGCAGTCCGTCTGTCTGTCTATCTGTTCTTTTATTTAAAACACAGGTACCTAAAGTTCTTTCTGCCTAAAAAAAATTTGCAGAATAATTATGTTATAGGACATCAGGTAAGAAAGTAAACAAAGCACGCAGTTATAGCCCTCTATCCCTTTCTATTTCCTGCTAAGAAAAGATAAATACTGTTACCCCAAGTTCAGTACTTCACTTTGCAGTTAGTCGTCAACACGATAGCACGCAATTTTCAGTTCAAGTTCGGATTTCGTGAAGTATTAGATTTCTGTGCCCTCTTCCAGTCCTTAACTTTACTTGGTGAGTTTTTACAATATTTTTCATTTTAGGTGTAAACAGTTAAACAATAATTTAGTAGATATTTTTATTTGGGGCATTTTCCAAATATCTGAATTATTATCAATCAGAAATATGTTTGTCTAATAGTATTAATTACTAAATTTAATTAGTAATGTTTTATATATTTAAACTTTTGAGTTGTATGATTATACATAATATTAATTATTATGAAAACAGATGTGGACAAGTGTGTAGAACAGGCTTTCTCTAATTATTACATCTCTCCGTCTTAGCTCTCTATAGCAATATTATACGGGTTCACACCAGACAACACATTGTTTTCGTTTCAATATCTCGTAGTTTCACTGACTCTTCTCTTTATGTCCTTTATTATATGAATATATTCCTTTCTATTGGATTTATGCAAACTTTCATTTTATTCTGTCGAAGCTTTATTAACGCCAATGTCTAATATCCATAAAATAAGTATGGCGTAGTCCATATTTCATATAACTTCCTTTTTTTGGTTCTTCAGAAGATCTAAAGGACAGAATTTGGATGTGTTATTCATCTCTGTCTACCCCATCGCCGTTATTGCGAAGTAAATTTTCTTAGGAACCTACCTATTTGTAAAAGTAAAACGTTTTGTTGATATTACTTCTTGCAGTTTTTGCTAAGTACCTCTTTAATGTCGGGCTCTTTAATGGGTTAAGTAGCTTATTGAATGCGGTGGATTTATTTCTAATTAGCAGTTGAAAATAAACACAAATTGTTATCTATAAATCAGTTAGGAAGGTTTATGTATTTGCAACAGTGTAAACCTATTATTTTATCCATAACATAGAAGCCCAGTAATCTTCATATCAGTTTGCTACCTCATTAATCAAGTGGACATTGTAAGTTGCATTAATATTTATTTTTCTATGTTTCTAAACCTATTTTATGAAATTAGATAGAATGATGTTCATTGATCAATAGACTTTTGGTGCGAGCACTTCTTCCTTTTCAAAATTGTGTTGCATTTAACGAACTAAATGGCATTTAACTGTCATTGCATCAAAAGAATTCAATTTTAATGTATAATTAACGATTAGTTGTTGCAATATAGGATAACACCCAGGTAGAGTAATAAAATAAAAATAGCGGTAAAAATATTTTTTTACAATCTACTTACTCCAGGTATGAAAGGGTACCAACTGGCTTCTTGGTTAAGTAGGTAGATAGATAGGTAGATAGATATATGCTTTATTATACTAACTACATAGTTTTCAAAATAACAAGGTACAGAACTACTGAAGTTTTTAAAAATAGATACAATGGGCGGCCTTATTGCACACAACAATTTCTTCCAGTTAACCTTTGGATGAACAGGAATATTTAGAAATACAGACACAGCGTGGATAGTACAATAGATGTTTTGTTTCTACACAAGTAGATTTACTAAAACTATATAATACTAGCTGACCCGCGCAATTTCGTTTGCGTCACATAAGAGAGAGTATATCACCCGTTCCCGTCGCATTTACTCCCGTCGCGTTGTGCTTACTCCCGTAGTTTAGTTAGTAGTATGTTTGTGAACTGTTCATTTATTGGAAGAAATTTGTAATTACTCTATGGGATTACATTCTCAAGTCTAAATAACGTGTGGCTGTAAATCAGTGCGTATGTTATAACTGTTCAATTTCTAAATCTATGCTATCTTCGTAATCAGAATTCCTCACCAGAAGCCATAGTTCACGTCGGTTACGTTATATTTTAATTTTGATCTCATTTTTGTAATTAGCGTCTCAAATATTTTTTTTTTTATACTACTTAGGTGGCAGACAAGCTTACGGCCCACCGGAAGGTTGGTAACCGTAGCCTATAGACGTTCGCAACACCAGAGGCGCTACACACGCGCTGCCGACCCGGGCGCAGGTTGTGACGACCCACAGTTGAAATTTTTCAAGCCGCCCGTAAGGCCTTCAGCTTGGCTTAACGACTGTCATTTTACTGACAACCGGGACCAACGGCTTATCGTGCCTTCCGAAGCACGGAAACGCTCGTAAATAAATGTCACAAAGTGGTCCACGTGGTGGTCACCCATCCATATCCGGCCATAGTAAATGTTGCTTACTGCAGTGATCGTTTACAGAACACTGAGTCCGCGGGGCCACGAGCGCTTCAAAATATCTATAATATCATACTATGGAAATGATACCCGTATTGATATTTTAAACTATCAAACCTATTAGGGACTTCTCCCTCTTAGGGGTTCAGTTTTCAAAAAACCCGAAACACGTGTTTTCTCATTATCATCATAATCTTGTGACATCTTAAAATTGTCATAAAATGACTGAACGAAGTCCTAAATGATGTTTTTTTTTATATTTCTTTATGTAACACATATGTCATTATTTCCAAGCGACATGGCAGAATGTGCTACTGTATGAATGAATTGTCCGATTAATTAAAACTATTTATTTACATTACATGATGAGAAAGCCTGGCCGCCATGATTGCCACGTTTCGTAAAACGCATACGTATTTCGGCTTAATAATTTGTGTTCATACTAGCAATGTTTTAATTTTTAAAATATGAAAGATAGTTATGAATGAATTCATAAATTGTAAAGAAATGTATCTGTATTATGTCAATCAAACCAATGGCGGCAACTTCCGTCGACGGATGTTATGTACTTATGTAGTAAACACTCGCATCGCGCTAATTTACTTGTGTACATGGAGAGTACGTAAAACGTGCGGGGGGTTAATGCTTTTTGATTAACTAATAAACCGTTACCTGTTCAGGCAGGTAAATTACTGTAAAATGAAATAAAAAAAAAGAAGTCTTTTGGCCTCAGGTTATATTTTCAATGACATTCACAAAGTAAAACCCGTCGGTCCCTAATAAATATTTTTTTAAGCACAAAGGGTCGGTTCTTGTAATTTTATTGTTTGCAATTCCTAAAGCTTTTTATTTCCTAAGTTTAGGGCCCACCTGATGGTTCATCGCCTACGGACGTTTGCAACACCAAAGGCTACACACGCGCTGTCGACCTAGGCGAGATTGTGACGAACCCACTGTTGAAATTTTTCAAGCCACCCATAAACGTCAGACTGGTCGCGATCAAAGTAGAAACGTGTGATAGCTCAGTGTTGATATTCTCGGTGTATATGCCTACAGACTCAAGAGACAATTTAATAATCTTTACCGAGTGTTTAGCTGAGATTGTGGCTGTAATTGAAAGTCAGAATGTGGAGTCTGTGTACGTGCTTGGTGACTTTAACAGTCACCCGGGTGAGTTATTTTCAACTGAACTGTTAAATTTTTGTGCGGAACAATCATTGACTTGTATAGATATGCATATGTTGCCTAGCGATACGCATACATTCGTTAGTGGAGCGAACGGCAGCCACCGCTGGCTGGATCATTGTGTCGTAACTGACGCGGCGAGACAGTCGGTAGTGGGGTGCTCTGTTTTGTATGACGTGAATTGGTCTGACCATGTACCTATTGTAATTAACTGCGACTTTGATAAATTGAAACCCATAGTGACTAAGAAAAATGTAATTTTAAATAGAATTAGATGGGGGGACCGCAACGAGGGTCAAATTACTTTTTACAGAAAGTTATGTAATTCAGAATTAAGAAAAATAGATTTCCCTGTTGATTTTATGCATTGTAGTAATAAAATCTGTAATGAACCGGCGCATAGAACCGCTTTGGACAAAATGTACGACGAGTTTGTCACGGCGCTCGCACAGGCGGCGGAAAGTACCTGTTGCGTTGGTACTAGGCGTAAGGCACGGTATATAACGGGATGGAATAAATATGTACTCGGCGCTCACGGGATGGCTCGACGCTGTTATAGGACATGGCTGGTCTGTAATAAACCTCGTGCTGGCAGAGTTTACGAGGATATGTGCGAGTCAAGGCGTATTTTTAAAAGAAAGCTAAAATGGTGTCAGAGAAATCAGGAACAAATTAAAATGAATATTATTGCTCAACAACACGCTGACAAAAATTTCTCAAAATTTTGGAAATTAAGTAAATCGAAACATAGTCTGAGCCTTCCGGTGAGCGTGGGGGGATTGCATGAGCATAGGGATATAGCTAATGCTTTTGCGAAGCGCTTTAATTTGGACGTACCACTTTCTCAGCCGAGGGTGCCCACTGCTGCGACTTGTGACTCGGAGTTGAGTGTCAGGTTTACTGCGAGTGAAATCGCCTCCGTTATAAATAGCATGGTCAGAGGTATATCGCCGGGCCATGATAGTCTCAGCATTGAGCACCTGCGGTATGCGGGTCCACATGCACCGAGAATACTAGCTATGCTGTTTAACTTGTGCGTTGGTCATTCCTATCTGCCGGAGAGACTAATGCGTACCGTGGTTGTGCCAATTATTAAAAATAAAACGGGTGACTCGTCAGATATATCGAACTATAGACCGATCTCCCTAGCTACTATAATAGCTAAGGTACTGGATAGTCTGCTTGACGGACACCTGGAAAAGCATATTAAGTTATGTGACGCGCAATTCGGCTTCAGAAAAGGACTCTCAACAGAGAGTGCAATACTGGCCCTCAAGCAGACTGTCCACTACTATACATCTAGGAGGACACCAGTATATGCCTGTTACCTAGACCTTTCCAGGGCATTTGACCTGGTGTCATATAGTACGCTGTGGGAAAAACTACGAAACACCGGGGTACCCGGGGAGATTGTTTCTGTACTGGAGCATTGGTATGGCGGACAGATTAATGTCGTGAGGTGGGCGGATACGCTCTCTGACGAGTACGTGTTGAGGTGCGGTGTGAGGCAGGGGGGACTGACTTCGCCGCGTCTCTTCAATCTGTACATGAACCAGCTGATCGAGGGGCTCAGCAGCACCAAGGTTGGGTGTCATATAGATGGGATTTGCATCAATAATATTAGCTATGCTGACGACATGGTGCTGCTGAGTCCCTCGATCAGGGCGTTGAGGACTATGCTTAGTTTGTGTGAGACGTATGCTGAGGCCCATGGACTTAAATATAACACAGCAAAAAGTGAGTACATGGTTTTCAAAGCTGGAAATAAGTGCTATACATCAGTGCCAAGTATTTTCTTATGTGGTGAACCGTTAAACCGAGTAAATAAATTCAAATATCTTGGTCACTGGGTTACGGACGAACTGTCAGATAATGTTGATATTGAGAGGGAGCGCAGGTCGTTGGCTGTCCGCTGTAATATGTTGGCTCGTAGGTTCGCACGTTGCACATTACAGGTGAAGAAGACACTTTTTAGAGCCTACTGCCAGTCCTTCTACACGTGCAGCTTGTGGGTTAACTATACGCAGAGGGCATACAGCGACCTGCGAGTCCAATATAATAACGCGTTTAGGGTGCTGATGGGCTGGCCGCGGTTTTGCAGCGCGTCTGGCATGTTTGCAGAGAGCAATATTGACAGCTTTGCGGCAATCATGCGGAAGCGCTGCACATCCGCGTTGCAACGGTTGCGATATAGTTCCAGCGGTATCCTGCGCGTGTTGTCCGAGCGGTGGGACTCCCCAATGCTAAAGCGGTGGGTGCAACTACACGTCGTTAAGTAGTCGCCATGTTCTGTTTTTGTTTATTTTTATATTTTGATTTGATTTGAGAATTTTATTATAGTTTGAAGATGGAATGTATCTATATTTTAAATTTGATAGAATTTTAATTTTGAGTTATATTGTTTTAATTTAGGTAGTTATTGTTATTTATTTTATTGTAATTGATTTGACTTCATTTGACATTTCATTGAAATGAATTTAGTAATGGTTTTAAAATTTATAGCGGACTACTAATATAGCTTGTAAGACACATGTACCTACTAATAACATATGGATGAAAATCTGAAATAAATGAATTATTATATTATTATTATTATTCCTCTTTATTTAATTATTTACATATAAATTTACATTTTTAAATATACATATAAAAAAATACATTTAAAAATATAAAAAAATAGTATCCCACCGGCATCGGGTACAGGGACCAAGCTACCGGTGGTCAGGGCTCCAGAGACAGGAATCGCCTCACAATACGTGCCGTGCTCAGCAAAACCGCCTTTTGCATCAAACCCTTGACCCAACAGCCTAACGCGAGCCTCTTAAGATGTTGATCGAGGCTCTTGGCGATCAGACCGTGTGCTGATACGACTATCGGAACAATAATCGCTGAATCCACATCCCACATGTCGACAACCTCGTGAGCTAAGTCCAAATATTTCAACTGTTTATCTTTTTCTGCTTTCACGAGATTTTCGTCATGTGGGACGGTTATGTCAACGATTATTGCGAGGCGCTCTGATCGATCTATTACCACTATATCAGGCTTATTGGCTACAATAGACCTGTCAGTGATAATAGATCGATCCCAATACAATGTGACACGACCATTTTCAAGAACTGGGTCGGGCACATACCTGTAATACGGTACCTCCGAATCAACAAGTTTATACTTTAGTGCAAGTTGCTGATGGACAATCCTGGCTACTTGGTTGTGTCTATGCAAATACTCGCCGTTGGCAAGACGAGGACAACCAGAAATAATATGTCTGAGAGACTCCCCCGGTAGGTGGCATGCCCGACATATGTCAACCGTACCATCTCTCAAAATATATTTCCGATAGTTATTCGTCATAACAACTTCGTCTGTAATCGCACAAACAAAACCTTCGGTTTCGCCGAACAAATCGCCGAAACGTAGCCAGGAGACAGATGCTGTTAAATCTACATCGGGCCCGTGTAATGCCCGATAAAATCGTCCATGCAGCTCTTTGCTCTGCCATATCTCCTTGCGATCAGTAGTACTGAGTATTACTGGTTTGCGCCAGTTCTCTTTGGCAAGAGCAAGTGGGGTCAGTCCGTTATCTACTGCTACCACATCCCGATGCATACCCACGTCAGTATGGAGAAAATATTCTCTAAGGTTGTATACCTCACGATTGTGTAAGGTCTTGGCATTCAAAAAGCCGCGACCTCCGCACTTTCGTGGGATATACAACCTCATTACAGACGAACGCGGATGATGCATTCGGTTTATGGTCAATAGAGAACGGACTTTTCTATCCAGGGCATCTAATTCAGTCTGAGTCCATCTAAGTATGCCGAAGGAATAGATCAAGAGTGGCATGGCCCAACCGTTGATAGCCCGCACCTTGTTACCGCCCGATAAAAGACTTTTCAGTACTTTTTTCAGGCGGCCAAAGAAACGGTCCATCAACGTTTGTTTCATGCCTATCTCTGTAATGCCTAATGCCTGCGACATACCTAGATATTTATAGGTTTCAGTTGCGGAGAGAGATTTTAGTTTTGTGAAATCTGAAAGTTGAACTCTTTCAGATTCCACAATTCGTCCCTTATTTACATGCATGATTTATCTACACCAAATTCCATTTTGATAGAATTACTGAAAGCTTCTGTGACTTTTAGTAACTCTATCAAGTGGGAATCAGTGGAGGCAAATTTATTATTATTCCCTTTATTTACAATGTTCAACTTATTAAATTAAATTTTTAAATACATTTTAAAAAATAAAAAAAAATATATTTAAAAATATAAAAAAATAGTGTCCCACCGGCATCGGGTACAGGGACCAAGCTACCGGTGGTTAGGGCTGCAGAGACAGGAACCTCCTCACAATACGTGCCGTATCTAGGAGAACTGCCTTTTGCATCTGGCCCTTGACCCAACTACCTAACGCGAGCCTCTTGAGATGTTGATCGAGGCTCTTGGCAATTAGACCATGTGCTGATACGACTATCGGAACAATAATCGCTGAATCTACATCCCACATGTCGACAACCTCGTGTGCCAAGTCCAAATATTTTAATTGTTTGTCTGTTTCGGCTTTCACGAGGTTTCCGTCATGTGGAACCGTGATATCAACGATTATTGCGAGGCGCTCTGATCGATCTATTACCACTATATCAGGCTTATTGGCTACAATAGTCCTGTCAGTGATAATAGATCGATCCCAATACAACGTGGCACGACCATTTTCAAGAACTGGGTCGGGCACATACCTGTAATACGGTACCTCCAAATCCACAAGTTTATATTTTAGTGCAAGTTGCTGATGGACAATCCTGGCCACTTGGTTGTGTCTATGCAAATAGTCGCCGTTGGCAAGACGAGAACAACCAGAAATAATATGTCTGAGAGATTCACCGGGTAGGTGGCATGCCCGACATATGTCAACCGTACCATCTCTCAAAATATATTTCCGATAGTTATTCGTCATAACAACTTCGTCTGTAATTGCACAGACAAAACCTTCTGTTTCGCCGAACAAATCACCGAAACGTAGCCAGGAGACAGATGCTGTTAAATCTACATCGGGCCCGTGTAAGGCCCGATAAAATCGTCCATGCAGCTCTTTGCTCTGCCATATCTCCTTGCGATCCGTAGTTGATAGTATTACTGGTTTGTGCAAGTTCTCTTTGGCAAGAGCAAGAGGGGTCAGTCCGTTATCCATTGCTACCACATCCCGATGCATACCCACGTCAGCATGAAGGAAATATTCCCTAAGGTTGTATACCTCACGATTGTGTAAGGTCTTGGCATTTAAAAAGCCGCGACCTCCACACTTTCGTGGGATATACAACCTCATTACAGACGAACGTGGGTGATGCATTCGGTTTATGGTCAATAGTGAACGGACTTTCCTATCCAGGGCGTCTAATTCAGTCTGAGTCCATCTAAGTATGCCGAAGGAATAGATTAAGATTGGCATGGCCCAACCGTTGATAGCCCGCACCTTGTTACCGCCCGATAAAAGACTTTTCAATACTTTTTTCAGGCGGCCAAAGAAACGGTCCACCAACGTTTGTTTCATGCCAATCTCTGTAATACCTAATGCCTGCGACATACCCAGATACTTATAGGTTTCAGTCGCGGAGATGGATTTAAGTTTTGTAAAATCTGAAAGATGTACTCTTTCAGATTCCACAATTCGTCCCTTCTTTACATGCATGACAGCGCATTTATCTACACCAAATTCCATTTTGATAGAATTACTGAAAGCTTCTGTGACTTTTAGTAACTCTATCAAGTGGGAATCGGTGGAGGCAAATAATTTCAAGTCATCCATGTAAAGAAGGTGGGAAACAACTTGACCTCCTCTCCTGAACTGATAGCCTAGCCCTGAACCCTCCAGTAAGGTACTGAGAGGATTCAGCGCCAGGCAAAACCATAAGGGACTCAGGCTGTCACCCTGAAATATACCCCTCTTGATCCTGACAGGCTCGCCATTCCCAAGAACCTGACGACATCCTGGATATACAAGAGCCGTTGTCCATTGCCCCATACATGCCTTTAAGAAGGTGCTAAGAGTTGCATCAACTTTATACAACTCCAGCACCCTCAACAGCCATGTATGTGGCACTGAATCGTAGGCTTTCTTGTAATCAATCCAGCATGTCGCCAGATTTTTTCGGTTACGGCGAACCTGCTGGTTAATGGCCATGTCAAGAATAAGGAGTTCTTTAGTACCACGTGACCCGCTTCTACATCCATTTTGAGAGTTAGACATTATAGAATTATTTTCAATATGAGTTGCTAATTTAACTCTCAAAATAGATGTAAGAAGCTTATAGACCGTTGGTAAACAAGTTATCGGTCTATAATTTTTAGGGTCCGTAGTACTACCGGATTTGTAGAGAAGGTGGGTTATTCCCGAAGTCATAAAAGATGGAAGCGACCCTGATTCAAGTGATGATTGAAAGCAGGATGCCAAACAAGCATGTGAGCTATGGAACCATTTCAGCCAAAAATTGTGCAGTCCGTCCGGCCCAGTTGACTTCCAATTGGGCAACGAACGAACCGCACTGGCTATGTCACAAGATGTTATTAGTACTGGTTCCATAGTCTTTATAGACTCACATGAAAGCTTGACATCCCGCATCCACTCACACTCTGTATGACTAACAGGTGCAGACCAAATGCCTCGCCAGAATGTATTTGTGGCTTCAGCATCCGGTAGGCACCTGTCAGTCACACTCGAATCGGGCTGCTCCCATCTTCTATACACCCACCTTTCATCTTTTTGGAACGAGCGATTCTGAGTATAACGATCCACCCTCTTCTTGTACCGCCGTATACGGCTTGCCCACGCATAAATTTTCTGCTTCAGGTAGTCAATGCGTTCCGTGACCCGCACTGTGTATTCGCGAGGACCAATATCGGTCCCCGCGAATGCACGAGTCACAAAACGCATTACCCTAGGTCGGGTATTACCTGTCCTGAAGCAGCATAACTTACTAATGAGTACCCTAGTCTCGGCGATGGGACGCTCAATTCTGCATTGCCAGGCTGGAACAGAATTAGGTCTGGTAGCTGGCTCAAATTTAGAAAATTTAACACCAGCCACTCGACACACTGTAACAGCCGCGCAATACAGAATTGAGTGTGCATCACTAATATCTACACAAGTGTCAAAATAACTTGATAGAGCCGAGTCCAGGGCACTCACTAGCGCCATGTTTTTTCTATGCGTGGGCAAACGCGGTATACGAGGACGACAAATGGGATCACAAAATCTGTATTCCTGAATCGCTCGTTCCAAAACACTCCTTATTTCGTCGTTGTATTGTGTACTTACTGTTGTAGCATCATCATTCACTACTATATCAATAGGCACAACAGATTGTATTTCGTTGTTAATCGTTTCACTAGATATACTTGGTTCAGATGTAGTAGGGATGATGATGCTACATTGTACTTCTGATCGAAGCCTCTCAAGCACGGCATCATTCAACATATGATTACGCTGTATGACCCGCACTTGATCCGATAGTCGCTGTGCCGACACGTTGACAGTTGGTTCAAGAGCCTGAAACAAAGGTAGCAACCGAACACGGTACGCAGTGAGGTTAATTCCCCCCTCTGTAGCCGCAAAATATGCCCGCATGACGTTTTCATTCATAGATGAAGTCCATCGCATGCGGTGCACATTACCACCGGTAGCGGGGACCCTATTCGAGGCCGGTGGGTCTCGGGGTCCTAAGCAGATCGGCGGCCGACCTCTCCCCTGCCGACGTACAGGTGTTGGCGACGTCGGTGGGGAGAAATACTCGTCGCTTGATGAGCTCGACGCCTCAGCAACAGTCGATTCCATTCCTAAGGTTTCCGTGGGTTGTGAGATGGAGCTGTGCGACGAGTCCGGAGATGTTGGTCGTGCATTTTTACTTCTGGCTTTTGCTCGTGTAAGCATTTAATAATGTTATATATTTTTCTCACATATTATTTGATATTGACATGACACATTAAATGTCACGTCATTCTTCTATAATTCTTTATATCTTACTTTGGTACCAATTTTCGTTTTATTTTCCATTTTTCAAGGTTTTTCAACTCTTCAGATGTTATATATTGTGTTATATTTAAATATTTTACAAAAATACAGCCAAAAATATTTTTAAAACGTTCATAAAAATATATATATTACAGCTCAAGTTAGTGTTGCCAGTTATAGTTATAGTTATTATTATTATTATTATTATTATAAAACCTTCAAATTGACTTAACGACAGTTACGTTACTGACAACCGGGAGCAATGGCTAAACATGACTTCCGAAGGACGGAAACGCTTGCAAATAAATGTCACAAAGGGGTCACGTGGTGGTCACCCGTCGCGAAACATTCTTACTGCACTTGATCGTTTCCTGAGTCCGCGGAGCAACGGGCACTACAGAACTCGATACTTATTTAAGTTTCTATTGAAAACTAATAACAAAGTTTCTATTAAAATACATATAATAGGTACAGAAAATATTATTATTTCTTTGTATTTACGCTTTAGGTACGGAACTCTAAAAACGGGACCCTATTATACCCTGAGACTTCACCGTCCGTCTGTTTGTCTGTCTGTTCTTTTATTTGAAACACAGGTACCTAAAATTCTTTCTGCCTAAAAAATCTAGCAGAATACGTTATGGGACTTCAGTTTTAGCGCTTTATCCTTTTCTATTACCTGCTAAGAAAAGATAAATACTGTTACCGCAAGTTCAGTACTTCAGTTTGCAGTTAGGCGTCAACGCGAAAACACGCAATTTCAAGTTCAAGTATGAATTTCGTGAAGTGTTAGATCTACGTTTAGATTTCTGTGCCCTCTTCCAGTACTTAACTTTACTTGGTGAGTTTTCACAATATTTTTCATTTTAGGTGCAAACAGTGCAACAATAATTTATTAGAAATTTTTATTTGGGACATTTTCTAAAAATCTGAATAATTATTTATATAAAATATGTTTCATTAAACGAATAAATAAATAGTATTCATTACTAAAATTTAACAATTAATGTTTCATGTGTTTAAACTTTTGAGTTGTATGATTATATATAATATCATGAAAAACAGAGTGTGTTGTGATTTTGATGGACAGGTGTGTAGTGTGTGTGGCTTTCTCTAATTATTATGTCTCTCCGTCTCAGCTTTCTATAGCAATATTATATCAGACCAGCTATTTTCTTCAAGTCATCTTACCAGGGCCTTTCTCTTTGACTGATCTTCCTCTACATCATTTGCTAATCTTGGGTACCAGTCTGTTACTTTTTTTTTGTCATTTTCTCCTTGTATAACATGTCTTTTAATATAATATGTCCCGGGGTTTACCACTGGTGACCGAAATTCGTTTGATCATTTGACTATAGAACACTGTTTTTCGACCAAACGTTCATTTGATCAGTAGTAAAAATACCAAATGTTTGTTCGATAAAAACTCTTTTGGTCAATTGTTCATTCGATCAGTAGTAGAATGGCCTAATGTTTTATCGGTCACACGTCAAATGATCAAATGAATTTCGGTCAACAATAGTAAACCATATGTCCCGTCCCGTCTACCGCAATTTCAGTTGTGTGTGCATTTTTAAATACTGTTTATGTTTTAATATCTCGTACTCACACTCTGTCCCTTCTCTTTATGTTCTAATATATACCTTTCTATTGGATTTATGCAGGCCTTTATTTTATTCTGTAGAAGCTTTATTAGCGTCAATATCTAATACCCGTAAAATAAGCATAGCGTTGTCCTTAATTCATATAAATTCGTTTTTGTTTGGTACTTCAAAAGAGGTCTCAGAAGGCACAGAATTTGAATGTTTCATTATTTCTCTGTCTACCTCATCGATTGCAAAGTAAATTTTCTTAAGATCCTACCTATTAGGAAAAGTAAAACAAATTGTTAAAAATAATATTCGCGGTTTTCGCTAAGTACCTCTTAACTAATGAGTTATGTAGGGTATTGAATGCACTTCATTTACTTCTAATTAGCTGTTCAACATAAAAACAAGTTCTTGTCTATAAATTAGTTACGGTTTCTGTATTTTGCAACAGTGTAAACCTATTATTTTATCCATAACACAGAAGCTCAGTTATTTTCAAATCTATTTGCTACTTCATTAATCAAGTGGACATTGTAAGTTGCATTAATATTTATTTTTGTATCTTTCTCAACCGTTTTTTATGATATTTGATAATATAATGTTTTATTAGACTTACGTTAGACTTTTTGAGATTAACGATTTTGATTCAGGTAGAAACGGAAAGGGAAATTAGCTTTGTCGTAAAACTTTTTGTTGTCCCTTTATCAATTTGTAGTTTAACAACAACGGCGCCGGCGCCTATGAGTGTTCCTTACCTACCGAAGTGTCGTTTCCTTTGTTAGCACAATTTTCTTGCCTATTAACTGTCTAGGCAGGTACAGAACTCTCAGACACCAATAAAATTAGCAACATTTATATTAAATGATATTTCCTAAAACATTCACAAAAGAAAACGTGCTATCATGTTCTTTCAGGTTTGTTTATAAAAATAACCTGCGTCATAATTTTTACTCGTAAACGTCAATGAAAAAATGTGCTTTATCACTTTCATATACAATGTTAGAGAAAAACGGATTGGATAGTTTAAAGTTTGGGCTTTTTAACAGTCAGTATACAGTTTAACGCCATGAACGCAAGCCGTTGCCTAATCGAACTTACCGAGTTCTATGTTCCTTGATTCAGTTGTGTAGACTCTCGCCTGGGTCAGTTACAATTATATTTTTGACAAAAGTGTCAATAATTTTTTATGGTATGTCCTACTTAAAAACCTTTAATATTAATACATTATTAACGTGATTTGCAGTGGAGATTGTGTGGTGCTGGCAGCAGGGGCGAGAATTAAAACAAATGTTTAAGATTAACTTAGAAGCTTTATATTCTTCAGAATATATTTCAAGTTAACCAAAATTACAATTTTAGCTAGCACACAACACGAGAGACAAAAAACCAAAGAGAAGGAATAGTGTTACCATAATCTACCATAGACCATGTAAAGTTTGTTTTCTAAAAATGCTTAAAGCTTCCCATACACTAAACCTTCAACACTTCCCCTGAAGCTTTACATTTTCACAAGTAAAACATACATGCTCTACAAATTACATACATAAAGAACAACAGTACATAACAAAACATGCATACATTTTAATCTATACAATACTAATATAACATGTCATTTATTTTATTACATTAACATTACATTCTTTAGCGAAATTGGATTGGTCAAGTTTTAAAATTCGATTTGCTCTATCCCTGGTTACTTTCATCCCTAAACAATTTTTAATGGGACCCAGGTTCTTTACATCAAATTCCGACTCTAGTATTTTAAATAAATCTTTTTTAGTTTTACCTAAACTGAATACATAAAAGTCATCTACATAGAGCGCTATTATAATAAAATCTTCCTTAGTTCTTTTTATATAAACACAAGGTTCACACTTGCTTTGAATGCAACCATGTTTGGAGAGCAAATCGTGTACTTTACAGTTCCACATTCGGCTGGCCTGTTTTAGGCCATAGATAGATAGATAGATAGATAGATACTCTTTATTGTACAGCATACATACTTTTCTTTAATAGACAGACTAGATGATTATTTTCTGAAAAACCCGCCGGCTGCTCCATATATATGGTTTCATTCAGATCTCCGTTGAGAAAGGCTATAGCAACATCTAAATGGTCTATGTCCATATCTAAAGAGTTGGCTATAGAAAATAAAATTCTCATTGTAGAGTGACGAACAACTGGTGAGAATGTGTCCGTAAAATCTACACCTGGTTCCTGAGAGAAACCGCGAGCAACCAGACGCGCCCTATATTTAATTAAATTACCTGAGGTGTCGTTTTTAATTTTATAAACCCATTTTGATTTAACTATATTTTTATCTACTGGTCTGTTAACCAAATCCCAGACGCCATTATCACTAAGTGATTTATACTCATCATACATCACTGCTTTCCATTGCTCACTATCAGGACATGTAACAGCCTCATTATATGACTGTGGTTCGCAAAGACTTCCCCTCCCTTGAGCTAAGAATGAAAGGTCATAGTCATCATACCTGAGTGGTGGAATACCTCTAGTACTTCTAGTAGGTCGTCCAGATGTAGAGACAGGTACCACTGGATCTGTCACCTGTTGACGCGGTGATTCCTCCTCAGAGGATGATGAAAAGGACCCCGCACCCAAACTGTCTCCAGTGGGAGACACAAAGCTGTGGTCGCTCATAGGCGATTTGAAGTTCACGTCGTCGCTGTCCGTGTAGCAATGGTCACCAGGGACCTCACCTGGAATTTGAGAAACATCCTGATAAAAATTATTTGATAAAATGTCATCATTATTTAAATTATTATCAGGAAAAATATTATTTTCAAAATTATTATTAATTGGTAAAATATTATATTGGTCATTGCATTCAATATTATTCTTAAATTCATTAGTAGTCATATTGTAAAATTTATTTTCTAAAAACGATACATTTCTAGATAAAATAATTGTCTTTGGATTGGAGGGATTGACTAATCTATAGCCCTTGGAAGTTTCGCTGTATCCTACAAACACACACATATTACTCTTAGAGTCTAATTTCTTGCGCTTTTGCTCTGGTACAAGAGAATAGGCAATGCAGCCAAAAACCCTAAGATGACTAAGATCAATTTTTGATCCAGTCCAGACCTCTTCAGGGATTGATCCTGATAAAGCAGTTGTGGGGCTTCTGTTCTTGTAGATTGCAGTCATCACTGCCTCACCCCAATAGCGCTTACAGAGACCACTTTGCTGTAGCATGCACTTTGCCTTCTCCATGACCGTCCGATTCAGACGCTCACTAACACCGTTCTGAGCAGGACAATAGGGTACAGTTACCTGATGATGAATTCCTTCCTTTTTCAAATATTCTACGAACCGTGCACTGCAGTATTCGCCACCTCCATCAGTACGAAAACATTTAATTGCTAAACCTGTCTGCTTTTCGACTAAAGCTTTGAACTCAATGAAAGTGGACATGACCTCTGATTTGGCTTTTAGTAAATAACCAAATGTCTTTCTCGAAAAATCATCAGTAAAGGTCACTAGGTAGCGAGCTCCTCCCCAGCTGCATTCAGACATCGGGTCACAAACGTCGCTATGGATGAGCTCTTAAGGCTGACAAGCTCTTTTTGCTTGACCTTTTGGATAAGACTTGGCCTTCATCTTCCCCTCAAGGCAAGCAATGCAGTTCTGCAAGTCTTGGTCCTGGTCGCCCTGAAAAAACACACCAGAAACCAAACCATTTTTCAAAGCATACATACCATGCAGACTTAGATGGCCGAGACGTCTATGCCACGTACCAACCGGCACCGTAGTAGCAGCATTTGCACTATGATGTGCCGCCTGGTTGTCTTTCAGGATCATTGAAGAGTGCACCTGAGAATTATACCTATATCTAACATTGTTTAAAAAGTAAACGCCGTTTTTCCTATTAGCCACTCCCACCAGTTTACCATTAACATCTACAATTTTACAAACATTTTTACAAAAGTTGACTAGCCCTTCTCTACAAGTTTGCTGACAGAAATTAAATTATTGGACAAATTTGGGACAAACATCACATTCTTAATAGTAAAATTATTATCATTAATAGAGATTTTAATATCACCTACTCCCTCGCTAGTAAGTTTCTCTGCATTTGCTATACACACTGTACTATTCACAAAGCTATAATTGTTCATATAATCCTTACTATTTGCCATGTGCGAAGTACATCCACTATCAACAATCCACTGGTCCGTGGTAGATGATGCGACATGAAGAACTTGTTCTTCATTGGTTTGCTTCTGTTTCTTATCACGCTTCAACTTGAAACACTTTGCTTTGATGTGACCAGCCTTTTTACAATAGTTGCATATGAGGGTAGTCTTCTTTTTGCTAGTATAATATGCACTTTGAAGATTCACAGCTGCAGAACCATTAGAACTCTTCCTGAATTCCTCTTGCAAAAGTCTTGTACGCACTAGCTCACTGGAGAGTTTATTTGTAATGTTTGCTGTTTCCAGGTTAGATACTAAAACATCATAGTCCTCAGGCAGTCCGCTCAACAAAATCTCTGCTACTTCACTATCTTCGATTGTACGGCCAATATCTGCCAGTTGTTGTACTGTAGTCGTGACAGCCTCTATGTATGCCGACATACTATTAAATTGATTAAAATCAATCTTATGCAATTGTCTTAGTAGTACAACCCGTCGGTATAAAGACTTATCTTCGAAGATATTTTTCAAATTATCCCATGCAGTTTTGGCAGTCTCTGCATTACGCACGTACTGATAGCAATGCGGTTTGATGGACAAACATATCCTAGCCAACGCCTTTTGTATTCGGTAAAGTTTGTTTTCTAAAAATGCTTAAAGCTTCCCATACACTAAACCTTCAACAAATATTACTCAGAACTAGAAGACCTTTTAAAACGAATTCATACCAAAAATGTGGTTTGTACATCGAATATATAATTTGTAAAACAGAAATACGAATTGTATATCAAAAATACTAACTTGCACTCTAAATTGTACAATAATATAACGGAATGGGTTAGGTTAGGTTAGACTTTTATTTTTTTGATCAATAAAATTTAATTTTATAGAGGTGACTGATTAAATTGGGGTTTCAATTAGAATAAACGATGTTCCTAAAAGAATAATAGGTGATGGTTTTCCTTAAAAAAGTTTAAACATTTTTGTTGAACTAAGAAATTGTTAGATATACTATTTTGATAATAGTTATTCGTTCAGTAAAACAGTTCTGCAAATACCGTTATTAGTGTGCATAATTGGTGTGCAAGTCAGTATTTTTGGTTTAACTTTGAAATATTTAGTTCAGAAAAAGGGAATATACAGATATCGATTTAAATACATGCTTTATTGTTTTAAGCTTTCATGAACTATTTCCCTAGCTTATGGACGTTTTGAACACACGAAGTCGTACGTAGGCACGGTCCCTATTTTTTTATTATATAAGACTAAGAATGTTAATTAATAAGTAACTATCTCAATATTCGTTTCTCTCTTATCAGTGTTACATTCCTTATAGAGCAGAATTGTTTTACCAGTAAAATTAAACTAACACATGTCCAATACCTTAATTTTGTTTTAGATAATCTAGAAAGCCAACATTCTGATCGAAATGCCGCCAACATCGAAGTATTCCCATTCTAATGTGCACCAGCAGGATGGTGCCAAAATTAATGAACATCAAAATCAGCACAATTCGAGGACGTTGGGCATAACGTCTGCTATATCTGTGGCTGGTAAGTGTTTTACAATCTACTCAAGAATAATCAAGAATGTTTTTAATAGTTATTGAAGGGCATTCTATAATCGATATTAAAGATGAAAAATATAATATTACATAAAGGTCTGTCTGTATTCTGAAAGTGCATCACGCTGTAACTACTGAATTCATTTGATTAATACTTTTTTTTAACTTGAGGGAAAATCCATCCTGGATGCTATGCCGGACTCCTACCGATTAAAAAACCTCACGTAACGCCCAACAGCCTATCGTTGGGAGCCCCGGGTAAGCCCTCGAAAGGATGTCCCAGGACTCCCAACAGATCCACGGCTACCATTGCGGCCTCGCCTAGGGGGTGGTTCGGGCTTTCTGCGAGCAGGTCATGCTCGTGAAGGAGGCGGCGGGGCGGATGCCGGAGAGAGCTCTCCCACCCAAGTTCCGCAGTCGCTGACCTGGGCGCCGCCGACGTGTCTTCTCCGAGGACTATCGGCCTCGATGACCGGGGGTCTGAGGACAGTGAGGCAGCTCACCGTCCTTACAGAAGGTAGGGTGTAAGGACGATAAGCAGCCCTCTTATCGTCCTCAGGCCCTCGATCATGGAGGCCGATAGTCTTCTGGGAAGACACGTCGGCGGCGCCCAAGTCACCGACTGCGGAACTCGGGTGGGAGAGTTTTCTCTCGTTCCCGCCCCGCCGCCTCTTTCACGAGCATGACCTGCTCGCAGAAAGAGGCGGCGCAGTCCCAGTTACTCCCGCTGGAGATCATGACTCGCACCATGGTCTCGAGCGAGAGAGTGTCCACGTCTACGTCGACTACGTGGACCTGGCGCTGTTGAGCCCACGCAGTGCACTCCACCAGCGTGTGGAGCGCTGTATCATCGCTGCGGTCCTCGCAGTGCTGACACTCAGCCGTGGTTTCCCGGTGTCTTCGCCACAGATACTTACCGAAGCTACCGTGCCCGGTAAGTATCTGTGACAACCGGTAGGAGAGAGCACCGTGTCTCCTCTCCAGCCACTCGTCCATGACCGGTCTGACGGCCGCGATTGTGGCGAATCCCCCCTTTGGTTGCTCAAGTCGCACCTTTCATGTATCCACGGTTTCCTGGTGGACAGTGGGCAGGGACCACTGGGCCTCGATTTCCCGAGACGCAGGCCCATGGCCCCGCTCCTTGCGCAATCATAAACAGTGACGCAAGGGCTCTAGCTTCGAGGTCCCATGGAGCCCCAGATGCTTCATCGAGGCTCGATGCCGATACTGACGCCCCCTACCTGAAGGCTGAATCCCACAGGTGGCCCCCTTCGAGGTCCGTGGAAGCACAGAGCCTCGGAATTGTGACATTTGATTAATACTTGGCATTGTACATACGAGGAGATTTCACGATTCTTTTTATCCCAATTCTCTCGGAGTTTTGTTGGAGGAGGGAATAAAACATAGGTACTTAGCAACTCTGATATCAATGAATGATATTGCAACCATCTGGGCCAAGTTGTCTGTTTTTTACTTAATAATAAAATATTATGAAAAAGTTAGCATAAGCAATTAGGATGCTGTATTTTTCTAACTGTTGCTACTATATTCGGCAACCGTCGCTTTGCCTTTGCATTTCATCCTTAAATGTAAATTCTTTTACAGGACCGAAACCATTTGACATGAAAAAAACTAATGAGCTAAGAGATGCCCTGGTTCCTTTTGGTGTGTTTGGGTCAGAGGCAGAATATAACCATCGTGTAGAAGTACTCGACACCTTGAATCAGCTCTTCAAATTTTGGATCCGAGAGGAGTCGCGGATGAAGAGCATGCCTGACAACGTGGTGGATACCGTTGGAGGCAATATTTACACATTTGGATCGTTCGGACTAGGGGTGAGTATATTTATTTACATTATATTTTCTTTGGGTATAATATTAATTTTATGAATGATTTATAATAATTGCTTAATGCTTTTGTTCTTATTTCAAATTTTAATTTATGTAAAACTAGCTGACCCCGCGCAACTTCGTTTGCGTGATAAATGAAGAACCACTCGACCGATTTTGTGCAAACTTCACATAAACCATCTACTAAATAGTCCCAACAAACCCTAAAGATTTGGTTTGGATAGGTGAGCCCATTCTTGAGTTATAAAATTACAACGAAAAGTGGCATTGATTTTTATATATATAGATAAGTTTTATTCAAATAATTTCAAATCAATGATAAGTGGGTAGGTAATAGTACATTATGATACAAGTTCGGTAAGTTGATAATTACAGCCGAGGCGTTATTGCTAGCCCGAGCCGCAGGCGAGGGCTACAAGAAAGCAGAGGCTGTTATTATCAAAGCGAACGTGTGTCATACGACGTTTTATAACATATTTGCGAGGAAACAAGGAAATAAATAAAACGGGGACATTCATAAACTAACAAAAAAACGTAGCAAAAAATTGCGATAATAAAGCGCGCGGAATTTTACTTGTTCACGACGCTTTCTTTTTTTCTTATTTCTTAAGAGGCAAAGGCACAAAAACAGCCAGTATTATTAATAAAGTAAATTAATATTGTTTGTATTGGTTTCACATAAATGGTTGTAATTTATTGTCAAAATTAATTAAATTAAACAATTACATGTTTATTTTATTATATTTTATCTCCCAAAGTTAATTTTATTCATAAAATGTTCACCACTTTTCTGACATAAAAACTCTTTGCTAAGATTTAAAAAAAAGTACCGTTCGTTTTAGACGCAATCGTCCGTTTTACTTTACATTACCGGACTAGGCCGTAATGAGATACATTACGTTAGTGAAATGGGTCAAATAAGAGACTCTTTACGAGCAAATGTGTTATAATAGTACATTATGATACAAGTTCGGTAAGTTGATAATTACAGCCGAGGCGTTATTGCTAGCCCGAGCCGCAGGCGAGGGCTACAAGAAAGCAGAGGCTGTAATTATCAAAGCGAACGTGTGTCATACGACGTTTTATAACATATTTGCGAGGAAACAAGGAAATAAAACGGGGACATTCATAAACTAACAAAAAAACGTAGCAAAAAATAGCCAGAATAAAGCGCGCGGAATTTTACTTGTTCACAACGCTTTCTTTTTTTCTTATTTATTATGAGGCAAAGGCACAAAAACAGCCAGTATTAATAATAAAGTAAATTAATATTATTTGTTTTGGTTTCACATTTAATTGTCAAAATTTAACACAATTTATTGTCAAAATTAATTAAATTAAACAATTCAATGTTTAGTTTATTATATTTTATCTCCCAAAGTCAATTTTATTTATAAAATGTTGACCACTTTTCTGGCATAAAAACTCTTTGCTAAGATTTTTAAAAAGTATCTACCGTTCGTTTTAGACGCAATCGTCCGTTTTACTTTACGTTACCGGACTAGGCCGTAATGAGATACATTACGTTAGTGAAATTGGTCAAATAAGAGACCCTTTACAAGCAAATGTGTTATAAAGTAATGAATGGTGTCATCTGTGTTATACTGTATTTGATATGTTAAATTAATTGTATGGGTACCTAAATATGACCTGAAATAAACTATTAATTATTATTATATAGTGCCGGTTTCTTTTTCTACGTGTGCAAAATCCATCAAGGATGCTATGCCGGACTCTTACCAACCCAAAACCAACACGCTGTCTACTTACCCTACTGCCGACGGTAGGGAGCCCCGGATAAACCCCGGAAGTATATCCCTAGGATTCCCAACCAACCCTTACCCTTTCCTTCACTACGCAATGGATCCCGTCGAAAACGGGAGCCCATCGCCACACGGGATATATTAAAAACACATCCCTACGTATATCTGGCGTCAAACGTGCGAAAACCCGAGTACGTCGTAAGTACCTCTGGGACGCGGGCGGGTGTTCTTAAATCGATGATATCTCAAAACTTTTGTATACGCGTAATAGGTACATCTAAATGAAATTTATAACACTAGAATCGTTATGAAACAAGCTAAAATCAATTTTCGGTTTTTATTGTTTTGTTTTTAATAATTCTTTTTTAAAGTACGACTTGAAAGGGTAGACGAAAGTATACCGTTGAAATATCATTTGTCTCATATTATTTTAATATTTCAGGTACATCACCGAGGCGCCGATATAGACGCCTTATGTGTGGCCCCGCGCCACATTGCTAGAGAAGATTACTTCACATACTTCTACGACCTATTGCAGACTCAAGAAAAAGTATGTACACTATTGCAAATTATATTACTTACGTCCTACACTTATATTTTGTGACATATCTACTTATATATTTTCTTTACACTTATAATGTAACGAAATTTTCTGTTCAGATACGGGACTTGAGGGCAGTGGAAGACGCTTTCGTGCCGGTGATCAAGATGAATTTTGATGGCATTGAAATAGATCTGCTTTTTGCCCGGTTGGCACTGAAAGAAATACCTGGTATGTATTAATTTTTTAAATGTCTGTTTTATGCCTTAGCTCTGCTAATAATAATAAACCCGGGGTTTTAATTGGATGGAAACACGTGTGCTGGCAGAGCATTCCACTTTCTTATAGTTCGATAACTAAATTTTGAGAATAGCTCTGTTCAGACCAGGTTCAAGTTGTTCGGATCGGAAAAGGGAAGGTAGGTTTAACTTCAAGCATGGCTAATTTAAGCTGCTTTAAGCATATTACGCAACGAATTTGAGATGGGTGGCCGTTTGAATACATGAAATTAACTGCTGAATATTTTTCAGATTCGTTGGAGCTTCGCGACGATATGCTTCTCATGAATCTTGACCAGAGATGCGTGCGCTCGGTGAACGGGTGCCGCGTAACTGACGAAATCCTTCGTCTCGTCCCAAACGTAGACAACTTTCGGCTCACACTACCTGCCATCAAACTTTGGGCTAAACGTAAGTATTAGAAATAATTTTGACCATAATTTGATAAATGAAAATTTACACAGTCAAGCGGAATTCGAACCTGAAAATCTATTTCTATTCCAAGATATATCGGGTCTCTTGACAATTCATTTGCGAAATGCACTATATCATAACTTATCACCGATTATTATTTTATAAACTAGATATCCAGAAGGTCTAACGCTTATCATTGTATCCCAGGTCACGGCATCTACTCCAACGCGCTTGGGTACTTAGGCGGAGTCTCGTGGGCCATTCTGGTAGCGAGAGTTTGCCAGCTTTATCCAAATGCTGTCCCCGCTACCCTGGTACACAAGTTCTTCCTGGTGTACAGCCAATGGAAGTGGCCACAACCAGTGATGCTGAAACACCCCGATTCCGTCAACCTAGGCTTTCCTGTGTGGGATTCTAGGGTGAGTTGTGCTTTTTTTGACTTTTAACACACATAAATTAGTTTTATGTATGTATGTTTTACACTCTCTTTGAAAGATTTTTGGATGGTCAGATTTCATTGAATTGCTTAATTAGGAATTATTATTATTATGACAAGTGCTGTTGTATGTATGTACTATGTCCGCACGGCCTGGCTAAATCAATTGCCCGATCATGATGCTTTTTAATGGGTCAGTCTAGAGACAGTCGATAGCCGTATTAGGCCCTCTTTTGGTTTCAAAATTCAAACCTGTAGTTGGTCTAATACGATCCTGCTACCTTTGTAGTAGTAAATACAAGATGTCAAAGAATATTACAAAAGATTATGACTCCCACTCAGAAGTCGGCTAACAGGAAGTGGCTCAAATAAGATACTGGACAAAAACTATTAGTTGGATCAGGATGATACTTGGTATTTTATGGTCGGTGCAAAGATGATTCTTTCTTAACTACTCACTTCTTGTCAGAATTCCAACTATCGGAAGTCAGCCACTTAAGATATTGGACATACTCTATCATTTGAATTTGTTTCCCTCCAAAATTAAGTTGTCATTTGCCATTGCCATTCCACCAACTGAAAGTGACCAATGTTATTGAAGTAGTTGACTGCCTCTGTGGTGCAGTCGGTAGTGATACCGCCTGCGGCGCTGGAGGTCGTGGGTTTGATTCCCAACGGAGACAAATATTTGTGTGACCCATAAATGTTTGTCTCAAGAGTCTGGGTGTTTCTATGTATAATATGTATGTATTTAAAAGTATATAAGTATTAATATCCGTGGTCTGATACCCATAACACAAGCAAGTTATTCCTAGCTTACTTTGGAATCAGATAGCGTTGTGTGAAATGTGTGTGAATATTTAGTTTATTTACATTATTTTAGTACAACAGTCAAGTTTTCATTACTATTACAGTGATGATAAATTTAGAGGTGCAAAAAAGTTGTGTCATAAACACTATCTCTGAGCGGCCGGACTATGATTAAGTTACACCAAAGATAATATATAGCAGTATTACAAACAGATAGGCAACTCCCTGCCCCTCACTGACCAAGCTTCTCCGCCAGTCCCACGCCAAACTGTCATTATAGTTGGCGGATGTCGTGAGGAGACATTTGCTTAGCCTCATTGGTCACGCACAGATATTCAAGCTCTGTACGATGACAGAATTAAATACGAATCATTTGTATGGAGTTTCCGCCCTGTGGTTACACCAAAGATAATTAATAGTATTATCATGGGGCAAATATAAGAGAGTATTACATACAGATAGGCAACTCTCTGCCTCCCATTGAGTAAGCTTCCCCTTCCCCGCCACAGCTGTCACATAGTTGGAGGGTATTTTGAGGAAACGATTGCTTAGCCTTATTACTGACACACACATTCAAGCTCTGTATCTGTTTCCGCCCTGTGGTTACACGGCACAAATGTATAGAATTTCACCGATAAATGTAATTCCAGGTAAACGTCTCCGACAGATTCCACTTGATGCCGATCATTACCCCTGCCTACCCTCAACAGAACTCTACATTCAACGTGTGCGCTTCTTCACGGACTGTTATTATGGAGGAATTTAAACATGGTGAGTACTAACTACATACATAATTAAAATCACACCTGTCTACTAAAGGGGAAGGCAGAGACTATGACTATCCTCTTGGTCCAATCCTGGCATACAACTTTCATTTTTTCTTTCATAAGACTGCTTCAAAGTGCCTTTCCACCAGAGCCGTGGTATCCTGTCTCAACACACAGTCAAAGATGAAGCTAGCATTTACGCCTTGACGCTCGCTGCTGTGGCAATTGTCGTTCCGTCTTCACGTCTCCCTTCATTTCCTACAACTTTCTTCATTTCCAACAAATTCTTCAAGCGGGGCATGAAATGATACATCACAGGTTCACAGGGCCGCCAACTCGAGGATCACTGTCAGAAGCCTTACGGACTGTGAGAATGGCCCCCAATCGCTGGATGCGCCATGACTTTTACATTTCATGACAATTTGGCATGCTTAAAATATGTATAAAAAAAAGCAATTGCCAATATAAACTGTCAACGTTAGTTGTGCAACAAATGTGATTGGTGGATGTCATGCTCATCCACATAGCGAATCACTGGTGAAAGGCACCCTAAAGATTTGCGATCTTAGGGTGCAATGAATTCCTACCAAGTGCATTGGAGACCAAGCCGGCCACACTTGCTCATGTGGTTATGGTTAAGAGAAAGACATAATAGACAAATTATCGACTTCGAACAAATTCAAACCTGCGTCTTCTCACATACTGTGCAAGACGCTTAACCACGGAGCCATCGATACTCGGAACCGATCAATTTTTCCCACACATTTTCAATGACTGAGCGGTTAAGCGACTGACCGGAATGCGAGAAGACGTAGGTTCGAGTCTTTGTCGATACCGATATTTTTTTCACATTTAAATTTATGATGTTGTTAGCATACTGCAATACTGATTGCTTTTCAAAATTATTTCTTAGAGAAGGATAATTCGAAACAAAACATGTACCAACCCGTCTGGGCAGTGCGATATCAATCAATCAATCAAATTAGCATGTGGCAGTCTAGTGCTGAACGTAAGCCTATCCCAATTCACGCCACAACCCATGGTCATAAGTCCTGAGCGTTTCGCATCCAGTTCCAGCCTGCGACCGTGGTCGTCCCATCCCACCCCACGTTTGCCGTTTGGGCAGTGTGAATTGTAAGAACAAAATTATTGTCCTGCCGATGGTAGAGGTGTGAGGTGATTGGTAGAGGTTTAGTCGAACAGTAGACTGTGATAAAAATGAAATAGCCTTAATCAGTAAGCTCTTTTATGATTAAGCCAACACGCCAGTTTAGATTTACCCATTTTTAGATTCATATGTCTATGTATGATTCTTTAAAGTGATATAACTTTTTTATTTATGAACCGATTAACATGAAACAAACACTAAATGTTAAGTGGAGCAAACCGCAACGCAATAAAGAAAACTGCATCGCAATCGGTTGAGCATTGCTAAGATGAGCGTGCACAAACGTACAGACAAACAGACAAAAATTCTAAAAACCATTGTTTTGGGGTCTATAGCCTCCATAAAGCCTTTCATAAACTTTTTTCTTATATATCTTCAATGTACAGACAGCGACCTGTTACGATTTTATCATATGTATCTATTGATTATGTATTGATTTTGTATGTTTCACAGGTTTAGCGACCACAAACGAAATTATGCTCGGTAAATGCAAATGGGAAAGATTATTCGAAGCGCCGAGTTTCTTCTCAAGATACAAACATTTTATTGTGCTTTTGGCTTCTTACGCGTCTACCGATGACAAATTGCCGTGGTGTGGACTTATCGAGAGCAAGATTCGTCATTTGATTAGTAAGTACATATACATACATATAGTCACGCCTTTATCCCCGATGGGGTAAGCCGAGGCACAGTATACGCCCACATTTCACCTTATGAACTGCTGAAAGAATTTTTTTTTTATAACGCAAAGAAATTTCTTTATTTGATTTTCAGGGTTCCGTACCCAACTTGAGACGCAGTCCATCTGTCTGTCTATCACGACGTTGAATCTCATGAACAGTGAAAAAGAGTTGAATTAATTTTCATAGATTATAAAATATTTGTGTCAGAGTTCGGGTGTTTTCTATGTTTAATATGTTTGTATTGCTGTTTAAACTGTCGGATTATTATTAGGTAAGTAGTTGGTAGATTAAGTATAATCTATCGAAATTACATACTAAGTATAAATAATACCAATAGGTTCTGGCGCTCGGCGGACGCGGCCGCGGCACGCTCGCTTCGTTCGCTAGCCTTCGCGCGTTAATGGTCACAGTTCCAACCTAACCTAACCTTAATTACACTAAGGCAAATAAGAACTGGAGTTTTTGGTGTAAAATAATTAATCCATTTTGGTGACCACTTAAAATGTTCGCCTTTGTATTTAGAAATATGTAACTATGTCTATCACTCATCTACATCCCAGCACAAGCTTATATTAGCTTCATTTGGGCTAGATGATGTTATGTGAGAATGTCCACACACAAATACCTATGTAAATTAAACATACCTGTCTGTTTGTTTCAGCTTCACTAGAGAGGAAATCATTTATCTCAATAGCAGCAGTCAACCCGGAGTGTTATAACTCCGCTCCACTGAACACCAACAACGGAGAGCCCCTTGCTTTGCCTCCCGGTAAGACAACATTTCTCAACACTCTTCGAGCCCGTCACAGACGTATATTATACACTAGCTGAGCCCGCAACTTCGTTTACGTCTCATAAGGTGTATGAAACGAAAGGTATTTCTTCATCAGAGTCATCAAGCAGCGTCTGAAACTGCCCTGTTTGCTTAATCATAAAAGAGTTTAATGATTAAGTCGATTTTAAAACCATTCAGTCCACGCCTTCGGCGCGGACTGAATTGTTTAAAAATAGTCTTAATCATTAAGTTCTTTTATGATTAAGCCAACACGCCAGTTTAGGTTCACTCACATTCAAAGAAACCCCTACAATTAAAATTTTCAAAATATCTGATTCTTAAAAGTGTTATAACTCTTTTATTTCTAAACCGATTTACATAAAACAAACGCTAAATGTTAACTGGAGCAAACCTCAACACAATAAATAAAACCGCATTGCAATCGGTTGAGCGGTTACTGAGATTAGCGTGCACAACCGTACAGACAAACAGATATACAGACATACAGACAAACAGACAAAAATTCTAAAAATCATTGTTTTGGGTTCTATTGCGTTCATAAAGCCCCCCTATAATATTTTTTCTTATTTATCTTCCATGTACAGACAGCGACCTGTTACGATTTTATTATATGTATTGATAAATATGGTCACGCCTATTATATGCCCACATTTCACCTTTTTTAGAATCTGTGCCACGTAATAGGTGGTGAGCCGTATTACCGTGATGAAATGGACAGGCGTCCATTTCTTTATATTCTTTATATTATCGTCTTTTATAGTAGTATGAGTATCTAGATAATAAGTTTACCATAATTTCATTGTATTATTAACCCTATGCTATAGTCAATAAAGTACCTATTTATAATATTATAGTTTGACATAGTTTAAAATTTGATCGTTACAGGTACTCAAGTACCAGCGGACCCGAATCCAGAGATTGTCAAGAATGAACATGTGAGTTATAAAGACCGTTTTTAGGGTTCCGTACCCTAAGGGTAAAAACAGGATTCGATCACTGATACTTTTCTGTCCGTCCGTCTGTCAGTTACCAGGTTGTAAGTCATGAACCGTGATGGCTAGAGAGCTGAGGAAATTTTCCTTCCTCTTCACAGATGAAGTATTTCTGTTGCCGCTGAAACAAATACTAAAAACAGAAAAAAAAATTAAATAAGTTTCCCATACACCAATCTTAATTTGTTGACGATTTTTGGTACGGAACCCTCTTTAAGCGAGTTCGACTCGCACTTGGCCGGTGTTTTTTATTTATATTTAGTACGCCAAAATTACTCATAAGCTGATGTTTGAAGTTTAATCTATGATGTTATTTTGAACACAATGCCATCTATCCCAAATTAAGCTCATAAATAATTGCGGATATTCTCACACACATCATCTAGCCCAAATTAAGCAATTATGAGGTTTTGCTATGGAATCTAGACGACTGATTGAAATAACTATATTTTTTCATTTTATTTCATTTTTTTTAAATACATACATTATTATAGATAATTTACACCCAGACACAGAACTAATCAATGTGCTCATCACACAAAGAAATTTGCCCTGGGTGGAAATCGAACCCACGACCTCGGAATCCGTAGTCACGCACACTAACCACTGGACCACGAGGCTAGTCAATAGAAGCTCATAATAGCTTAATTTGGGATAGATGACTATCCCAAAAATGTTTAGGTAGTTAATGTTATTTATTTTTTCTATATTACAGGGGGAAGTGGTAGCGAACTACTGCTCGATGTGGTTCATAGGTTTGGTGTTCGAGAAGACAAACCTCAACGTGGATTTGACCCACGACATAGGTTCCTTCACCACTGCTATAAACTATCAAGCCGAGAACTCCGGTATACTCTGTGAAGGCATGAATATAGAGGTAAGGGTATTTTGTGTTTCCTTTAGTATTAGCTATAGGGAACTGTTGGACAAGAAAACCGTGGTAGCTAGACCGTTGAAATTTTCACAGATGTGCTATAACAACTATTAAAACATACATTTTTACTATTTTTTGGTACGGAATACTCAGTTTGCGACTTTGACTCCCACATGGCTAGTTTTTTTTTAATAAATGACCAAATGTTGAGTGGACAGATTTCATCCTGAAAAATTTACCGATTTGTATAAGAAAGGAGGGTTTCTTTTTAATTTTTAGTTTGATTTCTTTGACTGCTCTTCTTTTTCTTTATTGATTGCTTTGTTGACATCACAGGGCGGAAACTCCATACAAAAATGTTCGTTTTCACCCACACTAATATACACGTAATGTGAATGCTTGAATCAAGCTTGAATGTGTGTGTGAGTATACTAGGGTCACTAGCTATGGAAACAAAATAATAAGACCTACCCTCGGCTAAGCACAAATTATACCAAAGCAATAGCATAAAGTACGTAGGTAGGTAATACGTAATGCAACGCAGTGACGCTCTGTTTATGTTACGGCAATAGACACGTCAACTTGTGCGGGGGGTTGGGGAAGCTTACTCGATGGAAGGCAGGGAGTTGCCGATTTGTATACAGGGTCATTTGTAAAACACCAGCAACCTCCCAGGACTAGACAGCTACCATCATAAACAACAACATGTGATACACAATTTTTGATAATTCGTCATGTTTTTTTTCATACAAAAAAATAAAAATCTAATGTAGTGGTTAAAACTTTTATACTATGCGCATCCCAAAGATTACGACGACGTAAACAAACTCGTAAAAATTGTATTGCCCGTTCGCTCTAAGTTTGCCGCTGGCATAGACGCTCTGGTGTAGAGGCGTAGTATGGGAGGCGATCGGCAAACTTAGAGCGAACGGGTAGTAAGTGAAAGGTGTGGGGCAGGGCCGCGGGGGATGCGAACTTCAAGGACTTGACCTAATTACTGCCGTCTCATTCAGTCAGCCGTGAACATGCGCGCGCGGCATACGTATGTCCTTTGATCGCCACCGCCCGGCGCCCACCGGCGGCGTACCCGCCGCGTCGATCGATCGCCGATCGATAACTTTATGCATGTAACAGTGTTTGGTTTTATTACACGTGTGAAATACACGAAAATAGTGAGAATGTTTGCTTGGCGTGATAACCATGTGTCGGAAACTTACCGCCAATATGAAATAAGGTTTCCGAATTTACGTACACCAAGCTGTGACATAGTTATTCGCTAAACAGTGAGTGACTACGAGATTACGGGCAATTCCTTAGTGTTCACGATATTAGAATTATGTGCTTAGTGGTAATCCAGAAGCTAGTACGTATGACGCAGCACGAAGCGTTCAATACGATAACGAATGATTACATAGGTATGTCACAAAGTTTAAGATTCGTAATATTCGCTTTAATCGTTAATGTAGCTAGTCCTAATAGGCCCCCGAGACGATCATGCCTTGCAATTGTCAATCACGTTAAATATGAATGGAAGTTGCTTCAGTGTGCGTGATTGCTGTGCATGTGTGAGTGCATCGACGTATACGTACACATGAAATTCTACGTGCTTGACAATGGCCAATTGACCATGTCGGGACCCCTTTAACCTGATAACGTATGAAGGGATTGTGGATTACCTACCTAAAGTGTGCACTGCCTACAGGACACGGCAGTAATTGAATAAACCAGCAAATGATTTCGCTTAGGTACCTAGTACTTAATTAATAAAAAGAGTACATTACTTGTTACTTGGCTTGAACGTTATCAAACAACAGGTGGCGAACAAAAGGTCAGAGTGCGTGCTTTCTTTGCACGTGTGTGTGCGTCGACGTGTATGTACACATGACTTGACTCAAATCGCTCGACCATCTCCGTAGCTCATTACCTATGGGCTCAGGAGACGGTCAGTAATATTGAGAGAAGTCTGTTAAAACATGAATGAAAGTAGCTTCAGTGTGCGTGCTTTCTTTGCAAGTGTGTGTGTATCGACGTGTAGGTACACATTTATTGATGTCAAGTTATTGTTGATTATTTGATCGTATGCGGAGTCCATTAGTAGGTATTATTGAGAGACGCGAGTGCGTAGCTTGTTGTAGTGCTATCTTTTCATTTATGAATGAAACATAGACTATGAATGTCACGACAGTATGGAAATAATAATACAAAGTTGAAAAATGCTTTTTGTGTTTTTGTATTCAGTGTATTTGGGGTATCTTGGAAGTGGTAGACCAAATGTTGTTGCTGATGGTGTCAACAATCCAGTCCTAGCAGGTTGCTGGTGTTTTACAAATGACCCGTATAGTACTATTATATTATCTGTGGTTGACATACTGTTTTAAAAAATCGATTTATCGCAGGACCAATATAAAGCACCTTAATTTGACTACAACGCCATCTCTTATCAGTTTTGCAAACGTTAAATAGTCATAGAGCAACGCGAACTGTCTAAAGGGAGACGACATAGAACGATTTCTCGGTACATATTTGTCTGTCATATTTTGCGGGTGGCGGGAGGAAATATTCCTCACCCACACTTTCTTAGACTCGTACTACAATAGCAACCAACTGCCAATACAAAGCCCACGTAATACAATTAAAACAATACACTCATAAATTTCACACACACATGATACATTTTGTGTCATAACACCCAAAGTCGCTCAACCGATCCATGTATTGTATGTGACGTCCGGCGAAGTTGGTAAACAAATCTGCATAAGCACGACTATCATTTACGACGACCTTTAAATAGGTGTAAATAACAATAACTTGTTATAAAATTACTTATAAAAGATAATGCCATTTTTCTTTAGATTTCTTTCATCACATTTCTTTTCGTATTATTATCTAATTATTTCATCATTTTTATAAAATGACAATTCAACCGCGCATCCTGTCAACTAGACTAGAAACTTCAAAAAATAGTTTTTATGTAACTAGGCTCTCAAAATGTCGGTCGTCAAAATGTCACAACATTGCCAGAGGAGGTGTTCTAAGCAAGGCCTCTCCCTCTGTAAAGGCGCGCGATGCTGTGTAAATAGTTCACTTGTCGGGTAGTGAGGTCGATACAGAAAGTTACGTCAGCCTGACAGACGTCAGTTGTCATGTAAATGACTTGTCGTATTGGAAAGGGAATGTGCGCTGTGCGATGCGCTCACCTTTGAACAAGAAGTGGTGGAGAACAGTCACACTTGAAAAGGCTCGGTGGTGAACATGATGGATTCCAAATAACAAAGTACGACGTTAAACGTATTAAAATGTTAATCACCTCAACTTTACATTGTAATCGTCGTAAGTTGTGGCTTTTCAATGAAGTAATACAAAGTCTGTCACAGGCGCGCCACGTCCGTCGCAAACAACTACACCAGTACCTGTCGGGGCCGCTGCTGCCACGCCGCGAGCGCGGCACTACTTCAGACGCGCGGCGTCACCCGCCCGAGCCTGCCACCCCTACCATCGCTACCGCTCCGCTCAAGAGAGCCAAGCGATTATCTGAGAGCAGCGGGCCAACTCCCAGCAAGTACGATCTTTTTCTCAATTTTTACGTTGTGTTTTAGGAAATATTATTATGCCTTTTTTTCATTATAGCCCACATTTCACCTTTTAGATTTTGCGCCACGTAATAGGTGCTGAGCGTGTTGATATGGACAAATGCAGGTTGTGACTGCCTGCTGTCAAATCTTACCTTCAACTTGGCTTAGCGACAAGATCCCTCAGCAGGCAAACGGCGAAGTTGCACCATCTAGTTTCTTACAAACATAGTCCAAAAATGGTTTAAGCCCAGCAGCTTAGCGCAGTTGGACTTTCAAACTCTCAAACTTTTCAACTCTTAAAATTCCTTCAGAGTATGCGTTTTCGCTGACACGTTTCTGAAACGTTTATTGTAAAGTGAAAGTTTAGTCCGATTGACGTTGTCATTTTTGTTTTATTTCAAACTTTGAACAGATGATCCACGTGACCTAGTGACGTAGTTTAATGCAACAGAGTCACAGACTACAGACAAAGTCTCGACATAAGCCCCTCTGCACTCTATTTTATAGAGCCCCTCTAAAATGTGCAATATTTAATTTCAGACGGATGAAGTGAGCTTACTATCGTACAACGAAGACTCAAACGCGTCTCACGTGTACGAGGTGATACAGAACGGCGCTGAGGCATCGGGTGCGGCTCCACCACAGGCGACAGCGGGAGTGGAGTGGTAGCAGGCGCCAACGCCGACACAGCGGACCTCAGCACGGAAGGCGGTTACACTTTCGAATGCGCTACCAAGACAGTCAAAGTGATACTTGCTCTGATTGCTTTATTAAATAGTATTGTTAATGAATAAAATTTTATATTGTTCCACAATTATTAGTGTTTATTATTATCTCTCTAAATAAACCTATACCTAAATTTGTAAGACAGCTATACACCTACGCCTCACCACCTATTACGTGGGACACATATTTTAGTAATTTATAATTCTGGACATATCAAGAGACATTGCATCCAATCATGCAAGCAAAATAAATACAATATAAAACATATATTTTGATTCCTGGGTAGAATTGCATTGAAAAGCATCATGCTTTATTCTGTGATCATTCCAAGGCTTTTGTAGTGTTCTTCACGAAACATTAGTCAGGAAACTATATGCATGTTATTTTTTTAATTAAATTGCAAATATTTAACAATACTATTCTGTTTTATAATATATACACGTTTAATTCCTACAGGCACTTAGGCATCAAAATAGTAACCGATTTAACTCGTACCACTATAACTATGCAACTAGACGGGTCTAAACGGTCTCATCTCATAATGTCCGAAATGTCCTATATCATGTTCTTTTCTCGAAATGTCCTTTCTCATAATGTCCTTTCTCGAAATGTCCTTTTCTCAAAATGGCCTTTTCGCGAAATGTCCTTTTCTCAAAAAGTCCCTTTCTCAAAATATGTGCACTACAGTATTAACCCCGCTCAATCCGACTTGGATAGGTTAGGTTAAAACGCAGCAGTTCATTATATATGAAGGTAGCAATATGTTAGCAAATATTGCTTTAAATGCTTTAAAAAACACAATTTTTCTCTGTTTTTTCTCCCTGAATAGGTGAGAAAAAACACCTGCATTTCATCTAAAAAACTCGTTTATTTTGTTTAAATCAAAGGTAGCAATTATTTAATGATTGGTAGCAACTTTCTATAACTGTTTCGATGTGATCTATGGGTGGTGACCGTCTATTCTGACGCTCACGAAACACATTGACATAGTAAACTTGATATTTAGGCACACATGGGAGCGAAGAAGACCATTTACACTTAATTTATAATGGTGTTCAGAACATCCATACCAAATTTTAGACTTGCTTCTCTTTCTGCATTCTTTAAAATAGTTTGAAATTCAATTGTAATTTATATTGACTCATCTTTTTATTTCTTTAGATGCAGCTGTTCGGTCTTCTCTCGTTTTCCATAAATTCATTTGCACTAATATTGTTTGCCATAATCATCTTCGATCATAATATTTACTTGCACTATTATCATTTTATACTAATAATGTTTGCCTTAACAACTCAACAGTATAACTTTTATTTGCCATAAAATGACTTTCTATAGTAACATATATCATAATAATTAGTTTCCATAAGAACACATCTCATTATCGACTCATGACATAATCAAAATTTGATATAATTATGAAAATAATACATAATATTGTTAGGTCGAAATTAATTATTGTTCACACCCCGATTCAGTGCAATCCGACTCGGTTTGATTTTTAAACCACCCAGTAGTATATTATGGTGAATAAAAATTATGGAAAATAGCATTATTGAAAACGAAAATTTTAACAAATACATTTATGGATTTAAATTATTATGACACTTGATCGATTATGACCCATGGAATTAGTAAAAGTCATTTTATGTCATTCACGATTATGGCAACTGAAGCGTTATTTCTAATGAAATTTCTGGCAAATACCAGTAAGGCATATGAAATTATGGCATTTTAAATTATGGCAAACATTAGTAAACCGCAGCTGTTCATTATATTTGCAGTTGCTAGTTTATTGACTAGTGTTCTGTAAAACGATCGCGGCGTTAAACCAAACCTGTTCTTACCTTATGTCGGTGGAGAGTCGGCGATGCTGAAGCTTGCAGTGAATTTGCTCAGTCACGATGGATGTAAAGATCTTCCAGATAAACAGTGACCAGCAAGCCCCAACAGACCTAATTGCTTGGCTAAAACCGCAAAAGCAGAACCTACATTTGAAAATCACGATACTTTGTACGTCTTCAAGATTTTACACAGCACTCAATCTATGATAATTTATTAAACAGATCAAGTATCGGAAAGGATTAAAGATGGTTTATTTTTAGGTCTTGAATTAATGCCGCTTAAAATCATGACGTAAAAAGTATTTGTTCAACAAGCTTTGGTTTAAAGCGAAGTAGTTGTCACTTGGAGACCACTCGGACTATCAGTCATTCTGTGATAACCCAGCGATAAACAAATAAGCAAAAAAGCTCATGACCCAAGGGTAGGCAGTCACTCTATACCGTATAAGCATAGCTTATTGCTGAATGTAGCAAAAAATAAAGGTATTGAAATACAAGCTAAGCTAAGCTAAGGAAATACAAGCAAAGTATAGGCATATGATAAATTTTACTGAGTTATTGTAGAGTAGTCAGCAGCGTCAGGTTCTCGTGGCAAGTCTGGACGTGAACATTCTCTCGTTGGATACCATGGTGCAAGCTATAAACTCCAGCTGTAGGAAGTAGGATGCCGCCGTGTCGGTAGGCGAAATCAAGTGTAGAGAAGGGTATACACAGTTAACGGAGAAATATAAAGTGAAAACAGTGACAAAGCACAGACAGGTAAAACAAGCGATTAAAAAGCATTAAGTGAGCAAAGGGGAGAAATATGAAGGTAAAAGGAAAAGTATTAAACTTGTTTAAATCATTGAGGGTGTAGATGACTGGCGAGCTGCCCACATTGTTGATCCAGCGGGAAATTTTCAAAGCGTGATGCAGGATTCGATTCGTAGTAGCTAGACTATTTTTTGCTAGATGTTGCTCCTCAACTTTAAATCAAGCAGACCATATCTAAAAGGTTTGTGAGCAAGGAATACCATTAGTATATTAATTAAATTATTAATATAATTAACCTTTTATTTTCAACCGACTTCAAAAAAGGAGGAGGTTACTCAATTCGACCGTATATAATTTTATTTTCTAGTAATAAGGTAAATATATTAAATTATTAAATGCAACGCTTGTGGTCCCGCAACTCTGTAAACGATCACTGTAAGCAACATTTACTATGGCCGGTTATGGATGGATTACCATAGTGTGACCACTTTCGTGACTTTTATTTGCAAGTATTTCCGCGCTTAGGAAGGCACGCTAAGCCGCTGGTCCCGGTTGCCAATAAAATGGCATTCGTTAAGCCTTTATCGGCGGTTTGAAAATTGCTGAACAAGACGCAGATTCGACCCCGCGTCGAATGCTGTTCTCAGTTTTGGGATGACTCCGCGATGGCAGAGTATCTGTTTAAATGGTTGTCCTGAGGCGACGGGAGGCCTCGAGCCGTCAGCGGAGCGAAGAACCATAGCTGTCTTCTAACGAATGTATTACGGCGAGTGTTCTGAACAGCTCTTCAACCTGATCCCACCCTCTGCGTTCCGATCCCGAACAACGCGTGCCGGACAGAGATGCCACTCATACACAATGGAGAGAATCTTCGCCAGAACTGAGCGCTTCAAAAGATCGTTCCTCACACACGTGTTTTCCTCATCTTACAAGCCCGGGTTTTCCAAGCGAAGCGTAAAGGGGCACATCCCAGGGCCGCCAACTTGAGGACCACTGTCAGAAGTCTTACAGACTGTGAGAGTGGCCCCCAATCGCTAGATGTGCCACGACTTTCCATCAGGCTGGCGAAGTCAATTTGGCGAGCTTAATATAAAAAAAAAGCAAGCAGTAGCAAGAAAACACAGTTCATTCATTTAGAATAGGTATATAATTAAAGGGGGGTTCGCCACAATCGCGGCCGTCAGACGGGTCATGGACGATTGGCTGGAGAGAAGACACGGTGCTCTTTCCTACCGGTTGTCACAGATACTTACCGGGCACGGTAGCTTCGGTAGGTGGCGAAGACACCGGGAAACCACGGCCGAGTGTCAGCACTGCGAGGACCGCAGCGATGACACGGCGCTCCACACACTGGTGGAGTGCACGGCGTGGTCAGGTCCTCGTGGTGGGGTTGGACGTGGACAACTCTCGCTCGAGACTATGGTGCGAGCCATGTGAGCCAGCGGGAGTAAGTGGCTATCTGCGAGCAGGTCATGTGAGTGAAAGAGGCTGCGGAGCGAGAAAGGGAGAGAACTCTCCCACGCGAGTTCCGCAGTCGGGCGCCGCCGACTTGTCTTCGCCGAAGACTATCGGCCTCCATGCTAGCAGGCCCATGACGGCAGCGTGACGTGAGAGATTCAAACACAGCCCCCCTTAGAAGCGGGATCACACCCGAAACCTCCCAAAGTCGCGGGATAGCACCCGAACCACCCTCTAGGCGACGCAGCAGTGGTGGCCGTGGGCCTGTTGGGAGTCCTGGGACATCCTTCCGAGGGCTTACTCGGGGTTCCCAACCATAGGCTGTTGGGCGTAACGTGAGGTTTTTCAGTCGGTAGGAATCCGGCATAGCATCCATGAGAATTCTCCCTCACGTTAAAAAAAAGGTATATAATTAAACTTTAAGTTCTTTCATTATTGAGCAAACAGGGCAGTTTCACTGCCATGCCGCAAAACCAAACATTTCATACGACGAGGGTCATAGTAAATATATAAAATAGATTATATTTAATACTTTAAAATAAAAATAGACAATAATCTATGTACTTAATTTTTTTTTTATTTCATATATAAAAAATAAATTAACATAATTTTGCAGTAAATATAGTGGGAGAGCTGATAGATATTTTTGAGTTCATATTTTGAGGTGATATACATTAAACATGATATTTTAACGGTTATTGTATTAAAATTGACTAAGAATAAAGGAGACCAACGGTCCCATGAATTTATTGACTCTTTGCATAAAAACGTAAAGTCAAAAATTCATTTGACTTTATAAAAGCATTCCATATTTAAAATTAATAAAAGCAGCTAAATACATACGAGTAGAATGCTATTACCACGTAATAAGCTACCACCTATGACGTGGGACAATGAACAATAAGGTGAAATGTGGACGTATAGTATGCCTCAGCCTACCCCTTAGAGGATAAAGGCGTGGCTTTATGTATATAAAATGCTATATAATGAACTCTGCGAACTAAAATTTCATTTAATCAAGAGACATTTCAAAATTTATGGGTGTTTTTAGCCTCGGTCACCTCTCATTCAGTGTTTAGACCCGAGTTGAATAATGAAATCATCTCGTTTTATTCACCTTTTTATACCACTTAGAAGACAAACAAGCCTACAGCCCCTTTTTCTAAAGTGGTCACCGTAGCATATGAACATTTGCAACATCAAAGTTTATTTAAATTCATTTCAAAAATTATTGTTCTATTTTACCTCAATAATGTCTACCCAGCTCTCCAGCTATAATGATCACTTTTTTCATCTATTTTAATACTCCATATTCGTCAGTGTGTAAACAGGTTCCGTTATCTGAAATCAAATACAAATAAATAAATATAAATATTTGTGGATAATCTCAGACAATATTATCTAGCCCAAATTAAGCTAATATTAGGTGCTTACATATGAAATTGGCGTTTTGTATAGGAGGAACAAAAAGTCGAACATTTTTAAATATAATATATTTAATTAATCAAAGTATGAACCATTGTTTTCTATGCATTTTTGCCATCTCATAGGTAGTTCATTGATCCCTTTACTAAAAAAACCAGTCGGACGGGAATCAATAAAATCTGTGAAGGCGATTTGGACTGCCCCATCAGAGTTGAATTTTTTCCCTTGCAAGAAGTTGTCCAAATTTCGAAAAAAATGGTAATCTGTTGGAGCAAGATCCGGGGAGTACGGAGGATGTTTTAGACATTCCAATTGAAGCTCTTCTAATTTGGTAGCCGTCTGTTGTGCAGTGTGTGGTCTAGCGTTGTCGTGAAGCAGCAGTGGCGTGGAGCGATTGACCAGCCTAGGTTGTTTAGCCGCTAGCTTTTCCATCATGGTTTACAATTGCTGACAATAGACATCAGCCGTAATAGTCTGGCCAGATTTGACAAACCGTAATGAACAATACCGGCACTAGTCCACCAAACGCTTACAAGTAACTTTTTTGGGGTTAATTTTCGCTTGGGGCAGGATTTGGCTGGCTGGCCAGGATCCAACCATTGCGCTGAGCGCTTTCGATTATCGTAAAGAATCCATTTTTCGTCACAGGTATTGATTCGGTTTAAAATACCTTCATTATTGTGCCGGTTCAGTAATGTAACGCAGCAGTCGACGCGCTTTTGCCGGTTTGCTTCAGTCAATTCGTGAGGTACCCACCTTTCAAGCTTTTTAATCTTCCCAATTTGCTTCAAGTGAATTAAAACAGTTTTATCACTAACACCGCAGCCTGCAGCTAACTCGGACGTGGTTTGCGATGGATCCGCTTCCACAATAGCCTTCAATACTTCATTATCAACTTGAGTCTCAGGCCGTCCACGGGGCTTGTTCTGCAGGTCGACATTTCCTGAACGAAAACGTTGGAACCAAAAACGAACTGTGTTTTCTTTTGCAACATGACCGCCATACACATCATTCACCCTTCTAGTCGTTTTCGCAGCACTAGTGCCACGGCGGAACTCGTACTCGTAAATAATGCGATATTTGAAGTTTTCCATTTTGTAAAATGAGTGACGCAAACAGAAAAAAACAGAAGAAAAAAACAAATGAATGACGGTCATCGAAGGATAAATACATGAGTAAATAGCTGGGAAAATTTGAATTTGGAATTCCTTACCAAAGAGGAGAAAATCGTAATTAAAGTGACCAGTACGAAAAACGCCAATTTGATGTGTAAGCACCTAATATTATAAGCTTGTGCTATGGGATCTAGACAACTGATAGACATATTTCTAAATACATACATATTATAGATGAATTACACCCATACACAGAATAAATCAATGTGCTCATCACACAAAGAGTGGGAACCGAACCCACAACCTCTGTATACTCAGTCAGGCACACTAACCACTGGCCAGTCAAATTATCAAATACTAGCTGATGCCCGCAGCTCCGCGCCAAGTTTTGTTCCCGTTTCCGCTTACCGTGGGAACTTATTGCCGGATAAAATGTAGCCTATGTGTTATTCCAGACCTATATCTACCCCTGTACCGAATTTAAGCCAGATCCGGTAAGCCGTTAGAGCGTGAAAGAGTAACAAACATCCACACACTATCCAAACATCCACAAAACACTCACAAACTTTCGCATTTATAATATTAGTTAAAAGTAAGATTAACAGTCAAGTACACAAAAATAAGCCAAGACAAGTGCGAGATGGACTCGCTCACGGCGGGTTCCGCAACAAAACGGCAAAAAAGCACATTTTTTTTGTATGTGAGCCCAACTCGGGGCTCTCAACCGTAGGCTGTTAGGTAGGATACGTGTGGTTTTTGGTCGGTAGAAGTCATAGCATCCATGTAGGATTTTCCTCACGTTAAAAAAAAAGTGAGCCCAACTTATTTTTTTTTTTGAAACGAAGTTCCTTATCGCGCGTTGTGAAAGGGGGCTAGACGGAAAAAATTCTCACGAAAAGTTGTAACGACACTTTCGGTAGTGATAGTGGTAGTGGTAGTGGTAGTGGTAGTGATAGTGATAGTGGTAGTGATAGTGATAGTGATAGTGGTAGTGGTAGTGGTAGTGATAGTGGTAGCGATAGTGATAGTGATAGTGGTAGTGATAGTGGTAGTGATAGTGGTAGTGATAGTGGTAGTGATAGTGGTAGTAATAGTAATGATAGTGGTAGTGGTAGTGATAGTGGTAGTGATAGTGGTAGTGCTAGTGCTAGCCAGGGGATGAACATGAACTCTACGAGCAACACCAAAGCAAATAGGAGTTTCGCTCTGTTCAGTTTCAGTCGCGCGTAAAGGTTACACGCACTCCCTTTTTTTTATATTTGTTTTCTTTTTGTTTTTGTTTCTGTTTTTGTTTTTGCTTACAATAAAATTTTAAAATTTAAATAAAATTTTATTACAATTCCTTCACTTTAATCGAAAGGAACTTCGTTCCATCCGGGTGTCCCTTGACACCTCTCAAGTTTTTTATTATTTTGTTGTGACAGTGGCAACAGATATACATCATCTGTGAAAATTTTACCATTTGGTTACGGAACCCTAGTTTATGGTAGTACTGTATGTCTGATCAGTACCTGATTTTCCTTTTTAACAGCTTGCAACTCTAGTATTTCGTTCTGTATATCAATACTTAAATCTTGTATAGGGACGGGCTCGGTTCGCCAATATACATTTTGATGTTTCGATACACGGTTACGACGCTTATGGTCTTTGAGATGTACCTGAAAACAAACATTCAACTTGAGGTAATATACATTTTTGTTATACTACTAAGGAGGCAGATAGCTTGCGGCCACGTGATGGTTGTTTATCGTAGCCTATGAACGTGGGACAATGTGTAAAGGTGAAATATGAGCGTATTATATGCCTCTGCTTGCCTCGGGGATAAAGCCGTGGCCGCATGTATGCATGTATGAATTGGAAAATAATCGTTACTCACAGGCCGAGAACGACAACTTCCCATAATGACAAAATTTAACATGGACAACTTTCTTAAAAAATCTAAAATGCTGTCGTCATTTTAGATTTATTTTTAAGTATAAATATGTTTTTTTTTGTTGTAAATTGACCAATAAATTGTCGTTTGAAGCTTTGAATTCAAGAATTTGTCATTTTCAGAAAATTGTCTGTCTGCCGCTGTCATAAAAGGCGCGACCGTATGTATGTATTATTATGTAATGTTTGTTTCGAAGTTTGGGTTTTCTATTTCATAATATTACTAGCGGACATCACGCGGTTTCACCCGCGTAGTCCCTGTTCCCGTGGGAATACGGGGATAAAATATAGCCTATGTTCATCGCAAAGAGTTTAGCTTTCCAACAGTGATAGAATTTTTCAAATCGGTCCAGTATTTCCGGAGCCTATTCGATGCAAACGAACAAACAATCAAATCTTTCCTCTTTAAAATATTAGTATAGAAATACAGAATAATAAAATTGTGCTATGATCCCATAGCACGTGCTTAAAGCTTAATTTGGGCTAGATGATTTTGTGTGAGAATGTCCAAAAATATTCATTTATTTATGTATGTATGGAATTTGGTACGTATGTATGTATGTCTGCATATTTGTATGTGTGTATGACGTACCTTCCTGATGTGCGTATTGACCATAGACTTGAGGTGAAAGAGCGCCGGACACAGCGGACATCGTCTCGTAGGCGCTGTGTGGGCGCACAATGCGTGTTGGTTCCTTCGGTTCAGAGACACGAAGCTACGCTCGCACACCTTCAACCACAAATGTAAATTAAGTAAAATCTCTTGATAAGGCATATTATACTAATAAATGATGATAACGGCTTTGTCCCCGTGTAATTCGGTTCCCGGTCCCGCTACTCGTGGGAAGATATTCCCAGGACGATAAGTAGCTTATGTGTTATTCCAGACTACAATATATCTCTGTACCAAATTTCAGCCAGATCCGCTCAGCCGTTAGAGCGTGAAAAGGTAACAACAATCCACACCTACAATCAAATAAACACGCAAACTTTAGCGATAGATAGATGCACTAACCTCGCATTTATAAGGCCTCTCATTATTATGCAGTCTGATGCCACATTAACACCCTTGCGTGAACAAAGTATCGCCCACAAGTGGGACACATACATTTCTTCTAGACATCCACACTGACACAGCATTATAATATTAGGAATAGATAAAATGTACCGACCTCGCATTTATAAGGCCTCTCATTATTATGCAGTCTCTGATGCCACATTAACGCCCTCTCGTCAACAAAGTATCGCCCACAAGTGGGACACATACATTTTTGTTTACTGCTGCCCCCTTTAGCTATTGGCTCTGTTTTGACCTGTTTTATGGCACCTTTCGTTTTGGACCTGTATAAAAAATGTTACTATGAATGAAGTAAATTTTTCAAACACACTTTACTTTAACTACATAAACTAATCGGTTGGAACCTAAAAAGTACCATGATAATTCCCTAAGGTAGTATGATAATGTACAAAGGCGAATCCAGCAGGTTATGTGAAATTAAAATTAAAAATTCCATTAAGTGCCCATAATCCAGAGTATGAAATGAAGTACTTGAACATAAAAATTCGTGACTGTGTCACGTATGTAGCTGTTTTTCTGCAATTGATATTGATTTAATATTTTATGTTTTATGTTACAATCGCGACATTATGCAAAAGATACAATACGAGAAAACGACATTCAGCTAAACACACATAAGTAGGTACTTCAAAAAAGACATATTTCGAATAAATAAAAAAAAAACATCAAAGATCTTACTTGTGCCCAGTATTCTTCAAATGGTCTTCATGTTTCTTGATATGCATCTCAAAACTGATTTCCCCTTTATACAGCCTCCCGCAATAAAAGCAAGTGAATTTCTTACAATGCTTGTAATCATAATGATCTTTCAGTCCACGCTCGTCTTCTGTAATAACACCGCATATTTCGCATATGTGGGCACCGTCTTTCTGTTTCGAAAAGAAAGTGAAATCTGTATTTTTTTCACCCTTATAGTTACCGTTCCTGTGGAAATACAGGAATAAAATATAGTGTATAGCACCCGCTGATAGCGCAGCTTTTCAACAGTGTAGAAATTTTTCGAATTGGTTCAGTAGTTTCTGAGCCTATTCGATACAAACAAACAATCAAAGCTTTCCTCTTTATAAAATTAATATAGACCAGTTGACGATAATAGAAATAACAAATAGGCTTCTACTTTTCATTCCCGAAATATGTTGCCATGGCTTGCGGGAACAGGTCACCTAGTTAATAATAAGAATGCATTCGGTGAATCTAGGTTCTGTCGTTTCCTATGCAGTTCCTGCCTTAATATACTGTTCAGCCACTCTCAAGTGGGTGCCTGTCGTTTGACCGAAAAGATTTTGCCAAAAATTCACTACCCAAACAAATTTTGGCAATTTTTTGAAACCAAAATAAATAATTTTAATACGCAGTTTTTTATTTTGTCAAATTTTTATTTAGCAAAACATTACCAAGGATAATTACAGCAAACAATCATAAGACAATAAACGTTTGGTCAAATGATTTGCTATGCCAACTATTTCGATGGTGTGTGTAACCCAAAGACTTCTATATAAACTGAGGTAGACGCGCCGTACTCTAACAAGCGAGATTTCAAAAGCAATCCTCAAACACACACATTGCTTAGACTACACTCACTTATAAATACTACTCACGTAATTGCCACCACACACAATAGCAATATACGGATAGAACAAGGGTAAAAGAGAAGGCGTATGGACTCCAATTGCAAGTCGAGTACCTACTCTCGAAGTTTTGACTCACAACAGTGCAAACAACGCTGCTAATTAGCGCAGTTTATAGGTTTCAAAAATCGGTGCGTAGGGCATGTCTACCTCAGTTTACATAGAAGTCTTTGGTGTAACCCCGATGGTTTGGACATGTGGAGAGAATGGATGGAAATAGGCTGACGAAACAGATTTATGAAGCGAGAGTGAATGAGCAAACTGGTAGGGGTCGACCTCGGCATACTCATGTCGATCAAATCAATAATCTTCTGAGAAAAGGCCAGGTCAAGAGTACCCTTAACCGAAGAGCATGTATGAAGACACTTATGAAAGTTGAAGAAGCAAAAGTTGTTTGCCAGAATCGTAGCAAGTGAAAGTCATAGTCTCTGCCTACCCCGTTGGGAGAAAGGCGTGATGTTATGTATGTATGTATGTGTAACCCCGAAATGGTTAGGTTAGGTTAGAAGACACTCGCATTAGCATTAAAATATATTTCTCCAACTGAAACATGTGCCTAAATAAAAATTGGTAAAAGTACTAGTTGGTAAATATGTTATTGTTTAAACGTTCACTGCCCAAACATAACGTTTGCCTTACAATTATTTGTGAAGAGATTTTTTGCTAAGTAATAATTTAGCAAATTAAATTATGCGAAACATTTTTTGGGGAGTGATAATTTGGCAATTTCTTTTCGGTCAAACAGAGAAGATTCCGCTCAAGTAGCTTGACGACGTCTACTCTAACAGACCTTGACATCACAATACATTTTACTCGGAATGTAATGTCATGGTCAGGTACAACTAAAGTTCCAATCCCCTCGGAGATACTACATTGAGCAATAGTTAAGTCCCCGTTGCATTCAACATTACAAACTTGGAAGCCCGGATTCACAGTGATTTGTCTTTTATAGTTTTCTTTCAGTACAGCTGGAGGTGACTTATCTGAACTCCAAGCCCGTCTACATGTAACTCAGCCATAGCCCTATCTTTCAATCAGCAGGTGCACTACCCACAGGTGGGGTAAGCTCGGGCCACAAAGATCTTTATGTAAATGTGTATACTCCGGACAGGGATAATTGGTGGTATAAAATTAAATTAAGTACATCATGTAGTATGAAGCATTATTTATTGTACATATTTAGCAAATCAAATTCAGATATTATTTACAGAAACGATCTTAACTATTTCAAAACATTATACAGGGTCATTTGTAAAACACCAGCAACCTCCCAGGACTAGACAGCTACCATCATAAACAACAACATGTGATACACAATTTTTGATAATTCGTTACATGTTTTTTTTTTCATACAAAAAAATATTAATCTAATGAAGTGGTTAAAACTTTTATACTATGCGCATTCCAAAGATTACGAACGAAGACGTAAACAAACTCGTAAAAATTGTATAGCCGGTTCGCTCTACGTTTGCCGCTGGCATAGACGCTCCGGTGTAGAGGCGTAGTATGGGAGGCGATCGGCAATGTGAACGGGTGAACGGGTAGTAAGTGAAAGGTGTGGGGCAGGGCCGCGGGGGATGCGAACTTCAAGGACTTGACCTAATTACGTACGACCGTCTCATTCAGTCGGCCGTGAACATGCGCGCGCGTCATACGTATGTCCTTTGATCGCCACCGCCCGGCGCCCGCCGCGCCGCGTCGATCGATCGATGTATCGTAAGCGTAACTTTATGCATGTAAGTGTTTTATTTTATTACACGTGTGAAATACACGAAAATAGTGAGAATATTTGCTTGGCGTGATAACTATGTGTCGGAAACTTACCGCCAATATGAAATAGGGTTTCCGAATTTACGTACCAAGCTGTGACATAATTATTCGCTAAACAGTGACTACGAGATTACGGACAATTCCTTAGTGTTCACGATATAAGTCATCGATAGCCTGCACCCTCCGTTGGATATTTGCATTCCACTAGTTTATGATTACAAGCTTGCTTATAACACAGGTAATATACAATATAACTACTACAAAGCGGATTACGAACACATTAAGTTATTTCTGTCAGATGTTGACTGGGTGGAAGTTCTTAAACCCATGGTTGATGTGGATGACATGGTCAAAGTGTTTTACGAGATCATCAGGCAGGCAATCATAAAATTTGTCCCAAGAAAAAAAATTGTTAATAAACAAAATAAGTATCCTCCCTGGTTTAACTATGCCCTGAAAAAAGCTATAAAAGAGAAATACAAACTAAGACGCCGTGTTAAGAAATATAATAATCCGTTAGATGTGTATGAATTAAAACTGGTTAGTAAGCGATGTACTTCTATGATTAGCTCTTGCTACAGTCAGTACGTCGATAGACTTGAGGCAAACATAACTAAAAACCCAAAGCACTTTTGGGCTTATGTAAAGGCGAAACGAGGCGGTTCTAGTTCTTACCCCCTATTGATGTCTGATGGCAACGAAACCACTTCAAATGGGATGCGGGTTTGTGAAATGTTTGCAGGATTTTTCTCGTCAGCATACAGCGGCGATGTTGAAAGCGCAGTATTTAACGCTTCTGACTACTTAAAAAATATAGAAAACCAAGGTCTGAACTTAATTACCCCTGTTATACAAGTTGATAAATTACTGGCAAAATTAAAGAATCTAGACCATACAAAGGGAGCTGGTCCCGACGGCATACCGCCAGTTTTTATTTCGAAATGTGCAAAGTATCTTGTTGCCCCCTTGATATTAATATTTAATCAATCGTTATCATCTGGAGTATTTCCCAAAGAATGGAAAATAGCTAAAATAGTCCCTGTTCATAAATCGGCCAATGATTCTGTAGTGTCGAATTATCGCCCCATCTCAATTTTATCAACTTTCGCTAAGGTGTTTGAGTCTCAAGTATGTCCGAAAATACAAAATCATTTTAAACTGTTTATAAACGAAAGTCAGCATGGATTTGTGGCAGCAAGATCCACTAATACAAATTTGGTGGCGTTCACAGAGACTCTAGCTGAGGCTATGGATGCTGGCAAGCAGTATCATGTAATATACACCGACCTCAGCAAGGCATTTGACAGGGTCCCCCACAATATCCTTCTTCGAAAGCTGTCCATGTATGGCATAACGGGTAGCTTTTTGAGTTGGTTGAGGTCATACTTAGACGACCGTTCTTTTTTTGTAGTTGTCAATGGCTATGAGTCTGGCACTAGGCCCGTTACGTCTGGGGTTCCTCAGGGTTCACATATTGGCCCCATTTTGTTTAATGTATTCATAAATGACCTCCCTACGTGTTTTCAATTTGCAGACAGTTTCATGTACGCAGACGACTTAAAGTTTGGCGGCATAGTGAATTCCTTAAAGGACGTGCATTTGCTGCAAACTGATTTAAACAGATTAATTGAGTGGTGTAAGCAAAATGGGATGCAACTTAATACGCAGAAATGCTTACACGTTAAATTCTCTCGGAAGGTCAATTTGCTCGATGCTATTTACTATATAGATCAAGAGGAAGTTCAAGAGGTCGATGAGGTAAAGGATCTGGGAGTCGTATTTGACAAGAGGCTTACATTTTTGCCGCAATTGGAAACTGTTGTGAAACGTGCGTCCCGAATGCTGGGGTTTGTTATACGCAATGGAAAAGTTTTCCGTAGTAGCAGGCCCAAAATTTTATTATATAATAGTCTAGTGCGAAGTATCTTGGAATATTGTAGCGTGGTTTGGAGGCCCCACTTTGCTGTACACTCGGTGCGACTAGAGCGGGTTCAAAAGAGATTTCTTTGGCACATTTCTCACAAGGAAAGGGCAATGAAAACTACACCTTACCCCAAGAAATTGCAGAGATTTAGTATGATTTCATTACTGGATAGGGGGAAACTGAATGACTGTATTTTCATGTACAAAATTTTGCATAATATCCTAGACTGCCCGCAATTGTTGGCCAGGATTAATATAAGGGTCACAGCTAGATATCCTCGTAACCGAATAACTCCTTTTTATCCGCCATTGCGCAGAACAGTGTATTGTGCTAACTCTCCGATTCCAAGGCTTTCCAGACTGGGAAATGAGTATAGTGACCTTGTGGACATTCATGCGGACTCGCTTTTAGGGTTCCAGTCTGCACTTGTGAGACACTACAGGGATAAAGAAGGTGTTTTGTCCATGTAGTGTCTTATATCTGTAGGGTATTAGTTGGATGGCTACTTCGTGTTACGCTTAATTGTATTGTAAAGACTTCCACAAATATTTTCAAAACAAGGATAATGAAGTAAGAATGGTCCAATCGGTTAACAGTGACGTTTGATTTATTTAAATGTGAATTAGATATAATGAATAGATTTATATTAGATAAGTTAGTTTAGATTGTTTTATATAAAAAGTTGCATGCTGTAGTCGCCTATAATTATTTGTTACACTATATCTTTCACTTAACTATGTGATATTGTGTCATGTAAAAGTGTAAACGAATGTTGGCGATTCAAATAAATAAATAAATAAATAAATAAATAAATAAATATAAGAATTATGTGCTCAGTGGTAATCCAGCAGCTAGTACGTATGATGCAGCACGAACCGTTCAATGTTTCAATACGATAACGAATGATTACATAGGTATGTCACAAAGTTTAAGATACGTAATATTCGCTTTAATCGTTTAATGTAGCTAGTCCTAAACCTGATAACGTATGAAGGGATTGTGGATTACCTACCTAAAGTGTGCCCTGCCTACAGGACACGGCAGTAATTGAATAAACCAGCAAATGATTTCGCGTAGGTACCTAGTACTTAACTAATAAAAAGAGTACATTACTTGTTACTTGACTTGAACGTTATCAAACAACAGGTGACGAACAAAAGGTCAAAGTGCGTGCTTTCTTTGCAAGTGTGTGTGCATCGACGTGTATGTACACATAACTTGACTCAAATCGCTTGACCGTCTCCGTAGCCCATTACCTATGGGCTCAGGAGACGGTCAGTAATATTGAGAGAAGTCTGTTAAAACATGAATGAAAGTTGCTTCAGTGTGCGTGCTTTCTTTGCAAGTGTGTACACATGGTACACATTTATTAATGTCAAGTTATTGATGGTTATTGGACCGTATGCAGAGTCCATTAGTAGGTATTATTGAAAGACGCGAGTGTGTAGCTTGGTGTAGCCCTATCTTTTCATTTATGAATGAAACATAGACTATGAATGTCACGACAGTATGGAAATAATAATACAAAGTTGAAAAATGCTTTTTGTGTTTTTGTGTTCAGTGTATTGGGGTATCTTGAAAGTGGTAGACCAAATGTTGTTGCTGATGGTGTTAACAATCCGGTCCTGGCAGGTTGCTGGTGTTTTACAGATGACCCTGTATTATATCTACATGAGTTTATACAAAATTAACAATTCTTTGCTATGGCTTACTCGCTAAACTATATTTAGACTTAAATACTAAGTACATTCAGGTAAATGTAAGTTGCAGTCGTCGGGTTAGCTGAGAAAATTATTGAATGTTCAGTTATACATAGAACAGTCTGAGGCGGGTCGTGGTGATTAGTGCCTCTCCGTCGAAGAACTTGGTTTCAATGACCACATTCCCGCTGAGAACGCTCACAGGCATCAACTGAGCCTCAGGAGCGCACACGAAGGTGGACCGCCAGGTGTTGGTCGACGAGGGAGCCACGTAACCAAATTGAAAGAACCACTTCTCTATTCGTCAACCCTTGAATAACACAGTCTGTTCTAAGCGTAGTTCGCCATAAACTCAATGGAGCTGAAGTCTATCTCGCGCAAAACTCGCCGACAATCCAGAATACGCTTCGGCACACGAGCTTCGTGTTCTACGTGCGGGTTTGACATATCCACATTACTCTGCCAGAGGAGTTCGCTTGTGACGTCATCGCGCATCCTCGTCCAATTCACTTGAAAACCTTTAAGAATTCGCTCACCATTCACTCGCCCATATGCCGGGGCTTCAGTGGTCGTCACTTGTGCCCTTGTGTTAGTGTACCAAGTGTTCCTTGCGGGATACATTGCGCTCAGCAGCAACACGTCAATGTCCAGTAGACAGATGTTAACAAAGGAAGTGCAGCGGCTGGGTACACGACGGCGACGTCACTTCAAGAGGTATACCAGTCGTCGCCAGATGATTTGCTGTATCTTTTTACTTACTATATTATCTATCACAGTCACGTTTTATTCATAAGTCGATATTCCAATCATTTAAATACAGTAAATGCAGTTTGCAAGGATATAAACACATATACTACGTATAGCAGTCAAAATTTGAATGCCAAGTTAGCCTGTCAACGGTGTTGCCAGAACCACAGTTATATGTAAAGCGTGCAAAATCATGTGGATGAATGCACTTATCGAATGAACAAATGAATGGTAGTTTTAATCATTTTTACAGGCGTTTCAATCTTTTTGATAAAGCATTCTTCATACTTCGACTACTGATTTCAATGTGTTACACAAGTATAGATATTTCAACTCATCAGTGCGCGCGGCGCTATGTGTGCGTGCGCTAGTAATTATACAGCTTTAATTTGTGTGGCAGTGACGCGGCCGTCTTCACAGAGTACATTTGTATATTATGAGGTAGAGACGTAACTCGACTTATTGACGACACCAGCGGTGCCAAGCAGTCTTTGCAGGAAACTCTCTGCGTGGCCGCGAAATAAAAAATATAATAAACAAAAAGCATACAGCGTCATCTATCACGTTTTGAAGGCAACTCTTACGTTATTATGAAACGAAATTAAATATCATGACAAGTCTCAATGTAACTGCAACGTTGACATCCTGTGTAAGTTGGTTACATTATAATAATAATTCATTACACAGTGTTCTATCTAAGTGATTATACCATGGGTACAGTCGTTAAAGAAAATGTCTAGTTCTTCACGGAGAAAATGTTTAAGAAGTCAGATAAATATTTTTGATGTGTCAATTCGATGTAATTAATATTTTTTATCACTATATAAATATTATTATAAAACAAAGTCCCCGCCGCGCGTCTGTCTGTTCTCGATAAACTTTAAAACTACTGCATTGATTTTCATGGTGAGATCACCAATGATTCTTGAGAACGGTTTGCGTATAAGAGCCTGTTGCGTTTGTTTGACATTGACTAAAATATAACGATATTAGTTGGAGATGTCGGAAAAAAATAAGGTGTGAAAGAAAGAAAGAAAGAAAAAGAAATTTATTTCACATAGGCATATACAGATGCTCTTGTAAAACGTCCAGAATATAAATCAAATTTCTAACACCAGTTCACAACGCGACCCACCTGAGAAGAACTGGCAAGAAACTCAGCGGGTTATTCTTTTTAGTGCTCTATTTACAAAATGAATCTAAAAACTATGCATTTTAACAATTGGGAATCTTGGAGCTTTTAACGAAAACGCTGCCTAAACCCTTCGAGGCATAACAAAATAATGTATGGTAAAATTGTGTAACGTATAAAGGCCTACAGAATAGTCAGAAAATGATAGGGCCCAAATTCTAATGCAAAAGAAATAGAAATGCAGAGATGGTCGACAGAAGAAAACATTGCTTATACAGCAAATATGACAATGAAATTCACTGTATGACTTGATTTAAAAAGTAAAAAGACCATACTCTATACATCTAAAAAAACTGTTAAGGGTCGAGAGTCTGTACATGGAAGATAATTTGAAAATTTTAATTGTAAGGCGTTCTCTATTCGATACTGAAGCCGAAAATGTAATTAAAAATTTTTATGTTTGTCTGTCTGTATTCCGATTAAGTATCACGCTGAAACTACTGAATTGATTTAAATGAAACTTGGTACAATCTGAGCTTATGATATTAAGAAGGTGCTGGGATAGGTACTTTTGATCCCGATATTTTGCGCGGTTCCTTTGTCAGAGGGCAGGGCAGTTTTACACGCTGCTTGATGAGTCTGATGAAGAAATACCTCTCCTTTCGTACACCTTATGTGACGTAAACGAAGTTGCAAGGGTCAGCTAGTTTGTTATAAGATTTATGACATACTTCAGCCATATGGCTTAAAACTTCGGTTACCACCGTATCATCCTGAACTCAACGCAATCGAAAATGTAGGAGGAATTGAAAAAAAAAATGCTTCGCTTAACATCGAACAAAATGTGATGGGAATAATGAAATTAATAAACGAACGTTTAGTTCAAATTGATGAAGAGATGTGGCGTAATACAAAGTAAGTAGAAGAATACTATGGACATTTTGATATGGAATCAGGATTTAAAATTAGCATTGTAGAGAGCAGCGAATCCTTAAATTTCTCAATTTTATTCTTCTAGCAGCGATACATATTAATATGTTTACCATACATTTCACCCATTAAGTTTTTATTTTAGTTAAACAAGAGTTTTTTATTTTGTACTTCACTGTACCTCTTGTCACGCACACGAAGTCACTGTGTTTATACGAGGTTTACCCACACATAGGGCCGCGCGCACAGATGAGTTGAACTTACTATATACATAAATATGTATTAAAGAGTTTTGAGGTCCCGGGAAGTGACGCCACGCCACGGGCACTAGTTGCTCCTAATGGAACTCGGGCGTCGCCCATCTGGTCTACGAAAATCCCCGACTAAAGCACTTTTAGACCCGTCGAGCCGTCCCAAATTGGCGGCACGGCAGTGTTAGATATTTTTAGGGGTGGGAAGGGGGGGAAAAATTACAATATAGTCTGGTCATTACAATAAAGAATTGTGAAATTTCAATGTTAACAGACGTAAGCACTAAAATAACATCTTATTGGTACTCAAGTTAATATTGAAAAAAGAGGAGTAAGTTATATTATATTTATAGTTATTCGTCTACGTTTATCGGGCCGTAACGCCAATGTGCGCTGGCCCTTATTCTCCTCAGCCCCATAAACTCAATGAGATGCACTAACTACCTCTTATCTTTTGAAATTCTATTGAAATTTAAGGAACATATCAGCAAAAAATGTATAGAGCTTTATCAAAAAGATTGAATATCCTGTAAAAACTACCATTCGTTCGTTCATTCGATCCGTGCATTCATTCACTCAATTTTGCACTATGTACACTTACCTGTGGTTGTGGTAACACTGTACTGTTGACAGGCTAACTCTGGAGTCTGGCATTCAAAGCTTTGCTGCTGAACGTAGTAGACGTATTTATATTCTTGCCATCTGCATTCATTGTTTTTACGATTGGACTACCAACTAATGTATTAAGCGTGATTGTGATAATATATCAAGTGAAAAAACCCAGCAAATCATCTGACGACGCCTGGTATTCTACTTGAAGTGACGTCGCCGTCGAGTAGCAAGCCGCTGTACTTCCTTTGTTGACACCTGTCTACTGGACATTGACGAGTTGCTGCTGAGCGCAATGTATCCCGCAAGGAACACTTGGAACACTAACACAATGGCACAAGTGACGACCACTGAAGCCCCGGCATATGGGCGAGTGAATGGCGAGCGAATCCTTAGAGGATTTCAAGTGAATTGGATGAGGATGCGCGATGACGTCACAAGCGAGCTCCTCTGGCAGAGTAATGTGGATATGTCAAACCCGCACGTAGAACACGAGGCTCGTGTGCCGACGCGTATCCTGGATTGTCGGCGAGTTTTGCGCGGGATAGACTTCAGCTCCATTGAGTTTATGGCGAACTTCCGCTTAGAACAGACTGTGTTGTTCAAGGGTCGACGAATGGAGGAGTGGTTCTTTCAATTTGGTTACGTGGCTCCCTCGTCGACCAACACCTGGCGGTCCACCTTCGTGTGCGCTCCTGAGGCTCAGTTGATGCCAGTAAGCGTTCTCAGCGGGAATGTGGTCATTGAAACCAAGTTTTTCGACGGAGAGGCACTAATCACCACGACCCGCCTCAGACTGTTCAATGTATAACTGAACATCAAACAATCGTCCCCGACGACCGCCACTTACATTTACCTGAATGTACTTAGTATTTAAGTCTAAATATAGCTTAGCGAGTAAGCCTTAGCAAAGAATTGTAAATTTTGTATAAACTAATCTATTTCATATGGTTTGTAAGTTTACATGCTGTCTGTAAATAATATCTGTACTTGTATTGATAAATATGTACAATAAATAATACTTTATACTGAACTGATGTACTTAATTAATTTTAAACCAACAATTCTCCATCCCCGGGGGCCCAAACTGACTCCATATCTGAGTGGTGCACCTGTTGACTGATAGACTGGGGGCGTCGGCTATGCCGAGCGGACGATCCGACCGCCTGTTGTGCTGCCCATTTCGTCCATTTCCCCAGCCACCTCACTGGGATTGGAATGGGTATCCCAGCAATCTTCACGGGGCCCCGTTGAATCTTCCCGTTTCCTTGCAGAATCGGACTATCTCATCCACCTTCAGATCTTCCAGATCCTCTAGATTTAAGCTGTCCGAGCTCATGGTCTCTCATCTACTTAGTGCGTACATGGGGCACTCAGCCAATAGGTTCAAGTTATTCGTGAGTGGCTCATAGATATCCAGGCTGGAAGTCCAAAGTAACGACACGACCTAGGTTGACCTGTCAATGTTTGCCTGCCATTTACAAACTACAGACCAATTGGCATACTAGAATTTTTAATCAAGTGAAGTCAGTTCGTTGACCTTATTTTTTAAATGTTTCAAGGGATTTCTGTATAGTGCCCCCATTCGAAGATTAAGTTAAATCAATCATTCATACTGTTAGCAGAAATGCCTTGGAACCCGTATCGAAAATATTCAGAAGATAAATCGAAGTACCCACTTGTAAAAGTGGCAAATCTACTTTACTGTGGTAGATATACATAATTACTTTATGCTAAAATATATCGTAATGAACTGCTCCCACTATACTTGTAACCTGTTTATCAGATTATTTTGACCGGAGATTCAACTGACCGGTAAGTCGTTGGGCCTTGACTGACAGGTGTCACTTGCTCGAAATGTGCTCGAGTCATCACACCAGCAGCGTATACCCTGTCTGTGAACTAGATGTCTCATTTGTTTGGTTCCAATATTCTTTGCAATACTCTTTTGAGTAAGTATTCAGTCCTGGTGGCATCTTATATTTCAAAATTGGAGCGTCTAGTTCATTTATTTCATCTAGCTAATTCATTTTGATTCATTGTTATGAGCACCTAGGGTTGTCATAATTTTTGCTATTGTCATATATTATATTTTGTTATTTATTTTGTTGTTATTTTTGATTTTTGATATATTTTTATTTATTTGATTTTGATGTGTCTACCGTTCTGACCTTCTATCAGTCCGTAGGTGCACCACTTACTGGTGGGGTGAGCTCGGGCCCAGAGATATTAGTGGCAAAGGTAGTGGTATAACGAAAAGATACATCAATTCAGTATGAATCGTTATTTATTGTACATATTATCAAATCAAGTTATTATTTACAGACAAGAGCTAAACTATTACAAAATGTTATAATAGGTACATTAGTTCAGACAATTCTTTGACAAGGCTTACTTGCTAAACTATATTTAGACTTAAATACTAGTACATTCAGGTAAATGTAAGTGGCAGTCGTCAGGTCAGCTGAGACGATTGTTGGATGTTCAGTTATACATAGAACAGTCTGAGGCGGGTCGTGGTGATTAGTGCCTCTCCGTCGAAGAACTTGGTTTCAATGACCACATTCCCGCTGAGAACGCTCACAGGCATCAACTGAGCCTCAGGAGCGCACACGAAGGTGGACCGCCAGTTGTTGGTCGACGAGGGAGCCACGTAACCAAATTGAAAGAACCACTCCTCCATTCGTCGACCCTTGAATAACACAGTCTGTTCTAAGCGGAAGTTCGCCATAAACTCAATGGAGCTGAAGTCTATCTCGCGCAAAACTCGCCGACAATCCAGGATACGCTTCGGCACACGAGCCTCGTGTTCTACGTGCGGGTTTGACATATCCACATTACTCTGCCAGAGGAGCTCGCTTGTGACGTCATCGCGCATCCTCATCCAATTCACTTGAAAACCTCTAAGGATTCGCTCACCATTCACTCGCCCATATGCCGGGGCTTCAGTGGTCATCACTTGTGCCCTTGTGTTAGTGTACCAAGTGTTCCTTGCGGGATACATTGCGCTCAGCAGCAACACGTCAATGTCCAGTAGACAGATGTTAACAAAGGAAGTGCAGCGGCTGGGTACACGACGGCGACGTCACTTCAAGAGGTATACCAGTCGTCGCCAGATGATTTGCTGTATCTTTTCACTTACTATATTATCTATCACAGTCACGTTTTATTCATCAGTCGATAGTCCAATCGTTAAAATACAGTAAATGCAGTTTGCAAGGATATAAACACATCTACCACGTATAGCAGTCAAAATTTGAATGCCAGAGTTAGCCTGTCAACGGTGTTGCCAGAACCACAGTTATATGTAAAGCGTGCAAAATACATGATTTTTGATGGATGAATGCACTTATCGAATGAACAAATGAATGGTAGTTTTGATCATTTTTACAGGCGTTTCAATCTTTTTGATAAAGCATTCTTCATACTTCGACTACTGATTTCAATGAGTTACACAAGTATACATAGGGTAAACCACCCAATCGTTGGCACTCCTCCAATTATTGGCACTTTAGGTAATTTTGCCCATTTCTAACAGAAAAAGAATGCTATTTTACTTTTTAATGCATACCTACAACTACATAATGGGCAACACCGAACTGAAATAAACTAGGTTTCCCTTATTTTTCGAAATATACTCTTAACTAAAGTGCCAATAATTCATTCTAAAAGTGCCAATAATTGGGTGGTTTACCCTATATATGTATTAAAGAGTTTTGAGGTCCCGGGAAGTGACGCCACGCCACGAGCACTAGTTGCTCCTTATGGAACTCGGGCGTCGCCCATCTCGTCCACGAAAATCCCCGACTAAAGCGCTTTTAGACCCGTCCCACATTGGCGGCACGGCAGTATAAGATATTTTTAGGGGTGGGAAGGGGTCTGGTCATTACAATAAAGAATTATGAAATTTCAATGTAACAGACGTAAGCACTAAAATAACATTTTATTTGTACTTAAGTTAACATTGAAAAAAGACGAGTAAGTTATATAATTTTATTCGTCAACCTTTATCGGGCCGTAACGCCTATATGCGCTGGCCCTTATTCTCCTCAGCCCCATAAACTCAATGAGATGCACTAACTACCTCTACTGTACAATATTCTATGGTATTGAAATTTAAGGACCATATCAGCAAAAAATGTATAGAGCTTTATCAAAAAGATCGAATATCCTGTAAAAACTACCATTCGTTCGTTCATTCGATCCGTTCATTCATTCACTCAATTTTGCACTATGTACACTTACCTGTGGTGGTGGTAAAACTGTTGACAGGCTAACTCTGGCATTCAAAGCTTTACTGCTGAACGTAGTAGACGTATAAATATTCTTGCCATCTGTATTTAATGTATTTTTACGATTGGACTACCAACTAATGTATTAAACGTGATTGTGATAATATATCAAGAGAAAAAACAGCAAATCATCTGACGACGACTGGTATTCTATTTGAAGTGACGTCGCCGTCGAGTAGCAAGCCGCTGTACTTCCTTTGTTGACACCTGTCTACTGGACATTGACGAGTTGCTGCTGAGCGCAATGTATCCCGCAAGGAACACTTGGAACACTAACACAATGGCACAAGTGACGACCACTGAAGCCCCGGCATATGGGCGAGTGAATGGCGAGCGAATCCTAAGAGGATTTCAAGTGAATTGGATGAGGATGCGCGATGACGTCACAAGCGAGCTCCTCTGGCAGAGTAATGTGGATATGTCAAACCCGCACGTAGAACACGAGGCTCGTGTGCCGAAGCGTATTCTGGATTGTCGGCGAGTTTTGCGCGAGATAGACTTCAGCTCCATTGAGTTTATGGCGAACTTCCGCTTAGAACAGACTGTGTTGTTCAAGGGTCGACGAATGGAGGAGTGGTTCTTTCAATTTGGTTACGTGGCTCCCTCGTCGATCAACACCTGGCGGTCCACCTTCGTGTGCGCTCCTGAGGCTCAGTTGATGCCTGTGAGCGTTCTCAGCGGGAATGTGGTCATTGAAACAAAGTTCTTCGACGGAGAGGCACTAATCACCACGACCCGCCTCAGACTGTTCTATGTATAACTGAACATCAAACAATCGTCTCAGCTGACCCGACGACTGCCACTTACATTTACCTGAATGTACTTAGTATTTAAGTCTAAATATAGCTTAGCGAGTAAGCCTAAGGAAAGAATTGTAATTTTTTTATAAACTAATCTACTTCATATAATGTTTTGTAATAGTTTAGATCCTGTCTGTAAATAATATCTGTACTTGTATTGATAAATATGTACAATAAATAATACTTTATACTGAACTGATGTACTTAATTAATTTTAAACCAACAATTCTCCCTCCCTGGGGGCCCAAACTTACTCCATATCTGAGTGGAGCACCTGTTGACTGATAGATAGGGTTATGACTTAGTCACATGTAGACGGGCTTGGAGTTCAGATAAGTCATCTCCGACTGTACTGCAAGAGAACTGTAACAGACTAAACACTGAACCCCGGTGTCCAAGTTAGTGATGTTGAATACAACTGGGACTTATTACTTTCTTGTGGGGGACGCCGGCTATGCCGAGCGGACGATCCGATCGCCTGTTCTGCTGCACATTTCGTCCATTTCCCCAGCCACCTCACTGGGATTGGAATGGGTATCCCAGCAATCTTTACGGTGCCCCGTTGAATCTTCCCGTTTCCTTGCAGAATCGGACTATCTGATCTACCTTCAGATCTTCCAGATCCTCTAGATTTAATCTGTCCGAGCCCATAGTCTCTCATCTACTTAGCGCGTACATGGGGCACTCAGCCAATAGGTTCAAGTTATTCGTGAGTGGCTCATAGATATCCAGGCTGGAAGTCCAAAGTAACGACAGGACCTAGGTTGACCTGTCAATGTTTGCCTGCCATTTACAAACTACAGACCAATTGGCATACTAGAATTTCTAATTGTTTCAAGGGATTTCTGTATGCCCCCGTTAGAATGATTCATACTGTTAGTAGAAATGCCTTGGAACCCGTATCGAAAATATTCAGAAGATAAATTGAAGTACCCACTTGTAAAAGTGGCAAATATACTTTACTGTGGTAGATATACATAATTACTTTATGCTAAAATATATCGAAATGAACTGCTCCCACTATACTTGTAACCCGTTTATCAGATTATTTTGACCGGAGCTTCAACTGACCGGTAAGTCGTTGGGCCTTGACTGACAGGTGTCACTTGCCCGAAATGTGCTCCAGTCATCACACCAGCAGCGTAAATACCCTTGTAACGTTGTGAAACAACGGGTGCAAATATTGTTTAATATTAGGTGATTAGAATTAAAATTTGGGTCAACATATGAAAGCGCCATCTACCGAGTAAGTGTCGCAACGACGGAAGCCTTGATTCGTAGTTATAGATGCGGTCTTGACGATTGAGTAGTTTCGAGTGGTGCCGCTAGAGGCGCTGTACAAACATATAAATACAACCGCGCGCGAATTTCAAAGACGATTATTTGAAAAATTAAAATATACTCGTCGCGTAGGCGTACGTGTATCAGAAAATAAATCTAATCAAAGTAAAGAGATATTATAGGGAGCGAAATACTCCCAAAGTGATCAGTGATTTAGCTGCAAGCGTCAATAACCCCATCATTGGGGTTCACCCTACGGGTTACAGGCAATCGTCCACCCTACGGATTGGGAAAATCCACCCTTCGAGTTCTACGAGAACCTTCCACCCTACGGGTTGCCAAGATCTACCCTGCGGGTTGCGGAAATCCACCCTACGGGTTGAGAACACCGTGCCAGCCGAAGTTGTTGACGGCACGGCTACGTCGCGGACGGCGTCAACCCAAGAAGGCCTACACAAGATAAGTCGAACCCTGCGAAATCCTTCGGAAACCGCACTTTCTGCCTGAAGTTACCACACCCACGACCCCCAAGTGCTCAATTCAAATAAATTGTTAATTTTTATATTCTAAATTCAATCTTTTCATTTCTCTCTCTCTTCCTGAAAGCAACAGCTTTTCAGTGGCGCCCATATCGTGGTTTCAGGTAGCGAGAAAGCGATTTCCGACGGGAGTCGGGAGGTCATTGTTATAAGGAATTTTAAGTTGTGCAAAATAGTTTTAAGAGTGCCCGTTAGCGGGGTAGTTTCCCTCAAAATTAACAACTACCCAGGAATTTGGCTCTCCTGACCTCTGCTGCCAACTTGTTCTTTCCGGCTTATTTTGTGTGTTTTTTAGTTATTTTAGTCAGATTTCGGCAAACTCAAGAACAAGGCCAAATTTGAATTTTTCTCAACGTAAATTGTAAATTTTCCAAATTCTAACGGTCCCCAATTTATTTTTCACACCCTCAAGTATTTATTTTATGGTGGAAAATTTTTAATTAAATTTAAAGTAAAAGTTTTTTACGTTTTTTTTTCAATTTTAAATAGTACTTTGTTAAAGTCTGAAGTAAAACTTCTAATTTGAAACGCTTACATTAATTTTCGTAAGTGAGTTGTATAGCATTATATTCATCGTAAAAAGTAGCCAAAGGATATCACCACCACAATTTTTATTTTTTTTACGGCGTCAAACCGCCTCAATTTGTGTATTATTTTGTTGTATTTGTGAATTTACAGCGAGACCAACAGCCGATAATCACACTTCTGGTTAACAATCCCTATTGAAATTTTACTTAAGTAAAACGGTAGAACAAATATTTTACGAATTTCACTTCACGTAAATAATAAAAGATTTACAATTGTTTCACTTTTCGAATCACGTTGAATTCTGACACACTGAAATAAAACTGTAAGAAAAAACATTCCAAACGTAGATCACGCAGTGAAAACATTCTTGCCAAAAACAAGTTTAAACTAATAACTTTGATTCGGGTTCTGAATAAACAACGGCAGATGTTGCTTTCATAACGTTTACGAGTAAGTTGATTTACTAGCTCGATAGTAGAGGAAATTTTTTTTCCATATAAACTGTGGGTGGAAGTGAATAAAATACACTCCGAACACCAACAGTCTGATACAAAATATTTCCAGAAGCGTCCAAGTACGAATCGGTTTTTCAAACAATTCGAAATATTCAAGGGTTCCGTAGTGGTAAGGAACAATTTACATAAAAGGTTAGTTACTACTATATAGTTTACTAGCTGACCCTCGCAACTTCGTTTACGTCACATAAGGTTTGCGAAAGAAGAGGTACTTCTTCATTAGAATCATCAAGCAGCGTGTGAAACGGTCCTGTGTGCTTAATCATAAAAGAGCTTAACGATTAAGTCTATTCTAAAACAATTCATTCAGGACTGAATTATTTTACAATAGCCCTCATAGCATTAAGCTCTTTTATGAATAAGCCAACACGCCTGCTTAGAATTACCCTCACATTCAAAGAAACCCTTGAATTCTAGGTTTTGCGAAAGTTGAGATGTCCCTAATTTCTGAACTACAAAACCCTCAACATTGAAACTTGTGTTAATCAATCCTTAAAATATTCTCTATATACCACTGAAAGAAATTTTGAAATCGGACCACGAATTGAGAAGTTACAACTAAAATACCGTTTTGTATTTCATCCCCTCTCCCAAAGGAATCGCGCAATTAATAAATAAATTGAAATTGAAATTGAAATTGAAAATATCGGGATCACAAGTATCCTAGAACCTTCCTCGGGTTACAAGCTCTGATCGTACCAAGTTTCATTCAAATCGGTTTAGTAGTTTCGGCGTGATACTTATTCGGGATACAGACAGACAGACAGACATGAAAATTTTAAATTACATTTTCAGCTTCAGTATCGATTAGAGAACACCCTGCAATTAAAATTTTCATATTATCTTCCATGTACAGACTCTCGACCCTAAAAACAGTTTTATTATATGTATAGACTAGCTGGCCCTCGCAACTTCGTTTACGTCATATAAGGTTTATGAAAAAAGAAGTATTTCTTCATCAGACCCCTGGGAGCGCGTGAAAATGCCCTGTTTGCTTAATCAGAAAAGAACTTAAAGATCCAGTCTATACTAAAACAATTCAGTCCCGAGACTGAATTATTTTACAATACCCTTAATCTTTAAGTTCTTTTGTGGCTAAGCAAACACGCCAGTTTAGAAAGACCCTTACATTTAAAGAAACCCTTGAATTATAGGTTTAGCAAAAGTTGAAATGTCTCTAATTTCTGAAGCACATAACCCTCAATATTGAAACTTGTGGAGAACAATCCCTAAAATACTCCCTTTTTAAAACTAAAAAACAAAATTTAATCAGCTCACGCGTTGAGAAATTATAGTTGAAAAACCATTTTGTCTTTCATCTTCTCTCCCGCACGAACCGCGCAAAATATCGGGATCTAAAGTATTCTAGAACCTTCCTCGGATCATAAGCTAAGATTGTGCCAAGTATTATTCAAATCGATTCAGTAGTTTCGGTGTGATACTTATTCGGGATACAGACAGACAGACAGATAGACAGACAGACAGACATGAAAAATTTAAATTACATTTTTGGCTTCAGTGTCGATTAGAGAACGCCCTACAATTAAAATTTTCAAAATATCTTCCATGTACAGACTCTCGACCCTCTACAGTTTTATTATATGTATAGATTTCAAGAACCGTCCAAGTGCGAATCGTCTTTGACACAGTTCGTAATAATTAAGGGTTCCGTAGTAAGAAGGAACGATTTAAAAAAAAATAATTAGTTGGTACGAGTTAATATACAATCAACTCTTAGTACGTTCGTGGGAATAGTTACATTTTAATAAAAATAACATTAACGTCAAAAATTGCATTAATCGATCAAAACGGTCAAACATTTAGCTAACTTCATCAACCCATCATCATACACCTCACTTTCACTGCTTACTGCTTCGGATTAGATTACATTTAAACACAGACAGACAGACAGACAAGTAATATCTAGAAGGGTCCAATTTAACATTTGAGTGAAGGAACCCTAAAAGGTAATATTTCCAAACTTAAGTATTTACTAAAGCAAATACTAAGTTGTATAAAGGTTCAAATTGTAATTCGGTTCACTCAACCCCAAAAAGTGGAATTTATTTTTCGTTATTCTGCGGGTGGATCGAAAAATATTCACATTCCTCAATGTTACAAAGACGAATGCAGATAACGGTAAAGGCCGTAACACACTGCATTAAGATGCGTTTGCGAATAGCGTATCTAGTACATCAGTACAGTTACACAATAGTGTTTTTGATAATTATTTGTGGAAAATATAAGGGTGTTAGCACACTGTCATATAATTTTAGTCCTTAGGTGGCACATATAGGTACCACATTTCGTTTCATGTTACACGCATACACATTATCATACGGAAGTTCACAATTACACTTACATAATAATTAGGTAATAGATGATCATCACATATTCATCACAATTATCTTCACACACAATTCCAAACACTTAATAAGCAAGTTTTTTGTTCGTTTACACAGTGACACTTGAACTTCATGTTGTGTGACTCCCAAAGGCGGAAGTAGGAGGCAAACTGGCTACAGGCGAGTCACATTCGTGATTATAGAAAGTGACTCAAATGTCCTAAGTTTTGTCCCGACCAAAGCTGACGGGTTAAGATAGCATGGAATATAGTGTGACACTGGCCTTAGATACAACGATAGAAAACACGTTTACATCAACTTTATTACGTCAACATTAGACGCGCTAGCAAAACACAACTTACACAATTTTAACTTCATACGTACATACATACATATTATTCATTTAAGCACGCACATACATTTTATACTACTATGGTGTCACACAAGGGTCCCATTTTTTTATATAATTGGCGTTATAGACAAATATTATTACGGTCGCCATTTTTAGGGTTGACTTAATAGTCACAACAATCTACTACTAAGGTTGCGAAAAAGCACTTAGCTTCTGTTATTACAGCTAAGGTTGTGAATAAGCATTTAGTTTTTTTTTTTTTTTGTTTATGTTATTTTGTTAAATGGCTAAATAGCCTAGTAAATAGTTAGGGGCACTACACACTACACATGACTTACAAATAACTACATATAACAACGTGACAAACACATGCCGTGTTCGTCATGGGGACATAGGGGTTAATTAGCATCACGAAGGATTCTGCAAGTAAATTATTTTCTATCACTTTTCTGTTTCTTGGTTTAGTTGGGAGTTTCTGTTAGTTGGAAGCATGAGTCTATCCCTAACAGAGTTCGTCGTTAACTGTTAGTTGGCAGCATGGTCGTGCCCTAACAGAATTAGGTGTAGGTTGTTACTGTTACGAGGAAGCAAGAGTCTTACCCGAACAGATATAGGGTGTACTGTTATTTGGCAGCATTGGTCTTGCCCTAACAGTCTTAGGTGTAGGTCACCTTTATGTTTATTTTCGTCATATGGCTACTCCTACCACTCGGAAGCTAGAGGCTTGCCCTGGGGGATAGTCCATCCTATGATTCGGAAGTGCTACACTAGCCCTAGTAGGATGTTCGTCTCTGGGACGGTTGTATAAATCCCAGCCTTCAGCAAAAAGCCTTATTATACACACCCCACTTTCAGGCGGTGCGTATTACCTGAACCTTCAACCCAAAGCCTCAAATACGTCTTTTCTCTTTCTGTCCCACAAGATCTTTCAGAATCACCTAAGTACATCCTGCGAGTTGGTTTCATTAAGGTTGAGGCCGACTCTTCGCTATACCCAGCATCACCTCATTCACACAGCACACTATACTATGATTTTTAATTCGAGTCAGTAAAATGACATTCTCAGTGTTGCGGGGTTTTTGTCACAAATAAATAGTGATGTGGTTGAATCGAGTTTTACAATTAAAGTTAGTCGAGATTATATTTTTTTATTGACCAACAAACAGTAATTAAATATTACATAAAACCACGTATACCGTATTTCAACTCATTCAAATAATGCAGTAAACATACAATTTGGATCACGATTGCTCCATAATTATTTACATTTAAATATAATCACTTTTCTAGGAACCATAGTTTGTTTTATACAAACATTTCACACCAATTTACCTTGAGAATAATTTCATGAAAAATACTTTAATGAAAAAAATTTAAAACTGTCATTTTTGCTGGTCCTTAAATTATTTTTTTCTACGACCATTTGGTAATTTGCTTAATACATAACCACAACTCAAATCTCAAAAGTACTTATTCCTGTCAAGTCGTGTTACAATGACCATTTCCACACGAGTAAACCGTTCTAAAAGAAAACTTTTTTTATGGGCATGGCATCAAAAAATTAACATAATGATTATGCCAAAAAGTGCGCGTATTTGCGTCACGACTAAACATCGCATGTAATAAGGCTGTATGGATGAATTGCCTTTGCATTTGACTTGTGGGATTCACAAATGGTCACAAAGTTTGTATGGAACCAATCTTCTTCAAATTTGGCATAGGTACAGCATCTTTGACAGAATTGATAGGTAACGTGTTTTGTATTTTATTGAAATTTATTCTATAAGATGGTAAAAATAGGGTAGAAAAATATTTTGGGAGGGATTTGCCGCATAGTTCATATTGATACTCATTAGCCGGTACTAATTGGATATATTTTTTTGACACATTCATGTTTGAAAGCTCAATTCGATTTACAAAATAGTTTGTTAAAGGTAAGTTTTTTTTAAAGTAAGAAAAAAAGGGGGATTAAGGGGGGCTCCCATCCAACAAAAGTGATGTTCCAGTACGGAACCCTTTATGCGCGAGTCCGCCTCGCACTTGGACGGTTTTATATACTACTAAGATGACAGACTTACGGCCCACCTAATGGCTGGTTACTGTAGCGGACTAATTTGCATAATGAACGTTTGCAACACCAGTGGTGCTGCTGCATGTCGACCCATATTTCCCTTGGCACTACCGCTTTGCACTACCAGCATAGTCATGGGAAAGTAAAATATCCCGTAACCCTAATGGTAGTGCTAGGGATAATTGTACTTTTATCTTGACACTTCTGTTTGCTAGTAGTAGTAGTATTAGTAGTGTCCGTATTAATTCAGGAGCCACCTTACACCTTTTTAAATTAAGTTCAAGTCCTTATTTTTAGTAGACAATCAAAAAAAATTAGGCGAATTTTAGGAATTTCTAGGCCAATAGATATAAAACGTTATATTTATGCCGAATTCGCTCCGCTAATTTTCATTTTCATTATTCAATTTCATTAAGGAGTTTCTTGAATCTCTTGACGGAGCCGGTATACCTATTTTAATGTTTTTTTTGTATCATTTAGTAGGCATTACATAGGGTAACTACTAACGATTTCCGTCCTTTTCTACTGGAATTCAAGAAGTTACAAAGAGTTTAATTTGGCTCCTCAATCTTCAAATTTGTGCCTAAATAATGCAATGGGAATACACGCTAAAGGAAACCACGCGATAAGAATAAAGTGACAGGGAACTTTTCTATTTCTTTCTCTCTCTCTCTCTCTTACGCAAACGAACGCCATTTGTTGTTTTGTTAGAAACAAATGGTTCTCAATGCATATAATTATGTATGGAATCAAAATGCAGCAAAACCTGACGTAATATATAATATAATAGAATATGTAATAGATATTACATATTTACAATATCAATTTTTAGAATATCATAAAAAAACGCTTTTACACCTAATAAAATAAAGAATGACTAAAATGTGTAAGTCTATTGATTGCCGAACATCACTATTGTAGCGGGTCACCCTTTTTTGTATCAGTGACAGTTGCACTTGTCATTTTACTGACTGAGATTAATAATCCGACTTTAACATACACACACACATAAACGAGTAGTAGGTCTTAAGTTAGGGGCGTTCGAGGACGAACGCAGCATTTGACGTGTTATGGTACGTCAAACGCTCACCGGGGAGGGGGAGTATGTAACGTTGTGAAACAACGGGTGCAAATATTGTTTAATATTAGGTGATTAGAATTAAAATTTGGGTCAACATATGAAAGCGCCATCTACCGAGTAAGTGTCGCAACGACGGAAGCCTTGATTCGTAGTTATAGATGCGGTCTTGACGATTGAGTAGTTTCGAGTGGTGCCGCTAGAGGCGCTGTACAAACATATAAATACAACCGCGCGCGAATTTCAAAGACGATTATTTGAAAAATTAAAATATACTCGTCGCGTAGGCGTACGTGTATCAGAAAATAAATCTAATCAAAGTAAAGAGATATTATAGGGAGCGAAATACTCCCAAAGTGATCAGTGATTTAGCTGCAAGCGTCAATAACCCCATCATTGGGGTTCACCCTACGGGCTACAGGCAATCGTCCACCCTACGGATTGGGAAAATCCACCCTTCGAGTTCTACGAGAACCTTCCACCCTACGGGTTGCCAAGATCTACCCTGCGGGTTGCGGAAATCCACCCTACGGGTTGAGAACACCGTGCCAGCCGAAGTTGTGGACGGCACGGCTACGTCGCGGACGGCGTCAACCCAAGAAGGCCTACACAAGATAAGTCGAACCCTGCGAAATCCTTCGGAAACCGCACTTTCTGCCTGAAGTTACCACACCCACGACCCCCAAGTGCTCAATTCAAATAAATTGTTAATTTTTATATTCTAAATTCAATCTTTTCATTTCTCTCTCTCTTCCTGAAAGCAACAGCTTTTCACCCTGTCTGTGACCTAGATGTCACATTTGTTTGGTTCCAATATTCTCCGCAATACACTTTTGAGTAAGTATTCAGTCTTGGTGGCATCTTATATTTAAAAATTGGAGCGTCTAGTTAATTTATTTCGTCTAGCTAATTCATTTTGATTCATTGTTATGAGCACCTTGGGGCGTCATAATTTTTGATATTGTAGAAAGTGTCTACCATTCTGACCTTCTATCAGTCCGCAGGTGCACCACTTACTAGTGGGGTGAGCTCAGGGCCCAGAGATATTAGTGGCAAAGGTAGTGGTATAACGAAAAGATACATCAATTCAGTATGAATCGTTATTTATTGTACATATTATCAAATCAAGTTATTATTTACAGACAAGAGCTAAACTATTACAAAATGTTATAATAGGTACATGAGTTTATACAAAAATTACAATTCTTTGATAAGGCTTACTCGCTAAACTATATTTAGACTTAAATACTAAGTACATTCAGGTAAATGTAAGTGGCAGTCGTCAGGTCAGCTGAGACGATTGTTTGATATTCAGTTATACATAGAACAGTCTGAGGCGGGTCGTGGTGATTAGTGCCTCTCCGTCGAAGAACTTGGTTTCAATGACCACATTCCCGCTGAGAACGCTTACTGGCATCAACTGAGCCTCAGGAGCGCACACGAAGGTGGACCGCCAGGTGTTGGTCGACGAGGGAGCCACGTAACCAAATTGAAAGAACCACTCCTCCATTCGTCGACCCTTGAACAACACAGTCTGTTCTAAGCGGAAGTTCGCCATAAACTCAATGGAGCTGAAGTCTATCTCGCGCAAAACTCGCCGACAATCCAGGATACGCTTCGGCACACGAGCCTCGTGTTCTACGTGCGGGTTTGACATATCCACATTACTCTGCCAGAGGAGCTCGCTTGTGACGTCATCGCGCATCCTCATCCAATTCACTTGAAATCCTCTAAGGATTCGCTCGCCATTCACTCGCCCATATGCCAGGGCTTCAGTGGTCGTCACTTGTGCCCTTGTGTTAGTGTTCCAAGTATTCCTTGCGGGATACATTACGCTCAGCAGCAACTCGTCAATGTCCAGTAGACAGGTGTCAACAAAGGAAGTACAGCGGCTTGCTACTCGACGGCGACGTCACTTCAAATAGTATACCAGTCGTCGCCAGATGATTTGCTGTGTCTTTTCACTTACTATATTATTTATCAGTCACGTTTTATTCATCAGTCGATACTGTCGATAGTCCAATCATTAAATACAGTAAATGCAGTTCGCAAGGATATAAACACATCTACCACGTATAGCAGTCAAAATTTGAATGATGCCAGAGTCAGCCTGTCAACGGTGTTGCCAGAACCACAGTTACATGTAAAGCGTGCAAAATCATGTGGATGAATGCACTTATCGAATGAACAAATGAATGGTAGTTTTGATCATTTTTACAGGCGTTTCAATCTTTTTGATAAAGCATTCTTCATACTTCGACTACTGATTTCAATGTGTTACACAAGTACACATAAATATGTATTAAAGAGTTTTGAAGGGGGAAGTGACGCCATGCCACGGGCACTAGTTGCTCTCTATGGAACTCGGGCGTCGCCCATCTGGTCCACGAAGATCCCCGACTAAAGCGCTTTTAGACCCGTCCCACATTGGCAGTACGGCAGTGTAAGATATTTTTTAGGGGGGGGGGGGGCTAAATTTACAGTATAGTCTGGTCATTACAATAAAGAACGGTGAAATTTCAATGTTTTCAGACGTAAGCTCTAAAATAACATCTTATTTGTACTTAAGTTAACATTGAAAAAAGAAGAGTAAGTTATATAATTTTATTCGTCTACCTTTATCGGGCCGTAACGCCTATGTGCGCTGGCCCTTATTCGCCTCAGCCCCATAAACTCAATGAGATGCACTAACTACCTCTACTGTACAATATTCTATAGTATTGAAATTTAAGGACCATAGCAAAAAATGTATAGAGCTTTATCAAAAAGATCGAATATTCTGTAAAAACTACCATCCGTTCGTTCATTCGATCCGTGCATTCATTCACTCAATTTTGCACTATGTACACTTACCTGTGGTTGTGGTAACACTGTTGACAGGCTAACTCTGGCATTCAAAGTTTTACTGCTGAAAGTAGTAGACGTATATATATTCTTGCCATCTGCATTCATTGTTTTTTACGATTGGACTACCAACTAATGTATTAAACGTGATTGTGATAATACATCAAGTGAAAAAACACAGCAAATCATCTGACGACGCCTGGTATTCTACTTGAAGTGACGTCGCCGTCGTGTACCAAGCCGCTGCACTTCCTTTGTTAACATCTGTGTACTGGACATTGACGTGTTGCTGCTGAGCGCAATGTATCCCGCAAGGAACACTTGGTACACTAACACAAGGGCACAAGTGACGACCACTGAAGCCCCGGCATATGGGCGAGTGAATGGTGAGCGAATCCTTAGAGGTTTTCAAGTGAATTGGATGAGGATGCGCGATGACGTCACAAGCGAACTCCTCTGGCAGAGTAATGTGGATATGTCAAACCCGCACGTAGAACACGAGGCTCGTGTGCCGAAGCGTATCCTGGATTGTCGGCGAGTTTTGCGCGAGATAGACTTCAGCTCCATTGAGTTTATGGCGAACTTCCGTTTAGAACAGACTGTGTTGTTCAAGGGTCGACGAATGGAGGAGTGGTTCTTTCAATTTGGTTACGTGGCTCCCTCGTCGACCAACAACTGGCGGTCCACCTTCGTGTGCGCTCCTGAGGCTCAGTTGATGCCTGTGAGCGTTCTCAGCGGGAATGTGGTCATTGAAACCAAGTTCTTCGACGGAGAGGCACTAATCACCACGACCCGCCTCAGACTGTTCTATGTATAACTGAACATCAAACAATTGTCTCAGCTGACCCGACGACCGCCACTTACATTTACCTGAATGTACTTAGTATTTAAGTCTAAATATAGCTTAGCGAGTAAGCCTTAGCAAAGAATTGTAAATTTTGTATAAACTAATCTACTTCATATGGTTTGTAAGTTTACATGCTGTCTGTAAATAATATCTGTACTTGTATTGATAAATATGCACAATAAATAATACTTTATACTGAACTGATGTACTTAATTAATTTTAAACCAACAATTCTCCATCCCCGGGGGCCCAAACTGACTCCATATCTGAGTGGTGCACCTGTTGACTGATAGACTGGGGGCGTCGGCTATGCCGAGCGGACGATCCGACCGCCTGTTGTGCTGCCCATTTCATCCATTTCCCCAGCCACCTCCCTGGGATTGGAATGGGTATCCCAGCAATCTTCACGGGGCCCCGTTGAATCATCCCGTTTCCTTGCAGAATCGGACTATCTCATCCACCTTCAGATTTTCCAGATCCTCTAGATTTAAGCTGTCCGAGCTCATGGTCTCACATCTACTTAGTGCGTACATGGGGCACTCAGCCAATAGGTTCAAGTTATTCGTGAGTGGCTCATAGATATCCAGGCTGGAAGTCCAAAGTAACGACAGGACCTAGGTTGACCTGTCAATGTTTGCCTGCCATTTACAAACTACAGACCAATTGGCATACTAACTAACTAACTAACTATCTTCACGCCAAATCCCTTGCGGGGTAGGCAGAAAGAACCGAGCGCCACACGGCACGGTCCATACACACCTCACTTGCTTCTTCAACTTTCATTTTTCTTTTCATGCATGCACGTCGGTTCCTACGGCTCTTGACACCACCTTCAACTAACACACGATTAATTTGGTCGTGGTAGGTGTGTCGTGGCCTTCCCCGACTCCTACGTCCATCCACTTTCGCGTTGTATATCTGTTTTGTCATTCTTTCATCTCCCATTCGTTCCACATGCCCGAACCATACTATAATATATTGGCATACTAGAATTTTTAATCAAGTGAAGTACAGTTCGTTGACCTTATTTTTTAAATGTTTCAAGGGATTCCTGTATAGTGCCCCCATTAGAAGATTAAGTCAAATCAATCATTCATACTGTTAGCAGAAATGCCTTGGAACCCGTATCGAAAATTCAGAAGATAAATCGAAGTACCCACTTGTAAAAGTGGCAAATCTACTTAACTGTGGTAGATATACATAATTACTTTATGCTAAAATATATCGTAATGAACTGCTCCCACTATACTTGTAACCTGTTTATCAGATTATTTTGACCGGAGATTCAACTGACCGGTAAGTCGTTGGGCCTTGACTGACAGGTGTCACTTGCTCGAAATGTGCTCGAGTCATCACACCAGCAGCGTAAATACCCTGTCTGTGACCTAGATGTCTCATTTGTTTGGTCCCAATATTCTTCGCAATACTCTTTTGAGTAAGTATTCAGTCCTGGTGGCATCTTATATTTCAAAATTGGAGCGTCTAGTTCATTTATTTCATCTAGCTAATTCATTTTGATTCATTGTTATGAGCACCTAGGGTTGTCATTATTTTTGATATTGTCATATATTATATTTTGTTATTTATTTTGTTGTTATTTTTGATAATTTTTATTTATTTGATTTTGATGTGTCTACCGTTCTGACCTTCTATCAGTCCGTAGGTGCACCACTTACTCGTGGGGTGAGCTCGGGCCCAGAGATATTAGTGGCAAAGGTAGTGGTATAACGAAAAGATACATCAATTCAGTATGAATCGCTATTTATTGTACATATTATCAAATCAAGTTATTATTTACAGACAAGAGCTAAACTATAACAAAATGTTATAATAGGTACATTAGTTTATACAATTCTTTGATAAGGCTTACTTGCTAAACTATATTTAGACTTAAATACTAAGTACATTCAGGTAAATGTAAGTGGCAGTCGTCAGGTCAGCTGAGACGATTGTTGGATGTTCAGTTATACATAGAACAGTCTGAGGCGGGTCGTGGTGATTAGTGCCTCTCCGTCGAAGAACTTGGTTTCAATGACCACATTCCCGCTGAGAACGCTCACAGGCATCAACTGAGCCTCAGGAGCGCACACGAAGGTGGACCGCCAGGTGTTGGTCGACGAGGGAGCCACGTAACCAAATTGAAAGAACCACTCCTCCATACGTCGACCCTTGAATAACACAGTCTGTTCTAAGCGAAAGTTCGCCATAAACTCAATGGAGCTGAAGTCTATCTCGCGCAAAACTCGCCGACAATCCAGAATACGCTTCGGCACACGAGCCTCGTGTTCTACGTGCGGGTTTGACATATCCACATTACTCAGCCAGAGGAGTTCGCTTGTGACGTCATCGCGCATCCTCATCCAATTCACTTGAAAACCTCTAAGGATTCGCTCATCATTCACTCGCCCATATGCCGGGGCTTCAGTGGTCGTCACTTGTGCCATTGTGTTAGTGTACCAAGTGTTCCTTGCGGGATACATTGCGCTCAGCAGCAACACGTCAATGTCCAGTAGACAGATGTTAACAAAGGAAGTGCAGCGGCTGGGTACACGACGGCGACGTCACTTCAAGAGGTATACCAGTCGTCGCCAGATGATTTGCTGTATCTTTTCACTTACTATATTATCTATCACAGTCACGTTTTATTCATCAGTCGATAGTCCAATCGTTAAAATACAGTAAATGCAGTTTGCAAGGATATAAACACATCTACCACGTATAGCAGTCAAAATTTGAATGCCAGAGTTAGCCTGTCAACGGTGTTGCCAGAACCACAGTTATATGTAAAGCGTGCAAAATACATGATTTTTGATGGATGAATGCACTTATCGAATGAACAAATGAATGGTAGTTTTGATCATTTTTACAGGCGTTTTAATCTTTTTGATAAAGCATTCTTCATACTTCGACTACTGATTTCAATGTGTTACACAAGTATACATAAATATGTATTAAAGAGTTTTGAGGTCCCGGGAAGTGACGCCACGCCACGAGCACTAGTTGCTCCTTATGGAACTCGGGCGTCGCCCATCTCGTCCACGAAAATCCCCGACTAAAGCGCTTTTAGACCCGTCCCACATTGGCGGCACGGCAGTATAAGATATTTTTAGGGGTGGGAAGGGGGGGTTTAAATTTACAAATTAGTCTGGTCATTACAATAAAGAATTGTGAAATTTCAATGTTAACAGACGTAAGCACTAAAATAACATCTTATTTGTACTTAAGTTAATATTGAAAAAAGACGAGTAAGTTACATAATTTTATTCGTCTACCTTTATCGGGCCGTAACGCCAATGTGCACTGGCCCTTATTCTCCTCAGCCCCATAAACTCAATGAGATGCACTAACTACCTCTACTGTACAATATTCTATGGTATTGAAATTTAAGGACCATATCAGCAAAGAATGTATAGAGCTTTATCAAAAAGATCGAATATCCTGTAAAAACTACTATTCGTTCGTTCATTCGATCCGTTCATTCATTCACTCAATTTTGCACTATGTACACTTAGCTGTGGTTGTGGTAACACTGTTGACAGGCTAACTCTGGCATTCAAAGCTTTACTGCTGAACGTAGTAGACGTATATATATTCTTGCCATCTGTATTTAATGTATTTTTACGATTGGACTACCAACTAATGTATTAAACGTGATTGTGATAATATATCAAGTGAAAAAACCCAGCAAATCATCTGACGACGCCTGGTATTCTACTTGAAGTGACGTCGCCGTCGAGTAGCAAGCCGCTGTACTTCCTTTGTTGACACCTGTCTACTGGACATTGACGAGTTGCTGCTGAGCGCAATGTATCCCGCAAGGAACACTTGGAACACTAACACAATGGCACAAGTGACGACCACTGAAGCCCCGGCATATGGGCGAGTGAATGGCGAGCGAATCCTTAGAGGATTTCAAGTGAATTGGATGAGGATGCGCGATGACGTCACAAGCGAGCTCCTCTGGCAGAGTAATGTGGATATGTCAAACCCGCACGTAGAACACGAGGCTCGTGTGCCGAAGCGTATCCTGGATTGTCGGCGAGTTTTGCGCGAGATAGACTTCAGCTCCATTGAGTTTATGGCGAACTTCCGCTTAGAACAGACTGTGTTGTTCAAGGGTCGACGAATGGAGGAGTGGTTCTTTCAATTTGGTTACGTGGCTCCCTCGTCGACCAACACCTGGCGGTCCACCTTCGTGTGCGCTCCTGAGGCTCAGTTGATGCCTGTGAGCGTTCTCAGCGGGAATGTGGTCATTGAAACCAAGTTCTTCGACGGAGAGGCACTAATCACCACGACCCGCCTCAGACTGTTCTATGTATAACTGAATATCAAACAATCGTCTCAGCTGACCCGACGACTGCCACTTACATTTCCTGAATGTACTTAGTATTTAAGTCTAAATATAGCTTAGCGAGTAAGCCTTAGCAAAGAATTGTAAATTTTGTTTAAACTAATCTACTTCATATGTTTTGTAATAGTTTAGATACTGTCTGTAAATAATATCTGTACTACTACTGTATTGATAAATATGTACAATAAATAATACTTTATACTGAACTGATGTACTTAATTATTTTAAACCAACAATTCTCCCTCCGCGGGGGCCCAAACTGACTCCATATCTGAGTGGTGCATCTGTTGACTGATAGATAGGGCTGACTTAGTCACATGTAGATGGGCTTGGAGTTCAGATTAGTCATCTCCAACTGCACTGCAAGAGAACTGTAACAGACTAAACACTGAACCCCGGTGTCCAAGTTTGTGATGTTGAATGCAACTGGGACTTACTATTGCTCAATGGAATATCTCTGAGGGGATTGGAACTTAACGGAATGTGATATCACGCTTAGATCAGGTTAGAGGTCTTCAAGTTATTCATAAGTGGCTCATAGATATCCAGGCTGGAAATCCATAAGTAACGACAGGAACTAGGTTGACCTGTCAATGTTTGCCTGCCATTTACAAACTACAGACCAATTGGCATACTATTATTTTTATTCAAGTGAAGTACAGTTCGTTGACCTTATTTTTTAAAATGATTGCAAGGGATTCTTGTATAGTGTTCAACTTAGAAGATTAAGTCAATAGATACTGTTAGCAGAAAAGGTTTCTAGTTCGTGAAGTTGAATACAAGTGGGGTCGTACTAATATGAAGTACAGCATATCGCCATATCCCATACTGTTAAAGGAAGTAACTAGATGCGAAAAGCGCAGGAACTTGTTGTGGCGTAATTTGGGAGAGGCATGCATCCAGCAGTGGACTGGCATAAGCCGATTTGATTGATATAGTAAGAAAGAAAGAAAGAAACCATTATTTGATACAGGCATGTAATTGTGCATAGTTTTTGCATTGTGTGCCTCATGATTGTATCAAAGGGGTGTCCAGTTCAGCATGTGCCAGGGCGACAAACCTTGGCGCTGATTTTCGACTATAGTAACTAATAACAAGTGCTGACTCATAGGTAAAACTATGGAGTAGGCGTCAATAGAATGGTTGAAATGTAATAATGCCAATTTGCTTTACAGCCTTAGACAGAGCTTAGGGACGGGTACGGGAGAGAACTCTCCCACCCGAGTTCCGCAGTCGGCGGCCTGGGCGCCGCCGACGTGTCTTCGCCGAGGACTATCGGCCTCCATGACCGGGGGCCTGAGGACGATGAGAGGGCGGCTCACCGTCCTTACAGAAGCAGGCCCACGACGGTAGCGTGACGTGAGCAACTCACGCACGCCCCCCTTAGAAGCGGGATCACACCCGAAACCCCCCATAGACGCGGGATAGCACCCGAACCACCCCCCGGGCGAGGCCGCAGTGGCGGCCGTAGGTCTGTTGTGAGCCCCGGGACATCCTTCCGAGGGCTTACCCGGGACTCCCAACCACAGGCTGGTAGGCGTTACGTGAGGTTTTTTAGTCGGTAAGAGTCCGGCATAACATCCTCTTAGGATTTTCCCTCACGTACAAAAAAAAAAAAAAAAGCCTATCAGCTTATCACAGCAGACTTAGATTATCTTGTGTGAAACTGTCGAAAGTAGGTTCGGTATTTTTTTTTGTATCTTCTTTGCAATCTGTCTCCGTTGACATTCAGCAAATGTTTAGGAATGATAACTTTTGTTTTGGGGGGCGAACAGTCCAGTGATCGGTCCCTGTGTATTCCTAATACGTCTCTGGGGGAGTTTCTTTTAAGATTTTAGAATTTAGGGCTATTTAGATTGCTCATTAGGTGCGCAGTTAGTGCATTTGGATGGTTTTGCTATCTGCTTCTGTATAATTTTATCTTTTCTTGAACCATTTTGACCTTCAGCTCGTGGTGTAGCTGTTAATTGCTTATAAACCAAGGTTCATCAGTTATCAACCTCCGCATTTTGGACTGGAATGGCTGGAGTATCTCCAGATTTAAGTTGGATGCTGTGCCGTTAAGTTGAACTCCGTAAGTCCAGATTGATCTTAGGATATGTTTGTATAAGAGCAGTTTGTTCTCTAATGATAACTGTGATTTCCTTTCCAGCAGCCAGTACATTTTTCTGAGTTAGATTCCCAGTGTATGTTCCATAGCGTACTTCATACCTAATCAATTATAATATCTTGTACAAACCTATGTATCACAAATAAATGATTTTGATTTGATTTGTTTTTCGTTTGGTAAAGGTGTGAAGCGTTCGAAAATTAGTTCGTTAATAAAGACCGGACTAGTGAATTATAATAAGGGTTTAGCACTGATGCATCGCAAGGTGGCCACTGTAAACATACATACTGGGTCACAAGTCCCACAGACAGGGTGTTCCCTTCTGTACTACGTTATCGACCTGGTCCCATGCTGTCAGTCCATAGAGAGCTGAGAATAGATCTCTATGAAGATTATGTATGGGCATACTAATTTAACAAGGAAAGATATGATTTTTATTTCTTTCTAAATTCCTTTCTTTCTATCTTAAATTTCTTTCTTTCTTCTTTTTGATATTTAGTATGTTTGCATTGGATCATCCAAAATTAGTGAACCAATTCAAAATTTCATTTACTGTTGTCTACGCTATCCCTGAGTGACATACGCTATATTTCGTTCCCGTATTCCCACGGGAATGGGAACTATCTGCGCAAAACCATAAAAAAACTAACCTGACTGATGTTCTTCATCTTTTCATGCCACTTCAGATGATTAACGATGGTATCCCGTTTCTTGAACACAGTTTGACATATCGCACACTGGTGTATGTTTGTGTGGGTGCGCATGTGATTGTGGTACTCGAGTTCATCCTCTGTTACATGTTTGCAAACCTGAAAATGTTATTTAAAAAAAATGTCAGACTAATAAGTAACAGTTTCAGTATAATTGGGCCGGCAAATTAATACAAAAATAGATAAGCGCCTGCGAACTCGGTGTTCTGTAAACGATTACTGTAGTAAGCAATTTTCACTATGGCCAGTTCTTGGATGGGTGACCACGGCGTGACTATTTTGCGACATTTATTTGTGAGGGTTTCCGTGCACGATAGCGTCCCCCCCACTCATTCAATCGATCAAACTAGTCTATCGCAGTCCACTGCTGGACGTAGGCCTCTCCCAATTCACGCAACAATACACGGTCCTGCGCCTTCCGCATCCAGTCCCAGCCTGCGACCTTTTCCAGGTCGTCGGTCCATCTGGGGGGTGGACGTCCTACCCCACGTTTTCCTAGTCGCGGTCTCCACTCTAGAACCCGTTTGCTCCATCGGCCGTCGGTTCTTCTGCAGATGTGGCCAGCCCACTGCCATTTCAATGTGCTTATTCTTATTGTTCCCACCCATTACGTGGGGCAAATTCTAAAAGGTGATATATGGGAATATAATATTATGCCTCATGTATCTGCTGGTCAGTAGGCTGAAGTACCAGAGGGGAAACGTCGGTAGTCGGTGTCGTTATGTAATGTGGAATTCATTTTCATTTTCATATGCATACATTTCTAAATATAGCCAGTAGGCTGTGTGCATTTGAAAATGCCTTGTAATTCGCAAAGCAACACTAATGAATGTCAAGATTTTTGATTCTACATTACATAATGACACCGACTATCGACGTTTCCCCTATGGTACGTACTTCAGCCTACTGGCTATATTCAGCAGATACAGAACCGTATAAACATTAAAACATATTCGAGCCTGTATGGTTCAAAGGTTTCAGACCTTTGGACTCTCTCGCTTCTTCATATTGTGTTATCTTGATTCTCATTTACCTCTCCGCTTGTACAGAAGTGGCTATTGAGTGTAAATAGATGCTATGCCAGATTCTTACCGACTAAAACCACACAACGCCCCCCCACCATTGAGCTCCGCTTACGGGCTACCCATGCTGGCGAGGCATGGGCTCATGTGAGGGTCGATCAGCACCTGATCACAGAATACACACTAGTACACCGATCTGCCCCTGTGGGGGTGTTCTGGGATGTCTAATTCACCAGAACACCGCCGGGCGGGCCCCACCACTATCTACGGTCAGAAGCCCTGGATAAGACCTCGGAAGAATGTCCCAGGATTAGCTTCTCTGTCTTACAAGGATAAGTTATAGGAAACATTTGGATTACATCAGCCATCAACATGGCTGACAACAAGGTAACCCTGGTTAGGGTGCAAATTGATTAAGAGATTTAAAAAAGAGTTTTAGAAAAAATAAAAATAAATAAATATTTGTGGACATTCTCACACAACATCTTCTAGCCGAAATTAAGCTATTATAAGCTTGTGCTATGGGATCTAAACGATAGACATACTGATATATTTGTAAATAGACACATAGACACATTATTATACATAGAAAACACCCAAACTCCGGAACTAACATTTGTGGATCACAAATATTTGGATCGACCCAGGAATCAAAGTCAGAACCTCCAGCACACTACCGACCGCACCACAGAGGCAGTCAAAGATAGTGGCCTAGCTAGGAGAGGGAAGAGTAGCCTGCACCAGGCGTCTCCCTCTTCGGGATATGTGATCATCAGTAGAGTGATACTATAAAAAGTCGTAAAAGCGTAGCAGATTTTTTATAGATTAGATTACACTATTTTCTTAGTGACGAGTATGTAAACTCGTCACTAAGAAAATAGTGTAATATGTAATATTTCACACAACATCATCAAGCCCAAACTAAGCTATAAGCTTGTGCTATAGGATCTAGATAAATCCCTACTAATATTATAAATGCAAAAGTAACTCTGTCTGTTACTCTTACACGCCTAAACCGCTGAAGTGATGTAGATGGAATTTCGTATAGTGATAGTTTAAGCCCCTGGGTATGACATAGGTTTAACCGACTACGCAAAAAGAGGGTAATGAATTTAGGCGATAACGACTTCTATGTGGACGAAGCCAGAGAACAGCTAATAGCTTATAGATTTAGAAAGTGCCATAGAATACCTACCAGCTAACTTTATGCAGTCAGAGTTGTGGTCATTCTACAGTTGTGATATGAAAATAATCTTACATTATCTATACCACAGTATAAAGAGTACTAACCAGTATTGTAGCTCCCTACAAACGGACGAAGCGCAAGCTATACCTATGATTTTCGTTTTCGGCAGGCCTTTCAACACGCTAGCAGGCGATTGTGCCGAGTAGACGAATGGACGGTGTGTCGTTTTTTAGATAGTAACCGCGCGTGTTTTATTTACTAAAAATATTTAATATGACAACTTGAGTCTATTGTGCTTGTTTTGGTTGCATGAATTCGTCAATACCCAGAGATAACGTTTTTTAGATTACCTGGAAACTCCGAAAGGTAAGACTATAAATTGATTTTACTTAAGTACTATTTGGTACTATACTACTAGTTGACTAAAGTTAAACAAAGTGATTGACACAAGTGAACTGGGTAGTTACATGAAGTAGGTATGTTTGTGTTTAAAACTAGACTTGTGCTTGCTCAGTCAGTGAACGGTGCGATCCAATATAGTACAATATCCAAAAAAAAACTAGTTCAGAACTCTGGTACGTGTAGGTAGTACATTTAGTTCCGTTGTCAGTTCGTAGTTATTTAATTGAGAGCAATGATTTAGGTATGTTTCAAGAGTATTCATTTCTTTGTGGATGACCGATGTTACAGTACACGCTAAGTAGTGTACTGTAACATCGGTCATCCACAAAGAAACAAACCATATGACTTTGATTGACAGCATTTTTGTTACCTTTGATTTTTATTACACGCATAGAGACAAATATGAACTTCCAAAATTTAACACAACTTGACAATGTACGAAAAGTACTAGTGTACTAGAGACTGACTAGTACTTTCAACTCGAAAAATAGTTTTAATTTTGTAAATCAAAAATTTAACGCAATGATTAGTATGACTAGAATTCCGTGATTCTATCACTGACGAAACATGTGATGTGCCGATTATTATTGTCTACGCCGCTTACTCGTTTTCAAATTTCTATACCCGTCTCACTCCATCGTTAGTAGATAACGGGCGCTGCGCCGCCACGCCGCCGCCCCGCGCCGCCAGCCGTTGCGGGGATATTATATTATTACTCACAAAGTATTTTTTTGTTTAAATAAAAAAGGTACATATTTACTCGAAATTGAAGCCGGTTGTCAGTAAAACGACAATCCTTAATACAGATTGAAGGCCTTGTGGGCAGATTGAAAAAATTGAACTGCATTATGCTCACTATATAAACGCGTACGTAAAACTATAAGGTAAAATGTGGGCGTATACTATGCCTCTGCCTACACCTTCAGGGATAAAGGTGTGACTATATGAATGTATGTATGCACATATTTACAATCGCAATACTAAATAGAAAATCAAAGTAGGCACATATTATTAAAATGCTGTAGGTGGGCAGCCCTATCGCATGCTTACGTACCGCGCGGCTGTAGGCATTTATTTCTAAAACCCGGCCGAGTCAAACTACAGTATACAGTGTCTATACTAATATTATAAAGAGGAATGATTTGTTTTTTTGTTCGTTTGTTTGTAACGAATAGGCTCCGGAACTACTGGACCGATTTGAAAAATTCTTTTACTGTTGGAAAGCTACACACTTTGTGATGAACAGAGGCTATATTTTATTCCCGTATTCCCACGGGAACGGGAACTACGCGGGTGAAACCGCGTGACGTCCGCTAGTCTACTATAAACCAGGACCTATTTTATGTAAGCTTTTTACTCCTGGAATATCTTTCCATGAAATGCGCCAAATGAGAACATTTAAACAGAATTCCACGCAAGTTGAGCTGCTATACCGTATTTACTTTGCAGTGGGACAAAATGTAAACATTTTATTACTTTTTACATTTTTATAACTTATTAAAAATACAAACTGCATGTCGAAGATGCCTACTTAGTCTTATTAAACTTTCACATTTTTATCTATTAAACACACAATACATTTTTCGCCCTACTCGCTAAGAAAGTTCGACAACTACTGTTTTCTTTGTTAATGTTTTGTCTCAGGGTCAAATAAATAGCCTCATCTAGCATATTATCAATGTGAAAATTTGGATTATTATCATTCGTTCATATTCTAACCTCTGGTTGATGATACAGGGATTAATAAAGTCTGGAATAACAAATAGGCTACTATTTCCCTAGAATAAGTTCCCATGGGATGCAGGAATAGGGACAGGGATCCCCACACAACCTGAGTCGAGGGACCTGGTTAATCTATACATATAATAAAATGATAGAAAAGTCAAAACTGTACATTGGAAATATGTAAAAAAAAATACTCGCTGGGTGTTCATCATAAGATACGTAAGCCAAAAATATTGTTAGAAAATTTTTGGTCTGTTTGCTTTGCTTTGTCCGGAAGGATCTCAAAAAATACTTAAAAGATTTGATCAAAATTTGGCACAAATATTAACTAGGGGTAGGGTCTTCAAATAGGCTATATATTATCACGCTACATATCCAATGGGCTAAGCAGAGAGCAATCAATTAGGCATTATAACATGATTTTTACACGTACAAAGTCGCGGGCAACAGCTAGTAATAAAAATAATCAAACAAACCTGGCAAATAAACAGATCAATGTTATGCTCTAATTTCATATGCTCTTTCAATTTCGCTGCAAATCTATATTTTACGGGACATCTACTGCAAAGCTTATGTGTCATCGGCAAACGTTTCCTTCTTTCCTTCGGTGCTTCCGTATTTTGTACCTCCCATTCTTCAAGTAATTCTACATTTCCATTTTCCTGTACAATGAACATGATATTCTGATCCTCTTCCATTTTTATAAATGTCCCAGATTCCAATTTAGGTGGTGCTAAATTTTCAACAGAATGTTCACTGATTCCTTGCAAGTTCAGATCTAAGTTTTGAATGACTCCTTCAAACAATGGTAACGAAATACATATAGTATTGTTAGATAACTCGTGAGGAGAATGAACATAGTTTAAACTTCCTGTGAGTTCGTCCAAGTAATATTCTATGATTTGTTTGCTGCGATTTGATTGTAAAACAAATTTCTGAGCTGTGTATGCTGCCATGAAGCAGTTTGTACACACATTGTAATTGTCATCATCTGAAAACTGGTGAATAAAAATTTGTCAGTTCTAACTTCTTCATCAAATGATTTTCCGATTGTACATCACATGCTTTTCATCATCTTTACAGGTAACCCAATATAAGTATTAGTAAAGTAAATATCGAGCTGATGTCAAAATATTTTGTAGTACCTTTGTTAGTAAGAAAATCGAGTTGTTTTTGAATAGGGAATGGGGATTATGATCCTCTATGTATGTAAGGTCTTCAATCTAGGGATTGATCTCAGATTAGAATTAAGTTAGGTATTATTTAGTAAGATAGCGCTCATATGGTCTGAATGATTTGACTAATAAGGCAATAATATAACCACAAAGTTTTGGCTTAGTAAGTGTAAGTATTCTAGTTTATTTCTAGGAAATAGGTTAGATAGGATGACATGATGTGCACTCCAGAGCAAAAAATGGGACATTAAAAAACCATGTTGTCCAGGAAAACGTTGCGTAAGTAGTCAGTGGCTATTAAAACAGTTATGTTGTTTGCAGCAGTAGTTACACTATTATGAAGAAGCAGCGGCGCCCAGCGGAGGTCACTATGGAAATGAAAGGAAATTGATTGGCAAGTCAGTGGTTTGAAGAAAAAGCAAATACGTACCTTTAGAGAGCAAAGAGATTCCAACACATTCGCCACACAAAACTCGCTATCCTTGTCCTCTTTACAGACTTTCGTGTGGATATTCTCATATTTGTCGTCTAGTCGCGCCAAACAAACAATACATAAGTTTTCACCAAGGGTTCCATTGGATAAATGGTTTATTACCAGTTTTATGTCAACGTCCACGACATTAGCCATTTCTGTAAACGAAATTCTCTACTCCTGAAAAACGAAAATCCATTGAATATCATTTTTACGATCACTGATTGTTTGATAATCGCAAGCAAAAATCCTATTTCTTTATTTTGTTTGTAACTGTCTGCAAACTTGAATTTTTTTTTACCAAAGTAAATTTATTGATGCGTTCTGTAAAATCTCGGGTTTTCAAAAAAGATCCGTTCAAGTTTCATTTCATTGACGCACGCCATTTTGTAATCGACAAAAAAAAATGTCAAGTTTAAAAAAGTATGTAGGTAACTTTTTTTCTTTAATATTTAAAAAAAAATATGATGAAGCAGTATATCAGTATATATATAAAGGGATAGTTCGTTCGAGGCCCTGGAAAGGACATAGGCTACTTTTTAACCGACTGAGCAAAAGGAGGGTTTTGATTTTATGCGATAACTACTTCTACGCGGTCGAAGCCGCGGGGAACCGCTAGTCAAAAATAATCTTGGAATGAAGTACCCTAAGAATACTAACTACCTACTTAACACATCTCTGGAAGTACCTAATAATAAATTGACGGTACCTAATAATTGACGGCCCCCAACGTTGCGAGCGTCGGGTTGCAATGTGTGAATTGTGTGATTGTGATCCTTAGACTTAGACCATATAACACGGGACTAGCCTTTGCGAACCACCGCATACAAAAATATTCTGCCAGTTTTCATACAAGTGAAGGGGGAAACACAAAGACATATAAAATTTCATTGCATTTAAAAATGTATTAATCGACAAACGCGCGTAATGGCTGTTGTGTGTTAATTGTTATTGTACAGTCAACTACAATGTAATGTACTAGTTTAATCATATAAAATGATGTACTGATGTACAGGCTTTTCATAAAGCCAAAAGACCAAATGGTCATGTGCAATGGCAGAAAACAATGCTTAAGTAAGGCGCATCCTGTGGTTAGATGATCTAAGTTGTGATCCATTCCTATCCTGGATCCACTAGGTACCTAAATATTTGTATTTTTGGTTTGTTTCGGAGTTCAGGGGATGTTATACCTTCCTAAATTTAGAATACGATATTTAGGATGTCCTGAATTCAGAAAAGTTTAATCGCATTTAGAATGAGCAGCGTCCTAATTTGGACACGATTTAGGAAAAGGATAGTTTCCGAGGTCCTAAATGGCTAAATCGGATGAGTGTATTCACATTTCCTAATTCAGGGCGCTCAGTCGCCGCTCACCGCGCCGTCGCCGCTCACCAAATCATTAGCCTCTTTTTGCGTAGTCGGTTAAAAAGTGCCTAGCGTATGTCTTTCCCAGGGAAACTATCTCTATACGAAATTTCATGTAAATCACTTCAGCGGTTTAGGCATGAAAGCGTAACAGACAGACAGACAGTTACAGCAATATTTAAGTTAAAAAGATACCTAAAAAATCTTAATAGTAGGTACAAATGATCAGGCTACCTACTGAATTTTGCTCCAACCCCGAACAAATAAACAAACAAACAGACACAAAGAAAAATAATTATAAATTTGGACTCAGAAGCCCTTAATCATACAGTTGATTACATTTTTTTTAGTTTATCTTGAATATACCGTCACAGCTATTTTTACAATTTTATAATAGCAGAGATTACAAGATAGCGACCACGGCTTAGCATAGCGTGAAATTTTATTTCTGCTCTCGCTTCTCATGGGAACAAAATCTCGAGAGCCCGATAACGCAAACGAAACGTAATAGGCTGCGGTGACCACTTTCCATTGGATGGACCGTTGATCACTAGCCCAAAAGTCCTAAAATGATTATTAATTTCTAGATAATCGTCAGTGGCAGACATCTAATAACTTTTACATACCCATATACTTATTATGTATGTGTACATACCTATCTTATAAGATTTCGTACCCAAAGGGTAAAAACGGAACCCTCTTACTCGAGAGCTAGATACGGCACCTTGACTGTCTGTCTGTCCGTCCGTCCGCCATGAGCATTGATTTGGAGTATTAACAGTTCAGTGGCAACGAGGATGTATCTCATGAACGGTGAGAGCTGAAATTTTTACAGATTATGTTTACTGTTGCCACTGTAACAAGAAATATCTACTTAAATCAAAAAATAATAATATTTAATGGGTGCTCCCTTATAACATTCGCGATTTTCTGCCATTTTTGTTTCGGAACCCAAAAGTCTGTCGGACTGTCGGACTCCAGTCCTTGACCAGTTTGTTTTCTTTTAAGCCGTATCTAACAGATGGTTAATTTTCTTTGAATGGATTTCTTTTTGTAGTGACCAAGCCAAATTCCATTAGATAAAGACAACTCATTATTCTACCACAGCTGTCAACTGTCAATTTTGTGAATTTGTAATTTCTAGTAAAAAAAATGGAATGTTTATTTTACTCGATAGTAATTAATCAGATATAAGTTTAAATACAAATATTAATCTGGTTAAAGGAAAATATTCACTAACAAGTATGTGAGCATCTGTTAACTATTGAAATATTCAAAACGTCGTGAGGAGCGATAATTCGCATTAATTGTGAAGTACTTATTCAGCGGTATTTTAAAACACCGCATTATATTGATATTGTTAACAAAATTCGTGTTTATCGAAGTGGTGTTTAATAGGGATTATTTAGAAAATATATGAGGTACCCCAAGTTTTGATATTTTGTATCTCATGAGTAGATTGTACTCGTCACAACAATATTCTGTACTTGTAGGTAAGTTGATATTTTGAAGGTCACTTTAGTATTGTTATGCGAATAATCATGTTTTTCCACCGCCATGTAACCAGTATATATTTAAGGTACGATAAAAATCTGCAACACGATTTCCAATTGCCAGTTATTGTAATTTATTTAGGAGGAATTATGCATCACAAACATTCTTTATCATGTATGTTAAAATTTTAATATCATTAATGTGGGACTAGCTATGTAGCTAGCGTAAAAAATGCCTAATAGAATACTATACCTATTGTACACACATTTATTACAACTCTGGCCTAATCCTGGGCCAATACATACATTTGTGTGATCTGCAAATCTTATTCTAGTTTTGCTGTAATATGTCAATTATGAATGCTTTCCCTATATGTCTATAACTAATAGCATAGTATACATATTATATTATTGGCATAATTTGGGCTTTTTTTTTTTCAAAATATATTTAGCTCGCCAAATTGACGTCGCCATAAGCCTGATGGAAAACCATGGCACATCTAGCGATTGGGGGCCACTTCTGACAGTGGTCCTCAAGTTGCCCTGTGATGTGCCTCTTCACCCTCCTCTTGAAGAACCTGGGATTGTAAGATGAGGGAAACATGTGTGCGGGCAGGTCATTCCATGTTTTATAGTTCGACAGAGGAATAATCTTTTGAAACGCTCAGTTCTGGCCAAAATTCTCTCCACTGAGAGTGGCACCTCTGCCCGGCACGTGTTGTTCTGGATCGGAAAGGAGAGGGTGGGATCAGGTTGAAGAGCTCTTCAGAACATTCACTGGTATACATTCGGTAGAAGGCAGCCAATGACGCTATGGTTCTTCACTGCACTAACAGTTCGAGGCCTCCCGTCTCATCAGGACAACCATTTATTCGGATAGCACATCTCTGCATAGCCTCAAGCGCGTCTAATAAGTACCTTGTGGAGTCATCCCAAAGGTGAGAACAGTATTCATCTGTTTTCTTGTACAGTAAACAACTCTGATGTGGCGTAAAATACCGTCTCACCTTATTCAGGATTCCTAGTTTCCGCGAGGCCAGCCCAATACAGCTCTCCGCTTTGCGGATGCTGGCGACATTAGTGTACGGAATGTAGTATTCCATACCTAATGTAATCTCACCAGCAACCGCAGAAGCGCTTTCCGATGCAGCCCTCCCTGCAAACAACGCTGACTCCACGAGAGGGCTGCATAGTATTCTCGTAGTCCGTCCCAGTCTGCTGACGAGTAGTGCCACAATCGCCGCGTCACCTTTACTGCCCTTGCAGGAGGTGACACCTGCAGGTGGGCACGCACAACACAGTGGTCGGAATCACCCACTGGGGCGCCAACCGACACACTGTACTGCGCTGGATAACTTGTCCAGCAGAGCGAGTTCATGGTCCGACCTGTCCGGTATGCGCGTTATCCCGCGTACCACTTGGGTCAGACCATGGGAGAGAGCGAACGCGTGGGCGGCCCGTCCCCCAGACCCCCGGACCCCTGCTACTCAGTGTGGTGATTATTGAAGTCCGCCAGAAAAACCAATTCGGCGTTCGGGAACCGCACCTGCGCGTCATCAGCCCCCTCGCTGAGGTGCTGAAACAGCCTCGTTATCTCAGCTGTCCCTGTGTGGGAAGGGTAGACACACACTGGTGAAATTAAAGACAGCGGGTGGCAATACCGTGACATCAAGGCCCGAGATCCTCGAGGAAATTGAGAGCTTTTACAAAGATCTGTATGCATCACGGACAAAAAGACCAATGGGTCGTCCTGATTGTGACCACCAAACCCCACTAACGCGCCACTATACCAAGGACATTCCGGACATCGACCAGGACGAGATCAGGGCCGCGAACAACAAGTTCCCTGGGGAAGACGGAATTACGGCTGAGCTTCTAAGGGCAGTGGGGACTCCGGTGCTAAAAGAGCTGGCGAATCTCTATAATTCCCTCCTCCAACAGGAACAAACACCTAAAGCATGGAGCGAGAGTGTGGTGGCTTTGTTTTTCAAGAAAAGGGACAAGACCTTGCTGAAGTACTACAGAACCATCTCACTTCTGAGCCATGTTTACAAGTTGTTCTCGAGAGTAGTCACAAACCGCTTCGCTGGAAAGCTCGACGTGTTTCAGCCAAGGGAGCAAACCGGCTTCAGTACTGTTGACCACTTCCATACTGTTCGGCAGATTTGTACAGATCAGTCACTGTGTATAACTTTTGTGGATCACGAAAAGGCCTTCGACTCTGTCGAAACCAGGCAGTCATGTAAGGGCAGTCCTGGACGCTCTGCAGCGATGTCGTGTCGACTGGCGATATATCGAGGTGTTAAGGTGCTTGCACGACACCGCTACCATGACCATCCAGGTGGAAAACTATAAAACCAACTCTATAGAACTGCATAGAGGTGTGAGACAAGGCGATGTTATATCGCCTAAGCTCTTCACCAATGCGCTTGAGGATATATTCAAGACGCTGCTGGACAGGCTACAATATGACCTAACCCATAGCACTGCCCATAGTGTGGAGGGTCAATCACAATAGATCATTAATGGTTGCAGTGAGACTAGCTTAAAAGGCTAGAAAAGCCACTCTATCTCGAATAGTGTCCAGGGAGACGACTGCTATACCTAATGAGTGTTTGTGCTTCAGTATAAAAAACCGGCTACCACTTTCGTACCAAAAATCAGTAAAAAATCACGTTTGTTGTATGGGACCCGTCTTAATCCCCACTTTTTTCTGATTTTGGTATTTGTTGTTATAGCGGCAACAGAAATACATCATCTGTGAAAATTTCAGCTCTCTAGCTATCACGGTTCATGAGATAGAGCCTCGTGATGGACAGCGATGTGTTGTAAATAAGGTCCCGAAGTTCCGTACCCAAAGGTTTTTTACCCTTTGGGTACGGAATCCTAAAAACGAAAGTGTTAGCATTTGGTCCATTTCAACAAGTGAAGTTCGAGTTAATTACCTACATTACAATCATCACAAAGCATTGTCTTTATCCATTGCTACAGCGAAGTACAGAGAGAATCATGTTACTTGAGCTGTTTCAAGAATTCAACATAGGTAAAGGATTACAATGGCTGTTCCTATGTTGAACTTTAAACAATTGAATGAAATCTATAACTCATACGTATCATTACTTAAAATATTAGATAATTACATAATAGTAATAAGATTTAATAAATAAATAATTATAATATCACCATAAAGCACTTGTGGCCCCGCGGACTCAGTGTTCTGTAAACTATCACTGCAGTAAGCAACTTTCACTATGGCCGGTCCATGGATGGGTGACCATCCATGTGATCACTTTGTGACATTTATTTGAGCGTTTCCGTGCTTCGGAAGGCACGTTAAGCCGTTGGTCCCGGTTGCCAGTAAAATGGCAGTCGTTAAGCTAAGTTGAAGGCTTCATTTTCACCAGCAGGCAGTCACAACCTGCGCCTGTCCATTTAAACACGGCAATACGGGTCACCACCTATTACGTGGGACAAATTATACAAAGGTGAAAGGTAGGCATAAAATATGCCTCTGCCTACCCCTTCGGGGATAAACGCGTAACCATATGTATGTATGTATGTATGTCACCATAAAGTTGTAAAAACTGTTAGTTTGTAATCTACCTAGTGATATTGTAAACCATTAGAAGATTACAATCTATAAAGCGGATTATTTTCCATTAGATTGCGAACTAGCAACAAGAAAAATTACAAAAAGTAAAGTGCTAGTAGGGCGTCAACCCCTCGGCCCGCTCGTATCGTTCGCTCGCTTTCACGCGTTCGGTGTTTAGTCACTGTTTCAACCTAACCAATTCTATTTCCTCCATAGTCCTTTCCATTTCCTCTGACATGATAACAAGTTTCTCAATGATGATCTTTTCCAAGGGCTATGTCAAAGACCTTAAAGATGTTGTGTTCAGTCATTTAACGACAATAATAAAATTGCTCTTAAATGAATGATGATGGTTAACCGTTCTCCTTCAGGTCTTATTATGAGAGTAGTTCGTTCTCACTTATTTATACAAATCATATTGTTTCAGCACCACAAAATGGCAGAGACGCAGTTATACACTGAAATCATGGACATTCCTGCAGAGCCAATAAAAGAAGAGACAGAACAAAATATCGAAGACGAAATGCAATATGAAGTTAAATTCGAAACTCAGCCCGAGGACATTGTGCAAGATGAAGGCGATCCTTTCGAAAACGTGCAGCTAGAAATTAAACAAGAAGAAATCTCTTTAACTATAGAAAAGGAAATTACTGACCATCAAAAAACTATTATTGATGATTATGATCGTAAAGAAAGTAAATATGATGAAAAGTTTGAAGTAAAAGAGGAGACTGTGCTAGGTGATTCACTAGTGACGTATGATTATCCTCGTTTCGGAGAACGTGATGATGTTGAAGCTGATCTGGATAGTAGTATGGACAGCAACGATGCGGCCGCGTTGACTAGAGTCGAAGCGTGCTTACAGGGTGATATTGACATAAAGAGTGAAGACGAAATGTTTGAGGTAAGATTGATATTATTTAGACAACTGTTATACGTGTTTAACGTGTAAAAATTCTCACAATTCACTAAAAATATACAAGTTCCCCACCTATCCATTTATCTAGCACCGGGCGACCTTTTCCTCGGAAGGGTGTCTCAGGGTTTCGGGCATACTTTTGCTTCGGAGTTCGGGTATTACTTGTTTGCAGGTTGGTTCGAGTATTATCTTTCGTGAGACTTACATCACGCCACCGTCTCTTGGGCTCGCAAATACGACGAGAAATCCACCCAGACGGGTCGTCTTCTAGGAATACCTCAAATCGAAATAAATAAATGACAGGATTTTCTCTTTCCATTTTATTTTGATAATTTTAGGATAAATGACAAAAATCTAAGCACATAATTTCCACAGGTAAACCAAAAAGAAGACTATAAGATGGGCATTAAAGAAGAAAGTGATTTAACAGTAACAGAAACTCATTTGATATCAAACAAACTTATAAACACCACATCGACTGTCACTAACACACACGACGGCATCATCGAGTCACAGACTACTAATACACTAGTCATGGAAATACTCCCAGTGTCTCATTCCAGAAACATGAATTTCTCGAAAATGTCCAACCCTGAAGAAATTCTGCCAACGTCTTACAACGATGACGTGTATCACGATTATCAGGATTCTTTCCAATTAAATTCGATTACTGGCAATGTATTATCGCTCGAGCAAGAAGCTTACGGTCTTCTGAAAGCTAAAAAGAGGAAAAAAGATCCAGGAGGACAGCTTTTGACATGTCCGAAGTGTCCAAAAACGTACACATACAAAAGCGGCATGAAAGCACATTTAGAAGTTCATGCTTCTATAGAAAAAAGGGCACTTGGTATAATTAAAGGAAAGAAAACAAGACAAGAAAATCGTAATATAAAAGTTAAAGAAGAAGCTAAGAAACAAGAAGAAAAAGTTAAAAAAGAAGGATACGAATGTACTTGCGGTCAAGTATTTCGAAGACGTAGTAGAATGGAAACGTGCCTTAGATCCCATAACATGTACGCGGATACTAGTTCGTATCCTTGCCTTACATGTTCAAAGCAATTCAAGGATAAAAATGAATTGGCCTCGCATCGTAAACGACTGCACAGAAAACGATTCCCTTGTAAATTTTGCCCAACAGACTACAATACACGAAAAGAACTATTCAAACATCTTCAAGCTCATCAGCAAGTGCAGTTAATGGAGTATAAAGTTATTTCTGAAGTCGTCAAAGGCAAACAGAAATTAAAATGCTTTATGTGTTCAAAGACATTCAAAGAGATGCCAGATTTGAAGTCTCATGTAATGGATGATCATAAAGAACCTTACACTTGTCCACGATGTAAGGGAATATTCTACAAAATCATAGACTTCGGAAATCATACCAAAGCTTTTCACCCAGAAGTCGAAGGGCAATCTGTGTTAGATGTCCTTGAGGCCTTTTCGAAGTTAGTAAAAGCGTGGAAATGTGAAGAATGTGGTGTACAATTCCACGAAGCTGATAAGTTAGCAATGCATCAGTTAGAAAAACACGGTCCCGATTCGAAAGTAGATACACAGTTTCAATGTACAGATTGTCGAAGAGTGTTTATCAGTCAAAAGGGTCTAACGTCTCATAGACGAGTACACCACAGTACAGAAACTATAGAAGTGGCAGAACCAGTAGAGCAAGGTGTTATGTGTTTAGAATGTCGAAAGATTTGTAAAGACATGAACGCATTAGTATCTCATATGCGTTTACATTCTCCTGATAGGAAATATCCTTGTAAATTCTGTGATTTTCGTTTCGCTACACCAGAAAAGAGAAAAACTCACGCAGAGATTCATACAGGTGATATGAAATATGTATGTTTTATTTGCGAGTACCAGTGCAGCTCGGAGAATAGATTAAAACACCACAAAATGTCGTTAAAACACTTAAATATGAAAGAGTTTTTGCTGACGGGTAAACCTTTGTTGGAAGAGGAGCAGTCTACTTCTAAACAAGAGAAAAAAGATTCATCGAAAAAGAAAGAGTGGGCGCTTAAAAAGAAAAAGAAAAAAGAGTCGACTGAGTGTTCTCCGCCTGAATGTAGTGAAGTGAGTTGTGATATTTGTGGGGACAAGTTCCCAAACGAAAGTGTTATGTTAGAGCATAAACAAACTCATCCATTTATAGAGTTTCCTAATGACGATAAACCAAGTAGAATATTTTTTAAGTAGCTCTTGCCTTATCGATCGTTGTAGCAATGTTACTGCGAATTTTGCTTCGCTTAAAAACTCAATTTTCGTAAATTGTATTTAAATTTATCCATTTTGGTTATGTGCAATTTTGCTAAAGTCTAAAATTGTTTAATCTGTTTAATTATATTCGTGTAGGAATGTTAAAACTCATATTTGATGCAATCGCATGATTTCCCCTTCATTCTAGAGTCCAAAGTCGGATTATTATTTACTACTTTTCCTAGAGTTATTTCCGAGGCAATTGGGCGCATTAATAACGAAATCGAATATAAAAAGCATCCATTCTTTCTACTGCAGGTCAGTTCCAAGGCTGGACCTTTGCGAACATCGGTATTGGGAGATCAATTTATTTATTTATTAATTCTCATTCTCAAAATTTCGGGTTGATGAAAATAGCGTTCTTGCCGAAGAATCTGTCCCTGGCGTGGTCTTGCTAAGGGGTCGACCCCACTAGCGGTAGAATCGCAACTATACTATCATCGGGCACGTATTTCCATACATTCTATATCCGCGATAATATCGCCGTGTGTAGACATGTTCAGTGAGGCTGTGGAGGAAGGGGTGAGAATATTCCTCTAACACACAAAGGTAGGATCCTCTGACCCGGCAATTATATCAATCAAGGCCCGTAGAACTTAGTAATCGCGATGCAGGACTCATTGAATCTTCGTCGCGAAAACTTTGATATCGCGATGAAGGACTTTCTTATGTATAGAAATACATAATTCGACGATAATATCGCTGCTTTTTCCTCGCTCGTCGGTAACTCGGTACAGCACCTAAATGAAAATGAAAAACTTGCGAAAAGCGTAAACTTTGCAGTAACATTATTATCGCAAAACATAGATTTATAAGTAGAATATTTGAATAAGCATTTATTCATTGGCAGGGTAAATTGTAAAACTACATTCGCCTAATGTTAAAGCTAGTCTAAACTCTTACATACGTTTTCACTGAATATAATGTTGCTCACCATTGCACTAAGACAAAGATTATGATTTTGTCTTATGAACTGGAAACGGCCTAAAAACCTCTATTATATTACGATTTGACTCTAAATTACTTTTCCGAAAAATATAATAAATGTAGGTAAAATCTTAATTTAAAGTTTACCAAAAATAGATACATAAATAGTTCGCTGTAATTCTAAAGGAGAATTAGGGCCCAAAAATTTTAAAGTTTTACGATAAGGGTAACCAAAAATATACCCTGTGATTTGACTGAGCTTTATTATAAGTTGTGTATTAAAGGTGCCTCGTTATAAGTCAGGTAGTTTAGCACGTAAGTTATATATAGCACTAGCTGATGCCCGCAGCTTCGCCCGCGATGGCGCTGTATGTGAAAAATGATTTTCCCGCTTTTCTGTTGAAATTTTTCCTGAATTTTCTTTGCTATAAACCTCACAGAGCCCGAGACCTATCCAACGAATGTAAAACCGTGGAAATCGGTTCGTGCGTTCTGGAGTTATAGCGTCAGGAAGGAAAACCCGACTTATTTTTATATAATAGATATAATAAACCAAAAGGGAACGCAATGAGTTTTCATGTATTTCTAGTATTTCCGCGCAAGTTCCGTGACGGAACTAGTGAGACTATTGTTCCCGGTAGTTCCGTGGAAGTTAATTTATAAATTTTTAAAACATCTGAGATCTTTATGTAATAACTATTGAAAAAAATATACAGCGTGTAACATTCGGAGCGGGCAGTATGGACAACACTGTTAATATATATTAAAATAGAATTATTATAAGTTTTATTTTTCAAAACGGCCGGGTTCGATTCCCGAGCTGTGCAATAGATTTTTTTAATCTTAGTATGCAGTTCTTATTTTCTCTAAAATCGATGACATGGTTCCTAAGAACAGATCTTTGTATCTCTTATATTTACAGACTTGCCCATACTGACCGTTCCGAATGTTACACCCAGTAGATGCAAGCAATTCTCGACCGTATTGAACTTGCAGATAGTCTTGTTTTCAATCATCAAATCAGCCTATGTCAGTCCACTGCTGGGCGTGAGCCTCTCCCTAATTACGTCACTACATATAATTAATTTGTTGCCACAGAACCAAATTCTCACTTGTTCCGTCACGAAACTTTAGGGCACTCAGTCCGGAGTTTTGACTATGGACTGATAGCTCCGCCCTTGTCGCTCTTGTGAGGTTATTTCCCCGTCTCGCTCACACTTTATACTGGTTGAATTTATAGTCGTTCTGGAACGAAAAGGTTTAGGCACAGTTTCGATAACAGAACCGATCGGCACTGTCAATTTGAAAATCAACGAAAAAAAATTACGAAAATGTCAAAATTTATATCGTTTGCCGAAGTCAAAATGAGAACTTGTGGTTATTCCTTTAAATTTCACGGAATACGCTTACTACTATTTTCTACTATAATTTTTCATTCAATGTTTAACGTTCCAATCACTAAGACGAGCTGCCGCGTCGGGAAAATTCGACCAATCACACGCATGATCCCACCGCAGTCCACGTGGACCCGTTGCCAAGTAACGTAGGTACTCGACTAGTTACGTCTCTTGTAGGTACGTAACGCGCTCGGCGGCGCGGCGGCGCGCAGTAACGCCGCGACTCCCGCGCAGACAGATCGTTCGTTACGATTTTCGAAAATGAGTCGTCGTCATTCAGTGCGAAATATTCAAACGAACAGTGCGTGTTTAGTAGTTAACGTGAGGAAAATCCTACATGGATGCTATGCCGGACACTTACCGACTAAAAACCACACGTTCCGTACCTATGCCTACGGTTGGGAGTCCCGCCGGGTAAGCCCTCGTAAGGATGACTCCCAGGATTCCCAACAAATCTTGGCTACCACTGCGGCTTCATGTAGGGGTTTGGATGCTAGCCCGCTTCTTTGGGGGGTTGTTCGGCTGTTGCACATCATGAGTTTCGTACTCCTGAAGTAGGAAACTTGTGATGAATTACGAATTACGCAGTGTGATAGAGTGGACCCTTCCGGACTGTTGGCCTTTGAAATAGTAAAGGCAATAACATAAACCGTTTATGTATCATAAGTTCTGGACTCCATTTTGAGCAGTCGCCGGGGTACTCGGTAGCGTAAATAAACTGTAAATAGGTAGGTCTAGATTTAAGTTCATTATTTTGTTCGCGTTTATTTTCGTTACCTATTAATTTATCGTTTAACCGCGAAAACAGCACAATACTAAAGTATTTACGACGGCCCTAAGCCGCCCGTGTTGAGTATGAAGAGAAATTGGAGTCCTTTATTAATCGAATCTAATGCTTTCGGTCAATGAACTAATCACATGTTCCGGCGTTTCATTCACTGAAGAATGTCAATGAATAATCGAAGCGCTACTAATGTTTCAACTCGAACGAGTGAAAATGATAACACAAAAGTTTTTTTTTTATTATAGCCTGTACAACACTTTTGACCCCCCATAATTGTTCCATGATTGATTCTGAGTAACCCTCTTTTGGGTCCAGAACGACTATAAATTCTACCAGTATAGGCAAATTAATCTTGCTTTGCGATAGATCAGGGCATTGGTGCGTTTGTTGTGTTATAGTTTGTTCGAATTTGCCACATCTTGTACTATGTCCCTGTGGTCTCGCCGCTATCGCCGTCACTGACATTCAGTTTGAGGCATAAAAGTATTGCTTATTACATTAACAACAATCTGACTGGCAAGGGTACCTATAACCTTTCGTGAGGATTTTTTTTATTCGTCATACCTCATTAAAATTGGTTGAGGTTATGCTTGACTGTTGTGCGTTAGCATTGACGGATGGTGAGTGTAATAGGTTCCTTTCCCGCCTCTCCTTTATTATCGCTCTAAAGTGAACATAGGTTGTATATTGACCAATCAAACATGTATCAAAATATCGACGCTAGTTTTTAACTAGCGCCATCTAACGAAAGAATAGTGAATAGTACTGTTAGTATAAAACGAATAGGTTACCTAAAATAGGTAATTTATTTTATAATTCTTTACTTACATGCTAATTTTACAGCTGAAATGGCTTAATCACTTTTTATTCTACGAGGAAACAAACGTAACCCTTTTTTTTTGTCTTTCTGTTCGCAGACATTAATGCGTGCGGGCTGTTTTTTTAAGCATTTATTTTTCTGTGTATCTACAACTAGACCATTTAGCTACTGGTCTACAAATAAAAGCCATTCACAGTCACACTTTTTTTTCCCAAAAGCGGTAGGCAGAAAGAGGTATAATATATTTATACGCCCGCTCTTTTTAGTAATGTATAAAAGTATTACTTTATCATGTGGCCCAGTAAAGGATATACCTACCTATTTGATATTTTTTGTATTCTTTTCGTGTAATCCCAATAATAATGTCTAATAGAATAAAAAACTATTACCGTTTCAAACTGTCCAATTCCTATTTAGATGTCGAAAAATTCCTCCCCAACGAAATCAAAATGAAGATTTCATTCTCTCAAAAATGACAGTATTGTTTTTGCGTGTGAACATTCCTGTGCCTTATTTATTAGTATAGTGTATGGCATTCTAAATATAATACCCGCTGCCATTTTGCTCTTGGTCATATAGTCATATTATTTGTTAGATATATTGTGTTTGTATAGTTATACAGAATTGAAATCTGCACTGCCATACTTGAACCAAAAAGTTTATGAAACTTCGAGCAATTTCGTTTGCTGTCCCTTTATCTCGCAAAACCGTATATTTTTTTATAATTTGTCAATCAAAAAGGCATCTGAAATCCCTCCCGATTTCTGTCACGATATTGCAAACAATAAAATGGAAGAGGTAGCTGCAGCTTGGCAAAAATGTCTAGAAACAATAAAATTTGTTTATTACATTTTACCGTAAAACAATTAATATGGTTCTAACAAGTTGCCATTTGAACTGGAAAGTGGCGCCTTTACCTATTTTCTACTCCTTTTGCACAGCTGTAAATCATTTCGTGCGTATCTGGATACTCGATACTCACGAAATAAGTTGAGGGTAGTTTTCAAAAATTCGTATGAGTTTCTTGAGTATTATTATTTTTTATCCAAAATTTCAGTAAAGCAATATAAGGGGCAAATAGAAATTGTAAAAAGCCTTAAACGAGGATTATTATAATATAGAAGTATATAACGCACAATAATTTAGATAAATCATTACCTACTAAAATGTTTGTTATCCACGAAGTGCTGTTAACGAGTAAAAATAAGGGTAATTTCCATTTGTTCGTTAGAACTGACGCCGCCTGGTGTAAAAACGTATCAACATTCTCAAATATTTCAGAACTTTAAAGTAATTTTTCCCAAATTGCCCATGCAGTAACTTTCTGCATGGAAGTTTTGTGAAATAAATGATATTTCTAACCCACCCACAGAACATAAAATAAGAGAAAATTGACTCCTTTCGTCTGAATGACGTCAGTTCTACAGAACAATTTGGAATTTACCAAAAAGAGGTGATTAATAAATAAAAAGTGGTTTATCATTAAAGTTTGTTTTATTATCACATACATACATATCGATTGAACTTCTTACGTACCTACCCGTTATTGCTAACAGTTACACATTTGATTACTTACTATTATGTAGTTTTTTAACATTTTCCATCACACGACACGTCTCCGACACGACCTTTACATGTTTTAATAGACAATTGTACAGTTCCTGATGACATACGTAAGTTTTGGCGCACAGTAATAAAATTATTGGCTGCCATGTGGAAAATGTCTACGCAATGTGGTAATTTTCAGTTTAAAATTGATGAATACGTGCGCGTCAAACACTGGCACGATTTATGCAGAATGTGTCAAAAATTATTCTAATATTAGCTGTTAAAATTAATACCCACGAGACACATATACACACGAGAGTTCATAACACATCTAATTTTGGCAGTAGTCTTCGGTCGGCACCACTAGGTCGATACCGTTTGCCATTCAAGAAAAATAATTTGAATTGTACAATAATATCGGTGTCATGTCGTGTAATATAAAACAGCATTTCTAAATATACTACTGGAATTTAATACCATATTAGACGTAAGAAGAATATTCGACAATTAATATCAAATGGAACGGATTCTGCTCTATCTAATTAGTATCGGATGTGTAAAAGTTTTTATGGGATGTCCCAGTTTCATCACCGGCACTTAAAACCGAACAAAAATTCTGTAAATTTATTTCATGATTGTGGAAACCTGTGAATTATTATAACATTAATCTTACATTCTGGACTAATACTTAATTTATCGAATTTTCGTTTAGTTTAAAAAGACGATGAATCAAAGTTACTAAATTAAATAGAAAATTTGACTATTTAAAATAGGGACCGATAAATAAAATACTTATAAGTATTCTTGGATACGTACAGTATAAAATCATCATGTATATAAATATCAATGTTTACTTATCATATTGCCCTAAAATATTTTAAGTGTACTAAAACCATTTTAAAACTATTCTGTTGATAACTATCGAATATATTACTGTCGCGTTTCAAATTTTAGAAATGAGTACTTGACGTTTACATTTACTTGTGGAATGCATTCCACAAGTGCTAGCTAATAAAATGAACACACACATTTACTTTTGGAATGCATTCCATAGGTTCTAGCAAATTCTAAATGAACAGTTTAAAAACTTAAGTTGCATACATGACTTTTCATAATGTCCAGTCATTTTTTATTATTGCTCTTTGCCCAAAGTTAACAGGTAACACAACAGCAATACACCGATAGTTCAAATCTGACTGTTCACTGAGTAACAAATACAATGAAATTTAGTTCTTATATGTTTGTAATATAGCTGCTTTCGTTTTGACACTGTTTGCGCTGAAAAGTCAGAATATAATACTAAAATTGTTTTTGTTATTTTATAAAAGCGACTGACTTTATTATATAAGAACATTGGAGATCAATACAAAAGCAGTCGTAAACAAAATAATCGCCGCTTTGGGAAATCTGAATCGACTCAAAAAAGCGACAATTGTATTTCATAGAGAATTGGCAGTCCAGAATAATTATATAATATAAATCAGTGAATAAAATATTATTTTTATCAACAAATATGCAAATTTTGGTTGTAAGTCGCAGAAATAGTGTCAAATCGAGCGTATATTAGAACGTGGTTTACTGCATTTGTATAGCATTTGATGTTGATTTTGGCACAAGTGCTTTTTCAATGTCACGACACGGTAACGACATAAATATCGAGGGCCGGTCGTCACTATAAAGAAGGCCATCTTGAAGAGAGCTTTTTCTGACTATTATTGCATTTCTGTGGAATGCTATAAATTTGTATGGTGCGTACGTTTGTCCGTATTATACTGATGTAACGCCCAAACGGCTTTTCCCGAAAACAATTATTCCTTGCGTTGAATGTATAAATAATTGTTGTTGGGTTTGGGACTATTTTTTTTTTGGATCTAATCGATGCTATGACAAGATCAGAATAATAGACGGTTTACCGTTAACTGATTATGATGATGAATGAGGGTAGTTTTTCACAACAGATTTTCTTTTTTTCTTTTTTATAATGCTAAGACGGCAGACAAGCTTACCGCCTACATGATAGAATTGGTCATTGTAACCTATGAACGTTTGCAACACCAGAGGCGCTACATTCGCGCTGCCAATCCTGCAAGAACTTTCTTAAGACCCCTTTTGAAGAACCCGAAACTGTAGGCGTTATTCTATCTATACAAATGCAGTAAAACTAAAAACAAAAATCAAATATTCACACTATTAATAACTAAATGTTATACGCCACTCCTGAGCCATAATGGCGCCGGGTTTTCTAATCACAAGTACATCATTCCCTTTATGTAATGTCATCTGCAAGGCTGTCTGTTTGTCACCCTGGATTAGTTTGGCCGTTTTGGGGGGAGATTTGATGCCGGCTATGACTATGCGCTCTACCCACGATCGGGTGGGATAGTGGGCGTTTTCGTGGATAAATCTGTGGAAGATGGTAAAAAAAAATTGTTTAGATCTGTAGAAAATAGCAAAAAATGGCGTACACTAGTAATAAATATATATTTATGGATATTTTCAAACAACGCCATTTGATCCCAAAGTAAGCTAGGATTAACCTGCTTGTGTTATTGGTACCACGGATATTAATACTTATAATTTTTTGTACCCAGCGGGAAACTAACCCACGATCTCGTAATGTGAAGTAATAACGCACATTATTATACAGCGTCATCAAAATTAATCTATACTAATACTGCTGTTGTCCGCGACTTCGTAAGCGTGCAAAATTATGTTATAATTAGGGTTGCCAACCGCCCCGCTATACGCGGGACGTCCCGTTTCTGAGACCCATAACAAGACGTCCCGCTCACACCCTGAGCGGGACGCGTGATATCCCGCTTTTCTTGATCTAGCAACAAACGTTTACGTTTACAGTATTTCTAACGATGCATAAAATCACGGAAATGTGAAGTTATTTCCTATATGTAGTTGTAAGATTCTACTGTCCAGAGGAGGGTATTCGCACATGTTTGCTTGATTTCTATGAAGACTCCAATAAGAAAGCGATAGATATATACCATAACATTAAGGCCGTTCATAGGGCTAACGACCTTGACCATACAAAACACGCGTTCTTCAAGCTAGGAACTGTTGTATTTTAGATCTTATTTTTGTTGTAATAAGCTAATACTCTTACTTATTCAAAATCGAAGAAAACCAAATTATAGGTAGATGTTTATTTTCTTTTTAAGCTGGCATATGTATATTTTTCTTGCGCGTCGATAAAATGTTAGTCATAAAATGCATTCATCTAAAAATTTGGGGCTGACTTTATTATCGTTTTAGACATTATGTATAATTAATATACTATTCAACAAAAGCATATTTTGACACACATCTTGTACCAAGATATAATTTTTTTTTGGCTTTAGTTTTCCGTCTACTTATCCGACAAAAAATGCTTTTATTTGCACCTCTTTTTCGTCATTTTCTAAACCAGGCCCCTTTTGATTTGCGAAACGCATCTGCGTATTCCGCTTATAATGCTAATGTTAATTTCGGGAGAAATAATTCCGTTATTACATATTTACGGAACCAAAATGGCGACATGGATGCTCAGCACACATGTTGCATGATGCTGTTGCGCAAGCTGGTGCAAAATGTGAACTTGATGTGGAAACTTTGGGTTTAAAAGTATATGGTCACCTGTCGTATCATGCACAGAGAGTTCAAACACTTAAAGAATTTTTCGCTGATGCTAATCTACAGTACCTATACAAATACAATAGTGAGACATGTGATAACAAGTAACAAGATGGCTCTCATTACATCCTCCTGTCGAGAAAATTCTAAACGAGTTTCCTGCCTTAAAAAGTTATTTTTCGTTTATTGGAGAAAACTTTCCAATCGCTTTGTAGAAATTTTTTGACGAGGAAAAACGTAAAAAGACCGAATGCTATCTAGGTTTCTTGACAGTTTAAAAAAAAATCGTACCTTTACAGTATCATGCGTTTGGAGAAAGAAAATGATTTGTCGTGTAAGTCTTACAACATAGCAAAAGCGTACATATTTCAACTAAATGATGCTCGCGGTTTGTCCCGCGTGAAATTCAGTACCCGTTAAAGTTCACGTATTCTGAACAAAATTCGTAAGATCCCGCTTTTTAAATCCTTGTCCCGCATTTGAAATCAACATTTCCCGCAAATTCGCATTTTGGAGTTGGCAAGCCTAGTTATAATGCCAATTTGATTGCTGTCTGCTTAGCCCCTAGGATATGTATTTGAAGACCCTACCCCTAGTTAATATTTGACAAAATTTTAATCAAATCTAATGAGTACTTTACGAGATTCTTCCGGACAGAGCAAAGCAAACAGACGAACAGACAAAAATTTTTCTAACTATATTTTCAGCTACGTTATCTTATGTAGAACACCCAGCGAGTTTTTTTTTTTTAATATTTTCAATGTACAGTTTTGACTTTTCTATCATTTTATTATATGTATAGATTATAAAGAGAAAAGATTTGATTGTTTGTTTGCATCGAATAGGCTCCGAAACTACAGGACCGATTTGAAAAATTCTTTCACTGTTGGGAAGCTACACTCTTTGCAGTGAACATAAGCTATATTTTATTCCCGTATTCCCAAGGGAACGGGAACTATGCAGGTGGAACCGCGTGACGTCCGCTAGTAGTGTATATAAATAAGTGTTATACTTACGAGTATTTGATACCAGTTGGGTCGTAGTCCAGACGTGCGTATATATGTTTGTTGTTAAGGTATTCGTACGTTTCGCCATCGTCTATGTAGATAGTGCCGTGGGCTGTGTTCTGTGGAAAAAATAGTTTTGTTTTGTTATACCACAGGGCGGAATCTCCATACAAATTTAAGTCTCCAAGTTTAAAAAGTAAATTACAAGGGCTACTATACAATTGACGATTATTTGCTTGACAAGAAAGCCTGGAAATGATCTGCTTGCTGTACTGCATTCTCAAGCAATAGTTTGTGATTTTTAGTTTAAATTATTGTAAATAGAGCACAAAAAGAAAAGCCCGCCGAGTTTCTTGTCAGTTCTTCTCAAGAGGGCCGCGTTCCGAACTGGTGGTACTAACTTTGCTTTGTATTCATGGAAGTGTCGGAAGTGTGCTTATGTATTAGGATCATGCGAAAGTTTTTTTTTAATGATTTAAATATAAATAAATAAATATATATTCACGGACATCTCACACAACGCTATCTGATCCCAAAGTAAGCTAGGAATAACTTGCTTGTGCTATGGGTATCAGACCACGGATATTAATACTTATATACTCTTTAAATACATACATATTATACATAGAAACACCCAGACTCTTGAGACAAACATTTATGGGTCACACAAATATTTGTCTCCGGTGGGAATCGAACCCACGACCTCCAGCGCCGCAGGCGGTATCACTACCGACTACGCCACAGAGGCAGTCAAAATTAGAAACTTCATGCACGAACATCACGGGTTTCAAAAACATAAAAAAAAAATCTATGACATTATCTATGGTAGCATGTTTGAAAAGTGAAGCAATTGCATGACTTTTTTGTTGCCATTTTTCAGTGTTGGTAACGTATCTATAGTTTTCATATATCATTGGAACAGCTTTGTTATTTTTGCTATACTATAAGTAGGTACATAAAACAGGCCAAGCGCGAGTCGAACTTGCGCCCGGAGGGTTCCGTACCAAAAAGCGGTAAAATATCATGTTTGTTGTGAGAGCTCCTCTTAGATATTTTTTTGAAGTAAAACTTCTTTAGGAGCGACTAGAGTAACTCAGATTTTTTTTCTATTTGAATTCTGAATAGCGGAAACGTAATTTTCACTATTCAAAATTCGAATGAATGATATTAATATAACATTTGATGCCGTCAATGGCAAAGAAGTGTACACGCACATCCTTTTTTTTTCTGATTTTAGTATTTGTTGTTATAGCGGTAACTGAAATATTTCATATGTGAAAATGTGATACAGCCTCGTCACGGCCAGACAGACGGCAAAGTTTCGTTAATAGGGTGATCCCGAGATTTTTTGCTCATTAAATCCGTGAAGAATTTTCATAATTGATTATACTCACATTGACATCTAAAGCCACAACGAATGTGTATGGATCGTTGGCCATGAGAGCTGAGGAGCGACGAATTCTCTCCTTGCGCGGGATTATTGTACCTCCCCGCTGGTACACTGGAATCTGGGGATACAGATAAAAGTATATTTATTTATTTACCTTTTTTCTGACAGTTTTCTTTTTAAAGGTGTGCGTGAGGGTGTACTGGTGTGTGTATTGTGTGTGTGCTCAACTTGTGTGGCGGTGAGTATGTGTGGGCGAGTGTTTGTATTTGGCGGAGTGTCTGTGTGCAGCAGATGGCGCGCGGTGTGTGTGTGTGTGTGTGTGTGTGTGTGTGTGTGTGTGTGTGTGTGTGTGTGTGTGTGTATGTGTGCAGCAGATGGCGCGCGGTCCGTGTGTGTGTGTGTGTGTTTGTAGCAGATTGCGTGTGTGTGTGTGTGTGGGTAGAGGATTCCGTGTGTGTACAGCGCTATGTATGTATGTCTGTGGGCACGTACCTTAGACAGCGTGACGTCCAGCGTGAAGTACCCCCGGGCGGGCGCGGCCACGTACGAGTCCACGTCGTACCACAGCGCCTGGCTGGAGGAGCCCGGCAGGTACACCTTGACACTGCTCGCGCCGGGCTCTACCACTGGCCGGATTAGGAGCTTGTCGCCTGTACGACAAATGCGGCAAATAAAAAAATGTTGAAAAAAAGAGGCAAAAAAATCACGTTCCTTGTATGGGAGCGACGCTTCAATAATAATTATACCTTTTGTGTTTTTTTTTATATTTAGCTCGCCAAATTGACGTCGCCACCAGCCTGATGGTAAGCCGTAGCGCGTCTAGCGATTGGGGGCCACTTCTGACAGTGGTCCTCAAGTTGGCGACCCTGTGATGTGCCTCCTCACGCTTGTCTTGAAGAACCCGGGATTGTAAGGTGAGGGAAATACGTGTGCGGGCAGGTCATTCCAGGTTTTTATAGTTCGACAGAGGAACAATCTTTTGAAACGCTCAGTTCTGGCGAAGATTCTCTCCACTGTGTATGAGTGGCTCCTCTGCCCGGCACGCGTTGTTCGGGATCGGAAAGGAGAGTGTGGGATCAGGTTGAAGAGCTGTTCAAAACATTCGCCGTGATACATTCGGTAGAGTTTTTAGTATCTGTTGTTATAGCGGCAACAAAAATACATCGTCTGGGGCTTTCTTCCGCGAACGCTTAGATTGTGGAATGATCTCCCTGCTTCTGTTCTCCAAAACGCCTACAGTTTGGGTTTCTTCAAAATGGGTCCTAGAAGGTTCTTGCAGAGTCGCCGGGTGTTGCGGCTCTGGTGTTGCAAACGTTCATAAGGTACGGTCGGCCTCTATGACCGGGGGCTGTTCACCGTCCTTACAGAAGCAGGCCCAAGACAGCGTGACGTGAGGGATTCACGCACGCTCCCCTTAGAAGCGGGATCACACCCGAAGAGTCCCCCAAAGACGCGGGATAGCACCCGAACCCCCCCTAGGCGAAGCCGCAGTGGTAGCCGTTGATCTCTTGGGAGTCCTGGGACATCCTTCAGAGGGCTTACCCGGGACTCCCAACCATAGGCTGCTAGGCGAGATACGTGAGATTTTTTAGTCGGTAGGAGACCTACGTGAGGTTTTTAGACTTTTTAGTCGGTAGGAGTCCGGCATAGCATCTATGTAAGTAAGATTTTCCATCATCTAAAAAAAAAGATACGGTCACCACCAGAACCCCTGGTGGGCTGTATGCTTTTCTGTGACCATAGGATTAACCTATTTACGTTATGGATATCAGACCACGCATATAATACTTGTACTATTTTTTTTATAAATAATACTTTACATAATTAATAAATACATAGAAATACACACTCACGAGGCATATATTTATGGATAGCACAAATTATTTTCCGTGATGGGAATCGAACCCACATCCCCGTGATACGCAGTCGCATTTTACGATTACCCCGGGAATATGTTCCCATGGGAAGCAGGAAGAGGAACAAAATACGGCAAAAAAATACCTGCGCATATCAACACGGCAATACGGCTCACCTATTACGTGGGACAATTTCTAAAAACGTAAAATGTAGGCATATAATAAGCCTACCCCTTCGGGGATGAAAAGCGTGATCATATGTAAAAAAAATGGAATAGATGAAAAAAGTCCTTACCAAGTAAATATTGATCATCGATAGTGAAAGTATCTTCTTCCTGTGGATATTCCTGATATAAAGCTCTGGTCACGGGCAAGCCGTCCACACTGTGCTCGTAGAATAGCGTATACCTGTGTAATAATAATAAATAATAGTACATCAATTACATTATAATAAAATCGTAACAGGTCGATGTCTGTACACTGAAAAGAAAAAAAATATAGGGGGCTTTATAAACGCAATAGAACCTAAAACAATGATTTTTGTCTGTTTGTCTGTACGTTTGTGCACGCTAATCTCAGCAACCGCTCAACCAATTGCAATGCGGTTTTCTTTATTTCGTTGTGGTTTGCTCCACTTAACATTTAGTGTTTGTTTCATGTCAATCGGTTCATAAAAAAAAGTTATATCAATCTAAAGAATCACATATAAAATGCAGCGTACGAAGTCGCGGCCTCTAATAAGGTATTTAAACTCATACGAACAATACTATTCAATAAAGATTTCGTCTTTTTCGCATATACATTTTAAATATTTCTCAGCTTTCGACGATTTCGTGGTCACGAGTAGACAGATAAACAAAACAAAACTATAATAAATAGTGCTTAGATAATTTTAAAAACACATATTCATATATAAATGTTATTAAAATAATGTTTTAAAAATTATCTTCTGAAACATGATAAAAAAACATATGTGAGACGTCATGGGACGCCTGGCAGATGTGAAATATCGTATAAACCCTGAAACCTCCACATTTACGGTTCTTCGAACCTAAACCATCAACACTTTATGGTCCTTCGAGCCGAATCAACAAACACCCATACTCTATCGCTTACCAGAAGGCTAGCAGAGCATATCTCCTACGTAACGCGTCTCGTAGTGGCACTGACGTAACTGCGTCATAGAGCCAAGGTTCTCACACTTTATGGTCCCTCGAGCCGGATCAACAAACACCCATACTCTATCACTTACCAGAAGTCTAGCAGAGCATGTCTCCTACGTAACGCGTCTCGTAGTGGCGCTGACGTAACTGCGTCATAGAGCCAAGGTTCCCACACTTTATGGTCCCTCGAGCCGGCTCAACAAACACCCATACTCTATCACTTACCAGAAGTCGAGCAGAGGGGCAAGTGCGAGTTCCGGCGAGCGCCTGTCGACATTCACGGGTGAGCGCGTTAGTGCCGATTTGTATGGAACCGAGACAAGTTCCCGCGTTTACAGCTAGGTGGCGGGGTCTCGATTTCATACTAATTGGCGCGCCGTGAATGTCGACAAGCTCACACAAAAACTCGCACTTGCCCCTCAGAGCATATCTCCTACTGCTCGTTCGCTCTAACTTTGCCGTTCGGCTCCATACTAAAGTCGAATTTTTAATTAGACGAAGTAAATTGACAGCAACTAATGTCACTTCTTCATACAATGTTGCGTTTTTTCTATGACGAAGTGACATTAGCTACTGTCAATTTACTTCGTCTAATTAACAATTCGGGTATACGCCGCTACGCCAGCGGCAAAGTTAGAGCGAACGGGTAGTACGTAACGCGTCTCGTAGTGGCGCTGACGTAACTGCGGCATAGAGCCAAGGTTCTTACACTTTATGGTCCCTCGAGCCGGATCAACAAACACCCATACTCTATCACTTACCAGAAGTCGAGCAGAGCATATCTCCTACGTAGCGCGTCCCGTAGCAGCGCTAAAGTGGCAGCGTCATACAGCCAAGGCTCACGACGTTTGGTCTCGATGTGGGAATGGGCTCGCATGAAGGCTTGATACGCGGCCGCCTGTAATATACAGATTATTGTAAGATTCGGATATTTACTACCAGCTCGCTGCTTCGCCCACGTAAAATATGGTTTCCGTTCCCGCTTCCCATGGGAACTTATCGGGGAATCAGAAGTAATCTATGTGTCATTCCTACTCATTCCAGACCCGTTCAGTCGCTAGAGCGTGTGAAAGAGTAACAAACACTTCACAAACTTTCACATTTATAATGTTAGTAGGAAGTAGGATATAATACGATACGCCACGCCTTTTATAAGGCGTTGCGGATCCTACTATATCCTTTTCGACAAACTTCGGATATTGGGCGGAAACTCCATAGAAATGATTCCTTTTCAATTCTGTCATCGTACAGAGCTTTTCAAGCTGTGACCAATAAGGCTAAGCTAATGTTCCCTCACGACACCCGCCAACTATAACGACAGCTGTGACGGGACTGGCGCTGGTGGGGAAGCTTGGTCAGTGGGGGGCAGGGAGTTGCCCATCTGTATGTAATAATATTATTATTATCTTTGGTACAACACAACATTTAGTAAAGAAAGCTTTACTATAAATAAAATGTCGTTCAGTGTTCCACAGGGCTTAGTTCTCGGACCGTTCTTATGGATTATCGACTACGACTGGGTTCTACATAGTAGTATATTCATTCTAGATTTTTTGACGGCAAAATTTATAATTTTTCTAAACAGCTGCTATTGTATACCTATATGTGAGTACATTATAATTCAAGACTCTCCCGCCCCCCCCCCCCCTGCAACCTGCGTCACCCCTCCCCCCTTGAAAAGTGTCCCATTTTACAGATTTTCTAAATTTTCAAGAAAACTATGCAAGATGGGACCAAATGGTCAAAGACTAAATTGTTTATTAATAAATTACCTACAAATAAGCTCCAACATTCATTTTGATTCGAGTTACAGTTTTCAAGCTATGGTGCATCAAAGATTACGAAAAATGTGCCCTTAACAAAAATTTAACATTTAACACAGGAAAAATAATATTTATTTTTTAAAAACGTACATTTATCAAATATGATCACGTCTGTAACCCTTGTGGGGTAGACAGAGCCCAAAGGCCACATTTAGCATGTAGGTAGGCGTTAAGATGGTAAAAGAAATCATAATAGTGATGGTTTACTTGCCGAATCGCCTAGTGATATGATTAAAAAATATGTTTCCATTAAAAAATAAAAATAGTTTTTACAACAAATGCGTTTATGTTTACTTATAATCTAAAACAAATCAGTATGTTCATCGTCTTCTAGAGTTTTATTCAAGCTACTAAGGCCCTGACAATGTGTACACATGGTGGAGCAACGCAATCCAGCACTGTCACTTCCACATCTTTGGCAGCCTTTTTTGCTGGTACATGATACTATTTTTAGTATTGACTGTGGGGCTGGTGACTCAGTGGTATACATGCGTGATAAAAAGTTATTATTTTTATTTCAGCCCCAATTTTCTGGGCTCAATGCGTTTCCTCGCCATAATTGCACTTGATGAAAAGGACGCCTTGAATGCTGATGAGCTGCACCTGAAGAAGCGCCTGCACGTTAAATGGCTCGCATCGCATCGCAAATAGAATTTAATGAGCACAGTCATATACCGGAAACAAAAACAAATTTCTAAAGCAATATTGTAGACTGTAATTTTTTTTTTTTTTTTTTTATATTCAGCTCGCCAAATTGACGTCGCCACCAGCCTGATGGTAAGAAAGCAGTGGCGCATCTAGCGATTGGGGGCCACTTCTTACAGTGGTCCTCAAGTTGGCGGCCCTGTGATGTGCCTCTTCACGCTCCTCTTGAAGAACCCGGGATTGTAAGATGAGGGAAAGACGTGTGCGGGCAGGAATAATTTTAGGCATTTTCAATACTCTTTCAGTAAGAATATATTTTTGTGTAGTAGTGTGAGACCCAGCAAAAGGATTAATAGATCTATATCTTGCCCAACCACTACGAAATTCTCGTTTCTTTCAGCTTCTTCTATTGCAGTCTGAACAATGAGCATAACTGTGTCGTCATTAGCTGTTCATGTCCTTATCATTTCGGGGTTCAGTCGCTTGCAAAGCTGCGAAATGAATCTTTCTTTATTCACAATGTTGCTTGAGAAATTTGCTTTCGTTTCCGTTATATGACTGTGCTCATTTAATTCGATTAGCGATGCGATGCGAACCACTTAACGTGCAGGCACTTCTTCAGGTTCAGCTCATCGGCATTCAAGGCGTACTTTTCATCAAGTGCAATTATGGCGAGGAAACGCAATGAGCCCAGAAAATTGGGGCTGGAATAAAAATAATAACTTTTTATCACCCATGTATACCACTGAGTCACCAGCCCACTGTCAATACTAACAATAGTATCATGTACCTGCAAAAAAGGCTGCAATAAAAGATGTGGATGTGTCAGAGCTGGATTGCGTTGCTCTACCATATCTAAACATTGTTAGGGCCTTAGTAGCTTGAATAAAACTCTAGAAGACGATGAACATACTGATTTGTTTTAGATTATAAGTAAACATAAACGCATTTGTTGTAAAAACTATTTTTATTTTTTAATGGAAACATTTTTTTAATCATATCACTCACTAGGTGATTCGGCAAGCAAACCATCACTATTTTGATTTCTTTTACAATCTTTACGCCTACCTACATGCTAAATGTGGCCTTTGGGCTCTGTCTACCCCACAAGGGATACAGACGTGATCATTATGTGATGTATGTACGTTTGTAAAAAATAAATATTATTTTTTCCTGTGTTGAATGTTAAATTTTTGTTGAGGGCACATTTTTCGTAATCTTTGATGGACCATAGCTTGAAAACTGTAACTCGTATCAAAATGAATGTTGGAGCTTATTTGTAGGTAATTTATTAATAAACAATTTAGTCTTTGACCATTTGGTCCTATCTTGTATAGTTTTCTTGAAATTTTAGAAAATCTGTAAAATGGGACACTTTTCAAGGGGGGAAGGGGAGACGCAGGTTGCGGGGGGGACGGGAGAGTCTTGAATTATAATGTACTCACATATAGGTATACAATAGCAGCTGTTTAAAAAAATTATAAATTTTGCCGTTTTTCCCATACATTGAAATCTAGAATGAATATACCATAGTGCCACTTTTCCGGGAACCGGTGTACTTTGTTACAACTACGACACGACTCTGCGAGGGCCTCGAATTCAGGGCGTTCACTTTAAAATGGCCCTCGAGAAATTCAAGGCCATCTTCGTTCACAGCCCTCAGCGAGAAACCACTCGCGACGCTACTGTGGTGAGTAGTATTCTCATTGCTGTCGGGAACGTCGGGTATCCCAGTCTGATGTAACAGTCGGTGGGGTTTTGTCGAGCGCTTTCGGCAAATAAAAACCTGCAACGCCCTGCCCGCACACGTGTTTCCCTCGTCTTACAATTCCGGGTTCTACAAGCGGAGCGTGAAGAGGCACATTACAGAGCCGCCAACTTGAGGACCAATGTCAGAAGTCTTACGGACTGTGAGAGTGGCCCACAATCGCTATATGTCGCCATGACTTTCCATCAGGCTGGCGACGTCAATTTGGCGAGGTAAATATATACAAAGAATAGTGCAACAGTTTGCCTTTCCGCCGCTGTAATTGTCTCTAAGGCGCTTTAACAGACGTTCTCTGCGCTATAAAATATCCGATTTTTTTCAATAAATCCATTTCAGAACCGCCGAGTCAGAACCATCGTTGTCTCTTCTCTTTCTAAAGCCAACGAAGATATTATATAAGACGTTTATGTAATAATAAAAGCAGTTTTATTTCGACCGTTTTTTTTTATTTTTTATCCAATACGGACTTTTCCGTTTCAAATTTTTCGTGACACATTTTCCTTTCATCAAGTTTCATGACTGCCTCTGTGGCGTAGTCGGTACTGATACCGCCTGCCGCGCTGGAGGTCCTGGGTTCGATTCCTGGGTCGGTCCAAATATTTGTGTGATCCACTAAGGTTTGTTTCGGAGTTTGGGTGTTTTCTATTTACAATATGTATGTATTTAGAAATATATAAGTATGTATATCAGTTGTCTAGATCCCATAGCACAAGCTTGTATTAGCTAGATGATGTTGTGTGAGAATGTCCACAATATTTATTAATTATCATTAGTTTCAAATCAGAACGATTGTAAAGGAATTAGACTCCAAAAATAAACTAACCTGATACCACCTCGTCATAAGTTCAGCCTCAGGGTACTTAAAGAACCCTCCGACATCGGAACCGCAGAAAGAGATGCCAGCTGCCGCTAGGGAGAGGCACATCGGTACCGACACAGCCAAAAAGCCCCACTCCGCCGAGTTGTCGCCCGTCCATACTGCCGCGTACCTGGGTATTGTATAAGCTATTTAAAGAAGCTAATATACATAAACATTACCCTCCTTTCTTCGGCAGTTCGGGTAAAAACAAGCGGACGTCAAGCGGTTTCACCCGTGTAATTCCCGTTCCCATGGGAATACGGGAATAAAATATAGCCTATGTTCACCGCAAAGAGTGGAGCTTCCCAAAAAAGAAATAATTTTTCAAATCGTTCTGGTAGTTTCGGAACTTATTCGATGCAAACAAACATACAATCAAATCTTTCCTCTGTACAACATTAATATAGAAAACAGATAAAGTGCAAGTCGGACTCTCACACAGAGGGTTCCGTACCGAAAAAGGGCAAGCTTTTCCGATGTAAGTATTTGTTGTTATAGCGGCAACAGAAATACATCATCTGTAAAAAAATCAGCTCTCTATCTACCATGGTTCCAGACCTGTGACAGACAGACAGACGGACGGCGAAGTCTCATGAATAGGGTCCCATTTTTAACCTTTGGGTACGGAACCCTGATAATCGATTAGATTGTAAAATCTCAACAGCTTACTCTGCCAACTAAATCACAAATTTAAAATGAAAAAAAAAGAAAAAAAAATAGTCTTTATGATTTTTATATTATGTTCGTGTGCCCCGTGTGGGGATGGGGTCCTGTGTTGCGACGGGTAAAAGTACAAAATGTCGCCACCCCAATACATCCCGAGGGTGTCGTAAGAGGCGACTAAGGGAACACTTTCGCAAAAAGATCCATTGCGTAAAGAAGGAAAACTCGAAATGAAACCCGGTTGTCAGTAAAATGACAATCGTTAAGCCAAGTTGAAGGCCTAATGGGCGGCTTTTAAATTTCAACTGCGGGTTGTCACAACCTGCGCCTGTCCATTTCAACACGGCAATAGGCTCACCACCTATTACGTGGGACATTAAACTAAAAGGTGAAATAAAGGGCGTATACTATGCCTCTACCTAACTCTTCGGGGACAAAGGCGTGACTATATGTATGTATGTTATAGCTCCATTTTATTTTTAAAGTAAATAATTTGAATAGTTTAAAAAACTAAAAATCACGCTTGTTTTTTATAGTTTATCTTGGATGTCCGCCATGTTGGATTTAAGTCACGTGACTATTTTTTTCGTATTTCTGACAGCAAACCCTTTCATTCGATACCCATATCATAAGGGTTGAATTTCAAACAGCCAGTCCGCCATTTTGGGGAGGCCGCCATATTGGATCTGTAATGACGTTTTTTAGCTGGTCATGTATTGTCATCAGCACTCAGAGCGTTTGCAAAATTTCAGCCTGATCGAAGGACGGGAAGTGGGTCAAATTAATATTCCAAGATTTTCTTACATACATAGTTACAAGTGAAGCTAATAAAAGCGTGTTAAAAAGTAACGGTAAAATGTATCAAATTCGCAAATAAATACATAGATGGAACTCACCTCTGAGCGCCAGCGAAAGTAGACCTCGTTAGAATGAAGGGCCGATATTTGCCGCTAACTCGCTCCAGCATACCCTGGTGGACGGAAGCCAGGTTGAAGATACCGTACTCGTTGTGTACGTGTCTGGAAATTTATAAATAAATAAATATTCACGGACATCTCACACAACGCTATCTGATCCCAAAGTAAGCTAGGAATAACCTGCTTGTGTTGTGGGTATCAGACCACGGATATTAATACTTATATACTTTTAAATACATACATATTATACATAGAAACACCCAGACTCTTGAGACAAACATTTATGGGTCACACAAATATTTGTCTCCGGTGGGAATCGAACCCACGACCTCCAGCGCCGTACGCGGTATCACTACCGACTGCGCCACAGAGGCAGCCAAAAATTAATAAATAAATATTAGTGGACATTCTCACAGAACATCATCTAGCCCAAATTAAGCTAGCATTAGCTTTTGCAATGGGATCTAGACGACTGATAGACATGCTTATATATTTCTAAATAAATACATAGAAAACACCCAAACTCCGAAACAGTCATTAGTGGATCACACAAATATTTGAATCGACCCGGGAACCTAACCCAGGACCTTAGCGCGCCAGTCAGTTACACTACAACTGCGCCACCGAGGCAGTAATACTTATTAACGCTTATTAATGAATTCATGACGAATTAACGTATGTCGGAAACGCAATTTCTGAGCGGCCGGAGCAGAAACTCCATACAAATGATTAGTTTTTAATTATATCACCTACACTAAAAAAACATATTATGTTTGTACACAGCTTGAATGTGTGTGTGCCCACTAAGGGCGCGTTCACACAGATATTTTATCGGTCCGTTTAAACGTAAATGTAATTAGCGTATGAGCGAGTTCACACCAAATACAGTATTCCGGATCCAGTTAAAAAAAAACGAAAATACTGATCCGTTTTATCGGATCGAAACGGCGCGAGGCTTGGCGTAGCGACGGATCTGTTAAATCGGTCCTGTAAATGCTGCGTGAATATTACCTCCAGTAGCGACGGATCCGTTAAAACGGAAAACTATAAAAATAAACGAGATACGATTAGAATACGATTTTTTTGTTATATTTTTTCGTCGTCGTAAAATCGGACCCTCTATGTGTACGCGCCATAAGGTTAAGCAAATATTCCGTCGATACACCCTCTAACTATATGCCAGTTGAGTCGGGGGTGGGGAAGCTAGCTCAGTGGGGGGCAGGGAGTTGCCTCTCTGTATGTAATACTGTTATATTATTATTATCTTTGGTAGAAGGTTTACCTGTGTTCCCAATAAGAGGCGAGCCCTTCATGTCCGTCTTGAGGCGGCTTGTAATGGCGGCAGTCTTTCGGCATCGTGATCTCTGGGCCGTTGAATACCTGTATAGGAAAACTAGTTTTATAGATATTGTGCGAATGCCTTTTTACTTTAATGAGATAGTATGTGATTTAAAAGCCCACAGAGTCTCTAAACAAAAAATATCAAAGAATCGGGAAAAAAATAAATATATTTGGATATTGTCACACAATTATTTACCAAAAATTCCGTCCAACCGGGGAATTGAACCCAGGACTTTCAGCGAATACTGAACTACTGCGCCACCGGGGCAAGAACTATTCAATAAGTAAAATATAAAACTAATGCTCACACTAGGTTCGTTCATATCGTTCCATAAGTGCACATCCTTGCTTGTTCCCGGAAAGTTTTCGAAGAGATACCTCTCTGAGTAATACTTGCTGACGACCGGGTCTAAGAAATCCGGGTATGACGATGATCCGGGCCAACACCAACCTAAGATGGGGAATAATAAAATTAGTTAATCGTCATTTTCTAGGTATAGTATGTGTACGTCAAATTGTAAAAGTCATAAGATTGTAATCTACCTTGCAAGATTGTATACTATCGAGGTTTTGTAAATCATAAAGATGGTTTAGAAAAGTGACAGTTATCGTGCGAACGAGAGTGAGCGTAGCGAGCGGGCCGCGGAAGCGACCACCGAGCTCCAAATGGCTTATTAGTAGATATTATTTGTAATATTACTTTTAGTTTGCAATGTAAAAGATAAGAATTTGTAAGATTGCAAAATGTCGACAGTTTTTAATCGCAAAAAGAAAGATCACATACAATCTAACGGTTTTTACCAACCAACAGCTAATATTAGCACAAAAAATAATCACCTTCATAATCCTTCCCATCCTTATCCTTAACATAGTACCCCTTATCGGTACAATCTTCGTGTAGGAAGTATCCAGCTTCTCTCTTGATGTGTGGGTCTACAATGATCACCATCTTGCGTCCCTTGGCAGTCAGGTTGGCCACCATTTCGGTGGGGTGGGCGAATTTTAGTGGGTCCCATGTGAAATATCTGAAAAGAAAATACATTATTGTATTGACTCGTACTCACAACTGAATATAAACTCTATACCGCTATAAATGAGACTCACTTCCTTGTAAGTAGATTTCAATAAATAAATAAATAAATATTCACGGACATCTCACACAACGCTATCTGATCCCAAAGTAAGCTAGGAATAACCTGCTTGTGTTATGGGTATTAGACCACGGATATTAATACTTATATACTTTTTAAATACATACATATTATACATAGAAACACCCAATATCCAACCAGACATAGCTTCAACTGCACTAATTATGCTAGCAAGAATATAAACTCTATGGCAATACAAATAACACTCACTTTCGGCCAGCCAGATGTTACATATTTCCAACGGCATTGATGGTGTGCCAAGGAGAATTCAAACCTTATAGGTATACAAATAAGTCTCAATTTTCCCTGTTGGTGTATGACATACATAGTTCCAACAGCCCTGAAGGTATGCCAGCAAGAATTTTAACTCTATAACAATAGCAATAAGATTCACTTCTTGCTGTCGGTATATTCGATGTCTAGCCAGATGACGTACATAGTTCCAACGGCACTGAAGGTATGCTAGCGAGAATTTAAACCTTATGACAATAGCAATAAGACTCACTTTTCCCTCTTGGTGTATGTCATACTAAGTTCCAAGGAAAGGTATGCTAGCGAAATTTAAACCTTGTTCTTATACAAATAAGACTTACTTTTCCCTGTCGCTGTATGTCATTCATGGTTACAACTGCACTGATGGTATGCTAGCAAGAATTTCAACCTTATGGATATACAAATAAAGACTCACTTCTTCTGGTCGGTATATTCGATGTCTAGCCAGATGACGTCAGCGGGTATGTCGTGGATATCGAACCCTTCGTCCACGGAACGGACGTCGGCCTCGTCTACATAGTTCCAGCGGCACTGATGGTAGGCAAGGGAGAATTTCTGGAACAATTGATTGAAATTTGAGTAATATTCACATAATATATATGTATTATTAACCTTAGGACATTTTGACCCGACTTCAAATAAAGGTTCCTAAATTCGATTTTTTTATGTTTGTTCACAGATATTTTAGGCGCTAAGCACATTGATATGGCGTATGGCGCGGACGTAGCGTTCTGTTTCAATCAAATTTAGTACCTAACACACGGTAATAAGGTTATTATTTGATCAAATACAACCCCTTAACGAACACGCTAGCACTTATCGGCGTCCGCACCCGGTACAAAATAACGACCGTGCGTTTCGTAATCGATTAAAAAAAAAATCACGGAAATCGGAATCAATCTATCAATACATACTTATAGACACTACATAGAAACACCCCGACTCTCGGGACAAATACGTATGGATCACATAAAAATTAGTCTCGAGTGGGAATCGAACCCACGACCTCGTGATCTACAGTCGCTACGATCTCTTAGACTAGACCAACGAGACTGTCAAACCACACATTAGAGATAGTACAGATGAAACCCTACATACTCAATACGCTGAGGCTACGCACACATAGACACCGCTCACTGAGTGATATCCATAACCTAAACTTAAGAAATAAGAATAAATTGGCTGTACCTAGATTTAGGCTTAATAAAATAAGCAATTCTTTTGCGGGCAATTGTATTCGAATGTACAATACATTGCCGACAGCCGTAACAGGTTTGTCAGTTAATAAATTTAAAAAACTAATAAAACTTAAATTGTGCCAGAAAGCTTATTATAGTATTAAAGACTTTCTAGAAGACAAGGCTGCCTGGCAGTGACACGAATTGCTCCTTTCTACATTAAAAAAAATTGTATTTGATACTAAGATGAATTATTGGGAGGGACCGGACTGAGTTTCTTGGGGTGTTCTTCTCAGTCTGTAGCATTTCCGAACCCCCGGTAGAGTCACAAAAATTTTGAAAAACCTAAATATTTTTTTTAAAAATTTCAAAGGGAATAAATTTTATTTTATTTTTTATTTTCTGAGTTCACAGACACGAGGTCAGGCGAGGTTGAGGAGAGTTTTCGATACTGATTTGTGCGCGAGTGTGCGTAGCAGAGGGTAGGTGTGGAAAAAAGTACATACATGAGATTTTCATCTGTACTATCTCTAATTTGTGGTCAAACACAACAGAATGATCAGAAGAATTTCAATCGTGAGGATGGGTTTCAGTTGCCGAGCGTCTGGCATCCAGTGGTCCGTTTGTGTATAAATAACCAAAAACAGTTCCAAACAAAACCACGAGTAGATACTGTGAACATTGTGTGTCGTGAACGTAATCGAGTTAGTGAAATCGAAAGTGAGACCAGTGGTAGTGGTGTAACGCGTAATAAACGACTGCGAAGGAGGGTAGATCGACATTTGTGCTGAGACTTTCGCTTTCAACCGCCAGTACTTCGGTTCCTCCGTGATCATGGTGCTTGTAACAGCGCAGAAATATCGGAAACTCACAACAATACATGGTAAATATCCCGCTAACTTTAATACTAACAACAGAATGATGATCATGACAGCGCCCATTTCGCGACAGACGCCAGATCAATGTTCTTAGCGCCTTAGTCGCTTATGGACCGACTTTGGAATATTCTTTTTATCATATCAATTGATAATAGCCCTCAGATCTCATAATCCTTAGGTCACAGGGCAACTGCCGCCGTGCCCTTGTCACCCACGCTGCTGTCTCCAGCAGTGACGTCACAAGCGTGACGTCAGACGACAGAGGACATGGCAACTTCCCCTACGGTATGAGTTTTCATCATTGGGCAATTTGAGGTTAGAAAATATAACTTAATAAGAATCATAAATTGTAATATGGAAAAAGAATTGGTTTCGAGTAGAGAGAGCAGAGAGGAAGATGGTGCCTACGTCGCCCCAAGACGTATATAAGGTGGGAAAATTGGTTGGTTCCGAGTAGGTTTCGGTGGCCAAGTGGTTAAGGCGTGCGCACGGTATGCGAGAAGGCGCAGGTTTGAATCCTGCTCGAAACCGATTCTTTTTCCATATTAAAAAAATATGATTAGTTAGCATACTAATTGCTTTTCAAAAATTATCTTAATAAGAATCATGTAGGTACACGAAATTCGGTGTGAATTTAACGATAAGACGTTGTGCCCGGTTGCCAATGAATGGCGGTTGTTAGGTAAAGGCCTTTCAGGCGGCCTAAAATATTTCAACAGCAGGCAGTCACAACATGCTTCTGTCCATTTCAACACGGCAATAGGTTCACCACCTATTATATGGGACATATAACTATAAGGTGAAATCGTCACCTCCACGGTAAACTTACGAATCTACCATTTTATCAAAATCGAGTTTCTAGCAAAAAACTGTCACTTATGTAGTACTACACACCATGGCAAATTTCCATATTTGTATCTATAACGGTTACCGAGTTCAGATTGTTCGAATCTGCTCTTTATGTTCATACACCCATGGAAAACTTACGAACTTGAAGATAGGATAACGTATATTAATATTATGTTAGAATTCGAGTGAATCTTACCACTGTAAACTTACGAATCTAACTATTCGTTAACAGAAACTAGGTGAAGTAAACCACAGCAAACATACTTATCTGCCTTTTTCGTTAATTTACTATGGCAAATAATATAATGCTAAGGTGCTAAGTGACCCACAGCAAACATACGTATCTGTAGAGATGGGTAGCGGGTTATAACCCAATCTACCCATTTGGGTTAAAACTGGGTGATTTGGGTTTTAACCCAGTTAAAACCCATAATCACCCATTTTACAGGGTGATAATAAGTTTCGTAAACTAGTAAGAAGTGGGAGGGTGATAATAGGTTTCATAAACTAGTAAGTAGTGGGAAGTAGTGTTTAGTAGTCTAGCTAATCAAAAATAAACTCCTTACCCTTAACGCAGTTATACATTTTAAAAACAAAACTAATTAGTAGGCAGTTTATTCAATAAATTGACGCTACCACTGCGGGTAGGGGTCGGAAAGCCGCAGTAGCAGAACCAAGGGGAGGGCATCGGGGCCGCCGGTAGATGTGCCCCGCTGGACAGTGCCGGACTGCTAACGCAGCTATATTCTTCACATCAGATGAATCAGCGGCAAAACCGATAGTGGGGTCTCTTGCTCGCATTTCTGGCGCCATAAAAGGTGCCAAGAATGTAGCGGGCAGGAAAAAGAAAGTGGCGGAAGCCGTCACAGGCGCGACTAAGGCGTTGGATGAGTACCTCGATAGGAGCATCTCTAACGAGGAGGGAAAACTCTGGGCTCGGGTTGCGAGCCTGGAGACTAAGCTGGCCGATTCCCGCAAACAGCAACAGCTGATGCAGGAGGAAATCGCAAAGCTAACGCAGCTGGCTTGGGGTGTGACAACCCCCGCTCCACAAAAGGCCCCTACTCGTGCACCCAAAGTGACACCGAGCTTGATTCAGCTACTGGAGGCCATCGAGAGACGCCTCGGCGTCCTCGAAGACCGGGCAAACCGCCCACCACTAGCGGCACTAGCCCTCCACTAGCCCAACTGGTTGGGCTCCCGGTCTCCAGCGAAAGGCCAACGCCCCCTCCCCCGCCGCCAAGAAGATGGCGCATGGGGAGAGTGGCAACACCGCCTCCCCCAGCACAGCTAGCGCTTCCGCTGCACCCCAGAACCCCTCCAGAGAGAGGGTCTGGGAGGTAGCGGTAGCGAAAAAGAAGGCAGCTAAGGCTGCCAAAAAGACGGCAAGGGCCGCCGCAGCGAAGGCGCCAAAGAGGCTCCGTGCTTCCACGCCACCGCCGTCGTCCTTACGGTGACGACAGAGGGCATGGCAAGGGGCGTGGGGTACGCTGAGGTCCTGAGGCAGGCGAAAGCCTCAGTGGACCTAAGGGCCCTCGACACAGGAGGAGGCTCCGATGCAAGGTGACGCGCACTGAAGCACTCCTCCTCGAGATCTCCGGCGCCACCAGCGGTCCCAAGGCTGAGGCCCTAGCCGCTAAGCTGAGGGAGACACCGACACGGGGGATTTCACACGCGTCAGCGTCACCAGACCCAATAAATGCGCCGGTCTGCGCATTACGGGTCTAGATGACGCGGCCACGACAGAGAAGATAATCTCCGCCGTCATGGAAGCGAGCGGCTGCCGTCGCGAAAATAAGATCTAGCGAAATTAGCTTTGGTACCACTGGTCACGGGTCGGCAGTAGCGAGCTGCCCTGTCGCGGTGGCTCAGAACGTGGCAGACTGACGGAGCCTTCTCATTGTGGGCTTCCTCAAGGCGCAGGTGCATCTTCTACAGCACCTCGAAGCCAGGTGGAGTCATGTGGGGGTGCAGTGCACAGCGGAAGTCACCGTGGGAGACCGGTGCTTCCGCTGTGGTTAGTCCACATGGCCCTTGCTTGTGACGCTCCGCGACTCTGTTTTGTGTCGTGGAGGGCAAGGCGGCCGACCACCGGGTGGGCACCAAGGCCTGGGCCGCCTCCAAGTTAAAGCCCCGTCCGTCCGTTCGGGGGAGCGAGGGTACCGCTCAAGAGCGTCCACTTTCGATACCCTACCGCGAAAGTGGACGCTCTTGAGCGGTACCCTCGCTCCCCCGAACGGACGGACGGGATGGACGTCCATTAATGAACACCCATATCCGCATCCTGCAGGTGAACCTGAACCACTTCTCTGCTGCTCAGAATCTTCTGTACTAGAACATCGCGCAGTGGGCTATAAAGTGGAGGACTGGGTCACTACAGCCCAGTAATCCTAAAACGGAGCCACGGAGGAATGTCGCAATCGCAACCTGGACGCGGCGGGAGCTTAGTTCGGTCGTAGACGTATCGTTTGCGACCCCTGATCTCGCCCGCTGTGTCCAGGGATAGCGTGTAATGAAGGAGAATGAGTCGTCATCAGACCATCGATATATCCCTTTCGACGCCTCCCCTCCACCTAACCTACCGCCGATTATCGCGAATCCCCTGGAAGCGCGTTGGGCACTCAATCGCCTGGATCGGGAGGCTCACTTGGAGGCGGCCATCGGGCAGGCCTGGATTCGACTGCACACAAGCCTGCCGATGATGATGCCTTAGTGGGGTGGTTCAGAAGAGCCACCCCACTAAGACTACTTAGTCTTAGTGGGGTGGTATCCACCAATACACTTGTATTGGTGGATGCCGGAAATCGCACCGTACCTAATGTTAAGAGGCAAACTAGGCCCTAAGACACCCACACTGACCCAGAGTCTCCAGCTGGAGGGTCCTGGGTTCCTTGTTCCCATCAAGGGCGGAGGAACAGGCTTCGTCTCAGGCGCCCGGCGCGGATAACAGCGATAACAGCGAGAACGATGTGCCTGAAGTCACGGAGGGTCAGTTAGGGGCGGCTGTACTGCGGCTTAAATCCCGCAGGAACACTGCCCCTGGTCCCAACGGCATTCCAGGCCGAGCGTAGGTACTGGCTTTCAAGGAACTTGGGCGGCTTATAGGGCTCTTTAGCGCATGCCTTGAAAAAGGCCAGTTTTCCAAGGTCTGGAAGACAGGGAAACTGGTTCTGATCCGAAAGGCGGGGAGGGGGGGCGGCTTACTCCCCATCTGAGTACCGGCCGGTCGTGTTGCTCGACGAGGTGTGCTAGCTCTTTGAGCGTATTATTGCACAGCGCCTCGTCGGGCACCTCACACGCGTGGGGCCAGATCTGGCGGATAACCAGTTACGTTTCCGTCAGGGGCGCTCTACCGTCGACGCGATCATGCGCATTAGAGGACTGGTGGAGGAAGCGATATCACAGGGCGAAGTGGTGATGGCAGTGTCTTTTGACATCGCCAACGCATTCAACATCTTGCCCTGAAGCTGCATTAGGGAGGCACATATTTATCATGGAGTGCCTCCCTACCTCCGTCGAATTGTCGGGGCCTATCTTTCCGAGAGGGCCAGCCACAGCGAATAACTTACCCGAGCTGGCAAGAGCCGGGTCGACAGAATCAAATCAAGCCAAGGTCATTCAGGTAAAAACTGGATCAGATCACAATAATAATGCAGAGTCGTAAGTAAAAAGAATAACAAATTCACAGAAAACGCGCCCACTCTAACTGGCGTAGCGAAGTTCAGTAGAGAGTAAAGAGAGAGAGTGAGTTTGAGCACGGGCGGGGAGCGGATCAAACTCCCCCCCCCCCCCCCCCCTCCGGCACAGTTTTAACCCGGGTCGTTACCCATCTCTCTACGTATATGCCGCAACGTTACCTTATCGCGGTATTCCTCACTCGATCCGTCATTTTCATCCCTACTATAATACTTCTCAGGCTTCACAGCATTCAATTTACTTTCATACTTCTTTAAAACCCAACTCCCACAATTATTTGCTAATTTTACAATTATACACTTAGGCAAACGTACGAAAGTACCACATTTATAAGTTTACTACGGTACAATTTTGACATTATTTACGAAAGTACCACTTTGGTTAATTTGCCATGGTATCAATAAATATCTATTTATGTATTTGTATGAGAGTGCAAATTTACGAATGTGCATTTTTTTGTGATTTAAATCCAATTATGAAAATTCATTGATTGTATCTAAAACACACAGCATTGTGTAAATCAAAAATATTAGAGCATTGATTTCAGTAGCGCTACAATACTTTTAATTATTATTTTATGGTTTCGAAACGCTCTCCTGTAAAATCAGTTTTTTGCAAATTCGTAAATTTACCGTGGAGGTGACGAAATGTGGGCGTAAACTATGCCTCTGTCTACCCCTTCAAGGATAAACGCGTGACTGTATGTATATGTAACTTACAGGAGGTAAAGGTGTATTTCCTGTGAGCGCTGTATACTGTCTTAATACGTCAGCTGGTTTGTCTCCCAAGAATACGAACACGTCGATTATATTCGCTTCCGACATGAATCTGGAACAAACAGTCGTTTTAAAATTCTATTATCACGGTTATTAAAGCTATTTAATAATAAAAAAAAACAGCAAAGTGCAAGTCGGGGTCTCGCATGGGTGTTTCGTACCAATAAAAACGGCAAAAAAACTCGTTTTTTGTATGGGAACATCTCCAACTTTTTCTGATTTTAGTATTTGTTGTTGTAGCGGCAACAGAAATACATCATCTGTGCAAATGTCACCTATCTAGCTATCGCGGTTCTTGAGATACAGCCTCGTATTATACATGGTTAGTTACTGCAGCTCCGTAAGTCTCGTAAAGATCATTGAAGCTGTAAAAGATGATATCTTTGCCTTGCATTCTACCGAATCGGCAAGTATTCTTAAAGGTTATTTAACGTAATCCCACCCCCTTCTTTTCGATCCTACTTGCTGGGCAAAAGTGGCATCATTTTGGCGAGCTAAATATGAAATAATACAGAAAAAGAAAAGTTAGTCCTAGTAGCCTCAGGAGTATAAATCCAGATGGACATTTAAAACAACAGAGACGGGTGAAAAGTGGAGCTTAAGAATTTCTATAAAGCCCTCACCTTGCGTCTTGACCTAGTTTGGCGAGCTATACGGGGTGTAACAAAATTACCTCTCCAAATTTCATGAGATGACTTGGCATCGGAAATCAAATACAAATATTTAATAAAAAAGGGGGGTAAATTTTTTAATTTTTTTGTCGCACATTAGGAATTCATTTTTTACCGCGGAAATTCGAGGTAACATGGTCGCCGTGGCAAAACAAACACAGAGCACCCGTCTGGCTGTCGTTGTCGCTTTCTACTGCCGCTCAGTAGCGATAGAAAGGGTGAAAATGAAAATTTATAGGACCTTTAAAACGGCTTTACGGTTAAAGTATTCATGTGATTTTTGTTTCTTCATTTTTGTAATGTTTCTTGACTGATGCCACGTCACGTGACGAAATTTGGAGAGTCAATTTTGTTACACCCAATATATGAAAAAATGCAAAAAATCTGGATCCAGTAGAACCAGTAAGCTAAACAATCTATATAGACACTTAAAGCAACAGAAAGTGCTGAAAAAAGACCTTAAGAGTTTCTATAAAGCCCTTACCGTGCGTCCACGCGTCTCTTCTGCCCGCCAGTGACGAGGTTCACCAGCGAGGACACCACGGTACTGTCCGCATAGTTCACCACATCCACCCACGTTTCAGCTGAGTTGTGTCAGAATATGCCGCACGACTCACGAGTGCAGGCTTCTATAGACCCAGCTTCCAAATTCAAGTGTAATTTGGACAAAAATGGTAAGACATATCAATATCTGGTTATGGCAGCTCCGTCGCCTTGCAAAAAGAAGGTATAAACCATTGAAGCTGTAAAAAATTATGTGCTTGCCTTGCATTCTACCGAATTGGCAAATATTCTTAAAGGTTCTTCAAGTTAATCCCCCCTCCTTTTCGATCCTAGCTTGCTGGGCAAAAGTGGCATCATTTTGGTGATGGAAAAATAGAAAAAATTTGGATCCAGTAGAACCAGTAACCTAAACAATCTATATAGACACATGAATAACAAAAAATGCTGAAAGAAAGATTCAAGAGATTGTATAAAGCCCTTACCGTGCGTCCACGCGTCTCGTCTGACCGCCGGTGACGAGATTCACCAGTGAGGACACCACGGTACTGTCCGCGTAGTTCACCACATCCACCCACGTTTCAGCTGAGTTGTGCCAGAATATACCACACGAGTGCTTGGTTCTGTAACAAGGGGATATTTGTTGGAAAAAATGGGCAGAAAGTCCGTAAGTATAGCGTTCCAGGAAAAATTTCATACTTCTTTAGTTGGAAGTCGGTGCCAAGATAAAAAATAATAAAATGGATTGGGATGCAAGTTAATTTTAAACAAAAAATAATTCTGATGAAATCACTATTCAAACCAAATAACCAGTCCAAATAACACGCTATTTGGCGGCGGTGATGAAGTCTATCAAGTCTATTTGGCTTAAAATGATAGTTATGAGAGAATCGTTTTAACAGGTCTCTTTGCCAGAAGGTCATAAGAAACAAAAACAGACGTTTATTGTTCCACTGTACGAACCAGTTAGTACTAAACACTACTTTGGTTACTATAAGCGACGCGACTCGATGCCGTTTTCAGCTACTTAATATAATAAAGTGAGGATGTGGCACGCGGACTCTCAATGTTTTGTAAACGATCTCTGCATTTAATTATAGTCGGACCTTGGATGGGTGACCAATGACCACTTTGTAACATATTCACGAGCGTTTCCGTGCTTCGTAAGGCACGCTAAACCGTTGGTACCGGTTGTCATTAACATGACAGCCAAGTTGAAGGCCTTATGGGCGGCTTGAAAATTTTCAACACACGCCCTTCTGAGCTATGCGCAGATAGTGAAGACTCCCTCTTCACTATCTGCGCATAGGTCAGAAGGGCGTGTGTACTACCTCTGATGTTACATATGTCTATAGGTTACGGATAAGCTACTATTAAATCATCACTGAATGATCATCAGTTCGGTGTAGGACTCTAAATGAGGAAGTATGGTCCTCCACTCCAAGTATGATCCACACTGGTTCATTCGCAGTTTGCCTTTATCGCAAAACGTCAATCGTTCTGAAATGTCTCTTTCACTGATTGTCGTTTTCGCTGAGTGTCTCTTTTGCTGATTGTCTCTTTTGCTGATTGTCTCTTTCGCGAAAAGTCGCGATAGTAACTTTTGACTATAATCGTTTTCTGAACGAACCATCTCCGCCAAAAGAACTGCATTCATATAAAAAAAAATGCATCAAAATTGGTTAGCCTGCAGTGGCATCGTAACTCTTCACAGTCTAACTCTAAACCAATTTTGATGTAATTTTTTTTGATTGAACGCCGCCCGGTGTTTTGGCGGCGATGCTCAATTCAGCATACGGTTACCATCAAGACTTTTTATGAAAACAATGAGACAATCAGCGAAGAGACAATAAGTAAAAGCGACAATCAGCTAAAGAGACAATCAGCGAAAGAAACGTTTTCGGAATGGTTTTGCGATATTTCAAACTGCGAATAAGCCTCTACACTTACCCATGAGCATACATGACAGGAACAGCTCCATATATCGCCATACGACTGTCGAGTTCGTACTCGAACACATCCAAATTGTACAGGCGGTAAGGGTCACCAGATGTAGTGGTCCGAAGGGCTAGCTTATCGGTATGTTCAGGAATACCTGCGGAAGATGAGAATACCATTTAAGCTTATTAAATACTAGCTGACGAACGCGGCTTCGCCAGCGTGAAATTTGGTTGCCGTTCCCGCTTCCCGTGGGAACATTTTCCCGGGATAATAAGTAGCCTATGTGTTATTCCGGACTATACTCTATCCCTGTACCAAATTTCAGCCAGATCCATACAGCCGTTAGAGCGTGATTGAGTAACAAACATCTTCACAAACTTTCACATTTATAATATTAAGTAGGATTATAATGTGTGTTAAAGAGTACAAAATGTCGCCACCCCAATCATTCCGAAGGTGTCATAAAACTAAGGAAACATTTTCACAAAACTACCCATTAAATAGAGAAGGAAAACTCGAAATGAAACACATTTGTTAGTAAAATGACAATCGTTAAGCCAATTTGAAGGTCTTAGGGGGCGGCTTGAAAACTTTCAACTATGGGTCGTCGCAACCTGCGCCTGTCCATTTCAGCACGGCAGTAGTCAAACCACCTATTACGTGGGCGTATACAATGCCTCTGCCTGCCTCTTCGGGGATAAAGACGTGACGATACGTGTGTAAAGATTATAATGACACTGCAACAGTCGTAATAGCGGAGCGTGAAGAGGCACATCACAGGGCCGCCAATTTGAGGACCACTGTCAGAAGTCTTACTGACTGTGAGAGTGGCCCCCAATCGCTAGATGCGGCACGGCTTTCCATCAGGCTGGCGAAGTCAATTTGGCGAGCTTAATATGAAAAAAAGATCTCTCGACATGGAAGCTGTCTTAATAACCCCAATTTTCTGTGTGACCGGAATGGTCTGGTGATGAGTATCCCGTAGATTATTTGATGCAGTAGCAGCTTACAGGTCTTTGTTTTTATATTTAGCGTGCCGTATCTGATAGAGTTATGGAACGATATGGACGATCAGCAAGCTATGGAACGAGCCATGCTTGGAGTATCTCTGAGGGATAAACTCCGAAAAGAGGTTATTCGAGAAGTGGTCGACATAGCTCGCAGAATAAGCACATTAAAGTTGGCAATGGGCTGGCCACATCTGTGAAAGAAGCGACGGCTGATGGAGCAAACGAGTTCTAGAGTTCTGGGGTATCCTTCAGAGGGCTAACCCGGGGCTCCCAACCGTAGGCTGTTAGGCAGGATACGTGTGGTTTATTAGCCAGTAGGAGCCTGACATAACATCCATGAAGGATTTTCCTAACGTAAAAAAAGCCGTAGTTTAAGAGTATTTTACTTACCATATACTTGATCAGCATCAGGGAAGCTGAAATCCATGGATACTGCCTCGTTGCCACGTGGCTTGCTGTCATGATGAGATTTGAAGTTTTCGCTCCATGCCCCATCTTCCTCCTAAAAGAAACAGATCATTTTCAAAATAGTCCTTTACGCCACGCTCGCCCCACAGTTATTAAGCACACATCTAAGAGTCGTATTACAAAGTGATATTTTGAGTTTGGATTAGTTTTCGCCTTAAAAGATTAGGTTATCGAAAGAGAATAGTCGGTAAACCAAGATTCAGTAAAAGCCGGCCATCTTTTATATCGTTGTCTGGTTTAAAATGAATTGGAAAAAGAGATTTTGGGCGCTTCTTTATCGGCACGAGACAAAGGGAAAGCGAAATTAATGGTAAGAATTTCAGTTCAAAGAAAGACCATATTTGTAATTCAGAGAACATAAGAATATGCAACAATAATTACTTAAATACTTGATTACCAACATTGTACTAAATTATTAAACCCATGATAAAAGCAAAATTAGTTAAGTCCAGCCGCCTACAGAACACTTTTCTTTTATACCACTGACAAGCATACGGCCCACCAGAACCACCAGTGGTCACCGCAGCCTATGAATGTTTGCAACACTGCTAAATATATATATAATATAAAAATTATCCGTCTACATTTTTTTTTTACAAAACCATACAATTTTCAAAAGTCAAATTTGAAGCGGGATCTCATTCATATGGCGGCCGAACTAAAACACTACAGAAAACTGAAAGAACAGTAAAAAAAATACAAAAGTTACTATGGCTACATAACCTTGTTAGATACAAAATATCATAAATACAAATTGTATAAAACACTAGTCCTTGTTATATACAAAATAGATACATATCAAAAATACAAATTGTATAAAATACTAGGCATAAAATATTACTATAACTTTGTTACATACACTCCATAAAGTAAAGATTTTTTCATTAAGTTTGTTAAAATATAAAGAAGAAACTGCAACTGGCTTACAGTTTATTACAGAGCAGGGGGTGGCCAACTTAATTTGCCTTTATACGACTGCGGTAGCAGATAAGCTTACAGCCCACCTGATCGTGCGTGAGCACCGTTTCACATAGACGATTGCAACACCCGAGGTTCTACATTTAAGCACTGCCAACCCAGCAGAAACCTTCTATAGTTAAATTTAATATTATAAAACCATCCAACAATTACACACTGCTTGTAATTTTAAATGAAACAGTACGGTATTTTCTTAAATATACATATTATGTAATTATATTTTATGCCTCGCCGAACGATCAACCGGTTGGCCACCCCTGACATGGAATCCCCAATATTATTATGTACTTATGAAACCAGCTAGTATTATTTCCAAGCTCTGCTATACATATAATTGACATGAGAGATATATTAGAGACACATTTCAGCTACTTATATCATTAATTCATAGTTACATCAACAGATATGTCTTTCCCCTCGTCCAATTTATTCTCATTATTTTCAACTTCGCCGTTTTCGTTTATGACCTTCAATGGTGTTTCCTAAATAAAACAATGAATATACTGCAGGTACCCTTTTTAATACTTAGCGGTTACCGCGTCCTAAAGATGATTGCAAGCAACTCGCGCTGCCGACCCCTTGGTCGTGTTGAAACGGATAGAATGTTTACCCGCTGTTGATATTTTTCAAGCTAAACTTGGTTTAACACTGCCATGTTTTTGGCAACGAGTGCAAACAACTTAAAGTGCCTTGCGAAGCACGGAAATGCTTGTATGTAACTTAAAATGACACGATGCTTCTTTTTAATAAAAAGAGTTGTCGATATTTTTTTTTAGTAATTGTGTTTTTGTTTCGAGCATTAAATAAATAAATATTTGTGGACATTCTCACACAACTTCATTAAGCCCAAATTAAGCTAATATAAGCTTGTGCTATAGGATCTAGAGGACTGAGAGACATACTTATATATTTTTAAATACATACACATTACATAGAAAATACCCAACTCCGAAACAAACATTTGTGAATCACACAAATATTTGGACCGACCCGAGAATCGAACCCAGGACCTCAAGCGTGGCAGGCGGTTACACTACCGACTGCGCCACCGAGGCAGTCGAGGCAACCATTATTAGTTCATGAACAGAAGTTGCTTGTGCAATAACGTTGATTCATCAGACCTCGCGAGTCTTAAGATCTAGATCAAGATAATAGTCTATTTAGCGTTATACGGCATCTTAAGATCATACGAAGATTTTCGTTCGAGTTCCTCTATCTTCGCCTTTAGCTCATCCGTTCATCAGCAGGTGTACCACTTGCAGATGAAGCCCTAACCAAAGGTAATATACTTAATAGTATTACATACAGATAGGCAACTCCCTGCCCCCCACTGAGCAAGCTTCACCACCGCCGACATTACCGTCACAGCTGTCATTATAGTTGGCGGGTGTTTTGAGAGAACATTAAATTTGCTTAGCCTTATTGATCACACACACATTCAAGCTCTGTACGAACATAGCGTGTTTTTGGTGTAGGTGACAGAATTGAAAACTAATTATTTGTATGGAGTTTCCGCCGTAATTTAGACCCGAAGATCTCGTAAGTGGTCACAGCAGACGTTTGCAACACCGAGGTGCTACACGGTTGCCCGAGACTATCAGCCTTTATGACTTGGAGCCCAAGGACGGCGTCGTTACAGAAGCAGGCCTACCTAAGCCGTTGGTGTGACGTGAAAGTTTCACGCGTGCCTTAGGTCCTAAGAAGAGGGATAACACCCGAAACAAATCCCAAGAAATAGTATCCGAACCCCCAGGTGAGGCTGTAGTAATAGCCGAAATCTTGAGCCGTAACCAGTGGTAGGGTTTTAGTCGGTAGTCCGATATAGAATCATGAGGAATTTAAACACGTAAAACAATACCAAAGATAATGTAATAGTATTACATGATCGGTAACTCCCTGCCCCCCACTGAGTAAGCTTCCCCATCCCCCCACCAAAGTTGATGTGTCTATTGCCGTGACAGTACTTGAGAGCGTGTCATTGCGTTGCATTACGTATTACTACCTACGTACTTTGTGCTATTGCTTTGGTTTAATTTGGGCTTAGCCGAGGGTAGATTTGAAAAAAAAAAGTACCTACATACATGAGATTGCGTTCTGTTCCTTATTATTTTGTTTCCATAGCTAGTGTCCCTAGTTTACTCACACACACATTCAAGCATTCACATTACGTGTATATTAGTGTGGGTGAAAACGAACCATTTTTATATGGAGTTTCCGCCCTGTGACCTGTCAATACTAAAAACGCGCTGCCGACCCATGGTCTCTGCTCCAGAATAAAAACATTACACGTAGGTCTTAATATGACCCGATAGCATAATTAAACGTAATAAATAAATACAGTTTAATAAACCGCCGATAATGGACGTCCGCTGACCTCACGTAGCTAATTATTTAATAGTTTATCTTGTTAATGTGTCATATTGTCAAGTCGTTGTGTCTAATAAGGAGAATGAATCGTATGTATTAATACGGGAAGCGAAGACTTAGTACATACATGGATATAGTCACGTCTTTATCCCCGAAAGGGTGGGCAGAGGCATAGTATACGCCCACATTTCACCTAGTTTCATGTCCCACGTAATAGGTGGTGAGCCTATTGCCGTGTAGAAAACGAACAGACACAGGTTGTGACGAACCACTGTTAATTTTTTTCAAGTCACCCATAATGCCTTTAACTTAGCTTAACGACTCTAATGTTACTGAAAACCGGGACCAACGTGCACTCCGAAGAACGGAAACGCTATCGAAGAAATGTCATAATGTGTTCACGTGGTGGTCACCCATTCAAGGAACAGCCATAGTGAAAGATGCTTACTGCAGTGATCGTTTACATAACACTAGAGTCCGCGGGGGAATCTCGCTGAAAAACCATAGATAATAGTCTTACAGACAGATCACACATTGCGTCCGGAGCGTTCGAGCACGGTTAGATCCGATAGGGGCTTTCTTCCGCGCACGCTTAGGTTGTGGAATGATATCCCTGCCTCGGTTTTCCCAAACGCCTTCAGTATGGGGTTCTTCAAAAGGGGCCTTAGAAGGTTTTTACAGGGTCGGCGGCGCGAGTGTGGCGCCTCTGGTGTTGCAAACGTCCATAGGCAGCGGTGACCACCGGTACATCTGGTGGTATAAAAAAAAAGATCGGCAACTCCCTGCCGCGCCACAGCTGTCATTATAGTTGACGGACGTGTTGAGGGAACATATTTTGCTTAGCATTATTAGTCACACGCACACATTCAAGCTGGAGTTACCGCCCTGTGGTAAAACTTAGGTTTAAAGTCCCTATTGTGCAAGATCCGTTATTAACAGGACTGGGGTTGCAGAGACACCAGGTTTAACTATATCCTGGGACATCCTTCCGAGGGCTTACCCGGAACTTTCAACCGTAGGTAGTGGTAGAACACGTGTGATTTTAGACGGTAAGAGTCCGGCATAGCATCCATGAGGGATTTTCACACGTAAAAACAACGGTAGACTCTCCTAGGGACATTTCAAGTGATACGATGAATGTCGGCAATATTTTCAAAGAATTCCTAACACGGCTTTAAAGAACACAATTACTACTACTACCCGTTCGCTGTAACTTTGCCGTTGGCGTAGAGGCGTATACCCGAATTGTTAATTAGACGCAGTAAATTGACAGTAGCTAATATCACTTCGTCATAGAAAATACGCAACATTGTATGAAGAAGTGACATTAGTTGCTGTCAATTTACTTCGTCTAATTAAAAATTCGACTTTAGTATGGAGCCCAGCGGCAAAGTTAGAGCGAACGAGCAGTATTATTGTAAATGGACCGTTGACCTATAAATCCGACTATTAGTCACAGACACGTTTCAATCGACTAACGCGATAATTACTTTGTTATATAAACATAACACAAAGCAAGTTATACGCTATTAATGCATTGGTTTATTAAAATGCTATTCGCTTATCTATTAAACGCATAGACTGCAGGTACCTTTGTCAATGCATATTATTATGTTTGTAATAAACTGTGAATTGCAGAATGCTGCTCTAAATCCCTACTTCCCTATTAATTTATAAATGGCATAAATGGCAAACTAGGTATTTAGCATAGAGGTAACATTAAGCTAATCTTTACTCTAAGGTATTTAGCCATTCATGCTCTGTCTGTCTTAAATTTAATAAGTACAGACTGGTACAGAGATTGGGAAAGACATGTTTAGTAGGCCTTGCGAAAAAAACGGCTTGATAGGGTTAAAATTGATAATGATATGAACGTTTATATCGAAAAACAATTTCACCAATTCCACGGGTAAAAGCAAATATTACGATAATTTTTTATCACGCTTCCACCGGCACCGTAGCATTAACCCGAACGCCGAGCGTAAAACGCAATTTTGAGGAGGTTGCATTTTGATACAGGTGCGTATTGAGAAAGATGCATTGAGAATTTTGCGGCGGATACATTTTAAAACTAAGCCTAAATCGGAAATCTTACGTATCATTGAGAGTTGTCATAAGAGCCGACAATTTTGCTATCGGAGAATGTCAAATCAAAAGATTATATTATCTTTAGTTCTGAAGACATGTAAACATGTTTACAACAAAACAATAATCTTCTGAATATCGAGTAACGATCTCATATCTACTGTCAATCACGTATACAGACAATAACAACATCTATGTCTCGTGTGTATAGATTACACTACATCTTAATAACGTAAAAATTCCACTCATTTGAATAAGATTTCGAGATTTTTTTCTATACTAATATTATATAGATAATAGATTTTATTGTTGTTTGTATTGAATAAACTCTCTCCGAAACTACTGAACCGATTTGAAAAATTCTTTTGCTGTTGGAAAGCTACACTACACTATCCCTGGGTGACATAGGCTATATTTTATTCACATATTCCCACGGGAATAGGAATTACGCGAGTGAAACCGCCTGACATAGTCTAGTTGTGAATAAAGAGTCGATTTCATGACAGTCGATCGTTTTGCCACAAATTAGAGATAGTACAGATGGAAAACTCATGTATGTACTTTTTTTTCACACCTACCCTCTGCTACACACACTCGCGCACAAATCAGTATCGAAAATACGGTTGAGACCGCCTGACCTCGTGTCTGTGAATAAGTTGTCTATGTGTGTATGTAGGTTTCCATCTGTACTATCTCTAATTTGTGCCTACATACTCAATTCGCTGAGGCTACGCACACATAGACACCGCTCACTAAGTTTACAGATACGAGGTCAGGAAAGGTTGAGGAGAGTTTTCGATACTGATTTGTGCGCGAGTGTGTGTAGCAGAGGGTAGATGTGAAAAAAAAGTACACACATGAGATTGCGTTCTGTACTATCTATAATTTGTGGTTTTGATATCGAAGAATGGCAAAAGAGTTGCAAAACACTTGGATAGTGGTGAGTGGTGACAGATTATTATCTAAGGACTTCTAAACATGTTTACAACAAAACACTATAATCTTCTCAATATCGACCAACGATCTTATATCGGCTATCAGCATTGAACAATACGACCTCCTTTGAAGGAAGCCGCCTGTATGTTTACCCCAAAAAATGCCCGAAACCACAAATTAGAGATAGTACAGATGGAAACCTACATACTAAATTCACTGAGGCTACGCACACATAGACAACTCATTCACAGACACGAGGTCAGGCGGTCTCAACCGAATTTTCGATACAGATTTCAGCGAGAGTGTGTGTAGCAGAGGGTAGGTGTGAAAAAAAAGTACATACATGAGTTTTCCATCTGTACTGTCTCTAATTTGTGCCGAAACTGTCGGTCATTCAAGCCCATAAGACCTTCAACTAGGCTTAATGATTGTCATTTTAGTGGCAACCGGGTTTCATTTCGAGTTTTCCTTCTCTACGCAATGGATAGATTTGCGAGAGTGTTCCCTTAGTCGCCTCTTACGACACCCTCGGCATGAATTGAGGTGACGACATTTTGTACTATTTCTCGTCGACACACCGGGCAACGTCACTACGAACTTGCACTAAACAAATAACGATGCACTCATAACTTCAGCCATATATTTCCTTACTAGCTGTTCCCCGCGGCTTAGTCCACGCATAAGTCGTTATCGCGTAAATTCATTACCCACCCTCTTTTTGCGTAGTCGGTTAAAAAGTAGCCTATGATGTCCTTCTCAGGGACTCAAACTATCTCTATACGAAATTTCATCTAAATCGCTTCAGCGGTTTAGACGTGAAAGCGTAACAGACAGACCTAACTCTGTCGGTGTCAGAGTTAGGTACTTTCGCATCTATACATATAATAAAATGATAGAAAAGTCAAAACTGTTCATTAGAAATATTTTTAAAAAAATACTCGCTGGGTGTTCAACGTAAGAACCGAAGTCGAAAATATAGTTAGAAAATTTTTTGTCTGTTTGTCGGTTTGCTTTGCTTTATCCGGAAGGATCTCGAAAACTACTCAATAGATTTGATTCAAATTTTGCACAAAATATTAACTAGGGGTAGGGTTTTGAAATAGGCTATATATTATCACGCTACATATCCTAGGGGCTAAGCAGAGAGCAATCAAATTATCATTATAACACAATTTTCACGCGTACAAAGTCTCTCTACCTGCCTCGCTTCCTGCATTGCTATAGGTATCTACAGCTATCAGTACAATATACAGATTTTGATCTGAATACTGTGATACCGGTCACGTACACAGACAATAACAACATCATCTTTCTCGTATAGATTACACTACATCTCCATAACAACATAAAAATAAAAATGTCACTCATTTAAATAAGATTAAAGGTTTCGAGAAGTTTTTTAAAGATGAGATTAACTCTGAAATTACTGAACGGATTTTAAAAACTCTGGCCATTTGTCAAAAGGTAATTATCTTTAAGTAACAGGCAAGACCTACTTTTTTTTAACGTGAAGAAAATCCTACATGGATGCCATGCAGGACTCCTACCGACTAAAAACCACACGTTTCCTACCTAATACCTACGGTTGGGAGCCCCGGGTAAGCCCTCGAAAGGATGTCCCAGGACTCCCAACAGACATACGGCTACCACTGCGGCCGCGTCTTTGGGAGGTTGTTCGGGTGTTATCCCACGTCATTGGAGGGTTGTTTTCCATTTCACTTTGATTCCCTCACGTAACGCTGTCATCTAGGGCAGCAAGGACGGTGAGCAGCCCCCTCACCGTCCTCAGGCCCCCGGTCATGGAGGCCGATAGTCTTGGGCGAAGTGTGGTCACCGTAGCCTATGAATAGTTCTCTAAATAAAGTTTAAATCAAGTCTCATTTAACCATTTTGTACGCATAACTCGTTACAAAATGTACCTACCTTAGTTCAACAATAAAATAAATAAGTACTTTTCAATATAAGTTTGCTGGTCGCCTCCCCTCCTACGCCTCTACACCAACCTCTACGCCAGCGGCATATCCCTACTCCCTACTAATATTATAAATGCGAAAGTAACTCTGTCTGTCTGTTACGTTTTCACGCCTAAACCGCTGAACCGATTTTGATGAAATTTGGTATAGAGATAATTTGAGTCCGAGGGAAGGACAGAGGCTACTTTTTGACTGACTGCGCAAAAGGAGGGTAATAATGACTTAAAGTGATAAAAACTTCTACGCGGACGCAGCCGCGGGGAACAGCTAGTAAGATATAAGTATGTATAAAGGTAATTCATATCAGTACAATTTTACGCATTTTTATCATTAGCTAATTAATTTGTGACGTGGTTTTCGCAGCATGGCTTGTTCCACGTGGAACTATTACGTTTTTTCGCGATTTATTTACTGCTAGCGTACGTCACGCGGTTTCAGCCGTGTAGTTCCCCATCCCGTGGGATTATGGGAACAAAATGTAGCCTATGTCATTCGGGGATAGCGTAGCTTCCCAACAGTGAAAGAATGATTCAAATCGGTTCAGTAGTTACTGAGTCAATGCAAACAAACAAAGAAATCTTTCCTCTTCTTTATAATACTATTATTATAGAAGTATTATAAATAAACCGGGCAAGTGCGAGTTGGACTCGCCCATGAAGGGTTTCGTAGCAGCAAGTAACATAATATAAACGTTCTTATAGTTCGTTGTAACTTTGATTGATGTTTTAACACGATCGCAGTGGTAGTGATTTTTCTAACCGAAAATTGCGGTTTATGACGTATTAAAAAAAACTACCAGCTCTATCTCGTTCGAACCAATTTTCGTTGGTAGTTTTTATGGCAATGTACATCATATATTATTTTCAGATTTATCATTCTCTTAGTTTAGAAGTTAGAGGGGAGGGGACACTCATTTTTCCACTTTGGAAGTGTCTCTTGCGCAAACTATTCACATTAGAAAAAAATGATGTTAGAAACCTCAACAGCATTTTTGAAGACCTATCTATTGATATCCCACACGTATGGGTCTGATGAGAAAAAAAAAATTGAGATTCAGTTCTGAGTATGGGGACCCCCAAAATTTACAGCTTTTTTTCTAGTTTTATATAAGAATCTTAATGCGGTTCACAGAATACATCTAGTTACCAAGTTTCAATAGCATAGGCCTTATAGTTTCGGAGAAAAGTGGCTGTGACACACGGACGGACAGACAGACAGACAGACAGACAGACAGACAGACATGACGAATCTATAAGGGTTCCGTTTTTGCCATTTGGCTACGAAACCCTAAAAAGGTGGTTTCATTGTTTTTCAAACAATAGGTATCTGCCGATATATACCTACACGCACCGCCCGATAACAGCGAATTATCGTACTAACCTAAATAAAATATGTCACTCAAGATTGGCGGGAAACCTCTTGAAAAGGCATTAGATGAGATAAAGTTGGATATTTGTAAGCCTTACAGCCCTTTCTAAGGCGTGAATTATACACACAACAACATTATTATTTTTACGACTTATATTAAGACATATTTGTTGTTATAGCGACAATATAAATACATGATCTGTGAAAATTTCAGCTCTCTAGCTATCACGGTTCCTGAGATACAGCCTTCGTGACAGACAGACAGATTGATGGACAGCGAAGTCTCAGTAATAGCCTCTCGTTTTTACCTTTTGGGAACAGAACCCTGTATATATATAGAACCCAAGACTTCACAAACAAACCTTAACAGTTAAGAACTTCAACGGCATGCAGTAACTGTCAATACGGCTCACCTCCTATTACGTGAAATAAATTCTAAAAAAAATAGGTAAAATAAAATGTGGGCATATAATATCTCTCTGGCTACCCCTTCGGGAATAAAGACGTGACCATATGTATAATGTACGTAGAACATAAGAAGCAGCTGTAATGTATGTATGTGTGTAAAAAAGGCAACATATATTGTGAAAGCCTCCATCAAATAAATTGCTAAAAGGTTTACGAGCTGATTGCCAGAAAAAAAATTACACTGTTTAAGAAAAAGCGGCACTTAGCACTTACCACTTCCACAACATTGGACTCCTCATCCTCCAACTTCTCTCTGCGCGCCCTCAGGGGCTCTACCAGCAGCTGATGGTTGTCATTGATGACCACCACGGTGTCTCCGGCCACGTTCACAAACTCGAACTTGAGAGGTTCCGCTGTGATGATCAGTTTGTGGCCTTGTGTGTTTGCCAATGTCAGCTTTCCACCCTCATTGGATACCAATTTAAGGCTGAAAATGAAAGAAATTAAGTACTTGGTGTTCTTGAAGACGTTTATACTTCATGGGACCTGTGATTTCCTTTCCAAATCCCATTAAAGAGGATTATACCTCATGTTACATATTGGCAACATGACCTTCATAAACGGAGACGCCTTTATAATGTCATAACCGTCTGTCGTATGTTGCGGGGGGAAATCATATTCATTGACAGAGTGAGCGAAGCGAACGAGAGTCACCGTTTCAACAGTATAGACGATTTTGCTTTCGTCCGTATGTCTGTGTGTATGTCAGTTCCGGTCTACAGGACGTGTTTCTTAACCGATTTTCAACAAACTTCGCACACATGTTTTTTGATTTAAAATACAACTTTTGTCAAGATATTTGTTTCATAGGGGGCAAAATGGGGGAGCAAAGGGGTAAAGATTGTTGTCGCGTTATTTTAGAATGGATCTTGGCTGAAACATAAAGGATGTGAGTGAGAATTCACATCGTTTATGTTTCAGCCAAGATCCATTTTTATTTCCTCGGTGCTCGAGAGGTGCAGTGCTCTTTGCAGAAGTTCTAATTAATATACACAACTACAAACGCTATCAGGCTGTCACAATGGAACATCAACTCGTAATTTCAGACACACACATATTTATATAGGTATCGGTCGAACGGTTCTTCATTTATCACGCAAACGAAGTTGCGCGGATCAGAATAGAAATATTCTTTATTGTACATCAATTTAGAATTAAGTACATGACATACGGGAAACATGTTTTAAAATGTACAACGGGCGGCCTTATCGCTAAAAGCAATTTCTTCCAGGCAACCTTTGGATGGATATAACGGTTAGAGATAATGTTCATGAATGGGTAGTTATTTTATTGGATCAGCTTGTAATCTCCCCATAAAAGTCATAGGTTCTGTAATCATGTTGCTCTGTGGAGTAAACCCTACTACTTAAGCCCTCAGATCTCATAATCCTTAGGTCACAGGGCAACTGCCGCCGTGCCCTTGTCACCCACGCTGCTGTCTCCAGCAGTGACGTCACAAGCGTGACGTCAGACAACAGAGGACACGGCAACTCCCCTTCCGGTATGAGTTTTCATCATTGGGCAATTTAAAAAATCACGCGTATATATCGTACTAGCGGACGCCACACAGTTTCCCCTGCGTAGTTCTCGTTACTATGTGAATACGGGAATAAAATACAGTATGAATTTTTCAAAAGGGATTGGGTGGCCAAATCCGAAACTATACGGAATAGCGAAAAATGCTCAAAGGAGTCACGAGCCTGATTTTGATGAAACTTAAAAAGCTCATTATTAGATTTTTGAAAAACCAATAATCCTAGCTCGGAATCGATTCCATTGATGTCGAAAAAAAAGCACACCCTATATTATTACACCATACGATAGTGTTACTGCTCGTTCGCTCTAACTTTGCCGCTCGGCTCCATACTAAAGTCGAATTTTTAATTAGACAAAGTAAATTGACAGCAACTAATGTCACTTCTTCATACAATGTTGCGTATTTTCTATGACGAAGTGACATTAGCTACTGTCAATTTACTTCGTCTAATGAACAATTCGGGTATACGCCTCTACGCCAACGGCAAAGTTAGAGCGAACGGGTAGTACTATTAAGGATCTTATTCTGGAAAGTAATGACATACGGCAAACTAAAGGAAAGTGCTCATCTTTAACAAAATACAATTTATTTTTCTTACGTTAACTGATTAATGGTTCAAAATGTAGACCATTGTTTTCAATACATAGCTGGATTCGAGACCTCAAGGATCGTACTGCATTCAATATTATTGATTCCGTTTAGAATATTCTCCAAAGAATCGTTCTGAGCATGATTTAAAACACGGAATAGTTACAATCTATTCTGGGATTTCGAACGAAACAAATTATGATACAAAATTTAGGTACATGAAATATGAATTCTATTAAAATTCCAAACTTTCCTTAAATTTGCCGTATAGCATTTCTTCGCAGAATTTGATCCTTATCAGCGACATTATCGTATGGTGTAATAATAAAGGCTGTGTTTTTTTTTCAAAATCGATGGGTTCGATTCCCGGCTAAGATTATTGGTTTTTCAAAAATCTAATGAAGCAGTTTTAAGTTTTATCAAAATCGGGCTCGTGACTCCTTTGAGCATTTTTAGATATTCCTTATAGTTTCAGATTTGCCCATCTAAGCCCTTTTCAAAAACAGGATAGCCTTTATCACCCGCAGATAGCATAACTCTAATTGATTTGAAAATTATTTCGCTGTTGGGAAACTACACTCTCCCCGGGAAACATAGGCTATATTTTATTCCCGTATCCCCACGGGAATGGGCGCAACGCAGGTAAAACCGCGTGACGTCGCTAATTTTTCATAAAATTAAATGGCTAAAAAAAAAAAAGATTAACACTCAAGTTCCTTACCCATCAGGCTTTGGTTCTCCATTCAACGCCAGCTGAGTCCTGTACCTCGGGTACAAGGGGTCGGCTTCATCCAACTCTATACGGAATGTTGCATCTTTCAGTGCTGACACCTTCAAGGCATAGTGCCACTGGAACAAAGGAATACAATGTTTATTTTGTACTGGTACTTGATGAAACTTGCCACTATTTTTTATTTCACATTAAGTATTTACTTTTTATCCAGACCAGTTCCAACTCAAAGCATTTTAAAAGGTATGAGGCACAATAGACTTTAGTAAAAATAAACAAAAATTTTGGGACACATTTTATACACTATCATATAGCCAAAATTAAGCTACATAATGGTATGAGATCAAAACGGCTGATAAACACACTGATATATTTTTAAATACACAATTTTATTATTTTTTTCAAATCTGATCTTCATTGCCAATGAAACAGTAAAGAATGAGAATGAATGACAGGCTGCCTGACAAGGACATGAATTGCTCCTTACTAGATTTAAACAAATTATATTGTATTAACATTTTTGGATTAAAATTTAAAAAATACTGAACTGAGTGTCTTGAGGAGTTCTTTTCAGTCTGGTTGCATTTTGAAACCGTCAGTAAAAATAAAGTTTAATTTTATGGTACAAAATATTATAATTATTGTTCCAAATATCTGACTCAAATTTTTTTCTCTTAAAATTTTCCTTAATAACTGTAATTTTACCAGAAAACTATACCATTATATTCTATGTAAATTTTTCATAGTATATGACTCATTACTGTTTATTATAAACTAATTCAATATGCATTACATACAGTTTGAATTAAATTTACTGTTAATTCAACTCATTAAAAATAGCAAGCACTAAATATTACTTTTAATATCAGTCCAATTGAAGGTACTATTCTATAATATCAGCTTAGTCTGCAATTTTTATGGTGAGGAGTAAACAGTTTTGGAGAGATACAAATAGCAGCTATATGTGATAGAGATATAGATGCTATGCATCCAGCATCCATGTCGAATCAGGTGTAAACTTTAAAACAAACTTAGATATGGTCATACCTATCATATTAAAAATCCTGCAGAAGTTCTTAGCTCTTAATATAAATAGCTTGGCAAGCTCCCAATCACCAATGCTGTAATAGGCAAAAAATCTATCTATTGACATTATTAATTTCTTACCAAAGTGGTTCTTTTCTCGGTTGATGTATCAACAGTGGTCACTTCTGCCGCTAAACTGTTCCCGTGGACAATTACTGTGTCTAAATTGAGTGTATATTGGGACTTCTCGGGTTTAAAAGGCCGCAACCTCTTACAAAAACCAGATTGATCACAGGTTTTAAAGTTGTTCTTATCAACCGCAAAACAGCCAGTAAATGATATAGCGACGAACAGAAGAAGCCCCAGCGTCTTCATTCTGTAATAAAATTGCTATTTTATAAAAAAATAAATTATGCTACTCATGACAAAGACCGGTGTTAACGCAAGCCCGAAGTTAGTACGAGATATTAAGCCAATTGCAGGCACTTACATACCTGGTAGAATATTTTTTTCGCCGGGAATATGTAGATTGGCAATTTCTCTATACAGTCATTGCCGCTAGTGCCGCTACACTGTTACAGAATATTTTGCTTTTATAATTTTATTTAACGAGAAAGCGATATGACGCACGCACCCGTTACGTGGAGATATATTATTTGACAGAATGACTATGACATGACATTGACAATAGAGGTGTGTTTTGTGTTATAACTCAAGTTGTGCTAAAGGCGAATGTGCTTTATCGATTGGTTACGCGGTCTCCGATACTCCGATCATACCAATCAAACTATGTTCATTGATCTTCTAAAGTTTGAGGCTATGACGAATCCCTACTTCCCTATCCCTACCAATATTATAAATAACTCTATCTGTCTGTCTGTCTGCTACGTTTTAACTCCTAAACCGCTGAACCGATTTTGATAAAATTTGGTATAGAGATAGTTTAAGTCCAGGGGAAGGACATAGGTAACTTTTTAACCAACTGCGCAAAAAGAGGATAATGATTTTACGCGATAACGACTTTCACGTGGACGAAGCCGCGGGGAACAGCTAGTGTGCTATATAACGTTAATTATGATATGTTTAAATTAGCGGTTATTAGTTAAGAATAAATGAGTAAAACTAATAATACTAATAAAATAGAGTAAGTAACATCGCGAGGCTTTAAGCGACAACCAACGCACGGCGCGGCGTGGAAACCGGTCGACATCTCGGCATTTCACACTCAGTGTGAAATACCGATACGTCAAACCGGTTTCCACTTCGCGGTTTCTTCTTCTTCCGGTCTAGGATTCTAGCTACCATATAATAATTATGTTTGCATCGATGCTTTAGAGGTCGTAAAGTGTTATTTAGTGCGGTGTGGCGTAAACATTTCCGCTTCACAAAATGCTGGTGCCGCGGTCGTCTTTTTGGGCTGGAGTACCTGAATATCAGCTACTTCCTTCTGGCTTCTCTGTGAAGGCAAGCTATCCTATACTTGCAGGTGTTGTAGAGCCCGTTCGAGACAGTTAAGGCTTTGCGTCCTTATTTATATCGCCTATGAAATGGTTTGTGCTCGGATGTCTGTTATGATAATGTTTTTAAACTCACACGACTTGCACTACACATTATATTAGTTGCGGGTCTTTTTCGCGTAAACAATTTAAACTTCGCTCACCTCTCGACGTTTCGGCTATGTTACAATAGTCTACTCGTGACCACGGCTATTGTAACATAGCCGAAACGTCGAGAGGTGAGCGAAGTTTAAATTGTTTACGCGAAAAAGACCCGCAACTTCGCTCACCTCTCGACGTTTCGGCTATGTTACAATAGTCTACTCGTGACCACGGCTATTGTAACATAGCCGAAACGTCGAGAGGTGAGCGAAGTTTAAATTGTTTACGCGAAAAAGACCCGCAACTAATATAATGTGTCTGTTATGATGCCTACGGCCACTTTCATAATTATGTTCATCCTCCCACTCCATGTGCGGAGGCTTCGAGCACGGCAAAGTCCAATAGAAGCTTTCTTTCGCTCACGATTAGATTGTGGAATGAACTCCCTGCTTCTGTTTTTCCAATCGCCTACAGCATGGGGTTCTTTTCTTAAAAACACTCGCTTTGTTAATCCAGTAAAAATAGTGTAAGACACACTATTTTTATTGGATTGACAAAGCGAGTGTAGCACCTCTGGTGTTGGAAACGTCCATAGGCTGTGGGACAACTTTCCATCAGGTGGGCCCTTAGACCATATAACACGGGACTAGCCTTTGCGAACCACCGCATACAAAAATATTCTGCCAGTTTTCATACAAATGAAGGGGGAAACACAAAGACGTATAAAATTTCATTGCATTTAAAAATGTATTTATCGACAAACGCGTAATGGCTGTTGTGTGTTAATTGTTATTGTACAGTCAACTACAATGTAATGTACTAGTTTAATCAATAAAATGATGTACTGATGTACAGGCTTTTCATAAAGCCAAAAGACCAAATGGTCATGTGCAATGGCAGAAAACAATGCTTAAGTAAGGCGCATCCTGTGGTTAGATGATCTAAGGGTGGGCCATATACTATGCTCCCTTTACAATATTCGCGAAGTTGGACGAAATTTTTCGGTGAAGCCACCCGAGGCAAAATAAAATTTTGACGAAGTAAGCCGAAGTGCCTCTCTACAGACTATCGTTTTCGTCTAACTCCGTTCAACTTAGCGAGTAGTGTGGAGGAAGCTTTAGCATAATTAAGTGTGTCTTCCTGTTGACCCGAGTTGCGTAACTCGTATTTATACCAAGTTACATAAATATCAAATCTAGTTATAGTAAGTTCAACTCATCTGTGCGCGCGGCCCTATGTGTGGGTAAACCTCGTACAAACACAGTGACTTCGTGTGCGTGACAAGAGGTACAGTGAAGTACAAAATACAAAAACACTTGTTTAACTAAAATAAAAAATTAAGGGGTGAAAAGTATGTTAAACATATTAATATGTATCGCTGCAAAAGAATAAAATTTAGGAATTTTAGGATTCGCTGCTCTCTACAAGGTTAATTATAAATTAAGATTCCATATCAAAATGTCCATAATATTCTACTTACTTTGTATTACGCCGCATCTCTTCATCAATTTGACCTAAACGTTCGTTTATTAATTTTATTATTCCCACCACATTTTGTTTGATGTTATGCGAAGCATTATTTTTTTTTTCAATTCCCCCTACATTTTCCATTGGGTTTAGTTCAGGATGATACGGTGGTAGCCGAAGAACTTTTAAGCCACATGGCTGAAGTATGTCATAAATCTTATAACAAACTAGCTGACCCTTGCAACTTTGTTTACGTCACATAAGGTGTACGAAAGGAGAGGTATTTTTTCATCAGACTCATCAAGCAGCGTGTAAAATTGCCCTGCCCTCTGACAAAGGAAACGCGCAAAATATCGGGATCAAAAGTATCCCAGAACCTTCTTCGGATCATAAGCTCAGATTGTACCAAGTTGCAATTAAATCAATTTAGTAGTTTTAGCGTGATACTTATTCAGAATACAGACAGACAGATATGAAAATTTTTAATTACATTTTCGGCTACGGTATCGATTAGAGAACGTCCTACAGTTAAAATTTTCAAATTATCTTCCATGTACAGACTCTCGACCCTCAACAGTTTTTTGAAGTAAAACTTCTTTAGGCGCGACCTAGGGAGTAACTCAGATATTTTTCTGACGGAAGTAACGCCATTTGAATTTTGAATAGCGGAAACAGAGTTTCCGCTATTCAAAATTCGAATGAATGATATTAATATATCATTTGATGCCATCAATGGCAAAGAAGTTTGACTTCAATCACGCGTAAAGGTTACACACACATACTTTTTTTAGATGTATAGAGTATGGTCTTTTTACTTTTTAAATCAAGTCAAACAGTAAATTTTCTGTCATATTTGCTGTAAAGCAATGTTTTCTTCTGTCGACCATCTCTGCATTTCTTTTTTTTTTGCACTAGAATTTGGGCTCTATCATTTTCTGACTATTCTGTAGGCCTTTAAAAGTTACAAAATTCTACCATACATTATTTTGTTATGCCTCGAAGGGTTAAGGCAGCGTTTTCGTTATTAGCTCCCAGACATCTTATTTTTTTCCTACATCTCCAACTAATATCGTTATATTTTAGTCAATGTCAAACAAACTCAACAAATTATATACTCAAACCGTTCTCAAGAATCATTGGTGATCTCAGCATGAAAATCAATGCAGTAGTTTTAAAGTTTATCGTGAACAGACAGACGCGGCGGGGACTTTGTTTTATAATAATATTTATATAGTGATAAAAAATATTAATTACATCGAATTGACACATCAAAAATATTTATCTGACTTCTTAAACATTTTCTCCGTGAAGAACTAGACATTTTCTTTAACGACTGTACCCATGGTATTATCACTTAGAACACTGTGTAATGAATTATAATGTAACAAACTTACACAGGATGTCAACGTTGCAGTTACATTGAGACTTGTCATGATATTTAATTTCGTTTCATTATAACGTAAGAGTTGCCTTCAAAACGTGGTAGATGACGTTGTATGCTTTTTGTTCATTATGATTTTTATTTCGCGGCCACGCAGAGAGTTTCCTGCAAAGACTGCTTGGCACCGCTGGTGTCGTCAATAAGTCGAGTTACGTCTCTATCTCATAATATACAAATGTACTCTGTGAAGACGGCCGCGTCACTGCCATGAAGCTATAGTTAAACATGGAGGCCACACTTCGAACAACCGCTTGAGTCAAATACCTACGTATCTCTATCTCACTCTCTGTGGGCTAACCTTCTCTTTCTAGGGAATTGTGCAGTGCTGCTATCTTCTTATTAGTATCTCCTAGAAAATAATAGAAATAGACCATACTAACCAAAAATGCAAGTAAAATAATTTATAAATAGCTCTATTGTTCGACTACGATTATTTAATGTGTAAATTGAAATATTTTATACCATAATATGCATGATTGGGTTGTCGAATCAGTGAATTACATTCCCATTTTCTAAGGATTCTGTAATGTGGCAACATTGGTACTATATGTCAACTGTCAAAGTGTCAACTAACAATGGAATGGCGGTTGACTCCATTGTTTTCACACAATAGGAAACGTTGTGAAGTAGTGTGACTATATTGAGGATTTATATGGGACTTCCTGTGTATAATTAGAAGAAACACGAATGTCATTATTAGAGTAAATAAAATAAGTTAAGTATTGTTATCGTATGTTAATGATGAATAATTGTTTTAGGTTCCCTAAAAATAGTATTCAGCGAGAAATATGGTTATCCATTGTACCATTAAAAATTAAGTTAAGATATTTTTTATAAAAGCAAATGGTATGCTAACTGATCATAAATTTTAAATATGGAAAGGAGTTTGTTTCGGAGCGGGATTCAAACCTGCGTCTTCTCGGGTACCGTGCGGACGCCTTCACCACCGGCCACCGAAACTTACTCGGAACCAACCAAATTTTCCACCTTATATACGTCTTGGGGCGACGCATGGGCTTAGGGGGCTACTCACACACTAAAATTCTCACACATCGGTGAGTTGACTACGTCCTGTTTTCGTAATGGTAAACTCACACACTTACTTAGACGGAGTAGGTGAGAAGACTACTGACACATTTTTGATGGGGTTAATTCACACACATTATGTAATCTAAAAAAATAAAGGGGTATATGTATATAGAAAATGAATGATGCTTTCTCGGGCGCCAGATGGTTATAGGTCCATCAACCATAATATGCCAGATAGTCAGCGGCAGGGCCCCGGAACTTCTAATCACAAGCCTGGGGCTGGAACTCAGGATGGAAACTCTGTATGAAAGTTCCAAACTTTATTCCTAGCGAAGGATCTTAGTACAGTCTTAACTAACAAGGGCTTAGAATTAGGCTTAGGTTCTAGCCGCAATAAATTTAACCGTGTTTTTACTAAATGAGATCTATAGAGGCAACTATCATGACATCCTGCTAGTCGTTAGGTAATTAGAATGGTAATCTACTTTATATTAAATTATGTGTACAGAGGTACCTGCTGCGTTCCGGTAGATTACCTCACGCGAATCTCCTTCCGCACATGGGTCCCGCGACCAAGACGGTGGGAAGAAACCAACAACGGGATTCACATTCCCGGACACACACTGTCCCCCAAGGGTACGGCGCTAAATAAGCTGAAAGGAACATCAAAACACGCATCAGTATGGGAGCACATGTTACACTCACGATGAACCTCAATCAAAATAACAAAATTACGTACCGCATTACACAATAGAAACTCCTGGGCGGATAAGCAGAGAAATTAAGATTCCAAAATAATCTCCAAGACCTGCAAAAAACACAAAATCCATGAAGGTTTGGAACACGACGCTATGTGTCCATAAGTGAATCGAAAAACTACCAAAACTTACCAAAATTTATACAATAAAGTGATCAGGATGTAGGGCTGAACATCCCCTTACAACATCCAGTAAATTTGGCGCACGGATGGCCGAAATTAAAACAAATTAAAAATTAGGAGACATCACTCCACAACGATAGCTCGGCGAATGCTGTTTTCCCTTTGACAGCTGACACTATTGACAACTAAACTTTTAAAAGGTTTGGCCTGAGACGCACTGTTTAGGTCTTGGACCATACAGCCTAGAGCAGTGAAGGAAAATAAGTCCAAATTTAGCGTGTCTATGCACGACAAAAGTAAATAAAACTATGAAATTCGAAATTATGTATTTATTTAATCACAAGGTGCCCATGTAACGGAATAGCACGTTACAATAATTATTAAAAATAAAGCGAAATAAATTATTATTATCAATTAATTAAGTAATTCACAACGGTAGGTGGTACTTTAATCATTCATACAGTTTGTATATTCATATTACGTAAGAACACAAAAAAAACTTTTTTTAGATTTTTGTAATTAAGAAAATTACATAGTCACGCCCTTATCCCCGAAGGGGTAGGCAGAGGCATAGTATACGTTCATATTTAATTATTTCCACAACAAAAAGCCTTATCGTTATTGTCGCATGTCACGAAAACGCAAACGAAAAGTAGGTACAACATGAAAACCTAGTGTCGATAACTTGAGCAATAATTATATACCTACCCAATGTCAATTGTAGACTGCATAAATTTTCAGTATTTATTTCCTGGGTAACTTTATACGATTTTACAACAGGCTACACCTAGTTCATTATATTAAAAGGAAGTATGATGTCAAAGTTTGTGAAGATATTACTATGTTTGTTACTCAATCAAGGTGTAACGGATGAACAGATCTAGCTAAAATTTGGTTCAAGAATTCTTAGAAAATAATTAGTATTTTATTATATAATTACATATAATATAGGCTACTTTTTATCCCGGGGAATGTATTCCGATGGGTAGCGGGATCGGGAACCTCATTTACCTTATTCACTCATTCAGTTACCCAGGAAATAAATACTGAAAATTAATGCAGTCTACAATTGACATTGGGTAGGTATATAATTATTGCTCAAGTTATCGACACTAGGTTTTTATATTGTACCTACTTTTCGTTTGCGTTTTCGTGACATGCGACAATAACGATAAGGCTTTTTGTTGTGGAAATAATTAAATATGAACGTATACTATGCCTCTGCCTACCCCTTCGGGGATAAGGGCGTGACTATGTAATTTTCTTAATTACGAAAATTTAAAAAAAGTTTTTCTTGTGTTCTTACGTAATATGAATATACATACTGTATGAATCACAGACGTATAAAGAAATGAATAATTAAAGTACCACCTACCGTTGTGAATTACTTAAAACGCAATTAGCAAATTAAACAATAATTTTGATCTATTTCGCTTTATTTTTAATAATGTGTGTGAATTAACCCCATCAAAAATGTGTCAGTAGTCTTCTCACCTACTCCGTCTAAGTAAGTGTGTGAGTTTACCATTACGAAAACAGGACGTAGTCAACTCACCGATGTGTGAGAATTTTAGTGTGTGAGTAGCCCCCTAAGCCACGCATGCACCATCTACCGACACTTTTTAGAAAGTTACACGGCACGAATGTATAGAATTGCACCCATCGATCTATATGTACTACGTACTAGATGCGGCGATCAGAACAAGCGTTGTGTAGCCGCCAACTGCGGTGGACACGCCGCGGCCGAACACACTGTTAGTCAGTCGGGTCGGGACCACAGAGTACATTTGTATATTATGAGATAGAGACGTCACTCGACAAAGTGACGACACCAGCGGTGCCAAGCAGCTATTGCAAGAAACTTTCTGACTGCGTGGCCATGAAATAAAAATCGAGTGCAACAAATATATTTTTTAAGTAAACTTGAATCTTTTAGAAAAAAAAGTTTAAAGATCGTAAAAAATAATAATAAACTACCTTGGGCGGAAAAGTAGTCTTACTTATATAACCCTATGTAACGAAACCATGCCGCGATTTAAAAAAAGGCACACCGCCATCTAGTTGTGAATTTTTAACTAAAATATTAGATTTTTTAATATTGCATACAGCGCCAACTACCACGTGTTTCTGGAAACTCTTACGTTATAATGAAACGAAATTAAATATCATGACAAGTCTCAATGTAACTGCAACGTTGAGAACCTACTTAAGGTGGTTACATTATAATTCAATGCTCAGTTCTAAGTGATAACACCATGGTCGGGACTGCAACCCGGCCCGAGTGTCATCTCACTGCCGCGATAATTTTAATTGATTGTGGCGTTACAATCGCATAACGTGGTGTAATCTTGATGTACAGAGGAAGTAATAATAAAGTTAATGGGAAGTAATATTATTGTACAACGTTTAAATCGCAATATTGATATTAAAATTTGTGTTCAAGAGCAACCGTCAATTTGGAGGATACCATTTTTGGGCGAGTCCATTAGCATCGCTCTCGCTCTAACGCGTGGCAAAGGCGCATTAGAGAAATAGTGACGAAACTATTGAACAAAGATTAATCTGAAGAGTGGACAAAACAGTAGCATTACCTCTTATGCCTAATATGATTTTTTAAGCTTGTATAATTATTATGTTGAACTGTAATTGTTTATATTTTACTTACGTAATTAATTTTGTGCTTTGTTAGTGAATTGTGTTAGATAAATTATTGAGTTATGATAGTTTTCTTTCTCAATAAATGACTACCTTTATTAATAAAATATAAAAAGAAATATTAAAGAATTATAGATGAAAGTGGAAGTGTGAGTGTAGAGTGCTTGATATGTGGTATAAGTGTTCGTATTTGATTGTGATTGCAGGTAGTGTTTAGTTATTTTATGTATTCGTGACCGATGTTTCATGTATAATTAATGCATTCATAACGGATTTATGTAATTTTTGGGGACTAGCAAACAAGATTTATATTATTTAATGAGCTAAAAATCTAGCGTCATTATAAATACTAATTATTAATTTGATCGATTACTAGTTAACCAGCTGATGCTCGCGGCTTCGCGTTTTATTATTATGCTTTTCTTTGGTTTACCTACTTCTCAGAAACTGGGGTTGCGGAAGGAAATCATGAACAGGTAAAGAACTTCTAACATCCATATTGTGACATAAGAACCATCTCCTTTGACCATTCTCCAAATCGATTATTAGAACTAAATGCTACGTTGTAAAATATTCACGAGTACACTCTCTAATCTATATATATATATACAGGATGAATTTTTGAAAAGGGCTTGGATGGCCAAATCCTAAACTATAAGGAATAGCTAAAAATGCTCAAAGGAGTCACGAGCCCGATTTTGATAAAACTTAAAACGTCATTAGTATTAAAGTTTGCGGGATATTTACCATGTATTGTTGTGAGTTTCCGATATTTCGGCGCTGTTCCAAGCACCATGATCACGGAGGAACTGAAGTACTGGCGGTTGAAAGCGAAAGTCTCAGCACATATATCGATCTACCCTCCTTCGCAGTCGTTTATTACCACTGGTCTCACTTTCGATTTCACTAACTCGATTACGTTCACGACACACAATGCTCACAGTATCTACTCGTGGTTTTGTTTGGAACTGTTTTTGGTTATTTATACACAAACGGACCACTGGATGCCAGACGCTCGGCAACTGAAACCCATCCTCACGATTGAAATTCTTGAACTTTTTAATTTCAATAGCTTCTCTAACCATTCTCGGTATGTAGTGACGTTCAGTTGAGAGCATCTTAGGGTTATGTAACTCAATCCAGTGGTCTGTGCCGGACTCCAACAGGTGTTCAGCGACTGCAGACTTGTGTGGTTCGTTGTTTTTGACTGCCCTAATATGTTCTTTGATTCGGCACGTAACAGTTCGCTTTGTTTGGCCTATATACGAACTGCCACAACTACAGTCAATCTTGTACACTCCCGGACTGTCTAGTGGAAAACTGTCCTTAGGTGTACGTAGGCACTGCGACAGCCTCTTAAAAGGAGTGAAGATAGTTTTTACTGAAACCTTTTTTAGGATGTTTGCGACCTTATCTGTCACTCCTTTGATGTAAGGTAAAAAAGCTGGATGTCTTTCCACTTTACAGTCCACAGGCTTATTCGAGCGTCTCGGTGGTCGGATCCGTCCACTGTACCCATTTTTATGTAGAACGCCGCTTAAATGATTTAGCTCCGCTTCCAAATGCTCCTCGTCACATAAACTATATGCGCGGTCTGTAAGCGACGTCACTACCGAGTTCAACTGGCGTGGGTGATGATGCGAGTCGGCATTTAGGTATCGGTCAGTGTGAGTAGGTTTTCTGTACACGGAGTGACTCAACGAACCGTCCGGTCGAACACTGATTTGCACGTCCAGGAAGGCAAGGGATCTTTCTTTTTCCATTTCGTACGTGAAGCTTATATTGCGATGAATGTTGTTAAACTGCGTTAGTAACTGTTGTACAACATTTTCACTACCCTCCAGTACACAAAAAATGTCATCTACATACCGTTTCCAGATTTTAATGCTTGGGGTATTAGCTGTGGCTAAGGCTTCAAAATGCTCCATCCAAATGTTTGCTACAACTGGAGCTACTGGACTGCCCATTGCTACTCCATCTATCTGTAGGTAGTACTCATTTCTATAAACAAAATAATTTGTGTCCAAACAATGCTGTACAAGGTTAGCATATTCCATCGCAATACCGTTCTCTGTAATTTTGCGTTTTATGACGTCCATACAGTCAGTAATGGGAACTTTTGTGAATAGTGACTCAACATCGAAACTGACCATCACTTCCTGTTCGTTTACAGTTTACAGTTCGATGTTGAGTCTGAGAAAGTAAAAGTTGCCAACTGCGTCGATTTACCTCTTCTAAACCCATACTGATCCCCCGCAAGAATATCATACCTATCTATGAAGCTCTGTACTCTTTTATACATGGCTCTCTCAAAGATTTTTGAAAATACAGGTGTCAGAGAAATTGGTCTGTAGTTATTCTGATCCGATTTACATCCTTTTTTGTGTAGAGGCTTAACTACAGAAAGCTTCAGCCTATCTTGAAAATTGAAAAACCAATAATCCTAGCTGGGAATCGAACCTATTGATTTTGAAAAATAAAACACACTCTTTATATAACACCATATGATAGTGTCGCTGATAAGGATCAAATTCTGCGAAGTAATGATATATGGCAAATTTAAGGAAAGTTTAGAATTTTGATGGAATTCATATTTCTTGGACCTAAATTTAGTATCATAATTTATTTCGTTCGAATTTCCAGAATGGTTCGTAACTATTTCGTGTTTTAAATCATGCTCAGAATGATTCTTTGGAGAATATTCTAAACGGAATCAATAATATTGAATGCAGTATGATCGTTGAGGTTTCGAATCCAGCTATGTATTAAAAACAATGGTCTACATTTTGAACAATTCATCAGATAACGTAAGAAAAATACGAAATATGAGCACTTTCCCTTAGTTTGCCGTATGTAATTACTTCCCAGAATATGATCCATAATAGCAACACTATCGAATGGTGTAATTATATAGGGTGTGTATTTTTTTTTCAAAATCAATGGGTTCGATTCCCAGCTAGGATTATTGGTTTTTCAAAAATCTAATGATGAGGTTTTAAGTTTCATCAAAATCGGGCTCGTGACTCCTTTGAGCATTTTTCGCTATTCCTTATAGTTTCGGATTTGGCCATCCAATCCCTTTTGAAAAATTCATCCTGTATATATATATATATAGTGTGCGTGATTTCTTTGCATGTGTATGTGCGTCGACGTATATGTACATATGAAATTTAACGTGCATGACAATTGCCAGTTTGACCGTGTCGCTAGGCCTTAAACGTAGTGTCGCATCTTATGCCCGCTCTCGCATACTCTTTGTAAAAATTAGTAGTCATAGGTACGTAGAATAGAAGCAACGGCTATCCGGAACATAATCAATGTATGGACGACCCTGTCTATAGAATATAATGTCAATGATTGCACCTATATTCATCCGATTTATGATGAAACCTGCCCGAACATTAAAATAATTTTTTGAAAAGCAATTAGTATGCTAACTAATCATAAATTTTAAATATGGAAAAGGAGTTGCTTTCGGAGCAGGATTCGAACCTGCGTCTTCTCGCGTACCTTATAAATCAAATGGATATAGGTGCAATTCTATACATTCGTGTCGTGTAACTTTTTTAAAAGTGCCGGTAGATGATGCCTCCGTTTCCATATTTAAAAAAAATGACGTTCTATGAAAGCGCCAGGATTTGCAATTTGAATTTTCAAAAAACCGATTAGGATGTAGTAACAAAGCGCTTAAAACCATCAACAGTTCCTAACTTGTTGTCCAATAATCCTGTTCCTAATTTATTGTCCAATAATCAAATTAAAACACATACATAAAAGTAAAATAAATAGATTAAATAACTAAACTATTGCCTACTGAACATTCCACCCCTGATCATACCAGGCGCAAAGGTGCCCAATACTCTAGCAGCGTTGCCGCGCTGGATAGCTATCCTTTGTACCAGGTACGACCAGGCGTGGGAGTCATGCGTCTTGTCCTGTAGCCTACGGCCGATCTCCGAGACCAGAGCCTTAGCATCACTCCCGCAACAGCCTATCGTTTCTACAGCTACTGGTACGACCAGATAACACGACTCCATCTCCGCGTACTTTTGGCGTTTTCTGTAAGCAGCATCTTCCGCTGCGGCCGCCGGTAAATGGACTATACGAGCGAAGTGACTGGCGGTGAAAGTGCTGACGCATGTTGCGTCCCACACTAAGCACTTGCCGTTCTTCCATGGCACAAGGGTCAGACCGTCCGGTCTCTTGCCGTCTGCACGGAACAAACCTGGTGGTTCAAGGATACAGGGGACCTCAGCCGACACCAGAGCCCGCCGGATTAACTAATTAAGAGCGTGGTTACGCGGATGCCTACCGGTGCAGCGACGACAACTCAAAGCATGATGACCATCGCTCTCCACCATGGCACCGCAGATGCATACGCGACATTCCTCACCAACAAAAAAGAGAATGAAAAGATAGAATTTAGTAACTATGTGCATACTGCATTATTTACATTTGCATTTCGCGGAGGAATCGACCCTCCGACCAAAGGAAAATTACAACATAACCAAGGAAATAATTCTTTTCTCTTTCTTTTTCCGACGTTCGTCACCGCCTGCCACGAGAAGCCGCAGCGCGCGATACGTACAGTTAATTAACCTAGAAAAATAACCCACTTGGATGAATAGCTTCGTTATTCGCAATGTACCTATGCAATCTGCAGAGAATACTGCCTATCAGTCTTAGTAAAAAACAGAGAAAATAGTTAATCTCGCCTTTGTACATCTAATTTATATAATAAATTTTCACCACCTATTCCGTGTAAAGAAAAATAATTCTTAAAAAGGTGAAATGATAATATACCTCTGCCCCTTCGGGGATAAAGGCGTAACCTTATGTATGTATGTATGTATTGTACATCTAATTGTATTATGAGTATAAATTGTCTTTATTGCGTACAATAAATTCAAATTCAAAATTCAAATTCAAACTTTATTTGCATCAATGTGTACACATGATGTGTACACTGACTATCAAATACCCGCGAAAAAATGGTTTTAAAAAAGTGCGCTAATTGTAATAAAAATATTACTCAAAAATCACCAGGTCTTGAGTGTAGTAGATGCAATAAGTGCGTACATGCAACCACGACCTGTGCCAAACTGTCTAACAAGCAACTGGTAGCTCTTCGCAACTCTGATGGACTGGAGTGGAGCTGTGAAGGATGTCTGCGCAACATGACCAAGCGATCATCGTTCTTCCTACCAGATGACTCGGAGAACGAGGAAGAGAGGGAGGGTGAAAGAACTGTTACCTTCGACTCACAAAAGCTACTCCGAGATATCAGCCGTGAAATAAGGAAGGTAGTTAAGGATGAACTGGAGGAGCTTACGGCGTCAATCAACTTCATGAACAGCCAAATTTCAGACCTCGAAGACACTGTGAAAGAACAGGGGGCTACGATCAAAATGCTGGTAAATAAAAATTCTGAACTTATCAACAAAAATAAAAGTTTTGAACTTCGTATCTCGGCAATGGAACAACGAATTCAAGAAGTTGATCAAAAGCTTCTTTCATCTACCCTAGAGATAGCAGGTATTCCTGAGACCCCAAACCAAAATACCCTAGATGTTGTCAAGGAAGTAGCGTCCAAACTTAAAGTCAACTCTCATCAGCTGGTCAGTGTCCGACGAGTACCTCGACGTCGCAAAGATCAGTCAGTTGGACCAATCATAGTTGAACTTCAATCAAAGGGTAATCGTGATCAATGGCTATCCTCTGCAAAAAAAACGGAGATCCTGACGGGAAGCATCGTTCCAGATCTGCCAGCGGAAAAAGCCTCGCGTCGCGTGTATGTCCGGGCAGCTCTGACCCCGTACTCTAAGTCACTCCTTTACAACGCCAAACAACGCCTTAACGGAACATTCAAATATATCTGGTGTAAAGAAGGAAAAATCTACGCTAAGAAAGGTGATGACTCCGAACGAGCTTTTATAATACGTGCCGAGTCCGATATTGATTCACTCCTAAAATCGTAAGGTACCTACCTGTTATACATATTATAATTGTACTATACATTTATCTATAATTTCCTAATTCTACATAATATCATCAAAATTGTAATTTTATTTAATTTAAATTTCAATTCAATTTATAGTCTAATTTTATATCTTTATTATGGCAGACAAAATAAGTGAAATTTATAATTGTGTAACTGTCAACTCGTTTGTGAAAAATATTCCAACCGAAAATATTAATATGTTCTGTATGCATGTAAACATACGATCACTTATAAAAAATTTCCCTAAACTGTTATGTGTAATAGACTCCTCAACGGTATCACTCGATGTCATTGTTGTATCCGAAGTAGGTATATCTAATGATGTATGTAATCTTTTCCAAATACCGGGCTACAGAATGCACACACAATTAAGAAACCACAAAAAAGGCGGTGGAATAATTATTTACGTAAAAAGCTGTCTTAAATTTACCACTTGTACACTAAAAACACACACCTTTGAAACCCTAATAGGTACTTTAATAACTACAAACAATACCCGGGTTATAGTGTGTGCAATCTATAGACCGCCCTCCACTAATAAAACTATTTTTATCACTGAACTATCCAAACTGCTAAGGAGATACGATGATTCCACTGATATGGTGATACTCGGGGATATAAACATTGACCTTAAAACGTACTCCACGCACCGGGAACTTTACACGAATACTCTTGCCGAAAATGGGTTCCTTTGTGGTATAACCGACTACACTCGAATTGAAAAGCGTGTCAATAAAATAACAAAGTCATGCATTGATCATATCTTCGTTAGATTATGTAAATGGCATGCGTACGCGGCAGCGGTGGACACCGTTCTGGCGGACCACCGCATCACATTATTCGCCGGCAGTTGTAGTGATGTGGGCTCGCGTATACAGGCTGTTTTTAAAAGTGACAAATTATATTATTACGATCGGACTAAATTAGAAAAGGAACTTTGTAAAACAGACTGGTCTGTTGCAGAAAAAATGAACTGCCCTAACCAAATATATAATTTTATTAAAAATAGTTTCGAAAGCGCTAGTAATAAAGCCCTCTGCACTAAAAATAAGCGTACAACACCAAGGTATCGACATCCATGGATTAACCAAAATATTTTGAACTTGTGTGAAATCAGAGACAGCTTATTTAAACTATGGAAATCAGATACAACCAATCAAATTCTCAGATTGCAATATAACAAAACACGTAACACATGCCACCGAGTTTTAGAATTTCATAGAAACAAATACTATAAAACACTTATAAGAAACAACTATTCCAATTCAAAGAAACTTTGGCAAATCATAAATTCTCTGTGTGGCAGGGTTAGTGAAACGGTGGACCAAGTTATTTTGAAAGCATTTAGTAATCAACATCTCTCCCAGTGTGAAATTGCCAACAAATTTGCCGATGAATTTAAAAACTCGGTCAGTAAAATACTGCCACGATGTACAACGCCACTTCTGAGGGAAAATGATTACTGTGACCATAGTAACGTCAGTATACGAGTGAAAAAAGCTACACCATACGAGGTCCAAAAAATCATAACTAATCTAAATGGATTCAAAGCTCCAGGTCAAGATAAAATTAAAGTACTAGACTTAAAGGCAGTGAGTCATAGTGTGTCCGTTGCCATTGCTAGTCTTATCAATTCCTGTATTAAAACGGGAAAATATCCCGATGAACTGAAGCGTGGTTGTGTCCGTCCCATATACAAAAAGGGCAAGCATGACGATGTGTCAAACTATCGACCTATTACTCTCTTGTCAACTATCAATAAAGTAGTGGAAAAATATTTCTGTGAACAAATACATTCATTTTATAGAGATCATGATATAATATCCAAGAATCAATTTGGATTCCAACCAAATAAAAGCACGACCCTATTGCTATCAAAGTTTACAGATGACGTGAATACAGCCTTAGATTCTAAAAAACACGTATTAGCTGTTTTCATTGATTTTTCCCGTGCGTTTGATACACTAAATCACCACAAACTTACCAAAAAATTGAGCAATACTGGTGTAAGCGGCCCACTGCTAAAATGGTGTGAAAATTATTTACATAATCGGTCTTACTATGTGAACATAAATGGAAACTACAGTAAATCCATTACATCTGATGTAGGAACAGCGCAAGGGTCAGTGCTTGGCCCTCTCCATTTTATAGCATATGTCAACGATATGAATAATGTTATCAGCCATTGTTCTTCATATCAGTACGCGGACGACACATGTTTACTTATTTCGGATAAAGACGTTTCCATAGCGTTTGCAAAGATCCAAGCAGATCTAAATAATATTGCTAAATGGTGCCATGACAATGGGCTGGTTCTTAATGCTGAGAAAACCAAACTAATCCATATAAGATCTCCTTATAATAAACTTCAGTCTCCTATAAGCGTTAAGTTAGTGGCTCACGAACATTTATGCCTACACAATAATAGCAGTAGTTGCCAGTGTCCTACTATTGAATCAGTTGAAAGACACACATATCTCGGTCTGATCATCGATAGCAAATTTAACTGGTTACCTCAAGTCAACCGAGTATGTGAAAAATTAAAAGCTTTTCTAGCCAATCTAAAAATAATAAAAAATAGAATACCTGTCAAGGTCAAGCTCTTGCTGTATAACGCATTGGTTGACTCCATTGTAGGATATGGAGTCACAAGTTATGGCAGAACTTTTAACACTTACCTTAACCGTATTCATGAGTTGCAAACTAGAATTTTGAAAACCATTGTTTCGCATAGTACAAAAATTCAATTTAAGGACAATGAAATGAAATTGTATAAACTGTGTAGGACATTTCCGGTTCATCAAAAGGTGGTTTTTGGTCTCCTCAAAGAAAACTTTTTTAACAGTTCTATACTAAAGGAAAAGTCCCATAATATTCAAACTCGTCAGAAAACAAACAAAAAACTGGAAACAGTCCGTGCTGTGAATTTTTATGGGGAAAGAACCATAAAATTTTTAGTTCCCCGCTTGATAAATAATTTAAACCCATCCTTGAGACAGAATATTACAGAAAGAAATTTAAAACATAAATTGAAATCGCACATTTTGAACAGCCTGTAAGTAGATGGATTGCGCTGTCGTCCAAAACCTGTTTTGGGTCATTGTTCATGCGCATAGAAATGTTCGCTCGCAACGTTATTCATTATTATCTAAAATGTTTGAATACCTTATTTATTATAACTTTATCAATAATTTAAATGTATTGTTATTTTTGTTTAATTGAATGTTTATTGTAATGTAATTTAATGAATTAATGAATATGTAATGAAATTGCTTTAGCATAGTATGGCATACCGCACAAGCCCTGGTGGCTTATGGTTTGCATATATACCTATTAATTATATTTTTTATTATGTAAATAAATAAATAAAAAAAAAAAAAAAAACATACAGTTGTTACTTATATGTAATAAAGAACAATAAAGAATATATAGAAAATGAAATGTCCTGGCAATAATAAAAATAGGGCTACCCTACTTAGAAAGAGACGTAGAGCCCACACAGAGCAAGACAGTAATATACAGACTACGCTTCAAGTAGGTATTCGAAGTGTGGCCTCCATGTTTATCTATAGCTTCATGGTCACTGCCACACAAATAAAAGCTGTATAATTACTAGCGCACGCACACATAGAGCCGCGCGCACTGATGAGTTGAAATATAAGTACCCTCGTGTAATTTTTTTCTGAGTTGGCACATCTCTTATTTATTTATTTTTCATTGTTTTAGTTAGCCCGTTGCGCGTTCGTTGCCCGACTAGGAGACCTTAATTTGACGTGCCTTTATAGGCGCATCTGCTGCGCTGCTACTTACATGTTTTAATGTTTTGTCAACACAAAATTATTGTTTTCAAACAGTTTAGGGGCGTGAATTTTGTACAAAAAAGTTTTAAGTCACTGTTTAGGTGATATGGACATGGAAACCTTCAGACGCAGTGAGCTCGACTAAAGTGAGCTGAGATCGACTAAACAAATTGTCAAATTTGACAGTAGTTTAACAACTGTCAAATTTGTCAATTTTTACCTCGAGAAATGTTATCACTCGTATCACCGGTTTCGGCGTTGAATTGCCTTTGGAAATCGTTTCCAACTGTTACCGCTTGCTCAGAAAGAGGCATAAACTTTTTGCGAAGTTATTCATTGTTAAATAAAATGACTCAACCACAGTGGAAAATTGAGAAATCTAAACTTACGCAACTCTCTGTAGAAGATAGACGAAAGCAATACAAAAACAAGGATTACTTGATTCTCGATGTGATAGATCCTTGGTGCCACTATGTTCTAAAGAACGAGAACATCAATAAAAAGAAACACACTCTGGATGATATTACAGAGTTTAAGAAAACTAAAATAAATGCTGCTATGCATGAGGACTTATCTCGTAGGGTATCTATTTTTAAAGGGGACATAACCAAGTTAGAGGTATGTTGAAACAATTGTACTTATTATCTTTATCCAAACATCGTACAACTTTCGGGTTGGCTTTAGAATCGTGCCAATCGAATTTAGGGTTGTGTTAGATAGGGGTGGGTCTCCCCTTCTCGTGAAAGAATTTTTCAAATCGGTTAAGTAGTTTCTGAGCCTTTTCAATGCAAACAAATAATCAAATCTTCTTTAAAAAATATTTGAATAGAAATAGGGGCTCAACTTTAGATTGTCTGACGTGGAGTTTGGGGTTCATGTTTTTTTTACACAAAGCTAATATTATTAGAAGCCTCCACACGAAGTTTTAACTTGCGGAAATTAATGGTTAACGAGAAAAAAAATAATGAAAATCATTAAAATTCACCAATAATTTGCCACTTTTCACCACAGAATACATACACTCTCAATGCTTTTGACATTCGGCTCGTCGCTATACGTTTCGTTTTCCGTAAGGTTAAAGCACAACAATGTTTTACTTCATTTAATAATTAAATAAATAATTATATTTAGTAACAAAGTACAATTTTATGCATATTTTATAATATTACGTATATTTTGCTGATATAAATGAATGCTATTACTTAAATGTATTCTGACAATAATTTACCGACTATTGCCGCTATGTAAAACTAAACGTAAAATGTCGTTGATGTGCTGTCACTGTTACTTTCTGACAGTTATAATTTTTTTTTGTAATATATTTTTTACGGCCTTTGGCTTCAGCCTTTTAGCCAAACTATTGTTGATTATCTCTATGCACATATTATGGTTAGGTTAGGTTGGAACTGTGACCATTGACGCGCGAAGGCAGCGGCCGCCGAGCGCTTTATAATATTATTTTCACAATTTCGACCTTTATATCGATGTCAATGCGAAAGTTAAGTTAGGATATTAAAAAAATCATAACTCAAAAAGGGGGGGCTTCCGCAACTTTTCCTCCAGGGGGGGTTCTACAACCCCCCCCTCCCCCCTTTCCACCCCCTCCCGACCCTTAAATCGTGGGACGACAATCCGAAGTCCTACCCATAATACTATGCTCAACATGTATAAAATTTGATTTACCTACTTGTTTTCATTTTTTATTAAAACGCTTGGCCTGTTGTCATGCAAAGTCTGACATTACTGAGTTACTTGCCAGTTCTTCTGAGGTGGGTTGCGTTGTGAACTGGAGCTATAACTTTTTGGTTTATATTCTGGACCAAAAATATATTTTCAATGTGACAGGTCGATGCTATTGTGAATGCTGCCAACTCTTTTCTAAGAGGTGGGGGAGGAGTGGATGGAGCTATACATCGTGCGGCTGGACCTCTGTTACAGGTAAAGTAAAAACATAATATAAAAGAGTACCTCTTGAAAAAATTATCTGATCTGTTTTATTATCATTGTATGAATACTGGTAATCACAGGCATAGCCAAGTTTACGTGGTTCAAATTGCTCCCAAAATGTTAATATTATCTCTTTTCTGATATCTGTGTAATATACTAACACTATGTAGTGACATTTCACCTTCGCCCGCGTCAAGTTTTATTCCCGTTTCCGCTTCCCGTGGGAACTTATTCCCGGAATAAAGAGTAGCCTATGTGTTATTCCAGACCTATATCTACCCCTGTACCGAATTTCAGCCAGATCTGTTCAGCCGTTAGAGAGTGAAATAGTAACAAACATCCACACTCACAAACTTTCGCATTTATAATATTAGTAAGATTATGCATCATGGTTAACTGCTGAAGAACTTAGATCAGTATGGCAGACAGAAAGACCATTTTCATTTCATACTATGCTATGATTAAGTTTATATCTTACAGGAAGAATGCCAAACGCTTGGTGGTTGCCCTACCGGTGATGCTAAAATTACTGGTGGCTACAACTTGCCCGCAAAATGTAAGTTTAATAATATAATTAATTTGAGTTCGCGAGAAGCGCTCGTGGCCCCGCAGACTCAGTGTTCTGTAAACGATCACTGCAGTAAGCAACTTTCACTATGGCCGGTCCATGGATGGGTGACCATCCATGTGATCACTTTGCGACATTTATTTGAGCGTTTCCGTGCTTGGGAAGGCACGTTAAGCCGTTGGTCCCGGTTGCCAGTAATATGGCAGTCGTTAAGCCAAGTTGAAGGCATTATTTCAACAGCAGGCAGTCACAACCTGCGCCTGTCCATTTAAACACGGCAATATGGCTCCCAACGTATTACGTGGGACAAATAAAAAAAAAAGGTGAAATGTGGGCATATAATATGCCTCTGCCTACCCCTTCGGGGATAAAAGGCGTGATGATGAACTAATTTGAGTTGGGACTCGCACTGGACCGCTTCTTCTGTAATTTTTTAAGTAATTTATTTTTAGGGTTCCGTACCCAAAGGGTAATAACAGGACCCTATTCATGAGACTTGCAGTCTGTCTGTCCGTCACAGGGCTGTATCTCAGGAACAGTGATAACTAGAGAGCTGAAATTTTGACAGATGAGGTATTTCTGCTGCCGCTATAACAACAAATACTAAAATCAGAAAAAAAGGGGAGATTAAGGGGGTCCCATTCAACAAACAAAATTTTGTCGTTTTTTGGTACGGACTAGAGATGCGCCGAATGTGGGTTCAACCGAATTCGAACATTCGGCCGAATATTCTATATAAAATGTACCGAACCGAATATTCGGCCGAACTATTCAGTTCAAATTAACGCGGTAAACAGGTTAGGTTAGTACAGGTCGACGAGGTTGGCGACATTCTTTCAGCGCTAGGCGCGCAGCCCTCAACCCCAGGGCGCCGATTCTCAATCGACCAGCTCGTAACCGCGAAGAAAGTTTACGCATCGCCACTCTGCTGTTTTTATAATTTTAGTGGTTTGCTTGGGTCTACAGATCTTGCAAGCTGTAAAAATCGAAGTTGTCGCGAAGGCCCTTAAGTAGAGGATCGTTATATATACATATAATAGCCTCATAGCATGCCTCGATACTTAGTCGAACGGGCCAAGCTGGTATTAAAGAGCACCAGCTCAAAAATTACAACAGCACTCCATGTGTGGCTGCACGCGCCGATAGAGTAATTAGCGGGAGATGGTGAGCTGAACGGGATCATTTTTAATTAAATGAGTTTTGTTTAACACCAACGAAGAGTTTTAATATAAAATTAGGAGTGAAATGAGTGAAGTGAATGTAAAATGTGAAATGGAAAATGAGCAGTTCACTTTCACAGAGAGTTATTTCATGTTCAGTTGCGAGTTTTAGACTGGTTGTGTGGCAGTGGTGTTTTGTAGCGTATTAGTGATAATGTCGTGTGACACGGAATCGAGGGAAGAAAAGTACTTACTTATTGTATATTAAAGAAGAACAGATAAAAACGGACTCCGTAATGACTCTGACCACTATCTAGAACTGAGCCAGCTCATTAAAGCAATTTCTGCCACTCAGTCCTTTCAACTGCCTCTGTGGCGTAGTCGGTAGTAATACCGCCTGCGGCGCTGGAGGTCCTGGGTTCGATTCCTGGGTCGGTCCAAATATTTGTGTGATCCACAAATGTTTGTTTCGGAGTTTGGGTGTTTTCTATGTATAATATGTAAATGTATTTAGAAATATATAAGTACCTATGTATATTAGTCGTCTAGATCCCATAGCACAAGCATAAATTAGCTTAATTTGGGCTAGATGATGTTGTGTGTGAATGTCCACAAATAATTATTTATTTATTATTATTTATCTCGACCATTTATTGGTGGGAAAACAAGTACTTTGCGAGTTAAACGGATTCAATAAGGGGTCTGCTCTGCTCTTGGTGAAAATCGGGCATTTTTTGGGAAGCAATGTTGAACACTCCGGGCTAATTGGACGCCAGATTGGCCTTATCAATTGACTACGTTACTTTACTGTGCATCACCAGAGATATTTGTACCATGACGTTAATTATATGAAAACCCCTACCTATTCAATAATTGTTAATTTTGTTAGTCATAATTTAAACATTCGGTAATTATTCGGCAAATAAACCGAATATTCTTCCGAATACGAACTTTCCAAAACTTGACGAATGTACTGAATTCGAATATTCGGCCAAAAATTCGGCGCATCACGGAACCTTCCGTTTGTGCGTCCGACTCGCACTTGGCCCGTTTTTGGTGGTGAAAAAATGTAAAACTGATTTGCACCCTTCTCTATTGAGGGGAGGACGTACCGAAGGCTTAAATGGATGCCCACATACACCCGATCACCAAAAAGGACGTCACACCTTTAATGCATAGAATTTTTATGATTTCCACAGGCACAGACAGTATTTATTTACGACAAGTCTTGTGTCAGTATTTACGGGAACAAATTTCATACTTAAGAAAACAGATACGTCTTGGAGGTCAAAATTCCTTTTTTTCTTGGAACTACATTTTTTTATGGGACCGTTTTGCTAGCGATTTTAATCAATATCAAATCAGCCTATCGCGGCCCGCAGCTGGACGTAGGCCTTTTCCATTCAAATATACTTCTTTTGACGCGATAGGGAAAAAATATCTGAACGAATGTTTGGTTTCAAGAATTGATTAAATTATATTTTATATCGATTGTATCAGGGAAAAATATTGTCATTTTACATTTTTACGATATGCGCGTACACCTATTTTGATTGGCAATCTGCCAGTGGTTAATGTGCCTGACTACGGATCAGAGGTCGTGGGAAAAATCTCTTTGTGTGATGAGCACATTTGTTCTGTGTCTGGGTATAATTTATTTCCTAATCTGTTTCATTTAAAGTTGCGGCTAAAATTGCTAAATAAATCCTATTTTGTTCCAGACGTAATCCACACAGTTGGCCCACAGGATGGCACAGCTTCAAAACTGGAATCCTGTTACCAAAAGAGTCTTTCTTTCCACAAAGAATACGATCTCCGCTCGTTTGCATTCCCATGCATTTCCACGGGTATTTACGGCTTCCCCAATCGGCTAGCAGCTCATATTGCGATTCGTACTGCTAGAAAATTCCTTGAGAACAATAGCCGCGTGGAGAGAATAATATTTTGCACTTTTATGCCTATTGATGTGGACATTTATGAGACACTTTTGCAGATGTATTTTCCAGTTCATGAATGGAATTTTAGTGAGAGTGCGACGGGTACTGAGGATTAGTGGTAATAAGTCTGAATATTTGGATTTGAAGATAACTATAGAAACGTTTGCTCATTATAATTATTTGATATGGCTGGTTTAATATTGTAGGTACTGCTGGACGTAGACCGTGCTCAATTTTTGTTCGTTGTCTCAACCATTTGAATGAAGGCAAAAAAGAATATTTCAAAACTCCTTAAGTGAATGAAATGGGATAGTTACGTTTCAGGAGGGCGGAGTCGAAAATACACAAAAAAGTGTAACTGGAAACAAATTTCACCAGCACCTGTTGGTGCTTTTGTCAGCGGAATGAGACGGTGTCTCATGCCGCCGAGGCATTTATTTTTATTACCTATTCGCAGTGATCTGATGATCGTCCCATGACGACCTACTTTATAGATTTTTTAAAATCATTTAGTTATAATAAATGTTTATGCTTGTCATTGGCGTTTTATTGAAACACAGATCCAATGGCTATCGAAATTCGACAGTAGGTACTCTTGGGTAGTTAGAGGTCCTTTGTGTTTCTAGCCCGTGCTTCATCAGTGGTACTACTGGTAGGCGTACCTATAATAGTATAAACTCACATTTCTTAGTGTTTTGGCCCACGTGCCTAAATAAATAAAATAAATAATATCTTTATTTGCTTTCAACATGGTTATAAAGATGTTACAGAATATCTTATGATTAAGTACAGCATGTTCTGCCTAAACTGGGCATGCAAACATTTATTTAACAATTATCATCCTTAATTACATAGGTTTCTCATACATTATATTATCAAATTACTAAAAAAATCGTCATTGTGGAAAAGCATTATACTTTTTAGTGTGTTCAAAGAAGTCCCCTATGGAATAAAAACTGTTTTCCAGAAGCCATGCCTTTAATGCTCTAACGAATCGCCTATATACCAAGGACTTAATCTTCTTAGGGATACCAATAAACACATATACACACATAGCTAAGCAGTTTTTTTTATATAATTTCGTTCTTGGTATCCTCGACAAAACGATCCTGTCTGGATTTCGTGTATTTCTTGGGTAAATATCCTTTGCTTTTTTAAATAAGTCATAATTTAGCCTAACAAATTTAGCACACTCAAAAATATACATACAAGGCAATGTCAGAAGATTCATGTTTTTGAAAAGAGGTTTGCAGGATATCCAGGGTGCAACTCCGCAAATAGCTCTTATACATTTTTTTTGTACAATAAATGCTTTGTTTACATCGGTCGAATTGCCCCATAGGATGAGTCCGTAGCCAAGGACTGATGCTACATATCCGTGATATGCTCTAAGAACAGTTTTATTTGTTGCTATTCTTCTTAGTTTCGCCAATACATACACAAACCTATTTAATCTACTACACACATTGTTCACGTGAGCCTTCCAATTGATATATTTATCCAAAATTAAACCTAAGAATTTTGTATTTTCAACTTCCTCAATTTTCTGATCTTTGTAAATAATTTTAAGATTTTTGCTTTTATGTCCATAAGTATGAAATTGAATTAATTTGGTTTTCGTGAGATTTACGACCAGATTATTGTCATCCAACCATTTAATTATTTCTTCTACTGATCTATTAATGTCCGTATTATATTGCTTAATGTCATTTTCATGTTTGTCGATGTCATTTTTATCTATATTAATGTCAATTGGTTTCGATTTTAAAATTAATGAAATGTCATCTGCAAACAAAGTACATGGATGTTCCGTACAATCTGGAAGGTCATTTATGTAGAGTAGGAATAGGAGAGGGCCGAGCACACTGCCCTGTGGGATTCCAGACAAATTTATTTTTTCATTTGAATGATAACGTTCCAATTCCCTTTTTTTATTAATCGCACTAATTTCAACACACTGCTTTCTTCCCTCTAGGTATGATTTTAACCATGTCAGCGCATTACCACGAATCCCATAGCGTTCCAACTTATTAACTAATATTTTATGTGACACAAAATCATACGCTTTTGTCATGTCAAAAAATATAACAGCTGTATCATTACCCTCGTCCACACTGTTGATGACATGAGTCATTAGATTGAAGCAAGCTGACGTTGTAGATTTTCCTTTCTGAAACCCGTATTGCTCTTTTCTGAGAATGTTATTCTTTGAAAGGAATTCAGTCATTCGCTTATACATTGCGGTCTCAAATACTTTGGATATTACTGAGATCAGGGCTATTGGTCTATAGTTCGATACCAACGCCTTGTCTCCTTTTTTGTAAAGTGGTTTAACAATAGAGGATTTCAGTAAGTCTGGAAACCGTCCAGAAGCAAAAGATAAGTTAACCATGTGTGTCAATATCGGTACTAGTTCGTTGGTACAATTCTTAACGACTTCTGTAGTAATTTCATCATAACCTGTCGATTTAGTATTTTTTAAAGACATCACTATTTTGTGAACATCATAGAAATCAAAGGGCTTTAGAAAAATACTGTTAACATTATTTTCAACTGTGGTTCCTCCTTTTTTTGTTTCAGGATTACAGTGAATAAAGAAATCATTAAAATGATTAGCTATGTCTTTTGGCTTAGATATGACATTTTCTTCACTTATTATGTGTTCTATTAAGTCCCTCTTATAATTGTTACCAGATTCGACCTTTATTAATTGCCATGACGATTTGCATATGTTTTTACTGTTATTAATCTTTTGTTCATTATATATTTGAATTGATTTATTGATACACTGTCTTAAAAGTTTAGAATATTGTATATATTTATTTTTACTTGCTATTGACTTCTCCTTATAGTATTTAAAACGCATTATCCTCTTCGTATTACAACATTTCCGTAGCCCCTTTGTTATCCAGCCTACATTACGCCTATTATTAGGTAGCTTTATTTTAGCTAAATTATTATGTGGTCGTCGGTTGATAGATCGTACAATTTAGCACATAATAATATTTGTTCGGTGGAGGCAAACGGTTTAACGAAAGATACAAAGTCATATTTTTCATAAGGATTTTTAATCCTGAATTTTAGCAGTTGTTTTGCTAGGCCTACACACTGCTGTCCTCCAAAAATTAAAACTCGTTTTTTGTTCTTGTTATTCGTACCCGATTGCTGATTCTGATCTGCAATTTGCATTCCTTTTTTTCCCACTTGAGAGGTTAAACTTGTTTCGGAGGCTTGGATTTTCTCTTCAAAAATAACTTCTTTATTTCCTCTCAAGTCTTTAGTTCCTAATTCAGTAACTGGCTCATCAGAGAGTGTGACAATTTTTTCACAGTTTAATGGGCTTTTATCAAAACTATCCGTTAGTCTTCTGCTTTGGCGATTTTTTCGCACACTCCTTCTCGTGGATGATACTGGACTTTGACATAACTGCTTCAAGATATTGATTTCCTGATGTAGCTGTCCAATCTGGTTCTTTAATCCGTTATTTTCGATAATCACATTTTCTAATTCATTTTGTGTTGTTTCTAAATTGGATTTTAGACAGTCAATTTCGGCCTTCAAATCTTTTAAATTGGGTTGCACGTGAGTTGATAAGTCGAGACTCTTGGTCAGTAAATCATCTGAGAATGTGCTGTCCAAAGAACAATGATTTTTTAGGCTTTCGCATGACTTGGTTCTTGACATATGACGTCTCAAAGTAACATTGTTAATTTCGTCCATGTTCTGTTAGGTAATGAACCAGTTGGGCTCCTTTTTGGATTCTTGACGATTAATTTATGTTGTATCTCCAAGCCAATAGACAGTTAATAATTTAATAGTGATAATTATGTGTTGGTCAATATTTCAATTCCAACAGATTGTTGTCGTCAGTATGTGTTTTCTCAAGATTTTATATTCTTAAGCACAACAAACAAACCAAATACGAAATCTCGATCGAAAAACATCTCCAAAAAGTATACTTGTACTGGAATTCGAAATGCCGACCACCAGTGCAATCTGTCTAATCCTCGCCGTTAACCAACGCGCCACGAAGCAATTCAATAGACAACTCGAAATAATGGTATGCACGCTAATCTATCTAGTGTTTGAATCCCAGCTGGTCGTTATGATGACTCATGTTGCAAAAATGTCCTGACGTACCAAACATTTCTTGTTGTAGTTTTAGTCCCCAGAATAACTGATTTCACTGTTTATTCCATGGAGCAAATATTCACTCGTTGATATTTAAATAATAATTATCACTTCATTTGTGTTATGTTTATTGCATAAGATTCGTTATGTTATTATTATAGAAGTATTTAGTGTTCACCAAAATTAATTTTCCAGTCTGTTTATATTTTTCCTTCATAACATTTGTACACTGTATACTGTTTATAAACACTGTCTCGAGATTCACTTGCACAAAGAAAAATATTTAAAACTATTTTTATTTAGGAAATTAACACAGAGCACTTTTGAAAACAACATTGCTAGACAGCGCCATCTAGCGGACTCTAGATGGTGAGCCTGCCTATTGCCGTGTTGAAATAGACATACGCGGTTGTGACTGTGGAGACCATAGATTTAGAATTATAGACCAATTGTATGATGTACATTCTGAAGCACGGAAACATGGAGAGCACGGCAAATGGCACCCGTTAAAAGTCAAGTTGACGGCATTTATGGGCGGCTTGAAAAATTTCAACAGCTGGCAGTCATAACCTGCGCCTGTCCATATCAATACGGCTTACCACATAAAACGTGGGACAAAATCAGAAGGTGAAATGTGGTCATATAATATCCCTCCACAACCTACCTCTTCGGGGATAAATGTGATGATATGTATGGAGGTATGTATTTTAAATCTTACCTAACGTATTTGACAAGGTGGTTATCCAAGGATCAGTCACGATGCGATGTTATTTTTAGGAAGAATGTCTAGTAACATTCACGAGTTTTGGGAAGTGATAAAGCGCAATGAAAAGTGACTCCATTTTCTACAAATTGCACAGATAGGTCCAGTAAAACTTCCATTACTAGGATGGACCTTTAGGAAGGCCACCTTTGAAAATACTTTAAATGAATACACGCTCGGGAGATTGGAGAACGGCGGACGTTTGCTGCCTAATAATGGATAATCTATTGCATTATTCTTGCTTTATGTATAAAAATGGTAGATCCTTAGACATAAAAGTTGTAAAGGACGATAGGACCAGAGACTGCAGGCGGACTGTTAGTGAGTAGGGCCCTTAACAACGTGCAATAGTGAAATCCTATAATTATCGTGCAAACTCCACTGAAATCTATAAGTAAAGCCCAACACTTTACTGAGGCAACAGGCAGCTAAGCAGCATGGTCTTTTTTATCTAAGCCTTCTCTACATGACATACAGAAACTAAAAAAATCGAGCAATACGTCAGTGTCACTGTCATTAGTGTCATTCATTTGTGACACTTCTTGTTCTCAAAATATTTACGATAAAAATTACCTCTGATTTGTTTTGATTGAAAAAATAATAGTTTGAAGCTAATGTGTTTATTAAACACCATCAGCCAACATCGATTATACATTGAAAGGCCCTCCAGATGATCATGGACAGTTGCTTTATGGTTACTCTTACGTTGTAATGTTTTAATAGAAACATGTCTTCAAGCCTAGAAAGTGAAGACCTGGAAAATGTGACCTTGGTCCGGATGGAAGACGTCCAACCTTCGAGAGAAAGGGTCATAGATTCCCAGTCTTCGTCTAAAGAAAATTACGAAATATATGAGACATGTATAATAGATGATATTGAGTGTGAAAACGAATATATTGTAGATGATGATGAAGATTCTCATATAGGGAGTATGGTGTCGTTGCAATCTGGAGAGGTGTACGAGGATGACAGCTCGAATCAAGAGCTTATAATACCTGAAGTTTTAGAGGAGTTTGAAGCAGAAAATGATAATTTAGAGATATTTGTAGACAAGGACCATGAAAGTTCAGATCAAACATATTTAGTAGATGAAATTGAGGTGCCTAGTGACGGTACCGAGCATGTTCTAGATGTAACTTATGTTGATGAAGCTATTGAATCTACAGATGTGGTAAAACATGTAGAAGATGTAGCCAGTAATGTAAAAGTGACTCCAAGATGTTACACTGGGCCAAAATCTGTAAATCCTGTATTAGAAACTATAGTGAGTAAATTTTAATTATCTCTATCCTTTACCCTTCAGGTTAAAGTAGTTAAGCTGAGTACATAGAAGTCATTTTTCAATTGCTAATGATTCCCTGTTGATTCATAAATGCAAAAGTTACTGTCGGTTTGTCACACTTTCAAGTCTGAACCACTGAACCGATTCTGATGAAATTTGGTATAGAGATAGAATAGAGAATATCCTGAAACGAGTTCCGGAGGGAAACATCCCTGTCAAAAGATTTGGTAATGGTTGTGGTTTGTAAAGGAAAAGATGTGGTTTAAAACATGCTTTACTTCAGCTCTGTCCCTGTAAATGCAGTGACCCCATAATGTATTGTGTTACAGGAAGTTGAAGTGCCTCCTAACATAGTAAGAACTTCAGAAACAATAGTTCTCAAGCCACCGTCGGAAAGCTGGCCTACTTTAGAAATTCTGCCGGGAGGAGTCATCAAGAACAGTGACAAACATGAGAGTAGATCTGAGTCATATCTAGATAAGGTAAATAATGTTTTGTATATCTTTACATATTATAAAATGAAGTCACACAAACTACTGAACGAATTTTAATGCAGTTTACTACAATAGATGAGTGATGTATAAGGAAAATTTGGGTAAACAATTGCTGTTCACAATATTATTTGTTCCAACCTAGAGTTCGAACCAAAGGTCAGTATTTGCATAACACTACCATAGAGGTAGTAAAGTATGTCTCAATATGATTTTATCTATTATAATTTGCGTGCGTATATAATCCCGCCTTTAAATCCCTTTGTTACAATTAATGTGAAGAATATACTTTGGAATACAGTTGTGAAGACATTGCTAATTTCAAATCACTTTTTCTAACAAGTGTTTACGTTATAAGTTTGTTCAACCGAGTTTTGTTATACGGCACCTGCAACTCTGCTTGTGTGGAATCCTGTTCCCGCTACTGCATCCCATGGGAACTTGTTATGGAGACCAAAGCCTATGCTCTATCTATTCAATAGTGTCATCTACCCCTAAACAAAAATCCAGCCAGATCCCTTTTCGTTAGAGTGTGAAAGAATAACAAACATACATACATCCACTTATAAACTTTCGCATTTTTTACATTAGTAAAGAAACAATAATTGGTGAACAATTGCTGCAAATCTCAGGGCATGGTAGCCTTGGTGCCCCTGCCAAGTCGAGCAACAAAGCGGCATGACCGTACCATCTTTTCTCAAAACATTTTACGCCATTTTAGACCTATAACTTTGTTGTGGATAAAACTAGAAGTTTAAATTTTTAGTCACTAAGCAGGCAATGTATAAATAAAAAATACATTACATTTCAAATTTCATTCAGTGTGAACCAGTAGTTTAGAATTATAACTATACTATGATTATTAATTTCAGTCAGTAAAATGACATTTCTTGAATAAAAATTCAGTACTAAATTCAGTATAAGTGACAGTTGCACTTGTCATTTTACTGACTAAGATTAATATTCGTACTTTAGTCAAAGTTCCTTAATTTAGGTCATTTTGTTTTTCAGATACGAGAAACGGTGGCAAATAAGGGTGACATGACGTATGCGTGTGCCAAATGTTCACAATCGTTTAAGTACCTTTTCTGTCTGGTGAAACATGTTAAATGGCATGAGGACCAGGAAAAACTATTGTCAAACGCTCAAAAAATCGGTACAACGAGTAAGTGAAGTATTTGTAGTTATTTATTTTGACTAGAGTTCATTTATTTCTGCAATGGAGACTGCGACTTGGTAAACGTGGGGTAGGACGACCTCCCACCAGATAGACCGACGACCTGAAGAAGGTCGCAGGGAGTGACTGGAAGCGTTTGGCGTAGGACCGTGTGTTGTGGCATTAACTGGAATGCCTATGTGTATTTCAGTCCACTGCTAGCAGTGGATGTCTTAATTCGCCGTTTGGGTATTACAGTGGTGCCATGAAATAGTGCGGACGAACGTACGTACGCACCACAATTTTTTAGTATTCCCCAGGAATGCAATAAGCAAGGTGGGCACACTTCTCTAACTTTGAGTAAGTAAGTACTCAGCTCATAGTGAGATATTTCATAGTGCCTTTCGAATTTATTTTCAGAAACCTCACCAAATCGATACATCTGCCTACATTCGGGTAAGAAGAAAATATTAGCGGCAGAAAGGTCAAAACGGAAATCCCCAAAGAAGCTAAAATCATAGTCATCCAAAAATGTGTTCAAAAACAAACTATTTCGTAAGTAATTTAAGGTCCAAATTCGCGTACATGTAGTGATTGAGCAATTGTGAACTTTTAGCGCTGAATTCAGTTTTATGTTATGTCAGGTTTAAACTAGTGCAAATTAACGCGAATCAGTTATGTGAAAGAGGACCGCTTTTTTCAATATCACTTGGATAATTATGATTTAATGCATAATATTTCTATTAATTGACAACTGTGTAAGTACCTGTTTGCAACAATAACTTTGTGGACGGACGCGCCTTGTCAAGCAAGTAGACAACACACTGGTAGAAGCCTTGTTGTAAACAGTTGTGAGCACAAAAACCAACCGTGGCCTCCACAAGCCTTCCACCAAGGTTACCCCACGTGGATGGCTCGTAAATGTCACTATGATTACCTACATGATATTGGAAAAAGCTGTTCTCTCATCGCGATCCTGTTATGCCGACGTTCACACTACCATCGATGAGGTGGCAAAATAGTTTGTTATAAATCCGCTATTGGCTTAAGAATGGCGCGCGGTAACCAATCAAAATTGAGCTCACGATCGGTATGGCCGTATTGTTAGGGCCAGTTTCATTTGCCTCGGTCTGGCCCTCAATGTCGGCCTAAATTCCAAGGACCCACTCAATATTTTTTTTAAGACTTAAGCTGCTTCATATAACCCGTCAGCTACACGATGACACTCGTATTGCACTACCAGCAACACACTCTAGTCGCGATGTTCATCGCGTTGTTCCTTCGCTTGTGTTGCCGCTCCGCTCGTTCGCCCTAAAAACCCAATGGATCGCCGGGCAGTAATCGCGGCATGACGATTACGCAGTCACACTAAATCTCTGCCTATTTCCCTCTTTAAGTTTACACGGCTGATTTCTGCAACTCGACGTCAATTATTGCGCCTATTTTGCGTGGGGGATTGTGGTGTGGCTGTTGCCATCCCAGTTCCTCCAGGAAGTCTAGCAGGCTCTTCAATGTGAAGAGCTGACGAATCTCCTGTAGCGACCTCGGTGTGTAGCCCGGTATCTCGCCAGGTATTCCATCAGAATGTTTTGCCATCCCATTTCCTCCAGGACGTCTAGCAGATTCTTCACGTTGCCGACGATTTCCTGGAGCAACCTCGGTGTGTAGGCCTGTATCTCAGCAGTTCCGGACATTCCATAAGAATGCATTGCCATCCCATTTCCTCTACGAAGTCTAGCTGACTCTTTACGTTGCCGACGACTTCCTGGAGCAACCTCGGTGTACCTGTATCTCGCCAGGCATTCAAATACAAATATTTGCTTTATTGTACACCATTCCTCCAGGGAACCATTCCCATAATCAATATTAGAAATTCTCGGCATAAATAGTACAAACATACTATACCCATACAATAATGTGTATAATTTTTAATTTGGATAGCTGAAATAAATGTGTATAGGTGTGCGTACAAGTGTGTAAGTGTATTGAAATTGTTATACTGATATAGGTACCTTTAGCTTGGCAAAAATGTCTAGAAACGTACCTGACTAATATTTTGCATGCTGGCTACACTGTCAAAATGAAGTCACATGTGTCTTATTGGGGGATTTTTCTAAAAGCCTGCCATGAACATAGCAGTGGCGCCTCATCTATTATTTTATACACCTTTTTTGCCAAGCTAAACTTACTTAAGATTTCGAAGTCACAGTGAACACTCGCAATTCCTCCAAAATCCATCATGAATCGACTTTTGGCAGCAGCAATCCTGTCCATTTGAGTGTAAATAATTATCTTATATATAAAATTCTCATGTCACAATGTTCGTTCCCGTACTCCCCCGAAACGGCTTGACCGATTCTCATGAAATTTTGTGAGCATATTGAGTAGGTCTGAGAATCGGCCAACATCTATTTTTCATACCCCTAAGTGACCGGGAATAACATTCCACGCGGGTGGAGCCGCGGGCATCAGCTAGTAAGTTTATATTAATACTAGTGGTCTATCGAGACTCTACTCGTGACAAACATTTGTGGAGGAACGGGTGAGAGAGATGTTCCTCCAACAAAGGGAGGATCCTTCGACCAGGCAAAGTGTACAGCCTGGCGGGCCGACGCCCTACGGTTGATGTTGGAATGTTGTATATTAATTATAGTCGTTGTACATTATTGCGATTCAGAATTGTTTGATTGTCGAACTTGAATTATTTCTTTTTGACAAGTGGCAGTCGCCACACATTGGACGAAACTGGATGCCACTGATTCATATTTTATAACCTCCACGACTAAATGCTGTCTTCCATAATACAGGCTCATGCCTAGTACGGAATATAGTATCAGCAATTTTGTGTGAACACTCTGTCTAATTTGTAGTGCTAAAAATATTGAATCGAATGTAAAATATTTGCGTCAAATAAACATTTTTATTTTTTTAAGTTTCATGGAACTATTGGGACAAAAAATCCTAGTAGTTCCATCATAGAACTAGACGATAGAACTACTGGGAGCCACGTATTGCGACAATGTTTGTTTATACTCTGTAAAATATAGCTTGATCTCTGTGACAGTTATACAACGTGTCCCAGATATCAACGTCAAGCCGAAAACCGGCAATAGGCCAAGTCATGACAGTTATTAGAAAAATATTTTTAAAAAAATTTGGTCAAGTACTTTTCAAATTTTAAGGATTCAAAAAAAAATCTCAAAAAGTGTCACCCTGTGATGATCTTTCAAGTCCTGAGACTACAAATATTAACTTTTCGTCAGTTTTTTTTCTGTGACGGAACCATAAATAACCCTCCTGTAAATTACAGTTAAAAGTTAAAACATAACTACCTCAGTTTTAAATAAAATGTTAGATTTTTGCCCAACATTGAATTCAAAATTATTACATTACACAACTTTAACCACGTGTAGTGTAAAAAAAATTACTACATTATTTTGGCAAGTAACTTTAAAAGATGGCGCGTTTAGTCTGGATTCTAAAATGGTATGCCACTTACTAATTGCTACTTTTTAATGGAGGAATTTTTTTTTCTAATAATGCCGGATTACATGCAAGTTCAATTGAGACGAAAAGTAACGTTATTTAACTAGTGGGAGCGAGACAGATGCAGATGCTACTTTGTTAAGTGTGAGCGAGATAGGTAGTGACGCTACTTTTATCTAAAAGCGAGACAGATCGACATATCATTTCGTCTGTGTGAGTGAAACAGATAGAGACGCCACTCGGGCGAAGCAAGAATGCGTCAGGCGTCAGGTAAATTGTGCAATTCTGCAGTACGTTACACTCTTCGTTTACTACGCATCTTTCTGTATTGGTATTGACTTCGTACTTACAACTGTGGCTTTGTTTATTGGACTTGATTTGCATTGTGATTTGGATTTATCTGCATCGTTTCTGACGACCCCGGACTTGTTTAATCGGAATCCCGTGTTTTGTGTAGTGCGTTATCATGCCATCTCGGTACAACGCACAGGAATACGTCAACATGCATCTCATTTATGGAGAATGCTTATGCAACGCCAATGCTGCAGCAAGAATGTATCGTGAGAGATACCCAAATGCTGAGCGTTTTCCCGATCATCGAGTATTTATTAATGTGCATCGGTCATTATCAGAGGGTCGATTCCCTAGTCAAATGGTTAGCGAGGGAAGACCCGTAATGCCCTATGAGGCCGAAGTCTTGCAAGCAGTAGAAGAAGACCCAAGTATCTCAGTACGTGGAATTCAACAGAGCACAAGAGTCTCCAAAAGTTCTGCACAGCGTATTTTAAAAAAAAAACAGTTTTACCCATACCATGTACGACGAGTACAGAGTTTGCTACCCCGAGACTACCCAGCGAGAGTGCGATTCTGTGAAACGATGTTGCAGAAGCACCGAGAGGATCCGCGATTCTTTGAGAAAATCCTATGGTCAGATGAATCAACATTTAAAAAGGACGGTTACATGAACCTCCACAATTTGCACGAATGGCACGTGGAAAATCCAAATTTGATGCGGCAAGACAGATCGCAGTACCACTTTAAATTGAACAAGTGGACGGGAATTTTGAATGGTAAAGTTATTGGTCCAATCGAGCTGCCGGAGAACTTAAATGCCCAGGGGTATTTGGACTTTTTACATAACCAATTACCAGAATTATTGGAAGAAGTGCCACTGAACATTTACGGCAGCATGTGGTATCAACAAGATGGGTGTCCAGCTCATTATGCTTTAACAGTACGTGAGTTTCTCAATCGGGAATACCCCGATAGGTGGATAGGGCGGGGTGGTACAATTTCGTGGCCTGCCCGTTCACCCGATTTAAACCCCATAGATTTCTTTTACTGGGGTACGATAAAGGATATCGTGTACTCTAAAGCTATTCAAAATTTAGACGAGCTGCGCCAAAGAATTGCAGAAGCCGCTGAATACATCAACTTGAGACAATACGCCCGTCTTATTACGCGATCATTTTTAAAGAGATGTAGAACTTGCATTGCAGCTGAAGACAAGCAGTTCGAACATTTGATTGTATAAACTTGGTAAATATGATTTAATAAAAATTATAACTAAAGAAATCCAACAACTGAATTTAATTTCAAACGCACCTAAAACTAACAAATAACTTTTTTCGTCAATTAGTAAGTGGCATACCATTTTGGAATCCAGTCCAGACTAAACGCGCCATCTTTTAAAGTTCCTTGCCAAAATAGTGTAGTAATTTTTTTTTACACTACACGCGGTTAAAGTTGTTTGTAATAATTGGTGTAATAAGTTTGAAGTGTTGTTGGTTGTAATAATTTTGAATTCAACGTTGGGCAAAATTCTAACATTTTATTTAAAACTGAGGTAGTTATGTTTTAACTTTTAACTGTAATTTACAGGAGGGTTATTTATGGTTACGTCACAGAAAAAACTGACGAAAAGTTAATATTTGTAGTCTCAGGACTTGAAAGATCATCACAGGGTGACACTTTTTGAAATGTTTTTTGAATCCAATAAATTTGAAAAGTACATGACCAAAATTTTTTTTATATTTTTCTAATAACTGTCATGACTTGGCCTATTGCCGGTTTTCGGTTTGACGTTGATTTCTGGGACACGTTGTATACACAGTAAAGAAAATTGACTTTTATTTCAAAGCTATAAAGTTGTCATTTACAGTTTGCACCTCTGTGTTCTCACTCTCTGCATTTCAACCGCAAAAGCTTTATCCCGTTGACATAAAGTCTATTCTTGTTTACGTTTGTAGAACTGTCACAGAGATCAAGCTATATTTTACAGAGTATAGATTACATTGGATGAATGTGAGGCAAAGATCACATGCATGTAATTTGGGTTAGACAGATAAGCTGTTTTAGTTCATTATTAGAGATTTAATAACTTATATGTTTATGAAATATAAATTAATAATGTTTTTATTTAAGTTATGTAAAAGATTATTTATTGTTAAAAATTAGAATTAAAAACAACTGGCCAATCGTTAGTCTTTCCTAATAATAGCACTTTACTTTTATATTTTGACAAACATGTTGAAAAATTAGAATTTTTTTAATAACAAGAACTTGGCACTCAGCGCAGTGAAAACTTGAATATCCTCAGTTTTATAATTTTATTAGTTTTTAAATTTTACCCGAAAGTTGAAACTAAGAGCGTTTTTTTTCTACAGTTCTTTAATATCTGTAACAATTTTTCATCTGTTTATTGAAAAGAATTTGTTTGCAAATTATGTTTACTGTTTTAAGAGTCTTCACTAAGTGAAGCGGGCGCACGCAGCGGGCTCCCGATACTAGTACACGTGCACGATAAGTTGAGACTCGCTAGGAAAAAAACTTCTGTACACGTGCACGATAAGTTGAGACTCGCTAGGAAAAAAACTTCTCCTGTACACGTGCACGATAAGTTGAGACTCGCTAAAGAAACTCCTCCTAAGTTTCACCTTATTGAGCACGCGAAATACCCGCATCGTGCGCCCGTTACTTACACGCATGTGCCTACCCATCTCACGCGTCCGCGCTATTTAGAGCTGCTCATACTCTTTTCCAATACAAAAACGCAAGGCGGGTGTCCGCCACGGGCGTTCGTGTCCCTTAGCGAAGGCTTAAGTTACATAACAGAAGTCTAGCTTAATGGTAAGAGCTAAGTGACTCGCTTAGTGACTTGATCCTAGCTAACATTGCGTACTATCAAAGCTGCGTGGCGCGTAGCTATGTAAGTGCCTGGATAGTCGCTAAGCAAGTCGCAATGTGGCCGCTTAGATAGTACCAACTCCATTCAAATGATTACTTTTCAATACTGTCACCTACACTTAAACACGTTATGTTTGTACAGAGCTTGAATGTGTGTGTGACCACTCATGTTAATCAAACGTTCCTTCAAAATACCCTCCAAGCTGTCATATAGACAGCTGTCGCGGGGGTGGGGAAGCTTGCTCAGTGGGTGGCATGGAGTTGCCTATCTGTATGTAATACTATTATATTATCTGTGATAGTACATACATAATGCGTCTGTTCGCTAGGAATAGCGACTTACTTGGCTCTTAGCACTAAGCTAGGCTCCTGTAGTATGGTCTGTCTTAGCCTAACAGTTTTAATTGCACAAACTTAATACTTTCCAAAGATGTTACTCCTGTTTTAAGTTTAGTTATTGTTAGAATTATTGTCGACATAGTAACCTTTTCATTTTTAAATGTAGGTATGTATGTTTGAATTTGTTATGTTACAAATGTCAGTCAATTAACGTTAAAATGTATTATAGTTATCACATTTTCATACATAGGAAAATAAACATGAATTTAAATGTTTATAATTGTATTTTTTTTCATTCTACCGTCAATCCCTTTAAAAATGCAATTTTGTAATGTTCAGTGGGTAGCCGACAATAAAAAATGTCATCTAACAAAACACTATAATTTCTTTATACTATAGTAAATGCTTACTGTAATTTTAATTTACAATTTCATAAAGAAAACATAACAAACGTCAAGTACTAAAACATTTCACAAACTTACTTTAAAAGTCAAGTGGCCTAACAACCCATCTGTTAACAAAATCACAGTACTCTGTTCTATTTTACGAATCAACTAATAAGTCTTATTAGAACTAAAAATTTTGCTTCTCTTATACCGCTGCGATTGTTTTCATACTATTATTTTGTAAACCTTCAAGTATTTATTATTTACATACGTAAGTTATTCATCCTTATTATTAAATCAGTAAATAATAAATTACGAAGGTTTATCATAGCACATCTAGCTCAACAATTGATGAACATACTTGTATGTATATTTTTTTAATTAGTATATTATGCATACTAATTCTTCAAACATCCACTCAAAATTTGTAAATCACAGAAATATTTGTTTCGACCCAGAATTCGAATACGAGACCTCGTAACTGACGATTAACCTATCTCAGATCAGTTTTTGCATTGTTCTTAATTCTTTTAACTTCTGATTTAATTTCTCCTTATCCAATTCTTGCATTTCTGGTGACACACTACTTAAATATCTATTACTAGAAAGCTTTGCTTCTAACTTTGATAATGCTGCTTCAGTTTTATCAATTCGTTTTTGTAACTTCTCTCTTGCATTGAATATAGCTTCTCTAGCCTCCTCCCCAGACAATTCTAAACCAATATTTGTTTCATCGTCCATCATAGCATTGAGAACGTATTCGGTAGGTGCATCGCCAAATTTTACGCCTGAACATCGCGTCATATTTAAAACAACTTTTAAATTATCCTTTATATCTGATACTAAACTTGCATCTTTCGTATTAATGTGTACACCAGGTCTTAGCTTGTTAGAAATACTGTACAGCCCTCTTAATTCTCTGACATGGTTAATAACTTTCAAAAGTTCACCGACTCTCTTTTCTACACTAGGATCTTTCCACTTCACAAAATCTTTATAATTTGGAAAGTCTAAGTGGTAATTGGATTCATCTGAGAAGTTGTGTATAATATTGTGTTCAAAATCCGGTATTTTTGGAATTAATTCATCTGTCAAATATACCATAAAGGGAGCTAAACATCTCAAGGAAGTGTTTAAACAGGTGGATAATGTATGTGCGTGGGCAAAACCTATTTTCGAATTCTCCTCTTCAAATCCAGGTTTTGTAGCTTCAACGTAAATGTCGCAAAATTCATTATAAATAAAAGTTCTTAAAGCTTTGGTAGCTAAATGGAAATTATATTCTTCCATAGCTGTATTTACTTTCTCCAACATGTCTGCCATTCTACTAAGTATAAATCTATCAAAATGAGTTAGATCTGTAGTTGTAACTTGTAAATCTTTATCTTTAAGTTTCCTATAACACAGACCCGCGTAATTTATGCTTTGCCATATTTTATTGCAGAACAATTTATTGGAATGGCACATATCTAGATCGAAATTAACGAAATGTGATTTGATATCATGCGATAGTAAAGTGAATCTTAAAGCGTCTACACCGCAGCGCGGAATGCCATTCATATTAGAGAAATTTGCCTTGTGATAAGCTAAAGCTTTGTCCAATTCTGCTTTACTCAAAAGCCCATTTTTATGCATTTCTTTACTTTTATTTCTCAAGTCTTCCAACTTGATACCATTTATAATGTCCAAAGGATCAATCACGTTGCCTTTACTCTTCGACATTTTAGCTCCTTTATTATCACATATTATTCCGTGTAAAAGAACTTTATCGAATGGCAATTGGTCTGTAAGTGCTATACCAAGTATAACCATTCTATGAACCCAGAAGCCTAAGATATCGTGCGCTGTAGCCATTAAACTTAGAGGATAAAATTGACCATAATCTCTATTTTGGTAGCAGTTAGGCCATCCTAATACAGCGAATGGATAAATACCTGACGAAAACCAAGTGTCTAGTACATCTGTATCTCTTTCGGCTTGTATTGCGTCATGCGAGCTTCTTAAGAATTTCGCCGCTTTCGTTCTCGCTGTAGTTTCATCTGTTGCAGCTATCCACACCACATTTTTGTCCAACGTGCACCTGTACGCTGGGATTTGATGTCCCCACCATAGCTGTCGTGAAATACACCAATCCCTATTATCCCTGGTCCAATCTTGCCAATTTTTAACAAACTTCTCTGGTTCAATTTTTAAATGACCATCTTTTACTAATTTAGCAGCCTTTTCGTTTAATCCTTTGCAGAATAAGAACCACTGTTCCTTAGGCAAATAGTCTATGACATCGCCTGTTCGACTACATATTGGTAAAGTCATTTGATGTGGTGTAACTCCTTTCAAAAGTCCCATTTCATTCAACTTTTGGAGTAAGCGAAGTCGACAGTCGTATCGCTTCATTTCATTAAAACCTTCTGCGTTTTTCATATGGCCCTTTTCATCTATAACCTCAATCATTGGCAAATTGTGATGTTTGGCTATTTCATAGTCTACTTTGCTATGGGCGGGGGTAATTTTTACTGCCCCTGTGCCCATATTCATGTCTACAAAGTCATCGAAGATTATTGGTATCTCTGTTTGTCTGAATGGATGTACAGCTTTCTTGCCTCTTAATTCGGTATACCTATGATGAAAAGTTTTCATTTGTAAATGGTAAGTAACAAGATCTTTAAGAAATTTAATTATCTGACTACCTGAGACAGATCGATGACAGATTGACCGACGACATTTAAAAGGTCCCAAGTGACTGGATGCGTTTGGCACAGAACCGTATGTTGTGGCGTGAATTGGGAGGGGCCTATGTCTATAGCAGTGATACAGGCAGATTTGACTGATACAAAAACACCACAGCAATATTTTTAACCTTACAAGGTGCATTCGGTCAATAACTAATAGTTGGGTAATAAATGTCTCTATGAAAGGTGATTGCTTGTAATCTCTTAACATTAAAATTAATCTAACAAATAAGCCTGAGATAGCTGCCACTGCTAGGTCTAGTCCTCTCCCAATTTTCTATGTTAGTAGTAGCATATTGGTCAGACAAGTTGCCAGATGGTTATATTTCGAGTTTTCCTTCTCTTCCCCATGATCTGAGTCGTCAAGTGCACCACTTGCAGGTGACCGAGACACAAAAGGACATGGCAGACCCTATTCCATGGCAAAAACATGTGTTCAAATCATACATTACCTGATATCACTAGGATGCACTGCTATAGCCGTATCACCTAACATAGTTTCTGGCATAGTAGTAGATACTATAAGTTCTTGATCAGAATCATGTATCTTGTACACCAAGTTGTACAACTGCCCGAACTTGACCGGCTCATCATAACCAGGTACATTGACATCTGTTGGTCCCAATATTGGCAAATTGTCAACTTCAATATCCGAAACAGTGGACTGGAGAGCTTTGCACCAGTTAACTAGAGCCTTTTTTCTATAAATTAATCCTTTTTTGTAAAGGTTCATGAATGCTGTGTTGACAGCGTATGTGAGCATTGGGTCTAAGGTAAAGGCTTGTCGTGACCAATCAAGTGAGCAACCTAAAGTTCGTAATTGGCTAAATATTGTGTTGCCCTGCTTTTCTTTCCATTTCCACACTTCCTCAACGAATTTTTCTGGACCCATTTCCTTGCGGTTATAGCCTTGACTCTTTAAATATTTTTCTACTATACCCTGAAATAAATTATTATGCAGATAAAAATTGCTCATGGGCTAAGCTAACTTAATGTATTGTAAACAAAGACTTCTATATAAACTGAGGTAGACATGCCCTACGCACCGATGTTTGAAACCTATAAACTGAGCTAATTAGCAGCGTTGCTCGCACTGTTGTGAGTCAAAATTTCGAGAGTAGGTACTCGACTTGCAATCAGAGTCCATACGCCTTCTCTTTTACTCTTTTTCTATTCGTATATTGCTATAGTGTGTGGTGACAATTACGTAAAAAATATTTATAAGTGAGTGTAGTCTTAATAATGTGTGTATTTGAGGATTGCTTTTGAAGTCTCGTTTGTTAGAGTACGGCGCGTCTACCTCAGTTTATATAGAAGTCTTTGATTGTAAACCAGTTGCCAAGCATATAGAATACGCTCTGCTCTCCTGAGAGAGATGGCCATGTGTGTTAAAGGAGAACATTCACTCTCCATACATTTCTGGGATAATTTTGAAAGTGCCGGCCAACAAAAATAAACTTACTATTCTAATAGAATATAACAAAACAAACATTTTTTATTAATAGACCAAAGCCCTAAGTCAACGCTGAGAGATAATATTCAACATCAAAAGTTTGTAAAAAAAATCCTAATTATTGCAATATTCTGTCGTAATTGCGAGTCAGAATGTAAAAGAAGGTCTCAGTTACAGTGTACCCTCCAACGAGTGAGCTAAACGAGTCGTCGACGTCAGCAGCTGCTCCGGTGCTCAGGTCCGAGCAGCTGTCGAATGCGCTATAGGAGGCGGTGGCGGCGATCAAGACGATCGCCTTTAAATCCTCCCGCCTGAAAGGCCAGAGCATCCAGGGCCTGCGAGTGCTGCCGGGTCCATAATGGAGCACATGAGGGAGATCGCCTGCTTCACGTGTAATGATGAGGTTCTCTGCCTGAAGGGCGAACTCACAGCCGTGCGGGCCAAAATGGAAGAAATGAGGCACCGGTTGAGCGCCGCTCCATCGAAGTCCCCGGGGTTGTCGCGCGAAGAGGTGCTGTTTCTTATCGACGCGCGCAACGCCAGCATTGAGGGTCTGCTGCTCCCGGTGCCTGAGCTGCGTCCTCCCCTTGCGGCGGACGCGTGAAATGCTACCCGCATGGCCGGTGCTCCAGCATCTGACGATACATCTGTCGGCCCTTTGGTCGGCGCTTTTGCGCCCACGCGCTCTAAGCGCAAGGCTGCTGGTGCCTCTCCCGCCGCGCCTTTGTCTCCCGTCCCCTCCATGTCTGTGTCGGAGATGATGGATGAAGAAGAACAGGAAGAAGAGGAGCGCTGCGGTGCATGAGGTCGAGGCAACGCGCAGAGAGCGCCAGGCTGCCTCAACCTCAGTACCGGCCCCCACGTCTCAGCCCTTACCCGAGGCGTGGAACAATTTCACTAAGCGGCCGAAGACGAAACCAACGCCCGCCAGTGCGCCCGCTAAGGCGCCCGCGAGGTCATTCCGAAAGAAGGGCGACCCGAATCTCCGCGGGCGAGCGGAGATCGCGGGGCGTGACTTACGCACAAAAACTTGCCGAGGCTGAGAGATCAATCGACCTCAAAAGATCGAATCGAAGATCAAATCAAAAGATTTTTCGATGGCCCGCATTTCCGCACGACCGCGACCGGAGGACGTGTTTTGGAGGTGGCGGGTGCAGAGAGAGGTGCCGTGCCCAGGCAGACGCATTGGCGGCAAAGTTTCGAGAATCCCTCGGCGACGATGTAAGTGTCACCAGGCCGGAGAAGTGCGCGGAGTTGCACATCTCCGGTCTCGGCGACGCTGCAACGAAAGAGGTCATGGCGTAGGTGATGGCAGAAGTTGGGGTTTGCGCCGCCACCAGTGTCGCCGTTGGTGAGATTGCTCGCCAGGCAGGAAAGGAAGGTACGGTGTGGGTCAAGTGCCCGGTCGCGGCGACCAAGCTCATCCCTGATGGCCACCCGCTTACAATTGGCTGGACTCGCGTCTGTGCGGTGTTGTTGGAGCCCAGGCTGCGTTTCAGCGGCCTGGATGTCGGGCACATGGGGGCCAGGTGTACTGCGGGAGTCGGGAGTCGACCGCAGCACCCTGTGTTTCCGCTGCCGGCAACCCAGCCACAAAGCGACCGGCTGCAACGCAAATCCGCACTGCCCCGTTTGTGCATCGGCGGAAGAGGCCGCTGCGCACTGCCTGGGCCCCAAAGCCTGCCTGGGGGCATCTAGAAAACGGCGTAAGACCTTAAAACCTAATCAGATTACCACAACTGTAGCAATAGTAGTTACTATATGATAGTTTAGACAAAAACAAGGCTGTTTTACGTCTACGCTAGTCACATACATACACATACATATACTCACGCCTTTATCCCCGAAGGGGTAGGCAGAGGCCTATACCGGCCCACATTTCACCGTGTACAATTCGGTCCCACGTAACAGGTGGTGAGCCCATCGCCGTGTTGAAATGGACCGCCGACGTCAGAGCCTCGTCCGTTGTTCAGCAGGTGCACGAGCTTGCACGTGAGGTTGACTTGGGCCCGGAGGTGTTGGTAGGGCCCCACTACACGCTAGTCACACTTTGCACTAAATATTTAACCCTTAATAAAATAACAAGGAATCGATTTAGAACTTTGGTGTAATAATAAAAAATGCTTATAATGTTGTGTTCTATCAAAATCAAGCACTTTTTATTCGTGGCCGGCTACATAAAAATTAGCCCAATCTGAATGATCACCTTTCCATTATTGAGGATTTCTGAAGAGATTTTGTATAATAATCATGATGATGATGATTCTTTGCAACTTCTCTAAACCAATTATAATATTACAGGAGATATTAACATTAAGTCACAGTCATGAGTCATAAAACAAACCTGTGTGGCTATTCCAGCATGATCAATCCCTGGTACCCAGAGCACATTGTGACCTGTGGACCTTTTGTGCCTAGCTATTACATCTTGGATTGTACAGGCTAATGCATGTCCTGAAAATTATATAATGAAAAAGAATTACTATGCAAGCTTTAAGGGCCTAGGCCTAAATATATAGTATATATTCCAATAAATGTGCACACAACGTGAGTGTCAGTTTTTTAGTAGTTTTACAGTGAAAGCCCTTACATTATACTCGTTTTCTTTATATTGAAAGGAATATGTATGGTTGCAAAGGCTCCCTCTAAGGTCTAGGGAACCCTATCATACCTCTTATACTGGTACACCTGCTGGCCAATAAGGCAAGACTCTGACTGAGGTATAGAATAATTCGGACCTTGATTCATTTGATTTGTATTGTAAGTAATATGGCATCACATTAGTGTGTTAACTCATGTTGCACCTAAGAGAAAAGAGGTCCTACTCTCTTAAGTTCCTAAGTCAAAAAATAATTGAATTATGTATGAAGTCTTAGAGTCCGATGTAAATTCTGTTACTATAAGCAGCATAGTTACCTCTACTATCTACTAGGCACAATATTTTTAAATAATTTATGAGAAAATAAGGAGTGTAATCAAACTCTAACCTAAATGTAATTTTCCGGTGACATTCGGCGGTGGCAGAATCATGCTAAATCTAGGCTTTATTGAAGTATTCTCAGCTTTAAAGATATTCCTCTTTTCCCATGATTCATATTTAGCTTTTTCAACATCTAGTGGCTGATATGCTGGAGCTATTAAGTTTGCAAGTTTTAATTTATGGTGCGGACTGTTTGAAGCCAGTGTCCGTTGCATATGTGGGTCTTTTATTCGGTTAGTTATCCGTAGGCGTAACATTTTCAGTAAATTTACTCAATTTATAACATAAAAACAACAATAATTAAATAATATTTGAAATCAGCTGTTTTGTTTTGGCTCAAAAATTTGACATTATTAATTGACAATTGACACAAGTCCTGATTTGAATTTTGAATGAAAATAAAATCGTTCAGAAATTATAGTTGATTGTTGTTGCTTTGTTCGTCCAAAGGACAGGCGAAGGTATTTAAAACCATACTGCCATCTCGTAAAATTCAGCAGCCCTAAGTCAAAGTCGGTCTTCTCTATAATATAGTAAAGCGGTGGAACCATAGATTTAGAATTTTTCGCTACTCGGTGGGACTTACTAGAGTGTCTCTGGAGTTTGTCAAAAAATTAAAGATTTACGTTTCACTGCGTTAATAATTTCACTTTCCATCACTTGTGCACGTTGTCGAACTTTTATGTTTAAAATCCACCACTTTTTACTCATAAAACACTCGAAATACACTATAACGGAGTAGCATCCGCTTGTCTCCAATTTCGCGCCAAAACTCCAAATTATAGTTAGGCTTCGGGTATACTTCAACAGACTTTTATATAAACTGAGGTAGACGCGCCGTCCTCTAACAAACGAGATTTCAAAAGCCATCCTCAAACACACACATTGTTAAGACTATACTTACTTATAAATAATATTTACGTAATTGTCACCACAATAGCAATACACGAATAGAACAAGAGTAAAAGAGAAGGCGTATGGACTCCGAATGCAAGCCGAGTACTCTCGAAGTTTTGACTCACTACAGTGCGAGCAACGCTGCCAATTGGCTCAGTGTATAGGTTTCAAAAATCGGTGCGCTACCTCAGTTTATATAGAAGTCTTCTTTAACACGAATCTTAAATTTTAGACAATTTAGATACCTACATACCTACTCTCATTAACCATGTACTCTCACAAAACTTTGATCCTATTTAAGTGTGGTAAACACTTACCAAATCTACACTGAGTATTTGGCAGAAAATAGTAACTACAAAATAAATAAAAAAAAGTTAACAAGTAAAAAATGATTGAATTAATGTATTAAACTGAAAAATATCTGAGTATCTACCTACCGTTCAACGATTTAAGAGGTTTTTATTCTTCTAGTTAAAAATACAACATACTAGATGGCGTCTGTAGCTCCGCTTGCGTAGAATTTTGTTCCTGTTCCAGCTCCCAATGGGGATTTATTCCCGGGAAATAGCCTATGTGTTATTCCAAACTATAGTCTATCCCTCTAACAAATTTTAGCAAAATCCGTTCAGCCGTTAGAGCGTGAAAGAGTAACGAACATCCACCCTCACAAACGTAAGATTGCAGTGTCTTTCTTAAATATAACCGGCGAAAGACACCTAAGGTAACAACTTTTTTAGGAGATCACTGTAATCCTATTTTATTCAGATCCATTTCTATAGATGCTTGATTTTTAGCTCTACCTGCTATGTAAGATTGAAGTGTCTTCAATATGACTGGTGAAAGGCATCTTACCAACTTTGTGAGGAGGTCACTGCAATCCTATTTTATTCAGCATCCATTTCTATAGATAGGTGCTTGATTTTTAGCTTTATCCGATATTGAGGGCTAACATTATTGAGTAAAAGAACCAAAGAGATGCTTTAGGCTCATTATACATAGTTACATTAGGAAGAAGTGCTACAGGGACCACTAATTGGCCCATTACTTATTGCTACAAATAATTATAATGGGAGTGTTAAGTCATTTCCACGTATGGTAAACAATTTTTCGCTTTAACTTAGTAGATAAAAAAAAGTCAAGTTACTATGCGTAGGTTTATTTCTAATTTAAGATACAGGTACAAACCAAGATGACCATCAGTGGCTTATTCACAAATGATTTCGTGCTTTGAAAGATCCGCTAAGAGTCGCCATATGGTAGTCATTAAGTTAAGTAGAAGGTGATATGGGCTCTATAATGAACTCGTAAAAAATTGTAAATAGATATCTTAGTGGATTTAATTCATGTTAATGGCGATCATATAGTTACGGGAAAATACATAAGCATCAACGTCTCATATATGTCCATATTTACTGGCGAATGACAACAAAATATTATTCGATCAATATCTTCCGTAGTTTCTATGAACTTTCTGGTAACACTGAGTGCGATATGAGCTGCCAATCGATTAGGGAATCGATACACGCCTGTACCCACACATGGAAAGGCGAAAGTGCGTATGTTGTATTCTTTTTGAAAAGAATAACATTTTCGATAGCATGATTCCAGTTTTGTCGGCGATGCATCTTGAGGGGCTACAGTGTGGATTATATCTGAAAAAAGAAAAAGAAATTAAGAAGAAAGAATTACCGATTTACTACCTACCTATATTAAAAAAGGACTATTCCCTCGCACTGCCATTATTGTGACTCATGTTAAACTAGGATCTACAGCAATGACCAAGACCAGAGAAATTATACAAAGCCTGAACTTACCTGAAGTCCCATGGAACCCACATCGAAATTAATCAAAAGATAAATTGAGTTAGTTGGAAAGAAAGTAACTCCACTTCCCTTCTTTACAAAGAGACCCGGAAGGCAGCTCGGTATAGTCGGTATACATTAGAAAATTAATAATAGCTTTTCGGGAGATTGCCCGAAAAAAAAACAGAGAGGTTCCTTTTAGTGTTAATATACCTTCTATTTAAACTCTTAGATGCAGGTGTTCAATTAAAAGCAGTTTCTTAAACCCTACTGTCAGACACTTCTATTTTTAATATTTATTTATGTTTGTATACATACATACATAGTCACGTCTTCATTCACGAAGGGATGGGCAGAGGCATAGTTTACGCCCACATTTCACTTCATAGTTTTATGTTTGTACAGGCATAATGTACTCATACATACATACATATGGTCACGCCTTTATCCCCGAAGGGGTAGGCAGAGGCATATTATATGCCCACATTTCACCTTTGTATAATTTGTCCCACGTAATAGGTGGTGAGCCGTATTGCCGTGTTTAAAGCGACAGGCGCAGGTTGTGACTGCCTGCTGTTGAAATAAAGCCTTCAACTTAGCTTAACGACTGCCATTTTACCGGCAACCGAGACCAACGGCTTAACGTGCCTTCCGAAGCACGGAAACGCTCGAAATAAATGTGACAAAGTGATCATATGGATGGTCACCCATCCATGGACCGGCCATAGTGAAAGTTGCTTACTGCAGTGATCGTTTACAGAACACTGAGTCCGCGAGGCCACGAGCGCTTCGATAATGTACTCAATAAACATAATATAGGCACACAAAGTACTTAGGAACCTACTAAGTTCACTGATAAGACTGTGGTGTACTTTTTCTGTACCGCTTTGTTAAGTATCGTTATTTTCCTCAATAGTTTTACCATTTACCATCAAGGTCAAGCAATGTACCTATAAAATTATGCGTTCAAAGTGCGAGGCAATTTTAAACCAATGGGCTTTCGACTTAAAATTATTATGTTATGTCATCAAAGAAGAAGTCTTTGTATGTCACCCTCATCACTCATCACATACGTAGGTACCTATATATTATGGCATCATGAGAAACCGTGTCGTTATTGGTTTGTTAGTAGTGATAGACACTGAAACTAATGGACTGATTTTAAAAATTCTTTCGCCATTAGAAAGTCATGTACAGCAGAAGATCTTATCAATAACAATTAATCCATTTTAGACTAGCTACATACATTTAGCTCTTAAGTCATAGCCTGAAGTGATCTTAGCACTGCCAGTCGGGCACCCTCCAAGTGCTGTACAGGCCTCCTGTAATCATAAATATTAATTGATTTTATTTTTGAACATTCTCATATCGTCATCTAGCCTAAATTAAACTAGTATACTCGAGTGCTTTAGAACTGATGAACATATTTATTTATTCCCAAATACATATACCTATTAGATACCTCCGAAAAAAATATTTGCGGATCACAAAAAATAATTGATTCAACCAGAAAATCGAAACTAGGATCTCAGCACGGTAGTTGCAAGCAAGTCATGTTAGCAACGATTACCTACACGATAAATTGAGGAAAATATGTGTTCATATAATTACTCACGCTTTCCAGAACATTTTCGATTTAACGTAATAGGCACGAGACTTAGTAAAATAAATGTGAGATACCTACCTACGTAGTTTATAATACACTTTTCCTGCATCGATTTGCTAAACTTAAAATAACAAGACATTACAAAGCAATCCTACTATAATCCTACTAATATTATAAATGTAAAAGTTTGTGAAGATGTTTGTTACTCAATCACGCTATTGGCTAAAAAGATCTGGCTGATTTTTGACACAGGGATAGATTATTATCTACAAGGTGAAAAAACGGGAGATGATTCAGGTGCAATGGGACTTTAACGAGATCTTCAAGTCAGGCTCACCTGCAAGTACGTGTACTTTCTGATTGATAAAATCCTGTTCCAACTCATTCTGTGCATGCACTGCTGCAAAGTCTATTTCATCAAGTCGTTTTTAGATTTGTAGTAATACATAATTATAGAGTCATGCCTCTATACTCGAATTTTGCCTGTACTGGAGATAGTTGATACAGGCTAAACTCTATCTATGAACTGGCTCATCATCGTTGCTTTCGAAAATACCTCTACTACTCCCCTAATGTAACTTTTTAATATCCAAGCAAAATTATTTAAACTGCTCTCCTCAATGATTTGGTGTTTGCCGCTCATAACTTACGAACATTCATACACATATTCACGCCTTTATCCCCGAAGGAGTAGCCAGAGGCATATTACACGCAACAAGACCTTATTTTTGAATACTACTACAATGTTCAAATCATATTCTAGCAAATAAAGAATCTGAATCATTTCACCATTCGTTTCTATCCCTCGTAACAGGTGGTGAGCCTGTTGTCGTGTGAAAATGGACACACGCAGGTTATGATTACCCGCTGCTGAACTTTTCAGGTCGCCCATAAAGCTTTCAACTCGGTGGCGTAATAACGTGCCATTCGAACAAAGCATAGAAACGCTTGAAAATCGAAATGTCACTTAGCAGTGACAAATCTGAGCGAAAGCTGGTTACCGCTTTTGCATAAAACAGAACACTGTTTCAGTGCGTAGGTAGTCTTGTAGTAGATTGAAATAAAAATGGATAAAGAGATCAAGAATATTTTTTACTGTGGCGAGGAGTACCTACTTGTCCTCTCCGCAGTCTTGGCTCCAATAAAACTAGTGATGAATCTTACTTGTAAGCGAGGGCCGGCAGCAAACTGTATCGCGGAATCTACTCCACCGTCATGTCTGAACACAGAGTTTACTGCATTCACTATAGCATCCACCTGAGAGATCATATTATACAATTTATTAGACAACAATTAAATTTGAAATACAGGAAACAGGTACCTAGATATTCGTTTGCTTTCGTTCCTGTGGTGATACTATTAATATTAAGTATTGCTCTGCCATTTTTTGTTGACAATGCCTTGTAATCAATCACGATCATTCGAGCGTCAGCTTGGTCAGCTTCAGTTGCATCCGACCTCGTATCAATTGTTGTTCATTGCACTTGTTTATGTGTCACTTACCTCGAGTGTTGTGATATCTCCGTGAAATAGAGACACTTTTCTTGATAAATAACTGTTTAAAGCAGGATTTATTCTAATTTTAATTTTACCATATTGTCTACTATCATCCAGGGTACGTTTCTTTTCTGTTATATATTTATTTTTTAAAACATAATCGCACCAAGGATCAACCATTTTAACAGAGACACTCATATCTGTTGCAAATTTTTGTGCATAAATTTACTTTAAAAAAAAGTTAAAACTAATAATGCAGAGAGCTTCTCTTCTGACGAGTGGATGTTTGACAATCTTTGTAACTAATGAAACAGGTTTTAAATTATGATTTGCAAAACATTTGCTTTGTTGTTGTAATTTGCCGAGCAATTACTTTGTGGTTGTCGTATGATATCATTGTCCTTTTGGCCTATTTACCACTCTAAATAGGCCAAAAAAGTAGGCATATAAGAAATAAGACTAAACTATCGCAGTAGGTATGATAAGTATGACGAATATTAGGGTTCCTTCGTGATCGAAATACACAAAACATTTGCTTTTAATCTCAGCGTTTGCAGCAGTTACTTTTAAATAAGTACACATGTGGCACATGCCTACATTCGGAGCTTTTATTTTGGTTTTTATAGATTGCGAGAAGCAGCTAAAATTGGTTTTAATGTTAGACCTGACCTTTCAAACCCGTAGAGCACCTGCTTGAACCCAGCATTTTGTACAGCAGGTGAATTTCCAACACACGCAAGCGTGAAAATCTTTGTTAGGTTTCAGTGTAGGTAGGTATTTTAAACCAATGATTTCTATTAAAAGTACTTAGGTACAGTGACTCAATCAAATCTACTCTTGAAATATATTATTTCACCATATTGGTTGATTGTACAATGAATTTAACAACCTACTCCTCCTTTTTACTCTTCTGATGACACGGTTCCGTAAAACCAATACTTTCGAACAAATGTAATAAGCAGTTTACTGTAGGTATTATACATAAAACCTATTGTTGGCGATAGGTGTGTATCACGTGATAATGATGTGTTATTTACTTATTAACCACGAATCCAGTTCGCTGAATAATTAGGTACTACGATCGTTGATCGCTTGCTGAATGTGGCTCGCACGATGTTTTATTATTATTTTTCATTATACTTCTAGTTGGTTACCGTAGCCCATGGACGTTTGCAACACCAAAAGCGATGCCAACGTAGGTGCATGCAGGTAGTGACGAGTGTGACGACGCACTGTTGAAGTTTTTCAAGCCGCCCATACGCCCTTTAATTTGATTTAATAACTGTCATGTTGTTAACAACCGGGACCAACGACATAACGTGCCTACCAAAGCATGGAAACGCTTGCAAATAAATGTCACAAAGTGGTAACGTGCCGGTTACCCGTTGAAGGAACGGCCATAGTGAAAGTTACTTACTGCAGTGACTGTTTCTTGTCGGGGCCACAAGCTTTTCCCTTAATTGCTTATGTTATGTAGAGTGTAGTACTTACGGGACCGTGCGTGCATCGTGCAGCACGTGGAACGATAAACGATCTCTATTTTATTCAACTTTTGAATTTTTTTGGTTATAGCCTTTTGGCGAAGAGAGAGAGACACACGTTTTTAAACATAGATTTAGAATTTTTCGCTACCTACTCTTTTTAAACGATTCTCATGCTGTCAACTTCAGCTGTGACAGCTGTCCTGTCTACTGTCAATGTCAACCATGTCAACTTAAATCACTGCGCACAGCTGAAATTATTTGATTTTATTATCACGAGCGACGTAAACATTGACCTAATCGTTCGTTCGATAACGTGAAAGTACATAATCAATAAATTCATTAATACAAACCGAATGAATTTCGTCTTTTACTTATTGCTGACACTAAATCAGTCATATATTGAGCGTGGCGCACGATTCACGTCAATTTTTAACCCTTGTATCAAAGCGGATATAACCCTTGCTCCGTCATATCTTTTAGAATCGATAATTCGTTTATTATCAACTTAAGATTAACTACTACTGTGTGAATTTCGTCTATTATTATAAATGAAAAGAAAAAATGTCCTATATTCGGTTATTGAATCCGTTTACGGTAACTAGAGAGTATATTCGGAGGCCCATAGAAGCATTTCTTCTAAACCAATATATAGGGTATAAGAAAAAGACTGGGCAAAGCATATCTAGTGCTAAGGAGTTGGTGTATAGAGTTTTAATAGTCACGCTGTTTGTCACGGCAATACTTTGGGTATCAATATTCATGTATGTGGGATTTTATAATATTTACATGCCCAATGTCACACATGTGAGGCCAGTGCATTTCCAATTCAAGTAAGTAAAATAACTCAATCACAATTTGTTAAGAAATCCATGTTATGCTAAGAAAATATTTTCTGAGATAGGTAATAATATCATAGGTGTCAATACAATAAGTACCACTTTATTATGCGAAGATTCAGAATCCATTTCAACATAGCAGTCTTCAGTCTTCTTGGGCTCCCATTTTCCGCACTTAGGTCCGCCAGTGGACCCATTGTACGTGAGTGTTGGCTGTCACTCAGCCAACCCAGCTCCGACCAGAAGCGCAGGATCCTCTTCGGGTCCTCACACGCTTCCCGGAGTGTTGTGGGGCTGCCAAGTATGTTGACTCTGTATGTCACCAGGCTCTCGCACTCCAAGATTGTGTGAGCTATGGTTTCTTCTTTCAACAGGCACACTCTGCACAGCGTGCTGTCCGTGATACCTAAGACATTCAAGTGCTTATTTACTGTGCAATGACCCGTTATTGTGCCTACCATGGTTCGTAGATCACCTTTATTCAGATGTAGCAACATTCTAGCTAGTTTTGGCCTGGGTCTCGGTAGAGCTTCCCTTGATTGCCTACAACTTACTGTTTGTGCCCATCTCCTTTCATGCCGCTCTTTTGTGTGTTGTCTCAGCCATGCCCTTACCTGGTAGAATGGTATTGGTATATTCGTGCTTGGTCCCACCGGTGTGGTGCTGGAACCCAATCTGGCCAGTTCGTCAGCAGCGTCATTGCCGCTCGATCCGCTGTGACCTTTTATCCACTGAAGGCTTACCTTGTGTGTTAGGGCCAGCTTTTGTAGCCCCTGGTGGCATTGAAGCACCAGCCCAGAGTCGATTGTGGTGCTCTTCAGAGCTTCAACATAGCTTAGCCATAGATAGACCCTATTGCTATGTTGAAATGGATAAGTAATGACTATTTGCTGCGGAAATCTGTGGTGGTGTAATAACAACCATGTTACCAGCGCCCGAGATCAACTACTATCTAATAGTATGCCTTCAGACCTTTGCATATTGTAAATGAACAATAGTGCAACCATTACTTATAATATAAAGTAATAATTTTAGACCATGTGAAGATAAATCAGGAATATGTTCATATCCATATGCTTATATACAATTAACAAGACAAAGTAACATTCTGATGCCAAAGCAGCCATATCGGATAAAACTGATGTTGGAAATGCCGGAGTCACAGGTCAATAAGGAACTGGGTGAGTTAACTTGTAGAAATAATTTCAACTGGGTCGGAAGGGGTTCCAAAGGCCCGTTGTGGTGTTATACTGCTCTTAAAATTCATTCTTGGTAACCCTCCAATTCTGTCTTCTGGTTTCTTGGGTTTAATTTCACACTCAGGACAAATATCATTGTGAGGATAAATATTTAAAACAATAAGTAGTTTGCCATTTTCTAATATTTTAAAGAGTATTAGAATTGATAGATCATCGCAGATTTTGTTTACAGACGGTGCGCCTCGGATAATTTGTCTTCTGTGCTATACCTATCAGTTATCTATAGCATAAGCAGTTCAGTCGCAATATGTCCAATTCGCAAAATGTCCAGCGCGCTCAAATTGTCCAATTCTCACAACGTCCAATTCGCAAATTGTCCAATTCTCACATATTTGCTAGATGGCGATGTGTAAAAATATCCCGTCACATTTCCAGGTATGTTCATGGTGTGCATACAGATGCGAGCTAAGGGTGGCTACTTGGTGTCCTCATCATGCCGTTCAGCTATGATAAGATATAGGTAACTAATCTACACTTATATACCTACTAAAGGAATATTAGAGATATATAAGGGACCCTTATATACGCGGTCTCACCCGCGTAGCTCCCGTTCCCGTGGGAATATGGGAATAAAATATAGCCTATGTTATTCAAGGTAAATGTAGTTTTCCAATGGTAAAAGAGTTTTTGAAATGGGCACAGTAGTTTTTGAGATTTTTCATTACAAAAATACAATTTTTTCTTCTTTATAAATACGAGTATATTTCGTCTACTTACAGATCTACGCTTCACCACATGATGCGTACGTTCCTACTATCTCCCTTGTACCTCGGAGGACTAGATGAGGAGAAACAACATCTTCGCGTGGAATTGTTCAGTGATTTCGAAGATGATCCGGTAAGGATGAACTAAATTATTACGCCTACTATAACAGCGTCGCGACGCCTTTTATAACAGCGTCGGACGCCTTTTATAACAGCGTCGTACGCCTTTCATCAGAGTCGAACGGTTATGTGCGTGTGAACTGAGGGACCAGACTGGGAATTCGGAAAATAAATTACCAAGGATTTAGTAGTAGATTAGAAACAATTGTAGAACGAATCTTGGAATTTGTAAAAAAATGTATCAAAAACTACAGCCCTTTATATGTGGTCCCTCAGTTCTCACAGACTATTTAGCCAGATCTCGGAAATTATCCTTAAAATGAAGGTAATGTGATTACACACATTTAGTATAGAATGAGTAAGGTTCATTTACTAAATAACAGGATATTGCGTGTGCTAACTGTTTGACCAAAAGAATATCAGAAACTCAAGTGGATGTACCTTTTAGTAAAAAGTTTCTACTAAATAATCGAAAACTTAAATTGTTTATTAATTACCTTTAAGCTGAGATAATCATTCATTATTAACCCTAAGAAAATACACCGAGTAGTGTGACCACAAAATGAAACAAAATGTATACAGTTTTCAATGTCTTTTATGATACTTCGTATAATATAGCATTAGACAGAACTAAATAAAGGTTGCATGGTACATTTTTAGGCTCGACCGAGACAGGTATTTCGTTCTCGGCCGAGACCGAGACCGAGACCGAGAATAAAATTAAATCTCGACCGAGACCGAGAACTGAGACCGAGAATAGGCAAAAAGTGAAAAAGTCATGAAATTGCGCTAATTTGTAAAATTATAGTTTATTTGAGAGTGTAATGAAATGAATGAATCAGTTTTATTGAATAATCAAGAAATTGGACAATATGATCTTGTAACATGAAAAACTGTTAATTCGAAAATTTAAAAAAATCTGATCCCGAGAGTGCTCCAATAAGTCTAAACTACGGCCTTATTGGTCTAGAGGTCGGTTTCGATTCCCACTGGAAACAAAAATTTGTACATACATACGTACATGTACTTACGCCTTTTTGCCTCCGATGTAGGCGGAGACAACAGCCTGCCATTTGCTTCTGTCCTTACATATCAAGCTCAAGCTTCCTCTACATTCATTAAAACTTTCATGCAAGCCCTTTGGTTTCGAGTACTTTTGACCTGCCCTTTTTGTAACACCACTAATTTGATTGGTGTATGTTCTGCGAGGTCGACCTCGGCTTGCCTGTCCGCTTACATGCGCCTTCCATACTTGGTGTGTCAGTCGCTCAGTACTCATTCGTTCTAAATGCAAAACCACCTTAGCATATTCTTTTCAATTCTTGTTGCAACATCCTCTTACAGGCCACTGCACAAAAATTTGTGTTATCCATAAATGTTTGTCTTTAGAGTCTGGGTGTTTGTATGTATTATAAGTATGTAGGTACCTATTGTATTTAAAAGTAGTTTATGTATAAGTATAGAATTCTATTTTAAATTTTTTTTTTCTAAGTAAAATATTATTATTAAGTACAACATAAAAATATATACAATCATTAAATATTAGAATTATAACTAGGAATTAAATATTTACAGAAAAATGGGAGAAGAATAAACAGAAAGGAAAAATACACAAGACTGTTGTAACACTCGTCTAGGTGTCGAAGAATTCCTCCCCATCACAATCGACTGGCAAGGTCCCCATAAGGCTGGCCGCATTGCCACGTTGGATGGCAATGCTTATTCTCTGAGCGAGAAAGAGGCCAGCCTTATGGTCACGAGAAGCATCGACCAAACGCTTTGCTATATCTTTATATAGCGCACGTGCACTTGGGCCCCACGAACCTAGTGTCTCGACACCAAACGGCTCAAATATATAATTACCAATTAAATTATTATATTTGCGCCGTTTGAGTGTCTCGGCAGATGCAGCAGCAGAACAGGCGCAGCCCGCCGTGCTTGGAAGATGAGAAGGGGCAAGAGTGTCGGCACAAGTTGCGTCCCACACCAAAGGCCTTCCCATCTTCCATGGCACCAATGACATACCATCCGGTCTCCTGCCATCGTCGCGCGCCAAACCATTTGGTTCAAGAATAGCTGGCACGCCGGCGGTGACAAGAGCGCGGCGGATAATATCATTTAGGTATGCATGACGAGACATACGACCTGCACTCCTGCTGCACGAAAGCCCGTGGTGCCCAAGCGTGTCGACTGCTTCTCCACAGTGACAACGATGTGGAGACACGCAAGGAGCACCTAAACGAAGGCAGGCGGCAATTCTGAACGTAGTGTCGTCCAACATAGTACCTATATTGGGCGACGGAAGAGCCTGAAGCCAGACACCTGATTCCCATTCTCCCACAGCCAGAAGGCGAGCACGTTCTGCAACGTTAGAGCAAGAGTTCAGTAAATTGATTCTAACTCTGCTGCAGAGCGGCCTATCCCACTGTCTCTGAGAGCATGGGTAGGTGGGCAGATCAGTATTTGGGCAAGCCATTTTCCAAGCATTAATGGCTTCAATCTTACCTGACACTTCAGAATTAACCAGTGTAGGAAACAATATTTTCCTGGTCAATTCTTCAGTGTCATGTATTGAAGCCAAAAATGCTGGTAAACTCACATCGGAAATTTTTCGAACGCCGAGACCGCCCAAACGAATAGGCAAAGACGCTTGGAGATAGGCTCGGTCATTCAAATCTGCGTTTAAAATTTGGCAAAGTGTGTTTTGAATAATTTTGTCCATTTTCTCCAAAAGGGCAGAATGTTTAAATAAGTGTGCTGAACGAAGGGCATGTGTTAATTTAGGGACGAAAAGACAGTACCGAAGAATTGTAAAAGCAGAATGGATATTAATATGAAGAAGTCGGTTTGAAACTGCACAAAAATTTTGAATTTTCTCTTCAATAAAAGAATCAAAGGCTTCTTCAAAAACGGGAGAGCCTAGGAGTAGGAGAGAACTTTTTTGCAATAATTTTAAATTTGGAGCCAGAATGTTAAATTTGTTAAATGCCGAAACTTTATCAATATTATCTTGTAAATAAATTTCACATTTTGATGAATTTAGTTCTAAGCCAATATTTTGAAATTCATTTTTTAGAAAAGCCAAATCACTAAGAACTGTGTCCACATCTCCTCCTAAGGTGCCGTCATCTAGATACCAAATATTTAATTTAGAATTTAGCTGACTAATTACGGATTGTATGGATAAACTGAAAATGACTGGCCCAAGAGGGTCACCTTGTTGACATCCAACTGCTGAGTCTAAAATATTGTCCTTGTATAATAATTTTGATGGGTGTCTGTAGCACTGCCAAAGAAAATTAAAAATTTTTGGAGTCTCTAATTTGGCCTGTGTCAACATGGTGTCCCTATTTACTGAATTAAAGGCGTTTTTGACGTCAACCTTAAGAACGACCTCTCCTGCGCCGCAGCCAAGGTAAGTCGACAGGGCATGTATGGCAGCCTCACAACCCCCTTTTGACCCGAAGCCGAGTTGTAGGGGTTGAAATTTGCTGGCCAACTCTTCCTTATAAAAATGGCAGCAAATTTTGGCTACCATACGCCTAAAGGTACAACCAACGGCAATGGGACGAGTGCCACCATCTTTTTTTCGCAAGGCGCACAGATTTGCACCATAGAGAATATCAATGATGCCCTCGTCCACATTGCCGGACAACATAAGATTGACTAACCCTGTTAGCTCCTTCAGGAGTGCCTCACCAGCCTCCCCAGCAGCTGGACTCAGGAGATCTTTCAGATGCTGAGGAGTCAAACCATCTAGGCCACCAGCTGAACCACTCCTAAAGGAGCCAACAGCTGTCAGCACTTCCTTGGCTGTAACACGTAAACATTCGTCGTTAAAATTTGGAGGATCGGGGAAGGACAGGTCATTCTTTGGCGCAGGGTGCTTGCTCTTCAGATCAGCAAGAGTTTCTGGAGAGCAAGGCGCCACCACGTCGCTACTAAATAACAACCTGGGTGCTCCTCTTATATCACCTTCTCTTAATTTTGATTCTACATAATAGAATAATGAATTTTTACAAAAAATTGAGAATTTTGGGTCGAAAATATGCGTCGAATTACAATTGTCTTTAATTTGAGATGTTAAACTCTTTTTGACTGCCTGATCTTTTGCAACATGTAAAATTCTATAAGAGAAGGTAAGCAACTGTTCCCAAGCGTAGGATGAGTTCTCCCGAACTACAAGTCCAATACAGTGGGCCAAGCTTTGAGCCACTGCTGGTCTTGCACCTCGGGGAATTCTTTTTAAAACTGGAATAGAATTTTTTAATTTTGCTATCGTTTGCCAAAAAGGAATTTGTGAATTAGAAAATTGAGAATTTGGAGGAGATTCTTGTCTTGAAAAAACATTTTGGGACTTGTGAACTTTCCCAAAATGTATCCTCAAGCCACGTTCCCCCTTAAAAAAGCGAGCTTGGGAACAATCGGGGCAACGAACCAGGTTATATTGCGACGTGGAAGGTTGACTAGCTACATTCAAAATTGCACCATTACTACAGTCTTGCGACATAAAAAGATAAATATAAAAAACTTACAGTGAATAATTACAATTTGTTAAAAGGAATGACTGATTATGTATGAATATTCTTATATAAATTTACACTAATAAAAAAAACTGTTTTTAAACAAACACACTGACACTGACAAAGGAGACACTGTTGCCTTATGGTTGCCTTGGCGCACCGAAGAGCCGGCGCGTCGCCGTCGCCGCATTTGTTACTATGTAGTTTATATAGGTATGTAGTTTATGTGCAAAACCAAGAAAATATAGAACAAAGTTAGGCAATGATGCCCTGTCTCTGTTTGTGGAGGTGGCTAAATGTTTAGTCAGAAACTTGTCTTCAGGCTTCCAATCATGCTCTACGTGAAAACAGTGATCGAGCGGACATTGAACACCGAGAAATTGCTACCACAACTGGTAAAGGTTTTCATGAAGTCACAAAGATAATATAATAAAATACAGTGAAGAAACTATAAAAAAATAATTTTAATAATTTAAATAGCCACTGTCATCTTTTCAAAATTCTATCTATTATTATCTATTATTTAAAATTTAATTTTAATTTTTATGACGTTTTAATTTTTTTTTTTTTTTAAACTTGTTTAAATATATATATTATTATTATTTAAGTATAGTATGTATTTAAAAGTATAATATCTGTGGTCTGATACCCATAATACTACCAAGTACCAGTATAACACATTTCCAATAGATAAAACCTGTCAATTTTAGTAAAATCCCTTCATCACTCAGGATTTTAGCTAATGATTTTCAAATTTACAGTTAAGAACCATCCCCGACAAATTGAATTTCGAATAAAAAAACCGCATCAAAATCGGCCCATCCGTTGGGCCGCTACGATGCCACAGATAGACACACACAGATACACAGGTCGAACTTATAACACCCCTCGTTTTTCGTCGGGGGATATTCTTTTAAAGGGTGAAGCCAGAAAATGGCTTGCTGAAAATACGGCGTTTTCACCCTAGCCCAACAGAAAGTGTCGTCTCTCGTCGTATAATAATCTAGCTCTGCTAAAGAGCTGTTTCCTTTCTACTACACTAGTAGGCGACGATGATAAAAACTTTTGTACTGCAGGTTTAAGTAGTTTATAACTTCATACTACGCAATACCCGGACTCAAAAATATTAGAACAGCCGACAGCTCGCTCTTCACGCTACGGACGCCCGGATATTTTAATCAATGATTTGTTGATTTTGTTATTTACATTTACAATTAATACACATTTGCTCCATTTATCATAATATTAAAAAATGTACCATGCAACCTTTATTTAGTTCTGTCTAATGCTATAATTATACGAAGTATCATAAAAGACATTGAAAACTGTATACATTTTGTTTCATTTTGTGGTCACACTACTCAGTGTATTTTCTTAGGGTTAATAATGAATGATTATCTCAGCTTAAAGGTAATTAATAAACAATTTAAGTTTTTGATTATTTAGTAGAAACTTTTTACTAAAAGGTACACCCACTTGAGTTTCTGATATTCCTTTGGTCAAACAGTTAGCACACGCAATATGATAATGGACGTGTGGATTGAGGGACCAGTTTTAATACTCATTATCTTGAAATTGCGCCAATATTTTGCTCCATTTCTTTTTTAGAAAATGTTTAAAGACTTTCACTCTAACCATAGCTGGAAAATTTGGGGATTTGATTCAGTAATTTTCACTGAAATATATATATTATTAGTGTGGACTGAGGGACCACAGTTTGGACGTTGTTTTTGTTTTTTCTTTAATGCTTTGGGACCTGTTATTTAGTAAATGAACCTTACTCATTCTATACTAAATGTGTGTAATCACATTACCTTCATTTTAAGGATAATTTCCGAGATCTGGCTAAATAGTCTGTGAGAACTGAGGGACCACATATAAAGGGCTGTAGTTTTTGATACATTTTTTTACAAATTCCAAGATTCGTTCTACAATTGTTTCTAATCTACTACTAAATCCTTGGTAATTTATTTTCCGAATTCCCAGTCTGGTCCCTCAGTTCACACGCACATGAACGGTTTGAATAACAGCGTGAAACCCTTTTTATAACAGCGTCCCAACGACTTTTATAACAGCGTCATGACGATATCTATAACAGCTTCGGACACCTTTTATAACAGCGTCATGACATCGTCTAGTCTAATTTAAAAAAAAAACTTGATCTAACTGCGCACAACTGCGAACACTTCTAGTTTTGTTCGTGACTGTGCAAAGTGCATCTTGGGTATTTTTTTGTAAATCAATGCTTAATTCCCTTAATATTCCAGGCAAACCCAGCGACGGATGCGTACGTGGAGCTCCAGTCGCGCTACGCACAGGTGTACTCCAGCGAGCTGCAGATCCAGGCCCACTTCACCGGAGTGCGGTGGTTCATGTTCCACTGGCCCAAGATATCGGCTCTTTTTGGTGAGTTATATACATCCAGAGGCTACGGTAACCAATCATCAATGAGCCGTATACTTGTCTGCCAACACAGTAGTATAACAAAATCGTACTAATAATATAAACAAGATGATGCTTGCGGTTTTGCCCGCATGAATTCTGCTCCTTTCCTGCATTTGTTGGCTACTTTTTATTCCAGGAATAAAAGATAGCCTAAGGCTGGATTCAACCAAAATCGAAGTAAGACTATAATAAAGAATAACTTTAAGGTATTACTTACCTACTTATACTTTAAGTGAAGTTATAGTAATGGTTACCATATTAGGTTGTGCCTGTTAGTTGTTTGTTTAATGTAAAATCGTAATGGTTACCATAGTTGGTTGTGCTTGTTGTTTGTAAAATGTAAAATCACTTTTAGTATAAATACAAGTTATTCTCTATCTCTAGTGTAGTCATACTTCGATATTAGTCGAATTCGACTTAAGTTTTATTCCAGATCCTGATCTATCTCTGTGCCAAATTTCAGGCAGATCTATTCAGCCGTTAGAGTGCGAAGAAGTTACAAACATTCTAGCTTACTTTGGTATCAGGTAGTGTTGTGTAAAAATGTTCGTGAATATTCATTTAAATATTTATCCAAAATATTTGTTTCGGTTGTTTTCTATGTATAATATGTATGTATTTAGAAATATATAAGTATGTTTATCAGTCGTCTAGATCCCATATCACAAGCTTATAATTATTTATTTATTTTATTAAAAAAATTAAATTGGACATTATTAACTAACACTTTTTATCCCTCTGCAGGAATCTCCACCAACTTATTCTTCGTGGCTCTGGTGTTTATACTCAGTTGGTATCATCTACAGGATGGGTTACCAGACTTCATAAAGGTAAGTCCATACCTATATGTTTTGGTTTTTTATCTAAGTGTGACGAAAAATGATTTGTGTTTAATATTAAATGTGAAAGTAAAATAAGACTAAGTAGGCATCATTAACATGCCGTCTATATTTAGTTTAGTGTGAAAAGTAATAAAAATGTAAACAAGTAATAAAATGTTGTTAACATTTTGGAGGCGCTCGTGGTCCCGCGGACTCGGTGTTCTGTAAACGATCACTGCAGTAAGCAACTTTCACTATGGCCGGTCCATGGATGGGTGTGATCACTATGTGACATTTATTTGAGCGTTTCCGTGCTTCGGAAGGCACGTTAAGCCGTTGGTCCCGGTTGCCAGTAAAATGGCAATCGTTAAGCTAAGTTGAAGGCTTTATTTTCAACAGCAGGCAGTCACAACCTGCGCCGGTCCATTTAAACACGGCAATACGGCTCACCACCTATTACGTGGGACAAATTATACAAAGGTAAAATGTGGGCATATAATATGCCTCTGCCTACCCCTTCGGCGATAAAGGTATGTATGTAACATTTTGTCTCACATCCAAGTAAATACGATATAGATAATTCCAAACGTGATGTATTTCTGTTGCCACTTTAACAACAAATATGTATCTACTAATAAGCTCGGGCCTGAGAAGACTATGAAGCCATTTACACTCCTGCATTTCGTTCATAATAGATGTTGCAACTATATCTAAGAACCCTCCCCAGACATGTCCCAACAATAATTTATCTTCATAGCCAGGATGCTCCGCCGTTTTGGAGTAACAGTGGTGCGTTCAAAGAGTGCGGACGCACGTGTGTACACACCACATGGTGTGTACACACCACCAAAATTTATAGCATTCGGCAGAAATACAAAAAATGAAAAAAAAAGGAGCTCCCGTAAAAAAAAAATGATTTCAAACGCACTCGTTCATGGGTTCATGAGGTTTCACTTGCACTCCCCTGGCAGAAAGAAAGTGCACTGAAAAACATTACTATACTTCGTGTAGAATCAAATGAAGTCGACTTTTTTGTATAATGTGTCATGGGCGCTGTCAGGAGTATTTCCAGGGGGGTGCATCAGAAGGGCTAAAAAGGCAACATTGTACGTTTCATAATCTCATAAATCATCATCATCATCAGCAGATCATAAAATGTTTTATTTCACTGCGTTTGTTAATATTTCATTTCATTTTGGTGCCTTCCCCGTATTCTTTTCGGAGTATCAATATCATATATGATTGGGTTATGAAATGAAGTGAAGTAGATTCATTTAATAATGTTACCATTTCTCGTCTCTAAAGCTTTTCTTTTACGAATCTGCAAATGAATCAGATTATGAATGTAACGCGCTATGTTGCCTTTTTAGCCCTACTGATGCACTCCCCTGGAAATACTCCATGGAAATGGAAATACACAATATACGAATGAAGAATGTAGCGAGCGTGTGCGGCAGTGACCGGCGAGTGATAGAACCAAAACAGGATAGGTACAAAAAAGTCGACTTAAAGCGATCTGATTATCACAGGCCTACTGCACCTCTATGACTCCTGGCTGAATCTATACTAATATTATAAAGAGGAAAGATGTGATTGTTTGTTTGCATCGAATAGGCTCCGAAACTACTGGACCGATTTGAAAAAATTCTTTCACTGATGGGAAGCTACACTCTTCCCGGTAAACATAGGCTATATTTTATTCCCGTATTTCCACGGGGACGGCAGGTACGGTGAAACCGCGTGACGATATCTAGTATGCTATAATTATGTTGTATTCCAGAAAAAAATCTGTCCAGCGGCGACAGCTGAAGATGACAAGCTACTAGTTAGCAAGATCAAGCTGGAGAAAGAAGGTGAGTTGGAGATGAGTTGCGGGATTGCCGGTGAGTACACGTGGTATACCATCGACATAGACAAAAATAACCACATTTTTCATGTTACGTTGTTGCTCACGAAGAGCTCAGAAACTTCTAACTGATTTTCATGTAGAAAAGCCGCCAAAAAGATAAAAAAAACTAGTTTTATGAAGACATACAGCATTACTTACTTTTTTTTTCTTTTGTTTTTATCCAAATCCTGATGACCCCAAATGCCTTAGGCCCGTCTATTACATAAAAAAATATCTAAAAAGCATTGATTTTTTCCCTTCGGCCAGATTGGAAACCAAGGTTTGGAAACCGGTTTTGAAAAAAGAATTATTTTTCTTTTAACGAAACCTGGTTTCCAATAAAGAAAAATAATTCTGTTTTCGAAACTGCTTTCCAAAACAGAAAGTTAGATCTTATTTCGAAACTCTTCCAATATAACTTTAGAACTCTCTTAGGCAAGATATAATTTCTTGGCCACTTACAAGTATCGTTATGTATAAAAACAAGACGTTATCCACAAACCATCTTGAGGCATACATTGGCCGTCGACAGCCCAAACCGAATAATGAGAAGCAAAAACTACATAGAAATTGATAATAATAACAAGGCTTCCATAAAACTGCTCAAGGAAGAAAAGATTACATTAGGACACTGTAAGTATAGAAATTATTTCTCCATTTCTTTTTCTAATATAGGTTAGTACCTACTTAATATGATTTCACTAAGTTTAACTTACCATTTTACGTGAAGTTTGTTTTTATTGATATGAAAATATTCCATGGTTAATAGGCACCAATTTCAGTTGAATATGTATTTCGTAACTGTACACATAAATAAACAGCTAGAAGAGTTTTGAAAGAAGATCAAACTTTCTGTTTGAGTTTCGAAAGAAGATCTAACTTTCTGTTTTGGAAACCAGTTTCGAAAACAGAATTATTTTTTTTTATTGGAAACCAGGTTTCGTTAAAAGAATAATATTTCTTTTTTCGAAACCGGTTTCCAAACTTTGGTTTCCAATCTGGCCGAAGGGGATTTTTTTTTATACAAAAGCTTAAATTTTTCTCTCAATTTAGTCATATGCTTGTAAAAAAAAAGATTTAAATCGCCTTATATGTATTTTTCCAGATCCCGTTCTTTACGATGAAGACGCATTGCTCAAGGAGTTCCAACAGATTGAACCGAAAGAGACGAAAAAGACTTAAAATAGTGATATATATTTGTTATTTATTGAGATATGAGGTTATTTTTTGTTATAAGTACTTACAGCTTGGCATAAAAGAGTAGAAAATAATGCAGTTCGTATGGCAACCCGTTAGAAAGAACCACCAATCAGTATCCAGTTGACAACAAACGTCAATAAAAACCACCAATCAAATTGTAGTACGTCAATATTAATTGTCATATGTGACGTAATTGACAGTTGACAATGTAGCCAGCATGAAAAATATTAGTTTCGTTTGTAGATTTGCCAAGCTTTACGCTTCTAGAGCTGGTGAAGGAATTATTATTATTTAAAAACAAATTTTAAAATCCATCATGTTATCATATCGTGCAGAGATAATATATTGATGTATTAAAGGACTTTGAAGATTGTTAAATGTATTTTTAATAGCGAAAGTTAATATCTTAACAAGTTTATTTAAGAAAATGGATATATTTCTATGATCTATGCAGAAAATGCAGATAAATGAAGATACAGACTATTCACTGGGGGTGTAAAATTGAGGCTGGACTGTGTGATAAAAAAATTAAAGTTTAGTCTCAAATGTAAAATATTATTTTGAAGTTCATCGGTTTCAAGAAAAAAAAACACTAAATGCAAGTCGGACTCACGCACGGAGGGTTCCGTACCAAAATACGGCAAAAATCACGTTTTTGTATGGCTAAAACTGAATTGAGTCGACTTGAAATTTTTCGTGTACGACTTGTTTTCTCTCTTTCCTACAGTATGTAGGAGTGTTATCGTAAAAAGAGATGAAGTAAATTATAGACAGACGGAAAACCTCTAGTTATTTATATTGATGGGTCACAATATATGCTTTTCTAGCACTTTAGTAGCTAAAGTAAAGAGATAACAGCTGTATTTTTATAGCAAGGTGAAAGACTTTATTTGTTTCGTTATTATTTTTATAGTATTTACGCCAAAGAAGCTTAAATAATATAACATTCCCATAGATGTATGTATATTATTGAAATATTTATGTAATAAATATTTTTAGTTTTGTAATTAAAGATACTTTATGGATGTGAATGTTCTTGTTTTATTAAAAACCTTTTTTTTTTTTTTTTTATTTATTTATAAATTTGTGAACACAGGTTACAAATAGGTGTTTACATTTCATAAATAGGACTCCATGTTCTGTCAGCATATATGACGTACAAACTTACTATACCAGGTCACTTAAAAATACACAACAATAACAAAAAACTTGAACTAAGCTGAACGCATGCAGTCACCGGTTCCTTAAATAGATAGGTAATTAAATTTCAACGATATTATTGTCCAATAAATATTCTTGTACTGTGTAGTATGCTTTTTCGACAAGCAACGACATTAGTTTCTTTTTAAAAGGAATGATCTCATTCGTCTTCAGAAGAAATTTTGGTAATTTGTTGTACAGTCTTGGAGCCCTACCTAAGAAGCTTTTATTGAAAATAGCTTTCTTATGAGCTGTTTTTTTTTTTTTTTTTTTTTTAACGCGAGGGAAAATCTTCGTAGGATGCTATGCCGGACTCTTACCGACTAAAAAACCTCACGTAACGCCCAACAGCCTATGGTTGAGAGCTCCGGGTAAGCCCTCAGGAAGGATGTCCCGTGATTCTTATGAGCTGTACAACAATTTTTATCTCTATGCCGAACACTCCTTAAGGTGTTAAACAAGATGGACCTTATACCAAGACAACCTTATATTGGTAGCGCCATCTAGGTAGTACTTCAAACCGAAGATAATATAATAGTATTACATACAGAGAGGCAGCTCCCTGCCCCCCACTGAGCAAGCTTCCCCACCCCCGCCAGTGTCATATAGTTGGAGGATGTTTTGACGGAACATTTGCTTAGCCTTATTTGGTCACACACACATTCAAGCTCTGTACAAACAGTGTCAGAATTGAAAACTAATCATTTCTATGGAGTTTCCGCCCTGTGTTTCAAACACTTTTTTTCCCGATTTTCCCACATGTTGAGAATTGAAAGGAAAAGAGTTTCTTTTTCGGGACGTCTTATAGTCTATACATATAATAAAATGATAGAAAAGTCAAAACTGTACATTGGAAATATTTAAAAAAAAAACACTCGCTGGGTGTTCAACATAAGATACCGAAGCCGAAAATATAGTTAGAAATTTTTTTGTCTGTTTGTCGGTTTGTCTGTTTGTCTGTTTGCTTTGCTTTGTCCGGAAGGATCTCGAAAAGTACTGAATGGATTTGGTTCAAATTTTGTACAAATATTAGCTAGGGGTAGGGTCTTAAAATAGGCTATATATTATCACGCTACATATCCTAGGGGCTAAGCAGAGAGCAATCAAATTGGCATTATAACATAATTTGCACGCGTACGAAGTCGCGGGCAACATCTAGTCACTTTGCACGCGTACGAAGTCGCGGGCAACATCTAGTCACAAATAAAAACAAACATATTTTCAAAAAATATTTTATTATTATAATAATGTACAATATTTATAAAAACCGTTATGCTATTTACAACCATTTTCTAAATTTCCCGCGCCATATATGAATAGAATTACTATAAAAATAAAATAAGTACGTAGTTTCAATTCTTCAAAGGGTATGATTGATTCACGCTCATGAATTGGCCGACGTACGCTAAATTAATTTCCATGTTTCCGTAAAATTGTAATCTACCTTGCGAGATCATAAACAGTCGAGATTTACAATCTAATAAAATAACGGATTATTTTCCATTACATTGTAAACTGACGAAACGAAATATTACAAAAAAATAATGCTGGACATTTGCCGCCAGGCGGCCGCTACCGCAGCTCGCCCGCTTTGCTCGTTCGCCTTCGCGTGTTAATGGTCGCTATTCCAAACTGACCTACAGCTCGCGCCGCATAACTTTGCGTCTATGAAGTTCGTTCATTCGCGCCGCAATTATCCAATAATAGGTATTATGAAATAAACTACTGCTGAGACAGGAGGGGCGCCCCTCCGACCTCAGCTGCGCAGTCCATTCCTGTACGTAGGCCTCTCCCAATTTACGCCACAACACACGGTTCTGCGCCTTCCGCATCCAGTCCCAGCCTTCGACCTTTTCCAGATCGTCGTTCCATCTGGCGGGTGGACGTACTACGCTACGTTTGCCAAGTCGCGGTCTCCACTCCAGAACTTGCTTGCTCAATCGTTTATCCTGTGATACCTAATATGTAGTGCATAATTGCGGCGCGAACGAACGAACTTCGTAGACACAAAATTAAGTCGCGCGAGCTTTAACCATCTTTTACGGTTCACAATATTTGGATAGTTCTTCTATCTTGTATCTGGCTAGGTAAAATTACAATCTTAGGCTACGTTCACATGATGCACGTTTTTCTCGTCCACGATTTTCCCTTACATACATACATACATATGGTCACGCCTTTATCCCCGAAGGGGTAGGCAGAGGCATATTATAAGCCCACATTTCACCTTTGTTTAATTTGCCCCACGTAATAGGTGGTGAGCCGTATTGCCGTGTTTAAATGGACAGGCGCAGGTTGTGACTGCCTGCTGTTGAAATAAAGCCTTCAACTTAGCTTAACGACTGCCATTTTACTGGCAACCGGGACCAACGGCTTAACGTGCCTTCCGAAGCACGGAAACGCTCAAATAAATGTCACAAAGTGATCACATGGATGGTCACCCATCCATGGACCGGCCATAGTGAAAGTTGCTTACTGCAGTGATCGTTTACAGAACACTGAGTCCGCGGGGCCACGAGCGCTTTTCCCGTACACGATGCAATCGTTCACACGGCGACCATTCAACGCGTTTTTAACGTTAAATGGGTTAGTCGTGTGAACGAAACAACGTGAACATATGCGCCACTACGATTCGTATTCGAGAAAATCGTGCTGACGCACGGCGATCCTAGTGCCAACTCCGCACGGTATACGGGAAAACGTGTCTCGCACACGCGATTTTCCCGTATGGACTACATGTGAACAGTTTCATATATTGTCTACTGCCACTACGATTGCATCGTGTACGAGAAAAACGTGCGCCGTGTGAACGTAGCCTAACAGTTTTTACAATATTAAACGTCACTAGAAACACGTATCGTCTTAAATGTCCAATGGTAAAGCTGCCATTCCTGAACGTGAGTTTTGACACAGTTAAAGTTTATTTTAAAGAAGTGCGTAATGCTATTTTTGTTGTGAAAATCTCAAGTCTGAATAAAATTTTTCTAGTGGCGATGATTTCTCTAGGACACTTTTTACAATTTTTGGGTATCCCGTACCCAAAGGGTTAAAACGGGACCCTATTGATGAGACTTCGCCGTCCGTTTGTTTGTCTGTCCGTCACGAGGCTGTATCTCAGAAACAGTGACAGCTAAAGAGCTGAAATTTTCACAGATGATATATCTGTTGCCGCTACAACAAATACTTAAATCAGAAAAAATAAGGGGTGCTCCCATACAACCAACGACGTATTTAATATAGACACGTCATGCACGAACTTCACGGCTTTCAAAAACAGCAGAACTTTTATACGTTTAAAAAAAGAATTTCTATGAAATTATCTATGGTAGCATGTATGAAAAGTAAGGCAATTGCCTGACTTTTTTGTTGCCATTTTTCAGTGTTAGTAACATATCTATAGTTTTCATATATCATTGCATACAACAACGTTATTTTTTGCGGTTTTTGGTATGGAACTCTCTGTGCGAGTCCGACTCGCACTTGGCCCGTTAATTTTTTTTTACAAAATAAGTTCGATATTTCCCATCTGCCAGGCGTCCGGTGAATGAATTCGGAGTTTTGAATTTTTGATTGAGGTTTCACTATTGTCTATACTTACTAATATTATAAAGAGGAAAAATTTAATTGTTTGTTTGTTTGCATCGAATAGGCTCCGAAACTACTGAACTGATTTGAAAAATTCTTTCACTGTTGGGAAGCTACACGATCTCCGGTGAATATAGGCTATATTTTATTCCCGTATTCCCACGGGAACGGTAGCTACGCGGGTGAAACCGCGTGACGTCAGATTTTATTCAATATAATATTGAAGTTAATACCTACCTAAACCTATAGGTTTACTTGGCACCGACTTCAGTATGACATTCAATAAAATCTGATAAAGATTACTTTGTGCTAAGTTTTATTTTTCTGTTTTTGTTTGAAGTCGGTTTTATTTTTTGTGAAAAACTTTTTTTAATGTTTAGGTCCCTACATAGCGGACAGCCTAGCGAGCCATTTGCGATCAACTTTCAATGGCCAAGTCGTTTATATAAATTCAACAAAGAAATAACATTAAATTAATCATTATCTATAGCACCGTTTCGTTGCAGTTATTATAATGATATGATTAGATACATAAAGTTAATTTTTTAAAGTGCTAACCTCATGCTAGCGCAGAGCACTTAAAATCATTATTTGTTAATATCTACTTTTTAAATTTTAAACCCATTTAATTTGGAACTAACAATAATATTAAACATAATTTTGATACTGAGGGCCTAAATAAGCAACATAGCTCGTTTAATTCATATTCTGATTCATTTGCAGATTCATACAAGAAATGCTTTAGAGAACCTAAAATGGTAAAAATAATAAATGAATTATTTGCAATTCATTGCATACCTACTCCAATCTTCATTAATCAATTTAGATTAATGTTGTTACTCCAAAAATAAAATCCGGGGAACCATTTTATAATTCATCAAATATTTTTAGTTAACAATTCAGTGAAATTAAACATTTTATGATCAGATTATGAAACATGCAATGTTTCCTTTTTAGGCCCGCTGATCATATAATTCAAATTTTATATATAAATTACAACAGTCTTAAAATTTAAATACCATAAACCAACAATTTGTCACCTAAATGTTGCTAGAGTGATCCTTAAAGAATTAACAGTATTTTAAAAAAATAATATCTATTGACATTGATAATAATGCCTTATTTGACAGTAGTAATGACCAGTGTTGCTACAGTAAATTCTTGGTAGAAATCATGTCTCAGCTAGCAGTAGAAGCGTAGCGGGATAGCTCTGGTAACACCATGCCGACCGCCTGGAAAAATTGTGCAATCTACCGTGAGCTTGTTAACAACACCGTCCAAAAGGTGGTGCATGAGAGGAAATACGATTAAGGAAATACAGGTAGGTAGGGGGATGATTATATGAGTGGTAAAAAATATTAAAATGGGACTGAGAGAACAAATAAAAAATAAAATTGGGTAATTATCACACAAATGCACAATGAATGAATGAAATGAAATGAAAAATGAATGAAAATGAAATGAAATGAATGAAAAAATCTTTATTCATATAGGTCACAATGTAACGCCTATGAACGTCCAAATGATTGCTTCTACATTTACATTTACTGCCAGATTCGCAAAGCAATAGGAAGAGCTGGAGAAAAAAGAACCTGGCAATAAAACTCCGCGGCCACTCTTTAAACATCCATTATTTAATAATATTGAAATTTCATTGTAGTATATTAAAAAGTAAATAAAAATTTATGCAATTCTGTTTTGGCAGCTAGTTTATGAGCAGGGAACAAAAATTACTTTTAGGTTATGAAAACCAGTGAAGTATGGGTAAAAACTAAAATTTAATTTGAGAAAACAACTACTATAAGTCCAGTTAACAATGTGGATGGAAGGCCCTCTACTTTCCGATCCCGAACAACGCGTTCCGGTTAGAGATGCCACTCATACACAGTGGAGAGAATCTTCGCAAGAACTGAGCGCTTCAAAAGATCTATAACAACCTGGAACGACCTGCAGGAGCGTGAAGAGGCACATCACATGGCCGCCAACTTGAGGACCACTGTAAGAAGTCTTACGGACTGGTGAGAGTGGCCCACAATCGCTAGATGCGCCACGGCTTTCCATCAGGCTGGCGACGTCAATTTGGCTAGCTAAATATAAAAAAAAGAAAAATTACTGGTAAATTACCTCATTGTCAGCCCGTTCGTCATCGCTCTGGTACTGGACGTCCAACTCCGAACTGTTGACGCTATTTTCCCAGTCCTCGGACGAATCGATAGACGATCCGTCAAGATCCATCTCTGTATGGCAATTTATTATTATCAAACAAATTACTTCATACTAATATCATAAAAATCTAAATTAAACATTTAAAAAAAACACCACGACGACGTATAAAAATATTTGAAAAATATAATTTAAATAACCCCCGACTCACAAAAAAAGGACAATATAAAACCTGTTTTTACAGGTTTTTTGTGAGTCCTCTTTTTCAACAATAGGTAACAATAGAAATACATTCCACTCCTCATATCTTTCGAATGGCTAAACTAATTTTCATAAAACTTGCGGTATCGTGATGTATAAGTTATGATCTTTCATATTTTGATACCCATCACCACTTTCACCCCTCATAGCTTTGAAATGGCTTAACCGATTTTTTTAAAACATAGCTAAGAACCCTCTCCCTTAACCCATCTTTCAAACAAAAGAAACAGAATCAAAATCGGTTCATCCGTTTGGGAGCTACGATGCCACAGACAGACTTACAAACACAAACAAACACACACACACGCACGCACCCACACACACACACCCACACACACGTCAAACTTATAACACCCCGTACGGGTTTCCGTCGGGGGTTAAAAAAGGATAAAATAAAAACCTCCCAACCTAATAAATAAATGTACTGCGACATAATTAACGTGAAAACTTTAATTTAAAATATCCGTCTAATCTCTGTAAAATATAGCTTGATCTCTGTGACAGTTATATTAACGGAAACAAAATTGACTTTTATGACAACGACATAAAGTTGTTATTTACAGTTTGCCCCTCTGTGTTCTCACTCTCTGCATTTCAACCGCAAAAGCTTTATCCCGTTAACATAAAGTCTATTAATGTTTACGTTTGTAGAACTGTCACAGAGATCAAGCTATATTTTATAGAGAGTTTTGAAATATTAGAGTAACGTAAAATGGTGATGGGTGCTCCCAAATATCCCGACGGATATTTATTATCTCGCGTTACAAAAGTTGGGGAGGTACAGCCTCGTGAAGTCGTGACAGACAGACAGACAGCAGAGTCTCAGTAACAGGGTCCCAATTATACTCTTAAGGCACGAAACTCTCAAAATCAGTATAATCGTTTAGGAGAAGTTCGGTAACAAACATCACGACACTAGATTTTTATAAGTATACCTACTAGCTGATGCCCGCAGCTTCGCCCGCGTAAAATTTGTTCCCGTTCCCGCTTCCCGTTGGAACTTATTCCCGGGATAAAAGTAGCCTAAGTTATTCCTTATTACATAAGCTATCTGTCAGTGAAAGTTCCGTCCAAATCGGTCCAGCCGTTCCAGAGATTAGCCGGAGCAAACAGACAGACAGACAGGCAAAAATTTAAAAAAAATATATTTTGGTATGTGTACCGTATATACATTCAAATGCATGCAGTAGAAAGCGGTTATTTTAATATTACAAACAGACAATCCAATTTTATTTATTTGTATAGATTACTTATTAGATTACAGAAACAACAAAATAATGAACTCAACTCACTCACTAACCTAATTCAAGCGGATCCGGGTGCCTCGCTTGTGGCACAGCTGGGAGTCGAATCGCCGTAGCATTGACAGCTAGTGCTTGCACATGAGCACCTCTACTACTAGACTGTTGCAGACTTAAGTCTATGAGGTTGCCGTCTGTAGTGGGTAGCTCTTCAGCGTACCGGACTAGTGGGTGCTCCTGTTAGGAATATATTATACTATACTATACTATCTTCACGCCAAATCCCTTGCGGGGCAGGCAGAAAGAATCGAGCGCCACACGGCACGGTCCATACACACACACACCTCACTTGCTTCTTCAACTTTGTAATACTTTTTTTTAAGGAATATATTGTAGTACCTATGAAAATATTATAAAGAGGAAAGGATTGATCGGCTCTGAAACTTCTGAACAGATTTGAAAAATTCTTTCACTGTTGAAATAGTATGTGTATGTTTTGAAGAGCTGGCAGCGTGAGTATAGCACATGAGGTCTTACAAATATCGTTAGACTATGGTGACTTTTTTCCATAAGCTTGTCTGCTACCTAAGTGCTACCTAATAAAAAAAAGTGTGTGCGTGTAACCTTTACGCGCGATTGAAGTAAAACTTCTTTGCTATTGACGGCATCAAATGTTATATTAATATCATTCGTTCGAATTTTGAATAGCGGAAACTACGTCTCCGCTGTTCAAAATTCAAATAGCGTTACATACCTACTTCCGTCAGAAAAAAATCTAAGTTACTCCCTAGTATAGGTCGCGCCTAAAGAAGTTTTACTTCAAAAAATGTATGTAAAAACCAAATAGTTAAGGTGAACACAGTGGATATATTTTTATATAATAGAGCCATTGGAAAGAATAGGAAATTCTAAGTAAGATCCATAACTTATTTTCGAAAGTCCTATTTACCATCGTCATGTGGTACGTTTGGTACTTACGGGATGGGCCAGTTCACAGATAGGGTTTAGTCTGAGGTCGATCATCTCCAGTACCATCAAGAAGCTTGTGTCAAAATCTTCTGGCAGTGAAGCTATCTGGAAAATAAGTAGTAATTTATGAGTGTGGATGTCTGGATGTTTTTTACCCATACATGCTCTATCGGCTGAAGGGATCTGTGAAAGTTCATGAACATGTTTTTGAGGTAATTAGTATATAGAAACTTTAAACCGGTTTTACGGGTAAAGTATTCATGTGATTTTTTTTTCTTCATTTTTGTAATGTTTCTTGACTGATGCCACGTCACGTGACGAAATTTGAACAGGTAGTTTTGTTACACTTTATATTATCATTATTTCAAGAACAATAAATTATTATCAGTAAATATTATAATTAATATAATTATAAACTAAGAATTGAATATTTACAGAATAATGGGGAAAGAGGAAACGGTAGGAACAATAGACAAGACTGTCTTAACCCTTGTTATAGAATTATGTGCAATCGCAATTGACTGGTAAGGTTTCAATAAGGCTGGCCGCATTGCCACATCGGATGGCAATGCATATGCTCTGAGCGAGAAAGAGGCCTGAAGATGTTTTAATGTTTGTTACTCAATTACACTCTAACAACCGACCAATTTGGGCTGAATTTTAATATAGGGGATTATTACAGTCTGGAACAACACTTTTATCTCCAGAATATGTTCCCTTGTGCTTCTGGAACGGGAAAAGAATTTCACGCAGGCTACGCCACTGGCATCATCTAGTCTTTTTCTCTACACCTAAACTCTGGCTCTCATACTTGCTATGCCTCAAGGGACAAGAACCTTGTGATCTGAATTCTACACAGATTATTATGAATCTATATCGACTGCCTCGTTGGTCTAGAGATGAAAATGTGTGAATGCGGCGCTCAAGGTCATAGGTTCCATTGCCACTGTAGACAATAATTTATTTGATTCATAAATGTTTGTCTCAAGAGTCTGGTTGTTTCTATGTATGATAAGTAAATACATACATACGCCTTTATGCCTGAAGGGGTAGGCAGAAGCATATTATTATATGCCCACATTTCACCTTTTTAGAATTTGTCCCACATAATAGGTGGTGAGCCGTATTGCTGTGTTGAGATGGACAGGCGCAGGTTGTGACTGCCTGTTGTTGAAAATGTTCAAGCCGCCTAAAAAGGCCTTCAACTTGGCTTAACGACTGCCATTTTACTGGCAACCGGGACAGACCACTTCACGTGCCTTCCGAAGCACAGAAACGCTCAAATAAATGTCACAAAGTTGTCATATGAATGGTTACCCATCCAAGGCGCCAGTCCTTGTGAAAGTTGCTTACTGCAGTGATCGTTTACAGAACATTGAGTACGTGGGGCCACTAGTGTGTATGATAAGTATGTTTATCAATACATATAATAAAATCGTAACAGGTCGCTGTCTGTACATGGAAGATAAATAAGAAAAAATATTATAGGGGGGCTTTATGAACGCAATAGAACCCAAAACAATGATTTTTGTCTGTTTGTCTGTATGTCTGTATATCTGTTTGTCTGTACGGTTGTGCACGCTAATCGCAGTAACCGCTCAACCGATTGCAATGCGGTTTTTTTATTGTGTTGAGGTTTGCTCCAGTTAACATTTAGCATTTGTTTTATGTACCTAAATAGGTTTAGAAATAAAAGAGTTATAACTCTTTTAAGAATCAGATATTTTGAAAATTTTAATTGTAGGGGTTTCTTTGAATGTGAGTGAACCTAAACTGGCGTGTTGGCTTAATCATAAAAGAGCTTAATGATTAAGACTATTTTTAAACAATTCAGTCCGCGCCGAAGGCGTGGACTGAATTGTTTTAAAATAGAAAGTAAAAGTATATAAATTAATGAAAAAGATAAAGATTAATGTCTGCGGTCTGATACCACAAGCAAATTATTCCTAGCTTACTTTAGGATCAGATAGCACTGTGTGACAATGTCTGTGACTATTAATTATTTATATATTCACTCCTCACCAGATTGTTATTGAGTTGCAAGAACATAAGGTCAGCACATTTAAGTATAGACATTGGAAAGTCCCTAATTAAATTGTTTCTCAAGTTACAGTGGACGAGTGCCTCCATCTTATCCATGCAGTCTGGCAATGTTTCTATATTATTGTTTTCAAGAGTCAACCATCTGGAAAATGATGAAATATGAATTAATATAAACCCAGTACCAGTCAAAATTTGACAGTAATTCAGTTTAAAAGATAGCTTTACGCACTTTTTCTCTATAAAAACTCGTATAGTCGATAAGAAAACGATTATCAGCATAATTACCTTAATTTTGTTAACCTAGTCAGCTCTTCTGGTATAGTTTTTAACTCATTGCCTCTTGCACCAAAGGTGTCCAACTTTTCTAGCTTTCCGATTTCTTTCGGTATTTCCCGCAAGCCTATTCTGTTGCACCAAAACGCTTCAAGGTTTTCTAATTCTCCTATTTCCGGTATCAATATTTTTAATGGATTGTAGCTTAAGTTTAAATTCACTAAATTTTTCAAGTTACCTATCTCCGGTGGCAAAGAACTTATGTTATTATAATCTAGCGTTAATGTAGTGAGATTTAACAAGTGTGTTATATCAACAGGAACTATTCTAATTTTATTTCTGTGCAAATAAAGATGTTCAATATCTGAACAAGTGTATAGTAACGTCGGTATATCTATTATTTCAAAGGCATTTAAACTCAACCGAGACTTCTTCTTTACTATGGCCTGTTCAATGAGAGCCAATATGTGATTTTCACGAATAAATTTCAATATCGCACTCATATTTGTGTCTATTTTTGTTACATTTCTATTGCGTTTTTGAATTTGTTGTGATTATGACAACTTGGCTTGGCTGTGGCTGACACCTATGTTTTTATTTTCCTCTTGTTGCATTTCAGTTCCCAAAACACAAATTAAAGCATGAAAGAGAGATAGGATATGAATTACTGAACTTATCTGACAGAGACAGAAGAAAGACTGGAACGGAAATGTCAGTGTCAAATTATGTAACGCAAATGTTTTGGTATTGCCATTGCATAGCAATAATTTTATACCAAAAATATGAAAAATACTAAACTGCACTTTGATACCTAGCTAATTTTCATTTTACTAAATTTGCAAGAAAATGCTTTATTTCAATATAGAAATCTATGTACTAAAATTAAAACGCGTAAATATACTCACTGGAGTTATTAGTATGATGCACATAAAACATTCTACTGATACTGCACTACAGTATTGATTTTCCTCAGTAAAAGTGAAAATGGCCGACGGAACCACCACCTTTAATGGTGTTGTGGAGACCATGATAAAATGTAAATGTGAGACACAGCTTCAATAGAGATATTCAGAAGTTACAAGAAATTCAAAGCTAATTAAAGCGTTTAAACACGAATAAACCATAAAATTTATTCAAAATGTGGCCATATGTATTCAAAATATTTTTTTTAATCGCATTAATTATTCAAAGTTTTATTGTGAATGCTTATGGTAAGTACATAATTCACGTACTTTATCAAAACTTTGATGTGCCTTATGCATCCACATCACCGCTTATTCCCTTCTACAATACACGGAGCACTTAGTTAGTTAACAGAAAAAAGACAATTCCGTATTCTGATTTGTTTTGACCGCCTCGATCATATGCGATAGTGTATGCGATTAGCACGTTGAGGTCCTGGGTTCGATTTCCAGCTTGAATATAATGCTTATTGTTTCGGAGTTTGGGTGTTTTCTGCATAGGTATAATATGTCCCATACATAATATGGTCAAGCCTCCATTACCGAAGGGGTAGGCAGAGGCATATAATACGCCCACGTTTCACCTTTTTTAGAATTTGACCCACGTAATAGGTGGTGAGACGTATTGCCGTGTAGAGATGAGATGGCCAGGCGCAGGTTTGTGACTGCCTGCTGTTGAAAATTTTCAATCCGCCTAAAAAGGCCTTCAACGACTTATTTTACTGGCAATATGGACCAGCGGCTTAACGTGCCTTCCGAAGCACGGAAACGCTTAAATAAATGTCACAAAGTAGTCAAGGACTGGCCATAGTGAAAGTTGCTAACTGCAGTGATTGTTTACAGAACACTGAGTCCGTGGTTCCACGAGCGCTTATAAGTACTTAGTTAAATTAGATCCATTTGTAAGAACTTATATAAGCCTATTTCCTACTAGATGATGTTGTGTGAGAATGTATAAATTATTTAAAACCTACTTGTTTATTTATGTTTAGTTGTCATTTGAGAACTTCGTAATATGTGACCTATTTGGAATGCTTTGTTGTTTTGGCGGAATATACTTCGCTCTTAGTATCTGATATGACTTTGTAAAGAGGATTATTTAAAAACAAATAGAACAGTAAGTATACTAACTACTTAAGTACATAACACGATCTAAATAGACTTATATTTCAGGCTCCCAAAACAATAGTTTCCACAACATACGAAGATCAAACGATGATGGTTCAATGAAAACACAAAGAACTTCGTCATACAGGTCGTTTCAGCCAGTTTACATGAAATACCATAAGTCAACATACCCTCGTGTTGATGATAAGCCGGACTATGACATAACTTACGACACAGATTATGGTGGTGTGATGTCCAATTTTACGTCTTCCATGTACGAGGATAATCCTCAATTATATCCAAATCCAGAGTTTATGGCTAGAAGTGTAAATCAAGGTAAGATAGTAAACATTTAACTAATACTATTAAGAGTAAAGATTTGACTGATTGTTTGAATGTTTGCATTGAATAGGCTCCGAAACTACTGAACTGATTTGAAAAATTCCTTCACTGTTGAGGATCTACGCTATTCCCGGGTGATATCATATCTCCTGGGACATCGTGTCGACTAATACTAAAAATGCGAAAGTTTGTGAGAGTGGATCGCTCTAACAACTGAACGGATCTGGCTGAAATTCCGTACAGCGTATTAAAATTCCGTATAGCGTCTTATAAAAAACAGCTAATTCTATCCCGGGATTAAGTTCCTATGGGAGGGAGGTTTGGGAACAGAATCCGACGAGGATGGAGCCGCAGGCGTCATCTAACGGAATATGGATTGACATTTAATCATAATTCAAGATTTTCCCTCTGGCAGTGATAAGTAAAACTGCAGACAACAAAGTAGATTCAGACATAGATCTACCAGATGACTCGTTGGCTGATGCAGACTTGAAGGAGCACAACATAATAGATAGCGTTACGTACGTGTACGGGTTTAATAGCTGTCACGGAGTCCGCAACGATTGGATAGGGCTGGTAAGTAAAAAAATCTTACTAAAAAGTTAAATAAGCAAGGTTTGGATTATGTTCATGTGTTTATAATGTAAGGAGCAAGCCCAGTATTTTTTAATACGAGTATAAGGAAAAAAAGCCAATTAGAATAGAATAGAGAATAAACCCGTGGCCTTTTCTTCACAATGGTATCACTCTGCCTGGCAACAGCCACTACGTTAGTAAGTTTAGAGAACCTTAACTTTTTTTCTTTCTGTGTGGCATCATCTACAAAATTTTCGATTATTTTCATGTTAGATGACATAGATTAGGAAAGGATATTTTTACAGTAGTATTTTATTCCATAGATCTTTCTAACCGGTGGGATATCAATAATTATACTGCTCGCAGCAGTTGTGTGGTTAATGTGGAGCTGGTACGCGACGGACTTTCGTAAAAACAGCAAGTTGTACCCCATTCATATCAACTTGTGCTGTTGTTTTACGGCTTGCACGACTATTTACGTTCAAGCAGCTGTGGTGAGTTCTCAAAGTACATAGTAAATGAACATAGTCACTTTTATACAACTAAATCCAAATCACCAGTTACTAATTTCTACTCTTATTTCTATTTCTATTTCTCCCACTAATATTCCTGCTCCAAAATGCGTTGTCATAGCATTCTACGAGCAAAAGTAACATTCGAGATATAAAATATATATTCATACAAGTGTTGCACCAGTTTGTTGATTATTGTGGTACTTTAAGGCCAATATAACTGGAAGAATGAAAAGATGATTTTATTGATACCTACCACAAAAGGATACCCACCTCAGGGCCGCAGTGTAAGATGCAGTGATCGTTTACAGAACACTATTGTTTTATTTATTTTATACCACTAATGTGTCAGACAAGCCTACCCACCAGATGTATTGGTGTTCAAACTAGCCTATGGGCGTTTGCAGCACCAGAGCCGCTACATTCGAGCTGCCGACCCTGTAAAAACCTTCTAAGACCTCTTTTGGAGTAGGTATTTGTATGGCTTTTATTTTTAGCTTTTGTAGCAACTTCATTTCGTCTTCTTACAATAGTAATGTTCTTCTGCATTCTAATACGTTTTCTTCTAACAAGATTTTACGCTTAAGGGTGTATCATCGCCTTCGCAATGTGAGAGTATAGCACTCTTACTACACTACACATATGTCACTTGCGCCATGTGGATAGTGTTATTAGCAGCTGCTGTGGCAGAGTATTGTGCGTGTGATACTTTACTGCCACTGAAGTACAATTACCTGCTAGCTTATGGAGTGCCAGCAATCGTAGTTATGGTGAGCAAGAGTGATATTATCTTGATATTAACAATTTATTTAATTATATTTTCTGCTAACGATTTACGCCCTGAGTGCCAAGTGCGATTCGTATGGAATCGAGACACCGTCACCTAGCTGTAAACGCGGGAACTTGTCTCGATTCCACAAAAATCGGCGTTAAAGCGCTCACCGTGAATGTCGTCAGGCGCACGCCAAAACTCGCACTTGCCACTCAGAATATAAACTTGATTGACCGTTTTGACTTTCGAAAATATGGAACGAGTGCTTATTTGCTACCTCAGAGCAAATAATGTTATGTTAGCCATCCATTTCTTGGTGTACTTTTTTCTGATACTCCTAAGGTAGCTGAAAAGCTGCGGTCAATCTGATTGAAAGCAGTCAGCGTCTGTCACTCGACGAGGTATTAGTGGTATCAGAAAAAGGAATGTAGCAAAGCGCGAGCGTAACATCACTAGTACTAGTGATATTACACTCGCGCTACCGACCCCAATAGTACCGACTCCATTTTAATATCAAACTATAACTTTCAGTTCAACTACGCTCTTTCAATGGAGCAATACGAGACTAAACACTATTGTTGGATGTCTATTGAAAAGGGTATGGTTATGGGATTCATGGTACCAGCAATGATATTAATCCTCATCAACACGGCTATAGTAATAATCGGCTTGCAAAGTGTAAATAAAAAACAAACTGAGATCCTGACAGCCAAGATTCAAGAATTAGTTGATCATCATTTAGCCAATTGGCCAAAGCAGAAGCAAATTGAAGATAAGAATGGAAGTGTGGACACATTAGATAATGTTTATACACCGGGTAGTAGTCAAAAGAATATGGATAGCACTGAGACTTTGGACAGAGATTGTAACGTTAGCGAAGATGATTATTTAAATTTGGCAATACCTGAAGAAAATGGAGTGACTTGTAGTGATGTAAGTTTAGTTTATTATATTTTTTAGTGCGTACTTAATTGTTAATCAAAATTTGAATTGGAAATCACTTTCTACCACAGACTTATTAGAATATTACTTTATCTGATTTTCCACAGATATAAGAATACCTATAACTTATTCTTATAAGTATGTCTGTGCTTTCTACCTAGCCTCTACGAAGCGTGACATATGTTACTAAACGCGAATTCTTGTAAATATACGTACAAAGTTTTTATTAAATCTATTTAGTAGATTTTGTGTTTCTCCGAGATATCTTCTATTACCTAAATACTTTTAAGTCTAACAACTTTTTGGCTTCGGTATGTTCTATTACTTATTTTTATAAAAAGTATATAGCTATTATGTATGCGTTGAGTAGCTTGTTTAATCTACTTATTTACTGATGTTCATTTTCAGTCATAATAAAATAATCTTTTAAATTTTTCATATCAGCCAAATCTTGCCCAATCAAACCAACTTCAAGACAAAGGTCTTCTGCACATGTTATACATGGACAACTTGTCGGGAAAGTGGACCTGGAATACAGAAGGCAATGAGCTAAAGGTCTACTTGAACATGTGCCTTGTTCTACAGCCGTTCTTCGCGATTAACTGGGTAATGGGCGTGGTTGCGATAGAAAACGCAGCTCATTGGTCTACGCCCACGATATACTTGATACTCTTTGTGTCTATGGTGAGCAAAATTTTTAATACCTGGGTACCTAATTTTTTAAGTTTGTTTTATGTCAATTACAAAAAAGTGTTGATGAGATGAAATTAGCTACATTTAGGAAACTAATAGGACTATCTTTAGTAAAAGTGTAAAGTATGTTACGGTTTTACAAAATATTTGTTAACCACAATGGTTTTAAAGTAGAATTTATTACCTACTGCAAAATTAAAAAGTCACTCCAGTAACCATCAATCTCGTCCCTTAGTCAGCACGTGAAGAGAAAGAAAACTCTCAGAAACTGCTCGTCAGGCCAGAATGGTACAAAATGGCCAAGCGCGCTTCCAAAATTATTGGGAAAGACTAAATAATGATTTGCTGATTTGATATTCACATGAAACACTTTTATTACAGAACCTCTATTTTACATCCATTATTTGCGCTACAATGCCAATAGTGAAGCCAAAGACTACAGCACCGTGCTGCGAAGCAGTTATTATAGAACCGACGTTGACTAGGAACAGGTATCTAAGGATTTTTTTATTTCGGACCCATGTAATATGTTTATTAGTATTACTTGTACATATAGTCACGCCTTTATCTCCTAAATGGTAGGCAGCTGCATATTATATAGGTATGCCCACATTTCACCACCTAGTATTTATCTCACGGAATAGGTAGTGAGACGTAATGCCGTGTTAAATTGGACAGGTGCAGGTTGTGACGAGTTGACGACCCGCCGTAGAAAATTTTCAAGCCTCTGTAATATTATTGACAACCAGGACTAACAGCTTAACGTGCCTCCCGAAGCATGAACAGTTGCAATGAACGTTTACAGAACACTGAGTCCACGGGACCACGGATCCAAAATTGTAGACTTCTAATTTAGTACAATTTTGTATTGTAAATTTAATTATAGACATTTAAACCCAGCGCCATCTTGCCCATGTTACGCTATGCGGTCTAAACAACACCCATACTCCGAAACAAACCCTTGCAGATCATACAAATATGTAGGTATACTGCGTACCCACGACTACGCAGTCTCATTATTTGCTTAAAACATGGTCATATGACTAATCTTCTAATTTAGATATTTTATAATCTTTGTATTATTATTTTTATGAATTGTGATATTTTTTGTACTTAATATTACAGGACCACCGACAGCATTCCTTTACTGGACCCTGCGATCCAACAGCCAAATGTAACTCCAGCTCCAGTTGATACCATAAGCACTATCAGTATTTGAACCAAGGGGTTTCAAATCTAGTCAAGTCTTTTCTTCACTGTTTCATAATCAGATAAAGCAGTGTGCATCAAATTGGTAGTGTTAATAATATTTCCATAAAAAATATTATGACGTAGTAGGAACAAGCAGTAAGTTCTTAGAGTACTTATACGTATCTTAACGAATTCTTTCCGTTAACCTATAAAATGTCGTAGACGTATTATTGCGAGAACTATAAAAATATGAAGGGTAGGTCTTACTACCTACAACCAGAAATAATCAGCATTTTAAATTCCTACTATTTTAGTAATTTGTCAAATTCCTGCTACACCGTCGAAGAAAAATATTAGGGCATCCTGGTTAGATCTTTTTATCTAGAATACGCTTAATACTTAGAAGGCATTATTATAATAGTTGGCATTATGTACCTAAATAAAACAGAAGACGAATCATAGCTTTGATGGATCGAGATTCAAATTTCGTAACTTTTGAAGTTAAAAATCAATTAAAATTATATTTTACGGTAAAATATAACATGACTACTTAGCTCTCAAGAATAACGGATTAATCATTTTAAGAGTTCTGATGCTTAGGTTCATAGCTATGGAGATATATGCATGGGATACAGACAGGAGGTAGGTTTAAGTTGCTTATCCGAAAACTCGCGTCTGTTTTTAAATGTTTTAAATTTGAAAATGTTCTTGGTTCTACTTCAATTCTCATCATAATATTCAATCAAAGTTGGTTCTGAAATTTATTATTACCTACTTATATACTTAGTTACCTACTCTAGATTTTATACTATGATAGATATTAAATTAACGATAAGAACTTTTTTACTACAAAGTTTATTAAAAAAAAATATTTACATGTAAGTTTTAGTTTGTAAAGCGCACTGCGCAATCTTAAACTATTTAAGTAGTAGTTAAATAAAATAGTTTAAGTGCAAAACAACAAAATCTCCCGGCCCTCAAGCGTGGATGGCAATTTTCTGACAGTGGGCTACCTACCTACTTAACTACGGCTAAAGCCACGCTATAGTGCCTAGCTAGCTGCTGAGAGTCAAGCGACTCGCTTATCGACATGATCCTAGCGAACAGATGCAACTATGTGATAATTGCGTTCGACGACGTGCATAGCTAGGTCTGAATAGTTACGCAAGTCACTTGCCTCTTAGCACTAAACGAGGCTCCAGTTAGGGTTGCCAGATGGGCGGGATTCGCCGCGGCGGGATTGTCCCGCGTTTCATTGGCGTCCCGACATCCCAACAAAACTGATAATGCCCCGACATACGTCGAAGTTTAAATAAGCGCCCAAAAATTGCCAACAAAGAGGGTAGTCGGTCCTTTTTGAGGGAGGCCAACTTTCGTCTTGGTAGTTTTTTATTTGTTCCGACAACATGCACAAAATCCGTTGTTTTGTAACTTTGTCCAAAAATTTTAGCTTTTTAAGCTGGTAACCCTAGCGTGCCCTAGCTTCAGTAGGTACTGTAGTATGGCTATAGCCCACAAACATATAAGTATATGTCTGTGCTGTGCTATAGCCTCTTAGTGACTTAATTCAATGCAAGTTTGAAAACCATCAGGGGCTGGAGGTTGAGGAACTTTTAAGGCAATAAATAGTTGTAGTTTATATCGACATTTATTTTATAATTGCGTTTTGGATTCCACAACGATTCACTATCTTAGGGTAAAGATTGATATTAAGTAGGTATAAAGAACACGGCCCTCTTCTGACATCGTAATTGAACGCAAATTGAACCAGGTGTATATAATACCTAAGTATGACATTAGTAACCAAAGTTTGGAGTCTGGGTCCTGAACTCCAGATTTCAGGATCTGGGCTGGAATCTGGTTAGAACGATAACACGCTGAACTCGCGTTTTATTATGTAGTCCTCATTATTAACAATCTGAAGGGTACAGGTATTTTACCGTGGAGACAAGTTGCGACTTGAGCAACCAAAGGGGGGATTCGCCACAATCGCGGCCGTCAGACCGGTCATGGACGAGTTGCTGGAGAGAGAGGAGACACGGCGCTCTCTCCTACCGGTTGTCACCTTTGACTATTTAGCACAGGACCCGCTTTACTGAAGCATTCCCCTCTGCCAAGGCAATAGACCATTCTGCCAAGGCAATAGACCATTCGGACTAAGAGGTTTATAAAAAGCACTTGAGAATCGATTGATTCACTATCATAATCGTTATAGCTGTGTGCGAACGCATGGCGTCCTCAGATTAAGGCCGATGTATGTCGATTATGATAGTGAATCAATCGATTCTCAAGTGCTTTTTATAAACCTCTTAGTCCGAATGGTCTATTGCCTTGGCAGAGGGGAATGCTTCAGTAAGGCGGGTCCTGTGTTAGATGGTCTAAGGTTGTCACAGATGCTTACCGGGCACGGTAGCTTCGGGTGGTATCTGTGGCGAAAACCACGGCCGAGTGTCAGCACTGCGAGGACCGCAGCGATGACACAGCGCCCCACACGCTGTTGGAGTGCACGTCGTGGGCGCAACAGCGCCAGGTCCTCGTAGTGGGTCTGGACGTGGACACTCTCTCGCTCGAGACCATGATCTCCAGCGGTACGGTAGCGGTAAGTAAGTGGGACTACGCCGCCTCTTTCTGCGAGCAGGTCATGCTCGTGAAAGAGGCGGCGGGGCGGGAACGGGAGAGAACTCTCCCACCCGAGTTCCGCAGTCGGCGGCCTGGGCGCCGCCGACGTGTCTTCGCCGAAGACTATCGGCCTTCATGACCGGGGGCCTGAGGACGGTGAGAGGGCTGCTCACGGTCCTTACAGAATAAGCAGACCCATGACGGCAGCGTGACGTGAGAGATTCACGTACGCTCCCGCTTAGAAGCGGGATCACACCCGAAACCCCCAAAGACGCGGGGTAGCACCCGAACCGCCCCCTGGGCGAGGCCGCAGTGGTGGCCGTGGGTCTGTTGGATTAACGAATCGAGGGTGTGAGGTGGGTTCCTCTCCCTCCCCTTCTTTATTATCGTTCCGAGATGGATTTCCGTCATGTAACCCCTAATTCCATTAGTTGTATGGAGCCTGGTTACCACACTCTGGAGCCCAGAGGTAGTATTCTTCAGTAGACCGATACCAGAACCAAGGAGTTCAATTATTGGAGTTTAGATTCTGGACGGTATCTTCCAGGCCACCTTGGGCGTGACGCCTGTTGTCTCCTTAGGCCCGGTGCACATAAGTCACTGCCCAGATATGACGTTATACGTGCGAACCCAAGATTCTGGAGTAAGTAGCTTATATCGCGTTCAAATGCTGTCGTTTCTCCACATTATCTAATAATCGACACGACGGGCATGGTAACATTGATACAGGCAGGGGATCCTTCGCTATCTCTACTTACTACTCTTTAAAAAAAGAAATAGTGAAAATTTCATATTTTGTGATAGTTGATCACTGATTTGTAGTGGTAATAATACAGATCAGTGTAGTTGATAGTGTGTGATAGCAATGTTGCCACCATTAATTTTAATAAATGTTTAAAATCTTTTCATTACCCGGTGTTTTTTATTTACTTACCCAACTTTTAACAAAAGTGTATAATTATTATTACTATGTATTTATTTTTATATAAGTTATGCACTATCAGCTCTTAGCTGTTGCGTGCATATCTAGTGCACTTGGTTGGTTAAGAATATGTCCAGTCTGTTCTAGGTATATATCAGCGGATATATATCATGATATATATCACGATATATATCAATTGATTTTTACCTTGATATATATCAATGACTTATTCCGGTCTCCTGAACAAAAAAAAATTAGAGATCAATGTTTACCCTGGCAACACGTAGCGAAAAACTACAATTCAGAATAATAATTATTCTGAATTGAATGGTTTCATACAACAAACGTGAATTTTTTACCGTTTTTTTTGGTAGCCTCCGTGCACGAGTTCGACTCGCACTTGGCTGGTTTTTAAATAAAAATGTGGTAATTTGACACTTCTTTATATTATTTTGCAATATTTTTCAGATTTTTAAGCGTTTTAATCCCCTTTATAATGAAATTCGCCCATTTTGCTTAGTCTGGATATATATCGGATATATATAAAAAAATCGGATTCTTGATTTTTATTATAAAAATCGGATTTTTTGGAACCCTGGTTCTTAAAAGAGTTTACAAAGGGAGCACACGGAGCACTTATGACTAAATACCAACGGACATTTAGAACTCGAGTGGGTAAGTTCTCTCCCACTGACGCATATCCTGATTGCAGAAATAAGTGGCACCGTCTTGACGTCTCTAGCTAAAAAAAGACCGGCCACGAGGATCTGATCTAGCGCTGTACTCACCCACACCGACCACTTTCCGATGTGCGTGTGAAGTTCTGTATTTTTTCTTCAGTGCTATCACCGGCTCATTAAGTACCTACTCTGCTCCGGCTAAGGTCTCCTGGTGTATACTCCACAGCCACAGCACCCTTGACCAGCAATGATCTGTGATATGGTAGCGTTCCTGGATTTTTACTTTAAGATAAACCAGCCACCAGCCACTCTGACGCCAGCACAGTATCCCTCTCAGCTTTTTGAATAAGTTGGATCAAAATCATGTAATATACTTACTAGCTGTTCCCCGCGTAGAAGTCGTTATCGCGTAAAATTATCACCTACCCTACTTTTAGGCAGTCAGTTAAAAATTAGCCTATGTCCTTCCCTTGGACTCAAACTATACCAAATTTCATCAAAATCGGTTCAGCGGTTCAGGCGTGATAACGTAACAGACAGACAGAGTTACTTCCGCATTTATAATTTGCTAGCTGTTCCCCGCGGCTTCGACCGCGTATAAGTCGTTATCGCGTACAATCATAACCCTCCTTTTGAGCAGTCGGTGAAAAAGCAGCCTGTCCTACCCAGAGCCTCGAATAATCTCTGTACCTTTCATCTCAATCGCTCCAGCCGTTTAAGCGTGAAAGCGTAACAGACAGACAGACAGACAGATTTACTTTCGCGCTTAATATTAGTTAAGATAATATTACGAGTTTATTATTAACAGGGATGCTTTTGTTCCATCCACAGGGCCTGATTTACTCATAAGCGAACTAAGCTGAAGCTTAGGGCGCCAGGATCAAGGGGGCGCCTGGCGTTGGGATCGGCGTTGGGCTGTGACTTACGGTGCTCCCAAAAAGGAGCACACAAACCATCTAGCAATTTTTAACAGATTGTAACAACTCCTAACAACATATTTAAAATTGTTATTTAACATTTTGTAACACCAAAGCACATAATAATATTTGGTAATTTAGTGAAAATACAAATACGTGCGTTAAAATTAAATTCCTGCGCCCCTCTCCCTGGCAGCGTGGCCGCGTGGCAGTAAATACGACAGCTCCACCGGTAGAAGCATCAGGGCCGTCATTGACGGCAGCTGTTCTAAATTCACAATTTCAGGGCACAACTCTCTCCATCTCTGACAGTATATGTATCCTTGGCGTTGACATCTCCAGTGTCGTTCAGTTCCGAAGTGATTTGGAGAAATAAGACCAAGCTGGCGTCCAAGCCGCTCGGTGTGCTCAACAGGGCGCAGCGGTACTTTACTGCTGCGCAAACAGTGCTTCTGTTTAAGTCGCAAGTGCGGCCGCACATGGAGTACAGCTGCCACTGCTGGGCGGGGGCACCTGAATATCAGAATGAATTGACTGAAGTCTTTCGTTCGACTCTGTGCAGAGGCGAGCCATGAGAGTGGTCAACGATCCCATGCTTGCATGTGGTGTGGAACCTCTTCCAGACCACCTGCGAACGGCGACTCATCCAAAGTATGGAAATTTCTTAAAACACTGGGGGTTGGTAAGTCTAAGTTGGAACATACTTCTAATAAAATAGACATTGAGTCACTAAATCAACACTTTACTTCAGCATCCCTTATGGATCAAACTAGTAAAACAAACACTTTACAATATCTTTCATCACTTCCAACTCCTACATATTCTCCGTTCTTTTTTAATCAACTGTCTGCTTGTGATGTTAGGAGGTGTATTATGTCTATCCATTCCAATGCTGTTGGCAGTGACTGTTTGAGTCGTAACATGATCCAGCCTATACTAGACGAGGTCCTTCCCGTGCTATGTCACATTTTAAATTTCTCTCTTAGTTCTGGAATTTTTCCAAATGCCTGGAAGGAAGCCCAGATTATCCCTCTGCCCAAAAAAAGTAACCCTTCTTCCTTCTCCGAGTATCGTCCTATATCCATTTTACCTTTCATGTCAAAAGTTTTCGAACGTCTCATACATGGTCAGTTAAGTTCTTTCCTCAACAAAAACCTTCTCCTTGATCCTTTCCAGTCAGGTTTTCGACCGGGGCATAGCACGGTTAGTGCATTGATCAATGTTACAGACGACATTAGACTTGGAATGGAGAATGGAAATCTTACTGTACTCTCGTTGCTGGATTTCAGCAACGCGTTCAACACGGTGGATTTCCATATTCTACTGGGAGTATTACGCTCTCTTAACATATCTCCAAAGGCAATTGATTGGTTTCAAAGTTACCTGATTGGTCGTCGACAGCGTGTACGTTATGATGAATCTTTTTCTTCTTGGAGTAACACATCTGTTGGCGTACCACAGGGTGGCGTTCTTTCTCCGTTATTTTTCGCCATATTTATAAATTCTATCTCTAAATCATTACTTTCATCCTACCACATCTATGCAGATGATCTTCAAATTTACATGCAGGCTCCGGTACATGAACTGGACGAGGCTATCTCAATTATTAATAAAGACTTGGCACAAATCTGCAAATGGAGTAAACAGTATGGGCTACATGTAAACCCATCAAAAACGCAAGTCGCTATTGTTGGCAGCTCCCGGATGGTTGCTAAAATAGACTGGGTGCAGCTCCCTACCATTAAATTGAACGGCGTTACGCTACCTATAAATACTTGTGTCAAAAATCTTGGTTTATTAATTGATAGCACATTAAGCTGGGTTCCCCAAATGCGTGAAATAAGTCGAAAAATGTTTGCATCAGTGGGGTCCTTGCGCAGATTGAGTAATTTTCCTTTACTTGACTATGCGGACGTTAGCTATCTCGATGTCACAGAGGAGCAACTTAATAAACTTGAGCGCCTTCAAAATTTATGTATAAGATTCATATTTGGTATACGAAAATATGATCACATATCCGAGTATCGCCGTAAGCTCAAGTGGCTCCCAATTCGCCTTCGCCGGAATTCTCACATTCTCTCGCTTCTCTACAGCGTGTTGTTTAATCCCTGTACTCCTGTCTATTTAAAAGAACGGTTCTTGTTCCTCCATGACACACATTCGAGAACCCTGAGGTCATCGGAGTCCTTAGAATTAGCAGTCCCCGCACATTCCACAAATTTCTATGATAAATCTTTTACTGTGCAAGCGACGAAACTGTGGAATGCTCTGCCGGTGTCCATTAGGCGTGCCCAGACATTGCAGGTCTTTAAAGGTATGGTAAAAACACATTATTTGGGTCTTTAATAAGTTGTGATCGTTGTGATATTAAATACATACCTATTATTTTTCATACAATTTCGGTTGTAGAAAAATCCAAGTGCTAAATTGTAAATATTATTTATTATAATACTAAATTGTAATGCATATATATATTTATCTACTCTGATACTATAATACAAAGATTATAAAATTGAAATCAATACTATTATGACAAACATTACGCACAGGCCAAAAAAAAGTTTGAAGAAAAGTTTCAAGATGAACAGTGTCAAACTGAAGACGAGACCAAAAATGAAAGATCTATGTGTGGGTTAAATAGTGTTGTTGAATGGTCACACCTATGTTATCGATAAAAGTATCTGTATAAATGGATGGAATGGAAATGAAACTTCTAAGCACACAAAGTGCTTAGAAGTTTCATCTCCAACTTCTTGTTTTGGGGAATAAATTGTTAATTTGAATGTAATCGACTATGAAAAAGTAAAAATGGGATTATATGGGGTAACTCGTAATATTAGAAATTCTGTAGTGATTTTACGAATTTTGATTCAGTGTGTGAATGTGAAAATACACTTTTAACATGTAATTTATGGCATCGTACATTGCATTGTTGCCGTACATATATATTTTGCCAATTAAATTTGAAATTTTACTAAAAATCCAACTCTTATCGTAATACGAAACCTAGAAACTCATTTATTATTGAACCCTAGTAAGAATAAAAGATGTTACTCGTAGATTTTTTAAAATATATTAACCTCGCCAAATTGACGTCGCCACTGATGGAAACTAATGGAAAGCCGTGGCGCATCTAGCGAATGGGGGCCATGCTTACAGCACACAAGACTTCTGACAGTAGTCCTCAAGTTGGCGACCCTATGATGTGCCTCTTCACGCTCCGCTTGTAGAACCCGGGATTGTAAAATGAGGGAAACACATGTGCGGGCAGGTCGTTCCAGGATTTTGTAGTTCGACAGAGGAACGATCTTTTGAAACGCTCAGTTCTGGCGAAGATTCTCTCCGCTATATATGAGTGGCACCTCTGCCCGACGTGTTGTTCGGAATCGGAAAGGAGATGGTGGGATCAGGTTGAAGACCCCTCAGAACATTCGCCGTGATACATTCAGTAGAAGGCAGCCAAGGACGCTATGGTTCTTTGCTGCGCTAACGGCTCGAGGCTTACCGTCATCTTAGGACAACCTATAATTGAAATCGGATAACACGTCTCTGCATAGCGCCAAGCGCGTCCAGTAAGTACCTCGCACAGTCATCCCAAAGGTGAGAACAGTATTCGACGCAGAGGCTAATCTGCGCCTTGTACAGCAAACATCCCGGTGTGGCGTGGAGTACCTTAAGTGAAGTAAAATTATAAAAATTCAACTCAAAATGGATCACAAATTTTGGAAATATTATATTAAAATAGGCACAAAACCCTAAAAAAAAAGGTTAAATAACACAGTTCGAGTAAAAATCAATCATATTTATAGTAAATTAAATCCAGATAACTTTGTTTGTAGCAATGTCACTATAATGAACTATCGACATCCTTATCGATACCTACCCATGACTATTTTACTGTAAACAGCCCTTTCTATTTCTGCCTTATATCCTCCAAAAATGCATTTACACATTAAATATTGTGTTATGTATGAAGGAAAATGCATAATCTACGTTATGAGTTGAACTTTCAGTGAAATTTTACATCCAATTTGGCAAAATATGTACCTCAAAAATGGAATGAACGAAGTCACAAATGACCTGTTAAACGAGTCTTTCTTCGTATAATTGCGTTTTGTAATATCCTATTCACACACTAAACACGACAATATTGTTGAAAATATAAAATTTTCTATTTTAATCGTAAGATCACTACAGATTATTGGATATTATGAATAACATAGAGCCGCCATAGGATCCCAGCGGGCTCAGCGATTCAAAATACTGACATATGAGTACACAATTTGCTTTCTCTTTTCCTCTCGAGCCAAGTGCTATGGATAATGAGGTCTCGCGAAAAATTCTAAATCTATGGTCCAGAGTAGCGAAAAATCCTAAATCTATGGTCTCCGCAGCCTAAAAAAAAAAAGAAACACGCATGCGCAATCGATGTTTGCGCCTTGGCGCCAACATTTTACATTTAAATTAGTCAAAGTTTGGTTTTGTTTGTAAAATAAATTAGTTTTTGTGTAAAAACACGTCTTAAAGCGAGGATGGTGGTAATTGTGCACCACCAGACATTCTGGAAACTAAGTCAAACATGACCATGAACCTGTTACCGGCAAAATCAAGGAGCAACAATATATCACAACAAAATGAAATCAGGTATTATTTGGGATGAGAGTAGATAAAGTAGTGTATGACACTGTACATAACTTGGTCTTATAACACTCGTGTGATACTATAAAAAAACTCGCCTACGGCTCGTTTTTTTTAAAACACACTCGTGTTATAAGAACCCTTATTATGCAACAGTGTCATAAACTACTAATCTGTAATTATATATTTATTTTTATCAATATGTATATATGTATGTATCTCTGTATCAATATATATGGTATGTATCTATGTATGTATTTGTATAATACTGCGCCTCCTGTGACCAGTGATACAATTAAAAAATCGAGACTTTTCAGGAGGACAAAAACAAGTTTAAAAAAATTCTGGTTGATAAACTACGAGGGCTAGGCGTAATCTGTTTACCTAATTTTATAGATAAAATCATTGTCTATAATCCTGTTTTAATTTATTTACGATGTACATTATAATTTTAAAATAATTTAATGAAAACCTTTGAAATGTAACCTTTTGAATTTATAACGTCTATTATAATTACGTAAATAGTGATACAAGTCCAGTTAAATCAGATTGCACCAATAAATTACGTATTACGTGAATTTGTGTAAACTGATATACATGGAGTAAAAAGTCTAATAACTGATTGGATTATGTTTTTAGCGCCACGTTACTCAAACAAACCATAACAATCCTGGCCCAAAGATTTGATTTTTTTCCATATCATGCATAAAAATGATATATTTATCAGAATTGTATCTGTTTGCTAATAAGTTTCTCTGTATATAATATGTGTTAAACGATACAAGTCTAGTTGTACCCATCAGTAAAATTCATAGTTATTGTGTAAAAAGATACAACATTTAAAAATAAAATAAAATCTATAATATTACTCTTTATCAAAACAAAAAAAATCCTTATAAATAAGGCACAATTATTAAATATTCTCAAAATAGACATATTATACTTCTATCTAATCACTCTAATAGGTACTTTAACAGTCGGTGGGAATGTATTACGTTATCAGCACTTATGTAGTTAACTTTAATATGACACAGTTCAATCTTATGCAGGTATCACAGACAGAAATCTTAATGTAGTCAGTACAAATATTATAGCATTTCCAAGTTCTAAACACTGTTAATGCACTATCTTTAATTTACACTAAATTTTTCAAAGTTAATGTTCTCTAATAAATAAGGTAGAAAATGTACTCACACAACTCACAGTTTTAGCTTCACTCACTGTCACACTTGACGCTTTCTCCACTGACAACTGCTGTCAAACCCAGCCGTCACTTTGACAGAGGTCTTCCAGTTAGACTTTGACAGATAGACGTCACCAGTTGTCACAGCGGCCGATGATGTTGCTTGAAAAGAGCTGTCAAACGATGCCTTCCCATAAGTTGTCACTTGACAGTAGCTGTCAAATGATATCTTCGATGATGACGTAGTTGCCCTCACGAAGTCTGCTGGAACTTTAAGGGACTTCGCCCCTCACTCCGAAGCTGACCCGTGCAATGGTCTTCCTGAATCACCCAAGGGAGGTTCCTCCGCTTTAGTGATAATTCCGAGCCTGTCTCTTGATGACAGACGGAAACGCTGGCTGAGTAACGATCCACTACCCTTGCCTAGCGTGACTACAGACACTAGTCTACAGTCAACTTCTGGCCTTTATTCGGCTGAAGGACCATGAACAGATGTCCAAAAGGTAACCACCTGAGAACACTTGGTTTAGTAATAATACGACAATTGTTCGGTGGTAAGATTCTGTATATTTGAGTAACAACACACAAGATACCTTATATACAAACTGTACCAACAATACTAGCGCGATTCAGAACACCGCTAAGCGCCTACTAGTAAACAACTATTAAAAGGAACAGATTAAACACACTATCAAAATTATGTTTAATTTTTTTTATATTTAGCTCGCCAAATTGACGTCGCCACCAGCCTGATGGTAAGCCGTGGCGCATCTAGGGTCATTGGGGGCCAGTCTCACAGTCCGTAAGACTTTCGACAATGGTCTTGAAGAACCCGGGATTGTAAGATGAGGGAAACACGTGTGCGAGCAGGTCGTTCCATGTTTTTATAGTTCGACAGAGACACAATCTTTTAAAACGCTCAGTTCTGGCGAAGATTCTTTCCACTGTGTATGAGTGGCATCTCTGCCCGGCACGCCTTGTTCGGGATCGGAAAGTAGAGGGTGGGATCAGGTTGAAGAGCTCTTGAAAGAAAGAAAGAAAGAAAGAAACATTTATTTGGTGCATAGCGCCCACACATACATAATATATAAAATGGTAGAACTACAAAATAAATAAAATAAAAAAGAGCCTAAAGTAGTGACATGTGCAATGTGGCACACAGATGCACCAAATGGGTGTCCAGTTCAGCATTATGCCAGGAGAAACCTGACGCTGGTTTTCAACTGGAACCCCATTGGACAGTGACACACGGACGCCGAACCGTCGAAAGCCGAGCGCGAAAGTGTAATGTAAAAAGTAAAGTAAAGCAAGCAATTCATAGGTACATCACAAGAAGTTCGCATATATTTTAATTTAACATTTATACCAAAATCATAAAGAAATAACGTTTGTGAGTTTGTGACGTTTAAGGAGTAATCTCTGGATCTACCGAACCGATTTGAAAAATTCTTTCACTGTTAGGAAGCTACTACTATTCCCGGGTGATATTGCTATATTTGATTCCCGCACTCCCACGGGAACGTGAATGACGGCGACGCGGATGAAACCTCGCGAACGTCTGCTAGTGTTACATATACAATTACCCGCACATCCATAAAATTAACGCGGTCGTTCTTCAGGACATTCACCGTGATACATTCGGTAGAAGGCAGCCAAGGACGCTATGGTTCTTCGCTGCGCTAACGGTTCAAGGGCTCCCGTCACCTCAGGACAGCAATTATTTGGATAGCACGTCTCTGCATAGCGTTAAGCGCGTCTAGTAAGTACCTCGCGGAGTTATCCCAAAGGAGAGAATAGTATTCGACGTAGGGGTGAATCTGCGTCTTGTACAGTAAACATCTCTGATGTAGCGTGAAATACCGTCTCACCTTATTCAGGATTCCTAGTTTCCGCGAGGCCAGCATATTATGTATCTTGTAAAATACTTAAAAATAACAAACTGAAGTAAATTAGCCAACACGTTAAAATTAATCAGTCAGGAGATCACAAAGATAAAAAATAAACAAGACATACGAGTGTATCAAAAATATATTTTCTAAGTTGTAATGCAGTCTCTTCTTGCAATTCATACGACAGTTGTCTAGATCATGAAACTCTCGACTTTTCTTGGTTTTCCTGATGTTGTTGTGTTGATTCCAACCCTGTGTTGCGAAAAAGCTTGCTCTTAACTCTATCTTGCCTTCTTTCCTTCTCACTTTTTCTTATTTTCTTCTTTTTACCGCGTAGTCTCTTGTTTGCGTGTACGCACTTGTATTATTTAGCACATCTTGTTCTACAGATTTTTTTTTAGATTTACATTGTATTTTAGATACCACTCAACTAATATCAATTTACACATATAAAAATGGTTTGTGAAGAATGATATAAATCAAGATATATCACTTATCACAATTCTGTATGAATTTACACCCGCATTAGTAGGTATATATCGAATTGTACCGTTATCATTACTGAAAAAAGTTGGTGTAAGGTGATTAAACTCGCAATGTATCAATAATCACGAAAAATATACTGAAAAATTAAATGTGAAAATGAATATAAATGCAGTTATAGCACAAAGCCCAAAAAAAAACTAATGTGCTATTACATGAATTGGTTACAACTTAATTTTATATCAATATGCACGATATTCTTGCCCAAATTCGGTTACTTATATTAGTCTGCACAAAATTATCTCCAAAACTATAACAGATAGAAGAACGTGAGTTAGACCTAAAAATTTGCAATTTTTTTCTAAATAATTCTGCGTTAAAAACACAAAAAGGGTACAACTCGTGTTGTATCACTTGTCACAGGAGGCACAGATATATATTTAGAGTATTTGTACTACCCGTTCGCTCTAGCTTTGCCGCTGGCGTAGAGGCGTATACCCGAATTGTTAATTAGACGAAGTAAATTGACAGTAGCTAATGTCACTTCCTCATAGAAAATACGCAACATTGTATGAAGAAGTGACTTTAGTTGCTGTCAATGTACTTCGTCTAATTAAAAATTCGACTTTAGTATGGAGCCGAGCGGCAAAGTTAGAGCGAACGAGCAGTAACTTAGGTTAATATAGGTACATAATAATAAAATGTAAAACTTTCCTCTCTTTTAATAGTTTTTTGTCTTTATTTTTCTTAATTTTTAAACCAATAACTACCCATTACTCACCAATATTATTTGTCCATTCGAAGGTTGCCTGAAAGAAATTGCTTTTAGCGATAAGGCCGCCATTTGTACATTCTTTTTATGTTAAGTATTTCTTTTTCATTGTTAATTTTTATTGGTGTAGGTACAATAAAGTTTTACTTACTTACTCTTCGCGACAGGATAGACTTTGCCTCCTTGTGCGTGACCACCGGTATATCTGGCGGGCCGTATGCTTGTCTGCCACTTTGGTGGTATAAAAAAAAGTGTGAGACGGTACTGTTGAGCCGGTGAAACCAGTCATGGAGGAGTGGCTGGAAAGGCACTATCGCAGCCTCACCTACCGAATGTCACAGATACTTACTGGACACGAGAGCATCAGTACGAGTAAGTATCTGCGGCGGAAGTTAACATCCGAGTGGCAGCACTACGGTGACTGCAGCGAGGATACGCTCAGCTTTTGTACTGCAACCTCGTTGGGGCCTGGGCGTAGATGTTCTCACGCCGGAGACCGTGGTGAGAGACATGGTCTTCAATGGGAGAAAATAGGACGCCACTGAGTCTTTTTGCGAGCAAGTCATATTTGGGATATAAGCAACGGGAAAGGAACTCCCTCCTAAGTACGGCGAGTTGTCATCTTCCCATTCTTACAGAAGCAGATCAGGAAAATGGCGTGACTCTTCACTCCTCAAAGAAATAGGATAGCACCTATTTCCCCTCCCCGATACACCATTCGATGGCGTACAACATAGAGCATCGCGAACTCTGTAAAGGCGCGCGATGCTCTGTGGCGTACAAAGTCTACGAAACAGACTTTGTACGCCATCGCAGTTCCTCCCATGGGTTTGGGTTTTATCTGATTTCTTGGGGAGATTCGGGTTTAGTCCAGTTTAGTTCAAATTCAAAGTGCCGGAAGTGATCAGTAATGTCCCATTATTTCGGAGACACCGCAAGTTTAAAGCAGATTCTAGGACTGTTTGTTATTTTTATTTTATTTCGTGACAGTCAGGAAAGTTTTTTGAATGAAGAAATAGATGTAATTACCGGAAAAACAACAGATCTCTTGTTTTATGTCGAAATGTCCCGATGGTAATAACCCGGACAAATCGAGCCGTTACATTCAGCTTACACCTAGGATTCAGCTTAGCTCTGCTGTCGGTGGCATCGTAGCAGCCCAACAGATGAGCCAATTTTTCGGTTTTCTATGCTCGAAAGCCTATGTGCCGGGGCCATCCCCAGCACATCGGCTTTCGAGCCGTTCTTATCTGTAAATTGTGCATATCATCAGCTCACTTCCTGAGTTATGAAGGGATTTTACCAAGATTCACTGGTATGAGTTTTCGATAAATCGTATCGAAAACTGGATGTACCGAGGTACTTTTAGGTACTTTGATGGTATTTTTATCACGCTTTTACTGGCTGATGCATCAAGTAGTCTGCGGAATACCCAACTCCTCAGTAAACCATTGGTCATAAGTTCATAAGAATTCTCAGGATCGGGTTTTAATTTTCTTTTCAAATTAATAAAGAATAACGATTAGGAACGTAGGATCAGCATAAGTAAAGTGTCTTTTGTAGGTAGGACTTGTAATTTAATTAGTTGCAGCTGGGGGCGCATATTCATAGCTAGCTTAGGGCGCGCGGAACCCTAAATCAGGCCCTGTCCATCCAACTCATTCAATACCTGTCACATCAGCTGTAGTTTGCATTGATGCTCCGAAACTACTGAACCGATTTGTAATTTTTTTTGGGATATTTTTAAATGCACCTCTGTTTAATTTTTCTGCACACTAGGTAACTCCACTAATTTACTAAATGCAAACCAGAAAATTAAATGCTGTGCAAAAAAACCAATTGATTAACTAAACATGTCCTACTTAAAAAAAACTTTAATATTACTCAGAACGAGATGACCTTTTTAATCCAATTCACACCAAAAATGTGGTTCGTACATCGAATATATGATTTGTGAAACAGAAATACGAATTGCATATCAAAAATACTAATTTGCACTCTAAATAGTACTATCTCATAACGGAATAGGTTAGGTTAGGTTAGACTTTTATTTTTTAGATAAATAAAATTTAATTTTGTAGAGGTGACTGATTAAATTGAGGTTTTACTTAGAATAAGCGATGTTCCTAAAAGTAAATTAGGCTAAAGATTTCCTTAAAAAAGCTTTAATATTTTTGTTGAACAACGGAATTTTTAGGTATACTATTCTGATAATAGTTATTCGTTCAGTAAAACAGTTCTGCAAATACCATTAAACAGTATAATGAATTTGGTTTATTTAGTGTGCAAGTCAGTATTTTTGGTTTAACTTTGTAATATTTTGTTCGGAAAAAGGGAATAAACAGATATCGATTTAAATACATGCCATTTTTTTTTACCTACTGTTGGGAAGTTACACCATCCCCGGTGATAGTGTTATTAAGATCGAGATTTGTCTGCACCTAACTTTTTGAGTTGTTGTGTGTTCCTACCTCAGTATCTCCCGTCACGGGTCCCGTTGGCGTCAACGAGGGATACTAGGTTGATGTTACTCACTCTTCAATGGACAACACCTGCCAATATCCGTCTCAAAGGACCATGGCTAACCACCGGGAAACTAGGGGGTCAAGGGGTATATTTATATAGTAATAAATCAAAAACTAAACAGATTTCCCACTTGGAGGGACACCCCAAGTCTGTTTAATAGGACAAAATGTTACAATTACTATACACCGTTTATATAATATCCGACTAAAATATTAATATCGCGATTCAGAAAACGTCTAAATCGCGATACAACAAAGACGCACAACGCCACCTCTTGAACTACTGTGGCACTAATAATAAACTTAAGTATGTGGCGTAAAGTACAACAATGATGTGACATACAAACATATACGTCGGACATACCGCCCACCAAGGACATATTGTGACACTATGTCCTTTAGATAATTTTCAATGTCAATATTAATCCTAACTAGATGTAGATTGATTGATATGATAACAATTCAGTTTAAGTTGTATAATGCATAGGTATACAAGCGGTAGGTAATAGAAACGTTTACTGTAGTACAATACGACATGATCTAAAATTTACAATTAACCATTCTTTACAATATATTTTTTTTTACAAAAAAAATAGGGTTCCGTAACAAAAAAGATAAGATTACTAACAGATATACACAACCATGGCGTATGCATTTTGATAGCAGTGGACGCACTGGCACAAGGCGTAATAACGCGTGTGATCGGATGTGTGATCTCATCCCAACTTTGACGTTTTTCAATCACTCTGCCAAGTAACATCCGATTCAGGTATTTATTACGTCCACTTTATCGATTAGTATGATTTTGCTCCTTTTTCAATTTCCTAAATTTTCTCGGTATTGTTTCGACGTCGAGGCGTACATAACCTACAGAAACATTTGAAGTGGTATTAGGAGCTGAATTTAGGGAGCCTGATAAAATCCATCCCAACGCTGTACACTGTGCCACAACAAGACCATCAGATGACTTCCTTAGTCCGCTCTGTATTATTTTAGCGTATATTTCAGCTCCCAATAACACATCCACCGTTCCTGGAGTATGATATCGGGGATCCGCCAGTTGAATATCACCTATGAGTGACTCATCTACCCGTGCAGTTTTTTTGACAGGTAATAGAGTTGTTATTGATTTAAGGACGTAAGCCTTTACTGCAAACTCTACAGGTGAATCCAACCGGGACTGTATTTTAATCTCAACAAATGAGTTTGAAATTAATTTGCTGCTACTACCTATACCAGATATAATGCCTTTAACAGGTTGCTTCTTAAGGCCTAGACGTTGAACCATATCCTCGGTAATAAAAGACGCTTGTGAGCCTTGGTCCAACAAGGCTCGAACAGTATACCGACCTCCTGTTTTCGAAACAGCTCCAACTAGAGCTGTGGATAACAAAACTTGATTGTTATCTAACTCATTCGAATAACAAGAGACGACATTTGCTTGATCTTCGAAATGGACTGTATTTACTTTTAGTGAATCGTCAACGCTCGACGATCCGGGTTCTGCGTTTGCCTTAAACGACTCCTGTTCACCCTTAGGATGCAACAAAGAGTGATGCTTACGTTTGCAGACTCGGCAAGTAGTTGTACATTTGCATGCCTTGACAGAGTGATTGTGACCCAAACAATTAAAACATAAATTCGCGTTTTGAACAAATTTACGCCGCGTGTGCACGTCACTACTACTAAATTGCTTACAATTTCCTAACCTATGAGAGCCTTTACAATATGGACATGATTCAGTAGCAATATGAAAGGACTGGGTTTTACAATAATCCACAGTTTGGTTTTTAACGAGTTTAGTTTCTAATAATTCAAAGGCCCTGTATCTGCTTGTCATAAATTCTTTGAATTGTTCAAAAGTAGGCAGCTTATCACAATCAAGGTTACCAGTGACCTTTAGTTCCCAGGCTTTTCTCGTTTCCGCATCTAATTTTAAGCTAAGAATATGAATAACTAATATGTCCCATGATGCTACATCGATACCCAAATTAACTAAAGCGTTTAAACAATCCGAGGTGGTATCTATCAAATCTTTTAAACCTTCAGCTGATTCACCAATAACATTTCTCTGGCTTAATAATCTTCTGAGGATACAATGCGAAAGATATTTTTTATTATTGTACCGTGATTCTAGTAGACTCCAACATCTGTCATAATTTGATTCAGATATTGGTATGTGCCTCAGAAGTTGTTCTGCTTCACCGGACAAGTAACTCTTTAAATAATGAAGCTTTTGTACCTTGTCTACAGTTAGGTTATTGTGAATAGCAGAAATAAACAGTTCGCTAAATGTAGGCCATTCGGTGTATTTACCGGAAAAAGTTGGAATAGTTAAACGTGGTAACTTTATGGACATGCTTTTTGACTCAGAGTTATTCTGCGATCCAGAACCAGCGATCTGGGTTGCGCTACTATCATTAAACTTATCTAAAGCTGTCTTTAAATCACACTTAAGGTCTAAGAACAAGTCTTCAGCTTGAAAATATAATTCTTTGGTAGAATATGGAGAAGATATGAACTCAACCTTAGTTCCAAAATCTTTAACTAAAGTGGTGTGATTTAAATTAAATTGCGACCACAATTCCTTAATATTATCCAACCGCGTTTCAATAAATTGTTGCGTGAGACGCTCCTTGGGTGATTTCTTAAAATTAATCTTTGTTCTCGATAACCTATTATAAAGATCATCCTGTAATAGAACTAAAGATGCTACCGAAGACATAATTAAATTATAACACAAAAATAAATACAAAACAAAATACCAAGCTTACAATCTTATAATTCAAGAGCCCAAGTGTCCATGCAAAGATTTACAAGATCACAAGAATTACAAGTTGAATCAAACAAGCTAAATTTTTATAAGTTAATGTAAACAATGATTTTTTCTAAGTCTTTTTAGCTCGGTAATTTCGCACCAAAATCGGGCATAGGTTCCCCGTCAGAACAATATTTGCCTTAAATCTAACTAAGTCTAAGCATGCACACAGTAAATTATTCTAAGTCAACAATATTTTTAAAGAAATGATTCAAAGTGTAAAAGTTCAATCAAATATTCTAACCCCCTTATTCATAATCGTTTATTAAACCTATTTTAGTTAAAACACACTTTAAGTCTATTGCTGTCTCTAACCAATGACAGAGTATGGTTAGAGACAGCAATAGACTTAAAATGTGTTTTAACTAAAATAGGTTTAATAAACGATTATGAATAAGGGGGTAAGTGTCCAAGTTCTTCACTATAAGGTTCAAAATTGCCGATTTTCTTAATATTAACCAATGTTCCAAGTTAGGCCGTTCACTTACTCAAGACAACTTCACTATTTTTTCAAAGTATATTTCACCATAGAAATAAGGTGCACTTTCGCGTGATAGATAGGAATGACAGTACTCACGGTTTTTTCTTCACAATCACTCACTTCCTTATATATGTATGCACAGTTTGTATCCTTACGACTGCTCGTCGTCTGCAGGCAAAGCAGAGCTCGTCCTCCGCCTTGCTACTGTTTCCTCTGTTGTGTGTTCCTACCTCAGTATCTCCCGTCACGGGTCCCGTTGGCGTCAACGAGGGATACTAGGTTGATGTTACTCACTCTTCAATGGATAACACCTGAAAATACTTGACAACACCTGCCAATATCCGTCTCAAAGGACCATGGCTAACCACCGGGAAACTAGGGGGTCAAGGGGTATATTTATATAGTAATAAATCAAAAACTAAACAGATTTCCCACTTGGAGGGACACCCCAAGTCTGTTTAATAGGACAAAATGTTACAATTACTATACACCGTTTATATAATATCCGACTAAAATATTAATATCGCGATTCAGAAAACGTCTAAATCGCGATACAACAAAGACGCACAACGCCACCTCTTGAACTACTGTGGCACTAATAATAAACTTAAGTATGTGGCGTAAAGTACAACAATGATGTGACATACAAACATATACGTCGGACAATGGCAATCGCATCTAGATTACAAAATATAGCTGCAAGTAATTTTTGACCTTATCAACTTGCTTAATATTATAGTCTTTTATTTTACTGATCTGCATGTTTTTACGATCGTCATTTGTTTATCCGACCGTCATTTGTTATGCCGATCGTCATTTGTTTTATAAATCTTCATTTGTTTTTTCGATCATCATATTTTGTTTATCCGATCGTCATTTGTTTCATAGATCTTCATTTGCTTTTTTTTCCATCTGTTTATCGTCATTTGTTTTTTTTTCATTTGATTTTGGTCCAGGGGGACGAAAGGGGGACGAATGTCGAAGAACATATTCCCATTCGTCCCCTCTTGGATTAGGAGGGGGACGATCGGGAACTGATTAAATATTATTTTTGTGAATTCCCGTTCGTCCCCCTCGGGGGGACGAAGTCAAGGGGACGAACGGGAATACTCCTATTTTATTCCCATATTCCCACGGAAAATATGCGGATGAAGCCGCGTGAGGTCTATTAGGTGTATTATGAAAGATGAAACTTTGACCTTCAAACGCGAAGAGGTCAAAACGTAGTGTAGTGAATGCCCATTACAGTGACGCGATGACGGCCATTCCTGTGCGTCACAATACTGTACGAATCACTGATGCATGACAAAAATATATGATAATGTTATTCCGATGATTAATCTATAATATCAACGGTGACTTATCGGATGAGGTCACCTATGTATTTATGTAAGTAATTATCAGTGTCAAGTTTCGGTTGCATACCAAACGGTGTCTTTGGTTCTGATGCAGGATTTCTCACATTTTGATCTATAGACGTCGTTATCGCGTAAAATCATTAGCCTCCTTTTAAGCAGTCGGTTAAAAAGTAGCCTATGTACTTCCCAGGGACTCGAAACATAATCCAAACCAAATTTCATTTAAACGCTTCAGCGGTTTAGGCGTAGGAGCGTTACAGACAGCCATGCAGTTAAATTTGAATTTATTTTAAGGATGCGGTGATTTTTAGTTTACCATCTGCACCGTGGTGTGCCTGATAGGTACGAACGCAGCAGTGTCACAACGAACCATAACCTAACTTATAATAGAGTAGGTACGTAACAGAAATAATGAGGATAGTTATAACGCTCGCGTGGACGAAAACGGCACTGGTTAAATGTGGGCGAGTTTTCCTCTGCCTACCCCTCGGGGGAAAGACGCGAGATTGTATGTGTTGTCATCTATGTATTTTAAGAGTTACTCTTTTACTACCCGTTCGCTCTAACTTTGCCGCTGGCGTAGAGGCGTATACCCGAATTGTTAATTAGACGAAGTAAATTCTACAAGAAGTGACATTAGTTGCTGTCAATTTACTTCGTCTAATCAAAAAAATCGACTATAGTATAGAGCCGAGCGGCAATGTTAGAGTGAACGAGCAGTAGGTATGCTTTGTGTTGGCTATTTATAGTAAACGACAATGGTAATTCTTTTATCTATACTTATATTCTAAAGGAGAGATTTGATTGTCTGCATCGAATAGGCTCCGAAACTACTGGACCGATTTGAAAAATTCTTTCACTATTGGGAAGCGACACACTTCGCGGTGACCATACATAGGCTATACTTTATTCTCGTATGCCCACGGGAACGGGAACTACGCGGGTGGAACCGCGTGACGTCCGCTAGTCTCTTAATAAACTATGATAAAAAAAAAACATCCATGTTTCTAAGTAAAGTAGTTTTAATAGTAATATATAAGCTTACATTAAACACTGTGTGGCGTCCCATGAAAAATATTATTAAATACGTGTATCATAATTGATAAATAAAATAACGGCTGGCTTTAGAGATGGCCACATATTGTGCGAGGATGTTTGAATTTCGTGGCTTCTCTCTTTAAAACATTTCACTACACACTAAAAAACTTTTATTTAGCCATTTCTTGGGAGTATTTAGGACTTTGTTGAACTAAATATATAAATTATTTACGAACAATATTTCATTGCCGATCAACAGCGCTAAAATACTGTAGTATTAGATTCTATTTTGAGCTGGTTTTCATATACATTGAATGTTTTTAATAGCCTATACAACGGCTAAAGAACACCCTATGAAATACGTAGAAAAAATTGCTGAGATCTTTCACTAAAAAAGTGTGTATTTTGAGCAGCAATTATAATATTTATCCATTATGATATTAGACGAGAACAAAAAAAATAAATACGCGTAGGGGAGATACCCTATAATCATTTGTTCCGTATCAAAAAGAAACTCAATGCAGGCCAACAGCGCCAATTTTTTTGCTATGAAATTCACACGGATTCAATATTTTCTTCGTACATATGGTATGTTTTAGTATATAGCCTCCATATGCACTGAAAACACACCTAGTGTGAAACAGCTGTTGAAAAGATATTGCAAATTCTAATACAAATATTTCGGATACTTTGACTTTTTTGAGTAAAATCAATTCAGATTTCATAATTAGCACTAGACTATATTAAGGAACTCCCTATAAAATGTATTAGAAACTATAATTTAATTGTTATGCTTGTTCTCCGCTGCCGTTCAATGACTAAAAGACCGATAAGTGATAAAAAAATAATTTTAAGACATTTAAAAAGTTTTTCAATAAAACTGCGAATAAATAAACACCAATTTCTTAACGATACGGCAAATATGCATTTATGGGTATTTTAATAGAAATTAAAAGCATTTCATGATTATAACGTAGATTATATTATGGACTTAGCCATACACTACCGATCTCAGTAACTAATAATAATAAAAAATTAAAACCCAAACAGAAAGATAGAGAAAAATATTCTTAATCTTTTAGGGCATAAAACACAATTTATCTAAATTCTTTTGTAATTTTTTTTTCTGAATTTTGTTTTTGACGAATATCACTTTACGGTCTTTTAGCAATAGGACGGCATATTATGGGGCCCGTATGCACAACGGTCGTAGATATAAATGCTGGCTTATTGACGGTCTGTGGAGCGGAGTTTTTCCTCGACGGCCTCTTGGGATGCTTCAGCGAGGTCGGTCGCCTGAATGTACTTTTGTACGCCCACTAGAGATTTTTTCAGCGCGTCGAAAGAGCTGTGAACAATGGAAAAGGATATTAATATCTATACATATAATAAAATGATAGAAAAATCAAAACTGTACATCGAAAATATTAAAAAAAAAATACTCGCTGGGTGTTCAAAATAAGATACCGAAGCCGAAAATGTAGTTAGAAACATTTTTGTCTGTTTGTCGGTTTGTCTGTTTGCTTTGCTTTGTCCGGAAGGATCTCGAAAAGTTCTCAATAGATTTGATTCAAATTTTGCACAAATATTAACTAAGGGTAAGGTCTTCAAATAGGCTATATATTATCACGCTACCTATCCTAGGGGCTAAGCAGAGAGCAATCAAATTGGCATTTTATAACATAATTTTCACGCGTACGAAGTCGCGGGCAACAGCTATTAATGAAATAAGTGGAAATTGTCGTTACCGTGGGAATACGGGAATAAAATACAGGGTGAATTTTTGAAAAGGGATTGGATGGCCAAATCCGAAACTATAAGGAATAGCTGAAAATGCTGAAAGGAGTCACGAGCCCGATTTTGATGAAACTTAAAACCTCATCATTAGATTTTTGAAAACCCCATAATCCTAGCTGGGAATCGAACTTGTTGATTTTGCAAAAAAAAACACACCCTTTATTATTACACCATACGATAGAGTCGCTGTTAAGGATCAAATTTTGCAAAGTAATGATATACGCCAAATTTAAGGAACATTTGGAATTTTAATAGAATGCATATTTCATGTACCTAAATTTTGTATCATAGTTTGTTTCGTTGGAAATCCCAGAAAAGATCGTAACTATTCCGTGTTTTAAATTATGCTCAGAATGATTTTTTAGAGAATATTCTCAACGGAATCAATAATATTCCTTAGTTATTCCTTGAGGTTTCGAATCCAGCTATGTATTGCAAAGATTTTGAACAATTAATCAGTTAACGTAAGAAAAATAAAATGTATTTTGTTAAAGATGAGCTCTTTCCTGTAGTTTACCGTATATCATTACTTCCCAGAATATGATCCTTAATAGCAACACTATCGTATGGTGTAATAATAAAGGGTGTGTTTTTTTTTTCAAAATCAAGGGGTCGATTCCCAGCTAGGATTATGGGTTTTTCAAAAATCTAATGATGAGGTTTTAAGTTTCATCAAAATCGGGCTCGTGACTCCTTTGAGCATTTTTCGCTATTCCTTATAGTTTCAGATTTGGCCATCCAATCCCTTTTGAAAAATTCACCCTGTATAGCCTATGTCATCCGGGTAAGGTGAAATATGGGCGTATACTATGCCTCTGCCTACCCCTTCGGGGATAAAGGCGTGACTATATGTATCTTATCCGGGGATGGTGTAACTTACTAAGTGATATTTTTTTAAAAATCTGTTTCAATGCAGAAAAACGAAACATCTATCAAATTTTAGCCCCTCTCTATAAAATAATAAAATAGAGTGCAGAGGGGCTTATGTCGAGACTTTGTCTGTAGTCTGATTCTGTCGCATTAAACTACGTCACTAGGTCACGTGGATCATCTGTTCAAAGTTTGAAATAAAACAAAAATGACAACGTCAATTGGATTGAACTTTCACTTTCACAATAAACGTTAGAGGGGCAGTCGGGTGAGACCGTCTCACGGCTTCTTGTTATAGTTGGTTTAATTTCTACGTAATCTCTTTATACACACAGTTGCTGACTCATTACACAAATATGTTTCACACAAAGGCTTGGTTTGATAATATCACAGATAACTAATCTCTAAATAAATATAGTGCGCGAATACAAAACAGAATACATCGCAATATCTCACTAAACAATCCTACTATTATTATAAACTAGCTGTTGCCCGCGACTTCGTACGCGTGACACTACGTCCGGAACGTTCGAGCACGGTAAGATCCGATAGGGGCTTTCTTCCGCGCACGCTTAGCTTGTGGAATGATCTCCCTGTCTCGGTTTTCCCAAACGCCTAAAGTATGTGGTTCTTCAAAAGGTATCTTAGAAGGTTTTTACAGGGCCGGCAGCGCGAGTGTGGCGCCTCTGGTGTAGCAAACGTTCAAAGGCTGCGGTGACGTACGCTACGCTTCACGTAACGCCCAACAGCCTACGGTTGGGAGCCCCGGGTAAGCCCTTGGAAGGATGTCCCAGGACTACGAGTTTCGGAGCCTATTCGATGCAAACAAATGTTTTCTTTGGTATGGAATTCATGTTTCCCGGTATGAAACGCAATTCACGTTCCCCGGTAAGCGTTATAAAACTGTAGAGATTCTATATATAATTCAGATATTTCTGGCAAAGATCTCACGCGAAGTAACGTTTTCCAAGCAGGAATATTATGTGTTATAAATCAAAATGAAATATAATTATATGTTTTAGCTGCAACTATAAACCAATCGACTTCCCTTTTGAATATTTTCATATTTATATGTAGTGGTCGGTATGTGCAAAGTTTAATTATATTTTTAATGGCACATAGGTTTGGATTTTTGAAAAAACGGGAACAGAATTGGGTACTAACAAAACATATTATAAAACGAAGTCCTTCGCCGCGTCTGTTTGTTCAATCTAAATTAAAAAACTAGTCTCAAAATGGACGTTTGCTATTGCCAAGATCACACATACGTAATATCACACCTTTATCCGCGAAGCGGTAGGCAGAAGCATATTATATGCCCACATTTCACCTTTTTTAGAATTTATCCCACGTAATAGGTGGTGAGCCGTATTGCCGTGTTGAGAAGGACAGGCGCAGGTTGTGACTGCCTGCGGTTGCAAAGCCTTCTCAAAAGGTCTTCAACTTTATTTTGCCAATTGGCGGTAAAATTTATTGCCAAGAAACCTATTTGAAATACTGTTTTTTTTAAAATAATTGTGAACTTTTTGCAGTACTATATTAAAACAAAATAATAAAAGAAACAAACCTGGAGTACAACATCTTCTTCTTAACCATAGCGGTGTCTGGGCACCATAGCATAAGGAAAAGTTTCTGTTTCTTGCTGGCCTCCGATGTGCCCTGGCATTGATGCGTGTACTCGAAGTCGAATAGACCGTACCTGGAATTGAAATATGGGGTATCTATAAATATAATAAAATGATAGAAAACTTAAAACTGTACGTCCTACTAATATTATAAATGTGAAAGTTTGTGAAGATGTTTGGATGTTTGTTACTCAATAACACTCTAACGGCCGGAAAAATTTGGTACGGAGATAGCTTATAGTCTGGTTTAACATATAGGTTACTTTTCATCCTGGAAAAATGTTCTCACGGGAAACGGGAACGGGTATGGAATTTCACGCGCGAGTATTTTTTTTATATTAAAAAAAATACTCGCTGGGTGTTCAATATAAGATACCGAAGCCGAAAATATAGTTAGACTAGCTGACCCGCGCAACTTCGTTTGCGGCACATGAGATTGAGAAAGCGAGAGGTATGGTATTAATATTTTGAGTAATATAATGTTTCCCGTCGCATTTACTCTCGTCGCGCCTAGTCCCGTCGAGTCGCTTTTATACATTAGAGCTGACCCGCACAACTTCGTTTGCGTCACATGAGCGAGAAACCATCCTCAATAAATGGACTATTAAACTGTGAAATAATTTTCGAAATGCAACCAGTAGTTTCTGAGATCCTAGGACAAACAAACTCTTCAGTTTTATAATATTGTGAGCGAAGCTTATTGGTTGTTGGGAGTTACGTGAGGTTTTTTAGTCGGACTCCTAGTCCGGCATAGCATACATGATGGATTTTCCCTCACGTTAAAAAAAAAGTGTAGGTATTAATAGGAATCTTACAAAGAAAGATGAAACAATAATTCCTACCTGCACTCTCCAGTGCCAGCTTTCTGCAAATCTTCAAGGAACTGATCGTACTCCGTGTTGCGTTCGCCAATAGTCTCCACGTCGATTTGTTTCTCTTCGCGAATGTAGAACACGACGTAGCGGTGTTTCTTATCCTTCTTTATTTCCTCGTAGGTCGTTTTACACGAGTCCGATACTGTTACGCCAGACGCCTGGAACAAATATCGGAAGGTGAATCAACGTGTAATGAAATTATTGCAAATTCAGCAGGATCTTGATACTTTGTCGTATAAAATTAAACCACCAGTGTCTGACAGACACTTTCACCTTTGTTGCCCATGGTCCATCTAGGGTGGGCTATGGGATTTTTTTCCCGTGGTTCACTTGGGTGTACCACAGGAAATTTATTTCTTCCCACAGTGAAAATATCATCATAGAGGCAGAATTTACCGTCAAACTTGCCAGGATGGTAGAGCCTGTGAGAAAAAACCTGGCAATGGAACCAACACGTAAATCCACCAGAAATGTTTTTTTAAATAGCTCGTTTCTGACGAAGATTCTATAGGTACACTGTGTGAGCACAAATTAGAGATAGTACAGATGGAAACCTACATACTAAATTCGCTGAGGCTACGCACACATAGACACAGACACCACTCGCAGAGTTCACAGACACAAGGTCAACCGATTTTCATTGCATTCGATACTGACTTGTGCGCGAGTATGCGTAGCAGAGGGTAGGTGTGAAAAAAAAGTACATGCATGAGTTTTCCATCTGTACTATCTCTAATTTGTGGTGTGAGGTGCTGAGTGGTACCTTTTGCAACGCACTCGTTGTTCTGGATTAAATAGGCGAGGATGGGCTTAAGTTAAAGAGCTCTTCAGAAAACTCGCCGTGATAGATTACCTTAATTATAGAATACGTTTTTTTCTTCATATGCTAAGAAACTTAGCTGTAGGTATTGCACCGGTAACCTTATATAGCTTGTAGTAATGTCATCAAGGCATTGCATTAAGATTGACCTCGACTCACAATATAGAATATCCTGACCACAGATATCTTATACTATAGAAATATTATAATCATATTCTTAGCTTACTGGCTAGTCAGGTCACAGTATTGTACCTATCAAGAAAAAGCGAACCGGCCTAAAAATGTAAGATAAAAAAAAGATGGTATAAGCAGCGCACCATTTTCCTTATAAAAACTGTGCCAAAACGTCAATAGTGTCAAGGGAATCTACAACTCGTTAAAATTTCCTGAAAATATCGACATGAATGTCTGTCGGGAAGTTTTCGATATGGGAGGTAAATTTTTTTTAAGGTGACAATTTAGGAAAACGCCATTTTAGCGATCTCATGTCTACACTTTTTTTAAACGTGAGGAAAATCCTACATGGATGCTATGCCGAATTCCTACCGACTAACAACCACACGTATCCTACCTAACGGCCTACGGTTGGGAGCCTCGAGTCCTCGGAAGGATATCCCAGGACTCTCAACAGTCATCTCTGGTCCTCTGGCCCCCAATCGCTAGATGCGCCACGGCCTTCCATCAGGCTGGCGACGTCAATTTGGCGAGCTTAATATCCTGCTTTTGACTAACACATTGTGAATCACTCGCTAGCTTTTAAACTCGCCAACTAGCAGCTTTTAAACTCGGTTAGTGTCATCGAGGCTTTATAGTCGTATATCTGGATTATGCAGACTACTGGGTATGTAGGACATCAAACAAGTATCATAGCTTTCAGCTGCGCGCACCCATCATGTTCTATTTTAATAGTTCCAAGGTTGATGCATTCGTTACAACATTACATCATAATACATTAATTAAACAAGAATTTTGACTGCATTACATACACGCCAGCCGCAAGGCGCCATCATAATTTATTTTCGGACTGTGGTAAGTCTATGAGCTCTTCGGTATGAGTATAGTGATAAGGTAGTTTTTAGGTCAGGAACTACTGCCTCTAGGGAGGTCTAACTCTGGGTAGTGTCAAGCTAGGAACTTTTGAGAGGGCCCAGTCTTACTTTATGCCTTCTATGGACAAAGTATGCTCTTTCAGTCATTTATCAATGATGAATGAAGCAATGTTAACCCTGCTAGGTTCTAAAGACGGCAGCGTGAGTTTCACGCACACTTCATGTCACAAGAAGAGAGACCACACCTGAGAACCCTTGGGCTGCGGTGGCAGTTTAAGCCAGCCTGGCACCCAGGGACAGCCATCCGGGAAGTTACAAGGGGCGCCTATTGCGATTCGAAGCCTGAATGACATCCTTGGGGGGTTTCACATGTTAAAAATGAGCCCTGTGTATAGCTAAATTTATTTGTATTAAGCAGGAACACGGCAAAAGAGTCTGCATTCATAGGCTAGTGACCAATTTTTATCAGGGACAGGTGAGCCGTATGCTTAACTGTCACTACCAAAAATATCTACACTGGTAAAAGGAGGGAAATATCACAATGCAAATTAGAACATTTTTCCTAAGCATCACATGACATTTTGAGAAGCGAGATTGGTATAACAGAAGGTAAATTTCAGTTAGTGTGTAGATTGAGTCACTGGGAATATTATCGTGCTGTTTTATACACGTATATGTAAATGTTTTAGTTTGTACAGATGGAGACATTACTGTTTATAATGTCGATATTGACTCAATACAACACAAGAAATGGACCATCAAGGTTTGCTAGATTAAGACGCTACTCCTTTACAACTCGGAAGAAAATATAGAAATCTACAGATAGCCCTTCTTACCAATGGCCCCAATGAGCCATCTACCAACGGCATTTCAAAGGTGTTTGTAAACTATTGTTTACAGAACTCTGAGCTAACGGGGCTATGGAGCGCTTTAAATTCAACAGTTCGTAAAATCGCCGAGTAAAATTCGGGGTCTGATGGAGAATATCATGAACAGACATCATCCAGGTACTGATATTAAAGTATGCTACGGTCTCATCGCGACAGTAATTTCACCACTAATTATCTGGTACGAAATACACAATCTAGGTATGTCTGATGCAGCAGAAGAACTAGTGCAATATCGTACCAAGACAACAATATAGTTTGCCTCAACAGAATTTGCATCTTCAAAAACTCATTCAATGAATACCCGCCTCTAAAGTGCTCGCGTCAGATCGATTCAGTCTGTATCATCGCTAGAGATATTCTAAATGCGAGAGTCCCCCGCGTGGGCGACTATAAATAGACTCGTTTGCGTCGAGACATTGGCCGTTGTCTAATTATATTTGTGGTGCATGAACCTCGTCACGTGGGGCTTGAGCAATGCACAGGGTAGATGCAGCATCTGGGAGCATTTTTGGTTTGGAATTTACAATACTCTCGAGGTATTTTTATATTGGAGCAGAAATTTCTTTGGTATTCACCACGGAGCAGTTTTGCGTCGGCCATTTTCTGAGGGTAGAAATATTTTGAGGTAGATTATTTTGAGCTATCATTTAAGAAAGAATGCATAACGCGATATGAGTAATGGTCATGTTTTTCAATAACAAAACCTTACGTTTGTTCTTCTTCCAAGTAATGGTCACACCGAGTTGTGAAGGTATGTTTTTTATACTAGAATACATTTTCGAAGTGCGAGTTACCAGTTTTCGGAAATCGCCTACTGAGCTAGGGAAGAGAAAACAAGAAGGTAAGTTACAGAAAAGGATATGATGAAGAGTAAATAAATAAATATTGTAAAGTAAGCCTCCGTTTTGGTTCGTGAATAACCATCCACTTGACAGTCTGTCAAGATGGACTCACAGGCGTCTTGAAATCAAACCAGAGGCTGGTGTAACTATTGGGACGATGTCTGGACTTCAACATTGCAAGCCTTGCGTACCAGTTTGAAGGTGAACTGAACCAAGTAAGGCTGTCATCGTGCATCGTGGTTGAGGACGCCAGAATATCTTTCTCCACCACATCAAGTGATGGCGATATTAAGTTCAATAGGGAAGGTAGAAATAATTCAAATCTAAATACCACTGAATGAGACAATGTAGAGCTAATGGAGCTGGCACGGATCGCTCATGTAAACTGTAAGCTTACATTAATATATCGTGCGGGCGGTCAAGACAAAACCGAGATATTTTCAGCCCGTTTGATTTATTATCATTTGAAAATTACCACAATACAATTAAGATTCTAGGATTGGAATAAATGAAATTATAATCACAGATATACTGAGGAGGTAGGTAGTGAATGGTGTGTAGTGGTGCTCTGCCAGGAGGTACTGGGTTCGATTCGATGTCTACCTAACTGTTAGAGACCTTAAGGGCGCCTTCAAATTAGAGGCGTGAAGAAGTGCTGCAGTGGTGCCACAGTGGTGCGCTAGACGCGCCACTACTAGTTTACATACAATTTTTAGAAGCGCCGTTGGCATGTCGTGTGGCGCGTTAGTGGCGCTGCAACGGCGCTTCTAAATATTGTATGAAAACTAGTAGTGGCGCGTCTAGCGCACCACTGTGGCACCACTGCCGAGCTTCTTCACGCCTCTAATTTGAAGGCGCCCTAAGGGCTTTAGGTCAAGAGCCAGTCATTTCCTATAATCAGGAAAATGTAAAAGCCAAATCATAGTACCAATAAAAGCGTGGATGTAGGAGGTTCTGCAAAGATCTCCGGAGCCGAAAGGAACCTCTGCTAGCAGTGCATCGGCTGACGTATGGCGGCAACGAGGCAAGACTTTTTACGGGGTTGGGAGGTCAGAATGAGTCCTTCCCAACAATGACTGACGAACTAAAAAGCAAAGCTATAGGTGTTCCTAGCAGCTGATAAAAGTATACCTCAAAATAACCCTGGTATGATTTAGAAACAAGTTGGACTGCTCTAAGTAAAGAGAGGAAGAGAGAGAGAGGGGGGAGGGGGGATCAATAATGCAATAGCGGACCACAGGCTATCGTAGACAAGTCTATTCATTCAGAACATTCATAAAGTCTCTCTGAAGGTCATTGGCATACACCTGTTCTCAACATTTGCATAATCTACATATTACATACAAATTTGCGATTCATTAGGGAGTGTCGTAAAATTTTACTTAATGAGTAACAAAATGTTGAACCTTACACGTTTAGCTAACACAGTATTGTTGAAATTTGAGAAGATTCATTCAAGTTAGGCGTAGAAGTTAGGACTACTATTTGCGTAACCAATATTGTGGGCGATATTTGGGGTGAAGGGAAAAAAATGGGCTGCACACCCAGCGGTAATGTTGATTTAGTTTAGAATTGACATTGACCTAAAGGTGAGTAAGCGGTATAGTATACCTACCACGTGATAGCGCTTAAAAATGGGTGAATGTATGCATGCGGCCTTGTACAGAGAATGAGCGAGCAGGCGGAATACGGTGCGACAGTTATGTTTATGTGTTCGGGAGATTCCCTTCATTTTTAGTCCATTAAGCCAATCAATCCTATAAGTTAGCTGAATCTATAAAGAAAATACTGCCAAAACATTCTCACGAATGACAAGCCTGTCTCCAAAAATGATTGGAAGAGGCCGTCGTCCAGCAGTGAACTGCGGTAGACTGACAGGACTGCTCTAGTATAATTTCATTATGAAACATTTTCCCACCAACGCCATCTAGTATAAATTATGCTATACAAGTTCGTATAATAATAACCGGATATAACTTCATATTTCATAATCAAAGAGTCATACTCACAAGTATGACTGACGATACAAAATGTCGTTAAACTCATAAACAATCTACGTTAATTAATTAACACAACTTATACAACCGGTTTGAGGAAATACTCGTGTCAAATAGGATATTATTAGTATTTATGTTTGAAGCAAATGGCTATGTGGTTAAACTCTATGCCGTAGAAATAGGAGCAAGGGAAATACCAGCTAAATCTCTGTATAAAGCCCTAGGATTGCCACTAGCTTCAGTAAACTCTTTACTAAAACGAATATCTAAAGCGGCATTGATAGGATGTAATAACAAATCTGGTTAGGCAGAGGAGGAGGAGGCCTATTTCGGGTATTTTGGGCTAATGCATTTTAAGTAAAGGCATTCTGATTTCTGGTACTGTAATATATTATAACCGAATAACTCGCCGCTGTGGCAGCGCTGTACGCAAGGCTGTTTCCTTAGAGAATAGCACTGCTGTAAACGATTACTGCGTTAAGCAACATACGGTACAGTCAGCGTTGTGATGGGTCACCCTTAGTACAGTACCATTTCTTTATACCCGTTTCGGTTCCTTTAGAGCGTGACACAGCTCATAAACTTTCGCATTTATAATATTAGCATACGACTTAGATCATCTAACCACAGGATGCGCCTTACTTAAGCATTGTTTTCTGCCATTGCACATGACCATTTGGTCTTTTGGCTTTATGAAAAGCCTGTACATCAGTACATCATTTTATATGATTAAACTAGTACATTACATTGTAGTTGACTGTACAATAACAATTAACACACAATAGCCATTACGCGTTTGTCGATAAATACATTTTTAAATGCAATGAAATTTTATATGTCTTTGTGTTTCCCCCTTCACTTGTATGAAAACTGGCAGAATATTTTTGTATGCGGTGGTTCGCAAAGGCTAGTCCCGTGTTATATGGTCTAAGGCATACGAAGATACAATAAGAATTGTAAACGAGTTAAAATGCTATTTATGTTCACGCTAGGATATCTAGGAGCAGAGCAGAGAAAACATTCTAAGTTATACGTAAAGAATTTAAATTCAAATTTGACAGTTACCATAAACTTCTTTCGAGGTTACAGTAACTTTTTCAGAACGCAAAGAGGCAACAATACATAAATTATTGTGGCTCAGAAAAAAAAACTGTTGTAAGGTGAATGACCATGACGGTAGCCGTATGCGTCAGCGACTGACTGAGGTGTCTGTAGATATTATAATGTCTACATGAGTAGGACTTGAGACTGACTGAATACAGTTTGCTTTCTGTCTCTCCTCGTATTTACGGTGATAAATAGGTGACGGCGAAAACTTAGTAGGTATCCGTTTTTAAGAAAATTGCGTGAATTAATGGTAGGTATCCGTTTTAGGAAAACTGCGTGAATTAATGATCGTGATACTTCACACAGTTTTAAGTTGGGAGAAAAAAAAAGCTAATTTTTTTTATGAATTATGATGATTTTTACAGCCAACGGATCTCTGCTTCTAGTTTTCTATACTAATATTATAAAGAGGAAATATTTGTTTTTTTTGTTTGTTTGTTTGTAACGAATAGGCTCCGGAACTACTGTACCGATTTGAAAAATTCTTTCACTGTTGGGAAGCTACACTCTTTGCGGTGAACATAGGCTATATTTTATTCCCGTATTCCCACGGGAACGGGAACTACGCGGGTGAAATCGCGTGACATCCGCTCGTCATTAAATAAATGTAAAGCAATGTCTGAAATAATAATACAATTTTCACCATTATTAGTTATTGCATACCACGATTTGCCTTATGAGCATATTTTACACAAAGGTTCAAAGGTTCTACCTATTGCGTTGCGGATCTGGCAGTAAATGCAGAAAACTTTTGAACGCTCATGTGTTGCTTGCTGAGCTGGGGGAAAAGCATACGCCCGCTTGATCAAAAGTGATACCATAGCCTTCGGACGTTTCCCACACCAAACGCTGCCAGCGATTCTTCAAAAGGATTGAAGAACTTCATACTGTAGGTAGACTTTCGGGAAAATCGAGGCATCTGTTCAAACAATTCCTCAGAGCACAAACCATTGTACACATATACAACACCCAAAAGATTTAACCCATTTTCAAGAGACGAATTGGCAACACACATCAAGCGCCAACCGGGCTACAAATGGATGGCTTCACAATCGTTCGGATGCAACGGGGACTAGCGATACGATGAAGAAGACAACAAGCATTCCAGCAACTCCTATTAGTAAACAAGGGCGCTAATTTAAGAACGCGAGACACGATACTCGCGTAGCCCAAATATAAATCTGACGGAGTTGGTTACTGCGCAAATACTTAATGGAAGACCACAGAATATAGGAGTTGTTGGCACTGCATTTAAATAATATCATTAATGCGTATTCTGAAGAGTTTGTTAACATAATCCCACTCTTCTTTTCGATCCACAACAACGCTTGTCGGGTAAAGGACCACTCCTCCACAGGGAGTGGAGAGAATCTTCGCCAGAACTGAGCGATTCAAAAGATAGTTTCTCTGTTGAACTAGGTATGAAACTTGGAACGACCTGCCCGCGCACGTGTTTTATAACCCCGGGTTCCTCAAGCGGAGTAAAGAGATACATCGAACGGCGTTAGAAGTCTTACGGACTGTGACAGTGGCCACCAATCGATGGATGTCAATATGAGAAGAACATGGGAAGTGTTAAAACGGAATGAAACAGGCTACGTCTACCCGCTGTTGAATGTTCAGATTGTTTTCTGTGCCTATGTATGGCCTTGAACTTGGCTTTATAATTTAACATGCGGTTTCTTACCCGCGCGCATTGGGTATGTAGTTCTAGACTGCGTGTGTGCTAGCACTCTACACTGTGTATATCTGTAGTCACAGGAGGAGTCCTCCTAGAACCACAGATATACCGCCCACAACAGCAAGCGAGTGAGAAATCGCGTGACAATGGAACCGCTTGAACTCCCCGGAAAGATGTCCCAGGAATCTTCACTAACCTTCATCTTTCTGGCAATCTGTACTAAGTTGTCTTTTCAGCAATTCCTTGCACCAATAACTTAATTCACATACACAACGCACACACTTGAACTAATAGAATAAAGAATACAGGAAGGAGAATATAAAATCGTGGTATCGATATTATACTTAGATCATCTAACCACAGGATGCGCCTTACTTAAGCATTGTTTTCTGCCATTGCACATGACCATTTGGTCTTTTGGCTTTATGAAAAGCCTGTACATCAGTACATCATTTTATATGATTAAACTAGTACATTACATTGTAGTTGACTGTACAATTACAATTAACACACAACAGCCATTACGCGTTTGTCGATTAATACATTTTTAAATGCAATGAAATTTTATATGTCTTTGTGTTTCCTCCTTCACTTGTATGAAAACTGGCAGAATATTTTTGTATGCGGTGGTTCGCAAAGGCTAGTCCCGTGTTATATGGTCTAAGATATTATATGATAACGGTACTAGAAATTATTATCGTGACAACTACTCAAGATTGGATAAACTTGACAACCCAAGGGACACCACGTGCAGTACATCAACGTTGATTAGAAACAGAGTATCTACGAAAAAATGCAACGAGCATTCAAGGTTCCCAAATTCGACACATTGTAGGTAGTTTTGTTGGAGAAAAATGTATCGCAATTACTGCGCTAGTGCAATGCACACGTCTTACATTACCACTAAGGTGGCAGACAGGTATACAGCCCACCAGGAGGACTGGTGGACACCGTAGCCAATGGACGTTGGCAACACTGGAGGCGCCACACTCACGCTGCCGACCCCGTTAAAATCTTCTAAGATCCCTTTAGAAGAACCTCATACTGTAGGCGTTTGGAAAAACCGAGACAGGGAGATCATTCCACATTCTTAGCGCGGACGCAAAGTGTGAGGATGAACTCCCAAATTTCACATAAAAAAGTTACACAAAGTCGGTCAGAACACAGAAATAAAAACGGAGCATCCCTTCCAAAAGTCGTGCCCATTATCGGTGCTCAGCAATAGTTATTTGTACGAATACTAGTCTAAAAAAGACAATTATGTAAGTAAGTATATAATTATATACGTCACACATCGTACGCAATTCAACGTTACACATAAAATATGTTCATAGAAAGCTCATAAATATAAAGAACCTCGCTATAACGTATGACCAGTATGACTCAGCGCACGTAATGATTCAACTTCAACGTTCTCGCGACAGGTTTCCAGTTCAGTACTGCCCATATATGGTAGCGAAGTTCATTGCAATCGTACAGCACAGCCGTTTATATAAGACGTTATATGGAAACGCAAAGAGTACAGCTGTTTTTGTAGTATTTAGTTAGAATAAACAAGGTCGTAGTCTGGATATTTAGTACCATGCAGAAGTTGTATATTTTTTGGGGTCAACGTTTTTGAGAGGTTTATGCGACTGCCGTGCTATCTCAAGTTCAAAGTTTCAATCCAAATCAATTGCCTGATCGACAGTATTGGGAATTTGTATACTTTCTATTTTTACAATGCATTGATTCAATAGCGTACGCATAATTTGGCTCTCTGAATAAAGAAAATGTCCTGTACAGTTCAATGGAGCAAGGAGCGGGACCACATGCCTGAGCTTCGAGAATGGAGTGGTTGAAGAGGCGCCACGGCAGCCTCAACTACAGTGTCACAAATATTTATCGGCCACGGGTGCTTCGGTTAGTATCTGTGCATACAGAGGGAGGCTACACCCGAGTGCCGGTACTGCGGTAGCTGCAGCGAGAACACGGCCAAAACCTTATTGCACGCCTGGGCGTAGATATTTTCCCGCGAGACCGTAGGGCCATGGTCTCCAGCGGGAGAAAATGGTACGCCACTGCGTCTTCTTGCGACTAAGGTGTGCTCTGAAAAGAGGCGGCAGGGAGGGAGAGAAATCCCAGCCTACGTGGGAGGCTGCGATGGCGCACCAAGTTTTTGTCGGGAGTCCTGGAGGTTAACCTTACGAGGGGGTAACCGGGGCAGATGGAAGGGGAATCGTGTGGTGGTTTTTAACCGGTAGGAGAAGTTCGACATGGGATTCATGACAATTTCCATTCGGCAAAACATGCTCTGTATAGTGAGATAACGAAGCAATAAAACACGGTTGCAATAACCAAATAATGTAGGATTGATTATAGAAAAAAAAAGGTCCGACAAATAGGTATGTAGCATGGATAAAAAATCGTGGTATAGCTATTTATTATGCACCAATACAATTTGATAGGCAATTTATGTTCTTATCAATATTTAATTTTAACCGTATGGAAATCTTCATGGACTTCACCCCGTTATGACTGTTGGAGTGAATGTCTCACTCGTCTATAAATATAATAAAGAGGAACGATTTGTTTGTTTGTTTGCATCGAATAGGCTCTGAAACTACTGGACCGATTTGAAAAATTCTTTCACTGTTGGGAAGATACAGTCTTTGCGGTGAACATAGGTTATATTTTATTCCCGTGTTCCCACGGGAACGGGAGCTATGCGGGTGAAACCGCGTGACGGCCGCTAGTACCAAATTCTCGTCACTCCTACGTCTTACGTCAGGGAGCCAGAGTGCGTCTTAAATAGGATGTACCCAGCTAGCAAACTGGATGTCTTGAACTATCTGCATGATAATAATGCAGACGCAGAGTAGGTACATACCTACTCTCATCTTAGCGTAAAACCCGGGTAGCTTTGAACACTCGGCTTTAGAGCTACACGGTCAGCAGTTTTTTTTATACCGCTTTTTAGGGATCCGTACCCAAAGGGTACAAAGAAGGTCCCTATTCATGAGACATCGCCGTCCGTCCGTCTGTCTGTCCCTCACGAGGCTGTCTCCGGAACCGTGATAGCCAGAGCTGAAATTTTCACAGATGATGTAGGTATTTGGATTGCCGCTATATTAACAACAAATACCTACCTAATAAACACAAAAAAAAATACTTAAAGGGGGGGAGGGGGGGCTCCCATACAACAAACGTGATATATGCCAGTTTTTTTTTCTAGTAGAAACCAAAACACGCAGAGATATTTTTATTCAAAGCCTAGCCTGTATGTATTGTAACAAAAGAGGATTCAATCATCCTTTAAAAGAGGGTGTCAATCCGGGGGCGAGCACTGAACGACCCCAAGTTTGGAACACAAAATTTGCGACCCTTGCGCTATCAATTTCACGGTTCAAAGTGAATTTTTATTTTTAAGACAACACCCTTCTATAATAACTTCTACAGGGTTTATTTAGTTACTAGCTGTTGCCCGCGATTTCGTACGCGTGAAAATTATGTAATAATGCCAATTAGATTGCCATCTGCTTAGCCCCTAGCTAGGATATGTAGCGTAATAATATATAGCCTATTTTAAGACCCTACCGTTAGTTAATATTTGTGCAAAATTTGAATCAAATCTATTGAGTACTTTTCGAGATCCTCCCTGACAAAGCAAAGCAAACAGACAAAAATTATATACATAACTATATTTTCGGCTTCGGTATCTTATGTTGAACACCCAGCGAGTAATTTTTTTTACTCCCAAACCGAATTTCGACAAATCCTTCTACGACAAGATTTTACTTCGACAACATGACACTCCGATACGGCTAAATTTCGACAATATTTTAGATCGAAACAACTTAATGCCGACACTACTGTACTCCGACAAAGCGTTTCTTCCTTTGTCGGAGTACGGTAGTGTCGGGATTAAGTTGTTTCGATCTAAAATATTGTCGAAATTGTGTCGTATCGGAGTTTCATCTTGTCGTAGAAGGATTTGTCGAAATTCAGTTTGGGAGTCATTTTTTTTTAATATTTCCAATGTACAGTTTTGACTTTTCTATAATTTTATTATACCTATGTTATAGTTTGAAGTTTGTCTGTTTGCATTGTCCGGAAGGATCTCGAAAAGTACTCAATAGATTTGATTCAAATTTTGCACAAATATTAACTAGGGGTAGGGTCTTCAAATAGGCTATAATATTATCACGCTACATATCCTAGGGGCTAAGCTGAGAGCAATCAATCCAATTGGCTTTACAAGATAATTTTCACGCGTACGAAGTCGTGGACAACAAGTAATTTAATACATACAAGTTATCAGCTGTCAGACTTAAAAAAAGGTGAATGAAGGATATTTAAGGTCAGTGACCTAACATCATCTCTCTTTATTTTATTTCTGAGCTCTTTGATTGTAGGCCCCACCACAGATTAAATAATAGTTACTACGTAACAGATACATCACTCCCATACTTAACCTCAAAAATATTAGCTAAAACATATCGCTGCAGTGGAAAACATTCTCTACGACGTATTCCGAGAGTCGAGTTTCGTGCGCACACCGTATGATTGCGTCATCGAGTGACAACTATTGTCAACATTAGGGTTGTAAGCACGGAACAAAAATACATATAACTACAAAAAACAATAAACACAGTGTCTGAAAAAAAACTTTATTATATTTTATAACTTCTTCTTCTTTACATAAGAATTATATTATAACTAGCTGATGCTCGCAGCTTAGCCCGCGTAAACGTTTGTTCCTTTTCCCGCTTCCAATGGGAACTTATTCCCGGGATAGAAAGTAACCTATGTGTTATTCCAAACTACCATCTATCCCTGTATCAAATTTCAGCTAGATCTGTTGAGCCGTTAGAGCGTGAAAGAGTAACAAACATCAACACATCTACACATTCGCACTCAAACACTTTCGCATTTAATTTAAGAATATTAGTAAGAAGTAAGATGAAAAAAAAAGCAACACTAAATAAAGCGAAATATTATTTTACGCGGGTATTTACATTGACTGTGCGCACTTCGCTCGCTCTGGCGTGTGGCAGCCCTCTGCCGGTCGGCCACGTTAGTTCTGCCTACGTTATACTTAGGAGTAGGTGCTTATAACACGACTTGTAGCGAGTGACGGAGGCCTGGCCCCACTGACACAGAACATCCATAGACAATAAGGCTGGCTACAATTACTTGAAATGGAACCTATACAGTAGACGCGCGGTAATCGGACAAACGTTTTGCAGGGTAGTGTCCGAATACCCAATTTGTCGGATTATAGAGTGGTGCCCAAGACCCCCTATAGTTCGGAATTCTTTACATAAGAGTACCTTGTATACTGACAAATTACAGACCCAAAAATAAATTTCCATGTGTTATTATCTTTGAAGTACCTACAAATCATACAGATGTCGAATTTAGTTAAATAAATAACACCAAAATATTTAATAACTTTTACATTATGAAATACCTAATTGTGTTTAAAGCGATCTAAAAATTTTTTTTTTTGGAAGCCCCTGGATATTACATTGTTTACATAAGCGACAATGCCACAATCGTCAAAAAATAGGTAGGTACCTACTTTTATGTCCTGTCAGATTACAGGGGTGCCTGATTACAACGCGTCTACTGTATTATACTGATACAGAATGGGAGTATGACATACCTCTACTGAGTCTGAGACGAGACTGAGACGAATTGGGTTTGATTCTGATGTTGTCTGTGGTTAGACAAACAAGAATTACACAAAAGATTATGGCTTATGGAAGCAACAACCTATAGGTCTAGCAAGCTATCCCGCTATACCAGATTACAAGGATAACTATAGAAAACGAAAGGGAAACTCTGATAAGCCTACAAGTCATTATACACAATGAAATAAAATTTTCTCTCAGACTTTCTGAAACAATGCAAACCCATTACTATGTTATTGTGTGTCAGCCACTATAACTAACATAGGAATCAATGTGTTTGAAGGCCTCTAACCAGCAAGGTGATTAATATTCAATACTAGCGGACGTCACATGGTTTCACCCTCGTAGTTCCCGTTCCCGCGGGAATACGGGAATAAAATATAGCCTATGTTCACCGCAAAGAGTCCGACAGTGAAAAAAATTTTCAAATCGGTCCAGTAGCTCCGGAGCATATTCGTTACAAACAAAAAAACAAATCTCTTCTTTTTATAATATTAGTATAGATTTGCCTTGGAGTTTACAGTATAAAGATAATATAAGTTTTAAGTCCTGTTTGATTGTTCAGCTTCAACTTCAGGCTAATAATATTTGTGAAGGTGTAACCAAGTCAGGCGATATCAACTTTCCCGAGGAATACTTGTCAATAGTAAATAATATAAAGACAAGTGAGACATGTGCTGGTACACAAATCTACATTTTTGGAAAAGAAAGGGGGTTCACACTATAATTTATTTTGTGTCTTATTCGCATATACATCCCACTATTCTCACCTCTTAACGTTTCGGCTATATTGCAATGTGCCGTGGTCAGTAGTAGATATATTAATGTATAGAAGTCGTGTGCGTTTAAAAACCTTAAAAGAAAGGGGGTGTTCCTTGATTGAATTTATGTCATGTCATTGCTATTGTCAGTCTATGGTTGTAAGAAAGGGAGGAAGTATATGGATATACCTAGTTATCATTTTGTCACATTGTTTTTCCCAAAAACATTTTACCAATGACATTCTTACTGTTATTTATACTGTTGATTGATGACACTTGGTGGAACCTGCTGTACATATTGAATAACGGCTAATGCCCCCTTAATCGCCGAAGACGAAAATCCTCATACATCACCCCTTACGGTCGTCATAACTTGTCAAACCACTCGAAAAGTAGATAAGTGGTGAGTCTATTGCCGTGTTAAATTAGACAGGTTGTTGGATTTATGTTTACTTATAATAGAGGAACCAGATTTTTTAAACACTGAGACATATCATATCACCCACCCGCTATGAAAGTCAGTGACATTGGGTGATTTCATACTGTAATTTTATGTATGAGTCAGTAATCTATAATGCCATTACTTGCACAATATTGTTTATACCAAGAATTCATAATCTAGAATTTACAAAGGTCAGTTATGAATACTGTGAAATATTTGCTGGTCTATAGAATTATATGTGTTTAGTTAATTTAAATCGTAAAGTCATAGTTAGTGCCCTGACAGCAGGAAGTATTCTTGCAATACCAATAGGATGTGAATCATAGTTTTAAATTAAGGAATAAAGGTTATTTATAATGTATATCTTTTCCTTATTAGAACACTGTACTGGAATACTTGTGACAAGACCATGACTGGATTCTTATAAGGATTGACTATTGATAAGGCAGTTAATCTATTGATAATTTTTTAGATTGGAATTGCTATCAACATAGACTTTATTCGCCCGAGATACGGTCCGTTTCATCGTAAATTGGTCTTAAATTATGAGATAGATTTAAAGTAGCGAAAATATATTAATAACCTTGACATTGCTAGGCCAATACCCCCGGCATAAGTTTAATGACGTATCCCAGTCTCTGCGGCTTTCAGGGGCACTTATTTGTCCAAAATTGGTACGAAATAAATATGTGACAGCAATTGCCCCAGCCACTACGCCTTATATGGTCAACGAAAGTGCGATTGCGCGACGATGCATTCCCTCTAAAGTTCGTTGCCCCCGGCACGCTACACACCATTGATAACTCTGCTAATGCCCCCTTAATCGCCGAAGACGAAAAACCTCATACATCACCCCATACGGTCGTCATAACTTGTCAAAAAAGGCGTTGCAGGAATAACCTTTCGAACGTACGTGAAATCCAATACCGGCCCATTGAGTAGGAACATCCACTAGTTTCGGCACAGTATCCAGACATGTCCTGGGTCATAAAATCGAAAACACAACACGTGGCATAAAATCACTGAACGGTGACAACGATTTTTATGAAAAGGCTTGCGAACTCCACGGTGGGTTGTGCGAAATATGGCGGCACCGGTCACTAAAGTGCAATTTTATGTGAAACTGCGGTATCTTTATATATAAATCACTAAAATTGTCATAGAAAAACACACTGCGGTCGTATTACACTGTAATTTATTTTCTTCACTTACCATTTTTTGAAGTTATACACGTAAAAATTCCACCACTAAATTCACCGACACTACGACAACGGCAACCGGACGACACTATTCGGAAAGTTGGCTAAACTATTTGATGATGGCCAATGAGCGCATGCGTCAAAATGATTGACGAAATCAATACAGCGTCCTTTTATAACTACAGCAAATACTTTCAAATCGCTAATAGATTTGTATTATAAAATTTACAATTTATTTTTGTTAATAAATGAATGTAAAATTTATTTGATTCTAATAAAAATATTACACTCTGTCACCGGAACAGGTTGTCAACATTCAGAAACTGATATTAGATTACTCTGTCTTGTTTTATGCAAGCGTTCAAATACTGTTGTTATTTATAAATAAAAGTCACTAGCAGAGTAGGTACAGCGTACTTTAGATTAGATACGCGAGTACATGACGCGATACTCCGCAAAAGATAAGTGTAATGTTATTATCTCAATCAACTTTAAATTTATGAATCTGTGAGTCACTGATGACGACAGCGTATCAACCAATCAGATTTAAGTATGCAACAAATGCCCATATACGGAGTGGCGGAAACAGGATTGTACAATTTACAAAATGATGTTTGAAATTTCGCGGGCGTCTGCCTTTGTAATTTTGTTTATTGTGTTTATGTCCAAGATTGGGATTTTATTTCCAAAACAATTAATTATAGAGTCAAGATTACGTCTGCGATTGTGCTGTAGGTATTTCGTTCATAATCATACATAACATTATAATTTAGCTTTCTTACATGAACACTAGGTAAAACACCACTTCACCTAAGACTATCGGCCTCCGTGACTGGGGGCCTGGAGACAGTGACGGGGCAGCTGCTCACCGTCCTTACAGAAGCAGGCCCTAGACGACAGCGTGTCGTGAGGAGGGATTTACACTCACGCCCCCCTCTAAGAAGCTGGATAATACCCGAACAACCCCTCAAAGACGCGGGGTGGCACCCGCCCCCCTCCCCCCCCCCCCAAGTTAGGCCGCAGTGGTAGCGGTAGGTCTGTTGGGAGTTCTGGGGTATCCTTCCAAGGGCTTTCCCGGGTATCCCAACCGTAGGCTGTAAGGTATGATATGTGTGGTTTTTAGTCGGTAGGAGTCCGGCAGCATCCCTGTAGGATTTTCTTCAAGTTAAAACAAAAAAAAGGTAACACACCAACTGCGTAAAATGTTATTTCATTTTATTTTTTTTACTTTAGTAAAATTGGGCATGAGTAAGTTGTAAGCACACAATAGATGTAAAAACGCGTCATGCTATGGACCTATGGTTTATTTACTAGGTGTTTTCATTGTCACTTTATTATTGCCATATATGGAAGCGAGCAACTAGCAATGGGATTTGTTTTTTGTGGCGGATCAAAGTTTGTTGATATGTTTGTTTTATTTTATCATAACACAAGCAGGTTATTCCTAGCTTACTTTGGGATCAGATAGCGTTGTGTGAAATGTCCGTGAATATTTATTTTATTTTATTTTATGTATTTGCTGTTGTTTTTATCAACTTCGGAGCAGCCCCGGATTTAGAGATTTTTTTAGGCGGGGCAAAATGTGAAAATGCCGCCCCCATTACCCCCCCCCCCCCCCTATTTTTTAGGTTCCTTAGTTCAAAGTTGAGAGTAGTATTAGCGAAGGTACAAATATTCGTCTTGTACAGCAGACACCTATATGGTGGCGTAATCCGCATAATGAATTGAAAGAATCCATCATGGATGCTATGCTGAACTCTTTCCGACTGAAAGCACATACATCCTACCACTGCCTACGGTCTGGAGACCTGGGTAAGCCCTCGGAAGGATATCCCAGGATTCCCAACCATTGCGTCCTTACCTAGGGGGTTCGGGTCCTCTCCCGCAGCTTTGGGGGTTGTTCTGGTGTTATCCTGCTTCTTGGGGCGTATGGCATGCGTGAAACGTTCACGTCACACTCGTCTTGGGCCTGCTTCTGTTAAGAAGGCGAGCAGGCCTCCGTCGTCCTCAGGCCCCCGGTCATGGAGACCGAGAGTCTTGGGCGAAGACAAGTCTGCGGCGGGGACGCCGCAGTTATCTCCAATTTCCCGCTTCCTCCCCTTTACTTCACGCCACGCCACTCACGAGCATGAACTGCCCGCAGAATGTCGAGGCGACATCCCATTTACTCCCACTGGCCGCCATGATCTCCAGCAAGAGAATGTCCATGACCAGACCTGCTATTAGAACCTGGCGAAGTTGCACTCACGCTGTGCACTCCTCTAAGGTTTATCAATTTTAGTTTCAATAATTCGAAATCAATGTGTGCACCTCGCAGTGCTGTCACTCAGCTGTGGTGTTCCGGTGTAGCTATTCGTCACACAGAAGCTGCCGTGCCCAGTAATCATCTGCGACAACCGGTAGAAGGGGTTGCCGTTGCTCCTCTCCTTCTGAAGAGGGAGGGTAAAGAAGAAAAGGGAATCTTTCAGCTGTAAACGCACATTCCTGTGTTTCCTGACATTTAAATCTACCAGGTTTTCTAAATTAAATGTTGAAATGCGATCAGGCCGGGTCGAGATTCACCACGAGATGCCGCCTCTTTTCTTCTACGTCGAACCGCCCCCCTCTGAACTCTCAGAGGATGTCTAGATAGTCATTTAGTAGTATTACCGCATTGTGAAAGGGGGTAGAGGACGGATAGGAGATCTTCCAGCTGTAAACGCACACGCAGTGGCGGGGCAAGACCTAAATTTGGTGTGGGCAAGACAGATTTCGCGAGGCCCCTTACTGTGGCGCCTTATTACAGGTCAGTAGGCGCCAATAATAAAAGTATCGCCATGCGCCATAAGGAAATAAAAAATTTAAACCACAGAGGTTTACGTCAAATGTGGTTAGTGGGGTCACTCGTCCCAAAAAATTAAGCATAAAACATTATATTGTTGGTTCCACTACCAAAGTGGGTCCAGGAGTATTTGTATATCCTGTTGGACCCCTTAGAGGAACTTAGCAGTGGAACCAACAGCCCGGAAGGAATAAAACAAGGGATTCCCCGCACTGGTCGACGGCGCGCAGTGGATCGATTCATACAAATCGGCGGATATAGGAATCTTGAAAAACTTTTTACTGTTTTTACAAAAACTAATGATGCCATTGTGTTTTTTAATACAGTTGCTCAAAAAGTGGCATATTACAGGGACGTATAGCGTTCGGGATGTGGGCTATTACACACTCGTGCTTTTTCTTTACCTATCCCGCACTCGGGCGTTTTTTTTTCCCAACTGTCAAAATAATGTCAATTAAAAATGAAAAAAAAACCAACCAAAAATTCATAGAAATTTTAGTGATTCATGCAAATATTTCTAAAAAAAGATAATAACTTGTTTCAATATCAGATAAAAAGTAATTTTAATTAAAATTATCGGCCAAATTAAATTTATAAATGTAAAAAAAGTTGGCTGTATGAAGTGCACTGCCATAGTCTCTGCTTAGGTAGGTATATATTCTTTTACGGTTGCCGCCATTTTGGACAATTCAGGTTTATTGTGTTTTTATTTTATACTACATAGGTATATGATTTTATTAAATTGCTTAATTTTTTCGAAATTGTATTAAAAATAGTTGTTCAATACAGCGTGTGGGACTGTTATTTCAACTCGTTCCGACTGTCTACCCTCGCCTTCGGCTCGGGTCAACATCTGTCGTAACTCGTTGTAATAACAGAAATCCCACACTTGTATCGAAAACTACTATATCTTAATAATTGCAGTCTAAAACTTAGGGAAACAATTTTGATTAGACTTTAATTAAAAAAATATTCGACAAAAACTGATTTCAATGTATGGAAAAGTACCTACATTAAAATAAGGGATAGCCTGCGATTTTTCGTGTTTTCTTATTTTAACGCTAATTTTCTGTCTACATATTTCTAATTTGGTTTGATTCAAGTACATTCGACATTCAAGTACCTACATAGTTTTAATTTAATTGTCTCTTTTATATATTTTTGTTTATTTTAAGCTACATTTTTTTTAAGTTTATGTAATTCTAATTTTGTTTGATTATTTGATGAACTGTAGGTACATAGGTACATGTTAATTGAATTGTTTCTGTTCTATATTTTTATTTATTTTAAGCTATTTTTTTACCACTTTTGTTTTTATAAGTAAGTTTTTGTATTTATATAACTAAGTATGATATAAGTATGTTTTATAAAACGTGTTATTGTTTTATTTGATCAATACATTAATTTCTTCAAATCCTAATGAAAAATACTATACAATACAAAAATGTTGCTAAAAAAAGTAGAAAAAAAAATAGTCGTCTACTTATAAGTATCTCTCAAAAACTCCCAATCCCGTATGCTAGTCATATCATTTTTAATGTGGGTAGGACAGTACTAAGCTAAAATGTAGTTTATCAACAATTATAACTATAAAAAAAGGAATTAGACATATTTTCATAAAGAAAATAAGAAAAATTATATTATGTCATATAGCTCCCAGAGCGGTGCCTAGGGATACCTAAAATGTTTGGCAGATATTTTGCTGACTACCCATTAAAAGTAACTGATAGCGTTAAAATAAGAAAACACGAAAAAATCGCAAGCTATCCAAAGCTATCCCTTTTTTAATGTACTTCTCCATACATTGAAATCAGTTTTTGTTGAATATTTTTTAAAATTGAAATCTAATCAAAATTTTGTCTTGATTAGACTTCAATTTTAAAATGTTTTCGACTACAATTATTGGCATTATTAGTTTTTGTAAAATCAGTAAAAACTTTTCCAAGATTCCTATGTCCGCCGATTTGTATGAATCGATACCTACATAATTTTCACAGCAAAATCAATTTTTATTTTTTTTTATTTTATTCTCGCTTTGAAGCAATGCATAAAAAATTTTGAGCCGCGAGGCCCCTTGTGCCGCGAGGCCGTGGGCGGTGGCCCACGTCGCCCACGCCTAACGCCGCCCCTGCGCACACGCCTTTATTTCCTGGCTTTTAAATCTACCAGTTCTTCTAAATCCCATTGGTAAATGCGGTCAGACCTGGTCGAGATATGCTACGAGCTTTCACCCCCTTTCCTCCAGCTTGGGCCGCCCCTCCGTTGGACAGCCAGATTAACTCTCCTGTAGAGTACTGTAGTGTCGTCTGCATAACAAAGAGTGAACCGAAGGGATACTCGTAATATGCTGAAGAAATAGTGTTCGATAACACAGATCCCTGTGGTACTCTTGAATTAAACTGCATAAAGCAGAGAACCTGATCAGCACAGAGGAATAGTAGATTTACGTCACCCGTGCAGGAATCTGGCCATCCAGCGGCACAATTGAGACGATCAGAGAAAAAGTGCCTATTCCTCTTTTTAACAGTACCTATGCAAAAATGGCCTAGCTCTTTTTCATTTTTAAGACATAAAGAAAAGAAACTTTATAACGCTATCCGTTGACGTATGGTGCAACAAGAGATATTTTAAGAACAGCACAACAAATTTTCAAAAATATGAAATACTGTGGCCGCCCCTGCGTTGGCCGCCTCCACAACATGCTGCAAGTTTGTAAAGAAGTGATACATGCATCTTGGAATTGTTTGCTACGTTTCAAGCATCTGGCATATAATATCTATAGTTAATTTCTGATATATTATGAGCAAATACCATAATTATTTCTTGTGAAAAGAGTTAAGTAGGTAATTTACTACCGTCAAGGTTACTAACTGATGATTTGTGGCATTTGTCTGCAAAGATTGAATTTCTCGCCCTCTGATTTGCCGCCCCCCTGATTTTGCCGCCCGGGGCACGGGCCCCGGCTTGCCCCCCCCTAGATCCGGGGCTGCTTCGGAGACGATAAATAACTTGACATCAAGGTGGAATGCTGCTAGTCTTTTGAGCACAATGTCACGGGGGCCTCCTATTTAGGTTTAGTTACTTTAGATCAGTGGTGGGCAAACTTTCATTACGGAGGGCCAGAAAAATGAAGAATTTCCAGAGGAGGGCCAGAAGAATAAATAAATAAATTAAATGCTTTCGCGGGCCGTACCTACTTTGCCCATCACTGCTTTAGATAGTAATAATTCGTACCTAGTATAAGGTGTGTGCATCGACGTGTATGCCATATGTACCCATGAGACTTATCAAGTCGCATTGACAGTCTCCGGAGCAAAGTATTTTGGATCTAGTTGGAAAGGGTTTTAATCAAATCAGCCTATAGCAGTCCACCTGCTGGACGTAAGCCGATCCCGATTTACGCCGCAACACACGGCCCTGCGCTTTCCGCATCCAGCCCCTGCCTGCAACCTTTTCCAGGTTGGATTGTAACTTACCGAGTCACATTCTCCACTCTAGAACTCGTTTGCTCTATCGGATATCCATTTTTTATTATTATTCGGCAACCGACTGTCACTTGAAAAAAGCGATTATTAAGCCAGCTAAGTTGACCACTTTGGTGACCTTGTTTTTAAACTGGGTAGGTTCATTCCGGAGTTTATCCTGAAATGACACTCCAAGCATTGGTCGTTGCGTAACGTAAGTGACCATATCTCGGCACTGTAACTCCTAACTGGTAGGGTCGCACTGGTTGTAGACTTTTGATCTTCGGTATAGTATAGGCGAATGGAAGTTTGCCGAATGCTGTCCAACCCAATTGGATTTTTCGTTCGTCGAAAGTCGGCGTTTTCGTTTTCCAGGTTTAGCGAATGCAATCCAGATCTCGTGTAATTTTTAAGGACCAATCCCGAAGCATATTATCATGAGATCCCGTTCGAGATTGTAGAGATTGGGCGGCAGTAGACAGCAACGCAACACACAGCACACAGGCCCAAGACGACAGCGTGACGTGATAATTTCACGTACGTCACACACCCTAAGAAGTGGGAATCGAACCCACGACCTCCGAATCCGCAGTCAGGCACACGAACCATTGGACCACGGCCAGCCTATCTATTGTGATGGATGTGAAATAAATACTTCGCGTAATAAACTCGTGGCCAGCGAAATCAGTCGTCTTCGAAGCTGTTATAAATCGGCTCTGAAAGCTTGCTGCATATAATACTGTTCCAGCCATTTTTAACGTGTGCAAATTCACGGATGTCAAATCGAACACAAACCATATTCATCTATCGCCGGGCATCCTGGCGGGTACTACCCTTTCGCTAAGTTTGCCGTTCGCCTCCCATACTACGTCTCTACACCAGCTGAGCAAACGAGCCATACCAAGAATGTTTCAGCGTTCCTGCCTTGAAATGTAATAGTCACGAAGAGAGCCAACTTGAGACCCAGCCAGAAGTCGTACGGACTGTGTGAGTGGCTCCCAATCGCTAGATGTCGATGTGGTTTACCATCAGTCGGGCGACGTCAATTTGGCGAGCTTAATATAGGTAAGTATTTTAAAATAAAGAGCGCATTTTACCAGTAGCGCCGTCTGCTAATAGCATAGCAATAACTAACACGCCTGCACTTGGCCAGGGCCAGGCGCCTTATGACACAACTATACTCTGTAACATATAGCTTGACCTCTGTGGCAGTTATATTAACGAAAAAAAATTGACTTTTATTTCAAAGGCATAGTTGTTATTTACAGTTTGCACCTTTGTGTTCTCACTCTCTGCACTTCAACCACAAAAGCTTTATGCCGTTGACATAAAGTCTATCTTGTTTAAGTTTGTAGAACTGTCACAGAGATCAAGGTATATTTTACAGAGTATAATGGTGACCGCGAAGAGTGTTCCTTTTAGGGTTCCGTACCCAAAGGGTTAAAACCGTAGGTTCCCTATTACTGAGACTTGTCTGTCCGTCATGACTTAATGAGGCTGTATCTCAGGAACCGTGATAGCTAAAAAGCTGAAATTTTCACAGATGATGTATCTCTGTTGATGATATTACAATACTAAAATCTGAAATAGATAGAAAGGGAGGGATAAGGGGGGCTCCCCTACAACAAACATGATTTTTTTGCTGTTTTTTCGTAGGGAACCCTCAGTGTACGATTCTGACTCGCACTTCGTTGGTTTTTTTTTGTAAAGTTATAATGGATGAAATTGGTAGACCTATGGCTTGGCAAAACCATAGATTTAGAATTTTTCGCTACTCTCAAAATATAATACGAGTTCTAAATCTATGGGCAAAACAGAAAAGAACATATTGGAAACGTCATTGTGCAGTTCATATGGAGACAAGGCTGCCTGGCAGTGACACGAATTTTGCTCCTTTCTACATGTTAAAAAAAATCTGTATTAGATACCAAGATGAATTTTGGTAGGGACCGGACTGAGTTTCTTGGGGTGTTCTTCTCAGTCTGTAGCATTTCCAAAACCCCAAGTCACAAAAATTTTGTCAAACCTAATTTTTTTTTTAAACTTCATAGGGAATAAATTTTATTTATTTTATTGCAGCACATTCGAAAAAACCACCAATCAAATTTTAGTACTTAATTTACTAACTGCCAATGTAGTCACATGCGCCACGCGGAATATTAGTTCCATTTTTAGACTTTTCCAAGATGTACCTATCTACAAGTTGTTTTACAAATAGGCCGCATGCCTACCTACTGTTATTATTTGATTAATCGAATAAGCTAAATAAAAATATGAAGCGGACGTCACTGCGGTTCTACCTGCGCAGCTCCCGTTCCCGTGGGAATACGGTCGATACCGAAGGATAAAAATATAGCTTGTCAACCGGGGATAGCGTAGCTTCCCAAAAGTGAAAGAATTTTTCAAATCGGTCCAGTAGTTTCGGAGCCTATTCGATGAAAACAAAAAATTAAATCTTTCCTCTTCATAATATTGGTATAGATACAATAATAACTCAAAACGCTGATATATAGATAACTGTTTATTTTATTTCATACATTATGTACAATCATAAACTTATTACAATAAAAGTAGGTGACAAATTAAAGGGCTGAAAGAAGTATGCGCTTGGAAATGAATGATGCTAACAGAGAATATTTACGTTTAATTATATAACCAAATTATAAATTTTAATTATCAACTTTTGACCCAGGAGCACGCCCTTTGTTTCTGCATTCAAAAAGAATTTGACATTAGAGGTCAATGACGTCACCTAGGAACTCTTGGACGTCACACATTTTGACGTTTCATAAAAAGAAGCTGATTTGACTTGATATTAGAGGTATAGTCCGTTCACAGTTATTTTACCTCTAGCACTTAGGTTGCCTACTTTGATTGCTGTACTACCCCAATAAGTTATTGTTTCTCCCATTAGCCTAGTAAACGAATAAGTTGTGGATGGAACAGTCGAAAGCAGAAACTTTGACTTAGGAACTTTGTTTGGACTAGTTAGGGATAAACATACTAAAAGCCCTGACCCCTCGGAGGTGAGCGCGGGGGGGGGGGGGGGGGTAGCACAAAGGTTTTTTGGTTTTTTGCTTCTCGAAAACGGTGGTTTGTACGAAATTGAGTGTACGACATAATAAAAGCTAATTAAATGTTCCTAAGAGTTTCTGCTTTCGACTTTTCCATCCACACCCCCCTTGTGAGCATTCATTGACTAGACTACATGTACTGCAACCTTTACTCGAAACTTATTTTCTTCTTTTACTGGCAGTTTTTTCGAGCGTGGCCATTATTTGAGATGTGGAACTTTGTGGAAGCAGTAACTTTGCCTTCGTTAGTAATGTTAGTGAAGACCTTTTTCATATATTCATTAAAAAAATCTTAAATACAATCGTATAATAACAGGAGCACTGTTTTAGTAACATTAAGTTTATTATGACATGAAAAACAAAACTTTTCGTGCTAACGGTTACATGTTATAATCTCCACTAATATTTGGTAAAATGTCATAAGCAGGCACTCATAGGGCGATTTTACTGCAATGCCAACACACAGAAAACGAGAGACAAGCTGTCAGTCAGAGCAGAGGTAAGATAACTGTGAACGGACTATACCAACACTTATTTAATATCTGAGCTGTATGCGCGCTGTACACTTTTAGTCCCTCTCTATAAAACAGAGTGCAGAGGGGCTTATGGCGAGACTTTGTCTGTAGTCTGTGACTCTGTCGCATTAAACTACGTCACTAGGTCACGTGAATCATCTGTTCAAAGTTGAAATACAACAAAAATGACAACGTCAATCGGATTGAACTTTCACAATAAACGTGTTAGGCTTTCTTGTTTATATGAGTAAAATATCACCAATTCGCATTACGACATGCTGTTTTCACTTTTCTCATAATATTATTTCTTATATTTTAAGCATTACCAACATATTTATGATATCTCTTATACATAGTATACAAATTAGTCAATGTAGTTTGTCCAGGAGAGCCGGCTAGAGCTCTTTTCAAAAACGGCATAGCATAACTACTATCCGAAGCTTGCATTAGCAGGGTGACGGAATTTTCTAGATGTTGTCGGACTGATTTGATAGGGGCATTATTCTCTAGGGACGCGCAAAGATCCGCTACTGTATATGCAGATATCCGGGATACGTGCTTTTTGCGTTTGGCGATGGTTTGGGTCAATCTGAAAATTAGAAAAGAATACTGTTTAGTAATAGCCGATTGCAAAATTTCGTATCCTTAATAATATACTCTGCAGGTGAGAATAGGGGAAACGTTGTCACGATCTGTACAAATACGTAGTGGAGCGCCGCAAGGTTATGTTTTAGGCCCCGTACCGCGTTCTGACGGTTATACGGATTTGGCTGAAATTTGTAACAGGGGTTTTTTTTATTATTTTTTTTTTATTTTCAGCTCGCCAAATTGACGTCGCCACCAGCCTGATGGAATGCCGTGGCGCATCTAGCGATTGGGGGCCACTTCTGACAGTGGTCCTCAAGTTGGCGGCCCTGTAATGTGCCTCTTCACGCTCCTCTTGAGAACCCGGGATTGTAAGATGAGGGAAACACGCGTGCGGGCAGGTCGTTCCATGTTTTTATAGTTCGACAGAGGAACGATCTTTTGAAACGCTCAGTTCTGGCGAAGATTCTCTCCACTGTGTATGAGTGGCATCTCTGCCCGGCACGCGGTGCTCACCCACATGGGAGTCTTAGCCACCATGTGGGTACACAAATTCGCAGAGCCTCGTTCGTTGATTGGCAGGTGCACCACTTGCAGGTGCGATCGCTTGGGCCCCCGAAATTTGGTGGTGGTGGGGCCCCTTGCACCCAAACTAGATTATACTATGGAATAAGACATAGGTTTTTTATCCCCGTAATAAATAACCATTCGGGACACGAAATTACACGCAGGCAGAGTCGCGCCATTTTGTTTAAAATAGGCATTTCATAGAAAAATATGAGCCAGAAGTACTCGAACCGAAACGAACGTGAAAGTTTTGAGTATGAATGTTGGTTACTCTTTCTCGTTATAACGGCTGGCTGGAATTGGAATAGGTTCCCGTGGGATACCCGTGGGAACGGAAACAAAACACCACGAATGGGCACAATCAAGTAAATAACCATCTTGCTTTTTATTTTAACGTAAGGGAAAATCCATCATAACCTCACGTAACACCCAACAGCCTATGGTTGGGAGCCCCGGGTAAGCCCTCGGAAGGATGTCCCAGGACAATAACCATCTTGCTAGATGTTACCTCTGCTAAATGATTTTAGTTAAACCGATTTGAATAAAATTTTGTGTGTACATTATTTCAATGATAGAATAGAAATTATCTTAATTGTACACCAATATAAAAACATACAGAAGAGAAAGATATTACAATTTTATAAATGTACAGAGGGTGGCCTTATCGCCAAAAAGCAATCTCTTACAGGCAACCATGTAGGTGGCGCTGCTATAGGGTTTCAGAGTGCATGCAGAACAACCTCTGCCAGGTGCGGTAGTATTAATATCCTACTAATATTAAAAATGTGAAAGTTTGTGATGATGTTTGTATATTTGTGACTCAATCACGCCCAAACGGCTGAATAGATATGGCTGAAATTTGGTACCGGGATAGATAATAATCTGAAATAACACAGGCTACTTTTTAACCCGGGAAAACTTCCACGGGCAGCGGGAATGGCCAAGAGCATCAGCTTGTAGATTATACGTAATTATACTCACTTTTCAATATGATGCGCAGTATCAGCAAGCCTGTCTTCGACCAGGGAGTCTAACGGTACATGACCCGTCGCTCTCTCACATAATGCAGTCACTAGCGCGCGGTAACATTGCATATAACATGGCCACCTATGTAAAATAACATGATTTTTATCCATTGTTATCATAGCACAAGTTTATATTAGACTAGTACCCAGAAAAAAAAACAAGTCAAATCATCAAGATCCGTCCATTAACGCGACAATCTTCTTCCCGATTTTCCCCCCTATCAAAAAAGTTCGTGACAAAAGTAGTATTTTAAATCAAAGAACACATGTGTCAAGTTTGGTGAAAATCGGTTAGGAATGCGTCCTCTAGACCGGAAAAGACATACAAACAGACATACGGATGAAAGCAAATTCATCCATACTTTCGAATCCGAGACTCCGCTCGCTTCGCTCGCTCAGACAATTAAATTGGTCAATGATGGCGTTGTGTTACAGTCTCAAAATAGCTTTTTTTTTGTTTTTTTTTGTTTAACGTGTGGACAAATCCTCATGGATGTTATGCCGGACTCCTACCGACTAGAAAACCTCACGTCACGCCCAACAGCCTGTGGTTGGGAGCCCCGGGCAAGCCCTCGGAAGGATGTCCCAGAACTCCCAACACCAGAACTCCCAACGTCTCAAAATAGCTTACTTCTTAAACTAATACTATAAAAGCGAAAGTTTGTGAGTGTGGATGTTTGTTACTCTTTCACGCTCTAACGGCTGAACGGATCTGGCTGAAATTTGGTAAAGGGAAGGATTATATTCCGGAATAACACATGGACAATTTTTTTCCGGGAATAAGTTCGCTGCGCTAAGGTTTTGGCTGCACCCTGTTAATACTTTAGGCCTGATTGTAAGTTCTAAGCTTACTGCAATAGTATATCAATCAATCAAATCAAGATCCACTGCTGGACGTAGGCCTCTCCCAATTTACGCCACAGTACGCGGTCCTGCGCCTTCCGCATCCAGTCCCGGCCTGCGACCTTTGCCAGGTCGTCGGTCCATCTGGTGGGAGGACGTCCACGTCCTACCCTACGCTTGCCAAGTCGCGGTCTCCACTCTAGAACTCGTTTGTTCCATCGGCAATAGCATATTAGATATAGATAGGTATAGAATTATACGTTTAAACTTATAATCCGCGCGCAACGAATAGAATACGGAACCTCGTCAAAGAAAATAAAAAGTATTTTCGAACCTTTTAGGTATGCTATACCTACTTGAAATCTGTCTTTTTAGTAGTAATAGTCTGAAATCAGCTATTCACTATATTGAGGTAGATACATACATACACATAATCACGCCTTCATCCCCGAATGGGTAGGCAGAGGCATAGTATACGCTCACATTTCACCTTACAGTTTTATGTCCCATGTCATAGATGGTGAGCCTATTGCCGTGTTGAAATGGACAGGCGCAGGTTGCCACGACCCGCAGTTGAAATTTTTCAAGCCACCCATAAGGCCTTCAACTTGACTTAACGATTGTCATTTTACTGACAAGCGGGTTTCATTTCGAGTTAAAAACGCAATGGATCATTTTGCGAAAGTGTTGATAGTGTAGTATAAAAAAATAGATAAGTGTTACCATACCTATCTTCCAAAATTTCTTCTCTAGCAATAATCAAACTATTTAGCACAGCTATACAGCCTTCGTACAGTGAAAAGAATGATTCCCAAGTAATTTCACACATTATGGTTTTTGATTTTTGTAAAATGTGATGTATTAGATGTTGCAATTCAAATATACTGTCTAAAAACTTGTAGTCGAGGGATACCTGAAATTTAGATAGGATAGTCAAATTAATTTTAGGTAAAGTCAAATAAATTTAAGGTAAAGTCAAATAAATTTAAGGTAAAGTCAAATAAATTTAAGGTAAAGTCAAATAAATTTAAGGTAAAGTCAAATAAATTTAAGGTAAAGTCAAATAAATTTAAGGTAAAGTCAAACAAATTTAAGGTAAAGTCAAATAAATTTAAAGTAAAGTCAAATAAATTTAAGGTAAAGAATCATGTTTAATGAAAGTTAAATTCAAATTAATTTAAGGTAAAATCAAATTAAGTTATGAAGTCGTAAGTTAAGTCTTACACAAATTGATTGAAGTCAAATAAATTCGATTATTTTATTAGATCATCTTTACTAATAAAGATAAAAGATATGATTGTTTGTTTGTTTGTAAGCATTGAATAGGCTCGGAAACTACTGAACCGCTTTGAAAAATTGGGAACACTGTTGGGAACCTACACTATCGTGACACAGGTAAAGTGAAACTGCTTGACATCGCATGGGCTAGCCTATACTAATAATATTATAAAGAGGAAAGATTTGTTTTTTTGTTTGTTTGCTTGTAACGAATAGGCTCCGGAACTACTGGACCGATTTGAAAAATTCTTTCACTGTTGGAAAGCTACACTCTTTGCGGTGAACATAGGCTATATTTTATTCCCGTATTCCCACGGTTACAGGAACTATGCGGGTGAAACTGCGTGACGTCCGCTAGTATTTTTTTTGAAACCTATAAGGTCAGCACGTAAAAATAAACAATCTTAATCTTTTTAGAATATTCATATTGACACTTACCCTCTTAGCAGCTGAAATTAATTCACTCAACGAATCCAAATCTAGTCTTATCAAATCACAAACAATTTCGTCGACTTTTATAATTTTTACCCCTACATTGTCTTCGGTAGAAATCTCCTCATTTCCACTGGCAACACTTTCTTCTAGGTCGTAGTGTTGCCGTATCCAGTTTCTCAAATTCTTACAAATTTTGTGCATTAATTTTGATGTGGCAACACACTTTGGTCCAATAATATTTGCTTTCAATGATTGACTCCAAATGTATTTAAATACTTTTCTAGAAACAATATCGGTGTTTCCTTCTGATAATATTATGGATGGTTTCTGAAATTTCAAATTATACAAACGTATATATTATATCTCCCGAGGGAGTAGACCTTGGACCAACTCAAAAACCGACAAAGTGCGAGTCGTAGTCGCATACGGAGGGTTCCGTACCAGTAAACAGCGAAAAATCAAGTTTGTTGTGGGTTTTGCGCGCAAAATTGGAGACAAGCCTACTACCCCGTTGTAAAATTTTCCAAAATTAGTGTATTTCGAGTGTTTTATGAGTAAAAAGTGGTGGATTCTTAAGCATAAAAGTTCGGCAACGTGCACAAGTGTTGGAAAGTGATAAAACGCAGTGAAACGTGACTCTTCCATTTCTCGACAAACTCCAAAGACACTTCTAATAAAGTCCCACCGCTTTACTTGAGAAGACTGACTTTGACTTAGGACTGTACTTAGAGCACGAGGACTGATTAATACAAAATGAAGATAATATAATAAATATAAGACTAGGCTGTATGGCTCAAATTGCCTTTGCCTATCCGAAAATGGATAAATAAATTACTACTACTACTATCACGTTTGTTGTATTGGAGCCCCCGTTTCTTTGTGTATCTCAAAAACTAAACGGCATTTTTGTTAGATTGACGCCCATTGTGTCTGGTCTGTGCTGACATAAAATATCAGAATTATTATTTCGCCAAGCTATAAAATACTTGCTCCGTGTGGCAACGGGGTCCAGTGTTGCGACGGGTAAGAGAACAAAATGTCGCCACTCCATTACATCCCGAGGGTGTCGTAAGAGGCGACTAAGGGAACACTTTCGCAAAAAGATCCATTGCGTAGAGAAGGAAACCTCGAAATGAAACCCGGTTGTCAGTAAAATTACAATCGTTAAGCCAAGGCCTTATGGGTGGCTAAACTAAATCTAGAGGATCTGGAACATCTGAAGGTGGATCAAATTGTCCGATTCTGCAAGGATACCAAAAGATTTGAAGGGGCGCCGTGAAGAGTGCTGGGATACCCAATCCAATCCCAGAGAGGAGACTGGGGAAATGGACGAAATGGACGAAATGGACAGCAGGAAAAGCGGTTGGATCGTCCGCTCGGTACAGCCGGCGTCCCCCACAAGAAAATAATAATATGGGTGGCTTGAAAATTTTCAACTGTGGGTCGCGGCGACCTGCGCTTGTCCATTTCAACACGGCAATAGGATCACCACCTCGTGGGACATAAAACTATAAGGTAAAATGTAGGCGTATACTATGCCTCTGCCTACCCTTTCACGGATAAAGGTGTGATTATAGTATGTAATAATACTTTACAATGAATTCTACAAACCTTTAACACAACTAAACTCGCCAAATCGCCAACAATATGATTTCCATAGCATTCTACCGATGACAATTCACAAACAAATTTCAATGAAACTCCTAAATCTTCTAAACAACTGCTACTTAGCACTTTATTAGACTGTTCGTGTATTAATCTAGATTTTACACTGCGATATATTTGTACGAACAGTTTATCCTTTTCTTGGAATATTGTATGAGTTTCTAGTTTCTTTATGTGGCGAAGAATTACGTTTAAAATGTGAGCTGACGATTCAATATGACTCGGTTTTGAGTTAATATTTTCTATGCATGTAACCTGGAAAATTAAAAAAAAAAAAAATATTAATCATCTTTATTTTACGGTGGATCGTTGGATGGTTCGGGCATGTGGAGCGAATGGGAGATGAAAGAATGACAAAACAGATATAAAGTGGATGGACGTAGGAGTCGGGGAAGGCCACGACACACCTACCACGACCAACTTAATCGTGTGTTAGTAGAGGGTGGTGTCAAGAGCCGAAGGAACCGACGTGCATGCATGAAAAGAAAAATGAAAGTTGAAGAAGCAAGTGAGGTGTGTATGGACCGTGCCGTGTGGCGTTTGGATCTCTCTGCCTACCCCGCAAGGGATTTGACGTGAAGATAGTATAGTAAATAGTCTTTATTTTCAATATGATAAAATTGTCAGTTTGTCTCAAAGAAATACCAGTCAAAACTTCAGCCAAAAACAAGACGCAACTAGGAGTAACAATTGAATGTAGAATCGAAAAATATTTTTGAATATTCCGTTAATTCTATAATTATACGACAGCTTTGCTAAAGTGACCACTTTGTGACATTTATTTGCGAACGTTTCTGTACTACGGATGGCACGTTAACCCGTTGGTCCCGGTTGCCAGTAAAATGGCAGTCGATAAGGCAAGTTGAACGCCTTATCGGCGGCTTTAAAAATTTCAACAGCGAGCAGTCACAACCTGCCCCTGTCCATTGCAACATGGCAATAATACTCACCGTCTATTTCGCGGAACAAATTATAAAATGGTGAAATGTGGATATTTCGTATGCCTCTGCCTACCCCTTCGGGGAAAACATGCAAAACCGCTTGTATTTAACACTTCAGTTTAATTGGTTATTCTGACAAATTTGAAATTATACTTACAGCGCTCTGAATAAAGAATCCCAATCCGGACCACAGACAATCAAGATTTTTAATTTCTTCTATATCTGAGGTCTCACAATACTTCGATAGAGCCAACGCATAAGCAGGCATAGCGTGTAATGTAGCTATATTACTCTCACTATCTACCACACTACCATCAGGGTTGCCAGTGGTATCCTCTAAAATGCTACCATTACTGAAATCTATATTTTTAAACGATTCTAACAAAGTTTTATGTAACTTTTCTTGTAAATCTGTTAATATAGACCTGAAAGCGCTGGCAGTGAGTGCTTTTTTCTGTTTGACAATCAAAGGAAGAATGAGACAGGTGACTTGAAATGTAGGGTCCTTAAACGAGTCCATGTCATATGTTTTCGTTTTATGTATTTTTAATACCTTTTTAACTATAGATTTTACAAGTTGGCTATCTACACGAACTTTCTTCACTGCCAATTCTAGCAGACTTTTGATTATCAATAGATTATTTGAATTTTTCAACTTGAGTGTTAGTAAATCAAAGACAGTATTATCTTGGAATGAAAATATGTAGTCCACAGGGAAAATCTGGTATAAATCTGGCTGTTGTAAACTCAATTCGTAAACACTTTGCAATATGTTATCAATACTACGTTTTATCTTCTTTGCATTAGTAGATTTTTTTATTGCCAGCAATAAAAATATTGCTACCAATTGGTAGTTTTCGTCTAGATAGTAGAGCTGTAATTGTTTTAGTATATTAACATAGCTTTTAATTTCATCTTCATTTTCTTGTTTTATTTGGACTTGATTGAAGTAATCTATTATATTCACTTCTTTTGCAAAGGAGGCTAGGCAGAAATTCGATTTGCCTAACATTTTGCACAACATACCATTATTTTCAAAACATTTAGTTATATTTTTCGCAGTTTCCAATACTAAAAAGTTCAGCAATATTCTATTATTGGTTACTGTGTCAGTTTGTAATATATTCGATTCTGGGTTCTCTAAATGATATTTGATCAAACATTTGGCCAACTGTTTGGCGTGTGTTTTATCCAAGTCTGTGAACAATATTTGGCAGAACTGATTGCTTTGTAATAGTGTTGGGCACTCATTTATTTGTTTGATCAAATGCGTTTTAGTTGTCGTAGTCATTTCTGTTCCGAAGTCTTCTTTGCTACTCATAGTTAGGAGTTGACAGGCAATTGTTTTCACCAATAGCAAATTATCCTGAAATATAAAGCATAAATAAATAATTAATATTTGTAGACGTCATCTAGCCCAAATTAAACTAATATTAGATTGTGGTATACGATCTAGATGACTAATAAACATACTTAGAAATTTTAAATACATACAAATTATACATAGAAAACACCTAAACTCCGAAACAAAAAATATATGGACTGACCCAGGAATCGAACTCATCGATCATCATCAAACCCGACTGCGCCACAGAGGCAGTCATAACTAAATTATCATTAACTACAAAATTATATTTGATACTGCGCAAAACCATATATGCAGAAACTGGATGCGGCGGTGAAAGTGAGGCGCCACGCGTAAGGGACTACTACCCGTTGGCTCTAAGTTTGCCGGTTGTTTTCCATACTACACCTCGACGCCAGCGAAAACTTAGAGCGAGCGGGCTATACGCACTTTTATTCAGCTCCGTTCATATTATGCCGTATTTTAATATTTGTATCATTTTTTACGCGTTGAAACATATATGTTGCAAAGGTCTCATATTAAAAAAAAAATAGCTTTTTGTCATATCCAAAACCCGGCCAGGTCCGAGTCACACAGAGGGTTCCATACCAAAAAAACGGTCAAAACTTCACATTTGTTGTATGGGAGCCCATCTTAATCCCTCACTTTTGTTTATTTTAGTATTGGTTGTTATAGCGGCAACAGAAATATACATACATCATCTGTGAAAATTTCAGTTCTCTAGCTATCACAGTTCCTGAGATACCTCTTGACAGACAGACAGATGGACAGTGAAGTCTTATGAATAAGGTCCCATTTTCACCCTTTGGGTAGGGAACCCTAAAAACAATGCGCTGTAGCAAAAAATGTTCTAAGATAAAATGAAAGCTTATAAAATCTATATAATATAAAAATCAATGCCACTTTTCGTTGTAATTTTATAACTCAAGAACGGGCTCACCTATTCAAACCTAATGTTTTTTTTTTTTTTTATACTACTTAGGTGGCAGACAAGCTTACGGCCCACCGGAAGGTTGGTAACCGTAGCCTATAGACGTTTGCAACACCAAAGTTTAGGTTTTGTTTGTACTATTTAGTAGATGGTTTATGTAAAGTTTGCACAAAATCGGTCGAGCGGTTCTTCATTTATCACGCAAACGAAGTTGCGCGGGTCAGCTAGTTCTCTATAAATTTTGATCCATAAAACTTTTCAATTTACATAACCGTTTATAAACTACACGCTTTAGAGAAATGTCGAAATTGATGTAAAAGTACTCACCAAGACAACTACAGCGTCATGATCTTCAATTTTAGTCACTAACTCAATCCATTGCTGCTCGTTCAAACAGGGCAGTATACCGCTAAGGTCGAATAGCTCCGATGTATCGATGCTATGAGGAATGTCCAGTTTGACATAGCTGTATTTTATGTTCAGTAGTTTTAACTGCGCGAAGCTAAGGCACAGCTTTAAGTATGATAAAATTAATGCAGGATTCTGAAAAAAAAAGTTAATACAATGTATTCTGCTCTATAGGTATCATAATCAGAAATAACAGATTTAAAACACACTGGTCGGAAGAAACATTTATGTACGATGTGTAGAGCATTAATTCGCATATTGTTTTATCTTGATCCTATAGTACAAGGTTATAATAACTTAGGGAGCTTGAAGGATAGGCAAAGACTGTGTGGTTTTAGTCGGTTGGTCTAACATGATATGCATGGGGTTTTTGTCTAGCCAGCATGGTATATTAAGATCAAAAATACCCCGCTAAATTAGTCTGTTGCATTCTTGGAGGAGGCCTAGCAATGGGTGCTAATCAACTGAGCCTTAGAGTGTACCCAGTTGTGTTGCTTTTAAACTCTACCTGAATTCGGAACCTGGGATCAGTTTTTATAGACTGTCAGAAGCAGCTATGATTTCTTTTTTATTTTCAGCATGGTTGAGTTGAAAGCAATTACCGTTTAACATCCCAACATCAAATGGGAGCCTGAGCCAAGCCGAATATAATAATCAGCTGGAGCATCATTTGCAAGCAAGTTCGGCTTGTGTAACAAGTTTTTCTGATCACCTTCTTTTTTTACGTGTGGAAAGCCTACTTGGATGCTATGCCGAACTCCTACCGACTAAAACCACACGATGCCCTACGACTGTCTACGGCTGGGAGTCCGGGTAAGCCTTCGAAAGGATGTCCGAGGGCTCAGCAGGCCCAGGGCAGCAGAAAATAATATAATAGAACATACTTACATAACCAACTTTCAACACACATAAGCCAAATTTGTTAAGACAATCGTCCTCAAAAGCTTTATAAGTGTGCCAGAAATCATTGGCTATTTTCTCTGGTACAGTGTGGTCCGCCATCTTGTTGCTGTCTATGAATGTTGATAAAATGGCGGACAGGACTTCTATTATCACTATATTTGATGGACCTGGAATTTCACAAAGCACAATAACTATTAAATAAGCAACTTGTGCATAGTAATTAGTTTATGCATGTTGGCACAGACTTTACTCAAGGTGAGCTGAAGAGCAGTCTGAAATTGGGGAGATAGAAAGAGGGGTAATGGAAAGGTAGGGTAGTCATTATGAAAAACCGGCCAAGTGCGAGTCGGACTCGCCCATGAAGGGTTCCGTAGCAGTAAGTAACGTAATATAAAAGTTCTTGTTATTCATTGTAACTTTGATTGATGGTTTAACCAAAGACTTCTATATAAACTGAGGTAGACATGCCCTACGCACCGATTTTTGAAACCTATAAACTGCGCCAATTAGCAGCGTTGCTCGCACTGTTGTGAGTCAAAACTTCGAGAGTAGGTACTCGACTTGCAATCGGAGTCCATACGCCTTCTCTTTTACTCTTGTTCTATTCGTATATTGCTATTGTGTGTGGTGACAATTACGTAAATATTATTTATAAGTGAGTGTAGTCTTAGCAATGTGTGTGTTTGAGGATCGCTTTTGAAACCTCGTTTGTTAGAGTACGGCGCGTCTACCTCAGTTTATATTATAGAAGTCTTTGGGTTTAACACATTCGCTGTGGTAGTGAAGTGAAAATTGCGGTTAATGATGCATTAAAAAAAACTACTTACTAAATCTTGTTCAAACTAATTTTCGTTGGATTTATTTATGGCAATGTACATCATATATTGTTTTTTAGATTTATCATTCCCTTACTTTAGAAGATAGAGGGGGGGGGGGACACATTTTTCCAATTTGGAAGAGTCTCTTGGGCAAACTATTCAGTTTAGAAAAAAAAATTGATAGAAACCTCAATAGCATTTTTGAAGACCTATCTATAGATACCCCACACGTATGGGTTTGATGAGAAATTTTTTGGAGTTTCAGGTCTGAGTATGGGGTCCTCCAAAAATTACTGCAATTTTTCTAGTTTTATGTAAAAATCCTAATGTGGTTCACAGAATACATCTACTTACCAAGTTTCAACAGCAGAGGCCTTATAGTTTCGGAGAAAAGTGGCTGTGACATACAGACGGACAGACAAGACAGAGATGATGAATCTATAAGGTTTCCGTTTTTTGCCATTTGGCTAAAGAACCCTAAAAAGGTGCGTTTTGAGAAACACTCCTTTCAAGAAATGAAATTTTCATATACACTATTTTTTGCATTTTCTAGAAGGTGAATTGACAGAACTCACATTTTGGAGCAGAGCAAAGAATCACATAAATAGCATTTAAGATGATGAACAACAAAGTGTGTTAAATATCAGTATTGTTATAAAGATCATAGTGGCCATTGAACTTTCAGTCTCCCTAGAAGGTCAGGTCCCTAATGGCATAAACCAATCAAGAATATGAAAAGTAAAAATAAAATAAAAATTAATTGTGACTTACTGAGAACCCCTTCTTCCACCATCAAGCAAATCTCTAATTCTTTTTGGAGAGTCTCCAACAATGTCTTGTGTTGTCTAAACAGCATGGGAGCAGCAAGCAGGGTGCATGGAGTTGTACTTGCACCATCCTGTAAATGAAAACATGAAACAATTAAAGGTGGGTTCACATTACTGTTACAGTGTATGGCATCTAACTTGACAAGGAGTGAACGGAACACTTTTTGGAGTGAGTGAAGCACTTTTTCTGCTCTGAGTGTATGATGTGCGAACTTACCCCCACTACTCAAAACTTTGCCAAGTTGAGGATTAGGATTTGAGCGATTATTTTGTCACTAGATAACCAAATCAGCCTATTGTAGTCAACGGCTGGCGATAGGATTCTCCTAATTTTTGCTATATTGGTAGCTAGTGTAGGTTTACTAGGGAACACTGCCCAGATGGTTTAGTACAAGGTTTTGTTATACTCTCCACTTGGCTATGACAGTGCACCACTGGTTGAGGTCAGATTAGTACTTTAGTTGCTAAGTCTGTAGAGATTTTTCAGATACCATAGGGCAGTGTCTACCAAAGTTGACTGGGATTTGATGTATCAACACAAATTTCCATACTGGAGAGCTATGAGCTATTTCAGTAGGGCTTTAGGTCCAGTTTGATATGGTCTACTTATGGTAAATCCACCCAATAATCATTTAGTGCCAATAGTTTGAGAAATGCTGCATTTTAGTGTCTGAAAAGATGTTGCAGATTCTGATTAAAAAAATAGCATTACCTGAATAAGTTTGCTCTTCATTTCAACTGACCAATCGTCTACAATCAACAAGGAATCGAGTATACTTCTCAACTCATTCATTTCAAAACTATTTCTTTCAATGAGAGAGCTTAGCCATTTTGATACAATTTCCTCTTTAGGTGCGGTGGGAAGGCATGCCCTCTTCCGTGGCGTTGTTGGATCATCATCCAGACGTCGTTTTAATCCTAAAAACAAAACAAAATGTATGTAATTCAAATCGATGTTGAGGTTATGTCGGTGCGTTGTAAATTCAACAAATATAAAAAGCAATAAAAAGGATATTATTTTACCATTTAGTGGATTTAGTGACATGTTACTGGGAAATAAGTACAAATGAATAGTAAAACTAATAAAAAGTTATTAAAGTTATTAAAATCCAACGTGTTTTGTTGGTTTATTATTGTTCCAGCTCTGACAATGACAGTACTGACTGACATTGACATTGACATGACCAGGCAGTGACGATATTGTCACTGTCAAGTCTACACTGTGTCAAACTACTTTTTTAAAATGTAATTTGTAGCTTGTGCTTTAAAAGCCCTATCAGTATTAGCAAGCACTGTATTGTGTAAATATTTCTTCCGAGCAACCAAAATTCCAAATTGAAATCCTCATCTCGTAAATTTTAGTCAAACACAGTATTTAAATTAAAGTCATTCCTACAGAGTGATGGCAGCGTTACTACAAGGAGTTTATACAGTGTACAGTAACAAGCATAAGTGCGAGGCCGCATTTGCGTTTTTCCGCGGCGGTTTCTAACCTCAAAATGTCATCAAACTGTCAAAATCAATGAAATCAAGTCAATGTTTTGACATTTTGAGGTTAGAAACCGCCGCGATAACCGCAAGTGCGGCCTCGCCCTAAACTCAATTATTAGGTAATAAAACAAAAAACTGAACTGTAAAATTACAGCTGAAAAGTAAAAAACAAGCTCTATCTCTTCTGTGACTTTCTTTAGCTACTTACTGTTTTACTACGACTCTCTGGAAGTGAATACGTGAATAATGGAAAGACTTCTATATAAACTGAGGTAGACGCGCCGTACTCTAACAAACGAGATTTCAAAAGCAAACCTCAAATACACATATTAATAAGACTACACCTTAGATATTATAATAAGACTACAGCCTGTGGGTAGGGGGCGTCAGCATCGGCATCGAGCCCTCGATGAAGTATCTGGGGCTCGTACTCGATGGCCGGTGGAACTTCGGACATCACTTCCGAAGTTTGGTCCCAAAACTGAGGGGGGCATCAGCCGCACTAGCGCGGCTGATGCCCTACATCAGGGGACCCAACGCTCCCTACAGGAGACTATACCTGGGGATCGTGCGAAGTATGGCCCTATACGGGGCCCCCGTATGGGCGGAGACCCTGTCGGCCAGTAATGTGGCCAGACTGCTGACTCCGCAGAGAACGATGGCCATCAGGGTGATAAGGGGATACCGCACGATCTCCGGTGAGGCGGCATGTCTCCTAGCCGGGACCCCTCCATGGGACCTGGAAGCGAGAGTCCTTGTGTCACTGTTTAGATGGCGCAAGGAGGCACTGGATCGGGGCCAAAGGCCTGCGCCTCGAGAAATCGAGGCCCAGCGGACCCTGCTCCACCAGGAAACCGTGGAGACATGGAAGGTGCGACTTGAGCAACCAAAGGGGGGATTCGCCACAATCGCGGCCATCAGACCGGTCATGGACGAGTGGCTGGAGAGGAGACACGGTGCTCTCTCCTACCGGCTGTCACAGATACTAACCGGGCACGGTAGCTTCGGTAGGTATCTGTGGCGAAGACACCGGGAAACCACGGCCGAGTGTCAGCACTGCGAGGACCGCAGCGATGACACAGCGCTCCATACGCTGGTGGAGTGCACTGCGTGGGCGCAACAGCGCCAGGTCCTCGTAGTGGGTCTGGACACTCTCTCGCTCGAGACCATGGTGCGAGCCATGCTCTCCAGCGGGAGTAAGTGGGACTGCGCCGCCTCTTTCTGCGAGCAGGTCATGCTCGTGAAAGAGGCGGCGGGGCGGGTACGGGAGAGAACTCTTCCCCCCGAGTTCCGCAGTCGGCGGCCTGGACGCCGCCGACGTGTCTTCGCCGAGGACTATCGGCCTCCATGACCGGGGGCCTGAGGACGGTGAGAGAGTCGCTCACCGTCCTTACAGAAGCAGGCCCATGACGGCAGCGTGACGAGAGGAACTCACGCACGACCCCCCTTAGAAGCGGGATCACACCCGAAACCCACCCCCAAAGACGCGGATTAGCACCCGAACCACCCCCTGGGCGAGGCTGCAGAGGCGGCTGTAGGTCTGTTGGGAGTCCTGGGACATCCTTCCGAGGGCTTACCCGGGGTTCACAACCATAGGCTGTTGGGCGTTGCGTGAGGTTTTTTAGTCGGTAGGAGTCCGGCATAACATCCATGAGGATTTTCCCTCACGTAAAAAAAAAAAAAAAAAAAAAAACACACTCACTTATAAATATTTTTTACGTAATTGTCACCACACACAATAGCAAAATACGAATAGAAAAAGAGTAAAAGAGAAGGCGTATGGACTCCGATTGCAAGTCGAGCACCTAAGACCTCGAAGTTTTGACTCAAAACAGTGCGAGCAACGCTGCTAATTAGCTCAGTTTATAGGTTTCAAAAATCGGCGCGTAGGGCATGTCTACCTCAGTTTATATAGAAGTCTTTGGAATAATGCCGACACAATACGACACGGCAGTACTCAAAATAAATGAGAAATTATCTCATTTCAAAATGTAACAGCATGTAGCCACGATCTGTCCTTGTTCCACGTGAGGTAGTACGTAGGATAACATCTTAAAACGTAGTAGTACGTCACTACCTACCCTTAGTGATGTGAGGTTACATCAAGAACACTTTACGAAGTTCTTCCAGGTCCAAGTTATCTTCACCTGCAAGTGCAGCACCAGTTGACCCGGACCAAATGTCAAATACAAAGGCGAACGGTTTACTACACACAATAACACTACTACCTATTTCTCGATATATACGTGTGTGCCAGTGAGGTCGTAGGTTACTTCTGGGACATTCTTCCGAAGGTTTACTCGGGGCCACCCGGCCGTGGGCAGTGGTTTTATTCGGCAAGAGTCCAGGATAGAACCCATGACAGATTTCCACGCGTATGAAAAGACTGTGGGTATATGGAGTATACCGACTGCAGTCACCTTTGATAGGGTCATTGAATAACAGCTTCGCCCGTTCGACTTGATCAAAGGCGAGCTTTAAAATTAATTATCAACAGGATAGATTTTAGTATTAAAGTTAGCGGGATATTTACCTACCATGTATTGTTGAGAGTTTCCGATAATACGTCCAGCTAACTTGTCCTGGGACATCCTTACGAGGGCTTACCCGGGACTCCCAACCATAGGCTGTTGGGCGTAACGTGTGGTTTTTTAGTCGGTAGGAGTCCGGTATAGCATCCATAAGGATTTCCCTCACGTTAAAAAAAATCACTCTAATTTTAATGAAAGTTTAAATACATAGGAATAGGGTAGATTTTGCCTCCTTAGTCCTTATGCAAGTTATATACCTACTAGCTGACCCGCGCAACTTCGTTTGCGCCACATAAGAGAGAGTATTACCTGTTCCCGTCGCATTTACTCCCGTCACGTTGCGTTTACTCCCGTAGCGTCTCGTCGTTAATATTCAATACTACGTGTGTGTGTGTGTGAGAGAGAGAGAGAGAGAGAGAAATAAAGGTTTCTCGTCGCGTGTATTCCCGTCGCATTATTTTTAAGAACAATTTCGTTTATGAAAGAGGTATCCCGTGGCATTATTGTAGAAAAAATCGATTGCCATTAAAATGGTTATTGTGCACCAAACCAAAGATAGACACATGCTATCGCGCAATTTTTTAGAACTTTTTTAAGAGGAACAATTTTGTAGTAAGTACATATTTTTTACATAACTATAAATATTTTACGCAGCACACGCAACGAAGCTCTCAAAAGAAATAACTTTTCCCCCGTTTTTGAAACATTTACTATTACTGCTCCGCTCCTTTTCGTTGTAGCGTGATGCTATATAGCCTATGACACTCCACAATAACGTAGCTTTCTATTGGTGAAAGAATTTTTAAAATCAGTTCAGTAGATCCCGAGATTACCCCTTACAATTTAACAAACACACAAACTTTACTTCTTTATAATATTAGTATAAGTATAGAAGTATAGATATAGATAAGTAGTTTCAATTCAGCACGTCAAAAAGCTCACCACAATATTATATAACAAACACAGAGCAACGCGCGCCTTTACAAGGTTTGCGTTGCTCTATGTTTACGAAGGAATAAGACAAATAGTAAAATGTGCCTATTCTCCTAACCTACTATTTCCACGTCAGGGTGTATTCCCGTAATTCATACATCTATACATATACTAGTCTATACTAATTTAATAAAGAGGAAAGATTAGTTTTTGGAACGAAGTTCCTTATCGCGCGTTGTGAAAGGGGGCTAGACGGAAAAAATTCTTACGAAAAATTGTCACGACACTTTTTTAACCGACTTCAAAAAAGGAGGTTACTCAATTCGGCCGTTTATATGTTTTTGCTATAGTATGGCGGGTAGAGGTAACTCTACCCTCCTTTAATATGGGGGGGCGGGGATTTAATATGGGGGGAGGGAGGTGGGAGGGGGGGGGAAGGGGGGTTGTTTTTGTTTTTGTTTGTTTTTGTTTTTTTTTTGTTTTTGTTTCTGTTTCTGTTTCTGTTTTTGTTGTTGTGCACTAATTAATTGAAAGGAACTTCGTTCCATTCGGGTGTCCCTTGACACCTCTCAAGTTTTTTTTTGTTTGTTTGTTTGTAACGAATAGGCTCCGGAACTACTGGACCGATTTGAAAAATTCTTTCACTGTTGGAAAGCTACACTCTTTGCGTTAAATATATGCTATATTTTATTCCCGTATTCCCACGGAACCGGGAACTACGCGGGTGAAACCGCGTGAAGTCCGCTAGTACATACATATATTCACGCCTTTATCCCCGAAGGGGCAGGCAGAGGCATAGTATACAGTCACATTTCACGTTATACTATTATGTCCCCACGTAATAGGTGGTGAGCCGATTATCGGGTTAAAATGAACAGGAGCAGGTCGTGACGACCAGTAGTTGATTTTTTTCAAGCCGCACATAATGCCTTCAGCTTGGTTTAACGATTGTCATTTTACTGACAACCGGGTTTCATTTCGAGTTTTCCTTCTCTAGGTAAAATATTGTTTTGCCCTTAGTCGCCTCTTACGACACCCTTGGGATGAATTGGAGTGGCAAGATTTTGTATTTTTTTTCGTCCGTCACATGCGTGCAGGCGTAAATATATTCCCGTAAAATCGATACTATGTTACAGAACTTGAGGCAACATTTTCCAAACCATCCGCTTACGCAAATACCACGTAAATATCTTGGGGCCAATTCGTATTTTTATTTCCTATAATAAACTTTAACGCGTGGGTGATCGACGGTAGATATATATTAGTTCTACGGTAACTTAACGCGTAAAGTGCTTTGCTAAAACGAAACAACTTCTGAGAAAACCGCCCACACGATACATGAAACTTCACCACGGAGAATTGATACATATTAATGATATACCTAACAAGCTTAAGGTTATACTTAAAAAGGACTCACCCTTTCACCTTTTTTTTAATACACCCACCGAAAATATTTTCAATCTATCTTATCGTGTTACAAAATGATAAGTATTTAATAACACGTAAGAAACGCTTGAGGTAGTTTTCGCCCAATAAAACTTTAAAATAAATAAATTAATATTGTGGGACATTCTCACATAACGCCGTCTACCCCATATTAAGCTAATATACGCTTGTGCTATGGGATCTAGACAACATTCTTAGTATATTTCTAAGTATACCAACATAAATATTATCACAGATATTAAAATATGTTGCAGGCGTCGTATCCGTCCATGTATTCAAGGTGTATAGTCGAGAATCGCCACCCAGAATCCTCTGCATTAACCCTGACATGTCGGCTACGCTGCTACAGTTTGAAAATTTTCGTAGCTAGTGAGCTACGAATATAATTCTGACTGAAAAATAAAAATATAAAGAGTCCATATGACGCCAAATAGATTATTACTTTGATCTAGAACTCAGGACTCGTGAGGTCTGCTGAATTGAAATTTGAACACAGACAACTTCAGTTCATGAACTAAAAACGCAACACGATTACTGATAAAATCCTCGATAGATTTTTGTGTTGAAAATACCTCGATTTCGTGAAATTTTAAGCTAGATCTCGTATGTTATAAGTTGTTTTTATAATATAAAATATTTATAAGAAAGACAATAGTAAAATCTTCATTTGCACTAGAGCATTTTTTAAAATTAATTTATTTCGTTAAAAGCGCATAAAAACCGATCGCATCTCTCTCTTTCTTGCACGTCAAAATGTCTGTCTATCTTCTTTTAACAATTTGGCGTCTGGTAGGCTCTTAAAGCTACTCTCCACCTTGACATTGGTGGAATCAAGTGCGAGTTGGACGCGCGATCGGTGTGTTTCTGTATCTCCTGAACGGTGATAGCTAGAGAGCTGAAATTTTCACACATTATGTGTTTTTGTTGCTGCTATAACAACACTTTTTGTTATTATAGCAGCAATCTGCTGTTATAGCAGAAACACATAATCTGTGAAAATTTCAGATCTCTAGCTATCACCGTTCATGAGATAGGTACAGCCTCGTGACTTCTCGTGATTCTTCAAGAGGAGCGTGAAGAGGCACATCACAGGGCCGCCAACTTGAGGACCACTGTCAGAAGTGTTATGGACTGTGAGAGTGGCCCCTAATCGCTAGATGTGTCACGGCTTTCCATCAGGCTGGCTGGCGACGTCAATTTGATGAATTTGAATTTCAAATAATGGAAAAGGAAAGGTTTTCTATGCAGCGCAATCGGCGCCAGCAAACATCGACTTTGACAAATGCACACACACCCCGGCCTTATCTCAAAATTGCAATCACAGCTACTCAGGTCCAACATCATCTTCTTGGGTACCTCAATGTGTCGGAGCCTCGTCCGTTAATACAGGTGCGACTCTTGCAGGTGAACTGGTGAACCTCTGAATATTGGACGTGGGTCCGGGCCCTAATGTTCAAACAGTTTTTTTTTAATCTGCTCTCGGGCCGTAGCTTTAGGTCGGGGCGCGTGGCATTTTGCCACCCTTGCCACCCTATAGTTACGCCACTGCAGCCAAGGTTTATAATAGAGAAGAAGGGAAGAAACCTATTTTTTAATAACTGTCTAACTTCGACTGCCAACTAATTTCATACTAAAAGACCTTTGAAATACAATGTTGATCAACATCTAAACAAACATCCAATCATAATTTTATTTACATTAGGTCAGCATCCAAAATAAAATGAATGACTAAACCGAATTCATTCACAAAAAGGCCCATCATTTGTGAAAGCTTACACATTAAATATACCTATCCCGTCACGGTAGCTTCACGAAGTGATAATATAGGCCAAGGAGAAAAATTGCGCATGCTCCAAAGAATTGATTTTCTCCTTACGTGACGTCACAAAATGTCTGCCGTTTCATGAAATCGCGCTCAGTATAAAATAGTAAAAACATAAAATAAGCTCGCATTCTCTGATACACCAGCAGATAGATGTATCAAGTTTATTCTAAATATCGTTGGGAGACAAGATTATTACATTTGTAACGAATATAAATAAATGTTACAAGTAAAATTACATAGTGTTTAGTTCGCGGGTGATACCGTAGCTAAGGAGATCGCGAAATGGTTTATCGTGCAGTTCTGAAAAACTTTTTGTCGGTGTTCGACGTTAAAACGATGATGCTGGCCAAGATAATATGTTTATGTAAGTCAAGTATTACATTATCTAGTCTTGTTTATCCTACATTACAAATTTTGTTCATCCTATCCATCCTATCTATTGTCTTGGCCATTGTTTTGACTTGGCTGCGTTCCATTGCCCGTCAAATTAATAAAAAAAATAAGAAGAACCTCTTTGCTTAAATCTAAATAGATACAAATATTTATATTTTAGATAGTCTTGCTTAACCTACATTACAAATTAAGTTCATTCTATCTATTCTCTTAGCCATTGTTTTGACATGGCTGCATTTCATCAGAGTTCTAATTATATCTATATAATTTCATAATTTCATCAATCTTCTATGATTCCATGGCCCGACAAAATATTAAAAAATTAAGAAAAACCTCTTTACTTGAATCTCAAACTCCTTTTAAATCGTTCTTCTTTTAAATTGTTTTTGTTTTTAATGCCATCCTTGGTGACGGACATTTTACTTAGCTTAGTTATTTATCGAAGTTAATTGACGTTTAGGTCCGTACATTTTCCTTTGTTAAAGCGTGTTGGATTTTATGTATTTCATAATATTTTAATCCGTGTGCGTGTTTCAGCAGTTATCGTGGCAACAAATGTCGAAAGCATTAGAATTTTTTCAAGTTCATTAACTATTTAACGGCCAGACGTTTTTGTAAGGAAATATTAAAAGGTTGTAATAATTAGTGGTACAATGTTATTATAACGTATTAACATGAATTACCGAATTTTTAAGAGTTAAAAAATAGCTTAGGTTTAATAGTTCTGGAAATTACGGTGCTATTTCGTCACAATCACTGAATTCAGACATTGTCAGTTGAAAATAGACAGGCAGAATTCTAATTGTATTCTCCGCGTACAGACATTCCATACACAGAATATCAGTTCTTACTAACCTATTCTTCTGATTCTGAGTATTTTCATAATCTTTGGTCGGTGATTTCTATATTAAATAAAGGTTTTTTTTCCGTGATTGGTCAATAGGTTCTCTTTATTTTTTGTACCTACCTTATTAGATATTATTAGTCTTAGAGTCAATATATAATTATTTTGTACCTACATATTGAAAACGACACTTATACTAATCCACAATATTTATTATTATAAACCTGACCGGTTTAGCTTAACAGCATTTCCCTGTGAGAATTATGTGAGGAAAATGCTGTGAAGCGAAACCGGCCAGGTTTATAATAATAAATATTGTGGAATAGTACAAGTGTCGTTTTCAATATGTGCAGCAAGTTCCACCAAGTGCCATCAATCAACAGTATAAATAATATAATTATTTCGATTTATTTTAACTAACGACTTACAATATCCTCAGTTGCTTTGTCTTCCCTGGCGATTGTTTATGCGTTATTAATATAATACTTTATTTACTTATCTTTTTCCCCCGAAAGGGTAGGAAGAGACAACTCTTAATACCATTTATTTCATAAGTGGTTACGTAACTGATTTACGTACTAGTAGAGTCCTGTTGTCGATTACAGTGTAGCTATCAGTGTACTGTTGTATTAAAAACCAACTTTAGAGATGACTAGCAGACGGCACGCGATGGCTCAGGCAACATTTGCGATTACTGCGGGCGGTTTCTAACCTCAACATGTCAAAACCAATGAAACCCAGTCTATGGTTTTCACATGTTGAGGTAAGAAACCGCAACCGCCAACCGGAGTGTGGCTTCAGCTCCCTCACTCCCAGCCATTTTAATTAAAAAATCTCAACTGCATCTGTTCTCCCTCGTCTTTATTTATTAGCTGAAGTTGCTTACTGCAGTGATCGTTTACAGAACACTAAGTCCGCGGGGCCACGAGCGCTTCTTGTATAGATAGATACTAAAGGCAATCTTTGTAGTGACTGTCAAATTGCTCTCTTGTAATTTTCGAACGCGGGACGAAATGCGAATGGGACGAACTGCGCATTACCCACAGCACAGTATAAAGAGAAATTCTACGATCTGTAGGCTATATATCTCTCTCTACTCTCATTGGCCACAGCCGAATCCACCAATGAGATGCTCCCAATGAACCAACTCCCGTTGGTTGATTTCGGAATCTGCCTATGAGAGTGGAGCTTTCTCAAATGTCAAAACGGACTTCTTATTTTGTGATAACTTTAAAGAATATACATTTATTGTTAAAAATTACCCTTTCGTAGACTTAATTCACCTGCATAATTCACCCAGGTGCATTAAGTCAACCAAATACAGAGAAACATAATTATTACATATCTATATTTACATTATTACTATCTAAACTAAACCTAAATAAGGCCCCCGTGGCATTGTGCCCAAAAGACTAGCAGCATTCCCCCTTTGAATAGCAATACTTATTCGTTGACCGAGAAAACTGCCAGCCCTTGGGTCACCAGTTGACTCCACAAGGCGCTTTTTCAAATTCTTGAAAAAATTTTTGCGCATTGGGACCCCATGGACCTAGGGTCTCGACACCGACTGGACAAAAACGATACGATGAGTCGAGACCCTTATATTTATTAATTTTAAGTGGCTTTCTAACTATTGAAGGTTCTCGATCAAAATGGTACAGTCGTCTGTCTCTCGCTCGTCAGAACAGTTCAGCCGCTTCAAATATTCCGGTCCAGTCTTGGATGTTTCGTAACCACGATTTCTTTGTACGTTGTAATCTTCCGTTTCCAGCAACGTTACCCATCTTCGTATGGTAGTAGCTACAATTTTGCTCTCTTCTTCTTTTACTGCTGTTTTAATTGCTTCCAAACCTTATTTAGAATTGGAGCCTATGGTTCACTTTTATTTGGCTCAAAGGCTCATCTGATTCTTTAAACTATTGGCGCGCGGGCTTCCCAAGTTGCTCGCTTCTACAGGAAAGGGATATTTCGTATTGCATAGCGATACCTCACGTCAAATCATTTTATAGACAGGAACAGCCCAGTCCAGAACTTAGATATCACCGATTGGTTGTGGAGGTCAGATGCAATCGCTTCATCGTAGTTTAGCCGAATCACAGTAAGCCTGGAACGCCGATCTCAACTGGGAAAAGGCTTAAAGGGTGATGAGGAAAGCCTTTAGGGAGCGAATGCTTTTTTCTTTTTCTCGTGGGAAAATCCTCATGAATGTTATGTCGGACTTCTACGGGCTAAAACCACACGGTGCTCTACCATCTGCCTATGGCCGGGAGTCCCCGGTATGCCCTCGGAAGGATAACCCCAAGGCTCTGTCTACCCGCAGACTGTCCCTTAGGGTTTGGGTTTCATCCAACTTCTTGGAGGGGGTCATGGAGGCCGGTAGTCGGGAGCGAATGCTGTCTGACCTTCCAACCATGTAACTGACCTGCATCATTGCCTCTCGTCCATCAGTCAGAAGCTCGACTGTTAGCAGATGAGGTCGTTTTTTTACGTTTGGAAATCGGTCATGGATGATATGCCGGACTCTTACGGCTAAAATCACTCGGTGCCCTACCAAAGTCACAGCTGGGAGCCCCTGGTAAGCCCTAGAGGATGTCCCAGGATTCTTATCGGACTTCGGCCAATCACCGCGGCCTCATCTTTGTCGCTTAGGATTCGGAAATGTTGATTGAACTCTTGGGTTTATCACTACTATAGGACTATAATACTATAGAATAAGAAAGCTGCGAGATCGTTCTCACCAGACTGCCCCTCTCTAACACGTTTATTGTGAAAGTGAAAGTTCAATCCGATTGACGTTGTCATTTTTGTTTCATTTGCAAACTTTAAACAGATTATCCACGTGACCTAGTGACGTAGTTTAATGCAACAGAGACACAGACTACAGACAAAGTCTCGCCATAAGCCCCTCTGCACTCTATTTTATAGAGAGGGGCTAGAACTAGGACTAAAGTGGCTTCATTTTAATAGGTAATATTTGCTTAGAATACTATATGAAATACAGAAGTATTTCCAATGACGCAAGTGTATGCCCCCGGGATTAACGCTCTGATGGATTGTTAGTACTTAATCAAAATACTGTAACAACAATTGTATAGACGCGTTCATTATCATATTACATTATTTGCCTAATTTATATGTTAATTTTGGCGCTAAAATGGCTGCTACTGAAACAATACGCAAAATTATTGAAGCTTTTCTCAAGGATTTTAGCGTACTTCTTACTTTACACTGTGACCCGCGCACACATTAAAGTCAAAAACATATCTTTGAGCATTTAAGTAAAATTTTAGTTCTTTGGGTTTCGCCAGATGAAGGTGAATTGAAATCTTTGGTTAACTTTCAAAATAGACTATATTAACGGATGAGCCTCTCTTTCGACGTACATAATTATAGTCATGCCTTCATACCTGAAGGGATAGGCTAAGGCATATTATGCGCCCATATTTCTTCTTAAAGGTGTATGTCCCATGTAATAGGCGTTGAGCCTATTGCCGTGTTGTAATGTAGTTGTGACTGCCCACTAGTGCCCACTGAAATTTTTGAAAGGCCTTACACAGACTTTACAAATGCCATTTCTTAGGAAGAGGCACAGTATACGCCCATATTTCACCTAATAGTTTTATGTCCCATGTCATTACATGGGACATAATCTATCATAACATCTATTGATGGTGAGCCTATTGCCGTGTTGAAATGGACAGGCGCAGGAAATTTTTCAAGCCTGCAACTTGTCTTTACGGTTGTCATTTTTTACTGACAACTGGGTTTCATTTCGAGTTTTCCTTCTCTACGTTTTGCGAAATTGTTCCCTTAGTCGCCGCTTACGACAACCTCGGGATGAATTGGGGTAGCGACATTTTCTACTCTTTGCCGTTGCCACACGGGGCCCGTTTTTAGTTTCATTAGCACGTTATGAGATTTATGTTAGATATGTCATGTAGAAAATAGTCACCCTAAGGCCCTTCGTACACTAGGCTACGCAAATCTTCGATACCCAACGATTTTGGTCTCCAAGCGACTACCGCAATACAAATTCAAAGAGGTTCGTACACAGACATGCGTCGCCGACATTTTGTTCATTCGTCGCCGACGCCAGTCGCGCGCTACCTGCTGGTCGAGATCGTCGCTACTAACGTCGCTGCGATTTCCAAGATGGCAGAGAAATTGTTGAATATTCAATTTGAATTTAGTATCTGTTTGTTGTAATTCTTTTGCAGCTACAAACAGTCTACACATTAATTTTTTTTTCTCTTTATGGATGAACCCAGTATTTCCTATTACGACGATTTCTTCGCTTTTTGTAAAGATAGTAAGGCAAAATCATAGTTTCATCGTCACTTGTGTCAGACATTTCGTAAATTGAATTAGTCTGAGACGTGTTGTCGCTATGTCTACAGTGGCAGAATAGACAAAATCGCGTCTTGAGATATCTCGTGTGTACGGTTCGTGCGCTACCAAATATTCGCGACATAAGTTGACAACATTGGTATCGAAGATTTGCGTAGTCTTGTGTACGAAGGGCCTTAGAAAGGTTTTTTTTTAAATTGGGAGAGGTCGACATACATTATTGGACAGTGATAAGAAGATTTGATTAATTGATTGATAGTAGGTTGTCTTCGCTCCATTTTGCTAGATTCAGAGGACCGTGGAAATATTTATCTAAGTCAATCTTGATAGCTCTATGCTGACTGAGTTAAGATGAAGCGTGTAAACATATATATATACTGTGGTGTAGCTGCCGTTTGTGGATGGAATTTGATGACTTAGAGCCTTTTTAATGTGTGCAATCCCTTATGGATGCTATCCCGAACTCCTACCGGCTAATCCGGTAATACCGCGGTAGCCTATGACTGGAAGTCTCGGGTACAATAGTGTATGAGTTAAAGACGTCCTGAATCTACAACTCTACAGGATTATGACTCTAATAATTTTCATAGAAATATTACTTACCATTCCAAACGATACCGACTTCATATTTAAACGTTTTAAACTTTTTTTTTATATTAAGATAACAGGCTTCGGTAATGTTCCCCCAGATAGTATTTCGAAATGAGTTTTTATGTAAACGAGCTTGTCCTAAGTTAAGGCTTCGTTCCGCTAACGCTTCGATTATGAAATGGTTACGAATTTTCAAAATGTTTGCAGTAGGTACAAAGTTCTTCAATGGTTTAAGAAAGTTTTTACTAAGTTGTAAAGGTTCTAAAATTAATTACTACGACGACCAGTTTAATAAAAACAAATGGGGAACATTTTTGAAAAACGAAAAAAAGAATCCGTTTTTACGGGACATTTTAGGATGTCGGTAAATGCTTCCAAAAAAAGTGATTTACTTTTTCAGTCACAATCTTTTCAGATGCAAAATGAATTTTTGATTTTTGAAAAGTGTAATTTCCAATAATATATTGTGTGATTAACTATGTTATTTTAAACTATCGCGGTTTTTTGCATTCATACTTATAGAAACGTCGGTGCATGTAAGTAAATAGTATTTCGCGTGAAGTCCCTAATTCTATAAGAATGAGTGTTCCGTAATCAGCCATAAATTCACCCCTGCTAATGATTCTGACGTACCTACCTACTAATGCCCTTTGGCTCGCCCTAAAATTTAAGTACGTTAATTATTTTTTCGGCCTTACCTCATCCCCTCTTATGTTTATAGTGATATTATACTGATTATTGTAGGTATACGTAATATATTTTCGCATCGAAAGTAGCATTCTTAATACTGAGTAAAACTGATGCAATGTTAGAGCTGGGGGTTTGTTTTTATTATTCAATGCAACTGCCATCAAAACCTTTGGATAAATCAGCTTTTCTACGGATGCTTATCTTTTTTTTACTACGCCAGGTTCCTAGAGACTAAAACCACATCGTCTCTTTCCATCTAAGTCCCCGGGAGGATAATTCCAGGGTTCTCGACACACTGCTGTCGTAATATATACAGATCTTGTTATTTTCCATCTACCATTAAGAGATGAAGGCTTATTATGGAGAATGTTGGGCTGAGAATTTAGGTCTGATATTCTCTCTTGTAGCTTCTGACTTCTGATTAGCTATTTTTTTATTCTATACTAGCTGGACCCGGAACTTCGTTTACGTCACATAAGATGTATGAAAGGAGAGGTATTTCTTCAGCAAACTCATTAAGCAGCGTGTGAAACTGCCCTGTTTGCTAATCTGTTCTAAAACAATTCAGAATTATATTAAAATAGCCTTAATCTATAAGCTCTTTTATGATTAAGCCAACACGCCAGTTTTTAGATTCATATGTCTAGGTATGTATGATGTATGATTATTCTTTAAAGTGATATAGGTAACTTTTTTTATTTATAAACCGATTGACATGAAATAAACACTAAATGTTAAGTGGAGTAAACCTCGACACAATAAAGAAAACCGCATTGCAATCGGTTAAGCGGTTACTGAGATTAGCGTGCACAAACGTACAGACAAACAGATATATAGACATACAGACAAAAATTCTAAAAATCATTGTTTTGGGTTCTATTGCGTTCATAAAGCACTCATATAATATTTTCTCTTATTTATCTTCCATTTACAGACAGCGACCTGTTACGATTTATGATACGATATGTATTGATGATGATGATGATAGACAAAAACGAACCAACGGCTTCATGTACTTCCTGAAGCACGGAAACAAACCAAACAAGGAGTGATGTGTGGAATATAAGGATTTCATGTCATAAAGGAGTGTACCTAAGTGTATTTGTATGAATACATTACACGCCGAGCCACGTCGCCCGCTGACATCTGTCAAAAATATTATAATAATGTGTCTACTTACAAAAGTAATGGAGTGAACAGAATTCGAGAACGGCCGCATCGTATTCGCCAATTTTGGTTCTGAAATATTTGTTGAAATCCAAGGAATAAATTACAAGGAAAATATTCGAATACAAGAATTTTATTAATGTTCAACTGTGGATATCACAAGGGAAAAATAAATAGAATGTGGCACAAATGTGTTAAAAAATGGAGGAAACCGTCTGTCTGAACATGTGATAAAAAGGGATGAAAACCATGTAGTCAAACACGCTTTTATCCTCTAAGGGGTAGGCACAGGCATATTTTGTCCCACGTAATAGGTGGTGAGCCGTATTGCCGTGTTGAGGCGCAGGTTGTGACTGCCTGCTGTTGAAATTTTTGAAGCCGCCTAAAAAGGCCTTCAACTTGGCTTAACGACTGCCACTTTACTGGCACCCGGGACCAACGACTTAACGTGCCTTCCAAAGTACGGAAACGCCGCCCATCTAAGAACCGGTCATAGTGAAAGTTGCTTACTGCAGTGATAGTTTTCAGAGCACTGAGTCCGCGGGGCAAAAGAGTGATGAATATAAATGTTGAGAGAGTCATAGAAGGCCAAAAAAACGATGAATGGATTGTGTAAAGAATGATATGAATGTGAAAAGAGTGAATGATGAAACTGCAAGTAATAGAAAGGAATGGAAGAAGACGTATTGTGTCGACACCAAATAAATTGAGACATGGGCAAGAGAATGATCATGTTCGTATCGTATTAAGCAGGGTGCGATATTGAACTTTGATGACATTATCTATTTGATTCTAAGGCTGTACGAAGTTCGACGAGTCACCGAGCCAGTTAGCCTATCTTACTTCTTTCTAATATTATAAATGCGAAAGTTTGTGAGTGTTGATGTTTGTTACTCTTTCACGCTCGAACGGCTGAATGGATCTGGCTGAAACTAGATACAGGGATAGATTATGGTCTAGAATAACACATAGGCCACTTTTTATCTCGGGAATAAGTTCCCACGGGAAGCGGTAACGGGAACAAATTTTACGCGGGCGAAGCTGCGTGCATCAGCTAGTACTCTATAATTATAAATAAGAAAGATTTGAATGTTAGTTTTTTGCATTCAATAGACTTCAAAACTACTGAATCGATTTGAAAAATTCTTTCACTGTTGGGAAGCTACACCATTCCCAGATGATGTAAACTAAATTCATTCCCGTATTATCACGGGAACGGGAACGAAGCGACTGAAACCGGGTAAAGTTCGCTAGTTATAAATATAATGGGATGAGTCAACAAACCTATTCTTAGTTTCAAATTATATTAGGGACCGTAAACTCAGTCAAGTGAACAATTTTATTAGAAAGGGTCAAGAGAGCGCAGGTCAAGCGTTTTTTAGAAACATAAAGGTCAACACACCTAACAAAACACGAGGCAAGTCTGGGACGAGGCTGGATCATATGGGTATATGCACAAAAACAATAACGCAATGGAACTACTGGGATACGGCGAACAAAAACAAAAACGGCAATATAATTATCATCTCCACCGATTCTCGATATTGCTGGGTCCCTATAATAGACCTTTCCCAAAAGCCAGTGCATGTAATCTTGTGTCACGCATATTCAGTACAACGTCGCGGTGATATGACAGCGCCGCACGATCTTCGTTGAGGCGGCATGTCTCCATATAGGGACGCCTCCATGGGCCCTCGAAGCGAGGACCTACGTGTCATTGTTTGAATGACGCAAGAAGGCCATATGCCTGAGCCCCGAGAAATCGAGGCTCAGCGGTCCCAGCTCCGCTTGGAACAAAAACAAAAAAGAATATTCAGTAGTGTCCCACGATCTTGTTTGTCGTTATCGGCACATTGGCTATTAGTTCTACATACATCTATTTGCTCAAAGGAACCGATTCCAGAATAACGAAGCCCAGGAAGCACCGCGAGGAGTATCCGAACCATTTGAGTCCAGAAGATGTTACTCCGCATACCTGGGAGGGGAGTTATAAGCTTTACCTGGTATGTCTGTCAGTGTTATCATAGCGGATGGACTAATTTTGATAGGGTTTTTTGCGGAAAGCCGATGTGACCGGTATGGTTCTTACCAGTAAATTTTAAAGATCATCAACTAATTTCTCGAGCGATGAAGAGATTTTATTAAAATTCCAGGCCCGATTCATTGGAAATGTGGTTTTTTACGTGTGGAAGTCCTTATGGATGCTTTGCCCTTCCATCTAACTACGGCCGGATACTGATACTTGGAAGGTATTTTCAAAATATGGTTGATGAATCAAGTACCTAGTCTACTGGCTACCCGACTCCTGAGAAAATAACAGAAATGATAAATATTATACCATGCTCAAAATACGCTAAAATTCCGAATTCTAAAACCTTTCTTTCGAGGCAAAATAAACTTACAATTAAAAATAAAACTTTCTTTTTGAGGTATACAAAGATTAGGCACAGCGAATTGCTGTACAAGAATTTTAATTAAAGTACGAGAAGTATCGTACATGTTTGGGTAGGTATATGTGTAACCACGGCTTAATTTGTTTTGTAAATTTGTACCATTTTGTTTATATTATGTGCCTACAAAGTGGTACAACTTGGTACATAAATCTTGTTAGATTTATCGGTCCCTGAAGAGAAACGAAATAAATAAAGTAATATATATTGAGGAGCTTTTTTAAGTAGCGCATTCAACCCCAGATAACTATGAGTTTGTGCTATGGAACCCCTAGGCGAGGCCGCAGTGGTAGCCGTAGGTCTGTTGGGAGTCCTGGGACATCCTTCCGAAGGCTTACCCGGAGCTCCCAACCGTAGGCTGTTAGCAGGACACGTGAGATTTTTTAGTCGGTAGGAGTCCAGTATAACATGCATGAGGATTTTCCCTCACATAAAACAAAAAAAAAGAAAAAGAGAAAAAGCTATGGGATTTTATAGATGAAATTCATAATTACTGAAATAAAGCTCTGTAGAATTAAAGCAGTCAACGGGCTTCCAAAACCTAGAAAAACCCACGTCCCGATTATTCTCTTGTTATGAGGACATTGGAATAAAACTTCTTACATACATAGTCATTACGTTCTAAGGCAGTAGGGTACTCCAGGGAGCTATATTAGGACCGTTATTATTCCCAAGCCGTCTTGACATTGTTTTTATGGCCATTTCAACCGCCTACGATATTATTCTGCTTATAGTCGACCTAAAAGTATGCTACATTATAATTAATTGAAGTGATCAATAGTATCTTCTTCGGGTACACCTCATATAGTAGAACTTTTTAAGTAATAATTTTATATTGCATAACAACTAATAGCATAAACCTCTTTTCGCAGAATATCGTTTGGCATAAACTCATTTAGCATACATTGAAACCCATAATTTTGTAAGTCAGAATCATAATTTTTATATCTAGTCCATTGAAATGTTACAATTTGAGGACCGAATAATGCATTTCTTAGAGGACGCAATTTTATTTTTGGGACATGTGTGGGGGGGTCAATAGAAGCTTAACCTCAAGTTTGTGGGGTCGCCACCCTTGTCCCCCTGCCGCAATCTTAAAAAGGGGTGAAAACACTTTTTTCCCAATATCTCGGAAACTATGAGTCTTACAAAAAAATTGTGAAGTCATAATTTGTAGCAAATTGTTTTGCCTACAAATATGTTGAACAAATTTTTGTCCTAAATTAAAAATTAAAGAAGTTATAAACAAAAAAAATTAAAATATTTTTTTTTTTGCTCTGTGGCGTTTTCTTATATATATTTTACAAAAAAATTACCTCTGACCAATGTTGTAGATGATATTTTGAGGACGTTCTGTTTTCTTTTTTTTTTAATTTCTCTTAAAAGATCATCTACAAGATTAGTCTGAGGTATTTTTTTTTGTAAAATGTATAAAAAGAGTTATAGAGCAAAAAAAAAATTTATTAATTTTTTCTAAAAATTTTGTGAAATTTTTTGTTAAGTTATATACACATTTGTAGGCAAAACAATATGCTACAAATTATGCATCTACAATTTTTTTGTAAGACTCATAGTTTCCGAAATATTGCAAAAAAGTGTTTTTTCCCCCCTCATTTCAAGATGGCGGCCGGGGGACAAGGGTGGCGACCCCACAAACTTGAGGTTAAGCTTCTATTGACCCCCCACACGGTATACCGTCATAATACCAGAAATTATAATGCCTTAACTCAAAATATCGTAGCCCAAAATACCCGAAATCGAAATATCAATATTCAAAAGGCAAATATTTATAATATAAATAATTTAAAATGCCTTACGGTCGAATAACCGAAACCCAAAATATAAATTTATCAAATACCTTATCCTAAAATGTTCAAACACAAAATACCTTTTTTTAACATGATTTAAGTCCTACATGGATGCTATATATCTGTGAATGGTTAACACCCCGACTCAGAGTATCCCGACTCGGATAGGTTAGGTTAGAAGACTAAGGCGGGAGCGAAGCGAAGCGGAGCTCCCGCCTTAGCCTTCGTGGTTATTTTTTTTTGATTTTTCGTTAGCCCACTGTAGTACTTTTGTAACTCTGAATCAAAGCGTTTTAAAATGAGGTAAATCCTACATGGATACTATGCCGGACTCCTACCGACTAAAAACCACACGTATCCTACATAACAGCCTACAGTTGGGAGCCCCGGGTAAGCCCTCAGAAGGATACCCAAGGACCAACAGACCTAGGGCTACAACTGCGACTTCACTTAGGTGGGGGGGGGGGGGGGTGCAAATAAGTTAAAGCCAAATAACAAGACGTGTGAGTGACAGTGACACATTGTATTCTATTTTTCGGTATTTTAAATTACGATATTTGAAAATTTGTATTTTGAATTCTGATATAATAATTATTTGTATTTTAAATTTAGACATTTTACGGTAAGGTGTACTGAAATAAGGTATTTTGAATGTTAAGGTATTTCGAATTCGGGTATTTTGGTCTAATGCATTTTAAGTAAAGGCATTTTGATTTCTGGTATTTTAATATATAACCCCCCCACACATGTCCCGAAAATAAAATTGCGTCCTCTAATAAATGCAAAGCTCATGTAACATTTCAATGGACTAATCCATAATAATCACAATGTATAATCATCACATAGCAGAAAGTTCAAAACCAGATTCATCATTTGGTATATATTTCTTATCCATAACTATTTAAAAGTAGTTTGACATTACTGTTTCTGAGTGGTTTAAAAAAAAATACTCTGAGTCGTGATGTTAACCACAATGACGACAAAAAATCTGTACTCTAAATGAACGTTATACTAAATGAAGTTATACAAAATTTTAACTATGCCAAAGGTAATTAAGCCAAATAAAATTCTACTATCTTAAATGTATGCCATTCTAAATTCGGTCATAAGCACATTATGCCTAAAAATATTTATGTCAAATATTTTTTATGCCTAATAAATGATCGATTAAAGAAGTTTCTGCGAAGTGAGTTATCCCAAATAGGTTTCGGAGTATCAAGTTTCTACCAAATAGACGGCACCCGTCTTCTTCAAATAATGGGGGAGTTTTGCTATATATCATGTCATTTTCCTCGAAGGGATAGGCAGAGGCATAGTGAACGCCCACATTTCACCTTATAGTTTTATGTCCCACGTAATAGGTGGTGAGCCGACTGCAGTGTTGAAATGGACAGGCGCAGCTGAACTCTTTTCAAGCCGCCCGTAAGGCCTTCAACTTGGCTTAACAGTTGTCATTTTACTGACAACCGAGTTTCATTTCGAGTTTTCCTTCTCTACGCAATCTAGAGTTGTAGACACCCCCGGGATGAAATGGGGGTGTCGAAATTATGTACTCTTTCTCGTTGCCACACGGTGTTGAAATTTTTTCAAGCCGCCATTGGCCTTCAACTTGGCTTAACGTCTACCAAGTTACTGACAAACGAGACCAATGGCTTAACGTGCCTTCCGAAGCACGGAAACGGTCGCAATTGAAATAATGACACAAAGTTGTGAAAAACACACATCCATGGCATCCACGCATAAATTAAATACGGGTTAACGGGTTGCCATATAAACAGCACAGAAGCACCTCCAATATTTTCAACTCATTTTTTTTGCCAAATTGTAGTTTAATTTGGGCTAGATGGCGCTGTCAATAACATCCCCAAAATAAACATTGACATGTGAACCAGTCATAATAAAATCTGTTAATCCCTGCGAAAACGTTTTAAATCCCGCAAGAAAATCTATATAATAAAATATCTACAATAAAAAATAAGCACCACTGCCGCGAAAGTGCTGTAAAGTGTCGATGTTCGCAAAAATTATTTCAAAATAACGGCCAACATGGCCGACTGTTCTACTTTCAAATTGTATTACGCCCCAGATGAGCGTACACGAGTTTCACTATAATACTGGCTATTGTTACAACTTGCCTTTAATATTTCATGGAACAGTCTGTGCAGATAAAATGTTCATCGTTGACTTTCGTTCTGAAGACGGGGGTAGTTTTATACGATTCATATCAGAATGCCGATCTGTACTTGTAGAAAGCTGATTGTGTAATTTTACTAGGCTATCGGGAGATCTAAAGGAGGGTTTTTGGTTTTCATGCATTAGTGAAACAGATTCTTTTACAATTCTCGTGTAATGACTGGAAAGGATGAACTCTGAAATTCTACATAGATCCAATTATATTCACAATTTTTTACAAGTATGTATAATTTAAAAGATTATTTTAACTGTCTGTTTTGTTACAACTTTACAGATCCCAAATAATTAATACGTAATTAGACTAAAATTTAACTGAGGAACAAGATCCCAGGGCCGTATGAAATTTGCCAGAGCAGATAGTTTCTTTTTACAAATTATTATTTCTTAAAATGCCATTCTACGCCCCGATATTAACTATGATAGGGGCGTAGAATGTAAATAATGTAATGTAATAGTGACTCAGGTTTTTTCCTCAATATCGGTATGTAAATATTGAAGGTTCAATAAGGCCTTACCTATATTTTACGAAAACTGGTTCGGCAGACAGGAGCCGAGTAAATATTATGTAGATCTCCTTCGATTTTGCCCGGTTGTTCAAAGATTCAATTTTTTTATTGAAAGCACAGTTAAGTTAGTAAAGTTAGTTGAAATAGATTCTTTGTCGTTCTAATTATTTTTTTTATTACAAAATAGTTAAATGGATTTAAAAAAACCTGCTCATATTAGAGTACTTTACCGGACAAATTCAAGACGAATCCGCGCACGAAGGATTCCGTAGGTACCAAAAAACGGCAAAACCACGTGTGTTGGATGAGACGTGACGACAAGAGACTGTTAGCTTTTTTTCTGAATTTTATATTTGTAGCGGCAACGGAAATATATCATCTGTGGAAATTTTAGTTCTCTAACTGCCACGATTCCTGAGATTACAGCCTCTTAACAGACCGACCGATAGACAGACAGCGGAGTCTGACTTTTATGGTCCCGTTTTTAGGCCAACGATACGGCACCCTAAAAAAAGAAACTATAGTATGAATCCTTGACTGTTATGAAAAAGATATCAATAAAGTATACCATTTAGGGTTCCTGCACATGAACATTCTTCCGAGGGCTTACCCAGCTCCCAACCGTACGCAGTGGTAGAGAACGTGTAGTTTTAGTCAGTACGAGTCCGGCATAGCATCCATGAGGAAGCGCTAGGGTAGCGCTAAGCTTGCTTATTAATCAACTACGGTACTCAAAATGGCTGCTAATTAAAATGAATTCGCCAAGCCTTATACCGGTGATGTTTATACCATTCTTCAGTAGCGTGTTAAAAAGCTTTCGAATAATAATTATGCTAAACTGGTAATAGATTATCATAAATGTTACTGACAGTTTTCTTACAGCCTGATTTATTATTTTACTAGCCATGCCCCGTGGATATGGTTGGGCCAAATTCGTAAATTCTTATTTTCTAATATTACTTTCGTTTGGTCTATATTTAAGACACATGTCATGTTTTTAGGCTTTCGCACGCAAAGCGTATAAACGGGATTTATTACTGAAAAGGGTATAAACGGGACGCTATTACTGAAAAGGGTATAAACGGGACGCTATTACTGAAAAGGGCATAAGCGGGACGCTATTACTAAAAAGGGTATAAATGGGACGCTATTACTGAAAAGGGCATAAACGGGATGCTATTACTGAAAAGGGTATAAATGGGACGCTATTACTGAAAAGGGCATAAACGGGACGCTATTACTGAAAAGGGCATAAGCGGGACGCTATTACTAAAAAGGGCATAAACAGGACGCTATTACTGAAAAGGGCATAAACGGGACGCTATTACTAAAAAGTGCATAAACGGGACGCTATACTGAAAAGGGCATAAACGGGACGCTATTACTGAAAAGGGTATAAACGGGACGCTATTACTGAAAAGGGTATAAACGGGATGCTATTACTGAAAAGGGTTCCAAATGAAATAAAAAGTATGCCCTTAAATGAGTTTAAAAAGTGTATAAAAAGTAAATTGTACTGCAAGGGCTACTATACAATTGACGATTATTTGCTAGATAAGAAAGCCTGGAAATGATCTGCCTGCTCTACTGCATTCTCGAGCAATAGTTTGTGATTTTTAGTTCAAATTATTGTAAATAGGGCACAAAAAGAAAAGCCCGCCGAGTTTCTTGCCAGTTCTTCTCAAGCGGGCCTCGTACCGAACTGGTGGTAGGTAATGACTTTGCTGTGTATTCATTGACGTGTCGCAGTTTCTTGCCAGTTCTTCTCAAGCGGGCCTCGTACCGAACTGGTGGTAGGTAATGACTTTGCTGTGTATTCATTGACGTGTCGCAAGTGCGTGCATGTATTAGGATTATGCGAAATAAATGTTTTTTTGAGTTTGAGTTTGGGTATAAACGGGACGCTATTACTAAGTTTTTGCAGTCTGTCTGTCCGCCTGTCACCATGCTGTATCTCATGAACAGTGATAGCTAGAGAGCTGAAATTTTCACAGATGATGCATTTCTGTTGCCGCTGCAACAACTATATTTACTAAAAACTAAAAAAAAACCACAACAGATTAGGAGGGTCTCTCATTACAAACAAGTAAGCCGTGAGATCGTTCTCACCAGACTGGCCCTCTCTAACACGTTTATTGTGAAAGTGAAAGTTCAATCCGATTTACGTTGTCATTTTTGTTTTATTTCAAACTTTGAACAGATGATCCACTTGACCTAGTGACGTAGTTTAATGCAACAGAGTCACAGACTACAGACACAAGTCTCGCCATAAGCCCCTCTGCAATCTATTTTATAGAGAGGGCTAAAACATGATGTATTCGCCTTTATTCTGGTACGCAACTCTCCGTACGCGAATCCAACTTGCATGTGGCCGATTTTTCGTTAAGTCGTAGATAAGTACCTAAGTAAATACTTAGTAATTTACTACCTTTTACAACACAGGGTACTCAGACAGTTATTTGACTTCTATCAGATAACCTTCTCAATAATCTGATAGACGTCAAAAAACAACTAAGTTATGAAAGCTTCTAATCTTCTTAATGAGATTAAAAGCTTTCATCCCTTAGTTCCATCGAGCAAAAGCTTAGTTCGCTAGTCTTTGTGTTCTTGCTACTGTTTCGATTGATAATTCTCTTTGTAGTTAGTACAGGGCATTACTTAGCTCTAATCTTTTATAAGTACATACATCAGTGAAGAAAATCACGTTTTTACCCGAACTGCCGAAGACAGGAGGGTAATGTTTTTTGAGATAATGTATGTATGTTTTTATGTATGTATAATTCTTTGTCACGTCCTACAGCCTGAATGGCTTTACGGATTTTGACATGCGAGGTGTCATTTGATTCGTCGTGATTGTGTGAGTGACACCAGGTACATAAAAATTTCTAAAAAATCAAAATGGCTGACTTTTGGCGCTAAAATGAAAACGTTGATTTTTTTTCTTGCACTCTCTACAGACTCAACGGCTTGACGGATTTTAACATACGAGGTGTCATTTGATTCGTCGTGATTGTTTGAGTGACACCAGGTTGCACCAGGTATATTAAAAATTTTGAAAAATGAAAATGGCAGATTTTTGGCGATAAAATGTAAAGTTTGATAATTTTTCTTGGACGCTGTACAGCCTGTACGGCTTGATGGATTTTTAAATACAAGGTGTCATTTGATTCGTCTTGATTGTGTGCATGACACCAGGTATAATAAAATTCATAGAAAATCAAAATGGCGGACTTCTGGCGTTATAATTATTTAAATGCGATGAACGCAAAACTACTTAAACGATTTCGATGCGGTGCGATGTGTTTTATAAGGCCTTGGTCAGACTTAAATTCTAACATTTGTTTGATTGCAATAGGTTGAGTAGCACCAGAAATATGACCATAAATATAAATTAATAATTAAGGATGAATTTTGGTGATGTCCCTTCACTACACGAAAATTAATAACTCCACCACTAACATACCTAAAAAGTTTGAAATAAACAATTACCTATTTAGAATACAAAAAACCCGACTGCCAAGTAAACATACAACTGAAATGCAAAAACAAGCTCTACATTTCTTTTGTGATTTTCTTTAGCTACTTACTGTTTTACTTTGTCGGCAGCATTTGCAGGCGGGAAAAAAGGCAATGGGAACATGTAGCTATTTTGTAAACCACCACTCGCTGGACATAGTTTTTTCCCGCCTAGAGCTTGTTTTTTGCTTTTCAGTTGTATGTTTACTTGGCAGTCGGGTTTTTTGTATTCTAAATAGGTAATTAGGGTCATTTTATATTAAGATTGCCAAATTGACGTCACCAACCTGATGGAAAGCAATGACTCATCTAGCGATTGGGGGCCACTCTCACAGACCGTAAGACTTCTGACAGTGGTCTACAAGTTGGCGGCCCTGTGATGTGCCTCTTTACGCTCCGCTTGAAGAACTCACAGTTGTAAGAGGAGGGAAACACGTGCGCTCGCATATCGTTCCAAGCTTTATAGTACGACAGAGGAACGATCTTTTGAACTGTTTTATTGTGTTTTTTTTAACAGTATGTTACACAATAGAACTTAAATCTTGTAGGTATCTTATGTGAAAGTATGTGAAGATGTTTGGATGATTGATGTACAGTCAGGCTCTAACAGCAGATCGAAACCGGCTGAAATTTGGTACAGGGTTAGATAATAGTCCGGAATAACATGTAGGCTTTTTTTTATCCTGGGAAAATGTTCCCATGGGAAGCGGGGGCTCTACTAGGTAAATAAGTCGCACATAGGAGCAGGTTGTCAATACTCGCTGATGAAATTTTCAAGCTCGTCGCTCATAAGACCTTCAATGACTACCTGTTACTGGCATCCGAGACAAATGGGGTAACGTGCCTTCCGAAGCACGACGCCATCTAAGAACCAGCCATAGCGAACACAGTGATCGACAGAACTCATATTCATTGGAACTTTTTATATCGATTTTTATTATTTACGAGTGTAAATCTTAACGAATATTTTATGTCCCTTCTCCAGGGAGGTAACCCATTTGATTTCAATAAATTCCGAAGACTACGCCAGCCATAAAATATTTTCAATCATGTCGTAAAAACTTCATTCTCCCAAACTAGTTCTAGCTTTGTGTTTTAAATCAATAAGCGTTTTAGAATCAGAACTTTTCGAGGTCTTTTTGGTTCTGCAACCGAAGGGAAAAAATGGGACCCTATATATATGGTGTAAATACTATTATTACTGAGACTTTGTTGGCTGTCCGTTTGTTTGTTATCAGACTGTAACTCATAAACCGTGATAGCTGCTGAAAGAGATACCTAAAATTTTCACAGATTAGGTATTTTTGTTGCCCCCTATTACGACAAATACAAATAATAATAATATAAACAGGAAAATAATAATATCTATTTAAGGAAATCGATAAACTTCCGAAAACCCCCAGCTTCGATTGAGCTGTAATTTTGCACAGGCCTTGTTTTTGGCGATTCGAAGCAGTTTTCGAGATATTTTTTATTGTCTTTTTTTATTTTTATTATTTAACATTTTTTTTTTTAATTTTTATTAAAAACTTAGGTGGTTATAAAAAAAATAACCACGAAGGCTAATGCAGAAGCTCCGCTGCGCTCCGCTCCCGCCTTAACCTTCTAACCTAACCTATCCAATTCGGATTAAGATATAACGCGCGTGCTACAATCCAATTTTCAAAATTTGATTTCTCGGAAACTATTGCTATCCGCCAAAAATTCCTTTAGGGGTTGTCTTAGAACATCCAAAGGAAGATCTGTGCAAAGTTTCAAATCGATCTGAGGTGAGGGGTTTTTGGAAGTGCACCCAAGGAGGGCTCCCATAGGTATAACAACCGTATCTCTTTCCGTTATGGTACGTGCGCGAATCTAACTTGACCAGGTACGGAACCCTCCGTAGCGAATCCGACTCGCACTTGACTGGTTTTTTAGAGTAGGTACCTTTATTTTTGTTTTACGTTACGGAAAGTCCTCATTGATGTTATGCCGGACTCCTACCGACTAAAAAAACCTCACGTGTCCTGCTAACAGCCTACGGATGGGGGCCCTGTGAGGCCGTGGCCCTCGGAATGATATTCCAGGACACCAATAAAGCCCATAATAAGCTTTAACGAAAAATTACTTTATATCGTACTTATATTTTATAGCTTTAGCTCATTTACCACACAAACACGATAGCTTTTAACCGTTAAATTAAAGAGCTATTACCGGCTCTCAGTAGCGTTAGCAGTTTCCGATACGAAATTCCATTTTCCGGGTATTGCGCGCCTGCGGTTTTATCGAAACATGCATGTTTCTGAAATTCTGACTCAATTACAGTTTGGTTGAAAATTTAAATGGCGTCACATTTATTTGGCAACCCACTAGAAGGTATTTAAATTAATGTTATTATTTACTTCCTCGGTAGCGCATTCGATACTTACTACTTAGTGTAAACGATTGACGCCCTGGGTCGTGTGTTCGATTCCCGGGCCGGTCCAAATATTTGTGTGATCAATATACAGGATGGAATTTAAAGACGGTAGTTGGAAGGAAAGTACCTTTAATATTGATCATGGCAAGTTTTTCTGAAAGGAAACATTCCTTTATTTTCAAAAGTAAGTAAAACTGCATTTAAAGATTTTTGAAAAATAACCTGCTTGAGCCGGGTATTGAACTTGGGAAATGTAAAAAAAAAACAACAGCACAAGCTTATAGCTTGATTGGGGCTAGATAACATTGTGTGAGAATGTTCAACAATACTTTTAGTTCAATAACATAGTGCTATCATGCATTTTTTTTTCAAATTACTTTTCTTTTTAGGCCTTTTTGCCTATACCTATTTTTTTTATGAGGCATCGGCCACACGACACGTCCTACTGCTTCCACAGATTCTCGTTAACTTTTCTAATTAAATCTAGCTCGATAGACCGGTGCGATATACGTGACTGCTCTCAATCGTGTTACAGAGAACTACTGAAATAAACAACTAAACCAATTGTCTGTTTTTTTTTCCAGGGTTATTGGCTTAGGATGTATACATGTGGTTTGGGTTTAATGTTTTTTTTTAATTGGCACAGGATTTGTCTTTTAGTAAGAAAGCGTCCCACTCCCCTCCGTGTTAATATTAATTATACATAAATTATGCTTGTCAGAAGCCTTTTAACACCTAAGAAATTGATATTTATAGAATGATAAAGGACTATGAAAAAAAAAATTATCAGTAGGTACATTCGGCATCAAGAGCTAAGAGTGTGTTAGCGAAAGAAGATTATAAAATAACATTTGTACTCGTAGGTACTTACTTGGCCGCATCGGTGATACGAGTACATCCTCGGTCGGTGATACGTAAGTGAACCGGGTATCTTACAGTGGATAAGTTTATGCGTTCCTGATAGGTATGTGCATCGTCGCAGACTGCCCGGTTTATTTACGGTCCCGCGGGGCAGAACTAAATTGTTGGAGAATGCACCTATCACGCGAGCAATTATCACCTCAAATTTAGTTGCAGAGAAAATAGATTTGTTCTCGTGTCCAATGAGCGAATTTGCAAAGGTTACCCTACATTGTATATGCTATGCCGATTAAAATTATTAATTGTTATTTAAAATTTATAAATTATTATTTTGTGTGTATTCTTTAATGAAATCTAGTGTTTTAGAAAATAATAAATTCATAAAGTAGATATTAGGAATTATTAATAGATAGAAAGTATTTAAATTGCTTATTATGTATTATGATCTATTATAAAATACCTATAAATTAATTGTCTTGCAATTGAAACAATTTTTAAAGTGGTTATTTATATGTTTTTAGTGAATATGATTTATTGAAAATTAGAAAATAATAAATAGGTAGTTGGAAATATTTAAATAATCTTAAATTGCCTATGTAATGTATAGGGAAATAATGTAAAAGTAGGTATTACAGTTATTGTTACATTAAATAAATATCACTACACTGTCGCATTGGGAAACATGCCTGTAAAGACTGATGTATGTACGAAATAAATAAATAAGAATAAAATAAAAAAATACTCATTTTATATAGAAATCTTAGTACATACTCGTGACGGCAAATAAAACTAATTCCATCTCGTGTTTTAAAGTGTTGTTGTCAATGTCTATATGGCGAGCTCATCCTATGTATGTACCTATGTAATATATCTATGTATTACCCATATTCGCAATAAATAAATGAAAAAGGGCGAGTTGGACTCGCGCAAGGAGAGCTCCGTATCAAATAAATAAATGGTTTAAAAAACCCTAGAAAAATACGCTTTTATAATGCACGAAAAACCCCAAAAATAAATTATGGATCGTTCAGCGCGTTAGCGCCCCACGCTTTTATAATCAAATATTATAACTAAAAGCACATAGTTTACACTTCAGCCCAGAAATAGAGGCAACTTGAACGATCCATAATTTATTTTTGGGGTTTTTCGTGCATTATAAAAGCGTATTTTTCTAGGGTTTTTTAAACCATTTATTTATTTTATACTTTTTAGTCACAACATTTATACCTTAACTAGCTGTTCCCTGCGGCTTCATCCGCGTAGAAGTCGTTATCGCATAAAATCATTACCCTCCTTTCGCGCAGTCAGTTAAAAAGTAACCTATGTCCTTCTCTTAAACTCAAACTATCTTTATAACAAATTTCATCAAAATCGGTTCAGCGGTTTAGGCATGAAAACGTGACAGACAGACAGAGTTACTTTCGCATTTATAATATTAGTAGGGATTTCTGTATTACATGGTGTTTTGTCTGAGTTCGACTAATGTGAAAATATTTCATTATTACTCTAATACATATACATTTTCTGCAGGTACCTATGTCAATATTTACACTCAATGTTAACTTCAATATATAACAGGTTTGTTATAACCTTAAACCCTAATCGTGGTCTAAGGTCATTACACGACTTTTCTAACAAATCCAAACACAGCTATGATACGATGTTCAATCATGAAGTTACAGTTCATATCTTACGACTCCATCATCAGATCAGTTTGACAGCACCATATTATTGTATTGTTATCAGAACTACAAACATCTGCCAATTTTCATGACGCTACGATCCTTGGAAGATGGTTAAATTAGTTACCTGAGATTCCATTGCATAGTTTTACAAGTCAATTAAAAAAAGGTTTGTTATAACCCTGAAACTTAAGCCTGGTCAAAGTTCATTACAAGACTTTTCTGACGAATCCAAAAACAGATATAATACGATATTCCATCATGAAGTTCCAGTGCATATCTTCCGGCTCCATCATCATATCAGTTTGACAGTACCATATTATTGTATTGTCATCAGAATTACATACAGCTGCCAATTTTCATGACCCTACGATCCTTGGAAGCTGGTTAAATTAGCTACCTTAGATTCCACTTGTTTTCTGTGCCTATCTTCCGGCTCCATCATCATATCAGTTTGACAGTACCATATTATTGTATTGTCATCAGAACTACATACATCTGCCAATTTTCATGACGCTACGATCCTTGGAAGATGGTTAAATTAGTATTCTTAGATTCCACTTTTTCCATCGAAGTTTCAGTGCCTATCTTCCGGCTCCATCATCATATCGGTTTGACAGTACCATATTATTGTATTGTCATCAGAACTACATACAACTGCCAATTTTCATGACCCTACGATCCTTGGAAGCTGGTTAAATTAGCTACCTTAGATTCCACTTGTTTTCTGTGTTTATCTTCCGGCTCCATCATCATATCAGTTTGACAGTACCATATTATTGTATTGTCATCAGAACTAGATACATCTGCCAATTTTCAACACGCTACGATCCTTGGAAGATGGTTAAATTAGTATCCTTAGATTCCATTACATTGTTAGTTACATACACGACGACCTAATAAAAGCTTATTTAAAACGGCAAAAGAATAACGTTTGTTGGATGGACGCCCCCCTTAATCCCCCTCTTTTTTCAAATTTTAGTATTTGTTGTTATAGCGGCAACAGAAACACATAATCTGTGAAAATTTCAGCTCTCTCTGTCTGTTCGTCACGAGGCTGTATCTCAGGAACCGTGAAAGATAGAAAGCTGACATTTTCACAGATGATGTATTTCTGTTGATGCTACAGTAGTATTAAAGTCTGAAAAAGGGGGGATTAAGTGGGCTCCCATACATCAAACTTTATTTTTGCTATTTTTTGGCACGGAACCTTCCTTGCGAGAGTACGACTCGCACTTGGCCGGTTTTTTTCTCTTACTCTCTCTAACTAAATGAGATTAAAAATATTCTTTCGCATCGGACTCACTGATATTCAAATATTTCGTTCTCTCTCAATGTAGAAAACATACATACTTACGGTCACGCCTTTATTCTTGAAGGGGTAGGCAGAGGCATATTATATTATACACATTTCACCATTTTAGAATTTGTTACACGTGGTGAGCCGTATTGCCGTGGTGAGCCGTATTGCCATGTTGAAATGGACAGGCACAGGTTGTGACTGCCCGCTGTTGAAAATTTTCCTTCAACTTGGCTTAACGACTGCCATTTTTATGGCAACCGGGACCAACGGCTTAACGTGCCTTCCGAAGCACGGAAGCGCTCAAATAAATGTCACAAAGTGGTCACATGGATGGTCATCCATCCAAGGTCCGGCCATAGTGAAAGTTGCTTACTGCAGTGATCGTTTACAGAACACTGAGGCCGCGGGGCCACGACCGCTTCATTTTAGAATTTGTCCCACGTAATAGGTGGTGAGCCGTATTGCCGTGTTGAAATGGACAGGGACAGGTTGTGACTGCCCGCTGTTGAAAATTTTCCTTCAACTTGGCTTAACGACTGCCATTTTTATGGCAACCGGGACCAACGGCTTAACGTGCCTTCCGAAGCACGGAAGCGCTCAAATAAGTGTCACAAAGTGGTCACATGGATGGTCATCCATCCAAGGTCCGGCCATAGTGAAAGTTGCTTACTGCAGTGATCGTTTACAGAACACTGAGTCCGCGGGCCACGAGCGCTTCATTCATTCATTGTATAAAAAGCTGAAATTATCAATACTAATATTACAAAGAGGAAAGATTTCATTATTTGTTTGTTTGTTTGCTTGCACGAATAGGCTCCTGAACTGCTGGACCGATTTGAAAAATCCTTTCACTGTTGGGAAGCTACACTCTTTGCGCTGAACATAGGCTATATTTTATTCCCGTGTTCCCACGGGAACGGGAACTACGCGGGTGCGTGCAATGCTACATAGGCGGTGATTAATGAACTAGATTTCACTGCCCACACTTCTACTTTTTTGGCACAATTAGATTTATTTTGTTAACTAGACAAAATACGAAATTGTTCTGTTGTCCGTAAAAAATTCCACAAGCGCTTTACGGTACAAAGATTAAGCTAAGTAGCGAAGTGATGTTCGTATGTCGATATTTTTATCGATATATTTTAAATTTTGTAAAATTGAGAAATTCTGGTTGTAGCTTTGATAAGTTTATTTTGTATTTAGATTTATAATTATTATTACTAGCTGATGCCCGCAGCTTCGCCCGCGTAAAATTTGTTTCCGTTCCCGCTTCCCGTGGGAACTTATTCCCTAGATAAAAGTAGCCTATGTGTTATTCCAGACTAAACTGTATATCTTTATCAAATTTCAGGCCGATGCGATCAGCCGTTTGAGCGTGAAAGAGTAACAAACATCCACACTCACAACCTTTCGCATTTATAATACACTCGAGAGCAATGAATCCGGGTCACTTAAAGAATCCTAAAAATCTCGGAAACTAAAAATGCTAGGTTAATGCAATAAATTGTATTTAATAGACAATGTAATACTCCTTAAATGAAGGTATTAAAACTTCTTAGTTATTGTAAAGTTATATCATAAAAAAATCAAATTTGAAAAAGGGCCACTTTCGAAGATGGAACTACGAAATTACAGCATTTGGTGTTGCTTTTGTTTGTAATCTGTCATTTATGTGGGTACATAAACCATGTTGATAGTGCTCTATATTCATTAATCAAGCTGAAATTATGTCGCTTACGCCTGAAGAATGCACCAGAATACTTACAATGCTGGAAACCGGCCGGAGTCAGCGCGATACAGCCAGGACTGTCGGTGTGTCGCTGTCAACAGTACAAAGAGTTCTCCGACGTTACGAAGAAACTGGTTCTAACCTACGCAGACCAGGAACGGGCAGAACCAGGTGTACCACAGCACGAGAAGACCGATACTTGGTGAACACCATGCTTCGAAATCGCTTTCTCACAGGAACTGAACTCACCAATCAGTTTCGACGCCTCGGAGGAACTCATATTTTTTTTACTTTCATTTAAGGAGTATTACATTGTCTATTAAATACAATTTATTGCATTAACCTATCATTTTTAGTTTCCGAGATTTTTAACATTCTTTAAGTGACCCGGATTCATTGCTCTCGAGTGTATTAAGTAAGATTATCATCCAAACCTTTTCTCAACCCAGATGGGGTCGGTTTTAGAATCCAAATGCGTTGTGTTTGAACTTCTACACTTTCCATTAAGCGACTATTTAGAAGAGACAGATAAATTTTAGTAAACTCTTTTTACTCCAACACAGAAATATTTTGTAGAATTACTTGATTAATTCAAGTACCTACAAAAACTTAACTTTTAAAGTCTGAAATTGACGACCTGAATTTTAAAAACCATAATAAAATAAGTATGCTTTCCGAAATACCAAATTTTTCGAGTTCTCAATGTCTAAAATCGCAGAATCTGCTGACTAACGAGGATTTAATATACAGAACAGTAATATTCACAGCACCTGTAAGTGATTAGTTTAACAATTTATTACACGATGACAGCCTATTTTCGGGAAAAAATTGTTACGTATGCCACCAATGTGCTCGTATCATTAATCAGTGTGATTTTCGCTCCGAGCCGCCATTCAATAGGTGTGATTACATCGTTCATGAAATTGTGACATAAATATTTGTTCATTTTTATGCGTATAATGAAATTAGGTTACACGAATTGAATAATAGAGTAGGGTTGTCGTAGTTTGTTTTCCTTAAATTAATTTAAGATTCACTTTTATTACGGATATCAACTTAGTTTCAAAGTACAAAGAGCTCAAAAGCTCACAATATTTTTTCAATAGACAAAATTTTACTAAAAGTTCTTTGAGTTAGTTTTTGTATCTCTGATTATCATGACCTGAATTTTTAATTGGCTAACAATTACAATTCACGAACAAAAAGTTAAGGTTTATTGAAATTAAAAGTTTGGTATCTAAAGTAACCATATAATTCCTACGGCCTAATCGCCGACGGGTATTGTCTTCTCGACGAGCTAAATATTTTGAAAAACATTCAATTCACACTGATATGATGATATTCCACCAACAAAACTCATCTTGTTAATAAGTACAAATTTGAATTATTCCACTTATTGAGATTTACGTGTACGTTGAAATATGCTGTACCTAATTAGATTATGAAATAAATAAATAAATAATACAAGAAGACTGTGAAAATGGTCCCTAATCTCAAGACGTTGAGTTGACTTGGCTTTCCAATAAGCGAGCTGCATCATTTTGGTGAGATAAATATAATAAGTAAAAATTAATATTTTTATCTGGTCAAACAAATATCCGAATGGAATTCCTGAACTAAATTATTTAAAAGTTCGATAGTTTTTATAACATCACTAGTCAAATCAACATTGTATCAAAAGATTCAACAGTGCATAGGTATGCATGAGTGCGCGAGGTTACACATCATAACGAGTTGTCTAGTTTCATTTTTTCAAGAAAACGTAGGGGTCAAAATTTGTTTCAATATAAAAATAGAACTGTAGAAATTCTAGGTAACATTAACACAGAGCAGTTTAGGGTCCCTTTTAGCTGTACTTCTATAGGTTAGATAGTGTGAGTGTTATTATAGCTATCTATGTGGTGTGTGTTAGCAGTACTGGTGGTGTGCTCAGCGCAAGGCTTGCAGCTCGACAGTCAGGCGTCCACTAGAAGGCCGAGGGTCACCAAATATAGCAAGACTACGGTACCACCTGGAGGATCAACGGTAAGCTGTTATAGATAAGGTATTTAAATGGCTCTATCTATATCTAGACAAGTATAAACAATTGGGTATGGTCGAGTGGAAGCAGAACGACGTTGGTGGAATTTTCGTGAAATGTTTATTACATCAATCAATCAAATCAATCAAATGAGCCTATCGCAGTCCACTGCTGGACGTAGGCCTCTCCTAATTTACGCCACAATCCACGGTCCTGCGCCTTACGCATCCAGTCCCAGCCTGCGACCTTTACCAGGTCGTCGGTCCATCTAGCGGGTGGACGTCCTACCCCACGTTTGCCGAGACGCGGTCTCCACTCTAGAACTCGTTTGCTCCATCGGCCGTCGGTTCTTCTGCAGATATGTTTATTACATACAGTGAGATATTTACCTGGTGCAAGTAAGAGAGAGAAAGACAGAATGTGAGAAGGTGGAATAAAGAATCTCTAAAATCAACAAATCGGCACCAGCAGACTTTCATGCATTTCGACGAGTGCTTTTCTGCTCTGAAGATCCCTCTGAAGATCCCCATCGCACCCTACGTCCAGTAGTTCTAAATAATTGTAACAAAGTTTCTTTGCCATTCACAGGAAGCTGTAACGGAGAGAAGCTTGAACACAGCGACATATAGACTGATAGGTAGCAGCGAGACCTGTATACTCCTCATGGTGGACGCACTACTGGATATATCTTATGTAACGAAACTCAACGAGAGAGCGGTAAGTTCTTTATCAATATCTATAAGCCCGTTTCTCTGTATTCTGTTACTTGGAATACTCTGCCAGCGCACTTATATAGGGTGCAACAAAATTACCTCTCCAAATTTCACGAGATGACTTGGCATCGGAAATCAAACACAAATATTTAATAAAAAAGGGGGTAAATTTTTTCATTCTTTTTATTAAAATTTTTTTTCGCACTTTAAGAATTCATTTTTTACCGCGGCAATTCGAGGTAAAATGGTCGCCGTGGCAAAACAAACACAGATCACCCGTCTGGCTGTCGTTGTCGCTTTCTACTGCCGCTCAGTAGCGATAGAAAGGGTTAAAAAGGGAATTTATAGGACCTTTAAAACGGCTTTACGGTTAAAGTATTCATGTGATGATTTTTTTTTCTTCATTTTTGTAATGTTTCTTGACTGATGCCACGTCACGTGACGAAATTTGGAGAGGTAATTTTGTTACACCCAGTATACCTCCCCTTACAACTCCAAATTCCTCGAGCATAAAAAGGCACGTTCTTGGGAACTTGAGGACCGTTTTTAATAGTCTTTCAGACTGTGAGAGTGATTCTCAATTCAAGAAATTTTGATAAAGAACTTTAGAGCCTTAGCTATGGTTTAAGTTGTTACTTTTTTTGATTTTCAGCAACCCCGATAGTAGGTAGAACCTGTCATATAATCGATCTTACTTGTGCGCTCAATAATGGGCAATAAATGTGAGACACACAAAGCTACTCAGATTTTATTTCCGTTGTTCAAAACTCGGTTTCTTCACTGATGTGACCGACCCCTATATTACGAGTGTAAATTGTCTTCAGTACGTGCCTTACTCGTCCCACATTAGATTAAAATTCTCAAGAAGTCTCACAAGTATTGATCCCATTGCTGTTATGACTGGTTTTTGTCGCAAGACTGGCGACTTTTGGCGCAATATAAAAGCTTCCTTCGTCTTTAAAAAAGAAAGATTCTTAAAACTATTATATGGTAATATTTGGTAATGATTGTTTTTCAACGGCACTTTGGTTTGGAGAGGGACCTGAAACCGAGGTTTTTACCTTTCAGGGGCAATGTTTACAAATATTAAAAGGTTGAGTGCCAGCTGCAGATATGGGCAGGGTGCTACTACTGGTACCTGTTGTTGAGTATTCAGCCACTTATGCACCAATGATCACTGTTTCGAGGTCAACGATAGCATGATGGTTGAACATTTAGTAAGCGGGGCTATAATTTCTGATCAATGTAATCTGAATTTTAACCATGGTTCTTTTAATTCTGACCAGTGTATAGTAAATTGTGATTTCCACATTGATTGACCGTGACAAATGATTTGATTTCAGGATGCAAACACATTTGTACCGAACAACGCGAACGTAGGTGGTACGTGTAAAGATGGTGACGCACAAACGTTGCTGCTCACATTCAAGGATTTCACACTAGAATGGACTTTCTCGAAGGTAGACACCTATACTATTATTACAATCACGCGTATATACTCGAGGGGGTAGCGAGAAGGAATTATAGAGGCAAGACTAACAGAAGAAAATCTGTAACTGCCAACAGCCAGAACTGATGTTACAAATCCTTAAATACCTACATTCTCCGAAGCACGATCTTACATCAGTAAGAGCTATCGTACTACCCGTTCGCTCTACCTTTGCCGCTGGCGTAGAGGCGTATACCCGAATTTTTAATTACACGAAGTAAATTGACAGTAGCTAATGTCACTTCGTCATAGAAAATAAGCAACATTATATGAAGAAGTGACATTAGTTGCTGTCAATTTACTTCGTCTAATTAAAAATTCGACTTTAGTATGGAGCCGAGCGGCAAAGTTAGAGCGAACGAGCAGTAATTTAATACATTTTGCTAATATTATAAATGCGAAAGTTTGTGAGTGTAGATGTGTGGATGCTAGTTACTCTTTCAGCTCCAACCGCGTAACGGATCTAGCTGAAATTTGGTACAAGGATACATTATAGTCGGGAATTTATTGTAGGGTTCTTTTTATCCCGGTAATAAGTTCCTACGGAAAGCGGGAACGGGACCAAATTTTACACCAGGAAGTTTGGATGTCCGATCTTTATTTTTGTCACTCTATATTTGCTATATCAGGAGGCATTTAAAGATGCGTTTACGTTAGCTGGGTGTACATACAGGACCCTTGCAAATCCCGGGAGATTCAGCCGAACTGAACCATAAAATAAGTGTCTCTCGTCACCATGCAGCAGGATTTGGTACCCACAGTAGAGGGGTTGGGAAGTTCAGATAGTCATTATCAGCAATACCGTAAATCCTACTAATTAATATTATTAATAATATTTTATATGTGAAAGTTGGTGAAGATATTCGGATGTTTGTTACTCAATCACGAGTTAATGGCTGAACGGATCGGGTTGGAATTCGGTACAGGGATATATTATACTCTAGAATAATACACAGAGCCGGAACCAAATTTCATGCGGGCGAAGCCGCAACCTTCAGCTGGTAGTACACTTAGTTCTATGCAATCAATCATTGCCTTTTGGGTTTCAAAGTGAAGTTATGGGTGTGAATGGAGATTTATGCCAAAATAAAGAGTAGAGTAGTATTGATGGGTATTTTGTTTAAATTTACAGACGCCCGGAGGAGAGCGTTGGTATGCAGATAGTATCAGATTGATGTATAATTCAAGTGCCAGAATTTTAGAACACGCTGCAAATCAAGGCAGAAAAGTCACACTTACCACTGACGTTAGGGAACTGTTGTTTCCAACACCAGTGGGGAAATCTTATTCGTGCCCTCAAGAAACTATAATCGAACTTCAAGAGGAAGATGTAAAGTAAGTTACGATATTGTTTTTGCGAAATGTAGATTAATCAAAACTGGTCCCAGTATTAAGCCTTGTGATACTCCTCTAAATATTGGTTTGTTTAAATGTTTTTCAAAGTAATTGTTTAAAATGTAAATAATTAGTTGATTACAAACTAACGTACACTCAAACTTATATTGAGTTTTATCATTATTCTGATAAACGTTTCAAGTTTCGCTTAGTGCGCAACACAATCAAAAGCTTTTTACAGATCAATAGATTTTGAAGTTCTTTGTTCTATCGTTTACAGTCCAGCGGTGGCCCATCGCGCAAAGTTATATCTACGAGAAATGCGTCTACAGCCTTTCATGTATAAACGCGGGGGTGAATTCGGAGCGCCATGGCCTTGTGCAAGAACAGCAGGGGCGAGAGCGGAAACAGCGCCGGTAGCGGTTGGCGCCGCTTTAGCCCTCGCGACTGCTGCTATCTTATGCGCCTATGCCGCATGGAGATATGTGAAAGTCAAGAAAGTGCAGTACGACACCATGGAGTAGGATCAAGTTCGTATGTGTTAGTTTTGATTTTTGGCCAAACCTCGTGTTTTTTGTTTCAAGCTAGCATGTTAAGCTACCAGGCGGGTTTATTGTCGTAAAATTTAAAAGAGTTCGAGTAAGAAAAAATTTAAAATAAAATCAGAGTGCAACGCCTAAAAATACAACAACATTTTTTATTATATTATTTAAATAATATCAATACAAATAAAGGCTATTTAAAAATAGCCATTTCTTTGTATCGATCATTGACGATCATTGACACATGATGATGAGAAATCTATAATAACGATGATATCATTTATTATGTAGGTACATCAAAATGAGAGACTGCAAGGGAAAGAGGTTTTGAGACACTTTAAAGTGATTTTACTTGGTAGGCACGTCTGATGTCGCATTTTAAACCTTATAGATACTAAATGTTGGTTTTAGCATGCGTGGTTTGGCCCATGATTTATAAAAATAGTTTTAGTTGAGGAACATTGTTTTGGCGTTGTTGTATTTTTTTTGTTAAATGAACCAGAAAGCAACAACTAAACGCGTTCGCAAAGCAGTTCTTAGGAATTGTCATTTTTTTTGTTGAGATGTTAAGTTTCTTTCGAAAATATGTTTAAAAAAATACAAAATCGTACCGAATGTCTATTAAACTATTTCAATTAAACGAAAAGAACTAAAATATGATATTAATTGTAATGGAAGTGATGAAAGATAATAAAAACAATTAAAATTAACATTTTTAGAGAAAACTCTAGATAGTTTACCAAACTCAGAAACAAAATTAGATAAATTAATGGTAGCAATTGTTTCTTTTTTGCTATTCCAATATTTTCTTTAAATAAATGTAACCTGTTGGATTTTATTTATAAGTCTCATGTATGATTCTGTCCCCTCTGAAGTTTGCAGCGTACTTTAACCTATCTTCAGTATAGCGTAACTTTCAGGAAAAATATTTCAAAATCGGTTCAGCAGTTCCAGGAATAATCGATGACAAACAAACTAGTTTTTTTTTACTTTATTAATGTCTAAGTAGATAATACTTCAGCGTTGTCAATTTCAGAGAGAAACAGAAGTTTGAATGAGATCTGTAGGTACTTTTATAATGTTGATAATGTTCTGAAGTAGGTCGTTGAAACAAAATAGACTAAAGGCATATGAATAAAATTACTCTGAGAGATGAGCTAATTAAAATACGCTTAGAAGGATGCAGAAAATAACTTTCAATCATAGGCTTATTTAAATCATTTGTATAGCCCAAAAGTATCAAGTTACCGATAAAGTCATCTGAAAGAGACGGCATAAGTTTCCTCACCTCAAATTTCATGGATAATTCGTTCACTGTTCAGGCAGTCCACCTGTGGAATGCGCTGTCAGTGCACAATTCTCGCACACATTCAAACATTATTCAGGAACTTATATTGATAATAAGGTATATATTTATAATGTATAAAATGTTTTCATTCAAAGGTTGCCAGTAAGAGATTGCTTTGTGCAAGCCAGCCAATTGTTGCACCGTCAAGTTTAATGTTAATAATTATATTCAAACGTGTTTCCTAGTGAACAATAAACTAGTGATTACTTCCTTTCATATCTAGTAAATTATTAACCGGTTTCAAAAAAAAGGGGAGATTACATATCAGGATCAGCTGTATTTTTTTTTATTTCAACTTCTAAACATCGCTTTGGCTCCTTTAATATCTGACAGAGTACCACTTTATTTATAAGCCTATAGTCTAATAGTGTGGGATCTTAATATAATGAATAGAGTTTACCTAAATGCCAAGCGGTTGAATTTCTTAGAGTGGTAGACTTAACTGTTGCTATGTGTAAGGCAAGTGAGATAATAGGTATTATATAATACGATTACGATTATAATGATATTAAGGATGCACTACTACAAATTTTTAAATGTCACTAAATTATTTCTACATCGATACATCATGATTAAGAAATCAATTCAGAATACGTTTATTACGTAGATATTCATATTTTTTATGATGATGTGTCATATATCAAGGCGGATAGAAAAGATCTTCAAAAACAAACTACATTGAAAAATAATACTACATATTTGCAAATTGAAGAACTTGAATGCATCCTTAATAATATTCGTGCTTATAGATATATTTAGGAGATTAAGTGATATTGTTGCGTCAGCGTTGCATAGGTATAGGGTTAAGCGAAGTTATTTTATTTACATTACAGTTTTTAAACTTTCAAATATTCTTGTGAGATGTGTTTATCGATAAAAATACTACCAGCACTATTCATTTATTTCTATCGATATTCAAATACGTGTAACACTTTCCAGTGTTAACAATTCCGAGACTTTGTGTAATAATAATAAATTCAAGAGTTTTGGTCGCCGTCGTGTTTGGTGTAATATTATCGATAAAATGTTAAGAGATTTCTTCTGTGGTCTCTGATTTCTATTATCGATAAAAAGAAAAGTCGGCTTCAATACAAAATTATAAAGTGGAGATTCACGACGAAAGATATAACTTAAACAATTATTTACCTTGATCTCTTAGGTATACATTAGTATAATGTGTCAAAAATATATTCAATGTGTTTTAAAATTAAAAAATATCGACGTAAAACTGGATTATAACGAGATGCGTTGCCCGTTAGAAGAAAAAATCTTGCTATTAGTATCTAATAAAAAATTTGGTAGCAGTGCTAGTTATTGACAATCTCAACACTATTTTATTACCTTTATTCATGATATTTGCATTTTTTTAAAATTATTATTTAGCATAAACGTTTAATGATTTACTTTGATTTCTTTATTTTTATTTTTACACAAAAACACAATCGAAAAATGAAAAAAAAAATTCAAGAGCATAAAACTAAACGCAAAGAAAAGAAAAAAAAAATCGAGTGATGTGCGAATTATCGGCATGATTCTATAGATATTATGAAGAGTCGATATTAGATTAATTACAGTAATATATCAAGTAACTGTTTTATATTTATAATTATGTATATTCAAGATATAATTATTCTCTTGGAAATATTAAAGGTTGCCTATAATTGTTGTTGAAGGTTGAATATGATGTATAATGTATTTAATCCCCATATAACCCCCAAAAACTTAAAATAGGCTAGTTTATTAAAGAAAAAAATTGTAAGTGAAAATTGACTAACATATTTTTCAACATATCGTAAACGTCAAATTACTATGGGCGTAGTGACGAAATAATAAATTGTTATAATATTACATTATTTGTGTTGCAATGCAATTATATTTTGCAGTTGTTGCTGAAGCAGGAGGCATAAAATTTGTCACAACAGTTTCATTTTATTCGAGAATGAACCTGTTAATTTATAAAAAGCATTTGGTATTAAGTTCCTTAATTGATAGTTGATTATTCGTCGTACTATCGATAACATCGATGTCTAGATTGCTAATGGAATTAGTGAAATGAATTTTATGATTTTTGAAAAATATTGAATATTATTTCTGGCGATTTGATAAGTAAAAATACTTCACCGAAAATAAAATTCGGGATCCATTTTTAAGATTGGTTTTACAGCGCCCATAAGAACAAAAATATCGTAAAGCTTTTAAAATAATAAACACCTCGTTACTCAGACGACATATCTGATGATAATAAAATACCTATATTATTTAATTAATATTACTGTCGTAATTATTATAGAATATAAGTTAATTTATAATAGTTTGCGGTAGGTGATACTACTCAAGATTACGTGTACAAGCAATAATAAAAAAAAAATTACGCCGTCGATAATGACATTGTGGCTGATTGTAGATGTTGTATTTGAGAGTAAAACTTGCTTTTCACTAGTGTTTTATAGTTCTAAGTGTGTAATTTTAAGTAAATTATAATAGTAACTTAATTTTAGCGAATGAAATATTTTTCGTGTGAATTTTTGTGATAAGAGTATTCTTAACGTATTTTTTACTTATTAATCCGTTGTGAGTCGTTTCTATAATAAGTCTCTATTTGAACTTCTACTTCCATATACTCTATATTTCACATGCATATAACAGTTAAGAGATGTAGCTGGGGAAAATGGTGTAAAAAACAATGAGGCCACAACTGTGCTGTTGATATGACTTGCAAAAAAGTATCATATTTATTTTAAGGTACTATATTCCATTTTCATGGCCATACTTCACTTATTCAACGACATAGCTAGCGATGTTAAACGTATATTAAAAAGAAACGTCATGATTGCAGATTGTCAATGTAGTCGGCATGAAAAGATATTAGCTACATTTCAAGGCTAGTCCAGCAGCTAACGCTATTCTTATAATATATTTGTGTATAAATAACCAAAAACAGTTCCAAACAAAACCACGAGTAGATACTGTGAGCATTGTGTGTCGTGAACGTAATCGAGTTAGTGAAATCGAAAGTGAGACCAGTGGTAGTGGTGTAACGCGTAATAAACGACTGCGAAGGAGGGTAGATCGATATATGTGCTGAGACTTTCGCTTTCAACCGCCAGTACTTCAGTTCCTCCGTGATCATGGTGCTTGTAACAGCGCCGAAATATCGGAAACTCACAACAATACATGGTAAATATCCCGCAAACTTTAATACTAATTTCAAGGCTTATTTTTAAAACTGTACGTCCAACTACCTCAGTATATTTTTCCATTTCACAATAACCAAAAAGAGTTAATTTAGGATATAAGCGTGTCAAATTTGATTCTCTATTTCTATAGTATTTAATTGTTTGTTATAATAATAAATATATTAGAATAACGACGATATTATTTACTAAGACACTAGTAAGCAAGTTTTGCTAGTTAAGGTTCGCTGTGTGTAATGCTTCTGAAAAGTCTTAAAATGCGAAGTATGTTATTTTTTATATTATCTACTCATAAATTTAAAAAAAAATGTTTTTCCTTAAATATAATTAAATCAATACGCGTTTATGATCAATATTTATTGTATTATATAAGTTATGATGTGTCTAATTTTTTTTGGCGTGGTGGAATGCATTTTGGCACGTTACAGCTTGATGTGAGACTCTCAGTCCCGGAGAGAGGTCAGCAGAAAGTTCCATCTTTATCATATCGCAGGATAACCGGAGGTTTTCAGTGCGACTTAGCAAAAAGGCGTTTTTAAATGGTCCGCTCTTCTGGGACTATGTGTCTCAGATTAAAGTTAGATTAAGTTAGTATTATAGTCCCTTGTACTCGCTTTTAGCTGTACATAGCTTTTTTTGTCCAAAGTATATTTCTTTCGTGGTTTTTCTTTGCCTTTTTCATTAATTATTTGTATTTACCTTACAAGAACTCATCTCTTTCTATTTATATTGTAAATATTTCTTGACTGAGTAAGCCACTTTTCGAATTTTTGCGATTTGGATATTACCTACTGTCTTTTCGATTTGGAGATATTACAATTCAAGGGCCCGACTGGATGGCATCAATTCTGAATAAAAACTATCAATAAGAAATCAACACAAGTGTAGTTTAAAAACCAAATAATCTTATAAGGTTCAGGTTAGGTTTTAATTTTGAGAAAACATTTAACAACAAATGACTTCCGATCAGAATCACCAGTTGGGCTCAATAATTAAATAATATTAAAAATTCTACGGTTCTACATTCATTTTTAAAATATCTGACGTTTCAGACAACTTATTCTACTATAAAAGAATATAATATATCTATTTTCCTAATATTTTTATTGTTGTAATTCTGTAGATTTTTTCCTCAATAGTTTAGTAGCGTTACATACATATCGGTGCATTTGTATTAAATGATATTGTATTGTACTAAAATATTATATGCCATACGATTTGTCTTCCAGTAATATCTTATATCAATAGCGATAAAGTATTGTAGCTTATTATATACATTATAATTAATAAAGGTGGTGTTATTATATCTTTATAGCACCTCCAGAAAAAGCTTTTGAAAACGATTCAATACATAGTACCAGAATACTTTCGTGTAATGTAAGAAGCTTAATAAATGTGAAACACCAAAATATTTGTAGTGATTGATGTGTGTAACGACATAATAAACACCACTGATTAGCAGATAAGTGACGTATCTCAAAAACTATTGTAACTTAGTGCGATCATTTATTGAATTGTCTTTATGAATAAATGACGTCAAAATTTATATCTGTGATTTTATTGTCCCTTTCTTTATGGAGAATTATATGGTCATCCATCGCAGTAGGAGTTCACGGTAAGACAGTCAGGTTCAAAACGTGGGCATATCGTCATGTAAAAAGAAGCACGAATAGGTGTATGCTAATAACAAGCAGTGAGGCTTTCACTAGCTGAAAACGCAGTTTTAGCACTATAGTTTATCGATAAATGTGTTTCTTTGTCACACACACACACATCACTATTTTCTATTATGAAATTTGAGTTAAGCGCCATCTATTAATATTTTAAGAAAACAGTTACACGTTGTGTTTCATGTTTCATGCAAAGACTTCTATATAAACTGAGGTAGACATGCCCATGACATGCCCTACGCACCGATTTTTGAAACCTATTAACTGCGCCAATTAGCAGAGTTGCTCGCACTGTTGTGAGTCAAAACTTCTAGAGTACTCACTCGGCTTGCAATCTGAGTCCATACGCCTTCGTTTTTACTCTGGTTCTATTCGTATATTGCTATTGTGGTGACAAGCAATTACGTAAATATTATTTTAAGTGAGTGTAGGCTTAGCAATGTCTGTATCTGAGGATTGCTTTTCAAATCTCGTTTGTTAGAGTACGGCACGTCTACCTCAGTTTATATAGAAGTCTTTGGTTTCATGTCGTCAACGGAGTTGACAGTACGTTTCTTTTACCTTTCCCTCCTACAGATGGCGCTAAAATATCTCTCTTAGTACTGAGGTGGGCGAAAGTTTGCAGCTGGAGATATTTAATCATTTAGGATAGCTTCCGTACTTTGAAACCCATTTTAAAACGTTTTGGTTCCGGCTGCTAATAATTATGGTAAAACGAAGGCATAATGGGCGGCTTGAAAAATTTTATGGCCAGATGTGGGCACAATTGGATGTGGTGGATGGAAAGCATTTAGACCAATAAAGATTATTGGTCAAAGCTTTCCATTCACAGCCAAATATATGTTATTATGCAGCTATGGACTATGGACTGAAAACCAGTACGGTATAGGTAATACCTATTTTGTAATGGTGACCGGATAGATTTATTTACTTACTAGCTGACCCTCGCAACTTCGTTTACGTCACATAAGATGTATGAAAGGAGTAGTAAGTATTTCTTCCTCAGACTAATCAAGCAGCATGTGAAAATGCCCTGTTTGCTTAATCATAAAGATTAAGTCTATTCTAATACAATTCAGTTTATTTGTTGTTTTATGACTAAGTTAAAGACTCACTCTTTTATGACTAAGCCAACACGCCAGTTTAGATTTACCCTCACATTTAAAGAAAGCCATGAATTCTAGGTTTAGCGAAAGTTGAGATGCCTCTAATTTCTGAACCACAAAACCCTCAATATTGAAACTTGTGTGAACCAATGCTTAAAGCACTCTCTTTCTGACAGAGAGACAGACATGAAAAGTTTTAATTACATTTTCGGCTTCAGTATCGATTACAGAACGCCCTACTATTGAAATAGCTGTTCCCTGCGGCTTCGTCCACGTAGAAGTCGTTATCGCGTAAAATCATTACCCTCTTTTTGCATAGTCGTTAAAAATAGCCTATGTCCTTCCCAGGGACTCAAACTATCTCTAAACGAAATTTCATATAAATCGTTTCAGCGGTTTAGGCGTGAAAGCGTAACAGACAGACAGACAGATAGATTTACTTTCGCATTTAAAATATTATATTATAGTACAGATACACATAATTCACTAGAATTCGTTCCGTTGTCATCACAAATTCAACCCCTGCATTACAAAGAGTAATTTGTCGACAGCATCACCTGTCACCCTCTAGAGATGGGATTACAAATCGCTAGGGATGATCCTTACTTGATTGTCGATGATTAAACGGTTGGACGCTTGCGATTTGAACATACGTCGTAATAATAGAAGGGGTAGTTTGGAAACTAATTGGAAATTACGCGTGAAATTGTGAAATTGTGAAATTGCGAGCTTATTTATTTAATTAGCTCCTGGAACAGAAAATTTCTAGTTATTTGAATCAAGCTCCGAGGGGCTCCGAAGCAAAAAAAAATATAACTCAATTGGGGCAGAGAATTAGGGAAAAAACGGGTGACTCCCGCTCCAAGTCGTTCCTGGTGCAAAGGCTGGCTATAGCCATTCAACGTGGTAATGCCGCTAGCGTTATGGGCACCTTTGCACCAGGAACGGTTAGGGGTGGGTTATTTGACTAATAAGCTATTATTGATTGCTTATTATTGTCATTTTATTTATTTTTTAATGTAATGTTACTTATGTATGTATTATTATTAAAATAAAGTTTTAATAAAAAGTTATTTGAAGGAATAGACTTTTATTATAATCTAAGTTTGTCAAAATAGTCGTGACTCCGGCATCATAAGTTCGCATGTAAATTATAGTACTTATCAATGTTCAAAATCTCCACCTCTACTCTACTTGACCCGTGTGACGACGAGAAGGAGTACAAAATGTCGCCACCCCAATTTATCCCGAGGGTGTCGTAAGAGGCGACTAATGGAATACTTTCGCAAAATGATCCATTGCGTAGAGAAGGAAAACTCGAAATGATACCCGGTTGTCAATAAAATGGGCGTCACGCCCTACGCTTGTCTATTTCAACACGGCAGTAGGCTCACCACCTATTACGTGAGACATAAAACTATAAGGTGAAATGTATACTATGCCTCTGTCTACCCCTTTGGGGATAAAGGCGTGACTGTATGTAATCCTACCAATACTATGTGTGAAAGCTTGTGAAGATGTTTGTTACTCAATCACTCTCTAAAGGCAGAATGGATTTGTCACAAATTTGGTAGAGGGATAGATAATAAAATCTGGAATACATAGAAATATCCCTACTAATATTATGAATGCAAAAGTAACTCTGTCTGTCCGTCTGTCTGTCTGTCTGTCTGTCTTTTACGCTTTCACGCCTAAACGGCTGGAGCAATTGAGATGAAATTTGGTATAGGATAGTTCGAGGCCCTGGGAAGGACATAGGCTACTTTTTAATCGACTGCGCAAAAGGAGGGTTATGATTTTACGCGATAACGGCTTCTACGCGGTCAAAGTCGCGGGGAACAGCTAGTATAATATAAACACATAGGAGGCTTACTTTTAGCCCCTCTCTATAAAATAGAGTGCAGAGGGGCTTATGGCGAGACTTTGTCTGTAGCTGTGACTCTGTCGCATTAAACTACATCACTAGGTCACGTGAATCATCTGTTTAAAGATTGAAATAAAACAAAAATGGCAACGTCAATCGGATTAAACTTTCACTTTTACAATAAACGTGTTAGAGAGGGGCAGTCTGATGAGAACGATCTCACGGCTTGCTTGTTTTTTCTTGGAATATGTATGTTGTTAACATGAACTGAATTCTAGGCGGGCGAATGCTATATTTAATTACCCCTTTATGCGTAGGAAACCTACCCACAGGACTTGTAAGTAATAGGTAAGTACTCCAAAGATCATTTTAAGCGGACGTCACGCGTTTTCACCCGCGTAGTTCTTGTTCCCGTGGGAATACGGGGAATAAAATATAGCCTATGCTATGTTCACTGCAAAGAGTGTAGCTTCCCAACAGTGAAAGAATATTTCAAATCGGTCCAGTAGCTCCGGAGCCAAATCGATGCAAACAAACAATCAAATCTTTCCTCTTTATAATATTAGTATAGATATTCTTTTATCCTTTTCTACACAATGACGATGGCGAAAGTTTTCCTTACCCCCAATTTCTGATAAAAATTCCGATTGGGGCGGTTTGTCTCTATTTCGTCGTCAAGTCAATTCACCCCAATTTCGAACCAAAACCATTTTTAGGGTTCCGTATTCGTACCCAAAGGGCAAAAACGAGACCCTGTTCATGAGACTTCGCCGTCTGTCTCTCTGTGTGTTCGTCATGAGGCTGTATCTTAAAAACCGTGATAGCTAGAGAGCTGAAATTTTCACAGATGATGTATTTCTGTTGCCGCTATAACAACTAATATTAAAAGCAAAAAAAAAGGGGTATTAAGGGGGCTCCCTTACAACAAACGTGACTTTTTAGGGTTTCGTAGCCAAATGGCAAAAACGGAACCCTTATAGATTCGTCATGTCTGTCTGTCTGTCTGTCTGTCCGTCCGTGTGTCACAGCCACTTTTCTCCAAAACTATAAGGCCTATGCTATTGGAACTTGGTAACTAGATGTATTCTGTGAACCGCATTAGGATTCTTATCTAAAACTAGAAAAAAAAGCAGTAAATTTTGGGGGTCCCCATACTCAGAACTGAAACTCAAATTTTTTTTTTTCATCAAACTCATACGTGTGGGGTATCTATAGATAGGTCTTCAAAGATGCTATTGAGGTTTCTAAAGTGAATAGTTTGCGCAAGAGACACTTCCAAAATGGAAAAATGTGTGTCCCCCCACCTCTAACTTCTAAACTAAGAGAATGATAAATCTAAAAAGAATATATGATGTACATTGCCATAAAAACTACCAACGAAAATTGGTTTGAACGAGATAGAGCTGGTAGTTTTTTTTTAACACGTCATAAACCGCAATTTTCGGTTAGAAAAATCACTACCACTGCGAACGTGTTAAAGCATCAATCAAAGTTACAACGAACTATAAGAACTTTTATATTATGTTACTAGCTGCTACGAAACCCTTCATGGGCGAGACCAACTCGCACTTGGCCGGTTTTTTTCCGTGTTTTTGGTAGGTACGAAACCATCGTTGCGCGACTCCGACTCGCACTTGGCTAGTTGCTTTTTTACACTAACGAAGATTTATGTAGCAACACCGTCCCTGTGGAGTCAATTAAATTCATTAGTTCGCAGAGATTAGTTTGCAAGGGGTTGTAATAATGTTGCTACACTCAAAATAATTATTGTCTACTAATTTGGACGCCACTTGGAGGGGGATATTTGATCATTATGAAGAATCTTTGAATTTTGTTTAGTAGGTCCGATTGGTAGTTCGCAAAACCAAAATTTCTCAAATTATTCCGTTTTAATATATTTATTTAGATTTGGCATCATTCTTTTTAGGGTCCGGTAGCCTAAGGGTAAAAACGGGAGCCTATCGCCACAGATAATATAATATATGCTATTACTGTGACTTCGTAGTTCGTCTGTCTCTCACGAGGTTATATATCTCAGGAACGGTGATAGTTAGAGACCTGAATTTTTTACATTCTTTGTAATTCTGTTGCCGCTGTACCAACAAATATTAAAAACAGAAAAACAATCATTAAGGTGAGGAATTCAACAAATGTGAGGGTTTTGCCGTTTTTTGGAAAAACACCCTTCGTGCGTTTTATATTAAGCTCGCCAATTTAACGTCGACAGTCTAATGAAAAATCATGGCGCATCTAGCGATTAAGGGCCACTCTCACAGTCCGTATCTCTTCTGACAGTAATCCTCAAGTTGGCGGCCCTGTGTATTCTAAATTAATTATTTCCCATGTAACTTTAACCTTTTAATTAACCAACTCTGTTTAAACTTGACATGTATCGTGTCAACTATCGACACGGTGCACCGTGACGTTGCTTGCACCATTGACAGATTTATTATCACAAAAAAAGTGTTACTTAGCACGCCCCGTGACGACCCGAAATGTTACTGCTTTTTTTATGATAGCATAGTATGGATATTCCTGAGACATCCTTCCGAGGGCTTACCCAGCGTTCTAGGCCGTGGGCAGTGGTAGAGCACCGTGTGGCTTAAGTCGGTAATAGTCTAATAGCATCCATAAAGAATTTTCACAGGCGAAAAGAAAAAGTATAGTATGGTTATGTTAAGTCGTTGATCTCGTTGTAAAGTCAATTGAAGACATTTTAGAAGTTCGTTTTCCTGGTGTTATTCATAGACCAGCAACACTGGTGCTGCAAATATACATAGGCTACAGAACTTTCCATCAAGAGGGTCATAATGCTTATCTGCTATTTTTGTAATTTATTAAATCTTTACTATTTGCTCGTAAACTTTGTTTTACTTTGAACTCCTGTTACTTTGACGTACTAAATCAAATAAGATTTCATATTGTTAATACATATATGGAAGTCGGCCCAATTTGTGGACATACTATATACTGCTCCGCTCCCTTGTGTAGAAGCGTGAAGATATAATATACCTACTATAACACTCACAAATAATTATTTGTGAGTGTTATAGTAGGTATATTATATCTTGTGACTTTCTATTGGTAAAAGAATTGTCAATATCGATTTACAATTTCACAAACTTTACCCCATAGAATAGTCGAATACAAGTATAGATTTCGCATACGTAAATGCAAGAGTCTAAGAAATACTTTTTCAAATTTTCAGGACGAACAATTGCATTGTCCTATCTACACAAACCTATCGCTCCACCCTTCGTTATTTATTTAAAAAACCAAATCAGTAGCTTTAATGAGGTGTCGTGTAACCAAAAAACCAAAACTTTCTGTACACTTAAAATAGCAATATTTTTTACAAAAAATCTCAGGAATCCGTTGAAATTGTGTTCAAATATGTTTATGTCAAATGACAGCCTGTACCTAATGTCAATTTTTTTTTGGGGCAATGGTCGAAATGTTTAGGGATAGACTGATTCCTCATATCATCAGATATATGGTCTAAGACTGATTCTGATGAGAGAAAACTGAATTGATCTCTTTAAACATGGTGGAATTTAAAGACCGTGGTTGAAGGTAAAGTAACCTTAATATTGTAGTTTTGCTGAAAGGAGACGAAATTTAAATACTTGTACTGATGTCTCCCCAGCTAGGGGGGACACCAGGACTGGAAATTCCTGTTGGCTCCCCCAGGGGATCAACTGGGGGAGACTCGAGACAGCACCCATTCTTTTATATTGAAAAGTAAGTAAAACTGCATTTAAAGATTTTTGAAAAATCACCTGCTTGAGCCGGGAATCAGACCTGGAGATGAAAAAAAAAGACATTCTGTATTTTATAATTCCAACCGAAACAGTCTTGCTTTATGGATCAATCTCTTTTAAACAACATAGTATCAAGTAAAATATATGTATTGTATAGCTTACTTACTATCTAAAGAAAAAAAACAGTGGAATTGAGAACCTCCTCCTTTTCTCTCCTGCTCCTCTCTATTGAATCGAATCTACAATGTAATCAGTGGCATACCATACACTACCACTGTATTCGGCAGTGATATTAAATCGTTTAGTAATCTTTCTTTTTTTACGGTTCCGTACCTAAAAGGAAAAAACGGAACCCTTTTAGGATCACTTGGTTGTCCGTCCGTCCGTCTGTCAGTCAAGACCAATGATATAAAAACTATAGATACGTTAAAGACACTTGAAAATGGCAACACGTAAAGTAGGTAATTACCTGAAAATCTGTGACGCGGCTGTAGGGTTAGCGAATGTTCTATTAAGCACTGTTTTAAATTCTGTTAGTAAAGAAAACTCGAAAAAAACATGCCTTCATGTATCTTCAGATGATGCACAAGCTACACAGCAACTGTTCAATATAAAAACGTGTCATTTCATGCGTAAGTACAATAGAAATAATAATAATATTTCATTTTCTCGAATCGATAAAATGGCGGCAAGCTTATTGAATGCACAAAGAAAATGTACTCTATAGTCTGTGGTTTGGCGCCCGCGACCCGTAAGGGGATGTCGGGGAGATTTTGTACTAATGTTTTATTTTGGTATTTGAATATTTTTTTTAGGTAATTATATTTCTTTAAAAAAATAATGAAACATAATAATAATATATTAAGATTATTAAAATGATTTAAATTACAAATGTTTGGATTACTTACTAGGTACTAAATTATTACTTATTAAATAATTTTTTCTGTATGGTATTGTTATTTTATGACTTAAATTACGTTAATAATTACTAATCCGATAAACTACATTAACATTTTATAAATTTAAATATTATGTACTTTCCCCGTAAATACATTAACCATATTATGTCTCAGTAAGTGAAATTCAAGTTTCCCTTTTTCCCCACATTCCTCTGATATTGACTTCATGCATGCTACCACAGATAATTTATAGAATTCTTTTTTTAAATTTATCAAAGTTTAGCTGTTTTTGAAAGCCGCAATGTTCGTGTATAACGTGTCTATATATGATACGTCTTTGGTCAAGACCCTTTATCTCGTGAACGTGTACAGATATGGAGTTGAAATTAATACCATATATCAAGGTTTGTGGTCCCTTGATGCTGTATAAAAATCAAACTTCTTAGATAAAGCAGAAAAAAGTTACAGCTACTTATACCATCAAACACGATTTCGACACTCTCAATGGAATCAAAATTAATTGGGTAGATGCTTCCCGATAACCTAGAACTATGAAATTTGGCAAATAATATCCTCATAAACTACAGATATAGGGAAAAATCTAAAAACTGTACTTTTGTGACGAAATCATAAAAAAACTGTGTTTTACGTTGACCAAATAAATAGTAATTTACTATGCCATTTGCACCTACTGATTTGACATTTTTTTTAAAATGGAATAGTATGTTCACAAAACATTCAAATTAGGCTTTTACTTACTTAAAAATTGTATAATACAATTATTTAAACTACTAAGGTGAAAAACAAGCATACAACTCACGTGATGGGGATTTTGATAAGAAAATGTGTAGGTACCAATGATATATAAAAAACTATAGATACGTTACCAACACTGAAAAATGGCAACAAAAAAGTCAGGCAATTGCCTTACTTTTCATACATGCGGCCATAGATAATTTCATAGAAATTCTTTTTTTGAATGTAAAAAATATTTGCTGTTTTTGAAAGCCGTGATGTTCGTGCATGACGTGTCTATATTTTATTACGTCGTTGGTAGGTACTTATTTATATGTCTTATTTTCTGAAATGTAAGTTTATTATTGAATTTTATTGTATTTTATAATACCTACTAGCTTTTGCCCGATGTTTTTATTTCACATAACTCGACGTAGAACTCATTACATTTGCAGAATACAATAAACTATGTTTACTGATTACAAGAACAAAGAGATAAATCGCGCTCTTAAGTTTTTTTTAGTTAATAATAAATAAATATTCACGGACATACGTTAGCACAGATAGGCACCGCTCTGCTGTGCAGTCAACACGTACCAGCCAGTAATCCATACAATTTGCGTTAGATTTCTATGAATGTTTTAAGTGCTTAATTCAAATCACTTATCAAAGACTAGCTGACCCTCGCAACTTCGTTTACGTCACATAAGGTTTGCGAAAGGAGAGGTACTTCTTCATCCGACTCATCAAGCAGCGTGTGAAACGGCCCTGTTTGCTTAATCATAAAAGAGCTTAAAGATTAAGGCTATTCCAAAACAATTCAGTCCCCGCCTACGGCGCGGACTGAATTATTTTACAATAGCCTTAATCATTAAACTCTTTTATGATTAAGCCAACACGCCCGTTTAGAATTACCCTTACAATCAAAGGAAAACTTAAATTTTAGGTTTTGCGAAAGTTGAGATGCCTCTAATTCCTGAACTACAAAACCCTCAACATTGAAACTTGTGTGAAACAAATCTCAAAGCATTCCCTTTATAACACTGAAAAAAATTTTGGAATCGCATCACGCGTTGAGAAATTACATCTGAAAAACCATTTTATGTTTCATCCCCTCTCCGGCAGGAATCACGCAAAATATCGGGATCAAAAGTATCCTAGAACCTTCCTCGGACTATAAGCTCCAAGTGTACCAAGTATCATTCAAATCGGTTCAGTAGTTTCGGCGTGATACTTATTCGCGATACAGACAGACAGACAGACAGACAGACAGACATGAAAAGTTTAAATTACATTTTCGGCTTCAGTAACGATTAGAGAACGCCCTCCAATTAAAATTTTCAAAATATCTTCCATGTACAGACTCTCGACCCTCAACAGTTTTATTATATCACTTATCAAAGATTAATCATAAAAGAGCGTTAGAGGCCCCCATACACGTGCAATAATATTGACAAATTTTGATTGAATCATAAATGTAGGTATAGCTCAATAAATTGACCGTGTATGGGGCCTATTATAGTGGTACAAAGTGATACTTTTCGAATAGAAGGGATAAAAATACTATACATTTATAAAAAAATTATCATAAAAAATGTTAAACGTAATCAAAAATCCGGAGATTTCCGACTTTCTTGTTACTTGCAACTGCGAGATTCGATTTTACTGAATTCCTTGTTCCTCGAACAATTGAATCATATATGTAGGGTAAACCACCCAATCGTTGGCACTCCTCCAATTATTGACACTTTAGGGTATATTGCCCATTTCTAACAGAAAAATTATGCTACTTTACTTTTTAATGCATACCTACAACTACATAATGGGCAAAACGGAACTGGAATAAACTAGGTTTCCCTTATTTTTCGAAATATACTTTTAACTAAAGTGCCAATAATTCATTCTAAAAGTGCCAATAATTGGGTAGTTTACCCTATATAGTTTGTATAAAACTATAGACAAAGGTGCTGACGGATGTACGGAACCCTCGATGGGCGAGTCCGACTCGCACTTGTCCGGTTTTTTTTAATTTGAACACTTCGTTCTAGACGTTTATATATAACGTGTATACAAGCATACTCCTCTATAATGCTAGGTATTATTTTTAAATTGCAACAATAGAACGGGTATCACGCTTGGCTTGTAGTAGACACGGCGTGAAATGTAACTGTCACAATATTACACCGAAAATGAGAAGTATCTCGGCTATTTATGGATTTCAAGAGAATGGGATTGTAATATCAATCTTGCCTGCAGAAGCTGTAATAATATATTAACATTAGGTACCTAGGTATCCCTGCCATCTAAAATACCCATCAGCCATAGACAACGTCTATCATATATTTACTTGAGAAATAAAGTGCTTACGTAAATAAAATGTTTTATCGAATACGTACAGTATGTGCGCTCTTCAAAATAGGTCTTAGAAGGGTTTTGCATATTAAATCACCTCTTCTGGCATAGCAATATTGTTCATAGGCTGCGGAGACCACTTTTGAGCAAATGAATTGTGTGGTGTCTATGTGGCAGAAACCCTAACAATACTGGTTATTTTTTAACGTAAGGGGAAAATCCAGACTCCTACCGACTAAAACACCTCACGTAACGCCCAACAGCCTATGGTTGGGAGCCCCGGGTAAACCCTCGGAAGGATGTCCCAGGACTCCCAACAGACCTACGGCTGTGTGTGATCCCGCTTCTAAGGGGGGCGTGCGTGAATTCCTCACGTCACGCTGCCGTCTCGGTAAGGACGGTGAGACGGCTCACCGTCCTCAGGCCCCCGGTCATGAAGACCGATATTCTTCGGCGAAGACACGTCGGGCGGCGCCCAAGCCGCCGACTGCGGAACTCGGGTGGGAGAGTTCTCTACCGTTCCCGCCCCGCCGCCTCTTTCACGAGCATGACCTGCTCGCAGAAAGAGGCGGCGCAGTCCCACTTACTCCCGCTGGAGATCATGGCTCGTAACATGGTCTCGAGCGAGAGAGTGTCCCCGTCCAGGAGATGCAGACCCTATTGCTGTGTTGAAAGGAGTCACTGTTCATTTGATTTTCAACAGTAGATAGCTGCTGAAAAATTTCATCCGTTTCATTGATTAGGCTTTTGAATTACCTTAACCACTAACAAGTTACTGGTAAACGGCACCAAGGCTATAACGTGCTTTCCGAAGCGCTGAAATACTCGTAAATGGAAACCCAAGTAGTAGATATACTTTTTTTTAACGTCAGGGAAAATCCTACATGGATGCTATGCCGGACTCCTACCGACTAAAAATCCTCACGTAACGCCCAACAGCCTACGGTTGGGAGCCCCAGGTAAGCCCTCGGAAGGATGTCCCAGGACTCGCAACAGACCTACGGCTACCACTGCGGCCTCGCCTAGGGAGACAACTAAACTACAAGTAAGTTCTCAAGTTCTCAATTGAGAATTGAAAACTTATGCCGGGAATAAAAGGCCGAATTTGTTCAACCGTGAGAGTGAAAGAGTAACAAACATCCACACATTCATACTCACAAACCTTCCCATTTATAATCATAAATCCAATTTATATTATTACTGTGTCTTTTTATAATACTAAGGTGGCAGACAAGCTAACGGCTTAGAAAAAAAAAGTGAAAAAAGTGTGTGCGTGTAACCTTTACGCACTATTGAAGTAAAACTTCTTTGCCATTGACGGCATCAAAGAGACCGTATTCTTAGCATTCCAAGCATTCTCCGTGCGGGCGCCGGGTCCATAGCGTGGCACAGGGGGGAACACCCCGACGGCGTCTGGGACTTGCGACCCATTTGAGTAGGTTTAGGGTGGCCACCTTACTACGCGCATAAACGATCACCTTCCACCGTCAACAATGTTCCCCCCCCCCCCCCCCTGCCGAACCAGATTTGGTAAGATCCTATCAATGCCGCTTTGGATACTCGTTTTAGTAAAGAGCTTACTGAAGCTCTTGGCAATCCAAGGTCCTTCAATAAATTATACAGGGATTTAGCTGGAATTCCCCTTGCTCCTACTTCTACGGCATAGAGTTTAACCACATAGCCATTTTTGGTTAACTCATTGGTCAAGTCAAAGTATTTATTTGTCTTCATGGCGTGGTCCTTCGGTATGTTGGTCTCCCACGGCACCGTCAGCTCCACGAGCACAGCACGCCTGTGTATCCTCGAAAACAGGAATATGTCGGGTCTGGATGACGAGGCACATACATCCTCCGGGATTTTGTAGTGTTTTTCATACGTGTCTGAGAGTATAGTCCAATCGGCGGCAGCCATCAAAATTGAGTATGGCTTTTGAGGTACTTTCTTTGAACAGCCTTTCTTTACAAAGGCAATATCATTTCTTTTGTTTGTGGTTATTATATTAATATCATTCATTCGAATTTTGAATAGCGAAAACTACGTTTCTACTATTCAAAATTCAAAAAGTAAGCGTTAATTTCGACAGAAATAATTTTAATAGTTAAAAGAACTAAAAAACACGCTTGTTTTTATATAGTTTATCTTGGATGTCCGCCATATTGGATTTAAGTCACGTGACTATTTTTTTAGTATTCCTGACAGCAAACCCTTTCATTCGATACCCATATCATGGGGGTGGATTTCAAACAGCCAGTCCTCCATTTTGGGGAGGCCGCCATATTGGATTTGTAATGACGTTTTTTAGCTAGTCGTGTATTGTCATCAGAACTCAGAGCGTGTGCAAAATTTCAGCCTGATCGAAGGACGGGAAGTGGGTCAAATTAACATTTCAAGATTTTCTTACATACATAGTTACAAGTGAAGCTAATAAAAGCGTGTTAAAAAACCGGAGCCTAGTCGCGCCTAAAGAAGTTTTACTTTAAAAACATTTAATAACAAGATTAAACAAATTACGAGTAGCCACGGCATGGCAGCCATCTTGGCTCGAGTTACGATAGTTCTCATGAATGACAGAATAAAATTAAATGACACTACCGTAGCTACGGTATTGTGTTACAACCTCCTTGAAGTGTCTTTAGAGAGAAAGGGATGGAGGATTGAATCGGTCTCAAATTCCAACGATACATCCAGGGTACTGAACGTAGAAATCGAAAAAACAAACCGGCCAAGTGCGATTTGCACTCTCGCCCGACCGGTTCCGTACCAGAAAACAGCAAAGAAATTACGTTTATTATCTGGGAGCCCCATTTAAATAAAATTATTTTTCTGTTTTAGTGAATACCATATTTATTATTTTAATGGCAACAGAAGTACCTACATAATCTGGGAAAATTACAGCTCTCTAGCTATCACGGTTCACGAGATACAAATTAGTGACAAAATGACACACGAACAGCGTATTCTCAGTGATAGGGTCCCGTTCTTACCCTTTGGGTACGGACCCCTGAGCACGGAAACGCTTGGAAATGAACAAAAACCTCAGGACCAGCTATTAATGTAAAACTTAGCAATCGTTTGCCGAAGAACAGCAAGAATGCTTTTTTTACGTGTACATGGATAGAAGCTCCTAAGATGGAAGATCCTAACTAGTAAAACCACATGATGCCTTACAACGCTTTTGACTGCGTCTGTGGCGCAGTCGGTAGTGATACCGCCTGCGGCGCTGGAGGTCGTGGGTTCGATTCCCACCGGAGACAAATATTTGTGTGACCCATAAATGTTTGTCTCAAGAGTCTGGGTGTTTCTATGTATAATATGTATGTATTTAAAAGTATATAAGTATTAATATCCGTGGTCTGATACCCATAACACAAGCAGGTTATTCCTAGCTTACTTTGGGATCAGATAGCGTTGTGTCAAATGTCCGTGAACGGTCTATTTTTTTTTTAACGTGAGGGAAAATTCATCATGGATGCTATGCCAGACTCTTACCGACTAAAAAACCTCACATAACGCCCAAAAGCCTATGGTTGGGAGCCCCGGGTAAGCCCTCAGAAGGATGTCCCAGGACTCCCAACAAGCCTTATTACTGTCTACGTTAGTACTTTCAATAGCTAGTAAAATAATTGCTTCATTACTCAACAACAAGTTAATAAATAGACTGAACAGCATCAATTTATACGCAACATGATCCTTAATAAAACGCGACACCCTCCTTCTGGGGTGAAATTAGCCATAAAGATTCAACTCAAAATAATTTTATCTACCCCATTTAGTATCATTGCGTCACTGTACGCTAAAAATAAGGATAACAAACATATATAACAGTCACGCCTTTATCCCCGAAGGGGGAAGCAGAGGCATAGTATACGACCAAATTCACCGTATAGTTTTATGTCCCAATAGTGATGAGCCTATTTTGCCGTGTTGAAATGGACAGGCATGAATGATGAAATGAATGGCAGGGCATAACGACCTGCAATTGATATTTTTGAAGCGCCCATCAACTTGTCTTTACTGAAAACCGGGTTTCAAATCGATTTTTCCTCCTATACCTTTGACTATCTAACTAAGTTAGATGGTCTAAGCTCTATACGCAATGGATCGTTTTGCGAAAGTGTTTCCTTAGTCACCTCTTACGTCACCCTTAGGATGATTGGTGGTGATATTATGTACTCTTTCCCGTCGCCACACGAGATAAAAGTAAGTAAGTAAAAGTTACTAAATATCCAGTAAATGTATATGCACGTAAGCGTCTTACGCTATACTCAATACTAAGATGGGTTACCGCATATGGCATTCGAATCAAATCATTTTCAAAACAGCAAAGTCTTTGCTCATGTATGAATTCAGGGCTGTCTTAAGGCTATATAGCGCCAGGGTGCAAAGCTCAGACTGCCCCCCCCCCCTCCCCGGTTAACCAAAAAACGCAATATTTTTTTGATGTTTCACTTCTTTTTCTCTAAATTTGTAATCTATATATATAATGCTACTGCTCCACCTGCGTTAACATTAATGTTGATGTCCAACTACTCGATAATTAAGGCATTAAGAATGCGCTTTGGCTACATTAAGGTCACAACGGGTTTACTAATGTTTGCCATAATTTAATATGCCATAATTTCAAATGCCATACTGGTATTTGCCATAATTTCATTAAAAATAACGCTTCAGTTGCCATAATCGTGAAATGACATAAAATAACTGTCACTAATTCCATTGGTCATAATCGATCAAGTGTCATAATAATTTATGTAAATCAATAAATGTATTTGCCAAAATTTTCGTTTTCAATAATGCCATTTTCCATAACTTTTATTCACCATTATATAAATAAAGATAATTTATACGACACAAATTTTTTATTCACAATTAAACCTAAAACTAAACCTCATAATGGCGTCTACTAACCAAGCTCGACGGAGCCCCGCTTTGCGGGGCTCCTACTTCTGGGTGGTTTAAAAAAGAACCACGAAGACTAAGGCGGGAGCTTCGCTTCGCTTCGCATCCGCCTTAGTCTTCTAACCTAACCTATCCGAGTCGGATTGCACTGAGTCGGGGTGTTAAGAATAATTAATTTCGACCTAAAAATGTTGTATTATTTTCATAATTATATCAAATTTTGATTATGTCAAGAGTCGATTATGAGATGTGTTACTTATGGAAACTAATTATTATGATATTATGTTATAGAAAGTCATTTTATGCCAAACATTATTACACAATATTATGATCGGGAATGATTATGGCAAACAATATTAGTGCAAATGAATTTATGGAAAACGAGAGAAGACCGTCACAACGCCGTTAGAGTGGATTTATTCAAGAAGTTACGCGTTAACACAAGATGGAGGTTGAACCTAATCACACAATGGGGGTTTAAGGGGACTAGTTTAGAAAAAGACGAAACCCCGCAAATGAAGGCGTTTTTTGTCTACCTATGCAAACGGAAAATAATAGCCAGAAATAGATTTTTAATCTTAAAAATCGGTGTCAAAATATGCTTTGGTTGTAAATTTTATATTATTTATACATAATGTGTAAAGCAATCATAGAGTAAGCCCCAATTTTTTAGATGAATGCCCGCGAAATGAGATGGCGTTAACTGGCGTTAATGTAGCCAACATCGCTTAACGCGCAAAACTACCTGCTAAAACCCTTTGAAGTGTCGAAAAAAACCGACAGCCCGAGCTATCGCTTAACGTTTAATGCCATTACTAATGCCGTTTGTAATTTACGTTCACGTTAAAACCTTGGCCACATCTACGTTGAAGTGCTATTATGGTGTTAATCGCATTAAGATACAGGTGGAGCGGTAGCATAAACGTGAATGTCCTGACTGACTGATAATCAACGCACATCCCAAACCGCTGGGACTAGAAAGTCCAAATTTGGCAAATAGGTTCCTTGTATGGTCTAGGGATCCACTAAGAAAGGATTTTTGGAAATTCCACCATTAAGGTGGCAACAATTACAATTTACACCCTAAACACCTAATAATAGAGGCCATTTCGCTTAAAGTGCGGGCGCCAGGCGCCTATGTCAAAGGGCGCATCAAACGTCTTTGGAATGGAGATATTGCCGTATGCGTCTATTTTAATATTATAAAGAGGAAGATTTGATTTGGTTCCGGAACTACTGGACCGATTTGAAAAATTCTTTCACTGTTGGGAAGCTACACTGTTTGCGGTGAACATATGTTATTTTTTTTTAATTCCCGTATTCCCACTGAAACGGGAACTACGTGGGTGAAACCGCGTGACGTCCGCTAGTGTTAAATAAATTTAATTGTTATGTATATCGAAACAAGAGCTATCTTACTTTGCATATCGTAAGCGGTATGACACGTGCCGAAAGGCAAAGTTGACAATAATACATTGGTAATTTAATATGTGTGATGCCTATATTTATATGCATGTAGGTGATTATTTGACGTTAGTTTACGAAACAAGGGAATGGCGTTAATATTGTACTTATGAGTTAAAGTTTAATTAGATAAGGAAATATTGAAATGTTTAGAGCTCGGCCTGCGCCCCCTCGGGCTCGGCGCCCGGGTGCGGCCGCGCCTCTGAACCCCCGGTTAAGACGGCCCTGTGTATGATATTTCAAATATCGAATATTTATCTCCTCTGAACAGGATTACTCTTTTGTGAGTTTTTGTATTTTAGGATTCCTTTCTAAAATGTTGAATGGTTATCGAGTAGCATAGAGCAACGCGAACTCTGTAGAGGCGCGCGTTGCTCTATGTCGAGTAGAGACAGTTTCCTCAGCAGTCCATGGATTCACCGTGCGGGCGCCGGGTCCATAGCGTGGTACAGAGGAAACCACTGTGAGGGTGTCTGGGACTTGCAACCCGTTTGAGTAGGTTTAGGGTGTCCACCTTAAGACGCGTCAGCGCTCACCTTCCACCGATCACAATGTTCCCCCTTTTGCTTAACCAGATTTGTATTATCGACTATATTAATATTATCGAGAGGTAATTACTGGAGCAACAGACCTAATGTTTTAAAAAAAAATTAAGGGGCTCCCTTATGTACAGCAAACGTGATTTTCTTGCCTTTTTTTGGTACGGTACCCTCTTACGCGGGTCTAACTTGCAGAATTTTGTAAACTACATACGGAACTATGCATTATTCTACGGGTATTGGCGCGAGGCGTGACGTAGATAATCCTCAGTGACGAATGTTATACAAAGCAAGAGTAGGCTGTATGACAAAATGAACATTGTCAGCAAAAAAAAAAGAACAGCACTATTGTTGACATACGTAATAGATTTACGATATAAAGTTGTAAGGTTGTAAGTATCGAGGGTATCGAGAGATGTTTTGCGATTAGCGATTATTATGTAGGTAGTACTAGTACCTACTAGGTGCATTCAATATGTTTTATTATTGTGAACATCCGAAGTAGGTACCCATATTACGAAGCTTATAAAATTCGGTTAAAAAATCAATTAAATTACAGATAACAGAGTACCTCTAGTACATTGGTTCCTAACCTTTTCAGAGCTGTTACCCCTATGGCATGTTAGATAAACAGATTTTACCCCCATTAAAAAAAATTCAGCAATTCAGGCAATGAAAAATATCTTAATTTCCGTTTGGTTTCCGTCTGGGGTGCTTCGTCGTGGACACGATCAGCATTCGAGATCTGACGGAGGAAGCAATATCGCAGAACGAGGTGGTGATGCCGGTGTCTCTTGACATCGTCATCGCCTTCAACACTTTGGCCTGGAGCTGCGTTAGGGAAGACCTTATTTATCACGGCGTGCCTCCCTACCTCCGTCGAATTGTCGAGGCTTATCTTTCCGAGAGGGCCATAACTTACCTGAGCTGGCTACGGTCGATTCGGCGAGATTCAGCGGTGTTCCGCAGGGATCGGTTCTAGGACCGGTTCTGTGGAACATCGGGTACGATTGTGTGCTGCGCGGCACGTTGCTTAGAAGTGTCGACGAAACGTGTTACGCCGATGACACCCTCGTTACGGCGCGAGGAGCAACGCACCGAGACGCAGCCCTAAAGGCCACGGAAGGGGTCGCTCAAGTTGTGGGTCAAATACGGCCGCTGGGTCTTGAGGTCGCCCTTTACCAATCCGAAGCTCTGTGCTTTCACGGACCTTGCAAGAGGCCACCTGCGGGATCCAGCATAAAGGTAGGGAGCGTCCTGAATCGGTACTGAGCCCTCGATGAAGTATCTGGGGTTCGTACTCGATGGCCGATGAGACTTCAAACACCACTTCCGAAGTTTGGTCCCAAAACTGAGGGGCAACAGCCGCACTCGCGGTTGTTGCCCAACATAAGAGGACCCAACACTCCCTGCAGGAGACTGCCTTGGGATAATGCGGAGTGCTTTACTTTTATCGCTATACGGCGCCCCGTATGAGTGGAGACCTTGACGGCCCGCAATGCGGCTGTACTAGCCTACTTAGCCTACAGAAGGCTATGGCCGTCAAGGTGATAAGGATATCGCACGATCTCAGGGGGACACAGGGAAACCACGGCTGAGTGCCAGCACTTCGAGGAACGCAGCGAGGACACAGCGCTCCACACATTGGTGTAGTGCACAGCATGGGCGCAACAGCTCCAGGTCCTCGTAACAGGTCTGGACTTGGACATTCTCTCGTTGGAGACCATCTCCTGTAGAGACCATGGTCCCATGATCTCCAGTGGGAGTAAGTGGGACACCGCTGCGTCTTTCTGCGGGAGAGAACTCTACCACGCGAGTTCCGCAGTCTTTGGACAGGACGCTGCAGACTTTTCTTCGCCCAAGATTACCGGCCTCCATGATCAGGGGCTGAGGATGGTGGGGGCTTTTTAACTTCAAAATTAACAATTCTTTTATTTTTAACCCCCGACGAAAAACGAGGGGTGTAATAAGTTTTAATAACTGTGTGTCTGTCTCTAAGCAACGGGCCGCGCTGCGCCCAATCGTACCCTATGTCCACAGAAGCGGTCCTAGGACCGATCCCTGCGGAACACCGCTGAATCTCGCCGAATCGATCCCAGCCAGCTCGTACGTTATGGCCCTCTTGGAAAGATAAGCCCCGACAATCGACGGAGGTAGGGAGGCACTCCGTGATAAGTAAGGGCCTCCCTAACGCAGCTCTAGGCCAAAGTGTTGAAGTCGATGTCAAGAGACACCGACATCACCACCTCGCTCTGCGATATTGCTTCCTCCGTCTGGTCTCGAATGCGTATGATCGCGTCCACGACGAAGCACCCATGACAGAATCCAAACTGGTTATCCGCCACATCTAGCCCCAAGCGTGTTAAGTGCCCGACGAGGGCCTGTGCAGCGCTGTGACTATTACGAACAAGCAGTTTTCATCGTTTTCAGTCATCGGATTTTTTTTCAAACTAGATGAGATCCTTAAAATTCCGGGATCTCGCAGGATCGATATTTCTAATCCTGCGGGATTTTGAATTTGCGATCTCGTGTCGGGATTGCATTCCCTAGTTCAGATGGTTTCTGGATTTATTTTCAATGTTACCAGAGTTGAGAAGCCACTCTCGCATCTTAAAGTGGTAGCAAACGGTACCAACATGTTCAGAGTTCTGTTAGCAATGATGGGGTATTCTGAAGCTGTTTTTCGCCAAAATGTACACCTTCTCGCTCCACACTTCACTGAGATTTTACGAACACGAGAGATCGCGATGCCGCGTACCTACCTAGGTATTTGTTTTATACTTCCAATCATATTTTTGCTCATCTATTTTGGGCATCACCTCTGTTACCCCCATACAATAGCTGTTTTACCCCCGCGGGGGTAATTACCCCCAGGTTCGGAACCGAGGCTCTAGTAGAATACATTCAAGTCCAGCTTGCAAGCTTGTTCTCTGTTTAACATTTAACGTTTTAAAATTACTTTTTAAATTTAGTTTTAATTTTTTTTTAAAATTAATTATATCATTTTAAAACTAGGTATTTTAACTAACAGGGTCCACACTGAACAAATTGTAACTTAAATTGACATCTATCACCATGTATGTACTGTGGAATGGCAAATAAAATACTGAATACTTACTGAATACTGAATACTGAAAATCTCATCTTACTCTACCTGTCACAGTTGACGTTTCCGGTCGTCTTTTTCAAATATCGAACACAAACGCTAGGAGTATTAGTTTAAAAAAAAAGTATAATATAAAAATATGATTCTAGTCGGCCAAGAAGAAATATGAACCAAGCTTAATTTATTGTGTACTTAGGGAAGCGCTCGTGGCCCCGCGAACTCAGTGTTCAGTAAATGATCACTGTAGTAAGCAACATTCACTATGGCCAGTCCTTCGATGGGTGACCATCCATCTGACCACTTTGTGACATTTATTTGAGCATTTCCGTCCTGGTTGTTGGTAAAATGGCAGTCGTTAAGCCAAGTTGAAGTCGTTTTTAGCGGCTTGAAAATTTTCAACAGCAGGCAGTCAAAACCTGCGCCTGTCCGTCTCAACACGGGTCACCGCCTATTTCGTAAGAAAAAATGTAAAAAGGTGAAATGTGGGCATATATTACGCCTCTGCCTATCCCTTCGGGGATAAACTGATAAAGGCGTGACCATTGACCATAATTATGTACGTATGTACCGATGTTAATTGTGTCGGTACTTAACCTTTTATTTAAATAGTCGTAATAATCCAATTGAATGACACTTCAATCGCAACAATTCGCGCCAAGAAATGTCACAATTATTTTTTTCTACAACTTTTTTTTCGATGCAAAGGCGTTATAGTGTAAATCCTCTATTACGAATGTTGTACAAAGGTTCGTAACAATAGAGCTGCCCTATTGTGTGTAAACGCAATCGAACACATGGGCTAGAGTGGTGTACAGATGCAACTTGCTTAGTCTGATTTTATTTTGTACTGAAACAGCAAAATAAATTGTTGTCTTAGTGATAGGACGTGGTTACCTTGAATATTATCTATACCTTTCGTCTTGTCTTCACTGAATAGAGATTTTGCAGTTTGCAACTGCTATTAATGAAGATCGATAAATATTTGTGAAGCGGCAAAAAAATACCTTCAAATTCTATTGTTTAAGTTATTTTAAATAGTTTTATTTGGGCTTGATGGGCGGCGTAAAAATGGTCTTCATATTTATTTACTAGCGGACGTCACGCGGTTTCACCCGCGTAGCTCATGTTCCCGTGGGAACTTGGGAATAAAATATAGCCTATATTCACCGGGAACAGTGTAGCTTCCTAAAAGTAAAAGAATTTTTCATCGCAAACAAACAAACAATCAAATCTTTCCTCTTTATTATATTAGTATAGATTTAAAGTTAGTTTCAAAATTTATTTCCCCGTTAACCCTGAAAATTAAATTTAATATTATTCATTTCACGTTGTGTTTATTAAAATAAAAAAGTCCAAGCAATGCTGCACTCAATATTAGAGCTACAATACACTTCCAATCATTATTTCTATTAACATCGCTAAATCTGACATTAACAATGGGACAAATAGTTGTGCATTTGCCCCTGCAGAGAATGGGGCTTCGCACCCGTGCAGTAAGGACTGGTGTCAGTGGTTACGCCCTATGCGTACCTACTCGACTGCAAATAAAAAAAAATCAATGAAAAATATATTTGAGGTTCAAGATTATAGTCAAGTAGCACTTTATCATATAGAATGTGTATTCCATCCGGGATATCTTAAGCCGTAGATTCAGACATTTTTTATTTGTTTGGGGACGTAGATCATAATCATATTAAACCTCTTTCTTTTTATAGAACCCAAGGTTTCTACTGCTAGAGACGTTTTTTGGATTATGTGAAACATAATTATTGTTACCTATATTTATATTTACATTAATACTGTCAAACTAAACCTAAATGAGGCCCCCTTAGCATTGTGGCCAAAAGACTAGCAGCATTTTCCCTTTGAATAGCAATAGATACCTATTCGCTAAGAGAGAAAACCGCCAGCCCTTCGGTCTCCAGTTGACTCTACTAGGCCCATTGGAATATTCGGCCACATTCCCATCTTGCCCACACAATGCTAGTATAGGTATCTATTTAAGCATGATGAATATGCACTGATAAACATACCTACTTATACTTGTTAGTGTCCCTTAAATCAACGAAACGAAACCACTATTTATTACACTCACAGAATTTGGTACCTAAGTAAATATAGTAGATATTTATTTACCTATTCTAGTTCGACTAACTATAATTTATTATTTACTAGCAGACGCCCGCAGCTCCGCCCGCGTCAAGTTTTATCTCGTTTCCGTTTTCCTTGGAAACTTATTCCCGGGATAAAAAGTAGCCTATGCGTTATTCCAGACCTATATCTGCACCTGTACCGTATTTCAGCCAGATCCGTTCAGCTGTTAGAGCGTGAAAGAGGAACAAACATCCACAAATTCCACACCCAAAAGCTTTCGAAATTATAATATTAGTAAGATGTACTTCCACCGGGATTCGAACCCAAGACACACTGCGCTACCGAGGTAGTCAAGACAACGGTTCCATCATGGAGAGGTAAGTGAAGTTTTTCTTGTGTAAATCCCTTGATATAGGTAAGGCCACAGCGGTAGCCGTAGGTCTGCTGGGAGTCTTGGGCTTACCCAAGGCTGCCAACCGTAAGCTGTTAGGTAGGAGACGTGAGGTTTTTTAGTCGGTAGAAGTCCGTCATAGCATCCATGATGATTTTCCCTCACGTAAAACACAAAAAATAAATTGCGTGTACTTAGTGTACACACGTAAGAAGTGAAACTTCTTCATAAACTTAATTTTCACCTCACCTTAAATTAAGTCAAAAAGTACAAAAGTACAAAAGTCCAAAAGTCCAAAAGTCCAAAAGTCCAAAAGTCCAAAAGTCCAAAAGTCCAAAAGTCCAAAAGTCCAAAAGTCCAAAAGTCCAAAAGTCCAAAAGTCCAAAAGTCCAAAAGTCCAAAAGTCCAAAAGTCCAAAAGTCCAAAAGTCCAAAAGTCCAAAAGTCCAAAAGTCCAAAAGTCCAAAAGTCCAAAAGTCCAAAAGTCCAAAAGTCCAAAAGTCCAAAAGTCCAAAAGTCCAAAAGTCCAAAAGTCCAAAAGTCCAAAAGTCCAAAAGTCCAAAAGTCCAAAAGTCCAAAAGTCCAAAAGTCCAAAAGTCCAAAAGTCCAAAAGTCCAAAAGTCCAAAAGTCCAAAAGTCCAAAAGTCCAAAAGTCCAAAAGTCCAAAAGTCCAAAAGTCCAAAAGTCCAAAAGTCCAAAAGTCCAAAAGTCCAAAAGTCCAAAAGTCCAAAAGTCCAAAAGTCCAAAAGTCCAAAAGTCCAAAAGTCCAAAGTCCAAAAGTCCAAAAGTCCAAAAGTCCAAAGTCCAAAGTCCAAAAGTCCAAAAGTCCAAAAGTCCAAAAGTCCAAAAGTCCAAAAGTCCAAAAGTCCAAAAGTCCAAAAGTCCAAAAGTCCAAAAGTCCAAAAGTCCAAAAGTCCAAAAGTCCAAAAGTCCAAAAGTCCAAAAGTCCAAAAGGCCAAAAGTCCAAAAGTCCCAAAGGCACAAAGTCCCAAGGTCTCAAGGTCCCAAAGTCCCAAAGTCCCAAAGTCCCAAAGTCCCAAAGTCCCAAAGTCCCAAAGTCCCAAAGTCCCAAAGTCCCAAAGTCCCAAAGTCCCAAAGTCCCAAAGTCCCAAAGTCCCAAAGTCCCAAAGTCCCAAAGTCCCAAAGTCCCAAAGTCCCAAAGTCCCAAAGTCCCAAAGTCTAAAAGTCTAAAAGTCCAAAAGTCCAAAAGTCCAAAAGTCCAAAAGTCCAAAAGTCCAAAAGTCCAAAAGTCTAAAAGTCCAAAAGTCCAAAAGTCCAAAAGTCCAAAAGTCAAAAAGTCCAAAAGTCCAAAAGTCCAAAAGTCCAAAAGTCCAAAAGTCCAAAAGTCCAAAAGTCCAAAAGTCCAAAAGTCCAAAAGTCCAAAAGTCCAAAAGTCCAAAAGTCCAAAAGTCCAAAAGTCCAAAAGTCCAAAAGTCCAAAAGTCCAAAAGTCCAGAAGTCCAAAAGTCCAAAAGTCCAAAAGTCCAAAAGTCCAAAAGCCCCAAAGACCAAAGTACCAAGGTCCCATCCAAAAGTCCAAAAGTCCAAAAGTCCAAAAGTCCCAAAGTTCCAAAGTCCTAAAGACCCAAAGTACCAAGGTCCCAAAGTCCAAAAGTCCAAAAGTCCAAAAGTCCAAAAGTCCAAAAGTCCAAAAGTCCAAAAGTCCAAAAGTCCAAAAGTCCAAAAGTCCAAAAGTCCAAAAGTCCAAAAGTCCAAAAGTCCAAAAGTCCAAAAGTCCAAAAGTCCAAAAGTCCAAAAGTCCAAAAGTCCAAAAGTCCAAAAGTCAAAAAGTCCAAAAGTCCAAAAGTCCAAAAGTCCAAAAGTCCAAAAGTCCAAAAGTCCAAAGTCCAAAGTCCAAAAGTCCAAAAGGCCAAAAGTCCAAAAGTCCCAAAGTCACAAAGTCCCAAGGTCTCAAGGTCCCAAAGTCCCAAAGTCCCAAAGTCCCAAAGTCCCAAAGTCCCAAAGTCCCAAAGTCCCAAAGTCCCAAAGTCCCAAAGTCCCAAAGTCCCAAAGTCCCAAAGTCCCAAAGTCCCAAAGTCCCAAAGTCCCAAAGTCCCAAAGTCCCAAACTCCCAAACTCCCAAAGTCCCAAAGTCCCAAAGTCTAAAAGTCTAAAAGTCCAAAAAGTCCAAAAGTCCAAAAGTCCAAAAGTCCAAAAGTCCAAAAGTCCAAAAGTCCAAAAGTCCAAAAGTCCAAAAGTCCAAAAGTCCAAAAGTCCAAAAGTCCAAAAGTCCAAAAGTCCAAAAGTCCAAAAGTCCAAAAGTCCAAAAGTCCAAAAGTCCAAAAGTCCAAAAGTCCAAAAGTCCAAAAGTCCAAAAGTACAAAAGTCCAAAAGTACAAAAGTCCAAAAGTCCAAAAGTCCAAAAGTCCAAAAGTCCAAAAGTCCAAAAGTCCAAAAGTCCAAAAGTCCAAAAGTCCAAAAGTCCAAAAGTCCAAAAGTCCAAAAGTCCAAAAGTCCAAAAGTCCAAAAGTCCAAAAGTCCAAAAGTCCAAAAGTCCAAAAGTCCAAAAGTCCAAAAGTCCAAAAGTCCAAAAGTCCAAAAGTCCAAAAGTCCAAAAGTCCAAAAGTCCAAAAGTCCAAAAGTCCAAAAGTCCAAAAGTCCAAAAGTCCAAAAGTCCAAAAGTCCAAAAGTCCAAAAGTCCAAAGGTCCAAAAGTCCAAAAGTACAAAAGTCCAAAAGTACAAAAGTCCAAAAGTCCAAAAGTCCAAAAGTCCAAAAGTCCAAAAGTCCAAAAGTCCAAAAGTCCAAAAGTCCAAAAGTCCAAAAGTCCAAAAGTCCAAAAGTCCAAAAGTCCAAAAGTCCAAAAGTCCAAAAGTCCAAAAGTCCAAAAGTCCAAAAGTCCAAAAGTCCAAAAGTCCAAAAGTCCAAAAGTCCAAAAGTCCAAAAGTCCAAAAGTCCAAAAGTCCAAAAGTCCAAAAGTCCAAAAGTCCAAAAGTCCAAAAGTCCAAAAGTCCAAAAGTCCAAAAGTCCAAAAGTCCAAAAGTCCAAAGTCCAAAGTCCAAAAGTCCAAAAGTCCAAAAGTCCAAAGTCCAAAGTCCAAAAGTCCAAAAGGCCAAAAGTCCAAAAGTCCCAAAGTCACAAAGTCCCAAGGTCTCAAGGTCCCAAAGTCCCAAAGTCCCAAAGTCCCAAAGTCCCAAACTCCCAAACTCCCAAAGTCCCAAAGTCTAAAAGTCTAAAAGTCCAAAAAGTCCAAAAGTCCAAAAGTCCAAAAGTCCAAAAGTCCAAAAGTCCAAAAGTCCAAAAGTCCAAAAGTCCAAAAGTCCAAAAGTCCAAAAGTCCAAAAGTCCAAAAGTCCAAAAGTCCAAAAGTCCAAAAGTCCAAAAGTCCAAAAGTCCAAAAGTACAAAAGTCCAAAAGTCCAAAAGTACAAAAGTCCAAAAGTCCAAAAGTCCAAAAGTCCAAAAGTCCAAAAGTCCAAAAGTCCAAAAGTCCAAAAGTCCAAAAGTCCAAAAGTCCAAAAGTCCAAAAGTCCAAAAGTCCAAAAGTCCAAAAGTCCAAAAGTCCAAAAGTCCAAAAGTCCAAAAGTCCAGAAGTCCAAAAGTCCAAAAGTCCAAAAGTCCAAAAGTCCAAAAGCCCCAAAGACCAAAGTACCAAGGTCCCATCCAAAAGTCCAAAAGTCCAAAAGTCCAAAAGTCCCAAAGTTCCAAAGTCCTAAAGACCCAAAGTACCAAGGTCCCAAAGTCCAAAAGTCCAAAAGTCCAAAAGTCCAAAAGTCCAAAAGTCCAAAAGTCCAAAAGTCCAAAAGTCCAAAAGTCCAAAAGTCCAAAAGTCCAAAAGTCCAAAAGTCCAAAAGTCCAAAAGTCCAAAAGTCCAAAAGTCCAAAAGTCCAAAAGTCCAAAAGTCCAAAAGTCCAAAAGTCCAAAAGTCCAAAAGTCAAAAAGTCCAAAAGTCCAAAAGTCCAAAAGTCCAAAAGTCCAAAAGTCCAAAAGTCCAAAGTCCAAAGTCCAAAAGTCCAAAAGGCCAAAAGTCCAAAAGTCCCAAAGTCACAAAGTCCCAAGGTCTCAAGGTCCCAAAGTCCCAAAGTCCCAAAGTCCCAAAGTCCCAAAGTCCCAAAGTCCCAAAGTCCCAAAGTCCCAAAGTCCCAAAGTCCCAAAGTCCCAAAGTCCCAAAGTCCCAAAGTCCCAAACTCCCAAACTCCCAAACTCCCAAAGTCCCAAAGTCCCAAAGTCTAAAAGTCTAAAAGTCCAAAAAGTCCAAAAGTCCAAAAGTCCAAAAGTCCAAAAGTCCAAAAGTCCAAAAGTCCAAAAGTCCAAAAGTCCAAAAGTCCAAAAGTCCAAAAGTCCAAAAGTCCAAAAGTCCAAAAGTCCAAAAGTCCAAAAGTCCAAAAGTCCAAAAGTCCAAAAGTCCAAAAGTACAAAAGTCCAAAAGTACAAAAGTCCAAAAGTCCAAAAGTCCAAAAGTCCAAAAGTCCAAAAGTCCAAAAGTCCAAAAGTCCAAAAGTCCAAAAGTCCAAAAGTCCAAAAGTCCAAAAGTCCAAAAGTCCAAAAGTCCAAAAGTCCAAAAGTCCAAAAGTCCAAAAGTCCAAAAGTCCAAAAGTCCAAAAGTTCAAAAGTCCAAAAGTCCAAAAGTCCAAAAGTCCAAAAGTCCAAAAGTCCAAAAGTCCAAAAGTCCAAAAGTCCAAAAGTCCAAAAGTCCAAAAGTCCAAAAGTCCAAAAGTCCAAAAGTCCAAAAGTCCAAAGTCCAAAGTCCAAAAGTCCAAAAGTCCAAAAGTCCAAAGTCCAAAGTCCAAAAGTCCAAAAGGCCAAAAGTCCAAAAGTCCCAAAGTCACAAAGTCCCAAGGTCTCAAGGTCCCAAAGTCCCAAAGTCCCAAAGTCCCAAAGTCCCAAACTCCCAAACTCCCAAAGTCCCAAAGTCTAAAAGTCTAAAAGTCCAAAAAGTCCAAAAGTCCAAAAGTCCAAAAGTCCAAAAGTCCAAAAGTCCAAAAGTCCAAAAGTCCAAAAGTCCAAAAGTCCAAAAGTCCAAAAGTCCAAAAGTCCAAAAGTCCAAAAGTCCAAAAGTCATAAAGTCCAAAAGTCCAAAAGTCCAAAAGTCCAAAAGTCCAAAAGTACAAAAGTCCAAAAGTCCAAAAGTACAAAAGTCCAAAAGTCCAAAAGTCCAAAAGTCCAAAAGTCCAAAAGTCCAAAAGTCCAAAAGTCCAAAAGTCCAAAAGTCCAAAAGTCCAAAAGTCCAAAAGTCCAAAAGTCCAAAAGTCCAAAAGTCCAAAAGTCCAAAAGTCCAAAAGTCCAAAAGTCCAAAAGTCCAAAAGTCCAAAAGTCCAAAAGTCCAAAAGTCCAAAAGTCCAAAAGTCCAAAAGTCCAAAAGTCCAAAAGTCCAAAAGTCCAAAAGTCCAAAAGTCCAAAAGTCCAAAAGTCCAAAAGTCCAAAAGTCCAAAAGTCCAAAAGTCCAAAAGTCCAAAAGTCCAAAAGTCCAAAAGTACAAAAGTCCAAAAGTCCAAAAGTCCAAAAGTCCAAAAGTCCAAAAGTCCAAAAGTCCAAAAGTCCAAAAGTCCAAAAGTCCAAAAGTCCAAAAGTCCAAAAGTCCAAAAGTCCAAAAGTCCAAAAGTCCAAAAGTCCAAAAGTCCAAAAGCCCCAAAGTCCCAAAGACCCAAAGTACCAAGGTCCCATCCAAAAGTCCAAAAGTCCAAAAGTCCCAAAGTCCCAAAGTTCCAAAGTCCTAAAGACCCAAAGTACCAAGGTCCCATCCAAAAGTCCAAAAGTCCAAAAGTCCAAAAGTCCAAAAGTTCAAAAGTTCAAAAGTTCAAAAGTTCAAAAGTTCAAAAGTTCAAAAGTCCCAAAGACCCAAAGTACCAATGTCCCATCCAAAAGTCCAAAAGTCCAAAAGCCCAAAAGTCCAAAAGTCCAAAAACCCTTAAATGACATGCTATCACTGGATAAAGTACTCTTAATTCGAATCCACCGTGGTGGGGAACAGAACAAAGATGGCGCGTAACCAAAAATCGTGACGTGACGTGACGTGACGCAAATTTTTTTCCAACGCCGATAAAGAAGTTTCACTTCAAAAATTCTTGATTTAATTTCTGTAATAAGAATGACGACACACAAACACGAATTTTAATACCTTTTGGCAGAATCATTGACATTGCTTGCCATAAAAAAAGTGTAAGCGTCTAACTTTTACGCGCGATTGAAGTAAAACTTCTTTGCCATTGACGGCATCAAAATAAATGTAATATCATTCATTCGAATTTTGAATAGCGGAAACCGCTATTCAAAATTCAAATAGCGTTAGGTACGTCCGTCAGAAAAAGAATCTGAGTTACTCCCTAGGTCGCGCCTAAAGAAGTTTTACTTTAAAAATATTTAGATATCGGCAGGAAAAAATGGGTGCGTGTACATACTTATTTATGTACGCGCGTGAGTAGTTATACTTCTTAAAAAAAAAAAAATATGAATATGAAAACAGTGATCAGAGGTGACGAGCGTACCAACATGCGCGACTAATATCGAGGTTCAATTTCTATTTTGTTGGTAGCTTTTTTTTCGAGACTTAAAGACAACTTCATACTGTTAATTTTGTGTCACAGATCTTAAAATTTCACTCTCATCATTTTTTCATAACGCGCCTAAAGAAGTATAACTTAAAAAAATACTTTTTAATACAGTTGCTCAAAAAGTGGCGTATTACAGGGACGTTTAGCGTTCGGGATGTGGGATAATACACACTCGTGCTTTTTTCTTTACCTTTCCCGCACTAGTGCGCGTTTCCTTTCCCAACTGTCAAAATAATGTGTGATTCATGCAAATATTTCAAAAAAAGATACTAACTTGTTTCAATATCAGATTAAAAGTAATTTTAATTAAAATTTAAACATAAATTAATATAAGTATCGGCCAAATAAATTTATAAATATAAAAAAGTTGGCTGTATGAAGTGCACTGCCATAGTCTCTGCTTAGGTAGGTATATATTCTTTTACGGTTGCCGCCATTTTGGACAATTCAGGTTTATTGTGTTTTTATTATTTTATTAAATTGCTTAATTTTTTCGCAACTGTATTAAAAATAGTTGTTCAATACAACGTGTGGGATTGTTATTTCAACTCGTTCCGACTGTCCACCCTCGCCTTCGGCTCGGGTCAACATCTGTCGAACTCGTCGTAATAACATAAATCCCACACTTATATCGAAAACTACTATTTTTTTATTACAAACGAACGGGCATCTAATACACAAGATGCCAAACCAAATTAAATATCGATAGAATCCGGGTCAAACCATTTTTTTTGTTTTTTTTTTCATGACATATTTTTGCGCCTTTCAACACATCACGTTCACACGATTTCACTTTCGTTGATGTGATGAAGGACAATCCTTTATCAGATCATAGAATAGCATTATTTAGAAAAGATTGGATTAAGATATCTACCCTCGGGCATATGTTTGTAGGATTCGCGTAAATCTGGTTGGAATTTTGTGTTAAAGATGTGGATTAATTGATAACTATGTTTCTTTCCTGTGAAATAAAATGGCAATGAAATGTATGGGCTTGGAGATTGATGACAAGTGAAGCATTATGAGGGATTTGAGTAATTTACTTGTATTTTGAGAAATTTACTTGTATTCATTGTTTTAAGGACATCCTTCCGAGGCTTACCCGGGTCTCCCGGCCGTAGAAAGATGTAAGGCATCGTGTGGTTTTAGTCGGTAGGAGTCCAGCATAGCATCCATCTAGAATTTTCCAAGTTAAAAAAGAACTTCGACTTTGTTTTTAACGTGAGGAACGTCCGTCATGGATGCCATGCCGGACTCTTATCAACTAAAAACCACACGTTCCATACTTACAGCCTATATTTGGAAGCCCCCGGTAAGCTCTCAGAAGGATGACCCCAGGGTTTGTTTTAAGGACTTAAGCGATGACGCAAATGACCTACATATAGTCCAATCCTGCCCGATCTGGCAATAATGTAAACATGTCATGTTTTGACAATCGTTGTCTAAGACAGATGAGTAGAAAAATATACTTAGTATGACAAATCATTGAAATTTTTACTATCCTGAGGTAGGTATTTACCCAAGTAGCACACAAGCTCTATAACAAGCCGTACAATAGCTGGTTAGAAGTTTTTAATAACAGCATAGCCTCTATGAATAAGTTCTACAATACATGTATAAGCGGCTATAGCACTGCTGTACCCCCGAAAGAGGCACCGATTTATACGGCTGATGGTTCTACAATGTATTTACAATGTTGGTAAATACGTGTTAGTAGGGAGATACAAAGGTGGTATGGGAGCGGTAGTGTGCACCTCATTATCTAAAATAAGTAGTGTCCGACCGAAACTGGTTTTCCGGCCGAAACCGAAACCGAAACCGAACTTTCGGCCGCAGGGTCAGTTTCGGCCGAAACCGAAACCGAAACCGAAACTCACGTGTTCATATTGAAAAAAAAAAAAACCAGACAGTGCGAGTCGGATTCCGCACAGAGGGTTCCGTTACAATAATTTCAATTCAATTCATTTATTTCAGACTAATGTCCATATATCTAAGTACATTACAAACATCATAGCACAATTAACAAATAATAATATAACTGTGAATAATATAATAAGATCAAAAATAATAATAATAATAACTGTACAGTAAGTAATAATAAGTATGTCAATAAAATAATGTATTATGCAACGTCAAAATAATAATAATAAATAATTGTAGTAATAAATAATATCTAGTAATAAAAATACTTAACTTATTTATTGCATGAACCTATGCATTGCCACAATATAGTAGTCTAGAGGTCATCAATATCTTCTCTCCGGCATTGTAACAGAAAGGTGCCTTTCACAACAATGCCGAAGAAAAGAGCAATCCAGTCTAGATGCAATCATCATTAGGATCCTGTTGGAGCTGGCCCGTACCCTACGCACCAGTGAAGCTGCACGCGCACGCATGGTCGCGTGGAAACATGCAGTTCGTGCATCAGCGAACATCCCCGAGGCGCTGCAGTGTCGGGGCAGCCCCAACAACATCCTAAGACTGTTGTTATACAGGACGCGGAGGTCACTGTACCGTTTCTTTGTGTAATTAGCCCACAGGCTGCAAGTGTATAGAGATGTACAATACGCTCTGAAGAGCGTAACCTTAACTTGAGCCGAGCAACGTGCGAACCTGCGGGCTATCATGTTCGCTCTGATCGACAGCGATCTCCGCTCCCTGTCGATGTCCTCGTTATCCTTTAGATCGACGGTGACAATATGCCCAAGGTACTTAAAATTTTCCACTCTGTCCAGAGGCACACCGTTTAACAAAATAGAAGGCACATCGTACGGACAATTACCTCCCGCCTCAAACACCATCCATTGACTTTTCTTCGCATTGTATTGTAGGCCGTGACCACATGCATATTCCTCGCACGTCTTCAATAACTTTCTGAGACCACAGACCGAAGCACTCAGCAGCACCATGTCATCTGCGTAGCTAAGGTTATTAACACAGACACCATCTATATGACAACCGACATGTTGACTGCTGAGCGCCTCGATCAGGCCATTAATATATAAATTAAAGAACGTGGTAGATGTGATTCCACCCTGCCTGACGCCACACTCTAGCTTGTATGAATCTGACATGGCCCCCGCCCATCTGACGCTGTTGACCTGGTTTGCGTACCAGTACTGTACAATGGCAATTAGTTCCTGGGGCACATTAATATCCTTCAGCTTTCGCCACAGCAGGTCATACGAAACCAGGTCATATGCCCTGGACAAGTCGAGGAAGCAGGCATATACCGGCGTTTTACGATTAGTGTAGTATTTAACCGTCTGCTTGAGGCACAGTATAGCACTTTCGGTTGAAAGACGAGAACGAAAACCAAACTGGTTATCGTGCAAGGTAACTAACTGATTTATCTGTGCGTCAAGCAAACGATCAAACACCTTCGCTATAACGGTAGCTAAAGAAATAGGCCTGTAGTTAGATTTGTCGGTAAGGTCGCCAGTTTTATTCTTCACTACAGGCACTACTACCGTCCTCATGCACTCTTTAGGCAGATAAGAATGGCTCACACACAACGAATAGAACATGGCTAAAACTCTGTTCATATGAGACTACTCTGTTCATAATTGGGCACAAAAATTACGTTTGTTGTGTGGGTGCTTTTTCTGATTTTAGTAGATATTTTTTGTTATCGGCATCACGGTGAGGTAGTGGTGGCAGTGTCTCTTGACATCGCCAACTCTTTCAGCACCTTGCCCTGGAACTGTGTTTGGGACGCGCTTATTTACCATGGAATGCCTCCGAACCTCCGTCGAATTGTCTGCCTATCTTTCTGAGAGGGCCATAACTTACCCGAGCTGGCTAGGGCTGGATCCAAGAGATGTGTCGTTCGGTGTTCCATAGGGATCGGTCTTAGGACCACTTCTGTGGAACATCGGTTACGATTGGGTGCTGCGTGGTCCGTTGCTCAGAGGCAGAGGTGTCGGCCGCGTAACGTGTTACGATGACACCCTTATTACAGCGCAAGGAGCAACGCACCGAGACGCAGCCCTGAGGCCACCTGCGGGATCCAGCTTACATATAGGGGGCGTCAGCATCGGTATCGAGCTCTCGATGACGTATCTGGGGCTCGTACTCGATAGCCGGTGGAACTTCAGATACCAGTTCCGAAGTTTGGTCCCATAGCTGAGGGAGGGGGCATCAGCTGCACTCTCGCGGTTGTTGCAAGACGTGAGCGATTCATCCACGTGCTGCTCAAGAAGCGGGATAACAACTGAACAACCCCCCAAAGACGCGGCCGTAGTATGTAGCATTCCGAGGGCATACTCGGGGCTCCCAACCGTAGGCTGTCAGGTAGGATACGCGTGGTTTTTAGTCGGTAGGACTACTGTACAGTGAAAATTTTAGGCCTATATCTGGCACGGTTCTAGCGATACAACTTCGTGACTAATAGACAGATGGACGGCTAGGCCTCATGTCTCGTTAATAGGCTTTAACTCCTCCGTGTGTGAGTTACACTTGCACTTGGCCGGTTATTTTTTCAATAGGTGCAGCAAGTTCCACCAAGTGCCATCAATCAACGGTATAAATTTTCTCAAGTGTTCTAGAAATATCTCCACCTAGAGATGAGCTTCTATCTTTTACGTGTGGAATTACTCATAGATGCTATTGCAAACTCCTACCGACTAAAACCACACAGTGCCCTGCTACTAGCTCTTGGCTGGTTTTGGCTACATTCTAAAAGTATATAACTAAAACTGGACAACAGTGAGCCGGACTAGCGCGCGTAGGGTTCCGTCCAAGAAAATCAGCAAAAAATCACGTAGGTATGTTGTTTGAGAGGTTTCCTTTAATATTATTAATTTGTCTACTTTCATTATTTGTAGCTATAGCGGCAACAGAAATACTACATCATCTGTAAAATAATTTACTGTCTAACTGTCACGGTGCATGAGTCTGCTGACAGACAGACAGACGACCAACGAAGTCAACGGAACCGACAACAAAGGGGTAGGGTTATGTAATGTCTTAGATCACCTTTTTAAGATTCCGTAAAAATTGTTTTACCTATTATAACTATTGATTGGAAGTCCTTTGTAAATCTATAAATCTTCGGTTAGTAATATATAAACTGGTTGGGCTGACCCTAACCACGTCACAAGCAGAGCTAGGCACTCAAAATTCATAAACACGTGAGTTTCGGCCCGGCCGAAAGTTTCGGCCCATTTTGGCCGAAACCAAAACTGCGGCCGAAACTCGATTTTTTGGCCGAAACTGGCCGAAACCGAAACCGAAACCGAAACTTCGGTCGGTCACTAAAAATAAGTTATAGTAGCGTGACTGTAGCACTCACATCTTTTTTAGACGCGTCCGTATCTCTGAATTCGATCGCGAGTTTACACATCTGATATACAGTGGCAATATTTTGGGGAAAGAACAAAACATAATAAAAATGTTAACAAGACCCAGTGTCATAGTTGTAGAACGACTGAAAATAATAAAAAAATAAACAACAAGGGAATGTGTTGATTTTTCCTTTAATGCATGTAAAGTACCATTGCGAGTACCAGTTTACTGTAAATATTGACATATATTTTAGCTAAAATTTTTATGCGCCTGCTATTTATGCAGTTTTCTTTAGTAAAAAGTACATTTAATTAAAGTGAGTGAATTTAAAATTTAGTTTATGTAAGCTAGTTTAGCTTTCTAGGTAGTTTCTTTAGAATCCTGGGTGAGAATGAGTCACCAGGATGCGGTTTTTATACATAATTATTACATTAATAAATTATAAACAATCAAGAAAATTGCTTTTATTAATAATTATAATGGTGGCTCGGTTACAACAGCCTTCAGAGTTTACTAGAACCATTATATCGATTAAAAGGACTAGTATCCATCATTGTAGACCTTTCTGTTCCATAATTGTGGTATTGACGCTCTAATATATTTTTTCAGGTGTACATCGGTAGTTAATAATATATATTCCTATAAGAGTCTAAGGTACCATTCATATTCTATTTTAGAGGTAATTTTATTTAGGGGTACATTGTCTGAATTTAAAAACCCCTGTTAAACCATTTTACACTTTCTCATTATTCGTTTGTGTGTTTCTATTTAAACTTTACTAATTAAATAAGAGTTACGGCAATATTTTTCGTTTATATACCTACCTACAATCAATTCAATATTTACAAGCAATTATTTGAAGCTTTACATGATATAAATACATTAATTGCACCTAAATACGAAAGAGTTTATAAGCTGAGTATGGGCTCACTTCGGCCGCTGTATTGGCCCTAGAAACGAAATTTTTAGCTTTATAAGGCGTGGTTTTCTTGCCATAATCAGCTATTAACCATACAGTTGCTGTAAAAATCACCACTACATCGACCTACGTGCAACTACAGAGTTATATATCACTGCAGTAGAAATATGGTTTCAATGATGGTAATAAGTTCTATTAAACAGCTTAGACATTTAGAAATATGCAATATTCAACCTAAGGTGCTTTAAGGGAAGCTTATACCACCATTTAAAAAGTATTAACTATTAAAGCCCTCTATTAGACCTAGCGGTGTTATAAAATGTATTTATAACTCTGCTTTACATCAGATGCTCGTACAATAATTATATAACACGTCTTTTTATCTTCCTTGGGATTATATTTACTGTTGTACGGCTGTTGTATCACATGCCTGTTAAAGAGGTATTGAATACGCTACTGAATTACTTAAGTATCATAGTAAATCCCTAGAACAGCTATTATAGAACATTCAGGTTGTAAAGAAGTCATATAAACAACTTGTGTGCTACTTTACTACTTGTACTACTTACAAAAAAATAGATAGACTTTTATCACCTGTTTTTTTTTCAGATTCAGACATTAGAAACGTCAGAAAAAGATAATTACACATTGAACTTCCCGGCAATCGAACGCAGTACCGAACACAACCACAATTATATCAAAGGATAGATTTAGTATTTTATTAATCCCAAAATCACTTTTTGAAGTATCCTGTAACACTACACCAAAACGCACCTGATTGAGAGATTCAATCTGATTGGTCCGTTTAAATTTAGAGGGTGAGTATTCTGAAACCTGATTGGCTGAACAAAATAGGGGTGGATCCGCGAAAGGTGTCAGATTTCTACCCTTATTAACATCGAGTGATTTAGGAGTTGGTACACTTGGTAGTTAAAGGCACCGAGGTCTAATTTATTTAATACTAGCCGATGTTACGCGTCTTTACCTGCGTATTTTTTTTAACGTGAGGAAAATCCAACAACTTTGCTATGCCGGACTCCTAGTGACTAAAAACCACACGTAACCTACCTAACAGTCTACGGTTGGGAACCCCGGGTAAGCCCTAGGATGGATACCCCAGGACACCGCGTAGCCTTAGTATCACAGATTAATATAATACATTCTATGTAGAATGCCATGCAAGCTATATCGACCACTGTGGTTCTCTGACGGATAACATCAATTCCTATTTTATCCCTCAAAGACTCCCCAAGTGTAGCTCGCTCCATTGCTCGTTGAGCATCTTCGAGGATATGAACCAGCCCAACTGTAAGTGTCCACGTCTCGGCATCGTAAGTCATAACTGGTAAAACGCACTGGTTGCAGACTTTCGGCATTGCGTTGGGCGAATAGAAAAATTAAGCCTCATGCCTCTCAGTCCAGCATCTTTATGACGTGCATGCGTAGCTATTTGAAGAACATAGGTAGGTACCTACCTAGGTATTTAGGCACCTCACACGGCAACAATATGGGCCTAAGTTCGATGTGACGAGATGTTTATATTAAAAAAACACTTTTGAGCAAACAATTCAAAACACTGAACAATCACAGCAGGTCATCGACATAACAATTGCATAATCATAATAAAATGGCGGCGCCAAACCTTACCTCAAAAATGGACCGCCCAGAGTGACAGCCAATTTGGCGGCAAAATGAGCCGCGTGAAGGATATCACGTTAGTATAAACATAATAAGTACTCGAAATATGATCTGTGATACGAGTCTTGGGACAATTGAAGTATTTTGATAAGATGTAATTAGGTCTTAGTGAGATAAATGGTTGATATCCTTGATTGGCAGTGTTGGGAACACAAAGTGGTCATCAGGTGGTCACCGATCCATAAGCGGCCAAAGTAAATGGTGCTATATGCCTCTGCCTACCCCTCTGAGGGATGAAAGGCGTGATCATATGCATGTATGTATGTAGATTCGACGCCCCTCCATCAGCCCATGGTCTTCCCAGCCTCACTGCTATTAAGACTGAGTCATTGGGACCTGCACTCCGTACTTGCAAGAGCTCTTTCGGGCTTGCAATATCTTGACTTCCACAGATTGTCTCTGGCTCTTTCCCCATTCAGGGGCGGCTAAGATGCGAGCGTACACTTCTGCGATGAACGACAAGCTGACGACTGCGTCGCTTGCAGATGGTCTTGATGTCAGCATCAAGCTTACTGTTTATCCTTATTTTGTAACAAAAATTATAAATGTCCCTTTTTTCTAATCATCACTGTGCCGGGGGGGGGGGGGGGGGGGGCAGGGGGTTGAACGGCGTCGTGTAAAAATGGCAGAGTCCTAATGGCGTCGCAGAACAAATAAGTTTGCGAAGCTCTGGACTTGAGTAAGAGGTACCACCGGAACTTTACGTTAAGATAACAATATGTAAAGTAAAACGCAAGTAATACAACCGTGGGAATAACACTGAGTCAGCGGTTTCATAACATACACTTCAAGTTCATGCCAACTCGTATATTCTAAGTTTAGTAAAGTAATATTGTTTATTTAAAAATGTTGTCGTTCGCAAAAATACAGGAAACGCCGTGTGAATGAACGTTATGTTATGATTTATAAGTTGTAACCTGCATTTTATTTTATCTATTATTGCAGTTTTATTATTATGTAAGTTTTGAACTTTAAAATGGCGCGGTGGCGTCGGCTACTCTAGATAGAAAGAGCGACTGCATGGTTCTCGGTGACGTAGTGATAGTAGGTTTGTCCGAGGTTCGAATTCCGTATGAAAATAAATATATGTATTTGTTTTGCCTACAAATGTTTGTTTTGGAGTTTGGGTGTTTTCTATGTAAGAAAACATCTATTACAAACCTTACCACACAATACACATCACGAATAAATCTTCGAGGGTGTAACTAGAGCTGAATTACACACAACATTTTTGCAGTGATGTTTTATTAGTCCTATGTAATCTATACTATCTATACTAATATTATAAAGAAGTAAAGTTTGTGTGTTTGTTAAATTGTAAGGGGTAATCTCGGGATCTACTGCACCGATTTTAAAAATTCTTTCACCAATAGAAAGCTACGTTATTGTGGAGTGTCATAGGCTATATAGCATCACGCTATAACGAATAGGAGCGGAGCAGTAATAGTAAATGTTTCAAAAACGGGGGAAAAGTTATTCCTTTTGAGAGCTTTATTGCGTGTGCTGCGTAAATATTTATAGTTATGTAAAAAAAATGTACTACAAAATTGTTTCTCTTAAAAAAGTTCTAAAAAAATTGCGCGGTAGCGTGTGTCTATCTTTGGGTTGGTGCAATGTAACCATTTAATGGCAATCAATGTTTTTCTACAATCTTCTTCGAGTCAATGGCTAATATTACATACTCTGGCTTCATGTTAAATTTTGTCGGCCCAATACTTGGCCACAGCCACAGCGCTGTCCGTTGCCCTACACAGGTCCTCGGTAGTGCAGGTGGAAGGGCACAGTGGGCAAGAGAGCAAATGCGACATGGACTGGGATGGGGCCCCGCAATCGCAGGGCACTTGAGACCTGTCAATATAGCCCCATTTTGCCAAATTTTCCCTGCAACGGCCAACCTGGGTCCGCAGGTGATTTAATGACTTCCAAGTTGGCCACTGGAGATGATGACCAGGTGGCAGGTTTTCTTTTGGTCTGATGAAACCTGCTGGGACAGGGTGTTTGGCTGTCCAGTTCTGCTCTCTTGCCCGCCGTGGGGGGCTGTCTATGGCAGGAGTGGTTCTTATGAAGCTCCGGCGGCTTTTTAAACGGACGGGAGGAGTCACGTAGTTGTACAGTGGGTGGCGGGGATCTGTCTGTTGTTTTTTCTTCTCCACTGCACAAGCTAATTCTCGCCGGACATCTGGTGGGGCTATACCTGCCAGAGGGTACAGCATATTTAGTGGGGTACGCCTGAGGCAGCCCGTAATTATCCTACATGTGTCACTTAAGGCCACATCCACTTGTTTGGCATGGGCGGAACGGTGCCACACTGGGCACGCGTACTCTCCCACGGAGAAAGACAGCGAGAGACCGGTTGTCCGGAGGACGTCAGGAGCCGCTCCCCAAGAAGCCGAACTTTTCTACAATAATGCCACGGGATACCTTTTTCATAAACGAAATTGTTCTTAAAAATAATACGACGGGAATACACGCGACGAGAAACCTTTCTCTCTCTCTCACGTAGTATTTAAAATTAACGACGAGACGCTACGGGAGTAAACGCAACGCGACGGGAGTAAATGCGACGGGAACAGGTAACTCTCTCTTATGTGGCGCAAACGAAGTTGCGCGGGTCAGCTAGTAATATTATAAAGAGGAAAGATTTGTGACTAGGCTTCGGAACTACTGCACCGATTTGAAAAATTCTTTCACTGTTGGGAAGCTACACTCTTTGCGGTGAATATAATTTATTCCCGTATTCCAACGGGAACGGGAACTACGCGGGTGAAGCTGCGTGACGTCCGCTAGTACGAGATAAAGCTATAGCTATTCACCGGACACTTCTATACCATTCTGTATCAAACTTCCAACATCCAAGAAAGATCAGAAGAATGTGGTCCTCTTACATAAATGCTTGCAACACAGAGGCTCTTCACTAGCGCTGCCGACCCTGAAAGAACCTTCTAAGACCCATTTTGAAGAACGCTATACTGTAGACTGAAGTAACGCCTACTCCCTGATCTTCAGGAAGGAAAATTTAAACCCTTGTCGCTACTTCTCCGAAGAGTTTTTTTTGTGGACGTTCACACACTACATCATCTAGCCCAAATACAGCTAATATAAGCTTGTGCTATGGGATCTAGACGCCTGATTATACATACTAATATATTTCAACGAATAAACATTTACTTATTGTTAAAAATTACAGAGAAACATAATTATTACATATCTATATTGTGGAGTCAACTGGTGACCCAAGGGCTGGCAGTTTTCTCGCTCAACGAATAGGTATTGCTATTCAAAGGGGGAATGCTGCTAGTCTTTTGGGCACAATGCCACGGGGGCCTTATTTAGGTTTAGTTTAGATAGTAATAATGTACCTAAATATATTTCTAAATACATACATAATATTAGCACTCAAAACCGGGCTTGCATGAAAAAACCTTTCGAATGAATGAATGTAGAGGAAGCTAGAAGTATGTAAGGACAGAAGCAAATGGCAGGCTGTTGTCTCCGCCTAACCCGGAGGGAAAAAGGCGTGAATATATGTATGTATGTATATACATACATATTATACATAGAAAACACCTAAACTCCATACACAAACACCATTTGGCCAGTAGGTATAAGGGGGTTACCCTACTTAGCCAAAATTCGTTCAAATTGGATATATTATGTAGTTTCGTATTTTGATATTCGGTGCGTTAGATTGTTAGATTAGACTGTGTATATAAATACGCTTTTATCTCCGCAGAGTAGGCAGAGGCATATTGTACGTATACTTTTATCTCATGATTTCTGTCCCAAGTGGCATACATATACCTACAATTCCTGTGTGGCGACGGGATCCCGACTTGCAACGGGTAAGAGTACAAAAAGTCGCCACCCCAATACATCTCGAGGGTGTCGTAAGAGGCCACTAAACAACACTTTCGCAAAATGATCCACTGCGTAGAGAAGGAAAACTCGAAATGAAACCCGGTTGTCAGTAAAATGACAATTTTTAAGCAAAGTTAAAGGCCTTAAGGGCGGCTTGAAACTTTCCAACTGCCACGGCGACCTGCGCCTATCCATTTCAACACAGCAATAGGCCACCTATTACGTGGGACATAAACTATAAGGTGAAATGTGGGCGTATACTATGCGTGTAGATACGTTTATGTATTAGATGGTGAGCCTATTGCTGTGTAAACCGTGGAGACATGGAAGGTGCGACTTGAGCAACCAAAGGGGGGATTCGCCACAATCGCGGCCGTCAGACCGGTCATGGACGAGTGGCTGGAGAGGAGACACGGTGCTCTCTCTCCCACCCGAGTTCCGCAGTCGGCGGCCTGGGCGCCGCTGACGTGTCTTCGCCGAGGACTATCGGCCTCCATGACCGGGGGCCTGAGGACGGTGAGAGGGCGGCTCACCGTCCTTACAGAAGCAGGCCCATGACGGCAGCGTGACGTGAGCAATTCACGCACGCCCCCCCATAGAAGCGGGATCGCACCCGAAACCCCCCAAAGACGCGGGATAGCACCCGAACCACCCCTGGGCGAGGCCGCAGTGGCGGCCGTGGGTCTGTTGGGAGTCCTGGGACATCCTTTCGAGGGCTCACCCGAGGCTCCCAACCATAGGCTGTTGGGCGTGACGTGAGGTTTTTTAGCCGGTAGGAGTCCGGCATAACATCCATGAGAATTTTCCCTCACGTTAAACAAAAAAAAAAGCCTATTGCTGTGTTGAAATGATCAGGCGCATATTGATTCCCGATACGCTGTTGAAATTTGGCAACCAGGACCAATGGCTTAACTTGCTGAGCACGGAAGCAGGAAATGTCAAAAAGTGGTCACTTCTTTATGGATAAGTCATAGCGAGTCTGTCTAAGAGCGCTTCAGGCAGCACCAATATTATTAAACCCTTTGAACAACCCTTTGAGCGCTCGTGGCCCCGCGGACTCAGTGTTCTGTAAACGATCACTGCAGTAAGCAACTTTCACTATGACCGGTCCATGGATGGGTGACCATCCATGTGATCACTTTGTGACATTTATTTGAGCGTTTCCGTGCTTCGGAAGGTACGTTAAGCCGTTGGTCCCGGTTGCCAGTAAAATGGCAGTCGTTAAGCCAAGTTGAAGGCTTTATTTTAACAGCAGGCAGTCACAACCTGCGCCTGTCCATTTGAACACGGCAATACGGCTCACAACGTATTACGTGGGACAAATTATAAAAAAAAGGTGAAATGTGGGTACCTATATAATATGCCTCTGCCTACCCCTTCGGGGATAAAGGCGTGATGATGAACCTGAACCTTTGAACAACCCCTTAAAGGAAAGTTCTGGAAAATTAGAGCAGTTTTACAAGAAATAAACGACATTGTTTACATTTACTTACAAGCATTTTATATCGATGTCATGTTACACATCAAGTGCGCAGCGATTCCAAAATGGCCACTCTACACTTTACTTTTAAAATACCTAAATATTTGGTTTACGATTTCAAAATAAACATAAAACAACTGCGTTCCTTTCCTAGAAACGTATTTTGATTACTTAAACTATAAGTACCTACTCCTCTTACTAGTTATGCCTTTCGACTTCACTCGGGATATAATTTGAGCTCCCGTTGTCCCCACCTCAATAACTCATGCCGTATGAATAACATTTATTGTAAAAAATTACATACATACATATAATCACGCCTTTATCCCCGAAAGGGTATGCAGAGGCATAGTATACGGCCACATTTCACCATACAGTTTTATGTCCCATGTAATAGGTGGTAAGCCCATTGCCGTGTTGAACTGGACAGACGCAGGTCGCCGCGACATGCAGTTCAAAATTTTCAAGCTGTCCCAGCTTGGCTTAACGATTGTCATTTTAGTGACAACCGGGTTTCATTTCGAGTTTTTCTTCTCTACGCAATGGATCTTTTTGCGAAAGCGTTCCCTTAGTTGCCTCTTACGACACCCTCGAGAGGTATGGGGGTGGCGACATTTTGTACTCTTACCCGTCGCAAGACGGGACCTCGTCGTCACACGAATTCCTACCGACTAAAAACCCCACGTGCCCGAATGCCTACGGTTGGGAGCCCCGGGTAAGCCCTCTGAAGGATATCCCTCGGAAATATAATTATTTTACCTACAAATCTATTTATATTATAACTATCTAAACTAAATAAAATCTTAATAAAACCACCATGGCATTGTGCCCAACAGACTGGTAGCATTACCCCTTTGAATAGCAATACCTATTCGCTGGGAGAGATAGCAATGCAGTAGGTAATTAGGTCGACGCAACTAGGTGCTTTTTCAAAATCCTAAACAATCTATATCTATAAATACACTTTGGGACCCCATGAACTGAAAGAAAAATTTTATATAGGACGAGTCGAGGTTCATAGACTTATTTATTTTCATATTTTCTGCCGCTTCCCCTGCTGCGCTTTTTTTTCACGTGCGGAATATCCTAAATAGATGATATGCCGGGCTACTACCGACTAAAAACCACATGTTCCCTTCCTAATGCCTACGGTTGGGAGCCCCGGGTAAACCCTCGGAAGGTTGCCCCAGGATTCCCAACAGACCTTGGCTAGCTACCACTGCGGCCTCAGCTAGGGGGTTCGGGTTCTATCCTGCATCTTTGAGGGGTTGTTCGGGGATTATTCCGCTTCTTGGGGAGCGTGAAACTATCACTTCACGCTGTCGTCTTGGGCCTGCTTCTGTAAGGACGGTGAGGAGCCCTTCCACCGTCCTCAGGCCAGTTATGGAGGCTGTTAGTTTTGGGCGACTTTACTGCGTAGGCTTTTAGCCCCTCTCTATAAAATAGATTGCAGAGGGGCTTGCGTCTGTAGTCTGTGACTCTGTTGCATTAAACTACGTCACTAGGTCACGTGGATCATCTGTCCAAAGTTTGAAAGAAAACAAATTGATAACGTCAATCGGATTAAACTTTCATTTTCACAATATACCTAAACGTTTTAGAGAGGGCCAGACGGGTGAGACCGTCTCACGACTTCTTTAAAAATTGTTGTAGAATGATGGGGAGGGCCATAGTCTTAACGCAAGTTGCAAATTAAAAGTCAATTTTGATTAGTTTTCAAATAATGAAATGCTACAGACTATAGCTTTTTAATTTAACATTGTTTCTACAGGCATTAAACCTAAGCAATGTTACACCCAACACCTCTTTACTGCTAAACCATTGAATGAGTATCGTAACAACATTCAAAGTGTCGTAAGGTGTACGGTTCTCACGAGATTCCAGGTATGCCGCCATATTGGACACACGACGCCAGGAAAATGGATGCCACACGATGAAGCACTTCTTAGATTTACGAAGGTTTTGTTATCAGTTTTGTATGCTTTGATGGGAATTTAAACGATTATCGTTATATTGTTGGCCATTTTCAAGTTATGGTTTTTTTTGAGATCATGCATGACTCGTTAAACTTAGGAAAGGATGCCCACCCGCTCGATGGATCCAGGACGGATCTGGAAAAGTTAGCAGGAAGGGACTATATTGTGGCGTAAATTGGGAGAGCCCTTCGTCCAGCCGTGGACTGCCATTGGCTGTTTGATTGATTTGTGTTATTTTTGCGGCACTTGGTTTGCTTGGATTTTGTTGATTGCCACGGCGCGGGACGTTGCGTTCGTTAACGTGTGGAAATCGTTACAGATATCATGCCCAACTACAACCGACTACAATCATACGGTACCTACCTATCCATCTAGCACCGAGTACCCCGGATAACTCCTCGAAAGAATGTTCCAAAAGTAGTCAATCATTCCAGCTAAGTAGATATCTACTGTAGATAGCCTCTAAACTCAGACCCAAAAACGCAAACCCGATACCTTAATCACTAGCCCTCTAAAATCTATTATATAATATTTCTATACTAATATTGTATAGAGTACAGATTTGATTGTTTGTTTGTTTGCATCGAATAGGCGCCGGAACTACTGAACCGATTTGAAAAATTCTTTCACTGTTGGGAAGCTACACTCTTTGCGATGATCATAGGCTATATTTTATCCCATATTCCCACGGGAACAGGATCTACGCGGGTGAAACCGCATGACATCCGCTAGTAGCAAATAAGACTAGACTAGCCAGACTTGACGCAAAGACCGGTCAAGTACGAGTCTAGGACATGGAGGGTTCTGCAGCAAACAACGACAATAAATTACGTTTGTTGTATCGGAGCCCATCTTAAATGTTATCTTTTTTTTCTATTCTTATTATTTACTGTAAAAGCGGCAATTTTGAAATACATCTGCTGTGAAGATGTCAACTCTTTAGCTATCAGTATCACCGTTCATGAGATACAGCCTAATGACAGACAAACAAACAGCTTTACCAGGCTTTACCCTTTTAGGTTACAAAACCCTAAAAAAGGCATTGAAAAATTTCTAAACACACATAAAAAACCGAAACAAATTATTTGTCGACCACATACTAAAAACTATTTGATTCGATCGAGAGTATTCGAGAGTAGAACCTGCTACCTACTTCAGCGACGCCCCGCGGACTCAGTGTTCTGTAAACGATCACTCTAGTAAGCAATTCTCATTATGGCCAGTCCTTGGTTGGGTGACCACCACGTGACCTCTTTGTGACATTTATTTGCAAGCGTTTCCGTGCTTCGGAAAGCACGTTAAGTCGTTAGACCCGGTTGCCAGTAAATTGGCAGTTGTTAACTAGGTAGGACCTATCACGCTCACTGTCTATTACGTGGGACTAAATTAAATGTCTACTAAAGGTGCAATGTGGGTAAATAATAATATGCATCTGCCTACCCTTTCGGGGATAAAGATGTGACCATGAGTTTTTGACCCGCGTTGTACATTGGTCAAATACCTCCCCACGTTAAAAAAAGTGAGAGGCCTAAATTTGAGCTTTACCAGTAGACTGATAAGCTTTTTTTTAACGTGAGGGAAAATCCTCATGGATGCTATGCCGGACTCCTACCGACTAAAAAACCTCACGTAACTCCCAACAGCCTACGGTTGGGAGCCCCGGGTAAGCCCTCGAAAGGATGTCCCAGGACTTAATCTGAGGATAATAGATTCAAATTATCAGAAATTATTGTATAAATCAATTTATTTAAAAGAAATAGTCACGTGAAGTTTGATATTTCCACAGTTATTTTTCCGAGAGAGTAAAATGTTCTTCAGGATAAAAAGCCTGTGTCATTTGTCGTACTGTGTACCTATGTAATTTTATTACTCTTACTTTGGGGGTCAATCCTTAATTTTCACAATGCACACGTCACCACTATATCCCTGACGGTCTAGGTAGAGTTTTTTCTTCTTTTTTTTGGACTTATGTACTTACCTACGTTAGTTCATGGCATACTTGTTTATAAATTATAAATTTTGAGGTCCTAGGTATTTGTTCCGACGAGCGTACCTACCTATAGTTTAAAAACGTAACATCTCTACCAAATAACTTAGTTTCATAGAAATCTTGACTAAACAGTTAAACATGTGTTGCAATTACGTTATCGATTATACAAAACAAATCTACAAAACGGATAACACATGACTGTTGCTTCCAATGCCCCATTCTAAAGTTCCATAAAAAATTTAAGGCTCTACGCCATTTTAAAAAATCTGCCGTAGGACCAGTAATAAAATCCCGCCTTTTTAAAGGTCAAGCTTTAAAAAATAAAAGAAAATTCAAACTTGGAACGCCGACGCTCCGCCCATGTTTTCCTTCTCCCTCGCATGTGTCCTATCTCGCTTTAGGGCTTTTGAAATGCGAGATAGCTTTTGTTATATGAGCCGTAGACATTGCGCAGTGAGGGTGTGTTAGAATGAATGACGGTTTTAAAATACGTTTTTTTTTTTCGTGTGATTTTGTGATTTGAAAGTGCAATATTATTTGAATTTTAAGTGTGTGCTTTGTAAAGGTGAGAAGTTTTTTTTTTAAATTTTAGAATAAAGAATTGTTTTTTTATTCCAATTTTATTGCTGAATTAACGATTTCATAAAAAAATCTATGATTAAATATGTAGGTACGTATAATACCTACACAATATTTTGGTGGAATTCAGTAATCAATTGAAAGAAGTTTTAAGTAAGTGAAATCTGCAGGCACTGTTGAAAATTTTCAACAGCCTTTTATGATTAGATTTTAACATCGAATTTCTTTAATTTTTTCCGATATTTGCGCCAGATGTGAATTTATATATGCAATAATCTCTCCACTATTACGCGGGACAAAAATAAAAATTATAACTATACTAGCTGATGCCTGCGGCTTCGCCCGCGTGAAATTTGGTTCCCGTTCCCGCTTCCCGTGGGAACATTTGTAATAACACAAAGTAGCCTTTGTGTTATTACGGACTATACTCTATTCCTATACCAAATTTCAGCCAGATCCATTCAGCCGTTAGAGCGTGATTGAGTAACAAACATCCAAACATCTTCACAAACTTTCACATTTATAATATTAGTAGGATAGTGAAATGGTACCGTTTCTTATGCATCTGCCTGCTCCTGCGAAGAGTACCTAAGGCTTGAACTATTATGTATTGTTGTGCTTGGAATCAATTACATTAACTACTCTTAATACTTTTAATATTATTTGGATTATGTCAATATTAGGTTAAAAACATGATCAATAGTTAGCTGACCTGACTAATTTCATACCGCAAAATATTGTGTTACAAATTTTAAAATATTTTTTTTCCTTTTAAACCTACTCCGGAATGGCACAACAGTCGCCGCCCTGACGCTCTAGTATAGAGTTTTCATAATTTTTTTAGTACTTACCTACGTTTGAATTTAGAATGTCTCACATCAGTTACAATATAGTAATCCTGTCACCATTGAACGTCCGACGAACGTAGTTTTAAACCCTACCAAATAACTTCGTTTCGTAGAAATCTTGCCTAAACGGTTCAACATGTCTTGAAATTACATTATCGATTTTACAAAACAAATCTACAAAACGGACTTATCCGGAATGGCACAAAACCCTTAAATCTTAATTAGCCAAATCCATAGCCGTTTTCGACTTAGAGATTATCAAACGTCAAATATTTTCAAATCATAGAAGAAGATAGTCTAGAGATTGGAGGCCACTCTCACAGTCTACAAAACTCTCTCTGTGCCCCCTGTGACCCCCAATCTGGCGACCCTATAATGTTAAATAAATAAATAAATAAATGTTCCTCTTTATGCTCCGCTTGAAGAGTTCGGGGTTTTGAGACGAGGGAAGCACGTATGCTGGTAGATTGCTCCAGGGTTTGGAACAATCTTTTGAATCTCTCCGTTCTAGCGAAGATTCTCTCCACTGTGTAAGAGTGGCAGTGGAACTTCTGCCCGGCACGCGAAAAGAAGAGGGAGGAATTAGATTGAAAAGCTTTTCAGAACCTATACCTATCTACATCTTTCTTTTTTATTCTTTTTCTTTACATAATTATATAAAAGTAGCTGACGCCCGCAGCTCCACCCGCAGTTTTGTTCCCGGTCCCGCTTCCCGTGAGAACTTATTCCTGGGATAAAAAGTAGAATATAATCTATCCCTGTACAAAATTTCAGCCATATCCGTTCAGCCGTTAGAGCGTGAAAGGGTAACAAACATCCACACATCTACACATCCACACTTACAAACTTCGCATTATTAATATTAGTAAGATAGTAAGATTTATTTAATTTAATGCGATCATGTAGGTATACCTTAACTGAGGCTTGATGTGACGGGTGGGTTGAACCAGCCGTTTGTCACAACCCAAGAGTCTGCTTGTATGTTAAGACTATCGGCCTCCATAACCGGAGGCCTGAGGACGGTGAGGGGGCTGCTCACCGTCCTTACAGAAGCAGGCCCTAGATGACAGCGTGACGTGAGGGATTCCCGCACGCCCTCTAAGAAGCGGGATAACATCCAGTAAACCCCCCAAAGTCGCGGGATAGCACCCGAGCCCCCCTAGACTAGACGAGGCCGCAGTGGTGGCCATAGGTCTGTTGGGAGTCCTGGGGTATCCTTCCGAAGGGCTTACCCGGGGCTACCAACCGTACGCTGGTGAAACCGGGTGACGTCCACAAATTTTATATAATTACCTATGAGGATTTTCACACATAAAAGGCTTCTCCATTCAACAATGCCTCAGCTGCTTTACTTAACATCGTAAAATTGTACAAAAATATTTAAAGAAACGCCAATCAATGAATGAATTCAAAAGAAATATCTTTGTTTACGTTAAATGATACTGGGTAGATATTGAATGTTTCATGTGATTATGGTAACTGCTTACTATCAGAAAGGGTATTTTTCGATATCTAGCTATTGGGGACTCATCAGTCCATACGACTTCTGACAGTGGTCTTCAAGTTGGCGGCCCTGTAATGAGCCTCTTCACGTTCCGCTTAAAGAACCCGGGATTGTAAGAGTAGGGATATATGGATATTAGGTACTCTTTGCTACGTTTGGGTATCCTCCAACAACTGTCAAACCTTTCAGCTGATTTCTTTGACGAAACCTCTATGACAGAACTATTCAATCAACTAAATTCTAATGCTTATAAAACTAGAAATCGTTTGAATTTGAATGACTCGGTTGCCAGATATTTTGTTTAACGAATGGAAATTCGGACGGATGTCATGCTGGACTTGAATTAACTAAAACTACGCGGTGTCTATCTATTCGTCTAGCGCCGGGCACCCCAAGTAACTCAAACTCAAACAATTTTAAAGACTAATATATCTTACTAATACACTCGAGAGCAATGAATCCGGGTCACTTAAAGAATCCTAAAAATCTCGGAAACTAAAAATGCTAGGTTAATGCAATAAATTGTATTTAATAGACAATGTAATACTCCTTAAATGAAGGTATTAAAACTTCTTAGTTATTGTAAAGTTATATCATAAAAAAATCAAATTTGAAAAAGGGCCACTTTCGAAGATGGAACTACGAAATTACAGCATTTGGTGTTGCTTTTGTTTGTAATCTGTCATTTATGTGGGTACATAAACCATGTTGATAGTGCTCTATATTCATTAATCAAGCTGAAATTATGTCGCTTACGCCTGAAGAATGCACCAGAATACTTACAATGCTGGAAACCGGCCGGAGTCAGCGCGATACAGCCAGGACTGTCGGTGTGTCGCTGTCAACAGTACAAAGAGTTCTCCGACGTTACGAAGAAACTGGTTCTAACCTACGCAGACCAGGAACGGGCAGAACCAGGTGTACCACAGCACGAGAAGACCGATACTTGGTGAACACCATGCTTCGAAATCGCTTTCTCACAGGAACTGAACTCACCAATCAGTTTCGACGCCTCGGAGGAAGTAACCCAAGTGCATGGACAGTAAGACGTCGGCTTGCTGAATCTAACTTAAAACCCCTTAGACCTGCAAACGGCCCTAAACTGGAGCGTGGGCATCGTATTTCGAGACTAAGGTATGCCCAGAGCCACGTAAATTGGAGTATTGAAGATTGGTCAAAAGTTATGTTCTCCGACGAATCAAAATTTATGCTCTACAAGCACGATGGAAGACACAGAGTGTATCGAAGACCAGGGGAAAGATTCAAGCAAGCATGCATCGAAGAAAAAGTAGCCTACGGTGGTGGGTCTGTACTTGTGTGGGCCGGAATTTCTTCTGAAAGTCGCACAGAGCTGGTGATCATAGAAAACGGCTCTTTAACTAGCGTAAGATATGTGGAAGAAATCCTCAATGATCACGTTGGTCCATTTATGGTCAATTTAGGTGAGGATGCTATATTTATGCATGACAATGCCCGACCTCATACAGGTAGGATTGTGAATGACTACCTTCAAGAGATGAACATTACTCGTATGGAGTGGCCAGCGCGCAGCCCGGATATCAACCCGATCGAGCATGCTTGGGACGAGCTAGGCAGATGCGTAAAACAACGAAACCCTCCCCCAATCACGCTTCGTGAGCTCAAAATTGCTCTCACAGAGGAATGGGAGAATATTCCCCAAAATCGTATAAGGAACTTGGTGTACAGCATGCCAAACCGCGTAAACGCAGTAATGGAAGCACGAGGAGGCAATACGAAGTATTAAAATTCAAGAAAATCGTAATAAAGTTCAAAAAGTTCATGTTTCCTATTTTTGTTTTAAGGAGAGATCGGCAGTTTTTTCTTTATGTAATTTTGTGTTAATAAAATGTATGGTGACTCATATTTTTTTTACTTTCATTTAAGGAGTATTACATTGTCTATTAAATACAATTTATTGCATTAACCTATCATTTTTAGTTTCCGAGATTTTTAACATTCTTTAAGTGACCCGGATTCATTGCTCTCGAGTGTATTATAAATTGTTAAAGTTTGTGAGTGTTTGTTACTCTTTTACCCTCAAACCGCTGAACGGATCGGGCTGAAATTTGGTACAGCGATACATTATAGTCTGGAATAACACAAAGGGTACTTTTTGTCTCTGGAATAAGTTCCCAAGGAAACTAATTTTACGCGGGCGAAGCTGCGGGCATCAGCTAGTTATATTATAAAGAAGAAAAATTTGATTGTTTGTTTCTTTGTTTTTGGCATCGAATAGGCTCCGAAACTACTGGACCGATTTAAAAAATTCTTTCACTATTGGGAAGCTACACTCTTCGCAGTGAGCATAGGCTATATTTTATTCCCGTATTCCCTCGGGAAAGGGAGCAAAGCGGGTGAAACCGCGTGATGTCCGCTAGTTTCGCATAATCCTAATACATTGGCACTTGCGACACGTCATGAATACAAATCAAAGTACTAGTAGCACACGCGCCCCCCTTGAGAAGAACTGTCAAGAAACTCGGCGAGCTTATCTTTTTGTGCTCTATTTACAATAATTTAAACTGCAAAGCACAAACTATTGTTTGAGAATGTAGTAGAGCAAGCAGATCACTTCCAAGCTTCCTTGTCAAGCCAATAATCGTCAGTTGTAACTCGGAAGGATGTCCCAGGTCCCGGTAGTCTTTGTCTAACACTGCGGCTTCGCCTATAGATTCGGATGTTATCCCATTTCTCTCAGGGGTTTTGGGATATTCTCCCACTTTTGCGGTGTGAATCGTGCGTGGTATTCTCATGTCACGCTACCATCTTGAGGTCGGCTGCTAGACCTCAAAGCAAATAGCTAACGAGGTTGCTCTGTGGAGTCCAGATAATTACCGGATCATGTTCGCCAGATGTCCTAGCACTAAGGTTTTGTTTGGATTCCTGGAGATCCTATCGAAAAACCTAGTGTCAAAGCGATCATTTAAAAGCTTCTTTTCCTGTTCATTACTTACTTTTAACCCTTAGATCATCTAACCACAGGATGCGCCTTACTTAAGCATTGTTTTCTGCCATTGCACATGACCATTTGGTCTTTTGGCTTTATGAAAAGCCTGTACATCAGTACATCATTTTATATGATTAAACTAGTACATTACATTGTAGTTGACTGTACAATAACAATTAACACACAACAGCCATTACGCGTTTGTCGATAAATACATTTTTAAATGCAATGAAATTTTATATGTCTTTGTGTTTCCCCCTTCATTTGTATGAAAACTGGCAGAATATTTTTGTATGCGGTGGTTCGCAAAGGCTAGTCCCGTGTTATATGGTCTAAGTTTTAACCCAATGCGTAGTGCTTCGTGTGTTTCGTGCACAGATTTTTGAGATAACGACTTCAAATCACGGTTTGAAACAAATACAACTGAGTTCCTCGAGAAACAAGGGCTTGGAAGCGGAGGTCTTGTAGGAGGACATAGCAATCGTTTTACACATTAATATTGTTTTGGTGTGCTTCAAGCTGTAATCCTCATATTTGAAATCTCAATGAAAACGAATTTTGACAACGCAAAAAAATAGTCATAAAATAGTCATATACATGTTAAAAAAATAGTCGCATTATAGTTTCGGCGTTATAGCTATAGGTTAGTGAGGATTATAGCTTGAACGTCAAGCTTTAATCCTCATCTCTGGTGCAAGCAAACGGTTAAGTCTTTCGAATTGGTTTAGGTTCCAAAAAATAGTTATGAAATAGTCGCAACGACTTGCCAAATCTCAGATATAGTCCATAAAAGGTTCCAGAGTTATGAAGGTACCCTGATGAGAATTATGGCTTGAACATTTGAAAACTTCAAACTTCTTCGGAACCAATAATAGTCATGAAATGGTCGTATGAAACGATAATAAATTTTAGCTGATTTAATTTAGGGTTAGCAACCCCCTCACCGTCCTCAGGCCCCCGATCATGAAGGTCGATAGTCTCGGGTGAAAACACGTCTGCGGCAGGGGCACCAGATTCGGGTGGGAGAGTTTTCTCCCGCACCCTCCCCGCCTTTTTTTTAACGTGAGGGAAATCCTACATGGATGCTATGCCGGACTCCTACCGACTCAAAACCACACATATCCTACCTAACAGCATACGGTTGGGACTTGGGAGCCCCGGGTATGCCCTTGGAAGGATACCCCAGGACTGGTTGACTGACCGTCTGTCTGATACCAGGCTGTTTCTCATGAACCGTGATAGATAGGCAGTTGAAATTTTCCCAGATGGTATAGTTGTTGCCGCTGCAGCAGCAAATACTAATTTAAAAAAAAAATAAGGGGACTCTCACACAGCAAACGAGATATTTTATATTATAGCTTTTTAGTAAGGAACCTTCTGTGCGCAAACCCGTACTTGGCCGATTTTTTTACTGATTTGTAACCCTTTAGAGTATTTTTGAAGTAAAACTTCTTTAGGCGCGACTGGGAATAACTCAGATTTTTTTCTGACGGAAGTAACGCTTGGGTAGGTACCTACTATTTGAATTTTGAATAGCGAAAACGTAGTTTCCGCTATTCAAAATTCGTATGAATGCTGTTAGTATAACATTTGATGCCGTCAATGGCAAAAAAGTTTTACTTCAATCGCGCGTAAAGGTTACACACACACACTTTTTTTGTGTATATTAATAGGCAATCAAAATCTACCACTTCTAGAAAATCCAAGTTCATATGAAATCTTTTGTTTTCACTCGATGTCCGGCCGATGTCATGTGTGTTATGTAAACAATGTCATATTTTTACCCAACCGCGACGAAATATTCATTATTATTTATAATTGTAACGGACAGACTATATCCGTTCGATAGCCGATGATACATTTTATTTTGGTGATCGTGTTTGCAATACTTACTTACATTATAACGCTAGGCTTGGCAGATAAAGGTTACTGTCTTATAAAAATATTATTTAAAAAACAAGTGAAAAAAAGTTAATAACTGATATTTTTTGTACTTATCTATTAAAAATGGCGTGAATAAATATTTTTACCAAAGGAATTTTAAAAAAAATCCAGCTGCGTAGTGATTTTCTCTTTTTAAAATATTTTCATCGTGTGAAAAATAATAGTGTTGGTATCTTACATATGTCTTTTTTTACTTCGAGAAGAGAGAGAGAGAGAGAGAGAGAGAAAATAAGATTTTAGTGAACGAAGTGCTAAGAAACGTGAATAAATACTTTTTTAAATAACCTTGGCTATGGTAATACATGCTAAGATGACGAGGTTTATTCACTGATTTATTCATATAAGATTCTTAGATTATCTAATACATAAAATTCTCGTGATTCTCATGAAATTTTGTGAGCATATTGAGTAGGTCTGAGAATCGGCCAACATCTATTTTTCATACCCCTAAGTGACCGGGAACAACATACCACGCGGGCGGAGCCGCGGGCAGCAGCTAGTATACTATAATAATCTAAGATTGACCTATTTTTTATGTTACCTACCTATTTAAATAGCTCTATGTAAATTTAGTACCTATTTTGAGTAATGTCTACTAGATTTCACCACTTTCCGGCAGAAGTTATAGTTAGGTAACTCAGATGAATAAACCATTCTTAGTTAGATACTATTTTAAAGCCTTATGCACTAGGTGTTTAGATACCTACGACGAGGCATTAAAAAGTTGCACACATGGTGAATTATTGAAATGACAAGCAGATTTTTTATGTTGTTACAGAATTTGAAAACTAAACTAAAGAATTAGAAGCTACTGTGATGAAATCCACAAATATGGAATCGTGTTCCGACCGCCTCAGTCCATCTAGCGACATGACGAGCGAATCAGAAACATCCCTACCGCCCTTTCCATACGACAATCAAAACGGAAACTTCTATCAAGTAGAACTGAGTGAAAAACCGTACTTCTCATGCAAACAGAAAACAAGAAATGACGAAAAATCTCCCAAAGAGGCATACCTACAAGAAAATAACAAAATGGCGTTTGACAACTACCTAACGCCACAGAGAAACAAAAAATATTTACATTTCGAATTGAAATTGCCGCCAACTAACGAAACTATATTTTCACAAATAGAAGACGAAGATCGGATGCGTTCAGGATATTTCAATGAGGTTCAAGATTTAAAAAGTTGCGTTCAAAATGAAAATAATCCAAATTTATCCGATATGAAGATTAATCAGCAGATATTTGATAATGTAAGTGTAAATAATGAGAGGGAGAGAGTTTCTCAAACATATTTTGCGGAGAATGAAAACAGTAGTATGCGTAGATGTTTAAATTTTAATACGGAACAAGTGCAATGTGTTTGTGAGGCGTTGCAGCAGAAAGGAGATATTGAGAAGCTAGCAGCATTTTTGTGGAGTTTACCTCCTAGTGAACTTCTTAGAGGACATGAAACAATACTCAGGTACGTAGATATTAAAATTTTCTCTGTGAATTTGCTTCTTTCGTAAAACCCAGCTCAGCGTCGGATGGGGGTGAAGAGAGTAGCGAAAAATTCTAAATCTATGGGTGAAAATAAATAATTGCTTAAGAATCCCTAGGTCCATGTGGTTCAAAATGCATAATTTCTTGAAAGCGCCAAGTTGAGTGGATTGGCAGTAATTATCACCCTCTGACAATATGTACTTAGAGTTACGGTAAATAAGTACCTTATATTGAAATGTTGCCAGCCTTTTGGGCACAATAGCACAAGGGCATTGTACAGATTTGGTAAGAGATGGATAAAATGCTTTATGTACTTACTTCTATATTTTTATGTTTATTAGGTTTATTTATAAACTTTTACAAAAACCTTACAGATTTTCCATATATGTGTCACAAAATAAAGGTCTGTAAGACATAGTCAAGTTCCATTCACAACAAAATTTGCCAATCCCGTTTCCACCAGCATCATAATTTTAGAGAAATAGCGAGGAAATTGGGCAGTGACGTACCCATAGTGTGGTTTTTGAGAGTTAACTCATATGCTGCTCGTCATGACACTCCTCCTGACGGAGATCCATATTTGTCGGTTTGTATAGCAAGTCAAAAGGAGTAAGATGGGGAGTGTATGGCTGCTAGGGCAGCCCCAGGTTTTTCCAAATCTTTACAGTATGGGTTGTATGGGGTTCTTCAAGGAGGTTTTAGATACAGGGTCGGCAGCACGAGTGTTGGGCCTGTGGTGTTGCAAACTTTCACAGACTATGGTGACCATTTTTCATCAGGTGGGCCATTTACCTGTATGCCACGTTAGTTGTATAAAAATATAGTGCAATATTCGCGGCAGTGCTAGGATCAGCTCGAACGGCATACAATGACTAAAAGCTTATAAGTATAGTTAACTTCATGCCTTCATTTCTATACACAGGGCTCGAGCATTAGTAGCATACCACCGCGGAGTTTACCAAGAGTTGTACGCGATACTGGAAGCTCATTCCTTCCCGCCGAGACACCATAATGCGTTACAGAATCTGTGGTACAAAGCGCATTATAAGGAGGCGGAGAAAGTACGGGGAAGGGCTTTAGGTAAGACTGATTTTTTATCTATACTTTTATACTAATACTATACTAGTTGAGTTTCTTTAGGTTCTTTTGTGACATGATCCCTGTCTCTCTTTCGAGAGATTTCTGACTACCCTCAGAAACAATAGTAGTTTTCGATACAAGTGTGGGATCTCTGTTATTACAACGAGTTACGACAGGTGTTGACCCGAGCCGAAGGCGAGGGTAGACAGTCGAAACGAGTTTAATAACAGTCCCACACGTTGTATTGAACAACTATTTTTAATACAGTTGCAAAAAAATTAAGCAATTTTATAAAATAATAAAAACACAATAAACCTGAATATCCAAAATGGCGCCAACCGTAAAAGAATAATAATTATGTACCTTCCTAAGCAGAGACTATGGCAGTGCACTTCATACAGCCAACTTTTTTTATATTTATAAATTTAATTTGGCCGATACTTATATTAATTTATGCCTGAATTTTAATTAAAATTACTTTTAATCCGATATTAAAATAAGTTAGTATCTTTTTTTAGAAATATTTGCATGAATCACAGACATTTTTTTGACAATTGGGAAAGAAAACGCACGAGTGCGGGAATGGTAAAGAAAAAGCACGAGTGTGTAATAGCCCACATCCCGAACGCTATACGTCCCTGTAATACACCACTTTTTGAGCAACTGTATTAAAAAGTCTTTTTCTTCATTTTCACATGTTTTTAACAACTTGAACGGCTGAATGGCATTAAAAAAATCTAAAGAATATCAACTTTTTCTGTTGGGCTTGAGAGGGTTTAAGCTGTTTCATATATTTTTATACCAACTTTCATCCCCTATTTCATATACATCGGGGTAGAGTATTGGAAGTTGTTCTTATTGAAGAGTATGTAGGTATGCTTAATTTAAAGACAAAGGCATTTTTTTATCTCCCATACATAAATTTCCACCTCGTTTCATCCCCTTGAGGGATGAATTTCGAAATACTCCTTTGCTAGGTACTTTTCTGAAAAATCTAAGTTCTAGAATAACATACAATAACCCTTTTTAGGTGCAGTAGACAAATACAGACTTAGAAAAAAGTATCCATTACCAAAAACGATATGGGACGGCGAAGAGACCGTGTACTGTTTTAAAGAAAAAAGCAGGAACGCACTTAAAGACTGCTATTATAGAAATAGGTAAGTTTTTTTTATTAAACGCTTACGGCCGACCAGAAGGACTGGCGGTCACCGCAGCCTATGGACGCTTGCAACGACACCAGAGGCGCCACACTCGCGCCGCCGACCGTGTAAAAACCTTCTAAGACCCCTTTTGAAGAACCCCATACTGTAGGCGTATGGGAAAACCGAGGCAGGAAGATCATTCCACAAAGTGTACGCGGAAGAAAGCCTCTATCGGATCTTACCGTGCTCGAGCGCTCCGAATGCAACGTGTGAGGATGAACACCCTGTCTGTGGCGAGCAGTGCGATGATAGAATGTAGCCGTAGGCATCATATCAAACAATTATTGTAGGATGTCTAGTTATTACGGTAGCTTTAGGTAAGAAACCCAAAAAAACATTAGTTAGTACATCTTTATAACCCGGGCTCTCCTCCGTCTTTAAAAGAAATGGAGACTAAAGAAATAAAAACTAATTCAACTTTCTAGGTACCCAACTCCAGACGAAAAGCGGGCTCTAGCGTTGAAAACCGGGCTAACACTCACACAGGTGTCCAACTGGTTCAAGAACAGGAGACAACGGGACCGGACTCCTCAGCAACCTAATAGGCCGTGAGTCTAACAATATCTTACTAATATAATAGCCTACAGATCATAATGTCAGTTTTATCTTCATAATGAGAATGATGAATGAGAAAGTGAATGAATCCATACGGACTTGACAGATATCTATGCAAATTTTAAAAGTCATCAGGTGAATCCCTGTCCGAATATTATTATTTTTCTTTCGTAAATTTTAGGAGCAAATTACGACATGTACATTTTTACAATTTGATTGTCAAATAATTGTGAAATTGAATTGTCAAATGTCCTATTAAAATGACTCCACTTTAGTACTCGTAGTACCTAGTATTTTCTCATTAGTAGGTAGGTAGGTCTTCTCTTTATATTGTGCTAATGTTATTGCGAAAGTGTGGCTTTCAGGCTTTTATTTTATAATAAGGTGGTAAACAAGATTACGGCCCACCTGATGGAAACCGTAGCCTAAGGACGTACCTAATGAGTGAATGAATCTGGCACAAATTTGGTATAGGGAGTATCTCGAAGTTATACGAACAGTCTACGTGATGCCAATAACACTGAGAGCTACTTATTCCCATAATAAGTTCACGTGGGAAACGGGAACTGGTACCGGATTTGAAGCGGGAGCAGCCGCGATCATCGTCTAGTCTAGTACCATCATATAAGCCGGCTGGTCGAGAATGTGTAGCTACTTAAAATCGGCTCGTCATAAGCTGCTCTACGGTTAGGAGGGAGGGTCTGGCCTTTCCGAGGGCTTACCCGGGCTTCCCGGTATTTTATAGGTATTCTACTATTGTCTACGACCGGGTAAGAGTCCGGCATGGCATCCATGAAAAAAGGGAGAGCATGATTGCGAACCGTGATGCGGAATTATTGATTTTGTGGCGAAAATTTGTCCAGTAATTGTCTGATTTGATTTATTAGATACTTTGCTAAAAGTCAAAGACAGGCTTCATTTTGAATCTAAAACAATGTCTTTGGAATAAAATTTCATTACGTAACTAAGTCCGATCTTAAAAATTTAAATCGACAGACCAAAGTGCCAAGTTCCTAAATCTACCTACCTACTTAAAACATATAGGTACAAACGTAAAGTAAATAAATCCAAACATTAATGGTTTCTGCACAAGGGAGCCATTGTTTTGAACACGTCGGAACGAATAGTCCGTTTCAAGGACTTTTTGACATTATTATTTTGTAGGGTCACCATGAAAATGGGGATTGGGTGTGCTATTTTATTGTAGGTAATGCCCGATTCTATTTGGCATCTAATTTGAGAAATAAAATAAACTCTATCAAATCGGTACCTAGTCTTAGTGAGAAAACTAGCCAAAAATGTTATTACCGATATATTTCGATTATAGCTATTTTTAATTCGACAATTATTCATTGCCATTTTCTCCACACCTATTAAACATAAACATTTAATATAAAAACCGGCCAAGTGCGAGTTGGACTCGCCCATGAAAGGTTTCGTAGCAGCAAGTAACATATTATAAAAGTTCTTAGAGTTCGTTGTAACTTTGATTGACGTTTTAACACGTTCGTAGTGGCAGTGATTTTTCTAACCGAAAATTGCGGTTTATGACGTATTAAAAAAAACTACCAGCTCTATCTCGTTCAAACCAATTTTCGTTGGTAGTTTTTACGGCAATGTACATCATATATTCTTTTTAGATTTATCAATCTCTTAGTTTAGAGTTAGAGGGGCGGGGGGACACATTTTGCCACTTTGGAAGTGTCTCTTGCGCAAACTATTCACTTTAGATAAAAATGATATTAGAAACCTCAATAGCATTTTTGAAGACCTATCTATAGATAACCCACACGTATGGGTTTGATGAAAAAAAAATTTAGAGTTTCAATTCTGAGTATGAGGACCCCCAAAATTTACTGCTTTTTTTCTAGTTTTATATAAGAATCTTAATGCGGTTCACAGAATACATCTAATTACCAAGTTTCAATAGCATAGGCCTTATGGTTTCGGAGAGAAGTGGCTGTGACACACGGACGGACAGACAGATAGACAGACAGACAGACATGACGAATCTTTAAGGGTTCCGTTTTTGCCATTTGGCTTCGAAACCCTAAAAAGGGGAAGAAAGTTTTCAATTCATATAAAATGCATTTTTTTTCAACACTACGAAAAACGTTGATGTAGGTAGGATTGTGTCAATTTGTACTATTGAATAAAATCAATGGTTGAAATCTTTCTCTGTTTTTAACTCTTCTTCTAATTCTGATTCGAATTGGTTGACAAAAATCTACTGCGAACGTTCCGCTTAATGAAGCTATAATGAGCTGTAATAAGCTATAATGAAGCTATGAAATTATAAGATTTTTTTTATATGACAATGTTTACGTAAATTTGGTTTCTTGACTGACTCACTCACTAGCCCTGGTGTTTTCAATTTTAATGAAATCATAAATCCCAACGGTTCAATTATATTATTGTTTAGGTATCTGCAATAATTCAAATTCATGGTTAACCTTTATTTATGTAGAATTGTACTTACTTCGTCTGACCTTTTAATTGTTTAAGATTCTTGTTTTAATCACCTTTAGCCGCGATAAAAATCTAGAGAGCGTTTATCGTGCGCCGGGCTAAGGTACCACCGTACCACTCTGATAATGACACTCTTCGCTAGAAATAAGTGACTTAGCTTAGAGAGCCTTCAAATTAGAGGTGTGAGGAAGCGCTGCAGTGCGCCACCACTAATTCTCATACAATGTAGCTGTCGTAGCGCCACTATCGTGATCATCGCATCATCACTATAAATTAAAGAATTTACTGAAGCAGTAGGTCTCGCGTCTATGGCGCCACAAACGCACCACTGTAGCGCTTCTTTTTGGCGCTTTTTTATGTTTCTGATTTGAAGGCGCCCTTAAAAGATCATTTATCTGTCAAATCATAGAAACTTGGATATAATAATAATGGTATCATTGGGTAGTCAACTTGAGGGCTATCTATGCCTATCAGCAATCCCTTCCAGCCCAATGATACAGTGATTGCGTGTTTGTAAAATAGTTTAAGATCTTTTCAGATCATCTTACTCACCATTTTTAGTAGATTTGCTAAAATGCCACGGTATTACTACAGTCATTATTAAACACCAAAAGAAAACTATAGTCAAAAAGCTCTCGTACACTTTAATCTATAACAATGCAGTAGCAACCACATGGTTCAAACACTAGCAACAAAAAAACTATTTGTAAAGATTCGAAACACTTTTTCTTTTCCAAATTCGAATGAATTGTCGTAAACCCTCATTATGGCTCATTAATCAAAGGCAAAGGTCACTTGCAAAAAAAAAAACAATGCCACATGTGGACATAAGCAGCGCGTAGTCCAGGATTTCTGAGAAAAAAATTGAAATAGAACAAAATAATGCTTTTTTTTTGCTCACAGAACGTTGGACGCTAGATTAAACAGGCCTATGTCCATTTTTTATGGGTTTACTGGCAAACATTTCCGGAATGGCTAGGCCAGGGTACGAGAGTTAATCTGTAGGTACCTAAATACACTCGAGAGCAATGAATCCGGGTCACTTAAAGAATCCTAAAAATCTCGGAAACTAAAAATGCTAGGTTAATGCAATAAATTGTATTTAATAGACAATGTAATACTCCTTAAATGAAGGTATTAAAACTTCTTAGTTATTGTAAAGTTATATCATAAAAAAATCAAATTTGAAAAAGGGCCACTTTCGAAGATGGAACTACGAAATTACAGCATTTGGTGTTGCTTTTGTTTGTAATCTGTCATTTATGTGGGTACATAAACCATGTTGATAGTGCTCTATATTCATTAATCAAGCTGAAATTATGTCGCTTACGCCTGAAGAATGCACCAGAATACTTACAATGCTGGAAACCGGCCGGAGTCAGCGCGATACAGCCAGGACTGTCGGTGTGTCGCTGTCAACAGTACAAAGAGTTCTCCGACGTTACGAAGAAACTGGTTCTAACCTACGCAGACCAGGAACGGGCAGAACCAGGTGTACCACAGCACGAGAAGACCGATACTTTGTGAACACCATGCTTCGAAATCGCTTTCTCACAGGAACTGAACTCACCAATCAGTTTCGACGCCTCGGAGGAAGTAACCCAAGTGCATGGACAGTAAGACGTCGGCTTGCTGAATCTAACTTAAAACCCCTTAGACCTGCAAACGGCCCTAAACTGGAGCGTGGGCATCGTATTTCGAGACTAAGGTATGCCCAGAGCCACGTAAATTGGAGTATTGAAGATTGGTCAAAAGTTATGTTCTCCGACGAATCAAAATTTATGCTCTACAAGCACGATGGAAGACACAGAGTGTATCGAAGACCAGGGGAAAGATTCAAGCAAGCATGCATCGAAGAAAAAGTAGCCTACGGTGGTGGGTCTGTACTTGTGTAATTTCTTCTGAAAGTCGCACAGAGCTGGTGATCATAGAAAACGGCTCTTTAACTAGCGTAAGATATGTGGAAGAAATCCTCAATGATCACGTTGGTCCATTTATGGTCAATTTAGGTGAGGATGCTATATTTATGCATGACAATGCCCGACCTCATACAGGTAGGATTGTGAATGACTACCTTCAAGAGATGAACATTACTCGTATGGAGTGGCCAGCGCGCAGCCCGGATATCAACCCGATCGAGCATGCTTGGGACGAGCTAGGCAGATGCGTAAAACAACGAAACCCTCCCCCAATCACGCTTCGTGAGCTCAAAATTGCTCTCACAGAGGAATGGGAGAATATTCCCCAAAATCGTATAAGGAACTTGGTGTAAAGCATGCCAAACACGCAAACGAGGAGGCAATACGAAGTATTAAAATTCAAGAAAATCGTAATAAAGTTCAAAAATTTCATGTTTCCTATTTTTGTTTTAAGGAGAGATCGGCAGTTTTTTCTTTATGTAATTTTGTGTTAATAAAATGTATGGTGACTCATATTTTTTTACTTTCATTTAAGGAGTATTACATTGTCTATTAAATACAATTTATTGCATTAACCTATCATTTTTAGTTTCCGAGATTCTTAACATTCTTTAAGTGACCCGGATTCATTGCTCTCGAGTGTATTACAGCATAATAGGTAATACCTATCGTGGGTAGGTATTAGTGATTTGCGAAACACCTCCTGTATATCCAAGTAACATTTACATTTTACTACATTCCTCGATATTCCCAAAAGCCTACAGTATGGGGTTCTTCAAAAAGGGTCTTACAGGGTCGTCGGTAGTGCGAGTGTAGCGCCTCCGGTGTTGCAAGCGTCCATAGGCTGCGGTGGCCACCAGTACACCTGGTGGACCGTATGCTTGTCTGCCACCTTAGTGGTATAAAAAACATAAAGTGACCTATCTCAATAAAATTATAGTAAATAAATTTGGGGGCACGGGAGTGCCCCTAAGCCAAGTCGAGCGCGAAGCAAACACTGCCGTACCATCCTTTACTGGAACCATTTCGCTGCATGTTCAGGCCCCTATTTGAGAACTTCTGGATAAGACCAGAACGCAGAAATTTTCGTCATCCTGTAAGCTATAACCACATTCTTAAAATCCAAAATTTCAAGTCTGAAGGTCATTTAGTTCCGAAGTTGAGCGAAAGCAAAGTTTCGCATTTATGACACTCACTCAGTCATGATCCCATAAACTCAGAGAGCTGAAATTTGGTACCTACAGAGTTAGGGTTTAATGACCACATGAAGGGAAATCTATAAAAACTAGGAAAATCCAAGATCTGGAGTACCTGGTTACCCTGATTAGACTAGAAATAAAGCAGCCCACCAATTTGAAAATTTTTTGTAGAGGCGGTATGTCGATCTCTAATAGTTATTGAATCCACGTTTTCCAAGTGGCAATTTTCCATCGTCAATGGGTAGTTCTGGCGACAGATTGGTGCAATGGTGTCATGAAGCACCTGGTTTTGTACCCTTGTGTACCCTTCAACGGCCAAGTCACACAACATTAATTACTATAATAATAAAGAAATCGCAGTAAGGAACCTTAGACTTGGCACGACTTTGTCTAGATCTCATTACTTTTTAGAGATAAACAAGCAGCTCCATCGAGACTTGGCTAGTTTTTGGTGGGATTAATATTACTATTATTAGAGTTAACGGGATATTTACCATGTCTTTTTGAGTATTTCCGACATTTCGGCGCTGTTGCAAGTGCCATGATCACGGAGGAACTGATTAATATTACATTATAAAAAATGAGAAAAAAATGAGGATTAATATTACATTATAAAATGGCAAACATAATAAAAAGGTTAAGAATAGGGATGGGGTATGATTTTCTCAAATGAGTTTTAGTAGATTGTAAAGCGTAATAATTGAAATTATGTTTCTTATTTTTCAGAGAGATGCTAGTGCCAGCTCAATATGCAGGTCCACAAGGTGGTTTAGCACAAGCTTTACTGCCAAATGCCTACTATCATCAGTTACCAGATCCGACGCATTATTTACATAGTGGAGCACCTTAAAAGTTACTTTGTTAATCTTAAATCATGTTTAATATTATTGTATTTAATTTTTAAGACAAAAGGACTGTGCAAAGTGTTATTTATGTTCATAAATTATATATTAAGGTGCTTATAATGTAAGATATAAAATAAGATCATAATTGGCCCAGTACTTGTTTTCATACAAAATGAAAAATAACCTTAGCTAAGGCTATATTTTCTCTTTTAAACATTTTTTCAAAGATTATTTTCCTTACAAACTGTGAATAATTTGCACAGGCGCGGCGTGTCGAAAAGATCAGGCTGTTATAGGATTGAAAATATTTAATTCTTTGATTTTGGTCACTTACTTTTATCTAGATATCCCTAGATAAACCTAAACATTGATATTACACCGAGTGAAATCCAAACTTGCATGCTGAATTTAATATCTTGTAAAATTGACAGAGCCTACAGATAAAATAGCTGTGAGTCAACCAAAAATAAACTTAGTCCTTAAAATAGTCTTAGGCACTAAATTCGTTTTGCCACAAATGATTTTATATTATTTGTTATTAGAGAAATAACAGGTACCTGTGACTGTAATTTTAGTTTAATCACAAGGATGGTTTGACGGTAAGAAAAATTGTCCTATTTGATTATATTAAGTTAGTAAGAAGCTATAATGTTTAGACAAGAAAAAATGCTGATGTAGGCATAGCGTAAGGAGTGTAAAATGTTTCTTATCAAACCATCGAGGTTCAAACAATTTTGACCTGGCATGTTTTGTGGCAAACCTGAAACTCTGGGCCCAACGCCTATAATTTATATTAAACTCTAATAGAAATTTGCAGTTTCATGTAAATTTGCAGTTTCACCTGCTTTACAGGCGCTTGACCCAGAGTGTCAGGTTCTTCAAAGCAGTGCAATTTAACACAGAACCAAAACCAAACATTGTCCCTATTTTCCATTTTGTTTCGTCCAATTCTAACTAACACATAATTAAAAGATGTTTAATTTCAAAAGAAAGTCAATTTGGTATTTCAGTAGGCTTGAACGCAATCAGGTGTTGACACTCCTACATTTAATACATACTCTTACAGTGGTTAGTGTGCCTGACTACGGAGACGGAGATATTGAGTATGATTCCCACTCAGGACAAATCCCGTTGTTAGATGAGCACAGTGATTTGTTCTGTATCTGGGTATAATCTATCAATGGTATATTACATATGTATTTAGAAATATATAACTATGTTCTGCATGTTTATCAGTCATCTAGATACCGTACAAGCTTATATTAGCTTAATTTGGGCTAAATGATGCGTGAGAATGCCCACAAACAAATATATTATATTATTTGTATTTATATTATTTACATTATTCTATTGATTTATATTATAATTGTGACTTTTATTGGTATACGAGTATATTTTTAATTGTTTATAGATGTGTATAGTACTTAAAACTTATATAGGTGTGACTTTAAAAGGCCATGTAAAGTGTAAGATACGTAAAGTAGTTATACAGTGTCATTACTACGAAATAGAGAATACAAAGTGCATAGAGTAGTCAGTGATTGTTTTAGTTAGAATATATTTTACATTATTTAATTACACGCGTTGGTTTGCGTAGGTTTAGTTTACCGCACCTCTTTTCAAAGGATTTATTTTGATTGAATAATGCTCAAAATATTACTATAGTCGTTATATTTTGTTTGTAGGGTGCTGATTAAGTTCCAAACCATTGTATTCTAGTCTGGAAGTGAATAAAATTCTATAAGAATGAAAATAATTGTTTTTTTTGTACCGATTTACTATTAGAGAAATATTTTATGTTAGTCAGTGTCAAATTAGTGGCTCTAAAGTAGGTAAATGAAATGATCAGCGTGTTCAAAATTATTTCTAATATGTAAATACCTATCCCTACTAATATTATAAATGTGAAAGTAACTCTGTCTGTCTGTTACGTTTTTTGAATTTGGCATGGATACAGTTTCAGTCCAAGGGAATGAAAATAGGGTTCTTTTAACTGACTGGACCGCAAAAGGAGGGTCATGATATTACGCGATAACAACTTCTACGCGGACGAAGCCTTGATAGAACGCTAATATCTTAGGAGCTACTGGCTGGATTATAATTTCTCATACTGATAAATGCACTAAGGATTTTGGAAATATTTTAGGACTCACTTCATTAGGTAAATGACACTAAAATGGAACCTTAAATTCTTACCTAATTGATGAGAATAAATTAACACCGTGTGCTTTTTACAAAATAATTTTAAATAATTATTCGCTACCTAAAGTAAACAATAGAAAAAACACCTCTCAAAACTATTAAAAATCATCGAAATAGCAGGAATAATCCAATTTTTAAAGGTAAATTTCGATGATTTTCAGAGGATTTTTCGCAAGTAGGTAAATAATTATTTTCTAGCACAAGGTGTTAAATTCGAATGTTCCGGACGCAAAGTGAGAGAATGAACACCATATCTGACATTTCATCAGATTACAACCCACTATTCGGGCACTGAAACACGCATCAAGTGGCCAAGTCTCCTCTTCTGTCACGAAGGGGCTCCATACCACCTGTAAGTATCTATAATGATCGTCGACTATTTTATGGTTCGCTTTTGCACCGAGCCGAATGTACGAAACTGATATTCGGGTACCACGGTCTAAAGGTGATATGACAGCAGTTACATAATAATCGATTCAAAAAATAATAAATCGTTTGAATTCGACAAGCTTAAGAAAATTTTCAGTCTGTCTTTAATAATTTTTATCCAAAAATCTAGAAATGAATTTTTCAAGACATTGATAATAATAATAATTAGTAAAAATTCACGTTCAAATTCTTGAAAATACTAACATATTGTATGATCGTTGATTACTATGTTAGTCGATTTTTCTCACAAGACTATATTTTTCTGAAATTTATTATTGCAGTTACTACAAATGTCAAAACTGACAAATGTCAATGTCTGGTTTCTCTGTCAGTCAGTGGTGTATTGGTCATTTTATTTCGTATTGAAAGAAGCCTTTGTTTTCATTTTAATTTGTACGAAATTACGTAGAACAGGCATTTATATCTTGAATAAGACTGTCTTTAACAGTTAATAAGCTTATAGATGTTCAAAAAATAAAGTACAAAGCTGTTTCAATTGTTTTCGACGTTAGTGAAAGGGTGTATGGTGTGAAAAGACATAACACTAAAGTTCGTAACTATGAGTGATACAAAATCTTTCGTGAACTTCTCATGTCAACGATGCTTACAGCCTCTGAAGCTGGACGAATCCCTGAACAATCTTGGCGAACATACTATTGCTGATCTCACTTTACAGATACGAAGAAACAATGAGGTAGATCTAGATATGCAATCGACCAGTTTAGAACATTATGTCGCACCATTCCGTATGTCGGAGTCAGGAAATGGTGCTAATGGCTTCATGGTGATCTCAGACGGCTGGGAAACTACATCGTTAGGACACCAGCTGCATGTAAAAGCTACACTATTTGATTTACTGTCAAATAATTCGGATGTAGATCACCCTCTCTGCGATGAATGCACCGATACTCTATTAGAACTAATGGACAATCAATTGAAGCAAACAGAGGCTGAATGGAAAGATTACAATGACTATTTAAAAAAGTTGGAAGATGATAAAGAGGATTTGAATTTAGAAGGCTTAGAAAAAGAACTCGAAGATTGGAAACAAGAACAAAGTAGGTTATTACAAGAATTATCATCGCTACAGAAAGAGGAAAGAGCTATGAAAGAAGAGATAGATGTACAGGAAAGAGAGAAGGAAAGACTGGAAAAAGAACAAGATGTATATTGGAGGGAATACACTAGGTATCGGAAAGATTTATTAACTATTGAAGACCAAATGAAATTCTATGAAAGTCAAGTAGCATACACTCAATCACAACTAGATAAATTAAGGAAAACGAATATATTTAAAGCTACGTTTCATATCTCTGATTCGGGGCAGTTTGGTATTATAAATAATTTTAGGCTAGGTAGACTGCCAGACGCACCAGTAGATTGGTCAGAAATTAATGCAGCTTGGGGTCAAACGGTCCTTCTTTTAGCATCGTTGGCTAGAAAAATAAGTTTCACTTTTCAACGGTACCGTCTAATACCGTATGGCAATCATTCTTCTATAGAAGTTTTGGAAGATCAGAAAGTTCTACCGTTATATGGTTCTGGAGGCTTCCGTTTATTATGGGATACTAAATTTGATGCGGCTATGGTAGCATTCTTAGATTGTTTGCAGCAGTTTAAAGAGCAAGTCGAGAAAGGTAATACAGGTTTCTGTTTGCCATACAGGATTGATAAAGGAAAGATTGAAGACACAGCATCACCGCCTCACGCGTACTCTATAAAAATTCAATTTAACTCTGAAGAACATTGGACGAAAGCCTTAAAATTTATGCTTACCAATTTAAAATGGGCACTGACCTGGATTTCTTCACAATTCAGTGAAGATAAACCAGATGGCTTTTAAAAAATATTTTAATATTGCTCTTTAAGCATTTTCAAATGTTTTACGAGTTCCTATCCACTGGCATAGGAGTTCCTATACACTGAGATTAGATTATCAAAGCTATTACAGGTGTGTATCAAGTTGTATAATATTGGTTATAGTCAATAGTAAACATTAACGGTTTCTTCTTAATGTGAGCTCGGGGCCACTTGTTGATATAAATATTAAATGGAACATATTTATGACAACATATAACTTGAAGTTAATGAATTTTCTCAATCATGGAAATACATCTGAGTTTACTGATCGAAATTAATTTAAACTTTACATAAAGAATACAATTTTATTTTATAAATTTAACATTCATTAAATAAAAAAAATAAGTTTAGCCGTGTCTCGCTGAGTCTGCTGGCTATGTCAAACTTTGACATACTTGTTGTGTCTAAAACTGTTTTAATCAATGAAAGTTGCTGAATGTGTATAAACATTGTTCTGTAAAACTCTTGTCACAATGTTCTAAGAAATTTCTATTAATATATTTGATAGCTAAATAACAATCAAAGTAAAACATATCGTCCCCGTAGAGCGAAATTTAACTAACTGACACTTTTAGGTAAAATGAGTTATTGATACCATGACGATCACAATTTTTTTCTTTATTTTTCTATCTAACCGCCATTTCCCTATTTAAATAAATAACAAAGTTAGCTTATGTAAAAACTCACTATAACTCAAGAATATAGTACAAGTATCAGGGCTTAATTGAATAAGACGTGTTATTAATTTTTACATTTACTGTTCTTGACTGAAGACAACAATCAAATGCCTTTAATTATTTTTAATCTAAAGTGTCTGAGTTTATTTGCCATTACCTACAAAAACGAAATTCATTAAGTGATTTTAGTTAGTATAAATTGCGTAAAAAGAATGAGCGAAAAGTGAATAAGTTGTTTTAGTGACATTACGTAATCTAATTTATTTAATTTTTATCATTTTTAAAAGTAATAAGTAACTATTACCATTTAGTGAGTTTACGCACACAATTATTATGTTAAATTAGAGTATTTCAACGTAACTAAAATCCTTCAATTAGTTATAACTCATGAAAAAAGGACAAACTATTCAAAAATGTAGTAGCGCCCGCGACTTGAGTAGTTATTACTCGAGACGGCACGCCGCTCCCGCGCATTCCTCACCGCGTATGCGTCTCGCGACCCAACCGGGCGCCTCATTCCTGCTACATTTCCTGACAACATACGTAGATCATTCAGTTTTGGGTATCACTTTGAGAAAAATGGCACAAAACATAGAGTGTGCAAAGATTTTTTTCTTAAGACATTGTGCATTTCTAACGGACCAGACAATAAGGCACTAAAAAATCAAGACCTGTTAGGCAACTATATCGGGCAAGATAGACGTGGCTGTCTAACGCCATTTAATAAAACAAATCCAGAGGCAGAACGCCAAATAGTGGACCATATTAACAGCTTTCCTCGATTAGAGTCCCACTATTGCAGGAAGAAGTCGAAAAGGCAATATTTAGACTGTAAATTATCTATAGCTAAAATGTATGAGCTCTACAAAGCAAAGCTTCAGTCAGAAGACATAGAACCATGTTCTCTATATATGTTTATAAAAAAATTTTTGGTTCCAAATTTAACTTATCTTTTTACACCCCGAAAAAGGATTTGTGTTTGTAATGCACAAAATATGATAACTCAGGTCGACTGGAAGAGCTAAAAGAAGTATACGACGCCCATATTGCTAGAAAAAATGAATGTCAAATGGCCAAACAAGCTGACAAAGAGCGATCCAGCGAGACTCTGCAAATTCCAGTCAGTGGAGTTGGAGTCCTTTATTATACTAGAAAACTAAACGTTCAAAACTATACTATTTATACAGCAAAACTTCCAAATGAAGCTTACTGTATTCTATGGAACGAAATTAACGGTAAAAGAGGTAGTGTAGAAATAGCACGGCTATAAATTGGTGGATAAAGCAAATACTTGACACTATAAAAGAAGTTACGATGTATAGTGATACGTGCGCTGGTCAAAATCGTAACCAGTACATAGCAGCATTTTTGCTTCACTTGGTCCAACGATCTGATAACAATCTGGAAATATACGAACAAAAGTATTTAGAAAGCGGACATATTCATATGGAAGTGGATTCCATGCACAGTGCAATCGAAAAGGAACAAAGACATTCGGCAGTATACTCAATGATAGATTGGAAATCCATCATGGCTCGAGCAAGATCCCAACGACATACGAAATATATACCACCATACAACGTTCAAGAATTATTGTACAGCGATATGCTCGACGTAAGAGCTATAAATGAGGCATTCATTAAGAATACTACCAAGGACGAGAATGGCAATAAGGTCTTGTAGTTAAAAATTAAATGCCTCAGATTTGATAGGCAGCTCCCTGGAATAGTACAATTCCGTTATTCACATGCAGGTCCTTATCTTAAGATGGATGTTCTAAAGCCAGAAGAAAAACAAATGCGTATAAGGACAAGAAATAAACAAGGCCAAGAAATTGTCAACGTCACTGATGAGCGAGGCACTAGGGATGTTATTATAAAAAAATCCAAGAATTTTCAGTAACAAAGGCTTACCCAAACGCTCTCCCTATATCTGAAGCCAAGAAAAAAGACCTTATAAGTCTTTGCACCAAGGGAATTATTCCCCACGAGCTGCATCCATGGTACCACTCACTCCCCACGAATAAAACAGCGGTTGACAGAATAGGCCAGCCCGATACAGAACACGATGAGGAGTACTGCGACGAACTTTTATATATACCAAGTAAATTATGTATCTTATGTTTTAGAATTTCTAAAACAAAGTGAATGCGTATACTAAGACTCCACTGTCCATCACCAGGCTGTGTCGTGATAGCTAGACAGTTGGAAGTTTTCACCGATAATGTCCAATCAATCAAATCCGCCTATGGTAGTCCATTGCTGGACGTATTTTAATTACAAATTGCGTAACATGCACGGCCCTGTCCTCTCTACAACCATTTTCAGTTCGTCATTCCATCTTGCAGTTGGCCTCTAACCCACGTTTACCAAGTCGAGGTCTCCACTCTAGAACCCGTTTGCTCCATAGGCCATCAGTTCTTCTACTTATGTGGACAGACCACTGCCACTTCAAAACGCACTTGTTCCAGCGCTCGATGTGCAACTTTAAGGGCATGGACTAGCCCCACATAATAATGTTTTTCTATTAAAAATTGGAAAAATGTAATAAGAAAAAATAGCTCTTTGCAGTTGGCAGTTTTCTTTTTTCATTTATTAGAGTTCCATACCCAAAGGGTAAAAACGGGATCCTATTCATGAGAATTCGCCGTCCAACTGTCTCTCTATCTGTCCGTCACGAGGCTGTATCTCAGTAACCGTGATAGCTAGAGCTGAAATTTTCACAGATTAGGTATTTCTGCTGCCGCTATAACAACAAAAACTTAAATAAAAGAAAGGGGGAATAAAGAGGAATTACCATACAGCATACGTGATTTTTAGTCGTTTTTTGGTACGTCACCCACTTTGCGCGAGTCGGACTCGCCTTGGTCGGGTTTTTTGTTTATTTTATCAATAAAAATTATTGTGAAACATTTTATGATGAAAATTCTTGATTTTACTGGTCGTTTTATTATTTTTTATTCTTCCTCTTTGTTGACTATGTTCAATAAAACATATAATGGTAAGTATAATAACAAGTAATAAATCACCAACTCACTTTAAATCGTTCAGTTAGTACTCTCATTTAAGTAACATTTAATTAAAGACATTTATGTTAATCCTATAACATTTTTTAGAAGTGCAGAAAGTAACTAACTATGATTTTTCCTAATTACTCATTATTTATGAAGAAAAAATCATATGTCTGATATTTAGTACCAAGGAAATAACCACTTTAATTTAAGCTCATTCAAAAAATTTCGATAAACATTTTATTTCAAAGGTTATGATTTTTTTTCTATTATGGAAACTTTAAACGCCCGTATCTCAAAACTAGCCTCATGTCAGTTAGTTAAATTTCGCTCTACGGGGACGATATAAGGTATATTAGTATTAATTTGAATCTGTGATAGGTACAGTGCCCTTTTCGAACATGGTACAGTTGACTAGTTCAGCTGACCAGAGAGCAGGTAATTTTTGTTCTTGGTACAGTTGTCCAAAATGCAAAAAAAAACATTTTTCCATGCTACATCTCCTACAGTGCCTGCAATCAATGTCAGGAATATACTTCACTCAAGCACTGGCTATATGTATATGCAGCGATGCCCTGAAGTCAGATTCACCTTACATGGTCTATTATTATCAATAAATGTTTTTGTACAGTCACAAACTTTAATGTAGGACCCTCCTAAGTTGGAATATTGTGGAGCAAACTGAAGAAATTTTGAGGTAGCATTGTTTGAGGATCTGGGTTGAGCATTCCTTTATAAATAGAGGATTGTTTATTAGAACGATAATAATTGTTTATGAAGTTCTTTGTGAAATTTGAACAGTAGGTAGTGTAAGTATGATTTCATTCAGATTTTATGCATGTAGGGTGCATAAAGATATGCTTACCAGACATGGTGATGTTTAGTATTGAAAGATTAATCCATATTTGGTTCTTGACTTTATTGAATTGTAAATTTTTAAAACATTTTGAGGAAATGGGTCCCAAATTAAAGTGCGTGATCGTACTGTATATAATGCAAAATTAGTTGTCTAAATATCCATTTGAGCACTGTTCGGCCATATTTTATCGTATTTCGAACAATTTAGAAGAGATATCCTCCTTTGGTAAGCATCGAGCACACAAACACCACATTACATTTCTTCGGTATTTTTTTTTGTTTTTGTAAATGAAATAGGTACTTAGTGAAAAATAAGCAAATAGCTTTGTCCCTTTTTTTCATACGTAAGTATTACTTATGGTCTTTTGTAGTCTCTTTCGTTTTCGCGCGTAAATTAATGGCGTCTTGATTGTGTGTTCATTATAAGTAGTTTAATATGTAAAAAAACCTCTTGTCCTGTGCCTGCTATTTGTTACGTGATATATTTTATTCTGTGATTTCTACTCGTCCCAAGTGTGTATATTTCTGTACCTGTATGTAGTGTTAGTAAAATAATAGTTATAAATACAACATTGGTCTCAAAATGTAAATTTCATTTGGAGTAATCGGAGTTAATCCCATCGCCATCCTTATACCTATTCTGGTAACTGTTCCCCGCGACTTTATCCGCATAGAAGATGTTATCGCATAATATCATTACCCTCCTTTTGCAGTCGGTAAAGAAGTAGCCTATGTCCTAACTCCTACCCAGGGACTTTCTATCAGCGGTTTAGGCGTAAAAGCATGACAGACAGACATACAGACAAAGTTACTTTCGCATCTATAATATTAGTAAGAATAGGGTCGACAGCGCGAGTGTAGTTCCTATCATAGATTTAGAATTTTTCGCTACTCTCAAATACATTACATACATTACGTACATTCTAAATCTATGGTTCCTATGGGGTTGTAAAATCATAGGCTGCTACTACTACGTAAGTAGGACTGTGGTCACCACAGTACTTACATCAAGGGGGCCGTAACTTGTAGGAATTAAACCTTAGATTATAGACTTTTAAATAAAAAACTATACTTAAATGAAACTCCTGGTCGTGGTTATTTTGGAAGATTCGCTAAGTATTAAGTACTTTTAAACCTATTTCTATTTGGTCCCGGTGCTATAGAATTTAGTATCTAAACATTGGAGCAACTTTTTTCCGGACTTGCATCGCAGACTTGATTGTTTTTAACTACTATTACGAATTTAACGCCATCTGTACAATTCAGTAGGAACTAATACAAGCATAACACAACTACCGTTTCATTGTCTATCAAAAGTTTCAGTATAGCCATATAGATGGCGACACTATCCTGTAAAAAATGTATTGAGCAGATATTAACGATACGGTCCTGAAAGGCCCCCGTTCCCTGTCTTCTTGAATATCGTGCGTGGTTTATTTTTTTTACACGCGTAGCTCTTAACCGTTTGACTGATGGGGAATCATATACGGTATATTGTTCATTCAGGTCAAAGAGGTGCTACGGAAGTCAAAGGGGGCCCATTATAAAACCTACGTGGATGCCACGTCGGTCTCCTTCTCCTACTGACTAAAACCACACGAAGCCCTCCAACTGTCTATGGCTGGGAGACCCGGGCATCCCTTCGGAGAAATGTCCCTTGGTTTCCAGCAGACTTTAGCTGTCACCGGGGCCTCGCCTAGCGAGTTCGGCTGCTATCCCGCGTCTAGGGAAATGGTTCCGGTGCTATATCACTACCATAAGTGGAAATACTAATATAAATAGTTTTTACACGTATGTCACTACTGGGGGAAGGGGGCTACAATCCGACTACTATAAGAGGCAAAGAGACACGCCACCGTCTTGGCCTGCCTTTGTAAGGACGGCGAACAACCAACTCGCAGTTCTCAGACCCTCGGTCATGGAGACTGGTAATCCTGGGCATCAGAATATTGAGCTAACCGGTCCATTATCGCTTTAATTTTAATTATTCCAATGAAAATGTATTTGCATATCATTTCCCTGGTTATAAAATGTAAATGAGGATAAATGTACAGCAATATCATTAAAATTAAGTACCTACCTACTTATAAGTAGTTTGAGTGATTGGCAATAAATATGTTAACTAGCATACGCCCGCGGCTCTGTCCGCGTAAAAGTCAGTTATCCAACAGAAGCTACTATATAACAACCACTTTACTCTGACCCCTTCAATGTACAGCGCGTCTAGTACATCAGGGTTCAAACTTTATTGACGTGTCTGCTCTACCAATATGCAACAGTATTTGAACTGAGGAACATTAAAAAAAAACTAAAAAAATTATATTTAACTAGCTGATGCCCGCAGCTTCGCCTGCGTAAAATTTGTTCCCGCGGGAACTTATTCCCGGGATAAAAAGTAGCCTATGTGTTATTCCAGACTATAATGTATCTCTGTACCAAATTTCAGCCCGATCCGTTCAGCGGTTCGAGCGTGAAAGAGTAACAAACATCCACACTCACAAACTTTCGCATTTATAATATTAGTAGAAGTAGATAAGATTAATTTATCTACTGGATTTTGCGTCAAATCGGAACAAACGTATCGGCAAACAGACAATTTCGCTCGGTAGATTCGAATCTAACCGTGTTATTTTTTAGTGACCGACCGAAGTTTCGGTTTCGGTTTCGGTTTCGGCCAGTTTCGGCCAAAAAATCGAGTTTCGGCCGCAGTTTCGGTTTCGGCCAAAATGGGCCGAAACTTTCGGCCGGGCCGAAACCCACGTGTTCATGAATTTTGAGTGTCTGGCTGTGCTTGTGACGTGGTTGGGGTCAGCCCAACCAGTTAATATATTACTAACCGAAGATTTAGATATTTAAAAACGACTTCCAATCAACAGTTATAATAATACGACTTTATTTAAGCCACAAGCAATTACGAGTACAATCATTGAGAACTATTAGACAGTTACCCCTGTGTTATGTCTTCGACCTCCTTTTTATAGGATCCCGTTTTTACTTTTGGTTACTGAATCCTAAAGATCTAGGACATTACATAACCCTACCCCTTTGTTGTCGGTTCCGAAGACTGTGTTGATCGTCTATCAGGAGGCTGTAACTCATCCACTGTGATAGTTAGACAGATATTTTTTTACAGATGATGTATTACATTTGCCGCTGTAGCAACAAATAATACAAATAGACAAAATAATAGTATTAAAGGGGGCCTCCCATACAACAACCGCGGCTTTTTGCCGCTTTTCTTGTACGGAACCCTTCGTGCGCGAGTCCGGCTCACTCGTGCCCAGTTTTAGTTATACACTTCTAGAATGTAACCAAAACCGGCCAAGAGCTAGTAGCAGAGCACCGTGTGGTTTTAGTCGGTAGGAGCTCGCAATAGCATCTATGAGTAATTCCACACGTAAAAGAAAGAAACTCATCTTAAGGTGGAGATATTTCTAAAATAAACACTTGAGAAGATTTATACCGTTGATCGATGGCACTTGGTGGAACTTGCTGCACCTATTGAAAAAATAACCGGCTAAGTGCGAGTCGGACTCTCACACGGAGGGGTTAAAGCTTGACCCTATTAACGAGACATAAGGCCAAGCCGACCGTCCATCTCTTAGTCACGAGGTTGTATCGCTGGAACCACGCCAGATAGAGGCCTAAAATTTTCACTGATGATGTATTTCTGTTGCCACTATTTTTACTCTTAAATCCTACAGAGATACTATGCCTCAGTCCTACCGACTAAAAACCACGCATTGGGAGCCCCAAATTGCCCTCGGAATGATACATACTGCAGCCGCGTCTTTGGGGGGTTGTTCAGTTATTATCCCGCTACTTGAGAGGGGCATGCATGAATCTCAAACTTCATGCTATCGTCTAGGCCCTACTTCTATAAGGACGGTGAGCAGACGCCCTCAGGCCCCTGGTCATAGAGGCTAATAGTATAGGGCGCGCCGTCGCCGACTGTGCCACTTGGGTGGGAGAGTTCTCTCCCGCTTGCTCCCCGGCGCTGTCTCTTTTACGAGCATGACCTGTTCATAGGAAGAGGACTATGGTACCGCTCTAGCGCCTTCTTGCGCCATTTAAACAATGACGCAAGGGCCCTCGCTTCCAGGTCCCATAGAGGGGTCACGGCTAGAAGACATGCCACCTCAACTGAGATCATGCGGTATCCCCTTATCCTTACCCTGACAGCCATCGCCTTCTGCGGGCTAAGCAATCTAGTCGCATTGCTGGCCACCAGGATCTCCGCCCATACGGGGCCCTCTTATAGGGCCCTGCTCCGCATGATCCCAAGGTACAGTCTCCTGCAGGGAGCGTTGGGTCCCCTGATATTGGGCAACAACCGCGAGAGTGCGGCTCTCCCTCAGTTTTGGGACCAAACTTCGGAAGTGGTATCCGAAGTTACACCGGTTATCGAGTACGAGCCCCTGATACGTCATCGAGAGCTCGGTGCCGATGCTGACGCCCCCTATATGTAAGCTGGATCCCGCAGGTGTACTTTAGGGCTGCGTCTCGTTGCGTTGCTCCTCGCGCCGCGCTGTACACGTTACGCACGTAACAGGTAACCCCGACACCTCTGAGCAACGGACCACGCAGCACCTAATCGTAACCGATGTTCCACTGAAACGGTTCAAGAACGATCCCTGTGGAACACCGAACGACACATCTCGCCGACCCTCTCTCGGGTAAGTTTTGGCCCTCTCGAAAAGATAGGCCCCGACAATTCGACGGAGGTATTGAGGCATCCCATGGTAAATAAGCGCCTCCCAAACGCAGCTCCAGGGCAAAGTGTTGAAAGCGTTGGAGATTTCAAAAGACACTGCCACCACCAACCACATCACCATGTGCTGTTGCCGCTATAACAGAAAATACCTACGACAATCAGAAAAAAACATCCACACAACAAACGTAATTTTTGTAACGGATTTCTCTGTGCGGGAATCCGACTCGCACTTGGCTGGTTTTTTTTTTTTTTTTTTTTCAATGTGAACACGTGAGTTTCGGTTTCGGTTTCGGTTTCGGCCGAAACTGACCCAGGGGCCGAAAGTTCGGTTTCGGTTTCGGTTTCGGCCGGAAAACCAGTTTCGGTCGGACACTATTATTTTTACATGCTCATGTATTCACGTTTTTCGTTTGACATCCATTCAACCGTGTATTCCACACGTCACGCTACCTAATTGAGTGTCCATTTTCATTTTATTTTTTCACTGGCAACTCACAATTCTGCATACGTGCATGGCGAGTAAATTAAAAATAGTGTGCGAGTGAATTGGAAAAACGTTTAACAAAAGTGGACCAGTGTAGTAGGTATGCGTATTATGTGAGTGTTGTTATTAAAAAACAACTAGCTGACCCGACAGACATTGTCCTGCCATAACTATGGCTATGGAAATGGGTATCCCGAGTTCTGAGTTCCCGGTCCCATGTTCCCGTTCCTGGTTTCCTGATCCCTGTTCCCTGTTGCCTGTTTCGGGTTCCGGGTTCCCAGTTCCTTGTTTTTATTTCCCAGTCCGTCTTTCTGTTCCCAGTTCCCATTTTGGTGCTTCGAGATCCATGTTCCCGTTCCTGGTTTCCTGATCCCTGTTCCCTGTTTCGGGTTCCGAGTTCCCAGTTCCTTGTTTTCATTTCCCAGTCCGTCTTTCTGTTCCCAGTTCCCAGTTTGGTGCTTCGAGATCCATGTTCCCGTTCCTGGTTTCCTGATCCCTGTTCCCCGTTTCGGGTTCCGAGTTCCCGGTTCCTTGTTTTCATTTCCCAGTCCGTCTTTCTGTTTCCAGTTCCCATTTTGGTGCTTCGAGTTCGAAGAATCGATCCAAAATCGCAATAGAAACCATTTCTTTGAACAGTACGGAGCCAGTGACAGTTACTTTGCGAATTATCTAAATTTTTCACGCACCTTTTTTAGTTTTTCCTGACAATAACAAACACAACAAAAAAAGCATTAACGAAATCGGTCCAGCCGTCGTAAGTCGTGACCAAGGAAATAGGGATTAATTTTTGTAAAAGTACCTAATAGATTTCTTCGTCCATTTATTTTATTTATTTATTTATTTATTAGTTTATGTACACACAAATTACAATAAATGAGAAAACATATCAGAGAAAACAGCATTGTACAAGGGCCTACTTATTTCTACAGAAATCTCTTCCAGTAGGCCCGTAATAGGAGATATAAAGAATAGAAAAAGATTATTAAGTGTGTGCAAGTTATGGACCACATTAAAAAATAATAGTAAGTACCTATACATACTCAAATACATGTAAATTATTAAACTATACATACATACATACATAGGTACATACATACACTTACATACATTCATATTATAAATAAATAGGTATAATATTATACATATACATAAACAATACATACATACATACATACATACATATGTATTCCATTTAGATATACATAAGTTCAAATAGTTACGGCAAAGAGGAGAGGTAATGTTCTTTCAGTTTTTTTTAAAGAGTGATACAGTTCGGCAAGATTGTATCTTCGGCGGGAGAGCATTCCACAGCCTTACCGCATGAACAGTGAAAGAGTAAGAGTAGAATTCAGATTTATGGCGAGGAATAGTAAAAAGATATTTAAGGTGTGACCTACAAAGAGCGTCAGGTTCACGCATGTAAGAAAAACGCTCTCGCAGGTAGGAAGGGCAAAGGCGATTGTGAAGGATATTAAACAAAACACATAATATTCGAGTATTTCTACGAAGTCGGATTGGGAGCCACTTGAGTTTTTTGCGAAATTCTGAGACATGATCATACTTGCGTAGGTTGAAAATAAATCGAATACATAAATTTTGCAGTCGCTCAAGTTTATTTAAAAGCTCCTCAGTAGCATCCAAGTAGCAGGAGTCTGCGTAGTCAATAATTGGTTGTATAGTGACTGAGCAAGAGAGATTTTGATGTCCACGGGCAAGAAAGGCTGCAGATATTTGAGGGTATGAAATGTGTAATACACCTTTTTGCTAACCTCCCCGACGTGTTCATCCCAGGTCAAATTGCCATTCAAAATAATTCCAAGATTTTTGGCCGTCTCCGTATACGAGATAGGTACACCATCAAGCAAGAGAGACGGTAGTAAGGCCATATCCAGTCCTGATCGCATTTGCCTGCTACCAATAACCATCGCCTGAGACTTTTTAGGGTTAATTTGAAGTCCAAATGACCTAGCCCACTCACCAATAGCACTCAGGTCGCGATTCATACCCGCAATGGCGCTTCTATATTCGTTTAATGTAAAATGACGATAAAGCTGCAAATCGTCAGCGTAGAGATGGAAGTAGGAAGAAATAACTCGAACAGCGGAGTTGATGAAAATGGAAAAGAGTAATGGAGAAAGTACGCCACCTTGAGGAACGCCAGCAATGAGTTTACGCCATTCCGAGACTGACTCGTTAAGGCGAACACACTGTGAGCGCCCCCGAAGATATGAGTCAAACCAGGCCACAGCTTCCGTAGAGAGATTAAGGGATTTGAGAATACCTAGAAGGACATCAAAATCCACGGAGTTGAATGCACTACTAAAATCTAGCAGTACTAATAGAGTGAGAGATTTATTCTCCATGGCCTGACGAACGTCATCGGTTACCTTCAGAAGTGCCGTTACTGTACTGTGGCCCGGCCGAAATCCGGACTGCAAGGGGTTAAGGAGATTATTCTGCAATAGGTAACTAGATAATTGTCGATGTACTAAATGTTCAAGGACTTTGGAGAGAAATGGAAGAATGGATATAGGGCGAAACTGGGACAGATGTGTAGGACTTGTAGTCTTAGGTAATGGAATAATAAGTGCTTGTTTCCAAGCACTGGGAAAACTGCCAGAGTTCAAGGAGAAATTGAATATATGAGTGAGGATGGGGATGACGGTAGGAAGTATGGGAGTAAACATTTTTGAACATAACTGATCGTTGCCAACCGCAGAAGAAGTAATCGACAAGAGGGATCTTTTTACTTCATGTTCATCAACATTATTGAAAGTAAATGTGGGGCATTGTGGTAGAGGCAATAGAGAGAGATTAACTAGAGTACTTGACTTAACAAGCGAGTCAAGAGATATGGGTGGAAGTGAAAAATGCTCGTTAAGTGCACTCAAGTCAATGTCATGACAATCAATTTCAGGGGACTTTCCAATGCCGTTAGATTTAAGAAATTTCCAGATCTTGGAGGAATCACGGGTGTCAAGAGATTGATGAAAGTGGCGACGTTTAGCATCTCGACACAGACGATTACAGCGATTGCGCCAGGATTTAAACCTAGTAAAGTTAATGTCTGTTGGATTACGTCTATACATCCTGTTGGCCTTTTCTCTTCTAGCCATGGCATCTTTGATATCCGTGGTAATCCAGGGTGCAGGTATCCGTTTCCATTTAACGCGGCGCTTAGGTGCATGCTGATCGTACAGCGTTGTTATGACATTGTTGAAGTTCTGAATTTTTTCGTCCAAGTTATTACGATCAACAACGCAGGACCAATCAATGGCTTCTGCATCTCGTCTCAAATCTTCAAGTGCGATACCCTTAAAGTTGCGAAAAACAGAAAACTGTGATTTAGACTTAGGGGGGCGCATAGACAGGGATAGATAGAGTAAGTCGTGATGTGAGAAGGAAGCAGTAAGTTGTCCATGTGTGGCAACAAGATCAAGGCAGGAGACAATAATTAAATCAAGGAGGTGAGGCTTACGATTCGGACAATGATGCGTAACAGACAGAGGTAGAAGGTGAAGATTAAATGAAGAAACAAGGGATTGCAAAGAGTGACTACGGTTATCATCGTTAACCAGGCAAGTATTAAAATCCCCTAAAATGATTACCTGACTAAAAGAAGGACATAACTCGCTAAGCAAGGTGTCAAGAGAGTGAAAGTAGTTTACGTGCAGATCAGGACTGTAAAAAACTCCGAGCAGCACTTTGATATGCTGAACTGTAATCTCTAAAAAAATATATTCCGCCGAGTGGCTGTAAGTTGACTGAGAGGTACTTAATATTTTAAAAGGAATATCCTCACGTAAATATATACCTACTCCTCCACAGCGTCAGTCCTGTCATTGCGTATAAGCACAAATCCAGGAATTCCAAATAGCCTCGTAGGATGAGAAGGTTTTAGAAATGTCTCGGAGACCAGTACAGCGTCAATTTGGTCACTGCTAAAGGATGCCAGAAGATCAGGATAATGGTATGGAATACTCTGAGCATTAATATGAACTATGTTCAAATTTTTGGGATAGCTGGTAAAGATAGAGGAAAGCTGATCATGCAAAGTATGGGCTGCAGAACCATCATCGCCATCGCCAGCACTAACAAAGCTTATATCTGAAAGAGAGCAAGATTGGAAGCTGTCATCACTCGATACCGAACAATCATCCATTATTCAAAATAATAAATAAATATATCAATATATTACTTATAAAAATATAATAATAAATAAAATATAAAATACAAATAATATGCAATAAAAACAAAAATACTACACAATATAGTAAAAAGTAGACTATAGCCAAATACCAAGCCCACCCACTCGCACACATACCAATAGATTTAAACAAGATATTCATATAAAAAACACAAAAAGAATATACTGAAGGCACAGTGTCAAGATTGGAACATCACGAAAAATTAGACAAAAAAAAAAACCAAAACTAGTGTAAATTAAACAGATCAGTGAAATCAAACGCACTCAATACAGATCAGTGAAATTAAACGCATTAACTTAAACTAGACTAGTGAAAACCGGACAAAAAGTATAAATAACATGTACTGCATACAGGGTAACTCTAATAAAAGTTTAAAAGTCATACCGTCTCACTGTTGTGACGTCAAAAAGTGCAATAACGCGGCCAAGTTTAATGAACACAACAAGTTTTAACACAACAGTGTAATCAGTCGTCCTCCTCTTTAACGACGACGGCTCCTCGTGGTTCTGGAATCCGAATTGGTGTTTGAAGTCGCATGTTGCCCCACCCTCGATGTGCTCGCGCTCACAGAAGCCACTGTAAGCTCCCCAGGACCGTCACTGATGGATGAACTGGGGTACTTTGTTACCAAAGCCGCCAAATCCGAAGCAGACTCCATCTTAATGCGCTTTTTATCCGGACTTATTACGTTTATAACCCCTCCAGCAGTCCAGACGTTTTTCATATGAAAATGCTTGCGTGCTGCAGTGAAGACCCTGTGCCTGCTTCTTGTAAGAAATTCGGAAAGGGTGTACCCGGTTCCCTTCAACGAAGTCTTGTGATCCCAGACCAAGTGGCGGTACTCCATGTCACGGAACCTGATGACGATGGGACGTGCTTTTTCCTGACTTGACCCAAGACTATGACACTCTTCAACTATGTTAGTATCTACATTGGGCAACTTCATTTTGTCGGTTAATAAATTGTGACAAGTGTTAAGTAGATTTTCATTCGGCTTTTCAGGAAAACCGTGAAGCAACAGAACCTTCTTGCGCATTGACATCTCAATACGGTCCATGCCAAGTGACACAAGTTGGGCTTGAGTCTTCAGATGCCTTAATGACTCCATAACGAAAGATTTAAACTCGATGAAGTCCCGGGAGAGAGCAGCAATGTCCATATGGATTGGGTCCGTGGAGTCCAGTGCCTTCTGCAATCTATCCTCGTGATTACGAAGACCACTTGTGAACATATTTTCCAGCTTCTCAAGATTTTTCTCAAATCTGCTGTCCATTCTGTGTTGTGATGATAAATCTCTTGTTGTGATGAATGTACTTAACAGGAAAATTTATTTTGTGGCGAGTAGAGGTGAGTTTGGCAACACAATTAAAGTTAAATTAAACTGTAATTAGTGCAATTACTATTACTTTTCTATTAAATACTAGGAGCTCACCAATTTTAATGTTTATGCAACAACTACCCACACAAAAAAGTAGAAGATTCATAAGTTGGAGTGTGAGGTAACGTGAGTAAAATCCTACAGTAATGTTATGCCGGACACGTAGCGACTAAAAACCCACGTATACTACCTAACAGCCTACGGTTGGGAGACACGGGTAATTCCTCGGAAGGATGTCCCCATTACTCCCAATGTCCCAGGGTCTAATTATGTAATAAGTAATTCATTATTCAAACTCTTGCCCTTTTTAGGGTTTCGTAGCCAAATGGCAAAAACGGAACCCTTATAGATTCGTCATGTCTGTCTGTCTGTCTGTCTGTCCGTCTGTCTGTCCGTCCGTGTGTCAGAGCCACTTTTTTCCGAAACTATAAGGCCTATGATATTGAAACTTGGTAACTAGATGTATTCTGTGAACCGCATTAAGATTCTTATGAAAAACTAGAAAAAAAGCAGTAAATTTTGGGGGTCCCCATACTCAGAACTGAAACTCAAATTTTTTTTTCATCAAAACCATACGTGTATGGTATCTATAGATAGGTCTTCAAAAATGCTATTGAGATATCTAACATCATATTTTGCTAAACTGAATAGTTTGCGCAAGAGACACTTCCAAAGTGGAAAAATGTGTGTTCCCCCCCTCTAACTTCTAAACTAAGAGATTGATAAATGTAAAAAGAAGATATGATGTACATTGCCATAAAAACTACCAACGAAAATTGGTTTGAACGAGATAGAGCTGGTAGTTTTTTTTTAAATACGTCATAAACCGCAATTTCGGTTAGAAAAATCACTACCACAGCGAACGTGTTAAAACATCAATCAAAGTTACAACGAACTACAAGAACTTTTATACTATGGTACTTGCTGCTACGGACCCTTCATGGGCGAGTGCGACTCGCACTTGGCTGGTTTTTTTATCATTTAATTTATTTTTACATAACCTGACCGGTTTCACTGCGAGGAGCGCAGCGAGGACACAGCACTCCACACATTGGTGGAGTGCACGACGTGGGCGCAACTTCGTCCGGTCCTAATATTCAATTCAATTCAATTTATTTCATTTTGCTGAATATGGGTACAAAGGATGTTACAGTTACAGTTAGTAGATGTTAAGTACTCCTCGTGACAAGTCTGGACGTGGACACACTCGCTGAAGACCATGGTGCGAGCCATGAGCAGGAGTAAGTGGGACTCCGCTGCCTCTTTCTGCGAGCAGATCATGCTCGTGGAAGAGACTGCGGGGAAGGAGCGGGAGATAACTCCACCACCCGAGGGCTCCGACGCGGACGGCGTGTCTTCACCCGAGACTGGTCGTAAGTATCTGCAAGGACGGTAAAGGGGCTGCTTACCGTCCTTACAGAAGCAGGCCCTAGACGACAGCGTGACGTGAGGGATTCACGCATACCCCCCTAAGAAGCGGGATAACACCCGGAAATCCCCCCAAAAACGCGTGATAGCACCCGAACTACTCGGGGCTCGATACGTAAGGTTTTTTAGTCGGAGGAGTCTTGCATAGCATCCATGAGGATTTTTCCTCACGTAAAAAAAAAGGAAAACTCAGGAAAAGAAAAGAAAATTCTGATCACAAATATCGCGACAATAGTGATTAAGTAGGTACCCCTTTTCTCCCCCCCCCCTGCCCTATCAAAAAGCTCTAAACAAAATTTGTATTTTAAATAAAAAAACACAAGTGCGAAGTTGATCATGATGAAAATGTCAACTGTCTAGTTATCACTGTTCATGAGATGGGTTCAGCCCGGTGACATATAGACGGACAGACAGACAGCGAAGAATCAGTAATAGCTTCTCGTTTTAACCCTTTAGGTACGGAATCCTAAAAATTATTATAAATTCAACTTATAATATTCATAGGTAAAACAATTTTACTAAAATACAATTTCAATTTTACGTAAAAGACGCAATTTTCTACACGAGCATCGGCAAAGGACTGCCGGTAATAATTAGAGAGAACACGTGCCTTTGTGACGCTGCACAAAGCGCGGGAAACAGTAGGTAGGTACAAAGCAACGGCCATTTTGAAAAGCTACAGCTATATTCAAAACTACTCGACAAAGCCATATACAATATATACCTACCTATATATGAAACAAGAATCTTTTATGTGTTCTCAACTTAGATCATCAAACCACAGGATGCGCCTTAATTAAGCATCGTTTTCTGCCATTGCACATGACCATTTGGTCTTTTGGATTTATGAAAAGCCTGTACATCAGTACATCATTTTATATGATTAAACTAGTACATTACATTGTAGTTGACTGTACAATAACAATTAACACACAACAGCCATTACGCGTTTGTCGATAAATACATTTTTAAATGCAATGAAATTTTATATGTCTTTGTGTTTCCCCCTTCATTTGTATGAAAACTGGCAGAATATTTTGGTATGCGGTGGTTCGCAAAGGCTATGATAAAAAATATTATATTATTTAGCGCCCACGGCTCCATCCGCGTGGATTTCTTTCTCTTTCCCGCTTCCCATGGGAAGTTATTATAGGGATATGAAGTAGCCTCTATCCACCTATCTCTGTACCAAATTTCAGCCAGATCCGTTAAGTCGACAGAGCGTGAAAAAAGATTCTTTCACGCTCTGTCGTTTGACCGTGAGAAACGTGAAAGCGTGCAAGGTAGCCTTCACTTTTGACTCAAGAAATAAAATTCACTCGCAAACTATTTTTAATTACTCGCCATACACGTTTGCAGAATTGAGAGTAACCGAGTTGCCAGTTAAAAAATAAAATGAAAATGGACACTCAATTAGGTGGCGTGACGTGTGGAATATACGGCTGAATGGATGTCAAACGAAAAACATAAGTACATTGGTAATGTCGCTGTGAAATTGCAATAACGAGTCAGAATCGCACACGTAGGGTTCCGTCCAAAAAAGAAAGAAAGTAATAAAAATATATTTAATTCCGACAAACAGGTAGTAATTTGGCAGAGTATGGGCAGAAGAGCGTAAGTAGTGTTTTTATTTAATACTAGCTGCGCCCGCAACTTCGTTGTACATCGAAAATGATTTATGATAAAAACTAATAACAAAGAAAGGAAAATGAATGTTAGGAGTTAAAAAAAATTTGCTTAAAAATAATTTCCTATGCCGATGCACCCCACGCCCGAGCGGAATAGGCCGCCTTTCAGCATTAGGTATGTCGCCACGTGAAAGAAAGCGTATCGCTCCCCTCAAGCAACGACGCTGTTTTTCAAAAGCGGCCTTTAGGAGTTCGGAGGCACGGTCTTGACGCAAAGAAAAAACAAACAATCTCATGTTCCGCACGAGCTCCCGTTCGCGCCCAATAAAAAAATATATAAATGTACAATTTTATTATAGTAGAGATTTTAAATCTATGAGTAAATTGACAAAAAAAGACAGATTTAGCACCAAAAACGGGAAAATAATCACGTTTGTTGTATTCTCATACAACAAACGTGAGAGTCCCCTTAAGGCCGTGGGTAGGCCTAACGACCTTGACCATACAAAACACGCGTCCTTCAGGCTAGGAAATGTAGCATTTTATGGCTTATTTTAGTCGTAACAAGCTAAAACTTATACTTATTCAAAATCGAAGAAAACCAATTTATAGGTGTATATTTTCTTCATATGTTGGCATATTTTTTCTTTCGCGTCGATAATAATTGAAGTCCTAAAATGCATTCATCTAAAAATTTGAGGGTGACTCTACGATCGTTTTACACATTATGTATAATTAATATACAATTTGCAACAAAACCATATTTTGAGTTTGACTCACATCTTGTAGATTAACAATCTATTTTTGGCTATAATTTTCCGTCTACTTATGCAGACAAAAAACGCATTCATTTGCACCTCTTTTTCGTCATTTTCTAAACCAGTCCCCTTAATCCCCCTATTTTTCTGATTTTAGTATTTGTTATTATAGCGGCAACAGAAATACCTACATCTTCTGCGAAAATTTCAGCTCATTAGCTATCAAGGTTCCTGATATACAGTCTCGTGATGGACAGACAGGCAGACAGACGGACGGTGAAGTCTCGTGAATAGAGTCGCGTTTTTTACCTTTGGGCACGGGACCCTAAACACCGTTAGATAGGAATCTACCTGGCGAGATAGCTTGTTTGTTGATTCCTTTGCAGCTTTGTTCCGAGTTGACACAAAAAGTGAAGTTAGTTTTAAATGTTCTATTAATTTTACATAAAATCTTACTCAGTTTCATTACTGCTGCATGTTTGATCACAACTCGTGGAGTGGACACGCAAATCTTTGATTATATACACTATATATGTGTATATAATAATATACCGTCTCATCTCATAATGTCCTTTTCTCGAAATGTCCATTCTCATAATGTCCTTTCGCAGATTGTCCCTTTCTCGAAATGTCCTTTTCTCGAAATGTTCTTTTCTCGAAATGTCCTTTTCTCGAAATGTTCTTTTCTCAAAATGTCCTTTTCTCGAAATGTTCTTTTCTCAAAATGTCCTTTTCTTGAAGTGTCCTTTTCTCAAAATGTCCCTTTCTCAAAATATGTACACTACAGGATTAACCCCGCTCAATCCGACTTGGATAGGTTAGGTTAGAAGGTTAAGGCGGGAGCGGAGCGCAGCGGAGCTTCCGCATTAGCCTTCGTGGTTATTTTTTTTATAACCACCTAAGTTTGTTTAGGTGGTTATAAAAAAATAACATCAAATTTACGAAGTGACTGGTGGTAACTTGGTGGTTATAAAAAAAATAACCACGAAGGCTAATGCGGAAGCTCCGCTGCGCTCTGCTGCGCTCCGCTCCCGCCTTAGTCTGCTAACCAGGTTAGGTTAGAAGACTAAGGCGGGATCCAAGTCGGATTGAGCGGGGTTAAGCCTCTAGTGTACATATTTTGAGAAAGGGACATTTTGAGAAAAGGACATTTTGAGAAAAGAATATTTAGCGAAAAGGACATTTTGAGAAAAGAACATTTCGAGAAAAGGACAATTCGGAGAAAAGGACAATCTGCGAAAGGACATTATGAGAATGGACATTTCGAGAAAAGGACATTATGAGAAAGGACATTTCGAGAAAAGAACATTATGGAATTTAAAGTCGGTAGTTATAAAGTTTCAATAAATCTTACTAATATTATAAATGCGAAAGTTTGTGAGTTTGATTGAGCGGGGTTAATCCTGTAGTGTACATATTTTGAGAAAGGGACATTTTGAGAAAAGGACACTTCAAGAAAAGGACATTTTGAGAAAAGAACATTTCGAGAAAAGGACATTTTGAGAAAATAATATTTAGCGAAAAGGACATTTTGAGAAAAGAACATTTCGAGAAAAGGACATTTCGAGAAAAGGACAATCTGCGAAAGGACATTATGAGAATGGACATTTCGAGAAAAGGACATTATGAGAAAGGACATTTCGAGAAAAGAACATTATGGAATTTAAAGTCGGTAGTTATAAAGTTTCAATAAATGTGGATGTTTGTTACTCTTTCACGCTCTAACGGCTGAACGAATCTGGGTGAAATTTGGTACAGAGATACATTATAGTCTGGAATAACACATAGGCTACTTTTTATCCCATAAATAAGTTCCCACGGGAAGCGGTAACAAAACTTCACGCGGGCGAAGCTGCGGGCATCAGCTAGTAAATAATATTTGTGAACATTGTTACACAACATTATCTAGCCCAAATTAAGCTAATGTAAAAGCTTGTGCTGTGGGATCTAGACGACTGATAGACATACCTAAATATTTCTTAATACATACATAAACTACACCCAAGCACAGAAAAAAGTTTCTTTGGAATATCGGAATTTCACGCGGGCGGAGCCACGGGCGTTTGCCAGTAAACCTATTTACCCAATCACTAAAACTACCTATACTTAATTTAATTTTAATAATGATGCTGTCCATTACCATCATTTGCATTTTATTAACAGGGAATGAGATGCGAAACTTTTTAATTAAAATCATTAACATAATAATATTATAGATCGATGATTGAAATAATTTTAAATTAAAGCGCTCGTAGAACCGTTTGCTCAATGTTCTTTACTGATTACTGCGATACTTACCATACGGTTAGTTTTGAGATGGGTAATCGTTTGTGACATTTGAATTTGAACGTGTTTTTATGTTTTGGAAGGCACGTTACGCCCCGCCGATCTCTGCGGTTTCCGAATAACTTAAGATAGCTGATATCCGCGGTTTCCGAATATATTTTAGGGTTTCATATCCAAAGGGTAAATCGGAGTTTATCCCTATTCACGAGAGTTCACCGTCAGTCTGTTCGTCACGAGGCGGTAGCTCAGGAACCGTAATAGCAAAGATAATATATTATAATAGTAGGTATTACTTATTTATTTTTTATTTATTTATTTATTTATGTACACACAATAAATATAAGAACCACGACATAAAGAAAGATAGGTACAATGGTACTGCTTATTTCTATAAGAAATATCTCCCAGCAGACCAGCGAAAGGAGAACATGAAGAATGAAAAAGAAATTTTAAAAGTGTGTATGGAATGTGTTAGAAATAAATTAATATACATACAAAATTACTAAAAGAATATATAATCTATTAATTATTGATAGGTATAAATATGTACGTAAACAAATATATACGGTATAAATAAACATTATTTACTTACTTACTTATACTTAATAAATACATAAATAGGTTTATAGTGTAGATATATAATATTCACGGACTTTCCTTTTGAATGTAGAGAGAGTTTTGCTGTCTCTGATGTTAGGAGGTAGTGAATTCCACAATCTGACCGCATGCACAGTGAAGGAATAAGTAAAGAAATCAGTTTTGTGACGAGGGGTTTTGAGAAGTAGGCGGAGGTTAGACCTGCAGGGAGCGTCAAAAGAGCGAACAAATGAGAACCGCTCCCTCAGATAGGAAGGAGAAGATGGATTGTAAAGGATATTGAAAAGTAGATTAAGAATTCGAGTGTTCCGGCGAAGACGGATAGGGAGCCACTTGAGTTCTTTGCGAAAATCGGAAACGTGATCGTACTTTCTAAGATTGAATATGAAGCGTATACATAAATTTTGCAACCTCTCAAGTTTATCTAGAAGCTCCTCGGTGGCGTCTAAATAGCAAGCATCAGCGTAGTCAATAATAGGTTGTATAAGAGTTTGGGCAAGAGTGATTTTCGTCTTCAGGGGCAAGAGGCTCTGGAGACATTTCAAAGAGTGAAAAGAGAAATGAACCTTCTTGCTGACATCGCTAATGTGAGCACTCCAAGATAGCGTGGTATCCATAATCACACCCAGGTTCTTCACGGAGTTCGCATATGGAATGTGAATACCAGCCAAGAGCACCGGGTTCAATGTCGACACAGGTAGGTTGTCACACTGGTATTTGCTACCAATCACGATAGCTTGCGACTTAGAAGGGTTAATGAGTAATCCGACCGACATGGCCCAGCTACTTAATCTATCCAAATCCTGGTTCATGGATGATATTCCAGAAAGTGCTTCTATACTCGTAAAATGGCGATACAGCTGCAAGTCATCAGCATAGAGATGGAAGTTACTGGAAATGTGACTCGTAGCAGAGTTGATAAAGACAGAAAAGAGAAGAGGAGATAAAACGCCACCCTGAGGAACGCCCGCAGATAGCTCGCACCAATCAGAAGACATCTGACCGATACGAACACACTGAGTGCGACCCCGAAGATAAGAGTCAAACCAGGATACAACGGGGGAGGAGACATTTATAGACCTCAAAGTAGCAAGCAGTACATCGAAGTCAACGGAAGTGAAGGCACTACTGAAGTCAAGAACTAAAAGCGTTAATTGTTTTCGCTCCATAGCCCACCGGATGTCATCCGTCACTTTAATAAGTGCAGTGACGGTGCTATGTCCAGCGCGAAATCCTGACTGAAAGGGGCTGAGGGAGTTAGAGGACGATAAAAAGTCAGAAAGCTGCCGATGAACAATATGCTCAAGTACTTTGGAGAGAAACGGAAGAATAGAGATAGGTCGAAAATCAGTCAGCAAACAGGGGCTTGTTGTTTTGGGTAGAGGCACAACGTAAGCTGACTTCCAGACCTTAGGAAAGGTACCAGAGAATAACGAGAAGTTAAAGATATGGGTAATGACTGGAAGTATGATAGGGAGAATAGGTAGGATCATCCTTGAGCATATGCTATCGCATCCCGAAGCTGATGAAGTAATTGACAGAAGAGATCTCCTAACGTCGGACTCGGAGACGGAGACAAACTGAAAAGGAGAGGTCCGGGGCACAGGCTCACTCAATAGTCTAAGTATGGTCGCCCTCTTTACATCTGCATCCAAGGACACCGGTGGTAGAGAGAAGTGCTTATTTAGAGCAGTGGTGTCGATATCCTTGGTGTCAGAATTCGGAGATTTGCCTATGCCCACGGATCTAAGAAATCTCCAGGTATCAGCAGAATTCCGACCGTTAAGAGAATTGTAGAAGTGGCGTTTTCTTGCATCTCTACACATCCGACTGCAGCGGTTACGCAGAGTCTTAAAAGCTACAAAATTATGTTCCGAGGGGCTCTTTCTAAGTCGCCTCTTGACTCTATCTCTGCGGGCCATTAAGTTTTTTATAGAATCGTTTAACCAGGGCGCCGGATAATGTTTAATTCGAACACGTTTAACTGGAGCATGTCGGTCGAACAACTCAATAACTGTAGCATTAAAAATGTTGACCATGTCATTGACGCTAGTGGAGCTGAACACCAACGACCAGCCAGCAGAGCTAGCATCTCTTTGCAATGCCTCCAGATTCATACCCCTGAAATTGCGAAGGAAACAGATTTGTGACTTACGTTTAGGGGGGCGAACACGATAAGATAGGAAAAGTAAGTCATGTAGGGAAAACGGAGCAGACAGCTGACCATGTGTGCCCACATCGTCAGGAGAGGAAACTAGGATGAGGTCAAGTAGTGAAGGTTTACAATCGCGGGCATGGTGAGTTGTAGAGAGCGGTAGAACATGTAGATTATAGGCAGACAGTAAAGTTAACAGTTTACGAGAGCGACAGTCGTTTTTTACCAAACAAGTGTTAAAGTCACCCATTATGACTACGTGATTATAGGAAGGGATGAGGTCATGTAAGAGGTTATCGAAAGAGTTGAAATAGTCAATGTGCATATTAGGGCTGTAGAAAACTCCAAGGAGAAATTTAGTGTGAAGTAAAGAAATTTCCAGAAAAAGATGTTCAGCTGTTTCGGTGTAGGCATTAGGAGATGCGCTAACAATCTTATGAGGAATGTTAGCACGTAGGTAGATTCCTACACCGCCACAGCGTATACCAGTTCTGTCATTTCGAATTAAAACATAGCCTGGAAGTGAGACTAGAGTAGATGGAATGGATGGCTTAAGGAATGTTTCAGATATAAGAATAGCATCAAGAGAGGAGTTGCTAAAAGACGCCAGAAAATCAGAATAGTGGCCTTTAACACTCTGTGCATTAATATGTGCTAGATTGAGGTTCTTAGGATAGTGTGAGGATAAAGAGGAAAGATGATCGTGCAGGGTCAGAGAGGCAGAGGAATCAGCATCCACACTGTGGAAACTATCAGAGGCAGAAGAACACGAAAAGAAGCTGCTATTTAGGTTGCAAAGGTCATCCGTATTAGGCATTATTCAGAAATGAAATAAATATATAGATATATGATAAATAATAATATATGTATAATATACTGTAGAAGAATAAAAAAAAATGTCTTGCTCACTCACTCGCTGATATAGTGGAAGAAATTTTCACAAGACATCGTCACAGATTAAATAGAGAAAACATTAAAAAAAAAAAAAAAAACCATAACACTGCATAGGAGGCTTAAAAAATAACTAAGTGAAAAAAAAAAAAAAAATAATAACAACAAATTATCCCTCACGCATCCCAGCTACAAAGTGGAGTCTATGATTTCAACACCCTACCTGTTAAAAGTGGGGCGAAAGTGTGGAACCGGCATTATCTATAAACGTCACGATGTGTCAATGTCAACATCATGAGCCGTCAAATACAAATACGAAAATCAAGACAGAATAGGTAGGTACATACAGATAGATATTTAATTTTACAATGCAGGTACACTATACGTAATGTAATGTTTATAAGTTTCAAACCTTCAATCAAGCATAATGGTGTCCCTAAAAAGTGAAAGTCGTGTGAGTCGAGTGAAAGTAAACAACGTACTAACGTCTATGATACAACTCTGGTGACAAAGTGATAAAGACTGATAGGATGCGTGGGGCGAAGTGTGACGATTATCACTAAAACCGAGGCGAAGTTTTACACGCGACGACGGGTTGACTTGCCTGCTTTTGAGGCTTCGACGCCTCCCCAACCCCCGAAGACTCGGCAACAACAGGCTGCGAAGACTTGTCGGTCCCTGTAGCGGGGCAGGGATATTGACGGATAACGGTGTCAAGCTCAGCCATCGATTCCAATTTCCGACGCGTCCTATCTGGAGTCAGGATAACGATCTTGCCCTCAGCCGACCAACAACTCTTCACGCCGAAGTGCTGTCTCGCAGCTGTGAAGACATGGTGCCGTGTTTTGGTCAGGAATTCCGAAATAGTAATTTTAGTACCTTTAAGGGAAGTTTTACTTTCCCACACTAGTTGACGCTGCTGCAGTCCATGGAATCTGACGAGAACTGGGCGAACCTTCCCTCTTGCACCACCCAGTCTATGACACACATTGAGGTGTTGGACTCCAACTTCAGGAAGCTTCATATCGGCCGAAATAACATTGTGTATAGCCTCATGCAGGTTCTCATTAGGGCTTTCGGGAATACCATGAAACAACAAGACCTTACGTCTCATTGTGGTCTCGTGCCGGTCCAGTCCCAGTGTGAGAAGCTCAATGCAGGATAGGGCCCGCCAGGCAAATGCTTTGAAGTCTCTGAAGTCCTTAGCTAGACTTGCTATATTTGTTGAGACTGGACTAGTACCGGATGTCACCTTCAAAAGTTTTTCATCTTATTCCGCCATTTTAGAACCAAACAGCTTCGCCAGTTCTTCAAGACCGTTGGCCAGTTTGAAATCCATTATAAAGTTTAAATACGGTCTGGATATGTAACAGAGATTAATAATAACACTGGACAGCGAGCACAAGTGAGTATTAATTACAATTATAGTACATAGATAAACTAAAAACTGAATATATTAATAAATATTAATTTTAAAACAGGAGCTAAAAATTTTATATGTTTCTTCATTCATCATTACATACAGATCGGCAACTCCCTGTCGCGCCACAGATGTCAGTAGAGTTGACGTGCGCGTTGACGGACCATTTGCTTACATTTTATTAATCACACGCACACATTCAAGCTGGAGTTTCCGCCCTGTTATAATAGCTAAAGCTGAAACTTTCACACATTTAACTATTTCTGTTGCCGCTGTAGCAATAAATACTAAAATCAGCCCCGTGTGGCGACGGGGTACAGTGTTGCGACGGGCAAGAGTACAAAATGTCGCCACCCCTATACATCCCGAGGGTGTCGTAAGAGGCGACTAAGGGAACACTTTCGCAAAAATATCCATTGCGTAGAGAAGGAAAACTCGAAATGAAACTCGGTTTATAGTAAAATGACAATCGTTAAGCCAAGTTGAAGGCCTTATGGGCGGCTTGAAAAATTTCAACTGCTGGTGGCGGTGAGCTGCGCCTGTCCATTTCAACACGGCAATAGGCTCACCACCTATTACGTGGGACATAAAACGATAAGGTGAAATTATACTATGCCTCTGCCTACCCCTTCGGGGATAAAGGCGTGATTATATGTAAATATGTATATTATGTACTAAAATCTGAAAAAAATATATTGGCGTATGTGTGTGCTGTGTGCCCATGTGTGTGTGATTAGGTTGTTACATTACGTGCAATACACAGTCAGGAAAATCGGAAATATATCGACACAAAATATCCGTCACGATAAAATAAACTTCAGCCACAGTATTAAGAAAATCCTCACATAATCCAATAACCGCCAGAAATCACTCCGCAGCGGCCATTGAAATCTATTTTCCCGCCGTTTTGCTTGCACGCGATAAACTAAGTTTCCCAACGATTTCGAAACCTCCCTAACCGGCATTTGAGGATATTTATTTTGGTATGAGACCGTTTCATGAGCCTAAACTAGCCTGTATTCAATTTCCTTTGCCTCCCTAGGGATCCTTTATCACACGTAGCTCAGAACGGTTATTTCTTCAAAGAAGTTGGCACTTTTTTCTAGGTTATTTTTTTCTGGACCCGAATTTACGGACTTTAAATGGATACTTTGGGATTAGAAGTAGTTTGATGATGACTTTAATAAATGGAAAGGGTTTTCAACTAGGCTTTTTTTTAACGCGAGGCAAAGACCTCATCTTATTGATGTTATGCCGGGTGCCGGGCTCCTACCGACTAAAAAACCTCAGGTAACGCCTAACAGCCTACGGTTGGGAGCCCCGGGTAAGCAAGGATGTCCTAGGACTCCCAACAGACCCACGGCTACCACTGCGGCTTCGCCTAGGGGGTTTTCAATTAGGCTACGGCTTTGTGTGTGTTCTTTTGATAATTATGTGTTTTTTGTCTAAAATTAATTTTCACATTACCAAATACCTACGCAACCAATGATATACAAACACTACAGATACGTTACCGACTCACCGCAATGGCAAGACGAATGGAAGGTAATTGCCCACAGACTATTTAGTTACGCACCAACCAGGGTCGCAACTGTACGCTATTGTAAAAATACTAATAGCAGTGTTTTTCATTCCGTTCGTAGAGAAAAGCCGCGAAAAACATGCCTTGGTGTATTTTCAGACAATTTACTAACTACAGAGCAATTGTAAAATATAACAATGTGTCATTTCATGCGAAATAACAATAGATTTTTTTTTATAACTTGCACGACACGGTACCGATTATAAGGTAATGAAGTTAGGTTATACGCTTCACACTCTTGACCAATATCGTATTCGTAGCTAACTTCACGCTACTGTAAGGTTTCATTGTTTTGCCTGAATTTTTGCAATGGCAATGAAGGTAGATTGAGAATTCAACTGGTGGGGATTGTTAATAAAAAGCGGCAATGCCATTTTGTGGGGCTCAGTCGTAAACTACACGTCGCTAGATAGAAACGTAAAAGTGTAATTGGGCAATGGGGAACATTGTTGGCAGTGGAAGGTGAGCGTTTATGCGCATTGTAAGGTGGCCACCTCAAACCTACAATTTGGGTCGCAAGTCCCAGACACTGGTTGCAATGTTCTTCCTTGTGCCACGCGGTGTATATTATATATAAATTTTTTTTTTTATTTTTTTTTATACTACTTAGATGGCAGACAAGCTTACGGCCCACCGGAAGGTTGGTAACCTTTAGCCTATAGACGTTTGCAACACCAGAGGCGCTACACACGCGCTGCCGACCCGGGCGCAGGTTGTGACGACCCACAGTTGAAAATTTTCAAGCCGCCCGTAAGGCCTTCAACTTGGCTTAACGACTGTCATTTTACTGACAACCGGGACCCGTTGGTCCGGGAAGCCGTTGCTTATCGTGCCTTCCGAAGCACGGAAACGCGCGTTTATAAATGTCACAAAGTGGTCCACGTGGTGGTCAACCATCCATATCCGGCCATTGTAAATGTTGCTTACTGCAGTGATCGTTTACAGAACACTGAGTCCGCGGGGCCACGAGCGCTTCAAGAAGAAGTATATTATATATATAGTTATAGTTACTTGGCTAAGTGAAATAAAGAAGGAGTGATGATATCTGTGTTTTCTTCTGAAGTTCTACACTACTAAGTCAAAGTAGTGCTGTTTTTAAAAGCCGTGTTGCTTGTTTATATAATACGTCAATGCCTCACACGACATCATCTAGCCCAAATTATGCTAATGTAAGCTTGTGCTAAGGGATCTAGACTCTACTTATATATTTCTAAATACATACATATTGAAACACCCAAACTCCGAAACAGACATTTATGGATCATACAAATATTTGGGCCGACCCGGGAATCGATAGCCAGGACCTCCAGTGCGGCAGGAGGTAAGATTACCGACTGCGCCACCGAGGCAGTCTGAAATGTCATGAAGTTCTCTCTATCAATGATATTTAAATGTACATGCGTTGTCTGAATCATTGGAAGGAACTCATATCTAAAATCATAAACTTTCATAAGGCGGTTGTAGGTTACTTGTAGAACACACGGTATTGTGGGAAACTAGCATAGCTAAAGACCACTATAAAGACGAATAATGAATCTCTAAAATAAGATCTGCAGATCCATTTTTTTAATGTGAGATTAATTCTAAATGCTATGCCGGAATCCTACCGACTAAAAAACCACATGTATCCTACCTATTATCTCAATATCCAGGACTCCCAACAGAATTGAATGGATTGCCGTGATTTTTGGAAAGGAGATAGTTTCGTTTCATCCATAATTTTATCCAGCCAAGTTATCTTAGGTTATAAAATTGGCATTAGATTTTGTGTTAATGTTCAAACTCTTTCAATATGAATCATAACTCGTCGAAACAACTTTGGTAAATATAAAAACACATAAAGAAAAGTAATATTCTTTAGTGAAAAGATGACGACGTCAATAATACGGACACTTAAAATTCTGAAAACGACAAAATTAGTACAGGCCATAACTTCATTTGCCGTAAAAACGTTGTAAAAGCTCCGTAAGAAAGTTTATGTTACGGAAAATCTAACTGAATGTTAGCAGACATAAAATTACAAGATTATAGGGTTGTACTGTTTTACTGTTATGGCTGATAAGCCTGTTTCTTGTTACTAAGATTGGAATAAGTCGAGCGTGAAAAAAAACGCCGTAACTCACAATTTATTATTTTGGGCGACGCCTTTTTGTGCGTAAAAATGTTCAATGCGTTTCATCCTATCAGGGCTAAGAATAACTGCAGTCGGGATTGGGAGGGGTAGAAGCATTGTGGTTTAATGGGTAATTTAAACCCTTTCCAGGAGTACGAGGAATTGACACTGCTTCCTCCACAGTCGGGTAGTAAAGACCGTAAATGAATTCCACCACGTTCAGAACGTAATAGAACAAGAAAGCCGTGAGATCGTACTCACCAGAATACCCCTGTCTAACACGTTTATTGTGAAAGTGAAAGTTCAATCCGATTGACTTTGTCATTTTTGTTTTATTTCAAACTTTGAACAGATGTTGACTGCCTCTGTGGCGCAGTCGGTAGTAATACCGCCTGCGGCGCTGGAGGCGTGGGTTCGATTCCCACCGGAGACAAATCTTTGTGTGACCCATAAATGTTTGTCTCAAGAGTCTGGGTGTTTCTATGTTTTTATTTATTTATTTCTTGTTGAAAACACCACAGTAACATTCAACATATAAGTATTCCACTCGCTTAAACTTAGTAGGTTTTTGTGCTAGTGGGAGTTGACGTTGACAATTCTATACAGAGTTTGAAATAACAGTTAAAAACAAAATACAACCATGTTTATGTACAAACAACCGCTGCCATCATGTATAATATGTAGATATGTATTTAAAAAAAAAAGTATATAAGTATTAATATCCGTGGTCTGATACCCATAACACAAGCAGGTTATTCCTAGCTTACTTTGGGATCAGATAGCGTTGTGTGTAATGTCCGTGAATATTAACTAACTAACTAATGTCTGAATTGCCATCAGCACTACAGTCACTAGTCACAACGATGAAAGATGATTGTCTAATGAGAGGCTTACATTTAAACGCGACTAAAACGAAAGTGATGGTATTCGAAAGAGAAGAGGACAGAACGAATGCCAGGATAACTGTAAATGATGTAGTGCTGGTGGATGAGTTTGTATATCTTGGATGTGCATTTAGCAGGGATGGACGGTACACCGCTGATGTAGAAATGAGGGTAACTGCGGGCAATACTGTGAATGGAGCGTTAGGCAAACTTTTAGGTACCAAGGCCTTAAGCCAAAAGGCCCAGCTCGCAGTACACAATGCGGTGCTGATACCTACGCTAACCCTTTATTTCCCGTGGTCCACCTCGTAGTTCACCCAGGTGAACCACGGGAATTTCTTTTTACCCGTAGTCCACCTGGTGTACCACGGGATTTTTTTTATTGCCCGTAGTTCACCTAGATGTGCCACGGGAAATAATTTTTACCCGTGGTCCACCTGACACTTAGCGCTCTTCTATCAACACTTACAGTTATTATGGTAACCTTTTTATGCAAGTGCCAGCGAGAGTTGGGTATGGTAGGAAACGCATGAAAGTAGAATTAACGCGGTCGAGATGCGCGCGCTACGCAAAATCTGCGGAGTAACGCTCGCAGATCGCGTTCGGAATGAAGATGTAAGAAAGAGAGTTGTTCTGAAAGAGAGTGTCGGTGTTAAAGTAAGGAAGGGCATGCTACGATGGTTCGGGCATGTGGAACGAATGGGAGATGAAAGAATGACAATACAACGCGAAAGTGGATGGACGTAGGAGTCGGGGAAGGCCACGACACACCTACCACCACCAAATTAAACGTGTGTTAGTTGAAGGTGGTGTCAAGAGCCGAAGGAACCGTCGTGCATGCATGAAAAGAAAAATGAAAGTTGAAGAAGCAAGTGAGGTGTGTATGGACCGTGCCGTGTGGCGCTCGGTTCTTTCTGCCTAGCCCGCAAGGGATTTGGCGTGAAGATAGTAGTAGTAGTAGAACAGATGATCCACGTGACCTAGTGACGTAGTTTAATGCGACAGAGTCACAGACTACAGACAAAGTCTCGCCATAAGCCCCTCTGCACTCTATTTTATAGTAAGGGGCTAAAACGACGAGGAAACAAGACACACCCTTGACCCATGAATAGTAGCAATTGAAGCTAAGACTTCAGAATTTCAGGTTTCAATGTCGCCGACAAAGAGATAAGTGTATAGCTGTACATGATACCTCTTTCACGTCTTTTTCATGATCACGGCTTTATATCAGGCTGGTGGCGACGTCAATTTGGCGAGCTGAATATAAAAAAAAACCTATGCAGCTTTTATCACTTCATAGTCTTCTGGACGTTGGGCTAACGGGCAAGTACAAGGATTTCTAGTTCTTTCTTAATATCATCAAGGCTGTAAAGACTACAAGCCCACCTGATTGAAACAGCAGGTCACCGTGGCCTATGAACGTTTGCAACACTAGAGGCTACACTCGCGCTGCCCACCCTGCAAGAACCTTCTATAACGCCTTTTGAAGAATGCCATGCTGTAGAGGCGGGGAGATCATTTGACAATCTAGTTCCTCAATCGGAGCTCATCGTGCTCGAACGCTTCGGACTCAAAGTTATGTTTTCTATTGCTCCCAACCGTAAGCTGTTGGGCGTTACGTAAGGTGTTTTAGTCGGTAGGAGTCCGGCATAGCATCCATGAAGGATTTTCCTTCACGTTGAATAAAAAAAGTATTTTAACTCTGTTTTTTTTTACACGTGTGGAAATCCATAGATACTGCGCCGGACTCTTTTTTAGTCGGGAAAAACCAACACGTTTTCTACCGACTACTCACTTTTGAGAGTCCTGGGTAAGCCTTTGGCTACCACTGGTGGCCTTACCTTTTTTTTTTTTTTTTTTTTTATACTACTTAGGTGGCAGACAAGCTTACGGCCCACCGGAAGGTTGGTAACCGTAGCCTATAGACGTTTGCAACACCAGAGGCGCTACACACGCGCTGCCGACCCGGGCGCAGGTTGTGACGACCCACAGTTGAAATTTTTCAAGCCGCCCGTAGGGCCTTCAACTTGGCTTAACGACTGCCATTTTACTGGCAACCGGGACCAACGGCTTAACGTGCCTTCCGAAGCACGGAAACGCTCGTAAATAATTGTCACAAAGTGGTCCACGTGGTGGTCACCCATCCATGTCTGGCCATAGTAAATGTTGCTTACTGCAGTGATCGTTTACAGAACACTGAGTCCGCGGGGCCACGAGCGCTTCAAATGACCTTTTCAAATTACCTGCGGCGTTCGGGTGCTATCCCGCGTGTTTGGTGGGTTGTTCGGGTGTTATCCCGCTTCTTGGGGCGTGTGGCGCCCCAACTGTGGGGTAAAACTATAAAGGTGGGTCTACGCTAGACGAGCCGAGCACGAGCAGAGCCGTTCTCGGCTTCGTCGTTCGCGGCGTCAAGTGTGGACGGTAAGTCGGTTCACACTAGACGAGTAGTGTTCGACTCGTGCTTCGCTCGTGCTCGGCTCGCCTAGCGTGGACCCGCCTTTACATCACGCTGTCGTCTTGCAGTCCCTCCCCCCACCGTCCTCAGGCCCCCGGTCATGAAGGCCGATAGTCTTGGGCGAAGACAATTCTGCGGCGCCCCTGCCGCTGACTGCGGAACTAGGGTGGGAGAGTTCTTTTCCGCTCCCTCCCCGCCGCCGTCTCTTTCACGAGCATTAGGACATGCTCGTGAAAGGGCTCGCAGAAACTCGTTCTTACTTTCTTTCAAGTGAACCTTTTAAATGTGAGGCAGACCCAGGCCCTAAAATCTTGGTAGGGAAACCACCTATCTGAAACTGCTTATTCGTATGATATGATAATCATATTGCCACGGTTCGTCAACAGTAATTGCTATCTTGCTGCCATTAAATAGGTAAGTAATCGATTAGTTCACAGTTCGAGTCCATTTTGCATGCAATGCTGGTTTTGAATTAAACATGGATGGACTTATATTAAAGGTAGTGATAGTTTTATTTGGAACGATTGTTAAAATACAATGTGAACGATTTCCGGACTTCTTTGGGGAGAAAGAGTTGTCGGTATGTAAAAATCTAAGTTATTTTAGTAACATGTAGGATCAATAAAAAGACCGGCAAAGTTTATGTGTAGTTTTTAATTCAGCTGTGTCTACCCCCTTAGGGATAAAAGCGTGATTGTATGTATGATTGTGTGCAACTTGCCACGGATTTCACCCCAGCTACGATGAGCAAAGTTTAATAAATATGGATTAGAAGAGTTAGTTCAATCTGGTAAAAAAAAATCCTACCAGTTTCGAAAAGAAAATGGTTTCCTGGACAGTAAGTACCCTGTGTTTTTTTTCGGGGTCTATTCTGTCTCTGAGCCAATAACCATCAGAATCTGTTTAGTGGTTCAGGCGTGAAAGCGTAACAAACAGACAGAGTAACTTCCACTTTTATATACTTATAGTAAGGATTACTAACTGTTACGCTACGTCCTAGGTAGGCGGTTCGAAGCGAACGCGATTCTGAAGCGGTGACACGCGAATTCAACGCGACGCGGTGCGACGCGGCGGCTATGTCCTACGTGCACGCGAATCGTCTCGCACAGCCGCCACCGACCGGCGAGGCTGCCGTTCAGTTGGCACTTTGCATCAGCCTAATGCAACTGCTATAGATCAAAAAAATGTATGGAGTTCTAGATTTTAGGTTTTCAGAGGCTGGTTTCCGCAAATCAACGTCATTTCTGCGCCTATTTTGGTGGGGGGTTTTGGTATGGCTATTGCCATCCCAGTTCTTCCAATAAGTCTAGCAGACTCGTCACGTTGCAGGAGACTTCCTGAAGCGACCTTGGTGTACCGAAGTGTCTAGCCCTGTATCCTTACCAGTTATGGGCATTTTGGACTTTGGACATTTTCCTTTTTTGGACTTTGGACTTTTTACTTTGGACTTTGTACTTTGGACTTTGGACTTTGTACTTTGGACTTTGGACTTTGGACTTTTGGACTTTTGATCCTGCTTTTTGTTGGCAAGTCCAAAAGTCCCAATAGTTCCAAAAGTCCCAAAAGTCCCAAAAGTCCCAAAAGTCCCAAAAGTCCCAAAAGATCCAAAAGTCCCAAAAGTCCCAAAAGTCCCAATAGTCCCAAAAGTCCCAAAAGTCCCAAAAGATCCAAAAGTCCCAAAAGTCCCAAAAGTCCCAATAGTCCCAAAAGTCCCAAAAGTCCCAAAAGATCCAAAAGTCCCAAAAGTCCCAAAAGTCCCAATAGTCCCAAAAGTCCCAAAAGTCCCAAAAGATCCAAAAGTCCCAAAAGTCCCAAAAGTCCAAAAGTCCAAAGTCCCAAAAGTCCTAAAGGTCCCGGAGGTCCCAAAAGTCTCAAAAGTCCCAAAAGTCCAAAAGTCCAAAAGTCCAAAAGGCCAAAAGTCCAAAAGTCCAAAAGTCCAAAAGTCCAAAAGTCCAAAAGTCCAAAAGGCCAAAAGTCCAAAAGTCCAAAGGCTGAAATTTGGTACAGAGATACATTATAGTCTGGAATAACACATAGGCTACCTTTTATCCCGGGAATGGCTTCCCGTAGGAACAAATTTTACGCGGGCGAAGCTGCGGGCATCAGCTAGTATTCTTATATAGAGGAAGTAGGACTAATTTTGTATACTTAGAAAGGCATAATCGACGATAATAAATTTACTTCTTTTATCCCATAAAATAGGACGTTCTTGAATTACATTGATTAAAATTTCTATTTCCAACATTATAAAAAACATGGCGGCACCGCATCCAGTTCGCGCGCAAATATCAAACCAACAGATCGCGTTCGCTTCATTTCGCGCCGCCCCGCACCGCACCGCACTTGCGTTTGGTCACGTAGGACACTTCAATAGGTTTCAACTGTTTGTTGGTATCGCGCCGCGCCGCGCCGCTTTGCGTTCGCTTGCGTAGGACGTCGCCTTAGCAATATCTATGTGCGGCAGTATATTCTAACTATAGACTAGCTGTTGTTCGCGGCACCGTTCTCACGAAATAAAAAAAGCGTTTAACTTAACAAAATATTTTTAAGTATTTACATTTTTTTATTTCAGGATATTTTTGGACCTTCTGGTTTTAATAAAGACCATCCCTATAGACAAAAGAAAGCTCCTGAAAGGGTAAGATTTCACACTAGCTCTATATTTTATGTCAACTAGCTTAGATATGCGACGTGTCGCTCTTGACATATTTTGAACTCCTATTGAAGCTTGCAAGGTTAGTTTCCAAAAATTCTTAATTTACGCCATTATAACTATTTTGCTAAATTCATATTAAAATTTATAGGTTTATATGGCGGCTTGAAATCTTTCAACAACAGGCAGTCACATCCTGCACCTGTCCATTTTAACACGGCACGTCTCACCACCGATTATGTGGGACAAAATCATATAGGTGCAATATGGCCATATAATATGCCTCTGCCTACCCCTTCGGCGTGACCCGTGAGAGAAAGGCGTATGTATGTACCTATGTCAGTAGTATATTTCCATGTCAAAAAACAAGTCTAGTTTCAATTGAATCAATCAAACCATAGTCTGCAGCTGAAAATGTAATTCTAGAAAATTGACCAAAATTGCACACAGAATGTACAATGAAAAACAAGTTGGTCGGAGGGGTTGCTTTTTATTATATCACTGAGGTGGCAGAAAAGCTAACATACAGCCCACCTGTTGGATAGTAGTCACCTTATCTTACTTCTTACTAAGATTATAAAGGTGAAAGTTTGTGAGTGTGGATGTTTGTTACTCTTTCACGCTCTAACGGCTGAACGGATCTGGCTGAAATTTGGTACAGGAATAGTTTATGGTCTGAAATAACACATAGGCTTTTTATCCCAGGAATTAGTTCCCACGGGAAGCGAGACATTTTACGCGGGCGAAGCTGCGGGCATCAGCTAGTACTATATAATGTTTCGAATATATTTTCTTCATCAAGATAACAAGTTTTGGGATTGACGAGCTCGGTAGGGTCCCATCACACATCACGTGATTAATAAATACTATTTTCAGCCTCCAGAACCAAAGTTTGCGCCTGAAAAGCCTGTATATTCGTTCGGAAGACAGGTAAATATTAACTTTTCTATCTCTATACTAATATACAACTTTTAATAACGATAGTAAAAAGTAAAAGTGTTAATTTGAAAAGTTTATTAAAACTATTTGAATAAAAACAATTGAAAAATATACTGTAGTTTGCTGTTTTGCTTTACAGCAGTTTTTGAGCTTTTTACCTTCCTATTAGTACTTATAGACAAGCGGTGACCGACGTTAGCTGGATGTGTTACTAGAATACACGTTAGGTGGCTAAGGGTTAAATTCAATTCTATTCCTCCAGATGTACGCAGACCACAACTTGGAAATACCAGCTCTAATGACGTATTCCAAGGGACCTGGACGAGTAAGTATTTAGATGTAATATTTCAAATTTTTTCTCGCTATCCATACTAATATTATAAAGCTTAAGAGTTTGTTTGTTTGTTTGTTTGTTTGTTTGTTTGAACGCTAGGATCTCAGGAACTACTGGTTGGATTACAAAAATTCTTTTACAGTTTCATAGTCCATTTATCGAGGATGGCTATAGGCTATATAACATCGCGCTAAGACGAATAGGAGCGGATCAGCAATCAATAATGTTTTGAAAACGGGGAATATTTTTTACCGTCTGAGAACTTCCGAGGCGTACGCTGCGTAAATGGTTAAAGTTACGTAAAAATTGTGTATTACTAAATTGTTTCATTTAAAAAGTTCTAAAAAAAAGTCCGCGACAGCATATGTCTATCTTTTAAGGTTCGCTCACAAAAACCTAATTTGTCTATCTCTTAAGGTTCGCTCACGATATTATAAAACTGAAGAGTTTGTTTGTGCTAGGATCTCAGAAACTACTGGTTGCATTTCAAAAATTGTTATACAGTTTAATAGTCCATTTATTGAGGATGGCCAATGGCGATTTAACATCACGCTAAGACGAATAGGAGCGGAGCAGCCATGAGTAATGTTTCGAGAACGGGGAAAATATCTTTCTTTTGAGAGCTTCCATTGCGTACGCTGCATAAATGGTTAAAGTTTCGTAAAAATAGTGTACTACAAATTTGTTCCTCTTAAAAAGTTGTAAAAAAAAGTCCTCAACAGCAAATGCCTATCTTTTAAGGTTTACTTACAATAACCCTCTTTAAAGTATGAGCGACGCGACGGGAGTAAACGTGGTATGCAGTGGTAGCCAGTCAACTGAACGATAGAAACCGGCAAAGTGCGAGTCGGACTCGCACACGATGAGTTCCATACCAAAAAACAAATGGGCGGAAGTAAAAGCGACGAGAAACATTACATCACGTTAACACCTCTCTCTCTCTCACTCTCATGTAACGCAAACGAAGTTGCGCGGGTCAGCTAGTCTATTATATAAGACGCTATAACTCCAGAACGCACGAACCGATTTCCACGGTTTTGCATTCGTTGGAAAGGTCTCGGGCTCCGTGAGGTTTATAGCAAAGAAAATTCAGGAAAAATTTCAACAGAAAAGCGGGAAAATCATTTTTCACATACAGCGCCATCGCGGGCGAAGCTGCGGGCATCAGCTAGTATCATATATAGCGAAAAATTTTTAAATAATAAGTATTGCAACTAAAAACTTAGTAATACATTTTTTGAAAATACTTAATACAATATACAATTACTTGAACCGACGTTTCGGACGGTTTGCAGGACTTCACCACATATAATGATTTTTTTACATAATTCAATACTAATATATTATATACTTTATTGAGATTCAGAGTTGCACACGTTCCTAACTACATTTAGTAAAATATAACATAGTAGACACAGTTGACATAATTTATGTAGCTATAAGTCCTGTCTCCCAAACTAGGTTATACCTGTATCTTGAGAGACAGAATATTATTATTAGATATACAGGGTGAATTTTTTAAAAGGGCTTGGATGGCCAACTCCGAAACTACAAGGAATAGCTAAAAATGCTCAAAGGAGTCACGAGCCCGATTTTGATAAAACTTAAAACCTCATCATTAGATTTTTGAAAAACCAGAAATCCTAGCTGGGAATCGAACCCATTGATTTGAAAATAAAAAACACACCCTTTATTATTAAACCATACGATACTGTCGCTGATAAGGATCAAATTCTGCGAAGTAATGATATACGGCAAATTTAAGGAAAGCTTGGAATTTTAATAGAATTCATATTTCATGTACCTAAATTTTGTATCATAGTTTGTTTCGTTCAAAATCCCAGAATAGATCGTAACTATTCCGTGTTTTAAATCATGCTCAGAATGATTATTTGGAGAATATTCTAAACGGAATCAATAATATTGAATGCAGTACTATCTTTGAGGTCTCGAATCCAGCTATGTATTGAAAACAATGGTCTACATTTTGAACAATTAATCAGTCAACGTAAGCAAAATAAATTGTATTTTGTTAAAGATGAGCACTTTCTTTTAGTTTGCCGTATATCATTATTTCCCAGAATAAGATCCTTAATAGCAATACTTTCGTATGGTGAAATAATATAGGGTGTGTTTTTTTTTCATAATCAATGGGTTCGATTCCCAGCTAGGATTATTGGTTTTTCAAAAATCTAATGATGAGGTTTTCAGTTTCATCAAAATCGGGCTCGTGACTCCTTTGAGCATTTTTCGCTATTCCTTATAGTTTCGGATTTGGCCATCCAATCCCTGTTGAAAAATTCACCCTGTATATTGACCAAATCATGATGATAATATCTTTTTTTTACAGTCTGGGCCAGTTATACCGGTGAGTTAAAATTTGTTTCAAATATGATTGACGCGATGACAAGTAATAGTTTAGACCGGCCCTTGCATACATTTGTTATGAAGTCCATACCTTAAAGTGAGCGCACCAAAGACTTCTATATAAACTGAGGTAGACATGCCCTACGCACCGATTTTTGAAACCTATAAACTTAGCTAATTAGCAGCGTTGCTCGCACTGTAGTGAGTCAAAACTTCGAGAGTACTCGGCTTGCAATCGGAGTCCATACGTCTTCTCTTTTACTCTTGTTATTTTCGTATATTGCTATTGTGGTGTCAATTACGTAAATATTATTAATAAGTGAGTGCAGTCTTAGCAATGTGTGTGTTTGAGGATTGCTTTTGAAATCTCGTTTATTAGAGTACGGAGTGTCTACCTTAGTTTATATAGAAGTCTTTGGAGCGCACGCGTTCACTTGGTGGTAGTCGGTGTTATTGTTAAGGTGAAACACTTGTCAAGATAAGACATTTTAGGCAAAATGCCTGCCTGTGCGTTCTTGAAGTGTAAAAACACTACCGTAAATTCGAAAAAAGAATATGTGTGTGCATATCGTGTCGTTGCTGCAATATCTTTGTGTGTTTTTTTTTTATACTACTAGAGTGGCAGACAAGCATACGGCCCCACCAGATGTACCGGTGGTCACCGCAGCCTATGGACGTTTGCAAGACCAGAGGCGCCACAATCGCGCTGCCGACTCTTTAAAAACCTTCTAAGTCCCCTTTTGAAGAACCCCATACTGTAGGCGTTTGGGAAAACCGAAGCAGTGTGAACTAGTCTCACTTTTTGAGTTCGTTATGTATGACGTGGGCCCGTCTATACTATTTAGGCACTTGGTCGAAGGTTTAAGTCATCTGCAAATGGGTAATATTCAGCATTGTAATAGTAAAATTTTACCCCGAATCAGCCTGAAGAACGTATCTTCCCTGATCCTGTATGGCCTCCTCAAGATAGTAGCACCGATGACTTGGCTGAATTGGTAAGCGTCTTGTTTTGATTCTATCTTTTGTCCACAGCTTCACTCAGAAGAAAACCATCTCCTACAAAATGTGGTACTGCAACCTACATCACTACTGAGTAGTAATCGAAAAAGAAAAACAAGATCTGTCGTACTAATAAAACCACCACTTGAATTGTATTACTTAGCACCTGGAAGAAAATCAAAAGCACAATATAGACCAACGCAAATGGCTACTTCGTCCTTATCTAAATCACTTATTATATCAATGCCAAACTCTTCAGTAACCACTACATCTAAAGGCGAGTCTCGTAATGATGATATGACGAGTCTCAAAATGCGATCTTCAAATAATAAAATTCCAGAAATAGAAAACACTACAGGTTCATCAACATTAAAATTTGATACCAGTAATTTATTTGGCGAAGTTAACGTCACTTCAACTACTAGTATACCAAAAACTGTAGAGCATTTAGTAGCAATGCGAGATCAGATGCCTATGCAACGATTTAATAGCAGACCGAGACAAGTAAAACCCACAGTTGAATTTCCACCTTCTCCACCAGTCGTAAAGTATCAAAGAGATGATATTCAAATCAATAAAGAACCAGAATATGTAAAGGAATCTTCACCTATATTTTCACCTCAAAGTTTTAAGAATACTGCTAAAAACAACGGCGACGATAATTTGAAAGACATTTCTTTTGGTTCAAAATTATCAAAAGATTCTATATCACAAGTAGAACAAGATCATGAGTTTATAAAAACTCAATCTGGCTTTGAAATGTTAGTAAAAGATACTATAAATCCAGTAGTTTCACTTACGGACACAGAAAACTTAAAAAATACTCAGGATGCGATACAAAGTAAAAATCATAAAGAAACTATGAACTTGTCGGTTCCTGCTAACATAAACTATAATAAGGATACTGAATTGAATGAAGATGTCAAATTGAATGAAGATATCCAATTTGATGATCTAATGTCAGATTTTACAAGAAAATCTTATCGAAAAGCTAAGCAACACAATCCCGCATCATTGAGAAACATCTACAGACAACATTGACCCATACAAAGTAACTTAAACACGAGACTACGATATCAGTGTTCACTTTGTTAAAGTCACTTTGATGATATGATTTTGTTCATCTCGATATAAATGTCAAATAAGAACCATTAAAACGGATTAGGCCGCATTGGCGGTTACCGTGGGTGGTTTTTAACCTCAAAATGTCAAACTATATGCTCAAAATGACAAAACCAACGAAACCGAGTCTATGGTTTTGAGATATTGAGTTTAGAAACAGCAACCGCCAACCGCATTGTGGCCTCAGCCTATTAAGTAAGAATAATACAGAAAATGAAATTATGAATGAAGTTTTTCAATAATCGAAGTGAAAAGAGAGTAGTTCGAAACACAATAAAAAAAAGAAAGGCAATAAAAATACATTACTACATTACATTCAACCTTAAAGAATAACGCAGCTTAAATATTAAATAGTAATCCAATTATTATTTGTTTCAAAACAAGAAAAGATCACACTAGCGCAGGATATCAACTACACTCGAGAGCAATGAATCCGGGTCACTTAAAGAATCCTAAAAATCTCGGAAACTAAAAATGCTAGGTTAATGCAATAAATTGTATTTAATAGACAATGTAATACTCCTTAAATGAAGGTATTAAAACTTCTTAGTTATTGTAAAGTTATATCATAAAAAAATCAAATTTGAAAAAGGGCCACTTTCGAAGATGGAACTACGAAATTACAGCATTTGGTGTTGCTTTTGTTTGTAATCTGTCATTTATGTGGGTACATAAACCATGTTGATAGTGCTCTATATTCATTAATCAAGCTGAAATTATGTCGCTTACGCCTGAAGAATGCACCAGAATACTTACAATGCTGGAAACCGGCCGGAGTCAGCGCGATACAGCCAGGACTGTCGGTGTGTCGCTGTCAACAGTACAAAGAGTTCTCCGACGTTACGAAGAAACTGGTTCTAACCTACGCAGACCAGGAACGGGCAGAACCAGGTGTACCACAGCACGAGAAGACCGATACTTGGTGAACACCATGCTTCGAAATCGCTTTCTCACAGGAACTGAACTCACCAATCAGTTTCGACGCCTCGGAGGAAGTAACCCAAGTGCATGGACAGTAAGACGTCGGCTTGCTGAATCTAACTTAAAACCCCTTAGACCTGCAAACGGCCCTAAACTGGAGCGTGGGCATCGTATTTCGAGACTAAGGTATGCCCAGAGCCACGTAAATTGGAGTATTGAAGATTGGTCAAAAGTTATGTTCTCCGACGAATCAAAATTTATGCTCTACAAGCACGATGGAAGACACAGAGTGTATCGAAGACCAGGGGAAAGATTCAAGCAAGCATGCATCGAAGAAAAAGTAGCCTACGGTGGTGGGTCTGTACTTGTGTGGGCCGGAATTTCTTCTGAAAGTCGCACAGAGCTGGTGATCATAGAAAACGGCTCTTTAACTAGCGTAAGATATGTGGAAGAAATCCTCAATGATCACGTTGGTCCATTTATGGTCAATTTAGGTGAGGATGCTATATTTATGCATGACAATGCCCGACCTCATACAGGTAGGATTGTGAATGACTACCTTCAAGAGATGAACATTACTCGTATGGAGTGGCCAGCGCGCAGCCCGGATATCAACCCGATCGAGCATGCTTGGGACGAGCTAGGCAGATGCGTAAAACAACGAAACCCTCCCCCAATCACGCTTCGTGAGCTCAAAATTGCTCTCTACGAATACTCAATACGAAGTATTAAAATTCAAGAAAATCGTAATAAAGTTCAAAAATTTCATGTTTCCTATTTTTGTTTTAAGGAGAGATCAGCAGTTTTTTCTTTATGTAATTTTGTGTTAATAAAATGTATGGTGACTCATATTTTTTTTACTTTCATTTAAGGAGTATTACATTGTCTATTAAATACAATTTATTGCATTAACCTATCATTTTTAGTTTCCGAGATTTTTAACATTCTTTAAGTGACCCGGATTCATTGCTCTCGAGTGTAGATGTAGATATTATGTCAATAAAGATTATTATTATCTTATTATGTCAATAAAGATTATAATTCTCATAGTATGTCAATAAAGATTATTATTATAACAATAAAAAATGTTTAACGCCATTGGTAGGTTTTTGATTAATTAGTTGCACTTACTCGTTCTTAGAAGTTTATTTATAATGACAACTCAACTGAACTTTTGTGCCAAGCTATAGTGATATACTCCATTTACGAAGTTGCATCAAGGGTCATCTGTTTGAGCTGGGGTCAAATTAGAACTGAGATGGATTGGATTTGTTTTAAACTAACATGCGTTTAACTCATATTGTATTGAAAACGGAATTTCGCGCGGCACTATTTTAGTATTAAATAAAGGTTTTCGGTACTTTCTTGTTCTCCGACGTTTCGATATGGTTACACCTATCGTGGTCCTGTATCCGGGGTACCTAAACATTTCTAAGTGTCGGGGAACAAGAAAGTACCAAAAACCTTCATTTATTATTAAAATAGTGGCGCGCGAAATCCCGTTTTCAATACAAATTGAAAATGTCAATACAAGTGCTCCGAAATTGATATGTTGGATATAAGTTCCTTATGTAACAGGTAAGTAATAATTAATGATTGCTTTTTTCCATCTGAAAGTCAGTTGGTCAGATAGTAAGTTAATAATATTATTCAGTCGGACATTACAGGGAATTTTTTAGAGGTCTTACTCGGGGCTCCCGGCCGTAGACAGTGTTGTTTGAGCCGGTAAAAGATAAAAGTCTATATAGTATCCAGGATATTTTCACTCGTAAAAAAACGTACTCGTAGGTATATTTAGGGGGTTGGTGGAGTTGGTAGATTTAAGGGCTCCATTTGAAAAGGGAATCAACTATCTACGTTAACCAATCGATTAAAACATGAAAACAGTCTATGCCTGGCTACTACAGGTACGTCCTGTGCCTCTCCAAACCTGTAATTTTTATGTGTGAAAATTATTACAGATGCTTTTTTTTAACGTGAGGAAAATTCTGTGCCTCCTAAATAAATTGACTATCGATCACTAAAATATTTTTCCAAATCCAACCAGTATATTTAGAGATGCTACCATTCAAACAAACAAAATACAACTCTTTGCTTTTTAGAACGTTTGTACACATAAAATTTACATTTACTTTTTTTTTCTAGCCAAAAAGGTTGTCAAAGACAAAAAAGGTAATTACTTCTGAGTCTTCTGACTAGCAAACTTCACGCGGTTTCTATTCTCGTGGGAACACTGAGCTATATAGCTTATGTTACTTAAAGATAACGTAATATTTAAATGGTGAAAGAATTATCGAAACCCGTCCAGTAGTTTTTGAGTTTTTAATAAACATACATACATACTTACATACAAATCTTTCCTCCTTATAAAAAGTACCTTAAATATAAGTGATAAGATGTTCTAAATGAAAACTTACCAGTCTATGAAGCAGCAAAGTATCCATAAATGGTTGTAACTGGGTCAAGCATCGTACGCTACGGTCAGTACTGAGAAGGATAACCATTTGTGGTATATATAGCCGAGGGTTCTTTCTGTGCTTTGGAAGGCATGTTAAGCTGTTGGTGCGAGGAATATAGCTGTTGTTAAGTAATTTAAGTAAAGTTAAAGGTTTGAAAAAACAGTCAATTTGACCGTTAAGAAGTTGGACAGCTACGTGTATGACGTTATACCTATTATACAGGATGTAACATTCGGAGCGGTATGTGTATGGGCAACACTGTAAATATTAAAAATACAAAGATCGGTTCTTACGAACCATGTCATCGATTTTAGAGAAAATAAGAACTGCATACTTAGATTTGACAAAAATCTCTTGCACAGCTCGGAATTCGAACCTAGTCGTTTTGAAAAATAAAACTTATGTTATATTATTTCTATTTGAATATCAATTGTGTAGGTGATAAGGAGGAAATGTTACTATGAAACATTATATCTGAAATAAACAGAATGCATTGTAATCCATCGACGCAGACCATTTTTACCCGAACTGCCGAAGACAGGAGGGTAATGTTTTTATGCAAAGTTTAACGGTTTAGGTTGATGATTTTCCTTATAGTGGTAAATTCGCTTTTAGGTCATGAATGTTATACTTGCTTGTTCATTCTCAACACAACTCCAAAAGAAGTAGTCTAGCGGGTTTAAATTAGGCGTCACTGCGGTCCATTTGATACGGTCGTTTGTTTCATTTAGGGAGAAGTTATAATTTAAAAAGTTGCAATATTAATACCTAAGCGAGTTGAACGTTGCATAGAAAAAAGAAAATGGTTTCACTTCGAACATTTGTGTCTACTTAATTAAATTATAACCGGCCAAGTGCGAGTTGGACTCGCCCATGAAGGGTTTCGTAGCAGCAAGTAACATAATATCAAAGTTCTTGTCGTTCGTTGTAACTTTGATTGATGTTTTAACACGTTCGCAGTGGTAGTGATTTTTCTAACCGAAAATTGCGGTTTACGACGTATTAAAAAAAACTACCAGTTCCAACTCGTTCAAACCAATTTTCGTTGGTAATTTTTATGCCAATGTTCATCATATATTCTTTTTAGATTTATCATTCTCTTAGTTTAGAAGTTAGATACACACATTTTTCCACTTTGGAAGTGTCTCTTGCGCAAACTATTCACTTTAGAAAAAAATGACGTTAGAAATTTCAATAGCATTTTTGAAGACCTATCTATAGATACCCCACACGTTTGGGTTTGATGAATAAAAATATTTTGAGTTTCAGTTCTGAGTATGGGAACCCCCAAAATTTACTGCGTTTTTTCTAGTTTTATATAAGAATCTTAATGCGGTTCACAGAATACATCTAGTTACCAAGTTTCAATAGCATAGGCCTTATAGTTTCGGAGCAATGTGGCTGTGACACACGGACGGACAAACAGACGTACAGACAGACAGACATGACGAATCTATAAGGGTTCCGTTTTTGCCATTTGGCTACGAAACCGTAAAAAAACAAGAAATATAATGCATTCTGTTTATTTTAGAATTATCATGTTTCATACAAATATCAACTCCGTATGACCTACACAATCGATATTCAATTAGAAATAATGTACCTAAGTGTTATTTTTCAAAACGACCGGGTTTGATGCCCGGACAATGCAAGAGACTTTTTAAAAATGGAAGTATGCAGTTCTTATTTTAAAACCGATCGAATTCTTTAAAATCGATGACATGGTTCCCAAGAACAGATTTTTGCATCTCTTATATTACAGGTTTGCCCATACTGACCGTTCCAAATGTTACGCGACTAGGGGTACCTCAGATTTTTTTTGTGACGGAAGTAACGCTTACTATTTGAATTTTCAATAGCGGAAACGTCAAAATTCGAATGAATGATATTAATATAACATTTGATGCCGTCAATGGCAAAGAAGTTTTACTTCAATCCCGCGAAAAGGTTACACGCACACACTTTTTTTATCTCTTTCTTAAAATGCAATTAATGATTTATGTTAATTTACAGTGGGGAGAATTCAAAGCCTTGTTGAAAGAGGAAAGGGTAAGGTATTATTTCTATAATACACTCGAGAGCAATGAATCCGGGTCACTTAAAGAATGTTAAAAATCACGGAAACTAAAAATGATAGGATAATGCAATAAATTGTATTTAATAGACAATGTAATACTCCTTAAATGAAAGTAAAAAAAATATGAGTCACCATACATTTTATTAACACAAAATTACATAAAGAAAAAACTGCTGATCTCTCCTTAAAACAAAAATAGGAAACATGAAATTTTTGAACTTTATTACGATTTTCTTGAATTTTAATACTTCGTATTGAGTATTCGTAGAGAGCAATTTTGAGCTCACGAAGCGTGATTGGGGGAGGGTTTCGTTGTTTTACGCATCTGCCTAGCTCGTCCCAAGCATGCTCGATCGGGTTGATATCCGGGCTGCGCGCTGGCCACTCCATACGAGTAATGTTCATCTCTTGAAGGTAGTCATTCACAATCCTACCTGTATGAGGTCGGGCATTGTCATGCATAAATATAGCATCCTCACCTAAATTGACCATAAATGGACCAACGTGATCATTGAGGATTTCTTCCACATATCTTACGCTAGTTAAAGAGCCGTTTTCTATGATCACCAGCTCTGTGCGACTTTCAGAAGAAATTCCGGCCCACACAAGTACAGACCCACCACCGTAGGCTACTTTTTCTTCGATGCATGCTTGCTTGAATCTTTCCCCTGGTCTTCGATACACTCTGTGTCTTCCATCGTGCTTGTAGAGCATAAATTTTGATTCGTCGGAGAACATAACTTTTGACCAATCTTCAATACTCCAATTTACGTGGCTCTGGGCATACCTTAGTCTCGAAATACGATGCCCACGCTCCAGTTTAGGGCCGTTTGCAGGTCTAAGGGGTTTTAAGTTAGATTCAGCAAGCCGACGTCTTACTGTCCATGCACTTGGGTTACTTCCTCCGAGGCGTCGAAACTGATTGGTGAGTTCAGTTCCTGTGAGAAAGCGATTTCGAAGCATGGTGTTCACCAAGTATCGGTCTTCTCGTGCTGTGGTACACCTGGTTCTGCCCGTTCCTGGTCTGCGTAGGTTAGAACCAGTTTCTTCGTAACGTCGGAGAACTCTTTGTACTGTTGACAGCGACACACCGACAGTCCTGGCTGTATCGCGCTGACTCCGGCCGGTTTCCAGCATTGTAAGTATTCTGGTGCATTCTTCAGGCGTAAGCGACATAATTTCAGCTTGATTAATGAATATAGAGCACTATCAACATGGTTTATGTACCCACATAAATGACAGATTACAAACAAAAGCAACACCAAATGCTGTAATTTCGTAGTTCCATCTTCGAAAGTGGCCCTTTTTCAAATTTGATTTTTTTATGATATAACTTTACAATAACTAAGAAGTTTTAATACCTTCATTTAAGGAGTATTACATTGTCTATTAAATACAATTTATTGCATTAACCTAGCATTTTTAGTTTCCGAGATTTTTAGGATTCTTTAAGTGACCCGGATTCATTGCTCTCGAGTGTATTATCATGTTAAAATCTTTGTTTAATTTTACTAGTCACTCCAACGCAAGGCGTGTGATGGGTCTTACCTAGATTTTCGCGGCCTAAACCATTTTACTACATGTGGTGCACGGGTTTACTGACGAACGAGGTTACAGTGAGGAAAAACAAAAAACCGGCCAAGTGCGAGTGGGACTCGCCCGTTAAGGGTTTCTTAGCAGCAAGTAACATAATATAAAAGTTCTTATAGTTCGTTGTAACTTTGATTGATGTTTTAACACGTTCGCAGTGGTAGTGATTTTTCTAACCGAAAATTGCAGTTTATGACGTATTAAAAAAAAACTACCAGCTCTATCTCGTTCAAAGCAATTTTCGTTGGTAGTTTTTATGGCAATGTACATCATAATTATCTTATTTTTAGATTTATCATTCTCTTAGTTTAGAAGTTAGAGGGGGGGGGGGGGGGGGCACATTTTTCCACTTTGGAAGTGTCTCTTGCGCAAACTATTCAGTTTAGAAAAATATGATGTTAGATACCTCAATAGCATTTTTGAAGACCTATCTATAGATACCTTACACGTATGGTTTTGATGAAAAAAAAAATTGAGTTTCAGTTCTGAGTATGGAGACCCCCAAAATTTACTGCTTTTTTTCTAGTTTTATATAAGAATCTTAATGCGGTTCACAGAATACATCTAGTTACCAAAATTCAATATCATAGGCCTTATAGTTTCGGAGAAAAGTGGCTGTGACACACGGACGGACAGACAGACAGACAGACATGACGAATCTATAAGGGTTCCGTTTTTGCCATTTGGCTACGAAACCCTAAAAAACACTTCTGCATCGTAATCGTATGTGTTTAAGGAAGAGGAATGGATTAAAGGCAGCAGACCCAAGACTGCAGCTTGACGTGGGAGCTTCAAGTATGCCCATACGGCATACTTGAAGCTCCCCAAGAAGCGGGTTAACACCCCAATCGCCTGCCAAAGACATGGGATAGTACCAGTACCATGATGCCGCGGTGGTAGCCGAAGTCTGTCGGGAATCCTGGGACATCCTCCGGGCTTACCCGGGGCTCTCGACCAAGTCCTCGAAAGGATGTTAGAGTGTTTGTCCGTCTGTCACCAGGAACATTAAGAACAATAATCTGTGAAATTTTCAGCTTCTTCAAAAGGGGTCTTAGAAGATGCGATCGTGGCGCCTCTGGTGTTGCAAACGTCCATAGGCTGCAGTGACCACCAGTGCATCTGGTGGGGCCATATGCATGTCTGCCACTTTAGTGGTATAATAAAAAGCTTCACTGAGCTGAAATTTTCGTAGATTATGTATTTCTGTTGCAGCACATACTTACTGAAAATAAAAAAAATATTACTATTTAAGGTGGGCTTCCATAAACAAATGTGACGTTATGCGTTTTTGGGTTCGGAACTCACTTATCCTAGGATCCCTTTAAGAACGACCTTCACCAAGCTGGTTATTGGATGAAAAGTGTTTTATAAAAGTGCCTAAAAATTTTCAGTCCAGAATATGATAAATTAAGAATTTAAAAAAAAAAACTATTTTCTGGTTTGCTTAATAGATACATTCCATACCAATTGAAAGTATAACGCCCATAGAATATGCAAATGTAAGGTTGTCGATTTTTTTCTCGTCACGACTTTGGTTACGCAGGTATAAACAGGTAAATCGATACTAGTAATGCAACGCCCTGGTTAATGAATTAAGTAAAATTTGCATAATCCATGGGCGTTAAACTTCCAATTGGTATGGAATGTATCTAATAGACAAACCAGTAAATAGTAAAAACCATTTTTTTTAAATTCTTAATTTATCATATTCTGGACTGAAATTTTTTAGGCAACCCTACATTTTAATTTTTGACATATTTAGTTGAATATAAAACACTTTTCATTCAAAAACCAGCTCGGTGAAGGTCGTTCTTAAAGGGAACTTAGACCAACTATGTGCAGTTCCGACTCGCACTTGGCAGGTGTTTTTAATCATAATTTCATGATCTTGGCATCTTTTTCATTGGATTTGGAGTAGATAAAAAAATCAAATTAAAAGATATAATTTGATTTTTTTATTATTAGCTTAATTGTTCATTAAACTATAATTAAGTACTTTGTTAATTTCAGAAAAAGCATCCTAAGGGAACTGTTATGAAAAATGTAAGTACATATATTATGTGTAAATCACACAACATCATCGAGTCCAAATTAAGCTAATATAAGCTAATATAAGCTTGTGCTATGGGATTTAGACGACTGATAAACTTACTTATATATTTGTAAAAACATACATACGAGTATTAGGGCACCTTCAAATTAGAGGCGCGAGGAAGCGCCGCAGTGGCGCCACAGCGGTGCGGCGGTTCCTCGCGCCTCTAATTTGAAGGTGCCCTTAAACATAGAAAACACCCAAACTCAGAAACAAACATTTATGGATCACACAAATATTTGGACCGACCGCGACCCAGGAATCGAACCCAGGACCTCCAGCGCGGCAGGCGGTTACACTATAGTAGAATTTTTAATTAGACGAAGTAAATTGACAGTAGCTAATACTAATAACCAATAATCCTAGCTGGGAATCGAACACAATGATTTTGAAAAAATAAAACACACCCTTTAGTATTACACCATACGGCAGTGTCGCTGATAAGGATTAAATTCTGCGAAGTAATGATATACGGCAAATTTAAGGAAAGTTTGGAATTTTAATAGAATTCATATTTCATGTACCTACCTAAATTTTGTATCATAATTTGTTTGGTTCGAAATCCCAGAATAGATCGTAACTATTCCGTGTTTTAAATCATGCTCAGAATGATTCTTTGGAGAATATTCTAAACGGAATCAATAATATTGAATGCAATACGATCCTTGAGGTCTCGAATCTAGCTATGTATTAAAAAACAATGGTCTACATTTTGAACAATTAATCAGTTAATGTAAGTAAAATAAATTGTATTTTGTTAAAGATGAGCACTTCCCAGAATAAGATCCCTAATAGCAACACTATCGTACGGTGTAATAATAAAGGATGTGTTTTTTTTTCAATATCAATGGGTTCAATTCCCAGCTAGGATTATTGGTTTTTCAAAAATCTAATGATGAGGTTTTAAGTTTCATCAAAATCGGGCTCGTGACTCCTTTGAGCATTTTTCGCTATTCCTTAAAGTTTCGGATTTGGCCATCCAATCCCTTTTGAAAAATTCAACATAAACATAGAAAACACCCAAACTCAGAAACAGACATTTATGGATAACACAAATATTTGGACCGACCGCTACCCAGGAATCGAACCCAGGACCTCCAGTGCGACAGGCGGTTACACTACCGACTGCCACAGAGGCAGTCAAAATAATATTTTTGACATTTTAAGAAATAATCATTTTAGTTTATATAGAAAGATATATTTTCTTGTCGTGTTGAATTTGGTTTACTAATGTTTGCCATAATTTAAAATGCCATAATTTCATATGCCATACTGGTATTTGCCATAATTTCATTAGATATAACGCTTCAGTTATCATAATCGTGAAATGACATAAAATGACTTTCAATAATACCATTGGTCATAATCGATCAAGTGTCATAATAATTTAAATCCATAAATGCATTTGCCATAATTTTCGTTTTCAATAATGCCAGTTTCCATAACTTTTATTCACCATAATATAAATAAAGATAACAATTAAACCTAAAACTAAACCTCATTATGGCGTCTCTAGCTAACTAAGCTCGACGGAGCCCCGCTTTGCGGGGCTGCTACTTCTGGGTGGTTTAAAAAAAAAACCGCATTATTTTCATAATTATATCAAATTTTGATTATGTCAAGAGTCGATTATGATATGTGTTACTTATGGAAACTAATTATTATGAGAAATGTTGTTATAGAAAGTCATTTTATGGCAAATAAAAGTTATGACTGTTGAGTTGTTAAGGCAAACGTTGTTAGTATAAATGATAATAGTGCAAGTAAATATTATGATCGGGGATGATTATGGCAAACAATAATAGTGCAAATGAATTTATGGAAAACGAGAGAAGACCGTTGAATTTAATGGTAACTAGATAAGTCAATTAATGACAAAATATTTTACAGTGGGAACAAGATGTTGAAAAATGGGCGGTGAGTATTTTTATACTACTGAGGTGGTCGACAAGCTTACGGCTCACGTGATGGAACGTGGTCATCATAGCCCATAGACTATTTACATAGACGTTAGCAACACCAGCCCCCTTAGACAAGTGGCACAAGCGTAAATCGCAAACGAAAGGATAGAATAAATCGACCAATTATACCAAGCTCAAACCATACCATCATCATACCAAGCAACAAGCGTGTTCTACCGCCTGTGCAATGGTAGATATGTGCTCTGAGGAATTGTTTGATATGATGCCCACGGCTACGTTCTATCATCGCACCGCTCGCCACAGACAGGGAGTTCATCCTCACACTCTGCGTCAGGAGCGTTCCAGCACGGTTAGATCCGATAGGTGTTTTCTTCCGCGCACGCTTAGGTAGTGGAATGACCTCCCTGCCTCGGTTTTCAAACGCCTACAGTATGGGGTTCTTCAAAAGGGGTCTTAGAAGGTTTTTACAGGGTCGACAGCGCGAGTGGGGCACCTCTGGTGTTGCAAACGTTCATAAGCTGCGGTGACCACCGGTCCTTCCGGTGGGCCGTATGCTTGTCTGCCACCTTAGTGGTATATAAAAAAAAACTCGTGATCCTGCCGCAGCGCGCGCGTCGTACGCCGGTGATGAGCTTGGGTGTGATTGGTCGATATATTCTATCCTTTCGTTTGCGATTTACGCTTGTGCCTCTTGTCTAAAGGGGCAGAGGCGCTATACTCGCACTGACGAACCGGCAAGTACCTGAAAGTACATTACCCTGCTTTGGCTTAAAACGGATAAAGATCCAATGATATTTAAGTAAAGATAAACCACGTTTGTACAAAACAGCGTTCAATTATTGTTGAGTTATAATTTCGCGTACTTACCTATTGGTACCTAGTTAATAGATTTATCCATGAATGCGATAGAGAATACATAACGTATAATACAGAAAGAGATAGCTATCTGTGTCATTTTGCGATAATGACAGACCCACAGCACGAGTTGTTTCGCTCGCAGCTATTAGTCGACTAAATGGAATTACAACAATTGTATGAATTTGTCCGCAACAATTCACGCGTGCTAATGACATATCTACCTCTTTTATACTATAAAATCATTTTTTTTGTTATGTATGTACATATTTTTCTCGTCCTAGTTTAAATATTTTTAATGAAATCAATAGCTTATTCAATTTTTTACCAAAACCTTTTATTTGCTTTGGTGACTTTAACTCACATCAACAGTCTTGGGGCTCTCCTATGACAAACTTTTATGGAAATAAGTTATTAGAATTATTTTTTTTATTTTTTTATATATGATCACGCCTTTTATCCCCGAAGAGGTAGGCAGAGGCATATTATACATGTTAAACACAGTTTTTGACACAGATAATTGTTACATTATTCGAAGAATTTGTATTCGGTGTTAGCAACTGCTGCTGAACTAGGCTTTAGAGCTGTATTTCAGCTAACAGCGCCTCCACCCTAACATCAGATCTCTACAAGTTACATTAAAAATATTATAAAAAATCAATTTTGTCATAAAAAACAAGGATTGATTATTACCTAATCATTAATAATTTAACATTAACAATAATATATAAAATTAAGAGCCAAATAAATATGTACAATGCAATAATAATAAAGTAATCATCATCAAAACATTGTAAATCTGTTGGGAGTCCTGCGACATTCTTCCGAGGGCTTACCCGGGGCTCCCAACCATAGGCTGTTGGGCGTTACGAGAGGTTTTTAAGTCGGTAGGAGTCCGGCATAACATCCATGAGAATTTTCCCTCACGTGAAACAAAACAAAAAAAAACGGTTCTGTACTCAAACTAAAATTGGAACTATGTTACTGAGACTCTGTTGTCCTTCCGTACGTCACGAAGCTGTAATCTCATAAACCATGATAGCTAGACAGCTGAAATTTTCGCAGATAATGTTTAAAGTTGTTATTTTAGTACCTATTATTATTTTAAAACACGCAATATCTCTTTCAGGGATATTCAAGACAATTGTTGGTCAGAGATGAAGTAAGTTATCTGTTCATCAAACATATAGTCACGCCTTTATCCCCGAAGGGGCAGGCAGAGGCATAGTATACGCCCACATTTCAACTTATAATTTTATGTCCCACGTAATAGGTGGTGAGCCTATTGCCGCGTTGAAATGGACAGGCGCAGGTCGCCGCGACCCGCAGCTGAATTTTTTCAAGCCGGCCATAAGACCTTCAACTTGGCTTAATGATCGTCATTTTACTGACAACTGGGTTTCATTGCGGGTTTTCCTTATCTACCCAATGGATCTTTTTGCGAACATGTACCCTAAGTCGCCTCTTACGACACCCTCGGGATGTATTAGGGTGGCGACATTTTGTACATTTACCCGTCGCAACACGGGACCCTATCGCCACACGGGGGTTATCTGTTCATCTTATAAAAGCTCGAATTTGATCAAAATTATTGATAACATTATCGGTCTTGCACAGGACTTGAACTTGCGCCTTCTGGCATACATGGCCGGACGCCCTAACCATTGGACTATGACACTATTTCCCAACGGAATAATTCTTTCGTCGTCTGGCCCGATTTGACAGGAGACGCAGGTTTGAGTCATGTTCAAGACCGCTAATTTATTACATTAAATTTGTGATATGTCTACTATTTGCTTTTCAAAATTACCTATCTCCAACTGAGGAAATGTATCTACTCGTTTAGTATGCCTCTGCCCACCACTTTGAGGCAACCGTCGTGACTATAATAAAATATGTATGTTATTCGAATTAATTCATTAATAGAATAGCACAAATACATCAATAAATGCAATGTCAAATAATAATAAATGTTACATATCTACCTTACATAATTTTAATGGTTTTTTTACATTTTTCAGTATCAAAAAGAAAAAGCAGTGAGTACCTTTACTTTTACCGTTGGGAAATCACAACTGTTTTCGTTCCCAACTTTACTAAACTGTGTAATTATTATACAACTAGCTGACCCGCGCAACTTCGTTTGCGTAAGAGAGAGAGAAATAGAAAGGTCCCCCATCGCTTCTATTCTTATCGCGTGTATTCCCGTTGGTATTACCTTTTTGGCTTTTGGACCATTAGGTTGAATTTTTAAAATGTTGAATTTCCATTTCAAGCTTCGCCTGCGTGAAATTTTGTTCCTAGACTATCACATATCTCTATAGGCACCAAATTTCAGCCAGATCCGTTCAGCCGTTATAGCGTGAAAGAGTAACAAACATCCACACTCACAAACATTCTAACTAACTAACTATCTTCACGCCAAATCCCTTGCGGGGTAGGCAGAAAGAACCGAGCGCCACACGGCACGGTCCATACACACCTCACTTGCTTCTTCAACTTTCATTTTTCTTTTCATGCATGCACGTCGGTTCCTACGGCTCTTGACATCACCTTCAACTAACACACGATTAATTTGGTCGTGGTAGGTGTGTCGTGGCCTTCCCCGACTCCTACGTCCATCCACTTTCGCGTTGTATATCTGTTTTGTCATTCTTTCATCTCCCATTCGTTCCACATGCCCGAACCATCGTAGCATGCCCTTCCTTACTTTAACACCGACACTCTCTTTCAGACCAACTCTCTTTCTTACATCTTCATTCCGAACGCGATCTGCGAGCGTTACTCCGCAGATTTTGCGTAGCGCGCGCATCTCGACCGCGTTTATTCTACTTTCATGCGTTTCCTGCCATACCCAACTCTCGCTTCCATACGTTAGCGTAGGTATCAGCACCGCATTGTGTACTGCGAGCTGGGCCTTTTGACTTAAGCCCTTGGTACCTAAAAGTTTGCCTAACGCTCCATTCACACTATTGCCCGCAGTTACCCTCTTTTCTACATCAGCGGTGTACCGTCCATCCCTGCTAAATGCACATCCAAGATATACAAACTCATCCACCTGTTCCAGCACTACATCATTTACAGTTATCCTGGCATTCGTTCTGTCCTCTTCTCTTTCGAATACCATCACTTTCGTTTTAGTCGCGTTCAATTGTAAGCCTCTCATTAGACAATCATCTTTCATCGTTGTGACTAGTGACTGTAGTTCTGATGGCGATTCGGCTATGAGCACGGCATCATCTGCATACAGCAAACAGTTCACAAGTAAGTCACCCATTCGCAATCCAACATTCATCGATCTTACTCTCTTAAGACAATCGTCCAGGTACAGGACAAACAGCAGAGCCGACAGCACGCAGCCCTGTCTGACGCCAATGTTGACGTCAAACCAGGGAGACAGGCTGCCGCCCACCCGCACACATGCCGTACATCCCACATATGTAGACTGCACAGCACGAAGCAGCGCACCATCAATCCCGTATCCTGGCAATATATCCCAGAGATCCTTCCGTACAACTCTGTCAAATGCTTTCTCCATGTCCACAAAACCGCAGAAAACCTTCCGGCCTACAGCCAGCTGCTTCTCTACGATGTTGCGGAGAGAGAAAACTTGGTCCATACATCCCCTTCCATTTCGGAAACCACCCTGCGCCTCCCACAGTAATCCGTCAGATTCCACCCTCATTCTCCTTTCAATAATTTTGCCATACACTTTAGCTGCTATACTGATCAAACTGATGGCCCTATAGTTGGCGCACTCCATACGTGAGCCCTTGCCTTTATACAAGGGCACGATGATAGCACGCCTCCAGTCCATTGGGACCCTTCCAGTCTTCCAGCATAGATTGCTCAATGACCAGAAGGCGTCTCGGACGCAAGGACCACCTAATTTGATCATTTCAGCAGATATCCTATCAATTCCTGCAGACTTTCCATTTTTCAAGCTTCGTATCGACCATTCAATCTCTTCCAAAGTAATATCTCCGCTTGATGCTTGCACTGCAAGATCAGTCATCGACTCCCTCGCAGTGCCCGCATCCGGGAGATATTCATACATTTCTCCAAAGTACTCATTCCACCGCTCTAACACCTCTAATGGGTCCGCAAGAATGTCCCCAGCTTTACTCTTTATCTTATCCATTCTGGAAACTGACGAACAGCTCCGAGACTTCTTGACCTCCCTCCAAAAGAGTTTGGTATTTGTCTCGAAGTTCCTCGTCAGCTTCTCTTCCGCAATCAAATTTATTCTTTCACGCTTCTCTTTCACTAAAGCTTTGGCTTCATTCTTGCAGAGGCGGTAAATTTCTTTCTTCGTGTCTTTCATACTGTCATTCAGTTGCAAAGATGAGACATAATCCAACCACGCTTTCTTCTTTCTTGCTACGCAGGATTGTACCTCTGCATCCCACCAGGCATCACCTTTCGAATGTTCATGTCTCTTTGCACTCCCACATGCTTCTTTTGCACTATCCACTATACTTTCTTTCATAATATTCCAGCATTCATCCACATCTAAGTCGGAAAGGCTCGCGTTTGCAAGCCTTTCACTGACTAAGCCTACATACATACTCCTTATGCTTTCATCTTCCAGTTTTTCACTCTTTATCCTTTCATAGTCTCCGAAGGGGACACGCACTCGCCAGTGCCTCCACTTCTTGAAAAGACCAACAAACCGGCTTACCACCAGGTAGTGGTCAGTTTCAAGAGTGGGGCCTCTGTAGGCCCTTGTATCCCTTATAGCCTCTCGGAGACGACTGTCTATCAAAATCAAATCAATTACACTTTTTTCTTCCTTCCGTCTCCAAGTATACGTGTGGATATCTTTGTGACGGAATAACAAACATTCGCATTTATAATAATACCTAGTTAGACAGATTTCTGATTAACAAATTCATAATGCATAATAATATGAGCTAAGTAAATTTATTTATTAAATACATTTCTTAATTCAATGGCTAAACGACTACTTGACACAACTTCTCTTCTAAGCAATTGACATCGTAACTTAGTTCCTTCTTTAGGTAGTCCCAGCCTACTACCTTTGTCACAAACCGAACTACTGTAGGCTTTGTCCTCCTAATACAGATGGTTCAACCAAGACCTGGTAACGTAATAACAATGTAAATTCATCAGCTGGGCGTTCATGTTCATTGTAATGGCTAGTCTACGTAGAGGCCATTCCCGTATTTTACAAAGACTTAGTGAGTCTGTTTCCTGACAGAATGCAGTCGGCACTATATGTAGAATAAAGTTCATGCCTTCCAAGATCAGTCGCTTAGGGCTGCTGACAACCTTTGTTGTAAGGATTGAGCGTAGATGGTAACATGCGGTGTTATTTTATTGACCAGTGGATACTACCTGAAGCGTGGTCTTTCATTTTTTCTGGCTAGCCATCTTAGAATTTTCTTCTTCTTTTCACAAATGTATTTTTGTCACACACAATTTGAATAAATTAGCAATAATACTTCCATAAAGCATATTTGTTTAATATTATACCAAAATATAAGCTTTTTATTTAACTTTATGGCTATGTAGGTAGTAAAATCATCTGATTGAAGTTTGAAATAAACATAAATGAAAACGTCAATTGTATTGAACTTTCACAAATTATGTGTCAAAATAAAAAGTAATTTAGGTATAAAATAAGAGTATTTAAGGAGTATTGATATCAACTACGGAGAAAATCAGCCCGAAAATAATTTACATTCCCTTTTTAGCTCGTTATAGTATAAATTTCAATAAAATACGAAACACGTCTTCCATCAATTATATGTGTTAAATAATGCTATATGCCAAATTTTAAGTAGATCGGACCATGGAATCACGTTGTCCCATACAAACTTTACCCTCCTTTTTATACCTTTGAAGGTGGAATTTACAAAAATGTTAAAATTACTTTTTTCAAATTGTAACAAACAACGCTCATGCTTAGTTTCATCATCGTACCATTAACCGTTTAAGCAATAATTGATAATAACTTTGGGTCTAGGGATCGAACCGCAAAATTAAGTTTGGTTTGAATTCTATATACTTTTCCGGGATAAAAAGTACCCAGTGTGGTGCCCAGGCTATTAAAGAATAATTATACTAAGTTTCATCGTAATCGAACCGGTAGTTTTTGCGTGATGCCTGAACAAACAGACAGACAGACAGACAGACAGACAGACAAAAATTTTTTAAATCACATTTTTGGGTTCGGTGTCGGTCTAGTAACACGCCCTGCTATTTATTTTTTTGATATTTTGAATGTACAGAATTTTCACTTCTACAGATTTTTTTTTTTTTTTTTTTTTTTTTTTTTTTTTTTTTTTTATATTTAGCTCGCCAAATTGACGTCGCCACGATGGATAGCCGTGGCGCATCTTGCGATTGGGGGCCACTTCTTACAGCGGTCCTCAAGTTGGCGGCCCTGTGATGTGCCTCTTCACGCTCCTCTTAAAGAACCCGGGGTTGTAAGATGAGGGAAACACGTGTGCAGGCAGGTCGTTCCAAGTTTTTATAGCTCGACAGAGGAACGATCTTTTGAAACGCTCGGTTCTGGCGAAGATTCTCTCCACTGTGTATGAGTGGCATCTCTGCCCGGCACGCGTTGTTCGGGATCGGAAAGGTGATGGTGGGATCAGATTGAAGAGCTCTTCAGAACATTCGCCGTGATACATTCGGTAGAAGGCAGCCAAGGACGCTACGGTTCTTCGCTGCGCCAACGGTTCGAGGCCTCCCGTCACCTCAGGACAACCAATTATTCGGACAGCACGTCTCTGTATAGCGTCAAGTGCGTCCAACAAGTACCTCGCGGAGTCATCCCAGAGGTGAGAACAGTACTCGACGCAGGGACGAATCTGCGTCTTGTACAGCAAACATCTCTGATGTGGCGTGAAGTACCGTCTCACCTTATTAAGGACTCCGAGTTTCCGCGAGGCCAGCCCAATACAACTCTCTATGTAGTTTTTGTGATTGAGCTCACGCCGGACGTCTATACCGAGAATCTCCAGGTTGTCCTTTAGTGGAACCGTAATGTTCTGAAGAGAGGGTAGGGGTAGGAATGGGGACTTCTTAGCTGTAAACGCACACGCCTGCGTTTTTCTGGCATTGAACTCGACCAGGTTGTCTGAACCCCATTGGGCAATGCGACCCAGGTCCCGGTCGAGATCCGCCACGAGTTGCCGTCTCTTTACGTCCACGTCACAACGCCTCTCCGCTGGGCGGCCAGAATAACTCCCATGCAGAGTACTGTCATCCGCATAACAATGAATGCACCCAAGGGACAGCATGTCATTGATATGCAGAAGAAAGAGAGTTGGGGACAATACCGATCCCTGTGGTACCCCGGCATTTACCTGCAAAAAGCAGGAAGCCTGACCATCACAGAGGACCCGTATACGTCGCCCGTGCAGGAAGCTGGCCAACCAGCGGCATAACTGAGGCGATAAACCATATGCCGGCAGCTTGGAAAGAAGCGACGCATGCCATACCCTATCAAAGGCTTTAGCGATGTCTAGGCCTATAGCCAGAGATTCGCCGTGCCTCTCCATAGCCTCACCCCAGGTGTGCGTTACGTACGCTAGGAGGTCACCCGTTGATCGTTTCGGCCTAAAGCCATATTGGCGATCGTTAATTAACGAGTGATCCTCCAGATAGCGCATGAGCTGTTTGTTGATGATTAGCTCGAACACCTTGCAGATGACGGTGGTTACGGCTATGGGTCGATAGTTGGCCGGATCCGACCGATCCCCTTTCTTGGGGATTGGCTGGACGTTCGCCTCCTTCCAAGCCTCCGGCACATCTCCCGAGGAATAGGAAAGGCGGTACAGGCGTGTTAGCGTTGGAGATAATTCAGCTGCACAATTCTTCAGCACCACTGCCGGTATGCCATCAGGACCACTGGCTTTCCGCGTGTCGAGTGACTGTAGCACCACTCGCACATCGCACTGCCGGATTTTAATATCCGGCATCGTGGTTCCACAGTTGGCGATAGTGGGAGGTTGCTTGCCACAGTCATCAACCCGGGAATTAGCCGCAGAGAGATTGGAAAAAAATTATAAGTATAGATTCTGCCGGAGTGGAAATTTGTTCCCGTTGTCGTATTCCATGGGAACCTATTTTAGTAATAAAAAAGCCTATGTTGTTTTCCATCAAGATAATCTACACTTTACAGAAAAACAGCCAGATACATGCTGCCGTTAAGGTATGAGTCCGAACTCGACTGCACGCAGCATTGCTGTCGCTGCGGCAAGGCGAACAGCAATGCGACAGTGCCGTGCAGTACTGATTGCAGTTGCGACGCTGCTGCTGCTGCCGAGTTCGGAATGTATTCTAATACAAATCTATTCAGAATGTATGGAGACCTGGGGGTGCTGGTTGCGGTCGAGTTCGGACTTATACCGTGTGAAAAGCATGGGCTAGAAACGGTTGCCACCTCAGCATAATGCTACACGTCAAACATTGTTGTGACGTGCAGCGCTGATAGGTTTTATGGGCTTGAAAAATTATAACGGTCTGCTTCTTCCGATTAGTCAGTAACAATCTGCTTCTTCCCATTTTAACATGGCAGTAGGAATGCCTCTGTCTATCTCTTCGGAGTAAAGCGCGTATATCTGTAAATATTTCGTGAAAAAGTTTACAGTGACTTATGTAATAGTAATTTTACAGTTGCGGAGTCAGCAAGCTCAAAAAATGGCTTTACGCCAACGTGCTGCTACACCTCCACCAGAAAGACCTGTACCAAGTCCTGGAGTAAGTAAATAAATAAATATATATTTGTGGACATTCTTACAAAATATAATCTAGCCCAAATTAACCTATTATAAGCTTGTGCTAAAGATCTAGACGACTGATAGACATACTTATATATTTCTAAATACATATATATTATACATAGAAAACACCCAAACTTCGAAACAAACATTTGTGGATCACACAAATATTTCGACTGACCCGGGAATCGAAACCGGGGCCTCAACGTGGCAGGCGGTATCACTACCGAATGCGCCACCGAGGCAGTCAAGTAAGTACAAAATATTTCCATTTGTTGCCCGTGGCACTACCGCTTGGCACTACCAGTAGTGTCACGCGAAATTTTACTTTCCCGTGGCACTACCGTTCCTATTGGCTGATTAAATCCATATAGTATAATTTCCCATGGCACTACCAATTACCAATGGCACTACTAAATACTAAACATATCAAATCAAGAGCGAACATGTTCTCACATGGTCCCATGATGACAATCGGTAAAACAAATGAAGATCAGTGAAGCAAATGAAGATCGGCAAAACAAATGAAGGTCGATAAAACAAATGAAGATCGATGAAACAAATGAAGATCAGTGAAACAAATGAAGATCGGCAAAACAAATGAAGGTCCATAAAACAAATGAAGATCGATAAAACAAATGAAGATCAGTGAAACAAACGAAGATCGGCAAAACAAATGAAGGTCAATAAAACAAATGAAGATCGATAAAACAAATGAAGATCAGTGAAACAAATAAAAATCGGCAATGTCCGTGAGTATTAACCTTAACTGGAATATATTATAAATAAATATATTCCAGTTAAGGCGCTCCCTCACCGGGAGCATTCGCGCGTAATGTAACGTTACGAGTCGAGAATTACAGCAGTGAGGGAGGTGAACCGAGCATTGCAATGCGCACCTTGTAATGATACAAGACCAGGTTACATCAGTGAGGGAGGAGAACCGAGCATTACAATGCGCGCCTTGTAATGATACAATGTGTAACGTTTTGATACAACTCGTAACATCAATGCGCTTTTTTGTTGCGGCTGGCCGGCCGCACACTGGTCCGGATTTTAAAATAGGTGTACATACGATCTAAGATGTCAAATGCTTTTGGGAAAAAATAGTAGTACGAGTACGAATTACAGGTTAATATTGCAATCCAATATGGCCAACGCGCCACCGTGGTAAAATTTCATATTGCATATATCCTATAAAGGGTTTTTTGGTATGCTGAGTACGAATTTCAGGTTAATTTTGCAATCCAATATGGCCACCGCGCCACCGTGGTAAAATTTCATGTTGAATATCGTATAAGGGGTTTTTGGTATGCTGAGTACGAATCACATGATAATTTTGCAATCCAATATGGCCGCCGCACCGAAATCACAAAATTTCATGATGGGTATCGTTTAAGGGGGTTTTTGGTATGCTGAGTAAGAATCACATGATAATTTTGCACTCCATTATGGCAGCCGCGCCGAAATCACAAAATTACATGATCGGTATCGTTTAAGGGGGTTTTTGGTATGTTGAGTACGAATCACATGATAATTTTGCAATCCGATATGGCCACCGCGCCGAAATCACAAAATTTCATGATGAGTATCGTTTAAGGGCTTTTATCGTAGGCTGAGTACCATTTTAATGTAATAGGCCTTAATTTTACAATAAAGACCTTTTGCCATAGTATTTTCGCATCGCTAGTTTAGAAAGCCTAAACTTAATAAGCAAATCATTAAAATTTGCATGGAAACATGGAAACTTGATTTTATTATAAGACATCATAACTTTTGTTTAATTTCTTTTTCGAGCTAAAAATAAAAAAATATTCAATATTTGTTATTTATTTCTTTTTGCATTTTTAATATAACTAACTATATTATTTCTTTTTTTTTTGATCTGTTTAACTGTTTTTTTTTTTGTTTTACGTGAGGGAAAATCGTCATGGATGCTATGCCGGACTCCTGCCGACTAAAACCTCATGTGCCCTGCCTAACAGCTTACGGTTGGGAGTCCCGGGTAAGCTCTCGGAAGAATACCCCGGGACTCCCAACAGACCTTATGGCTACCACTGCGGCCTCACCTAGAACTGATCTTCATTTGTATAAGCGACCTTCATTTGTTTTTACCAATATTCATTTGTTTTTACGATGTTCATTTGTTTTAGCGACCTTCATTTGTTTTTACGATGTTCATTTGTTTAAGTGATGTTCACTTGTCTTGGTGATCCTCATTTGTTTTGGCGATCTTCATTTGTTTTAGTAATCCATTTGCTAGTAGTGCCACGGGAAATATTATTTCCCGTGGCACTACTGGCAAATGGTAGTGTCAACGCAAATGTCCAATTACCCGTAGCACTACCAGTAGTGCCACGGGAAAGTAAAATTTCCCGTGACACTACTGGTAGTGCCAAGCGGTAGTGCCACGGGCAACAAAGGAATATTTCTTTTTTTGTGCCTATTTTTCGGGGTTCCGTACCCAAAGGGTAAAACGGGACCCTATTTATGAGACTTCGTCGTCCGTCTGTCTGTTTGTCCGTCACGACCTGTATCTTAGGAACCATCAAAGCTAGAGGGCTGACATTTTCACACAAATTATCCCCCATGGGGATCCCCGCTGAGGGCGTTATTGAGCAGTCATATATTACTTCGTTCCGTGTTTATAAAAAGTAAAATGTGCTAAAAAGTGAACTGTTTACTGTAAAATTTATGTCAGTCAATAAATTAAAACCCATACAATGTGATAGTGATAAAAGTTTTGAACATAATTTAAATAAAAGTGCCTAATTTTGATAAAAACAGTCTAGCAAAATCGTTAATTTTACGAAAGTTTGAGAACAAAAGTGAAAGTTATCCGAGGTCCGTAACTGGTTCTACACTCGATTAATTATTTACTATAGCCACGCATTACAAACGCCTATTTCGACAAGAAAAGTTAAGCTAGTATAGCCGAGTGGTTTAAACGCCGACTACAAGAGACGCTGTCATAGGGTTCAAATCTGGGATCTACATAGATACTTTTTGGTCTTTATTTACTAATTCCTCAATAAAATGTCAAAAAATAAAAGCAAAAGGTCACTTGAAGAGTTGTCAACGACACCGCAAAATCACCTCAGTATTCAAAACTTATCACTAAATAGCACAAGGAGGAATGTGACCCTCAGACAAAAATCAAAAATTAAAATACATACAGAAAACTCCTTTGAAGGATTATCCACAGGCTCAGAAGATGAGGATGAGTATTCTTCACCTAACACGTCCCCGTTCGTGCATGACTTTAATCGTAGCTTGCCCGATTTAAGTGGAAATATTATAGACGACATTCAATTTATGAGAGAAAAAATGTTGACCCTTGAAGAGAAACTTACTATAGCAGAACAGGAAATAGAATCTTTGATATTGGAAAACGGTAACCAGGCCAAACAAATTAACAACTACAGGTTACGGATTCAACAACTTACCCAGATATGTAAAACCACCTCCTCCAAGAAAAATAATAGCAAACCGCACCATCGAAAATTACTTAAGTCAAAATTAAATTTTACGTACAGTGAAGACACAGTATCAAAGCCAAGGACACCCTTGAAACTGATAAGAAAGGCCAGTATTGAAACCGAAAACACATTAAACATGGCACACAGGTCAGGCGCCAGTAATATTCAGAATAAACAAAAAAAAAATTTATATTCGGTGATCATATCCAAGCTCGAGGAATATCTGCATACTTCTTAAAGCAGAGAAGCGGAGACTGTCAGTACAAGCCCTATGCCCTTATAAAACCGGATGCTCCAAGCTCAGATATGTTGAATCTGTGTGATGGTATTGCCAAAAACGTATCGGTGGAAGACATTGTGATCGTGAGTATAGGAAGTAATGACAGTAATATACAAAAACTACATTACAACATAAGCTTGATTATTGATAAGTTTAATAAGTCTAATGTATATGTCGCCCCTTTTTGTTTTAACCCTTATTTGAACACAAAAAAACTGAATAAGACTCTAAAACTTTGGACTAGTTATATTAAGCACTGTGCATTTCTAGACCACTACTACCTTGATAGAAATATCTATTATAATTACGCTGATTATGTGTATAAGAATGTCAAAATGTGTATTGATTATAATACTTACAAATCCAATTATTTATCACCCAGGAAAATAAAATCATACATTCAGAGATCTAATGCGACTAGACTTAGGACAGATATGGAAGTAGAACCGAAGTCATGTACTGTACCATGTAGTAATCCTATAAAAAAGATGACCTAAACTTAGCATTTAATTCTTTTTATGACTATTTTTGTTTACTGTATAAACTTTGTTTTCCCATCGTTAGGGTGAAAACAAATATGTTGAAAAAAAATAACTGGATGTCAAAAGGACTGAGAATAAGCTGTAACTATAAAAGAAAGCTGCGTCAAAGATATTATTCGACTGGATCACAGAAAGACAAACGTATTTATTTAAGGTATGACAAGCTATTAAAAAAGTGTGTGGAGAAAGCCAAGCGAAATAGTAACAAAATATATATTTTAAATAGCAAAAATAAGTGTAAAGCCACCTGGTCTCTGATAAAGAGTGAAACCGGTGCCACAAGTAAAGAAAATTACATAGCAGAGATAGTTCGGGGAAATGAAAAAGTAACAGACTGCTTAGAAATAGCAAACCATTTCAATGAGTACTTCATATCTTCGACAAACGTAAGAAACAACTTGGTTCAAAACACATGCACTAAAAATAAACAAGTGAAATCTATATTTCTATCTCCAATTAGCGAGTCATACATATATGGAATCATAATGTCTCTTACTAACACTACATCTGAGGGTTACGATTCTATAAATACACAAATTATAAAAAGGTGTAGCGGGCAACTAGCGCCCATATTTACGTATTTGGTTAACCTGTCATTAGAAAATGGCACTTTTCTCAATAAACTCAAATACTCGGTCATTAAACCTCTTTATAAAAAAGGAGACAAAACGAACATGAGTAACTATCGGCCCGTTGCCTTATTACCAATATTCTCAAAAATTTTTGAAAGGGTAATGCACGATAAGATTACCTCATTTTTCACTGCCAACAAAACCATTGTTGAAGACCAATATGGTTTTCAACGAAATAAATCAACCAGAGATGCAACTTTCTTTATGATAAATGAAATTTTGCGGAATGTTAATGACAAAATGTACACAACTGTGATGTTCCTTGACATGACCAAAGCATTCGATTTTGTTCCACATGAACAGCTCCTGGCAAAACTCGAACATTATGGCATTAGAGGACCAGCTTTAACCTGGATAGAAACCTACTTGACAGACAGGTATCAATGTGTAGATGTAAGACAACTCAACTCAATGAACATCGCAGAAACAAAAAGGTCAACATACAAAAAAAAAAATTTTGGCGTGCCCCAGGGCAGTGTACTGGGTCCTCTACTCTTTCTGGCTTACATCAATGACCTGCCTTACAGTACGCCATATAGAACTATACTATTTGCTGATGACGTGTCTGTGATAGTTACTACAAAAAAAAATTTGACATCTATACAACATGAAATTGACATAAATAAAACGCTGACATTGATTATAAACTGGATAAATAATAATAATTTACAAATAAATCTATCAAAGACACATGTAATTAATTTTAATAACCTTATTAATAACAATATTAGAGTAATACATAATGGACAAAATTTATCAATGGTTAACAACACTACGTTCCTTGGTATAAATATTAATAGCAAACTTAATTGGAAGGATCATATTGAAAAAGTTGCAAACAAAATAAACGAATTCTCATTCGCTTTGTACAAACTCTCAAAGTTATCGACCCTTAGTACTGCGTGCATAGCTTATTCTGCATATGTAGAATCCGTGTTAAGATATGGATTGTTGATATGGGGGAATGGTACCGACATTGATAAGGCATTTATTGCACAAAAGCGGTGCATAAGATCTATTTGCCACATTGCCCCGGATGTGTCCTGTAGACAATATTTTAAAAAGCTAAAAATTCTAACTCTTCCTTGCCTATACATACTTGAAGTCAATAAATTTGTAAAACAACATCAGGAATTATTTAAGAGGAAGAAAGATATAATAAGACGAAAAAATATAAGGTATCCGGAGAGGCTAATGTTGGATTTTATACCTAAAACTACCCGTATGCAAAAAAACAGTTATTCAATGTGCGTAAAAATTTTCAATAAAACTCCAGAACATTTGAAAACATTACCGTTGAATAAATTTATTTTAGTTTTAAGGGAGTGGTTAGTGGAAAAGGTCTACTACACAATTGACGAATTCCTGAATGAATGATTAATTATTTAATTATTAAACATAAGTATTTATAATAATGTACAATCAATAATCATTAAAAATAAATGATTTGATTGATGTCCTAAATACGATTTAATATTTCTATGTTTGAATAGATTGTTCATGTACTTCTTAATATAATTTGCATGCCATTTAACTAAGGCTAAGTGGGCCAGCTCTGTATAATACAAGAAAAATTGTAACACATTTTTTTTTTGTCAATGTAACACCACATTTATGTACCACCCCATTTATAGCAAATAAAGATTTGTTTATTTATTTTATTTATTTATTTATTTATGTTTCTGTTGCCGTTATAACATCGAGTAGGTACTAAAATAAGAAAAAAAAAATTATTTAAAGGGGCTCCCATACAAAAAACATGATTTTTTTTGCCGTTATTTTTTTGCTGTTTCTTGGTACGGAACCCTAAGTGCGCTAGTATTTATGTATCTATAATAAATAAATATATTTTTAATACAGGATGTAACATTCGGAACGGTGTATGGGCACGGTAAATAATGGTTCCTTTGAACAGATATTTGTATGTCTTTACAGACTTGCCCATACTGACCGTTACGAATGTTACATCCTTTATACATTTAACTTGCCAACATAGGTACATAGGTATCTGCCCCGCTCTTCTTGTTTGACACCTTAAAGGTTTCCTTCCAAAAAGGACTTCTTGTGATGAGGCAGCTCTTTGCAGTACTATTTTGTATCCAACAGCTTAATTTTATTACTTCTTGGTGTACTTTAAAGTGCGAGATGATGGAATTAAGTTCCTAAATAATTCATACCCTACAGTCTCCAGAAAAGAGGTTGCCCGTAAGAGATTGCCTTGTGCGATAAGGCCGACAATTGTTATGCCAGTATGTCTAATTTTAACTTGTTCAAATGTTATTCCTGGTGTATCTATGTGTAGGTATGTCTTTCGTCTTTAGATCTAGTTAATTGGTTTTAAAATTGTTGACGGTAGTTTTTTATTACTTTTTTTTAGATGAATCCGTACTGGGCTGAAGAATATTCCGAGGCTGAACCTCAGGTAAAGGTTTTCAAGATATTTTTAAGCATCTTGGCTACATTTCAAGTCTATTTAGGGCTCTACAGCACAATAAAGAATTCAACATTTTTGTTCGTAGGTCCTTGCTTCTTTTTTTACTTAGGTATTTTAAGTGCAAAACCTCATGAATGCTGAGGTTTTGCTAGAGTCTAAAGGTCCTATAGCCTTTAGACTCTAGCAAAACCTCATAGCATCCATGAGGTTTTGCTAGAATCTAAAGGTTGCTACACTCATAAGCGGGCAATTATCGGCAAGGCAGGGCGGTAAAATCGAATATATGTAGATGAGTGTTCGGGAATCACAAACTGTTCGGCTGCCGCAAATTACCACTTGGCTTGGTAGTTGCTAAACACAGCGAGCCGGCATCAATCGGCGAATACGGACGGTAAAATCGTATATATGTAGATGAATGTTCGGGAATCATAAGCCGCTCGGCTGCCGCACATTATCATTCGGATTGGCAACTGCAGACTTATGCCTATGAATGCAAATCGAATTGTGACGATCGGCACAAGCCGAACGTAATTTAGTAGTTGCTTTGGGTTGGCTTTTTCATTCTGCAGTTCTGCCGAATGGAATGATGTGTCGACACGAAAGAACAACTCGATCGGCACTAGCCGATTGAAGTCAAACAAGTGCAGTAATTGCTTCGGGTCGGCTTTGTTGTTTCGACAAATACTGCCAAACCGACAATGCCGGCCCGCTTATGTGTGTATCAACCCTATCCTGCCTTTAGACCTTATCAAAACCTCGTAGCATCCATGAGGTTTTGCACATAAAATGAGTAAAATGTTCTTGAGGCTAAACACACGTTATAACGGGGTAATAGTCGAAGAAAAATGGTTTTAATTTTTCCCGACTCTTTACCCATCATTTTTTTGCTGTAAATACGACATATATTATCATAAATATACACGACTATAATCTTCATAATTTACCCTGAAATATATTTACAAGTATGTTTCGTAAGCCACGATGAAGGTGGTAAATTGTTTTCACTTACTCCCAAGTGCGTGTGTCATAATAAATTGGGTACTTACGCCACAAGCTTACGTCGCCGTTGCGTTGCTATCTACGAATAAATTCCCGAAGAAGTATGACTTTTTCATAAATTTTCGAGGGCATTTGTGAAGATAAAGACGCCGTTGACAGTAATAGTCCTACCCCATATATTACGTACAAAACGAAGTAAACAGAGGCATAAAATAATTCAGCAGATTTGCTTTATTCGCACCGCCAATCGTATTGAAATGTACAGGGCAGGCTATGTGTGAAATTTTAAGACGCTAGTGCTCCTGGGGTCATCCTTTCGAGGGCTTACCCGGGGCTCCTAACCGTAGACTGTAGGTAGGAAAATGTTGGTTTTTAGTCTGCAAGAGTCCAGCATAGCATCCATGATTGATTTTCTACACGTAAAAAAAAGTCGCGAGTGTGCCCGTTAGGATTTTAAATTTGCTTAAGAGGCCGTATGGCGTTAAAGTGTCTAGTATCTTGTTCTAGATCTCAGGACTCATGAGGTTTAGGAATTAACGTTATCACAGAATCTACTTCAGTTCATCTATATCTATACTTATAATAAAACTGTAGAGGGTCGGGAGTCTATACACGGAAGATATTTTGAAAATTTTAAGTGTAGGGCGTTCTCTAATCGATACTGAAGCCGAAAATGTAATTTAAATTTTTCATGTCTGTCTGTCTGTCTGTCTGTCTGTATCCCGAATAAGTATCACGCCGAAACTCGTGAACCGATTTGAATGATACTTTGTACGATCTAAGCTTATAGTCCGAGGAAGGTTTTTAGATACTTTTGATCCCGATATTTTGCGCGGTTCCTTCAGGAGAGGGGATGAAAGACAAAATAGGTTTTTAGCTATAATTTCTCACTGCAAGGTTCGATTTCAAATATTTTTTTAGTGTCTGAAAGGGAGTACTTTAAGCAATATTCCACACAATTTTCAATATTGAGGGTTATGTAGTTCAGGAATTAGGGGCATCTCAACTTTCGGTAAATCTAGAATTCAACGTTTCTTTTGAAAGTAAGTCTAAACGGGCGTGTTGGCTTAATCATAAAAGAGCTTAATGGTTAAGGCTATTGTGGACTGAATTGTTTTAGAATCGAATTAATCTTTAAGGTCTTTTATGATTAAGCAAAGAGGGCCCTTTCACATGCTGCTTGATGAGCCTCATGAAGAAGTACCCCTCCATTCGTACACCTTATGTGACGTAAACGAAGTTGCGAGGGTCAGCTATTAACTAATAAATGTTCTAAACAGAAACACGATTTCTGAATTCTTTTTTTTTTTTTTTGAAAATATCTCGATTTTGTTTCTGTTTATTATATTTTTTTATTTGTAAAAGGCAATAGCAAAATTGTATTTGCTCTAAATACTTTTTTTCCTAATGATTATAAATTCTTTAATAATATTACGCCAAAAATACACAAAAATCGGTCGCATCTATATCATTCTTTAGCGGTGAAATGAACATCCGCTGTTTTCTATCAACCGGATGTGGTAACTTTCGAATAAAAAACTGCATCAAAATCGGTTCATTCGAGGCTTTCTGCCTTTAATTTTTATATTCTTCCAGCCACCAGCCCCACCGTCAACACGGAAACCAATGAGAGCCATCACAGCAGCACCGTTCTACATCTACAACACACCTTCTAACTACCCTAGCTACCGTAGAATGGATGAAGAAATACCAGGGCAGCCAGGCTATCCAGTTGATGAAAACCCTACCTACGGCGGGGAAGAACGGGATATGTCGCGAAGTCGTAAAGGGGGAGCGATTCCTATGGTAAGGATCTTGAATATCCACAAAATTTCGTATTTTGAGCTGTGAACTACATACAACTAGCGCCAATTTATAACTAAACTTGTAAATAAATACTATCTTATAGCTGTGTTACATACATCGCCATCTAGTACAGTTTCATAGAACTACTTTGTATTAACAGTTCTGCATCACGCTATGAAAACTTTCTTATCACATTATAGGGCTTATGATATATGACTAGTGCTTGATATTGGCCTTGTAGTCTGATCTTAAATGGTTACTTTGCCCGGCGGGTCATAGGAACATCTGTTTCCTTTCCTTAAAAAAAGTCTATTGTAAACTGATATTTTAAGACCTCTGAAAATGTTGGTAACATTTTAGAAAATCCAGAGAAGTAAAAAGAGAGAAAAAATACTTAACACATGACTCTGAGGCAATACGAACGTCTTCGGGTCAGCTAGTGTCTGGTGTGAAATACATATTTCAAATCTTTACAGGGTCCAAGAGGATATCCAGGCACCCGTGCAGAAAATGGGGCACCTCCAGAATACGGAGTAAGTATAATTTGGATTGGTTCAATGGGTTAAATACGGTTCAAATAAAACTCGAAACAAATCCTATCAACCGTTCGTCTGGCCAGCGCGAGCGTGGCAAAATCAAATAAGTCTCTGGCACTCAACTGCCGGATATAGGCCTCTACATAATTATGCCACATCACACACCTTCAACATCTAGTCACTCCCGGAGACCATTTTCAGGACGTCGTCGGTTAATCTGGCGCCACGTTAACCATGTCGCGGTCTCCACTGTAGGAGTCCTACTCAGTCTCCTACAGTAAACCAAAACTTTTTCTCAGCAGTGAACTGCCATAGGTTCCAACAGCAAAAGATTCCAACAGACCTTTTGTGACGTCATAAATTACTTAACAGTTGCTATGTATTTTCAGGGAGACTATCCACCAGACTACGGTGATGCTCCACCTGCAAACATGCCACCTAGACAAATGCCAGGCTATGGGTCAGATCAGAGAGCTCTAAGAATGGGACCAGCAGGAGGGGGAGGATCGAATATGCCTGGATATGGACCCGGTCGACCTGGATACGGCGAACAAATGGGACCTCCTCCTGGTTTTGGTCCTCCAGGTTATGGAGGACCACCTATGATGAGTGGTGCAGGAGGTCCGCCCGGTTATGGACCAACATTTCGCGGTTCTTCACCTCAGTTCAGACCACGCACACAAGGATATATGGGTGGTGGAGTACCCGGTGGGCCGCCTCCATATGAGGCTCCCGGTGGTCCTGGCGGTAATGTAATGCCTTATGTAAGTATTCTAAGAAAATATTACATTCTAGTTATTCCTTAGACCATATATCACGGGACTAGCCTTTGCGAACCACCGCATACAAAAATATTCTGCCAGTTTTCATACAAGTGAAGGGGGAAACACAAAGACATATAAAATTTCATTGCATTTAAAAATGTATTAATCGACAAACGCGTAATGACTGTTGTGTGTTAATTTTTATTGTACAGTCAACTACAATGAAATGTACTAGTTTAATCATATAAAATGATGTACTGATGTACAATGCTTTTTATAAAGCCAAAAGACCAAATGGTCATGTGCAATGGCAGAAAACAATGCTTAAGTAAGGCGCATCCTGTGGTTAGATGATCTAAGAGTTATTCAGGTAATTTGAAAAGGTTTTGCTGATCAAAAACCACATACTCACACATAGTTAGCAGACATCAGAATAAGTAGATGGGATGTCACAGAGCCATGATCGACTGCCTCTGTGGTGCGGTCGGTAGCGATACCGCCTGCGACGCTGGAGGTCGGGGGTTCGATTCCCACCGGAGAAAAATATTTTTGTGACCCATAAATGTTTGTCTCAAGTGTCTGGGTGTTTCTATGTATTATATGTATGTATTCAAAAGTATGTAAGTATTAATATCCGTGGTCTGATACCCATAACACAAGCAGGTTATTCCTAGCTTACTTTGGGATCAGATAGCATTGTGTGAAATGTCCGTGAATGTTTATTTATTTATAATATTTACTAGCTGATGCGCGCGGCTTCGCCCGCGTGAAATTTGGTTCCCGTTCCCGCTTCCCGTGGGAACATTTTCCCGTGATAAAAAGTAGCCTATGTGCTATTCCGGACTATACTTTATCCCTGTACCAAATTTCAGCCAGATCCATTCACCCGTTAGAGCGTGATTGAGTAACAAACATCCAAACATCTTCACAAACTTTCACATTTATAATATTAGTAGGATGATCTTTGATTAAATGTCTTGATGGTTTTTACAATAATCAGGGAGTATGATTTAGTTTTATAGTCGGCTGCCGCATATACTAGAAAAAGAAGCTCTCTCGGGGCTCCTTACAACAAATTTCCTTTGCCGCTTTTTTTGAACAAATCGCTCCGTACGCAAGTCCGACTTGTACTTGACTGATATTTATTGTAAAGGAAAGTCTAATTTAAAGAAAAATTCTTCACATTTTCAAATTATAGGAGTAGACAATGAAGGAATTTAATTACACATAATATGAAAATTACCTTATTTTTATACAAAATATTTTCACACATAATAAAAATAAAAATTTTACTAATAACACAAAAGAAATAACTATTTTTAGATTTTCTGAAATTGAAGTGTTGAAAGTGAATCATTGATTAAACACCAGAAGAGTGACACCCGTATTGTTGATCTTTTAAAATCTGTTGTTGAAAACTTTAAGGAAGATCTTGGTATTTTGAACCACTATTATGATACTAAAACCATTGGCTAATATGCTTACCGAGGCATGGATAGCGTTAGATGATTACCTATTGCAAAAAACGTTTCTAAGACAAAGATTATGCGAGGCAACAAGCGGTTAAGATTATTTCAAGACAATTTCAGAATCTATTAAAGAATATATAGAAGAGTAATTCAAGTTTCTGTTTGTCCTATCAGAATAACTACGGGCGATACAGACCACAATCACGATACAGGCCACCAAGGAATAATCGAGGAATGGCAAAACCACGACCACAAATCAAAAAGACAGAAACGCCAGAAGATAAACTGAAAAAATATGAGAAAATGTATGAAAAAGTAGAAAAGAGATTTGAAGCTGAAGGCAAGATACGAAAACGGAGAGCAATGTACTAATAAAATTTTGAAATAGAACTGAAATCGTAATGTTCTTGGTTACAAAATGAAATGTGAAATACAATTTCTTATACCAAGATTAAAAACGTTTTATTTCATTTTCCTTGAACCACCAATAAGAAATCAAAACCATTTGAAAGCACAATACAGACATATAAGATATGTAGCACACGAGACAGGGCAAATAGTATGTAAAAGAATTTTCTGCAGAACCGAACGATTCAAAACAATGTACCTATCTTAAAAACTTAGGAATCTCTGCCAGCGCATATATTTCCATCCCCTAACTTTTTCAACTCCGGCTGCCTCAAAAGGAGTGTGAAGAGACATTATACCATTGAGTCGCTAACTTGAGGTTCACTGTCAATTGTCTTGTCAACTTTCAGAATAGCCACTGTCGTCATGCGACTTACTATAAAAGGGGGAAGGGGGGAGGGGCGGCATCATTCTGGCAAGTGAAAATTAAAAAGAAATATAGAAAAAGGAATTTAAGAACTATTACACCAACTGTACTCGCAAAATGTAATCTAGATTCAGTTACTTCAGTTACAGCGATTAGTTCTAGATTACTTAAAGTTTTTGTCACTGGCAATAGTGAACTTTGAGAACGGGTACTAAGTCGGTAGATTTAGATTTCGATGAGGCAGGCAGCGTCATTTCAGCGAACAAAATCAAATAAAGAAATATAAACAACGACAGAATTCTGAAACTAACTTTACTCAAAGTTGTCACAAATTGTAATCTAGATTCAATCACAGCGATTAGTTATAGATTACTTTGATCTAGTCTGAAGTAAAATGTCATGAAATAACCTTATCTATTTGTTTATTCGTAGCCGCAAAGATACGAAAGGATTATAACTTCCCATGGGGTTGTTGTGCCGAGAGCTACTGAACCCCCTCCAGTAGATAAAGCGGAAGCATTTATGAAGAAATGGGAAGATTTGGAAAAAAGGTATCTAACCGAAGGTAGATTGTAAATAAACCGTCGACTGATTACAATTTTTTCGACTGTTATATTTTATTAGATGAAAACGTACTTCTGTTATTAGTTAATTAAAATAATTTATCAAATAAAAGTAAAATATTGAAAAAAATCTTTTATTTTCTTCATGATGACTACTTATTATAAAATACTAAGTACATATATTAAAAGTGTATCCACCATAAAATGGTGGAGAAGGAAAACTCGAAATAAAAACCGGTTGTCATTTTTTTAAAACAAATATTTGTATATCTCACTCAACATCATCAACCCCAAATTAAGCTAATATAAGCTTGTGCTATGGGACCTAGATGACTGATAGACATACATAATACATACATATTATACATAGAATTTAGAAAACACCCAAACTCCGAAACAAACATTTGTGGATCACATAAATATTTGGACCGACCGACCCCAGGAATCGAACCCAGGACGCAGGCCGACCGCGCCACAGAGGCAGTCAGACAATCGCCAAGCCATGCTGGGCGGCTTGAAAAAGTTCAACTGCGGGTCGTCACGACCTGCGCCTGTCAATTTCAACACGGCATTGGGCTCACCATCTATTAGGTAGGTACGTGGGACATAAAACTATAAGGTGAAAGGTGGTATACTATGCCTCTGCCTGCCCCTTCAGGCATAAAGGCGTGACTATATGTGTAATGTTTTTGACTGCCTCTGTGGCGCAGTCGGTAGTGATACCGCCTGCGGCGCTGGAGGTCGTGGGTTCGATTCCCACCGGAGACAAATATTTGTGTGACCCATTAATGTTTGTCTCAAGAGTCTGGGTGTTTCTATGTATGATAAGTATGTATTTAAAAATATACATGTATTAATATCCGTGGTCTGATACCCATAACACAAGCAGGTTATTCCTAGCTTACTTTGGGATCAGATAGCGTTGTGTGAGATGTCCGTGAACATTTTTTTAATGTATCCAACATTTTCAGGGTTGCGTACCGCAAAAGGTACGCAAACATTGTAGAATTTTCACAACTCAAAGACCATCGCACCAGAGGCGATTATAGCGCCTCTGGTGTTGCAAACGTTCTATTAGGTTCGTTGTAAGCTTGTTTGCCACTTTAGTTTTATAAAATAGAACTCTCAAGGCAATCAAAATTAAGAGAGACGGTTTCTCAGCATTTCATGGATTCACCGTGGCGTCAGGTCCTTAGCGTGGTAGGTACAGCGGGCCTAAAAAGGCAACATTGTATGTTTCATTTTATGAAACATACAATTCATATAATTTGAAATACAGAACATACAAAGCATACCAAATATTTGACGTTTCATAATATGAAACATACAATGTTGCCTTTTTAGGCCCTCTGAGGCTAGAGGGAAACACTGTAAGTGACTTGCGACCCATTTGAGTAGGTTTAGGGTGGCCACCTTAAGACGCGTCAGCGCTCACCTTCCACCCGTTTAAGAACTTACTAAAGCTCTTGACAGTCCTAGTTCTTCCAAAAAAATATATAGAGCCCACTTTGACGGCATAGAGTTTAACCAAACCCTATAATGTTATTAAGTGGGGCTTCCATCTAAAAAACTTGATTTTTTTGTTACCTACGGAACCCTCCGCATTGCAATTGGCCTTGGTTTTTTATACTTTATAATAGGTTTATTAATAAAACATTTCATACCGTCTCGGTTGAGGCGGAAATATTTTTCGCCCGCAAATTTTAAAGACCGATTTGTTTTTAAATCAATTACCCGTCCGTTATTATTTACAGCGTACGTTTACGTACCAGGCAACTTAGGCATTTATATCTAAAATACGGCGTAGTCAAGGTACTGTGTATTGTATTACCGTGAAAAAGCTGAGACCAGTGATTTGTAATAATGTATTTCATTCGAAATAATCTTATCAACTACCTATTCAAATAAATTATAATAATATAGTTTCATCAGATCAAATCAAAGAATGTTTCCTAGTATAAAGTTCACCCTAAGCTGAGTCTCTTTCGAATATACAAGCCTTAATTCGAATAATTTATCAAAGAGTCGAAATTGATATAGATAGTTCAACTCATCTTTGCGCGCGGCACTATGTGTGGATAAACCTCTTATAAACACAGTGACTCGTATGCGTGTACAATATACAAAAACACTTGTTTAACTAAAATAAAAAATAAAAACTTACTGGGTGAAATGTATGTTCACGTTTGCTGTGTGGTAGCCTACTTAAATATTATTGTTAGCCCCTCTCTATAATATAGAGTGCAGAGGGGCTTATGTCGAGATTTTGTCTGTAGTCTGTGACTCTGTCGCATTAAACTACGTCACTAGGTCTCGTGGATCAAAGTTTGAAATAAAACAAAAATGACAACGTCAATCGGATTGAGCTTTCACTTTCACAATAAACGTGTTAGAGACGGGCAGTCTGGTGAGAACGATCTCACTTGTTTTTCTGTTGTTATAGCGACAACAGAAATAGATAATCTGAAACAGTTCGCAGGGAGTGACCGGATGCGGAAAGCGCAACACCGTGTATTGTGGCGTAATTTGAAAGAGATCTACGCCTATAGCAGTGAACTGCCATGTGCTGATTTGATTGTATTGATGTTCACGAGGGCAAAGCCAAGGGCATTAGCTAGTCTATACTAATAAAGAGGAAATATTTTACTGTTTGTTTGTTTGCATCGAATCGGCTCCGAAACTACTGAACCTATTTGAAAAGTTCTTTCACTTCAGGGAAGCTACACTAATCCCTGGTGACTAGGCTAATTTTTTTTTCTTGTATTCCCACGGGAACGGAAACTACGTGGGTGAAATTGCGTGTTATCAATATACATATAATAAAATCGTAACAGGTCGCTGTCTGTACATGGAAGATAAATAAGAAAAAAAAATATAGGGGGGCTTTATGAACGCAATAGAACCCAAAACAATGATTTTTAGAATTTTTGTCTGTTTGTCTGTATGTCTGTATGTCTGTATGTCTGTACATCTGTTTGTCTGTACGGTTGTGCACGCTAATCTCAGTAACCGCTCAACCGATTGCAATGCGGTTTTTTTTTATTGTGTTGAGGTTTTCTCCAGTTAACATTTAGCGTTTGTTTTATGTAAATCGGTTTAGAAATAAAAGAGTTATAACACTTTTAAGAATATACATATAATAAAATCGTAACAGGTCGCTGTCTGTACATGGAAGATAAATAAGAAAAAAAATTATAGGGGGGCTTTATGAACGCAATAGAACCCAAAACAATGATTTTTAGAATTTTTGTCTGTTTGTCTGTATGTCTGTATGTCTGTATATCTGTTTGTCTGTACGGTTGTGCACGCTAATCTCAGTAACCGCTCAACCGATTGCAATGCGGTTTTTTTTATTGTGTTGAGGTTTTCTCCAGTTAACATTTAGCGTTTGTTTTATGTAAATCGGTTTAGAAATAAAAGAGTTATAACACTTTTAAGAATCAGATATTTTGAAAATTTTAATTGTAGGGGTTTCTTTGAATGTGAGTGAACCTAAACTGGCGTGTTGGCTTAATCATAAAAGAGCTTAATGATTAAGTCTATTTTAAAACAATTCAGTCCACGCCTTCGGCGCGGACTGAATTGTTTAAAAATAGTCTTAATCATTAAGCTCTTTTATGATTAAGCAAACAGGGCAGTTTCAGACGCTGCTTGATGACTCTGATGAAGAAATACCTTTCCTTTCATACACCTTATGTGACGTAAACGAAGTTGCGGGCTCAGCTAGTCCTACTAATATTATTGGCTGTTTGGATGTTTGTTACTCAATCACGCTCTAACGGCTGAATAGATTATTCTGAAATTTGGTACAGAGAGAGCTTATAGTCTGGAATAACAACTAGGCTACTTTTCATCCCAGGAATATGTTCCCACGGGAACAGGAACCAAATTTCACCCAGGCAAAGCGTCGAGGATCATCTAGTATTATATAAAACGTTTCTTCAGAGATTATGAACTTGGAAAGCATTCCTTTGGAGCTTGTGTAATTTTTCCACGTCCATGATTTGCAATAAATTACTTTGTGTAATATTTTGTTTAGCCCTAGGCTAGATAAGATGGAGACAAATCAGTAGCTAATTTAGTTTTGCTTGTATGTTGTCTTTATGATAATTTTTCCTACCAAAAAAATAACAAGATTTTTAGGAATTTACTTACAGCAAAGATAATATAATAGGATGACATAAAAATAGGCAAGTCCCTGCCCCATCACTGAGCAAGCTTCCTTCCACGCCCGACAGTCCCGCCACAGCTGTTATTATACCTACTTAGCTTGCGTTTTGAGGTTTGAGGGAACATTTGCTTAACCTTATTGGTCACATACACATTCAAGCTTTGTACGAACATAACATTTTAGTTTCACACTGTCACCTATGCCTTAACACGTTCAGACCGGCACCTCATGAGTTGGTAGTTGATATCCTACGGCGCAAATCTTCATGTGGCCACCGGTGGTACATCACCGCCCCATGAACCAAAAGTCGTGCCGGGCGGCGTGCGCCACCGGTAAACACGGACAGGATAAGACATGAATTATGCTTTCTCTCTCTCTTATGGCTAGAAAAAAAATCGAAACGCGTTAATACATTTTGCTCTGCTTGTGAAAAACCAATGTGTTTGGATTGTTTCAATACAATTCATACAAAATAATTTTGTTTTTATACAATCCCTGATGGTATTATATTTTATTTCTTTTTCAATTTTGATTTAATTTTCTAATGTTTACATTTTCTCAACGTAGTTTATCACAAATAATTTGTTTTCCGTACAATTTATGTCGTTATTTTGTCATTTTTTCTTTTAATAAATATCTACAATTTTGCAATTTTGATTTTTGTTTACTTTTCGAAATAATGTCCACCTCCTGAGCTGCACTATGAAAATTGGTCAATTTTACTAGGCGGGGACGGTAAGTATAACTCTTTCTCTCAAAACGGCACGAAATTCTTAGTATATTGAAAGTATAGTGTATCGTGGCCACCGGTGGTACACCTCGCCGTGTCAGCAAAATATACTCCGTGCACCACCGGTGGTACACGCCGGTCTGAACGTGTTAAACGCGATACCTAGTTCTGTAAACTATTGAGCTGTCTCATAAGCATCAGTAAAAACTATCAAAATTGAAGTCTATGACAATGTTGTTTAGGTTCATCTTACTAATATCATAAAGGCGAAAGTTTGTAATTGTGGATGTGAGGATGTTTGTTACTCTTTCTTCTGAACGGATCTGGCTGAAAATTGTATAGAGATAGATTATAGTCTGGATTTTTTTTTTAATTAACGTGAGGGAAAATCCTCGTAGGATGCTATGCCGGACTCTTACCGACTAAAAAATCTCACGTAACGCCCAACAGCCTATGGTCGAGAGCCCCGGGTAAGCCCTCAGGAAGGATGTCCCGTGACTCCCAACAGATCTACGGCCGCCGCTGCGGCCTCGCCCAGGGGGTGGTTCGGGTGCAATCCCGCGTCTATGGGGGGTTTCGGGTGTGACCCCGCTACTAAGGGGGGGCGTGCGTGAGTTGCTCACGTCACGCTGCCGTCATGGGCCTGCTTCTGTAAGGACGGTGAGCGGCCCTCTCACCGTCCTCAGACCCCCGGTCATGGAGGCCGATAGTCCTCGGCAAAGACACGTCGGCGGCGCCCAGGGCGCCGACTGCGGAACTCGGGTGGGAGAGTTCTCTCCCGCACCCGGCCCGCCGCCTCCTTCGCGAGCATGACCTACTCGCAGAAAGAGGCGGCGCAGTCCCACTTACTCCCGCTGGAGAGCATGGCTCGCACCATGGCCTCGAGCGAGAGAGTGTCCACGCCCAGACCCACTACGAGGACCTGGCGCTGTTGTACCCAAGCCGTGCACTCCACCAGCGTGTGGAGCGCCGTGTCATCGCTGCGGTCCTCGCAGTGCTGACACTCGGCCGTGGTTTCCCGGTGTTTTCGCCACAGATACCTACCGAAGCTACCGTGCCCGGCAAGCATCTGTGTCAACCGGTAGGAGAGAGCACCGTGTCTTCTCTCCAGCCACTCGTCCATGACCGGTCTGACGGCCGATTATAGTCTGGAATAACAATAGGCCTCTTTTAATGAAATAAGTTCTCACGGGTAGCCGGTACGGGAATAAATTTTACGCGGGCGAAGCTGCGGGATCAGCTGATTGTCAATAATACTTATGACTTGTTTCACACAGGGTATCAATCACAACGCACCTGGACCTCTTCCGAATAACAGAGGTGTGAATTTACAGGCAAGCGGAGCGGTGAGTATATTTTAAGCATTTTATTATAAGACATCATCAATCATCAAAGATTTTCTTAACGACAGTGTTGTCTGGAAGTGGCACGAATTGCGCGTTTCTACATAAAAATCTGAATTAGAATTTAAGATAAGTTTTGAAAAAGGTCAGACTGACTTTCTTCAGAAGTTCTTGTCGGTCTGTTGCATTTTAGAACCCTTAGTAGAGTCCCGACAATTTTGACAAATTCAAAAAATGTGTGACTCCAGATATGATATACTTAGAGGGTGTGGCGTAAATAGTGGTCCAACCGCCAGAGTGTGATAGATAGAACAGGTGCCCCACTATAACATATTACAATTTCCCCCAGATTTACCCGAGGGTTACTTTAAAAAAATCATTTTTTTTTGAAAAAATCGTCCCTTTTTTTGAAACAGATAGAGAAAACAGAATAAAAAAATAAACTTAATTATTAAGAATACAAAAAATCGACTGCCTAGTAAACATACAACTGAAAAGCAAGAAACAAGCTCTACATTTCTTTTGTGATTTTCTTTTGCTACTTACTGTTTTACTTTGTCAGCAACATTATATAGCTTGTTCCCGCCTACAGATGTTGTAGTATGTCAGTGCGCAGTATTATCAACATGATCAGCAGTCAGGATTAAATATACAGGATATTTAATTCTGACTGCTGATCATGTTGATAATACTCACCCACTGACTCAGTGTTCTATAATCGATCACTGTCTCCTCAAATAGGTGACCCCTGACTCCTTTATGACTATTATTTGCGAGTGTTTTCGTGCTTCGAAAGCCACGTTAAACCGTTGGTCCCGGTTGTCAGTAACATGGCGGTCATTGAGGCAAGTTAAAGAGTATTTTGTGGGCGGCTTTAAAATTTAAACTCCGGGTAGCCACATTCGCCTGTCCATTTCCAGACGGCTTACCACTGGAAGAAAATCTAAAGGTGAAATGTGGGCACTAATATGCTTCTGCCTACCCCTTCCGAAATAAAAGGGGTGAGCATATGAATGTATGTATGTAAAATTTAGTTTTTTTGTAACTTGAATGTCAACAATATGGTTTATTTTGTTGCAGCCGACGGGACAAGATCTATTGAAGATGACCAGACAAAGACTAGCTGTAAGCCAAGCTATTAGAAGTTTATTTATTTTTACAAAATGTTATAATATTTTTTACATGGCAATAGGCACACCACCTATTACGTGGGACTAAGCTATAAGGTGAAATATGGGCCTATCCTACTATGTCCTACCACATCGGGGATAAAGACGTGACTATGTATGTATGAATTCAATTTTTGAACGTGTGGAAATTCTCATAGATGCTATTACCGGTTAAAACCACATGGTGTCCTACCACTGCCTACTGACTCTCGGATGTCCCAGGATTCACGGAAACATGGTTATATTTGTGAACATTCACACGTAATATTTAGTTTATTTACATAATATTTTGCAATAATAAACTTGTATTACGGAATTATATACATATATTATTGTAATGTACGTATTAGAATAAATACTAAAAGATTTTGTTCTAGTATATGATGAAAAAAATCAAAAGTACTAGGCAGTCCAAGGTCTCTTTAGAGGCTTAGCTATCTATTCATTTCACAAGGCTCTTTCATTCGGAATCATTCAGACCTTTGCTATATTCTCTGTGCAACACGGACCTAAAAAGTACGGAAATAATGTTCAGCTATAATAAATTATAATGTAGGTATAGGTACAGAGTGAAGCTGTTATAACTTTCATTTTTCAAGTTAATTTATCTACAACAAAAAAATACTCTTAATTTTGTTAAAAGAATGCACTTTCACGCATTTTTTTTTCAATACAAAGATGACCTGACTAGCTACGCCACTTTTATTTTTTAGATATAATATAAACAGAAACAACGTTAACGCTTTTCGATGAAGGATGGTAAAACAGGAAATTACCTGGTTCTGTGTTAAATTATAATAAGTATTAATCGCCGTTTGAAATAAGAATACGAAAATTTTTGGGTTGTGCCCCTTTTCCGTATACCACCTCAGGAGGCACCTATTTCCATACTTATACTTTAAGTAAAGATTACGTAATCTTGGGACGTCTTTCCGAGGGCTTACCCGGGGCTCCCGACCCAAGGTAATAGTGTGTAGTAGAGTGACTTGTGGTCTTAATCCGTAAAAGTCCGGCATGGTATCCACAAGGAATTTCCACACGAAAAAAGAAACAAAATTACGTCCACACTTTTTTTAGGTCTATGTTAATAGAAATTTCCAGAGCTTATTACATCTGTCATTGTTTTCTTATCTGAACTTGGCAGGCGCACTGCTCCAAATACCTCTTTATATTGTTAGAAATTGTATTGTTTCATTCATTTATTAACGATTTATCTCGAATTCCCAGGTGTACAGTAAGATTGAAGATAAATTGAAGCTAAATAATTCAAATGTAAGTATTTAGGGTAATTCGAGAAAGTTAATATATTGTTCTCGATAAATAAACTTGCAGGCGTTTGGTTTGCTAGATCTCCAGTAAACCCACGTCGCGAGCTACGTTTAAAATATCATATAGTGAAATAGAATGTAGACAAGCTATACTGTATATCAATAGCTTTGCGCAAAAATGTAAACAAACACATTTGATCCTATATATCCATAGTTACTTGCAATTGAACATTTACCCTGATTATATTCCAGTATCCAGGAGTCACACAGTGTTCTTATAATCATTTCGACACCAAATAACTTCTTCATGATAGTTTATTTTCATTTAAAATACCTATTCAGGACAGTAAAAACTTCAATGATTTGTCATAGGTACTATATTTTTCTACTAATCTGTCTTAGACAACGATTGTGAAAACATGACATGTTTACATTATTGCTAGATCGGGCAGGATTGGACTATAATAAGGTTCCTATTTTTAGGGTTCCGTACCCAAAGGGTAAAAACGGGACCCTATTCATGAGACTTCGCTGTCCGTCTGTCTGTTTATCTGTCTGTCTGTCCGTCACGAGGCTGTATTTCATGAACGGTGATAGCTAGAGAGCTGAAATTTTCACACATGATGTATTTCTGTTGCCGCTATGACAACAAATACTAAAATCAGAAATAAAACGGGGAATTAAGGGGGGCTCCCATACAACAAATATGATTGTTTTGCCATTTTTGGTACGCAACCCTCTGTGCGCTAGTCCGACTCGCACTTGGACGGTTTTTTGTAATCGTTATGTGCAATTGGGGATGTGATTTATCTTGATATATCTTATAAAACTTTTATAGCAAAACTATTTTTACCCGAACTGCCGATTTTTTTTTTTTTTTTTTTTATTTTATTTGATTCGTCTTACATTGTATGAGTGACACCAGGTATAATAAAATTCTTAGAAAATCAAAATGACGGATTTTTGGCGTTCTAATTATTTGACTGCGATGGACGCAAAAACCAGTCAACCGAATTTGATGATTTGATGCGGTATTGTGTGTTTATAAGGTCTTGGTTAGACTTAAAATCTTACATTTGTTTGATTGCAAAAGGTTGAGTAGCATCGGAAATATGACCAAAAAAATAATAATTAAGTTTATTGTTTTTATGATTTTTGCAATAATTCAGAAGTTGTTACGTCAGTGGTAACGTATAACATCGTGACGTCGCCGCGTCGTCACAGCCATAGTAACCAATGTCGAGCGTTTAAAGTCGAATGGTCGTATTTCAAATTTTATCAATTTGAAAATGGTTCATAATTCAATTAAAAACTTTTTTTTTAAGTTTTTCGAAATCAATATCGATATTATTAATGATAAGTTTTAAAATACGTAAAAAAATCAATATGTATCTATTTTTTTTACATTCCCAACAAAAGATTCTCGGTCTTGTCAACTTGCCGAGAGTCTTTTGTTTAACAACCTTTATTTGGTATCTTTTGGCGGGAACTGGAAGGAATCATGTCCCTTTCGACGCATATAACCAGATGTCGCCTCGTTGTATAAATTTTCAAAATTAGTGTGTTTTCGAGTGTTTTGTGATTTACATTATATTTGTTATTCGTAGAAGGGTTATAAAAAGAGAGTAAAATTGTCAGAAATGAAACGGAAAGTTGTACGAGACGAGGGTGCCGATTTTCGATCATGCCAAATTAACGAGTAAAATGTCTTTTGTTTCATGTTTACCGCTTCTAAAGTTACAGATGACGTTTTACTAGTAAATTTTCGTCCACGCATTCAAGTCGCATCGTCGCCATGCACCTTTTCTAAAGGTATGAGTCCGAACTTGACCGCAAGCAGCACTGCAGTCGCTGCAGTGCTGCGACCGCACCACTGGTCCCCATATAGTCCGTTCACAATTTATTTACCTCTGAAAGATCCCAGACCATGACAGATAAAGTCCCCCTATGAGTGCCAGCTTAAGACATTTGCCGCGTAATTATAAGATGTACCTAAACGTTAGCACTAGCAATTATTTTTTTGTAAATATCTAATTGTCAATAAACATAACTTTACTAAACACGTGATTCTGATACTATAAGATTGTACTTAAGTTTTTTTTATTGATATGGATATTTAAAAAAGACACTCATTACCATCACCAAGAAAGGACAAAGTTACTCCTTCCACATCTTAAGTTTCGACTTTACGGTTAGAGTACATGGGATAGACAAAATCTTAGTATGGTAACACGAAAATCAAGCAAGCCAACATCAGCGCTAGAGGTAAATTAACTATGAACGGACTATATCTTCTGTATAGATTTGTGTTAGAATACATTCCGAACTTGGCAGCAGCGTCGCGACTGCACTCAGTACCAGAGTTTAATTCTACTATGTCAGTCAGAGTTAAATAATATTTCTACTACCTATGTCAGTACAGTACTGTCGCCTTGCCGCCGCGACAGCAATGTTGCTTGCAGTCGTGTAACGTGTTCGGACTCATACTACTACTCTGAGGCAGTACCTACTCTGGCAGTACGAAGTGTCCCGGGACAACAAGTCAATCATAAAACAATATTATTTCTTGGATAGACTTTCTTGTACACAATTGATTTCCCAGGAGTCGGATGTCCTCGGAATTCATTAGTGTACATTAAAAAATCGTGGAGATGGTGGTAATAAAGGGTAAAAATACATCGCGTGGTTCAAATTGACTTGGTGTAAATTTCAATTTATTTAGTTGATTTACAGAACGCGTTCAATGAAGGTATTTTATGTGTTTACGTGTAATACACGGTCACACATTTATCCCCGAAGGGGTGGGCAAAGGCAAATATATTATGCTCACCCTTGGTGAGCCATATTTGCCGTGTTGAAATGAACAGATGCAGCATTTCATGTGTTAACGTAAAGTAACAGCAATTATTACCATTGAACGCGAATAAAATGAAAGCGATGGTATTCGGAAGAGAAGAGGACAGAACGAATACCAGGATAACTGTAAATAATGTAATGCTGGAACAGGTGAATGAGTTTGTATATCTTGGATGTGCATTTAGCAGGGATGGACGGTACACCGCTGATGTAGAAAGGAGGGTGACTGCGGGCAATAGTGTGAATGGAGCTTTAGGTAAATTTTTGGGTACTAAAAGCTTAAGTCAAAAGGCCCAGCTCGCAGTACACAGTGCGGTGCTGATACCTACGCTAACGTATGGAAGCGAGAGTTGGGTATGGCAGGGAACGCATGAAAGTAGATTAAACGCGGTCGAGATGAGCGCGCTACGCAAAATCTGTGGAGTAACGCTCGCAGATCGCGTTCGGAATGAAGATTTAAGAAAGAGAGTTGGTCTGGAAGAGAGTGTCGGTGTTAAATTAAGGAAGGGCATGCTACGATGGGTCGGGCATGTGGAGCGACTGGGAGATGAAAGAATGGCAAAACAGATATACAACGCGAAAGTGAATGGACGTAGGAGACGGGGCAGGCCACGACACACCTACCACGACCAAATTAATCGTGTGTTAGCAGAAGGTGGTGTCGAGAGCCGAATGAACCGACGACGTGCATGCATGAAAAGAAAAATGAAAGTTGAAGAAGCAAGTGAGGTGTTTATGGACCGTGCCGTGTGGCGCTCGGTTCTTTCTGCCTACCCCGCAAGGGATTTGGCGTGAGGATAGTATAGTATAGTATAGTATTTCCATTGAAAATAATCGAATTTATTTTATTTTCACAGTATTACACGACTAGGCCGGTAAGTACAATTCGCATTTGATTATATTATTAGTATTATGCTTGTATGTATATACGACCAACTTTGCTGGAGTTTCACGTTAAATACCAGGTGGAAACGATTAATTTATGTGATCTATATGCTTTTTTTTTAACGTGAGGGAAAATCAATTATGGATGCTATGCTGAACTCCTACTGACTAAAAAACCTCACGTAACGCCCAACAGCCTATGATTGTGAGCCCCGGGTAAGCCCTCGGAAGCATGTCCCAGGACTGATCTATATGTTTAGTACTTAATGTGTGGACTAGAGCTTACATTCAAGTACAACTTGATGTTGAGACAGTAAAAATGATTATTTTAAAAAAAAGTATCTTCTAGCTGACTCATGCAACTGCGTTTATGCTTAACCCGTAGCTGTGCTTTTCTGTGCTATAATTATGTATATACTGTGTTGCGTCGGGTAAGAGAACAAAATGTCGCCACTACAGTATATCCCGAGGGAGTCGTAAGAGGCGACTAAAGGGACACTTTCTCAAAAAGATCCATTGCGTAGAGAAGGAAAACGCGAAATGAAACCCGGTTGTCAGTAAAATGACTATCGTTGAGCCAAATTGAAGGCCTTATGGGCGGCTTGAAAATTTTCAACTGCGGGTCGGGGTGACCAGCGCCTGTCCATTTCTACACAGGCTCACCACCTATTACGTGGGACATGAAACTACACGGTGAAATGTAGGCGTATACCATGCCTCTGCCTATCTCTTCCGAGATAAAGACGTGATTATATGTACGTAGGTATGTATATTATCTATCTATGTAAAGATAAAAATTATGTTATACTTAATTTATATTTTATAGCCGATGGATCTAAAATCGCAGTTACTAGCGTTGCCAGAAAGTGTAAGTATTTCTATTTTTTATTTATTTATTTACTAAAAATACTAAATAACAGCAATGGCAAACCAAAAAACCAAAAAAGAAGTAAAAAAAAAGTAAAAACCCTTTTGCTTTGTAAACCCGATTATCTGAAGAGATGCGTTTGTGCGAAGTTGAATACTCTCTTGTTTTCGTGGGCGGTCGTTGACGTCCAGTTTGAGGACTTTCCATACGTAAATTTATCAAGGTAGGAAACCTATAAAACATTGAAACTTGCCCCGTTTCTTGGTGGTCATACTGGCATGTCATACTGATATGACCAGTGAGAATCGCTTGTATTGGTGGTCATACTTGTCATGTCATTGTCCCTATCATACTAAATGACCAGTGAGAATCGCTTGTATTTTTCATTATCCCTCATAATATAATAGTTTTCTCTTCCCCTGTAGATATAGTGGGAGCCACCATGCTGAAGAATCTACCTATTTAGTGTGCGGATGTTTATAACGCTGAGAATATACAGGCGGTAGCCTTGCTGTTTCAATTACAATGATTTTGTCCTATTTATGATCACAAACCTAAAAACATTTACCAAAACAGTCTGTGCCAATTTTTTTATACACATTTCAGTTAAAATTTCTCTTAAAAACTTTACGTAGCTTAGACATTAAAATGAGACTTAATTTTAGTCTGCTAACACTGAGATTTTTTGTTTTAGGACGATTTCGGAGCGCCCATTAAGTGGGTCAAGTTTAATTCGGTACGTGTTTGTCAAATTTTTGACTTCATTAAATATCTACTAGCTGAAGCTTGCAGCTTTGCCAGCGTAAAATTTATTCCCGTTTCCGCTTCCCGTAGGTACTTATTCCCAGCATAAAAGTAGCCTATGTGTTATTAAAGACTAAAATCTATCCCTGTACCAAATTTCAGCCAGGTCCGTTTAGCTGTTAGATCGTAAAAGAGTAACAAACATCCCACACTCATAAACTTTCGCATTTATAATGTTAGTAAGATTTTTAAGGAAAACCGTTATATTTAAGTATCAATCCTCATGGATGTTATGCCGGACTCCGACCGACTAAAAAACCTCACGTGTCCTGCTTACAGCCTATGATTGGAAGCCCCGGGTAAGCCCTCGGAAGGATACCCCAGGACTCCCAGCAGACCCACAGCTACCACTGCGGCCTCAGCTAGGGGTTTGAGTCTATCCCGCGTCTTTGGGGGGTTTTTCGGGTGTTATCTCGCTTCTTAGGGGGGCGTGCGTGAATCCCTCATGTCACGCTGTCGTCTAGGAGCTGCTTCTGTAAGGACGGTGAGCAGACTCCTCACCGTCCTCAGGCCCCCGGTCATGGAGGCCGATAGTCTTGGGCGAAGACACGTGGGCGGCGCCCCCGCCGCGGACTCCGGTTCTCGGGTGTGAGAGTTCTCTCCCGCTCCCTCCCCGCCGCCTCTGTCACGAGCATGACCTGCTCGCAGAAAGAGGCAGCGCAGTCCTACTTACTCCCGCTGGAGATCATGGCTCGCACCATGGTCTCCAGCGAGACCATGGTCTCCCACGAGGCATAGGTATGCCTATTGTGCCAGTAGGCATTCGCCTACATCTCAGCAGTCATAGGATAACAGTTATACGTAGATGCTACGAAAACTAACAAATTGTAGCTGACGCCAGGCCTCCGTCACTCGCTCAAGGCGGCACGTGCTGTACACCTACCGCTAGGCGTATAGTCGAAGATACAACTGGCACAAGTGGCACAGGGCTGCTGAACGCCCGCCTCTCATTATATCCAAATGTACCAGAGTTTAATACTAATTCAATAGAGAAAATAATTCAATAGAGTAAATACTACTATGCTATGAGCGCGTGCAATTCTTCTCGTTCTGAGCAGCAAGTATTATTATTAAAATTTTGTAGGATATTATAGCGTAGGTGTTTTTGCTTTTGTATGGGAGTAATGTATCTGTCACGTAGTAACTATTTATTAATCTGTGCTGACGCTTCTTCGATATTGCTACGACTTATTGTAACCGTAGCTTAGTAGCTGCTACGACAACTGTATAATTGTACCGAAGTGTCGACGCCCGCCCGGCTTTATATTGAGCTACAATTACGATTCTGTTCCGACACAATTGTAACAGCAGAGATGGGCCCCAGATTAGATAGGTATATATCAAGATGGTCACTTCGGCACTGAAGTTATTGGTGCCACAGCAGCATGAATCGCAGCGCAATTATCCATTGAAATCACTCGTATGTATTTTATTTGAACCATGCCGGTAGCAGCAGGCAGCATAATTATATTCTGTAACTAATGTACGAAGTTAGCAGCGAGCACACCATTATAATTATGTACACGACATATTATATTCCCGTCAGTTTAATCCACAATAATAAATAGTGCTACAAAAATGTACTTCTTTTGTTTGATACGCCGTCGAGGAATTAATATTATAATAATAATTAATTTTGTTACTGTTATGTTTCCAGCATGAAACGGTGGATGGCCTAGCCAAAGTTACAGTTGAGTATCATAACATCTGATAAAGATTTTGATCTCCGACTCAAAAGAAGTGTGTCTCAAAAAGAAGATTTGAGGTTTGACCGCAATGTGTGTGTATTGAGTGATTTTTCGGGGAAGTTACTTATATGACTAGTTTTACTTGCTCTCCTGTAAAATTTATAAAGTTTCTTTATTATATTCTAGGACCCAACGAATATGAGAAATCAGCAGCACATCATAGAGGTTGTATCACGGTTTTATTTATTAAAAAGTAGTCTAACTAGAACATAATGCTAATGCTAGTTTTCTGGAGATTATGGTGAAAGCCATGATCTCTAGTGGGAGTAAGTGGGACTTTCTGCTAGCCGGTCATGGTTGTGAAAGAGACGGCCGGGAGTGAGCGCGGTAGCCCTCTCTCACACAGTGAAAACTCGAGTTTCACAGTCGGCGTTCCATTCGTCACAGACTATCGAACTTCATGACCGGAGGCGATTACGGTGGCGCGGGGACTGCTCACCGTCTTGTAGTTACCGAACCCATAGGCGAAATTGCGGCGATAGCCATAGTGCATCTAATCCATTAGTATCTGTGAGAATTTTCTTAGGTAACAAAACTGCTACATCGAGGTAGGACTGAATTAATTAACATACATACATAAAGTCCCCGAAGGAGTAGGTAGAGGCATAGTATACGTCCACATTTCACCTTATAGTTTTATGTCCCACGTAATAGGTGGTGAGCCTATTGCCGTGTTGAAATGGACAGACGCAGGTCGCGGCGATCCGCAGTCGAAAATTTTAAGCCGCCCATAAGGCCTTCAACTTGGGTTAACGGATTGTCATTTTGCTGACAACTGGGTTTCATTTCGAGTTTTCATTCTCTACGCAATGGATCTCTTTTCTTAAGTGTTCCCTTAGTCGCCTCTTACGACACCCTCGGGATGTATCGGGGTGGCGACATTTTGTACACTTACCCGTCTCAACACGGGACCCATTGGCCATACGGGGCTGAAGTGATTAAATTGAGACGAAACCTCCTTTATTGTTCCAGGGCTCGATATATGTACCAATAGTGGATCATAGTGTGTTGCGATTAGGACTCACAGTAAGCCAAAAATTGCCCAATTAGTATTATTGTAGTAGGTAAATTTTATTTTTGTTATTTTATAATGAAACGTAAAATAATCGGTCAGATTCTAAAAACTTGATTTTTTGACATTTCGCCAACTCGCTGGATAGATTACAACCTAAACTATACTCTGTAAAATATAACTTGATCTCTGTGTCAGTTCTATAAGCGTAAACCAGAATATACTTTATTTTAACGGCATAAAGCTTCTGTGGTTGAAATGCAGAGAGTGAGAACACAGAGGTGCAAACTGTAAATAACAACTTTATACCTTTCAAATAAAAGTCAATTTTGTTTACGTTAATATAACTGTCACATAGATCAAGCTATATTTTACAGAGTATAGAAATTTTCTATTGATTGCCGAACATCACTATAGTAGCGGGTCACCCATTTTTGTATCTGTGACAGTTGCACTTGTCATTTTACTGACTGAGATTAATAATCCTAGTCTAACTGTTTTTACAGTGACTTTACATATAGCCCGTTCGGTATAAGTTTGCCTCTGGTGTAGAGGCTCATGTAGAGGCGTAGTATGGGACGTCAACGGCAAACTTAGGGCGCACGGGTAGTACATCTAAATATTTTCACAGACGCACCCGCCTACAACTCTTGGGCCAGTCAAATCCACGCCGTACCCTAACCACGAAACTATTCAGACCATGTTGAGGAGCATCGACTTGAACAGGACCAATGAGATGGACTGGCTGGCTGTGGAGGCTGTTACCTTGGAAATTAAGAAGGAAATTGTTAAAGACGTTAGTATATTATAGCTAATGAATTTTTTTTTATTTTGGAAAATCATGCACAATTTTCACGTCTGAAAAACAGCACTGGGCGCCGATTCTCGACCACACGACGTGAATACGTGGACGCAAATTTACGGGTGAAACGTCGCCCGTCTCATGTTTCGCCGTTCCTAAATATGAGACAGGCGACGAGTCACCCTCCGATTTTCTTCCACGCATTCATGTCGTGTGAAGCGAGAATCGGTGCCCAGGTCAGCGTAGCTTAATCTGTTGCGTTACAGCATTCGTTGAAATGTGACCATTTTCTGGGCAACGTGTGGCGTGCATAGCTTGTTGGGGAAGCTATAGTTTAATCCTTATCATATTATATCTATGTTTACGCCGCATTTTTGTTATAGAAATAAACAGTTTTTCTTTCTTCCTTTCAATGAAAACGAAAAAATCTTACAATTTTTTAAAAATATTTTTGAAATAAAATAATTTTTGTAGGAGCCTTGAACACTTTTAAGACGGGAAAAATCTTTAAAACTCAGGACACTGTTACCGTTATCTAAAAAAAAGTTTGTGCTTTACGTGCGATTGAAGTAAAGCTTCTTTGCCATTGACGGCATTAAATGTTATATTAATACTAGTTACTTCCGTCAGAAAAAAATTGAGTTGCTCCCTAGTAGTACAGTTATTTGGTCGAAAAAATAGAGGTTACCTGGAAAGTTTTCCGGGAGTTTTGAAAATTGCCAATTTTATAGTTTTGATATGCTCTTTACAAATTCCAACTTTGCCACCTCGTATGTTTGCCGCTCGCACCGCCATACTGAAAAAATGGCGCTCAAAAGCAGTTTTTTGATAATAACTCCTTTCCGGTGCATTTTACAGGGAAACTTATCTTTACAAAATAAAAGTAGAAGAAATTTCCTACATTTTATTTCATAACCTTTTCTTTCCTACAATCAATAGTTTCGGCGTACGAGCGCCGTAAACCATTATACGAGTACATCTACACCAACTTGTAATATTTACTTTAAACTGCTCATATTGTGATTTGTAACTTATAAAAATTATACGAAGGTTAAATATTGTTCCATAGAATGAAAACTTTGCTAACTATAGTCTGTCATGTCTCCGCAGGTATAAAGGGATGCGTCCCTTCTGTGTCAGGCCCCTTTTTTCCCTTCTAAGAAAAATCTGGCCCCAGCTGAGCTCAATAGAAATATTTAGTCTGAGTCATCAGTATACGTTTATCATTTCACAGTGTCGTTTGCATTTATAGAGCCATGGCTTCTAATGAAGTAAACTGCTTTATTTGTGGTGATATACTGAAAGAAAGTGAAGTTATTAAAGTGAAGGAAAAAGGATTGAAAACTTGTATTGAATTGCACTTTACGGCGCTCCTACGCCGAAACTATTAATTTTAGGGAAAAAAAGATTATGACAAATTGTAGGAAATTTCCTCTACTTTTAATTTGTGTAGATATTTTTTTCCTGTAAAATGCGTCGGAAAGGAGTTATTATCAAAAAACTGCTTTTGGGCGCCATTTTTTCAATATGGCGGCGCGAGCGGCAAACATACGAGGTGGAAAAGTTGAAATTTGGAAAGAGCATATCAAAATCTATAAAATTACCAACTTTCAAAACTCCCGGAAAACTTTCCAAGTAAAAATACTGAATGACTGGACTATAGTCGCACCTAAAGAAGTTTTACTTCAAAACTATAGTCCAAAGATATCGTGTCGTCATTAAAACAATATTTTATTTTATGATTCTTTTGTTTGTTTCACTTTTGTCGCCACCGTCGTAGTCTTCTTTTATTTTTATGGAAAGAAAAAGGCGTGAATATATATAAACCTCACACAAACGAGTCTTCCTCGGGATTTTATGTATTATTGCCGGGATAAAAAGTAGCCTATGCTATTCAGGTCTAAAACTATCCCTATTATTATAAACATAATACTGAATTGTTTGTTTACGATATGATCGACAGACAAACAACCATTATAAGTTTTAGCATTAACTTTAATATGGATCTTTATATTTATAGTGTTCTGGAGAAGGATGTCAAGCAAGAGTAAGTAATTTGATGAATAACTAGCTTTTGCCGGCGGCTTCGACCGAGTAGAAGTCGTTACCGCGTTAAATCATAACCCACTTTTGCGTCATCGGTTAAGAAGTAGCCTATGTGCTTCCCAGGGCCTCGAACTATCTCTATACCAAATTTCATCTCAATCACTCCAGCCGTTTAGGCGTGAAAGCATAACAGACAGACAGACAGAGTTACTTTCGCATTTGTAATGTTAGTAGCGATACCTTATATTTAAGGTACAGTTAGCAGCAAAAGTAGCTAAGTATTTTGTTGCTCGAGCAATAACACAATTTATTTATAAATACCCACGTAATGATAAATTTCACCATTAAAATATTTGTTCCAATCTGGGCCTCAGACTCTGCAATGGTCTTCAGCACAAATTAGAGATAGTACAGGCTACGTACACATAGAGAATTCATTCACAGACCCTACGCACACATAGACAACTCATTCACAGACACGAGGCCAGGCGCTTTCAACCGACTTTTCGATACTGATTTGTGCGCGAGTGTGTGTAGCAGAGGGTAGGTGTGAAAAAAAAGTACATACATGAGTTTTCATCTGTATTATCTCTAATTTGTGTCTTCAGTAAAGTCACATTCATAAAAATAACTATAATATTGACAAACCACCTGTTTTTTAAAATTTCAGTGTCGAAGAATGAACTGTGAGAGTACGGTAAGCATAAAACATTGTTTTGTCCTCGGATTAACTAATCATCAATGGATATGACAAATAACGGAATGACATGACAAATGTCAAATAATGCTTCCAGCATAACTATACATAACTTGAAGCACTGTCAGCCAGCGGGGCTTCAAATTAACGCAGTGATCGTTTACAGAACACGGAGCTCTATGTTCTGTAAACAATCACTGCGTTAAATATCTTACATACATAATGGTCACGCCTTTTATCATCGAAGGGGGGTAGGCAGAGGCATAGTTTATGCCCACTTTTCACCTTACAGTTTTATGTCCCACGTAATCCATGTAAGTGGTGAGACTGGTGAGCCTATTCCCGTGTTGAAATGGACAGGCGCAGGTCGCCGCTACTCGCAGTTAAAATTAGCCCTAATTAGGCCCGCCGCCAATTAGGCCTTAAACTTGGCTTAACGATTGTCATTTTACTAACAACCGGGTTTCATTTCGACTTTTCGTTTGACTTCTCTTCGCAATGAATCTTTTTGCGAAACTGTTCCCTTAGTCGTCTGGGGTGGCGACATTTTGTTCTCTTACCCGCCTCAACACGAGACCCCGTCGCCGCATGGGGCTTCTTACGTAACTCTGTTTATAATAATTCGAAAACACACGTCACATACACTTGCACATCACAAACTTCCAATTTGTCAAACTTCATATAATATTCAGCACCAATAGCGTTGCCTACTCTAACAGTAATTGCTTTCAAACTTCAGCACAGCAATACAAGTATATTGCAGTGTTACCTTGGAACTGAATCACTTTCGTGCTTCAACTTTGAAAACAAGGCTAGGGTTTTATTGGATTGCTTTTCAAAGGCTTTGAAAAATATTATGAGAAAAATGTTGGCGATCTCATATTTTTCTCGTATTAAAAGGTTTTCTGCTCCGTGTGGAGACGGGGTCCCGCGTTACGACGAGTAAGAGTACAAAATGTTGCAACCCCTATGGGTGTGTCGTTATAGGCGACTAAGGGAACACTTTCGCAAAAAGATCCATTGCGTAGAAAAGGAAAACTCGAAATTAATCCCGGTTGACAGTAAAATGACAATTGTTAAGCCAGGTTGAAGACCTTATGGGCGGCTTGAAAAATTACAACTGCGGGTCGCGGCGACCTGCGTCTATCCATTTCAACACGGCAATAGGCCACCACTTATTACGTGGGACATAAAACTTTAAGATGAAATGTGAGCGTATATTATGCTTCTGTCTACCCCTTCGGAGATAAAGGCGTGATTATGTATATGTATTAGCGGACATCACACGGTTTCACCCGCGTAGCTCCCGTTCCTGTGGAAATACGGGAATAAAATATAGCCTATGTTCACTGCAAAGAGTGTAGCTTTCCAACAGTGAAGGAATTTTTCAAATCGGTCCAATAGTTTCAGAGCCTATTCGATGCAAACAAACAATCAAATCTTTCCTCTTTATAATATATAGTATAGAGTATAGATAAGTTCTTCTACTTGAATGTTTCAGTGCGATGGAGATACGTGTGGTTCAGGGGTAAGTAATAGCTCTCTAACTGAAAATAAGTATGGTCATTTTATTGGAACTACTGGGCGCCGATTCTCGACCACACGATGTGAATGCGTGGACGCAAATTTACGGGTGAAACGTCGTCCGTCTCATGTTTCGCCGTTCCTAAAAATGAGACAGGCGACGCATCACCCGCCGATTTCCGTTCACGCATTCATGTCGTGTGAAGCGAGAATCGGTGCCCTGGTTAAAATAAGTATTCTATGACCTGATTATTTATCAAAAAAAGGTTGGTTGGGGTTACTTTCCTAGCCCGTACGACTTCTTATAGTGGTCTTCAAGGTTCCGAATATTATGCACCTACCCACAACTGCAAGTAGGTCATATTTATATTGTACTAGCAGACGTCGCGCGGTTTCACCCGCGTAACTCCTGTTCTCGTGATCTATGTTCACCAGGGATAGTGTAGCTTTACAACAGTGATAGAATTTTTCAAATCGGTTCAGTAGTTTCGGAGCCTATTCGATGCAAACAAACAAACAATCAAATCTTTCCTCTTTATAATATTCGTAATAGAATTATTATCTTTATTGTATCTTTCTATATTTCAGTGTATCGGAGTTTCCTGTAATGCTTTTGTAAGAATTAACTTTGAGCTATAATATAATTATATTTTAAACGAAGGAACAGCACAAATAAGAGATAGTACAGATGGAAAACTCATGTATGTACTTTTTACTACCCTCTGCTACACACACTCGCGCACAAATCAGTATCGAAAATTCAGTTGGACCGCCTGACCTCGTGTCCGTGAATGAGTTGTCTATGTGTTCATAGCTGTCTGTGAATGAGTTGTCTATGTGTGCGTAGCCTCAGCGAATTTAGTATGTAGGTTTCCATCTGTACTATTTCTAATTTGTGGGAACAGTTTGAATGCAGCAATGCAGATTGCATGACAGATATTCCCTTTTTGGGATCTATTCATCTCCCATAATTTGTGCACGGTAATATATGTATAATTATAATTTAAACAACGTTGATCATTGTAATTTTCGAGAGTTATGTAAGGGTTTGGTCGATACTACTTAACCCTTAAATGCATGATTTTTTATTTTTCAATAAAAAAAATATACGTATTATCTCAAGAGTACAGAAATTACTGGAAAAATAATAATAAAAATATCGAAGAAGGTTTAGTCCATTAAATCCCTAATTTTTTCTGTGTAGGATGTAGCCTACATTATGCACTCCAACTAAAAAGAGTATGTATGTAGGTAGGTGTATATGTCGCGTGGTTTTCTTCAAAATTGAAACAATTAGATTACGTGTTTTATTATTTTATTATGGTATTTCCTAAATCAGTTTTTTCTCATAATGTAAGGTAGAGAAATATAAAAAAAAATCATATATGGTTTGGGTAAAACCAGAACATAGGCATTTTACATGTTACTTTTATCAAAAAAATGGCCAGTTCCGTTCAAATGACCGTTCTTCCTTTTTTAAGGAAAGCACCGTATTTCCTGTTATAAAGAAGGACTGGGTCTACCTAGTTTTTTTTTCTCAAAAAGTATAAGGTTTCAGCTACTTCAAGACGAAAGGTCCATTCAAGTTCTGGAGACCATAGTGCGAGCCATGATCTCCAGCGAGGGTAAGTGGAACTGCGCCGCCTCTTTTTGCGAGCAGGTCATGCTTGTGAAAGAGACGGCGGGAAGGGAGCGGGAGTGGACTCTCCCACCCGAGCTCCGCAGTCGGCGATGGCGAGGGTGACGTGTCCTCGCCCAAGACTATCGGCCTCAATGACCGCGGGCCTAAGGACGGTGAGGGGGCTGCTCACCGTCCTTACAGAAGCAGGCCCATGACGGCAGCGTGACGTGAGGGATTCACGCATCGTTTTCGGGTGTCATCACGCTAAGAAGCAAGATGACACCCGAAATCCCCCAAAGACGCGGGATAGCACCCGAACCACCCACAGTGGTGGCGAGGCCGCAGTGGTAGCCGTAGGTCTGTTGGGAGTCCTGGTACATCCTTCCGAGGGCTTGCCCGGGGCTCCCAACCGTAAACTGAAGGGCGTTAGTGGTCTACAAGGCCATGAAACAATCGCATGTACTACTTTCTACTCTTATGAATTTATGATATTTTTTATTTGTTTTATTTTTGAAATCTTTTTCGGCACCATCTTCTGATTCATTGTCATACAAGACAGCTACGTAGGAGCTTATTTGGTCATCAAAACCAGTCCATCATCAATTAGACATCTGAAATATATAATTTCTACCTCTATTACAAATATCTCATACAATATTCTACTTAGTACTGAATACATAGTGTAGGATAAATCCTACAGAACAAAATTTCCAAGATTTGTGGTCATTCCTAATACAATTGAAACTTTTACTAATTACACTCAATATTGAACATTTTGAAGAATAAAAGTAAAAATTAAACATGACAACTTACCTTGAAATTTTCGAAAAAAAATGTTCACTAAATTGAATTACAACTTTTGCAAATGGCGCGGCGGTCCGCCAAAAAGTTTTAGCAATCAAATTCAAGTTCAAAATAAAAAACAGTACTGCAGACATAAAATATTTAAAAATAGACCTGTTTTCGATAGACAAGAAATAATAAAAATTTGTTTTAAGACAAAAGCGGGTGACATTCAGGCATCAGAATATTGTGTAGTCTAAATCCTACACTATGAATTTAAGGGTTAAGTTGTGACCAGAAGGCTGGCTTCATTTGGGACAGGCATTGCTATTCAACGTGGCAATGCTGCCAGTCTTCTAGGGACGCTGCCACATGAGGACTGCAATGCGGAGAAATTTTATGATGCATTTTATATTCGTAGTTTTCATTTAGATACTTATACTTAAATTATTAGATTGTTTATATTTTGTTAAATTAAATTCTGTTAATAAAATAAAATTCAATATACCTGATACCCATGTTCATTGAATTTGTAGTAAAAAGAAACTAAAGAAAAAAATGAATAACCACACAGTTCAAGTTACTGCGGAAGAAGTGCTAAAAAATTATTTTTTAAATGCATTATGTACAGCTTGGCAAAAAAGTCTAGAAACGGAACTAATATTTTGCTGAGTGGCTACATTGTCAAAAAGCTGCCAATAACGTCACATATGTCTGTCAGTCAATGACGGTATCTATATAATTTGATTGGTGGGTTATATTGACGGTTGTTGACAACTGGATACTGATTGGTGGTTTTATTTAACGGGTTGCCATATGAACAGCACAGTGGCTCCTCCATTATGTTCTTTTCTTTTTTGCCAAGCTGTACCTACTGTCAAATTTCAACGGAGTCTCTATATAAGTCAATGTTTGTTTTTTCTAGTGCAAAGGACCGGGATGTTTATCAATGGTAATGTTTTGCTAAGAAATTTTGTACATAAATACTGTGGGAGATATTTAATTCCAATTATTTTTTTAAAATTTCTAGTGCATTGGAGAGTTTTGCACCACGAAGGTAAAAAAAAATATTCGCTTTTCTTGACCATTTTTTGTTTGTTGTCAAGAAATGTTTTTGTTAGTATTTTTCTTGATTTTCAGTGTGATGGAGAAAGCTGTAATGCAAGGGTTCGTTTGAAAGTTTACTTATCATAAACTTTAAAAAAGTAATAATGTTAAAGATAAATAAATATTATCTTTTTATAGTGTTGGGGTAAAGGCTGTGAGGCATCTGTAAGTATTCACGAACATTTTCTTTACGCAGCGCCCCCTGAACCCAAATTAAACTAAGATTAACCTGCTTACGTTATGGGTACCGGATAACAGACATTATATGTATTATTTGTTGTAAACACTCAGGTTTTCGAGACCAATATTTAATTTGCAGCACTCGTGGCCCCGCGTATTCAGTGTTCTGTAAATGATCACTGTTGTAAGCAATCTTGGATGGGTGACCACCCTGTGACCACTTTGTGACATTTATTTCCTAGCGTTTCCGTGCTTCGGAAGGCACGTTAAGCTGTTGGTCCCGGTTGTCATTAATATGACTGTCGTTAAGCCAAGTAAAGGCCTTATGGGCGGCTGAAAAATTTTTAACTATGGATCGTCACAACCTGTACCCTGGTCGGCAGCGCGTGTTCTGGTGATGCAAACGTCCATAGACTACGGTAACGACAACCGAGACCAAAACAGCCATAAGCATAGAATTATAAGTCTATGGCCATAAGTGCCTTTTGAAGCACAGAAACGCTCGCAAATAAAATAATGTCACATAGAGGTCATGTGGTTGGACCTACTTTAAAAAATTGAACATTGCATTTTAACCCCTCTCTATAAAAAAGAGTGCAGAAGGGCTTATGTCAAGCTTTTGTTTGTAGTATGTGTGTCTGTTGCATTAAATTCATAACTTCAAAGCCACGTGACTTACAATGCTAAAATTTTTAGACAGTAGTAGCTGGTCATTTTGAGAGAGTATACAAAATTTCAAAACAATAGGTCACGTGGTTTTTTAGAAGACGTGTCAGAGAAGGGCAGTCTGGTGAGACCAATCTCACGGGTTTATTTGAGCTTAATAAAAATAATTTTAATCTATTTTCCAGTGTAGTAAGTTTGGATGCCAACAGTCTACAAACGGAGTATTCAAGCAATCAGTCATGACCTGGGATCAGGCCTACCCACAGTACGGTGGGGGAGCCCCTCAAGGTCCCCCGGGACCTCCAGGTCGGATGCGTGCCTTCGGAGGACCAGGCAGTCCACATCAGCGGGCTAAGGGTTATGCTGATTATGATTACTGAATAAAGTTGGAAATTTTATGTTTGTAGTTTCAGAAATTTCTAATACTATTCCTTTTTTATTTTATTTATTTAAGAACGTAATTAAACATAATATAGGCACATTATAAGGGTTATACAAGAAACATAAAATTATAAATACTTAAAACTTAAATAAAATCTAACTACCTACCTATCAATATATAAACTTGGTCCCTTTGGTAATGTACCTACGACGCAGGCAGCATTTCCACGCTGAATAGCTATAGAGAGCCTTTGCGCGAAATAGCTGCCTGCGCGGGGATCACGTGTCTCTTCCCTCAGACGCTTACTCAGAGCAAATTGTAAAAATGTCATATTATTCCTAGTCTCTATTTATGATAAGATATTTATTTTCTTAACATGAGTGAAAGAAAAAATAAACAAAAGATCAGTCATGTTTTGCCTGTGTGGCGTGCAAATATTACAAGCAAAGTCCCTAAACCTAACTAGATACCTTACAGAGTTAAAAATTTGTATGTTTTTATGAATAATCTCTGGACCTGCGGAACCGATTGCAACATTATTTCACCAATAGAGAGCCACAACATTTGTAAGTTACCATTATCATCAAGATCGCAAATCGCGACACTTCCGCGATCGGAACCGATTTAAAATTGGTTTTGTCACCTTTAAACAAGAAGCCGTCAGATCGTTCTCACCCGACTGCCTCTCTCTAACACGTTTATTGTGAAAGTTCAATCCGATTGACGTTGTCATTTTTGTTTTATTTCAAACTTTGAATAGATGATCCACGTGACGTATAGTGTCGTAGTTTAATGCGACAGAGTCACAGACTACAGACAACGTCTCGACATAAGCCCCTCTGCACTCTATTTTCTAGAGAGGGGCTAAAAGTCAAATTGTTCGGAAGTGACGTATGCTTGTATGCATCATCGAGTATGCAGGGTGCAGGCAAGAGAGCAGTACTAATAAATGACAACAAATCTGGCACATTACTTTACCCGTTCGCGCTAAGTTTGCAGGTCGCCTCTCCTACTACGTTTCCACACCAGCCTCTACGCCATGCGCCAGGGGCAAACTTAACGCGAAAGGTGAATTTTTGAAAAGGGCTTGGATGGCCAAATCCTAAACTATAAGGAATAGCTAAAAATGATCAAATGAGTCACGAGCCCGATTTTGATACAACTTAAAACGTCATCATTAGATTTTTGAAAAACCAATAATCCTAGCTGGGAATCGAACCTATTGATTTTGAAAAATAAAAACACACCCTTTATATTACACCATATGATAGTGTCGCTGATAAGGATCAAATTCTGCGAAGTAATGATATACGGCAAATTTAAGGAAAGTTTCGAATTTTGATGGAATTCATATTTCTTGTACCTAAATTTTGTATCATAATTTATTTCGTTCGAATTTCCAGAATAGTTCGTAACTATTCCGTGTTTTAAATCATGCTCAGAATGATTCTTTGAGGAATATTCTAAACGGAATCAATAATATTGAATGCAGTATGATCGTTGAGGTCTCGAATCCAGCTATGTATTAAAAACAATGGTCTACATTTTGAACAATTCATCAGATAACGTAAGAAAAATACGAAAGATGAGCACTTTCCCTTAGTTTGCCGTATGTAATTACTTCCCAGAATATGATCCTTAATAGCAACACTATCAAATAGTGTAATAATATAGGGTGTGTATTTTTTTTCAAAATCAATGGGTTCAATTCCCAGCTAGGATTATTGGTTTTTCAAAAATCTAATGATGAGGTTTTAAGTTTCATCAAAATCGGGCTCGTGACTCCTTTGAGCATTTTTCGCTATTCCTTATAGTTTCGGATTTGGCCATTCAATCCCTTTTGAAAAATTCATCCTGTAGGTATACAGCTCGCGCCAAATTACTTTGCGTTATGACGTTCATTCGTATAATAGGTATCACAGGGGAAACTACTGCGCAGCTGAGGCGGGAGGGGCGCCCCTCTCGTCTCAGCAGTAGTTTATTACATAATACCTAATCTATACATAAAATAAAATGATAGAAAACTCAAAACTGTACATTGGAAATATTAAAAAAAAAATTCTCGCTGGGTGTTCAACATAACATACCGAAGCCGAAAATGTAGTTAGAAAAATTTTTGTCTGTCGGTTTGTCTGTTTGCTTTGCTTTGTCCGGAAGGATCTCGAAAAGCAGAAATACTAACTAGGGGTAGGGTCTTTAAATAGGCTATATATTATCACGCTACATATCATAGGGGCTAAGCAGAGAGCAATCAAATTGGCATTATGACATAATTTTCACGCGTACGAAGTCGCGGGCAACAGCTAGTAAGGCATAATTGCGGCGCGAACGAACTTCATAGAAATAAAGTTATTTGGCGCGAGCTGTACATTATTGTTAACTAGACGGGGTGCCCGAGATTCCGCCCGCGTGCAAATAGTTCCCGTTCCTGCATCCCAAGAAAAAAGGCATATGTGTTATCACAGACCATAATCAAAGATAATATAATAGTATTACCACAGATTATATAACATATTCTATGTATTACATACTTACAAATATTGTGGCTCTCTATTGGTATAACAATGTTTTAAATCGATTCAATAGTTTCAGAAATTATTGTATACAAACTTTAACTCTTTATAGTATGTACCAAATTTCAGTGAAATAGTAAGAAACATCCTCACATCCATCTATATTTACAAACTTTTGCGCTTATAATATTAATAAGCCATAGGCATGTGAGCCTCTCATTTCGATTGTAAATTATTCTGCAACATTAGCGAAAAAAAATATATTTCTGAAAAAATTCTAAGCATCGTTTGATGTCAGCTCTTAACGTTAAATTTTTTCTTATTAGATATAAGTTCGGAATGTACTTACCTAATATGTAAGAAACCAGCCAAATGAAAGTCGAATTTGCGCACGGATGGTTCCGTACCAAAAAATGGCAAAAAAAAAATACGTTTGTCGCCTGGTTCTTATTTTAATATTTGTTTTTATAGCGGCAACAGAAATACATAATCTGTGAAAATTTGAAGTCTCTAGCTATCACGGTTCCTGAGATACAACCTGATGACAGACGGAGGGACAAACAAACAAACAGGTTGCCAGCGGATTCTCAGTAACAGGGTTCCGATTTTTTTTTCTTTGGGTACGGAACCCAAAAAAGGAAAAGATTAAAAGCTTTAACATCAAAGAAAAGAATTGTTCAAGTTCTACAAAGATGTAAGTAAAAATATTTAGTTAACAAGTATCAAAGGACTGTCTGAAAGAGATCTCTTTAAAAACCTGCCAAGTGCGAGTCGTACTCGCGCAGGAAGGGTTTCTCACGTTTTTTGTATGGGTAATCCCCCCTTTTTAGGGTTTCGTAGCCAAATGGCAAAAACGGAACCCTGATAGATTCGTCATGTCTGTCTGTCTGTCTGTCTGTCCGTCCGTGTGTCACAGCCACTTTTCTCCGAAACTATAAGGCCTATGCTATTGAAACTTGGTAACTAGATGTATTCTGTGAACCGCATTAAGATTCTTATATAAAACTAGAAAAAAAGCAGTAAATTTTGGGGGTCCCCATACTCAGAACTGAAACTCAAAATTTTTTTTTTCATCACACCCATACGTGTGGGGTATCTATAGATAGGTCTTCCAAAATGCTGTTGAGGTTTCTAACATAATTTTTTTCTAAAGTGAATAGTTTGCGCAAGAGGGACTTCCAAAGTCGAAAAATGAGTGTCCCCCCCCCTCTAACTTCTAAACTAAGAGAGTGATAAATCTAAAAAAAATATATGATGTACATTGCCATAAATACTACCAACGAAAATTAGTTTGAACGAGATAGAGCTGGTAGTTTTTTTTAATACGTCATAAACCGCAAAAATCACTACCACTGCGAACGTGTTAAAACATCAATCAAAGTTACAACGAACTATAATAACTTTTATATTATGTTACTTGCTGCTACGAAACCCTTCATGGGCGAGTCCAACTCGCACTTGGCCGGTTTATTTCAGTATTAATTGTTATAGCAGCAACAAAAATATATGTTCTGTAAAAATCTCAGCTCTCTAGCTTTTTTTTTACGTGATGGAAAATCCTCATGGATGTTATGCCGGACTTCTACCGACTAAAAAACCTCACGTAACGTCCAACAGCCTATGGTTGAGAGCCCCGGGTAAGCCCTCGGAAGGATGTCCCAGGACTCCCAACAGGCAGCTCTCTAGCTATCACGGTTCTTGAGATACAGCCTCGTGGCGGACAGACAGACAGCGAAGTCTCATGAATAGGGTCCCGTTTTCTAGCTTCTGGGTAAGAAACACTAAAAATCCATCCAAATGTGATTCGGAATCACGCAGGTCGCGTTTGTTGTTGTGGTGCAACCGATTTACGCGTCTCTTCAGAGCTTAGTCTCAGCTTCGTTTATTTAAAAAAAAAATAAAGTAACTCTTATGAACGTCGAGATTGTTGTTCTACATTTAAATTTACTGTCAGATTTGCGAGGCAATAGGTACAGCAAGGAGAAACTTTACTCATTGACCATCACATTTCAAGTACAATCCACAACAAAATTCATAAATACATAGTGCTAGTACCGGGTACACTACATTAATACGAAAAACTTAATTCCGAAAGTCACAATCACGAATTTCATAATTCCGAATTTCATAAGTCCGAATGATTCGAAATCCCGAAAGTCAAAAATCCGATGTTTCATAAATCCTTTTTATTAAAAGTCATAATTTTAAAATTCCGAATGTTTACAATTCCGACTGTCAGAATGCCGAATTTCAGGAAACCGAACCGTTGAATTCCGAATCATTAAAAATCCGCCATATTATAAATACGAACTCCGATTATCAAAAATCCGAAATATCATAAATACGAAGGGTGAATGTCGTTTCCACCCGTTCCTGTTTTAAACCGAAAACTTATCATTAAAGACGATTATTTATGTTCCCGATTCCACCCGTTTTTTAAATAAAGTATAGTCAAGTCTAACTACCGAATATATTATTTCCAAGTAAGTAAAGGCAAACGACAAAACAAAAAAAAAACCACAAAGGCTAAGGCGGGAGCTCCGCTCCGCTTCGCTCCCGCCTTAGCCTTCTAACCTAACCTATCCGAGTCGGGGTACTCTGAGTCAGGATGTTAACCATTCACTTATTATGGTTAACACCTCGACTCGTATAGGTTAGGTTAGAAGGCTAAGGCGCAAGCGAAGCGGAGCGGAGCTCCGGCCTTAGCCATCGTGGTTACTTTTTTTGTTTTGTCGTTTGCCTTCCACTCACTTGGAAATAATATCTTCGGTTGATAGACTTGACCGTACTTTATTAAAAAAACTTAAATAGTGAATTTTCGGATATTTGAAATTCTGAATAATGTTTTTCGGGAAAATAACAGTCCGGTCTTTTGATTATTCGTACTAATGAAATTAGGAAAAATAAAAATTCGTACTTATGACTTTCGGATAAATGAATATCGTCCTTTTGAATATTCGGAGCTTTGTTTCTTAGGAATTATAATCTTCGGAATTTTGAACATCTGAATATTGAAATTCGGAAAAACATATTTCGGAATTTTTGAGTGTTCCCGCTAGTACCTAACGTGCTAGTACGAGTAATATTGTCGTAATATCTATTATATAAAAATAAGTCGGGTTTTCCTTCCTGACGCTATAACTCCAGAACGCACGAACCGATTTCCACGGTTTTGCATTCGTTGGAAAGGTCTCGGGCTCCGTGAGGTTTATAGCAAAGAAAATTCAGGAAAATTTTCAACAGAAAAGCGGGAAAATCATTTTTCACATGCAGCGCCATCGCGGGCGAAGCTGCGGGCATCAGCTAGTATACCTATAAAATTATTGTCGGTTCACCAGACGCTCAGCCTATGGCATACATTACGGTATCCAGCTGTGCTTTATTAACGTCACGCTGCGAGTAGGTACACAGTAACTAGGGGTATCACCACAAAGCAATAAAGTACAGAAAGCAATCTCATGTATCTACTTTACTTTCGGCTACACACATACGTACATACATTAAAGTCCTTTATCCCCAATCGGTTAGGCACAGGTATAGTTTACGCCCACATTTCACCTTATAGTTTTATGTCCCACGTAATAGGTGATGAGCCTATTGCCGTGTTAAAATAGACAGGCGCAGGTTGAAACGACCCACAGTTGAGATTTTTCAAGCCGCCTATAAAGCCTTCAATTGTCATTTTACTACACGGACATGTCCGTGAATAAATTTTACTGACAACCTGGTTTCATTTCGAAATTTGCTTCTCTAAGCAATGGATCGCTTTACAAAAGTGTTCTCTTAGTCGCCTGTTATGACACGCTTAGAATGAATTGGGGTGGTGACATTTTGTACTCTTTCCCGTCGTCACATGGGGCACACTCGCGCTCAAACAAGCAAATTACTATTAAAATCCTCTGTCCTTGTGTCCGTAAACTCCGTAAGCGGTATCTATCGGCACGTAGCTCGAGCACACTTTGTATGTAGTTTGCCTTCTGTACCATATTGTTTTGTGATGTCACGCTTGTAAAATAATTACGACTCTTTTAAGACGTTGCCTGTTTATTTCCTTGTTTTATGTAGAAGGCTTGAATTAATTTTAGATTAGATGCTCGCGGATAAAATCCCCCACTTAATATAGCTTTCCTTTATTATTTTTTCTACGGCAACATTTCATCATCGCACCGCTCACCACAGACAGGGTGTTCACACGTTGCGTCCGGAGCGCTCGAGCATGGTTAGACCCGTTAGGAGCTTTCTTTCGAGCACGCTTAGATTGTGGAATGATCTCCCTGCCTCGGTTTTCCCAAACGCCTGCAGTATGGGGTTCTTCAAAAGGGGTTTTAGAAGGTATTTACAGCGACGTCGGCAGCGCGAGTGCTGTTGTAAACGTCCATAGGCTACGTTAACCACCAACAACCAACTTTCGGTGGGTCGTCAGTTTGTCTGCCACCTAAATAGTATAAAAATTTTTAACAAAAAAAAACCGACTTCAAACAAAAACTGAAAATTGAAAAATAAAATTAACTTAGCACAAAGTAATAGGTAGTATATTTAGTTTTATATCAGATATTATTGACTGTAATACTGAAATCGGCGCCAAGTAAAACTATAGGTTTAGGTAGATATTATTAATCTCTCATAGAAATATTGGCACCGACTTCAGTATTACAGTCAATAATATCTGATATAGAACTAAATATACCTACTACCTATTACTTTGTGCTAAGGTAATTTTATTTTTCAATTTTCAGTTTTTGTTTGAAGTCGGTTTTTTTTTTGTTAAAAATTTTTTTTTCATGATTTTCAGTGACGGGTACACTGAAATTATATCTGTCTAGGGGTAATGTTCTCCCCAATACAAATTAATCAAGCCCAAACACAAGATAACTGCTGTAAATCGTTAAGAAATTCCCTCGGTTCGAGGGATTTCTTCGATTTCTCCAGGATCCCAGCATCCGATTCTGACTTCCTGTATATGGGACCACATGGGAAGCACGAGCTTTGAAACAAAAAGAATTTTCAAAATCGGTTAACTCCTTCTAGCGATTTGCCGGTAACAAACATAAAAAAAAAAAAATACAGACGAATTGAGAACCTCCTCCTTTTTTGGAAGTCGGTTAAAAATAGGTAAAACTCATAACTCATAACACACCTCGGTTTTGTTAGGAGTTAAAAATAAGGACACTTGAGTATGAAAATTTTGGAGACCTATTAAATGTTTAAGTAGGTATGAAAAGTGCATTAAGAGAAAAGCACTTTAATATTTAATCCCCTAGTAAGTATGGAAAACATCGTAAAATATGGTACGTACAATTTTGAAATGTTCTCAACAATCTTATGAAATGCTGGACAACTCTGGTCTCACAGTAAAGGATAAAATATGTATCCCCCGTATTCACCGGCTTACGCTTATTCATATTATTCCTACAGAAAGATTTGTATAAGCTGGGAAAAAAAGGTAAGCCACCTACCGTGTACTGGACTATAAGCCTTTGGAAAACTGAAAGTACCTTGTTTTTAATCCACTGAAGAATTAATGTTGAACCTCTAGAATTTAGTAAGATTATTTTTGAGGTTATCCGGCGGAGAACTAAAGTGGTCGACATAGCTCGCAGAATAAGCACTTTAAAGTGACAGTGGGCCGGCCACATCAGCAGGACAACAGACGGCCGATGGAGCAAGCTAGTTATGAAGTGGAGATCGCGACTCGGCGAACGTAGCGTAAGACGCGTCCACCCGCCAGATGGACCGACGATCTGGAAAAGGTCGTAGGCTGGGACTGGATGCGAAAGGACCTTTGAAGAACCGTGTGTTGTGACGTAAATTGGGATAGGCCTACGTCCAGGAGTGGACTGCTGATTTGATTTTTTGATATAACCGTTACGTTTACAATAGAATTGGACTATCTATATAAGTTTAATTTTGAAAATTGAGAAAAAAAAAACGAGATTAAATTTCAGTATTTTCAGGAAATGTCGAAATTTTGAATCTGTTTCGGCTTGATTTTAAGCCCATAGGTATAAATTTATGGTACAGTCTATTCTGTTCAATATTATTTATTTACTGACCCAGAAAATGTTGTTCTTATAACAAAATTCAATTAAGTATTCTGATTTTGTTAGTACTAATTGATCAAGATTTTAGATACTAAACCTCGATTAAAGAATGGCTACCTCCATTCTATAATCGAGGTTTTAGGTATGTTTAGGTAGGAGAGTATAAAATTAAGTAGGTACTGAACTATTCGTATGCCTCTCTTACAACCCCATATTCTTCAAGCGGAGCGTGAAGAGGCACATACCTAATAATGCCGCCAACTTGAACAATAAACTGTAAGATTGACTCCCCAATCATGATATATCACCATGGCTTTCCACAAGGCGGGTGGCGTCAATTTGGAGAGGTTAACCCCTATCCCTACTAACATAAATGCTAAAGTAATTCTGTCTGCCTGTCTGTTACGCTTTCACACCTAAGCGGCTGGAGCGATTGAGATGAAATTTGGTATAGAGATAGTTGGAGGCCCTGGGAAGGACATAAGCTGCTTTTTAACCGATAACGAGTCACCGTCGGAATGGCAGGTTGCCTGTGAATAACGAGTCCCAAAGTATACTCAAAAATTGCTACATGATTGCTTATATTTGCTACACGTCTCCAAGAATTGCTACATATAATACATTTTGAGAAACAAGAATATTTTTTTGACCAGCGGTCCTGACGTTTAGATGGCTGGTTGCCTACGCGTTCAGCATGAAGGACGCAGAATTCCAAAACTTTTATTGCATGAATAATTGCTTAATAATTGCTTCATTCACGAATTTCAGGTTTGAGCTTCATACGTACATCAGGTAAGAAGATACAGCTATGACTGAAGAAGTGCCTGATATATTGGAATAGCAACAATTTGTTTTACTGCACCGTCATGTTCTAATCGTGCAGGCGCAACAATGTAAGGGGAAAATCCATCATGGATGCTATGCCGGACTCCTACCGACTAAAAAGCCTCACGTACCGCCCAACAGGTTAAGAATTGCTTGCACCTATCCTATAGTTTAACCCATATTTTTAAATGGTTATCCCTTAAAGATTACTAAACTTTTGGAAACGGAGTCTACCGCCTTTACAGTGTTTTTTGCTCTAAAGAATTGTTAGATATGATTCCCACGACTACGCCCGTTCCATGAAACTACTGGATTAAAAAAATCCCAGTAGTTCCATCGTGGAACTACTGGGCCAGCCACACAAGGTAATGGTAGAAAAGAGCGTATACGAGCGTCAGCTAGTATGCCATAAATTTTATTCCGCATGAGATTTTTGAGAATAACCCTTAATTATTAGCGCCTGCACGATTAGAACATGACGCTGCAGTAACACAAATTGTTGCTATTCCAATATATCAGGCACTTCTTCAGTTATAGCTGTATCTTCTTACCTGATGTACGTATAAAGCTCAAACCGGAAATTCGTGAATGAAGCAATTATTAAGCAATTATTCATGCAATAAATGTTTTGGAATTCTGCGTCCTTCATGCTGAACGCGTAGGCAACCAGCCATCCAAACGTCAGGACCGCTGGTCAAAAAAATATTCTTGTTTCTCAAAATGTATTATATGTAGCAATTCTTAGAGACGTGTAGCAAATATAAGCAATCATGTAGCAATTTTTGAGTATACTTTGGGACTCGTTTGTCACAGGCAACCTGCCATTCTGAAGTCTACGCGGTCGAAGCCGAGGCGGAACAGCTAGTCTTAAATAAATCTGTGCAGCGAGAATCACGGATGAATCCGCGGAGTACAGCTAGTATAAATCAACGGCCATGTACCTGTTAATTAAACCAATTTATCCTCCACACCTTAGAATAGTAAACAACAGATAGACCTATCTCGACAATTAATAGTTCGCACGAAACTTTATGTGTCGACGCACCCATGTGTGTGGGAAATTACACTGTGGATGTTACACGTTTATAAGTGACGACACGGATACAATACGATTAAAAGCAGCTGCTGTAATGTTCTAGTTTTACACGGGTTGGTTTTCGCAACTTGACGTCAATTATTGCGCCCATTTTGCGTGAGAGGTTGTGGCATGGCTATTGCCATCCCAGTTTCTGCAGAAAGTCTAGCTGACTCTTCACGTTGCCCACGGCTTTCTGGAGCGACGTGCCGACGTGTAGCCCTGCCTCTCCCTAGGCTTTTTTTTAATGTTAAACAGAATGAGAACGAGAGTGGCAGACATGGCTCGCAGAGTAAGCACCTTAGATGGCAGTGGGCTGGCAATATCTGTAAAAGAACCAATGGAGCAAGCAAGTTCTGGGGTGGAGATCACGACTTGGTAAACGTGGCCTACCCGCAACATGGACCGACGATCTACAAAAGGTTGCAGACACGAACTGGAAATGGAAGGCGTAAATTGGCACCCAGCAATGGACTGCAATAAGCTTAATTTTTTGATTGATTGAATTTTTAACGACTGATAAACGACACTGAAGGAATATAAAGAGTGCATACTACTATAAAAGAATTCTCTACTGCGTCTGTCTGAAAACCATAAACTCAAAATAATAAAAATTCTATAACTTTATGCGATATTATAAACGGATGGAGTGTTATAAGCGCCTACCTCTTTTATCACTCATTCTTATAAATTTATGTATGTATTTCAGAGAGCATCAGTATTAGGTAATAAAATTTCACGTTGTTCATCTTGCCAATCGCGTATTCTTTCTGTTTTAACTGTCAATAAAAAAATTCTACCAATGTAATTGTGTGTGTAAAAATGTTTGTTACTTTTATACGACACTGAAAAGGGTGTGAAATCTCCCCTAACATAATATATTATCTGTGCTAGCACGCAGACTGAGCGCGGGAAGTACCTAGTAGCATTACAAGTTTGAAAGTTTGTAAAGATCTCTAACCGAATACATACATACATACATACATATACTCACGCCTTTATCCCCGAAGAGGTAGGCAGAGGCCTATACCGGCCCACATTTCACCGTGTACAATTCGGTCCCACGTGACAGGTGGTGAGCCCATCGCCGTGTTGAAATGGACCGCCGCCGTCAGAGCCTCGTCCGTTGTTCAGCAGGTGCACGAGCTTGCACGTGAGGTTGACTTGGGCCCGATGGTGTTGGTAGGGCCCCACTACACCCGAATAATAAATAAATATATATTGACATTCTCACACAACATCATCGAGCTCATGTTAAGCTAATTTATGCTTGAGCTATGGGATCTAGACGACTGATAAACATAACTATATATTTCTAAATACATACATACCCATAATATGGGTCCGTAACTTACTTGCGAGAGACATATGTTCGATTATTAAAATATCGACTGAACGATTGTGCGAATAGAGTTTATTGCGAAACAACTTTTTGTCGCTAATCGCTGCTTCGACTGAACGATTCTTCGAATATTTATTCATCGATAGACTGATCTTTCGAATGTTAAATTTAGAGTAGTTACATGCAAATTGATTGGTATGTATGAAGAAAAAACATAATTTTTAATCAAGTAGGTATTTATTTTAATTAAGCAATATTGACATAAAATGTGTATATAATAAAAAACTAAATATATGGTGTTGATTTATTTTTTAGAGTGGCAAACGTATTGCTTTCATGACATTTTGCTTTCATGACGTTCTGCTCCGGAGGGAAGCCATCGAGCTTAAAAGTTTTTTTCAATTTTTCTTCTTTTCTTGCCTGCTTTTTGTTTTTGTTGAGAGACACTGACTCATCTTTGCCTCTAATATTTTTCTGTAATCAGCTCATTACTCTTTTGCTCTATTCCAATTTCTTTGATTGTTTTAAATAAGTTCCACTTCCTTCTTCCTAGGAGCCCATTCCAGCGATGATGCCATGATTCAACTGAATTTTGTGAATTAGGAGTGTTTAATACTAAACGATCATGGATAGGCTTAGACCATATAACACGGGACTAGCCTTTGCGAACCACCGCATACAAAAATATTCTGCCAGTTTTCATACAAGTGAAGGGGGAAACACAAAGACATATAAAATTTCATTGCATTTAAAAATGTATTAATCGACAAACGCGTAATGGCTGTTGTGTGTTAATTGTTATTGTACAGTCAACTACAATGTAATGTACTAATTTAATCATATAAAATGATGTACTGATGTACAGGCTTTTCATAAAGCCAAAAGACCAAATGGTCATGTGCAATGGCAGAAAACAATGCTTAAGTAAGGCGCATCCTGTGGTTAGATGATCTAAGTGGATAGGCCATGTTTCAGGCGGGAAAAAACATATTAAGCGGAAACATTTTCTAGAATCAGGGAGAGACTGACTCCAGTCTCTCCCAACAATAAAAAAAAATTAACAAAAATAAAACAGACTTGAAAAAAAAATCTGAAAAAAAAAAAATTTGCCTCGGTTGCCCTCGTTTTCTTCTGGATCCCATCATCAGATCCTGACCTGGTGAAAATGGGACCACCTCAGAAGTCAACCCTTTTCAGCAAAAGAATCAAAATTTAATCCGTGTATAATTGACGGAAATATCGGTGAACATCGAAAAAAAAATACAGATGAATTGAGAACCTCCTCATTTTTTGAAGCGTTAAAAAAGAAAAAGCAGGCCGCAAAAAATGAAAAATAAAAAAAACTTTTAAATCAAAAAGACCACATGGAGAGGCTTGACTTCATGAGCTCGATGGCTTACGTTTGCCACTCTAAAAAATTAATCAACATTATATATTTAGTTTTTTATTAGATACACATTTTATGTCAATATTGCTTAATACCTACTTGATTTAAAATTATGTTTTTCTTCATACATACCAATCAATTTGCATGTAACTACTCTAAATTTAACATTCGAAAGATCAGTCTATCGATTAATAAATATTCGAAGAATCGTTCAGTCGAAGCAGCGTTTAGCGACAAAAAGTTGTTTCGCAATAAACTCTATTCGCACAATCGTTCAGTCGATATTTCAATAATCGAACATATGTCTCTCGAAATTAATCTATCTTATTAAAATTAATTTATCTCTAATAATAATGGGATTATATATAAACCTATGAATTTATTTAAATGAAATTTAATTTACATGTTGCTGACACGCAGGCAAATTTGACGGCCTGGATAAATACTTAAACTAGTCTTTTATTCTGGGAACAACTTCCTATGGCAAAAAGATACGGGTAAACCTCAACGGACAAACGAAAACATCTCTAATACCGATTAAAACTATCCATCATCCCACATAGGTATAAAAATATTAAGTTATTCTGAACACAATACCAAGAATCTTTTCACGATTTCAAAGGAGAGATAAAACTTTGTTAGATATAAGAGATTTGAATAAGTCGTTTAGAAAGATTCTTTCTGGTAAATCTTTCCTGTTTACGCTTGAATAATGTTCCTTTGTTATGTTTTAGTTGAAAGTTGTGGGATTTTCTGGGGATGATGGCTCGAAGATATTGAAATAAGTTATGGAAAAATACTAGGGATGTTTAAAATGAAAACTTTTGGAGGTTTCTAAAATCATTTTAATATTTTTTTTAAATAGATGTAGTAGTGTAAGTATACTTTTTAATGTTGACACGAGGAATTCATGTACGCACCGTCAAACCGTCACAGTGGAAGCGGGGCCGGTATGTGGGGCTCCCGGTCCGGAATGGTTCCGACCTACCAACATATCCCCGCGGTATACCTCCTCGTCTTATAGCTGGATCTAAAAATCCCGCAAATTCAATCACGTCGACCCCGCTACGGGTGCTTCGTTGGTTCAGCGCTTTTCTCGCACAAGTAAAATGGGCGGTTACCACAGAGCTCTCTAAGCAAGTGTCGGAATAAAGCCAGCTTCGCACCGCTCTCGAGCGCCCCTCTGTAGATGTAAGTATGCTGACATTGTAGCATTTACATTACATAGGCGAGATATTCTAATTGACGTGCAGTTCTAGTCGACATGAAATTTACTCTGTTTGTTGCCAAGAGTTAGTTATTAGGTAGTTAGTAAAAAAAATTGTCGTAGAGTGTAAAACACATATACGTCTCGTCAAAGTGAACGACAATCAGCGTTAAATACGGGCTGACTTTGACACACCCTGTATACTACCACTACGTTACGAGCTGCCGGTAAACTTTGAACTTACTAGTGCCGCTTTGATTTACTGGAAAAGTTTGACTTAATCGGTTGATTCGAAAGTTGAAGTTGAGTTTTTAAATTTCAAGCACGTACGGAATTTCAGTTACGTTCAATGACTTTGTAGGTTATGAATTTACAGTTACATTACGAACTTTGGGTTTTTATAAAGTTTGACGTTTGAAGTTTTTTGTAATATTTTTCGTTAATAGAGTCAGTGCTATGTATTTATAACAAAATTAGCCAAAGGGGGTTCGTAGTTAACAAAAAAATGTTGTAACAATCACGTTTGTTACATTAAAATTTGTTGGATGACAACTCTTATAATTTTTTTTTATTTTAGCATTGATAGCGGCTACAGAAATACATCATCTGTGAAAACTTCAACTGTCTAGCTATCACGGTTCATGAGATACCGCCTTGTGATAGACAAACAGACAGATAGTGGAGTCTCAGTAATAGGGTCGCGATTTCACCCTTTAGGTGAGGAGCCCAAAAAACTTAAACGTACAATTCAGAAATAAACAGATCAAATTGGTGCTACAGGATTTTTTTTACCGTGAGGAAAATCCTACATGGATGCTTTGCCGGACTCCTACGGACTAAAAACCTGAGGTAACCAACCTAAAAGCCTACAGTCGTCAGAAGGATACCCCAGGACTCCTTTAGGGTTCCGTGACTTATAAAGAAAATAAGTAACACTTGCATATAGAATCACTTTGTTTTTTCTTATGTATGAATATTCTTGTGTATGCTATAGCCATAGTGGACTTTTTTTTTACCGTCTAGAACTCTAGAACCATACTTTGCCCAACCATTGACCTTCGGCCGGGAGATCCGGGTGTGACCTAGGAAGAATATCCCTAAGGATCCGGATGTAGACTTTGTCCACCAATATGGTATCAAAGAATACTGCTTTTCTTAAAATAAACGAATTGTAGGTCTTTTTTTAGGGGAGAATATCCTCATGGATGCTTTGCCTGACTCTTACCGACTAAAACCACACGGTTACCCTACCGCTGCTGCGGCCGGGCTTAGCCCCGGTTAAGCCCTTGAGAGGATCCTACGAGTATACGTTCATAAGTAGATAATTGTCACATACTAGTTTTTATGTTTAATTTATCACAGACCTTGACATACAAAAGTGATACTTTATAGTACGAGTATACGCTATAATTAAGTCGGAAACTAATAAAATATAAATGCGCATAAAATATAACCCAATATAAACTGTCGGAAGTGTGATGATTATTCAGTGCTTAAAATAATTCAGATGAAATGAGAACCATTCGGATTTCGTGTGTGTTGATATTATTTTTAGTTAAATGTAATGCAAAGCTCGCCTCCATGCTTCATCCTGCATCACCCCTTACTATAACACTCCCTCCTAAAACGCCCCATTCTAAAACACTTCAACCTGTAACGCCCCATAGTATAACACTCTTTCCCATAACGCCCCACACACTCCATACCATATCACTTCCTATTATATCACTCCCTACTCTATTTCCTCCTACTACAACATTTAATCCAATCAACCACCCTCATAGCGGCCAAAAATGTAAGTTTAACAATATTTTTGAAGATAGTTTGTAAGGATAACATTTAACAGACGTTTTAAAATTATAATTTTAACTTTATGTCGATATTTTAAATTTTACATTTGTTAAAATTTTGCAGCCATTTAAAAATATTTAAGCTTAACTTGTTCAGCCGTTAGAGCGTGAATGAGTCACAAACGTCCACACCATCATTCCTCCGTTGCTTATTATCATACAACTACACCTCCTTACCTACAAACTTTCGCATTTATAATAATAAGTTAATACCTAAATATATCCTCTAAATTTGGTTTTAGGCCTAAAAGTATGTGAACTGGAAAACTCGAACTGTGTGACAAAGGGATATGTCAATGTATATAATAAATTAATGGAGGGAATAGAAGGCTTAGTGCCACCCCTGGATCCAGTATATATAAAAAAGTTAGAAGTGCACGAACCATATAAACATGAAATTACAAACGCTCAATTGAAAGGACTGAAAAACTGTAAAGTTACATATACTGTGTAAGTATGTTTAGGGATGAACGTAAGTGTTTTTCAAAAATATCAAGTTTTTTAAATTCGGGGTCTCAGTGGCAGTAAATGCGACTGCCGTGAAGTCTTTCGAGTTCGAATCCCTGGTCAGATGAAAATATTTGTGTGATTTACGAATGTGTTGGAGTTTGGATGTTTTCTACGTATAATGTGCATAGGTACATTATTTAGAAATATATAAATAACTTTTCATCTCCAGATCTCATCATTTTATGATTAAATTTATTTAATTTGGGCTGATTTCCTCGCTGGGTTTGTAGCGGCACCATGTGAGTATTTTAAACTAGCAGACCTTAAGTGATTTTCGTTCCCGTGGGAATACGGGAATAAAATATAACCTATATTGCCCGAGGATAGTGTAGCTTCCCAATAGTGAAAGAATTTTTTCAAATTTGATTCAGTAGTTTCGAAATCTATTCTATGCAAACAAACAATGTCTTTATAATATTAGTATATAAAGAGAATGCCCGCGGCTCAATTCCTGTACCTATTTTAACTTATTCGGGGAATAAAAAACTGCCTATGTATTATTCAATTATAACAAATAAATATTTAACCCAGAACAAAATTTCACCAAAACCGTCTAATCGTTAGAGCGTGAAAGAGTAACAAACATCCAAACATCTTCATAAACTTTAATATATTTTGCAATATTAGTAGGCATATTGTTGTAAAAGATATATTTTTTAATTTTTAAGATTCAATATTAAGCAAAAGATGTATACAATGAAAATTCATTGTCCTGAATTGAAGTTTAAATATCAGTATAGGGAAGGCATGGAAATAGTTAGAGATATTATGATTTCGGGAACAGTAAGTGAGTATTTTAAAATTAGTATCTACTAGCCTGCTGATGCTCGTAACTTCACCCACGTGAAATTTGGTTCCCGTGCCCGCTTCCCATGGGAACATATTCCCGGATTGAAATGTTATTCCAGACTATACTCTATTCCTGTACCAAATTTCAGTGCGATCCGTTCAGCCGTTAGAGCCTGGTTGAGAAACAAACATCTAAACATCCAAACATCTTCACAAACTATCCCATCTTTCTTCTTATATGTAAAAATGAATCGCAAAATGTGTTGGTAAGCGCATAACTTCAGAACGGGAGGACCGATTTCACTAATTCTTTTTTTGTTGTGTAAGGTGTAGTCAGGAGAAGGTTGTTATGGAAGAAAAAATATTGTGTTCCCACGGGAACGCGAACTACGCGGCTGAAACCGCGTGACGTCTTCTAGTTTATAATATTAGTAGGAAGTAGGATAACGTACGTCACGCGGTTTCACCCACGTAGCTCTCGTTTCCGTGGGAATACGGGAGTAAAATTTAGCTTATGTCACCCGGGGATAGTGTAGCTTCCCAACAGTGAAAGAATTGTTCAAAGCGGTTCAGTAGTTTTAGAGCCTTTTCGATGCAAACAATCAAATCATCAACGCCAAGCGCAACAGTGCCAAGTCCTTGTGCCGAGTCTGGACGGCTGTGATATTCTCTCGCTGGAAACCATACGATACGATCTTACCTATTACGAACTCCAGCTGGAGTAAGTGGGACGCCACCGCGTCTTTCTGTGAGCAGGTCATGCTCGTGAAAGAGTCGGTGGGAGGGAGTAGGGGAAGGAATTCTCCATCAGATTTCTGCAGTCTGCGGCGAGGGCACCACAGACTTGTCTCCACCCAAGACTATAAGGCCTCCATGATTGCCATTTTACTGGCAACAAAAAACAATAGCTCATTATTTTATTTATGCTTATACTAACACTGTGGCTTATATATACAAAGGAAAAAGTATAAATTGTCGTCACCCCTATTCATCCCGAGGATGTCGTAAAAGGCGACTGGGGGAACACTTTCGCAAAACGAGCCATTGCGTACAGAAGGAAAACTTGAAATGAAACCAGATTGTCAGCAAAATAAGAGTTGTTGAGTCAATTGGAAATGGGCGGCTTGAAATATTTCAACTGTGGGTAGTCACATTCTGCCACCTGTCCATTCCAACACGGCAATAGGCTCACCACCTTTAACGTGGGACAATAAAACTATAGCATGAAATGTGGGCGCATACTGTGCCTCTGCCTACACCTTCGGGGATAATGGCGTGACTATTTGTATGTGTGTATGTATGCTTTGGCTCAGAAAACCCCCTTCTTAGTGGATTTGTACTTCACAATAGAAATCTACTGTCCAAATATTCACATTGATTTGTCTGGGTGTAATTTATCTATATCATTTATATATTTAGTAATATATAAGTATGTTTATCTGTTGTCTAGATCCCATAGCACAAGCTTATATAAGCTTAATTTGGTCTAGATGATGTTAACTACTAGTTTCGGCTGGACGTTTATGACATCGGGACAAAACCATATAAAGTAATAAAAATATGTATTTCGTTAGTTTTTTTAAGGTAAGTATTACTTCTTTTAATAGATTTTTATATTTTCAGGTCATTACTACATAGACAATACAGGAAAATACGGGGTGTTTGTGAAGAGAGAAGATCATATGCCTCACTTTTTCCTGTCATCTATTAACACTACAGTTTTATTCGAGGGAAAACTGACTGTACATAGTGGCACTGTGAATAGCAAAAATAATGGTGAGTTTAAAAGATGCCAGATAAGTGTTTTTTCTGTTTTTAGGGTTCCGTACCCAAAGGGTAAAAATATGACCCTATTCATGAGACTTCGCCGTCCATTTGTCTGTCTGTCCGTCACAAGGCTGTATCTCAAGAACCGTGATAGCTTGAGAGCTATCATGATTTATGAGATACAGCCTTGTGGATGACGGACGGGCAGCAGAATCTCAGAAACAGGGTCCCGTAAATTACCCTTTAGGTATGCAACCCTAATTAAACCAAATTATAACTGTTAAAACTATTTACAGCAGACACAAAGAACCATTCGAAAGTGGAAGAGAAAGAAAAAATAAAACACGTGCTTTTTCATATTGTTAAAGTTGCGATGGAAAAATTAAAGAAATCAACAGATACTTACTTTAGAGCCTACGAAATGGGCGAGGTTCTTCCAGCTTTGCGCCCAGCTGGACACAACATCGAACTTAAGTGAACATGGAGTTAAAAAAATAAAAAAAATTATCAAATCAAGTACAAAAGTGGAATAAATTATTGTATTTACATATATTTTTATTTTATTTCAAATATTATATACCTCCTCCTTTATAATTAAAGAAGTCAACGGAAACTTACTTTAGAGCCTATGAAATGGTCGAGCTTCTTCCAGCATTGCGCCCAGCTGGACACAACATCGAACTTAATTGAACACAGAAGTAAAACAATCAAGATCCAATCGAATACAGAAGCATAATAAACTAGCGGACGTCACGTGGTTTCACCCGCGTAGTTCCCGTTCCCGTGGGAATACGGGAATAAAATATAGCCTATGTTCACCGCAAAGATTGTAGCTTTCCAACCGTGAAAGAATTTTTAAAATCGGTCCAGTGGGCCTAAAAAGGCAACATAGCGCGTTTCATTCATATTCAGATTCAATTGCAGAGTTGCACAAGAATTGCTTTATATATAACATTAAAAAATGAATCTTCATTTCATATTCGCAACATATTTTCAATCGATGTTGCTGCTCTAAAAAAATACAGGCAACCGCCGAGTCGAAAAAGTATTTTGCCAATATTACGACGAAAGGCGATAGTTATTTATGTACAGTTTAACTGTTTATCGTCATATTCATTTGTAGAGTATAAAATAAGTAAAAGTGGAGCAATTTATTACTTTAATGCACTTTATTTTTTATTTTGGTCGCTCGTAATTTATGCCAGACATTACTGCATCTGTCATGTGTCATGTCAACTACACGACGATCATTCATTTTCATTTTAGAAAAAAAAGAACAATCGTATTTTTTCAGAGTTATTATTTTACCAAAATATTACACCAAAAAGAATAACGGAAATTGTATCAAAGAAACCTCAAACTACCTACGTAAAGTACGTAATAAGTTAATCTACTTCTACATTGATTAACGAGCGACGGCACCAATTGAAAGATGTGTTGTGTTACTTATTGTGATTGAATACAAATCATTGTTTACATACGTGCTATCCTACACTATGAAGCAATAAAGATTGATAAACAAGGGACATTCGCTTAATGAATCAAAATAAAAATCAGTAAAAGGTATACAAAATTACCTATATATCTACTTAATTCAGAGAATTACGTATAAATTTTATAGCTATTAAATTGCTAAAAGACTTTATAAGTAGGTCGTGTTTACCGAAGCTTTAGACCAATAGATCATGTTTCCTTTATTATGCAGTCAGTCGGCTATTACCAGGGAATCAGGGCCGGGTTTAGTCTTGCATTATCTGGAATACCTGCATACATGCTTTGGTATTTCCTATTGTTGAATGAGCTCCATGACAGTAATCTAACACCATTGACAACGGCTTGGTAATACATAAATAAGCATTTGTTATGCAACGGGTCACTTCTACCGGTCATCAGGCTAAAAGACAGGGCCTTCATGACCGATGCCACTGAATGCATCTTGCAACAAATTCCTAACTCCTTAGTACAAATTGCTAAGTTATCAATAAAGGATATTGGGTTCAGTGTTCAGAATAGCAATCATTAAAGTAGAGCAGGGAACAAACTAGAGGAAGGAGCCTAAATCACATAAAAACTTGATAAATAATATTGAAATAATACAAGAAGTTCTTTTTATGCAACATAAATGCACATTAACCTAATTAAAAACTGTTTAATTTTCAGGTGCAAGATAATTTTCCAAATAGTATTTATTGGATATGCTCTCCACATATTAAGTCATGACTAGTTTCATCATGGCTTGCATTAACATCAACGTGTTGCAGCAATTAATGAATGTGAATATACATGCACAATGTTAATTATGGCCGGTTTGGAAGGACATAAACAAAAGAAAAAGATTTAACTGACACCAATAGAATGTTGAAGTTTATGTGTATGTGAACCATATTTTTTTTTACCATGACTAGAGCACTGTTATTATGAAAGAATAAATAAATTAAGCAAGACTTAAGTGTACATAGTTTCTATATCATTTTTTATCTCTAATTTCACCTTTACCATCAATGTACCTAAAAATCCTTTCACATCGAAGCCTCAGGTCTACAGGAATGACAGCAGATTAGCAGATGTACTAGTTGACAGGTGAGTTTGGCTGGGACAGGTTGGCTTGTGCTTTTAACACTGTTGGAAATGCATTCTGGACCCATAGGATACCCCGGGGTAGCCATGTTAACTTATGAGAAGGATTGTGCCACATCCAGGAATAATACATTCCGGACTCATGGTACCCTCCAAAAGATATCCCTGGGGGTGTCATTTGAACTTTGGAGGAGGGTCCATGGTACCCCTAGGATTCTGAACCCATGCCACAACCCCATGAGGTACCATTGTGGGTGCCATGTAAATATTGGAGAAAGATTTGTGGCTCCCTTAGGATTGGTCAATCCGGAATAATGGCGAATAAGATATCTCTGAGGGTGCCATGTGAACATTGTGATATGTAGGTCTCCTTTGCTAGCCAAAAAGGGCTTATAAATCCAACAATTAATGCATTCCTGACCCATAGCACATCCCCTAAGCTACCACTGTGGATGCCATGTGAACTTTGGAGAAGGACCCGTGGCACTCCCCGAAACATTGTGACATGTAGGTAGCCCAAAAAGGTTATTTATACTGTTCATTGATAGCACTTGGTGGAACCTGCTGCTCATATTAAATAACACCACTTGTACTGTTCTACAACATTTATTTACTTTACAACTGACTGGTTTCGCCTTTCGGCATTCTCAAAGGTAAAGGTGCTCCCTGACCGGGAGCATTCGCCTGTAATGTAACAAATTAGATTCGACTCGAGCATTGCGTTACGATGCTACCTCCCTGACCGACGAGCGTTCGCGTGTAATGTAACATTTATAGATTCGACTCGAGCATTACGTTACGATACTACCTCCCTGACTGACTCGAGCATTCGCGTGTAATGTAACATTTATAGATTCGACTCGAGCATTACGTTACGATGCTACCTCCCTGACCGACACGAGCATTCGCGTGTAATGTAACATTTATTATAGACTAGCTGATGCCCGCAGCTTCGCCCGCGTGAAATTTTGTTCTCTTTTCCGCGTCTCATGGGAACTTATTCCCGGGATAAAAAAATTTCATGATGGGTATCGTTTAAGGGGTTTTTTTGGTATGCTGAGTACGAATTTCGGGTTAATTTAGAGATCCAATATGGCCGCCGCGCCGAAATCACAAAATTTCATGATGGGTATCGTTTAAGGGGTTTTTTGGTATGCTGAGTACGAATTTCGGGTTAATTTAGAGATCCAATATGGCCGCCGCGCCTAAATCACAAAATTTCATGATGGGTATCGTTTAAGGGGTTTTTTGGTATGCTGAGTACGAAATTTATGATAATTTTGCAATCCAAAATGGCCGCCGCGCCACTATCACAAAATTTCATGATGGGTATCGTTTAAGGGGTTTTTTGGTATGCTGAGTACGAATTTCGGGTTAATTTAGAGATCCAATATGGCCGCCGCGCCTAAATCACAAAATTTCATGATGGGTATCGTTTAAGGGGTTTTTTGGTATGCTGAGTACGAATTTCGGGTTAATTTAGAGATCCAATATGGCCGCCGCGCCGAAATCACAAAATTTCGTGATGGGTATCGTTTAAGGGGTTTTTTGGTATGCTGAGTACGAATTTCGGGTTAATTTAGAGATCCAATATGGCCGCCGCGCCGAAATCACAAAATTTCATAATGGGTATGGTTTAAGGGGTTTTTTTGGTATGCTGAGTACGAATTTCGGGTTAATTTAGAGTTCCAATATGGCCGCCGCGCCGAAATCACAAAATTTCATGATGGGTATCGTTTAAGGGGTTTTTTGGTATGCTGAGTACGAATTTCGGGTTAATTTAGAGATCCAATATGGCCGCCGCGCCTAAATCACAAAATTTCATGATGGGTATCGTTTAAGGGGTTTTTTGGTATGCTGAGTACGAATTTCGGGTTAATTTAGAGATCCAATATGGCCGCCGCGCCGAAATCACAAAATTTCGTGATGGGTATCGTTTAAGGGGTTTTTTGGTATGCTGAGTACGAATTTCGGGTTAATTTAGAGATCCAATATGGCCGCCGCGCCGAAATCACAAAATTTCATAATGGGTATGGTTTAAGGGGTTTTTTTGGTATGCTGAGTACGAATTTCGGGTTAATTTAGAGTTCCAATATGGCCGCCGCGCCGAAATCACAAAATTTCATGATGGGTATCGTTTAAGGGGTTTTTTGGTATGCTGAGTACGAATTTTGGGTTAATTTAGAGATCCAATATGGCCGCCGCGCCTAAATCACAAAATTTCATGATGGGTATCGTTTAAGGGGTTTTTTGGTATGCTGAGTACGAATTTCGGGTTAATTTAGAGATCCAATATGGCCGCCGCGCCGAAATCACAAAATTTCGTGATGGGTATCGTTTAAGGGGTTTTTTGGTATGCTGAGTACGAATTTCGGGTTAATTTAGAGATCCAATATGGCCGCCGCGCCGAAATCACAAAATTTCATAATGGGTATGGTTTAAGGGGTTTTTTGGTATGCTGAGTACGAATTTCGGGTTAATTTAGAGTTCCAATATGGCCGCCGCGCCGAAATCACAAAATTTCATGATGGGTATCGTTTAAGGGGTTTTTTGGTATGATGAGTACGAATTTCGGGTTAATTTAGAAATTCGTACTCAGCATACCAAAAATTCCCTTAAACGATACCCATCATGATATTTTGTGAAAACGGCGCGGCGGCCATATTGGATCTCTAAATTAACCCGAAATTCGTACTCAGCATACCAAAAAACCCCTTATACGGTATCAAACATGAAATTTTACAACGGTGGCGTAACGGCCATCTTGGATTGCAAAATTGACCTTAAATTCGTACTCAGCATACCAAAAAACCCCTTAAACGATACCCATCATGAAATTTTGGGATAACGGCGCGGCGGCCATATTGGATTTCTAAATTAACCCGAAATTCGTACTCAGCACATCAAAAAACCCCTTAAACGATACCCATCATGAAAGAACAATGGCAGAAAATTGTCTGATAATTTAAAAACGCCCATAAAAATGAGTTACGCCAAAGTAATTAGTTGTTTATTTTGTGATTTTACTAGCATCTAAATGTTCAAATAAAAGCCGGCGTTAAATCTACATTTTAAAAGTTTTTAACGATTATTCACAGCCATGAGGCGTGTGAGCTAGCCAATCAAACCGTGCGTTCGTACCTTGTCAGTTTGACATGACAGATTACAGAATACTCCGCGCTTTTTGTCGAAAGTGTTGTTTTGTATGCTTTTTCTGATTTTCTTTAATAATAACAGACCCTGGACTGTTTTAAGGACTCTGATTATTTCCTCGTGTGACTAGTGCGTGCCCAAAGGACTCTTGATATAGCTTTTGAGTGTCCTTGTCCTATTCCCTACTGGACTGTTATTTGTGAATTGTATTTGTTGTTCATCGATAATGGAAAATCGTGGGAGACAATCGAGGCCTACGCGCATTGTTTGTGTTAATTGCATTATATGTGTGAACATATTGCGCCGATTTGAAATGTTATACAAGTGAAATAAAAGAAATGAAAAAATAGTGGTTTTATTTTTCTTTCATGATACGACTCTCGATCATATTGGCAACAAATCTATACCCTACTCCTGTATATGTACCTACTAAAAGTTTCTAACACCAGTTAGATCTGTAGTAACTTGTTTAGCTACTGCTCGTACTATTTTCTATAGGTACCTAAGTACTACATTTTTTATTAGAGTTAGTCAAAACGTGTAGGTATACATTCAATCAAATAATAGTTCTGACATATCAGTATGACTATCGAGAAACACTCCAGTCGGTTACAATACTGTAGTCTGTAGTCACCATAGTGTTTGAACATTTATATGTATAGGTAGGTAGGTATGGCGGGACCAAGTATGACAACATAACCTAACGATAAATATACAATATCTTTATTTTCCGGCTTTCTCGATGGAAAATGAATTCATTTATGGAATCTACTAGCGAAACTGAAACGTTCGACATATTTTTCATTAATGTGCGCTCATTTTTTGTGTCAGACAATTGCTAGTACGGGAACCTGTCATTGTCCTTTTGTGATAACGGCGCGGCGGCCGTATTGGATCTCTAAATTAACCCGAAATTCGTATTCAGCATACTAAAAAACCCCTTAAACGATACCCCTCATGAAATTTTGTGATAACGGCGCGGCGGCCATATTGGTTCTCTAAATTAACCCAAAATTCGTACTCAGCATACCAAAAATTCCCTTAAACGATACCCATCATGAAATTTTGTGATTTCAGCGCGGCGGCCATATTGGATCTCTAAATTAACCCAAAATTCGTACTCAGCATACTAAAAAACCCCTTAAACGATACCCCTCATGAAATTTTGTGATAACGGCGCGGCGGCCATATTGGATTTCTAAATTAACCCGAAATTCGTACTCAGCATACCAAAAAACCCCTTAAACGATACCCATCATGAAATTTTGTGATTTCGGCGCGGCGGCCATATTGGATCTCTAAATTAACCCGAAATTCGTACTCAGCATACCAAAAACCCCCTTAAACGATACCCATCATGAAATTTTGTGATTTCGGCGCGGCGGCCATATTGGATTCCAAAATTATTATGTAATCACCTACAGAGATAGATTATAGTCTGAAATGATACAAGTTTTATCCCGGGAATAAGTTCCCATGAGACGCGGAAATGAGAACAAAATTTGACGCAGGCGAAGCTGCGGGCATCAGCTAGTCTATAATAAATGTTACATTACACGCAAATGCTCGTGTCGGTCAGGGAGGTAGCATCGTAACGTAATGCTCGAGTCGAATCTATAAATGTTACGAGTTGTATCAAAACGATACACGTTGTATCATTACAAGGCGCGCATTGTAATGCTCGATTCTCCTCCCTCACTGGTGTAACCTCGTCTTGTATCATTACAAGGCGCGCATTGCAATGCTCGGTTCACCTCCCTCACCGGCTGTAATTCTCGACTCGTAACGTTACATTACGCGCGAATGCTCCCGGTGAGGGAGCACCTTAAGGTAATTGTTACTTGATGACCACTACATCATGTTAAAAGGCTAAGGTGACATTATAAGTATCTTAGAGTATTTAGTAGGTTCAGGTATATAATTATATACCTAATGTCACCTTAGCCTTTTCATTTTATTCAAAGGCTTAGGTAATTAATGGATACAACCAATAAACTCAGGGTCAGGCTTCTCAAAGTTCCTTAAGTCTATGTTATGTCTTTTAGACATTTTCCAGGGTCGGCAGAGCGACTGTATCACTTGTGTTGAAAACGTTTTCTTTTCAACTAGGTACCTAGTTTAAGGTTACACTGTTCATTAATGAAAATACGAGTTTATCTTGACGTGTTCGCTTTAAAAAGTTTCTATAAAGTCCCAAGTCTGCTTTTTTTGTCCAAAAGAACTTGAAAACACACTAATGACAATAAAAATGCTAAATTTTAACGTGAAATCTTAGTCCTCCCCTTACCAATCTAATATTTCACCAATTTGAACATAGAATTTGACATTATTAATAAATAATTATTCATGGATGTGGCCATTTTACGAATTTTCCATACGAAACTGTCAATTAAGATGATTTACAATGAGATTCACTATGAGATTCTTCAAGATTTGACAATTTAGTGAAGAAAAACACCAAAAGATCCATAAAAGAAACGTACAATGTGGCCTTTTTAGGCCCACAGTAGTTCCAGAGCCTATTCGTTACAAACAAACAAACAAACAAAAAAACAAAAAAACAAATCAATCCTCTTTATAATATTAGTATAGATTATTGCATTTACATAGATTTTTATTTTATTTTAAATATAATATACCTCCTAGTATTACCAATGTGTATATTTAAAGAAATCAACGTATACTTACTTTAGAGCCTATGAAATGGGAAAGGTTCTTCCAGCATTGCGCCCAGCTGGACATAACATCGAACCTAATTGAAAGCAAGACATAAAACAATCCAGAACTCTATGTAATCGAGTACAGAAGTATAATATGGAAATTAATGTAAATGCATAGATTTTTATTTTATTACTGATGTTAAATATCTTCTCATAAGTTTAGCTTTTATTATAAAAGCGAATCTTAATGAAATCAACGGATATTAATTACTGTTGAGTCTATTACTTAAGAGGTTGTTCCAGTATTGCGCCCAGCTGGGCAAAACCTTGAACTTAATTGAACACTGAGATAAAACAATCAATATGATAATAATAATAAGTAATTGAGCCTCGATCAACATCTTAAGAGGCTCGCGTTAGGCAGTTGGGTCAAGGGTTTGATGCAAAAGGCGGTTTTGCTGAGCACGGCACGTATTGTGAGGCGATTCTTGTCTCTGGAGCCCTGACCACAGGCAGCTTGGTCCCTGTACCCGATGCCGGTGGGATACTATTTTTTTATATGTATTTTTTATATTTACATTTAAAAATGCAAATTTATATGTAAACAATTAAATAAAGAGGAATAATAATAATATATGTATTTTTCACTAATAGATTTACAATGATATTTTTTAGAGCCTATGAAATGAGCTGGTGGTTCTTACAACATATAGCCCAGCTCGGCACAACATCAAACTCAATTGAGCACAGAGTTAAAACTATCAAATCTCCTAAACAATCAAGAACTCGATGTAATAGAATGTATATGCATAGATTTAATTACTGTTGAGCCTATTACTTAAGAGGTTATTCCATTATTGCGCCCAGCTGGGCAAAACTTCGAACTTAATTGAACACAGAGATTAAACAATCAAGATATTTTTTTAGAGCCTATAAAATGAGCTGGTGGTTCTTACAACATAACGCCCAGCTTGGCACAATGTCAAACTTAATTGAACACAGAATTAAAACTATTAAGAACTCGTAAAGGAAGAATTAAAATAAATATACCTAGTAAAATTTTACAAAGATTTTTATTTCTTGTCAAATGTACTTATACATTTTACAAGAAATAAAAATCATCAAAGAAAGTACCTCAAAAGCCATACTCAATTTTGATGGCTGCCGCCGATTGGACCATACTTGTAGACACGTATGAGAAACACTACAAAATACCGGAGGATGTATGTGCCTCGCCATCCAGACTGGACATATTTCTGTTTTCGAGGATGCACAGGCGTGCTGTGCTCGTGGAGCTCACGGTGCCGTGGTAGACCAACATACTGAAGGACCACGCCATGAAAACAAATAAATACTTACATTGACTTGACCAATGAGTTAATCAAAAATGGCTATGTGGTTAAACTCTATGCCGTAGAAGTAGGAGCAAGTGGAATTCCAGCTAAATCCCTGTATAATTTATTTAATGACCTTGGACTGCCAAGAGCTTCAGTAAGCTGTTATTAAAACGAATATCCAAAGCGGCATTGATAGGATCTTACCAAATCTGGTTGAGCAGGTGGGGGAACATTGTTGACGGTGGAAGGTGATCGTTTATGCGCATAGTAAGGTGGCCACCCTAAACCTACTCAAATGACGCCGTCGGGGTGTTCCCCCCTGTGCCACGCTATGAATCCGGCGCCCGCACGGAGAATCCATGGAATGCTAAGAATAAGGTCTCTTAAATCCCTACTGATATAGAAATGCAAAAATAACGCTTTCTCGGAGGATTTCAGAATTGAAACTCAGAGAGATAAACTAGAGCTTAGAAAAGGGCATCAGATACCGTTTATCTCAACAAATAAAGCTTGAAAGGGTTGAAAAAGAATGAGATGACATTTTTCATGAAATTTCGTCTTTATTTCAACTTGTACCTAACTGACTCGTACCTGCGTCACATAGGAGAAAATTTTATTTATCAAGCTCAAAAAAGTTTGCGAAACTGGCGTGTATGCATTATCATAAAAGAGCTTCATGGAATATACTTGACCGAGCGAGCGAAGCGAACGAGAGTCTCCGATTCAACAGTATGGACGATTTTACTTTCGTTCGTTTGTCTGTATGAATGTCAGTTCCGGTCTAGAGAACGCATTTCTTAACCGATTTTCACCAAAACTGAGCACACGTGTTTATTGATTTAAATTACAACTTTTGACGAGTGCTTTTTATAATACGGGGGCAAATGCAAGAGAAAAAGGGTGAAGATTGTTGTCGCGTTATTTATGAACGGATCTTGATGAATTTTGGCTGAAACATAATGGATATGATTCCTCACAGGTTTTTTTTTTTTCCTGGGTGCTCGTGAGCTCTACTCTTTGCAGAAATACTAGTTTCAACTAAACACTTAATAAGCGTAGGTACTTTTATGGTAAAAGATATATTTTGCATCGATACTGGGCGTAGTGGTTTGACACTGCATCCATGAAGGATTTTCATACGCATTAATGGACGTCACGTGGTTTCACAAGCGTAGTTCCCGTTCCCGTAGGAATACGGCAATATAGTTTAGCCTATGTTCATTGGAAATAGTGTACCTTTTCAACAGTGAAAGAATTTTTCAAATCGGTGTAGTAGTTTCGGAGCCTATTCGATGCAAACAAACAAAACATCACATCTTCCCTTATTGAAAAACTTCACTTGTATTGTTCCGCAATATTTATTATTGTAATACTTATGTCCCACTTAATAGGTGGTGAACCTATTGCCGTGTTGAAATGGGCAGGTGCAGGTCGTGACGACCGACCCGCTGTGTTGAAAATTTTCAAGCCGCCCTTATGGCCTTCAACTGTTGGTCTGACTGACTGATTGTCATATTACTGACAACCGGGTTTTTCGTTCGAATTTTCTTCTCTACGCAATGGATCGTTTTGCGAAAGTGTTCCCTTAGTCGCCTCTTATTACACCCTTGGGATGTATTGGGGTGGCGATATTTTGTACTCTTACCCGTAGCAACACGGGACTCCGTCGTCACCAGGTAGGCAACTCCCTGCTCCTCACTGACCAAGCTTTCCCCACCCCCGCTAGTCCCGCCACAGCTGTCATTACTACCCGTTCGCTCTAACTTTGCCGCTGGCGTAGAGGCGTATACCCGAATTGTTAATTAGACGAAGTAAATTGACAGTAGCTAATGTCATTTCGTCATAGAAAACACGCAACATTGTATGAAGAAGTGACATTAGTTGCTGTCAATTTACTTCGTCTAATTAAAAATTCGACTTTAGTATGGAGCCGAGCGGCAAAGTTAGAGCGAACGAGCAGTACAGTTCACGAGTATTTTGAGGGAACATTTGTTTAGCCCTATTGGTCACACACACATTCGAGCTCTGTACAAACATAGCGTGTTTCAGTGTAGGTGACAGAATTGAAAACGAGTAATCTGTATGGAGTTTCCGCCCTCTGATAATAGTCTTTTTAGCGTCACACTGACCCTTAACCCTTAATAGCCTGATTTACTGAATGCCTGAAGTATCAAAATTGATACTCACAAAAATAGCACTAGTTTCTTCAAGTTAACCATGCACTTGCAAAAAATTAATATATCTTAGTGAAAATAATAGGTATAATTCACTTACCTCAAAAGTATTTATATTCTACAGACAAAGAAAATTTTGCATTAATTTGAATTCAACAAAACTAAAATGTGTTTACTTGTTCACTTTGCCGCGCAAGTAGGTAATAATGTCATAGATAAAATATAACAATAACGACATTTGTTTTTTTTTAATTTCGTTGGTAAGAATATTATACATGTAACATTGTTGTATTTAATAGCACTAGGTAGCACTGTACATTTTAGCACAAATTACAGAACACAATATACAAAAAGAAGGTACTTAAATATTGCCTTGTATGTCAACAAGATATACTAGTACCCACATGATTCATACACAACACAGATTATTACCTGCATTAAAATTGACTTTATTGTGTTAGGAATAGAGTTGTTTTTTGTGTGTCAGCGGTTCGCAATTTAGGTTGTAAAAATAATAGGGAGGCAATTAATGCAGGCAGAATATTAGTTATATTGAAATGGGCTTTATTGCGTTAGAAATAGAGTCGTTTTTTTGTATGTCGGCGGTTCGCAAGTTCGGTTGTAAAAAGTGCGGCCAACGGTTTGCGCGCAACGCAGCCCTGCTCCTGCACGTGCGGCGAGTGCACCTCGACCTGCCGCCGCCCTGCGCCTGCCAAGTGTGTCCCAAGCGGTGAGTTAAACTAAACTAGCTGATGTTCCGTTCCCGCTTCCCGTGGGAACATTTTTCCGGGATATAAAGTAGCCTATGTGTTATTCCGGACTATACTCTATCCCTGTACCAGATTTCAGCCAGATCCATTCAGCCGTTAGAGCGTGATTGAGTAACAAACATCCAAACATTTTCACAAACTTTCGCATTTGTAATATTAGTAGGATTAGTAGGGTAAATATTTGTGGACATTCTCACATAACATCATCTAGCCCCAAATTCAGCTAATATAAGCTTGTGCTATGGGATCTAGACGACTGATAGACATACTTATATATTTCTAACCAAAAAAAATACAACAGTAAAATACGTACAGCCAACCTATAAAAAAAAACTTATAGTACTACCCGTTCGCTCTAACTTTGCCGCTGGCGTAGCGGCGTATACCCGAATTGTTAATTAGACGAAGTAAATTGACAGTAGCTATTGTCACTTCGTCATAGAAAATACGCAACATTGTATGAAGAAGTGACATTAGTTGCTGTCAATTTACTTCGTCTAATTAAAAATTCGACTTTAGTATGGAGCCGAACGGCAAAGTTAGAGCGAACGAGCAGTAATGTGAACATTCGGTTTAAGATGCTTGCCTGCCTCTGTGGCGCAGTCGGCACTGGAGGTCGTGGGTTCGATTCCCACCGGAGACAAATATTTGTGTGACCCATGAATGTTTGTCTCAAGAGTCTGGGTGTTTCTATGTATAATATGTATGTATTTAAAAGTATATAAGTAATAATATCCGTGGTCTGATACCCATAACACAAGCAGGTTATTCCTAGCTTATTTTGCGATCAGATAGCGTTGTGTGAGATGTCCGTGAATATTTATTTATTTATTTATTTAAGATTGGTATCAAAATTGAAACTCTAGTCTATTAAGGGAAGCTGTTTTTGTAAACAAATGAATAAAAAATTATCTTATACCGCTCCTTGACACATAAATAACTATCTTTATAGGATACTAATTAAATATTATAGTGCCCAATAAAACCCAAAATAATGTTAGTTGTTGACATAGTAATGATTATACAGTGAGCCACTACTGACGAAATGAAAAGTAATAGGATTCTTATTGTTTTTATGTATTTTGGAGTTATTTGCAATGGAAAGAAAAATATTCGAAACTTTTTTGAAAGAAATCTACCTACAAATAAAGACGAATGTAAGTTTAACAGTATTATAGTACACTGGTAAATACTATTATTATTAAAATGTGAAAGTTTGTGAAGATGTTTGAATGTTTGTTCAATTACATAAATCGATTCAGGAGTTTTAGATTTAGATTAGAGAAAAAAAAATACTGTGACTTGCTGCCATTTTTAAGTGTAAAATCCATCTTTTATTAATAATAAATATTTATTAAATATTTGCGGACAATCTCACACATCGTCTAGCCCAAGTTAATATAAGCTTGTGCTTTGGGATCTAGACGACTGATAGACATACATCTGTCTTACGATAACGGCAATATGTATGTTTGTTTTTTGGGAGCCTCCATTAAATATTTTTTCATATTTTTAGGCTGCCATACCCAAAGGATAAAAACAGGACCCTATTCATGAGACTTTGCTGTCCATCTGTCTGTCCGTCATGAAGCTGTATCTCAGGAACTGTGTTAGCTAGAGAGCTGAAATTTTCGCAGATGATGTATTTCTACTCCCGCTAGGACATCAAATACTAAAACCAGAAAAAAGGGGGATTTAGGGGGGCTCTCATACAACAAACATGATTTTTGTCGTTTTTTGTTACGGAATGGACCGGTTTTATTTCTTCATTGACTTTTCATTTCAGGCCCCGCAATATGTGAATTAGAAAACCCCACATGTGTGACAAGGGGTAGGGCTCATAGTTATAAGAGAGTGGTGGCTGGTATCGATGGTGTAGTACCATCATTGGACCCATTATATATAAACAAAATTGACTCCGACGGCCATGTATTATCGGCAATCGAATTGACCGGATTGAAACACTGTTTAGTTATATACGCTATGTAAGTATCTTTTATTTCTCATAACTACGAGTATGTGGCAACCATATACTATTTAGCTACTTCGTGAAAAGTGGCTTACATGCATGTTTACAGTCGTGTTTACATTCTTTTGATTCTTTCTTTCAAAATGAGGGCTTTAGCTTCTGTTATTAATTTTGAACACGAAATCAATTATTTATTCTTTGTTTATAGATTTAATACAACGGATAAAATGTATTTCGACAAACTTATATGTCCAGAATTGAAATTTAAATATGATTGCACAGAAACATCAGGTCAAGCGATGAAACAAAAATCAGTTTCAGGAACAGCATGTGAGTATTATTGTGGTGTCTATTTTAGTTATCTATTAGTGATTTCGAAGGACTTTTATTACCTTTTTTTTTACTTATTCTGCTATTCCTGGTGGAGTCAAATCCAATAAAGTGCAGGAAGGGATGGGTGTTCCTCCAACACACAAAGCGGGGATCCACCTACCTGGTAAGGATATCGCGCCTGGCGGGCTGAAGCCAACGGATGGTGGGCTGTAGTATTAACATTCTTTATCGCTAGAACTTTCATATCGCAACTGATCTTCGTCGTGTGGTGGTCGCCATAGATCACAAAAATCCTTAGACCATATAACACGGGACTAGCCTTTGCGAACCACCGCATACAAAAATATTCTGCCAGTTTTCATACAAGTGAAGGGGGAAACACAAAGACATATAAAATTTCATTGCATTTAAAATGTGTTAATCGACAAACGCGTAATGGCTGTTGTGTGTTAATTGTTATTGTACAGTCAACTACAATGTAATGTACTAGTTTAATCATATAAAATGATGTACTGATGTACAGGCTTTTCATAAAGCCAAAAGACCAAATGGTCATGTGCAATGGCAGAAAACAATGCTTAAGTAAGGCGTATCCTGTGGTTAGATGATCTAAGCAAAAATCGGACCACGCGTTCTCGACCAATACGCTAAAAATCGAACCCAACGTTATTTAATACAGTAGATAATATCTACTGTAGTAGTTTACTTACTTAAAAAGGGGGTGCAAAAATATATTATAATTTTGTACCCCCTTTTTTGTAGGTAAACTAGAGATTAGATGGCATTTGAAATCTATCGGGAATACTAGGACATCCTTCCGAGGGTCAACCTGGGACTCCCGACCTTAGGCAGTGCTAGGGTTACACGTAGTTTGATTCACTCCGGTTCGGCACACCATTCATCAGAAATTTTTAAATGTAAAAAAATCCATTTTCACATGTAGAAATTCGACAGTGATTTAATAAAAACAAGCGTGGCAGTTCTCAAGATAAACCGGTACAAAATTTCATCTACATTCATTTGCGCCATTATCTGAAATAAGGGTTTTATGATTTCATTTCACGTAGGTATGTATTATGATTTTTCGAACCGGTACACACATTTACCGTCAATCGGCAACAACTGGTTTCTGATTGATGCAGCAACCAGGGTCCATAGACTACGGTGACCACCAGTACATCTGGTGGGCCCTATGCTTGTCTGCCACCTATGTGGTACAAAAAAATTGTACCCCTACTAATATTATACATTCGAAAGTAACTGTCTGTCTGTCTGTTACGCTTTCACGCCTATACCGTTGAAGCGATTTAGATAAAATTTCGCATAAATATCGTTTGAGTCCCAGGGGAGGACAAAGGCTACTTTTTAACCGACTACGCATAAAGAGGGTAACGATTTCACGCGATAACGACTTCTACGTGGACGAAGCCGCGGGGAACAGTTTGCTATAATTTTTAACAGATTTCTAAACATATTTCAGATCATTTCTTCATAGAAAACACAGGAGGCTACGGTATATATATAAAGGAGGATGACCATTTGCCGCATATGTTCCTGAAATCTATCCAAACGGCACTTTCTCTTAAAGGACACATCGTATATGAAATTAAACCCGATTCTAGTAATAATAATAAAAAAGGTGAGTTTTGATATAGAATAGAATTAAACAGCAACATTGCAGGACGTTTACAACACCTTGCCTCTTAGACAAGTGGCACAAGCATAAATCGCAAACGATCGGATAGAATTTATCGATTAATCACACTCAAGCTCGTCGCCGGCGTACGAGGCGCGCGCTGTGGCGAGATCACGAGCTTGAGTGTGATTGGTCGATATATTCTATACTTTCGTTTGCGATTTACGCTTGTGCCACTTGTCTATAGAGGCAGAGGAGCTACACTAGCGCTGCTGAGTGTTGTAATCGTCCATAGGCCGCCGGCCTTATCCTTCGTTGCAATAACAGCGGAGGGTAGTTCGACAAGAAATAACTTCATGGTTTTTGTCGATCCTCGCCTCAGTCCAACCGCGACCACGGGCACTGCAACGTGCTCGAAACGTCGTCGATGAATGTAAGTAAATAGTATTTTGCGTTATTAAGTATGCGTGTTGGAAACCGCATTATTTTAATTCTAATTACTTCCAAAATTTATTTTGTTCAGAATATAACTGCAACACTCATATTAGTAATATATGGGTGTTACAGTTAAAGTCTGTTTTTTATACCACTATTCCGGCATACAAGCTTACGGTAACACGTGATGGAAAGAGGTCTGGTGACCTCTTTCCATCACGTGTTACCGTGCCGGAATAGTGGTATAAAAAACAGACTTTAACTGTAACACCCATATATTACTAATATGAGTGTTGCAGTTATATTCTGAACAAAATAAATTTTGGAAGTAATTAGAATTAAAATAATGCGGTTTCCAACACGCATACTTAATAACGCAAAATACTATTTACTTACATTCATCGACGACGTTTCGAGCACGTTGCAGTGCCCGTGGTCGCGGTTGGACTGAGGCGTGGATCGACAAAAACCATGAAGTTATTTCTTGTCGAACTACCCTCCGCTGTTATTACAACGAAGGATAAGGCCGGCGACACACCACACTCACTACGTCAGTTTCAATTGGCACAGTTATACGTTAAAGTTTATTAATTACTGAATTCCACATCCCGGAGAGCTTATATCCATCATCTTTATTGAAATTTTTGTGTTTTCTGATTTCAATGGCTTCACGCATCATACGTGGATAATAATGGCGATCAGTGGAGAGAACTTTCGGTTGGTGAAGTTCGATCCAGTGATTAACGCTCGAATTGAGGTGTTCTGCTATTGTCGATTTGTTCAACTGACGATTTTTCACAGCTGCCATATGTTCTTTGACCCTTTCCGCGATGGTCCGCTTGGTTTGGCCTATGTAGGAATTGCAGCCGCGGTAGTTTTATTGCGTTTAAAGCTAGTACTTTATTAAAGTAATTTTTTATTCGAATTTTCAGATTACAAGGCCAGGAGCTTCTACTCTACTAGGAGAATTGACGATTCAAAAGTAACAAAAGATAAGGAAATACTGCTATCTGTCACTTTAATAATAAAAAAAGCTATGGAGAAATTGAAAGCCTCAACTGATATTTACGACAGAACCTATGAATTGGGTTATGTTTTTCCAGCATTCTTTCAATTAGAATCTTAATAAAATCGAACTTAAATAAACTTGCCGTGACATTATTTATGTTAATCTTTTTTTTTTCAACGTATGGAAATTGCCGGACTCCTACCCACTAAAATCACGCGGTGCTCTACGCCTGTCTATGGCCGGGAATCCCGAACAAACCCTCGGGAGGATTTCCCAGAATCCCCCCAAATAAATTTATTAAAAACTAGCTGAGCCCGCAACTTCGTTTACGTCACATAAGGTGTATGAAAGGAAAGGTATTTCTTCATCAGAGTCATCAAGCAGCGTCCGAAACTGCCCTGTTTGCTTAATAGTCTTAATCATTAAGCTCTTTTATGATTAAGCCAACACGCCAGTTTAGGTTCACTCACATTCAAAGAAACCCCTACAATTAAAATTTTTAAAATATCTGATTCCTAAAAGTGTTATAACTCTTTTATTTCTAAACCGATTTACATTAAACAAACGCTAAATGTTAACTGGAGCAAACCTCAACACAATAAAAAAAACCGCATTGCAATCGGTTGAGCGGTTACTGAGATTAACGTGCACAACCGTACAGACAAACAGATATACAGACATACAGACAAACAGACAAAAATTCTAAAAATCATTGTTTTGGGTTCTATTGCGTTCATAAAGCCCCCCTATAATATTTTTTCTTATTTATTTTCCATGTACAGACAGCGACCTGTTACGATTTTATTATATGTATTGATGATATAATCAACTTTTTTCTTCAACCCTACTTCCTGCTTAATAATCACAGGGCGGAAACTTCATACACACGATTCGTTTCCAATTCTGACACTAAAGAACTCGTTATGTTTGTACAGAGCTTGAATGTGTGTGTGACTAAAGCTAAGCAAACGTTCCGATAAAATACCTGAATGACAGCTGTGGCGGGGATGGGGAAGCTTGCTCAGTGGGGGGCAGGGTGTTGTCTATCTGTATGCAGTACTATTATTATTATCTTTGTTATAACCTAGCTATGACCCGTATATAGTTTCACCGGTGAGGCTGTGACAATTGGTTTGATGGTTGCTTCATATACAGGGTGGAATTTAAAGACGGTAGTTGGAGGGAAAATACCCTTAATATTGATAATGGCAAGTTTTGCTGAAAGGAAACATTTCTTTATTTTCAAAAGTAAGTAAAACTGTATGTAAAGATTTTTGAAAAATCACCTGCTTGAGCCGGGAATCGAACCTGGGATATATGAAAAAAAAAACATCCTGTGTTTTATGATACCAACCGAAAGAGTCTTTAATAAGGATCAATTTCTTTTAAACAACATAGTATCTTAAATTAAAGGAAGATCAAGTAAAATGTGTTTTTATTGTAAAGCTTACTCCCTATCTTAAGAAAAAAAACAGTAACTGAGAACCTCCTACTTTTTTTTGAAGTTGGTTGGTTAACTGACCAGAACGAATATTCCCATTCACAGAAAATATAATATTTTTTTAACCAACTTCAAAAAAAGGAGAAGAATCTCAATTAGACTGTTTTTTTTCTTCAGATAGTGTGTAAGCTTTACAATAAAAACATATTTACTTGGTCTTCTTTTAATTTAAGATAGTATGTTTTTTAAAAGAAATTGTTCCTTATTAAAGACTCTTTCGGTTGGTATCATAAAACACAGGATGTTTTTTTTTCATATATCTCAGGTTCGATTCCCCGGCTCAAGCAGGTGATTTTTCAAAAATCTTTAAATGCAGTTTTACTTACTTTTGAAAATAAAGGAATGTTTCCTTTCAGCAAAACTTGCCATTATCAATATTAAGGGTATTTTCCCTCTAACTGCCGTCTTTAAATTCCATCCTGTATATAAAGCAATCAACAAACATTTTTTTGAGAAATATCCTACAGTGATGCCGGACTCCTACCGCCTCAAACCAACACGTTCCCTACATTATGCCTGCGGTTGGGAGCCCAGGGTAAGCCCTCGAAAGGATGACTCCAGGACCCCAAATATGCCTGTATCGTAAATGTGAAAGTTGGTGAAGATGTTTGAATGTTAAGATGTTTGTCACTCAACCACGCTCTAAAGGCTAAGCGGATCTAGCTGAAATTCGGTACATACATACATATGGTCACGCCTTTATCCCCGCAGGGTAGGCAGAGGCATATTATATGCCCACATTTCACCTTTGTATAATTTGTCCCACGTAATAGGTGGTGAGCCGTATTGCCGTGTTTAAATGGACAGGCGCAGGTTGTGACTGCCTGCTGTTGAAAAAAAGTCTTCAACTTGACCTAACGACTGCCATTTTACTGGCAACCGGGACCAACGGCTTAACGTGCCTTCCGAAGCACGGAAACGCTCAAATAAATGTCACAAAGTGATCACATGGATGGTCACCCATCCATGGACCGGCCATAGTGAAAGTTGCTTACTGCAGTGATCGTTTACAGAACGCTGAGTCTGCGGGGCCACGAGCGCTTCAAATTCGGTACAAGGGCTAGATTATAGTCTGAAATAACACATAGGCATAGGTTTTTTATTCCCTGGATAAGTTTCCACGGGGTGTGGGAAAAGGAACAAAATTCCACGCGGGGAAAGCTGCGGGTGCCATATAGTGTAGAATATTTATTGAATTGTATCACATTTATAAAGTCAAATTTGGTAATCAGCAAGATAAATGAGTTTCATTAATATTTTATATTAAACGATTAATTTAAACGAAAACACGATTTATCATTTTTAAAATTAATTGGTAATTCAGATTCATGGGGTAATTACCGAAAATACGGGATATTTTGCTTGTAAAATTTGTAAACCTTCCAGTTTTCAATAAATCTCTCATCACAACCTAGAGTCCCAGTTGCATTGGGTTCGTTTAAGGCTATTGCTACCCAAATGATAAAATCGGGATCCTATTACTGAGACTCCTCTGTCTGTCTTTCTGTCACCAGGTTGTATCTCATGATTTGAACCATGATAGCAAGAATTTTCACGTACCTATGATCTTTTTCTATTGCCACTACAACAGACAATACTAAAAGCAAAATAAAATGGATGTTTAAGAGGGGTTCCCATTTCCCATACAACATACTTGCTTCCTTGCTGCCATTTTTATAGAACCATTCGTGCGCGAGGTTTTAAATTTGATGGTGTACATTAAAAATATCTCTGTCATCTTAGCACAAAGTCCTGGTTGCATTTCAGTGCTGATGGTTAGAATTATTACAGGAAAATTAAACACGTTACCCGCTGTAGCGTCGTGCAGGCGGGTAAAAAGCAAGGCTAAACCACAGGGCGGAAACTCCATACAAATTATTAGTTTTCAATTCGGTCACCTACACTAAAAACACGCTATGTTCGTACAGCGCTTCAATGTGTGTGTGACCACTAAGGTTAAGCAAATGTTCCCTCAAAATACCCGCCAACTATCATGACAGCTCTGGCGGGGGTGGGGAAGCTTGCTCAGTGGGGGGCAGGGAATTGCCTATCTGTATGTAGTGTATGTTAAATTATCTATGGCTAATCATATTTTGTTTGAAATCACAAAAATGCGTTAGCGAAAAATGATAGCCACAAGTAGAAGTCTACATGTCATGCCAAAATATGCTTTTCTTATAAAATGTATATTAATTATACATACTTGCAGTATATAGGTATTTAAACTTTCATGGTCACTGACATTAAGTATTAAAGTTAGCGGGATATTTACCATGTATTGTTGAAAGTTTCCGATATTTCGGCGCTGTTACAAGCACCATGATCACGGAGGAACTGAACTTGTAACAGCGCCGAAATCAGAAATCGGAAACTCTCAACAATACATGGTAAATATCCCGCTAACTTTAATACATACTTGCAGTGTATAAAATGATCATAGAATCAGCCTAAAATTTTTAGGTGATTGCATTTTATAACTTCATTTTTTATAAACACGAAAATTAAAAATATGCCAATACAGGAAGAAAACATACACCTTCTATAACTTGCTTTTATTCGATTTTGAATAAGTATGTCTATTAACATATAACAACAAAAATAAGCTATAAAATGAAATGTCGTTTTCAACTTTCTTTTTTGCGGTGTCGACAAATGTTGTGGCAGAAGGTCAGCCGTAAAAGGGCAAATAATACATCATTTACAAACAAAAATGATAAAAATATCGCCTGACAGCCTAAGTCGTCGTAATGGAAACAGACAGAGACGATTTTTGTCGTCCGAAAATAATTATTTGAAACGTCATAGTGGGAACACGTCCTCCGTAAAACCTCAGAAGCTTTTCTCCTTAATTTTTTTATTTTCACGTTACGCCCTTATGCGTAGAGGGCGTCGAAATATGTGTATATTTTCAGCACTGATCTGTAATATTTCAGCTAATCTTACTTAATATTATAAATGTGGATGTGAGTGTGGAGGTGTGGATGTTTGTTACTCTATCTCGTTCGAACGGCTGAATTTGGTACAAAGATACATTATAGTCTAGAATAACACATAGTCTACTTTTTATCCCGGGAATCAGTTCCTGCGGGAAGCGGGAACGGGAAAAATTTTACGCGGGCGAAGCTGCGGGTATCAGCTAGTATAATAATTTAATAGTACTACATAATAACGAGCATGTTTTGTACTCACAACATCCCAACCTACTATAAAGAAGGTGGGAGACCCAAAAGTACGCTCTGGAGGTTATTATTCAGTTCATAAGATTACAATAGTCATAATATATCAGACTAGCTGACCCGCGCAACTTCGTTTGCGTCACATGAGAGTGAGCAAGAGAGAGGTATGGTATTAATATTTCGAGTATAATGTTTCCCGTTGCATTTACCCCCGTCGCGTCGCATCGCTTGTATTCATTAGAGCTAAACCGCATATCTTCGTTTGCGTCACATGAGAGTGAGGAGGAAAGAGATGTTAAAGTCATATAGGTAATGTTTCCCGTCGCTTTTACTTCCACCCATCCGTTTTTCGGTATGGAACTCAGCGTGTGCAAGTGATCATGAGAGAGAGACTCGCACTTGACCGGTTTTTATCGTTCAGTTGACTGGCTGCTACTGCAGACCAAGTTTACTCTCGTAGCGTCGCTCATACTTTAAAACTTAATAAGAGGGTTATTTTAAGTAAACCTTAAAAGATAGGCATATGCTGTTTAGGACTTTTTTTATAACTTTTTAAGAGGAACAATTTTGTAGTATACAATTTTTACGTAACTTTAAATATTTATGCAGCGTCCGCAATGGAAGCTCTCAAAACAAAGAAATTATCCCCGTTCTCGAAACATTATTCATGGCTGCTCCGCTCCTATTCGTCTTAGCGTGATGTTATATCGCCATTAGTCAGCCTCAATAAATGGACTATTAAACTGTAATATAATTTTTGAAATACAACCAGTAGTTTCTGAGATCCTAGCACAAACAAACTCTCAGTTTCATTGTATCGTCAGCGAACCTTAAAAGATAGACAAATTAGGTTATTGTGTGCGAATCTTACAACAAACGCGCGAGCGACAGAACGCGACAGCATATGTCTATCTTACAAGATAGACATATGCTGTCGCAGAATTTTTTTTAGAACTTTTTAAGAGAAACAATTTGGTAATACACAATTTTTACCTAACTGTAACCATTTACGCAGCGTACGCCTCGGAAGTTCTCAGACGGTAAAAAATAATCCCCGTTTTCAAAATATTCTTGATTACTGCTCTGCTCCTATTTGTCTTAGCGTGATGTTATATAGCCTATAGCCATCCTCGAGAAATAGACTATCAAACTGTAAAATAATTTTTGAAATCCAACCACTAGTTCCTGAGATCCTAGCGTTCAACCATACAAACAAACAAACAAACAAACAAACTCTTCAGCTTTATAATGGATATCATACATCTTGATAGTGCAGACGAAAGTTTAGTGGTAAAAAATATTTGGTCTCATCTTTTGCCGTTTATAAATAAATGAGAAGTATAATATTTCACCAGAAAATTTCCGCCTACGCATTCGTTTCGTAGCGTATCGTAACGAAACGGGAAGCGTGGCCATTGGTGTAGCGTGGAATTGTTGCGTTTTAGTCGGCATTTTACCTTATCTATTTTTTGAAGCGCTCGTGGCCCCGCGGACTCAGTGTTCTGTAAACGATCACTGCAGTAAGCAACATTTACTATGGCTGGATATGGATGGGTGACCACCACGTGGACCACTTTGTGACATTTATTTACGAGCGTTTCCGTGCTTCGGAAGGCACGATAAGCCGTTGGTCCCGGTTGTCAGTAAAATGACAGTCGTTAAGCCAAGTTGAAGGCCTTACGGGCGGCTTGAAAAATTTAAACTGTGGGTCGTCACAACCGGCGCCCGGGTCGGCAGCGCGTGTTTAGCGCCTCTGGTGTTGCAAACGTCTATAGGCTACAGTTACCAACCTTCCGGTGGGCCGTAAGCTTGTCTGCCGCCTAAGTAGTATAAAAAAAAAGTCTATCAAAGCAAGTTACATCATAACAGCTCTTCATTTGAATGCCGCTCCGTCAGCGCTCCACACATTGGTGAAGTGCAAAGCGTGGGCGCAACAGTGCCAGGTCCTCGTAGTGGGTTTGGACGTGGACACTCTTTTGCTGGAGACCATGGTGCGAGCCATGCTCTCCAGCGGGAGTAAGTGGGACTGCGCTGCCTCTTTCTGCGAGCAGGTCATGCTCGTGAAAGAGGCGGCGGGTAGAGAAAGGATGAGAACTCTACCACCCGAGTTCCGAAGTCAGCGGCGGGGCGCGCCGCCGACGTGTCTTCGCCCAAGACTACCGGCCACCATGACTGGGGGCCTGAGGACGTTTAGGGGGCTGTCCACCGTCCTTACAGAAGCAGGCCCTAGATGACAGCGTGACGTGGGAGATTCACGCACGCCTCCCTTCCCCATAAGATAAGTAAGACGAGGACAGATGGCGCCACCATCTATAGTAGAAGTGATTTACATCGGTGCGTAAAAGAATGCAATTTAAAAATATAAAGCGTTTATGTTTGTGGTAAAGTGGAACATTATAGTGAAGCGAAGAGACATAGTGCCGAAATAAAAGCAATTGCGACGCTCTCAGTGCTGTAATAAATAGTGTCCGTAGCATTGTATGGTGTACGGACTGCATCATCTGCGTGCAGTTTGTTTCGACTGAACTGATAATTGTCTTGTGTAAATATTGTTGTGTAAGGGGTTTTGGTGCCATATAAGGTGATTGGAAGAGTAAATGGACAAAAATTTTAAAAGAAAAAGGTTTTTAGTGATTGGTGAGGGAACAAGTGTGGGTGTAATAACAAATACATTTCACGTGTTACCTGACCATCAACAAAGATCAGCTGACGGAGTTTGGGTAATAGCGACATCTGTTGGAGGACGCTCGAACTAGCAGAATACAACAGTAATCTATAGCTTCACCATACAGTGGCTTTTAGCTGCGCCATCTACATACCGTTTAGCGTATTACCTTCTCTGCACTAAAGATGTCCAAGTGCGGGGGCTGTGGTCGTTTCCTGGCATTGTCAGATGCCGCTAAATGCGGGAAATGTTCGGCAATGTATCATAGGGCTTGTGTGAACATTCAGGCTAAGGATAACGTAACATCTGATTGGTGTTGCCCGGAGTGCAAGCCTAGGACGGTAACGAGGGGCAGAAACGACGAGACACCTATACGGGTAGCACCATCCGAAGCTAAGAGGGACAAGGTGCGGGGCGCGACGAGTGGGTCCAAGGTCGAGTCGGCGCCTGTGGGTAATGCTGGTGTCTTGGGCGGGACTTCTGGAAGCAGTGAATTTCACATGCTGATGGAGGAGATCAGGGAGATGCGGTCTGATTTTAAAACATTCAGGCAACTTATGGAGACTGAGATGGCTGCTATAAGAGTGTCCGTGCAAGCATGCAGCTCTCCAATTGACAGCCTTGAGACTAGATTGCTCGCAGTGGAGGAGATCAGATCGGCGCCGGGACCCGAGACTGCCGGGTCTTTTGACAGCATTATAGACGGTCTACGGCAGGAACTAAACGAAAGAGACCAAGAGTTGCTAGTTAATGATCTGGAAGTCTCAAACATCCCGGAGACTAGTGGGGAAAACCCTGTCCACCTAGTGAAAGCGATAGGGACAAAGCTGGGCGTCGTGGTGGACGACCGCGACATTGTCAGCGCTGAGCGAGTTGGAAGACGCCAACTGGTCGCCACGGACCCCGCGGGCGCAGGCGAGCCGGCCGCGCGTGCTGGTGGTGCGCCTGGCGCGCCGCGACCTGCGCGATCAGCTGCTGCGGGGCGCGCGCGTGCGCCGCACCGCCACCACGCAGGACCTCGGTGTGGGTGGCGCTCCGAGGCGGTTCTACCTCAACGAGCGATTGACACAGGCAAACCGCCAGTTGTTTCGGAAGACCAGGGAGGCTGCCGGCGCGGCAGGATGGAAGTTTATCTGGACGAGACGAGGCCAGGTACTTGCCTGCAGGGGGCCGGGGACTGAAACAGATCTTAGAATCTTCAAACAGACTAATAGTGCATCGTTATTATAAATGTTATGAATGTTTTTGCTGTCTTTGTAGTACTTGTGTCATTGTGTTTTTTGAGATGGGTATGTTCATGGTGTGTTTAGGGATTTTGAGCCCATATTCAGTGTGCGATGTTACACAGGTGATGGATCGGAGGGAAAGAGTAGGGGGTAGAAGAAAGATAGGTGATTTTTATAAGGCAAACTTAAAATTGATATATATTTCACAAAAATATATTTAAATTTAATTAAACATAATATACTCCTTATTTACACACATAATTCTATTTCTAGAGTAATATTATGTAAATTTTATATGGTAAAGTTGAAACTGATATATGCTTCATTTAATATATATTTACATTCAGTTAGTCATTATATACTCTTAATTTACACACATACTCCTACAACTAGTGTCATATTATATACATGTTATGTATTTTATATGTCAAGGTTGATACTGATATTATATACTTTACAAAATATGTATCTTAATTCAATTAAACATTATTTACAATTAATCAATACACATATTCCTATAACTAATATTAAACTATATACATGTCTTATTGTATTTCATATTGCAGTTCATGAAAACTTAATAAGTCTAAGGTCTACATGTGGGGTGGGTTTGAGATGCATACTGTTTAAACTTTTTGGTTCTATTTATGCCGAGAGCAACCTAATGAGACTTGGATTTATGTGCTGTTTTAGTTGTTATCTAAGTAATCAACTAAATAAAAATGACTAACATTAAGAATTTAAAGTTTGGACTCTTTAACGCAGGATCACTGGGAACGGGTCAGGACGAGTTTTTGTTGGCTATGGACCACTATGCAGTAGACATAATGGCCATAAACGAATCTTGGCTGCGGGAGGGTCAAGAGGGTCGTGCTCCAACTGTACCTGGCTATAGGATGCGGCATATTCCGCGACCAGTAACTTTGTGCCGAGGTAGGGGAGGGGGAGTGGCATTCTATATAAAATCCGGGGTAAATGCTCGCCTTAGGTCTCATCCTATACATCCTGTGGTAGAACAGATGTGGCTCAGCCTCACCATAAAGGCGAAAAAGCTGCTGATTGGAACTGCGTACCGTCCGCCGAGTTTGAGTATAGGGGTTTTTCTAGACGCGGTTACAGAAAGCATATGTGCGCTTGCGCCATGTGATAATATTATTTTGTTGGGGGATTTCAACGCTAATATGTTGCGCTGTGAGGAATATGAGACGAAAAAATTACAGGAGTTCTTAAATTACTTCAGCCTAGACCAGATGGTTTCGGTACCCACTCATTTTATAGGGGCAAAGAGCTCTCTGATTGATGTCATCTGCACAGACACTCGGTGGCGGAATGTAACCGTGTATCACAGTGAGGATCTCGGCGCCCATGCATTTATCACTTGTGAGTTATTAATAAAGAAAGACAGGCCAGTCCGTAGGCGGGTTACATATCGACCGTTTAAAAATATTTTGACTGACTATTTTGAACAAGACTTAGAGACCATTCCCTGGGGCATGATATGTGACCTACAAAGCGTTGACGAAATGGTTACTTTATTTAATATGTTCACATTGCAACTGTTTGAAGCCCATGCCCCAATAAAGACCACCTATTTTAAAGCCAAACCGACACCATGGATCACAGACACGGTAAAAACCATGTTCAAACTAAGAAATAAAGCCCGAGTTCGTTTCAAAAAAACTGGGATAGACATACATAAAAGGTATTATCTAGACCTAAAACGACAAACAGCAGAGGCTCTCAGGAATGAGAAATCTGCGTTTTTTTCCAAGAATATTAATGACAACATTAGTAACTCGAAGATCTTGTGGAAAAACTTAAAACAGCATGTACTGACAACAGGCCAAAATGGTGAGCTTCCATGGCACTTTGACAACCCAGATGCGATAAACTCAGCGTTTTTGGATGTGCCTGGATGCTCAAATGTGAGTATCTCAGATCTAACATCCTTGGAGTTCCATCGTTATGGAAGTACTGAGTTCTCTTTGGGGCCGGTCGGTGAGGAGACTGTAAGCCAGATATTGCGGTCAATAACCACCAATGCGCAGGGAATAGATGGTATAACGAAGGAAATGATATTGCTTACATTACCACATTCCTTAAAAGCCATAACAGCAATAGTGAATAGGTCTATTATGACAAGTACATTTCCCGAGTTGTGGCGTAAGGCAGTGGTGCGCCCGTTACCCAAAAATAACAATCCTCAAAGCTATAAGGATCTCAGACCGATCAGTATACTGCCCTGTCTGTCAAAAGTATTAGAGAGAGTGGTTCACCGGCAGGTGTCAGATTTTGTAGAGGCAAGTGATATACTCCCAGATTTGCAGTCTGGGTTCCGGAAGGGTCGAGGGACGGCCACAGCATTGGCAGATGTGGTGGGGAACATCATCGAAGCTCGGGACCAAGGGAAGGGATCCATATTAACATTGCTTGACTTCTCACGTGCCTTTGACTCTATTAATACATCGCTGCTCCTTTCGAAGCTGTCGTTCTACGGATTTGGGCCTGATACAGTAAGATGGTTTGACAGCTATCTATCAGGCAGGTCACAGCAGGTGGAAATTCAGAGGAGAGATGGCTCATCACTGGTTTCCTCGCCAGGGCTTGTCTCGAGGGGAGTTCCGCAGGGATCGCTGATCGCACCACTTCTCTTCATTTTGTACAGTGCAGATATCACAAGTTGTTTTCTTCACTGTAAATACCACATATATGCAGATGACACCCAACTGTACTACTCTTTTGATGCAGAGGAAACCCCTACAGCCACACAAAAGATTGAGGATGATCTTCAAAGGGTAGCTCAATGGTCTGACAGAAATTGCTTGGTACTGAATCCACTAAAGTCCAAGTTCATAGTCATGGGTAGCAGCAAACAGATTGAAAATATATTATCCTCAAATCCGTCAATCAACTTACTGGGAAAAAGCATAGAAAGAGTGGAGAGTGCCTGCAACCTAGGTCTAGTTACTGACCCTCAGTAGCGCTTTGAGGACCATATTGGGGGTGTGGTGAAGAACTGCTTCTATAGGCTAAAGATACTGTACAGAATAAGAGAATTCATTAGTGTGCCCATGAGGAAGATGTTGGTTGATAGTTTGGTTTTGTCACGTTTCAATTATGCTGACATAGTGTACGGTCCTTGCTTGCTGTCACGGACGACATGTCTCATTCAGCGCGTTCAGAATGCCTGCGCTCGCTACTGCTTTAGCATTCCACGGCGTGCTCACGTAACGCCATACCTGAATGAGAATAATGTTCTGAAAATGACAGCTAGGCGTAACCTGCATTTGGCTTGTTTACTATTTGGCGTCATAAACACGGGAAAACCCACTCACCTTTTTGACAAGCTTAGCTGGAGACATCATCATTACAAGTATTCGGTGCGTTACATGTCTATGCCCCTGTCTATACCACGGCACAAATCAGTGGCTTTCAGAGGCTTGTTTAAATATGCCGCAACATTTTGCTGGAATAATATGCCACCACCCCTGAGGTCCCTGAAAACAAAAAATAATTTTAGGTTAAAATTTCGAAGATGCCTCCTAGACAGGCAAAAGATTGTAAACATTTAATAAAAAAATTGAAAATGGGAAGTATAAATCTAGTACAGTACATACCTATTTATGTTATATGATTACATAGTTATTGTATTATTAATTGCTATCTTGTGTATTTCTAATCCTGCGGCGTTTTATGGTTTTACTTTACAATATGTTCATACAATGTATATTCTACTCACCCTTAAGCACAATGAAGCAAGACATAGTGGGATTTGGTTGTATTTATCTCACTGGGAGTCCAGAACACCGGAATGCTATTTTGTTTGCCTTTTTTCACTTTCGAAGTGTCACACAATCTTAACTGGCTCGTTGTGGATAAGACACGGGGACGCATTGCTATTTGCTGGCCGTGATGTGATGTTTGTTTCATTGATGGTTGTTGAAATTTGATGGAAAAAGCACAGTGCACTTTTTGTTTAGGAATGTAATAATTTACTATCTTATCTATCATGTTGTTGTTATGTTAATTGTTACTGTTTGTCTGCCTTAATGGCGACGCGACGGTCATAGATAATAAATAGATTAACAGACGGGATCGATGTCATTGGCTATGGTCGTTTCAGATGGGACGCACACTTGCCATAGGAAAAAAAAGAAAAAAAATATATATTGTTTGTAGTTTAGTGAAAATTGTAATTTCACACTTCATGCACTTACTTATTTTGTTTTATTCTAGAATTCGTTTTTGTGTTTTTATTTTGTGTTTTAATAAGTTTTCTAAACTTGTTTATTACTAAATTGTCTCGAATTCGCTGTCCTACGGGAGCCCGTTGAAAACCAGCGCCTGGTATTCGTACTCGGCATTATGCTGAACGGGCTCCTATTTTGGTGCAACGGCGGGATAATTATAATCTAGCTGATAATAATATTTTTTTTAACTTTGTCAGTGTTGTTGCATTTAAAATAAAGAGATTTTTCTTTCTTTCTTTTCTTCTATAAGAAGCGGGATAGTACCCGCAATACCCCCCAAAGACTCGGGATAGCACCCGAACCACCCTGAGGCCGCAGTGGTAGCCGTAGGTCTGTTGGGAGTCCTGGGGTATCCTTCCGAGGGCGTACAAGGGGGTTTCAACCGTAGGCTGTTGGGCAGGATACGTGAGGTTTTTAAGTCGGTAAAAGATAGCATCCAAGAGGATTTTCTATTTGCGGAAATCTCTCATAGATGCTATACTGGACTTTTACCGACTAAAACCACACGGTGCTCTACCCCTGACTGCGGTCGGCAGTCCCGGATGAGCACCCCGGAACCTCCCGGTGAGGTAAGGATGAGGGCAGTGGTAAAGAAAAGAAGAGATTCCAGACGCCGTTTCTCAAAGAAATTTGTAACGCTCTGCCAGAGAACGTGTTTCCCTCCAAATATAACCCCGGGTTCTTCCAACGGGGTATGTAGAGGCACATCAAAAAGTAATGAGAGACTGACGTTTAAGAAAAACGGTTTTTCAGATTAAAACTTTGATAAAGTTACATACATACCTACATATAATCACGCCTTTATCCCCGAAGGGGTAGGCAGAGACATAGTATACGCCCACATTTCACCTGATAGTTTTATGTCCCACTTAATGGGTGGTGAGCCCATGGCCGTCTTGAAATGGACAGGCGCAGGTCGCCGGGACCCGCAATTGAATTTTTTTAAGCCGCCCATAAGGCCTTTAACTTGGTTTAACGATCGTCATTTTACTGACAACCGGGTATTCATTTCGAGTTTTCCTTCTCTACGAAATGGATCTTTTTGACGGCTTTCCGTCTGACTGGTGACGACGTCAATTTGGCGAGCTACATATAAAAAAGGTGTTACCAGCGCCTCTTACGACACCCTTGGAATTTATAGGGGTGGCGACATTTTGTACTCTTACCCGTCGCAACACGGGCCCCCGTCGCCACATCGTCGATAAAGTATAAGCTACAGAACCCTTATAATGCGTGTGAACCGTCACGTACTTAACCGGATTTTATTTATGTTTAATTTATCACAAAACATGAACCATTTAGGTCACGGACCAAAATTTTATTACTTTTTACATTAATTAGACTAATAGAATTAATATAAACTTGTGTACACAAGGTCAGGTTTCAGTCTATTTATATTTGTCATCAAAATGATAGGTTTTCAATTTCTATGCGTTTTCATGGTTATAGCATCTTGCAGTGCCATTCCTTGCCTCTTAGGTCCAGGTCGATGTAAGTACAAAAATGTATACCATATTGTAGTCTAGTATACAAGCTGTAGATTTAGTAGTGTGCAATACTTGCACACGTGACTCTACTGCCTACACTCGTTAAGACTAAAAAATATTATTTTTTAGTCTTTTTTCATATTGAATTCGTTTTTTAATTCCAACGGGAACTCTGCTTAACCTCCACTGACTAATAATACGTGAACCTATGAAACAGAAAATCCGGTCAAGTGCGAGTTCCGTACCAAAAAACGGCAAAATGTGAGCGGTGAACGCTCGAACGCAGCCAGTATGCCTAATACCTACAAACGATCAGCTGCACGCTAGAGGTCATAGCACTGGGTAATAAATAGGCATTATGCGAGTATCATTTACAATCTTTCGCTTTTTAGATTTATTATTAATTATTAGAGATGGGCCGAGTGACACTTTTGCCGAGTAACGAGTACCGAGTTTTACTCGGTTTAATTTTTTTCCAAACGAGTACTCGGCCGAGTAACTCGGTTCAATAAAATTCCCGTTTTGGGCCTGAAAACAAGTACAAACAGGTTTACGCGGCACGAGCGGTCAACTCGCGTTGATACACCCCTCACCTCGCCTGCGCCTTTCATCTATCAGTCGCTTGCTAGTTTACAAACAAATAGGAGTAATAAATACTTTTTGATTAACCCCTAGCAGCTCACTGCTGGACGTCCCGGCCTGCAACCTTCACCAGGTCGTCGGTCCATCTGGCGGGTGGACGTCCTACCCTGCGTTTATAGATGTGGGCAGCCCATTGCCACTTTAATGTGCTTATTCTGCAAGCTATGTCGACCACTCCAGTTCTCCGCCGAATAACTTCATTTCGGAGTTTATCCCTCAGAGATACTCCAAGCATGGCTCGTTCCATAGCTCACTGTGCAATTTTGAGGGCATGGACTAGCCCCACCGTAAGTGTCCACGTCTCGGCACCGCATGTCATAACTGGTACTACGCAATGATTGTAGACTTTCGTCTTCAGACACTGCGGTATAGGCGAATTGAAAACGCGACGTAGCTTGCTGAAGGCTGCCCAGCCCAAACGGATCCTTCTAGCGATTTCTTTGTCCAGATGCAATGTTTTATTTATATCCACCTAAATATATTGCTTTACTTAAACCGAGTATACTCGGCATTAAAAACGAGTTATTCGGCCGAGTACGAGTATCAAAAAACCCGCCGAGTGCGCCGAGTACCGAGTATCAACCGAGTACTCGGCCCATCTCTATTAATTATTAAGTACTTACTTAAATTTATGTTCACGTATTATTGGCCAGTGGGTACAGGCAGAGGTCCTTTGCAAATAAAATCAAATTTGACATGAAAAAAAAAAACATTTTTTTTATCACAAAATATTAACGAGTGTAGGCAGTAGAGTCACGTGTGCAAGTTTTGCACACTACTAAATCTACAGCTTGTATATGACCAAATTTTACTTTAAATTTTTTATCTCACTTTGATGTAAGCCTATTAACGTGTCGAAATGGACAGATACAACTTGGCTTAACGACTGTCATACTACAGACAGAAAAAAATATGTAAGTTTTTAAATAATAATTTTGATTCCAGGCCCAGAAATATGTGTCCTGGACGACGTGAAATGCACAACACCAGGATTCGGTGGAGTGTACAAAATGTTAGCTGTTGGAATTCCCGGTCTGGTTCCACCTTTGGACCCATTGTACATACCGAACATGAATGATAAAAAACCTTCAAAGAAATATGATTTCGGTGAAGTTGAATTACGAGGATTAGCACAATGTAGTATCACGCATGTTGCGTAAGTTTTCTAACATTCTTTACTTTATAAACTATTCCTGTTTCCATGGGAATATGGGAATAAAATAAAGCCTATGTCATCCAGTGATAATGTAGCTTTTCAACAGTTAAAGTTTTATAAAAATCGATTCAGTAGTTTCGAAACCTTTTCAATGCAAACAAACATACAAATGAACAAAGATCTGAACAATCTTTGTTCATTTCAAATCTATTCCTGTACTATCACGAACCATCCAAACATCTTTACAAACTTTCACATTTATAAATTATGTTGGTAAGATGGTGGGGTAAGGACTGAGAGTTATATTTAGAAATACCTTCGTGGACCAGAGGTGTACCACATGTTATAAAGAAGTCTATATAAGACGGGTAGTTTCTACCTTCTATCACATGCAGTCAGTGCGAAGGCACAAACGCACGCACGCACTCATCGATCTATGTTGCACGCACTACACAAATTTTCACAGTCTGCAGAATTGCAATATCGGGGGTAGATGACGTCAAATGGCCACCAGGTGCATGGACGAAATATAATACGTACTTACACATATTTGTTTAGAAGATGACGATAAAAAATCTCTTGAAAGAATTTGATAAGTAGTGAAAGAGATCTAAACCAACAAATGGCAAAAATGAAATTATATTGTTAAATAATAAATAAATAAAAAATAAATAAATAAATATTGAAAGCAATAAACGTGATTTTCTGCTGGTTTCGGTACGGAATGTGAGAATATTTATTTCTACATATTTTTATTTAAGCTTGAATGTCACCGAAGAAGTCTATGCACACCGTCTTTACTGTCCTAAGTTGCATTTCAAATACGCCTCCTGTGAAGAGCCCGGAGAATCAGACTATCGCCAATCTGTTACAGGAACTGTATGTAAGTATTTATAAACCTACATATATACATACATACATACATACATACATACATACATACATACATACATACTTATACATTCGGGCCTTTATACCCAAAACGTCCACAATTGACCATTCGTTTTTGTCCCACGTAATAGGTGTTGAGCCTGTTGCTGTGTTGAAAAGGACAGGCGCGATTGTGACTACCCGGGGTTACCTATGTTTGACCGAAAAGTAAATGGCAAATTATCTCTTCCCAAAAAAAATCCGCATATTTTCAATTGCTAAATTATTACTTAGCAAAAAATCTCTTCACAAATAACATTGTTAACGTAATCGTTATGTTCAATTATCTCTTCCCAAAAAAAAACCGCATAATTTCATTTGCCAAATTATTACTTAGCTAAAAATCCATTCACAAATAATATTGGTAACGTAATCATTATGTTCCCGGGACATCCTTCCGAGGGCTTACCCGGGACTCCCAACCACAGGCTGTTAGGCGTTACGTGAGGTTTTTTAGTCGGTAAGAGTCCGGCATAACATCCTCGGAGGATTTTCCCTCACGTAAAAAAAAAAAACTTAATCATTATGTTCCGGTAATGAATCCTCCGCTCCTGTATTACCGCCTTCAAACCTAATCTATCAAGTCTTACGACTTGAAACTGTTACGGGGTTAAGTATGCCATCGAAATTGGTAATTAAAATTGGAGCCTCATATAAATGAGCATAAGTACCTACCTATTAATATAAAATTTAATGATACATACATACATACATACATATACTCACGCCTTTATCCCCGAAGGGGTAGGCAGAGGCCTATACCGGCCCACATTTCACCGTGTACAATTCGGTCCCACGTGACAGGTGGTGAGCCCATCGCCGTGTTGAAATGGACCGCCGCCGTCAGAGCCTCGTCCGTTGTTCAGCAGGTGCACGAGCTTGCACGTGAGGTTGACTTGGGCCCGATGGTGTTGGTAGGGCCCCACTACACCCAAATTTAATGATACCTATGCAAAATATATGTATATATGTATGTACTAGCTGATGCCCGCAGCTTCACCCGCGTAAAATTTGTTCCCGCGGGGACTAATTCCCGGGATCAAAAGTAGCCTATGTGTTATTGCAGATTATAATGTATCTCTGCACCAAACTTTAGCCCGATCCGTTCAGCGATTTGAGCGTGAAAGAGTAACAAACATCCACACTCACAAACTTTCGCATTTATAATATTAGTAAGATTAATAACACTGTCTAGATACCTCGCATACCATGGAAACTTATTCCGGGAATGACAAGTAGCCAATGTGTTACTGTTGGGAGTCCTGGGGTATTCACCCGAGGGCTTCCAACTGAAGGCTGTTAGGTAGGATACGTGTGGTTTTTTAGTCGGTAGAAGTCTGGCATAGCATCCATGAGGATTTTCCCTCACGTTTAAAAAAAAACTCCAGATTATTCTATTCCTGTACCATATTATTGGTGAGTTCGTGTTCGTGCGAGTTGATAGTGGTAGTCCAGTGGATAGGGTATCTGCTCCTGATTGACAGAAGACGCACGTTCGAGTCCTGCAGCTCGAGGCCGCTAAATTTATCCCATTTAATTTGTGATTGCTGAGGGATAAAATTCGGTACGATGTTATCAGTCAGAGAACCAAAGTGGTCGACATATCTTGCATAGTAATCGTTTTAAAGTGGCAGTGGGCTGACCACATCTGTAGGAGAACCGATGGTCGGTGGAGCAAACGAGTTCTGGGGTGGAGACCGCTACTTGGTACACGTGCAGTAGGACGACCCCCGTCAGATGAACTGATGACCTGAAAAAGGTCGCAGGGAGTGACTGGATGCAGAAGGTGCAGGACTGTGTATTGTGACGAAATGTGGGAGAGGTCTACATCCAGCAGTGGACTGCCATAGGCTGATTTGATTACCGGGGGCCTGAGAACGGCGAGCTGGCTGTTCACCGTTCTTACAGAAGCAGGCCATGACGATGGCAAAAATCTCTTCGCCCCTCATAGTGGTGATAGTGGTGGGACAGTACCCAATGTACCCCCCCCCCCCCCACCGTCCCTAAGTAGCGGGATAACACCTGAACCAACTCCCAAGACGCGGGGTAGCACCCGAACTACATAGGCGAGGCTGAAGTGTCCGCCAAAGTCTGCCGAGAGCCCTGGGACATCCTTCCGAGGGCTTACCCAGGACTCACGGCGTTAGACAGTTGTAAGAAATCGTGTGGTTTTAGTCGGTAGGAGTCCGGCATAGCATCCATGTAGGATTACCACACGGAAAAAAAAGGCTGATTTGATTGATTTATAATTTGTGATTCCGGAAAATAAGTAAAACTGTTTTTTTCATGTTTCAGCTGATTACCATATTCAAAATGGCGGAATGTACAGAATATTTGTGTCAGAAAAAGACCACATACCGCATTTTCACGTGTCAGATATGGAGACAAAAGTAGAACTCAAAGGAAGTCTGACGTTTGATATTAAACAGGACGTTGATAATCGTAAAAGTTCAGGTCTGTTTCTTTGATTGTACTAAGAAAAAAATATGTACTGTGCAACAGTACAAGTTGCGTTATTAAAACACACACACACACACACACACACACACACACACACACACACACACACACACACGCGCGCGCACGCGCGCACGAACGTGCGCGCTCACAGACGCACACATACCTAAATGCGCGCGCGACACACATGCGCTAACACACATGACTTAAAAATAATTTGGCTCACCAATATGACGCCGCCCGCCTTATGGAAAGTAATAATGATATCTACCGATTGGTCGTCACTCTACAACGCTCACAGTCTGCATATTAATTGTAGGGCATTCTCTAATCGATACTGAAGCCGCAAATGTAATTTAAACTTTTCATGTCTGTCTGTCTGTCTGTCTGTCTGTATCCCGAATAAGTATCACACCGAAACTACTGAACCGATTTAAATTATACTTGGCACAATCTGAGCTTATGATCCGAGAAAGGTTCTAGGGTACTTTAATTCCGATATTTTGCGCGGTTCCTTCAGGAGAGATGGAAGGCAAAATAGTTTTTTAGCTATACTTTCTCACTGCGTGGTCCGATTTCAAATATTTTTTTGGTGTCTGAAAGGGAGTACTTTAAGCATTATTCCACGCAAGTTTCAATATTGAAGGTTATGTAGTTCAGAATTGAGGAGCATCTCAACTTTCTGTAATCCTTGAATTCAAGGGTTCTTTTGAATGAAAGGGTAAATCTAAGCGGGCGTGTTGGACTGAATTGTTTTAGAACAGCCTTAATCTTTAAGCTTTTTTATGATTAAGCAAACAGGGCTGTTTCACAGGGTGCTTGATGAGTCTGATAAGGCATTACCTCTCGTTTCGTACACTTTATGAGACGTAAACGAAGTTGTGAGGGTCAGCTAGTTTTTTTAAATATAATTAAGCTCGCTAAATTGACGTCGCCAGCGTGATGGAAAGTCATGGTGCACCTAGCGATTGTGGGCCACTCTCACAGACCGTAGGACTTCTGATAGTGGTCCGCAAATTGGCGGCCATGTGATGTGCCTCTTCACGCTCCGCTTGAAGAACCCGGCATTCTAAGATGTGTGCGGACAGGTCGTTCCAGGTTTTTATGATTCAACAGAAAAAAATTCTTTAGAATCGCTCAGTTCTGCGAAAGATTCACTCCACTGTGTCAGAGTGGCTCTGATCGACACGCGTTGTTCGGGAGCGAAAAGGAGAGAGTAGAACTGGAATAAAGAGCTCTGCAGAACACTTTCCGTGATAGATTCGTTAGAATGAAACCAAAGATGCAATAGTTCTTTGCTCACAACTTTAAAACGTGTTAAATTAAAAATCTCTGATGAAGTTTTTAAACTCACACGACTTGCACTGCACATTATAGATCACCGGTATTTTCGCGTATACATTTAAACTTTGCTTACCTCTCGACGTTTCGGCTATGTTGCTATGAAGTTTGAAATAATGTATACGCGAAAAATACCCGTGATTTATCAAAATCTCTGAATCTACAATTAACCATTTTCCCATAAATTTTCAGGTAATAAAATTTGGGAAGAACTCAATAAGAAGATAAAGTGCACACTTGAACTTATTGTCAAGAAAGCTATGAAGCAGTTGGAAGAGAATAGTAATGTGTTCTGTGAAGCAAATCCTATGGGCAAAGTGCTTCCGGTGTCTTCACATCTAATATTATAAAAATACTAGCGAACGTCACGCGGTTTCACCCGCGTAGTTCCCGTTGCCGTGGGAATACGGGAATAAAATATAGCCTATGATCACCGCAAAGAGCGTAGCTTCCCAACTGTGGAAGAACTTATCAAATCGGTCCAGTAGTTCCGGAGTCTATTCGTTACAAACAAAAAAACAAAAAAACAAATCTTTCCTCTTTATAATATTAGTATAGAGTATAGAAGAGCAGGACCCTTGGTTAATTTTTTAAACTGACTATTACAAACCTCATTTTCCTTCCTGAGTAGCTTTAGTTGGGTGAAATGAGAACTTTTTTAAAATAAATGTTGGACTTATATTTTTTTTGAAACCGCTAAGGTTAAGGCAAACAAAGAAACAAAAATAAATATATTTCTCTTAGGCATAATATACAGATGCATTTGTAAAACGTCTTGAATATAAACCAGATTTTTCTCAGGCACTTTGCCTGAGAAAAACTGGCAAGAAACTAAGCAGATTATTCTTTTTAGTGCTCTATTTACAATTTAAAAAATCTAAAAACTATGCATTTTAACATATTTTTTTAAAAACAGACCAGGATACTGCCCACCAGTTGTGCTGGTGGTCACCGCAGCCTATGGACGTTCACAACACCAAAAAGCACTACATTCGCACTGACAACCCTGTAAAAGTCTACTAAGATACCTTTTAAATAACCCCATACTGCAGGCGATTGGGAAAACCCGGACAGGGTCTTTCCACAATCTAACTTCAACTGCCTTGTTGGTCTAGAGTTCGCAATTTTTCAAACTCCCCCCAGACACATAGAAAACTTTTAGTCGACCGGTCCTACGGCTAGCCTACGACGGCGGCCTAGAGCATAGCTCTGTGAAAGTGAGACCAAGAAAGCAAATACTAAACCTAAAAGTCAATACTGCGTATACTTTCTTTCTAGTCATTATTCGAAAGATCACTCGTTACATGTAAACACTGTTTAGCTCTGCCGCGTCATAGTTTACTTTTGGATTTCGTATTTGCTTTCTTTTTCGGTTGCTCATTACCCTTTAATACAGTCAAAAAGTATACAGACCCGCACTGTAAAAATTGTTTTTTTTTTTTTTTCAAAAAATCATTTTTCCACATTTATGAAATTTGCTATGGTTATTAAATTAGTATAGTGTATACAAAATATCATAGAAATACATTAATGCAATTTTTTTTGAGAAAATTCAATGCTTATAGGGCCGCCCTGTACACTTTTGTCTGGAACTGACCGTCCATCTGAGGCATTCTATAAAAATGTTTGTAAGTATATAGTGAATATTAATGTTCTCATGACATTATATTCGATAGAGGAATACTTAAATGACATTCATTATATTTACGTAATGACAGTCTTAAAGTTTTAGAATAATAAGAAAAGGCACTTTAAAATTTTGTTTTATTAGTGAATTTTATTAATGGATAACGTCCTTACATAACTACTTAAACCTAACATTATTGTTCGCCTGAAAAGCCATTTTCCGCAAGATATTTATTTATTACTAGCGGACGTCACGCAATTTCACCCGCGTAGCTCCCGTTCCGGTGAGAATACGGGAATAAAATATACCCTATGTTCACCGGGGATAGTGTAGCTTCCCAAGAGTTAAAGAATTTTTTAAATCGGTTCAGTAGTTTCGGAGCCTATTCGGAGCAAACAAACAAACAATCGAATCTTTTCTCTTAATAATATTTGTATAGATATGGATAATTTATCTTACTTCTTACTAATTTTATAAATGCGAAAGTTTGTGAGTGTGGATGTTTGTTACTCTTTCACGCTCTAACGGCTGAAGTTTGGTACAGGGACAGATTATGGTCTGAAATAACACAAAGACTACTTTTTATTTAGGGAATAAGTTCCCACGGGAACCGAGAACGGGAACAAATTTTACGCGGGCTAAGCTGCGGGCATCAGCTAGTCTTTTATAAATTCATAACAAACAAAAAATGAATTAAACAATTTTAAAAAACATGAAACTTTGACCTTTCGTTTTGCTCCTTTATATCTAAAGCACAGTCTAAAGATCATACCTAAAGTCTATAGTACTGTGGAAAACTCTCATAGATATAACTTAGTTCGAGATTAAGTTGTAAGAAGTTGAGCAACTCATTACTCTTATCATAAAGTTTACAGCAAAACTTTTATAGGTCGGTATATCATAAAGTACGCTAAGGCCGCGTTCTGACCATGTCGTTACGGTTTAATTGTTTCATCAGACGACTATCAATTTACATTATAAAAAAACAATATAAGCATACAGCTATTACGGCGACACGCATATAATGTTATTATTACTATTTTTTTCTATAGTTTTATCTAATAATACTTATCTCTAGTAACTATTCGCAATATAATAATATCTAGCTATTCCCAATACGTTTTTGATATCAGAGGGTATTTTTATTATATACGCGATAGGTACGTGACAATCAGCCGACAACCACGATAGTCGCAATACCGACAAATGATTTGCTACCGACACATTCACATTGAAAATTTCATTTGTTGACCTACACATATTAATAATCTGTTATGATTTCAGCAGTTCCCACTGCCACGACAATCTACCACTAGCGCAAAAAAACGTAGATGACATTAAGTTAATCGTGTCGTGAAACAATTTGACGGTCGAGAGTAATGTCTCAGTCGGTGGTTCTAAGGGCGTCTCGTCCGGCAAACCAGAAGTCGCAGGCTCGAGTCCCGCTAGCGACCAAAATTTTTTCACATTAAATTTGTTAATCGTGTCGTCCTAAATTTGAACACCTTTAACGCGATAACTTGTTGTCACGACATAATGGAAACGCGCCCTAATGATACAGCGACTGATTAAGCAACTTCTATGAGCAATGTATAAAAAATCTCGCGCACGGAGAGTTCCGTAGGTATCAAAAATCTGCGAAAATGACGTTTATTGTGGTTTCGATTTTAATATTTGTTATTATACCGGCAACAGAAATGCATCATCTGTGAAATTTTCAGCTTTCTAGCTATCATGGTTCCTGAGATACAGCCTCGTGACGAACAGACAGATGGACAGCAAAGTCTCATGAATAGGGTTCCGTTTTTAGCCTTAGTGTACGGAGCCCTAAAAACTGGACCACTTATTTTTTGTGATAGAGCAATAGATAAACGACTGGACTTTGCTCGCCGTTCTCACAGAAGCAGGCCAGGACGGTGGCGTGTCTTTTCACCCCTCAAAGAAGCGGTACAGCACCTTATTTGACTGCCTCTGTGGCGCAGTCGGCAGTGATACCGCCTGCGGCGCAGGAGGTCGTGGGTTCGATTCCCACCGGAGACAAATATTTGTGTGACCCATAAATGTTTGTCTCAAGAGTCTGGGTGTTTCTATGTATAATATGTATGTATTTAAAAAGTATATAAGTATTAATATCCGTAGTCTGATACCCATAATACAAGCAGGTTATTCCTAGCTTACTTTGGGATCAGATAGCGTTGTGTGAAATGTCCGTGAATATTTATTATTTATTTATTTATAGATACATTTATTGTTAAAAATTACAGAGAAACATAAATATTACATATCTATATTTACACTATTACTATCTAAACTAAACCTAAATAAGGCCCCCGTGGCATTGTGCCCAAAAGACTAGCAGCATTCCCCCTTTGAATAGCAATACCTATTCGTTGAGCGAGAAAACTGCCAGCCCTTGGGTCACCAGTTGACTCCACAAGGCGCTTTTTCAAATTCTTGAAAAATTTTTGCGCATTGGGACCCCATGGACCTAGGGTCTCGACACCGACTGGACAAAAACGATACGATGAGTCGAGACCCTTATATTTATTAATTTTAATATTTTCAGCCGCTTCCGCTGCGGCACTGGCTTTTAATTTTGTTTTAGGAAGATGGGACGGGGCTAGAGTGTCAACACAAGTTGCATCCCACACCAGGACCCGACCCATCTCCCACGGTATCAAAGTTATACCATCTGGTCTCTTGCCATCGTCCCTGAAAACGCCGTTTGGCTCTAAGAGCGCAGGCACATTGGCGGTGGCAAGAGCACGGCGGATGATGTCATTCAGCGCAGCGTGGCGTGAGAAGCGGCCTGCGCTCTTTAAACATTTATTTATTATTCCCCCACCCCCAAGAAGCGGGAGCTACATTGGTATGGTATATGGAATTATGGAATAGAGATGTATGTTATAAATACATTTGGAATACAGCAAGATCTAAGCTCCAGTTCACACAAATAAAAATTGCGAATTTAATATTTTACTGCAAATTTATTTTCAGAAAAACAATTTCTTATAGTTAATGCCTGCAGTTCCACTTGTGTGATGAGATTTTTCCTTATAATTTACAGGAGCTTGATCCTGGGATATAAAGTGATAAGATATTCTGCCAATATAATTTTCCAAACTCTGTTCTTACTCTGTGCGAATTTTTTTAAAATATATTCCATTGTTCAGCCGTAAAAACATAACAAACAGACTTACTTTCGCATTTATATTTATTTTTAGGTACTAAAATATATTTACGGCTTCGCCCGCGTGGAATTAGTTTTCCGTTACTGCTTCAGTAATAATAGGGTAAATATTTCCCGCATAAAAAGTAGGTATAAATTCCAGACTAATGACTACCAAATAATTCCCTGTACCAAATAATTTCAGCCAGATCCGTTCAGTAGTTAGAGCGTAATTGAGTAACAAACATCCAAACATTACATTTAAACTAATAGTAGGATTAGTGATTACGTAAAATTACTACAAAAGACGACAATAAAAACAAAAACAGCTACTAATGTATAGCCAATAAGCGTCGACTTTATTTCAAAACAAGTTTCAGGTGTTCATAAACACAAGCCATAGATAATTCCAATAAATATTTCTTGAGATGTATCAACACAGAAAGGAGGTCGTATAAGGTCATCAATTTTATCTGAAGTTGCAATGAAATTTTCCGACGAAATACGACTGAGGTATGAAGAGGGAGGGACAATATATTTCAGCAGGCTCAGATACAGGCTACACACAGCCAGCTTTCAGCCAGCCAGCCAGTCTGATCCCGTGCCCCGTAACGGATGGTCATATCCGACGCGCGTGGTATTCCGAATTACGACCTGAAATATAAAATTTATGTCAGAAAAATGTGTTGTAAATTATCTGTGTAAATAATTAGTCTGTGTCGTTTGTATTATCGAACTGTGCGATTTACTTTTTTTTTATTTTGGGCGACAGTAAATTGTACAATTGTATTTTTTATTTGAAACGCTCAAAGTTAATTGTGTGTGCGACCATCTTTTTATTTAGTGTTCTGAATTTGATTTGTTTTATTTTCTTCTGTTTTTTTTTGTGGTGGTATTGGCGTTTATATTTGGATTTGGAATACTAAGGTAAGTTTACTTTATTCTATTTTTAAAATTTATAAATCACTGTGCTGTAATCATTTCACTTTATTAATGAGAACCTTTATTTTTTTTAAATATATGATACGGCAAAGGACTCATGTTCCGCCATGTGTCGTGAGGTTTTAACATGCCGATAAAGACCATTATTGCGCAAACACTAACAGGTTGCAAGTCCATTTTTGCGATGCTTATCAGTTGGGAGTTAATCCTCCTGTAGTAGATATCTGTATTAGCTATTTCTTTGCAGTTCATTTATCCCATTAAAACTCAAAAATGGAATTAATTTGACAGATTTTGGTTTTGATTGATACGTTCGTGAAACTCCAGGGAAGCTTTAAAAGGTTTTTATCAGATCAATTAGATATTATTTTATTCTAAGGTGGTATACATTTCGTCGGGTCAGCTAGTAGGGTATCACAAATGAATGTGTAGCTATGAACCAAATTTAAGAACGACTTGGCTCATTCGCGAATTTTTGGCTTTAAAAATTGAAGTAAAAAATTGAAGAAGAGATTTTTTTTAATGAAGTAGGTAACCATGACAAAAAATAAATTGCAACGGATGTTGGAAGTAAAATATGATCAAAGTCACGAGACAAAATATGTAAAACCGGCCACGTGCGAGTCGGACTTCCGGACGGAGGGTTACGTACCAAAAATTATAAAAAATCACGTTTGTTGTATTCGAGCCCCCCTTAATTCCCCATTTTTTTGCTGATTTCATTATTGGCTGTTTTAGCAACACCAGTAATACATCATCTGAGCAAAATTTTAGCTCTCTAGCTATCACGGTTTCTGAAATACAGCCTAGTGACGGACAGACAGACAGACGGACGGCGAAGTCTCATGAATAGGGTCTCGATTTTTACCCTTTGGGTACGGAACCCTAAAAAATAAAGTATTTTTATTTATACAGGTCACAAAGTAACACTTATTTAACAGTCAACATTATTGCTTCTACATTTACTGCCAGATTTGCAATGCTATAGGTAAGTACTTAGAGCCTAAAAGAAATGAAAACATATGGTGCAAAATTTTTCCACTTATAGGCAACTCTCCCTGGAGGTTTGGGATTTATCCCACTTCTTACGGATACCTACTTTATTTTTTAGGGTTCCATACCAAAATGATAAAAACGGTTCTCTAATACAGAGACGTAGTTTGTCTGTCAGCAGGCCATATCTCAGGAATCATGAACGTAGTTGAAATTTTTACTGATTTTCACAATTTAAATATTCCTTGTAAGTTGTCGCTATAACAAAAATACTGAAATTAGATTTTTTTTGTACAAAAGCGTTTTTTTTTCGTTTTTGGTACAGAACTATCCTTACGTGAGTCCGACACGCAGTTGCCAAAAAAATGCGCGGGCACTTTAGATCACCTTATCACTACTAAGATAAAGGTAGCCTAATGTTGTCTTTTTGATAAGATTATGGCTTTACTCTCGTTGTAAACTAATTAATAGGTAGGTACTTACCGTGAGAATGTACCTGCCAAAATATTATTAGTAGTACATTCTCATACCACGCCATCTTGTTTAAATTATGGGAATATGACGTATAGACGACTGATATCATACATTGATCATATTGTGAAATAGTAGGTACCTAAGCACTAAAACTCTGAAGCGGCGCCTGACGCTACGCGGAGTTAGATGTTTGTAGGTAGACCATAGCCATCAAACTTCCTCTATGGTCCGCTCCGCTGTGGTCTAACTACAAACATCTAAAGCGAAGGCCTTACCATTAGCGGGCGAGGGAGTGAGCTAGGACGGAGAACATCGTTTCACCTCTTTACATAATATCGGTTCACATCGCACCGTGCTTTCTATGAAAGGAGACGTCTGCCAAAATGATTCTGTCAACAGATTATTCGAACAAACGTGTTTCAAATTAACGTTCCAGGCTCGCAAGTTTACCGACTAACCTACATCAGCGATGCGAGCGAAGCTAACGAAATATCCAACGATTCCAGCGAAGCTACTCGTTCACCTAGTTAGGCGCGCCCGCTTCGCTAGCTTAGCTCACCCGTGTCAGTCCGCTCGCCCATTCTGCCCGTTTCGGAAACTCGGACTAGTCGACGCTCGTTTTTCGTCGCTTTGCTTCGCACGTCCGTCCGTTGTTTTCGGTGTGAACTCCATAGTTCGCCAATATTTTGCGTAGTTTACATATTCTTCCTATCTCGTTTCGCCCGCCCGCCTAGCCCCATCGCCCGTACGCAGGCGGTGTGGTTTGCGCTTCACGCTGCTTTTCAGTTCATCCGTGATCATGGCGCTTGCAACAGTGCCGAAATATTGGAAACTCAACGAAATAATAATAATATAAATAAATATTACTTAGTTCTAAATGCATCTCCAATTCTTCACAAAATACTTACCAAGTTTGTTCTCGTACTTTATAATTTGTTATCTCATACTTCCAGCAACAATTTTATATCTCAATCCATCTCTTATTGACCTATAAAGTAGATAGTGCAGAACTTTTCCATAAGATCGTGGAGAGAGCTAGACTACTTTAAGTTCGTAACTAGTTAAATAAAAGTTTTTAACTATATGGTTTTTTTTTATCTATTATTTATCTATTATTTATTTTTATTTACGATGAAACGTTATAAGGACTGAGGAATTCAGTTGACAAGCTCCGTATTTGCAAAACCGGAGGTGCTACACTCTTGCTATGAAACTTGCAAAATATATTGATTGATTGCTTTTATTGTGTAGTACCTATGTGAAACAGGCACATTGTTACTTTTGCCCAAGACTATTGGCAAGAAGCCGGCCCAAGACGACAGGGTGACGTGTTAGTTTTAAGTACGTCACACGCCCCAAGAAGTGGGATATCACACGAACAAGACCCCAAAGACGCGGGATAGAACTAGTCTGGCCATAACTGCTGTGCACTCTCCGTGGTATGCGCGGCGAGGTGGGAGCCGGGGAAAACGAGCATGAGTACACACACATGCGATTAATACACGTCGGACAAATCTTACTGCCTCTGTGGCGCAGTCGGTAGTGATACCGCCTGCAGCGCTGGAGGTCGTGGGTTCGATTCCCACCGGAGACAAATATTTGTGTGACCCATAAATGTTTGTCTCAAGAGTCTGGGTGTTTCTATGTATTTAAAAGTTTATAAGTATTAATATCCGTGATCTGATACCCATAACACAAGCAGGTTATTCCTAGCTTACTTTGGGATCAGATAGCGTTGTGTGAGATGTCCGTGAATATTTATTTATCTTACGATATCAGTTTACATTTTAAAAACTGATGAATTTTTCTTCTGATAACTCCAAGATCAAAATCATCGACAACATGGAGTGCACAGCAGTTATGGTCAGACTATGAACCCTCTAGGTGAGGCCACAGTAGTAGCAAAATCCTGTTGGGAATTCTGGGGACATCTTTCTGTGGGCTTACCCGGGGCTCCCAACCGTAAGCAGTAGTAGGTAAGGAACGTGTGGTTTTTAGTCGGTAAGAGTATCCATGCCGGTTTTCCACACGATAAATAAATTTTACTTCAGAATAATTTGGATATCTAATGATGAAAGAGTATTTAAAATCGATACAGTGATTTGAGTTCACAGAGCTCTGTTTTACATTTAAGCTCCAGCAACACCAACTGAAGTTTGGTTTCCTCCTGCTGGCGGCCGAGAGCTCTGCGACTACGGGTATTCATATTATTAATGAGAAAGTGCAAATAAACGCGAATTATATTGATGATGGAGCTCTTTGTACAGTTTATGGTAAGAAGTAACAAGGTTATGTATGTACCGGCAATAAAATTATACTTAATATTTTTATGTACTTACGCAAATACACCGACCGTCGTCAACGTCGAGTAAACGCTTATACAAGTATAATAATTCTACTCACGAGAAACAGTCGATTTAGTATGTATTTACGTGAAAAAGAAAACATTCAACATTCGAAAAAACCGGGTACCTGACTCGTCACTTTTTACACCAAAATACACGGACAGAACACTTTTATTAAAATATCTGACTATTTTAGGACACTATTAATGCGATGATATTGGTTTTAGTTGGTTAAAAATTGTTTAAATACTAATTATCTAATTAATTTTAAAAATAGTTTTAGAGAGCTAAAATTTTTTTTCAAATCTGTCCGTTCGTGTGTCACAGCCACTTTTCTCCGAAACTATAAGGTCTATGCTATTGAAACTTGGTAGCTAGATGTATTCTGTGAACCGCATTAGGATTCTTCTATAAAACTAGAAAAAAAAGCAGTAAATTTTGGGGGTCCCCATACTTAGAACTGAAACTCTAATTTTTTTTTATTAAACCTATACGTGTGGGGTATCTATAGATAGGTCTTCAAAAATGCTACCGAGGTTTCTAACATCATTTTTTTCTAAAGTGAATAGTTTGCGCCAGAGACACTTCCAAAGTGGAAAGCTGTGTGTCCCCCCCCCTCTAACTTCTAAACTAAGATAATGATAAATCTAAAAAAAATACATGATGTACATTGCCATAAAATCTACCAACGAAAATTGATTTGCACGAGATCGAGTTAGTCGTTTTTTCTTAATACGTCATAAACCACCATTTTTGCCTAGAAAAATCACTACCACTGCGAACGAGGTAAAACATCAATGAAAGTTACATACAACGAACTACAAGAAGTTTTATATTATGTTACTTGCTGCTACGGAACCCTTCATGGGCGAGTCTAACTCGCATTTGGCCGGTTTTTTTATTAATATAAGTTATCGATTTGTATGTCATCATGACTGCTAGATAAAATATTCAAACAAAAGCTTATTCAGGCTACCTGCTGGTGCTTTTGTTAAGCCGGCCACAACATTTTCGACTTGTTTTATTCGCTTCCATGTTATCTGCAGTCCACAAACTGCCGCTGGTGGAGCGCCAGGTCCTCGTGGTGGGTCTGGACGTGGACACTCTCTCGCTTGAGACCATGGTACGAGCCATGATCTCCAGCGGGAGTAAGTAGGACTGCGCCGCCTCTTTCTGCGAGCAGGTCATGGTTTTTTTATTAATATAAGTTATCGATTTGTATGTCATCATGACTGCTACTGCTCGTTCGCTCTAACTTTGCCGCTCGGCAATTAGACGAAGTAAATTGACAGCGGGACTGCACCGCCTCTTTCTGCGAGCAGGTCATGCTTGTGAAAGAGGCGGCGGGGTGGGTACGGGAGAGAACTCTCCTACCCGAGTTCGTGTCTTCGCCTAAGACTTTCGGCCTCCATGACTGGGGGCCTGAGGACGGTGAGCAACACAATTGTACACATGAAACACGAGAACACATAATTCCATAACCAAACTTCAACCAAACGTCCTCTACCGCTTATTAAATTATCTATTGAGAGTTCGTAGTGCTTTGACTCTGGCGTACTGTATGAATTTAAAATCTCTGTACTGTGACATGAATATTATTAATTGGTTACAGCTGAAACTTGACCGAAATATAATTAAAAAGTCGGGTTTGTTCAGCAGTTAGAAGGTTGCTGATTACGAAACAGTTTAATGTTTCGTAACGAAGCTGGTAAAACGAGCCCCGATTTCGTCTGTCAGAAAATAATGTATTTTGGGCTAAAAAGGAAAAAACATAGAACAAATTAAGCAAGATTGAGGAAAAACATTTTATGCCCGCAAGAGGACATATTTACCAATTTAGAGGCAAATAAAATTACGCGGGCAGCGCTTCAGGCGTTCTATGAAAAAATAAATAAACTTTTTATGTCGTTATAGAAGTTAGAAATAACCTATTAATTTTGGTGACCTGGAGAAGGTCGCAGGCGGGAAGCGTAGGACCGTGTGTTGAGGCGTAAATTGGGAGAGGCCTTCGTCCAGCAGTGGACCAGGTATCATAGGCTGATATGATTTATAGATTTAGTTTCTCGTCGGCGCGGTAATGGTTTGCGCCCTAATGTTTGTGTGCCGACTACCATGCTGAGGTTTCTGGTTTGAATCCCAGGTAGGAGGCAAAAATATTAATGTGCTCCTCAAAATAATGGAATTTAGTTCTTTTTTTTATTATATAGTTTACTAGCCGATGTTACGTGGTTTCATCGACGTAGTTACCACTGTATACTGTAGTTTGACTCGGCCGGATTTTAGAAATAAATGCCTACAGCTGCGCGGTACGTAAGCATGCGATAGGGCTGCCCACCTACACCATTTTAATAATATGTGCCTACTTTGACTTTCTATTTAGTATTGCGATTGTAAATATGTACATACATACATTCATATAGTCACGCCTTTATCCCTGAAGGTGTAGGCAGAGGCATAGTATACGCCCACATTTTACCTTATAGTTTTACGTACGCGTAATAGATAGTGAGCCTAATGCAGTTGAATTATTTCAATCCGCCCACGCCTTCAATTTGTATTAAGGATTGTCGTTTAACTGACAACCAGCTTTCATTTCGAGTAAATATGTACCTTTTTTATTTAAACAAAAAAATACTATGTGAGTAATAATATATCCCCGCAACGGCTGGCGGCGCGGGGCGGCGCGGGGCGGCGGCGTGTCGGCGCAGCGCCCGTTATCTACTAACGATTGAGTGAGACGGGTATAGAAATTTGAAAACGAGTAAGCGGCGTAGACAATAATAATCGGCTCATCACATGTTTCATCAGTGATAGAATCACGGAATTCTAGTTTTTATAATCATTGCGTTAAATTTTTGATTTACAAAATTAAAACTATTTTTCGATTTGAAAGTACTAGTCAGTCTCAAGTACACTAGTACTTTTCGTACATTGTCAAGATGTGTTAAATTTTGGAAGTTCATATTTGCCTCTATCTATATCCATGCTATCTATATATATCTATGCGTGTAATAAAAATCAAAGGTAACAAAAATGCTGTCAATCAAAGTCATACGGTGCTAAGCGTACTGTAACATCATCGGTCATCCACAAAGAAATGAATACTCTTGAAACATACCTTAATCATTGCTCTCAATTAAATAACTACGAACTGACAACGGAACTAAATGTACCTACTAGAGTTCTGAACTAGTTTTTTTTTGGATATTGTACTATATTGGATCGCACCGTTCACTGACTGAGCAAGCACAAGTCTAGTTTTAAACACAAACATACCTACTTCATGTCATCACTTTGTTTAACTTTAGTCAACTAGTAGTATAGAACCAATTAGTACTTAGTAAAATCAATTTATAATTAATACATTAATACAATCACTCCTTTAACCCAGAAGGAGTAGGCAGAGATAAATTATGTGCCCTCATTTCCCCAATTTTGTTTCCCATAGGCAACCTATTCCAACCACCAAATTTCAGCCAGTTTCGTTTAGCCGTCAGAGCGTGATAGAGTAACAAACATCCACATTTACAAACTTTCGCATTTATAATAATAATTAAGATCTTCTATGTAAGTAAATTTATTTATAAACATTACCAGTTTTTGTCACTAAAGGACGTGTAGGTTTGAACTACCAAAATAAACGTGTCACTCCAATACGTACATAATGTACATAGATAAGCCGCATTATTACCTCATACTGGAGATAATCGACGACAAAAGGCTTAACCGACAGCGAGGAAAATGTGGATTGTTTTTGAAAACGTTTCGGAACAATAAATTGTAAAAACAATTACCTACCTACTTCAGTAACACAAATACTTATAATTATTTAAAAAGACTCCCCTGTCCGTTTATTCCTCCGCCTGTCACCAGCTTATATCTCAGGAGCCGTGAGAGAGACATCTTTTTTTACAGAGATGATATATTTCTGTTGCCACTATAACAAAAATAAATTAAATCAGCCTATAGCAGTCCACTGTTGAACGCAGCACTAGCCTGCGTTAGTGTCAACAAATAGGGTATTACCATTTATTTTTGCCGTTGTTTGATGTGGATCCAAGCGCGAGTCCGAATCGCACATGGCATAGGCATAGGCAATTTGCCTGTGTCTTAGGGGACAGTGATCAGTACCTACAGGTACTCTATCACTGATAGGAGACCGCTAAAATTTAGATACACCATATTTTTACAACCCGATTTGTCTCGCATGAAATCCTGCGATAACATAATATTTTGATATCATTATATATTTATGAAAACGTCATCCGTCATCCTTCATCAGTGTTCTATGAACTTTAAATGCGTTATGCAACTTTGCTTAAGATGGGTGAGAGTTTGTGGCTAAAACTGTTCAATTGATTGAAAGCGTTAAAGAGCTTATTGCTGTTATAGCTCAGTATTCTACAATACAACTTACTGTTATATTATCAACGTCACTAACTTCATGGTCTTCGTTGAAATAAAGATCAGGCCCCGTGCGTGTCGATCTCACGCACAGAAGGTTCCGTACCAAAAAACGGCAAAAATTACGTTTTGTATGGAAGTACCCCTTAATTCCCCCTTTTCTCTGATATTAGTATTTTATGTTATAGTGGCAGTAGAGATACATTATCTGTGAAAATTACAGCTCTCTATCTATCACGGTTATCGAGATACAGACGTGACAGACAGACTAACAGACGGACGGTGAAGTCTCATGAATAGGGTCCCGTTTTTTACCTAAAAATTAGAGTAAGTATTATAAAAATATAAGATGAAGCTCGCATCTTTCGCCCGCGTGAAATTCGGTACCCATTCCCGCTTCCTTTTGGGAACAAATTCCCGGGATGAAAAGTTATGTTGTATGTTATTCCAGACTATAAGCTATCTCTGTACCAAATATCAGCCCAATCCGTTCTGTCGTTAGAGCGTGATTGAGTAACAAACAAACTTCTTCGCAAAGTTTCACATTTATAATATTAGTAGGATTAATAGGATAAAAAAAATGTCGTGATTTTTTTTTTGTCTTTTCAGTACTATCAAATTTTAATGACCTTTAAACGTTAGGTCACTGAAGTACCAATAAACTAGAATATTATTGATCTAAAACAGATTATAACCGAAGTACGTGACAGTTAGTGCTCCGGATAGGTTTAGCACATAACCTTATTGGACCGACCGGCGAAATCTCTCGGATCTTAAATTCTGCGTGCTAGAGATACCTAAATATTTAGTGGATATTTTGATACCATCTAGCCCAAATTAAACTAATATTAGCTCGAGCTTTTGTGTAATCTGTCTAATTCGTTTGTGACATTACCATTTACGAGGGTTCTGTGTTGACTTCGGAAGGTACGTTAAGCAGCTGGTCCCGTAAGTCAGTAAGTCAAGTTGAAGTAGTGGGAGTGGATTGCGTAATAATTACGCAACCCACTCCTACGACTTTAACTTGACTTATTTCAACAACAGGTTGTGAGTCCTCTAGCTTAGTATTTAGATCAATAGTTACTAACCTTTATCCCGGAGACATCACTTTATATCGGAGGCCTATCACATCCCATTTCCATCCAAACACTTGTGTTATAAAGACACAGTCAAAATAGTGAAAACTTGATCAAAGAAGGATGACCAGGTGACTATGGAAGCTCGTATCACTATGAAGTTTGCTGTGTCTCTATAAAAATGTCTGCATCCTGATGATATTATGCTATATTTTAAGAAATAATAATAAACTATTATATTTAGCACCGGATTTCGTGGCAAATCGTGCATCAAATTAGGTCTTGAATACCCTAATTGTACGCACTTTTCCCATGGAGGGTTAAAAATACCTAATAATTAGCCCCATTGACATCGAATTATTAAATGTGAGCACTTAATAATTGGTTACCGTTGTGGTATTAATTAATCATCATCATCATCTAAGCGTTGTTCCTGACACAGATGGTTACTCATTCCAATTCACTTAGGTACTCGGAATTAGCATTCCCCTTACCTTTCTTACATGGTCAGAGTGGAAAGACAGTACAGTACTAGGGTTCCACAATCTTCAGGGTTCAGGTCAACATCAACTGCGTGTGGTGTACTTGCTGACCAACCGAGGCTTTGGTGCAGATGCTCCTTGCGATGTTGCAAGAACAAACTGCAGAATCCTTGATGCTCCATCTACTATCAAGTCGTAACACAGGCGCTTAATGAATATTAGTAAAGTGCAGTTAGATAATGAAAACAGCATAAGTAAAAGCATATCAACTACCAGTGAGCGACTCTGGCATTGCTTGCACCCACAAAACTTACTGTAACACAGCTTCAATGAGGATTGATATTTCAATTAATAAATAATAGAATAATACAATAAAGATATTTTATTTTTGGAATAAAGCCTATTGTGACCTGAGTAGTTGAAAACATTTTCCAATGCAAGCAAATATTTAATAAAATACTTCATGTAACCCGACCGGACAGCGACAACGTAAAATAGACTTAAATAAAGGAGAGTGAAAGGAGGGAGCCTGCCACACACCCTCGGTGTGTCAATCCTAATGGTCACAATAGTAAATGTTACCCTTATGATGGTAAGAGGCCCCATACACCTACAATAATGTTGATTCTAATAACATTGCATCAATATTTATTTCCGTCCAAGTATATGTCTGTTCAAACATCAATATTACCCCAACAATCATCTCTAATGATCAATATTATATTATTGTACGTGTATGGAGCCTCTAAGGAAGGCCAAACCAAACTCCTGATGGAAAGGATTATCAAAAGCTATAGGAATAACAAAGCATTTTACCATAACTACTAGTATATTAAATTGGAGAGCATATTTTAAAAATTATGTCGAAAATAACACGGTATGCCCGCCCGAATACCGAGTCCGTTGGGAATGTATGCAAACTATAATTATTTAAGGAATGATTACGGGATTAACAGAGGCGGCAGGTAGGTGTTAAACCAATTATTATCTTAATAATAGAATATCTTATGATAGCTACTATCATAAGATATTCTGTTACATAGTTAATATACAGAATTTCTTAACTAATATAAACACAGTTATATTACAGAGTATCTTAAGGTACTGTCATAATCAACAGAGTCAAATAGCAGTGCATTGGGTACTAGTCTCTTAATCAACAGAGTAAGTATAAATTATAAGTAAAAATAAAACAGTCTTGCATTAGCCGGAATGTAAATTCTATGACGGCTCAGCGCTTCTCTCTGTTACATAGTTAATATACAGAGTTTCTTAACTAATATAAACACAGTTATATGACAGAGTATCTTAAGGTACTGTCATAATCAACAGAGTCAAATAGCAGTGCATTGGGTACTAGTCTCTTAATCAACAGAGTAAGTATAAATTATAAGTAAAAATAAAACAGTCTTGCATTAGCCGGAATGTAAATTCTATGACGGCTCAGCGCTTCTCTCTGTTACATAGTTAATATACAGAGTTTCTTAACTAATATAAACACAGTTATATGACAGAGTATCTTAAGGTACTGTCATAATCAACAGAGTCAAATAGCAGTGCATTGGGTACTAGTCTCTTAATCAACAGAGTAAGTATAAATTATAAGTAAAAATAAAACAGTCTTGCATTAGCCGGAATGTAAATTCTATGACGGCTCAGCACTTCTCACATATCTTTGGGCACTAACATATGTTCCATATTGTCACAGTTTCGAAACATGCAATGTCTTGTACAGTTACACATTTATATGTTTGAATTTATTTTTGGTTCCTGATGCCTTACTTGTGGCTGGTACAAAGGTTCTGGTGGTAATGGTAGTGGTGGTGATGGTAGTGATGCTGGTAGTGAAGGTTCAGATGCTGCAGTTGCACTGTCTTCTACCACATTCATGAACCAAATGCTCGGCTTCGTGAAGAGAATGCCGTTGTACAGCCCTTCTAGCTCTCATCCAACATGCTTCACTAGCTTTCTCCAGGTGAGGACCCTGAAAGGAAAAGATATGCTACATTATATGAATTGTTTTAAAGATTATTATTTCATACATAAATATTATTAGAAATTCTCACAAAACATCATCTAGCCCAAATAAAGCTGACTGAATAATAAACTCCAAAAACATCAAATATTTAAGGTTTGTAGAAGACGGGACCAATATCAAAAGATCCAGTGTCCAGGATCCCCAATTAAAGATCATGGATCCATGACCCAAGATTCATGGACCAAGGGTCTATTTTAATAACAGGACAGGACCATTTTTAACAGCATACATAGAAATTATAAGTATGTCTATTGATGCTCTTACATCAAGGCTCCAAACAGCTTACTAGCTAGATATAGTGTGTGAGTTTTGAAGAGTGCATGTTCACGGTGTAAAACAACTGGTTTTACACCGTGAACATGCATTGTGAAAATAGTCATATTATGAAATTAACAAAGCTGACTTTCTGTGAGTACATTAGAAATAACCGATACAGCTATACAGTTGATTATACTAAATTAACTGTAAGTACATACCAAGTGTGGATATATCTCGGTAAGCAGTAAGTTCCTTTCATCACAATCTAGTGGCACTCTTACTGATTTTGTCCGTAGGTAGATTTGCCACAGAAATAACAGATACTTCTATGTCCGAATGCTGGGGCTTCTCCCAGCCCAGTTTCAAGAGCAGCTTGCATCGATTCATAGCACTTTATGCATATGTTATTGTCACGTGATACCTACAACACAAACAGTTTCCATGTGTCAAATTATTCTTATGCAATGCACTCGCAGTTCCTGGGATGCATTTATATCACTGCATTTGTCTAATCTGCATTAAAACAGCTGACTCACACAACATCATATTTGCTACACCTTTGCTTTTTAACTATGATATTTTGTAATATAAATACATAATTATAATCATTCCCCTCGAATCTAGTGCTATCTGTAAATGATCTATTGCAGCAGTAAACATTAAAATCGTTCAGTAGTTTTTAGGATCTTGTTCATTAATTAATATACAAATATTTACTGATTCAGTATGTATCACAGTTTTAGTACCTTTTTCACATAAACCCAACATGTATTGTCAAAAAGTGTCTTCTAGGATTGCCAGTAGACCTGGTAAGTTTCAGTGAGAGGCATAACTTATTTTATTTAAAAGCATAATAGGCACATACATACCTATTATACTTTTGATAATCTTCTAATCTGAAGCACACGGTGCCATTTTTAAAACATCATCTCTTTTAGGAACTCCGCTTTGATCACAATAGATCAGTAATGGTCGCAGTGAAACTAGCTTAGGTAGTTGTGCTAGAAAGATTGAACGAAAAATGCGTGCCACCACGGTCGCCAAAGCGCGAGAACGATCGGGCAGATGGCCGCCCTGGTTGCCGTGGCCCTTGAACAACTTGGTCGAGCCCCTGACTAAACAGTCAGCACATTTTTTATATTTTATGTTATTCACATGTTGGTTGGTAGTAATTAAATAAATACTCACCAGCGTTGGCAAAATCCATGACGGTAATGCAGTGTAACTTAAGTCATTTAAATCCAATAATGACTGCTACTGGCGGAGCGGAGTTATCAATTAAGCGAACAAAAAACACAGCGACGCATTGTAATACAATAAATTAAAAGTTATAACATAAAAAGTACACTCTTTTCACAGCTAAAATCATAAATTCCAAGTACTTTTACGACTAATAAAAGCAATATCTTTATCAACGAAACGGAGTACCGAAATTACCGAATACAATATGGCGGCCGGGCAGCCGAGCCGGCCCGTTTGACGATTTAGTACTGTTATTTAGGGATGCCAACTAAAACTAAATCGATAAAATCAATCGATAGTTTATTTCAAATTAATATAGATTTTTGAAATTATGATTATACCTTAATATATTTTATGATTGCTTTACTTATGTAATTACTTACTATATTTAATCGTAAACATCATCAATCAGATGCGGTGATCAGAACAAGCGTGTACCACATAACTGTGGCCTATGTACTCATTTCTTTAAAACACAAGTTTAGACCGTAATATTCGTACTAAAATATGTGTTTTATTGCACTAATCAATTTGGACGATGCCATTTTTGGGCAAGTCCATTAGCATCGCTCTCGCTCAAGCGCGTACAATATTTCTTTTTTCAATTAATTTATACCGACTTTGGTTATTTAGACCTTAAGCCAAATCTAGATTCCATAATTATATAATATCAGCAGCGTATTCGTGTAGGTCCAAGTTTGAACTAAGTTCTACTCTAGTATAGCGGTGGTACTTTACTAGAATCAAGAGCTTACAAATTAAGGGTGCCTTCAAATTAGAGGCGTGAGGAAGCGCTGCAGTGGTGCCACAGTGGTGAGCTAGACGCGCCACTGCAGCGCTTCTTCACGCCTCTAATTTGAAGGCGCCCTAATACTTATAGATACGTAGACGCAACAGCTATCTGGAACACAGCTCGCGCCACATAACTTTGAGTTTATGAATTTCGTTCGGTCGCGCAGCAATTATGCACGATTAGGTATCACAGGGTGAACTACTGAGCAGCTGAGTCGGGAGGTGCGCCCCTCCCGCCTCAGCAGGTAGAATAAATATATTTGCGAATGGTAATCATAGATATAATATATAGTAAAAGCAATATAAGACAATATCGACGTATATTAAAATGTATCGATTATAGATTTTAATCGATTCATTTATTGTTGAATTATTTATTTTAAGAATATGCCTTACATGTTGGCAACACTGGTCAACAGCCGCCATATTATTAATAGTCGGGGCGGAAAATGCAATAAAAACTATTAAATGTTTTTGTGATTTCCCACAGTGAAACGATGTTTTATTGTTAAATTAAATCGTAAAAGACATTTACAGAAATTAACACAATTTTCGATTTAAAATACGCTTTCATTTTAAGTGATTCCATAAAAAAACAATCCCCTTTCGATTTTTGAGAAAGTATAAAAAAAAAAAATAGTACCGACTTCAAAAAAATCCTGAAAAATAAATTTACTTTGCACAAAGCTATATGTATTTTAATTTATTACATTTTATTCAATATCATATTGAAGTTGGCGCCAAGTAAACCCATAGGTTTAGGTAGGTATCTATTATTAATGGCACCAACTTCAACATTATATTGAATAAAATCTGATAAACCAAAATACATATACTTTGTGCTAAGTAAATTTATTTTTCAGGATTTGTTTGAAGTCGGTTTTATTTTTGAGCGTGGAGACCGAATTCAGAAATTCCGTCACGAAAAAACCTAACACTCGGCTATTCTCGGCCACGCTCGGTCACGCTCGTACATCTCGTACTTCATATTTTTTTTTGTTTCGTCAATTATGAACTCTGCAGTCGTTATATATTATTATTATGTCAAATAATCCAAAACTTGATGCTTGTACCCAGAATCGATCTTGCGCCTTCTGCATACGATCCGCGTCTTAACCACTCGACCAAAGTTGAATTAAGAGTACTGGACGAATTTAGAGTTCTTAATGTGAAATGACAATTTCGATGCTCCGATTGAAAAGCGTCATAGATAAGAATATTTACAGCACTTTGCAAATCACCCACTAACTTTTAATTCACAATTTTTCACAACGGACACGGTAATGTTTATGTAAAATAACGACGAAATTACGTGATTTTTCTAGGCGAAAATTGCGGTTTATGACGTATTAAAAAAAAACTATCAAATCGATCTCGTTCAAACCAATTTTCGTTGGTAGTTTTTATGACAATGTACATCATATTTTTTTTCAATTTATCATTCTCTTAGTTTAGAAGTTAGAGAGGGGGGGGGGGGACACACACATATTTCCACTTTGGAAGTGTCTCTTACGTAAACTATTCACTTTAGAAAAAAATTATGGTAGAAACCTCAATAGTATTTTTGAAGACCTATTTAGTACCTACGTATGGGTGTGATGAAAAAAAAACTTTTAGTTTCAGTTCGGAGTATGGCATATGGGGACCCCCTAAAATTTTCTGCTTTTTTTCTAGTTTTATATAAAAACCTAATGCGGTTCACAGAATTCATCTACTTACCAAGTTTGAACGACCGTATAGTTTCAGAAGAAAAATGCCTGTAACATACGGACGGACAGACAGACAGACATGACGAAACTATAGGGGTTCCGTTTTTTGCCATTCGGCTACGGAACCCTAAAAATGCTGTGCAATGCCTTTACCGCGGCAGTCCCCGAGTGCCACACGTCTTTTTAGGGTTTCGTAGTTTTTATTGATTTTTTTTTCAATATTTTTAGTGATGGGTGGACCGAAAAATATATCTATCTAGGTGTAAAGTTCTCATCAATACAAATTAATCAAGCCCAAACACAAGGTAACTGCTGTAAATCGTTAAGGAATTCTTTCGATTGTCTTTCGGGTCCATCATCAGATCTAGTCCAGACTTTCATTAAATTGTAGTACATTAAAGCACTTGATCAAAAAGTTAACAAACGCACTAGTTGTCCCTACAATTTTCGGGGGTTGCCCCCGATTTCTCTTGGATCCCATTATCAGATCCCAACCTGGTGAAAATGGGACCACCTCAGAAGTAAACCCTATTGAACAAAAGAAAAAAAATTGAATTCCGTCCATAATTGATGGAAATATCAGTTAACATACATAAAAAAAACATACAGACGAATTGAGAACCTCCTCCTTTTTTTGAAGTCGTCTAATAAATGATGTGTTAAAACCAGGGATTGCCAACCATTTTCAAGTTAAGTCAATGGCCATTGAAAGTTGTACATAGCCATTAGGCACATACATTCATACAGTTACTCCTTTATCCCCAAAGGAGTAGGCAGAGGCCTAATATACGGTCACATTTAATTTCACCTAATAGTTTACGTCCCACGTGGTGGTGAGCCTATTGCCGTGTTGTAATGGACAGGCGCAGGTCGTGACGACCCGCAGTCTTTAGGTAAAACAAAATAATTTGGCACGACTCGTTCAAAGTTACAAGGCACATAGACATAATTTGCAGGATTATAATAGGTCCTTCCGTTTTCCATAGGGCATAAAACTAGAATGAATAGACACTTATAGCTACTATAAACGACGTCATACCGCACACAATTATTATGATGTGCATTTTACGAGGTCTTTTTACGAACAAACTAAGTGAAAGATCGGCCTACTTCTCGTTTTACGAGTATAGGTTATCTTGATCAGGTCATGAATAATTTATACATAGTTGGGGTTTTACTGAAGCAGGTAAGAACACGCTCAAGTTATGTAAAACACCGTTTGGTTAACGGTTTTTGACACGAAGATGTTGTCAAGTCGGGCTTTGAGTTATATTTTCATAAATTACGCCCCCAATTATTGGAAAACTATGGTGATTTCTAACAAATTTAGAGCCATTATTATAGTCCACAAGACTATTGATAGTACCCGTCAAGTTAGCGGCCCAAAGGTATGCGCCTGGGGTAGTAAAAGGGGGGAAACTTTTACGCTTGCAGTGCATTTCAAGGTTTTTTATCATTGGATTTCATAACGGTTCTTTTTTTTTATAACTATATAACGATTTATGACACTTGTACCTACTGGTATCGTTGTTTAGAGAGAGAGTATACCTATCTAAAATTAATTAGTTGTATTTCGTTCCACGTAATAGGTAGTGGTAGTGATCCTACTGTCGTGTTGAAACGGCTTTATAAGCTGTGTTAACCTGCTATTAAAATATGTTTATTGGCTCTTAAAGCCTTTAACTTGATTTAAAGACTCATATTCCTATCCCAACGCCTATACATGAAAAAACTTGAAAATGATAATGTTACAAACCATCATTCACATCAGTACTAGCAGTAGTCTAATATTCTTAACGTATCGATCGTTTACATTACTGAGGTATGTACAGCATATTTAAAAAAAAAATCTTTCTCCAACACGGGCCTGCCAAAACGGTACCAGTATTAAAAACAGTGGTGTCTTATTTACGTGTAAAAACCCTCATAAATGTTATGCCGGACTCCTGCTGGTTAAAACCACATGGTGCTTTACAAATACCTACGGCTGGGATCTCGGGCAAGCAACTGTGTGGATACAGTGAATCTTAGTGATATAAATGAAATGAAGATACGATAAAGAAATTTCTAATTACGTGGACAATCTACTTATTGTTTCAACGAAAAAAGCAAAAATTTCTTCTTCTTTGTAATAAGTAACTTAATTAAGGCGTCTTGTTTTTCAGCTAAAAAGTTTATTACCAATCGCAATTACAACATTTTCTAAGAAACGAAAGATAAATAGCCGGAGGGTTTGAGTGCTTTCTTCATAATTTTCTTTTGGAAATTTATGGGCTTAAGAAAAATAAACAACTATTCTCAAAGATAATCAACGACGGTTTTAAGTTGTTACAGAAACTTTTGACTGAGTAATAAAATATAAGCTCTTTTTTTACAAACTATTTTGAATTAATGGTTAGATAGGTTTCTGTACCTACTCATGTGGTAAAAACGAGATCCATTATCGACACACAAAAATCCAGGATCCATTATCAACCACCGCCATCGCCACCACAAAGATCCATTTACTTCTCGCCTCGGTTAAATCTACAATACTAATAATTTAGTATAAAAAGTGCCATGAAAATTCATGTCGTATCTTTTCATATAACTCATTATTCCAAGCTTTTAGGTAAGACATTTCTTAATATTCTTCTAAAATTCTTTCAATGCCTCTTGATTACGAGTATTCAAGTTCCCAACACAATAAAGAAATCCATATTACCTATTATTGATCCCTGGAGGCAACCCAACCAATTTTGTCCTTACAGTTCAAATACCTTCAAAAATAGATTGGTTCTTGTCCCAAAAGTAGTTAGTTCCCTCATTCGAGATCAAAATGTAATTCTGCCAGCGAGTATCGTAATATTGTTAGGTATACTGCCATGGGGGATTATTTTATGTAATAAACAGCGCATGTTACTAACTGAACGTTTGCAGCCTTATTAGTACAGTGAGTCTTCACTGTACTAATAAGGCTGTGGCTACTTGCAGTCTTTCTATAAGACATTCAACTAGGTGGTCATTACGAGCAATATTTGCAACTGAGTCCAACTTATATGCCTATCCAATAACGAAAACTGTCGTAAGTGGAAACGCCTGAAACGGTCATAGATCTCAGGTTCAAACATTGCGTTAGACGCTTAAGGCAGTGATCGTTTACAAAACTCTGATGTAACAAGGTCACGAGCGTAAGGTGAGGCCGCAGTGGTAGCCGTAGGTCTGCTGGGAGTCCTGGGGTCTTAACCGGGGCTTTCAACCGTAGGCTGTTAGGTAGGAAACGTGTGCTTTTTAGTCGGTAGGAGTCCAGCATAGCATCCCTGTAAGATTTTTCTCACGTTAAAAAGGGAAAGTTCGCGGGCGCAATTTTTAGAAAATGGTTGAAAAAATACGCAAAATGTTCTGTTTGAGGTCATTTTTGAAGAGCTTCTAAAGTAACAGACGATATTATAAAAAAAGCTGGACACGTGTGAGTTGGACGCACTTTTGCTAAATTGCAGCCTGCCTTAAGTGTCATGTTTTATTAATTTAGTATTTGTTGTTATATAGCAGCTACAGAAATACATCATTTGCGAAAGTTTCAACTGCCTAGTTATCACAGTTACAGAGACAGATAGATCGATAGACGGATAGCTAAATCGTAGTAATAGGGTCCCGTTTTTAACTCTAAAAAGTACCTATAAAATGTTCCTACAATTTTGTGACGAGAATTTTCAATCTCAAGCACACTCAATGCTACGGCACTTTTCTTCGTTTGCACGAATAAGATTTCATAGATTACATAACGTAGGTACTCTCGTTAATTCTACAGACTCGCTACGTAACCAGTTTAACAAGACCTTCTACGAACTCCTTTCCTTAAGTGCTGCACTCGACAAGTGGCTTTCAACTGGTTCTTTTGTATTGGTAGGTAATAAAATAAAGCCACAACGTGTTTCTTTAAAGGACTCGTCTGTGGGTAACGTGTGTGTTCTTTTCATTGAAAAGGTTTACAGGATAATAAAATTAGAACTGTATTTTAAGGACGATAAACTTTGTGGAACGATATTTTTTCTGTTAGTTATCAGTCTAAGACTATTTGAACAGGAATGGGTCGACAGAGTAATTACTTAGTACCTTGTTGTTTTAGGTCGATCTCATTACTATATATAATCGATTGATGATTAGATCACTTAGTAGAGACACTCCAGTTCATATTTACGGGAGTTTTGAACCATCTCGGCAAATTTATCAAATCAGATCAGCCTATGAATGAAGTATTGAGAGTTCACTGAATAAAGAAGGCCTCTCCCAATTCACACCACAGCACACGGTCCTACGGATATTTAAAAAAAAAATGTTGGGTGCAAAGTAAACAAAAGAATGTAAGACTATTTCTACCCACACTCAAATTATTTCATCATGATCAGGCAAAGGGGTTGATCAGGTCGTGCGGACATAGAAATGTACGGACGTACGTAGTAAAAACAAACATACATCAGTGCTAAGTGATATAATTGCTACTCAGACTATGCAATAATTGTAATGCGATGATTGTCTTTTTGTTTCAGATTGGCATCTTGTGGAGCTAAGAAAAAAATATCAGGTAATGTTCTTTCTATTTATTCCATTCCTCGAATAAGAAAACTTATTATTTTTCAGTGGTTTACTGTGACTCATAAGTATTGCACTGCAGAATATGGCCCCTCACAAAAGGTCTTAGAAGCTTTGTACAGGGTCAATAGCACAAGTGCTATATGAAACGACTTTTAGGTTTACTGTGAACACTATCAAACAAGTGGCCTTAGCAACCGCACCACAATATAAAAAAAACCCTCAATACGAACCTGTAGTTACTGACATTATCCAGCCTTGTGATATTAGTGGCCAGAAGATTGTGTGAAATGTGAAAATGTTTTAAACCACTGACGTGAGTTATTGATATACATATTGGCGAAAAAAAAACGGTGTTCGTAAAAATAACTAAAATCTTTAGTAGTTCCGTGAGCTAAAACCGTAAACAATAGACGTATTGATTGAAACATGTTTAGACACATCGGTATGTCTTAGAACAAGTTCGCTCCAAACCATTTGTGTGCTAAGTGTTCCACGTTTTGCTTATTGGAATCTTCGAAAAATGTGGTTAAAGCGGTTTTTAACAAAATATTTTATAGAAAGCGATAGCGAGTAGGCCTGTTTGGCGACGGGATAATACAAATTTACGCATCCCGTGGGCGTCGTAAAAGGCGATTAAAAGAATACTTTCACAAAAGTCTCTATAACGTTGGGAAGAAAAACTCGAAATAAAACCTTATACCGAAGTACATCGTATAGTAAGGTCTGAAGTCCAAAACGACATCGTTCCAATTCATCCCGCGGGTATTATAAAATTAGATTAAGTAAATACTTTCGCAATCGCAATAGTACCCTTTGGGTCAAGAAGAATAGTAACTTTGTCGGCATGGTTCTGATAGCCCATCTGACCTAAGCATTGCCCCTGTAAAGTAAAGATTATGGGTTCTAATCCCGTTCCGAACCAATTGTTTCCTTTCAAAGGTGAAATGTGGGCATATAATAATATGCCTCTGCGTACCCCTTTGGGGTTAAAGCTGTGACATGTATGCATGTATGTTTTTTTTTCTCTTCACACCAAAACCAGTGAAGTGGGTATGTAATCCCAAATAAACAGCTTTACACTAAATACATGCGAATGTCAATACGGTATATAGTACATAAAAAATATTTTAATTTTAATCTTGGTTTGTTTGTTTGTTCCGACTGAACTCTGAAACAGCTGGACCAATTTTACGGGGACTTTCATTGGCAGATATCTAATATCATAACACGTATTTAACTCGAGCTATTCTTTGAGTTTAGAACAAAATTCTAGTTGTAGGGTGTTCATAGTATGCCTCACGTAAAAGTTTGTGAAGATGTTTAGATGTTTGTTATTCAATCACGCTCTAACGGCTGAACGGATATAGCTGATAGTTCAGAATAATACGTCAACTACTTTTTATCCCTGAATAGGTTCCCACAAAATGCAGGCAACAGAATTCACCATCTACTTATCTAGTTTTTAATATAAACCGTAATAACATCTCGCCAAATAACGTCGAACTAATTTCACTTACATGATTATAATGGCTGCGAGTTAACGTAAAGTCGCTGGCGTGGAGGTTAATGGCAAGAAAACAGTTATTAACATGACATGTTTGTTTACCAATCAAGCTGTAATGTAGGTATGTTTGGACAAGCGGCAGTGAGTAATATTGAAAATGATAGGGAGTTAAAACGTTTACTGAAGAATTAAAAACGGGGTTGAGAATTACTGGTAGTGTATTTATTACGTGTAGAAATCTTCTTGTCTGCTACCGGCTAAAACCGCACGGGGCTTTTCCATCTGCTCACGGTTGGGAGCCCTGGATACGCCCGCAGAATAATAACACCGAGCTCCTGTGTATCGTTTTTTACCACTCGTCAAGCTATGATTAAGGTGTAACCAGAGATAATTCCTGTTATTATATCTAAACCGTCGTAACTCCATTGCAACTTTAACATTATTGGCATTGCCTTTGATAAATTAAGAAAAATTTTCAGAACTTATCGGTAAATGAAAATGAAAATCTTTATTTATATAGGTTACAAAGTAACAGTTAATGAAGGTTGAAATTATTGCTTATACATTCACATTTACTGCCAAACTTGGTATTCCTATGAATTCATAAAATAATTTATCAATCCTTTATAATTAAGCGATTTAGGTGAAACATTTTCCTTAAGAGAAAAATAATCCTTATTATAAAGCCTTCCTTTGTCTGCGAGTTATATTTTATAGTTTTAGGAAAATGCAAAGATTGTCAATATGTAAAAGATATGTGCACTCTCGGGGTTTTCTTTTCCAATAGTCAATGTAAGACTGTCAAACACATTTTACAGACTGCAGAGTTATGCAAACTTCACTAAGATCAGGGGTGGGCAATATTTTACAACAAAGGGCCAGGATCATAAAATAATATTTTAGAGAAGGGCTGGCTGTTATAATATTTTCTAATTAAAAATTCATTAAGTAAATATATATAACTGATAAACAAAAGTACTATCTACTACGACGCTTTTATATTATCGTCTTTATTTTTAAAACAATTTTTTTTGACATCAATGATATTGATTCACAACATCAATGATTGATTAACACGTTATGTTAATTTGTTGATTAGGTATTATATCTGCATAATCATAAAAAATAGAAGTTTCCTAATAAAAAAATAGTGAACATTTTATATTTACAGACTAAAAAGATTGGGGAATTATGCATTGGACAACGTTGCCTAAAACAATAGTTTGAAAATTGTGCATCGAATAAAATTGCTGCATACCTATACCTTATTTTGAAGCACTTTGAAAGGTGAATTAAACTTATTTTTTAAAGCTAAATTCAGGAGCGACATTCTCCAGGTTCATTTTAAAGGATTTTTAGAGCATAGAATCTGATTTGTATTATAATTATTATATCCTACCATCTACTTGAAAAGGGCGTTGAAGAGCGCGAGCCGAGGTTGACCGAGGTTGACGAGCTACAAGTCGAGGTTGACCCGTGGGCCGTAATTTAGCTACCCGTTACAGTAACGATTCTTTCGAGATAAGATTTGGAGTTGACGATAGGGCTCATCGGATTTAATGCATTATCCTTATTAATATGATGTACATAAATATTTTATTTTTATTAATAACTTTTTATGCCTTTCGTAATGTGGGCTCAAATATCAGGAAGCCCTATATACTGTGTGATCAACGAAAATGGATGTTTGGAAGTTAATTTGCTGATTTTCTATGTGCCTATAATTTATAAAAGTTTACAAATGTATAAACATAATTATCAGTCTAACTTATGGTAATACTAGCTTTTGCCGCTACTTCATTGGCGAGGTGACTTTTAACCAATCGACTTTGACCTGTCCAATGTTTAGGACTTCTAGTAAAACATTGGTCAAGCTGCATTAATATTTCCGCTAAACCGATTTAGATGAAATATACAACGATATTTATGCTGAAAAAATACCTTCAAAGTCATAGTAGTACAATTATTATCAAGATACTGAATTTTGCTCTAACCCCGAACAAATAAACAAACAATCAAACAGACACAAAGTAACAAAATATAGATTTGGACTCGGAAGCCTTAATTAAATTAGTCGATTAGAGTTATTTTTTTTGAATTTATATTTAATTTACCGTCACAGCTATTTTTACAATTATCTAATAGTAGAGAAGAGATAAGATTTGTTAGGGCTAAATGGGCTGTTGTTATTTTCTTATTGTTTTGTGCACCATACCCACCTCACCAGTTCACCCATATAATGGCTTGCTGCGATGCCAAGATTATAAAGATTCTGCACATCACAAAAAAAGATACAGCCGTTTCTGTAACAGTAATGTTATTTCGAATATAGGTACCAACTGAATACAATTAGCACACGCATGTTAACTTTGGTGACAAATGGTGAAAATAACGTAACACTATTTAAAGAAAAATAAAAATGTTTGCTAATGATGGTAAATGTTATTTCACGACCAAAATGTACGTTGTGAGTACAAGAAATTGGGCTATTAGTAAAGTATGAGTGTGATCGAATGATGTTTTACTTTCAGAAATAAATACATAGACACAGTTAGGTCTCTTTCCCCGGAAAAGTAACCAGTGTGCCCACATTTACTATGTATGTACCTAGTCTTGCCGTAAATACTGAAACAAAGGCGTTCAGAGCAGGCCGTACTCTCTAAAACTGACCATAAAAATCATAATCTAGCGGTACCAAAATATAGTATTTTTTTGACGATGTTTGAATGTATAAATGTTTATTTATTTATTTATAATGTTTATTAGTAACTTGTTTTAAATTTCGTACAGGGACAGAATATACTCTGAAATAATTTATCCCTACGTTACAGGCTAGTCTCAGCTCAGTCACGTTTCTGACTTCGATAAAAAGAAATGAATAAAAACTTTGAAACATCGAATTTGCAATCCGCTTACAATAATCTCAATATCAAATGATCAAATTCAAACGTTCTTTTCAATATTTTTAAAAGAGTCTCTTTTTACCCACGAGGGAACGGAGACGGAATATGCTTTTGGGTGATGAGGATGTTTGTTTGTTTGTTTGTGCAAACACATATTGCCATGTTTCTCCAAAACTACTAGTCGGATTTTAATACAGTTTTCAGTTATGGATTCAAGTTTGATTGGTGCATGTTTTTAGTTAGGTCTCACGGTGACAACTCACTAGAGGGCGCTGCAGCGAACATTATTTGTGATGAAAAATTAATGTTGCCACTTTTCTCCTAAACTACAAGTCCGATTTTAATGCCGTTTACGGTTATGGGTCTGGTATTGATTGGTAATGTTCTATGATAGAAGATGTTACGGTGACGGTACTCACCAGGTGGCAAAGTAGCTAACATAATTTTAATTTTGATGCGGTTTTCATTTACCCACGACGAAACGGAGACGGTATAATATGCGTTTTTTGTTTGTAGTGAGAGGATGTTTGTTTGTTTACTTGTTTCTGCAAATATATTATTGTTACTTTTCTACGACTACTAGTCGGATTTTGATGCAGTTTTTAGTTATGTGTTCAGGTTTGATTGGTGCATTGATATATTTGTACCTACCTCGCTGTGCGTAGTAACAAGGACGCGTGGCGCGCATGCGCGACACGCCCACTTCGTCATACGAGCGACCGGCGCAGGACTTGCATGCAGTCCTTTCGTTCGCCAGTAATAAACTACGTTTCACTGAGAGTGCGTGTTTCATTGTTCTGCAAACCTATCATTGGCGACGAAGCGGGAGTAATCCGAATTAGTGTGTAAAATGAGTGCGTACTTGGGCCACTTACCAATCTTCGACCACAGAATTGGAGAGTGGGAGATTCAAAAGGGGAAACTAACTCAGTTTCTCAGGATCAATGCAATTGATGACGATGCGAAACGGAGCGGCATTCTATTATGTCACCTCACAGAGGAAACGTATCGTTTGTTACTCAATCTCGCGTTCCCGGAATTGGTGGAAACCTTGAGTTTCGAAAAGCTGGTGGAATTGCTCGATGGCCATTTTAAGAAAAAGCAGTGTACATTCGTGGATAAAGCAAATTTTTATAATGCCATCAGAAAGCCAGGTGAAACCATAAGCGAATGGGTGGCGCGACTAAGAGGTCTGGCCACATTTTGCGACTTCGGCACCGCCCTAGAAACCAACATAAGAGATCGGTTCGTCTTAGGCCTGAACGCAGGCCCGGAACGGGACAAATTGTTTGAAAAGGATCCGTCTAAGCTTACGCTGGCGCGGGCAATGGAGCTCGCGGAACAGGCGGCATGTGCGAAAGAGGCTAAGACCAGGGTAGAAACCAGTTCTGCGGCAGTTTCGATTAAAGAAGAACCGATATACCGTGCGGGATTTCAAGGAGAAGCTTACCGGGGGCGGGGCTCAGGTGGACGCTCCACCACGGCGGCGGCAGCGGCTGCGTCTCGCCGCGATAGTGATCAGTGCTCGGTTTGTGGTTTAAAAAATCATTGCAGTGAAAAATGTCGCTATAAAAGTTATAAGTGCCAAAAGTGCGGTGTAAAAGGTCACTTAAAAAAAGTGTGTGGTATCGCAAAGGGTTTAAACCATATTATGGACTCTAAAAATGGTTGTAGTGTTCATCAGCCGGATGCAGATTGCGGTGAATGCCAAAACTTTAACATAAGGTATGTGGCTGACAAGCCTATATTAGTAAAATTGTTTTTAGGGGAACAGTTACTACAGATGGAACTGGACTCTGGGTCCGGTAGTACTGTAATCTCACATAATTTATACAATAAGACTTTTTCGCATTACCGATTACAAAATTGTCATGTGAAAATGTGCCTGTACGATGGTCATAAAATCTCTCCTTTAGGGTTCTTTTTCATAACGGCCAAATATAATAATATGCAGAAAAGGATTAAAGTTTTCGTAATCAAGAACGGCGGCCCTCCCCTGTTAGGTAGGGATTTTATGCACGCTTTCAAGTTAATTATTACGTCAGACATCAAGTCTTTGATGTGCAGCGATGATAATGTGCTAAACCTGTTGGGAAAATTCCCAGATTTGTGGCGGGACGAGTTAGGAACATTCAATAAATTTAAAGTATCCCTAAAATTAAAAGAAAATGCTGTTCCCAAGTTTCATAAGCCACGTACGGTTCCTTTTGCGCTAAGATGTAAAGTCGAACAAGAATTAGATCGCTTAGTAAGTTTAGGTATTCTTGTCCCGATAGACCATGCAGATTATGCTACTCCGATAGTGCCGGTGCTGAAGGAAAATGGTAATGTGAGAATCGCGGGTGACTTTTCGGTTACTCTGAATAAGGACCTCATAATAGAAAAATACCCTTTACCCCGTATTGAAGAGGTTTTTGCTAAAATCGGAGGGGGTGAATTATATAGTAAAATTGACTTAAAAAATGCATACAACCAGTTTAGCTTAGATGAGTCCTCACAGCTGCTTACGGCTATTAATACACACAAAGGCCTATATATTTATACCCGTTTAGTCTATGGATTGGCCAACGCACCTGCAATTTTTCAAAAATCCATGGAAACACTCTTATCAGGTATACACGGGGTCAGTGTCTGGCTCGATGACATATGTATTACGGGTCCGGACAGAAATACACATATTAAAAGGTTGACGGAAGTTCTAAGTAGACTAAACGAAGCCGGGTTACGTCTCCAAAAAGAAAAGTGCGAATTTTTCAAAGAAAAAGTCACGTATTTAGGGTATGTAATTAGCAAGGCGGGACTGGTAGCTAGTCCCGATAAAGTCAAGGCGATATTGAACGCTCCCGAGCCGACCAATGTTACCGAAGTAAAGAGGTTTTTAGGAGTAGTTAACTACTATAGGAATTTTATACCTAATGCTTCGTCAAAACTGGACCCCCTACATGAGCTACTACGAAGCGATGTGCCTTGGAAGTGGGGAGACAAGCAAAGACAGGCGATGGTGGCAGTGCGTCGTGAATTAGCGTCGGAGAGCGTTCTGGCGCATTTTGAGCCTACGTCACAACTCTTCCTGACTGTAGACGCCGGCCCCAGCGGGCTGGGTGCAGTGTTATCGCAGCGCGGTCGAGACGACGCGCACGAGCGCCCTCTCGCGTATGCGTCCCGGTCGCTGACGGCTAGTGAGCGTAACTACAGCCAGATACAAAAAGAAGCGACCGCAATCATATTTGGCGTTAAAAAATTTCACCAGTACCTGTACGGTCGTAGTGAACCATTCATTTTAAAAACCGACCATAGGCCGTTGATATCTATTTTCGGAAATAAGTCCGGTATACCTATAACAACAGCCTTAAGACTTCAGAGGTATGCGCTTATATTATCGGCTTATAATTATGAGGTTCATTACGTGTCAGGTCATAATAACATAGTAGCAGATTATTTTTCGCGGGCGCCTCTAAAATGCACAAACAGGTCGGACGAAATCGATAGCAAAATAGACAGTGAATATACGCTTAAGTTTTTAGATGAATCATCGCCCGCAGCTACGATACGTGATGTAGCGCAGGCGACGAAAAACGATACGGTGATTCAAACAGTTGCAAGATACATGGTGAAGGGCTGGCCGCGAAAAATTGCTTGCAATAATATTTTACCCTATTTTCAGTGTAAGTCAGACTTACTATACGAAAATGGATGCCTTTTTAGAGGACACAGAATAGTTATTCCGCTGACCCTCAGAAACTGTATGCTACGCGAATTGCACGATACTCATTTAGGTATTACTAAAACTAAAAGTAATGCACGAAGTAGAATGTGGTGGCCTGGCATAGACGGGGATATCGAGCGGTGGATAGGATCGTGCGCGACGTGCGCTAACGCGCGCCCCGCGCCTCCACGCGCCGTTCCCGCGCCGTGGCCCGCTGCCGCGGAGGCCTGGCAGCGCGTGCATATTGATTATATGACCATCGGGCAGAGGATGTATCTCGTTGTTATAGACTCATATAGTAAGTGGCTGGAATGTCTACACATGAATGACGGAGTTTCCACAAAAGCCTTAATAACGAAATTAAAGGGTATATTTTCCACCTTTGGTATACCGAATGTATTGGTGTCCGATAATGATCCAAAAATCAATTCTGCCGAATTTAAGACTTTCTGTTTGGCTAACGGTATTAAATACACTCGAGAGCAATGAATCCGGGTCACTTAAAGAATCCTAAAAATCTCGGAAACTAAAAATGCTAGGTTAATGCAATAAATTGTATTTAATAGACAATGTAATACTCCTTAAATGAAGGTATTAAAACTTCTTAGTTATTGTAAAGTTATATCATAAAAAAATCAAATTTGAAAAAGGGCCACTTTCGAAGATGGAACTACGAAATTACAGCATTTGGTGTTGCTTTTGTTTGTAATCTGTCATTTATGTGGGTACATAAACCATGTTGATAGTGCTCTATATTCATTAATCAAGCTGAAATTATGACGCTTACGCCTGAAGAATGCACCAGAATACTTACAATGCTGGAAACCGGCCGGAGACAGCGCGATACAGCCAGGACTGTCGGTGTGTCGCTGTCAACAGTACAAAGAGTTCTCCGACGTTACGAAGAAACTGGTTCTAACCTACGCAGACCAGGAACGGGCAGAACCAGGTGTACCACAGCACGAGAAGACCGATACTTGGTGAACACCATGCTTCGAAATCGCTTTCTCACAGGAACTGAACTCACCAATCAGTTTCGACGCCTCGGAGGAAGTAACCCAAGTGCATGGACAGTAAGACGTCGGCTTGCTGAATCTAACTTAAAACCCCTTAGACCTGCAAACGGCCCTAAACTGGAGCGTGGGCATCGTATTTCGAGACTAAGGTATGCCCAGAGCCACGTAAATTGGAGTATTGAAGATTGGTCAAAAGTTATGTTCTCCGACGAATCAAAATGTATGCTCTACAAGCACGATGGAAGACACAGAGTGTATCGAAGACCAGGGGAAAGATTCAAGCAAGCATGCATCGAAGAAAAAGTAGCCTACGGTGGTGGGTCTGTACTTGTGTGGGCCGGAATTTCTTCTGAAAGTCGCACAGAGCTGGTGATCATAGAAAACGGCTCTTTAACTAGCGTAAGATATGTGGAAGAAATCCTCAATGATCACGTTGGTCCATTTATGGTCAATTTAGGTGAGGATGCTATATTTATGCATGACAATGCCCGACCTCATACAGGTAGGATTGTGAATGACTACCTTCAAGAGATGAACATTACTCGTATGGAGTGGCCAGCGCGCAGCCCGGATATCAACCCGATCGAGCATGCTTGGGACGAGCTAGGCAGATGCGTAAAACAACGAAACCCTCCCCCAATCACGCTTCGTGAGCTCAAAATTGCTCTCACAGAGGAATGGGAGAATATTCCCCAAAATCGTATAAGGAACTTGGTGTACAGCATGCCAAACCGCGTAAACGCAGTAATGGAAGCACGAGGAGGCAATACGAAGTATTAAAATTCAAGAAAATCGTAATAAAGTTCAAAAATTTCATGTTTCCTATTTTTGTTTTAAGGAGAGATCAGCAGTTTTTTCTTTATGTAATTTTGTGTTAATAAAATGTATGGTGACTCATATTTTTTTTACTTTCATTTAAGGAGTATTACATTGTCTATTAAATACAATTTATTGCATTAACCTATCATTTTTAGTTTCCGAGATTTTTAACATTCTTTAAGTGACCCGGATTCATTGCTCTCGAGTGTATATGACATCCCCTATTTATCACCCATGTAGTAATGGCTTAGCTGAAAACTCCGTTAGGACATGTAAAAAAATGTTAAAATGTATCTTACAGGACAACTTACCACTGTATCAAATCAACGAACTGTTGTTAGGCTATTTGTTTAATTATCGTAACACCGCGCACTGTACCACCGGGGAAACGCCGGCCGAAATGATGTTTGGTAGGAAGCTGAGATCTCGTCTGGATTTAATTATACCTACCAAGACACCTATAGAATCATCGGCAGTACACGGAAAAAGACAGTATGCAATCGGTGATGTCGTTTGGACCCGCTGGTACGGCGCACGGCAGGAGACATGGAAATTAGGTGTAGTAAGGAATAAAATAGGTAACAGGATGTACAACATTTTTATTAAAGATTTGAGGATCTTATGTATCAGACATGTTGACCAAATCTTTAAATATACTGGTAACAGCCAGCCTTTAGGCCCTAGGGGGCTTCAACCATCCGATACTTCTTCCGAGGTGAGCACTTGTAGTGAGTTGCCGGTAGGGATAGATGACAATGAGGAGGATGTATGGAGCGATTGTGAGGCAACTGGGAGTGAGGGGGTGGTCGTGGATAGCATGGCAGTACCGCCCATGTCAGTGTCGACAGCAGAGCCTGAGGGTAATGAACCCGCAAAAACGGTAGAGTCTACAGTAGACGTAACACCAGCACCATCGGCCACACCCTCACGCTCAAGGCGTCCCAGAACCGCAGTCGACTATAAAAAGTATTTTTAGTACTCATCGTACATTATTATTATTAATTGTTAACAGGTTCGAAAATAGTGTGGAGGAATGATATATTTGTACCTACCTCGCTGTGCGTAGTAACAAGGACGCGTGGCGCGCATGCGCGACACGCCCACTTCGTCATACGAGCGACCGGCGCAGGACTTGCAGTCCTTTCGTTCGCCAGTAATAAACTACGTTTCACTGAGAGTGCGTGTTTCATTGTTCTGCAAACCTATCATGCATATTATAAGATAGGTGTGAGGGTAACTACTCACCAGCGGTGACGAAAATTTAAATTTTGAAAAAACTTACGACGGTTAAAAATTATTTGAAAAAAGGATAAAATAATTTAAGAACCCCCGACTTAATATTGAAAAACCCCCAGCAAAAAAAAATACCTCCAAATAGTTAAAATTTATTGCTCTCTTAAAAGTAAAAATAAAAATTCAGAATTAAAAATTTTGAAAAGACCCACGACTGTTAAAAGTAATTGAAAAAAAAAATACAGACGAATTGAGAACCTTCTCCTTTTTTGGAAGTCGGTTAAAAAGAATAAAATAATTTAAAAACGCCCCTGACTTCAAAATTTAAAAGCCCCCTATATGAAAAATTCCTCCAGAAAGTTATAATAACGTTGTTGTGTCGGGGGACCTCTAACTTGTAAAGCACCCCCCACACATGTTATAGGAACGATCCCAGGTCCCCCGACCCTGCAACGCTATTATAGCCTTTTGGAGGAATTTTTCATGTCGGGGGTTTTAAATTTTGAAGTCGGGGGCGTTTTAAAATTATTTTATCCCTTTTCCAATTACTTTTAATAATCGTGGGTCTTTTCGAAATTTATGATTTTGATTTTTTGCTCAAAACAATTACGATTTGGATCTCTTATTCATCTTGTGAAGCGTGTGACAGCATTTCAAACCAATTTTGGCATGAATAAATGGAATTATTCGGTATAAATTGCTAAAAATACAATTAATTGGACAGGTTTACAAATGAAATATTTTGATTATGGTTTATTTTTTGGGCTCTTCCAACTCAAAAGGTTGCCGAGCCCTGTCCTAGGTCAATGGCAACTACCCTATCCATTTTGATTACCTTGAAAATGTCACTGCCAATGTGTGAATGACAAACAAAGTGATTCTATAACTAAGGGTTTGGGTTTATAGGGGCAATTATCGTTTTTCATATATTTTCCTTTTTACAATAATATTCATCTGCAGTATCATTTTTCGCACAATTCCTACATAACTATCATACACTAACACCATAAATCATTTTCTCAAAGTGTCTCTTTAACAAATAATAAAGTGTCTCTTTAACAAATAATAAAACCATCACTGTGTCATTCTCATCACGCCCTTAAACTTCTCAAATCGCCTTACGTCCTTAAGCTTCTTACCTTTGACCTTGCAAGGATCCATTGCGAATTTTTGTGACAGTTTTCTATTATATTCTAAAGAAAAAATACTGTTTCAATAGCCTTTTCGAAGACTATGAACACCATCAAAAAGGCGTTGTCGATTGAATTGAAAAGCTTAAAACTTTTACCTTAATAACTGCTTTTACAACAGTTAGGTAAAGAGTTTGAGATCTCTTTCTCAAATTATTTCCATGCCATCGTTTAAATCATCTCTTTGTTGTGTGTACTACTTAATCTTTGCGCTTTTCGTTGTAAGACCTAAAACTTAAAGATTTAAAAAATACGTATAAGTTCATATTCTGGCTTCTTTTAGGATGCAACCCGCTGGTTCCCTCACGGTCGCATCCCAAAAAAAGCTAATCGGTCATTCCAGACAAAACCCTGTCCCTGTAACAAATTTCAGTAAAATCCGTTTAGATTGTAGAGCGTAATAAAATATCAAACATCTGCACAAACACCTTTTTATTATTGGTAAGATTCAGAATTAGATGTCACACTATTAGAACACTCACACACTCAAATAGTATAACAATTTATCTTGAACAAAACATAGATCAAAATCGCCATCGATAAGTATTCGATTTTATGAAAAACGCGATCGAGTCATTGCAGTAACTATATCGGCATTAGTGCGAGGCCGCATTTGCGTTTTTCCGCGGCGGTTTCTAACCTCAAAATGTCATCAAACTGTCAAAATCAATGAAATCAAGTCAATGTTTTGAAATTTTGAGGTTAGAAACCGCCGCGATAACCGCAAGTGCGGCCTCGCCCTTATTCTGATGAAAAAAGTAATACACGTCATTTGTAACTGAACCATTTTGATAATGGAACCACAGAGCAACGCCACCGTACTACAGGGGTAGACATAGAGTGTTTGCTCTATACATATCTTTCTGTCATATGCTGCAAGGGGAAACCGTTTTTTTTACACCACTACAAAAGCAATCGGCTGTCGCTATGGAACTTACACAAACAATTAAAATAATACATTCATAATTTCATACAGACACACACATATATATTATACTTTTTATAATGTGTGTGTAAAAAAGTAATTCTTTTGGATTGCGTTTGACAGAGGGAAAACGTCTCAGTAAGGTCATTAAATAATCTAAGCGCACGGCAGTGCGCAGGCCAAGTTCCAGCAACAGGCCGAGCGCATGCCGTACTCTATTTACACGAACCGCTTCGACCCACTTTTGACCCCCATGTAGCTCAGTGCCTATTGCAAGTACAGAAATAAAATTGTACGCACGTAATCATATACTAGTACTAAGGCAGTGTACCAAATTTCATAGATGTAGCTTTAGTAGATCCTGAAATATGACCCTGTGAATATAGCTAATTTTGGCACTGACTGACTCACTCACTGACCGGTCATCAAAACCTCTAGGCCACTTCCAACTGTCCTAGCGTTATGAAATTTGGCACACAGATCGGGTGTTATATGTAGATTAACGAAAAATTGAGTAATTTAAGAAATCGGTCAAGCGTGAGTTGGAAAAGGGTTACAAAGTTTGTATGGGACCACAGGATTCCTTGGTCGGATCTTCTTCAAATTTTGCATAAATCATCTCTAACATAATTGATGGAAGATGTGTTTCGTATTTTATTGAAATTCATTCCAGAACATGGCTAAAAGGGGGTAACAATTATTTTCTTCGGGGGGTTTTGATTCGAATTTGTATCAATACTTCTTTGATGAGAGGACTCTTTTGATTTAATTTACTTTTTATTTTCACACATGTCATCTTAAAAAACTCAATCAGATTTGAGAAAGATGTTGTCAAGGTTTTGATTAATGTCAATCAAATGCTCTATACATACAAATTATGGAAAAGTCAATACTGTACATTGTTATTCATATTTGTGAAATATTTGGATCAAATCCGTCCAGTAGTTTAGAGATCAGCAAGCATTCTAAAGGATGAGTCACGCTAGACCGTACCGGGTCCGAGCCGAGTGTCGGCTGTAGCACGGTCACTGAGCTGGTTGCATTTACGACTGCTCGGGTGAAGCTCGGCGGCACTGTATTCATGCAACGGGCCATGGCCGAGCCGAGGCAGGACCGAGTTGTTACCGAGCGCTTTCCGTAGTTCGGCTGTCACTCAGTTGCCGCTCGGTTTAACGCATAGACTTAGCGAAAAATTCTAAATCTATGGTTTAACGCGTAGATTTAGCGCGATAAATTCTAAATCTATGGTTTAACGTGAGTTTGTTCACACAAAATATATATAATATTGACCTTGCTGCGGCCGGCACTCGGCTCGGACCCGGCAGGGCGTAGCGTGAGTCATCCTTTTTAGGGTTTCGTACCCAAAGGGTAAAGAAAGGGACCCTATTCATGAGACGTCACAGTCCGTCTGTCTGTCTGTCCGTCAGGAGGCTGTATCTCATGAACAGTGATAGCTAGAGAGTTGAAATTTTCACAAATTATGTGTTTTTGGTGGCGCTATAACAACAAATACCGAAAATAAAAACATAATAATATTTAAGGGGGGCTTCCATACAACAAAGGTGTTTTTTAGTGACTTTGTCTTATAAGTTCGGTAATAAGGTATCCTTCACAATTTAAATACGTTATGTAACGTTGTGGAACAACGGGTGCAATTAGGGGTTCAACATTAGGGGTTTTAAAATGAAAACGTAGATTAATAAATGAAAGCGCCATCTACCGAGTTATTGTCGCAACGGCGGAAGCCTCATTCGTATTTAAAAAGCGGTCTTGACGTTTAGTAGTTTCGAGTGGTGCCGCTAGAGGCGCTGTACAAAAATATAAAAACAACCGCGCGCGAATTTCGAAGCCCCATTACTCAAATAATCTAAATATAAGACACTGTGCGTAGGTGCATCAGAGTATAATTTCAAAGTGAAAAAATATTATAGGGAGCCAAGTACTCCCAAACTGATCAGCGATTTAGCTGCGAGCGTCAATAACCCCATCATTGGGTGAGTCAAATTAATTATAATGAATCTAGATTTTTAAAACAGTGAAAATTAACGGCTGTTGGTCAACCCTGTTATGGGAGGGTAGATTACAGGGGTGTGAAAAAAAGGTCTCTGTAAACTTAGTATATAACCAAACATTGTAAGGCAGCCGACTCCTGACAGGTTTAACAGGGACCGGCTGTCTTAGCAATGGGCGGGAAAAAGGGTTCCAGCTAACCCGTCATCTGGAACATTCCAGGGTCCACCCTACGGGTTGTCAACGTCCACCATACGGGTTGTCAAGATCCACCCTGCGGGTTCCAAGCAGGAACGTCCAGCCTACGGGATCCAGAGATCCACCCTTCGAGTTCGACGAGAACCTTTTACCCTACGGGCTACAGGAGATATCTTACTCTCCGGGTTGAAAACACCGTGCCAGCCGAAGTTGTGGACGGCACGGCTACATCAACAACTGCAGCATTCTAAAGGAAGGCAAAAACTAAGATAAGTCGGAACCCTGTGAAGGCCTTCGGAAACCGCACTTTCTGCCTGAAAATACCCACGACCCCGAGTTATATCTAATTTGCAATAAACTATCATTTTAAAATTTAATCTCAACTTCTTATTTATTCTCTCTTTTTTCTTCCTGAAAGCCCTTAGCTTTTCAGTGGCGCCCACATCGTGGTTTCGGGTAGCGAGAAAGCGGTTTCCGACGGGAGTCGGAGGTCATAATTATAAGATTATTCAATTTGTGTAAAATAGTCTTAAGAGTGCCCGTTAGCGGGGTAGTTTCCCTCCAAATTATTACAACTACCCAGGAATTTGGCTCTCCTGACCTCTGCTGCCAACTTGTTCTTTCCGGCTTATTTTGTGTGTTTTTTAGTTATTTTAGACAGATTTCGGCAAACTCAAGAACAAGGCAAAATTTGAATTTTTCTCAACATAATTGTAATTTTTCCAAATTTTAACGGTCCCCAATTTATTTTTCACACCCGCAAGCATTTATTTTATGGTGGAAAAATTTTAATTAAATTTAAAGTAACAGTTTTTTTTGTTTTGTTCCAATTTTAAATATTACTTTATTAAAGTCTGAAGTAAAACTTCACATTTGAAACGCTTACATTAATATTAGTAAGTGATTGGTATTGCCTATATTCATCGTAAAAAGTAGTCACAGGATATCACCACCACAATTTTTATTTTGTACGGCGTCAAACCGCCTCAATTTGTGTATGATTTTGTTGTATTTCCCATATGTGAATTTACAGCGAGACCAACAGCCGATAATCACACGTCTGGGTGACAATCCCCATTGAAATTTCACTCTAGTAAAACGGTAGAACAAAGATTTTACAAATTTCACTTCACGTAAATTTTAAAAGATTCATAATTGTTTCACTTTTCGAATTACGTCGAATTCTGATACACTGAAGTACAACTGTAAGAAAAAACATTCCAAACGTAGATCACGCAGTGAATACATTCTTGCCAAAGAACAATTATAAACTATTAACTTTGATTCGTGTTCCAAATAAACAACGGCAGATGTTGCTTTCATAACGTTTACGAGTAAGTTGAATTACTAGCTCGATAGTAGAAGAAATTTTTTTTTCCATATAAACTGTGGGTGGAAGTGAATATAATACACTCCGGGCACCAACAGTCTCATACAAAACATTTCCAGAATCGTCCAAGTACGAATCGGTTTTCAAACAATTCGAAATATTCAAGGGTTCCGTAGTGGTGAGGAACAATTTACATAAAAGGTTGGTTACTACCATATAGTTTATTTCAAGAACCGTCCAAGTGCGAATCGTCTTTGACACAGTTCAGAATAATTAAGGGTTCCGTAGTAGTAAGGAACGATTTAAAGAAAAAATTAGTGGTACGAGTTAAAATACAATTAACTCGTAGTACGTTCGTGTGAATAGTTACATTTCAATAAAAATAATAGCAGCGTCGAAAATTGCATTATTCGAGTAAAGCTGTAAAACACTTAGTTAATTTCATCAACCCATCATCACACACTTCACTTTCACTACTCACTGCTTAGGATTAGATTACATTTAAACACAGACAGACAGACAGACAATTAATTTCTAGAAGGGTCCAATCTATTAATTGAGTGAAGGAACCCTAAAAGGTACTATTTCCAAACTTAAGTATTTCCTAAAGCAAATACTAAGTTTTATAAAGGTTCAATTTATAATTCGGTTCAACGAACCCTAAAAAGTAGAATTTATTTTTCGTTATTCGGCGGGTGGATCGAAAAATATTCACATTCCTTAACATTCAACAAGACGTAAACAGACAACGATAAGGGCCGTCGTTCACTACAACAGAATTCGTTAGCGAATATAGCGAACATTCGTTGTTTACATAAAATTAACTTTTCATGTAAAATAAGTAGCAGATAAATACACTATACATTGGTAAATAATCATCATCACTAAAGATTCCCGGCTAGAGTAATTGAAATAGTCAGTACAATGGCATTCAAATCAAATTTCACATCGCTTCCAAAAGCGGAACTTGCATATGAAGTTAAGATCCGGGGAGAGGAACCTGGTTCAACGGTGGCGGCCCTCAGGCAATTACACTGCATTAAAATGCATTCACTAATAGTTTATATAGTACATCAGTACAGTTACACAATAGGTTTTGATAATGTTTTTTTTTGGGGAAATATAAGGGTGTTAGCACACCGCAACATAATATTAATGCCTAGGTGGCACATATAGGTACCACATTTCGTGTCATGTTACACGTATATATATGATCATACGGAAGTTTCACATTACACTTACATAATAATTAAGTAGTGTATATTCATCACATATTCATCACAATTGTCTTCACACACAATTCCAAGCACTTCATAATCAGTTTTTTTTTTGTTTGTTTACATAGTGACACTTGCATTTCGTGGTGTGTGACCCCCAAAGGCGGAAGTAGGGGGCAAACTAGCTACAGGCGAGTCACTTTCGTAGATTAGAGAGAGGGACTCAAATGTCCTAAGTTTTGTTCCCGACCAAAGCTGACGGGTGGTTATATGGCATGGAATGTAGTGTGACACTGGCCTTAGATGCAACGATGAATAACACGTTTGCATCAACACGATTACGTCAGCAGCTTACGCGCAAACAAAATAAAACTTGCACAGGGGAGATTTCATACGTACATACATACACATTATTTATTTAAATACATTTTACACTGACATGGTGGCAAACAAGGGCACCATATTTTGTTTAGATATTTGGCAGAATGGCCAAAGATCAATGATCTTCGTCATTTATTAAGGTTGACATAATAGTCATAGTCAACATTCTTCTACTAAAGTTGAGAATAAGCATTTGTCTTTTGTTATTGATACTAAGATTGCGAATATGCACTTGGTTTTTTATTTTATTTGGTTAAAGGGCTAAATAGCCTAGTAATTAGTTAGGGACACTACACACTACACACTACACACGACTTTCAAATAAGTACACAGAACAACGTGACAAACACATGCCGTGTTCGTCATGGGGACATAAGGGTTAATTAGCAACACGAAGGATTCTGCAAGTAAATTATTTTCTATCACTTTTCTGTTTCTTGGTTTAGTTGGGAGTTTTCTGTTAGTTGGAAGCATGGGTCTATCCCTAACAGAGTTCGTCGGTTACTGTTAGTTGGCAGCATGGTCGTGCCCTAACAGATTAATGGTGTAGGTTTATTACTGTTTCGAGGAAGCATGAGTCTTACCCGAACAGATTTATGGTGTAGGTTTAGTACTGTTACGAGGAAGCATGAGGCTTACCCGAACAGAATTATGGTGGACTGTTATTTGGCAGCATTTGTCTTGCCCTAACAGTCGTAGGTGTAGATCACCGTTATCTTTATTTTCGTCATATGGCTACTCCTACCACTCGGAAGCTAGAGGCTTGCCCTGGGGGATAGTCCATCCTATGAGTCGGAAGTGTTACACTAGCCCTAGTAGGATGTTCTTCTCTGGGACGGTTGTATAAATCCCAGCCTTCAGCAAAAAGCCTTATTATACACACCCCACTTTCAGGCGGTGCGTATTACCTGAACCTTCAACCCAAAGCCTCAAATACGTCTTTTCTCTTTCTGTCCTATAAGATCCTTCAGAATCACCTTAATACATCCTGCGAGTTGGTTTCATTAAAGTTAAGGCCGACTCTTCGCTACACCCAGCATCATCTCATTCACACAACACACTAACATACACACACACATAGACGAGTATTAGGTATTATGTTAGGGGCGTTCGAGGACGAACGCAGCATTTGACGCGTTAGGGTACGTCAAACGCTCACCGGGGAGGGGAGTATGTAACGTTGTGGAACAACGGGTGCAATTAGGGGTTCAACATTAGGGGTTTTAAAATGAAAACGTAGATTAATAAATGAAAGCGCCATCTACCGAGTTATTGTCGCAACGGCGGAAGCCTCATTCGTATTTAAAAAGCGGTCTTGACGTTTAGTAGTTTCGAGTGGTGCCGCTAGAGGCGCTGTACAAAAATATAAAAACAACCGCGCGCGAATTTCGAAGCCCCATTACTCAAATAATCTAAATATAAGACACTGTGCGTAGGTGCATCAGAGTATAATTTCAAAGTGAAAAAATATTATAGGGAGCCAAGTACTCCCAAACTGATCAGCGATTTAGCTGCGAGCGTCAATAACCCCATCATTGGGTGAGTCAAATTAATTATAATGAATCTAGATTTTTAAAACAGTGAAAATTAACGGCTGTTGGTCAACCCTGTTATGGGAGGGTAGATTACAGGGGTGTGAAAAAAAGGTCTCTGTAAACTTAGTATATAACCAAACATTGTAAGGCAGCCGACTCCTGACAGGTTTAACAGGGACCGGCTGTCTTAGCAATGGGCGGGAAAAAGGGTTCCAGCTAACCCGTCATCTGGAACATTCCAGGGTCCACCCTACGGGTTGTCAACGTCCACCATACGGGTTGTCAAGATCCACCCTGCGGGTTCCAAGCAGGAACGTCCAGCCTACGGGATCCAGAGATCCACCCTTCGAGTTCGACGAGAACCTTTTACCCTACGGGCTACAGGAGATATCTTACTCTCCGGGTTGAAAACACCGTGCCAGCCGAAGTTGTGGACGGCACGGCTACATCAACAACTGCAGCATTCTCAAGGAAGGCAAAAACTAAGATAAGTCGGAACCCTGTGAAGGCCTTCGGAAACCGCACTTTCTGCCTGAAAATACCCACGACCCCGAGTTATATCTAATTTGCAATAAACTATCATTTTAAAATTTAATCTCAACTTCTTATTTATTCTCTCTTTTTTCTTCCTGAAAGCCCTTAGCTTTTCAGTTAGTTAATTTGAACATTTCATCAAGATCATTCATTCCCTTTACACCATGCAAATTAAATGAATACTGTAGGAGGTATAGCACAATCAAATGTTGCTCAATGAAATTAATTTCGTGTCGCCATGATTGAACAATATACAGGTCACATACTAACTTATTTTTCGACTTTCATCGTAAATATTTGTTCTTTAAAAAGTGAACAACGCTTTCAGCAGATTACTTTAGGTAGGTGTAATATTTCAAAGATAGCTATTTCATAGGAAATAGTAAACAAATAGTCCATATTTTAGATTTTTCTCCAGTATAAACAATTTACGTACAAACACACAATTTATGTCATAGACGTAGATATTGTGTTTATAATGTCATCATTCAAATGTCATCAATATTCTGAAACAAAAAATTAAACATAGAGTTCACAAACTCTTTTTGAAATATATACTGTACCTACCGTAGAGAATCTATACAAGGATAGTTAACACTATAGAGCAACGCGACCTGTCTAATAACGCGCGTTGTATAACACTATAGAGCAACGCGAACTGTCTAAAGACGCGCGTTGTATAACACTATAGAGCAACGCGAACTGTCTAAAGACGCGAGTTGTATAACACTATAGAGCAACGCGAACTGTCTAAGACGCGCGTTGCTATGTGTTAATAGGTAATGAGGGCAACCAGTAGACGCTTGAAATACTCACAGAATATCGAGCATTGTATTTTCATAAAAAAATAATAATTGAAACAAAATGGACCTTTACTGGGACATCCTTTCAAGAGCTTGTCTTGTTGAGAGAGAGGAATCATCCATTAAAGATTTTCCATCTCGTTAAATAAAAAGAAAAAAGGGGGGCTCCCATGCAACAAATAGGTACGACTTTTTGTTGTTTTTTGATACGGACCCTCCGTGCGGGAGTCCGACTCGCACTTGGCTGGTTATAATATGCCAAGTTCAAATTTAGAAGTATCATTATTTTAGGTATTTTTAACCAAGTAGGTACCTATACGTATTTTCACAACTACACCGTATTTTAAGTTGGGTGTATGGTAAAGTGAATTTCGGCCATATGGACCGTTGACGTGAATGCGGTGGTGGGTAATGGCTGGATTCGAAAGGTGGTGGTCTGAGTGTGGTGGCGAGTCTTGGGAATGGCAAATGTTTACCAGTGGATTAGGCTGTTGATGAAGATGATTATGATCGATTTTAAAGTACATCTAAACTTGGCATTGGATTGGATTTCAACCCTTTTTTAGGCGAACAATTAGCCCATAGGAACTTGGCCTCCTTTTCAACAGGGATGTTTTTGGTGGGATATAGTTAACTAGAAGCACGGTTCTTAAGGAATTTTTGTTTCAATTTTGTTGAGGACATGCTCATGTAGATCCCAGGCAGGGGGGGGAGGGGCTGTCATTGTCAATCAGCTATATTCAGAAATTAGGTATTGAAATATTGCACGTCCTTTTTAATCAAAACAATATTTACCTATGTTTAGATGTTTACAATAATATTTTTTTTTTTTGCCAAGCAGCAGTTTGTCTTCAGATCGGCCATAGGAAGTACGCTTCTATGGCGCCTCCCCTTCCGATAAAAGTCATAAAGGTCGTGTTGCTCTATACCACAGAATAAATAAATGAGAGTAACAAAACTGCTTCAACGAATTCTATCAAGTACCAATTCCGTCTCCCTTGACACGAAACCTGTTGTTAGAGTTAATTAACATGTCTACATTGTTATCACTGCCCGTTTTTCCAAAAAAACGGTATGTCAGAGATATTATTGTGATCGAGTGTTTGGCAAATAAGATAAAAAGGTTGGTTTTTGTGTGAAAGTAATCGGTCAAGTACCAGTTGAAAATTGATTTTTTATAACACTAAGGCGGCAGACAAGCGTACGGCCTCACCTGATGGCAAGAGTTATCGTAGCCTATGAACGTTTGCAACACCAGAGGCGATGCACTCGCGCTGCCAACCCCACAAGAACCTTTTAAAGCTTTTTGAAGAATCTCAACCCGTATGCGTTTGGTTAAGGGTGGTGAAAATAATACAATAATTCTCTAAAGAGGTTCAAGAGCCAAAACTTTATTGATAGAGCTAATTCTCTTTCTTAATTATTATAAACTAGCTGTTCCGCGCGGCTTCGTCCGCGTAGAAGTCCTTATCGCGTAAAATTATTACCTTCATTTTGTGCAGGCAGTTAAAAAGTAACTTATATGTCCTTTCCTTGGAGAAAAACTATCTCAATACCAAATTTCATCAAAATCGTTTCATCGGTTTTGGCGTGAATTTTTTTTTCCTGGAGTAAGTGCGATTTGATTGTTACGACGTTTCACACCCCCGTGCGAATGTAATCAGTATACTCTGTGGTTCTAGGAGGAGTCTGTGGAGCGTCCTAGCCTACGCTTGTGGTCTAGATCCACAGATATACTGTCCACAACCACACGCGGATTAGAAACCGCGTGACTATGAAACCGCTCTAATGCAATTCTTATAAACTAGAGTCGACGTGAAACTGCAAACGTCTGCGATGGCGTACGTGTGGTAGGCCGTATGCTTGTCTGCCACCTTAGTCGTATTATAACTACAAATAAATCAAACTTTATATTTCGGGCTGAATCGATCAGTTAGTCTATATTAATATTATAAAGAGGAAAGATTTGATTGTTTGTGGGTTTGCATTTAACAGTCTCTGAAAATACTAAACCGATTTTCAAAATTCTTTCCGGTCAACATAGGCTATATTTTATTCTCGTATTCGCTCTCGGAACAGGATCTACGCAGGTGAAACAGCGTGACGTTCGCTAGTCATATAAACGCCAGCTTACAAATTAGCTAAATATATCAATGTTCTTATTAAGGAGGAAACTGACTTGGTTCTGAAATTGTGTACACATGTTACAGTTATAACATAATTGGTAAAGTCAAAGATATACTGTTGCGGCGTAATTCTATATCTCTGGGGAGGTTGAGTGATATTCTCTGATGAATTTCCGCGCTGTAGCGTTTTCATTTTTATTTATTAGATGATTTCACATTTAATGGAAATAAAAATCATCCGCTTTCCACTCGAGGAGCGGGTGTACCTTACTTAACCTAGTTGCAACAACCGCCCATTACAAGATACTTGGAGGGTCCTATACACACACTTCTCAAAGATTGAAATGTCTTCAACGTGAATTACGATAGTATATTTATATACGAATATATCGCTAGATGGTGCTCGCGGCATAACCCACGTGATATTTTATTTGCGTTTCCACTTCCTATGGGAACTTTTCTTTGTCAATGATGTCAAAATGTGTCGAAGTTCAATAACGCACCATGCTTGAAGAATACCTACAATACGCACAGTTATGATGGAAAATATAATAAAATTGTCATTTTTAGTACTTTCCTTAAAAAAAATTCAATTCCTTTCGAACTTCGACTGGACTTTCACAATGATTATAAAACCAAATTTGCCCAATCGTCTAATTTTTATAAACACAAATGTAAAAAAGTATCAAGAATGTTTGTGAGGAACTAAAAATATTACCTTCTCAAACTTCACAATACTTTGGAGAAGAAACTTTTTTGTACGTCAAGGGAGTGCATTTATTCCAAAAGCTTTTAGGGAAAAAGTTCTTGCGTAAACTGTAACGAATATTTACTGCCCATAAATATGACTGTTTTTGTTGCGTTTTCTTAAAGCTTGCGGGCTTGGGCGTATTGTTGGCTTTAGGTGCAGCAGGGACTGATACTCGAAAACGTACCGACCCAAATAGTTTCGTTTAATATAAACATTATAAAGTCAGGAGATGACTAGTAATCAACTGATAATTAAGTCTGAAATTGGACGCTTCCACCGCGAAATTGGGCTGATAGCTAATAATATCAAACAGTCATACAATAATTTATCTATTCAGCAATACAAGCGAGAGTAACACCTCTGGGCGTCGATTCTCTATTCATACGATGTGAATGCGTGGACGGAAAATTACGAGTGAAACGTCATGTGTCTCATTTCTATAGTGTCAAGAATTACTATAGTGTACAAGATGTTTTAACGGATTGTGAGGTTTAACCAATGACCAATGTTAATAACTACACTCGAGAGCAATGAATCCGGGTCACTTAAAGAATGTTAAAAATCTCGGAAACTAAAAATGATAGGTTAATGCAATAAATTGTATTTAATAGACAATGTAATACTCCTTAAATGAAAGTAAAAAAAATATGAGTCACCATACATTTTATTAACACAAAATTACATAAAGAAAAAACTGCTGATCTCTCCTTAAAACAAAAATAGGAAACATGAAATTTTTTAACTTTATTACGATTTTCTTGAATTTTAATACTTCGTATTGCCTCCTCGTGCTTCCATTACTGCGTTTACGCGGTTTGGCATGCTTTACACCAAGTTCCTTATACGATTTTGGGGAATATTCTCCCATTCCTCTGTGAGAGCAATTTTGAGCTCACGAAGCGTGATTGGGGGAGGGTTTCGTTGTTTTACGCATCTGCCTAGCTCGTCCCAAGCATGCTCGATCGGGTTGATATCCGGGCTGCGCGCTGGCCACTCCATACGAGTAATGTTCATCTCTTGAAGGTAGTCATTCACAATCCTACCTGTATGAGGTCGGGCATTGTCATGCATAAATATAGCATCCTCACCTAAATTGACCATAAATGGACCAACGTGATCATTGAGGATTTCTTCCACATATCTTACGCTAGTTAAAGAGCCGTTTTCTATGATCACCAGCTCTGTGCGACTTTCAGAAGAAATTCCGGCCCACACAAGTACAGACCCACCACCGTAGGCTACTTTTTCTTCGATGCATGCTTGCTTGAATCTTTCCCCTGGTCTTCGATACACTCTGTGTCTTCCATCGTGCTTGTAGAGCATAAATTTTGATTCGTCGGAGAACATAACTTTTGACCAATCTTCAATACTCCAATTTACGTGGCTCTGGGCATACCTTAGTCTCGAAATACGATGCCCACGCTCCAGTTTAGGGCCGTTTGCAGGTCTAAGGGGTTTTAAGTTAGATTCAGCAAGCCGACGTCTTACTGTCAATGCACTTGGGTTACTTCCTCCGAGGCGTCGAAACTGATTGGTGAGTTCAGTTCCTGTGAGAAAGCGATTTCGAAGCATGGTGTTCACCAAGTATCGGTCTTCTCGTGCTGTGGTACACCTGGTTCTGCCCGTTCCTGGTCTGCGTAGGTTAGAACCAGTTTCTTCGTAACGTCGGAGAACTCTTTGTACTGTTGACAGCGACACACCGACAGTCCTGGCTGTATCGCGCTGACTCCGGCCGGTTTCCAGCATTGTAAGTATTCTGGTGCATTCTTCAGGCGTAAGCGACATAATTTCAGCTTGATTAATGAATATAGAGCACTATCAACATGGTTTATGTACCCACATAAATGACAGATTACAAACAAAAGCAACACCAAATGCTGTAATTTCGTAGTTCCATCTTCGAAAGTGGCCCTTTTTCAAATTTGATTTTTTTATGATGATGATGATGATGATGCCTCCGACCGATTTCGGCCATGGCGACCACTTCGACTCCTAGTCGGCTCGGCGCTGGTGCGCTCGAAGATGGCTAACATAGCCGATCTTCGCGGTGAACTCACGTGTACACAGAGGGCACGTGAGAACACCACTTACGTAATTGTACTGAATGACAGCGGGTGGGCGGACTTTCAGCTCATCACGTTTAGCGTCGAGGTCTGCCTTTCGCTGTTCCTCGAAATCACTTACTCGTCTTTGCACCACCCTTCGCCATTCTGGACGTTGTGCTGCCAAACCTTCCCATTGAGACGGCTCAATGCTGCATCTTCTCATATGACGCTTCTGAACATCTTTAAACCTGAGGAGTTGGCCGCCATGTTTCCGCTTGCCCTCCTCTAGTTCAGAGTAGAAGATGCGTTTCGCCACTCTCTCCTCCGCCATACGTGACACGTGACCGCACCACCGAAGCTGCCGACGCATTAAGTAGGACTCAATGCCTCCGACCTTGGCTCGTCGCAAAACTTCGGTGTTACGCACTCGGTCGGACCATCGGATCTTCATGATGGAACGTAGGCACTTGAGGTGGAAACGATCCAGAGTGCGTATGTGGCGCCGATACACACACCATGTCTCGGAGGAATATAAGAGGTTTGGCAGCACAATTGCCATGTAAACAGATATTTTGGTGGCCAGCTTAAGGTCATGTGAACAGAAAACCTTGGAACGCAGCTTCCCAAATGCTGCTGATCTCATCATCAAGGTCACATTTAGATGTTATAGTGCTCCCCAGATAGCGAAACTTATCAACCTGCTTCAGCATGTCTTGACCCAGCTGTATAGACAGTGTCTCGTGACCATGTGTGTCCAGAGACATCACCTCCGTCTTCTTGACACTGATTTTTAGGCCGAACCTGCAGCACGCTTGGTGAAAACTGGTCATTAGCCGTTGCAGGCCATCAGGGGATTCTGCCACAAAGCATAGGTCGTCAGCATACATGATTTCTGTAATCATTGTATGTGAGACCCTAGTGCGCGCCTTAAGTCTGGCCAAATTGAAAAGACTGCCATCTGTGCGGAAGCGGATGCGGACTCCCTCAGAAAGGGTCTGTAAAACATCCCTGACTACTACTGCTAAGTACATGGCGAACAGTGTCGGCGCTAGAACACACCCTTGTTTCACCCCACAGGTAACGGGGAAGAAATTTGATTGTTCGCCATCGACACCGACGCAGCATTGCATGTCGTCATGCAGGAGTCTAAGAAGTCTCACAAACTTTTCCGTGCATCCTAGCTTCCTTAGAACCATCCAGAGAGCTTCACGAGGCACACTGTCGAATGCCTTCTCCAGGTCAACGAAGCAGAGATATAGCGGACGACCTTGTTCTCTGCTTTTTTCTTGCAGTTGACGCACAGAAAATATTGCTTCACAGGTGCCTCGTTCAGGTCGGAAGCCAAACTGGGTTTCTGGCAGTATCTTTTCAGACAGAGCCTTTAAGCGGTTTAAAAGGACTCTGGCAAAGGCCTTTCCAGGGGCTGACAAAAGCGAAATACCGCTGTAAGAGCCGCAGTCAGAACGGTCACCCTTGCTCTTGTAGAGGGTACAAATGCGAGACACTTTAAAATCATCAGGGACTCGTTCTTCCTCCCACATACGAGCAAAAAGTTTCCAAACCAACATGTACAACTCCTCGCCGCCGTATTTTAACAGCTCTCCTGGTATGAGGTCAATACCAACCGCTCGCTTGTTCTGTTGCTGCCTGATGGCAGAGACAACCTCATCACATGACAGGGGCTCATCCAGCTCAATGGAAAGAGGGAGTTGAGGTATTAGACTCACACTTCGTAAATCAGGTGATCGATCTACGTTGAGCAAGCTGTCAAAGTGTTGGGCCCAACCATTTAGTACATCCTCCTTGTTGATCAATAGGTGCATACCGTCTAACGACTTCAACGGCACCTTCGCTCGGTAGGATGTACCAGTCAGCCTACGTACCTCGGAGTAAAACTCCCCAAGCTGGTTAGTATCAGTGAGCCACTGCATATGGAGAGAGCCTTGTCTCGCCACCATTTGTCTTTTACTTGACGAGACAGCTTCCGTAATTCAAGGTCACTCGCTTTGACTACCGCAACGCTTCCACCTTGCCTACTGTGCTGTTGCAAGAGGTCTCGATGTTTGTTGAATGCTGTCCTAAGAACCTCGTCATTCTCATCAAACCAGTCCTCACTACGACGGCTTTTTATACCTAAAGTAGCTGAGGCTGCCTCCATAAGATGAGAAGAAAAAGTTCCCCAGACTGCACCAACATCACTTGTCTCATTCACTGGCAACAACTTTCCAGACACAGCTTCAGCATATTTCTCCCTCACCTCGAGATTCTTAAGCCTATCCACGTTCAAAGACGCAGACTTTGTAAGTGTGGATCTACGAGGTCGACGGAGGCGGAGCCGTAGCTTTGTGACAACAAGTTGGTGATCAGTCCAACAATGAGCACCACGCATGACGCGAGTGACTTGGACTTGACCAGTATCTCTCTGCCTGACAATAGCATAATCGATCAAATGCCAGTGTTTGGATCGAGGGTGCATCCACGTTGTCTTGTGCTTAGCGGCAAGTCTGAACATAGTGTTCGATATCGCAAGCTCATATTGAGCACAGAGACTGAGTAGCAACTGACCATTGCTGTTCATGTTGCCAACTCCGTGTCTACCCAGGACTCCAGGCCAAGCCTCATAGTCTCGTCCAACTCTGGCATTGAAATCGCCTAGCAATATAACCTGCTCTCTGGCGTTTATACTGTCAAGGCATCGAGATAGTTCCTCGTAAAATTTATCCTTGATGTCATCAGCCTTGTCTAGCGTAGGGGCATAGACACTGATGACATTCAGGTAGTTGTCTTTGTCCAGGTGAAAGCGCAGTGTGGTAACGCGGTCTGAAATATGCACTGGGTGCTCCTCAAGTCGCTTAGCAATGTGATTCTTGATGGCAAACCCTACGCCTGAACGTCGCGGTTCGGAGGCTGCGGTACCTTTCCAAAAGAAAGTATAGCCGCCACCTTCTTCTACCAGCTCTCCTTCATCGGCAAGATGAGTTTCGCTAAGAGCAGCCACATCTACGTTATAGCGATGTAGTTCCCGAGCTACTATGGCACTTTTGCGTTCAGGGCAGGTGTTGGCATCGCGATCAATAAGCGTTCTCACGTTCCACGCGCCGAATGTCATGATAGGTGTTTTCATGGAATGCTTTTTGTTCTTTCGACCACGTATTAGTATGATGCAGTGACAGCCGCGGTTACTATCACCTTCCGAGTAGGAACGAGCATTTTTTAGGGCACCTTTTCTAGCCCCCTCCCCGGCTGAGCGAGGAGAGCAGTGCCTCCCTAAATAGGGCTGCTCTGTCATCCTGGGTGCTGCCGAATCCGCACTGTCGTTCCTAATTTGCAGTACGAAAGCGACCACGGTGTGTACTCACACCCCCAAGACCGCCCATGTGCAGGAATCAGACAAAGACTAGCTTGCATCAAACTAGACCTCTCTACCTCATCCTATCGCCATAGGACTGAAACGCAATTCGGAGTCCAAGATACGGAAGCTGTCAAGTGCGCAGGATATTTGAAGGTGCGCAAGCGTTCGCGCATACGCAGGCGCACACACTCGTCTTCCCCCTCCTGAACCCAGTGGAACGAGAGACCGCCACGACTGGAGGAGAGGTCGGATGATGTGTCTGGCCGACGGTGACTGTACGCCCTCTACCGTCGCCCTAGGCCATCCACCTTGCCTTGCTGACTCGCCGAGTTCGCCAAGCCCTTTTGTATATCTACGGTGGGTTGCCTTCCTCGCCTAATCAGACTTTATGCGCTATGCGGGAGGGATCCGCAATAAACTTGCCACCGAGGTGACAAGCTCCCTCAACCAGGTTTAGCCCGCGAGCCGACGCGGTTTACCGGGGTGTGGCCGCTGCGCGCATTACAACTGCTTGGAGCCACTGGTGAGAGTTCATGGGCTAACAACGAAATTAGCATGTCTCTGCCACTTCTATAATAGAAGTCAGCTGGCAGAAATAGGCGCTATTACCCCACTACACCCCTTTTTTATGATATAACTTTACAATAACTAAGAAGTTTTAATACCTTCATTTAAGGAGTATTACATTGTCTATTAAATACAATTTATTGCATTAACCTAGCATTTTTAGTTTCCGAGATTTTTAGGATTCTTTAAGTGACCCGGATTCATTGCTCTCGAGTGTATAAATGAACACAAAAATACTCATCGAGCCTAATTTGTAATTTCAGTCTAAACTGTACCTACTTACTAAGATAATTCACGTACCTCTACGAAGTCGAATAGAAGGTCTAAAATTGTAATCAACACCTGTACACATTCTTTTTTATGTAAATAAATTTCATTTTCATTTGACAGGAACGGCATAAAATGAGACAGATGTCGTGACCATCCACGCGTCCGTCCATGTTTCAAAATTGGATCCTGGATGGCGATTCTCGATCATACACGACTTCAATGCGTGGATGGAAGATTACGGGTGAAAAATACCTTTGGCTCCATGTTTTGACGTTTCTAAAAATTATGAAATCGACTCGTATTCAGTAGTCTCGAGACTGTGAGAGTGGCTACCAATCGCTAGAGGTCGCAATGGCTTTCCAACCGACCAACGACTAATATCATTTTGGCAAGCGAAATATAATTAAGAGAAAACTTTACGCATACACATATCAGGGGTTTAACCCCGGGCTCTTCCCCGAAAGCAGTGGCAGGGCAGCGTAGAATTTTAGTTGGTAGGAGTCTATAGCGTCTATGAGGAATTTACACACATTAAAAAAAGAACTACATAAGTACGAGTAAAAAGTTAGCAGAGATCTAGAATTATTATAAAATAAATGTCGTATCGTAATCGTGTCGTCAAACTTAAAAGCGTTCTTAAAGTCCGGCCAGGGCAAACTACTGACAACGAGTTTTGAGATACTTTAACTTTGGCGAATCAATTGAATTCCTTTTAGTTCGAGTTCCTTTCAAGGAGATTTAGTGTTCACGAAAGATACTTGGACATTTAGAGATATTGGGTCAAATAAATGAACTTGATAACTATAACTTTGAAAAGCTCTGATCGGAGAAAGACTTAATGCTATTACTTCTTCTGATTTGCTCTCATTAGCAAAGCTGTGCTCCACCTGCTTGGAAATCTGTTACCATTTCCTCATTCAATGGTAACTTAGAACAGGGACAAAAGTAACCCGTGTTATTCCAGACTACGATCTATACCTGTATCATTTTAAGCAGATCTGTTCAGCCGTTGGAGCATGTTAGAGAAATATACATCCATACCATTATTTTTTTTAGCGTGAGAGAATATCCTTCGTGGATGCTATGGCGGACTCCTACCAGCTAGAAAACCTCACGTAACGCCCAACAGCCTACGGTTGGAGCCCCGGGTAAGCCCACGGAAGGATGTCCCAGGACAACATCCATACTTACTTACCAACTTTCGCTTTTAAAATATTTAACACAATACGCAGTCCTTCTGCATTCAGTACATAAAGCTCCCAGTATTCCTTGTTTTGTATTATGTGTAATATTTGTTGATAAAGCGGCAACAGAAATACATCATCTGTGGAAATGTCTGCTGTCGAACTATCACAGTTCATGACAAGGCCTGGTGACAGACAGACAGACAACCGAACAGCCGCGGCTCCTCAGTAATAGAGTTGCGTTATACCCTTTGGGTACGGAACCCTGAAACCATTTACAATATTAAGTATTCACAAATGCTTTCAAGGCGAGAATGTAAGGGTAATGTTTTATCGATGTCTCTTAACATTTTACCTAAATCACAGTCGTGACGTGGCTATTACAATGAAACTACAACGAAGTAACCTTTTACCTTTGTTAGGGTTCCGCAGCAAATAAGGATACTTTTACATGGTTTTCCAATGAATTTTAATGTCGATTCTATTCCTCTGTTTGGTCTCAGATATCACAGTTTTCTTACAATTGGTTTTAAATCGGAGACAAAAAATAAAAGGAATAATACCATCTTATGAATAAGAGACAAAAATATACTAATGTTGAAAAAAAAAAACTTTTAAATGTATAAATGTTTTTTCTTAAATATAATGCAATTTTCAGGTTATGTTAACAGATAGAATAGAATAGAATAGAATAGAAAACACTTTCTTGTACATACACCATATTGAAAATTGCAGAAATGAATCTTAAAATTATCAAACGTACAATGGGCGGTCTTATCGCTTAAAGCGATCTCTTCCAGACAACCATGATGGATTTCCTGAAACAGATGTTGATTTGAAAAAGATTCTGATGTAAGTTATTAAAATTTAAACAATGAAAAAGTATCAAAACTTCTTTTTGTTGAAATAAATCATGTTTTGGCAGAAAAAGCCTAACTTTCAGGAAGTGTTGAAGATTTTGCTACACAAAATTTATGATAAAGACATAAATCAGAAAGCCGGCAAAATTACAAATGACAATGAATAAGATCTCACATTAGATAGTCTGAGTGTATTATTATAAAACTAAGTATGTACCCACCCATTCATTCTGTGTTTTCGCGACAGACAGACAGAGAAGTCTTAGTGATAGGGTCCCGTTTTTACCCTTTGGGTACGGAACACTAAAAAAGATAACGAAACTTTGAAGAACATGAAAGGGTGATGTGAAACTGCTCGTCTAAATATATACCTACTTTATTCCCGTGGGAACTTATTCCGGGGATAAAAAGTAGCCTATGTGTTATTCCAGACTATAATGTATCTCTTTACCAAATTTGAGCCCGAAACATTCAGCGGTTTGAGCGTGAAAGAGTAACAAACATACACACTCACAAACTTTTGCATTTATAATATTATAAGATTAATACGCTTTTATTAGGTCGTCGTGTATGTAACTAACAATATAATGGAATCTAAGGAAACTAATTTAACCAGCTTCCAAGGATCGTAGCGTCATGAAAATTGGCAGATGTACCTATGTAGTTTTGATGATAATACAATAATAAGGTACTTTGAAACTGATATGATAATGGAGCCGGAAGATAGGCACTGAAAACAGGTGGAATCTAAGGTAGCTAATATAACCAGCTTCCAAGGATCGTAGAGTCATGAAAATTGACTCGTTCTCGAACAAGAACTCTACTTTTTGCCACTGTTAACGTATTCCCCTCATGTATCTACTTAATTGTCTGAAAGAAGAGGCGTTCCCTTTGGCAGCATAAACGTTATGCTCTTGTGTGACCTCATGCAGCTTTCGCCAGGATTTTTATTATATAAGGATTAGTATTAATAGGAATTTGCTTACTAAAAAGTCTTTTATGTTCCAGCGCCCCACGCTTTTGCAATCAAATATTGACGTGTTGAAAATATAACTAAAAGCACATAGTTTACACTTCAGCCTAGAAATAGAGGCATTTTGAGCGATCCATAATTTATTTTTGTTTTTTTGGTTTTTTTGTGGCAGACAAGCTTACGGCACACCGGAAGGTTGGTAACCGTAGCCTATAGACGTTTGCAACACCAGAGGCGCTACACACGCGCTGCCGACCCGGGCGCAGGTTGTGACGACCCACAGTTGAAATTTTTCAAGCCGCCCGTAAGGCCTTCAACTTGACTTAACGACTGTCATTTTACTGACAACCGGGACCAACGGCTTATCGTGACTTCCGAAGCACGGAAACGCTCGTAAATAAATGTCACAAAGTGGTCCACGTGGTGGTCACCCATCCATATCCGGCCATAGTAAATGTTGCTTACTGCAGTGATCGTTTACAGAACACTGAGTCCGCGGGGCCACGAGCGCTTCGAGACTTCGTGCATTATAAAAGCGTATTTTTCTAGGGTTTTTAAACCATTTATTTATTACACCGATGTTATATCGAGGCTATGTCTACAGATTTTTTCGATCCGTGGTTATGATTTACAATCTTCGTTATAAGTATTGACGTTCACGCTAAATGAATAAAGTGGCCCCCAATCGCTAGATGCGCCACGGCTTTCCATCAGGCTGGTGGCGACGTCAATTTGGCGTGCTGAATATATAAAAAAAAATGATGGAGTATGTATCAAACGCTCGCAGAAATACATTTAAAACGTCAATATCGGGTTCGTTCTCCACGAATTATATTAACGAGAAGTCCCGGTTTTCAGTCACATGGAAATCGTCAAGCCAAGTAGAAATATGCGGCTTGAAAAATTTCAACACAAGCGGGCTGTTACAACTGCGTCTGACAATTTTCAACACGTCAATAGGAGCACCACTTATTCCTCCATGGATGCTATGCCGGACTCCGACCGACTAAAAACTCACGTAACGCCCAACAGCCTACGGTTGGGAGCCCCTGGTAAGCCCTCCCATGCCTATCCCTTTGAGGATAAATGCGTCACTATACCTATGCACGTCAATGTATGTATGTTATTATAATACAGTTATTGTTGTTATTTACAGTAAATTCCATCAAATGTCATATCACTGTCAATTTATCACCAATTCTCACGTAATTACATTATCTTTGGTAATACAAAAGATAATGTAATAGATACTACGATCTTTTTAGGGTTTCGTAGCCAAATGGCGAAAACGGAACCCTTATAGATTCGTCATGTCTGTCTGTCTGTCCGTCTGTCTGTCCGTCCGTGTGTCACAGCCACTTTTCTCCGAAACTATAAGGTCTATGCTATTGAAACTTGGTAGCTAGATGTATTCTGTGAACCGCATTAAGATTCTTATATAAAACTAGAAAAAAAGCAGTAAATTTTGGGGGTCCCCATACTCAGAACTAAAACTGTAAATTTTTTTTTCATCAAACCCATACTTGTGGGCTATCTATAGATAGGTCTTCAAAAATGCTAGGGAGGTTTCTAACATTATTTTTTTCTAATGTGAATAGTTTGCGCAAGAGACACTTCCAAAGTGGAAAAATGTGTCCCCCCCCCCCCCCCTCTAACTTCTAAACTAAGAGAATGATAAATCTAAAAAAAAATATGATGTACATTGCTATAAAAACTACCAACGAAAATTAGTTTGAACGAGATAGAGCTGGTAGTTTTCTTTTAATACGTCATAAACCGCAATTTCCGGTTAGTGAGATCACTACCACTGCGAACGTGTTAAAACATCAGTCAAATATTACAACGAACTTGTATTGTGTATGTTACAACGAACTTGTAACTGGTATTGTGTATTGTGTATAATTGTGTATGCTAAGAATGTAAAATAAATAAATGAACATTAAATAAATGAACATTAAAGAACTATAAGAACTTTTATATTATGTTACTTGCTGCTACGAAACCCTTCATGGGCGAGTCCAACTCGCACTTGGCCGGTTTATTTCCGCTAATAGAGGAAAATATTCCAAAAACAACATTTCTACGCAAAACCTTGGTTCACGCATGGCAGCGCAGAAATATTGGATAGTAGTTTTTTCCACATCATCTATTCGCAAAGAATCTGTTTATCATAGAAAATCTGGGTGGAAAATTTTATTATATTCTTTCCGCTATCGTTTTCTATGCTAGCGAATAAAATGTAATTGGAATTGTGTGTTATTAGAATTAAAGTCTGTCCAGAAACTCTGCTATAATTGCATTAATTTATCAGTGCATATCCTTTTTAATATCAATTCCACACCTACTACGACCATCATTTACATAAAAAGATAGAAAAAAAAAATTTTCTTTCTTTCATTTCAATCATATTAAGCCTATGGCATTCGACATTAGGATGTATGGATTAGTCAGTTGTTGAAATGTTTTTGTTTATTAAATAGTAAGAAAACATAATAAATAAAAAAATCGCCGAACTGTTTTAAACTATGGTTGATTGAACGATTGAACCAACCATAAATTTGGTTGTCATAATTAGTTACCGGAGGAAGAAGGTAGTTTACCTTTCGACACAAAATGTTAATTAAAAGACTGTTAGTGACAGTTCAGGCCGCAGACGAGATTAATTTCATGAATAAATTTTAAAGTTTCGCGGAAGAAGGTGTAAATTTTGCTGTAAGGCTGTGTTTGATTTGTGATTTTTTTTTAAGATGGGGCGGGCTACTGGGCGGAAACTCCATACAAATGATTCGTTTTTAATTCTGTACTACCTACAAACCTACACTAAAAACACGTTGTGTTTGTACAGAGTTTGAATGTGTGTGTGACCACTAAAGCTAAGCAAACTGAGATATTTGAACTGAGAACAGTTAGGCGTGTGGAGCGATTTATAGCAACGGAAAAGCTTATTATGAGTTTGAGTCACCGATATGCTAATGGCCATAAGGCCTTAAACATACTGTAATGACCTTTAAATTACTGGTAGCCGGGACTTTGCCAGTGACCTTCAACTTGCTAAATATGACCATGGCTTTTCATTAGGTATACCTAAATATATAAAATAACAAAACACTAACGAAATGTCAAAAGAATTACGAGTTAAATCCATACATACTCACAGACAGATTATTTTAATGACGTCACTAATTATCTATAATGTTTATCAACAACAAAAACAAAACGTTGGGCGCAAACCTTACCATTAAATCAAGCCATGAGACTACACATTAGACATACGTACATTATGTAGATAAAGAAATTTACGTATATAATTAGCATACATCACGGGATGACGTCAGAGATTTATAGCAATTAAACAAACAGTCCATGTTTACAGCGGGTTACATTTTATTTATGGCATGAACTAAGAAAGTAAATGTTTGTAGGTCGTTTTGTTTATTAGTCTATTACGAAAGATAACATTTTATCTGGATATACCGACATATGTTTACGTCGGGTCAGGTGTATAAGTGCGATTTTTCGTAAGTGATAGCACTCACCTTGGCTATTTATTTGTGATGTTCCAAGATTTTTTTTTTTTTACGTGAGTGAAAATCCTCAGAGGATGTTACGGACTCTTACCGACTAAAAAACCTCACGTAACGCCTAACAGCCTGTGGTTGGGAGTCCCGGGTAAGCCCTCGGAAGGATGTCCCGCGACTCACAACAGACCTACGGCCGCCACTGCGGCCTCGTCCGGGGGGTGGTTCGGGTGCTATCCCGCGTCTATGGGGGGGTTTCAGGTGTGATCCCGCTTCTAAGGGGGGGCCGTGCGTGAGTTGCTCACGTCACGCTGCCGTCATGGGCCCGCTTCTGCAAGGACGGTGAGCCGCCCTCTCACCGTCCTCAGAACCCCGGTCATGGTGGCCGATAGTCCTCGGCGAAGACACGTCGGCGGCGCCCAGGCCGCCGACTGCGGAACTCGGGTGGGAGAGTTCTCTCCCGTACCCTTCCCGCCGCCTCCTTCACGAGCATGACCTGCTCGCAGAAGGAGGCGGCGCAGTCCCACTTACTCCCGCTGGAGAGCATGGCTCGCACCATAGTCTCGAGCGAGAGAGTGTCCACGCCCAGACCCACTACGAGGACCTGGCGCTGTTGCGCCCACGCCGTGCACTCCACAAGCGTGTGAAGCGCCCTGTCATCGCTGCGGTCCTCGCAGTGCTGACACTCGGCCGTGGTTTCCCGGTTTTCGCCACAGATACCTACCGAAGCTCCCGTGCCCGGCAAGCATTTGTGTCAATCGGTAGGAGAGAGCACCGTGTCTCCTCTCCAGCCACTGATGTTCCAAGATACATACAGATAGTTCATTGATCTTTTTGCCACGGGTTGGTATTTAAGAATTTTAAAAGTTGGTTCAAAGTCGGCATTTATTTTTTTCAATTGGGGTGGACTTCTATTATAGCTCAACATACATACATATGGTCACGCCCTTATCCCAGAAGGGGTAGGCAGAGGCATATTATATGCCCACATTTCACCTTTTTAGAATTTGTCCCACGTAATAGGTGGTGAACCTTTTATTATAGCTCAAGCTGTATTTAAAATATCGGCACAAGTAAGTGTTACATTTTACATGGCAAATGGGCCTTAGTGTTAAAAAATAGTATACCCTGAACAGATTTACAAGCACCATAACCAACTTAATTATTCCTTTATCAGTAACGGTCAAGGTCAGCAATTATGATTACTATAATTATTTTTCCATTTCAAAACGTCATAAACTAAACGATGGCATGACGTCACGTAAGCTAAGTTTGTCATTACAATCGACGTAAGTCAAAACTGCTGAAGATTAAGGGGTTGATAAGAACGTAGCTAGCGTGATAGACGCCGATCACAATCTTGAAATGTTCCTACACGTTAAAAGACTTTGATTACTACTCGAGACTCGTGTTTTCGGTAATGAATCATTAATAAATAAGTTGTTTTGAACGCTTCGGTGGTATGTGCCTCAATTGGAACTACAAGTATGCGTGTTCTGCAATAGTTGGTTTCGGTGTTAAGGAATTTTATAAATAAAAAAGGTGTACCCATTTTAAATCAGTTGACTAAACTCCATGGAATAAGCTTATAAATTAATAGTTTGAATTAGGTTAGATACATCTTGTAAGGCTGTCAGGCCTTCGAATGACTAAAATATCATTTTGCAGAAAGCAGTCAGAGGCCAATGACTTAACGTGCCATTTAAAACACAGAAACGCTTGTTTAGAAAACACTGAGGGACGTATTGGTGTACAAACGATATATAATTAATTTATTTTAATGTCTGTTGACAAGAGCTAAATTCACCTAAACTTATCCAAAACAGACAATTTAAACTTCATAACATCTAGATTCTAGTTTCCCTTTTAAATATCTTCAGAAATTATTTATCAGTCGCTGATCCTCAAAACCGTTTTCATTCAAAATATTTTGCTAGTATTCTCTATGTTCCTGGATAATGTGACAATAGAAAAAAAAATTTTCGATAAAAAATAAAACCGACTTCAAAGAAATCCTGAAAAATAAAATTTACTTAGCACAAAGTAATATGTATTTTGATTTATCAGATTTTATTCAATACCATATTGAAGTCGGCGCCAAGTAAACCCATAGTATTATGTAGGTATTATTCATGGCACCAACTTCAATATTATATTGAATAAAATCTGATAAATCAAAATATATATGACTTTGTGCTAAGTAAATTTTATTTTTCAGGATTTCTTTGAAGTCGGTTTTATTTTTTATCGAAAAATTTTTTTTTCAATATTTTAAGTGACGGGTGAGCCGAAAAATATATCTAAGTGAAAGTTCTCATCAATACAAATCAATCAAGCCCAAACACAAGGCAGCTGCTGTAAATCATTAAGGAATTCCCTCGACTGTCTTTCGGTTCTATCACCAGATCGACTCCAGACATTCATTGAATTGAATTGCACTGAATTAAAAAGTTAACAAACGCGCTAGTTGTCCCTACAATTTTCGGTGGTTGCCCTCGATTTCTCCTGGATCCCATCATCAGATCCTGATCTGGTTAAAATGGGACCACCTCAGAAGTGAACTCTATCCAATAAAAACAGATTTGAAATTCGTCTATAATTGACGAAATATCGGTAAACATACATAAAACATTGAGAACTTCCTTTTTTTTTATTCATATTATTCATATTCATATTCATTTATTGCACACCACATGTCAAAATTAAAGATGTCACAAAATTTGGTTAGAGTACAATATGGACCCTGTCGGGCACGGCAACATAGGAGAGAGGAGGAACCAACCACCGCCATTTCTTCATGCAATGGCTTTTTTAAGTCGGATCTATCAATCTATGTGTAAAGTTCTCATCAATACAAATCAATCAAGCCCAAACACAAGGTAACTCCTGTAAATTGTTAAGGAATGCCCTCCTCGAATGTCTTTCGACTCTATCATGAGGTTGACTCCAGACCTTTTTTAAAGTGTAGAACATTAAAGCACTTAATTAAAAAGTGAACAAGCGCACTAGTTGTCCCTACAATTTTCAGTGGTTGCCCTCGTTTTCTCCTGGATCCCATCATCATCATCACTTGTGTACACTGACGGTCGCGCGCGCGCTCAATACTCATTAACGCCAAAGTAATTTCTCGCAATGTTTACATGCAAGCACTGTAATGTCGACGCTCGGGACGGTGTCTCCTGTACCTCTTGTGGGGGACAGTTTGATTTTCCTTGCGCCGGTATAACGGAGTCCGGTTGGAGAAAGCTCGGGGACCGTAAGCTGACGTGGAAATGTGTCAACTGCAAGTCATCAGCGGCAGCCAGCCCCCGTGCCGGAACTACTAAGATGTCGTCGGTGGAATCGGAGACTATCATCACGGAGCTCAAGAGAGTGTCTGCAAAAATGGAATTAATACCAGGGTTGGTGGACAGCGTCAGGGCTATGCAAGCCGAACTAGCTGAGATTAAAGCTATGCGAACTGAGTTCTCGGAGCTGAAGTCTTCTATGGAGTTTATTCATAGTGCCGTGGAAGCCTTGACCAGCAAAATGGCGTCGCTAGAGCATGAAATGGAATCTATGAAAAAAACTAAAGAGGAGGTGTTGACCCTGAGTGCTCGGGTCCAGAAACTGGAGAATCTTCAACGTGAGAGTGAGCAACGTTCCCGAATTAACAACATTGAGATCAAAGGAGTGCCTGTGTCTAATTCAGAAAATTTATTTTCAATAGTGGCTAAAATTGGTGACATCATTAACTGCACTATCCACAAAGAACAAATAAATTATATAGCGAGGGTGCCGATGCGTGGCGATAAGAACGCTAAAAATATAATTTGTTCAGTGCATAATAACTATGTTAAAAGTAATTTTGTAGCAGCTGCGAAGAAACATAGAACCCTCAAGCCGACTGATCTAGGATTGCAAGGAGTGAACAGAATTTATGTGAATGATCACCTCACATTAGGTAATAAATTACTCCTGAATAGTACCAAAACTCGCGCTAAGGAACGCGGTTCCGAACATGTATGGGTCACAGGGTGCAGAATACTTCTCAGAAAAAATTATACTTCACCAATACATCATATTAAATCGGAACAGGATATTAAAAAGTTTTTATCATAATTATATCGATTCAACACTCCGAGCTGTTATTCACTTGCCTCGACAGTTCAACTTTGAAATTCACAGGTATATTTCTTTTGTATCCGTGCACTAACCGCAAGCCTTTTGTTTTGTTATCTCTGAGTGTGGGTCGTCCCGCTGCAATATGCTATTATGATCTTGATCACTATTATAGGTGTGATAGGGACGCATTTCGCTTATCTAAACTCTTTATTACAAATAATTATAATAGCTATGTTGTTTCTTTCCATAGTAACTTAGTTCGCCTATTTAGAACATGTAATAATTATGGAACTTGGGTGTTAGTTCATACGTTAATGAATATAGTCTATCGCGAAACTAAATTGCATTTTATTTTCTGTTTAATATTACCTTCTTATATATATTCTAGTCTTTTTCTAAACTTCATGAATTGTAATGGCTGCGATTAAAATGTTCTATCAAAATGTACGTGGATTGCGAACTAAAACAGGAATTTTCTTTAGGAATGTCTGCTTGAACAACTTTGACATAATCTGCTTGTGTGAAACCTGGCTTTTGAATTCCATATCTGACAGTGAATTGTTTGACAATAGATACCTAGTATGGAGGCGGGATCGGGATTATGATGCTACCGGTCAAACTAAGGGAGGAGGTATCTTGATAGCTGTCAGACGTGTCCTTGCAGCGGACGCCCGCCTTGAGTGGCTTTCGTCTGCCGAAGATTTATGGGTTACAGTGACGCTTTCATGTAGAAATCCCAACATAACTTACAGCATACATATTGGTGTGGTGTATATTTGTAATCAACAGGGTGGGAACAGTTTGTTGGCTCAGTTGCGTTGTTTTTCCGATAGCTTACTAGAAATAGTCCTTAAGAACCCCACAGACAAATTTATTGTGGTGGGTGATTTTAACCAATCAAATTTGACATGGCATTCTGAAACTGAAAATGGTTCTCTATCTGCTGATAACGTCCAGGGAGACACACAAAGGGATCTTCTCGACAACTTTAACATCTGTAATTTAGATCAATACAACTACCTAACTAACATCAACGATAAAATACTGGACCTGGTGTTATCAAACGATTTGGTTACTGTAGTACACTGCGAGACGCCACTTGTTCCTGAGGACCCCCAACATAAGGCATTGTCCGTTACAGCTGAGTTTGTGCAACTACACATCTTGCCTGTGCGGTCTTATGTCAAGTTTTTATATTCCACAGCCAATTTCGATGCCATAAATAATGAATTAAACCAAATAAATTGGCGCCACGAACTTCATAATAAGTCATTGGAGGGCGCTGTCTCTTACTTCTACGACACTATTAACAAGCTACGAAACACATTTATACCCACCAAAACAGTTAGTCCCTTAACCCACTATCCTCCTTGGTATAAAAGCCCCTTAATTAAAATATTAAAAGAAAAATCGAAATTTCATACAAGGTTCAAAAGATATAAAAACCTAGCAGATCATCATTCTTTTGTTACCTTACGACAGAGGGCCAAAGATTTTGAGAAACAGTTATTTAGCAACTACATATCTAAAGTTGAAACTGACATCGTTAACAACCCAAGAGCTTTTTGGAGTTATGTTAAATCTAGGAGACAAAACAATTGCTATCCTTCAGTGATGAAATCTGGCCACCTATCTTCTAGCAATGGTGAGGAAATAGCTAATATGTTTGGTGACTACTTCCTCTCTAATTTCTTGCCTAACGGGGACGCAGGTGCTCCTGGGAACCAGACACTTGGCGTGCCGCTATCTAACCAGGTTGAGTGCCTATCAGGAGACATTCATTCCATAGAAATATGTGAAAATGAGGTGCTAAGGCTACTCAAACAGGTAGATTTAAAGAAGTCTGCCGGCCCAGACAATGTTCCACCAATTTTAGTTATCAAGTGTGCTACTAGTTTGACTATCCCACTCTCGATCCTATTCGGGCGATCGCTGGAAATGGGTCAGGTGCCCGCTGTCTGGAAGTCGGCATATATAACACCTATTCACAAAAAAGGACCAAAGAATTCGGTGGAAAACTACAGACCAATTTCCAAACTGTGTGTCTTTGCTAAAATCTTGGAGAAAATTATTTATAAACAACTCTACGCGGTTATTAAACACAATTTCATCTCCCAGCAGCATGGTTTCTTGAAAGGCCGGTCCACGTTGTCGAATCTGGTCCTTTGTAGTGATTTTTTGACGGAATCAATGGCTCAACCATCTCAGGTAGATGTTATATATACCGACTACAGCAAATGCTTCGATAGAATACACCATCCAACATTGATGAGAAAGCTTTTGGCAATGGGGATTAGGGGAAACTTGTACAGATGGTTTAAGTCATATGTTGAGAATAGGTGTCAAACTGTTGTATTGAATGGCTACTCATCAAGGGTGACGTTTATTCCATCAGGAGTTCCCCAGGGATCGCTGCTGGGACCCCTTTTATTCAATATCTTCATTAATGATATCTGTTCATGCTTTCTAAACTCAGAAATATTGCTATACGCAGACGATTTGAAAATAATGAAACGGATATCATCTGTTTCTGATGCTGAACTACTGCAGCGGGACCTGGAACGCTTCCAGGAATACTGTAGCCTGAATAAACTGGATCTCAACGTTGCCAAATGCTTCGTGTGTTCCTTCACACGTAAACCCTATCCCATCCTTCACGACTATGAGTTGCTGGGTATGTCTTTATGTCGAGTAGATGCTATCAATGATTTGGGGGTAACGTTTGATGCAAAGCTGCTTTTTGAAAATCACATAAACAACATTGTCGGCAAAGCCTCAAGAGCCTTAGGTTTTGTCATCAGAACATCGACAGACTTTAAAGAAATAAAGACGCTTAAAATCCTCTATTGTTCCTTAGTTCGCAGTCATCTTGAGCATAACTCACAGGTCTGGAATCCGATATACCAGACTTACATAGACAGGATAGAGTGCATTCAAAAGAAGTTCCTTAGATATGTTCAATTTAGATGTAAATGTTTTCAACCTAATTATTACCTTCGATGTAAGGAATTTCACCTTCTTCCACTGCATGAGCGAAGGAAGATTGCAGACTTGTCATATTTGTTCAAAATCATGAATGGATCGGCGGACACACCGGAGTTGGTGAACAAAATTGGTTTGTGGGCACCACCCGTTTTCTTACGAAGACCAAATTTGCTGCACACATCCAGGGCAAGCACAACATACAGACAGAATTCTTTTATTATTAGAGCAAGTCGCACATTTAACGAGACATGTCGGAGTGTTGACATCGATATTTTCAATACTAGCATACTTTCTCTAAAAAGGCTTTTAACTAACCTCTTTTTTGGAGATTCTATATAATTAGATTTATTTGCATTTATATAATAATATAATGAGTATGTGTACGCATTGTATATGTGTAAGTATACAATTTGTCATCTATTGTGTATTAGTGATCGTATTGCTTTTTCTCTGTTTTTCTTTTTTGTTTTTCTTTCTATAAGTGAAAACTTGTAATTGGCCTTCTCATGTTCAACAATATACGCACTTATAATGTGTTCTAGCTGTAAGTTTTCCGTAAATATAAAATAAATAAATAAATAAATAAATCAGATCCTGACCTGCTGAAAATAGGACCACCTCAGAAGTAAACCTTATTCAATAAAAAAAGAAATTTTGAAATCCGTCTATTATTGACGGAAATATCAGAAATAAAAAAAAATACATACAGACGAATTGAGAACCTCCTCCTTTTTTTGAAGTCGGTTAAAAAACTGTCGCAAATATACCACAGACCCTTCTATGGTCAAATGGTAAAGAGGCTTAAGTACGTAAGGCGATTTGGAAAGTTCGAGAGTGCGGTAAGAAGTCGGGACGGGGCGACAGGATTATTTGCAAAAAAGAAAATGAGCCACTCCAAGGAATGGGTTTTGGAATTCTTCGTTACTGTATCTTAGGAACCGTGGCAGCTAGAGAGCTGACATTTTCAAAGACAGTGTATTTCTGTGGCCGCTATAATATTAAATATGAAAAATCAGAAAAAAAGTGGGGTATTTGTGTGGTTGACATTCTTTTATGTCAAAAGGAAGCCGTAAATTTTTATGGAGTTAGTTTTATATCTACACATAAGTAACTTTTTATCAATTAATAAAAACTTAGTCTTACGAAAATCACGTTTATGGGACTCTGCAGGTAGAGCTATGAGCGGTTCAGCTGTTCTTGCGAAATACTCTGTTTTCTATAAAGCTTTGTACTCTTGATTGTTGGCACTTGATGGAACATGTTAAAATACATTATGAAAATCACTCACTTGTACTTAACATTGTATAATTATTATAGCAAACTGGTTTGGGATAATGCTGTAAAGCGAAATTTGGGGAAAAAGTATTTCTAGTATTCAGGGTAGAAATAATTCAATAAATCGAAGATCACAAAACTAGGCGCAGCCGTTCATAAATTTTTAAATGGTCTGACTAACACGACTGCAAATAAAACAGTATATTTTCTATTTCCATTTCATGTATTAATCACAAAAATAGATTCCGCCATTCTAGAGTTACAAACGAACGACTGTTAAATTACTATAATTATTACAAATATAATCAAATTTAGTTGATTACGATTCAACGAACCACAGAGAGATAAATTATTTGAAAATTTCGCCCAAATCATTAATATAACAATGCTGTGATTATTCTAATGAAATTGATATACCTATATTTAAAAATAAATTTTCGACAACCTTTTATCTTCAGAGAGAAAAAAGATTCTTCTAAATTAAAAGTCGATATCATTACCCTATGAAAAGTTTTCTTGTGCAGGAAAACTCTTTGTCTGGGTCATTAGACATTTTCTAGTAGATTATTATGAGATCACGTCTCTTTTCCACAAAGGTAGGCAAAGTATTTTCAGTTACAGCATCTAGACATTTTTTTTTCATTTACTTACTTGTACGTTTTCGTCTTGCTTTAGAATGTCCTACCTAAAATTTACCTCTAAGTCGTTGTAAAATATTGATCTCATTTTCTCCAGTATGTTTGGTATATCTCTGGTGAGCTTTCGGAAAACAGGACATAACTATAAATTTACATAAAGTACTCGACAAACTATAATAATTGTTCTCTATTACGAGTGCGCTAACATTAAACATAATAATAATTAGGGATAAAGGAACGAGATTGGTATCAAGGGAGACCAATCACGACGTAACGAGCCGGACTGATGTTTGTTGGATTTGATTGAAAATGAAACTTCGCTGAGATATTTATCGCGACATAATATGTAAAGTTCATTGCTCAGCACATCTGTGCTCAAAGCGGAGTCACGGATGTAAATCTGAAAAAGCTTTTATCAACTCCTTAGATTGAAGGCTTTGAATTGAGTTATCAACTTATCCTTGTCAGGTTTTTGGAACATGGTGAAGATGAATTTGGAATAGGTAATGAGATTTAAATTCGGAAGGTATTGATTTGTAATTATAGTGTAGCTTTGTACCTGTTGACTGATAGGTGAGAATGATGAACCATAGGAAATCAATAACAGGGTTTCAAGACCACTATTGCGTTTAAGATTTTGAAAAAATGCCATAATTCTACTTGTATTACTGATACGAACTTTAATTTTGTCAAAAGAAACGAGAACAGGACAATCTTTTTAAGCAGTAATATCGTAGTAAAACTAGATTATAGATAGCGACGATTTAGTTTCATAACATAGTCATGTAAACTTTTGATTTATTATTTTATTTGTTTTCATAATAATAATACAAAATAACACCTATAGCAAACCAAAAACCACGAAGGGTATGTATTAAAATCACGAACAAATTAAGTCCATAAAACCTATCTATAAATTTTCCCCTACCTTTATCTAAACGTCACAACACGTTTTGTAATAAAAAAGCTAAAAAATTGCTAGCAAACAAAAATATTTCGAACTACCGTCACTAAGGCACAAATTCTACGAAATCAACAAAGTTTTAATTGGGAATTACAGTTTTATCGACGATATTCTCGTAAATATCGGCAAGTGAAAGGCATGAAGTCAGCGATGCGCAGTATTTATGAACCTACTGCATGGGAGATAAAAAATCCAATACGAGGGTAGTACGAGATCTGAAACGACAATTTTCCTTATTTAATGTTATTGGGTGTATAAAAGTAAGATAAAGGGCTGGGAAAATTGAAAATCTTTTCTCTTGGAAATGTTGATGAAGAGAGCAGACATAAAGTTATTTGAAAAGCTTCTTTGTTTTTAGTATACCGAGTTTCAAAAAACATAATAAAAATAGTCATATTAAAACATGCATGCGAGCATTATTCAAATCTGCTGGACGCAGTCGTCGTTTATCACGAGGCACCTGATGATAAACCGACTAGTCTAGGCAAAAAAAAAAAATAATTTGGGTCCATAAATAGGGAGAGACCTACGGCCAGCAGTAGACAATGCGGGGTTGTTTGATTCGCGTAGGTATGTCATACTTCTCATGATCCTACAATTAAAGAAATTAATGACATTCCGCAGTTCAAAATTCGTGTAGTGGTGGATGAGCACGACGATACCTACGTAAATTGAGAACATACATGCATGAACATACACGTCTTCTTGGACTATCCTTTCGAGTACGCACACGTGACTCTTCACCCCTTGAAGAAGTGGGATAGCATTTGAACCCCCGCGCGAAGTGTGATGAAACCGAAACCCTAGTGAAACGTGAGTCTGCGAGGGTAGACAACCTCTGTTGGGAGACCTGGGGTTCAGGGGTTATCCTTCCAAGGGCTACACCATGTTTGTGTAGCCGATAGAAGTTCAACATGCCATCCAAAAGAATTTTTACACAGATGGTAATTAACATTAAAATGCATTACTCTTAAATACTTGTAATCTTATAGAGCGAAGATAAAATTATTTTACTTGCCCTAGTTTAACAGGCTAATAAGTACAACACGATTTGAGAGAATAAATTACTTGACTCAGATTATCTACAGCGAGCTTTCAAAAAGTTGTATTAAAGTTTTCATCTCTCCGTTATGACGCTATCGACTTGACGAAGGCTTTAGTGCCACTTAGGAGATCTGAGTTGTACTATCACGTTAAGCAAGGATTCATTGCTTAAATTTACCGTCTAAGTTATCTTGTAATAACTTTAAAGAGAAAGTGAGTTTTGAAATATTATAAAACGTGTATTTAAAGTTTTATGGACACAGTGTCATCTTGTCCAATTTAAGCTAATACAAGCTATGGATTCTTAACCACTGAAAAATAGATATACTAATATAAGACATTCAATACCCGAAACAAAGCTTTGTGAATCATCCGGGATTCGAACCAAGCATGGCTGTTGTATCCATTACGAGTTCGCCAACGAGACAGTAATAAGCAAGAGGAATAAAGTAGGCTAAAATAAACAATAGTGGCTTTTACTTTTTAAAGAATAGGTTACTCTATAATTATAAATACCTCAGAGCTGCATAGTAAGAGCTTATCTCATTAAACAAGGTATCTAATGCGAATTACTTGAATTGGATCATAATAATCTCCATACATACAGAGTACTTAGAATGTATTTGCTACTTGTACACTGTCTCAGAGTAGATCTTTATAAGCTCTAGAAGATTATACAAACGGTTATCGTAGCATATTTGCTTCGTAGCTTTATAGCTATTGCTATAAAGCTACGAAGCTACAAAATTCGTAGGTGTGCATATGCTACGACGTAGGTCCTCGCCGCGTTGCATTATTTGCAGACCTCCTACTAGTCAGAATCCCGAGTCGAGAAATACATACTTCTCAGACTCACCATATGCATTTCCTTTATCTATGAAGGAATACCTAGAGAAAGTTATAGTATTATACACTCATGTTTCACCATTTTGTGTATCCACCCACCATCCAGGCAAGGTATTCCTAGCCGTTTGGGTGCTATTATAGCGCGAACAAATAAATAGTGTAGATGAACGTAAAATACGAGTAGGAAGGTACTCGGCGATAATGATACAAAGGTTTTACTTACGTTTTCATCTCGAGAGTCATCGCAAGAAAATTTGCAAAGTTAATTACCCAAACTCAAACGTGGTAAAGGGTAGAACAGTTTACAAATTTGTCAAAGTAATTAAGAATTGATTTTTGAAATTAATTAAGAAAGGGTAAATTGCATATGACAGGCAATCTTATAAAGGCATGTAAGAATTGACATTGTTTTCAACCCTCGACGAAAAGGAAGGGTTTTAATATCCTATGTGTAATATAAATTTTAATATAAGATCTTTTGTTTTTAAAGTTGCAAACAAGCTTGCGACCCATATCGTATACAAATATCGATACGATTTTTTATTGTTAGAGAGGTTCTTGCAGAGGCCATAAATGATATCTTTAAAATATATAACTAATACATTTTGGAAATTAGATTTATGAGGTTTACAAAATTTTTAAATACGTTTTTTTTAAATTGATAAAATTTACTATTATTTGGATACTATTTATTATAATAGCAATTTTACACAGGCCATGTAACATTTTTAGAATACGAAACAATTTCCGGCATAAAAATAATGAGCTTTTTAACAACGTAAGTAGAAATCTAATCAAGAAATACAACTTTATAATTTAGAGTCGACTTATAATTACTATGGCAAAGGAATTGTCTCAGCAACCTCGTTATAACTAACAAGTATGAGTTGCGATCTGTAAAACGGGTTGGCCTGAGAAGTTGTTAGAAAATGTTTTGATTTGTGGCTTTAACAAGAGGTTATTAATTTATTGTGTTTCTGAACGTATCTAGTTAAGGTTCACAGATGTAAGAGTTTTTAAACTTAATTATTTATTGTATACAGCATATCAAATTGTAAAACCGGGCAAGTGCAAGTTATTAGACTCGCACCCGGAGGGTTCCCTACCAAAAAACGTCGGGACCTTCGCAACCCCTTACATCTCAAGTCCCTTTGACTTAATTAGATTTCAATGCGTGTACGAGAGTCGTTTTGAGTTGTCGACATTTGGTATTACTGTCATGTTCTCTTAAACTGTGTTGTCGTGATTAATGTAGCCATTTTTGTTTCAATCAATAGACCATCGTAGGTATTTGAATCGAATTTTGTCACCTGGGGTCTCCGAAACCGATTTGATTAAATTCTTTCCTTTACCCCTAACATCTTGTAAAATCCTTTGGAACATTTAAATAAACAAAATTAGCGAAATTAAACCTTTGTAAGTAATATGATAAACGAACAGTTTGATTTTTTATCGTGTTTAAGGTTCGGTACCCAAAGGGTTTAAAAACCTTTTTTATGATTTCGTGACAAAATGTAGTTTTTCGATTTTCTACCATATTTCTGTCATAAGGATCCCTATAAAGAGCATTAGCTATCGGATAAAGATTTATTAGGATGATTGAAGATTATTAATGACAGTCATAAAAAGGAGTAGGCGGTTCCATTAGTGAGTAGTCATAATTGCTGCGTGTCATTAATTTTACGGTGGTTTGATAGGTAATAAAGCAATTTTCATTCGATGGAAAAATGTATAATGCATTATAAGAATAGGTACCTAATGTTATTTCATTTCTCCGTACGTAGTACGTTCAGGTATGTGCGTGCGTACGTTCGTCTGAATTATTTGGTAGCGTCGCTAGAACTCCCAAACGACTTGGAGGATCCCTGCAATGAAGATTATATTATTGTTGGGACATGTCTGAGGAAGTTCTTAGCCACTTACTTGCTGCACACTTAGCGGTGTTCAGTAATTTACACGTATATATTTTACACCATCTTTCCTATGATTGTGAACTTCAGCCACATCTTTTGAGCCGTTTGACCGTGAAAGAGCAGCTAACATGTAAATATCCATACTTACAAACTTTTACAAATTCAAAGAAAATAAATATATATTTGTGGACATTCTAGTCCAGATTAAGCTAATATAAGCTTGCGCTATGGGATCTAGATGACTAAAAGACATACTTATTTATTTCTAAATACATACATTTTATACATAGAAAACACCTAAACTCCGAAACAAACATTTTGTGAATTACGCAAATATTTGGACCGACCCGGGAATCGAACCCAGGCACGACCTCAAGCGCGGCAGGCGGTTCCACTACCGAGCGCGCCACCGAGGTAGTCAAATAGAAACGATAGTGAGACTTCTATTGAACTCTATCCCCGCAGGGCCATTTACTCAGGTTAGGGCCGGCAATACGATTATCACGTACAACAGTCAAACTTTCAAACTTTTGTAACTAAGCTATTTATATGCAGTATAGTTTTGAAATATGCACGTTACACTGTCTAGACGTCTGGTTATATCGACCACAGATAAAGTTAGCTGCATTTTAAGTAATTAGCATAGACGATGCATGTTTATGTAGGAGTGAGTCTAGGAGAGAAATTAAACTTGAGTAGGCTCGTTTAACACTGCTTTTATTAGCTTCACTTTTACAGAGGATAATGCACATGTAAACTGATCTAAGATCCTTAAGCTAATGAATGATGGCCGCCGCCTTTCTTTCTCTATAGACGTTCGAAATGTTCTAGACAATTCCACGCCATAGATTAAGCATGCCAAAGATTAACATTTTAACCACCATGATGTTAGAATTATGCCTACGTTACAATGTACGATGAAATTAAGATGAAAAATCCTATATCTCGGCCGTCCTGCTCGACAGTCTGGCCTCAGACTGTAAGTGTGTTAATTAACAATCCAAAAAAAACTAAATTACCTAGCCTGTGGTGATATAACACCCCTAAGTACACGATATGGTTACAATTCAAAAAAGTTAAGATTATTATTAGTATACTCATGGTAAAAGCACAGTCATGCAAGTTTACAAAAAAAAAAACAAAGTTTACACCTTATTAACACAGGATATGCAAGTTTACAAACAATAGTTCGTCACTAATCTAAACACGGGATATGCAGTACAAAGCATACATGAGCACCTACAATTTTAAACACGGTTTATGCAATACACAAAATACACAGCAAAAACAACCTAAACACGATTTATGTTAAATGCATCTAAACATGGGAAATGCAATAGTCAAAATATATCAGCAATTAGGTACAATATGAACACGGTTTATGAAATACACCAGATACAGCAGTACTTAAAATCTAACACGGTTGTGAATACACAAGATACATCAGTACTTAAAATGCAACGGGTTGTGAATACACAAGATACAGCTTATTACACGGTAAACTAAAGATCACACAAGATACATCAGTACTTAATCTAACACGGGTTGTGAATACACAAGTTACAGTTTATTACACGGTAAAGTAAAGATCACACAAGATACATCAGTACTTAAAATCTAACATGGGTTGTGAATACACAAGTTACAGTTTATTACACGGTAAAGTAAAGATCACACAAGATACATCAGTACTTAAAATCTAACACGGTTTGTGAATACACAAGATACAGATTACAGGGTAAAGTAAAGATCACTCAAGCTACATCTGACTGGTACAAATTATTAAAGTAAAGAATTACACATACCAAATAAAGCAAGGCAAGGGTGTATTCAATTGGCAAGCATGAAATCTAAGGCCACCTTTTCATGTAATCCACAGCAGACCTAGTTTTTATAGGCCCCTCCTTCCCTCTATCTATCTTTTCTACCTCATACCTATCTCGACCTAAATCCTTTATTACCCTATATGGGCCAAAAAACCTAGGCTTCAGCTTTAAGTTTGTTCCATACTGTGTTCTCTGTATAGCCACTATATCGCCATGCTTATACTGCTGTCCCTTCTTACGCTTCTTATTATATGTTCTCATATTCTCTTCTTGTACACGTAATATTTGTGCTTTAGCTTCCTGTCGCAACATATCTCTGTTGTGTATAAATTCCTTTTTATTTTCATCTTCTAATAGTTGTAGTATTTTCATATCTTCTTTCATTTTAAGTTTCGCCCCAATTAAAAGCTCAAATGGGGATGTATTTATGGAGCGTTGATAAGTACTATTTATAACTCTCTGGAAACCACTGACATGCTTATACCAGTGGCTCGGTTCTTCAAGGCACATTTTGGTTAAGGTTGAAATAATTATACGGTTAATTCGTTCTACTTGGCCATTTCCACGTGGTATGCCTGTTGTAATAGTGATGTGTTAAATACATTCCTCTTCACAGTATGTTTGAAACTCACTGCCTGTGAATGCAGTTCCGCGATCTGTCACTATTCTTCAAGGGTTGCCAAAGTCTTTCTGATGCAACTTTAGCTTCTCAACAGTCTCTTTTGCAGACACAGTCTTCACTGCATTGATCCAGACAAACTTTGTGTATCCATCTACCAGAACAAGAATGTATTTATACATTTTTTGAGTGAATTCCAAGGGTCCTAAATGGTCACAATGCAGGGTGTCCAATGGGAGCTCTCCCTTATCTATGGGGTACAATAAACCTTCCTTCTTGCCAGATTTTCTGGTGGCTAGCAGGCATGGGACACACATAGAGATCGCCTTTTCGATTTTTTCATCCATTTTTTCAATATGGTAATCCTTCTCTAAAATATCTTTAGTCTTCCTCTTTCCAAAGTGACCTATGCCATGAGCTCTTGTAATCATTTCCATGTCCATGACCTCTGGTATTACCAACTTCTTTTGAGCACCTTTGTAAATAATACCATTATCTAAAAAATAATCATCATACTCTTTCTCTTTCAGAACTTCCCGTAAAATCTTTAAGCCCCCATCTTCATCTTGGGCTTTTCTTATCCGTGCATGTAGCTCAGCATTAACATATCCGATATACCTGCTCAAAGAATCAACATGTTGCATTTTGTCACCTTTTCTATGCTCTATTAAATAATCAAAGTCTTGTAGATACATGATCCAACGAGCAACTTTAGCTGAAACATCTTTCTTGTTCATTGTTTTCTGGAATGCCTCACAATCAGTGATTATCTTTAACGAGGATCCAAGGAGGTATCGTCGAAACTTCTTGACACCTTCAACAACTGCTAGCGCTTCTAATTCGTAGCTACTACACTTTTGTTGGGCTTCGGTGGTTTTCCGGCTCGTATAATGAACTGGATGCAGGCTACCGTCAGACGGATGTCTTTGTAATAAAATAGCTGCATAACCATACTTACATGCATCCGTGTGCAGTTCAGTTTCTAATTGAGCATCGAATATTTTTAAGACTGGTTCAGCGCATAACTTTGACTTTAATATTTCAAAAGCATGTTGGCAATCGTTTCCAAATTGAAATTGACTCTCTTTTATTAAATCGGTTAAAGGTTTTGCTATCATAGCATAATTCTGAATAAATTTCCTGAAGTAAGAGGTTAACCCAACAAAGCTCTGTACATCTTTTATACTTCTGGGTTCAGGGAACTTCATGACAGCTTTGATTTTGTCAGGTGCAGGCTTAACCGTTCCATTTGAAATTATGTGACCCAAGTACTCTACGGACTCCTGGAGCAACTGTGATTTTTCCCAATTTATATTGAGTCCATACTCTGCGGCTACCTTCAACACTTCTTTAAGCCTGGTGACACCATCAGCTTCTCCTTCAGAAAGTATAATTATGTCGTCCAAAAATATCAAAACGACTCCACGCTTTATGAGTTCTGCAAATATAATGTTAATGTATCGCATAAAGTACTTCGGACAAACAGAGAGCCCGAAGGGAGCCCGGAGGAACTCATACTGCCCTTCGGGATTACTAGTAACAAAAGCCGTATATTTAATTGAATCTTCCTCTATGGGTAGGTGAAAGAACCCATTCTTCAAATCAAGAGTACTGAAAACTTTGCATTTACTCAACTTGTCTATGTGATCGTCGATAATGGGTAAAGGGTATTCATCCTTCACCATCTTTTGATTTATTTTCCGGTAGTCTACACACACCCTTATATTACCATCTTTTTTTCTAACCAAAACCAGGGGACTAGCATACTCGGAATGACTTGGCTGAATAATGCCATTAGACAACCATTCTTCGATTTGTTGTTTTACAACCTGTTCTTCAGATAGGGCCAACCTACGGGGTCGTTGAGCCACGGGGATATCATCAGTTAGTACAATTCTTAATTTGATCGGAGCCTCTTTTATTTTTAAAGGTTTATAACTACTTATAATTTCTTGAATTAGCGGATTCTGTTCATCATTGTTATTGGAAAATACACAAATAGAATTCTGATAGGAACTGTCATAAAACTGCGACCTAACCTCTAAAGACCCCTTACTAATTACAGTTATTGTATTTACAATGAATGGCTGACCTAAGATTACTTTATATGGGATTACACTGGTGGGAACAATATAAAACATTGTAATGTAACTGTGAGCATCAACAATGATATTACATTCAAACTTACCAATCGAATACACCTTGCAAGTTCCTAATCCAGTCAGTAAAATCCTTTCGGGCTTATGAACAATATTCAAGCTGCAAAACAAATCGAAAGTTATTAAATTCAGATCACTACCAGTATCTATTAAAGAGTTCACTACAAATCCATTTATTTTCACCTGTTTAACGCTCATGTTAATCGCTTCATGTGGTTTGTTTATATTCAAAATATTAGAGTTCAGACATTCGTCAGCAGGACTGAATGAATTAAATGACAGCTGCTTCGAATCGTCATCGGAATTGTCGCCATCTTCGTTTGAATTGGTGGCGCCACTATACGGCAAAGCGCCCTCTGACGGGTATTGAACGCACATTGTTCGATTTGTCTTTGATGACGCAATCGGTTCTCGATTTTTTCCATTCACCGCCTGCATTTTTGGACAATGTGCTCCTATGTGACCAAAATCGTTACACCGAAAACATTTGATGCCTTTATTACAGGAACTTGCTACGTGACCCCTGTCTCCACATTTGTAGCATCGGACCTCTTGATTGGGTTTTTGTTCTGATTCGGCCTACAACTTCAGTGCGTTTGCGGAAGTCCGTGGCCGCCCAGGGTCCGTTTTCTTAGATTTCTGCAACTCCATAGAAAAGTAATTTATTCGATTCATAATCAGAAATCCCATCTATAATGTTTTGAATTGACACGTAGTCAGGGAATTTTGCCCTTTTACCTAACTCTTTCATAACCAGCATATATTGGTAATACGTCTCACTAGCCCGTTTGCGGCGGCTACTCATGACCTCGTGCATCTGTTTGCTATTTACCGCTTCGGGAAATTCTTTAACCAAAGCGGTTTTAAGATCGTCGTAAGTCCGAAACGCTTTTTCTGTTTTTTGCCATTACGCCGCCGTACCAGAGAGACTACGTCGTGCTAAAATAAGTTTCAGTTGCTGGTTCCATCCAAATATTTCCGCATTATCCTCTAAGTCCTGCGTCCATATTGTAGAGGAATAGGTGACGTCGTCACCTGAGAATTTAGGTAAAGAATCGGCATAAAATGGTTGAATATTACCGTAACATCTGCTCTCGTCGCCGTCGTTTTTAGTTTTATCCTCTGCCATCGTAAACTCGTCGTTCGTCGTAAACCCAGCGTCACTTCTCGACTCCAAGTTGGAAGCCAAGCCGGCCGGTATGGCGCCACCGCGTGGCACCCGTCGTCGTCGTAAATATGAAGAAATATTGCAACTAGACTCAGATCCCAGACGAGGATTTGTAGGAGTGAGTCTAGGAGAGAAATTAAACTTGAGTAGGCTCGTTTAACACTGCTTTTATTAGCTTCACTTTTACAGAGGATAATGCACATGTAAACTGATCTAAGATCCTTAAGCTAATGAATGATGGCCGCCGCCTTTCTTTCTCTATAGACGTTCTAAATGTTCTAGACAATTCCACGCCATAGATTAAGCATGCCAAAGATTAACATGTTAACCACCATGATGTTAGAATTATGCCTACGTTACAATGTACTGAAATTAAGATGAAAAATCCTATATTTATATACCTACATTAATATATAGTCGTGCCTTTGTCTTCGAAAGGTAGAAAGAAGAATACTTAATGTTCAACGTTTGCATTTTGTTCCACGTAATAAGTGGTGAGCAAATGAGCATATTGCAATATAAAATGTGTAGAGAAGGAAAACTCAAAATGAATCCCGGTTGTCAGTAAAGTGACAATCGTTGGCTACTAAAATCTGCTGATGACATTTTGTAAGGCTAGATTTTTTATCATTCTATTAGATTAGATGATACACATTGCACATAACGGGTAATAATCCTTGAAATCGTGGACAGATTAAGATATATTTCTCTTGATGAGGTAAATTTTTTGATTACGTCCAAGTTCTAACGTTTTCTTTTCTTGTTTCAGGTAAGGTTGTGCTAAATTAGGAGTGAGTTACAGGTTAGGCCTTGCTACATCAGTCTCTAAGGTAAGATGATTTTAAGGATTTAAAAATACAAAAAGGGTACCTAGGTATTTGAACTTTCATGGTCGTTTAGATTACAGTAATAAGTTATACATTTATACTTATTTTAACTACCTTTGAACTATATAAATATAAGGATTATTTAAACATTTAACAAACTTAAGGAAGATTTACAAAAATGAAAAATGTCAGACATTAATACCAAAAAATGTATTAGGGCTTGCTTACAGGAAATGACTAAAACCATGAAATGACCTTCTAAATCAATTATTAAAACATAGTCAGACTCTTGAATTACAGTCAAAATTTTTCGTCTCAAAATTGTGTAAACCCATAAATGACAAATGGTACCAATAGCCAGACTCAAAAATTCATCAAGACTTTAAGTTATAGTCTCAGACTTACTTTTAAAATCAAATAGCACTCAAGAATGAATTTCGCGGTAATATCATCAAAACTTATTAGATTAATACTAAATACCTTTAGGATTTACTCCAAGTCTCGAGTATGTTTTTCGTCAACTTCATTGAAGAACTTTCCTTCGGTGTAACTTTGCCATCCAACTTTATTAACTTCCGAACTGACAAGTGTCACGAGCACCTGAGGTTCAATTCTTGTCATAATTATATTCAGGTCGCGAATTCTCTATTAAAAATAAATGGTTTAAAAAACCCTAGAAAAATACGCTTTTATAATGCACGAAAAAACCAAAAACAAATTATGGATCGTACAAGATGCCTCTATTTCTGGGCCGAAGTGTAAACTATGTGCTTTTAGTTTGATTGCAAAAGCGTGAGGCGCTGGAACAGGAAAGACTTTCCTGGCGGAAGCTGCATGATGTCTTGTCAGATTAAGGATAAGGTCACATTTATAAAAGCGTGTTTTTCTCGTGTTTTTAAACTATTAATTTACACTGTCACGCTTTTATATATCTGTTGTGACTTTTACTATTCATAAAATCATTTTAAATTTCGGAAATGTATTAATGATGATGAGCTTTAATTGAAATGCATAACATACTTACTTGTAAAGTAGTTAATCACGCCTACGCATTTTCAACACCCACTTTTGCCAGTTTTTCGTGACGCCCGCGTAATAGGAGCAAATCTATTACCGTTACGGATCTCTATTAGATAATTCATAGGTAGGTCCTTAAAGTTTCGGCATTCCGAGATAGTACAATATGTAGTAATCATGTAATAAGAATACAAACGCATATATCCCCAAGCGGGTTTTTAACGGTAACCAAAGATATCTCGTTCTCGAACAAGAACTCTACATTTTGCCGCTGTTAACGTATTCCCCTCATGTATCTACTTAATTGCCTGAAAAAAGAGGCGTTCCCTTTGGCAGCATAAACGTTGTGCTCTTGTGCGACCTCATGCAGCTTTCGCCAGGATTTTTATTATATAAGGATTAGTATTAAAAGGAATTTGCTCACAAAAAAGTCTTTCTTGTTCTAGCGCCCCACGCTTTTACAATCAAATATTATAACTAAAAGCACATAGTTTACACTTCAGCCCAGAAATAGAGGCATCTTGAACGATCCATAGTTTATTTTTGGTTTTTTCGTGCATTATAAAAGCGTATTTTTCTAGGGTTTTTTAAACCATTTATTTATTTAATACTTTTTAGTCACAACATTTATACCTTTACTAGCTGTTCCCTGCGGCTTCATCCGCTTAGAAGTCGTTATCGCATAAAATCATTACCCTCCTTTCGCGCAGTCAGTTAAAAAGTAGCCTATGTCCCTTCCCTTAAACTCAAACTATTATATAATAACAAATTTCATCAAAATCAGTTTAGTGGTTTAGGCGTGAAAACGTAACAGACAGACAGACAGAGTTACTTTCGTAATTATAATAATAGTAGGGATTTCTGAATTACATGGTGTTTTGTCTGAGTTCGACTAATGTGAAAATATTTCATTATTACTCTAATACATATACATTTTATGCAGGTACCTATGTCAATATAAACACTCAATATTTACATTCAATATTAACTTCAATATATAACAGGTTTGTTATAACCTTACTCTAATCGTAGTCTAAGTTCATTACACGACTTTTCTAACAAATCCAAACACAGCTATGCTACGATGTTCAATCATGAAGTTACAGTTCATATCTTACGACTCCATCATGAGATCAGTTTGACAGCACCTTATTATTGTATTGTTATCAGAACTACAAACGTCTGCCAATTTTCATGACGCTACGTTCCTTGGAAGATGCTTCAATTAGTTACCTGAGATTCCATTGCATAGTTTTACAAGTCAATTAAAAAAAGGTTTGTTATAACCTTGAAACCTAAGCCTGGTCCAAGTTCATTACAAGACTTTTCTGACGAATCCAAAAACAGATATAATACGATATTCCGTCATGAAGTTTCAGTGCCTATCTTCCGGCTCCAACATCATATCAGTTTGACAGTACCATATTATTATATTGTCATCAGAACTACATACAGCTGCCAATTTTCATGTCTCTACGATCCTTGGAAGCTGGTTAAATTAGCTACCTTAGATTCCACTTGTTTTCTCTGCCTATCTTCCGACTCCATCATTATATCAGTTTGACAGTACCATATTATTGTATTGTCATCAGAACTACATACAGCTGCCAATTTTCATGACGCTACGATCCTTGGAAGTTGGTTAAATTAGCTACCTTAGATTCCACTTTTTCCATCGAAGTTTTAGTGCCTATTTTCCGTCTCCAACATGATATCAGTTTGACAGTACCATATTATTGTATTGTCATCAGAACTACATACAGCTGCTAATTTTCATGACTCTACGATCCTTGGAAGCTGTTTAAATTAGCTATCTTAGATTCCACTTGTTTTCTGTGCCTATCTTCCGACTCCATCATCATATCAGTTTGACAGTACTATATTATTGTATTGTCATCAGAACTACATACAGCTGCCAATTTTCATGACGCTACGATCCTTGGAAGATGGTTAAATTAGTTTTCTTAGATTCCATTATGGTCTAAGAGCCAGCGGCCCCCAGGCATTCGTTAAAGTATAAAAGCTGTAAGTTTCTCAATGTATGTCCCCAACACAGGTAAGAACGAACCCCGCCTATGAAACTTGAGTCGCGGTGGCTTTCGCAGGTATCGGCAGGGAGATCGTTCCACAAAGAAAGCCCCTATCGGATCTAACCGTGCTCGAACGCTCCGGACGTAGAGTGTGAGGATGGATTCCCTGTCTGTGATTTCTATTTTGTGCCAAATTTGACAATAACTTATTCCTTCTGCTATGTTATTATAATAACACTGTACTACGGAATGTAGTTGAATAAATCACAGATTTAAGAATAATTAGTACGCAAGCTTTAATACGTCAACCTCCCGTGACGAAACGGTCAAGTATCTGATACCTTTGTTTTTAAGAAGTGAGACGCGCCAAATTTTTCGACGCATACACGTACAAGTGTATAATGCCCGTCTGTCTTTTTATACGCTCCAAAATACCACTAAATATTTAAAAATATAATAAATATGGCCAAATGGAAGACAAAATTCTTAATTCAATAATGTAAAAAAACGATTTTCGCGAAAATGCAGATGTCCGTTTGCTCTTTGCTTCCGTCGATATATCCCTGGCGCTCGCATCTACATTAACTTTTGATGTGCCTGGCAACATAAAGGAACTACTGAAACTGTCTGGCTATTGAGAAAACATCATTTGATAGTTCTCCAAATAACATATATAAATTGCAGCTTTTATACTATACCGTAAGTATAGTAATAATTAAATATACTTTAAGGGTGTCTGGCAGAGGGTTGCAACCGTACAAAGTGTCTGGCTTTCGACAAGGTGACTTTTAGGATTATTATAAGTAAAATATGTAAAAACTGAGTTTTACACTTTACCAAATTTAACACACAATTTTACACACCTTTACTACCTGATACCTGCGAAAGCCACCGCGACTCAAGTTTCATAGGCGGGGTTCGTTCTTACCTGTGTTGGGGACATACATTGAGAAACTTACAGCTTTTATACTTTAACAAATGCCTGGGGGCCGCTGGCTCTTGCTCTATTACATTGTTAGTTACATACACGACAACCTAATAAAAACTTATTAAAAAGACTTTCATTCTGCGCCTGGCTTCGTCTTAGCACCGACTTAAATTTTATTAACCACATATTTAATTATTTCTAACTAGCTGATGCGTGCGGCTTTGCCCGCGTGAAATTTGGTTCCCATTCCCGCTTCCCGTGGGAACATTTTCTCGGGATAAAAAGTAGCCAATGTGTTATTCCGGACTATACTCTATCGCTGTACCAAATTTCCAATCCATTCAGCTGTTATCGTGATTGAGTAACAAACATTCAAACATCTTCACAAACTTTCACAATTGTAATATTAGTAGGATAATACGTACCTTTAAATTTTTATTAAGTAAATTTATTTTTAATATTTTTGGAAGTCAGGTTTTTGTAAATATTTTTTATTAAACTATAGATAAAATATGTATGATGTCGGCATTATCCCTATCCCTACTAATATTATAAATGCAAAAGCAACTCTGTCTGTCTGTCTGTTACGCTTTCACGCCAAAACGGCAAGAACGATTGAGATAAATTTGGTATAGAGATAGTTTGAGTCCAAGGGAAGGACATGGCTACTTTTTAACCGACTGTACAAAGAGAGGGTTATGATTTTACGCGATAACGACTTATACGCGGTCGAAGCCTCGGGGAACACTAGTTCACGATACATAAGAAATCACTCGTTATCGTGTGAACATTATTCAGCACGGCCGCATTACAGTAGTCACTTTTGGATTTAGTATTTGCTTTCTTGACCTCACTTTATTGTTCGGTAAGCGTCAATTGCTTTTAGTGCTAAAATTTGTGTCGTAAAGGATAAAATATGAATGAAGTATTTGAAAACTGAAAAACAAACATTGGTTTGCGTTAACATCTGTAGATTTGAACTATCTATGACACTGTCAAATCCAGGGGAATAACTTAGTCACCTTATAAATATAAAATCCGTTCACAACTTATTTTTATGCAAAACCATGCAAAGCCCTGCACAGATTGTGTGAAAAATATACTTTACATATTTCATAAAGTCTGAAAGAATACAAAAGAGACATTTACTTACCTTCATGAATTTCATAAGCATCATAAAGTTCTATTAAAATATTAAAGGTTGTGTGGAATTTAAAGTAGTTCCTGTTTCGTACTTTCGTGAATAAAAATCAGTTTATTGGAGTTCCCACTTTACATTATGTAGGATTCCGTACTCAAAGGACAAAAATAGCACCCTATTCATGATACTTCGCCGTCGGTCTATCTGTCTGTCCGTCACGAAGAAATTTTAACAGATGATGTATTTCTGTTGCCGATATAAAAACAAATACTAAAATTTATAGCGGGTAATTTCGCCGATCAGAGTAAGTTTATCGTAATTATAATACGAGCAGATATTAAAGACGCCTCATTATCTCCAAAAATATTTTCTTAAATACTGTCAGGTGCAACTTTGGCAACAAGATAGACGATAGCAATCTTAGCTCGTTAATGAGAGCCCGAATTGAGGGGTTTGTGTAAGAAAGCGAGTAGAGGACTAGCTTTTGTTCACGGGATGAAGAAAAGTATCATCGGTATGAATGTGTGTAATATACACTCGAGAGCAATGAATCCGGGTCACTTAAAGAATCCTAAAAATCTCGGAAACTAAAAATGCTAGGTTAATGCAATAAATTGTATTTAATAGACAATGTAATACTCCTTAAATGAAGGTATTAAAACTTCTTAGTTATTGTAAAGTTATATCATAAAAAAATCAAATTTGAAAAAGGGCCACTTTCGAAGATGGAACTACGAAATTACAGCATTTGGTGTTGCTTTTGTTTGTAATCTGTCATTTATGTGGGTACATAAACCATGTTGATAGTGCTCTATATTCATTAATCAAGCTGAAATTATGTCGCTTACGCCTGAAGAATGCACCAGAATACTTACAATGCTGGAAACCGGCCGGAGTCAGCGCGATACAGCCAGGACTGTCGGTGTGTCGCTGTCAACAGTACAAAGAGTTCTCCGACGTTACGAAGAAACTGGTTCTAACCTACGCAGACCAGGAACGGGCAGAACCAGGTGTACCACAGCACGAGAAGACCGATACTTGGTGAACACCATGCTTCAAAATCGCTTTCTCACAGGAACTGAACTCACCAATCAGTTTCGACGCCTCGGAGGAAGTAACCCAAGTGCATGGACAGTAAGACGTCGGCTTGCTGAATCTAACTTAAAACCCCTTAGACCTGCAAACGGCCCTAAACTGGAGCGTGGGCATCGTATTTCGAGACTAAGGTATGCCCAGAGCCACGTAAATTGGAGTATTGAAGATTGGTCAAAAGTTATGTTCTCCGACGAATCAAAATTTATGCTCTACAAGCACGATGGAAGACACAGAGTGTATCGAAGACCAGGGGAAAGATTCAAGCAAGCATGCATCGAAGAAAAAGTAGCCTACGGTGGTGGGTCTGTACTTGTGTGGGCCGGAATTTCTTCTGAAAGTCGCACAGAGCTGGTGATCATAGAAAACGGCTCTTTAACTAGCGTAAGATATGTGGAAGAAATCCTCAATGATCACGTTGGTCCATTTATGGTCAATTTAGGTGAGGATGCTATATTTATGCATGACAATGCCCGACCTCATACAGGTAGGATTGTGAATGACTACCTTCAAGAGATGAACATTACTCGTATGGAGTGGCCAGCGCGCAGCCCGGATATCAACCCGATCGAGCATGCTTGGGACGAGCTAGGCAGATGCGTAAAACAACGAAACCCTCCCCCAATCACGCTTCGTGAGCTCAAAATTGCTCTCACAGAGGAATGGGAGAATATTCCCCAAAATCGTATAAGGAACTTGGTGTACAGCATGCCAAACCGCGTAAACGCAGTAATGGAAGCACGAGGAGGCAATACGAAGTATTAAAATTCAAGAAAATCGTAATAAAGTTCAAAAATTTCATGTTTCCTATTTTTGTTTTAAGGAGAGATCGGCAGTTTTTTCTTTATGTAATTTTGTGTTAATAAAATGTATGGTGACTCATATTTTTTTACTTTCATTTAAGGAGTATTACATTGTCTATTAAATAATTAATTATGTACCTAATTACAACTGCGAAACCAAAATGTTTGAATTGATCTAGAAATTTTTCTGTAGATTTCATCAAATTAAGCAACATCAAAGAACCGATCAAGTGTGTGTCGGACTCTCGCACGGGGTTACGTACCAAACATGTCAAAAAAACACGTTTGTTGTATCAGCGATAACCTTAGATATTACCTATTTCCTTTCTGATTCTAGTACGTATTATTAGAGCGACAACAAAATATAGCTGTCAACCTCTAACGGTTCATGAGATACAACCTCGCGACAAGCAGACGGACAACAAGGTCTTAATAATGGGATTCCGTTCTTACCCGTTTTACGGAACCCTGAAAAAGGACTTGTCTGTATAAATAAAGCGATGGTTCTTTATACAGTCAATTAAGTAATGAAATGAAATAAAGCGCTTCAAACGTTTCACCCTACTTCTCTTTGATGGTGCCCTCTTATTTTAATGATATGAATTTATTATGATCCAACTTTTTTACAAAAGCTCTTGGCCAGCGTTAAAAAATTCCAAGGTAAGCTAGGAATAACTTTACTTGTGTTACGATATCAGATAACTGATCTGATATTTATACTTGTTTTTGGATATACCTAGTACTTATTATATAGGTACCTGCCTACATCAATAAACACCCATGCTCTCTTAATCCCGCGGTGGAAATCGAATCCTCATGATCCACAGTCACAATAATTCTAGAGCAACAATGCAGACTAAAGAAGCCACCAAGACGCAGAATACTTAGTACCCGAACCCCTAGGTGAGGCCGCGGGATGCCCTTCCGGGGGCTTACCCGGGACTCCCGACCGTAGGCACCGTGTGGTTTTAGTCGGTAAGAGGCTGACATGGCATCCATAAGGGATTTCCATACTAATAAACTTAATATTCTTTGCGTAAGTGCTACAATTTATCCACCATAGTATCATTAGAGCAATGCTTTCCCGTTGATTGAAGTTCTTGTTTAATTGTTATAATTAGTTCTCAGAAAACTAAAGTTCATTACATAATTACTATAAGTCAATTTGAGTGCTTTATATTACTGAATTACAGAACATATTTCTGTAGAGATTACTTTGTCGCGTCAATATTCTGCTTCATAGAGCACAACAATAATAACAGTAATAAATCGTCCAATATAATATTCTAACATACAAATAAACAAAATACATAAGTAATTTACGAAATATTTTTTCTTACGCAACTTTGTCTCAAAGAAAATTACATACTTTGTATTAAGAAATGAGTTCTGGAGTGGAGACTGCGACTTGGTACACGTGGGGTAGGACGACTCCCTGCTACATGGAACGACAACCTGAGAAAGGTCGCAGGGACTGACTGTACGCAAGGGACGCAGGACCGTGTATTGTGGCGCAGTTTGGGAGAGGTCTAGGTCCAGCAGTGGACTGTCATAATTGTAGGTTTAATTGATTGATTGAACAAAGAGATCGTATAATATGAAATGACTTGGAGAAAAGAACGTTCGTCTAACTGTTGGGCCATCCTTCCGAGGGCTTACCCTGGGATCCCGGCCTTAGACAGTGGCAGAGTCCGCGAGGTTTAGTCAGTAAGAGTCCGGCACTGGAACACAAGCACATGAGGAATTTCAACTCGTAAATAAGGTCAAATACCCGTGTAGAGAGGGGGCTTTCTAAGATGTTCAAGGCCTTAAATCAGCCTCACCGCATTATGTATAAATCAAGTAAGTCTGAGTACCGAATAGTACGGACGTACCATCGCAAAATACAAATGTATAGCATTTTGCTGAAATGCTGCGAAGAAACCCTTTGACCCTTCACGTTTTATCGGATGCGATTTATCGTGTAATGTAATAAGCTTGTTAATCCATTTGGCTAATTCAAATACGTGAAATTACATAAGCGCAAAGTTTGTAACTTTCTATTGAATACCAAACTTGGCAGTTACAACATTAGATACAAATGAAATAACGTGAAGTTGGAACTATTCAGAGTAGTTTTTTGCATGTTTAACTACATTATTATTCAACCACAAAGTTACACAATTGAATGTACGATTTTACTTTTCCCCAAGGGACACAGATACAATACCTCTACTTTTCATTTCTTGTATTAGTATTCAAAGCAGTGGGTCAATTACTGAAAAGGTCATTAATTCTATTAAACAATACACGGTCCTGCCCTTCCGCATCCAGTCACTCCCTGCGACCTTTTTCAGGTCGTCAGTCTATCTGGCGGGGGGTCGTCCTACCCCACGTTTGTTTGATATGGGTCATGGTCTCCACTCTAGACTTGTAAGCAATTGATGGTGAATCTAATGTTGTGTTGGATAGGACGAGACCGTTGTCCCTTGGTAGTTAGTTAGTGTTGCACCGCTGAGTAAGTCTACAAGCACTTTAACTTGATAATAATGACGTGAAAGTGTTGACGGCCAAATAAAATTTATTCAAAACATAACTACCATTATATGATTAATAATTTGAGAAGAAAACTAACTTATAACTTTAATTCTCTAACATTTGAACTAATTTTAGTTTAATTTATGTTAAACTCTATGATATAAAACAGGTGAGTAATTTACTTTTAAAATAAAGTGAAATACTTTCTCTAAGTAAAGAGCAGCCATGACTTTGCTGCCGTCATGGGCCTGCTTCTGTAAGGATGCTGAACAGCCCCTTCATCGTCCTCAAGCCCCCGGTCATGGAGGCCGATAGTCTTGGGCGAAGATAAATCGGCGGCGAGGCAGCCTCTGACTGCAGAACTCGGGTGGGAGAGTTCTCTCCCGTTCGCGCCCCGCCGCCTCTTTCACGAGCCTGACCTGCTTGCAGAAAGAGGCAGCGCAGTCCCTCTTACTCCCGCTGGAGATCATGGCTCGCACCATGGTCTCCAAAGAGAGAGCGTCCACGTCCAGACCTGCCACAAGGACCTGGCGCTGTTGCGCCCACACCGTGCACTCCACCAGCGCTGTGTCCTCGCTGCGCCCCTCGCATTGCTGGCACTCGGCCGTGGTGTCCCGGTGTCTTCGCCACAGATACTTACCGAAGCTACCGTGCCCGGTAAGTAGGTATCTGTGACAACCGGTAGGAGAGAGCACCGTGTCTCTTCTCCAGCTAAACATGCAATGTCTACTTCCCTTGCACTACTCGCATTGCTAGTAGATAATAATTATAAAATATTCATTTTCAAAGTCTTGAGAAATGACGAAAGACGTGAATCAATTTAGATGACAAAGCAAAGGCAGCCAAATGATGACACTTAACCTTATCAAAGTAATTAATATATATATAAATTAATTACTTTCAACAGCTGTATTGTAAAGCGACCGTTTTTCATTTCCCTCCCCGACTTTTAGTGATTAATGGGCCGACACAGCGTCACCTCCCCCAGTTGAGCGCTTGTGGGAAATTAAAAATGACTAAATTAATATTCTGTTCATCGAAATTACGTTCATGTTATAGAATATATTTCAGAGATTTTAAATAATAATAAATTTATCGCTGAATCACACGTAGCTCCGCGGATTCTGTATTCTGTATACGATCACTGTTGTAAGCAACATTTTCTATGGCTCCGAAACTCCTGAACCAATTTGGAAGTTTACTGTCGAAGCTACACTATACCCTTGTAACATAGGCTTTTTTTTTATTTTATTTTTTTATACTACTTAGGTGGCAGACAAGCTTACGGCCCACCGGAAGGTTGGTAACCGTAGCCTATAGACGTTTGCAACACCAGAGGCGCTACACACGCGCTGCCGACCCGGGCGCAGGTTGTGACGACCCACAGTTGAAATTTTTCAAGCCTAAGGCCTTCAACTTGGCTTAACGACTGTCATTTTACTGACAACCGGGACCAACGGCTTATCGTGCCTTCCGAAGCACGGAAACGCTCGTAAATAAATGTCACAAAGTGGTCCACGTGGTGGTCACCCATCCATATCCGGCCATAGTAAATGTTGCTTACTGCAGTGATCGTTTACAGAACACTGAGTCCGCGGGGCCACGAGCGCTTCAAAAAGGCTATATTTATTCCCGTATTCCTACGGGAACGGGAGCTAGGCGGGTGAAACCGCGTGACGTCCAATAGTTATTTAAGTAAATAATGATATACCGTTATGAAACGCAATAGAACACTTCATAATTCTCTAGGGTAAATAGCCAGAGGGCATGGACGGAAATTCCGAGATTTTATTTAACTCCCTATTTTCTTTGAGATTCACAATTTTATATACTTCCTTAAAGGTACCAACCTAACCATACCAACCTAAGGATAAAACCTGCACACTGATAAAACACTGCGCATTACGTGGGTGCTCTCAAATCCTCCAAACACTACGAGCTGGTGATATACGAAGAGAGGGGTCAAAACCTAAGCTTTCTGAGGGGCTTGGCCCAAGAGCAGGCACTCTCGTTGACAATAACCGACTGCTGGGATCATCCAGTCCCAGACTCAACTATCAGCGGGTCCGAGCGAATGGAAAATCGGGTGCGAGAAGAAAATCTCCAAGCCAAACAAGCACAAGTTGATAAAACCAATGCAAGGACACAATCAACAGCAGCAACGATACTGACCGCAGTCTTCCGGACCATACCCTGTGCGACCACGCGCAGTTCACTTGCCATGGAAAATGCGGTGCGTGACTTCTTTAGAGGGCGTCCCTGCAAACAACTGGAGCAAGTGCGTTGAGGTGTGGGCCCTCAACGCACTAAAGCCGACATGGGACAGGTAACCCCTCCAACACTCAGAAGCGCTCGAGAACCGCGAGACCACATAGTGAATGCATTCATGGAATTCGTAGCAGTCACGAAAGCCACACGAAAGGTAAACACAGATGTCTGCAGTAAAATCATGCAGACCTACCGCCGTGATAACCAAAGACTGCTGCGAGAACTGTTGGATGAGGCGGAGACAGATCCTTAGTAGTATACGGAAACATGTCGGGATCGTACATGGCGGCCTACAGTCACGGGTGTGGTTTTGTGCCCTTGAATGAAGAAGAGTCACGGGAGGGTAAGCTGGTATTCAAAACACCACCCGGCGATTCAATGGTGGTAGTCGCCAAGTGTACCAAGGTGATGCTCGAAGACAGGATTCTGAATATGGCACAAACCATATCGGGAGACCTGGGCGACAGCGGATACCCGGAGCACTGGATGACGCCCACTATATCATGGGTAAATGGAGTTCCCGGGTGCGGAAAGACGACCTGGGTGATGTCTGAAATAAAAATTGAAAGTGACATCATATTAACAACTACTACGGAAGCTGCCAGGGATCTTAGGGACAAGCTGGAGCCCCGAATAGGCGATCGTGTCAAAACAAGAGTGCGGACTATGGCATCCTTTCTGGTCAATGGAATGAGTAAGGGCGAATCGTGTATACGCCTCATGGTGGACGAGGCTCTTATGAACCACTTTGGATCCATAGTAATGGCAATACAGCTTGCCAAAGCCAGCGAAGCCCTATTGATCGGTGATAACAATCAGCTTCCGTACATAGATAGAGACAACCTTTTCCCACTGTTCTATAATAGACCCAACCTTATTACTAACATAACAAAAGAGCTGTTATGTACGTACAGAAACCCCCAGGATGTAGCGTATGCCCTCAGTGAAATCTATAGTGGCATATACTCATTCAAAAACCGTACTAAATCACTGTCGTTGAGACCTTTCACAGGTGCGGAGATCCCGAAACAGGATGACATATTATACCTCGTCCACACCCAGGCTGAGAAAGCTCTCTTAATCAGTCAGGGATACGGTAACAACGAGGGATCTCGCACACTAACGGTTCACGAATCGCAGGGATTGACGTACGAAAAGGTGGTTATAGTGCGTACAACATCACGCAAATCCCAAATCCTCCAAAGTGTCCCGCATGCTGTGGTCGCAATTTCAAGGCACACAAACACCTGTGTCTACTACACAGACGACAGCAGTGATGACGCGACAGCGCGCCTGATAACTCGCGCTGAAGTTGCGACTACAGAGCAAGTGAGGGATTACAACCTAAAAATGGCAATCCGGCGAAGGGACGATAGGGCGAGAGATACTCTCTTGTCCTTTATAAAAAACCCGTGCCCTTGACGTTGACTTGGAGCGGCAGCGACACGGTCGGGGCCGCTACTAACTTAATTATTTTATATTTCATCCTAGATTATTATTATAATTATATTATTATAGGTTATAACTATTGATTTGTCTAACGCGGAGACAGATATTAACTTAAATTACATTTATAAACTAATTAAAAAATGGTACGGACCAAGCGTCTGTAGTTGTAGTTAGTTAATAAAAAAAAAAAAAATAAAAAAAAAAAGGATAAAACCTACCGAAGAAATTGCCATGAATTTGGAGCAATTCTCTGGGTTTCTTACCTTACGCCTGGAATTCTATTCCCATTCCCGCTTCCCATGAGAACGTTTTCCCGGAATAAAAAGTCACGCTCTAACGAGTCAACGGTTTTAGCTGACATTTAAATATGATACATTATAGTCTGGAGTTCTTATGGGATTTGAAAACTAAATTCCACGCGCGTAGTTACCATCTAGTAGAAAGTATAAAGTGTTTACACTTGAGATTCTTCAGTGAGAACCATACAATTACTAGCGGACGTCAAGCGTGAGAGTAGACGGGTTTCATTCGTTCATCGTCATAGTTGCGTTTCCGTGAAAATACGGTGATACAAATATAGTCTATGTTACCCGGGGACTGTGTAACTTCCCAACAGTGAAAGAATTTTTCAAATCGTTTCCGTATTTACGGAGCATATTGAATACAAACAAACAATCAAATCTTTCTTTTTTATAATATTAGTGTAGATTATTCTGTAATACAGTACTTAGCTGATATAGGTAAAAGTACAATTTCACAATGTCATGATAACTCGCAAGCCACATGGCTCTGCAGCATCCAGATGGCTCTTTAGGTAATAACAGTCCATGATTGTTTATCTCTGGAAGCAAAAATATTGCAATACGAGACAGTTCCCGCAGCTTCGTCCGCGTGGATTATCTACTCTGTTACCATTCCCGCCGTTCGTATCCCAGTAGTTTAATTGTCTAGTTCCATGTGTGTGTTTCAGTAGGTCCATCGTGGAACTAGATAATGGAACTACAGACTAACGATAGTTCCCGCATTCCATGGAAAATTATTTCGGAGGTAAAAAGTAGCCTAGGGTTGTGTTATTTATGACTTTAGTCTATCTCTATACCAAGTTTCAATAAGATCCGTTTAGCAGTTAGAGCGTGAAAGAGTAACAAACATCCGTACCTACATACAATCTTTTGCATTTGTAATTTAAGTAAGAATTTGATTACACTTTGTTTAGGTGCGTGTAGTATATAATTTCTTTGATGTAGACGTGTCGGTAATTTTAAGAGTTTTAATGAGCAACCGATGGTCATTAAAATTTCGTCAGTTCTGAAATATTTTTAGACGTTCATTCAACGGAGGTTTTATAACATAGCACATTCGTATACTTAGTCATTTGTTTCGCTTTATCACTTAAAGTATATTCAAACGAGCACTAATTCAAAGCAAATTTCGAAAAATTTTACTGGCAAATTGTTAGACATAAACTTTTGTTTCAGTTTAAAAACCAGACACATGCACGTGCCTTCGCTTACTCTGAAATATTTATGTGACTGTGAAGATGCAGGAACAATTGCAAAATATTCGAAATTAGCTTCGATCTCTTGTCAGTATTGTTATATAGGTACATAAGTAGTTGTAGATACGGCGGCGGCTGCGACCCCGCCCCTATGTCGAATACACGTCAGTGCATTGCTAACCGCAGTTTGATTCACCTGTGTAACACAAGTACGTAACAGTGGCGACGAGGCGAACAGTATTACACCGCGTGCGAACAACATTATGGCATCTTATACGTATTTTGGAGTGCTCAATACATTCGATCACCTATCGCAAGATTGGACGGCCTTCAAAAATCGCTTAAACCAATGGTTTATAGCTAACGACTTAGTGGAAGCCGATAAGTCGGGTGTGAAGCGGAGAGCGATTTTATTAACGGCACTCGGCGAGTCCACGTACAAGCTCGCTAGTGATCTCGTGTTACCGAAAAAGTTGGAAGAAGAAGAATTTCAAGCTATTCTTGACGTTTTAGATAAACATTTTATTCCTAAACGTCATGGTTTCGCCGAGCGTTCGAAATTCTACGCGGCGACGCAAAGGTCAGATGAAGGGCACAAGAAATGGGCGGCCCGGTTGAGAGGGCTAGCGGCATATTGCAGCTTCGGCAACTTAGAGGAGGCGCTGTTAGACCGTTTCGTCATGGGAATGAAGAACGGACCCGAACGCGACAAGATGTTTACGAAAGACATCAAGGAACTAACGTTGTCGAAAGCAGTGGAGTTGGCGGAAAGCGTGCGATGCGCGCGCGCAGCCGCGGCTGCTGTCCCCGCGGCGGACAGCGGCGCCGCGACCTCGTCAGCAGTTTTCAAGGTCACGGACCAGCAAGAGAGCAAGGGAACCAAATGTACGGTGTGCGGTTTCAAGAACCACAAGTCGACAGAATGTCGCTTTAAAAACTTTATTTGTCGGAAATGCGGGCGAAAGGGTCATTTACGGCGCATGTGTAAAACATTTCGTGCAGTGAAATACATAGAGGATTCCGAGGAAGAAGTTTACTAAGTCATATTCGTTGCCACTCTGACGCGAAACCGATGTCGGAACTTATTCAAATCAACGGGTTAAAGTTACAATTCGAAATTGACAGCGGCGCGGCCGTTACTGCTATTTCAGAGAAATTTTATCGCAAATATTTTTCAGGCGTACCCTTATCGCATGCCCCAAAAATATTAAAAGCCTATGCCGGGGGCAAGATCAACACATTGGGTATTATACGTGTACCAGTACATTATCTGAGTCACACGCATACACTCACTATTTACGTTGTGCGCGATGGCGGACCACCCATTTTAGGCAGGGACTTCATTCGAAAATTTCATTTACAAATTTCACCCATAAATTACTGCGCCACCGACAATGACAATTTTTTAGCCACGTTAGCCAGGGACTTTCCATCGGTTTTCTCTAATAAATTAGGACGATTTACGAAATATAAAATAAGCTTGTCGCTTAGACCAGATGCAAAACCTATATTTCGTAAAGCCAGACGAGTAGCCTTTGCCCTTAGGGACAAAATAGACAAGGAGCTCGATCGCTTAATTTCACTAGGTATAATAACAAGCGTGCAGTACTCTGATTTTGCGTCTCCCATAGTACCGGTTCTAAAGAAAAATGGGGAAATCAGAATATGCGCCGACTATTCAGCGACAATTAATAAACAGCTGATTGTCGAAAAATACCCCTTACCGACTGTTGAAGACTTATTCGCGAAACTACACGGAGGAGAACACTTTTCGAAGTTAGATTTATCGAGCGCGTACAATCAATTAGAGCTAACAGAACACGACGATACTCAGTTGTATACTTGTATCAATACACATCGAGGAATTTTTAAATATAATCGCCTCGTCTTCGGTTTGGCTAGCTCCGGGGCTATTTTTCAAAAAGCGATGCAGGGCATTGTGTCGGGTCTTGACGGCGTTCTATGTCTTATGGACGACATTTTAATCACCGGTAAAAATAGGTCGGAACATTTATGTAGGTTGAGTACGGTCTTGAGACGGTTAGAGGAGGCAGGACTCACTTTAAGAAAAGACAAGTGTCTATTTTTTCAGAAGGAAGTGAACTACCTAGGCCACACTATCGATAAATATGGCGTACGCAAGTCATCCGAAAAAGTTAAAGCCATTCGAGACGCTCCGACACCCGTCAATATAAATGAGCTGCAATCTTTCCTAGGATTAGTAAACTACTATCGCAATTTTGTACCCCAGGCTTCAACAATTCTTTACCCGTTGTACCAGCTGTCGAATAAAAATACCAAATGGGCCTGGACGGACGTTCATCAACGAGCCTTCGATGAAATTAAAAATCAACTAAGTTCCGATAACGTGTTAGCTCACTTTAACCCGAACGCGACAGTCATCCTGACGGTGGACGCGTCGCCGCACGGTCTCGGCGCCGTGTTATCTCAGTTAGACAAGGAGGGACTAGAGAGGCCTGTCTCTTTTGCTTCACGTTCCTTAGCACCTGCGGAAAAAAATTACTCGCAGATCCAAAAGGAAGCGACGGCTATTATTTTCGGGGTGAAACGTTTTCACCAATATTTATATGGCAGAGAAGATCCTTTCGTTTCGCGAACGGATCACAAACCTCTTCTCTCAATATTCGGCTCACAAAAAGGAATCCCCGAAGTGACAGCGAATAGATTACAACGATACGCGATATTCCTAGCGGCATATAACTATAAAATCACATACGTCCGAAGCGCAGACAATATTGCAGATTTTCTATCCCGTTCTATCGCATCGTCGAATAGCCCTAGTGCGGACGTAGAATTAGACAGCGAGGATCGCGCGGCGTACGTAAATTTTATCATAGAGGGTGATTTGCCCGTCACATTGGATGAATTACGCGACGCCACGGAGCACGATCTAGTGTTACAAAAGGTAAAGAAATTCGTTACGAACGGCTGGCCACGAAACGTTAAAGTTTTTGAGTTAAAACCGTTTTACCAATGTAGGAACCAGTTATCTTTAGAAGAGGGGTGCCTAATGCGCGGCCACAAAATCGTAATCCCTCACAAACTACAAGATAAGATCGTTGCCGAATTGCATAGTTCTCATTTTGGTATCGTAAAGATGAAATGCGAGGCGCGCGCCCGATTGTGGTTCCCGGGAATCGACGCGGCGCTCGAGCGCGCCGCACTCGCTTGCCCCGTGTGCGTGCAGCTGCGGCCGGCGCCGCCGCGCGCGCCGCTCGCGCCCTGGCCCCACCCCCCGCACGCCTTCCACAGGTTACACATAGATTTCCTAGGCCCTCTGTACGATCGCATGTATCTAATTGTAGTAGACGCTTTTTCGAAATGGGTGAAATGCTATCCTATGAAACACACCATTTCATCAGACGCCGTAATCGAACGGCTATGCGAGTTAATGTCGAGGGTGGGGGTACCAGCCGTAATAGTTAGCGATAACGGTTCGTCGTTTGCATCCCAGAAGTTTGCAGAATTCTGTAAACTAAACGGTATACGTCAAATGTTTTCTCCTGTTTATTCCCCTAGCAGTAACGGAAGCGCCGAGATATCTGTGAAAATTATTAAAAAGGGTATCAAAAGCATTATATTGTCTTGTCCGGACAAGAAAAAGTTAGATACTAAGATAAATAAATTTCTATTTGACTATCGTAACTCGATTAATAGTACGACCGAGCGGTCACCGGCACAAGTACTTTACGGCCGGCAACTTAGGTGCCGATTAGACTTATTACAACCTAGTGAGTTATCGCCTTCTTCACCGGAACTGACCAAAACGGTACAACGGAAACAATTGTTACAGAGTAAATATTATGGGGGAAAGGAGCGACCGGACTTTGCAATCAACAAAGAGGTGTTAGTCAAGCGATATGTCAATGCCACTAAACACTTTTGAGTTAGAGGAACCATAGCACACAGAATCGGCAAAGTCCTATATAAAGTTCAAGTGCCAGAAACAGGCTCCCACGTAACACGTCACAAAAACCAAATAAAGAAATATGTCCGGCAAGCAACATACCCTTCACTGCCGGCGTGGGACGCAGACAGTTTACCTGGCGAAACTGAGGGCTCCACCAGCGACTTTCAACAGCCAATACCGGAACCAACTACAAGCCACGCACCATCACCTAGCCAGAAACCGAACAGCCCGAGAGGAGAGGGCGCGGGTGACGTCACTATAAGCCCGAGTTATACGAGTGACGCCAGCATTAGTCCTGCCGGTATCTCAGAGGAGTCAACTACAGCCGATACCAACACTGCCACCAGCAGTTCACAGCAGGCACAGGACCCCCCGGTCACCGGACCAGAGCCTCTTCAAACTCGAAGCAAACGAAACGTTCCTCGCGTAGATTATAAGAAATTTTATAACGCTTAGTTTTTAGTAATAATCACATAATAAAGGTGGAGGGATGTTATATAGGTACATAAGTAGTTGTAGATACGGCGGCGGCTGCGACCCCGCCCCTATGTCGAATACACGTCAGTGCATTGCTAACCGCAGTTTGATTCACCTGTGTAACACAAGTACCTACGTAACAAGTATAATCGTTGCAAGTAGAAGAAGCGAAAGTTGTACGCCAGGATTGTTGCTAGTAGAAAGTATTGTAAAGACTACCACCAGAAAATCCCTACTAATATTATAAATGCGAAAGTAGCTCTGTCTGTCTGTCTGTTGATGATGAAATGTGGTATAGAGTTCGTGGCCCTGGGAAGGACATAGGCTACTTTTTGACCAACTGCGCGAAAGGAGGATAATGATTTTACGCGATAACGTCTTCTACACGGACGAAGCCGCTGGGAACAGCTAGTTTTATATATTTATTACGCATCCGTCCTTACAAATGATTACTCCACTACTCTACGACTAATAATGACGGTGTCATGACAGTTCTAGTCATAATATTTCAACAAATCTCTAGACAATTGACTGTAAAGGAGTAAAAGCAACCTTTGACTCGTTTTTAGAAGATAAACGGACCCCTAAAATAAATAAACTTACACGGAACCCATTAACTCACAATGTCACACAAAGTGACGTCCTGTTTACGATTTACGAGTACCCCGGGATAGTACTGCTGGCATAAAAGCTATACTCTTGTGAGAATACGCTGAGTTATGAGAAGATGTTACATTTTGTCGTATAATATTCATATCAATAGCCAATATTTTCTAGTTTGTGTCTGTTTCAGCACGGCAGACTCGCTACTTATTTGGTGGGACAAAAATACAAGTAGATATGTTGTAGAGTACGCCTCTGCCTGTCATTTAGGGGAAAAGGTGTGACTTATATGTATGTACTGAATAGTGCCTGTGGCTTCGCATACGTGGAATTTCGTTCCCGTTTCCGCTTCCCATGGGAAATTATTCCAGGGATAAGAAGTAGCCTATGTGGTATTCTAAACATCCACCACAAATCTATTCCTACACCAAACTTCAGCCAGAATCGTTCAGCCGTTAGAGCGTGAAAGACTAACAAACATCCACACATTCGTACTCAAGTATGTGTTATTCCAAACTAAAATCTATTTCAACATTAAATTTCAACCAGATCTGTTCAGCCGTTAGTTAGAGCGTTAGACAGTAACATACATCCACACCATCCATAATTCCATACTGACATAAAATATCGCATTTAGCAAAGATTTAATATATTTTCTATGTACCTCCATCACATAATTTGATTGTCCAATAACCATATTTCGATGAAAACTCTCACGACACAATCTAAACCTTCAATTTTTCTACTTTCTACAAAAAAAAAAACTTACGAAAAACCGACCAACCCGTTATCTCCAAAGGTCAAGATATAACAGTCGATTCAAAATGGCCGACGTTCTCCGATCACGTATAATAACATTTTCTTAGTTGTTTTAGAGCTATCACGATTAACTTGGACCACAAAAATACTATTAACTCAACTTTGTTAATAACATACGAATAGTAAGTTTCGCTATCGGGAAAACTTTCTCTCTTATTAAAGGAGTAAGTTAAGTTATAGTTAGATCTTGTCAGCCCTGGGATAGTAATTTGATCATGTAATGTAAGATTATATTAATGTTATTCGAGTTTGTCAAAATTATTAGAAACTAGCTGATGCCCGCGGTTCCGCCCGCGTGGGTGTCGGTTATCGCGACCAAAAGAGTAATGATCTCACAGGAATCCAACCTTGAATATTAAATTTTTGTTCGGTTTTCCCAAACTCCTACAGTATGGGGTTCTTTAAAGGGGGTCTAAGAAGGTCGTGTCGTTTCGCGCGATTCGAGACGAAGGTTTATATACATATTCACTCTCTCTCTCTCTCTCTGTCTCTCTTCCTCTTATAAAACGTAAACGAAGTTGCGCGGGCCCGCAAGTAAAAATAAGTAAATTAAAATTTTGCTCAATCGTTTGTTTGACTTTCAAAAAAACCTACTATAGTACGGCCCTCAGTATCTGAAATCGCAAACTGTAATCACTCATTCAAAAGAAATAAAATGTAGGTCTGATTTCATTTAAAAGATTGGGAGGAAGTGGGAATAAAAACGGTCCATAAAGTCTATTGTGTTCCGTGGCATTTTCGCGGCGAATTTCAATAGACTAGAGGCAGATGAGCGGAGCGGTTTTTTTATTATATTCTCGTAGAAATAGACGAAATTTAATCGTACATTTAAAATGCACATCAGTTACACCAACCAGTTTTATACGTGGGATGTTCCAAAATTTGCTAGTGTGGAATAATAGTAGTTTATGACACTGTTGCATAATGAGGGTTCTTATAACACGAGTGTGTTTTAAAAAAACGAGCCGTAGGCGAGTTTTTTTATAGTATCACACGAGTGTTATAAGACCAAGTTATGTACAGTGTCATACACTACTTTATCTACTCTCATACTATAATACCTGATTTCATTTTGTTGTGATATATAGTTGCTCCTTGATTTCGCCGGTAACAGGTTCATGGTCATGTTTGACGCAGTTTCCAGAATGTCTGGTGGTGTACAATTACCACCATCCTCGCTTTAAGACATGTTTTTACACAAAAACTAATTTATTTTACAAACAAAACCAAACTTTGTTTAATTTAAATGTAAAATGTTGGCGCCAAGGCGCAAACATCGATTGCGCATGCGTGTTTCTTTTTTTTTTAGGCTGCGGAGACCATAGATTTAGGATTTTTCGCTACTCTGGAGACACAATTTTTTTTTAAAGTAGAGGTTCAAACTTTTTTTTCAGCTGGAGATTGTTTATGGTGTATCGTAATGATTAAAAAGTTTTATTATGATATAGGTGTCCATACAAGACCTGTATCGTAATAAAACTTTTTTTTTGGCCTGTGCGTAATGTTTGTCATAATAGTATTGATTTCAATTTTATAATCTTTGTATTATAGTATCAGAGTAGATAAAATATATTATTTTACAATCTAAATTTTGTAACTGTAAAAGATTTTTTAAATATTCCTCTTTCCAACTCTAATGCTTTTGTGCATATTGGTAGAACTGACTTACTAAATTCTATAATAGAACTCTGAATGCAGGAGAATTTCTCAAAATTACTGCGAAACGTATCTACTTGTAATTTAGCAAACAACCCTACAAAGTGAAGTTAGAAAATCTGAGAATTAATTATCAGCAAAGAGATTTGTGTTGAAATTCGCTTAAAATTGTTCTAATTTTCCAAGTATACTAAGCGTAGAGCTAGCTAGAGTTATGCGACAAAACCTTCTTGAACTTTCTCTAAAATTTATTTCCTTCTAGTTTAATCAGTTTCACCAATGCCCAGAATAGGCGTTTTACCCGAATATCTAGACACGCGCGTAGCCGAGGTTCTTGTTTTGAGTCATATACATACACGTAGATAGCTTCAACAAGCACTCGCGCGGCTGATGTGGGTATGCATTTGACAGATAGGCGCGAGTGGACACGCATATATCGTTTCTTCTGGGTGAGGAGTTAGCTACTTTTCTACAGATAGTGTCACCTACGAGGACGGGCCCCACATTTTTCTTAAATCGACTTCCATAATGGAGGTATTTCCATTCTGTCTAGAAACTGAACGAATTGATATAAGTAGGGTAAATTGACAGCAGGAAAATACATGTGGAAGATTGCATACTTGCACTGTAAGCTATTTGAGAATAGAGTATAGCGCGTCTACGTGCATTCCTTCTAGTATTATAAATGCGAAAGTAACTCTGTCTGTCTGTCTGTTAGCTTTTACGCCTAAACGGCTGAAGCGATTGATATGAAATTTGGTGTAAGGATAGTTTGAGGCCTATCATAGGCTACTTTTGAACAAACTGTGCAAAAGGAGGGTTATGATTATACGCGATAACGACTTCTATGCGGCCGAAGCCGTGGGGAACAGCTAGTTGAGGGATAAGCAAGGATTTATTTAATTGGACTCTCCCGGTACATAAAACAATCAGCTCAGTTTATCCCCTTAGCTAATAATAATGACGCCCAAAACGAATACCCATTAACGAATGTTTATCTACGACTACGTAATAGAAAACCAAACCGTCATCTTGCAAGTGTGCTCTCAATATAGGATTACGAAAAATAGATTATACAAACATACTACGTTCAAGGCAAATGAAGTTCTTCTCATTTATTTTAATACTGGTTCCTGTTCGATACTTTCTATGTATAAAATTTATCACTCTTTAGATAGAGTTTTATGTTTTAAAAGCCAAACTGTGTTTTTTTTTTCGAAGTATTATTTGAAAGAATGGGTGGAAAAGTTATGCCTAAAAAACCTTGACGTTATATATTTAGGTACTTAGTTAAAAAAATGCTTTAATACACTTCGCCTTCTTGTAATATCAAATGTAATTTTTCAACAAATCATTACAGACCTTTTGATGCTTTTTTTTCGTGAAGAAAAATCCTCATGGATGCTATTCTAGTACTCTTACTAGAATAGCATCCATGAGGATTTTTCTTCTACCGAGTAAAAAAACATCACGTATCCTGCCTAACAGCCTACGGTTGGAAGCCCCGAGTAAGCCCTGGGAAGGATTCCCCAGGAGATCCCTCGACTCTTAAAAAATATAACAATTAGTGCTCGTTTAAGGAGACGCGGCGCTTCGAGCGGTGCGACCCGCCCAGCGGGCCGCCAGAAACACAAACATATGGAAATGTTCAGAGCGTTTTTGTAGGCGTTTGCTTGAGTTGTAGCTGCCCCAGCGGCGAGTGTCGTCGCGTCGGACGCGGCAAATGAAGCGACAGGTGACGCCACGGAGGACGCGGCGGGTAAACCAGCGAGTCTCGCAATGGAGGAACGCGGCGGATGAAGCTGCGGGTGACACCGCAAAGGCCGCGCCAAGGAAGGGGTGGGAGAGGTGCGGGGTATGCGTTAGGAATGTCGGGCAATTAAGTTCCTAGAAAATATCGATATTAAAATTAACATTTGATGTGAAACTTTGTTCACAAAAATGAAAAGCTGGCATCACCGGTGATCTCAATGAAGACTTTCGTTCCTGGATCGGGACAAATACGATGGCCGCCGAGATCCACAGATCTAACAACGTTAGATTTTTTATGGGGTTATGACATGTAATTTTTTTTATACCACTAAGGTGGCAGACAAGCATACGACCCACCAGAAGGTCACGGCAGCCTATATTAATGTAGTTTACAAGAAATGCAAATGTCCACGAGCTACAAACAGAACTTGGACCTATTATTATAAATATCCACCACACCAAGATCAAAAGATCGACAAGGAGTAAAATAATCAAAAGTGTGCGACTTTGTATTCAACAGTATGGGACTTTTGCATTAAAAATGTTAAAATTCATGGTCTTCCGTTTATCCTCTTATCTGTGGCAAGAACCGTTTCGGTTCTGTGGCGGGAACATCGTATCTGTGGGAGGACCATTTTGGCGCTCGCATTTTCGTCGCTTTCCGTCGCGTCTTAATTCGTGTGCAGTATAATAACTACTACGCCTATCTTGCTCAAACTTGCACGAAATGTTCATAAGAAAGAGCAGGACAGATTTGTAGTACATAATAAGCGACTAAATTATAACCGTGTACGCCCTATTACGGATTTTAAAAGTATTAATTTCTCGGTGCCATTTCCGTTAGTCATTGTCGCGACGCCGGCGTTTATGGCCGATTATTATTTACGTATTAATTGATTTTATAAAAGTAATGTACAGTGACGCGATCCTGTTTAATGTGCTAATCGATTAGTGAAGTTTTTTATTTAAAAAGTTATCAGTAAGTGTGTGAAAACAGTGAATCAAAGTTCGAAAGTACCTATAAAAAAAGTTTGTTTTCGTAAGTGCGACGCTATGTGTTTCAAGTTTCATATTATCTAAACAATACACTAATACGAATCTCACCATTGTTTATTGAGAACTATACAAACCGATGGGTGGTTTTTGTAAAGGTCGTAAGGTTATCTGAAGTGCCGTTACTCGGAGATCGAGTGGTAAGTCTTTGTTTACATAATTACGGTCGACGCCGCACGGGGCGTACCTTTTTTTATGAGGCTAGGTGATAAAAAAATTGTAAACAGGTGTGTACTTAAATATTTTTAAAATGAGTATTCAAGTCTGTTTTTAGAAAAAATACAAAAAAAAAAAATTTTTTCTATTTAATTTTTTCAAAAAAAAAACTTTTTTCTGTTTCTTTTGTCTGTAAGATGGGTTAGGGGAGAGTGTTCTTAGCTGTGTTTTATAAAAATCGGTTAAGCCATTTCAAAGCTATGAGGGGTGAAAGTGGTGATGAAAAATTTAATGTGTTCAAAAATACCCGTGTTGGGTATCAAATGAAAGGTCATATCTTATACATTACGATACCGCAAGTTTTATGAAAATAGGTTAGGCCATTCGAAAGATATGAGGAGTGGAATGTATTGCTAATTCTGTAACCACACTCCGCGCAATTCGCATTAGCTCTGAATAATTGTTGATAGACAATTATGCAGTTTCGTCATTGTTGACATTACAAGCCCCTATAAAAAAACAAAAAATAAAAAATTAAATTAAAAATTTAAAAAACCCCCGACTCACAAAAAAAAAACAATTAAAAAACCTGTAAAAAGTAAAAAAATAACTATTATATTATGACCTATCTACATATTATTATAGGTAGCTATATTATTTACTTATTCATATTTTTAACTAACAGTTTGTCTCGTCGGGGACCGCTCACCTAATCATATCCTAACCGTGCGTCTGTCTCTGTTTAGGTATAGAGCGGTCCCCCCGACGAGACCAACGGTTAGTTAAAAAATATGAATACGTAAATAATATAGCTACCTATAATAATAATACAGGTTCAATACTTAGGGTAGATAGGTCATAATATAATAGTTACTTTTTTACTTTTTACAGGTTTTTTTATTGTTCTTTTTTTGTGAGTCGGGGGTTTTTGAAATTTTTAATTTAATTTTTTATTTTTTTAATGATTTTATGAAATTTTGGGTTACAATATCGTTACTAAAATGTCGATATTTATAAACGATATATTGATATTTTTGAAATATCGATATACATATCATTATCATCTTACTAATATTATAAATGCGAAAGTTTGTGAGTGTGGATGTTTGTTACTCTTTCACGCTCAAACCGCTGAACGGATCGGGCTGAAATTTGGTACAGAGATACATTACAGTCTGGAATAACACATAGGCTACCTTTTATCCCGGGAATAACTTCCCGCGGGAACAAATTTTACGCGGGCGAAGCTGCGGGCATCAGCTAGTTTATAAATAAAGTTTACATCCCTAGTCGAGACGAGACGCAGCGGGTGTCGCAGCGGGTGACGCAGTGGGTGACGCAGCGGGTGTCGCTGTGTACCACGCGGCGGATGCAGCCTCGAGGGAAGCCACGCCGCACGCGTCGCTCGACGCCCGCGTTTCCTTAAACGAGCTCCTACATTTCTATATGTTTGAGTTTGCGCGTGACGCAACGCGGGCCGCTTTACGCGCCGCCTCACTATAAACGGTAAAATCGCTTTACGCGCCGCTGCAAGCCACGCCGTACGCGACGCTTGACGCCTCGCGTCTCCTTAAACGAGCCCTTATTTAACTTCACAGTCCTATTGGTGGCATATAAATATATTTTTATCCTTTAACGTCACTGTTTCGTTATTTAATATAAAATATATTTATTTTAGTGTAACCGTTGTTCCGTACCAGTAATTTGACAAGCCTAATAGCTATGTAAAGAGTAAATTATGTGAGTATTACTTTTCACAATATTAAATTCAGAGACAAAAATATGGTTACTCTTAAAATTACAGGTATTTGTTGGTTCCCACTTTATAAAATGTTGAATCTATTTATTTATTTCGTAAACAAATTGAATCTGAGACTGTTTTAATAAACCCAAATATTTAAAATAATTTCATACAACCTTTCATCCACTAAGTAGTTTATTTTTATTACTATTACAGAGGTATGTGACAAGTTTTCAGCTTGCCTAAAATACCTTCTCAAAATTTCCGTCATCTCTCAGTCTATCACGTTTGTTGCTAAATTCATGTTATCATCATGATGATCATTATCAGGGACCTCAATCTGCGTCTGTCTAGTGTTGAAACGTTTGCAGATGAAAATGTCACAAGGTGGTGGCCACCCATCTGACGATCGTTACAGAACACTAAATCTGTGGAGGCTACGAGGGCCTGTATTGAAACTGTACGGATATCATAGCTGCTTTTAAAATTAAAATCTATTGGAAGTAAAAACGCAAAAGGGAAAAACATTTATATAAATTCGTTTATGCGACTTGATGGATGAATTAAATGAAATTGCGTATTTCAGCAAAATTTAATATAGCTCCGTCACCCGCTGTGATGAGATGAACTATTAAGTGGTTTTGAGTATTTTTTTGTAATAACCATTTCACGTAGGCATTTTGAGTTGAAAAAATACGATTATATTATTGTGGCAAACAATTAATATAGGTATAGGTACCTAGTAAAATTACATCATATGACTCCTACTAATATTATAAATGTGACAGTTTGTGAAGATGTGTGGATGTGTTACTCAGTCACGCTCTAACGGCTGAACGTATCGGGCAAAAATTTTGTACGGGGATAGATTATTGTCTGAAATAACACATACATTTTTATTCCGGGAATATATTCATGGGAAACAGGAACGGGGCAAGAACGTACGGAATTTGCATAAACATATTTTTCCGTACCTACAAACAACGTTATGAATACCAGCGTACGAAAACTCATCCCAAATGCACCTTACACACTTACATATTCTAACGTAGCTTCTTACGATGCTTTGATCCTTCTTTTTTTTCAAATAGGTTCGATGATCTGTCAAGAGTCCAAGTTCATTTGCAACGCAGACGTCATTAATTTCTGACTGAACTTACTGTATAATCTGTATATAATAAACTCCCTAAAATATAAATAAACTCCTTATACTTATTACACACATACATACATATATATAATCACGCCTTTATCCCCGAAGGGGTAGGCAGAGGCAAAGTATACGCCCACATTTCACCTTATAGTTTTATGTCCCACGTAATAGGTGGTGAGCCTAACGCGTGTTGAAATGGACAGGCGCAGGTCGCCGCGAGCAACCCGCCGTTGAAATTTTCGAGCCGTCCATGAGGCCTTGAACTTGGGTTTCATTTCGAGTTATCCTTCTCTACGCAATGAATCTTTTTGGGTAAGGTTCCCTTAGTCTCGTCTTACGGCACCCACGGAATGTATTGGGGTGGCGACATTTTGTACTCTTACCCGTCGCCACACCAGACCCCGTCGCCACTCGGGGCTATATTTATTTCTTTATATAAATTACCTACCCGCTTGAAATTTGATTCCCGTTCCCGCTTCCCGTGGGAACATTTTCCTGGGATAAAAAGCCTAGCCTAGTAGCCTATGTGTTATTCCAGACTATAGGTACTCTATCCTTATACAAAATTTAAGCCAGATCAATCAAACATCTTCACAAACTTTCACGTCTGCGATGAACTCCTAAACTACTTAACCGATTTTATTTTAGCCAAATTTGCACAACTTGTGCAATTTGAACCAACTTCAAAGATAGGATAGATATACAACACAAAAAAGAATCTAAAGAAGTGTTTTGAAACTAATTTTAGCTCGCCCATGAATGTATAAATATGATTACATAACATTCCACAGAAATGTATAAACACAAAACAAATAAATCCTAGTACTGTTATAACGAATATTAACAAAATATCCCAACTTTTATGGATTTATGACTTTACAGTGAAATATCGGGTGTTACACAATGTTATGATAAAATGTAACATGTGTACATGAATCATAAATTCAACCTCGTAATAAATACTTACCGGTTTTAGGGTTCCGTACCCAAAGGGTAAAAACGGGACCCTGTTCATGAAATTTCGGCGTCCGTGTGTCTGTCTGTCTGTCCGTCACGAGGCTGAAACCGTCAGAAACCGTGAGAGATAGAGAGCTGAAATTTTTGTATATTAAGATGTATTTCTGTTGTCGCTATAACAATAAATTTTAATTCTCAAATCAGAAAAAGGGGGCTCCCATACAACGAACGTGATTTTTTCCCTTTTTGCTACGGAACCAGCTGTCTCGAGTTCGACTCGCACTGGCCGGTTTTTTTATTATAATTATTTCAACCATTTTGTAGTAAACTCTATAATGTGGTTATCGTTCGGCAGAACGTAGCGAAAGCGCGAAGAAATATATTTAAGCCTCTGACGCTGTGGCTGGTCATGAGATGGGTAACCACTTTGTGGCAGCCTATGTTATTTCATAAACTCTTTTCTACCTGTGTACTATTTTATCAGAATCAGATCAGTGATCCAGGATGATTCAGGCGCGAAAGCGTTAGCATTATGTCGTTACGTATAAGATCATCGGACGACAGGCTATCGTCTCTTCTTTCTGTTCCTGTCATAATACTTCTATCTTAAAACGACATTAATCATTTTACGACTATCTTGCTAGTAAATCACTGCAGATCCCAATTTCAAATAAAAAAAATGTGTACCAAAAAAATACATTTGCTAAGTTACTTTTGAACACTCTGGTCTCTTCATTTTTATATACGCTGACTGCACAAAGCGACCTATCTCACTGCGTCAATCTCTTACGGGTAACTATGGGATGGAAATCTAGATATTTTGCATATGAATGTGTAGAACTAAGACCATTGCGGTGAGCACTGGTACTGCCTCTCAATACGCTACTCGTATGCAAATATATTATAACTAGCGGACGACATGCGGTTTCACCTGCTTAATTTCTGTTCCCGTGGGAATAATAATATAGCGTAGGTACTAGACGACACTTGCAGCTTCATCCTCGTGGAATTTGGTAGCCGTTCCTGGTTCCAATGGGAATACATACCCGGAAGAAAAGTAGCCAATAAGTTATTACAAAGTTTATCCTGATCCTTTCAGCTGTTAATTAAAAGGCCAGATTAATAAAGGCCTTGCTGTTACTGGTGTTTTGCCTTAAAAATTTACTAGCGGGAAACTGTCACGTGTGGTTATACAACGCTATATAGCCAAATAGATGTTCCCCGCGACTTCGACCACGCAGAAGTCGGTTATCACGTAAAATCATAACCCTCCTTTTGCGCCGTCGTCGGTTAAAAGTAGCCTATGTCCTTCCCAGGGCCTCGAACTATCCCTATACCAAATTTTACATCAATTGCTTCAGCCGTTTAGACGTTAAAGCGTAACAGACAGACAGACGTACAGAAAGAGTTACTTTCGCATTTATATCTAATATTAGTAGGGAGTAGGGATTAGCTTGTTTTGAACTAGAGCACATTCATATGCAAAATATCTGGATAAAAAATCACCAGGAATCTTGTAAATATGTAGTAAATAATTATATTTTTTACTTCTTTCTAATATTATAAACACGAAGGTTTGTAAGTGTGAATGGATGTAGGAATGTCTGTTACTCTTACACGCTCTAAAGCTGAACGAATCTGGCTGAAATTTGGTACAGGGATAGATTTTGTTATCTGGATTAAGTAACACATAGACTAATCTTTATTCCCGGATTCAGTTTCCACGGTATGCGGGAACGAGAACAGAATTCCAAGCTGCGAGCCCGTATTGTGAAATATATAATGTTTATGACTGTAAAAATATATAATGAATATCTTACTGATAACGTAACAAATCTAAAACATATATTATATTTTATGCGACATTCAATTGAAATGAATTCAAAAGTAGCTATCTCCTTCTGTCTGTTTATTGCAGTTTTACGACGAGTCTCGGTAGCGTAGCAATAAAACTGGAATATGTAGCCTGGGACCTGGAAGTGTGCCTCATTAAACTGTTGAAGTCAGAATGTGCCTGTATTATTTTATAGTTTGACTCAGTATTATAGTATGATGATAACGCACTAGACATAGATTATTATGTGCTAGACTTAGACATAGAATAATTCATGAATGTAAATTATATGTAAAGTTTATTATGAGGACACGACCATTACCACTATTTACCTTATTTCGTAGGCTATTCACACGGCGGCTTTCTTCAAGATCAAAGAAGTGAAACTTATGTACGTAGTACTATTATTAATTCTGATCCATTACTTAAATGAAGAAGAGTTAGTCCGTGATAGAATTCACCCGAAAAAGGGCATTACCTACCTAAGTATATCAAAGACAAAAAAAGGCCTAATTACAAAACCAGTCTACAAATAGAAACAAATTAAACAGCGTACCTTTCAAATACACTCGAGAGCAATGAATCCGGGTCACTTAAAGAATGTTAAAAATCTCGGAAACTAAAAATGATAGGTTAATGCAATAAATTGTATTTAATAGACAATGTAATACTCCTTAAATGAAAGTAAAAAAAATATGAGTCACCATACATTTTATTAACACAAAATTACATAAAGAAAAAAATTGCCGATCTCTCCTTAAAACAAAAATAGGAAACATGAAATTTTTGAACTTTATTACGATTTTCTTGAATTTTAATACTTCGTATTGCCTCCTCGTGCTTCCATTACTGCGTTTACGCGGTTTGGCATGCTGTACACCAAGTTCCTTATACGATTTTGGGGAATATTCTCCCATTCCTCTGTGAGAGCAATTTTGAGCTCACGAAGCGTGATTGGGGGAGGGTTTCGTTGTTTTACGCATCTGCCTAGCTCGTCCCAAGCATGCTCGATCGGGTTGATATCCGGGCTGCGCGCTGGCCACTCCATACGAGTAATGTTCATCTCTTGAAGGTAGTCATTCACAATCCTACCTGTATGAGGTCGGGCATTGTCATGCATAAATATAGCATCCTCACCTAAATTGACCATAAATGGACCAACGTGATCATTGAGGATTTCTTCCACATATCTTACGCTAGTTAAAGAGCCGTTTTCTATGATCACCAGCTCTGTGCGACTTTCAGAAGAAATTCCGGCCCACACAAGTACAGACCCACCACCGTAGGCTACTTTTTCTTCGATGCATGCTTGCTTGAATCTTTCCCCTGGTCTTCGATACACTCTGTGTCTTCCATCGTGCTTGTAGAGCATAAATTTTGATTCGTCGGAGAACATAACTTTTGACCAATCTTCAATACTCCAATTTACGTGGCTCTGGGCATACCTTAGTCTCGAAATACGATGCCCACGCTCCAGTTTAGGGCCGTTTGCAGGTCTAAGGGGTTTTAAGTTAGATTCAGCAAGCCGACGTCTTACTGTCCATGCACTTGGGTTACTTCCTCCGAGGCGTCGAAACTGATTGGTGAGTTCAGTTCCTGTGAGAAAGCGATTTCGAAGCATGGTGTTCACCAAGTATCGGTCTTCTCGTGCTGTGGTACACCTGGTTCTGCCCGTTCCTGGTCTGCGTAGGTTAGAACCAGTTTCTTCGTAACGTCGGAGAGCTCTTTGTACTGTTGACAGCGACACACCGACAGTCCTGGCTGTATCGCGCTGACTCCGGCCGGTTTCCAGCATTGTAAGTATTCTGGTGCATTCTTCAGGCGTAAGCGACATAATTTCAGCTTGATTAATGAATATAGAGCACTATCAACATGGTTTATGTACCCACATAAATGACAGATTACAAACAAAAGCAACACCAAATGCTGTAATTTCGTAGTTCCATCTTCGAAAGTGGCCCTTTTTCAAATTTGATTTTTTTATGATATAACTTTACAATAACTAAGAAGTTTTAATACCTTCATTTAAGGAGTATTACATTGTCTATTAAATACAATTTATTGCATTAACCTAGCATTTTTAGTTTCCGAGATTTTTAGGATTCTTTAAGTGACCCGGATTCATTGCTCTCGAGTGTATATAAGGATGTATTGTGTGTCTCACGCCATTTCAGGTACAAATCTCCAAATAGGTTTAACCAGAACCATTTCAGCGCAAAGGGCTTTGTAACGACAAGGCGTCTAAATACCCCTGAATTTACGTAATAGTCAAGATTGTTCTAATTCAACGTAGGTTTTATTTATTTGTGTATTCTTCTTATGTTTTAATTTGATGGAAATGAAATTTTAAAATAAAAGTTTTTATGAATCACGAAATTCCAAGTCCAAACTTATATCCGAGAACATTTATTAGGATACCGTACCCAAAGGGTAGTAACACAACATTATTCATGAGACTTCGCTCGTCTGTTGGTCTATCTGCTCGTCACGAGACTGTATCTCAAATACCGTGATAGCTAAAGAGCTGAAATTTTCATAACAACAAATACTAAAATCAGAAAAATAATAGAAAATAGTTAGCTTGTTTTGAACTAGAGCACATTCATATGCAAAATATCTAGCTAAAGAGCTGAAATTTTCATAACAACAAATACTAAAATCAGAAAAATAATAGATAATAGTTAGCTTATTTTGAACTAGAGCACATTCATATGCAAAATATCTGGATAACAAAGATATTTATTTATTGCTAAATACCAGGAATCTTGTAAATATGTAGTAAATAATTATAATTTTTACTTCTTTCTAATATTATAAACACGAAGGTTTGTAAGTGTGAATGGAAGTAAGTAGGAATGTTTGTTAACACGCTCTTAAGCTGAACGGATCTGGCTGAAATTTGGTACAGGGATAGATTTTGTTATCTGGATTAAGTAACAGATAGACTAATCTTTATTCCCGGATTCAGTTCCCACGGTATGCGGGAACGACAACAGAATTCCAAGCGGGTGAAGCTGCGAGCCCGTCTTGTGAAATTTATAATGTTTATGACTGTAAAAATATATAATGAATAAGTAACTGATAACGTAACAAATCTAAAACATATATTATATTTTTATGCGACATTCAATTGAAATGAATTCAAAAGTAGCTAGCTTCTCTTATACAAAAAAAAACGCGATGTTTTGCTGATTTTTCGGTACGGAACCCTCCATGCGCGAGTCCGACTTGCACTTTGCCGTTATCTAGTTTTTTTTATTATAGCAAATGTCGGATAAAATCATAGGTATTATTATTCAACAAAACACTGTTCTTCGAAAGCTCAGAACTTTGTCACTACCAAGTATAACGTCGGCTTTAAACAGTCAAGAGGCTAAAGATTAAGTTGTACCTCTTATACTTTGTGGTGTCGGAAATGTTGAAATGCGGGCTTAGCCGTTAGTTAAGTAGTGCTTTGTTTGCTACAATCTTAAGAAACTGTAACATTATTACTTGTATATTTTGTTGCAAAGTAATTTTCAGGATGTTTAGTAGGTATTTCACGTTGTTTGTAGCAACAATCTGGAAGATGATGGTACCTATTTCCTGTCCTACATCCATTTCCATTACGTTGATAAATGTATTTTAAGTATAGAGGGACTATACCTTGAGGATTATTTCCAAGGCTAACTGCTTACCAGATCATGTGTGGTCACTATAGTCTATAGACGTTTGCAAACATCAGATGTGTTTCACTCGCTCTGCCAATTCTGAAATTCATACATAGAAAATAAATAGACTAGCTACTGCTACTGCATTGACTGCTGTGTGAACACAACCCATGACCCTAATGTGACTTCAGTGAATGGTTTACCAACCGGCAGTGCCTTTGCGCCACACCTTTTTATAGCGTGAGGAAAATCTGTGATGGATGCTATACCGGACTCTTACCTACTAAAAGCCACACGTTCCATACCTAAGGAACCAGCCTACGATTGGAAACCCCGGGTAATCCCTCGGAAGGATATCCCCAGGATTCCCAATTTGGCTACCACTGCGGCCTCACCTAGGGGGTTCGGGTGCTATCCCGCGTCTTCGGGAGGTTGTTCGGGTGTTGTCCCGCTCCTTAGGGCTTTACGCCTCTCCCAATTGATCAGTTGTTCAGATAGGAATAAGTCCTTCTTTGAGTTCCATTCTGCCCAACAGTGGTCAGTTTAGCTTGTAAGAGTAGAAAAACATAATCAGCCGTATCAAGTTTTCACATCGGTTAAACTGTTTGAGAAGTACGTATGTAACAAAAAAAAAAACCAATATGGGACTTAAGATCGAGGGTCATTCAATTAATAACAGTCCATTTGCCAAATCGGTTACATCAATATTCTCCAATCACGTTAATTAATATTTACTTTATGACGGAACAAGCAAATTAGCCCCAAATCGAAAGGATTACACATCGGAACTGTTAGTTCGTGTTTGTATAACAACTCAGTTTCTGAGTTTCTTGCCACTTCTTCTTAGGTGGGTCGCGTTGTGAACTGGTGGTAGAAATTTTGATTAATATTCTGGACGTTTTACAAGAGCATCTGTGTATGCCTATGTGAAATAAATAAAGTAAAGGGGTGGGGGGGGGGATAACTTTGAAGTGAAAAGCCACTCCAAAATATCCCACCTGCCCTCCCTCAAAAGGAAAGCATGTCTCAAAATTAAAGAAAACCTCAACAATACCTCTAATTCTCATCAACAATGAAATGTTACGTCATGGTATTGACACGCTACGAGTTAAATGAATCACGTCTATTGCTAATTTATTTATTCGTTAGGGCTGCCACGAAATGAAATTGTGTGACACTCGCAGGTTTTGAGAATTAGTTTTCGGACAACTGCGAAAATGCTTTTAATTCGTGTTTTCATCTCGGAAGGATATTTTATTACATTGAGTTCGTTTTTTGCGGCATCTTCATTGAGATTTGTAGCATTTCATTTATAACTTTTATCAAGAGGGCAAATGATGTATAAACTAAACTTAATGGCTTTTTTACGTGTGAAGATACCTAAGTATAAGTCTAGCGCTGGGCACTCCGCAGAACTCCTTGGGAGTTTGTCCCAGGATTCCCGGCAGACTTTAGTTGCCACCGCGGTCACAGTTCAAATTCGGGTAGTAGCCCACTGCTTTGGGGTACAGATTGTATGATACATATCAGGTACAATTCAGCGTAACAGATAAAACTTGCGATGCCAAGACGTGGATATTTAATTATGGTGGAGCCATGTCCTCAAAGTTGCGAAAGAAAAAGAAAGAAGGAAATTAAAATGACAATTTGCTAGCCGCATCTGTAGAAGAACTGACGGCCGATAGAGCAAACTAGTTCTAGAGGGGATACCACGACTCGTAAAACGTAGGGTCAGTCATAGGCTGACCTAGAAAAGGTCGCAGGTAGGGACTCAAATGTGGAAGACGCAGGACCGTGTGTTGTGGTGTGAACTGGGAGAGGACTGCGTCCAACAATGGACTGCTATAGGCTGATTTGATAGATCGTTTTAAAATTGTTGCTACAGTTGATAATTAATTCACTTCTCTGAGAAGTTGCATTCATGCGAATAATAAAGGTAAATATTAGGCAAATACTAGTAGGTAGCAACCCTAGTCGTAACTTATGTCACAGTATCGATTTCGACGTCTACCTATTTTAATGAAAAATCCGAGTAGACATAAAAATACCTTGTTATGAGCTGAACAGCGGATATTTCAATATTTTTGTATGACTTTTCTTCTAATGAGAACGTCAATCAACTAAATGAGCTTGCCACATTCTGACTACTTAACATAGGCCTCTCACAATTCTCCCAAAGTTGATACAGAGTTTTTTGTTTCGAATGTTTGTTATTTTTTTCGTGAGGTGGCAGACAAGCTTAAGGACCACCTAATGGTTGGCTACTGTAGCTTATGGATGTTTGCAGCACCAAGTGCTACACACGCGCTGCCAACCCGGGTGCAGGTTGTGATGACCCACAGTTAATTATTTCCAGCCGCTCATAAAGGCCTTCAACTTGGCATAGCGACTGCCATTTTACTGACAACCGGGACCAACGTAAAATAACTGTCTCAAAGTGGTCACGTCGTGGTCACCCATTCATAACCAGCTATAGTAAATTTTAGCCCCACTCTATAAGATAGAGTGCAAAGAGGCTTATGTCCAGATTTTGTCTGTAGTCTGTGCGTCGGTTGCATTTTAAACTCATAACTCCAAAACCACGTGACTTACAATACTGAAATATTGCAGACAGTAATAGCTGGTTATTTTGACAGAGTATACAAAATTTCAAAACAATAGGTCACGTGGTTTTTTAGAAGACGTGTTAGAGAGGGGCATTCTGATGAGACCGATCTCACGGCTTCTTGTTGTTTACTACAGTGAATTGGGATCATGTCACTTAAACAAATAAACAAACTTTACCGCTTTATTATAAAATGAGTAGATATAAATTCATTGCAACAAAAGGTTCACTGTTTTAGAATAAACTGAAGACAATGACATCGGTCGGTAACATTTCCAATCAACAATTTTATTTTCCCGCGTCGCCTTTCATGTGAAAACGAATGACAATGAACCAAATTCATCGTTCATTGAACACTCTCACTTTGGACAATAAAGAAGAGCTGCCCATTTTGATTTACTGAACGAATGGATTGTTGATTTTGTAAAATAATTGTTGCTTCTGAGTGAAATAGTCACTTCCTATTTTATATTTAACCGACTTGAAGAAACTGTTATCAATTCACGGTTGAATAAAGCCGCTCGACGAAAGTTGTAGGAACTTTAAATCAAAGAACATTTGTGTGTCCAGTTTGATGAAAATTGGTTTAGAAATGCGCCCCCGTTCCTCTAGACCGGAACATACAACATGCATAATATGAACAAAAGCAATATCGTTCACACCGTCTAATCGGAGACACGCTCCCTGTGCTCGCTTGGTCAAAAATATAACTTAGCAACCAAAGCACGGATATCAAAGTTAACAGCTAAAAATTTGATCCAATATTTAACGGTCAGAACGTGTCATTGTTTAAATTATAGGGTTAAGTGCTGGAGCAAACCCGCATGATGCTAAAATTAAAACTGTCATTGTCCCTTCTCCTGGAATTGCAGTGATACGTGAGCAAAAATCAGATTATTTTTAATTTTGTCTGTGTGTGTAACAGATCTTTTAAGGGTTCCGTAACTCAAAAGAAAAAACGGAACCCTTATAAAACCACTTTGTTGTCCGTCCGTCCGTCCATTTGTCTGTCAAAACTCTCATGAACGCGTGAAGGTATCAAGTTTAAATTAATGCACTATATTAACGTTAATGGTTCCTTAAAGCTGTAAAAAAATCATAATTCTAAGTTAACACAGAAGAAGTAACGGCCGCTTATATCGTCAATTACGTATATTTCGACACTTCCAAAGGAATTAAAATTAATGATGTACCTTCCGTGAACCTAGAACTATGAAATTTCGCAAGTAATATTTTCTTATACCATAACAATAGGAAAAAAATCGAAAATCTGTACATATTGTAACAAAATCGCTGAAAAAATCAGGGATTTTTAAAATCGAAAACTACAATATTCGGTTCCTAAGGTTCTTGTTAGGTGCAAATCAATTCTTGCAGTTTTACTTCACAAGAAGTTCAGAAATCGAACCACAGAGTTTTGTCTCGAATTTTTAAAAATGTTTATTATTATAGTGTTGTTAAAATCATTATTAATTAAAATAATGAAAAAAAAATTTTCAATAAAAAATAAAACCGACTTCCAACAAATCCTGAAAAATAAAAATTTCTTAGCACAAAGTAATATGTATTTTGATTTATCTGATTTTACTCAATATCATATTGAAGTCGGCGCCAAGTAAACCCATAGGTTTATGTAGGTATTATTCATGGCACCAACTTCAATACTATCAATACATATAATAAAATCGTAACAGGTCGCTGTCTGTACATGGAAGATAAATAAGAAAAAATATTATAGGGGGGCTTTATGAACGCAATAGAACCCAAAACAATGATTTTTAGAATTTTTGTCTGTTTGTCTGTATGTCTGTATGTCTGTAGGTCTGTATATCTGTTTGTCTGTACGGTTGTGCACGCTAATCTCAGTAACCGCTCAACCGATTGCAATGCGGTTTTTTTTATTGTGTTGAGGTTTGCTCCAGTTAACATTTAGCGTTTGTTTTATGTAAATCGGTTTAGAAATAAAAGAGTTATAACACTTTTAAGAATCAGATATTTTGAAAATTTTAATTGTAGGGGTTTCTTTGAATGTGAGTGAACCTAAACTGGCGTGTTGGCTTAATCATAAAAGAGCTTAATGATTAAGACTATTTTTAAACAATTCAGTCCGCGCCGAAGGCGTGGACTGAATTGTTTGAAAATAGACTTAATCATTAAGCTCTTTTATGATTAAGCAAACAGGGCAGTTTCAGACGCTGCTTGATGACTCTGATGAAGAAATACCTTTCCTTTCATACACCTTATGTGACGTAAACGAAGTTGCGGGCTCAGCTAGTATTGAATAAAATCTGTTAAATCAAAATACTTTTTACTGTGTGCTAAGAAAATTTTATTTTTCAGAATTTGTTGGAAGTCGGTTTTATTTTTTATTGAAAATTTTTTTTTCATTATTTTAAGTGACGGGTGAACCGAAAAATATATCTATCTAGGTAAAAGTTTTCATCAATACAAATCAATCAAGCCCAAACACAAGGTAGCTGCTGTAAATCATTAAGGATTTCCCTCGACTGTCTTTCGGTTCCATAATCAGATCGAAAGGCAAATAAAGTCAAATAAAAATAAATAAATAAAAAAAAGACTCCAGATATTCATTAAATTGTAGTACATTAAAGCACTGAATTAAAAAGTTAACAAATGCACTGGTTGTCCCTACAATTTTCGGTGGTTGCCCTCGATTTCTCCTGGATCCCATCATCAGATCCTGATCTGATTAAAATAGGACCACCTCTGAAGTAAACCCTATTCAAGAAAGAAAACAATTTAAATCCGTTAATAATTGACGGAAATATCGGTAAACATACATAAAACATTGAGAACTTCCTTTTTTTTTTGAAGGCGGATCTATCAATCTAGGTGCAAAGTTCTCATCAATACAAATCAATCAAGCCCAAACACAAGGTAACTGCTGTAAATTGTTAAGGAATGCCCTTGACTGTCTTTCGACTCTATCATCAGGTCGACTCCAGACCTTCATTAAAGTGTAGAACATTAAAGCACTTAATTAAAAAGTTAACAAGTGCACTAGTTGTCCCTACAATTTTCGGTGGTTGCCCTCGTTTTCTCCTGGATCCCATCATCAGATCCTGACCTGGTGAAAATGGGACCACCTCAGAAGTAAACCCTATTTAACAAAAAAATAAATTTTGAAATCCGTCTATAATTGACGGAAATATCGCTTAACATACATAAAAAAAATACATACAGACGAATTGAGAACCTCCTCCTTTTTTTGAAGTCGGTTAAAAATACCTAATTGTATTACACCACCACTCGCGAAGCGACGCCATTGTACTAACCGTGCGTCGCTACGTTATTGACTAAAGCTTTGCCACCCTAACGACTAAGACAAACAAATCAAAAAGCTCCTTTTCTTACAAAATAAGTAAAAAAATATTACCTTTGTTTCAGGTACTCAATCTCTGTTGTTGCGTTCAATACGATCTACCCTTCAACCCATTTCGGCCTCGAGAGGGTAAACGTGTAAGTAGAGTATTAGTTGATGACTGTAATCTATCATACTTTTTACAAAATGTTTCAAAACACAACCAAAAGAGAATTTACAAAAAGCTTATAAACATACTAGCTGACCCTCGCAACTTCGTTTACGTCACATAAGGTGTATGAAAGGAGAGGTATATTTCTTCATCAGACTTATCAAGCAGCGTGTTTAACTGCCCTGTTTGCTTAATCTTAAAAGTGCTTCACCATGAAGTCTATTCTAACAATTCAACAGAATCATTTTACAATATCCTTAATCATTAAGCTCTTTTATGATTAAGCAAACAGGGCAGTTTCAGACGCTGCTTGATGACTGGTGAAGAAATACCTTTCCTTTCATACACCTTATGTGACGTAAACGAAGTTGCGGGCTCAGCTAGTAATCTAATAAATCTATTGACCACACACCCTTATCGGTCAAAAGCAATATCGAATGAAACTTATTGAATTTCTATCGATATTATTTCACATCTCATTCCAATTTAATTTTGTTCTGTTGAGTTGAGGTGATAAACCTACGTAGGTATAAGCGTAAACAGAATTGGTCTCCAACTGCAGCAAGGCTCTATTGTATTAACAAGACACATCTGTCCTGAGGTGAACTGTCAAGGTGTTCCGCTAAGCTTACCTCATCTCAAGTTTGGGACGCTTAAGAAGATTCTCTTGGGATATACGTCTGGATTGTATTTCGTTGTACGAATAGCTAAGATTGTATCACGTGTTTTAAGTTTTGCAACGTAGCGAGCTGTGTGTCCTATTGATGTGTACACATTAAAAAGACGTTCATCCCAAAATTAAACAGTTAACATTGTAATAGAAAGTCTTAGGCCCGATGCACGTTGGCGGTATGGTAAGACAAGGTATTTTTAGAAGATAAAAAGGAATATCACATATTCAACTGGTAATATATTAAAAAAATTACGGTACGTATATTATGCCGCGGTAAGTTTAGGCACATCGTGCAGGCAGTATTTGGAATTTTTCGGTATCCCGTGACAGGCTTCAGTAGTCTTCGGGATACCGCGGCAAGACAGCGCACCCAAGTGTGAGTAAAGTTGGACGTAACCTTGGCCTTGACCTTGGCCTCTCAGGCGCCTGTGGGAGTAGACGTTTACACCACAAAGCGACGCCGTCACTGTAGAAAAGTCTAATGCTATGCCCTGAAAATCCACAGTACGCCCCCGCTGCAGTGTGCGGCCACGGGCGGCGCCATCGAATACTACTATGCACTCGTAAGTGTATCAATGTATGTAGGTAGGCACGACAACGCCTACCATTACCGGGGGTGTCAAGGCAAGGCGCGGCGCCGCGCCACGGCACCGTAGTTTTTACGTTGACTACGATTCGCCATGGTTTTGGGGACAGGCCCTAAGGACGCTTCGGTATTCTTAAAGATACTGCCAGTGTGCGTTGACATGTAGGTACTTGTAGGGATGACGGAGGATGCCACCTATATGCGCCGAGCCTTACTCCACGTTCAACGCCTCCAACATCACTCACACGATCCTAATTAAACTTAAATTGAATTGAGTTAACTCAACCCAAAATAGGTTAAGTTAACTCTGCTGAAACAAGACACGTTCCCGCGAACGGAAACGACGTCACGTAGACGCTACAATACTACGTGTAACTCTGTGTAGCATAGAGCAACGCGACCAGTACAATACAGAGTTACAGGCATAGCATGTTTGTGCTGTACATATCCGTCTGTCATAATACTCCACTACAAAAGCAATCAGCTGTCCCGGGGGACTTACCCGGGGCTCCGTAAGCAGTAGGTAGGGATAGTGTTGGTTTTTAGTCGGTAAGAGTCCGGCATAGCATCCATTACTGAGTCTTCTCACGTAAAAGTACGCTTTGACAGAGGGGAAAGTCTCAGCATGGTGCCTCCCCTCCGATTAAAATCATCGGTCGCGTTGCTCTATGCTATGCGGGACGCTTTCCGAAACTTCGAAACCTTTACTTAAATGGGTTTTATTTGCCTTCTGTTACCACCGATTGTATTTATAAGCCTTACGTTCTGTATTAATATACACTCGAGAGCAATGAATCCGGGTCACTTAAAGAATGTTAAAAATCTCGGAAACTAAAAATGATAGGTTAATGCAATAAATTGTATTTAATAGACAATGTAATACTCCTTAAATGAAAGTAAAAAAAATATGAGTCACCATACATTTTATTAACACAAAATTACATAAAGAAAAAACTGCTGATCTCTCCTTAAAACAAAAATAGGAAACATGAAATTTTTGAACTTTATTACAATTTTCTTGAATTTTAATACTTCGTATTGCCTCCTCGTGCTTCCATTACTGCGTTTACGCGGTTTGGCATGCTGTACACCAAGTTCCTTATACGATTTTGGGGAATATTCTCCCATTCCTCTGTGAGAGCAATTTTGAGCTCACGAAGCGTGATTGGGGGAGGGTTTCGTTGTTTTACGCATCTGCCTAGCTCGTCCCAAGCATGCTCGATCGGGTTGATATCCGGGCTGCGCGCTGGCCACTCCATACGAGTAATGTTCATCTCTTGAAGGTAGTCATTCACAATCCTACCTGTATGAGGTCGGGCATTGTCATGCATAAATATAGCATCCTCACCTAAATTGACCATAAATGGACCAACGTGATCATTGAGGATTTCTTCCACATATCTTACGCTAGTTAAAGAGCCGTTTTCTATGATCACCAGCTCTGTGCGACTTTCAGAAGAAATTCCGGCCCACACAAGTACAGACCCACCACCGTAGGCTACTTTTTCTTCGATGCATGCTTGCTTGAATCTTTCCCCTGGTCTTCGATACACTCTGTGTCTTCCATCGTGCTTGTAGAGCATAAATTTTGATTCGTCGGAGAACATAACTTTTGACCAATCTTCAATACTCCAATTTACGTGGCTCTGGGCATACCTTAGTCTCGAAATACGATGCCCACGCTCCAGTTTAGGGCCGTTTGCAGGTCTAAGGGGTTTTAAGTTAGATTCAGCAAGCCGACGTCTTACTGTCCATGCACTTGGGTTACTTCCTCCGAGGCGTCGAAACTGATTGGTGAGTTCAGTTCCTGTGAGAAAGCGATTTCGAAGCATGGTGTTCACCAAGTATCGGTCTTCTCGTGCTGTGGTACACCTGGTTCTGCCCGTTCCTGGTCTGCGTAGGTTAGAACCAGTTTCTTCGTAACGTCGGAGAACTCTTTGTACTGTTGACAGCGACACACCGACAGTCCTGGCTGTATCGCGCTGACTCCGGCCGGTTTCCAGCATTGTAAGTATTCTGGTGCATTCTTCAGGCGTAAGCGACATAATTTCAGCTTGATTAATGAATATAGAGCACTATCAACATGGTTTATGTACCCACATAAATGACAGATTACAAACAAAAGCAACACCAAATGCTGTAATTTCGTAGTTCCATCTTCGAAAGTGGCCCTTTTTCAAATTTGATTTTTTTATGATATAACTTTACAATAACTAAGAAGTTTTAATACCTTCATTTAAGGAGTATTACATTGTCTATTAAATACAATTTATTGCATTAACCTAGCATTTTTAGTTTCCGAGATTTTTAGGATTCTTTAAGTGACCCGGATTCATTGCTCTCGAGTGTATTATTGAGTTTCCGTAGAGTTACTTCTAAAATTCCTATTAAAATGTCAATAGATATATAAGACTAATTATATATCAGCCTTGCGTGAGCTAAATTCAAGTGGTGAAGTTTCCGTCAGCATGTTTCCCGTCGCGTGTACAACTATCAATAGAATTAATGTTCCTCTTTTTCAAACATTTTTTATTTCTGCTCTGCTCCTATTCATGTTAGCGTAACGTTAAACACTTTTGAAATCCAACAAGAAGTTCTTGTACTTAATCCTAGTTCAATACATCTCCATCATTCTACTCCACCTCGGTCATACTCCAGCATGCAATCTTCACCATAAAGCTTTTACGATTATCTCGGAAACTGCATTTCAAATTACTTTCAGAACAAAACAATTCTCTCCGAAAAATATAGAACAATAAAGTTCATCTCCTAAAAGCTCTGCTCGCTCTGCATTTAAGCGGTTTTCATAACCTCCACATCATTAAATTCTTGCATCAAACGCAGATTCTCACTCATACCTCTATTGTCACTGGTCTAACGATAAAAATGCGTAGTAAAAAAACTGCAGTAAAATCCAGATATTCGTCGTTTGTGGAGTTTTGTGACTATTTGACTGCAATCTTTGGATTTTGCATTCTTTTTTTCATGTGTGGAATTCCCGCTTCTTTTGGGAGTGAGTGGAAATGGGTGCTATACGTCGAAAATCAACAGTTTATCTTAAAAAAATAACTTCAAACACTTCCTGTCTTGTTAACTGGTATCAAATTTCATGAACATCCTTTCGACTGACATTCTTAAAAATGGGTACAATATTTTTGTTATCGGTCTTATTTGAATTGCTTAATAGGTATACACACCGATAATAGAACTAAACTAAAGGCAGATGACGCTAAACGTACAAGAAAGTTAGGTCAAGGAAGCTAATACTAAATCTAAAAGTGAGTACTGCATAGACTATCTACAAGTGAATACGTCAACAATAGATAAATGAGGAATCACTCGGTTATGTGTAAACAATGTTTAGCACTGCCACGTTATAGTACTCGCCGTAGGATTTGATATTTGCTTTCTTGGACTCACTATCCTGATCGGCAAGCGTTATCTGCATCATCTCTCTATGATTCAACGAACCTACATTACATATTAGGTAAGAAACATTCCCCTTTATCGTTCCATTTCACAATTTAACCCTTTAAACTAAAGCCTTCTCATTTTCTGGGCTGGAAGTTGCCTCCCACAGTTAGACTCGCTGTCATTCCACGTGTATGTAGACTACTCCTTCGACGATTTGTCGCACAATTTCCTTCGCTTTCCCGCCAAACAACATTGTGGAATATATTTACCTATTCTATCTATGGTGGAACTACGGTAAAATGGCGTGGAAAGTACTGCAGAATTTGAAATAAATAGTTAAAAAAATTATTTGTGTGGGAATGATTTTGCTTAGTCGTTAATCTCATGATAGATGCGCGAAAAAAATTATTCACACTTTACGTGTGGGGTAGATTCGCCAATTTTTTCATGTTTTAATTTTAACAGTCAGTGTAGCAGTTTGTTGACGTAGAGTAGTAAATACACAATATCCATGCAATGTTTCATTTTTAGCACTAGACGTTTGAGAGGTATGTCGAGAAGATTTAGAAATCTATCAGAATAACGAACAGAGATGATTCATGAGGCAAAGTTGAACTAGACATCCACATGTTGTCAGTAATTTGGTTTGTCCCACGTAATACAGAACAAGCCTATTGCCGACAGAAATTGCACTAGTAGGTTATGATACCACATAAAGCGTATAAGTGACAAATTTCTCGTCCATCAAGCATCAAAGGGGCCTTTTAGTGCTCAATCTAAATGCAACGAACGGCCATTAGAAAGTAATCAACCTGGGCTCCATTATTGACACTATCGAAGCTGGTCTCTACAGAAAGGTGTAGGTAAAAGGCTTATTTGAACTGGGCATGAATTGCTTCTTGTTCAAAATGTTAATCCAAGTCGGCAAAAATAGGGATTACTTATTTTCAAAGGAGGTAGGTAAGTTTATCGTGTAATTGACGGCGAGTAAGGATCCTATCCTAATGCCCTCGGCGATACGTGACATGACTAGGTATAGATAAAGTATTGTTCTAAACAAATACAAATTTCTGTACACATATTTTTGCGCTGTCACGCGTAAATCATGGCTTTTACATCGAACTGTCTGCAACATATTTTCCTACATAAATGAAAAAAAAACGTCCAATTCACCTAAAAATTTATATCAAAATTGACTGGGACGTACATAGATTACAACATAAATGTTGAAGCCTCTATTTTCGTGAAATACGTCAGGAAAATAATATTTCTGAACATTTTTTCCTCTCGATTAGCTATACGAATATGTTTGCCATTCTTTATTGCTTTAAGATTACGACAGGCAAGGAAAAATATGTATTTTATGGCGGAAGAAAAATCTTAACAACTTGTTCATAGAAATTGTTTATCAAACTTGGTTTTTTGCTTGATACAAGAACATTGAAAAGCTTACATAGGTACATAGAAAAAATTGCCACAATGAGCAGTGAAGTAGTAGCTACCCAGGATCTTTTTGTTTTGTTGATTTTGATAGATGTATGTCTATATAGATAACTAGCTGACCCGCGCAACTTCGTTTGCGCCTCATAAGAGAGAGTATTACCTGTTCCCGTCGCATTTACTCCCGTCGCGTTGCGTTTACTCCCGTAGCGTCTTGTCGTTAATATTCAATACTAAGTGAGAGAGAGAGAGAGAGAGAGAGAGAGAGAGAGAGAAAGAAAGGTTTCTCGTCGCTTGTATTCCCGTCGCTTTATTTTTAAGAACAATTTCATTTATGAAAGTGGTATCCCGTGGCATTATTGTAGAAAAAAAATTATTGCTATTAAAATGGTTATTGTGCACCTACCCAAAGGTAGACACATGCTATCGCGCAATTATTTTAGAACTTTTTTACATAACTATAAATATTTACGCAGCACACGCAACGAAGCTCTCAAAAGGAATAATTTTTCCCCCGTTTTTGAAACATTTACTATTACTGCTCCGCTCGTATTCGTTGTAACGTGGCGCTATATATGTGACATTCCACAATAACGTAGCTTTCTATTGGTGAAAGAATTTTTAAAATCGGTTCAGTAGATCCCGAGATTACCCCTTATAATTTAACAAATATACAAACACACAAACTTTACTTCTTTGTAATATAATATAGTATAGTATAGATTTACAGTCCTATTAAAATGCATATAACTCACTTTGGAGCTTGGCTACGTAGCTAGATTTTTTTTTATTAATATAGTAACATTACATTTGAACATAGATACAATAGATGACAATTTATTCTTAAGTAACTGTTTACCTCTCGGGAATCCTTGGACATCCTTCCGAGGGCTTACCCGGGGCTCTTGGCTTAAGGCAGTGGTAGGGCACGTTTTGTTTTAGTCGGCAAGAGTCCGTCATAGCATCCATGAAGGATTTCTATCCGTAAAAATCAAAAAGGTTACTCTTTACAAATAGTACAAAGGCAGCCGAAAGACTTTGTTTAATAGTTGAAGATGTACAAAAATACTTACCTACTAAATCTCCCATCCAATTCTTCGAACCGAGAACTAGCACTACGAACTAAAAGTGTCCACGCCAAACATCTTTATAAGTTATTTTATGAGCAAAGTAAGGGTATTAAGGAACGGGTTATGTCCTACCAACGATTCACGGTCTTTGTCAGTAGGTAACTATTTATTTAGGAGGGTAGACTAACCCCGCTCGACCTATTGGAATGACGAAGATTTCAATCTATGTTGGATAGTGTATTTTATGCTTGTTTCCATATTTAACTGAAGTGTGCGTAGTTCCTCTAAAGAACAACACTAGCCCCATTGACTATAATATTATAAGATAAAGTAAGTGGAAGTAGGCTGAAACAACGCCATAGAATGCTACGTCTAGACTTTTTTAGCCTCAAGTTCTCATGGGTAGCAGGAACAATACCAAAATTCCACGCAAGCAAATTTGCGGGTATTATCTAGTAAAAACAAAATCCACATAACATAAAATTATGTCGTAGTATCAAAAAATGTTATTGGGCTATTGGTTCGATAGCCCACTTAACCTACTTCGATAAGTTCTAACCCCAAAAAACTTTATCGGATTATAGTGAAAGCTTTGCCCAAATGCTATAATGTTATAATAATAAATAGGGTTAATTAAATGTGTACTTCGTTGACATTTTTTCGCAACTTCTTAATATAAGTGAATCAACAGGATAAGTTCGCCCATCGAGGTTTTCGTACAATTACAACCGCGCATGTCGCAATTTTTATGTTTGAATCTTTGTCATTTTTGTATCTTTGTATTATTTTTGGATCCATACCAAAAAGGTAAAAACGTTAACCCGTCACTTAAACTTCGGGGTACATCTGTCACGATCTGTCTCATAAACCGTGATAGCTATAGAGCTGATTTTTTTACAAATGTATTTCTGTCGTCGCTTTAACAACAAAATCTTCCATACAACAAACGTAATATTTTGCAGTCTTTGGTACGGAACACTCTGTGCGCGATTCCGACTCGCATTTGGCCGGTTCTTTACGTTAAGTCATTTTTCTAAAAATATAAAATTATTTATAATTATATTTTTTGTAAAAACCGGCGTAAGCTCAATCACAAAAACTACATAGAGAGTAGTATTGTGCTGGCCTCGCGGAAACTCGGAGTCCTAAATAAGGTGAGACGGTACTTCACGCCACATCAGAGATGTTTGCTGTACAAGACGCAGATTCTTCCCTGCGTCGAGTGCTGTTCTCACCTCTGGGATGACTCCGCGAGGTACTTGTTGGACGCACTTGACGCTATGCAGAGACGTGCTGTCCGAATAATTGGTTGTCCTGAGGTGACGGGAGGCCTCGAACCGTTGGCGCAGCGAAGAACCGTAGCGTCCTTGGCTGCCTTCTACCGAATGTATCACGGCGAATGTTCTGAAGAGCTCTTCAATCTGATCCCACCATCACCTTTCCGATCCCGAACAACGCGTGCCGGGCAGAGATGCCACTCATACACAGTGGAGAGAATCTTCGCCAGAACCGAGCGTTTCAAAAGATCGTTCCTCTGTCGAACTATAAAAACTTGGAACGACCTGCCCGCACACGTGTTTCCCTCATCTTACAACCCCGGGTTCTTTAAGAGGAGCGTGAACAGGCACATCACAGGGCCGCCAACTTGAGGACCGCTGTAAAAAGTGGCCCCCAATCGCAAGATGCGCCACGGCTATCCATCGCGGCGACGTCAATTTGGCGAGCTGAATATATATAAAAAAAAAAAAAAAAAACACTTTTTTTTAATATAATAATATACCACTTAAGTTTTCAGATGTCGCACTCATCTATCAATGACCAGCCTTTACAATTAGAAATTATGCGAGTAAGCTACGCTTAAAAGTGTAGGCACCCACTAAGAAAGAGTTTTCAAAATTCCACCTCAGGGAGTGCAACGGAATAGCTAAATTTTAGACGATAGGAGCCCGCCTTATAATGGTTGCATCTGTGAGAATTTCCACACATAAAGAAGTACTTTTTTGATTTGCTTTAAATCCTATTTGCAATTAAAAGGTATAACAATCTAGAGTTGGCGCTTATATATCCTTTCAGCAAATGTAACCTAACTGCTGTGAATGCTAACGATGGAATGCTAGATGAGTGAAAATAGTTTTTATTCCATTTTCAACAAAACTATTCACTGCCGCCATTATCCAATAAAAATTTTCTCACTACCGGTTTGCTAACCAGATTTTATACATCAGGATTTTCCAATTGAACCTATTTTCTGGAAGTATACTGACAGCTGACAGCTATTATTGCTGGGAAAAGTTACGGGGAATATGTAGTGCTCGTAATGCCCCCCCCCCCCCTCCCCCTTAGTGTAATTCGTGGAGAAACATGCATTAGCAAATTACTATGAAATCGAGAAAAGTTCTCGTGTTTAAAGCTAGGTGGCGAAAACTCTATTTCATACAAAGTGTGTCATTAACGCGCTATAACTTCCTGCATGATTTCGTAACAGGACGGAAAAGAGTACTCAATTACTCCTAAATAAAATAGTCACACGATGATTAGGCGGGTTGTCTTGGTTATTTCATGGTGTCATGAGCTCGTCCGTTACTCAGCCGCTGCACAACTTGCAGGGTAAGGCCGGCTGGAGTTCCGAAGATCTGTGTATCTGATTATCTTCTTCCACCCAGTAAATTACCCCACAGTAATGGAAACCCACAATTGCAATAACAAAACCAAAAAGAACCCGATCTGTGATTCAATTTGCAATTTCTCCACAATAAACGCCACGGCTATTAAGCAGACCCCATCTCGGTCATGTTACATTAATTCCAGGCAATTAACTATCTACTACAGTGCACCATAAGACGAGGTAGGTTTGGGAAGAGTTTGTTCCGTAGTGTATCACAACTTTTCGCGCACGTGTAGTACCTATTGAAACGGAGACCTTACAGTGGTTACAAGGCAGTATTTCGATACAATTCGTGCTAATTAGCTCACCAATTAATAAACTATGATGTTACTTGGCATTTAAACTTTGTAATTAATTGAAAATGAATATTGTGCTACATCCAAGAAATGCTTTAAGTAATTTAATACGAGGTTCGTATTTCAAGCAATTATTGGTTTATTTATAATTCAATATTGTAGTTCTGAGAAAATTACTCTGTTCTCTGATTTTTGTCTACGTGAAGCAGTAGTAGACTGCCGTCTATGGTTGTTAGTTCGAATCAAGGGTCGTCTGTAGGTACTAATATTGTTCTGGGACATTCTTCCGAGGGCTTACCCGGGGCTTCCAACCGTAGGCTGGTGGGCGATACGTGAGGTTTTTTAGTCGGTAGGAGTACGGCATAGCATCCATGAGAGATATTCCCTCACGTTAAAAAAAATGGTAATATTATTCTAAAGAGGAAAGATTTGATTGTTTGCTTGCATTGAACAGGCTCCAAAACTACTGGACCGATTTGAAAAATTACTTCACTGTTTGGTGCCTACACTATCTCCGGGTGACAACTCACGTGACCACTTTGTGACATTTATTTGCGAGCGTTTCCTTTTTTCAGAAGGCACGTCAAGCCAGTAGTTCCGTTTGCCAGTAAAATGGCAGTCGTCGTGAAGGCATTTTCGACTGCAGGCAGTTACAACCTGCGCCTGTAAATCAACACAGCAATTCCAGATCGCCACATAATAGGCACGTGGGACGAAAAATGGAATGTATGCTTTTATCTACACCTTCGGGGATAAAAAGCCGTGGGCCGGAAGCAGATGGGGTTGGCTTAGACAAGATCTTGATGGGCTTTATATCACCCATCTAGAAACCTGATTATATATCCAAATTATTTGTTAAACACAATATAATATTATCTTAAAGTAAGTGTCCCTAATACGGATTATTATAATAATGATTATATAGAAACACGGAAATCAATATTTATGAGAGTAAAGACTTTGACGTAATTGGGTAACTTGTTCATTTATAGCAGGCTAGTGGACGTTGCGCGGTTTCCCGCCTAGTTCCCGTTCCCGAGGGAATACTGGACTACAGCCTACGTTCACCCGGGATAGTGTAGCTTCTCAACAGTGAAAGAATTTCTTAAATTGGTTTAGTAGTTTTGGAGCCTATTCGGTGCACACAACTATTAATTTAATTCCTGTAATCCCACGGAAACGAGAACTACGCGGATGGAAACGCGTGATCTCCGCCAGTAAATAATAAAAATCGGCCAAGCGTGAGTTGGACTCTCGCACGGAGGGTTCTGTACCAGAAAACGGCAAAAAACACGTTTATTGTATGGGAGCCCCCTTATCCCCCCCTTATTTCGACTTTTAGTATTTGTTGCTACAGCGGCAACAGAAATACATCATCTGTAAAAATTTCAGCTCTCCAGCTATCACCGTTCCTGAGATACAGCCTCATGACGGAAGAGACCACACGTAGACTTTACCCTTTTTTGTTCACGAGCTAAATTCCTACATGGATGCTATGCCAGCATCTTAAGTACCAATTAACACCACACGTTTTCAACACTGCCTACGGGCAGGAGCGCCGGCGCCGGTTAGTCCTCGGAAGGATGTCCACACTTTTTACCCTTAATTTAATACCCTTTTTTTATTTAACGTGAGGTAAAAGCCTTCATGAATGCTATGCCGGACTCCTACCGACTAAAAAACCTCACGTACTGCCCAACAGCCTATGGCTCGGAGCCCCGAGTAAACCCTCGGAAGAATGTCCCAGGACTAATTTAATACCCTTAATTCATACGATTCTATGAATTTCATAAAAACGAAGTTCACAGAATCGTACGAACAGGTAGCGACTAATACCCTACATTATTTGTGACCTGAATGAAACGCACTTGAGCGCTTTTCAAATCTAATTTACCGAAGCAGTCCAAGGCGTTAATTTCCTTCACAACTTTAAAGTAAGTTTAGAAACTCGAGAACGCAACTAATTAATAAACGAAATTGCATTCATGATCAATTTATTACGTTGAGTGATTGAATTTTTATAAATTGAGTTGTTATTACTTAATGTTTATTAATTCAATTTCATATGTTGGTCTACTAATTTATCGATCAATAAATAGATGATCCAGCAAAGGTAATATTTTAAGAGCGTTTTAAGGCGTATGCGTGTGTATATCCTATACATAGGCTCTACTACTAACTTTTTAATGTAAGATCGTGGCTTAGAATTACTGAACAACATTATGACTTAAATAGCTATGTACAGATTTCAGACATTGTGTAGGGTCGTTGTTCTTTTCATTGAGGTCAGTGACAAATCAGGCGCGTCGTATTTAAAAACGTTTTTTGAATAATACTTTAATCCTTACTAATATTATAAATGCGAAAGTAACTCTGTCTGTCTGTCTGTCTTTCTGTCTGTCTGTCTGTCTGTCTGTCTGTCTGTTACGCTTTCACGCCTAAACGGCTGGAGCGATTGAGATGAAATTTGGTATGGGGATAGTTCGAGGCCCTGAGAAGGACATAGGCTACTTTTTAACCGACTGCGCAAAAGGAGTGTTATGATTTTATGCGATAACGACTTTCACGCGATAACGACTTTCACACCTAAACGGCTGGAGCGATTAAGATGAAATTTAGTATGGGGATAGTTCGAGGCCCTGAGAAGGACATAGGCTACTTTTAAACCAACTGCGCAAAAGGAGTGTTATGATTTTATGCGATAACGACTTCTACTCGGCTGAAGTCGCGGGAACAGCTATTTAATGTAAATAAGCTTAAAGATTAAGTCTATTGTAAATATTCAATCACGCTACTTAGCCTAGAGGCTTGGCAGAGAAGGATCAAAATCTGTAGGTATCCTATATTATGGGCAAAAGACATGCTTACGAAATAGGTTTAGTTCAATTTTTATATGCGGATAGTTTTATATAAGCTTCATAATTTATCACGCTACTACTAAGTCTAGGGGTTTGGCAGAGAACAATTGAATTCTTTATGTATGTGGGAGTAAAAACTCAAAAGCGTCTAGATCTTATTTAGTAGCATACATATTATAGTCACGCCGTTATCCCCAAAGGGGTAGGCAGAGGCATAGTATACGTCCACATTTGCCTTATATTTTTACGTCGCACGTAATAGGTGGTGAGCCTAATGCCGTGTTGAAATTTTTTTTTTTCAAGCCGCCCATAAGGCCAACTTAAATTTTTACGATTGTCATTTTACTGACAACCGGGTTTCATTTCACGATTTCGCTGCCATTATATTCAGTAACTCACTGTTTCCTGGTGGCAAGGCAACCCTCTCTTCTGCTAGCTTTTTTTTTCTTGCACGGATGCTATTCCGGATCCTACCGACCAAAAAAACCTCACGTATCCTGCCTAACAGCCTACGGTTGGGAGCCCTAAGTAAGCTATCGGAAGGCTACCCCAGGACTCCCATCAGACTACCCACATAGGGGGGGGGGGGGGGGGGCGAGAATCACTCGCGTCACGCTGTCGTCTAGGGCCTGCTTCTGTAAGGATGGTGAGCGGCTTCCTCATCGTCATAGTCTTAGGCGAAGACATGTCGCCGGCGCTCCCGCCGCCGATTGAGGAAATCGGGTGGGAGAGTTCTCTCCCGCTACCTCCCCGCCGTCTCTTTCACGAGCACGTCCTGCTCGCAGAAAGAGGCAGCGCAGTCCCACTTACTCCCGCTGGAGATCATGGTCTCCAGCGAGAGAGTGTCCGCGTCCAGAACTGTCACGAGGGCCTGGCGCTATTGCGCCCACGCCTTGCACGCCACCAAGCGCTGTGTCCTCGCTGCGCTGCTCGCAGTGCTGGCACTCGACTGTCTTTTGCTAACTTTAATACCAATGAAAGGCAATCTCAACATCTCTGTTTGTTTGTTTATTAATTCATCAACAATTTAGATCATATATGAATTCAATAACAAAATAGGTAATACTTTTACTTTTACATGCAGCGATGTGGTATTCACAATTAATACTGTCCTGAGGTCACTGACAGCCTTGAATCACTGGTGCAGTGTCGAAAAATTGTTTTTTTATATACTTATTAAGCTCGCCAAATTGACGTCGCCACTGAAGAAAAGCCGTGGCCCATCTAGCGATTGGGGGCCACTTTCACTGTACGTAAGACTTAAATTCATTTAATAAACCGAATCTACCAAGGTGAGGTAAAGAGTTCTTCAACTTAACTCCACCCTCTCCTTTCGATCTTAAATAAGACGGGCCCAGGTACCACTCGCATGCAGTGAAAAAACTCTTCGCCAGAACCTAGCAATGCAAAAATCGTTTCTCTTTAGAATTATAGCAATTTAAAACCCTCTGTCAGCGTGTATCTTCTCTTAAATCGCCAGGTTTTTAAGCAAAGCATGAAAATATCACAACACCTAATGTTGTAGGCGCAATGATGTATTGCGCCTACAACATTAGGTGTTGTGAACTGGGATAGTGACTCACAAATCTTCAAATAAAGCTATGGGTTATTATTTTTATCACAGAAACGATTCTTTGTGGCGTGTTGTCTAACAGTGATAATAGACAGGTGCTCTAGGAGGCAATGACTAACGGACAGGAAAGCTGCCAAAGTCGTGGACCCTACAGCATATGTGCTGGAACGATCACTTGATTGGTAATCGGAACAAACGCTTCAAGCAGTGATCCGAGCACCAAGGCCCAAGATGAATGCTTCTTTGAAACAATCTTCATTACTGTCGTCAGAAGTTTAGCATAGAGGCATAACAGTACACAGGTAGAGCCAGAGTCTTTTGGTGATGGTTATACAGCTTCGAGGAACTCATTCGTTGTAGGTCACATGTAGGACATCAGTTGTATATGGCACCAAAAGGAAGTCTTAGATTTGTGAATCAACTTTTCTTAGCTAGAGGGATCTTTCACAACGAATGGACTTCCAGGGCACCGGGAAGGTTGGTTATGTATTGAAGTTGTAAAACAGAACCAGTCTTCTATTAACTCAATGCAATACTATTGAGGCAGAAATGTCTACGGGTTGTGTCGTCACATGCTTTCGTATAGAAAATGCTTTGCGGGGACTTTCAACAACACTGCGACTGTCGACCTACTGCTAAGTTGCTTCTTACACGAATAAGTGTACGCCGCTGGCTCCTGCGTCACTAGCTATGATTCCCTCTGTATTTTTGCTTCTGAGAGCAAAGTTACAAACGTAGTTTATAATGAACATTCTTAAAAATACAACTTTACTGGAAAATGTTGAGCTTTGGCTACAGTGACATAGGTACATAAATTAAATCACCTTAAACATAATACATGCATACGGTCACGCCTTTATCCCCAAAGGGGTATCTGAGGCATATCTTATGCCAACATTTCACCTTTTTATAATTCGTCCCACGTAACGTAATAGGTGGTGAGCCGTATTGCCGTGTTGACATGGACAGGCGTAGGTACTGCCTACTTTTGAAGATTTTTAAGTCTATAAGGCCAACTTGTTACTTCAACTTGGTTTAACGACTGCCATTTACTGGCTTCCGTTAGCGTTATCGTCTCAAATCTTTCTGTTATATTTGAAGTTTTCAGTCTGTGGCCCAAATAAAACAAACGTTTTGTATTCGCGCTTCACCATACTACTTACTCTTTTTATTACTAAAAGGGCCAATTAATAAACACGTACGTCATACCGGCCTTGGACCCACTAAAACCATGAGGTCTCTATCTATCTTTTAGAGGGCTTACCCGGGGCTCCCAACCGTAGGCTGTTAGGTGAACTGGGATAGTGACTCACAAATCTTCAAATAAAGCTAACATTATTATGTTACTTGCTGCTACGTAACCCTTCATGGGCGAGTCCAACTCGAACTTGGTTATAGGATACGTGTGGTTTTTAGTCCGTAGGAGTCATAGTACATTCAAGTGGAATTTTCCTCACGTTAAAAAAAAACATCTAGCGCATAGCTCCCCGGGTAAGTTGGAGGATGTCCTAAATTTGTCCCCACATTTTGGTTACGACTTATCCTAGAGGCTCGATTGAATACAGTTCAAACTTTGCTTATATCATAATTTCCACGCGAACGAAGTCGCGGGTAACAGCTAGTGATGTCATAAAAACACTGTGTTTAATGGATGTAAAGCAATACAGCTATTACAGTTCAAAATATGTTCAATCAGCTTTTTTTTAACGTGAGGAAAATCCTTCATCAATGGCTATATAAGAGTTTGCCGACTAAAAACCACACGTTCCCTACCTAATAGCCCACGCTTGGGAGCCCTGGGTAAGCCCTCGGAAGGATATTCCTAGGAATCAAATCAGCCTTGCCAGTTATTTTTCAAAATAACAAATTCAGGGGTCAACAATTTGTTCAGAACTACTTTTCACGTTTTTACCCTTTTGGTAAAACCGGGATTAAAGAAAAGTGCCATCGTTCAATGCAATTCCCTTCATTGTACATTGGCCGTGGCCTCCCAAGGGAGCCCTGTCCTATTAACGCGTAACACAGTTTGTTTAACCGCTCGCCTGTTTGTTGATTGAATCTCGTTTAATTCAATCCACCGGCCTCTGCCAACGACAAGGTCAGTGTGGGATTGATAATAAACATGCGTTTTATCTAGATAATATTGCAGATGGTAATTATTATAATGTTTCTTATGTTCACTAACAAGCCAAGCTATCATTTTTTTTATACTAATAAGGCGGAAGACATGCTTAAGGCCCCGCCTGATGGACTCTGTTTGCAGCGCCTGAGGCGCTACACTCGTAAAGACTCTTTTCATTTGAAAATATCAAATTCAGGGCTCAGTAACTTTGACCTATAATTACAACCAATTTTATTCTCTTTTTGCCCACTTTAATAAAAGTGACTATAGGCTATCGGCTTCCATGACCGAGACCTGAGGACGCTGGAGGCAGCTGCTCTCCTCCGTCTTTACAGAAGCAGGCCCAAGACTACAGCATGACGTGATAGTTTCACGCACGCCACACGCCCCAAGATGCGGGATAGCACCCGAACAAAGCCCCAGAGACGTGGGATATCACACGAACCCCCTGTGTGAGGCCGCAGTGGAAGTCAAGGTCTGTTGTCAACTCTAGGGATATCCTTCCGAGGGTTTACCCGGGGCTCCCAACCGTAGGTAGTACGGGTAACGTAGGTAGTAGGAAACATGTGGTTTTTAGTCGGTAAGAGTCTGGCATAGCATCCACGGCGAATTTTCCACACATTAGAAAAGGGGCTCTATTTACAAAGCCCTCGCTCTTATAATAACAAATTTGACAACAGTTTGATCTTCTGAAGGTAAAAAAAATAGTCCATCACGTAATTCCGTTTCCCGCTTTGTATACAAACAAAATCAAAGTAAAACCCATTACGGGAAGCTTTCAGAAATTTCCCACAAACACTGTAATAACACAAAGGGATGTTTTGACAAGTCGTTTGCTTAAGACAGCTTTTCAAGATTCAAATGAAGTAGAATTTCAGTTTTTTACATAAATTTCTTATGGTTTTCGATGTTCTACAGTAAAAATTTTCTGTTTCTTAATTTTTTTTTCACCTGACCTAGCCACGCCTCATAGAAGAAAGAAAGAAAGAAAAAGAAATTTATTTCACATAGGCATTTACAGATGCTCTTGTAAAACGTCCAGAATACAAATCAAAATCTACCACCAGTTCACAACGCGACCCACCTGAGAAGAACTGGCAAGAAACTCAGCGGGTTATTCTTTTTAACCGACTTCGAAAAAAGGAGGAGGTTCTCAATTCGTCTGTATGTATTTTTTTTTATGTATGTCAAGCGATATTTCCGTCAATTATAGACGGATTTCAAAATTTCTTTTTTTGTTGAATAGGGTTTACTTCTGAGGTGGTCCCATTTTCACCAGGTCAGGATCTGATGATGGAATCCAGGAGAAAACGAGGGCAACCACCGAAAATTGTAGGGACAACTAGTGCGCTTGTTAACTTTTTAATTAAGGGCTTTAATGTTCTACATTTAAATGAACGTCTGGAGTCGATCTGATGATAGAGTCGAAAGACAGTCGAGGGCATTCCTTAACAATTTACAGCAGTTACCTTGTGTTTGGGCTTGATTGATTTGTATTGATGAGAACTTTACACCTAGATTGATAGATCCGACTTAAAAAAAAGGAAGTTCTCAATGTTTTATGTATGTTCACCAAATTTCACCAATTATAGACTAATTTCAAATCTGCTTTTTGTTGGATAGAGTTCACTTCTGAGCTGGTCCCAATTTTACCAGGTCAGGATCTGATGATGGGATTCAGGAGAAATCGAGGGACACCACCGAAAATAGTAGGGACAACTGGTGCGTTTGTTAACTTTTTAATTCAGTGCTTTAATGTACTACAATTTAATGTATGACTGGAGTCGATCTGATGATGGAACCGAAAGACAGTCAAGGGAATTCCTTAACGATTGACAGCAGCTACCTTGTGTTTGGGCTTGATTGATTTGTATTGATGAGAACTTTCAACTAGATAGATATATTTTTCGGTTCACCCGTCACTAAAAATAATGAAAAAAAATTTTTCAATAAAAAATAAAACCGACTTCAAACAAATCCTGAAAAATAAAATTTACTTTGCACAAAGTAATATGTATTTTGATTTATCAGATTTTGTTTAATATAATATTGAAGTTGGTGCCATGAATAGTACCTAGGTACATAAAACTATGGGTTTACTTGGCGCCGACTTCAATATGATATTGAATAAAATCTGATAAAATCAAAATACATATTACTTTGTGCTAAGTAAATTTTATTTTTCAGGATTTGTTTGAAGTCGGTTTTATTTTTTATTGAAAAATTTTTTTAGAGCTCTATTTACAAAATGAATCTAAAAACTATGCATTTTAACAATTTTTTGAGAATCCAGTAGAGCAGGTCATTTCCAGGCTTCTCCATCCAACAAATAATCACCAATTGTATAGTAGCCCCTGCAGTACAATTTACATTTTACAACCTTTTTAAATTTATTAAGGGACATACTTTTAATTTCGTCTGGTAGCCTGTTGTAAAAGCGTATACAGTTACCCATGAAAGAATTGCTGATTTTGTGCAATCTGCTATGATAAACAGCAAGGTTACTTTTATTTCTAGTGTTGACATTGTGTCTATCACTTAACTTAGCGAAACTATGTAAATTTCTTTGTACGTACATAAGATTCTCAAAAATGTATTGTGATGCTACTGTAAGAATTTTAACCTCTTTGAATTTTTCGCACAGAGACCCCTTGGACCTAATCTATATATAGCTCTTATGGCCCGCTTTTGTAAAATAAAAATTTAATCTATATCTGCAGCATTGCCCCACAGTAGAATACCGTAAGACATTATGCTATGAAAGTAGCTGAAATAGACTATTCTAGCCGTAATTACAACCGTCAAGTGCCTTATCTTTTGTACAGCAAATGCTGCTGAACTTAATCTATTTGCTAGTTTAACAATATGTGGACCCCATTGTAAACCAGCATCGACCGTTAACCCTAGGAACGTCGTTGATTCCACAAGTTCCAACACCCGACCATTAAGTTGAACATTGGTTTCTGACTGTGTTACATTAGGCAAGGCAAATTTTATGCATTTAGTTTTATTATCATTCAATCTAAGATTGTTAGTGTTAAACCAATGAACCACTTTTAAGATTGCGTTGTTGACATCGTCATAGTTATCTATTTGTCTTTTAACTTTGAAAATCAAAGAAGTATCATCTGCAAACAAAACAATCCTGTTGTTGTCCCCCAAGTAAAAGGGTAGGTCATTAAAATATATAAGGAATAAAAATGGTCCGAGTATTGAACCCTGTGGGACGCCCATAGTAACTACAGAGCCCTCTGAGCGTGTACCATTAACATCAACCCTCTGAATTCTATTGTTCAAATATGAAGTCAGAAGATCGAGAGCCTTGCTTCTTATGCCATAATGGTGTAATTTACAGATTAATGTTTCATGTTGGACGCAATCAAATGCCTTAGACAAGTCCCAAAACACACCAATTGCATCTTGTTTATTCTCCCAGGCCTCGGAAATACATTTCAATAACTCTACACCAGCATCGGTAGTCGAGCGTCCTTTAGTGAAGCCAAATTGTTTCTCATGAAACAATTTGTGACTATTAAAATAGATCAGCATCTGCTCTAGTATTAGTTTTTCAAATATCTTGCTCAAGGTCGGCAACACCGAGATAGGTCTGAAATTACCCGGATCTGAAGTACTGCCAGCCTTGAACAGTGGTATAACTTTACTGTGTTTCATCAAATCAGGAAATACACCACATGAGACGCAATCGTTAAACACAGTTGCCAAGTGGGGGGCAATGACATCTATAATACTTGATACGGATTTTACTGATAGCCTACTAAGGTCAGCGGTTTTTTTAAGCCATAGTAACCAAAAATTTTAATGAAACAGTGACTTATCAGTCCTAACAAAAATAAAACCTTTCTAACGAGCAGAAACACAACTGTAGCTAGTGGTTGTAATAACTAAAGAAGTATGTCAGTAAAATAGATCGACACTAAACTGAATCGAGCGAAAATTGTTACAAGAATGAGAGGCCCTTAAATATTTTAATATTTTGCACGATCCGTCGCAGCCTCCGGGAGCACAAGATATTTATAAAGATTATTGGTTATGATTTAATTTGAAGGCTTTTGTTGGCTGCAAGATATTTGGGATAAATCTGGGATGAAGATACTCGTGGGAAGGCTTGTTCATTTAATATTCTTTGTCAAATCCATATTGTAAAGGTTTCTGAATATTCGAGACATTTCAATTTATCTTAGCTTGGATTTCATTTCATTTATCAACTGTTTATTGACTACCTACCTGTTGTTGAAGATTTTCATTTTAACCTATATTATGTACATATTTATAAATATGAAGGAAGAGGTAGGCCGAGAAGCACTAAATGCCCACATTACATCTGTGGTCATTGCCATATTGAAACAAGAGCAAAAGTGTTGACATTTTTCAAGACTTGAAATATCTATATCTTGGCGTAACGGTTTACTACAAAAGTTCTTTATTTTGGCTTAGCGAGCAGGGACTCTACTCGTTAAGCCAATACTACAGCGGAAAAATGAAGTACTTGTGGCACCGTTTTCTCAGTGTTTTATAAACGATCATTGTATGATATGTATGTATTTAAAAGTATATAAGTATTATTATCCGTGGTTTGATACGCATAACACAAACAAGTTGTTCCTAGCTTACTTTGGGATCAGATAGCGTTGTGTGAAAAATCCGTAAGTATTTATTTATTTAAAAAAAAATTGTGATAAGCAACATATTCTATGGCTGGTGCTTGGAGGGTAACCACTTTGTGCCATTTAATTTGCTGGCATTTCAGTACTTCAGATGACACGTTAAGCCGTTGGTCCCGGTTATCAGTAACATAATGATAGTCGTTAAGCGAAGTTGAAGGCCGTATGACAGGCTTGAATACTTTCAAGAGTCTGTCGCTGCAACTTGCATCTATTCATTTCAACTCGGGAATAAGCTGAAATTCTTCACTTCTACTAATTATAATATTCTCAGGGCCATCTATCTAGCTGCCTTACAACTTAATTATCTCCGGTAAATGTTTCCACCACTTTAGCAAATTTTAAAACATAAGAGCCGGCAGTATGGCCTTTGATCTTAGCTTCTAAAAAAATAAGAGGGGCTTAAATATAACAATATTTTAACTAATGCTTCTAGTTAACGTAATGATCAAGGGACTTTAATAACTTTAATGAAAAGTAAATAACTCAGCTAACATTTTTAACGTTGGAAAAGTTATAAAAAATTAAGTTCGTTAATTGAAAATTCATGGATAACCGGTTCTATTTATTGAGCTATAATGGATTTCTCTAATACCTTTAATTACTACATTGGGTCGGTTCATTTTCAGCTTACTGGAAAGATTAGACTGCCTTTTCAATATAAGTATTTTTACTTTCCGTTTTTATAATAGCAATTCACTGTTGGGAAACCACACTATCTTCGGGTGACAAATGCTATATTTTATTTCTGTATTCCCGCGGGAACGGAAGCTACGTGCATTAACCTACGTGACGTCCGCTAGTATTCAATAAAATACATTATATATGTTTAGCTTATCTTAGTCGCGCCTCCCCCCTGATGGAAATTCATTTCAAGTCTAGCACACTCCTACAGTTTATAACACAATGATGTTACTCACCAACTAGCGCGAGGTAGCTATGCAGAGAACTCTTTCCCAGGGCGCCTTGTTACAGAGTTTCTAGTGGGTGCGCACGGGAGGCCAGGGCTCTGACGAAAACAGCCAATAGGGTGTACACACATATATTTATTAAATACACAGAGATACACAGAGACACACAGAGAGCTTATTCACTGATAGACACAAATATCACAGGTACACAGAAGTATAGTCAGGGCTTAGGTACTAATACTACTCAATAGACCACTGCCGCGTGAGCAGGTAAAACAGGTAAGCAGCTAACTACACTTATAATTGGGTGACAATTACTGGCCTTGAGTCAAGCTGAGAGCAGCACAGCACGAGAATGCCACGTGGAGGCGGCTGGTTCCTCTCAAAACACCTCGCTCGTGTAGTCCACGTGTCTTTGGGTGTGGTTTTGCTAACCGTGGACGGGCCGCTTTTCCCCGTAGTAAAAAACCCTGTTATGACAAGTAAACGACAAATGAAATAACTGACATCGCGACCGACGAAATTCGAAGCGCTTTGCAAACAAGAAATGACACTTACCGGTATCCCGAGTGTAGGTTGAAACAGAAACTTATTCTTTCTGAGGAAAATAAGTAAACTCAGACTAATTCCTTAACAGGTCCTCAGGTTGCAACTTACAACCTCCAAAGAAAAATTGAGGCGTGCCACTCAGAGTAATATCAATTTCCCTCGTCCTTAGCCGATCGTAAAAAGAGCCTTGGAACTTTGTATCAGGGCTTTATCCCCTCTCTCACGTGGAATCGTCTCGAATTTCATCCAAAACCTGCTTTCATTGAATGCAAAAACGATTCGTCACTGATCCTTATGACATCCTGTCATTCTGACAGCAGAAATGTCACCACTGACAACCGATTAAAAAAAGATAACTCGATGAAGCTGCTTTCACATACTGAATACTGCATCTATAGAAAATAAATGCTACAACCACCCCCCCTTTAATAGTATTTCCTGCGGATATGACACGCTGGAAATACACAATAAAGAAAACAGAAAAGTACTGACTAATAAACAAAGACAACCAGCTAGGTCCTTCAAACACCAGCTGACTACGACCATTACAATACCACAGAGAGATCCTCCCATACACCTAACTAGACACTGACTCGTGTACCGGATAGGCTAAGTAAGTAGAGTCTAATGCCCTTCATAGAAAACGAATGCTCCCTTTACTCACTGCCGATACCCTAACACTACCCAAGCTCTCAGGATATTGTAGAGTACTGAGAAGCGAATGAGAGAAAAACGCTCGGTGCGGTGCATAGAAGAAACTACAACGTGACAATTTAAAGTCACGTACACATATAGAAATACAAACAAAAGATTAAAATAGTCTTACATAATGATCACATAGCACTGGTTTAATAAACTAGAGAAACAGTGCTATGTAGTTACGTTAGGTATTGGAGACTGCTCCTCCTGATACTTCAGGATGTCCTTGATATGGTACTCCCCAAGATCCTTACCGTCCAGATCTGACAGCCTATATACTAATCGGAGATTTCTGAGGGTAGTTGTTGAGTAAACACACATTTGAAATTGCTCCCTATTTAAATTTAATTAAAAATAGTAAAACACATTATTTACAGTTAATGGTGACATTAAGTTGCTAAAATAAACATACCTGCCAGCTTTGTGAAATCCTTTTTATCATTGAAAATAGTTTGAAATGGAGTCAGTTCAGGAATCCATTGCCACAATGAAGGAGGCCTTGTTCAAGCGAATGGCTGAGTTTGAGACTGAGCTCCCTAAAACGCACACTGCATCATCACTGGTGAGTTTGACAACAGAGTTTACACTTTTTAAGACCTTTGTTTCTGACATCATGAGCAACCTCCAACAGCAAGTGGCTATATTGTCTCGAACAATAGATGCAATGGAAATGAGATCCCGAAGAAAAATGTTGCTCTTTCATGGGATACCAGAAGCACAAAATGAAAATACACCGAATGTGCTAATCAAACAACTCCAAGGGCATTTACAGTCAACCATAGCACCAGACGATATTCGCCGCTGTCATAGAATGGGCCGCCCTTCGTCTGAGCACAAGCCGAGGCCTATAGTGGTCAAGTTTCAGAATGTTGCAGTACGTGATGGTTTGTGGTACGCGAAAACTAAGCTTAAGGGCACAGGCATCACACAATCCGAGTTTCTGACGAAGGAGCGTCACCAGGCGTTTATGGCTGCACGTCAACAATTCGGTGTGAATCATTGTTGGACCAAAGAAGGTTTTATTCACATTCTTCATAAAGGAGTTCGTCATCGAGTTGTCAGTAAGGGCGAGTTGCTTAATATTGCTGATATTGATATAGAAAAGCCGCACACGCCTATGAAACCAACTGTGAAGACTAGACGAGGGGCAATTCCTAAGAAATGATCATTTTATGTTAGTCTTAGCCTTCACCCGGGTATGTAGTATAATACAGCTTTGTTTACATTGTCGTTGCACTGCTAATTTAAGGTATTTTCATTTAACTTCTAGTATTTTTTGTCTGTACTTCTGTAGGTAAACTATAAAATTGTACTTAAAGTCATCTAATCATATATAAATAAGAATACTACTGACATTGACACTGACAGTTTTCACAAATGTCAATTGCTGCCAAATCTGAATTGGGACCTTGTCTTTTAAGACAATCTCAATGTATTGGTACTGTGTTGGTCGTTGTCAGTGGGTTCTAAGTTCTAGCTCAGTTTTATTTCATTTTTATTTTTTTATTATCAACTTGATAAATTTAAGACAACAGCTATGCATTTATGTAATATTGTCCATATATACCCGGGTAATACATAGTAATTCTCAAGATATTTTAGATTAAATTTTAATGTAGATTTAGCTACTTATGCTGACACAACTGGCAGGTGGTAAGAGATATTTTGGTATATTCGATAATTTTACTTTATAATTTCATTATATTCATACCTACTATATATTTATTGTTTTCGATTTAAATTTATATATCTATATTACGTATTTAATTACGTATATTACAAAAATATTTATTTTTTACAAATAGGGACTGGTTTTTAATGTCGGAATCTGAAAATGTCAGTGACACCGAAAGCTATTATTCAATAACTAGCTCTGAAGACAGTTTCGTTAGTGTTCCGTCTTTGGCGGAAAGCCTTGAGTCTCAGTTTTCTGATGTTTCTCGGCATTTCAATGTTGTGCATATCAATGCCCAAAGTATTCCTGCTCATCACCCTGAAATGCTGGCCGCCTTTGACTGTAAGAATATTCATGCTATCCTTGTTTCTGAATCATGGCTAAAAACTTGTCATTCTTCCATTACGTATTCCATTCCTGGGTTTCAACTCATCAGAAACGATCGGACAGATATCAGAAACGATCAGACAGATAATAAGATTCGTGCTGGTGGTGTTGCGATATTCCTTCGTTCATATATATCTTATACAGTTATAAGTATGTCACAACAACCACCACCTTCTGATGCCGGTGAACACCTGTTTTTGGAAGTTGAACTCAACCATACCAAGCTCCTACTCGGCGTTTATTATTGTCCATCAATGACTATTAATTACTTTTCCTCCTTCGAAACACTCTTAGTGAATCTCATACCTTCTTACAGTCATTCCATAATCATGGGGGATTTTAATACATGTCTCCTCAAAAATGATTCCCGGTCCTCCTCTCTTCTCAATATCACAACATCGTGTAACCTTTCCATTCTACCCACCGATGTAACTCATCATTTCCCAAATTGTAATCCAACGCTTATCGATCTCATCATGGTCTCTTCTCCTGTTCAAGTCACTAAGCACGGGCAATACTCGGCTGACCAATTCTCGTATCATGACCTACTCTACCTTTCCTACAACATCTGTCCTCCTAAGCCTAAGCCTAAAATCCTTTTGCGGCGTAATTTTTGTGGCATGGATCTTGATGAGTTGCGTAAAGATGCTGGCAACATAGATTGGACATCGTTGGTCACCTCTGGATCCGTAGACGAACAAGTTAACATTTTCACGTCAAACCTCATACTTCTGTACGATAAGCATGCTCCTGTTCGGGCTGTAAAAATGAAGCATCCACCGTCTCCATGGCTAACTAGTGAGATCAAATCTTTAATTAACAAGAAAGCTGCAGCAAAATTTCGATATAAAATTAATCCTACAGACTTGAACTTGCAGAAATATGTTACATACATACATACATACATATACTCACGCCTTTATCCCCGAAGGGGTAGGCAGAGGCCTATACCGGCCCACATTTCACCGTGTACAATTCGGTCCCACGTGACAGGTGGTGAGCCCATCGCCGTGTTGAAATGTAATGTAATATATGTAGAAATATGTTTCAGCTCGAAATCGCTGCGGAAAGGCGTGTAGGAATGCACAACGCCAGCACATTCATAATTCAGTTGAAAATACCGACCCATCAAAGGTCTGGAAATTTCTAGGAACACTGGGAGTTGGGAAATCGCGACAAGAAGTAAATCCTAAAGACTTGAATATTGAGGTTCTCAATCAACATTTCACTGCCGTGTCCCATTTTGATAGGACTCTGAAGGCGCAAACCATACAATATCTTTCAACTATCCCAACCCCTAACTATTCACCTTTTACCTTCGATCTGTTTACCGCTAGTGATGTTAAGAAGAGCATTACAGCGATCACATCCAAAGCTGTTGGTAGCGACTGCGTGGGCCGAAACATGATCTTTCCTATCCTTGATGAAATCCTACCAATCATTTGCTACATCCTTAACTATTCCTTAACCAGTGGTGTTTTTCCATCATTATGGAAAGATGCCTTAATCACTCCTTTGCCAAAAAAAAACAAACCTCAGTTGTTAACAGACTATCGTCCAATATCCATTCTTCCTTTCCTTTCTAAAGTACTCGAACGCCTTGTCCACACCCAACTACATTCCTTTATCCGCAAGAATAATCTCCTCAATCCTTTCCAGTCAGGTTTTCGGCCCGGTCACAGTACAGCCACGGCTTTGGTAAAAATTACTGACGATATTAGATCTGGTATGGAAAATGGTAGGTTAACTGTTCTATGTTTGCTAGATTTTAGTAACGCCTTTAATACGGTAGATCCAGACGTTTTACTTTCCATACTCTGCTCTCTTAACATATCTCCTACGGAAATAGAGTGGTTTCGTAGTTACCTGTGTGGCCGCCGACAGCGCATTCGTCTTGAGGATGATGTTTCTAGTTGGTGCAATACCAGTGTCGGTGTGCCCCAGGGTGGCGTTCTGTCTCCTCTTCTCTTCACAATTTTTATAAATTCTATCTCTAATCTATTAAGTTCGTCCTACCACCTTTATGCAGACGATCTCCAAATTTACACGCAGGCATCCCTAGATAAGCTATCGGAGGCGGTGGATGTCATCAACGAGGATTTGTCAAGAATAGCGTCATGGAGTAGATCGTATGGACTACAAGTTAACCCATCTAAAACGCAAATTATTATAATTGGAAGTTCTAGAACTACAGCAAAAATAAATTGGTCGCTGCTACCGCAGTTTGTTTTTAATGGTACAACAATTCCTGTTAGTCAAAAAGTAAAAAAATTAGGATTAATAATAGATTCAAATTTAACATGGGGTCCACAACTCCAGGAATTGAGTAGGAAGTTGTTCGCATCTGCTGGTACAGTTAGAAAGCTGCAGAGCTTCCTTCCTACAGCCACAAAAATTGCTCTTGCAAACTCCTTGCTTCTTCCAATCCTTGATTATGCAGATGTCAGTTATTTAGATCTCGCCGAAAACCAATTTGAGAAACTTGAGCGTCTCCAAAATGTCTGTATACGATTCATATTTGGCTTGCGCAAGTATGATCACGTTTCACAGTTTCGAACGCAGCTCAAGTGGTTACCTATACGACTTCGCAGGAATACTCATATTTTATTCTTGTTATATAATATTTTATTTAACCCATCTACACCTTCCTATTTAAAGGAATGTTTCAAGTTCCTTCATGATACGCACGACAGATGTTTGAGGTCATCGGAGAACATGAGATTGAAAATGCCAACCCATTCCACAAACTTTTTTGACCACTCGTTTATTGTTACAGCAGTCCGTTTGTGGAATAAGTTACCATTAGAAATTAGACGAGCTGAGACATTACAGAAGTTCAAAACTTGTATTAAGGATCATTACTTTGCAAGTACCTAATTGTTAATTTCTTCCGCTATATTATAAAATAAGTAGGTACTGGAATCGTCTTAATGTTGTACATATATGTATTTAAATATTTGTATGTACTTAAGTATGTTAATCATGTATATATATAAATATATATATTTTCTGTATATATATCATATAAGTATGTATTGTAAATGTATGAATACTTTGTTACATTATTATTTATCTGCTTACCTCTTAAAATTTATGTGTTACTTATTCATAGAAATATATCTAATAAATTATACGCCAACAACTTCCAATTCGCTACTGCCAACATATTTCTCCATCCAAAGGTTGCCTGGCAGAAATTGCTTTAAGCAATAAGGCCGCCCATTGTATTGCTTCCTTTTGTATTAAGTTTCTTAATTGTTATACTACTTTGGCGTACAATAAAGTATACAATAAATAAATAAATAAATAATACTAAAGGGGATCGTTTAGCAGTCACCACACATTTAAGGAACTTAGGGGCTAGCTTAGAAGTAAAATTCTTGGCCTTGTTGGACAGGTAGAACGTGCGTTTGTAAACTATCTGTCCCACTTTCAGCTCTACATGCCTTTTTCTGAGGTTGTAATACTTTTCATTACGCTGGTGGGCAACGTTCAAATGTTTCCTCACCTGGTCGTAAATGCGTTGTATTTCTCTCAGCTTGACACCGAAGGCTGATGGATCGTCTACAGAGACTGAAGTAGGATGGCACGCGATATCTGTCTGCCTGTATAACACTCCATCCCCAATAAATTCCCTACCATGTACCAAAAAGTAAGGGATGAAACGAGTTGCTTCGTTAACTGCAGTGTTTAAAGCACACTGTATCTCAACCAAGAACTGATCCCAAGACTTGTGTTGTGACTTCACATAGCATGAGATCGCTTGAACCACATTGCGAATAGCTCGTTCCGCCTGATTAGTTTGGGCATTATACCTAGGGTTATAATATATATTAGGTACATTGTATTTAGCCAACAGATCCTTAAATGGCTTACTCACAAACTGAGGGCCATTATCCATGTAAATAGTCTTGCAGACTCCGTGCACGAGAAACACACTCTTCTCTATGAACCTCGCGACTACAGCGCCTGTGGCAACCCGAACAGGGCACAACATGACGTATTTGCTAAAATAGTCGGAGACCACGATCAGGTGTACGTTTCTATTGCTCGAAGTGGGAAAGGGACCAAGCAGATCGACAGAGATAGCTTCGAATGGCTTCGAAACCCGCTTCGGGCTACCCATTAGGCCGGGACGAGACGTATTTACGGGTTTGTACTGCTTGCATGTTTCGCAATTCCCAACATATTCTTTGACGTCCTCGTACATCTTGGGCCAGTAATAATTTAGGGCTAACCTTTTATGCGTCTTCCAAACGCCACCATGGGCACTAAGTGTGTCATCGTGGTACTTAGAGAGCAGGGGCAAGCGATCCTCCTGAGGTACCACCAGCTTCCAGTCAAAGTCTGAAGTCAAAGAATATTTATTTTTTGTTAACCTATATAGAAGGTTGTCACGAATGTCATAATTTGGTGACTTCCTAGGGTTCTTCCGAACACTATTCATGGTGTGGTCATACCACGGGTCTTTAGTGGGTACTGCATCGAGGGAATCAATTTTGATACGAGACAGAGCATCAGGTACAACGTGGTCTTTACCTTTTCGATGCTCTATGTCAAAGTCGAATTGACTGAGCCTCATACTCCAACGTGCTAGACGACCCGTGGGATTTTTCAGTTTATGGAACCACAGAAGAGATGAATGATCCGTGACGACCGTACATTTTTGGCCTTCGACGTACTGTCGAAATTGTTCCAAAGCGAAAATCACGGCCAGAAGTTCTCGCTCAGTTGTGCTGTAGTTCACCTCGTTCTTGTTGAGAGAACGGCTACAGTAGGCGATAGGGTGCTCAACACCATCGTGAGTTTGTGTCAGTACAGCAGCAACTGAGTAAGCTGACGCGTCACTAAGAATGCGGAAGGGCATCTCAAAGTTAGGCATTTTTAATATAGGGGCAGAAACCAAGGCTGACTTTAGCAGGTTAAAGGACTGTTCAGCCTCAGGGGTCCATTCGAACTTAAGGTTCGTAGAAGTGAGTTTGCACAGAGGTTTACTAATCTTCGAGAAGTTGTTAACAAAGCGACGATACCAGCCGGCCATTCCCAGAAATCTCTTAACCTCCTTAGGGTTAGAAGGGGTGGGATAGTTGAGGATAACCTCAACTTTACCCGGGTCTGTCCGTAAGCCATGTTTGTCCACATAATACCCCAGGTATTTGAGTTCACTCCGACAAAAGTGGGATTTTTTCATGTTAATTGTTAGGCCAGCATCCTTGAGTTGCTGATAGACTCTATGTAAGAGCTCTGCATGCTCCTCAAAGGTGCTGGACACACAGACTATGTCATCCTGAAACGCAAATACCTTGTTGTCGAACTCGGGACCAAACAGACGGTCCATGAGGCGTTGCATCGTGGCACTGGCCCCGACAAGACCGAAGCACATGGAATTGTAATGGAACAATCCTCTCCGGGGAACCGTAAAAGCAGTCTTCTCAGCAGACTGGAGTGAGTCGAATGGAATCTGCCAGTAGGCCGCACTCAGATCTACAGAGGTTAAATACTTAGCATTATTAAGATGGTCCAAGATTTGATTGATATAGGGTAAGGGGTAGGCGTCACTCTTAGACACAGAGTTCAGCTTGCGAGAGTCCAAGCACAATCTGAGGTCGCCGTTCGCCTTCTCCACCATGACCACTGGAGAGTTCCAGGCGGACTGAGACGGGGACACTACTCCCATCTCCAGCATTCGGTCCAGCTCGGCTTCCAGGGCCTTCTGCTTAAGGGGAGAGAGCGGATAATAACGCTGCTTGATCGGCTTGCTGTCACCAGTGTCAATGACATGGTGCACAAGTGAGGTCCGACCTAAACCCACCTTATCAGTGTTCAACGAGTCGAATTTTTCAATGACCTCGTTGATTACACACCTTTGTTTAGTTGTCAAGTTGTCGTAATCCTCGAGGCCACCGTTAAGGGACACAGACTCTATAGGATTATTATCACTAAAACTATCAAGGCTAATATTTAGTAAAATTAATTTATCACTTAACTTAAATTGTTGCCAGAAATCCACACCAAATATCATGGAGGTGGTTATTCCTGGGACAACATAGAACTTGACAACTCGGATAACCGAATTGTACCCAATTGGCAAAGAGATACAACCCAGACATTGCAAGTGAGTGCTGTCTGCAGTTGTAATACGAAAAGTAGGATTGATACTCACAAGATCAAAACCCAGTTCCAAGAAGATGCGGTGCGCTCCCTTACCTAGTATAGAGCAGGAGGCACCGGAATCTAGAAGGCCTAAGACATTTAAATTTAAAACCTTAACAACCAGATACGGTCTAATGTCACTATCCCGTTTAGGAAACAGGACCTTATCAGAAATAGACTCAGATACAGAGTAATGCACAGAGTTCCTAACAAGGCCCTGGCCTACGCGTTTTTTGACTTGCTAGTACAGTGTGAGCAGTCTGGGGTCTTGACTCCTTTGAGACCACACCGGAAACACACCAGCTCCCTTGACTGTGTGCAGCTGTATGCAGTGTGACCGCCCCCGCCGCAACGAAAGCATTTGCGATCGTGGGGGGTAACCGGCGTCTCCACTGCAGACACCTGCTTAGCGGGCTTTTGTACACCTTTGTTCTTAAGCTGGTGTAAGTCAGATGAAATCTCAAACTTGTCAAGAGCAGGCTCATGGAAAGCGTCTGCCCTAGTACGCGCAAGCTCCAAGCGCTTACCCAAACGTCTCAAGTCATCTACAGAGTTGACATCATGCAAGGCCAGTTCCTTCATGTAGTCAGGTCTAATGTTGTGCATGAGAATGTCCAGCTGTTCCTCACTGGGCATCTTACATGACAACCTTGAGAACATGGCTTGCATTGTACATATATAGTTAACCAAGGACTCAGAGCGGGCTTGTGTACGCTGTCTTATCTCGTTCCTGAGGCGGTAATCATAATCAGGAATATCGAAGGTATCTCTAAGCTCACTAATAAGATCCTCATATGAGGTGAAGTTAGCTTTGTTTGTACGGAACCAAGACAAAGCCGGTCCATCCAACAGGTCGGAGAAAGTCATAAGGAGTCTAGGCTTAGTAACCTCCCGAGCACATCTAAGTTCCTCTAATCTCTCTAAAAACACACGTACACAAGTAGAACCATCATATTTTAAGTTAAATGAACATAAGTTAAGAGGACGTTCTTTATACACTATGTTACATGTAGAACTATTCCTACTTGAACTAGCTCGCACCGAGCGGTCCTCTCTCACTACTGGTGAAGTATATTCCACCTGGTCACGACCCGAAGGATCATCACCATCATCATCCGAACCTTCGGATTCAGAATCACTACTGGGTTCAGCCCTAGTGATGATCTTCACTAGCCTACCACGAATATCCACCAGGTCGGGGCAATCCAGACCACAACGAGCTAGCCTACTCAATAAGTAGTTGGCTCTGATAGACACCCTAAGACGACTACCCTTATTAATGAAGATGTCACCTGACTGAATAGCCTCCTCCAGCTCGGCGACTTTTGGAAGGCAGATCGAGAGCTCAGCCGATGCATCAGCGGGTACCGGAGCACTCGCTTTGATGCTACCTCGACGGACGAGTCGGTGTGCCGTTCTTAGCTCACTCCGAAGGCCAGACACTGTCGTTTCCGGTTCCACTGAAATACCCATGTGGGACAGCTCGTTAGCAAGTTCATCCTTTCTTAAATAATTAATATATTTTTTCATCTGTGCCATTATGTAAAAATTTACTTACAACAATTATAAAGATAAAATGGCACAGATAGGGATCAATTACAAAGTAAAAATGTAAATTGAGTTACAACAAAGTGTACTAAGTTAGGTAATTATGTTTCAAATTGACCTTTAGAATTTAACAAAGATTAAGGGTATAATACATGTGTGTGCACCACAAAAAAAAGAAAAAAAGAAACACATAAAAGAAAAAACACAATAAGAAAAAGAAGTGGGTATGCCAAATAAAATCAAAAAATCTTTCCAAAATCACAGCTAATTTTAAATTTTTTAAATTTAGAATTTTGTGTCTTTTCCAGCCAAAGATGTAGGGAGCTGGAAGAAGACGAAAGGGAAGGTTTTGTGCTTAGCTGCTAGCACCACCAATTAACGTCCTGGAGCGTCTCGGACGATTCCAGAATGGTTTCGCCAGAGGTAACCACCTATGCACACACACTAGACTGAGACTACCGCAGAGTAGTTCTCAGAGTCTTGCCACTACGTTGGGAGCCAATTTATAACACAATGATGTTACTCACCAACTAGCGCGAGGTAGCTATGCAGAGAACTCTTTCCCAGGGCGCCTTGTTACAGAGTTTCTAGTGGGTGCGCAAGGGAGGCCAGGGCTCTGACGAAAACAGCCAATAGGGTGTACACACATATATTTATTAAATACACAGAGATACACAGAGACACACAGAGAGCTTATTCACTGATAGACACAAATATCACAGGTACACAGAAGTATAGTCAGGGCTTAGGTACTAATACTACTCAATAGACCACTGCCGCGTGAGCAGGTAAAACGGGTAAGCAGCTAACTGCACTTATAATTGGGTGACAATTACTGGCCTTGAGTCAAGCTGAGAGCAGCACAGCACGAGAATGCCACGTGGAGCCACTTATTCTTTCTGAGGAAAATAAGTAAACTCAGACTAATTCCTTAACAGGTCCTCAGGTTGCAACTTACAACCTCCAAAGAAAAATTGAGGCGTGCCACTCAGAGTAATATCAATTTCCCTCGTCCTTAGCCGATCGTAAAAAGAGCCTTGGAACTTTGTATCAGGGCTTTATCCCCTCTCTCACGTGGAATCGTCTCGAATTTCATCCAAAACCTGCTTTCATTGAATGCAAAAACGATTCGTCACTGATCCTTATGACATCCTGTCATTCTGACAGCAGAAATGTCACCACTGACAACCGATTAAAAAAAGATAACTCGATTAAGCTGCTTTCACATACTGAATACTGCATCTATAGAAAATAAATGCTACAAGTTCACGAGACTATTTGACAGTGGCCCTCAAGTAGGCGCCCCTGTGATGTGCCTCTTCACGCTCTGATTAAAGAACCTAGGATTTCCCTGGTTTGACAAAGAAACGACAATTATTTGAATCGCAAGGTTTTAGCGAAGGCTTTCTCGCAAGGTTTTAGCGAAGGCTTTCTTCACGGGACTGAATAAGCGTGGTGCCTTGGCAGGCGTTGTTTGGATTCAAAAAGGAGACCACCATAACCCAGTATTTCTTCAGATGCGGCTTCCAGCCAGTTGAGTTCTGCGCAAAATCACAACATTTCATCAATAACTACGTAATTTAAAAATAAAAGGAATCTTCACATTTTGCAAGCACTTTAGTTTATTTAAGAGCTCCTTAGTGTCAAATTTCCAATATTATTATGATAAGAAGACAATGTCTGTTTTTCTTCGTGTAAAGTGGTAAATCTGTATGTAAGGTAATATTCCTTCCCAGTAACAAGAAATTGTTCAGTCCACAGAGAACCCATATAATTTGGTTGTGTGTAATCTAATTAGGGTGGTTGCTTGCAAATTAGAGATACACACCCCAGCAATATGTCAGAGCCGTGGCAACATCCCTGATTACATAAGCTGATTTCAAATAGAACCTATTTCAAATTTTGGGTTATATTCTATGCTTTATGGCGTAGCTGAAACTCGTTGGCACAGACAGTAGGTATTAATTATATAAAGTTACCAAAGTTTTTAAATGGGTCCTGGTAAATAAAGATAGTCTCGATATTCCCAGACACAGCATTCCACGAAGGGCATTTGTAAGGTTATAAAACATCATAAAAGTAAAAAAAATCACCCATAAGGTCATGAAAGGTGGTGAGCCTATTGACATAAATATTAAAATGTGAATTTCTGCTATTTGAATTTTTCATAATTTTCAGGATAGTCTCTTCAATATTGTAGACTTTCACTGTACTTAACTACAAAAGTATTATTATCAAAATATCGTATCTCTATACCAGCTGTTTTGCAGATTGATTTACATTATACACACATATACTCACGCCTTTATCCCCGAAGGGGTAGGCAGAGGCCTATACCGGCCCACATTTCACCGTGTACAATTCGGTCCCACGTAACAGGTGGTGAGCCCATCGCAGTGTTGAAATGGACCGCCACCGTCAGAGTTTTACATTTATACATTGTGTATATAATGTGTCATGTATATAATGGTATAATATATGTATTATTTTACATTATACATATACCATTTTTTTATCATTCGTATCTATAAATTTAGGATTTTATTAACAAGTAACAATAAAAATACATTGAACAATTAAATTAAAAATATTTACAGAAAAGAAGGGGGGGGGGGGAGGCGGAGTAAAAACAATGTTTAAGACTGTCGCAACCCTCGTCTAGGTGTCAAAGAATTCCTCCCCATCGCAATCGACTGGTAAGGTTCCCATAAGGCTGGCCGCATTGCCACTTTGGATGGCAATGCTTATTCTCTGAGCGAGAAAGAGGCCAGCCTTATGGTCACGAGAAGCATCGACCAAACGCTTTGCTATATCTTTATATAGCACACGCGCACTTGGGCCCCACGCGCCCAGTGTCTCGACTCCAAACGGCTCAAATATATAATTTGCAACTAAATTATTATATTTGCGCCGCTTGAGAGACTCGGCAGATGCAGCAGCAGCACAAGCGCAGCCTGCCGTGTTAGGAAGATGAGAAGGCGCAAGGGTGTCGGCACAAGTTGCGTCCCACACCAAAGGTCTTCCCATCTTCCATGGTACTAATGACATTCCATCCGGTCTCTTGCCATCGTCGCGCGCCAAACCATTTGGTTCAAGAACAGCTGGAACGCCGGCGGTGGCAAGAGCGCGGCGGAGAATGTCATTAAGGTGTGCATGACGTGACATACGACCTGCGCTTCTGCTGCACGAAAGCCCGTGGTGCCCAAGTGAGTCAACTGCTTCTCCACAGTGACATCGATGAGGAGAGACGCAAGGAGCACCCAAACGAAGGCAGGCGGCAATTCTGAAAGTAGTGTCGTCCAACATAGTACCTATATTGGGCGACGGAAGAGCCTGAAGCGAAGACACCTGATTCCCATTCTCCCACAGCCAATAGGCGAGCGCGCTCTGCAACGTTTGAGCAAGTGTTCAGTAAAAGAGTTCTGACTCTGTTGCAGAGTGGCCTATCCCACTGTCTCTGGGAGCATGGGTAGGTTGGCAAAACAGTATCTGGGCAACTCATTTTCCAAGCATTAATGGCTTCAATCTTACCTGGCACCTCAGAATTAACCAGTGTAGGTAACAAGATTTTCCTGGTCAATTCTTCAGTGCCATGGATTGAAGACAAAAATGCTGGTAAACTTACATCCGAAATTTTGCGAACGCCGAGGCCGCCCAAGCGTATTGGTAAAGGCGCTTGAAGCCACGCTCGGTCATTCAAATCTGCGTTTAAAATTGTACAAAGTGTGTTTTGTATAATTTTGTCCATTTTCTCCAAAAGTGCCGAATGTTTAAATAATTGAGTTGAACGAAGGGTGTGTGTTAATTTTGGGACGAAAAGACAGTACCGAAGAATTGTGTAAGCTGAATGAATATTGATTTGAAGCAGTCGGTTTGAAACTGCACAAAAATTTTGAATTTTCTCTTCAATAAAAGAATCATAGGCATCTTCAAGAACGGGTGAACCTAGAAGTAGGAGAGAACTTTTTTGTAAAAGTTTTAAATTTGGAGCCAGGACGTTAAATTTAGAAAAAGTCGAAACTCTATCAATATTATCATGTATTAAAATTTCACATTTTGAAGGATTTAGATCTAAACCAATTTTTTGGAACTCGTTTTTTATAAAAGCTAAATCGCTCAGAACAGTGTCTACGTTCCCTCCTAAGGTGCCGTCATCCAGATACCAAATATTTAATTTAGAATTTAGCTGTCTAATTATGGGTTGTATGGATTAACTGAAAATGAGTGGCCCAAGAGGGTCACCTTGTTGACATCCAACTGCAGAGTCTAATATGTTATCTTTGTACAATAATTTTGATGGGTGTCTGTAGCACTGCCAAAGAAAATTAAATATTTTGGGGGTTTCTAATTTGGCCTGCGTCAACAGGGTGTCCCTGTTTACTGAATTGAAGGCATTCTTAAGGTCAACCTTAAGGACGACCTCTCCCTCACCGCAGCCAAGGTAAGTCGACAGGGCATGTATGGCAGCCTCACAACCCCCTTTAGACCCGAAGCCGAGCTGCAGGGGTTGGAATTCGCTGGCCATTTGTTCCTTGTAAAAATGGCAGCAAATTTTGGCTACCATACGCCTAAAAGTACAACCAACGGCAATGGGACGAATGCCACCATCTTTCTTCCGCAAGGCGCAAAGATTGGCCTCATACAAAATGTCGATGATGCCTTCGTCCACATTACCGGACAACATGAGATTTACCAAACCTGTTAGCTCCTTCAAAAGTGCCTCGCCAGGCTCCCCAGCAGCTGGGCTCAGGAGATCCTTTAGATGCTGAGGAGTCAAACCATCGAGGCCACCAGCAGAACCACTCCTGAAGGAGCCAACAGCTGTCAAGACTTCCTTGGCTGTAACATGTAAAAATTCCGTGTCTAAATTTGGAGGATCGGGGAAGGACAAGTCCTCCTATGGCACAGGGTGCTTGCTCTTCAGATCTGCGAGAGTTTCTGGAGAGCAAGGCGCCACCACGTCGCTACTAAATAATAATCTGGACGCGCCTCTTATATCACCTTCTCTTAATTTTGATTCTACATAGTGAAAAAGTGAATTTTTACAGAAATCTGTGAATTTTCGGTCAAAAATATGCGTCGAATTACAATTATTATCTCTAATTTGTGAAGTTAAACTTTTTTTAATAGCCTGATCTTTTGAAATATGTAGAATCCTATAAGAGAAAGTGAGCAACTGTTCCCAAGCATGGATTGAGTTTTCCCGAACTACAAGACCTATACAGTGGGCCAGATTTTGAGCCACTGCAGGTCTTGCACCACGGGGAATCCTTTTTAATACTGGTATTGAATTTTTAAATTTTGATATTGTCTGCCAAAAAGGAGTTTGTGAAGTTGAAAGGGATATTGTAGGTGATAACTGACTTGAAGGAACATTTTGGGACTTATGCACTTTCCCAAAATGTACCTTCAAACCACTTTCCCCCTTAAAATAACGAGCTTGGGAACAATTGGGGCAACGAACCAGGTTATACTGCGACGTGGAAGGTTGACGGGCTACATTCAAAACACCATCACTACAGTCTTGCAACATAAAGAAATAAAAATGAGGAACTTACCCAGAATTTAAATTACACCTAATTATGTACATGATTTTAAAGAAAATATTATCACTAAATATAAAAAAAACTGTTTATATACACATGACACGTATTGTCAAAGAGACAGACTTGCGTTGCCTTGGTGCCGGAGGAGCTAGGGTGTCGGCGTCGCCGCGTTGCTGCACACAGTAAACTCCGACCAACGTCGTCGTCCAAGAAAAAGAATTACCTATGTACTTCTTTCACCAGTTTGATATATTATTAGGTAATGATAATAAATTGTTGTAAAAATTTCAGTTGGTGCAGGTAAAACAAATCTGGATATTGCTGTATTGATGTTTCCAATTTTTAATAAAATCACGGATAGTACTTTGAATTTGCCGTATTTCATATTATGTAAAGAGATAGGTATTTATTTGGTCTTCAGTATAAAATATTACAATAAAATTTTCAATAAAATTTTCATGTTGACCATTGACCATCATCATATACCATTATATACATTGCACCGGAACATAATAAATAACCGTCTCATATCGGTTTAAATATAACCGCGCAAAATCCAAATAACTATTCCATCAAACAATACAACGGAAGCACCACAAACTTTCTGTCAATACCGTTTAGAAATAAGACATGTTATCTGAAGTTCCCCAAGATAGGTTTGTAAAAGTTTTTGTCACCAGCCAACTTCACTACTTACATTTTTTTCCTCTCGAAGCCGAAATGGGTTCACATTTAGTTGAACGACGGCAAAGCCTGCCTAGTACATAAAAACTAAAGTAAATTCAATTTATATCAATGTAGTAAGGAAACATTTCGGTTTGTTTTTCTATGAAGTGACATCAAAGTTTTCCGTTTACTTGGTGTAACATGGTATTATGTTAAAGTTCTTAATATAATCGTGTGAAAATAGTCGCATTTTCAACTTCTAGCGGACGTCACACGGTTTCACCGTAGCTTTCGTTCCCGTGGGAATATGAGAATAAAATATAGCCTATGTTACTCAAGGTGAATGGAACTTTCCAATGATAAAAGATTTTTTGAAATCAGCGCTTTAGTTTTTGAGTTTATTCATTACAAACATTCACACACATAAAAATACAAATTTTACTTCTTTTTTTTCTTATTTATATTATTAGTAGATCATGCTATTTTTCAACTTACGCTATGGCTGGTTCTCAGATGGTTGACCGCTTTGTGACAATAATTCGAGGCACGTTAAGCCGTCAGTAATATGGCAGTCATTAAGTCAAGTTAAAAGTCTTATAGGCGACTCCTTTGATAAAATAAATATAGCCTATGTGAAGATACGTTAGTGCTATTAGTTATTCTGTTGTGTAAACCGCTTAATTATTCGTAAAAATTCCTTCAGACTCGTGTCCGTGTCCACACTTTACCACACTAGTGTGGTGAACGTATAACATCTGTTACTCGTGGTCACACCAATGTACTAGCACTGATTCACTGCAGTTGCTCGTGGTCACACTGGTGTGACTATAATGTAATACATGTTGCTTGTGATCCTACATATTAGTATTAAATCTACTTAGTTTTTGCGATTATCTCGGACATTTAAAATAAAATTATATTCAGCCTTTTGTTGGCATGGTACTATGGTCCCTTGTAGACGACAGGGCAAGTATTCTTTTTAAAATAGTAAGGTATATTTTGTTACATGCCCGTATATTTTAACACAATATACATACACCCGTCATCAGTCAGATTTTACTTTACTATAAACTTACTAAATTAATATGTACCTACTCTGATTGTAATTTCACAGTGGTAACGGATTAAGTGACCCTGTAATTGAATTTAAAATACACAGATTGCGTAGATTTAAAGATGAAGTCTGTTATTGGACACAAAGGAGGCTCCATTGATTTAATGAAGATCTGTTTGCTTTGAATTTGGTTGACTGTGAAAGGATTTTTATGATGATAAAATTCACGAATCTTATCGGCGTACCAAGAAATTATTTTTGTCAGCCCCAGAAGGAAGGTATTAGAATAGCAATTCCCTATATACAGAAAGGTAATTAAAGAGTGTTACTGGAGAAAAAGTACTAGTAAAACTGATGATGGCAAATTTTGCTGAAAACACATTCCTTTATTTTCAAAAGTAAGAAAAACTGCATTTAATTTTTTTTGAAAAATTACTTGCTTGAGCCGTGAATCAAACGAATGTGTTCCTTATGAAAGACTCTTTCAGTTGGTATCATAAAATACAGGATGTATTTTTTCACATCTCACCGGTTCGATTACACGCGTAGTCCAATCGGTTATACCGGTCCAAGAACTTGATACAACATATTGTTCAGGTCTTCAGGCACTCCAGCAGTCCCGTGGCGTTCCATCAGACTGGCGGCATTATTTTGTCAAGCTAAATAAAAATAAAAATATGTAAAAGCAAAACAGAATAAGCCCATCAAGTGTTTTTTCTGTGTGTAAATAAGTTTTTCCGACTTTCTAATTAATTTGCCGAACGTTCATAAGTTTATCTCCAACTTTAATTTGTTTTTCTCGATGTAATAACATTTTTACCAACTTTATTTTCTTTTACTCGATATCAATAAATTTATTGAGACGTTTTTTTTAATCATGTCCTTTTTTATACCACTACGGTGGCAGACAAACATACGGCTCACCAAATGTACTGGTGGTCACCGTAACCCGTCAACGCTTGCAACACAAGAGGCGCTACACTCACGATGCTAACCCTGTAAAAATATTTTAAGACCCTTTTTGATGAACCTCATACTGTACGCGTTTGGGAAAACCGAGGCAGGGAGATCATTCCACAATCTAATCTAAGCATAGAAACCCAGTAGCTTCATATAAGTAATTTTTATAAATACTTTAGACTGTTTACAACTAGCTTTAAATCTTTGAATCCAGTGAAATACCTAAGTTAATAAGCAATTAGTAACATGGTTACCGCTTCGCTTAACTAGATAACCTCGTGATTTGGGTGAAAACTTGAACTTTAAATTTGTTTACAAACGCCTAGCGGTAAACTTCTTTTGTAAGCTGCAGTTTGTAGTTATTCAAATATGGGTAAATGAATACAATCATTAAGTGTCTTCCTTACATTAAAAGTTTGTAAGTATACATGTGTGGACGTTTGTTAATCTTCACGCTTCAACAGCTGAACAGATATGGTAGCAGTTTGGTACAGGGATAGAAGTCTTGGAATATCTTTATTAAGGCTACCTACATACTTTTATGAAGGAAAGAGGATTAGAAGGCCCTGTGGATGAAGCTGCGAGCATCATCTTGTAATAATTGAAATACGAAAGAGATTCGATGTTTGCTACTTTTTCACGCACGAAAAGCTGAACTTACTTAGCTCAAATTTGGCATAGGTATCGATTATGGAATGAAATAAACATGGGCTTTTTATTTTTTATTTTGTAAGGTCAGGAAAATCCTACATGTATGCTATGCTAAACTCCTACCTACTAAAAACCAATCTTTTCCTACCTAATGCCAAAGGTTGGGAGCCCCGGATAAGCCCTGACCCCAGGATTAATTACACATGAGCTACGTTTAATTTCCGAATCAATGAAATTTTTAAAGTCGTCTACATCGGTCAAAAGGGTTTCCATAACTCTTCACCCTAAACGGTTATAATCTGATTCAAAGTGTATTATTTAGGAGAAGTCGTAGTCCGTAAACTAGTGTTATCTAAAACTAACTATTCCGGAAAATTACATTTTGACCCAACCGGGGTATTTTATCAGGGGTAAAGTATACCGACGTAATAAATTTAGTTGCGTCCTTAGGTTAGTGCGCTAATCTTTGGTTACTCGACTGGCAAAGTTTGCGGTTAGAGATTATTTTAGTTTGCCTAGTTACAGGGTGCTGAAATTCTAATGGAGTCATTATGGAGGATTATTGTAACCCTCATATTTGTCTTCGGGTTGTAATATTCTGGTTTTGGGTTTTGAGTTTGAGTTGAATCTGCGATATGTTATGTGTTTTGAATGCTTCTTGGGTTTTCATTATTATTAAGCGGTAATAATAGACTTTGTGGTAGAATTATGTAGTTCAATTATATTATCTTTGGTAGAATCTGGTTATTAAGATATGACATTTACTCTGTGGTCTTGAAGTTATGACAAGTTATTTTAAAGAATACTAATTTTGCACAAAGAAGCACTCATGGCATCGGTTTTGTGTAATTCACAAAATTTTTGTTTTAAAGTTTTGGTGTTTTCTATAACAAAGCATTTCCATTTGAGAGTGTTTCTGTGCTTTAGAATGTACTAGTATGTTATACCGTTGGTCTCGGTTGCTAGTAAAATGGCAGTCGTTAAACCAAGCTGAAGACTGATGGTGTGTGGAACAAAAACTAAAGGTATAATGTGGGTCTATAGTATGCCTCTACCTTTACGGGCATAAAGCTCTTTCCATATAAAGAAATAAGTATAATTAGACATACTCTTCTCAATCGCAAGCCTTTTTTTGGGTAAAGATGTGTTTTTATCCAAACTATAATATTTTCAGTTGCTGATGATGAACATTACAATATTCCCGAATTCCTAGTGTTACTTGTAATTTCATACCGGAAAGTACACTGCAAAAATACAATCATTAATATTTCCTGCAATAATATAAGCATTCATTTATATAATTGGACGCGTTACATTGTTTATGCCGACGTATTACTGAAACTGTTAGAAATTTAGTAGTGACAGTTATAATCACAGAACAGTCAAAGGAGGACCTCCTTTAACTGTTCTGTGGTTATAATTATAGCTTGATGAGGGTAGGGTAGGTTGGTTATGTAAATTTCAGGCTTTTAAACCTTAAATGTAAACAAGGATTGTATTTAAAACAAGTAAAATGATTGTTTATTTGGGTGTAAGATTTGTTAATTGTGATTTTAGTAAAAGTAAACAGAATTTCTCAGTGGAGTAGTGGAAGTGTTGCGACTGCCTTTCTGAAGTCCCGGGTTCAAATCTCCAATAAAAATATTTCATTTCATTTCATTTATTTATTTATTTCAGGCAAGAACACCCACACAACAAAAAATAATACAATTATAATTAATATTAAAACACGAAAACAAGAAGTATATATAAATAAAATTTGCACTATTACAGACAATACATACCTACACATAAACTAAAATCAGATAACATTGCATATGTAAATAAAATAAAATCAAAATACTAATCTAAATAGCATCAAATAAAATTGAATAAAAATATCCTAATAAATTATATAAAAACCAATAAAAAAAATGAATTCTAATTAAATCAAGTCAAATAAAATAAAAATAAATTGTAAGTATAAAATTATTCTTTTCAAATATAATCAAACTAATTCAAATAAAATTAAAAAATACATAGAAATTAAATTAAGATTAAATTACAAAATACCAACAGGAAAAGGAGACCGCCACACACAATAGGGACTAATCATTTCTCCACCATTCCATGAGAAATGGCAGAGCAATGAGTCATGTACCTACAGTCTAGCCGATCAGAGATCATGCTCAGGATGCTGTTGGCGCTGCCACGCACCCTGCGCACCAGGGATGCGCATCTTTTACGCATTGTGGCGTAAAAGCAGTCTGTGCGATGTTCAGCAAACATGCCTGATGCGCTACAGAATCGCCGCAGCCCCATCAGCACCCTGAATGCATTATTATACTGAACACGTAGGGCACTGTAAGATTTTTGGGTATAATCGGCCCACAGGCTGCACGTGTAAAATGATGTACAATATGACTTAAACAGTGTAATTTTGACTTCTGTCGAGCAACGTGCAAACCTGCGGGCTATCATGTTCGCCCTCACTGACAGTGCCCTCCGTTCCCTCTCTATGTCCTCATTATCCCTGAGGTCAGAGGTCAGAACATGTCCTAAGTACTTAAATTTTGATACCCTACTCAATGTGGTACCATTGAGCGTAACGTTAGGAAACACGCTGACTGTACCGCCACCGCCACCTCTAGCCTCAAAGACCATGACCTAGCTTTTAGCTGGATTATATATTAAACCATGCAGTTCAGCATACGCTTCACAAATGGAAAGCAGCTTCCTTATGCCACACACTGATGCACTCAGTAGCACCATGTCATCGGCATAGCTAATATTGTTCATATTAATACCGTCTACGTGACAACCGAGGCGGGTGCTACTAAGTGCCACAATCAGGTCATTCATGTACAGGTTAAATAAGGTGGGCGAGGTCAAACCCCCCTGCCTCACCCCGCACTCCAACCTGTACGGTTGTGACATGGCTCCCGACCATCGGACGCTATTGACCTGGTTTCCATACCAGTATTTAAAAATGTTAATAAGTTCTTCTGGTAGGCCAGTACTTTCCATCTTTTTCCAGAGAGTGTCATAGGAAACCAGGTCAAAAGCCCTGGAGTAATCCAGGAAGCAAGCATGGACTGCAGTTTGTCGCGTCGTATAGTATTTGATAGCATGCTTAACACACAGTACTGCACTTTCTGTAGATAGTCCGGCACGAAATCCGAACTGATTATCGTGAAATTTAAGATGTTGGGTCAATTGCGAGTTCAGCATGCCATCAAACACCTTCGACACAACTGTAGCAAGAGAGATGGGTCTATAGTTATTCCTATTCGCTAAATCCGCAGTCTTATTCTTAACTATAGGTACCACTACAGTTTTAATCATCCCCTCAGGCAGATACGAGTGGTTCAAACAAACGTTAAATAATATAGCCAATAATCGCGGTAAATGAGGCCCAGCATACTGCAGGTGTTCGATACTCAAGCCATCAAAACCGGGGGATTTACCTCTAGTCATTGATTTGATTATTGTATTTACCTCCCCAGCTGTACAACAAAACGCTACCTTTTCACCACTACGAACATTGACTGAAGACCGCGAAGGTCCTAACGGCGATTTGACGGTAAAATGCTCTCTGAACAGATCAGCTATTTCTCTCTCATCGTTCACGCCGTCGACACACACGGGAATACGCGGTTTAGTATTCAGCTTATTAGTAGCTTTCCAAAAGGATCTAAAGTCGTTTTTTGAATGATGAGACGCTAGAATGTCCATTTTTAGACTTTCCTGATGGTTTTGGCACCATTTTAGCCTGCTTTTAAAGATTTTCCGCGACTCCCTCATGTCATTGTAAAGTGAACCGAACTTTGGCTTACCATGCCAACACCATAGACGAAATTTTTCTTTAGCTTTCCCGTGTGCCTCGCCAACATGCAAGTTCCACCCTATAACAGGTCTCCTTCCCTGTCGGTATGCATTACATTTCCTACTTTTACTAGACAGTGCTGCCTCACCTAAAGCTTTTATAATATTGTTATATAAGCTGTCAATAGCCGTTCTATGTTTTAAAATACCACAAGTGTGACCCGCGCACTCCCTCAACACCTCTGGAACGTCAAGAAGCTTTAACAATCTTCCACATTCCCTACTGTATAGGTGAACTTGGTCTAAACTTCTCTCCCCCCATACAATATCATTACTAGTTGATTTCCATTCAACTGTCTTGGGCAACCCTACGTCTAACAGATAAAATAAAATAAAATAAAATAAAATTTATTCCCTTTGAAATTTTTAAAAAATTATTTAGGTTTGTCAAAATTTTTGTGACTCTACCGGGGGTTCGGAAATGCTACAGACTGAGAAGAACACCCCAAGAAACTCAGTCCGGTCCCTATTAATTCATCTTAGTATCTAATACAGTTTTTTTTTTAATGTAGAAAGGAGCAATTCGTGTCACTGCCAGGCAGCCTTGTCTTCTAGAAAGTCTTTAATGCTATAATAAGCTTTCTGGCACAATTTAAGTTTTATTAGTTTTTTAAATTTATTAACTGACAAACCTGTTACGGCTGTCGGCAATGTATTGTACATTCGAATACAATTGCCCGCAAAAGAATTGCTTATTTTATTAAGCCTAAATCTAGGTACAGCCAATTTATTCTTATTTCTTAAGTTTAGGTTATGGATATCACTATTTTTAATAAATTTACTATTATTTTTATGAGTATATAATAAGTTTTCATATATGTACTGTGAATACACAGTAAGGATGTTGATATCCTTAAACTTTTCTCTTAATGACTCCCGAAACCCCATACCATAGATAGCCCGGACAGCCCTTTTCTGCAACACAAAGATACATTCGATGTCGGCAGCGTTACCCCATAATAGTATGCCATATGTCATGACACTGTGGAAATAGCTAAAGTAGACAAGACGCGCTGTTCTAATGTCTGTCAGACATTCTACTATCAAAGGGAAGTGGTCTGACCACAACACATCGTACCCAACATACGCTCGGTGTACTGAAGGCACAGCCGCTCCAGACACTAAACAGTGATCGAGCCATCTCTGTGACCCATTAGCCTCGCTCACAAAGGTGATAGAATCCCTATTTAACATTTTCATGTCAATGCAAGTCCACTCCTGGTCCTCACAAAATACAGATAGTTCCTTATAAAATTGTTCTGTGGGGTGAGCATTAAAGTCACCCAAAATATATACACAATCAATATTACAACTGTCTATGATAGCGCTTACCGCACCGAGGATGTCCGTAAACTCCACGAGATTCACTGGAGTGTCCACTGGCATGTATACATTTACCACCAGTAAAGAGCGCTCAGGTAAAACTATTCGTATCGCACAAATACGCGGATTATTGCACTGCACAACAATTACATTAGGAAACGCTCGTTGCCGCCAGAGAATGCCCACACCACCGTACGGACGCCCCCGCAACATCCCCGTAGTCGTGTCTACCGCCGAAGTGCCCGTGCAGCTGAACTCATTATCAATACTGCCCAAGTATGACAGATCACTGGGAATCAACCATGTCTCCTGAAGAGCTATGACGTCACATGTTTTACACAGCTCTCGTATCCCATCGACAGAGCGCTTGACACCCTTACAATTGAATGTAACAAATTTGTAAATGTTATTAGACATTAAGTTTGTTACATTGACCGTTATCAGAAACTTTTGCTTCTGTCGATTTATTCCTGAAGTGTACAAAACGCCTGAATATAATACCTTTCGGCCATAATTTCTCGTCCAAAAACATATTTACTTTAGATGTACATACTAAAAACTTATAGGCGTCATAGTCGGTTTGTTTTTTCATTATTATTTTCTCCAAATTAACTCCAAATTAACAATAAAAATATTGTTTGTGTTATATGTGAAGTATGTACCTTATTAGAAATATAGAAGTATATTTATGGCATGTTTCTGTCCCATAGACAAGTATTATGGTAGCTCCATTGGGCATAGATGCTATGTAAAAATGTTAACAAAATTTTGAGACAGTTTTTGGCCTCATGATGTGCCTCTTCACGCTCCACTTACTGAACCCGGGATTGTAATATTATTATCAACAAAAAATCTCAGTTCTGGCGAAGATATTTTCTACAGTGTAGGAGTGACACCATGCAACAAATAGGTAAGCCTTTTGTTGTTTTTGGTACGGAACCCTCCGTGCGTGAGTCCGACTCGCACTTAGCCGGTTTTATTTCATTCTTTTGTCACAGAAGTGGTTTTAAGTAATGATTGATGGAAATGTCGCCAATGATTAATAACATGAAAGTGGAAGTTTGTGACGATGATTGATGAATATTTCCAATCTCAAAACTTTTTACCGAATTTCTGTAGTCACCTTTCTATTGAACGAATGTTGTTAGAAGTCCTTATAAAATGGATGGTGATGAGATCCACAATTGTTAGTTTTGGAGTTTGGATGATTTTTATGTATAATATGCATACCGTAAACCGTGAACCTTGGACCGTGGACGTAGACCGTGGACCGTGAACCGTAGACCGTGGTCTGTGAACCAAAATGCGGCAAAAGACATCTCAACAGTTTTGCTACCAATGTGATTTCACTGTGTTTGCTTTAAAGAAAATGAAATGATTGAACACGTGATCGTAAAAGTATTCGTTAAAATGTAAGAACGTACTCGAATACTTACATTTGCATATAACATAGTGGTCCCATTAAGTTGTATACGAATATAAAATTCACCACAATTCTCAGTGGAAGCATGTTACATGAAACACAGCTACAACGTGGAATAAATTAACAAGTATAGTTGGTTCGTGTTAAGAATGTAAAGAGTATTTATTTATAAGATTTTTATGTCTATAACATGCTAAGGAAACAAGTTCTCTGTCGAACCATAAAAACCTGGAACGACCTGTCAGCGCACGTGTTTCCCTCCTCTTACAATCCTGGGTTCTTCAAGCGGAGCGTGAAGAGGCACATCATAGGGCCGCCAACTTGAGGCAGGCCTCCGTCACTCGCTCAAAATCGCGCGCTATGTACCTACCGCTCGGCATCTCCCTGAGGATACAACTGGCAGAGGGCTGCCGGTCTCATAATATACAAATGTACTCTGTGGCTGCCGGACGCCCGACTGAGCGCTCGCTTCGCACCGCACCGCACGTTTCCCGCGCTTACGCTTCGAAATACCGAAACCACGTAATTATTGTGCAGTGGATGGGTGTAATAGTACAAAAACAAAAGAAAATTTGTCGTTTTTTAAATTGCCGAGAGACGAAGAAAGCTGATGGTCCAAGATCCCAGAGCCCCCAGACGTCACTCATTTTCTGATGGACAAAATATGTACGAGTGATTAGTGGTGGGGTGTACTATGATCATATCGTCACTGGAAAGCCAATAATACTAAAGCGCCTTTTTGACCAAAATGAGTTATATATATCGTTGGGAAGGATTTTTTTTTCTGCGTCGATTGGTCTAGGTTTCGTATTGATCTGAGCACTTTTTTGGCGCTTTAGCACTTCAAAATAAGGAGATTTTTCATCATTTTGAATTTGTGACAAATACTTACGTAGTACAAGTTATGATTAATTTTTAGTAGTTGTCACTTCAGTTTTTTTCATGCTCTGACACCAGCTTATTAAACCTTGTTTAGCAACTTAAAATACTGATGTTGAATCATTGATGTCGCTTTAGTATTTTTTGCCGGCCGTAACTACTAGTTGATAACGTAGCAAAGTAAATTTGCTTTACGTAGAAACTGATTAGCATGGCGCTTTAGTATATTTTGTCTACGTGCTGTTTTGATGGGGAACGGTTTTAGTGATTTTGCCTTACATATATAAGTATTTGAGTATCTATTTAGAATTTTTTACATTCAATAAAATTGAGTAATTATTTTATTAAGCATCGACAATTCTAGTAGACAAATATTAATGGTTCGTTTAGCATTTAGTTAGGTCAAAAACTTAAAAAAATATTCCGTTAAGTCTTTTCAAATTATATTTCGTTTTGATTACGATTCGATAAGTACTTATGATTATCCGCCGCAAAGTGAATTGTTCAGATTATTCGAGAGTTTAAGACTAGGTAAGTAAATTAATTTTAAATAGGTAGTTGTTTTTTTCTTGAGCATGAAATTAGAGCCACAATTTCTTGTAACTTATTTATAAATATTACCTTATTTTACTTTGCCGGTACGTATTGCAACTTTTAAGATATCTGACCCACAGAAAATAGCAATAAAATTTACAATGGCAAAATATGGTCTAGTTGAAAAAATAGAAATAACAAAAAAATCTATAACTTAAACCAATATATAAAACTTGATTGCCCATTTCAAAGAAGAAATACCATGATTCGTCGAAACTTTGTACCTAAATCTAAAATAATTCCTGAAATTTATCATTATGAATACTTACAAAAAAATTTCTTGTGCCATAAATGTCCAAGACACCCTGTAAGATACAGATGTAAAAGACAATATATTATTACCCAGATAATTATTATCATTGGTGTAGTAATTATAAGGTTGCCTGGAGGAAATCGCACTTAGCGATAAGGCCGCCCATTGTACATTTTAAACCCTGCATATTCTATTCTATTCTATAAATACTGTTATGGGCAATTACCAGAATACTAACTAATTGTTTTCTTACTACTTTTTTGGCACAAATGCATGATAATATCGTACTGGCATTTTGTTCTAAAATGCATAACTAATCGGTATCTATTAGTGACCGACCGAAGTTTCGGTTTCGGTTTCGGCCAGTTTCGGCCAAAAAATCGAGTTTCGGCCGCAGTTTCGGTTTCGGCCAAAATGGGCCGAAACTTTCGGCCGGGCCGAAACTCACGTGTTCATGAATTTCGAGAGCCTTGACGTTGTTAGGGTCAGCCCAACCAGTTAATATGTTACTAACCGAAGATTTACAGATTTACAAAGGACTTCCAATCAATAGTCAATAATACATTTTTTACGGAATCCTAAAAAGGACATAATATAACCCTACCCCTTTGTTGTCGGTTCCGTTGACTTCGTTGGTCGTCTGTCTGTCTGTCAGCAGACTCATGCACCGTGATAGTTAAACAGTTAAAATTTTATAGATGATGTATTTCTGTTGCTGCTATAGCTACAAAAAATAATAATGATAAACAAATTAATAATATTAAAGGGGGTCTCCCAAACAACATACATGATTTTTTGCCGATTTTCTTGTACAGAACCCTACGCGCGCTAGTCCGGCTCACTGTTGTCCAGTTTTAGTTATATACTTCTAAAATGTAAACAAAAGTCAAGAGCTAGTAGCAGGGCACCGTGTGGTTTTAGTCGTGGGAGTTCGCAATAGCATCCATGAGTAATTTCACACGTAAAAGAAAGAAACTCATCTTTAGGTGGAGATATTTCTAAAATGAACACTTGAGAAGATTTATACCGTTGATTGATACAGTTAATTGATGGCACTTGGTGGAACTTGCTGCACCTATTGAAAAAATAACCAGCCAAGTGCGAGCCTAACTCACACACGGAGGGTTAAAGCCTGTTAACGAGACATGAGACCTAGCCGTCCGTCTGTCTATTAGTCACGAGGTTGTATCGCTGGAACCGTGCCAGATATAGGCCTAAAATTTTCTCTGTACAGTAGTCCTACCGACTAAAAACCACGCGTATCCTGCCTAACATCCTACGGTTGGAAGCTCCGAGTATGCCCTCGGAATGGTGCATACTGCGGCTGCGTCTTTGGGGGATTGTTCAGTTGTTATCCCGCTTCTTGAGCGGGGCGTGCATGAATCTCTCACGTCATGCTATCGTCTAAGGCCTGCTTCTGTAAAGACGGTAAGCAGCCCTGCCACCGTCCTCAGGCCCCCGGTCCTGGAGGCTGATAGTACGGGGCGCCGCCGCAGACTGTGGAACTCGGGTGGCAGAGTTCTCTCCCGCTTCCTCCCCGCCGTCTCTTTTACGAGCATGACCTGCTCACAGAAAGAGGTCTATAGCCCCACTCCAGCGCCTCCTTGCGCCATTTTAAACAATGATGCAAGGGCCATTGCTTCCAGGTCCCATATAAGGGTCCCGGCTAGAAGACATGCCGCCTCAACTGAGATCGTGCGGTATCTCCTTATCACCCTGACAGCCGTCACCTTCTGCGGGCTAAGCAATCTAGCTGCATTGCTGGCCATTATTATCTCCGCTCATACGGGGGCCCCGTATAGGGCCATGCTCGGCACGATCCCAAGGTACAGTCCTGCAGGGAGCGTTGGGTCTCCTGATATTGGGCAACAACCGCGAGAGTGCGGCTGATGCCCCCTCCCTCAGCTATGGGACCAAACTTCGGAAGTGGTATCCGAAGTTCCACCGGCTATAGAGTACGAGCACCAGATACGTCATCGAGAGCTCGATGCCGATGCTGACGCCCCCTATATGTAAGCTGGATCCCTCGGGTGCCCTTAGGGCTGGGTCTCGGTGCGTTGCTCCTCGCGCTGTAATGAGGGTGTCGTCGTAACACGTTACGCACGTAACACGTTACGCCGACACCTCTGAGCAACGGACCACGCAGCACCCAATCGTAACCGATGTTCCACAGAAGCGGTCCTAAGACCGATCCCTATGGAACACCGAACGACACATCTCGTGGACCCAGCCCTAGCCAGCTCGGGTAAGTTATGGCCCTCTCGGAAAGATAGGCCCCGAGAATTCGACGGAGGTATGGAGGCATTCCACGGTAAATAAGCGCCTCCCAAACGCAGCTCCAGGGCAAGGTGCTGAAAGCGTTGGTGATGTCAAGAGACACTGCCACCACCACCTCACCCTGTTCTGATGCCGATAACAAAAAATATCTACTAAAATCAGAAAAAGCATCCACACAATTTTTGTGCCCAATTTTTCCGAATCCGACTCGCACTTGGCAGTTTTTTTTTTTTCAATATGAACACGTGAGTTTCGGTTTCGGTTTCGGTTTCGGTTTAGGCCGAAACTGACCCTGGGGCCGAAAGTTCGGTTTCGGTTTCGGTTTCGGCCGGAAAACCAGTTTCGGTCGGACACTAGTATCTATTATTGATGCATTTTAGAACACTATACCAGTACGCTACAATATAAAACGCGATCACACTAAACTTATGATAATTAATTATTATATTTCGAATTTTATTCTGACAAGCATTTCTTTATTTAATTCCCTATAATATTTTTATTTAACAGCCTCTGTGGCGTAGCGGTAGTGAACGCAGCCGCTACGCAGGAAGCGCGGATTCGATACCCGCTTAGTGCAAATAATTATGTGCATGAATACGAGTATTTGAATTGGTCTGGTAGTGCCTCGGAGAGCACGTTAAGCTGTCGGTCCAGGTTCTACCCTATGGTCCGCATACCATCCAGGTGGGTTGCCATACAACACCTATGGCAGTCGTTACGGGTAGTTGGAGCCCTCAAAGGTCGGACCTTAGTCTAACTACAGAACTTTGATTTCGCCAATTTGGTTGTGGAGGTCAGATGGCGATGAAATATTTGAAATCGGATCACGCGTTGAGAAATTGAAAAATCATTTTCTCTTTCATCCCCTCTCCCACAGGAACCCGTTTAAAATATCGAGATCAAAAGAAGTATCCTAGAACCGTCCTCGGATCATAAGCTCAGATGGTGTTCGACGAAGCGACCTCACCTGCATGAGGTGCACCTATTTGCAACTAACGAGGCTCCGCGTATTTATTTAGGAACCACCGTGCAGCTGTAAAAAGCCCCCCAAGTAACCTAACCCCGATTGGGTTACGTTCGGGGTTTAGCAGTTGCACAGTATGATGTAGCAGGGAGGGGGAACAGTAGGCGCTAAGTGGATTCTAGTGTAGCTGACGGTGGTCGAACGGCGGTCGACCCGCCGCCGCCGCCGGCCAGGGAGATCCGTAGAAACGCGGGTCGGCTTCCGTCTCACCACACCACACAGCCATAGATGAAGCTAATCCATACGCTTTGTCACTAACTGCTTTAGCAAATATCGCACCGTCTTCACGTCTTCCTTCATTTCCCAAATACACTCATTTGCAAAAAAAACGGGCGGTTTTGATTTTCATTCATCTTTAAAAAGATACAATACCAAAAAGGTTTCAATCGTTTGTACACGTTACTGGGCGGTTTTAAAAATGCCGTGGTATTTAAAAAAGTACGTTCTAAATTCAAATTTTCATTTGATGCTCATTTTTACAGAAAACCCCGTTTTATCCTACATTTTTGGAGCGAAGTTTCAGAAGTTAACATCGACTTTCCCAACTTTTATTCAATTTTTATCGATTAATTTCATATCCTTGACTGTCAAAGCTTTATTTATTGCTGTTTGGCTGTATCAAAAATGTTAGATAAAGTGGTAAAAGCTACCAAAATTATCGCGCTGCTTGAAGAGGGTTGCAGCCAATGTTTCGTGGCTAGGAGGCTAAATGCGCTCGACGGTCCAAAGGACCTGGCAGCGATATCAGGAGACTGGTTCCGTCGAGAGAAGGCCTGGTTCTGGAAGAAAACCATGTACCCAACCACGGGATGATCGTTTTCTTGTGAGTCGCGCATTGAGAAATCGCAAATCTTCGTATGTGGATCTTAAGAACAACCTCCAAGAAGTAAGAAATGTGCATATTAGTCTATGGACGGTCAGGAGGAGGCTTCTCGCTGCCAATATATGCAGTCACCGCCCGGCCCGCGGCCCCAAATTACTCCGTGAGCACAGAGTTCACAGGCTTAGGTTCGCTAGAAATTGTGAATCATGGACTCAAGAAGATTGGAATAGGGTTTTGTTCTCTGATGAAGCCAGGATATCTCTGTTCGGTGAAGATCGACGTCGGCGAGTGCTAAGAAGACAAGGAGAGCGCTTTGCCGGTGCATGTTTCGAAGAAATCACACCTTATGGTGGGGGCTCTGTTATGTTTTGGGCAGGAATAAATTCAATGGAACGTACAGAGTTAGTCTTCATTGAAAACGGCTCACTGACTGGGCATCGATACATAACGGAAGTTCTAATTCCTCATGCACAACCCGCATTGGCCGCTCTAGGTCAAGACTCGATTTTTATGAACGACAATGCTCGCGCCCACCGGTCCCGCGATGTTAATGCGTATGTGCAAGAGGTCGGCATTCGTCGTTTGGATGGGCCAGCTCGAAGTCCCGACCTCAATCCCATAGAACATATCTGGGACGTTCTAAAACGGCGTGTGAGATCAGTACACCCGGCTCCGCAGACCATCAGAGAGCTGAAGAATGTGATTACTGCGGAGTGGGAACGTATTCCGCAAGCAAGTATCCGGGAAATACTCGCTAGCATGCCCAGACGAATTCAAGCTGTGATTTTAGCTAGAGGGGGTCACACTCGATACTAAACATTTATCTGCTTTTACTTTATTAAAGAAAAACAAACAAAAAAAACTTTTTTATTTTTACTTTATGAGCATATGCACTACTAGCGAACATACACTACTAGCGAGGTTTAGCATTATTTCCCATAAATTGTAACAAAATTTTATGAAATACTGATGAAAACGATTATTTTCTTATTAATTTACCAAATTGTGAGGATAAAACTACCTATAATTATCAAACAAAGCAATATTAACATTTGAAATGGTTCATTGCTTAGGTGCCCGTTTTTTTTGCAAATGAGTGTATCATGGCAGCGCAAAAAATAAAAAGAGGTATCACAATGGCCGCTGCGACCAATCCCCGAAACGCTCTGTTCGAGGTGGAGCTCGCAAACATCCGCGGACTCCAGCCCAACCTCGACATCGTCGTTCACCAGATACAGCTAGCTGCGATGTTCCTAACGGAGATGCAAATATGCCACCCTGACGATCAGTCGTACTTGTGTTTCCCTGCTAGGATACAAGCCTACTAGTAGTACTAGTGGCTTTAGGCCAAAACGATCAATGAGTGATCTCCTGGCGTACATAACACACACTTGTGGTGAGGCTATGGAGAGACACAGCGAATCCCTGGCTATTAGCCCAGACATCGCTAAAGTCTATGATAGAATATGGCTTGCGCCGCTTCTTTCCAAGCTGCCGGCTTATGGTCTATCACCTCAGTTATAACGCTGGTTGGCCAGCTTTCTGCACGGGCAACGTATACGGGTTCTCTGTGTTGGCCAGGCTTCCTGCTTTTTGCAGGTCAATACCAGAGTACCACAGGGATCGGTATTATCTCCAACTCTTTCTCCTGCATATCAACGACATGCTGTCCCTTGGGTGCATTCATTGTCATGCGGACGTGTACTCTGCATGGGAGCTATTCCGGCCTTCCAGCGGATGGGCAACACGACGTGGAGGAAAAGAGACGGCAACTCGTGGCGGATCTCGACCGGAACCTGGGTCGCATTGCCCAATGGGTTCAGACAACCTGGTCGAGTTCAATGCCAGAAAAACACAAGCGTGTGCGTTTACAGCTAAATCCCCATTCCTACCCCTACCCTCTTTTCAGAACATTACGGTTCTACTAAAAAACAACCTGGAGATCCTATCGGTATATACGTCCGGCGTGAGCACAATCACAAAAACGACGTAGAGAGTTGTATAATATTGGGCTGGCTTCAATAAGGCGAGGCGGTAATTCACGCCACACCAGAGATGTTTGTATGTAAGACGCAGATTCACCCCTTCTTCGAATAATGTTGTCACCTTTGGGATAACTCCGCGAGGTATTTACTAGACGCACTTGACGCTGTGCAGAGATGTGGTTGTCCTGAGGAGACGGGAGGCCTTGAGCCGTTAGCGCAGTGAAGAACCATAGCGTCTTTGGCTGCCTTCTACCGAATGTATCACGGCGAATGTTCTGTAGAGCTATTCAACCTGATCCCACCCTCTCCTTTCCGATCCCCCCGAACAACGTGTGCCGGGCAGAGGTGCCACTCATACACAGTGGAGAGAATCTTCGCCAAAACTGAGCGTTTCAAAAGATCGTTTCTCTGTCTAACTATAAAAACCTGAAACGACCTGCCCGCCGCCACACGTGTTTCTCTCATCTTACGATCCCGGGTTCCCGCCAACTTGAGGATCACTGTCAGGAGTCTCACGGACTGTAAAGGCCCTCTTCTCTCATCTCTAGATGCGCTACGGCTTTTCATCAGTGGCGACGTCAATTTGGCGAGCTTAATATAAAAAAAAACAGTTATAATTAAATAAAAAAGATGCTGTGTCAAAATCAAAATATGAATTAGTAAGTATTCTCAATTATTTTGTTTGCAACTAATTATTAAGATTTACTTTCTATTAATAATGTCTGTTAAGAAAAATAAATTCAAATTAGAACGATCAATCTTATTATTAAGTATTTTTGGCATAGCAATGATCCCAACAAATAACTCTATACATCGCTTTACCGTGCAGTCCTTTGACATATTGTAGTGTTTAAGTATTATTATCCTGAGACTATATCCACCTGTAATGCGTGTTAGTACTTTTTCCATGCATACTTTTGAAAGAATAAGAGTTGTCAGTAATTTTCGATCACAATACCTTAAAATAATGAATAAGATAAGTACTTTTTCATTACCAAGTGTACAGAGCATTTGTACTTAAGCGACAGCTATCTCTTGAATCAAGCAAATTGTGCGAAATATATTGATTCCAGAACATAGGAAATAGTGTAACAATAATATATTTGCCTTTACTGTACGTCAATTACTAAATTAGAAAAAGTTATGCCTAGTTTTCTGAAAAAAAAAACTTTAATTCGCTCTCCTGTAAAATGGCCTTTTGGCGCTTTAGTATTATTGGCTTTCCAGTGACGATATGACTAGTTGCTACTTTGGCCAGACGGCAAATTTTCTGGTAGCAATTAATCAAGGTACATAAAAACACTGCTCACCTCACTTAAATTCTGATAGCTGATTTTAACATATATTTTACACAATATCGTTAAAAATCAGTATTCATTACTCCCAGACACATGCGGTCGGCGGTTTCACCTTACAGACGCTTCAAAGCTCTGAAAAAAATTTATTAAGGTCACTTATTTTCTGATGCTTGATTTTTATATATGTTATTCAGACAACTATTTTAAAACGTTTTGCAAACGGACAGACCGATCCAAGGGGCCAAACATTCCCCAGACCCAATTTTAATGTCGCTGAGAGTATGGGCGCGGGCAATATCCGTGCGTATTATGCGTATGTAGCATGTCTAATCGAAGTCGGAATTAATATTGAAATGTAAATAAAAATGCATAAGTACCTATTAGTAATTAACGCCTGTCATTTTAAAATTTACTTTTTCGTATTTGTTTTATTTAATAGAGAATTAAGTTTTAAAGGTAATAATTTGAAAATCACGTAAATAATCAAAGATTAACTTTGAGAAAAGTGCTCGTCTGACCGCAATAAATATAGAATTGTGCCTTACAAACTGTTTCATGAATTTTTTTTTAATCGAATTTATTTTAATTTTTTAAAGTAAACATCAAGAGGTTCACAAAGTATTAATAATTTAATTAAATAACAGCAACCTTTTCAAATAATTATTTATTGGTAACAAACCTTAAAAAACTACAAAAAATAGGACAAATATTTTTTCTAATCTTCATTGTCATCGTCGTTGAAGTCAGGTAATTCATCATCGAGTCAATCTTGATATCGAATATCTAAATCGTCATCTTGTTCATCAGTGTTTTCCTCGGGCTAAGGTTCGTTACCAATAAATAATTTATTTGAAAAGGTTGCTGTTATTTAATTAAATTATTAATACTTTGTAAACCTCTTGATATTTACTTTAAAAAATTAAAATTAATTCGATTAAAAAAAAAATCATAAAACAGTTTGTAAGGCACAATTCTATAAATTACTAGCTGACCCGCGCAACTTCGTTTGCGTCAAATGAGAGTGACAAAGAGAGTGGTATAGTATTAATATTTTAAGTAGGTAATATAATCCCGTCGCTTTTACACTCGTCGCGTGTCTTAGGTATATTTAATAGAGGGTTGTAGGTTTTAATAATGTGTGTAAAAAGTGATATAATTTTTCCCGTCGCGTCGCTTATATTCATTTAGAGTTGACCCGCAAAACTTTGTTGAAGTGATATAATGTTTCCCGTCACATTTATTTTTGTCCGTTTTTTGGTATGGAACTCATCGTGTGCGAGTCCGACTCGCACTTGGCCGGTATTATCTTTCAGTTGATTGGCTACTGCTGCAGAAAACGTTTACTTCCGACGCGTAGTCGAGTTGCGTCGCTCATATTTTAAAAATTATTGTGAAGGTTATTGTAAGTGAACCTTAAAAGATGGGCATATGCTGTTCAGGACTATTTTTTGAAAATTTTTAAGAGGAAACATTTTGTAGTACACATTTTTTACGTAACTTTAACCATTTACGCAACGTACGCAATGAAACCTCACAAAAGAAATAAATTTTTCCCGTTCTTAAAACATTATTCATGGCTGCTCCGCTCCTATTTGTCTTAGCGTGATGTTATATAGCCATTAGCCATCCTCAATAAATGGACTAAAAACTGTGAAATTATTTTTGTAATGCAACTAGTAGTTTCTGAGAACCTAGCACAAACAAACTCTTCAGTTTGATAATATTGTGAACTCACCTTAAAAGATAGACAAATAATTTTATTGTGAGCAAACCTTAAAAGATAGACATATGGTGTCGCGGACTTTTTTATAGAACTTTTTAAGAGAAACAATTTTGTAATATACAATTTTTACGTAACTTTAACCATTTAGGCAGCGTACGCCTCGGAAGCTCTCAGACGGTAAAAATATTCCCCGTTTTCTAAACATTATTGATTGCTGCTCCGCTCCTATTCGTTTTAACGTGATGTTATATAGCCTATAGCCATCCTCGATAAATGAACTATCAAACTGTAAAAGAATTTTTGAAATCCCACCAGTAGTTTCGGAGATCCTAGCGTTCAAACAAACAAACTCTTCAGCTTTATAATATTAGTATGGATATGGTATATGTAGTATATATTGTATATAGTATATAGTATGGATTGCGGTCAGACGAGCACTTTTCTCAAAGTTAATCTTTGATTATTTACGTGATTTTCAAATTATTACCATTAAAACTTAAGTCTTTATTAAATAAAACAAAAACAAAAATGTAAATTTTAAAATGACAGGCGTTAATTACTAATAGGTACTTATGCATTTTTATTTACATTTCAATATTAATTCCGACTTCGATTAGACATGCTACATATACGCATAATACGCACGAATAATGCCCGCGCCCATACTCTCAGCGACATTAAAATTGAGTCTGGGGAATGTTTGGCCCCTTGGATCGGTCTGTCCGTTTGCATAACGTTTTAAAACAGTTGTCTGAATAACATATATAAAAATCAAGCATCAGAAAATAAGTGACCTTAATAAAAAATTTTCAGAGCTTTGAAGCGTCTGTAAGGTGAAACCGCCGACCGCATATGTCTGGGAGTAATGAATACTGATTTTTAACGATATTGTGTAAAATATATGTTAAAATCAGCTATCAGAATTTAAGTGACATGAGCAGTGTTTTTATGTACCTTGATTAATTGCTACCAGAAAATTGGCCGTCTGGCCAAGGTAGCAACTAGTCATATGATCATAGTACACCCCACCACTAATCACTCGTACATATTTTGTCCATCAGAAAATGAGTGACGTCTGGGGGCTCTGGGATCTTCCTCTATGAGTAATATTTTAAATCTTATCAATTTGGATGTTTTTACCATTTATTTGTTTGAACATAAGTAGGTAGGTGATAAGTATGTAAATCGTAAATTAAGGAGTTATTTGAGTCAGGTATTATAAAATTGTTGTTTTTTATAGGCAATTCAATGTTTTATAGAACTTGTAGGTAAATAGGTTTTATAGGTAGTCGAAGCCCTCGTGGCCCCGGGGACTTAGTGTTCTGTAATCGATCACTGTAGTAAGCAACTTTCACTATTCTTGGATGGGTGACCATTCATATGACCACTTTGTGACCTTTATTTGAGCGTTTCCGTGCTTCGGAAGGCACGTTAGGCCGTTGGTCCCGGTTGCCAATAAAATAGCAGTCAGCCAAGTTGAAGGCCTTTTTAGGCGGTTTGAAAAATTTAAACAGCAGAGGGTCACAACCTGTACTTGTACCAAGTACAGGTTGTGACCCTCTGCTGTTTAAATTTAACAACTACTACCTAACTATAAAAAAATGAAATGTGGGCATCTAATATGCCTCTGCCTTCCCCTTCGGAGATCTACGCATGACCATATGTATGTGTGTGTAACATAGTAAGGTAGGATGGCCGGGTGAGATAGGTAAATAGCCGGTAATCACGCTAAAGGTAATGTCAGTTAAATTTAGATTTCTTTGATATTTTAGTTATGGGTAGGCATAAGATAAACAATATAAATATATAGGTATACCTACCTACTAAAATTTAAACTAAATTTTTGGTTTTTACGTGCATTTATAAAAGCGTGTTTTTCTAGGGTTTTTTTAAACCATTCATCATTTTTTTCCTTACATTCCATTACATTGTTAGTTACATACACGTCGACCTACTAAAAGCGTATTAAAACATGGTTGATTCGTAACATTTGTTTTATTACAACAATCATTATAGGTTCAACCCTAGCGCATTCTTACGATGACGTCACTCGCACAGCGGGCAACAAAGTCTCGACGCTATGAGCGCGTGTTTAAGGTACAATTCTTCTCGTTCTGAGCAGCAGGTATTATTATTAAAATTTTGTAGGCTAATATAGCGTAGGTATTGTCGCTTTTGTATGGGAGTGATGTATCTGTTACGTAGTAACTATTTAGTAATCTGTGCTTGAGGGCCGCTTTATAGTCTCACTGACTGGCACGGTGGCCCCCAATCGCTAGATGTCGCTGTGACTGCGCGGCGGCGGCATCATTTTGGCAAGATAATATAAAAAAAAAATACTTTGTTCGAAAAAACTTACCTAAAAATTTTGTGTGTATGAGGCATGACATGACAAGATCGGGTGACAAAGATTGCAGAAAATTCTGACACAAGCTATATAACCCAAGATACCTACTCTAGGCGAGGCCGCTGATAGTAGCTAAAGTCTGCCTGAAACCCCGGGCTTACCTACCGGCCATAGATTTATAGTAAGGCATTGCGTGGTTTTAGTTAGTAGAAATCCGGCATAACATCCATTTAGGAATTTCACGCGATAAAAAAAAACAAAGTGCTATACTCTTTCAAGCTCTAAAAGCCAAACAAATCTGGCTGAAATTTGGTGAAGGGATAGATTATGGTCGGGATTATTACATAGGCTTTCTATGCCGAAAATAAGTTTTCATGCGAACAGTCGGAACGGGAACAAAGTTACCGGCAGGTGAAGCCGCGGGTGCCTTCTAGTCTGAAGACAAGTTTGAGAAAATTGAAAAGTGTGACGATTGAAACCAAGTTTGTCATTAAATAAATCCAATAGAAACTTGATGATGATTTGCTCCCACATGACCGATCTATCAGAGTTTATCCCCTGAGAATATTTTCTCTGCTTAGGTTTAAGTTTGGTGGATCAGATGAAACGATTTTCATTGTTTATGCGTTCGAAGTGTAATTATGATCTAAATAAGTAAATAGCCTTTGAGAATGCCAAAAGGCGAAACCGGTTAGGTATTACAATAATAAATGTTGTGGAACAGTACAAGTGAAGTTTTTCAATATGTGTAGCAGGTTCCATCAAGTGCCATCAATCAACAGTATCAATAATCTGAAACGATTTTATTTTCTGTGCCATATTTCATACTGATCAGTTCAGCCGTCAGAGCGTGGTTAAGAAATAAACATTTGAACATCCGAAGGTCTTCACAAATTTTTTACATTTTAATATTAGTAAGAAGTAGAATAACTGTGTCATATAAATGCCAAGACATAAATTAAAAGTAATTATATAATAATAAAACTAAACCTTGTTTCCAACACATATTATATACATATTTCTATTCTTCATACAGAATTCTGCTAATAGACGATCAAAATAAATATAACGACTAAAAATGTATAACTATTGGCACTAATATTGCACAAATTGTGTTCAAGATTTCTATTATACAGAACTTCACAACTTAACGGTAGACTGCATTCAATGAATTATGTGCTTAATCATTGGCCCAAGTTTTATCGCTATGAAAACAATAAGCTGATTCAAGCTACTGAGTACTATTGTCAGATAAATGAATGGTGCAATAAGTACATATTTAGACAGTTTATTATATAAAACAAACCAAAAGTGCAGGTGGTAACTCCGGAGGCAAAAAGATCTCAACACTAAGTCGAGATTAAATTCACTCGTTTTAGATTTATTTTAGACTTTAAGCTACTAGCAGTTATTCTATTACCACCTTCTAATCGCTTAAAGAACTACGAAGCCTTCCCTTTTTCTTTAAGTCTACTACATTACTCATAAATAAGATGACTAAAAATATCTGCAAAGCGGCATTTCAAATATTTAGCGCCATTGGCGTCTTTTCTATTGTTACACTTCATACTTGCAGGTAGATATTGCCAGACTAGAAAAAAAGGTGATTAACTTGCTCTCAGGCTTTTTTTAGCTTACTGCCCACCCAATGGTTGGTTACTGTGTCCTACGAACGTTTGCAACGCTAGAGGCGAAGGTCGTGATTACTGTTGAAAATGTTCAAGCAGCGCATAAAGCTTTCAACTTGGTATAACGACTGTCATATTACTGATGGCCAGGACCAACTGCTAAATGTGCATACCGAAGCACGGAAATGCTCGCAAATAAATGTCGAAAAGTTGTCCACTGGGTGGCTGTTTTATGACAATCCAGGTATCCTTGGAATACTGCCAGAGATGTATAAAATCCTACTTTAAGTATCATGCCACATAGACCAATAAATTGTAATGGGAATCCAATATTTGGGAAATAGAACGATACTATCCCGTTTTATGTGAAATGTTTCTAGCTGAAGACATAACCTATAAAATGGCTATATTTTGACGTTGACTTTATTATTATTGGGTTATCTTTAAATAGGTACTTGTTACCGATTCCTATAATGGTTTTCTAGAACAAAAGTTGGTTGTTAATTTAGGGGCACGGCAGTGCCCCCAAGCCAAGTCGAACGCGAAGCAAACACTGCCTTACCATCCCTCACTGAAACCATTTCGCCGCATTTTCAGGCCCCTTTTTGAGAACCTCTGGATAAGACCAGAACGCAGTTATTTACTTCATTTAGTAAGCTATAATCACATACATAAAATCCAAAATTTCAAGTCTGTAGGTCATTTACTTCCGAAGTTAAGCGAAATAAAGTTTCGCATTTATGACACTCATTTACTCACTTACTCATGATCACCTAAGAATAGAACTAGTACTTCCCATGAAGTCAGAGAGCTGAAATTTGGAACAGAGTTAGGATTTAATGGCCACATAAAGGGAAAACTATAAAAACTAGGATAATCGAAGATCTGGAGTACCTGGTGACGCTGATTAGAAAACACAAGAGCCCAAACAAAGTATTAAGATCGACATACAGCCTTTACAAAAAATATTCAACTTGGTGGGCCGCTTTATTTGATGTCAAAAATCGAAGGTCTGAAGTACCTGATGAAGAATCCTCGCCTGGTCTCAGCTATATTAGGGATATGGTAATGCCCCCTTCTACTATTGGTAGGTACATAAAAAAATCGACATCGGACACATCTTCTAATTTAATCTAGCCTATAGCGTCCCACTACTATGCCTCCCCTTCTGCTTTTAATACGCATATAAGTAAATAAAAATAAAGGAAAAATCTGGATAAGACTAGACGGGCTTTTATACTTACAAGTTTACAAGGAGAAATAGCCGAACGATTATCTTTATTCTACTCGACAAGGAAGATTTGTAATAATAAAAAAAACTACTTCTAAAAAGAAAAAAACTGCGTCAAATAAGAAAATCTAATAAAATAAATCAATTATGCCCACTTTTCTACAAAAAGAAGTGAAATCCCACCAAAAACATTCTGTAAAAAACTAGCCAAGTCTCGATGGAGCTGCTTGTTTATCTCTTAAAAGTGATGAGATCTAGACAAAGTCGTGCCAAGTCTAAGGTTCCTTACTGCGATTTATTTATTATTATAGTTAATGTTGTGTGACTTGGCCGTTGAAGGGTACACAAGGGTACGCGAAACCAGGTGCTTCATGACGCCATTGCACCAATCTGTCGCCAGAACTACCCATTGACGATGGAAAATTGCCACTTGGAAAACATGGATTCGTTAACCAGTCAATTGTAGGCTTGATAAAGCTGCGTATTTCAATAATACTTATGTATGCCTTTTTATGCCTGAAACAAACAGTATAAAAAAATATTTTCAGTATAGACGGACTTCTAATCATTGATAGAAGTTCGTCTGTACGTCTATTTTATGTTAGATCGGTGATCGATTTGACGCTCCAAAAAGAAGAGAACAGAATGCATGTGTTGCACAATCAACAACAGCCTAAAATGAGACAATAGCGTCAAATTACCAATACCAGTATGGGCTATTATCTCCCTTAACAAACATAGGTAGTTACAACAGATATTACAATACGTGTAAACAAAATTGACTTGTACACACTAAAGTATAAAGAATTTTCAACGGCCAAGTCACACAAAATTAACTGCTTAAGAAATTGCAGTAAGAAACCTTAGACTTGGCACGACTTTGTCTAGATCTCATTACTTTTTAGAGATAAACAAGCAGCTCCATCGAGACTTGGCTAGTTTTTTTACAGAATGTTTTTGAAAGGATTAATTTTACATTAATATCAGAAATAACTTCTATATATGGCGGAAAAGTTTCAGAAATGTTGCGTTCTTTGACTTATACCAAAGAAAATATAATAGTATAACATACAGATCGGCTACTCCCTGCCTCCCACTGAGTAAGCTTCTCCAACCCCCCACCAAAGTTGATGTGTCTATTGCCGTGCCAGTACTTGAGAGTGTCACTGCGTTGCATTACGTATTGAGTCTATAGTATTGAGTATTGACCACGTATGAGTACTCCGAGTCGAGGTGTTAACCATAATAAGTGAATGGTTAACACCCCGACTCAGAGTACCCCGATACAATCATTCGTAAAACTGATCATCGGCGAAATGACCATTCAGAGTTTTTACATTCGACCTTACAACCATTCGTTGAATTGATCATCGGCGAAATGAGCGTTCGGAATTTTGACGGTCGGCCAGATTATTTCGAAATTATGACATGGACTGACATACATGAGATTGCGTTCTGTTCCTTATTATTTTGTTTCCATTGCTATTGACCCTAGTAAACTCACACACACATTACGTGTAAATTAGTGTGGGTGAAAACGAACATTTTTGTATGGATTTTCCGCCCTGTAGTTTGCTAACCTAACCTTCTTTTGTGATCATCATAAGGGTGGAGATTTAAAAGCCTTGAATTATATACGAGGTACCTTGTACGAGTCGTGTACTAGTGATACATAGTGAACCCCTAGGAGAGGCTGCGGTGGTAGCCAAAGTCTGTCGTAGATCCTGAGACATCCATTGGAGGACTTACCCGTTGCACCCCGCGGTAGGCAGTGGTAGGGCAAGTGTTGTTTTAGTCGGTACGAGTCCGTCGTAGCATCCATGAAAGATTTCAGCCCAACATCAACATTTGAGCCATTGCCTGCCATGCGTACTCACATTACAAATAAGGCTTACTGACCTATATAACCAAAAATATACAGCTGAATAATAAGCATCCCTTTTAAGGTGTTAGAAATTAAATAAATTACATTTACGATCAAACAACACATCGAGGCGAATACTTCAGCAAAACACAGCGTGCGTGCGACCTCAATCCAGGAGGCCTGATCTTAGACATCCTGTCATTACAGAGCTCTTTGCGTTGAAATGGGTCTTGGTAGGTTTAATTTGGAGATTTTAGGGTTCTCTACCCAAAGGGAAGAGCTAAAATTTTCACGGATGTATAACAGATATCGAATCATATGTGAAAATTACAGCTCAGCAGCTATCACGGTTTCTAAGATGCAGGCTCGTGACAAACAGACAGACGGGCGGTGAAGTCTCAGTAATAAGGGTTCCGTTTTTACTCTTTAGGCATGGAACCCTAGAAACTAATGATGTTGAGACATTTTATTTGTCTATGAGACCGACCTCATAAACGGACGGACGGGTAGTCACACTTAGATAACAACGAATAATAAATAAGGAAAAAGTATTTAAGGTGGCTCTCATACAACAAACGTTATTATTTGCCGTTTTTTGATACGGAACCCTCCATAGGAGTCCAACTCTAATTTGACCGGATTTATATCTGAAACGGTATGAGACACTCAGCCTGATATATTTCACAGCTCCGTTATTGTCGTACTTCATTTAGTTTTACATGCACTAATCTTAGATTCTTGATGTTTTATAAATAACGATTATTACATACATACATTAGTCACGCCTTTATCCCCTAAGGGAATAGTATACGCCCACATTTCACATTATTGTTTTATGTCCCACGCAATAGGTGGTGAGTCTATTGCAGTGTTGAAATAGACAGACGCAGGTCGTAACGTCACGCAGCTTGCAATGATTTTTAGTACCTGTAAATGATTGAAGCACTTGTGGACCTGACTCGAGTGTTCTGTAAATGATCACTGCAGCAAGCAACATTCGCCATAGCCGGTTCTTGGATAAAGAACCACCACGTCCCGTCGCTTGCGTAAGGGTTTCCGTACTCACATTAAACTGTTGGCCCCGGTTGCCAGTATAATGGCAATTGTTAACCAAATTGAAGGCGTCTTAATAAATTTCAACAGCAGACAGTCACAACCGGCGTATGTCTAAATCAACATGGCAATACGGATTACCACCTATTACGTGGGACATAAGCTAAAGATGAAATGTGGGCTTATAATTTCCTATGCCTCTGTCTATCCCTTCTCGTGCTGGTCTTCATGGTGTCCACGGCTCTATCCGTCCAGAATATTGTTCCTATTCATCCCATTATAAATCAGCTTATTTTCGATTTGGCTAAAACTACATGGTGCCAGGAGCCCTACGGCTAGGAGTCCCGGGTACTCCATTGGAAAGGTTATCCTTCCCAGGGCTTTCGTAAAACACCTTTACAAACTTTCACTTAGTACGGGCATGTATGAGAAAGAAACTTATTGGATTCGTAGTTACAGGCAAAGCCATGTGGCATAGCTAGTATACGATAACAAGTCCTCCATTTCAAACTAAAGTACAAAGCGGTATGTTTATAATGACTTGCTTGACTAGATACCACGTATATAGTCATATAGGAAACTAATATAGAACTTGCATAAGACTTGGTACAAGTTCTGATAGACAAACCTCAAGTATGTGAGAATGAACAGTGTGGAGCAGCCTTGTAGGGGAGTATTGGTTGATAGTTTGTTATAAACAGAATAGCAGACACGCGCAACCTTTTTTACGTTGCAGCTAGACTTTTCTGTACTATTCAACCTATGTAGGTATGTTATAGACATAGAATCTTTTCTGTTTAAATCTCTATCTATTGCTGAAAACTGCATTAAACTCCATTGAGCACTTCAAAATATCTAAGAGTGAATTATATAGAGCTGTTGTGGACAGGTGAAGCACAGACATGATGCAGTTTCAAACCTTTTTAGAAACGGAAGAGTACGGAAACGCTCGCAAATAAATGCCACAATGTGGTCACGTGGTGGTCAACCATCTCAGGACCTAGCACAGTGAATGTTGATTACTGCGTTAGTCGTTGTCCTGGGATTTCCTTCCGAGGGCTTACCCGGGGCTCACAACCATAGGCTGTTGGGCGTTACGTGAGGTTTTTTATTCGGTAGGAGTCCGGCATAACATCCATGAGGATTTTCCCTCACGTTTAAAAAAAAAAAATTATTAGTCGTAGAATTAGCCGTTCACAGAACACTGAGTCCTTTCTTTCCTTCCTTATTTGTTAAGTTTATATAATAAGGTCTTAGTGACTGTAAATAATCACCATTTTTAGAAAAATAACGCGCTCTTAAATTTATACACATCTCTTTCATTAATATGCCTCTGTGGCGCAGTCGGTAGTGATACCGCCTGCGGCGCTGGAGGTCGTGGGTTCGATTCCCACTGAAGACAAATATTTGTGTGACCCATAAATGTTTGTCTCAAGAGTCTGGGTGTTTCTATGTATAATATGTATGTATTTAAAAGTATATAAGTATTAATATCCATGGTCTGATACCCATAACACAAGCAGGTTATTCCTAGCTTACTTTAGGATCAGATAGCGCTGTGTGAAAAGTCCGTGAATATTTATTTATTTATTTATATGTATTACGCTAAAATCAACACGAAGTAAGGTCAACAACACAATACTAGCTTAGTACCTATTGATTAATAAAATAACTTTTTTAATACAGTTGCTCAAAAAGTGGCGTATTACAGGGACGTATAGCGTTCGGGATGTGGGCTATTACACACTCGTGCTTTTTCTTTACCATTCCCGCACTCGTGCGTTTTCTTTCCCAATTGTCAAAATAATGTCTGTGATTCATGCAGATATTTCTAAAAAAAGATACTAACTTGTTTCAAGATCAGATTAAAAGTAATTTTATTGAAATTTAAGCATAAATTAATATAAGTATCGACCAAATTAAATTTATAAATATAAAAAAGTTGGCTGTATGAAGTGCACTGCCATAGTCTCTGCTTAGGAAGGTATATATTCTTTTACGGGTGGCGCCATTTTGGATATTCAGGTTTATTGTGTTTTTATTATTTTATAAAATTGCTTCATTTTTTCGCAACTGTATTAAAAATAGTTGTTCAATACAACGTGTGGGACTGTTATTTAAACTCGTTCCGACTGTTTACCCTCGCCTTCGGCTCGGGTCAACACATGTCGTAACTCGTTGTAATACCAGACATCCCACACTACTATTTTGAAGTTCAAAGAAGTAAGTAGGTACCTTCTGAACTTCATGTCACGGTAAATTAACTTGATTAAAAATATTTATTTTATGTGTCCATACCTATAGTACCTAATAGCAATTATCTTTGACTGAAACAGGTGTAGTGTCTCCCGAGTAAAACATTTTCATCTCTTCTAAAATTAGAGAAATCTTTATTTTTTCAGGGCTCATATTTTAACTTGATACCTTAACACGTTTTTAAGTTAAAGGGTCTTAACGATCAGATTTATGAACTTACGGACCACCACACAGTGATCCTAAAACGATTCCGTTTTTTCCTTTCGAGATACGGAACCCTAAATACCAATATTTTAACTAGGTATTCTAATAGTGTAACGACCGCCTGACTCAAAACGCCAGCCACCCAAAAAAAGGCCGACGTGAATCTTAGTGGATTTTTTCTGAGGCTTATTTACAAACATTTATTTTGACATTTTTTTTTTTTTTTTATATTCAGCTCGCCAAATTGACGTCGCCACCTGCCTGATGGTAAGAAAGCAGTGGCGCATCTAGCGATTGGGGGCCACTTCTTACAGTGGTCCTCAAGTTGGCGGCCCTGTAATGTGCCTCTTCACGCTCCTCTTGAAGAACCCGGGATTGTAAGATGAGGGAAAGACGTGTGCAAGCAGGTCGTTCCATGTTTTTATAGTTCGACAGAGGAACAATCTTTTGAAACGCTCGGTTCTGGCGAAGATTCTCTCCACTGTGTATGAGTGGCATCTCTGCCCGGCACGCGTTGTTCGGGATCGGAAAGGAGATGGTGGGATCAGGTTGAAGAGCTCTTCAGAACATTCGCCGTGATACATTCGATAGAAGGCAGCCAAGGACGCTATGGTTCTTCGCTGCGACAAAGGTTCGAGGCCTCCCGTCACCTCAGGACAACCAATTATTCGGATAGCACGTCTCTGCATAGCGTCGAGCGCGTCTAACAAGTACCTCGCGGAGTCATCCCAAAGGTGAGAACAGTACTCGACGCAGGGACGAATCTGCGTCTTGTACAGTAAACATCTCTGATGTGGCGTGAAATACCGTCTCACCTTATTCAGGATTCCCAGTTTCCGCGAGGCCAGACCAATACAGCTCTCTATGTAGTTTTTGTGATTGAGCTCACGCCGGACGTCTATACCGAGGATCTCCAGGTTGTCCTTTAGTGGAATTGTAATGCTCTGAAGAGAGGGCAGGGGTAGGAATGGGGACTTCTTAGCTGTAAACGCACACGCCTGTGTTTTTCTGGCATTGAACTCGACCAGGTTGTCTGAACCCCATTGGGCAATGCGGCCCAGGTCCAGATCGAGATCCGCCACGAGTTGTCGTCTCTTCTCATCCACGTCGCCTCGCCCTGCCGCTGGACGGCCAGAATAGCTCCCATGAAGAGTACTGTCATCCGCATAACAATGAATGCACCCAAGGGACAGCATGTCATTGATATGCAGAAGAAAGAGAGTTGGGGACAATACCGATCCCTGTGGTACTCCGGCATTTACCTGAAAAAAACAGGAAGCCTGACCATCACAGAGGACCCGAATCCGTCGCCCGTTCAGGAAGCTGGCCAACCAGCGGCACAACTGATGCGATAAACCATATGACGGCAGCTTGGAAAGAAGCGACGCATGCCATACCCTATCAAAGGCTTTCGCGATGTCTAGGCCAATAGCCAGAGATTCGCCGTGCCTCTCCATAGCCTCACCCCAGGTGTGCGTTATGTACGCTAGGAGGTCACCCGTTGATCGTTTCGGCCTAAAGCCATATTGGCGATCGTTAATTAACGAGTGATCCTCCAGATAGCGCATGAGCTGTTTGTTGATGATTAGCTCGAACACCTTGCAGATGACGGTGGTTACGGCTATGGGGCGATAGTTGGCTGGATCCGACCGATCCCCTTTCTTGGGGATCGGTTGGACATTCGCCTCCTTCCAAGCCTCCGGCACTTCTCCCGACGAATACGAAAGGCGATACAGGCGTGTTAGCGTTGGAGACAATTCAGCTGCACTATTCCTCAGCACCACGGCCGGAATGCCATCAGGACCACTGGCTTTCCGCGTGTCGAGTGACCGTAGCACCGCCCTCACATCGCACTGCCGGATTACAATTTCCGGCATCGTGGTTCCACAGTTGGCGATAGTGGGAGGTTGCTTGCCACAGTCATCGACCCGGGAATTAGCCGCAAAGAGCTTGGCCAGCATTTCCGCTTTCTCTTGGGCCTTGTGAGCCAGTGATCCGTCAGGATAGCGCAGCGGCGGCAGCGAGGACTTGCAAAAGTTGGCCTGCACGGCTTTGGCCAGTTGCCATTATCCACGGCTGCCCGTCGGATGTGACGTGAGCTCCTGACCAAGCCGCGTGACGCGCTGGGCGTCCGCTCTCTTGAAGGCTCTCTTGCTGGACCTAGTGGCTCTGTTGTACGCTGCCTTGAGGCGGGCCACATTCGGGTCGCGCACAGCTCGAGCCCTGATCCAGGCGCGGTAAGCCGCCTGTTTTTGTTGAACAGCTACGACACACTCACGCCCGAACCAGGGGCGGGCTTTGCGGATGCTGGCGACATCAGTGTATGGAATGTAGTATTCCATACCTAATGTGATTTCACCAGCAACCGCAGAGGCGCTTTCCGATGAAGCCCTCCCTGCAAAGCAGCGCTGACTCCACGGAACGGCTGCAAAGTATTCTCGTAGTCCGTCCCAGTCTGCTGACGAGTAGTGCCACAGTCGTCGCGTCACCTCTACTGCCCTTGCAGGGGACGGTACCTGCAGGCGGGCACGCACAACACAGTGGTCGGATGTACCCAGTGGGGCGCTAACCGTCACACTGTACTGTGCTGGATTACTCGTCAGCAGTAAGTCCAGCAGGGCGGGTTCATGGTCTGACCTGTCCGGTATGCGCGTAATCCCGGGTACTACCTGGGTCAGACTATGGGAGAGTGCGAACGCGTGGGTGGCCCGTCCCGCAGGATCTGTCTTGAGGGACCCCAACCACTCAATGTGGTGACCATTGAAGTCCCCCAGAAAAACCAACTCGGCGTTCGGGAACCGTACCTGCGCGTCATCAGCCCCCTCGCTGAGGTGCTGATACAGCCTCATCATCTCAGCTGTCCCTGTGTGGGATCGATAGACACACACGTAGATCTGACTCATGGAGCCGTGATCTACGTGCAGCCAAAGGACGGAGAGGGAAGGGTCCTCAAGGCAGCGCAACCGGCGACACCAAACATCCGCCCTAACGAACGCGCACACCCCGGCTTTTTCTCGAAATAGTTCCTCGATGATATAGCCGGGGTAACTAAGGTACGACTGATCGGCAGGGCGGAGTATTTGCGCCTCCGTTAGGAACATCACAGCTGGCCGTGCCGTCTCCAGATGGTGATGGACGACGTTGAGGTTGGCATGGAGTCCGCGGATGTTAGCGAACTCCACCTCAAACAGTACGTTACTGGGAGTAGTAGCGGCCGCTGTGGTACCTGACATAATGAGATTATTTGTGCTAGACGGACAAGATTGCGCCCGATCGCTTGGACGTATGTTGATTATAATTCTTATGCATAATTCCAAACTATAATCTATCCTGGTACCAAAATTTCAGCCTGATCCATTCACTCTTTCAAAGGAGTAAGATGAGATTTCAACCATTTGGATAGACTCACATAAATACTGATTGAAAAGAATTGGTACTACCAAGTACTTATTCTTATACTAACAAATATTATCAATTAAGTCAGGGTTAGTGTCTTTTAAAAATACTAGTTTTAGGATAAATGTAATGTGATATTAAATAGCAGTAATGACTTACCAAAAAATAGATTTCACCCTACACGCACGGTGAATCCTTGAAATGCTAAGAACATGTTTCTTTTAATTTATTTTATAGTAGGTATCTGGTTCTCTATTTATACTCTCTGTATAGTCACACTGGTTTACTGCAACATGAAGCAAAGTTTTAAATAAATATTTCCGGTAAACCGCCATCAAACCACTTGCCAGTTCATCTCGCGACAGTGGGTGACGAGCCAATATTAAATTACACTCATTGCACTGAAATACGTAATTCAATTTATTCCATCTCTCGCCTCGCAAACGAATTTACTGCAATATCTCACTTTCGTATATTTCCTTTTTGTACATTTCAATCTTGAGAGCAACCATGACTTGACATAAGACCAATACTAAAGGTATACAAGTAAATTAAGTTAAAATTAAGACACCCTACTTCCAAGACTGAGACTAATATATTTATGAAAGAATACGGAAGACACGTCACATTATTATGCCTTGAATCTGAAACTGTGTTACAATTTTATTTTTGTCTAACAATTACTTCAGTCGCACAGTTCAAAAAAATATGCCAAATTGCCACCGCTTCGGCCTACTAGGAACGCGGTGTTTCGTAACTAGTTTCCATGAAGGCTTTTTTATTGAATACATATCGGTAGCACTAACGGCATTAATGCATTTTTCACAAAAATTGGAAATTACATGCGTATGTTCTTAATATTCGTGATAAGAACCATCAAAATCCCTATGGGCCTTTTCCTTCCCCCTTCTCTAAATCTGTCGGCCGTTTATCGTTTCTCTAAACTCAAGATCATCGTATGTATGTATCGTTGTCAACCGCTATTGATAACAATACATCAACATATTCACATTGACCCAGGCCATAAGTGATGAGCTGTATGGCTATGGCTACCTGCTGTTTACTGTTTTAAATAAACTTGCGGATGTCACGTAGTTCCCGTTCCCGTGGGAATATGGGGAAAAAATATAGCCTATGTTAAACGAGAATATTGTAGCTTCCTAACAGCGAAAGAATTTTTCAAATCGGTTCATTAGTTTTCGAGCCTATTGTTTTCAAACAATTCATTAAATCTTTCTTCTTTATAATATCAGTAAAGATAAACACTACCGTGTTACGGATAAATATGTACATCATACATATTCAGAGTTTACGTAAACGATGTGGACATCTTGATTAGAGTTTAAATTGAAGTTTTTGTGCTCGAGAAAAACCATTTAATCTACGACTGAAGCCAACAGGAATAAAGATGGAAAAAAATTCACTGTGCGGAAGAGTAAACTAGCTGACCGACTTCGTTTGCGTCACATAAGAGAGAGAAAGAGAGAAGTGTTTTTATTTTGATAATAATTATTATACAATTTAAACCCCGTGCAATAAAGAGCTCTTCCAACTGAGCTACTAAACCGTACGTTACCGCCCCTAGTATCAGTAGTGCGATTAAATAGTCCGATGATCGAACTACTGAGACTTTTCCGGCTCAGTAGTCCGATGATGCAGATGATTATTAATCATCGGACTACTGAGTTTTTTAGTCCGATTCGACATTCCGGAATACGAAATGAATGCAGTAGTATTAACATTTGTTTTGCATATTTATTTTTAACATGGTATTTTTTTGTATAAAATTGCTTAATGCATGTAGAAAAAAATAAATATGCAAAACGAATGTTAATACTACTGCATCCATTTCTTATTTCGGAATGTCGAATCGGACTAAAAGACTCAGTAGTCCGATAATTTATAATCATCGGACTATTTAATCGGACTACTGATACTAGGGGCGTTACCGAATCACGTTTATCCCCTCGCGATTCGATACCATTTGCAAAAAAATCCAATCGCTAATAAAGCATCCACGAGGACCTGGCGTCACTCTGAACACTGCAAATTATGTTATTCTCAGAGAAAGAAAGATTTTTCTAGAATAATAGGTATCCTATTTATGTGTGTATGGTATATTTTGGGAACGTTCGTTGCACAAATTGCACAAATAAATAAATACTTTACGAATTCAAACAACTGAAAAATCTAAACTTTGTATCCATTATCGACAATATCATTACAGCTTCACGGAAATTGGCATTTCACAACAAAAGGAATGGGATTTCTGTAAAAACCTTTTCATAGAAGTAAAAGCTTTCAAAGTAACGAGGTATATTTATTATAAACTAGTTGTTGCCCGCGACTTCGTACGTGTAAAAATTTTGTTATTATGCCAGTTTGTTTGCTCTCTGCTTAGCCCCTAGGATAATGTAGCGTGATAATAAAAAGAACCTATTTGAAGACCCTACCCCTAGATAATATTTGTGCAAAATTTGAATCAAATCTATTGAGTACTTTTCGAGATCCTTCCAGACAAATCAAAGCAAAACAGACAAACAGACAAAAAAAATTCTAACTATATTTTCGGCTTCGGTATTTTATGTTGAACACCCAGCGAGTACATTTTTTTAAAATATTTCCAATGCACAGTTTTGACTTTCTATCATTTTGTTATACCTACGCATAGAAGATGTCATTAAAGTAGTTTATGACACTGTTGCATAATAAGGGTTCTTATAACACGAGTGTGTTTTAAAAAAACGAGCCGTAGGCGAGTTTTTTTATAGTATCACACGAGTGTTATAAGACCAAGTTATGTACAGTGTCATACACTACTTTATCTACTCTCATACTATAATAGGTACCTGATTTCATTTTGTTGTGATATATAGTTGCTCCTTGATTTCGCCAGTAACAGGTTCATGGTCATGTTTGACGCAGTTTCCAGAATGTCTGGTGGTGTACAATTACCACCATCCTCGCTTTAAGACATGTTTTTACACAAAAACTAATTTATTTTACAAACAAAACCAAACTTTGTTTAATTTAAATGTAAAATGTTGGCGCCAAGGCGCAAACATCGATTGCGCATTGCGCATGCGTGTTTCTTTTTTTTTAGGCTGCGGAGACCATAGATTTAGGATTTTTCGCTACTCTGGAGACACAATTTTTTTTTAAAGTAGAGGTTCAAACTTCTTTTTCAGCTGGAGATTGTTTATGGTGTATCGTAATGATTAAAAAGTTTTATTATGATATAGGTGTCCATACAAGACCTGTATCGTAATAAAACTTTTTTTTTGGCTTGTGCGTAATGTTTGTCATAATAGTATTGATTTCAATTTTATAATCTTTGTATTATAGTATCAGAGTAGATAAAATTCGTTTATAACACATTTGCTCGTAAAGAGTCTCTTATTTGACCCATTTCACTAACGTAATGTATCTCATTACGGCCTAGTCCGGTAATGTAAAGTAAAACGGACGATTGCGTCTAAAACGAACGGTACTTTTTTAAAATCTTAGCAAAGAGTTTTTATGTCAGAAAAGTGGTGAACATTTTATGAATAAAATTAACTTTGGGAGATAAAATATAATAAAATAAACATGAAATTGTTTAATTTAATTAATTTTGACAATAAATTACAACCATTTATGTGAAACCAATACAAACAATATTAATTTACTTTATTAATAATACTGGCTGTTTTTGTGCCTTTGCCTCTTAAGAAATAAGAAAAAAAGAAAGCGTTGTGAACAAGTAAAATTCCGGGCGCTTTATTATCGCTATTTTTTGCTACGTTTTTTTGTTAGTTTATGAATGTCCCCGTTTTATTTATTTCCTTGTTTCCTCGCAAATATGTTATAAAACGTCGTATGACACACGTTCGCTTTGATAATTACAGCCTCTGCTTTCTTGTAGCCCTCGCCTGCGGCTCGGGCTAGCAATACCGCCTCGGCTGTAATTATCAACTTACCGAACTTGTATCATAATGTACTATTATAAATTTTATTCCGAGAGCTGGCACGAATTTTTGGGTAGGTATTTGAGGCAAGCTGAAAACTTGTCAGATACCTCTCCTATTATATCCCAACTCGGAATTGCAGACCTGGCTGGTGAGTACAGGGGCTAAATCAACCCCTAAATTTTTAAAAATATTATTTTTTTTTCCCAAGAAATATATTTGAGGCACTACGCAATTTATATATGTTGCAGTGTAATACTTAATAAATATGAAAAAAAATACGCCAGATAATTTAATCGGGGTTTTAACATTGCCAGACGCGTGCAAAAATATTTTGCAAACAATTATAAAAAATGTTTTTGAGGCAGCTTGAAATTTTAATTGAGCGTTATTTATAAGTAAAAAATAAGATTACCAAAAAGACAGATCATTTCGGTGGGGCTTTCTATCTGCCAGGTGATCAAACAAATAATGAATGGGTACGAGCCTGTAGTGCTATAGACAAGCTGGAGTGTGAGAGAGCGCATAACGACAGCTGTCTTCGTTCTTGCTTGCCGCGTTACTATTAGCTCTGGCGAAGCCACGTGCGACCCATGAGGTTTCTAGATAAAATTACGGAGTTAAAAATATTAAATTTTCTGAATTTCTACTAAAACATTTTGCATAAAGAGATTGTATTGATTTATGGACGTTACGTATTAAAAAAAGCAATAATTAAAATAAAAAATCGCAAAACCAGGTTTATAAAAATATAATAACTCTCCAGTAGTACAATTATTTCAAGTATAAAATAAAATTGAAAAAAATTCTATTCATTTATTAATATTTTAGAGATATTGAGTTAATATAAATATAGGAACCTACTTATAATTTGGTCAAACTAATTTTATTCTATACTAGCTGACCCCGCAACTTCGTTTACGTCCCATAAGGTGTATGAAAGGAAAGGTATTTCTTCATCAGAGTCATCAAGCAGCGTCTGAAACTGCCCTGTTTGCTTAATCATAAAAGAGCTTAATGATTAAGTCTATTTTAAAACAATTCAGTCCACGCCTTCGGCGCGGACTGATTTGTTAAAAAATAGTCTTAATCATTAAGCTCTTTTATGATTAAGCAAACACGCCAGTTTAGGTTCACCCACATTCAAAGAAACCCCTACAATTAAAATTTTCAAAATATCTGATTCTTAAAAGTGTTATAACTCTTTTATTTCTAAACCGATTTACATAAAACAAACGCTAAATGTTAACTGGAGCAAACCTCAACACAATAAAAAAAACCGCATTGCAATCGGTTGAGCGGTTACTGAGATTAGCGTGCACAACCGTACAGACAAACAGATATACAGACATACAGACATACAGACATACAGACAAACAGACAAAAATTCTAAAAATCATTGTTTTGGGTTCTATTGCGTTCATAAAGCCCCCCTATAATATTTTTTCTTATTTATCTTCCATGTACAGACAGCGACCCGTTACGATTTTATTATATGTATTGATATTGATTTTATACAAGCCGTTTTATTTTATTTATCTTTTAATTTTTTAAATGTTTAAAATTACATAATTAAACATATTTCGGAATAGGAATAATAAAAAATTATATATTATATATTATATATTACTAGTATATATTATTATTATATATTATTAGTATTATAATGTGCTCTCTTGTTTGCTTAGTCAGATGAACGTCTGAGACACAGGATTAACATCCTAGTTCAGACAAGGATCTGATAATACACTGTAACAACTTTTTGCCGTAGCTGATAGGTATTCCATTACTTTAGTCAATTGTAAGTTAAACCACGAATTGTAAGATATTAACGATTGTACTGCTTTTATTACTTTGATATAGAAAAAGAAAATATTATATGTGCCTACAATGACTGAATTACTGTAATCCTAATATTTTAAGTGATATCTGTATTGTTTTTGATGAAATAAATTTAAACCTCATGGGTTATTGTAAGTCACGTGGCCTCGCCAGAGCCAATAGTAACGCGGCAAGCAAGAACGAAGACAGCTGTCGTTATGCGCTCTCTCTCTCACACTACAGCTTGTCTATAGCACTACAGGCTCGTACCCATTCATTATTTGTTTGATCACCTGGCAGGTAGAAAGCCCCACCGAAACGATCTGTCTTTTTGGGAATCTTATTTTTTACTTATAAATAACGCTCCATTAAAATTTCAAGCTGCCTCAAAAACATTTTTTATAATTTTTTGCAAAATATTTTTGCACGCGTCTGGCAATGTTAAAACCCCGATTAAATTATCTGGCTTATTTTTTTTCGTATTCATTAAGTATTTCACTGCAACATATATAAATTGCGTAGTGCCTCAAATATATTTTTTGGAAAAAAAAAATAATATTTTTAAAAATTTAGGGGTTGATTTAGCCCCGCTACTCACCAGCCAGGTCTGCAATTCCGAGTTGGGATATAGTAGGAGAGGTATCTGACAAGTTTTCAGCTTGCCTCAAATACCTACCCAAAAATTCGTGCCAGCTCTCGGACTATTTAATATTGTTTATTTTTGAACTTAATGAACTTTCTCGAATAAGTTTCAATCACTTCACAGTACTTATATTTTATTATTTTAGAAGAAATAATATTATTTCCGTATTGTTTTAGTGGTTGGATTTCCGTGCGATCATATGTCGATTTCGATTTGCCGTCGACATCTACGCGGACGGAGCCGCGGGCATCGACCAGTGGATATATTATTATAACTCACATAATAATAAATAATCAATCCCTGATAGCAGCCGTTTTCATTCGACGTTGACTTACTCGTAGAATACAAACTTAAATGGCTGTGTAAAATTTACACAAGTTATTGATCATGAATTTGTATTGATCACATTTTATTTGTATTGATTACATTTTAAATATATTTTGGATTCTTTTATTACTAACGTCGCAGACAGCCCAGCAGATGTGACACTGTGTAAGCGTTCCCGTGCTTCGTTAGGCACGTTAAGAGGTCGGTCGTGGTTGTCAGTAACATGGCAATAGTTAAGCAAAATTAAAGGCCTTATGGTGACTTCAAAATTTTCAAAAGCGGGTCGTCATAACCTGCGCCTTTTTATTTCTACACTGTAGATTATTAGGCTTACTATCTATTACGTGGGAAAATAACTGAGTCTGAAATGTAGTAGAATACCTTCTATTCCTCTGCCTAAACTTTCGGGGAAAACGGCGTGACAATAATTTATGTATGTATGAATATGGTTATAGTCTTAGTCGTCAATTCTATTTACAATAGCATTATAAAGTAAATTCTCTTTTTTGTTTCAGGTAACTGAAGATATTAATAACTTCTCCTATCCATTATTGGGTATCAGCAGGGGCACCACATAAAGGTAATTTGGCTTGGATCCCGTTGATCGTTGCGCAAATCCTTATCTTATCAAGACTCCGTTGACCTTAGTGAGCATCCCTAATATAACCAATTTTTACTTTTAGTAATAGCTATTGTACATCAATGCTAATAATATACATTATGTGTATTTTATAGCATATCGTGTAGAAATTTTCATGAAGGCTATGTCGGACTCCTTCCGACTAAAACTATACGGTGTCCTAACATCTGCCTAGCGGGAAGATATGGCTTTGGAAGGTTAACCCGAGGGACATATTATGGACGTTATTAAAACACAATCACTTGTACAAAACTAAGTTTTGCCTTTGATAATGCTTTAAGTAAAGCGAAACCGATCAGATACTGTAAAATTTAAAATTAAAATAGTGGAAAAGTACAAGTATTTGTGTTTAAATAATGTATTATAACTAGTTACATCAAGTGCCAACAATCAAGAGTATAAAAGTCATATTATACACATTTCATCATATTTATTTGGTCCTGGGATTCAACAGAAGCAGGTTGTGAATGTTTTCAATTTGATTTAACAACAGTCACGTAACAAATGGCTTAATGTGGTCTCCCATCTCAGCACCAGCCATAGCGTTAGATGCTTACCACTGCAGAATACTACTTTAGCGAACCTATTAACGCCTAAGTAACGCTACCTAATATGAATCTAAACTATACGTTGGTCTGTAAATGTACAAGGTTTTATTGGTTTAAACCCCTTCACTCTTATTGTGACTCCTTACATCCAAAAAACAAGTAATTTAAAACAAAATGAAAAGGAATAACGGGTCAAGGGGAGTTGAATTGTCATAAATTTAACATTCGATTTATATTTTATGCCTCTTTTATTGCGTATCGTTTTATTAACGAGTTGAATGTTATGGCCGACAGGAAATTTATGAAAAATTGTATGAAGGATGGGAGGAATTGGGAAAAAGCGAGGTCCGTAATTTTTTTGTTTGTTACATAAAGACTTTTAAAGGGTGTCAAAATTTAATATAGATGTAGTTAGGGATTACTTTATGTATATTTTGCCATCTATAAGTATCAATTTTGTCTTACACGATAAATGGTTAGTATGGACATGGTATTGTTGGTATTGGACAGGCGCAGATTCTGACTACCAGCTGTTGAAATTTTCCAGGCCGCCCTTACGGTCTTCATCTAAGCTAGACGACTGCCATTTTACCGGGACCAAAGGCATAACGTACCTTCTGAATTGCGGAAACGATTGAAAATAGAAATTTTATGAAGGGGTCACTCATCCGAGGACCAGCCATAGCGAAAGTTGCTAAGAACAGTGATAGTTTCCAGAACACTGAGACCGCGGGTCCACGAGCATTTCACTGAAAATTTCAAACAAGCAGTGAGGATTAACATAATATTATCTTCTTAGGGTTCCATACCCAAAGGGTAAGACCTGGACCCTTATATTACCGAGCTTTCACTGTCTGTCTGTCTGTCGAGACTGTATCTCATGAACAGTGATAGCTAGAAAGCTGAAACATTTCAGTGTGGGTACTTCCGATTGAATTTAAACCTAAATTGGTAGCACGAAATCCTTTGAGTAGCTGTACAAAGGATGATGACCTTTTATTTCGACATGTAACCTCCAAATCCCTTTACTGTTGCCTATGCCAAATCGAAAAGACATATTAATAATTTAATGTGATACCTCGCTTTGACACGATAGTGATGTGAAGTTTGTTGTTACAAATTAAATACTAAAATTATAAAAAGGAATGATTTGACTGTTTGTTTGTTTTGTTTTTTTGCATCGAATAGGTTTCGAAACTACTGAACCGATTTGAAAAATTCTTTCACTATTTAAAAGGTACACTATTTCAGGTGAACATAGGCTATATTATATTACCACTGGAACGGGAACTGCGCGGGTGAAATCCAGTGATGTCCGCTAGTAAATAATCTATATACATATAATAAATTCGTAAACTGCAGGCCAGATGACATCTTTATATAAACTTTAAGGAAACCAAACGCTAGATTGAATTTAAATCGATTTTTGTACTAAAATCTTAAAATTATTTTCTAAAATTCATGATTAATCAAGTATTTGTTTACACGATTGTGTGTAAAAAAAATCAAAATAATTTACCGAATTGCCTGGACATATTAAAAACTATAAAAATCATCAATTTCTATGTTTTTATGTCCTAACTATCCACCTATTTTTACGATCTTTCCCAAATAAGTATCACGCCGAAACTACTGAACCAAATTGAATGATACTTGGTACATTCCGAGCTTATAGTCCGAGGAAGGTTCTAGGATACTTTTGATCCCGACATTTTGCGCGGTTGTCCCGGGAGAGGGAATGAAAGACAAAATGGGTTTTCAGTTGTAAGTTCTCAACGCGTGGTCCGATTTCAAATATTTTTTTAGTGTTTTAAAGGGAGTACTATACGGATTGTTCCACACAAGTTTCAATATTGAGAGTTACCTATGTAGTTCAGAAATTAGAGACATCTCAACTTTCGCTAAACCTATTTACGGATTCCTATGAATGGAAGAGTCATTCTAAAATGGCGTGTTTACTTAGTCATAAAAGAACTTAAATATTAACGGTATTGTAAAATAATTGAGTTTTTAGAATAGACTGAATCTTTTCTGATTAAGCAAGCAGGGTAGTTTCACACGCTCCTAGGCGTCTGATTAATAAATACCTCTCCTTTCATAGACCTTATGTGACGTAAACGAAGTTGCGAGGGTCAGCTAGTCTATACACATAATCTATACATATAATAAAATGATAGAAAAGACAAAACTGTACATTGGAAATATTAAAAAAGAAATACTCGCTGGGTGTTAAACTTAAGATACTGAAGCCGAAAATATAGTTAGATTTTTTTTTGTCTGTTTGTCGGTTTGTCTGTTTGTCTGTTTGCTTTGCTTAGTCCGGAAGGATCTCGAAAAGTACTGAATGGATTTGGTTCAAATTTTGTACAAATATTAGCTAGGGGTTGGGTCTTAAAATAGGCTATATATTATCACGCTACATATCCTAGGGGCTAAGCAGAGTACAATCAAATTGGCATTAGAACATAATTATCACGCGTACGAAGTCGCGGGCAACAGCTAGTATAATTCGAAAACCAACAACTGAAAACCCTGACCCCCAACCTCCATAATCTAAAATTCTAAACCCAAGACCTAAGTTACGTAACCCAACACTCAAAATCCAAAATTCCAAATTTAGATATACGATATCCGAATCACGATACATTATAATTGGTTCACGGCGCCGCCACATCTCCTGGCAATAGCCGTCGCCAGCACGGCTTACGTCGTTAGGTCGCCAACGCAGAAATCCGATGACCCCTCCGATGCACACGAAAAACCCCCCAAAGACGCGGGATAGCACCTGAATCCCCCCCTAGGCGAGGCGGCAGTGGTAGCCGTAGGTCGGTTGGGAGTCCTGGGACATTCGAGGGCTTACCCGGGGCTCCCAACCGTAGGCTATTGGGCGTTACGTGAGGTTTTTTAGTCGGTGGGAGTCCGGGATAGCATCCATTAAGGACTTTTCCTCACGTTACGTAAAAAAAGTCCTATTCTTACTTAGGGAATGGGTAGCACTGTTTAAAAAATGTTCGTGAATATTCGTGAAAAAGGAGACTTATCAATTTCAAAACGTAAGTTTACATTTCATTTCAAACAACTCTCTGCTCAAGCAGATAGCGTGAATCAAAATGGTAGCGTTAAATTAGGTTTTAATTAAAAGTAAATATTCATTAATGAAACTCAACAGGCTTTTATTTTAGGCAAATTTACAAAAAAATATTTCTCAGAATAACATTAATGGTTGAATAGCCTTAGCAGAGTTATCTGATAATTTTCAGAGGTCTTTGTCCTTCATAATAATTGAGCCCCATGATTGCCTTTTCGGTACCTAGATTTTTAATTTCTCAAATGTCCTAGATACGAGAGCTTGTGACACTAATCCCAACTAATACTATAAATGCGAAAGTAACTCTGTCTGTAGGTCTGTCTGTCTGTGTGTGTCAACCGCTATACCGATTATGATGAAATTTGGTATAGAGATAGTTTGAGTCCAGGGAATGGACATAGGATTTTTTAACTGACTGCGCAGAAGGAGGGTAATGATTTTACGCAATATCGACTTCTACGCAAACGAAGTCGCGGGGAACAGCTAGTTCCAATATATACCATAGATTCATATATCTAATATCTACTAAACCGATGTTCAGATAAGTTGTATAATCTTACTTATTACTAAATATCTATACATATAATAAAACTGTAGAGGGTCGAGAGTCTGTACATGAAAGATATTTGGAAAATTTTAATTGTAGGGCGTTCTCTAATCGATACTGAAGCTGAAAATGTAATTTAAATTTTTCATGTCTGTCTGTCTGTCTGTCTGTATCCCGAATAAGTATCACGCCGAAACTACTGAATCGTTTTGAATGAAACTTGGTACGATCTAAGCTTATGATCCGAGGAAGGTTCTAGAATACTTTTTATCCCAATATTTTGCGCGGTTACTGCGGGAGAGGGGATAAAAGACAAAATGGTTTTTCAGTTGTAATTTCTTGACGCGTGATCCGGCTTCAAATATTTTTTTAGTGTTGGAAAGGGAATACTTTAAGGATTGTTTCACACAAGTTTCACTGTTAGGGGTTTTGTAATTCCGGAATTAGAGACATCTCAACTTTCGCAAAACCTATAATTCTAGGATTCCTTGGAATGTGACGGTAAATCTAAACAGGCGTGTTGTCTAAATCATAAAAGAGCTTAATGATTAAGGCTGTTGTAAAATAATTCAGTCCGCGCCGAAGGTGGGGACTGAATTGTTTTAGAATGGACTTAATCTTTAAGCTCTTTTATGATTAAGCAAACAGGGCAGTTTAATACGCTCCCATGAGTCTGTTGAAAAAATACCAATAATTATAATAAATGGCGTAAACGAAGTTGCGCGGGTCAGCTAGTTTAAACATAAATGCGAAAGTTAGTGGGTGAATGTTTGTTAATCTTTAACGCTCTAACGGCTTCAGAGATACAGGGATAGACTTATTTTGTACAATAATAGATAGGCTACTTTTATTTCTGTTACCAGTTCCATCGAAAAGGGGAACGGAAACAAAACTCCGCAGGCGCCATCTAGGAGCCTTGTAGGCACAATATTAATTTCAAATATTTTGCAATTTTCACAGAGATGAATGAAAAATGCCTACTAAACAAAAAAAAATCAAAAAAGTGTTTTATCCCACAAAACATTGGTGACGTATTACATAATTAAATTAAGTAGAATTAGGTATACTTAACTAGAGGACAAAAAAAAAACTGAACTGCTACTAAAAACCATTACCACATATTACATTACAATATTTCGTTCACAAAACCCCGCGTATTTTCACCTGAGTATAGCTTTTATGCCAGCGGCACTATCCCGGGGTACTCGTAATCGTAAACAAGATGTCACTTTGTGTAACATTGTGAGTTAATGGGTTGTGTGTATGTTTATCTATTATAAGGGTCCGCCTATCTTGTAGTTGTCCTTCAAGATCCCTTCATGGTGTTCATTTCTCAGTTACTCTGAAATGCGAATGTTATGTACTGAAGAGTTGCAACTGATTTCGATGTTTCTGTAGCTCAGCTGGTCAAAGTGATGCTCTTGATAGCGGAGGTCATGCGGTTTTCTCCTGTTCCCGTAGGAATACAGTAATCAAATTTAACCTATATTTTCAGGAAATAATGTACCTTTCTAACTTAGTGATAGTGTTTTTCAAATCTGTTTAGTACTTTTGGAGCCTATTCGATGCAAACAAACAAACAAAATATTTCCTCTGTATAAAATTAGCATAGAAGTAGACTACCACACAGGTATTATTATTTGGAAAGTAAACTCTATGTTGTATTTAGTACGAGTACTCCATTTACAAAGAACCCGAGGTTAGAAGAAAAAGATATAAAATAAATTATTTAAACAACCACATCAAAGGTTAAAGGATATTTAATCATTGTAATATCATCAGAAGGCTTACCCGAGGGCAGTTTCCTTTCAAAATACGAATAGTAAAACAAATTTGTTCTGAAAAGATAATACTGGATCAAAAAAAAAACACGTATAATTCGTCCCTGCCCCTGGGTATAAAGTACCTAGAGTAATAGAAGCTAATCCTAGTTACTTATTCTGAGTGGTTTTATCGATCGGATGCTAAAATATACATTAAATTTTAAAACTTAGCATTATCATCCTGTCTCAATTCCTTACCACATTGCTTTGACAAAGAGTTGAAGCGAAACAATATTGACACAGATTTTTTTATTATTTGTGCACATTCTCACACAACATCATCCAGCACAAATCAGCTAATATTTTAAGCTTGTATTATTTGATCTAGACGACTGATAGACATACTTTTATATTTTCTAAATACGTACTTTTTATACATAGAAACCACAGATAGAGAACAAAGCAATGTGCTCATCACACAAAGAGATTGGTCCTGGGTGGCAATCGAACACATGACCTTCGTAGTCAGGCACACTATAACCACTGGACTAAGAGGCCAGTCCTTATGGTTATCTACTTGGGCAATGTAGTTTTTTTTACAGGCGTTCTCCGTTCGTATTGGAAACTTGTTCTTGTTTTTAATATAATGCGATACTATAAAAGATATTTAAAAAAACGTATTTTATAATATTGGCAACACTGTAAACTTCAATCACAACACAGCTAATCAAATGCAAGAGCAATCAAAATTTGAACTTACGTATCTCTTTATACGTGTCCCTTCAACTAACACATAGGATAATCGTATCATACCCTTGTGGATAACTTTGATTAAAGTTATGCATGTTTCGGCTACGGACTAGTGCAATGTATGTAGATGTTATTATGAACAGTTCCTAGATAGTAAACTAGCCTTCTAGCAATACAACTGATTCATTGGGGGAGTGGTACGGTATACGATTGTAGTTTCAAGATGTCGGGCGTAAAGTCCGGGTGGGTATAAGTAGCTGTGTGATCTGTAAAATGTTAATTTTGGGATTTGGGCGTCTTTATAACATGTAGGTATAATAATAATCTATTTCGTATACGTATGTTTATGAGTAGTCTAGATCCTATTAGTACACGGTTATTATTAGCGTAAATTGGGGTAGGATATATTTATTATGAACAAACATATTAATTTATTAACCTATTCTATAAAAGTTCCGGGTGTCATAGAACAGAGACCTAGTTTTGATATACCAACTCAGCAAATTTACTACAAGCTTCAGAAATTATGTATCGGTGTGATTTTAGTCAGTAGGAGTCTCTAATATAACCCTTGTAAAATTTTCACCCGTAAAAAACCGGCTAAGTGCGAGTCGCAATCGCGCAATGAGGATTTTGTCCCAAAAAAACGGACTAAAATCACGGTTGTGATATGGGAGCTCCCTTTAATCCCGCCTTTTTTTCAGATTTTAGTATTTCTTGTCATAGCGGCAAGAGGTAATAGATAAATTAACAGTTATCACGGTTCTTGAGATATAGCCTCGTGACGGACAGACAGACGGGCAGCCAAGTCTCCTGAATAAGGTCCCGTTTTTACCCTTTGGGTACGGAGTAAGCCTATTTCGAAGTGTTCTATGTTCTAATAAAATGGTTCAAAAGTTTCTAATTAAACCGGGAGTAAAGTTATGATTTATTCCACAGCCAGGAACATTTACAAGTTGAGAATAATCTAATCAAAATCTGTAAACTTTAATGTTAAGCTCAGATCTTATCGTGTATAACATTAAATTGCGCTGTTACAAAGTAGCTAAAGTTATTTATAACTACAGCAACTTGTTACAATTTCGGTATATTTTAGTTGTAAATTGACGTTTAGAGTATTAATTTCGAAATATAGAATTTAAAGTTACAACTTATAATTTAAATAATTTTATTATTGTGTTTCAATAATACTTATTATGATTGAACAGGTTGATTCTTTGTTATTAGGGCTCTGTACCCAAAGGACTAAAACGGAAATATAATTATTACTGAGACTCCGCTTGTATGTCTGTCTGTAATGCACCGTGATAGCTAGAGAATTGAAATTTTCACAGATGAGACCTTATTCTTAGCATTCCATGAATTCTCCATGCGGGCGCCGGGTCCATAGCGTGGCACAGGGTGGAACACCCTGACCGCGTCTGGGACTTGTGACCCATTTGAGTAGGGTTCCGTCAGCAATGTTCCCTCCCCTGCCCAACCAGACTTGGTAAAATCCTATCAATGCTGCCTTGGACACTCATTTTGGTAAAGAGCTTACTGAAGCTCTTGGCAGTTCAAGGTCTTTAAATCTATACTAATATTTTAAAGAGTAAAGATTTGATTGTTTGTTTGCATCGAACAGGCTCCGGAACTACTGGCCGATTTGAAAAATATTTTCACTGTTGGGAAGCCACACTCTTTGCAGTGAACATAGGCTATATTTTATTCCCGTATTGCCATGGCAACGGGAACTACGCGGGTGTAACCGCGTGACGTCCGGTAGTATATTATACAGAGCTTTAGCTGGAATTCCCCTTGCTCCTACTTCTACGGCATAGTGTTTAACCACATAGCCATTTTTGGTTAACACATTGGTCAAGGCAAAGTATTTATTTGTCTTCACGGCGTGCTCCTTTGGTATGTTGGTCTCCCACGGCACCGTGAGCTCCGCGAGCACTGCATCCTCGAAAATAGGAGTATGTCGGTTCAGGATGGCAAGGCACATACATCCTCAGGTACTTTGTAGTGTCTCTCATACGTGTCTGCGAGTATGGTCCAATCGGCGGCAGCCATCAAAATGTAGTAGAGTATGGCTTGAGGTACTTTCTTTGAACAGCCTTCCTTTACAAACGCAATGTCATTTCTTTTGTTCCCCTTTTTCGCTCTCGCCACCGCCAAACTGACAGCGTCACGTATGATTTCCAATTATCATGTCGGCGTGAGTAGTGACCCCGGTCCAATAGCTTCTCACAACCTACCAGCAGGTGCCTAGTAGTTCCAATCGCTTCTACACATGCATTACATGTTTTATCTGTGGCTTTCCCCCACCTGACCAGATTACTTTGGTCGGGGAAGGTCAACTGAAACGCGTTCAGGTAGAATCTAAGCAAAACCGGCGAACAGACGTACAACAAGGTACGCCACTGCAAGGCCATGGGAATACAAAATTCGCCTAGAGTCGAAGAGCCATTCATTCTTTCCATTCATGTATTTATGTTTCGAGTGCCTGAAAAATATTCGTGGTCTGAAAAATAATTATTAATATTCGTGGTCTGACACCCATAAAACAAGCAGGTTATTCCTACATTACTTTGATCAGATAGCGTTGAGTGAAAATGACCTTGAATTTTTATATACTCTATTGATGACGGGTTCGTAGTATGTCATAAACAAAGCCGTGTGGCACCGACATACATTAATATTCGTACAGTCAGCGTCAATAATATAATCTCCTCTATATTATTAAGGCTGACTGTACAAACGAGTTCTATGTATAGCATCTATTTGGATCAATTGGGAGTAACGGTATTGGTTACAGAGGTGTCATAAAAAAACATTCGTCACTTATTGGATATGTGAGGTGACCACCATTTTAGTTAGATACGAGATTATTTTTAGATTTAAGCGGAAGGTATGATTCTTTCTTTGATTTAAAATGATTTGTGAGTAAGAACTATAGAATAGAATAGAATAGAATAGAATAGAATAGAATAGAAGAAACTTTATTGCACACCAATGTTAAAATTTCTTATACAGATATTACATTTCATACATGTACAGAGGACGGCCTTATCGCTAAAAGCAATATTTTACAGGCAACCTTTGGATGGAAGAATACCGTCAAGAATCACGTGGTAAAAGGGGTAGTCATTGGTGTGAAATAAAAACATACTAAGTCTACTAAATAGGTAGGTACATACTAGGTACATACATAAACATATAATATATATACAATACATATAACAATACACAACTATATTATTTTAATGAAATTTACTCTGGTTATTAAATAAATTCACGTGTAACCGTTAAAACTCCATAAAACTAACAAACAAAAGATTTTCTCAAATTGAAACATTTTTTGCCTTTTATACCTATCTCCTTTTCTGACTATACGTAAGGTTCCGTACCTGATAATTACTCAATATGTTTACTTTATTAATATTTTACTTTGGTATCCCTCTCCTCATTAAATTTATAGGTAGTTGTTCTGCCATCGGGTAACTAAGTTAAATATTTTAGAAATGGTTCTTTTAAATATTCAAAAAAGGCTTTTATAATTTTTGGATAAGTTTTGATCATTTATCAGGCCACAAAACATTTAGTTAGCATCACTAATCTGATGTATACTAAGAAACCTAAGCTAAAGTGAAGACAGAAAGAAACATGGAATTATAAGCATATCTTTTTCAGAAACTACGGCTGCGGCAGAAACACGAACAGTCGTCTAAACTTTTATTACAACTGTATCCATAAACCTGTCCAAGTTGCCCGCAATATTTGGTCACCAATACACTCTTGCTGTGAAGTAACTTGTTTTCATTAAAAGGAGACAGATGGTACTGTAGCAAAGTTTATGTTGTAATAGCTTGTGAACATTTTGAGCTTAAAAGCTTGTGATAATATCGCTTTAGCTGTCTATTCGTAGGTGCAATGTTTTTGTATTAAATCAACCTGTAGGTATATTGTCAAATTCTTCCTGTTTAGTTATTTAAATGAGAAAGTCTATCTGCCTGTTTACGCTTACAGATCTGAACCGGTTGTAATAAAATTTGGTATTATTAATATTGGCCCTTGGGTAAGGACTTAATCTTTTCATTTCGGTTTGATTTTAAACATATCATACTATTTGTTTAATCATAGTTTCCAATTTTATTCTGCTGCTACCCATTGTCTGTCAATAGTAAATAAATTGAAATTCGGCAAAGTGTAAGTCGGTCTCACACATGGAGGGTTTTAAAGCAAAAAAACCGCAAAGAAATTACATTTGTTATGCCTACCCCTTTAAAATTTATTTTCGGTTTTATATTTGGCGGCAACAAAAATACATCATCTGTAAAAAATTCAACTGTCTAGCTATCACGGTTCATGAGATACACCCTGGTAACAGAGACAGACGAATGGGCAGCGGAGTCTCAGTAATAAGGTCCCGAATCCCAATCTCGTCCTTTGCGTACTGAAGCTTAAAAATACTCCGGTCCCAAGTTTCTCAAGTTGGGAATGTCTAATGTAAGTCTCTGACCAACTCCAAGTTGTTGCTACCCTAGTCTACAAGTTGTACGTCACGGTAAACATTTGATTAATGCCGGGGGATTTACCTAAAGCAACGACCCTGTGACATGGAACTGAGAAATCTATTTGATAAGCAATTGATTTTTGGGAGAAGTAGGGCTGTCAGAAAGTATAATTAAAAGATAGAAAGAGTGAAAATGTTTTTTATTTCGCCAAATGGGCAATGCATTGATGTACTTACAAAAACATACTTACTTAAAAACAAAAACAATAAAGAAATAAGACAAAGAAAGAAAAATAAAACAAATATTAAAACTTAATTAATGAATGTTCTATTGCACGTCACATCCCATTACAGTTGAAAGTGCAAACTTTCTGAAACTTAATTTTTTTAAAGGTTCCGTACCAATAGGGTAAAAACGGGACCGTATATCTAAACTCCGCACCGAAGAAGATAAATACAGGAGCAGGGAGCTCCCTGACGAATAACGAGGCGTGAATTCGACTCTCACTTGTCCATTTTTGAGTTTTTCTTCTCTTTGCGTAATGTGAGTATCTGACCAGTAAGTCTTAATTGTTGCTATGACCTTTAGTCTACTACTTGTACATCACGGAAAATTCTTGATTAATGCCGAGGGACTAACCCAAAGCAATGACCCTGTAACATGGAACTAAGAAACTATTTGGTACGGCTATTAATGTTGGGGTGATTAAGGGGTTTCACAAATCATAACCGTAAACAAATGGATTTCAACCTTTATTACTATGCGACAGCGTGATTTTTGACTAGCCTATGCTATGTCAGCACTATGAGTATAAACAAAAATATTAAATAATAAGGATTCAGGAACGGGAACAGGACTCCACCAGGGCGGAACCACGTATACTACTACCTAGTAGGTAGGTATATTATATAATAAATTACCTCACATACATTTTATTCTGACGAAGTATTTGAACCCAAAAAGTATTCAAACTGCTATTTAATTATTTCTTATACTTATATTCGTAGGTACCTCCATTATGCCATAAACTTCATCATCCGTACATACATAGTCTAAGTCCAAACTTACCATAACTATTCATCTCTTTAGTCTTCGGTAGGTTTAGATATAGATATCACATCAGTTATGATCTGTGTTTTATTACATGAACTAGATGATACTAGCGGCTCCGCTCTCGTTAAATTCTGTTCCCATTTCAGCATCTCATAAGAAAGACGCAGCGGTGTCCCACTTACTCCCGCTGGAGATCATGGCTCGCCCTATGGTCTCCAGCGAAAGAACTTAGTAGAATAGAATTGGATAGTAGAATAGACATAGAGGTATGATTTTTAGTTGTTACATTATGTGTTGAAGCGCTCGTGGCCCCGCGGACTCAGTGTTCTGTAAACGATCACTGCAGTAAGCAACTTTCACTATGGCCGGTCCATGGATGGGTGACCATCCATGTGATCACTTTGTGACATTTATTTTGAGAGTTTCCGTGCTTCGGAAGGCACGTTAAGCCGTTGGTCCCGGTTGCCAGTAAAATGGCAGTCGTTAAGCCAAGTTGAAGGCTTTATTTTCAACAGCAGGCAGTCACAACCTGCGCCTGTTCAATTAAACACGGCAATACGGCTCACAACGTATTACGTGGGACAAATTATATAAAGGTGAAATGTGGGTTTATAATATGCCTCTGCCTACCCCTTCGGGGATAAAGCCGTGATGATGAACCTGAACATTATGTGTAGTACTTTTTTTATTATCATTGCATGGTTATCTCGAGGATCGCTGGAGTTTAAAAGTTAGTAACCTACTGTATTTTTTGCCGTTTTTTCTTAAAATTCTGAATGTAGTAACAGCATTACATTTAGTAGATTCCCCGAACAAAATTACCACAAAATAACATCTTCTTTTTTTAAACATTTTTGTTCATTCTTTGCGTCAAAACAGGCATTACTCGATATACAGAGATCTAAAATTCTTTCGTATTTTTGCATCGCTCTTAGCAACGATAGCTCAGAGTTTTGTAAGACTAAAGCCACACTTCATGAGCCTCGCTTAGGACTGAGAGCCAAGTACCTCGCGGGACTATTCAGACACCTAGCTAATTTAGTTTTAGTTGGTCGGAATGGAAATAGGGCCACTTGACCCCTGTCTGTCTCAACACGGCAAAAGAATTACTACCGATGTTATGTGAGATAAAATAATGTCACATGACACCCTTTCTTTTTTGCACATGGACATCCTTCATGGATGTACCGGACTCTTACGGACTGAAACCACACCTCGGGAGGATGTCCCAGGATTTCCGACAGACTTTGACTGTATGACCATTCTCAGTTGAGCATTATCAAATTACTACGCTGCTGCTCTCTCCGCCAATCGCTTTCTTTATACTACTATAGTAACACACAATCATAAGGCCCACCTGAAAAAAAGTAGTCACTATAGCCCATGAACGTGTGCAATACTAGGCGCGATCTATCGAACCGTCAAAAGCCTTCAAAGACCTATTTATACATTACACATTTTGAGGAAGAAAGTCTCAAAAACAAAAACTGTGGTTCACAACACGCGCCCTAGCGTAAAAAAAAAGAAATTTTAAGGAGTTGTAAACATTTCGAAAGCTCGTTATCGAACAAAAACAAAGTTGTTTTCGTATCATGAAGCTTTTTATCAAGATAAATGTCTTAACAAAATTACTTCACTTCAACTATCGATACCGCAACACCCCAATGTAATCAGTATTCCAATTTATACATTCTGTTGTTTTATAATAATGAACGAAGCAAAGGAAAAGTATTTGGAGTTCCAAAAAAAACATGGTCCGGAATTTGAATTGCCATAGAATCAGTCTTTCCCGAGGTGGGCGACAACGCCCCCTTGTGGGCGCTGCAGGTCTCAAGGGGGGCGGTAAGAGACCCAGAAGAAAATGGGGGCGTTATGTAGAGGCGGGCGGGCGGGGGGTGATTTGTAACTTTATTTAGCTAAGAGGCCTCTTAAACAACAACTGCAAGAGCTCTCGACTCTCAACAACAACTTGTGAACATCAACTAATATGAATTAAAAGATTGCTCAAACTCAGTTCTATATTTCTCTTCGCGTAGTTCATATATCTGTCCTATTTTATTTAATATAGAAAAAAATAATAGTTATTAGTAGGTACTCGTAGATATCTATCATGTTTTAACAAGTTTTTGTTAAATAACCCGAATTGTGCATTCCCGTATCAGTCGGCTGGTTCATTGAATGCTTGTTCGGACTTGTTGAGTACGATTGAGCGTCGAATGAGATAAACGAGTTTATGCATGTTTGTTCTATTCCTGTCGGTGCGTGCTGCTTAAGCATTCCTATATAAACAATGTAATATTTATTTCATTTTCATTTGTGGTCTCGCGCGCAATAAATGAGCAGTACTTACGCCTCCTCTACTCGCGAAGTTGAACGTATTTCTCAAAGCAAAACAATGTCTGAAGTAAAAAAGAAGAGACGGCAATACTCTGCGGAATATATTAAATTCGGATTTATTGAAAATCCCACAAACCGATCGTCGCCTTTGTGTCTTCTATGTCTAAAACCATTTTCGAATGAAGCAATGAAGCCTTCAAGACTGCAAGATCATTTGAATAAAATGCATCCAGATAAGAAAGACAAGAATGTAGCATATTTTCAAGACCTAGAGAAGAAGCATAATGCTCAGCCAAGTGTAGTAAAACTATTTTCGGCGGCTGCTAAGCAAGATGACGACGGACTTCGAGCTTCATACAATATCTCTTTGTTAATTGCTCAAAAAGGCAAACCACATAACATCGGAGAAGAGTTAATATTGCCAGCAATAAATGAAGTACCTAATAACTACTGTGCTTCATAAACCGGCCGCAGATATTATCCGAAAAATTCCTTTGACTAATAATTCTGTGCAAAGACGAATTGATGAAATGGCTGAAAACATTGAAGAATCATTGTGCAATCACCTGAGGACAAGTCAATTCTCAATTCAGCTCGATGAGTCCACTTTACCAACTATTGAAGCATTGTTGTTGTCTTACGTGAGGTTTATTAAAGATGAGAAAATATGTGAAGAACTATTATTTGCTAGAAATTTAGAGACCGATACAAAAGGTGAAACCATATTCAATACATTGGCAAAGTTTTGCGATGAGAAAGAGATTCCTTTGAAAAATATTATTTCAGTTGCTACGGATGGCGCTCCGGCTATGACAGGGTGCCATAAAGGCTTCATAGCGTACTTAAAAAATAAAATTCCAGATGTCCTTGGTGTACATTGCGTTATTCATAGACAACATTTAGTTGCTAGAAACTTAAGTGAAAAACTATTTCAATCACTGCAATATGTCATCAAAGCAGTCAATAAAATCCGCAACAGCTCTTTGAATGATAGATTATTTCATCAGCTTTGTGTTACTAATGACGAGGATTTCAACCGTTTGTTGTTTCATACTGAAGTTCGTTGGCTATCAAGAGGCAATTGTCTGACTCGATTTTACAACCTGTTTGACTCTGTTATAGAGTTCTTGGAAACTAAAGATACATAATTGCACGACAAGCTCATAACATCAAAGAATGATATAGCTTACATGACAGACCTGTATAAATTGTTCAACGTCATCAATCTCCAACTGCAAGGCGATAAACTAAATTTAATTAAAACAAAAAACGTCGTTGCTGCTTTTGCAGCCAAACTGCTTCTACACAAAAAGAATCTGGGCAGACGTGAGTTTCACAATTTTCCAAAAATATCAGTATCATGCAGTAACGATGAATTGTTTGCCTACTGCCAACATTTGGAAAACCTCCACATTGACTTCACCGAACGATACCAGGACATTTTGAACTTGGAAATACCAGACTGGGTGTTGGATCCGTTTTCAAATGTCAACACAGCAATGTCACCTCAGCTGGAAGAAGAACTTATAGAATTGACAACAAACGAGGAAATAAAAATCAAGTTCAAAAATGGTTACCAAGAATTTTGGCTTCAAAAACCGATCCTTCAATTGTACCCTGGATTGTGGTCAATCGTTCAACGATTCTTGATAGCATTCCCATCGTCATATTTGTGTGAACGTGGATTTAGTGCTGTGACAACACTGCTTACTAAAAAGAGAAATCGTTTGCTTGTTACCGAACGTGGCGACTTGCGACTGTTCTTGAGTAAATTGGAACCTGATATCAACAAACTTATTAAACAGCATCAGATTCATCCTTCACATTAGTTTTTAATTTTTATATAAGGATTGATTATTTTAGTTATATTTTTAATTAAAGATACTCTGTGTTAATACTATAAAGTTGAGTTTCAATAATCATCCTTATTGGCAGGTGGAGCCCGTAAGAGTTAACTTGAGACCTAAGCGCCGTTGTATGTTACCTACTGCGCTCAGGTTTCAAGTTGCGGGTTATAGTAAAAGTTTTGTTTAGATATAGAGATAGAGTTTCTCTGTTAATATACTTTTTTTTTTTTTTTTACGCAACATCACATATATAGGTCACTATAATTAATTAATTTAATTTGAAGTTATTGTGGTTTTTAAATAGGTGAAAAAATGGGGGCGCTAAAAAAATATTTATTCTCAAAGTGGGCAGTAGACAAAAAAAAGTTTGGGAACCACTGCATAGAATTTTTGGATTGACAGTTTTATAAACATGTTCAGTTTTGCATCAATCTGTACCGTGTTCAACGTGTTTATTATTCTAATTAGTTTTGTGATAAACAAGACATTTTTTTGCAAAATTCACTTTTTATTAATAAAACTATCCTACGATTTACTATTTCTAACCTCACTTATACGCTTTTATAACAAGAAATTTACCTGTTTATTAAGGTTCTCACTATTTTCTTATAGCGAATGGACTATACTTAGATGTAGCACGTGGCTTAGCCCGCGTTGAACTCGATTCCCGTTCCCACTTCCTAAAGGGTCATATTCCCGGGATAAAAACTAGCCTATAAATGTTATTCTATATTTAGCGATTTGTTACCATAAACACGTGAAAAATCTGTTTATTAAGGTTCTCACTATTTTCTTATAGCGAATGGACTATACTTAGATGTAGCACGTGGCTTAGCCCGCGTTGAACTCGATTCCCGTTCCCACTTCCTAAAGGGTCATATTCCCGGGATAAAAGTAGCCTATAAATGTTATTCTATATTTAGCGATTTGTTACCATAAACACGTGAAAAATCATGTTATAAATTAGTCTGTAAGCCTTATTGAAATAAATAAATAAATTCCAGAGTATAATCTGGTAGACTAGAAATTATTATATCCCTTAATCGAATTTTAAGCAGATCCGTTCAGCCGTTGGAGCGTCATTGAAAAACAAACATCCCAAAATCTTCACAAACTTCTACCTATATAATACTAGCGGTACCCTCCCACGCTTCGCTGTGACTTATTTATGGTGGTTTTATGTACCTATGAGAAATGAGTAACAAACCAAAGGATTTGTACATTACAAAAAATAATTAATGTTGAGCCGTAACCAAAATTATAAATCTTTCTGAAAATCCAATTAACATTCAAATCAATAAAAGCTTCACTTAAAAAAAATCTGTTCTGTGATCAATGTTCAGTTTTGAAAACATCGTGCGCACTCTTCAAAAAAATAAATTCACTATAAGTAATAATATTTCCCTAACGCGCCAAAACTCTATCTTCAAAAATAACATGCAAAACATATCTGACCTCTTTATTAGGTAAGTACTCTCTTTTATTATTCTGAATGCAAGAAGGCCGCAATCAAACTTCTCTTTAAAAACAGCAATCTGGTATGTACCTTCTAAATAGGTTGTTTATAATATTTTGTTCTGAAGATGGCAATATATAATTTAAAAAAAAAGACCAGCGCCATCTTTAGGTAAAATCACTTTTTAAAGCTGTTTTATTCTTATTGCTGTTATGATAAAAGTGTATAAAGTAGCCTAAAACCATCTCTGAATCCTGTTGTACTATCGTGTCCAATTTTGAGCTCAGTCGATTCAGTAAATTTTGAGTTTTTAATAGGTACTTAAACGCACACAACATTTTTATATATATAGATTAGAAATACAATAACAACACTGTTCCCCCCTCTTAGATGCAATTAGTGCTACCGAAGTCCGCGTCGTGTTCATCGATTTTATTTCTATGCTATGTTTTAGACTCTATTTTGTCAGAGAAAAACAATGCAATACATGAGCCGGTAAAACCTATATAGTAATAATTTAAATAATTAAATTAAATTTAACCTTGATTAATAATTTTGATCATTGTAAAGAAATTAATCAACAAGAAAATATCGTATTTAAACAGTGCTACCCTCCTGAGGAGTCTGCTGCGGCAGCAGAGCGGCTCTGTATGAGACTCACAAAGAATTTTCAGGATAAGTTGAAACTTCTTTGGGTCGTCGTGTTAAACTAGTTAAGTGACTAAACACCCTTAACACGACACGGCGTCCCGCTTTGCCACAACAGGGCAGTGTAAGGCCAGGTTTTAATTGTTTTTCTTTTGACAATCCTCGTGGATGGCATGCCGGACTCCAGCCGGCTAGAACCATACGGTGCCTTTCAATCTGCCTACCGACTGACCTACTACTTCCGAGGGTTTACCTGGTAGTCCTAGGTAACCCTTGGAACGATATTCCAGGATATAAACTGAGATAGCCCTTAATGTAACTCTCTCTCTCAAATAAAAGCAAAACGTAAAAAGGATTTCGTCCCCCCATCCTACTCTTAAATAAAACTACCCCGTCCCATTTTTAAGGGGCTCTTTTAAAAGACTGGAGATAAAACGTTCAAATTAATATAAGTCAGATCATTATATTCATAACGCTAAAATAAGAGCAATCATCAAAGTGTATATTCTGTTCAACGATTTTAGCCCTTTATTAACATCTATATCTATATCTATATATGTATATAAAAATCAATGCCACTTTTCGTTGTAATTTTATAACTCAAGAACGGGCTCACCTATCCAAACCAAATGTTTAGGCTTTGTTCGGACTATTTAGTAGATGGTTTATGTGAAGTTTGCACAAAATCGGTCGAGCGGTTCTTCATTTATCACGCAAACGTAGTTGCGCGGGTCAGCTAGTTTATTATATAATATTATTTCAGGTATAACGAACCGTTTATTTGTTTGAACAGAGGTTTTGAATTGTTTTGTTGTTGTATTTGATTTGATTGTTGGAGCAAATGGGGTTGGAGTTGGTTGATTTAGAGTTCGAAATGTGCGACTGCGGATGATGGGTTCGATTCCCAACAGAAATAAAAAATTGTGTGATCCATTAAATATTTGTCTTGAGAGTCTGGGTGTTTCTATGTATAAGTAGGTATTTATTTAATAAATATTAAGATCCATGTTAGAACTTGCTTACATTACTTCTAACATTCGAATACAAAATCTTTTTAGCTCTTCCATTTTAGAAGCGATGATAGCCTCGCTTGCTCATACATACAAACATACTATTGTTACACACATCCAAACATCAAAAACTTTTACATTTATAATAATTGTAGGATATTTTGATATAACATGAGAAAAGAAATTCATCATAATAGTATAAGCAGAGATATTAAATACGTATCATTAGCTCCCCAAATATTTGGCGGTAATGTCATGTTCAACCTTACCAACAAGATGGATGATAGCAATCTTAGCTCGCTAATGAGCGTACGAAATGAGGCATCTGTGTAAAAAGTTTCAAGGAGAAAATATCTGTCTTTTGTTCGTAAATCACACTCATTCTAACGCTGTTAGTAAAACTTCAACAGCGGGTAGTCACAACCTGTCCTTGTCTAGTTCATCACCTGTTACATGGGACATAAAACTATAAGGTGAAATGTAGGCGCATACTATGCCTCTGCCTGCCTCTTCGGGGATAAAGAAGTGACTATATGTATGTAACAAACTCCTGGTACAGGAAAGCCTCGCAGAAAATAATATAAAGGAGTAAATAACAGTCATCTAAGTAAGTAAACAAACTGGATACCGATCTTTTGCAACAGTCGCAATGCTTTTACTAAAGCAGATAACTTTGTACCTAATCTCTGATTATACTCAATGCTTGTATTCGAATAGAACTCATTATTCGATTATGGTAATCGAATTGGTAAGCACTCGATTCTCTTTTTAGGGTTCCGTACCAAAAGAGTAAAAACGTGACCTTATTACTGGGATTTCACCGTCTGTCCATGTGTCCGTCTGTCTGCCAGACTGTATCTCATAAACTGTGATAGCTGGACAGTTGAAATTGTCACAGATGATGTATTTCTGTAGCCGATTCATCAAAAACTAAAAATAGAAAAAAAGTATTTAAGGAGGCTCCCCATTATTTTTTTTTAACGTGAGGGAAAATCCTGGTGAACGCTATGCCAGACTTCTACCGACTACAAAACCTCACATATCCTGCCCACAGCCTACGGTTGGAAGCCCTGGGTAAGTTCTCGAAAGAATACCTCAGGATTCCAAAGCAAATCGGCCTACTTGTAAACTCGTTTGACAATTTGTCACACATTGATTTGAAATTTATCCTTTATACGCCTATCCAGTTACGTTTTTAGTTCACATCCAGCTTCTAAGACCTGTGGAGGATAGGGTGATATTTTCCTTTAAAACACAAAGGGAGGATCTTCCGACCATGCAAGGTGAACCCGACTGGCGGACAGAAGCCCTAAGGGGGCTCCCCATACCACAAAATATGTGATTGTATTGCCGTTTTTTTTTTTTATAATACTTAGGTGGCAGACAAGCCTACGGCCCACCGGAAGGTTGGTAACCGTAGCCTATAGACGTTTGCAACACCAGAGGCGCTACACACGCGCTGCCGACCCGGGCGCAGGTTGTGACGACCCACAGTTGAAATTTTTCAAGCCGCCCGTAAGGCCTTCAATTTGGCTTAACGACTGTCATTTTACCGAAAACCGGGACCAACGGCTTATAGTGCCTTCCGAAGCACGGAAACGCTCGTAAATAAATGGTTTTTGTTACGGAACCCTCTGTGTGCGAGTTCGACTCGCACTTGGTCAGATTTTTCCTATTTTCTCCCTATTCTTTAAGATCTTTACAAATATAAATATTAGTGTCCGACCGAAACTGGTTTTCCAGCCGAAACCGAAACCGAAACCGAACTTTCGGCCCCAAGGTCAGTTTCGGCCGAAACCGAAACCGAAACTCACGTGTTCATATTGAAAAAAAAAACCAGCCAAGTGCGAGTCAGATTGCGTTACAAAAATTGCGTTTGTTGTGTGCGATGTTTTTTCTGATTCTAGCCCCTCTCTATAAAATAGAGTGCAGAGGGGCTTATGGCGAGACTTTGTCTGTAGTCTGTGACTCTGTTGCATTAAACTACGTCACTAAGTCACGTGTATCATCTGTTCAAAGTTTGAAATAAAACAAAAATGGCAACGTCAATCGGATTGAACTTTCACTTTCACAATAAACGTGTTAGAGAGGGGCAGTCTGGTGAGAACGATCTCACGACTTTCTTGTTAGTAGATATCTTTTGTTATAGCGGCAACAGAACAAGGTGAAGTAGTGGTGGCAGTGTCTCTTGACATCGCCAACGCCTTCAATACCTTGCCCTGGAGCTGCACTCGGTAGGAGTTTTTTACCATGGAATGCCTCCCTACTTTCGTCGAATTGTCCGGGCCTATCTTCCCTCCTATTGAGAGGACCATAACTTAGCCGAGCTGGCTAGGGCCGGGACGGTGAGATGTGTCGTCCGTTGTTCCACAGGGATCGGTCTTAGGACCGCTTCAGTGGAACATCGGTTACGATTGGGTGCTGCGTGGTCCGTTGCTTAGATGTGTCGTCATAACGTGTCACGTCGACTACACCCTCGTAATAGAGCGAGGAGCAACGCACCGAGGCGCAGCCCTAAAGGCCACCTGCGGGATCCAGCTTACACGTAGGGGGCATCGAGCCCCAGATACGGCATTGAGCCTTCGATGGTGTATCTGAGGCTCGTACTCGATATCCGGTGGAACTTTGAATCCCACTTCCGAAGTTTGGTCCCAAAACTGAGGGGGGCATCAGCTCCGCTCTCGCGGTTGTTGCCCAACATCAGGGGACCCAACGCTCTCTGCACCTTGGAATCGTGCGGAGTATGGCCCTATACGGGGCCCCCGTATGCGCGGAGACCCTGATGGCCAGCAATGCGGCTAGATTGCTTAGCCCGACGAAGACGATGGCCGTCAGGGTGATAAGGGGATACCGCACGGTCTCAGTTGGGGCGGCATGTCTCCTAGCCGGGACCCCTCCATGGGATCAGGAAGTGAGAGCCCTTGCGTCATTGTTTAAATAGCGCAACGAGGCGCTGGAGCGGGGCCATAGGCCTAAGCCTCTATTTCTCCAGACCAGCTGGAGCTGGTGAACCAGGAAACCATGGTGCGAGCCATGACCTCCAGCGGGAGTAGATGGGACTCCGCTGCCTCTTCCAGTGAGCAGGAATGAGACGGCGGGGAGGAAGCGGGAGAGCACTGTCCCACCCGAGTTCCGCAGTCTGCGGCGGCCTCCATAACCGAAGCCTGAGGCCGGTGACGGGACTGCTCACCGTCCTTACAGAAGCAGGCCCTAGACGACAGCCTGACGTGAGAGATTCATGCACGCACCCCCACCTCCCTCACTCAAGAAGCGGGCTGCCACCTGAACAACCCCCCAAAGTCGCAGCCGCAGTGGTAGCCGTAGCTTGGTTGGGGGTTCTGGGAACATTCTTCTAAGGGCATACCCGGTGCTCCCAACCGTAGGTTGTTTGGTAGAATACGTGTGGTATTTAGTCGGTAGGAGTCCGGCATAGCTGTAGGAATTAACTCACGTTAAAAAAATAAATAGCTACTAGAGAAATACATCATCTGTGAACATTTTAACTGTCTAACTATCACGATGCATGAATTACAGCCTGCTCACATACAGACGACCAACGAAGTCTTAGTAATGGGGCCCTGCTTTTACCCTTTTTGTACGGAATTGACTACAAAGGGGCAGGTTCATGTAATGTCCTAGATCACCTTTTTAGGATTCTGTAACCAAAAGTAATAATGGGACCCTAAAAAGATGGTCTAAAACATAACAGAGGGGTCTCATACTTCATACTTCTCAATGCTTGTAATTGCTTTTGGTTTGAATAAAATTGTACTATTTTTACTATTGATTCGAAGTCCTTTGTAAATCTCTAAATCTTCGGTTAGTAATATTAACTGGTTGGGCCGACCACAACCAGGCACTCAAAATTCACGAACACGTGGGTTTCGGCCCAGCCGAAAGTTTCGGCCCATTTTGGCCGAAACCGAAACTGCGGCCGAAACTCGATTTTTTGGCCGAAACTAGCCGAAACCGAAACCGAAACTTCGGTCGGTCACTAATAAATATGTATAAGCTATAGAAGTTTGGGGTCCAATTGAAGGACTTAATTATGCATATTGGTACTTACCACTTGTATAATAATTATTTACCAACACAAAAGTACTTGATTTGTTATATACACGGATATTAAGAGGAGCAAAAATTTGTTTGTTTTTGGTTGTAACAAATAGGCTCTGAAACTACTAAACCAATTTGAAAAATTCTTTCACTGTTGGGAAGTTACACTAACCCGGGTAATATAGATTTTATTTATTCATGTGTTCCCACGGGAACAGGAACTACGCAGACGAAACCACGCGGGGTCTATCAGTCTTCTATTATTGAGTCAAACATATAACAGTCTAGTTAGTCAATACCTAACTTGGAGCGGAGCCAGCTGTTGACTTCGTTTACCAATTTCTGGAACAAATAACATTACCAAAGTGACATTTATAACGGGCTTTTTATGAACTGAATGCTCTTTTCAGTGTTATAAATGTGAGCAACAATGAAATAAAGGGTTAATTTTAGACAGTCCTGATTGTTTTATTAAAAAAAATTTACAAGTGATTATAGATAATTTGATTCAGACGGAAATTTAAACATGTTACATTGGTAAAGTTTTCTCATAAATGCTTTAAGCAGCTCGGAAATGGTCGTATATCGAAATCTCTTTACTGGTCAATGCCCTTTTCAAATCTCGGGATATCCTTTAGAAGGCTAATCTGGAGCATTCAAGCACCGTAGGCATTAGGGCCTTGTGTGGTTTTATTTTACATCTATCGAAGAAACGATGGAACAAACGAGTTCTGGAGTGGAGACCGCGACTTGGTAAACGTGGGGTAGGACCGACAACCTGGCAATCCTGGATACGGAAGGCGCAGGGTCGTAGTTTGTGGCGTAGGCAAATTGGGAGAGGTGAACGTCCAGCAGCGGACAGGCATAGGCGGATTTGATTGATTGATATCGTTATTACCAGCACAGGTGTGCTGTGATTTTAGTTGGTACTAGCGGACGTCACGCGGTTTCACCCACGTAGTTCCCGTTCCAGTGGGAATACGGGAATAAAATATAGCATTTGTTCACCGCAAAGAGTGTAGTTACGCAACAGTGAAAGAATTTTTCAAATCAGTCCAGTAGTTCCGGAGCCTATTCGATGCACACAAACAATGAAATCTTTCCTCTTTATAATATTATATAATACTAGCTGACCCGCGCAACTTCATTTGCGTCACATGAGAGTGAGAAAGAGAGAGGTATGGTATTAATATTTTGAGTATTATAATGTTGCTCGTTGCATTTACCCCCGTCGCGTCGCTTCGCTTGAATTCATTAGAGCTGAACCGCATATCTTCGTTTGCGTCACATGAGAGTGAGAAGGTAAGAGGTGTTAAAGTGATATAATGTTTCCCGTCGCTTTACTTCCACCCATCCGTTTTTCGGTATGGAACTCATCGTGTGCGAGTTCAACTCGCACTTGGCCGGTTTTTATCGTTCAGTTGACTGACTGCCACTGCAGACCAAGTTTACTCCCGTCGCGTAGCTCATACTTTAAAACTTAATAAGAGGGTTATTGTAAGTGAACCTTAAAAGATAGGCATATGCTGTTCAAGACTTATTTTTATAACTTTTAAAGAGAAACAATTTCGTAATACACAACTTTTACGTAACTTTAACTATTTATGTAGCGTCCGCAATGGGAGCTCTCAAAAGAAAGAAATAATCCCCGTTCTCGAAACATTATTCATGGCTGCTCTGCTCCTATTCGTCTTAGCGTGATGTTATATCGCCATAAGCTAGCCTCAAAAAATGGACTATTAAACTGTAAAATAGTTTTTAAAATGCAACCAGTAGTTTCTGAGATCCTAGCACAAACAAACTCTTCAGTTTCATTATATCGTGAGCGAACCTTGAGAGATAGACAAATTAGGTTATTGTGAGCGAACCCTAAAAGATAGACATTATGCTGTTGCGGACTTTTTTGTAGAACTTTTTAAGAGAAACAATTTTGTTGTAAACAATTTTTACCTAACTTTAACCATTTACGCAGCGTACGCCTCGGAAGCTCTCAGACGGTAAAAAATATTCCCCGTTTTCAAAACATTCTTGATTGCTGCTCGGCTCCTATTTGTCTCAGCGTAATGTTATATAGCCTATAGCCATCCTCGATAAATGGACTATCAAACTATAAAAGAATTTTTGAAATCCAACCAGTAGTTCCTGAGATCCTAGCGTTCAAACAAACAAACAAACAAACTCTTCAGCTTTATAATATTAGTATGGATAGAGTATAGACTAGTCCGAGATATTATTATGTTCCCCTTCAATATTCCTCTCAATGTTCTCCTTCAATATATATTTCTCCAAAATTTCCACTATTATAGTTACTTACCAATACAACATGCTGTAGCGCCCGGCTTTGCCTGTGACTTACTACTAACCCAGTTCTGAGCAGAGCAGCAGAGCTTGTTGAGGACGAACAATACCGTGGGGAGTTTTGTCCCCGATCTCGCATCCCATGGTAACTTATTTTGGGAATAGTAAGTAGCGTATAGTGTCATTTCAGACTATAATATATCCCTATACCAATAACCAAGAAAATACCAAAACGCAGCAACATCTTTTGTTACATCTAAGTTACGTAATAATGCCTTTCCTATTCATGAAGGTAAATGTGGTCCTTCCTTATATTATTCTTTTGGACATTTTTATGCATGTAAAGGACATTTTTCATGTAATTTATACACATTTTCGCATGAATATCAATTTGGAGTGCTGCTTTTGTATTTTGTTTTAAGGGTTCCGGACCCAAAGGGTAAAAACTGGACCCTATTTATCAGACTTCGTCGTCCGTCTGTTGGTGTGTCTGTCGGTCCGTCACGAGGCTGTATCTCACGAACCGTGATAGCAACGGAGCTGAAATATTTATAGATGATGTATTTTTGTTGCCGCTATAGCAACAAATACTAAAATCAGAGAAAAAAAGGTGGACCCCCACACAAAAAACGAGATCTTTTTCTTCCGTTTGGGTACGGAACCCTCCGTACGCGAGTTCGACTCGCACTTGCGGTTTTTTATAATTTCAGATGTAGTATAGTCTAGTATGAAGAATTGAGTTTGTTTCTGTGAAGGTTTGTATACAGAGGCCATACTATATGCCCACATTTCACAATGGTGGCTCTATCATCATGTCGATACGAACAGGATCTTTTCAAACCACCATTATGGCTTGCTTACATATTTTTTAACGTAGAACAATACAGGATACTCCAAATCTACTAAATATTATGTTACGGGAACGCTAAAACATATGATAAATGCCACTTTCGACTGTTCTGCCACCAAAAAACAAAAACTAAAAAATGAAAACTAAAATTAACTTAGCACAAAGTAATGTGTAAGTATATTTAGATTTATCAGATATTATTGAATGTAATACTGAAATCAGTGCCAAGAAAAACTATAGGTTTAGTAGTTTAGTCTTATTAATCTCTCATAGAAATATTGGCACCGACTTCAGTATTACATTCAATAATATCTGTAAAATCTAAACATACTTACTTTGTGCTAAGTTAATTTTATTTTTCATTTTTTAGTTTTTGTTTAAAGTCGGTTTTTTTTGTTAAATTTTTTTTCTTCATTATTTTTAGTGACGGGTAGACTGAAAATATATTGTTCTAGAGGTATTGTTCTCCCCAATACAAATTAATCAAGCCCAAACACAAGGTAACTGCTGTAAATCGTTAAGGAATTCCCTCGATTCGAAGGATTTCTTCGTTTTCTCCAAGATCCCAGCATCCGATTCTGATTTGCTGTATATGGGACCACATGGAAAGCACCAGCTTTCAAATAAAAAAAGAATCATCCAAATCGGTTAACTCCTTCAAGCGATTTGCCGGTAACAAACATAAAAAAAAATACAGACGAATTGAGAACCTCCTCCTTTTTAGGGTTTCGTAGCCAAATGGCAAAAACGGAACCCTTATAGATTCGTCATGTCTGTCTGTCTGTCTGTCTGTCTGTCTGTCTGTCTGTCTGTCCGTCCGTGTGTTACAGCCATTTTTCTCCGAAACTATAAGGCCTATGCCTTTGAAACTTGGTAACTAGATGTATTCTGTGAACCGCATTAAGATTCTTATATAAAACTAGAAAAAAAGTAGTAATTTTCGGGGGTCCCCATACTCAGAACTGAAACTCAAAATTTTTATTTTCATCAAACCCAAACGTGTATATCTATAGATAGGTCTTCAAAAATGCTATTGAGGTTCCTAACATCATTTTTTTCTAAAAAGAACAGTTTGCGCAAGAGACACTTCCAAAGTGGAAAAATGTGTGTCCCCCCCCCCCCCCCTCTAACTTCTAAACTAAGAGAATGATAAATCTAAAAAAATTATATGATGTACATTGCTATAAAAACTACCAACGAAAATTAGTTCGAACGAGATAGAGCTGGTAGTTTTTTTTTAATACGTCATAAACCGCAATTTTCGGTTAGAAAAATCACTACCACTGCGAACGTGTTAAAAAATCAATCAATGTTACAACGAACTATAAGAACTTTTATATTATGTTACTTGCTGCTACGAAACCCTTCATGGGCGAGTCCAACTCGCACTTGGCCGGTTTATTTGGAAGTCGGTTAAAAACAGTGATAAAACACTCTTTTTACCTTTCTAAATATCAAATGTGTTAACTTTATCGGTTAGCCAGTTTTTAAGATACGAAGAAGAAACGCCCTCACAACTCTACAAGCATTACTTTAGCACGATTGTTGACACATCAAACAAAATCTGCTAACACAACGTATCTCATATGAAATACGAGTACGTGTTTCATAGCCGATCAATCATGTCAATGCTCGCCTTGTTTGCCTCCTTTATAAGGTTCTATATGCGTAGATTGATGTCTGGTGCAAGTTTATGTTAGAATAGCTAATACGTCTCGACTTTATGTAAGTATATACTTCTACCTAATACATATCTACATTTCTACACTAGTATTATAAAGAGGAAAAACTTGTATGTTTGTGTGTGTGTGTGTTTGTAATGAATAAACTCGAAAACTATTGCGCCGCTTTCAAATTTTCTTTCACCATTGGAAAGCTACATTCACCCTAAGAAACTAAAAAAGCCTATATTTTATTTCCCTATTCCCACGGAAACGAGAGCTACGCGGATGAAACCGCAGGACGTCCTCTAGTATATTATAAGGAAAGGAAAGTTGTTTCTTTGTAATCACTAAACTTTTTAACTCAAAACTTAGCCAATTGAAAAAAAAGTGTGTGCATGAAAACCTTTACGCGCGATTGAAGTTAAACTTCTTTGCCATTCACGGCATTAAATCTTATATTAATATAATTCATTCGAACTCAAATAGTAAGCGTTACTTCCGTCAGAAAAAAATATCTGAGTTACCCCCTAGTCGCGCCTAATGAAGTTTTACTTCAAAAAATCTTGTACTTTCAGAAAACTAAAATTAGGTATTGTATCATCACATACCAAGGGAAAACCCCATAATAAGCCTTGTTTAAGTATATCGAAAATATTTATTTTCGTTGAGGAAATAATCAATTTCCTGACAAAAAAAAATTTGACGATATTTTTCCATACACATGGTTCAATGACTCTGACTTTGAACATAATAGGTATATTAATGTTGCCTGCGCCAAATATAAAATATAATATTACATTTTCGTTATTGCTACAGTAAAAATCAATTCTTAGGTACCCTTTATGTATTTTTAGGGCGACGTAAGATGGCAGTATTGGACTTTACTAAGTACTCTATAATAAATAAATTGCCGCACCTTGTATAATGCTGTACCTGTATCAATGGCATGTCGTCTTTCGATGATATTCATAGCTATGCGGATTTTCTTTTTCATGGAAAATCGAGATATGTTCTAGAAAATTTTACCTATTGATTTCATATTCAGAATACATACTTTTCAATAAAAATAAATAAAAGTGTGATTTAGGATATTTCTAAATTAAATATGTAAAGTAGACTTGGCTCTCTTAGTGGCTCTTTTGGCGGAGACAAGGTGATTTTGAATCCGAAAGAATTACAAATAACCGGTTAAGCTGGAGAGTACTATTTCTCGCGAGTGAAGCCGCAAGGGTTATTTAGTCAATAATAAAACATGGCGTTTTCAATATTAAGTTGTTTACATAACTATGACTTAGTGAATAGGACGTCCAGGTGTTCGTGGCACTTGTAAGGATCGAACTTCATCAAGTTAAATGGCTAAGTTTCACCAAAGTTCTTGAATAAATTTTTCAAAAGAAAATTCCAGAATTTCACCGAAGTCTCTCAATGCTATGCTTTAATCTCAGTTCAGTGAATATTACCGCGAAATTGATTTCTGGGTAGCGTTTTCATAATTTTCTTAGTGTATTATTTTGGTCCTTTTAGGGTTCTGCACCCAAAGGTTTGCTGTCCGTCTGTCTGTCTGTCTGTCCGTCATGAGGCTGTATCTCAGGAACCGTAATAGCTAGAGAGCAGAAATTTTCACAGATGATGTATTTTTGTTGCCGCTATAACAGCAAACACTAAAATCAGAAAAAAATCGTTTACGACAGGGTATCTTCGGAAGGATTTTCTACGAAAATTTTCAGGACCGAATATGTCACGGTCACCCATCTTCGTCTAACCGTAGCGTAAGGCGCAGTGATCATTAACAAAATTCTGAACTAGCGGGACGATGATCCAAGACTTTATCCTGAAATTGAGACATCGCCTTTATAAGTTGTCACCGAGTTAGCACACAGAAAAACGTAGTTTCGAATATGGTTTGGCATATGATTAGGATTCAACCGTCAGTTAGCTGTCAGAAATCGAACCCTGATATAAACCAATTTATTTGCAAATTGGACTTTTTGCAATAGGTACCTGCGTACCCATAAGATTATCGTCAAATCGTAAAAATCTTTTAATTGTGATCTAATACTGTTAACTCCGGGGACCTAAAGACGGTGAGAATGATGATACAGCTTGACCTATGTTTTACTAGAAGCCCTGTGCCCTGTGGACAGGTCAAAAGTCGTTTGGTTATTAGTTGACATTACCTCGCGAACGAGTTCGCGCGCAAAAGCTAGTATGTAAATATAATATACACGCATATTACATTTTCCACTCCTTAACATCTCTTTCAGACCCATTGAAAGAAGTTTTTCTAGAAATTGTAATGCTTTTATACAATGTTAACATCTTTGTTATTATAAAGATTTGTGTATTAAAAAAAACAGCATCAGTAGCTTTGCTTGCTAAAATTTTTCTCCCCTTGAATATCGCCCCTCCGAGTTTTTATTTTCACTAAGGCGGCTTAAGGTATCTATCTCGTCAAGCGTAAGGGTATGTTACTGACAGTAATGGTTGCTGATGCGATGGGTACTCTTAGATTGTAATACATTTCTTAGATTGTAAACGGAGTTTTATTATTTGTTTCAGATCACACCATCGCTATTTGAAAATCATCAAAAGCAGGTAATATTTTGTGCTTTTTAGTCAATAAAGTGTAAAATTACTGTACGAAATAGTATGAAGTGGTAGCATTTACCAGCAGCCCCTACCACAACAATTACTTAATTTAGCAAAAAGTGTCTCTGTTTTATTATTTTGTTGTTTTAAATATAATTCTAAATATAATAAATGTTGTTCTAAATATAATAAATCTATAGCCAGCCATTCCTATACATAAAGTCAACACTTTTTGTATAGGAATGGCTGGCTATAGATTTGGGGCCAATTGCCTGTTCATTTTTGTTGTTCATACAGTTGGCTATGTCCGGTTGACTGGACTACAATTATCAATATTTATGTGGATCAGTGATTGGACCATTTATTTTTCTGTGAACCGTGAAACCGTAGGACAGTGGACCGGACCAAGGTTGATTTCCTTTAACCTCAGTACTGTAATAAAATTCTACATCTAATTGATTGTAGATCTGGAGAGCTCTAAAGACTACTTTATCCCAGAAAAACTTTTCTTTCCTAGTGGAAAACTAGCGTGACTAAAAACTATACAAGTAAGAGTATACTATTAACATGATTTTTTATGAGGATAAGTTTAGGTTTGGAAAGTGACCTGCATAAAAAGAAAATCACCTAATAAAAGAAATTTATGTTTTCTATAACCAGCGCCATGTAAGATTTTACGAGATCCCACAAAACCTTCCGACGCATTTAATGGTTATATGTACTTTACACGTTTTTGAAATAAAATAGGTCAATGTGTATCAATTTACGTTATAGTTTATTTGTTGTTTATACATTTTTTCGGGTTCCGTAACTCTAAGGAAAAATAGTACGTTTACTGGATCACTTTGTTTATCCTCCGTCCGTCCATCCGTCTGTCAAGACCCTGTATCTCGAGAATGTGTGAAAGTAAGTATAAAAGTTTTTGTATTTTTTTACTCATTTAGAAAAGCTAACGCCATATAAAGTTACATTATGATGCTAAAAACGTGCATTTCGAAACACTCAAGGGAATCGAAATAACCAGGGTACTTCCGTTAAACTAGAACTATGAGATTTTTGCGAGTAATATCGTATTATAGGTACAACATGCATTTGGGAAAAATCTGAAGCTAATCGCTTGTAATTTAATCGTGAAAAATATTCCTCTTTTCAAGAAAGTCCACAAAAATGGTGAGACCCGGGTCATGAAATTGGCATGAATATTATGTATTTACAAATATCTATGTAACCCTCAAAGCCCGAGTCGCACTTTTCCAGTTCATTTATTGTGTATATAGCTATTAATATTGTTACAAAATACGACCTGCCTTCTGTAAGTTATTGCTTACCCTTATATTGTGTAAAGAAAACTATTTATTTTTCTTTAGGATTTTCCTGCTTTTACGTCATAAAAAATCAATGGTTCGACATGATTTTTCATGATTGACATGAGCTGTTGTACTGAACGGTGAATTGGGGCTGTATTTTATTATGAAAAGAAAAAGTTTTATTCCCTGAGGAAAGCATTTCTGGAACGTTAACGTTTTGATAGGGAATAGAAACTGGCGTGTTTTAGTGTTAAATACGTACGTATAGATTTTATCCACCGTGTAGGTGGAAAAATCTTTGGGCACTGGGGGGCTACTTTACATCCTCTAGTTGACTAATTTTACTGCAAAGAAACCAATATAAAAGTAATGTAGGTATACATATACATCTTCCTCTTCAATCAGTCTATTTAGGTATTGCTTTAAGTTTAAAATATTTAAAACTAGCAGATGCCACCAGGTTTCAACCGCGTAGTTGCCATTCGTGGGAATACGGGAATAAATAATATAGCCTTTGTTCACTGAGAATAGCGTAGCTTTCCAACAGTGTAATCAAATCAGCCTATGGATGTCCACTGCTGAACGTTGTCCCCTCTCAAAATACACCACAATACACAACACTGAAAGAATTTTTCAAATCGGTTCAGTAGTTTCGAAGCCTATTCGATGCAAACGGACAAATACACAATCAAATCTTCCTCTTTATACTATCTATATATATAAAAATCAATGCCACTTTTTGTTGTAATTTTATAACTCAAGAACGGGCTCACCTATACAAACCAAATGTTTAGGCTTAGTTCGGACTATTTAGTAGATGGTTTATGTGAAGTTTGGACACAATCTGTCGAGCGGTTCTTCATTTATCACGCAAACGAAGTTGCGCGGGTCAGCTAGTTAAGTATAGATAGTGGGATATCCTCACACGTCTAAGCACATAAGTTGTTCAATACTGTAAACCATTAAATCGCTAGCAATTCTCAACAGTTGTGGACACATTTGAGCCAAATTGCTAACATTTGGCAATTCGCCATACAGCCAGGAGAGATTCCACGTTCAAATTGTACAACTCAATATTGAGCTGGACCAGCTGCCCATTGACAATGCTTTACTGCTATGAGTTACGAATCCATTTTTTAAGATTATCTTGTAACTTTTAAATTACAAGAAAATCTTTAGTCAGATTCAGTGTTTTATCACGTCTACTAAATAAATTTATTTCATGTATTTGTAACTTTAAAGCATAGCGCCGTAATGATAAGAAGTAACTCTGTCTGTCTTTAACGCTTTCACACCTAAGTTACTGAAGCGATTTAGATGAAATTTCGCATAGAGAAAGTTTGAGTCCCTGGGAAGGACATAAGTTATCTTTTAACCGACTACACAAAAAGAGGATAATGAATTTACGTGAAAACGACTTCTACGAGAACGAAGTCGCGGGGAACAGCGACAGGTCCTCGTAGTGGGTCTGGGCGTGGACACTCTCTCGCTTGAGGCCATGGTGCGAGCCATGCTCTCCAGCGGGAGTAAGTGGGACTGCGCCGCCTCTTTCTGCGAGCAGGTCATGCTCGCGAAGGAGGCGGCGGGCCGGGTGCGGGAGAGAACTCTCCCACCCGAGTTCCGCAGTCGGCGGCCTGGGCGCCGCCGACGTGTCTTCGCCGAGGACTATCGGCCTCCATGACCGGGGGTCTGAGGACGGTGAGAGGGCCGCTCACCGTCCTTACAGAAGCAGGCCCATGACGGCAGCGTGACGTGAGCACTCACGCACGCCCCCCCTTAGAAGCGGGGTCACACCCGAAATCCCCCATAGACGCGGGATTGCACCCGAACCACCCCCTGGGCGAGGCCGCATTGGCGGCCGTAAGTCTGTTGGGAGTCACGGGACATCCTTCCTGAGGGCTTACCCGGGGCTCTCAACCATAGGCTGTTGGGCGTTACGTGAGGTTTTTTAGTCGGTAAGAGTCCGGCATAGCATCCTACGAGGATTTTCCCTCACGTTAAAAAAAAAAAAAAAAAAAAAAAAAAGTCGCGGGGAACATCTCTACTATTATAAAATTCTTAAAATAGCTGGGACGGTACATTCAAGATTAATTTTAAAAAATACTGTAATCGTCTAATTTAGAGCTTCTGACTCCAAATCTATATTTTTTTTCTTCGTGTCACAAAAATACACCACCTTGTTTACGTTTTCATTTATACACAGAATCAGTGAAATATTTACATTTTTACAATGCTGTAGAAATCCCATTCTTCTTAATTTACAATTCCAATACTTAGTAGCGTAATGCAATCCTTAGTAAGGATGAAGCAACTCTGCTTTTACGGTGTTATCCTGCTAAGTTGGAGACGCTGCTAATTTATTTCTGAAATGTGAATTATGCATGGCGTACCAAACGGAGTCGAATTTTTTTATGTTCTTTTGAGTGAGTAAAATTTGGAGGAGTATTTTTGTTCTATTTTTAAGTCCATTAAACTTCAAAGGTAGGTAAGATTGTGAAAGAATTGTGGAGTAAGTAATAAATAAAAATACTCTGTGCAACTTAGTTTGCGTCACTTGGACAGAGTCTTAAGGGTTCTTAAGAGCAGGGTCGGCAGCTCCTGTATAGTATAGTATAGCACCACAGTATTTTGTTCCTGAGATCATCCCATTCCAACAAACTCTTCAGCTTTATAATATAAGTAAGTGTAGTTACACTAAGAATAACCAATCAAATTCCTGTAGGAAAGGGATTCTTACCCTCCAGGTGCCTAGTGTCTAATGCGCAATACTCTGCTTTACAAGTTTACATTAAGTAGACACGTGTCTCGCCTACACACGAGGCATATTGAACATGTTTATTTTCTGTAAATGAATTCCTTTCATGTGATGTCACTGTTAATGATATTAGATTTTAGTTCTTCTAGAGCGCCATAGTGAATTTCATTTATCATTTACTAGCACCGCTTCCCCCGTGATAAGTGACATACGGGTTTTTCTACCATCACATCGACCCACGCACGGGCGCATTTTGATATGAAGGTAAGCAAGTTCCACCATATTTTCATCAAAAAACACAAGTTTTAATTTGAAAGTAAAAAATTCCCCGATCCAAATACTGTTGTAATTTGTCTAAACATGGTATATAGTATAATATCTTATAACTTTCTGAGGCGTTCGGTATCCCACAGACTACTTGACGCATCAGCCAGTCGTGTCGTGGAAACACCATCAAAGTATCACTATATTGACCTACAACAATTACGAAGAATCAGACCCCTGAATTTTACTAAAATCCCTTTATCACTCAGGAATCGAGGTGATGATCTTCAAAATGTATAGCTAAGAAATATCCCGGTCACATCCGTTTTTGAACAAAAGAAAAAGCCGCATACAAATTAGTCCATCCATTAGGTCGCTATGATGCCACAGACAGACACACAGATACACACGTTAAAATTTTAAATCCTTCGTTTTTGTCGGGGTTAAAAAGTAATTCGAATAAGTTGTAAGAGTAGGAAAGCTTTCCCAAAAACTCCGTAAGTCACAGACGGCATATAATTAAGGCATTAAGACCGACTTGGTAATCTCGTTAAAACGAAGTATAAGCTGTGATCTGTTAAACGACTTGGCGACTTTTCCAAGTCTTATTGCCTGAGAAGTTGTTGGAAAATGTGCTGGAGACTTTTTAACAAGCGGTTTTCTTGTGCTGTTGAAAAAGATATAACAATTTAAATATGTTTTAAGTTTTTGCTTTATGATTCTGAAGGAGTCCGATGGTCAGACATTTTGCAAAAAAAGTCGCAGCTCCAGTTATTATAATGTGGCTATAAGTTAGTTAGTTTCGTAATAAAATAGATTCAAATCATGCATATTGCTTTTTGATGAGGTAGAATGCAACTCATAGTATGAACAGGGCTAACTCCCCACCTCGCCTCTACAAGGTCCTCCCCTTTAGAATAGATCACCCCATTAGGAAATTCAATGTTATCTCCAAGCGAGGTCTTTACTTTCATATTTTACTAAACCTATCTCATCATATTATAAGGAACCTTATGTTTTTGCATATATCCTGAATATGTAAAGACTGTTCCTATAAAAAACTATTTTATACATATTTTTAATTTCATTGATATACATTTATTTTAGGATGTACGGATTTTATTATCTAAGTTAAATGAATAAATTTACATCGAATACTAAAGCTAAACAGGAATAATTACCCGAAACCCAAAAGGATAAAACCACAAACTAATTCAAACATGTGTGCTATAAATTCTGTACTTTGTCTGTCATCTGCAATTTACCCTCTCAAATTTATCTCAAAAAGCAATTATTTACTTTGACAAATTTGAAATATGCTCTACCCTTTATCACGTTTGAGTTATTAACTTTAGAAATTTTCTTGCGATGAAGCTTCGAGATGAAAACGTAAGGCTCTTGTGCCACTGTAAGCGAGTATTAAATTAGGTACTACATTCGCCCCCCAAAGACGCGGGATAGCACCCGAACTCCCGCTTAGGTGAGGCCGCAGTGGTAGCCGTAGGTCTGTTGTGAGTCTTGGAGTCATCCCTGCTAGGGCTTATCCGGGGCTCCCAACCGTAAGCTATTTGGGTAGGATACGACTAACTACCGACTAAAAATCACATTTTTTGTCGGTAGGAGTCTGGCATAGCATCGCTGCAGAATTTTCCTCACGTTAAAAATGGATTTTTTTGAATAAATATTATGTAAATGCAGTACCTCTACTGCATTTACACAATATTTATTCAAAAAAAACCAGCCAGTGCCAGCGAGTCGGACTCGCGTGTGGAGGGTTTCGTACCAAAACAAAGCCTTCACAATTCAGGTTTTTTGTATGGGAGCCCGCCTTAAATTTTAATAATACAAAAAAAACAGCTCTCTATTAGGGTTTCTGAGATATAACCTCATGAAAGACAGACTTATACTGAAGTCTTTTAAGATTTTCATACAATGATCAAAGCAAAATATTTTTATTGTGATTGTGTAAACTGTTAAAGAGATTGCTAAGTTAAGGTAAAGTAGTTCCCGAAACCTCACTAGATGGCGTTAGTATCAAATTAGATCGCGCTATTTTTTGGTGCATAGTAAATACTTATTACCAGGTGTAATTTTAGTTAAAATCATTCTCTCTGATATAAAGTGTGTGAAATACAAATAAATATAGTGTCAAGTTATAAAGTGTGTTAATTGTGTTCCTTAAATAGTGAAAAATAAACATGGTGCCGAAACCAGGGAATAACTCAGTGCTTGAAAATCATAAGTGTTAGTGAGAACGTTCAAAAATTAGAAGTATTAAAGACTTAGAAAAATTTGTGTAATTTAGAACATAGAAAAATAACGTGAAATATTAACTTAGAAAATAATCAGTGATTTCAGGACTTAGAAAAAATCTGTGATTTTAGGACTTAGAAAAATTCCGTGAAATTTTAACTTAGAAAATTTTTGTGAACTTTTAACTTAGAAAAATATTGTGATTTTTTGGACTTAGAAAACTTTGGTGCAATTAGGACTTGGAATATTTTAGTGAAATATAAACTTGAAAACAAAATGAAACATCAGTGAATTTTGAAACAGTTTATTATTATATGAGTTAAATTGAATTTGAACTCATATTCTGAGGAGACTACTCGATTTATCGTCTTATTTCGTCTTGTTATCTGAGGACTTTGTTTACCAATCAAAGTAAAACAAAAATGTCGGCAAGCGAATTAGTGGTGATTCAGCGAGAGCTTATAGAAAGAGTTCAAAAAGCGGAAAAGAATTACAAGAAAAGTCCTAAGGAAAGATTGCAACAAAAACAGTACATAGAAACGAGATTACACAGTTTAGAAGATTTATGGAAAGAATTTAAGATAAATCACCGTCAATTATTGACACTAGTTCCTGCAAAGGAAAAACCTACCCTTAAGTATTTTGAGGAAGATTGGTATGAATCATTTGAGGAAATTTATGTCACCCATAAAACTACATTGACGGCTGCAATTGATAATTTTGAAAAGCAAAAATCTGAGAAAAGAGCAACGGGAGAACATTTCAATGACCCAAATACCCAGGTAAAACTTCCTAGAATACAAATTCCTACATTTAGTGGCAATTATGAAGAGTGGCAAGGGTTCTATGACATGTTTGTTTCCCTGATACACGATAACAAAACATTGTCCGGAGTACAGAAACTACACTATTTAAAAAATAGTCTATCAGGAGAGCCAGAAAAGCTATTACGCAATTTCTCTACAACTGAGCAGAATTACTCCGAAGCTTGGACACAACTCAAGAAACGATACAACAATAAGAGATATAATGTCAATGCTGTAATGAAAACGTTATTCTCTCAGAAGACGATCAATAACGAATCAGCAAGTTCCATCAAACAACTGCTCGATACTACGAACTCGTGCATTAATTCCTTAAAAATTATGGGTATCGAGATGGAGAAATGCGAGGTGTTTATAGTACATATTGTGGTGTCTAAACTAGATACAGAATCGCATAGATTGTGGGAACAACAACTATCCTTACAATTAACAGACGATCTACCGTCATGGACACAACTCGTAGATTTCTTGGAGGGAAGATTCCGTAGTCTGGAAATGTTGGATACAGGAAAGCAAAGTTCGAGATGCGCTCCAACATCCTTCAATAAACCGAGACCTGTAGGGAAGGCAAAATCATTCCACACTGCCATTCAAGATAACCGTAAATCTAACGACGCCAATTGTTCAATGTGTAACGGACAACATTACTTGTTCCAATGCTCGAGCTTTGAGAGAAAACCAGTGAAAGAGAGAGTAGAATTTATACAAACTAAGGGTTTGTGTTTCAATTGTATGTCGCCAACACACGTAGTTAATAAATGCCGCCAACCATCGTGTTGTCGCAAGTGTGGCAGAAGACATCACACTTTACTGCACTTTGACAAGGACGCAACCCTAGAGACACAACCGCAGAACGGAGGTCACACACACAACAAAACATCAGAGAAAGAGAAATCACAAACGAGAACCTCAGAAGGTGAAACGATAGTAATCGCCAATTTTTCGAGAGAAGAACTTCAAAGCTACAAAGTATTACTGGCGACGGCTTTAGTTAAGGCTTCTTCAAGTAACGGCAACAAACACATTATTAGGGCCTTGCTTGAGCAAGGATCGCAAGCTTCTTTTGTGACGGAAGCCACGGTACAATTGCTCGGATTAAAACGTATTCCAATAAGTGGTGTGGTGTCAGGCTTGGGAGATGGTCAGATGCGAATTAAACACATGGTTTCATTTAGAGCAGAGGCGCGTCATGATCCACAGGCTTCCTTCCAGGTGAGTGCTTATGTACTAGGAACGCTTACATCTATGCTTCCAAACAATAGGCTTCCTTCGAGTAATTGGATTGAGCTGGAGTCTTTACAACTGGCCGATCCAGGTTACGCATCACCAGGTAAAATTGATGTCTTGCTGGGAGCAGAGATATATGGTCAGCTGTTACTAAATGGTATCGTCAAGAGTCCACAAGGAAATCTCATAGCTCAAAATACGGTCCTTGGGTGGATTCTGTCTGGGAAAGTATCAAACCATACGTCTACATCGAATGAGAAGGTCGTCAGCATGCATGTACAAGTTAATGAAACTGATTTTCTTAAACAGTTTTGGGAAATTGAGGTTGAACCTGATAGCATTCATAGGAGACTATCTGAGGAAGAAGTAATATGTGAGGAGTACTACGAAAAGACTACAGTGAGAAATAAGGACGGGAGGTTCGTAGTGAGGCTGCCTTTCAAAAGCAGAAATCCGGAATGTCTACACGGTCAGTCACAGGAAATAGCGAGGCGTAAATTGTTGTCACTAGAGAAGAGACTAGCGAATAATCCAACACTACGCAGAGAATATGAGAGGGTAATGGATGAGTACCTTACCTTAGATCACATGTCCCGAGTTGATGAAGGGGATATCAATAATTGTAGAGCTGTGTACTTACCCCACCACGCTGTAGTACGAGAAGATAAGGAGACTACGAAGGTCCGGGTAGTAGTGAACGCGTCTAGTCCAGGCACGAATGGCATATCATTAAACGATGATCTTCTAACAGGTCCTAGATTGCAGCAGGATCTCCGATATCTGTTGATGAGATGGCGTATTTACCCTATAGGAATTATTGCTGATCTGGTTAAAATGTACCGACAGGTTCTGGTTAATGAAGAGGACACTAACTTTCAGCGCGTGTTATGGAGACAAACCCTGAAAATGCCTATTCAGCATTATAAATTATTAACTTTAACGTTTGGCACTGCTTGCGCACCTTACCTTGCAGTGAAAACATTGCTTAGGCTAGCTGAAGAAGAGAAATTAAACTATCCAGTGGCAGCGGCAATAACAAAAAATGATTATTACATGGATGATCTTATGACTGGATGCGAGACCGAAGTTGAGGCTATCACTATTTATGAAGAGATGAATAAATTAATGAATGCAGGTGGATTTCAGCTTCAAAAGTGGAGCAGCAACAGTGACAAATTGCTGGAATATATTGGAGCCGACGACCACAATACTGAACACCCAATTCCTATAAAAAGTGACAATATGTTAAAAGTCTTAGGTATACGGTGGGACAGGAAGTCGGATGAATTCAGATACACACTCGCTTTGCCAACTGTAAAAGAACCAATCACTAAGAGGAAGATTCTTTCAGATGTCGCTAGATTGTACGACCCCTTAGGTTGGATTGCTCCAGTGGTGATTTGCGCAAAGGTCATCATACAAAATGTCTGGAAAGCAAATTTAGATTGGGATGATTGTATATCAGATAATTTGTATACGGACTGGTTAAATTTTCGCCGTGAGCTGGAAGGCGTAAACGATATTAAAATTCCAAGATGGCTGCATAGCAAACAAGAGTATAAAACTGAGCTGCATGCATTTGCTGATGCGTCTAGATTGGGCTATGCAGGTGTTGTGTATCTACGAATTCTGGATAAGGACGGAAAGGTCAAGGTGAACTTAGTCGCGGCCAAAACGAAGGTAGCACCAATACTGAAAGAACAATCAATTCCACGTTTAGAGCTTTGTGGGGCAGTATTGGCGACTAAACTTTTGTCTGAAGTTTCGCAAGTCATGAACATACCGAAACAAAATTTATTTGCGTGGACAGACTCAACAGTTGTGTTGGCATGGCTCAAGGGAGGTGCAAGTCGATGGGTTACATTCGTAAGCAATCGCGTGTCTGAAATTCTATCTATTTTGGATTACGAACAATGGAGACATGTAGCAACAGACTACAATCCCGCAGATTGTGCTTCGCGAGGCCTTAAACCTGTTGAACTGATGAACCATTCACTATGGTGGATTGGTCCCAAATGGTTGTCCGAGGCTACAATAGCTACCAACGCTCATAAAATACCTGAAACACGAGAAGAAGAGAGAGTTCAATCTATGAATATTGTGAGTCGAACAGAGGAAGAACTAGAATGGACAAAATTTTCGAAATTAAACAGAATGCTGCGAGTTATTTCTTATTGTAGAAGAATATTAAACTGGAAACAACCAAACCGAGTTAGAGAACATCTACCAAATTATGTAACTATTGGAGAGTTGAGGGAAACTTTAACAAGTTGTATTAGACAGGTACAAGAGATCGAGTTTGGACAGGAAATAAAACAACTGAAATCGAAAATGGGCGTTCCAAAGAAAAGTGTGATACATACTCTTTGTCCTATCTTAGATAAAGATGAGATCCTAAGAGTAGGAGGTCGCATTGAACAGGCTCAAACTAATTATGACAAGAGACATCCAATCATCCTGCCAGCTAAGAGTCATCTTACCGGACTTGTGATCGCGGATGCTCATGAACGTACTCTTCACGGAGGACCACAACTGATGTTGAACTATCTTCGGTCAAAATTTTGGATTATACGTGCTAGAGAGCAAGTGAAAGGTTATTTCAGGAAATGCCCGACTTGTCTTCGATATTCTAAAGTCACTCGAACTCAACTAATGGGTCAACTACCGGAAGTGAGATTAAGGCCCAGTAAGCCATTTAAATCGACGGGAGTCGACTATGCTGGCCCGATCAACATTAGATTCTCTCCAGGTCGTGGTGCAAAATCTTTCAAGGGATACATTTGCCTGTTTGTTTGCATGGTCACTCGAGCTATCCACATTGAACTGGTTACTGATCTTACAGCTAAGGGATTTATTGCGGCTTTTAAGCGTTTTACGTCGAGGCGTGGACATTGCGGAGATCTCTATAGCGACAATGGAACAAATTTTGTAGGTGCTGATAAGCAACTTCGCGACGTGTTCAACCGAGTGAAATCTGGTATGCCAGATGAAATAGCCGACGCATTGGCTCTTGAAGAAACCAGGTGGCACTTCATTCCACCACAAGCTCCTAATTTCGGTGGATTATGGGAAGCAGGAGTGAGGTCTGCAAAGACACATTTGAGAAAGGTTATTGGTGAAAGTACTCTAACATACGAAGAGCTTTCCACCGTATTATCGCAAGTTGAAGCTTGTCTTAATTCGCGTCCAATATCTATTTTGAGTGATTCGCCCGAGGATCCTCTCCCCTTGACACCAGGCCACTTCTTGATAGGTGAACCAATAATTAGTATAGTGGATGAAGATCTTTCTGATTGTAATATTAACGGTTTAGATAGATGGAAGCTTACGCAGAAAATTACAAACGATTTTTGGAAACGTTGGTCCAAGGAATATTTGGTAGGGTTAAATCAAAGGTATAAGTGGACTACCAAACATTCTGAACCCACTGTAGGAGATATTGTTATCGTAAGGGACGATAATGTCCCACCCTGTAAGTGGATTTTAGGTCGAATAGTAGATAAGCATGTTGGACCTGACAATGTGACTCGAGTGGTAACAATTCAGAGTAAGCAAAGTATTTTTAAGCGTCCTTTGAGTAAACTTAGCATATTGGAAAAGTAAATAGTATATCTTTGGATCACATTGTCACGTCAACTTTAATTAGGATTCTTTATTTTATAAGTAATATTTAGTAATTTAGTTGATCACGGTGGGCGGATTCTACTACTTTTTATTGTGATAGTATTGTAAAACCATAACTATATTAGCACTATCCGCTGTATTCGTAGTTTTTTGTTGTTGTTCAGTTTGAGATGTATAAATTATTAATTATATTTAAGAACTACGTTCTTGGTGGGCGGAATGTGTAAACTGTTAAAGAGATTGCTAAGTTAAGGTAAAGTAGTTCCCGAAACCTCACTAGATGGCGTTAGTATCAAATTAGATCGCGCTATTTTTTGGTGCATAGTAAATACTTATTACCAGGTGTAATTTTAGTTAAAATCATTCTCTCTGATATAAAGTGTGTGAAATACAAATAAATATAGTGTCAAGTTATAAAGTGTGTTAATTGTGTTCCTTAAATAGTGAAAAATAAACAGTGATTATTCGATACATTCGATATACCAATTTAAACGCCATCAACAATCGTTCCGATTGTAAAAGTGGCTCTCAATCTCGTAAAGATGCTCGTCATAGCCATTCCTACTGTCGAAATATTTAAAAAAGATATTTTTAAATTGAACGCTATATTTGATGTCAGTGAAACCTTAACCCAACGGATATGAGATACGGGAATATATTTTAAAGTTATCCTAAATTTTCCATCCAATTTACGAAGTGGGTCTTCGCAGTAAGTTGGCAAATATGAGTAGATACATTTTAAACAATCTTATAGCAAATACAATTCAGAAAATTTAATTAAAGTGCCTTCTTCTTTATCATAATAACTGACGTGCTTTTAGCCCTCTGTATAATATATGAGTGCAGAGGGTTGTCTGTAGTCTGTGTGTCTGTTTCATTAAACTACGTACTTCACTAGGTCACGTGGATCATCTGTTAGAAGTTTGAAATAAAACAAAAATGACATCGTCATCGTCATTTTCCAAGAAACGTGTTAAAGAGGGGCAGTCTGGTGAGACCAATCTCACGACTTTCTTGTTTGCAACACAAACGAACGGTCATTCATCTCTGGCCTGGCTTTTTAGGGTTCCGTTCCGTTCCTTCTGGTGGGCCGTATGCTTGTCTGCCACCTTAGTGGTATAAAAAAAAAAAAAAGTTAAAAAGTGGGACCCCATCACTGAGAGTCCGCTGTCCGCTTGTCTGTCTGTATGTCTCGTGAACCGTGATAGCTAGACTGCTGAAATTGATGATGTATTGATATTGCCGCTATAACAACAAATACTTAAATCAGGAAAATAATAATAAAAGGGGGCTCTCATACAAAAAACGTCATTATTTGTTGTATTTTTTGGTAAGGTACCCTCTGTGTGAGAATACGACTCGCATTTTTGTAACCGCCAATAAAACAAATTAACCGCGATATTATTCTGTACCGTTGACTAAACAAGTACGTTAATTAAGTTTCATTCCCTTTGATGGGATTTTTCATGTTTAAAGTCAATAATACCCGTTCCCTCTAAGTGTGCCGGTCGATACTACTACCCCTCTACATCAGTCTATGCGCCAGCGGCAAACTTAGAGCGAACGGGCTATAATAACCGTGACTTTAACTGTTGGTATCATGACCATTAAGGTTTTGAATACCAGTCAAAGTAAAACCAACCTTAATTTTAATGAAAGTAAAGTTAAAATTTTTCGAAGAAAATATGCTAAATGATAATTAAATTAAAACCTCTCGGGAAAAGATTGCCCTCGCAAAAAGTATTGTGAAGAAGTATTTTATTTTGCAATAATGTGTTTTGATATTCTGGTCTTGGCCCCCTTGATATTTTTTCTGTTTTTTGTAAATATTTGTTGTCATACCGGTAACAAACACCTACAGAAACACCTTATCTGTGAAAATATCAACTGTCACGGTTCATGAGATACAGCGTGCTGACAGACAGATGGACAGACAGCGGAGACTCAGTAATAGGGACCCCTTCGGGTACGGAACCTTTGAAATTTAAAGCGCTCGAAAATACGATAGCTTAATGTTACTGCAATAATGTCATTTTTAAACTATCGCGGTTTTTAACACTCATACTTATAGAATTCGGGACTTCACGCGAAATACTATTTACTTACATTCACCGACGTTTCGAGCACGTTGCAGCGCCCGTGGTCGCGGTTGGACTGAGGCGAGGATCGACAAAAACCACGAAGTTATTTCTTGTCGAACTACCCTCCGTTGCGCGTTGTTATTACAACGAAGGATAAGGCCGGCGACACACTACACTCACTACGTCAGTTTTAATTGGCACAGTTTTACGTTCAAGTTTATTAATCACTGAATTCCACATCCCGGAGAGCTTGTATCCATCATCCCTATTGAAATTTTTGTGTTTTCTGATTTCAATGGCTTCACGCACCATACGTGGATAATAATGGCGATCAGTGGAGAGGACTTTCGGTTGGTGAAGTTCGATCCAGTGATTAATGCCCGAATCAAGGTGTTCTGCTATTGCCGATTTGTTCAACTGACGATTTTTTACAGCTGCAATATGTTCTTTGACCCTTTCCGCGATGGTCCGCTTGGTTTGGCCTATGTAGGAACTACCGCAGCTGCAATCTACTTTGTAGACACCTGGTGTTTGCAGAGGGATGATGTCCTTTGGTGTTCGCACGTACCTAGCCACTTTGGTTAATGGTTTAAAGATCGCCCGAATGGAGAACCGCCGTAAACACGACCCGATCTTGTCCGTTATTCCCTTTATATATGGCAGATAAGCTGGTTGACGTTCCGGCCTCACTCTCCTCGGTGCACGTCGTGCCTTTCTACTACTCGCTGCATACCCATTCATCTTCAGTATCTCCTGAACATAGTCTAACTCCTGCTGTAAATGCTCAGGGTCGCAGAGGTCATTGGCTCGCTTGATGAGCGTGGAGCTGACTGATTTCAAATGAAGTGGGTGATGATGCGAGGAGGCGTGCAGGTATCTGTTTGTGTGAGTGGGTTTGCGATACACAGTGTGGGCCAAGGAACCATCTGTTCTCACCATCAATTTGACGTCAAGGAAAGACAATGACCTGTTGTTCTCAATTTCATACGTAAACCGTGTTTTCACATGTAATGAGTTGAGATACTCGGTAAAACAAACCACCTGCTCCCTGTTGCCTTTAAATATGCAGAATATATCATCTACATACCTTTTCCACAACCTGATCTGACCTTGGACATCCTGGAATACCATGTCTTCTATATGCTCCATCCAAATATTTGCCACTACTGGTGCTAACGGACTTCCCATAGCTACGCCGTCTATCTGGAGGTAGTATTGGTTGTGGTAAAGGAAGTAGTTTCCTTCTATGCAACTTCGAAGCAACGTTGTATAACCAATTGGCAGGCCATTCTCTCTTACCTTGGTCTCGACTATCCGCAGACAATCCTGTATTGGAACGTTGGTAAATAAAGACTCCACGTCAAAACTTACCAAGAGCTCGTCCGGTTCCAGCTTAATGTCTTGGATAATGTCCACAAAATGGCGAGAGTCTTTGACAAAGGACGGTGTTTTCCCCACCAATGGCTGCAGTGCTTTGGCAATGTGTTTTGCTAGATCGTAAGTGGGAGAGTTAATTTGACTCACAATTGGTCGCAGTGGCACATTGGGCTTATGCACTTTGGGCAAGCCATATAGTTTGGGTGGTTGCGTAATCTTTGGTCTGTGTAAATGGTTGAACTCATCCTCTGCAAAATCTTCTTCGTGTTCCTTAATCACTTTCCGTATACTATGTGTTACTCTGGCAGTAGGATTATAATTTACCAGCTTATATGTCTGTATGTCCTCGAGCAAAGCGCGTATCTTGTCCTCATAGTCTGTGGTTTGAATCACTACGGTGGCGTTGCCTTTATCAGCTTTGAGTACCAGTACCTCATCATTGTTCCTCAAAGCAGCAAGCGCCTCGCGCTCTTCTCTGGAAGTGTTGCTTTTGGGCAGGCGTGCCTTACGTAAGACGTGTGAAACGTCTTGCCGTAGTATCTCAGCCTCCCCATAAGGCACTTTGTTTCGGGCGATGGCCTCCTCCACACCACATATAATATTTTCATACGGCACTTTACTCGGTGTGATCGCGTAATTTAATCCCTTCTGCAGTACGTTCAAGGTTGGCTGGTCTAAGTTCACATTTGACAAATTGATCACTGTATCATTAAAATTTGATAGTGTGGAACAAGCCTTATTTTGTGAGTGCGTAATTTTCTTCTGTGAAGCCGTTAATTTGCTAAATTTCTTTTCTTGTGTTTCACTGCTTAGTTCGTTTGTTCTCTCCGCTTGTTTATACGTAATGCGATGAACTAAGTCGAAATCACTCCCGGTCAACACTTCACTGCATTCCAAATGTAACACATACAACGCACTGTGTATCTTGTCTAACTCGCCATGGTTGTTTTTTATTAACTGTCGTAGTAAACGACCACTCGAGTGTCTTAGAATCTTATCCGAGAAAGCAATGTCCTCACGCGGCTTAATCTGAACGCACTTAGGAATAATATTCCAATCACGGCACTTTTTTAAAAATGTGAGTGAGGTACTTATACGCGCGTTATTTTTAAAAAAGTATGTGTTACATTTGGAATGCAGTGAAGTGTTGACCGGGAGTGATTTCGACTTAGTTGATCGCATTACGTATAAACAAGCGGAGAGAACAAACGAACTAAGCAGTGAAACACACGAAAAGAAATTTAGCAAATTAACGGCTTCACAGAAGAAAATTACGCACTCACAAAATAAGGCTTGTTCCACACTATCAAATTTTAATGATACAGTGATCAATTTGTCAAATGTGAACTTAGACCAGCCAACCTTGAACGTACTGCAGAAGGGATTAAATTACGCGATCACACCGAGTAAAGTGCCGTATGAAAATATTATATGTGGTGTGGAGGAGGCCATCGCCCGAAACAAAGTGCCTTATGGGGAGGCTGAGATACTACGGCAAGACGTTTCACACGTCTTACGTAAGGCACGCCTGCCCAAAAGCAACACTTCCAGAGAAGAGCGCGAGGCGCTTGCTGCTTTGAGGAACAATGATGAGGTACTGGTACTCAAAGCTGATAAAGGCAACGCCACCGTAGTGATTCAAACCACAGACTATGAGGACAAGATACGCGCTTTGCTCGAGGACATACAGACATATAAGCTGGTAAATTATAATCCTACTGCCAGAGTAACACGTAGTATACGGATATTGATTAAGGAACACGAAGAAGATTTTGCAGAGGATGAGTTCAACCATTTACACAGACCAAAGATTACGCAACCACCCAAACTATATGGCTTGCCCAAAGTGCATAAGCCCAATGTGCCACTGCGACCAATTGTGAGTCAAATTAACTCTCCCACTTACGATCTAGCAAAACACATTGCCAAAGCACTGCAGCCATTGGTGGGGAAAACACCGTCCTTTGTCAAAGACTCTCGCCATTTTGTGGACATTATCCAAGACATTAAGCTGGAACCGGACGAGCTCTTGGTAAGTTTTGACGTGGAGTCTTTATTTACCAACGTTCCAATACAGGATTGTCTGCGGATAGTCGAGACCAAGGTAAGAGAGAATGGCCTGCCAATTGGTTATACAACGTTGTTCGAAGTTGCATAGAAGGAAACTACTTCCTTTACCACAACCAATACTACCTCCAGATAGACGGCGTAGCTATGGGAAGTCCGTTAGCACCAGTAGTGGCAAATATTTGGATGGAGCATATAGAAGACATGGTATTCCAGGATGTCCAAGGTCAGATCAGGTTGTGGAAAAGGTATGTAGATGATATATTCTGCATATTTAAAGGCAACAGGGAGCAGGTGGTTTGTTTTACCGAGTATCTCAACTCATTACATGTGAAAACACGGTTTACGTATGAAATTGAGAACAACAGGTCATTGTCTTTCCTTGACGTCAAATTGATGGTGAGAACAGACGGTTCCTTGGCCCACACTGTGTATCGCAAACCCACTCACACAAACAGATACCTGCACGCCTCCTCGCATCATCACCCACTTCATTTGAAATCAGTCAGCTCCACGCTCATCAAGCGAGCCAATGACCTCTGCGACCCTGAGCATTTACAGCAGGAGTTAGACTATGTTCAGGAGATACTGAAGATGAATGGGTATGCAGCGAGTAGTAGAAAGGCACGACGTGCACCGAGGAGAGTGAGGCCGGAACGTCAACCAGCTTATCTGCCATATATAAAGGGAATAACGGACAAGATCGGGTCGTGTTTACGGCGGTTCTCCATTCGGGCGATCTTTAAACCATTAACCAAAGTGGCTAGGTACGTGCGAACACCAAAGGACATCATCCCTCTGCAAACACCAGGTGTCTACAAAGTAGATTGCTGCTGCGGTAGTTCCTACATAGGCCAAACCAAGCGGACCATCGCGGAAAGGGTCAAAGAACATATTGCAGCTGTAAAAAATCGTCAGTTGAACAAATCGGCAATAGCAGAACACCTTGATTCGGGCATTAATCACTGGATCGAACTTCACCAACCGAAAGTCCTCTCCACTGATCGCCATTATTATCCACGTATGGTGCGTGAAGCCATTGAAATCAGAAAACACAAAAATTTCAATAGGGATGATGGATACAAGCTCTCCGGGATGTGGAATTCAGTGATTAATAAACTTGAACGTAAAACTGTGCCAATTAAAACTGACGTAGTGAGTGTAGTGTGTCGCCGGCCTTATCCTTCGTTGTAATAACAACGCGCAACGGAGGGTAGTTCGACAAGAAATAACTTCGTGGTTTTTGTCGATCCTCGCCTCAGTCCAACCGCGACCACGGGCGCTGCAACGTGCTCGAAACGTCGGTGAATGTAAGTAAATAGTATTTCGCGTGAAGTCCCGAATTCTATAAGTATGAGTGCAATAATGTCAATTCTAAGACGGGTGATCATTTTCGCCATTTACAAGAATTTGCCTTTTAAGCATTTATTCCAGTTGCTAGAAACATGATAAGTATTATTTACGCCAACTTGATGACCATACATAAGAGCAACTTGGAAAATTTCAACACGGTACTCCACCAACTGGGACAAAATAGATAATAGAGAAATGTGAACATAATTATAATCTCCGCTTAGCTAGACTATAATGTACCTATGTTTAGCGGAACTGACAAACACTTACTTATTTATAGGTACTAATAATTTAAAGAAAAATTGTTTGATTGTTTGTTTGTTTCCATTGAATAGGCTCCTACATCTGAATTTTTTCTATTACTGTTACTGGGACTGGGAAGCTACTCTATACCCGGGTTACAAAGGCTATATTTTTGCTCCCGTGATCGGGAACGGGAACTACGCGGATGAAACCGTGTGAAGTCGGCTGGTTTCTCATATTAGGATGGAATTCTGCTTACATTTCGTAGAATTTGATTCCGGATTATGTTTACTGACGTTCAATATTCATACAATATTTTACTATTCAGTAGAAGCTAAATCATTTTCCGCTATTGGGGCCTTGAGCATATCCTAAACATGTACGTTTTATGTTGGCATACTGAAGTTTTGTGTAAAGAGTTTGCTGATTAATCTTAACGATATTTCCTAAATTTTTGTAAATATTTTGGTGCTCCGGGTTATTTTTATCGGAAACGCTCGTAATTATATATATTACTAGCTAACCCGGCAAACGTTGTTTTGCCATGAATATTATTTCTAGGATTTTTTTTTACTTCAATAAAAATATCGCGATGAAAAAGTAGGGGTTGATCATAGAGGGTTGAAATTCAGGGTTGTTTGTATTTTCTAATGCTGTACTAAGCATAAAAAATATCTAAAAATTAAAAAAAATTGTGGTGGACTACCCGTTACATTTAGGGGGATGGAAACTAGATGTTGTCCGATTCTCAGACCTACCCAATGTGCACAGAAAATTTCATGAGAATCGGTCAAGCCGTTTCGAAGGAGCGTTTCCGTGCTTTGAAAGGCGCGTCTCTACTGTCGTCAGTAACATGATAGCAAATCAAAAAATCTAAAAGCCAGGTGACAAAGAAGCCAGCATTGCTACGAGGGGTTTTTATAATACCAATATTATATAATGGAAGAATTCGTGAAATACATTTCTGACAATATTTTTTTAATATAAACATACGGTCCATATTTACAAAGAACCGGACACAGGGGTAACTCACTAATAACTTCATAACTGTCAAAGTGACTTTGTACTGAAATTCGTTGAAACCAAAACTACTACTAGGGCTGCCAACACGAAATGTAATTTCTTTTTCAGAGTCAAATAAAAGTGTCAGCATTTCTTTTTGAACTGTACATGATTTATTTTTTAGGGTTCCGTACACAAAGGGTAAAATCATCAGGTTATATATATACATAGTATTTACGTAGGTTCTAAATCGAACTTTATAAATTCTTAAAAAATAATCAAAATTATCCAAAATCGACACAAAACACAACAATTCGTGGCTAGGACAACCCTCCTTTCGCGCAGTCAGTTAAAAAGTAACCTATGTCCTTCACTTAAACTCAAACTATCTTTATAACAAATTTCATCAAAATCGGTTTAGTGGTTTAGGCATGAAAACGTAACAGACAGACAGACAAAGTTACTTTCGCATTTATAATATTAGTAGGGATTTCTGTATTACATGGTGTCTTGTCTGAGTTCTACTAATGTGAAAATATTTCATTATTACTCTAATACATATACATTTTCTGCAGGTACCTATGTCAATATTTACACTCAATATTAACTTCAATATATAACAGGTTTGTTATAACCTTAAACCCTAATCGTGGTCTAAGCTCATTACACGACTTTTCTAACAAATCCAAACACAGCTATGATACGATGTTCAATCATGAAGTTACAGTTCATATCTTACGACTCCATCATCAGATCAGTTTGACAGCACCATATTATTGTATTGTTATCAGAACTACAAACATCTGCCAATTTTCATGACGCTACGATCCTTGGAAGATGCTTAAATTAGTTACCTGAGATTCCATTGCATAGTTTTACAAGTCAATTAAAAAAAGGTTTGTTATAACCTTGAAACCTAAGCCTGGTCAAAGTTCATTACAAGACTTTTCTGACGAATCCAAAAACAGATATAATACTATATTCCATCATGAAGTTCCAGTGCATATCTTCCGGCTCCATCATCAGATCAGTTCGACAGCACCATATTATTGTATTGTCATCAGAACTACATACAACTGCCAATTTTCATGACCCTACGATCCTTGGAAGCTGGTTAAATTAGCTACCTTAGATTATACTTGTTTTCTGTGCCTATCTTCCGGCTCCATCATCATATCAGTTTGACAGTACCATATTATTGTATTGTCATCAGAACTACATACAACTGCCAATTTTCATGACCCTACGATCCTTGGAAGCTGGTTAAATTAGCTACCTTAGATTCCACTTGTTTTCTGTGCCTATCTTCCGGCTCCATCATCATATCAGTTTGACAGTACCATATTATTGTATTGTCATCAGAACTACATACATCTGCCAATTTTCATGACGCTACGATCCTTGGAAGATGGTTAAATTAGTATCCTTAGATTCCATTACATTGTTAGTTACATACACGACGACCTAATAAAAGCTTATTAATAAACCGGCCAAGTGCGAGTTGGACTCGCCCATGAAGGGTTTCATAGCAGCAAGTAACATAATAAAAAAGTTCTTGTTCGTTGTAACTTGGATTGATGTTTTAACACGTTCGCAGTGGTAGTGATTTTTCTAACCGAAAATTGCGGTTTATGACGTATTAAAAAAAAACTACCAGCTCTATTTCGTTCAAACCAATTTTCTTTGGTAGTTTATATGGCAATGTACATCATACATTTTTTTTAGATTTATCATTTTCTTAGTTTAGAAGTTAGAGGGGGGGGGGGGGACACTCATTTTTCCACTTTGGAAGTGTCTCTTGCGCAAACTATTCACTGTAGAAAAAAATGATTTTAGGAACCTCAATAACATTTTTGAAGACCTGTCTATAGATACACCACACGTATGGAATTGATGAAAAAAAAAAAATTTGAGTTTCAGTTCTGAGTATGGGGACCCCCAAAATTTACTGCTTTTTTTCTAGTTTTATATAAGAATCTTAATGCGATTCACAGAATACATGTAGTTACCAAGTTTCAATAGCATAGGTCTTATAGTTTCGGAGAAAGGTGGCTGTGACACACGGACGGACAGACAGACAGACAGACAGACATGACGAATCTATAAGGGTTCCGTTTTTGCCATTTGGCTACGAAACCCTAAAAATGAGTTTTTAAGATGTGCTCCCATACAACAACTGTGATTTTTTGCCGATTTTTGGCACGGAACCTTCCGTACGTCTCGCACTTGGCCGGTTTTTACCCGTTGAGCACAGAAGCCGGGTCTTACCCTTTGGTTACGGAATCATAAAAAATAATAACAAACCATTAAACATCACAACAATCATTTAATGACACACATACATCAACGTTCCCACCCACAAGGCACCGTCATCTTACACTGCTGGTAACACGTGAACACACAAGTGATGGCAGCATCACGACCTAAGGAAGTACACTGTTTTGCTATGAAGCAGTTCTTCATACATGGTGACCGGTGCTTTGTACACGAATGGTGGTAACGCAGGTTTGTCTTGGTTCCATCGTCTTCCCCCTTTCTTCCTATATCCAGGTCTATATAGTCTCCACTTATGGATTCAGCCGAGTGATCTTTATTGAATGGAGAGTAAACGTATCTTGAAAAGTCGGTTCTGAATTGGTTTTCGTAAGACTTCTCTGGGGCTGGCTAAAAATTATATTTTTTAAATTAAATTACACGATGTGTATGGTAAGTATTACAGAACGGCCCTGGTATGCTTATATCCTCTGTCTTTCATAAATAATACAAGTTACAATGGTAATTTTTAATATCACTAAAGTGGCAGACAAGGCCCACCTGATGGAAAGTCGTCACCGTAACTTATGGACGTTTGCAACACCAGAGACGTTATTTTCGTTTAACGTTAGGAAAATCCTACAGAGCTGCTCTACCGGACTCCTAACGTCTAAAAACTACACGTTTCCTACCTAATTTCTACGATTGGGAGCCCCGGGTAAGCCCTTGGAAGGAAGACGCCATGACTTCCAACAGACCTTGGTTTTCACTGCGGCTATAAAGAAAAGAAGAAAATTATAAATAACTTACAAGTATAATCAAAACTATTGGCGAAGAATATTTATCATTCTCTTTATCATCAGTGCTCGAATCATAATATGACTTCGAAGATGGATTTGCTTCTATGCCGACCTGAAATTTGAAATAATGTGACCAACATTCAGATCTTTCTACCTTAACTTACCGAGTGTCTTAATCAGCTATCAATGCCAAGTCGCTTTTTTTTAAAAGGGGCAATGCTGTGCTACAGACTTCAACCACAGGGCGGAAACTCCATACAAAAGATTCGTTTTCAATTCTGTCACCTACACTAAAACATGCAATGTTTGTACAGAGCTTGAATGTGTGTGTGACCAATAAGACTAAGCAAATGTTACTTCATGACACCCGCCAACAGCTGTAACGGGAATGGCGGGGGTGGTAAAACTTCGTGAGTGGAGGGCAGGAAGTTGCCAATCGGTATGTAATACCACTGTATAAAGAAAAAAAAACCTATGATCTGTAGGCTGTGGTAATGCTAGATAATATATTATCTTTGCTTCTACCGACAAAAACCACATGGTGCCTGCCAATTGACTGCGGCCCGGAGTTCCGGGTACGTCCTTGGAAGGATAACCTTAGGGCTGCCGACAAAATCTTTAGAAAAAAGTGAAAAATCTTTATTCACATTATAACGCTTATGAACGTCCAAATGTTTGCTTCTACATTTACATTTACTGCCAGATTTGCAACGCAATAGGTAGAGCTGGAAAAAAAAGAACTTGGCAGTACAACTCCGGCCATAAAACCTGGCAATAAAACTTTGCCCGCTATTTCGGCCTATCCAAAGGGATTGAGTTTCATCCCACTTGTTGGAAGTCGAGTGTTACCCCGCTTCTTTGGGGCTAACGCAAGGTCGCCCATCCCGCTACTATGAGGTGCGATGCACCTAGAAACTTGAGTTTATAAAGTAAGTTACCTTCTAATTTAGACACCCACTAAGGTTTCTTTCAGACAAAGAGCGGTCAGGAGATCAGGCGTTAGGCGTTCCCATTCTGCGTTCAAGCGTGCAGTTGCTCACGAATAGCGGAGTTAGTGAGCAATGCGGTCAGAAATGAGTTCAACTATGTAAGGTTAAACAAAAAATGCAAAACTGACCTCTTGAGCTTCTGACCGCGTGAACGTTTTCTGTCTAACAGATCTCTAAGAAAGGGTATTTCTAAATTCTATACGTAAGAAGTACATCTAATTTGGAAACCGTTTATAGCACGCTGCGCTATCAGGGCTACAAGTGCTTCATTACCGAAATCAGCCGACAAAAAATACTCACAGCGTATAAAAACATAGCAATTTTCAAAACCACATTCATTTTTTTCAAAACGACATTCAATTTTCAATTACAACTCACAGCTAGGTAATGGTCACAGTTTTAGGTTATAATTTGAGATTAACAAAACACGCATCACGCTAATACGATCTGAAATCAATTAATACACGCCTTGAAATTGGTTTGTACTAGTTAATGCCTGTTACTTTTCCATAAGAAGACGTAGGTAATTTCCTGAGACATCCTTCTGAGGGCTTAACCTCTCCCGTCCGCGTCCATTGGCCGTGGCCGTCGTGTGGTGTTAGTCCGGCATAGCATCCACGAGGGATTTCCACGTAGGTATAAAAAAAGTAGAAAAAAAACTAATATTTATGGATCAACATCATCTAGTCCAAATTAAGCTAATATAAGCTTATGTTATGGAATCCAGACGACTGATAAACATAATTATATAATACAAATACAAACCTACATATCTATACTTATAATAAAACTGTTGAGGGTCGAGAGTCTGTACATGGGAGATATATAAGTTCTCTAATCGATACTGAATCCGAAAATGTAATTTAAAATTTTCAGGGCTGTCTGTCTGTCTGTCTGTCTGTATCCCGAATAAGTATCACGCCGAAACTACTGAATCGATTTGAATGAAACTTGGCACAATCAGAGCTTATAATCCGAGGAAGGTTTTAGGATACTTTTGATCCCGATATTTTGCGTGGTTCCTTTGGGAGAGGGGATGAAAGACAGAACGGTTTTTCAGTAGTAACTTCTCAATGCGTGGTCCGATTTCAAATATTGTTTTAGTATTGGAAAGGGAGTAGGTACTTGAAGTATCATTTCACACAAGTTTCGATATTAAAGGTTTTGTAGTTCAGGAATTAGAGACATCTCAACTTTCGCAAAACCAAGAATTCAATGGTTCCTTTGAATGTAAGGGTTATTCTAAACGGGCGTGTTGGCTTTAGAGCGTAAATTCGGTTTTCAAATTTCTTTACGATCGTAAGAAATCAGCGCGGCGCGGCGCACATAGCCGTATAGTGCCAATTGTCGGTACCAACAAGTTTGATACTTTTGTTTTCCTTGATGTATTACCGGTGTCATATTCTTAGTCTAAGCGTTCAATCTTTTAATTTAATTTTTATGTTAGTAATATTAGTTAATAAATTATTGATTATTTTATTACAAATTGATTGATATTAAGTAGTGATAGACACTGACATCATAAAATTAATAAAGTTGACATTTATTTACCTAACTAATATCAATATTGCAATTAGAAATACCGAACCGAAGGAATCGACGTGCATGCATGAAAAGAAAAATGAAAGTTGAAGAAGCAAGTGAGGTGTGTATGGAGCGTGCCGTGTGGCGCTCGGTTCTTTCTACCTACCCCGCAAGGGATTTGGCGTGAAGATAGTATAGTATATAATACACACATACATGAAAACGGTCCATAAGTTTTTTTTTAAAGTATCTAAATACACGAAAATTGTAGAAAGTAATGGACAATACTCTATTTTACACTATAAATATTTAAATTTGACTCTCATAGTTAAAAACAATAATATTAACATAGCAATGCGCAGGCGCTTGGCATGGTCCGATGTTTTGCTGCCTACTGCAGATTCAGTGCTGGCAGGAACATTAAAATATTTTTAATAAAAACTAATAAAAACCGGTGACTCTCGCTCCGGCTAAAACCGGTGACTCTCGCTCCGGCTCGTACCTGATACAAAGGTTAGCCATTGCCATCCAGCGCGGAAATGCGGCGAGCGTTTTGGGCACCTTTGCACCGGGTACGACCCGGGGTGGGTTATTAAGCTAACAATTTGTGTTAGTTTTACTTTAGTTTTAATTGTGACATTTATGTAATATTAATTCTTTTTAATAAATAATCAATATATTGTTGGATATTCTCACACAACATCATCTAGCCCAAACTAAGCTATAAGCTTGAGCTATGGGATCTAAATCTAATCTTAATTGATAGTAGGTGTTTTTCATTTACAACAACCAAATATTTGTTAAGAGGTTTGTGCATAACAATGCACACCGCCAAGAAAAAGCCATTCCGTATCGGCATTGATCGATTATTAGATACCTACTAAGATGAATTTTGGGAGGGACCGAACTGAGTTTCTTGGGGTGTTCTTCTCAGTTTTTAGCATTTCCGAACCCCCAGTAGAGTCACAAAAATGTTGACAAACCTATTTTATTTTTTAAATTTCCAAGGTAATAAATTTTATTTTATTGTATTTTATCGGCTCTTTCAGGGCTCAATCATTTTGGGCAACAGACATTAGTCGTAAAAATTTAACAATTTAGGTTCCATCCTCGTAGTCGAGAACTCGTCGTCTTTCGAAATATTTACTGTGCTTATGGGAAAATTAGTGTTCAGTCTACACCGCAAATCGATAAATGTTGGCTTGACTGAAAGTAATTTTAATACAATTCATGAAAAATATTTATTATACTAGCGGTCGTCACGCGGTTTCACCCGTGTAGTTCCCGTTCCCGTGGGAATACGGGAATAAAATATAGCCTATGTTCACCGCAAAGAGTGTAGCTTTCCAACAGTGAAAGAATTTTTCAAATCGGTCCAGTAGTTCCGGAGCCTATTCGTTACAAACAAACAAACAAACAAACGAACAAACAAAAAAACAAATCTTTACTCTTTATGATATTAGTATAGATACACAAGATCACCAGAAGATAAAATAAACGCAGCTTCTCACTTTATTTGAAGTTGGCCTTGGATTTTAAAATACCAGTCAAGCTTTGTAAACAGATCCGTTTTTCTCCATTATTTAATTTTACCATCTGCTATGGCTTGTTCCACATCCATGTATATAGGGACTGTTCTAGTTTAAATTGATTGACTGATTGGTTATTAGGTCATCTACAACAAGGTTCTTAGCAGTGGTGAGACCACGCCCCCTTGTGGACAACCTTTGCCCATGGCTGCGCACTGGTTTCTGCTTGTCTGTAGCTTTAAAATGAGTTTGTTTAGCATTTTATCTATCCATTCACTGACTACCGTGTATACTCGGTGTTTTGCCAGTGCCGTGGTTATGCTTCTTCTGTCGAAAGCTCCCTCTATGTTTATGAAAGTGCCGAGGCACATTGACTGATTGATTCTGGATGACCTCTTCTATTTTGTGTACCACTGCATGTAGTTCTGAGTCTGTGGACTTGCCGGGGGCATTATGCGCGTTGGTTGGAATGCAGTGGATTATTTTGAAGGGCCGTCCCTCGATTGTCTCTGTCACACAATCTTTCCAGAGTTTATAGCAGAAAAGACGAAGGGCTTATCGGTCTGTATAACCAGAGGTCTGAATCACAAACATAATCCCTTTACCGGGTTTTGGTATAAAGATCATTTAGACCTCTCTCCACAGTCTGGGGTCACAGTTCCATTCATTGTCTGGCGTATAGATACTATGTAACTGACTATAACAACTTGTTTGGTTTTCCACCAGCCACATGAGTGTCTGCAGCAATTGGCATTCTGGGAAGTGCGTTTGTATCAAAATACTCTCGGCTTCTTTTCATGATAGTTAACGTTAGTAGAATGATGTAGTGGTAATTTATATGTTACTAGCTGACCCGCGCAACTTCGTTTGCGTGATAAATGAAGAACCGCTCGGCCGATTTTGTGCAAACTTCACATAAACCATCTACTAAACAGTCCAAACAAAGCCTAAACATTTCGTCTAGACAGGTGAGCCCGTTCTTGAGTTATAAAATTACAACGAAAAATTGGCATTGATTTCTATATTAATACGCTTTTATTAGGTCGTCGTGTATGTAACTAACAATGTAATGGAATCTAAGAAAACTAACTTAACCATCTTCCAAGGATCGTAGCGTCATGAAAATTATCTGATGTATGTAGTTCTGATGACAATACAATAATATGGTACCGTCAAACTGATATGATGATGGAGCCGGAAGATAGGTACTGAAAACAAGTGGAATCTAAGGTAGCTAATTTAACCAGCTTCCAAGGATCGTAGAGTCATGAAAATTGGCTGCTGTATGTAGTTCTGATGACAATACAATAATATGGTACCGTCAAACTGATATGATGATGGAGCCGGAAGATAGGCACTGAAACTTCGATGGAAAAAGTGGAATCTAAGGTAGCTGATTTAACCAGCTTCCAAGAATCGTAGCGCCATGAAAATTTGCAGATGTATGTAGTCCTGATGACAATACAATAATATAGTACTGTAAAACTGATATGATGATGGAGCCGGAAGATAGGTACTGAAAACAAGTGGAATCTAAGGTAGCTAATTTAACCAGCTTCCAAGGATCGTAGAGTCATGAAAATTGGCAGCTGTATGTAGTTCTGATGACAATACAATAATATGGTACTGTCGAACTGATATGATGATGGAGCCGGAAGATAGGTACTGAAAACAGGTGGAATCTAAGGTAGCTAATTTAACCAGCTTCCAAGGATCGTAGGGTCATGAAAATTGGCAGCTGTATGTAGTTCTGATGACAATACAATTATATGGTACCTACTGTCAAACTGATATGATGATGGAGCCGGAAGATATGCACTGGAACTTCATGATGGAATGTCGTATTATATCTGTTTTTGGATTCGTCAGAAAAGTCTTGTAATGAACTTTGACCAGGCTTAGGTTTTAGGTTAATAAGAAACCTTTTTTTTTTTCAATAATATGGCGCTGTCAAACTGATCTGATAATGGAGGCGTAAGATATGAACTGTAACTTCATGATTGAACATCGTATCATAGCTGTGTTTGGATTTGTTAGAAAAGTCTTGTAATGAACTTTGACCACGATTAGGGTTTAAGGTTATAACAAACCTGTTATATATTGAAGTTAATATTGAGTGTAAATATTGACATAGGTACCTGCATAAAATGTATATGTATTAGAGAAATAATGAAATATTTTCACATTAGTCGAACTCAGACAAATCACCATGTAATACAGAAATCCCTACTAATATTATAAATCCGATAGTAACTGTCTGTCTGTTACGTTTTCACGCCTAAACCACTGAACCAATTTTGATGAAATTTGTTATAAAGATAGTTTAAATTTAAGGGAAGGACATAGACTACTTTTTAACTGACTGCGCAAAAGGAGGGTAATGATTTAATGCGATAACAACTTCTACCTCTACTTTCTCGCGGATGAAGCCGCAGGGAACAGCTAGTAAAGGTATAAATGTTGTGACAAAAAGTATAAAATAAATAAATGGTTTAAAAAACCCTAGAAAAATACGCTTTTATACTGCACGAAAAAAACAAAAATAAATTATGGATCGTTCAAGTTGCCTCTATTTCTAGGCTGAAGTGTAAACTATGTGCTTTTTTAGTTATAATATTTAATTGTAATAGCGTGGGGCGCTAGAACAAGAAAGACTTTTTTGTAAACAAATCCCTATTAATACTAATCCTTTTATAATAAAAATCCTGGCGAAAGCTGCATGAGGTCGCACAAGAGCATAACGTTTATGCTGCCAAAGGTAACGCATCTTCTTTCAGGCAATTAAGTAGATACATGAGGGGAATACGTTAACAGTGGCAAAATGTAGAGTTCTTGTTCGAGAACGAGATATCTTTGGTTACCTTTGATAACCCGCTTGGGGATATATGCGTTTGTATTCTTATTACATGATTACTATTGTACTAAATATCTCGGAATGCCGAAACTTTAAGGACCTAGCAATGAATTATCTAATAGAGATCCGTAATGGTAATAGGTTTGCTCCTATTACGCGGGCGTCACAAAAAACTGGCAAAAGTGGGTGCTGAAAATGCGTAGGCGTGATTAACTACTTTATTTATCAAGTAAGCGTGTTATGCATTTCAATTAAAGCTTATCATCGTTAATACATTTCCGAAATATAAAATGATATTAATAATAGTAAAAGTCACAATAGATATATAAAAGCGTGACAGTGTAAATTAATAGTTTAAAAACACGAGAAAAACACTCTTTTATGTATAAATGTGACCTTATCCTTAATCTGACAAAACATCATGCAGCTTCCGCCAGGAAAGTCTTTCCTGTCCCAGCGCCCCACGCTTTTGCAATCAAATATTATAACTAAAAGCACATAGTTTTTACTTCAGCCTAGAAATAGAAGCAACTTGAACGATCCATAATTTACTTTTGTTTTTTTCGTGCAGTATAAAAGCGTATTTTTCTAGGGTTTTTTAAACCATTTATTTATATATAGTTTAATTTATTGTTTTCGAGTAATTAAGTGATTTAGTGGTCATTATATAATGTATATTTGCCTTTGAAAATGCCGAAAGGTTCCACCAAGTGCCATCAATCAAAAGTATAAATAATTCTTTTCATGTGTGGGTCAGGCCGCCGCGCCGTCAGGTTTTTATAGCCGTCCCAATCCTGGTCTGGTTCCTCACAGGTGTTCCATAATTACCAGTTATGAAAATGGTGTGTTAATATGTTATTATCAATACCACACGAATAGTGACTACCTGCCTTGCGTATAATACCTACACCTACGCTGTTCGTGAAGAAAATAGTGCAACTGTAAAAGCTTATAACTTGGTCAGTTTTCGTTAGTTTAATTAATTTTTTTTTATACAGTATTTTGAAGCGAAACTCTAGTCGGGGTATCTGAGCTTTGCACTATACAAAAGTTCACGTTGTATATCGACCATAAATATTTATATACAATGTATTATACGTCACAAAGTACTAAGATTGTTTGGTCACGCTAGAATTAGACTATTTTTGTTAAAATTTTCGTATTCAAAAATGGAACATCGAGCGACATGACCACTCTCTGAGAGCCTCTCGGCGGTACTAAATCGTATTTGTTCACGTATCTGCATTTATAGGGGTTCACAAAATACTTTGTAAAAAAAAATCTGTATATTAGTTACATAAAAAGAAATATTTTTATTGTCAAAGGAGAAGTTCTGACATAATATTACATAATTATCATAATGATTTAAACTACAGAAGCTGGTGAAAAGACTACTTTATTTTGGTGAAATTTCTCAGTATTTGAGCAAACTTTACAGTCATTTTTCTCTAAAAAAAGGAACCTACCTGATATCAGATTATTCTACAAACAGATAGCCAACGCCCTATGCAATTGCTTCGTATACCTTGTTTATTACATTTATAAGTAATTTGACATTAATTTAAGCATCGAAAACTATGCAAATCGTATGATTTGAAAAACCTGTCTTACTTTCGTTGATAATTACCATATGTAATCCGTTGTTAGGTAAAATATGTTTTAAGAAACGTTTAGAGAGCTAAATTTACTAAGTATGTTAGTGAATACCATGTTTGTACGATAAATATTTAATGACTTTAAATGCAATGAAAAGTATGGTTTCTGAGCAATATGGGGCGCGAAATAATGTTAGCCCTCTTAATCGTAAAAGAGCTTAATGATTAAGGCTATTGTAAAATAATTCAGTCCGCGCCGAAGGTGGGGACTGAATTGTTTTAGAATAGACTTGATGAGTCTGATGAAGAAGTGCCTCTCCTTTCGCGAACCTTACGTGACGTAAACGAAGTTGCGATGGTCAGCTAGTAATAGATAAATGTACACCCAGACACAAAACAAATGAATGTGCTCATCACACAAAGATACTTGTCCTGGGTGGGAATCGAACCCACGACCTCCGAATCCGTAGTCAGGCACACTAACTACTGGACCACGAGGCCAGTCCTTAATTAGTAATTTAGTGGTAATTTAGTGAGTAGATATTATACGTTCGTTGCACTAGTGTGGTAAAATGGTGTGTGTCGTTTTTATACGTCTAAGGTGACAGACAAGCATACGGATCACCTGATCATGCGTAGGTACCTTTTCATGTTGTTTTCATTCGATAATGCCTCGTTTCTTGCAATAGGTAGGTATTTACCCACGTCCTACATTGCCAAGGTAACGAAATTACGCTTGTTACATATTTACCGAAGCTTTGATGGTTAACCGTATCTTTATGCACATGCACACGTTCAAAGCCAAAGACCCCCAGAAGACGTCTGGCAAAAATGATTCTGTCAGCAGATTATTCGAACAAACGAGTTTCGGATTAACGTTCCAAGCTTCGAATATGAAACACATCTCAAAGTGGAAAGTTCTCCATATTTTTACAAAAACTGCTTCACAGCGGTTGTACATTAAGATTTTACACAAAACAGCAAAGGACCATTATCTTTGGACAGTTCATAAAGAAAAGAAAAAAGAATATAGTGAAAGCAGTCAAACACTAGTAGGACTCGAGCACGGAGGGTTCCGTACCAAAAAAACAACAAAATATCACGTCTCTTGTTCTTCTTTTCTGCCTCCATATTTTTCTTTTCTGATTTTAGTATTTTTTGTTATAGTGGTAACAGAAATACAACATCTGTTAAAATTTAAATGGGGTAGGTCTCACAGTTAATAAGAAACAGACTCGTGACATAAAGACAGACAGCAAAGTCTCATTAACGTGATGACGTTTTTACCCTTCAAGTACGAAACCCTAAAAATTCACACAGAGGATTTATACTTAATGTCTTAACAGTGTACAGTAATTTAAAAGAATTGCTTTGGGGATACCGCGTTATTAGAGTTTCGAGTCAAGGTACCTACTAATAAAAATATTAACACCGGCTAAGTACAGGGAAAATATTAATATTATTTATCGGTCCACGGAGACTAACGAATTTTTTATCCCTTGAATTTCGTAACGTAGACAAAAAATGAAAATATGAGAAAATTTATTATCCCATCTATCGAATCAACCTTTACCCCCACATAATAAAAACATACATACATACACACATGTAGTCAGGCTTATTGTACGCCCCGAAGGGGTAGGTAGACGCATAGTATACGCCCACATTTCACCTTATAGTTTTATGTCCCACGTACTAGGTGGTGGTGGTGAGCCTATTGCCGTGTTGAAATGGACAGGCGGAGGTCGTGACGACTCACAATTGAAAATTTACAAGCCACCCATTACGGCTTCAACTTGGCTTAGCGACTGTCATTTTACTGATCATCGGGTTTTAGTTCTCTACGCTATGAATCCTTTTGCGAAAGCGTTCCCTTAGTCGTCTCTTGTACACCTTCCTGTTGCCACACGGAGCCCCGTCGCCACACGTGGCATGGTTTAATAATTTACTATTTTATCACACTACTACTATTTTACAACATAACTTAAACTTTTTCAACAAGACGTAAATAAAACGTTTTGAAAAATATAGCTCCCACGGGCAACAAATATACATTCTAAGTGTAGGTCAGTTTACGAAGTCATGTTTATACTTACAGCGAGTAACGCATAATTCAAATAACGCGTTTAGGGTGCCTTTCCACTAAGCTACGTTGCTATGGATGCGTTTGACTTATACATTGTTCGGTCAATACATCCTCGGATGATTAATCTCTGCATAGCACATCTCTGGTGGAAAAGTAACCTAAGGGTTTGGTGTATTTCAAAATGTAATTATGATCAGAATACTTCGCCCTATTCTAGTTTTAGATGGTATATATTAACCCTGGAACCCTACATGGGGTGCTGGTGAACCCCAGACCGATTTGTTTTGTGAATATCTCAGTTACCTTACTAACCACAGATTTGCGCGTTACAGTACTTTAGTTTGGTGATTAGTGCTTGCGATTAATCAACGCCGCGACGACAGTCGTATAGTATGGTCACCTGTACAAGTGCTGTGGGGTGCGTCTGCACCCCAGTGTAGGAAAATAGGCAATAAGTGTTGGTAGTATTTTTATTCACTACTTGCTTTGGTTTTGTAGAAGTATTTGTATACACGCATGTATATATATTGTATGTATGTATATAAGTGCTATTGACAGCAATAATTCATTTTTACATTAAAAGTAAAGGTGATTTAGATGTTTTTCAAGCTTGGGCAAAAAAATGTTCCGTCGAAAGAGAAAACAGACATTGGCCACTGTGTTTATTTTACCAGTTACTAAATATGTTGCTGGAATTAACTCGTGGGTTTTCATTAGGTACTCAATAGTTTTGCAACAGGAAATACAAAGTTCAGACGTACATTTCTAAAACAATTTGGCTCAATTGTGAACATTTGCAAAAGCGTTACCGGGTACCATCTTTGAGGCGGGATCTGAAAAAGTCTATTGGAGCTATCCTCAAAAAATCTCAAGAATCTTCAGATCCTACTACTGCACCTTCAAGCCAAGGACATTGTGCCCTTTGTCCAAGCTTCAAGGACATAAAAATCAGGACTTTGTGCCTTAGGTGCAAAATACTAATTTTCTTAGAGCATCAGATCAAAGTTTCCACAAGGTGCTCAAATTAAGACTGATTTCATATATTAAGACTAATTTGATATCTTATGTTCCTAATTAATATTATTAAAACATACTATTTAATAATTGATGCATTTTTCAACAATTACAGAAATTTCAATTTGGGGTACTCCAGCACCCCCTGTAGGAAAATCGGTTGGCAAAATAGGTGTAGGGCTTAATAATAATAATAATAAATAATAAATCATTTATTTCGGGAAATATAATCCCATAAGTATTACATTACAATAAATTACAACCACAATAAAATTACAACAGCATTAAAATACAATTAAAAATAAAAATAAAAAATTCAAAAATTCAATACATAAAAATTAAAATATTGTAAGTAGGTACTGATATCAAAAATGTCATAACTTTATATTAATTCCATAAAATAGTCAAATAATAATAAATAAATCAAATAAGTATGTACACATCAATATTAATCATTATTTAAAAACATTTTCAAAATAAAACAAATTAATCAGAATAATTACATGATAAAATAAAATTAGAATAAATAATAAGCAAATAAATAATCCATAATATAATTTATACATACACAGACTAATGAAAACATAAATACACCGCTATCTCATATCATAATTTCAAAGCTAGGTAAATGTCGGTCACAACAATGCCCAATATAAACACAATCAATGCGACCCGCAATCATCGCCAGGACTGCATTAGAACTGTTCCTCACCCTGCGCACCAAGGACGCGCACCGCTTGCGCATGGTGGTGTGAAAACAGTCGGTGCGCGCATCCGCAAACATGCCCGAGGCACTACAAAAGCGAGGAAGGCCCAATACAGCCCTAAACGCGTTATTATATTGGATACGGAGTGCACTATAAGCAGCCTGCGTGTAGTTTGCCCACAGGCTGCACGTGTATAAGGAAGTGCAATATGTTTTAAATAGCATGATCTTAATGGAATCTGTGCATCGAGCAAACCTGCGTGCAATCATATTCGCCCTTACTGATAGCGCCCTCCGTTCTCTTTCTATGTCGACATTGTCTTTCAAATCAGTTGTCAGCCAGTGCCCCAGATACTTAAACTGTTCCACTCTGGCAAGGTTAACACCATTCAACGTAAGGGGTGGTACAGTTTGTGAGCTCCCCGCCCCACACTGAAATACCATGAACTGACTCTTGTTAGCATTATAGACAAGACCGTGTCTACCGGCATATTCTTCACAGACACTTAACAATCGTCGCAAGCCGCAGATCGACGCACTCAGCAGTACCATGTCATCTGCGTAGCTCAGATTGTTTACAGGTACGTCATCAATGTGGCAGCCAACATGCATACTGCTGAGCACATCGATCAGCTCGTTCATATAAATATTAAACAGTGTGGGCGAGGTTAACCCCCCCTGCCTCACCCCACACTTCATTTTATAAGGTTCCGACACTGCATTCGCCCACCTAACGGTATTGACCTGGCGTGCGTACCAATACCTGAAGATGTTCACAATACTTGAGGGTATGTTAATGTCTTCTAACTTTTTCCAGAGCACATCATACGACACCAGATCAAATGCTCTAGACAAGTCAAGGAAACATGCGTAAACTGGAGTTTTAAGCCTGTTATAGTATTTTACGGTGTGCTTGAGACACAGTATGGCACTCTCCGTCGACAACTTGGGACGAAAACCAAATTGGTTATCGTGTAAGCTCACAAATTTGTCCAACTGCATATCCAGCAGACCGTCCAACACCTTGGCCACTATAGTTGCCAGAGAGATTGGTCTGTAATTATGTTTATCAGCCAGGTCACCAGTTTTATTTTTGACCACAGGCACCACAATGGTCCTCATAAGGTTTTGTGGAAGGTATGAGTGACTCAAGCACAATGAATAGAACACAGCAAGAATCCTAAATATATGTGGGCCAGCATGCTGAAGATGTTCAATGCTCAGGCCATCATGACCTGGGGATTTACCTCGTGTCATGTTCTTAATTATATGTGCTACTTCCTTAGCCATAAAACGTACCGGTTCACCCTCAACAGGTACCCGAGAATCGAACACTCCACCCTCTGCTGTGCCCAATGGAGACTGAATATAAAAATGTTCCCTAAATAAATCAGCTATGTCCTTTGGTCCACACACCCCACTGACGCTGACCGGTAGGCTAGGCTTTACATTCAGCTTTGCAGTATTTTTCCAAAAACCCTGAAAGTCACCCTGAGAAAATTTTGTAGCCAGTACATCCATTTTTAACTGTTCCTGGTGGTTTTGACACCACTTTAGCCGTGATTTAAAAATTTTCCTGCTAACGGACATCTGCTCAAAAAAGTAACCATACCTAGGTTTACCGGCTAAAACCCACTGCTTAAAATTATCTCTAGCCACCCTGTGAGCACCAGCAACATGTGCGTTCCATCCCACTATATGCTTGCCTCTCCCTCTACTAGGCTTACCCTGACTCGCCCCAGAAGCGCCACACATTGCGGCCACAATATCGTTATACAAATTATCAATAACATATTTATGCCCTTGATCGCTACAATAATGGTCAGCACAATGGGTACATTCACTTGGAAAATCAATCTGCCTTAACCTGCCATTGCAATCCTCAGTATACGCCACAGTCTGACACTCATCCCTCACGCCCCATCTTATATTTAGGTCTACATGTTGCTCAAGAAATATCTTAGGTGTTAATAAGTTTAAGTTACACTCAACTGTTAGTGCATAGTGATCAGACCATGTAGTGTCGTACCTCACATATACGCTTTTCACAGACTGTTTTGCAGACTGAGTCACAACGCAGTGATCAAGCCAGCTGCAAGATCCATACACGTCACTGACAAATGTGAATGTGCCAGAATTTACGCCCAACACATCCACATCTACACAGAATAAACGTTGTTCATTACAAAAATTTACAAGTTCATTAAAGAATAACTCTGAAGGGTGAGCATTCCAATCACCCAACATGAACACTGATTCAATACCATATTGATCAACAATTGCACTCACCCCACCAAGACAATCCGTAAACTCTGCCAGGTTTTCCACACGGTTTGTTGGCATGTACACACATATTACTATAATTGGACGATCACCAGTTACTATTTTTATCGCACACATTCTTGTATTATCACAAGGTATAACAGATACCTGTTGAAACACACTATTACGCCACAATATCGCTACACCTCCATATGGACGTCCTCGCAGTATACCAACTGACATATCCACGGCTGATGTTCCAGTGTAATCAAAGTCAGAGTCTATAGTACCCAAGTATGACATCTCTGTGGGCAACAGCCACGTCTCTTGCAAAGCAATCAAATCACTTGTCTGACATAGGTTTTTCAAACTATCTACTGATCGCTTGATGTTCTTGCAATTATATGTAGTAAACTTATAATTACGCTTTTCCATTCGCAATGTTTAAGTGGCCGTTTACAGAGCTATGACTGTTCGTATCATTGTACTTAAAATTCACGAAACGTCTGAAGATAACACCCTCAGGCCAAGTAGCCGCATTCAGGTATACATCTAACTTCGATATAGACACAAAGAATTTATACGCTTTATGAGCCCTAGGTCGTTTCATGTTTACTTTTTCTAAAGTTATTGTGTCCTTCGTTTTCATATAAATATGTTTTATAATGTCCTCGTCAGTCGTATCACTATGCACATTCGATATGAATATCGGTATTTTCTTTTCAGCCGCTTTGAAGTTACATGCAGCGTCTTTGCTACAACCCGACTTTCCCATATATCGATAATTAATACGGGAATGTCGTTTCTTTCGCGTTGCAATTCGCCATTCTTCTCCACTTAACACTGATAATGAATCCATTTCATTAGATAATACGCCAACAGCCGACAAAGTTTCGCACTGTTTGTTTATGTTTTCGTCCCTATGAATTCTCGGACTTGACACATCTGTCAAAGACGTCGGAGCAGTTGACATTGACACAGAGCACCGTGGCGTGGCCGTCGTCGTCTGTGGTTTCATCGCAGTACTATTGACTTCGTAAATGTTCGGTTCATTTCGCATCGTGCGTTCGGGAACGCGCTCGACCACCGATGTCACCGACTGCACCGGTTGATTTATTTCAAGTCTCGGTACTACCCTCACACTTTCATTGTCAATGTACAATGTTTTTTCACTTGATGAATCATTACACGGTACTAATACATCTATAGTAGATCTGTTTACTAAATTATTTTCCTTCAGACATAAAATTTCTTTCTCCAACTCATGCACGTAATCTTTCGTCGCATATGTAGCTTTCACATTTTCTATGTCATTTTGTACTCTCAGCAGATCTTTCAATAACTTTGTGCAATCTAAATGATCGAACGTAATCGGAGGTAACTTTTCAAGCTGTCTTGCTACGAACACGGGTATTTGGTCGGGTTCTGCTGACTTGAAGAGGTTTATGACATCCGCTAAATCTCTTTCTTCTTTCCCTTTGTTCTTTCGTATAATTTTTCGAGTATCCGTAGAGATCGAGCCAAATAGAAGAGACTTCGAATTTTTAATTTCCTCACTAGAGAATGATGACGTACATATTCGGACCAGAGTTTCCTCATCAATAACCGATATTTTATTTTGTATGTACGCCAGCATCTCATCAATAACGATGTTACACACATTACACTTCACCACGTTCGACATATTAACCATTTATAATCACTGACGAAAACAATATAAATTGTGCGCATAGCGCGACATTCACGTTCCGCTGCGCGCGCTTTTATTTAGGATTAAGTGTGGTATGTAAAGAACAACGCTTTCAAACGCATTCATAGCAATGTAGCATTGGAAAGGCACTATGTACGACTTGCAATTTAAGGCTACATTACATTCTTGCACGCTAGCCTATTTCAAAGGAAAAATGTTCGTGCTTTGTGCGAACACTAGGAAATACCGAGAGTCTAAGGAAAATTGTCCCTGACGGTTTGAACAAGTCGATATATACAAGATATACGAGTAACTTCAGCTTCGTTCTACAAATAATACGAATGTTTATTAAGTATTTCCTATAACATACTAATGTTATATTATAATAATCAACAACATATGTCGATGACGATTTCTGATTCTCATTCGGGCGTAACCAAAAATCGTTCCAAAGCACCGACCTTCTTTTTTTTATATTAAGTTCGCCAAATTGACTTCGCCAGCCTGACAGACAGCCATGGCGACAACTAGCAATTGAGGGCCACTCTCACAGTCCTCAAGTTGACGGCTCTGTGATGTGCCTTTATGGCTTTACGCTCCGATTGATAAAAAATCCAAAAAAATCGTATATTGACAAATGAATGTATGAATGTAGTTATGACTTAATAAGTAATTATTGCTGAATGTATAACGGGATACTCCCAAACTTTAGTCTTGAATACAATAAAGCTTCGAAACAACGGATTGTAGGTACACAAGTACTGTGTAAAATGATAGTTTCATTAAGCTCATATCGATATACATAGGAGTTAAACACTCTGGGTTATTGGAAAATTAGGTTTAATTTATAATACATTTACGAGTATGAGAGAGGAGTTAGCATTCGTTTCATGCTACGTAATATTTATAAACATACTAACCCTGTCTAATATTTAGTTATGTTCACCCGGCAAACGTTTTGTTGGATTGTAATACCTCTGTATACAAATATTTTTGGTGATTTTTTTTTCAGATAGATTTTTAGAAATAACCGGAGCACATATAATAAATTTGTGTCAAGTTTGAAGAAAATGTCGTTATGAGAACGTTAACGCGTAAAGAACCATTAAACTTTTTTAAAACATTAAGCTCCAAAATTAACACCGCCAGCCTGATGGAAAGCTATGGCGACATCTAGTCATGGGGGCCGCTCTCACAGTCCGTAAGACTTGTGACAGTGGTCCTTAAGTTAGCAACTATGTTCAAATGCAACAAACTGATAATTATATAGCATAACGCTACAATCGTTTACAGAACACTGAGCCATGAGCTCTTCAAAGATTTAGAAACAAAATTGATCGTTTAAATTACAGCCTTTTAAGGGAAACCTTCAACACCTGTTTAGAACCGACCATAATAATATATGTGTCAAAGTTTGAGGTAACTCTCGATAGATGGCGTTGTTCTTATATCCTGAATCGCGGTATGATTTGGTTACCTCGAGTGTTATAAGATGTAGATTTTTTTTATTAAATGTGAGCTATCAGTTGAGTAATCAGTTCGGCTATCAGTACAGCCTAGTACAAAACTATTAGTTCAGAGATCAGAATCACTTGGTTTTATTTAGTACGTAACCCAGTGCTTCAACCCCTGTGAAAGTTCACGGTTCACTATTACCATAGTTCGGTAATAATCATTGGTCCTACGACCCGGACGGAACCCCGAAAAGGTTTCATTTTAGTACGTTGCGGTTCCGCACTTGGAGTTGCACCCCATCACGTACTCGCAGTGGATCGCTGCGGCAAGGTACGGGATATACATCAAAGGCGAAGACGGCCTTTGATATCAATACTGGTGGATCAACGAGTTCTACGGTAGCAAGAACAATTATTATTCGGAAGCAAATACAGGTGGCACTGCTGATAATAATTGATTGAAACCGCAATTACTAAGGAGCCCATTTTACAAAGGAATGTATACAGTAAGTGCAGTGAAAAAACAGTGAGTACATTATTTTAATTTTAGTGCTTCTAGTTAGAGGAAATTTTTTGCCAAGCAATTTAGAACTTTATATTAACGAAGGATTCAACTTTGAAAATTTGCAGTATAATTTGGACTTTAACTTTTAGTGATAGTTTTTATTAGTAACTTGTAAATGCTTATAGACATAGAATAATTCATGCATGTTTAGTTAGGACTTAGAATAGTTTTACAAAAAACGAGGGAACGGGGAACCTATGCCCGATTTCCGGTAGAATTGCTTAACACTTAAACACTTGTAATTTTTCAATTAATTTTGTATGTAAAATTTGGAACTTTAAAATTGCCATTAACTACTTAGCTTAGATACTTAGTACTTACCTAGACTGCTTTATTTACGCTACATTTTCCATTTTTAATTTGCTCTAATTGCTAAAAGTATAATAGAAGTAAAATTTACATTTAATAACTAACTACTAAATAATAAATTAAAATGGAAGGTTTAATCAATGTTTTGAAAGATTCGCAAAAGGTGATTAGAAAAGGTTTAGTTAATTTTAAGAAAAGTTCCAAGGAGAGATTAACTGTAGGATATATAGAAACTAGACTAGAATTATTAGAGAAAGATTGGGATGCCTTTAAACAGGCCAATACTCAGTTGCATAAATGTTACCAATTAGGAGAAAATGAAGAAACGGTTAGCGACATTTACGATGTTACAGAAGATACGTATATTAATTATAAGAGTTTAATGAAGACTATGTTGAAAGGTTTTCAAGTCAGTGAAACTGTACCATCAAATACAACACCTAGCAGTAAGGCATCTAGTCTTGTAAAGTTACCTAGAATCGCTATACCTACGTTCTCTGGTAAGTATAACGAATGGACAACATTCCACGATTTGTTCGTGTCCCTAGTGCATAAAAACGCTGCGTTAGATAATGTACAGAGGTTACATTACCTTAAAAGTCATCTCAGCGGCGAAGCTGAACAATTAATTAGGCACACCCCCATAACTGATGCGAACTATAACCAGTGTTGGGATTTGTTAGTAAGACGATACAATAATAAAAAGTACCTGGCAAATTGTATTTTGAATCGTTTGTTCGCACAGAAACGCATGCACGTGGAATCAGCTGAATTGCTAAAAGGTATGTTGGACACTACAAATGATTGTTTAAATGCCCTTTCCAATTTAAATATAGATGTGTCCACTTGGGATGTTATTATTATCCACATTGTTACTTTTAAATTAGATGCAGAAACTCGCAAGCAATGGGAGTTAAGCAACAACGAGTCCAATAATGAGTTGCCTACTTTGAACCAATTTAAAGCCTTCATAGAAAACCGTTTCCGCGCATTAGAGTGTATCCCACCTATTAGAAGTCAGGTCACTAAGGGTCAGTTCAATAAAGGTTCATCTGCTTCTTACGCGAAGGCCATGGTAGCCACAAGTTCATCACACACTATGCGTTGTGAGTATTGCTCGGACCAACACAAGCTTTGTTTTTGCAAAAACTTCGTAAAGCAACCACTTCAAAACAGGCGTGACTTTGTTGCCAAAAACAAAATCTGCTTCAACTGTTTGGGTAGTAACCATAGTGCTTATGAATGCAAAAAGCAGACTACTTGCAAGATGTGCCGTAAGCGACACCACAGCCTGCTTCATCTCAGTGAAGAGCCAGAGGATAAGGTCAACACTGCCTCCTCGATGTCAACAACAGCAATCGATCCCGCTAGTCCTTCGACTAGTGCAGATCCGATAGTCTCATGTTTATCGACTGGCAAGGTTTCCAAACCCGGACAAGTTTTATTAGCCACAGCACTAATAAAGGCTGAGTCCAGGGCAGGAGGATACCAAACAGTACGAGCTTTACTTGACCAGGGTTCCCAGGCGTGCTTTATCACTGAAACTACAGTACAACTGCTCAAGTTAAAACGAACCCCAATCCGTGGAGTTGTTTCTGGTTTGGGTGAAAATAAATCAACCCCAATAAAGTACATGGTTCATTTAACTATAAGGTCGCGAAATGATTCCGAATTTAAACTACAAATAAATGCGTATGTATTACGGAAAATAACTACATACTTACCTGACCGAAACTTAAGTATTAATAGTTTCGATTGGGTCGGCATCAACAACTTGCAACTAGCGGATCCATATTTTAACGTGCCCAACAAGGTAGATCTTCTGCTAGGCGCAGACGCCTACAGTTGCATAATAAAAGAAGGCATGATCAAGAGTCCTTCTGGTGCGTTGATAGCCCAAGACACTGCTCTTGGGTGGATTTTATCAGGCACTGTTATTAGTAATAAAGACACTTACGAAAAGGAAGGTCATAGGATTAATTTAAATGTAATGCATGCTTGTGTGGAAGACGAAGATAATTTAAAAAGATTTTGGGAAATAGAAGAAACATTTAGTTCGAAGAAAATACTAACGCCCGAAGAAATAAAGTGTGAAGAGTGCTATGACCAAACTACAACAAGAAATGCTGATGGTAGGTACATTGTACAACTACCGTTCAGAGCTGAACCTCCTCAGGATATGCCCGGAAATTCACGCCGTATCGCAGAGAACAGATTTAAATCATTGGAGAAAAGACTAGAAAAGAATCAAGACTTAAAGAGCAAATATTCCGCTATAATCAAGGAATATCTAGATCTAGGACATATGAGAATGGTGAAAGAAAACGATGAGAAAAGAGATGTGGCAGTTTACCTCCCTCATCACGCGGTAATTAGAGAGGACAAATCTACCACCAAAGTCCGCGTTGTTTTTAACGCGTCGGAGAAAAACAGTAAAGGTGTTTCACTCAATGACACTTTACTGATTGGACCAACATTACAGGCCGATCTGAGGCACACGGTGATGAGATGGCGAGTTTACTCTATCGCCCTCGTTGCCGATATAATTAAAATGTATCGTCAAGTGAGAGTGGCAGACAAGGATACGATGTATCAAAGAGTTCTTTGGAGGGACAGTAACAAAGAGCAGATCAAGGATTACGAGCTACTGACAGTGACCTTTGGAACTGCTTCTGCCCCGTATCAAGCTGTTCGTACTTTGCATCAGATAGCCTATGATGAAGGAGAAAAATATCCAATCGCAGCAGAGAAGATCTTCAATTGCTTCTATATGGATGATCTTATGGCTGGCTGCAACAACGTCCAAGAAGGTCTGGAAATCTACGAACAATTAACGAACTTATTAAAAACAGGAGGATTTACTTTACAGAAATGGAATACAAATAATAAGGAAATATTGCAAGAAATTAATATAAGAGAAGAAACTAAAGCTAAAGAAATAATAGAAAAAAGTTCACAAATAGTACAAAATAGGTCAAAAAACACAGAACAAAAGAAGGATAAAGAAGTTGAAATTAAATTAGATAATACAATAAAAATATTAGGACTCACCTGGAATCGCCTCGAAGATACCTTCCAATATTCGGTAAGTCTCCCAACTGCAATGGATACCTCGGTTACTAAAAGGTCGATAATTTCAGATATAGCCCGTCTTTTTGACCCGTTAGGTTGGCTGGCACCCAGTGTAGTCTTGGCTAAAATCTTCATCCAACGACTGTGGCTAGCTGGTGTTGGCTGGGATGACGAATTACCTGCGGAGTTAATCAAAGAGTGGTGTGTTTATCGTAATGAGCTGAATTTACTTACCTCTATTAGTATCCCACGTTGGCTCGGCACCGGAACAGGAGACGAATTAGAACTGCTCGGATTTTGCGACGCTTCAAAGGCCGCATATTCCGCAGTGGTATACTTACGCATGACGAATGTTACTGGTGAGGTCCGTGTTTCACTGTTGGTGGCTAAAACAAGAGTGGCCCCAATCAAGCAGATCAGCATACCTCGCTTAGAGTTGTGTGGCGCAGTCTTACTAGCTAAACTTCTTTCTGAAACGGCTCAAATCTTGAATATTAAGAATGATAAAATCACAGCTTGGACCGATTCTACTGTCGTGCTTGCGTGGCTTGACAGCCACCCAAGCCGCTGGAAGACTTTTATAGCAAATCTGACGGCTGTAGTGTTGACAACTATGAAATCTTCGCAATGGTTTCATGGTTCCACAAAGGACAACCCAGCAGACTGCGCATCGAGAGGTTTATTACCTAGTTTGTTTATAAAGGACACAATGTGGTTTTCTGGGCCATCATTGCTGAAGGTGAAAACCATAGTTTGCGAGAGATCTATGGACTTAAGTACAGACTTAGAGCAGTCCACAAAATCTCACATTGCTGTAACTCCAGAGGATTATCTGTTTGTCAGATTTTCTATCCTACAGAGGCTAACAAGAGTTATTTCATATTGTCGTCGGTTTATTACAAAAAAAAAAAGGATATTTACAAAAGCAAGAATTGGAAGACACACTAAATTGTTGTATTAAGGTCACTCAAATGAAAGAATTTACAAAGGAATATTTCGAATTAAAAAATAAAGAACAATTACAAATCAAAACTAGCAAATTGAAATCTCTTTGTCCTTACCTGGACAACAAAGGTATTTTAAGATCTAGAGGAAGACTCGAAAAGTCACAAATGAGCGAGGAGACTAAGCATCCAATAATTCTCCCCCATTCAGATCACTTTACTTACTTGATTGTAGCAGATAGTCATCAGAAAACGCTGCACGGAGGCCCTCGGCTGATGACAAATTATATTAGATCTGCTTACTGGATATTAGGAGCAAGAAGTTTAATACAAAATTACGTTCGTAAATGCGTCACATGTGCAAAGCAAAAGGCAGTAACGAGAAATCAATTTATGGGATCGCTACCGTCAGTACGTTGCATTCCAGCTAGACCCTTTTTGCACAGTGGAGTCGATTATGCCGGACCCATAAACATTAGGACCACTAAAGGTCGTGGCCACCGGTCCTATAAGGGCTATATATGTTTGTTCGTCTGCATGGTCACTCGCGCGCTTCACTTAGAACTAGTGAGCGATATGAGTACACAGGCGTTTCTTGCTGCGTTCAGACGTTTCGTATCAAGGCGTGGACATTGTGCGAAAATATGGAGCGACAATGGTACTACCTTTGTAGGTGCGTCTAAGGAATTACAGCAGTTGTCAGCTATCCAAGCGTCTGTAGCCGAACAGTTAGAGGCACAAGGAACAGAGTGGCACTTCATCCCCCCCCATTCCCCAAATTTTGGTGGATTATGGGAGGCAGGGGTGAAATCTACCAAATTTCACGTCAAGCGAGTTATAGGCAATGCAACTCTGACATATGAAGAAATGAGCACTTTACTCAGTCAAATTGAGGCTTGTCTGAATTCCAGGCCTATGAGTGTCATTAGTGGGACCGACCCTGATGAACCTCTTTCTTTAACACCGGGACATTTCCTTATTGGAGAACCCATAGTGAGTGTACCGGACACCAACTATGAAGTCGTAAATATCAGTCATTTAACGCGTTGGCAATTGATTCAACGAATGACGCAAACATTCTGGACTCGTTGGTCGCAAGAATACCTGTCAAATCTAATGAACCGGTACAAATGGTCATTTCAGACTCCAGAGCCAAATATTGGCGATATAGTTTTAATTAAGGAAGACGACATGCCGCCATGTCGTTGGTTGTTAGGTCGCATTACTGAGAAGCATCCAGGGGATGATAACATTACCCGAGTGGTCACAATACGCACGAAATCCTCGGTCATTAAGCGTCCAACATCCAAAATTTGTGTGCTGCCCATAGCAGCTTAACCATTAGTATTTTTTTACGTATGTATCATTTACCTCATTATAAGTATTAACATAAGATGATTTGTTAACTTAAGTATGTAGAGCAATATTCAAGATCAAGCAGATCATTATTTTGTCTATTTAGCCAGTACTTTATGTTATTTAGTTCATAGTTGCTAGAAGGACATTTTTCACTAAATGTCCTTAGGGGGCGGTATGTTTAGAACCGACCATAATAATATATGTGTCAAAGTTTGAGGTAACTCTCGATAGATGGCGTTGTTCTTATATCCTGAATCGCGGTATGATTTGGTTACCTCGAGTGTTATAAGATGTAGATTTTTTTTATTAAATGTGAGCTATCAGTTGAGTAATCAGTTCGGCTATCAGTACAGCCTAGTACAAAACTATTAGTTCAGAGATCAGAATCACTTGGTTTTATTTAGTACGTAACCCAGTGCTTCAACCCCTGTGAAAGTTCACGGTTCACTATTACCATAGTTCGGTAATAATCAACACCTACATAATAGATAACCTGGCTGACAGTGACATGCATGACAAAATAACAAATTATCTTGACTTACGATGCTGTAAATGTAATTACTACGTGTGCGCGATAAGTTGAGGTACGATTGAGAAGAGTATGTTCTAACATGCATCAACTTATTGCGCACATGTATTAGCATCTAACGTCTTCTTAGTCAATCGAATAAGCCTATCACAGGTCACGGCGGTCACTTACCACCTGGTCCGGATCATCCATGTAAACTTTGTTTTCACCGAGAATTTCCACTCATTCCAAATTCATTTTTATTATATTTTCACTTCATTTAATCTGCTAGAAAAAATTTCAAGCTTTAAACTCACCTCTCTTCTACATAAAGCATAAGCAAATAAAACACTTTCATGGCAACCTTTCGTATAAATGAAAGTCATTTACAAAAGCAAAAATTTACAGCAGCTTGAAATGTTAAATTAAAATATGGAGAGGTAGAAGCTTTTAAACTTTCATGAGGAAAAGTACTAAGTACAATAATGGCTACTGGACTTACTCGAAATTAGTTTTGGAGAGCAATTTAAGTTTTGATTCGGAACTTTAAAATCTTTTGGAACTGTAGGATTATATCTATGGTAAGGTCAGTTTTCCAAACGCATTCTACAATCCCGAGAAATTCAGTGTGCTCTTGATAGATTAAAAAATAAACCCTCGAAGTGGACGAATGGATATGACGAAAATATTAAGGATTAAGAAACGTGAACTATGGAACTCTGAAAAGGAGAGAACCTTATTTTGAGCAATGGATTGCAATAATCTGATTTGATTGATTGAGATGAGCAACTTTGAAAGGCATTTATCATAGCATAAAATAAGTTATTTAGTTATTTACTCCAAATATCAATTTACTATCTTAGTCTGAGCTAATAAGCAAAGGATTTTAGTAAACTTAAAGAGAAATAACTGTGCCAAAATGCGAAAATGCTTTTTAGCGTACTTGCCCTGAAATAATTACATTAATAATTATATTACTGAAGTAATAGGTAAGTTCACAAGCTTTGTCTGGGCGCTTTAGATTATTATATTCACTATCTGATGCCCGTGGTTTCGCCCGTGTGTTGAATTTTGACCGTTACCCACAGGGATTTTTTCCCAGTTCCCAGACAATGGATGATTTTTAATAACCTAGTGTGTCAGCTATCTTTTATCACATTTCCGGTAAATGGATTCAGGAGTTAGAGCGTCATTGAGTTACGAATATCCAAAAATCTTTACAAACTTTTAATATTAGTGCGATTCGTTTGTCTTTATAGGTACTTAAAATAAAAAAAAATAAAAAAATAATAATATAAAAAGCCTTTATTTCTATTGCATACTAACATACAGTTTAGCAAAAAAATAATATGGATCTATATCTAATAAAATTAAAATTCTGTTAAAAAAATGACAAGTTTCAGATTTCATCTGCAATAGTCGCCTCCACGGCGTAGGCCTCCCCTAAATCTCTCCACAACTCCCTTACCCTTGCCATTCTCATCCAATCTCGACCACATCTCTGTGCAAATACATCTCTCCATCGTCTTTTAGGTCTGCCTCTCTTTCGTTTCCCATTCAGCGGGATCCATTCAGTTATCTTTTTTGTCCATCTATTACCTTCCAATCTACAGATATGCCCCGCCCACCTCCACTTTAACTGTCTTATTCGCTTCTTTATATCAATAACTTTTGTTCTTTTCCTAATAGTCTCATTACTGATTCGGTCACTTATTTTTAAACCAAGCATGCTTCTTTCCATTTTTCTTTGACATATAGCTAATTTTTCTTCGTCTTCTTTTCTTAAGGCCCAAGTCTGGCATCCGTATGATAGACATGGAAGTATGGCTATGTCGAACACTTTTTTCTTTACATTTAAACTGATTTCTCTGTTTTTCATTATTTCTTTAAATGCCCAGTATTTTCTCCAAGCCAATGCAATTCTTCGCTGTATGTCTTTTTCTGTTTGGTCTTCGAAGGATACCAGTTGGCCCAGATAGATATAGTCCTGTACGTACTCTATTGTTTCGCCGTCTACAGTTACCGTCTCATGAGTGCCGTTAGTCATAATCTTCGTTTTAGATGGGTTGAGTGATAGCCCTACCTTCTTGCTTTCTCTTGTCAGCTCATTTACCATAGTCTCTAGATTTTGAGCGCTATCGGCAAACACGACGATGTCATCTGCAAAGCGAAGGTGACTCAGTGTCTCTCCGTCAATGCTTATTCCTTTGGTCTCCCATTCGAGTGCCCTAAAGACGGATTCTAGTACTGCCAAAAATATTTTCGGAGATATTGGGTCACCTTGTCTGACGCCTCTATGTACTGGGAATTCCGTACCCTCACGCTCAAGCCTCACTCTAGCATAACACTTCGAATAAATATTTTGTATGACATGAATATATCTTACATCAACGGCCTGATGCGTAAGCGCTGCCCAAATTGCTTCATGTTTCAATAAATTGAAGGCTTTTTTATAATCAATAAAGCACAAATATAGAGTGACTCTATATTCATTTGCCTTCTCTATTACTTGCGTGACTGTTTGGATATGATCCATTGTTGAGAACCCCTTTCTGAAACCAGCTTGCTCACGTGGTTGATGTTCCTCCAGAGCTTTGGTGATCCTCTGTAGAATAATTTTTGAAATATCTTATACATATTGGTCATGAGGCTGATAGGTCTGTAGTTTCCCAGATCCGAATGATCTCCTTTCTTGTATAATAAGGTAATGGTAGATTTCGACCACTGATCAGGAGTATTTTCATAGTTTAAAATGTTGTTAAAAAATAATTGTAGAGGTTTTAGTAGTGGTTCACAAAGAGACTTTAATACTTCATTTGCAATATTATCATTTCCCGGAGTCTTATCATTTTTCTGAGTTTTAATAGCATTTTCAATTTCCGAAGTTAGACCCTGTGACTCTAGTTCGATGGTAGAGTGTGTTGGGAAATTTATATTGTAGCTTAATTTTGACCCACTTCTGTCCGAACTGTAGAGCTCCCTGTAAAAGCTTGTTGCCGACTCCAATATATCCGGACGTTTGTATAACACACTACCGTATTTATTCTTAATATTAGAAACCCATTCTGACTTTTCTCTAAGATGTTTATAAGCTTTTTGTATCGCACCTGTCTCATTAATGTATTTTTCTGAAAATTCCTGCCTTATTTTTTTCTTTTCGAACTTGATATTTCTGTTGATTTCTTTACTTAGAGTTGTAATTTTTGATTTAGTTTCTGTTGTTTTTTCTGCTCTTTAAAATAATTTACGTTCAATCAGAAGCTGTTTTGTTTCTTCATTCACATACTCTCTGGATTTCTTCACAGGTTTCGGTAGTTGCGTTAGTAAGTTTTTAAGTTCTTCTTCTAATTTATTATACTGTAGTTGAATTTCGGATCCTAATTTTATAGAATTCATAAATATACTCTCCCAATACCTGGCAGTTTCTCCTGTAACTAAAGGTAAATTTCTTGTGTATTTGATATTTGATTTTATGAGTCTTCGATTTCTATCAGTTTGTACCGATATCTTGCATCGTATCATTTTGTGGTCGGTACTGAAATTTAAATTATTTATGATGTTAAATTGGTGGACAAGGGTAGGTCGATTAGTTAGCATGTAATCAATTTCATTATAGTTTCGGCCGTTTGGGTGTCGCCAGGTCCACTTTTTACTGGTTTTCATCTTGAACATGCTATTTATTATTTTAAAATTTTTTTCGAGTGCAAAATCGATTAGTGTCTGACCATGCTTACTTCTAATTTCCGACGAAAAATTTCCAAAAACATGACTTTCACCCACCCTCATTTGCCCTACTCTTGCATTAAAGTCTCCGAGAATCATAATGTTTTTCGAGTGTATAGAGTCAAGAGCGGCATCTACTGACTGGTAAAACAACGCCATATCTTCCTCCGAATATACTTCTGTAGGGGCGTAAATTTGCACAAAAGACCAGGTCGACTTTTCGGAAAATTTAATATCTAAAATCGCCACTCTGTCACTGACTTAAAGCTCATCATATTATTTCTCCATTGTTTTCTAACCAAGAATCCCACTCCATTTCTACCTTCTGATCCTGCAGTATGGCAAAGGATGAAGTCTGGGTACTCATCGATAGTCTCATATTTGCGTCTTACTTCACATAAACCCATGATATCCCACTTAAGTGACTTTATAGCATGGCAGAGCTCCACAAGCCTCGTGTCTGAAAGTAAGGTATTTACATTGATACTAGCTATATATAAATTTCTCGTCTGTCTCTCTTTCTTTAATTTGACATTAATTTTGTTAAGATTTAGGGGGTTTTGGTCTAACTCTTCCACGGTGACCGGCCGGCTTGGAAGAGGTGGAGGGGCACCACTCAGTTTTTTTGGTTTTCTAGGAGTTCGTCATTTCCTGATGATCGTGAGGAATTCATTAATGATGGACGCATGTAACTCGTTATGTTTTAATACTTGTTCTTCTTTGCTAATTGTTTCGTATTTCCAGCATTTTCGTGAGTCTCTGAACGTCTTATGCTGTCTGGTGACACTGATGGTAATCTTTTATTATTAGAAAATGTTTCTTGGTTAAATCATTTTTGAGGTCCGTCAAGCCTGACTATCTTATCGTAACGTAATGCTACTTTACTCCCAGCCTCTCGCTCCCGTTTCAATTCTTCTTGGAGACTTTTTCTTTTCTGTAGCACGGTGGGGGAGTAGTCCTCTTTTATATAGATACCAGTGTTATTCAGAGTGTGTTTATTACGTAAAAGCTCTATTTTCCGTAATGTAGTGGTTGTCGTAACTACAACTGGTCTCACCTTTCCACTGTTTTTTCCGATTCAAATTACAGTTTCAATTTCCATTTTTGGACATGGTATGCCCATTTTACTGTTAATGACGTTAAGAACCAATTCTAGCAAATCTTCGTAATTTTTTTCGGTTTCCTCGATCCCAAAGAAAACCAAATTCTTTTTTCTTATTTGCTTATCCAAAAATTCTATGGTTTTTTGTTGGTTTTCTATTTTTTTCTCTAAATAAATAGTTTTATTTTCAATTACCAAAAATTTTTCATCCATTGTTTTAATAATAGTTTCTATAATACTGTGTTCCATATTTTTTATATCCTGTTTCTGCTCTGCTAATTCTTTTTGGATATTTTCCAGAGCTTTTATAATATTTTCCATTGTTATTGTCCAAGTAACGGCCTCTTGCGACAGATAGTAAAACCAATTATATTATTTTCGAAAGTGCTACTCGCCAATAGATGGCGCTGAATAAAATTCACTTCAAAGTATTGTTTATATTTTTCTTCTTCCAGGTGGGTGGCTGGTGATTTTTATTTTAGGTAAATAGGTTATATACTTTTACAGAATATGTTTCAAAACTTTTTGTATCACTTAATATAGGTAATAGGTAGTTGTCCCAGTGATAACTGACCTGTATTATTGGTCTTCCACTTTCACTATTCACTTTAACAACAATTTTTGCGTGAACTCCTTGTGTAATGTTTCTTGAATAATTCACCTTCCAAGGGTATATTACAAGGTTGCTAACAATAACTCAGATGTATCACAGTTAGCTTCACTGACTTAACACGGTTTTACAGTTTTCTTCACTATTTAAGTATTTTTAAATTACAAATTATCACTGAGTCTATGTTGACACCGGCATAGGTGGCGCCACCCTCTATAGGTACTTAGGTTTTGTAAAATATTCAATAGACCAAAAGCTCAGGCCCGCCAGACATTCGTTTTTCCCTAAAGACTGTTTTTCATGTAATATTACACAGTTATAAGCATAAAAAATATCTTTCACTTCAGATAGATCCGATGGGAAAATCATACAGCTTATTTTATTAAAGATTGTTTTATGTGAATCTATTCAAGGAGCTATTCTAAATGTATATTTATTCATTACTGGCTGTTCCCCGCGGCTTCGACCACGTAGAAGTAGGTATCGCGTAAAATCATAACCCTCCTTTTGCGCAGTCGGTTAAAAAGTAGCCTATGTCCTTCCCAGGGCCTCGAACTATCCCTATACCAAATTTCATTTCAATTGGGCCAAACATCCCCCAGACACAAAATACTCCGCCTGGGAGTATTCAATTCGTCCAAATAAAAACAGGCCAAGTGCCAGATAGACGCGCTCACGGAAGGTTCCGTACCCAATAAATAACAGGAAATAAAGATCAAGTATGGAAGGCAGACCTATATTTGCTTTTATTTAAGTACTAGCTGTTGCCCGCGACTTCGTACGCGTGAAAATTATGTTATAATGCCAATTTGATTGCTCTCTGCTTAGCCTCTAGGATATGTAGCGTGATAATATATAGCCTATTTTAGGACCCTCCCCCTAGTGAATATTTGTGCAAAATTTGAATCAAATCTATTGAGTACTTTTCGAGATCCTTCCGGACAAAGCAAATCAAACAGACAAACAGACAAACCGACAAACAGACAAAAAAAATTCTGACTATATTTTCGGCTTTGGTATATTATGTTGAACACCCAGCGAGTATTTTTTTTTAATATTTCCAATGTACAGTTTTGACTTTTCTATCATTTTATTATATGTATAGATTTGTTGTTATAGCGGCAACATAATTACACCATATCTGTAACAATTTCAGCCCGCTATTACAGTTTCTGAGATACAGCCTCGTGACGGACAGACGGATGAACAGCAAAGTCTAAGTAATAGTGTCACGGTCCCCACTAAAAATTGATGTCAATTGGCAAGCTATTTATAAACAATAAAATTTCATGAAAAAGTTAACGAGTTCATGATATTTTCCTCATTTCAATTTGATTTAATTCCAAAAAAATAAAAATTGACCGGAAGGAAATAAAAGAAAATATACTTAAGTAATCTAATTCGCTCTCCTATTTCTTGTTCGTTTTGTGTTTGTTTTTCATAAAGGTCGGTATTATATTTGCGTAAAGAGAACATTTTTGACAAGAATAACTTTCTTGGAAATATTAAACTAGCTATTGGATATTTTTTTTTTAAATTTATTCTGAGATAGGTACCTATGTAAAATAATTATATTACTTACTATTACTAATGTTAGTTTGTGTTTGTGAATTTGAATGTGTGCATGTGTGTGTGCATGTTTGTTACCCTTTCAAGCTCTAACGGCTAAACAGATCTAGCTGAAAATTGGTACAGGGACAGATTATAGTCTGGAAGAACGGGTACAAACCATGCAGACTGTTTATAGTATATCCGTTTACGAATAGTTTATGCTTTTGAAAGGCACACTAAGCCCGACTGCCAGTAACAAATAGAATTACTTACGGTTTAAATAATTTCGAAACCAGTAGCCTCAACCTGCTCCAAAATGTTTAACAAGGCTATAGATTCTCTACCTATTAGGTAGGACAAATTACTGTAATTTGTCCTACCTAATAGGTAGAGAAAAAAAAAAAATTGGTAATTATGCGTACAGTATGCCTATGCTAATCCTTTTGGGGAATAAGGAGTCACTTTACGCATCTAACTTCAATATTACTATTTACTTTACATAGTAAAAAAGTCTGTTTCACTCAAAAATATCTCTACTATTCTTAAACAATGCACTGTGCCTTGTCACGCTCTAAAAAACCGCCAAGGGCGATTAAGATTCCCACACAGTAAATCACGTTTGTTGTGTGAGAGTCACTCTCTTATCCCCCATTTTTTCTGATTTTAGTATTTGTTTTCATAGCAGCAACTGGAATACATCATCGGTGAAAATATCAGCTCTCTAGCTATCACGGTTACAGCCTCATGACGGACAGACAGATAGACAGACAGTGAAGTCTCATAAATAGGGTACTGTTATTACCATTCGGGTACGGAACCCCAAAAAACACTATTTACGGTGTACTTTATATTTTATATATCCGAAAAAGTCTCTATCACACAAAAATATCCTTATCATTCTTAAAAAGCGCACTGTGCCTTACCCCACTCTGAAAAAAAAAGCATTTTCTTCAACAGGCGTTATAACAACTGAAACACAATTCAGTCTGTACGCAACGCTCTCCATCGACGGGCGTACGCTAAAACTCGCGTTATCATGGCATTAGACATCGATGTTTACGCAATAATACACGAAATTGATAACAATCTAGAGCTTTACCATAGTTCTAAGTTATGATAATTTATTGCTAGAATTTTTTTGTGTGAAAATATAATACTGTGTAAAATATGAAATTTAATATCAATTTTGTGTAGTACTTTCATTGACCTTAGATGTGAAATACTCGTCAAAGACACTCTTACGCCCTAGAAGCTTTGCATATAAAACTATTGTGTGCCCCGGATCCGATTGGCAAAAAGTTTCGTGTTATTACGTCTAGTTCGACAAATATTTCTGGAGTAGGTATTTGATTATAAGTGTTTTTGTGGTGAAAGTGTATGGTTTTGATAAAATGAATGGTTTGGTTTAGTGAATTGTGGTATAATATTGTGTATTTATGTACTGAAACCGATTTACAGTAGACTTATTGTGGAATAGAAGTGTATCCAAAGTTGAAATACTGGTAAGTAAATTTAGTTAACTGCTATTTTACGTACTTACCTATATTATCTATACATATAAGTCGGATTGCAGAATATTCTATACATAATAGTTCTGCAGTATATAATAGTTCTGGAATAAAATTATAGAAAAGAGAAAACTGTACATTAAAAATATTTTTTAAAAAATGGTCGTTGGGTGTTTAACATAAGATACCGAAGCCGAAAATATAGTTGGAAAATTTTTTGTCTGTTTGCTTTGCTTTGTCCGGAAGGATCTCGAAAATTACTCGATAGATTTGATAGGGAAGCAGAGAGCAATAAAATTGGCATTATAACATAATTTTCACGCGTACGAAGTGGCGGGCAACAGCCAGTACATAATACAACGAAATGTCACGAGTCAGAAATCGCAGTTTCCGTACAAACTTTAATACAAATATTTTATAAAGAACCCGAGGTTTTGATTATCTTTCACAAGCTTATGAACTATGTCAGACTTCAAAAGATGAATTAAAAAATAAACTCAGCCATATTCAAAATGGCTAAATAGAATATGCCTCTGCCGACCCCTTCGGGGATAAAAGGCGCGATCATATTTATGTATGTATGTATGTAATTTTCGAAACATAAAAATGTTTCTGTAGGATGACACAGCAACTTTATCTAGCCCAAATTAAGATAATATAAGTTTTGATACAACTAAAAAAATCTGATGTAGGTATTTCAAAATATACTTACTTAACACAGAAAACACGCTCCAAAACACAGGTGTAATATAATTAGTTTTATCAGTTGTCAAAAAATAACTTTTTGGGCAACAGGCTTCTATTTCAATATTCTTATAATCAAATACGAATTTCAGCGAAGACAAAAAAAAATCGTCTGAGAAATTAACCCGCATGTACGAATCTTTACTAAATACCTTGTTTGTTTTCGTACTTTATAATTTTTTATCTCATCCTTCAACCAATAATTTCATATCTAGATCCATCTCTTATTGATCTATAAAGTGACAGTGCTGAACTTTGCTATAAGATCGTGCAGAGAACTCTACTGCGTACTTTAAGTTCGTTGTTTAAAAGTTTTCAACTGTACCTATGTAATAAGGGCGAGATGTCAAAGGGCAATAGATTTTTATCTACGATGAAAACTTGTAGAGAGAGGAGATTTCATTCAAAACCATTTAGTTTGCTGATAAGCAAATGGGATATCTGATTGAAAATGTTCAACGTAGCTTCTCGACGTTTGTAACACCATACTCGCGCTGCTGACCCTGCAATACTTCTGAGACCGACCCCATTTGGAAGAATTTAATAATTACACGTGGAGGAAAACTGAAAAATCGCGGCAGGGATTTAGTTCCACAAACTGAGCATAATATTTTACGTCCGAAAGTCGCTTACTGCTTACAGTGTTTTATAAGAACTTTCCGGACGCAAAGTATGAGAATGAATAATCTATAGTTTTTTCCTAAAGACGTAAAAGAAGAATAAACAAATCAGTTCATCGTGTTTTATTTCAAACAGGCAGCCACACTATCTGTAATTAAAAATTTGACTGCCTCGGTTGCCGCGGGTTAAGACCGCCCGCGCTCTAGTGGAGATGCGACTTTAGAGGCTAAACAAATACTCACGTTTGCTTCCTTCCACACGGTAATCCATAGAGTAACACGACCAGTACAAGGGGAGTAGTTAATGTCCGGCCAGGATGCGTGCGGAACACTGATCTGTATTATAAACCGTGCGGAAACACGCATGACAATAAAAGCGCTCTTATAGCATGTTTGCTCGATACATATCTGTCTGTCATATGTTGCGGGGGGACATTGTATTCATACACACCGCTACAAAACAATCGGCTGTCACTGTGGAACTCACACAAGACAATTAAAACAATACACTCGTAATCTTTTTGGTGTCCGCTTTGACGGAGCGGAAAGTCTCAGCAAGGCGCTTCCCCTCCCGAATTATATAAATAGTTCATGTTGCACTATGCAATAAATCTAACAAGCTGCTTCGATAAACCAAACTATTGAACGAGAGCCTTTTATAATACGGACACAGTAAATAAAAGAAGTAATACAGTATCGCTCCTCGGCGGTTTCCCTGAAGCCAATACTCTAGCATACATGAATTTACTGTTATTTATTCTGTAGCAATACCTACATACATGCAACCCAAAGATTTTGTTGAATACTTTTATGTTATGTATTTAATAGTACTATTATATCATTTTGTAGTTGTATCTCAATAAATTGGAGATAACTGAAGCTTTTGTTTTATTAAATTAACCATAGAAAATCTAATTTGTTTTTGCTGTAATATTAGTTTAAGGAAAGCTGTTTATTTTGTTAGTAGCTAAAATAGTACTCGTACCTTATGTGTTATAGTAATTAGTTGAGTAAAACTTAGATGTACCTGTATACATAATAATACAATATAACATAATATGTATAACATATCTATCATGCAACAACATAACATGTATATAACTATTATACTTTGTAGTTTATTACATCCCAAGCAAAGGGCACACCCGTAATTGACTGTATACATAACAATATTAATTAACACAAGAAACATGAGAACACCATACATAATTCGGTAACAAAACTTCACGCAAACGTCCTCTACCGCTTATTAAATTATTTATTGAGATTTCGTAGTGCTTTGGCTCTGGCGTACTGTATGAATGTAAAATCTCTGTACTGTGACATGAATATTAAATTTGTTACAGCTGAAACGTGACCGCAATATAATTAAAAAACTTGAGAGGTGTCAAGGGACACCCGGATGGAACGTAGTTCCTTTCGATTAAAGTGAAGGAATTGTAATAATTTTTTTTTTAATTTTAAAATTTTATTGTAAGCAAAACCAAAAACAGAAACAAAAACAAAAAGAAAACAAATATAAAAAAAGTGAGTGCGTGTAACCTTTACGCGCGACTGAAGTAAAACTTCTTTGCCATTGACGGCATAATAGAACTGAAATGATTTATATTAATATCATTCATTCGAATTTTGAATAGCGAAAACGCGTTTCCGCTATTCAAAATTCAAATAAGTAGTAAGCGTTGCTGCCGTCAGAAAAAAAGTCTGAGTGACTGCCTAGTCGCGCCTAAATAAGTTTTACTTCAAAAACTTTTCAGAGCGAAACTCCTATTTGCTTTGGTGTTGCTCGTAGAGTTCATGTTCATCCCCTGGCTAGCACTAGCACTACCACTATCACTATCACTATCACTACCACTACCACTATCATTACTACTATTACTACCTAGTGGTACCTAGTGATAGTTCACTACCACTATCACTACCACTATCACTACCACTATCACTACCACTATCACTACCACTACCACTACCACTACCACTATCACTACCACTACCACTATCACTACCACTATCACTACCACTATCACTACCACTATCACTACCAAAAGTGTCGTGACAACTTTTCGTAAGAATTTTTTCCGTCTAGCCCCCTTTCACAACGCGCGATAAGGAACTTCGTTCCAAAAGTCGGTTTTTTCAGCCGTTTGAGGGTTGCTGATTACGAAACAGTTTAATGTTTCGTAACGAAACTGGTAAAACGAGTCATTTCGTCTGTCAAAGATGTATTTGTGGTTAAAAGGAAAAAAATGGAACAAATTAGGCAAGATTGATGAAAAACATTTTATTCCCGCAAGAGGACATATTTACCAATTTAGAGGCAAATAAAATTACGCGGGCACCGCTTCAGGCGTTCTATGAAAAAATAAATAAACTTTTTATGTCGTTATAGAAGCTGTAAATAACCTATTAATTTTAGTAACCTGGAGAAGGTCGCATGTGGGAAGCGTAAGACCGTGTGTTGTGGCGTAAATTGAGAGAGGCCTTCGTCACTGTATACTGTAGTTTGACTCGGCCGGGTTTTAGAAATAAATGCCTACAGCCGCGCGGTACGTAAGCATGCGATAGGGCTGCCCACCTACAGCATTTTAATAATATGTGCCTACTTTGATTTTCTATTTAGTATTGCGATTGTAAATATGTGCATACATACATTCATATAGTCACGCCTTTATCCCTGAAGGTGTAGGCAGAGGCATAGTATACGCCCACATTTTACCTTATAGTTTTACGTACGCGTATATATAGTGAGCATAATGCAGTTCAATTTTTTCAATCCGCCCACAAGGCCTTCAATCTGTATTAAGGATTGTCGTTTTACTGACAACCGGCTTCAATTTCGAGTAAATATGTACCTTTTTTATTTAAACAAAAAATTACTTTGTGAGTAATAATATAATATCCCCGCAACGGCTGGCGGCGCAGGGCGGCGGCGTGGCGGCGCAGCGCCCGTTATCTACTAACGATGGAGTGAGATGGGTATAGAAATTTGAAAACGAGTAAGCGGCGTAGACAATAATAATCGGCTCATCACATGTCAGTGATAGAATCACGGAATTCTAGTCTTTATAATAATTGCGTTAAATTTTTGATTTACAAAATTAAAACTATTTTTCGATTTGAAAGTACTAGTCAGTCTCTAGTACACTAGTACTTTTCGTACATTGTCAAGTTGTGTTAAATTTTGGAAGTTCATATTTGTCTCTATGCGTGTAATAAAAATCAAAGGTAACAAAAATGCTGTCAATCAAAGTCATACGGTTTGTTTCTTTGTGGATGACCGATGTTACAGTACACTTAGCGTGTACTGTAACATCGGTCATCCACAAAGAAATGAATACTCTTGAAACATACCTAAATCATTGCTCTCAATTAAATAACTACGAACTGACAACGGAACTAAATGTACTACCTACACGTACTAGAGTTCTGAACTAGTTTTTTTTTGGATATTGTACTATATTGGATCGCACCGTTCACTGACTGAGCAAGCACAAGCCTAGTTTTAAACACAAACATACCTACTTCATGTAACTACCCAGTTCACTCGTGTCAATCACTTTGTTTAACTTTAGTCAACTAGTAGTATAGTACCAATTAGTACTTAAGTAAAATCAATTTATAGTCTTACCTTTCGGAGTTTCCAGGTAATCTAAAAAACGTTATCTCTGGGTATTAACGAATTCATGCTACCAAAACAAGCACAATAGACTCTAGTTGTCATATTAAATATTTTTAGTAAATAAAACACGCGCGGTTACTATCTAAAAAACGACGCACCGTCCATTCGTCTACTCGGCACAATCGCCTGCTAGCGTGCTGAAAGGCCTGCCGATAACGAGAATCGTAGGTATAGCTTGCGCTTCGTCCGTTTGTAGGGAGCTACAATACTGGTTAGTACTCTTTATACTGTGCCTTCGTCCAGCAGTGGACTAGGTATCATAGGCTGATAATTATGATTTTTAGATTTAGTTTCTCATCGGCGCGGTAATGGTTTGCGCCTCAATGTGTATGTGTGCCGACTACCATGCTGAGGTTACTGGTTTGAATCCCAGGTTGGAGGTGAAATAAAAATGATCCTCAAAATATTGTCTATTTCGGAATTCGGTTCTTTTTTATATACAGTTTACTAGCCGATATTACGTGGTATCACCGACGTAGTTACTGTTTCCTTGGTAATAAAATATAGCCCTTGTAACCGTGGGACAGTGAAGCTTTCCAAAAACGAGTTTTCCAAATCGGTTCAATAGTTTTGAAGTCTTTTCAATGCATACTAACAAATACACAATCAAATCTTTCCTTTTTAACCGACTTCCAAAAAAGGAGGAGGTTCTCAATTCGTCTGTTTTTTTTTTTTTTTTTTTTTTTTTTTTTTTTATGTTTGTTACCGGCAAATCGCTAGAAGGAGTGAACCGATTTTGAAAATTCTTTTTTTGTTTGAAAGCTGGTGCTTCCCATGTGGTCCCATATACAGGAAGTCAGAATCGGATGCTGGGATCCTGGAGAAATCGAAGAAATCCCTCGAATCGAGGGAATTCCTTAACGATTTACAGCCGTTATCTTGTGTTTGGGCTTGATTAATTTGTATTGGGGAGAACATTACCCCTAGACAGATATAATTTCAGTGTAGCCGTCACTGAAAATCATGAAAAAAAAAAATTTTAACAAAAGAAAACCGACTTCAAACAAAAACTGAAAATTGAAAAATAAAATTAACTTAGCACAAAGTAATAGGTAGTATATTTAGTTTTATATCAGATATTATTGACTGTAATACTGAAGTCGGTGCCAATATTTCTATGAGAGATTAATAATATCTACCTAAACCTATAGTTTTACTTGGCGCCGACTTCAGTATTACAGTCAATAATATCTGATATAAAACTAAATATACTACCTATTACTTTGTGCTAAGTTAATTTTATTTTTCAATTTTCAGTTTTTGTTTGAAGTCGGTTTTTTTTTAGCTTCTCTTTATAAAATAGAGTGCAAAAGGGCTTATGGCGAGACTTTGTCTGTAGTCTGTGACTGTCACATTAAACAACGTCACTAGGTCACGCGTGGATCATCTGTTCAAAGTTTGAAATATTTTACGAAAACGAAATCCACGGCAACGACGTCAGTGTCAGTAAAGTTTAATATCGGATTGAACTTTCAAAATAAACGTTTTGAGAGGGGCAGTCGGGTGAGATAGTCTCATGGCTTCTTGTCATAATATTAGTATAGATGTAGGTAATTATTTCAAAGGTATGTATTGTAATTATTATGTATCAGCTGTCTAGAGCACTAACTTATATATGCGCTGAATTTTGAGCTAGACGGCGCTGTTTAAAAAATGTCTCTAGTCTCAGTATACCTATCATAATTTTCTAACAAATTTTTCAATAAAAATTTTCAACTCAAGGACTTCTACGTTCTCAAATATAGCAAACCTTTGGCAATATCCCTAAAAGGCTTTTTTTTTTTTTTTTTTTTTCAACGTGAGGGAAAATCCTCGTAGGATGCTATGCCGGACTCTTACCGACTAAAAAACCTCACGTAACGCCCAACAGCCTATGGTTGAGAGCCCCGGGTAAGCCCTCAGGAAGGATGTCCCGTGACTCCCAACAGACTTACGGCCGCCAATGCGGCCTCGCCCAGGGGGTGGTTCGGGTGCAATCCCGCGTCTATGGGGCATTTCGGGTGTGACCCCGCTTCTAAGGGGGGGCGTGCGTGAGTGCTCACGTCACGCTGCCGTCATGGGCCTGCTTCTGTAAGGACGGTGAGCGGCCCTCTCACCGTCCTCAGACCCCCGGTCATGGAGGCCGATAGTCCTCGGCGAAGACACGTCGGCGGCGCCCAGGCCGCCGACTGCGGAACTCGGGTGGGAGAGTTCTCTCCCGCACCCGGCCCGCCGCCTCCTTCGCGAGCATGACCTGCTCGCAGAAAGAGGCGGCGCAGTCCCACTTACTCCCGCTGGAGAGCATGGCTCGCACCATGGCCTCAAGCGAGAGAGTGTCCACGCCCAGACCCACTACGAGGACCTGTCGCTGTTGTGCCCACGCCGTGCACTCCACCAGCGTGTGGAGCGCCGTGTCATCGCTGCGGTCCTCGCAGTGCTGACATTCGGCCGTGGTTTCCCGGTGTTTTCGCCACAGATACCTACCGAAGCTACCGTGCCCGGCAAGCATCTGTGTCAACCGGTAGGAGAGAGCACCGTGTCTTCTCTCCAGCCACTCGTCCATGACCGGTCTGACGGCCGCGATTGTGGCGAATCCCCCCTTTGGTTGCTCAAGTCGCATCTTCCATGTCTCCAGGGTTTCCTGGTGGAGCAGGGTCCGCTGGGCCTCGATTTCTCGAGACGCAGGCCTTTGGCCCCGCTCCAGCGCCTCCTTGCGCCATCTGAACAGTGACGCAAGGGCTCTCGCTTCCAGGTCCCATGGAGGGGTCCCGGCTAGGAGACATGCCGCCTCACCGGAGATCGTGCGGTATCCTCTTATCACCCTGACGGCCATCACTCTCTGCGGGCTCATCAGTCTAGCCTCATTGCTGGCCGTCAGGGTCTCCGCCCATACGGGAGCCCCGTACAGGGCCATGCTTCGCACGATCCCAAGGTACAGCCTCCTGTAGGGAGCGTTGGGTCCCCTGATGTTGGGCATCAGCCGCGCGAGTGCGGCCGATGCTCCCCTCAGTTTTGGGACCAAACTTCGGAAATGATGTCCGAAGTTCCACCGGCCATCGAGTACGAGCCCCAGATACTTCATCGAGGGCTCGATGCCGATGCTAACGCCCCCCACCTGTAGGCTGGATCCCGCAGGTGGCCCCATCCGAGGTCTGTGGAAGCACAGAGCCTCGGGTTTGTGAAGGGTGACCTCAAGACCCAGACGCCGAATCCGACCCACGACCTGAGCAACCCCTGCCGTGGCCTTAAGTGCTGCGGCACGGTGCGTTGCTCCCCGCGCCGTAACGAGGGTGTCGTCGGCGTAACACGTTACGCCGACCCCTCTGAGCAACGGACCACGCAGCACCCAGTCGTAACCGATGTTCCACAGGAGCGGCCCTAAAACCGATCCCTGTGGAACACCGCACGACACATCTCGCCGACACGGCCCTAGCCAGCTCGGGTAAGTTATGGCTCTCTCGGAGAGATAAGCCCGACAATTCGACGGAGGTAGGGAGGCACTCCATGATAGATAAGCGCCTCCCTGACGCAGCTCCAGGGCAAGGTGTTGAATGCGTTGGCGATGTCGAGAGACACCGCCACCACCACCTCACCCTGTGAGACTGCTTCCTCCGTCAGGCCTCTAATGCGCATGATCGCGTCCACGGTGGAGCGTCCCTGACGGAAGCCAAACTGGCTATCCGCCAGATCAGGCCTCACGCGTGTGAGGTGCCCGACGAGGCGTTGTGCAATAATGCGCTCGAAGAGCTTGCACACCTCGTCGAGCAACACGATCGGCCGGTACCCTGATGGGGAATTTGCCGGCCGCCCCGCCTTTCGAATCAAGACCAGTTTCCCTGTCTTCCAGACCTTGGGAAACTGGCCTTTTTCGAGGCATGCGCTATAAAGACCCATAAGTCGAGGCCCAAGCTCCTCGAGAGCCAGGACCCATGCACGGCCTGGAATGCCGTCGGGTCCAGGGGCGGTGTTTCTGCGGGATTTAAGCCGCAGGACAGCCGCCCCTAACTCACCCTCGGTGACTACGGGCACGTCGTTCTCGCTGCCTTCCGCGTTGGGCGCCTGAGACGGAGCCATGCGCGGAGAAATATGTTCCTCCGCTCTCGACGGGAACAAGGAGTCCAGGACCTCCTCCAGCCGCTCTGGCTGGAGACTCTGAGTCAGTGGGGGCGCCTTAGGGCGTAATTTGCCCCTTACCATAAGGTACGGGCGCCCCCACGGGTTCCGCTCCAGAGTCTCCATCAGCTCATCGCGGCCCAGTTTTTTGGACCGCTTGATGGCCGTCTAGAGGGCCCTCTTGGCCTCCTTGTACCCATCGTAGAGCTCCGTCTCTCGGGCTGCCGCATCGTCTGGGCGGCGACGCCTCCGGCGAAACCTGGTGTACCGGCGGCGCGCGGTAACGCACTCCGCGCGCAACTGCGCGACTTCCGGCGTCCACCAGTACACCTGTTTCCTCGCCGGCCTGGGCCTAGCCCTGGGCATCGCCGCATCGCAGATGTGCGACATGGCTCTCCCGAACCACTCCACCCCGGTATCAACATCGGCAGGCCTGTCCGCTGACGGAATCCAGGCCTGCACGATGGCCGCCTCCAGGAGAGACTCCCCATCAAGGCGATGAAGTGCCTAACGCGGTTCCGGGGGATTCGCAATTGCTGGCGGCAGGTTTGGTGGAGGGGAGACGTCGAACCGAATATATCGGTGATCTGACAACGTCTCCTCCTCCTCCACCACGCGCCATCCCTGGACACGGCGGGCGAGCTCAGGGGTCGCAAACGAGACGTCTATGACCGAGCTGAGCCCCCGCCGCGTCCAGGTTGCGACATTCCCCCGGTTCAGGATGACTAGGCCACGTGTTGTGACCCAGTCCTCCAGTTTCCTCCCCCTGTCTCTGGTTTCCCGGGAGCCCCAAGCCTGCGACCAGGCATTGAAGTCTCCCAGGACCAGGACAGGGCGAGGCCGGCATGCAGCGAGAACGACGTCCAGCTCAGGGAGCCATAGCTCAAACTGATGCTGGTCGAGGCTCGGCGAGATGTAAACGGCCACGACAGCCACACCCTCATATTCCGCCGCGACGCAACCCGGGCCCCTAGCAATAAGCGCTAGGCGCGAGTCGTCCGCGCCGGTCCCCCCAAAGATAGTCGCCAGGCCGTCCAGATCCGGCGATTACGGCGCCAGAAATGCGGGCAAGAGCCGCCATGATTTCCTTAGCCGCCGGCACCTCCGTGACCTTCCCGCTTGGCAGCGGGGGCACAATTGCCGGCGGCTCTGCTGCTACTCTACCCCCTTTCGCTCTGTAGAGGTCGGTCTTCCGACCTCTACCCGCGGTGGTAGCCACAACCTTCCGAGGGAGGTCCTCCTCACTCGTTGATGTTTCCGACCCAGGCCTACGGAACAGGCCTCCGCCGCTCGACCTGGGTCTCTTCCTTTTAACGTCGGCATGGTTACCCTCGATGGCACCCTCGGTTTCGATACCCATGTCGACCGCCGACTCCATCTCCGAGCCAGCACGGGTTGACGCGACCTCCGCGTCACTGGGGGTGGTTTTAAGGCACACCCCTGGGCCTAAACTATGGTGACCCCTCCCATATACCACCAGGGATGAACCCTGGCGGGGGTCGCCATGCCGAGACATGGCAAGCGATTCCCCGGACACTGTCCGGGTGCGCTCCTGGGTAGTAACTTGCGTTGTAATTTCGTCCATAGTAAGATTTTGCGTTTTGCGTCCGCCGACGTAAGGGTGGGAGTGGGGGAAGTTGGGAGAGGATGTGAGGATGGGAAGGGTGGGAAGGTGGGAGTGACGCCCTAGGCACTGAGTTCCCCCCAGCGATGCATCAAATTGCCGGGCGTCAGAGCGTGAGATTCGGGTTATTTTTTATAGAGGTTTTCTTCCTCGCAACTCCAAAGAGCCACCGTGCCCGTCTGTTGCCAGACGGGGTTACGGCTCGGCCGAACGATGGTTCCTATGGAACCGTGTACTTCGCCACTGATCACTCAGTGGCGAAGTACTCGTCGCCCTGGGAGTCCTCCACTAAGTACGCTCTGCATAGCAGAGCGCATGCGGAGAACTCCAAACCGGCCATAAAGGCCCCCCCTCCTTGGTGGACTATTGGCCGTGGGCGACGACGTGCGCCTCAGGCGAAGTCCACATCGTCGTCCACGTTACCAGGATGCACCACGTGGAGGTTGTCCTACCCAGCACCCCTCCCTAAAAGGCTTTATCTGGGTCAACAAGTCTGCTAGCCTTTTACTCTGAGCAAAGTGAGAATCTAGAGAACGTCTCTCTTTAATGTTGAATCGACAAAATGATTTTATGACTCTTCAGTACAAGAATTATTTATTGGAAAACTAGCCATAATTCACACCCAAATGGAATTGAAATTTATGAGATTTCGATATAAACTTAGAATAGAAGTCGTTTCATATTACGCCAAGGTTTTTAACAAATGATTTTTGTGGGTGATTTATTATAATATTCTACCTATACAAATATTTATTTCTATACTTTTCAAGCTTATATTAGCTTAATTTGGGCTGGATGATGTTGTGTGAGAATGTCTACAAATATTTAATTGATACTAGTGGACGTCACGTGATTATAATTATATACTCGAAATTTATTCTTCTGTCTAGTTAACAACGAATACTAAATCTCATGAACCGAAGTTGAAATAGCTTAATTATATTTAACCAGCAAGTTAGTATCGTTCATTAAGAAAAATCCGTAACACTAACTACCTTTGTCTTGAATCACTCTATCTTAAGCTGAAAATTGCATTAAACTTCGTTGTTTAAATTATTGATCTAAGCGCAAACACAGAAAAACTTGTTCATTTTATATATCAAGAAGATACAGTTTCGACCTTGTCCTATTGCGAAGTTAGTTTAACACCAATTACAAAATTACACGCTCTCATATTGCTTACGCGAGGTATGTTATAAAAACTTGCTAAAAATAGAATCATGCGTTGGTGGCACGTGGCATCTACAGCGATGTGATAAGTGATGAAATGGTTTAAGAGGGAACAGAAGCTACTTAGAACTTGCAAGAAGGTATTTGAGTGTTGGGAGTCCTGGGGTATCCTTCCGAGGGCTTACCTGGGGCTCCCAACCGTAGGCTGTTAGGTAGGATACGTGTGGTTTTTAGTCGGTAGGGGTCCGGCATAGCATCATACATACATACATACATACATACATATAATCACGCTTGTCTCCCATCGGGGTAAGCAGAGACACCCAGGCATCTGTAGGATTTTCCTCACGTTAAAAAAAGGTAGGTATTTGAGTTTAAGTATTTCCGTTTTTGAATATAACTCTTGCCGTCACGCTGCACTCGAAAAACCGCGTAAAGTACGATAAGGATAGCTGCAGTTCCGGCCGATTTTATAATTTTTTTTTGATAAGATCAATTTTTCTTTTTCCCCCTTTTGCCCCGACTAACTGCATCGACTTAATTATTTTTGACACCATTTTTACGGTTCCGTACCCAAAGGGTAAATTTTTACACATGGTTTATTTCTGTTGCCCCTATGTGATTTTTTGCCCTTTATGCTCTGTGCGTTAGTCTGACTCGCACTTGGCCGGTTTTCTTTTCTACATTTGTAATGTTGGGTTTGCTTTTATCTGTATCTATTTTTTTATGTTACCTGGTACATCCTTCCGAGGGCTTACTCGGGGCTCCCAACTATAGGCTGTTCGGAGTTACGTGAGGCTTTTTTGAGTATATAGGATCCATCTTGAATTTTCCTTCAAGTTAAAAAAAAAGTTAAATAAAAGCTTTTAAAATTTGTGTCTTAATCCTCTTACCACAGCGGTAAAAATGAATGATTGTAAGACAATTTAGACGGTCACAATTTTCTTTATTTATTTATTGCCGAAATAAAGAAACGACAGGATCCTGTCAATCATTATTTTCAAAAATTCATTATTCATGAGACAAAGGGGGAATATATCATTTGTATGGAGATGCGCTTCCCATGTTCGCTCTTACCGATTGATGGAGGACACGGACAGTTGTAGGTACGACACCGTAGTCGAATAGAATACAGTCAATTGATAAATCACATCCTATTGTTAAATACATACATACCTATATTAGACAGAAAGAGAACATATTTTAATTATAAACAAAAGATTCCATAATAACACAAATATTTATTCCGACACACAAAGCGAATAGGATACCTCATCAACAGTATACACTACCAGCGAGCTACACCAAAGCATTCAAAATTACACCAAAAAGTCGATATTACAACCCGACGTACAATTTAATAAATCCCGATCCTACGCGACACGGCACTACTGTCTGAGCAATTCCGTCCAGGATTTCACTCCCGAAAACTAAAACAACTATTGTTTCTCGAACCACATTTCACAATTTACTACGAGATTTTCCCTCCAACTGTCATCCTGTCAGAAACATGGCAATAATAAGTTTTTATGTGAGGATTTCACACACACATACACGTATATAGTTGTAGGCAATTGTTTAGAGAAGCTGTGTCGGCTTACGGAGCCCTTTCTTGAGTAAACAAAGGAATGATAAGACGTTGCTTTTGAAAGTTTATTTTGTGGTTGAAATAAATTGTGATTTGTTTTGATAGGAGTTTTGTGTATTCTACTACCTCCTATTATTATAAATGTTCAAGTTTGTGAAGATGTGTGGATGTTTGTTACTCCATCAAGCTCTAACGGCTAAATAGATCAGGCTGCAATTTGGTGCAGGGATAGATTATAGTCTGGATTATCACATAGGCTACTTTTTGTCCCGGGAATGAGTTCCTATGGGACGCGGGAACGGAAACAAAATTGACTAGGCACTAGCTAGTTGTATAATAAAATTCTATGTCAAGTTTAAGATAGGTACTTTCAGCACTGTGATTTTTTACTGCGCGTATTTTATTCTAAATAATAACATTCCGCTGTCCAATATTATTTTCGCGCGGATATTTTTATCGCCAGTGTGGATAGTCTTGTACAATACTATGTGTCACAAAATATTGCTTAAAATTATAGCATTGCGGACAAGCACTATTTACAGGGTCGGCAGCGCGAGTTTAGCCTCCGGTGTTGCAAACGTCCATAGGCTGCGGTGGCCACCAGTACATCTGGGGGATCGTATGCTTGTCTGCGCCCTTAGTGGTATAAAAAAGCACAAATGGACTCCGGAGACGAGAACTGCAACTTGACAAGTCTCACGAGTACGCAAACGTGCAAACATGGCACACACATTTGAAGCTCTTTCATTCACATTTTAGCAAACTTCATAACAATACTATAGGAGGGGAGGGAGAGGAACCCACCTCACACCCTCGTTTCGTCAATCGTAACGTACAACAGTTAAGGATAACCACAACTAATTTGTAAGGGAGGAATGACGAACCGAACACCTCAGGAAAGGAATTTTGAATGTTTTGTCTGCTGTTGAAAATTTCGAGCCACCCATAATGGCTTTCACCTTGGCTTAACGACTGCTATTTTACTGGCAACCGGGACCAAATCTTAACGTGCCAACCGAAGCACGGAAACGCTCGCAAATAAATGACACAAAGTGTGTGGTGGTAAATGTTGCTTCCTACAGTGTAAGTAAGTAAGTAAGTAAGTAAGTAAGTAAAACTTTATTGTACACCAATAAAACCAGTTTACAAAAGAAACATAAACACAAATGTACAAATGGCGGCCATATCGTTAAAAGCAATCTCTTACAACCTTGCATCCTTGATTGGACAAAATGAACATTTAATTTTGAGAAATGGGTAGGTCCTAGTTATCGGTGTCAAATATTGTACAGTGCTAAATAAGTGATCGTTTATAGAACTCTGAGTCTGCGGGGCAACGAGCGCTTCTTTTATTTTTTAGTTTTATTTTGGATGTTGAATAGGAAAATTACTTGTACCCTCCAGATTGATAATAATGAGCACTACTCCGCTTAACAACGTGACTAATAAGTCGACACGTGTTTCGCCTACACACGAGGCATCCTCAGGACTGCATATTTATCTCAGACTTCACAAGTCGCATTGATCGCGTCCGGAGCCCATTACATTTGATCTGACTCGGCGGCATTGTGCTATTGTATACTGCCCTTGTTAAGGTGTAGTGTTGGAATTACGAATGGCAATAACTGTGTGTGATCCGCAAATGCCCGCGTCTTGGAATACTGGTCTCATTCCCGCATTGTATCTGAATTTATTCCGGGGTAAAAAGTAGGTAAGTGAAATGCGCAATGATGTGTTATTCCAGACTATCTAGTACAGAGGTATCGAACCCTGTATAATATAATTCTGCCAGATCCGTTGAGCCGTAAGAGGTGAAAGAATAAACATCCACTTACTCTTAAACTTACGCATTTATAATATTTTTAAGATGTATCTGTACTCGTACTAATATTATAAAGGGGAAATATTTGTTGGTTTGATTGTTTGCATCGAATAGGCTTCGAAACTACTGGACCAATATGATTTTTTTTTTACCTGTTGGGTAGCTAAATTATGCCCGGGTAACGTAGGCCAGATTTTTTCCCAAATTCCCACGGAAACGGAAGCTGCGCGAGTGACACCACGTGAGTTCCGCTAGTGTAAGATAATGGAGTTATTTGTAGCATGCATTAACCACTACCGTTATCTTCCGGGACCACGCCACCTCACCAGCAAATGGTACATCTGCTGAATTTCAAGGTCATGTCAAAGAGGAGAACTCGAAACAAAACTCTATACCTACCCGTCTGGCCAGCGTGGTACAGTAATGCTCAATCATCGAAACATAATGAAATTTCCGTTCGTCGCAGTTCAGGAGTGGACGGTGTTAGGCTGATTGGAATGATTCGTTTTGATTCTATGGTTACACTGAATCTAGCTGCTTTTATTAAAATCATGAAAAAATCGTGACGCTAACTATTCATCCTTCCGAGTGCTTACCCGGGACTCCCAACCGCAGGCTGTAGGGCGTTTCGTGAGGTTTTTTAGTCGACAGTAGTCCGCCATAGCATCCATGAAGGATTCTTCCTCACGTTAAAATAAAGGAAGTAAGTTTTTTTGTACGCGATAAACTCTGGAGCTACTAAACTGGTTTTGTTAATTCTTTCACTATTAGTAAATCTACGCTTTCTTGAATTATCATAGGCTATGCATCGTCAATATACTACCCAAGGAAATGTAGCAGTAATAATAGAAATCTGATTCTCTGATCTAGAATCGAAATCTGATTCTCTGATCAATACATATAATAAAATCGTAACAGGTCGCTGTCTGTACATGGAAGATAAATAAGAAAAAATATTATAGGGGGGCTTTATGAACGCAATAGAACCCAAAACAATGATTTTTAGAATTTCTGTTTGTCTGTTTGTCTGTATGTCTGTATATCTGTTTGTCTGTACGGTTGTACACGCTAATCTCAGTAACCGCTCAACCGATTGCAATGCGGTTTTTTTATTGTGTTAAGGTTTGCTCTAGTTAACATTTAGCGTTTGTTTCATGTAAATCGGTTAAGAAATAAAAGAGTTATAACACTTTTAAGAATCAGATTTTTGAAAATTTTAATTGTAGGAGTTTTGTTGAATGTGAGTGAACCTAAACTGGCGTGTTGGCTTAGTTAGTCTATTTTAAAACAATTCAGTCCGAATTGTTTAAAAATAGTCTTAATCATTAAGCTCTTTTATGATTAAGCAAACAGGGTAGTTTCAGACGCTGCTTGATGACTCCGATGAAGAAATACCTTTCCTTTCATACACCTTATGTGACGTAAACGAAGTTGCGGGCTCAGCTAGTCTAGAATAGAAATCTGATTCTCTGATCTAGATTTCCATTTCTTTTTGTAAATACAGGAATATTATAGGTTAAATGGTTGCTACAGAGTTCTACAAAGCCGTAGGGCACAGCTAGTATATCACAAAATGTGGTTTTCAAATTTAAATTCTAACGCAGCAAAAAGCAACCCTTTATTATTTGGGACTATACCTTTGAATGTACGGTCGTGAAATGTATAATTATAATAGACTAGCTGACACGCGCAACTTTGTTTGCGCCACATAAGAGAGAGTATTACTATAGTGCAGTACTCCCGTAGCGTCTCGTCGTTAATATTCAATACTACGTGAGAGAGAGAGGGAGAAAGGTTTCTCGTCGCGTGTATTCCCGTCGCATTATATTTAAAAACAATTTCGTTTATGAAAGAGGTATCCCGTGGCATTATTGTAGAAAAAAATTGATTGCCATTAAAATGGTTATTGCGCACCAACCCAAACATGCTGTCGCGCAATAATTTTAGATTTTTTTTTAAGAGAGTAAATTTTGTAGTAGATATTTTTACATAACTATAAATAAATACATATTTACGCAGCACACGCAACGAAGCTCTCAAAAGGAATAAATTTTCCCCCGTTTTTAAAACATTTACTAATACTGCTCCGCTCCTATTCGTTGTAGCGTGATGCTATATAGCCTATGACACTCCACACTAACGTAGCTTTCTATTGGTGAAAGAATTTTTAAAATCGGTTTAGTAGATCCCGAGATTACCCTTTGCAATTTAACAAATATACAAACACACAAACTTTACTTCTTTATAATATTAGTATAGATGTACATTACACTGAGGTCCAATTTCAACAAATCTGTACAATCGTTACTGTATATCCCAAATTCAATCTAGATCCTAGTCTAGATTCGGAGTAATAACCTCTAAATTAAACTCGATGTCATCAATTTCGTAGGGAGATGATTTTGACAGTGCTTGGTGTTTTTAGCTTGCTTTAATTTTGTAAATTACCACATCGTTTAGACTCAAATTATTGTTTTGGCAACACTAGAGGCTGCTGCTAAAGAAAATATTTTATTTTTTTGGTGTCAGTCGAATGACAGCTCTTAACACAAATTAGCAGAATTAAAAGTAAGGTTCTTTGTACACAACACAATATTCACAGGCTTAAGAAAACGCAAACCATTTGGAAAGCTGCCTGTTCAATTTGTTCATCATTTATTGTTATGAAAAGCCCAGTAGGTACTTGTCTTAATCTTTTTCTTAACCTCAAAGAGTCTTTTAGGGTTCTCTACTGAAAGTGTAAAAATGGGACCCTATTAGTGAGACTTCGCTGTGGGAGTGTCCGTCTGTTTGTCTGTCTGTCGATCATCAGACTGTATCTTATGAATCGCGATAGCTAGACAGTTTTTTTTTTACAAATGATGATTTTTTTTGGTTGTCGCTAGAACAACGGTAAATATAAAATTGAGAAGGGACTCTTATACAGCAACGTAATTTTTGGGCCGTATTTTTAGTACGACACCCTGTGAGAATTCGACTCGCACTTGCTTGGTTTTATTTAACTGTTATTGTAGGCATTTCCATTGTATATCAAATACAGAGTAATTGTAATAAATGAACAGCTTGCCAGCATCTTTTATCATATTTAATCAAGAAATTGGGAGATTCGCATTGGCTGTAAAGATGGTATCTCTTTGTGAAACTTGGAACTAATGTTCGTGTTTTGACCGTCATGGATTGTGAAAATTGGGGTTGTCGACCACCGCCCACGACAAATCTTGGCATTATGTGAAAAGCGAAATTTGTTGTTTAATGTTATAAAACATGTTTTGTTGACTATTATTAACTGCTTTAACGTTTTTCAGGGTGAATAACACACTCTTACGCCTATATTCCCGATGGCTACCCAGAGGTATTATACTCTGCTAATTTAACCAGTTTACCAGTTTTCGTCACTCGAGGTAGAGGACGTGTAGGTATTTGAGCTACCAAAAACAACGTGTCACTAAAATACGTACATAATGTACATAGATAAGCCGCATTATTATCTCATACTGGAGATAATCGACGACAAAACGCTTAACCGACAGCGAGGAAAATGTGGATTGTTTTTGAAAACGTTTCGGAACAAAGAATTGTAAAAACAATTACCTACCTACTTTATGCAAATACCAACATTCAGTAACACAAATACTTATATTTCAAAAGACTCCATTGTCAGTCTATTCCGCCGCCTGTGACCAGCTTATATTTCTCAGGAGCCGTGAGAGAGACATCTTTTTTTACAGAGATGATATATTTCTGTTGCCACTGTAACAAAAATCAATTAAATCAGCCTATAGCAGTCCACTGCTGAACGCAGGCCTCTCCCAATCCACGCCACAACACACGGTCCTGCGCCTTACGTATTCATTCCTAACCTGCGACTTTTTCTAGGTGGTCGATCTATTTGGTGGGTGCACGTTCTAGCCTGCGTTAGTATCAACAAGTAGGGTATTAAGAGTTATTTTTGCCGTTGTTTGCTATGGAACCATCCAAGCGCGACTAGAATCGCATATGGCCAGTTATAATATTAGTTTCATTTATTTGAATAACACTTTTGGAATGCAAAAGTGTTATTCAAATAAATGAAACAAATATTATACAAGTCAGTACAGATTAGTGCAAGTACTCTATCACTGATAGGAGACCGCTAAAACTTACACCATATTTCTACAACCCAATTTGTCTCACATGAAATCTTGCGATAACATAATATTTTAATATCGTAATATATTTATGAAAACTGTAGACTTTATCAGTGTGAACTTTAAATTCGTTATGCAACTTTGCCTAAGATGGGTGAGCGTTTGTGGCTAAAACTGTTCAATTGATTGAACGCGTTAAAGAGCTTATTGCTGTTATAGCTCAGTTTCCTACAATACAACTTACTGTTATATTATCAACGTGATTAACTTCATGGTCTTCGTTGAAATAAAGAACAGGCCAAGTGCGTGTCGATCTCACGCACAGAAGGTTCTGTACCAAAAAACGGCAAAAAATTACGTTTTGTATGGGAGTCCCCCTTAATCCCCCCTTTTCTCTGATATTAGTCTTTAATATTATAGCGGCAATAGAGATACATCATCTGTGAAAATTACAGCGCTCTATCTATCACGGTTATCGAGATACAGACGTAACGGACAAACAGACAGACAGTCAGACAGACAAACAAACGGACGGTGAAGTCTCATGAATAGGGTTCCGTTTTTACCCTAATAATTAGAGTAAGTATTATAAAAATACTAGATGAAGCCCGCGTGAAATTCGGTACCCGTTCCCGCTTCCTTTTGGGAACATACTCCCGGATAAAAAGTTACGTTGTATGTTATTCCAGACTATAAGCTATCTCTGTACCAAATATCAGCCCAATCCCTTCTGTCGTTAGAGCGTGATTGAGTAACAAACAAACTTCTTCGCAAAGTTTCACATTTATAATATTAGTAGGATTAATAGGATAAAAAACATGTCGTGAATTTTTTTTTGTCTTTTCAGTAAGTACTATCAAATTTTAATGACCTTTAAACGTTAGGTCACTGAAGTACCAATAAACTAGAATATTATTGATCTAAAACCGATTATAACCGAAGTACGTGACAGTTAGTGCTCCGATAGGCTTAGCACATAACCTTATTGGACCGACCGGCGAAATCTCTCGGATCTTAAATTCTGCGTGCTAGAGATACCTAAATATTTAGGGGATATTTTGATACCATCTAGCCCAAATTAAACTAATATTAGCTCGAGCTTTTGTGTAATCTGTCTAATTCGTTTGTGACATTACCATTTACGAGGGTTCTGTGTTGACTTCGGAAGGTACGTTAAGCAGCTGGTCCCGTAAGTCAGTAAGTCAAGTTGAAGTAGTGGGAGTGGATTGCGTAATAATTACGCAACCCACTCCTACGACTTTAACTTGACTTATTTCAACAACAGGTTGTGAGTCCTCTAGCTTAGTATTTAGATCAATAGTTACTAACCTTTATCCCGGAGACATCACTTTATATCGGAGGCCTATCACATCCCATTTCCATCCAAACACTTGTGTTATAAAGACACAGTCAAAATAGTGAAAACTTGATCAAATTTTGATTTTTGAGAAAGTATAAAAAAAAAAATAGTACCGACTTCAAAAAAATCCTGAAAAATAAATTTACTTTGCACAAAGCTATATATGTATTTTAATTTATTACATTTTATTCAATATCATATTGAAGTTGGCGCCAAGTAAACCCATAGGTTTAGGTAGGTATCTATTATTAATGGCACCAACTTCAACATTATATTGAATAAAATCTGATAAACCAAAATACATATACTTTGTGCTAAGTAAATTTATTTTTCAGGATTTGTTTGAAGTCGGTTTTATTTTTTGAGCGTGGAGACCGAATCCAGAAATTCCGTCACGAAAAAACCTAACACTCGGCTATTCTCGGCCACGCTCGGTCACGCTCGTACATCTCGTACTTCATAATTTTTTTTGTTTCGTCAATTATGAACTCTGCAGTCGTTATATATTATTATTATGTCAAATAATCCAAAACTTGATGCTTGTACCCAGAATCGATCTTGCGCCTTCTGCATACGATCCGCGTCTTAACCACTCGACCAAAGTTGAATTAAGAGTACTGGACGAATTTAGAGTTCTTAATGTGAAATGACAATTTCGATGCTCCGATTGAAAAGCGTCATAGATAAGAATATTTACAGCACTTTACAAATCACCCACTAACTTTTAATTCACAATTTTTCACAACGGACACGGTAATGTTTATGTAAAATAACGACGAAATTACGTGATTTTTCTAGGCGAAAATTGCTGTTTATGACGTATTAAAAAAAAAACTATCAAATCGATCTCGTTCAAACCAATTTTCGTTGGTAGTTTTTATGACAATGTACATCATATTTTTTTTTTAATTTATCATTCTCTTAGTTTAGAAGTTAGAGAGGGGGGGGGGGACACACACACATATTTCCACTTTGGAAGTGTCTCTTACGTAAACTATTCACTTTAGAAAAAAATTATGGTAGAAACCTCAATAGTATTTTTGAAGACCTATTTAGTACCTACGTATGGGTGTGATGAAAAAAAAACTTTTAGTTTCAGTTCGGAGTATGGCATATGGGGACCCCCTAAAATTTTCTGCTTTTTTTCTAGTTTTATATAAAAACCTAATGCGGTTCACAGAATTCATCTACTTACCAAGTTTGAACGACCGTATAGTTTCAGAAGAAAAATGCCTGTAACATACGGACGGACAGACAGACAGACATGACGAAACTATAGGGGTTCCGTTTTTTGCCATTCGGCTACGGAACCCTAAAAATGCTGTGCAATGCCTTTACCGCGGCAGTCCCCGAGTGCCACACGTCTTTTTAGGGTTTCGTAGTTTTTATTGATTTTTTTTTCAATATTTTTAGTGATGGGTGGACCGAAAAATATATCTATCTAGGTGTAAAGTTCTCATCAATACAAATTAATCAAGCCCAAACACAAGGTAACTGCTGTAAATCGTTAAGGAATTCTTTCGATTGTCTTTCGGGTCCATCATCAGATCTAGTCCAGACTTTCATTAAATTGTAGTACATTAAAGCACTTGATCAAAAAGTTAACAAACGCACTAGTTGTCCCTACAATTTTCGGGGGTTGCCCCCGATTTCTCTTGGATCCCATTATCAGATCCCAACCTGGTGAAAATGGGACCACCTCAGAAGTAAACCCTATTGAACAAAAGAAAAAAAATTGAATTCCGTCCATAATTGATGGAAATATCAGTTAACATACATAAAAAAACATACAGACGAATTGAGAACCTCCTCCTTTTTTTGAAGTCGGTTAATAAATGATGTGTTAAAACCAGGGATTGCCAACCATTTTCAAGTTAAGTCAATGGCCATTGAAAGTTGTACATAGCCATTAGGCACATACATTCATACAGTTACTCCTTTATCCCCAAAGGAGTAGGCAGAGGCCTAATATACGGTCACATTTAATTTCACCTAATAGTTTACGTCCCACGTGGTGGTGAGCCTATTGCCGTGTTGTAATGGACAGGCGCAGGTCGTGACGACCCGCAGTCTTTAGGTAAAACAAAATAATTTGGCACGACTCGTTCAAAGTTACAAGGCACATAGACATAATTTGCAGGATTATAATAGGTCCTTCCGTTTTCCATAGGGCATAAAACTAGAATGAATAGACACTTATAGCTACTATAAACGACGTCATACCGCACACAATTATTATGATGTGCATTTTACGAGGTCTTTTTACGAACAAACTAAGTGAAAGATCGGCCTACTTCTCGTTTTACGAGTATAGGTTATCTTGATCAGGTCATGAATAATTTATACATAGTTGGGGTTTTACTGAAGCAGGTAAGAACACGCTCAAGTTATGTAAAACACCGTTTGGTTAACAGTTTTTGACACGAAGATGTTGTCAAGTCGGGCTTTGAGTTATATTTTCATAAATTACGCCCCCAATTATTGGAAAACTATGGTGATTTCTAACAAATTTAGAGCCATTATTATAGTCCACAAGACTATTGATAGTACCCGTCAAGTTAGCGGCCCAAAGGTATGCGCCTGGGGTAGTAAAAGGGGGGAAACTTTTACGCTTGCAGTGCATTTCAAGGTTTTTTATCATTGGATTTCATAACGGTTCTTTTTTTTTTATAACTATATAACGATTTATGACACTTGTACCTACTGGTATCGTTGTTTAGAGAGAGAGTATACCTATCTAAAATTAATTAGTTGTATTTCGTTCCACGTAATAGGTAGTGGTAGTGATCCTACTGTCGTGTTGAAACGGCTTTATAAGCTGTGTTAACCTGCTATTAAAATATGTTTATTGGCTCTTAAAGCCTTTAACTTGATTTAAAGACTCATATTCCTATCCCAACGCCTATACATGAAAAAACTTGAAAATGATAATGTTACAAACCATCATTCACATCAGTACTAGCAGTAGTCTAATATTCTTAACGTATCGATCGTTTACATTACTGAGGTATGTACAGCATATTTTAAAAAAAAATCTTTCTCCAACACGGGCCTGCCAAAATGGTACCAGTATTAAAAACAGTGGTGTCTTATTTACGTGTAAAAACCCTCATAAATGTTATGCCGGACTCCTGCTGGTTAAAACCCCATGGTGCTCTACAAATACCTACGGCCGGGATCTCGGGCAAGCAACTGTGTGGATACAGTGAATCTTAGTGATATAAATGAAATGAAGATACGATAAAGAAATTTCTAATTACGTGGACAATCTACTTAATGTTTCAACGAAAAAAGCAAAAATTTCTTCTTCTTTGTAATAAGTAACTTAATTAAGGCGTCTTGTTTTTCAACTAAAAAGTTTATTACCAATCGCAATTACAACATTTTCTAAGAAACGAAAGATAAATAGCCGGAGGGTTTGAGTGCTTTCTTCATAATTTTCTTTTGAAAATTTATGGGCTTAAGAAAAATAAACAACTATTCTCAAAGATAATCAACGACGGTTTTAAGTTGTTACAGAAACTTTTGACTGAGTAATAAAATATAAGCTCTTTTTTTACAAACTATTTTGAATTAATGGTTAGATAGGATTCTGTACTCATGTGGTAAAAACGAGATCCATTATCGACACACAAAAATTCAGGATTCACCGTCATCGCCACCACAAAGATCAGTTTACTCCTCGCTTCGGCTAAATCGTCTATACTAGCAATTTAGTATGAAAAATGTAATGTAAATAAAAAATGACGTATCTTTTATGCTCATACGTTATTCCATAAGGTTAAAAGACATTTTTCTTAATATTCTGCTAAAATTCTTTCAATACCTCTTGTTTACAAGTATTCATGTTTTCAACACAATAAAGACATTCATATTATATCCCGTTCACTCTAACTTTGCCGCTGGCGTAGAGGCTGGTGTAGAGGCGTAGTATGATAAGCGTCCGGCAAACTTAGAGTGAACGGGTAGTACCTATTATTGATCCCTGGAGGCAACCCAACCAATTTTGTCCTTACAGTTCAAATACCTTCAAGAATAGATTGGTTTTTGTCCCAAAAGTAGTTAGTTTCCTCATTCGAGATCAAAATCTAATTCTGCCAGCGAGTATCGTAATATTATAAGGTATGTAGGTATATTGCTATCGGAGATTATTTTATGAAATAAACAGCGCATGTAACAAACTGAATAGAATGATGTAACTACCATTTTTAAAAGAACTATTAATATTATCATGCGGCACCCTTGGGGTACGGAACCTTAAAAATCATTTAAGAGTTGCGTACCCAAGGGTAAGAACAGGACCCTATTACTAAAACTTTGCTGTCCGTCTGTCTGTATGTCATGAGGCTGTAGCATAAAAGATGCGATGAGAATATGACGGACAGTTCTCTGGAACTGTAGTAGATAGAGAGCTGAAATTTTCGCAGATGATGTATTTCTGTTATCGCTATAACAGCAAATACTTAAATCAGAAAAAAAAATAGGAGGCGCACATACAACAAACGTAATTTTATGTCGTTTTTGGTACGGAACTAATACGTACGAATCTGAGTATTATAATCTTGACCGTTTTACAATTTCTTATATTATTTTTTGACAAATTTCTAGCAACGACCACAACCGGAATGCTTTTTGCGTTCTTTTCATTTTTTTGCTAAATTTCTGTATTGATCACCTTACGCTACGGTTACTAAGATGATCATTAGGCAAGAAATTTTCATTTAATATCGTTTCCGTTATTCAAATGGCATATTAGGTTAGTCCCAGGGGTCAATAATATGGTCAAACGTCCTATGAACGGCTTGAAAATTTTCAAGTGTGGGTTGCCTATTTACTAGCAGATGATAAGCAGTTTTACCCGTGTATTTACCAATCCGTGAATTCTCCTGTCTATCTATCACGAGAAGCTTTATTAGGAGGAAGGGCATAACGGTACTCCGTTCGGTGAGCAGCCCGCCTGGGGCAGTACCTCCGCCCTGCAGAAGACCGCGGTAATAGTAACCTGACTCCGGTTGGGTTATGTTCTCCGTCGGTTAGCAGGGTTCCAGAGCTCATTGGAGTGACTCTGTGCCGGTGACGGTGAGACCAGAGGCTTAATCTGTCTCCATTGGCAGATTGAGGCGCGGAATACTGGTACGGCGGTCAGGGAGACCCGGTGAAACGGTTGACCGCTGACCGCCCGCAGGCTGTACGGAACCCGAACCTGGGGATCACATAATCTCCGCCCCAGGAGGCTGAACCAGCAGCCTGTGTAAAGTCCCTGGTGCTGTGGTCGTGCCGGAGGAGGATACCGGAGTGGACGCGGCCACTGCATCGGGGGGGGGGGACCGGGGGCCCTTCTGTACGCCGTGCCAATCTACCGCACTACCTCTGTCTGCCTTTGGTTAGTTAGAGTCTCGATTAGTCTCTTGCGCCACCGGCACACAGGCACTCCTTCACTTTTTTAACCCCCCTTTTTTTTCACAAAAACAACATGGCTAAAGGTAAGAAAAGAGAAACAGTATACACAGCGGCATCGTCGTCCACACTCTACATGGACCTTTGCAACATCAGAGGTATGCACAAGAACCTCAACGTAGTACACCACCATCTCGAAACTGCGAAGCCGACACTCTTTTTCTTGACGGAGACGCAGATTTCATGCCCGGGCGATACATCTTACTTAATGTACCCTGGCTATAAGCTTGAGTACAACTTCAAGCCGAAAGCCGGGGTATGTTTGTACGTCCGTGATGATGTCTGCTGTCACCGTCTCACAAGCCTTGAAGACAGGGACCTGTCTACGTTATGGGCGCGCGTGGATCACGGGGGCCACACTCGGATCTACGCGTGCGTGTACAGGTCTCACAGCGGTAACACGGACACAGTTCGCCTTTTTGACCACCTGCAACAATCGACTGACAAGGTGATTGAGCAGTATCCCTCTGCGGAGATGGTGATTCTGGGGGATTTCAACGGTCATCATGTTGACTGGTTGGGCTCCCGGATAACCAACTTTGCGGGGAATGCTGCTCACGAATTTGCCCTGACCTATGGGTTCTCACAACTGGTTAAATCCCATACGAGAATACCAGACAAGGTGAACGAGCATAGTGCATTGCTGGACCTCCTGCTGACAACGCGTCCGGATGGATACACCGTCTCAGTGGATGCTCCGCTCGGTTCGTCGGACCACTGTATCATTCGGGCGCATGTGCCTCTCGCAAGGCCTGAACCACCTCGGCCCAAGGAGTGGCGACATGTGTGGCACTATAAGTCAGCAGACTGGGATGGACTGCGGGAGTTCTTCGCGTCGTACCCGTGGAGGCGGCTTTGTTTTGCCTCAGACGATCTGGATTCCTGCGCTGCAGCAGTCGCTGAGGGGATCTTGGAGGGCATGGAGTGCTTCATTCCCAACCGCTGGATCCCTGTGGGAGCAAAAAAGCGACCGTGGTTCAATCGGCTCTGCAGAGAAGCTTTGATGCTGAAAGAATCTGCCTACAGAGCCTGGACCACGGCTCGTGCAAATTCAGATCCTAACATCTCTGAGGTGAAACGCAAATTAAATGCCGCCTCGAGGGCCAGCAAAAAAGCAATTGTCAGGGCTAAATTCGACTTCGTCGGCAGAATTGGTGAGCGGCTAGCGGGGTACCCTTCAGGGAGTCGTGAATTCTGGTCGCTTGCCAAAGCTGCCGAGGGAAACTTCTGTAAGTCTGGTTTACCACCTTTGCTTAAACCCGACGGTAGTCTCGCCCAGAGTGCCAGGGAGAAGGCCGACCTTCTGGGTTTTCTATTTGCCTCTAACTCGACCATGAGCGACGGGGGTGCTGTGCCGCCGGACGTTCCGTGGTGTGGAACTTCCATGCCGGAAGTTAAATTTACGCAGCGGGACGTCCGACGGGAGCTTCGTTCTCTGGACGTTCATAAGTCGAGTGGGCCGGACGGTATACCCGCGGTGGTACTTAAGCAGTGTGGTCCAGAGTTGTGTCCGGTACTTACACGTCTTTTCACGCTTTCATATTCCATGCGACAAGTCCCGGCGTCGTGGAAGATCGCGTATGTGCATCCTGTGCCCAAGAAGGGTGATAGGACCGACCCGGCCAATTACAGGCCTATAGCCGTCACCTCCCTATTGTCTAAGGTGATGGAGCGTGTAATTAATGCACAGCTCCTGAGGTACCTTGAGGAAAACGACCTGCTCAGTGACCGGCAGTACGGTTTCCGTCACGGTCGCTCGACGGGCGATCTTCTCGTGTGCCTCACACACCGATGGGCGACGGCTATCGAGAGTAAGGGCGAGGCTCTAGCAGTGAGCCTCGACATTTCTAAAGCCTTTGACCGGGTCTGGCACCGTGGTCTTCTTAATAAATTGCCCTCCTACGGACTGACTGAGAGATTATGCGGATGGGTGTCCAGCTTTTTGGCCGGTAGAAGCATCAGGGCTGTTGTCGACGGCAGCTGTTCTGACTGCATGGCCATTAACGCTGGAGTACCGCAAGGGTCAGTGTTGTCCCCTACTCTGTTTCTGCTGCATATAAATGACATGTTGTCTATTGACGGCATTCATTGTTATGCAGATGACAGTACGGGGGACACTTGTTACACAGGCCGCCCCGGTATCTCTCGGGACGCAGTGGAAGAGAGTCGTGAACAGCTTGTGTCTGAAATCGAGGCTACTCTTACTAGAGTGTCCGATTGGGGTAGACAAAACCTTGTCCAGTTCAACCCTTCGAAGACACAGGCGTGTTTCTTCACCGCTAAGAAAGCCCCAATTACTGTAGCGCCACAATTCCAGGGCACATCTCTTTCCATCTCTAAAAGTATAGGAATCCTTGGTGTTGACATCTCCAGTGACGTTCAGTTCCGCAGTCATTTGGAGGACAAGGCCAAGCTGGCGTCCAAGAAGCTCGGTGTGCTCAACAGGGCGCAGCGGTGCTTTACTGCGGCGCAACCACTGCTTCTCTATAAGTCGCAAGTGCGGCCACACATGGAGTACTGCTGTCATCTTTGGGCGGGGGCACCCGAATATCAGCTTCGTCCATTTGACTCGGTGCAGAGGCGAGCTGTGAGAGTTGTCAACGATCCTATACTGACAGGTGGTGTTGAACCTCTTCGCGACAGGAGAGACTTTGCCTCCTTATGCGTGTTCTACCGCCTGTACAATGGTATGTGCTCAGAGGAATTGTTTGACATGATGCCCACGGCTACGTTCTATCATCGCACCGCTCGCCATAGACAGGGATTTCATCCTCACACCCTACGTCCGGAGCGTTCGAGCACGGTTAGATCCGATAGGGGTTTTCTTCCGCGAACGCTTAGGTTGTGGAATGATCTTCCTGCCTCGGTTTTCCCAAACGCCTACAGTATGGGGTTCTTCAAAAGGGGTCTAAGAAGGTTTTTACAGGGTCGGCAGCGCGAGTGTGGCGCCTCTGGTGTTGCAAACGTTCATAGGCTGCGGTGACCACCAGTCCTTCTGGTGGGCCGTATGCTTGTCTGCCACCTTAGTGGTATAAAAAAAAAAAAAAAAAAGCACGCGCTGGAGACAGACAGACAGACGGACAGCGAAGTCCTATAATTTCCAATCTCAAGCACGTTCAACGTGACGTCACATTTCTTCGTTTGCACGAATAAGATTTCATTCATTACATAGCGTATGTACTCTCGTTAATTCTACAGACTCGCTACGTAACCAGTTTAACGAGACCTTCTACGAACTCCTTTCCTTAAGTGCTGTACTCGACAAGTGGCTTTCAACTAGTTCTTTTGTATTGGTAGGTAATAAAATAAAGCCACAACGTGTTTCTTTAAAGGACTCGTCTGTAGGTAACGTGTGTGTTCTTTTCATTGAAAAGGTTTACAGGATAATTAAATTAGAACTGTATTTTAAGGACGATAAACTTTGCGAAACGATGTTTTTTCTGTTAGTTATCAGGCTAAGACTATTTGGACAGGAATGGATCGACAGAGGAATTACTTAGTACCTTCATACTTATAGAATTCGGGACTAGGAAGTCCCGAATTCTATAAGTATGAGTGTTAGAAACCGCGATAGTTTAAAAATACTTAGTACTTTGTTGTGTTAAGTCGATCTCATTTCTATAATCGATTGATGATTAGATCACTTAGTAGAGACACTCCAGTTCATATTTACTGGAGATTTAAACCATCTCGGCAGACTTATCAAATCAGATCAGCATATTATGACTGTATTGACAGTCCACTGATTGGCGTGGGTCTCTCCCAATTCACGCCAAAACATAGGGTCCTACGGCTGATATTAGTACTCAAAAAATATTATGTTGGGGGCAAAGTTAAAGGTAGCTTTTAAGTGTATGAGATCTACGCGGTACCATACCAGAATATAAAATTATTTCTACGCGCACTCTAATTATGTCATCGTAATCAAGCAAATGATTTGACCAGGTCGTGCGGACTTAGAAATGTACGAACTACAGACGTAGTACAAACACACATACATCAGTACTGCGTGATATAATTGCTACTCAGAAAATGCAATAATTGTAATGCGATGATTGTATTTTTGTTTCAGATTAACATCTGGTGGAGCTAAGAAAAAAATATCAGGTAATGTTCTGTCTATTTATTCCATTCCTTGAATACGAATCAATTGCTAGTCACGAGGCTGTTTGGTGATATACCTACAAATTATGTTCAGCCCGTGGGCATCGCAAAAGGCGATTAAAGGAATACTTCCACAAAAATATCTATTGCGTCGAGAAGGAAAACTCTAAATAAAACTCTATACCAACCCGTCTGAAATACAAAACGATATCGCTCCAATTCATCCGGTGGGTATTATAAAATAGATTAAACAAATACTTTCACAAAAGTACCCATTGGGAAGAAACAAACTTTTTCGGTCCGGTTCTGAGCATTCAGCTATTCTGAGCGTTGCACCTGTAAACAAAGATGACGGACTCAATTCCCATTACGGACCAAATTTTATCTGCGGCGACCGCCACTTGTCAATAAAACAAAATTAATTGAAGTTATATATTTAATACAATTCTGAATCGCGATAGTGTACAATGCGCCCGCTGATGACTATTGAAATAACAGTCCAACACCAACCGTTGAGCTTCGGCCCGCCGCCGGGCTGATCACTTTGACTGGTCCGTTTGTTGGAGTAACATCTCTCTTACCCGTTCCTCTACTAATTTTTTAACCCTCGAAGAAAATGAGAGATTTCCACACCACCAAATTATAAATATTATCATATTCTGTAATTAAATCTCGCCAAATAATGTCAGACTAATTCACTCACATGATTATAATGACTGCGAGTTAACGTAAAGTCGCTGCCATGTAGGTTAATGGCAAGAAAACAGTTATTAACATGACATGTTTGTTTACCAATCAAGCTGTAATGTAGGTATGTTTGGACAAACGGTAGTGAGTAAGATTGAATAATGATAGGGAGTTAAAACGTTTAGTGAAGAATTAAAATCGGGGTTGAGAATATATTATTTTTACGTGTAGAAATCTTCTTGCATGCTATGCCGGTCTGCTACCGGCTAAAACCGCATGGTGCCTTTCCATCTGCTGACGGTTGGGAGCCCTGGATACGCCCGCAGAATAGAAGCTGAGGGGCCCTAATACTATCGTTTTACACCACCCGGCAAGTTATGATTAAGGTGGGTGTAACCAGAGATAATTCCTGTTATTATAATTATGTAAACCTTCATTGCAAACGTAAAATTATTGGCATTTCCTTTGAGAAATACCGACAAATTTTCAAAATAAATGTCTATTATTTTAGAGTGAAAATTATCATAATATTTTCAGAACTCATCGGTAAATGAAAATGAAAAATCTTTATTCATGTAGGTTACAAAATAACACTTAATGAAGGTTGAAACGATTGCTTCTACATTTACATGCACTGCCAAATGCGCAACGCAATAGGTAGAGCCGGATAGAAAAGGACTCGGTATTCCTATGAATTCATAAAATAATTTAGCAATCGATTATTGATACTGTTGATTGATGGCACTTGATGGAACTTGCTACACATATTGAAAAACTTCACTTGTACTGTTCCACAACATTTATTATTGTAATACCTAACCGGTTTCGCCTTTCGGCATTCTCAAAGGCTATTTACTTATTTAGATCATAATTACACTCCGAACGCATTAACAATGACAATTGTTTCCATGTAGGTATACCAACAGACAATGTTGTCAGTTTTCAAATTTACCCCAAAAATTAGGGAGAATGCAAAGTATTAAAATACTTGCAAATCAAATCATTTCCAATCATATTACAATATTTAACTAATTTTAAGGGTTGCCAGTTTACAATTTGTAAAGAAAAAAAATTTTGACTTCTGAAATCAAATAATTACAATTCAAATTTAAAAATTATTAGTATTGTTGAAGTGTCAATAGTGTTAATTAATATATTAAATGTGAATAACTCAAAATGTCCAAACGATTAAATGTCATACACTGCACCAATTTGATTTGTCATATCGAACCATGTCAAGTAAAACTAATACAAATAAATTAAATGTCAAAATATCTAGGTACTCAATTAAATGTCAAATTAACTAATCAAATTAATGTCAGAATATCCTATTAATTAAATGTCAAAATATTCAATCTTATACATATGTAGATGTCATTATCATATCACTGTTTATAATAATGCAGCAAAGGTGAACGGTTCAGGTCTAATTGTTGGTTTAGGATAATGTTCGGGTCAGTATTTAAGAGTCTACCTACTTCGAGTGTCTCAAGAGCGTTCATTTTTCTGCCTTTATCACAGGAATGTAAAGCTTTAAAATTAGTTTTTCGATCAAAACTGTGTCCTTCAGTAAGGAGGTGCTCTGCGAAGTTGGATTCCGTTTTCTTGAGCCTCCAGTCACTACTATGTTCCGAAACTCTGATTTTAAACGATCTCCCAGTTTGACCGACATATTTTTTATTACAATCGGCACACGTCAGCTCGTAAACCCCACTTTTTTGATCTATGGGAGTTGTGTCCTTGTTGTTACAGATCAAATTGTGTAGGCTGTGAGTGGTATAAAATGCTGGCTTACATTCGGAAAGACTCCTAGCGCACCTATATGAGATACTACCGATGTACGGTATGCGAGCCCATCTCTTTCCGTCGGTATTAGAGTTCGTGGGTATACCACCCTTGTATGCTAAATCTCTAACAGTCTTTGCTCGTTTCCGTGATAGGATACTGTCTATTAATTGAGGTGTGAATCCATTATTTATGGCTATCGTTTTAATACAAGACAATTCCTCCTCAAAGTCATTCCGTGACATTGGTATCGAGAGCAACCTATGCACCATTGAATGGAAGGCGGCATGCTTATGACTCTGTGGGTGTCTAGAGCCCACGTGTATCACACTATCAGTAAATGCAGAGCACCTCCTTACTGAAGGACACAGTTTTGATCGAAAAACTAATTTTAAAGCTTTACATTCCTGTGATAAAGGCAGAAAAATGAACGCTCTTGAGACACTCGAAATAGGTAGACTCTTAAATACTGACCCGAACATTATCCTAAACCAACAATTAGACCTGAACCGTTCACCTTTGCTGCATTATTATAAACAGTGACATGATAATGACATCTACATATGTATAAGATTGAATATTTTGACATTTAATTAATAGGATATTCTGACATTAATTTGATTAGTTAATTTGACATTTAATTGAGTACCTAGATATTTTGACATTTAATTTATTTGTATTAGTTTTACTTGACATGGTTCGATATGACAAATCAAATTGGTGCAGTGTATGACATTTAATCGTTTGGACATTTTGAGTTATTCACATTTAATATATTAATTAACACTATTGACACTTCAACAATACTAATAATTTTTAAATTTGAATTGTAATTATTTGATTTCAGAAGTCAAAAATTTTTTTCTGGACAAATTGTAAACTGGCAACCCTTAAAATTAGTTAAATATTGTAATATGATTGGAAATGATTTGATTTGCAAGTATTTTAATACTTTGCATTCTCCCTAATTTTTGGGGTAAATTTGAAAACTGACAACATTGTCTGTTGGTATACCTACATGGAAACAATTGTCATTGTTAATGCGTTCGGAGTGTAATTATGATCTAAATAAGTAAATAGCCTTTGAGAATGCCGAAAGGCGAAACCGGTTAGGTATAACAATAATAAATGTTGTGGAACAGTACAAGTGAAGTTTTTCAATATGTGTAGCAAGTTCCATCTAGTGCCATCAATCAACAGTATCAATAATCTGAAGACAGCAGGTACGGCTGAATTGGTTGATATATATCGAAAATTAAAACTTAAGTTTGCGAAAATCAATGAACACATCTGGTTCAACACGAACTGCAAGAGAGAAAGTTTAATTCCTAAATATATTGATTTAAATATTAAATGTAGTAACTATAAACATTATGTCAAAGATGTGTTACATTTTGCAAACATAAAATGGCTGAATAGCGAAATAAAGTATCTGTATTGCCAGCGTGATAATTTAAGTCTCCACTTGAAAGTTTGTCATATGGAACTTAGTCGGCGGCTACATGTTGTGGAATTCGAAGTCCTGCAGGCAGATGTTTATTGTGAGATGCACTATCTGTCAGCTGTTACTCATAAGAGGCACTTGAGTAAATTAGTAAATTTAAGATCACGTCAAATCAACAATAATAAATTTTCATCTACATTATCTTGCCAGAACAAGGAATTTTACCCCAGACTCAAAAATTTTACCAATGTTCAATTCGAAAATAAAGAAATTGAATTGTTGGAGAAGGGTTTGAAGTATTGCCCTAACATTCCGGTATCCCGAAGGGATTTGGATAATTTGGCTGTTGACTTGGACCTGGCAGAGACAGATTTCACAGGGAAGCACGTAGTGTGTAGAACCTTAAAGCAGCAGATAGAACAACAAGAAGAAGGACGTGCTTCGGGGGACCTAAAAACTATTTTGAATATCCGTTCCAAAATCCAACAACATAACCTTGTAATAACAAAAGCGGACAAAGGTAATACAGTAGTCGTAGCAGAAAAACAAGATTACGTAACCAAAGTGGAAACCTTTCTGAGTGACCCATAGTTCATAGAACTGAAGAATGACCCAACTAAAAGGTATAACGAAACAGTAAAGGGAACGCTGCAGACGGCTAATAGCATTTTTGGAAAGGACTCCTTCAAACTGAAGCTGATGAATCCTCAGGCTCCTAAACTTCATGGCTACTACAAGTTACATAAACCTGAAGTTCCCATCCATCCAGTAGTAGCATACACGGGTGCCCCAGCATACAAGATGGCAGCAGAGGTTAACCAATATGGCTTTAGGCCGAAACGATCAACGGGTGACATCCTAGCGTACATAACGCACACCTGGGGTGAGGCTATGGAGAGGCACGGCGAATCTCTGGCTATTGGCCTAGACATCGCAAAAGCCTTTGATAGGGTATGGCATGCGTCGCTTCTTTCCAAGCTGCCGTCATATGGTTTATCGCATCAGTTGTGCCGCTGGTTGGCCAGCTTCCTGAACGGGCGACGGATTCGGGTCCTCTGTGATGGTCAGGCTTCCTGTTTTTTTTCAGGTAAATGCCGGAGTACCACAGGGATCGGTATTGTCCCCAACTCTCTTTCTTCTTCATATCAATGACATGCTGTCCCTTGGGTGCATTCATTGTTATGCGGATGACAGTACTCTTCATAGGAGCTATTCTGGCCGTCCAGCGGCGGGGCGAGGCGACGTGGATGAGAAGAGACGACAACTCGTGGCGGATCTCGATCTGGACCTGGGCCGCATTGCCCAATGGGGTTCAGACAACCTGTTCGAGTTCAATGCCAGAAAAACACAGGCGTGTGCGTTTACAGCTAAGAAGTCCCCATTCCTACCCCTGCCCTCTCTTCAGAGCATTACAATTCCACTAAAGGACAACCTGGAGATCCTCGGTATAGAGGTCCGGCGTGAGCTCAATCACAAAAACTACATAGAGAGCTGTATTGGTCTGGCCTCGCGGAAACTGGGAATCCTGAATAAGGTGAGACGGTATTTCACGCCACATCAGAGATGTTTACTGTACAAGACGCAGATTCGTCCCTGCGTCGAGTACTGTTCTCACCTTTGGGATGAATCCGCGAGGTACTTGTTAGACGCGCTTGACGCTATGCAGAGACGTGCTATCCGAATAATTGGTTGTCCTGAGGTGACGGGAGGCCTCGAACCTTTGTCGCAGCGAAGAACCATAGCGTCCTTGGCTGCCTTCTATCGAATGTATCACGGCGAATGTTCTGAAGAGCTCTTCAACCTGATCCCACCATCTCCTTTCCGATCCCGAACAACGCGTGCCGGGCAGAGATGCCACTCATACACAGTGGAGAGAATCTTCGCCAGAACCGAGCGTTTCAAAAGATCGTTCCTCTGTCGAACTATAAAAACATGGAACGACCTGCCCGCACACGTCTTTCCCTCATCTTACAATCCCGGGTTCTTCAAGAGGAGCGTGAAGAGGCACATCACAGGGCCGCCAACTTGAGGACCACTGTTAGAAGTGGCCCCCAATCGCTAGATGCGCCACTGCTTTCTTACCATCAGGCTGGTGGCGACGTCAAATTGGCGAGCTGAATATAAAAAAAAAAAAAAAAACTGTTCTGACTGTTCAAACAGCATACGAACTTTGTACCTGCCCATACTATTAAAAATAGTCTTGAACTGGTTAGTAAGATAGAAAACGTTCGGGTACCGGACAAGGCCATGCTAATTTCATTCGATGTTAAAAATCTGTTTCCAAGTATACCCATAAACGAATGTAAAGGTGCCATCAAAGATATTTTAATTCAATCGGTAGTAGATCCTCAAATTTCCATAGATTTATAGCATGCCATGTCTGTGTGCCTGGACCAAAATTAATTTAAATTTTGTAATAAATTTTATAAGCAGGTCAATGGCCTTGCTATGGGTAGTCCCCTCTCACCACTCTGTGCAGATATTTTCATGAACCACATTGAAGAGCAGATCTTGAACAACATTATTTACAGACGGTTTATTATTTATTGGTATAGATATGTAGATGACATTATTTGTTTATGGACGGGAGATTTTGACATTTATTAATAGCATTAATTCTAATATTATATTTACAATAGAAGTAGGACATAATAAAATCTATTTTCTAGATATTTCCATTAGCTTAGTTGACCAAAGACATACATTCAAAATTTATAGAAAACCTACATTTACTGATAGTGTGATACACGTGGGCTCTAGACACCCACAGAGTCATAAGCATGCCGCCTTCCATTCAATGGTGCATAGGTTGCTCTCGATACCAATGTCACGGAATGACTTTGAGGAGGAATTTTCTTGTATTAAAACGATAGCCATAAATAATGGATTCACACCTCAATTAATAGACAGTATCCTATCACGGAAACGAGCAAAGACTGTTAGAGATTTAGCATACAAGGGTGGTATACCCACGAACTCTAATACCGACGGAAAGAGATGGGCTCGCATACCGTACATCGGTAGTATCTCATATAGGTGCGCTAGGAGTCTTTCCGAATGTAAGCCAGCATTTTATACCACTCACAGCCTACACAATTTGATCTGTAACAACAAGGACACAACTCCCATAGATCAAAAAAGTGGGGTTTACGAGCTGACGTGTGCCGATTGTAATAAAAAATATGTCGGTCAAACTGGGAGATCGTTTAAAATCAGAGTTTCGGAACATAGTAGTGACTGGAGGCTCAAGAAAACGGAATCCAACTTCGCAGAGCACCTCCTTACTGAAGGACACAGTTTTTATCGAAAAACTAATTTTAAAGCTTTACATTCCTGTGATAAAGGCAGAAAAATGAACGCTCTTGAGACACTCGAAATAGGTAGACTCTTAAATACTGACCCGAACATTATCCTAAACCAACAATTAGACCTGAACCGTTCACCTTTGCTGCATTATTATAAACAGTGATATGATAATGACATCTACATATGTATAAGATTGAATATTTTGACATTTAATTAATAGGATATTCTGACATTAATTTGATTAGTTAATTTGACATTTAATTGAGTACCTAGATATTTTGACATTTAATTTATTTGTATTAGTTTTACTTGACATGGTTCGATATGACAAATCAAATTGGTGCAGTGTATGACATTTAATCGTTTGGACATTTTGAGTTATTCACATTTAATATATTAATTTTAACACTATTGACACTTCAACAATACTAATGATTTTTAAATTTGAATTGTAATTATTTGATTTCAGAAGTCAAAATTTTTTTTCTTTACAAATTGTAAATTGGCAACCCTTAAAATTAGTTAAATATTGTAATATGATTGGAAATGATTTGATTTGCAAGTATTTTAATACTTTGCATTCTCCCTAATTTTTGGGGTAAATTTGAAAACTGACAACATTGTCTGTTGGTATACCTACATGGAGGATTCTTTGGCGGGAATTTGAAAAGAGCGCGCGTAATTTTTTTTTCAAATCTTACTAAATAATTAATTTTAATTTGTAAATAGTAAAAGTCTTGTGTATAATACTCATTTATTATTGATAATTCTTTTTTGATAATGGAGGAGGACGAGGGAGGGGGTGCTGCTCCCCCAAACCCTAAAGTAAGGAAGAGAAAGGAGGATTCATTACGGACTGACGGCGGTGGCGGTGAGGAAAGTGAATCACTTTATTTACCATTTTTAAAACCGTCATATCGTAGACTTTACCCAGAACATTCAACAAATATTGAATTTAACGTCTTTGTAGAAAGCAGGGAAAAAGAGCGCCTTGGGAATAAAAGTCCCATTTACCTCAACCACATCTTTGCCTCGGAAGTAAAGGGAGTGGTGGCGATTCGTCGCATAAATGCCAACAAAATAGTGGTAGTATTTAAGCAGTGCAACACAGCAAATAATTTACTTACCAATGAACATTTCCTAGACAAATACAAACTGAAAGCCTACATACCAGCCGCTCAAATTGAGCGAATCGGTATTATTAGACATGTCCCATCAAACATCTCAAATAAAGAGCTATACAGAAAATTATCATCAATATATGAAATAGTAGCAGTACGGAGATTCACTAAGAAAGTGGGATCAAATTGGACCCCACTTCAAACTGTCAGTATTACATTCCTGTCAAATACACTACCATCTAATGTTCAGTATGATTTGTTCTCATATAAAGTGTACGAATACATCCCACCTCTTCAGCAGTGCTATCGCTGCTTCAAATTTCACCACTCAGCCAAGGTATGTAACGGCAAACAGCGCTGTAGCTGTTGTGCAGGTGACCACAGCTATAAAGAGTGTGACAAGCCCAGCGAGCTTTGCTGTGTTAACTGCGGTGGCGCTCACTTGGCAGTATCTAGGACATGTCCAGTCAAAATGAGGAAACTAATTGAAAAAAAAGAAAAAATTAGCTATTCTAGTGTAGCAAAAACTAATGATGACAAAGATTTTCCTTCTTTGCCAGATAAGTCCTGGATAAATAAGCCTGTAAATAAGCCTGTAAATAAACCTGTAAATAAGTTAATTGAAACTAAGACTGATAGAACTCTGTCTGAGAAACAGAGTAGTTCATCTGATGTAATTAAACAAATTTTAGGTAATAAAGATATAATAATGGCTCTTGTCAATACCCTAGTACAATTAGGAAATAAAACAGATGATGTACCTATCACCACAACATCTATTAAGGAGATGTTATTAAAAAATTTATCATTTTAACCTATGGATTTAAGTTCTTCCAATATTATTTCTCAATTACGGATTGCACAGTACAATATACAAAGTGCCAATAGCAAAAAACAACTTTTGATAAATTTTTTACATAACAAAACTATTGATATTTGTTTACTGAATGAAACATGGTTCAAAGATAATCAACGGTTCAATTTTAGCATACCTGGTTACAATATACACTTTAAAAACTCAAGTAATAAACATAACGGTGTAGCAATTTTAATAAGACCTTATTTACAATACAATGTTTTGGATACAACTTTTTATGAGGAAATACAAACTATTGCTATCACGTTATCAACGAAATTAGGAAACATTACTATTTTAAATGTATACTGTCCTCCTAAAAGTAAACACATTTGATTGAACAGACTGCAGAATATCATATCCAATCTTCCAAAGCCCATATTTGTTAGTGGAGACTTCAACGCTCATCACATTGCCTTTGGGTGTTTGTGTACAAGAGGCCGCGGCCGAGATTTGTATAATATAATAGACGATAGTGATTTATGCATTTTAAATGATGGTAGGTTCACTACAGTCGGTAGACCTTCATGCAATCAATCAGCAATTGATGTTACTTTTGTCAGTGCTAACCTGGCACCAATTTGTGAGTGGTCCATACATGACGATGCCATGGGCAGCTACCACTACCCAACAATCACTAATATCGCAATATGTGTCGACAAGTACCAAGTTAATCCTCCTGTCGCAAAGTTTCTGTATAACAAAATGAGTGAAACGGATTGGCATAAATTTCGTGATGTATCGGAATCTATTTTTGAAGACCTGTCATTGACCATTGACAGTCCAGAATTTCAACTTGATCCAATGTCTGCATATCTGGCTTTTTGCACATGTCTGAATAAGCTTAAAGAATTACTTATCCCAAAGTTTGTTAAAACGAGTAACTTTAAAAGTAGGCCACCAGCACCCTGGTGGAATGAAACATGTGAAAAAAGCGTTAAGGCATCCTACAATGCTTTAAGAAAATATAGAAGTGATCCGTCTATGGCTAACTATATTGAATATAAAAAACTAGATGCATTAAAAAAGCGAACTATTTCTGAACAAAAAAGAAGTGGTTGGAATGATTTTTGTAATAAATTTAACAGGAACACTCCGTTAAGCACTATTTGGAATTTAATTAAACGGTTTAGGGGTTTGAAGGCTGGAAATAGATCTTATAAGGATGAATTCGTACAGCCATTTTTATCAAAATTGACAGAATCCGGTAATTTGATAGAGTTCAATTCATTTTCTAAATACTTTACTGTAAATAATAATAATCCCGACTCAGTGGTCCTATTGAATGACTTTACATGGAATGAACTAACAATGAGTTTGCAATCTAGGAAAAACACAACTCCAGGTCTTGACGATTTCCCATACATTTTAATCAAAAATCTTCATCAATCTGTACAAAATCTATTCCTCAAAATTATTAATATGCTATGGTCTCAAAAACTTGTTCCTGAACACTGGAAAACTCAGTGTGTCATTCCAATTCTCAAAGTAGATAAGCCACCTGAACTTTCAAATTCCTATCGACCCATCTCATTGTCGTCTTGTCTTGGGAAAATATTCGAAAATATGCTTAAAACTCGTATTGATTGGTATGTTGAAGCTAATAACATTATTCCTCAAATTCAGTATGGATTTCGTAGAGGTCGCAGCTGCGTAGACAGCTTCACTTCTCTTGTCGCGGATTTGAAAAGAGCCAGAAATATGCGGTTAAATACTGTATGTGTATTTTTAGATGTCCAAGGTGCTTTTGACAGTGTGGACCCTGGAATTTTGGTTGAGGTTCTGACTGGCAATCTAGGTATTCCTGGTCAAGTTTCAAAGTGGATACACGAGTTTTTAAACAGTAGAATATTGTATGTGAAACACAACAATATTCTGTACGGCCCAGAAATAGCTTGTAAAGGGACGATGCAAGGTGCTACCCTTTCACCCCTGTTGTACAATTTGTATACTTGTGAGATATGTAAATATATAAGTGTAGAGAATGTACAGATTCTTCAGTTTGCTGATGATTTAGTTATATATAGTTCTGATAGTCAGCTAACTAAAACAATAAACAATATAAATGTAGCATTGGAACAACTGAAAGTCTACTACCATGATAAGCTGCATTTAAAAATAAATGCTGCCAAAAGCAGTATGATGATTTTCAGTGATGACATCCCTTGTACAAATGTTACTTACAATGGTGACACTATAGATAGGGTTACTCAACACAAATTTTTGGGCGTCGTCTTAGATCAGAAATTAAACTTCGAGGAGCATATTAAATATATATCCAAAAACGCCTTAAGAGCCGTTAATATCCTTCGATGCTTAGCTGGCGTCTCATGGGGTGCAGACCCAAAAACTCTGTCTATATTGTACAAGGCAATTGTAAGAAGTCACTTCGACTACAGCACTTTAGCATATGTAAATAGTTCTTATGTACATAGATTAGATGTTATTCAAAACAAGGCCCTAAGAATTATTTCTGGAGCAATGTGCTCAACTCCAATTAGAGCAATGGAAATCGAAACTAAAATAATGCCTCTCATTATGAGACGGATAATGTTAGTTGAAAGATATTGCTTGAAATTACTAGCATTAGAGAATAGTGAAGTTACACGGAAAATTATTCCCCAATCAATTACCATATCAGAACCGCTAACTTCTGCCGATGAACTGTTGAGAGGCATCTCCCCTCAACTAAGTAGAGTATTTTTACACATTCAAAAACAGTGCACTCAAATTAGACGACAATCCCAATGGCCATGTTACTCTCACTCAATCAATAGCATAATTTTTCCCATGACGACTGTCACTCATGAAGTTTCATGCAACCACGATATTTTACAATTCCTAGACGATAATCCTCATTATTATACATTGTATACTGACGGAAGTAAGTCTAAAGATCATGTAAGATCTGCAGTATTTGATCCACAGACGAATTTCTCTCAAAGCTATGTTTTGGATAATAATTGTTCCATATTTACCGCAGAGGCATAATGCAGTTTTAGAAGCACTCAAATTAATCTACCATCTAAATACCAGCAAACACTTGTTAATTTTAACTGATTCCTTAAGTCTAATAGAAGGTTTAAAAAACCTAAAGATTAACTATAAAACGAATTACATTCTATACCTAATTAAAGAGTGTATATATAAATTACACATGACAAAAATCGATGTTGCTTTTATGTGGATACCCTCTCATAGAGGTATAACTGGCAATGAGATAGCCGATAAAACTGCATATGAAGGGATTAATTCATTAGATGTTAAGCTAGTGGTTAGTGTCCCGCTGACAGATTACTACAGCTCTATAAATATAAAAATATTGGATGAGTGGAAAAGCATGTGGAAGAAAGACCAAGAGGAAAAAGGAAAATGGTATGGTTCTCTGCAAGAAGATATACCAGCACACCCATGGTACTGGAAATTGGAGTCAGCAAGTCGCGACTTCATAACGACCATAAACAGACTTCGATTTGGACATACCACCACTCCCTCCCACCTGGCTAGGTTGGGAATTGTGTCAGATAATAGGTGCAAAGACTGCAATACTCCACAAGCGGATATTGAACATTTATTTTTCTCCTGCCAAACATACAATCTGCAAAGACTGATACTCGCTAGTGAAATTAGTGAAGTTTTATTGAATGATTCCTCCCGCCGCTTGCATGATTTATTAAGAAATGTGAAGTGCTACAAACACTTATTTGATTTTATTAAAAGTACTATTGGAAGAATTTAATTATCCGCCGTGTATATAATACAGTGCAGTGAACAAAGTGAAAAGTACAAACAAGTGTAAAGTGAACGCTTTTAAAAAACAAAGACATGGCTTAAAGGTCTTGTAACCAAGCCAAAACAATTTATAAAAAAAAAAAATATACCTACATGGAAACAATTGTCATTGTTAATGCGTTCGGCCGCCTTTGAGAATGCCGAAAGGCGAAACCGGTTAGGTATTACAATAATAAATGTTGTGGAACAGTACAAGTGAAGTTTTTCAATAAATTTAGCAATCCATTATAATTAAATAATTTAGATGAACCATTTTCCTCAGGAGAAAAAGAATCCTTATAATAAATCCATTCTATGTCTGGGAGTTCAATAAAGTTACATTTTATGTTTCTTGGAAAAGGCAAAGCTTGTCAATATGTAAAAGATATTTTCATTCCTTCTATTCGAAAAGAATCACTTTGCACCACGATAACGGGGCGCAAAATAGCTCTTTTCTGTTAAGAGCTTTTTAGCGGGCGGCAAAGCATTTGAATTTGGAACTTGAAAATTTCATAGAAATCGAACACAAATTGTATGAATTACTGGCAGGTAAGTAGGCTGCACAGCGCGGTGTCCTGAGCTAACTTAAAAAAAACTAAAGAGCGCCATTTATCTGTTCGTATTCGTCATTATTAATGTTCTTGTAATCAGTAAACATCTATATTTATAAAGATCAATGCCACTTTTCGTTGTAATTTTATAACTCAAGAGCGGGCTCACCTATCTAGACGAAATGTTTAGGCTTTGTTCAGACTGTTTAGTAGATGGTTTATGTGAAGTTTGCACAAAATCGGTCGAGCGGTTTTTCATTTATCACGCAAACGAAGTTGCGCGGGTCAGCTAGTATTTTATAATAAGTTCTACGTCAAGTAATGAAAGTGACAATCCATGAACTCCTGGAACAATAACTATAGAAGGTAACTACGTCGTACAAAACTTATGTTTTCTCATAGAAAGGGATTGAAAAGTAGAGTATATTACTCGAGGGCAAATTATTTTTACCTCGGGCGGTGTACTTTGAATCCCTCACTGCGCTCAGGATTCTACGTTAGAATCCCTCGCTAAGCTCGGGATTCTATTCTAGAATCCTTCGCTTCGCTCGTGATTCAAAGTAGCGCCCTCGCCGTAAAAATACTATTTTGCCCCCTTGTTATACAATCTACTATTGCACTCTCGGGGTTTTCTTTTCCAATAGTCAATGTAAGACTGTCGAACACATTTTACAGACTACAGAGTTATGCTCCCATCCATAACTCCCAACCATAGGCTGTTGGGCGTTACGTGAGGTTTTTTAGTCGGTAGGAGTCCGCCATAACATCCATAAGGATTTTCCCTCACGTTAAACAAAAAAAAAGGGCCGTAATAAAAAAACCCGACCCAACAACGATTCTTAAAGAAAATATTTGTCGTTGAAGGGAGTGCTAATCATATTTAATCCTAATCTTTACTTAAATGACGTACTCATAGATCAACATTTTCCTTGTATTAATATTTTATGCCTGCCGTTCGTGGGCTCTAATTCCAGGACGGGCCACGTACTGTGTGATCCACCAATCGTATTTTGGAAATTTAGTTAGCTAATTTCTATGGGCCTATAATTTGTAAAAAAATTGCAAATGCAATTGCATATTTGTATATTCATTTGCAAATTTAAACCATCCTCAGCGGTAACTCTTTAAAAGGTAAAATCTAGTTATGCATATTCTCCGTAAATTTTCAATATTTTTCCGAATGCAGTGCTCGCACCCTGATTTCCGAAATGCAATAAAAATAATAAGATCGCGAACCCGACCAAATTAACTTGTTCCTACTTGATGTGCATGCTTATTAATTTGCTCTTGAGTAAAGTTTTTATCAATTTGGATTCCATACCAAAAGAGTCAAAACGGGACCCTTATAATAAAACTGCCCTGTTTCTCTGGCAATTTGTGTGTCTGCCTGGCTCCGGCTGTAGCTCAAAAACAGTGACAGCTAGAGAGTTGAAATTTTTACAAATATGTAATGTATTTCTGTTTGTCGCTGTAACAACAAAATACTAAAAACAGAAAAAGAAAACAAACATTTAAGGGAGGCTTTCATAGAACAAAGGTGATTTTTCCGGTTTTTGGCATGGGAACCTCAGTGCGTGAGTTCGACTTGCACTTAGCCGGTTTTTTATTAATTTGTGTGAAATTTGATTCCTACCTTGTATACGAAAAAAATAGCGTTTGATTTCTCATAAAAAATATCATTTCATTTTGCATATTCAGCCATATTTCTTGAATTTTTCAAGCATTTTTTATGCATATGTGCATGTATATATCATACTTTTTATATTGCATATATACGGGTCTCTAATCAGTCTAGCTTATGGTAATATTAGATTAGTTTGGGCTAAATGCGGGCTGTTTTTAATTTATTATTGTTCTGTTCACCATACCCACCTCACCAATTCGCCCATATAATAGCTCGCGACGATGTCAAGATCATATGGATTCCGCACATCAAAAAAAAAGATTCAGCCGTTTCTGTAGCAGTAATATTATTTCGAATATCCAACTTAATACAATTAGCACACGCATGTCAACTTCGGTGACAAATGGTGAAAATAACGTAACACTATTCATAGAAAAAGAAACATGTTTGCTAAATGTTGATGTGTTGATGGTAAATGTTATTTCACGACCAAAATATTCACTGTGAGTACAAGAAATGAGGCCCTTATTAGTAAAATTCGAGTGTGATCGAGTGATTTTTTTACTTTAAAAATAAATACATACACATAGTTAGGTTCTTTTCCCCGACAAAGTAAGCAGAGGCTTACTGGGCTCTATACATGTATAATTATGTATATGAGAAAGGTATGACTGCCTCTATGGCATAGTCAGTAGTGATACCGCCCGCGGTGAGGTCCTGGGTTTGATTCCTGGGTCGGTACAAATATTTGTGTGATCCACAATTTGTTTTGGAGTTTGGGTGTTTTCTATGTATTATACGTATGTATTTAGAAATATTTAAGTATGTATATTAGTCGTATAGATATCATAGCACAAGCTTATATTAGCTTAATTTTGGCAAGATGATGTTGTGTGTGAATGTGAACATATTTTTATTTTATTTATTTACTAGCTGTTACCCGCGACTTCGTCCGCGTGGAAATTATGTTATAAGCAAAGTTTGAACCGTATTCTATTTGAGCCTCTAGGATAAGTCGTAACCAAAATGTGGGAACAAATTTAGGACATCCTCCAACTTACCCGGGGAGTTATGCGCTAGATGGATTTTTTTAACGTGAGGAAAATCCCACATGAATATACTATGACTCCCACTGACTAAAAACCACTCGTATCCTACCTAACAGCCTACGATTGGGAGCCCCGGGTAAGCCCTCTAAAGGATACCTTAGGACTGCGCTAGATGGATAGGAAGAGACCTCATGGTTTTAGTGGGTCCAAGGCCGGTATGACGTACGTGTTTATTAATTAGCCCCTTTAATAATTATAAGAGTAAGTAGTATGGTGAAGCGCGAATACGAAACGTTTGTTAGATTAGGGCCACAGACTGAAAACTTTACGCATAATCGGAAGAGTTGAGACGATAACACTAACGCTAACGGTAGCCAGTAAATGGCAGTCGTTAAACCAAGTTGAAGACCTTATAGATTTAATAATTTTCAAAAGTAGGCAGTACTAACGCCTGTCCATTTCAACACGGCAATGCGGCTCACCACCTATTACGTTACGTGGGACAAATTAAAAAAAGGTAAACATATAATATGCCTCGATACCCCTTTGGGGATAAAGGCGTGACCGTATGCATGTACTTATTATGTTTAAGGTGATTTAATTTATGTACCCATGTCACTGTAGCCAAAGCAACATTTTTCAGTAAAGTTGTTTTAAGAATGTTCATTATAAACAACGTTTCTGTGGCGTGTTGGCTTAATCATAAAAGAGCTGCTTAATGGTTGTGGCTATTGTAAAATAATTCAGTCCGCGCCGAAGAATAGACTTAATCTTTAAGCTCTTTTTTGATTAAGCAAACAGGGCAGTTTCACACGCTGCTTGATGAGTCTGATGAAGAAATACCTCTCCTTTCATAGATCTTATGTGACGTACACGAAGTTGCGAGAGTTAGCTAGTCTATACATATAGTAAAACTGTTGAGGGTCGAGAGTCGACTGAAGCCGAAAATGAAATTACATTTTTCATGTGTGTCTGTCTGTCTGTATTCCGAATAAGTATCACGCCGAAGTTTCTCAATGGATTTGAATGAAACTTAGTACAATCAGAGCTTATAAACTGAGAAAGGTTCTAGGATACTTTTGATCTCGATATTTTGCGCGGTTCCTTTGGGAGAAGGGATGAAAGACAAAACGGTTTTTTAGTTGTTACTTCTCAATGCGTTTTCGGATTACAATTTTTTTTTTTAGTGTTATAAAGGGAATACTGTAAGGAATGTTTCACGCAAGTTTCCATGTTGAAGGTTTTCTAGTTCAGGAATTAGAGACATCCCAACTTTCGCAAAACCTAGAATTCAAGGATCCCTTTGAATGTGAGGGTAAATCTAAACTGGCGTGTTGGCTTAATGATAAAAGAGCTTAATGATTAAGGCTATTGTAAAATAATTCAGTCCGCGCCGAAGGCGTTCACTCACGCCCCCCCCCCCCCCCCCTTAAAAGCAGGATCGCACCCGAAACCCCCAAAGGCGCGGCATAGCACCCGAACCACCTCCTAGGCGAGGACGCAGTGGCGGCCGTGGGTCTGCTGGGAGTCCTGGGACATCCTTCCGAGGGCTTACCCGGGGCTCCCAACCATAGGCTGTTAGGCGTTACGTGAGGTTTTTTAATTGGTAGGAGTCCGGCATAGCATCCACGATGGATTTTCTTTCAAGTTATATAAGTATACTACATATTACATGGCTTGTACAATAGTATAGCGTAGCCTGAAATTTGATTTATATTAGTGTGAGCTATAAGATCTAGAAAACTGATAAACTTACTTATTATGTTATATACTAAATGCATATTTAAAAACAAACACGTACTCTTATGAATTTGATTATTATTCTTTATCAAGCCTATAAATTACTACTACTAATCTTTACAGTTAGGTACTTTTGATTGTTGCCCGTAAATACATAAACAAATATATTTTGTGTCTGTCAAGCCGTTAGAATAATTATATGAAAGAATATGAAATATAATTTCATTGACTGCCTCTGTGGCGTAGTCGGTGTAGTGATACCGCCTGTCGCGCCGGAGGGCTTGGTTCGATTTCTAGGTTGTTCCAATTAGTTGTGTGATCCACAAATGTTTGTTTCGAAGTTTGGGTGTTTTCTATGTATAATATGTATGTATTTAGAAATATATAAGTATGTATATCAGTCGTCTGGATATCGTAGCAAACACAGAATTTAATTTTTCTCTAGCGGGCCTCCAAGATATTTAGCGTGATAATATGTAAGCGGTGTGTAAAACCGATCTCTTTTACTACTATTAGGACAAGGAATATTAGATTCCTGCAACGTTTTAGTTTAATCAATCCACATACTTACATATTTCATTACCCTCTGCCTAGTCCCTAGGATATGTAGCGTGATAATATATAGCCTATTTAAAGATCGTACCTCTAGATTGCTATTCAAATAAAAGATTAATTAAAATTATTCAGTAATTTCTGTATTTTGCAAAAATATACAAACAGATTTTCATTGTTCTCTGCCGAGCTCCTAAAAAATTTAGCGTAATAATATGTTGTCTGAGTGTAAAACCTATCTCCTACTAATATTTCTGCTACGTTTTAGTTAAATCAATCCAATGGTTTAAACATTTCATTGCTCTCTGCTTAGTCCCTAGGATATGTGGCGTGATAATATATAGCCTATTTTAAGACCACACCCCTAAGTAATATTTGTGCAAAATTTGAACCAAATCTGTTCAGTACTTTTCGAGATCTTTCCGGACAAAGCAAAGCAAACAGACAAACAGACAAACAGACAAAAAAAATTCTAACTATATTTTCAGCTTCGGTATCTTATGTAGAACACCCAGCGAGTATTTTTTTGTTAATATTTCCAATGTACAGTTTTGGCTTTTCTATCATTTTATTATCATTTTATTATATGTATAGATGTATGTATTTGGAAATGATATAACATACATATAGTCACGCCTTTATCACTGAAGGGGTAGACAGGATCATAGAATACGCTCACATTTCACCTTATAGTTTTATGTCTCAGGTGGTGGTAACCCTATTGCCATGTTGGAATAGACAGGCGCAGGTCGAGACAATCCACTGTTGAACTTTCTCAAGCCGATTACGAGGCCTTCAACTTGGCTTAATGATTGCCATTTTACTGACAACCGGGTTTCATTTCGAGTTTTCCTTCTCTACGCAATAGATCGTTTTGCGAAAGCGTTGTCTTAGTGACCTCTTACAACACACTCGGGATGAATTGGGGTGACGACATTTTGTACTCTTTACCGTTGCTATACGGGGGCATATTTTTTATAATATAAGTTTCGTTTCAATCCCATAGCGCATGCTTATATTCAAGGATCCAAAAATTGCCCCGGGTAAGCACTCGGAAGGATGTCCCCAGGACTCCCAACAGACTTACGGCAACCACTGCGGCCTCACCTTGGGATTTTCTCTCCTGCTTCCTCACGTTTCTAACTTCGATAAAAAATATATTTAAGAAACAAATTTTAAACATCGAATTAGCAATCCCCTTACAGTAATTTCAATATCAAAAGCAGATCCTTCAATCGTTCTTTTCGACATTTTTAAAAGCGTCTCTTTTCTTAAAAACGATTACGATTTGGAACTCTTATTCATCTTGTGAAGCGTGTGACAACATTTTAAACCAAATTTGACGTGAATAAAAGGACAATTTATTCGGTATAAATTGCTAAAAATATAATTGATTGGACTGATTTACAAATGAAATTACTTATTATTTTATGTTTTATTTTTTGGCTCTTCCAACTCAAAAGGTTGCCGAGCCCTGTCCTAGGTCAATGGCAACTACCCTATTCATTTTGATTACCTTGAAAATGTCACTGCCAATGATGAATGACAAACAAAGTGATTCTATATCTAAGGGTTTGGGTTTATAGGGGCAATTATCGTCTTTCATATATTTTCCTTTTTACAATAATATTCGTCTGCAGTATCTTTTTTCGCAATAGTACAATTCCTACACGACTATCATACACTAACACCATATATCATTTTCTCAAAGTGTCTCTTTAACAAATAATAAAACCATCACTTTGTCATTCTCATCACGCCCTTAAACTTCTCAAATCGCCTTACGTCTCTAAGCTTCTTACCTTTAGCCTTGCAAGGATCCATTGCGAATTTTTTGTGACAGTTTTCTGTTATATTTTGAGGGAAAAAAGACTGTTTCAATAGCCTTTTATAATATATATATATATATATATATATATATATATATATATATATATATATATATATATATATATATATATATAATAGGCTATGAACACCATCAAGAAGGCTTTATCGATTGAATTGAAAAACGTGAAACTTTCACCTTACCTTTACCTACTGCTTTTTCAACAGTTAGATAAAGGGTTTGAGAAAAAGATGAAACTGTTAAATTTATCTCTTTGTTGTGTGTACTACTTTGCATTATTTTTGCAGTTTCCGTTTTAAGAGCTAAAGCTTAGAGATTTAAAAAAGCGTTAGCATACTAAAACTCAATCAAAAATTTAATGAGAACATCGTAAATTGAATGTTTATATAGGTGCGATTCTATACATTCGTGCCGTACAACCTAACTAAGTTGCCGGTAGATAAGGCCTACGTCGCCCCAAGACGTAATGTGGTGGAAGAATTTGACGGTCGAGAGTAGTGTCTCGGTGGTCCTACGGTTAGGGCGTCCGGTCCGGCAAACCATATGACGCAGGTTGAATTCCTGCTCGAGACCGAAATTTTTTCACATAAAATATGTAAAAAAAAAAGAGTTCAAGGTCATATTCTGGCTTCTTTTAGGAATCGTTGCATCCCAAAAAAGCTCATGTGTTATTTCAGACAACAACCTATCCCTGTACCAAATTTCAGTATTATCCGTTCAGTCATTAGAGCGTGATGAAATGACAAATATCTGCACAAACACATTTTCTTATTGGTAAGATTCAGAATTAGATGCCACATTATTAGAACACTCATATCCATAATATATCTAATGAACAAAACATAGATCAAAATCGCAATCGATAAGTAGGTATTCGATTGTATGAAAAACGCGATCGAGTCATTACAGTAACGATATCGGCATTATTCTGATGAAAAAAGTAATACACGTCATTGGTAACTGAACCATTTTGATAATGCAACCACAGAGCAACGCGACCGTACTAGAGGAGTAGGCAATGACATAGAGTGTTTGCTCTATACATATCTGTCTGTCATGTGTTGCGAGGGGAAATTGTATTCTTACATCACTACAAAAGCAAGCGGCTGTCGCTATGGAACTTACACAAAACAATTAAAACAATACACTCATACTCGTACTTTCAGACATACATGTATATACTTACATATTTCTCATACATACATACGAATAATCACGCCTTTATCCCCGAAGGGGTAAGCATGGTTTACGCTCACATTTCACCTTATAGTTTTATGTCCCACGTAATAGGTGGTGAGCCTATTGCCGCGTTGAAATGGACAGGCGCAGGCTGTGACAACCCACAGTTGAAATTTTTCAAGCTGCCTAAAAGACATTCAACTTGGCTTAACAATTGTCATTTTACTGACAACCAGATTTAATTTCGAGTTTTCGTTCTCTACGCTATGGATCGTTTTGCGAGTGTTCCCGTAGTCGCCTCTTTCGACACCTGCTTGGAATGAATTGGGGTGGCGACATTTTGTACTTTTCCTGTCGCCACACGGGCATTATTTTTCATAAATGTGTGTTTATAACAGTAATCCTTTTGGAGTACGCTTTGACAGAGGGAATAGTCCTCTGCGCCTTCCCTTACTTCCCTCGGTAGCAATACGACCAATGAGTTTTATCGGTATGAAAGTCATTAGTCATGTTGCTCTATGCCACAGAATAAATAAATGAGAGTAACAAAAGTGCTTCAACGTATTTCATCAAGTACCAATTCAAGATGTGACGTCATTATCGGTCTCCCTTGACACGAAACCCGTTGTTTTAGAGTTAATTAACATGTCTACATTGTTATCACTGTCTGTTTGTCGAAAAAAAACGGTATGAGAGAGATATTATGTGATGGAGTGTTTGACAAATAAGATAAAAATGTTGGTTTTTGTGTGAAAGTAATCGGTCAAGTACCAGTTGAACTTGATTTTTTTATAACACTAAGGCGGCAGACAAGCTTACGCCCCACCTGATGGTAAGGGTCATCGTAACCTATGAACGTTTGCAGCACCAGAGGCGATACACTCGCACTGCCGACCCCACAAGAACCTTTTAAAGCCTTTTGAAGAATCTCAACCCCTATGCGTTTGGTTAAGGGTGGTTGAAATAATACAATTATTGTCTAAAGACGTTCAAGAACCAAAACTTTATTGATAGAGCTAATTCTCTTACTTAATTATTATTAACTAGGTGTTCACCGCGGCTTCATCCGCGAAAAAGTCGTTATCGCGTAAAATTATTACCTTCATTTTGTGCAGGCAGTTAAAAAGTAACCTATGTCCTTTCCTTGGACAAAAACTATCTCTGTACCAAATTAGATCAAAATCGGTTTAGCGGTTTAGACGTGAATTCTTTTTTCCTAGAGTAAGTGCGATTTTATTGTTATGACGTTTCACACCCGCGTGCGAATGTAATCAGTATACTCTGTGGTTCTAGGAGGAGTCTGTGGAGCGTGCTAGCCCACGCTTGTGGTCTAGAACCACATAATTATATACTGACCACAACCACACGCAGATTAGAAACCGCGTGACTATGAAACCGCCCTAATGCAATTCTTATAAACTAAAGTCGACGAGAAACTGCAAACGTTCATCGGCCGCGATGACCACCAGTACGTGTGGTGGGCCGTATGCTTGTCTGCCGCCTTAGTCGTATTATAAGTACAAATAAATCAAACTTCATATTTCGGGCTGAATCGATCAGTTAGTCTATACTAATATTATAAAGAGGAAAGATTTGATTGTTTGTTTGCATTGAACAGGCTCTAAAAAATACTAAACTGATTTGTAAAATTCTTTCACTGTTAGGAAGCTACGTTATCCCCGGTGAACATAGGCTATGTTTTATTCCCGTGCATCCACGGGAACAAAAAACTCCATTTATGAAACCGCGTGACGCCCGCTAGTCATATACATAAACGCCAGCTTACAAATTAGCTAAATATGTATCTCAATGTTCTTATTAAGGAGGAAACTGACTTGGTTCTGTAATTGTTGTTGTAAATATGTAACAGTTATAACATAATTAGTTAAGTCAAAGATATACTGCTGCGGCGTAATTCCATATCTCTGGGGAGGTTGAACGATATTCTCTGATGAATGTCCGCGCTGTAGCGTTTGATTGCATTAGATATGAGAGTAATTCTCTTATCAAATAAAGGTTTCTCTCTTTCTGGTGGACACAAATTAGAGATAGTACAGATGGAAATCTCCTGTATGTACTTTTTTTTCACACCTACCATCTGCTACACACACTCGCGCACAAATCGGTATCGAAAACTCGGCTCAAACCGCCTGACCTCGTGTCTTTTAACTCAGTGAGCGTTGTCATGTGTGCGTAGGTTCAGCGAATTTAGTATGTAGGTTTGCATCTGTACCTAAGTACTATCTCTAATTTGTTCTGGAAGTTAAAACAATTTTAAATTATAATGATACCATTTTCTCACCATCTAGTTTGCAATGAAACCTGTTTATTACAGTTCCGTATGCAAAGGGTAGAAACAGGGTCCTATTACAATATTTATTGAAAAGACTTATATATCTATTTGTCCGTCTGTCTCTCTCCAGGCTATATTAATATTATCATAAACCGTATTACCTAAACGGCGGAAATCTTCACCGATGATGAATTTCTGTTGTCGCCATAGATATAATAAAACACGACTGGGACATTGAGGTCGCTTTACAGATATTAAAAACATTAAAAAATGTAAGAGGCGATCCCATACAATAAAATATAATCTTTTCTACCGTTTTTTTGGTTACGGAACTCACCGTGCTCGAATCTAACTCTGTTATATTTTATTTGTCAAATTAATAAAATAGATCTTAATCCTATTGTTTGCTATCTTTCCCTATCCCAATATCATAAACAAGTTTCGAGATGAGACAAAAGCGGAACCAGAGATGAAAACACTTGTGAGATTATTATGTCGATATGCTGAACCCGAGGGTTGACATCGTGGTTAGATGCTATGTATGTCTGAAGATATTCGGATTGATGACGCTTAGACAAAGACTAATGTGGTTTGTGAGAGGGCGTAATTCTTAAGGTGACCACAGTATAAAATACAGTATTTTATTGCCTTTTTATGAAGCCGAATGAAATAGGATATAAAGTATTTTCGGAAATATTATCCTTATTTTGAAACTGGTTTTGGAACTTTGTTTCGATTGTGGCGATAAGGGTTGCTGATTTTTTTTAGATAATGTTACTATTACAAAATGTTGTTTTAATACAGTAAAGGCACCTATGACCCGACACAGTAGAGAAGACACACATTTAAAATAAAGATTAAAAAAGGACTTAATATCTTAAACAAGTTTTGAGATGAGACAAGAGCGAAATCGGAGAAGAAAGCACTTGTGGTATTTATTTTGTACCGATATGCTGAACCCGAGGGTTGACACCGTGGTTAGATACTACGTCTGGGGATATTCGAATTGATGTCGCTTAGACAGAGACTAATGCCGTTTGTGAGAGGGTATCATTCTTAAGGTGTTCGCATTACCACTGTATAGATTATACGGTATATTATTTTTGTACAATACCAACAAGCTAATTTGTTTTGGGTGAAATTATATATTACAAAGTTCCCATTGGTTTACTAATGTTTGCCATAATTTCATATGCCATACTGGTATTTGCCATAATTTCATTAGATATAACGCTTCAGTTGCCATAATCGTGAAATGACATAAAATGACTTTCAATAATTCCATTGGTCATAATCGATCAAGTGTCATAATAATTTTAATCCATAAATGTATTTTCCATAATTTTCGTTTTCAATAATGCCATTTTCCATAACTTTTATTCACCATAATATAAATAAAGATAATTTATACGACACAGATTTTTTATTAACAATTAAACCTAAAACTAAACCTCATACGGCGTCTCTAGCTAACTAAGCTCGACGAAGCGCCGCTTTGCGGCTGCTACTTCTGGGTGGTTTAAAAAAAACTTCTAGCCTAACCTATCCGAGTCGGATTGCACTGAGTCGGGGTGTTAACGATAATTAATTTCGACCTCACAATATTATGCATTATTTTCATAATTATATCAAATTTTGATTATGTCAAGAGTCGATTATGACATGTGTTACTTATGGAAACTAATTATTATGAGAAATGTTGTTATAGAAAGTCATTTTATGGCAAATAAAAGTTATGACTGTTGAGTTGTTAAGGCAAACTAACGTTATTAGTATAAATGATAATAGTGCAAATAAATATTATGATCGGGGATGATTATGGCAAACAATAATAGTGCAAATGAATTTATGGAAAACGAGAGAAGACCGTTCACATTATTATTGAAATAATAATAATGGCTAAGTATGCAATATACTTAGCGAATTAAAAAAGAAACTATCATGTGCCACGTGGGTTTAAGAAATATTCTAACAGTTCCTGTACCCGTAGGAATACAGGAATATAATATAAATATACAGCCTACGTCACCCGAGAATTGTCTCCAACAGTAAAATAATTTTTCAAATCTATTTATTTTTAAAATTTAAGCAGTACCTACTTAGATTTTAAAAATAAAAGGTAGACGAAAAGCACCTAAAACGCATGAACAAGAATACATTTAATCGACTCATAGCATTATCAAATACCTTGCACTAGACTGACACAAAGCGTTGGTAGCCCTACGATTGCAGTTTTGTACAGCATGCGCTATAAAATTTGGAGGATACCTAGGAGACATAAAATTGTATTGCTTCTTATTCTTACTGTGGCGCCACACTAAAACGTAATGAGGTTGACAAATTGCAATACGTGAGATGTGGAAAGATGCAGGAGTGGAGAAGTGTATCCTGCTTAATTCATACATACATATAAGCTGCTTATATGTATGTATGAATCATCAACTGTCTTATATTTACGCGACAGATGGATTGACTGTAACTTAGGCGTATTATGGTTCCGTACCCAAAGGGTAAGAGCAGGACCCTGTTACTGAGTCTGTCCGTCTGTTTGTCACCAGATTTTATTTCATGAACCATGATATCAATATAGTTTAAATTTTCACAGATGATGTTTTTCTGTTGCCACTTTAATAATAGATATCAGATAAAATTACTATTAAATGGGGGCAACCATACAAAAATGAAATATTTCGCCGTTATTTGAACCTTCCGTGCGCGAGAACGATTTGCACTTGGCACTTGGTTTTTTTTCGTTGGTCAATAAATAAATATATACCGCCTGCGGCGCCGGAAGTCCTGGGTTCGATTCCCACCGGAGACAAATATTTGTGTTAACCATAAATGTTTGTTTCAAGAGTCTGGGTGTTTCTATGTATAATATGTATGTGTTTAAAAGTATATATGTATTAATATCCGTGGTCTGATACCCATAACACAAGCAGGTTATTCCTAGCTTACTTTGGGATCAGATAGCGTTGTGTGAAATGTCCGTGAATATTTATTATTATTATTATTATTTATTATATAAATATTTGTACACATTTACACACAACATCATCTAGCCCAAATTAAGCTACTATAAGATCACACAAATATTTGTACCGACCCAGGAATCGATCCCAGGACTTCCGGCGCCGCAGGCGGTATCACTACCGACTACGCCACAGAGACAGTCGGTAATAAGTACCTATACCGCTAGCAGATGGTTCGTTTGCTTATGTCATGTTATTTATAACTTTTTATATTGTTGTCTTAAATAAATTTTATTGATTTATTCATTTAAGCAAATATTTATTTTCTTCTTGTTGTTTTGTTGTCTTTATTATAATTATTATGAAACATTACCTTCTTTGATTCTTATTGGTTGATGAAAGACGCTACAACAAATTTCCCCATTTAGGTGTCTTATTTCCCTTTAATTGGAGATCGTAATAACAAAGTAATTTAATTTGATCAATGGAAACATACAAGAACTCAAATAAAAACATGTTTATGAAAAAAAATGCGACTTGTGAGTACGTAAGGAAAAATAGAATATTTGAATACGGAGGCTGTATTTCACTACGTTTTGACGGTACATTAAAACTCAAAGCAATTTTATCAACTAATGGAATTACTTTAATTAAAACATAAGTTTTGAACACATTTTCCATCACAGTAATATTATTCAAAATCTTATAATGCCCTTGTAGTAACATTTTTAGATTACGATTACAACCTTTCGTTATATTCACGCTATGTTCTTATCGCACTCCTTTATCTTTAGGCTGATTTACATCAGTTTCATGGCTTACTTAGCTTACTTGACAGTTATGCTATTGCTCTGTTAATAATTTATTCATTTCGAAACAGTAATTGATAGCACTATAAAGAGAACTAGTAGAGGCTGCTGAAATACGAAAGTAATTTTTATATTTCTTTTTCATATGAACTTTTACTAAGTCAAATTTCTAGCTTCTATCCATTCAACCAATTTATTATTGGGTAGAAAGTTTCCACTACAATACCTATATTGGAATTTGGACCATTTAACGCGTAAGTACCTTTTCATCGTTCAGTAGAAATTAATATTATTTTCTCTTAATTTTCTTTTCTTTTCCGTGTTCATAAATTGTTTAATAAAAATGAAATAAGTGCAAGTTCACAGCGGTAGTTTCACACATTTTTGTTTTAATAAAGTTTCATTTCGTTACATAAAAGCCAATTCACATCAAGCCAAAAGAAGTTTTACGTCAACAAAACTCCTTCCTTATCCTTAAAATACAAAGCAGTTTCTAAATTAAAACTTTTATAAACACTCCACAGTGAAAATAGCGACGAGAGTATAATATATTTTAGTAGCACAAAATAAATGAAGACTTAATAATATGCGTAACAACACATCAAGTCGGAAAGCTTTTGTTATGTAAATTGCTGCAATTTACAGTAGTGTGTAGTTCCGGTAGTGAAGCCGTGGAGACCTGTTACCGGTAGTGGGTATTTGAATAGCTCCTTTATATTTCAACTGATTAATATACCTGTTTTCGCAAAGAACAAGCATTGCAATAAAACATGGCAATGCGATATTTCGTATTTGACCTTTATCTGTCTCCTAAAAATGAAATGAAAATATCTTTATTCATACATGGGTCACGAAATAATATTTATGAACGTCAATGTTATTGCTCTACCTGTACTACCAAATGCGCAAAGCAATAGATAGAATCTGAGAGGAAAGAATCTGGTAATAAAAGTCACGGCCACTCTTTTCAAACTGCCAGTACGTTGCATTAAGGTATGAATTCTTTTGCGTTCAATGTTGATTACTCTATTTTATCCTCTTTCTTCATGGCATGTTCCCATATTAATTTGATTTAATTTAAATTATGAAGTTAACAAATGTAATAAAATAACTTAAAAAATAGTCAGTGTTTGAAATTCTTTCAGCAAGCAATAGTCAACTAACCTGGTATAAAAAGGTAAGACTCTAAGTCCGGGATTAATAAATAAATCAATAAATATTTATGGACATTTTCACACAACACTATCTGATCCCAAAGTAAGATAAGAATAACCTGCTTGTGTTATGGGGATCAGACCACGGATGTTAATACTTATATACTTTTAAATACATTGGTACTTATCATACACAGAAACACACAGACTCTCGAGACAAACATTTATAGATCACATAAATTTTTGTCTCCAGATCGCGAGGTCGTGGGTTTACTTCCCGAACCCACGACCTCGTGATCTGCAGTCGCACATTTCGACCTCTAGACCAATGAGGCAGTCATTGTAGAGTAAGACTGATTACTATTTGAACCGACTTATTGCTCCTAATCTTTTTGATTGTGTATCCAACAAAGTAACTCTCAAATATTTAGTTTCTGTGTCTCACACACACCATAAATAAACTTTTACATAACTCGTGAAAAAACATGGCCTGTTTGTTTAATTGCTATGAATCTCTGATTTACATCACGATGTATGCTACTCGTAAATATATACGTAAATTTCTTTCTCTCTACATAATATTGGTAACTACGTATGTATAGTGTTGTCTCATAGCATGATTTATTATATTGAAATTAGATTAACAGCATTTTTATATTTCGTTGATATATTATTATTATTGTAACGGCTGTGTAAATTTTCAGGTTTTGAATGAAACGATAGGAATTTTCTTTTCTGTTTTAAATTTTTGAATGCAATATTCATTGGAGTGTTAATTCGACAGCGCTGATGGAAAAGTAGTAAATAATACACAAAAATTATTACTCATTGACATCTGTACCATCAATACATATAATAAAATCGTAACAGGTTGCTGTCTGTACATGGAAGATAAATAAGAAAAAATATTAAATAAAAATATGACTATTAAAATAAAAATACTACTGAATTGTTTTAGAATAGACTTAATCATTAAGCTCTTTTATGATTAAGCAAACAGGGCAGTTTCACGCGCTGCTTGATGAGTCTGATGAAGAAATACCTCTCCGTTCATACTCCTTATGTGACGTAAACGAAGTTGCGGGGTCAGTTAGTTTCAAATAACTTTTTAATGCATGTATTAACTTTTACTTGAATGGTAGGTACATATGGGGAGTTTCATTTTTATTCATTAGATGTATGCACAGTTAATGGAAAATTTTTCTTCCGCTTTCCACTTGAGGAGCGGGTTCCATACTTAACCTAGTTGCAGCGGCCGCCCATTACAAGATACTTGGAGGGTCCTATACACACACTTCTCAAAGATTGAGATGTCTTCAACGTGAATTGCGATAGTATATTTATATACGAATATATCGCTAGATGGTGCTCGCGGCATAACCCACGTGATATTTTATTTGCGTTTCCACTTCCTATGGGAACTTTTCTTTGTCAATGATGTCAAAATGTGTCGAAGTTGAATAACGCACTATGCTTGAAGAAACAATATGCACAGTTATGATGGAAAAAGTTATAAAACTTTCATTTTTAGTACTTTCCTTGAAAATTTCCCAATTTTTTCCCTTTCAAACTTCGGCTGGACTTTCAAAATGATTATAAAACCAAATTTACCCAATCGTCCAATTTTTATAATCACAAATGTAAAAAAGTATCAAAAATGTTTGTGAAGAACTAAAATATACCTTTTCAAACTTCACAATACTTTGGGGAAGAAACCTTTTTATGCGTCAAGGGAGTGCATTTATTCCAAAAGCTTTTAGGTAAAAAGATTTTTCGAAAACTGTAACGAAAATTTACTACCCATAAATACGAGTATCACAATGTTTTTGTTGCGTTTCTTAAAACATGGTTCTTGCGAGCTTATGCTTATTGTTGGCTTTAGGTGCAGCAGGGACTGATACTCGGATGATGATGATAAAAACTTGGTGAATGTTATTATAGAAGGTTATTATCTTTACCTACTACTCGTACTTTCATTGATCCAACGGCATTCGGGACACGTCAAAAGCAAACTAAACCAAACGGTTTCGTTTAATAAACACATATATATTATTAGCCGGGAGATGACTAGTAATCAACTGATAATTATGTCTCGAATTGGATGCATCTAACGTAAAATTGGGCTGATAGCTAATAATATTAAACAGTGAAACGGGTATTAACATTCAGAGAGATCTAAAGTGTCGTGTCGTAATCGTATCGTCGAACTTAAACGCGTTCTTAAAGTTACAAGACACGGCAAACTACTGACAACAAGTCTTGAGATACTTTAACTTTGACGAATCAATTGAACTCCTTTTAGTTCAAGTTCCTTTCAAGGAGATTTAGTGTTCGCCAAAATAAGAGAAATATTGATAACGACTGCAGAGTTAAAAAAAAAATGTCAAAATTTTTAAAAGATGACAGCGGCTATTTAAATTATTTTAATTATTTTTTTATAGTTTCTTCACTGTATTTTATTATATTATCTTTGTGACTTCATGAAAACCTTTACCAGTTGTGGTAGCAATTTCTCGGTGTTCAATGTCCGCTCGATCACTGTTTTCACGTAGAGCATGATTGGAAGCCTGAAGACAAGTTTCTGACTAAACATTTAGCCACCTCCACAAACAGAGACAGGGCATCATTGCCTAACTTTGTTCTATATTTTCTTGGTTTTGCACATAAACTACATACCTATATAAACTACATAGTAACAAATGCGGCGACGGCGACGCGCCGGCTCTTCGGTGCGCCAAGGCAACCATAAGGCAACAGTGTCTCCTTTGTCAGTGTCAGTGTGTTTGTTTAAAAACAGTTTTTTTTATTAGTGTAAATTTATATAAGAATATTCATACATAATCAGTCATTCTTTTTAACAAATTGTAATTATTCACTGTAAGTTTTTTATATTTATCTTTTTATGTCGCAAGACTGTAGTAATGGTGCAATTTTGAATGTAGCTAGTCAACCTTCCACGTCGCAATATAACCTGGTTCGTTGCCCCGATTGTTCCCAAGCTCGCTTTTTTAAGGGGGAACGTGGCTTGAGGGTACATTTTGGGAAAGTTCACAAGTCCCAAAATGTTTTTTCAAGACAAGAATCTCCTCCAAATTCTCAATTTTCTAATTCACAAATTCCTTTTTGGCAAACGATAGCAAAATTCAAAAATTCTATTCCAGTTTTAAAAAGAATTCCCCGAGGTGCAAGACCAGCAGTGGCTCAAAGCTTGGCCCACTGTATTGGTCTTGTAGTTCGGGAGAACTCATCCTACGCTTGGGAACAGTTGCTTACCTTCTCTTATAGAATTTTACATGTTGCAAAAGATCAGGCAGTCAAAAAGAGTTTAACATCTCAAATTAAAGACAATTGTAATTCGACGCATGTTTTCGACCCAAAATTCTCAATTTTTTGTAAAAATTCATTATTCTATTATGTAGAATCAAAATTAAGAGAAGGTGATATAAGAGGAGCATCCAGGTTGTTATTTAGTAGCGACGTGGTGGCGCCTTGCTCTCCAGAAACTCTTGCTGATCTGAAGAGCAAGCACCCTGCGCCAAAGAATGACCTGTCCTTCCCCGATCCTCCAAATTTTAACGACGAATGTTTACGTGTTACAGCCAAGGAAGTGCTGACAGCTGTTGGCTCCTTTAGGAGTGGTTCAGCTGGTGGCCTAGATGGTTTGACTCCTCAGCATCTGAAAGATCTCCTGAGTCCAGCTGCTGGGGAGGCTGGTGAGGCACTCCTGAAGGAGCTAACAGGGTTAGTCAATCTTATGTTGTCCGGCAATGTGGACGAGGGCATCATTGATATTCTCTATGGTGCAAATCTGTGCGCCTTGCGAAAAAAAGATGGTGGCACTCGTCCCATTGCCGTTGGTTGTACCTTTAGGCGTATGGTAGCCAAAATTTGCTGCCATTTTTATAAGGAAGAGTTGGCCAGCAAATTTCAACCCCTACAACTCGGCTTCGGGTCAAAAGGGGGTTGTGAGGCTGCCATACATGCCCTGTCGACTTACCTTGGCTGCGGCGCAGGAGAGGTCGTTCTTAAGGTTGACCTCAAAAACGCCTTTAATTCAGTAAATAGGGACACCATGTTGACACAGGCCAAATTAGAGACTCCAAAAATTTTTAATTTTCTTTGGCAGTGCTACAGACACCCATCAAAATTATTATACAAGGACAATATTTTAGACTCAGCAGTTGGATGTCAACAAGGTGACCCTCTTGGGCCAGTCATTTTCAGATTATCCATACAATCCGTAATTAGTCAGCTAAATTCTAAATTAAATATTTGGTATCTAGATGACGGCACCTTAGGAGGAGATGTGGACACAGTTCTTAGTGATTTGGCTTTTCTAAAAAATGAATTTCAAAATATTGGCTTAGAACTAAATTCATCAAAATGTGAAATTTATTTACAAGATAATATTGATAAAGTTTCGGCATTTAACAAATTTAACATTCTGGCTCCAAATTTAAAATTATTGCAAAAAAGTTCTCTCCTACTCCTAGGCTCTCCCGTTTTTGAAGAAGCCTTTGATTCTTTTATTGAAGAGAAAATTCAAAATTTTTGTGCAGTTTCAAACCGACTTCTTCATATTAATATCCATTCTGCTTTTACAATTCTTCGGTACTGTCTTTTCGTCCCTAAATTAACACATGCCCTTCGTTCAGCACACTTATTTAAACATTCTGCCCTTTTGGAGAAAATGGACAAAATTATTCAAAACACACTTTGCCAAATTTTAAACGCAGATTTGAATGACCGAGCCTATCTCCAAGCGTCTTTGCCTATTCGTTTGGGCGGTCTCGGCGTTCGAAAAATTTCCGATGTGAGTTTACCAGCATTTTTGGCTTCAATACATGACACTGAAGAATTGACCAGGAAAATATTGTTTCCTACACTGGTTAATTCTGAAGTGTCAGGTAAGATTGAAGCCATTAATGCTTGGAAAATGGCTTGCCCAAATACTGATCTGCCCACCTACCCATGCTCTCAGAGACAGTGGGATAGGCCGCTCTGCAGCAGAGTTAGAATCAATTTACTGAACTCTTGCTCTAACGTTGCAGAACGTGCTCGCCTTCTGGCTGTGGGAGAATGGGAATCAGGTGTCTGGCTTCAGGCTCTTCCGTCGCCCAATATAGGTACTATGTTGGACGACACTACGTTCAGAATTGCCGCCTGCCTTCGTTTAGGTGCTCCTTGCGTGTCTCCACATCGTTGTCACTGTGGAGAAGCAGTCGACACGCTTGGGCACCACGGGCTTTCGTGCAGCAGGAGTGCAGGTCGTATGTCTCGTCATGCATACCTAAATGATATTATCCGCCGCGCTCTTGTCACCGCCGGCGTGCCAGCTATTCTTGAACCAAATGGTTTGGCGCGCGACGATGGCAGGAGACCGGATGGTATGTCATTGGTGCCATGGAAGATGGGAAGGCCTTTGGTGTGGGACGCAACTTGTGTCGACACCCTTGCCCCTTCTCATCTTCCAAGCACGGCGGGCTGCGCCTGTTCTGCTGCTGCATCTGCCGAGACACTCAAACGGCGCAAATATAATAATTTAATTGGTAATTATATATTTGAGCCGTTTGGTGTCGAGACACTAGGTTCGTGGGGCCCAAGTGCACGTGCGCTATATAAAGATATAGCAAAGCGTTTGGTCGATGCTTCTCGTGACCATAAGGCTGGCCTCTTTCTCGCTCAGAGAATAAGCATTGCCATCCAACGTGGCAATGCGGCCAGCCTTATGGGGACCTTGCCAGTCGATTGTGATGGGGAGGAATTCTTCGACACCTAGACGAGTGTTACAACAGTCTTGTTTATTTTTCCTTTCTGTTTATTCTTCTCCCATTTTTCTGTAAATATTTAATTCCTAGTTATAATTCTAATATTTAATGATTGTATATATTTTTATGTTGTACTTAATAATAATATTATAAAGGACCAAAAAAAAAAAAAAAAAAAAAGAGAAATAGAGATAAAATAAACGGGTCAAGTGCGAGTTGGACTCGCCCATGAAGGGTTTCGTAGCAGCAAGTAACATAATACAAAAGTTCTTATAGTTCGTTCTAACTTTGATTAATGTTTTAACACGTTAGCAGTGGTAGTGATTTTTCTAACCGAAAATTGCGGTTTATGACGAATTAAAAAAAACTACCAGCTCTATCTCGTTCAAAGAAATTTTCGTTGGTAGTTTTTATGGCAATGTACTTCATATATTCCTTTTAGATTTATCATCCTCTTAGTCTAGAAGTTAGAGGGGGGGGGACACACATTTTTCCACTTTGGAAGTGTCTCTTGCGCAATCTATTCAGTTTAGAAAAATATGATGCTAGAAACCTCAATAGCATTTTTAAAGACCTATCTATAGATAGGTACACGTATGGTTTTGATGAAAATATAAATTTTGAGTTTCAGTTCTGAGTATGGGGACCCCCAAAATTTACTGCTTTTTTTCCAATTATATTTAAGAATCTTAATGCGGTTCACGGAATACGTCTAGTTACCAAGTTTCAATATCATAGGCCTTATAGTTTCGGAGAAAAATGGCTGTGACACACGGACGGACAGACAGACAGACAGACAGACAGACAGACAGACATGACGAATCTATAAGGGTTCCGTTTTTGCCATTTGGCTACGAAACCCTAAAAAGAGATTTAGAGATGTTGGGTCAAATAATTGAACTTGATTATAACTTTGAAATGCTCGGGACGGATATGACTTAATGCTAATTCTTCTTCTGATTTGCTTGCATTACGATGTACATAAGTAATTATAAACGTTTTGTTTTCTTCTGTGCGCGTATAGATTGCGGAATGATCTCCCCACCTCGGTTTTCCTAAAAGCCTACAGTATGGAAGTCTTTAAATGGGGTCTTAGAAGATTTTTACAGGGTCGACAGCGTAAGTGTAGCGCCTCCGGTGTTGCAAACGTCCATAGACTACGGTGACCACTAGTACAACTGGTGAGCCGTATGCCAGTATCTGCCAACTGAGTGGTGTACAAAGAAAATACATATTTACATACTACCACAAGGCGGAAACTCCATACAAAAATGTTCATTTTCACCCACACTAATATACACGTAATGTGAATGCTTGAATCAGGCTTGAATGTGTGTGTGAGTATACTAGGGTCACTAGCTATGGAAACAAAATAATAAGGAACAGAACGCAATCTCATGTATGGAGGTACTTTTTTTTCAAACCTACCCTACCCTATTTTTCAACACACCTCGCAGTATTTTTGATTCCAGTCCCTACAGTTCCCTACTACAACCCTCTTTTTTTGTTGTGTAATGTGTAATGTTTCGGTCATTCTCAGCCGGCTCAAATAGGCGAGTCCGCGTCGAAAACCAATACCTGTAGATTACTTATCAATATGATTTTTTTTCTACAAATTGTACGGTCAAAAATAGTAGGGGGGGCCTGTGGTTTTTTTTAGATTAATTACGTAAAAGTTAGCTTAAAAAAATTAAAACTACGAAAATATTGACCTCGGTGTCGCGTCCGGTCCCGTATTGCAGCAAAAATTATTTTTTATCTTTTTTTCTCCAATATAGGTGTTATATGTGAATATATTCACAAATAACTTGATAACTATTTACTCTATTTATAACATTACTAAGCCATTATCGGCATTACTAGACAAGTTACATCTGGTTGTCTTTACGTCCGACGTTCAGAATTGACTTCAGTGGCGCGCACCGATTCGTTCATTACTCTGTATCTCTAGCGACTGCAAGAATAGTTGTTCGAGTAATACAAACTGTCAGTTACACCGCACCGGTGGTAAGGACTAGACGTCGGTGTGTCATCGCCCCACTGTTTTGTTAAGGTTCGTAATCAGTTTCGGTGGCTTGGTATATACCTAAAATTGATTTCGGTGCATCCATTTTATCCTCAATTATTTGAACAAATGATGTAAAGCTATATTAAAAGTGTGTCTTTTATGTATAAGATTTCAGTAAAAAACATAAGTATTCATAATACAGATTACTTTTAAAAATATATAGGATTTTGCTAAATATTTTGATTTCAGTGCCCTTGATTCCGGTGTTTTTTAGTGGAAATACTTGCACGGAGATCAATATTTAAAAGCACCGAAATCAATCAATAATTTATTTATTTGCATTTTTCAACTGCCTCGTTGGTCTGGAGGTAAAAATGTACGACTGCGAATAACGAGGTCTTGGGTTCGATTCCCACCAGAGTCAAATATCTGTGTGATCCATAATGATTTCGATCCATTTTGATTTCGGTGGACACCATTATAAAAAAGTGAAATCCCTTCATAACCATTCAGTCTATACAGTTCCCTCAACTACTGAAATGTTTTAAATTAACACTAGATTTGATATTTCATGTAAGTAAAACCTTAGTTGAAAAAAAAAATTGTACACCGAAGTCAACCAAATAATGAGCCGCCTGATAATGACCCGTTTACTATCATAGTGGCGACATAAATACATCACCTGGGAAATTTTCTGCTATCTAACTATCACACATGACATTTTTAAAAGGGATTGGATGGCCAAATCTGAAACTATAAGGAATAGCGAAAAATGCTCGACAGAGTCACGAGCCCGATTTTGATGCAACTTAAAACCTCATCATTAGATTTTTGAAAAACCAATAATCTTAGCTGGGAATCGAACCCATTGATTTCGAAAAAAAAACACACCCTATATTATTACACCATACGATAGTATTGCTATAAGGTTTTTAGTCTGGGATGTAATGACATACGGCAAACTATAGGAAAGTGCTCATCTTTAACAAATTACAATTTATTTTTCTTACTGAACTGATTAATTGTTCCAAATGTAGACCATTGTTTTCAATACATAGCTGGATTCGAGACCTCAAGGATCGTACTGCATTCAATATTATTGATTCCGTTTAGAATATTCTCCAAAGAATCATTCTAAGCATGATTTAAAACACGGACTAGTTCCGACCTACTCTTGAATTTCGAACGAAACCAATTATGATACGAAATTTAGGTACATGAAATATGAATTCTATTAAAATTCCAAAGTTTCCTTAAATTTACCGTATATCATGGGTGTTTCTATGTATAATATGTATGTATTTAAAAGTATTTAAGTATCAATATCCGCGGTCTGATACCCATAACACAAGCAGGTTATTCCTAGCTTACTTTGGGATCATATAGCGTTGTGTGAAATGTCCGTGAATATTAATTTATTTATTTATTTATCATTATTTCACAGAATTTTATCCTTATCAGTGACAGTATCGTATGGTTTAATAATAAAGGGTGTGTTTTTTTTCAAAATCAATGGGTTCGATTCCCAGCTAGGATTAATGGTTTTTTAAAAATCTAATGATGAGGTTATAAGTTTTATCGAAATCGGGCTCGTAACTCCTTTGAGCATTTTTAGCTATTCCTTATAGTTTCGGATTTGGTCATCCAAGCCCTTTTCAAAAATTCAAACTTATAAATAATAAAACAAAGTACCTGGCCCATTGTGTCTGTCTTTTCGCGTCAGACAGAGAGCTAAGTCGTAGTGATAGGGTCCCTGTTTTACCCTTTGGGTACGGAACACTAAAAAAGATAACGAAACTTTGAAAAACATGAAAGGGTAATGTGAAACTGCCCGTCTAAATATATGCCTATTTTCAAAGACAATGGAACCGTTTAGAAGACATTAGACCCCCAATGACCCCCATAATACTCATACTTTGCCGATAAAACAATTTACGAAGATATTTTGTGGGCACACTTTTAGTTCATAGCGTTATTTTTGTTTTGGAATTGCAAATTTTGGGAGTCTTTTCAACTATAGGGTGGGAGATGTAGTGGAAATATTTTATGCTTCAACTTATTACCAGTTTTCATTGCGATATTCCCCCGTTATTGAGAAACCGAGAGATCAGTAACATTAAAAACACTATAAAGACAAGTCTCGTGCACGAAGGGTCAAAACCAAAAACTGAAACGCTCTGTATATAAATAAACATAAATATTTGTGGACATTCACACAACATCATCTAGCCCATATTAAACTAATATAAGCTTGTGCTGTGGGATCTAGACGACTGAAATAGGTACATACTTATATATTTATTACACGTACATATTATATATATATTTATATCTATAACACCCAAACTCTGAAACAAACATTTGTGGACCACACAAATATATGGACTGACCCAGGAATCGAACCCACGACCTCCAGCGCCCCAGGCGGTATCACTACCGACTACGCCACAGAGGCAGTATTATCATTGTTTTTATGTTTTTGTTAGTATTTGTTGCTATAGCAATATAATACACTAAACAGAAACACATAATTTGTTAAAATTTCTCCCCATGACTCTCTTTAACGGCTAAAATCTGATCTGACTAAAATTATGTTTAGGAACAGATTTATAGTCAAGGTTTTTTTTAACATGATGAAAATTCTATGCTATGCCGGGCCTCCTACTGACTAAAAACCACATGTATCCCACCTATCTGTCTAACGGTTGGGAGCCCCGGGTAAGTCCTCGGAAGGATACCCCAGGACAGTGAAGTCTATGTCTTATTTTGAAATAACACATAGACTGTTATGCCGGGTGAAAATTCCAATAAATTCTTTGAAAATATCCAGGAGTGGAGTAGGTACAAAATCTATTCCAACAGTATGTTTTACCAATACCTTGAAAGCAGATATACAAAACAGATATGGTTTTGTTTACTGTGAAACATATTCATCATTAATTAAAATAGCTATCAATCCAATTTCATGGTAGGCGCGAGCAATTTTCGACTTCATTTTGAAAATTAGTGTAGACAGAATAATTATTCTGTAATAGTCAGATTCAACATCAAACAATGTCTGTAAATAAATCAGTAATTCACTTTTAATTAAGTATTATTAGGAGGCTTTTTTACTACCATGGTGACTGACAAGCCCATCCGATATACAGGTGGTCACCGCAGTCAATACACTACACTCGCTCTGTAAACCTTGTAAAAACCTTAAAAGACCCCTTTTGTAGAACCCCATACTGTAGGCGTTTGGGCGAACTGAGACAGGAACGCTGACTCATTGTTCTATAAACGTGTTAAGTATGTCCTGCTACGCCTGGCACTCAGATGGGTGACCACTTGTGACAGTTCCATTTGCAAGCGATTCCATGCTTCGGGAGGCACGTTATGTCGTTGGTACCAGTTGCCAGTAACTTGGCGATCGTTAAGCCAAGTTAAAGCCTCGGCTTATAAATATTCAACTCTACACCTGTTTTGTTCAACACTGCTATAGGCTCACCTCCAGTTACGTGGAACAAAAACAAATCCTGAAATATTTGCATTACAATATTGCTTCTGCCTATTCCGTCAGGGATTATGGCGTGACGTATATGTAGCTAATAATAAACAACGTTATTAGTCTCTAGGGAACCCCTCGCGGTTTCCGTTCCCGTGGAAATACGGGAATAAAATCATAGCCTGTCACCCAGGGATAGTGTAGCTTCTCAACATTGAAAGCATTTTTCAAATCATACATTTTTAAGCAAACAAACATACAAAAAAACAAACAGTCAATCCTTTCCTCTTCTATACTAATGTTATAAAGAGGCAGGATTTGATTGTTTGTTTGTTTGTATCGAATAGGCTCTGAAACTACTGGACCGATTTGAAAAATGCTTTCGCTGTTGGGAAGCTACACTCTTCCCGGTGAAAAAAGGCTATATTTTATTCCCGTATTCCCACGGGAACGTGTGAAACCGCGTGACGTCCACTTATCTATTATAACGATTAATGTTTGCACCCATTAATGATCTTTCGCCCATTATCTCAAGAGCCTTATATATAATATTTCACCCGCGTAGTTCCCGTCCCCGGGGGAATACGGGAATAAAACATAGCCTATGTTCACCGCAAAGAGTGTAGCTTTCCAACAGTGAAAGAATTTTTCAAATCGGTCTAGTAGTTCCGGAGCCTATTCGTTACATACAAACAAACAAACAAACACACAAACAAAAAAACAAATCTTACCTCTTTATAATATTATTATTATTATAGTATAGATAAGCGAAGTAAAACAACACTTAAGAACTTTTCCATAATGGGTTCTCTACATGTTGAGATGAACGTGGATGATGCATACGGTATGCCGTTAACAATGTACGTACTCTCCGGTCCAAAGCTTCCAATTCGGTTTGAGTCCACTTGAGTATACCAAAGGAGTACATCAGAAGTGGCATGACCCATCCATTATAAGCGCGCACCTTGCTGCCACCTGACAAAAGACTATTTAGTACTTTTTTCAGGCGGCCAAAGAAACGCTCTCGTAATGAATGTTTCATGTCAGCTTCATTGATGCATAAAGCCTGCGATATACCCAAGTACTTATAGGTATCAGTTACGAGGAGTGACGTCAGATGAATAGAATCAGAGAGCTGAATACCATCTGATTCCACTATCTTCCCTCGCTTGATATGCATGACTGCACATTTGTCCACACCAAACTCCATTTTGATAGAATTACTGAAGTTTTCAGTAACCTTTAGTAAATATATCAATTGTGAGTTCGTTGTGGCAAACAGCTTCAAATCATCCATATAAAGTAGGTGAGATATTACCTGACCTCCTCTTCGCAACTTATAACCTAGCCCTGAACCCTCAAGTAGAGTACTTAAAGGGTTCAGTGCTAGACAAAACCAAAGAGGACTCAAACCGTCACCTTGGAATATTCCCCGCTCGATTTTTACAGGTTCACCGTCACCGCATGTCCTTCGATATCCTGGATAGCTAAGAAAAGTTCTCCATTGACTCATGCATGACTTTAAAAAGGTGCATAGAGTTGCATCGACTTTATACAACTCCAACACCCTCAAAAGCCATGAATGAGGAACGGAATCGAACGCTTTCTTATAATCTATCTAACATACGGAAAGATCTTTACGGTTGCGGCGAACCTGTTGGCTGATGGCCATATCAATGAGGAGGAGTTCTTTAGTACCTCGACCACCACTTCTACATCCATTCTGAGAGGCACTTATTACCGTATTAAAGCTAATATGCTTGGCAATTTTGTCTCTCAAAATGGATGTGAGAAGCTTATAGACTGATGGTAAGCAAGTGATCGGCCTATAATTGCTGGGGTTCGAGGTACTTTCTGTCTTATGAAGCAGGTGAGTAACTCCTGTTGTCATAAAAATTGGCAGCGAGCCAGAGTCAATAGCTGCCTGGAACTGAGATGCCAAAAAAGCATGTGAACTACGGAACTATTTCATCCAAAAGTTTTGCAGTCCGTCCGCTCCTGGAGCTTTCCAATTTGATAACGAACGGACTGCATTACTCACATCTAAATGGTCTATTTTTACAGGTTCCATATCTACAATGCCTTCACATGCTTTCTCGACATCACACATCCAGTCACCTTCGGTATGATTTACCGGTGCCGACCAGATGCTGCGCCAAAACATGTTCGTTACGTCAGCATCCGGTAGGCTACCAGTACTCACACCTTTATCTGGTCGCTCCCAATTCCTATAAACACACCTCTGGTCTCTTTGGAATGAGCAATTGATGTTATATCGGTCCACACGTTTCCTATATCGACGAATACGGTGTGCCCATGCATAGATTTTTTGTTTCCAAAAATCAATGCGCTCCGTGACACGAGCGCTATATTCCTGAGGACTAATGTCAGTCCCAGAAAACGCTCGCTTCACGAAGCGCATCACTTTTGGCCGAGTGTTACCTAATTTAAAACAAGTTAGTTTGCCAATGAGACCCCTTGCCTCAGTGATACGTCGTTCGATTCTGGATTGCCAGACAGGAACAATAGGCTTTGGCCGTGTAACAAGGTCATGTGATGGTATTTTAACTCTTGCTACACGGCAAACCGTAATAGCTGCTCAATACAGAATCGAATGGGTATCACCGAGAGACCCACTATTATCTAAATATGTAGATAACAATGAGTCAACAGCACTCACGAGCATAAGGTTTTTTCTATGCATGGGCAACCGTGGTAAACGTGGTCTTAAATTATTAGTGAACCTATATTCACGAATCGCACATTCCAAAGTTATTAAGATGACGTCCTATACACCTGAGGAATATGCGGATATGCTTATTTGTTACGGATACTGTGATTGTGTGTCTGCGCAAGCTCGCAACGAATACATAATTCGCTACCCTGGTCGTCGAGTGCCAGATGTGGCCGTTTTTGACAGAGTTTATCGAAGACTTCGAGAAACTGGCTCTATTTCGAGACGAAGTACGGATTTGGGAAGACCACGAATTAATAGCGACGAAGAACAGGACAATGAGATAGTGCAACGCTTTCGAGCGGATCCAACTACTTCCACTAATATTGTTGCCCGTGATCTGGGACTTTCGCAATGGAGAGTGTGGTTTACAGTGCATACTGCTGGCCTATACCCGTACCATTACACTCCGGTACACGTTGTTAAAGAGGGAGACCCGGCGAGGAGGATAGATTTCGGCAGATTTATGCTGAATGCTGACATAGAAATACACTCGAGAGCAATGAATCCGGGTCACTTAAAGAATGTTAAAAATCTCGGAAACTAAAAATGATAGGTTAATGCAATAAATTGTATTTAATAGACAATGTAATACTCCTTAAATGAAAGTAAAAAAAATATGAGTCACCATACATTTTATTAACACAAAATTACATAAAGAAAAAACTGCCGATCTCTCCTTAAAACAAAAATAGGAAACATGAAATTTTTGAACTTTATTACGATTTTCTTGAATTTTAATACTTCGTATTGCCTCCTCGTGCTTCCATTACTGCGTTTACGCGGTTTGGCATGCTGTACACCAAGTTCCTTATACGATTTTGGGGAATATTCTCCCATTCCTCTGTGAGAGCAATTTTGAGCTCACGAAGCGTGATTGGGGGAGGGTTTCGTTGTTTTACGCATCTGCCTAGCTCGTCCCAAGCATGCTCGATCGGGTTGATATCCGGGCTGCGCGCTGGCCACTCCATACGAGTAATGTTCATCTCTTGAAGGTAGTCATTCACAATCCTACCTGTATGAGGTCGGGCATTGTCATGCATAAATATAGCATCCTCACCTAAATTGACCATAAATGGACCAACGTGATCATTGAGGATTTCTTCCACATATCTTACGCTAGTTAAAGAGCCGTTTTCTATGATCACCAGCTCTGTGCGACTTTCAGAAGAAATTCCGGCCCACACAAGTACAGACCCACCACCGTAGGCTACTTTTTCTTCGATGCATGCTTGCTTGAATCTTTCCCCTGGTCTTCGATACACTCTGTGTCTTCCATCGTGCTTGTAGAGCATAAATTTTGATTCGTCGGAGAACATAACTTTTGACCAATCTTCAATACTCCAATTTACGTGGCTCTGGGCATACCTTAGTCTCGAAATACGATGCCCACGCTCCAGTTTAGGGCCGTTTGCAGGTCTAAGGGGTTTTAAGTTAGATTCAGCAAGCCGACGTCTTACTGTCCATGCACTTGGGTTACTTCCTCCGAGGCGTCGAAACTGATTGGTGAGTTCAGTTCCTGTGAGAAAGCGATTTCGAAGCATGGTGTTCACCAAGTATCGGTCTTCTCGTGCTGTGGTACACCTGGTTCTGCCCGTTTCTGGTCTGCGTAGGTTAGAACCAGTTTCTTCGTAACGTCGGAGAACTCTTTGTACTGTTGACAGCGACACACCGACAGTCCTGGCTGTATCGCGCTGACTCCGGCCGGTTTCCAGCATTGTAAGTATTCTGGTGCATTCTTCAGGCGTAAGCGACATAATTTCAGCTTGATTAATGAATATAGAGCACTATCAACATGGTTTATGTACCCACATAAATGACAGATTACAAACAAAAGCAACACCAAATGCTGTAATTTCGTAGTTCCATCTTCGAAAGTGGCCCTTTTTCAAATTTGATTTTTTTATGATATAACTTTACAATAACTAAGAAGTTTTAATACCTTCATTTAAGGAGTATTACATTGTCTATTAAATACAATTTATTGCATTAACCTAGCATTTTTAGTTTCCGAGATTTTTAGGATTCTTTAAGTGACCCGGATTCATTGCTCTCGAGTGTATGTTATTATTATTCCATTTATTCATTATTTTTAACTTATTCTATTATATTTTTAAATAAATCATATAAAAATTAATATTTATTTAAAAATATAAAAAATAGTGTCCCACCGGCATCGGGTACAGGGACCAAGCTACCAGTGGTTAGGGCTTCAGAGACAGGAACCTCCTCACAATGCGTGCCGTGTCAAGAAGTACTGCCTTCTGTATCAGGCCTTGATCCAGCCGTCTAACGAGAGCCTCTTCAGATGGTTATCGAGGCTCTTTGCCATTATTATTATTATTATTAAATTCATTGAAAAAAACTTAGTTTCAAAAGCGACAGTGGAGAAGAAAATTAATACTTAGCCCTAAAAAGTAAAATAAAACAATAGGAAAAGATGAAATGTCATTTATTAAACAAGGTTTTTACACAACTTTTTCATACTCTACAGTTCATGTTCAACATGGCCGCCTCGGTTATGAATACATTTTCGCATCCTTCTACGGAGACCAGTCTTTACTACTCCAGTGGTCAATGTTGTCCTCATTTGATTGGCTGCGTCCACAATCCTTTTTCTTAATTCTTCCACAGACGAAACTGGATTTGGCTCGCTGTACACAAGACTTTTCATAACCCCCCACACATAAAAATCCATGGGGGTTAAGTCCGGACTTCTTGCTGGCCATGGCAACGGCGCACCTCGTCCTATCCATTTATTTGGGTAAGTTGTGTTCAGCCAGTCTCGGACACTTGAGGAGGTTATTTTCAAACCGCATCATTTCCAACTTTTGATATTTTTAATTTTATCGCATCATCCGATTCTTAATACTAAATTCTATGGTCTAAAACAAAGTACTTTTTTCGAATCGAAACAATTCCTGACTAAAATCAGCATTAAAAGGGTGGATTCGAAGCAATTTGTATCATTTCCAATCAGTCATGATACGTGCAGACAAGGCGATACTCATTTGGTTACAAACCGTATCATTTCCAATAAGTTATAATTTCTGAATATCTATTTCTAAACAAACTATAACATTTCCATTGAAAATTAACTCGGATAATGAAATGGATCTTAATTCTATCATCGAGTCGACCATCGCAAACCGCCATTAATTTTATCTGGTGACACTGACGAGAAAGCCTAAGTCCCTAACAGATTCCCAGAACTCCGCGAGCACTTGGGGATCAGCCAAGCTGACGGGAGCATAGGCTGCGAACAAAAAAACTCTCGTGATCCCCAGTTTTATACGTACCCACAAGAGTCTTGGGCCTACTAATCTATAATCTTTCACTCCAGAGGCCAAACGGGAGGAGAGCAAGACACCCACTCCCTTACTGGCATGCTTCTCTTGGGACACTCCGGACATCAAAGCCATTATTCCGCCAGGAAGGTCAGCGATGCCGCTCCCCTTCCGCTTAGTCTCTGTGACACATACTACATCCAGGCATCGCTTATTCATTACATCTATCAATTCATTCATCTTATCTTCCATACCATCACTCACATTTCACGTGCCTATCCGGCATTCGGCTAGACTTGGAAGGGTAACGACCCCCATCGCCGCATGCGCATGCATTCGTACCGACCGCGACCGACCAAATTTCATATTATGTCATTTCCATCTTATCAGTTTCTAATTGAAGCTTTTCCAAAAACATTTGTTTCAAACTGTATCATTTTCAACGGTGTCAAACAAAATGAATCATTTCCATTTTTGTTTTTTAATAACTCCAAAGGTTTTGCAAAAATATTCTAAATATTGGACATACCAACAGCTGGTAAGTCTTATGACCAAATGAAAAATTAAAAGTACTTGACCGTAATTCGAAGCTTATATAATGAGATAGGCATATCCGTTACCCGTAGGCTTATCTTACTCATGTTTGATGACGTATTTCCGTCGACTCACCAGTAGGGGGCGCCACCTGTGAACTTATAAAGAACATGGCGTCCACTTTGTCCTCATTGGCGTTTTGATTCCCGTAGCAAAAGGTTATAGCAGGAACACCTGCTAGTGCATTTATTTTTTCTAGTTACTAGTTATATACCTAGTAAAGTTATAAAAAGTGACTTGGGATGAAGTAAGTGAATTTACAGAAATAATTATTTAACGGCTTTGCCGTTCGTTTGAATATACAGTGAATCTAAAACAAGTGACTTGTGATTGAAGTAAGTGAACCTACAGACATATTTAACGGTTTGACCGTTCGTTTAAGTCTCAGGTATGTTTTTACTTTATATTTTTACGATCACATATGAGTGTGATACGTCATAACGTGAAATAACCTATTATTTTAAAATAGCACGTAAACCTTTCGAGGTTGCAGTTTCTTTCATTTAATATCTTTAGTTACAGCTAATATCAAACTGATTTTATAGATTGTATTCATAGGTACTAATACTTTTTTTTTAGATATTATTTGCTTCGTGTATGTACAGCGTAAGTACCGCCGAATATAGAAAATATTTTCAAAATATTTTTATACCTACCCACATAAAGGCACATTAATTACTAGATGTTCCTATACATGTAAAAATATGGCCTATTATGGGTAAAATCGTAATCATCCCAAGTTTCTGAATACGTACGAGTGTGTCAAAGTAATAACTAAATGTTCACCATGAAAGTAGTACTTAAATTTTAGGTACGTAACATAATACTATTTCTTTTAGTTTGGTTTCTTGATAGAAATGAATCCTCCATCCTTAGAAAGTGAGCTATTTCCAAGTGGAGTATTTCAGAAGCGCGCTCTGAGCTCCAGTTACTGTATTAGGTACGTCAAATAGCTACAGTTCCAGATCATTTAGCTCGAACTTCAAATAAGGGCAATCGCGACGCCACGTGCATTGTCGTAAGTGGAGTAAAAGAAGCCGACTTCCACTAAACCAGATAAGGATGATGGAAATAGGTGAGTTATTTCTTATTACCTAACACTGGTCCTGACCAAGTGTAAATTTCTTCACAGATCAGAGGTTAATTTACGAGGATGATAGAAACAATCATCCTTGCTTCGTATTTTATATAGGGACAGCATTAAAAGAAATTTCGGTCAGTATAACCTAAGAGGTTGATAGACACGTTTTGGCGACAAATTGCCTTGATAAGATAATATGCTGATACCCACTATTGTAAAATCATAGTCCTGGGTTCGTCAACCTAAACAAAAACGGGGAGATCCGACAATTCGAATCCCTGCTACATTTTGAAAAAGCTGACAAGGTTCTTTCTGCCAAAAGGCTTTTGCTGCCAAAACCTTTTGTATTTTTAAACAGAATCTTTTGAAAAACTTAAGTTTCTTCGAAAATATTTATGACAAAATTGAAGACCTACTTTAATAATAGGATTTCCATAAATCTTTTATCAATTTATTACAAATGGCTTGCGGCCATAGATCTGATTTCATATATTATTCTCAGAATTGTCAAAGACTCAATTCTTAAAAATGAACCTTGATAAAATATCGCCTTCAAACACATACATTTTCGAGGCTGAAGCCTTTTCAACGGCACGCGGGAAGGCATGCATTTTGGTCTTCGATCTCCAAAAAAGGATGACCCCGAAAAAAGTTCATCCAAATCATTACGCCAGCCTTCGAGAGGATCAGGCGTCAAGATCAGATCTCCATCGAATGGAGTCCAGATTCCATTGTACCAAGAGCCTTTTTAGGCCTGTATTACAGTTACCACTCTCGAGGGGTGTGTACAATATCCATAATAATTGGGCATACGACAGTAAATGTCCCTTCAATTAAGAAATTTCTGAGCTTTATGCTCCCAAAGAGACTGAGAAGTTTAACATCCCCTGCCCATACCAGCAAAGGAAACACTGACCAGTTACCACCCTCGAGGGGTATGTACAATATTGTGTATCTATAATAATTGGGTATACGATAGTAACCAGGCGTACGATAACATACTAAGTAACCATGCAAGGATGTCCCTTCAATTACGAAATTTCCGAGCTCGAGGCTCTCAAAGAGACGAGGAGAGGTCTAACATTCTCTGCCCACACCAGCAAAGGAAACACTAAATAATATGACCCTGTCATTCTATGTCGGTCAGTTAACTCTGTACAAAATACGTTGGTAAGGAACGAGAGTACCAAAAAGTTTTAAATTTATAAAAGGGTACCGCATTCCCTTTATCCAGAAACTCCAATCCGTCCTGCACGGTATTCGAGAGGACGCAGGTTCGAATCCTGCTCAAAACTGATAACCTTCCCACATTACATTTAAATTTACACCGAACTCTGTTCAAGTCCCGTCCTGACAAAGTTGTAAATTTTCACTTTATGTTAAAATGCTATGGAAAACTTGACTAAGGTGGAATACTAATTGCTTTAAATACTTAAGAATCCATACAACGAAAAGTTTCCTTTTTAACTGAAATGACCACATTGTGCAATGGTTCAAAAGATGAATGCTCAAGGCACTCTAAAACAAGTTCCTTTGTCACCAAGTTTGATTTCTCCACTTTTCCTAACTTCAAATAGCGATGGGTCATCCGCCCAGAATTCAGTTTTAGGACATTGTACGCCTTTGTGAAGCCAGAATAATTCTATCTTTCAGCATGTTCCGTTTACCAGATTTCCTCCAACCACGAGATTGGATGTGCAAAATACATCTCAGTCACGCTTATTTTCATGATAAAGCTGATGTAGTTTACATTATTCTTTCTCAGAGCACATTCTTGTCTTCTACTCGGGTAAGCCGCACCCAAAACATTTTCGTTTCTCACCATCTGGGTGCCTCGATTTCTATAGAATAAGAGTATTCAAATACTCGTCTACCTACACAAAATCTCATTTTGCGCATCAAAATCCTGTTACTCTTCACAAACACGTACAAATAGCCTTGAAAACTCTTCAAACCCAGAGATGGTTAGACAATTGGGAGAAAACAATAATAGGTTCCCAAAGAAACCTCTCATATCGTTATGCGATAGACATAGAACTACCTGAAAGTCCAATACCAAAAGAAAAGATATTAGACATAAAAGGAAGATTTATTTAATTCCAAATCAAAGAAACTTAGTTCTTTTAAAGAAAATTCAAACTTGGTAGTTCTTTTGATTTTTTACCCCTTTCGCAGTGCCTAGAGTTAGCTTTACCTCGGCGTCACATTCGGTCAATCCCCTAACCGACAACCCACTGAAGAAAATAGTAGTGCACGGAGTGGTACAAGTGGAACTCCAATAGTGGGTCCGCAATTACCGGTTCTCGTCAATTTTACAAGCTTTCCATCCGTGATGCTTTCTTACCACGGACGCGTCAGATTTCGCTTGGGAGCCCAGCTAGAAAACATTTCTCTAACAGGCTCGAGGGCCTAGAATAACAAAGATTGCACTGCATCAAAGAGAGATGTTGATAATCTTACACATGATTCGAAGTCATATACCGGTACTGTGTTACAGTCTGTACTCATTCAAAGCAGTTGTAGTCCATCCCCCCAGAGGGACGAGACCAAATCAATTGCCTTGACGAACTTAACTCGTCAGCTTGCGTGTAATGGTCCGACATCAAATTGACTTCACCATACACTGCATTCCGAGCCGATACCATATGTATCAGCTCCTCCGGGTATTTTTTGTGAGCATCCTGCTTCAAACACCACTAAGGCAAGATTTCCTACTAACAATATTCCTATTATGAAATGGAGAACACTACATGATAGGCCTGTTTGTAATGTGTGGATATTACTTCCACCACCATTTTTAATACCCAAGATGCTGTCACACCTTAATCGGTCAACAGGAGTGTTTATGGCGCCGCGATGGCACAAGGTAATAATAGAGGGCAGATCTCAAAGCGAGAGCTCTGTAAGCTCCATTCGTTCTGCAGAACCTGCAAAAGAACCTAATAAACATTATTTCTTTCCTTCTAATAAACACCTCGACAGGTCTCCCACCACCTCACATAGAGAATCTGTGGAAATGTGGGGGGGGGGGCGAAGAGGTAAATAACAGATATTAAATCAAAAACTTCTACTATTGAGCTCCTTGAGACCTACCTTTTAAGATGTTTTAACCGACTTGCATTTTATTCATGGTTATTATATAATACGATTCTGTTACATAAATCTGTTATTGCTGTTCTTGATAATATAGAAACCGTTAGTCAACTTTACATAGTTCGCATGTTTTGGTTAAACATATCTTGGTCGATCTCTTTAAAAAAAATGTAAAGAAAGATAAGTCACATATTCATTGATATTGGGATTGATGACTTAGTTCAATATTACTAAGTATTGATACACAGAGAACATTTTTCAGGTTTCTCGTCATAGTGATTTTATGCTTAGGTCGCCGCAACCACGATCTAACTTTGCTCGATTGTATTAACTCACGTCATAGGTACTACTTTTAGGCCCGAATGAAGAGTCCGAAACTGATCATTTTCATTTCAGACAATCTGGTTGGAAAACATTGTAAACAAAGACAACACCTACGACTAATCAATTGAATCCTTTATTCTAGATAGAAATTAGGATATCAGAGTAACCGATATGAGACTACACACTCTAATAGTTTATTTATGACTGTTAGAGGTTCTCCAACTATTCTAGCCCCGGCACTACCCGGTCAACAGCAGCTTCTAAGAATTGGTGGTGGTGGTAAGATCAAATTAATCCTTAACAAGAGGTAATTGACGATGGATTTCAAAAATTTTTATCGTCGAGTAATAATGTCAGCTACTACCACCAATCAAATATAATAATAATTCGCAATTATTTAATCCTGTCAATAGAAGGAATACTTACTACTCCTTAAATAAGATTCCTTATTTAGTCTGTTTAAGATTACATATGAAGTTGTTCAGGATGGTAAAGATTATAAATCTAGATACCATACATACAGCATTCTATAATATTATTTTCCTAAAAATAAATTAGAATCACATTGGCGCTTCCGTCACTCACCAGGCGAAAACAAACATTTCTCATTATATAAGCTTCGAATTACGGTCAAGTACTTTTAATAGCGGCGTTTTCCCTGAAAGAAAACGCATATTAAAATACTTACCTAATTCGAAGCTTACTTTTTAAATCTGCCTGGTGAATAAAAGCCAATGAGGACAAAGTGGACGCCATGTTCTTTATAAGTTCACAGGTGGCGCCCCCTACTGGTGAGTCGACGGAAATACGTCATCAAACATGAGTAAGATAAGCCTACGGGTAACGGATATGCCTATCTCATTATATAAGCTTCGAATTAGGTAAGTATTTTAATATGCGTTTTCTTTCAGGGAAAACGCCGCTAATAAATCAGCAGAAATAATATAAAGCCAGGCTATCAGTTGTTTTTCTCGAATATCTCAAAATAATGAAAAGTGGAAATGACACAGTCTGAAAATAACCTCCTCACTTCTTCTGAAATGGGCAGGGCAGCCATCATGCTGGAACCACATGTCCCTGATTAAGTTTAGTGGCAGATCATCCAGCAGATCATTTAAGTCTCCTCTTAAAAAGTTTTCGTATGTTTCCCCATTAAAGTGTCCGGGAGAAAGTAAGGTCCAATTAAATAATTGGAGATAATGCCCATCCACACATTCACGCTGAATCGACGCTGGGACCCCGTCACTCTTTTCTTATTGGGATTCTTTAGTGCTTTTGGGGCCAGTAATGTGCGTTGTGATAATTTGTTATTCCATCTTTATCAAATTTGGATTCATCTGTCCACAAGATGTTTTTAAAAAAAATTGGGTCTTCTATGTCAGCATTCAGCATAAATCTGCAGAAATCTATCCTCCTCGCCGGGTCTCCCTCTTTAACAACGTGTACCGGAGTGTAATGGTACGGGTATAGGCCAGCAGTATGCACTGTAAACCACACTCTCCATTGCGAAAGTCCCAGATCACGGGCAACAATATTAGTGGAAGTAGTTGGATCCGCTCGAAAGCGTTGCACTATCTCATTGTCCTGTTCTTCGTCGCTATTAATTCGTGGTCTTCCCAAATCCGTACTTCGTCTCGAAATAGAGCCAGTTTCTCGAAGTCTTCGATAAACTCTGTCACAAACGGCCACATCTGGCACTCGACGACCGGGGTAGCGAATTATGTATTCGTTGCGAGCTTGCGCAGACACACAATCACAGTATCCGTAACAAATAAGCATATCCGCATATTCCTCAGGTGTATAGGACGTCATCTTCAACACTTCCGTATCACAAGTACAAATCAGAGTCCGGTTAACAAGCACAGTAGTCACAAATAAGAAGAAATGGTCCAGAATCACAGCCAAGTCGAGAAAAAGAGCAAAACGCACATCTACTATGTACGAAGCACAAAAGCAGACTAACAACCAAAACAATATCACGTGTTGTATTCCCAACCCCAACCGGTCACTATGTTCTTTCATTCACACTTGCATAAATTGTCACTTGTTTCGCTCGCACGGTGCGTCTTAACTTGAAGGACAATAGGCGCGGGACCATTAGAACTGCTACCTGAAGCGTCCCAACTACTTTTTTTTTACGAATTGTAATACAAACCCTTTTTTTTTTCTAAGCGTGTGAAAAATCCTACATGGATGCTATGTCGGACTCCTACCGACTTAAAAACACACGCGTGACACTAAAACCGCCAAATCCAGTTTCGTCTGTGGAAGAATTAAGAGAAAGGATTGTGGACGCAGCCACCAAATGAGGACAACATTGACCACTGGAGTAGTAAAGACTGGTCTCCGTAGAAGGATGCGAAAATGTATTCATAACCGAGGCGGCCATGTTGAACATGAACTGTAGAGTATGAAAAAGTTGTGTAAAAACCTTGTTTAATAAATGACATTTCATCTTTTCCTATTGTTTTATTTTACTTTTTAGGGCTGAGTATTAATTTTCTTCTCCACTGTCGCTTTTGAAACTAAGTTTTTTTCAATGAATTTAAATACAACCCTACATTGCTATACGTCGTTAGATAGCTGATGAAATGTAGATATTTTAAAAAATATCTGCCGAACGACTGCCGTAATAATTTTTTTACATATCCCTTAGAGAAAAATAAACTTGTTACTATTTTTTTTATTTTCTTAACTTTCACTTGTCATCTACGACATGTTCAATTAATTTATGCACTATTTCAATGATTGTCGTTTTGGAGCATCTTATTACACATGTCAAAATGCAACAAAAATAATAAATAAGGCACCCAAAATAAAAATAAAAAATTTTGTAACCTAAAAATCGGCAATTTTCAATAAAAATATTAAAAGTCGAATATCTCGAACAGGGTTAAGTTTAGGGTAGGGTGTTTCATAGTGAAACTAGTCAGAAATAATGGGTACTCCACGCGCTTAACGGATCTAGCACGACTTTTCCTGTAATCCTGTATAACTTCGCAACCAAAGCATGGGTAGCAAAGTTAACAGCTAAAAATGTGACCCAATATTTTACTGTTAGAACGTGTCATTGTTTAAATTATAGGGTTAAGTGCTGGGGCAAACCCTCATCATGCTAAAATTAAAACTGTCATTATCCCTTCTACTGGAATTGCAGTGATACGTAGGCAGAAATTTGATTATTTTTAATTTTATCTGTGTGTGTAACAGATCTTTTTAGGTACCGTACCTCAAAGGAAAAAACGGAACCCTTATAAGATCACTTCGTTGTCCGGCCGGCCGTCCGTCTATCTGTCAAGACTCTCATGAACGCGTGAAGGTATCAAGTTCAAATTAAAACAATAATATATATTAACGATAATGGTTTCTTAAAGCTGTAAAAAAATCCTAATTCTTAGTAAACGCAGAAGATATAACTGCCGCTTATGTCATCAAATACATGTATTTCGACACTCCCAAGGGAATTAAAATTAATGATGAACTTCCCGTTAACCTAGAACTATGAAATTTCGCAAGTAATATTTTCTTATACCACAACAATAGGAAAAAATCTATATTTTGTTAACTGATTTTAAAAACCGGTATTTACAATACGTAAGTACCTACTCAATCGAAATCAACAATATTCGATTCCTAAGTTTCTTGTGAGGTGCAAATCGATTCTTGCAGTTGTACTTCACAAGTTCAGAAATCGAATCTCTGAGTATTGTCTCGATTTTTTTTTAAATGAAATTTTACTTTGTTTCAGGTACTCAATCGACCATCTCTGTTATTCTGTTCAATACGATCTGTCCTTCTACCCATATCGGCCTCCAGAGGGTAAACGTGTAAGTAGAGTATTAGTTGATGACAGAAACACATTCGTCACCCAGCAGTCCTATTAATTAAGACTTATGTAACCGAGGATTGGCATTCTATAATATCAGATCACGTAGTTACTAGTATAAATTGAACTCTTGATAACGCAGTGTGATGACACGAGTTGGGATGTGTAGTTAAATTATCGATGACAAAAACTAACGAATTGTTGGTAAAAGGTTTCCTAAAAGGACTTCTGAAATTTGATACTCGATAGCAACTATCTTATTGAGGCAAAATCTTTTTTTTGTGTCTTTTAAATGTTTCACGCAAAATGGCATTTATAAGAGTTACAAAAGAATAAAAAAGTCAAAGATATCTTCTATATTCTTTGTTTTATTTAAATTTTAAGACAGGAAGTGCCTAATAAAAAAACTCTTTAAATAAGCATCTTACGATACGGCTTGTGTTTCCATTCTTTCGAAGGCACGTCGAATAACGTTTATCCAGTTTGTAAATTACTTGACAATAAGTAAAGGAAGCTTGAAATATTTCAACCGCATGTAGACACAGTCCGTCCCTGTCCATTTTAATACGACAATATAATAAGCAGTACTGGGGTCATGCCTATAGTTTTCTCGTCATGAGCAGTATCTATTAAACGCTTCGTGTACGGGTACTCGAACCCATAACCCACAATTTCCAATCCAAACCGAACAAACACAGTACCTACCTTCTGTTAATACAAGTATCTATTGACCACACACACACCCTTATCGGTCAAAAGCAATATCGAATGAAACTTATCGAATTTCTATCGATATAATTCCACATCTCATTCCAATTTAAGCTTGTTCTGATGAGTTGAGGTGGTATACCTACGTAGGTATAAGCGTAAACAGAATTGGTCCCCAAATGCAACAAGGCACATCTGTCCAGAGGTGACCTGTCAAGTGTTCCGCTAAGCTTTCCTCATCTCAACTTTGGGACGCTTAAGAAGATTCTCTTGGGAAATACGTCCAGATTGTATTTCGTTGCACGAATAGCGTAGATTGTATCACGTGTTTTAAGTTTTAACATAGTGAGCTGTGTGTCCTATTAATGTATACACATTAAAAAGACGTTCACCACAAAACTAAACAGTTAACAATGTAATAGAAAAGTCTTAGGCCCGGTGCACGTTGGTGGTATGGTAAGACAAGGTATTTTTAGAAGATAATGAACCGGCCAAGTGCGAGTTGGACTCGCCCATGAAGGGTTTCGTAGCAGCAAGTAACATAATATAGAAGTTCTTATAGTTCGTTGTAACTTTGATTGATGTTTTAACACGTTCGCAGTGGTAGTGATTTTTCTAACTGAAAATTGCGGTTTATGACGCATTAAAAAAAAAACTACCAGCTCTATCTCGTTCAAACCAATTTTCGTTGGTAGTTTTTATGGCAATGTACATCATATATTTTTTAGATTTATCACTCTCTTAGTTTAGAAGTTAGAGGGGGGGGGGACACTCATTTTTCGACTTTGGAAGTCCCTCTTGCGCAAACTATTCACTTTAGAATAAAATGATGTTAGAAACCTCAACAGCATTTTTGAAGACCTATCTTTAGATGAGGCCCCACACGTATGGGTTTGATGAAAAAAAAAAACTTTAAGTTTCAGTTCTGAGTATGGGGACCCCCAAAATTTACTGCTTTTTTGCTAGTGTTATATAAGAATGTTAATGCGGCTTACAGAATACATCTAGTTACCAAGTTTCAATAGCATAGGCCGTATAGTTTCGGTGAAAAGTGGCTGTTACACACGGACGGACAGACAGACAGACATGACGAATCTATAAGGGTTCCGTTTTTGCTATTTGGCTACGAAACCCTAAAAAGGAATATCACTTATTCAACTGGTAATATATTAAAAAAATTACGGTACGTATATCATGCCGCGGTAAGTTTAGGCAGTATTTGGAATTTTTCGGTATCCCGTGTCAGGCTTCGGTAGTCTTTGGGATACCGCGGCAAGACAGCGCACCCAAGTGTGAGTAAAGTTGGACGTAACCTTGGCCTTGACCTTGGCCTCTCAGGCGCCTGTGGGAGTAGACGTTTACACCACAAAGCGACGCCGTCACTGTAGAAAAGTCTAATGCTATGCCCTGAAAATCCACAGTACGCCCCCGCTGCAGTGTGCGGCCACGGGCGGCGCCATCGAATACTACTATGCACTCGTAAGTGTATTAATGTATGTAGGTAGGCACGACAACGCCTACCATTACCGGGGGTGTCAAGGCAAGGCGCGGCGCCGCGCCACGGCACCGTAGTTTTTACGTTGACTACGATTCGCCATGGTTTTGGGGACAGGCCCTAAGGACGCTTCGGTATTCTTAAAGATACTGCCAGTGTGCGTTGACATGTAGGTACTTGTAGGGATGACGGAGGATGCCACCTATATGCGCCGAGCCTTACTCCACGTTCAACGCCTCCAACATCACTCACACGATCCTAATTAAACTTAAATTGAATTGAGTTAACTCAACCCAAAATAGGTTAAGTTAACTCTGCTGAAACAAGACACGTTCCCGCGAACGGAAACGACGTCACGTAGACGCTACAATACTACGTGTAACTCTGTGTAGCATAGAGCAACGCGACCAGTACAATACAGAGTTACAGGCATAGCATGTTTGTGCTGTACATATCCGTCTGTCATAATACTCCACTACAAAAGCAATCAGCTGTCCCGGGGGACTTACCCGGGGCTCCGTAAGCAGTAGGTAGGGATAGTGTTGGTTTTTAGTCGGTAAGAGTCCGGCATAGCATCCATTACTGAGTCTTCTCACGTAAAAGTACGCTTTGACAGAGGGGAAAGTCTCAGCATGGCTTCTCTCCTCCGATTAAAATCATCGGTCGCGTTGCTCTATGCTATGCGGGACCCTTTCCGAAACTTCGAAACCTTTACTTAAATGGGTTTTATTTGCCTTCTGTTACCACCGATTGTATTTATAAGCCTTACGTTCTGTATTAATATATTATTGAGTTTCCGTAGAGTTACTTCTAAAATTCCTATTAAAATGTCAATAGATATATTAGACTAATTATATATCAGCCTTGCGTGAGCTAAATTCAAGTGGTGAAGTTTCCGTCAGCATGTTTCCCGTCGCGTGTACAACTATCAATAGAATTAATGTTCCTATTTTTCAAACATTTTTTATTTCTGCTCTGCTCCTATTCATGTTAGCGTAACGTTAAACACTTTTGAAATCCAACAAGAAGTTCTTGTACATAATCCTAGTTCAATACATCTCCATCATGCTACTCCACCTCGGTCATACTCCAGCATGCAATCTTCACCATAAAGCTTTTACGATTATCTCAGAAACTGCATTTCAAATTACTTTCAGAACAAAACAATTCTCTCCGAAAAATATAGAACAATAAAGTTCATCTCCTAAAAGCTCTGCTCGCTCTGCATTTAAGCGGTTTTCATAACCTCCACATCATTAAATTCTTGCATCAAACGCAGATTCTCACTCATACCTCTATTGTCACTGGTCTAACGATAAAAATGCGTAGTAAAAAAACTGCAGTAAAATCCAGATATTCGTCGTTTGTGGAGTTGTGTGACTATTTGACTGCAAACTTTGGATTCTGCATTCTTTTTTTCATGTGTGGAATTCCCGCTTCTTTTGGGAGTGAGTGGAAATGGGTGCTATACGTCGAAAATCAACAGTTTATCTTAAAAAAATAACTTCAAACACTTCCTGTCTTGTTAACTGGTATCAAATTTCAAGAACATCCTTTCGACTGACTTTCTTAAAAATGGGTACAATATTTTCGTTATCGGTCTTATTTGAATTGCTTAATAGGTATACACACCGATAATAGAACTAAACTAAAGGCAAATGACGCTAAACGTACAAGAAAGTGAGGTCAAGTAAGCTAATACTAAATCTAAAAGTGAGTACTGCATAGACTATCTACAAGTGAATACGTCAACAATAGATAAATGAGGAATCACTCGTTACGTGTGAACAATGTTTAGCACTGCCACGTTATAGTACTCGCCGTAGGATTTAATATTTGCTTTCTTGGACTCACTTTCCTGATCGGCAAGCGTCATCTGCATCATCTCTCTATGATTCAACGAACCTACATTACATATTAGGTAAGAAACATTCCCCTCTATCGTTCTCTGCTTCAAAGCCTTCTCATTTTCTGGGCTGGAAGTTGCCTCCCACAGCTAGACTCGCTGTCATTCCACGTATGTAGACTACTCCTTCGACGATTTGTCGCACAATTTCCTTCGCTTTCCCGCCAAACAACATAGTGGAAGACCATAACGCTTGGTGCAAAATTTTACTTCTTACCTATTCTATCTATGGTGGAACTACGGTAAAATGGCGTGGAAAGTACTGCAGAATTTGAAATAAATAGTTAAAAAAATTATTTGTTGGGAATGATTTTGCTTAGTCGTTAATCTCATGATAGATGCGCGAAAAAAATTATTCACACTTTACGTGTGGGGTAGGTTCGCCAATTTTTTTTTTCATGTTTTAATTTTAACAGTCAGTGTAGCAGTTTGTTGACGTAGAGTAGTAAATACACAATATCCATGCAATGTTTCATTTTTAGAGCTAGACGTTTGGGAGGTATGTCGAGAAGATTTAGAAATCTATCAGAATAACGAACAGAGATGATTCATGAGGCAAAGTTGAACTAGACATCCACATGTTGTCAGTAATTTGGTTTGTACCACGTAATACGGAAAAGCCTATTGCCGATAGAAATTGCACTAGTAGGTACCACATAAAGCGTGTTACTGACAAATTTCTCATCCATCAAGCATCAAAAGGGCCTTTTAGTGCTCAATCTAAATGCAACGAACGGCCATTAGAAAGTAATCAACCTGGGCTCCATTTTTGACACTGTCGAAGCTGGTCTCTACAGAAAGGTGGAGGTAAAAGGCTTATTTGAACTGGGCATGAATTGCTTCTGGTTCAAAATGTTAATCTAAGTCGGCACTAATAGGGATTACTTACTTTCAAAGGAGGTAGGTAAGTTTATCGTGTAATTGATGGTATGTAGGCGAGTAAGGATCCTATCCTCATGCCCTCAGCGATACGTGACATGACTAGGTATAGATAAAGTCTTGTTCTAAACAAATTCATATTTCTGTACACATATTTCTGCGCTGTCCCGCGTAAATCAAAGCTTTTACATCGAAATATTGTCTGCAACATATTTTCCTACATAAATGGAAAAAAAACGTCCGAACCACCTAAAAATTGATGTCAAAATTGACTAGGACGTACATAGATTACAACATAAATTCTGTATATGACCTCTATTTTCGTGAAATATGTCAGGAAAATAATATTTCTGAACATTTTTCCTCTCGATTAGCTATACGAATATGTTTGACATTCTTTATTGCTTTAGGAATACGACAGGCAAGGAAAATGTATTTTATGGCGGAAGAAACATCTCTGTAAATTGTTCATAGATTTTTTGTATCAAACTTAGTTTTTTGTTTTCAAAAATGATATTGATATACTTACATACAAAAAAATTGCCGCAGAGAATAGTTAAAATGAACAGTGAAATTGTAGCTACCCAGTCTATTCCCCACTCTATTTATTTTGTTAATTTTAGCATCTATGAGGATTTTTTTACATATAAAAAATTAAAAGTCTTACTGGTTACAAATAGTACAAAGGCAGCCGAAAGGCTTTGTTTAATAGTTGAAGATATTATACGAAAATACTTACCTACTAAATCTCCCATCCAGTGCTTCAAACCGAAAGCTATGAGTTCTTTTATGAGCCGAGTAAGGGTGTTATAGAACGGGTCATGTCCTACAACAATTTCAGTCTTTATACTATTTATTTAGAAGGGTATGCCGGACGAACCCCGCTCGACCTTTTGGAATGACGAAGATTTCAATCTATGTTGGATGATGTATTTTATATATCTATTTATTTAGAAGGGTATGCCGGACGAACCCCGCTCGACCTTTTGGAATAACGAAGATTTCAATCTATGTTGGATGATGTATTTTATATATCTATTTATTTAGAAGGGTATGCCGGACGAACCCCGCTCGACCTTTTGGAATGACGAAGATTTCAATCTATGTTGGATGATGTATTTTATATATCTATTTATTTAGAAGGGTATGCCGGACGAACCCCGCTCGACCTTTTGGAATGACGAAGATTTCAATCTATGTTGGATGATGTATTTTATATATCTATTTATTTAGAAGGGTATGCCGGACGAACCCCGCTCGACCTTTTGGAATGACGAAGATTTCAATCTATGTTGAATGATGTATTTTATATATCTACTTAGTTGACTGCTGATTGGTGACCAATGTAAAATAAGGGATGCTCTGAATTCTAGATAACTTGAGACATCCAACTATCAACCGCCGTTAATTTGTTCGTAGTATCATTTATGTGTCCTCAAACGTCATTACATTAATATTTGGGTAGATTTTTTATTATTTGTGTTTTATTTCACTTGTATCTATAATAAAAGAATTATCAGAGAACATGTGGGCCAATATTATATAATTTTGTGTGTGTAGATATGTAAGGAATTTTAATACAGATTGAAACAGTCGTTGTGAGGTTTTTTTTATATTGTGCTCGTCAAATTGACGTCACCACCAGCCTGATGGTAAGCCGTGGCGCATCTAGCGATTGGGGGCCAGTCTTACAGTTCGTAAGACTCTAGACAGTGGTCCTCAAGTTAGCGGCCCTATGATGTGCCTCTTCGCGCTCCTCTTAAAGAACCCGGGGAGGTCTCTGGCCGTTGTTGAAGTGAAATAAAAACCCGAAGTTTCTCTTGGCGGGCGAACTTGCGCAGAGCAACTAGTATGTATAACTTACTAATATTAGGCTGAAAGGCGATTGCCCACCTTTCAATGGACCGCCGTTTCATAACAAATAATTTAGTATGACAGTGAAAATCGGATATTAAATTGGATGGATATCGTACTTTCATAGGAAATAAAAAATATTCTGTTATTTTGTAGGATTTTCTCTCATTCTTCGTTTTGCTGTTCAAATTAGAGGTTAGTTTTGAAGCAAATGTCCATCCATCCGTCAACAATTTGTCCAATAAATGCTAATCGTTACATGGATGAACATGGATTTAATTCAAAAAAGATAGAAGTAATACTTCCAACACACTTATAAATAACCCAGAAAATGTGTAAACTTATTACATTTTAACTTATTCAGATAATGTAGTAAATAAAAAAAATGGATCTCGATTGTTCCATAGTTACTTACAATTTAAATATCAATCCTGATCATAATCACTTTATAAGGAATCATACCAATAATCATTTTATTCAAACATTTCACACTAATTTACCTTTAGAACATAAAATAATTTCATGAAAAATACTTCGGTGATAAAAAAATTAAACTGTCATTTTTCCTTGTTGTTGTTGCTTTATTTGTCCAAAGGACAAGCGAAGGTATTTAAAACAATACTGCCTACTCTTGTATTATTTAATATTCAGCTGCTTATGTCATTTTTTCTCGGTCCTCGTCCTCTAAGTCAAAGTCAAGTACGGTCCTAAGTTAAAGTCAGTCTTCTCTAGTAAAGCGGTGGGACTTTACTAGAAGTGTCTCAGGAGTTTGTCGAAAAATTAAAGAGTCACGTTTCACTGCGTTATATCACTTTCCAACACTTGTGTACGTTGTCGAACTTTTAGGTTTAAAAATCCACCATTTATACTCATAAAACACTCATAATACATTAATTTTTTCCTTCTCATTAAATTATTTTTTCTCAGTCTTGTTTGTCTTTGGTATAGTGTTGTAAATCGGCTGTACTGTTCGCTAATTGATTTTAAAAAGAGGTCATCGTCAACGTCGAGGTAGAGGATGTACCAAAGAAGTAAGTGAACAATTCACACAGCGTGGCATTTTTATCTGATCCACTGCAAAACCGCACATTCGTTACCGAAAAGACGTTTTGTTCAAAAGTTTTCAATTTTTGACAGTTCGTGTTTCATTCAAAGACCTAGCTTCTAGCATTTTTCACAAATTCACAAGCGGCATGGTCTCGTACCTGATGGACTCGCAACACGGTGAATAACATTGAGTCAAGACTGATATATTATTTCTAAATAAAATGAAAAACGGTTATTTTTAATCACCAGCCAAGATTTTTACTATAGTTAGAATGCTATTTTATATAAAAAAAAGCAATAGTAGTACCTACTTCTATCTCAACCATAGATTTAGAATTTGTCGATACTAAGTCAATGATCTCAACAACATTGTTGCATAAACTAATCCTTTTGAAACTATCTATGATAATGTGCACTCGAGTACAGGCCCCGCACATTGATATTTGCAATTGGCGGACATCTTCGTCAAGTCAGTACCATTCATTTGGTCAGTCCGCGACGCGTAAAAACGACAACACCACGAATTATATTAAAGTTTATACGCCGCAAAAGATTTTGATCGAGTGAATTAAAAGATTGTTAAAAAAATATTCCTTAATTTATCAATTTACTTAGATAGCCATACACTTTTTATTAAGGTTTTTCAAAAAGAAACGATCTGTGGGCGTTCTCCTTTGGTACAGAGATGTATTATGGACTGAAATAACAGATAGACTGCTTTTTACTCCCGGAATAATGTTCCCATGGGATGCAAGAACGCTAACAAGATTCGACGTGAGCGGATCTGCGGGTATCATCTAATAAAAATATAATCCTGTTGTCATAATGATTACGTTGTAGTATTTTTATTGGGCTATTGATTCAATAGGCCACTTAACCTACTTCGATAAGGTATAACCCCACAAACTTTATAGGAATATAGTGTTTGACCAATGGGCTTTAAAATAATAAATAGGGTTAATAATATGTGAACTTAGTTGTCATTTTTATCGCAACTTCTTAAATATAAGTGAATCAACAAGACAAATTCGCCCATCAAGGGTTCCGTACAATGACGACCGCGTCGAATTTATATGTTTGAATATTTGCATTTTTTTGTGCCTTTATATTTATTGTACAACAAACGTAATGTTTTGCAGTCTTTGGCACGGAACAATCTGTGCGCGATTCTGACTCATATTTGGCCGGTTTTTTCCTATAATTACCGAACCACTTGTAATTGTTCTAATCGCTAGTTTACAATTTACGACTCGACGTTCACGACACAAACCGCGAGAAGACACGGTGAGCGTTGTGTGTCGTGAACGTCGAGTTAGTGAAAACGAAAGTGAGACCAGTGGTAGTGGTGTAACGCGTAATAAACGACTGCGAAGGAGGGTAGATCGATATATGTGCTGAGACTTTCGCTTTCAACCGCTTATACTTCAGTTCCTCCGTGATCATGGTGCTTGCAACAGCGCCGAAATATCGGAAATACTCAATAGTACATGGTAAATATCCCGTTAACTCTAATAATAGTAAAACGTTAGATTTTAATCTTTTGACGTTTTACAATATTCCTAGGTAGATTTCAATCTATTGGTTCTGACAATTTTACGGTCACAAAATATCTAACAGGGCAACCTTAAAATAGTATTAAAAAGTCACTGGCGTTGTTACCGAATCAGATTTTGGAATTCATATAAGTAGTTGTAAAAACCAGCCAAGTGCGAGCCGACCTAGTGCACAGAGGGCTCCGCAACAAAAAAATGGCCAAGTGCGAGTCAAACTTGCGCCTCCCGTTCGCGAGGTCGACTTGCACTTTTGGCCATTCAAAAGAACAGCAAAAATCACGTTAATTGTTTGGGAACCCTAAAATAATTTAATTATTTTTGTAATTTTTGTTTTTGTTGTTATAGCGGCAACAGACAGTTGCATCATCTGTAATAATTTTAGCTTTCTAGCTATCACGGTTCCTGAGATACAGCCTCGTGCGTGACAGACAAACAAACAAATATAAAACGGTTTCTCAGTAAATAATAGGGTCTAGTACAACGACTTATTACATATATCACGGCTTTCAAAAACAGCAGAACTTTTATACATTTAAAAAAAGAATTTCTATGAAATTATCTATGGTAGCATGTATGAAAAGTAGGACAATTGCCTGACTTTTTGTTGTTGTCATTTTTCAGTGTTGGTAACGTATCTATAGTTTTCATATATCATTGGTCTCGTTATTCACCCTTTGGATAATAATATGAAACACTGAAAAAGCCACTCGTATTTACTGAATTTAGGTTGGAAATTCATGTTGTTGTAAAAAACATGACACATCCTCAAAGATACCAAGCTTTTATTTATTATTCATTTTTTGTTCTCCGTGATGTGATTTATGTCAGCGCCGACAACAATTGTGCTGCAAATAAATCTTACACCTAAAAGTTGGACAGTTTTTGATGAATTGCGCGTCAAGCAACGCTTTTTCTGTCGTCCCGAGATTGAGTTAGAAAAAGCACTTGAAGTTTTTTGTACTAAATAATATTTGATTACTTGTTCAGAACCTTATTTTCTTTTGTAGTTGTTCTTTTCACGACGAAATGTTTCAATAATTTTAAGCCCTAAAGTAACATTATATACCATTATTACGGTAATATTCCTATAGGGATAAGCAGAGGTGTATTACACAGCCATAGTCAGAATCAAAATTACTTCCTTAGAGGATTTCATTTTTCTAAAAATATAAATGATGCTATTTTTTTGTAAAAACACTTTTTTTTAATATAGGTACCTATATTTTAAAAAAGTGTTACACTTAAGTTTCCAGATGTCGCACTCAGTTATCAATGCCCAGCCAAAACCTTTATACTTAGAAATTATTAGAGTACGTACCCTTATAAGGTAGGCACCAACTAAGAAAGAGTTTTCAAAATTCCACCTCATTGAGTGCAACGGAATAGCTAAATTTTAGTCGATAGGAGCCCGCCATATAATGATTGCATCTATGAGAATTTCCACACATAAAGAAGTACATTTTTTATTATTTGCTTGAAATCCTATTTGCGATTAAAAAGTATAATAATCTAGAGTATGGCGCTTATATATCCTGTCAGCGAATGTAACCTAACTGCTGTGAATGCTAACGATGGAAAGTTAGATGAGTGAAAATAGTTATTATTCCATTTTGAACAAAACTATTCACTGCCGCCATTATCCAATGAACGTTTTCTCACTACCGGTTTGCCAACCAGATTTTATACATCAGGGTTTTCGAATTAAAATTATTTTCTGGAAGTATACTGACAGCTGACAGCTATTATCGCTGGGAAAAGTTACAGGGAATATGTAGTGCTCGTAATCCCCCCCCCCCCCCCTTCCCCCTTGTACATAAGATCAGCGTTCTGTGTAAACCAGTGTGTGTAAATCAGTGTGTGTGTGTAAAAGTAAACAGGAAACCGTGGAGACATGGAAGGTACGACTTGAGCAACCAAAGGGGGGATTCGCCACAATCGCGGCCGTTAGACCAATCATGGACGAGTGGCTGGAGAGAAGACACGGTGCTCTTGCCGGGCACGGTAGCTTCGGTAGGTATCTGTGGCGAAGAGACCGGGAAACCACGACCGAGTGTCAGCACTGCGAGGACCGCAGCGATGACACGGCGCTCCACACGCTGGTGGAGTGCACAGCGTGGGCGCAACAGCGCCAGGTCCTCGTGTTGGGTCTGGACGTGAACACTCTCTCGCTCGAGACCATGGTGCGAGCCATGCTCTCCAGCGGGAGTAAGTGGGACTGCGCCGCCTCTTTCTGCGAGCAGGTCATGCTCGTGAAAGAGGCGGCGGGGCGGGAACGGGAGAGAACTCTCCCACCCGAGTTCCGCAGTCGGCGGCTTGGGCGCCGTCGACGTGTCTTCGCCGAGGACTATCGGCCTCTATGACCGGGTGCCTGAGGACGGTGAGAGGTAGGCTCACCGTCCTTACAGAAGCAGGCCCATGACGGTAGCGTGACTTGAGGAACTCACGCACACCTACCCCTTAGAAGCGGGATCACACCCGAAACCCCCCAAAGACGCGGGATAGCACCCGAACCACCCCCTGGGCGAGGCCGCAGTGGCGGCCGTGGGTCTATTGGGAGTCCTGGGACATCCTTCCGAGGGCTTACCCGGGGGGGGCTTACCCGTGCGGTTTTTGAAGTGAAACTTCTTTATCGGCGTTGGAAAAAAATTTGCGTCACGTCACGTCACGATTTTTGGTTACGCGCCATCTTTGTTCTGTTCCCCACCACGGTGGATTTGCACTTTTAGACTTTGGGACTTTGGGACTTTTGGACTTTTGGACTTTGGGACTTTTGGACTTTTGGCCTATGGGACTTTTGGACTTTTGGATGGGATCTTGGTACTTTGGGTCTTTGGGACTTTTGGAACTTTGGGACTTTTGGGCTTTTGGACTTTTGGATGGGACCTTGGTACTTTGGGTCTTTGGGACTTTTGGACTTTTGGAGTTTTAGACTTTTAGACTTTGGGACTTTTGGACTTTGGGACTTTTGGACTTTTGGATGGGATCTTGGTACTTTGGGTCTTTGGGACTTTGGAACTTTGGGACTTTTGGGCTTTTGGACTTTTGGATGGGACCTTGGTACTTTGGGTCTTTTGGACTTTTAGACTTTGGGACTTTTGGCCTTTGGGCCTTTGGGACTTTGGGACTTTGGGACCTTGAGACCTTGGGACTTTGGGACTTTTGGACTTTTGGCCTTTTGGACTTTGGACTTTTGGACTTTTGGACTTTTGGACTTTTGGACTTTTGGACTTTTGGACTTTTGGACTTTTGGACTTTTGGACTTTTTGACTTAATTTAAGGTGAGGTGAAAATTAAGTTTATGAAGAAGTTTCACTTCTTACGTGTGTACACTAAGTACACGCAATTTTTTTAGTTGGTAGGAGTCCGGCATAACATCCCTGAGGATTTTCCTCACGTTAAACAAAAAAATAAACCCCCCCCCCCCCCTCCCCTTAGTGTAATTCGTGGTGAAACATGCATTAGCAAATTAATATGAAATCGAGAAAAGTTCTCGTGTTTAAAGCTAGGTGGCGAAAACTCGATTTCATTCAAAGTGTGTCATTAACGCGCTATAACTTCCTGCATGATTTCGTAACAGGACGGAAAAGAGTACTCAATTACTCCTAAATAAAATAGTCACACGATGATTACGGTAATTCAAGATTCCCTTATCTTTGTCATGAACTCGTCCATTTTTCAGCAGGTGCACAACTTGCAGGGTAAGGCCGACTGGCGTTCCGAAGATCTGTGTACCTGATTAGCTTCTTCCACCCAGTAAATTACCCCACAGTAATGGAAACCCACAAATGCAATAACAAAACCAAAAAGAACCCGATCTGTGATTCAATTTGCAATTTCTCCACAATAAACGCCACGGCGATAAGCAGACCCCATCGCGGTCATGTTACATTAATTCCAGCCACTTAACTACCTACTACACGTGCGCGATAAGTTGAGGTACGTTTGAGAAGAGTTTGTTCCGTAGTGTATCTCAACTTTTTGCGCACGTGTGGTACCTATTTAAACGGAGGCCTTACAGTAGTTATAAGGCAGTATTTCGATACAATTCGTGCTAATTAGCTTCCCAATTAATAAACTATGATGTTACTTAGCATTAAAACTACGTAATTAACTGAAAATGAAAATGTGCGACATCAAAGTAGTGCTTTAAGTATTATGAGGTTAGTATTTCAAATAGATTTGGTTTATGTAATGATAGAAAATTTGATACATAGTTTAAAATAAATTTTCAGAGGAAATCAGACTGTATACTGATTTCTGTCTCAGTTACGTAATAGTGGACTGCGGTCTGTGCGGATGTGGGTTTGAATCCTGGGTCGTAATAAATGTGATCTGTAAATGTACGTTTTGAAGTCACAGCACACGATTAAAATAAATGTTGAGTACAACAAAATAAACAGTGGCTCTGAAAAAATAAAATCTGAAATCTCTAAATAATCATTTTTTTTTCCAAATATCTTTTTTTATAGCCGACATCCATTTTTTTTGACGCCGCCATGCCGCGTCATACAGTCCACACTATTCATGACCAAAAACGTTCTAAGATGGAGGTCAGCTGTCACTGACTGAAAGCGGTGTGTTGAACCGATCTATTGAAATCCGAGTATTTCTCTCTATCTCGCTGACTGGATAAGCCCCGGGTTTTAATATCTTTCCTTTGTTGTATGGTTTTCCAAGTAGCCAAGGAAACCCAAGTTGAAACATCAAGTCCCAAAGTTTCTAAGAGTAAATATTTTGACTAATAGGGTAACTTGTATAGAATTTCGATATACAGCAGACCTGCGGACTCCACGTGGTTTGCCGCTTAGTTCCTGTTCCCGTGGGAATACAATAAAGCCTATGTTCACCGGGGATAGTGTAGGTTCTCAACAATGAAAAAAAATTCTTAAATCGGTTCAGTAGTTTCGGAGTCTATTCGGTGCAAACAAACTTTTAATTTTATTTCCTACGAATTCCCACGGGAAAGGGAAGTACGCGGGTAAAATCGCGTGACATCTGCTAGAAGATAATAAAAATGAAACCCGCTCTGTGAATACAAACTAGAATCAACACTATGATGAGAAAAGGTTCTCAATATGTACCTACCTACCATGGCGAAAAAATTTTCATGGTTATTCACGTTCGAGATGTTCCAATTTTTGAGGAGTGTGTATATAGGATACTAGAGGACGAAATACCTTGTAAAGGTTGATCATTGCATCTAGGTTAAGTACCAAAGAGATGGCTCCTCGAGTTAAGGGTGGATGTAAAATTTCTCACTGAGTAAATTTTACTGAGATTGCGAAAAAAAAAATACTATTCGTTCTTAGGGTTACGTAACTAAAAGGTAAAACGGGAGCTTATTGCTGAGACTCCATTGTCTGTCTGTCTGGCATCATGCTGTATTTCATGGACCATGATAGCTGGACCGTTGAAATTTTCAAGATGATAGTTCAGGGGCTCATAAACAGACGTGATTTTTTGCAGCTTTTGGGTACGGAAGCCTCTGTGAGCGAGTCCGACTCGCATTTGGCCGAAATTTTCAGTTTCAAGTTTCAATTTCAAACTTTTTTTAACGTGAGGAACTTCCAACAGACCTTGTCTACCACTGCATCCTCATATAGGAGGGTGGGGGGGATTCGAGTGCTATCCCGCTTCTTGGGGCCAGTCTGCGGAATGCTATAAATTTTGCATGCATGCATTGCGTAGGTACGTGCGTTCGCGCGTCTGCGCTATTTTGTCGCGCCACTGTAACTCCTTAACGGCATGGAGGATCCTTGAGAGGAATATATTACGCCCCGTAAGGATGTTCCAGGAATAGTTTAAGTTACTTTCACAGACTAACTTTCGCATTTATAATATTAGTAAGAGAATTAGTAGAGAAGTAGGGATTAGTAACCAGATAAAGCAAACGACTATCAGATACCCTGCTTTTACAAAAAAGTTCAGATATACACAGCTACTAATCTTTAAATAAATAGTTTAAAAAACCCTAGAAAAATACGCTTTTATAATGCACGAAAAAAAAACAAAAATAAATTATGGATCGTTCAAGTTGCCTCTTTTTCTAGGCTGAAGTGTAAACTATGTGCTTTTAGTTATAATATTTGATTGCAAAAGCGTGGGGCGCTGGAACAGGAAAGACTTTCCTGGCGGAAGTTGCATGATGTCTTGTCAGATTAAGGATAAGGTCACGTCGAGTGGCTGGAGAGAAGACACGGTGCTCTCTCCTACCGGCTGTCGCAGATACTTACCGGGCACGGTAGCTTCGGTAGGTATCTGTGGCGAAGACACCGGGAAACCACGGCTGAATGTCAGCACTGCGAGGACCGCAGCGATGACACGGCGCTCCATACGCTGGTGGAGTGCACGGCGTGGGCGCAACAGCGCCAGGTCCTCGTAGCGGGTCTGGACGTGGACATTCTCTCGCTCGAGACCATGGTGCGAGCCATGCTCTCCAGCGGGAGTAAGTGGGACTGCGCCGCCTCTTTCTGCGAGCAGGTCATGCTCGTGAAGGAGGCGGCGGGGCGGGTACGGGAGAGAACTCTCCCACCCGAGTTCCGCAGTCGGCGCCCTGAGCGCCGCCGACGTGTCTTCGCCGAGGACTATCGGCCTCCATGACCGGGGGTCTGAGGACGGTGAGAGGGTCGCTCACCGTCCTTACAGAAGCAGGCCCATGACGGCAGCGTGACGTGAGTAGCTCACGCACGCCCCCTCTTAGAAGCGGGATCACACCCGAAACCCCCCCCCAAAGACGCGGCAAGCACCCGAACCTCCCCTGGGCGAGGCCGCAGTGGCGGCCGTAGGTCTGTTGGGAGTCCTGGGACATCCTTCCGAGGGCTTACCCGGGGCTCACAACCATAGGCTGTTGGGCGTTACGTGAGGTTTTTTAGTCGGTAGGAGTCCGGCATAACATCCATGAGGATTTTCCCTCACGTAAAAAAAAAAAAAAAAAAAAAAAGGATAAGGTCACGTTTATAAAAGCGTGTTTTTCTCGTGTTTATAAACTATTAATTTACACTGTCACGCTTTTATATATCTATTGTGACTTTTACTATTATTAGTATCATTTTAAATTTCGGAAATGTATTAACGATGATAGGCTTTAATTGAAATGCATAACACACTTACTTGAAAAGTAAAGTAGTTAATCACGCCTACGCATTTTCAACAACCACTTTTGCCAGTTTTTCGCGACGACCGCGTAATAGGAGCAAACCTATTACCGTTACGGATCTCTATTAGATAATTCATAGGTAGGTCCTTAAAGTTTCGGCATTCCGAGATATTTAGTACAATATGTAGTAATAATGTAATAAGAATACAAACGCATATAATTATCCCCAAGCGGGTTTTTAACGGTAACCAAAGATATCTCGTTCTCGAACAAGAACTCTACATTTTGCCACTGTTAGCGTATTCCCCTCATGTATCTACTTAATTTCCTGAAAGAAGAGAAGTTCCCTTTGGCAGCATAAACGTTATGCTCTTCTGCGACCTCATGCAGCTTTTGCCAGGATTTTTATTATAAAAGGATTAGTATTAATAGGAATTTGCTTAAAAAATAGTATTTTTAATACAGTTGCTCAAAAAGTGGCGTATTACAGGGACGTATAGCGTTCGGGATGTGGGCTATTACACACTCGTGCTTTTTCTTTACAATTCCCGCACTCGTGCGCTTTCTTTCCCAATTGTCAAAATAATGTCTGTGATTCATGCAAATATTTCTAAAAAAGATACTAACTTGTTTCAATATCAGATTAAATGTAATTTTAATTAAAATTTAAGCATGAATTAATATAAGTATCGGCCAAATTAAATTTATAAATATAAAAAAAGTTGGCTGTATGAAGTGCACTGCCATAGTCTCTGCTTAGGAAGGTATATATTCTTTTACGGTTGGCGCCATTCTGGATATTCAGGTTTATTGTGTTTTTATTATTTTATAAAGTTGCTTAATTTTTCGCATCTCTATTAAAAATAGTTGTTCAATACAACGTGTAGGACTGTTATTTAAACTCGTTCCGACGGTCTACCCTCGCCTTCGGCTCGGATCAACACTGTCGTAACTCGTAGTAATAACAGAAATCCCACACTTGTATCGAAAACTACTATTCTTGTTCTAGCGCCCCACGCCTTTAAAATTAAATATTATAACTAAAAGCACATAGTTTACACTTCAGCCTAGAAATAGAGGTAACTTGAACGATCCATAATGTCAGTTAAAAAGTAGCCTATGTCCTTCCCTTAAACTTAAACTATCTTCATAACAAATTTCATCAAAATTGGTTCAGTGGTTTAGGCGTGAAAACGTAACAGACAGACAGAGTTACTTTCGCATTTATAATATTAGTAGGGATTTCTGTATTACATAGTGTTTTATCTGAGTTCGACTAATGTGAAAATATTTCATTATTACTCTAATACATATACATTTTATGCAGGTACCAATGTCAATATTTACACTCAATATTAACTTCGATATATAAGAGGTTTGTTATAACCTTAAACCCTAATCGTCGTCAAAGTTCATTACTCGACTTTTCTAACAAATCCAAACACAGCTTTGATACGATGTTCAATCATGAAGTTACAGTTCATATCTTACGACTCCATCATCAGATCAGTTTGACAGCACCATATTATTGTGTTGTTATCAGAACTTCAATCATCTGCCAATTTTCATGACGCTACGATCCTTGGAAGATGGTTAAATTAGTTACCTGAGATTCCATTGCATAGTTTTACAAGTCAATTAAAAAAAGGTTTGTTATAACCGTGAAACCTAAGCCTGGTCAAAGTTCATTACAAGTCTTTTCTGACGAATCCAAAAACAGATATAATACGACATTCCATCATGAAGTTCCAGTGCATATCTTCCAGCTCCAGCATCAGATCAGTTCGACAGTACCATATTATTGTATTGTCATCAGAACTACATACAGCTGCCAATTTTCATGACCCTACGATCCTTGGAAGCTGGTTAAATTAGGTACCTTAGATACCACTTGTTTTCGGTACCTATCTTCCGGCTCCAACATCATATCAGTTTGACAGTACCATATTATTGTATTGTCATCAGAACTACAAACAGCTGCTAATTTTCATGACGCTACGATCCATGGAAACTGGTTAAATTAGCTACCTTAGATTCCACTTGTTTTCAGTACCTATCTTCCGGCTCCATCATCATATCAGTTTGACAGTACCATATTATTGTATTGTCATCAGAACTACATACAGCTGCTAATTTCCATGACGCTACGATCCTTGGAAGCTGGTTAAATTAGCTACCTTAGATTCCACTTTTTCCATCGAAGTTTCAGTGCCTATCTTCCGGCTCCATCTTCATATCAGTATGACAGTACCATATTATTGTATTGTCATCAGAACTACATACATCTGCCAATTTTCATGACCCTACGATCTTACCCACAACAGCGACAGGTCCTCGTAGTGGGTCTGGGCGTGGACACTCTCTCGCTTGAGGCCATGGTGCGAGCCATGCTCTCCAGCGGGAGTAAGTGGGACTGCGCCGCCTCTTTCTGCGAGCAGGTCATGCTCGCGAAGGAGGCGGCGGGCCGGGTGCGGGAGAGAACTCTCCCACCCGAGTTCCGCAGTCGGCGCCCTGGGCGCCGCCGACGTGTCTTCGCCGAGGACTATCGGCCTCCATGACCGGGGGTCTGAGGACGGTGAGAGGGCCGCTCACCGTCCTTACAGAAGCAGGCCCATGACGGCAGCGTGACGTGAGCACTCACGCACGCCCCCCCTTAGAAGCGGGGTCACACCCGAAACCCCCCATAGACGCGGGATTGCACCCGAACCACCCCCTGGGCGAGGCCGCATTGGCGGCCGTAGGTCTGTTGGGAGTCACGGGACATCCTTCCTGAGGGCTTACCCGGGGCTCTCAACCATAGGCTGTTGGGCGTTACGTGAGATTTTTTAGTCGGTATTAGTCCGGTGTAGCATCCATGAAGGATTTTCCCTCACGTTAAAAAAGGCATTTTAAAATAATAATTTTAAAATCATAATGGTGTAGACAGCACGAGAGCAACACTAAAAATCAGTGGACCATAAAAATCACGTTTGATGTATGGGAGCCTCCCGTACTCCCCCCTTTTTTCAGATTTTAATTATTTTTATTATAGAGGCCACAGAAATACATCGCTTGTGAAAATGTTTGCTCTGTACTCTTTAGCTCTTCAGCTACAAAACAAAAACTGGACAGAACCTTAATACAAGATCAAGTATTCTATGCCCTCTGCTGACCCCAAGATGAGATACTCACAGTCTACTAGACTCCCTAGTGCAAATATAACTAACTGGTTTACTGTATGATGAAACTCTGAAGTAATCCTATTAGGGTTTATCAGCTTCAGGACTAGGTATTTGTTCTTCGAGTAACCGATCCGATTTAGATATAACATACATACATACATACAGTGGTGATATAGGAGTGTGTTATTTTATTGGATAAGCTATGAATATGTGATGCAGAGAACTTTGTGTAAAGTTGAAATCTATATGTTAGTACAAATAAAGTAGTTGGCTGATCGACGCATGAAAACTCTTTCGAAAGTATTGAAAAAAAACAGGGAATTCGTATGGTAGGTATTTGGATTTTTGGAAAATTAACCGCTAAACGAGTGAGATGGGGTAGCTAAGTACCTATGTGTAGGGAATCAATAAAAAATGCTAATTATCTTTCTAATCTATACATCTATATTAATATTATAAAGAGGAAAGATTTGTTTTTTTGTTTGTTTGTAACGAATAGGCTCCGGAACTACTGGACCGATTTGAAAAATTCTTTCACTCTTAGGAAGCTACACTCTTTGCGGTGAACAAAAGCTATATTTTATTCCCGTATTCCCACGGGAACGGGAACTACGCGGGTGAAACCGCGTGACGTCCGCGAATGATAGGAAAGACAAAACTGTTCATTGGAAATATAAAAAAAAACTCGCTGGGTGTTCAACATAAAATACCGAAGCCGAAAATATAGTGAGAAAATTTTTTGTCTGTTTGTTTGTTTGCTTTGCTTTGTCCGGAAGGATCTCCAAAAGTACTCAATAGATTTGATTCAAATTTTGCACAAATATTTATCACTCTACAAATCCTAGGGGCTAAGCAGAGAGCAATCAAATTGCCATTATAACATAATTTTCACGCATATTAAGTCGCGGGCAACAGTTAGTTCAAAATAAATGTAAAATTTTGGTACTTATGAGTGTAAAATAAGGGATGAAAGTTTGTATGAAATATTTGATAACTTATTAAATGGCATGTGTTAGCCATATAGGACGTAACTCAGGCATTCAAAGTTAATCATGAGCGAACTTGGGGAGCAGTTTAATATAATTATAATCTTACTACATTATAAATTTGAAAGTTTGTAAAGTTGTTTAAATGGTAGCTAAGACCCAGTTTATCACTTACCTTCCTATGTTTTCCGCGCCATTTTACTCGTACCACAATCTTTCACAGATAAAACAGGTAATTTATGTTCTATCCTATGTAAAATAGCAGGAAACCGCTAGAAATTGTGCGTCAAATGACAACTCGCTGTGGGGAGACGAGGGGAAACTTACAGTTCTATGCACATTGGAGGACAGCGAGTTTAACTGTGGGAGGATAAGGCAGTTTTATTTGATGTGTAAATTTCATTTAGTCTTTGAATATGTGTTGCTATACCCTGCAAATAATATAATACATACATATGGGTTTACCACTGTTGACCGAAATTAATTTGATCATTTGACGTGTGACCGAAAAAACATTAGGTCATTCTACTTTTGATCGAATGAACAATTGACCAAAAGAGTTTTTATTGAACAAACATTTGGTATTTTTACTACTGATCGAATGAACGTTTGGTCGAAAAACAATTGACTCAAGAATATTTTAACAAAAAAAAGCGAAATAAGTAGAATTCGGTACTGGCACTCGCCGGCCGCTGCCGCGGCACGCTCGCTTCGCTCGCTCGGCTCGTGCGTTGTGGTCGCAGTTCTAACCTAACCTAACCTAGCCATTTTGATACAGCCTCTGTTAAAATAATTCTTTAGTCAACCGTTTTTCGACCAAACGTTCATTCGATCAGTAGTAAAAATGCCAAATGTTTGTTCGATAAAAACTTTTTTGGTTAATTGTTCATTCGATCAGTAGTAGAATGGCATAATGTTTTTTCGGTAACACGTCAAATGATCAAATGAATTTCGGTCAACAGTGGTAAACCGCATACATATAGTCACGCCTTTATCCCCGAAGGTTAGCAGAGGCATAGTATATATACCCACATCCCACCTTATACTTTTATGTCCCACGAAATAGGTGGTGAGCCTGTTAGGTAAATAAATACACATTGTGGGACATTCGTACACAACGCCATCTAGTCCAAATTAAATTATTATAAGCTTGTGCCATGGGATCTAAACCAACGATAAAAACCCAAACTTCGAAACAAAGGACCGACCCAGGAATCGAACCATTAACAGCACCGAGGCAGTCCCTTTCGATTGAAGGCTTTTGAACCAAGCCAGCGAGTTCATACCACAATTCAAACGTACCCGGAAGAAAATCGGGCGCAGTTTTAGAAGATGAACATTGCGTCTATGGCGAGCGGTGTGGTTATAGAAACTTTTCGTTTTACTTACCTAATTAATACCTAACATAAATGTTGTGGAACAGTACAAGCGGTGTTATTCAATATGTGCAGCAGGTTCCACCAAGTGCCAGCAACCAACAGTATAAATAAGTTTACCCTTAATTTAATTTTACGAAATTCACAGAATCGTTTGAACAGGTAGCTTCTTCTACCCAACATTACTTGTGACCTGAATGAATCGCACTTGAGCGCTTTTCAAATCTAATTTACCGAAACAATCCAAGGCGTTAATTTCCTTCACAACTTTAAAGTAAGTTAAGAAACTCGAGCCCTCAACTAATTAATAAACGAAATTGCATTCATGATAAATTTCTTACTTTGAGTAATTGAAGTTTTGTAAGAATTGAGTGGTTATTACTTAATGGTTTTTAATTCATATTCATATCTTGGTCTACTAATTTAACATTCAATAAATGGAAATTCTAGCAAAGGTAATATTTTATGAGCATTTTTAGGTATGTGTATGTGTATATCCTCATATTACTTTTAAATACATAAGATATGCACATAGTCATAATTACTACGTGTATGTAGTTTCCATATTTCCCCCTCTATTCGGGACGTCCCGTGTAGTTTTTGATGAATGTGGTCTTTACTTCTTATCGATCTAAAGGCTTAAAGGATGTGACTGAAATTTAGCACAGGGGTAAGGACAGTTCCCTCTTCTAGTCCATGGTCTTACCAGCTTCTATTTTCGTTTACAATAATATAGTCAGAATTGTTAGGTGACTTTAGGAATCCTCCTTAAGTAAGGTCAAAAGTGCATGACCAAGTTTGAACTATGACCTTTTCATCACATTATTGGGACAAATACGATTTAAAGTCGCTTTGTTTTTAATATGATTTCTTATCAGTCTTTTGACTTTTTTTAATTACTTTCGGCTCTAGGTAAATGAGATTTGAAGTTGTGTCAAATATAAATAAATTTTCGATTTAACATTTCAGTTTCAAATTTTATCAATTTTCACATAGACTTATAACAGCGTTATAAGCCTATGAATTTTCATGTATTATTTGAGGTGACTTCTTTCAATCGGGTGCATCGTATGCTTGTCTGCCATAATTGTAGTTCAAAAAATAGAGAATTAAATCTTTTTTAACATGGCAAAAATCCATCGAGGAACCAGGGATGAAGGGATTCACAAAATGGTGACTACTTAGTAGCAAAAATTTAAATAAAAACAAAGCTTTTTACGACGCCTCGTGCTGTTTTGCCTCCACACGAGGCGTCGTGACAAGCTTTACAACGTGTCAACTTTAATGTCACGTTGTAAAGCGGCATACTACAGTACTAGCTGACGTCACGAGGTTTCACTCGCGTAGCTCCCGTTCCTCTGAGAATATATACATACATATAGTCACGCCTGTATCCCCGAAGGGTGTAGTCAGAGGCATAGTATACGCCCACATTTCACCTTAAAGTTTTACGTCCCACGTAATAGATGGTGAGCCTATCTCCGTGTTGAAATGGACAAACGCAGGTCGCCGCTCCCCGCAGTTGAAATTTTTCAAGCCGCCCGCCCCCTTAATTGTCATTTTACTGACAACCGGGTTTCATTTAGAGGTTTCCTTCTCTACGCAATGAAATATTGGGATAAAATATAGCCTACCTCCCCTGGTAATAGTGTCCCAACAGTGATAGAATTTTTTAAATCGGTTTCGTAGTTTCGGAGCCTATTCGATGCAAACAAACGATAAAATTTTTCCTCTTTATAATATAAGTATACATATTAACAAATCTAGAGAGAAAGATACGTACTTTGTTTCCTTCATCCCTTTCTTGAGGAATTCGATTCGTCATTCCTTCATTACAAATAGTTGGGATAATCCTTGACTTTTGAGTTTGTGCGTAGGGAGGGATTGACGGATTGAGAGCGTTTAATGAGTTCCGTCTCCTTCTCATAAGAAAGTCATGGTGATATCTAGAGATTGGGGGCTACTCTCACAGTCCGTAAGACTTCTGACAGTGGTCCTCAAGTTAGCAGCCTCTTCGCTCCTACATTCCTTTTTTTATTTTAAATGTTGTCTACACAGTAGACTTTATATAAACTTAAGTAGAAAAAGACTTCTGACAGTGGTCCTCAAGTTGGCAGCCTCTTCGCTTCTACATTCGATTTTTTTTAATGTTGTCTATACAGTAACCTATATATAAACTTAAGTAGAAATCAGAAATGATTCTAATTTACTCCACAGATGGCTAGAATATCAATTCTGAAGCAATTAATCATACATTTTAATTAGTATTGCTTGTATAAGTTTACCTAAGAGATTCATTACTCTCGTTCGTACAATTCTACCTAGTATTATGAGTATTAGAAAACATGATTTCAATTTACTCTGTGTACTCTATATTAAATTATTTCCATTTTTGTTTCAGGTACAATACATCTTCAATAGATCTTCAATATACAATACTTACGGTGTGAAATAAAATGAGGTATGATTTGGTTTTAGGGTAAAAAACCTTTATCAAATAAAGGTTAGAAATCATTAATGGTACTAACACGGTTTTTTTACGAGAGGGAAAATTCTCATGGATGCTATGCCGGACTCCTACTGACTAAAAAACCTCACGTATCCTGCCCAACAGCCTACGATTGGGAGCCCCGGGTAAGCCATTGGAAGGATACTCCAGGACTCCCATACAAAAAACGTAATTTCAGTCGGGCTTTGATAAAGAACCCTCCGTGTCCACATCCGAATCGCACTTGGTCGATTTTTTTTTTATTTACATCTACCGTACCGTACCTATGTAACCACATTTAAAAACTATCATCTAAAACAAGTGAAAGAATCTCTATTAAGATTATTGCTTAGTCGGTGATGTGATGCGATCGATGGTGATGGTGATGCGATGCGACCACAAAATCCACTGATTATGATACGATGGTCTACCTCGGCATTAAATGGGTTAAGGTTTTTTGCAAGATAATTATGAATACGACCTGGCAAAGGTCGCAGGGAGGAACTCGACAGTTAAAATTTTACCATTTGGGAACGGAACCGTAAAAAACTTCCATATTTGCGGATCATACTAATTATTTGTCACGACTAGGGATTGAACCCGAGACCTCGGCGGTGACATACACTGGTGAAAAAGATAAATCAAAAGTCAAACAGACTGACATTTCATAAATCAAAATTAATGTAAATTGTTACAAACGATGTTTTACATATATCTCAAAAACTTTTATTGTCGTAAATTTGAAAATAACAAATTCAGGGGTCAAAAACTTTTTAATGTAAGATCGTGGCTTAGAATTACTTAACAACGTTATGACTTTAATAGCTGTATTTACAAATTTCAGACATTGTGTAGGGTCGTTGTTCCTTTTATTGAGGTTAGTGGCTATATAAATAAGTATTTGTGGACAATTTCACACAACATCATCTAGCCCAAATTAAGCTAATATAAAGCATGTGCTATTTAATCAGGCTTTGTATTTTCGAACAATTTCTAGCGTACCTTTTCTTTCTTTTTATTCGCTTTCCAAGTTATCGACGCCTGCATGTTAACTTTCACAGTCCATGAGAATTCTGACAGTGGATCTCAAGTTCAGGAGCTGTTTTTTAAAAGGTATTACGTATGTTTGATACTAAGGTGGTGTGTGAGTACAGCATATCGCCCTTTACCATACTTCATACAAGTTTGCAACACTGTCAAAGTACCATGTTGTAATGCAGCTGCATTGTTGAGTCTGAGGTACGGAAACACTCTAAAATAGACGTGCCACAAATCTTAGTAAATAGGGTTCCGTTTTTACCTTCTGGACAAGAAAACCTAAAAAGTGACATAGTTAATTGAATATCAATAAAAATGTGTTAAGAAAAGTGACATCGTTCAATGCAATTCCCTTCATTGGACATTGGCCGTGGCCTCCCACGGGAGCCCTGTCCTATTAACGCGTAACACAGTTTGTTTAGCCGCTCGCCTGTTTGTTGATTGAGTCTCGTTTAATTCAATTCACCGGTCTCTGCCGACGACAAGGTCAATGTGGGATTGATAATAAACTGGCGTTTTATCGTAATTATTCTTATGTTTCTGATGTACACAAACAAACGAAATTAGCATTTTTTGTAATACGAAGACGGCAGACAATCTTACAGCCCACCTGATGCAATGTTATCGTAACCTATGAACATTTTAATACCAAAGGCGATACACTCGCGCTGCTGACGCTGCAAGAACATTCTAATTTAAAAACAAAAATTTCAGGGGTCAATAACTTTTTAATGTAAAAATCGGAACTTTCCCGTTTTTACCCTTTTTAACCCTTTTGGTAAAAACGGCAAAACTAAAAGTGTGCTAAGAAAAGTGACATCGATCAATGCAATTCCCGTCATCGGACTTTGGCCGTGGCGTCCCGCAGGAGCCCTGTCCTATAAACATTTAATTATAACTAGCTGTGCCCGCGGCTTCGTCCACGTGGAATGTATAAAAAAGTAGCCTAAAATACTCCTTATTACATAAGCTATCTGCCAGTAAAAGTCCCGTCCAAATCGGTCTAGCCGTTTCGGAGATTAGCCGGAACACACAGACAGACAGACAGACAAAAATTTTAAAATTATGTATTTTGAAGCGGTTATTTTAATATTACAAACAGCCACTCCAATTTATTTATTTGTATAGATTATGCTTTAGACATGCACAAACAAAATAAAACTTTATTCTGCTGTTTCGTCATAGTCACAAAGCTGACATTTCTTTTGAGTAAGTGTCGGTTTATCTCACTATAAGTTTAATTTTTAAGTACCTAAGACGTAAAATTACAGTGTCTACAACTATAACAGTTACAGCCATACGAGTACTAAAATTAAATAAAACAATTATTCAAAGTTTTTAGGCTTTGCATCTTTATCACAAAAGAATAGAATATCAAGGATTAAAATGAGGACTGCGTTTGATGAAAGAATTTAATGATGTGAAAGATTATTAAAACTTCTTAAATGCAGGACAAAAAGAAAGTTTGAGCGCTGAATAAGTTTATTGAGCTTAACTTTTGTGGGAGAATTATTTTGTTCTGAAGTTTTTTTGTTAAGTTTTTTTTGTTCTTAAATAATGGTACAAACTGTCGATAGCAAAATATTTATTTTACTTATGGGGTCTCTAAGATTCACCGGAACTATTTTATGTTTAAATTCGATTCAGGTTTTAGGTACTATTTTAGATTTACAATATTTCATAAATTTTAGCTCATACTATAATATTACCGACTACGGTTTACGTAGTAACTATTTAGTAATCTATGCTACGGTGCTGAGGTTCTGGGTTCGGTTCTTATATTATATTAGCTTAATTTGCGCTAGGTGACGCTGTGTAAAAATGTCCAATTTTCTTTTCCAAACACCCCAAGAGTTTTTACAAGTTTTTGGGTTAAGGATTTTTTTATTCTGCATCTATCTTTTCTTCTTTTAATATCAAATTTGACAGCAGAATTTGTTCTTCTGAAGGTAATTATAAATTTACCTATTCATAATCCGTCACGTAATTCCCTTTCTCACTTTATATACTTAAATAAACAAAATAAAACCCATTACGGGAAGCTTTCAGAAGTTCCTCACAAACACTGTAACATCACAAAGGGATGTTTTGACGAGTCAGTTGCTTAAATCAGCTTTTCATGGTTCAAATTAAGTGGAATGCTGGATTTTTACATGAGTTATTTATGTTTTTCGGTGTTCTCCCCTAAAATGTTGTGTTTCTTAATTGTGTTTTCACCTGGCCTAGCCACGCCTCATAGCCAATAGTAACCAAAACTTTGAAAGTCAAACTGTGACTTATCAGTCCTAACAAAAATATAACCTTTCTAACGAGCAGAAACACAACTGTATCTAGTGGTTGTAATAACTAAAGAACTATGTCAGTAAAATGGATCGACACAAAACTGAATCGAGTGAAAATTGTTACGAGAATAAGGCCCTTTAATATTTTGCACGATCCGTCGCAGCCTCCGGGAGCACAAGATATTAATAATGATATTGGTTCTGATTTAATTTGAAGGCTTTTGTAGGCTTCATGATATTTCGGATAAATCTGGGATGAAGATACTCGTGGGAAGGCTTGTTCATTTAATATTCTTCGTCAAATCCCTATTGTAAAGGTTTCTGATTATTACATAGTGATTACATTTCGATTTATCTTGGCTTGGATTTCATTTCATTTATCAACAGCTTTATTGACTATTTGAATCAGTTATTTGAATCGCACGGTTTTAGCGAAGGCTTTCTCCATGGGACCGAATAAGCGTGGTGCCTTGGCAGGCGTTGTTCGGATTCAAAAAGGAGACCACCATAACCCAGTATTTCTTCAGAAGCGGCTTCCAGCCACTTGAGTTCTGCGCAAAATTGCAACATTTCATCAATAATTACGTCATTTAAAAATAAAAGGAATCTTTACATTTTGCGAGCACTTTAGTTTATTTGAGAGCTCCTTTGTGTCAAATTTCCAATATGATAAGAAGACAATGTCTGTAATTCTTCGTGTAAAGTGATAAACCTGTATGTAAGGTATGTAAGGTAATATTCCTTCCCAGTAACAAGAAATTGTTAAGTCCACAGAGAACCCATATAATTTGATTAAATGTAATCTAATTAGGGTTGTTGCTTGCAAATTGGAGATACACACTTCAGCAATATGTCACAGCCGTGGCAACATCCCTGATTACATAAGCTGATGTCAAATAGAACCTTTTTTAAATTTTGGGATATATTCTATGCTTTATGTAATAAAGCGTGGCTAAAACTCGTAGGCACAAACAGTATTAATTATAAAAAGTTGCCAGAGTGTTCAAATATATACCTACCATTATATACATTGCACCGGAAAATAATAAATACCCATGTCTTATCGGTTAAAATATAATCGCGTAAACCCCATAACTATTCCATTAAACAATAAAACGGGAGCACCACAAACTTTTTGTCAATACTCGTTTAGAAATAAGACATGTTATCTGAAGTTCCCCAAGATAGGTTTGTAAAAGTTTTTGTCACCAGCTAACTACACTACTAACATTTTTACCTCTCGAAGCCGAAATGGGCTCACATTTAGTTGAACGACGGCAAAGCCTGCTGAGTACATAGAAACTAAAGTAAATTCAATTTATATCAATGTAGTAAGGAAACTTTTTAGTTTGTTTTTCTAAGAAGTGACATCAAAGCTTTCCGTTTACTTGGTGTAACATGGTATTATATCAAAGTTCTTTATTTAATCGTGTACAAAATAGTCGCATTTTAAATCTAGCGGACGTCACACGGCTTCACCCGCGTAGCTCCCGTTCCAGTGGGAATATGAGAATAAAATATAGCCTATGTTACTCAGGGTGAATGGAACTTTCCAAAGATGAAAGATTGTTTGAAATCAGCGCTTTAGTTTTTGAGTTTATTCATTACAAACATTCCCACATTCAAATATTCACACACATAAAAATACAAATTTTAATTCTTTTTTTTTCTTATTTATAATATTAGTGTAGATCATGCTATTTTTCAACTTAAGCTATGGCTGGTTCTCAGATGGGTGACCGCTTTGTGACAATAATTCGAGGCACGTTAAGCCGTCAGTAATATGGCAGACATTAAGTCAAGCTAAAAGTCTTATGGACGACTCCTTTGATAAAATAAATAGCCTATGTGAACATACGTTAGTACTATAACGCCCTAGGCACACCTCCGCCGCGAAACCAGAACAGCGGAACCGCTGAATGAATTCCGCTGTGATCAAATGTGGATTGAACAGCGGAACTGGGCAACGGAACCTGACACGAGTTAGTCGATGTGACGCTATCGCAATTTTACCATATTATTTTTATTATCTGGATGACTTAATAAATACATAAAGGGTCTATTTCTGATGGCTTGAAGTAGTTTTTCCGTGAACTTCAAGTCCATTTACTGAAAAAATATTACTTTTGCCGTTCCGCTCTGTATTTCTGTCAATTTTGACAAACCGGCGCGTAGACAACGCGGCACCGCAATAACAAGGCGGCCGAAGCGTGGAGGTTTGACTGACGTAGGAGCAGATTGGCGAAACCGTGCAGTGAAAGAGATAGAAGATAGTTAAATCTGTGCATTAGAACAGGCGGTTTTGCTAGTGTTCCGCTCCTCCTACATGTGACAGAACTTGGCGAAATTACTGCGGTTCCGCTATCATGGTTTAGCGGCGGAGGTGTGCTAAGGACGTTAATTATTCTGTTGTGTAAACCGCTTGGATACATACATACATATGGATACATAACCGCTTGGATATTCTTAAAAAATCCTTCAGACTCGTGTCCGTGTCCACACCATTTACCATTACCACACTCGTGATAATATCTGGTACTCGTGGTCACAGCAATGTACTAGCACTGATTCACTGCAGTTGCTCGTGGTCACACTGGTGTGACTATAATGTAATACATGTTGCTTGTGATCCTACATATTAGTATTAAATCTACTTAGTAATTTTTGCGATTATCTCGGACATTTAAAATAAAATTATATTCAGTCTTTTGTTGGCATGATACTATGGTCGCTTGTAGACGACAGGGCAAGTAGTCTTTTTAAAATAGTAAGGTATATTTGACACATGCACGTAAATTTTAACACAATATACATACATCTGCAATCAGTAAGATTTTACTTTACTATATACTTACTAAATTAATAGGTACCTACTCTGATTGTACTTTCACAGTGGTAACGGATCAAGTGACCCTGTAATTGAATTTCCAATTACACAGATTGCGAAGATTATTATTAAAGATGAAGTCTGTTATTCGACACAAAGAAGGCTCCATTGATTTAATGAAGATCGGTTTGCTTTGAATTTGGTTGACTGTGAAAGGATTTTTATGATGACAGAATTCATGAATCTTATCGGCTCACCAAGAAATTGTTTTTATCAGCCCCAGAAGGAATGTATTTGAATAGCAATTCCCTATATACAGAATGGTAATTAAAGAGCGTTACTGGACGAAAAGAACTAGCAAAACTCATTATGGCAAATTTTGCTGAAAAAATATTCCTTTATTTAAGAAAAACTGCATTTAAAGATTTTTGAAAAATCACCTGCTTGAGCCGGTAATCAAACGTATTTGTTCCTTATGAAAGACTTATTCAGTTGGTATCATAAAATACAGGATGATTTATTTTCACATCTCACCGGTTCGATTACACGCGTAGTCCAATCTTACCCGTACCGGTCCAAGAACTTGACACAACATATTGTCTTCAGGCACTCCAGCAGTCCCATGGCGTTCCATCAGACTGGCGGCAAGCTAAATATAAATAAAAATATATAAAGTAAAACAGAATAAGCCCATCAAGTGTTTTTTCTGAGTACGTATCATAATGCATAAGCTTAAATTGTATAAGTTCAAAATATATAAAATCAAAAAGTATAAAATCAAAAGTAAGTTCAAAATATATAAAATCAAAAAGTATAATAATGTCAGAAGAAATAATCATTAATATGCATAATTTACGTTCTGTATAAATATCTTAATACATAAGTTTAAAATGTACAAGTTTATAATGTATAATTTCAAAATATATAAAATCAAAAAGTATAATAGTTTGAATATCCATAAACCAACATTTTTAATATCAATTAAGGTCAAAATACCTAAAAATAATTAACCTAAAAATTTTTTTTTATAAATTAGAATAATAGTTTTGTAGTATAAACAATTATTTTAATTTATAAAAAAAAATAATGACTAAGTCTTTGAACCTAACCCATCCAAGTCGGATTATTTTGAAATTATATATTATAAAACCTAGCCCTATGAATCATTATGCATTGTGCTTGTTATATATTTCGACCATTATGGCATTCAAACTTAGAACTTTAGAACTTATGTCAAACAACTTTATAAATTTTGATGCATTATATGTTTTGATTTTCGGTATTTTAACTTTAAATATTCCAACCATATGTATTTTGAAATTATATATTATGATACTTACCAGTTTTTTCTGTGTGTTATTAAGTTTTTCCGACTTTCTAAATAAGTTGTCGAACGTTCATAAGTTTATCTCCAACTTTAAATTGGTTTTAACGATGTAATATGTAACATTTTAACCAACTTCATTTACTTTTACTCGATATCAATAAATTTATTAAGACGTTTTTTTTAATCATGTCCTTTTTTATACCACTACGGTGGCAGACAAACATACGGCTCACCATATGTACTGGTGGTCACCGTAACCCGTCAACGCTCGCAACACAAGAGGCGCTACGCTACACTCACGATGCTAACCGTGGAAAAATGTTTTAAGACCCCTTTTGGAGAACCCCATACAGTACGCGTTTGGGAAAACCGAGGCAGGGAGATCATTCCACAATCTAATCTAAGCATAAAAACCCAGTAACTTCATTTAAGTAATTTTCATAAATACGTTAGACTGTTTACAACTAGCTTTAAATCTTTGAATCCAGTGAAATACCTAAGTTAATAAGCAAACTTGTAACATGGTTACCACTTCGCTTAACTAGATAACCTCGTGAATCCCGCTTTGGATGAAAACTTGAACTTTAAATTTGTTTACAAACGCTTAGCGGTAAACTTCTTTTGTAAGCTGCAGTTTGTAGTTATTCAAATATGGGTAAATGAATACAATCATTAAGTGTCTTTCTTACAAAAGTCTGTGAGTAAGTATACATGTTTGGACGTTTGTTAATCTTCACGCTTCAACAGCTGAACAGATCTGGTAGCAGTTTGGTACAGGGATAGAAGTCTTGGAATATCTTTATTAAGGCTACCTACATACTTTTATGAAGGAAAGAGGATTAGAAGGCCCTGTGGATGAAGCTGCGAGAATCATCTTTTAATAATTGAAATACGAAAGAGATTCTATGTTTGCTACTTTTTCACGCACGAAAAGCTGAACTTACTTAGCTCAAATTTGGCATAGGTATCGATTATGGAATGTAATAAACATGGGCTTTTTATTTTTTATTTTTGTAAGGTTAGGAAAATCCTACATGTATGCAATGCTGGACTCCTACCTACTAAAAACCAATCTTTTCCTACCTAATGCCAAAGGTTGGGAGCCCCGGATAAGCCCTGACCCCAGGATTAATTACACATGAGCTACGTTTAATTTCCGAATTAATGAAATTTTTGAAGTCGTCTATATCGGTCAAAAGGGTTTTCATAACTCTTCACCCTAAACGGTTATAATCTGATTCAAAGTGTATTATTTAGTAGAAGTCGTAGTCTGTAAACTAGTGTTATCTAAAACTAACTATTCCGGAAAATTACATTTTGACCCAACCGGGGTATTTTATTAGGGGCAAAGTATACCGACGTAATAAATTCAGTACCGTCCTTCGTTAGTGCGCTAATCTTTGGTTACTCGATTGGCAAAGTTTGCGGTTAGAGATTATTTAAGTTTGCCTGGATACACGGTGCTGAAATTTTAATGGAGTCATTATGGAGGATTAATGTAACCCTCATATTTGTCTTCGGGTTGTAATGTTCGGGTTTTGGGTAATGTGTTTATATTGAATCCGTGATATATTATGTGTTTAACATGCTTCTTGGATTTTCATTATTACCGCTTGGCTTTGTGGTAGAATTATGTAGTTCAATTTTAATATCTGTGGTAGAATCTGGTTATTAAGATATGACATTTACTCTGTGGTCTTGAAGTTATGACAAGTTATTTTGAAGAATACTAATTTTGCACAAAGAAGCACTCATGGCATCGGTTTTGTGTAATTCACAAAATTTTTGTTTTAAAGTTTGGGTGTTTTCTATAACAAAGCATTTCCATTTGGGAGTGATTCTGTGATTCAGAATCTACTAGTATGTCACACAGTTGGTCTCGATTGCTAGTAAAATGACAGTCGTTAAGCCAAGTTGAAGTCTGGTGAGTGGATCAAAAACTAAAGGTGAAATGTGGGTCTATAGTATGCCTCTACCTTTACGGGCATAAAGCTCTTTCCATATAAAAAAATAAGTATAATTAGACATACTCTTCTCAATCGCAAACCTTTTTTAGGGCAAAAATGTGTTTTTATCCAAACTATAATATTTTCAGTTGCTGATGATGAACATTAAAATATTCCCGAATTCCTAGTGTTACTTGTAATTTCATACCGGAAAGTACACTGCAAAAATACAATCATTAATATTTCCTGCAATAATATAAGCATTCATTTATATACCTAATTGGACGCGTTACTTTGTTTATGCCGACGTATTACTGAAACTGTTAGAAATTTAGACAGTTATAATTATAGCTTGATGAAGGTAGGGTTTTTTTTTATACCACTAGAGTGGCAGACAAGCATACGGCCCCCCAGATGTACCGCTGGTCACCGCAGCCTATGGACGTTTGCAACACCAGAGGCGCCACAAGCGCGCGGCCGACTCTTTAAAAACCTTCTAAGTCCCCCTTTGAAGAACTCCATACTGTAGGTGTCTGGGAAAACCGAAGCAGGGAGATCATTCCACAACCTAAGCGTACGCGGAAGAAAGCCTCTATTCGATCTCACAGTGCTCGAGCGCTCAGGACGCAACGTGTGAGGATGAACACCCTGTCTATGGCGAGCGGTGCGATGATAGAATGTAGCCGCAGGCATCATATCAAACAATTCTTCAGAGCACAAACCGTTGTACAGGCGGTAGAACACACACAGAGAAGCAAAGTCTCTCCTGTCACTAAGAGTTCCACACCACCTGCAAGTATGGGATCGTTGACAACTCTCATAGCTCGCCTTTGCACCGAGTCAAATGGACGAAGCTGGTATTCGGGTGCCCCCGCCCAGAGGTGACAGCAGTACTCCATTTGCGGACGCACTTGTGACTTATAGAGAAGCAGTGCTTGCGCCGCAGTAAAGTACCGCCGCGGCCTTCTGAGCACTCCCAGCTTCCTGGACGCCAGCTTGGCCTTGCCCTCCAAGTGACTGCGGAACTGCACATCACTGGAGATGTCAACACCAAGGATCCCTATACTTTCAGAGATGGTGAGAGATGTGCCCTGAAATTGTGGCGCCACAGTGAATAGGGTCTTTTTTGCGGTGAAAACACAAACTTGTGTCTTGGTAGGGTTGAATTGGCCAAGATTTTGTCGACCCCAATCGGACACTCTAGTGAGAGTAGCCTCGACTTCAGACACAAGTTGTTCACGACTTTCTTCCACTGCAACCCGAGAGATACCGGGACGGCCCGTGTAATAAGTGTCGCCCGTACTGTCGTCCGCATAACAATGAATGCCGTCAATAGACAACATGTCATTGATATGCAGCAGAAACAAAGTAGGGGACAACACTGAGCCTTGTGGTACTCCAGCGTTTATGGCCATGCAGTCAGAACAGCTACCGTCATCGACGGCCCTGATGCTTCTACCGGCCAGAAAGCTGGACACCCATCCGCATAAACTCTCGGGCAGTCCATAGGAGGGCAATCTCGTAAGAAGACCACGGTGCCAGACCCGGTCAAAGGCTTTCGAGATGTCGAGGCTCACTGCTAGAGCCTCACCCTTACTCTCGATAGCCGCCGCCCAGCGGTGTGTGAGGTACACAAGAAGATCGCCCGTCGACCACGACGCCGGGACTTGCTTCATGGAGTATGAAAGCGTGAAAAGACGTGTAAGTACCGGACACAACTCCGGACCACACCGCTTAAGTACCACCGCGGGAATGCCGGTAGGTTGGTTATGTAAATTTCAGGCTTTTAAACCTTAAATGTAAACAAGGATTGTATTTAGAACAAGAAAAATGATTGTGTTTTTGGTTGTTAGATTTGTTATTGGTGGTTTTAGTAAAAGTAAACAGACTTTCTCAGTGGATTAGTGGGAGTGTTGTGACTGTCTTTCTGAAGTCCCGGGTTCAAATCTCCAATAAAAATATTGTTTGTGTTATATGTGAAGTATGTACCTAATTAGAAATATAGAAGCATATTTATGGGATGTGTCTGTCCCATAGACAAGTATTATGGTAGCTCCATTGGGCATAGATGCTATGTAAAAATGTTAACAAAATTTTGAGACAATTTTTGGCCTCATGATGTGCCTCTTCACGCTCCACTTACTGAACCCGGGATTGTAATATCATTATCAACAAAAAATCTCAGTTCTGGCGAAGATACTTTCTACTGTGTAGGAGTGACACCATGCAACAAATAGGTAAGCCTTTTGTTGTTTTTTGGTACGGAACCCTCCGTGCGTGAGTCCGACTCGCACTTAGCCGGTTTTATTTCATTCTTTTGTCACAGAAGTGGTTTTAAGTAATGATTGATGGAAATGTCGCCAATGATTAATAACATGAAAGTGGAAGTTTGTGACGATGATTGATGAATATTTCCAATCTCAAAACTTTTTACCGAATTTCTGTAGTCACCTTTCTATTGAACGAATGTTGTTAGAAGTCCTTATAAAATGGATGGTGATGAGATCCACAATTGTTAGTTTTGGAGTTTGGATGATTTTTATGTATAATATGCATACCGTAAATCGTGAACCTTGGACCGTGGACGTAGACCGTGGACCGTGAACCGTAGACCGTGGTCTGTGAACCAAAATGCGGCAAAAGACATCTCAACAGTTTTGCTACCAATGTGATTTCACTGTGTTTGCTTTAAAGAAAATGAAATGATTGAACACGTGATCGTAAAAGTATTCGTTAAAATGTAAGAACGTACTCGAATACTTACATTTGCATATAACATAGTGGTCCCATTAAGTTGTATACGAATATAAAATTCACCACAATTCTCAGTGGAAGCATGTTACATGAAACACAGCTACAACGTGGAATAAATTAACAAGTATAGTTGGTTCGTGTTAAGAATGTAAAGAGTATTTATTTATAAGATTTTTATGTCTATAACATGCTAAGGAAACAAGTTCTCTGTCGAACCATAAAAACCTGGAACGACCTGTCAGCGCACGTGTTTCCCTCCTCTTACAATCCTGGGTTCTTCAAGCGGAGCGTGAAGAGGCACATCATAGGGCCGCCAACTTGAGGGCCGCTTTATAGTCTCACTGACTGGCACGGTGGCCCCCAATCGCTAGATGTCGCTGTGACTGCGCGGCGGCGGCATCATTTTGGCAAGATAATATAAAAAAAAAATACTTTGTTCGAAAAAACTTACCTAAAAATTTTGTGTGTATGAGGCATGACATGACAAGATCGGGTGACAAAGATTGCAGAAAATTCTGACACAAGCTATATAACCCAAGATACCTACTCTAGGCGAGGCCGCTGATAGTAGCTAAAGTCTGCCTGAAACCCCGGGCTTACCTACCGGCCATAGATTTATAGTAAGGCATTGTGTGGTTTTAGTTAGTAGAAATCCGGCATAGCATCCATTTAGGAATTTCACGCGATAAAAAAAAACAAAGTGCTATACTCTTTCAAGCTCTAAAAGCCAAACAAATCTGGCTGAAATTTGGTGAAGGGATAGATTATGGTCGGGATTATTACATAGGCTTTCTATGCCGAAAATAAGTTTTCATGCGAACAGTCGGAACGGGAACAAAGTTACCGGCAGGTGAAGCCGCGGGTGCCTTCTAGTCTGAAGACAAGTTTGAGAAAATTGAAAAGTGTGACGATTGAAACCAAGTTTGTCATTAAATAAATCCAATAGAAACTTGATGATGATTTGCTCCCACATGACCGATCTATCAGAGTTTATCCCCTGAGAATATTTTCTCTGCTTAGGTTTAAGTTTGGTGGATCAGATGAAACGATTTTCATTGTTTATGCGTTCGAAGTGTAATTATGATCTAAATAAGTAAATAGCCTTTGAGAATGCCAAAAGGCGAAACCGGTTAGGTATTACAATAATAAATGTTGTGGAACAGTACAAGTGAAGTTTTTCAATATGTGTAGCAGGTTCCATCAAGTGCCATCAATCAACAGTATCAATAATCTGAAACGATTTTATTTTCTGTGCCATATTTCATACAGATCAGTTCAGCCGTCAGAGCGTGGTTAAGAAATAAACATTTGAACATCCGAAGGTCTTCACAAATTTTTTACATTTTAATATTAGTAAGAAGTAGAATAACTGTGTCATATAAATGCCAAGACATAAATTAAAAGTAATTATATAATAATAAAACTAAACCTTGTTTCCAACACATATTATATACATATTTCTATTCTTCATACAGAATTCTGCTAATAGACGATCAAAATAAATATAACGACTAAAAATGTATAACTATTGGCACTAATATTGCACAAATTGTGTTCAAGATTTCTATTATACAGAACTTCACAACTTAACGGTAGACTGCATTCAATGAATTATGTGCTTAATCATTGGCCCAAGTTTTATCGCTATGAAAACAATAAGCTGATTCAAGCTACTGAGTACTATTGTCAGATAAATGAATGGTGCAATAAGTACATATTTAGACAGTTTCTTATATAAAACAAACCAAAAGTGCAGGTGGTAACTCCGGAGGCAAAAAGATCTCAACACTAAGTCGAGATTAAATTCACTCGTTTTAGATTTATTTTAGACTTTAAGCTACTAGCAGTTATTCTATTACCACCTTCTAATCGCTTAAAGAACTACGAAGCCTTCCCTTTTTCTTTAAGTCTACTACATTACTCATAAATAAGATGACTAAAAATATCTGCAAAGCGGCATTTCAAATATTTAGCGCCATTGGCGCCATTTCTATTGTTACACTTCGTACTTGCAGGTAGATATTGCCAGACTAGAAAAAAAGGTGATTAACTTGCTCTCAGGCTTTTTTTAGCTTACTGCCCACCCAATGGTTGGTTACTGTGTCCTACGAACGTTTGCAACGCTAGAGGCGAAGGTCGTGATTACTGTTGAAAATGTTCAAGCAGCGCATAAAGCTTTCAACTTGGTATAACGACTGTCATATTACTGATGGCCAGGACCAACTGCTAAATGTGCATACCGAAGCACGGAAATGCTCGCAAATAAATGTCGAAAAGTTGTCCACTGGGTGGCTGTTTTATGACAATCCAGGTATCCTTGGAATACTGCCAGAGATGTATAAAATCCTACTTTAAGTATCATGCCACATAGACCAATAAATTGTAATGGGAATCCAATATTTGGGAAATAGAACGATACTATCCCGTTTTATGTGAAATGTTTCTAGCTGAAGACATAACCTATAAAATGGCTATATTTTGACGTTGACTTTATTATTATTGGGTTATCTTTAAATAGGTACTTGTTACCGATTCCTATAATGGTTTTCTAGAACAAAAGTTGGTTTTTAATTTAGGGGCACGGCAGTGCCCCCAAGCCAAGTCGAACGCGAAGCAAACACTGCCTTACCATCCCTCACTGAAACCATTTCGCCGCATTTTCAGGCCCCTTTTTGAGAACCTCTGGATAAGACCAGAACGCAGTTATTTACTTCATTTAGTAAGCTATAATCACATACATAAAATCCAAAATTTCAAGTCTGTAGGTCATTTACTTCCGAAGTTAAGCGAAATAAAGTTTCGCATTTATGACACTCATTTACTCACTCATGATCATCTAAGAATAGAACTAGTACTTCCCATGAAGTCAGAGAGCTGAAATTTGGAACAGAGTTAGGATTTAATGGCCACATAAAGGGAAAACTATAAAAACTAGGATAATCGAAGATCTGGAGTACCTGGTGACGCTGATTAGAAAACACAAGAGCCCAAACAAAGTATTAAGATCGACATACAGCCTTTACAAAAAATATTCAACTTGGTGGGCCGCTTTATTTGATGTCAAAAATCGAAGGTCTGAAGTACCTGATGAAGAATCCTCGCCTGGTCTCAGTTATATTAGGGATATGGTAATGCCCCCTTCTACTATTGGTAGGTACATAAAAAAATCGACATCGGACACATCTTCTAATTTAATCTAGCCTATAGCGTCCCACTACTATGCCTCCCCTTCTGCTTTTAATACGCATATAAGTAAATAAAAATAAAGGAAAAATCTGGATAAGACTAGACGGGCTTTTATACTTACAAGTTTACAAGGAGAAATAGCCGAACGATTATCTTTATTCTACTCGACAAGGAAGATTTGTAATAATAAAAAAAAACTACTTCTAAAAAGAAAAAAACTGCGTCAAATAAGAAAATCTAATAAAATAAATCAATTATGCCCACTTTTCTACAAAAAGAAGTGAAATCCCACCAAAAACATTCTGTAAAAAACTAGCCAAGTCTCGATGGAGCTGCTTGTTTATCTCTTAAAAGTGATGAGATCTAGACAAAGTCGTGCCAAGTCTAAGGTTCCTTACTGCGATTTATTTATTATTATAGTTAATGTTGTGTGACTTGGCCGTTGAAGGGTACACAAGGGTACGCGAAACCAGGTGCTTCATGACGCCATTGCACCAATCTGTCGCCAGAACTACCCATTGACGATGGAAAATTGCCACTTGGAAAACATGGATTCGTTAACCAGTCAATTGTAGGCTTGATAAAGCTGCGTATTTCAATAATACTTATGTATGCCTTTTTATGCCTGAAACAAACAGTATAAAAAAATATTTTCAGTATAGACGGACTTCTAATCATTGATAGAAGTTCGTCTGTACGTCTATTTTATGTTAGATCGGTGGTCGATTTGACGCTCCAAAAAGAAGAGAACAGAATGCATGTGTTGCACAATCAACAACAGCCTAAAATGAGACAATAGCGTCAAATTACCAATACCAGTATGGGCTATTATCTCCCTTAACAAACATAGGTAGTTACAACAGATATTACAATACGTGTAAACAAAATTGACTTGTACACACTAAAGTATAAAGAATTTTCAACGGCCAAGTCACACAAAATTAACTGCTTAAGAAATTGCAGTAAGAAACCTTAGACTTGGCACGACTTTGTCTAGATCTCATTACTTTTTAGAGATAAACAAGCAGCTCCATCGAGACTTGGCTAGTTTTTTTACAGAATGTTTTTGAAAGGATTAATTTTACATTAATATCAGAAATAACTTCTATATATGGCGGAAAAGTTTCAGAAATGTTGCGTTCTTTGACTTATACCAAAGAAAATATAATAGTATAACATACAGATCGGCTACTCCCTGCCTCCCACTGAGTAAGCTTCTCCAACCCCCCACCAAAGTTGATGTGTCTATTGCCGTGCCAGTACTTGAGAGTGTCACTGCGTTGCATTACGTATTGAGTCCACGTCATAATTTCGAAATAATCTGGCCGACCGTCAAAATTCCGAATGCTCATTTCGCCGATGATGAATTGTACGAATGGTTGTATGGTCGACTGTTAAAACTCCGAATGGTCATTTCGCCGATGATCAGTTTTACGAATGATTGTATGGTGATATCGATGTTGGTTTTGGATGGTTATAAAAAAAATAACCACGAACGCTAAGGTGGGAGCTCCGCTCCGCTTCGCTCCCGCCTTAGCCTTCTAACCTAACCTATCCGAGTCGAGGTGTTAACCATAATAAGTGAATGGTTAACACCCCGACTCAGAGTACCCCGATACAATCATTCGTAAAACTGATCATCGGCGAAATGACCATTCAGAGTTTTTACATTCGACCTTACAACCATTCGTTGAATTGATCATCGGCGAAATGAGCGTTCGGAATTTTGACGGTCGGCCAGATTATTTCGAAATTATGACATGGACTGACATACATGAGATTGCGTTCTGTTCCTTATTATTTTGTTTCCATTGCTATTGACCCTAGTAAACTCACACACACATTGCGTGTAAATTAGTGTGGGTGAAAACGAACATTTTTGTATGGATTTTCCGCCCTGTAGTTTGCTAACCTAACCTTCTTTTGTGATCATCATAAGGGTGGAGATTTAAAAGCCTTGAATTATATACGAGGTACCTTGTACGAGTCGTGTACTAGTGATACATAGTGAACCCCTAGGAGAGGCTGCGGTGGTAGCCAAAGTCTGTCGTAGATCCTGAGACATCCATTGGAGGACTTACCCGTTGCACCCCGCGGTAGGCAGTGGTAGGGCAAGTGTTGTTTTAGTCGGTACGAGTCCGTCGTAGCATCCATGAAAGATTTCAGCCCAACATCAACATTTGAGCCATTGCCTGCCATGCGTACTCACATTACAAATAAGGCTTACTGACCTATATAACCAAAAATATACAGCTGAATAATAAGCATCCCTTTTAAGGTGTTAGAAATTAAATAAATTACATTTACGATCAAACAACACATCGAGGCGAATACTTCAGCAAAACACAGCGTGCGTGCGACCTCAATCCAGGAGGCCTGATCTTAGACATCCTGTCATTACAGAGCTCTTTGCGTTGAAATGGGTCTTGGTAGGTTTAATTTGGAGATTTTAGGGTTCTCTACCCAAAGGGAAGAGCTAAAATTTTCACGGATGTATAACAGATATCGAATCATAATGTGAAAATTACAGCTCAGCAGCTATCACGGTTTCTAAGATGCAGGCTCGTGACAAACAGACAGACGGGCGGTGAAGTCTCAGTAATAAGGGTTCCGTTTTTACTCTTTAGGCATGGAACCCTAGAAACTAATGATGTTGAGACATTTTATTTGTCTATGAGACCGACCTCATAAACGGACGGACGGGTAGTCACACTTAGATAACAACGAATAATAAATAAGGAAAAAGTATTTAAGGTGGCTCTCATACAACAAACGTTATTATTTGCCGTTTTTTGATACGGAACCCTCCATAGGAGTCCAACTCTAATTTGACCGGATTTATATCTGAAACGGTATGAGACACTCAGCCTGATATATTTCACAGCTCCGTTATTGTCGTACTTCATTTAGTTTTACTTGCACTACTGTTGGTCGTAGCTTTTAACTAATATGTGATCTTAGATTCTTGATGTTTTATAAATAACGATTATTACATACATACATTAGTCACGCCTTTATCCCCTAAGGGAATAGTATACGCCCACATTTCACATTATTGTTTTATGTCCCACGCAATAGGTGGTGAGTCTATTGCAGTGTTGAAATAGACAGACGCAGGTCGTAACGTCACGCAGCTTGCAATGATTTTTAGTACCTGTAAATGATTGAAGCACTTGTGGACCTGACTCGAGTGTTCTGTAAATGATCACTGCAGCAAGCAACATTCGCCATAGCCGGTTCTTGGATAAAGAACCACCACGTCCCGTCGCTTGCGTAAGGGTTTCCGTACTCACATTAAACTGTTGGCCCCGGTTGCCAGTATAATGGCAATTGTTAACCAAATTGAAGGCGTCTTAATAAATTTCAACAGCAGAGAGTCACAACCGGCGCATGTCTAAATCAACATGGCAATACGGATTACCACCTATTACGTGGGACATAAGCTAAAGATGAAATGTGGGCTTATAATTTCCTATGCCTCTGTCTATCCCTTCTCGTGCTGGTCTTCATGGTGTCCACGGCTCTATCCGTCCAGAATATTGTTCCTATTCATCCCATTATAAATCAGCTTATTTTCGATTTGGCTAAAACTACATGGTGCCAGGAGCCCTACGGCTAGGAGTCCCGGGTACTCCATTGGAAAGGTTATCCTTCCCAGGGCTTTCGTAAAACACCTTTACAAACTTTCACTTAGTACGGGCATGTATGAGAAAGAAACTTATTGGATTCGTAGTTACAGGCAAAGCCATGTGGCATAGCTAGTATACGATAACAAGTCCTCCATTTCAAACTAAAGTACAAAGCGGTATGTTTATAATGACTTGCTTGACTAGATACCACGTATATAGTCATATAGGAAACTAATATAGAACTTGCATAAGACTTGGTACAAGTTCTGATAGACAAACCTCAAGTATGTGAGAATGAACAGTGTGGAGCAGCCTTGTAGGGGAGTATTGGTTGATAGTTTGTTATAAACAGAATAGCAGACACGCGCAACCTTTTTTACGTTGCAGCTAGACTTTTCTGTACTATTCAACCTATGTAGGTATGTTATAGACATAGAATCTTTTCTGTTTAAATCTCTATCTATTGCTGAAAACTGCATTAAATTCCATTGAGCACTTCAAAATATCTAAGAGTGAATTATATAGAGCTGTTGTGGACAGGTGAAGCACAGACATGATGCAGTTTCAAACCTTTTTAGAAACGGAAGAGTACGGAAACGCTCGCAAATAAATGCCACAATGTGGTCACGTGGTGGTCAACCATCTCAGGACCTAGCACAGTGAATGTTGATTACTGCGTTAGTCGTTGTCCTGGGATATCCTTCCGAGGGCTTACCCGGGGCTCACAACCATAGGCTGTTGGGCGTTACGTGAGGTTTTTTATTCGGTAGGAGTCCGGCATAACATCCATGAGGATTTTCCCTCACGTATAAAAAAAAAATATTATTAGTCGTAGAATTAGCCGTTCACAGAACACTGAGTCCTTTCTTTCCTTCCTTATTTGTTAAGTTTATATAATAAGGTCTTAGTGACTGTAAATAATCACCATTTTTAGAAAAATAACGCGCTCTTAAATTTATACACATCTCTTTCATTAATATGCCTCTGTGGCGCAGTCGGTAGTGATACCGCCTGCGGCGCTGGAGGTCGTGGGTTCGATTCCCACTGGAGACAAATATTTGTGTGACCCATAAATGTTTGTCTCAAGAGTCTGGGTGTTTCTATGTATAATATGTATGTATTTAAAAGTATATAAGTATTAATATCCATGGTCTGATACCCATAACACAAGCAGGTTATTCCTAGCTTACTTTAGGATCAGATAGCGCTGTGTGAAAAGTCCGTGAATATTTATTTATTTATTTATATGTATTACGCTAAAATCAACACGAAGTAAGGTCAACAACACAATACTAGCTTAGTACCTATTGATAAATAAAATAACTTTTTTAATACAGTTGCTCAAAAAGTGGCGTATTACAGGGACGTATAGCGTTCGGGATGTGGGCTATTACACACTCGTGCTTTTTCTTTACCATTCACGCACTCGTGCGTTTTCTTTCCCAATTGTCAAAATAATGTCTGTGATTCATGCAGATATTTCTAAAAAAAGATACTAACTTGTTTCAAGATCAGATTAAAAGTAATTTTATTGAAATTTAAGCATAAATTAATATAAGTATCGACCAAATTAAATTTATAAATATAAAAAAGTTGGCTGTATGAAGTGCACTGCCATAGTCTCTGCTTAGGAAGGTATATATTCTTTTACGGGTGGCGCCATTTTGGATATTCAGGTTTATTGTGTTTTTATTATTTTATAAAATTGCTTCATTTTTTCGCAACTGTATTAAAAATAGTTGTTCAATACAACGTGTGGGACTGTTATTTAAACTCGTTCCGACTGTTTACCCTCGCCTTCGGCTCGGGTCAACACATGTCGTAACTCGTTGTAATACCAGACATCCCACACTTGTATCGAAAACTACTATTTTTAAGTTCAAAGAAGTAAGTAGGTACCTTCTGAACTTCATGTCACGGTAAATTAACTTGATTAAAAATATTTATTTTATGTGTCCATACCTATAGTACCTAATAGCAATTATCTTTGACTGAAACAGGTGTAGTGTCTCCCGAGTAAAATATTTTCATCTCTTCTAAAATTAGAGAAATCTTTATTTTTTCAGGGCTCATATTTTAACTTGATACCTTAACACGTTTTTAAGTTAAAGGGTCTTAACGATCAGATTTATGAACTTACGGACCACCACACAGTGATCCTAAAACGATTCCGTTTTTTCCTTTCGAGATACGGAACCCTAAATACCAATATTTTAACTAGGTATTCTAATAGTGTAACGACCGCCTGACTCAAAACGCCAGCCACCCAAAAAAAGGCCGACGTGAATCTCAGTGGATTTTTTCTGAGGCTTATTTACAAACATTTATTTTGACATTTTTTTTTTTTTTTTATATTCAGCTCGCCAAATTGACGTCGCCACCTGCCTGATGGTAAGAAAGCAGTGGCGCATCTAGCGATTGGGGGCCACTTTTTACAGTGGTCCTCAAGTTGGCGGCCCTGTAATGTGCCTCTTCACGCTCCTCTTGAAGAACCCGGGATTGTAAGATGAGGGAAAGACGTGTGCAAGCAGGTCGTTCCATGTTTTTATAGTTCGACAGAGGAACAATCTTTTGAAACGCTCGGTTCTGGCGAAGATTCTCTCCACTGTGTATGAGTGGCATCTCTGCCCGGCACGCGTTGTTCGGGATCGGAAAGGAGATGGTGGGATCAGGTTGAAGAGCTCTTCAGAACATTCGCCGTGATACATTCGATAGAAGGCAGCCAAGGACGCTATGGTTCTTCGCTGCGACAAAGGTTCGAGGCCTCCCGTCACCTCAGGACAACCAATTATTCGGATTGCACGTCTCTGCATAGCGTCAAGCGCGTCTAACAAGTACCTCGCGGAGTCATCCCAAAGGTGAGAACAGTACTCGACGCAGGGACGAATCTGCGTCTTGTACAGTAAACATCTCTGATGTGGCGTGAAATACCGTCTCACCTTATTCAGGATTCCCAGTTTCCGCGAGGCCAGACCAATACAGCTCTCTATGTAGTTTTTGTGATTGAGCTCACGCCGGACGTCTATACCGAGGATCTCCAGGTTGTCCTTTAGTGGAATTGTAATGCTCTGAAGAGAGGGCAGGGGTAGGAATGGGGACTTCTTAGCTGTAAACGCACACGCCTGTGTTTTTCTGGCATTGAACTCGACCAGGTTGTCTGAACCCCATTGGGCAATGCGGCCCAGGTGCAGATCGAGATCCGCCACGAGTTGTCGTCTCTTCTCATCCACGTCGCCTCGCCCTGCCGCTGGAAGGCCAGAATAGCTCCCATGAAGAGTACTGTCATCCGCATAACAATGAATGCACCCAAGGGACAGCATGTCATTGATATGCAGAAGAAAGAGAGTTAGGGACAATACCGAGCCCTGTGGTACTCCGGCATTTACCTGAAAAAAACAGGAAGCCTGACCATCACAGAGGACCCGAATCCGTCGCCCGTTCAGGAAGCTGGCCAACCAGCGGCACAACTGATGCGATAAACCATATGACGGCAGCTTGGAAAGAAGCGACGCATGCCATACCCTATCAAAGGCTTTCGCGATGTCTAGGCCAATAGCCAGAGATTCGCCGTGCCTCTCCATAGCCTCACCCCAGGTGTGCGTTATGTACGCTTGGAGGTCACCCGTTGATCGTTTCGGCCTAAAGCCATATTGGCGATCGTTAATTAACGAGTGATCCTCCAGATAGCGCATGAGCTGTTTGTTGATGATTAGCTCGAACACCTTGCAGATGACGGTGGTTACGGCTATGGGGCGATAGTTGGCTGGATCCGACCGATCCCCTTTCTTGGGGATCGGTTGGACATTCGCCTCCTTCCAAGCCTCCGGCACTTCTCCCGACGAATACGAAAGGCGATACAGGCGTGTTAGCGTTGGAGACAATTCAGCTGCACAATTCCTCAGCACCACGGCCGGAATGCCATCAGGACCACTGGCTTTCCGCGTGTCGAGTGACTGTAGCACCGCCCTCACATCGCACTGCCGGATTACAATTTCCGGCATCGTGGTTCCACAGTTGGCGATAGTGGGAGGTTGCTTGCCACAGTCATCGACCCGGGAATTAGCCGCAAAGAGCTTGGCCAGCATTTCCGCTTTCTCTTGGGCCTTGTGAGCCAGTGATCCGTCAGGATAGCGCAGCGGCGGCAGCGAGGACTTGCAAAAGTTGGCCTGCACGGCTTTGGCCAGTTGCCAGTATCCACGGCTGCCCGTCGGATGTGACGTGAGCTCCTGACCAAGCCGCGTGACGCGCTGGGCGTCCGCTCTCTTGAAGGCTCTCTTGCTGGACCTAGTGGCTCTGTTGTACGCTGCCTTGAGGCGGGCCACATTCGGGTCGCGCACAGCTCGAGCCCTGATCCAGGCGCGGTAAGCCGCCTGTTTTTGTTGAACAGCTACGGCACACTCACGCCCGAACCAGGGGCGGGCTTTGCGGATGCTGGCGACATCAGTGTATGGAATGTAGTATTCCATACCTAATGTGATTTCACCAGCAACCGCAGAGGCGCTTTCCGATGAAGCCCTCCCTGCAAAGCAGCGCTGACTCCACGGAACGGCTTCAAAGTATTCTCGTAGTCCGTCCCAGTCTGCTGACGAGTAGTGCCACAGTCGTCGCGTCACCTCTACTGCCCTTGCAGGGGACGGTACCTGCAGGCGGGCAGGCACAACACAGTGGTCGGATGTACCCAGTGGGGCGCTAACCGTCACACTGTACTGTGCTGGATTACTCGTCAGCAGTAAGTCCAGCAGGGCGGGTTCATGGTCTGACCTGTCCGGTATGCGCGTAATCCCGCGTACCACCTGGGTCAGACCATGGGAGAGTGCGAACGCGTGGGTGGCCCGTCCCGCAGGATCTGTCTTGAGGGACCCCAACCACTCAATGTGGTGACCATTGAAGTCCCCCAGAAAAACCAACTCGGCGTTCGGGAACCGTACCTGCGCGTCATCAGCCCCCTCGCTGAGGTGCTGATACAGCCTCATCATCTCAGCTGTCCCTGTGTGGGATCGATAGACACACACGTAGATCTGACTCATGGAGCCGTGATCTACGTGCAGCCAAAGGACGGAGAGGGAAGGGTCCTCAAGGCAGCGCAGCCGGCGACAGCAAACATCCGCCCTAACGAACGCGCACACCCCGGCTTTTTCTCGAAATAGTTCCTCGATGATATAGCCGGGGTAACTAAGGTACGACTGATCGGCAGGGCGGAGTATTTGCGTCTCCGTTAGGAACATCACAGCTGGCCGTGCCGTCTCCAGATGGTGATGGACGACGTTGAGGTTGGCATGGATTCCGCGGATGTTAGCGAACTCCACCTCAAACAGTACGTTACTGGGAGTAGTAGCGGCCGCTGTGGTACCTGACATAATGAGATTATTTGTGCTAGACTGACAAGATTGCGCCCGATCGCTTGGACGTATGTTGATTATAATTCTTATGCATAATTCCAAACTATAATCTATCCTGGTACCAAAATTTCAGCCTGATCCATTCACTCTTTCAAAGGAGTAAGATGAGATTTCAACCATTTGGATAGACTCACATAAATACTGATTGAAAAGAATTGGTACTACCAAGTACTTATTCTTATACTAACAAATATTATCAATTAAGTCAGGGTTAGTGTCTTTTAAAAATACTTGTTTTAGGATAAATGTAATGTGATATTAAATAGCAGTAATGACTTACCAAAAAATAGATTTCACCCTACACGCACGGTGAATCCTTGAAATGCTAAGAACATGTTTCTTTTATTTTATTTTATAGTAGGTATCTGGTTCTCTATTTATACTCTCTGTATAGTCACACTGGTTTACTGCAACATGAAGCAAAGTTTTAAATAAATATTTCCGGTAAACCGCCATCAAACCACTTGCCAGTTCATCTCGCGACAGTGGGTGACGAGCCAATATTAAATTACACTCATTGCACTGAAATACGTAATTCAATTTATTCCATCTCTCGCCTCGCAAACGAATTTACTGCAATATCTCACTTTCGTATATTTCCTTTTTGTACATTTCAATCTTGAGAGCAACCATGACTTGACATAAGACCAATACTAAAGGTATACAAGTCAATTAAGTTAAAATTAAGACACCCTACTTCCAAGACTGAGACTAATATATTTATGAAAGAATACGGAAGACACGTCACATTATTATGCCTTGAATCTGAAACTGTGTTACAATTTTATTTTTGTCTAACAATTACTTCAGTCGCACAGTTCAAAAAAATATGCCAAATTGCCACCGCTTCGGCCTACTAGGAACGCGGTGTTTCGTAACTAGTTTCCATGAAGGCTTTTTTATTGAATACATATCGGTAGCACTAACGGCATTAATGCATTCTTAATATTCGTGATAAGAACCATCAAAATCCCTATGGGCCTTTTCCTTCCCCCTTCTCTAAATCTGTCGGCCGTTTATCGTTTCTCTAAACTCAAGATCATCGTATGTATGTATCGTTGTCAACCGCTATTGATAACAATACATCAACATATTCACATTGACCCAGGCCATAAGTGATGAGCTGTATGGCTATGGCTACCTGCTGTTTACTGTTTTAAATAAACTTGCGGATGTCACGTAGTTCCCGTTCCCGTGGGAATATGGGGAAAAAATATAGCCTATGTTAAACGAGAATATTGTAGCTTCCTAACAGCGAAAGAATTTTTCAAATCGGTTCATTAGTTTTCGAGCCTATTGTTTTCAAACAATTCATTAAATCTTTCTTCTTTATAATATTAGTAAAGATAAACACTACTGTGTTACGGATAAATATGTACATCATACATATTCAGAGTTTACGTAAACGCTGTGGATATCTTGATTAGACTTTAAATTGAAGTTTTTGTGCTCGAGAAAAACCATTTAATCTACGCCTGAAGCCAACGGAGGAAAAAGTTCACCGTGCGGAAGAGTAAACTAGCTGACCGACTTCGTTTGCGTCACATAAGAGAGAGAAAGAGAGAAGTGTTTTTATTTTGATAATAATTATTATACAATTTAAACCCCGTGCAATAAAGAGCTCTTCCAACTGAGCTACTAAACCGTACGTTACCGAATCACGTTTATCCCCTCGCGATTCCATACCATTTGCAAAAAAATCCAATCGCTAATAAAGCATCCACGAGGACCTGGCGCCACTCTGAACACTGCAAATTATGTTATTCCCAGAGAAAGAAAGATTTTTCTAGATTAATAGGTATCTTATTTATGTGTGTATGGTATATTTTGGGAAAGTTCGTTGCACAAATAAATACGTTACAAATTCAAACAACTGAAAAATCTAAACTTTGTATCCATTATCGACAATATCATTACAGCTTCACGGAAATTGGCATTTCACAACAAATGGAATGGGATTTCAGTAAAAACCTTTTCATAGAAGTAAAAGCTTTCAAAGTAACGAGGTATATTTATTATAAACTAGTTGTTGCCCGCGAACGCGAACGTGCTTCGGAAGGCACGTTAAGCCGTTGGTCCCGGTTGCCAGTAAATTGGCAGTTAAGCCAAGTTGAAGGCTTTATTTCAACAGCAGGCAGTCACAACCTGCGCCTGTCCATTTAAACACGGCAATACGGCTCACAACGTATTACGTGGGACAAATTATAAAAAGGTGAAATAAGGGTATATAATATGCCTCTGCCTACCCCTTCGGGGATAAAGGCGTGATGATGATTTGATTTGCTGCCCGCGACTTCGTACGTGTAAAATTTTTGTTATAATGCCAGTTTGTTTGCTCTCTGCTTAGCCCCTAGGATAATGTAGCGTGATAATATAAAACCTATTTGAAGACCCTACCCCTAGTTAATATTTGTGCAAAATTTAAATCAAATCTATTGAGTACTTCTCGAGATCCCTCCGGACAACTCAAAGCAAACAGACAAACAGACAAAAAATTTTTTAACAATATTTTGGGCTTCGGTATTTTATGTTGAACATCCAGCGAGTACATTTTTTTTAAATATTTCCAATGCACAGTTTTGACTTTTCTATCATTTTGTTATACGTATAGAATATAGAAGATGTCAATAAATTCGTTTATAAATTTAACATTGTTTATTATTGAACTTAATGAACTTTCTCGAATAAGTTTCACAGTATTTATATTTTATTATTTTAGAAGAAATAATATTATTTCCGTATTGTTTTTGTTGTTGGATTTCCGTGCGATCATATTTCTTGTAGTCACTACTGTAGCCGACATCTACGCGGACGGAGCCGCGGGCATCGACCAATAGATAGATTATTATAACTCACATAATAATAAATAAAATCAATCCCTGATGGCAGCCGTTTTCATTCGACGTTGACTTACGTGTAGAATACTAACTTAAATGGCTGTGTAAAATTTACACAAGTTATTGATCATGAAATTTGTATTGATCACATTTTATTTGTATTGATTACATTTTAAATATATTTTGGATTCTTTTATTACTAACTTCGCAGACAGCCCAGCAGATGTGACACTGTGTAAGCGTTACCGTGCTTCGTTAGGCACGTTAAGAGGTCGGTCGTGGTTGTCAGTAACATGGCAATAGTTAAGCTAAATTAAAGGCCTTATAGTGACTTCAAAATTTTCAAAAGTGGGTCGTCATAACCTGCGCCTTTTTATTTCTACACTGTAGATTATTAGGCTTACTACCTATTACGTGGGAAAATAACTGAGTCTGAAATGTGGTAGAATACCTTCTATTCCTCTGCCTAAACTTTCGGGGAAAATGGCGTGACAATAATTTATGTATGTATGAATATGGTTATAGTCTTAGTCGTCAATTCTATTTACAATAGCATTATAATGTAAATTCTCTTTTTTGTTTCAGGTAACTGAAGATATTAATACCTTCTCCTATCCATTATTGGGTATCAGCAGGGGCACCACATAAAGGTAAGGTGGCTTGGATCCCGTTGATCGTGGCGCAAATCCTTATCTTATCAAGACTCCGTTGACCTTAGTGAGCATCCCTAATATAACCAATTTTTACTTTTAGTAATAGCTATTGTACATCAATGCTAATAATATACATTATGTGTATTTTATAGCATATCGTGTAGAAATTTTCATGAAGGCTATGTCGGACTCCTTCCGACTAAAACTATACGGTGTCCTAACATCTGCCTAGCGGGAAGATATGGCTTTGGAAGGTTAACCCGAGGGACATATTATAGACGTTATTAAAACACAATCACTTGTACAAAACTAAGTTTTGCCTTTGATAATGCTTTAAGTAAAGCGAAAGCGGTCAGATACTGTAAAAGTTAAAATTAAAATAGTGGAAAAGTACAAGTTATTGTGTTTTAATAATGTATTATAACTAGTTACATCAAGTGCCAACAATGAAGAGTATAAAAGTCATATTATACACATTTCATCATATTTATTTGGTCCTGGGATTCAACAGAAGCAGGTTGTGAATGTTTTCAATTTGATTTAACAACGGTCACGTTACAAATGGCTTAACGTGGACTCCCATCTCAGCACCAGCCATAGCGTTAGATGTTTACCACTGCAGAATATTACTTTAGCGAACCTAATAACGCCTAAGTAACGCTACCTAATATGAATCTCAAATATACGTTGGTCTGTAAATGTACAAGGTATTATTGGTTTAAACCCCTTCAATCTTATAGTTACTTCCAAAAAACAAGTAATTCAAAACAAAATAAAAAGGAATAACGGGTCGAGGGGCGTTGAATTGTCATAAATTTAACATTCGATTTATATTTTATGGTTCTTTTATTGCGTATCGTTTTATTAACGAGTTTAATGTTATGGCTGAAAGGAAATTTATGAAAAATTGTATGAAGGATGGAGGGATTGGGAAAAAGCGAGGTCCGTAATTTTATTGTTTGTTACATAAAGACTTTTAAAGGGTTTCAAAATTTAAAATAGATGTAGATAGGGATTACTTTATGTTTATTTTGCCAGCTATAAGTATCAATTTTGTCCCACACGATAAATGGTTAGTATGGACATGGTATTGTTGGTATTGGACAGGCGCAGATTCTGACTACCAGCTGTTGAAATTTTCCAGGCCGCCCTTACGGTCTTCATCTAAGCTAGACGTCTGCCATTTACCGGTGACCGGGACCAAAGGCATATCGTACCGTCTGAATTACGAAAACGATTTAAAAAAGAAATTTTATGAAGGGGTCACTCATCCGAGGACCAGCCATAGCCAAAGTTGCTAAGAACAGTGATAGTTTCCAGAACACTGAGACCGCGGGTCCACGAGCATTTCACTAAAAATTTCAAACAAGCAGTGAGGATTAACATAATATTATCTTCTTAGGGTTCCATACCCAAAGGGTAAGACCTGGACCCTAATATTACCGAGCTTTCACTGTCCGTCTGTCTGTCGAGACTGTATCTCATGAACGGTGATAGCTAGAAAGCTGAAACATTTCAGTGTGGGTACTTCCGATTGAATTTAAACCTAAATTGGTAGCACGAAATCCTTTGAGTAGCTGTACAAAGGATGATGACCTTTTATTTAGACATGTAACCTCCAAATCCCTTTACTGTTTTGGCGCTGTTAGGGCTCCAAGGATGTCCGGCGCCCGATAGATGTGCCGTCGTTGAGGTTGGAGACAATGAAAGACTTGTATGAAGTAGTAATCTGCGTTTACTGCTGTAAGTACTGGCTCACCGTTTGTACATTTACAGTAGAGTATATTTGCAGGATAAGATACAGTTATTCAGTAGTTTTTGCTTGGTTAATCATAACATTCTCTACTTCGTAGCGAGCGGGAAAAGTTCTGAGTTCTGACTAATGATTGACATAGACAACTGTCAAAATCTCCTTTTGGCGGTAGCTTAAGGCTAGCACGTTACGGCAGTGCACGGCAGTGCTAGTGCCTGGTGTGATACGCCACACCACCCCCCTACGGAGAGAGACAGGTTAGTCTCTGAATAATTTAAACTTTACGCGCCTACCGGACCGTGTAGTATAGGGTTGCTGTATAGGGTCCGCTGGAGTCGTTGGGAGAGCTGCTGGTTTAGGTTGCAAAACGGGCGCAGGTGTGGGCGGAACGTTGGGCACAGGTGTGGTAGAAGGAGGGGGGATGTGTGAAAAATTATCTATATAAGCAGGTTTGATTCGAGCGACTGTGACCACAATGTTTTTACCTTTGATGACCAGGGTCACTGTTTTGCCATCGCTGGCGCGATCAATGACTTGGTAGGGGCCTGTATAAGGAGGTTGTAAAGGGCGCCTCACTGTGTCATCGCGGACAAAAACATGTGTCGCTGTTGCTAGGTCTTTGAAAATGAACGTTGATGGCTGGGAGTGTCGTGAAGCTGGGATAGGTCGTACAGTCGACATTTTGTGTCGGAGTTGAACAACAAGGTCTGCCGGATTGTCGAGTTTATCAGTTTGTTCGGCGGCTGGAGCGAGCAGTTCACCAGGCAAGCGAAGGGGTTCGCCGTATAGCATTTCAGCCGAGGCAGCCTTGAGGTCATCTTTGAACGCGGATCGCATGCCAAGAAGAACGAGAGGAAGCGCGAGGACCCAAGAGTCTTCGTGGCACATGAGAGCGGCCTTGAGTTGGCGATGGACGCGCTCTATCATGCCGTTTGCGCATGGGTGATATGCCGTGGTTCTGATTCTTCTGGCGGCGATGTGGCTGAGGAGGCGACGGAAAAGGTCAGACTCGAATTGGGCACCTTGATCTGTCGTGATGACAGTGGGTACGCCAAAACGGGGAATCCACTCTCGTGTGAAGGTGTCAGCGACCTCCTCGGCGTTCATTGATCTCATTGGCCAAACTTCGGGCCATCGAGTTGCTCTGTCAATGGCTGTCAGGCAGTAACGGAAGTCGTTACAGATTGCTAAAGGACCAACGATATCAATGTGGACATGTCTAAAGCGCCCAGATGGTAGGTCGAAATTACCGAGAGGAGCGGAGTTGTGACGTGAAACCTTAGCGCGTTGACACGCTACACAATTGCGGGCCCACTCTCGGCAGTCACGGTTGACGGAAGGCCAAACATAGCGCTCGGTTACGAGTCGGGTGGTTGCTCGGGAACCGGGGTGACTGAGGTTGTGCAGTTTGTTGAAGACTGCTCTTCTGAATTCAGGCGTCAAATAGGGTCGAGGTTTACCCGTGGAGACGTCGCAGGTTACTGAAATGTTTATGCCAGGTATCAAAACCTTGCTTAATTTGAGACTGCAGCCTTCGTTGTGCAGATTGGACAATTCCTGGTCAGTGTCCTGTGATTTTGCCAAGGCTTCATAGTCCTGTTCGAGTGCAATGGCGTCAACGCGTGACATTGCGTCGGCGACAACATAAAAGCTCTGTTTTCAACGTGATAAGAATCTGCTCTGCTCTCCGAGCCGGTCTGTGTGAACGGACCCTGAAAGAACCCTTATAGAGAAGCAGTGTTTGCGCCGCAGTAAAGTACCGCCGCGCCCTGTTGAGCACACCGAGCCTTTTGGACGCCAGCTTGGCCTTGTCCTCCAAATGACTGCGGAACTGAACGTCACTGGAGATGTCAACACCAAGGATCCCTATACTTTTAGAGATGGAAAGAGATGTGCCCTGGAATTGTAGCGCTACAGTAATTGGGGCTTTCATAGCGGTGAAGAAACACGCCTGTGTCTTGGAGGGGTTGAACTGGACAAGGTTTTGTCTACCCCAATCGGACACTCTAGTAAGAGTAGCCTCGATTTCAGACACAAGCTGTTCACGACTTTCTTCCACTGCGTCCCGAGAGATACCGGGGCGGCCTGTGTAACAAGTGTCCCCTGTACTGTCGTCTGCATAACAATGAATGCCGTCAATAGACAACATGTCATTGATATGCAGCAGAAACAGAGTAGGGGACAACACTGAGCCTTGCGGTACTCCAGCGTTAATGGCCATGCAGTCAGAACAGCTTCCGTCGACAACAGCCCTGATGCTTCTACCGGCCAAAAAGCTGGACACCCACCCGCATAATCTCTCGGTCAGTCCGTAGGTAGAATGCAACTCATCATATGAACAGGGCTAAACTCCCCACCTCGCCTCTACAAGGTCCTCGCCATTAGAATAGATCACCCCATTAGGAAATTCAATGTTATACTCTCCGAGCGAGGTTCTTTACTTTCATATTTTACTAAACCTATCTCACCATATTATAAGGAACCTTATGTTTTTGCATATTATATCCTGATTATGTAAAGACTGTTCCTATAAAAAAAATATTATACTTATTTTTAATTTCATTGATATATATTTATTTTAGGATGCGCGGATTTTATTATCTAAGTTAAATGAAAAAAATTACATCAAATACTACAGCTAAACAGTAATTACCCAAAACTAAAAGGGTAAAACCACAAACTAATTCAAACATGTGGGCTATAAATTCTGTATTTAATCTGTCATCTGCAATTTACCCTCTCAAAATTATCTCAAAAGGCAATTATTTACTTTGACAAATTTGTAATATGCTCTACCCTTTACAACGTTTGAGTTTTGCGTAATTAACTTTACGAATTTTCTTGCGATGAAGCTTCGAGATGAAAACGTAAGTCACTTGTGCCACTGTAAGCGAGTATTAAATCAGGTACTACATTTACTACCCAAAAAAGCGGGATAGCACCCGAACCCCCCCTTAGGTGAGGCCGCAGTTGTAGCCGTAGGTCTGTTGGGAGTCCTGGGGTCATCCCTCCGAGGGCTTATCCGGGGCTCCCAACCGTAGGCTATTTGGGTAGGATACGTGTGGTTTTTAGTCAGTAGGAATTCGGCATAGTATCGCTGTAGGATTTTTCTCATGTTTAAAAAAGATGCTACATTCACACAATGTAATGTTTAAAAAAAAACCAGCCAAATGCGAGTCGGACTCGCGCGTGGAGGGTTTCGTACCAGCAATTTTTCGTATAAGCAAAAATTCACTTTTTTTAGAAGCCCCCCTTAATTTTTTATATTTTAACTAGCTGATGCGCGCGGCTTCGCGCGTGTGAGATTTGGTTCCCGTTCCCGCTTCTCGTGGGAACCTTTTCCCGGGATAAAATACTTTTTAGGCTACTGCCTATGTGTTATTCCGGACTATAATCTACCCCGGTTCCAAATTTCAGCCCGATCCGTTCAGCCGTTAGAGCGTGATTGAGTAACAAACATCCAAACATCTTCACAAACTTTCACATTTATAATATTAGTAGGAAGTAGGATATACGTTGTTATAGCGGCGACAGAAATACACCATCTGCAAAAAATTGAGCTCTCTATCAGGGTTCCTGAGATATATCGTAAGGACAGAAAGATGGACAGCAAAGTCTCAGCAATTGGATCCCGTTTTGACACTTTGGTATCGAAAAAAGTATCTGAAGTCTTTGAAGATTTCCATACGATGTACAAAGAAAAATATTTTTATTGTGATTATTCTATACATTCGGTACACCAATATAAACGCCATCAACTTTGCCAAAAGAGGCTCTCAATCTCGTAAAGATGCGCGTCATAACCATTCCAACTGCCAAAATATTTTAAAAAGATATTCCAAATTGAACGCTGTATTTGATGTCAGTGAAACCTAAACCCAATGGATATGAGATACGGGAATATATTTCTAAGTTATCCTAAATTTTCCAACCAATTTACGAAGTGGGTCATCGCAGTAAGTTGGCAAATATAAGTACATTTAAACAATCTTATAGCAAATACAATTCAGAAAATTTAATTAAAGTGCCTTCTTCTTTATCATAATAACTTACGTGCTTTTAGCCCCTCTGTATATATGAGTGCAGAGGGGCTCATGTCCAGATTTTGTCTGTAGTCTGTGTGTCTGTTTCATTAAACTACGTACTTCACTAGGTCACGCGGATCATCTGTTTGAAGTTCGAAATAAAACAAAAATGACATCGTCAATCGGATTGAACGTGAAAGTTCAATCCGATTGACGATGTCATTTTCCAACAAACGTGTTAAAGAGGGCAGTCTGGTGAGACCAATCTCACGACTTTCTTGTTTGCAACACAAACGAACGGTCATTCATCTCTGGCCTGGCTTTTTAGGGTTCCGTACCCAAAGGGTAAAAAGTGGGACCTATCACCGAGAGTCCGCCGTCCGCTTGTCTGTCTGTATGTCTCATGAACCGTGATAGCTAGACAGCTGAAATTTTCACAGACGATGTTTTTTAAATTGCCGCTATAACAACAAATACTAAAATCAGGAAAATAATAATATTTAAGTAAAGGGGGCTCCCATAAAACAAACGTCATAATTTGCTGTTTTTTTTTGTAACGGTGCCCTCTGAGTGCGGATACGACTCGCATTTTTGTAACCGCCAATAAAACAAATTAACCCCAATATTATTCTGTACCGTTGACAAAACAAGTACGTAAATTAAGTTCAATTCTCTTTCATATTTAAAGTAAATAATATCCGTTCGCTCTAAGTTTGTTTGTCGCTACTACTACGCCTCTACACCAGCCTCTACGCCAGCGGCAAACTTAGAGCGAACGGGCTATAATAGCCGTGACTTTAACTGTTGTTTTCATGACCATTAAGGTTTTGAATAACAGTCAAAGTAAAACACACCTTATTTTTACATGAGTAAAGTTGAAATTTGTGGAAGAAAAATGAAATTAAAACCTCTCGGGAAAAGATTGCCCTCGCAAATAGTATTGTGAAGAAGTATTTTATTTTGCAATAATGTGTTTTGATATTCTGGTCTTGGCCCCCTTGATATTTTTTCTGTTTTTGTAAATATTTGTTGTCATACCGGTAACAAACACCTACAGAAACACCTTATCTGTGAAAATATCAACTGTCACGGTTCATGAGATACAGCGTGCTGGCAGACAGATGGACAGACAGCGGAGTCTCAGTAATATTGACCCTTCAGGTACGGAACCTTTGAAATTTAAAGCGCTCGAAAATCCGATAGCTTAATGTTACTGCAATAATGTCAATTCCAAGACGGGTGATCATTTCCGCCATTTACAAGAATTTGCCATTTAAGCATTAATTCCAGTTGCCAGAAACATGATAAGTATTATTTACGCCGATTGGATGACCTTAAGAGCAACTTAGAACATTTCAACACGGTACTCCACCAACTGGGACAAAATAGATAATAGAGAAATGTGAACATAATTATAATCTCCGCTTAGCTAGACTATAATGTACCTATGTTTAGCGGAACTGACAAACACTTACTTATTTATAGGTACTAATAATATAAAGAAAAATTGTTTGATTGTTTGTTTGTTTCCATTGAATAGGCTCCTACATCTGATTTTTTTTCTATTACTGTTACTGGGACTGGGAAGCTACTCTATACCCGGGTTACAAAGGCAATATTTTACTCACGTGATCGGAACGAGAACTACGCGGATGAAACCGTGTGAAATCAGCTGGTTTCTCATATTAAGATAGAATTCTGCTTACATTTCGTAGAATTTGATTCCGGATTATGTTTACTGACGTTCAATATTCATACAATATTTTACTATTCAGTAGAAGCTAAATCATTTTCCGCTATTGGGGCCTTGAGCATATCCTAAACATGTACGTTTTATGTTGGCATACTAAAGTTTTGTGTAAAGAGTTTGCTGATTAATCTTAACGATATTTCCTAAATTTTTGTAAATATTTTGGTGCTCCGGGTTATTTTTATCGGAAACGCTCGTAATTATATATATTACTAGCTAACCCGGCAAACGTTGTTTTGCCATGAATATTAATTCTAGGATTTTTTATTTCAATAAAAATATCGCGATGGAAAAGTAGGGGTTGATCATAGAGGGTTGAAATTCAGGGTTGTTTGTATTTTCTAATGCTGTACTAAGCATAAAAAATATCTAAAAATTAAAAAAAATAGGGGTGGACTACCCGTTACATTTAGGGGGATGGAAACTAGATGTTGTCTGATTCTCAGACCTACCCAATGTGCACAGAAAATTTCATGAGAATCGGTCAAGCCGTTTCGAAGGAGCGATTCCGTGCTTTGAAAGGCGCGTCTCTACTGTCGTCAGTAACATGATAGCAAATCAAAAAATCTAAAAGCCAGGTGACAAAGAAGCCAGCAGTGCTACGAGGGGTTTTTATTATACCAATATTATGTAATGGAAGAACTCGTGAAATACATTTCTGACATTTTTTTTAAATATAAACATATAAAACACATTACTCAATCGCTTTTTAAAAAAGAATACGGTCCATATTTACAAAGAACCGGACACAGGGGTGACTCACTAACTTCATAACTGTCAAAATGACTTTGTACTGAAATTCGTTGAAACCAAAACAACTATGTACTAGGGCTGCCAACACAAAATGTAACTTCTTTTTCAGAGTCAAATAAAAGTGTCAGCATTTCTTTTTGAACTCTACATGATTTATTTTTTAGGGTTCCGTACACAAAGGGTAAAATCATCAGGTTATCTCATGAGTGATGATAGCTAAGTTTATATTATTATATATTTTTGTTGTCGCTATAGCAATATATTCTATATACAGAAAATAAAATCATTAAAGAATGTTTCATGAGATACAACTTGGCAACAGACAGACGGCCACGTAATAGACATCCATTTTTTCCTTTAAAGTGCGGAGCCCAGAAAACTCTCAAGACATTGGTTTAATACTTCCAAACTCACTTCCCGGTACAAATAGTTATTACATAAAGTACTTAACCTTTATCATTTAAACAATAAGTCTTTACTTAACATTATTCACTAACTTAGATCTTCTTAGCAGCACTAAAGTCTCGAAACTGGGGGTCAGCAACGAGCGAGGCGACGGCGATTGCGGCGAGAGCGCGGCCCACGAATACAAAAGAGTAGGCAACTTCGAACAAACGATAACAATCGTACCGAGCGCGGTTTGCTTGTGTGCGAGCGCAGCACGGCCTGAAACTGGAAATCAGCGGCGAGCAGGGCGACGGTGACAGCGGTGCGAGAGTGGCGCATCTAACGTAAGGAGTCTTAATGAAGTAAACTGGATGACGGGCGTAAGGGCAGTGTCACGTGATATGAGTCGGCATAGCGTCGTTCTTGTTTGTATTTAGATTCTTTTTATTAACAAAATTTACATAGTATTTACGTAGGTTTTAAATCGAACTTTATAAATTCTTAAAATATAATCAAAATTATCCAAAATCTACACTAAACACAACAATTCGTGGCTACGACACCAGCAATCAGGCCCCTGAGATCAAGTCCGGGCACAGGTCGCTGCCGCCGTTGCCCGCTCTCCGCTGCAACCATTTGAAGCCTACCTACCACCTTACTCAAAATTCAAAACTCTTGTACTCCCGGGCCATGCTCTCACCGCTGTCGCTATGTCGCTCCGCTTATCGCTGACATCCAGTTTGAGGCCTGAGGCCTTCGTCAAGTCGATAGCATCATAACAAAGATATAACTTTAATACAACTTTATGAACTTTCGCTGTACATAATCCCTTTCTACTGATTTATTCTACCAAGCTTTTATTAAGCTTCCACTGTGAGTGTCGGTTAGTTTATTATGAAATTTTGCGTGTTCAATTTAGTTTATTTTTAATTGTTTTTTTTTTGCCTTTATCCCCGAACGGTTAGGCAGAGGTATAATTATATGCCCACAATTCACCTTCTTAGAATTTGTCCCACGTAACAGGTATTAATTCGTATTGCCGTGTTGAAATAGATAAGTGTGGGCTGTGACTGGTAGCTGTTGAAATTTTTAAAACCGTCCATTATAATCTTCTACTGACTACCATTTTACTGGCTACCGGGATCAACGGTGTAGCATACTTTTTAAAATGCTACAAAGAGGTCACCCATTTGTGGACCAGCCACAATGCCAGTCGTTTACCATGTTCGTTTTTAGATCACTGAGTGAGCGCTTATTGAGGCAGTTAATATTATTCCAGTTAATATTATTCCTTAATATAAAATTCAAATGTGATGGGTAACCATTTTGCCTTTATGCATAGGTAAGGAAGAACATACACATTACATTTAACGATAGTAGTGTTTGCTCCGTGGTAGTGGTACTCAAATTTAACGGACAAAAATTCAATTTATGTATCGTACTTTTACTCAACAATATCACGAAAACAAACTGCAAAATTACCCTCATTTTGAAAAATAAAAGTAAAGGAGAAAATATGATATCTAAGTTTCAATCTTTGGCTCCCACCCAGACAGTCATTTTATAAAATTTGTCTGCTGAAACTCAAACTCTACTCCGATAGAATTTTGATATTAAGAAAAGTTGCGAATAAGCTTTTCTAATCAAAGTGTGTTGACACCAAGTTTCAGACTTAAAGATAAATTAGTCTGCTCAATAAAAGTTTTTTTTTAATATAGCTCCCCAAAGTGATGCCTGGCGCCTGACATAAAGCAAAAAGTCATAACACGGCTAGCGAAATGAAGAGGTATATCAATCAAATCAGCCTACTATACTAATCAAAGCTGTCCACTGCTGGACGTATGTCTCTCTCAGTTCCTTCCTTCCGCATCCAGTCCTTGCTAGTGACATGAACACGATTGAGCTCTTATTTAACTCTTCAGGGAATAGTTAAAGGGCGGCCATATGACACTCTTCTCTTACGATCTGGAATTATTTATTTATTTATTATTTATTTCTGTACACACTAGAATATAAAGAAAACAGTAAGAGGAAACACAGGCACAAATGGTACTGCTTATTTATAAAAGAAATATCTACCAGCAGACCGGCGAGAGGAGAGCGTGAAAAACAGAAAATATACAAAGGGGGAAGGTAATTATCTTCATGTTGAAAATAATTGCAGTTTAATGCTTCCTTGTAATGTGAAAATTGCACAAAAAATGTCTTTGTGTCTTAATAGGAACGATATAGATACGGTAATAAAACTGCGGTATAGCTTTTTCGGTAACAGTATATTATAAACTAGCTGTGCCCGCGGCTTTGTCCACGTGGAATGTAAAAAAAGTAGCCTAAGTTACTCCATATTACATAAGCTATCTGCCAGTGAAAGTCCTGTCCAAATCAGTCCAGCCGTTCCAGAGATTAGCCGAAACAAAGAGACAGACAGACAAAAGTTTTAAAAATATATATTTTGGTATGTGTACCGTATATACATTCATATGCATGTAGTAGAAAGCGGTTATTTTAATATTACAAACAGACACTCTAATTTTATTTATCTGTATGTATGTATAGATGGGAACAATTACATACAGGTATACTTTCTATCCAATGGTCCGATCTCGACGAGAGCCCAAAACGTAATTGCCGCAAAATCTGTGCCACGCACCACTGACAACTCTATTCCCGCCATTTGTACCTAACCGCCCAAAGTTGTCAGTGTTGCCGACACAATAAATACATTCTGATTTAGTCGATTATGCAAAATGTAACATTTGCACTATAAATCGTTATTATACTTAGCATTAAACATAATAATTAAGTAAACCTTACAATACGAGTATTTTAATCGATATCGTCATAGAACGACCTTCTCTTTGTGTAGGTAGAACAGTTTTTTCATCTCGTTTCTCTACAGGGTGGCAAACCTTAATGCAAGCGTAGATCGTCGTATAATTATAATCGTATTATCTATACATATAATAAAATGATAGAAAAGTCAAAACTGTACATTAGAAATATTTAAAAAAAAATACTCGCTGGGTGTTCAGCATAAGATACCGAAGCCGAAAATATAGTTAGAAAAATTTTTGTCTGTTTGTCTGTCTGCTTTGCTTTGTCCGAAAGGATCTCGAAAGGTACTCAATAGATTTGATTCAAATTTTGCACAAATATTACCTAGGGGTAGGGTCTTGAAATAGGCTATATATTATCATGCTACATATCCTAGGGGCTAAGCAGAGAGCAATCAAATTGGCATTGTAACAATTTTCACGCGTACGAAGTCGCGGGCAACAGCTAGTAATACAAATAAATGAAGACACGAGTGGATGAAGGAGATATAATAAAATTTGTAAAATTTGAGAAAATGGGTTTGAAATTTCGTTACTTGTAATTGAAATAAATCGCTTTTCGTTGTATTTATCTACAAAGTTATTTACCTAAAATATAGTGAATAAACACGTCTACTAATATGGAGTGGATTTTTTTTTAAAAAAGTGTAAGGATTTGTATTTATTAAAAAAAAACCGTACATAACCCCTTCATCCATCTCTTAAAATAGAAGTTGCATACGAAAATAAAAGATGAATGGGTCAACTACATAATCAATTCTTAATCTTACCCTAAAATAGTTTCATAATAATGCCGATATTCCGGTTTAACAAATTTTAACTGTTCTTTAATATTTGCTTTCTTTTTTTCTGAAATTATACCATATTTTTCTTGAACCCGTTTCACTACAAAGTCTTCTACTTGTCCTCTTTTTTAAATATATCTACTTTTCTAAACGGCGCCATCTCATCATAACTTTATTTCTATAAAAATGCACCGAATTCCTCTACCCTTATCCATTTAATACCATCCCTGAAATTTACCTTCTGCTTATTTTGCAAAACTCGTTCTATTGTTGTGTAGTATATTTTTCAACTAGGCTACTCTTATCTGTGAATGTTTTGCAAAGTTTGAACATGCTGCAGAATGTATTTGGTTTAGCGTTTTAGTTTGATAAAATAACTTTACTTAGTTTGTTGTTGTCTCGACCGATTTCGAACTGGAAGAGGTTAACAATTTGAGTTACGCGTTATTGTATGAATCCAATATTTTTCGAATCGGAGCTATGGATTACCTAGCTTTTTTTTATAAATAGCTGTGACTTTCAATTTTGGACGCGATGAATTTCGACAAACTAAACCCCGCAGAGACGTAATCTATATATATAAAAACAAGAACTGACTGACTGACGATCAACGCACAGCATGAAATTTTGCACAAATGCTCCTTAAGTAGCGTAGGCGAGCAATAAGCAGGGATTTTTGAAAATTCCACCCTCAAGGGGGTAAACAAGGGTTGCAAAGTTTGTATGGGAGTAGTCCCAGCAGTCCGATTCCTTGGTCCGTCCATCTTTTTCAAATTTGGCATAAAACATCTTTAACCGAATTGATGGGAGACGTGTATTTTATTTTATTGAAATTTATCATTTAACATGTGTTTTAAATGGGTTAGAAAAAAAAATTGTGGGCATTTGCCTCATAGTTCATATTGATACTCCGTAGTCGAAACTTTTTTTTGACACATGACAGCTGAATTTTGTAGGTAATTAAAATTATGGTCTTATTTTTGATAAACGTCAAAACATTTCAAATTGTATTAAGTAATTTTACTAAATCTGTGTATTTTATTTATGCGTATATTTCTTTCAATAAGCGAAATTGCCTTCATATTATTTTGTATGTCAAAATACAGTTGTGAGATGAAAACCTGAACATGGCTGGCCAGGAATTATGGAAGAATAAGTTACTAGATAAGGTGTACTGTACACAGTTCATCCGATTAACAAAGAGTAGGTATTACCATCTTCGCTTACTCTTATATTTTGTACAGGGATAGCCAATTAGATGAATATAAACAATCAGAGTCATTATAGATGAACAAATTAGCAGATGAAATATACAGTAAATGTCTGGTCACAATAGGAGAAACTGTACTTATTAGCATTTTGTAAACAAAGTATTATGTATTAGCACAAAAACAGTAAGAGGACAAAGCTTGCAGCCTCTTGAATTAGGAATGGGACGATCGGAAACTGATAAAATATTATTTTTGTGACTTCCCGTTCGTCCCCTTCGGGGGATAAAGTCGAGGGGACGAACGGGAATACACTAGACATCATCAATTTTTACAAATACCGATATCCATTTAGTTCGCTCAAAGTAACACGTATTTTGATTTAGTTTATTAAAAATCATATCTACGAGTATACATATAAAAACAGAAAACTGCGGAAGGAAACGGCCGAATAAGTTCTGATTTTCTGAAGCGGCCACCGCGACTCGGTCTACCCAACAGATGGACGGAGGACAAAGAGGTCGCAGGCTGGATACGAAAGACGCATGACGTAAATTAGGAGAGGCCTACGTCCAGGAGCGTACGTGCTGATTTGATAGAATTATATAAAAACAAAAACTGACTAACTGATCGATCTAGAACCTTGAAGTTAAAAATGGCGTAGGTGCGCATGAAGAAACGATTTTTAGAGTTCGTACCCCGTAAATCCTACATACATGCTATACGACTCCTACCGACCAAAAGCCACAAAGTATCCTACCTAATAGCCTACGATTGGGAGCCCCAGATAAGTCCTCGGAAGGGTATCCCTGGACTCCCAACAGACCTTCGGCTAACATTGCGGCCTGGGTGTTTTTCAGCTTCTTCGGGGCGTGCTTGAATCCCTCACAGTCTGGGTTCGTACCCTATTCACGAGACTTCGCTGTCCGTCTATCTGTACGTCATGAGGCTGTATCTCAGGAATCGTGATAGCTAGAGAGCTGCAAAATTCAGATGATATATTTCTACCATGCGATAAGAACGGGGAATCTTCCTATATCTCTTTCTCTCTTACGCAAACGAAGTTGCGCGGGTCAGCTAGTGTTGAATAATCCTTTCACTGAATCGCTACGTTATAAAAGTATTTTAACCCTAAAATATCAAGTTCTTGGGTGTAAGTCTTAAAAAGTTTTTAAGTGTAAGGATTTTGGCTGGTCGTTGAAAAGGGAGTCAACCACCGGAAATATTATTTTATCAGATTTTTGAACTACAGAGCTTGAGGCGCTACAGAGATTTCAGTCACGTAGCTTTTCATTTTATCTTTTTAAATAAATCATCCCTTAACCCTTCAACACACTAAAAAAATATATCGAAAATCGGTAATCACGCGGACCTAGCTCCACCACCCTAAAAATGAAAAAAGATTTCCCATTTCCCAAAAAAAAATTTTTATCTCACTTACCAGACCAAATTTTTCAATTCTGCAAACAGCAACCGGATTATTGATAAATTGTTTATTTTACTGTGTATAATAATAAACAATAATGAAAACACATTATTTATAATAAAAAAACAAAACACACACGCACACTTGCACTTGGTACACACGCACTCAACAAAAAAAACATTGGTTACTCTACCACCACACCATATTTTACGATCCTGTAAACACCAACCGGATTATTGATATATTGTTTATTTTACTGTGTATAATAATAAATAATAATGCAAACACATTATTTATAATAAAAACACGAAACACACACGTACTACACAAACGCACGCCATCCATGCGCAATCCACTCTCAACTTCAACTGTTCGATTTTTGTAAATAATTCTGGCCCATTGACGTCATTTTATAAGATTCCAAAAACAAGAAAATGTTATAAACTACACATGCAATAAACCTGTTCATAGAAAAGTAGGACGTAAGAAGGCTAAATTTAAGTTTAAAGTCGTCTGGGTAGGTGCGGCGACCGGTCGCCGCGCGGGGCTTTACGGAAAAACTTGATTATTATGCGCGGCGACCGGTCGCCGCGAGGAGCTCTAAGAAAATTATAGTTTCAAGCCTCGTACTGCTCCGTACTAAATATTTTCATCTTCGCTACAGTACCTAAATAAATATGGCGCTTCTCCTTCCAATATTTACGAGATTAGCGCCGATGAAACTGTAATGGCGATTAAAACTTTGCTGATGTCGCAGAACGTTGTCCTTTATTAAGGGTAGATTGAACATTTTTTGTTTACTTGCAGTTTTTTGTATTTTTATGGCCTAAAAGGTAGTGCTTTTCCACCCGAGATGTCCTATGCTACGTTGCTATGGAAGCGTTTGAATTCCACCAATCATATGCGTCGGTCACAATTTGAACACATTTAACAGTATTGTGATTGGACCAATGAATGTGATTGGTGGATATCAAACGTAGTGTAGTGGAAAGGCAATTAAAAGCCTTGATGAAACAGAGCGAGTTTACAGGCTGAGACTACAATCCAGTGGGTTTACGAGCAGCTTGTAAACTGACTCCGTATCATCGAGCTTTTCTAAACTTTGCTCTTGACTATCCCACTGTAAATCACTAGCTTATCAACTTACCTGGATGATATAGACTAAATTTTATTCCCATATTTCCACGGGAACAGGAACCACACGACCAAAACCGCGTGACATCCGCCAGTATAAAATTAACATAAAGAATTTGATAGCATAGTGGTAGAAATAGTTTTACTTCACATTAATATTCAACACTCCTCTGTAAACACAGATGTTCGGAATAACGCACTTTACATAATACCTACACGATAAAATTTGCACCAAAATTTTGGAACTTTGGAATGAGGTTAAGTACCTACATGCATAGAGTTGGCAAATTTATTGCTGCATACTGATTGCAAAATTTTTTTCAAGCTTGTCGTATTGGATAAATGTGCAATAAATTTGCAGTCAGTAATTGCAATAAAAAATATTGATGATAATTGAGTTAGAGTGACTTACATCTAAAACTAATTAATGTGAAATATTCTACAAGTGCAAGCCTAGCCTGAGCATCGCACGGAAAGTTCAAAATAAATTATAAAACGCAGAATATTTTCGTTTTATAAGTAATTAATTCCTACGCAAATTTCACTCAGTATTCATAGATCTGAAACAACAGAAATTTTACAGCTGTGGGTCAGTGTTGATGCCCGCTAGTTTAGCTATCTCTAAACAAAAACTGTGTTAAGCATTGTACTAAACGGATAGATCTAAGATAGATTACCGTTTGTGGCAATTTCATTTATAATTATTAGTTCCTGTACCTAACGGTATGCAAAGTTGTTGGTTCCTACCAAAAATAACAAAGTAGTCGGTAAGTCAAGTTAAGTATCTTAAGGAAAACTTGAAAATTTCAACAGCGCCGGTAACAATAACCTGCCCCTTCCCGTTTCAATGGGCTCATCATATTCATTCAATGCGACAATAGGCTCACGATCTGCTGCGTGAGACAAACAATGAGCCAGTGAGGCTACGGGCGCTTCATTATAAAATACCTTTACGAAATTTCAAGATAATCAATACCTCTCTGCGTTGATAAAGCACAAGTAGTCTGATTCATATAAAATAGTACCTACATAGCTTTACCGCACAGTTTTTCCTGTAATATACTGGCTGTTTAAGTTCTAAAATATAGTTTGTTTTAAAAGTATGCGAAACATCGTTCAGCACGATCCGTTCTGTTATTACCCTAACCTCTAAACACAAGTTATAATTTTATCACCCCACAGATCTAAATACAACTTTTCTTATTCCATAATCGAATAAATTTACTGCCTCGATGACGCATTCGTTAGTGTTACCGCCTGCTGAGCTGATGTCCCGAGTTCGATTCCTAGGTTGGTCCAAATATTTTTGTGAACGACGAAATACTTGTTACGGAGTTTGTTTGTTTTCTATGTACAATATTTATGTATTGAGAAATATATAAGTATGTCTGACAGTCGTCTAGATCCCATAGCACAAGATTATTTTATCTTAATATGGGCTAGACGATGTTGTGTGAACGTTCACAAAAAAGAAATCAACGCTTTTTCTTACTTACTTTAATGTATTTAAGTAATATCTCAATCTTACTAATGTTATAAATGTATTTTTTTTTAATTATGTTTGAATGGATGTTTGTTACTCTTTCACACACATTCGTTAGAACGAATGAATGGACATGCTTGATATTTGTTAAGGGGCTAGTTAGACTATAGCCTGGAATAACACATAGCCACTTTTTATTTCCAGAATAAGTTCCCATGGGATATTGAACGGGAATAAAATTCCACATAGGTGGAGTTGCGAGCATTATCTTGTATATTATAAAGAGATTCGTAGATTAGTTCTATCGAACACTTTTTATATCCAATTGTTCACAGACCAGGTACGTTAATTTTCAAAAAAACACCTGATTCCATTAGCTATATCAAGGTTGTCTGCCCAAGGTCGTTTTTAGTAACAGAAAACTAATTATACTTTTGTTTACGAGTGATGTAGAACATCTTGTTATCAAATAATAAATATTTTCTTTAAAACTTTTTGCAGATGTTTACGTTTGAAAATAGATTGGCTAAAGTTTGCATTACTATAAGGTGAAATGTGGGCGTAATATGCCTCTGCCTGCTCCTTCGGGTATAGAATCGTGACTATATGCAGATATTTTGAACTGCTTTGGTAGCACAATTGTATACGACTGCCGTTTCCGTGCCTTCCTTAATAACGAGCTAAGTATACCTATAATCCAAAGAATTTTTCAAACCGATAACTAATTACTGAGATTAACATGTTCATACAAACAAACTCTATAATATATTTGTACAGATGATATCGAAAATTTGGAAAAATAATAGAACACCTGCATTGCATTAATTTTAAAGTACTGGTAAATAAAAATTAAAACGCTAATTATGTCCAATGAAATCGGAAATTAACTGTGGCGCTGCAAAACCTTTCAAATTCAGTAATTAGCAAAGTGGCCGTTGAATTTGATTTATTTTAATACTCTAATTCAATTGTTCATCAATATAGTTAGACTGACCATCACGAGATCACTTTAATTGTTTCCTTTTATGTTTATCAAATTGTCTAGATCCTGTAGTACATGCGTAAATAAGCTTATTATAAGCCCGGCGGCACAGTGTCAAAAAAATATCTCCCAATTATTTTATCATTAAGGTTGCAGAGAAGCATACGGCCCACCTTATCGTTTGTAAACATTCATTGGGTACATTGACCCTTTTTTTTAACCTGAGAGAAAATCCATCATGGATTCAATGCCGGACTCCTACCGACTAAAAAACCTCACGTATGGTTGGGAGCCCCGGGGAAGCCCTTGGAAGGATGTCCCAGGGCTCACAACAGACCACGGCCTCGCCTAGGGGGTGGTTCCGGTGCTATTACGCGTCTTTGGGGGGTTTTGGGTGTGATCCCGCTTCTATAGGGGGGAGGGTTCCTGAATCTCTCACGTCACGCTGCCGTCATGGGCCTGCTTCTATAATCTGTAAGGACGGTAAGCAGCCCTCTCACCGTCCTCAGGCCTTCGGACATGGAGGCCGATAGTCTCCTGCGAAGACACGTCGGCGGCGTCTGAGCCGCCGACTGCGAAACTCGGGTGGGACCCCTTTTGCAACCGCAAAAGGGGTCCCACCCGAAAGGTCCATACTTAAAGAACTATGGACCTTTACAACACAGAACCTGAGACGCTTCACTCATGCTTCCAAAATATATCAATTTAAAATCCACAATTAACTAATAAATTCCTTTCAAAACTCGAACTTCACAAACTTTTTACAATTTCACAGTCTAATTCCGTTTAACCCGGGTATTTGCATTTCGGAGATAAACGTACGTTACATTCACCAGTAAACAAAATTTACGAGGTCTGCAGAAGAAACTGCGTTGAAATATTTACTGTCCGTCTGTCTTTCAGTGAGCTCATAAAACCGAATTTAAAAAACTCGCTAAAAAATTATAGATAGAATTGCAGTAAGGCTACGATCTGAGAACAACTTTCCTATAAGCTGAGCAGAGTGATACTAATAAAATGCAATCACATCGCTTTAATGTTTTTTGGAGTTCGTACCCAAAGGTTTAAAACGGAACCCTATAACTGAGACTCTGCTGCCTGTCGGTCGCCATTCTCTATTTACTGAACTGTGATATTGAAGTTTCCACAGATGATAAAGTATTTTTGTTACCGCTGTCAATAACGATAGGTACTAAAAACAGAACAGGGCCCCATTCAACAACCGTGATTTTCAGCTATTTTCTGGTACGGAATCCTCGCTGTGTAAGTCTGTATCACAGTTGGCCGTTTTTAGGGTTTCGTAGCCAAATGGCAAAAACGGAACCCTTATAGATTCGTCATGTCTGTCTGTCCGTCTGTCTGTCCGTCCGTGTGTCACAGCCACTTTTCTCCGAAACTATAAGGCCTATGCTATTGAAACTTGGTAACTAGATGTATTCTGTGAACCGCATTAAGATTCTTAAATAAAACTAGAAAAAACGCAGTAAATTTTGGGGGTCCCCATACTCAGAACTGAAACTCAAAAGTTTTTTTTTTCATCAAACCCATACGTGTGGGGTCTCTATAGATAGGTCTTTAAAAATGCTATTGAGGTTTTTAACATCATTTTTTCATAAAGTGAATAGTTTGCGCAAGAGACACTTCCAAAGTGGAAAAATGTGTCCCCCCCCCCCCCCCTCTAACTTCTAAACTAAGAGAACGATAAATCTAAAAAGAATATATGATGAAAATCACTACCACTGCGAACGTGTTAAAACATCAATCAAAGTTACAACGAACGACAAGAACTTTGATATTATGTTACTTGCTGCTACGAAACCCTTCATGGGGGAGTCCAACTCGCACTTGGCCGGTTTTTATTTCAGGATTCCGTACTTAAAGGGTAAAATTGAGACCCTATTACTGAGATTCCACACTCTATCTGTCTTCAGGTTGTATCTCTAGAACGATGTATTTCTGTTGCCGTTAAAATGACAAAATACTAAAATCGAAATAAAAAAAGAACGGTTACCCATAGAAAAAACGTGATGTTTTGCCAATTTTTGGTAAGGAACCCTCCATGTAAGAGACCGACTCGCACTTGGCCGATTTTCATGAACCTATCTTGTAAGATTTAATCATAAACGAGCTGTCAATATTAATGTACAGTGCTATTTTCAGCGTAAGCGTTAACATTCCACGCTCCGCTTATAGTTACTAAGCAGTGGCCTTACATTCACGCAGTTTGTAATTTATTTTAGGAAGCAAATTATAGACTGGTCGGCTGTAACTTTTTAAAGATAAATTATTTAGGCAGTAACTTTGTCTGAGATCGTTTTTAAGAATGAGCATGAAATACAGAGGTGTTTGTTAGTTACCGATACGTAGTGACAGATGTTTTGCATTGAACCTCGAAAGCAATCTACAGCTGTCTGAAACTGGCTAATGAATTGTTCAAGTGTTTATCTAAGTAGAGTGCATTATAGTGTGAGTGTGCGAATTGATACGTTTACTGAAGTATTTTGCTCATGTTGTTCTTTTAAGAACAACATGCATCTCTCAGCATTTATTTCCCTAACGTAAGTCGTAAGCTAAAATTGAGTGGACTGATTTCATTCCGATCATAATAACCTAGCGGACATCACACGGTTTCACCCGCGAAGTTTCCGTTACAGTATAGGAGTGAAATATAGCTTATATGTCACTCAGGTTGTAAGTAGCTTTCGGGTTCGTTTCGAAAGTAGTGAGTGAGATGTTTTGCATTGAACTTCGAAAGCAATCTACAGCTGTCTGAAACAGGCTAATGATTTGTTCAAGTGTTTATGTAAATAAGTTTTTTTTTTAACGTGAGCGAAAATCCGTCATGGATGCTATGCCGGACTCCTACCGACTAAAAAACCTCACGTAACACCCAACAGCCTATAGTTGGGAGCCCCAGGTAAGCCCTCGGAGGGATGTCCCAGGACTCCCAACAGACCCACGGCCGCCACTGCGGCCTCGCCCTGGGGGGTGGTTCGGGAGCTATCTGGGTTTTAAGGGGGGGGGGGGGGGGGTGAATCCCTCACGTCACGCTGCCGTCATGGGTTTATGTACATAAGTAGAGTGCATTATTGTGAGAGTGTGAATTGATAATACGTTTACTGTAACACTTTTCTCGTACTGCACATCATTCTATATTATATACCAATATTTATCAAACTACACAGTTGGCAAGCAAATGTTGAGTGTGGTATTTTCATTCACACAGACAGGATAATACATCATTATGAAATTCCACGACTTGCGATATGAATTTCTTTTGTCTATGACATCCGAGAGATTAGTCTCGAGACTGGAAGTTTTGGGATAATACTTTACCACGCCACTATCCAAAAGGCAACGGTAGTTCGAAGTATAATTACAGATAAAGCTATAATTACATAGCTACTTTAATATTATAACATCAAGAGAATTCAGGCAGATCTATTAATCAGATTAAAGTTTCAATTTTTATATTTGAAAATATGAATTCTGTCTGAAAATAAAAAGCTTTTCAAACAAATATGCTCATAACATAAATCGTAACATAAACGAAATAGCAATTTCTTTGAGACACAAGAACGTATCTTAACGTTTAACGAATTTATTTTGGAAATATTGTTTACTTGACAAAGTTTTTATTTTATATCTTTGTATATTCTTCGTCGTGTGATAATTCGGCAGTAGCTATTTAATTTATAAAAACCGTGATGCGAAGACTTGGTCCCATTCTTTTGCGCGTGGAAATCCTCATGGATGCTATCCGCCTACGAGTTCACGCAAACGGATAAACGTAAAATTTGACTACACAATGCTTCTGTGTACCCAAAGGATACCCAGAAGCATTGCGTACTACCACATTTAACCATAAAGATTTTTTTGTGCCACGCACGTATTATGTGGGTGAGACTATTGCCGTGTTGAAATTAACAGGTGCAGGTTGTATGATAATAATTCGACTCTAAATTCGCTTCTAAATATAAATGAAAACATAATTATTGCAATAAATGTAGCTACGGAGAAAACAGATCCTTTGTTCCAACATCGCGTCTGTTCTGAACATTCATTATTCAAAGGCAAGTCAGTCAACGCTGGCAACACTAGGCAACTGTCTACCCTTTGATATAATGAAACTATATTTACAACCGCTTTTCACGCACTACAAGTACAATTTACAGTTTGTTTATTTGTTTCTACGTTTTTGAGTAATTCAAACTCATAAAATATGGTGAGTTTTTGACATGAATACGTTTTAGGAGTTCCGTGTCCAAAGGGTAAAAACTGAACCCTATTCATGAGACTTTGCTGTCCGTTTATCTGTCTGTCCGACACGAGGTTGTATCTCAGGAACCGTGATAGCTAAAGAGCTGAAATTTTAACAGAGATGTATTTCTGTTACCGTTATAACTGTGTTAAATGTAAAATTTTAAACTTAGCATAGGACTTAATATTTTTTAATTACTTGACAGTCCAAGGTACTAAATCGTAAAGGTCATGTCTTAATAAAGGGTTACGTCCCTAATAGACCAACCTTCCGCCAACAGACGCAAGTTATCTTCCTAAGTGAATAAATTATGAAAAACGGCCAAATGAAAGGTCAGACGATATCAGAAAAATTAGGATTTTCTTTTACGTTTTCGGAAGTAGGACGAAAGGATTGAGATTGAAATGAGTGAAAGTGACGACATGAGAATAAAAAAATCGCTCAAGTGCGAGTCGAACTCGCGCACATAATAATAATAATAATATATATCCCTCGTGGACAGTCGTTATCTTTTCATGGGATTAACGCATCCCTATGAGGGTATAGTAGATTTGCTTTTCGAGTCATCCACTTTTTGAGATCAACAAAAAATATCTCACAAGGTTATAGGAAAGCACACATCCGCAGGGCAGCTTGTGGCGAGCTGAATGTGCGTGGCTACACATCGGTCCCGATTCCTCAGAGTTTTGTTGCGCTCCTCGACCAGTTAGCATTTAATGGGCTAACGGGAGACGCTACTCCCGGGAGTGCAGCAAATCTCAACTCTGGCTTGCCTTAATTGGCCGGTCAGAGGGAGGAAGCCAGAGCTTTATGCTCGGGGGTGGAAGTGTCATTTTCAAGGGCATAACTACGGGGAAACCCGCTCCGGGTCTGACCCGTGATGGCGAAACCGGCGCCGCACCGCTCGACACCCCTAGCCGCTCACACCGGTGTTGCCCTCTGTCGCCTTACAGGCCTGGCCTATGGCGATTGTATAGGGGGCCCATCTAGTGAGTTGGCGAGTCACCGTCTGCCAATATTTTCATAATAACATATTGGAATGGCAGACGCCGTTGTCATCCATAGCATAAGATACATAGTTCCATTTAATCCCCAACCCAATAGCCCATTTTGTAGTTAGCATATTTTACAATAGTTTAGCTCCCATTGTAGGCAGTCCATTGCCGTTCTTCTACATAAGGCGGTTGTGAATTGTCTGCAGTGGGGGTCCCATTTCCCAATACATTAAAAATCTCAAAGGGCCTCTGCGTGTTGGACCAATATGTCCCCATGTAAGCCTACCAAAAGACCGGGTATCTTAAATAAAAAAAAGAAGATACCCGAGAAAAGAAGAGACATAATAATATATAACCCCTCGTGGACAGTCGTTATCTTTTCATGGGATTAACGCATCCCTATGAGGGCATAGTAGATTTGCTTTTCGAGTCATCCACTTTTTGAGATCCACAAAAAATATCTCACAAGGTTATAGAAAAGCACACATCCGCAGGGCAGCTTGTGGCGACCTGAATGTGCGTGGCTACACATCGGTCCCGATTCCTCAGAGTTTTGTTGCGCTCCTCGACCAGTTAGCATTTAATGGGCTAACGGGAGACGCTACTCCCGGGAGTGCAGCAAATCTCAACTCTGGCTTGCCTTGATTGGCTGGTCAGAGGGAGGAAGCCAGAGCTTTGTGCTCGGGGGTGGAAGTGTCATTTTCAAGGGCATAACTACGGGGAAACCCGCTCCGGGACTGACCCGTGATGGCGAAACCGGCGCCGCACCGCTCGACACCCCTAGCCGCTCACACCGGTGTTGCCCTCTGTCGCCTTACAGGCTTAATGCCTATGGCGATTGTATAGGGGGCCCATCTAGTGAGTTGGCGAGTCACCGTCTGCCAAAGTTTTAATATAATAATAGGTATATTGAAATGGCAGACGCCGTCTTCATCCATAGCCTAAGTTAACCAGACCATCTAACACCCATCACAATAGCCCATTACGTAGTTAGCATATTTTACAATAGTTAGCTCCCATTGCAGATGGTCCATTATCGTTCTTCTACATAAGGCGGATGTGGATTGTTTGCAGTGGGGGTCCCATTTCCCTTTAGATTAAAAGTCTCAAAGGGCCTCTGCATGTTGGACCTGTGTCCCCATGTAAGCCTACCAAAAGTCCGGGTGTCTTAGTAAGAAAAAAAAAAGAAGATACCCGTGTGAAAGAGAGACATAATAATATTTATTTAATTCAGACATTGATGTCCATACATTCGAAATTTATATACTTAGTACATTTATACAAGAAATCACAATTAAAATGTAATAAATAAAATTAACATAGAGTTCCGTACGAAATGATGGAAAAAACTTTCTTTCTTGGTATGGGTGCAGGGGTGCTCCCCAGGGGTGCTCAGGGGGAGCAGATGATGTATTTCTGTTGCCGCCATAACAACAAACAGGTGCCATTTCTAGAGTCGGGAAAAAAATACAATTTAACCCCTTAAATTGTATTTTTTTGTAAGTACTTAAGGGAGTTGTGGCATATATTTTTGATGTACTTATCCAGAAAATTGAGAGATATTTCTTGAATCCTATGTTTTTTACTTGCAATCATAATGTCTTGATTGTTTGAGTTAATCCTTGCAGCTCAACTGTGCTATTTTCATGTGGAAATCTCAAATTAAATTACACGGTGCCCTTCCTCGGAGGTATGTCCCGAACTCGACAGCAAGCAGCAGTACTGTCGCTGCAGTGCTGTCACTGAAGTGCGGCGCAGCAGTGCTGCCTGCCGCGTTGATTCCGAGCAAGACTGCGTGCTGCGCTGCACGTGGTGTTATTCTTCCATAACTAACTCACCAACTCAACCCAACTCACTTTCACGACATATAACTATGTTTAATTAAATTATAACGAGTACTGCTTGCTGCCGAGTTCGGACTCATACCTTTAGGCTCCCGACATATACTTTATACGCCACTAGTTGAAGATCGTGGCTTCGCCCACGTAAATTTGGTACCCGTTCCTGCTTCCCATGGGAACATATTCCCGGGATGAAATGTAGCCTATGTGTTATTCCAGACTAATAATCTACCTCGGTTCCAAATTTCAGCCCGATCCATTCAGCCGTTAGAGCGTGATTGAGTAACAAACATCCAAACATCTAAACATCCAAACATCTTCACAAACTTTCACATTTATAATATTAGTAGGATAGGATAGTAGGATTAGTAGAATAGCGGCCTTGTCGAAGTGCTTCCAATAATTTAGCTTTTTATCAAATTTCAGTCTTATAATAATGAAATATTTTATTTTAAATTTATATGTATTTTTCTGTTGCAGGTAAGTGGAATACCCAAAACTTCATTTGTCGTAAGTCATTTATCATAAAGAAAAAGTTTATCTTTTTAACATAATATTGGAACATGAAAAATAATTCAATAATAACTATTTTTGACATTCCAATCCCGAGTATATTTTAACTACTGGACCCCCGGCAACAGTGGCCATGATGTCGTCGTAAAAGAGCCTCACAAAAGCTCTCAACTTCAAACGTATCAAACACGCCTAGTAAGAAAATATTCAGGACGGCATATGCAAGATAAGAATTCTCTTTGATGATGGGGTCTTTGATCGTAGTTTTTAAAAGAATGCACAGTAAAAAAACCGGCCAAGTGCGAGTTGGACTCGCGCACGGAGGGTTCCGAACCAAAAAACAACAAAAAGGCTTATTTGTTGCATGGGAGCCCCCTTTTTTTAATTTTTTTATTATTTGACGTGAGGTAAAATCCTTCATGGATGCTATTCCGGACTCCTAACGACTAAAAAACCTCACGTAATGCCTACGGTTGGGAGCCTACGGTTGGGAGCCCCGAGTTAGCCCTCGGAAAGATGTCCCAATAAATGTCCATTTTGTTTTAACTGGATTTATTTTTTATTTAAATAGACTGCTCGATATTCAGTGAGTATTTCAAACGTCTACTGGTTGCCCTTATATCATAATATCACTGCATATTATAAAACAAGGGTTGCTCTATGGTGTTTGTTAACCACAGAGCAACGCGCGCCTTAGACAGTCCGTGTTGCTCTATGTTGTTAACTATCGTGTTATCCTCATATAGATCCTCTACGGTGGGTACAGTATGTATTTCTCTATGTTTAATTTGATTTTCAGAATATTGATGACATTTGAATGATGACATTATTAACACGATAAGTCTACAACATCGATGCATGTAATTGAATTGTGTGTTTGTACGTAAATTGTATGAACTGGAAAAAATGAGAAAAATGGGCTCTTTGTTTTCTATCTCCTATGAAATTGCTATCTTTGAAATATCATAATTACCTAAAGTCATCTGCTGGAAGCCATGTTAACTTTTTAAAGAAAAAATATTTACGATGAAAGTCGAAAAATAAATTAGTATGTGACCCGTTTAATGTTTAATCATGGCGACACGAAATTAATTTCCTTCCGCAATATTTGACTTTGCTCCTTACTCCTAAAGTATTCATTTAATTTGCATGGTGTAAAGGGAAGAAATAATCTTGATTGATTATATGTTTAAGCCAACTAACGTACTTAAATTGAGAAGGATACCTTATTACCTAATATATAAGATAAAATGACGAAAAAACGTGTTTGTTGTATGGGAGCCCCCCTTTAATATTATATTTTTGTTTTTAGTACCTATTTGTTGTTATAGCGGCAACAAAAACACATAATCTGTAAAAAAATCAACTCTCCAGCTATCACCGTTCCTGATATACAGCCTCCTGACGGACAGACAGATAGACAGACAGACAGACGGACAGCGAAGTCTCATGAATAGGGTCCCGTTCTTTACCCTTTGGGTACGGAACCCTAAAAATTAATGTATTCATGTAGGTCACAAAGTAACACTTATGAACGTCAAGATTGTTGATCCTACATTTACATTTACTGCCAGATTCGCAAGGCAATAGGTTTAGCCTGTGAGGAAGGACATGGCAATATAACTTACTGCTACTCTTCTCAAGTAGTTTGCAATTACATTACATGAAATAGACAATTTAGTTTACACAAGCGACGCTTAAAATCGGTAAAAATGGAATCCTATAACTGAGACTCTGCTATCTATCCTGTCCGTCTGTTTGTGTGTCCGTTGGTCTGTCACCAGACTGCATCTCACGAAACATGATAGCTGAAATCTTCACAGATGATATATTTATGTAGCCGCTAGAACGACAAATACTATAGGTATACCTACAATGATTTTTTAGAAGTGCTCCCATACAACAACTGTGACTTGTTGGCTTTTTTAGGCACGGAACCCTCCGTACGTCTCGCACTTGGCCGGTTTTTACGCGTTGAGCACAGAAGCCGGCTCTTACCCTTTGGTTACGTAATCATATTATAAAAACAAACCTTCAAACATCACAACAATCATTTAATGAAACACACACATCACTGTTCCCACCCACAAGGCACCGTCATCTTACACTGCTGGTAACACGTGAAGACACAAGTGATGGCAGCATCACGACCGAAGGAAGTGCACTGTTTCTCTATGAAGCAGTTCTTCATACATGGTGACCGGTGCTTTGTACACGAATGGTGATAACGCCGGATTGTCTTGGTTCCATCGTCTTCCCCCTTTCTTCCTATATCCAGGTCTATATAGTCTCCACTTACAGATTCAGGAGAGTGATCTTTTTTGAAAGGAGAGTAAACGTATCTTGAAAAGTTGGTTCTGAATTGGTTTTCGTAAGACTTCTCAGGGGCTGGCTAAAAAATATATTTTTTAAATTACATGATTTGTATGGTAAGTATTACAGAACGGCCCTGGTATGCTTATATTCTATGTCTTCCATAGATAATACAAGTTACAATGGTAATTTTTAATATCACTAAGGTGGCAGACATGGCCCACTTGATGGAAAGTGGAACCTTAACCTATGGACGTTTGCAACACCAGAGGCGATACACTCGCGCTGCGACCTTTTTGTTTATTAACGTGAGGGAAATCCTACAGGGATGCTACGCCGAACTCCTGCCGTATAAAAACAACACGTTTCCTACCTAATGCTTTCGGTTGGGAACCTCGGGTAAGCCCTCGGAAGGATGACCCTATTATTCCGAACAGACCTTGACTACCACTGCGGCTATAAAGAAAAGAAGAAAATTATAAAGACTTACAAGTATAATCAAAACTATTGGTGAAGAATATTTATCATTCTCTTCATCATCAGTACTCGAATCATAATATGACTTCAAAGCTGGATTTGCTTCTATGCCAACCTGAAATTTGAAATAATGTGACCAGCATTCAGATCTTTCTACCTCAACTTACCGAGTGTCTCACTTAGCTATCAATGCCAAATCGCTTTTTTTTACATGTGGCAATGCCGTGCTACAGACCTCCACCACAGGGCGGAAACTCCATACAAAAGATTCGTTTTCAATTTTGTCACCTACACTAAAACATGCAATGTTCGTACAGAGCTTGAATGTGTGTGTGACCAATAAGACTAAGCAAATGTTACTTCACGACACCCGCCAACAGCTGTAATGGGAATGGCGGGGATGGTAAAACTTCGTGAGTGGAGGGCAGAAAGTTGCCAATCGGTATGTAATACCACAGTATAAAGAGAAAAAAACCTATGATCTGTAGGCAGTGGTAATGCTAATATATTATCTTTGCTTCTACCGACAAAAATCACACGGTGCCTTCCATCTGACTACGGCCGGGAGTACCAGGTACGTCCTTTGAAGGATAACCTTAGGACTCCCGACAAATCTTTAGAAAAAACTGAAAAATCTTTATTCACAATCATTATGCGTTATGCTTAATCTGAAATCAAATAATACACGCCTTGAAATTGGTTTGTACTAGTTAATGCTTGCTACTTTTCCCATAAGAAAACGTAGGTAATTTCAAGGGACATCCTTCTGAGGGCTTACCCGGAGCTGACATCCGCATCCATTAGCCGTGCGGTCTCGTGTGGTTTTAGTCCGGTATAGCATCCACGAACGATTTCCACACGTATAAATAAGTAGGAAAAAATAAACTAATATTTATGGACATTCTCACACTATATCATCTAGTCCAAATTAAGCTAATATAAGCTTGTGCTATGGAATCTGGACAACTCATAAACATACTTCTATGTTTCGAAATACATTTCTTCATGTTACAGATAAACTTACACCCAGACACAGAACAAACCAATGTGCTCATCACACAAAGATATTTGTCCTGGGTGGGAATCGAACCCACGACCTCAGAATCCGTAGTCAGGAACACTGACCACTGGACCACGAGGCCAGTCATTAATTAGTAATTTAGTGGTAATTTAGTTGGGAGTCCTGGGACATCCTTCCTAGGGCTTACCCGGGACTCCCAACCATAGGCTGTTGGGCATAACGTGAGGTTTTTTATTCGACAGGAGTTCGGCATAGCATACAAGAGGATTTTCCCTCACGTTAAAAAAAAGTGGTAATTTAAGTAACTAGATATTATTATACGTTTGTTGCACTAGTGTGGTAAAATGGTGTGACCACGAGTCTGTAGGGTCGTCTTTATACGTTTAAGGTGACAGCCAAGCATACGGCCCACCTGATCATGCGTAGATACGTTTTCATGTTGTTTTCATTCGATATTGCCTCGTTTTTTGCAATAGGTTTTACCCACGTCCTACATTGTCAAGGTAACGAAATTACGCCTGTTACATATTTACCGAAGCTTTAATAGTTAACTGTATTTATTATATGCACACGTTCAAAGCCTTTCGACACAATTTCCTCAGTTAAATTATTTTCCAGCGGAATTAAAGGTACGTGTGGGGCAAATTTGATGCCATACTAAATCATTCCTTGTTGCATTTCTGCGGAATGGTATCAATTTGTGTGGTGCCAAGTGCGTCCGACCTATTTAGTTGCGCTACTATAACTCTCAAATGGATTGGAGGGTTCCTGCAATGAAAACATGTCTGAACTTCGCTTGGTGAACATCCGTTAATGGCAGAAATGAAGGAGTGATTATGGCTTCATGCCGATTACCGACCCGAGCTTTTTAAGTGTATAATATTCTACACTAGCTGTACCGAGGGCGTCGGCGTCGCCTTTCCGGGAGGTGTCTGTACCACCGACGCGGCGACGCTCTCTTTACCATTTCCTATCGGCTCCCTAGGGAATTCATTGGGGTGGTATCAGAAGAGTGAAGTATTATAGCACAGGGCGGAAACTCCATACAAATGATTAGTTTAGAAATCTGTCATCGTACAGAGCTTGAATGTGTGCGTGTGACCAATAATGTGATGTTCCCTCACGACACCCGCCAACTATAATGACAGCTGTGGCGCGGGACTGGCGGGGGTGCGGATACTTGGTCAGTGAGGGGCAGGGAGTTGCCTATCTGTATTTAATACATACATACATATGGTCACGCCTTTATCCCCGAAGGGGTAGGCAGAGGCATATTCTGTAGGCTGTATTTAATACTATTATATTATCTTTGGTAGGTATAGGTATTATTAAGATTTTGCTAAGCCGTTGGTCACTGCAGTTGATAAACCAAATTGAAATCCCTAAAATTTCAACAGCAGCTAACCAAAAACTGCGTTTATTTATTTCAACAAAGGTGTTATTAGTCAAATATTCAAAACCTTATTGTAATACCTATCACGTGAAAAGTTTCCATCACCGGTATTTTTAGTAATAACGGATATTACCTAAGCATATAAATTTCCGCTTTTTGGATACATGTCGATCTACTGAGCGCCATTAATTGGTAACGAAAGATTCACAACCTGTTGTTTTTGACAGTTTGAAAGTTTCCTCTCCTGTTGATTTTGACTGAATTTTATATTATTCTGACTTACCCTCTATGACTTCCGGCTATAGGCAGTGGTAGGGCTAACGGAATATGTACAGATCACAAAAATATTCGACTCACGTCTTATTACACATTTACGTGGGATAAATTCTAAACAGGAAATGCGGGCATATAATGATGTCATTGCCTATCCCTTCGAGGCTAAAGGCGTAAACATAATGTATGTATGCACAAAAATATTTATTTTATCGAGGATCCGAACTTGAGACCTCAGCATACACACTTTACCACTACGCCTCCGCGGCATTCAAATAGTAATATGAAAATATCGCAAAATGGAAAGTTCTCCATATTTAAAAAATACTGCTTCACAGCGTTACATTAAGATATTACACAAAACAGCAAAGGTCCATTATTTGGATACTTCATAAGGAAAACAAAATGGCCGCCCATAAATTACATGAAAATAAAGAAATAAAGAAAACCCGGTCGAGTGCTAGTCGGACTCGAGCACGGAGGGTTCCGTACCAAAAACGACAAAAAATTACGTTTCTTGTATGCAAACCCCAATATTTTCTTTTGGGATTTTAGTATTTGTTGTTATAGTGGCAACTGAAATACATCATCTGGGAAAATTTAAATGGCGAAGCTCTTTTTTTTTTTTTTTGTGTGGATATCCTACATGGATGCTATGTGTGGCGTTACATGTATGGCGAAGCTCTTACGGTTAATAAGACCATACTCGTGACATACAGACGGACAGCAAAGTCTGTAATAGGGTCCCGTTTTTACCACCCAAGTACGGAACCCTAAAAATTATACGAGGAGGATTTATACATAATGTCTTAACAGTGTACACTAATTTAAAAGAATTACTTTGGGGATACCGCGTTATTAGATTTTTGAGTCAAGCCAATAATAATAACACCGGCTTGGTACGGAAAATATTATTATTATTTATTGGTCCACGGAGACTAAAGAAATTTTTTATCTCTGAATTTTCTAACGTCGACAAAAAATTAAAATATGAGAAATTTTAATATCCTTTCTATCGAATCAACTTTTCGCCACAGAAGAAACATTAGTATATATAATAGAGTACCTACGCAAGCACTGGGTAAATTGAAAGTTTCATTAATCTTATAAGATCGATATTTATATTAAAAGTTAAACCATGTAAGGTTATTGGAATTCGGTTAATACATTTATGAGAAAAGGCTTTGGCATTCGTTTCATACTATTTATAAACATACCTACTAACCTGTATAATAATATTTAATTATGTTCACCAGGCAAACGTTTTTTGAATTGTAATACCTTTGAATAAAATTATTTACCGCGCTTTTTAGGGTTTCGTAGCCAAATGGCAAAAACGGAACCCTTATAGATTCGTCATGTCTGTCTGTCTGTCCGTCTGTCTGTCCGTCCGTGTGTCACAGCCACTTTTCTCCGAAACTATAAGGCCTATGATATTGAAACTTGGTAACTAGATGTATTCTGTGAACCGCATTAAGATTCTTATGTAAAACTAGAAAAAAAGCAGTAAATTTTGGGGGTCCCCATACTCAGAACTGAAACTCAATTTTTTTTTTATCAAAACCATACGTTTAGGGTATCTATAGATAGGTCTTCAAAAATGCTATTGAGGTATCTAACATCATATTTTTCTAAACTGAATAGTTTGCGCAAGAGACACTTCCAAAGTGGAAAAATGTGTCCCCCCCCCCCTCTAACTTCTAAACTAAGAGAATGATAAATCTTAAAAGAAGATATGATGTACATTGCCATAAAAACTACCAACGAAAATTGGTTTGAACGAGATAGAGCTGGTAGTTTTTTTTAATACGTCATAAACCGCAATTTTCGGTTAGAAAAATCACTACCACTGCGAACGTGTTAAACATCAATCAAAGTTACAACGAACTATAAGAACTTTTATATTATGTTACTTGCTGCTACGAAACCCTTCATGGGCGAGTCCAACTCGCACTTGGCCGGTTTTTATTTTCCAGATAGCATTTTAGTAATGATCAATCAAAAGCAAAAATAAGTTTGAAGAAAATGTAATTATTAGGATTTACACGCGTAAAGAAACAACAAACCTTTGGGGATTAAGGATTCTCTTTGCGCATCTAACCTCAAGATTACTATTTACTTTACATAGTAAAAAAGTCTGCTTCACTCAAAAATATCTCTACTATTCTTAAACAGTGCACTGTGCCTTGCCGCGCTCTAAAAAACGGCCAAGTGCGATTAGGATTCCCAAACAGTAAATCACGTTTGTTGTGTGGCAGTCACACTCATATCCTCCCTTTTTTCTGATTTTAGTATTTGTTTTCATAGCGGCAACAGGAATACATCATTGGTGAAAATATCAGCTCTCTAGCCATTACGGTTCCTGAGATACAGCCTCATGACGGACAGATGGACAGACAGTGAAGTCTCATAAACAGGGTCCACCATTTGGGTACGGGACCCCAAAAATCTTTATTTACGGTGTACTTTATATTTTACTAGCTGATGCCCGCAGCTTCGCCCGCGATGGCGCTGTATGTGAAATTTTGCTAAATTTTCTTTGCTATAAACCTCACGGAGCCCGAGACCTTTCCAACGAATGCAAAACCGTGGAAATCGGTTCGTGCGTTCTGGACTTATAGCGTCAGGAAGGAAAACCCGACTTATTTTTATATAATAGACATACATACACGCTAGACGTTCATAGGAACTGGACCTAAGAGACCGAAAGGAGATTAACTTATCCGAAAAAGTCTCTATCACACAAAAATATTCTTATCATTCTTAAAAAGCGCACTATGCCTTACCCCGCTCTGAAAAAGAAAGCATTTTCTTCAACAGGCGTTATAACAACTGAAACACGATTCAGTCTGTACGCAACGCTCTCCAGCGACGGGCGTACGCTGAAACTCGCGTTATCATGGCATTAGACATCGATGTTTACACAATAATACACGAAACTGATAACGATCTACAGCTGTACCAGAGTTCTAAGTTATGAAAATTATTACTAGAAAATTTTTGTGTAAAAATATTATACTGTGCAAAATAAGAAATTTAATATCAATTTAGTGTGGTACTTTCATTGATCTTAGATATACGTGAGCTGTGAAATACTCGTCAAAGACACTCTTACGCCCTAGAAGCTTTGCATATAAACCTATTGTGTGCCCCGGATCCGATTGGCAAAAAGTTTCGTGATAATACGTCTAGTTCGACAAATATTTCCAGAGTAGGTATTTGATTATAAGTGTTTTTGTGGTGAAAGTGTATGGTTTTGATAAAATGAATGGTTTGGTTTAGTGAATTGTGGTATAATATTGTGTATTTATGTACTGAAACCGATTTACAGTAGACTTACTGTGGAATAGAAGTGTATCCAAAGTTGAAATACTGGTAAGTAAATTTAGTTAACTGCTATTTTACGTACTTACCTATATTATCTATAAATATAAGTCGGATTGCAGAATATTCTATACACAACTAGCTGACCCGCGCATCTTCGTTTGCGTGATAACTGAAGAACCGCTCGACCGATTTTGTGCAAACTTCACATAAACCATCTACTAAATAGTCCGAACAAAGCCTAAACATTTGGTTTGGATAGGTGAGCCCGTTCTTGAGTTATAAAATTACAACGAAAAGTGGCATTGATTTTTATATATATAGATAGTTCTGCAGTATATAATAGTTCTGGAATAAAATTATAGAAAAGAGAAAACTGTACATTAAAAATATTTAAAAAAAACCGGCCAAGTGCGAGTTAGACTCGCCCATGAAGGGTTTCGTAGCAGCAAGTAACATAATTTAAAAGTTCAAGTTCGTTGTAACTTTGACTGATGTTTTAACACGTTCGCAGTGGTAGTGATTTCACTAACCGGAAATTGCGGTTTATGACGTATTAAAAAAAAACTACCAGCTCTATCTCGTTCAAACTAATTTTCGTTGGTAGTTTTTATGGCAATGTACATCATATAAGTTTTTTAGATTTATCATTCTCTTAGTTTCGAAGTTAGAGGGGGGGGGGGGGGGGGACACACATTTTTCCACTTTGAAAGTGTCTCTTGCGCAAACTATTCACTTTAGAGAAAAATGATGTTAGAAACCTCCATAGCATTTTTGAAGACCTATTTATAGTTCACACGTATGGGTTTGATGAAAAAAAAAATTTTGAGTTTCAGTTCTGAGTATGGGGACCCCCAAAATTTACTGCTTTTCTAGTTTTATATAAGAATCTTAATGCGGTTCACAGAATACATCTAGCTACCAAGTTTCAATTGCATAGACCTTATAGTTTCGGCGAAAAGTGGCTGTGACACACGGACGGACAGACAGACGGACAGACAGACAGACAGACATGACGAATCTATAAGGGTTCCGTTTTTGCCATTTGGCTACGAAACCCTAAAAATGGTCGTTGGGTGTTTAACATAAGATACCGAAGCCGAAAATATAGTTGGGAATTTTTTTGTCTGTTTGTCTGTTTGCTTTGCTTTGTCCGGAAGGATCTCGAAAATTACTCGATAGATTTGATGGGGAAGCAGAGAGCAATAAAATTGGCATTATAACCAACGACGTATTATAATATAGACACGTCATGTACGAACATCACGGCTTTCAAGAACGGCAAATATTTTTTATATTCAAAAAAAGAATTTCTATGAAATTATCTATGGTAGCATGTATGAAAATTAAGTCAATTGCCTGACGTTTTTGTTGCCATTTTTAAGTGTTGGTAACGTATCTATAGTTTTTTTATATATCATTGATTATAACATAATTTTCACGCGTACGAAGTGGCGGGCAACAGCTAGTACCTACATAATACAACGAAATGTCACGAGTCAGAAATCGCAGTTTCCGTACAAACTTTAATACAAATATTTTATAAAGAACCCGAGGTTTTGATTATCTTTCACAAGCTTATGAACTATGTCAGAATTCAAAAGATGAATTAAAAAATAAACTCAGCCATATTCAAAATGGCTAAATAGAATATGCCTCTGCCGACCCCTTCGGGGATAAAAGGCGCGATCATATTTATGTATGTATGTATGTATGTAATTTTCGAAACATAAAAATGTTTCGGTAGGATGACACAGCAACTTTATCTAGCCCAAATTAAGATAATATAAGTATTGATACAACTAAAAAAATCTGATGTAGGTATTTCAAAATATACTAACTTAACACAGACAACACCGTCCAAAATACATGGTGTAATATAATTAGTTTTATCAGTTGTCAAAAAATAACTTTTTGGGCAACAGGCTTCCATTTCAATATTCTTATAATCAAATACGACTTTCAGCGAAGACAAAAAAAATCGTCTGAGAAATTAACCCGCATGTACGAATCTTTACTAAATACCTTGTTTGTTTTCGTACTTTATAATTTTTTATCTCATCCTTCAACCAATAATTTCATATCTAGATCCATCTCTTATTGATCTATAAAGTGACAGTGCTGAACTTTGCTATAAGATCGTGCAGAGAACTCTACTGCGTACTTTAAGTTCGTTGTTTAAAAGTTTTCAACTGTACCTATGTAATAAGGGCGAGATGTCAAAGGGCAATAGATTTTTATCTACGATGAAAACTTGTAGAGAGAGGAGATTTCATTCAAAACCATTTAGTTTGCTGATAAGCAAATGGGATATCTGATTGAAAATGTTCAACGTAGCTTCTCGACGTTTGTAACACCATACTCGCGCTGCTGACCCTGCAATACTTCTGAGACCGACCCCATTTGGAAGAATTTCATAATTACACGTGGAGGAAAACTGAAAAATCGCGGCAGGGATTTAGTTCCACAAACTGAGCATAATATTTTACGTCCGAAAGTCGCTTACTGCTTACAGTGTTTTATAAGAACTTTCCGGACGCAAAGTATGAGAATGAATAACCTATAGTTTTTTCCTAAAGACGTAAAAGAAGAATAAACAAATCAGTTCATCGTGTTTTATTTCAAACAGGCAGCCACACTATCTGTAATTAAAAATTTGACTGCCTCGGTTGCCGCGGGTTAAGACCGCCCGCGCTCTAGTTGAGATGCGACTTTAGAGGCTAAACAAATACTCACGTTTGCTTCCTTCCACACGGTAATCCATAGAGTAACACGACCAGTACAAGGGGAGTAGTTAATGTCCGGCCAGGATGCGTGCGGAACACTGATCTGTATTATAAACCGTGCGGAAACACGCATGACAATAAAAGCGCTCTTATAGCATGTTTGCTCGATACATATCTGTCTGTCATATGTTGCGGGGGGACATTGTATTCATACACACCGCTACAAAACAATCGGCTGTCACTGTGGAACTCACACAAGACAATTAAAACAATACACTCGTAATCTTTTTGGTGTCCGCTTTGACGGAGCGGAAAGTCTCAGCAAGGCGCTTCCCCTCCCGAATTATATAAATAGTTCATGTTGCACTATGCAATAAATCTAACAAGCTGCTTCGATAAACCAAACTATTGAACGAGAGCCTTTTATAATACGGACACAGTAAATAAAAGAAGTAATACAGTATCGCTCCTCGGCGGTTTCCCTGAAGCCAATACTCTAGCATACATGAATTTACTGTTATTTATTCTGTAGCAATACCTACATACATGCAACCCAAAGATTTTGTTGAATACTTTTATGTTATGTATTTAATAGTACTATTATATCATTTTGTAGTTGTATCTCAATAAATTGGAGATAACTGAAGCTTTTGTTTTATTAAATTAACCATAGAAAATCTAATTTGTTTTTGCTGTAATATTAGTTTAAGGAAAGCTGTTTATTTTGTTAGTAGCTAAAATAGTACTCGTACCTTATGTGTTATAGTAATTAGTTGAGTAAAACTTAGATGTACCTGTATACATAATAATACAATATAACATAATATGTATAACATATCTATCATGCAACAACATAACATGTATATAACTATTATACTTTGTAGTTTATTACATCCCAAGCAAAGGGCACACCCGTAATTGACTGTATACATAACAATATTAATTAACACAAGAAACATGAGAACACCATACATAATTCGGTAACAAAACTTCACGCAAACGTCCTCTACCGCTTATTAAATTATTTATTGAGATTTCGTAGTGCTTTGGCTCTGGCGTACTGTATGAATGTAAAATCTCTGTACTGTGACATGAATATTAAATTTGTTACAGCTGAAACGTGACCGCAATATAATTAAAAAACTTGAGAGGTGTCAAGGGACACCCGGATGGAACGTAGTTCCTTTCGATTAAAGTGAAGGAATTGTAATAATTTTTTTTTTAATTTTAAAATTTTATTGTAAGCAAAACCAAAAACAGAAACAAAAACAAAAAGAAAACAAATATAAAAAAAGTGAGTGCGTGTAACCTTTACGCGCGACTGAAGTAAAACTTCTTTGCCATTGACGGCATAATAGAACTGAAATGATTTATATTAATATCATTCATTCGAATTTTGAATAGCGAAAACGCGTTTCCGCTATTCAAAATTCAAATAAGTAGTAAGCGTTGCTGCCGTCAGAAAAAAAGTCTGAGTGACTGCCTAGTCGCGCCTAAATAAGTTTTACTTCAAAAACTTTTCAGAGCGAAACTCCTATTTGCTTTGGTGTTGCTCGTAGAGTTCATGTTCATCCCCTGGCTAGCACTAGCACTACCACTATCACTATCACTATCACTACCACTACCACTATCATTACTACTATTACTACCTAGTGGTACCTAGTGATAGTTCACTACCACTATCACTACCACTATCACTACCACTATCACTACCACTATCACTACCACTACCACTACCACTACCACTATCACTACCACTACCACTATCACTACCACTATCACTACCACTATCACTACCACTATCACTACCAAAAGTGTCGTGACAACTTTTCGTAAGAATTTTTTCCGTCTAGCCCCCTTTCACAACGCGCGATAAGGAACTTCGTTCCAAAAGTCGGTTTTTTCAGCCGTTTGAGGGTTGCTGATTACGAAACAGTTTAATGTTTCGTAACGAAACTGGTAAAACGAGTCATTTCGTCTGTCAAAGATGTATTTGTGGTTAAAAGGAAAAAAATGGAACAAATTAGGCAAGATTGATGAAAAACATTTTATTCCCGCAAGAGGACATATTTACCAATTTAGAGGCAAATAAAATTACGCGGGCACCGCTTCAGGCGTTCTATGAAAAAATAAATAAACTTTTTATGTCGTTATAGAAGCTGTAAATAACCTATTAATTTTAGTAACCTGGAGAAGGTCGCATGTGGGAAGCGTAAGACCGTGTGTTGTGGCGTAAATTGAGAGAGGCCTTCGTCACTGTATACTGTAGTTTGACTCGGCCGGGTTTTAGAAATAAATGCCTACAGCCGCGCGGTACGTAAGCATGCGATAGGGCTGCCCACCTACAGCATTTTAATAATATGTGCCTACTTTGATTTTCTATTTAGTATTGCGATTGTAAATATGTGCATACATACATTCATATAGTCACGCCTTTATCCCTGAAGGTGTAGGCAGAGGCATAGTATACGCCCACATTTTACCTTATAGTTTTACGTACGCGTATATATAGTGAGCATAATGCAGTTCAATTTTTTCAATCCGCCCACAAGGCCTTCAATCTGTATTAAGGATTGTCGTTTTACTGACAACCGGCTTCAATTTCGAGTAAATATGTACCTTTTTTATTTAAACAAAAAATTACTTTGTGAGTAATAATATAATATCCCCGCAACGGCTGGCGGCGCAGGGCGGCGGCGTGGCGGCGCAGCGCCCGTTATCTACTAACGATGGAGTGAGATGGGTATAGAAATTTGAAAACGAGTAAGCGGCGTAGACAATAATAATCGGCTCATCACATGTCAGTGATAGAATCACGGAATTCTAGTCTTTATAATCATTGCGTTAAATTTTTGATTTACAAAATTAAAACTATTTTTCGATTTGAAAGTACTAGTCAGTCTCTAGTACACTAGTACTTTTCGTACATTGTCAAGTTGTGTTAAATTTTGGAAGTTCATATTTGTCTCTATGCGTGTAATAAAAATCAAAGGTAACAAAAATGCTGTCAATCAAAGTCATACGGTTTGTTTCTTTGTGGATGACCGATGTTACAGTACACTTAGCGTGTACTGTAACATCGGTCATCCACAAAGAAATGAATACTCTTGAAACATACCTAAATCATTGCTCTCAATTAAATAACTACGAACTGACAACGGAACTAAATGTACTACCTACACGTACTAGAGTTCTGAACTAGTTTTTTTTTGGATATTGTACTATATTGGATCGCACCGTTCACTGACTGAGCAAGCACAAGCCTAGTTTTAAACACAAACATACCTACTTCATGTAACTACCCAGTTCACTCGTGTCAATCACTTTGTTTAACTTTAGTCAACTAGTAGTATAGTACCAATTAGTACTTAAGTAAAATCAATTTATAGTCTTACCTTTCGGAGTTTCCAGGTAATCTAAAAAACGTTATCTCTGGGTATTAACGAATTCATGCTACCAAAACAAGCACAATAGACTCTAGTTGTCATATTAAATATTTTTAGTAAATAAAACACGCGCGGTTACTATCTAAAAAACGACGCACCGTCCATTCGTCTACTCGGCACAATCGCCTGCTAGCGTGCTGAAAGGCCTGCCGATAACGAGAATCGTAGGTATAGCTTGCGCTTCGTCCGTTTGTAGGGAGCTACAATACTGGTTAGTACTCTTTATACTGTGCCTTCGTCCAGCAGTGGACTAGGTATCATAGGCTGATAATTATGATTTTTAGATTTAGTTTCTCATCGGCGCGGTAATGGTTTGCGCCTCAATGTGTATGTGTGCCGACTACCATGCTGAGGTTACTGGTTTGAATCCCAGGTTGGAGGTGAAATAAAAATGATCCTCAAAATATTGTCTATTTCGGAATTCGGTTCTTTTTTATATACAGTTTACTAGCCGATATTACGTGGTATCACCGACGTAGTTACTGTTTCCTTGGTAATAAAATATAGCCCTTGTAACCGTGGGACAGTGAAGCTTTCCAAAAACGAGTTTTCCAAATCGGTTCAATAGTTTTGAAGTCTTTTCAATGCATACTAACAAATACACAATCAAATCTTTCCTTTTTAACCGACTTCCAAAAAAGGAGGAGGTTCTCAATTCGTCTGTTTTTTTTTTTTTTTTTTTTTTTTTTTTTTTTTATGTTTGTTACCGGCAAATCGCTAGAAGGAGTGAACCGATTTTGAAAATTCTTTTTTTGTTTGAAAGCTGGTGCTTCCCATGTGGTCCCATATACAGGAAGTCAGAATCGGATGCTGGGATCCTGGAGAAATCGAAGAAATCCCTCGAATCGAGGGAATTCCTTAACGATTTACAGCCGTTATCTTGTGTTTGGGCTTGATTAATTTGTATTGGGGAGAACATTACCCCTAGACAGATATAATTTCAGTGTAGCCGTCACTGAAAATCATGAAAAAAAAAAATTTTAACAAAAGAAAACCGACTTCAAACAAAAACTGAAAATTGAAAAATAAAATTAACTTAGCACAAAGTAATAGGTAGTATATTTAGTTTTATATCAGATATTATTGACTGTAATACTGAAGTCGGTGCCAATATTTCTATGAGAGATTAATAATATCTACCTAAACCTATAGTTTTACTTGGCGCCGACTTCAGTATTACAGTCAATAATATCTGATATAAAACTAAATATACTACCTATTACTTTGTGCTAAGTTAATTTTATTTTTCAATTTTCAGTTTTTGTTTGAAGTCGGTTTTTTTTTAGCTTCTCTTTATAAAATAGAGTGCAAAAGGGCTTATGGCGAGACTTTGTCTGTAGTCTGTGACTGTCACATTAAACAACGTCACTAGGTCACGCGTGGATCATCTGTTCAAAGTTTGAAATATTTTACGAAAACGAAATCCACGGCAACGACGTCAGTGTCAGTAAAGTTTAATATCGGATTGAACTTTCAAAATAAACGTTTTGAGAGGGGCAGTCGGGTGAGATAGTCTCATGGCTTCTTGTCATAATATTAGTATAGATGTAGGTAATTATTTCAAAGGTATGTATTGTAATTATTATGTATCAGCTGTCTAGAGCACTAACTTATATATGCGCTGAATTTTGAGCTAGACGGCGCTGTTTAAAAAATGTCTCTAGTCTCAGTATACCTATCATAATTTTCTAACAAATTTTTCAATAAAAATTTTCAACTCAAGGACTTCTACGTTCTCAAATATAGCAAACCTTTGGCAATATCCCTAAAAGGCTTTTTTTTTTTTTTTTTTTTTTTTTTCAACGTGAGGGAAAATCCTCGTAGGATGCTATGCCGGACTCTTACCGACTAAAAAACCTCACGTAACGCCCAACAGCCTATGGTTGAGAGCCCCGGGTAAGCCCTCAGGAAGGATGTCCCGTGACTCCCAACAGACTTACGGCCGCCAATGCGGCCTCGCCCAGGGGGTGGTTCGGGTGCAATCCCGCGTCTATGGGGCATTTCGGGTGTGACCCCGCTTCTAAGGGGGGGCGTGCGTGAGTGCTCACGTCACGCTGCCGTCATGGGCCTGCTTCTGTAAGGACGGTGAGCGGCCCTCTCACCGTCCTCAGACCCCCGGTCATGGAGGCCGATAGTCCTCGGCGAAGACACGTCGGCGGCGCCCAGGCCGCCGACTGCGGAACTCGGGTGGGAGAGTTCTCTCCCGCACCCGGCCCGCCGCCTCCTTCGCGAGCATGACCTGCTCGCAGAAAGAGGCGGCGCAGTCCCACTTACTCCCGCTGGAGAGCATGGCTCGCACCATGGCCTCAAGCGAGAGAGTGTCCACGCCCAGACCCACTACGAGGACCTGTCGCTGTTGTGCCCACGCCGTGCACTCCACCAGCGTGTGGAGCGCCGTGTCATCGCTGCGGTCCTCGCAGTGCTGACATTCGGCCGTGGTTTCCCGGTGTTTTCGCCACAGATACCTACCGAAGCTACCGTGCCCGGCAAGCATCTGTGTCAACCGGTAGGAGAGAGCACCGTGTCTTCTCTCCAGCCACTCGTCCATGACCGGTCTGACGGCCGCGATTGTGGCGAATCCCCCCTTTGGTTGCTCAAGTCGCATCTTCCATGTCTCCAGGGTTTCCTGGTGGAGCAGGGTCCGCTGGGCCTCGATTTCTCGAGACGCAGGCCTTTGGCCCCGCTCCAGCGCCTCCTTGCGCCATCTGAACAGTGACGCAAGGGCTCTCGCTTCCAGGTCCCATGGAGGGGTCCCGGCTAGGAGACATGCCGCCTCACCGGAGATCGTGCGGTATCCTCTTATCACCCTGACGGCCATCACTCTCTGCGGGCTCATCAGTCTAGCCTCATTGCTGGCCGTCAGGGTCTCCGCCCATACGGGAGCCCCGTACAGGGCCATGCTTCGCACGATCCCAAGGTACAGCCTCCTGTAGGGAGCGTTGGGTCCCCTGATGTTGGGCATCAGCCGCGCGAGTGCGGCCGATGCTCCCCTCAGTTTTGGGACCAAACTTCGGAAATGATGTCCGAAGTTCCACCGGCCATCGAGTACGAGCCCCAGATACTTCATCGAGGGCTCGATGCCGATGCTAACGCCCCCCACCTGTAGGCTGGATCCCGCAGGTGGCCCCATCCGAGGTCCGTGGAAGCACAGAGCCTCGGGTTTGTGAAGGGTGACCTCAAGACCCAGACGCCGAATCCGACCCACGACCTGAGCAACCCCTGCCGTGGCCTTAAGTGCTGCGGCACGGTGCGTTGCTCCCCGCGCCGTAACGAGGGTGTCGTCGGCGTAACACGTTACGCCGACCCCTCTGAGCAACGGACCACGCAGCACCCAGTCGTAACCGATGTTCCACAGGAGCGGCCCTAAAACCGATCCCTGTGGAACACCGCACGACACATCTCGCCGACACGGCCCTAGCCAGCTCGGGTAAGTTATGGCTCTCTCGGAGAGATAAGCCCGACAATTCGACGGAGGTAGGGAGGCACTCCATGATAGATAAGCGCCTCCCTGACGCAGCTCCAGGGCAAGGTGTTGAATGCGTTGGCGATGTCGAGAGACACCGCCACCACCACCTCACCCTGTGAGACTGCTTCCTCCGTCAGGCCTCTAATGCGCATGATCGCGTCCACGGTGGAGCGTCCCTGACGGAAGCCAAACTGGCTATCCGCCAGATCAGGCCTCACGCGTGTGAGGTGCCCGACGAGGCGTTGTGCAATAATGCGCTCGAAGAGCTTGCACACCTCGTCGAGCAACACGATCGGCCGGTACCCTGATGGGGAATTTGCCGGCCGCCCCGCCTTTCGAATCAAGACCAGTTTCCCTGTCTTCCAGACCTTGGGAAACTGGCCTTTTTCGAGGCATGCGCTATAAAGACCCATAAGTCGAGGCCCAAGCTCCTCGAGAGCCAGGACCCATGCACGGCCTGGAATGCCGTCGGGTCCAGGGGCGGTGTTTCTGCGGGATTTAAGCCGCAGGACAGCCGCCCCTAACTCACCCTCGGTGACTACGGGCACGTCGTTCTCGCTGCCTTCCGCGTTGGGCGCCTGAGACGGAGCCATGCGCGGAGAAATATGTTCCTCCGCTCTCGACGGGAACAAGGAGTCCAGGACCTCCTCCAGCCGCTCTGGCTGGAGACTCTGAGTCAGTGGGGGCGCCTTAGGGCGTAATTTGCCCCTTACCATAAGGTACGGGCGCCCCCACGGGTTCCGCTCCAGAGTCTCCATCAGCTCATCGCGGCCCAGTTTTTTGGACCGCTTGATGGCCGTCTAGAGGGCCCTCTTGGCCTCCTTGTACCCATCGTAGAGCTCCGTCTCTCGGGCTGCCGCATCGTCTGGGCGGCGACGCCTCCGGCGAAACCTGGTGTACCGGCGGCGCGCGGTAACGCACTCCGCGCGCAACTGCGCGACTTCCGGCGTCCACCAGTACACCTGTTTCCTCGCCGGCCTGGGCCTAGCCCTGGGCATCGCCGCATCGCAGATGTGCGACATGGCTCTCCCGAACCACTCCACCCCGGTATCAACATCGGCAGGCCTGTCCGCTGACGGAATCCAGGCCTGCACGATGGCCGCCTCCAGGAGAGACTCCCCATCAAGGCGATGAAGTGCCTAACGCGGTTCCGGGGGATTCGCAATTGCTGGCGGCAGGTTTGGTGGAGGGGAGACGTCGAACCGAATATATCGGTGATCTGACAACGTCTCCTCCTCCTCCACCACGCGCCATCCCTGGACACGGCGGGCGAGCTCAGGGGTCGCAAACGAGACGTCTATGACCGAGCTGAGCCCCCGCCGCGTCCAGGTTGCGACATTCCCCCGGTTCAGGATGACTAGGCCACGTGTTGTGACCCAGTCCTCCAGTTTCCTCCCCCTGTCTCTGGTTTCCCGGGAGCCCCAAGCCTGCGACCAGGCATTGAAGTCTCCCAGGACCAGGACAGGGCGAGGCCGGCATGCAGCGAGAACGACGTCCAGCTCAGGGAGCCATAGCTCAAACTGATGCTGGTCGAGGCTCGGCGAGATGTAAACGGCCACGACAGCCACACCCTCATATTCCGCCGCGACGCAACCCGGGCCCCTAGCAATAAGCGCTAGGCGCGAGTCGTCCGCGCCGGTCCCCCCAAAGATAGTCGCCAGGCCGTCCAGATCCACCGGGTTTCCCGGGTGAACCCAGTACGGCTCGGCGACGACAGCGATGTTAATGGACCACTGCCTAATGCTCTGGTACAGAAGGTCCTGAGCACCAGTGCAGTGGTTCAGGTTCACCTGCAGGATGCGGATATGGGTGTCCATCAATGGACATCCATTTCCGCACCCTGCCGCGAAAGTGCACCCTCCGTCTCACCCCCCCGTGCGGACGGACGGGGCTTCGGCCTTGAGGCAGCGCAGGCCTTGCTGCCCGCCCGGTGATTGGCCTCCTTGCCCTCCGCCACGCATTTATAACAGCGCGGCGGAGCGTCACAGGCAAGGGCCTTGTGACCGGGCTGACTACAGCGGAAGCACCGGTCGCCTACGGTGACTTCCGCCGTACACTGCACTCCTACATGCCCCACGACCAGGCACCTATAGCACCTGTCTTCGCGGGGCTGCAGGAGATGCACCTGCGCCCTCAGGAAGCCCCCAATGAGGAGGCTCCGTCCATCCGCAACTTTTTGAGCCGCCGCGACTGGGCAGCTCACAACCGCCGACCCGTGACCAGTGGGGCCAAAGCGGATTTCGCCTGACCTCACCTGATCACGGGGGCAGCCGCTCGCCTCCACGACGGCGGAGATCAGCTCGTCCATCGTGGCCGCGTCATCCAGACCCGAAATGCGCAGCCCGGCGCATTTGTTGGGTCTGGTTACGCAGACGTCGCCCGCATTCAGCGACTCCCGCAGCTTCGCCGCTAAGGCATCCGCTTTGGGGCCGCTGGTGGCGCCGGAGACCTCGAGGAGGCGTGCTCCGGTGCGCGTCACCTTGCACCGGAGACCTCCCTCTATCTCGAGGGCCTTGAGGTCAACTGAGGCTTTCGCCTGCCTCAGGACCTCGGCGTACCCCACGCCCTTCGCCTTGCCCTCCGTCGTCACCGTAATGACGACGGCAGTGGAGCGGGGAGCGCGGAGCCTCTTCGGCGCCTTTGCCGCGGCGGCTTTTGCCGCTTTAGCGGCGACTTTTGCCGCCTTCTTGGCGGCCTTCGCCGCCTTTTTCGCGGCCTTAGCCGTCTTCTTTTTCGCTCCCACCACCTCCCAGCCCCCCCTCTCTTGAGGTGGACTGGGGTGCAGCAGGAGTGCTGGCTGTTTGTGGGGAGGCGGGGTTGCCACTTCCCTTAGGTGCCGTCTTCTTGGGGGCGGAGGCCATCGGCTTGGGACCAGGAGTCCCACTGGGAGCAGCCGTCTTCGCATATGAAGCGTTGACGGGAGCTGCCAGCGGCGGGCGGTATGCCCGGTCCTCAAGGACGCCAAGGCGTCGCTCGATGGCCTCCAGCAGCTGGACCGTCGATGGTGTCGTCTTAGGTGGTGCACGGGGAGCGGGGGTTTTTACACCCCGAGCCTCCCCGGCCCCCTGGACCAGCTGCGTCAGCTTATCCATCTCCTCCCGCATCAGCTGCTGCTGCTTACGGGAGTCGACAAGCTCCGCCTCCAGGCTCGCAACCCGAGCCCGGAGCTTCCCCTCCTCCTTGGAGACACTCCTCTCGAGGAGCTCCTCCAACGCTTTGGTGGCGCCTGTGACTGCGTCCGCCACGACCTTCTTCTTCCCCGCCACATTCTTGGCACCCTTTACGGCGCCAGAAATGCGGGCAAGAGCCGCCATGATTTCCTTAGCCGCCGGCACCTCCGTGACCTTCCCGCTTGGCAGCGGGGGCACAATTGCCGGCGGCTCTGCTGCTACTCTACCCCCTTTCGCTCTGTAGAGGTCGGTCTTCCGACCTCTACCCGCGGTGGTAGCCACAACCTTCCGAGGGAGGTCCTCCTCACTCGTTGATGTTTCCGACCCAGGCCTACGGAACAGGCCTCCGCCGCTCGACCTGGGTCTCTTCCTTTTAACGTCGGCATGGTTACCCTCGATGGCACCCTCGGTTTCGATACCCATGTCGACCGCCGACTCCATCTCCGAGCCAGCACGGGTTGACGCGACCTCCGCGTCACTGGGGGTGGTTTTAAGGCACACCCCTGGGCCTAAACTATGGTGACCCCTCCCATATACCACCAGGGATGAACCCTGGCGGGGGTCGCCATGCCGAGACATGGCAAGCGATTCCCCGGACACTGTCCGGGTGCGCTCCTGGGTAGTAACTTGCGTTGTAATTTCGTCCATAGTAAGATTTTGCGTTTTGCGTCCGCCGACGTAAGGGTGGGAGTGGGGGAAGTTGGGAGAGGATGTGAGGATGGGAAGGGTGGGAAGGTGGGAGTGACGCCCTAGGCACTGAGTTCCCCCCAGCGATGCATCAAATTGCCGGGCGTCAGAGCGTGAGATTCGGGTTATTTTTTATAGAGGTTTTCTTCCTCGCAACTCCAAAGAGCCACCGTGCCCGTCTGTTGCCAGACGGGGTTACGGCTCGGCCGAACGATGGTTCCTATGGAACCGTGTACTTCGCCACTGATCACTCAGTGGCGAAGTACTCGTCGCCCTGGGAGTCCTCCACTAAGTACGCTCTGCATAGCAGAGCGCATGCGGAGAACTCCAAACCGGCCATAAAGGCCCCCCCTCCTTGGTGGACTATTGGCCGTGGGCGACGACGTGCGCCTCAGGCGAAGTCCACATCGTCGTCCACGTTACCAGGATGCACCACGTGGAGGTTGTCCTACCCAGCACCCCTCCCTAAAAGGCTTTATCTGGGTCAACAAGTCTGCTAGCCTTTTACTCTGAGCAAAGTGAGAATCTAGAGAACGTCTCTCTTTAATGTTGAATCGACAAAATGATTTTATGACTCTTCAGTACAAGAATTATTTTTTTTTTTTTTTTTTTTTTTTTTTTTTTTTTTTTTTTTTTTTTTTCAATTTATTGGAAAACTAGCCATAATTCACACCCAAATGGAATTGAAATTTATGAGATTTCGATATAAACTTAGAATAGAAGTCGTTTCATATTACGCCAAGGTTTTTAACAAATGATTTTTGTGGGTGATTTATTATAATATTCTACCTATACAAATATTTATTTCTATACTTTTCAAGCTTATATTAGCTTAATTTGGGCTGGATGATGTTGTGTGAGAATGTCTACAAATATTTAATTGATACTAGTGGACGTCACGTGATTATAATTATATACTCGAAATTTATTCTTCTGTCTAGTTAACAACGAATACTAAATCTCATGAACCGAAGTTGAAATAGCTTAATTATATTTAACCAGCAAGTTAGTATCGTTCATTAAGAAAAATCCGTAACACTAACTACCTTTGTCTTGAATCACTCTATCTTAAGCTGAAAATTGCATTAAACTTCGTTGTTTAAATTATTGATCTAAGCGCAAACACAGAAAAACTTGTTCATTTTATATATCAAGAAGATACAGTTTCGACCTTGTCCTATTGCGAAGTTAGTTTAACACCAATTACAAAATTACACGCTCTCATATTGCTTACGCGAGGTATGTTATAAAAACTTGCTAAAAATAGAATCATGCGTTGGTGGCACGTGGCATCTACAGCGATGTGATAAGTGATGAAATGGTTTAAGAGGGAACAGAAGCTACTTAGAACTTGCAAGAAGGTATTTGAGTGTTGGGAGTCCTGGGGTATCCTTCCGAGGGCTTACCTGGGGCTCCCAACCGTAGGCTGTTAGGTAGGATACGTGTGGTTTTTAGTCGGTAGGGGTCCGGCATAGCATCATACATACATACATACATACATACATATAATCACGCTTGTCTCCCATCGGGGTAAGCAGAGACACCCAGGCATCTGTAGGATTTTCCTCACGTTAAAAAAAGGTAGGTATTTGAGTTTAAGTATTTCCGTTTTTGAATATAACTCTTGCCGTCACGCTGCACTCGAAAAACCGCGTAAAGTACGATAAGGATAGCTGCAGTTCCGGCCGATTTTATAATTTTTTTTTGATAAGATCAATTTTTCTTTTTCCCCCTTTTGCCCCGACTAACTGCATCGACTTAATTATTTTTGACACCATTTTTACGGTTCCGTACCCAAAGGGTAAATTTTTACACATGGTTTATTTCTGTTGCCCCTATGTGATTTTTTGCCCTTTATGCTCTGTGCGTTAGTCTGACTCGCACTTGGCCGGTTTTCTTTTCTACATTTGTAATGTTGGGTTTGCTTTTATCTGTATCTATTTTTTTATGTTACCTGGTACATCCTTCCGAGGGCTTACTCGGGGCTCCCAACTATAGGCTGTTCGGAGTTACGTGAGGCTTTTTTGAGTATATAGGATCCATCTTGAATTTTCCTTCAAGTTAAAAAAAAAGTTAAATAAAAGCTTTTAAAATTTGTGTCTTAATCCTCTTACCACAGCGGTAAAAATGAATGATTGTAAGACAATTTAGACGGTCACAATTTTCTTTATTTATTTATTGCCGAAATAAAGAAACGACAGGATCCTGTCAATCATTATTTTCAAAAATTCATTATTCATGAGACAAAGGGGGAATATATCATTTGTATGGAGATGCGCTTCCCATGTTCGCTCTTACCGATTGATGGAGGACACGGACAGTTGTAGGTACGACACCGTAGTCGAATAGAATACAGTCAATTGATAAATCACATCCTATTGTTAAATACATACATACCTATATTAGACAGAAAGAGAACATATTTTAATTATAAACAAAAGATTCCATAATAACACAAATATTTATTCCGACACACAAAGCGAATAGGATACCTCATCAACAGTATACACTACCAGCGAGCTACACCAAAGCATTCAAAATTACACCAAAAAGTCGATATTACAACCCGATGTACAATTTAATAAATCCCGATCCTACGCGACACGGCACTACTGTCTGAGCAATTCCGTCCAGGATTTCACTCCCGAAAACTAAAACAACTATTGTTTCTCGAACCACATTTCACAATTTACTACGAGATTTTCCCTCCAACTGTCATCCTGTCAGAAACATGGCAATAATAAGTTTTTATGTGAGGATTTCACACACACATACACGTATATAGTTGTAGGCAATTGTTTAGAGAAGCTGTGTCGGCTTACGGAGCCCTTTCTTGAGTAAACAAAGGAATGATAAGACGTTGCTTTTGAAAGTTTATTTTGTGGTTGAAATAAATTGTGATTTGTTTTGATAGGAGTTTTGTGTATTCTACTACCTCCTATTATTATAAATGTTCAAGTTTGTGAAGATGTGTGGATGTTTGTTACTCCATCAAGCTCTAACGGCTAAATAGATCAGGCTGCAATTTGGTGCAGGGATAGATTATAGTCTGGATTATCACATAGGCTACTTTTTGTCCCGGGAATGAGTTCCTATGGGACGCGGGAACGGAAACAAAATTGACTAGGCACTAGCTAGTTGTATAATAAAATTCTATGTCAAGTTTAAGATAGGTACTTTCAGCACTGTGATTTTTTACTGCGCGTATTTTATTCTAAATAATAACATTCCGCTGTCCAATATTATTTTCGCGCGGATGTTTTTATCGCCAGTGTGGATAGTCTTGTACAATACTATGTGTCACAAAATATTGCTTCAGTAGAGAACCCTAAAAGACTCTTTGAGGTTAAGAAAAAGATTAAGACAAGTACCTACTGGGCTTTTCATAACAATAAATGATGAACAAATTGAACAGGCAGCTTTCCAAATGGTTTGCGTTTTCTTAAGCCTGTGAATATTGTGTTGTGTACAAAGAACCTTACTTTTAATTCTGCTAATTTGTGTTAAGAGCTGTCATTCGACTGACACCAAAAAAATAAAATATTTTCTTTAGCAGCAGCCTCTAGTGTTGCCAAAACAATAATTTGAGTCTAAACGATGTGGTAATTTACAAAATTAAAGCAAGCTAAAAACACCAAGCACTGTCAAAATCATCTCCCTACGAAATTGATGACATCGAGTTTAATTTAGAGGTTATTACTCCGAATCTAGACTAGGATCTAGATTGAATTTGGGATATACAGTAACGATTGTACAGATTTGTTGAAATTGGACCTCAGTGTAATGTACATCTATACTAATATTATAAAGAAGTAAAGTTTGTGTGTTTGTATATTTGTTAAATTGCAAAGGGTAATCTCGGGATCTACTAAACCGATTTTAAAAATTCTTTCACCAATAGAAAGCTACGTTAGTGTGGAGTGTCATAGGCTATATAGCATCACGCTACAACGAATAGGAGCGGAGCAGTATTAGTAAATGTTTTAAAAACGGGGGAAAATTTATTCCTTTTGAGAGCTTCGTTGCGTGTGCTGCGTAAATATGTATTTATTTATAGTTATGTAAAAATATCTACTACAAAATTTACTCTCTTAAAAAAAAATCTAAAATTATTGCGCGACAGCATGTTTGGGTTGGTGCGCAATAACCATTTTAATGGCAATCAATTTTTTTCTACAATAATGCCACGGGATACCTCTTTCATAAACGAAATTGTTTTTAAATATAATGCGACGGGAATACACGCGACGAGAAACCTTTCTCCCTCTCTCTCTCACGTAGTATTGAATATTAACGACGAGACGCTACGGGAGTACTGCACTATAGTAATACTCTCTCTTATGTGGCGCAAACAAAGTTGCGCGTGTCAGCTAGTCTATTATAATTATACATTTCACGACCGTACATTCAAAGGTATAGTCCCAAATAATAAAGGGTTGCTTTTTGCTGCGTTAGAATTTAAATTTGAAAACCACATTTTGTGATATACTAGCTGTGCCCTACGGCTTTGTAGAACTCTGTAGCAACCATTTAACCTATAATATTCCTGTATTTACAAAAAGAAATGGAAATCTAGATCAGAGAATCAGATTTCTATTCTAGACTAGCTGAGCCCGCAACTTCGTTTACGTCACATAAGGTGTATGAAAGGAAAGGTATTTCTTCATCGGAGTCATCAAGCAGCGTCTGAAACTACCCTGTTTGCTTAATCATAAAAGAGCTTAATGATTAAGACTATTTTTAAACAATTCGGACTGAATTGTTTTAAAATAGACTAACTAAGCCAACACGCCAGTTTAGGTTCACTCACATTCAACAAAACTCCTACAATTAAAATTTTCAAAAATCTGATTCTTAAAAGTGTTATAACTCTTTTATTTCTTAACCGATTTACATGAAACAAACGCTAAATGTTAACTAGAGCAAACCTTAACACAATAAAAAAACCGCATTGCAATCGGTTGAGCGGTTACTGAGATTAGCGTGTACAACCGTACAGACAAACAGATATACAGACATACAGACAAACAGACAAACAGAAATTCTAAAAATCATTGTTTTGGGTTCTATTGCGTTCATAAAGCCCCCCTATAATATTTTTTCTTATTTATCTTCCATGTACAGACAGCGACCTGTTACGATTTTATTATATGTATTGATCAGAGAATCAGATTTCGATTCTAGATCAGAGAATCAGATTTCTATTATTACTGCTACATTTCCTTGGGTAGTATATTGACGATGCATAGCCTATGATAATTCAAGAAAGCGTAGATTTACTAATAGTGAAAGAATTAACAAAACCAGTTTAGTAGCTCCAGAGTTTATCGCGTACAAAAAAACTTACTTCCTTTATTTTAACGTGAGGAAGAATCCTTCATGGATGCTATGGCGGACTACTGTCGACTAAAAAACCTCACGAAACGCCCTACAGCCTGCGGTTGGGAGTCCCGGGTAAGCACTCGGAAGGATGAATAGTTAGCGTCACGATTTTTTCATGATTTTAATAAAAGCAGCTAGATTCAGTGTAACCATAGAATCAAAACGAATCATTCCAATCAGCCTAACACCGTCCACTCCTGAACTGCGACGAACGGAAATTTCATTATGTTTCGATGATTGAGCATTACTGTACCACGCTGGCCAGACGGGTAGGTATAGAGTTTTGTTTCGAGTTCTCCTCTTTGACATGACCTTGAAATTCAGCAGATGTACCATTTGCTGGTGAGGTGGCGTGGTCCCGGAAGATAACGGTAGTGGTTAATGCATGCTACAAATAACTCCATTATCTTACACTAGCGGAACTCACGTGGTGTCACTCGCGCAGCTTCCGTTTCCGTGGGAATTTGGGAAAAAATCTGGCCTACGTTACCCGGGCATAATTTAGCTACCCAACAGGTAAAAAAAAAATCATATTGGTCCAGTAGTTTCGAAGCCTATTCGATGCAAACAATCAAACCAACAAATATTTCCCCTTTATAATATTAGTACGAGTACAGATACATCTTAAAAATATTATAAATGCGTAAGTTTAAGAGTAAGTGGATGTTTATTCTTTCACCTCTTACGGCTCAACGGATCTGGCAGAATTATATTATACAGGGTTCGATACCTCTGTACTAGATAGTCTGGAATAACACATCATTGCGCATTTCACTTACCTACTTTTTACCCCGGAATAAATTCAGATACAATGCGGGAATGAGACCAGTATTCCAAGACGCGGGCATTTGCGGATCACACACAGTTATTGCCATTCGTAATTCCAACACTACACCTTAACAAGGGCAGTATACAATAGCACAATGCCGCCGAGTCAGATCAAATGTAATGGGCTCCGGACGCGATCAATGCGACTTGTGAAGTCTGAGATAAATATGCAGTCCTGAGGATGCCTCGCGATGGCTACCCAGAGGTATTATACTCTGCTAATTTAACCAGTTTACCAGTTTTCGTCACTCGAGGTAGAGGACGTGTAGGTATTTGAGCTACCAAAAACAACGTGTCACTAAAATACGTACATAATGTACATAGATAAGCCGCATTATTATCTCATACTGGAGATAATCGACGACAAAACGCTTAACCGACAGCGAGGAAAATGTGGATTGTTTTTGAAAACGTTTCGGAACAAAGAATTGTAAAAACAATTACCTACCTACTTTATGCAAATACCAACATTCAGTAACACAAATACTTATATTTCAAAAGACTCCATTGTCAGTCTATTCCGCCGCCTGTGACCAGCTTATATTTCTCAGGAGCCGTGAGAGAGACATCTTTTTTTACAGAGATGATATATTTCTGTTGCCACTGTAACAAAAATCAATTAAATCAGCCTATAGCAGTCCACTGCTGAACGCAGGCCTCTCCCAATCCACGCCACAACACACGGTCCTGCGCCTTACGTATTCATTCCTAACCTGCGACTTTTTCTAGGTGGTCGATCTATTTGGTGGGTGCACGTTCTAGCCTGCGTTAGTATCAACAAGTAGGGTATTAAGAGTTATTTTTGCCGTTGTTTGCTATGGAACCATCCAAGCGCGACTAGAATCGCATATGGCCAGTTATAATATTAGTTTCATTTATTTGAATAACACTTTTGGAATGCAAAAGTGTTATTCAAATAAATGAAACAAATATTATACAAGTCAGTACAGATTAGTGCAAGTACTCTATCACTGATAGGAGACCGCTAAAACTTACACCATATTTCTACAACCCAATTTGTCTCACATGAAATCTTGCGATAACATAATATTTTAATATCGTAATATATTTATGAAAACTGTAGACTTTATCAGTGTGAACTTTAAATTCGTTATGCAACTTTGCCTAAGATGGGTGAGCGTTTGTGGCTAAAACTGTTCAATTGATTGAACGCGTTAAAGAGCTTATTGCTGTTATAGCTCAGTTTCCTACAATACAACTTACTGTTATATTATCAACGTGATTAACTTCATGGTCTTCGTTGAAATAAAGAACAGGCCAAGTGCGTGTCGATCTCACGCACAGAAGGTTCTGTACCAAAAAACGGCAAAAAATTACGTTTTGTATGGGAGTCCCCCTTAATCCCCCCTTTTCTCTGATATTAGTCTTTAATATTATAGCGGCAATAGAGATACATCATCTGTGAAAATTACAGCGCTCTATCTATCACGGTTATCGAGATACAGACGTAACGGACAAACAGACAGACAGTCAGACAGACAAACAAACGGACGGTGAAGTCTCATGAATAGGGTTCCGTTTTTACCCTAATAATTAGAGTAAGTATTATAAAAATACTAGATGAAGCCCGCGTGAAATTCGGTACCCGTTCCCGCTTCCTTTTGGGAACATACTCCCGGATAAAAAGTTACGTTGTATGTTATTCCAGACTATAAGCTATCTCTGTACCAAATATCAGCCCAATCCCTTCTGTCGTTAGAGCGTGATTGAGTAACAAACAAACTTCTTCGCAAAGTTTCACATTTATAATATTAGTAGGATTAATAGGATAAAAAACATGTCGTGAATTTTTTTTTGTCTTTTCAGTAAGTACTATCAAATTTTAATGACCTTTAAACGTTAGGTCACTGAAGTACCAATAAACTAGAATATTATTGATCTAAAACCGATTATAACCGAAGTACGTGACAGTTAGTGCTCCGATAGGCTTAGCACATAACCTTATTGGACCGACCGGCGAAATCTCTCGGATCTTAAATTCTGCGTGCTAGAGATACCTAAATATTTAGGGGATATTTTGATACCATCTAGCCCAAATTAAACTAATATTAGCTCGAGCTTTTGTGTAATCTGTCTAATTCGTTTGTGACATTACCATTTACGAGGGTTCTGTGTTGACTTCGGAAGGTACGTTAAGCAGCTGGTCCCGTAAGTCAGTAAGTCAAGTTGAAGTAGTGGGAGTGGATTGCGTAATAATTACGCAACCCACTCCTACGACTTTAACTTGACTTATTTCAACAACAGGTTGTGAGTCCTCTAGCTTAGTATTTAGATCAATAGTTACTAACCTTTATCCCGGAGACATCACTTTATATCGGAGGCCTATCACATCCCATTTCCATCCAAACACTTGTGTTATAAAGACACAGTCAAAATAGTGAAAACTTGATCAAATTTTGATTTTTGAGAAAGTATAAAAAAAAAAATAGTACCGACTTCAAAAAAATCCTGAAAAATAAATTTACTTTGCACAAAGCTATATATGTATTTTAATTTATTACATTTTATTCAATATCATATTGAAGTTGGCGCCAAGTAAACCCATAGGTTTAGGTAGGTATCTATTATTAATGGCACCAACTTCAACATTATATTGAATAAAATCTGATAAACCAAAATACATATACTTTGTGCTAAGTAAATTTATTTTTCAGGATTTGTTTGAAGTCGGTTTTATTTTTTGAGCGTGGAGACCGAATCCAGAAATTCCGTCACGAAAAAACCTAACACTCGGCTATTCTCGGCCACGCTCGGTCACGCTCGTACATCTCGTACTTCATAATTTTTTTTGTTTCGTCAATTATGAACTCTGCAGTCGTTATATATTATTATTATGTCAAATAATCCAAAACTTGATGCTTGTACCCAGAATCGATCTTGCGCCTTCTGCATACGATCCGCGTCTTAACCACTCGACCAAAGTTGAATTAAGAGTACTGGACGAATTTAGAGTTCTTAATGTGAAATGACAATTTCGATGCTCCGATTGAAAAGCGTCATAGATAAGAATATTTACAGCACTTTACAAATCACCCACTAACTTTTAATTCACAATTTTTCACAACGGACACGGTAATGTTTATGTAAAATAACGACGAAATTACGTGATTTTTCTAGGCGAAAATTGCGGTTTATGACGTATTAAAAAAAAAACTATCAAATCGATCTCGTTCAAACCAATTTTCGTTGGTAGTTTTTATGACAATGTACATCATATTTTTTTTTTAACTTATCATTCTCTTAGTTTAGAAGTTAGAGAGGGGGGGGGGGACACACACACATATTTCCACTTTGGAAGTGTCTCTTACGTAAACTATTCACTTTAGAAAAAAATTATGGTAGAAACCTCAATAGTATTTTTGAAGACCTATTTAGTACCTACGTATGGGTGTGATGAAAAAAAAACTTTTAGTTTCAGTTCGGAGTATGGCATATGGGGACCCCCTAAAATTTTCTGCTTTTTTTCTAGTTTTATATAAAAACCTAATGCGGTTCACAGAATTCATCTACTTACCAAGTTTGAACGACCGTATAGTTTCAGAAGAAAAATGCCTGTAACATACGGACGGACAGACAGACAGACATGACGAAACTATAGGGGTTCCGTTTTTTGCCATTCGGCTACGGAACCCTAAAAATGCTGTGCAATGCCTTTACCGCGGCAGTCCCCGAGTGCCACACGTCTTTTTAGGGTTTCGTAGTTTTTATTGATTTTTTTTTCAATATTTTTAGTGATGGGTGGACCGAAAAATATATCTATCTAGGTGTAAAGTTCTCATCAATACAAATTAATCAAGCCCAAACACAAGGTAACTGCTGTAAATCGTTAAGGAATTCTTTCGATTGTCTTTCGGGTCCATCATCAGATCTAGTCCAGACTTTCATTAAATTGTAGTACATTAAAGCACTTGATCAAAAAGTTAACAAACGCACTAGTTGTCCCTACAATTTTCGGGGGTTGCCCCCGATTTCTCTTGGATCCCATTATCAGATCCCAACCTGGTGAAAATGGGACCACCTCAGAAGTAAACCCTATTGAACAAAAGAAAAAAAATTGAATTCCGTCCATAATTGATGGAAATATCAGTTAACATACATAAAAAAACATACAGACGAATTGAGAACCTCCTCCTTTTTTTGAAGTCGGTTAATAAATGATGTGTTAAAACCAGGGATTGCCAACCATTTTCAAGTTAAGTCAATGGCCATTGAAAGTTGTACATAGCCATTAGGCACATACATTCATACAGTTACTCCTTTATCCCCAAAGGAGTAGGCAGAGGCCTAATATACGGTCACATTTAATTTCACCTAATAGTTTACGTCCCACGTGGTGGTGAGCCTATTGCCGTGTTGTAATGGACAGGCGCAGGTCGTGACGACCCGCAGTCTTTAGGTAAAACAAAATAATTTGGCACGACTCGTTCAAAGTTACAAGGCACATAGACATAATTTGCAGGATTATAATAGGTCCTTCCGTTTTCCATAGGGCATAAAACTAGAATGAATAGACACTTATAGCTACTATAAACGACGTCATACCGCACACAATTATTATGATGTGCATTTTACGAGGTCTTTTTACGAACAAACTAAGTGAAAGATCGGCCTACTTCTCGTTTTACGAGTATAGGTTATCTTGATCAGGTCATGAATAATTTATACATAGTTGGGGTTTTACTGAAGCAGGTAAGAACACGCTCAAGTTATGTAAAACACCGTTTGGTTAACAGTTTTTGACACGAAGATGTTGTCAAGTCGGGCTTTGAGTTATATTTTCATAAATTACGCCCCCAATTATTGGAAAACTATGGTGATTTCTAACAAATTTAGAGCCATTATTATAGTCCACAAGACTATTGATAGTACCCGTCAAGTTAGCGGCCCAAAGGTATGCGCCTGGGGTAGTAAAAGGGGGGAAACTTTTACGCTTGCAGTGCATTTCAAGGTTTTTTATCATTGGATTTCATAACGGTTCTTTTTTTTTTATAACTATATAACGATTTATGACACTTGTACCTACTGGTATCGTTGTTTAGAGAGAGAGTATACCTATCTAAAATTAATTAGTTGTATTTCGTTCCACGTAATAGGTAGTGGTAGTGATCCTACTGTCGTGTTGAAACGGCTTTATAAGCTGTGTTAACCTGCTATTAAAATATGTTTATTGGCTCTTAAAGCCTTTAACTTGATTTAAAGACTCATATTCCTATCCCAACGCCTATACATGAAAAAACTTGAAAATGATAATGTTACAAACCATCATTCACATCAGTACTAGCAGTAGTCTAATATTCTTAACGTATCGATCGTTTACATTACTGAGGTATGTACAGCATATTTTAAAAAAAAATCTTTCTCCAACACGGGCCTGCCAAAATGGTACCAGTATTAAAAACAGTGGTGTCTTATTTACGTGTAAAAACCCTCATAAATGTTATGCCGGACTCCTGCTGGTTAAAACCCCATGGTGCTCTACAAATACCTACGGCCGGGATCTCGGGCAAGCAACTGTGTGGATACAGTGAATCTTAGTGATATAAATGAAATGAAGATACGATAAAGAAATTTCTAATTACGTGGACAATCTACTTAATGTTTCAACGAAAAAAGCAAAAATTTCTTCTTCTTTGTAATAAGTAACTTAATTAAGGCGTCTTGTTTTTCAACTAAAAAGTTTATTACCAATCGCAATTACAACATTTTCTAAGAAACGAAAGATAAATAGCCGGAGGGTTTGAGTGCTTTCTTCATAATTTTCTTTTGAAAATTTATGGGCTTAAGAAAAATAAACAACTATTCTCAAAGATAATCAACGACGGTTTTAAGTTGTTACAGAAACTTTTGACTGAGTAATAAAATATAAGCTCTTTTTTTACAAACTATTTTGAATTAATGGTTAGATAGGATTCTGTACTCATGTGGTAAAAACGAGATCCATTATCGACACACAAAAATTCAGGATTCACCGTCATCGCCACCACAAAGATCAGTTTACTCCTCGCTTCGGCTAAATCGTCTATACTAGCAATTTAGTATGAAAAATGTAATGTAAATAAAAAATGACGTATCTTTTATGCTCATACGTTATTCCATAAGGTTAAAAGACATTTTTCTTAATATTCTGCTAAAATTCTTTCAATACCTCTTGTTTACAAGTATTCATGTTTTCAACACAATAAAGACATTCATATTATATCCCGTTCACTCTAACTTTGCCGCTGGCGTAGAGGCTGGTGTAGAGGCGTAGTATGATAAGCGTCCGGCAAACTTAGAGTGAACGGGTAGTACCTATTATTGATCCCTGGAGGCAACCCAACCAATTTTGTCCTTACAGTTCAAATACCTTCAAGAATAGATTGGTTTTTGTCCCAAAAGTAGTTAGTTTCCTCATTCGAGATCAAAATCTAATTCTGCCAGCGAGTATCGTAATATTATAAGGTATGTAGGTATATTGCTATCGGAGATTATTTTATGAAATAAACAGCGCATGTAACAAACTGAATAGAATGATGTAACTACCATTTTTAAAAGAACTATTAATATTATCATGCGGCACCCTTGGGGTACGGAACCTTAAAAATCATTTAAGAGTTGCGTACCCAAGGGTAAGAACAGGACCCTATTACTAAAACTTTGCTGTCCGTCTGTCTGTATGTCATGAGGCTGTAGCATAAAAGATGCGATGAGAATATGACGGACAGTTCTCTGGAACTGTAGTAGATAGAGAGCTGAAATTTTCGCAGATGATGTATTTCTGTTATCGCTATAACAGCAAATACTTAAATCAGAAAAAAAAATAGGAGGCGCACATACAACAAACGTAATTTTATGTCGTTTTTGGTACGGAACTAATACGTACGAATCTGAGTATTATAATCTTGACCGTTTTACAATTTCTTATATTATTTTTTGACAAATTTCTAGCAACGACCACAACCGGAATGCTTTTTGCGTTCTTTTCATTTTTTTGCTAAATTTCTGTATTGATCACCTTACGCTACGGTTACTAAGATGATCATTAGGCAAGAAATTTTCATTTAATATCGTTTCCGTTATTCAAATGGCATATTAGGTTAGTCCCAGGGGTCAATAATATGGTCAAACGTCCTATGAACGGCTTGAAAATTTTCAAGTGTGGGTTGCCTATTTACTAGCAGATGATAAGCAGTTTTACCCGTGTATTTACCAATCCGTGAATTCTCCTGTCTATCTATCACGAGAAGCTTTATTAGGAGGAAGGGCATAACGGTACTCCGTTCGGTGAGCAGCCCGCCTGGGGCAGTACCTCCGCCCTGCAGAAGACCGCGGTAATAGTAACCTGACTCCGGTTGGGTTATGTTCTCCGTCGGTTAGCAGGGTTCCAGAGCTCATTGGAGTGACTCTGTGCCGGTGACGGTGAGACCAGAGGCTTAATCTGTCTCCATTGGCAGATTGAGGCGCGGAATACTGGTACGGCGGTCAGGGAGACCCGGTGAAACGGTTGACCGCTGACCGCCCGCAGGCTGTACGGAACCCGAACCTGGGGATCACATAATCTCCGCCCCAGGAGGCTGAACCAGCAGCCTGTGTAAAGTCCCTGGTGCTGTGGTCGTGCCGGAGGAGGATACCGGAGTGGACGCGGCCACTGCATCGGGGGGGGGGGACCGGGGGCCCTTCTGTACGCCGTGCCAATCTACCGCACTACCTCTGTCTGCCTTTGGTTAGTTAGAGTCTCGATTAGTCTCTTGCGCCACCGGCACACAGGCACTCCTTCACTTTTTTAACCCCCCTTTTTTTTCACAAAAACAACATGGCTAAAGGTAAGAAAAGAGAAACAGTATACACAGCGGCATCGTCGTCCACACTCTACATGGACCTTTGCAACATCAGAGGTATGCACAAGAACCTCAACGTAGTACACCACCATCTCGAAACTGCGAAGCCGACACTCTTTTTCTTGACGGAGACGCAGATTTCATGCCCGGGCGATACATCTTACTTAATGTACCCTGGCTATAAGCTTGAGTACAACTTCAAGCCGAAAGCCGGGGTATGTTTGTACGTCCGTGATGATGTCTGCTGTCACCGTCTCACAAGCCTTGAAGACAGGGACCTGTCTACGTTATGGGCGCGCGTGGATCACGGGGGCCACACTCGGATCTACGCGTGCGTGTACAGGTCTCACAGCGGTAACACGGACACAGTTCGCCTTTTTGACCACCTGCAACAATCGACTGACAAGGTGATTGAGCAGTATCCCTCTGCGGAGATGGTGATTCTGGGGGATTTCAACGGTCATCATGTTGACTGGTTGGGCTCCCGGATAACCAACTTTGCGGGGAATGCTGCTCACGAATTTGCCCTGACCTATGGGTTCTCACAACTGGTTAAATCCCATACGAGAATACCAGACAAGGTGAACGAGCATAGTGCATTGCTGGACCTCCTGCTGACAACGCGTCCGGATGGATACACCGTCTCAGTGGATGCTCCGCTCGGTTCGTCGGACCACTGTATCATTCGGGCGCATGTGCCTCTCGCAAGGCCTGAACCACCTCGGCCCAAGGAGTGGCGACATGTGTGGCACTATAAGTCAGCAGACTGGGATGGACTGCGGGAGTTCTTCGCGTCGTACCCGTGGAGGCGGCTTTGTTTTGCCTCAGACGATCTGGATTCCTGCGCTGCAGCAGTCGCTGAGGGGATCTTGGAGGGCATGGAGTGCTTCATTCCCAACCGCTGGATCCCTGTGGGAGCAAAAAAGCGACCGTGGTTCAATCGGCTCTGCAGAGAAGCTTTGATGCTGAAAGAATCTGCCTACAGAGCCTGGACCACGGCTCGTGCAAATTCAGATCCTAACATCTCTGAGGTGAAACGCAAATTAAATGCCGCCTCGAGGGCCAGCAAAAAAGCAATTGTCAGGGCTAAATTCGACTTCGTCGGCAGAATTGGTGAGCGGCTAGCGGGGTACCCTTCAGGGAGTCGTGAATTCTGGTCGCTTGCCAAAGCTGCCGAGGGAAACTTCTGTAAGTCTGGTTTACCACCTTTGCTTAAACCCGACGGTAGTCTCGCCCAGAGTGCCAGGGAGAAGGCCGACCTTCTGGGTTTTCTATTTGCCTCTAACTCGACCATGAGCGACGGGGGTGCTGTGCCGCCGGACGTTCCGTGGTGTGGAACTTCCATGCCGGAAGTTAAATTTACGCAGCGGGACGTCCGACGGGAGCTTCGTTCTCTGGACGTTCATAAGTCGAGTGGGCCGGACGGTATACCCGCGGTGGTACTTAAGCAGTGTGGTCCAGAGTTGTGTCCGGTACTTACACGTCTTTTCACGCTTTCATATTCCATGCGACAAGTCCCGGCGTCGTGGAAGATCGCGTATGTGCATCCTGTGCCCAAGAAGGGTGATAGGACCGACCCGGCCAATTACAGGCCTATAGCCGTCACCTCCCTATTGTCTAAGGTGATGGAGCGTGTAATTAATGCACAGCTCCTGAGGTACCTTGAGGAAAACGACCTGCTCAGTGACCGGCAGTACGGTTTCCGTCACGGTCGCTCGACGGGCGATCTTCTCGTGTGCCTCACACACCGATGGGCGACGGCTATCGAGAGTAAGGGCGAGGCTCTAGCAGTGAGCCTCGACATTTCTAAAGCCTTTGACCGGGTCTGGCACCGTGGTCTTCTTAATAAATTGCCCTCCTACGGACTGACTGAGAGATTATGCGGATGGGTGTCCAGCTTTTTGGCCGGTAGAAGCATCAGGGCTGTTGTCGACGGCAGCTGTTCTGACTGCATGGCCATTAACGCTGGAGTACCGCAAGGGTCAGTGTTGTCCCCTACTCTGTTTCTGCTGCATATCAATGACATGTTGTCTATTGACGGCATTCATTGTTATGCAGATGACAGTACGGGGGACACTTGTTACACAGGCCGCCCCGGTATCTCTCGGGACGCAGTGGAAGAGAGTCGTGAACAGCTTGTGTCTGAAATCGAGGCTACTCTTACTAGAGTGTCCGATTGGGGTAGACAAAACCTTGTCCAGTTCAACCCTTCGAAGACACAGGCGTGTTTCTTCACCGCTAAGAAAGCCCCAATTACTGTAGCGCCACAATTCCAGGGCACATCTCTTTCCATCTCTAAAAGTATAGGAATCCTTGGTGTTGACATCTCCAGTGACGTTCAGTTCCGCAGTCATTTGGAGGACAAGGCCAAGCTGGCGTCCAAGAAGCTCGGTGTGCTCAACAGGGCGCAGCGGTGCTTTACTGCGGCGCAACCACTGCTTCTCTATAAGTCGCAAGTGCGGCCACACATGGAGTACTGCTGTCATCTTTGGGCGGGGGCACCCGAATATCAGCTTCGTCCATTTGACTCGGTGCAGAGGCGAGCTGTGAGAGTTGTCAACGATCCTATACTGACAGGTGGTGTTGAACCTCTTCGCGACAGGAGAGACTTTGCCTCCTTATGCGTGTTCTACCGCCTGTACAATGGTATGTGCTCAGAGGAATTGTTTGACATGATGCCCACGGCTACGTTCTATCATCGCACCGCTCGCCATAGACAGGGATTTCATCCTCACACCCTACGTCCGGAGCGTTCGAGCACGGTTAGATCCGATAGGGGTTTTCTTCCGCGAACGCTTAGGTTGTGGAATGATCTTCCTGCCTCGGTTTTCCCAAACGCCTACAGTATGGGGTTCTTCAAAAGGGGTCTAAGAAGGTTTTTACAGGGTCGGCAGCGCGAGTGTGGCGCCTCTGGTGTTGCAAACGTTCATAGGCTGCGGTGACCACCAGTCCTTCTGGTGGGCCGTATGCTTGTCTGCCACCTTAGTGGTATAAAAAAAAAAAAAAAAAAAGCACGCGCTGGAGACAGACAGACAGACGGACAGCGAAGTCCTATAATTTCCAATCTCAAGCACGTTCAACGTGACGTCACATTTCTTCGTTTGCACGAATAAGATTTCATTCATTACATAGCGTATGTACTCTCGTTAATTCTACAGACTCGCTACGTAACCAGTTTAACGAGACCTTCTACGAACTCCTTTCCTTAAGTGCTGTACTCGACAAGTGGCTTTCAACTAGTTCTTTTGTATTGGTAGGTAATAAAATAAAGCCACAACGTGTTTCTTTAAAGGACTCGTCTGTAGGTAACGTGTGTGTTCTTTTCATTGAAAAGGTTTACAGGATAATTAAATTAGAACTGTATTTTAAGGACGATAAACTTTGCGAAACGATGTTTTTTCTGTTAGTTATCAGGCTAAGACTATTTGGACAGGAATGGATCGACAGAGGAATTACTTAGTACCTTCATACTTATAGAATTCGGGACTAGGAAGTCCCGAATTCTATAAGTATGAGTGTTAGAAACCGCGATAGTTTAAAAATACTTAGTACTTTGTTGTGTTAAGTCGATCTCATTTCTATAATCGATTGATGATTAGATCACTTAGTAGAGACACTCCAGTTCATATTTACTGGAGATTTAAACCATCTCGGCAGACTTATCAAATCAGATCAGCATATTATGACTGTATTGACAGTCCACTGATTGGCGTGGGTCTCTCCCAATTCACGCCAAAACATAGGGTCCTACGGCTGATATTAGTACTCAAAAAATATTATGTTGGGGGCAAAGTTAAAGGTAGCTTTTAAGTGTATGAGATCTACGCGGTACCATACCAGAATATAAAATTATTTCTACGCGCACTCTAATTATGTCATCGTAATCAAGCAAATGATTTGACCAGGTCGTGCGGACTTAGAAATGTACGAACTACAGACGTAGTACAAACACACATACATCAGTACTGCGTGATATAATTGCTACTCAGAAAATGCAATAATTGTAATGCGATGATTGTATTTTTGTTTCAGATTAACATCTGGTGGAGCTAAGAAAAAAATATCAGGTAATGTTCTGTCTATTTATTCCATTCCTTGAATACGAATCAATTGCTAGTCACGAGGCTGTTTGGTGATATACCTACAAATTATGTTCAGCCCGTGGGCATCGCAAAAGGCGATTAAAGGAATACTTCCACAAAAATATCTATTGCGTCGAGAAGGAAAACTCTAAATAAAACTCTATACCAACCCGTCTGAAATACAAAACGATATCGCTCCAATTCATCCGGTGGGTATTATAAAATAGATTAAACAAATACTTTCACAAAAGTACCCATTGGGAAGAAATGACAACAAACTTTTTCGGTCCGGTTCTGAGCATTCAGCTGTTCTGAGCGTTGCACCTGTAAACAAAGATGACGGACTCAATTCCCATTACGGACCAAATTTTATCTGCGGCGACCGCCACTTGTCAATAAAACAAAATTAATTGAAGTTATATATTTAATACAATTCTGAATCGCGATAGTGTACAATGCGCCCGCTGATGACTATTGAAATAACAGTCCAACACCAACCGTTGAGCTTCGGCCCGCCGCCGGGCTGATCACTTTGACTGGTCCGTTTGTTGGAGTAACATCTCTCTTACCCGTTCCTCTACTAATTTTTTAACCCTCGAAGAAAATGAGAGATTTCCACACCACCAAATTATAAATATTATCATATTCTGTAATTAAATCTCGCCAAATAATGTCAGACTAATTCACTCACATGATTATAATGACTGCGAGTTAACGTAAAGTCGCTGCCATGTAGGTTAATGGCAAGAAAACAGTTATTAACATGACATGTTTGTTTACCAATCAAGCTGTAATGTAGGTATGTTTGGACAAACGGTAGTGAGTAAGATTGAATAATGATAGGGAGTTAAAACGTTTAGTGAAGAATTAAAATCGGGGTTGAGAATATATTATTTTTACGTGTAGAAATCTTCTTGCATGCTATGCCGGTCTGCTACCGGCTAAAACCGCATGGTGCCTTTCCATCTGCTGACGGTTGGGAGCCCTGGATACGCCCGCAGAATAGAAGCTGAGGGGCCCTAATACTATCGTTTTACACCACCCGGCAAGTTATGATTAAGGTGGGTGTAACCAGAGATAATTCCTGTTATTATAATTATGTAAACCTTCATTGCAAACGTAAAATTATTGGCATTTCCTTTGAGAAATACCGACAAATTTTCAAAATAAATGTCTATTATTTTAGAGTGAAAATTATCATAATATTTTCAGAACTCATCGGTAAATGAAAATGAAAAATCTTTATTCATGTAGGTTACAAAATAACACTTATTGAAGGTTGAAACGATTGCTTCTACATTTACATGCACTGCCAAATGCGCAACGCAATAGGTAGAGCCGGATAGAAAAGGACTCGGTATTCCTATGAATTCATAAAATAATTTAGCAATCGATTATTGATACTGTTGATTGATGGCACTTGATGGAACTTGCTACACATATTGAAAAACTTCACTTGTACTGTTCCACAACATTTATTATTGTAATACCTAACCGGTTTCGCCTTTCGGCATTCTCAAAGGCTATTTACTTATTTAGATCATAATTACACTCCGAACGCATTAACAATGACAATTGTTTCCATGTAGGTATACCAACAGACAATGTTGTCAGTTTTCAAATTTACCCCAAAAATTAGGGAGAATGCAAAGTATTAAAATACTTGCAAATCAAATCATTTCCAATCATATTACAATATTTAACAAATTTTAAGGGTTGCCAGTTTACAATTTGTAAAGAAAAAAAATTTTGACTTCTGAAATCAAATAATTACAATTCAAATTTAAAAATTATTAGTATTGTTGAAGTGTCAATAGTGTTAATTAATATATTAAATGTGAATAACTCAAAATGTCCAAACGATTAAATGTCATACACTGCACCAATTTGATTTGTCATATCGAACCATGTCAAGTAAAACTAATACAAATAAATTAAATGTCAAAATATCTAGGTACTCAATTAAATGTCAAATTAACTAATCAAATTAATGTCAGAATATCCTATTAATTAAATGTCAAAATATTCAATCTTATACATATGTAGATGTCATTATCATATCACTGTTTATAATAATGCAGCAAAGGTGAACGGTTCAGGTCTAATTGTTGGTTTAGGATAATGTTCGGGTCAGTATTTAAGAGTCTACCTACTTCGAGTGTCTCAAGAGCGTTCATTTTTCTGCCTTTATCACAGGAATGTAAAGCTTTAAAATTAGTTTTTCGATCAAAACTGTGTCCTTCAGTAAGGAGGTGCTCTGCGAAGTTGGATTCCGTTTTCTTGAGCCTCCAGTCACTACTATGTTCCGAAACTCTGATTTTAAACGATCTCCCAGTTTGACCGACATATTTTTTATTACAATCGGCACACGTCAGCTCGTAAACCCCACTTTTTTGATCTATGGGAGTTGTGTCCTTGTTGTTACAGATCAAATTGTGTAGGCTGTGAGTGGTATAAAATGCTGGCTTACATTCGGAAAGACTCCTAGCGCACCTATATGAGATACTACCGATGTACGGTATGCGAGCCCATCTCTTTCCGTCGGTATTAGAGTTCGTGGGTATACCACCCTTGTATGCTAAATCTCTAACAGTCTTTGCTCGTTTCCGTGATAGGATACTGTCTATTAATTGAGGTGTGAATCCATTATTTATGGCTATCGTTTTAATACAAGACAATTCCTCCTCAAAGTCATTCCGTGACATTGGTATCGAGAGCAACCTATGCACCATTGAATGGAAGGCGGCATGCTTATGACTCTGTGGGTGTCTAGAGCCCACGTGTATCACACTATCAGTAAATGCAGAGCACCTCCTTACTGAAGGACACAGTTTTGATCGAAAAACTAATTTTAAAGCTTTACATTCCTGTGATAAAGGCAGAAAAATGAACGCTCTTGAGACACTCGAAATAGGTAGACTCTTAAATACTGACCCGAACATTATCCTAAACCAACAATTAGACCTGAACCGTTCACCTTTGCTGCATTATTATAAACAGTGACATGATAATGACATCTACATATGTATAAGATTGAATATTTTGACATTTAATTAATAGGATATTCTGACATTAATTTGATTAGTTAATTTGACATTTAATTGAGTACCTAGATATTTTGACATTTAATTTATTTGTATTAGTTTTACTTGACATGGTTCGATATGACAAATCAAATTGGTGCAGTGTATGACATTTAATCGTTTGGACATTTTGAGTTATTCACATTTAATATATTAATTAACACTATTGACACTTCAACAATACTAATAATTTTTAAATTTGAATTGTAATTATTTGATTTCAGAAGTCAAAAATTTTTTTCTGGACAAATTGTAAACTGGCAACCCTTAAAATTAGTTAAATATTGTAATATGATTGGAAATGATTTGATTTGCAAGTATTTTAATACTTTGCATTCTCCCTAATTTTTGGGGTAAATTTGAAAACTGACAACATTGTCTGTTGGTATACCTACATGGAAACAATTGTCATTGTTAATGCGTTCGGAGTGTAATTATGATCTAAATAAGTAAATAGCCTTTGAGAATGCCGAAAGGCGAAACCGGTTAGGTATAACAATAATAAATGTTGTGGAACAGTACAAGTGAAGTTTTTCAATATGTGTAGCAAGTTCCATCTAGTGCCATCAATCAACAGTATCAATAATCTGAAGACAGCAGGTACGGCTGAATTGGTTGATATATATCGAAAATTAAAACTTAAGTTTGCGAAAATCAATGAACACATCTGGTTCAACACGAACTGCAAGAGAGAAAGTTTAATTCCTAAATATATTGATTTAAATATTAAATGTAGTAACTATAAACATTATGTCAAAGATGTGTTACATTTTGCAAACATAAAATGGCTGAATAGCGAAATAAAGTATCTGTATTGCCAGCGTGATAATTTAAGTCTCCACTTGAAAGTTTGTCATATGGAACTTAGTCGGCGGCTACATGTTGTGGAATTCGAAGTCCTGCAGGCAGATGTTTATTGTGAGATGCACTATCTGTCAGCTGTTACTCATAAGAGACACTTGAGTAAATTAGTAAATTTAAGATCACGTCAAATCAACAATAATAAATTTTCATCTACATTATCTTGCCAGAACAAGGAATTTTACCCCAGACTCAAAAATTTTACCAATGTTCAATTCGAAAATAAAGAAATTGAATTGTTGGAGAAGGGTTTGAAGTATTGCCCTAACATTCCGGTATCCCGAAGGGATTTGGATAATTTGGCTGTTGACTTGGACCTGGCAGAGACAGATTTCACAGGGAAGCACGTAGTGTGTAGAACCTTAAAGCAGCAGATAGAACAACAAGAAGAAGGACGTGCTTCGGGGGACCTAAAAACTATTTTGAATATCCGTTCCAAAATCCAACAACATAACCTTGTAATAACAAAAGCGGACAAAGGTAATACAGTAGTCGTAGCAGAAAAACAAGATTACGTAACCAAAGTGGAAACCTTTCTGAGTGACCCATAGTTCATAGAACTGAAGAATGACCCAACTAAAAGGTATAACGAAACAGTAAAGGGAACGCTGCAGACGGCTAATAGCATTTTTGGAAAGGACTCCTTCAAACTGAAGCTGATGAATCCTCAGGCTCCTAAACTTCATGGCTACTACAAGTTACATAAACCTGAAGTTCCCATCCATCCAGTAGTAGCATACACGGGTGCCCCAGCATACAAGATGGCAGCAGAGGTTAACCAATATGGCTTTAGGCCGAAACGATCAACGGGTGACATCCTAGCGTACATAACGCACACCTGGGGTGAGGCTATGGAGAGGCACGGCGAATCTCTGGCTATTGGCCTAGACATCGCAAAAGCCTTTGATAGGGTATGGCATGCGTCGCTTCTTTCCAAGCTGCCGTCATATGGTTTATCGCATCAGTTGTGCCGCTGGTTGGCCAGCTTCCTGAACGGGCGACGGATTCGGGTCCTCTGTGATGGTCAGGCTTCCTGTTTTTTTTCAGGTAAATGCCGGAGTACCACAGGGATCGGTATTGTCCCCAACTCTCTTTCTTCTTCATATCAATGACATGCTGTCCCTTGGGTGCATTCATTGTTATGCGGATGACAGTACTCTTCATAGGAGCTATTCTGGCCGTCCAGCGGCGGGGCGAGGCGACGTGGATGAGAAGAGACGACAACTCGTGGCGGATCTCGATCTGGACCTGGGCCGCATTGCCCAATGGGGTTCAGACAACCTGTTCGAGTTCAATGCCAGAAAAACACAGGCGTGTGCGTTTACAGCTAAGAAGTCCCCATTCCTACCCCTGCCCTCTCTTCAGAGCATTACAATTCCACTAAAGGACAACCTGGAGATCCTCGGTATAGAGGTCCGGCGTGAGCTCAATCACAAAAACTACATAGAGAGCTGTATTGGTCTGGCCTCGCGGAAACTGGGAATCCTGAATAAGGTGAGACGGTATTTCACGCCACATCAGAGATGTTTACTGTACAAGACGCAGATTCGTCCCTGCGTCGAGTACTGTTCTCACCTTTGGGATGAATCCGCGAGGTACTTGTTAGACGCGCTTGACGCTATGCAGAGACGTGCTATCCGAATAATTGGTTGTCCTGAGGTGACGGGAGGCCTCGAACCTTTGTCGCAGCGAAGAACCATAGCGTCCTTGGCTGCCTTCTATCGAATGTATCACGGCGAATGTTCTGAAGAGCTCTTCAACCTGATCCCACCATCTCCTTTCCGATCCCGAACAACGCGTGCCGGGCAGAGATGCCACTCATACACAGTGGAGAGAATCTTCGCCAGAACCGAGCGTTTCAAAAGATCGTTCCTCTGTCGAACTATAAAAACATGGAACGACCTGCCCGCACACGTCTTTCCCTCATCTTACAATCCCGGGTTCTTCAAGAGGAGCGTGAAGAGGCACATCACAGGGCCGCCAACTTGAGGACCACTGTTAGAAGTGGCCCCCAATCGCTAGATGCGCCACTGCTTTCTTACCATCAGGCTGGTGGCGACGTCAAATTGGCGAGCTGAATATAAAAAAAAAAAAAAAAACTGTTCTGACTGTTCAAACAGCATACGAACTTTGTACCTGCCCATACTATTAAAAATAGTCTTGAACTGGTTAGTAAGATAGAAAACGTTCGGGTACCGGACAAGGCCATGCTAATTTCATTCGATGTTAAAAATCTGTTTCCAAGTATACCCATAAACGAATGTAAAGGTGCCATCAAAGATATTTTAATTCAATCGGTAGTAGATCCTCAAATTTCCATAGATTTATAGCATGCCATGTCTGTGTGCCTGGACCAAAATTAATTTAAATTTTGTAATAAATTTTATAAGCAGGTCAATGGCCTTGCTATGGGTAGTCCCCTCTCACCACTCTGTGCAGATATTTTCATGAACCACATTGAAGAGCAGATCTTGAACAACATTATTTACAGACGGTTTATTATTTATTGGTATAGATATGTAGATGACATTATTTGTTTATGGACGGGAGATTTTGACATTTATTAATAGCATTAATTCTAATATTATATTTACAATAGAAGTAGGACATAATAAAATCTATTTTCTAGATATTTCCATTAGCTTAGTTGACCAAAGACATACATTCAAAATTTATAGAAAACCTACATTTACTGATAGTGTGATACACGTGGGCTCTAGACACCCACAGAGTCATAAGCATGCCGCCTTCCATTCAATGGTGCATAGGTTGCTCTCGATACCAATGTCACGGAATGACTTTGAGGAGGAATTTTCTTGTATTAAAACGATAGCCATAAATAATGGATTCACACCTCAATTAATAGACAGTATCCTATCACGGAAACGAGCAAAGACTGTTAGAGATTTAGCATACAAGGGTGGTATACCCACGAACTCTAATACCGACGGAAAGAGATGGGCTCGCATACCGTACATCGGTAGTATCTCATATAGGTGCGCTAGGAGTCTTTCCGAATGTAAGCCAGCATTTTATACCACTCACAGCCTACACAATTTGATCTGTAACAACAAGGACACAACTCCCATAGATCAAAAAAGTGGGGTTTACGAGCTGACGTGTGCCGATTGTAATAAAAAATATGTCGGTCAAACTGGGAGATCGTTTAAAATCAGAGTTTCGGAACATAGTAGTGACTGGAGGCTCAAGAAAACGGAATCCAACTTCGCAGAGCACCTCCTTACTGAAGGACACAGTTTTTATCGAAAAACTAATTTTAAAGCTTTACATTCCTGTGATAAAGGCAGAAAAATGAACGCTCTTGAGACACTCGAAATAGGTAGACTCTTAAATACTGACCCGAACATTATCCTAAACCAACAATTAGACCTGAACCGTTCACCTTTGCTGCATTATTATAAACAGTGATATGATAATGACATCTACATATGTATAAGATTGAATATTTTGACATTTAATTAATAGGATATTCTGACATTAATTTGATTAGTTAATTTGACATTTAATTGAGTACCTAGATATTTTGACATTTAATTTATTTGTATTAGTTTTACTTGACATGGTTCGATATGACAAATCAAATTGGTGCAGTGTATGACATTTAATCGTTTGGACATTTTGAGTTATTCACATTTAATATATTAATTTTAACACTATTGACACTTCAACAATACTAATGATTTTTAAATTTGAATTGTAATTATTTGATTTCAGAAGTCAAAATTTTTTTTCTTTACAAATTGTAAATTGGCAACCCTTAAAATTAGTTAAATATTGTAATATGATTGGAAATGATTTGATTTGCAAGTATTTTAATACTTTGCATTCTCCCTAATTTTTGGGGTAAATTTGAAAACTGACAACATTGTCTGTTGGTATACCTACATGGAGGATTCTTTGGCGGGAATTTGAAAAGAGCGCGCGTAATTTTTTTTTCAAATCTTACTAAATAATTAATTTTAATTTGTAAATAGTAAAAGTCTTGTGTATAATACTCATTTATTATTGATAATTCTTTTTTGATAATGGAGGAGGACGAGGGAGGGGGTGCTGCTCCCCCAAACCCTAAAGTAAGGAAGAGAAAGGAGGATTCATCACGGACTGACGGCGGTGGCGGTGAGGAAAGTGAATCACTTTATTTACCATTTTTAAAACCGTCATATCGTAGACTTTACCCAGAACATTCAACAAATATTGAATTTAACGTCTTTGTAGAAAGCAGGGAAAAAGAGCGCCTTGGGAATAAAAGTCCCATTTACCTCAACCACATCTTTGCCTCGGAAGTAAAGGGAGTGGTGGCGATTCGTCGCATAAATGCCAACAAAATAGTGGTAGTATTTAAGCAGTGCAACACAGCAAATAATTTACTTACCAATGAACATTTCCTAGACAAATACAAACTGAAAGCCTACATACCAGCCGCTCAAATTGAGCGAATCGGTATTATTAGACATGTCCCATCAAACATCTCAAATAAAGAGCTATACAGAAAATTATCATCAATATATGAAATAGTAGCAGTACGGAGATTCACTAAGAAAGTGGGATCAAATTGGACCCCACTTCAAACTGTCAGTATTACATTCCTGTCAAATACACTACCATCTAATGTTCAGTATGATTTGTTCTCATATAAAGTGTACGAATACATCCCACCTCTTCAGCAGTGCTATCGCTGCTTCAAATTTCACCACTCAGCCAAGGTATGTAACGGCAAACAGCGCTGTAGCTGTTGTGCAGGTGACCACAGCTATAAAGAGTGTGACAAGCCCAGCGAGCTTTGCTGTGTTAACTGCGGTGGCGCTCACTTGGCAGTATCTAGGACATGTCCAGTCAAAATGAGGAAACTAATTGAAAAAAAAGAAAAAATTAGCTATTCTAGTGTAGCAAAAACTAATGATGACAAAGATTTTCCTTCTTTGCCAGATAAGTCCTGGATAAATAAGCCTGTAAATAAGCCTGTAAATAAACCTGTAAATAAGTTAATTGAAACTAAGACTGATAGAACTCTGTCTGAGAAACAGAGTAGTTCATCTGATGTAATTAAACAAATTTTAGGTAATAAAGATATAATAATGGCTCTTGTCAATACCCTAGTACAATTAGGAAATAAAACAGATGATGTACCTATCACCACAACATCTATTAAGGAGATGTTATTAAAAAATTTATCATTTTAACCTATGGATTTAAGTTCTTCCAATATTATTTCTCAATTACGGATTGCACAGTACAATATACAAAGTGCCAATAGCAAAAAACAACTTTTGATAAATTTTTTACATAACAAAACTATTGATATTTGTTTACTGAATGAAACATGGTTCAAAGATAATCAACGGTTCAATTTTAGCATACCTGGTTACAATATACACTTTAAAAACTCAAGTAATAAACATAACGGTGTAGCAATTTTAATAAGACCTTATTTACAATACAATGTTTTGGATACAACTTTTTATGAGGAAATACAAACTATTGCTATCACGTTATCAACGAAATTAGGAAACATTACTATTTTAAATGTATACTGTCCTCCTAAAAGTAAACACATTTGATTGAACAGACTGCAGAATATCATATCCAATCTTCCAAAGCCCATATTTGTTAGTGGAGACTTCAACGCTCATCACATTGCCTTTGGGTGTTTGTGTACAAGAGGCCGCGGCCGAGATTTGTATAATATAATAGACGATAGTGATTTATGCATTTTAAATGATGGTAGGTTCACTACAGTCGGTAGACCTTCATGCAATCAATCAGCAATTGATGTTACTTTTGTCAGTGCTAACCTGGCACCAATTTGTGAGTGGTCCATACATGACGATGCCATGGGCAGCTACCACTACCCAACAATCACTAATATCGCAATATGTGTCGACAAGTACCAAGTTAATCCTCCTGTCGCAAAGTTTCTGTATAACAAAATGAGTGAAACGGATTGGCATAAATTTCGTGATGTATCGGAATCTATTTTTGAAGACCTGTCATTGACCATTGACAGTCCAGAATTTCAACTTGATCCAATGTCTGCATATCTGGCTTTTTGCACATGTCTGAATAAGCTTAAAGAATTACTTATCCCAAAGTTTGTTAAAACGAGTAACTTTAAAAGTAGGCCACCAGCACCCTGGTGGAATGAAACATGTGAAAAAAGCGTTAAGGCATCCTACAATGCTTTAAGAAAATATAGAAGTGATCCGTCTATGGCTAACTATATTGAATATAAAAAACTAGATGCATTAAAAAAGCGAACTATTTCTGAACAAAAAAGAAGTGGTTGGAATGATTTTTGTAATAAATTTAAAGGAACACTCCGTTAAGCACTATTTGGAATTTAATTAAACGGTTTAGGGGTTTGAAGGCTGGAAATAGATCTTATAAGGATGAATTCGTACAGCCATTTTTATCAAAATTGACAGAATCCGGTAATTTGATAGAGTTCAATTCATTTTCTAAATACTTTACTGTAAATAATAATAATCCCGACTCAGTGGTCCTATTGAATGACTTTACATGGAATGAACTAACAATGAGTTTGCAATCTAGGAAAAACACAACTCCAGGTCTTGACGATTTCCCATACATTTTAATCAAAAATCTTCATCAATCTGTACAAAATCTATTCCTCAAAATTATTAATATGCTATGGTCTCAAAAACTTGTTCCTGAACACTGGAAAACTCAGTGTGTCATTCCAATTCTCAAAGTAGATAAGCCACCTGAACTTTCAAATTCCTATCGACCCATCTCATTGTCGTCTTGTCTTGGGAAAATATTCGAAAATATGCTTAAAACTCGTATTGATTGGTATGTTGAAGCTAATAACATTATTCCTCAAATTCAGTATGGATTTCGTAGAGGTCGCAGCTGCGTAGACAGCTTCACTTCTCTTGTCGCGGATTTGAAAAGAGCCAGAAATATGCGGTTAAATACTGTATGTGTATTTTTAGATGTCCAAGGTGCTTTTGACAGTGTGGACCCTGGAATTTTGGTTGAGGTTCTGACTGGCAATCTAGGTATTCCTGGTCAAGTTTCAAAGTGGATACACGAGTTTTTAAACAGTAGAATATTGTATGTGAAACACAACAATATTCTGTACGGCCCAGAAATAGCTTGTAAAGGGACGATGCAAGGTGCTACCCTTTCACCCCTGTTGTACAATTTGTATACTTGTGAGATATGTAAATATATAAGTGTAGAGAATGTACAGATTCTTCAGTTTGCTGATGATTTAGTTATATATAGTTCTGATAGTCAGCTAACTAAAACAATAAACAATATAAATGTAGCATTGGAACAACTGAAAGTCTACTACCATGATAAGCTGCATTTAAAAATAAATGCTGCCAAAAGCAGTATGATGATTTTCAGTGATGACATCCCTTGTACAAATGTTACTTACAATGGTGACACTATAGATAGGGTTACTCAACACAAATTTTTGGGCGTCGTCTTAGATCAGAAATTAAACTTCGAGGAGCATATTAAATATATATCCAAAAACGCCTTAAGAGCCGTTAATATCCTTCGATGCTTAGCTGGCGTCTCATGGGGTGCAGACCCAAAAACTCTGTCTATATTGTACAAGGCAATTGTAAGAAGTCACTTCGACTACAGCACTTTAGCATATGTAAATAGTTCTTATGTACATAGATTAGATGTTATTCAAAACAAGGCCCTAAGAATTATTTCTGGAGCAATGTGCTCAACTCCAATTAGAGCAATGGAAATCGAAACTAAAATAATGCCTCTCATTATGAGACGGATAATGTTAGTTGAAAGATATTGCTTGAAATTACTAGCATTAGAGAATAGTGAAGTTACACGGAAAATTATTCCCCAATCAATTACCATATCAGAACCGCTAACTTCTGCCGATGAACTGTTGAGAGGCATCTCCCCTCAACTAAGTAGAGTATTTTTACACATTCAAAAACAGTGCACTCAAATTAGACGACAATCCCAATGGCCATGTTACTCTCACTCAATCAATAGCATAATTTTTCCCATGACGACTGTCACTCATGAAGTTTCATGCAACCACGATATTTTACAATTCCTAGACGATAATCCTCATTATTATACATTGTATACTGACGGAAGTAAGTCTAAAGATCATGTAAGATCTGCAGTATTTGATCCACAGACGAATTTCTCTCAAAGCTATGTTTTGGATAATAATTGTTCCATATTTACCGCAGAGGCATAATGCAGTTTTAGAAGCACTCAAATTAATCTACCATCTAAATACCAGCAAACACTTGTTAATTTTAACTGATTCCTTAAGTCTAATAGAAGGTTTAAAAAACCTAAAGATTAACTATAAAACGAATTACATTCTATACCTAATTAAAGAGTGTATATATAAATTACACATGACAAAAATCGATGTTGCTTTTATGTGGATACCCTCTCATAGAGGTATAACTGGCAATGAGATAGCCGATAAAACTGCATATGAAGGGATTAATTCATTAGATGTTAAGCTAGTGGTTAGTGTCCCGCTGACAGATTACTACAGCTCTATAAATATAAAAATATTGGATGAGTGGAAAAGCATGTGGAAGAAAGACCAAGAGGAAAAAGGAAAATGGTATGGTTCTCTGCAAGAAGATATACCAGCACACCCATGGTACTGGAAATTGGAGTCAGCAAGTCGCGACTTCATAACGACCATAAACAGACTTCGATTTGGACATACCACCACTCCCTCCCACCTGGCTAGGTTGGGAATTGTGTCAGATAATAGGTGCAAAGACTGCAATACTCCACAAGCGGATATTGAACATTTATTTTTCTCCTGCCAAACATACAATCTGCAAAGACTGATACTCGCTAGTGAAATTAGTGAAGTTTTATTGAATGATTCCTCCCGCCGCTTGCATGATTTATTAAGAAATGTGAAGTGCTACAAACACTTATTTGATTTTATTAAAAATACTATTGGAAGAATTTAATTATCCGCCGTGTATATAATACAGTGCAGTGAACAAAGTGAAAAGTACAAACAAGTGTAAAGTGAACGCTTTTAAAAAACAAAGACATGGCTTAAAGGTCTTGTAACCAAGCCAAAACAATTTATAAAAAAAAAAAATATACCTACATGGAAACAATTGTCATTGTTAATGCGTTCGGCCGCCTTTGAGAATGCCGAAAGGCGAAACCGGTTAGGTATTACAATAATAAATGTTGTGGAACAGTACAAGTGAAGTTTTTCAATAAATTTAGCAATCCATTATAATTAAATAATTTAGATGAACCATTTTCCTCAGGAGAAAAAGAATCCTTATAATAAATCCATTCTATGTCTGGGAGTTCAATAAAGTTACATTTTATGTTTCTTGGAAAAGGCAAAGCTTGTCAATATGTAAAAGATATTTTCATTCCTTCTATTCGAAAAGAATCACTTTGCTCCACGATAACGGGGCGCAAAATAGCTCTTTTCTGTTAAGAGCTTTTTAGCGGGCGGCAAAGCATTTGAATTTGGAACTTGAAAATTTCATAGAAATCGAACACAAATTGTATGAATTACTGGCAGGTAAGTAGGCTGCACAGCGCGGTGTCCTGAGCTAACTTAAAAAAAACTAAAGAGCGCCATTTATCTGTTCGTATTCGTCATTATTAATGTTCTTGTAATCAGTAAACATCTATATTTATAAAGATCAATGCCACTTTTCGTTGTAATTTTATAACTCAAGAGCGGGCTCACCTATCTAGACGAAATGTTTAGGCTTTGTTCAGACTGTTTAGTAGATGGTTTATGTGAAGTTTGCACAAAATCGGTCGAGCGGTTTTTCATTTATCACGCAAACGAAGTTGCGCGGGTCAGCTAGTATTTTATAATAAGTTCTACGTCAAGTAATGAAAGTGACAATCCATGAACTCCTGGAACAATAACTATAGAAGGTAACTACGTCGTACAAAACTTATGTTTTCTCATAGAAAGGGATTGAAAAGTAGAGTATATTACTCGAGGGCAAATTATTTTTACCTCGGGCGGTGTACTTTGAATCCCTCACTGCGCTCAGGATTCTACGTTAGAATCCCTCGCTAAGCTCGGGATTCTATTCTAGAATCCTTCGCTTCGCTCGTGATTCAAAGTAGCGCCCTCGCCGTAAAAATACTATTTTGCCCCCTTGTTATACAATCTACTATTGCACTCTCGGGGTTTTCTTTTCCAATAGTCAATGTAAGACTGTCGAACACATTTTACAGACTACAGAGTTATGCTCCCATCCATAACTCCCAACCATAGGCTGTTGGGCGTTACGTGAGGTTTTTTAGTCGGTAGGAGTCCGCCATAACATCCATAAGGATTTTCCCTCACGTTAAACAAAAAAAAAGGGCCGTAATAAAAAAACCCGACCCAACAACGATTCTTAAAGAAAATATTTGTCGTTGAAGGGAGTGCTAATCATATTTAATCCTAATCTTTACTTAAATGACGTACTCATAGATCAACATTTTCCTTGTATTAATATTTTATGCCTGCCGTTCGTGGGCTCTAATTCCAGGACGGGCCACGTACTGTGTGATCCACCAATCGTATTTTGGAAATTTAGTTAGCTAATTTCTATGGGCCTATAATTTGTAAAAAAATTGCAAATGCAATTGCATATTTGTATATTCATTTGCAAATTTAAACCATCCTCAGCGGTAACTCTTTAAAAGGTAAAATCTAGTTATGCATATTCTCCGTAAATTTTCAATATTTTTCCGAATGCAGTGCTCGCACCCTGATTTCCGAAATGCAATAAAAATAATAAGATCGCGAACCCGACCAAATTAACTTGTTCCTACTTGATGTGCATGCTTATTAATTTGCTCTTGAGTAAAGTTTTTATCAATTTGGATTCCATACCAAAAGAGTCAAAACGGGACCCTTATAATAAAACTGCCCTGTTTCTCTGGCAATTTGTGTGTCTGCCTGGCTCCGGCTGTAGCTCAAAAACAGTGACAGCTAGAGAGTTGAAATTTTTACAAATATGTAATGTATTTCTGTTTGTCGCTGTAACAACAAAATACTAAAAACAGAAAAAGAAAACAAACATTTAAGGGAGGCTTTCATAGAACAAAGGTGATTTTTCCGGTTTTTGGCATGGGAACCTCAGTGCGTGAGTTCGACTTGCACTTAGCCGGTTTTTTATTAATTTGTGTGAAATTTGATTCCTACCTTGTATACGAAAAAAATAGCGTTTGATTTCTCATAAAAAATATCATTTCATTTTGCATATTCAGCCATATTTCTTGAATTTTTCAAGCATTTTTTATGCATATGTGCATGTATATATCATACTTTTTATATTGCATATATACGGGTCTCTAATCAGTCTAGCTTATGGTAATATTAGATTAGTTTGGGCTAAATGCGGGCTGTTTTTAATTTATTATTGTTCTGTTCACCATACCCACCTCACCAATTCGCCCATATAATAGCTCGCGACGATGTCAAGATCATATGGATTCCGCACATCAAAAAAAAAGATTCAGCCGTTTCTGTAGCAGTAATATTATTTCGAATATCCAACTTAATACAATTAGCACACGCATGTCAACTTCGGTGACAAATGGTGAAAATAACGTAACACTATTCATAGAAAAAGAAACATGTTTGCTAAATGTTGATGTGTTGATGGTAAATGTTATTTCACGACCAAAATATTCACTGTGAGTACAAGAAATGAGGCCCTTATTAGTAAAATTCGAGTGTGATCGAGTGATTTTTTTACTTTAAAAATAAATACATACACATAGTTAGGTTCTTTTCCCCGACAAAGTAAGCAGAGGCTTACTGGGCTCTATACATGTATAATTATGTATATGAGAAAGGTATGACTGCCTCTATGGCATAGTCAGTAGTGATACCGCCCGCGGTGAGGTCCTGGGTTTGATTCCTGGGTCGGTACAAATATTTGTGTGATCCACAATTTGTTTTGGAGTTTGGGTGTTTTCTATGTATTATACGTATGTATTTAGAAATATTTAAGTATGTATATTAGTCGTATAGATATCATAGCACAAGCTTATATTAGCTTAATTTTGGCAAGATGATGTTGTGTGTGAATGTGAACATATTTTTATTTTATTTATTTACTAGCTGTTACCCGCGACTTCGTCCGCGTGGAAATTATGTTATAAGCAAAGTTTGAACCGTATTCTATTTGAGCCTCTAGGATAAGTCGTAACCAAAATGTGGGAACAAATTTAGGACATCCTCCAACTTACCCGGGGAGTTATGCGCTAGATGGATTTTTTTAACGTGAGGAAAATCCCACATGAATATACTATGACTCCCACTGACTAAAAACCACTCGTATCCTACCTAACAGCCTACGATTGGGAGCCCCGGGTAAGCCCTCTAAAGGATACCTTAGGACTGCGCTAGATGGATAGGAAGAGACCTCATGGTTTTAGTGGGTCCAAGGCCGGTATGACGTACGTGTTTATTAATTAGCCCCTTTAATAATTATAAGAGTAAGTAGTATGGTGAAGCGCGAATACGAAACGTTTGTTAGATTAGGGCCACAGACTGAAAACTTTACGCATAATCGGAAGAGTTGAGACGATAACACTAACGCTAACGGTAGCCAGTAAATGGCAGTCGTTAAACCAAGTTGAAGACCTTATAGATTTAATAATTTTCAAAAGTAGGCAGTACTAACGCCTGTCCATTTCAACACGGCAATGCGGCTCACCACCTATTACGTTACGTGGGACAAATTAAAAAAAGGTAAACATATAATATGCCTCGATACCCCTTTGGGGATAAAGGCGTGACCGTATGCATGTACTTATTATGTTTAAGGTGATTTAATTTATGTACCCATGTCACTGTAGCCAAAGCAACATTTTTCAGTAAAGTTGTTTTAAGAATGTTCATTATAAACAACGTTTCTGTGGCGTGTTGGCTTAATCATAAAAGAGCTGCTTAATGGTTGTGGCTATTGTAAAATAATTCAGTCCGCGCCGAAGAATAGACTTAATCTTTAAGCTCTTTTTTGATTAAGCAAACAGGGCAGTTTCACACGCTGCTTGATGAGTCTGATGAAGAAATACCTCTCCTTTCATAGATCTTATGTGACGTACACGAAGTTGCGAGAGTTAGCTAGTCTATACATATAGTAAAACTGTTGAGGGTCGAGAGTCGACTGAAGCCGAAAATGAAATTACATTTTTCATGTGTGTCTGTCTGTCTGTATTCCGAATAAGTATCACGCCGAAGTTTCTCAATGGATTTGAATGAAACTTAGTACAATCAGAGCTTATAAACTGAGAAAGGTTCTAGGATACTTTTGATCTCGATATTTTGCGCGGTTCCTTTGGGAGAAGGGATGAAAGACAAAACGGTTTTTTAGTTGTTACTTCTCAATGCGTTTTCGGATTACAATTTTTTTTTTTAGTGTTATAAAGGGAATACTGTAAGGAATGTTTCACGCAAGTTTCCATGTTGAAGGTTTTCTAGTTCAGGAATTAGAGACATCCCAACTTTCGCAAAACCTAGAATTCAAGGATCCCTTTGAATGTGAGGGTAAATCTAAACTGGCGTGTTGGCTTAATGATAAAAGAGCTTAATGATTAAGGCTATTGTAAAATAATTCAGTCCGCGCCGAAGGCGTTCACTCACGCCCCCCCCCCCCCCCCCTTAAAAGCAGGATCGCACCCGAAACCCCCAAAGACGCGGCATAGCACCCGAACCACCTCCTAGGCGAGGACGCAGTGGCGGCCGTGGGTCTGCTGGGAGTCCTGGGACATCCTTCCGAGGGCTTACCCGGGGCTCCCAACCATAGGCTGTTAGGCGTTACGTGAGGTTTTTTAATTGGTAGGAGTCCGGCATAGCATCCACGATGGATTTTCTTTCAAGTTATATAAGTATACTACATATTACATGGCTTGTACAATAGTATAGCGTAGCCTGAAATTTGATTTATATTAGTGTGAGCTATAAGATCTAGAAAACTGATAAACTTACTTATTATGTTATATACTAAATGCATATTTAAAAACAAACACGTACTCTTATGAATTTGATTATTATTCTTTATCAAGCCTATAAATTACTACTACTAATCTTTACAGTTAGGTACTTTTGATTGTTGCCCGTAAATACATAAACAAATATATTTTGTGTCTGTCAAGCCGTTAGAATAATTATATGAAAGAATATGAAATATAATTTCATTGACTGCCTCTGTGGCGTAGTCGGTGTAGTGATACCGCCTGTCGCGCCGGAGGGCTTGGTTCGATTTCTAGGTTGTTCCAATTAGTTGTGTGATCCACAAATGTTTGTTTCGAAGTTTGGGTGTTTTCTATGTATAATATGTATGTATTTAGAAATATATAAGTATGTATATCAGTCGTCTGGATATCGTAGCAAACACAGAATTTAATTTTTCTCTAGCGGGCCTCCAAGATATTTAGCGTGATAATATGTAAGCGGTGTGTAAAACCGATCTCTTTTACTACTATTAGGACAAGGAATATTAGATTCCTGCAACGTTTTAGTTTAATCAATCCACATACTTACATATTTCATTACCCTCTGCCTAGTCCCTAGGATATGTAGCGTGATAATATATAGCCTATTTAAAGATCGTACCTCTAGATTGCTATTCAAATAAAAGATTAATTAAAATTATTCAGTAATTTCTGTATTTTGCAAAAATATACAAACAGATTTTCATTGTTCTCTGCCGAGCTCCTAAAAAATTTAGCGTAATAATATGTTGTCTGAGTGTAAAACCTATCTCCTACTAATATTTCTGCTACGTTTTAGTTAAATCAATCCAATGGTTTAAACATTTCATTGCTCTCTGCTTAGTCCCTAGGATATGTGGCGTGATAATATATAGCCTATTTTAAGACCACACCCCTAAGTAATATTTGTGCAAAATTTGAACCAAATCTGTTCAGTACTTTTCGAGATCTTTCCGGACAAAGCAAAGCAAACAGACAAACAGACAAACAGACAAAAAAAATTCTAACTATATTTTCAGCTTCGGTATCTTATGTAGAACACCCAGCGAGTATTTTTTTGTTAATATTTCCAATGTACAGTTTTGGCTTTTCTATCATTTTATTATCATTTTATTATATGTATAGATGTATGTATTTGGAAATGATATAACATACATATAGTCACGCCTTTATCACTGAAGGGGTAGACAGGATCATAGAATACGCTCACATTTCACCTTATAGTTTTATGTCTCAGGTGGTGGTAACCCTATTGCCATGTTGGAATAGACAGGCGCAGGTCGAGACAATCCACAGTTGAACTTTCTCAAGCCGATTACGAGGCCTTCAACTTGGCTTAATGATTGCCATTTTACTGACAACCGGGTTTCATTTCGAGTTTTCCTTCTCTACGCAATAGATCGTTTTGCGAAAGCGTTGTCTTAGTGACCTCTTACAACACACTCGGGATGAATTGGGGTGACGACATTTTGTACTCTTTACCGTTGCTATACGGGGGCATATTTTTTATAATATAAGTTTCGTTTCAATCCCATAGCGCATGCTTATATTCAAGGATCCAAAAATTGCCCCGGGTAAGCACTCGGAAGGATGTCCCCAGGACTCCCAACAGACTTACGGCAACCACTGCGGCCTCACCTTGGGATTTTCTCTCCTGCTTCCTCACGTTTCTAACTTCGATAAAAAATATATTTAAGAAACAAATTTTAAACATCGAATTAGCAATCCCCTTACAGTAATTTCAATATCAAAAGCAGATCCTTCAATCGTTCTTTTCGACATTTTTAAAAGCGTCTCTTTTCTTAAAAACGATTACGATTTGGAACTCTTATTCATCTTGTGAAGCGTGTGACAACATTTTAAACCAAATTTGACGTGAATAAAAGGACAATTTATTCGGTATAAATTGCTAAAAATATAATTGATTGGACTGATTTACAAATGAAATTACTTATTATTTTATGTTTTATTTTTTGGCTCTTCCAACTCAAAAGGTTGCCGAGCCCTGTCCTAGGTCAATGGCAACTACCCTATTCATTTTGATTACCTTGAAAATGTCACTGCCAATGATGAATGACAAACAAAGTGATTCTATATCTAAGGGTTTGGGTTTATAGGGGCAATTATCGTCTTTCATATATTTTCCTTTTTACAATAATATTCGTCTGCAGTATCTTTTTTCGCAATAGTACAATTCCTACACGACTATCATACACTAACACCATATATCATTTTCTCAAAGTGTCTCTTTAACAAATAATAAAACCATCACTTTGTCATTCTCATCACGCCCTTAAACTTCTCAAATCGCCTTACGTCTCTAAGCTTCTTACCTTTAGCCTTGCAAGGATCCATTGCGAATTTTTTGTGACAGTTTTCTGTTATATATTGAGGGAAAAAAGACTGTTTCAATAGCCTTTTATAATATATATATATATATATATATATATATATATATATATATATATATATATATATATATATATATATATATAATAGGCTATGAACACCATCAAGAAGGCTTTATCGATTGAATTGAAAAACGTGAAACTTTCACCTTACCTTTACCTACTGCTTTTTCAACAGTTAGATAAAGGGTTTGAGAAAAAGATGAAACTGTTAAATTTATCTCTTTGTTGTGTGTACTACTTTGCATTATTTTTGCAGTTTCCGTTTTAAGAGCTAAAGCTTAGAGATTTAAAAAAGCGTTAGCATACTAAAACTCAATCAAAAATTTAATGAGAACATCGTAAATTGAATGTTTATATAGGTGCGATTCTATACATTCGTGCCGTACAACCTAACTAAGTTGCCGGTAGATAAGGCCTACGTCGCCCCAAGACGTAATGTGGTGGAAGAATTTGACGGTCGAGAGTAGTGTCTCGGTGGTCCTACGGTTAGGGCGTCCGGTCCGGCAAACCATATGACGCAGGTTGAATTCCTGCTCGAGACCGAAATTTTTTCACATAAAATATGTAAAAAAAAAAGAGTTCAAGGTCATATTCTGGCTTCTTTTAGGAATCGTTGCATCCCAAAAAAGCTCATGTGTTATTTCAGACAACAACCTATCCCTGTACCAAATTTCAGTATTATCCGTTCAGTCATTAGAGCGTGATGAAATGACAAATATCTGCACAAACACATTTTCTTATTGGTAAGATTCAGAATTAGATGCCACATTATTAGAACACTCATATCCATAATATATCTAATGAACAAAACATAGATCAAAATCGCAATCGATAAGTAGGTATTCGATTGTATGAAAAACGCGATCGAGTCATTACAGTAACGATATCGGCATTATTCTGATGAAAAAAGTAATACACGTCATTGGTAACTGAACCATTTTGATAATGCAACCACAGAGCAACGCGACCGTACTAGAGGAGTAGGCAATGACATAGAGTGTTTGCTCTATACATATCTGTCTGTCATGTGTTGCGAGGGGAAATTGTATTCTTACATCACTACAAAAGCAAGCGGCTGTCGCTATGGAACTTACACAAAACAATTAAAACAATACACTCATACTCGTACTTTCAGACATACATGTATATACTTACATATTTCTCATACATACATACGAATAATCACGCCTTTATCCCCGAAGGGGTAAGCATGGTTTACGCTCACATTTCACCTTATAGTTTTATGTCCCACGTAATAGGTGGTGAGCCTATTGCCGCGTTGAAATGGACAGGCGCAGGCTGTGACAACCCACAGTTGAAATTTTTCAAGCTGCCTAAAAGACATTCAACTTGGCTTAACAATTGTCATTTTACTGACAACCAGATTTAATTTCGAGTTTTCGTTCTCTACGCTATGGATCGTTTTGCGAGTGTTCCCGTAGTCGCCTCTTTCGACACCTGCTTGGAATGAATTGGGGTGGCGACATTTTGTACTTTTCCTGTCGCCACACGGGCATTATTTTTCATAAATGTGTGTTTATAACAGTAATCCTTTTGGAGTACGCTTTGACAGAGGGAATAGTCCTCTGCGCCTTCCCTTACTTCCCTCGGTAGCAATACGACCAATGAGTTTTATCGGTATGAAAGTCATTAGTCATGTTGCTCTATGCCACAGAATAAATAAATGAGAGTAACAAAAGTGCTTCAACGTATTTCATCAAGTACCAATTCAAGATGTGACGTCATTATCGGTCTCCCTTGACACGAAACCCGTTGTTTTAGAGTTAATTAACATGTCTACATTGTTATCACTGTCTGTTTGTCGAAAAAAAACGGTATGAGAGAGATATTATGTGATGGAGTGTTTGACAAATAAGATAAAAATGTTGGTTTTTGTGTGAAAGTAATCGGTCAAGTACCAGTTGAACTTGATTTTTTTATAACACTAAGGCGGCAGACAAGCTTACGCCCCACCTGATGGTAAGGGTCATCGTAACCTATGAACGTTTGCAGCACCAGAGGCGATACACTCGCACTGCCGACCCCACAAGAACCTTTTAAAGCCTTTTGAAGAATCTCAACCCCTATGCGTTTGGTTAAGGGTGGTTGAAATAATACAATTATTGTCTAAAGACGTTCAAGAACCAAAACTTTATTGATAGAGCTAATTCTCTTACTTAATTATTATTAACTAGGTGTTCACCGCGGCTTCATCCGCGAAAAAGTCGTTATCGCGTAAAATTATTACCTTCATTTTGTGCAGGCAGTTAAAAAGTAACCTATGTCCTTTCCTTGGACAAAAACTATCTCTGTACCAAATTAGATCAAAATCGGTTTAGCGGTTTAGACGTGAATTCTTTTTTCCTAGAGTAAGTGCGATTTTATTGTTATGACGTTTCACACCCGCGTGCGAATGTAATCAGTATACTCTGTGGTTCTAGGAGGAGTCTGTGGAGCGTGCTAGCCCACGCTTGTGGTCTAGAACCACATAATTATATACTGACCACAACCACACGCAGATTAGAAACCGCGTGACTATGAAACCGCCCTAATGCAATTCTTATAAACTAAAGTCGACGAGAAACTGCAAACGTTCATCGGCCGCGATGACCACCAGTACGTGTGGTGGGCCGTATGCTTGTCTGCCGCCTTAGTCGTATTATAAGTACAAATAAATCAAACTTCATATTTCGGGCTGAATCGATCAGTTAGTCTATACTAATATTATAAAGAGGAAAGATTTGATTGTTTGTTTGCATTGAACAGGCTCTAAAAAATACTAAACTGATTTGTAAAATTCTTTCACTGTTAGGAAGCTACGTTATCCCCGGTGAACATAGGCTATGTTTTATTCCCGTGCATCCACGGGAACAAAAAACTCCATTTATGAAACCGCGTGACGCCCGCTAGTCATATACATAAACGCCAGCTTACAAATTAGCTAAATATGTATCTCAATGTTCTTATTAAGGAGGAAACTGACTTGGTTCTGTAATTGTTGTTGTAAATATGTAACAGTTATAACATAATTAGTTAAGTCAAAGATATACTGCTGCGGCGTAATTCCATATCTCTGGGGAGGTTGAACGATATTCTCTGATGAATGTCCGCGCTGTAGCGTTTGATTGCATTAGATATGAGAGTAATTCTCTTATCAAATAAAGGTTTCTCTCTTTCTGGTGGACACAAATTAGAGATAGTACAGATGGAAATCTCCTGTATGTACTTTTTTTTCACACCTACCATCTGCTACACACACTCGCGCACAAATCGGTATCGAAAACTCGGCTCAAACCGCCTGACCTCGTGTCTTTTAACTCAGTGAGCGTTGTCATGTGTGCGTAGGTTCAGCGAATTTAGTATGTAGGTTTGCATCTGTACCTAAGTACTATCTCTAATTTGTTCTGGAAGTTAAAACAATTTTAAATTATAATGATACCATTTTCTCACCATCTAGTTTGCAATGAAACCTGTTTATTACAGTTCCGTATGCAAAGGGTAGAAACAGGGTCCTATTACAATATTTATTGAAAAGACTTATATATCTATTTGTCCGTCTGTCTCTCTCCAGGCTATATTAATATTATCATAAACCGTATTACCTAAACGGCGGAAATCTTCACCGATGATGAATTTCTGTTGTCGCCATAGATATAATAAAACACGACTGGGACATTGAGGTCGCTTTACAGATATTAAAAACATTAAAAAATGTAAGAGGCGATCCCATACAATAAAATATAATCTTTTCTACCGTTTTTTTGGTTACGGAACTCACCGTGCTCGAATCTAACTCTGTTATATTTTATTTGTCAAATTAATAAAATAGATCTTAATCCTATTGTTTGCTATCTTTCCCTATCCCAATATCATAAACAAGTTTCGAGATGAGACAAAAGCGGAACCAGAGATGAAAACACTTGTGAGATTATTATGTCGATATGCTGAACCCGAGGGTTGACATCGTGGTTAGATGCTATGTATGTCTGAAGATATTCGGATTGATGACGCTTAGACAAAGACTAATGTGGTTTGTGAGAGGGCGTAATTCTTAAGGTGACCACAGTATAAAATACAGTATTTTATTGCCTTTTTATGAAGCCGAATGAAATAGGATATAAAGTATTTTCGGAAATATTATCCTTATTTTGAAACTGGTTTTGGAACTTTGTTTCGATTGTGGCGATAAGGGTTGCTGATTTTTTTTAGATAATGTTACTATTACAAAATGTTGTTTTAATACAGTAAAGGCACCTATGACCCGACACAGTAGAGAAGACACACATTTAAAATAAAGATTAAAAAAGGACTTAATATCTTAAACAAGTTTTGAGATGAGACAAGAGCGAAATCGGAGAAGAAAGCACTTGTGGTATTTATTTTGTACCGATATGCTGAACCCGAGGGTTGACACCGTGGTTAGATACTACGTCTGGGGATATTCGAATTGATGTCGCTTAGACAGAGACTAATGCCGTTTGTGAGAGGGTATCATTCTTAAGGTGTTCGCATTACCACTGTATAGATTATACGGTATATTATTTTTGTACAATACCAACAAGCTAATTTGTTTTGGGTGAAATTATATATTACAAAGTTCCCATTGGTTTACTAATGTTTGCCATAATTTCATATGCCATACTGGTATTTGCCATAATTTCATTAGATATAACGCTTCAGTTGCCATAATCGTGAAATGACATAAAATGACTTTCAATAATTCCATTGGTCATAATCGATCAAGTGTCATAATAATTTTAATCCATAAATGTATTTTCCATAATTTTCGTTTTCAATAATGCCATTTTCCATAACTTTTATTCACCATAATATAAATAAAGATAATTTATACGACACAGATTTTTTATTAACAATTAAACCTAAAACTAAACCTCATACGGCGTCTCTAGCTAACTAAGCTCGACGAAGCGCCGCTTTGCGGCTGCTACTTCTGGGTGGTTTAAAAAAAACTTCTAGCCTAACCTATCCGAGTCGGATTGCACTGAGTCGGGGTGTTAACGATAATTAATTTCGACCTCACAATATTATGCATTATTTTCATAATTATATCAAATTTTGATTATGTCAAGAGTCGATTATGACATGTGTTACTTATGGAAACTAATTATTATGAGAAATGTTGTTATAGAAAGTCATTTTATGGCAAATAAAAGTTATGACTGTTGAGTTGTTAAGGCAAACTAACGTTATTAGTATAAATGATAATAGTGCAAATAAATATTATGATCGGGGATGATTATGGCAAACAATAATAGTGCAAATGAATTTATGGAAAACGAGAGAAGACCGTTCACATTATTATTGAAATAATAATAATGGCTAAGTATGCAATATACTTAGCGAATTAAAAAAGAAACTATCATGTGCCACGTGGGTTTAAGAAATATTCTAACAGTTCCTGTACCCGTAGGAATACAGGAATATAATATAAATATACAGCCTACGTCACCCGAGAATTGTCTCCAACAGTAAAATAATTTTTCAAATCTATTTATTTTTAAAATTTAAGCAGTACCTACTTAGATTTTAAAAATAAAAGGTAGACGAAAAGCACCTAAAACGCATGAACAAGAATACATTTAATCGACTCATAGCATTATCAAATACCTTGCACTAGACTGACACAAAGCGTTGGTAGCCCTACGATTGCAGTTTTGTACAGCATGCGCTATAAAATTTGGAGGATACCTAGGAGACATAAAATTGTATTGCTTCTTATTCTTACTGTGGCGCCACACTAAAACGTAATGAGGTTGACAAATTGCAATACGTGAGATGTGGAAAGATGCAGGAGTGGAGAAGTGTATCCTGCTTAATTCATACATACATATAAGCTGCTTATATGTATGTATGAATCATCAACTGTCTTATATTTACGCGACAGATGGATTGACTGTAACTTAGGCGTATTATGGTTCCGTACCCAAAGGGTAAGAGCAGGACCCTGTTACTGAGTCTGTCCGTCTGTTTGTCACCAGATTTTATTTCATGAACCATGATATCAATATAGTTAAAATTTTCACAGATGATGTTTTTCTGTTGCCACTTTAATAATAGATATCAGATAAAATTACTATTAAATGGGGGCAACCATACAAAAATGAAATATTTCGCCGTTATTTGAACCTTCCGTGCGCGAGAACGATTTGCACTTGGCACTTGGTTTTTTTTCGTTGGTCAATAAATAAATATATACCGCCTGCGGCGCCGGAAGTCCTGGGTTCGATTCCCACCGGAGACAAATATTTGTGTTAACCATAAATGTTTGTTTCAAGAGTCTGGGTGTTTCTATGTATAATATGTATGTGTTTAAAAGTATATATGTATTAATATCCGTGGTCTGATACCCATAACACAAGCAGGTTATTCCTAGCTTACTTTGGGATCAGATAGCGTTGTGTGAAATGTCCGTGAATATTTATTATTATTATTATTATTTATTATATAAATATTTGTACACATTTACACACAACATCATCTAGCCCAAATTAAGCTACTATAAGATCACACAAATATTTGTACCGACCCAGGAATCGATCCCAGGACTTCCGGCGCCGCAGGCGGTATCACTACCGACTACGCCACAGAGACAGTCGGTAATAAGTACCTATACCGCTAGCAGATGGTTCGTTTGCTTATGTCATGTTATTTATAACTTTTTATATTGTTGTCTTAAATAAATTTTATTGATTTATTCATTTAAGCAAATATTTATTTTCTTCTTGTTGTTTTGTTGTCTTTATTATAATTATTATGAAACATTACCTTCTTTGATTCTTATTGGTTGATGAAAGACGCTACAACAAATTTCCCCATTTAGGTGTCTTATTTCCCTTTAATTGGAGATCGTAATAACAAAGTAATTTAATTTGATCAATGGAAACATACAAGAACTCAAATAAAAACATGTTTATGAAAAAAAATGCGACTTGTGAGTACGTAAGGAAAAATAGAATATTTGAATACGGAGGCTGTATTTCACTACGTTTTGACGGTACATTAAAACTCAAAGCAATTTTATCAACTAATGGAATTACTTTAATTAAAACATAAGTTTTGAACACATTTTCCATCACAGTAATATTATTCAAAATCTTATAATGCCCTTGTAGTAACATTTTTAGATTACGATTACAACCTTTCGTTATATTCACGCTATGTTCTTATCGCACTCCTTTATCTTTAGGCTGATTTACATCAGTTTCATGGCTTACTTAGCTTACTTGACAGTTATGCTATTGCTCTGTTAATAATTTATTCATTTCGAAACAGTAATTGATAGCACTATAAAGAGAACTAGTAGAGGCTGCTGAAATACGAAAGTAATTTTTATATTTCTTTTTCATATGAACTTTTACTAAGTCAAATTTCTAGCTTCTATCCATTCAACCAATTTATTATTGGGTAGAAAGTTTCCACTACAATACCTATATTGGAATTTGGACCATTTAACGCGTAAGTACCTTTTCATCGTTCAGTAGAAATTAATATTATTTTCTCTTAATTTTCTTTTCTTTTCCGTGTTCATAAATTGTTTAATAAAAATGAAATAAGTGCAAGTTCACAGCGGTAGTTTCACACATTTTTGTTTTAATAAAGTTTCATTTCGTTACATAAAAGCCAATTCACATCAAGCCAAAAGAAGTTTTACGTCAACAAAACTCCTTCCTTATCCTTAAAATACAAAGCAGTTTCTAAATTAAAACTTTTATAAACACTCCACAGTGAAAATAGCGACGAGAGTATAATATATTTTAGTAGCACAAAATAAATGAAGACTTAATAATATGCGTAACAACACATCAAGTCGGAAAGCTTTTGTTATGTAAATTGCTGCAATTTACAGTAGTGTGTAGTTCCGGTAGTGAAGCCGTGGAGACCTGTTACCGGTAGTGGGTATTTGAATAGCTCCTTTATATTTCAACTGATTAATATACCTGTTTTCGCAAAGAACAAGCATTGCAATAAAACATGGCAATGCGATATTTCGTATTTGACCTTTATCTGTCTCCTAAAAATGAAATGAAAATATCTTTATTCATACATGGGTCACGAAATAATATTTATGAACGTCAATGTTATTGCTCTACCTGTACTACCAAATGCGCAAAGCAATAGATAGAATCTGAGAGGAAAGAATCTGGTAATAAAAGTCACGGCCACTCTTTTCAAACTGCCAGTACGTTGCATTAAGGTATGAATTCTTTTGCGTTCAATGTTGATTACTCTATTTTATCCTCTTTCTTCATGGCATGTTCCCATATTAATTTGATTTAATTTAAATTATGAAGTTAACAAATGTAATAAAATAACTTAAAAAATAGTCAGTGTTTGAAATTCTTTCAGCAAGCAATAGTCAACTAACCTGGTATAAAAAGGTAAGACTCTAAGTCCGGGATTAATAAATAAATCAATAAATATTTATGGACATTTTCACACAACACTATCTGATCCCAAAGTAAGATAAGAATAACCTGCTTGTGTTATGGGGATCAGACCACGGATGTTAATACTTATATACTTTTAAATACATTGGTACTTATCATACACAGAAACACACAGACTCTCGAGACAAACATTTATAGATCACATAAATTTTTGTCTCCAGATCGCGAGGTCGTGGGTTTACTTCCCGAACCCACGACCTCGTGATCTGCAGTCGCACATTTCGACCTCTAGACCAATGAGGCAGTCATTGTAGAGTAAGACTGATTACTATTTGAACCGACTTATTGCTCCTAATCTTTTTGATTGTGTATCCAACAAAGTAACTCTCAAATATTTAGTTTCTGTGTCTCACACACACCATAAATAAACTTTTACATAACTCGTGAAAAAACATGGCCTGTTTGTTTAATTGCTATGAATCTCTGATTTACATCACGATGTATGCTACTCGTAAATATATACGTAAATTTCTTTCTCTCTACATAATATTGGTAACTACGTATGTATAGTGTTGTCTCATAGCATGATTTATTATATTGAAATTAGATTAACAGCATTTTTATATTTCGTTGATATATTATTATTATTGTAACGGCTGTGTAAATTTTCAGGTTTTGAATGAAACGATAGGAATTTTCTTTTCTGTTTTAAATTTTTGAATGCAATATTCATTGGAGTGTTAATTCGACAGCGCTGATGGAAAAGTAGTAAATAATACACAAAAATTATTACTCATTGACATCTGTACCATCAATACATATAATAAAATCGTAACAGGTTGCTGTCTGTACATGGAAGATAAATAAGAAAAAATATTAAATAAAAATATGACTATTAAAATAAAAATACTACTGAATTGTTTTAGAATAGACTTAATCATTAAGCTCTTTTATGATTAAGCAAACAGGGCAGTTTCACGCGCTGCTTGATGAGTCTGATGAAGAAATACCTCTCCGTTCATACTCCTTATGTGACGTAAACGAAGTTGCGGGGTCAGTTAGTTTCAAATAACTTTTTAATGCATGTATTAACTTTTACTTGAATGGTAGGTACATATGGGGAGTTTCATTTTTATTCATTAGATGTATGCACAGTTAATGGAAAATTTTTCTTCCGCTTTCCACTTGAGGAGCGGGTTCCATACTTAACCTAGTTGCAGCGGCCGCCCATTACAAGATACTTGGAGGGTCCTATACACACACTTCTCAAAGATTGAGATGTCTTCAACGTGAATTGCGATAGTATATTTATATACGAATATATCGCTAGATGGTGCTCGCGGCATAACCCACGTGATATTTTATTTGCGTTTCCACTTCCTATGGGAACTTTTCTTTGTCAATGATGTCAAAATGTGTCGAAGTTGAATAACGCACTATGCTTGAAGAAACAATATGCACAGTTATGATGGAAAAAGTTATAAAACTTTCATTTTTAGTACTTTCCTTGAAAATTTCCCAATTTTTTCCCTTTCAAACTTCGGCTGGACTTTCAAAATGATTATAAAACCAAATTTACCCAATCGTCCAATTTTTATAATCACAAATGTAAAAAAGTATCAAAAATGTTTGTGAAGAACTAAAATATACCTTTTCAAACTTCACAATACTTTGGGGAAGAAACCTTTTTATGCGTCAAGGGAGTGCATTTATTCCAAAAGCTTTTAGGTAAAAAGATTTTTCGAAAACTGTAACGAAAATTTACTACCCATAAATACGAGTATCACAATGTTTTTGTTGCGTTTCTTAAAACATGGTTCTTGCGAGCTTATGCTTATTGTTGGCTTTAGGTGCAGCAGGGACTGATACTCGGATGATGATGATAAAAACTTGGTGAATGTTATTATAGAAGGTTATTATCTTTACCTACTACTCGTACTTTCATTGATCCAACGGCATTCGGGACACGTCAAAAGCAAACTAAACCAAACGGTTTCGTTTAATAAACACATATATATTATTAGCCGGGAGATGACTAGTAATCAACTGATAATTATGTCTCGAATTGGATGCATCTAACGTAAAATTGGGCTGATAGCTAATAATATTAAACAGTGAAACGGGTATTAACATTCAGAGAGATCTAAAGTGTCGTGTCGTAATCGTATCGTCGAACTTAAACGCGTTCTTAAAGTTACAAGACACGGCAAACTACTGACAACAAGTCTTGAGATACTTTAACTTTGACGAATCAATTGAACTCCTTTTAGTTCAAGTTCCTTTCAAGGAGATTTAGTGTTCGCCAAAATAAGAGAAATATTGATAACGACTGCAGAGTTAAAAAAAAAATGTCAAAATTTTTAAAAGATGACAGCGGCTATTTAAATTATTTTAATTATTTTTTTATAGTTTCTTCACTGTATTTTATTATATTATCTTTGTGACTTCATGAAAACCTTTACCAGTTGTGGTAGCAATTTCTCGGTGTTCAATGTCCGCTCGATCACTGTTTTCACGTAGAGCATGATTGGAAGCCTGAAGACAAGTTTCTGACTAAACATTTAGCCACCTCCACAAACAGAGACAGGGCATCATTGCCTAACTTTGTTCTATATTTTCTTGGTTTTGCACATAAACTACATACCTATATAAACTACATAGTAACAAATGCGGCGACGGCGACGCGCCGGCTCTTCGGTGCGCCAAGGCAACCATAAGGCAACAGTGTCTCCTTTGTCAGTGTCAGTGTGTTTGTTTAAAAACAGTTTTTTTTATTAGTGTAAATTTATATAAGAATATTCATACATAATCAGTCATTCTTTTTAACAAATTGTAATTATTCACTGTAAGTTTTTTATATTTATCTTTTTATGTCGCAAGACTGTAGTAATGGTGCAATTTTGAATGTAGCTAGTCAACCTTCCACGTCGCAATATAACCTGGTTCGTTGCCCCGATTGTTCACAAGCTCGCTTTTTTAAGGGGGAACGTGGCTTGAGGGTACATTTTGGGAAAGTTCACAAGTCCCAAAATGTTTTTTCAAGACAAGAATCTCCTCCAAATTCTCAATTTTCTAATTCACAAATTCCTTTTTGGCAAACGATAGCAAAATTCAAAAATTCTATTCCAGTTTTAAAAAGAATTCCCCGAGGTGCAAGACCAGCAGTGGCTCAAAGCTTGGCCCACTGTATTGGTCTTGTAGTTCGGGAGAACTCATCCTACGCTTGGGAACAGTTGCTTACCTTCTCTTATAGAATTTTACATGTTGCAAAAGATCAGGCAGTCAAAAAGAGTTTAACATCTCAAATTAAAGACAATTGTAATTCGACGCATGTTTTCGACCCAAAATTCTCAATTTTTTGTAAAAATTCATTATTCTATTATGTAGAATCAAAATTAAGAGAAGGTGATATAAGAGGAGCATCCAGGTTGTTATTTAGTAGCGACGTGGTGGCGCCTTGCTCTCCAGAAACTCTTGCTGATCTGAAGAGCAAGCACCCTGCGCCAAAGAATGACCTGTCCTTCCCCGATCCTCCAAATTTTAACGACGAATGTTTACGTGTTACAGCCAAGGAAGTGCTGACAGCTGTTGGCTCCTTTAGGAGTGGTTCAGCTGGTGGCCTAGATGGTTTGACTCCTCAGCATCTGAAAGATCTCCTGAGTCCAGCTGCTGGGGAGGCTGGTGTGGCACTCCTGAAGGAGCTAACAGGGTTAGTCAATCTTATGTTGTCCGGCAATGTGGACGAGGGCATCATTGATATTCTCTATGGTGCAAATCTGTGCGCCTTGCGAAAAAAAGATGGTGGCACTCGTCCCATTGCCGTTGGTTGTACCTTTAGGCGTATGGTAGCCAAAATTTGCTGCCATTTTTATAAGGAAGAGTTGGCCAGCAAATTTCAACCCCTACAACTCGGCTTCGGGTCAAAAGGGGGTTGTGAGGCTGCCATACATGCCCTGTCGACTTACCTTGGCTGCGGCGCAGGAGAGGTCGTTCTTAAGGTTGACCTCAAAAACGCCTTTAATTCAGTAAATAGGGACACCATGTTGACACAGGCCAAATTAGAGACTCCAAAAATTTTTAATTTTCTTTGGCAGTGCTACAGACACCCATCAAAATTATTATACAAGGACAATATTTTAGACTCAGCAGTTGGATGTCAACAAGGTGACCCTCTTGGGCCAGTCATTTTCAGATTATCCATACAATCCGTAATTAGTCAGCTAAATTCTAAATTAAATATTTGGTATCTAGATGACGGCACCTTAGGAGGAGATGTGGACACAGTTCTTAGTGATTTGGCTTTTCTAAAAAATGAATTTCAAAATATTGGCTTAGAACTAAATTCATCAAAATGTGAAATTTATTTACAAGATAATATTGATAAAGTTTCGGCATTTAACAAATTTAACATTCTGGCTCCAAATTTAAAATTATTGCAAAAAAGTTCTCTCCTACTCCTAGGCTCTCCCGTTTTTGAAGAAGCCTTTGATTCTTTTATTGAAGAGAAAATTCAAAATTTTTGTGCAGTTTCAAACCGACTTCTTCATATTAATATCCATTCTGCTTTTACAATTCTTCGGTACTGTCTTTTCGTCCCTAAATTAACACATGCCCTTCGTTCAGCACACTTATTTAAACATTCTGCCCTTTTGGAGAAAATGGACAAAATTATTCAAAACACACTTTGCCAAATTTTAAACGCAGATTTGAATGACCGAGCCTATCTCCAAGCGTCTTTGCCTATTCGTTTGGGCGGTCTCGGCGTTCGAAAAATTTCCGATGTGAGTTTACCAGCATTTTTGGCTTCAATACATGACACTGAAGAATTGACCAGGAAAATATTGTTTCCTACACTGGTTAATTCTGAAGTGTCAGGTAAGATTGAAGCCATTAATGCTTGGAAAATGGCTTGCCCAAATACTGATCTGCCCACCTACCCATGCTCTCAGAGACAGTGGGATAGGCCGCTCTGCAGCAGAGTTAGAATCAATTTACTGAACTCTTGCTCTAACGTTGCAGAACGTGCTCGCCTTCTGGCTGTGGGAGAATGGGAATCAGGTGTCTGGCTTCAGGCTCTTCCGTCGCCCAATATAGGTACTATGTTGGACGACACTACGTTCAGAATTGCCGCCTGCCTTCGTTTAGGTGCTCCTTGCGTGTCTCCACATCGTTGTCACTGTGGAGAAGCAGTCGACACGCTTGGGCACCACGGGCTTTCGTGCAGCAGGAGTGCAGGTCGTATGTCTCGTCATGCATACCTAAATGATATTATCCGCCGCGCTCTTGTCACCGCCGGCGTGCCAGCTATTCTTGAACCAAATGGTTTGGCGCGCGACGATGGCAGGAGACCGGATGGTATGTCATTGGTGCCATGGAAGATGGGAAGGCCTTTGGTGTGGGACGCAACTTGTGTCGACACCCTTGCCCCTTCTCATCTTCCAAGCACGGCGGGCTGCGCCTGTTCTGCTGCTGCATCTGCCGAGACACTCAAACGGCGCAAATATAATAATTTAATTGGTAATTATATATTTGAGCCGTTTGGTGTCGAGACACTAGGTTCGTGGGGCCCAAGTGCACGTGCGCTATATAAAGATATAGCAAAGCGTTTGGTCGATGCTTCTCGTGACCATAAGGCTGGCCTCTTTCTCGCTCAGAGAATAAGCATTGCCATCCAACGTGGCAATGCGGCCAGCCTTATGGGGACCTTGCCAGTCGATTGTGATGGGGAGGAATTCTTCGACACCTAGACGAGTGTTACAACAGTCTTGTTTATTTTTCCTTTCTGTTTATTCTTCTCCCATTTTTCTGTAAATATTTAATTCCTAGTTATAATTCTAATATTTAATGATTGTATATATTTTTATGTTGTACTTAATAATAATATTATAAAGGACCAAAAAAAAAAAAAAAAAAAAAGAGAAATAGAGATAAAATAAACGGGTCAAGTGCGAGTTGGACTCGCCCATGAAGGGTTTCGTAGCAGCAAGTAACATAATACAAAAGTTCTTATAGTTCGTTCTAACTTTGATTAATGTTTTAACACGTTAGCAGTGGTAGTGATTTTTCTAACCGAAAATTGCGGTTTATGACGAATTAAAAAAAACTACCAGCTCTATCTCGTTCAAAGAAATTTTCGTTGGTAGTTTTTATGGCAATGTACTTCATATATTCCTTTTAGATTTATCATCCTCTTAGTCTAGAAGTTAGAGGGGGGGGGACACACATTTTTCCACTTTGGAAGTGTCTCTTGCGCAATCTATTCAGTTTAGAAAAATATGATGCTAGAAACCTCAATAGCATTTTTAAAGACCTATCTATAGATAGGTACACGTATGGTTTTGATGAAAATATAAATTTTGAGTTTCAGTTCTGAGTATGGGGACCCCCAAAATTTACTGCTTTTTTTCCAATTATATTTAAGAATCTTAATGCGGTTCACGGAATACGTCTAGTTACCAAGTTTCAATATCATAGGCCTTATAGTTTCGGAGAAAAATGGCTGTGACACACGGACGGACAGACAGACAGACAGACAGACAGACAGACAGACATGACGAATCTATAAGGGTTCCGTTTTTGCCATTTGGCTACGAAACCCTAAAAAGAGATTTAGAGATGTTGGGTCAAATAATTGAACTTGATTATAACTTTGAAATGCTCGGGACGGATATGACTTAATGCTAATTCTTCTTCTGATTTGCTTGCATTACGATGTACATAAGTAATTATAAACGTTTTGTTTTCTTCTGTGCGCGTATAGATTGCGGAATGATCTCCCCACCTCGGTTTTCCTAAAAGCCTACAGTATGGAAGTCTTTAAATAGGGTCTTAGAAGATTTTTACAGGGTCGACAGCGTAAGTGTAGCGCCTCCGGTGTTGCAAACGTCCATAGACTACGGTGACCACTAGTACAACTGGTGAGCCGTATGCCAGTATCTGCCAACTGAGTGGTGTACAAAGAAAATACATATTTACATACTACCACAAGGCGGAAACTCCATACAAAAATGTTCATTTTCACCCACACTAATATACACGTAATGTGAATGCTTGAATCAGGCTTGAATGTGTGTGTGAGTATACTAGGGTCACTAGCTATGGAAACAAAATAATAAGGAACAGAACGCAATCTCATGTATGGAGGTACTTTTTTTTCAAACCTACCCTACCCTATTTTTCAACACACCTCGCAGTATTTTTGATTCCAGTCCCTACAGTTCCCTACTACAACCCTCTTTTTTTGTTGTGTAATGTGTAATGTTTCGGTCATTCTCAGCCGGCTCAAATAGGCGAGTCCGCGTCGAAAACCAATACCTGTAGATTACTTATCAATATGATTTTTTTTCTACAAATTGTACGGTCAAAAATAGTAGGGGGGGACTGTGGTTTTTTTTAGATTAATTACGTAAAAGTTAGCTTAAAAAAATTAAAACTACGAAAATATTGACCTCGGTGTCGCGTCCGGTCCCGTATTGCAGCAAAAATTATTTTTTATCTTTTTTTCTCCAATATAGGTGTTATATGTGAATATATTCACAAATAACTTGATAACTATTTACTCTATTTATAACATTACTAAGCCATTATCGGCATTACTAGACAAGTTACATCTGGTTGTCTTTACGTCCGACGTTCAGAATTGACTTCAGTGGCGCGCACCGATTCGTTCATTACTCTGTATCTCTAGCGACTGCAAGAATAGTTGTTCGAGTAATACAAACTGTCAGTTACACCGCACCGGTGGTAAGGACTAGACGTCGGTGTGTCATCGCCCCACTGTTTTGTTAAGGTTCGTAATCAGTTTCGGTGGCTTGGTATATACCTAAAATTGATTTCGGTGCATCCATTTTATCCTCAATTATTTGAACAAATGATGTAAAGCTATATTAAAAGTGTGTCTTTTATGTATAAGATTTCAGTAAAAAACATAAGTATTCATAATACAGATTACTTTTAAAAATATATAGGATTTTGCTAAATATTTTGATTTCAGTGCCCTTGATTCCGGTGTTTTTTAGTGGAAATACTTGCACGGAGATCAATATTTAAAAGCACCGAAATCAATCAATAATTTATTTATTTGCATTTTTCAACTGCCTCGTTGGTCTGGAGGTAAAAATGTACGACTGCGAATAACGAGGTCTTGGGTTCGATTCCCACCAGAGTCAAATATCTGTGTGATCCATAATGATTTCGATCCATTTTGATTTCGGTGGACACCATTATAAAAAAGTGAAATCCCTTCATAACCATTCAGTCTATACAGTTCCCTCAACTACTGAAATGTTTTAAATTAACACTAGATTTGATATTTCATGTAAGTAAAACCTTAGTTGAAAAAAAAAATTGTACACCGAAGTCAACCAAATAATGAGCCGCCTGATAATGACCCGTTTACTATCATAGTGGCGACATAAATACATCACCTGGGAAATTTTCTGCTATCTAACTATCACACATGACATTTTTAAAAGGGATTGGATGGCCAAATCTGAAACTATAAGGAATAGCGAAAAATGCTCGACAGAGTCACGAGCCCGATTTTGATGCAACTTAAAACCTCATCATTAGATTTTTGAAAAACCAATAATCTTAGCTGGGAATCGAACCCATTGATTTCGAAAAAAAAACACACCCTATATTATTACACCATACGATAGTATTGCTATAAGGTTTTTAGTCTGGGATGTAATGACATACGGCAAACTATAGGAAAGTGCTCATCTTTAACAAATTACAATTTATTTTTCTTACTGAACTGATTAATTGTTCCAAATGTAGACCATTGTTTTCAATACATAGCTGGATTCGAGACCTCAAGGATCGTACTGCATTCAATATTATTGATTCCGTTTAGAATATTCTCCAAAGAATCATTCTGAGCATGATTTAAAACACGGACTAGTTCCGACCTACTCTTGAATTTCGAACGAAACCAATTATGATACGAAATTTAGGTACATGAAATATGAATTCTATTAAAATTCCAAAGTTTCCTTAAATTTACCGTATATCATGGGTGTTTCTATGTATAATATGTATGTATTTAAAAGTATTTAAGTATCAATATCCGCGGTCTGATACCCATAACACAAGCAGGTTATTCCTAGCTTACTTTGGGATCATATAGCGTTGTGTGAAATGTCCGTGAATATTAATTTATTTATTTATTTATCATTATTTCACAGAATTTTATCCTTATCAGTGACAGTATCGTATGGTTTAATAATAAAGGGTGTGTTTTTTTTCCAAATCAATGGGTTCGATTCCCAGCTAGGATTAATGGTTTTTTAAAAATCTAATGATGAGGTTATAAGTTTTATCGAAATCGGGCTCGTAACTCCTTTGAGCATTTTTAGCTATTCCTTATAGTTTCGGATTTGGTCATCCAAGCCCTTTTCAAAAATTCAAACTTATAAATAATAAAACAAAGTACCTGGCCCATTGTGTCTGTCTTTTCGCGTCAGACAGAGAGCTAAGTCGTAGTGATAGGGTCCCTGTTTTACCCTTTGGGTACGGAACACTAAAAAAGATAACGAAACTTTGAAAAACATGAAAGGGTAATGTGAAACTGCCCGTCTAAATATATGCCTATTTTCAAAGACAATGGAACCGTTTAGAAGACATTAGACCCCCAATGACCCCCATAATACTCATACTTTGCCGATAAAACAATTTACGAAGATATTTTGTGGGCACACTTTTAGTTCATAGCGTTATTTTTGTTTTGGAATTGCAAATTTTGGGAGTCTTTTCAACTATAGGGTGGGAGATGTAGTGGAAATATTTTATGCTTCAACTTATTACCAGTTTTCATTGCGATATTCCCCCGTTATTGAGAAACCGAGAGATCAGTAACATTAAAAACACTATAAAGACAAGTCTCGTGCACGAAGGGTCAAAACCAAAAACTGAAACGCTCTGTATATAAATAAACATAAATATTTGTGGACATTCACACAACATCATCTAGCCCATATTAAACTAATATAAGCTTGTGCTGTGGGATCTAGACGACTGAAATAGGTACATACTTATATATTTATTACACGTACATATTATATATATATTTATATCTATAACACCCAAACTCTGAAACAAACATTTGTGGACCACACAAATATATGGACTGACCCAGGAATCGAACCCACGACCTCCAGCGCCCCAGGCGGTATCACTACCGACTACGCCACAGAGGCAGTATTATCATTGTTTTTATGTTTTTGTTAGTATTTGTTGCTATAGCAATATAATACACTAAACAGAAACACATAATTTGTTAAAATTTCTCCCCATGACTCTCTTTAACGGCTAAAATCTGATCTGACTAAAATTATGTTTAGGAACAGATTTATAGTCAAGGTTTTTTTTAACATGATGAAAATTCTATGCTATGCCGGGCCTCCTACTGACTAAAAACCACATGTATCCCACCTATCTGTCTAACGGTTGGGAGCCCCGGGTAAGTCCTCGGAAGGATACCCCAGGACAGTGAAGTCTATGTCTTATTTTGAAATAACACATAGACTGTTATGCCGGGTGAAAATTCCAATAAATTCTTTGAAAATATCCAGGAGTGGAGTAGGTACAAAATCTATTCCAACAGTATGTTTTACCAATACCTTGAAAGCAGATATACAAAACAGATATGGTTTTGTTTACTGTGAAACATATTCATCATTAATTAAAATAGCTATCAATCCAATTTCATGGTAGGCGCGAGCAATTTTCGACTTCATTTTGAAAATTAGTGTAGACAGAATAATTATTCTGTAATAGTCAGATTCAACATCAAACAATGTCTGTAAATAAATCAGTAATTCACTTTTAATTAAGTATTATTAGGAGGCTTTTTTACTACCATGGTGACTGACAAGCCCATCCGATATACAGGTGGTCACCGCAGTCAATACACTACACTCGCTCTGTAAACCTTGTAAAAACCTTAAAAGACCCCTTTTGTAGAACCCCATACTGTAGGCGTTTGGGCGAACTGAGACAGGAACGCTGACTCATTGTTCTATAAACGTGTTAAGTATGTCCTGCTACGCCTGGCACTCAGATGGGTGACCACTTGTGACAGTTCCATTTGCAAGCGATTCCATGCTTCGGGAGGCACGTTATGTCGTTGGTACCAGTTGCCAGTAACTTGGCGATCGTTAAGCCAAGTTAAAGCCTCGGCTTATAAATATTCAACTCTACACCTGTTTTGTTCAACACTGCTATAGGCTCACCTCCAGTTACGTGGAACAAAAACAAATCCTGAAATATTTGCATTACAATATTGCTTCTGCCTATTCCGTCAGGGATTATGGCGTGACGTATATGTAGCTAATAATAAACAACGTTATTAGTCTCTAGGGAACCCCTCGCGGTTTCCGTTCCCGTGGAAATACGGGAATAAAATCATAGCCTGTCACCCAGGGATAGTGTAGCTTCTCAACATTGAAAGCATTTTTCAAATCATACATTTTTAAGCAAACAAACATACAAAAAAACAAACAGTCAATCCTTTCCTCTTCTATACTAATGTTATAAAGAGGCAGGATTTGATTGTTTGTTTGTTTGTATCGAATAGGCTCTGAAACTACTGGACCGATTTGAAAAATGCTTTCGCTGTTGGGAAGCTACACTCTTCCCGGTGAAAAAAGGCTATATTTTATTCCCGTATTCCCACGGGAACGTGTGAAACCGCGTGACGTCCACTTATCTATTATAACGATTAATGTTTGCACCCATTAATGATCTTTCGCCCATTATCTCAAGAGCCTTATATATAATATTTCACCCGCGTAGTTCCCGTCCCCGGGGGAATACGGGAATAAAACATAGCCTATGTTCACCGCAAAGAGTGTAGCTTTCCAACAGTGAAAGAATTTTTCAAATCGGTCTAGTAGTTCCGGAGCCTATTCGTTACATACAAACAAACAAACAAACACACAAACAAAAAAACAAATCTTACCTCTTTATAATATTATTATTATTATAGTATAGATAAGCGAAGTAAAACAACACTTAAGAACTTTTCCATAATGGGTTCTCTACATGTTGAGATGAACGTGGATGATGCATACGGTATGCCGTTAACAATGTACGTACTCTCCGGTCCAAAGCTTCCAATTCGGTTTGAGTCCACTTGAGTATACCAAAGGAGTACATCAGAAGTGGCATGACCCATCCATTATAAGCGCGCACCTTGCTGCCACCTGACAAAAGACTATTTAGTACTTTTTTCAGGCGGCCAAAGAAACGCTCTCGTAATGAATGTTTCATGTCAGCTTCATTGATGCATAAAGCCTGCGATATACCCAAGTACTTATAGGTATCAGTTACGAGGAGTGACGTCAGATGAATAGAATCAGAGAGCTGAATACCATCTGATTCCACTATCTTCCCTCGCTTGATATGCATGACTGCACATTTGTCCACACCAAACTCCATTTTGATAGAATTACTGAAGTTTTCAGTAACCTTTAGTAAATATATCAATTGTGAGTTCGTTGTGGCAAACAGCTTCAAATCATCCATATAAAGTAGGTGAGATATTACCTGACCTCCTCTTCGCAACTTATAACCTAGCCCTGAACCCTCAAGTAGAGTACTTAAAGGGTTCAGTGCTAGACAAAACCAAAGAGGACTCAAACCGTCACCTTGGAATATTCCCCGCTCGATTTTTACAGGTTCACCGTCACCGCATGTCCTTCGATATCCTGGATAGCTAAGAAAAGTTCTCCATTGACTCATGCATGACTTTAAAAAGGTGCATAGAGTTGCATCGACTTTATACAACTCCAACACCCTCAAAAGCCATGAATGAGGAACGGAATCGAACGCTTTCTTATAATCTATCTAACATACGGAAAGATCTTTACGGTTGCGGCGAACCTGTTGGCTGATGGCCATATCAATGAGGAGGAGTTCTTTAGTACCTCGACCACCACTTCTACATCCATTCTGAGAGGCACTTATTACCGTATTAAAGCTAATATGCTTGGCAATTTTGTCTCTCAAAATGGATGTGAGAAGCTTATAGACTGATGGTAAGCAAGTGATCGGCCTATAATTGCTGGGGTTCGAGGTACTTTCTGTCTTATGAAGCAGGTGAGTAACTCCTGTTGTCATAAAAATTGGCAGCGAGCCAGAGTCAATAGCTGCCTGGAACTGAGATGCCAAAAAAGCATGTGAACTACGGAACTATTTCATCCAAAAGTTTTGCAGTCCGTCCGCTCCTGGAGCTTTCCAATTTGATAACGAACGGACTGCATTACTCACATCTAAATGGTCTATTTTTACAGGTTCCATATCTACAATGCCTTCACATGCTTTCTCGACATCACACATCCAGTCACCTTCGGTATGATTTACCGGTGCCGACCAGATGCTGCGCCAAAACATGTTCGTTACGTCAGCATCCGGTAGGCTACCAGTACTCACACCTTTATCTGGTCGCTCCCAATTCCTATAAACACACCTCTGGTCTCTTTGGAATGAGCAATTGATGTTATATCGGTCCACACGTTTCCTATATCGACGAATACGGTGTGCCCATGCATAGATTTTTTGTTTCCAAAAATCAATGCGCTCCGTGACACGAGCGCTATATTCCTGAGGACTAATGTCAGTCCCAGAAAACGCTCGCTTCACGAAGCGCATCACTTTTGGCCGAGTGTTACCTAATTTAAAACAAGTTAGTTTGCCAATGAGACCCCTTGCCTCAGTGATACGTCGTTCGATTCTGGATTGCCAGACAGGAACAATAGGCTTTGGCCGTGTAACAAGGTCATGTGATGGTATTTTAACTCTTGCTACACGGCAAACCGTAATAGCTGCTCAATACAGAATCGAATGGGTATCACCGAGAGACCCACTATTATCTAAATATGTAGATAACAATGAGTCAACAGCACTCACGAGCATAAGGTTTTTTCTATGCATGGGCAACCGTGGTAAACGTGGTCTTAAATTATTAGTGAACCTATATTCACGAATCGCACATTCCAAAGTTATTAAGATGACGTCCTATACACCTGAGGAATATGCGGATATGCTTATTTGTTACGGATACTGTGATTGTGTGTCTGCGCAAGCTCGCAACGAATACATAATTCGCTACCCTGGTCGTCGAGTGCCAGATGTGGCCGTTTTTGACAGAGTTTATCGAAGACTTCGAGAAACTGGCTCTATTTCGAGACGAAGTACGGATTTGGGAAGACCACGAATTAATAGCGACGAAGAACAGGACAATGAGATAGTGCAACGCTTTCGAGCGGATCCAACTACTTCCACTAATATTGTTGCCCGTGATCTGGGACTTTCGCAATGGAGAGTGTGGTTTACAGTGCATACTGCTGGCCTATACCCGTACCATTACACTCCGGTACACGTTGTTAAAGAGGGAGACCCGGCGAGGAGGATAGATTTCGGCAGATTTATGCTGAATGCTGACATAGAAATACACTCGAGAGCAATGAATCCGGGTCACTTAAAGAATGTTAAAAATCTCGGAAACTAAAAATGATAGGTTAATGCAATAAATTGTATTTAATAGACAATGTAATACTCCTTAAATGAAAGTAAAAAAAATATGAGTCACCATACATTTTATTAACACAAAATTACATAAAGAAAAAACTGCCGATCTCTCCTTAAAACAAAAATAGGAAACATGAAATTTTTGAACTTTATTACGATTTTCTTGAATTTTAATACTTCGTATTGCCTCCTCGTGCTTCCATTACTGCGTTTACGCGGTTTGGCATGCTTTTATTTATTTATTTATTTCAACTTTCTGCACAAATACATGTACAAAGGCGGACTTAATGCCAACGGCATTCTCTACCAGTCAACCTTTGGGTGATGCAGAGATAAGATAGAGCAGGTGCTAAAAGTACAATGACGAAAAGTTTGTATAAATTGGTACAAACTACAAATTTATACAAGGGAAAAAAAAAAATAAGAACTTAGTTACTACTTACATACATAAATATAACATACTACGAAAATTATATAATGTAGATACTTAAATAAAATAAATATTGATAGATATTTATATGTAATATAATACTATTTATAGAATATAACACATAATATGTATAAATAAATACAAATGTGAAAATCCTTACCAATAAAATAATGTTCTGCTTAAGGGACCTTATAAAGTTGACGTACCCTGTTTTTGAACGTGAGACGGTTCGTCAATTTCCTGACTTCGAGAGGAAGGGCGTTCCAGAGAAGAATGGATCGCACTAGAAAAGAGGAATGGACAAGATTTGAGGAGTGAGTTGGACAGTGCAGTAGAAGATTATTAGAGGAGCGTAAATATTTATCATGATTAGAGCCAAGTAGATGAAGATGAGATTTTAAATAAGTAGGGGCATTGGGAGATTTGAAGAGTGAAAAAAGTAAACAGACAGCTCGAAGACTGCGCCGCCGTCTAATAGGTAACCAACCCAACTCATCACGAAAAGCCGAAACGTGGTCATACTTCCTAAGATTGTAGACGAATCGAATGCAATTATTGAGAAGTCGGTCGAGTTTATTGAGCAGATCTGCATTCAGGTCGAGATAGCACACATCACCATAGTCGAAAATGGGAAAAATTAAAGTCTGCATAAGCATTGTCTTGGTTTTGACTGGTAGAAAATTTTTGAGTCGATAAAGAGCCCGCAGTGTGCCAGTCACCCTTTGGCTAACGTTAGTGACCTGAACCCGCCAACTCAAGGTTTCATCAATGTGTAAGCCCAGATTCTTAACACTGACAGTTACAGGAATAATCTTTGTGTTAAAAGTTATCGGTGCCAGAGTCACATCTTTAAACTTATTGATCATGTGATTAGTGCCAATTATAATACTCTGGCATTTGTCAGGGTTAACAGCCAGCCCAAACCTACCACACCATCTACCTATCAGGTCCAAATCCGCATTTACACAATTTATCGCCTCTGCAATATTATCAACAGAGGCTTGACTATATAATTGCAGGTCATCAGCATACATACATGCTGTACACCAAGTTCCTTATACGATTTTGGGGAATATTCTCCCATTCCTCTGTGAGAGCAATTTTGAGCTCACGAAGCGTGATTGGGGGAGGGTTTCGTTGTTTTACGCATCTGCCTAGCTCGTCCCAAGCATGCTCGATCGGGTTGATATCCGGGCTGCGCGCTGGCCACTCCATACGAGTAATGTTCATCTCTTGAAGGTAGTCATTCACAATCCTACCTGTATGAGGTCGGGCATTGTCATGCATAAATATAGCATCCTCACCTAAATTGACCATAAATGGACCAACGTGATCATTGAGGATTTCTTCCACATATCTTACGCTAGTTAAAGAGCCGTTTTCTATGATCACCAGCTCTGTGCGACTTTCAGAAGAAATTCCGGCCCACACAAGTACAGACCCACCACCGTAGGCTACTTTTTCTTCGATGCATGCTTGCTTGAATCTTTCCCCTGGTCTTCGATACACTCTGTGTCTTCCATCGTGCTTGTAGAGCATAAATTTTGATTCGTCGGAGAACATAACTTTTGACCAATCTTCAATACTCCAATTTACGTGGCTCTGGGCATACCTTAGTCTCGAAATACGATGCCCACGCTCCAGTTTAGGGCCGTTTGCAGGTCTAAGGGGTTTTAAGTTAGATTCAGCAAGCCGACGTCTTACTGTCCATGCACTTGGGTTACTTCCTCCGAGGCGTCGAAACTGATTGGTGAGTTCAGTTCCTGTGAGAAAGCGATTTCGAAGCATGGTGTTCACCAAGTATCGGTCTTCTCGTGCTGTGGTACACCTGGTTCTGCCCGTTTCTGGTCTGCGTAGGTTAGAACCAGTTTCTTCGTAACGTCGGAGAACTCTTTGTACTGTTGACAGCGACACACCGACAGTCCTGGCTGTATCGCGCTGACTCCGGCCGGTTTCCAGCATTGTAAGTATTCTGGTGCATTCTTCAGGCGTAAGCGACATAATTTCAGCTTGATTAATGAATATAGAGCACTATCAACATGGTTTATGTACCCACATAAATGACAGATTACAAACAAAAGCAACACCAAATGCTGTAATTTCGTAGTTCCATCTTCGAAAGTGGCCCTTTTTCAAATTTGATTTTTTTATGATATAACTTTACAATAACTAAGAAGTTTTAATACCTTCATTTAAGGAGTATTACATTGTCTATTAAATACAATTTATTGCATTAACCTAGCATTTTTAGTTTCCGAGATTTTTAGGATTCTTTAAGTGACCCGGATTCATTGCTCTCGAGTGTATGTTATTATTATTCCATTTATTCATTATTTTTAACTTATTCTATTATATTTTTAAATAAATCATATAAAAATTAATATTTATTTAAAAATATAAAAAATAGTGTCCCACCGGCATCGGGTACAGGGACCAAGCTACCAGTGGTTAGGGCTTCAGAGACAGGAACCTCCTCACAATGCGTGCCGTGTCAAGAAGTACTGCCTTCTGTATCAGGCCTTGATCCAGCCGTCTAACGAGAGCCTCTTCAGATGGTTATCGAGGCTCTTTGCCATTATTATTATTATTATTAAATTCATTGAAAAAAACTTAGTTTCAAAAGCGACAGTGGAGAAGAAAATTAATACTTAGCCCTAAAAAGTAAAATAAAACAATAGGAAAAGATGAAATGTCATTTATTAAACAAGGTTTTTACACAACTTTTTCATACTCTACAGTTCATGTTCAACATGGCCGCCTCGGTTATGAATACATTTTCGCATCCTTCTACGGAGACCAGTCTTTACTACTCCAGTGGTCAATGTTGTCCTCATTTGATTGGCTGCGTCCACAATCCTTTTTCTTAATTCTTCCACAGACGAAACTGGATTTGGCTCGCTGTACACAAGACTTTTCATAACCCCCCACACATAAAAATCCATGGGGGTTAAGTCCGGACTTCTTGCTGGCCATGGCAACGGCGCACCTCGTCCTATCCATTTATTTGGGTAAGTTGTGTTCAGCCAGTCTCGGACACTTGAGGAGGTTATTTTCAAACCGCATCATTTCCAACTTTTGATATTTTTAATTTTATCGCATCATCCGATTCTTAATACTAAATTCTATGGTCTAAAACAAAGTACTTTTTTCGAATCGAAACAATTCCTGACTAAAATCAGCATTAAAAGGGTGGATTCGAAGCAATTTGTATCATTTCCAATCAGTCATGATACGTGCAGACAAGGCGATACTCATTTGGTTACAAACCGTATCATTTCCAATAAGTTATAATTTCTGAATATCTATTTCTAAACAAACTATAACATTTCCATTGAAAATTAACTCGGATAATGAAATGGATCTTAATTCTATCATCGAGTCGACCATCGCAAACCGCCATTAATTTTATCTGGTGACACTGACGAGAAAGCCTAAGTCCCTAACAGATTCCCAGAACTCCGCGAGCACTTGGGGATCAGCCAAGCTGACGGGAGCATAGGCTGCGAACAAAAAAACTCTCGTGATCCCCAGTTTTATACGTACCCACAAGAGTCTTGGGCCTACTAATCTATAATCTTTCACTCCAGAGGCCAAACGGGAGGAGAGCAAGACACCCACTCCCTTACTGGCATGCTTCTCTTGGGACACTCCGGACATCAAAGCCATTATTCCGCCAGGAAGGTCAGCGATGCCGCTCCCCTTCCGCTTAGTCTCTGTGACACATACTACATCCAGGCATCGCTTATTCATTACATCTATCAATTCATTCATCTTATCTTCCATACCATCACTCACATTTCACGTGCCTATCCGGCATTCGGCTAGACTTGGAAGGGTAACGACCCCCATCGCCGCATGCGCATGCATTCGTACCGACCGCGACCGACCAAATTTCATATTATGTCATTTCCATCTTATCAGTTTCTAATTGAAGCTTTTCCAAAAACATTTGTTTCAAACTGTATCATTTTCAACGGTGTCAAACAAAATGAATCATTTCCATTTTTGTTTTTTAATAACTCCAAAGGTTTTGCAAAAATATTCTAAATATTGGACATACCAACAGCTAGTAAGTCTTATGACCAAATGAAAAATTAAAAGTACTTGACCGTAATTCGAAGCTTATATAATGAGATAGGCATATCCGTTACCCGTAGGCTTATCTTACTCATGTTTGATGACGTATTTCCGTCGACTCACCAGTAGGGGGCGCCACCTGTGAACTTATAAAGAACATGGCGTCCACTTTGTCCTCATTGGCGTTTTGATTCCCGTAGCAAAAGGTTATAGCAGGAACACCTGCTAGTGCATTTATTTTTTCTAGTTACTAGTTATATACCTAGTAAAGTTATAAAAAGTGACTTGGGATGAAGTAAGTGAATTTACAGAAATAATTATTTAACGGCTTTGCCGTTCGTTTGAATATACAGTGAATCTAAAACAAGTGACTTGTGATTGAAGTAAGTGAACCTACAGACATATTTAACGGTTTGACCGTTCGTTTAAGTCTCAGGTATGTTTTTACTTTATATTTTTACGATCACATATGAGTGTGATACGTCATAACGTGAAATAACCTATTATTTTAAAATAGCACGTAAACCTTTCGAGGTTGCAGTTTCTTTCATTTAATATCTTTAGTTACAGCTAATATCAAACTGATTTTATAGATTGTATTCATAGGTACTAATACTTTTTTTTTAGATATTATTTGCTTCGTGTATGTACAGCGTAAGTACCGCCGAATATAGAAAATATTTTCAAAATATTTTTATACCTACCCACATAAAGGCACATTAATTACTAGATGTTCCTATACATGTAAAAATATGGCCTATTATGGGTAAAATCGTAATCATCCCAAGTTTCTGAATACGTACGAGTGTGTCAAAGTAATAACTAAATGTTCACCATGAAAGTAGTACTTAAATTTTAGGTACGTAACATAATACTATTTCTTTTAGTTTGGTTTCTTGATAGAAATGAATCCTCCATCCTTAGAAAGTGAGCTATTTCCAAGTGGAGTATTTCAGAAGCGCGCTCTGAGCTCCAGTTACTGTATTAGGTACGTCAAATAGCTACAGTTCCAGATCATTTAGCTCGAACTTCAAATAAGGGCAATCGCGACGCCACGTGCATTGTCGTAAGTGGAGTAAAAGAAGCCGACTTCCACTAAACCAGATAAGGATGATGGAAATAGGTGAGTTATTTCTTATTACCTAACACTGGTCCTGACCAAGTGTAAATTTCTTCACAGATCAGAGGTTAATTTACGAGGATGATAGAAACAATCATCCTTGCTTCGTATTTTATATAGGGACAGCATTAAAAGAAATTTCGGTCAGTATAACCTAAGAGGTTGATAGACACGTTTTGGCGACAAATTGCCTTGATAAGATAATATGCTGATACCCACTATTGTAAAATCATAGTCCTGGGTTCGTCAACCTAAACAAAAACGGGGAGATCCGACAATTCGAATCCCTGCTACATTTTGAAAAAGCTGACAAGGTTCTTTCTGCCAAAAGGCTTTTGCTGCCAAAACCTTTTGTATTTTTAAACAGAATCTTTTGAAAAACTTAAGTTTCTTCGAAAATATTTATGACAAAATTGAAGACCTACTTTAATAATAGGATTTCCATAAATCTTTTATCAATTTATTACAAATGGCTTGCGGCCATAGATCTGATTTCATATATTATTCTCAGAATTGTCAAAGACTCAATTCTTAAAAATGAACCTTGATAAAATATCGCCTTCAAACACATACATTTTCGAGGCTGAAGCCTTTTCAACGGCACGCGGGAAGGCATGCATTTTGGTCTTCGATCTCCAAAAAAGGATGACCCCGAAAAAAGTTCATCCAAATCATTACGCCAGCCTTCGAGAGGATCAGGCGTCAAGATCAGATCTCCATCGAATGGAGTCCAGATTCCATTGTACCAAGAGCCTTTTTAGGCCTGTATTACAGTTACCACTCTCGAGGGGTGTGTACAATATCCATAATAATTGGGCATACGACAGTAAATGTCCCTTCAATTAAGAAATTTCTGAGCTTTATGCTCCCAAAGAGACTGAGAAGTTTAACATCCCCTGCCCATACCAGCAAAGGAAACACTGACCAGTTACCACCCTCGAGGGGTATGTACAATATTGTGTATCTATAATAATTGGGTATACGATAGTAACCAGGCGTACGATAACATACTAAGTAACCATGCAAGGATGTCCCTTCAATTACGAAATTTCCGAGCTCGAGGCTCTCAAAGAGACGAGGAGAGGTCTAACATTCTCTGCCCACACCAGCAAAGGAAACACTAAATAATATGACCCTGTCATTCTATGTCGGTCAGTTAACTCTGTACAAAATACGTTGGTAAGGAACGAGAGTACCAAAAAGTTTTAAATTTATAAAAGGGTACCGCATTCCCTTTATCCAGAAACTCCAATCCGTCCTGCACGGTATTCGAGAGGACGCAGGTTCGAATCCTGCTCAAAACTGATAACCTTCCCACATTACATTTAAATTTACACCGAACTCTGTTCAAGTCCCGTCCTGACAAAGTTGTAAATTTTCACTTTATGTTAAAATGCTATGGAAAACTTGACTAAGGTGGAATACTAATTGCTTTAAATACTTAAGAATCCATACAACGAAAAGTTTCCTTTTTAACTGAAATGACCACATTGTGCAATGGTTCAAAAGATGAATGCTCAAGGCACTCTAAAACAAGTTCCTTTGTCACCAAGTTTGATTTCTCCACTTTTCCTAACTTCAAATAGCGATGGGTCATCCGCCCAGAATTCAGTTTTAGGACATTGTACGCCTTTGTGAAGCCAGAATAATTCTATCTTTCAGCATGTTCCGTTTACCAGATTTCCTCCAACCACGAGATTGGATGTGCAAAATACATCTCAGTCACGCTTATTTTCATGATAAAGCTGATGTAGTTTACATTATTCTTTCTCAGAGCACATTCTTGTCTTCTACTCGGGTAAGCCGCACCCAAAACATTTTCGTTTCTCACCATCTGGGTGCCTCGATTTCTATAGAATAAGAGTATTCAAATACTCGTCTACCTACACAAAATCTCATTTTGCGCATCAAAATCCTGTTACTCTTCACAAACACGTACAAATAGCCTTGAAAACTCTTCAAACCCAGAGATGGTTAGACAATTGGGAGAAAACAATAATAGGTTCCCAAAGAAACCTCTCATATCGTTATGCGATAGACATAGAACTACCTGAAAGTCCAATACCAAAAGAAAAGATATTAGACATAAAAGGAAGATTTATTTAATTCCAAATCAAAGAAACTTAGTTCTTTTAAAGAAAATTCAAACTTGGTAGTTCTTTTGATTTTTTACCCCTTTCGCAGTGCCTAGAGTTAGCTTTACCTCGGCGTCACATTCGGTCAATCCCCTAACCGACAACCCACTGAAGAAAATAGTAGTGCACGGAGTGGTACAAGTGGAACTCCAATAGTGGGTCCGCAATTACCGGTTCTCGTCAATTTTACAAGCTTTCCATCCGTGATGCTTTCTTACCACGGACGCGTCAGATTTCGCTTGGGAGCCCAGCTAGAAAACATTTCTCTAACAGGCTCGAGGGCCTAGAATAACAAAGATTGCACTGCATCAAAGAGAGATGTTGATAATCTTACACATGATTCGAAGTCATATACCGGTACTGTGTTACAGTCTGTACTCATTCAAAGCAGTTGTAGTCCATCCCCCCAGAGGGACGAGACCAAATCAATTGCCTTGACGAACTTAACTCGTCAGCTTGCGTGTAATGGTCCGACATCAAATTGACTTCACCATACACTGCATTCCGAGCCGATACCATATGTATCAGCTCCTCCGGGTATTTTTTGTGAGCATCCTGCTTCAAACACCACTAAGGCAAGATTTCCTACTAACAATATTCCTATTATGAAATGGAGAACACTACATGATAGGCCTGTTTGTAATGTGTGGATATTACTTCCACCACCATTTTTAATACCCAAGATGCTGTCACACCTTAATCGGTCAACAGGAGTGTTTATGGCGCCGCGATGGCACAAGGTAATAATAGAGGGCAGATCTCAAAGCGAGAGCTCTGTAAGCTCCATTCGTTCTGCAGAACCTGCAAAAGAACCTAATAAACATTATTTCTTTCCTTCTAATAAACACCTCGACAGGTCTCCCACCACCTCACATAGAGAATCTGTGGAAATGTGGGGGGGGGGGGCGAAGAGGTAAATAACAGATATTAAATCAAAAACTTCTACTATTGAGCTCCTTGAGACCTACCTTTTAAGATGTTTTAACCGACTTGCATTTTATTCATGGTTATTATATAATACGATTCTGTTACATAAATCTGTTATTGCTGTTCTTGATAATATAGAAACCGTTAGTCAACTTTACATAGTTCGCATGTTTTGGTTAAACATATCTTGGTCGATCTCTTTAAAAAAAATGTAAAGAAAGATAAGTCACATATTCATTGATATTGGGATTGATGACTTAGTTCAATATTACTAAGTATTGATACACAGAGAACATTTTTCAGGTTTCTCGTCATAGTGATTTTATGCTTAGGTCGCCGCAACCACGATCTAACTTTGCTCGATTGTATTAACTCACGTCATAGGTACTACTTTTAGGCCCGAATGAAGAGTCCGAAACTGATCATTTTCATTTCAGACAATCTGGTTGGAAAACATTGTAAACAAAGACAACACCTACGACTAATCAATTGAATCCTTTATTCTAGATAGAAATTAGGATATCAGAGTAACCGATATGAGACTACACACTCTAATAGTTTATTTATGACTGTTAGAGGTTCTCCAACTATTCTAGCCCCGGCACTACCCGGTCAACAGCAGCTTCTAAGAATTGGTGGTGGTGGTAAGATCAAATTAATCCTTAACAAGAGGTAATTGACGACGGATTTCAAAAATTTTTATCGTCGAGTAATAATGTCAGCTACTACCACCAATCAAATATAATAATAATTCGCAATTATTTAATCCTGTCAATAGAAGGAATACTTACTACTCCTTAAATAAGATTCCTTATTTAGTCTGTTTAAGATTACATATGAAGTTGTTCAGGATGGTAAAGATTATAAATCTAGATACCATACATACAGCATTCTATAATATTATTTTCCTAAAAATAAATTAGAATCACATTGGCGCTTCCGTCACTCACCAGGCGAAAACAAACATTTCTCATTATATAAGCTTCGAATTACGGTCAAGTACTTTTAATAGCGGCGTTTTCCCTGAAAGAAAACGCATATTAAAATACTTACCTAATTCGAAGCTTACTTTTTAAATCTGCCTGGTGAATAAAAGCCAATGAGGACAAAGTGGACGCCATGTTCTTTATAAGTTCACAGGTGGCGCCCCCTACTGGTGAGTCGACGGAAATACGTCATCAAACATGAGTAAGATAAGCCTACGGGTAACGGATATGCCTATCTCATTATATAAGCTTCGAATTAGGTAAGTATTTTAATATGCGTTTTCTTTCAGGGAAAACGCCGCTAATAAATCAGCAGAAATAATATAAAGCCAGGCTATCAGTTGTTTTTCTCGAATATCTCAAAATAATGAAAAGTGGAAATGACACAGTCTGAAAATAACCTCCTCACTTCTTCTGAAATGGGCAGGGCAGCCATCATGCTGGAACCACATGTCCCTGATTAAGTTTAGTGGCAGATCATCCAGCAGATCATTTAAGTCTCCTCTTAAAAAGTTTTCGTATGTTTCCCCATTAAAGTGTCCGGGAGAAAGTAAGGTCCAATTAAATAATTGGAGATAATGCCCATCCACACATTCACGCTGAATCGACGCTGGGACCCCGTCACTCTTTTCTTATTGGGATTCTTCAGTGCTTTTGGGGCCAGTAATGTGCGTTGTGATAATTTGTTATTCCATCTTTATCAAATTTGGATTCATCTGTCCACAAGATGTTTTTAAAAAAAATTGGGTCTTCTATGTCAGCATTCAGCATAAATCTGCAGAAATCTATCCTCCTCGCCGGGTCTCCCTCTTTAACAACGTGTACCGGAGTGTAATGGTACGGGTATAGGCCAGCAGTATGCACTGTAAACCACACTCTCCATTGCGAAAGTCCCAGATCACGGGCAACAATATTAGTGGAAGTAGTTGGATCCGCTCGAAAGCGTTGCACTATCTCATTGTCCTGTTCTTCGTCGCTATTAATTCGTGGTCTTCCCAAATCCGTACTTCGTCTCGAAATAGAGCCAGTTTCTCGAAGTCTTCGATAAACTCTGTCACAAACGGCCACATCTGGCACTCGACGACCGGGGTAGCGAATTATGTATTCGTTGCGAGCTTGCGCAGACACACAATCACAGTATCCGTAACAAATAAGCATATCCGCATATTCCTCAGGTGTATAGGACGTCATCTTCAACACTTCCGTATCACAAGTACAAATCAGAGTCCGGTTAACAAGCACAGTAGTCACAAATAAGAAGAAATGGTCCAGAATCACAGCCAAGTCGAGAAAAAGAGCAAAACGCACATCTACTATGTACGAAGCACAAAAGCAGACTAACAACCAAAACAATATCACGTGTTGTATTCCCAACCCCAACCGGTCACTATGTTCTTTCATTCACACTTGCATAAATTGTCACTTGTTTCGCTCGCACGGTGCGTCTTAACTTGAAGGACAATAGGCGCGGGACCATTAGAACTGCTACCTGAAGCGTCCCAACTACTTTTTTTTTACGAATTGTAATACAAACCCTTTTTTTTTTCTAAGCGTGTGAAAAATCCTACATGGATGCTATGTCGGACTCCTACCGACTTAAAAACACACGCGTGACACTAAAACCGCCAAATCCAGTTTCGTCTGTGGAAGAATTAAGAGAAAGGATTGTGGACGCAGCCACCAAATGAGGACAACATTGACCACTGGAGTAGTAAAGACTGGTCTCCGTAGAAGGATGCGAAAATGTATTCATAACCGAGGCGGCCATGTTGAACATGAACTGTAGAGTATGAAAAAGTTGTGTAAAAACCTTGTTTAATAAATGACATTTCATCTTTTCCTATTGTTTTATTTTACTTTTTAGGGCTGAGTATTAATTTTCTTCTCCACTGTCGCTTTTGAAACTAAGTTTTTTTCAATGAATTTAAATACAACCCTACATTGCTATACGTCGTTAGATAGCTGATGAAATGTAGATATTTTAAAAAATATCTGCCGAACGACTGCCGTAATAATTTTTTTACATATCCCTTAGAGAAAAATAAACTTGTTACTATTTTTTTTATTTTCTTAACTTTCACTTGTCATCTACGACATGTTCAATTAATTTATGCACTATTTCAATGATTGTCGTTTTGGAGCATCTTATTACACATGTCAAAATGCAACAAAAATAATAAATAAGGCACCCAAAATAAAAATAAAAAATTTTGTAACCTAAAAATCGGCAATTTTCAATAAAAATATTAAAAGTCGAATATCTCGAACAGGGTTAAGTTTAGGGTAGGGTGTTTCATAGTGAAACTAGTCAGAAATAATGGGTACTCCACGCCCTTAACGGATCTAGCACGACTTTTCCTGTAATCCTGTATAACTTCGCAACCAAAGCATGGGTAGCAAAGTTAACAGCTAAAAATGTGACCCAATATTTTACTGTTAGAACGTGTCATTGTTTAAATTATAGGGTTAAGTGCTGGGGCAAACCCTCATCATGCTAAAATTAAAACTGTCATTATCCCTTCTACTGGAATTGCAGTGATACGTAGGCAGAAATTTGATTATTTTTAATTTTATCTGTGTGTGTAACAGATCTTTTTAGGTACCGTACCTCAAAGGAAAAAACGGAACCCTTATAAGATCACTTCGTTGTCCGGCCGGCCGTCCGTCTATCTGTCAAGACTCTCATGAACGCGTGAAGGTATCAAGTTCAAATTAAAACAATAATATATATTAACGATAATGGTTTCTTAAAGCTGTAAAAAAATCCTAATTCTTAGTAAACGCAGAAGATATAACTGCCGCTTATGTCATCAAATACATGTATTTCGACACTCCCAAGGGAATTAAAATTAATGATGAACTTCCCGTTAACCTAGAACTATGAAATTTCGCAAGTAATATTTTCTTATACCACAACAATAGGAAAAAATCTATATTTTGTTAACTGATTTTAAAAACCGGTATTTACAATACGTAAGTACCTACTCAATCGAAATCAACAATATTCGATTCCTAAGTTTCTTGTGAGGTGCAAATCGATTCTTGCAGTTGTACTTCACAAGTTCAGAAATCGAATCTCTGAGTATTGTCTCGATTTTTTTTAAATGAAATTTTACTTTGTTTCAGGTACTCAATCGACCATCTCTGTTATTCTGTTCAATACGATCTGTCCTTCTACCCATATCGGCCTCCAGAGGGTAAACGTGTAAGTAGAGTATTAGTTGATGACAGAAACACATTCGTCACCCAGCAGTCCTATTAATTAAGACTTATGTAACCGAGGATTGGCATTCTATAATATCAGATCACGTAGTTACTAGTATAAATTGAACTCTTGATAACGCAGTGTGATGACACGAGTTGGGATGTGTAGTTAAATTATCGATGACAAAAACTAACGAATTGTTGGTAAAAGGTTTCCTAAAAGGACTTCTGAAATTTGATACTCGATAGCAACTATCTTATTGAGGCAAAATCTTTTTTTTGTGTCTTTTAAATGTTTCACGCAAAATGGCATTTATAAGAGTTACAAAAGAATAAAAAAGTCAAAGATATCTTCTATATTCTTTGTTTTATTTAAATTTTAAGACAGGAAGTGCCTAATAAAAAAACTCTTTAAATAAGCATCTTACGATACGGCTTGTGTTTCCATTCTTTCGAAGGCACGTCGAATAACGTTTATCCAGTTTGTAAATTACTTGACAATAAGTAAAGGAAGCTTGAAATATTTCAACCGCATGTAGACACAGTCCGTCCCTGTCCATTTTAATACTGGAAGTGCACTTACCTTGAACTCTGGTTGGTAGGTAGGCGCTGCTCCCAGCTTTGCGTTCGGGGTCTTGATTCACGACCGCGAAATATGCACACAGGAGTTATAACCGTAACTCTCGAGACTGTGGCTGATGATAAGCGATGTAGCGCGATATGATGGGTAATCACAGCGGCCGATAGCGGAGCGGAGCGTTAAGAGACGGATGCGTGCGTATCTTCCAATAGCTATGGCAGAAATGTGAATGTAGGAAGCGGGCGGGATAGTGTTGCCATAGACAATACATAAAAGTAAGATGCGTTTAGTGCGTGAGTGTTGACATATAATAATTATAATAAATACCATTAAATACATAAACTAAAAAATATGTATGCGTCGGTACTGGCGCATCCAACTTCGGGGGGCTTAGAGGATTCTTCCTCTACATTGAATAAACAAAATAAAAAAATAAAAGGAATGAAAACTTATGAACTAAAAAATAATTCAAAAGCGTAGGAGTTATTGCGTGGGTAACGGGCAAAGCCGAGTTACAGGACGAATGTATTCACCAGAAGAAGTCTTAATTCTGACGACTCTAATTACACCATCCTTCCCGGGAAACACCTCTGATACAACCGCGAGTGGCCACGATAAAGGATGCGTATTGTCATCCTTAACAACAACTACAGTTCCTATCGTCACAGGTTTGGACGGCATATTCCACTTGTGTCTAAGTTGGAGAGAGGTAAGATATTCTTTGCTCCAACGTGTCCAGTAACTTTGAACAATTCTATTTAATAATTGATAGCGGGTGAGTCTGTTATCTGGTAATAGGGGTTCAATGTGTTCAGCGGGTAAATATTTAAGCGGAGTAACATTAAGAAAATGATTAGGCGTTAGGGGGGTTGGATCCGATGGATCCGAAGAAAGTATGCAAATCGGACGGCTATTCAAAATGCCTTCAATTTGCACCAATATTGTACTGAATTCTTCATAGGTGAGTATTTGACTCCCGATAGCTTTAAATAAATGAGACTTAACACATTTGACATTAATTTCAGGCAACGAATTAAAATTGGGCCCGAAAGGTGGGCTGTGCTGAAACTGAATCTTATGTTGAGTTAGATATTTATTCAGATCATTTTTATAATTAGTGGACTGTATAAGCGTGTAAATTTCGTTCAATTTTCGTTTCGCACCTATGAAATTAGTGCCTCCATCGCTGTACAACACTGAAACAGGACCCCTGCGTGAGATAAAACGTTTAAAGGCAGCGAGAAATAAATCTGTACTAAGATCACTTACTAACTCTAAATGGAGCGCCTTTGTTGTGAGACAGACGAACAAGCAAATATACGCTTTATGACTTTTTACTCCACGACGCCTTATGTGAGTTACGTAAAAGGGTCCCGCGTAATCAACTGCGGTATGCACAAACGACTTTACTTGTGAAACTCTAATGGATGGAAGATCACCCATAGGTGGAGTTGTAGAACGAGGCCTAGCTTTAAAACATAAATTACATTTATGTACTCGTTGGCGAATCAAATTTCGTGCAGAAAGAATCCAATACTTTTGGCGAGTCAATGCTAACACTAGTCCAGGACCGGTGTGTAAATTGTCGGTGTGATAGTGGTCTACTAAGAGCGACACTATACGTCCTTTAGGTGATAGCAGTATTGGATATTTTGTATTGTAATTTAGTTGAGAATGAGTAAGTCGACCACCTACTCTAATTAACCCTTGTTCGTCAAGAAAAGGGTTGAGTTTTAAAATAGCCTGATTTGGACAAATTTTAGTAGCCTTAAGTGCTTGTAATTCTACCTGAAAATAATTAGACTGATCGAAGCGGACCGCATAATATTCTGCGTATTCTAAATCGTATACAGAAAGTATACCGCGGGATTTGAGAATCCTTGTGAAACGTAATACATAAACCAGTGAACGAATAAATTTTACCCAACTCGAGCAACGCTCGGCAAGTTCGTCTATCATGTGAACGTGATCGGAGACAGGTATGGTATGTGCATGGAGAGAAGCTATTTTAATTTCCGGTAATTCTGTCTTCTCGTTATGATTGATTTTATATTCCTTCACAGGCCATGCATTTATAGGTGCGGACAGCCATTTCGGCCCGTGAAACCAAAGATAGTTATTTATTAACCCTTTAGGTGTCACAGGGCGCGAGACTATATCGGCGGGATTTTCAACCCCACGAACGTGATACCAATGGGAAGCAGGCAGATATTCATTTACCTGAGCGATGCGATTAGCTACAAAAGTTTGAAACTTATGAGCGGGAGAGTGAATCCAGGTAAGGGTTACCGTAGAATCAGAGAATGCGAATATATTGTTTATTTGACACCGCTTATTAAAAACAGTGCGCACAGAATTAATTAATTTTGCGAGTAAGACCGCCGCGCAGAGTTCTAAACGCGCTAGCGTTTTATTAGAATCTGACACTTTGGATTTAGCGGTCAGTAGATTCACATTAAGAGCGTTTCCGTTCTCAGCCGTTTCTATTCGTACATAGATAACAGCACCATAACATTGCTGGCTGGCATCCGAGAAGCCTATTAGAGTAATTCGACGAGCGGATGTTAAACCTATATGTCTCGGTATTTTTATTTCAGATAAGCGCGACAACTCCCTATGAAAGTGTTTCCATTTAGACAGAATGCAACCCGGGACCGTCTCGTCCCAGTCCAGTTGTAATTTCCAACATTCTTGTATAAGCAACTTCATGTATGCGACCACTGGACTGATGATTCCAAGCGGATCGAACAAGCGCGCGGTTACGGAAAGGATCGAGCGTTTAGTGCATGTTAAAGGCATGTCGATCACTATTTTAAAGTTAAAGGTGTCATCGTTAGGTTGCCATTGCATACCCACGATCTTAGTGTCAACATGAGGATCCTCATCAAACTTGACAGCGAGACAGCTCTTATGAATTGACGGGATACGTGACAATAGGGTATTGTCATTAGAGATCCACTTAGTTAAGTTAAAACCTCCAGATTTAAACATAGCGACCATTTCCCTATAGGTGTCTTCAGCTAAATCTACATTCTCTATGGAACTAACGTAGTCGTCAACATACATGTGATTGTAAGCTTCGTAAGCCGCCAGAGGATATAAAGCGCGACAGTCTGACGCGAGCTGGTTTACGACTCGCATTGCCAGGAAGGGTGAGCTGGAGACGCCAAAACAAACGCGGTTGAAATGATAGCTTTCAATAGGAGAATTGGAATCGAACCTAAATAATATTCTTTGATATGTATGATGATCTTGAGTAAGTTTCACTTGAAAATACATTTTTTCTATGTCCGCGGTTACAGCAACCGGGTACATACGCAAATTGAGAAGCAAATGAAAGATATTGTTCTGTAATATTGGTCCCGTATAAAGCAAATCGTTAAGCGATTTACCTGACGTGGTTTTACACCCAGCGTCTAAGACCACACGCGTTTTAGAGGTTTCTTTGTCAGGGCGATAAACGGCCCGATGCGGCATATAATAAACTTGAGAGTCTAGAAAGCTATTTGACACTTTAGTGAGATAACCTTGATCAATATATGTTTGAATAATGGCATTATAATCGTTGCGTAAGTTAGAAGCGTCTAACTTTTTTTCTAAATTTAAAAACCTGCGTTTGGCGATTGTGTACGAATGCCCTAGCTCACTGGGAGGGTATTTAAAGGGAAGACTAACCGTATATCTACCGGTATCGTCGCGTGAGTACGTAGACGAGAACAGCTTTTCACATGCTGCGTCGTCCGTGCTAATGTGCTTCTTATCTGGCACCTGTTCTATCTCCCAAAAGCGTTGCGTTAATTGTTCGAGAGACACATCTTGAGTGTGACATAAGAAGGCCTTGTCGGACACGGAGGAATGAGACATGCGATCGCGGGGATGCTTGTTTGCCACTAGCGAATAAGGTAAAGCATGCGCCTTTCCCATTGCGACGTATCCGAGCGTGGTTTCTATCGCGATTACTGATGAGGTTGGGGATGTAATTTTTTGCGACCCTAAAATCATGGGGAAGAGTTCATTACCTAACAAACAATCTATACCACCCGGAGTATAGTATCGTTCGTCAGCCATAGGTAAATTTTGTAAATGGGTTAATTCCGCTGTATCAATTTCCACGTTAGGCAAAAAATCTGTAATAGTGTCTATAACCCGTGCACTAACCGAATAAGAACAGCGGGCATCAAATCGCGAATATATTTTGAAATGCGTAATTCCATAAGATTGGCTTTCAAGTTGACCTATGCCTTTAATGACAGAAGGAGCGTTAAGTATGGTTAAGTGCAAACGCTCACAACAAGACTTCGTAATAAAGTTACTCATAGACCCTGAGTCCAAAAACAAACGTATACGATCCGATTTATAATTTGCATATACACAAGCAGTCGGCAACAAAACCGTGGTCGCGCTGCTTGAATTACGCGGCGGAGGGATCACAGCCGATAACGACGCGATATTGCCACTATGTGACCGCGCCTCCCGCGAGTGCGAGCGGGACGGATCATCTGCCGATGACGCATGAGTCGACATGGAATGCTCGGACGGCGCAGTAGACGCGTTTGCCTGCCTCGATGCGTTGCCGGCAGCATGATTTCTTGTTGAATTTGATGCGTTCAAATTATTTTTATAACACAGTAAACTATGATGAGACCGATTGCAAATCGAACACCTATTAACAGATCTGCAAGCACTCACGTGATGAAAACCTAAACAATTAACACAAAAGGAATGTTTACGAACTATTTCATTTCGCGTTTCAACAGTCTCTTGAATAAAATGTTGACATTTGAACAAAGGGTGAGCGGAATTATTGTTACATACGATACAATTTTTTATGTTAGAAGTATCGACTGATTTCAAATTAGTAGGGCGGGTTTGCGTAAAAAATGACTTAGGTTTATTTAAATGAGAGGCGGTTGAACTCCGCTGAGCGCGATAATCACCTTTTTGGGAATGTGATGGTGAGCGGAGCGTTTGGAGTTTGCTTTGTTCTGTCAAAAATGTTTTGACGTCACTATATGTAGGTACACTCAAATGTCTATGAGATTGTTCAAACAATTCAAGCATAGGTTTATCAAACTTGCTTAATGCTAAATGAGTTATTATGAAATCTGATAAATTTGTGATAGGTAGACGCTGCAGAGCTGCTTCAGCTGAACAAAAGTTCTCCAAGATCTGATCAGCCGATTGCCCTGGCTTCTGGTGTAACATTTGTTCTAAATAGCACGACGCCTGAACCCTGGTATCGTGGTATTTAGCCAGAAGGGCTTGCCAAATAACATCGTAATTTTGTGCGGTAGCAGCTATGCCTGAACAAACAGTAAGTGCCTTACCCGAAAGGCAACCTATCAAATATTGAACCTTTTCGGCGTTGGTGAGACGAGTATTCGTATGTATCACACTACAGAAATTTTCATAAAATATAGGCCACTTACCATAAGTACCATCGAAACCTGTGAGTTTAAGTGGGGGTAATTTGATATTAAAATTATCACTTTTCTTTTTATCGTCGAGTTCTTGTCTCAGAGTAGTTTCCGTTTGCTTTATGAAACAGTATAATTCATCAAATGTATTAAAAACACTATAACTCGGCTGTACCTGCGGATTATCTTTTAATTGTTCAATTAACAATTTATCGATAGTTTCGATGTAATCCGATCGGGTTTTATCGATAGATTGAACCCGAGCGAGAAACATCATGCGTACTGTTTCATCGGTAACCTTGAGACTTAAGTTGTACACTTCTTGAACTATGTGAAACAAACTTTGTTTTTTGTATTCTAAAAAATTTATCATGACCTGACTTTCGTCTGAACTTTTACTATGGGATTTGTCTTTAGAAGCCATGATAATATAATTGATACGAGATACGAGTATGTATATAAGTGGGTAGGTAATAGAAATATTCAGCGAAAAAGTATAAAATTCGAACAACGATCAGCTGTTAGCTTAAATCAGCTGTTTGCGGTAAAGTATTCAGAGAACAAACCCAATATGGAGTCTGCGTAACAATCAGCTGTTAATCGTTTGAATACCGTTATGTATCGGCTGCGTTGCCCAGTACCGTCACAATAAAATAAATATATGTGGGTATAAAATTAACGTATAAATATGAGTTTTATCTACGATTACAATTCGAAAGATAATATGAAATTGTAATGAAATTGGGGAAAACTACGTTAAATTTATGACGGTTGAGAAAATTGTTAATTTTGGATTGTCCGTTTTACTTTATGCCAAAACTCCTAATTACCAAAAAATATCAAAATGATTGCCTAGAATCGGACAACCGGACTAACATGGCCAGGATGGTCCAAGTCCTGGGTAGCGATAATTTCGGGGGGCGCTACCTGCCAGCGGGTTGATTATATATAGGTAAATATGATTATGATAAATAGCGTAAATGCGTTATAGAATATGAGTACTTATGAGTAATATAAAATATGCGGTGTGAAAAGATAATTAACTTTTCTAATGCGTGCGGGTGGCGTTAAATATAATATTTGCGTTGAGTATTTATGAGTAATATACTAAATATATATATGCGTATGCGTGAATTTAATAGGAAAAGAGGTAATTAATATTATTAGTAGAAAGAATGCGTTAGATGGAATATCCGGACGGAGGACCACACTTGGTAGTGCACTTACCTTGAACTCTGGTTGGTAGGTAGGCGCTGCTCCCAGCTTTGCGTTCGGGGTCTTGATTCACGACCGCGAAATATGCACACAGGAGTTATAACCGTAACTCTCGAGACTGTGGCTGATGATAAGCGATGTAGCGCGATATGATGGGTAATCACAGCGGCCGATAGCGGAGCGGAGCGTTAAGAGACGGATGCGTGCGTATCTTCCAATAGCTATGGCAGAAATGTGAATGTAGGAAGCGGGCGGGATAGTGTTGCCATAGACAATACATAAAAGTAAGATGCGTTTAGTGCGTGAGTGTTGACATATAATAATTATAATAAATACCATTAAATACATAAACTAAAAAATATGTATGCGTCGGTACTGGCGCATCCAAATACGACAATATAATAAGCAGTACTGGGGTCATGCCTATAGTTTTCTCGTCATGAGCAGTATCTATTAAACGCTTCGTGTACGGGTACTCGAACCCATAACCCACAATTTCCAATCCAAACCGAACAAACACAGTACCTACCTTCTGTTAATACAAGTATCTATTGACCACACACACACCCTTATCGGTCAAAAGCAATATCGAATGAAACTTATCGAATTTCTATCGATATAATTCCACATCTCATTCCAATTTAAGCTTGTTCTGATGAGTTGAGGTGGTATACCTACGTAGGTATAAGCGTAAACAGAATTGGTCCCCAAATGCAACAAGGCACATCTGTCCAGAGGTGACCTGTCAAGTGTTCCGCTAAGCTTTCCTCATCTCAACTTTGGGACGCTTAAGAAGATTCTCTTGGGAAATACGTCCAGATTGTATTTCGTTGCACGAATAGCGTAGATTGTATCACGTGTTTTAAGTTTTAACATAGTGAGCTGTGTGTCCTATTAATGTATACACATTAAAAAGACGTTCACCACAAAACTAAACAGTTAACAATGTAATAGAAAAGTCTTAGGCCCGGTGCACGTTGGTGGTATGGTAAGACAAGGTATTTTTAGAAGATAATGAACCGGCCAAGTGCGAGTTGGACTCGCCCATGAAGGGTTTCGTAGCAGCAAGTAACATAATATAGAAGTTCTTATAGTTCGTTGTAACTTTGATTGATGTTTTAACACGTTCGCAGTGGTAGTGATTTTTCTAACTGAAAATTGCGGTTTATGACGCATTAAAAAAAAAACTACCAGCTCTATCTCGTTCAAACCAATTTTCGTTGGTAGTTTTTATGGCAATGTACATCATATATTTTTTAGATTTATCACTCTCTTAGTTTAGAAGTTAGAGGGGGGGGGGACACTCATTTTTCGACTTTGGAAGTCCCTCTTGCGCAAACTATTCACTTTAGAATAAAATGATGTTAGAAACCTCAACAGCATTTTTGAAGACCTATCTTTAGATGAGGCCCCACACGTATGGGTTTGATGAAAAAAAAAAACTTTAAGTTTCAGTTCTGAGTATGGGGACCCCCAAAATTTACTGCTTTTTTGCTAGTGTTATATAAGAATGTTAATGCGGCTTACAGAATACATCTAGTTACCAAGTTTCAATAGCATAGGCCGTATAGTTTCGGTGAAAAGTGGCTGTTACACACGGACGGACAGACAGACAGACATGACGAATCTATAAGGGTTCCGTTTTTGCTATTTGGCTACGAAACCCTAAAAAGGAATATCACTTATTCAACTGGTAATATATTAAAAAAATTACGGTACGTATATCATGCCGCGGTAAGTTTAGGCAGTATTTGGAATTTTTCGGTATCCCGTGTCAGGCTTCGGTAGTCTTTGGGATACCGCGGCAAGACAGCGCACCCAGGTGTGAGTAAAGTTGGACGTAACCTTGGCCTTGACCTTGGCCTCTCAGGGGCCTGTGGGAGTAGACGTTTACACCACAAAGCGGCGCCGTCACTGTAGAAAAGTCTAATGCTATGCCATGAAAATCCACAGTACGCCCCCGCTACAGTGTGAGGCCACGGCGCCATCGAATACTACTATGCACTCGTTAGTGTATTAATGTATGTAGGTAGGCACGATAACGCGTACCATTGCGGCACCCTGCCGGGGGTGTCAAGACGAGGCGCCGCGCCACGTTGACTACGATTCGCCATGGTTTTGGGGAAAGGTCCTAAGGACGCTTCGGTATGCTTAAACTTACTGTCAGTGTGCGTTGACATGTACATGTAGGGATGACGAGGGATGCCGCCTATATGCGCCGAGCCTTACTCCACATTCACCGCCTTCAACATCACTCACACGATCCTAATTAAACTTAAATTGAATTGAATTAACTCAACCAAAAATAGGTTAAGTCAACTCTGCTAAAACAAGACACGTTTCCGCGAACCGAAACGACGTCACGTAGACTCTACAATACTACGTGTAACTCTATGTAGCATAGAGCGACGCGACCACTACAATACAGAGTTGCAGACGTAGCATGTATGTGCTGTACATATCCTTATGTCATAAGTTACGGGGGGAAATTGCTTTCATATTATACACCACTACAAAAGCAATCAGCTGTCACTGTCAGGAACTTACACAACCTGGGGTCATCCTTCCGAGGGCTTACACGGGGCTCCCAACCGTAGGCAGTAGGTAGGGATCGTGTTGGTTTTTAGTCGGTAAGAGTTAGGCATAGCATCCAAGACTGAGGTTTCATACGTAAAAGTACGCTTTGAAAGAGGGGAAAGTCTCAGTATGGTGTCTCTTCTTCGATAAAAATCATCGGTAGGTAGCGTTGCTCTATGCTATGTGGGACCCTTTCCGAAACTTCGAAACCACCACCGATTGTATTTATAAGCCTTACGTGCTGTTGTATTAGGATATTGCAATGATACCGATGTGCCTATTGTATGTACATTCATGATGTTGTTTGGATTGAAGAAAAAAATATAAAATGAGTTGCTTGCTCCTTTTTAACCGACTTCAAAAAAAGGAGGAGGTTCTCAATTCGTCTGTATGTATTTTTTTTATGTATGTCAAGCGATAATTCCGTCAATTATAAACGGATTTCAAAATTTTTTTTTTGTTGAATAGGGGTTACTTCTGAGGTGGTCCCATTTTCACCAGGTCAGGATCTGATGAAGGGATCTAGGAGAAAACGAGGGCAACCACCGAAAATTGTAGGGACAACTAGTGTGCTTGTTAACTTTTCAATTAAGTGCTTTAATGTTCTACACTTTAATGAAGGTATGGCGTCAATCTGATGATAGAGTCAAAAGACAGTCGAGGGCATTCCTAAACAATTTACAGCAGTTATCTTGTGTTTGGGCTTGATTGATTTGTATTGATAAGAACTTTACATCTAGATTGATAGATCCAACTTCAAAAAAAAAAGAAAGGTCTCAATGTTTTATGTATGTTCACCGTCAATTATAGACGGATTTAATTTATTTTTGTTGAATAGGGTTTACTTCTGAGGTGGTCCCATTATAACCAGGTTAGGATCTGATGATGGGATCCTGGAGAAATCGAGGGCAACCACCGAAAATTATAGGCACAACTATACTATTTCCATTTCTTTATTTTCTCGATGACAGGTCCATGACAGTTCCTGTGAAAACTTGTACGAACGTCTTTTTTACATTATGTATGCATTATTTTATAAAAATATGACATTTACGCAGGTACAAGGTTATACCTGACTCTAAGAAACTGATAGGGATTGAGCTATCGATAAACTTAACACGATATCAGATTCGATATTTTTTTACAAAATGTAAGAAACTAAACTACTTACCTACTGCCGGATACTTTTGTACAAATTTATTAACTAGTAGATATTATATTTCAGTACAAGACGTTACACGTGTTAATTTTTGATTGATAATGCCAACTTCTCTAAAATTTTCGAAGCGTTTGTAAAATAAGTAGGTACTCGACAATGCAACAAAATAAGTACCTATAATGACAGGTAATCTTAATTTTTTTATTTTAATCAAAATCTGACGAATCGTCACTGTCACTCGATGAGCTCTCTCGAACATTTATTATAAGTTCCTGTACATCTACATTATCGAATGCCACATGATTATTTCCCAATCCGTAGCTATAATGTCTTGGCTTCTTCTTACGATTTTTTCCCAGTTTTCGGCAGTAACATCAGCACATGCATTTTTTATAAATCTAACATCTTGTTAATCCGTATCCGTAAAAGGGGGATGGTTATTGTTTCGAGCGGCGTCTATGATTTGTGCCCATATTAGTTCTATATAAATTGTACTGGCAATGCCACGATATTCGATCGATATCATTACTTATTTGGTCACAACACTAAAACTATCAAATTAGAACTGTCATCGAGAAAATAAAGAAATGGAAAGACTATAGTACGTTTGTTAACTTTTTACTTCAGTGCTTTAATGTCCTACCATTAACCCTTAATAGGGCAGAGGTAAAAATTATTAAAAAACAGGGTTTTGTGTTATTATTTATGTATTTAATAGGACCCTTTTTAACATTATAAATGAAAATTTAAAAAAAAATAACTAGACGTAACGCGAAATTCGGTGGTAATCATTTTACCATAGCCCGTTAACGGTTAGGTATTAGTGGTAATTATTTGACCTTAACCCGTAAAGGTACTAGAAGTAGAACTGCTACAGTCCATAGTTTCTCCTTCTTCTGGAGCGATATGGAAGCTTTTGAAGCATGGTGTAGCACATAAAGCTACTTTACAGATATCGCAAGTAATCCTTGATCGCTTTTGTGTATTTTTCGTGCTGCAAAATCGACATCTCGTAAATTTTCGTTGATCTTCTGGGTAGTGTGGCACAGAAGAGCGTCGAATTTCTGCTGGTACACCAAAATTTCCACCTTTTTTGTTCCTGAAAAGTATATTAGTAGTTCTTTTTTTGCCTGTGAATCCATCTATAAGACTGCGAGCCAAACGAAGTCTGAAATCTCGATGTGTGTGTACTGTTTGCTTGTGAATTTGTATATAGGCTATGTACGCGTTAATGACAGCTGCATCAAACATGAAATAAAATAAGCGCAACCAGTTGCGCCTCGACTTACGGCCGATTGGATACGAGGCACGGAAGTGATCAAAATGATCCACTCCTCCCATGTTTACGGTATATTCGGCAATAGCAGTGGGGATGGTAATATCTTTCTTGGAACCATCTTTTTGTGTTCGTTTGACCGTAGACACAGATTTTGGGTTGTGTGCTGAAGTTAAAACATTAACCAGTTGAGTATCCATCCACTGTATGGCAGAAACGGGAGCTTTAGTTTTATACATAAACTCGTGCTTTTCAAGTTTTTCCTTTTTGAGTTTGTTTTTGGGCAACAATTTTTCTGGTAAGCCCTTTCTATTCAAGCGAACAGTACCGACGGCATATATTCCTTTCTTTATCAGCAAATCATTCATTAGAGGAATGCCCGTGAAGAAGTTATCGAAAACTACAAGACTATTGCGTGGGACATCTTGACATAGTTTCATTATAACATTATAACCTAAACCTTAATCACTTGATGCAGTTTCGTCTGCTTTGCCGATATAAACGTCAAAAACATACATGTACCCGGTCTTAGAATCACACCGGGCCCATACCTTATAGCCTCTTTTAATTGGTTTTTTCGGCATATACTGTTTGAGCGTGCTTTTACCCTTGAATTTAACCATGCTTTCGTCTACCGATTGGGTACTTGATTGAGAACATTGATTCTGAAATACTTCGTTAAGCTTACTTATCATAGGTCGTATTTTGTACAGCCTATCATAATTTGGCGTATCCCTTGCGGGTTCTTGAGTATTGTCATTTAAATGAATATTTTCAGTCAGCTTTTTGAATCTTTTTTGAGTAAAGGTTTGGGCGATTTCTGAATTCCTATAAAAAGGATCAGTTGACCAATACAAATTAGCATCAGGCAAGGGGTGAAGGCCCATCATTATTAGGACACCCAGATATGCACGCATTTCAGCTACAAACGTTTGACTACAGTGCAGTGTTTGCTTTTGTACCGCATAAAGGTTAGTTTGATCTACCAGCAACTCCACCAGATCACTAGGGAAATAACTGTCGAAAAAATCAATAGGCGCTGTTTTATGTGTAACGCGCATGTTTACAGTAAGCTGTCTATCAAACTTTGGTATGTTATGCCTTGGCACCTTATCTGACCAATTTTGTGCCACACGAATAGGCCTACTTACTATGTCTGTGCTTACCGCTACATTAGGCTGCGCTAACTCTAACTGAGCTGGAGTTGAACGGCTTGGTCCAGGAAGAGCACCAAATAACACGTCAGAATCATATACATTTAGTGTCCTTACTTCCCTCACTGGTTCTTCAGCAACAGGTTCAATATTTTCTACATATTCTACAGAAACACGTGGTTCGGGAGGGTCTTGGAAGCTCTCTAATATTCCCGTCTCCAACTCAGGCTCATTGCCAAATATTCTTGAAAGACCTCGTGAAACGTCTTGGTCGTAATCCAGTACAGAATTGGCCAAAATTGGTTCCTCCGAGTCACTTTCGTCACTTGTTTCAATAGCTGATAGATCATCTTCTAAAATACTGGCGATAATATTGTCTGATAACATATTTTTCTTCGACATTGTCCTGAAATAAGAAGTTCGCAAATGGTTAATGGTAAATATATTACCACAAAATACTCTGCTGCTGATGTAATTGGGCAATGGTAAAAGTTTTACCACCAAGTTTGCGACGATATCCAATGAGTACGAGTTTTATTTAGAAAAAAGAATTTACGAGTCATGCAGGACAATATAATCAACTATTCTACAAAAGATCACAAAACCACTTACCGGAATCTTTTTAAAACAAAGTTTGAATTTATTGCAATCAAACACGTTCGATTGTAAGATTTCAACGAATTTTTTTTTCGAGTGGCGGTAGTTTGCAAACTTTCAGAATCATCGTTGTTGCCAGTACTAATAAAAGATTTAAGGGTCTTTACGCATTGCAAATTTAGAATGTCTGGAAATTTATGTAAATCGACCTATGCTCTGTGGTCAAAAACCTCAGGTGGTAAGCAATTGGCCTTTACCCTATTAAGGGTTAATAAAGGTCTGGAGTCGATCTGATGATGGAACCAAAAGAGATTCGAGGGAATTCCTTAACGATTTACAGCAGCTACCTTGTGTTGGGGCTTGATTAATTTGTATTGATGAGAACTTTCACCTAGATAGATATATTTTTCCGTTCACCCGTCACTTAAAATAATGAAAAAAATTTTTTCAATAAAAAATATAACCGACTTCCAAGAAATCCTGAAAAATAAAATTTACTTAGCACAAAGTAATATGTAGTTGATTTATCAGATTTTATTCAATATAATATTGAAGTTGGTGCCATGAATAATACCTCCCTAAACCTATGAATTTACTTGGCGCCGACTTCAATATGATATTAAATAAAAAATCAGATAAATCAAAATACATATTACTTTGTGCTAAGTAAATTTTATTTTTCAGGATTTCTTGGAAGTCGGTTGTATTTTTTATTGAAAAATTTTTTTACTATAAAAATATTAATAGATTTAACTAGATACTTACCTAATTATTATTATCAGCATTGCGTAACCTTAAATATAACTGGTGAAATATATGATGAAGATTGCATTAATAGTACCAAGTGACTTGCGCAACTTCGTTTGCATTCATGTTTCCCGTCACGTATACAACTCTCAATAGGAATAAATTTTCCCATTTTAAAACATTTTTTATTTCTGCTCCGTTCCTATTCATCTTATCGTGACGTAATATAAATTATAACCTTTCTCAATAAATAGACTATCGAACTGTAAAAGAATTTTTGAAATCCAAATTCATAACACCTTCATTATGCTCCTCTTCTTCGGTCATACTCCAGCAGGCCATCTTCACCATAAAACTTTTACGATTATCTCAGAAACCGCATTTCAAATTACTTTCAGAACAAAACAATTCTCTGCGAAAAATATAGAACAATAAAGTTCATCTCCTAAAAGCTCTGCTCGCTCTGCATTTAAGCGGTTTTCATAACCTCCACATCATTAAATTCTTTCATCAAACGCAGTTTCTAACTTATATCTCTATTGTCACTGGTCTAACAATAAAAATGCGTGATAAAAAACTGCAGTTTAATCCAGATAGTTGTTTGTGAAGTTTTGTGTTTATTTGACTGCGAACGTTGCGACTTTGAATACTTTTTTATGTGTGGAAATCCTTATGGATGCTTTGTCGGACTTCTACCGACTAAAACTATACGGTGCCCTTCCACCTCCCTATGAAGGTACGCTCTCAGGGCTCTCGACATAGACATTTTTCATCGACACGCCCTTTCCTGGGGGTTTGGGTTCCCGTTTTGGATCCCACTTCTTGGGGGGGGTTCGGTTGCAATCCTTCTTCTTTGGGGGGTGGTAGGAGTTGTTTTTTATAGATTATAGAAGATACATAAATATACATTGCGTATTAGATAAGAAACTCCCCTCTATCGTTCAATTTCACACAATAACCCTTTCAGTTAAAGCCTTCTCCTTGACTGAGCTGAAAGTTGCCTCCCACAATTAGACTCGCTGTCATTCCACATGTGTAGATTACTCCCTCGACGATTTGTCGCACATTTTCATTAGCTTTTCCGCGAAACAACATAGTGGTGAAAGTACGTTAAAATGGCGGAGAAGGCATTGAAGAATTTGGAATAAAAAGTACAAATTTAGGTACTTAATGTGTGGGAATGATTTTTCTCGTCTATCCCACGATAGATGCAAGAAAAATAAATCTTTTACCCCGTCTTTACTTATGGGGTTGGTACTCCAAAAAAAAAACTTTCTCCGCGTACAGTAAATACACATCCATGCAAAGTTTCATTTTTAGCACTAAACATTTGGAAGGTAAACCGCGGACAGATGGACGAAGTTCAGTGAACTACGGAAGCCTGAAAACAAAATAACGACCGGATAATTTAGAAATCGAAACCCATCAGAGTAACGAACAGTGAGGATTCATGAGGCAAAGTTGAACATACCCACATGTTGTCAGTATCCTGGAAATATCCTTCCGATGGATTACCCGGGGGACAGGGCGGAATCTCCATACAAATGGTTCGTTTTCAATTCTGTCACCTACACTAAAAACACGTAATGTTTGTACAGAGCTCGAATGTGTGTGTGTGACTGCTAAAGTTAAGCAAACGTTCCCTCAAAATACCCTTCAACTATATGACAGCTGTGGCAGTGGTGGTGAAGCTTGCTCAGTGGCGGGCAGGGAGTTTGCTATCTGTATGTATTACTACTAATATTGTCTTAACCCGAGGCTAGGTAGGGAACGTGTAGTTCTTTGTCGGTATGTAAGAGTTCGGCATAGCTTCCATGTAGGATTTTCCTCAAGTAAACAAAAAGACATGTTGCTAGTCATTTTGTTTGTCCCACGTGATACGGAACAAGCCTATTGCCGATAGATATTGCACTAGTAGATACCACATAAAGCGTGTTAGTGACAAATTTCTCGTCCATCAAGCATCACAAAGAGCCTTTTAGTGCTCAATCTAAATGCAACGAACGGCCATTAGAAAGTAATCAACCTGGGCTCCATTATTCACACTATCGAAGCTGGTCTCTACATAAAGGTGGAGGTATAAGGCTTATTTGAACCGGGCATGAATTGCTTCTAGTTCAAAATGTTAATCCAAGTCGGCAAAAATAGGGATTACTTATTTTCAAAGGAGGTAGGTAAGTTTATCGTGTAATTGACGGCGAGTAAGGATACTATCCTCATGCCCTCAGCGATAAGTGTACAGAAATTTGTATTTGTTTAGTCTTGTTCTAAACAAATACAAATTTCTGTACACATATTTTTGCGCTGTCACGCGTAAATGATGGCTTTTACATCGAACTATTGTCTGCAACATATTTTCCTACATAAATGAAAAAAAAAACGTCCAATTCACCTAAAAATTTATATCAAAATTGACTGGGACGTACATAGATTACAACATAAATGTTGAAGCCTCTATTTTCGTGAAATACGTCAGGAAAATAATATTTCTGAACATTTTTTCCTCTCGATTAGCTATACGAATATGTTTGCCATTCTTTATTGCTTTAAGATTACGACAGGCAAGGAAAAATATGTATTTTATGGCGGAAGAAAAATCTTAACAACTTGTTCATAGAAATTGTTTATCAAACTTGGTTTTTTGCTTGATACAAGAACATTGAAAAGCTTACATAGGTACATAGAAAAAATTGCCACAATGAGCAGTGAAGTAGTAGCTACCCAGGATCTTTTTGTTTTGTTGATTTTGATAGATGTATGTCTATATAGATAACTAGCTGACCCGCGCAACTTCGTTTGCGCCTCATAAGAGAGAGTATTACCTGTTCCCGTCGCATTTACTCCCGTCGCGTTGCGTTTACTCCCGTAGCGTCTTGCCGTTAATATTCAATACTACGTGAGAGAGAGAGAGAGAGAGAGAGGTTTCTCGTCGCGTGTATTCCCGTCGCTTTATTTTTAAGGACAATTTCGTTTATGAAAGTGGTATCCCGTGGCATTATTGTAAAAAAAAATTGATTGCCATTAAAATGGTTATTGCGCACCTACCCAAAGGTAGACACATGCTATCGCGCAATTTTTTTAGAACTTTTTACATAACTATAAATATTTACGCAGCACACGCAACGAAGCTCTCAAAAGGAATAACTTTTCCCCCGTTTTTGAAATATTTACTATTACTGCTCCGCTCGTATTCGTTGTAACGTGATGCTTTATAGCCTATGACACTCCACAACAACGTAGCTTTCTATTGGTGATAGAATTTTTAAAATCGGTTCAGTAGATCCCGAGATTTCCCCTTATAATTTAACAAATATACAAACACAAACTTTACTTCTTTATAATATTATATAGTAAAGTATAGATTTACAGTCCTATTAAAATGCATATAACTCACTTTGGAGCTTGGCTACGTGGCTAGATTTTTTTTATTAATATAGTAACATTACATTTGAACATAGATACAATAGATGACAATTTATTCTTAAGTAACTGTTTACCTCTCGGGAATCCTTGGACATCCTTCCGAGGGCTTACCCGGGGCTCCTAGCCTTAGGAGGCAGTGGTAGGGCACGTTTTGTTTTAGTCGGTAAGAGTCCGTCATAGCATCCATTAGAGATTGATTACAAATAGTACAAAGGCAGCCGAAAGGCTCTGTTTAATAGTTGAAGATATAATACGAAAATACTTACCTTCTAAATCTCCCATCCAGTGCTTCAAACCGAAAACTATAAGTTCTTTTATGAGCAAAGTAAGGGTGTTATAGAACGGATCATGTCTTACAACAATTTCAGTCTTTGTAAGTAAGTAACTATTTATTTAGAAGGGTATGCCGGACTAACCCCGCTCGACCTTTTGAAATGACGAAGATTTCAATCTATGTTGGATGATGTATTTTATATATCTACTTGGTTGACTGCTGATTGGTGACCAATGTAAAATAAGGGATGCTCTGAACTCTAGATAACTTGAGACATCCAACTATCAACCACCGTTATTTTGTTGGTATTATCATTTATGGTGTCCTCAAACGTCATTAAAGGTTTTTTTATTATTTGTGTTTTATTTTACTTTATATGTAACTAGCGGACGTCACGCGGTTTCACCCGCGTAATTCCAGTTCCCGTGGAAATACGGGAATAAAATATAGCCTATGTTCACCGCAAAGAGTGTAGCTTCCCAACAATGAAAGAATTTTTCAAATCGGTCCAGTAGTTTCGATGCAAACAAAGAAACAAACAATCAAATCTTTCCTCTTTATAATATTAGTGTAGATGAATGAATTATCTGAGAACATGTGGGCCAATATTATGTAATTTTGTGTGTGTAGGTATGTGAGGAATTTTAATACCGTTTGAATCGGTCGTTGTAAGGTTTTTTTTTTTATATTTTGCTCGCCAAATTGACGTCGCCACCAGCCTGATGGTAAGCGGTGGCGCATCTATCGATTGGGGGCCAGTCTCACAGTCCGTAAGACTCTCGAAAGTGGTCCTCAAGTTGGCGGCCCTGAAATGTCTATAACTTACTAATATTAGGCTGAAATTTGGTACAGAGATGTATTATGGACTGAAATAACAGATAGACTGTTTTTTACTGCCGGAATAATGTTCCCATGGGATGCAAGAACGCTAACAGTATTCGACGTGGGCGGATCTGCGGGTATTATCTAGTAAAAACATAGTCCTGTTGTCATAAGATTATGTCGTAGTATCGAAATTTTTTATTGCGCTATTTATTTGATAGACCACTTAACCTATCTGCCGAGAGCCCTGGGACATCCTTCCGAGGACTCCCGGCCGTAGACAGTTGTAGAGCATCGTGTGGTTTTAGTCGGTAGGAGTGCGGCATGGCATCCATGTAGGATTTCCACACGTAAAAAAAAAAAAAAGACCACTTAACCTATTTCGATAAGTTGTTCTAACCCCACAAAGTTTATCGGAAGTGATTGAACAATGGACGTTAACAGATTATATGGTGTTTCTGTGGCCGCTATAACAACAAAAGCTTTCATACAACAAACGTAATGTTTTGCAGTCTTTGGTACGGAACACTCTGTGCGCGATTGCGGCTCGCATTTGGCCGGTTTTTGACCATAATTACCGAACCTTTGTACTAAAATTGTTATATTTGCTAGTTTACAATGTAACGGGAAGTAAAACGTTAGATTTTAATCTTTCGACGTTTTACAATATTGCTCGTAGCCTCTCGTATTTACTGAATTCAGATTTGAAATACATTTATTGTTAAAAATTACAGAGAAACATAATTATTACATAATTCTATATTTACATTATTACTATCTAAACTAAACCTAAATAAGGCCCCCGTGGCATTGTGCCCAAAAGACTAGCAGCATTCCCCCTTTGAATAGCAATGCCTATTCGTTGAGCGAGAAAACTGCCAGCCCTTGGGTCACCAGTTGACTCCACAAGGCGCTTTTTCAAATTCTTGAAAAATTTTTGCGCATTGGGACCCCATGGACCTAGGGTCTCGACACCGACTGGACAAAAACGATACGATGAGTCGAGACCCTTATATTTATTAATTTTAATATTTTCAGCCGCTTCCGCTGCTGCACTGGCTTTTAATTTTGTTTTAGGAAGATGGGACGGGGCTAGAGTGTCAGCACAAGTTGCATCCCACACCAGGACCCGACCCATCTCCCACGGTATCAAAGTTATACCATCCGGTCTCTTGCCATCGTCCCTGAAAACGCCGTTTGGCTCTAAGAGCGCAGGCACATTGGCGGTGGCAAGAGCACGGCGGATGATGTCATTCAGCGCAGCGTGGCGTGAGAAGCGGCCTGCGCTCTTTAAACATGAAAGACCATGATGCCCCAAAGTGTCAACGTTAAAACCGCAGGGGCATCGATGTGGAGCGCAAAGCGTGACGCCAAGTCTCAAACCAACTGAAATTCTTAGGATGTCCGGTTCCAAAAAAGTTCCGGTGTTGGCTGTAGGGAAAGCTTTCAACCAATCACCGGATTCCTTTCTACTGAGCGCTAATAATCTGGCCCGATCCGGGCCTAAGCTAGCATTTAAAAAGGAGTCAAAGGTTAATTTTGACATAGCGTCGTCCCAGCTCCGTTGTAAATTTGGATGGGTGGGTAAATTTTGTCCCGGACAAGCCATTAGCCAAGCATTCTTGGCATCTGTAAGGCCAGTCGTCTCATAGTCTGTAAGACAATTCGTCAGAATTTTACCTACGAGACTCGACGTGGCATGTACAGATGACAAAAAGGCTGGCAAAGCCACACTAGAAATTTTGCGGATCCCTAGCCCACTATATTTAATGGGAAGAGATGCCTGGGACCAAGATTGTTCGCTCAGTTGTATATTGAGAATTGATTCCAAAGAGATTAGATTAGCGAATCAATAGAAAATAAATGACTTTGATGTTTCCAAAAAGGACAACAGCGAAGCAAATAAATAGATTTGGGAACAAACATACAAAATTTCAGAATTGTGATTGCGTAATGTGAACTAATAGAATGTAGCCGATCTACATTGGATTCAAATTTTGAAATTTTTTTGTGCTATTAACTCGGGAATAGCATCTTCAAATTTATGGGACCCTAGGAGGTAAAGATTCTCTCTGCTAACAATTTTAATATTCGGACATAGGGAATTGAATTTTTCAACGAGTTCCGAATTAATGTGATTATTATGAATATATAATTCACACTTATTAAAATTTAATTCCAAACCAATTAAATGAAATTTATTTTTAATTTCTATAAGATCTGACAGAACAGAAACTGCATCACCTCCAAGAGTCCCGTCATCTAAATACCAGACGTTAAATTTTGACTTTAAATTTTGAATGATGGGGTTAATGGCTAGGCTGAAAATGGCTGGTCCGAGGGGATCACCCTGCTGGCAACCGACTTCAGAAGAAAGTTCGTTGCATTTATACATTAATTTGGAAGGTTCGTGATAACAGTTAAGTAAATAGTTATAAATTTCAGGAACATTGCTTCTAATTTCTGACAGCAGGATGTCACGGTTTACCGAATTAAAAGCCTTTTTGACATCAATTTTCAGCAAAACCTCACACTCACCTTTATTAAGGTAGGTGCGTAAGGCGTGGACCGCCGCCTCACACCCACCTTTGGTACCAAACCCTAATTGAGTCGGTTCAAATTTTTGTTGTAATTTTGACAAGATGTATCGGACAGAAATTTTGGATGCTAAACGCCTAAAAGTGGACCCAACAGCAATAGGACGGACTCCTCCGTCTTTTTTAGTGAGAGCAATTAGATTAGCTCCATAGATAACAGGAGCGATCTCAGGGTTAATGTTACCAGAGAGCATGAGGTTTACTAATTTTGTTAAACAACCGATGAGGTGCTTACCTGCATCACCCACACAGTGAGAGGTTAGGTCTTTTAGGTGTTGTGGAGAAAGACCGTCAAGACCAGCTGCTGATCCGACTTTAAAAGCATTAATCGCACTCACTGTGTCCTTATCCTGTGCAAGTAAACACACATCGGGTGATGTAGGCGGGTCCAGAACGTAGTCCGAGACTGGAGCTGAGGGATGTTTTGTCTGTAAAGACGTAAGGGTATCTGTTGTATCTGGAGACAGTACATCACTTGAAAACAGGAAAACGTGCGGCTCCTTTTAAGGTTGAAATTTGAAATTCATGTAGTTGTAAAAAAACATAACACATACTCAAAGATACCAAGCTTTTATTTATTCATTTTTTCGTTCTCCGTGATGTGATTTATGTCAGCGCCGACAACAATTGTGCTGCAAATAAATCTTACACCTAAAAGTTGGACAGTTTTTGATGAATTGCGCGTCAAGCAACGCTTTTTCTGTCGTCCCGAGATTGAGTTAGAAAAAGCACTTGAAGTTTTTTGTACTTAATAATGTTTGATTACTTGTTCAGAACCTTATTTTCTTTTGTGGTTGTTCTTTTCACGACGAAATGTTTCAAGAATTTTAAGCCCTAAAGTAACATTATATACCATTATTACGGTAATATTCCAAAAAGGATTGAGCAGAGGTGCATTTCGCAGCCATAGTTTGAATCCAAACTTCATTCTTAGGATTGTTCATTTTTCTAAAAATGTTAACGATGCTTTTTTTGTAAAATCACTTTTTTTTTAAAACCACTTAAGTTTCCAAATGTCTCAGATATCTATCAATGTCCAGCCAAAACCTTAGAAATTATTAGGGTACGCTACTCTTATAAGTAGGCACCCAGTAAGAAAGAGTTTTCAAAATTCCACCTCAGGGAGTGCAATGGATAGCTAAATTTCAGTCGGTAGGCGCCCGCCATACCTATCTGTGAGAATTTCCACACATAAAGAAGTCCCTTTCTTATTATTTGCTTTAAATCCTATTTGCAATTAAAAAGTATAATAATCTAGAGTATGGCGCTTATATCCTTTCAAAAAATGTAACCTAACTGCTGTAAATGCTAACAATAGAATGATAGATAGTAAAAATAGATAACTCAAGAACGGGCTTACCTATCCAAACCAAGTCATTAGGATTTGTTCGGACTATTTAGTAGATGGTTTATGTGAAGTTTGCACAAAATCGGTTGAGCGGTTTTTCATTAATCACGCAAACGAAGTTGCGCGGGTCAGCTAGTAATGTATAGAATTACGACGTTGTTTGGTACTGTACTTCTGCCGTTTCCAGAATCTGTCGTTCAAAGAATCTGCCATTTACAGAATCTGCCGTTTCCAGAATCTGCCATTTAACGAAAAAAGCTGGAGTTCCGAAGATCTGTGACCCCGATTATCTCCTTCCACCCAGTATTTTACCCCACAGTAATGAAACCCACAAATGCAATAACAAAACCAAAAAGAATCCAATCTCCAAATTAAACGCCACGGCTATTAAAGCAGACCCGATCTCGGTCGTGTTACATTTATTCCAGGCAATTAACCCCCTATTGTACGTGCGCGATAAGTTGAGGTACGTTTTGGAGGAGTTTGTTCCGCAGTGTAACTTAACTTTTTGCGCACGTGTAGTACCTATGAAACGGAGGCCTTACAGTATTTCGATACAATTCGTGCTAATTAGCTCCCTAATTAATAAACTATGATGTTACTCAGCATTAAAACTAGGGTAAACCACCCAATCGTTGGCACTCCTCCAATTATTGGCACTTTAGGTAATTTTGCCCATTTCTAATAGAAAAAGCCCATTTCTATTTTACTTTTTAATGCATACCTACAACTACATAACCCTTCGAAGGTCAAGTCGCTACAGTATAGAAAGGAAAAAAATGCTGGGAACGGTCAAATCGCTTTAAAAGAGATTGCGTTTTCGCCAATTCTTGCCGCGTTCATAAAATTCCACTCACTGTGTCTATCTTGCTCAAAGTTATACCAATCTTTAGAGGAAAGAACAAGCTAGACATATTGGTGCATGCGAAGTCTCTAAAATAAGTTGAATTGTAATACTCATTCATTTAAAAAGCGCGCAGCGCGCGCCACCCACTTGAGGCAGTCACTCGCCGCGCGCTGACGATAATGGTTGATTATTGTGTACGAAATAAATGATTTCCTAAAAGAAATTTATGATTCAGTGTTGCTGTTTAATGTGCTAATCGATTAGTGAAGTTATTTATACAAAAAGTAATCACTAAGTTTATAAAAAACGCTTGCCAAAGTTCGAGAGAATCTATAAAAAATCTCTGTGTGAAGTGATGTGAATTGTTTTAATAACAATCCCATATTTTATAAACAACCCACTTATTGAAATCGAGAGTGTGTTTATAATTAAGAATGTTAAGTGCTTCAAATGTTTTGTTAACATCAACAAGCGATTCGGATTGCAGTTATCTCGGATTTCAAGTGGTGTGTGTTTGTTATTGTTAAGTGGGGCCGCCGCGGATGGTGCGTGACAGATGTATGAGGTCGGGTATATAAAAAAAAGGCTACCCACATTTTTTTTTTATATTGCGAAATAATGCCTATTGAAGTAAAGTGTATAAATAAAATTCCAAATATCGGTAAAGTTTTTTCATACTAACTAATTTTATGCCATAAAATGAGGAAAAATTTAATATTCTGATTTTATTATTTTGTTATAAAAACAATTAAAAACAAAACGATAAAAGCCGAAAATAGTTTTTAGCTTGTTTCATAACGATTCTAGTGATATAAGTATCATAGAGGTACTATACAAAAGTTATGAGATATCGTCGATTGAAGAACGGGCTACCGGGCGTCGCTCGCGTCACCCGGTTACCGGATAGAAAGTTGGCGCGTGTGACGCGCCGACGTGCGACGGGATAATGGGCAACACCGAACTGAAATAAACTAGGTTTCCCTTATTTTTCGAAATATACTCTTAACTAAAGTGCCAATAATTCATTCTAAAAGTGCCAAAAATTGGGTGGTTTACCCTACGTAATTAACTGAAAATAAAAATGTGCTACATCAAAGAAGCACTTTTTCAAATTATTTATTATAAGGTTTTAGTATTTTAAATAAATTTGGTTTATTTAATCATAGAAAATTTAATACATAGTTTTAATTAAATTTGATAGTTCAAAAGAAATTACACTGTACACTGATTTCTGTCTCAGTTACGCAATAGTGGACTGCTGTCTGTGTGGTTGTGACAGTTCGCGTTGCTCTATGTTGTTAACTATCCTGTTATATCCTCATTATAATCCTCTACGGTAGGTACAGTGTGTATTTCCAAAAGAGTCTGAGAACTCTTTGTTCAATTTTTTTTTAGTATATTAATGACATTTGAATGATGACATTATAAAGACGATACGTCTACAACATCGGTGCATTTATTGAATTGTGTATTTGTACGTAAATTGTTAATAGATACGAATCTCAAAGTCGAAAAATAAGTTAGTATGTGACCCGTTTAATGTTCAATCATAGCGACCCGAAATTAATTTCGTTGAGCAATATTTGATTGTGCTATACCTCCTAAAGTATTCATTTAATTTGCATGGTGTTAAGGGAATAAATTAAAACTAACGTATTTAAATTGAGAAGGATACCTTATTACCTAATATATAAGATAAAATAGCGAAAAAACGCATTTGTTGTATGGGAGCCCCCCTTAAATATTATTATGTTTTTGTTTTTAGTATGTGTTGTTATAGCAGCAACAAAAACACATAATCTATGAAAATTTCAATTCTATAGCTATCACCGTTCATGAGATACAGCCTCGTGATGGACAGACAGACAGACAGACGGACAGCGAAGTCTCATGAATAGGGTCCCGTTCTTTACCCTTTGAGTACGGAACCCTAAAAAAACTCGCTGGGTGTTCAACGTAAGATACAATAGAGTTATAGATATAGTTATAGTTAGAAAAATGTTTGTCTGTTTGTCTGTTTGTCGGTTTGTCTGTTTTTCTGTTTGCTTTGCTTTGTCCGGTAGGATCTCCAAAAGTACTTAATAAATAAATAAATAAATATTCACGGACATTTCACACATCGCTATCTGATCCCAAAGTTAGCTAGGAATAACCTGCTTATGTTATGGGTATCAGATCACGGATATTAATACTTATATACTTTTTAAATACATACATATTATACAAATATTTGCGTCCGGTGGGAATCGAACCCACGATCTCCAGCGCCGCAGGCTGTATCACTACCGACACTGCCACGATTTGATTCAAATTTGGCACAAATATTTATCACAAATTTGAAATATTTGATAACTTATTAAATGGCATGTGTTAGACATGTAGGACGTAGCTCAGGCGTTCGAAGTTTATCATGAGCGAACTTGGGGAACAGTTTATATAATCTTACTCCATTATAAATGTAAAAGTTTGTAAAGTTGTTTAAATGGTAGCTAAGACCCAGTTTATTACTTACCTTCTTATGTTTTCCGCGCCATTTTAGCACAATATTTTACAGATAAGACAGGTAATGTATGTTCTATCCTATGTAAAATAGCAGGAAACCGGAGGAAATTGAGCGTCAAATGACAAATCGCTGTGGGAAAACGAGGGGAAACTTACAGTTCTATGCTCATGGGAGGACAGCGAGTTTAATTGTGGGAGGTTAAGGCAGTTTTATTCGATGTGTAATTTAGCCTTTACATGTTTGTTGCAATACCAGAGGTGCTGCACTCGCGCTGCTGACCTTGCAAATACTTAAATATGAGTAAATAAATAAATATTGTGGGACATAATTAATTACAAAATGCCATCTAGCCCAAATTAAATTATTATAAACTTGAGCTATGGAATCTAAACCACCGATTAACATTCATACTGTCTTATATATATTATTTCTAAATGCGTAGATACTTTAATAGTACATTAAAAACCTTTGGAACCTTGGAAGCGCTCGTGGCCCCGCGGACTCAGTGTTCTGTAAACGATCACTGCAGTAAGCAACTTTCACTATGGCCGGTCCTTGGATGGGTGACCATCCATGTGATCACTTTGTGACATTTATTTGAGCGTTTCCGTGCTTCGGAAGGCACGTTAAGCCGTTGGTCCCGGTTGCCAGTAAAATGGCAGTCGTTAAGCTAAGTTGAAGGCTTTATTTCAACAGCAGGCAGTCACAACCTGCGCCTGTCCATTTAAACACGGCAATACGGCTCACCACCTATTACGTGGGACAAATTATACAAAGGTGAAATGTGGGCATATAATATGCCTCTGCCTACCCCTTCGGGGATAAAGGCGTGACCATATGTATGTATGTATGTAAAAACCTTTGTATCACACAAGAATTTGGACCGACCCAGGACCTCCGCGTGGCAGGCGGTTACACTACCAAATGCGCCACCAAGCAGTTCCTTATGAAGGCTTTTGAACCAAGGCAGTTGATGCCACATTCAAACAAAAACGTACCCGGAAGAAAATTGGATGCAGTGTTAGACGATAAACATCCCGTCTAAGGCGAGCAGTGTTATGATAGAAAGATTTAGTTATATTTTCCTTTTTTGTACGTCTTGATATTCCCACGTTTGTCATCATGGACCTCAAACTGGCTAAAACCAATCGCAGTCCTTGTTTTTAATAACGTGAGGGAAAGTCCTTCATGAATGCTATCCTCCTGGATGGACTCCTACCGACAAACCACACGTAACGCCCAACAGCCTACGGTTGGTAACCCCGGGTAAGCCCTTCGAAGGATGTCCCAGGACAACAAACCAATCATAGTCCTTACCCCATTTAATATTACGAAATTCACAGATTTATATGAACAGGTACCTGGCTATGGAACTCTACATTATTTTTGACCTAAATGAAAAACACTTGAGCGCTTCTCAAATCTAATTTACCGAAGCAATCCAAGGCGTTAATTTCCTTCACAACTTTAAAGTAAGTTAAGAAACTCGAGCCCTCAACTAATTAATAAACGAAATTGCATTCACGATCAATTTATTACTTTGAGTGATTGAATTTTTGTGAGAATTGAGTGGTTATTACTTAATGGTTATTAATTCAATTTCATATTTTAGTCTACTGATTTAGTATTCAATAAATGGATATTCTAGCTAAGGTAATATTTTAAGAGCGTTTTAAGGCGTGTGTATGTGTATGTCCTCATATTACTTTTAAATACAAAAGATATACACTTAGTCATATTTAGCACAGGGGTAACGACAGTTCCCTCCTTCAGCCCATAGTCCTAGCACCTTCTTTTCTTCGTGTATAATAATTGTTAGAATTGCTAGGTGACATTGGGAACCCTGAAACTTAAGTAAGGTCAAAAGTGCATGACCAAGTTTGAACTCTGACCTTTTCCTAACATTTTTAGGACAAATACGATTTAAAGTCTCTTCGCTTCATAACAGGCTTTGACTTTGTATTACTTTCGGCTTTAGGTAAATGAGATTCTTTTGACATTGCTACAAATAATAATTTTTGATTTAACATTTCAGTTTCAAGATTTTATCAATTTTCAATTCAAGTTACTACACGGCAGCAAGAAAGATAGTAAAAATAAATCAATTAAGGACGCCTCGTGTGAAGGCAAAACACGTGTCAACTTAATGTCACGTTGTAAAGCGAAATATTACACAACCAGATGGCGTCGCACGGTTTCACCTGCGTAGCTCACGTTCCCGTGGGAATACGGGAGTGATATATAGCCTATATCACCTGGGGATAGGGTAGCTTCTTAACAGTGAATATTTTTTCTGAATGTCCACAAATTTTTTTTTTCATACCCCTAAGCGGACGGAATCAAAATTTCACGCGGGCTGAGTCGCCGGCATCAGCTAGTATTAGTATAGATATTATCATTCTAGGGAGTAAAATACCTACTACGTTTCCTTTATCCCTTTCGTGAGGCATTTGATTCGTCATTCCTCCGTTACAAATAGTTGGGATAATCCTTGACTGTTGAATTTGTTAACAAGGATTGATGGATTGAGGGTATGTGGTTGATGCCCCTCCCCGTATCTCCCTTAGTATCGTTGTGAAATATTGGTACTACCCGTTTGCTTTAAGTTTGCCGATCGCCTCCCCTACTACGCCTCTACACCAGCCTCTATGCCAGCGGCAAACTTAGAGCGAATGGGCTATGTATGTTTTAGGTACCTACTTAGTATATACAACATTTAAATAGGCAACTAGTTTTTCTATAGACATGTGTCTGCCTGTGACATTGTGACTTCAGTTTTATTTGAAATCAGGCTTCGTACCGTTGCGACTGCCTTGATAGCGCAGTGGTCGTGTATAGCCGTTGCTGAGAGGTTTTCGGTTTGAATCCTGGGTTGGTATAAATTTGGATGATGATCATTATTCAAAATGATTGTTTTTATAAACTTCTAAGTATGTATATCAGTTGTCGATGTAATAGCACAAACTAACATAGACAAATTGTGCTATATTTCTTACTAGCTGTTCCCCGCGGCTTCGTCTACGAAGAAGTTGTTTTCACGTAAAATCATTACCCCCTTATTGCTTAGTCGGTTAAAAAGTAGTCGTAGTCCTTCCCAGAGACTCAAAATATCTCTGTACGTTTCATGTAAATCGCTTCAGCGGTTTAGGCGTGGAAGCGTGACGGACAGACAGACAGAGGGACACACAGAGAGACAGACAGACAAACATACAGACAGACAGAGATACTGTACCATACAAGTTTTTTTTAAGTAAGACGTCTTTTAGCTCTGCGTAAATTACATTTTATGAACTTACATTTTTTATACTAACTTGCCAAATTGACGCCGCTCACCTATAATGGAAAGCCATGACGATAATCTAGCGATTGGGGGTTACTCTCACAGTCCGTAAGACTTCTGACGGTGGTCCTCAAGTTAGAGGCTTCTTCACTTCACTACATTCGATTCGATTTCTTTTTCAATTATGCCTACAAACTTTGATGAATAAACTTAAGTGGAAATCAGAAATGATTCTAATTTACTCCACAGATGGCTAAAATATTCACTCTGAAGCAATTAATCTTCTATACTTATAATAAATCTGCAGAGAGGTCAATTCTGTACATGAAATATATTTTCATAATAACTATCAGGGGGTGATTAGTGATCGATACTGATGCCAAAAATGCAATCAGTAAATTTTTTGTCTGTCTGTCTGTCTGTCTGTATGTTCCTTATAGAAACAAAAACTACGCGACGGATTTTAACGAAAATTGATACAATTATTCTTCATACTCCTGGGCAGGTTATAGTATACTTTTCATCACGCTAAATCAATAGGAGCAGAGTAGTGAAGGGAAATTTTGGGAAAACGGGAGAAGTTACTCCATTTTTTAAGCTTCCGTCGCGTGTGCAGCCTTAATGGTTAAAGTTACATTGAAATCATGTATGACGGAAATACATATTCGTATTCTACATAAAATTGTCTAAAAAATATCCTATGTCTATCTTTTATGGTTGACTCACAATAACACGTGTAACTCCTGATAGCTTAGCAGTTCGGAGCATTCTGATTATATTTGTTTACTCTTACGTTTATAATACTCTCACTCATCCCTAATTTAAAAAAGTAACATTATTACCTATTCAATAAAAAAAGAATCATAGAAATCGGTATTAGAAACACCAAACTTATCTAAGCCATCGCACCGTCGCACGTGAATACTGAATCATGCTATAAGGATTATTTTTGTGCAACGGTTGCCCAAAGACTTCTATATAAACTGAGGTAGACATGCCGATTTTTGAAACCTATAAACTGAGCTAATTAGCAGCGTTGCTCGCACTGTTGTGAGTCAAAACTTCGAGAGTAGGTGCTCGACTTGCAATCGGAGTCCATACGCCTTCTCTTTTACTCTTTTTCTATTCGTATATTGCTATTGTGAGTGGTGACAATTACGTAAAAAATATTTATAAGTGAGTGTAGTCTTATTAATGTGTGTATTTGAGGATTGCTTTTGAAATCTCGTTTGTTAGAGTACGGCGCGTCTACCTCAGTTTATATAGAAGTCTTTGCGGTTGCCGCGCTCGACACGGGTCGCGGCGGCGAGGGTATAAAAAGGCGGGAGGTCCGAGAGCGACTCCGAGGTCCGAGAGCGAGCACACCGTGGACCTAGATTCTGCCCCCGTCGGCGTCGGAGGGGCAGAAGACACCGTGTGAATCCGCGTAACGCCGCCCTTGCTCACAACTCAGCAACGCCCTAAGCCGAGGTTCGTACCCCCCTAAGGGGTGCTCTTAGGCACGTTGCACAACTACCCCTCAGGTTGGGAGCACTTAGCTCACCTAAAAGCCTGTAAAGTTAGATACAGCCACTAGGCTTACAACTAATAGCCATTTAAAAAAAAAACATTCAATATTTGGCTGTTGATGCGTTCAGAGCGTTCGAACTTATTGACAGACAATAATTGATATTGAGAAACCGTGCTTATCAGCGCGACTTTTAGTCTTTTATTTGAATTTCTTTTGTTATTATTTTGTAAAATAGGTATTAGTTGTTTTAGTAGTGTTTAAATATTCGTTCAAATTAAAAATTATTAAGGTACTTTTATATATAAAGTAGTTAAAAGTATTTATTTTTAAGTGAAGTAGGTATACATAGTAAAATAGGTAGATAGTATTACACAGGCGTTTCAGCTTTATTTTCATTTCTTTTTTGTTGTGAGTTGTATATATTTCTGGTTATAATTCTATAAGAATATTTTAGTTTTAATAGTCACTTAGATTTTAAGTGTAAGGTAGCTAAAGTTAGGACCTCTAACGTAGGTTATTTTGTTAGGTAACTGGCAGCCTTTTAGTTACCGTAGATTATTACACAATGCCACCTAAAAAACCATTATATTTATCTCGAACTTCGAGTAAAGCTATGAGAATGAGAATTACGCGATCTCAAGAATCGGCAGAGGAAAGAGCAAATCGGTTAATCTCTATGAGAGTTAGAGCCTCAACTTCTCATGCCAATGAAAACTCTCCAGAGAGAGAGAGATGCGATTAGCAGCTGACAGAGCAAGACGAGCTACATCACGGACGTCTTAAAGCTCTTCTCAACGAGAGCTAAGGCGTACCATTGACAGAGAACAACATGCGCTATCCCGAGAAGATGAAACTGCTGCACAACGAGAATTACGTCTCACAGCTGACCGCGTATGGCATACATTATCTCGCGAGTCTGAAACTTACACCGAGCGGGAATTACGGCTTATATATGAACTTAAGCCTCATGTGAAAGTGATCTAAACAATATTACCAACACATTAACATAATAACATACAAGGAGTAACACGCTGATGGTCTTGGGGCACAGCTATTAATAATAACATTCTGCGGTTCCTTATTGCGATATTTTTTAACAGTATTGTGGATTGACATTTTATATTTCCCTTCTAAAATACGAAAGTTAATCTGTCTCTCACATCAAAACCACTGAACCCTGAGGAAGGACATATGCTACTTTTTTACGAAAAACGACGAAAACGCGGACGAAGTCGCGGGCAAAAGCTAGTCATAAATATTAATTAGTACTGCTTGTATCAGTTTACCTAAAGGATTTATTACTCTCGTTCGTACAATTCCACCAAGCATTATGAGTATGAGAAAATATGATTTCAATTTACTCTGTAATGTGTACTTATCAAAATTAAACCACTGGATGTCTTTAATAGCGCTGTGATAAGTGTATGTGACTAACGTGTTGAGGTTCCGGGTTCGAGTTAAGTGACAAGACCAATTATTTGTGTGATTTACTAGTGTTTGTTACGGGTTCTGCGTGTTTCTATGGTAATATTTATGTACTCGTATGTACTTAAAAACTTATCAGTATGTGCATCAGATGTTTAATTTGGGCTAGACAGAAATGGGAATTTAACTAGATGGCACCCACATGAAATTTGGTTTCCGTTCCCGCTTCGCATGAAAATTTATTACTGGGATAAAAATAACCTTTGTGCTATTTTGGACTATCATCTATTTTTGTAGGTACCAAATTCCAGCCAGATCTGTTCAGCCGTTAGAGCGTGAAAGAGTAATAAACAAACAGATATGGCAGTCATTCTCACTTTTTGTCCTCCAGTTATCAACACTCGCGAACTTTCGCAATTATAATATCAATATTCAATATTCCATATCAATATTCAATATTCCATTTCAAGTTTTGTTTCAGGTATATCTTCTATAGTTCTTCAAATACGGTGTGAAATTAAATAAGGTATGATTTGCGATAAAGTTAAAGAATCATTCATAGTAAAGGGTGTTTTTTTAGAGGTATAGAACTTTGAAATGGAATAAAACGAAGGTGATTGTTTTTATTGATATGAAAATGACTTTATTCGAAAGGAAATCTTCTGGCATTATAATTAAAATATGATTTCTGGCAAATAACCGCCACGGCTGGCTCGGACGTAGTCTAATCTAGAGGTCCAATTTTCGAAGACTTTCCCAACATTTTTGGCCGTATATCGACAATAACGCGCCGAATGTTGTCCTCCAAGTGGTCAATCGTTTCGGGCTTATCGGCGTAGACGAGCGACTTCACATATCTCCACAGAAAATAGTCAAGTGGCGTAAAATCGCACGACCCTGGAGGCCAATCCACTTGTCCAAAACGCGAAACTATGCGGTAACCAAACGTTTCCTTCAATAAATCAATTGTGGCACGAGCTATGTGACATGTTGTGCCGTCTTGTTGAAACCACTACTACAGCACATCATGGTTGTTCAATTGATGAAAAAAAAAAGTCAGTAATCATCGCTCTATAGCAGTCACAATTGACTGTAACGTTCTGGTCAGCATCGTTTCTAAAGAAGTACGGACCAATTATTTCACCAGCCTATAAAGCACACCACACAGTCAGTTTTTCTGGATGTAACGGTGTCTCAACATACACTTGAGGATCATCTTCACCCCAAATATGGCAGTTTTGTTTATTGACGTATCCATTCAACCAAAAGTGAGCGGCACCGCTTAACAAAATTCGCTTATGAAAATCACGATACGCATTACGGACAGAACCAATATTTTCAAAATAAATTTGCACAATTTGGAAGCGTTGTTCAGGCTTCAGTCTATTCATGTTGAAATGCCCAACCAAACTAAACATAAATCACTTTACAGCTGATAATAATACCGCCAGTTAAAACAGTTATACCAACTTAAAGTTCTATACCTCTAAAAAAAACACCCGTTATTAACAAGTATAAATAAAACCGGCCAAGTGCGAGTTGGACTCGCCCATGAAGGTTTTCGTACCAGGCAAGTAACATAATATAAAAGTTCTTATAGTTCGTAATAACTTTGATTGATGTTTTAACACGTTCGCAGTGGTAGTGATTTTTCTAACCGAAAATTGCGGTTTATGACGTATTAAAATAAAACTACCTACTCTATCTCGTTCAAACAAATTTTCGTTGGTAGTTTTTATGGCAATGTAAATTATATATTTTTTTTAGATTTATCATTCTCTTAGTTTAGAAGTTAGAGGCCCCCCCCCCCTCTATTTGCACACATTTTTCCTCTTTGGAAGCGTCTCTTGCGCAAACTATTCACTTAAGGAAAAAAATATTTTAGAAACCTCATTTGCATTTTTGAAGACCTATCTATAGATAGTAAACACGTATGGGTTTGATGAAAAAAAAATAGAGATTCAGTTCTGAGTATGGGGACCCCCAAAATTTACTGCTTTTTTTCTAGTTTTATATAAAAATCTTAATCCGTTTTACAGAATACATCTAGTTAGGTACCAAGCATAGGCCTTATAGTTTCGGAGAAAAGTGGCTGTGACACACGGACGGACGGACAGACAGACAGACAAACAGACAGACATGACGAATCTATAAGGGTTCCGTTTTTGCTATTTAGCTACGAAACCCTAAAAACACGTTATGTTTGTAAAGAGCTTGAATGTGTGACCGCTAAGGTAAAGTTCTCTCAGCCTCCAACTATAACAGCTGCTATGACGGGACTGGCGGGGGTGGGAAAGCTAGCTCAGTGGGAGGCAGGGAGTTGCGTATCTGTTTTAATACTCCATAGACAGAAATATCTTTGCCGATTTATTCTTAAACAGGTGCACCACGCGTAGGTGAGGATAACTTCGTCCATATTGTGAATCTTGTCCAAATGTCACCTATTGTTCTGTTCTAAACTAATATTCTATGATACTCAAATCAACATATCTTTCCAGATTAATAAAACAACATTTACATAAACCGTTATGTAAATCTGTATACAATATTGCCTGAAGCCATATAATTTAAGTGAATAGTTTGCGCAAGAGACACTTCCAAAGTGGAAAAATGTGTGTCCCTCCCCTCTAACTTCTAAACTAAGAGAATGATAAATCGAAAAAAAATATAAAATGTACAATGCCATAAAATCTACCAACAAAACATTGGTTCGAACGAAATCGAGTTGGTAGTTTTTTTTAGTACGTCATAAACCGCAATTTTCGCCGAGAAAAATCACTACCACTGCGAACGTGTTAAAATATCAATGAAAGTTACAACGAACTACAAGAACTTTTATATAATATTACTTGCTGCTACGGAACCGTTAATGGGCGAGTTCAACTCGCACATGGTCGGTTTTTTATATTTTAAAAGCTATCTGCACTGGTCTAAAAAGGATAGTTGCATTTTTTCCATAATAAATTGCATTTGAAACGCAAATTTTACTGTCGAAACTTCATAAATAACGAATGTTACTTTTGGAGTTATCCGCAATCTTTGCGATATCTGGATTTTACTGCAGTTTTATTACGCATTTTATTTTAATACCCAGGAAAAATATAGGGATAAGTTGGAAACTGCGTTTGATGTAAGAACTTAATGATGTGGAGATTATTACTTCAATACAAGTTAATGTGGGATATAGGTAGGGGGGAAACTTCACGACGTAGGCGTAGCCGGGGTTATTGGTTACTTTATTATAATGTTTGTTTACAATGTTGTCCTGTAGGTGATTAAAGATCTTTTTAGAGTTCCTTATGTGCCTTCTGTTTTTCGGGCTTTCATAAAATGTGATAGTTGGATATTCAAATGATGAATATTCAAAATTTTAATGATAGTTCGCAAATGCGCAAATGGTCAAAACAGCAGAATGTCAAATGCGCACATAGTAAAAGGCGCAGATTGTCAAAAGCGCACATAGTCAAAAGCGCACAACGTCAAAAATCCTACGTACATAAACTGTAGTCTACATTCTTTAAATTACGTGAGACCTTAACCATCTGCTAGTAAGCAGACAGGCAAGAATGCATGTAAACAGCACGCAAGGGACATGCATACAGGCATTTATTGGCTTTCCGCTATTACGTGACGACGAGTTGAGAGTGACCTGACATGCTTGTTATTGCAATCGAGGAATGTCCTTCTTCCACGCTTTTAACTGGTAAATCAAACCAATCGTTGGCCGCTGCCGCGGCACGCTCGCTTGCCTCGCTCGGCTCGTGCACAGGGGTCATAGTTTTGACTTAATCTAACCTGATTGAATCTTCTTTTACTTTTGTCACTACGGGTAAGTTTGACTATAATAATATGCGCTTTTGACAAGCAGCGCCTTTGATTATGTGCGCTTTTGACATTCTGCTCTTTTGACAATTTGCGGTCGTTTGTTGCCGCTATAACAACAAATTATACTTAAATCAGAAAAAAAGGAAGGTTCCCATACAAGAAACGTAATTTTAGTCGGGCTTTGGTAAAGAACCCTCTGTGCTGATATCCGAATCGCACTTGGCCGATTTTTTGTATTTACACCATGATGTAACCACCATTAAAAAACTATCATCCAAAACAAGTTAAAGAATTTCAATTACGATTAAAGCGTTGCCAACTATTTTGTAAGATGACCAAATCCCGATTATTATTTGATGGTCTACCTCGGCATTCAATGGGTTAAGGTTTTTTGCAAGATATGAAGACGACCTAACAAAGGTCGCAGGGAGGAACTTGACAATTAAATTTTTACCCTCGGGCACGGAACCGTAAAACACTTCCATATTTGCCGATCATACTTATTATTTGTCACGACTAGGGATTGAACCCGAGACCTCGGCGGTGACATACACGAGTGAAAAAGATAAATCAAAAGTCAAACAGACTGAAAATTTATAAATCATAATTAATGTGAATTGTTACAAACGATGTTTTCCAGATCTCAAAAACAAATTCAGGGGTTTTTAATGTAATATCGTGGCTTAGAATTACTGAACAACGTTATGAATTTAATAGCTGTAGGTATTTACAGATTTTAGAAATTGTGTAGGGTCGTTGTTCCTTTTATTGAGGTTAGTGGCTATATAAATTAGTATTTGTGGACAATCTCACACAACATCATCTAGCCCAAATTAAGCTAATATAAAGCTTGTGCTGTTTAATCAGGCTTTATATTTTCGAACAATTTCTGGCGTACCTTTTCTTTCTTTTTATTCACTTTCCAAGTTATCGACGCCTGCATGTTCACTCTCACAGTCAATGAAACTTCTGACAGTGGACCTCAAGTCAGAACTAGTTTTTTTAAAAGGTATTACGTATGTTTGATACTAAGGTGGTGTGTGAGTACAGCATATCGCCCTTTACCATACTTCATACAAGTTTGCAACACTGTCAAAGTACCATGTTGTAATGCAGCTGCATTGTTAAGTCTGAGGTACGGAAACGCTCTTAAATAGACGTGCCACAAATCTTAGTAAATAGGGTTCCGTTTTTACCTTCTGGATAAGAAAACCTAAAAAGTGACATTGCTCATTGAATATCAATAAAAATGTGTTAAGAAAAGTGACATCGTTCAATGCAGTTCCCTTCATTGGACATTGGCCGTGGCCTCCCACGGGAGCCCTGTCCTAATAACGCGTAACACAGTTTGTGTAGCCGCTCGCCTGTTTGTTGATTGAATCTCGTTTAATTCAATTCACCGGTCTCTGCCGACGACAAGGTCAATGTGGGATTGATAATAAACTGGCGTTTTATCGTAATTATTCTTATGTTTCTGATGTACACAAACAAACGAAATTAGCATTTTTTGTAATACGAAGACGGCAGACAATCTTACAGCCCACCTGATGCAATGTTATCGTAACCTATGAACATTTTAATACCAAAGGCGATACACTCGCGCTGCTGACGCTACAAGAACATTCTAATTTAAAAACAAAAATTTCAGGGGTCAATAACTTTTTAATGTAAAAATCGGAACTTTCCCGTTTTTACCCTTTTTAACCCTTTTGGTAAAAACGGCAAAACTAAAAGTGTGCTAAGAAAAGTGACATCGATCAATGCAATTCCCGTCATCGGACTTTGGCCGTGGCGTCCCGCAGGAGCCCTGTCCTATAAACATTTAATTATAACTAGCTGTGCCCGCGGCTTCGTCCACGTGGAATGTATAAAAAAGTAGCCTAAAATACTCCTTATTACATAAGCTATCTGCCAGTAAAAGTCCCGTCCAAATCGGTCTAGCCGTTTCGGAGATTAGCCGGAACACACAGACAGACAGACAGACAAAAATTTTAAAATTATGTATTTTGAAGCGGTTATTTTAATATTACAAACAGCCACTCCAATTTATTTATTTGTATAGATTATGCTTTAGACATGCACAAACAAAATAAAACTTTATTCTGCTGTTTCGTCATAGTCACAAAGCTGACATTTCTTTTGAGTAAGTGTCGGTTTATCTCACTATAAGTTTAATTTTTAAGTACCTAAGACGTAAAATTACAGTGTCTACAACTATAACAGTTACAGCCATACGAGTACTAAAATTAAATAAAACAATTATTCAAAGTTTTTAGGCTTTGCATCTTTATCACAAAAGAATAGAATATCAAGGATTAAAATGAGGACTGCGTTTGATGAAAGAATTTAATGATGTGAAAGATTATTAAAACTTCTTAAATGCAGGACAAAAAGAAAGTTTGAGCGCTGAATAAGTTTATTGAGCTTAACTTTTGTGGGAGAATTATTTTGTTCTGAAGTTTTTTTGTTAAGTTTTTTTTGTTCTTAAATAATGGTACAAACTGTCGATAGCAAAATATTTATTTTACTTATGGGGTCTCTAAGATTCACCGGAACTATTTTATGTTTAAATTCGATTCAGGTTTTAGGTACTATTTTAGATTTACAATATTTCATAAATTTTAGCTCATACTATAATATTACCGACTACGGTTTACGTAGTAACTATTTAGTAATCTATGCTACGGTGCTGAGGTTCTGGGTTCGGTTCTTATATTATATTAGCTTAATTTGCGCTAGGTGACGCTGTGTAAAAATGTCCAATTTTCTTTTCCAAACACCCCAAGAGTTTTTACAAGTTTTTGGGTTAAGGATTTTTTTATTCTGCATCTATCTTTTCTTCTTTTAATATCAAATTTGACAGCAGAATTTGTTCTTCTGAAGGTAATTATAAATTTACCTATTCATAATCCGTCACGTAATTCCCTTTCTCACTTTATATACTTAAATAAACAAAATAAAACCCATTACGGGAAGCTTTCAGAAGTTCCTCACAAACACTGTAACATCACAAAGGGATGTTTTGACGAGTCAGTTGCTTAAATCAGCTTTTCATGGTTCAAATTAAGTGGAATGCTGGATTTTTACATGAGTTATTTATGTTTTTCGGTGTTCTCCCCTAAAATGTTGTGTTTCTTAATTGTGTTTTCACCTGGCCTAGCCACGCCTCATAGCCAATAGTAACCAAAACTTTGAAAGTCAAACTGTGACTTATCAGTCCTAACAAAAATATAACCTTTCTAACGAGCAGAAACACAACTGTATCTAGTGGTTGTAATAACTAAAGAACTATGTCAGTAAAATGGATCGACACAAAACTGAATCGAGTGAAAATTGTTACGAGAATAAGGCCCTTTAATATTTTGCACGATCCGTCGCAGCCTCCGGGAGCACAAGATATTAATAATGATATTGGTTCTGATTTAATTTGAAGGCTTTTGTAGGCTTCATGATATTTCGGATAAATCTGGGATGAAGATACTCGTGGGAAGGCTTGTTCATTTAATATTCTTCGTCAAATCCCTATTGTAAAGGTTTCTGATTATTACATAGTGATTACATTTCGATTTATCTTGGCTTGGATTTCATTTCATTTATCAACAGCTTTATTGACTATTTGAATCAGTTATTTGAATCGCACGGTTTTAGCGAAGGCTTTCTCCATGGGACCGAATAAGCGTGGTGCCTTGGCAGGCGTTGTTCGGATTCAAAAAGGAGACCACCATAACCCAGTATTTCTTCAGAAGCGGCTTCCAGCCACTTGAGTTCTGCGCAAAATTGCAACATTTCATCAATAATTACGTCATTTAAAAATAAAAGGAATCTTTACATTTTGCGAGCACTTTAGTTTATTTGAGAGCTCCTTTGTGTCAAATTTCCAATATGATAAGAAGACAATGTCTGTAATTCTTCGTGTAAAGTGATAAACCTGTATGTAAGGTATGTAAGGTAATATTCCTTCCCAGTAACAAGAAATTGTTAAGTCCACAGAGAACCCATATAATTTGATTAAATGTAATCTAATTAGGGTTGTTGCTTGCAAATTGGAGATACACACTTCAGCAATATGTCACAGCCGTGGCAACATCCCTGATTACATAAGCTGATGTCAAATAGAACCTTTTTTAAATTTTGGGATATATTCTATGCTTTATGTAATAAAGCGTGGCTAAAACTCGTAGGCACAAACAGTATTAATTATAAAAAGTTGCCAGAGTGTTCAAATATATACCTACCATTATATACATTGCACCGGAAAATAATAAATACCCATGTCTTATCGGTTAAAATATAATCGCGTAAACCCCATAACTATTCCATTAAACAATAAAACGGGAGCACCACAAACTTTTTGTCAATACTCGTTTAGAAATAAGACATGTTATCTGAAGTTCCCCAAGATAGGTTTGTAAAAGTTTTTGTCACCAGCTAACTACACTACTAACATTTTTACCTCTCGAAGCCGAAATGGGCTCACATTTAGTTGAACGACGGCAAAGCCTGCTGAGTACATAGAAACTAAAGTAAATTCAATTTATATCAATGTAGTAAGGAAACTTTTTAGTTTGTTTTTCTAAGAAGTGACATCAAAGCTTTCCGTTTACTTGGTGTAACATGGTATTATATCAAAGTTCTTTATTTAATCGTGTACAAAATAGTCGCATTTTAAATCTAGCGGACGTCACACGGCTTCACCCGCGTAGCTCCCGTTCCAGTGGGAATATGAGAATAAAATATAGCCTATGTTACTCAGGGTGAATGGAACTTTCCAAAGATGAAAGATTGTTTGAAATCAGCGCTTTAGTTTTTGAGTTTATTCATTACAAACATTCCCACATTCAAATATTCACACACATAAAAATACAAATTTTAATTCTTTTTTTTTCTTATTTATAATATTAGTGTAGATCATGCTATTTTTCAACTTAAGCTATGGCTGGTTCTCAGATGGGTGACCGCTTTGTGACAATAATTCGAGGCACGTTAAGCCGTCAGTAATATGGCAGACATTAAGTCAAGCTAAAAGTCTTATGGACGACTCCTTTGATAAAATAAATAGCCTATGTGAACATACGTTAGTACTATAACGCCCTAGGCACACCTCCGCCGCGAAACCAGAACAGCGGAACCGCTGAATGAATTCCGCTGTGATCAAATGTGGATTGAACAGCGGAACTGGGCAACGGAACCTGACACGAGTTAGTCGATGTGACGCTATCGCAATTTTACCATATTATTTTTATTATCTGGATGACTTAATAAATACATAAAGGGTCTATTTCTGATGGCTTGAAGTAGTTTTTCCGTGAACTTCAAGTCCATTTACTGAAAAAATATTACTTTTGCCGTTCCGCTCTGTATTTCTGTCAATTTTGACAAACCGGCGCGTAGACAACGCGGCACCGCAATAACAAGGCGGCCGAAGCGTGGAGGTTTGACTGACGTAGGAGCAGATTGGCGAAACCGTGCAGTGAAAGAGATAGAAGATAGTTAAATCTGTGCATTAGAACAGGCGGTTTTGCTAGTGTTCCGCTCCTCCTACATGTGACAGAACTTGGCGAAATTACTGCGGTTCCGCTATCATGGTTTAGCGGCGGAGGTGTGCTAAGGACGTTAATTATTCTGTTGTGTAAACCGCTTGGATACATACATACATATGGATACATAACCGCTTGGATATTCTTAAAAAATCCTTCAGACTCGTGTCCGTGTCCACACCATTTACCATTACCACACTCGTGATAATATCTGGTACTCGTGGTCACAGCAATGTACTAGCACTGATTCACTGCAGTTGCTCGTGGTCACACTGGTGTGACTATAATGTAATACATGTTGCTTGTGATCCTACATATTAGTATTAAATCTACTTAGTAATTTTTGCGATTATCTCGGACATTTAAAATAAAATTATATTCAGTCTTTTGTTGGCATGATACTATGGTCGCTTGTAGACGACAGGGCAAGTAGTCTTTTTAAAATAGTAAGGTATATTTGACACATGCACGTAAATTTTAACACAATATACATACATCTGCAATCAGTAAGATTTTACTTTACTATATACTTACTAAATTAATAGGTACCTACTCTGATTGTACTTTCACAGTGGTAACGGATCAAGTGACCCTGTAATTGAATTTCCAATTACACAGATTGCGAAGATTATTATTAAAGATGAAGTCTGTTATTCGACACAAAGAAGGCTCCATTGATTTAATGAAGATCGGTTTGCTTTGAATTTGGTTGACTGTGAAAGGATTTTTATGATGACAGAATTCATGAATCTTATCGGCTCACCAAGAAATTGTTTTTATCAGCCCCAGAAGGAATGTATTTGAATAGCAATTCCCTATATACAGAATGGTAATTAAAGAGCGTTACTGGACGAAAAGAACTAGCAAAACTCATTATGGCAAATTTTGCTGAAAAAATATTCCTTTATTTAAGAAAAACTGCATTTAAAGATTTTTGAAAAATCACCTGCTTGAGCCGGTAATCAAACGTATTTGTTCCTTATGAAAGACTTATTCAGTTGGTATCATAAAATACAGGATGATTTATTTTCACATCTCACCGGTTCGATTACACGCGTAGTCCAATCTTACCCGTACCGGTCCAAGAACTTGATACAACATATTGTCTTCAGGCACTCCAGCAGTCCCATGGCGTTCCATCAGACTGGCGGCAAGCTAAATATAAATAAAAATATATAAAGTAAAACAGAATAAGCCCATCAAGTGTTTTTTCTGAGTACGTATCATAATGCATAAGCTTAAATTGTATAAGTTCAAAATATATAAAATCAAAAAGTATAAAATCAAAAGTAAGTTCAAAATATATAAAATCAAAAAGTATAATAATGTCAGAAGAAATAATCATTAATATGCATAATTTACGTTCTGTATAAATATCTTAATACATAAGTTTAAAATGTACAAGTTTATAATGTATAATTTCAAAATATATAAAATCAAAAAGTATAATAGTTTGAATATCCATAAACCAACATTTTTAATATCAATTAAGGTCAAAATACCTAAAAATAATTAACCTAAAAATTTTTTTTTATAAATTAGAATAATAGTTTTGTAGTATAAACAATTATTTTAATTTATAAAAAAAAATAATGACTAAGTCTTTGAACCTAACCCATCCAAGTCGGATTATTTTGAAATTATATATTATAAAACCTAGCCCTATGAATCATTATGCATTGTGCTTGTTATATATTTCGACCATTATGGCATTCAAACTTAGAACTTTAGAACTTATGTCAAACAACTTTATAAATTTTGATGCATTATATGTTTTGATTTTCGGTATTTTAACTTTAAATATTCCAACCATATGTATTTTGAAATTATATATTATGATACTTACCAGTTTTTTCTGTGTGTTATTAAGTTTTTCCGACTTTCTAAATAAGTTGTCGAACGTTCATAAGTTTATCTCCAACTTTAAATTGGTTTTAACGATGTAATATGTAACATTTTAACCAACTTCATTTACTTTTACTCGATATCAATAAATTTATTAAGACGTTTTTTTTAATCATGTCCTTTTTTATACCACTACGGTGGCAGACAAACATACGGCTCACCATATGTACTGGTGGTCACCGTAACCCGTCAACGCTCACAACACAAGAGGCGCTACGCTACACTCACGATGCTAACCGTGGAAAAATGTTTTAAGACCCCTTTTGGAGAACCCCATACAGTACGCGTTTGGGAAAACCGAGGCAGGGAGATCATTCCACAATCTAATCTAAGCATAAAAACCCAGTAACTTCATTTAAGTAATTTTCATAAATACGTTAGACTGTTTACAACTAGCTTTAAATCTTTGAATCCAGTGAAATACCTAAGTTAATAAGCAAACTTGTAACATGGTTACCACTTCGCTTAACTAGATAACCTCGTGAATCCCGCTTTGGATGAAAACTTGAACTTTAAATTTGTTTACAAACGCTTAGCGGTAAACTTCTTTTGTAAGCTGCAGTTTGTAGTTATTCAAATATGGGTAAATGAATACAATCATTAAGTGTCTTTCTTACAAAAGTCTGTGAGTAAGTATACATGTTTGGACGTTTGTTAATCTTCACGCTTCAACAGCTGAACAGATCTGGTAGCAGTTTGGTACAGGGATAGAAGTCTTGGAATATCTTTATTAAGGCTACCTACATACTTTTATGAAGGAAAGAGGATTAGAAGGCCCTGTGGATGAAGCTGCGAGAATCATCTTTTAATAATTGAAATACGAAAGAGATTCTATGTTTGCTACTTTTTCACGCACGAAAAGCTGAACTTACTTAGCTCAAATTTGGCATAGGTATCGATTATGGAATGTAATAAACATGGGCTTTTTATTTTTTATTTTTGTAAGGTTAGGAAAATCCTACATGTATGCAATGCTGGACTCCTACCTACTAAAAACCAATCTTTTCCTACCTAATGCCAAAGGTTGGGAGCCCCGGATAAGCCCTGACCCCAGGATTAATTACACATGAGCTACGTTTAATTTCCGAATTAATGAAATTTTTGAAGTCGTCTATATCGGTCAAAAGGGTTTTCATAACTCTTCACCCTAAACGGTTATAATCTGATTCAAAGTGTATTATTTAGTAGAAGTCGTAGTCTGTAAACTAGTGTTATCTAAAACTAACTATTCCGGAAAATTACATTTTGACCCAACCGGGGTATTTTATTAGGGGCAAAGTATACCGACGTAATAAATTCAGTACCGTCCTTCGTTAGTGCGCTAATCTTTGGTTACTCGATTGGCAAAGTTTGCGGTTAGAGATTATTTAAGTTTGCCTGGATACACGGTGCTGAAATTTTAATGGAGTCATTATGGAGGATTAATGTAACCCTCATATTTGTCTTCGGGTTGTAATGTTCGGGTTTTGGGTAATGTGTTTATATTGAATCCGTGATATATTATGTGTTTAACATGCTTCTTGGATTTTCATTATTACCGCTTGGCTTTGTGGTAGAATTATGTAGTTCAATTTTAATATCTGTGGTAGAATCTGGTTATTAAGATATGACATTTACTCTGTGGTCTTGAAGTTATGACAAGTTATTTTGAAGAATACTAATTTTGCACAAAGAAGCACTCATGGCATCGGTTTTGTGTAATTCACAAAATTTTTGTTTTAAAGTTTGGGTGTTTTCTATAACAAAGCATTTCCATTTGGGAGTGATTCTGTGATTCAGAATCTACTAGTATGTCACACAGTTGGTCTCGATTGCTAGTAAAATGAAAGTCGTTAAGCCAAGTTGAAGTCTGGTGAGTGGATCAAAAACTAAAGGTGAAATGTGGGTCTATAGTATGCCTCTACCTTTACGGGCATAAAGCTCTTTCCATATAAAAAAATAAGTATAATTAGACATACTCTTCTCAATCGCAAACCTTTTTTAGGGCAAAAATGTGTTTTTATCCAAACTATAATATTTTCAGTTGCTGATGATGAACATTAAAATATTCCCGAATTCCTAGTGTTACTTGTAATTTCATACCGGAAAGTACACTGCAAAAATACAATCATTAATATTTCCTGCAATAATATAAGCATTCATTTATATACCTAATTGGACGCGTTACTTTGTTTATGCCGACGTATTACTGAAACTGTTAGAAATTTAGACAGTTATAATTATAGCTTGATGAAGGTAGGGTTTTTTTTTATACCACTAGAGTGGCAGACAAGCATACGGCCCCCCAGATGTACCGCTGGTCACCGCAGCCTATGGACGTTTGCAACACCAGAGGCGCCACAAGCGCGCGGCCGACTCTTTAAAAACCTTCTAAGTCCCCCTTTGAAGAACTCCATACTGTAGGTGTCTGGGAAAACCGAAGCAGGGAGATCATTCCACAACCTAAGCGTACGCGGAAGAAAGCCTCTATTCGATCTCACAGTGCTCGAGCGCTCAGGACGCAACGTGTGAGGATGAACACCCTGTCTATGGCGAGCGGTGCGATGATAGAATGTAGCCGCAGGCATCATATCAAACAATTCTTCAGAGCACAAACCGTTGTACAGGCGGTAGAACACACACAGAGAAGCAAAGTCTCTCCTGTCACTAAGAGTTCCACACCACCTGCAAGTATGGGATCGTTGACAACTCTCATAGCTCGCCTTTGCACCGAGTCAAATGGACGAAGCTGGTATTCGGGTGCCCCCGCCCAGAGGTGACAGCAGTACTCCATTTGCGGACGCACTTGTGACTTATAGAGAAGCAGTGCTTGCGCCGCAGTAAAGTACCGCCGCGGCCTTCTGAGCACTCCCAGCTTCCTGGACGCCAGCTTGGCCTTGCCCTCCAAGTGACTGCGGAACTGCACATCACTGGAGATGTCAACACCAAGGATCCCTATACTTTCAGAGATGGTGAGAGATGTGCCCTGAAATTGTGGCGCCACAGTGAATAGGGTCTTTTTTGCGGTGAAAACACAAACTTGTGTCTTGGTAGGGTTGAATTGGCCAAGATTTTGTCGACCCCAATCGGACACTCTAGTGAGAGTAGCCTCGACTTCAGACACAAGTTGTTCACGACTTTCTTCCACTGCAACCCGAGAGATACCGGGACGGCCCGTGTAATAAGTGTCGCCCGTACTGTCGTCCGCATAACAATGAATGCCGTCAATAGACAACATGTCATTGATATGCAGCAGAAACAAAGTAGGGGACAACACTGAGCCTTGTGGTACTCCAGCGTTTATGGCCATGCAGTCAGAACAGCTACCGTCATCGACGGCCCTGATGCTTCTACCGGCCAGAAAGCTGGACACCCATCCGCATAAACTCTCGGGCAGTCCATAGGAGGGCAATCTCGTAAGAAGACCACGGTGCCAGACCCGGTCAAAGGCTTTCGAGATGTCGAGGCTCACTGCTAGAGCCTCACCCTTACTCTCGATAGCCGCCGCCCAGCGGTGTGTGAGGTACACAAGAAGATCGCCCGTCGACCACGACGCCGGGACTTGCTTCATGGAGTATGAAAGCGTGAAAAGACGTGTAAGTACCGGACACAACTCCGGACCACACCGCTTAAGTACCACCGCGGGAATGCCGGTAGGTTGGTTATGTAAATTTCAGGCTTTTAAACCTTAAATGTAAACAAGGATTGTATTTAGAACAAGAAAAATGATTGTGTTTTTGGTTGTTAGATTTGTTATTGGTGGTTTTAGTAAAAGTAAACAGACTTTCTCAGTGGATTAGTGGGAGTGTTGTGACTGTCTTTCTGAAGTCCCGGGTTCAAATCTCCAATAAAAATATTGTTTGTGTTATATGTGAAGTATGTACCTAATTAGAAATATAGAAGCATATTTATGGGATGTGTCTGTCCCATAGACAAGTATTATGGTAGCTCCATTGGGCATAGATGCTATGTAAAAATGTTAACAAAATTTTGAGACAATTTTTGGCCTCATGATGTGCCTCTTCACGCTCCACTTACTGAACCCGGGATTGTAATATCATTATCAACAAAAAATCTCAGTTCTGGCGAAGATACTTTCTACTGTGTAGGAGTGACACCATGCAACAAATAGGTAAGCCTTTTGTTGTTTTTTGGTACGGAACCCTCCGTGCGTGAGTCCGACTCGCACTTAGCCGGTTTTATTTCATTCTTTTGTCACAGAAGTGGTTTTAAGTAATGATTGATGGAAATGTCGCCAATGATTAATAACATGAAAGTGGAAGTTTGTGACGATGATTGATGAATATTTCCAATCTCAAAACTTTTTACCGAATTTCTGTAGTCACCTTTCTATTGAACGAATGTTGTTAGAAGTCCTTATAAAATGGATGGTGATGAGATCCACAATTGTTAGTTTTGGAGTTTGGATGATTTTTATGTATAATATGCATACCGTAAATCGTGAACCTTGGACCGTGGACGTAGACCGTGGACCGTGAACCGTAGACCGTGGTCTGTGAACCAAAATGCGGCAAAAGACATCTCAACAGTTTTGCTACCAATGTGATTTCACTGTGTTTGCTTTAAAGAAAATGAAATGATTGAACACGTGATCGTAAAAGTATTCGTTAAAATGTAAGAACGTACTCGAATACTTACATTTGCATATAACATAGTGGTCCCATTAAGTTGTATACGAATATAAAATTCACCACAATTCTCAGTGGAAGCATGTTACATGAAACACAGCTACAACGTGGAATAAATTAACAAGTATAGTTGGTTCGTGTTAAGAATGTAAAGAGTATTTATTTATAAGATTTTTATGTCTATAACATGCTAAGGAAACAAGTTCTCTGTCGAACCATAAAAACCTGGAACGACCTGTCAGCGCACGTGTTTCCCTCCTCTTACAATCCTGGGTTCTTCAAGCGGAGCGTGAAGAGGCACATCATAGGGCCGCCAACTTGAGGGCCGCTTTATAGTCTCACTGACTGGCACGGTGGCCCCCAATCGCTAGATGTCGCTGTGACTGCGCGGCGGCGGCATCATTTTGGCAAGATAATATAAAAAAAAAATACTTTGTTCGAAAAAACTTACCTAAAAATTTTGTGTGTATGAGGCATGACATGACAAGATCGGGTGACAAAGATTGCAGAAAATTCTGACACAAGCTATATAACCCAAGATACCTACTCTAGGCGAGGCCGCTGATAGTAGCTAAAGTCTGCCTGAAACCCCGGGCTTACCTACCGGCCATAGATTTATAGTAAGGCATTGTGTGGTTTTAGTTAGTAGAAATCCGGCATAGCATCCATTTAGGAATTTCACGCGATAAAAAAAAACAAAGTGCTATACTCTTTCAAGCTCTAAAAGCCAAACAAATCTGGCTGAAATTTGGTGAAGGGATAGATTATGGTCGGGATTATTACATAGGCTTTCTATGCCGAAAATAAGTTTTCATGCGAACAGTCGGAACGGGAACAAAGTTACCGGCAGGTGAAGCCGCGGGTGCCTTCTAGTCTGAAGACAAGTTTGAGAAAATTGAAAAGTGTGACGATTGAAACCAAGTTTGTCATTAAATAAATCCAATAGAAACTTGATGATGATTTGCTCCCACATGACCGATCTATCAGAGTTTATCCCCTGAGAATATTTTCTCTGCTTAGGTTTAAGTTTGGTGGATCAGATGAAACGATTTTCATTGTTTATGCGTTCGAAGTGTAATTATGATCTAAATAAGTAAATAGCCTTTGAGAATGCCAAAAGGCGAAACCGGTTAGGTATTACAATAATAAATGTTGTGGAACAGTACAAGTGAAGTTTTTCAATATGTGTAGCAGGTTCCATCAAGTGCCATCAATCAACAGTATCAATAATCTGAAACGATTTTATTTTCTGTGCCATATTTCATACAGATCAGTTCAGCCGTCAGAGCGTGGTTAAGAAATAAACATTTGAACATCCGAAGGTCTTCACAAATTTTTTACATTTTAATATTAGTAAGAAGTAGAATAACTGTGTCATATAAATGCCAAGACATAAATTAAAAGTAATTATATAATAATAAAACTAAACCTTGTTTCCAACACATATTATATACATATTTCTATTCTTCATACAGAATTCTGCTAATAGACGATCAAAATAAATATAACGACTAAAAATGTATAACTATTGGCACTAATATTGCACAAATTGTGTTCAAGATTTCTATTATACAGAACTTCACAACTTAACGGTAGACTGCATTCAATGAATTATGTGCTTAATCATTGGCCCAAGTTTTATCGCTATGAAAACAATAAGCTGATTCAAGCTACTGAGTACTATTGTCAGATAAATGAATGGTGCAATAAGTACATATTTAGACAGTTTCTTATATAAAACAAACCAAAAGTGCAGGTGGTAACTCCGGAGGCAAAAAGATCTCAACACTAAGTCGAGATTAAATTCACTCGTTTTAGATTTATTTTAGACTTTAAGCTACTAGCAGTTATTCTATTACCACCTTCTAATCGCTTAAAGAACTACGAAGCCTTCCCTTTTTCTTTAAGTCTACTACATTACTCATAAATAAGATGACTAAAAATATCTGCAAAGCGGCATTTCAAATATTTAGCGCCATTGGCGCCATTTCTATTGTTACACTTCGTACTTGCAGGTAGATATTGCCAGACTAGAAAAAAAGGTGATTAACTTGCTCTCAGGCTTTTTTTAGCTTACTGCCCACCCAATGGTTGGTTACTGTGTCCTACGAACGTTTGCAACGCTAGAGGCGAAGGTCGTGATTACTGTTGAAAATGTTCAAGCAGCGCATAAAGCTTTCAACTTGGTATAACGACTGTCATATTACTGATGGCCAGGACCAACTGCTAAATGTGCATACCGAAGCACGGAAATGCTCGCAAATAAATGTCGAAAAGTTGTCCACTGGGTGGCTGTTTTATGACAATCCAGGTATCCTTGGAATACTGCCAGAGATGTATAAAATCCTACTTTAAGTATCATGCCACATAGACCAATAAATTGTAATGGGAATCCAATATTTGGGAAATAGAACGATACTATCCCGTTTTATGTGAAATGTTTCTAGCTGAAGACATAACCTATAAAATGGCTATATTTTGACGTTGACTTTATTATTATTGGGTTATCTTTAAATAGGTACTTGTTACCGATTCCTATAATGGTTTTCTAGAACAAAAGTTGGTTTTTAATTTAGGGGCACGGCAGTGCCCCCAAGCCAAGTCGAACGCGAAGCAAACACTGCCTTACCATCCCTCACTGAAACCATTTCGCCGCATTTTCAGGCCCCTTTTTGAGAACCTCTGGATAAGACCAGAACGCAGTTATTTACTTCATTTAGTAAGCTATAATCACATACATAAAATCCAAAATTTCAAGTCTGTAGGTCATTTACTTCCGAAGTTAAGCGAAATAAAGTTTCGCATTTATGACACTCATTTACTCACTCATGATCATCTAAGAATAGAACTAGTACTTCCCATGAAGTCAGAGAGCTGAAATTTGGAACAGAGTTAGGATTTAATGGCCACATAAAGGGAAAACTATAAAAACTAGGATAATCGAAGATCTGGAGTACCTGGTGACGCTGATTAGAAAACACAAGAGCCCAAACAAAGTATTAAGATCGACATACAGCCTTTACAAAAAATATTCAACTTGGTGGGCCGCTTTATTTGATGTCAAAAATCGAAGGTCTGAAGTACCTGATGAAGAATCCTCGCCTGGTCTCAGTTATATTAGGGATATGGTAATGCCCCCTTCTACTATTGGTAGGTACATAAAAAAATCGACATCGGACACATCTTCTAATTTAATCTAGCCTATAGCGTCCCACTACTATGCCTCCCCTTCTGCTTTTAATACGCATATAAGTAAATAAAAATAAAGGAAAAATCTGGATAAGACTAGACGGGCTTTTATACTTACAAGTTTACAAGGAGAAATAGCCGAACGATTATCTTTATTCTACTCGACAAGGAAGATTTGTAATAATAAAAAAAAACTACTTCTAAAAAGAAAAAAACTGCGTCAAATAAGAAAATCTAATAAAATAAATCAATTATGCCCACTTTTCTACAAAAAGAAGTGAAATCCCACCAAAAACATTCTGTAAAAAACTAGCCAAGTCTCGATGGAGCTGCTTGTTTATCTCTTAAAAGTGATGAGATCTAGACAAAGTCGTGCCAAGTCTAAGGTTCCTTACTGCGATTTATTTATTATTATAGTTAATGTTGTGTGACTTGGCCGTTGAAGGGTACACAAGGGTACGCGAAACCAGGTGCTTCATGACGCCATTGCACCAATCTGTCGCCAGAACTACCCATTGACGATGGAAAATTGCCACTTGGAAAACATGGATTCGTTAACCAGTCAATTGTAGGCTTGATAAAGCTGCGTATTTCAATAATACTTATGTATGCCTTTTTATGCCTGAAACAAACAGTATAAAAAAATATTTTCAGTATAGACGGACTTCTAATCATTGATAGAAGTTCGTCTGTACGTCTATTTTATGTTAGATCGGTGGTCGATTTGACGCTCCAAAAAGAAGAGAACAGAATGCATGTGTTGCACAATCAACAACAGCCTAAAATGAGACAATAGCGTCAAATTACCAATACCAGTATGGGCTATTATCTCCCTTAACAAACATAGGTAGTTACAACAGATATTACAATACGTGTAAACAAAATTGACTTGTACACACTAAAGTATAAAGAATTTTCAACGGCCAAGTCACACAAAATTAACTGCTTAAGAAATTGCAGTAAGAAACCTTAGACTTGGCACGACTTTGTCTAGATCTCATTACTTTTTAGAGATAAACAAGCAGCTCCATCGAGACTTGGCTAGTTTTTTTACAGAATGTTTTTGAAAGGATTAATTTTACATTAATATCAGAAATAACTTCTATATATGGCGGAAAAGTTTCAGAAATGTTGCGTTCTTTGACTTATACCAAAGAAAATATAATAGTATAACATACAGATCGGCTACTCCCTGCCTCCCACTGAGTAAGCTTCTCCAACCCCCCACCAAAGTTGATGTGTCTATTGCCGTGCCAGTACTTGAGAGTGTCACTGCGTTGCATTACGTATTGAGTCCACGTCATAATTTCGAAATAATCTGGCCGACCGTCAAAATTCCGAATGCTCATTTCGCCGATGATGAATTGTACGAATGGTTGTATGGTCGACTGTTAAAACTCCGAATGGTCATTTCGCCGATGATCAGTTTTACGAATGATTGTATGGTGATATCGATGTTGGTTTTGGATGGTTATAAAAAAAATAACCACGAACGCTAAGGTGGGAGCTCCGCTCCGCTTCGCTCCCGCCTTAGCCTTCTAACCTAACCTATCCGAGTCGAGGTGTTAACCATAATAAGTGAATGGTTAACACCCCGACTCAGAGTACCCCGATACAATCATTCGTAAAACTGATCATCGGCGAAATGACCATTCAGAGTTTTTACATTCGACCTTACAACCATTCGTTGAATTGATCATCGGCGAAATGAGCGTTCGGAATTTTGACGGTCGGCCAGATTATTTCGAAATTATGACATGGACTGACATACATGAGATTGCGTTCTGTTCCTTATTATTTTGTTTCCATTGCTATTGACCCTAGTAAACTCACACACACATTGCGTGTAAATTAGTGTGGGTGAAAACGAACATTTTTGTATGGATTTTCCGCCCTGTAGTTTGCTAACCTAACCTTCTTTTGTGATCATCATAAGGGTGGAGATTTAAAAGCCTTGAATTATATACGAGGTACCTTGTACGAGTCGTGTACTAGTGATACATAGTGAACCCCTAGGAGAGGCTGCGGTGGTAGCCAAAGTCTGTCGTAGATCCTGAGACATCCATTGGAGGACTTACCCGTTGCACCCCGCGGTAGGCAGTGGTAGGGCAAGTGTTGTTTTAGTCGGTACGAGTCCGTCGTAGCATCCATGAAAGATTTCAGCCCAACATCAACATTTGAGCCATTGCCTGCCATGCGTACTCACATTACAAATAAGGCTTACTGACCTATATAACCAAAAATATACAGCTGAATAATAAGCATCCCTTTTAAGGTGTTAGAAATTAAATAAATTACATTTACGATCAAACAACACATCGAGGCGAATACTTCAGCAAAACACAGCGTGCGTGCGACCTCAATCCAGGAGGCCTGATCTTAGACATCCTGTCATTACAGAGCTCTTTGCGTTGAAATGGGTCTTGGTAGGTTTAATTTGGAGATTTTAGGGTTCTCTACCCAAAGGGAAGAGCTAAAATTTTCACGGATGTATAACAGATATCGAATCATAATGTGAAAATTACAGCTCAGCAGCTATCACGGTTTCTAAGATGCAGGCTCGTGACAAACAGACAGACGGGCGGTGAAGTCTCAGTAATAAGGGTTCCGTTTTTACTCTTTAGGCATGGAACCCTAGAAACTAATGATGTTGAGACATTTTATTTGTCTATGAGACCGACCTCATAAACGGACGGACGGGTAGTCACACTTAGATAACAACGAATAATAAATAAGGAAAAAGTATTTAAGGTGGCTCTCATACAACAAACGTTATTATTTGCCGTTTTTTGATACGGAACCCTCCATAGGAGTCCAACTCTAATTTGACCGGATTTATATCTGAAACGGTATGAGACACTCAGCCTGATATATTTCACAGCTCCGTTATTGTCGTACTTCATTTAGTTTTACTTGCACTACTGTTGGTCGTAGCTTTTAACTAATATGTGATCTTAGATTCTTGATGTTTTATAAATAACGATTATTACATACATACATTAGTCACGCCTTTATCCCCTAAGGGAATAGTATACGCCCACATTTCACATTATTGTTTTATGTCCCACGCAATAGGTGGTGAGTCTATTGCAGTGTTGAAATAGACAGACGCAGGTCGTAACGTCACGCAGCTTGCAATGATTTTTAGTACCTGTAAATGATTGAAGCACTTGTGGACCTGACTCGAGTGTTCTGTAAATGATCACTGCAGCAAGCAACATTCGCCATAGCCGGTTCTTGGATAAAGAACCACCACGTCCCGTCGCTTGCGTAAGGGTTTCCGTACTCACATTAAACTGTTGGCCCCGGTTGCCAGTATAATGGCAATTGTTAACCAAATTGAAGGCGTCTTAATAAATTTCAACAGCAGAGAGTCACAACCGGCGCATGTCTAAATCAACATGGCAATACGGATTACCACCTATTACGTGGGACATAAGCTAAAGATGAAATGTGGGCTTATAATTTCCTATGCCTCTGTCTATCCCTTCTCGTGCTGGTCTTCATGGTGTCCACGGCTCTATCCGTCCAGAATATTGTTCCTATTCATCCCATTATAAATCAGCTTATTTTCGATTTGGCTAAAACTACATGGTGCCAGGAGCCCTACGGCTAGGAGTCCCGGGTACTCCATTGGAAAGGTTATCCTTCCCAGGGCTTTCGTAAAACACCTTTACAAACTTTCACTTAGTACGGGCATGTATGAGAAAGAAACTTATTGGATTCGTAGTTACAGGCAAAGCCATGTGGCATAGCTAGTATACGATAACAAGTCCTCCATTTCAAACTAAAGTACAAAGCGGTATGTTTATAATGACTTGCTTGACTAGATACCACGTATATAGTCATATAGGAAACTAATATAGAACTTGCATAAGACTTGGTACAAGTTCTGATAGACAAACCTCAAGTATGTGAGAATGAACAGTGTGGAGCAGCCTTGTAGGGGAGTATTGGTTGATAGTTTGTTATAAACAGAATAGCAGACACGCGCAACCTTTTTTACGTTGCAGCTAGACTTTTCTGTACTATTCAACCTATGTAGGTATGTTATAGACATAGAATCTTTTCTGTTTAAATCTCTATCTATTGCTGAAAACTGCATTAAATTCCATTGAGCACTTCAAAATATCTAAGAGTGAATTATATAGAGCTGTTGTGGACAGGTGAAGCACAGACATGATGCAGTTTCAAACCTTTTTAGAAACGGAAGAGTACGGAAACGCTCGCAAATAAATGCCACAATGTGGTCACGTGGTGGTCAACCATCTCAGGACCTAGCACAGTGAATGTTGATTACTGCGTTAGTCGTTGTCCTGGGATATCCTTCCGAGGGCTTACCCGGGGCTCACAACCATAGGCTGTTGGGCGTTACGTGAGGTTTTTTATTCGGTAGGAGTCCGGCATAACATCCATGAGGATTTTCCCTCACGTATAAAAAAAAAATATTATTAGTCGTAGAATTAGCCGTTCACAGAACACTGAGTCCTTTCTTTCCTTCCTTATTTGTTAAGTTTATATAATAAGGTCTTAGTGACTGTAAATAATCACCATTTTTAGAAAAATAACGCGCTCTTAAATTTATACACATCTCTTTCATTAATATGCCTCTGTGGCGCAGTCGGTAGTGATACCGCCTGCGGCGCTGGAGGTCGTGGGTTCGATTCCCACTGGAGACAAATATTTGTGTGACCCATAAATGTTTGTCTCAAGAGTCTGGGTGTTTCTATGTATAATATGTATGTATTTAAAAGTATATAAGTATTAATATCCATGGTCTGATACCCATAACACAAGCAGGTTATTCCTAGCTTACTTTAGGATCAGATAGCGCTGTGTGAAAAGTCCGTGAATATTTATTTATTTATTTATATGTATTACGCTAAAATCAACACGAAGTAAGGTCAACAACACAATACTAGCTTAGTACCTATTGATAAATAAAATAACTTTTTTAATACAGTTGCTCAAAAAGTGGCGTATTACAGGGACGTATAGCGTTCGGGATGTGGGCTATTACACACTCGTGCTTTTTCTTTACCATTCACGCACTCGTGCGTTTTCTTTCCCAATTGTCAAAATAATGTCTGTGATTCATGCAGATATTTCTAAAAAAAGATACTAACTTGTTTCAAGATCAGATTAAAAGTAATTTTATTGAAATTTAAGCATAAATTAATATAAGTATCGACCAAATTAAATTTATAAATATAAAAAAGTTGGCTGTATGAAGTGCACTGCCATAGTCTCTGCTTAGGAAGGTATATATTCTTTTACGGGTGGCGCCATTTTGGATATTCAGGTTTATTGTGTTTTTATTATTTTATAAAATTGCTTCATTTTTTCGCAACTGTATTAAAAGTAGTTGTTCAATACAACGTGTGGGACTGTTATTTAAACTCGTTCCGACTGTTTACCCTCGCCTTCGGCTCGGGTCAACACATGTCGTAACTCGTTGTAATACCAGACATCCCACACTTGTATCGAAAACTACTATTTTGAAGTTCAAAGAAGTAAGTAGGTACCTTCTGAACTTCATGTCACGGTAAATTAACTTGATTAAAAATATTTATTTTATGTGTCCATACCTATAGTACCTAATAGCAATTATCTTTGACTGAAACAGGTGTAGTGTCTCCCGAGTAAAATATTTTCATCTCTTCTAAAATTAGAGAAATCTTTATTTTTTCAGGGCTCATATTTTAACTTGATACCTTAACACGTTTTTAAGTTAAAGGGTCTTAACGATCAGATTTATGAACTTACGGACCACCACACAGTGATCCTAAAACGATTCCGTTTTTTCCTTTCGAGATACGGAACCCTAAATACCAATATTTTAACTAGGTATTCTAATAGTGTAACGACCGCCTGACTCAAAACGCCAGGCACCCAAAAAAAGGCCGACGTGAATCTCAGTGGATTTTTTCTGAGGCTTATTTACAAACATTTATTTTGACATTTTTTTTTTTTTTTTATATTCAGCTCGCCAAATTGACGTCGCCACCTGCCTGATGGTAAGAAAGCAGTGGCGCATCTAGCGATTGGGGGCCACTTTTTACAGTGGTCCTCAAGTTGGCGGCCCTGTAATGTGCCTCTTCACGCTCCTCTTGAAGAACCCGGGATTGTAAGATGAGGGAAAGACGTGTGCAAGCAGGTCGTTCCATGTTTTTATAGTTCGACAGAGGAACAATCTTTTGAAACGCTCGGTTCTGGCGAAGATTCTCTCCACTGTGTATGAGTGGCATCTCTGCCCGGCACGCGTTGTTCGGGATCGGAAAGGAGATGGTGGGATCAGGTTGAAGAGCTCTTCAGAACATTCGCCGTGATACATTCGATAGAAGGCAGCCAAGGACGCTATGGTTCTTCGCTGCGACAAAGGTTCGAGGCCTCCCGTCACCTCAGGACAACCAATTATTCGGATTGCACGTCTCTGCATAGCGTCAAGCGCGTCTAACAAGTACCTCGCGGAGTCATCCCAAAGGTGAGAACAGTACTCGACGCAGGGACGAATCTGCGTCTTGTACAGTAAACATCTCTGATGTGGCGTGAAATACCGTCTCACCTTATTCAGGATTCCCAGTTTCCGCGAGGCCAGACCAATACAGCTCTCTATGTAGTTTTTGTGATTGAGCTCACGCCGGACGTCTATACCGAGGATCTCCAGGTTGTCCTTTAGTGGAATTGTAATGCTCTGAAGAGAGGGCAGGGGTAGGAATGGGGACTTCTTAGCTGTAAACGCACACGCCTGTGTTTTTCTGGCATTGAACTCGACCAGGTTGTCTGAACCCCATTGGGCAATGCGGCCCAGGTGCAGATCGAGATCCGCCACGAGTTGTCGTCTCTTCTCATCCACGTCGCCTCGCCCTGCCGCTGGAAGGCCAGAATAGCTCCCATGAAGAGTACTGTCATCCGCATAACAATGAATGCACCCAAGGGACAGCATGTCATTGATATGCAGAAGAAAGAGAGTTAGGGACAATACCGAGCCCTGTGGTACTCCGGCATTTACCTGAAAAAAACAGGAAGCCTGACCATCACAGAGGACCCGAATCCGTCGCCCGTTCAGGAAGCTGGCCAACCAGCGGCACAACTGATGCGATAAACCATATGACGGCAGCTTGGAAAGAAGCGACGCATGCCATACCCTATCAAAGGCTTTCGCGATGTCTAGGCCAATAGCCAGAGATTCGCCGTGCCTCTCCATAGCCTCACCCCAGGTGTGCGTTATGTACGCTTGGAGGTCACCCGTTGATCGTTTCGGCCTAAAGCCATATTGGCGATCGTTAATTAACGAGTGATCCTCCAGATAGCGCATGAGCTGTTTGTTGATGATTAGCTCGAACACCTTGCAGATGACGGTGGTTACGGCTATGGGGCGATAGTTGGCTGGATCCGACCGATCCCCTTTCTTGGGGATCGGTTGGACATTCGCCTCCTTCCAAGCCTCCGGCACTTCTCCCGACGAATACGAAAGGCGATACAGGCGTGTTAGCGTTGGAGACAATTCAGCTGCACAATTCCTCAGCACCACGGCCGGAATGCCATCAGGACCACTGGCTTTCCGCGTGTCGAGTGACTGTAGCACCGCCCTCACATCGCACTGCCGGATTACAATTTCCGGCATCGTGGTTCCACAGTTGGCGATAGTGGGAGGTTGCTTGCCACAGTCATCGACCCGGGAATTAGCCGCAAAGAGCTTGGCCAGCATTTCCGCTTTCTCTTGGGCCTTGTGAGCCAGTGATCCGTCAGGATAGCGCAGCGGCGGCAGCGAGGACTTGCAAAAGTTGGCCTGCACGGCTTTGGCCAGTTGCCAGTATCCACGGCTGCCCGTCGGATGTGACGTGAGCTCCTGACCAAGCCGCGTGACGCGCTGGGCGTCCGCTCTCTTGAAGGCTCTCTTGCTGGACCTAGTGGCTCTGTTGTACGCTGCCTTGAGGCGGGCCACATTCGGGTCGCGCACAGCTCGAGCCCTGATCCAGGCGCGGTAAGCCGCCTGTTTTTGTTGAACAGCTACGGCACACTCACGCCCGAACCAGGGGCGGGCTTTGCGGATGCTGGCGACATCAGTGTATGGAATGTAGTATTCCATACCTAATGTGATTTCACCAGCAACCGCAGAGGCGCTTTCCGATGAAGCCCTCCCTGCAAAGCAGCGCTGACTCCACGGAACGGCTTCAAAGTATTCTCGTAGTCCGTCCCAGTCTGCTGACGAGTAGTGCCACAGTCGTCGCGTCACCTCTACTGCCCTTGCAGGGGACGGTACCTGCAGGCGGGCAGGCACAACACAGTGGTCGGATGTACCCAGTGGGGCGCTAACCGTCACACTGTACTGTGCTGGATTACTCGTCAGCAGTAAGTCCAGCAGGGCGGGTTCATGGTCTGACCTGTCCGGTATGCGCGTAATCCCGCGTACCACCTGGGTCAGACCATGGGAGAGTGCGAACGCGTGGGTGGCCCGTCCCGCAGGATCTGTCTTGAGGGACCCCAACCACTCAATGTGGTGACCATTGAAGTCCCCCAGAAAAACCAACTCGGCGTTCGGGAACCGTACCTGCGCGTCATCAGCCCCCTCGCTGAGGTGCTGATACAGCCTCATCATCTCAGCTGTCCCTGTGTGGGATCGATAGACACACACGTAGATCTGACTCATGGAGCCGTGATCTACGTGCAGCCAAAGGACGGAGAGGGAAGGGTCCTCAAGGCAGCGCAGCCGGCGACAGCAAACATCCGCCCTAACGAACGCGCACACCCCGGCTTTTTCTCGAAATAGTTCCTCGATGATATAGCCGGGGTAACTAAGGTACGACTGATCGGCAGGGCGGAGTATTTGCGTCTCCGTTAGGAACATCACAGCTGGCCGTGCCGTCTCCAGATGGTGATGGACGACGTTGAGGTTGGCATGGATTCCGCGGATGTTAGCGAACTCCACCTCAAACAGTACGTTACTGGGAGTAGTAGCGGCCGCTGTGGTACCTGACATAATGAGATTATTTGTGCTAGACTGACAAGATTGCGCCCGATCGCTTGGACGTATGTTGATTATAATTCTTATGCATAATTCCAAACTATAATCTATCCTGGTACCAAAATTTCAGCCTGATCCATTCACTCTTTCAAAGGAGTAAGATGAGATTTCAACCATTTGGATAGACTCACATAAATACTGATTGAAAAGAATTGGTACTACCAAGTACTTATTCTTATACTAACAAATATTATCAATTAAGTCAGGGTTAGTGTCTTTTAAAAATACTTGTTTTAGGATAAATGTAATGTGATATTAAATAGCAGTAATGACTTACCAAAAAATAGATTTCACCCTACACGCACGGTGAATCCTTGAAATGCTAAGAACATGTTTCTTTTATTTTATTTTATAGTAGGTATCTGGTTCTCTATTTATACTCTCTGTATAGTCACACTGGTTTACTGCAACATGAAGCAAAGTTTTAAATAAATATTTCCGGTAAACCGCCATCAAACCACTTGCCAGTTCATCTCGCGACAGTGGGTGACGAGCCAATATTAAATTACACTCATTGCACTGAAATACGTAATTCAATTTATTCCATCTCTCGCCTCGCAAACGAATTTACTGCAATATCTCACTTTCGTATATTTCCTTTTTGTACATTTCAATCTTGAGAGCAACCATGACTTGACATAAGACCAATACTAAAGGTATACAAGTCAATTAAGTTAAAATTAAGACACCCTACTTCCAAGACTGAGACTAATATATTTATGAAAGAATACGGAAGACACGTCACATTATTATGCCTTGAATCTGAAACTGTGTTACAATTTTATTTTTGTCTAACAATTACTTCAGTCGCACAGTTCAAAAAAATATGCCAAATTGCCACCGCTTCGGCCTACTAGGAACGCGGTGTTTCGTAACTAGTTTCCATGAAGGCTTTTTTATTGAATACATATCGGTAGCACTAACGGCATTAATGCATTCTTAATATTCGTGATAAGAACCATCAAAATCCCTATGGGCCTTTTCCTTCCCCCTTCTCTAAATCTGTCGGCCGTTTATCGTTTCTCTAAACTCAAGATCATCGTATGTATGTATCGTTGTCAACCGCTATTGATAACAATACATCAACATATTCACATTGACCCAGGCCATAAGTGATGAGCTGTATGGCTATGGCTACCTGCTGTTTACTGTTTTAAATAAACTTGCGGATGTCACGTAGTTCCCGTTCCCGTGGGAATATGGGGAAAAAATATAGCCTATGTTAAACGAGAATATTGTAGCTTCCTAACAGCGAAAGAATTTTTCAAATCGGTTCATTAGTTTTCGAGCCTATTGTTTTCAAACAATTCATTAAATCTTTCTTCTTTATAATATTAGTAAAGATAAACACTACTGTGTTACGGATAAATATGTACATCATACATATTCAGAGTTTACGTAAACGCTGTGGATATCTTGATTAGACTTTAAATTGAAGTTTTTGTGCTCGAGAAAAACCATTTAATCTACGCCTGAAGCCAACGGAGGAAAAAGTTCACCGTGCGGAAGAGTAAACTAGCTGACCGACTTCGTTTGCGTCACATAAGAGAGAGAAAGAGAGAAGTGTTTTTATTTTGATAATAATTATTATACAATTTAAACCCCGTGCAATAAAGAGCTCTTCCAACTGAGCTACTAAACCGTACGTTACCGAATCACGTTTATCCCCTCGCGATTCCATACCATTTGCAAAAAAATCCAATCGCTAATAAAGCATCCACGAGGACCTGGCGCCACTCTGAACACTGCAAATTATGTTATTCCCAGAGAAAGAAAGATTTTTCTAGATTAATAGGTATCTTATTTATGTGTGTATGGTATATTTTGGGAAAGTTCGTTGCACAAATAAATACGTTACAAATTCAAACAACTGAAAAATCTAAACTTTGTATCCATTATCGACAATATCATTACAGCTTCACGGAAATTGGCATTTCACAACAAATGGAATGGGATTTCAGTAAAAACCTTTTCATAGAAGTAAAAGCTTTCAAAGTAACGAGGTATATTTATTATAAACTAGTTGTTGCCCGCGAACGCGAACGTGCTTCGGAAGGCACGTTAAGCCGTTGGTCCCGGTTGCCAGTAAATTGGCAGTTAAGCCAAGTTGAAGGCTTTATTTCAACAGCAGGCAGTCACAACCTGCGCCTGTCCATTTAAACACGGCAATACGGCTCACAACGTATTACGTGGGACAAATTATAAAAAGGTGAAATAAGGGTATATAATATGCCTCTGCCTACCCCTTCGGGGATAAAGGCGTGATGATGATTTGATTTGCTGCCCGCGACTTCGTACGTGTAAAATTTTTGTTATAATGCCAGTTTGTTTGCTCTCTGCTTAGCCCCTAGGATAATGTAGCGTGATAATATAAAACCTATTTGAAGACCCTACCCCTAGTTAATATTTGTGCAAAATTTAAATCAAATCTATTGAGTACTTCTCGAGATCCCTCCGGACAACTCAAAGCAAACAGACAAACAGACAAAAAATTTTTTAACAATATTTTGGGCTTCGGTATTTTATGTTGAACATCCAGCGAGTACATTTTTTTTAAATATTTCCAATGCACAGTTTTGACTTTTCTATCATTTTGTTATACGTATAGAATATAGAAGATGTCAATAAATTCGTTTATAAATTTAACATTGTTTATTATTGAACTTAATGAACTTTCTCGAATAAGTTTCACAGTATTTATATTTTATTATTTTAGAAGAAATAATATTATTTCCGTATTGTTTTTGTTGTTGGATTTCCGTGCGATCATATTTCTTGTAGTCACTACTGTAGCCGACATCTACGCGGACGGAGCCGCGGGCATCGACCAATAGATAGATTATTATAACTCACATAATAATAAATAAAATCAATCCCTGATGGCAGCCGTTTTCATTCGACGTTGACTTACGTGTAGAATACTAACTTAAATGGCTGTGTAAAATTTACACAAGTTATTGATCATGAAATTTGTATTGATCACATTTTATTTGTATTGATTACATTTTAAATATATTTTGGATTCTTTTATTACTAACTTCGCAGACAGCCCAGCAGATGTGACACTGTGTAAGCGTTACCGTGCTTCGTTAGGCACGTTAAGAGGTCGGTCGTGGTTGTCAGTAACATGGCAATAGTTAAGCTAAATTAAAGGCCTTATAGTGACTTCAAAATTTTCAAAAGTGGGTCGTCATAACCTGCGCCTTTTTATTTCTACACTGTAGATTATTAGGCTTACTACCTATTACGTGGGAAAATAACTGAGTCTGAAATGTGGTAGAATACCTTCTATTCCTCTGCCTAAACTTTCGGGGAAAATGGCGTGACAATAATTTATGTATGTATGAATATGGTTATAGTCTTAGTCGTCAATTCTATTTACAATAGCATTATAATGTAAATTCTCTTTTTTGTTTCAGGTAACTGAAGATATTAATACCTTCTCCTATCCATTATTGGGTATCAGCAGGGGCACCACATAAAGGTAAGGTGGCTTGGATCCCGTTGATCGTGGCGCAAATCCTTATCTTATCAAGACTCCGTTGACCTTAGTGAGCATCCCTAATATAACCAATTTTTACTTTTAGTAATAGCTATTGTACATCAATGCTAATAATATACATTATGTGTATTTTATAGCATATCGTGTAGAAATTTTCATGAAGGCTATGTCGGACTCCTTCCGACTAAAACTATACGGTGTCCTAACATCTGCCTAGCGGGAAGATATGGCTTTGGAAGGTTAACCCGAGGGACATATTATAGACGTTATTAAAACACAATCACTTGTACAAAACTAAGTTTTGCCTTTGATAATGCTTTAAGTAAAGCGAAAGCGGTCAGATACTGTAAAAGTTAAAATTAAAATAGTGGAAAAGTACAAGTTATTGTGTTTTAATAATGTATTATAACTAGTTACATCAAGTGCCAACAATGAAGAGTATAAAAGTCATATTATACACATTTCATCATATTTATTTGGTCCTGGGATTCAACAGAAGCAGGTTGTGAATGTTTTCAATTTGATTTAACAACGGTCACGTTACAAATGGCTTAACGTGGACTCCCATCTCAGCACCAGCCATAGCGTTAGATGTTTACCACTGCAGAATATTACTTTAGCGAACCTAATAACGCCTAAGTAACGCTACCTAATATGAATCTCAAATATACGTTGGTCTGTAAATGTACAAGGTATTATTGGTTTAAACCCCTTCAATCTTATAGTTACTTCCAAAAAACAAGTAATTCAAAACAAAATAAAAAGGAATAACGGGTCGAGGGGCGTTGAATTGTCATAAATTTAACATTCGATTTATATTTTATGGTTCTTTTATTGCGTATCGTTTTATTAACGAGTTTAATGTTATGGCTGAAAGGAAATTTATGAAAAATTGTATGAAGGATGGAGGGATTGGGAAAAAGCGAGGTCCGTAATTTTATTGTTTGTTACATAAAGACTTTTAAAGGGTTTCAAAATTTAAAATAGATGTAGATAGGGATTACTTTATGTTTATTTTGCCAGCTATAAGTATCAATTTTGTCCCACACGATAAATGGTTAGTATGGACATGGTATTGTTGGTATTGGACAGGCGCAGATTCTGACTACCAGCTGTTGAAATTTTCCAGGCCGCCCTTACGGTCTTCATCTAAGCTAGACGTCTGCCATTTACCGGTGACCGGGACCAAAGGCATATCGTACCGTCTGAATTACGAAAACGATTTAAAAAAGAAATTTTATGAAGGGGTCACTCATCCGAGGACCAGCCATAGCCAAAGTTGCTAAGAACAGTGATAGTTTCCAGAACACTGAGACCGCGGGTCCACGAGCATTTCACTAAAAATTTCAAACAAGCAGTGAGGATTAACATAATATTATCTTCTTAGGGTTCCATACCCAAAGGGTAAGACCTGGACCCTAATATTACCGAGCTTTCACTGTCCGTCTGTCTGTCGAGACTGTATCTCATGAACGGTGATAGCTAGAAAGCTGAAACATTTCAGTGTGGGTACTTCCGATTGAATTTAAACCTAAATTGGTAGCACGAAATCCTTTGAGTAGCTGTACAAAGGATGATGACCTTTTATTTAGACATGTAACCTCCAAATCCCTTTACTGTTTTGGCGCTGTTAGGGCTCCAAGGATGTCCGGCGCCCGATAGATGTGCCGTCGTTGAGGTTGGAGACAATGAAAGACTTGTATGAAGTAGTAATCTGCGTTTACTGCTGTAAGTACTGGCTCACCGTTTGTACATTTACAGTAGAGTATATTTGCAGGATAAGATACAGTTATTCAGTAGTTTTTGCTTGGTTAATCATAACATTCTCTACTTCGTAGCGAGCGGGAAAAGTTCTGAGTTCTGACTAATGATTGACATAGACAACTGTCAAAATCTCCTTTTGGCGGTAGCTTAAGGCTAGCACGTTACTTAAGGCAGTGCTAGTGCCTGGTGTGATACGCCACACCACCCCCCTACGGAGAGAGACAGGTTAGTCTCTGAATAATTTAAACTTTACGCGCCTACCGGACCGTGTAGTATAGGGTTGCTGTATAGGGTCCGCTGGAGTCGTTGGGAGAGCTGCTGGTTTAGGTTGCAAAACGGGCGCAGGTGTGGGCGGAACGTTGGGCACAGGTGTGGTAGAAGGAGGGGGGATGTGTGAAAAATTATCTATATAAGCAGGTTTGATTCGAGCGACTGTGACCACAATGTTTTTACCTTTGATGACCAGGGTCACTGTTTTGCCATCGCTGGCGCGATCAATGACTTGGTAGGGGCCTGTATAAGGAGGTTGTAAAGGGCGCCTCACTGTGTCATCGCGGACAAAAACATGTGTCGCTGTTGCTAGGTCTTTGAAAATGAACGTTGATGGCTGGGAGTGTCGTGAAGCTGGGATAGGTCGTACAGTCGACATTTTGTGTTGGAGTTGAACAACAAGGTCTGCCGGATTGTCGAGTTTATCAGTTTGTTCGGCGGCTGGAGCGAGCAGTTCACCAGGCAAGCGAAGGGGTTCGCCGTATAGCATTTCAGCCGAGGCAGCCTTGAGGTCATCTTTGAACGCGGATCGCATGCCAAGAAGAACGAGAGGAAGCGCGAGGACCCAAGAGTCTTCGTGGCACATGAGAGCGGCCTTGAGTTGGCGATGGACGCGCTCTATCATGCCGTTTGCGCATGGGTGATATGCCGTGGTTCTGATTCTTCTGGCGGCGATGTGGCTGAGGAGGCGACGGAAAAGGTCAGACTCGAATTGGGCACCTTGATCTGTCGTGATGACAGTGGGTACGCCAAAACGGGGAATCCACTCTCGTGTGAAGGTGTCAGCGACCTCCTCGGCGTTCATTGATCTCATTGGCCAAACTTCGGGCCATCGAGTTGCTCTGTCAATGGCTGTCAGGCAGTAACGGAAGTCGTTACAGATTGCTAAAGGACCAACGATATCAATGTGGACATGTCTAAAGCGCCCAGATGGTAGGTCGAAATTACCGAGAGGAGCGGAGTTGTGACGTGAAACCTTAGCGCGTTGACACGCTACACAATTGCGGGCCCACTCTCGGCAGTCACGGTTGACGGAAGGCCAAACATAGCGCTCGGTTACGAGTCGGGTGGTTGCTCGGGAACCGGGGTGACTGAGGTTGTGCAGTTTGTTGAAGACTGCTCTTCTGAATTCAGGCGTCAAATAGGGTCGAGGTTTACCCGTGGAGACGTCGCAGGTTACTGAAATGTTTATGCCAGGTATCAAAACCTTGCTTAATTTGAGACTGCAGCCTTCGTTGTGCAGATTGGACAATTCCTGGTCAGTGTCCTGTGATTTTGCCAAGGCTTCATAGTCCTGTTCGAGTGCAATGGCGTCAACGCGTGACATTGCGTCGGCGACAACATAAAAGCTCTGTTTTCAACGTGATAAGAATCTGCTCTGCTCTCCGAGCCGGTCTGTGTGAACGGACCCTGAAAGAACCCTTATAGAGAAGCAGTGTTTGCGCCGCAGTAAAGTACCCTGTTGAGCACACCGAGCCTTTTGGACGCCAGCTTGGCCTTGTCCTCCAAATGACTGCGGAACTGAACGTCACTGGAGATGTCAACACCAAGGATCCCTATACTTTTAGAGATGGAAAGAGATGTGCCCTGGAATTGTAGCGCTACAGTAATTGGGGCTTTCATAGCGGTGAAGAAACACGCCTGTGTCTTGGAGGGGTTGAACTGGACAAGGTTTTGTCTACCCCAATCGGACACTCTAGTAAGAGTAGCCTCGATTTCAGACACAAGCTGTTCACGACTTTCTTCCACTGCGTCCCGAGAGATACCGGGGCGGCCTGTGTAACAAGTGTCCCCTGTACTGTCGTCTGCATAACAATGAATGCCGTCAATAGACAACATGTCATTGATATGCAGCAGAAACAGAGTAGGGGACAACACTGAGCCTTGCGGTACTCCAGCGTTAATGGCCATGCAGTCAGAACAGCTTCCGTCGACAACAGCCCTGATGCTTCTACCGGCCAAAAAGCTGGACACCCACCCGCATAATCTCTCGGTCAGTCCGTAGGTAGAATGCAACTCATCATATGAACAGGGCTAAACTCCCCACCTCGCCTCTACAAGGTCCTCGCCATTAGAATAGATCACCCCATTAGGAAATTCAATGTTATACTCTCCGAGCGAGGTTCTTTACTTTCATATTTTACTAAACCTATCTCACCATATTATAAGGAACCTTATGTTTTTGCATATTATATCCTGATTATGTAAAGACTGTTCCTATAAAAAAAATATTATACTTATTTTTAATTTCATTGATATATATTTATTTTAGGATGCGCGGATTTTATTATCTAAGTTAAATGAAAAAAATTACATCAAATACTACAGCTAAACAGTAATTACCCAAAACTAAAAGGGTAAAACCACAAACTAATTCAAACATGTGGGCTATAAATTCTGTATTTAATCTGTCATCTGCAATTTACCCTCTCAAAATTATCTCAAAAGGCAATTATTTACTTTGACAAATTTGTAATATGCTCTACCCTTTACAACGTTTGAGTTTTGCGTAATTAACTTTACGAATTTTCTTGCGATGAAGCTTCGAGATGAAAACGTAAGTCACTTGTGCCACTGTAAGCGAGTATTAAATCAGGTACTACATTTACTACCCAAAAACGCGGGATAGCACCCGAACCCCCCCTTAGGTGAGGCCGCAGTTGTAGCCGTAGGTCTGTTGGGAGTCCTGGGGTCATCCCTCCGAGGGCTTATCCGGGGCTCCCAACCGTAGGCTATTTGGGTAGGATACGTGTGGTTTTTAGTCAGTAGGAATTCGGCATAGTATCGCTGTAGGATTTTTCTCATGTTTAAAAAAGATGCTACATTCACACAATGTAATGTTTAAAAAAAAACCAGCCAAATGCGAGTCGGACTCGCGCGTGGAGGGTTTCGTACCAGCAATTTTTCGTATAAGCAAAAATTCACTTTTTTTAGAAGCCCCCCTTAATTTTTTATATTTTAACTAGCTGATGCGCGCGGCTTCGCGCGTGTGAGATTTGGTTCCCGTTCCCGCTTCTCGTGGGAACCTTTTCCCGGGATAAAATACTTTTTAGGCTACTGCCTATGTGTTATTCCGGACTATAATCTACCCCGGTTCCAAATTTCAGCCCGATCCGTTCAGCCGTTAGAGCGTGATTGAGTAACAAACATCCAAACATCTTCACAAACTTTCACATTTATAATATTAGTAGGAAGTAGGATATACGTTGTTATAGCGGCGACAGAAATACACCATCTGCAAAAAATTGAGCTCTCTATCAGGGTTCCTGAGATATATCGTAAGGACAGAAAGATGGACAGCAAAGTCTCAGCAATTGGATCCCGTTTTGACACTTTGGTATCGAAAAAAGTATCTGAAGTCTTTGAAGATTTCCATACGATGTACAAAGAAAAATATTTTTATTGTGATTATTCTATACATTCGGTACACCAATATAAACGCCATCAACTTTGCCAAAAGAGGCTCTCAATCTCGTAAAGATGCGCGTCATAACCATTCCAACTGCCAAAATATTTTAAAAAGATATTCCAAATTGAACGCTGTATTTGATGTCAGTGAAACCTAAACCCAATGGATATGAGATACGGGAATATATTTCTAAGTTATCCTAAATTTTCCAACCAATTTACGAAGTGGGTCATCGCAGTAAGTTGGCAAATATAAGTACATTTAAACAATCTTATAGCAAATACAATTCAGAAAATTTAATTAAAGTGCCTTCTTCTTTATCATAATAACTTACGTGCTTTTAGCCCCTCTGTATATATGAGTGCAGAGGGGCTCATGTCCAGATTTTGTCTGTAGTCTGTGTGTCTGTTTCATTAAACTACGTACTTCACTAGGTCACGCGGATCATCTGTTTGAAGTTCGAAATAAAACAAAAATGACATCGTCAATCGGATTGAACGTGAAAGTTCAATCCGATTGACGATGTCATTTTCCAACAAACGTGTTAAAGAGGGCAGTCTGGTGAGACCAATCTCACGACTTTCTTGTTTGCAACACAAACGAACGGTCATTCATCTCTGGCCTGGCTTTTTAGGGTTCCGTACCCAAAGGGTAAAAAGTGGGACCTATCACCGAGAGTCCGCCGTCCGCTTGTCTGTCTGTATGTCTCATGAACCGTGATAGCTAGACAGCTGAAATTTTCACAGACGATGTTTTTTAAATTGCCGCTATAACAACAAATACTAAAATCAGGAAAATAATAATATTTAAGTAAAGGGGGCTCCCATAAAACAAACGTCATAATTTGCTGTTTTTTTTTGTAACGGTGCCCTCTGAGTGCGGATACGACTCGCATTTTTGTAACCGCCAATAAAACAAATTAACCCCAATATTATTCTGTACCGTTGACAAAACAAGTACGTAAATTAAGTTCAATTCTCTTTCATATTTAAAGTAAATAATATCCGTTCGCTCTAAGTTTGTTTGTCGCTACTACTACGCCTCTACACCAGCCTCTACGCCAGCGGCAAACTTAGAGCGAACGGGCTATAATAGCCGTGACTTTAACTGTTGTTTTCATGACCATTAAGGTTTTGAATAACAGTCAAAGTAAAACACACCTTATTTTTACATGAGTAAAGTTGAAATTTGTGGAAGAAAAATGAAATTAAAACCTCTCGGGAAAAGATTGCCCTCGCAAATAGTATTGTGAAGAAGTATTTTATTTTGCAATAATGTGTTTTGATATTCTGGTCTTGGCCCCCTTGATATTTTTTCTGTTTTTGTAAATATTTGTTGTCATACCGGTAACAAACACCTACAGAAACACCTTATCTGTGAAAATATCAACTGTCACGGTTCATGAGATACAGCGTGCTGGCAGACAGATGGACAGACAGCGGAGTCTCAGTAATATTGACCCTTCAGGTACGGAACCTTTGAAATTTAAAGCGCTCGAAAATCCGATAGCTTAATGTTACTGCAATAATGTCAATTCCAAGACGGGTGATCATTTCCGCCATTTACAAGAATTTGCCATTTAAGCATTAATTCCAGTTGCCAGAAACATGATAAGTATTATTTACGCCGATTGGATGACCTTAAGAGCAACTTAGAACATTTCAACACGGTACTCCACCAACTGGGACAAAATAGATAATAGAGAAATGTGAACATAATTATAATCTCCGCTTAGCTAGACTATAATGTACCTATGTTTAGCGGAACTGACAAACACTTACTTATTTATAGGTACTAATAATATAAAGAAAAATTGTTTGATTGTTTGTTTGTTTCCATTGAATAGGCTCCTACATCTGATTTTTTTTCTATTACTGTTACTGGGACTGGGAAGCTACTCTATACCCGGGTTACAAAGGCAATATTTTACTCACGTGATCGGAACGAGAACTACGCGGATGAAACCGTGTGAAATCAGCTGGTTTCTCATATTAAGATAGAATTCTGCTTACATTTCGTAGAATTTGATTCCGGATTATGTTTACTGACGTTCAATATTCATACAATATTTTACTATTCAGTAGAAGCTAAATCATTTTCCGCTATTGGGGCCTTGAGCATATCCTAAACATGTACGTTTTATGTTGGCATACTAAAGTTTTGTGTAAAGAGTTTGCTGATTAATCTTAACGATATTTCCTAAATTTTTGTAAATATTTTGGTGCTCCGGGTTATTTTTATCGGAAACGCTCGTAATTATATATATTACTAGCTAACCCGGCAAACGTTGTTTTGCCATGAATATTAATTCTAGGATTTTTTATTTCAATAAAAATATCGCGATGGAAAAGTAGGGGTTGATCATAGAGGGTTGAAATTCAGGGTTGTTTGTATTTTCTAATACTGTACTAAGCATAAAAAATATCTAAAAATTAAAAAAAATAGGGGTGGACTACCCGTTACATTTAGGGGGATGGAAACTAGATGTTGTCTGATTCTCAGACCTACCCAATGTGCACAGAAAATTTCATGAGAATCGGTCAAGCCGTTTCGAAGGAGCGATTCCGTGCTTTGAAAGGCGCGTCTCTACTGTCGTCAGTAACATGATAGCAAATCAAAAAATCTAAAAGCCAGGTGACAAAGAAGCCAGCAGTGCTACGAGGGGTTTTTATTATACCAATATTATGTAATGGAAGAACTCGTGAAATACATTTCTGACATTTTTTTTAAATATAAACATATAAAACACATTACTCAATCGCTTTTTAAAAAAGAATACGGTCCATATTTACAAAGAACCGGACACAGGGGTGACTCACTAACTTCATAACTGTCAAAATGACTTTGTACTGAAATTCGTTGAAACCAAAACAACTATGTACTAGGGCTGCCAACACAAAATGTAACTTCTTTTTCAGAGTCAAATAAAAGTGTCAGCATTTCTTTTTGAACTCTACATGATTTATTTTTTAGGGTTCCGTACACAAAGGGTAAAATCATCAGGTTATCTCATGAGTGATGATAGCTAAGTTTATATTATTATATATTTTTGTTGTCGCTATAGCAATATATTCTATATACAGAAAATAAAATCATTAAAGAATGTTTCATGAGATACAACTTGGCAACAGACAGACGGCCACGTAATAGACATCCATTTTTTCCTTTAAAGTGCGGAGCCCAGAAAACTCTCAAGACATTGGTTTAATACTTCCAAACTCACTTCCCGGTACAAATAGTTATTACATAAAGTACTTAACCTTTATCATTTAAACAATAAGTCTTTACTTAACATTATTCACTAACTTAGATCTTCTTAGCAGCACTAAAGTCTCGAAACTGGGGGTCAGCAACGAGCGAGGCGACGGCGATTGCGGCGAGAGCGCGGCCCACGAATACAAAAGAGTAGGCAACTTCGAACAAACGATAACAATCGTACCGAGCGCGGTTTGCTTGTGTGCGAGCGCAGCACGGCCTGAAACTGGAAATCAGCGGCGAGCAGGGCGACGGTGACAGCGGTGCGAGAGTGGCGCATCTAACGTAAGGAGTCTTAATGAAGTAAACTGGATGACGGGCGTAAGGGCAGTGTCACGTGATATGAGTCGGCATAGCGTCGTTCTTGTTTGTATTTAGATTCTTTTTATTAACAAAATTTACATAGTATTTACGTAGGTTTTAAATCGAACTTTATAAATTCTTAAAATATAATCAAAATTATCCAAAATCTACACTAAACACAACAATTCGTGGCTACGACACCAGCAATCAGGCCCCTGAGATCAAGTCCGGGCACAGGTCGCTGCCGCCGTTGCCCGCTCTCCGCTGCAACCATTTGAAGCCTACCTACCACCTTACTCAAAATTCAAAACTCTTGTACTCCCGGGCCATGCTCTCACCGCTGTCGCTATGTCGCTCCGCTTATCGCTGACATCCAGTTTGAGGCCTGAGGCCTTCGTCAAGTCGATAGCATCATAACAAAGATATAACTTTAATACAACTTTATGAACTTTCGCTGTACATAATCCCTTTCTACTGATTTATTCTACCAAGCTTTTATTAAGCTTCCACTGTGAGTGTCGGTTAGTTTATTATGAAATTTTGCGTGTTCAATTTAGTTTATTTTTAATTGTTTTTTTTTTGCCTTTATCCCCGAACGGTTAGGCAGAGGTATAATTATATGCCCACAATTCACCTTCTTAGAATTTGTCCCACGTAACAGGTATTAATTCGTATTGCCGTGTTGAAATAGATAAGTGTGGGCTGTGACTGGTAGCTGTTGAAATTTTTAAAACCGTCCATTATAATCTTCTACTGACTACCATTTTACTGGCTACCGGGATCAACGGTGTAGCATACTTTTTAAAATGCTACAAAGAGGTCACCCATTTGTGGACCAGCCACAATGCCAGTCGTTTACCATGTTCGTTTTTAGATCACTGAGTGAGCGCTTATTGAGGCAGTTAATATTATTCCAGTTAATATTATTCCTTAATATAAAATTCAAATGTGATGGGTAACCATTTTGCCTTTATGCATAGGTAAGGAAGAACATACACATTACATTTAACGATAGTAGTGTTTGCTCCGTGGTAGTGGTACTCAAATTTAACGGACAAAAATTCAATTTATGTATCGTACTTTTACTCAACAATATCACGAAAACAAACTGCAAAATTACCCTCATTTTGAAAAATAAAAGTAAAGGAGAAAATATGATATCTAAGTTTCAATCTTTGGCTCCCACCCAGACAGTCATTTTATAAAATTTGTCTGCTGAAACTCAAACTCTACTCCGATAGAATTTTGATATTAAGAAAAGTTGCGAATAAGCTTTTCTAATCAAAGTGTGTTGACACCAAGTTTCAGACTTAAAGATAAATTAGTCTGCTCAATAAAAGTTTTTTTTTAATATAGCTCCCCAAAGTGATGCCTGGCGCCTGACATAAAGCAAAAAGTCATAACACGGCTAGCGAAATGAAGAGGTATATCAATCAAATCAGCCTACTATACTAATCAAAGCTGTCCACTGCTGGACGTATGTCTCTCTCAGTTCCTTCCTTCCGCATCCAGTCCTTGCTAGTGACATGAACACGATTGAGCTCTTATTTAACTCTTCAGGGAATAGTTAAAGGGCGGCCATATGACACTCTTCTCTTACGATCTGGAATTATTTATTTATTTATTATTTATTTCTGTACACACTAGAATATAAAGAAAACAGTAAGAGGAAACACAGGCACAAATGGTACTGCTTATTTATAAAAGAAATATCTACCAGCAGACCGGCGAGAGGAGAGCGTGAAAAACAGAAAATATACAAAGGGGGAAGGTAATTATCTTCATGTTGAAAATAATTGCAGTTTAATGCTTCCTTGTAATGTGAAAATTGCACAAAAAATGTCTTTGTGTCTTAATAGGAACGATATAGATACGGTAATAAAACTGCGGTATAGCTTTTTCGGTAACAGTATATTATAAACTAGCTGTGCCCGCGGCTTTGTCCACGTGGAATGTAAAAAAAGTAGCCTAAGTTACTCCATATTACATAAGCTATCTGCCAGTGAAAGTCCTGTCCAAATCAGTCCAGCCGTTCCAGAGATTAGCCGAAACAAAGAGACAGACAGACAAAAGTTTTAAAAATATATATTTTGGTATGTGTACCGTATATACATTCATATGCATGTAGTAGAAAGCGGTTATTTTAATATTACAAACAGACACTCTAATTTTATTTATCTGTATGTATGTATAGATGGGAACAATTACATACAGGTATACTTTCTATCCAATGGTCCGATCTCGACGAGAGCCCAAAACGTAATTGCCGCAAAATCTGTGCCACGCACCACTGACAACTCTATTCCCGCCATTTGTACCTAACCGCCCAAAGTTGTCAGTGTTGCCGACACAATAAATACATTCTGATTTAGTCGATTATGCAAAATGTAACATTTGCACTATAAATCGTTATTATACTTAGCATTAAACATAATAATTAAGTAAACCTTACAATACGAGTATTTTAATCGATATCGTCATAGAACGACCTTCTCTTTGTGTAGGCCCAGAAAACTCTCAAGACATTGGTTTAATACTTCCAAACTCACTTCCCGGTACAAATAGTTATTACATAAAGTACTTAACCTTTATCATTTAAACAATAAGTCTTTACTTAACATTATTCACTAACTTAGATCTTCTTAGCAGCACTAAAGTCTCGAAACTGGGGGTCAGCAACGAGCGAGGCGACGGCGATTGCGGCGAGAGCGCGGCCCACGAATACAAAAGAGTAGGCAACTTCGAACAAACGATAACAATCGTACCGAGCGCGGTTTGCTTGTGTGCGAGCGCAGCACGGCCTGAAACTGGAAATCAGCGGCGAGCAGGGCGACGGTGACAGCGGTGCGAGAGTGGCGCATCTAACGTAAGGAGTCTTAATGAAGTAAACTGGATGACGGGCGTAAGGGCAGTGTCACGTGATATGAGTCGGCATAGCGTCGTTCTTGTTTGTATTTAGATTCTTTTTATTAACAAAATTTACATAGTATTTACGTAGGTTTTAAATCGAACTTTATAAATTCTTAAAATATAATCAAAATTATCCAAAATCTACACTAAACACAACAATTCGTGGCTACGACACCAGCAATCAGGCCCCTGAGATCAAGTCCGGGCACAGGTCGCTGCCGCCGTTGCCCGCTCTCCGCTGCAACCATTTGAAGCCTACCTACCACCTTACTCAAAATTCAAAACTCTTGTACTCCCGGGCCATGCTCTCACCGCTGTCGCTATGTCGCTCCGCTTATCGCTGACATCCAGTTTGAGGCCTGAGGCCTTCGTCAAGTCGATAGCATCATAACAAAGATATAACTTTAATACAACTTTATGAACTTTCGCTGTACATAATCCCTTTCTACTGATTTATTCTACCAAGCTTTTATTAAGCTTCCACTGTGAGTGTCGGTTAGTTTATTATGAAATTTTGCGTGTTCAATTTAGTTTATTTTTAATTGTTTTTTTTTTGCCTTTATCCCCGAACGGTTAGGCAGAGGTATAATTATATGCCCACAATTCACCTTCTTAGAATTTGTCCCACGTAACAGGTATTAATTCGTATTGCCGTGTTGAAATAGATAAGTGTGGGCTGTGACTGGTAGCTGTTGAAATTTTTAAAACCGTCCATTATAATCTTCTACTGACTACCATTTTACTGGCTACCGGGATCAACGGTGTAGCATACTTTTTAAAATGCTACAAAGAGGTCACCCATTTGTGGACCAGCCACAATGCCAGTCGTTTACCATGTTCGTTTTTAGATCACTGAGTGAGCGCTTATTGAGGCAGTTAATATTATTCCAGTTAATATTATTCCTTAATATAAAATTCAAATGTGATGGGTAACCATTTTGCCTTTATGCATAGGTAAGGAAGAACATACACATTACATTTAACGATAGTAGTGTTTGCTCCGTGGTAGTGGTACTCAAATTTAACGGACAAAAATTCAATTTATGTATCGTACTTTTACTCAACAATATCACGAAAACAAACTGCAAAATTACCCTCATTTTGAAAAATAAAAGTAAAGGAGAAAATATGATATCTAAGTTTCAATCTTTGGCTCCCACCCAGACAGTCATTTTATAAAATTTGTCTGCTGAAACTCAAACTCTACTCCGATAGAATTTTGATATTAAGAAAAGTTGCGAATAAGCTTTTCTAATCAAAGTGTGTTGACACCAAGTTTCAGACTTAAAGATAAATTAGTCTGCTCAATAAAAGTTTTTTTTTAATATAGCTCCCCAAAGTGATGCCTGGCGCCTGACATAAAGCAAAAAGTCATAACACGGCTAGCGAAATGAAGAGGTATATCAATCAAATCAGCCTACTATACTAATCAAAGCTGTCCACTGCTGGACGTATGTCTCTCTCAGTTCCTTCCTTCCGCATCCAGTCCTTGCTAGTGACATGAACACGATTGAGCTCTTATTTAACTCTTCAGGGAATAGTTAAAGGGCGGCCATATGACACTCTTCTCTTACGATCTGGAATTATTTATTTATTTATTATTTATTTCTGTACACACTAGAATATAAAGAAAACAGTAAGAGGAAACACAGGCACAAATGGTACTGCTTATTTATAAAAGAAATATCTACCAGCAGACCGGCGAGAGGAGAGCGTGAAAAACAGAAAATATACAAAGGGGGAAGGTAATTATCTTCATGTTGAAAATAATTGCAGTTTAATGCTTCCTTGTAATGTGAAAATTGCACAAAAAATGTCTTTGTGTCTTAATAGGAACGATATAGATACGGTAATAAAACTGCGGTATAGCTTTTTCGGTAACAGTATATTATAAACTAGCTGTGCCCGCGGCTTTGTCCACGTGGAATGTAAAAAAAGTAGCCTAAGTTACTCCATATTACATAAGCTATCTGCCAGTGAAAGTCCTGTCCAAATCAGTCCAGCCGTTCCAGAGATTAGCCGAAACAAAGAGACAGACAGACAAAAGTTTTAAAAATATATATTTTGGTATGTGTACCGTATATACATTCATATGCATGTAGTAGAAAGCGGTTATTTTAATATTACAAACAGACACTCTAATTTTATTTATCTGTATGTATGTATAGATGGGAACAATTACATACAGGTATACTTTCTATCCAATGGTCCGATCTCGACGAGAGCCCAAAACGTAATTGCCGCAAAATCTGTGCCACGCACCACTGACAACTCTATTCCCGCCATTTGTACCTAACCGCCCAAAGTTGTCAGTGTTGCCGACACAATAAATACATTCTGATTTAGTCGATTATGCAAAATGTAACATTTGCACTATAAATCGTTATTATACTTAGCATTAAACATAATAATTAAGTAAACCTTACAATACGAGTATTTTAATCGATATCGTCATAGAACGACCTTCTCTTTGTGTAGGTAGAACAGTTTTTTCATCTCGTTTCTCTACAGGGTGGCAAACCTTAATGCAAGCGTAGATCGTCGTATAATTATAATCGTATTATCTATACATATAATAAAATGATAGAAAAGTCAAAACTGTACATTAGAAATATTTAAAAAAAAATACTCGCTGGGTGTTCAGCATAAGATACCGAAGCCGAAAATATAGTTAGAAAAATTTTTGTCTGTTTGTCTGTCTGCTTTGCTTTGTCCGAAAGGATCTCGAAAGGTACTCAATAGATTTGATTCAAATTTTGCACAAATATTACCTAGGGGTAGGGTCTTGAAATAGGCTATATATTATCATGCTACATATCCTAGGGGCTAAGCAGAGAGCAATCAAATTGGCATTGTAACAATTTTCACGCGTACGAAGTCGCGGGCAACAGCTAGTAATACAAATAAATGAAGACACGAGTGGATGAAGGAGATATAATAAAATTTGTAAAATTTGAGAAAATGGGTTTGAAATTTCGTTACTTGTAATTGAAATAAATCGCTTTTCGTTGTATTTATCTACAAAGTTATTTACCTAAAATATAGTGAATAAACACGTCTACTAATATGGAGTGGATTTTTTTTTAAAAAAGTGTAAGGATTTGTATTTATTAAAAAAAAACCGTACATAACCCCTTCATCCATCTCTTAAAATAGAAGTTGCATACGAAAATAAAAGATGAATGGGTCAACTACATAATCAATTCTTAATCTTACCCTAAAATAGTTTCATAATAATGCCGATATTCCGGTTTAACAAATTTTAACTGTTCTTTAATATTTGCTTTCTTTTTTTCTGAAATTATACCATATTTTTCTTGAACCCGTTTCACTACAAAGTCTTCTACTTGTCCTCTTTTTTAAATATATCTACTTTTCTAAACGGCGCCATCTCATCATAACTTTATTTCTATAAAAATGCACCGAATTCCTCTACCCTTATCCATTTAATACCATCCCTGAAATTTACCTTCTGCTTATTTTGCAAAACTCGTTCTATTGTTGTGTAGTATATTTTTCAACTAGGCTACTCTTATCTGTGAATGTTTTGCAAAGTTTGAACATGCTGCAGAATGTATTTGGTTTAGCGTTTTAGTTTGATAAAATAACTTTACTTAGTTTGTTGTTGTCTCGACCGATTTCGAACTGGAAGAGGTTAACAATTTGAGTTACGCGTTATTGTATGAATCCAATATTTTTCGAATCGGAGCTATGGATTACCTAGCTTTTTTTTATAAATAGCTGTGACTTTCAATTTTGGACGCGATGAATTTCGACAAACTAAACCCCGCAGAGACGTAATCTATATATATAAAAACAAGAACTGACTGACTGACGATCAACGCACAGCATGAAATTTTGCACAAATGCTCCTTAAGTAGCGTAGGCGAGCAATAAGCAGGGATTTTTGAAAATTCCACCCTCAAGGGGGTAAACAAGGGTTGCAAAGTTTGTATGGGAGTAGTCCCAGCAGTCCGATTCCTTGGTCCGTCCATCTTTTTCAAATTTGGCATAAAACATCTTTAACCGAATTGATGGGAGACGTGTATTTTATTTTATTGAAATTTATCATTTAACATGTGTTTTAAATGGGTTAGAAAAAAAAATTGTGGGCATTTGCCTCATAGTTCATATTGATACTCCGTAGTCGAAACTTTTTTTTGACACATGACAGCTGAATTTTGTAGGTAATTAAAATTATGGTCTTATTTTTGATAAACGTCAAAACATTTCAAATTGTATTAAGTAATTTTACTAAATCTGTGTATTTTATTTATGCGTATATTTCTTTCAATAAGCGAAATTGCCTTCATATTATTTTGTATGTCAAAATACAGTTGTGAGATGAAAACCTGAACATGGCTGGCCAGGAATTATGGAAGAATAAGTTACTAGATAAGGTGTACTGTACACAGTTCATCCGATTAACAAAGAGTAGGTATTACCATCTTCGCTTACTCTTATATTTTGTACAGGGATAGCCAATTAGATGAATATAAACAATCAGAGTCATTATAGATGAACAAATTAGCAGATGAAATATACAGTAAATGTCTGGTCACAATAGGAGAAACTGTACTTATTAGCATTTTGTAAACAAAGTATTATGTATTAGCACAAAAACAGTAAGAGGACAAAGCTTGCAGCCTCTTGAATTAGGAATGGGACGATCGGAAACTGATAAAATATTATTTTTGTGACTTTCCGTTCGTCCCCTTCGGGGGATAAAGTCGAGGGGACGAACGGGAATACACTAGACATCATCAATTTTTACAAATACCGATATCCATTTAGTTCGCTCAAAGTAACACGTATTTTGATTTAGTTTATTAAAAATCATATCTACGAGTATACATATAAAAACAGAAAACTGCGGAAGGAAACGGCCGAATAAGTTCTGATTTTCTGAAGCGGCCACCGCGACTCGGTCTACCCAACAGATGGACGGAGGACAAAGAGGTCGCAGGCTGGATACGAAAGACGCATGACGTAAATTAGGAGAGGCCTACGTCCAGGAGCGTACGTGCTGATTTGATAGAATTATATAAAAACAAAAACTGACTAACTGATCGATCTAGAACCTTGAAGTTAAAAATGGCGTAGGTGCGCATGAAGAAACGATTTTTAGAGTTCGTACCCCGTAAATCCTACATACATGCTATACGACTCCTACCGACCAAAAGCCACAAAGTATCCTACCTAATAGCCTACGATTGGGAGCCCCAGATAAGTCCTCGGAAGGGTATCCCTGGACTCCCAACAGACCTTCGGCTAACATTGCGGCCTGGGTGTTTTTCAGCTTCTTCGGGGCGTGCTTGAATCCCTCACAGTCTGGGTTCGTACCCTATTCACGAGACTTCGCTGTCCGTCTATCTGTACGTCATGAGGCTGTATCTCAGGAATCGTGATAGCTAGAGAGCTGCAAAATTCAGATGATATATTTCTACCATGCGATAAGAACGGGGAATCTTCCTATATCTCTTTCTCTCTTACGCAAACGAAGTTGCGCGGGTCAGCTAGTGTTGAATAATCCTTTCACTGAATCGCTACGTTATAAAAGTATTTTAACCCTAAAATATCAAGTTCTTGGGTGTAAGTCTTAAAAAGTTTTTAAGTGTAAGGATTTTGGCTGGTCGTTGAAAAGGGAGTCAACCACCGGAAATATTATTTTATCAGATTTTTGAACTACAGAGCTTGAGGCGCTACAGAGATTTCAGTCACGTAGCTTTTCATTTTATCTTTTTAAATAAATCATCCCTTAACCCTTCAACACACTAAAAAAATATATCGAAAATCGGTAATCACGCGGACCTAGCTCCACCACCCTAAAAATGAAAAAAGATTTCCCATTTCCCAAAAAAAAATTTTTATCTCACTTACCAGACCAAATTTTTCAATTCTGCAAACAGCAACCGGATTATTGATAAATTGTTTATTTTACTGTGTATAATAATAAACAATAATGAAAACACATTATTTATAATAAAAAAACAAAACACACACGCACACTTGCACTTGGTACACACGCACTCAACAAAAAAAACATTGATTACTCTACCACCACACCATATTTTACGATCCTGTAAACACCAACCGGATTATTGATATATTGTTTATTTTACTGTGTATAATAATAAATAATAATGCAAACACATTATTTATAATAAAAACACGAAACACACACGTACTACACAAACGCACGCCATCCATGCGCAATCCACTCTCAACTTCAACTGTTCGATTTTTGTAAATAATTCTGGCCCATTGACGTCATTTTATAAGATTCCAAAAACAAGAAAATGTTATAAACTACACATGCAATAAACCTGTTCATAGAAAAGTAGGACGTAAGAAGGCTAAATTTAAGTTTAAAGTCGTCTGGGTAGGTGCGGCGACCGGTCGCCGCGCGGGGCTTTACGGAAAAACTTGATTATTATGCGCGGCGACCGGTCGCCGCGAGGAGCTCTAAGAAAATTATAGTTTCAAGCCTCGTACTGCTCCGTACTAAATATTTTCATCTTCGCTACAGTACCTAAATAAATATGGCGCTTCTCCTTCCAATATTTACGAGATTAGCGCCGATGAAACTGTAATGGCGATTAAAACTTTGCTGATGTCGCAGAACGTTGTCCTTTATTAAGGGTAGATTGAACATTTTTTGTTTACTTGCAGTTTTTTGTATTTTTATGGCCTAAAAGGTAGTGCTTTTCCACCCGAGATGTCCTATGCTACGTTGCTATGGAAGCGTTTGAATTCCACCAATCATATGCGTCGGTCACAATTTGAACACATTTAACAGTATTGTGATTGGACCAATGAATGTGATTGGTGGATATCAAACGTAGTGTAGTGGAAAGGCAATTAAAAGCCTTGATGAAACAGAGCGAGTTTACAGGCTGAGACTACAATCCAGTGGGTTTACGAGCAGCTTGTAAACTGACTCCGTATCATCGAGCTTTTCTAAACTTTGCTCTTGACTATCCCACTGTAAATCACTAGCTTATCAACTTACCTGGATGATATAGACTAAATTTTATTCCCATATTTCCACGGGAACAGGAACCACACGACCAAAACCGCGTGACATCCGCCAGTATAAAATTAACATAAAGAATTTGATAGCATAGTGGTAGAAATAGTTTTACTTCACATTAATATTCAACACTCCTCTGTAAACACAGATGTTCGGAATAACGCACTTTACATAATACCTACACGATAAAATTTGCACCAAAATTTTGGAACTTTGGAATGAGGTTAAGTACCTACATGCATAGAGTTGGCAAATTTATTGCTGCATACTGATTGCAAAATTTTTTTCAAGCTTGTCGTATTGGATAAATGTGCAATAAATTTGCAGTCAGTAATTGCAATAAAAAATATTGATGATAATTGAGTTAGAGTGACTTACATCTAAAACTAATTAATGTGAAATATTCTACAAGTGCAAGCCTAGCCTGAGCATCGCACGGAAAGTTCAAAATAAATTATAAAACGCAGAATATTTTCGTTTTATAAGTAATTAATTCCTACGCAAATTTCACTCAGTATTCATAGATCTGAAACAACAGAAATTTTACAGCTGTGGGTCAGTGTTGATGCCCGCTAGTTTAGCTATCTCTAAACAAAAACTGTGTTAAGCATTGTACTAAACGGATAGATCTAAGATAGATTACCGTTTGTGGCAATTTCATTTATAATTATTAGTTCCTGTACCTAACGGTATGCAAAGTTGTTGGTTCCTACCAAAAATAACAAAGTAGTCGGTAAGTCAAGTTAAGTATCTTAAGGAAAACTTGAAAATTTCAACAGCGCCGGTAACAATAACCTGCCCCTTCCCGTTTCAATGGGCTCATCATATTCATTCAATGCGACAATAGGCTCACGATCTGCTGCGTGAGACAAACAATGAGCCAGTGAGGCTACGGGCGCTTCATTATAAAATACCTTTACGAAATTTCAAGATAATCAATACCTCTCTGCGTTGATAAAGCACAAGTAGTCTGATTCATATAAAATAGTACCTACATAGCTTTACCGCACAGTTTTTCCTGTAATATACTGGCTGTTTAAGTTCTAAAATATAGTTTGTTTTAAAAGTATGCGAAACATCGTTCAGCACGATCCGTTCTGTTATTACCCTAACCTCTAAACACAAGTTATAATTTTATCACCCCACAGATCTAAATACAACTTTTCTTATTCCATAATCGAATAAATTTACTGCCTCGATGACGCATTCGTTATAGTCGCCTCGCTGTAACAAGGTGCGTATGACAGTTGGCAGTATGACGTTGATATCTATCAGTACCACATTACTAGGAATGTGTCGATATGCAATTCATGTTTAGAATCCTACGATAAACGAGATAAATCACGTTCTGTTTATTATTGCTATGAAAATTATTGCTATATTTATTTTTGAATTAACTAAACAGCTTAAAAAACCGGCCAAGTGAGCAGAGGTCTCCGTACCGAAAAACGACAAAAAATACGTTTGTTGTATGGGAGCCGCCTTACACATTATATTTTTTTTGTTTTTAGTATTTGTTATTATAGCGGTAACAAAAACACATAATCTGTGAAAATTTCATCTGTCTAGCTATCACCGGTTATAAGGTACACAGCCTATCAAAAGACCGGGTAACTTCGCAAGAAAAAAAAGAAGGTAACCGAGAAGAGGAAAAATATTAATAATAATAACTCAATAATATACTTTTTACAATAAAAGTTGGAACTACGGACAATATACGTTTTTTTTATCAAAATATCGACTATCCATCGTAGATGTATATAATCCCATCACTAAATACATCTTTGGTGTTACGTTATACTCAACAATTTGTTAATTTTTTCTTCCAAATTCATTTTATTTGTAGACTAGAATATTCTAGTTGAGTTTAATTGTATATACAGCAGTGATTAACGATTTAATATATTATGAATGGGATGTAGCTGAAATACTAAGTTCATAATTGTAATTCAAGGCAACTTTCAAGAGTGAAACGAAACGCGATCGACTACTGTCATACGCACCATGCTACACCGAGATGACTATAGTGTTACCGCCTGCTGAGCTGATGTCCCGAGTTCGATTCCTAGGTTGGTCCAAATATTTTTGTGAACGACGAAATACTTGTTACGGAGTTTGTTTGTTTTCTATGTACAATATTTATGTATTGAGAAATATATAAGTATGTCTGACAGTCGTCTAGATCCCATAGCACAAGATTATTTTATCTTAATATGGGCTAGACGATGTTGTGTGAACGTTCACAAAAAAGAAATCAACGCTTTTTCTTACTTACTTTAATGTATTTAAGTAATATCTCAATCTTACTAATGTTATAAATGTATTTTTTTTTAATTATGTTTGAATGGATGTTTGTTACTCTTTCACACACATTCGTTAGAACGAATGAATGGACATGCTTGATATTTGTTAAGGGGCTAGTTAGACTATAGCCTGGAATAACACATAGCCACTTTTTATTTCCAGAATAAGTTCCCATGGGATATTGAACGGGAATAAAATTCCACATAGGTGGAGTTGCGAGCATTATCTTGTATATTATAAAGAGATTCGTAGATTAGTTCTATCGAACACTTTTTATATCCAATTGTTCACAGACCAGGTACGTTAATTTTCAAAAAAACACCTGATTCCATTAGCTATATCAAGGTTGTCTGCCCAAGGTCGTTTTTAGTAACAGAAAACTAATTATACTTTTGTTTACGAGTGATGTAGAACATCTTGTTATCAAATAATAAATATTTTCTTTAAAACTTTTTGCAGATGTTTACGTTTGAAAATAGATTGGCTAAAGTTTGCATTACTATAAGGTGAAATGTGGGCGTAATATGCCTCTGCCTGCTCCTTCGGGTATAGAATCGTGACTATATGCAGATATTTTGAACTGCTTTGGTAGCACAATTGTATACGACTGCCGTTTCCGTGCCTTCCTTAATAACGAGCTAAGTATACCTATAATCCAAAGAATTTTTCAAACCGATAACTAATTACTGAGATTAACATGTTCATACAAACAAACTCTATAATATATTTGTACAGATGATATCGAAAATTTGGAAAAATAATAGAACACCTGCATTGCATTAATTTTAAAGTACTGGTAAATAAAAATTAAAACGCTAATTATGTCCAATGAAATCGGAAATTAACTGTGGCGCTGCAAAACCTTTCAAATTCAGTAATTAGCAAAGTGGCCGTTGAATTTGATTTATTTTAATACTCTAATTCAATTGTTCATCAATATAGTTAGACTGACCATCACGAGATCACTTTAATTGTTTCCTTTTATGTTTATCAAATTGTCTAGATCCTGTAGTACATGCGTAAATAAGCTTATTATAAGCCCGGCGGCACAGTGTCAAAAAAATATCTCCCAATTATTTTATCATTAAGGTTGCAGAGAAGCATACGGCCCACCTTATCGTTTGTAAACATTCATTGGGTACATTGACCCTTTTTTTTAACCTGAGAGAAAATCCATCATGGATTCAATGCCGGACTCCTACCGACTAAAAAACCTCACGTATGGTTGGGAGCCCCGGGGAAGCCCTTGGAAGGATGTCCCAGGGCTCACAACAGACCACGGCCTCGCCTAGGGGGTGGTTCCGGTGCTATTACGCGTCTTTGGGGGGTTTTGGGTGTGATCCCGCTTCTATAGGGGGGAGGGTTCCTGAATCTCTCACGTCACGCTGCCGTCATGGGCCTGCTTCTATAATCTGTAAGGACGGTAAGCAGCCCTCTCACCGTCCTCAGGCCTTCGGACATGGAGGCCGATAGTCTCCTGCGAAGACACGTCGGCGGCGTCTGAGCCGCCGACTGCGAAACTCGGGTGGGACCCCTTTTGCAACCGCAAAAGGGGTCCCACCCGAAAGGTCCATACTTAAAGAACTATGGACCTTTACAACACAGAACCTGAGACGCTTCACTCATGCTTCCAAAATATATCAATTTAAAATCCACAATTAACTAATAAATTCCTTTCAAAACTCGAACTTCACAAACTTTTTACAATTTCACAGTCTAATTCCGTTTAACCCGGGTATTTGCATTTCGGAGATAAACGTACGTTACATTCACCAGTAAACAAAATTTACGAGGTCTGCAGAAGAAACTGCGTTGAAATATTTACTGTCCGTCTGTCTTTCAGTGAGCTCATAAAACCGAATTTAAAAAACTCGCTAAAAAATTATAGATAGAATTGCAGTAAGGCTACGATCTGAGAACAACTTTCCTATAAGCTGAGCAGAGTGATACTAATAAAATGCAATCACATCGCTTTAATGTTTTTTGGAGTTCGTACCCAAAGGTTTAAAACGGAACCCTATAACTGAGACTCTGCTGCCTGTCGGTCGCCATTCTCTATTTACTGAACTGTGATATTGAAGTTTCCACAGATGATAAAGTATTTTTGTTACCGCTGTCAATAACGATAGGTACTAAAAACAGAACAGGGCCCCATTCAACAACCGTGATTTTCAGCTATTTTCTGGTACGGAATCCTCGCTGTGTAAGTCTGTATCACAGTTGGCCGTTTTTAGGGTTTCGTAGCCAAATGGCAAAAACGGAACCCTTATAGATTCGTCATGTCTGTCTGTCCGTCTGTCTGTCCGTCCGTGTGTCACAGCCACTTTTCTCCGAAACTATAAGGCCTATGCTATTGAAACTTGGTAACTAGATGTATTCTGTGAACCGCATTAAGATTCTTAAATAAAACTAGAAAAAACGCAGTAAATTTTGGGGGTCCCCATACTCAGAACTGAAACTCAAAAGTTTTTTTTTTCATCAAACCCATACGTGTGGGGTCTCTATAGATAGGTCTTTAAAAATGCTATTGAGGTTTTTAACATCATTTTTTCATAAAGTGAATAGTTTGCGCAAGAGACACTTCCAAAGTGGAAAAATGTGTCCCCCCCCCCCCCCTCTAACTTCTAAACTAAGAGAACGATAAATCTAAAAAGAATATATGATGAAAATCACTACCACTGCGAACGTGTTAAAACATCAATCAAAGTTACAACGAACGACAAGAACTTTGATATTATGTTACTTGCTGCTACGAAACCCTTCATGGGGGAGTCCAACTCGCACTTGGCCGGTTTTTATTTCAGGATTCCGTACTTAAAGGGTAAAATTGAGACCCTATTACTGAGATTCCACACTCTATCTGTCTTCAGGTTGTATCTCTAGAACGATGTATTTCTGTTGCCGTTAAAATGACAAAATACTAAAATCGAAATAAAAAAAGAACGGTTACCCATAGAAAAAACGTGATGTTTTGCCAATTTTTGGTAAGGAACCCTCCATGTAAGAGACCGACTCGCACTTGGCCGATTTTCATGAACCTATCTTGTAAGATTTAATCATAAACGAGCTGTCAATATTAATGTACAGTGCTATTTTCAGCGTAAGCGTTAACATTCCACGCTCCGCTTATAGTTACTAAGCAGTGGCCTTACATTCACGCAGTTTGTAATTTATTTTAGGAAGCAAATTATAGACTGGTCGGCTGTAACTTTTTAAAGATAAATTATTTAGGCAGTAACTTTGTCTGAGATCGTTTTTAAGAATGAGCATGAAATACAGAGGTGTTTGTTAGTTACCGATACGTAGTGACAGATGTTTTGCATTGAACCTCGAAAGCAATCTACAGCTGTCTGAAACTGGCTAATGAATTGTTCAAGTGTTTATCTAAGTAGAGTGCATTATAGTGTGAGTGTGCGAATTGATACGTTTACTGAAGTATTTTGCTCATGTTGTTCTTTTAAGAACAACATGCATCTCTCAGCATTTATTTCCCTAACGTAAGTCGTAAGCTAAAATTGAGTGGACTGATTTCATTCCGATCATAATAACCTAGCGGACATCACACGGTTTCACCCGCGAAGTTTCCGTTACAGTATAGGAGTGAAATATAGCTTATATGTCACCGCCACCTGGAATCTGCGAGGCCGAACTTATTTTTCCTGACGGAGACTAAGATATCTTGCCCGAACGATACATCTTACTTGATGTACCCTGGCTATAAGCTGGAGGCTAATTTCAGGCGTCAAGCTGGGGTATGCATGTTCGTGCGGGAGGATATCTGCTGTCGCCGTCTCAGTGACCTGGAAGACAGGGACCTGTCTACATTATGGGCGCGCGTGGATCATGGGGGCCACACTCGGATCTACGCGTGCATTTACAGGTCCCATAGCGGTGATACGGAGACAGTTCGCCTTTTTGACCACCTGCAACAATCGACCGACAAGGCTATTGAGCGGTATCCCTCCGCGGAGATAGTGATTTTGGGGGACTTTAATGGTCACCATATTGACTGGTTGGGTTCCGTGCACACTAACTTTGCGGGGAAAGCTGCTCACGACTTTGCCCTGACCTACGGTTTCTCCCAACTGGTAAAATCTCATACGAGAATACCAGATAGGGAGAACGAGCAGAGTGCATTGCTGGACCTTCTGCTGACTACGCGGCCTGACGGATACACCACATCAGTGGATGCGCCACTTGGTTCATCGGACCACTGCCTCGTTCGGTCGCGAGTGCCTCTCGCAAGGCCTGAACCACCTCGGCCCAAGGAGTGGCGACATGTGTGGCACTACAAGTCAGCAGACTGGGATGGACTTCGAGAGTTCTTTGCGTCGTACCCGTGGAGGCGGCTTTGCTTCACTTCAGATGATTTGAACTCCTGCGCTGCAGCAGTAGCTGAGGGGATCTTGGCGGGCATGGAATGTTATATTCCTAACCGCTGGATCCCGGCAGGAGCTAGGAAACGACCGTGGTTTAATCGGCTTTGTAGAGAAACTAGGATGTTGAAAGAAACTGCCTACAGAGCTTGGACCACGGCTCGCGCTAACTCAGATCCTAGCATCTCTGAAGTGAAACGCAAACTGAATGCCGCCTCGAGGGCCAGTAAAAGAGCGGTTGCCAGGGCAAAGTTTGATTTCGTCGGCAGAATTGGTCAGCGACTAGCCGGCTACCCTTCTGGAAGTCGTGAATTCTGGTCGCTCGCCAAAGCTGCCGAGGGAAACTTTTGTCGGTCGGGATTACCACCTCTACATAGACTGGATGGTAGTCTGGCCCAGAGTGCCAAGGAGAAGGCCGACCTTTTGGGTTCTCTCTTTGCCTCCAACTCGACCATGAACGATGGAGGTGCGCTTCCGCCTGGTATCCCTTGGTGTGGCACTTCCATGCCAGAAATTAAATTCAAGCAACGGGATGTCAGGCGGGAGCTTCAATCCCTAGATATTCATAAGTCGAGTGGGCCGGACGGCATTCCCGCGGTGGTACTTAAGCGGTGTGGTCCGGAGTTGTGTCCGGTACTTACACATCTTTTCACGCTTTCATACTCCATGAAGCAAGTCCCGGCGTCGTGGAAGATCGCGTACGTGCATCCTGTGCCCAAGAAGGGTGACAGGACCGACCCGGCCAATTATAGGCCTATAGCCGTCACCTCCCTTTTATCTAAGGTGATGGAGCATGTAATAAATACACAGCTCCTGAGGTACCTAGAGGAACATGACCTGCTCAGTGACCGGCAGTACGGTTTCCGTCACGGTCGCTCGACGGGCGATCTTCTTGTGTACCTCACACACCGCTGGGCGGCGGCTATCGAGAGTAAGGGTGAGGCTCTAGCAGTGAGCCTCGACATCTCGAAAGCCTTTGACCGGGTCTGGCACCGTGGTCTTCTTACGAAATTGCCCTCCTATGGACTGCCCGAGAGTTTATGCGGATGGGTGTCCAGCTTTCTGGCCGGTAGAAGCATCAGGGCCGTCGTTGACGGTAGCTGTTCTGACTGCATAGCCATAAACGCTGGAGTACCACAAGGCTCAGTGTTGTCCCCTACTTTGTTTCTGCTGCATATCAATGACATGTTGTCTATTGACGGCATTCATTGTTATGCGGACGACAGTACGGGCGACACTTATTACACGGGCCGTCCCGGTATCTCTCGGGATGCAGTGGAAGAAAGTCGTGAACAACTTGTGTCTGAAGTCGAGGCTACTCTCACTAGAGTGTCCGATTGGGGTCGACAAAATCTTGTCCAATTCAACCCTACCAAGACACAAGTTTGTGTTTTCACCGCAAAAAAGACCCCATTCACTGTGGCGCCACAATTTCAGGGCACATCTCTCACCATCTCTGAAAGTATAGGTATCCTTGGTGTTAACATCTCCAGTGATGTGCAGTTCCGCTGTCACTTGGAGGGCAAGGCCAAGCTGGCGTCCAGGAAGCTCGGAGTGCTCAGAAGGGCGCGGCGGTACTTTACTGCGGCGCAAGCACTGCTTCTCTATAAGTCGCAAGTGCGTCCGCATATGGAGTACTGCTGTCACCTCTGGGCGGGGGCACCCGAATACCAGCTTCGTCCATTTGACTCGGTGCAAAGGCGAGCTATGAGAGTTGTCAACGATCCCATACTTGCAGGTAGTGTGGAACCTCTTAGTGACAGGAGAGACTTTGCTTCTCTATGTGTGTTCTACCGCCTGTACAACGGTTTGTGCTCTGAAGAATTGTTTGATATGATGCCTACGGCTACATTCTATCATCGCACCGCTCGCCATAGACAGGGTATTCATCCTCACACGTTGCGTCCTGAGCGCTCGAGCACGGTGAGATCTAATAGAGGCTTTCTTCCGCGTACGCTTAGGTTGTGGAATGATCTCCCTGCTTCGGTTTTCCCGGACGCCTACAGTATGGGGTTCTTCAAAAGGGGACTTAGAAGGTTTTTAAAGAGTCGGCAGCGCGCTTGTGGCGCCTCTGGTGTTGCAAACGTCCATAGGCTGCGGTGACCACCGGTACATCTGGGGGGGCCGTATGCTTGTCTGCCACTCTAGTGGTATAAAAAAAAAAAAAAAAAAAAAAGTAGCTTTCGGGTTCGTTTCGAAAGTAGTGAGTGAGATGTTTTGCATTGAACTTCGAAAGCAATCTACAGCTGTCTGAAACAGGCTAATGATTTGTTCAAGTGTTTATGTAAATAAGTTTTTTTTTTAACGTGAGCGAAAATCCGTCATGGATGCTATGCCGGACTCCTACCGACTAAAAAACCTCACGTAACACCCAACAGCCTATAGTTGGGAGCCCCAGGTAAGCCCTCGGAGGGATGTCCCAGGACTCCCAACAGACCCACGGCCGCCACTGCGGCCTCGCCCTGGGGGGTGGTTCGGGAGCTATCTGGGTTTTAAGGGGGGGGGGGGGGGGGGGGTGAATCCCTCACGTCACGCTGCCGTCATGGGTTTATGTACATAAGTAGAGTGCATTATTGTGAGAGTGTGAATTGATAATACGTTTACTGTAACACTTTTCTCGTACTGCACATCATTCTATATTATATACCAATATTTATCAAACTACACAGTTGGCAAGCAAATGTTGAGTGTGGTATTTTCATTCACACAGACAGGATAATACATCATTATGAAATTCCACGACTTGCGATATGAATTTCTTTTGTCTATGACATCCGAGAGATTAGTCTCGAGACTGGAAGTTTTGGGATAATACTTTACCACGCCACTATCCAAAAGGCAACGGTAGTTCGAAGTATAATTACAGATAAAGCTATAATTACATAGCTACTTTAATATTATAACATCAAGAGAATTCAGGCAGATCTATTAATCAGATTAAAGTTTCAATTTTTATATTTGAAAATATGAATTCTGTCTGAAAATAAAAAGCTTTTCAAACAAATATGCTCATAACATAAATCGTAACATAAACGAAATAGCAATTTCTTTGAGACACAAGAACGTATCTTAACGTTTAACGAATTTATTTTGGAAATATTGTTTACTTGACAAAGTTTTTATTTTATATCTTTGTATATTCTTCGTCGTGTGATAATTCGGCAGTAGCTATTTAATTTATAAAAACCGTGATGCGAAGACTTGGTCCCATTCTTTTGCGCGTGGAAATCCTCATGGATGCTATCCGCCTACGAGTTCACGCAAACGGATAAACGTAAAATTTGACTACACAATGCTTCTGTGTACCCAAAGGATACCCAGAAGCATTGCGTACTACCACATTTAACCATAAAGATTTTTTTGTGCCACGCACGTATTATGTGGGTGAGACTATTGCCGTGTTGAAATTAACAGGTGCAGGTTGTATGATAATAATTCGACTCTAAATTCGCTTCTAAATATAAATGAAAACATAATTATTGCAATAAATGTAGCTACGGAGAAAACAGATCCTTTGTTCCAACATCGCGTCTGTTCTGAACATTCATTATTCAAAGGCAAGTCAGTCAACGCTGGCAACACTAGGCAACTGTCTACCCTTTGATATAATGAAACTATATTTACAACCGCTTTTCACGCACTACAAGTACAATTTACAGTTTGTTTATTTGTTTCTACGTTTTTGAGTAATTCAAACTCATAAAATATGGTGAGTTTTTGACATGAATACGTTTTAGGAGTTCCGTGTCCAAAGGGTAAAAACTGAACCCTATTCATGAGACTTTGCTGTCCGTTTATCTGTCTGTCCGACACGAGGTTGTATCTCAGGAACCGTGATAGCTAAAGAGCTGAAATTTTAACAGAGATGTATTTCTGTTACCGTTATAACTGTGTTAAATGTAAAATTTTAAACTTAGCATAGGACTTAATATTTTTTAATTACTTGACAGTCCAAGGTACTAAATCGTAAAGGTCATGTCTTAATAAAGGGTTACGTCCCTAATAGACCAACCTTCCGCCAACAGACGCAAGTTATCTTCCTAAGTGAATAAATTATGAAAAACGGCCAAATGAAAGGTCAGACGATATCAGAAAAATTAGGATTTTCTTTTACGTTTTCGGAAGTAGGACGAAAGGATTGAGATTGAAATGAGTGAAAGTGACGACATGAGAATAAAAAAATCGCTCAAGTGCGAGTCGAACTCGCGCACATAATAATAATAATAATATATATCCCTCGTGGACAGTCGTTATCTTTTCATGGGATTAACGCATCCCTATGAGGGTATAGTAGATTTGCTTTTCGAGTCATCCACTTTTTGAGATCAACAAAAAATATCTCACAAGGTTATAGGAAAGCACACATCCGCAGGGCAGCTTGTGGCGAGCTGAATGTGCGTGGCTACACATCGGTCCCGATTCCTCAGAGTTTTGTTGCGCTCCTCGACCAGTTAGCATTTAATGGGCTAACGGGAGACGCTACTCCCGGGAGTGCAGCAAATCTCAACTCTGGCTTGCCTTAATTGGCCGGTCAGAGGGAGGAAGCCAGAGCTTTATGCTCGGGGGTGGAAGTGTCATTTTCAAGGGCATAACTACGGGGAAACCCGCTCCGGGTCTGACCCGTGATGGCGAAACCGGCGCCGCACCGCTCGACACCCCTAGCCGCTCACACCGGTGTTGCCCTCTGTCGCCTTACAGGCCTGGCCTATGGCGATTGTATAGGGGGCCCATCTAGTGAGTTGGCGAGTCACCGTCTGCCAATATTTTCATAATAACATATTGGAATGGCAGACGCCGTTGTCATCCATAGCATAAGATACATAGTTCCATTTAATCCCCAACCCAATAGCCCATTTTGTAGTTAGCATATTTTACAATAGTTTAGCTCCCATTGTAGGCAGTCCATTGCCGTTCTTCTACATAAGGCGGTTGTGAATTGTCTGCAGTGGGGGTCCCATTTCCCAATACATTAAAAATCTCAAAGGGCCTCTGCGTGTTGGACCAATATGTCCCCATGTAAGCCTACCAAAAGACCGGGTATCTTAAATAAAAAAAAGAAGATACCCGAGAAAAGAAGAGACATAATAATATATAACCCCTCGTGGACAGTCGTTATCTTTTCATGGGATTAACGCATCCCTATGAGGGCATAGTAGATTTGCTTTTCGAGTCATCCACTTTTTGAGATCCACAAAAAATATCTCACAAGGTTATAGAAAAGCACACATCCGCAGGGCAGCTTGTGGCGACCTGAATGTGCGTGGCTACACATCGGTCCCGATTCCTCAGAGTTTTGTTGCGCTCCTCGACCAGTTAGCATTTAATGGGCTAACGGGAGACGCTACTCCCGGGAGTGCAGCAAATCTCAACTCTGGCTTGCCTTGATTGGCTGGTCAGAGGGAGGAAGCCAGAGCTTTGTGCTCGGGGGTGGAAGTGTCATTTTCAAGGGCATAACTACGGGGAAACCCGCTCCGGGACTGACCCGTGATGGCGAAACCGGCGCCGCACCGCTCGACACCCCTAGCCGCTCACACCGGTGTTGCCCTCTGTCGCCTTACAGGCTTAATGCCTATGGCGATTGTATAGGGGGCCCATCTAGTGAGTTGGCGAGTCACCGTCTGCCAAAGTTTTAATATAATAATAGGTATATTGAAATGGCAGACGCCGTCTTCATCCATAGCCTAAGTTAACCAGACCATCTAACACCCATCACAATAGCCCATTACGTAGTTAGCATATTTTACAATAGTTAGCTCCCATTGCAGATGGTCCATTATCGTTCTTCTACATAAGGCGGATGTGGATTGTTTGCAGTGGGGGTCCCATTTCCCTTTAGATTAAAAGTCTCAAAGGGCCTCTGCATGTTGGACCTGTGTCCCCATGTAAGCCTACCAAAAGTCCGGGTGTCTTAGTAAGAAAAAAAAAAGAAGATACCCGTGTGAAAGAGAGACATAATAATATTTATTTAATTCAGACATTGATGTCCATACATTCGAAATTTATATACTTAGTACATTTATACAAGAAATCACAATTAAAATGTAATAAATAAAATTAACATAGAGTTCCGTACGAAATGATGGAAAAAACTTTCTTTCTTGGTATGGGTGCAGGGGTGCTCCCCAGGGGTGCTCAGGGGGAGCAGATGATGTATTTCTGTTGCCGCCATAACAACAAACAGGTGCCATTTCTAGAGTCGGGAAAAAAATACAATTTAACCCCTTAAATTGTATTTTTTTGTAAGTACTTAAGGGAGTTGTGGCATATATTTTTGATGTACTTATCCAGAAAATTGAGAGATATTTCTTGAATCCTATGTTTTTTACTTGCAATCATAATGTCTTGATTGTTTGAGTTAATCCTTGCAGCTCAACTGTGCTATTTTCATGTGGAAATCTCAAATTAAATTACACGGTGCCCTTACTCGGAGGTATGTCCCGAACTCGACAGCAAGCAGCAGTACTGTCGCTGCAGTGCTGTCACTGAAGTGCGGCGCAGCAGTGCTGCCTGCCGCGTTGATTCCGAGCAAGACTGCGTGCTGCGCTGCACGTGGTGTTATTCTTCCATAACTAACTCACCAACTCAACCCAACTCACTTTCACGACATATAACTATGTTTAATTAAATTATAACGAGTACTGCTTGCTGCCGAGTTCGGACTCATACCTTTAGGCTCCCGACATATACTTTATACGCCACTAGTTGAAGATCGTGGCTTCGCCCACGTAAATTTGGTACCCGTTCCTGCTTCCCATGGGAACATATTCCCGGGATGAAATGTAGCCTATGTGTTATTCCAGACTAATAATCTACCTCGGTTCCAAATTTCAGCCCGATCCATTCAGCCGTTAGAGCGTGATTGAGTAACAAACATCCAAACATCTAAACATCCAAACATCTTCACAAACTTTCACATTTATAATATTAGTAGGATAGGATAGTAGGATTAGTAGAATAGCGGCCTTGTCGAAGTGCTTCCAATAATTTAGCTTTTTATCAAATTTCAGTCTTATAATAATGAAATATTTTATTTTAAATTTATATGTATTTTTCTGTTGCAGGTAAGTGGAATACCCAAAACTTCATTTGTCGTAAGTCATTTATCATAAAGAAAAAGTTTATCTTTTTAACATAATATTGGAACATGAAAAATAATTCAATAATAACTATTTTTGACATTCCAATCCCGAGTATATTTTAACTACTGGACCCCCGGCAACAGTGGCCATGATGTCGTCGTAAAAGAGCCTCACAAAAGCTCTCAACTTCAAACGTATCAAACACGCCTAGTAAGAAAATATTCAGGACGGCATATGCAAGATAAGAATTCTCTTTGATGATGGGGTCTTTGATCGTAGTTTTTAAAAGAATGCACAGTAAAAAAACCGGCCAAGTGCGAGTTGGACTCGCGCACGGAGGGTTCCGAACCAAAAAACAACAAAAAGGCTTATTTGTTGCATGGGAGCCCCCTTTTTTTAATTTTTTTATTATTTGACGTGAGGTAAAATCCTTCATGGATGCTATTCCGGACTCCTAACGACTAAAAAACCTCACGTAATGCCTACGGTTGGGAGCCTACGGTTGGGAGCCCCGAGTTAGCCCTCGGAAAGATGTCCCAATAAATGTCCATTTTGTTTTAACTGGATTTATTTTTTATTTAAATAGACTGCTCGATATTCAGTGAGTATTTCAAACGTCTACTGGTTGCCCTTATATCATAATATCACTGCATATTATAAAACAAGGGTTGCTCTATGGTGTTTGTTAACCACAGAGCAACGCGCGCCTTAGACAGTCCGTGTTGCTCTATGTTGTTAACTATCGTGTTATCCTCATATAGATCCTCTACGGTGGGTACAGTATGTATTTCTCTATGTTTAATTTGATTTTCAGAATATTGATGACATTTGAATGATGACATTATTAACACGATAAGTCTACAACATCGATGCATGTAATTGAATTGTGTGTTTGTACGTAAATTGTATGAACTGGAAAAAATGAGAAAAATGGGCTCTTTGTTTTCTATCTCCTATGAAATTGCTATCTTTGAAATATCATAATTACCTAAAGTCATCTGCTGGAAGCCATGTTAACTTTTTAAAGAAAAAATATTTACGATGAAAGTCGAAAAATAAATTAGTATGTGACCCGTTTAATGTTTAATCATGGCGACACGAAATTAATTTCCTTCCGCAATATTTGACTTTGCTCCTTACTCCTAAAGTATTCATTTAATTTGCATGGTGTAAAGGGAAGAAATAATCTTGATTGATTATATGTTTAAGCCAACTAACGTACTTAAATTGAGAAGGATACCTTATTACCTAATATATAAGATAAAATGACGAAAAAACGTGTTTGTTGTATGGGAGCCCCCCTTTAATATTATATTTTTGTTTTTAGTACCTATTTGTTGTTATAGCGGCAACAAAAACACATAATCTGTAAAAAAATCAACTCTCCAGCTATCACCGTTCCTGATATACAGCCTCCTGACGGACAGACAGATAGACAGACAGACAGACGGACAGCGAAGTCTCATGAATAGGGTCCCGTTCTTTACCCTTTGGGTACGGAACCCTAAAAATTAATGTATTCATGTAGGTCACAAAGTAACACTTATGAACGTCAAGATTGTTGATCCTACATTTACATTTACTGCCAGATTCGCAAGGCAATAGGTTTAGCCTGTGAGGAAGGACATGGCAATATAACTTACTGCTACTCTTCTCAAGTAGTTTGCAATTACATTACATGAAATAGACAATTTAGTTTACACAAGCGACGCTTAAAATCGGTAAAAATGGAATCCTATAACTGAGACTCTGCTATCTATCCTGTCCGTCTGTTTGTGTGTCCGTTGGTCTGTCACCAGACTGCATCTCACGAAACATGATAGCTGAAATCTTCACAGATGATATATTTATGTAGCCGCTAGAACGACAAATACTATAGGTATACCTACAATGATTTTTTAGAAGTGCTCCCATACAACAACTGTGACTTGTTGGCTTTTTTAGGCACGGAACCCTCCGTACGTCTCGCACTTGGCCGGTTTTTACGCGTTGAGCACAGAAGCCGGCTCTTACCCTTTGGTTACGTAATCATATTATAAAAACAAACCTTCAAACATCACAACAATCATTTAATGAAACACACACATCACTGTTCCCACCCACAAGGCACCGTCATCTTACACTGCTGGTAACACGTGAAGACACAAGTGATGGCAGCATCACGACCGAAGGAAGTGCACTGTTTCTCTATGAAGCAGTTCTTCATACATGGTGACCGGTGCTTTGTACACGAATGGTGATAACGCCGGATTGTCTTGGTTCCATCGTCTTCCCCCTTTCTTCCTATATCCAGGTCTATATAGTCTCCACTTACAGATTCAGGAGAGTGATCTTTTTTGAAAGGAGAGTAAACGTATCTTGAAAAGTTGGTTCTGAATTGGTTTTCGTAAGACTTCTCAGGGGCTGGCTAAAAAATATATTTTTTAAATTACATGATTTGTATGGTAAGTATTACAGAACGGCCCTGGTATGCTTATATTCTATGTCTTCCATAGATAATACAAGTTACAATGGTAATTTTTAATATCACTAAGGTGGCAGACATGGCCCACTTGATGGAAAGTGGAACCTTAACCTATGGACGTTTGCAACACCAGAGGCGATACACTCGCGCTGCGACCTTTTTGTTTATTAACGTGAGGGAAATCCTACAGGGATGCTACGCCGAACTCCTGCCGTATAAAAACAACACGTTTCCTACCTAATGCTTTCGGTTGGGAACCTCGGGTAAGCCCTCGGAAGGATGACCCTATTATTCCGAACAGACCTTGACTACCACTGCGGCTATAAAGAAAAGAAGAAAATTATAAAGACTTACAAGTATAATCAAAACTATTGGTGAAGAATATTTATCATTCTCTTCATCATCAGTACTCGAATCATAATATGACTTCAAAGCTGGATTTGCTTCTATGCCAACCTGAAATTTGAAATAATGTGACCAGCATTCAGATCTTTCTACCTCAACTTACCGAGTGTCTCACTTAGCTATCAATGCCAAATCGCTTTTTTTTACATGTGGCAATGCCGTGCTACAGACCTCCACCACAGGGCGGAAACTCCATACAAAAGATTCGTTTTCAATTTTGTCACCTACACTAAAACATGCAATGTTCGTACAGAGCTTGAATGTGTGTGTGACCAATAAGACTAAGCAAATGTTACTTCACGACACCCGCCAACAGCTGTAATGGGAATGGCGGGGATGGTAAAACTTCGTGAGTGGAGGGCAGAAAGTTGCCAATCGGTATGTAATACCACAGTATAAAGAGAAAAAAACCTATGATCTGTAGGCAGTGGTAATGCTAATATATTATCTTTGCTTCTACCGACAAAAATCACACGGTGCCTTCCATCTGACTACGGCCGGGAGTACCAGGTACGTCCTTTGAAGGATAACCTTAGGACTCCCGACAAATCTTTAGAAAAAACTGAAAAATCTTTATTCACAATCATTATGCGTTATGCTTAATCTGAAATCAAATAATACACGCCTTGAAATTGGTTTGTACTAGTTAATGCTTGCTACTTTTCCCATAAGAAAACGTAGGTAATTTCAAGGGACATCCTTCTGAGGGCTTACCCGGAGCTGACATCCGCATCCATTAGCCGTGCGGTCTCGTGTGGTTTTAGTCCGGTATAGCATCCACGAACGATTTCCACACGTATAAATAAGTAGGAAAAAATAAACTAATATTTATGGACATTCTCACACTATATCATCTAGTCCAAATTAAGCTAATATAAGCTTGTGCTATGGAATCTGGACAACTCATAAACATACTTCTATGTTTCGAAATACATTTCTTCATGTTACAGATAAACTTACACCCAGACACAGAACAAACCAATGTGCTCATCACACAAAGATATTTGTCCTGGGTGGGAATCGAACCCACGACCTCAGAATCCGTAGTCAGGAACACTGACCACTGGACCACGAGGCCAGTCATTAATTAGTAATTTAGTGGTAATTTAGTTGGGAGTCCTGGGACATCCTTCCTAGGGCTTACCCGGGACTCCCAACCATAGGCTGTTGGGCATAACGTGAGGTTTTTTATTCGACAGGAGTTCGGCATAGCATACAAGAGGATTTTCCCTCACGTTAAAAAAAAGTGGTAATTTAAGTAACTAGATATTATTATACGTTTGTTGCACTAGTGTGGTAAAATGGTGTGACCACGAGTCTGTAGGGTCGTCTTTATACGTTTAAGGTGACAGCCAAGCATACGGCCCACCTGATCATGCGTAGATACGTTTTCATGTTGTTTTCATTCGATATTGCCTCGTTTTTTGCAATAGGTTTTACCCACGTCCTACATTGTCAAGGTAACGAAATTACGCCTGTTACATATTTACCGAAGCTTTAATAGTTAACTGTATTTATTATATGCACACGTTCAAAGCCTTTCGACACAATTTCCTCAGTTAAATTATTTTCCAGCGGAATTAAAGGTACGTGTGGGGCAAATTTGATGCCATACTAAATCATTCCTTGTTGCATTTCTGCGGAATGGTATCAATTTGTGTGGTGCCAAGTGCGTCCGACCTATTTAGTTGCGCTACTATAACTCTCAAATGGATTGGAGGGTTCCTGCAATGAAAACATGTCTGAACTTCGCTTGGTGAACATCCGTTAATGGCAGAAATGAAGGAGTGATTATGGCTTCATGCCGATTACCGACCCGAGCTTTTTAAGTGTATAATATTCTACACTAGCTGTACCGAGGGCGTCGGCGTCGCCTTTCCGGGAGGTGTCTGTACCACCGACGCGGCGACGCTCTCTTTACCATTTCCTATCGGCTCCCTAGGGAATTCATTGGGGTGGTATCAGAAGAGTGAAGTATTATAGCACAGGGCGGAAACTCCATACAAATGATTAGTTTAGAAATCTGTCATCGTACAGAGCTTGAATGTGTGCGTGTGACCAATAATGTGATGTTCCCTCACGACACCCGCCAACTATAATGACAGCTGTGGCGCGGGACTGGCGGGGGTGCGGATACTTGGTCAGTGAGGGGCAGGGAGTTGCCTATCTGTATTTAATACATACATACATATGGTCACGCCTTTATCCCCGAAGGGGTAGGCAGAGGCATATTCTGTAGGCTGTATTTAATACTATTATATTATCTTTGGTAGGTATAGGTATTATTAAGATTTTGCTAAGCCGTTGGTCACTGCAGTTGATAAACCAAATTGAAATCCCTAAAATTTCAACAGCAGCTAACCAAAAACTGCGTTTATTTATTTCAACAAAGGTGTTATTAGTCAAATATTCAAAACCTTATTGTAATACCTATCACGTGAAAAGTTTCCATCACCGGTATTTTTAGTAATAACGGATATTACCTAAGCATATAAATTTCCGCTTTTTGGATACATGTCGATCTACTGAGCGCCATTAATTGGTAACGAAAGATTCACAACCTGTTGTTTTTGACAGTTTGAAAGTTTCCTCTCCTGTTGATTTTGACTGAATTTTATATTATTCTGACTTACCCTCTATGACTTCCGGCTATAGGCAGTGGTAGGGCTAACGGAATATGTACAGATCACAAAAATATTCGACTCACGTCTTATTACACATTTACGTGGGATAAATTCTAAACAGGAAATGCGGGCATATAATGATGTCATTGCCTATCCCTTCGAGGCTAAAGGCGTAAACATAATGTATGTATGCACAAAAATATTTATTCTATCGAGGATCCGAACTTGAGACCTCAGCATACACACTTTACCACTACGCCTCCGCGGCATTCAAATAGTAATATGAAAATATCGCAAAATGGAAAGTTCTCCATATTTAAAAAATACTGCTTCACAGCGTTACATTAAGATATTACACAAAACAGCAAAGGTCCATTATTTGGATACTTCATAAGGAAAACAAAATGGCCGCCCATAAATTACATGAAAATAAAGAAATAAAGAAAACCCGGTCGAGTGCTAGTCGGACTCGAGCACGGAGGGTTCCGTACCAAAAACGACAAAAAATTACGTTTCTTGTATGCAAACCCCAATATTTTCTTTTGGGATTTTAGTATTTGTTGTTATAGTGGCAACTGAAATACATCATCTGGGAAAATTTAAATGGCGAAGCTCTTTTTTTTTTTTTTTGTGTGGATATCCTACATGGATGCTATGTGTGGCGTTACATGTATGGCGAAGCTCTTACGGTTAATAAGACCATACTCGTGACATACAGACGGACAGCAAAGTCTGTAATAGGGTCCCGTTTTTACCACCCAAGTACGGAACCCTAAAAATTATACGAGGAGGATTTATACATAATGTCTTAACAGTGTACACTAATTTAAAAGAATTACTTTGGGGATACCGCGTTATTAGATTTTTGAGTCAAGCCAATAATAATAACACCGGCTTGGTACGGAAAATATTATTATTATTTATTGGTCCACGGAGACTAAAGAAATTTTTTATCTCTGAATTTTCTAACGTCGACAAAAAATTAAAATATGAGAAATTTTAATATCCTTTCTATCGAATCAACTTTTCGCCACAGAAGAAACATTAGTATATATAATAGAGTACCTACGCAAGCACTGGGTAAATTGAAAGTTTCATTAATCTTATAAGATCGATATTTATATTAAAAGTTAAACCATGTAAGGTTATTGGAATTCGGTTAATACATTTATGAGAAAAGGCTTTGGCATTCGTTTCATACTATTTATAAACATACCTACTAACCTGTATAATAATATTTAATTATGTTCACCAGGCAAACGTTTTTTGAATTGTAATACCTTTGAATAAAATTATTTACCGCGCTTTTTAGGGTTTCGTAGCCAAATGGCAAAAACGGAACCCTTATAGATTCGTCATGTCTGTCTGTCTGTCCGTCTGTCTGTCCGTCCGTGTGTCACAGCCACTTTTCTCCGAAACTATAAGGCCTATGATATTGAAACTTGGTAACTAGATGTATTCTGTGAACCGCATTAAGATTCTTATGTAAAACTAGAAAAAAAGCAGTAAATTTTGGGGGTCCCCATACTCAGAACTGAAACTCAATTTTTTTTTTATCAAAACCATACGTTTAGGGTATCTATAGATAGGTCTTCAAAAATGCTATTGAGGTATCTAACATCATATTTTTCTAAACTGAATAGTTTGCGCAAGAGACACTTCCAAAGTGGAAAAATGTGTCCCCCCCCCCCTCTAACTTCTAAACTAAGAGAATGATAAATCTTAAAAGAAGATATGATGTACATTGCCATAAAAACTACCAACGAAAATTGGTTTGAACGAGATAGAGCTGGTAGTTTTTTTTAATACGTCATAAACCGCAATTTTCGGTTAGAAAAATCACTACCACTGCGAACGTGTTAAACATCAATCAAAGTTACAACGAACTATAAGAACTTTTATATTATGTTACTTGCTGCTACGAAACCCTTCATGGGCGAGTCCAACTCGCACTTGGCCGGTTTTTATTTTCCAGATAGCATTTTAGTAATGATCAATCAAAAGCAAAAATAAGTTTGAAGAAAATGTAATTATTAGGATTTACACGCGTAAAGAAACAACAAACCTTTGGGGATTAAGGATTCTCTTTGCGCATCTAACCTCAAGATTACTATTTACTTTACATAGTAAAAAAGTCTGCTTCACTCAAAAATATCTCTACTATTCTTAAACAGTGCACTGTGCCTTGCCGCGCTCTAAAAAACGGCCAAGTGCGATTAGGATTCCCAAACAGTAAATCACGTTTGTTGTGTGGCAGTCACACTCATATCCTCCCTTTTTTCTGATTTTAGTATTTGTTTTCATAGCGGCAACAGGAATACATCATTGGTGAAAATATCAGCTCTCTAGCCATTACGGTTCCTGAGATACAGCCTCATGACGGACAGATGGACAGACAGTGAAGTCTCATAAACAGGGTCCACCATTTGGGTACGGGACCCCAAAAATCTTTATTTACGGTGTACTTTATATTTTACTAGCTGATGCCCGCAGCTTCGCCCGCGATGGCGCTGTATGTGAAATTTTGCTAAATTTTCTTTGCTATAAACCTCACGGAGCCCGAGACCTTTCCAACGAATGCAAAACCGTGGAAATCGGTTCGTGCGTTCTGGACTTATAGCGTCAGGAAGGAAAACCCGACTTATTTTTATATAATAGACATACATACACGCTAGACGTTCATAGGAACTGGACCTAAGAGACCGAAAGGAGATTAACTTATCCGAAAAAGTCTCTATCACACAAAAATATTCTTATCATTCTTAAAAAGCGCACTATGCCTTACCCCGCTCTGAAAAAGAAAGCATTTTCTTCAACAGGCGTTATAACAACTGAAACACGATTCAGTCTGTACGCAACGCTCTCCAGCGACGGGCGTACGCTGAAACTCGCGTTATCATGGCATTAGACATCGATGTTTACACAATAATACACGAAACTGATAACGATCTACAGCTGTACCAGAGTTCTAAGTTATGAAAATTATTACTAGAAAATTTTTGTGTAAAAATATTATACTGTGCAAAATAAGAAATTTAATATCAATTTAGTGTGGTACTTTCATTGATCTTAGACATACGTGAGCTGTGAAATACTCGTCAAAGACACTCTTACGCCCTAGAAGCTTTGCATATAAACCTATTGTGTGCCCCGGATCCGATTGGCAAAAAGTTTCGTGATAATACGTCTAGTTCGACAAATATTTCCAGAGTAGGTATTTGATTATAAGTGTTTTTGTGGTGAAAGTGTATGGTTTTGATAAAATGAATGGTTTGGTTTAGTGAATTGTGGTATAATATTGTGTATTTATGTACTGAAACCGATTTACAGTAGACTTACTGTGGAATAGAAGTGTATCCAAAGTTGAAATACTGGTAAGTAAATTTAGTTAACTGCTATTTTACGTACTTACCTATATTATCTATAAATATAAGTCGGATTGCAGAATATTCTATACACAACTAGCTGACCCGCGCATCTTCGTTTGCGTGATAACTGAAGAACCGCTCGACCGATTTTGTGCAAACTTCACATAAACCATCTACTAAATAGTCCGAACAAAGCCTAAACATTTGGTTTGGATAGGTGAGCCCGTTCTTGAGTTATAAAATTACAACGAAAAGTGGCATTGATTTTTATATATATAGATAGTTCTGCAGTATATAATAGTTCTGGAATAAAATTATAGAAAAGAGAAAACTGTACATTAAAAATATTTAAAAAAAACCGGCCAAGTGCGAGTTAGACTCGCCCATGAAGGGTTTCGTAGCAGCAAGTAACATAATTTAAAAGTTCAAGTTCGTTGTAACTTTGACTGATGTTTTAACACGTTCGCAGTGGTAGTGATTTCACTAACCGGAAATTGCGGTTTATGACGTATTAAAAAAAAACTACCAGCTCTATCTCGTTCAAACTAATTTTCGTTGGTAGTTTTTATGGCAATGTACATCATATAAGTTTTTTAGATTTATCATTCTCTTAGTTTCGAAGTTAGAGGGGGGGGGGGGGGACACACATTTTTCCACTTTGAAAGTGTCTCTTGCGCAAACTATTCACTTTAGAGAAAAATGATGTTAGAAACCTCCATAGCATTTTTGAAGACCTATTTATAGTTCACACGTATGGGTTTGATGAAAAAAAAAATTTTGAGTTTCAGTTCTGAGTATGGGGACCCCCAAAATTTACTGCTTTTCTAGTTTTATATAAGAATCTTAATGCGGTTCACAGAATACATCTAGCTACCAAGTTTCAATTGCATAGACCTTATAGTTTCGGCGAAAAGTGGCTGTGACACACGGACGGACAGACAGACGGACAGACAGACAGACAGACATGACGAATCTATAAGGGTTCCGTTTTTGCCATTTGGCTACGAAACCCTAAAAATGGTCGTTGGGTGTTTAACATAAGATACCGAAGCCGAAAATATAGTTGGGAATTTTTTTGTCTGTTTGTCTGTTTGCTTTGCTTTGTCCGGAAGGATCTCGAAAATTACTCGATAGATTTGATGGGGAAGCAGAGAGCAATAAAATTGGCATTATAACCAACGACGTATTATAATATAGACACGTCATGTACGAACATCACGGCTTTCAAGAACGGCAAATATTTTTTATATTCAAAAAAAGAATTTCTATGAAATTATCTATGGTAGCATGTATGAAAATTAAGTCAATTGCCTGACGTTTTTGTTGCCATTTTTAAGTGTTGGTAACGTATCTATAGTTTTTTTATATATCATTGATTATAACATAATTTTCACGCGTACGAAGTGGCGGGCAACAGCTAGTACCTACATAATACAACGAAATGTCACGAGTCAGAAATCGCAGTTTCCGTACAAACTTTAATACAAATATTTTATAAAGAACCCGAGGTTTTGATTATCTTTCACAAGCTTATGAACTATGTCAGAATTCAAAAGATGAATTAAAAAATAAACTCAGCCATATTCAAAATGGCTAAATAGAATATGCCTCTGCCGACCCCTTCGGGGATAAAAGGCGCGATCATATTTATGTATGTATGTATGTATGTAATTTTCGAAACATAAAAATGTTTCGGTAGGATGACACAGCAACTTTATCTAGCCCAAATTAAGATAATATAAGTATTGATACAACTAAAAAAATCTGATGTAGGTATTTCAAAATATACTAACTTAACACAGAAAACACGCTCCAAAACACAGGTGTAATATAATTAGTTTTATCAGTTGTCAAAAAATAACCTTTTGGGCAACAGGCTTCTATTTCAATATTCTTATAATCAAATACGAATTTCAGCGAAGACAAAAAAAAATCGTCTGAGAAATTAACCCGCATGTACGAATCTTTACTAAATACCTTGTTTGTTTTCGTACTTTATAATTTTTTATCTCATCCTTCAACCAATAATTTCATATCTAGATCCATCTCTTATTGATCTATAAAGTTGACAGTGCTGAACTTTACTATAAGATCGTGCAGAGAACTCTACTGCGTACTTTAAGTTCGTTGTTTAAAAGTTTTCAACTGTACCTATGTAATAAGGGCGAGATGTCAAAGGGCAATAGATTTTTATCTACGATGAAAACTTGTAGGGAGAGGAGATTTCATTCAAAACCATTTAGTTTGCTGATAAGCAAATGGGATATCTGATTGAAAATGTTCAACGTAGGTTCTCGACGTTTGTAACACCATACTCGCGCTGCTGACCCTGCAATACTTCTGAGACCGACCCCATTTGGAAGAATTTCATAATTACACGTGGAGGAAAACTGAAAAATCGCGGCAGGGATTTAGTTCCACAAACTGAGCATAATATTTTACGTCCGAAAGTCGCTTACTGCTTACAGTGTATTATAAGAACTTTCCGGACGCAAAGTATGAGAATGAATAATCTATAGTTTTTTCCTAAAGACGTAAAAGAAGAATAAACAAATCAGTCCATCGCGTTTTATTTCAAACAGGCAGCCACACTATCTGTAATTAAAAATTTGACTGCCTCGGTTGCCGCGGGTTAAGACCGCCCGCGCTCTAGTGAAGATGCGACTTTAGAGGCTAAACAAATACTCACGTTTGCTTCCTTCCACACGGTAATCCATAGAGTAACACGACCAGTACAAGGGGAGTAGTTAATGCCCGGCCTGGATGCGTGCGGAAACACGCATGACAATAAAAGCGCTCTTATAGCATGTTTGCTCTGTACATATCTGTCTGTCATAAGCTGCGGGGGGACATTGTATTCATACACACCGCTACAAAAAAAAAAGTGTGTGCGTATAACCTTTACGCGCGATTGAAGTAAAACTTCTATGCCATTGGCGGCATCAAATGTTATATTAATATCATTCATTCGAATTTTGAAAAGCGGAAACTACGTTTCCGCTATTCAAAATTCTAATTTCTAAATTCAAATAGTAATTGCTACATACTTCCGTCAAAAAAAAAACTGAGTTACTCCCTACTCGCGCCTAAAGAAGTTTTACTTCAACAATCGGCTGTCAATATGGAACTTAAATAAGACAATTAAAACAATACACTCGTAATTTTTTTGGTGTCCGCTTTGACAGAGCGGAAAGTCTCAGCTTGGCGCTTCCCCTCCCGAATTATATATATAGTTCATGTTGCTCTATGCCAGTGGTGGGCAAACTTATTTAATGGGGGGCCAAAAAACTTACGGAATTTCAGGGGAGGGCCAGAGTTATAGGAAAACTGGCCAAGTGCGAGTCGGACTCGCGCGGAGGGTTCCGTATCAAAAACGCAAAATATTTGTTGTACCTATGGGACGCCCTACTCCCCCCCCCCCTAAGTCCCTCTTTTTTTCTGATTTTAACATGTGTCGTTATAGCGGCAACAGAAATACATCATCTGTGAAAATTATTACAGTCGAGTTGGTGGACAGACTGACAGACGGACGGCAAAGTAGACGGATTTTTCCGTGTCATCTTTGAAATACAAGTTTAAAATGAAACTTTCAGCAGCGCGAAAAAGTGTTCATCAGTAAGTTAGTTTGCGATTGAGGTGTTGAGCAATTTTATGGTTGAATAAGTCACTTCACCTATACGAATATGTCTATTGCTCTACTCAGTAGAATTTACATAATACTTCTGGACCGTCAAAATATAATTATCGAAGGCCATTATACCAGGTATTCATGCCAAAGAACCGTCGGCGGGCCGAATTAAATGCTTTCGCGGGCCGGAGCTGGCCCGCGGGCCGTACTTTGCCCATCACTGCTCTATGCAATAAATCTAACAAGCTGCTTTGATAAACCAAACTATTGAACGAGAGCCTTTTATGAAACGGACACAGTAAATACAAGAAGTAATACAGTATCGCTCCTCGGCGGTTTCCCTGAAGCCAATACTCTAGCATACATGAATGTACTGTTATTTATTCTGTAGCAATACCTACATACATGCAACCCAAAGTTTTTGTTGAATACTTTTGTGCTATGTATTTAATAGTACTATTATACAATTTGTAGTTGTATCTCTATAAATTGGATATCTCCAATTTATAGAGATACAACTACAACTAACTAATAACTTAAGCTTTGGTTTTATTAAAGTAACCATAGAAAATCTAATTTGTTTTTGCTGTAATATTCGTTTACGAAAAGCCTGGTTTTTTTTTGTTAGTAGCTAAAATAGTACTGGTACCTTATGTATGTGTAATTAGTTGAGTAAAATTTAGATGAACCTGTATGCATAATAATACAACATAACATAACATGTATAACATAACATGCAACAAAATAACATGCAAAATAATCTCTGTACTGTGACATGAATATTAAATTTGTTACAGCTGAAACGTGACCGCAATATAATTAAAAAGTCGGTTTTGTTCAGCCGTTTGAGGGTTGCTGATTACGAAATAGTTTAATGTTTCGTAACGAAACTGGTAAAACGAGTCATTTCGTCTGTCAAAGATGTATTTGTGGTTAAAAGGAAAAAAATGGAACAAATTAGGCAAGATTGATGAAAAACATTTTATTCCCGCAAGAGGACATATTTACCAATTTAGAGGCAAATAAAATTACGCGGGCACCGCTTCAGGCGTTCTATGAAAAAATAAATAAACTTTTTATGTCGTTATAGAAGCTGTAAATAACCTATTAATTTTAGTAACCTGGAGAAGGTCGCATGTGGGAAGCGTAAGACCGCGTGTTGTGGCGTAAATTGGGAGAGGCCTTCGTCCAGCAGTGGACTAGGTATCATAGGCTGATAATTATGATTTTTAGATTTAGTTTCTCGTCGGCGCGGTAATGGTTTGCGCCTCAATGTGTATGTGTGCCGACTACCTTGCTGAGGTTACTGGTTTGAATCCCAGGTTGGAGGTGAAATAAAAATGATCCTCAAAATATTGTCTATTTCGGAATTCGGTTCTTTTTTATATATAGTTTACTAGCCGATATTACGTGGTATCACCGACGTAGTTACTGTTTCCTTGGTAATAAAATATAGCCCTTGTAACCGTGGGACAGTGAAGCTTTCCAAAAACGAGTTTTCCAAATCGGTTCAATAGTTTTGAAGTCTTTTCAATGCATACTAACAAATACACAATCAAATCTTTCCTTTTTAGCTCCTCTTTATAAAATAGAGAGCAGAGGGGCTTATGGCGAGACTTTGTCTGTAGTCTGTGACTGTCACATTAAACAACGTCACTAGGTCACGCGTGGATCATCTGTTCAAAGTTTGAAATATTTTACGAAAACGAAATCCACGGCAACGACGTCAGTGTCAGTAAAGTTTAATATCGGATTGAACTTTCAAAATAAACGTTTTGAGAGGGGCAGTCGGGTGAGATAGTCTCATGGCTTCTTGTCATAATATTAGTATAGATGTAGGTAATTATTTCAAAGGTATGTATTGTAATTATTATGTATCAGCTGTCTAGAGCACTAACTTATATATGCGCTGAATTTTGAGCTAGACGGCGCTGTTTAAAAAATGTCTCTAGTCTCAGTATACCTATCATAATTTTCTAACAAATTTTTCAATAAAAATTTTCAACTCAAGACTTCAACGTTCTCAAATATAGCAAACCTTTGGCAATATCCCTAAAAGGCTTTATCTGGGTCAACAAGTCTGCTAGCCTTTTACTCTGAGCAAAGTGAGAATCTAGAGAACGTCTCTCTTTAATGTAGAATCGACAAAATGATTTTATGACTCTTCAGTACAAGAATTATTTATTGGAAAACTAGCCATAATTCACACCCAAATGGAATTGAAATTTATGAGATTTCGATATAAACTTAGAATAGAAGTCGTTTCATATTACGCCAAGGTTTTTAACATATGATTTTTGTGGGTGATTTATTATAATATTCTACCTATACAAATATTTATTTCTATACTTTTCAAGCTTATATTAGCTTAATTTGGGCTGGATGATGTTGTGTGAGAATGTCCACAAATATTTATTTAATACTAGTGGACGTCACGTGATTATAATCTATAGATATATATCTATATTTGACATAGAGAATATACTCCAGTATTTTCTCTATGTCAAATTTATTCTTCTGTCTAGTTAACAACGAATACTAAATCTCATGAACCGAAGTTGAAATAGCTTAATTATATTTAACCAGCAAGTCAGTATCATTCATTTAGAAAAACCCGTAACACTACCTACCTTTGTCTTGAATCACTCTATCTTATGCTGAAAATTGCATTAAACTTCGTTGTTTAAATTATTGATCTAAGCGCAAACACAGAAAAACATTATCATTTTATATAGCAAGAAGATACAGTTTCGTCCTTTTCATATTGCGAAGTTAGTTTAACACCAATTACAAAATTACATGCTCTCTTATTGCTTACGCGAGGTATGATATAAAAACTTGCTAAAAATAGAATCATGCGTTGGTGGCACGTGGCATCTACAGCGATGTGATAAGTGATGAAATGGCTTAAGAGGGAACAGAAGCTACAAAGAATTTGCAAGAAGGTATTTAAGTGTTGGGAGTCCTATGGTTACCTTCCGAAGGCTTACCTGGGACTCCCAACCGTAGGCTATTAGGTAAGAAACGTGTTGTTTTTAGTCGGTAGGAGTCCGGCATAGCATCCATGTAGAATATTCCTCACGTTAAAAAAAGTTTGAGTTTAAGTATTGTCGTTTTTGAATATAACTTTTGCCATAACGCTGCAATCGAACAACTTCGTAAAGTGCGATAAGGATAGCTGCAGTTAAGATCAAACCAATTTTATCATATTTTTTGACAGGAGATTTTTTTTGGTTTCCCACGTTTGCTCCGACTAACCGCATCGACTTAATTATTATTGACACCATTTTTTCTGCATAGGGTATTCGGTTTGCAACTGTATTTATCGTTTTATGTTTAATAAAAGCTTTTAAAACTTGTCTGTTATTCCTAACCTTAACGTTAATCCTAACTAATTAAAATGATTGATTGTAAAACATTATAATATATTATAATACATTATAGTGTCACAATTTACTTTATTTATTTATTGACAGAAAATAGACGACAGTAACAGCAAATCATTTTTATTGGAAAAAATAAAGAGTTTTCTAAAGTCATTATTCATGAGAATAAAAATAGGTAAAAAAACTTTTTAAGTTAAACGGTTTTATGTAAACATACATTGCAATGTTTAAGATAAATGTACTAAAAACCAAAAAATAAAAAAAGTCGTGGGAATTATAAACATATGCATAGACTAGACTAAAATAAAACCGTGGGGCACGTCAATTGTCTACAATCGTTGATTAAAATGTTTATTTTTAACCGACTTCAAAAAAAGGAGGAGGTTCTCAATTCGTACGCTGTTTTTTTTTTTTTTTTTTTTTTGTATGTATGTTACGCGATAGCGGCGCCAATTATGGATGGATTTTGAAAATTCTTTTTTTGTTTGAAAGAGGCTACTTCTTAGGTGGTCCCATATCCAGGGTATCAGGATCTGATGCTGGAATCCAGGAGAAATTGAGGGCAACCACCGAAAATTGTAGGGACAACTAGTGCGTTTGTTAACTTTTTGATTAAGTGCTTTAATGTACTAAAATTCAATGAAGGTCTGGAGTCGATCTGATGATGGAACTGAAAGATAGTCGAGGGAATTCCTTAACTATTTACAGCAGTTACCTTGTGTTTCGGCTTGATTGATTTGTGTTGATGAGAACTTTACACCTATATAGAAATACTTTTCGGTCCACCCGTCACATAAAATAAAAAAATAAAAATTTTAAATAAAAAATAGAACCGACTTCATATAAATCCTTAAAAATAAAATTTCCCTAGCACATAGTAATATGTATTTGGATTTATCGGATTTTATTCAATATAATATTGAAGTTGGTGCCATTAATAATACCTACCTAAACCTATGGGTTTACTTGGCGCCGACTTCAATATGATATTGAATAAAATCTGATAAATCAAAATACGTATTACTATGTGCTAGGTAAATTTTATTTTTAAGGATTTATATGAAGTCAGTTCTATTTTTTATTTAAAATTTTTGTAATGTTACACTATAATTAGGCAGTTGTTCAACCGATAACGATGGGCGTGTGATAAGTACGGCTAGAATGTGGAAACAAGCTAGCAAGCTCGATTATAAGCGAGTTTTCGCGGTTTCATAGTGGTGAGCGAGTAGTACTTTTATCATATGTTTTGTCGATTAAAGACAAACTACGAGCAGTGAAACGATTCCTCGCCAGCCAGCAGTGTGAATGTCCAACGATAAACTAGTTGAAACATTTCTTTTATTTACATGGAGTGTATAACTATTGGAATTTCCATGAGCAAGAAAATAGTGAGTAATTTCCTCACCGTCTGCGGGCCAACTGCCTAACGACGAATTAAACGATTCTTCTATCGCACATTAAGTCGATAATTTGTAGACAATTGACGTGCCCCACGGTTTTATTTTAGTCTAGTCTATGCATATGTTTATAATTCCCACGACTGTATCTATTTTATTATTTTTTGGTTTTTAGTACATTTATCTTAAACATTGCAATGTATGTTTAACATAAAACCGTTTAACTTAAAAAGTTTTTTTACCTATTTTTATTTTCTAGTTTTTAGTTTTTATTTCGCATTCTGTTTAATTCATTTAGTGCTTCATTATTGCAAGGTTTCTTGCCCGTTAGTTTATTGCAGTCCAACTTCTCTATACGTAGTCCCTGCAAAGATCTTACTCTACTAAGAGCCACGTAGGCTTGACCTTCTTCCCTGTGTGCCCTGGGCGCCGATTCTCGACCAAATTTACGGACGCAAATTTACGGGTGAAACGTCGTCCGTCTCATGTTCGCCGTTCCTAAATATGAGACAGGCGACGCGTCACCCGCCGATTTCCGTCCACGCATTCATGTCGTGTGAAGCGAGAATCGGTGCCCAGGATTTCACTTCCGAAAACCAAACAACTATTGTTTCACGAACAACATTTCACAAGAAATACTGCGAGATTTTCCCTCTAACTGTCATCCTGTCAGAAACATGGGAATAATAAGTTTTTATGTGAGGATTGTACACACACATACACGTATATATAGTTGGAGGCAATTGTTCAGAGAAACTGTGTCGGCTTATGGAGCCCTTTCTTGAGTAAACAAAGGAATGATAAGACGTTGCTTTTGAAAGTTCGTTTTGTGTATGAAATTGAAATTGTGATTTGTTCCTAGCCCTCCGGACACTAATTAACCACAACTAATTGTAAGGGAGGAATGATGAACCGAACTCCACAAGAAAGAAGTTTTAGATGTTTTTGCCTGCTGTTGAAAATTTTCAAGCTACCCATACCTTCAAGTTGGCTATACGACTGCTATTTTACTGGCAACTGGGTTCAAATCTTAACGTGCCAACCGAAGCACGGAAACAAATAAATGTCACAAAGTGGTCACATGATGGTCACCCATCCATAACCGGTCATAGTAAATGTTGCTTCCTACAGTGATCGTTTATAGAACGAGAGTCTCCAGGGCCACGAGCGCTTCTTTTTTCTGGATTTTATTATGGATGTTGGATAGGAAAATTACCTGTACCCTCCAGATTAATAATAATAAGCACTACTCTATTTAACAACGTGACTAATAAGTCGACACGTGTTTCGCCTACACACGAGGCATCCTCAGGACTGCATATTTATCTCAGACTTCACAAGTCGCATTGATCGCGTCGGAGCCCATTACACTTGATCTGACTCGGTGGCATTGTGCTATTGTATACTGCCCTTGTTAAGGTGTAGTGTTGGAATTACGAATGGCAATAACCTGTGTGTGATCCGCAAGTGCCCGCGTCTTGGAATACTGGTCTCATTCCCGCATCGTATCTGAATTTATTCCGGGATAAAAAGTAAGTGAAATGCGTAAAGATGTGTTATTTCAGACTATCCAGTACAGAGGTATCTATCCCTGTATTATATTTCAGCTGGATCCATTGAGCCGTTATCCTAGAGGGGGAGGTGAAAGAATAAACATCCACTTACTCTAAAACTAACGCATTTATAATATTACTAGCTGACCCGCGCAACTTCGTTTGCGTAAGAGAGACAAAGAAATAGAAAGGTTCCCCGTCGCTTCTATTCTCATTGCACGGTTTCCTGTCGCGTGTATTCCCGTTGCATTATTGTGGCACAAATTGGATTTTCAATAAAATGGTTATTGTAAGCGAACCTACTTTAAAGATTGAGGGTCCAAATGAAACTCTTCGTAACTTCTTAACGTTCAATGGGATAGGACTGAGATCGTTAGTAGTCAGTTAGTCACCCTACGTAAAGCCTACTAAGCTATAAAAACAAGCATCAAAATATTCAGCTTCCGTTAAAAAGATTGAAGAAAACTCTTTAAAATCCAGATGTCTAGATTGCGGAGCCACTTTGACATAAAATGTAACTTTTTATTTATTGGCCTGCCAACTCCAAAAATTGGCCAACATTTTTTATGATTGTCTACTAAAAATAAGGACGCGAACTTCATTAAAAAAGGTGAGGTGGCTCCCCAATTTATACGGCCACTACTAATACTACTAGTCTACTACTGGCAAAGAGTAGTGTCAAGATAAAAGTACAATTATCCTTAGCACTACCAGTATGGCTACGGGATACTTTCCCGTGACTATACTGGTATTGCCAAGGGAAATATGGGTCAACTGCTGCAGCGCCACTGGTGTTGCAAACGTTCATTATAAGAATTAGTCCGCTACAGTAACCGACCATCAGATGGGTCGTAAGCTTGTCTGCCATCTCAGTAGTAAAAAAACCAGCCAAGTGCGAGGCGGACTCGCGCACATAGGGGTCCGTACCAAAAAAACCTGCAAAACATACAGTATTGTACAGGTTTTCCTTCTCACAAAATAATGTATTTTTGGCATACAAAATACGAATATGAAGGCAATTCCGCATATTGAAGGGCATAAATAAAGAACAATAGATAATGTACACAGTTTTAGTATAATTATTGATTGATTTTATGAAAAAAAATAATGAGACCTCCTTTTTTAATTAATGATTAAACGAACTTACCTTAAGTGATGTTCTATCATAATTATACGAAGGCTTCGTCTGAAGAGATTAGAATACTTGTAGTAGCACGTACCGTGTGGCCATTCATACACTATAGTTGAGATATGTAAAAAAAAAAACAAATATTTTGATACTAAGCCAAAAAATAGAAAGATATCTTCCCAGATCCATTCATGTACAGCGATCCCACTATGGCAACACTGTGCGCGCCATTTTCATTTAGTTCAGAGTAAGTAAGTATTTTACTATTTTTTGTTTAGCAAATTTTTCTTGGGTTTGGGTAGGGGGGGAGCTAATCTCTTCAGACGAAGCCTTCGTATAATTATGATAGAACATCACTTAAGGTAAGTTCGTTTAATCATTAATATACTTTGCTTCGTCTTCGAGATTAGAATACTTGTAGATCTTTAGAGTTGGGAGTAAATTTCTAAATAAAAAATAATTTTCAAATTCATAATAATTATTACAATCATATTATTACATTTTTATTAAATAATTGTAATAGATTGTATAATGAAATAATTTATAAATTAATAAGGAAAAGTATATAAGTTATTCTTGATTTATTATTTACCAACAATAAAGAAATATAACTTTACATTGATTTGACTAGAGAACATAGCACAAATAGATAAACAACTATGACGCTTTATGATTTTTTCTAAAATCATTATTATTCAATCATTTGAATTTAATATTGACATTGCAAAATTGTTACTTTTCTCGATAATAATACCTAGATCTTTTATATAATCTGGCAAACACACTGGATGAATCTGACCATCCAGCGGTTTTACGTATAAGATCTAGACTCACAGCATTTTTATGCGCAATGGATGTAGAAGCATGCCTGATTGAATGAGTAGAAAAATGTTTGTTACAATACCACTTTGACGCAATATACTTATATTCTATCCAGCGACTGATAGACTGGGAGCAAACTGGTTTACCTATATGAACTTTTATAACTGATGAGTAGTTGATCAGAATTTCTTATAGAATCTGTTCAACTTTTATAATCTAGCAATGCATTTACTGGGCATATTTGGGATCTTCCTTTAAAAACGGTAAAACGAATGTGGGTTGCTTTGAGTGAGCTCGTGAGGTCTTAATAAAGTCATGTATCTTAATAATAATACAATCATCCGGACATACTTCAATAATTTTCTCTTCGTTTTTGCTTAAAGATTGCACTCTGTGTGCAGTCACAACTTTTGTATATAATTTATCCAAACTGATTTCATGATGTGGGTAGGTCCAAAAAATTTAAAACAGTCGCTGTATTCCAAGTTACCTATATTGTATTTTGGAATACGTTCGACCAAGCAATAGTATAGACGGGTCCACGTCATACATTACGAACTCAAAAAGTGAGACTAGTTCACACACGAAAATAATGGAGAGCTCCTTTTCGAATTTAGGGTAGTGTTTTTACACCTCGGGAAAGCACAGGAAGGCATCTTGCGTAAAATGTCTTATTTTGACACGTGTTTCACTTTCGGAACAATAACACCGATTACGACCAAGTGAGTGCATGCGCTCACTTTGTCGCAATCGGTGGTAGATCACATCTTCAAAACTAATGCATGGACGGGCCGGTCCATATCATTACCTGATCGAAGGCGTAGCCTATAGAGACCCTTGAATAATCTAGTTACCCTATCGTCAGTACCAATTTATGAAATTTAATAAAGAATTATCTTATCTTATCTTATCTTATCTTATCTTATCTTATCTAATTAGCGAAAGTGCAGACCTATAGGTAGGTATGTGTTTAACGTACTAGGTATATTGAGTACCACCCTGTCAAAAATCAGTCAAAAAAGAAATCACTTGGGTAATTGACGCTTCATATGGTGCAATATTATTAAGTAGGTAATTTTAATTTTTTTAAATGCAACACCATACTGCTTGACTGACTTATCGGAGAGGGAAGTAGGTACACATAAAATCTAAGTCACTTGTTGGGATGCTCCTCCGTGAACGTGCCGTGCGGATAATTTAGCGGCTATCAAGGTGACTTTGTGTTGAAGTTGTTTGTTAGGTTCAAATAATAAGAGTATTGAAAAACTTCACTTTTACTGTTCCACAACATTTATTATTGTAATACCTAACCGGTTTCGCCTTTCGGCATTCTCAAAGGCTATTTTCTTATTTAGATCATAATTACACTTCGAACGCATAGTACAAGTGAAGTTTTTCATTATGTGTAGCAAGTTCCATCAAGTGCCATCAATCAACAGTATCAATAATAAGAGTATTATCATATCACTACATAAGCTTTTTAAGATGGGAAACCATGGCTACGGGTAGGCCATTGAGGAACAACCACTATGCCTTCAGCATTTTCTAATATGATTATTCAAAGCATTTTTAAAATAACCGATATTGGCGGGAATGCATAAAAAATAATTTGGTCCAGTTTGTTAGCAAAAATAATTTGGCAAGTGAACGAATTGATGGCTATAGCACCGGGATCTCGATGCCAAGAGACATATTTATCGCATTTTTTATTTAATCTTGTAGGAAACAAGTCAATATCCGGTTTTCCAAAGTGTTCAACAATTTTGCTGAAGGCATGGTCAGTTAGCTCCCATTCGATATCCGGGTGTGATCGTCGCGATTCCACATCTGCAACTTCGTTATCTTGGGAGCTAATATTATGATGCGAAAACATATTATGTTTCTGTCTTCACACCATTTCCAAACACTCCTTGTACTCGTAATATCCGTTAAAATTTGGGAAACTTACGTCACCTATTTTATTTATATACAAAATGACAGTTGTGCCATTTTCCGTTAGCTCTATCCTTACCACATACTGCCCCCCCCCCCCCCCTATTTTGCTTGCTGGTATCAAATAAAATCCACACAATAGTTATCGCCTCATATTGGATTAACGGAACTAACTTGGGTCTGCCACCACTTTAAATAGTCATTAAGAGACTCGGGTATAAACATATAAAGTCGTAATCGTTCAATGTTCTTACCTAGTATATAGCCAACCATACTGGATGGCGAGGTCGGATGAGGCGAGTAGACCAGCTAGGCGAGGGAACCGACGAATTGAGTATCATTTTAATTTTAAAAGCTTTGTTATAGTTTTTAACACAGGGCGGAAAATGATTAGTTTTCAATTCTGTCGCCTACACTAAAAATACGCTATGTTCGTACAGAGCTTGAATTGTGTGTGACCAATAAGGCTAACGCTACGTCCTAGGTAGGCGGTTCGAAGCGAACGCGATTCTGAAGCGGTGACACGCGAATTCAACGCGACGCGGTGCGACGCGGCGGCTATGTCCTACGTGCACGCGAATCGAAGGCGACGCTGCCGTTCAGTTGGCACTTTGCCTCAGCCTAATGCAACTGACATAGATCAAAAAAATGTATGGAGTTCTAGGTTCTAGATTTTTTGAGGCTGGTTTCCGCAAATCAACGTCATTTCTGCGCCTATTTTGCGTGGGGGTTTTGGTATGGCTATTGCCATCCCAGTTCCTCCAGTAAGTCTAGCAGACTCTTCACGTTGCCGGAGACTTCCTGGAGCGACCTTGGTGTACCGAAGTATCTAGCCCTGTATCCTTACCAGTTCCGGGCATTCCATAGGAATGTGACTGGCAGTTCGTCCGACTGCAAAGGAGACTGTCTGTGACACCTAAATTAAAGACATGTTTGTTAAGTAGACTGTGACCGTAGCTTTGTTAATTTTGTTTTCGAGAGGATTACTCCAGTTCAATTTGCTGTCAAGAAGTACCCCAAGATACTTGAACTCTTTGGAGAACTATAATTCGGTGCCATAGAGACGTGGCAGTTTGGATCTTGGATGGATGGATGATTTGTCATGGACGGACGGAAACAAATATTATTGGAAAATTCATTTCTTAAATCTTACTTCTTACTAATATTATAAATGCGAATGTTTGTGAGTGTGGATGTTTGTTACTCTTTCACGCTCAAACGGCTAAATGGATCTGGCTGAAATTTGGTACAGTCAAGAGCAATAATATGTATACTTTGTCACGGCTCCTAAAATATGTAAACACTTTCGGCTCGAAAACGAAGTGCTCAACGTGAAGAGCATAAAATTGTAACCACGAGTTCACATCATAAATATATATACACTCATTGCCTCAAAAACATGTATTTACGCGTTGATTCATATGATATACTCATCTTAAATTCCGTTAAATTATATTTAACTTCCCCGGCAATAACATGTATCTGAACGGGCCTGCTGCATAAATATGTATCCACCTTTGATGAAAACGTTCAAATTAGATATTTGATTTAATATTTATATAGAACCTTAGACAAAAAGAATACTGATCTGAAAAAAAAATTATAATACTCAAAATTGCATAGGTTTATATTGATATTTTGCGGGCACCGACTCTCAAAAATAACTTTTAGTAATTTGATGTTGTAAATCTTTATCTATACTTCTATACTATAATAGTATAAAGAAGTAAAGTTTGTGTTTTTGTTAGATTGTAAGGGGTAATCTCGGGATCTACTGAACCGATTTTAAAAATTCTTTCACCAATAGAAAGCTACGTTATTGTGGAGTGTCATAGGCTATATAACATCCCGCTACAACGAATAGGAGCGGAGCAGTAATAGTAAATGTTTCTAAAACGGGGGTAAAGTTATTCCTTTTGAGAGCTTCGTTGCGTGTGCTGCGTAAATATTTATAGTTTTATAAAAAATATGTACTACAAAATTGTTTCTCTTAAAACAGTTCAATAAAAATTTTGCGCGCTAGCATGTGTCTATCTTTGGGTTGGTGCACATTAACCATGTTAATGGCAATCACTTTTTTTTCTACAATAATGCCACGGGATACCTCTTTCATAAACGACATTGTTCTTAAAAATAATGCAACGGGAATACACGCGACAAAATAAAATAAAAATAAAATAAAATATAAAATAAAATTTATTCCCATTGAAATTTTTAAAAAATTATTTAGGTTTGTCAAAATTTTTGTGACTCTACCGGGGGTTCGGAAATGCTACAGACTGAGAAGAACACCCCAAGAAACTCAGTCCGGTCCCTCTTATTCATCTTAGTATCTAATACAGTTTTTTTTTTAATGTAGAAAGGAGCAATTCGTGTCACTGCCAGGCAGTCTTGTCTTCTAGAAAGTCTTTAATGCTATAATAAGCTTTCTGGCACAATTTAAGCTTTACTAGTTTTTTAAATTTATTAACTGACAAACCTGTTATGGCTGTCGGCAATGTATTGTACATTCGAATACAATTACCCGCAAAAGAATTGCTTATTTTATTAAGCCTAAATCTAGGTACAGCCAATTTATTCTTATTTCTTAAGTTTAGGTTATGGATATCACTATTTTTAATAAATTTACTGTTATTTTTATGAGTATATAATAAGTTTTCATATATGTACTGTGAATACACAGTAAGGATGTTGATATCCTTAAACTTTTCTCTTAATGACTCCCGAAACCCCATACCATAGATAGCCCGGACAGCCCTTTTCTGCAACACAAAGATACATTCGATGTCGGCAGCGTTACCCCATAATAGTATGCCATAGGTCATGACACTGTGGAAGTAGCTAAAGTAGACAAGACGCGCTGTTCTAATGTCTGTCAGTTGTCGGATCTTTTTAACGGCATAGGCTGCAGAGCTCAGTCTGCCCGAGACTTTCTCGATATGAGGCCCCCACTGCAAGTTGGAGTCTAACTTTATGCCCAGAAAGACAGTTTCATCGACCAATTCTACTTGATCATCCCTAATCCTAATACTGGTGTTAACGAGCCTAACATTTGGCAAGGTGAATCTTATACATTTTGTTTTAGTTTCGTTTAACAATAAATTATTAGCGTTAAACCAGTGGACTACCCTAGAGAGGGCATAGCAAGGGCAACAAGAAACCTCTCTCTCTCTCTCTCTCTCTCTCTCTCACGTAGTATTGAATATTAACGACGAGACGCTACGGGAGCAAAACGCAACGAGGTAATACTCTGTTTTATGTGGCGCAAACGAAGTGTCGCGGGTCAGCTAGTCTCTTATAAATGCTAAAGTAACTCTGGCTGTCTGTCTGTTACGCCTTCACACCTAAACGGCTAGAGCGATTGAGATGAAATTTGGGTATAGGGATAGTTTGGGACCCTGGGAAGGACATAGGCTACTTTTTAACCGACTGCGCAAAAGGAGGATTATGATTTTACGCGATAACGACTTCTACGCGGTCGCAGCCTTGGGGAACAGTTAGTTAGTATTTAATTAATACCAAAATCGCCATTATGAGTACTTATAATGTTTGTGGAGTTCCCTCAAGTCCCCATAAACCTTTTTTTACAAGGAGAGCTCCGCTTATGGACTACCCATGCTGGCGAGGCATGAGCTCGTATGAGGGTCGCCTTGATCACGATAGCGCTGGGAATTCTCATTAAAACTCCTTGACACTGATCTGCCCCTGTGGCGCAGTCGGTAGTGATACCGCCTGCGGCGCTGGAGGTCGTGGGTTCGATTCCCACCGGAGACAAATATTTGTGTGACCCATAAATGTTTGTCTCAAGAGTCTGGGTGTATAATATGTATGTATTTAAAAGTATATAAGTAATTATATCCGTGGTCTGATACCCATAACACAAGCAGGTTATTCCTAGCTTACTTTGGGATTAGATAGCATTGTGTGAGATACATACATACATACATATCATCACGCCTGTTTCCCATCGGGGTAGGCAGAGACTATGGCTTTCCACTTGCTACGATCCTGGCATACCACTTTCGCTTCTTCTACTTTCATAAGTGCTTTCATACACGCTCGCCGGTTAAGGGTACTCTTGACCTGGCCTTTTTCCAGCAGGTCATCAATTTGGTTACCATGCGTACGCCGAGGATGACCCCTACCAGCTTGCCCATTCATTATCGCCTTATAGATCTGTTTAGTCAGTCTATTTTCATCCATCCTCTCAACATGTCCAAACCATCTAAGCATCCCTTTTTCTATCTTTGTCACTACATCTTCAGTTATACCACATTGTTTTCTAATCACGCTATTCCTTTCTTTGTCCATCAATTTCACTCCAGCTATACTTCGCAGACTTCTCATTTCCACTGCATTAATTTTACTTTCATGCTTCTTCTGCCACACCCAACTTTCACTACCATACATAAGTGTGGGGATAAGCACACCCCTATGCACAGCCACTCTCGCCTTCTTAGACACGTTTTGACTGCTCATAAAGGTATGCATCGCCCCATTCACTTGATTTCCTGCCAAAACTCTTCTCTCAATATCCTGGTCACACTTTCCATCCCTCGTAAATTTTGAACCCAGGTATACAAATTCTTTCACCTGTTCCACTCTTTGCCCTTCGATAATAATAGGGCAATTCGTCATACATTCCTCTCTTTCAAAAACCATTACTTTAGTCTTACTTACATTCACTTTCATTCCTCTACCTTTCAGCGCCTCATGCATAATATTAACCATCAACTGCAACTCCTCCGCCGATGCAGCTAAGATCACCTGATCGTCAGCATATAGGAGGCATTTGATGGTCAGCTCGTTCAGTTTTATACCACACGCACTCTCTTGCAATTCTTTCAAACAACTGTCCATGTACAGGTTAAACAGCCACGGTGACGCTACACAACCCTGTCTCACACCCCTTTCTATATTAAAGAAGTCCGTGCAAGCTCCGTTGATCCTGACACAAGCACTTGAGCCCTCATAAAGAGATTTCAGTGCTCGTATCAAGCTGCTGCTCACCCCGTACAAAGACAATGTTGACCATAGTTCATTCCTCACCACTTTGTCATAGGCCTTCTCCAGATCTACGAATACGCAATATACCTTTTGGCTTTTCGCCAAAACTTTTTCTGCTATGCATCGTAAGGAGAAGACCTGATCCGTGCATCCCCTTCCTTTCATAAATCCTGCTTGAACATCCCACATTTTTCCTTCACTTTCATTCATCACTCTTTTTATCAACACTTTCGCATACAGTTTACCGACGATGCTGAGCAGGCTTATACCGCGGTAATTTTTGCACTCTTGCTGAGACCCTTTTCCTTTGTACAGCGGCACAATGACCGCTTTGGACCATTCTTTTGGTACGCTGCCATTCCTCCAGCACAGATTAAAAAGGCGGTACAGCTGGTCAATCACCACGCCACGTCCTGCTTTCAGCATCTCAACGGAAACCCTATCAATCCCAGCAGCCTTGCCTAGTTTCATACTATTCAATGCTTCCACTATTTCTTCCATGCTTATGTCGTTTTCATTACCAATTTCATTCATTTCACAAAAATGAGTTTGCACTTGCGTATCCTCTTTATCAAATAGACTTTCAAAATACTCCTTCCATATTTTTAGCACACACTCTTCTCCTCCCACAAAACTTCCATCCTGGTTTCTGATCTTATTAAGCGGTGATGTGGTCTGTTGACTCCTCACCGCTTTTATGGACTTCCAAAAGAATTTTATATTCTGTTGGAAGTCACCAGATAACCTTTTATCAAATTCATCTCTATCATTCTCCTTCTTTCTTACTAACACCTCTTTTGCCACACGCTTATACCTTTTATACTCATCGTTGGCCATTCGTACATCCTCATCTGTTGCCTTCTGCATTCTTTGATTGGCCTTTGTAGCCAGCAAGTCCAACCATGCTTTCTTCTTATCAGACAACGCTTTCAGAACTTCCGCGGTCATTCTTTTTAACTTACATCCTTGGCTTCTCTTGCTCACACCACACAGTTCAATCGCAACTTCCACGAGTCCTTCCTTAATCGGCTTCCATAATTCTTCAATCTCACATACTTCATCTAAATTATCAAACTTTTTGCTTAGTTTGCTCACAAATTCCTCTTTTATACCTATCTCTTGCAAATTCTCAACTTTTATGCGTTCTAGTACACTAACAGGTTCACGCACACGGTGCCTCCACCGCTGAAACAGACCTCTTACTCGGCTGACAACCAAGAAGTGGTCTGTGTCAATCCCAGCACCGCGGTAGGCTCGAGTGTCTAGTACTTTCTTTCTCATCCTTGCGTCAACAATCACAAAGTCAATCATGCTCCTCTTACTTCCTTCTTGTCTCGTAACCAAGTGGATATCTTTGTGGTGAAACATGGTGTTAGTCACCACAAGATTCCTCTCCAAACATACTTCAAGCAAACTTTCTCCATTTTCATTCACTCGCTCATCACCAAACTTTCCCAATACTCTTTCATACCCATCACGCTTGACTCCAACCCACCCATTAAAATCGCCTAACATTACTATCCTCTCATTTAGTTTGCACTTACTCAAAACATCACTCATGCTCTCCCAAAATGCCTGCCTCTCGCTTTGGTCTCGTAAAGATCGGCGCCACCGCGCATCTTGCGGAGCATATACTCCTAAAACAAAGATGCGGGTAAGTCCAACCTTCAGCCTCAACCAAACGAGTCTTGGGCTTACACATTCATATTCTGTGACACATTCATTCATTCTCGCAGACAGTACTACACCAACGCCCTGACACGCTTTACTGGTTTTAGGCACACCCGACCAGTAGGCAGTGTAGGGTCCATGTGTGGTGGTGTCACATCCTTTCCTCTTTGTCTCATTCACGCGTGTTCATTCACATTGTGTGAGATGTCCGTGACTATATATTTATTTATATTTATTTATTTTATTTATTAGATGTCTAATGAAATGAAATGCGTGAGAGCAATCTGTGGTATCAGAACTACTGAAAGCTGTAAGCCATATTATCAGAACTTACGTCTTCTGACATTGCCTTCCTTGTATATATTTGAAGTGATCATGTTTGTCAGGGGTAATATGCATTTGTACGACAAACTGTCTAACCCACGGCAGTGTCATAAAATTCGAATTGTAAGACATGTAAAGACTATATTTAGTACTAATATAATAGGAATGGCACCAAGAATATATAATAAGTTGCCGAAATCTGTTTTACAATTAGAAAATATTATCAAATTTAAAAAACAACTTCTAGACTTGCTTCTGCAGAAAGCATACTATTCAATTACACAGTATCTAACCGATAAATTGTAAAAATATGGTGCAGTAGGAACTATGTCTGATATCACCTATAGTAACAAAATTGTGGAAATAATTGTCATGAAAACAATATAATTGACATAACCTACTCGAGATTGATTATTTTAATTTTATTTTTATTGAATCAGTGTATAATATTATGATTTAGTTATAGGATATCTGACACTGTACTTGACTTAAATAATTGTATTTTAGGAAAAATTGTAAAAAAATGTACTCAATTCAACATTAATCAATTAGTAGAATTTTTAGTTATTATTATTAGTCTTTGACATTATTCTTAATTTATTTTATTTTATTTTGAATGTTTACAATTTTTGACTCCTAGTGAAATAATGTAATATTAATCTTATTAACATTAACAACCTTATTAGCGGTGGTTAAAATCATCGCTGAATTTGTATGCCAAAAACTGGCAGAACATATGATACCATATATGTAATAACATCATGCATGTTTTTTATACCAAACTATGTTCAACAAATTAAGAATTATCTTATCTTATCTTATCCTAATTCACCAAAACACTGAAGTCCTCATAAACCTTCTCAACGGAACGGAACTAAATTTTGAAAAAAAATACCAATCTGGAAATATATCTTTTTATAAAAAAAGTTCATCCGGTCTGTAAATGACGGAGTTATGAGATAACAAACATTTAAAAAAATAAACCTCTCAAATAAAACACATTCGCATTTGCTATACCAAACAACCCGTGCAAAGGTTTCAGATCGATTAACTAACACTAACATTATTATACGGCACTTTAAAGAAAACAAACAAACAAACTTTGCCATTTTTGTACGTATATATATAAGCCCCACAAAGAATAATAAAGAATTTCTCTGAGAAAAAAGGTCGGTGATATTCGTATGGTTCGCGAAGGTCCCCGACCTTCAAACAGGAACAACTAGCATGCATTCGTTTCTCACAATTTTAAAGAATTTGTTTGTATACGCAGTTATGAAATTTTAGTTGTATACATATTATTGGTGGATACATTGTGTATTATATTGACGCAAATTGTGCATACATAGTTTTGTTCCTTTCTTCCTCAATGAGTGTACATATATTTATGATGTAAACTCGTGGTTACAATTTTATGCTCTTCACGTTGAGCACTTTGTTTTGGAGCCGAAGGTGTTTACATATTTTCGGAGCCGTGACAATGTATACATATTATTGCTCGTGACTGTACAGGGATACATTTTAGTCTGGAATAACACATAGGCTACTTTTTATCCCGGGAATAAGTTCCCACGGGAAGTGAAAATTTACGCGGGCGAAGCTGCAGGCATCAGCTAGTATCAAATACTCAAGAAGTATGCACAGCAAAGAAGTGGGACTAATATTGTATACTTAGAAAGGCATAATCGACGATAATAAATTTACTTCTTTTATCCCGTAATATAAGACGTTCTTGGATTGCATTGATTAAAATTTCTATTTCCAACATTATAAAAAACACGGCGGCACCGCATCCAGTTCGCGCGCAAATATCAAACCAACTGATCGCGTTCGCTTCATTTCGCGCCGCCCCGCACCGCACCGCACATGCGTTTGGTCACGTAGGACACTTCAATAGGTTTCAACTGTTTGTTGGTATCGCGCCGCGCCGCGCCGCTTTTCGTTCGCTTACGTAGGACGTCGCCTAAGCAAATGATCTCTCATGACAACCGCCAGCTATAATGACAGCTGTGTCGGTACTGGCGGGCCAGTGAGGGGCAAAGAGTTGCCTATCTGTATCACACAGATAGCCATGTGTGTAATAATGTATGTAATACTATAGAATATATTATATAATCTGTGGTAATACTAAGTATATTATCTTTGGTTTATAAGAAGACCCAAAGATTTTAACATAATTGTCGCAAAAATCAACCTCGATATTAATTATCCTCCATGTAATACGATTTTTCCGTTTGGCTTTGGAACTAACAAAATACTTGAGATGTATTGCTCATCACTTGGAGTACATTTAGTGATTGCACCCAATTGCAATAATTCATTAATAACAGTTTGCATGTCATTGCATTCATCTAAGAAATAGATTTTGGGGGATAAAAACCTGTTTTGTAGTGGAATGAAAAGGTATAGTACCCTTCTGTAACCCACGATAATATTAGATTATCGTTGGTAATAAATTAAACGCCTATCATGAAACAAAGCTAACCTGTGTCGGTCAGTCGGTCTCAATAGCGTACCTCATCTATCGCCGGGTCTGGCTACGCGCGCGCAAACGCTGCGGCTGCCCTGGCGAGCGCCCGCGCCGGCGTCAGTGGCGGACGATATCTCTTAGCCTGTGGGGCTGGTGGCGGTGGCGGTGGCGCGGGGCTCTTATTCACAAAATTTTGGCGAGACTCCTGATATTGAGAATCGCACAAAAGTCTAGAGGCGTCAATAAGTTACTTGATTACGCGTTTTGACTAGCAAATATTTTGTTTTCGAGTACGAAATATTTGTCTAAAAGGTCGTTCCCAACCTAGAGAGGTTAAGGACCCTTTAGGCACATTGTAACCTCTGGACTGCCCCAGTCTAGAAGTTACAACGTGCTCCCATCGGACAGCCAGTTATGATTATATTGGCGTCTAAAGTAACGGAAACGCTTCCGAAGTCGAGGGCAGATCTGGGTCGAGTTCTAAGTTATATGGATCTAAGTCCACAATTTTGTATTATCACACACTAACATCTATTAAGTCTACAGACTCCTCCAAATCAAATGATTGTCTAAAGTAGACAGAGGAAAAAAAATGTAGGTCATATAATTATTGAATTGTAGGTAACAGGCCTAAAAACCTGTACTCATTCAATTATAGTATGGTAATATTATTACCGTGATTACAGTGAAGTAGTATTGTTTACATCTTTAATAGATGAACTCAGCACTGATTTTTATAGGTAGAAATAATAGCGGCGTTTTCCCTGAAAGAAAACGCATATTAAAATACTTACCTAATTCGAAGCTTATATAATGAAATAGGCATATCCGTTACCCGTAGGCTTATCTTACTCATGTTTGATGACGTATTTCCGTCGACTCACCAGCAGGGGGCGCCACCTGTGACCTTATAAAAGAACATGGCGTCCACTTTGTCCTCATTGGCTTTTATTCACCAGGCAGATTTAAAAAGTAAGCTTCGAATTAGGTAAGTATTTTAATATGCGTTTTCTTTCAGGGAAAACGCCGCTATTAAAAGTACTTGACCGTAATTCGAAGCTTATATAATGAGAAATGTTTGTTTTCGCCTGGTGAGTGACGGAAACGCCAATGTGATTCTAATTTATTTTTAGGAAAATAATATTATAGAATGTTGTATGTATGGTATCTAGATTTATAATCTTTACTATCTTGAACAACTTCATATGTAGTCTTAAACAGACTAAATAAGGAATCTTATTTAAGGAGTAATAAGTATTCCTTCTATTGACAGAATTAAATAATTGCGAATTATTATTATATTTGATTGGTGGTAGTAGCTGACATTATTACTCGACGATAAAATTTTTTGAAACCCATCGTCAAATACCTCGTGTTAAGGATTAATTTGATCTTACCACCACCACCAATTCTTAGAAGCTGCTGTTGACCGGGTAGTGCCGGGGCTAGAATAGATGGAGAACCTCTAACAGTCATAAATAAACTATTTGACTGTGTAGTCTCATATCGGTTACTCTGATATCCTTATTTTTATCTAGAAAAAAGGATTCAATTGATTAGTCGTAGGTGTTATCTTTGTTTACAATAGTTTTCCAACCAGATTGTCTGAAATGAAAATGATCAGTTTCGGACTCTTTATTCGGGCCTAAAAGTAGTACCTATGACGTGAGTTAATACAATCGAGCAAAGTTAGATCGTGGTTGCGGCGACCTAAGCATAAAATGACTATGACGAGAAACCTGAAAAATGTTCTCTGTGTATCAATACTTGGTAATATTGAACTAAGTCATCAATCCCAATATCAATGAATATGTGATTTAACTTTCTTTACATTTTTTAAAGAGATCGACCAAGATATGTTTAACCAAAACATGCGAACTATGTAAAGTTGAATAACGGTTTCTATATTATGAAGAACAGCAACAACAGATTTATGTAACAGAATCGTATTATATAATAACCATGAATAAAATGCAAGTCAGTTAAAACTGTAAAATTCATAAGTATCTTAAAAGGTAGGTCTCAAGGAGCTCAATAGTAGAAGTTTGTGATTTTATATCTGTTATTTACCTCTTCGCCCCCCCCCCCCCCACATTTCCACAGATTCTCTATGTGAGGTGGTGGGAGACCTGTCGAGGTGTTTATTACAAGGAAAGAAATAATGTTTATTAGGTTCTGCAGAACGAATGGAGCTTACAGAGCTCTCGCTTTGAGATCTGCCCTCTATTATTACCTTGTGCCATCGCGGCACCACAAACACTTCTGTTATTCTGTTGACCGATTAAGGTGTGACAGCATCTTGGGTATTAAAAATGGTGGTGGAAGTAATATCCACACATTACAACCAGGCCTATCATGTAGTGTTCTCCATTTCATAATAGGAATATTGTTTGTAGGCAATCTTGCCTTAGTGGTGTTTGAAGCAGGATGCTCACAAAAAATACCCGGAGGAGCTGATACATATGGTATCGGCTCGGAACGCAGGGTATGGTGAAGTCAATTTGATGTCGGACCATTACACGCAAGCTAAGGCAATTGATTTGGTCTCGTCCCTCTGGGGGGATGGACTACAACTGCTTTGAATGAGTAGAGACTGTAACACAGTACCGGTATATGATTTCGAATCATGTGTAAGATTGTCAACATCTCTATTTGACGCAGTGCAATCTTTGTTATTCTGGGCCCTCGAGCCTGTTAGAGAAATGTTTTCTATCTGGGCTCCCAAGCGAAATCTGACGCGTCCGTGGTAAGAAAGCATCTCGGATGGAAAGCTTGTAAAATTATCGAGAACCGGTAATTGCGGACCCACTATTGGAGTTCCACTTGTACCACTCCGTGCACTACTATTTTCTTCAGTGGGTTGTCGGTTAGGGATTGACCGAATGTGACGCTGAGGTAAAGCTACCTCTAGGCACTGCGAAAGTGGTAAAAATTCAAAAGACCCACCAAGTTTGAATTTTCTTTAAAAGAACTAAGTTTCTTTGATTTGGAATTAAATAAATCTTCCTTTTATGTCTAATATCTTTTCTTTTGGTATTGGACTTTCAGGTAGTTCTATGTCTATCGCATGACGATATGAGAGGTTTCTTTGGGAACCTATTATTGTTTTCTCCCAATTGTCTAACCATCCCTGGGTTTGAAGAGTTTTCAAGGCTATTTGTACGTGTTTGTGAAGAGTGACAGGATTTTGATGCGCAAAATGAGATTTTGTGTAGGTAGACGAGTATTTGAATACTCTTATTCTATAGAAATCGAGGCACCCAGTTGGTGAGAAACGAAAATGTTTTGGGTGCGGCTTACCCGAGCGGAAGACAAGAATGTGCTCTGAGAAAGAATAATGTACACTACATCAGCTTTACCATGAAAATAAGCTTGACTGAGATGTATTTTGCACATCCAATCTCGTGGTTGGAGGAAATCTGGTAAACGGAACATGCTGAAAGATAGAATTATTCTGGCTTCACAAAGGCGTACAATGTCCTAAAACTGAATTCTGGGCGGATGACCCATCGCTATTTGAAGTTAGGAAAAGTGGAGAAACCAAACTTGGTGACACAGGAACTAGTTTTAGAGTGCCTTGAGCATTCATCTTTTGAACCATTGCACAATGTGGTCATTTCAGTTAAAAAGGAAACCTTTTTAAAAAGAGTTCGTTGTATGGATTCTTAAGTATTTAAAGCAATTAGTATTCCACTTTAGTCAAGTTTTCCATAGCATTTTAACATAAAGTGAAAATTTACAACTTTGTCAGGACGGGACTTGAACAGAGTTCGGTGTAAATTTAAATGTGGGAAGGTTATCAGTTTTGAGCAGGATTCGAACCTGCGTCCTCTCGAATACCGTGCAGGACGGATTGGAGTTTCTGGATAAAGGGAATGCGGTACCCTTTTATAAATTTAAAACTTTTTGGTACTCTCGTTCCTTACAAACGTATTTTATACAGAGTTAACTGACCGACATAGAATGACAGGGTCATATCATTTAGTGTTTCCTTTGCTGGTGTGGGCAGAGGATGTTAGACCTCTCCTCGTCTCTTTGAGAGCCTCAAAAGTTCGTAATTGAAGGGACATCCTTGCATGGTTACTTAGTATGTTATCGTACGCCTGGTTACTATCGTATACCCAATTATTATAGATACACAATATTGTACATACCCCTCGAGGTTGGTAACTGGTTAGTGTTTCCTTTGCTGGTATGGGCAGAGGATGTTAAACTTCTCAGTCTCTTTGAGAGCCTAAAGCTCAGAAATTTCTTAATTGAAGAGACATTTACTGTCGTATGCCCAATTATTATAGATATTGTACACACCCCTCGAGAGTGGTAACTGTAATACAGGCCTAAAAAGGCTCTTGGTACAATGGAATCTGGACTCCATTCGATGGAGATCTGATCTTGACGCCTGATCCTCTCGAAGGCTGGCGTAATGATTTGGATGAACTTTTTTCGGGGTCATCCTTTTTGGAGATCGAATACCAAAATGCATGCCTTCCCGAGTGCCGTTGAAAAGGCTTCAGCCTCGAAAATGTATGTGTTTGAAGGCAATATTTCATCAAGGTTCATTTTTAAGAATTGGGTCTTTGACAATTCTGAGAATAATATATGAAATCAGATCTATGGCCGCAGGCCATTTGTAATAAATTGATAAAAGATTTATGGAAATCCTATTATTAAAGTAGGTCTTCAATTTTGTCATAAATGTTTTCGAAGAAACTTAAGATTTTCAAAAGATTCTCTTTGTTTAAAAATACAAAAGGTTTTGGCAGCAAAAGTCTTTTGGCAGAAAGAGCCTTGTCAGCTTTTTCAAAATGTAGCAGGGGTTCGAATTGTCGGATCTCCCCGTTTTTGTTTAGGTTGACGAACCCAGGACACACAGATTTTACAATAGTGGGTATCAGCATATTATCTTATCTAGGCAATTTGTCGCCAAAACGTGTCTATCAACCTCTTAGGTTATACTGTGTCTTAGGATCTTGGGTAACCGAAATCTCTTTTAATGCTGTCCCTATATAAAATACGAAGCAAGGATGATTGTTTCTGTCATCTTCGTAAATTAAACTCTGATCTGTGAAGAAATTTACAGTTGGTCAGGACCAGTGTTAGGTAAATGAGAAATAACTCACCTATTTCCATCATCCTTATCTGGTTTAGTGGAAGTCGGCTTCTTTTACTCCACTAACAACAATGCACGTGGCGTCACGATCGCCCTTATTTGAAGTTCGAGCTAAATGAGCTGGTACTGTAGCTATTTGACGTACCTAATACAGTAACTGGAGCTCAGAGCGCGCTTCTGAAATACTCCACTTGGAATTAGCTCACTTTCTAAGGATGGAGGATTCATTTCTATCAAGAAACCAAACTAAAAGAAATAGTAGATATTATGTTTGGTACCTAAAATTTAAGTACTACTTTCATGGTGAACATTTAGTTATTACTTTGACACACTCGTACGTATTCAGAAACTTGGGATGATTACGATTTTACCCATAATAGGCCATATTTTTACATGTATAGGAACATCTAGTAATTAATGTGCCTTTATGTGGGTAGGTATAAAAATATTTTGAAAATATTTTCTATATTCGGCGGTACCTACGCTGTAAATACACGAAGCAAATAATATCTAAAAAAAAAGTATTAGTACCTATGAATACAATCTATAAAATCAGTTTGATATTAGCTGTAACTAAAGATATTAAATAAAAGAAACTGCAACCTCGAAAGGTTTACGTGCTATTTTAAAATAATAGGTTATTTCACGTTATAACGTATCACACTCATATGTGATCGTAAAAATATGAAGTAAAAACATACCTGAGACTTAAACGCACGGTCAAACTGTTAAATATGTCTGTAGGTTCACTTACTTCAATCACAAGTCACTTGTTTTAGATTCACTGTATATTCAAACGAACGGCAAAGCCGTTAAATAATTATTTCTGTAAATTCACTTACTTCGTCCCAAGTCACTTTTTATAACTTTACTAGGTATAATAACTAGTAACTAGAAAATAAATAAATGCACTAGCAGGTGTTCCTGCTATAACCTTTTGCTACGGGAATCAAAACGCCAATGAGGACAAAGTGGACGCCATGTTCTTTTATAAGATCACAGGTGGCGCCCCCTGCTGGTGAGTCGAAAAGATATCTATACCTAAAAAAAAATTAGGTCGTATAATTATTGAATTGTAGGTAACAGGCCTAAAAACCTGTACTCATTCAATTATAGTATGGTAATATATATTACCGTGATTACAGTAAGGTAAGCATCCTTAATAGATGACCTCAGCACTGATTTTCATAGGTAGAAATAATAAAACAATACAAGGCGATAGTCCCACTAAACTATCCTCATGTATTTTGTTAAATAATGAAGGTAGCACTCTCAATGGAAGTGCACTCAACATAATGTTTATATAAACATAAAGTATTTACCAGTTAAATCATATTTAATAACTAAAATGCTGAAGTAAGTACCTTTTTGTATCCACAACGGTGTATCGTATTCGTAACCGTTTGTAGACGAACTCGACGACCTTTTTGGACCTCTTCCAATTAGTAACTTCCTAAATAAATATGTAATCATCACATTGACTGCTCACGTTTAGGTATTTTATAATAGTATAACACTGTGTAAAGTTATCGAGTTATTATTAGTACATTATAATTAATTATAACTCAATGTGTAAAGTGAGGTGTTGAACGGCCGAACACTAGAAAATGGAGCGCACAGTGTTGCCATAGTAGGATCGCTGTACATGAATGGATCTGGGAAGATATCTTTCTATTTTTTGGCTTAATATTAAAATATTTGTTTATTTTTTTACATATCTCAACTATAGTGTATGAATGGCCACACGGTACGTGCTACTACAAGTATTCTAATCTCGAAGACGAAGCAAAGTATAATTACCAATTTAGAGGCAAATAAAATTACGTGGGCGTGGCTTCAGGCGTACTATGAAAAAATAAATATTTTTTTATGTCGTTATAGAAGTTGGAAATAACCTATTAATTTTGGTGACCTGGACAAGGTCGCAGGCGGGAAGCGTAGGATTGTATATTGTGGCGTAAATTGGGAGAAGCCTACGTGTAGTAGTGGGCTGACATAGGCTGGTTTTAGGGTTTCGTAGCCAAATGGCAAAAACGGAACCCTTATAGATTCGTCATGTCTGTCTGTCTGTCTGTCCGTCCGTCCGTGTGTCACAGCCACTTTTCTCCGAAACTATAAGGCCTATGCTATTGAAACTTGGTAACTAGATGTATTCTGTGAACCACATTAAGATACTTATATAAAACTAGAAAAAAAGCAGTAAATTTTGGGGGTCCCCATACTCAGAACCGAAACTCTAAATTTTTTTTTCATCAAACCCATACGTGTGGGGTTATCTATCGATAGGTCTTCAAAAATGATGCTATTGAGGTTCCTAAAATTTTTTTTTTCTTAAGTGAATAGTTTGCGCAAGAGACACGTCCAAAGTGGAAAAATGTGTGTCCTCTCCCCTCTAACTTCTAAACTAAGAGAATCAATATTCTTACGTAACTTAAAATTGAGACTTGACGTTTTGGCTAGGTTGCACCAGTCGTGGTCACAAGCAGACTGAAGAGTTATTAATATCATGCAACGCGAAAGTTGATAAATCTAAAAAAATATATGATGTACTTTGCTATAAAAACTACCAACGAAAATTGGTTTGAACGAGATTGAGATTTTTTTTTTTTTTTTTTCTTATTAATTCCTCTAGCATGCGATCAGTCCAAGGACTATAAGCAGCTGTTTTCAGTAGGTCTTTGTCGATTTGTCGAGTCAGGTATGCCTCTCCAGTGACAGGCTATCTTTCATGTTAATTAGGTCTGATCCCATGTGTGAGCTCTTTTCAACCTTCTCTTTGTCAGAGGGTTCTTGAGTGCCAGTGCCAAACTATTTACATGTGTAAGTATTCTTTCCCGATATGATTTGCATCTATGTTCTACTTCCTCCCTAACGGTAGGCATTTCCAGGTATTGGTACAATTCATCATTTCTGGTGAACCATGGTGCATTGACAATAGTTTTTAAGGCATTATTTTGATATCTCTGGAGGATTTCCAAGTTACTATTCTTTGAGGTGCCCCATAATTCAATTCCATAACTCCATGTAGGTTTCAGTACTGTTTTGTAGATCAGTAGCTTATTGTTTACTGACAATATTTTGAGGTCCTTCCTAGAAGCCACTGCAATGACCTTTGCTTCTGGTTGTCTCTTTTCTTTTGTATATGGCAGCGCCAAGTTTGTCTGCGATCCAAGTAGAAACCAAGATATTTAACAACATCCGTATGAGGTAGCATTTCATGACCAAGTGTGACAGATGGACAGTTTTGACGTCTAAGTGTGAATGTTATCTGGTTCGACTTTGCAGCACTGGCCTTTATTCGCCAATTCCTCATCCAGGTGCATAGTTTATCCAGGTGTATTTGCAAATTTTGAGACGCTTGTTCCGGCTCTCTATGGGATGTCAGGGCCGCCGTGTCGTCGGCGAACGTAGCTGTCACCACATTTTCAGTCTCTGGGACATCAGCTGTGTAAATCAGATATAGGATTGGCCCCAGGACCGAGCCCTGTGGGACTCCAGCAGCAATATCATGGAGGGGTGACATTGCCTCGTTTATTTTTACGAAGAACATACGGCCGTCCAAATAGGATCTGAGCAAAGCGTACAAGTTATGGGAGAATTTAGACGAGACGAGATTGAGCTGGTAGTTTTTTTTTAATACGTCATAAACCGCAATTTTCGGTTAGAAAAATCACTATTACTGCGAACGTGTTAAAACATCAATCAAAGTTACAACGAACTATAAGAACTTTTATATTATGTTACTTGCTGCTACGAAACCCTTCATGGGCGAGTCCAACTCGCACTTGGCCGGTTTTTTAGTAATGTTTGTGTATTCGAGTATGCTGAGGTTTTTGATTTGAATTCCGGGTATGAGTTGATCTATTTTCGAAACCGGTTTTCAAAATTTGTTTTCCAATCTGGCCGAAGGGATAAAACCCTTCTATAAGCGATCTATAAATGTCTGGTTTTAGTAGGTATTTGTTTTATACATTATCTGTGAAAACTTGAACTCTCTCTAGCTATCACGATTTCTGGGGTACAGCCTCGTGCAGGACAACCAGACAAACAGACAGAAAAAAAGAAAAGACAAATAAAAAGAAAGACAGAGGGACAGATGGAAGGCGAAGTCTCATAACCAGGGTCCCGTTTTTACCCTTTGGGTGCGGAACCCTAGAAAATGACTCTAGTTCCATTAAACCTATAAGTTACCTATAATTATTTTAAAAAATCTCCATTAAAAATTTTCAACTCAAGGACTTCTACGTTCTTGATTTAAAAAAACCTTTGGCAATATTCCTAAAAGGCTTTAACTGGGTCAATAAGTCTGCTAGTCTTGTACCCTAAGCAAAGTGAGAATCTAGAGAACGTCTCTCTTTAACGTTGAATCGACAAAATGATTTTATGACTCTTCAATACCAGAATAATTTATTGGAAAACTAGCTATATTCACACCCAAATGGAATTGAAGTTTATAAGGTTTCGATATAGACTTAGAACAGGAGTCGTTTCATATTTCGCAAAAGTGTTCCTACAAAAATATTTTAGTGAGTTATTATTGTATTATAATACTATTGTATATACTGGGTGTAACAAAATTACCTATCCAAATTTCGTCACGTGACGTGGCATTAGTTAAGAAACATTACAAAAATGAAGAAAAAAAATCACACTTTAACCGTAAAGCCGTTTTAAAGGTCTTATAAATTTTCATTTTCACCCTTTCTATCGCTACTGAGCGGCAGTAGAAAGCGACAACGGCAGCCAGACGGGTGCTCTGTGTTTTTTTTGCCACGGTGGCCATGTTACCTCGAATTGCCGTGGTAAAAAATGAGTTCTTAATGTGCGCCAAAAAAATTTAAAAAAAAAGGAAAAATTTACCCCGCTTTTTTATTAAATATTTGTATTTAATTTCCGATGCCAAGTCATCTCATAAAATTTGGAGAGGTAATTTTGTTACACCCAGTATACTATCGGACGTCACGCGATTTCCCGCGTGATTTCTCGTGGGAATACGGGAATAAAAATTACCCTTATAATCACCGGCAATAACGTAGCTTCTCAACAGTGAAAGAACTTTTCAAATCAATTCAGTAGTTTCGGAGCTTATTCAATGCAAACATAAAAACAATCAAATTTTTCCTATCAATCAATCAATACAATATCGAATCAAAATATACAAATCGTAACTGTCTGTTTGTCTGTACGTTTGTGCACGCTAATCTCAGCAACTGCCCAACCGATTGCAATGCGGTTTTCTTTAATGCGTTGCAGTTTGCTCCACTTAACATTTAGTGTATGTTTTATGTCAATCGGTTCATAAATATAAAAGTTATATTAATCTAAAGAATCACGTACATATAAAATTCAGCGTACGAAGTCGCAGGTAACAGCAAGTTCATAATATTAGTATGTATAGGTAACCTTTAATATATAGAAAACTTTATGAGGTAAAAATATAAACTAAGACAGGTTCTTAGGTGAGTTTTGGCTTAGTCATTTTTCAAATTTTATGGAAATAATCTTGAAAAAGTGAGAACAAAGTTGGAATTTTTCGGTGGGAGGTAATTTCCCATTAAACAGTGGTAAGTCTATTGTCACGTTGAAATGGAGAGGCGTAGGTAGTGACGACCTACTATTGAACATTTTCAAGCTACCTTTTTGCGGCCTTCAACTTGGCTTAACGACTGTCATGCTACTGACACGGACCAACGGCTTAATTAAGAACGTTCTCACAATCACTGCGACATGATAGCACGTGGATAATGTCAATCATCTAGGTGGGTGGTTCTTTACTCTGCAAAGGTCGACAACCAAAAAAAATACCAGCTAATTGCGAGTAAGACTTGCGCACGGAGGGTTCCGTACCAAAAAACAGGAGAAAACCACGTTTTTTGTATGAGAGCCTTTCTTAATTATTATTATTATTTTTCTGATTTTAATATTTGTTGATATTGTAGCAACAGAAATATATCATCTGTGAAAACTTCAGCTCTAGCTATCACGGTTCCAGAGATACAGCCTTATGACGGACAGACAGACGATCAGTCAGACAAACAAACGGACAGCAAAGTCTCATGAATAGGGTCACGTTTTTAACATTTGAGTACGGAATCTTAAAAATACTCATAGACACTTGGACTTGTACCTACAATAAATATACACCTTTATCTTGAAGCACTCTATCGTATACTGTATGTATAAAAATGTATTAAAATCTGTTAAGTAGTTTAATAGATTTATGCGTACACACAGTTTTTTTTTCATTTTACGATAGTAAGAAGATATTTAACACCAATAACAAAATTACATGCTGTCATATTGCTGCGAGGTATGTTATAAAAACTTGCTAAAAATAGAACCATGCGTTTGGTGTCACGTGGCATCTATAAGTGATGAAATGGTTTAAGAGGGAACACTACTAAGAATTTGCTGAACGTTGGGAGTCCTGGGGTATCCTTTCGAGGGCTTACCCAGGGCTCTTAACCGTAGGCTGTTAGGCAGGATACGTAAGGTTTTTTTATAATATCTATAATAGACAAAAAGAGAACAATTTTTTTATTATAAAACTAAGATTCTCATTATCACACAAATATTTATTCCGACACAGAAATCGAATCCTATACCTCAACAACAATATACACTACCAGCGAGCTACACCAAAGCATTCAAAGTTCACCAAAAAGTCGATATTACAAACCGACGTACCTACAAATTAATAAATCCCGTAATACCCTACCCGACACGGCTCTACCGTCTGAGCAATTCCATCCAGGATTTCACTTCCGAAAACTAAAACAACTATTGTTTCACGAACCACATTTCACAAGAATTACTATGAGATTTTCCCTCCAACTGTCATCCTGTCAGAAACATGGCAATAATAAGTTTTTATATGAGGATTTCACACACACATACACGTATATAGTTGGAGGCAATTGTTCAGAGAAACTGTGTCGGCTTATGGAGCCCTCTCTTGAGTAAACAAAGGAATGATAAGACGTTGCTTTTGAAAGTTCATTTTGTGTATGAAATTGAAATTGTGATTTGTTCCTAGCCCTCCGGACACTAATTAACCACAACTAATTGTAAGGGAGGAATGATGAACCGAACTCCACAAGAAAGAAGTTTTAGATGGTTTTGCCTGCTGTTGAAAATTTTCAAGCTGCCCAGACCTTCAAGTTGGCTATACGACTGCTATTTTACTGGCAACTGGGTCCAAATCTTAACGTGCCATCCGAAGCACGGAAACGCTCGCAAATAAATGTCACAAAGTGGTCACGTGATGGTCACCCATCCATAACCGGTCATAGTAAATGTTGCTTCCTACAGTGATCGTTTACAGAACTCTGAGACCGCGGGGCCACGAGCGCTTCTTTTATTTTTGGATTTTATTATGGATGTTGGATAGGAAAATTACCTGTACCCTCCAGATTGATAATGAGCACTACTCCGCTTAACAACGTGACTAATAAGTCGCCACGTGTTTCGCCTCCACACGAGGCATCCTCAGGACTGCATATTTATCTCAGACTTCACAAGTCGCATTGATCGCGTCCGGAGCCCATTACACTTGATCTGACTCAGTCAGAGTCAGAAAAAAAGAAAAGAAAAATATTTATTGTGAACCACAACGCACATACATATTACGACATTGTATGTATATCTGCCACGTAGTGTGATCTGCTCAGGCAGCGGTGATAGTTTATTCTAGGCGTTATAGAAAAAAAAAAAAAAAGAAACAATGGAACGTGGAACATCTATGTCCGCCGTCCGAGCATGACAGTCATGACAAGTGACAATTGCACGCGTCAACGTCATTATGACTAACATAATGTTGGTTACGTGTCTTACTACTACGTGGCTACACGTGTTTTTCCTTTAATGTACTTTTTACAACATTTTACTACTAACTTTATTATGTACACTGTGCCCGCAATTAGGGATAGACACACAGCATACACTGAGATGGGTATCAGCCATCCCAGTACTGATTTTCAGTGCCACCCTTATAAAGTGTCACCTGACGCCTTCCGGCAATATCGTTCCATGAATCAATACAGTGAAACATATCCTCTCAATTATAAACTAGAAACTTATACCTAAAAAAGAAGGAGAATACTTCAAACGCCAAAAGGTAAGTAGAAAAAACAAAAAAAAAAACCCTACAATGCACAATTCCCTTAGGTATGCCATGGTTTTGACCTTATTACTACTTGGAACCTTGCTAACTCACTCCTCCCATCACAGGGCCAACAAAGTGTAGCACCACCAGAAGACCAATATCACCTCTCTAATACCTACTGTTGACAATAAATAGCCATGAGGTGCCCAAACATCACAGAGAGGCGACTCCGAAATGATCCGGCTGTTGGGACAAACATCAAGGGATACCAATGATTTATACTACACATATAATAATAGCAACAATAGTATTTATAAACATACATACACAACCCATATGCCTGCATTTTGTGGGAACCTATTCAGGGATAAAAAGTAGTTGACGTATTATTCCGAACTATCAGCTATATCCGTTCAGCCGTTAGAGCGTGATTGAATAACAAACATCTAAACATCTTCAACAAAGTTTGTGAAGATGTTTCTTCACAAACTTTAACGTGAGGCATACTATGAACACCCTACAACTACACTATTGTTCTAAACTCAAAGAATAGCTCGAGTTAAATACCTGCTATAAAATAATATAAACCGTAATAACATCTCGCCAAATAACGTCGAACTAATTTCACTTACATGATTATAATGGCTGCGAGTTAACGTAAAGTCGCTGGCGTGGAGGTTAATGGCAAGAAAACAGTTATTAACATGACATGTTTGTTTACCAATCAAGCTGTAATGTGGGTATGTTTGGACAAGCGGCAGTGAGTAAGACTGAATAATGATAGGGAGTTAAAACGTTTTCTGATGTATTAAAATCAGGGTCGAGAATTACTGGAAGTGCATTTTTTACGTCTGGAAATAATCTTGGATGCTATGTCTGTTTCCTAGCGGCTAAAACCACACAATGCCCTTCCATTTACTTACGGTTGGAAGCCCTGGATCCGACCTCCAAAGAATAATCCAGAGCTATTGATACTATGGCTTTACAGCACCAGTTAGGCTACGATTAAGGTAGGTGCAACCAGAGAGAATTTCTGCTATTTTGTAAAAACCGCTGTAAATTCATTGCTACCTTTAAAAAGATTGGCATGTTTTTGTGAAATACCTATATGGGTTTACAAAATAAATGTAATTTTTTAACAGTAAAAGTTCCAAAATGCCATCCATGTTCTTTCAAGACTTATTATATTATCGGTATTCCGATTAATTCGCAAGGCAAGTTATCAATCAGTTTTAACAAAATAATTCAGACATATTTTTTTTGGAACAAAGATGCTTCGCCTCAATAACTACCTACAAAAAAGCCGCTAAATAGAATCCTTGTTTATTTTATTGCCTTCCTTAGCCTACAAGTTTCTTGTAAAGTTCTGGGAAAATGTAAAGTTTGTTAAATTGTAAAAGTTTTTTTTTAATTTATCTTTTATTTTTTAGATGTGTGCACTCTCGGGGTTTTACTACTACTAAAGAGTTATGCAAAGGAGATCATTCACGTTTCATACATTTTTGGGCCAATTCTGAAAGTGCCGGCCAGAAAATAAAAATGTAATATTCGCATAGAACACACAATTTCTAGCAAAAAATACTACTACATTAACCCTGTGCGTGCTATGGTTTTGTTGTTACATGCTTTTAAAATACGAGAAAAATGTTATTTTGATGATGTATTTTGATACATTTCATCACTTGAATAGTGATTTGTTTTAAAGCTATTCTATTGTAATAAGAAAGAATTATCATTTTACTAATGATCTACTTACCTACGCACAAACAAAACGTACCTAACGATTCACAACAAGACCAAACTTGTTTCAAAAAACTTAGACAAAGGTGCCGCGCGCGCAGCCCCCCACGCCCAAGCGACAGGTACCTGGCAAATCACCCCGCCACCTCCCGACGCCCGATGGGTGCGATGGGGCGCTACCACCAACCCCGGGGTCCAAGCCAGCCTCACCTGCGAGTGGTGCACCTGCTGATAAACGGACGAGGTCATGGCGCACAGAAAAGGAAAATTCGAAACTGAAGGTGTCATCTCCTGCAAGGGCAGTAGAGGTGGCGCGGCGACTGTGGCACTACTCGTCAGCAGACTGGGACGGACTACGAGAATACTTTGCAGCCGTCCCGTGGAGTCAGCGCTGCTTTGCAGGGAGGGCTTCATCGGAAAGCGCCTCTGCGGTTGCTGGTGAGATAGCTTTAGGTATGGAATACTATATTCCATACACTGATGTTGCCAGCATCCGCAAAGCCCGCCCCTGGTTCGGGCGTGAGTGCGCCGTAGCTGTTCAACAAAAACAGACGGCTTACCGCGCCTGGATCAGGGCTCGGGCTGTGCGCGACCCGAATGTGGCCCAACTCAAGGCAGCGTACAACAGAGCCACTAGGTCCAGTAAGAGGGCCTTCAAGAGAGCGGACGCCCAGCGCGTCACGCGGCTTGGTCAGGAGCTCACGTCTCATCCGACGGGCAGCCGTGGATACTGGCAACTGGCCAAAGCCGTGCAGGCCAACTTTTGCAAGCCCTCGCTGCCGCCGCTACGCTATCCTGACGGATCACTGGCTCACAAGGCCCAAGAGAAAGCGGAAATGCTGGCCAATCTCTTTGCGGCTAATTCCCGGGTTGATGACTGTGGCAAGCAACCTCTCACTATCGCCAACTGTGGAACCACGATGCCGGATATTAAAATCCGGCAGTGCGATGTGCGAGCGGTGCTACAGTCACTCGACACGCGGAAAGCCAGTGGTCCTGATGGCATTCCGGCAGTGGTGCTGAAGAATTGTGCAGCTGAATTATCTCCAACGCTAACACGCCTGTATCGCCTTTCCTATTCCTCGGGAGAAGTGCCGGAGGCTTGGAAGGAGGCGAACGTCCAGCCGATCCCCAAGAAAGGGGATCGGTCGGATCCGGCCAACTATCGACCCATAGCCGTAACCACCGTCATCTGCAAGGTGTTCGAGCTAATCATCAACAAACAGCTCATGCGCTATCTGGAGGATCACTCGTTAATTAACGATCGCCAATATGGCTTTAGGCCGAAACGATCAACGGGTGACCTCCTAGCGTACGTAACGCACACCTGGGGTGAGGCTATGGAGAGGCACGGCGAATCTCTGGCCATTGGCCTAGACATCGCTAAAGCCTTTGATAGGGTATGGCATGCGTCGCTTCTTTCCAAGCTGCCGGCATATGGTTTATCGCCTCAGTTATGCCGCTGGTTGGCCAGCTTCCTGCACGGGCGACGTATACGGGTCCTCTGTGATGGTCAGGCTTCCTGCTTTTTGCAGGTAAATGCCGGGGTACCACAGGGATCGGTATTGTCCCCAACTCTCTTTCTTCTGCATATCAATGACATGCTGTCCCTTGGGTGCATTCATTGTTATGCGGATGACAGTACTCTGCATGGGAGCTATTCTGGCCGCCCAGCGGAGGGGCGTTGTGACGTGGACGAAAAGAGACGGCAACTCGTGGCGGATCTCGACCGGGACCTGGGTCGCATTGCCCAATGGGGTTCAGACAACCTGGTCGAGTTCAATGCCAGAAAAACGCAGGCGTGTGCGTTTACAGCTAAGAAGTCCCCATTCCTACCCCTACCCTCTCTTCAGAACATTACGGTTCCACTAAAGGACAACCTGGAGATTCTCGGTATAGACGTCCGGCGTGAGCTCAATCACAAAAACTACATAGAGAGTTGTATTGGGCTGGCCTCGCGGAAACTCGGAGTCCTAAATAAGGTGAGACGGTACTTCACGCCACATCAGAGATGTTTGCTGTACAAGACGCAGATTCGTCCCTGCGTCGAGTACTGTTCTCACCTCTGGGATGACTCCGCGAGGTACTTGTTGGACGCACTTGACGCTATACAGAGACGTGCTGTCCGAATAATTGGTTGTCCTGAGGTGACGGGAGGCCTCGAACCGTTGGCGCAGCGAAGAACCGTAGCGTCCTTGGCTGCCTTCTACCGAATGTATCACGGCGAATGTTCTGAAGAGCTCTTCAATCTGATCCCACCATCACCTTTCCGATCCCGAACAACGCGTGCCGGGCAGAGATGCCACTCATACACAGTGGAGAGAATCTTCGCCAGAACCGAGCGTTTCAAAAGATCGTTCCTCTGTCGAACTATAAAAACTTGGAACGACCTGCCCGCACACGTGTTTCCCTCATCTTACAACCCCGGGTTCTTTAAGAGGAGCGTGAAGAGGCACATCACAGGGCCGCCAACTTGAGCACCGCTGTAAGAAGTGGCCCCCAATCGCAAGATGCGCTACGGCTATCCATCGTGGCGACGTCAATTTGGCGAGCTGAATATAAATAAAAAAAAAAAAAAAGACTAAACCCTGTACCAACGGGGGTCTGAGGACGGTGAGAGGGTCACTCACCGTCCTTACAGAAGCAGGCCCATGACGGCTCACCGAACTCGAGGTAGAACTAGGTCGTATTAACTGGCACATCCAGTATTGTGCGAGGTCCAAAGAAAGTGGGAGGACACGCTAACCCTTGCATCAGGCGACCTGTTTTACTTTCGGGAAGACATTTTTCCGAGGGCGGGATTGGCTTTATGGTAAAAAAGGACCTCGTTAGCAGCTTTGTGGAGATTAGCAGTGTTTCGCCTCGGGTAGCGTACTTAATACTGAGACTCACCAACAGGTACACCCTGAAGGTGATACGAGTGTACACCCCGACCTCGAAAGCACTGTCGAGGCAGTTGAGACCGTGTACGAGGACATAGCAAAAGCACTACATGGTACTGCCAAGACTCACTACAGCGTTGTGATGGGGGACTTCAATGCCAAAGTGGGAGTACAAGAACGCGGCGAAACGAAGATCGGCCCCTTTGGTGTAGGGTGCAGAAATGACCGGGGCCATATGCTTGTCAGTTTTCTTGAGTCTCAGGGGCTCTTCTTGATTAACTCTTTCTTTAAGAAGAAGACCCACAGAAAATGGACTTGGCGATGCCCCGACAAGGTCACAAGGAACGAGATAGACTTCATCATGACGGACAGGAAGTCTATATTTAGAGATGTCTCTGTGGTTAACAGGTTTAACCGTTGGACCACCGAGACACTACTCTCGACGTAGGCACCATCTACGGCAACTTAGTTATGTTGTACGGCACGAATGTTTAAAATTGCTCCTATATAATCATTCGATTTGCGATAATACCTCCCCAAACATGCAATGTGGTGAAAGAATTTGACGGTCGAGAGTAGTGTCTCGGTGGTCCAATGGTTAATACCGGTGGTGATCACCGACCTGTACGAGCATCTCTGAATTTGGACTTCCGAGCTGAAAGGGCCCGTATGATGAAGCCTAATTTCCGAACTACCGCACTCCAGTTAGCCTCAGGGGCTGAGAGGTTCCAGTTAGAACTTCAAAATCGTTTTGATCTGCTGGAAACCACTGGCAATATTTACAATAAGGCCGACAATGTGGTCAGGACGCTACAGCAAGTGTCCCGAAGGTTTATGTCCGGAAACTTCTTATAAGATAAGATGTCCGGAAAAAGCAATAACAGGTGCTCTAAGCTCTCGCACGATCCTCTCGAACTTATGAGAAAAAGACGGGAAACGCCATCTACGCACTCGTCTTCATCAGACCAGCTGGATCTAAATCTCAGAATCCGAAAGCTGATACGCCGCGACCTTAGACGCTATAACATCAGCATCGTCGAGGCAGCGATCTAGCAGAACAGGGGTACCAAAGTTTTTGCCCAACAGCTTGGAAGACCCCCTCTGATGAAACTGAAGACAGCGTATGGCAGAACTGTGACCTCAAGGTTCGAGATTCTCGAGGAAATTAAGAGCTTTTACAGAGACCTGTATGCATCACGGACAAAAAGGAACTTAAAAACAACAAGTCCCCTGGGGAGGACGGAATTACAACTGAACTACTGAAGGCGGGGGGCCCCCCGGTTCTCAACGAGCTGACGAGTTTGTTTAATTCCGTCCTCCAACAGGGACAAACACCTGAAGCGTGGAGCGGGAGTGCGGTGGCTCTGTTCTTCAAGAAAGGTGACAAGACCTTGGTGAGCAATTACAGACCCATCTCATTTCTGAGCCATGTTTACAAGTTGTTCTCGAGAGTAGTCACAAACCGCCTCGCCGGAAGGCTCGACGAGTTTCAGCCAAAGGAGCAAGCCGGATTTCGAAAAGGCTTCAGAACCGTGGACCACATCCATACTGTACGGCAGATTGTACAGAAAATAAACGAGTACAATCAGCCGCTGTGTATGGCTTTTGTGGACTACAAAAAAGCCTTTGACTCTGTCGAAATAAAATACTCTTAATCTTTATTTTACATGCTCCTTTATGTAGGAACGAGAAATCAAAATTGGGCATAAAATATGCCTCTGCCTCAACCTTCAGAGAAACAGGTATAATTATATGTATGTGTGCTTATATGTGTGCTGAAAGACATAATTAATAAAATAAATCACTATTCAACTGCTCATATCAATTAGAATGACACCTTCGAAATAACATTTTTCACGAATTTTAAAAGCATGTAACAAAAAAACCATAGCACGCACAGGGTTAATGTTGTAGTATTTTTTGCTAGAAATTGTGTGTTCTATGCGAATATCACATTTTCTTTTTCTGGCCGGCACTTTCAGTTTTTGGTCCAAAATGAATGATGTCCTTTCACTTAGATCAGGGGTAGACAATCTTTTACAATGCAGAGCCAGAATTATATTAAGAGGATATTTCGGAGTGGGGCTGGTTGTAATCATAATATTTTTAAACGTGAACAAATTAAGTAAGTAAATGGATTATATCCGATAAATATAAGTAAAATCAGACCTACTACAATGCTCTCAAATTGTCGTTTTTATATCTAACTAGCTGACCCGCGCAACTTCGTTTGCGTGATAAATTAAGAACCGCTCGACCGATTTTGTGCAAACTTAACATAAACCATCTACTATATAGTTCGAACAAAGCCTAAACATTTGGTTCGGATAGGTGAGCCCGTTCTTGAGTTATAAAATTACAACGAAAAGTGGCATTGATTTTTATATATATAGATAGATTTAATTATTAATAGCATCAAAAACTATATTTTTGTTCAATGGCGTCAATAATATTAATTCAAACCGTTATGTTAGTTTGTCAATTATGTATTATTCTCCATAATAATGAAAATATATAGGTAAGTTTCCTAACATAAAAATAGTGAAACCGGTATATTTATTTTTTTATGAACTGACTAAAAAGATATGGAAATTATGCATTCGACAGCGCTGCATAAAACAATAGTTTGAAAATTGTGCATCGGATGTAACTGCTGCATAAAATTATGAAGCACTTTGAAATGTGAGCTACTCTCATTTTTCATAGTTAAATTCAGGTGTGACATTCTTCAGGCTGAATTTTAAATGTGGATTTTTTTAGACCATAAAATCTGGTTTAAAAGGGCGTTTAAGAGCGGGAGTCGTTCACACGTCGAGGTTGACCCGTGAGCCGTAATTAAAACACCCGTTACACCAACGATTCTTCATATTGAATACAGGGAGAGCTCATCATATTGAATCACAATCTTTATTATAATTATGTAGATGGGTTTACCACTGGTGTCCGAAATTCATTTGATCATTTGACGTGTGACCTATAAAACATTAGGCCATTCCACTACTGATCGAATGAACAATTGACTAACAGAATTTTCATCGAACAAAAATTTTGTATTTTTGCTACAAATCGAATGATCGTTTGGTCGAAAAACGATTGACTAACTAAAGAAAATTTAGTCCATCAATAAGTATGTTCGTTTCATTATCAGTCTAGCTTATAGTCATATTAGATTAGTTGTGGCTAAATGGGCTGTGGTTATTTTCTTATTGTTTTGTCCATCAAACCCACCTCACCAGTTCGCCCATATAATAGCTCGCAGCGATGTCAAGGTTATGAACATTACGTACATCACAAAAAAGATACAGCTGTTTCTGTAACAGTAACATAATTTCGAATATACGTACTAACTCAATACAATTAGCACACGCATGTTAACTTTGGTGACAAATTGTGAAAATAACGTGACACTATTCATAGTAAAAGAAACATGTTTGGTCATGATGGTAAATATTATTTCACGACCAAAATGTTCGTTGCCACGTTGTGAGTCGAAGAAATAAGGCTCATAATGACGTATTTGTATGACCAAATGATGTTTTACTTTCAGAATTAAAAACATAGACATAGTTAGGCCTTTTTCCCCGAAAAAGTAAGCTTACTTTGTCGGGAAAGGGAAAGTATTTTGATAATTTATTTAATGTACATAATAGTCATGCCTTTATCCCTGAAGGGGAAGTCATTTTACTGACATTTGGATTTCATTTTGAGCTTTCCTTCTCTACGCAATGGAGCGTTTTGAGAAAGTTTTTACTTAGTCACCTACTGTTCCCGGGTGACATACGCTATATTTTGTTCTCGTATTCCCACGGGAAGGGGCACTACCTGTTATATAACTACTATGTGTAATTTTTTGACGATGTTTGGATGTTTAAATGTTTAAACACACACATACATGCTTACATAAATAGATGGAGAGGGATAGAATATACTCTGAAATAATTTTAACCCTACGTTACAGGCTAGTTTTAGTAACGTTTCTAATTACGATGAAAAGAAATGAAATAAAAACTTTAAAATCGAATTAGCGATCCGTTTACAATAATCTCAATATCAAACGAGATCCTTCAAACGTTCTTTCAATATTTTAAAAGAGTATTTTTTCTGAAAAGCGATTACGGTTTGGACCTCTTATTAATCTCGCGAAGCGTGTGACAGTATTTCAAACCAATTTTGACATGAATAAATGGAGTTATTCGGTATAAATTGCTAAAAATACAATTATTTTGAAAGGTTTACAGATGAAATATTTTGATAATGATTTATTTTCTTGGCTCTTCCTACTCAAAAAGTTGCCGACCCATGTTCTTGGTCAATGGCAAGTACCCTATTCATTTTAATTACCTTGAAAATGTCACTGCCAATGTGTGAATGATACACATAGTGATCCAATATCTAAGGGTTTTGTTTTATTGGGGTAAATTTCATTTTTAAATAATTTTCATTTTTACAATAAAAGTCGTCTGCAGAATCTTTTTTCACACAGTTCCTACACGACTATCACACACTAACACCATAAATCAATTTCTTAAAGTGTCTCTTCAACAAATAATAAAACCATCACTTTGTCATTCTGATCACACCCTTGAACTTCTCAAATCGCCTTACGTCTCTAAGCTTCTTACCTTTGACCTTGCAAGGATACATTGCGAATTTTTGTGACAGTTTTCTATTATATTCTAAGGAAAAAATACTGTTTCAATAGCCTTTTTGAGGGCTTTGAACACCACCAAAAAGGCTTTGTCGATTGAATTGAAAAACGTGAAACTATTACCGTAATTAAGTCAACTTCTTTTAGGGTTGTTAGGTTCCTAGGCGAGGCCGCGTGGTAGCCGTAGGTCTGTTGGGAGTCCTGGGACATCCTCCCGAGGGCTTACCCGGGGCTCCCGACCGTAGTAGTTACGTGAGGTTTTTTAGTCGGTAGGAGTCCGGCATAGCATTCATGAGGGATATTCCCCCACGTTTAAAAAAAGGGCAGTTAGGTTTCTTAACCTAACTGCCCTTTTTTTAAACGTGGGGGAATATCCCTTTTTCTTTTCTTGTTTGAGATCTCTTTCTCAAACTATTTCCATGGAACCGTATAAATTATCTCTTCGTTGTGTGTACTTACTCTTAACCTTTGCATTTCTGTTCTAAGAGCTAAAACTTAAAGATTAAAAATGCGTTCAATGACATATTTTGACTTTTTTTAGGATGCGACCCGCGGGTTCTCTCACGTGTTGCTTCCCAAAAAGAGCTAATGTGTTATTCCAGACAGCAACCTTTCCATATACTAAATTTTAGTAAAATCCCTTTAGACGTTAAAGCGTGATGAATTGAAAAATTTCCAAACATCTGCACAAACACGTTTTTATTATTGGTAAGATTCAGAATTAGATGCTACACTATTAGAAAACTCACACCCTCAAATAGTATAACAATTTATACAATTAACAAAACATAGATCAAAATTGCCATCAATAAGTATTCGATGGTATGAAAAACGCGATCGAGTCATTACAGTAACGATATCGGCATCGGCAAAAAGTACCATTTTGATAATGGAACCACAGAGCAACGCGACTGTACGGTCGCGTTGCTCTGTGGTTCCACAGAGGTTCCTCAGAGGAGTAGGCAATGACATAGAGGGTTTGCTCTGTACATATCTGTCTGTCATGTGTTGCGAGGGGAAATCGTATTCTTACATCACTACAAAAGCAATCGGCTGTCGCTACGGAACCATATACAAAACATTTAAAACAAGACATACATGTAATTAAGTAGTTCTTATACATACATACAAATAGTCACGCCTTTATCCCCGAAGGGGTAGGCATAGTGTTTACGCCCACATTTCACCTTATAGTTTTATGTCCCACGAAATAGGTGGTGAGCCTATTGCCGCGTTGAAATGGACAGGCGCAGTCTGTGACACCCATTTTATTTCGAGTTTTCGTTCTCTACGCAATGGATCGTTTTGCGAGTGTTCCCGTAGTCGCCTCTTACGACACATCCTCGGGATGAATTGGGGTGGTGACATTTTGTACTTTTCCTGTCGCCACACGGGCATTATTTTTTTCATAAATGTGTGTTTATAACCGTTATACTTTTGGAGTACGCTTTGACAGAGGGGAAAGTCCTCAGTGCCTTCCCTTCCTTTCCTCGGTAGCAACACGACCAATGAATTTGGACAAAAAGTCTCACTAGTTCCGTCGCGGAACTACTGCCGCGGAACTACTGGGAATGAAGGACTTTTATCGGTACAAAAGTCGTGTTGCTCTATGCCACAAAATGAATAAATGAGAGTAGGTAACAAAAGTGCTTCAACGAATTCCATCAAGTACCAATTCGAGTTGTGACGTCATTATCGGTCTCCCTTGACACGAAACCCGTAGAGTTAATTAACATGTCTACATTGTTATCACTGTCTGTTTGTCCAAAATAACGGTATGTCAGAGATATTATGTGATGGAGTGTTTGACAATATGATAAAAATTTTGGGTTTTGTGTGAAAGTAATCGGAAAAGTACGAGTTGAACTTGGTTTTTTTATACCACTAAGGCAGCAGACAAGCCTGCGACCTCACCTGATGGCTCACCTTTTGAACACCTCATCTTTTGAAGAATCCCATACTGTACGCGTTGGTTAAAGGAAATTAAAATAATACAATTATTAACTAAAGAGGTTCAAGAGCCAAAACTTTATTGATAGAGCTAATTCTCTTATTTAATTATTATTTACTAGCTGTTCCCCGCGGCATCGTCCGCGTAGATCATTGCCTTCCTTTTTCGCAGTCAGTTGAAAAGTAACCTATGTCCTTCCCTTGGACAAAAACTATCTCTATACCACATTACATCAAAATCGGTTCAGCGGTTTAGGCGTGAAAATTCTTTTCCTAGAGTAAGTGCTATTTTATTGTTATGACGTTTCACACCCGCGTGCGAATGTGATCAGTATACTCCGTGGTTCCAGGAGGAGTCTGTGGAGCGTGCTAGCCCACTCTTGCGGTCTAGAACCACAGACATACTGTCCACAACCACTATAAAACCTAATTTATTATGCAATTCTTATAAACTAAAGTCGACGGGAAACTGTAAACGTCCATAGGCCGCGGTGACCACCAGTACGTGTGGTAGACTGTATGCTTGTCTGCCACCTTAGTCGTATTATAAGTACTAATTAATCAAACTTTATTTTCCGGGCTGAATCGATCAGTTAGTCTATACTAATATTATAAAGAGGAAAGATTTGATTGTTTGTTTGCATTGAACAGTCTCTGAAAATACTGAAGCGATTTGTAAAATTCTTTCACTATTTATTTATTTATTTATTTTTACATAGGAAAACATACAGCTTATTTAGGCTACATTTACATTGAAGCCATTTAATTGTTTTCGCATCGCAGGTGTCTACTCTACATAACGCTTAGTTAGGTTAACAACCATATAAACAAAAATTAGGTCATTACGATAACTATATAAACTAAAAGTATAAAATGAGGAAAGTACCTACAAAAACTAAGTTAATATAATACTGACAACATTTCAAGAACCAGGCTGGCCGTTAAAATACAGGTCTATTAAGAAGCTACGTTATCCCCGGTGAACATAGGCTGTGTTTTATTCCCGTATTCCCACGTGACCAAAAAACTTGATGAATGAAACCGCGTGACGCCCGCTAGCCTATTCTAATATTATAAAGAGGAAATATTTGTTGGTTTGTAACGAATAGGTTTCGAAACTACTGGACCGATTTGAAAAAATCTTTCACTATTAGGAAGCTACACTATCCCCGGTGAACAAAGGCTATATTTTATTTCCGTATTCCCACAGGAACGGGAACTACGCAGGTGAAACCGCGTGACGTCTGCTAGTCATATATATAAACGCCGGCTTACAAATTAGCTAAATATCTCAATGTTCATATTAAGGAGGAAACCGACTTGGTTCTGAAATTGTGTACACATGTAACAGTTATAACATAATTGGTTGAGTCAAAGATATACTGTTGCGGCGTAATTCTATATCTCTGGGGAGGGGAGGTTGAACGATATTCTCTGATGAATTTCCGCGCTGTAGCGTTTGATTGTATTAGATGTGAGAGTAATTCCCTTATCAAATAAAGGTTTCTTTCTTTTTGGTAAGGATGGTATGTTAAAGATTTGTTTAAATTACGAATAGGTATTAAGATTTTAATAATTAATAGAACACACACGACCGGAAGCCGAGGGCACCATAATATTAAAAAAAAAAATTCACGGACATTTCACACAACGCTATCTGATCCCAAAGTAAGCTAGGAATAAACTGCTTGTGTTATGGGTATCAGACCACGGATATTAATACTTATATACTTTTAAGTACCTACATATTATACATAGAAACACCCAGACTCTTAAGACAAACATTTATGGGTCACACAAATATTTGTCTCCGGTGGGAATCGAACCCACGACTAATAGTAATCATTCGAACTCAACTAAGTAGTAAGTAATCGAATAATGCGTATAGTTTAATTTTTATAAAAACTTGTTCTTTTTAATTTTATAAAATGTCATAGTCACGTCTTCATATTCATAGGGTTAAGTAGAGGCATAGTATACGTCCATATTTCACCCTTAGTTCTTATTCCACGTAATAGGTGGTGAGCTGTGCCGTATGAAAAATGTTCAGGCCTTAGTTGGGAATACCCGCTGCGCTGTTGCAGTTTTAAAGACGACTGCCATTTTACTGACCACTGGCACCAAAGACTTGCCGTGTAGATTTTATAAAATATCATTAATTTTTTATTTGCCCAAATATTAAAATAGATCTTACTGCTAGTTTTTGCCATCTTTCCCATCTCAATATTATATACAAGTTTCGAGATGAGACAAGAGCGGAACCGGAGATGAAAGCACTTGTGAGATATAGTATATCGATATGCTGAACCCGAGGGTTGACATCGTGGTTAGATACTGTGTCTAAATATATTCGGATTGATGACGCTTAGACAGAGACTAATGCGGTTTGTGAGAGGGTATCATTCTTAAGGTACCCGCATTACCACAGTATAGAGTAAACAGTAATTTATCTTCGTACAATGCCAATGATCAAGGAAAATGAGAAGACAATTTGTTTTAGGTGAAATTATATTAAGTTCACATTTTTATAAAAAGCTTGGTAATTTTGTTAATTTACCAGAAAAACAGATACTTACTTTTTATTTAGGTATCAGTTTTTTTAAAACGATAACTTTTTAAATATTAGTATAAGCAGATAAAAAACACCTGAAGCGCATGAACACGAATACATTTATTGATTTATAGCAAAATCAAATACCTAGTAGCTACTAGACTGACACGAAGCGTTGGTAACAATACGATTGGAGTTTTATACAGCACGCGCTATAAAATTCGGAGGATACCATGGAGACCTAAAATTGTATTGCTACTCATTTTTACTGTGGCGCCACACTAAAACGTAATGAGGGTGACAAATTGCAATACGTGAGATGTGGAAAGATGCAGGAGTGGTGATTTACATTGTTTTATCCGTCTCATCTCATAACGTCCTTTTCTCGAAACGTACTTTCTCATAATGTCCTTTTCTCGAAATGTCCATTCTCATAATGTCCTTTCGCAGATTGTCCTTTTCTCGAAATGTCCTTTTCTCGAAATGTTCTTTTCTCAAAATATCCTTTTCTCGAAATGTTCTTTTCTCAAAATGTTCTTTTCTCGAAATGTTCTTTTCTCAAAATGTCCTTTTCTCGAAATGTCCTTTTCTCAAAATGTCCCTTTCTCAAAATATGTACACTACAGGATTAACCCCGCTCAATCCGACTTGGATAGGTTAGGTTAGAAGGCTAAGGCGGGAGCGGAGCGCAGCGGAGCTTCCGCATTAGCCTTCGTGGTTATCTTTTTTTATAACCACCAAGTTACCACCAGTCACTTGGTAAATTTGATGTTATTTTTTTAAAACCACCTAAACAAAACTTAGGTGGTTATATAAAGAATAACCGAGTTTAATCCTGTAAGTGAACATATTTTGAGAAAGGGACATTTTGAGAAAAGGACATTTCGAGAAAAATGACATTTTAAGAAAAGAACATTTTGAGAAAAGGACATTTTGAGATAAGAACATTTCGAGAAAAGGACATTTTGGGAAAAGAACATTTCGAGAAAAGGACATTTCGAGAAAAGGGCAATCTGCGAAAGGACATTATGAGAATGGACATTATGGGAAAGGACATTTCGAGAAAAGGACATTATGAGATGAGACCGTTTTATCCTGCGTAATTCTAACATACAGAGTTGGATGGGATTCGCTTTTTTTGGCAAACTCACTTGCGCGAGTTGCTTATTTACGTGACATATGGATTGAATTTAACTTAGGCGTATTATGGTTCCGTACCCAAAGGGTGAGAGCAGGACCCTGTTACTGAGTCTGTCCGTCTGTTTGTCATCAGATTTTATTTCATGAACTATGATATCAAGATAGTTTAAATTTTCACAGATGATGTTTTTCTGTTGCCACTTCAATAACAGATATCAGATAAAATTACTATTAAATGGGGCAACCTTACAAAAATGAAATATTTTGCCGTTATTTGAACCCACTGTGCGCGAGAACGATTGGCACTTGGCACTTGGTTTTCTTCGTTGGTCAATAAGTAAACATAGCAGATGGTTCGTTTGCTTCTGTCATGTTATTTATAACTTTTTATATTGTTGCCTTGAATACATTTTATTGATTTCTTCATTTAAGCAAAGATATGTTTTCTTCTTGTTGTTTTGTTGTCTTTATTATAATTATTGTGAAACGTTTCTTCTTTGATTCTTATTGGTTGATGAAAGACGCTACAGCAAATTTTCCCCTTTATGTGTCTTATTTCCCTTTAATTGGAGATCGTAATAACAAAGTAATTTAATTTGATCAATGGAAACATACAAGAACTCAAATAAAAACATGTTTATGAAAAAAAATGCGACTTGTGAGTACGTAAGGGAAAATAGAAAATTTGGATACGGAGGCGTTCTCTCACTACGTTTTCACGGTTGTCCTTTTTGGAAACATCAAAGTCATTTATTTTCTATTGATTCGCAAATCAAATCTTCTTTGGAATCAATTCTCAATATACAACTGAGCGAACAATCTTGGACCCAGGCATCTCTTCCCATTAAATATAGTGGGCTAGGGATCCGCAAAATTTCTAGTGTGACTTTGCCAGCATTTTTGTCATCTGTACATGCCACGTCGAGTCTCGTAGGTAAAATTCTGACGAATTGTCTTACAGACTATGAGACGACTGGCCTTACAGATGCCAAGAATGCTTGGCTAATGGCTTGTCCGGGACAAAATTTACCCACCCATCCAAATTTACAACGGAGCTGGGCCAGATTATTAGCGCTCAGTAGAAAGGAATCCGGTGATTGGTTGAAAGCTTTCCCTACAGCCAACACCGGAACTTTTTTGGAACCGGACATCCTAAGAATTTCAGTTGATTTGAGACTTGGCGTCACGCTTTGCGCTCCACATCGATGCCCCTGCGGTTTTAACGTTGACACTTTGGGGCATCATGGTCTTTCATGTTTAAAGAGCGCAGGCCGCTTCTCACGCCACGCTGCGCTGAACGACATCATCCGCCGTGCTCTTGCCACCGCCAAAGTGCCTGCGCTCTTAGAGCCAAACGGCGTTTTCAGGGACGATGGCAAGAGACCTGATGGTATAACTTTGATACCGTGGGAGATGGGTCGGGTCCTGGTGTGGGATGCAACTTGTGTTGACACTCTAGCCCCGTCCCACCTTCCCAAAACAAAATTAAAAGCCAGTGCAGCAGCGGAAGCGGCTGAAAATATTAAAATTAATAAATATAAGGGTCTCGACTCATCGTATCGTTTTTGTCCAGTCGGTGTCGAGACCCTAGGTCCATGGGGTCCCAATGCGCAAAAATTTTTCATGAATTTGAAAAAGCGCCTTGTGGAGTCAACTGGTGACCCAAGGGCTGGCAGTTTTCTCGCTCAACGAATAGGTATTGCTATTCAAAGGGGGAATGCTGCTAGTCTTTTGGGCACAATGCCACGGGGGCCTTATTTAGGTTTAGCTTAGATAGTAATAATGTAAATATAGATATGTAATAATTATGTTTCTCTGTAATTTTTTACAATAAATGTATGTAATTAAATATCTTTTTTTTTCATACATAGGTCACGAAATAGCACTTATGAACTTCAAAGTTATTGCTCTACCTTTACTGACAAATGCGCAAAGCAATAGATAGAATCTGAGAGGAAAGAATCTGGCAATAAAAGTCAAGAATACTCTTTTTAAACTTCACGTACATTGCAGTGAGGTATGAATTCTTTTGCGTTCAGTATTGATTCTATTTTATCATCTTTCTTCTCTTTTTTTTGTGTATGTGTTTATGGCATGTTCTCATATTAATTTAATTTAAATTATGAAGCAAACAAATGTAATAAAGGACCTGATATTTTAATGAAATAATAGCAGTACCGTAGAAGTTAGTGTTTGAAATCCTTTCAGCAAGCATGCAATAGACAACTAACCTGGTAATACTCTAAGTCCAGGATTAATAAATAAATAAATATTCATGGACATTTTCACACAAAACACAAGCAGGTTATTTTTATCTTACTTTGAGATCAGCTCAAAGTAAGATAAGAATAACCTGCTTGTGTTACGGGTATCATACATACCACGGATATTAATACTTATATACTTTTAAATACATACTTATCATACACAGAAACACCCAAGACTCTCGAGACATACACTTATATATAACATAAATTTTTGTCTCCAGATCACGATGTCGTGGGTTTACTTCCCGAACCCACGATCTCGTGATCTGCAGTCGCACATTTCGACCTCTAGACCAATGAGGCAGTCATTGTAGAGTAAGACTGAATTTCTTATTACTATTGTAACCGACTTATTGCTCCAAATCTTTTTGATTGTGTATCCAACAAAGTAGCTCACAAATATTTAGTTTCTCTGTCTCACACACACCATAAATAAACTTTTACATAACTCGTGAAAAAACATGGCCTGTTTGTTTAATTGCTATAAATCTCTGACGTCATCCCGTGATGCATGCTACTCGTAAATATATACGTAAATTTCTTTCTCTCTACATAATATTGGTAACTACGTATGTATAGCGTTGTCTCATAGCATGATTTATTATATTGAAATTAGATTAACAGCATTTTTATATTTCGTTGATATATTATTATTATTGTGACGGCTGTGTAAATTTTCAGGTTTTGAATGAAATGATTGGAATTTTCTTTTCTGTTTTAAATTTTTGAGTGCAATATTCATTGGAGTGTTAATTCGACAGCGCTGATGGAAAAGTAGTAAATAATACACAAAAATTATTACTCATTGACATCTGTACCATCAATACATATAATAAAATCGTAACAGGTTGCTGTCTGTACATGGAAGATAAATAAGAAAAAATGTTAAATAAATAAATAAAAATTAAAATAATAAAAAAATTAAGGCTATTTGAAAACAACTCAGTCGGCGCCAAAGGCGTGGACTGAATTGTGTTAGAAAAGACTTAATCATTAAGCTCTTTTATGATTATGCAAACAGGGCAGTTTCACGCGCTGCTTGATGAGTCTGATGAAGAAATAGCTCTCCGTTCATACACCTTATGTGACGTAAACGAAGTTGCGGGGTCAGCTAGTTTCAAATAACTTTTTAATGAATGTATTAATTTTTACTTGAATGGTACATAATTAGGGAGGTTCATTTTTATTTATTAGATGATTACACAGTTAAAGGAAAATTTTTCTTCCGCTTTCCACTTGAGGAGCGGGTCTTAACCTAGTTGCAGCTGTCGCCCATTACAAGATACTTGGAGGGTCCTATACACACACTTCTCAAAGATTGAGATGTCTTCAACGTGAATTAAGATAGTATATAGATACGAATATATCGCTAGATGGTGCTCGCGGCATAACCCACGTGATATTTTATTTGCGTTTCCACTTCCTATGGGAACTTTTCTTTGTCAATGATGTCAACATGTGTCGAAGTTCAATAACGCACTATGCTTGAAGAAACAATATGCACAGTTATGATGGAAAAAGTTATAAAACTTTCATTTTTAGTACTTTCCTTGAAAATTTCCCAATTTTTTCCCTTTCAAACTTCGGCTGGACTTTCAAAATGATTATAAAACCAAATTTACCCAATCGTCCAATTTTTATAATCACAAATGTAAAAAAGTATCAAAAATGTTTGTGAAGAACTAAAATATACCTTTTCAAACTTCACAATACTTTGGGGAAGAAACCTTTTTATACGTCAAGGGAGTGCATTTATTCCAAAAGCTTTTAGGAAAAAAGTTTTTTCGAAAACTGTAACGAAAATTTACTACCCATAAATACGAGTATCACAATGTTTTTGTTGCGTTTCTTAAAACATGGGTCTTGCGAGCTTATGCTTATTGTTGGCTTTAGGTGCAGCAGGGACTGATACTCGGATGATGATGATAAAAACTTGGTGAATGTTATTATAGAAGGTTATTATCTTTACCTACTACTCGTAGTTTCATTGATCCAACGGCATTCGGGACACGTCAAAAGCAAACTAAACGAAACGGTTTCGTTTAATAAACACATATATGTATATTATTAGCCGGGAGATGACTAGTAATCAACTGATAATTATGTCTCGAATTGGATGCATCTACCGTAAAATGGGGCTGATAGCTAATAATATTAAACAGTGAAACGGGTATTAACATTCAGAGAGATCTAAAGTGTCGTGTCGTAATCGTATCGTCGAACTTAAACGCGTTCTTAAAGTTACAAGTCACGGCAAACTACTGACAACAAGTCTTGAGATACTTTAACTTTGACGAATCAATTGAACTCCTTTTAGTTCAAGTTCCTTTCAAGGAGATTTAGTGTTCGCCAAAATAAGAGAAATATTTAGAGATGTTGGGTCAAATAATTGAACTTGATTATAACTTTGAAATGCTCGGGACGGATATGACTTAATGCTAATTCTTCTTCTGATTTGCTTGCATTACGATGTACATAAGTAATTATAAACGTTTTGTTTTCTTCTGTGCGCGTATAGATTGCGGAATGAAAGAAAGAAAGAAAGAAGAAAGAAAGAAAATATTTTTATTTAGGACACACAATGAAATTACAAACAATAAAAACTTATCACTTAAAAATATAATCACTGTGCGAACCCAAATAAGGTCGCCATCTCAGCATAATGCTGCCCAACCGTAAGATGGTATGAGCAGCGCTGGTTTTCAGATGGCGCCATTAGTGACGTCACGCACATTTGAAACAACAAAAATAAGACAAAAATAGAACTATAAAGTAAGAAAAAATGAAGTAAACAAAAATAAAACAAATAAATATAAATACAATAAAATCGCAACAGTTCGCTGTCTGTACATGGAAGACAAATGAAAAGAAATACTCAAAACAATGATTTTTAAAATTTTGTCTGTATGTCTGTTTCTCTGTACGTCTGTGCTCGCCAATCTCAGTAACAGATCAACCGATTGCAATGCGGCTTTCTTTATTGTGTTAAGGTTTGCTCTGCTTAACATTTAGTGTTCATTTCATATCAATCGATTTACAAATTGTATAAATATATTGTATAAATAAAAAAGTTATATCACTTACAAGAATCATACATAGACTCACGAATCTAAAAATCGGAAAATTTAAACTGGCGTGTTGGCTCAATCATAAAAGAGCTCAATGACTAAGGCCACTCAGAACAGACCCAATCCCTAAGCTCCTTCATGATTAAGCAAACAGGGCAGTCTCACACGCTGCTCGATGAGTCCGATGAAGAAACACCTCTCCTTCTACACACCCCACGCAACGCAAACGAAGTTGCGGGCTCAGCTAGTACATAATAAATGCGATAAAACAATAGGAAAGAGAAATATCATTGGACATCTTCACAACAGCATCCGAAAGTCGACAAAAAATAATTTAAAAAAATTTTAAAACAAGTACTGCCCTCCTACTGCACTAATACCACATGTGCTGCTACCTGATATTGAACAATCCATTCACAGTATCTATTTACTTGTAACAAAAAACATTAAACATTTGGCTGATAATCTGAAAATATAAGTCTAGGCTGTATGGCTCAAATTGCCTTTGCCTATCCGTAAATGGATAAACAAACTACTACTACTACAATATGGCTGATCCTTGTTGTCATGTCGCATTGTGATTATTGTTTAAAATAGTTGACAATTTTGAATAAAAATGTTCTCTGTGAGTGTGGATGTATTTATGGTTTTATTGTATTTTGTGAATATATTTTAAAAATGTTCTGGTGCCGCATGCATACCGTACCGTTATGTGTACAGTGTATGTACGCTTTACATGCGTCTAGGCGCCAAAAGACATTTGAGGACCAGCACAACAACACGGCAAAGAGCAGCGACCATAAAAAAGCCCGGCGCTTTCACCGAGTCTTCCATGTAATACAAAAAACAACCCACAAACGACCGACAACCGTCCCAGCATTCGTCATTACCGCCCCCAGCGTGCATTTCCAGAGTGAGTTGAATTATTTTGTTGTTTATGCAGCAGGTGCTGTCGATATTTATTTCTAAATGAGGTTATTGTTTTTAGAGCACGGATCGGCGGTGGCAGGTCATTCCATATGCGACTGGCGGCGAATCGGAACGACCTCCTGAACGCGGCAGTGCTGTGAATCGGTATCAACATTAGGTAGGCCGATGCCCTTGTGCCATATCTGTTGCAGTCTCTCGACCAGAACAGCCTGTCATACAGGTACTTGGGTCTATGTCTCAGCACTACACCAAAGAGTAACGTTGCGAGGTGCAACTCCCTCCGCTCCTCCATCTTTAACAAATTTCCATTATTTAAATAGGGTGTCACATGCGTTCTTGGTGGAATCCTAAAACAAAACCGTGCACAAGCATTCTGCACTCGTTGGATGACCCGTTCAGTTCTACTCAGCAGACAATTCCCATACACAGTGTCTGCATAGTTGAGTTTCGAGAGTATAAGTGACTCACATAATAGTTTCCTGATGCTGACACTGATGTATGGGCGGATCCTGTATAGCACTTTCAGCCTGTAGAAGCAATTTTTGACTGCCTGCAGAACATGGGTCTCAAACAACAGCTGCTGATCAAACACCACTCCCAGATTTCGTGCCTCTGTCACCTGTTTAACAAGACTCCCACCAACAGCTATATCAATCTGATGCTCACATGTACTTTCCACTTGTTTTTTTGTGCCCATGACCATGAATTTGGACTTGTCAGGATTTAAAACCAGACAATTGTGTTTCGACCATTCTGCTATGTTTCTTAAATCCTCATTAATTTTATTTATAGATATCAAGCAATCAGATGGAGAAAAAGACTGATACAGCTGAAGATCATCAGCATAAAGGTGGAATCTGCAGTTTGTGATTGTGTTGGTGATATCAGCAGTATATATGATGAAGAGCAACGGACCAAGGATCGAACCCTGCGGTACGCCCCTGGTTACCTGGCGATGCGCAGAGTCAACCATATAGCCCGTGCTATCATCCTTCACCTGAACAAACTGGTACCTACCACTGAGGTAGCTGTGAAACCATTTAACTACCTCTGTACAGCACCCATAATAAGCAAGCTTAGACAGAAGCAAAGAAATATTAATACTTTCGAAGGCACGGGAAAAATCAAGGAGTGTCAGCACTGTGCTCATCCCCTGGTCCCGCCCCTGTAACACATTATCTACTACGTCCATCAGGGCTGTCGATGTGCTGTGACCCTTCCGGAAACCTGACTGCATTAACGGAAGAATATTGTAGTTTTCCAGGTATGCTATTAGTTGGTTACTAACAACTCTTTCCAGGATCTTAGATAGGCATGGCAGCAAGCTGATGGGTCGGAGGTCCGTAGCGGTAGAGGGGTTTGGAACTTTCGGTAAAGGTCTCACCTTAGCAGTCTTCCAAGCACTGGGAAAGGTTGATGTGCCTATGGATGTATTGACAATGTGTGTTATAACAGTGAGGGTTGTGGGAAGTGTCATATTCAGCATCTCTAATGAAATCTCATCAGCCCCCATTGCATTCGTTTTGATACCTCTAATGATTTTTGAAACCTCAGCTTCATCAACCATCCTCAGCTGAAAGCTGTTGTGGCTGAAGCGATGAAATTCAAAGAAAGTCAGATCCGATATACTTACTGCCCCATTTCCCGGTATATCCAGAAAGTGCTGGTTTAAGTAGTCTGGAGTGCCACATAGGGCAGGCAATGCATAACCTCTTTTGTTATTTGTTAAAATGCTGGACTTGAGCTTACTCCATAGTTTCTTTGGGTGATTGATATTGTTATCTATGTTTGTTTTGAAGTATGCCTGTTTCTCCCTTTCTATGGCAGCTCTCACTGTGTATTTGAGGTCATGGTACAGATTTATATGTGCTTCCTGGTTGGTTATTTTTGCTCTCTTGTGATATCTGTCTCTGATACGCATCATATCCCTGACCGTGCTTGTGATCCAGGGATTGCTCTTATTTTTTATTAAAATTCTCCTAACCGGAGCATGGAGATCAAACAATGATATGACACTTTGATTGAAAGCCTCTACCATGTTGTCAACATGATCAAATCTCATGAGACTCTGCCAGCAGACTGCGTTAAGGTCTTGTTCAAATATATCAGTCAAAATGTCATGCATAGGCCTGCATACAACCCATTCCGGTCCACGCTTCTCCACCCTAAAGTCGATCTCCGCCGAGACAATGGCATGCCTCCCAAGCTCAGGAATGTGCAGCACTGAGACGTTGCGCGCCCCAGCATCTGTGCAGATCAAATCAATTGCCTTAGCACTGTGATCTGTAAAGTGGGTGGGTTCAGTTATCAAGTTCACCAGGCCCGTGCTAACCAGGAAGGAGTCAAACAGTCTCCATTTGTATTCCGTCCTGTCCAGCTGATCAACATTGAAATCACCCAGGAGAATAATTTTATCAGTCCTAGAGAAGGAGGAAATAGAGTCGGTCAATGCATCTATAAAATTGTTAACATTGCTGAGTGGTGGTCTATATGCGGTGCCAATGATGATGGATTGTGAATTTCTGCTGAGTCTCAACCACATCTGTTCCACATTAGCAGAAACCGGGTGTTGTTCGATGCGCGCATGTATACCCCGTCGTATGTAAAAACCAACCCCCCCTCCCCTGCTAGCTATATGTGCGCCGCGTGGTGTGTAACGAAGTCTGTAATTTGGCACTGGCGGCGCCCGTTCCTCCTCACCCTCATGTATCCACGATTCGTTTATGGCCATAATATCCACAGCCAGATTCCCCATAGCCACTATAAACTCTTCATGACCCGTCCCAAGTGACCCCGCATTAAACAAACCGACCTTCAAACTTTTATTCCTATTTCTATGCATGTCCCTTCATCCCACTACACATATTTCCAGCCAAATGTATTGATGTTCTTAATATGTTTCTTTGTGAAGTTTTACATATATAATGAGAACCACTCACTTCTGCGATCAATAATACCAGAAGAAAAACCTTCACATCCCTAGTCATGAGTAACACTATTTCAGTTTCAATGAATAAGCAATCATGTACTTTGTATGTGCAATAACAATTCATAGACAAGTAATAACAAAATATGTAAAACAATACCATAAGTAAGTATAGGTTCACAGTGAACCTAATAGTGCTGATAATATTAAAAGAATTTATACTAAGAGGAACACTGTAACGGCTTTTATTTATACTAACAACTCTCCTAAAGTATACAGTGCTAAGACATTGATGCAGTACACAATAATCATTCCATGGGCATAAAATTGTAAATCTGTTACAGATTTTACAAGCAAATAAAATTAATAACAAATAATATATGGTGAGATTAAATAGTATACGGTAAACAAACACAAAAAAGGACCAACACTCAAATGCTTCCATGCTAATTATGTTATTTCTGTTAAACAGTGGGAGACCGAAGAGCATCCGGCCCAAAAACACGCAGCAAATCCGCATCCGTCCGGATACTGTGGATCGGTTTGCCATCAGCCTGCCTAGCCAGGATTCTACCGCGCCTCGTCCACGCATACTTCCAACCGAGATGACTCGCCGCTTGACGTACCTGATAAAATAATCGTTTATTTTGTCTATTCAGCCTCTCATTGATGTAGAAGCGACGTGGTGGCGCGCGCAGACCCAGGTCGGCGCTGGTGGCGCCGCGCCTTACGCGTGCGCCCCTGATCAGCTCGTCCCGCAGCGCGCGCCGCGCCAGGCGCACCACCAGGGGGCGCGGGCGGCGCGCGGCGGACGCGGGCCCCTGGGCGGGCGGCAGGCCAGCTCTCTCGGCGAACACGATGTCTCTCGCCTCCAGCTGCACCCCCAGCTTCCTAGCCACCGCCTCGACCAGGTGCAAGGCGTTTTCGCCGCTCTCCTCGGGAAGGTTGGAGATCTCGATGTCAGATGCTAGCAGCTCCTGATCCCGGTCGTTGAGCTCCATTTTTAGTAGCGACACGGATTTCTCCAGATCCCCAGCGTGCGCCTGACTACTTTCGAGCTCCTTGACCCTGTCCTCTAGTTTCTGCATTCGGGTTTCGCAAGCTGTTACATTGCTCCTAAGCTCCCCGACCTCTCGGCGCAAGTCCCTTATCTCCCTAGTCAACTCTTCCTTCATATCTCGTAACTCCGCTCTAAATAATCTTATTTCTTCCGCAACGTCTAGCCTGGTGGACGTATCGCCTCCTGCCTGCTGAAGCACTTCCTGAAATGCCTCCGCCGCATCCTCATGGCCAGCGCTAGGACTCCGCCGTGGGTTGTTCTTACTCTGCGAAGATTTTGCAGAGCCACACTTGCACCCTTGGGCGCCCTCTTTTCCTTTAGCAGGCAAAAACTTGCCACAAAGTGAACACTTAGCCATTGTACTAAGGATGTCTCTTTTAGGTCAGCAGGTGGCACCAGCAACCACAATACAAAAGCAGATGAAATGCAAGTAATTTGTAAAGGACACTTGGCTTAGTTCGCTTAGGTTGACATAGATGGCGCTGTTATACAAAATATGTTTGAAACTGTATTTCAAGGCTTTACACTCTAATTACGGCGTCTAATCTGTAATATCTTAGACGAAATACACTGCGAAATATGTTTATATATTTCTATTAAATAAAAAACGTTATTCCACTGATCTTGTTGTGTTTATTTATTGGTATCGGGTAGTTTTAAGTAGTCACTATTGTTGAATTTTTCCAAATTCAATTTAAAGTATTTTATTGTACCACATTCGTTAGATAACACTTAACATGAGTAATTCTATCACTGTATAAAGTTTGCTGAAAGTTTCTTTTTAAATTACACTTGTTTATCTTTTTTAATGCGGTCAGCTGTTCAATGACACTTCGTCGCGCTTAACGTCCGTGACGTCACCCTTCCCCCATCTCGGAGGTGGGGAATGATCTCCCCACCTCGGTTTTCCTAAAAGCCTACAGTATGGAAGTCTTTAAATGGGGTCTTAGAAGATTTTTACAGGGTCGGCAGCGTAAGTGTAGCGCCTCCGGTGTTGCAAACGTCCATAGACTACGGTGACCACTAGTACAACTGGTGAGCCGTATGCCTGTATCTGCCAACTGAGTGGTGTACAAAGAAAATACATATTTACATACCACCACAAGGCGGAAACTCCATACAAAAATGTTCGTTTTCACCCACACTAATATACACGTAATGTGAATGCTTGAATCAGGCTTGAATGTGTGTGTGAGTATACTAGGGACACTAGCTATGGAAACCAAATAATAAGGAACAGAACGCAATCTCATGTATGGAGGTACTTTTTTTTCAAACCTATCCTACCCTAATTTTCAACACACCTCGCAGTATTTTTGCATCCAGTCCCTACAGTTCCCTACTACAACCCTCTTTTTTTGTTGTGTATATGTGTAATGTTTACTATCATAGTGGCGACATAAATACATCACCTGTGAAATTTTCTGCTATCTAACTATCACACATGACATTTTTAAAAGGGATTGGATGGCCAAATCTGAAACTATAAGGAATAGCGAAAAATGCTCGACAGAGTCACGAGCCCGATTTTGATGCAACTTAAAACCTCATCATTAGATTTTTGAAAAACCAATAATCTTAGCTGGGAATCGAACCCATTGATTTCGAAAAAAAAACACACCCTATATTATTACACCATACGATAGTATTGCTATTAAGGTTTTTAGTCTGGGATGTAATGACATACGGCAAACTAAAGGAAAGTGCTCATCTTTAACAAATTACAATTTATTTTTCTTACTGAACTGATTAATTGTTCCAAATGTAGACTATTGTTTTCAATACATAGCTGGATTCGAGACCTCAAGGATCGTACTGCATTCAATATTATTGATTCCGTTTAGAATATTCTCCAAAGAATCATTATGAGCATGATTTAAAACACGGACTAGTTCCGACCTACTCTTGAATTTCGAACGAAACCAATTATGATACAAAATTTAGGTACATGAAATATGAATTCTATTAAAATTCCAAAGTTTCCTTAAATTTACCGTATATCATGGGTGTTTCTATGTATAATATGTATGTATTTAAAAGTATTTAAGTATTAATGTCCGCGGTCTGATACCCATAACACAAGCAGGTTATTCCTAGCTTACTTTGGGATCAGATAGCGTTGTGTGAAATGTCCGTGAATATTAATTTATTTATTTATTTATCATTATTTCACAGAATTTTATCCTTATCAGTGACAGTATCGTATGGTTTAATAATAAAGGGTGTGTTTTTTTTTCAAAATCAATGGGTTCGATTCCCAGCAAGCATTATTGGTTTTTTAAAAATCTAATGATGAGGTTATAAGTTTTATCGAAATCGGGCTCGTGACTCCTTTGAGCATTTTTAGCTATTCCTTATAGTTTCGGATTTGGCCATCCAAGCACTTTTCAAAATTTCACCTGTATATTATAAAACAAAGTACCTGGCCCATTCTGTCTGTCTTTTCGCGTAAGACAGAGAGCTAAGTCTTAGTGATAGGGTCCCAGTTTTACCCTTTGGGTACGGAACACTAAAAAAATAACGAAACTTTGAAGAACATGAAAGTGTGATGTGAAACTGCCCGTCTAAATATATACCTATTTACAAAGACCGTAGAACTGTTTAGAATACATTAGACCCCATTGACCCCCATAATACTCATACTTTGCCGATAAAACAACTTACGAAGATATTTTGTGCGACAATTTTAGTTCATAGTGTTATTTTTGTTTTGGAATTGCAAATATTAGGGGTTTTTCTAGTATAGGGTGGGAGATGTAGTGGAAATATTTTATGCTTCAACTTATTACCAGTTCTCAATGCGATATTCTCCCTTTATTGAGGAATCGAGAGAACAGTAACATTAGAAAGACTATCAAGTCTCGTGCACAGAGGGTCGGTACCAAAAAATATAAAATAATACGTTTTTTGTATGTATTCACGCCCTGTATATCATTGTTTTTATGTTTTTGTAAGTATTTTTTGCTATAGAAATATAAAACAGAAACAAAATCATTTGTGGATTTTTTTATTCCCAAGCTATCATGATTCTTTAACGGCTGAAATGTGATCTGACTGAAATTTGGTTCAAGGATATATGTATTTATAGTCTAGTAAAGTTTATGTGTTATTTTGGAATAACACATAGACTATACTACACTATTATCCCGGGATTAGTTTCCTTGGGAAGTTGGAACGGGTGCAAAACTCCACTAAATTCTTTGGGAATATCCAGGAGGAGGTATAAAATTATTACAACAATAAAATGTTTTATCAATACGCACATTGTACCTATTGGTTAAACAATTTATCTACAAATCATACTTTTGTGTTTGTTTACTGTGAAACATATTCACCATTAACTAAATTAGCTATCAATCCAATTACATGGTAGACGCGTGCAATTTTCGATTTGCTTTTGAAAATTAGTTTAGACAGAATAATTATGCTGTAATCGTCAAACTCAACATCAATCAATGCCTGTAAATAAATCAGTACCTAATTAACTTTAAATTAGGTATTACTAGAAGGCTTTTTAATATTTTAAGCAATTAGTATGCTAACTTTTTCATAATATTTTATTATAAAGTGAAAAAAGACCGCCATTTAAGAGTATGGTCTGGTCTGGGCCAAGTTGTCTTTTTTCACTTTATAATAAAATATTATGAAAAAGTTAGCATACTAATTGCTTAAAATATTAAAAATCTATAGATTGAGTCGGAGACATCAAATCAATGTATAAAAATGATTGCAATATCGTTCATTGATATCAGAGTTGCTAAGTAGCTCGATAGATGGCTCTGTGCCATACTCTTAAATGGCGGTTACAATAAGGTGAAGAATTTCAACTTGTATCAGTACGGCTCCCGTAGCTCAATTGGTTAGAGCATTGCCCTGGATTAGGCAAAGGTTGCGGGTTCAAGTCCCGTCTGGGCCAAGTTGTCTTTTTTCACTTTATAATAAAATATTAATACTAGAAGGCTTTTTTACCACCATCATGGCTGACAACCATACGGCCCACCCCACCAGATATACCTGGTGGTCACCGCAGTCTATGAACGCTTGCAACATCATACGCCACACTCGCACTGTCGACCGCGTAAAAACCTTACAAGACCCCTTTTGAAGAACCCCATACTGTAGGTGTTGGGGAGAACTGAGACAGGAACGCTGACTCAAAGTTCTGTAAACGTGTTAAGCATGTCCCGCTACGCCTGGTCTTCAGATGGGTGACCACTTTGTGACAGTTCCATTTGCAAGCATTTCCATGCTTTGGAAGGCACGTTAAGTCGTTGGTACCATTTGTCAGTAACATAGCGGTCGTTAAGTCAAATTGAGGCCTCGGCTTATAAATACTCAACTCTACACCTGTTTTGTTCAACACGGCTATAGACACAACACCAGTTACGTGGGACAAAAACTTATCCTGAAGTATTTGCATTATAGTAATACCTCTGCCAACCCCGTCGGGAATAAAGGCGTAACGTATGTACCTATGTTCTTGACTCCGTTATTAAATCGCGTAACATTAGTGGTTCAGGTATACTTTCTAGTCTGGAATAAAACATAGACTACGTTTTATCCCTAGAATAAGTTCACATAGGAAGTGGGATAGAGAACAAAGTTTAAGTTTCTTTTTATACCACTAAGGTAGCGGCAGACAAGCTCACCTTTACACCTGATAGTTTGTAAAACAATGCCGGATGAAGTTAAACACCAAAAACTATTCGAATAGCTTTATTAAACAACGTTACTAGTGAACGCCACGCGGTTTCCGTTCCCGTGGGAATACGGGAATAAAATCATAGCCTATGTCACCCAGAGATAGTGTATCTTCCTAACTGTAAAAGAATTTGACAAATTAGACAATTTTTGAGCAAATAAACAAACATAGAAACTGACAAACAATCAAACCTTTCCTATCCTTTATAATTACCTACATACAAGTAGCTCTAATATTTGCACCCATTAATTATATGCGAAGTAAAACATCACTTTAAGAACTTTTCCATTACGGGTTCTCTACATATATTGCTATAGCAACGCTCGCAATTAGTCTGAGAACTTATAACCATGGACCTTTAAAAAGTACGGACGTAATAATCTATATATATAAAAATCAATGCCACTTTTCGTTGTAATTTTATAACTGAAGAACGGGCTCACCTATCCAAACCGTTAACCGTTATTCGGACTATTTTGTAGATGGTTTATGTGAAGTTTGCACAAAATCGGTCAAGTAGTTCTTCATTTATCACGCAAACGAAGTTGCGCGGATCAGCTAGTATTTTATATTAAAAAATATGATGTGAGGCTTCAACAGTTACAATTTTTTTAGGGTTCTGTACCAAAGGAGTAAAAATAGGACCTTATTATTTCTTAGACTTCGCTGTCCGTTTGGCAACAGGCTGCATCTAATGAACCACTAGACAGTTAAAATTTACACAGATGATGAAATTCATCTAAAAACAAAAAATAACTGTGGGGCTCCCATACAATAAACTTCATATTTTTGCAGTTTTAAAATATTTTAATAGGTAGTCACGTCCCATGACTATGACTGTCCGTTTTGACATGGCAACAGGCTCATAAAGGTAAGACTTTCAGGGAAAAGTGTAACTAATTATTATTATAAAAAAAGCATTTATTTCAGGTTACAATATAATTTTAACAAATTACGCAATCTATGTTTACGGCATCGAAGCTTGGTCTACAGTTTTTTAGGTCCGTGTTTATGATTTACAATCTTCGTCATAAGTATTGACATTCACGATATATGATAGAGTATGCATCAAAAGCTCGCAGAGAAACCATTTATAAAGTCAATATCGGGTTCGTTCTTCATAAATTACAACTCAATATGAAAGCGAATATTGCACTGAAAATAACTATAATAAAACGCTTGAACGCTTCATCGGGTACATATATTATGAGTTAATTGGACAAATTACCCACATCACAATAGAAACAAACCGAGATATTTTTATTTTATAGAGACGTTACTCGGAAAAAACATGTGCTCGAAATGAATTCAAATTTCGAATCGATTTTATTAGTAAAGGCATTGGTGTATGATGAGGGACGTTATTCTAGAACGAATTGAAATTTATGAACACATTTTATTAAAAAGCAACGGACCCGGGTATAAAAAATAAAGTGCTTATATGTGGAACACTTTGTAAATGTTGACTAAATATTCTAAATAAATAACCACTTTTAAACAGTTCATATTGCGTCCACGGTTTTTTTATTAGGTCGGTGTATAGGATTTACAATCGTCGTTATAAGTTTCATTTAAGATGTATGATAAAGTATCTAAAGCTTGCGTATAAACCATTCATTAAGTTAATATCAGATTCATTCTCCAAAAATTATATTAACGAGAACTCAACATGAAGGCGAATAAAATACTGAAAATAGCTGATTTGTGCGCGAGTGTGTGTAGCAGAGGGCAGGTGTCAAAAAAAAGTACATACATGAGTTTCCATCTGTACTATCTCTAATTAGTGACAGTTGCGTGTCATCGCCCTTCATAAAGTCATATTAAGCCGTTAGTCCTTTGTTCCATTGGAATGGCAATCGTCAAGCCAAGGTGAAGGCCTAATGTGGTCAGCTTGAAAATTTTCAACAGCAGCGGGCTATCACAACTACTTCTGTCCATTTTCAACAATGCAATAAGCGCCCCACTTATAAACTATGTCATGAACCTATAAGGTGAAATGTAGACATATAAGGCGTGACTATAAACGACGATATAAGTATGTTATTCTATTAATGCTAATGTTGTTATTTACTGTGTATGCCATCCAATGTCATACCACTGTAAATTTTGACACCAATTTTCACGTAATTACATTATCTTTCGTAATACAAAAGATAATGTAATAGAAACTACGATCCTTTTTTCCGTTTATGGAGGAAAGCATTCCAAAAAAAACATTTCTACGCAAAAGCCTTGGTTCACGCATGACAGCGCAGAAATATTGGATAATAGTTTTTCCACCTCACCTATTCGCAAAGAATTTGTGACATCCGCATCCAGTACATGCCATAAAGATTGCAATATGTTTTCTTATATGTTGTAAGAAAACACACAATTTTTGCAGAATCAATTTCAAACTATGGTTGATTGAACCGACCAAAAATTTAGTTCTCATAATAATTAAGCATTGGTAGTTTAACTTCCGACACAAAATGTTAATTAAAAGGCTGTTAGTGACAGTTCAGACCGCAGACTATATTAATCTATACATATAATAAAATGATAGAAAAGTCAAAACTGCACATTGGAAATATTAAAAAAAAAAAAACTTGCTGGGTGTTCAACATAAGATACTGAAGCCGAAAATATAGTTAGAAAAATTTTTAAGCTATTGCATAGCTTCTATCGCGGGCCTTGCGTGGAGACCGAATCCAGAAATTGTGTCACGAAAACGAATCACACTCTCGGCTACCTTCGGCCACGTTCGTGTATCTCGCACTTCATAATTTTTTTGTTTACGTCAATTATGAACTCTGCAGTCGTTATATATTATGTCAAATAATCCAAAAATTGATGCTTGTACCCAGAATCGATCTTGCGCCTTCTGCGTACCGATCCGCGTCTTAACCACTCGACCAAAGTTGAATTAAGAGTGCTGGTCGAATTTAGAGTTCTTAATGTGAAATGACAATTTCGATGCTGTCAATTACATTAGTTGCTGTCAATTTACTTCGTCTAAATAAAAAATCGACTATAGGTGTATAGGTATTCATCATCTATGTATAACTGTGAACTGTACTCGTATAATTTGTGTAAAAAGTGTTTTAAATATGAATAAACAAAGTGCATTTATTAATGAAGAAAGTCACGAAAAATAGTGAAAGAAAATGAGTGAGTACTCTATATACATACATTTTATTATTATTATCACCAATGCAGTATTATTTTTTGTTTTGTTAATTTATGTATAATACTGCTATAAAGATAACCAAACCCGGGAGTACGTTCCCATGGAAAGCGGGAAGAAAATTTCACGCTGATGTAGCCGCGAGCGCCGTCTATCCCATACCTATGTACTTTAAACGTGTCATAAAAGTCACAACAATACCATACATGCATATTTCAAAGAATGTCTATTATTACCATAGATCTAGAATTTTTCGTTAATTACCATAAAATTTGTAAAAATAGTTTTTAAGTAGATAAGAAGAAACCTATTGTTTTATCTTTTAACTAGCTGACCCTCGCAACTTTGTTTACGTCACACAAGGTCTATGAAATTAGAGGTATTTATTAATCATACTCATCAAGTAGCGTGTGAATCTGCCCTGTTTGCTTAATCAAAATAGAGCTTAATGGCTATTCCTCAGTATAGAATTTTCCTCAGTATAAACAATTTACATACAAACACCGGCGTGTTACAATTTTATTAAATCAATATAGTAGACGTAACGTGTATAAAATGACATCAATCAAATGTCATCACTATTCTGAAAAAGACATTAAAAATAGAGTTCACAAACTCTTTTGAAAATACATACTGTTCCTACCTTAGAGGATCGTTATGAAGATAACAGGATAGTTAACAACCATCCATAGAAAATAGATGGTATAATGCTGAATACCGCAAAGAACAATCGGCGCGGCATAGAATGGGGCCCATACTGATATCCTGGAGGATTTAAATGATGCCGATGTCCTGTGCCTGCTGAGGCACACACACGCCGTCATGCATGTCTACAGGACAACGTGCAGGACAACGAGCAGGATGAGGCAGCGAATGGCTGGACTGAAATTAAAATCGACAGACGCAAGAGATGTGGTGGAGGCACTAATTCACGTACCTCGGGAGTGTCGTGTCAGAAACTGATGGGATAGAAGAGTACACTACATCATTTCGAGTCTCGCCAAGGCCAGAACAACCTTTACACAGCTCCGCCCCGTAGGCAGTTGCGAAAATGGACACGAAGAGTGAAACTCAAAACAGAGTAAACGTTAAAACTGTACTGCTAACTGCTATACGGATGCGAGACATGGAAGGTCACTAAAGACATTTCGCACCAGCTACCAGCTCTAAGTCTTCGTCAAACGCTGCCTCCAATGGATCCTCGGTACATACGGGCCCGAGAACATCACGAACGTAAGACTATTGGAACGCTGCAGTGAGACCCCTATCCACCAACATATCAAACGTCGGAAGTGTAGGTGCTGCGCTAGATTGGACACACGCTGCAAAGGGACCATGATCACATCATATACCAAGGCAAGCCTTACTGAAACTACTGGTAGGGTTTCAAAAACTGTTCGATAGTAAGTAGGTACATTTATTGATAGTGGCTATAGGCTACATAACATAATGCTAAGATTAATAGGAGCGGTGCAGCAATAAGGAATGTTTCGAAAACGGTTTCGAAAACGGAAAACATTAATGGTTGAAGTTACATAAAAATATTTTTTACAAAATAATTGTTCTTAAAAAGTTCTAAAACAAAATACCTATTAAGCTATTGCATAGCTTCTATCGCGGGCCTTGCGTGGAGACCGAATCCAGAAATTGTGTCACGAAAATAAATCACACTCTCGGCTACCTTCGGCCACGGTCGCTCGGCCACGTTCGTGTATCTCGCACTTCATATACCAACGTGTACACGTGAGCGTTTGCATAACGTGTACCTATGTATATGAAGTGAAGTAGGGTGAAGTGGGGTGTGTAGGGTGGGGTGAAGTAAAGTGGGGTGTGGTGAGGTGAATTGGTGTGAGGTGGGGTGGGGTGAGGTTAGGTGGAGTGGAATTTTGGCCTCTTGGACTTTGGCCTTTGGGACTTTTGGACTTTTGGCCTTTTTGACTTTAGGACTTTTGGACTTTTGGACTTTTGGCCTTTTGGGCTTTTAGACTTTTGGACTTTTGGAATTTGGTTTTTCGGACTTTTGGACTTTTGGACTTTTGTACTTTTGGACTTTTGGACTTTTGGACTTTTGGACTTTTGGGACTTCTGGGACTTTTGGGACTTTTGAGACTTTTGGGACTTTTGGGACTTTTGGGACTTTTGGGACTTTTGGGACTTTTGGGACTTTTGGGACTTTTGGGACTTTTGGGACTTTTGGGACTATTGGGACTTTTGTGACTTTTAGAACTTTTGGGACTTTTCGGTCTTTGAGGACTTTTGGGTCTTCAAAAGTTCAAAAGTCCAAAGTCCAAAAAAACAATAGTATAAAAATCCAAAAGGCCAAAAGTTCAAAAGTCCAAAAGGCCAATAGGCCAAAAGTCCAAATGTCCACAGTCAAGTAGGTACTTGGTACTTTACTTTGTTGAACATAGGCCTTAAAATCTTACTAATATTATAAATGCGAAAGTTTGTGAGTGTGGATGTTTGTTACTCTTTCACGCTCAAACCGCTGAACGGATCGGGCTAAAATTTGGTACAGAGATACATTATAGTTTGAAATAACACATAGGCTACCTTTTATCCCGGGAATAACTTCCTGCGGTAACAAATTTTACGCGGGCGAAGCTGCGGGCATCAGCTAGTATTCTTATATAGAAATGATTATACTAGCATAGTTGGTAAAAAATGCTATGTAATAGCTTTACCGCGGCAGTCCCCGAGTGCCACACGTCTTTTTTTGTCTGTTTGTCTGTTTGCTTTGCTTTGTCCGGAAGGATCTCGAAAAGTACTCAATAGATTTGATTCAAATTTTGCACAAATATTACCTAGGGGTAGGGTGTTAAAATAGGCTATATATTATCACGCTTCATATCCTAGGGGCTAAGCAGAGAGCAATCAAATTGGCATTGTACGAATTTTCACGCGTACGAAGTCGCGGGCAACAGCTAGTTTCATAAATAAATTTTAAAGTTTTCCGGAAGTAGGTGTAAATTCTGTGATGACTTTCTAAGATGTAACAAAAATGTTTTTTTTTAATCAAGAGTTTGAAGACGTGTGGAGCGATTTATGGCAAAAGAAAATCTAATGAGTTCGAGTAAACAATAATATGCTAATGACTATAAGGTCAGTGACCTTCAACTTGCTAAATATCGCCATGGCCTTTCATCAGTATAATTATTTTTTCCCTTTCATAAAGTCATAAACTAAGCAATAGCATGACGTCACGTAAGCTAAGTTTGTCATTACAATCGATGCAAGTCAAAACTGCTTAAGATTAAGGGGCTGGATAAGAACGTAGCTAGCGTGATAGGCGACGATCACAATCTTGATGTTCCTACACGTTAAAAGACTTTGATTACTACTCGAGACGCGTGTTTTCGGTAATGAATCTATACTTATAATAAATCTGTAGAGAGGTCAATTCTGTACATGAAATATATTTTCAAAATAACTATCAGGGGGTGATTAGTGATCGATACTGATGCCAAAAATGCAATCAGTAAAATTTTTGTCTGTCTGTCTGTCTGTATGTTCCTTATAGAAACAAAAACTACTCGACGGATTTTAACGAAAATTGATACAATTATTCTTCATACTCCTGGGCAGGTTATAGTATACTTTTCATCACGCTAGAACGAATAGGAGCGGAGCAGCAATCAAGAATGTTTTGAAAACGGGGAATATTTTTTACCGTCTAAGAGCTTCCGAGGCGTACGCTGCGTAAATGGTTACAGTTAGGTAAAAATTGTGTATTACGAAATTGTTTCTCTTAAAAACTTCTAAAAAAAAGTCCGCTCACAATAACCTAATTTCTCTATCTCTTAAGGTTTGCTCACGATATAATGAAACTGAAGAGTTTGTTTGTACTAGGATCTCAGAAAGTACTGGTTGCATTTCAAAAATTATTTTACAGTTTAATAGTCCATTTATTTAGGCTGGCTAATGGCAATATAACATCACGCTAAGACGAATAGGAGCGGAGCAGCCATGAATAATGTTTCGAGAACGGGGATTATTTCTTTCTTTTGAGAGCTTCCATTGCTGACGCAGCATAAATAGTTATGGTTACGTAAAAATTGTATACTACAAAATTGTTTCTCTTAAAAAGTTATAAAAAAAGTCCTTGACAGCATATGCCTATCTTTTAAGGTTCACTTACAATAACCCTCTTATTAAGTTTTAAAGTATGAGCGACGTGACGGGGGTAAATTTGGTCTGCAGTGGCAGCCAGTCAACTGAACGATCAAAACCGGCCAAGTGCGAGTCGGACTCGCACGCGATGAGTTCCATACCGGAAAACGGATGGGTGGAAGTAAAAGCGACGGAAAACATTATATCACTTTAACGGGCCATACCCAGGGCCAACGACCTTGAGCAAATGGGCGATATGACTCGCTAACATAGAGTAGCGCAACTACAGAGACATCAGAGTAAAAGAACCACGGAAGAAGAAGAAACATAGTAGCGGAAATGCGTTCCTCGCTTCACCAAATAAAAAAGAAGCTGTGAGACGGTCTCACCCGACTGCCCCTCTCTAAAACGTTTATTGTGAGAGTTCAATCCGATTGACGTTGTCATTTTTGTTTTATTTCAAACTTTGAACAGATGATCCACGTGACCTAGTGACGTAGTTTAATGCAACAGAGTCACAGACTACAGAAAAAGTCTCGCCATAAGCCCCTCTGCACTCTGTTTTATAGAGAGAGGCGAAAAGTAAATTAAAAACAAAGGAACGTTTGTATTTCAATTTTCCTTTGTTTTTAAGTGTAGTAAAAATACACTGCAAAAAATGTGATTGATCATTACTTAAAACTTAAATGTGACGAATTCACAAAGATGAATGCTCATAGGTATATTCATTGTTTTGTACTTAAATTATTACAAATCCAGAAAGGGGGGTCTTCCACTCGCTTAAAATTTTTGTTACTTTTGGAACAAAATTTCATTTCATTTTATTATTACAAACAAACAAAAATAGACGTAAACGCAGTTGCGAGGGTCAGCTAGTCATTAATAAATAAGTTGTTTTGAATGCTTCGGTGGTATGTGCCTCAATCGAAACTAGAAGTATGCGTGTTTTGTAATAGTTGGTTTCGGAGTTTGAGAGTGTTAGAAATATATACATATATATGTTCGTAGATATGTTAAATCAGTTGACTAGATTCCATGAAATAAGCTTATTAAATAATAGTTTTCCTAGGGTAGAATTATATCTTGTGAGGTTTCGTAGTTAACGTCTCGGAACCCTTTTAGATTCCTCATTTCCGTCCTTCCGACCGTTCTCGGTTTACCTTCTAAATGGTTGGGACTAGAAAATGAGACTGCATGTATATATATGTGTAAGTAACACGTAAATATAAAATAAAGTCACCTAAACTATTTGTGGTTAACCTAACCTACTAACTAAACTAAACTAAAATGTTTGGCCTTAAAATGACTAAAATACTATCATTTTGCTTATAGCCGAGATATAGCGTGTCATTCAAAGGTCTACGAACTATGTATAATATCTATGTATGTTTTTATTGTATTAATTTATTAAGATGTCCGATAACATGAGTGCTAAGCAGGCAGTTTAAATTTAAGAAGTCTTAGATCCTAGGTCTCCCTTTAAATGTCTTTTGAAACCATTTATCAGACGCTAATCCCCAAAAAGGTTTTCACTCAAAATATTTTGGAAGTATTTTCTATGTTCCCGGATAATGTGACAATAGAAAACTGTCGCAAATATACCACAGACCTTTCTAGGGTCAAACGGTAAAGATGCTTAAGGACGTAAGGCGATTTGGAAAGTTTGAGAGCGGCTGTAAGAAGCTGAGACAGGGCGACAGAATTATTTGTAAAAGAGGAAACGAGCCACTTCAAGGAATGGGTTTTGGAATTTTTCGTTACTGTCTTGATATTTTTTACTTTTGAAAATGTATCCTTTTGAGAATCTGCCCTTTTAATGATGTGTTTTTAGAGTTCTATACCCAAAGGGCAAAAAACAGAACCATATGCATTTGACTTCGCTGTCCATCCGTCTGTCATGTCTGTCTGTCTGTCAAGAGGCTGTATCCCAGAAACCGTGATAGCCAGAGAGCTGATATTTTCCCAGCTTGTATTTGTTTTGTATTGTATTTGTAATTGTATTTGTTTTGTTGTGTGGTTGACTTTCTTTTATGTCAAAAGGAAGCTGTGAATTTTTATGGTGATAGTTTTACATCCATGCATAAGTTACGTTTTTCCCATTATTTATGAGCGGTTCAGCTGTTCTTGCGAAATCCTTTGTTTTCTATAAACCTTTATACTCTTGATTGTTGGCACTTGATGGAACTTGTTAAAATACATTATGAAAAATCACTCACTTGTACTATACAAAGTATAATTATACCTAAGTGGTTTTGGACAATGCTTAGCAAAACTTGGGGAAAGATGATTACTTTTTCTAGTATTGAGGGTAGAAATAATCCAATAAATGAAAGATCACAAAAATAGGCAGAGCCGTTCGTGAATGGTCTGACAGCACAACTACAAAATAAAATAGTGTATTTTCTATTTCTATTTCATGTTTTAATCACAAAAATAGATTCCGCCATTCTAGAGTTACAAATGGACGACTATTAAATGACTATAATTAATACCAATATAATCAAATTTGGTTGATAACAATTCAACGAACCACAGAGCAATAGAAATTATTTAGAAATCTCGCTCAGATCATTACTATAACAATGCTGCATCATTAAAATAAATTTAAAATGAAATTTTCAACCATCTTTCATCCTCAGAGAGAAAAAAGATAATTCTAAATTAAAAGTCGATACCATTAACATCTGAAAAGTTTTTTGTGCAGTAAAGCTCTTTGTCTGGGTCATCAGACTTTTTCTTGTAGATTATTATGAGATCACGTCTCTTTTCCACAACAGTAGGCAGAGTCTTTTCAGTTACTGCAAGTTTGGCATTTAGACAATTTTTTTCATTTACTTACTTGTACGTTTTCGTCTTGCTTTAGAATGTCCAAAAATCTCTAAGTCGTTGTAAAATAGTGATCTAATTTTCTCCAGTATGTTTGGTATATCTCTGGTGAGCTTTCGGAAAATAGGGCGTAACTATAAATTTACATAAAGTACTGGACAGACTATAATACTTTCTTTATTACGAATGCGCTAACATTGAACATATTAATTAGGGATAAAGGAACCAGATTGGTATCAAAGGAGACCAATCACGACGTCACGAGCCGAACTGATGTTTGTTGAAATTGATTAGAGCGCTTTTGTTACGTCGGTTGGACTACGAGGAAAAATATTCCCCGTGCACCCACCAGTGGGGCGTAGCGGTGGGACCACGGGTAATAGCCCCCAATACCAAATTGTTCAATGGTTCAGTTACACAACACGTTCAATTTTACAAGCTTGTAGTAACTTGCTATGAGCATATCCCAGAAATTCTATCTGTTTACGACTAAATGAGAGTTTTTTCGGTTCTTGGATTTGTAGTGTAATAGAGAAATTATATAACAGGAGACCAGACAGTTAGAAAGTTTTTATTATAGTTATGACGAAAAGTCATGATGATGTGTAGTGGATTGAGGGTCACTATCACAGTCTATTATCCTATTGACAGTGTTTTTTTAGTTGGTGGGACAATGACCGGCCGCTTCACGGTTTGCTTGAAGAACCCGGGCAGGAAAGAGGACGAAAACACGGGCAGGACGTTCCAAGTTTCTCTGGTTCTACAAAAAAATGACCATTTGAAGATTCTCTCCAGTATATAAGAGAAGCACTTTTGTCCGCCACGAGTTGTTTTGGATCGAAAAGAGAGGGTGGGAATAATTTAAAGACGAAATGCCACAGACGGTCATCCATATCAAGATCGAAGGTAGAATAAGGTTTTTGAAGCAGTGACCGTTTATAGAACACTGAGAAAGGCGTAGCCAACCCAATTTTTTTCTTTGCAATATGCCAACTACGTACTTTTGTACATCATCCTCGTCAGAATTTCTGATAATCCCAAGATTTTGCTGATATATTTATCGCGACATAATATGTAAAGTTCATTGCTCAGCACATCTGAACTCAAAGCGGAGTCGCGGATGTAAATGTGAAAAAGAAGGCTTATCAATATGCCCATATAAAAAGCTTTTATCAACTCCTTGGATTGGAGGCTTTGAATTGAGTTATCAACTTATCCTTGTCATGTTTTTGGAACTTGGTGAAGCCGTACTTGGAATAATGAGATTTAAATTCGGAAGGTATTAATTTGTAATTAAAGTGTAGCTTTGTACCAGTTGACTGATAGGTGAGAATGATGAACCATAGGAAATCAATAACAGGGTTTGGAAGATCACTATTGCGTTCAAGATGCTGAAAAAATGCCATAATTCTGAGCAGCGTGGTAGCGTATACTTGTATTACTGATGTGAACTTTAATTTTGTCAAAAGAAACGAATACAGAACAGTCTTTTTAAGCAGTTATATCTACTAAACCATCGTTATCTATAATGTAGTAAAGTTGTACTACACAACTAGATTATAGATTATGATGTTTAGTTGCATAACAAGGCCATGTAAACTTTGTAATAAAATTACTAACAAAATAAATTCATAAAAACTATCAATAAATTTTCCCCTACCTCTATCTAAACGTCACTACCACGTTCAGTCATAAAAAAGCTAAAAAATTGCAAGCAAACAAAAAATATGTCAAACTACCCTTACAAAGGCACAATTTCTACGACATCAGCAAAGTTTTAATCGGGAATTACAGTTTTATCTGCGATATTCTCGTATATATCGGCAAGTGAAAGGCATGAAGCCAGCGATGCGCAGTATTTATGTACCTACTGCATGGTAGATAAAAATCCAATACGAGGGTAGTACGAGACCTGAAACGACAGTTTACCTTATTTAATGTTATTGGGTGTATTTTTTCTAATAAAAGTAAGATAAAGGGCTGGGAAAATTGAAAATCCTTTCTCTTGGAAATGACGATGAAGATATCAGAACATAAAGTTATTTGAAAAGATTCTTTGTTTTTGGTATGCCTAGGTTCAAATAACAGATTTAAAAAAAATTCACAAACAAGCTATGCGAGTAATATTCAAATCTGCTGAACGCAGGCCTCATACGAAACGACCTGTTGACTAGTCGCCGAGGCTAGGCAAAAAAAAAGAAAATTTAGATTTAATTAGGGTCCATAAATAGAGAGAGACCGACGACGGCCAGCAGCGGACTGGGCTTATCCCACAATGTATGAAATTAATGACATTTCCCACTTTTAACTTCGTGAAGTAGTAGCTGGGCAAGATAATACGTAAATTCAAAAACATAGATACATGTACAATTTCCTTGGGGTTATTCTTTCGAGGGCGACCCCAGGACTCCCGGCCGTAGGCAGATTGTAAGGCATCGTGTGGTTTTTTTAGATGTTTCACACAGCTGGTGATTAACATTAAAACTTGCATTCCGCAGAATTGACCACAAGATCTAGGGCCTATATACATGTGAATTTTTGAAAAGGGCTTGAATGGCCAAATCCGAAACTATAAGGAATAGCTAAAAATGCTCAAAGGAGTCACGAGCCCGATTTTGATAGAACTCAAAACCTCATCATTAGATTTTTGAAAAACCAATAATCCTAGGTGGGAATCGAACCAATTAATTTAAAAAAAAAACACACTTTTATGATACGATACGATACGATAGTGTCGCTGATAAGGATCAAATTCTGCGCAGTATAAGGCAAATTTAAGAGGATTATTGGTTTTTCAAAAATCTAATGATGAGGTTTTAAGTTTCATCAAAATCGGGCTCGTGACTCCTTTGAGCATTTTTCACTCTTCCTTATAGTTTCGGATTTGGTCATCCAATCCCTTTTGAAAAATTAACCCTGTAAAGATAGAGTCTCCAAGTCCTGATAGACATCCTGCGGTGAACCCCATAGATCTAATCGGTTAAATACCAAGGGTTCATGTCAGATTTGAAATGCATTATTCTTTAGTACTTGCAATCTTATAAAGCGAACATTAAATAATATTTCTTGCCCTAGTTTAACAGGCTAATAAGTACAACACGAGTTGAGATAATAAATTACTTGACTCAGATTATCTACAGCGAGCTTTCATAAATTCTATCTGTTTACGACTAAATGAGAGTTTTTTCGGTTCTTGGATTTGTAGTGTAATAGAGAAATTATATAACAGGAGACCAGACAGTTAGAAAGTTTTTATTATAGTTATGACGAAAAGTCATGATGATGTGTAGTGGATTGAGGGTCACTATCACAGTCTATTATCCTATTGACAGTGTTTTTTTAGTTGGTGGGACAATGACCGGCCGCTTCACGGTTTGCTTGAAGAACCCGGGCAGGAAAGAGGACGAAAACACGGGCAGGACGTTCCAAGTTTCTCTGGTTCTACAAAAAAATGACCATTTGAAGATTCTCTCCAGTATATAAGAGAAGCACTTTTGTCCGCCACGAGTTGTTTTGGATCGAAAAGAGAGGGTGGGAATAATTTAAAGACGAAATGCCACAGACGGTCATCCATATCAAGATCGAAGGTAGAATAAGGTTTTTGAAGCAGTGACCGTTTATAGAACACTGAGAAAGGCGTAGCCAACCCAATTTTTTTCTTTGCAATATGCCAACTACGTACTTTTGTACATCATCCTCGTCAGAATTTCTGATAATCCCAAGATTTTGCTGATATATTTATCGCGACATAATATGTAAAGTTCATTGCTCAGCACATCTGAACTCAAAGCGGAGTCGCGGATGTAAATGTGAAAAAGAAGGCTTATCAATATGCCCATATAAAAAGCTTTTATCAACTCCTTGGATTGGAGGCTTTGAATTGAGTTATCAACTTATCCTTGTCATGTTTTTGGAACTTGGTGAAGCCGTACTTGGAATAATGAGATTTAAATTCGGAAGGTATTAATTTGTAATTAAAGTGTAGCTTTGTACCAGTTGACTGATAGGTGAGAATGATGAACCATAGGAAATCAATAACAGGGTTTGGAAGATCACTATTGCGTTCAAGATGCTGAAAAAATGCCATAATTCTGAGCAGCGTGGTAGCGTATACTTGTATTACTGATGTGAACTTTAATTTTGTCAAAAGAAACGAATACAGAACAGTCTTTTTAAGCAGTTATATCTACTAAACCATCGTTATCTATAATGTAGTAAAGTTGTACTACACAACTAGATTATAGATTATGATGTTTAGTTGCATAACAAGGCCATGTAAACTTTGTAATAAAATTACTAACAAAATAAATTCATAAAAACTATCAATAAATTTTCCCCTACCTCTATCTAAACGTCACTACCACGTTCAGTCATAAAAAAGCTAAAAAATTGCAAGCAAACAAAAAATATGTCAAACTACCCTTACAAAGGCACAATTTCTACGACATCAGCAAAGTTTTAATCGGGAATTACAGTTTTATCTGCGATATTCTCGTATATATCGGCAAGTGAAAGGCATGAAGCCAGCGATGCGCAGTATTTATGTACCTACTGCATGGTAGATAAAAATCCAATACGAGGGTAGTACGAGACCTGAAACGACAGTTTACCTTATTTAATGTTATTGGGTGTATTTTTTCTAATAAAAGTAAGATAAAGGGCTGGGAAAATTGAAAATCCTTTCTCTTGGAAATGACGATGAAGATATCAGAACATAAAGTTATTTGAAAAGATTCTTTGTTTTTGGTATGCCTAGGTTCAAATAACAGATTTAAAAAAAATTCACAAACAAGCTATGCGAGTAATATTCAAATCTGCTGAACGCAGGCCTCATACGAAACGACCTGTTGACTAGTCGCCGAGGCTAGGCAAAAAAAAAGAAAATTTAGATTTAATTAGGGTCCATAAATAGAGAGAGACCGACGACGGCCAGCAGCGGACTGGGCTTATCCCACAATGTATGAAATTAATGACATTTCCCACTTTTAACTTCGTGAAGTAGTAGCTGGGCAAGATAATACGTAAATTCAAAAACATAGATACATGTACAATTTCCTTGGGGTTATTCTTTCGAGGGCGACCCCAGGACTCCCGGCCGTAGGCAGATTGTAAGGCATCGTGTGGTTTTTTTAGATGTTTCACACAGCTGGTGATTAACATTAAAACTTGCATTCCGCAGAATTGACCACAAGATCTAGGGCCTATATACATGTGAATTTTTGAAAAGGGCTTGAATGGCCAAATCCGAAACTATAAGGAATAGCTAAAAATGCTCAAAGGAGTCACGAGCCCGATTTTGATAGAACTCAAAACCTCATCATTAGATTTTTGAAAAACCAATAATCCTAGGTGGGAATCGAACCAATTAATTTAAAAAAAAAACACACTTTTATGATACGATACGATACGATAGTGTCGCTGATAAGGATCAAATTCTGCGCAGTATAAGGCAAATTTAAGAGGATTATTGGTTTTTCAAAAATCTAATGATGAGGTTTTAAGTTTCATCAAAATCGGGCTCGTGACTCCTTTGAGCATTTTTCACTCTTCCTTATAGTTTCGGATTTGGTCATCCAATCCCTTTTGAAAAATTAACCCTGTAAAGATAGAGTCTCCAAGTCCTGATAGACATCCTGCGGTGAACCCCATAGATCTAATCGGTTAAATACCAAGGGTTCATGTCAGATTTGAAATGCATTATTCTTTAGTACTTGCAATCTTATAAAGCGAACATTAAATAATATTTCTTGCCCTAGTTTAACAGGCTAATAAGTACAACACGAGTTGAGATAATAAATTACTTGACTCAGATTATCTACAGCGAGCTTTCATAAATTCTATCTGTTTACGACTAAATGAGAGTTTTTTCGGTTCTTGGATTTGTAGTGTAATAGAGAAATTATATAACAGGAGACCAGACAGTTAGAAAGTTTTTATTATAGTTATGACGAAAAGTCATGATGATGTGTAGTGGATTGAGGGTCACTATCACAGTCTATTATCCTATTGACAGTGTTTTTTTAGTTGGTGGGACAATGACCGGCCGCTTCACGGTTTGCTTGAAGAACCCGGGCAGGAAAGAGGACGAAAACACGGGCAGGACGTTCCAAGTTTCTCTGGTTCTACAAAAAAATGACCATTTGAAGATTCTCTCCAGTATATAAGAGAAGCACTTTTGTCCGCCACGAGTTGTTTTGGATCGAAAAGAGAGGGTGGGAATAATTTAAAGACGAAATGCCACAGACGGTCATCCATATCAAGATCGAAGGTAGAATAAGGTTTTTGAAGCAGTGACCGTTTATAGAACACTGAGAAAGGCGTAGCCAACCCAATTTTTTTCTTTGCAATATGCCAACTACGTACTTTTGTACATCATCCTCGTCAGAATTTCTGATAATCCCAAGATTTTGCTGATATATTTATCGCGACATAATATGTAAAGTTCATTGCTCAGCACATCTGAACTCAAAGCGGAGTCGCGGATGTAAATGTGAAAAAGAAGGCTTATCAATATGCCCATATAAAAAGCTTTTATCAACTCCTTGGATTGGAGGCTTTGAATTGAGTTATCAACTTATCCTTGTCATGTTTTTGGAACTTGGTGAAGCCGTACTTGGAATAATGAGATTTAAATTCGGAAGGTATTAATTTGTAATTAAAGTGTAGCTTTGTACCAGTTGACTGATAGGTGAGAATGATGAACCATAGGAAATCAATAACAGGGTTTGGAAGATCACTATTGCGTTCAAGATGCTGAAAAAATGCCATAATTCTGAGCAGCGTGGTAGCGTATACTTGTATTACTGATGTGAACTTTAATTTTGTCAAAAGAAACGAATACAGAACAGTCTTTTTAAGCAGTTATATCTACTAAACCATCGTTATCTATAATGTAGTAAAGTTGTACTACACAACTAGATTATAGATTATGATGTTTAGTTGCATAACAAGGCCATGTAAACTTTGTAATAAAATTACTAACAAAATAAATTCATAAAAACTATCAATAAATTTTCCCCTACCTCTATCTAAACGTCACTACCACGTTCAGTCATAAAAAAGCTAAAAAATTGCAAGCAAACAAAAAATATGTCAAACTACCCTTACAAAGGCACAATTTCTACGACATCAGCAAAGTTTTAATCGGGAATTACAGTTTTATCTGCGATATTCTCGTATATATCGGCAAGTGAAAGGCATGAAGCCAGCGATGCGCAGTATTTATGTACCTACTGCATGGTAGATAAAAATCCAATACGAGGGTAGTACGAGACCTGAAACGACAGTTTACCTTATTTAATGTTATTGGGTGTATTTTTTCTAATAAAAGTAAGATAAAGGGCTGGGAAAATTGAAAATCCTTTCTCTTGGAAATGACGATGAAGATATCAGAACATAAAGTTATTTGAAAAGATTCTTTGTTTTTGGTATGCCTAGGTTCAAATAACAGATTTAAAAAAAAATCACAAACAAGCTATGCGAGTAATATTCAAATCTGCTGAACGCAGGCCTCATACGAAACGACCTGTTGACTAGTCGCCGAGGCTAGGCAAAAAAAAAGAAAATTTAGATTTAATTAGGGTCCATAAATAGAGAGAGACCGACGACGGCCAGCAGCGGACTGGGCTTATCCCACAATGTATGAAATTAATGACATTTCCCACTTTTAACTTCGTGAAGTAGTAGCTGGGCAAGATAATACGTAAATTCAAAAACATAGATACATGTACAATTTCCTTGGGGTTATTCTTTCGAGGGCGACCCCAGGACTCCCGGCCGTAGGCAGATTGTAAGGCATCGTGTGGTTTTTTTAGATGTTTCACACAGCTGGTGATTAACATTAAAACTTGCATTCCGCAGAATTGACCACAAGATCTAGGGCCTATATACATGTGAATTTTTGAATAGGGCTTGAATGGCCAAATCCGAAACTATAAGGAATAGCTAAAAATGCTCAAAGGAGTCACGAGCCCGATTTTGATAGAACTCAAAACCTCATCATTAGATTTTTGAAAAACCAATAATCCTAGGTGGGAATCGAACCAATTAATTTAAAAAAAAAAACACACTTTTATGATACGATACGATACGATAGTGTCGCTGATAAGGATCAAATTCTGCGCAGTATAAGGCAAATTTAAGAGGATTATTGGTTTTTCAAAAATCTAATGATGAGGTTTTAAGTTTCATCAAAATCGGGCTCGTGACTCTTTTGAGCATTTTTCACTCTTCCTTATAGTTTCGGATTTAGTCATCCAATCCCTTTTGAAAAATTAACCCTGTAAAGATAGAGTCTCCAAGTCCTGATAGACATCCTGCGGTGAACCCCATAGATCTAATCGGTTAAATACCAAGGGTTCATGTCAGATTTGAAATGCATTATTCTTTAGTACTTGCAATCTTATAAAGCGAACATTAAATAATATTTCTTGCCCTAGTTTAACAGGCTAATAAGTACAACACGAGTTGAGATAATAAATTACTTGACTCAGATTATCTACAGCGAGCTTTCATAAAGTTGTATTAAAGTTTTCATCTCTCCGTTATAAAGCTATCGACTTGACGAAGGCTTTAGTGCCACTTAGGAGATCTGAGTTGTACTATCACGATAAGTAAGGATTCATTGCTTTAAAGTTACCGTCTAAGTTGTTATGGAATAACTTTAAAGAGGAAGTGTCTTTGAAATATCTTATAATGTGTATTCAAAGTTTTATGGACACAGTGTCATCTTGTCCAATTTAAGCTAATACAAGCTATGGATTCTTACATTCATACATACATATACTCACGCCTTTATCCCCGAAGGGGTAGGCAGAGGCCTATACCGGCCCACATTTCACCGTGTACAATTCGGTCCCACGTAACAGGTGGTGAGCCCATCGCCGTGTTGAAATGGACCGCCGACGTCAGAGCCTCGTCCGTTGTTCAGCAGGTGCACGAGCTTGCACGTGAGGTTGACTTGGGCCCGGAGGTGTTGGTAGGGCCCCACTACACCCTGGATTCTTAACCACTGAAAAATAGATATTCTTAATATAAGACATTCAATACCCGAAACAAAGGCTTGTGAATCACACATTTATTATCCGGGATTCGAACCAAGCATAGCAGTTGCATCCATTACCAGTTCTCCAACGAGACAGTAATAAGCAAGAGCAATAAAGTAGGCTAAAATAGACAATTAGTGGTTTTTACTTTTTAAAGAATCGGTACTCTATAATTATAAATACCTCAGAGCAGCATGGAGCTTATCTCAATAAACAAGCTATCTAATGCGAATTACTGGAATTGGATCATAATAATCTCCATACATACAGAGTACTTAAAATGTATTTGCTACCTTGTACACTGTCTCAGAGTAGATTACTTTAAGGCAGTGTAAGGCATCGTAGCAAATAGCTACGAAGCTACAAAATTCGTAGGTGTGCTACGACGTAGGTCCTCGCCGCGTTGCATTATTTGCAGACCTAATTGTCAGAATCCCGAGTCGAGAAATACATACTACTCAGACTCACCATATGCATTTCCTTTATCTATGAAGGAATAGAGAAAGTTATGGTATTATACACTCATTTTGTGTATCCACCCACCCACCATTCAGGCAATAGATGGTGAGTCTATTGCCGTGTTGAAGATGAATAGGCGTTGGTTGTGACTCCCCATTCCAGTACATTTTCTATAATACATCCAACTCGGTTAGTGACTGTTATTACACTGTCAACCAGTACTACTTGCTGAACGTGCCCTACTCGACTTGTGAAACACTCAGGTAGCATGACAAGAACTAAATAAAACCGCTCGATCCCTATTTACGTATATCTAGCTCCTCCCCCTCAGAAGGCTACCAAAGTCCCAGGCTATCATACAGACTTTAGTTCCCATCGCACCTTCGCCTAAGGGTTTGAGTAAAACCCCCTTTAAATAAAGTATACCTAAATCTAAAAAGTATACACTTTTTCTGTTGAAATAGTAAACTCTAAATAGAATACTTTTTTAAAATACAGTTTTTAACTGTAATCCTCTTCGTAGTATTATTTGAAATAATACACTCGTAGCGGGTGAAAATTTTAATTTCATTAACATTATGGAATATTATTTTTCATGGAATTTCAACTTTATTGCGTTTGTTATTAGGTTCATAATAGTTCCAATATCATTCACAATATTTGTTTCATAACTTCAATGTTTATTGCTAGTATTGATTATTGGGGTTAAACCTTGCGAGTTCGATAGTGAATATAAAATTAAAGATATGCGTGTTAGTTTGGTCAGCGATATGTTATTAAATAGCAAATGAATGTATTAAATTATTTTATCGACTGCAGCAAAACAAAACCCACTTCTTGTTCTAGGTCAACCGAAACTGGCTAAGAGCCTTCCCCAGACATACAACAGACTAAATAAATAGTGTAGATGAACGTAAAATACGAGTAGAAAGGCTCTCGGTGAAAATGATACAAAGGTTTTACTTACGTTTTCATCTCGAGAGTCATCGCAAGAAAATTTGCAAAGTTAATTACCCAAACTCAAACGTGGTAAAGGGTAGAGCAGTTTACAAATTTGTCAAAGTAAATAATTGCTCTTTGAAATTAATTATTATGAAAGGGAAAATTGCATATGACAGGCAATATAATATATAAGAATTGACATTGTTTTCAACCCTCGACGAAAAGGGAGGGTTTTAATATCCTATGTGTTAAGATCTTATGTTTTATAACTACTAAAGTTGCAAACAGGTTTGCTTGCTATATCTTGTATACAAATATCGATACGATTTTTTTTGTTAGAGAGGTTCTTGCAGAGGCCATAAATGATATCTTTAAAATATATAGCTAATAGATTTATGACTGCTGAAGAGGTTTACAAAATTTAAAAATATTTTTTTTGTATATTGGTAGAATTTACTATTACTTGGATACTATCCATTTATATTATAATAGTTATTTTACACAGGCCCTCTAACATTTTCAGAATACGAAACACTTTCCGTCATAACAATAATTGGCTTTCTAACAACGTAAGTAGAAAATCTTACCAAGAAATACAAATTTATAATTAAGAGTCGACTTATGATTATTATGACAAAGGCATTGTCTCAGCAACCTCGTTATAACGAACAAATATGAGTTGCGGTCTGTAAAACGAGTTGGCGGCTTCTCTAAGTATTGTTGCCTGAGAAGTTGTTAGAAAATGTGTTGATGGGCTTTAACAAGAGGTTATTAAGTCAAAGGGTTTTATTGTGTCTCTGTACGTATCTTGTTAATGTTCACAGATGTAAGAGTTTTTAAATTTAATTATTTATTGTATAAAGTATATCACCGTAAAATTGTAAAACTGAGTAAGTGCAAGACCTGGATGGTTTCCTACCAAAAAACGTCGGGAACTTCGCAACCCCTTACATCTAAAGTCCCTGTGACTTAATTAGTTTTCAATGCGTGTACGGAAGTCGGTTCGAGTTGTCGACATTTGGTATTACTGCCTCGTTCTTTTAGATTGTGTTGTCATGATTAATAGGTATAGCCATTTTTGTTTCAATCAATAGACCATCGTAGGTATTTGAAACGAATTTTGTCAACTGGGGTCTCCTACGCCGATTTGATTAAATTCTTTCCCAACATCTTGTGAAAACCTTTGAAATACGTAAATAAACAGAATTCGCAAAATCAAACCTTTGTATATTATGATGAACGCACTGCTTGAATTTTTATCGTTTTTAAGGTTCCGTACCCAAAGGTGTTTAAAGACATTTTTTATGATTTCGTGACAAAATGGACAGCTTTTCGATTTTCTACTATACTTGTGTCATAAGGATCCCTATACAGAGCATTAGCTATTGGATGAAGGTTTATTAGGATGATTTAAGATTATTAATGACAGTCATAAAAAGGAGTAGGCGGTTCCATTAGTGAGTAGTCATAATTGCTACGTGTCATTAATTTAACGGCGGTTTGATAGGTGATAAAGCAATTTTCATTAAATGGATAAATCTATAGTACGTTACAGGAATAGGTATCATGTTTTTACATTTCTCCGGAATTCGTATTCGTCCGGTATGTGGGTGCGTACGTTCGTCTGAATTATTTGGTAGCGCCACTATAACTCCCAAACGACTTGGAGGATCCCTGCGATAGGGTTACATGACAACATGACGAAGGTCGAAGGTTATGTTATTGTTGGGACATGTCTGGGGAAGATTCTATGCCACTTACCTACTGCACCCTTAGCGGTGTTAAGCATTTACATACATATAGTCACGCCTTTTAAGCAATTTACACTTATATAATTTACACCATCTTCCCTAAGATTGTGAATTTCAGCAAAATCTTTTGAACTGTTTATCCTTGAAAGAGTAGCAAACATGTAAACATCCATACTTACAAACTTTCACATATTAAAAGAAAATAAATAAATATTTGTGGACATTCTAGCCCAAATTAAGCTAATATAAGCTTGTGCTATGGGATCTAGATGTCTGATAGACATGCTTATTTATTTCTAAGTACATACATTTTATACATAGAAAACACCCAAACTCCGAAACAAACATTTTGTGAATTACGCAAATATTTAGACCGACCCGAGAATCGAACCCAGGCAGGACCTCAAGCGTGGCAGACGGTTCCACTACCGACCGCGCCACCGAGGTAGTCAAATAGAAACGATAGTGAGACTTCGATTGAACTCTATCCCGCAAGGACCATTTGCTCAGGTTAGGGCCGCGCAATACGATTATCACGTACAACAGTCAAACTTCCCACCCATTGTAACTAAGCTATTTATATGCGGGCGAGTTTTGAATTAATATGCCCGCTTAGCCGTCTAGACGTCTGGTTATATCGACCACAGATAAAGTTAGCTGCATTTTAAGTAATTAGCATAGACGATACATTTATAATATACATAATAAATAGTCACACTTTTGTCTCTGAAAAGGTAGGTAGAAGTATTCTTCTCTTTATGCCAACATTTCGATATTGCATTTTGTTTCGCGTAATAATATGTTGAGCAATAGCAATATAAATTGCGTAGAGAAGGGAAACTGGATATGAAACCCGGTTTTCAGTAAAATGACAATCGATAAGCCAAGTTTAAGACTTTATGGGCGGCTTGAACTTGAATTTCCCTGGCTATTTCAACACGGTAATAGGCTCACCATCTATTACGTACAACAAAAAACTATAAGGTGAAATGTTAGCGTATACTGTGCCTCTCTCTGCCTACCCCTTCGGGGATAAAGCCGTGACTATATGTATGTTGACCATTGCTCACCACATACCTATGCGATGTTAAAATAGAATGGCACTGTTTTCTACTATTTGCTGATGAATTTTTGTGACACTTATTTCATCATTCTATTAGATTATGTACATAATTTTTCGTATTATCTATAGGTACGAAAAACTATGGACATTACACATAATGATTAGTAATCGTTCGTAAATGGTATTTCTTCTGATGAGTTGAATTTCGTTGTTTAATTCCATTGAGTTCTAACGTTTTGTTTTCTTTTTTCAGGTAAATTTCTACTGAATTAAGAGTGAGTTACAGGGTAGGCCCTGCAACACCAGTCTCTAAGGTAAGATGATTTTAAGGTTTAAAAATACAAAAAGGGTAGGTAACTGAACTTTCATGGCAGTTTAGATTACAGTAATAAGTTAAACATAGGTACTTATTTTAACTACCTTTGAACTACGTAATTTATAAGGATGATTTAAACAATTAAATACACAAGGAAGCTTTGCAAAAATTAAAAATGACCAAAAAATGTATTAGGGCTTGCTTACAGGAAATGACTAAAACCACGAAATGGACTTCTAAATCAATTCTTAAAACATAGTCAGACTCTTGAATTACAGTCACACTTCAGTCTCAAAAATGTGTAAAGCATAAATTACAAATGGTACCAATAGTCAGACTCAAAAATTTATCAAGACTTTAAGTTATAGTCTCAGACTTACTGTTAACATCAAACAGCACTCAAGAATCAATTTCGTGGTAATATCCTTTGAAACGTATTAGATTAATACTAAATACCTTTAGGGATTACGCCAAGTTTCAGGTACGTTTTTCGAAAAATTCATTGAAGAACTTTCCTTGGGTGTAACTTTGCCATCCAACTTTATGAACTTTCGATCTGACAAGTGTCACGGGCATCTGAGGTTCAAGTCTTGTAATTATCTTGGCATCTAGGAAGGATAGGCGTTTAGATTTTGCAAGACAGCAGACTGATTCGGAAGACTTTATAACTGTAGAGAAGAAAAGGCGAAAGTCTTCCCGTCGAAACCAATGTGGTACCGGTGTAGCGGGGCCGAACATGTTGCTGCGTCCGGCTATGGCGACGACGCAACTATATGTATCTCGTTTGCATCATGACACCAAGGCCGAGGAATTAGTCGAATACATTAACGTAAAGACTAACTGTACCGTGAGGGTGGAAAAACTAGTCTCGTATCGTAACGTCGACTTCAGTTCTTTTACGGTGCGGGTTCCGACTCAAAATCTGTCCACCTTCCTGAGTGAAGAATTTTGGCCGAAGGGTGTAGTGTACCGCCGCTTCAGGGGAACATTGCAAGCCAAGCAGCGCAGCACACTGACGCCGTATAATTCGTGTGCATTAAATACTATGTGAACTAGATTGCTTTCATATTATGTATTAGTTTAAGTATATTAAGTTTGTTTTTGTGTATTGTTATTTTATGGGCCTTGTTGCTTGAATTAAATGATTATTATTATTATTATTATTATTATTATTAATAATTTTATTCAGGTCGCGAATTCTCGATAAAAAAGACTTTGGCACACTAAGTGGCGGCATTCTGCGCCTGGCTGCCTCTTAGCACCGACTTCAATTTTATTAACCACATATTTAATTATTTCTAACTAGCTAATGCGCGTGGCTTCGCCTGCGTGAAATTTGGTTTCCGTTCCCGCTTCCCGTGGGAACATTTTCCCGGAATAAAAAGTAGCCAATGTCTTATTACGGACTATACTTATATATCCCTGTAACAAATTTTAGTCCGATCCATTCAGCTGTTAGCGTGTTATAATATTAGTAGCATAATACGTACCTATAAATTTTTATTAAGTAAATTTATTTACAATATTTTTAGTTTGGAAGTTAGGTTTTTGTACATATTTTTTAATAAACCATAGATAAAATATGTACTGTGCAATACAGTTGTGAAATATGTGAAAAAAAATTTTAGGCACAATTGGTATTTCATTTCATTTTCAAATCTACACCTATCGACATCGAGTTACGTACGCCTAGAAAAGGAGGACAATTAAAAAAACAGACAGACTTTCCTATATTAGTAAGGAACTAAAGACTGATAGAAAATGGATAACATCATCTAACCACTAGGGATGTGCCCTTATTGACACTCTAGTCAAAATGTCCTACAAGTTTGACAGGGGTACTTGACAACTTTAAGTGAAGTTTGGACATGCCTACATGCAAATGGAATTTATGTAATCGTTAATTAAATCCTACTAATATAAATAAATGCGTAAGTAACTTTGACTATCTGTTACTCTTCCACTAATGAACTTTTAAACCGATTTTGACTTTCGAAATTTAATCCATAGGGCTCAGTTTATAGAACTAAAGGCAGATGATGTTTACCGAACAAGAAAGTGAGGCCATGTTAGCAAATACTAAATCATAAAGTACACTGCGTAGACTCTCTAGAAGTGAATACATGATGACGGCATTATTCATGACTAGCTGACGCCCGCAGCTTTGCCCGCGTAAAATTAGTTCCCGTGTCCGCTTCCCGTAGAAACGTATTCCCGGGATAAAAAGTAGCCTATGTGTTATTCCAGACTAAAATGAATTCCTGTACCAAATTTCAGCCAGATCCGTTTAGCTGTTCAAGCGTGAAAGAGTAACAAACATCCAAACATTCGCATTTATAATAGTAGAAAGATTAGTAGGATAAATAGAAATCACTCTTTACGTGTGAACATTATTCAGCACCGCCTCATTACAGTAGTCACTTTTGAATTTAGTATTTGCTTTTTTGACTTCACTTTATTGTTCGGTGAGCGTCAACAGCCTTTAGTTCTATAAATCTGTGACATAAGGCATGAAATATTGGATGAGATATTTGAAAACTGATTAAGCAACATGGGTTTGCGTTGACATCGGTAGATTTGAGCTATGTACCTATGTCACTGTCAAAGCCAGGGGAATAACCTAGTCACCTTATAAATATGAAATCCGCTCACAACTTATTTTTATGCAAAACACTGCACAGTTTGTGTGAAAATGTACTTTACATATTTCATAAAGTCCAAAAGAATATAAAAGAGACATTTACTTACATTCATGCATTTCATAAGCGTCACAAAGTTCTATAAAAATAAAAAGGTTTTGTGGAATTTTAAGTAATTCCATTGCCGTAGGTACATACTTTTGTGAATAAAAATCAGTTGATTAGAGTTATCTTTTTACATTTTTCTTATATTCTGGGTCCCAGAAATCTCGTATCCATCCGAAAATCGTAAATAAGTCCTGGGGCTATCCTTCCGAGAGCGTAACCGGGACTACCAACCGAAGAAGAGGGATTGTCACTACCTCGATGGTGGACCAAAGGGTTTTAGCCTTTGGCCTAGGTAGGTAGTCCAGCATAGCGTCTATGAGTAGATTTCCACAATAAATGTAGAAAAAATCAGGCTAAGTGCGAGGCGAATTTGCGCACAGAGGGTTCCGTACCAAAAACGACAAAAAATCACGCTTATTGTATGGGAGCCCCCCTTGAATACCATTATTTTTCTGATTTTATTATTTTTGATAGCAAAGAATACTGAAATCGACGAAGGTTACGATCTATCTATTTCTGTTACGACTAAAAGTGGCAACAGAAATAATTATATCGTCGGTTAACATTTCAGCTCGCTAGCTATCACGGTTCCTGATCGGCCTCGTACGGACAGACGGACTGATGAATAAGGTCCCGTTTTTTTTTTTTTTTTTTTTTTTATTATATTCAGCTCGCCAAATTGACGTCGCCACCAGCCTGATGGTAAGAAAGCAGTGGCGCATCTAGCGATTGGGGGCCACTTCTTACAGTGGTCCTCAAGTTGGCGGCCCTGTGATGTGCCTCTTCACGCTCCTCTTGAAGAACCCGGGATTGTAAGATGAGGGAAAGACGTGTGCGGGCAGGTCGTTCCATGTTTTTATAGTTCGACAGAGAAACGATCTTTTGAAACGCTCGGTTCTGGCGAAGATTCTCTCCACTGTGTATGAGTGGCACCTCTGCCCGGCACGCGTTGTTCGGGATCGGAAAGGAGATGGTGGGATCAGGTTGAAGAGCTCTTCAGAACATTCGCCGTGATACATTCGATAGAAGGCAGCCAAGGACGCTATGGTTCTTCGCTGCGACAAAGGTTCGAGGCCTCCTGTCACCTCAGGACAACCAATTATTCGGATAGCACGTCTCTGCATAGCGTCAAGCGCGTCTAACAAGTACCTCGCGGAGTCATCCCAAAGGTGAGAACAGTACTCGACGCAGGGACGAATCTGCGTCTTGTACAGTAAACATCTCTGATGTGGCGTGAAATACCGTCTCACCTTATTCAGGATTCCCAGTTTCCGCGAGGCCAGACCAATACAGCTCTCTATGTAGTTTTTGTGATTGAGCTCACGCCGGACGTCTATACCGAGGATCTCCAGGTTGTCCTTTAGTGGAATTGTAATGCTCTGAAGAGAGGGCAGGGGTAGGAATGGGGACTTCTTAGCTGTAAACGCACACGCCTGTGTTTTTCTGGCATTGAACTCGACCAGGTTGTCTGAACCCCATTGGGCAATGCGGCCCAGGTCCAGATCGAGATCCGCCACGAGTTGTCGTCTCTTCTCATCCACGTCGCCTCGCCCTGCCGCTGGACGGCCAGAATAGCTCCCATGCAGAGTACTGTCATCCGCATAACAATGAATGCACCCAAGGGACAGCATGTCATTGATATGCAGAAGAAAGAGAGTTGGGGACAATACCGATCCCTGTGGTACCCCGGCATTTACCTGCAAAAAGCAGGAAGCCTGACCATCACAGAGGACCCGAATCCGTCGCCCGTTCAGGAAGCTGGCCAACCAGCGGCACAACTGATGCGATAAACCATATGACGGCAGCTTGGAAAGAAGCGACGCATGCCATACCCTATCAAAGGCTTTTGCGATGTCTAGGCCAATAGCCAGAGATTCGCCGTGCCTCTCCATAGCCTCACCCCAGGTGTGCGTTATGTACGCTAGGAGGTCACCCGTTGATCGTTTCGGCCTAAAGCCATATTGACGATCGTTAATTAACGAGTGATCCTCCAGATAGCGCATGAGCTGTTTGTTGATGATTAGCTCGAACACCTTATTAACACCTTATTGACAACTATTATAAAGTAAATAGGAAAAATCAGAAACAAGTATAGGAAATCATACAAACATTTGATTCCGATTCGAACGCATACACTTACAGCTGCGCCACCGAGGTAGACAATAAACTCATACTTATGGAATAAAATGTTATTATTCTAGTCTTTTTTTTTAACCTGAGGGAAAATCCATCATGGATGCCATGCCGGACTTCTACCGACTGAAAAACCTCACGTAACGCCCAACAGCCTATGGTTGGGAGGCCCGAGTAAGCCCTCGGAGGGATGTCCCAGGACTCCCAACAGACCTACGGCTACCACTGCGGCCTCGTCTAGGGGTTTTATTATTCTAGTCTGAGACGGTAAATATATTTAGTACAAGAAAGTAATTATACTTACGATTTGAGAGTCATTAGACGTTAAACATTATACTCTAAAAGGTTTAAAAGGTCATCAAAAGCCTTTTATGTTTTGTGTTAATTGAATAATGTTACTGTTTAGGTACAGAAGGTACATTCTATCCTAAAGTCGATGAACGATATTTGTAGGTCGACCTTTACGGTGATTTTATTGGACGCAATCAGTATGTGCTATTCTGTGTAAAAGTCGGTTTAATTTAAATTTTAGTCAAGAAAGCAAAGATACTTTAAATTACGACTTTATAGTTATTATTCTGTAAGAAAATGCTAAAAATAAATTTAAGTTTCATCCAGATTATTGGAAATCAAAGGTAAAAATGATTGAAGTATATTATATTTCTGTGCTAGTACACTTGCTCAGAGTAACAAGAGCATATATAATGGATCCAACATTTATGCGAAAACAAAGATTCCTTTGACGAAAAACCCTTTTAGGATGATGAATGAAATATAGACCGGTATTGATGAACAATACGCTAGGCGACTAAGCATCACAGAGTTGGGCATACGAGAGTTGTAACATCGATGTACAAATTGGATACACGCCTGCGAGCGACATGCTGTCATAGGTACTTTTGAATGTATTGTTTACACAAGAGTCAATGCTCAGCTGTTATGGCCTATGTCCTGAAATGAAAATTACTCGGATAATGATGATTATGTTCATAGTGACGGAGAATCCTGGGACATGCTTCCGAGGAACTTCTCAGAAGGAATGAGCACCAGGCGCTAGATCGAGAGGAAGTCCCGTGTGAATTTAGCCGGTTCGGACTCGGTGTAAAAAAAAAACAATTCTTTTGCTGTTTGACCGAAAAGAAAATACTACCTACCTGAATGTGTAAGTGTAGTTTGGATAAAAATAATCTTTAAATTATCTATCTATTTCACTGAATAAACAATAATCATATGAGACCATAGAGCAACACGATCTATGACGTTCACCGGGAGGGGAGGTGTCATATTGAGAGCTTTTCTTCTGTCAAAGCGGACTCTAAGTGCGCCTTCACACTAGCGTAGGCGTTCGATGGACGTATGCGCTGCGTAGAGGCGACGTATACGCGACGTATACGCGGCGTATACGCCGCGATAGCGTCACACAAATTCGTTGGCGTTTTGGTATCATCGTTAACGAAATAGATTTTACCCAGGAAACACTATTGATGGCTTTGCTTTTAAAAAAGAAGATTAGTGCGAACTGCGAATAAAATTTTGTTCGTGGTTCGGGAAAGACTTTCCGGCGCCTCGGGAATGTATGCTATTATTTTATGCTATTAATTACATAATAATTACAACGATGCATACGAAAAGACATGTTAATTTGCAATGATGGGTATCGTTTTAGGGGTTATTTAGTATGCTGAGTACGAATTGCATGACGATTTTGAAATCCAATATGGCCGCCGCGCTGTAATTAAGAAATTTCATGATGGGTATCGTTTTATGGGTTTTTAAGACTACGAATATCATGATAATTTTGCAATCCAACATGGCCACTTTACCGTTATTACAAAAAATTACCGTGGCCATATTGGATTGCCGAATTATTACGTAATTCGTACTCAGAATACTCAAGCCCCTTAAACGACACCCCACCATCGTGAAAGTTTGTAAATACGGCGCGGCGGCCATATTCTATTGCAAAATTATAATGTAATTCGTACTCAGCATATAAAATAACCGGGATTCTGCCGTTTGGCAGAATTTGTTTCGTCAATTTTCACTCCCCAAAAAACTTTTCGCATAGTTTCATTTGCTAAAAGAATCTTTAGCAAATTTATATTTCGCATTTTAATTGTTTCGTCAAATAAAATCTTTCCCAATTTTATTAAGTCAAAGTCTCTTAAGATAATTATTTTCTAGTAGTAATCATTTCCATGCCGAGGATAAGTCGCTTGTGAACAGGATTGTACACGATCCCTCAGTAACGCGGCGTATGCGTCGCGTATACGTCGCGTATACGCCGCGCATACGTCCATCGTACGCCTACGCTGGAAAAACGCTAGTGTGAAGGCGCACTAAGAAGTGTACACTTATACACACACATTAAGAAATATAAATGTGTATATCTGAAATTATCGGTGTATAGTTTTAAACGTTTTGTGTAAGTAGTGGTGTATTTGAATATGATTTATCCCTGTAAAATATGGCAGACAGATATTATGTATAGGGCAAACATGCTATGCCTGCTCCCCTTGTACTGGTTGCGTTCCTCTGTGAATCAGACTATAGCGCGTCACTTTTAAACGAAGAGTTCTCCAAATATATTTGGGAGGTGTGATTGAACAGTACCATGGTTGCCAAACGGGTGCAAGGCTTGGGTTCGAGTTCGTCTCCTTTTTGACATGATCTCATTTTAGCCAGTATGATACTACACTTACTAGTGAGTGATATTCGGATCTAAATCAGCTTCACTTGGTTGTCTTTGACCCGTATATATGTATCGTGATCGAACGTCAATGATATAGGTACCAGCGTGATTTTCTAACTCTCGAACGAGCAACAAAAAAGCTTCAGGTTTGAAATTTATAGCGGGTAACTCTGCCGGGCAGAGTTAGTTTATCATTACCATAACAAGAGAAGATATTAAAGGCACCTCATTATCTCCAAAAATATTTTTCTTAATCCTGTCAGGCGCAACTTTGGCCACAAGATGAAAGATAGCAATCTTAGCTCGTTAATGAGAGCCCGAATTGAGGGGTTTGTGTAAGAAAGCGAGTAGAGGACTAGCTTATGTTCAAGCAATCTTAGCTCTAGCAATCTCAGCTCGTTAATGAGAGCCCGAATTGAGGGGTTTGTGTAAGAAAGCGAGTAGAGGACTAGCTTTTGTTCACGGGATGAAGAAAAGTATCATCGGTATGAATGTGTGTAATGTAGAAGAAATTAATATGCGGTCGGTATGGAAAGAGGTTTAATAATAAATCTTTTTCTAGGGTTCATTGTCACGCTGTAAAGCTCATTAGAAATTTGAAGGTTAAAGGTACGAGTACATACCTTTCTGTGAGCATTCCTTTTCATTTTAGCTGACCTAGCAAATTATATACATTTCATTAGGTACCTAATTACAACTGCGAAACCAAAATGTTTGAATTGCTCTAGAAATTCTTCTGTACATTTCATCAAATTAAGCAACATCAAAGAACCGGTCAAGTGTGTGTCGGACTCTCTCACGATAGGTTACGTACCAAACATGTCAAAAAAACACGTTTGTTGTATCACCGATAACCTTAGATATTACCTATTTCCTTTCTGATTCTAGTACGTATTATTAGAGCGACAACAAAATATAGCTGTCAACCTCTAACGGTTCATGAGATACAACCTCGCGACAAGCAGACGGACAACGAGGTCTTAATAATGGGATTTCGTTCTTACCCGTTTTACGGAACCCTGAAAAAGAAGTTGTCTGTATAAATTATAAAGCGATGGTTTTTTATGCAGTCAATTAAATAATGAAACAAAATTAAGCGCTTCAAATGTTTCGACCAATTTCTCTTTGATGGTGCCCTCTTATTTTAATGATATTAATTAATTATGATCCTGCTTTCATTTTCTTTTTTTACACTACGCCATGTAATCCTAAAGTAAGCTAGGAATAAAATATGCCTGTGTTATGGTATCAGATAACTGACATTCATACTCATACTTATAGGTATGTATTTATAGTAGTAAACATAATATGTATTTGTGTATTTATGTGTGCCTGTATGTATGTATGTGTATGTACATGTGTATGTACACAATTATTTTAATTTAGATAAGTTTATTTATATTGCACCTCAAACTGCCCTATAGATTTCCCACCCTCTGATTCAATCCAAAGGTTGCCTCTAAAAGATTGCCTTGTGCGATAAGGCCGCCAATTGTTATACCAACAAGTTTACTATTTATCTGTATGATATATTTCCTGGTGTGCAATAAAGATTATTAGTATTTGTTGTATTTGTATATTTTATAAATACTTACATACTTTACGTTACTTTGTGATCAACATGTTTATTTTCTTTTACAATGTCTTCTTTCCGATGTCAAAATTAAGAACGCGTAGCAATTTAGATGACAAAATAAATGCAGTCAATTAATGTCACACTTAACCTTATCAAAGTAATTAATATAATTATATATAAATTAATTACATTCAACAGCTGTATTGTGAAGCAACCATTTTACATTTCCTTTCCCGACTTTTAGTGATTAATGATCTGACACCGCGGCACCTCCCCCTGTTGTGCGCTTGTGGGAAATTGAAAATGGCTTAATTAAATATTGTGTTCATCGAGATTATTTTTATTTCAGAGATTTTAAATCTCTGAAATAAAAATAATTTCATAAAATTTTAAAATAAAAAAGCGCCGGGCTTTTTTATGGTCGCTGCTCTTTGCCGTGTTGTTGTGCTGGTCGTCAAATGTCTTTTGGGGCCTAGACGCATGTAAAGCGTACATACACTGTACACATAACGGTACGGTATGCATGCAGCACGAGAACATTTTTTAAATATATTCACAAAATACAATAAAAACATAAATACATCCACACTCACAGAGAACATTTTTATTCAAAATCGTCAACTATTTTAAACAATAATCACAATGCAACACAGTGACATGACAACAAGGATCAGCCATATTGTAATTTGTAGTAGTACTAGTATGTTTATCCATTTACGGATAGGCAAAGGCAATTTAAGCCATAGGTACAGCCTAGACTTATATTATCAGATTATCAGCCATAATGTTTAATGTTTTTTGTTACAAATAAATAGATACTGTAAATGGATTGTTCAATATCAGGTAGCAGCACATGTGGTATTAGTGCAGTAGGAGTGCAGTACTTGTTTTAATTTTGTCGACTTTCGGATGCTGTTGTGAAGATGTCCAATGATATTTCTCATTCCTATTGTTTTATCGCATTTATTATGTACTAGCTGAGCCCGCAACTTTGTTTACGTCGCGTGGGGTGTGTGGAAGGAGAGGTATTTCTTCATCGGACTCATCAAGCAGCGTGTGAAACTGCCCTGTTTGCTCAATCATGAAGGAGCTTAGAGATTGGGTCTGTTCTGAGTGGCCTTAGTCATTGAGCTCTTTTATGATTGAGCCAACACGCCAGTTAAAATTTTCTCATTTTTAGATTCATGAGTCTATGTATGATTCTTGTAAGTGATATAACTTTTTTATTTATAAATCGATTGATATGAAATGAACACTAAATGTTAAGCAGAGCAAACCTTAACACAATAAAGAAAACCGCATTGCAATCGGTTAAGCGGTTACTGAGATTAGCGAGCACAAACGTACAGACAAACAGACATACATACAAAAGTTTAAAAATCATTGTTTTGAGTATTTTTTCTCATTTGTCTTCCATGTACAGACAGCGAACTGTCGCGATTTTATTGTATGTATTGATATTAATTTGTTTTATTTTTGTTTACTTCATTTTTTTTCTTACTTTTTATTTTTGTTACTTTATAGGTTTATTTTTGTTTTATTTTTGTTGTTCCAAATGTGCGTGACGTCACTAATGGCGCCATCTGAAAACCAGCGCTGCTCATACCATCTACGGTTGGGCAGCATTATGCTGAGATGGCGACCTTATTTGGGTTCGCACAGTGTTTATATTTTTATGTGATAAGTTTTTATTGTTTGTAATTTCATTGTGCGTGTCCTAAATAAAAATATTTTCTTTCTTTCTTAAATATTTGTAAGTTATTTATTTCAATATTAGTCTTAACATATCTGACTTTTTGTGAATATTATGAACTCGCATTTGGGAGTGTGGATATCTGCATGTCAGGATATGTGGGTAACACTCTTTCACGCTTTAACGCCTAAACGAACCTAACTGAAATCTAACAGCAATAAGTCCCTATAAGAAGCCGAAACGGGGCGGGGATCGAATTCTACGTGGGCGGAGCGTCGGGCATCATAATATAAAAGTAAAAGATGGTAAATGGCCAGAGGACATGGACGGAAATTACGTGCATTATATTTTTGTTCCTTATTTCTTTTGGGATTTTCATATTATTCACAATTTCATAAATACGTCCTTCTTTTTTTTTTTTTTTTTTTTTATAATCAGCTCGCCAAATTGACGTCGCCACGATGGATAGCCGTGGCGCATCTTGCGATTGGGGGCCACTTCTTACAGCGGTCCTCAAGTTGGCGGCCCTGTGATGTGCCTCTTCACGCTCCTCTTAAAGAACCCGGGGTTGTAACATGAGGGAAACACGTGTGCGGGCAGGTCGTTCCAAGTTTTTATAGTTCGACAGAGGAACGATCTTTTGAAACGCTCGGTTCTGGCGAAGATTCTCTCCACTGTGTATGAGTGGCACCTCTGCCCGGCACGCGTTGTTCGGGATCGGAAAGGTGATGGTGGGATCAGATTGAAGAGTTCTTCAGAACATTCGCCGTGATACATTCGGTAGAAGGCAGCCAAGGACGCTACGGTTCTTCGCTGCGCCAACGGTTCGAGGCCTCCCGTCACCTCAGGACAACCAATTATTCGGACAGCACGTCTCTGCATAGCGTCAAGTGCGTCCAACAAGTACCTCGCGGAGTCATCCCAGAGGTGAGAACAGTACTCGACGCAGGGACGAATCTGCGTCTTGTACAGCAAACATCTCTGATGTGGCGTGAAGTACCGTCTCACCTTATTTAGGACTCCGAGTTTCCGCGAGGCCAGCCCAATACAACTCTCTATGTAGTTTTTGTGATTGAGCTCACGCCGGACGTCTATACCGAGAATCTCCAGGTTGTCCTTTAGTGGAACCGTAATGTTCTGAAGAGAGGGTAGGGGTAGGAATGGGGACTTCTTAGCTGTAAACGCACACGCCTGCGTTTTTCTGGCATTGAACTCGACCAGGTTGTATGAACCCCATTGGGCAATGCGACCCAGGTCCCGGTCGAGATCCGCCACGAGTTGCCGTCTCTTTTCGCCCACGTCACAACGCCCCTCCGCTGGGCGGCCAGAATAGCTCCCATGCAGAGTACTGTCATCCGCATTACAATGAATGCGCCCAAGGGACAGCATGTCATTGATATGCAGAAGAAAGAGAGTTGGGGACAATACCGATCCCTGTGGTACCCCGGCATTTACCTGCAAAAAGCAGGAAGCCTGACCATCACAGAGGACCCGTATACGTCGCCCGTGCAGGAAGCTGGCCAACCAGCGGCATAACTGAGGCGATAAACCATATGCCGGCAGCTTGGAAAGAAGCGACGCATGCCATACCCTATCAAAGGCTTTAGCGATGTCTAGGCCAATAGCCAGAGATTCGCCGTGCCTCTCCATAGCCTCACCCCAGGTGTGCGTTATGTACGCTAGGAGGTCACCCGTTGATCGTTTCGGCCTAAAGCCATATTGGCGATCGTTAATTAACGAGTGATGCTCCAGATAGCGCATGAGCTGTTTGTTGATGATTAGCTCGAACACCTTGCAGATGACGGTGGTTACTGCTATGGGTCGATAGTTGGCCGGATCCGACCGATCCCCTTTCTTGGGGATCGGCTGGACGTTCGCCTCCTTCCAAGCCTCCGGCACTTCTCCCGAGGAATAGGAAAGGCGATACAGGCGTGTTAGCGTTGGAGTCAATTCAGCTGCACAATTCTTCAGCACCACTGCCGGAATGCCATCAGGACCACTGGCTTTCCGCGTGTCGAGTGACTGTAGTACCCCTCGCACATCGCACTGCTGGATTTTAATATCCGGCATCGTGGTTCCACAGTTGGCGATAGTGGGAGGTTGCTTGCCACAGTCATCAACCCGGGAATTAGCCGCAAAAAGATTGGCCAGCATTTCCGCTTTCACTTGGGCCTTGTGAGCCAGTGATCCGTCAGGATAGCGTAGCGGCGGCAGCGAGGGCTTGCAAAAGTTGGCCTGCACGGCTTTGGCCAGTTGCCAGTATCCACGGCTGCCCGTCGGATGAGACGTGGGCTCCTGACCAAGCCGCGTGACGCGCTGGGCGTCCGCTCTCTTGAAGGCCCTCTTACTGGACCTAGTGGCTCTGTTGTACGCTGCCTTGAGTTGGGCCACATTCGGGTTGCGCACAGCCCGAGCCCTGATCCAGGCGCGGTAAGCCGTCTGTTTTTGTTGAACAGCTACGGCGCACTCACGCCCGAACCAGGGGCGGGCTTTGCGGATGCTGGCAACATCAGTGTATGGAATATAGTATTCCATACCTAAAGCTTTCTCACCAGCAACCGCAGAGGCGCTTTCCGATGAAGCCCTCCCTGCAAAGCAGCGCTGACTCCACGGGACGGCTGCAAAGTATTCTCGTAGTCTGTCCCAGTCTGCTGACGAGTAGTGCCACAGTCGCTGCGTCACCTCTACTGCCCTTGCAGGAGATGACACCTGCAGGCTGGCACGCACAACACAGTGGTCGGATGTACCCAGTGGGGCGCTAACCGACACACTGTACTGTGCTGGGTAACTCGTCAGCAGTAAGTCCAGCAGGGAGGGTTCATGGTCTGACCTGTCCGGTATGCGCGTAATCCCGCGCACCACTTGGGTCAGACCATGTGAGAGAGCAAACGCGTGGGCGGCCCGTCCCGCTGGATCGGTCACGCGGGACCCCAGCCACTCAGTGTGGTGACCGTTGAAGTCCCCCAGAAAAACCAATTCAGCATTCGGGAACCGCACCTGCGCGTCGTCAGCCCCCTCGTTGAGGTGCTGAAACAGCCTTGTTATCCCAGCTGTCCCTGAGTGGGATCGATAGTCACTCACGTAGATCTGACTCATGGAGCCGTGATCTACGTGCAGCCAAAGGACGGAGAGGGAAGGGTCCTCAAGGCAGCGCAGCCGGCGACAGCAAACATCCGCCCTAACAAACGCGCACACCCCAGCTTTTTCTCGAAATAGTTCCTCGATGATATAGCCGGGGTAACTAAGGTACGACTGATCGGCAGGGCGGAGTATTTGCGTCTCCGTTAGGAACATCACAGCTGGCCGTGCCGTCTCCAGATGGTGATGGACGACGTTGAGGTTGGCATGGAGTCCGCGGATGTTAGCGAACTCCACCTCAAATTTAACCAAACCTTCAAAGATAACCAGCCTAAGAATAAAACCTACCAAAGCTTTTACAATGAGATTTGTTGTGATTCTATGGTTTAGGGCGAAAAATGTCACTGGGCGGTTATTTTAATACTTTATCTTGTAACTGAACTAGATAATCCTCGCGGCCTAATCCTCCTGAAATTCGATTCCCACTCCTGCTTCCCAAGGGAATGTTTTCTTGGGATAAAACCAACTTCCAACTGGCTGAAATTTTGTTTGGCTATGTTATAGTCCGGAATAACACTTAATAATATTAATTATAGGTTAATGTTTGATCCCGAAATAAGTTTCCATAAAAAACAGAAACAGAATTTCTCACAAAATATAATGCTTTCATTTAGGTAAGTTTCTTACTGAAAACCATAATATTATCCTACTAATATTAAAAATATGAAAGTTTGTGAAGATTTTTGGATATTTTGAAAAATGTTACTAAATCACGCTCTTATAACTTAACAGATCAGGAGGAAATTGGTGCATTGATAGATTGTACTCTGAAATAACACTTCAGTGGTCACTTGGATGGTCAAACATCCAAGGACTGGCCATAGTGAAAGTTGCTTCTGCAGTGATCGTTGCAGAACACTGAGTCCGCGGGGCCACGAGCGCTTATTAAAAACTACCAACGAAAATTGGTTTGAACGAGATAAAGCTGGTAGTTTTTTTTTAATACGTCATAAACCGCAATTTTCGGTTAGAAAAATCACTACCACTGCTAACGTGGTAAAACATCAATCAAAGTTACAACGTACTATAAGAACTTTTATATTATATTACTAGCTGCTACGAAACCCTTCATGGGCGAGTCCAACTCGCACTTGGCCGGTTTTTTCAAACCTACACTCGGCTAGGCACACTCGCGCACATACCAGAATCGACATTACTATGAAAATTCTCTGACCTCGTGTCCGTGAAATCCTTTTAGTGGTGTCTTTATGTGCATAGCCTGAGCGCACTTTGTTAGTAGATTTTCTTCCGGTGAGAGCTATAATATAATAGGTATTTTCCTGTAATATAGTACCTACTCAGCTAATATAAAACAAGTACAATTTCACAATGTCATGATTACTTGCAAGCCACATGGCTCTGTAGCATCCAGATGGCTCATTGGGTAATAACTGTTCATGACTGTTTATCTCTGGGAGCAAAAATATTGCACTACAGAATGCTGCCCGCAGTTTTGTCCGTGTGGATTTCTGTTCACATTCCCTTATCGGCTGTATGCCCCCTAGACGACAGCGTAACGTTTCACGCACTCCACCCTCACTCCCCCACCCCAAGAAGCGGGATAAAACTGGAATAACCCCCAAAGACGCGTTTATCTTTCAAAGGTTACCCGGGGCTCCCAACCGTAGCCTATTAGGTAGAATACGTATGATATTTAGTCTGTAGGTAGAAGTCATGCACATAGCATCCATAAAAAAATTTACACGCAAAAAGAAACAGGAAGATCTAGAAATTTTATAACATTATGTGACATATTTCAGACTATAATGTATCCCTGACAAACACACATACATGTGTCTAGTACAAAATATCTTTAATGTAGACGTCGCGCGTCGGTAATTTTTAAAGTATTAATGAGCAACCGATGGTCATTAAATTTTTGTCTGTTCTGAGATATTTAAAGACCTTCAAGAGCGGAGCGTAACGGAGCGTTTTTAACACAGAACTTTAATATAATGTAGTCAGTTGTTTTGGTTTTAGGATTCTGTACCCAAAGGGTAAAACGGGACCTATTACTGAGACTTCGCTGTCTATCTGTCATGAGGTTGTATCTCAGGAACCGTGATAGCTAGTAGAGAGCTGAAATTTTCGCAGATGACAGTCGTTTCAATTTAATATCAGATCGATTCAAACAAGCTGCGAGCGTAGTGTCGCTAAATTTCGAAAAATTATGCTAGCACATTGTAAGACATAAACTTAAGGGCAAACGCATGCACGCGCCTTCTCTTACTCTGAAATATTAATAACATGTCTACCTTACACTCTGAAAATAAAGGTGGAATTGCAAATTTTTCGAAGTTAGCTTCGAATCCTTGTCAGTTATTATCCTTGTCAACGATTATGTTGGAAGTAGAAGCAGCAATAGTTGTATGCCAGGTTGTAGTAAGTGTAAAGCTATAGTCTCTGCCTACCATGATGGGAGATAGACGCGTGATGGTAACTATGTAGGTATGTAGAATACCTACAGTTACTCCATGTCTCTATGACCATTTAATGACAGCTTTAGTTTAATTAACTTGACATAAGACAATAACTGTAAACAAGTAAAAGCTGCCTTTGAATGTTCTTAAAATATAAACGGACCCCTAAAACAACTAAACTTACACGGAACCCATTAACTCACAATGTTACACAAAGTGACGTCCTGCTTACGATTTACGAGTACCCCGGGGTAGTACCGCTGGCATAAAAGCTATAGGTACTCCTGTGAGAATACGCTGAGTTATGAGAATCCATTTTGTCGTATAATATTTATACCAATAGCCGATATTTTCTTGTCCGTGTCCGTTTCAGCACGGTAGGCTCGTTACTTACACGATGGAACAGAAATACAAGTTTTCCTCTGGCTATCATTTGGGGGGAAAGGTATATCTACACCGTATGTACTAGAAGGTGCGTGCAGTTCTTCTAACGTGGAATTTTATTCCCTTTCCTGCTTCCCGTCGAACCTAATTATCCAAAGGTCAAGATTATAATAGTCGCATAAAAATATCGGACGTTTTCTGATCACGTAGCAACATTATCTTAGTTGTTTTAGAGCTATCACGATTATCTTGGACCACAAAAATACTATTAACTCAACTTTGTTAATAAAATACGAATAGTAAGTTTCGCTATCGGGAAAACTTTCTCTCTTATTAAAGGAGTAAGTTTAGTTATAGTTAGAACTTGTTAGCGTTGGGGCAGTAATTTGATCATGTAATGTAAGATTATACTGATGTTATTCGAGTTAGTTATAATTATTAGAAACTAGCCGATGCCCGCAGTTCCGCCCGCGTGGGTGTCTGTTGTCGTGACGAAAAGAATAATGATCTCACGGAAATGTAAGCTTGCATATTCTATTTTTGTTCATTATACTAATATTATAAAGAGGAAAGATTTGATTGTTTGTTTGCATCGAATACGTTTCGAAACTACAGAACCAATTTGAAAAATTATTTGACTTTTGGAAAGCTTCACTATCCCCGGTTGACATAGGCAATATTTTATTCCTGTATTCCCACGGGAGCGAGAGCTACGCCTGTGAAAATGCATTTCATCCGCTAGTAAAGATCATAACGTAACCATTATCTACGTCAAAATGATTGCTTTTACTCGTACATTTACTGCCACATCGCAACGTTTTTTTATCCTTTTTTTTTATTTCTTTAAAAGCAGTTTACATGTTCTTGCAAACTAACATGTTACAAACGCAAATGTTAACTACAGAGCTTCGAGTTTCGACGGAAATCACGGTTCAGTTGCATCGCAGTGAGACTGAAAAGCCGACCCCATGATTGAAGCCAGAGCTTGACTAGTTGGATCATCGGGCTAGTAGTAGTCTGACTGCTTGGAATAAAAATCTTCACATAGTATAAAATGAAAACGCTTTTTTTTACATTCAGCATCAGTCCTCAGTATCACTGGAATCGCAAACTGTAATCACTCATTCAAATGAAATAAAACGTAGGTCTGATTTCATTTAAAAGATTGGGAGGAAGTGGGAATAAAAACGGTACATAAAGTCTACTGTGTTCCGTGGCAATTTTGCGGTGAATTTCTATAGACTAGAGGCAGATAAGCGAAATGTCTTTTTTTATTATATTGTCATAGAAATGGAGGAAATTTAATCGTACATTAAAAATTTATATCATTTACACCAACCAGTTTTACACGTGGGCAGTTCCGAAATTTGCTAGTGAGGAATCTAGGTATATTTATAAAAACCAATGCCACTTTTCTCGTAATTTTATGACTCAAGAAAACGGGCTCACCTATCCAAACCAAATGTTTAGGCTTTGTTCGGACTATTTAGTACCTACATGGTTTACGTGAAGTTTGCACAAAATCGGTCGATCGATTCTTTATTTATCACATTTTTTGTAACAAATGAATTCAAAAATGCTACTGGGACGGGTGATATACTTTCTATTCTGTGACGCAAACGAAAATGCGCAGGTCAGCTAGTAAATTACATTATTTTACATTTTATAGCTGTAAAGGATTTTTAAAATATTCCTATTTCCAAATCTAAAGTTCTCGTGCATTTTGGTTGAAGTGCCTTACGAAAAGCTAAAAAGAAAGCTAGTGTTCAGTAACAAGACCTTCTTGAACTTTATCTAAAATTAATTTCCTTCTACGACCATTTGGCCCCTGCCTGTCTTGAGCCACATTACATCGTCCAGTAGCCAGCGTCCAGAAGCTATCGCGCGTGTGATGTATGCATTTGACAGATACGTGCGAGTGAACTCGCAGACCGTTTCTTGTGGGTAAGGAGTTAGCTAGTTTTCTACAGATAGTGTCACCTTCGAAGATAAGCTCGCTCTTTTCTCAAATCCATTTTCGTTAAATATGTATTTCCGTTTTGTCAATAAACTGAACTAATCAATTTAAGTAGGGTGTATTGATAGCAGGAAAATACATGTGGAAGAGTACAAACTTGCACTGTAAGCAATTGGCGAATAGAGTATAGCGCGTCTACGTGCATTATCTATAAGCAAGGATTTATTGAATTGGACTCTCTCGGTTCATAACACAAACAGCTCAGTTTATCCCCTTAGCTTATATAATAATGACGCCTAAAACGAATACCCATTAACAAATGTTTATCTACGTAATAGAAAACCAAACCGCCATCTTGCAAGTGTGCTCTCAATAAAGGATTACGAAAAATAGATTATACAAACATACTACGTTCAAGGCAAATGAAGTTCTTCTCATTTATAATAATACTGGTTTATGTTCGATACTTCCTATGTGTAAAATTTCTCGCTCTTTATATAGGGTTTTATGTTTTGTAAGCAAAACTGTAGCTTTTTTTCTAAAGGATAATTTGAAGGAATGAGTGGAGAAGTTACGTCTTCAAGAGAAACAATACAATCAATAGGTAAGTACTGAGTTCATAAAAAAATGTACACTTCGTCTTCTCAAGTCAAATTCATTTTTCAAACAATTATTAGACTCCTCGACCTCTCAAAAATGTAACATAATTATTTAACTTCACAGATCTCTCTTAATGGTGGCATTTGGTGGGATATAAATATATATTTTTATCTTTCCACGTCACTGTTTCGTATTTATTTATTTGTCGTGTAACCGTTGTTCCGTACCAGTAATTTGACAGCCCTAATGGCTATGTAAAGAGTAAATTATGTGAGTATTGCTCCTCACAATATTAAATTCGGAGACAAAAATATGGTTAGGTTCTCTTAAAATTAGAGGTATTTGTTGGTTCCCACTTTATAAAATGTTGAATCTATTTACTTATTTCGTAAACAAAAACGCTTTGATCTGAGACTTTTTCAATATACCCAAATATTTAGGATATTTTTACACAAGCTTTCATCCACTAAGTAGTTTATTTTTATTACTATTAGAGAGGTATGTGACAAGTTTTCTGCTTGCCAAAAATACCTTCTCAAAATTTCCGTCATCCCTCAGTCTATCACGTTTGTTGCTAAATTCATGTTATCATCATGATGATCATTATCAGGGAACTCACTCTGCGTCTGTCTAGAACTAGTGCTGAAACGTTCGCAGATGAATATGTCACAAGGTGGTCACCCATCTGACCATCGTTACAGAACACTGAATCTGTGGAGGCTACGAGGGCCTGTATTGAAACTGTACGGATTTCATAGCTGCTTTTAAAAATAAAATCTATTAAAAGTTAAAACGCAAAAGGGACAAAACATTTATATAAATTCGTTTATGCGACTTGATGGCTGAATTAAATGAAATTGCGTATTTCAGGGAAATGAGCAAAATTTAATATCGCTCCGTCACCCACTGTGACGAGATGAACTATTAAGTGGTTTTGAGCAATTTTTTTTTGTAATAACCATTTCACGTAGGCATTGTGAGTTGAAAAAATTCGATTATCATTGCGGCAAACAAGTAATATAGGTATAGGTACCTAGTAAAATTACATCCTATGACTCCTACTAATATTATAATCGCAGGGTGGCGCGTGGCGCGGGGTGCCGGAGTGAGGGAGCGATGCATCGGCCAATAAATCATTTCAATAAAGCGGCAACAGATTTCTTCTTCTTGCGACGTGACGCGTTGCGTGTCTCGGACTGTAGTGTCGACCTCGCTGTGGCGGGACCAAGTGCGCCGCGCCGACGCGCGCCGACACGCGCCGTGAGAACGGGTAGCGCGGGCTCGCCTGTTGACGCATGCTTGCTCGCACAAATCGGCTCGGCGCGGCGCGACTTGTGATATCACGCGCCGTGAGAAGCAAGCATTACTCAATTACGATCTAACGGATGAAAGTATCGGGCAAAAATTTTGTCCTGGGATAGATTATTGTCTGGAATAACACAGTATTTTTTTATTCCGGGAATATATTCATGGGAAACAGGAACGGGACAAAAACGTACCGAATTTGCATAAACATATTTTTCCGTACCTACAAACAACGTTATGAATACCAGCGTACAAAAACTCATCTCAAATGCACCTTACACACTTTTACACGTTAGAAGATGTTTCTAACGTAGCTTCTAACGAAGCTTTGATCCTTTTTTTTTTCAAATAGGTTCGATGATCTGTCCAGAGTCCAAGTTCATTTGCAACGCAGACGTCTCATTATTAATTTCGATTTGGTTTTCTAGCAGAAAATTACAGCCGTCGCATTCTTTTTTCGTTTTGAAACACATTATTGTCTTTGTGAACCACTCACTGCGCCATTGAGTTGGATTTCATTATTTTGAACAGTCTTATCACATTGATGCGGTTTTTATCCTACTCATACTAATATTATAAATTTGAAAGTTTGTAAAGATGTTTGGATGTTTGTTACTCAATCACGCTCTAACGGCTGAACGAATTTGGTATAGAGATAGCTTATACATTTTTTTATCCCGGGAATACGTTCCCACGGGAAGCAGGAACGGGCACCAAGTTCCAGCAACGTCTAGTGTAAATATAAAGCCGTTCGATAAGCGATAGTATTAGCTAAGCAATATACTTTCCACCAATTACGTGGGACAAAAACATTTATTCTAAAGTGGGCGTATACCATAACTCTGCCAACCCCTTCGGGGATACGTCGTGACTATGTAACTGTGTATATATAGAACCTATACATCTCCTTATTGTATAATCTGTATATAATAAACTCCTTATACTTATTACATACATACATTATAATCACGCCTTTATCCCCGAAAGGGTAGAAAGAGGCATAGTATAGGCCCACATTTCACCTTATAGTTTTATGTTCCACGTAATAGGTGGTGAGCTTATTGCCGTGTTGAAATAGACAGGCGCAGGTCGCCGCGACCCAACGTTGAATTTTTCAAGCCGCCCATATGGCTTAACGATTGTCAATTTAAATTTCAATGGATCTTTTTGCGAAAGTGTTTCCTTAGTCGCCTCTTACAACACCCTCGGGATGTATTGGGATAGCAACATTTTGTACTCTTACCCGTCGCCACACGGGGCTATACTTATTACTTTATATAAATTACCTACCCGCTTGTAATTTGATTCCCATTCCCGCTTCCCGTGGGAACATTTTCCTGGGATAAAAAGCCTAGCCTAGTAGCCTATGTGTTATTCCAGACTATAGGTACTCTATCCTTATACAAAATTTAAGCTAGATCAACCAAACATCTTCACAAACTTTCACGTCTGCGATGAACTCCTAAACTACTTAACCGATTTTATTTTAGCCAAATTTGCACAACTTGTGCAATTTGAACCAACTTCAAAGATAGGATAGATATACAACACAAAAAAAGAATCTAAAGAAGTGTTTTGAAACTAATTTTAGCTCGCCCATGAATGTATAAATATGATTACATAACATTCCACAGAAATGTATAAACACAAAACAAATAAATCCTAGTACTGTTATAACGAATATTAACAAAATATCCCAACTTTTATGGATTTATGACTTTACAGTGAAATACCGGGTGTTACACAATGTTATGATAAAATGTAACATGTGTACATGAATCATAAATTCAACCTCGTAATAAATACTTACCGGTTTTTGGGTTCCGTACCCAAAGGGTAAAAACGGGACCCTATTCATGAAATTTCGGCGTCCGTGTGTCTGTCTGTCTGTCCGTCACGAGGCTGAAACCGTCAGAAACCGTGAGAGATAGAGAGCTGAAATTTTTACATATTAAGTATTTCTGTTGTCGCTATAACAACAAATGTACATACATATATTATACATATATATACATATATTTTAATACTAAAATCAGAAAAAGGGGGCTCCCATATAACGAACGTGATTTTTTCCCTTTTTGCTACGGAACCAGCTGTCTCGAGTTCGACTCGCACTGGCCGGTTTTTTTTTTTTAATTATATCAACAATTTTGTAGTAAACTCTATAATGTGGTTATCGTTTTGCAGAGCGTAGCGAAAGCGCGCATAAACATATTTAAGCATCTGACGCTGTGGCTGGTCATGAGATGGGTAATCACTTTGTGGCAGCCTATGTTATTTCATAGACTCTTTTCTACATGTGTACTATTTCATCAGAATCAGATCAGTGATCCAGGATGATTCAGGCGCGAAAGCGTTAGCATTATGTCGTTACGTATAAGATCATCGGACGACAGGCTATCGTCTCTTCTTTCTGTTCCTGTCATAATACTTCTATCTTAAAACGACATTAATCATTTTACGACTATCTTGCTAGTAAATCACTGCAGATCCCAATTTCAAATAAAAAAAATGTGTACCAAAAAATACATTTGCTAAGTTACTTTTGAACACTCTGGTCTCTTCATTTTTATATACGCTGACTGCACAAAGCGACCTATCTCACTGCGTCAATCTCTTACGGGTAACTATGGGATGGAAATCTAGATATTTTGCATATGAATGTGTAGAACTAAGACCATTGCGGTGAGCACTGGTACTGCCTCTCACTACGCTACTCGTATGCAAATATATAATAACTAGCGGACGACATGCGGTTTCACCTGCTTAATTTCTGTTCCCGTGGGAATAATAATATAGCGTAGGTACTAGACGACACTTGCAGCTTCATCCTCGTGGAATTTGGTAGCCATTCCTGGTTCCAATGGGAATACATACCCGGAAGAAAAGTAGCCAATAAGTTATTACAAAGTTTATCCCTGTACCAGATTTGGCAAATCTCAGCCCGATCCTTTCAGCTGTTAACAAACTATACGTTTATGATATAAGTAGGATATCCGGAGGAAAGTGTCCAAACTGTTACTGTAATGATACAGTGAAATATTTTTTCAAATCAGTTCATACAAACAAATAATCAAAACTTTCCTCTTTGTAACATTAGTACAGATATAATATTTGCATATGCGTAGCGTAGCGAGAGGCTTAGACAACTGACCGTGTTTGATATGAGAGAAGCTTAGCACTTATGAATATGCATATTTAAAAGGCCAAATTAATAAAGGTCTTGCTGTTCCTGGTGTTTTGCCTTAAAAATTTACCAGTGGGAAACTGTCACGTGTGGTTATACAACGCTATATAGCCCAAATAGATGTTCCCCGCGGCTTCGACCACGCAGAAGTCGGTTATCGCATAAAGTCATAACCCTCCTTTTACGCAGTTGGTTAAAAAGTAGCCTATGTCCTTCCCAGGGCCTCGAACTATCCCTATACCAAATTTCACCTCAATTGCTTTAGCCGCTTAGACGTGAAAGCGTAACAGAGAGACAGACAGGCTGCGGTGACCACCGGTTCTTCTGGTGGGCCGTGTGCTTGTCTGCCACCTTAGTGGTATAAAAAAAAAAAAAAAAAAAAAAACAGACAGCCGTACAGACAGAGTTAAGTAGGGAGTAGGGATTAGCTTGTTTTGGACTAGAGCATATTTATATGCATAATTATCTGGATAAAGAGATATTTATTTATTGCTAGATACTCGTAGCAGGAATCTTGTAAGTATGTTGTAAATAATTATAATCTTTACTTCTTTTCTAATATTATAAACACGAAGGTTTGTAAGTGTTATTGGAAGTATGAATGTTTGTTACCTACTCTTACACGCTCTAAAGCTGAACTGATCTGGCTGAAATTTCGTACAGGGATAAAATTTGTAATCTAGATTAATTAACACATATATTCATCTTTATTCCCGGAATAATTTCCCATGGAATGCGTAAATGGGAACAGAATTCCAAGCGGGTGAAGCTGCGAGCCCCGTCTTGTAAAATATATAATGCTTATGACTTTAAAAATATATAATGAATATCTAACTGCTAGCGTAATAAAGCTAAAAACTTATGTTATCATTTTATAGGACATTCAATTGAAATAAATTCAAAAGAAGCTATCTCCTTCTGTCTGTTTATGGCAGTTTTACAACGAGTCTTGGTAGCGCAGCAAAAAAACTGGAATATGTAGCCTGGAACCTGGAAGTGTGCCTCATTAAACTGTTGAAGTCAGAATGTGCCTGTATTATTTTATGTTTTACTCAGTATTATTGTATGATGTAATGCACTAGACATAGAAAGTACAGGATTATGTAATTCATGACGCAAATTATATAGTTTATTTTGAGGACACGACCATTACCAATTTACCTGATTTTGTAGGCTATTAACACGGCGGCTTTCTTCAAGATCAAAGAAGTGAAACTCTGTACGCCGTACCTACTATTACTTATTCTGTGCCATTACTTAAACGAAGAAGAGTTAGGCCGTCATTGCCTTCATTTGAAAAAGGACATTACCTAAGTGTACCACAGACAAAAAAAGACCTAACTACAAATCGGTCTGCAAACAAAAGTAAATTAAGAAAGATAACAGCGTACCTCTCAAATATATCAGTGTGTGTGTCTCATGCTATTTCAGGTACAAATTTTCCAATAGGCTTAACCGGAACCATTTCAGCGCAAAGGGTTTTGTAGCGACAAGGTGTCTAAAATTCTCCTGAATTTACGTAATGGTCTTAAGATTGTTCTAATTCAACGTAGGTTTTATTTCCTTGTGTATTCTACTTTTGTTTTAATTTGGTTTTATTTCCTTGTGTATTCTACTTTTGTTTTAATTTGCTGGAAATGAAAATTTCGAAATATTTTTTTTTATAAGTCGCAAAATTCTAAGTCCGAAATTGTATATCAATAAATGTTCGTTAGGATTTCGTACCCAAAGGGTAATAAAATAACACAACTTTATTGAAGAGAATTCGCTCGTCTCTCTGTCTATCTGTTTGTCATGCGGCTGTGTCTCAAATACCGTAATAGTTAGAGCTGAAGTGTTCATAACAACAAATACTAAAATCAGAAAAAATATTATATACGGGGGCTCCCATACGAAAATCGTGATTTTTTTGCCATTTTTGGTATGACACACGGTATAACACACATTTGGTATACACGCGCAAGTCCGACTCGCACTTAGTTGGTTTATAGCTTTCATGGCAAATGTCAGGTAAAGTCAAAAATATTAGTACTCGTATAATAGATACCTACCTACTTATTATTCAACAGAACACTGTTCTTCAAAGCCTCAGAACTTTGTAACTACCAAGTATAACCTCGGCTTTAAACAGTCAAGAGGCTAAAGATTAAGTTGTACCTCTTATACTTTGTGGTGTCGGAAATGTTGAAATGCGGGCTTAGCCGTTAGTGAAGTGGTGCTTTGTTTGCTAAAATCTTAAGACACTGTTTCATGAGTTTTAAAGTGCATGGTGTTCTCTAGGATCTGAGTAATTTTCAAGATGTTTAGTAGGTATTTCACGTTGTTTGAAACGTGCATTAGTGCTTAATACCAACAATCTGGAAAATTAAGGTACCTAGTTCCTGTCCTACATTCATTTCATTTAGGTTGATAAATGTATTTTAAGTATAGACGGACTATACCTTGAGGATTATTCCCATGGCTTACTGCTTACCAGATCATGTGGTCACTATAGTCTATAGATGTTTGCAAACATCAGATGTGTAGCACTCGCTCCGCCAATTCTGAAATTCATTTACAGAAAATAATTAGACTAGCTGCTGCTACTGCATTGACTGTTGTTTGAACACAACCCATGACCCCATGTGACTTCAGTGAATGTTTAACCAACCGAAAGTGCCTTTGCGCTCCTCCTTTTTTAGCGTGAGGAAAATCCGTGATGGATGCTATACCGGACTCTTACCTACTAAAAGCCACACGTTCCCTACCTAATGAACCGGCCTAAGGTTGGGAGCCCCGGGTAAGCCCTCGGAAGGATATCCCCAAGGATTCCCAATAGACCTTGGCTACCACTGCGGCCTCACCTAGGGGGCTTAGGTGCTATCCCGCGTCTTTGAGAGGTTGTGCGGGTGTTATCCCGCTTCTTAGGTCTTTACGCCTCTCCTAATTGACCAGTTGTTCAGATAGGAATAAGTCCTTCTTTGAGTTCCATTCTGCGCAACAGTTGGTCACTTTAGTTTGTGAGAGTAGAAAAACAGAATCAGCCGTATCAAGTTTCCACATCGGTTATACTGTTTGAGAGCTACGTATGTAACAAAAAAAAACAATATGGGATTTAACAATAAGGGTCATTCAATTAATAACAGTCCATTTGCCAAATCGGTTACATCAATATTCTCCAATCACGTTAGTTTATATTTACTTTGTGACAGAGCAACCAAATTAACCCAAAACGAAAGCATTACACATCGGAAGTGTTAGTTCGTGTTTGTAGAAGAACTCAGTAACGGACACTTAGTTACGTTGAACTATTAGTTATTCTGTGACTTAGTTTGTTTGTTGCCCGACTACAGCAAAGCAGAAGGGTAATGAAACTGGCATTCTTTGAATATTTGTTTTAAATGTTCTAGTTAATAAACGTTATTTTCTATCTTTCTTTCTAGATGTGTTCCTGGCTTTGCCTGTGATTAACTATCAAGTTTCATTATTTTGTTATATAAAAGTAACCAAAGATACTCCTTATAACTTCAGCTATTTGGCAGTAAAAGTCCTATTAAAATCGGTCCGGTCATTTCAGAAATTAGCCGGAACAACCAGACAGATAAATTACAGATTTATCTACTTATTGTAATTATGGTATTAACTTTCATATTCAATAAGCTATAGATTTTCACTAAATTCATATGAAAGTATATACGATAATATTACTCTTAGTAATTTAGAAATGCAAACAGACACTTCTGTTTAATAAATGTGTACCTATAAATTTCAGATTCAGGTAAACTCAGTCCCATCGCCTTATCAACGATAAATTAATCAAATTATAACTGAGACGATGAATTTATCAAAGTGTAAGTTCAGATTGGTTGCTCAAACTTTGTCCAACTCCCAATCTTCAATATTGTTATGAACTATTTACAGAAATTAAGTTCTGTGAATAGTTCTTAGCATAGTTGTAACCACTACTACTAAATAGCGCCTCAGGCTCCAACTGCGTGGCAACTTGTCCCCATAACCGTTTTCAATGGGATTGCTGGGATAAAACCTTACATGCTATTCCGAATTTCAGCCAGATCTGCTCAGCTGTTATTACGTAAAAGACTAACAACCAGACATCCTGACAACCTTACATGCACACATCTACACTCACAAACTTTCGCATTTATGATATTAGTAAGATTATAATATTAAAAGTATGATACGAATACGAATGTTAACTTCGTGAAATCTACCTGACACTGTTGATAAATTCGCTTGAAACAAATGTTTTTTCGGGTTCCAAACTTCCTACTTTGTTGTCCGTCCGTCTGTATGTTAAGTCCCGTTATTTCGTATAGAACAATGGTGCTGAATTAAATTGATATCATAAATAAATTCAGATCTACGCTGCTTCGGTGAAACGGACGTACAGTCATTTGACATTTTGAATTTGAATTCCTGATCAGGAAACTAAACGTGGGCAACCAGCCTTCAACTGGCACAATATATTTTAACAGTTATAACCTTCTTTCTTCATTGAGTCATCAGTCCTAATATTGTTCACTTTATTGAGGGTAAAAATATGTAAAAATACGCTAACCGCTTATAATACTCGTACGTATCCCTTCAAAAATATTACGGTCTCAATATTGGCTCTCACATAATTTCACGGTTCACGGTTAGGTAGTCTCCTTGCAAGGAGGCAATTCTCAACCAATAACAATTTGCTCGTGATATATCTTTTGTCTCAATTTAGAAAAGGTAAAACTTGAGATATTGATAAGTTTGAAGGTCAGTGTTTTTAAACGATAAATAATGACTAAATAAATATTTGTTGACATTCTAACACAACGTCCTCTAGCCCAAATTCAGCTAAAAGTTGTTGTATGGAATTTGGACAACTGATAGACAGCATGTCTATCAGTTGTCTCTGTCTATCTCTCTATATATTTTTAAAAAAAATACATTATAATTACTTTTTATTATACATGGTAAATGTTTAAAATTATTGTGTGTGGATCAGTCACAAATTTGATTTGGCTCGGGATTCGAAACATACACTTCAGCACTGATGTTTCGAATAGGCTCCATCGAGGTTAATAAACTTAACTCAGACTAGATGGTTTAGTGTAAGAAAAATGTCCCACAAACCACAGTCTTTTATTTTTATATATTATAATAGCAAAAAGGGGGATTATTTTGAGGTGGACAGCCACTCCAAAATAACTCCCGTCCCCTCCCCCAAAAGGCAAGCATGTAAGCATGTCTCAAAATAAAAGATAAATCAATATCTTTAACTCTCATCAACAATGAAATGTCACGTCATGGTGTTGACACGCTGCGAGTTAAATGGATCACGTCTATTGCCAAGGGGCAGCCAATTTATTTATTTGTTAGGGTTGCCACAAAATGAAATTGTGTCACATGCGCAGATTTTGAGAATTAGTTTTCGGACAAGTGCGGAAATGATTTTAATGAGTGTTTTTATCTCGGAAGGATATTTTTTATTATATTGGGTTTGTTTCACGCGGCATCTTTATTGAGTTTTGTAGCATTCTATTTATGACCATTATTATTATGGACCTAAGTGTACCTTGTTTGTTTTCTATAATCTTCACAAATATTATAAAGCGGAAATATTTGTTTATTGTATGTTTGTAATGAATAAACTTAAAAACTACTTAACCCTTCAACACACTAAAAAAATATATCGAAAATCGGTAATCACGTGGACCTAGCTCCACCACCCTAAAAATGAAAAAAGATTTCCCATTTCCCAAAAAAAAATTTTATCTCACTTACCAGACCAAATTTTTCAATTCTGCAAACAGCAACCGGATTATTGATAAATTGTTTATTTTACTGTGTATAATAATAAACAATAATGAAAACACATTATTTATAATAAAAAAACAAAACACACACGCACACTTGCACTTGGTACACACGCACTCAACAAAAAAAACATTGATTACTCTACCACCACACCATATTTTACGATCCTGTAAACACCAACCGGATTATTGATATATTGTTTATTTTACTGTGTATAATAATAAATAATAATGCAAACACATTATTTATAATAAAAACACGAAACACACACGTACTACACAAACGCACGCCATCCATGCGCAATCCACTCTCAACTTCAACTGTTCGATTTTTGTAAATAATTCTGGCCCATTGACGTCATTTCATAAGATTCCAAAAACAAGAAAATGTTATAAACTACACATGCAATAAACCTGTTCATTGAAAAGTAGGACGTAAGCAGGCTAAATTTAAGTTTAAAGTCGTCTGGGTAGGTGCGGCGACCGGTCGCCGCGCGGGGCTTTACGGAAAAACTTGATTATTATGCGCGGCGACGGGTCGCCGCGAGGAGCTCTAAGGGTTAATTGATTTTAAAAATTATTTCACTGTTGCGAAGCTGTCCAATCCCCGGGTAACATTAGCTATATTTATTCCGGTGAAACAGCGCGATATCCGCTAGTTCTCAATGATAAAGTAATTCGTAATGTTATTCAAGAATATTCGGCAAAACTATTATAATACGAAAGTAATAAAATAGATTAGATAGAAATAGATTGTTTATTACTTAATTAGTTGTAGTAAATCAAACGAAAATTAAAACCTGCTAAAACAATTAAACTTTCATACGCAAAAATAAGTTACACAAAATATTTAAAAAATCTACCGATCAAACCAGAAGATTTGATTATAAAAGTTTGATCGAAAGTAATTTCAAAGTACTCAGTCGTAGACAAACAGAATGAATAATAGAGTATATAGCCGTCGTAATTGGCTGTTGGGAGTCACGGGACATCCTTCCTGAGGGCTTACCCGGGGCTCTCAACCATAGACTGTTAGGCGTGGCGTGAGGTTTTTTAGTCGGTAAGAGTCCGGCATAACATCCTATGAGGATTTTCCCTCACGTTAAACAAAAAAAAAAAAAAAAAAAAGCCGTCGTAATTGGAAGTCAATATTATAGAACTACGTACGCAAACAAACAGGACAAACAATGAAAACGTTTATTTCGGAAAATGAAATAATTACTAGGAATAAAGATTTTCGACTAAAGTTAGAGTAAAAACCAATTACTTCAATGGGCACTATATTGTAAATTCATAGCAATGAAAAAGGAGGAAAATAATAAATTAAACAAAACGAGATATTTTTTTTCTAAGTGTGGAGATACCCAAGTACACCTACTTATTCGTCTAGGGCTGGATACTCCGGAAAACTCCCCGGAGGTATATCCCAGGATTCCCGGCGGACTTTGGTTGCCACCGCGGCTACACTTAAAAGTTCGGGCCCACTGCTTTGGAGTACAGATTGTATGACATAATATTTAGTTACACAATAGTGAGGCTAGATTGACAACCTAAATATCTTGCAACCATTGTTCGGTATTAGGTGTTAGGAAATACAACCTACTCCTACGCGGCTACGTGGATATTCGGCCTAATAAAGATTGCGGGAACCAGCTTGCTGAATGCTGGTGGGTCAGTACCGAACATGTTGTAGCGATTTTTAGGGAAGCCTATGCCCAGCAGTGGACTACGTCAAGCTGTAATGATGATAATGGATCACTTTAAAATGAATATACTATTCAGCGTAACAGTTAAAACTTACAATGCTGAGACGTGGCCATTTAATTATGCTTGTGCCATGTCCTTAAAGTTGCGCAAGAAAAAGAAAGATGCACATTAAAGTAGCAATGGGGTGACCGCATCTGTAGAAAAACTGTCGGCCGATGGAGCAAACGAGTTCTGTCCGAGGATGAGCTCTAGGTCATCCTCGGAAAGGTCGCAAGCAGGGAGTCAATAAGGTAGGCACAGCACCGAGTGTTGTTGCGTGAACTGGGAGAGATAGTGGACTGCTAGAGGCTGATTTGATTGATTGTATTAAAATTGCTTTTATGCAAATTTGTCTTGTTGATAATTTAAATTCGCCTTTCTGAACAGTTGCCTTTATGCAAATAATAAAGGTAAAGATTAAACAAATACTAGTAAGAAGCAACCCTAGTCGTATCATGTGTCACAGTATCGATTTCGACGTCTACTTATTTTAATGAAAAATCCGAGTAGACATAAAAATATCTTGTTATGAGCTGAACAGCGGAAATTTATATATTTTTGTATGACTTTTCTTCTAATGAGAACGTCAATCAACTAAATGAGCTTGCCACATTCTGACTACTTAACATAGGCCTCTCACAATTCTCCCAAAGTTGATACAGAGTTTTTTGTTTCGAATGTTCGTTATTTTTTTCGTGAGGTGGCAGACAAGCTTACGGCCCACCTAATGGTTGGCTACTGTAGCTTATGGATGTTTGCAGCACCAGAAGTGTACTGACGACCCACGGTTGAAATTTTTCAAGCAGCCCATAAGGTCTTCAACTTGGCATAACGACTGTCATTTTACTGGCAACCGGGATCAACGTAAAATAAATGTCACAAAGTGGTCACGTGATGGTCACCCATTCATAACCAGCCATATTAAATATTACTTACTACAGTGAACTGGTATCATGCAATTCAAACAAATAAACAAACTTTACCGCTTTATTATAATACTAGCAAATCCGCGCGGCTTAGCCCGCGTGAAATTTGGTTCCCGTTTCCGCTTTCCGTGGGAACATTTTCCCGGGATATAAAGCCTATGTGTTATTCCGGACTATACTCCATCCCTGTACTAAATTTCAGCCAGATCCGTTCAGCCCTTAGAGCGTGATTGAGTAACGAACATTCAAACATCTTCACAAACTTTCACATTTATAATATGAGTAGTATCAATTTCATTGCTCGACACAAAAGGTTCAATGTTATGTAATGAACTGGTCGGTGACATTTCTAATCAACAATTTTATTTTCCCGCGTCGCCTTTCATGTAAAAACGGATGATAATGAACCAAATTCATCGTTCATTAAGCACTTTGGACAATAAAGAAGAGCTGGCCATTTTGATTTACCGAACGAATGAATTTTTAAATTGATATGAAATAGATTGTAGGTATTGTTGATGTTGTAAAATAATTGTTGCTTCTGAGTAAAACAGTCACTTTCTATTTATATACTACCGACTTGAAAAAACTGTTATCAATTTACGGTTGAATAAAGCCTCTCGACGAAAGTTGTAGGAACTTTAAATCAAAGAACACTTGTGTCCAGTTTGATGAAAATTGGTTTAGAATATATATAAGTCCTCTAGACCGGAACATACAACATGCATATAAACAAAAGCAATATCGTCCACACCGTCTAATCGGAGACATGCTCCCTGTGCTCGCTTGGTCAAATATATAACTTAGCAACCAAAGCACGGTTATCAAAGTTAACAGCTAAACATGTGACCCAATATTTTGCTGTCAGAACGTGTCATTGTTTAAATTATAGGGTTAAGTGCTGGGGCAAACCCTCATCATGCTAAAATTAAAACTGTCATTATCCCTTCTACAGGAATTGCAGTGATACGTGAGCAGAAATCAGATTATTTTTAATTTTGTCTGTGTGTAACAGATCTTTTTAGGGTCCGTACCTCAAAGGAAACAAACCAGCCAAGTGCGAGTTGGACTCGCCCATGAAGGGTTTCGTAGCAGCAAGTAACATAATATAAAAATTCTTATACACTCGAGAGCAATGAATCCGGGTCACTTAAAGAATGTTAAAAATCTCGGAAACTAAAAATGATAGGTTAATGCAATAAATTGTATTTAATAGACAATGTAATACTCCTTAAATGAAAGTAAAAAAAATATGAGTCACCATACATTTTATTAACACAAAATTACATAAAGAAAAAACTGCTGATCTCTCCTTAAAACAAAAATAGGAAACATGAAATTTTTGAACTTTATTACGATTTTCTTGAATTTTAATACTTCGTATTGCCTCCTCGTGCTTCCATTACTGCGTTTACGCGGTTTGGCATGCTGTACACCAAGTTCCTTATACGATTTTGGGGAATATTCTCCCATTCCTCTGTGAGAGCAATTTTGAGCTCACGAAGCGTGATTGGGGGAGGGTTTTGTTGTTTTACGCATCTGCCTAGCTCGTCACAATCCTACCTGTATGAGGTCGGGCATTGTCATGCATAAATATAGCATCCTCACCTAAATTGACCATAAATGGACCAACGTGATCATTGAGGATTTCTTCCACATATCTTACGCTAGTTAAAGAGCCGTTTTCTATGATCACCAGCTCTGTGCGACTTTCAGAAGAAATTCCGGCCCACACAAGTACAGACCCACCACCGTAGGCTACTTTTTCTTCGATGCATGCTTGCTTGAATCTTTCCCCTGGTCTTCGATACACTCTGTGTCTTCCATCGTGCTTGTAGAGCATAAATTTTGATTCGTCGGAGAACATAACTTTTGACCAATCTTCAATACTCCAATTTACGTGGCTCTGGGCATACCTTAGTCTCGAAATACGATGCCCACGCTCCAGTTTAGGGCCGTTTGCAGGTCTAAGGGGTTTTAAGTTAGATTCAGCAAGCCGACGTCTTACTGTCCATGCACTTGGGTTACTTCCTCCGAGGCGTCGAAACTGATTGGTGAGTTCAGTTCCTGTGAGAAAGCGATTTCGAAGCATGGTGTTCACCAAGTATCGGTCTTCTCGTGCTGTGGTACACCTGGTTCTGCCCGTTCCTGGTCTGCGTAGGTTAGAACCAGTTTCTTCGTAACGTCGGAGAACTCTTTGTACTGTTGACAGCGACACACCGACAGTCCTGGCTGTATCGCGCTGACTCCGGCCGGTTTCCAGCATTGTAAGTATTCTGGTGCATTCTTCAGGCGTAAGCGACATAATTTCAGCTTGATTAATGAATATAGAGCACTATCAACATGGTTTATGTACCCACATAAATGACAGATTACAAACAAAAGCAACACCAAATGCTGTAATTTCGTAGTTCCATCTTCGAAAGTGGCCCTTTTTCAAATTTGATTTTTTTATGATATAACTTTACAATAACTAAGAAGTTTTAATACCTTCATTTAAGGAGTATTACATTGTCTATTAAATACAATTTATTGCATTAACCTAGCATTTTTAGTTTCCGAGATTTTTAGGATTCTTTAAGTGACCCGGATTCATTGCTCTCGAGTGTAGTTCGTTGTAACTTTGATTGATGTTTTAACACGTTCGCAGTGGTAGTGATTTTTCTAACCGAAAATTGACGAATTAAAAAAAAAAACTACCAGCTCTATCTCGTTCAAACCAATTTTCGTTGGTAGTTTTTATGGCAATGTACTTCATATATTCTTTTTAGATTTATCATTCTCTTAGTTTAGAAGTTAGAGGGGGGGGGGGGACACACATTTTTCCACTTTGGGAGTGTCTCTTGCGCAAACTATTCCGTTTAGAAAAAAATGATGTTAGAAACCTCAATAGCATTTTTGAAGACCTATCTATAAATACCCCACACGTATGGTTTTGATGAAAAAAAAATTTTTGAGTTTCAGTTCTGAGTATGGGGACCCCGAAAATTTACTGCTTTTTTCTAATTTTATATAAGAATCTTAATGCGGTTCACAAAATACATCTAGTTACCAAGTTTCAATATCATAGGCCTTATAGTTTCGGAGAAAAATGGCTGTGACACACGGACGGACAGACAGACAGACAGACAGACATGACGAATCCATAAGGGTTCCGTTTTTGCCATTTGACTACGGAACCCTAAAAATGGAACCCTTATAAAATCACTTTGTTGTCCGTCCGTCCGTTCATTTGTCTGTCAAAATTCTCATGAACGCGTGAAGGTATCAAGTTGAAATTAATACAATATATTGTGGTTCCTTAAAGCTTATGTCATCAAATACGTATATTTCGACACTCCCAAGGGAATTAAAATTAATAATGTACTTCTCGTTAGCCTAGAACTATGAAATTTCGCAAGTAATTTTTCTTATACCACAAATAAACGAAAATAAAATCGAAAATCTTTACATTGTGATAAAATCGTTGAAAAAAAAGCGGTCTTTATAATACGTATACTTAATCGAGAACTACAAAATTCGATTTCTAACTTTCTTATGAGGTGCAAATCTATTGTTGCAGTTGTACTTCACAAGAAGTTCAGAAATAAAATCTCGGAGTTTTGTCTTTTTAATAATATTTTATTATAATAGTGGCGTTATAAAAAAATCAAAAAAAATTACCTTTGTTTCAGGTACCTACTCAGTCGACCGTCTCTGTTGTTCCGTTCCATAAGATCTACCTTCAATCCATATCGGCCTCTGGAGGGTAAACGTGTAAGTAGAGCCTTAGTTGATGTCAGAAATCCCTCATACCTTTTACAAAATGCTTCAAATCACTACTGAAAGGGAATGGACACAAAGCTCATGAACAAATTGCCTTTTTTCCATTTTCATCAAATAATTTTTCATGGTACAGCTTCTAAATTCTTATTGGAGCTCGAATTATTTTTAATAGAATTTCCTACAAGAAAGAGATTCTCAACTATACTGCTTTAAGGACGAAAATTTACTGATGAAACGTCATTTATCTTTTATTAATATGACCTCTGTAATCGAGGATCGGCATTCTATAATCTATTATAGTACCAAAATTCAGTGCAATCCAATCATCCGTTAAGGCGTGATTAAGTAACAAATATCCAAACATCTCGTCACAAACTTTCACATTTACATTGTTGATGGGATTTAGTTAATCAAGTTAAAGAAGAATTTCAGAATGTAATGCCAGTAACATAGTATAAATTATACCTTGTCGGCTTGAGAGTAAGTTGTAGAGATTTGATATATGTTAAATTTTGATAATTTTCACTGATGTAACTTGTAAACTATATGTAGCTAGTAAATTTTATCACATTATATCGAATTTCCATACATAATCACCAAAATACGTCACGTTCCGTAAAAACGTATACGTATTTCGTCTTAATAATTTTCGTACATACTAGCAATGTTTCCATTTTAAAATAAGAAAGCTGGTTATAAATGTATTCATAAATGGAATGATATAGTCAAATTGTGTTGAGAGTGTAAAGAAACGTAAATATCAACGACCAATGACGACAGTCTCTGTTGACGGCTGTTATGTTCAAATGAAGAACGGAATCGCGTCGCGCCAATTTGCTTATGTGCTTATATGCATCACAAAACGTGGCAGGGGTTAAGAGCATTATAAAAAACGATTCTGCATAAGATATCGTACTGGATTAATTATGAATGTCTGAATCGCCCGTCTAATAAATTAATCCACAACAATGAAAAGACTGCAAATATTGATGAGGCAGTTTCACACCCTTGTGTAATGAAGGTCTGTCTGGTTGTATTACGACGTACCTAAGCCAAGTCCTATTTATATGAGACAAACATGTCTGATTATGATAAAGTATTATTGAGTTATAGGGGTCTATTTTGTATTTAATAAATTCTTGTACTGTAAAGGAATAGGTTTACAAGTATATCAGACTTGACTTTGAGAATAAAAGGAATTTATCAAAGATAATCTGCCCCCTACGATTTGGCCTATTACATTTAACAAATTCAAAAATATTATGCATTTACAATAACGTATAGATTTGTTGACATTTCCAATTCCATGATGATACATTAACAGAACTAAGCTTTAGAATAACTTATCTCTCGTATGGTGAAAAGAATTCTCTAGAATCGTTTGATTAGTTACTGAGTTTATTGATTACAAACAAACAAATTTCTAATAAAATCTGTCATCTGCTTGTCATATTATACTGTATTTCAATAGCTTTGCTCAAAAATGTAAACAAACACATTGGATCCTATATATCCATAGTTACTTGCAATTGAGTATTCACCCTGATTATATTCCAGTATCCAGGAGTCATACAGTGTTCTTACAATCATTTCGACACCAAATAACTTCTTTATGATAGAATATTTTCATTTAAAATGCCTACTCAGGATAGTAAAAAATTCAATGATTTGTCATACTATATTTTTCTACTCATCTGTCTTAGACAACGATTGTCAAAACATGACATGTTTACATTATTGCCAGATCGGGCAGGATTGGACTTATAGCATTAATCTGCAAAAACTGTATATCGATACCTCGGGGCTCAAAAGGCGTAAGCGCCAAAAGTCGATTTTACAGGAGAGCAAAAAAACAAAAATAAAATGTCTTTTTTTGCCATAACTTTTTCGATTTTTGACCTATATAAACCATTCTAAGACCAAAAGTCTTAAATTTTTGTGATGCAGGTCACTGTATAATTATATTTCTAATAAATTTAAAAGCAACGAAAATAGCTTTCCTATACGCCCCGAAAATTTTTATGTTTGGGGCGTTTACACCCCAAAAATCCATGGAGGTATGATGAGTGATGGTTGTAACCGTCAATTTCAGGAAAGTGGACCGTAAGGGAAAGTAGACCGAGTGGGATACTGAGTAGACATTTCATGAAAGTGGACCATTAGGTCCACTTTCACCGTTTTATCAACTCAGATGACAAATTAATACTAATAATTATTGATTTACCTGTACCTAATTGCCTGTCTTACCTAAAAACTATTCAATAACTCATTATAAAAGGAAAATGATAAATAAAAATCACTTATTAATCATAATATTGTTTATTATTATACTTCTTATTTTAATACTATATTTTTTTAGGTATACAGCTAGGTATCCTCACAAAATTTGGCGCTAATAACATTTAACGTTAATGGATAATAAGGGAACTCTTGAGATCAATTATAATCAGTTTAGTCTTCTGATTATCAGTCATTATTAAGAAACTACCTTAAATCTACATAAGTAGGTATAGGTACCTAGGCCTCCATAGGTATGCATTGATAAAAAACTATAATTATTAATTAAAGAGTCATCAAATTTCATCCGTCATCAAAAATCAAATTAGATCGGTCAGGACATCTGTCCTGGCTGTTGGAATTTCTTTGGTTGGATTACAGAATGGTTTTGGATCCTTTTTCTACCTCGTCCTTTCCTACCTTATTCATTTTCCTTCCCGCAAATCCCTTCCTACCCCATCCTCATCCCTTCCACTATCCGCCAAGCGAAGGTCGCCATGCCGATGAGCTGCGTGGCTACGGGCGAGCGTAGTCTTAAGCGTGCCTAATTGCCCTGGGTCCGGGCGAACCCAGAACAAGGCTAGCCTAGCATTAGCAAGCGGGGCTCTGTTCAGGTGGACAAATTAATTTCCCTAGCTTCTCGTGGGAACGCCATGGTATTAGTATTTAAAAACCAGAACGACGGCGATGTGGTTCGCCACCCATCACGTCTCGTTTCCCATCGGGGCGAAAAGTGGACTGAGGTTAGCCACTTTGCTACATTAAATGTTAGAGGAGGAATAGAATAGATGATAAAATTGACGAGGTATGCAAGATGATGCAAGATAGGCAGCTTGATATTTTGTGTGTGAATGAGACAAAGCGGAAAGGATGCGACACTACGACACACGGAGCCTATACAGCCTACCGCGTGCCAGGGGGTCGGTGTACTACTTTCCGAGAGAATGAATGAGTGTGTGACAAAGTATGAATGTGTGAGCCCAAGACTCCTTTGGTTAAGACTGAAGGTAGGACTTACCCGCATCTTTGTTTTGGGAGTGTATGCTCCGCAGGATGCGCGGTGGCACCAGACTGCGAAAGACCAAAGCGAGAGGCAGGCATTTTGGGAGAGTATGAGTGATACTCTGGATTAATGTAAACGAAACGAGAGGATAGTAATGTTAGGTGATTTTAATGGTTGATACGAGCACTGAAATCTCTGTATGAAGACTCCAGTGCTTGTGTCAGGATAAACGGAGCTTGCACAGACTTCTTTCACATTGAAAAAGGTGTGAGGCAAGGTTGTGTAGCATCACCGTGTCTGTTTAATCTGTATATGGACAGCTGCTTCAAAGAACTGCAAGAGTGTGCGTATGGTTTGAAAATGAAAGAGCTGACCATCAAATGCCTCCTATACGCGGACGATCAGGTGATATTAGCTTCATCGGCGGAGGAGTTGCAGTTGATGTTTAACATAATGCATGATGCGCTTAAATGTAGAGGTATGAAAGTGAATGTAGAAAAGACGAAAGTAATGGTTTTTGAAAGAGAAGAAAATGTAACGAATTACCCAATTTACATCGAAGGGCAAAGAGTAGAACAGGTAAAAGAGTTTGTGTACAAAATTTGTAAGAGATGGAAAGTGTGACTATGATATTGAACGAAGAGTTTTGGCAGGTAATCAAGTGAATGGAGCCATTCACGCCTTTATGAGCAGTCAGGATGTGTCTAAAAGGCAAGGATGGCTGTACATAGAGGAGTGCTTGTGCCTACACTTATGTATGGAAGTGAAAGCTGGGTGTTGCAGGAGACGCATGAAAGTAAAATTAATGCAGTGGAAATTAGAAGTTTGCGAAGCATAGCTGGAGTGACATTGATGGATAAACAAAGAAATTGTGTGATTAGGGAACATTGCGGCTTGACAGAAGATGTAGTGACTAAGATAGAAAAAGGATGCTCAGATGGTTCGGACATGTGGAGAGAATGAATGAAAACAGACTGACAAAAGAGATTTATAAGGCGAGAGTGAATGGACAATCTGGTAGGGGCCGACCGCGTCGCACTTATGTCGACCAAATTGGACACCTTTTGGAAAAAGGCCAGGTAAAGAGTACCCTTAATCGGAGAACATGTATGAAAACACTTATGAAAGTAGAAGAAGCGAAAGTGATATGTCAGGATCGTGGCAAGTGGAAAACCATAGTCTCTGCCTACCCCGTTGGGAAACAGGCGTGATATTATGTATGTTTGTAATTGTTAGACGTATATCATTTTATTTTAGAGTACAGTAATGTTAAAGGGCGTATCGAGCAAGTTGATTCTTTAAAAATAGATATGTTCGGGCGTAAGCACAATTATGTTACTAGGTATGTCGTTTACTACCCTCAAATTTATTAATTATTAGGAGTGATTGCTATTACGACCCAAACCTAAAAAAAATATGATGTAAAATAATTGGCGTAAAAACATTTGTATCATCTACGGTATCGTTTACTACCCTCGCGTTTATAAACAGTAACAGTGGTCGCTGTTACGACACAAAAACTAAAAATATCTGTTTTATTTCCTACAAAAAATGGGGTCGTAAATACCATTTTTTGTTTTGAATTGGAAGACTTTGTAGCATTTATTTTCTGTAGATGCAGCATTGGGAGTGTAGAAGCACCCTAATCGATCTATCGTTTTTTAATCGGTTGTCTGTGGTGACATTTCTGCTGTCAGAATGACAGGATGTCATAAGTTCGGTGACGAATCGTTTTTGCATTAAAGGAAAACAGGTTTTAAGAGAATTCTGGACTATTCCACGTGAGAGGGGATATAAAAAGCCCTGCCTTGGTTCCAAGTGGTTTTTTGGACTTTTTACTTTTACCATCCGCTAAGCAGGAGTGAATTTTGAAGCAACTATGAGTAGCACACCTCAATTTCGATTTAGAGGTTGTAAGTTCTAACCTGAGGACTTAAGGAGAATTTCCTGCGTTTCACCTATTCTTATCAGAAGGAAGTGGACTCTGTGACGACCAATACCCAGATTCTGGTAAGTTTCAATTAACTATTTGCAAAGCGGGTCGATTGTCGTCTGTCGCGCAGCCAAGATCTTAATTTGTCGTTTCTTTCATGACAGGGTTTTTTAGTACGGGGAAAAGTTGTACAGCCACACCCCAATCATACGTGGACTGCGCGAGCAGGTTGCATGTGAGAGAAGCTCGCCGTCTACACCTGGCATTACCACCAGCCACTGCCACTCTACGCTCACACTGCAGGCCAGTACTTTGTCAGCATACTTTTACATGTAAACTAGCCGCCTACGTTACTTCCTCACGCTGATTTAGTGTAGTGCTGTACTAATAATACCTAAACCTGTAATATTCTTATGTATGTCTGTGCTTTCTGTATCTATGTAATCTCATTGTCTCTGTAGTGTACTGTGTACTATATAAATATATGTGTGTACACCCTATTGGCTGTTTTCGTCAGAGCCCTGGCCTCCCTTGCGCACCCACTAGAAACTCTGTAACAAGGCGCCCTGGGAAAGAGTTCTCTGCATAGCTACCTCGCGCTAGTTGGTGAGTAACATCATTGTGTTATAACTTTAAATATACAGATCGATAGAGGAGAAAAATATAAGTAGGACTGCATTAAAAACTCAATTTCGCCAAAATGGCGGTTACGCCTTTTGAGCCCCGAGGTATCGATATAGATGTTGGATGTACCAACCATAAACATCAATTAGCTACTTTCATCCCAATGTAACATCCTATTCTTACTTTTAAATATGTCAGTATTTTAAAATCTTTCCTTATTGGTTAACTCAAAAATATATTCTGCTTAAAATAAGCTTTTCTCCTCTGTTATGTTCAATAATAACTTTAAATGGTCTAGACTTTCAAAGTTTTTCAAACTTTATTTCAGTAGTTACGCTCGTACAAGATTTCAATATTTCCCTCTATAAAATTATTTTAGGAAAACATTTAAGATATATTGTTCTTGCGTTATTTGCACTCCCTAAAGGCGAAACATGCGGGTATCTGAAATTCAGAGATTTATTTCACTGTTACAAATCACAAACAAACAGCCAACATGTGAATCAATATTTAAATGGTTGGCAAATATTTAAAACGTACAGGGTTCATCCGTTCAGAGTAATAGGATCGGTAATCCGTGAATATTGACTGACTAAGTAAGTGAACTGGGTGTAGGTCCCTCTAAGATCTGCAAGAGCCAAGCCAATCATTGGCAAGCACGTGGTGAGCCGCAGAAGTGTCTTCGCCCAAGACTATCGGCCTCCTAAGAATAGTGTATTTCAAATTGTACATCTAACGTCCCTGATTTTAACAAACAATGTAAAATCAATATTGAATTAGGAAGAAAGTTTTTAATAAAGCTGATACCTCATGAATATCTTCATTCCAGAATGGTGCTAAATAACTTAAAGTTATCAAAACCTTCAAATTAAATCGGAATCAATATCATCATTAATACCTTCCGCTTCCGGAGGCTGTGACGGATCTTCCACAAACCCTAAATTTAAATATCAGATCACTTAGTTACTTGTATAAATTGAGCTCGTGATAACACAGTGTTATGACACGAGTTGGGATGTGTAGTTAAATTATCGATGGCAATAAGTAACGAATTGTTGGTTAAAGGTTTCCAAAAAGGACTTACGAAATTTGATACTCGATAGCAACTATCTTATTGAGGCAACATCGTTAATTATTTTTTCTTTTAAATGTTTCACGCAAAATGGTATTAATAGGAGTTACAAAAGAATAAAAAGTCGATGATATCTTCCACTTTCTTTGTTTTATTTAAATTTAAAGATAGGAAGTGCCTAATAAAAAGCTCTTAAATAAGTATCGATACTGGTAGTGTTTCAGTTCTTCCGAAGGCACGTCAAATAACGTTTATCCAGTTTGTCAATTACTGGTCAATAAATAAAGGAGGCTTGAAATATTTCAACCGCATGTAGACGCAGTCCGTCCCTGTCAACATACACAATATAATCAGCAGTACCGGGGTGATGCCACTAGTTTTCTAGTCATGGGCAGTATCTATTAAACGCTTAGTGCACGGGTACTCGGACCTATAACCCAAAATCTCTAGTCCAAACCGAACAAACACAGTACCTTCTGTTAATACAAGTATCTATTGACCACACACTCAAAGCAATATCTAATGAAACTTATGGAATTTCTATCGATATTTTCCATATCTCATTCCAATTTAAGTTTGTTCTGTTGAGTTGAGGTGGTATACCTACGTAGGAATAAGCGTAAACAGAATTGGTCTCCAACTGCAACAAGACACTATTGTATTAACAACACACATCTGTCCTGAGGTGACCTGTCAAGTGTTCCGCTAAGCTTACCTCATCTCAACTTTGGGACGCTTAAGAAGATTCTCTTGGGAAATACGTCCGGATTGTATTTCGTTACACGAATATCGTAGATTGTATCACGTGTTTTAAGTTTTGTAACGTATTGATCTATTTATCATTATAATAATATGTTTCTAGCTGATGCATGGATGTTGGATATCGCGATCAATAGAATAATGATCTTACGGAATTCAAATCATGATTATTCCATTTTCATTCATATCTCCAGTTCTAGTCAAGCAATCGCGATCAAATAATAGTAAGATTTCAAGTCTGACGACAACAATACTAGTATCGTTGGTATAAAAATATTGTCATGCCTTTATCCTTGAAGGCGTAGGCAGAGGTATACTATGGCCACATTTCACTACAAAGATAAACTGTACCTTACGAGTAATAGAAAAGTATGCCAAAGCCTAAGGTTAGGCGCACATTAACACGGTATGGTAACTTACTTACCTGGTAATAAATTTGAAAACTTGTGTAAAAAAACTAGCTTATTTCATACTAGTGGACTTCACGCTGTTTTACCCACGTAGTACCCGTTCCCGGGAATAAAATATAGCATTATGATCACCGGTAATAGCGTACCTTTCCAACAGAGAAATATTTTTTAAATCGGAGCCTTTGCAAACAAATGCAAACAAACAATCAAATCTTTCCTCTTTGTAATATTAGTATAGATGCAGACCTTGGCATGATGGGTCTGTCTATAGCACCGCGGGCGCCACGTTTTTATCGTGTAAATTCATAGTGCAGTGGCGGGTCAAACAGCCTTGTCGTGAAATTGGACGACGGACAGCGCCGTACCGTAGATTTTCACGGCATGACGCCGGGGCCGTGGTGTTGGAGACGGGCCCTACGTGTGGCGTAGCATAGTTACCGCCAGTGTGAACTAACATGCAGGGATGCCCTATCTCACCGCCAATGTGCGCCAAGCCTTCTTTTTTTTTTACGCAGGTAACAAATGTCCTCCGGCACTACCCAGACGCGGGGACTTCCGGGCGAGTGTGGGGCTCGCACCCACTAAAATCTTCCTGCGGTGTGCCTTGTTAGGGGGGCCGGGTACGGTAGGCCATTACTTCACCAAGCCCCCCGGCGCCTGCCAGCTGTGGGTCGCAGGCACCCTACTAACTGAGTAATAATACTCCTCCTTTTAATATGGGCGACATCAGGCATACTGGATGTCGCCCCTCGCAGATGGCTATAATAATAACGCGGGTAAAGGGTCCCCGTCCCTTACACCCGCAGCCAGTATTAGGGTGACATGAGGCGGAGATACGCACGCCTACGCCGTCTGGCGCGAGGGCGGCGGATTGGATCAGCAAGGGCATCTCTCTCTCTTGCTCGCTCCGCCGCCTCCTTCTGCGAGATTATGTCCTCGCTGAAGGTCGCAATCGCAGTAAATTTACTCTCGCTGGCAACAATGGCTTGTATGACAGCCGCCATCGAGAGGTCCTCGCCAATGGCTACAATGAGAGCCCGGCGCTGAGAGTTCCACGCCGGACACTCCGCAAGCGTATGCTGCGCCGAGTCCTCGCCGCAGTCGCAATGATGACAGACTGGGGTCCTCTCCCTCCTAACAACCGAGAACAGATACTTTCCGAAACAATCATGCCCAGAAAGCATCTGCGTCAGTCGGAAGGATAGAATCCCATGCTGCCTCTCTGCCCACTCAACAACGACCGGCTGGAGTGCCTCCACGGTGGCAAAGCCAGCACGCGGAGCTTTCAGCCGGAACGACCAATTTTGTAAACTTTCAAAATGGGCGGCCTCACGCCACCTGCGGACCACTATATGAGAATGTGCGCCGAGCCTTACTCAACCTTCAACGCCTCCAACATCACTCGCACGATCCTAATTAAAGTTAAATTGAATTGAGTTAACTCAAACCAAAATAGGTTAAGTCAACTCTGCTGAAACAAGACACGTTCTCTATGTAGTAACGGAAGAAAAGGAGTAACTCTATGTAGTATAGAGCGACACGACCAGTGCAATACAGAGTCACAGACACAGGGATCGTGTTGGTTTTGAGTCGGTAAGAGTTAGGCATAGCATCCAAGACTGAGTTTTCACAGGTAAAAAGTACGCTTTGAAAGAGGGAAAAGTCTCAGTATGGCGCCTTCCATCCGATAAAAATCATTGGTTGCGTTGCTTTATGGTATGTGGGACACTTTCCGAAACTTCGAAACCTTTACGTAGATGGGTTTTATTTGCCTTCTGTTGCCACTGGTTGTATTTATAAGCATACGTGCTGTATATATTGAGTTTCCATAGAGTTATTTCTAAAATTCCTATTAAAATGTCAATAGAGAGGTATATTAGACTAATTACATTTGCCTTGCTTGAGCTACAATTCAACTGCTGAAGTTTCCGTCAGCATGTTTCCCGTCGCGTATACAACTCTCAAAAGGATTAATGTTTCTCTTTTTTAAACTTTTTTCATTTCTGCTCCACTCCTATTCATCTTAGCGTGACGTACATAAATTGTAGTCTTTCTCAATAAATGGGCTATCAAAATGTAAAGGAATTCTGGAATTCCAACAAGATTTTTTTTTTTATTTTTATTCAGTTCATGAAACCTAAGTTCAAAACATCTCCGTCATGCACCTCGGTCATGCTCCAGCAAGCAATCTTCACCATTAAGCTTTCACGATTATCTCAGAAACTGCGTTTCAAATTACTTTCAGAACAAAACAATTCTCTCTGAAAAATATAGAACAATAAAGTTCATCTCCTAAAAGCTCTGCACGCTCTTCATATAAGCGGTTTTCATAATCTTCACATCATTAAATTCTTTCCAATCGTAAAATCCAGATATCGTCGTTTGTGAAGTTTTGAGACTAAATTTGATTGCAAATTTTGCAACTTTGAATACTTTTTTATGTGTGGAAATTCACATGGATTCTAACACGGAATAAGACCGACTAAAACCCACACAGACCCCTAATTTCTGTCCATGGCCGGGAGTCCCGAGTAACCCCAGGGTGTACATTCAAAGGATGAACAAGCAAGGAGTTTATTCTATAATCTATTATAATTACATAATATATGATCACACCTTTTATCCAGGGGTAGACAGAGGCATATTATATGCCCACATTTCAACTTTTTGATATTGTCCCACGCAATAGGTGGTAAGCCGTATTGCCGTGTTGATATGGACAAGCGAAGGTTGTGACTGCCCGCTGTTGAAATTTTTCAAGCCGCCCATAACAGCCTTCAACTTGGCTTAACGACTGCCATTTTACGGGCAACGGGAACCAACGGTTTAACATGCCATTCGAAGCACGGAAACGCTCGCAAGTAATTGTCACAAAGTGGTTATGAGGTGGTCACCCATCCATGACCGGCCACAGTAAATGTTGCATCCATGACCGGCTACAGTGATCGTTTACAGAACACCAAGTCCGCGTGGCCACGAGCGCTTCTTCTATAATCCAAGTCGGATTGCTTAGTTACAGACTAGGTAGGTAAGTTTATCATGTAATTGACGGTATGTCGGTGAGTAAAGATCCTATCCTTATGTCCTCGGCGATACGTGACATGACTAGGTATAGATAAAATTTTGTCCTAAGCAAATAAATATTTCTGTTCCCATATTTTTGCGCTGTCACGCGTAAATCAAGACTTTTACATCGAAATATTGTCTGCAACATATTTTCCTAAATAAATGGGGAAAAAACGTCCAAGTCATATAAAAATTGATGTTAAAATTGACTAGGACGTACATAGATTATAACATAAATTCTGTATATGCCTCTATTTTCGTGAAATATGTCAGGAAAAAAATATTTCTAAACATTTTTCCTCTCGATTAGCTATACGAATATGTTTGACATTCTTTATTGCTTTTAGAAAACGACAGGCAAGGAAAAATGTATTTTATGGCGGTAGAAAAATCTTTATAAATTGTTCATAGATTTTTTTTATCAAACTTGGTTTTTTGTTCGAAACAAGAATATTGATAATACTTACATACAAAAAAATTGCCACAGAGAATAGTTAAAATAAACAGTGAAACTGTAGCTACCCAGTCTATTCCCCACTCTATTTATTTTGTTAATTTTGGCATCCATGAGGAATTTTCACACATAGTAAAAAAGACGTGTGGCACTCGGGGACTGCCGCGGTAAAGCTATTACATAGCATTTTTTATCAACTATGCTAGTATAATTATTTCTTTATAAGAATACTAGCTGATGCCCGCAGCTTCGCCCGCGTAAAATTTGTTCCCGCGGGAAGTTATTCCCGGGATAAAAGGTAGCCTATGTGTTATTCCAGACTATAATGTATCTCTGTACCAAATTTCAGCCCGATCCGTTCAGCGGTTTGAGCGTGAAAGAGTAACAAACATCCACACTCACAATCTTTTGCATTTATAATATTAGTAAGTAAGATTTTAAGGTTATGTTCAACAAAGTACCAAGTACCTACTTTACTGTGGACATTTGGGCTTTTGGACTTTTGGACTTTTGGTCTTTTGGACTTTTGGACTTTTGGACCTCCGGGGCCTTTGGGACTTTTGGAACTTTTGGGACTATTAGGACTTTTGGGACTTTTGGGACTTTGGGACTTTAGGGTCTTTTGGGACTTTTGGGACTATAAGGACTATTGGGACTATTGGGACTTTTTGAACTTTTGGGACTTTTGGGACATTTGGGTCTTTTGGGACTTTTGGATCTTTTGGGACTTTTGGGACTTTTGGGACTTTTGGGACTTTTGCGGCTTTTGGGACTTTTGGGACTTTTGGGACTTTTGGGTCTTTTGGGTCTTTTGGGTCTTTTGGGCCTTTTGGTCTTTTGGTACTTTTGGAACTTTTGGGACTTTTGGGACTTTTCGGTATTTTGGGACTTTTGGGACTTTTGGTTCTTTTGGGACTTTTTGATCTTTTGGTACTTTTGGGTCTTTAGGGACTTTAGGGACTTTTGGGACTTTTGGGACTTTTGGGACTTTTGGGACTTTTGGGAATTTTGGGACTTTTGGGACTTTTGGGACTTTTGGGACTTTTGGGACTTTTGGGACTTTTGGGACTTTTCGGTCTTTTGGGACTTTTGGGTCTTTTGGGTCTTCTCTCAAAAGTCCAAAAAACCAAAGTCCAAAAGTTCAAAAGGCCAAAAGTCCAAAAGTACAAAAGTCCAAAAGTCCTAAAGTCCTAAAGTCCAAAAGGCCAAAAGTCCACAAGTCCCAAAGGCCGAAGTCTAAAAGGCCAAAATTCCACTCCACCTAACCTCACCCCACCCCATCTCGCACCAATTCACCTCACCACACCCCACTTCACTTCACCCCACCCTACACACCTCAGCCCACTCCACTTCACAATATTTCACTTCATATACATAGGTACACGTTATGCAAACGCTCCCATGTACACGTTGGTATATGAAGTGCGAGATACACGAACGTGGCCGAGCGAGGCCGAAGGTAGCTGAGAATGTGATTTATTTTCGTGACACAATTTCTGGATTCGGTCTCCACGCAAGGCCCGCGATAGAAGCTATGCAATAGCTTAAAAGGTTTACTGGTTACAAATAGTACAAAGGCAGCCGAAAGGCTCTGTTTAATAGTTGAAGATATAATACGAAAATACTTACCTACTAAATCTCCCATCCAATGCTTCAAACCGAAAACTATAAGTTCTTTTATGAGCAAAGTATTATGGAACGGGTTATATCCTACAACAATTTCAGTCTTTCTAAGTAGGTAACTATTTATTTAGAAGGGTATGCCGGACTAACCCCGCTCGGCCTTTTGGAATGACGAAGATTTCAATCTATGTTGAATGATGTATTTAACCGACTTCAAAAAAGGAGGAGGTTACTCAATTCGACCGTATATATTTTTTTTTTGTTTTTTTTATGTTTATTCGCGCAGAACTCCGTCGTTTATGGACCGATTTGAAAATTTTTTTTTTCGTTCGAAAATAGATACTTCCAAGGTGGTCCCATTTTAAGGAAGTCATTATCTGATGATGGCATCCTGGAGAAATCGAAGGGAACTTTTAAAAATTGTAGGGACATTTAGGACATTTGTAATTATTTTTATTAAGGGCTTTAAAGTAGTAAAACTTAATGAAGGTCTGGAGTCGATCTGATGATGGAGACGAAAGACAGTAGAGAGAATTCCGTAACGATAGAACGCAGTTACCTTGTGTTTGGGCTTGATTAATTTGTACTGTCGAGAACTTTACACCTAGATAGAAAGATTTTCAGTCTACTCGTCACTAAAAATAGTGAAAAAAAATTTTTTAACAAAAAAAGAAACCGACTTCAAACAAAACTAAAAACTGAAAAATAAAATTTACTTAGCACAAAGTTAGTATAATTATTCTGATTGATCAGATATCATTAAATATAATACTGAAGTCGGTGCCAATATGACTATGAGAGAGATTAATAATGCCTACCAGAGCCTAGTTTTACTGGGCACCGATTTCTGTATTATATTAAATGATATCTGATCAATCAGAATAATTATACTAACTTTGTGCTTTTTTTTTTTTTTTTTTTTTTTTTTTTTTTGTTTAACGTGAGGGAAAATCCTCATGGATGCTATGCCGGACTCCTACCGACTAAAAAACCTCACGTCACGCCCAACAGCCTGTGGTTGGGAGCCCCGGGGAAGCCCTCGGAAGGATGTCCCAGAACTCCCAACAGACCCACGGCCGCCACTGCGGCCTCGCCCAGGGGGTGGTTCGGGTGCTATCCCGCGTCTTTGGGGGGTTTCGGGTGTGATCCCGCTTCTAAGGGGGGGCGTGTGTGAATTGCTCACGTCACGCTGCCGTCTTGGGCCTGCTTCTGTAAGGACGGTGAGCCGCCCTCTCACCGTCCTCAGACCCCCGGTCATGGTGGCCGATAGTCTTCGGCGAAGACACGTCGGCGGCGCCCAGGCCGCCGACTGCGGAACTCGGGTGGGAGAGTTCTCTCCCGTACCCGTCCCGCCGCCTCCTTCACGAGCATGACCTGCTCGCAGAAGGAGGCGGCGCAGTCCCACTTACTCCCGCTGGAGAGCATGGCTCGCACCATGGTCTCGAGCGAGAGAGTGTCCACGTCCAGACCCACTACGAGGTCCTGGCGCTGTTGCGCCCACGCCGTGCACTCCACCAGCGTGTGGAACGCTGTGTCATCGCTGCGGTCCTCGCAGTGCTGACACTCGGCCGTGGTTTCCCGGTGTTTTCGCCACAGATACCTACCGAAGCTACCGTGCCCGGCAAGCATCTGTGTCAACCGGTAGGAGAGAGCACCGTGTCTCCTCTCCAGCCACTCGTCCATGACCGGTCTGACGGCCGCGATTGTGGCGAATCCCCCCTTTGGTTGCTCAAGTCGCACCTTCCATGTCTCCACGGTTTCCTGTTGGAGTAGGGACCGCTGGGCCTCGATTTCTCGATTAGCGGGCCTTTGGCCCCGCTCCAGCGCCTCCTTGCGCCATCTGAACAGTGACGCAAGGGCTCTCGCTTCCAGGTCCCATGGAGGGGTCCCGGCTAGGAGACATGCCGCCTCACCGGAGATCGTGCGGTATCCCCTTATCACCCTGATGGCCATCACTCTCTGCGGGCTCAGCAATCTAGCCACATTGCTGGCCGTCAGGGTTTCCGCCCATACAGGAGCTCCGTATAGAGCCATGCTTCGCACGATCCCCAGGTACAGTCTCCTGTAGGGAGCGTTAGGTCCCCTGATGTTGGGCATCAGCCGCGCCAGTGCGGCTGATGCTCCCCTCAGTTTTGGGACCAAACTTCGGAAGTGATGTCCGAAGTTCCACCGGCCATCGAGTACGAGCCCCAGATACTTCATCGAGGACTCGATGCCGATGCTGACGCCCCCTACCTGTAGGCTGGATCCCGCAGGTGGCCCCATCCGAGGTCCGTGGAAGCACAGAGCCTTGGATTTGTGAAGGGCGACCTCGAGACCCAGCCGCCGAATCCGACCCACGACTTGAGCAACCCCTGCCGTGGCCTTTAGTGCTGCGTCACGGTGCGTTGCTCCCCGCGCTGTAACGAGGGTGTCGTCGGCGTAACACGTTACGCCGACCCCTCTGAGCAACGGACCACGCAGCACCCAGTCGTAACCGATGTTCCACAGGAGCGGCCCTAACACCGATCCCTGTGGAACACCGCACGACACATCTCGCCGACCCGGCCCTAGCCAGCTCGGGTAAGTTATGGCTCTCTCGGAGAGATAAGCCCCGACAATTCGACGGAGGTAGGGAGGCACTCCATGATAGATAAGCGCCTCCCTGACGCAGCTCCAGGGCAAGGTGTTAAATGCGTTGGCGATGTCGAGAGACACCGCCACCACCACCTCACCCCGTGAGACTGCTTCCTCCGTCAGGCCTCTGATGCGCATGATCGCGTCCACAGTGGAGCGTCCCTGACGGAAGCCAAACTGACTATCCGCCAGATCAGGCCCCACTCGTGTGAGGTGCCCGACGAGGCGTTGTGCAATAATGCGCTCAAAGAGCTTGCACACCTCGTCGAGCAACACGATCGGCCGGTACCCTGATGGGGAGTTTGCCGGCCGCCCCGCCTTTCGGATCAAGACCAGTTTCCCTGTCTTCCAGACCTTGGGAAACTGGCCTTTCTCGAGGCATGCGCTATAAAGACCTATAAGTCGAGGCCCAAGCTCCTCGAGAGCCAGGACCCATGCTCGGCCTGGAATGCCGTCGGGTCCAGGGGCGGTGTTTCTGCGGGATTTAAGCCGCAGGACAGCCGCCCCTAACTCACCCTCGGTGACTACGGGCACGTCGTTCTCGCTGCCTTCCGCGTTGGGCGCCTGAGACGGAGCCATGCGCGGAGGAATGTGTTCCTCCGCTCTCGACGGGAACAAGGAGTCCAGGACCCTCTCCAGCCGCTCCGGCTGGAGACTCTGGGTCAGTGGGGGCGCCTTAGGGCGTAATTTGCCTCTTACCATGAGGTACGGGCGCCCCCACGGGTTCCGCTCCAGAGTCTCCATCAGCTCTTCGCGGCCCAACTTTTTGGACCGCTTGATGGCGGTCTGGAGGGCCCTCTTGGCCTCCCTGTAGCCATCGTAGAGCTCCGTCTCTCGGGCTGCCGCATCGTCTGGGTGGCGACGCCTCCGGCGAAACCTGGTGTACCGGCGGCGCGCGGTAACGCAATCTGCGCGCAACTGCGCGATTTCCGGCGTCCACCAGTACACCTGTTTCCTCGCCGGTCTGGGCCTAGCCCTGGGCATCGCCGCATCGCAGATGTGCGACATGGCTCTCCCGAACCACTCCACCTCGGTATCAACATCGGCAGGCCTGTCCGCTTTCGGAATCCAGGCCTGCACGATGGCCGCCTCCAGGAGAGCCTCCCGATCAAGGCGATGGAGTGCCCAACGCGGTTCCGGGGGATTCGCGATTGCTGGCGGCAGGTTAGGTGGAGGGGAGACGTCAAACCGAATATATCGGTGATCTGACGACGTCTCCTCCTCCTCCACAACACGCCATCCCTGGACACGGCGGGCGAGCTCAGGGGTCGCAAACGAAACGTCTATGACCGAGCTGAGCCCCCGCCGCATCCAGGTTGCGACATTCCCCCGGTTCAGGATGACTAGGCCTCGTGTAGTGACCCAGTCCTCCAGTATCCTCCCTCTGCCTCTGGTTTCCCGAGAGCCCCAAGCCTGCGACCAGGCATTGAAGTCTCCCAGGACCAGGACAGGGCGAGGCCGGCATGCAGCGAGAACGACGTCCAGCTCAGGGAGCCATAGCTCAAACTGATGCTGGTCGAGGCTCGGCGAGATGTAAACGGCCACGACAGCCACACCCTCATATTCCGCCGCGACGCAACCCGGGCCCCTAGCAATAAGCGCTAGGCGCGAGTCGTCCGCGCCGGTCCCCCCAAAGATAGTCGCCAGGCCGTCCAGATCCACCGGGCTTCCCGGGTGAACCCAGTACGGCTCGGCGACGACGACGATGTTTATGGACCACTGCCTGATGCTCTGGTACAGAAGGTCCTGAGCACCAGTGCAGTGTTTCAGATTCACCTGCAGGATGCGGATATGGGTGTCCATTAATGGACATCCATTTCCGCACCCTGCCGCGAACGTGCACCCACACCCTCACCCCCCCGTGCGGACGGACGGGGCTTCGGCCTTGAGGCAGCGCAGGTCTTACTGCCCGCCCGATGGTCGGCCTCCTTGCCCTCCGCCACGCATTTGAAACAGCGTGGCGGAGCGTCACAGGCAAGAGCCGTGTGACCGGGCTGACTACTACCTTACTAACTTTGTGCTAAGTAAATTTCATTTTCAGTTTTTAGTTTTGTTTGAAGTCGGTTTCTTTTATTGTTAAATTTTTTTTTTTTTTTATATATCTACTTGATTGACTGCTGATTGGTGACCAATGTAAAATAAGGGATGCTCTGGATTCAGCAATGAATTCTAGACAACTTGAGACATTCAACTATTAACCACTGTGATTTCGTTCGGTATTATCATTTATGGTGTCCTCAAACGTCATTAAATTAATAAGTGGGTAGTTTTTTTAATTATTTGCGTTTTATTTCACTTGTATCTATATCTATATTGCCCTGTGTGGCAACGGGGTCCCGTGTTGCGACGGGTAAGGGTACAAAATGTCGCCACCGCAATACATCCCGAGGGTGTGGTAAGAGGCGACTAAGGGAAGATTTTCGCAAAAAGATTCATTGCGTAGAGAAGGAAAACTCGAAATGAAACCCGGTTGTCAGTAAAATGACAATCGTTAAGCCAAGTCGAAGCCTTATGGGCGGCTTGAAAATTTTCAACTGTGGGTCACGGCGACCTGAACCTTTGTTTAACACGGCCAAAGGCTCACCACCTATTCCGTGGGACATAAAACTATTAGGTGAAATGTGGACGTATACTATGCCTCTGGCTACCCCTTCGGGGATAAAGGCGTGACTATATGTATGTATCTATATTGAAATAATTATCAGAGAACATGTGGGCCGATATGTATGAAATTTTGTGTGTCTAAGTATATCAGGAATTTTTAATACAGTTTGAACCGGTCGTGGTGAGGTCTCTTGCCGTTGTTGAAGTGAAATGAAAACCCGCAGTTTCTCTTGGCGGGCGTATTGCTTGGAGCAACTAGTATCCCACCAAAAACATTCTGTAAAAAACTAGCCAAGTCTCGTTAGAGCTACTTGTTTATCTTTAAAAAGTAATGAGATCTAGACAAAGTCGTGCCAAGTCTAAGGTTCCTTACTGCGATTTCTTTATTATTATAGTTAATGTTGTGTGACTTGGCCGTTGAAAATTCTTTATACGTAAGTGTGTACAAGTCAATTATGTTTACACGTAATGTTATATCTGTTGTAACTACCTATGTTTGTTAAGCGAGATAATAGCCCATACTGGTATTGGTAATTAGACGCTAGTGTCTCATTTTAGGCTGTTATTGATTGGGCAACACATGCATTCAGCATTGACAATGCTGACTTCTGCTCTCTTCTTTTTGAAGCGGCAAATCGACCACCGATCTAACAAAAAATTTTAAATAAAAAATAGAACCGACTTCATACAAATCCTTAAAAATAAAATTTACCTAGCACATTGTAATATGTATTTTGATTTATTCGATTTTATTCAATATAATATTGAAGTTGGTGCCATTAATAATACCTTAAGGATTTGTATGAAGTCGGTTCTATTTTTTATTTAAAATTTTTATTTTTTAATTTTAAGTGACGGGTGGACCGAAAAGTATTTCTATCTAGGTGTAAAGTTCTCATCAACACAAATCAATCAAGCCGAAACACAAGGTAACTGCTGTAAATCGTTAAGGAATTCCCTCGACTGTCTTTCGGTTCCATCATCAGATCGACTCCAGACGTTCATTAAATTTTAGTACCTACATTAAAGCACTTAATCAAAAAGTTAACAATCGCACTAGTTGTCCCTACAATTTTCTGTGGTTGCCCTCGATTTCTCCTGGATCCCAGCATCAGATCCTGATACCCTGGATATGGGACCACCTCAGAAGTAGCCTCTTTTAAACAAAAAAAGAATTTTCAAAATCCATCCATAATTGGCGCCGCTATCGCGTAACATACATACAAAAAAAAAAAAAAAAAAAAAAAACATAGCGTACGAATTGAGAACCTCCTCCTTTTTTGAAGTCGGTTAATAAAATAGACGTACAGAAGGACTTCTATCAATGATTATAATAATAATAATTGACTAGTTATTGAATTAACGTTCTTCAAGTGGCAATTTTCGATCGTCAATGGGTAGCGGTTCTGGCGACAGATTGGTGCAATGGTGTCATGAAGCATCTTGTTTTGTACCCTTGTGTACCCTTCAACGGCCAAGTCACACAACATTAACTATAATAATAAAGAAATCGCAGTAAGGAACCTTAGACTTGGTACGACTTTGTCTAGATCTCATTACTTTTTAAAGATAAACAAGTAGCTCTAACGAGACTTGGCTAGTTTTTTACAGAATGTTTTTGGTGGGATTTCACTTCTTTTTGTAGAAACGTGGGCATATTGATTTATTTTATTAGATTTTCTTATTAGACGCAGTTTTTTTTCTTTTTAGGAGTAGTTTTTTTTATTATTACAGATCTTTCTTTTCTTTTTTTCCGGTTCTGATTCTTTTACAACTGTTTTTTGTATTGCCCATTCGCGTTCATGCCGTTATATTTTGACCAAATTTTGAGCGAAATTAATATTTTAGTGTAATTTGTTTATTTAATTTGTGTAATTTTCGAGTAGAATAAAGATAATCATTCGACTATTTCTTCTCGTAAACTTGTAAGTATAAGTATAAAAGCCAGTCTAGTCTTATCCAGAGTTTTCCTTTAATTTTATTTATATTTGTACTAGCTGACCCGCGCAACTTCGTAAGAGAGAGATCTACTACTACTGTGATCGAAAACCTCCCAAAGACGCGGGATAGCTCCCGCATCCCCATAGGTGAGGCCGCAGTGGTAGCCGTAGCTCCGCTTACCCGGGGCTCCCAACGGTAGGTTGTTAAGCAGGATGCGTGTGTTTTCAGTCGGTATGAGTCCGGCATAGCATACATGTAGGATTTTCCTCATGTTACTAAAAAGGTAACTGTGATCGAACGAAATGAATAGATCGAAAATAGGTTTTTTGTTTAAGAACTTTTCAATTTTGTAATACATTATTTTTATGTAACTTTAACTATTTACGCAGAGGCGCAACGGATACTCTTATATCGATTAATTTTTTCCCGTTTTCAAAACATTTCACATTGCTGCTCCGCTCTTTCAGTAGTAAGGCTTGCCTTGGTATTTGATCATGGTCCCTTTGCAGCGTGTGTCTTATCCAGCTAAACTTCCGACGTTTGATCTGTTAGTGGATAGGGGTCTCACTGCAGCGTTCCAATAGGCTTACGTTCGTGATTTTAACGGGCCCGTATAATATCGAAGATCCGTTAGAGGTCAACTTGGAACTTGTAGCTGGTGCGAAATGTCTTTATTGACCTTCCATGTCTTGCATCCGTATAGTAGTACAGTTTTAACGTTGACTTTGTTTTGGGTTTCACTTTTCGAGTCAATTTTCGCAACTGCCATACGGGGCGCAGCTGTGTGAAGTTTGCTCTTGTGCTCTTGCCTTGGCGAGCCTCGAAATGATGTACTCTTCTAACCCATCAGTTTCCGACACGACACTCCCGAGTTACGTGAATAAGTGAACGCGCTCGACATCTGTGCCAATGCGCAGTGAAACAGACTCTTCTCCCCACACCTCATCTCCTGCGTCTGTCGATTTTATTTTCAGTCCTTCCATTCGCTGTCTCATTTTGCACGTTGTCCTGTAGACATGCATGACGGCGTGTGTCCAAATTGGAGATAGTACAGATGGAAAACTCATGTATGTACTTTTTTGTCACACCTACCCTCTGCTACACACACTCGCGCACAAATCAGTACCTATCGAAAATTCGGTTGAGACCGCCTGACCTCTTGTCTGTGAATGAGTTGTCTATGTGTGCGTAGCCTCAGCGAATTTAGTATGTAGGTTTCCCACTGTACTATCTCTAATTTGTGGCGTGTGAGTGCCTCAGCAAGCACAGGTCATCGGCGTCATCTAACTCCTTCAGGATATCAGGATAGTCCCCATTCTATGCCACGCCGCTTGTTCTTTGCGGTATTCAGCATTATGCCATCTATTTCCTATGGATGGCCCGAACAAAGGTACCTCTCATGGTGGTTATCACAGAGAAACACAGCTACACGCTGGAGAAGCGTATTGCTTAGTGGTGGTTGTTTACTATCATGTTATTTTCATAACGATCCTCTAAGGTAGGTACAGTATGTATTTTCAAAAGAGTTTGTGAACTCTATGTTTAATTTCTTTTTCAGAATATTGATGTCATTTTATACACGTTACGTCTACTACATTGATACATGTAATAAAATTGTAACACGCCGATGTTTGTATGTAAATGGCTAATACTGAAGAAAATTCTAAAATAAAGGCTCTTTGTTTACTATTTTCTATAAAATTGCTTATTTTGAAATATTACACCTACCTAAAGTAATCTGCTGTAAGCGTTATTCACTTTTAACGAAAAAATATTTGCGATAAAAGTAGAAGAATAAGTTAGTATGTGACCCGTATAATGTGTGACCCAGTTCAATCATGGCGACACAAAATTAATTTCGTTGCGCATTATTTTGATTTGCTATATCTCCTAAAGTATTCATTTAATTTGCATGGTGTAAAGGAAACAAATAATTTTCATTATATTTTCATGCCCACTATTGTATTTAAATTGAGATGGGTTAACACTTTCTTGGTGTAAATAGCATTCCAATTACCACTTTATAATTGCTAAATTTTTAAAGAATGAACATGGTTATTGTATGTTATCCTTAAGAGATAAACATATATGTCGCCGCGGACTTTTCTGTAGAACTAAATATATAAGATACACAATTCCATGGTACATTATTTTGTAATACCTCGAAGGGTTTAGGCAGCGTTTTCGTTAAAAGCTCCCAGACGCCTTATTTTTTTCTGACCTCTCCAACTAATGTCGTAATATTTTAGTCAATGTCAACAAAAACTCAACAAATTATTTACGAAAACCTTCCTCGAGAACCACTCTCTCGATTGGTGATCTCAGCCTGAAACTCCATGCAGTGGTTTTTAAGTTTATCGTGAACAAACAGACAGACAGACGGACAGACGCGGCTGGGGACTTTGTTTTATAATAATGTAGTGATTAAAAGCAGAAGGGGAGGCATTCGCCCAGAAGTGGGATGCTATAGGCTAGATTAAATTAAAAGATGTGTCAGATGTCGATTTTTTATGTCCCAATAGTAGAAGGGGGCATTAACATATCTCTAATACACCTGAGACCAGCTGAAGGTTCTTCATCAGATACTTCAGACCCTCGATTTTTGACTTCAAATAAAGCGGCCCACCAAGTGAATATTATTTGTAAAGGCGGTATGTCGATCTCTAATAGTTTGGTTGGGCTCTTGTGTTTTCTAATCAGGGTCACCAGGTATCTTCGATTATCCTAGTTTTTATAGTTTTCCCTTTATGTGGTGATTAAACCCTAACCCTGTATCAAATTTCAGCTCTCTGAGTTTATGGGAAGTACTAGTTGTATTTTGATGATCATGAGTGAATGAGTGTCATAAATGCGAAACTTTGCTTTCGCTTAACTCCGGAAGTAAATGACCTACAGACTTGAAATTTTGGATTTTAAGTATGTGATTATAGCTTACTAGATGACGAAAATTTCTGCGTTCTGGTCTTATCCAGAGGTTCTCTACTAGGGGCCTGAAAATGCGGCGAAATGGTTCCTGTAAAGGATGGTACGGCAGTGTTTGCTTCGCGCTCGACTTGGCTTGGTATAATAAATAAATAAAAATTATGATGTTAAATGTTTGTGAGTAAGAATGTGTGTTATTCTTTCGCTCTCTAACGGCTGAAATTTGGTACAGAGATATATTATGGACTGAAATAACAGATCGGCTACTTTTTACTCCCGGAATATGTTCCCATGGGAAGCAAGAACGCTAACAGGATTCGACATGAGCGGATCCTTGGGTGCCATCTAGTAAAAACATAATCCTGCTGACATAAGATTACGTCGTAGTATTGACATTTTTATTGGACTATTGATTCGATAGCTCATTTAACCTACTTTGATAAGGTCTAACCTCAAAAACTTTATCGGAATTTAGTAAAAGCTTTGACCAAACAAAAATAAATACGTATTAAAAAGTCACTGCCGTTGTTTCCGAATCAGGGTTTGAAATTCATGTAGTTGTAAAAACCAGCCAAGTACGAGCCGAACTCGTGCATGGAGGACTCTGCACCAAAAAATTGGACAAGTGCGAGTCGAGTTTCTACTGGCACTTGGCCGTACAAAAATACGGCAAAAATCACGTTTCTTGTTTGGGAGCCTTTAAATAATAGATATAATTATTACTTCTAAATTTAGTTTTTGTTGTTATAGCGTCAACAAAAATAGCTGCATCATCTGTAAAAATTTTAGTTCTCTAGCTATCACGGTTGTTGAGATACAGCCTCGTGACAGACAAACAAAAAAAAGGACAACGGAGCCTCAGTAATTAATAGGGTCTCGTATTTAACCATTGGATAATAATATGAAACCCTGAAAAAGCCACTCGTATTTACTGAATTCAGGTTTGAAATTCATGTAGTTGTAAAAAACATGACACATCCTCAAAGATACCACGCTTTTATTTATTCATTTCTCCGTTCTCCGTGATGTGATTTATGTCAGCGCCGACAACAATTGTGCTGCAAATAAATCTTGCACCTAAAAGTTGGACAGTTTTTGATGAATTGCGCGTCAAGCGACGCTTTTTCTGACGTCGCGAGATTGAGTTAGAAAAAGCACTTGGATTTTTTGTATTCTAAATTATATTTGTTTACTTGTTTAGAACCTTATTTTCTATTGTGGTTGTTCTTTTCAAGACGAAATGTTTCAATAATTTTAACTCCTATAAAGTAACTTATCATACAATTATTACGGTAATATTCCTATAGGGATAAGCAGAGGTGAATTACACAGCCATAGCTAGAATCAAAATTTCATTCTTAGAAGTTTTCATCTTTCTAAAAATATAAAATTATTTATAATTATATTTTTTGTAAAAACACTTTTTATAAATATAATAATATACCACTTAAGTTTCCAGATGTCGCACTCATCTATCAATGACCAGCCAATACCTTTACACTTAGAAATTATAAGAGTAAGCTACCTTATAATGTAGGCACCCACTAAGAAAGAGTTTTCAAAATTCCACCTCAGGGAGTGCAACGGAATAGCTAAATTTTAGTCGATAGGAGCCCGCCATAATATAATGGTTGCATCTATGAGAATTTCCAGAAATAAAGAAGTATCTACTTTTATATCCCTAGTCAATATTTTTGCAAATTTTGAATCAAATCTACTGAGTACTTTTCGAGATCCTTCCGGATAAAGCAAAGCAAACAGACAAACAGAAAAAAGAAATTCTTACTATATTTTCGGCTTCGGTATCTTATACCACCACCCAGCGAGTATTTTTTTTTATTATTTCCAATATACAATTTTGACTTTTCTATCATTTTATTATTATGTATAGATTTGCGATTAAAAAGTATAATAATCTAGAGTATGGCGCTTCTATCCTTTCAGGAAATGTAACCTAACTGCTGTGAATTTGTTGAGTTAGATAGTGAAAATAGTTTTTATTCGATTTTCAACAAAACTATTCACTGCCACCATTATCCAATAAACGTTTTCTCACTACCAGTTTGCTAACCAGATTTTATACATCAGGATTTTCCAATTAAACTTATTTTCCGGAAGTATGTTGACAGCGGACAGCTATTATTACTGGGAGAAGTTACAGGGAATATGTAGAGCTCGTACCGCCAGTGTGCGTAAGATCAGCGTTCTGTCTAAGGTTTTACGGCCCCATACTGTAATTCGTGGTGAAACGTGCATTAGTAAGTTAATATGAAATCGAGAAAAGTTTGCATGTTTAAAGATAGGTGGCGGATACTCGATTTCATACAAAGTGGTATTAACGCGCTCTAAGTACCTGCATGTATGAGTAACAGGACGGAAAAGAGTTCTCTATTACTCCTTAATAAAATAGTCACAAGATGATTGGACGGGTTGTCATGGTATTTCAAGATTTCCTTACCTTTGTCATGAACTAGTCCGTTACTCAGCAGGTGCACAACTTGCAGGGTAAAGCCGGCAGGAGTTCCGAAGATCTGTGAACCTGATTATCTTCTTCCACCGCGTAAATTACCCCGCAATAACAGAAAACCACAATTGCAATAACAAAACCAAAAAGAACCCGATCTGTGATTCAATTTGCAATTTCTCCAAATTAAACGCCACGGCTATTAAAACAAACAATCAAATCTTTCCTCTTTGTAATATTAGTATAGATGCAGGCCTTGGCATGATGGGTCTGTCTATAGCACCGGGGGCGCCACGTTTTTATCGTGTAACTTCATAGTGCAGTGACGGGTCATACAGCCTTGTCGTGAAATTGGACGACGGACAGCGCCGTACCGTAGATTTTCACGGCATGACGCCGGGGCCGTGGTGTTGGAGACGGGCCCTACGTGCGGCGTAGCATAGTTACCGCCAGTGTGAACTAACATGCAGGGATGCCCTATCTCACCGCCAATGTGCGCCAAGCCTTCTTTTTTTTTTACGCAGGTAACAAATGTCCTCCGGCACTACCCAGACGCGGGGACTTCCGGGCGAGTGTGGGGCTCGCACCCACTAAAAACTTCCTGCGGTGTGCCTTGGTAGGGGGGCCGGGTACGGTAGGCCATTACTTCACCAAGCCCCCCGGCGCCTGCCAGCTGTGGGTCGCAGGCACCCTACTAACTGAGTAATAATACTCCTCCTTTTTATATGGGCGACATCAGGCATACTGGATGTCGCCCCTCGCAGATGGCTATAATAATAACGCGGGTAAAGGGTCCCCGTCCCTTACACCCGCAGCCAGTATTAGGGTGACATGAGGCGGAGATACGCACGCCTACGCCGTCTGGCGCGAGGGCGGCGGATTGGATCAGCAAGGGCATCTCTCTCTCTTGCTCGCTCCGCCGCCTCCTTCTGCGAGATTATGTCCTCGCTGAAGGTCGCAATCGCAGTAAATTTACTCTCGCTGGCAACAATGGCTTGTATGACAGCCGCCATCGAGAGGTCCTCGCCAATGGCTGCAATGAGAGCCCGGCGCTGAGAGTTCCACGCCGGACACTCCGCAAGCGTATGCTGCGCCGAGTCCTCGCCGCAGTCGCAATGATGACAGACTGGGGTCCTCTCCCTCCTAACAACCGAGAACAGATACTTTCCGAAACAATCATGCCCAGAAAGCATCTGCGTCAGTCGGAAGGATAGAATCCCATGCTGCCTCTCTGCCCACTCAACAACGACCGGCTGGAGCGCCTCCACGGTGGCAAAGCCAGCACGCGGAGCAACCAGCCGGAACGACCAATTTTGTAAAATTTCAAAATGGGCGGCCTCACGCCACCTGCGGACCACTATATGAGAATGTGCGCCGAGCCTTACTCAACCTTCAACGCCTCCAACATCACTCGCACGATCCTAATTAAAGTTAAATTGAATTGAGTTAACTCAACCCAAAATAGGTTAAGTCAACTCTGCTGAAACAAGACACGTTCTCTATGTAGTAACGGAAGAAAAGGAGTAACTCTATGTAGTATAGAGCGACACGACCAGTACAATACAGAGTTACAGACATAGCATGTTTGCGTTGTACATAATATCCGTCTGTCATAAGTTGCGGAGGGAAATTGTCTTCATATTATACACCACTACAAAAAACATTCGGCTGTCATTAAGGAACTTACCACCCTGAAGTCATTCTTCCGAGGACTTACCTGGGGCTCCCAATCGTAAGCAGCAGGTAGGGATCGTGTTGGTTTTGATATGTCGGTAAGAGTTAGGCATAGCATCCAAGACTGAGTTTTCACAGGTAAAAAGTACGCTTTGAAAGAGGGAAAAGTCTCAGTATGGCGTCTCCCATCCGATAAAAATCATTGGTTGCGTTGCTCTATGGTATGTGGGACACTTTCCGAAACTTCGAAACCTTTACGTAGATGGGTTTTATTTGCCTTCTGTTGCCACTGGTTGTATTTATAAGCATACGTGCTGTATATATTGAGTTTCCATAGAGTTATTTCTAAAATTCCTATTAAAATGTCAATAGAGAGGTATATTAGACTAATTACATTTGCCTTCCTTGAGCTACAATTCAACTGCTGAAGTTTCCGTCAGCATGTTTCCCGTCGCGTATACAACTCTCAAAAGGATTAATGTTTCTCTTTTTTAAACTTTTTTCATTTCTGCTCCACTCCTATTCATCTTAGCGTGACGTACATAAATTGTAATCTTTCTCAATAAATGGGCTATCAAAATGTAAAGGAATTCTGGAATTCCAACAAGATTTTTTTTAGTTTTTTATTCAGTTCATGAAACCTAAGTTCAAAACATCTCCGTCATGCACCTCGGTCATGCTCCAGCATGCAATCTTCACCATTAAGCTTTCACGATTATCTCAGAAACTGCGTTTCAAATTACTTTCAGAACAAAACAATTCTCTCTGGAAAATATAGAACAATAAAGTTCATTATTTTAGTTGCGGGTCTTTTTCGCGTAAACAATTTAAACTTCGCTCACCTCTCGACGTTTCGGCTATGTTACAATAGCCGTGGTCACGAGTAGACTGGGGAATGCAGCGGGCGTCATCCTCTTGTACCGTTGATCTTACAGGTACCCACATATTAGTTTATTAATAACAGTCATTAGGGTCGCGACACACAACACTCACGATATCCGAACGAACGTTAGGCGGTTTTTCGCGACACTTACACATCTTCACTACAGGGTTACAGTTAATATGTGGACGAAAGTTTATATCCCCCCTCACGGTTGAAATTGTTGTGATGCTTCTTGATTTCAACCGCTTCACGAACAATCCTCGGGTAATATCGGCGTTCAGTGGACAAAACTCCCGGTGCATGCAACTCCATCCAGTGATTTGACCCCGTTATTAAGAGATGCTCCGCGATCGCTGATTTTTCGGTTTGGTGGTTCTTGACCGCTGCTATGTGCTCTCTCACTCGTTCTGCGATGTTTCGCTTCGTTTGATCGATATACGAGCCTCCACAGCTACAGTCCACCTTGTAAACACCCAGCGTCAGATGTGTAAGTGTCGCGAAAAACCGCCTAACGTTCGTTCGGATATCGTGAGTGTAGTGTGTCGCGACCCTAATGACTGTTATTAATAAACTAATATGTGGGTACCTGTAAGATCAACGGTACAAGAGGATGACGCCCGCTGCATTCCACAGTCTACTCGTGACCACGGCTATTGTAACATAGCCGAAACGTCGAGAGGTGAGCGAAGTTTAAATTGTTTACGCGAAAAAGACCCGCAGCTAATATAATGTGTAGTGCAAGTCGTGTGAGTTTAAAAACATTAATAAAGTTCATCTCCTAAAAGCTCTGCACGCTCTTCATATAAGCGGTTTTCATAATCTTCACATCATTAAATTCTTTCATCAAACGCAGTTTCTAACTTATATCTCTATTGTCACTGGTCTAACAATAAAAATGCGTAGTAAAAAACTGCAGTAAAATCCAGATATCGTCGTTTGTGAAGTTTTGAGACTAAATTTGATTGCAAATTTTGCAACTTTGAATACTTTTTTATGTGTGGAAATTCACATGGATTCTAACACGGAATAAGACCGACTAAAACCCACACAGACCCCTAATTTCTGTCCATGGCCGGGAGTCCCGAGTAACCCCAGGGCGTACATTCAAAGGATGAACAAGCAAGAAGTTTATTCTATAATCTATTATAATTACATAATATATGATCACACCTTTTATCCAGGGGTAGACAGAGGCATATTATATGCCCACATTTCAACTTTTTGATATTGTCCCACGCAATAGGTGGTAAGCCGTATTGCCGTGTTGATATGGACAAGCGAAGGTTGTGACTGCCCGCTGTTGAAATTTTTCAAGCCGCCCATAACAGCCTTCAACTTGGCTTAACGACTGACATTTTACGGGCAACGGGAACCAACGGTTTAACATGCCCTTCGAAGCACGGAAACGCTCGCAAGTAATTGTCACAAAGTGGTTATGAGGTGGTCACCCATCCATGACCGGCCACAGTAAATGTTGCATCCATGACCGGCTACAGTGATCGTTTACAGAACACCAAGTCCGCGTGGCCACGAGCACTTCTTCTATAATCCAAGTCGGATTGCTTAGTTACAGACTAGGTAGGTAAGTTTATCATGTAATTGACGGTATGTCGGCGAGTAAAGATCCTATCCTTATGTCCTCGGCGATACGTGACATGACTAGGTATAGATAAAATTTTGTCCTAAGCAAATAAATATTTCTGTTCCCATATTTTTGCGCTGTCACGCGTAAATCAAGACTTTTACATCGAAATATTGTCTGCAACATATTTTCCTAAATAAATGGGAAAAAAACGTCCAAGTCATCTAAAAATTGATGTTAAAATTGACTAGGACGTACATAGATTATAACATAAATTCTGTATATGCCTCTATTTTCGTGAAATATGTCAGGAAAAAAATATTTCTAAACATTTTTCCTCTCGATTAGCTATACGAATATGTTTGACATTCTTTATTGCTTTTAGAAAACGACAGGCAAGGAAAAATGTATTTTATGGCGGTAGAAAAATCTTTATAAATTGTTCATAGATTTTTTTTATCAAACTTGGTTTTTTGTTCGAAACAAGAATATTGATAATACTTACATACAAAAAAATTGCCACAGAGAATAGTTAAAATAAACAGTGAAACTGTAGCTACCCAGTCTATTCCCCACTCTATTTATTTTGTTAATTTTAGCATCCATGAGGAATTTTCACACATAGTAAAAAGGTTTACTGGTTACAAATAGTACAAAGGCAGCCGAAAGGCTCTGTTTAATAGTTGAAGATATAATACGAAAATACTTACCTACTAAATCTCCCATCCAATGCTTCAAACCGAAAACTATAAGTTCTTTTATGAGCAAAGTAAGGGTATTATGGAACGGGTTATGTCCTACAACAATTTCAGTCTTTATAAGTAGGTAACTATTTATTTAGAAGGGTATAACTACCGGACTAACCCCGCTCGACCTTTTGGAATGACGAAGATTTCAATCTATGTTGAATGATGTATTTAACCGACTTCAAAAAAGGAGGAGGTTACTCAATTCGACCGTATATATTTTTTTTTTGTTTTTTTTTTATGTTTATTCGCGTAGAACTCCGTCGTTTATGGACCGATTTGAAAATTTTTTTTTTCGTTCGAAAATAGATACTTCCAAGGTGGTCCCATTTTAAGGAAGTCATTATCTGATGATGGCATCCTGGAGTTTAGTTTTGGACTTTTGGGCTTTTGGACTTTTGGACTTTTGGACTTTTGGACTTTTGGACTTTTGGACTTTTGGACTTTTGGACTTTTGGACTTTTGGACTTTTGGACTTTTGGACTTTTTGGACTTTGGGACTTTGGGACTTTGGGACTTTGGGACTTTGGGACTTTGGGACTTTGGGACTTTGGGACTTTGGGACTTTGGGACTTTGGGACTTTGGGACTTTGGGACTTTGGGACTTTGGGACTTTGGGACTTTGGGACTTTGGGACTTTGGGACTTTGGGACTTTGGGACTTTGGGACTCTGGGACTCTGGGACTCTGGGAGTTTGGGACTTTGGGACTTTGGGACTTTGGGACTTTGGGACTTTGGGACTTTGGGACTTTGGGACTTTGGGACTTTGGGACTTTTGGCCTTTTGGCCTTTTGGACTTTTGGCCTTTTGGACTTTGGACTTTGGACTTTTGGACTTTTGGACTTTTGGACTTTTGGACTTTTGTACTTTTTGACTTAATTTAAGGTGAGGTGAAAATTAAGTTTATGAAGAAGTTTCACTTCTTACGTGTGTACACTAAGTACACGCAATTTTTTTTTATTAAGGGCTTTAAAGTAGTAAAACTTAATGAAGGTCTGGAGTCGATCTGATGATGGAGACGAAAGACAGTAGAGAGAATTCCGTAACGATAGAACGCAGTTACCTTGTGTTTGGGCTTGATTAATTTGTACTGTCGAGAACTTTACACCGAGATAGAAAGATTTTCAGTCTACTCGTCACTAAAAATAGTGAAAAAAAAATTTTTTAACAAAAAAAGAAACCGACTTCAAACAAAACTAAAAACTGAAAAATAAAATTTACTTAGCACAAAGTTAGTATAATTATTCTGATTGATCAGATATCATTAAATATAATACTGAAGTCGGTGCCAATATGACTATGAGAGAGATTAATAATGCCTACCAGAGCCTAGTTTTACTGGGCACCGATTTCTGTATTATATTAAATGATATCTGATCAATCAGAATAATTATACTAACTTTGTGCTAAGTAAATTTTATTTTTCAGTTTTTAGTTTTGTTTGAAGTCGGTTTCTTTTTTTGTTATTTTTTTTTTTTTATATATCTTCTTGGTTGACTGCTGATTGGTGACCAATGTAAAATAAGGGATGCTCTGGATTCAGCAATGAATTCTAGACAACTTGAGACATTCAACTATTAACCACTGTAATTTCGTTCGGTATTATCATTTATGGTGTCCTCAAACGTCATTAAATTAATAAGTGGGTAGTTTTTTTAATTATTTGCGTTTAATTTCACTTGTATCTATATCTATATTGCCCTGTGTGGCAACGGGTTCCCGTGTTGCGACGGGTAAGGGTACAAAATGTCGCCACCGCAATACATCCCGAGGGTGTGGTAAGAGGCGACTAAGGGAAGATTTTCGCAAAAAGATTCATTGCGTAGAGAAGGAAAACTCGAAATGAAACCCGGTTGTCAGTAAAATGACAATCGTTAAGCCAAGTCGAAGCCTTATGGGCGGCTTGAAAATTTTCAACTGTGGGTCACGGCGACCTGCACCTTTGTTTAACACGGCCAAAGGCTCACCACCTATTCCGTGGGACATAAAACTATTAGGTGAAATTTGGACGTATACTATGCCTCTGGCTACCCCTTCGGGGATAAAGGCGTGACTATATGTATGTATCTATATTGAAATAATTATCAGAGAACATGTGGGCCGATATGTATGAAATTTTGTGTGTCTAAGTATATCAGGAATTTTTAATACAGTTTGAACCGGTCGTGGTGAGGTCTCTTGCCGTTGTTGAAGTGAAATGAAAACCCGCAGTTTCTCTTGGCGGGCGTATTGCTTGGAGCAACTAGTATGTATAATAAATAAATAAAAATTATGATGTTAAATGTTTGTGAGTAAGAATGTGTGTTATTCTTTCGCTCTCTAACGGCTGAAATTTGGTACAGAGATATATTATGGACTGAAATAACAGATCGGCTACTCGGCTCTTTACTCCCGGAATATGTTCCCATGGGAAGCAAGAACGCTAACAGGATTCGACATGAGCGGATCCTTGTGTGCCATCTAGTAAAAACATAATCCTGCTGACATAAGATTACGTCGTAGTATTGACATTTTTATTGGACTATTGATTCGATAGCCCATTTAACCTACTTTGATAAGGTCTAACCTCAAAAACTTTATCGGAATTTAGTAAAAGCTTTGACCAAACAAAAATAAATACGTATTAAAAAGTCACTGCCGTTGTTTCCGAATCAGGGTTTGAAATTCATGTAGTTGTAAAAACCAGCCAAGTACGAGCCGAACTCGTGCATGGAGGACTCTGCACCAAAAAATTGGACAAGTGCGAGTCGAGTTCTACTCGCACTTGGCCGTACAAAAATACGGCAAAAATCACGTTTCTTGTTTGGGAGCCTTTAAATAATAGATATAATTATTACTTCTAAATTTAGTTTTTGTTGTTATAGCGTCAACAAAGATAGCTGCATCATCTGTAAAAATTTTAGTTCTCTAGCTATCACGGTTGTTGAGATACAGCCTCGTGACAGACAAACAAGAAAAAGGACAACGGAGTCTCAGTAATTAATAGGGTCTCGTATTTAACCTTTGGATAATAATATGAAACCCTGAAAAAGCCACTCGTATTTACTGAATTCAGGTTTGAAATTCATGTAGTTGTAAAAAACATGACACATCCTCAAAGATACCACGCTTTTATTTATTCATTTCTCCGTTCTCCGTGATGTGATTTATGTCAGCGCCGACAACAATTGTGCTGCAAATAAATCTTGCACCTAAAAGTTGGACAGTTTTTGATGAATTGCGCGTCAAGCAACGCTTTTTCTGTCGTCGCGAGATTGAGTTAGAAAAAGCACTTGGAGTTTTTTTTACTAAATAAATTTGATTACTTGTTCAGAACCTTATTTGTTGTTCTTTTCAAGGCGATGTCTTAATAATTTTAACTCCTACAGTAACTTATCATACAATTATTACGGTAATATTCCTATAGGGATAAGCAGAGGTGAATTACACAGCCATAGTTAGAATCAAAATTTCATTCTTAGAAGTTTTCATCTTTCTAAAAATATAAAATTATTTATAATCATATTTTTTGTAAAAACACTTTTTATAAATATAATAATATGCCACTTAAGTTTCCAGATGTCGCACTCATCTATCTATGCCCAGCCAAAACCTTTACACTTAGAAATTATAAGAGTAACCTACCCTTATAATGTAGGCACACACTAAGAAAGAGTTTTCAAAATTCCACCTCAGGGAGTGCAACGGAATAGCTAAATTTTAGTCGATAGGAGCCCGCCATAATATAATGGTTGCATCTATGAGAATTTCCAGAAATAAAGAAGTATCTACTTTTATATCCCTAGTCAATATTTTTGCAAATTTTGAATCAAATCTACTGAGTACTTTTCGAGATCCTTCCGGATAAAGCAAAGCAAACAGACAAACAGAAAAAAGAAATTCTTACTATATTTTCGGCTTCGGTATCTTATGTTGACCACCCAGCGAGCATTTTTTAAAATATTTCCAATATACAATTTTGACTTCTCTATCATTTTATTATATGTATAGATTTGCCATTAAAAAGTATAATAATCTAGAGTATGGCGCTTCTATCCTTTCAGGAAATGTAACCTAACTGCTGTGAATTTGTTGAGTTAGATAGTGAAAATAGTTTTTATTCGATTTTCAACAAAACTATTCACTGCCACCATTATCCAATAAACGTTTTCTCACTACCAGTTTGCTAACCAGATTTTATACATCAGGATTTTCCAATTAAACTTATTTTCTTGAAGTATACTGAGAGCTGACAGCTATTGTCGCTGGGAAAAGTTACAGGGAATATGTAGTGCTCGTAATGCCCCCCCCCCCCTCCCCATTAGTGTAATTCGTGGTGAAACATGCATTAGCAAATTACTATGAAATCGAGAAAAGTTCTCGTGTTTAAAGCTAGGTGGCGAAAACTCGATTTCATACAAAGTGTGTCATTAACGCGCTATAACTTCCTGCATGATTTCGTAACAGGACGGAAAAGAGTACTCAATTACTCCTAAATAAAATAGTCACACGATGATTAGGCGGGTTGTCTTGGTTATTTCATGGTGTCATGAGCTCGTCCGTTACTCAGCCGCTGCACAACTTGCAGGGTAAGGCCGGCTGGAGTTCCGAAGATCTGTGTATCTGATTATCTTCTTCCACCCAGTAAATTACCCCACAGTAATGGAAACCCACAAATGCAATAACAAAACCAATAAGAACCCAATCTGTGATTCAATTTGCAATTTCTCCACAATAAACGCCACGGCGATAAGCAGACCCCATCTCGGTCATGTTACATTAATTCCAGGCAATTAACTATCTACTGCAGTGCACCATAAGATGAGGCACCTAGGTTTGGGAAAAGTTTGTTCCGAAGTGTATCACAACTTTTTGCGCACGTGTAGTACCTATTGAAACGGAGACCTTACAGTAGTTACAAGGCAGTATTTCGATACAATTCGTGATAATTAGCTCCCAAATTAATAAACTATGATGTTACTCAGCATTAAAACTACGTAATTAACTGAAAATGAAAATGTGCGACATCAAAGTAGTGCTTTAAGTATTATGAGGTTAGTATTTCAAATAGATTTGGTTTATGTAATGATAGAAAATTTGATACATAGCTTAAAATAAATTTAATAGTTCAGAGGAAATTACACTGTACACTGATTTCTGTCTCAGTTACGTAATAGTGGACTGCGGTCTGTGTGGTTGTGGGTTTGAATCCTGAGTCGTTATAAATGTATGTGATCTGTAAATGTCTGATTTGAAGTTACAGCACACGATTTAAATAAATGGTACAGCAAAATAAACAGTGGCTCTGAAAAACGCTGCCATGCCGCGTCATGCAGTCCACACTATTCATGACCAATAACGGTCTAAGATCTCAATCTTAGACCGTTATTGGTCCAGGACCTCAGTCCGCTGTCACTGACTGAAAGGTGTGTGCTGAACCGATCTATTTAACTCCGAGTATTTCTCTCTATCTCGCTGACTGGATTAGCCCCGGGTTTTAATATCTTTCCTTTGTTGTATGGTTTTCCAAGTAGCCAAGGAAACCCAAGTTGAAACACCAAGTCCCAAAGTTTCTAAGAGTAAATACTTTTACTAATACACTATTACTACCCGTTCGCTCTAACTTTGCCGCTGGCGTAGAGACGTATACCCGAATTTTTAATTACACGAAGTAAATTGACAGTAGCTAATGTCACTTCGTCATAGAAAATTAGCAACATTGTATGAAGAAGTGACATTAGTTGCTGTCAATTTACTTCGTCTGATTAAAAATTCGACTTTAGTATGGAGCCGAACGGCAAAGTTAGAGCGAACGAGCAGTACTAACTTGTATAGAATTTCGATATACAGCAGACCTGTGGACTGCACGCGGATTGCCGCTTAGTTCCTGTTCCCGTGGGAATACGGGAATACAATAAAGCCTATGTTTACCGGGGATAGTGTAGCTTCTCAGCAATAAAAGAATTTTTAGAATCGGTAAAGTAGTTTCGGAGTCTATTCGGTGCAAACAAACTTTTAATTTTATTCCTGTATTCCCACGGGAACGGAAAATACGCGGGTAAAAACGCGTAACATCCGCTTGAAAATAATAAATAAGAAACCCGCTCTGTGAATACAAACTAGAATCAACACTATTATGAGAAAAGGTTCTCAATATGTACCTACCTACCATGGCGAATAAAATTTTCATGGTAATTCACGTTCGAGATGTTCCAATTTTTGAGGAGTGTGTATATAGGATACTAGAGAACGAAATACCTTGTAAAGGTTGATCATTGCATCTAGGTTAAGTACCAAAGAGATGGCTCCTCGACTTAAGGGCGGATGTAAAATTTTTCACTGAGTAAATTTTACTGCAATTACGAGAAATAAAAATAATACTATTCGTTCTTAGGGTTACGTAACTAAAAGGTAAAACAGGAGCTTATTGCTGAGACTCCATTGTCTGTCTGTCTGGCATCATGCTGTATTTCATGGACCATGATAGCTGGACTGTTATCCCGCTTCTTGGGGCCAGTCTGCGGAATGCTATAAATTTTGCATGCATGCATTGCGTCGGTACCTGCGTTCGCGCTTCCGTACTATTTTGCCGCGCCACTGTAACTCCCTAACGGCATGGAGGATCCTATAAATGAAGACGTAACGCCCCGGAAGGATATTCCAGGAATACCGTTTAAAGTTTATAATATGTACACAGAAAGATTGTATACAGCTATTTTAATGGATTACTATTTCTACGGCCAACGGGTTTTGAGTTTTATTAAACTAGCTGTTTCTAGCGACTTCGTCCACGTCTCTTTTTGCGTATTCGGTAAAAGGTAGCTTATATCCTTCCCAAGGACTCAAACAATCACTGTAGGAAATTTCATCTGCATCGCTTGAGCGGTTGCGGTTTAGGCGTGAAAGCGTACCAGACAGACATACAGACGGACAGAGTTACTTACGCATTCATATTATTAATAGAGAAGTAGGGATTTGTAACCAGATATAGCCAACGACTATCAGATACCCTGCCTTTACAAAAAAGTTCAGATATACACAGCTACTGATCTTTAAAAGGCTATGTTATTTTTTATTTATATTATGAAGTACATTTTCCTTTATCATTTTAATATTTAGAGTTTCGTTAATGAACCCCGTTTTTGCTGTTTACTTGATATTTTCATTAACTAATGCAGTGTTATTATACCTATAACAGTCACCCACGACTTTGCTCGTGTAGACATAGCTGAACTATCACTACTAGACTTAATAAAGTCAAGTCGATAGTTCTAAGAGCAGTTAGAGACATAATATCAACATGTATCACAGCACACTTCTGTATCAATAAGGCAATGGGCAAACAATCATTGAATTTTAATTAACTTCAATCAGTGGACCATAAAAATCACGCTTGATGTATGGGAGCCTCCCTTACTCCCAATTTTTTTTCCAATTTTAGTTCTTTTTGAGACCACAGAAATACATCATCTGTGAACATTTTAGTTGTGTAGCTATCACGGTAAGCTCTTCAGCTGCAAAACAAAATTAAAACTGGACAGAACCTTGATACAAGATCAAGTATTCTATGCCCTCTGCTGACCCCAAGATGAGATACTCACGGTCTACTAGACTTGTTTACTGTATGATAAGACTCTTAAGTAATCCTATTAGGGTCTATTAGATTCGTGACTAGGTATTTGTTCTTCGAGTAACCGATCGTATTAAGATATAAAATTATATTAATACTAGCGGACGTCACGCGGTTTCACCCGCGTAGTTCCCGTTCCCATGGGAATACGGGAATAAAATATAGCCTATGTTCACCGCAAGGAGTATAGCTTCCCAACAGTGTAAGAATTTTTCAAATCGGTCCAGTACTTCCGAAGCCTACAAACATATCTTTCCTCTTGATAATATTAGTATAGATCTTAGACCATATAACACGGGACTAGCCTTTGCGAACCACCGCATACAAAAATATTCTGCCAGTTTTCATACAAGTGAAGGGGGAAACACAAAGACATATAAAATTTCATTGCATTTAAAAATGTATTAATCGACAAACGCGTAATGGCTGTTGTGTGTTTATTGTTATTGTACAGTCAACTACAATGTAATGTACTAGTTTAATCATATAAAATGATGTACTGATCTACAGGCTTTTCATAAAGCCAAAAGACCAAATGGTCATGTGCAATGGCAGAAAACAATGCTTAAGTAAGGCGCATCCTGTGGTTAGATGATCTAAGGTATAGATACAGTGATATGAGTGTGTTATTTTGTTAGATAAGCAATAATCTGTGATCCAGTAAATTTAATTATTAGATTACCTTGATTAAGTGTAATCTATGTAAATAAAGAAATAGGTGCTTACTTATACTTGCTTAGTCACTATTAACAAACTGAAACCTAGATTAACACTTACCTTCCTATATTTTCCGCGCCATTTTACCACAATCTTCCACAGATGAAATAGGTAGGTAATTTAAATATGTTCTATCCTATGTGAAATAGCAGGAAACTAGAGGAAATTGTGCGTCAAATGACAAATCGCTGTGGGAAAACGGGCGGAAACTTACAGTTCTATGCACATGGGAGGACAGCGAGTTTAATTGTGGGAGAATAAGGCAGTTTTATTCGATGTGTAACATTTTTAGTCTTTAAATGTTTGTTGCAATACCAGAGGTTCTGCACTGCTGACTCGGCAAATACTTATAATTAGAGTCTTTTGAAAACTCTTTTTTACTATAACATCATTGGATGGGGTCCGTAACTTAATTTCGAGAGACATAATGTTCGATTATTGGAATATCGACTGAACGATTGTGCGAATAGAGTTTATTGCGAAACAACTTTTTGTCGCTAAACGCTGCTTCGACTGAACGATTCTTCGAATATTTATTAATCGATAGACTGATCTTTCGAATGTTAAATTTACTGTAGTTACATGCAAATTGATTGGACCGAGTTCATGAAGTCAAGTCTCTCCATGTGGTCCACTGATCTGTATTATTACCACGTGGTCTCTTTGATTTAAAAGAATTTTCATTTTTTCTTTTTTTCCTGCCTGCTTTTTATATTTAACCGACTTTAAAAAAGGTGGAGGTTCTTAATTCGTCTGTATGTTGTATTTGTATGTTCACCGATATCTCCGTCAATTATACACGGATTTAATTGTTTTTCTTTTGTTGAAAAGGGTGGACTTCTGAGGTGGGCCATTTTCACCAGGTCAGGATCTGATGATGGGATCCATGAAAAACGAGGGCAACCAAGGCAAAAATTTTATTATTCAGGTTTTGTTTGAAGTCGTTTATTTTTGTTAATTTTTTTTTGTTGGGAGAGACGAATCAGTCTCTCCCTGATCCTAGAAAATGTTCCCGCTTAATATGTTTGTTCCCGCCTGAAACATGGTCTATCCATGATCGTTTAGTATAAAACACTCCTAATTCACAAAATTTAGTTGCATCATGGCATCACCGCTGGAATGGACTCCTAGGAAAAAGGAAGTGGAACTTATTTGAAACAATAAAAGAAATTGAAACAGAACAAAAGATTAATGAGCTGATTACAGAAAGATATTAGAGACAAAGATGAGTCGGTGTCTTCCAACAAAAACAAAAAGCAGGCAGTAAAAGAAGAAAAATAAAAAAAAACTTTTACATCAAAAACACCACATGGAGAGGCTTAACTTCATGAGCTCGATAGCTTACGTTTGCCACTCTAAAAAATAAAACAACACTTATCTATTTAATTTTTTATTATTTCATGTCAATATTGCATAGTTAAAATAAATATTTACTTGATTAAAAATTATGTTTTTTCTTCATACATACCAATCAATTTGCATGTAACTACTCTAAATTTAACATTCGAAAGATCAGTCTATCGATTAATAAATATTCGAAGAATCGTTCAGTCGAAGCAGCGTTTAGCGACAAAAAGTTGATTCGTAATAAACTCTATTCGCACAATCGTTCAGTCGATATTCCAATAATCGAACATATGTCTCTCGAAATTAAGTTACGGACCCCATTGGATGAACCTCATTCTCCCTGCATCGTTTTTCCTAAACGCCTACTGTAAAGGATCCTTCAGAAGTGGTCTTAAAAGGTTTTTATAGGGTTGGCAGCCGGAGTGTAGCGCCGCGGTGTTGCAAACGTCCGTAGGCTGCAGTGACCACCAATACATCCGTTGGGCTGTATACTTGTCTGCCACTTTAGTGGTCTAAAAGACCTCCTCATTCTTCTAACCTTCGAAAACATTGAGCCATGGAATTTATTCCACAATACAATCGTACCCAGAAGATAACCATACCTTACTGTACGACCGCTTTTCGGGCGCAGAGCTGTATTTTACACATCATATAACCATGATGTGTAAAATACAGCATGATGAATAAATGGCCGGTATGATGATAGAAAGTTTAAGTATCACCCTTTTTGTACCTACATCTAGATATTCCAACTCCCACGCGTGTTATTGCATACTCAAACGGACTAAAGCCAAACGTAGACTTTACCCTTTGGACTCTTAAGTACCAACTAAAACCACACGTTTTCTAACACTGTCTACGGGCAGGAGCACCGGTTAGCCCTTGGAAGAATGTCCACACTTTGACTAGCACCGCGGTCTCTCCTAACGTAAACTTTACCAATTAATTTAATACCCTTTTTAGGGTTTCGTAGCCAAATGGCAAAAACGGAACCCTTATAGATTCGTCATGTCTGTCTGTCTGTCTGTCTGTCCGTCCGTGTGTCACAGTCATTTTTCTCCGAAACTATAAGGCCTATGCCATTGAAACTTGGTAACTAGATGTATTCTGTGAACCGCATTAAGATTCTTATATACAACTAGAAAAAAAGTAGTAAATTTTGGGGGTCCCCATACTCAGAACTGAAACTTAAAAATTTTTTTTTCCAAATACCCATACGTGTGGGGTATCTATAGATAGGTCTTCAAAAATGCTATTGAGGTTCCTAACATCATTTTTTTCTAAAATGAAAAGTTTGCGCAAGAGACACTTCCAAATTGGAAAAATGAGTGTCCCCCCCCCCCCCTCTAACTTCTAAACTAAGAAAATGATAAATCAAAAAGAATATATGATGTACATTGCCATAAAAACTACCAACGAAAATTGGTTCGAATGAGATAGAGCCGGTAGTTTTTTTAATACCATTTATACTCTTGATTGTTGGCACTTGGTGGAATTTCTTGTAACACATTATGCACTTTTTGCTTATTCACTTGTACTTTATTCCACAATTTTTATTATTATTACATATAACCTGACCGGTTTCGCTTTTACAGCATTGTCAAAGGTACTTTAACTGTTCATACACTTACATTTCCAAACACAATGATCTTTTTTAAACTCAAGTGGGTATACAAATAAAGTGTTGACGTTCAAAAATTTTTCCCTAAAAAAGGGGGAAATTTGAAATTAACCATGAATTGACCCAAATCAAATCAACATTATCAATTATTGTTAAAATCTAATTACAAAATTGATTATTCATGAATTAAATATCCCATTAAATTCTAGTCAAAATAAAGTCCAGTCACAAAATTAAAAACAAGTCACAAAGCGGATTACAATGCCATTAAATGTCAATAAATTAAATCTCATTAAATGTCAAGTTTACTTTTATGTCAGATAAATAAAAAATAAAATATTAAAATTGAAATAAAATTGCATGTCATCAGATCATGTGGATGATATTACTTAAAATATTTTAATAACGGTGAATTATTATTAATGTCCAGTTGTTGATTTAATAAGGAGTCTCGGTTACCCGTTAATAATTTATTTATTTCTAGGGCTTCCAGAGCCGTTAATTTCCTACCCTTATCACAAATATGTAACGCCCTGAAATTTAATTTTGGGTCAAAGGAATGTTTTTCCAACAACAGATGTTCGGCAAAATTGGAGTCTGTCTTTTTTAGACGCCAACCGCTAGCATGTTCTGCCACCCTATGTCAAGTTCCTATGTCCCTGTTCCTATGTCAAGGGAGTCTTTCAACAAAGAGTTGGACACGATAAAGGCGATAGCAAATAATAATGGCTATCATTCGAGGTTAGTCGAGGGTATAGTGGGCCGGCAAAGAAAAAAGGCGGTCTTAAACTTAGCATACCAAGCGAATACATCAAATATGGATACTGAAAGGAAAAGGTGGGCTCGTATACCATATATAGGCAAGGTGTCTTATAAATGTTCAAGACTTCTAAGCAGAGTCAAACCAGCCTTTTATACCACCCATAGTTTGAAGCGTCACCTATGTAATAATGCAGATAACACTCCCATGACACAAAAGAATGGTGTGTATGAACTGACATGTGCAGTATGCAATAAAAAATACATAGGACAAACAGGTAGGTCTTTCCAAACTAGGGTGGCAGAACATGCTAGCGGTTGGCGTCTAAAAAAGACAGACTCCAATTTTGCCGAACATCTGTTGTTGGAAAAACATTCCTTTGACCCAAAATTAAATTTCAGGGCGTTACATATTTGTGATAAGGGTAGGAAATTAACGGCTCTGGAAGCCCTAGAAATAAATAAATTATTAACGGGTAACCGAGACTCCTTATTAAATCAACAACTGGACATTAATAATAATTCACCGTTATTAAAATATTTTAAGTAATATCATCCACATGATCTGATGACATGCAATTTTTTTTCAATTTTAATATTTTATTTTTTATTTATCTGACATAAAAGTAAACTTGACATTTAATGAGATTTAATTTATTGACATTTAATGGCATTGTAATCCGCTTTGTGACTTGTTTTTAATTTTGTGACTGGACTTTATTTTGACTAGAATTTAATGGGATATTTAATTCATGAATAATCAATTTTGTAATTAGATTTTAACAATAATTGATAATGTTGATTTGATTTGGGTCAATTCATGGTTAATTTCAAATTTCCCCCTTTTTTAGGGAAAAATTTTTGAACGTCAACACTTTATTTGTATACCCACTTGAGTTTAAAAAAGATCATTGTGTTTGGAAATGTAAGTGTATGAACAGTTAAAGTACCTTTGACAATGCTGTAAAAGCGAAACCGGTCAGGTTATATGTAATAATAATAAAAATTGTGGAATAAAGTACAAGTGAATAAGCAAAAAGTGCATAATGTGTTTTTTTAATACGTCGTTTCGTTTTTTTTAACCGCAATTTTCGGTTAGAAAAATCACTACCACTGCGAACGTGTTAAAACATCAATCACAGTTACAACGAACTATAAGAACTTTTATATTATGCTACTTGCTGCTACGAAACCCTTCATGGGCGAGTCCAACTCGCACTTGGCCGGTTTATTTATTTAACGTGAGGGAAAATCCTTCATGAATGCTATGCCGGACTCCTACCGACTAAAAAACCTCACGTACTGCCCAACAGCCTATGGTTCGAAGCCTCGAGTAAGCCCTCGGAAGGATGTCCCAGGATTAATTTAATACCCTTAATTCATACGATTCTATGAATTTCATAAAAACTAAATTCACTTTCAATTCACAATTCGTATGAACAGGTAGCTACCGAAGCAGTTCAAGGTGTTAATTTCCTTCAAAACTTTAAAGTAAGTTATTAAGAAACTCGAGCCCTCAACTAATTAATAAACGAAATTGCATTCACGATCAATTTATTACTTTGAGTGATTGAATTTTTGTGAAAATTGAGTGGTTGTTACTTAATGGTTATTATTTCAATTTCATATTTTGGTCTGCTGATTAAACATTCAATAAATGGATATTCTAGCTAAGGTAATATTTTAAGAGCGTTTTTAGGCGTGTGTATGTGTATGTCCTCATATTACTTTTAAATACAAAAGATATACACATAGTCATATTTAGCACAGGGGTAACGACAGTTCCCTCCTTCAGCCCATAGTCTTAGCACCTTCTTTTCTTCGCGTATAATAATAGTTAGAATTGCTAGGTGACATTGGGAATCCTGAAACTTGTCAAAAGTGCATGACCAAGTTTGAACTCTGACCTTTTCCTCACATTTTTAGGACAAATACGATTTAACCCAGTTAGACCGACCGACCCATATATGGTTTTCAAGAAATAAAAAAATCTCATTGCATGATTTTATTAAGATGATTGACACATACTTTTAGAATCTTCAGTTAATGAATATTAACTGTGTCGACAACATACGTAATGTTTTTTACATTTTTAGCTGATTTTCGCAAGTTAAAACGCGTGTATTGAAAATCGTAAAAGATGACCTCAGAAAAGGTAAGATAAACTATATTTAGTGTTATATTTCTTTAAAAATAATAACGGAAACTAAACTATGAAACATAATAACATTTATATTACTAAGAAACTCCTAATAATTCTTGTTTATTTCACTTTTATATTGCCAAATATTTCATGAACCCATACATGGTTCCGTCGGCACAATCACTGTACTCTGGAATTTCTGTAAAACTACGTAAGTTTTTTTAATTTCAAATCGAATAAGAGAATGGTGATGATCCGGTTCCAGAATGCATCACATTTGAACCACCTGATAACGCAAATGCTGTTGTTACAGACGAAAATTCTGAATAAGACAATATTACCATACAAAATTTACCAGGTTCTCTCTTACGTGCATCTGCACAGGTTTATTATGACATTTGAAGTTCTGTTTCAGACAGTGAAGATTGTGGAGAACGTGGACTGTATTATATAATATCTTCGATGCTGGAACCTGGGCGAGGCTTGGTGACCACAATAAAAACGATGATTTCACTTTACTAATTTATTGCGAACACAAGAAGTTGTAACACGTCAGCCATTGCAGGCGTACCAAATTCGAGAGAGTGAGAGAGAGATGTATGACAGAGACAGAGTGAATGAATAGAATGAACCTTTTGTTGGTGTTGCCAACATGGTGCCCACTTATGAGGCTAACAACCATTTAAACTTTTGTTTACAACATAAATAATTGTACTGTTTCCTATTTTCTAACACCCTACCTTACACATATTATACATACTTTTGTACACTAAAGTTAACACTAATTTAAGCTAACCTCATTTGTAATGATAGAAAACTTACATTATTAATATGAAAATGTTTAACCAAACAAGAAACGAAACAAACCTAAAGTTTAGTTAATACAAGGATAAGTTGAATTGAAGCTTCTTAAAAACAATTAGGTGCATACATCTTAATTAGAGTAGGTACATAAAAGATTTTATGCAAAGTTTTTCAGCCTCACAATAGTAAACAGATACATTAATTTACACTCAGTTAAACAACCTTAACGACTAAATTAACTTACTCGGTACTATTATCATTAAAAGGCAGAATACAGATACTTGATAAGGATCGAGTATAGGTTTTTCCATTCGGGATTTGTAAATTTAACGCTCTAACTTTGCCATCTTTTCCAGGAAAAACCTTTACAACTCTTGCCATTGGCCAAAATAAAGGTGGCGCATTTGGATCCTTTAAAATTACTAACATGCCCTCAGTTACATTGGGTAAATCATCTCGCCACTTAGGCCTATTTTGCAAAGTATTTAAATAATATTTGTGCCATACATTCCAAAATTGTTGAGTCAATTTATTACACAATTGCCAATACTTAAGGCTATTTATAGGTTCATCAACAACATTGTTTTCAGGATAGGCAACCATAGAGGTTCCTATTAAAAAATGACCAGGAGTGAGGTAACTAAAATCAGCACTATCGGCAGACATAGGTAACAAAGGCCTAGAGTTCAATACAGCCTCAATTTGAGCCAGGACAGTGTTTAATTGTTCATAGGTTAATAACGATTTTAATACAATCCGTTTCAAATGAAATTTCATGCTTTTCACAGCTGCCTCTGCAAGCCCAGCAAACACTGGTGAATAACTTGGAGTAAAATGAAATTTTATACTTTGTTGCGAAGCATACTCTTGTACCAGTGTTTGATGACTGGCAGAAGCGTGCAGCTTATACAATTCAGCCAACTGGTTGCTTGCCCCTCTAAAGCACCCGCCGTTGTCGCAAAAGACTTCACTGGGTAACCCACGACGAGAGATAAATCGTTTAAAACAGGCTAAAAACGAGTCAGTTGACAAATCTGAAGAAAGTTCGAGGTGAACGGCTTTGGTAACAAAACAAACTAAAACACACACGTAACCTTTAGAAATTATAGCGCGCCTTAATCGCGAATTTTTGATATCTACGGGGCCAGCAAAGTCTATTCCGACCCTTTCAAACGGTCGGGCGGCAGTTATGCGCTGCTGAGGCAAGGAACCCATTAGCTGCTTTGCAGTGCTGGCCTTTAATCTGAAACACGTAATACATTTGTGAGTTATCTTTTTTACTTCTCGTACACCATTCATAATCCAATATTTTTGGGTTAAATGAGCCAGCATCAACTTAGGTGCGGCATGTAATAGTCTTAAATGCTCATGACTTATGATAAGTTCAGTTATAAATGAACCTTTTGGTAATATAATTGGATGTTTTTGGGCAAATGAAAAATCTGTATTTTGAAGGCGACCCCCAACTCTAACTAGACCCTGACTATCTAAGAAGGGATGTAATGGTTTTAAGGGACCCTTAACATTCTTACTATCTATTAAAGCCTTTATTTCATCCTTAAAACAAATATATTGTTCATTTTTAATTATTAGCATTAATGCTTGTTGTAATTCGGAACTATGAAGAAAATAATCTAATATCTTATTGTTGCTTGGTCTGAGATTGTGTATGAATCTTAATACGTATGCCATTATTCTAATAACCTTGTTAAGATTAGAAAATCTAGTTAAAAATTTGAAACAGTTCCGATCACTTTGAACAATCAAAGAAACCGCTGAATTAGGACCAACCTTCAGCTCAGGTAAGTCAACAGGCAATGCCACATCCACACCAATTCCCTCACAGGAATAAGTAGGAGACTGCAAAAATGAGGGCCCGTGCCACCAGAGAGTGCAAGTGGATAGTTCACAGGGATCTACTCCTCTACTAATTAAATCAGCAGGGTTTTCCTGTGACCTTACATAATGCCAACTCCAAGCTGATGATTTTTCTTTAATTACTTTTACTCTATTGGCAACGTAAGGTAACAATCTGGTTATTTCTATCTTTAGCCAAGCTAACACTACCTTTGAATCGGAATATAATATTACACTGTCAATTTTCACCTTTACCTTTAGAATATTATAGACTCTGTCAATCAATATACAAAGTAAATGAGCAGCATTTAATTCTAATCTCGGTACAGATAATTTTTTACTGACAGGATTGACTCGCGACTTGGAACAGAGTAACGATACCGTTACCTCGCCTGACCCATTGACTACCCGTAGATATACACAACATCCATAGCCAATGGTGCTGGAAGCATCAGCGAACCCCATTAACTGCACTGAGACAGCTGACTCAGGAATTGAAACATTTCTAGTTAATTCAATGACATGCATTTTAGCTAAACTTTCAATAAAATGAAGCCAATCCACTCTAATGCGTTCAGGTGCAGTGTCATTCCAGCCTATATTTTCTGACCAAAGTCTTTGCATTATTGCCTTAGCCTTAATAACTATTGGACTAATAAAACCCATGGGATCATAGAAACGTGCTATGTAGCTTAAAATATCCCTTTTTGTAGGTCTATCAGTAGTAGGTAAAGCAGGACATCCAATTTTAAAGCAATCTTGTTTCATGTCAACTGTTAATCCCAAAGCTTTCATGCTATATTCCTGTTTTTGTAAGTCAAGCTCATCAAACTGCCTTTGAGAAATTGGAATATCATCAAGTATTGAGGGTGAGTTTGAAGCCCATTTGTGAGTATTAAAATTCCCCAAGCTAAGCAATTCTTGTAACTGTTTTCTTGCATCTAACATAGTATTTAGATTAGAGTCTGCATAAAGCACATCGTCAACATAACAGTTATTGAGTAATATAATAGCTCCTAATGGATAATCCTTTCCAAACCTTATTGCAAGCTCCTTTAGGCAACGTGTAGCTAGGTAAGCTGAACTTTTCAAACCATAAGTAACAGTTTTTAAGCGTAGGCATTTGATTTCTTCTTCTGTGTTATCGCGAAAAAGAATATTTTGTAGCGATTTAAATTGAGGGTTAAGCATCACACATCTGTACATTTTTTGAATATCGGTTGAAAAGGTATAATCTCCAAAGCGAAATAAGAGTACAATATCAAAAAGCTCCCTTTGTACTGGAGGCCCATTCAACATTAAATCATTAAGTGAGACTTTCTTTTTTGTTTGCATGGAGGCATCGAATACTGCCCTAACCTTAGTGGTTTTACTGCTTTCATTAATGACAGCATGATGCGGTAAAAAATACACAGCATCCTTATTTAAATCATAAGAACTAAGCTCAACATATTCCGCATGACCCAATGTTACAAACTCATTAATAGTTTTGTTATATTCAGTTTGTAAACTTGAATTCTTCTGTAACTTTTTCTCTAAGTTAAGAAACCTATGATAGGCAGAATCAAATGAGTTACCAAGTGTATTGTTTACATCCTCTATTGGCACCTTTAAAGGCATATCAACATAAAATGTTTTATTTACAATTTGAACTGAATCTTGAAAAATACTCTCAGCGAGCTCATGTTCAGTTAAGGTTTCATTAAATGTTTCTGGGACTTGTTCCACCTTCCAAAAGCGTGATACAGTTGCGTTAATATCAGAATCGCATGTTAAGCAAAGCAAAGAGGTTACCTTAGTGTTAGAGGCCTGCTGTGCAGGCAACCCTCCCGCTACAACATGTCCAAACCTTGTGTTTATAAATTGAGGTTGCGTTATATTTGCATTCTCAGGCGGCAACAGCACCTGGAAAAACACATCCGCACCGATTAACAAATCTATTTCAGATGGTGTGTGGTAATTCACATCCGCCAGTACAATATTGGCAGGGATTTTCATTTTAGAAGTATCTATCCTGCTATGGGGGAGTTTACAAGTTATTTTCTTAACCACCTGACAATTTAATGAAGTTTTGTAATCGGATGTTAATGAACACAAGTCCACCGGCACAGAAAACATGGAAGTATGGTTTGAATTTGTGATTCCTATTATATTTAACCTATTTCGAATAGGAGCCAATTTTAATTTCTCGACAACGCTACTTGTTATCATAGATACTTGAGAAGCTGAATCGAGGATAGCCTTCACATGAACTTCAAGGTTATCCTTGCCCATAAGTTTGACAATAGCTGTGGGAAGTAAAATATCATTAAATGTGTTACCTGACATTAATGTTACAGGTGACGGTGATGGTACGTAATGTACGAGCGAGTTGTGAGATTTCTTGCACTCACCGCACTTGAAATGGAATCTACATTTCTTTTCATGTTGATTTAAACATACCTGGCATAACTTTTTATCTTGAACGAACTCGAATCGCTCTTTAGCAGATAAGCATTTGAAAGTTTTACAACTATACAGTTTGTGATCATTAGCGTTACAATAAAAACATGGTTTGTTACCTGATGAGGTAGATGTTATGTTGACAACTGCCTTCTTGGGCGGGGCCACAGGTTCAGAATTCTCTAGAGCCAAAGCCCTTTTCTCGAGGAACTCCAAAAACTGCTGGACTGAAGGATCTGTCCCATCATCTCGCTCCAACTGGTAGGCCCGCGAAGTGTAGGTATCTAGTTTACGCAATAAGACACATAACACAATCTCATCCCAATATTCAACTTTGGAACCTAAATTTTTTAATGCACTAAGTATTTGCTTTATCTGGGATACAAAATCTCTTAAATTTTGTGGGGAAGACCTTGACAAACTCTTTATATCCAATAAAGAATAAATATGCTCATTGACGATAATATACTTATTGTTATACCTCTCATCTAATAATCTTAGGGCTTCTGGATAACTTTCACTAGCGAGTGGAAGGTTTTTTATTAAATCAAGTGGTTCATTTTTTAGAAATGACCTTAAATAGTAAAGTTTAGCGACATTATCTAAGTTTACATCTTTATTTATTACCGATTTGAATAGGTTTATAAATGGTGTATAGTCACTGTACTTACCAGTAAAACATGCAATTTGTATCGCAGGTAAACGTATCTTATTAATATTATTGGAAACCTTTTCCTGTACAACTTGAGTATGGTGTTGTTTTTTGTCGATTTCGACATTCAACACAGAAATTAAGTTATAATACTTTTCTTCAATTTCACTGTAATTCTCTGCATCACTAGGATCTAATGCCAAAATCATCTTATTATATTCGTCATACTCAGCAAATGATTTACATAAACGGTCCCTCTTGACGACTAAACTTTCGTAATTATCGTTTGTAATATTCTGAAGGGACAGTCTGGTTATACTGCCTTTAATGTATCCTCTTCCAGAGATAAGCTTTTTTATCTCGGACATAGTGCAGCCCTATACAATATACTTTATAGAAACTAATGGCACTACTAGTAAACACTAAAGTCACTATGTAAACCTTAATCTTGAAGTTTAAACTTGAAAACTAATCGTTTGTAAATTTCACTGCGCAAGATGGCGAACGACGCCACGAATCGCTTACGCAACAATTGAAGTGAACGGCGACCGAATGACGTGACGTTTGAACACAACGCAGGCCGCTGATTGGCGGACCGACCGAGCTGACCACGCCGCGACGACCGCTGATTGGCGAACTCTTCAAATCTTGAACCAACTGTATCCGGTTACACCGTCTTGTATCAATTTCGTATCTTCTTTAGATATTATTACTGCAAATGGAAATTTCCTCTTCGTTGCAGGTTGAAAAAATATTTTTATGCTTCTCGAACCTCGTGGATGCCGCAGAAAGCCGCTTGCTTATCTCCGTAACAAATGTAGTAAAACCTCGAATGCCGCGAAGCGTCGTTGCCGCCACACTCGTTGCCTCGTCACCACTATTCGGCTCGAATGGATCAAAATGTGGAGAACGTGGACTGTATTATATAATATCTTCGATGCTGGAACCTGGGCGAGGCTTGGTGACCACAATAAAAACGATGATTTCACTTTACTAATTTATTGCGAACACAAGAAGTTGTAACACGTCAGCCATTGCAGGCGTACCAAATTCGAGAGAGTGAGAGAGAGATGTATGACAGAGACAGAGTGAATGAATAGAATGAACCTTTTGTTGGTGTTGCCAACAAAGATAATATACCTTTGGCAGTTACAGCAGAGGTATCGCACTAGACAGCCAACTTCACAGCCAGTACCATCTGCATCGACTGTACTGGATGATACTGTAACTCTATATTTTATTATAAAGTGAAAAAAGACAACTTGGCCCAGACGGGACTTGAACCCGCAACCTTTGCCTAATCCAGGGCAATGCTCTAACCAATTGAGCTACGGGAGCCGTACTGATACAAGTTGAAATTCTTCACCTTATTGTAACCGCCATTTAAGAGTATGGCACAGAGCCATCTATCGAGCTACTTAGCAACTCTGATATCAATGAACGATATTGCAATCATTTTTATACATTGATTTGATGTCTCCGACTCAATCTATCGATTTTTAATATTTAAAGCAATTAGTATGCTAACTTTTTCATAATATTTTATTATAAAGTGAAAAAGGTTGCGGGTTCAAGTCCCGTCTGGGCCAAGTTGTCTTTTGTCACTTTATAATAAAATATTATGAAAAAGTTAGCATACTAATTGCTTTAAATATTAAAAAATCGATACTGTAACTCGCCCTACGTCTGTGCACAATACAACCTATAATTGGAGGAGTAGACACATACCAAATGAGTTTCCTAGTTTTCAACCTGTCGAAGGTCCCATAGACGAGTTATGTCGTCCAATATACTATTTTGAACTACTGTTCGACGACGCCGACGCCATCATAAACAAACAAATATATTATACAAATTTATATGGTTCTCAGAAAAATAAACCCCGTAACATTACTGTTAGCGAAATAAAATGCTTTGTTGGAATACTACTTTTTACTGGATATATTTTAGTTCCAAGACGACAATATGTATTGGGAAAATACATTAGACTGTGATTTTTCTTTCGTAAATAAGTAATTTTTTCGTGACAAATTTTTCTACAGCATGAACCATTTACACTGCTGTGATAATAGTTTGATTCAAGTTTACAGTCATAAATACGCTAAAATGAGACCTTTATTTACTTTGCAAAATGCAATTTTTCAGGAAAATGCCCCTGTTGATGAGATGCATAGCATTGACTAGGCTATCCTTATTACGGGGTCATAGTTGTTAGGAGTTTATCAGGGATAAACCGGTTATGTGGATACTGCATAATATTTGTTGTCCAAAACTGTAATAGGTCTTCAAAATTAAAGTATAAATTAAAAAATAAACAATAAAAAATAAACAATAAAAAATGTTTAATTTATGGTTTGAATCATTACGAAAAACATTAGTAAAAAATCAAGATAGTGCCGACCGACCCATGTATGGGACATCATTTTCCAGCTTTTCCGGAAGCTGCAGATTTTTTTTATTATTTTTCCTGAGATGCTGGGGCTATATTAAGACATATATATAAAAATCACAACTTTCTCAGAAAAAAATAGTTTCAGGTTTATCTGGGTTAAAGTCTCTTCGCTTTTAACATGATTTCATAACAGGCTTTGACTTTGTATTACTTTCGGCTTTAGGTAAATGAGATATTTTTATATATAATTATGTATATTATATAAGTAGGTATGTATATTATTAAGGTATACAATTAGTTTATAATATTGATATGTATTATTTACTTGTTAGTGAAATTTAAATGTATTGATGACCTTTATTAAATGCGCCTACCTCATAAATAGCTCTGCACCACCTTATGGTTGACTGGTAGAGAATGCCTTTGGCATTAAGTCCGCCATTGTACTATTTTTGTGCATAAAGTCTAAATAAATAAATAAAAATAAAATATTTTGACATTGCTACAAATAATAATTTTTGATTTAACATTTCAGTTTCAACATTTTATCAATTTTCAATTCAAGGTTCTACACGGGAGCAAGAAAGATAGTAAAAATAAAGCAATTAAGGACGCCTCGTGTGAAGGCAAAACACGTGTCAACTTAATGTCAAGTTGTAAGGCGAAATATTACACAACCAGATGGCGTCGCACGGTTTCACCCGCGTAGCTCACGTTCCCGTGGGAATACGGGAGTGAAATATAGCCAATATCACCTGGGGATAGGGCAGCTTCCTAACAGTGAATAATTTTTCTGAATGTCCACAAAAAATTTTTTTTCATACCCCTAAGCGGACGGAATCAAAATTTCACGCAGGCCGAGCCGCAGGCATTAGCTAGTATCAGTATAGATATTATCAATCTAGGGAGTAAAATACCTACTACGTTTCCTTTATCCTTTTCTTGAGGCATTTGATTCGTCATTCCTCCGTTACAAATAGTTGAGAAAATCCTTGACTGTTGAATTTGTGAGCAAGGATTGATGGATTGAGGGTATGTGGTTGATGCCCCTCCCCGTATCTCCTTTAGTATCGTTGTGAAATATTGGTACTACCCGTTTGCTTTAAGTTTGCCGATCGCCTCCCCTACTACGCCTCTACACCAGCCTCTATGCCAGCGGCAAACTTAGAGCGAATGGGCTATGTATGTTTTAGGTACCTACTTAGTATATACAACATTTAAATAGGCAACTAGTTTTTCTATAGATAATATGTGTCTGCCTGTGGCATTGTGACTTCAGTTTTATTTGAAATCAGTTGCGACTGCCTTGATAGCACAGTGGTCGTGTATAGCCGTTGCTGAGAGGTTTTCGGTTTGAATCCTGAGTTGGTATAAATTTGGATGCTGATCATTATTCAAAATGATTGTTTTTATAAACTTCTAATTATGTATATCAGTTGTCGATGTAATAGCACAAACTAACGTAGACAAATTGAGCTATTTCTTACTAGCTGTTCCCCGCGGCTTCGTCTACGAAGAAGTTGTTATAACGTAAAATCATTATCCCCTTATTGCTTAGTCGTTTATAAAGTAGTCGTAGTCTTTTCCAGAGACTCAAACTATCTCTGTACGTTTCATGTAAATCGCTTCAGCGGTTTAGGCGTGGAAGCGTAACGGACAGACAGACAGAGGGACCCACAGACAGAGGGATACACAGAGAGACAGACGGACATACAGACAGACAGAGGTACTGTACCATACAAGGCGGCGTAAATTATATTTTATGAACTTACATTTTTTATACTAACTTGCCAAATTGACGCCGTTTCACTTAATGGAAAGCCATGACGATAATCTAGCGATTGGGGGCCTCTCTCACAGTCCGTAAGACTTCTGACGGTGGTCCTCAAGTTAGAGGCTTCTTCACTTCTACTACATTCGATTCGATTTCTTTATCAATTTTGCCTACAAACTTTGAAAATTAAACTTAAGTGGAAATCAGAAATTATTCTAATTTACTCCATAGATGGATAGAATATCAACTCTGAAGCAATTAATCATAAATATTAATTAGTACTGCTTGTATAAGTTTACCTAAGGGATTCATTACTCTCGTTCGTACAATTCTACGGAGCATTATGAGTATGAGAAAACGTGACTTCAATTTACTCTGTGTACTTATCGATAATAAACCACTGGGCGTCATTGATTGCACAGTGGTAAGTGTATCCGAGTGCCGTGCAAGTCGGATCAAATATTTCTGCTTCCTCAAGAGTTTGTTTCGGAATTTAGATGTTTTCTCTGCTTAATTTATACATAGTACATAAGTAGGTTTATCAGTTTGGATTGATGACACTATTCTCAATATTGAATTATTTCCATTTTTGTTTCAGGTACAATACATCTTCAATAGATCTTCAATATCACTGTGCGATACTTACGGTGTGAAATAAAATGAGGTATGATTTGCTTTCAGGGTAAAAAACCTTTATCAAATAAAACTTAGAAATCAATAATGGTACTTACAGGGTTTTTTTCACGAGAGGGGAAATAAGTATTTGTGGACAATCTCACACAACATCATCTAGCTCAAATTAAGCTAATATAAAGCTTGTGCTGTTTAATAAGGCTTTGTATTTTCGAACAATTTCTGGCGTACCTTTTCTTTCTTTTTATTCGCTTTCCAAGTTATCGACGCCTGCATTTTCACTTTCATAGTTCATGAGACTTCTGACAGTGGACCTCAAGTTCAGGAGTCGTTTTTTTAAAAGGTATTACGTATGTTTGATACTAAGGTGGTGTACGAGCATACCGCCCTTTACCATACCTCATAGAAGTTTGCAACACTGCCAAATTGCCATGTTGAAATTGTTGTGTCTGAGGTACAGAAACACACTTAAATAGACGTGCCACAAATCTTAGTAAATAGGGTTCCGTTTTTTTCTTCTGGATAAGAAAACCTTAAAAGTGACATATGAATAAAATGTGTTAACAAAAGTGACATCGTTCAATGCAATTCCCTTCATTGGACATTGGCCGTGGCCTCCCACGGGAGCCCTGTCCTAATAACGCGTAACACAGTTTGTGTAGCCGCTCGCCTGTTTGTTGATTGAATCTCGTTTAATTCAATCCACAGGTCTCTGCCGACGACAAGGTCAATGTGGGATTGATAATAAACTGGCGTTTTATCGTAATTATTCTTATGTTTCTGATGTACACAAACAAACGAAATTAGCATTTTTTATAATACGAAGACGGCAGACAATCTTACCGCCCAGCTGATAGAATGTTACCGTAACTTATGAACCTTTTTAATACCAAAGGCACTACACTCGCGCTGCTGACCCTGCAAGAACCATCTAATTTAAAAATAAGAAATTCAGGGGTTATAACATTTCAATGTAAAAATTGGGGCTTGCGAGTACAACCACATTTTCGTTTTCACTCTTTTTGTACAAACGGAATAATTGGGAACTCTGGGGATATCCCTCCGAGGACTTACCCGGGGCGTAGCGTAGGTAGTACGGGAATCGTAGGTAGTAGTGAATAGGCGTTTTTTAGTCGGTAAGAGTCTGTCATAGCATTCACGGCGGATTATCCACACGTTAAAAAAAGGGCTCTATTTACAAAGCCCTCGCTTTTATAATAACAAATTTGACAACAGTTTGATCTTCAGAAGGTAACAAAAAATATTTTCATAATTCATCACGTAATTCCGTTTCCCGCTTTGTGTACAAACAAAATCAAAGTAAAACCCATTACGGGAAGCTTTCAGAAGTTTCTCACAAACACTGTAACATCACAAAGGGATGTTTTGACGAGTCAGTTGCCTAAATCAGCTTTTCATGTTTCAAATTAAGTGAAATACTGGATTTTTACTTAAGGTATTTATGTTTTTCGGTGTTCTCCCCTAAAATGATCTGTTTCTCAATTGTGTTTTCACCTGACCTAGCCACGCCTCATATCCAATAGTAACCAAAACTTTGAAAGTCAAACTGTGACTTATCAGTCCTAACAAAAATATAACCTTTCTAACGAGCAGAAACACAACTGTATCTAGTGGTTGTAATAACTAAAGAACTATGTCAGTAAAATGGATCGACACAAAACTGAATCGAGTGAAAATTGTTACGAGAATAAGGCCCTTTAATATTTTGCACGATCCGTCGCAGCCTCCGGGAGCACAAGATATTAATAATAATGATATTGGTTCTGATTTAATTTGAAGGCTTTTGTAGGCTTCATGATATTTCGGATAAATCTGGGATGAAGATACTCGTGGGAAGGCTTGTTCATTTAATATTCTTCGTCAAATCCCTATTGTAAAGGTTTCTGATTATTACATAGTGATTACATTTCGATTTATCTTGGCTTGGATTTCATTTCATTTATCAACAGCTTTATTGACTATTTGAATCAGTTATTTGAATCGCACGGTTTTAGCGAAGGCTTTCTCCATGGGACTGAATAAGCGTGGTGCCTTGGCAGGCGTTGTTCGGATTCAAAAAGGAGACCATCATAACCCAGTATTTCTTCAGAAGCGGCTTCCAGCCACTTGAGTTCTGCGCAAAATTGCAACATTTCATCAATAATTACGTCATTTAAAAATAAAAGGAATCTTCACATTTTGCGAGCACTTTAGTTTATTTGAGAGCTCCTTTGTGTCAAATTTCCAATATGATAAGAAGACAATGTCTGTAATTCTTCGTGTAAAGTGATAAACCTGTATGTAAGGTATGTAAGGTAATATTCCTTCCCAGTAACAAGAAATTGTTAAGTCCACAGAGAACCCATATAATTTGATTAAATGTAATCTAATTAGGGTTGTTGCTTGCAAATTGGAGATACACACTTCAGCAATATGTCACAGTCGTGGCAACATCCCTGATTACATAAGCTGATGTCAAATAGAACCTTTTTTAAATTTTGGGATATATTCTATGCTTTATGTAATAAAGCGTGGCTAAAACTCGTAGGCACAAACAGTATTAATTATAAAAAGTTGCCAGAGTGTTCAAATATATACCTACCATTATATATATTGCACCGGAAAATAATAAATACCCATGTCTTATCGGTTAAAATATAATCGCGTAAACCCCATAACTATTCCATTAAACAATAAAACGGGAGCACCACAAACTTTTTATCAATACTCGTTTAGAAATAAGACATGTTATCTGAAGTTCCCCAAGATAGGTTTGTAAAAGTTTTTGTCACCAGCTAACTACACTACTAACATTTTTACCTCTCGAAGCCGAAATGGGCTCACATTTAGTTGAACGACGGCAAAGCCTGCTGAGTACATAGAAACTAAAGTAAATTCAATTTATATCAATGTAGTAAGGAAACTTTTTAGTTTGTTTTTCTAAGAAGTGACATCAAAGCTTTCCGTTTACTTGGTGTAACATGGTATTATATCAAAGTTCTTTATTTAATCGTGTACAAAATAGTCGCATTTTAAATCTAGCGGACGTCACACGGCTTCACCCGCGTAGCTCCCGTTCCCGTGGGAATATGAGAATAAAATATAGCCTATGTTACTCAGGGTGAATGGAACTTTCTAAAGATGAAAGATTGTTTGAAATCAGCGCTTTAGTTTTTGAGTTTATTCATTACAAACATTCCCACATTCAAATATTCACACACATAAAAATACAAATTTTAATTCTTTTTTTTTTTCTTATTTATAATATTAGTGTAGATCATGCTATTTTTCAACTTAAGCTATGGCTGGTTCTCAGATGGGTGACCGCTTTGTGACAATAATTCGAGGCACGTTAAGCCGTCAGTAATATGGCAGACATTAAGTCAAGCTAAAAGTCTTATGGACGACTCCTTTGATAAAATAAATAGCCTATGTGAACATACGTTAGTACTATAACGCCCTAGGCACACCTCCGCCGCGAAACCAGAACAGCGGAACCGCTGAATGAATTCCGCTGTGATCAAATGTGGATTGAACAGCGGAACTGGGCAACGGAACCTGACACGAGTTAGTCGATGTGACGCTATCGCAATTTTACCATATTATTTTTATTATCTGGATGACTTAATAAATACATAAAGGGTCTATTTCTGATGGCTTGAAGTAGTTTTTCCGTGAACTTCACGTCCATTTACTGAAAAAATATTACTTTCGCCGTTCCGCTCTGTATTTCTGTCAATTTTGACAAACCGGCGCGTAGACAACGCGGCACCGCAATAACAAGGCGGCCGAAGCGTGGAGGTTTGACTGACGTAGGAGCAGATTGGCGAAACCGTGCAGTGAAAGAGATAGAAGATAGTTAAATCTGTGCATTAGAACAGGCGGTTTTGCTAGTGTTCCGCTCCTCCTACATGTGACAGAACTTGGCGAAATTACTGCGGTTCCGCTATCATGGTTTAGCGGCGGAGGTGTGCTAAGGACGTTAATTATTCTGTTGTGTAAACCGCTTGGATACATACATACATATGGATACATAACCGCTTGGATATTCTTAAAAAATCCTTCAGACTCGTGTCCGTGTCCACACCATTTACCATTACCACACTCGTGATAATATCTGGTACTCGTGGTCACAGCAATGTACTAGCACTGATTCACTGCAGTTGCTCGTGGTCACACTGGTGTGACTATAATGTAATACATGTTGCTTGTGATCCTACATATTAGTATTAAATCTACTTAGTAATTTTTGCGATTATCTCGGACATTTAAAATAAAATTATATTCAGTCTTTTGTTGGCATGATACTATGGTCGCTTGTAGACGACAGGGCAAGTAGTCTTTTTAAAATAGTAAGGTATATTTGACACATGCACGTAAATTTTAACACAATATACATACATCTGCAATCAGTAAGATTTTACTTTACTATATACTTACTAAATTAATAGGTACCTACTCTGATTGTACTTTCACAGTGGTAACGGATCAAGTGACCCTGTAATTGAATTTCCAATTACACAGATTGCGAAGATTATTATTAAAGATGAAGTCTGTTATTCGACACAAAGAAGGCTCCATTGATTTAATGAAGATCGGTTTGCATTGAATTTGGTTGACTGTGAAAGGATTTTTATGATGACAAAATTCATGAATCTTATCGGCTCACCAAGAAATTGTTTTTATCAGCCCCAGAAGGAATGTATTTGAATAGCAATTCCCTATATACAGAATGGTAATTAAAGAGCGTTACTGGACGAAAAGAACTAGCAAAACTCATTATGGCAAATTTTGCTGAAAAAATATTCCTTTATTTAAGAAAAACTGCATTTAAAGATTTTTGAAAAATCACCTGCTTGAGCCGGTAATCAAACGTATTTGTTCCTTATGAAAGACTTATTCAGTTGGTATCATAAAATACAGGATGATTTATTTTCACATCTCACCGGTTCGATTACACGCGTAGTCCAATCTTACCCGTACCGGTCCAAGAACTTGATACAACATATTGTCTTCAGGCACTCCAGCAGTCCCATGGCGTTCCATCAGACTGGCGGCAAGCTAAATATAAATAAAAATATATAAAGTAAAACAGAATAAGCCCATCAAGTGTTTTTTCTGAGTACGTATCATAATGCATAAGCTTAAATTGTATAAGTTCAAAATATATAAAATCAAAAAGTATAATGTCAGAAGAAATAATCATTAATATGCATAATTTACGTTCTGTATAAATATCTTAATACATAAGTTTAAAATGTACAAGTTTATAATGTATAATTTCAAAATATATAAAATCAAAAAGTATAATAGTTTGAATATCCATAAACCAACATTTTTAATATCAATTAAGGTCAAAATACCTAAAAATAATTAACCTAAAAATTTTTTTTTTATAAATTAGAATGATAGTTTTGTAGTATAAACAATTATTTTAATTTATAAAAAAAAAATAATGACTAAGTCTTTGAACCTAACCCATCCAAGTCGGATTATTTTGAAATTATATATTATAAAACCTAGCCCTATGAATCATTATGCATTGTGCTTGTTATATATTTCGACCATTATGGCATTCAAACTTAGAACTTTAGAACTTATGTCAAACAACTTTATAAATTTTGATGCATTATATGTTTTGATTTTCGGTATTTTAACTTTAAATATTCCAACCATATGTATTTTGAAATTATATATTATGATACTTACCAGTTTTTTCTGTGTGTTATTAAGTTTTTCCGACTTTCTAAATAAGTTGTCGAACGTTCATAAGTTTATCTCCAACTTTAAATTGGTTTTAACGATGTAATATGTAACATTTTAACCAACTTCATTTACTTTTACTCGATTTCAATAAATTTATTAAGACGTTTTTTTTAATCATGTCCTTTTTTATACCACTACGGTGGCAGACAAACATACGGCTCACCATATGTACTGGTGGTCACCGTAACCCGTCAACGCTCGCAACACAAGAGGCGCTACGCTACACTCACGATGCTAACCGTGTAAAAATGTTTTAAGACCCCTTTTGGAGAACCCCATACAGTACGCGTTTGGGAAAACCGAGGCAGGGAGATCATTCCACAATCTAATCTAAGCATAAAAACCCAGTAACTTCATTTAAGTAATTTTCATAAATACGTTAGACTGTTTACAACTAGCTTTAAATCTTTGAATCCAGTGAAATACCTAAGTTAATAAGCAAACTTGTAACATGGTTACCACTTCGCTTAACTAGATAACCTCGTGAATCCCGCTTTGGATGAAAACTTGAACTTTAAATTTGTTTACAAACGCTTAGCGGTAAACTTCTTTTGTAAGCTGCAGTTTGTAGTTATTCATATATCGACGGTTAAAAGGCGACTTGATTCAAGCGCCATTTTGAGAACTTTACAGGAGAGCATTTTAAAGTTTATTTTTTAAGAAAAAAAATCACTGTTCCTAAAGTATATAATAAAAATGTACAAATCTCCCCAACTAAAAAGCGGTATACTTTTTGCTAATTTATGATAATATTATAACAGATAAAAGGTAACTGTTTTTAAAGCAAGTAAATTGTAACTTGAGCCATTTTGCATAATTTTTTGATCAGGACAGAAAGGGTTATGTACACAATGACAATTTATGTATTCAAAACAAAATAGTTTATGTGTTCCTTGTTTCTTTAACAGATCAAGGATAAATGATTTAAATCACTTACCCATTTGTCAACTGTTCATGGATACATGATTTAAATCACTTACCTATAAGTCAAATGTTCATGAATAAATGATTGAAATCACTTACCTATTTGTCAATTGTTCATGGATAAATGAGTTAAACCGTTCACCTAGTTGTAAATGTTCGAGGAGGAATAACTCAAATTACACAGTGTTATATTAACTATTTATAGCAAATTGTTTTAATCGCCACATTTATTTAAATCTGAATTGAGGAAAATAGCTCAAAGGTAATAAACTAAAATTTCCGATGCAGGGAAAGCGAATGAAATGTCACATAAATTTTAAGAAAAGTAACTTAAATAGATAAAATTGGCACACTTTTAAGAACATGAGACTTTAAAATTTCCCATCGTCCATAAAAATCGCTTTTTATGGGTACTCTACACTAATAAATGTATAATTAGGATGTATGTACTTAAAAAATAGGTGAAATGTGGGCATATAATATGCCTCTGCCTACCCCTTCGGGGATAAAGGCGTGACCATATGTATGTATGTATGTATGTACTTACAAAATATGATATATTTTCCTTATTGGGGCTTGGTTTATTCTTCAATTTATCAACAGCCTGCTTTTTTTTGCACTTCACATCACTTTCGAAGCTTTTACTTATCACCTCTCTAAAATACACACATCAACACCGTCTAGGGATTTTTCACATTTTCTCAATTTTCAGAAAATATGTTAGGAATAATATGCAACAATGTTATATTCTTAGGAAGCCCATTTTTCAGACTATATTTTAAAATAAAATAAAAATATATTTTCGACTTATATAAAATTTTATTAAAATGAAAACAAAAAGTAAAAAAATGGTGCAACTAGAGATGAATGTGTCATTTACGAATAAATAAAAAAATAAGTAATTTCTTTTCAATTTTTTGCACTGATAGGAAAAATCAGTAGTCAGTAAAACCACCCATGACGTTAACCACGGTCCTGCAACGGTTTTTCATGCTTTGAATTAAGTTATCAAAGTCTCGCTGCGGGATATTGTCCCAAGTTCTGCTAAGATGCAAAAAAAGTTGCTCTTCAGTCGCAATGTCTGCTGTCGCATGCTCGATGGGGTTTAAATCAGGCGATTGCGCCGGCCAGGGTAAAACCGACGCGTCATGGTCCTGCAGCCAGCTGGTCACCGCTCGCGCTGTGTGCGGACGGGCGTTGTCATGCATGAGAGTAAATTCTTGACCCATTTGAAGTCGATGAGGGTAGACAATGGGTACAAGCACCTGGTCGCGGTATTTTTCAGCGGTCATGGTGTTTCTAATCCAAACGAGGTCCGTTCTTCCACCAAAACGAATTCCCGCCCAAGCTATAATTGTCCCGCCCTTGTATGGATGGACTTACCTGGGGGTGTTGCAGACGACTCTCACGACCAGGAACTAGCCAAACGCGTACTCTTCGTGAATCGTGATGAAAACCGAATCGGGACTCATCGGTAAACAGTAGGTACTACAGACCACTGGTTATCTTCCCAAAGCAAATGTTCACGAGCCCACTCTAATCTTCGTCCACGATTTCCTCTGCGTAGTGCTGGAGTACGAAGTGGCCTGCAAGCATGAAGGTTAGCTTCATGCAGTCTCCTCCTCACAGTTTGGTCACTGACAAGCAATTGGTGTTCTGACTGGAGCCGTTGAACCAACTGCACGGCTGTAACGTTTGGCTGCATTCTCGCGGCAACTTGTAAAAATCGGTCTTGTCGTTGGGTGGTTATGCGTCTCCCGCCACGGTGTCTTTCAGCCACTTCCCCGGTTGCACGATAACGTGACCACAATCTTGATATAACGTTTTGCCTGGTTCCAATCTCCTCAGCAATACTCCGCTGAGTAGCCCCAGCTTTGAGCATGCCTACTGCCCTTAGCATTTCTTCTCTAGTTAAATGGCGTCGCTGCATGACTTACACAATGAAATAAATTCGTAATTAATCAATTACTAGCTTTAAAACTTCAACTGGACAAAACAAATACCAATCAACTATCGTCGTCGGTAAAATTAAAATTTCGAACTTCGCTATACTAATGCCGCGCAAATCATTTTGTTTTAATTTCTTTTTTTTAATTTCAAATTTGGAATCATTCAAATATACTTAAAATAAGATTCAATCAAAAGTTTTTAAAATCGGCCAGTATTCTTGAGATGCAGAACTTTTTAAAAAATATCCCTAGACGGTGTTGATGTGTGTACTTTTGTCTTTTCCCTCCTTTATTTCTCGTAATTAAAAACTCTTTATACGTTTAATAAGGATTGCTTTACTACTAAAACACAATGTTATAATTAATAATAACTAAATTAATGGAATTTTGGTACTAACGATCTTCGCGCGTTTAATAATTACGTAAACATCCGACTTATCTGGCATCGCGCAGTAGACTGAACCGACCTCGAAACCACGCGCGACACGTGTGTTGTGGGTCCAAGTACCTACCCGCGTTGGTTATATTGGCTGTTACTTGAGATATAAATGCCGTTTTTAATGCGAGGTGAAAGAAGTAAACTAATTTAAGTATGACATAAGTTAAATTATTAAACTAATATAAAGGAATCAAACGTGCACATATTTATTTTATGCACAGAGAAAATTGTTCTAAATGGCATAAATACTAAAAACTGGTCAAGGATAATCAGCACAAGTCATATATTTCCATTATACTTATTCAGGTAAGATTAATTCAAGCGACAGAGATAATATTCACATGTTCAAGGCAAAATGATTTAAGTTGCATACATTAATAAATCTGGTTGAAGCAAAATGAATTAACATCCAAGTTAAATTATTTAAGTTCAAGTAAAAACAATTCAAACGTCAAAACCATTTTAATTTATCCAGGGATTAATGGTTTAAACTACAGATAGTAAAAAAATATAATTTTTTTAAATGGGTTTATATACCTACATGCTTTGAAAAAAACAACCAAAATTACTACACTTGATACCTAATAAGTAGAAAAGATACCTAAATTCGTCATGGAGTCAAGCGCCAAAAAAGTGCTCAGATTTGCCTCAAACCCGGCTCAAACGACGCGGAAAAATTCCACGATTCCAATGATGTATATAACTCAATATCGCCCAGAGTGGCGCTTGAATCAATTCGCCTTTTAACCGTCGATATGGGTAAATGAATACAATCATTAAGTGTCTTTCTTACAAAAGTCTGTGAGTAAGTATACATGTTTGGACGTTTGTTAATCTTCACGCTTCAACAGCTGAACAGATCTGATAGCAGTTTGGTACAGGGATAGAAGTCTTGGAATATCTTTATTAAGGCTACCTACATACTTTTATGAAGGAAAGAGGATTAGAAGGCCCTGTGGATGAAGCTGCGAGAATCATCTTTTAATAATTGAAATACGAAAGAGATTCTATGTTTGCTACTTTTTCACGCACGAAAAGCTGAACTTACTTAGCTCAAATTTGGCATAGGTATCGATTATGGAATGTAATAAACATGGGCTTTTTATTTTTTATTTTTGTAAGGTTAGGAAAATCCTACATGTATGCAATGCTGGACTCCTACCTACTAAAAACCAATCTTTTCCTACCTAATGCCAAAGGTTGGGAGCCCCGGATAAGCCCTGACCCCAGGATTAATTACACATGAGCTACGTTTAATTTCCGAATTAATGAAATTTTTGAAGTCGTCTATATCGGTCAAAAGGGTTTTCATAACTCTTCACCCTAAACGGTTATAATCTGATTCAAAGTGTATTATTTAGTAGAAGTCGTAGTCTGTAAACTAGTGTTATCTAAAACTAACTATTCCGGAAAATTACATTTTGACCCAACCGGGGTATTTTATTAGGGGCAAAGTATACCGACGTAATAAATTCAGTACCGTCCTTCGTTAGTGCGCTAATCTTTGGTTACTCGATTGGCAAAGTTTGCGGTTAGAGATTATTTAAGTTTGCCTGGATACACGGTGCTGAAATTTTAATGGAGTCATTATGGAGGATTAATGTAACCCTCATATTTGTCTTCGGGTTGTAATGTTCGGGTTTTGGGTAATGTGTTTATATTGAATCCGTGATATATTATGTGTTTAACATGCTTCTTGGATTTTCATTATTACCGCTTGGCTTTGTGGTAGAATTATGTAGTTCAATTATATTATCTGTGGTAGAATCTGGTTATTAAGATATGACATTTACTCTGTGGTCTTGAAGTTATGACAAGTTATTTTGAAGAATACTAATTTTGCACAAAGAAGCACTCATGGCATCGGTTTTGTGTAATTCACAAAATTTTTGTTTTAAAGTTTGGGTGTTTTCTATAACAAAGCATTTCCATTTGGGAGTGATTCTGTGATTCAGAATCTACTAGTATGTCACACAGTTGGTCTCGATTGCTAGTAAAATGACAGTCGTTAAGCCAAGTTGAAGTCTGGTGAGTGGATCAAAAACTAAAGGTGAAATGTGGGTCTATAGTATGCCTCTACCTTTACGGGCATAAAGCTCTTTCCATATAAAAAAATAAGTATAATTAGACATACTCTTCTCAATCGCAAACCTTTTTTAGGGCAAAAATGTGTTTTTATCCAAACTATAATATTTTCAGTTGCTGATGATGAACATTAAAATATTCCCGAATTCCTAGTGTTACTTGTAATTTCATACCGGAAAGTACACTGCAAAAATACAATCATTAATATTTCCTGCAATAATATAAGCATTCATTTATATACCTAATTGGACGCGTTACTTTGTTTATGCCGACGTATTACTGAAACTGTTAGAAATTTAGACAGTTATAATTATAGCTTGATGAAGGTAGGGTTTTTTTTATACCACTTGAGTGGCAGACAAGCATACGGCCCCCCCAGATGTACCGGTGGTCACCGCAGCCTATGGACGTTTGCAACACCAGAGGCGCCACAAGCGCGCGGCCGACTCTTTAAAAACCTTCTAAGTCCCCCTTTGAAGAACTCCATACTGTAGGTGTCTGGGAAAACCGAAGCAGGGAGATCATTCCACAACCTAAGCGTACGCGGAAGAAAGCCTCTATTCGATCTCACAGTGCTCGAGCGCTCAGGACGCAACGTGTGAGGATGAACACCCTGTCTATGGCGAGCGGTGCGATGATAGAATGTAGCCGCAGGCATCATATCAAACAATTCTTCAGAGCACAAACCGTTGTACAGGCGGTAGAACACACACAGAGAAGCAAAGTCTCTCCTGTCACTAAGAGTTCCACACCACCTGCAAGTATGGGATCGTTGACAACTCTCATAGCTCGCCTTTGCACCGAGTCAAATGGACGAAGCTGGTATTCGGGTGCCCCCGCCCAGAGGTGACAGCAGTACTCCATTTGCGGACGCACTTGTGACTTATAGAGAAGCAGTGCTTGCGCCGCAGTAAAGTACCGCCGCGCCCTTCTGAGCACTCACAGCTTCCTGGACGCCAGCTTGGCCTTGCCCTCCAAGTGACTGCGGAACTGCACATCACTGGAGATGTCAACACCAAGGATCCCTATACTTTCAGAGATGGTGAGAGATGTGCCCTGAAATTGTGGCGCCACAGTGAATGGGGTCTTTTTTGCGGTGAAAACACAAACTTGTGTCTTGGTAGGGTTGAATTGGCCAAGATTTTGTCGACCCCAATCGGACACTCTAGTGAGAGTAGCCTCGACTTCAGACACAAGTTGTTCACGACTTTCTTCCACTGCAACCCGAGAGATACCGGGACGGCCCGTGTAATAAGTGTCGCCCGTACTGTCGTCCGCATAACAATGAATGCCGTCAATAGACAACATGTCATTGATATGCAGCAGAAACAAAGTAGGGGACAACACTGAGCCTTGTGGTACTCCAGCGTTTATGGCCATGCAGTCAGAACAGCTACCGTCAACGACGGCCCTGATGCTTCTACCGGCCAGAAAGCTGGACTTCCATCCGCATAAACTCTCGGGCAGTCCATAGGAGGGCAATCTCGTAAGAAGACCACGGTGCCAGACCCGGTCAAAGGCTTTCGAGATGTCGAGGCTCACTGCTAGAGCCTCACCCTTACTCTCGATAGCCGCCGCCCAGCGGTGTGTGAGGTACACAAGAAGATCGCCCGTCGACCACGACGCCGGGACTTGCTTCATGGAGTATGAAAGCGTGAAAAGACGTGTAAGTACCGGACACAACTCCGGACCACACCGCTTAAGTACCACCGCGGGAATGCCGGTAGGTTGGTTATGTAAATTTCAGGCTTTTAAACCTTAAATGTAAACAAGGATTGTATTTAGAACAAGAAAAATGATTGTGTTTTTGGTTGTTAGATTTGTTATTGGTGGTTTTAGTAAAAGTAAACAGACTTTCTCAGTGGATTAGTGGGAGTGTTGTGACTGTCTTTCTGAAGTCCCGGGTTCAAATCTCCAATAAAAATATTGTTTGTGTTATATGTGAAGTATGTACCTAATTAGAAATATAGAAGCATATTTATGGGATGTGTCTGTCCCATAGACAAGTATTATGGTAGCTCCATTGGGCATAGATGCTATGTAAAAATCTTAACAAAATTTTGAGACAATTTTTGGCCTCATGATGTGCCTCTTCACGCTCCACTTACTGAACCCGGGATTGTAATATCATTATCAACAAAAAATCTCAGTTCTGGCGAAGATACTTTCTACTGTGTAGGAGTGACACCATGCAACAAATAGGTAAGCCTTTTGTTGTTTTTTGGTACGGAACCCTCCGTGCGTGAGTCCGACTCGCACTTAGCCGGTTTTATTTCATTCTTTTGTCACAGAAGTGGTTTTAAGTAATGATTGATGGAAATGTCGCCAATGATTAATAACATGAAAGTGGAAGTTTGTGACGATGATTGATGAATATTTCCGATCTCAAAACTTTTTACCGAATTTCTGTAGTCACCTTTCTATTGAACGAATGTTGTTAGAAGTCCTTATAAAATGGATGGTGATGAGATCCACAATTGTTAGTTTTGGAGTTTGGATGATTTTTATGTATAATATGCATACCGTAAACCGTGAACCTTGGACCGTGGACGTAGACCGTGGACCGTGAACCGTAGACCGTGGTCTGTGAACCAAAATGCGGCAAAAGACATCTCAACAGTTTTGCTACCAATGTGATTTCACTGTGTTTGCTTTAAAGAAAATGAAATGATTGAACACGTGATCGTAAAAGTATTCGTTAAAATGTAAGAACGTACTCGAATACTTACATTTGCATATAACATAGTGGTCCCATTAAGTTGTATACGAATATAAAATTCACCACAATTCTCAGTGGAAGCATGTTACATGAAACACAGCTACAACGTGGAATAAATTAACAAGTATAGTTGGTTCGTGTTAAGAATGTAAAGAGTATTTATTTATAAGATTTTTATGTCTATAACATGCTAAGGAAACAAGTTCTCTGTCGAACCATAAAAACCTGGAACGACCTGTCAGCGCACGTGTTTCCCTCCTCTTACAATCCTGGGTTCTTCAAGCGGAGCGTGAAGAGGCACATCATAGGGCCGCCAACTTGATGGCCGCTTTATAGTCTCACTGACTGGCACGGTGGCCCCCAATCGCTAGATGTCGCTGTGACTGCGCGGCGGCGGCATCATTTTGGCAAGATAATATAAAAAAAAAATACTTTGTTCGAAAAAACTTACCTAAAAATTTTGTGTGTATGAGGCATGACATGACAAGATCGGGTGACAAAGATTGCAGAAAATTCTGACACAAGCTATATAACCCAAGATACCTACTCTAGGCGAGGCCGCTGATAGTAGCTAAAGTCTGCCTGAAACCCCGGGCTTACCTACCGGCCATAGATTTATAGTAAGGCATTGTGTGGTTTTAGTTAGTAGAAATCCGGCATAGCATCCATTTAGGAATTTCACGCGATAAAAAAAAACAAAGTGCTATACTCTTTCAAGCTCTAAAAGCCAAACAAATCTGGCTGAAATTTGGTGAAGGGATAGATTATGGTCGGGATTATTACATAGGCTTTCTATGCCGAAAATAAGTTTTCATGCGAACAGTCGGAACGGGAACAAAGTTACCGGCAGGTGAAGCCGCGGGTGCCTTCTAGTCTGAAGACAAGTTTGAGAAAATTGAAAAGTGTGACGATTGAAACCAAGTTTGTCATTAAATAAATCCAATAGAAACTTGATGATGATTTGCTCCCACATGACCAATCTTTCAGAGTTTATCCCCTGAGAATATTTTCTCTGCTTAGGTTTAAGTTTGGTGGATCAGATGAAACGATTTTCATTGTTTATGCGTTCGAAGTGTAATTATGATCTAAATAAGTAAATAGCCTTTGAGAATGCCAAAAGGCGAAACCGGTTAGGTATTACAATAATAAATGTTGTGGAACAGTACAAGTGAAGTTTTTCAATATGTGTAGCAGGTTCCATCAAGTGCCATCAATCAACAGTATCAATAATCTGAAACGATTTTATTTTCTGTGCCATATTTCATACAGATCAGTTCAGCCGTCAGAGCGTGGTTAAGAAATAAACATTTGAACATCCGAAGGTCTTCACAAATTTTTTACATTTTAATATTAGTAAGAAGTAGAATAACTGTGTCATATAAATGCCAAGACATAAATTAAAAGTAATTATATAATAATAAAACTAAACCTTGTTTCCAACACATATTATATACATATTTCTATTCTTCATACAGAATTCTGCTAATAGACGATCAAAATAAATATAACGACTAAAAATGTATAACTATTGGCACTAATATTGCACAAATTGTGTTCAAGATTTCTATTATACAGAACTTCACAACTTAACGGTAGACTGCATTCAATGAATTATGTGCTTAATCATTGGCCCAAGTTTTATCGCTATGAAAACAATAAGCTGATTCAAGCTACTGAGTACTATTGTCAGATAAATGAATGGTGCAATAAGTACATATTTAGACAGTTTATTATATAAAACAAACCAAAAGTGCAGGTGGTAACTCCGGAGGCAAAAAGATCTCAACACTAAGTCGAGATTAAATTCACTCGTTTTAGATTTATTTTAGACTTTAAGCTACTAGCAGTTATTCTATTACCACCTTCTAATCGCTTAAAGAACTACGAAGCCTTCCCTTTTTCTTTAAGTCTACTACATTACTCATAAATAAGATGACTAAAAATATCTGCAAAGCTTCATTTCAAATATTTAGCGCCATTGGCGTCTTTTCTATTGTTACACTTCATACTTGCAGGTAGATATTGCCAGACTAGAAAAAAAGGTGATTAACTTGCTCTCAGGCTTTTTTTAGCTTACTGCCCACCCAATGGTTGGTTACTGTGTCCTACGAACGTTTGCAACGCTAGAGGCGAAGGTCGTGATTACTGTTGAAAATGTTCAAGCAGCGCATAAAGCTTTCAACTTGGTATAACGACTGTCATATTACTGATGGCCAGGACCAACTGCTAAATGTGCATACCGAAGCACGGAAATGCTCGCAAATAAATGTCGAAAAGTTGTCCACTGGGTGGCTGTTTTATGACAATCCAGGTATCCTTGGAATACTGCCAGAGATGTATAAAATCCTACTTTAAGTATCATGCCACATAGACCAATAAATAAATTGTAATGGGAATCCAATATTTGGGAAATAGAACGATACTATCCCGTTTTATGTGAAATGTTTCTAGCTGAAGACATAACCTATAAAATGGCTATATTTTGACGTTGACTTTATTATTATTGGGTTATCTTTAAATAGGTACTTGTTACCGATTCCTATAATGGTTTTCTAGAACAAAAGTTGGTTTTTAATTTAGGGGCACGGCAGTGCCCCCAAGCCAAGTCGAACGCGAAGCAAACACTGCCTTACCATCCCTCACTGAAACCATTTCGCCGCATTTTCAGGCCCCTTTTTGAGAACCTCTGGATAAGACCAGAACGCAGTTATTTACTTCATTTAGTAAGCTATAATCAGATACATAAAATCCAAAATTTCAAGTCTGTAGGTCATTTACTTCCGAAGTTAAGCGAAATAAAGTTTCGCATTTATGACACTCATTTACTCACTTACTCATGATCATCTAAGAATAGAACTAGTACTTCCCATGAAGGCAGAGAGCTGAAATTTGGAACAGAGTTAGGATTTAATGGCCACATAAAGGGAAAACTATAAAAACTAGGATAATCGAAGATCTGGAGTACCTGGTGACGCTGATTAGAAAACACAAGAGCCCAAACAAAGTATTAAGATCGACATACAGCCTTTACAAAAAATATTCAACTTGGTGGGCCGCTTTATTTGATGTCAAAAATCGAAGGTCTGAAGTACCTGATGAAGAATCCTCGCCTGGTCTCAGCTATATTAGGGATATGGTAATGCCCCCTTCTACTATTGGTAGGTACATAAAAAAATCGACATCGGACACATCTTCTAATTTAATCTAGCCTATAGCGTCCCACTACTATGCCTCCCCTTCTGCTTTTAATACGCATATAAGTAAATAAAAATAAAGGAAAAATCTGGATAAGACTAGACGGGCTTTTATACTTACAAGTTTACAAGGAGAAATAGCCGAACGATTATCTTTATTCTACTCGACAAGGAAGATTTGTAATAATAAAAAAAAACTACTTCTAAAAAGAAAAAAACTGCGTCAAATAAGAAAATCTAATAAAATAAATCAATTATGCCCACTTTTCTACAAAAAGAAGTGAAATCCCACCAAAAACATTCTGTAAAAAACTAGCCAAGTCTCGATGGAGCTGCTTGTTTATCTCTTAAAAGTGATGAGATCTAGACAAAGTCGTGCCAAGTCTAAGGTTCCTTACTGCGATTTATTTATTATTATAGTTAATGTTGTGTGACTTGGCCGTTGAAGGGTACACAAGGGTACGCGAAACCAGGTGCTTCATGACGCCATTGCACCAATCTGTCGCCAGAACTACCCATTGACGATGGAAAATTGCCACTTGGAAAACATGGATTCGTTAACCAGTCAATTGTAGGCTTGATAAAGCTGCGTATTTCAATAATACTTATGTATGCCTTTTTATGCCTGAAACAAACAGTATAAAAAAATATTTTCAGTATAGACGGACTTCTAATCATTGATAGAAGTTCGTCTGTACGTCTATTTTATGTTAGATCGGTGGTCGATTTGACGCTCCAAAAAGAAGAGAACAGAATGCATGTGTTGCACAATCAACAACAGCCTAAAATGAGACAATAGCGTCAAATTACCAATACCAGTATGGGCTATTATCTCCCTTAACAAACATAGGTAGTTACAACAGATATTACAATACGTGTAAACAAAATTGACTTGTACACACTAAAGTATAAAGAATTTTCAACGGCCAAGTCACACAAAATTAACTGCTTAAGAAATTGCAGTAAGAAACCTTAGACTTGGCACGACTTTGTCTAGATCTCATTACTTTTTAGAGATAAACAAGCAGCTCCATCGAGACTTGGCTAGTTTTTTTACAAAATGTTTTTGAAAGGATTAATTTTACATTAATATCAGAAATAACTTCTATATATGGCGGAAAAGTTTCAGAAATGTTGCGTTCTTTGACTTATACCAAAGAAAATATAATAGTATAACATACAGATCGGCTACTCCCTGCCTCCCACTGAGTAAGCTTCTCCAACCTCCCACCAAAGTTGATCTGTCTATTGCCGTGCCAGTACTTGAGAGTGTCACTGCGTTGCATTACGTATTGAGTCCACGTCATAATTTCGAAATAATCTGGCCGACCGTCAAAATTCCGAATGCTCATTTCGCCGATGATGAATTGTACGAATGGTTGTATGGTCGACTGTTAAAACTCCGAATGGTCATTTCGCCGATGATCAGTTTTACGAATGATTGTATGGTGATATCGATGTTGGTTTTGGATGGTTATAAAAAAAATCCGAGTCGAGGTGTTAACCATAATAAGTGAATGGTTAACACCCCGACTCAGAGTACCCCGATACAATCATTCGTAAAACTGATCATCGGCGAAATGACCATTCAGAGTTTTTACATTCGACCTTACAACCATTCGTTGAATTGATCATCGGCGAAATGAGCGTTCGGAATTTTGACGGTCGGCCAGATTATTTCGAAATTATGACATGGACTGACATACATGAGATTGCGTTCTGTTCCTTATTATTTTGTTTCCATTGCTATTGACCCTAGTAAACTCACACACACATTACGTGTAAATTAGTGTGGGTGAAAACGAACATTTTTGTATGGATTTTCCGCCCTGTAGTTTGCTAACCTAACCTTCTTTTGTGATCATCATAAGGGTGGAGATTTAAAAGCCTTGAATTATATACGAGGTACCTGGTACGAGTCGTGTACTAGTGATACATAGTGAACCCCTAGGAGAGGCTGCGGTGGTAGCCAAAGTCTGTCGTAGATCCTGAGACATCCATTGGAGGACTTACCCGTTGCACCCCGCGGTAGGCAGTGGTAGGGCAAGTGTTGTTTTAGTCGGTACGAGTCCGTCGTAGCATCCATGAAAGATTTCAGCCCAACATCAACATTTGAGCCATTGCCTGCCATGCGTACTCACATTACAAATAAGGCTTACTGACCTATATAACCAAAAATATACAGCTGAATAATAAGCATCCCTTTTAAGGTGTTAGAAATTAAATAAATTACATTTACGATCAAACAACACATCGAGGCGAATACTTCAGCAAAACACAGCGTGCGTGCGACCTCAATCCAGGAGGCCTGATCTTAGACATCCTGTCATTACAGAGCTCTTTGCGTTGAAATGGGTCTTGGTAGGTTTAATTTGGAGATTTTAGGGTTCTCTACCCAAAGGGAAGAGCTAAAATTTTCACGGATGTATAACAGATATCGAATCATATGTGAAAATTACAGCTCAGCAGCTATCACGGTTTCTAAGATGCAGGCTCGTGACAAACAGACAGACGGGCGGTGAAGTCTCAGTAATAAGGGTTCCGTTTTTACTCTTTAGGCATGGAACCCTAGAAACTAATGATGTTGAGACATTTTATTTGTCTATGAGACCGACTTCATAAACGGACGGACGGGTAGTCACACTTAGATAACAACGAATAATAAATAAGGAAAAAGTATTTAAGGTGGCTCTCATACAACAAACGTTATTATTTGCCGTTTTTTGATACGGAACCCTCCATAGGAGTCCAACTCTAATTTGACCGGATTTATATCTGAAACGGTATGAGACACTCAGCCTGATATATTTCACAGCTCCGTTATTGTCGTACTTCATTTAGTTTTACTTGCACTACTGTTGGTCGTAGCTTTTAACTAATATGTGATCTTAGATTCTTGATGTTTTATAAATAACGATTATTACATACATACATTAGTCACGCCTTTATCCCCTAAGGGAATAGTATACGCCCACATTTCACATTATTGTTTTATGTCCCACGCAATAGGTGGTGAGTCTATTGCAGTGTTGAAATAGACAGACGCAGGTCGTAACGTCACGCAGCTTGCAATGATTTTTAGTACCTGTAAATTATTGAAGCACTTGTGGACCTGACTCGAGTGTTCTGTAAATGATCACTGCAGCAAGCAACATTCGCCATAGCCGGTTCTTGGATAAAGAACCACCACGTCCCGTCGCTTGCGTAAGGGTTTCCGTACTCACATTAAACTGTTGGCCCCGGTTGCCACTATAATGGCAATTGTTAACCAAATTGAAGGCGTCTTAATAAATTTCAACAGCAGACAGTCACAACCGGCGCATGTCTAAATCAACATGGCAATACGGATTACCACCTATTACGTGGGACATAAGCTAAAGATGAAATGTGGGCTTATAATTTCCTATGCCTCTGTCTATCCCTTCTCGTGCTGGTCTTCATGGTGTCCACGGCTCTATCCGTCCAGAATATTGTTCCTATTCATCCCATTATAAATCAGCTTATTTTCGATTTGGCTAAAACTACATGGTGCCAGGAGCCCTACGGCTAGGAGTCCCGGGTACTCCATTGGAAAGGTTATCCTTCCCAGGGCTTTCGTAAAAACCTTTACAAACTTTCACTTAGTACGGGCATGTATGAGAAAGAAACTTATTGGATTCGTAGTTACAGGCAAAGCCATGTGGCATAGCTAGTATACGATAAAAAGTCCTCCATTTCAAACTAAAGTACAAAGCGGTATGTTTATAATGACTTGCTTGACTAGATACCACGTATATAGTCATATAGGAAACTAATATAGAACTTGCATAAGACTTGGTACAAGTTCTGATAGACAAACCTCAAGTATGTGAGAATGAACAGTGTGGAGCAGCCTTGTAGGGGAGTATTGGTTGATAGTTTGTTATAAACAGAATAGCAGACACGCGCAACCTTTTTTACGTTGCAGCTAGACTTTTCTGTACTATTCAACCTATGTAGGTATGTTATAGACATAGAATCTTTTCTGTTTAAATCTCTATCTATTGCTGAAAACTGCATTAAATTCCATTGAGCACTTCAAAATATCTAAGAGTGAATTATATAGAGCTGTTGTGGACAGGTGAAGCACAGACATGATGCAGTTTCAAACCTTTTTAGAAACGGAAGAGTACGGAAACGCTCGCAAATAAATGCCACAATGTGGTCACGCGGTGGTCAACCATCTCAGGACCTAGCACAGTGAATGTTGATTACTGCGTTAGTCGTTGTCCTGGGATATCCTTCCGAGGGCTTACCCGGGGCTCACAACCATAGGCTGTTGGGCGTTACGTGAGGTTTTTTATTCGGTAGGAGTCCGGCATAACATCCATGAGGATTTTCCCTCACGTATAAAAAAAAATATTATTAGTCGTAGAATTAGCCGTTCACAGAACACTGAGTCCTTTCTTTCCTTCCTTATTTGTTAAGTTTATATAATAAGGTCTTAGTGACTGTAAATAATCACCATTTTTAGAAAAATAACGCGCTCTTAAATTTATACACATCTCTTTCATTAATATGCCTCTGTGGCGCAGTCGGTAGTGATACCGCCTGCGGCGCTGGAGGTCGTGGGTTCGATTCCCACTGGAGACAAATATTTGTGTGACCCATAAATGTTTGTCTCAAGAGTCTGGGTGTTTCTATGTATAATATGTATGTATTTAAAAGTATATAAGTATTAATATCCATGGTCTGATACCCATAACACAAGCAGGTTATTCCTAGCTTACTTTAGGATCAGATAGCGCTGTGTGAAAAGTCCGTGAATATTTATTTATTTATTTATATGTATTACGCTAAAATCAACACGAAGTAAGGTCAAAAACACAATACTAGCTTAGTACCTATTGATTAATAAAATAACTTTTTTAATACAGTTGCTCAAAAAGTGGCGTATTACAGGGACGTATAGCGTTCGTGATGTGGGCTATTACACACTCGTGCTTTTTCTTTACCATTCCCGCACTCGTGCGTTTTCTTTCCCAATTGTCAAAATAATGTCTGTGATTCATGCAGATATTTCTAAAAAAAGATACTAACTTGTTTCAAGATCAGATTAAAAGTAATTTTATTGAAATTTAAGCATAAATTAATATAAGTATCGACCAAATTAAATTTATAAATATAAAAAAAGTTGGCTGTATGAAGTGCACTGCCATAGTCTCTGCTTAGGAAGGTATATATTCTTTTACGGGTGGCGCCATTTTTGATATTCAGGTTTATTGTGTTTTTATTATTTTATAAAATTGCTTCATTTTTTCGCAACTGTATTAAAAATAGTTGTTCAATACAACGTGTGGGACTGTTATTTAAACTCGTTTCGACTGTTTACCCTCGCCTTCGGCTCGGGTCAACACATGTCGTAACTCGTTGTAATACCAGACATCCCACACTTGTATCGAAAACTACTATTTTGAAGTTCAAAGAAGTAAGTAGGTACCTTCTGAACTTCATGTCACGGTAAATTAACTTGATTAAAAATATTTATTTTATGTGTCCATACCTATAGTACCTAATAGCAATTATCTTTGACTGAAACAGGTGTAGTGTCTCCCGAGTAAAACATTTTCATCTCTTCTAAAATTAGAGAAATCTTTATTTTTTCAGGGCTCATATTTTAACTTGATACCTTAACACGTTTTTAAGTTAAAGGGTCTTAACGATCAGATTTATGAACTTACGGACCACCACACAGTGATCCTAAAACGATTCCGTTTTTTCCTTTCGAGATACGGAACCCTAAATACCAATATTTTAACTAGGTATTCTAATAGTGTAACGACCGCCTGACTCAAAACGCCAGCCACCCAAAAAAAGGCCGACGTGAATCTCAGTGGATTTTTTCTGAGGCTTATTTACAAACATTTATTTTGACATTTTTTTTTTTTTTTTATATTCAGCTCGCCAAATTGACGTCGCCACCTGCCTGATGGTAAGAAAGCAGTGGCGCATCTAGCGATTGGGGGCCACTTCTTACAGTGGTCCTCAAGTTGGCGGCCCTGTAATGTGCCTCTTCACGCTCCTCTTGAAGAACCCGGGATTGTAAGATGAGGGAAAGACGTGTGCAAGCAGGTCGTTCCATGTTTTTATAGTTCGACAGAGGAACAATCTTTTGAAACGCTCGGTTCTGGCGAAGATTCTCTCCACTGTGTATGAGTGGCATCTCTGCCCGGCACGCGTTGTTCGGGATCGGAAAGGAGATGGTGGGATCAGGTTGAAGAGCTCTTCAGAACATTCGCCGTGATACATTCGATAGAAGGCAGCCAAGGACGCTATGGTTCTTCGCTGCGACAAAGGTTCGAGGCCTCCCGTCACCTCAGGACAACCAATTATTCGGATAGCACGTCTCTGCATAGCGTCAAGCGCGTCTAACAAGTACCTCGCGGAGTCATCCCAAAGGTGAGAACAGTACTCGACGCAGGGACGAATCTGCGTCTTGTACAGTAAACATCTCTGATGTGGCGTGAAATACCGTCTCACCTTATTCAGGATTCCCAGTTTCCGCGAGGCCAGACCAATACAGCTCTCTATGTAGTTTTTGTGATTGAGCTCACGCCGGACGTCTATACCGAGGATCTCCAGGTTGTCCTTTAGTGGAATTGTAATGCTCTGAAGAGAGGGCAGGGGTAGGAATGGGGACTTCTTAGCTGTAAACGCACACGCCTGTGTTTTTCTGGCATTGAACTCGACCAGGTTGTCTGAACCCCATTGGGCAATGCGGCCCAGGTCCAGATCGAGATCCGCCACGAGTTGTCGTCTCTTCTCATCCACGTCGCCTCGCCCTGCCGCTGGACGGCCAGAATAGCTCCCATGAAGAGTACTGTCATCCGCATAACAATGAATGCACCCAAGGGACAGCATGTCATTGATATGCAGAAGAAAGAGAGTTGGGGACAATACCGATCCCTGTGGTACTCCGGCATTTACCTGAAAAAAACAGGAAGCCTGACCATCACAGAGGACCCGAATCCGTCGCCCGTTCAGGAAGCTGGCCAACCAGCGGCACAACTGATGCGATAAACCATATGACGGCAGCTTGGAAAGAAGCGACGCATGCCATACCCTATCAAAGGCTTTCGCGATGTCTAGGCCAATAGCCAGAGATTCGCCGTGCCTCTTCATAGCCTCACCCCAGGTGTGCGTTATGTACGCTAGGAGGTCACCCGTTGATCGTTTCGGCCTAAAGCCATATTGGCGATCGTTAATTAACGAGTGATCCTCCAGATAGCGCATGAGCTGTTTGTTGATGATTAGCTCGAACACCTTGCAGATGACGGTGGTTACGGCTATGGGGCGATAGTTGGCTGGATCCAGCACCACGGCCGGAATGCCATCAGGACCACTGGCTTTCCGCGTGTCGAGTGACCGTAGCACCGCCCTCACATCGCACTGCCGGATTACAATTTCCGGCATCGTGGTTCCACAGTTGGCGATAGTGGGAGGTTGCTTGCCACAGTCATCGACCCGGGAATTAGCCGCAAAGAGCTTGGCCAGCATTTCCGCTTTCTCTTGGGCCTTGTGAGCCAGTGATCCGTCAGGATAGCGCAGCGGCGGCAGCGAGGACTTGCAAAAGTTGGCCTGCACGGCTTTGGCCAGTTGCCAGTATCCACGGCTGCCCGTCGGATGTGACGTGAGCTCCTGACCAAGCCGCGTGAAGCGCTGGGCGTCCGCTCTCTTGAAGGCTCTCTTGCTGGACCTAGTGGCTCTGTTGTACGCTGCCTTGAGGCGGGCCACATTCGGGTCGCGCACAGCTCGAGCCCTGATCCAGGCGCGGTAAGCCGCCTGTTTTTGTTGAACAGCTACGGCACACTCACGCCCGCACCAGGGGCGGGCTTTGCGGATGCTGGCGACATCAGTGTATGGAATGTAGTATTCCATACCTAATGTGATTTCACCAGCAACCGCAGAGGCGCTTTCCGATGAAGCCCTCCCTGCAAAGCAGCGCTGACTCCACGGAACGGCTGCAAAGTATTCTCGTAGTCCGTCCCAGTCTGCTGACGAGTAGTGCCACAGTCGTCGCGTCACCTCTACTGCCCTTGCAGGGGACGGTACCTGCAGGCGGGCACGCACAACACAGTGGTCGGATGTACCCAGTGGGGCGCTAACCTTCACACTGTACTGTGCTGGATTACTCGTCAGCAGTAAGTCCAGCAGGGCGGGTTCATGGTCTGACCTGTCCGGTATGCGCGTAATCCCGCGTACCACCTGGGTCAGACCATAGGAGAGTGCGAACGCGTGGGTGGCCCGTCCCGCAGGATCTGTCTTGAGGGACCCCAACCACTCAATGTGGTGACCATTGAAGTCCCCCAGAAAAACCAACTCGGCGTTCGGGAACCGTACCTGCGCGTCATCAGCCCCCTCGCTGAGGTGCTGATACAGCCTCATCATCTCAGCTGTCCCTGTGTGGGATCGATAGACACACACGTAGATCTGACTCATGGAGCCGTGATCTACGTGCAGCCAAAGGACGGAGAGGGAAGGGTCCTCAAGGCAGCGCAGCCGGCGACAGCAAACATCCGCCCTAACGAACGCGCACACCCCGGCTTTTTCTCGAAATAGTTCCTCGATGATATAGCCGGGGTAACTAAGGTACGACTGATCGGCAGGGCGGAGTATTTGCGTCTCCGTTAGGAACATCACAGCTGGCCGTGCCGTCTCCAGATGGTGATGGACGACGTTGAGGTTGGCATGGAGTCCGCGGATGTTAGCGAACTCCACCTCAAACAGTACGTTACTGGGAGTAGTAGCGGCCGCTGTGGTACCTGACATAATGAGATTATTTGTGCTAGACTGACAAGATTGCGCCCGATCGCTTGGACGTATGTTGATTATAATTCTTATGCATAATTCCAAACTATAATCTATCCTGGTACCAAAATTTCAGCCTGATCCATTCACTCTTTCAAAGGAGTAAGATGAGATTTCAACCATTTGGATAGACTCACATAAATACTGATTGAAAAGAATTGGTACTACCAAGTACTTATTCTTATACTAACAAATATTATCAATTAAGTCAGGGTTAGTGTCTTTTAAAAGTACTAGTTTTAGGATAAATGTAATGTGATATTAAATAGCAGTAATGACTTACCAAAAAATAGATTTCACCCTACACGCACGGTGAATCCTTGAAATGCTAAGAACATGTTTCTTTTAATTTATTTTATAGTAGGTATCTGGTTCTCTATTTATACTCTCTGTATAGTCACACTGGTTTACTGCAACATGAAGCAAAGTTTTAAATAAATATTTCCGGTAAACCGCCATCAAACCACTTGCCAGTTCATCTCGCGACAGTGGGTGACGAGCCAATATTAAATTACACTCATTGCACTGAAATACGTAATTCAATTTATTCCATCTCTCGCCTCGCAAACGAATTTACTGCAATATCTCACTTTCGTATATTTCCTTTTTGTACATTTCAATCTTGAGAGCAACCATGAATTGACATAAGACCAATTCTAAAGGTATACAAGTAAATTAAGTTAAAATTAAGACACCCTACTTCCAAGACTGAGACTAATATATTTATGAAAGAATACGGAAGACACGTCACATTATTATGCCTTGAATCTGAAACTGTGTTACAATTTTATTTTTGTCTAACAATTACTTCAGTCGCACAGTTCAAAAAAATATGCCAAATTGCCACCGCTTCGGCCTACTAGGAACGCGGTGTTTCGTAACTAGTTTCCATGAAGGCTTTTTTATTGAATACATATCGGTAGCACTAACGGCATTAATGCATTTTTCACAAAAATTGGAAATTACATGCGTATGTTCTTAATATTCGTGATAAGAACCATCAAAATCCCTATGGGCCTTTTCCTTCCCCCTTCTCTAAATCTGTCGGCCGTTTATCGTTTCTCTTAACTCAAGATCATCGTATGTATGTATCGTTGTCAACCGCTATTGATAACAATACATCAACATATTCAAATTGACCCAGGCCATAAGTGATGAGCTGTATGGCTATGGCTACCTGCTGTTTACTGTCTTAAATAAACTTGCGGATGTCACGTAGTTCCCGTTCCCGTGGGAATATGGGGAAAAAATATAGCCTATGTTAAACGAGAATATTGTAGCTTCCTAACAGCGAAAGAATTTTTCAAATCGGTTCATTAGTTTTCGAGCCTATTGTTTTCAAACAATTCATTAAATCTTTCTTCTTTATAATATCAGTAAAGATAAACACTACCGTGTTACGGATAAATATGTACATCATACATATTTAGAGTTTACGTAAACGATGTGGACATCTTGATTAGAGTTTAAATTGAAGTTTTTGTGCTCGAGAAAAACCATTTAATCTACGCCTGAAGCCAACAGGAATAAAGATGGAAAAAAATTCACTGTGCGGAAGAGTAAACTAGCTGGCCGACTTCGTTTGCGTCACATAAGAGAGAGAAAGAGAGAAGTGTTTTTAATTTGATAATAATTATTATACAATTTAAACCCCGTGCAATAAAGAGCTCTTCCAACTGAGCTACTAAACCGTACGTTACCGCCCCTAGTATCAGTAGTGCGATTAAATAGTCCGATGATCGAACTACTGAGACTTTTCCGGCTCAGTAGTCCGATGATGCAGATGATTATTAATCATCGGACTACTGAGTCTTTTAGTCCGATTCGACATTCCGGAATACGAAATGAATGCAGTAGTTTTGCATATTTATTTTTTCCAACATGCTAATTTTGCCATTTGACATTCCGAAATAAGAAATGGATGATTAACATTAAATTTGTTTTGCATATTTATTTTTAACATGGTATTTTTTTGTATAAAATTGCTTAATGCATGTAGAAAAAAATAAATATGCAAAACGAATGTTAATACTACTGCATCCATTTCTTATTTCGGAATGTCGAATCGGACTAAAAGACTCAGTAGTCCGATAATTTATAATCATTGGACTATTTAATCGGACTACTGATACTAGGGGCGTTACCGAATCACGTTTATCCCCTCGCGATTCCATACCATTTGCAAAAAAATCCAATCGCTAATAAAGCATCCACGAGGACCTGGCGTCACTCTGAACACTGCAAATTATGTTATTCTCAGAGAAAGAAAGATTTTTCTAGAATAATAGGTATCCTATTTATGTGTGTATGGTATATTTTGGGAAAGTTCGGTGCACAAATTGCACAAATAAATAAATACGTTACAAATTCAAACAACTGAAAAATCTAAACTTTGTATCCATTATCGACAATATCATTACAGCTTCACGGAAATTGGCATTTCACAACAAATGGAATGGGATTTCAGTCAAAACCTTTTCATAGAAGTAAAAGCTTTCAAAGTAACGAGGTATATTTATTATAAACTAGTTGTTGCCCGCGACTTCGTACGTGTAAAAATTTTGTTATAATGCCAGTTTGTTTGCTCTCTGCTTAGCCCCTAGGACAGCCGTACTCAACCTTTTTTTATAAGGGCCACAAACATGTTTCAGACATCGTGTCGCGGGCCACAAGCCATAATTTTTTAAGGTCTGAATTAAAATGTCCAGGTCCATCATCACATCTTTATCCCCGAAGGGGTAGGCAGAGGCATATTACATACCCACATTACACCTTTTTATAATTTGTCCCACGTAATACGTTGTGAGCCGTATTGCCGTGTTTTAAATGGACAGGCTCAGGTTGTGACTGCCTGCTGTTGAAATAAAGCCTTCAACTTGGCTTAACGACTGCCATTTTACTGGCAACCGGGACCAACGGCTTAACGTGCCTTCCGAAGCACGGAAACGCTCAAATAAATGTCACAAAGTGATCACATAGATGGTCACCCATCCATGGACCGGCCATAGTGAAAGTTGCTTACTGCAGTGATCGTTTACAGAACACTGAGTCCGCGGGGCCACGAGCGCTTCTTATTTATTTTAAAATGATTATTAAAATGTTATTATTTATTTTAAAATGAAAAAGAAGTTGTTACAAAGATTTGTATGTTTTAATGCGATTAAGATACTTTGAACACTTTTTTACGTGTCAATATCCCTCATGGATGCTATACCACGCGAGCTCTGCCACTGCACGGTTGAGAGCCTTGGGTTAGCACACGGAAGGATTTTCCAGGCTTCCCGGGTTAGAGGTTCCGGGGTTAGAGTACTTTCCCGCGACTTTGAGGGTTGTTCTGGGCACCGATTCTCGCTTCACACAACATGAATGCGTGGACGGAAATCGGCGGGTGACGCGTCGCCTGTCTCATATTTAGGAACGGCGAACATCAGACGGACGACGTTTCACCCGTAAATTTGCGTCCACGCATTCACGTCATGTGGTCGAGAGTCGGCGCCCAGGTGTTATCTCGCTTCTTGGAGTGCGGCGTGTGGCGTGCGTGATATTTTTATATCATGCAGCCCTATTGGGCCTGCTTCTTTAAGGATGGTGAGCAGCCCTCTCGCAGTCCTCAGGCCCCTGGCATGGAAACTAATACACTTGGGCGAAGACAAGTCGAGTGAAGTTCAAGTCAGGGAGTTGTCTCCCACTCACTCCCCTCAGCCTCTTTCATGAGCATGACCTGCTCGCAGAAAGACCCGGCGGGGCGTCCCTCTTACTCTCACTGGGAACATGGCTCGCACCATGGTCTCCAACGAGAGAATGTTCATGACCAGACTTGAGACCAGGTGCGCCACCATCAAAGGCCCGGCGGGCCAAATGTGGCCCGCGGGCCACAGTTTGAGTATAGTAGCCCTAGGATAATGTAGCGTGATAATATAAAACCTATGTGAAGACCCTACCCCTAGTTCTAGAATCTAATCTATTGCGTACTTTTCGAGATACTTCCGGACAAATCAAAGCATACAAAAAAAATTGTAACTATATTTTCGGCTTTGGTAATTTATGTTGAACACCCAGCGAGTATATTTTTTAAAATATTTTCAATGCACAGTTTTGACTTTTCTATCATTTTGTTATACGTATAGAAGATGACAATAAATTTAATATTGTTTATTTTTGAACTTAATGAACTTTCTCGAATAAGTTTCACAGTAGGTACTTATATTTTATTATTTTAGAAGAAACAATATTATTTCCGTATTGTTTTAGTTGTTGCATTTCCGTGCGATCATATTTCGATTTCGATTTGCCGTCGACATCTACGCGGACGGAGCCGCGGGCATCGACCAGTAGATATATTATTATAACTCACATAATAATAAATAATCAATCCCTGATAGCAGCCATTTTCGTTCGACGTTGACTTACTCGTAGAATACAAACTTAAATGGCTGTGTAAAATTTACACAAGTTATTGATCATGAATTTGTATTGATCACATTTTATTTGTATTGATTACATCAATCAATATCAATCAATACATATAATAAAATCGTAACAGGTCGCTGTCTGTACATGGAAGACAAATAAGAAAAAATATTATACAATAAAAATAAATAAATAATCATTTATTGCACGAAACATGGTTAGGTATAAAGATGACAAAATATGAATTAGTGTTCAGCATGTTCCACAGGTTTTCTGCATGCAACATTTATATTATAGGTGACAAGATTCTATGCAATGAAATTATTAAAATACAACATGTCAACATTTTAAAATATATCAAAATTTATACTAAATAGGTATGTCAATTACTTTCTATCACAGATACAGATTTTCCGCATGCAAAATCTAGTAGTCAAAGAGTAATCCAACAAGATCAAAATATTAATTGTGCAAAGAAATCAAATAATAGTTCAACATGTCACAAATTAACTAATGTCAATGTTAAATTATGTCAAAATTCAAAATATACACGTCGGTTGCATATGACATAAATGCAGATTATTGCATGCAATATTTAGAAGAATGGGAGTCATTAAAGAATTCAAGATACTAAAATCGCAACGATATAAATTTAAGTAGGTACAAAATGTCAAAGTTAAATAATAAGTCAAGTTTAAAATACAACATGTCAGAGTTAAAATAAGTGGTAATTTAAAATAAACCTGTCGATTATGCAAAATATCAAAATTTCTGTATGACTGAAACAATGTCTCCCAGGGGGCAGGGGCTATAGGGGGCTTTATGACCGCAATAGAACCCAAAACAATGATTTTTAGAATTTAGTCTGTTTGTCTGTACGTTTGTTACTGAGATTAGCGAATCTCAGTAACCGCTTAACCGATTGCAATGCGGTTTTCTTTATTGTGTTGAGGTTGGCTACACTTAGCATTTAGTGTTTATTTCATGTCAATCGGTTCATAAATAAAAAAGTTATATCACTTTAAAGAATCATACATAGACATATGAATCTGAAAATGGGTAAATCTAAACTGGCTAATATAAAAATGTAAATTTAAACAATTCCGTCTACGCCTTCGGCGCGGACTGAATTGTTTTAAAATAACCTTAATCATTAAGCTCTTTTATGATTAAGCAAACAGGGCAGTTTCACACTCTGCTTGATGAGTCTGATGACGAAATACCTCTCTGTTCATACACCTTATGTGACGTAAACGAAGTTGCGGGGTCAGCTAGTTTTAAATATATTTTGGATTCTTTTATTACTAACGTCGCAGACAGCCCAGCAGATGTGACACTGTGTAAGCGTTCCCGTGATTTTTAGGCACGTTAAGAGGTCGGTCGTGGTTGTCAGTAACATGGCAATAGTTAAGCTAAATTGAAGGCCTTATGGTGACTTAAATTTTTTAAAAGTGGGTCGTCATAATCTGCGCCTTTTTATTTCTACACTGTAGATTATTAGGTTTACTACCTATAACGTGGGAAAATAACTGAGTCTTAAATGTGGTAGAATATTTTCTATTCCTCTGCCTAAACTTTCGGGGAAAACGGTGTGACAATAATTTATGTATGTATGAATATGGTTATAGTCTTAGTCGTCAATTCTATTTACAATAGCATTATAAAGTAAATTCTCTTTTTTGTTTCAGGTAAAAGAAGATATTAATACCTTCTCCTATCCATTATTGGGTATCAGCAGGGGCACCACATAAAGGTAAGGTGGCTTGGATCCCGTTGATCGTGGCGCAAATCCTTATCTTATCAAGACTCCGTTGACCTTAGTGAGCATCCCTAATATAACCAATTTTTACTTTTAGTAATAGCTATTGTACATCAATGCTAATAATATACATTATGTGTATTTTATAGCATATCGTGTGGAAATTTTCATGAAGGCTATTTCGGACTCCTTCTGACTAAAACCATACGGTGTCCTACCATCTGCCTACGGCGGGAAGATATGGCTTTGGAAAGTTAACCCCAGGGACATATTATAGACATTATTAAAACACAATCACTTGTACAAAACTAAGTTTTGCCTTTGATAACGCTTTAAGTAAAGCGAAACCATCAGATACTGTAAAATTTAAAATTAAAATAGTGGAAAAGTACCTACAAGTAATTGGATTTTAATACATCAAGTGCCAACAATCAAGAGTATTAAAGTCATATTATACACATCTTCTCTATCTATCTTCTATCTATATATATATACAAATCAATGCCACTTTTCGTTGTAATTTTATAACTCAAGAACGGGCTTACCTATCCAAACCAAATGTTTAGGGTTTGTTGGGACTATTTAGTAGATGGTTTATGTGAAGTTTGCACAAAATCGGTCGAGCGGTTCTTCATTTATCACGCAAACGAAGTTGCGTGGGTCAGCCAAAGACTTCTATATACTTAAACTGAGGTAGACGCGCCGTACTCTAACAAACGAGATTTCAAAAGCAATCCTCAAACACCCACATTGCTAGGACTACCACTCACTTATAAATATTTTTTACGTAATTGTCACCACACACAATAGCAATATACGAATAGAACAAGAGTAAAAGAGAAGGTGTATGGACTCCGATTGCAAGTCGAGTACCTACTCTCGAAGTTTTGACTCACAACAGTGCGAGCAAGGCTGCTAATTGGCGCAGTTTATAGGTTTCAAAAATCGGTGCGTAGGGCATGTCTATCTTAGTTTATATAGAAGTCTTTGGGGTCAGCTAGTTTCATCATATTTATTTGGTCCTGGAATTGAACAGACGCAGGTTGTGAATGTTTTCAATTTGATTTAACAACGGCCACGTTACAAATGGCTTAACGTGGTTTATTTTTTATTTTTTTTATACCACTAGAGTGTCAGACAAGCATACGGCCCCCCCAGATGTACCGGTGGTCACCGCAGCCTATGGACGTTTGCAACACCAGAGGCGCCACAAGCGCGCTGCCGACTCTTTAAAAACCTTCTAAGTCCCCTTTTGAAGAACCCCATACTGTAGGCGTCCGGGAAAACCGAAGCAGGGAGATCATTCCACAACCTAAGCGTACGCGGAAGAAAGCCTCTATTAGATCTCACCGTGCTCGAGCGCTCAGGACGCAACGTGTGAGGATGAACACCCTGTCTATGGCGAGCGGTGCGATGATAGAATGTAGCCGTAGGCATCAAATCAAACAATTCTTCAGAGCACAAACCGTTGTACAGGCGGTAGAACACACATAGGGAAGCAAAGTCTCTCCTGTCACTAAGAGGTTCCACACCACCTGCAAGTATGGGATCGTTGACAACTCTCATAGCTCGCCTTTGCACCGAGTCAAATGGATGAAGCTCGTATTCGGGTGCCCCCGCCCAGAGGTGACAACAGTACTCCATAATGCGGACGCACTTGCGACTTATAGAGAAGCAGTGCTTGCGCCGCAGTAAAGTACCGCCGCGCCCTTCTGAGCACTCCGAGCTTCCTGGACGCCAGCTTGGCCTTGCCCTCCAAGTGACTGCGGAACTGCACATCTCTGGAGATGTCAACACCAAGGATCCCTATACTTTCAGAGATGGTGAGAGATGTGCCCTGAAATTGTGGCGCCACAGTGAATGGGGTCTTTTTTGCGGTGAAAACACAAACTTGTGTCTTGGTAGGGTTGAATTGGACAAGATTTTGTCGACCCCAATCGGACACTCTAGTGAGAGTAGCCTCGACTTCAGACACAAGTTGTTCACGACTTTCTTCCACTGCATCCCGAGAGATACCGGGACGGCCCGTGTAATAAGTGTCGCCCGTACTGTCGTCCGCATAACAATGAATGCCGTCAATAGACAACATGTCATTGATATGCAGCAGAAACAAAGTAGGGGACAACACTGAGCCTTGTGGTACTCCAGCGTTTATGGCCATGCAGTCAGAACAACTACCGTCAACGACGGCCCTGATGCTTCTACCGGCCAGAAAGCTGGACACCCATCCGCATAAACTCTCGGGCAGTCCATAGGAGGGCAATTTCGTAAGAAGACCACGGTGCCAGACCCGGTCAAAGGCTTTCGAGATGTCGAGGCTCACTGCTAGAGCCTCACCCTTACTCTCGATAGCCGCCGCCCAGCGGTGTGTGAGGTACACAAGAAGATCGCCCGTCGAGCGACCGTGACGGAAACCGTACTGCCGGTCACTGAGCAGGTCATATTCCTCAAGGTACCTCAGGAGCTGTGTATTAAGTACACGCTCCATCACCTTTGATAAAAGGGAGGTGACGGCTATAGGCCTATAATTGGCCGGGTCGGTCCTGTCACCCTTCTTGGGCACAGGATGCACGTGCGCGATCTTCCACGACGCCGGGACTTGCTTCATGGAGTATGAAAGCGTGAAAAGACGTGTAAGTACCGGACACAACTCCGGACCACACCGCTTAAGTACCACCGTGGGAATGCCGTCCGGCCCACTCGACTTATGAATATCTAGGGATTGAAGCTCCCGCCTGACGTCCCGTTGCTTGAATTTAATTTCTGGCATGGAAGTGCCACACCAAGGGATACCAGGAGGAAGCGCACCTCCATCGTTCATGGTCGAGTTGGAGGCAAAGAGAGAACCCAAAAGGTCGGCCTTCTCCTTGGCACTCTGGGCCAGACCACCATCCAGTCTATGTAGAGGTGGTAATCCCGACCGACAAAAGTTTCCCTCGGCAGCTTTGGCGAGCGACCAGAATTCACGACTTCCAGAAGGGTAGCCGGCTAGTCGCTGACCAATTCCGCCGACGAAATCAAACTTAGCCCTGGCAACCGCTCTTTTACTGGCCCTCGAGGCGGCATTCAGTTTGCGTTTCACTTCAGAGATGCTAGGATCTGAGTTAGCGCGAGCCGTGGTCCAAGCTCTGTAGGCAGTTTCTTTGAACATCCTAGTTTCTCTACAAAGCCGATTAAACCACGGTCGTTTCCTAGCTCCTGCCGGGATCCAGCGGTTAGGAATATAACATTCCATGCCCGCCAAGATCCCCTCAGCTACTGCTGCAGCGCAGGAGTTCAAATCATCTGAAGTGAAGCAAAGCCGCCTCCACGGGTACGACGCAAAGAACTCTCGAAGTCCATCCCAGTCTGCTGACTTGTAGTGCCACACATGTCGCCACTCCTTGGGCCGAGGTGGTTCAGGCCTTGCGAGAGGCACTCGCGACCGAACGAGGCAGTGGTCCGATGAACCAAGTGGTGCATCCACTGATGTGGTGTATCCGTCAGGCCGCGTAGTCAGCAGAAGGTCCAGCAATGCACTCTGCTCGTTCTCCCTATCTGGTATTCTCGTATGAGATTTTACCAGTTGGGAGAAACCGTAGGTCAGGGCAAAGTCGTGAGCAGCTTTCCCCGCAAAGTTAGTGTGCACGGAACCCAACCAGTCAATATGGTGACCATTAAAGTCCCCCAAAATCACTATCTCCGCGGAGGGATACCGCTCAATAGCCTTGTCGGTCGATTGTTGCAGGTGGTCAAAAAGGCGAACTGTCTCCGTATCACCGCTATGGGACCTGTAAATGCACGCGTAGATCCGAGTGTGGCCCCCATGATCCACGCGCGCCCATAATGTAGACAGGTCCCTGTCTTCCAGGTCACTGAGACGGCGACAGCAGATATCCTCCCGCACGAACATGCATACCCCAGCTTGACGCCTGAAATTAGCCTCCAGCTTATAGCCAGGGTACATCAAGTAAGATGTATCGTTCGGGCAAGATATCTTAGTCTCCGTCAGGAAAAATAAGTTCGGCCTCGCAGATTCCAGGTGGCGGTGGATCTCGTTGATGTTTGAGTGCATTCCTCTGATGTTGCAGAAGTCCACATTTAGTGTGGACGACGACGAAGCCGCTGTGGAAACCTTTTTTCTTTTGTGACCTTTTGCCATAATTGTTGTTGAAAGGGGATAAAAAGAAGGTAGGGGGTGCCTGTGTGTCGGTGACGCAAGAGACTAAGCGAGGCTCCAATTCCCCAAAGGCAGGCACAGGTAGTGCGGTAGATTGGCACGGCGTACGGAAGGGCCCCCGGTCCCCCCCCAATGCAGTGGCCGCGTCCACTCCGGTATCCTCCTCCGGCACGACCACAGCACCAGGGACTTTACACAGGCTGCTGGTTCAGCCTCCTGGGGCGGAGATTACGTAATCCCCAGGTTCGGGTCCCGTACAGCCTGCGGGCGGTCAGCGGGCAACCGTTTCACCGGGTCTCCCTGACCGCCGTACCAATATTCCGCGCCTATGCTAGCCAATGGAGACAGATGAGCCTCTGGTCTCACCGCCACCGGCACAAAGTCACCCCAATGAGCACTGGAACCCTGCTAACCGACGGAGAACATAACCCAGCACGAAGCAAGGTTACTATTACCGCGGTCTTCTGCAAGGTGGAGGTACTGCCCCAGGCGGGCTGCTCACCGAACGGAATTCCGTTATGCCCTTCCTCCTAATGTAGGCTCCTTCGTTAATCCCTAGGATATTAGATCTTAGGGATCGAATTGAAGAAGCCAAACACTGTGCCCTCAGGGTATTACGTTAGCTTCATGAGAAGTAACGCGTATCCCCTAAACCCCGAGGGGACAAAGTCTCCCATCTCAGCACCAGCCATAGCGTTAGATGCTTACCACTGCAGAATATTACTTTAGCGAACCTATTAATGCCTAAGTAACGCTACCTAATATAAATCTAAAATATACGTTGGTCTGTAAATGTACAAGGTATTATTGGTTTAAACCCCTGCAATCTTATTGTGACCCCTTACATCCAAAAAACAAGTAATTTAAAACAAAATAAAAAGGAATAACGGGTCGAGGGGCGTTGAATTGTCATAAATTTAACATTCGATTTCTATTTTATGGCTCTTTTATTGCGTATCGTTTTATTAACGAGTTGAATGTTATGGCCGACAGGAAATTTATGAAAAATTGTATGAAGATTGGAGGGATTGGGAAAAAGCGAGGTCCGTAATTTTTAGGGTTTCGTAGCCAAATGGCAAAAACGGAACCCTTATAGATTCGTCATGTCTGTCTGTCTGTCTGTCTGTCCGTCTGTCTGTCCGTCCGTGTGTCACAGCCACTTTTCTCCGAAACTATAAGGTCTATGCTATTGAAACTTGGTAGCTAGATGTATAAAACTAGAAATAATACTGAAATCGGCGCCAAGTAAAACTATAGGTTTAGGTAGATATTATTAATCTCTCATAGAAATATTGGCACCGACTTCAGTATTACAGTCAATAATATCTGATATAAAACTAAATATACTACCTATTACTTTGTGCTAAGTTAATTTTATTTTTCAATTTTCAGGTTTTGTTTGAAGTCGGTTTTTTTTTGTTAAAAATTTTTTTTTTCTTGATTTTCAGTGACGGGTAGACTGAAATTATATCAGTGTAGTGTAATGTTCTCCCCAATACAAATTAATCAAGCCCAAATACAAGATAACTGCTGTAAATCGTTAAGGAATGCCCTCGATTCGAGGGATTTCTTCGATTTCTCCAGGATCCCAGCATCCGATTCTGACTTCCTGTATATGGGACCACATGGGAAGCACCAGCTTTCAAACAAAAAAAGAATTTTCAAAATCGGTTAACTCCTTCTAGCGATTTGCCGGTAACAAACATAAAAAAAAAAATAAAAAAAAAAAAATACAGACGAATTGAGAACCTCCTCCTTTTTTGGAAGTCGGTTAAAAAGTAAATATTCATTAATGAAACTCAGCAGGCTTTTATTTTAGGCAAATTTACAAAAAATATTTCTCAGAATAACATTAATGGTTGAATAGCCTTAGCAGTTATCTGATAATTTTCAGAGGCCTTTGTCCTTCATAATAATTGAGCCCCATGATTGCCTTTTAGGTACCTAGATTTTTAATTTCTCAAATGTCCTAAATACGAGGGCTTGTTACACTAATCCCAACTAATACTATAAATGCGAAAGTAACTCTGTCTGTCTGTGTGTCTGTTACGTTTTCACGCCTAAACCGCTGAACCGATTTTGATGAAATTTGGTATAGAGATAGTTTGAGTCCAAGGAAAGGACATAGGCTTATTTTTAACTGACTGCGCCGAAAGAGGGTAATAATTTTACGCAATAACGACTTCTACGCAATGAAGTCGCGGGAACAGCTAGTTCCAATGTATACCATAGATTCATATAATAATATCTAATATCTACTAAACCGATGTTCAGATAAGTTGTATAATCTTACTTATTACTAATATTTCAACATAAATGCGAAAGTTAGTGGGTGAATGTTTGTTAATCTTTAACGCTCTAACGGCTGAAGGGAACTGACTGAAAGATACAGGGATAGACTTATTTTGTAGAATTATACATAGGCTACTTTTATTTCTGTAACCAGTTCCATCGAAAACGGGAACGGAAACAAAACTCTGCGGGTGCCATCTAGGAGCCTTGTCGGCACAATATTAAATTGCAATTTTCACAGAGATGAATGAAAAAATGCCTACTACTACTAAAAACCATTATCACCTATTACATTATAATATTTCGTTCACATAACCCCGCGTATTCTCACAGGAGTACCTATAGCTTTTATGCCAGCGGCACTATCCCGGGGTACTCGTAATCGTAAACAAGATGTCACTTTGTGTAACACTGTGAGTTAATGGGTTCCGTGTAAGTTTAACTATTATAAGGGTTCGCCCATCTTGTAGTTGTCCTTCAAGATCCCTTCATGGTGTTCATTTCTCAGTTACTCTGAAATGCGAATGTTATGTACTGAAGAGTTGCAACTGATTTCGATGGTTCTGTAGCTCAGCTGGTCAAAGTGATGCTCTTGATAGCGGAGGTCACGCGGTTTTCTCCTGTTCCCGTAGGAATACAGTAATCAAATTTAACCTATATTTACAGGAAATAATGTACCTTTCTAACTCAGTGATAGTGTTTTTCAAATTTGTTTAGTACTTTTGGAGCCTATTCGATGCAAACAAACAAACAAAATATTTCCTCTGTATAAAATTAGCATAGAAGTATAGACTAACCACACAGGCATTATTACACTCGAGAGCAATGAATCCGGGTCACTTAAAGAATCCTAAAAATCTCGGAAACTAAAAATGCTAGGTTAATGCAATAAATTGTATTTAATAGACAATGTAATACTCCTTAAATGAAGGTATTAAAACTTCTTAGTTATTGTAAAGTTATATCATAAAAAAATCAAATTTGAAAAAGGGCCACTTTCGAAGATGGAACTACGAAATTACAGCATTTGGTGTTGCTTTTGTTTGTAATCTGTCATTTATGTGGGTACATAAACCATGTTGATAGTGCTCTATATTCATTAATCAAGCTGAAATTATGTCGCTTACGCCTGAAGAATGCACCAGAATACTTACAATGCTGGAAACCGGCCGGAGTCAGCGCGATACAGCCAGGACTGTCGGTGTGTCGCTGTCAACAGTACAAAGAGTTCTCCGACGTTACGAAGAAACTGGTTCTAACCTACGCAGACCAGGAACGGGCAGAACCAGGTGTACCACAGCACGAGAAGACCGATACTTGGTGAACACCATGCTTCGAAATCGCTTTCTCACAGGAACTGAACTCACCAATCAGTTTCGACGCCTCGGAGGAAGTAACCCAAGTGCATGGACAGTAAGACGTCGGCTTGCTGAATCTAACTTAAAACCCCTTAGACCTGCAAACGGCCCTAAACTGGAGCGTGGGCATCGTATTTCGAGACTAAGGTATGCCCAGAGCCACGTAAATTGGAGTATTGAAGATTGGTCAAAAGTTATGTTCTCCGACGAATCAAAATTTATGCTCTACAAGCACGATGGAAGACACAGAGTGTATCGAAGACCAGGGGAAAGATTCAAGCAAGCATGCATCGAAGAAAAAGTAGCCTACGGTGGTGGGTCTGTACTTGTGTGGGCCGGAATTTCTTCTGAAAGTCGCACAGAGCTGGTGATCATAGAAAACGGCTCTTTAACTAGCGTAAGATATGTGGAAGAAATCCTCAATGATCACGTTGGTCCATTTATGGTCAATTTAGGTGAGTACATTATGAAAATTCACTTGTACTATTCCACTTTTATTTTAATTTAAAAATACCTGACCGGTTTCGCTTTTAAAGCATTATCAAAGGTTCTTACACTAATTTTGACATAACGTAATGACGTTTTACAAACATTTGTGCATGTGGGTAAACAAAAATAAACATAAAAATTAAGCAGGGTTGTGGCTGTGAAGAATTTTCCCCCAAAATGGGGAAACCTTTGAACATTCAAATTCAAATCTAAATTAGCATTCAAAATAAATAACAATATAATTAAATGTTCAATAAAATTTAAATTACAATAAAATGTCAAACAAAATAAATTAAATTTCTAAATAATGTAATGTCCACGTAAATTCAATTTTCCACGTAAAATTAGACATTTCATGAAAATTGAATTTACGTGGACATTACATTATTTGGAAATTTAATTTATTTTGTTTGACATTTTATTGTAATTTAAATTTTATTGGACATTTAATTATATTGTTATTTATTTTGAATGCTAATTTAGATTTGAATTTGAATGTTCAAAGGTTTCCCCATTTTGGGGGAAAATTCTTCACAGCCACAACCCTGCTTAATTTTTATGTTTATTTTTGTTTACCCACATGCACAAATGTTTGTAAAACGTCATTACGTTATGTCAAAATTAGTGTAAGAACCTTTGATAATGCTTTAAAAGCGAAACCGGTCAGGTATTTTTAAATTAAAATAAAAGTGGAATAGTACAAGTGAATTTTCATAATGGATTATAACAAGTTCCATCAAGTGCCAACAATCGAAAGTATAACGGATAATTTAGGTGAGGATGCTATATTTATGCATGACAATGCCCGACCTCATACAGGTAGGATTGTGAATGACTACCTTCAAGAGATGAACATTACTCGTATGGAGTGGCCAGCGCGCAGCCCGGATATCAACCCGATCGAGCATGCTTGGGACGAGCTAGGCAGATGCGTAAAACAACGAAACCCTCCCCCAATCACGCTTCGTGAGCTCAAAATTGCTCTCACAGAGGAATGGGATAATATTCCCCAAAATCGTATAAGGAACTTGGTGTACAGCATGCCAAACCGCGTAAACGCAGTAATGGAAGCACGAGGAGGCAATACGAAGTATTAAAATTCAAGAAAATCGTAATAAAGTTCAAAAATTTCATGTTTCCTATTTTTGTTTTAAGGAGAGATCGGCTGTTTTTTCTTTATGTAATTTTGTGTTAATAAAATGTATGGTGACTCATATTTTTTTTACTTTCATTTAAGGAGTATTACATTGTCTATTAAATACAATTTATTGCATTAACCTATCATTTTTAGTTTCCGAGATTTTTAACATTCTTTAAGTGACCCGGATTCATTGCTCTCGAGTGTATTTGGAAAGAAAACCTTATGTTGTATTTAGTACGAGTACTCCATTTACAAAGAACCCGAGGTTAGAAGAAAAAGATATAAAATAAATTATTTAAACAACCACATCAAAGGTTAAAGGATATTTAATCTCATTGTAATATCGTCAGAAGGCTTACCCGAGGGCAGTTTCCTTTCAAAATACTAATAGTAAAACAAAATATTTGTTCTGAACAGATAATACTGAATCAAGAAATACAAAACACGTATAATTCGCTTCTGCCCCTGGGTATAAAGAACCTAGAATAATAGAAGCGAATCCTAGTTACTTATTCTGAGTGGTTTTATCGACCGGATTCTAAAATATACATTCAATTATAAAACTTGGCATTACCATCCTGTCTCAGTGCCCTACTATATTGCTCTGACAATGAGTTGGAGCGAAACCACATTGACACAGATTGAACTCAAAGTCCAGTCCCAAAGACTACTCATGTGGCCTTTAAGTTAGCGGCCCAATGATGTGCCTCTTCACGTTCCACTTGAAGAACTAAGAATTTTCAGTAAAAAGGAAACACGTGCTCAAGTGTAATGTTTCGATGTTCTATTCTTCGAAAAAGACAAGTGATAACCTCGTAACACCAATAACAAAATCTTACCAAAATTACCGCCTCCCAGTCGGCCAAACAAAGAGTTACAGCAGACCGGGAACCTGCTAGTGGCACAAAACCTAACGTTCTGGAAATCTTTTAGGGACGATTAACACCTAAAATAACCATAGTTTAATATTGGCAACTACATCATCATCCACATTATTAAACAAGCATTTTCCCAAAGCAGTTGGGGCGAGGTCTATGCCAGTATAACTGCGATGCGGCCGTACTTCGATATTTTCCGTAAAGCGACTGTGATCTGAACTGCACAACCAATCAGTGACTTCAAAGTTTTGTAGTTAGACTATTATGTTTTTTCCTTGGGGAAGGTTGATGATTCGGAGGGGTTCTCTAGTCGTAGTAGTAGCCTGTTCTTGTCTACTTACGTACTTTGCAACTATCCTATCCCGTGTGTATACATAGGTATTATTGGCAACTGTAAACTGCAATCACATTTGAATTGACGTATCCCTTTATACGAGTCCTTACAACACGTAGGATAATCGTATCATACCCTTGTTGATAACACTTTTATTAAACTTGTGTATGTTTCGGCTACGCACTAGTGCAATATTATGTAGATGTTATTATAAACAGTCCCTAGATAGTAAACTAGTCTTCTTGCTATATAACTGATTCATTGGTGGAGTGGTACTGTTTACGACTGTTTTGTACTAAGATTTCGGGTTTAAGTCCCGGCGCGCCGGGACTTAAACCCGAACTTAAATATTCGAGGAGGCTTTGTGCAAAATGACCAAATATAATTATTTACCTACCTACTTTCTTCATCTCATAAACACATAGGTCTAATATAAGTATTCCAACTCAGCAAATTTACCAAAAGCTTCGGAAAAAAAGCAGTATCTAAGGGCAACATATTAAACGCACAATTATACAGAACCCGGCAACACTACAAGCCGCAATTAAGAGCAGTCTGCTCGCTTCATTTGACTCTAGAATACTTATCTAGTACAAGATATGCGTTGTGTGGTACAATTTATAAGAACTGGAGGTTATTCATATGTATTATATCATATACATCATCCTGGGAGCCTTTTCCTAATTCAGTTTTGGTCGGCTTTCTTTTCTAACTACGATGCCATTGAACCAAGTGGGTTTACATGATAATTTTAAATTTTAAAGTTAATATTTTTTAAACTAATATTTGAAAAAAGAAAATATTATGCACATTAGCAAAATACAAAATGTCAGCTGGCGAAATCTGTATAAGATCCTTGTGTGCCGCTGGAATATAGGTAAGGTGTGAGTTCAATTCCCATTTAGCACATTTTTCCTTCGCGTTAAGTCTACATCTTTCATTTAGGGTTTCTCTTATCTAAATATATTTAGGAACTGAAATATAATAAAACATATTTGGAATAAAAATCGCAGTGCAAAGTGTTCTAAAAATTTTTGATTCAATTTTATTCTTTCTAGGGGAAGATCCGCCCCGTGCACTCTTTGTAATTAAATCACGGTACTCAAGGCCTATTTAAGTTGGTTAAGTAAATGTTAGTCTTCAATTTGCCGTGTTTCCTTTATCTCAAGTTACAAAGGCCTACGTACCTACATCGTACCTATTTAGGATAAAGCAACTATATTTTCATATTTTTACACACGGCGGCGTTATCTAATGCAAAGTAAAATTGGATTAATCAGCTTGTATTTCGGGTACTGGACAAAGTATTTTAATACTAACATACTTTTTCTGGTAATTGATACTTACAATACATAGAAAACGCAGACTCTTGAGACAAAAAATTACGGATCACGTAAATGTTGCCACTGGTGGGAATCCAAACCACGATGTCATGATCGTCCAGTCGCACTATACATTCACTAAACCAACGAGACAGTCATGTCAGCAGATAATGTCTGCAAGCTACCTGCAACTACCTGTAATGGGGTTAGTTCGGCTGTAATCCCCCATGTAGAGGAATAACACTCGAACCCTCTAGACGAGGCTACGGTGGTAGCCAAGGTCTACCGGAAACCCTGAAACACACTTCCCAGAGCTTCCCGACTTCCAGGTGTAGACAGCTGTAAGGCATCGTGTGGTTTTAGTTGGTAGGATTCCGGCATAGCATCCATGTAGGATTTAAACAATTAAAAGAAAAAACTACATGTAGATATTTTTTTACTATTGGTTGATGGCACTTGGTGGAAGCTGCTGCACCACTTGTACTGTTCCACAACTTTTATTTACTTTGAGGAGGAATAACTTGATGATCATGTAAATACATCTCGTATTTACATGATCATCAAGTTATTATTTTACCCTTGAGAATGCCGAGAGGCAAAACCGGTCGGGTGAAAAGTACATACATTTTCTGGAACAGTACAAGTGATGTTATTCAATATTATGTACCAGTAGATAGATTTAGCCTATTTCGAAGTGTTCTCTTTCAGATTGTGTTCTTACAAATTGGTTCAAAAGTTTCTTATTAAACCGGGAGTAAAGTTATGATTTATACCACAGCCAGGAACATTCACAAGTTGAGAATAATCTAATCAAAATCTGAAAACATTATTGTTAAGCTCAGATCTTATCGTGTAAAACATTAAATTGCGGTTTTACGCAGTACCTAAAGTTATTTATAACTACAGCAACTTGTTACAATTTCGGTATATTTTAGTTGTAAATTGACGTTTAAAGTATTAATTTCGAAATATAGAATTTAAAGTTACAACATATAATTTACATAATTTCATTATTGTGTTTCAATAATAGTTATTATGATTGAATAGGTTAATTCTTTGATAATAGGGCTCCGTACTCAAAGGACAAAAACGGAAATATATTACTGAGACTCCGCTTGTATGTCTGTTTGTCTCCAGACTCTATCTCATGCTCGGTGATAGCTAGAGAGTTGAAATTTTCACAGATGAGACCTTATTCTTAGCATTCCATGGATTCTCCATGCGGGCGCCGGATCCATAGCGTGGCACAGGGGGGAACACCCCGACCGCGTCTGGGACTTGCGACCCATTTGAGTAGGTTTAGGGTCGCCACCTTACTCTGCGCATAAACGCTCACTTTCCACCGTCAGCAATGTTCCCTCCCCTGCCCAACCAGACTTGGTAGACCCTATCAATGCAGCTTTGGACACTCGTTTTGGTAAAGAGCTTACTGAAGCTCTTTGCAGTTCAAGGTCTTTAAATCTATGCTAATATTATAAAAAGGAAAGATTTGATTGTTGCATCGAATAGGCTCCGGAACTACTGGACCGGTTTGAAAAATACTTTCACTGTTGGGAAGCTACACTCTTTGCGGTGAACATAGGCTATATTTTGTTCCCGTATTCCCACGGCAACGGGAACTACGCGGGTGAAACCGCGTGACGTCCGGTAGTATATTATACAGAGCTTTAGCTGGAATTCCCTTTACTCCTACGTCTACGGCATAGTGTTTAACCATATAGCCATTTTTGGTTAACACATTGGTCAAGGCAAAGTATTTATTTGTCTTTATGGCGTGCTCCTTAGGTATGTTGGTCTCCCACGGCACCGTGAGCTCCGCGAACACTGCATCCTCGAAAATAGGAATATGTCGGTTCTGGATGGCAAGGCACATACATCCTCAGGTATTTTGTAGTGTCTCTCATACGTGTCTGCCAGTATGGTCCAATCGGCGGCAGCCATCAAAATGTAGTAGAGTATGGCTTGAGGTACTTTCTTTGAACAGCCTTCTTTTACAAACGCAATGTCATTTCTTTTGTTCCCCTTTTCGCTCTCGCCACCGCCAAACTGACAGCGTCACGTATGATTGCCAATACTCTATCATGACGGCGTGAGTAGTGACCCTGGTCCAATAGCTTCTTACAACCTACCAGCAGGTGCCTAGTAGTTCCAATCGCTTCTACACATGCATTACATGTTTTATCTGTGGCTTTCCCCCGCCTGACCAGATTACTTTGGTCGGAGAAGGTCAACTGAAACGCGTTCAGGTAGAATCTAAGCAAAGCCGGCGAACAGTCGTACTACAAGGTACGCCACTGCAAGGCGATGGGAATACAAATTCGCTTAGAGTAAGCCATTCATTCTTTCCATTCATATATTTATGTTTCGAGTACCTGAAAAATATTCGTTGTCTGAAAAATAAGTATTAATGTTCGTGGTAAAACTCATAAAACAAGCAGGTTATTCCTAGATTACTAAGTAATCTAGCTATCTGATTCAAGTCTTGGATCAGATAGCGTTGAGTGAAAATGTCCGTGAATTTTTAAATACCTACTCTATTGGTGACGGGTTCGTAGTATGTCATAAACAAAGCCGTGTGGTACCGATATTCATCAATATTCATACAGTCAGCGTCAATAATATAACCTCCTCTATTATTATTGAGGCTGACTGTACAAACGAGTTCTATGTATAGCATCTATTTGGATCAATTGGGAGTAACGGTATTGGCTACAGAGGTGTCATAAAGAAACATTCGTCACTTTCGTCACTTATTGGATAAGTGATGTGACCACCATTTTAGTTAGATGCTGACGAGTTACCCAGCACAGTACAGTGTGTCGGTTAGCGCCCCACTGGGTACATCCGACCACTGTGTTGTGCGTGCCAGCCTGCAGGTGTCATCTCCTGCAAGGGCAGTAGAGGTGACGCGGCGACTGTGGCACTACTCGTCAGCAGACTGGGACGGACTACGAGAATACTTTGCAGCCGTCCCGTGGACTCAGCGCTGCTTTGCAGGGAGGGCTTCATCGGAAAGCGCCTCTGCGGTTGCTGGTGAGATAGCTTTAGGTATGGAATACTATATTCCATACACTGATGTTGCCAGCATCCGCAAAGCCCGCCCCTGGTTCGGGCGTGAGTGCGCCGTAGCTGTTCAACAAAAACAGACGGCTTACCGCGCCTGGATCAGGGCTCGGGCTGTGCGCGACCCGAATGTGGCCCAACTCAAGGCAGCGTACAACAGAGCCACTAGGTCCAGTAAGAGGGCCTTCAAGAGAGCGGACGCCCAGCGCGTCACGCGGCTTGGTCAGGAGCTCACGTCTCATCCGACGGGCAGCCGTGGATACTGGCAACTGGCCAAAGCCGTGCAGGCCAACTTTTGCAAGCCCTCGCTGCCGCCGCTACGCTATCCTGACGGATCACTGGCTCACAAGGCCCAAGAGAAAGCGGAAATGCTGGCCAATCTCTTTGCGGCTAATTCCCGGGTTGATGACTGTGGCAAGCAACCTCCCACTATCGCCAACTGTGGAACCACGATGCCGGATATTAAAATCCGGCAGTGCGATGTGCGAGCGGTGCTACAGTCACTCGACACGCGGAAAGCCAGTGGTCCTGATGGCATTCCGGCAGTGGTGCTGAAGAATTGTGCAGCTGAATTATCTCCAACGCTAACACGCCTGTACCGCCTTTCCTATTCCTCGGGAGAAGTGCCGGAGGCTTGGAAGGAGGCGAACGTCCAGCCGATCCCCAAGAAAGGGGATCGGTCGGATCCGGCCAACTATCGACCCATAGCCGTAACCACCGTCATCTGCAAGGTGTTCGAGCTAATCATCAACAAACAGCTCATGCGCTATCTGGAGGATCACTCGTTAATTAACGATCGCCAATATGGCTTTAGGCCGAAACGGTCAACGGGTGACCTCCTAGCGTACGTAACGCACACCTGGGGTGAGGCTATGGAGAGGCACGGCGAATCTCTGGCTATTGGCCTAGACATCGCTAAAGCCTTTGATAGGGTATGGCATGCGTCGCTTCTTTCCAAGCTGCCGGCATATGGTTTATCGCCTCAGTTATGCCGCTGGTTGGCCAGCTTCCTGCACGGGCGACGTATACGGGTCCTCTGTGATGGTCAGGCTTCCTGCTTTTTGCAGGTAAATGCCGGGGTACCACAGGGATCGGTATTGTCCCCAACTCTCTTTCTTCTGCATATCAATGACATGCTGTCCCTTGGGTGCATTCATTGTTATGCGGATGACAGTACTCTGCATGGGAGCTATTCTGGCCGCCCAGCGGAGGGGCGTTGTGACGTGGACGAAAAGAGACGGCAACTCGTGGCGGATCTCGACCGGGACCTGGGTCGCATTGCCCAATGGGGTTCAGACAACCTGGTCGAGTTCAATGCCAGAAAAACGCAGGCGTGTGCGTTTACAGCTAAGAAGTCCCCATTCCTACCCCTACCCTCTCTTCAGAACATTACGGTTCCACTAAAGGACAACCTGGAGATTCTCGGTATAGACGTCCGGCGTGAGCTCAATCACAAAAACTACATAGAGAGTTGTATTGGGCTGGCCTCGCGGAAACTCGGAGTCCTAAATAAGGTGAGACGGTACTTCACGCCACATCAGAGATGTTTGCTGTACAAGACGCAGATTCGTCCCTGCGTCGAGTACTGTTCTCACCTCTGGGATGACTCCGCGAGGTACTTGTTGGACGCACTTGACGCTATACAGAGACGTGCTGTCCGAATAATTGGTTGTCCTGAGGTGACGGGAGGCCTCGAACCGTTGGCGCAGCGAAGAACCGTAGCGTCCTTGGCTGCCTTCTACCGAATGTATCACGGCGAATGTTCTGAAGAGCTCTTCAATCTGATCCCACCATCACCTTTCCGATCCCGAACAACGCGTGCCGGGCAGAGATGCCACTCATACACAGTGGAGAGAATCTTCGCCAGAACCGAGCGTTTCAAAAGATCGTTCCTCTGTCGAACTATAAAAACTTGGAACGACCTGCCTGCACACGTGTTTCCCTCATCTTACAAACCCGGGTTCTTTAAGAGGAGCGTGAAGAGGCACATCACAGGGCCGCCAACTTGAGGACCGCTGTAAGAAGTGGCCCCCAATCGCAAGATGCGCCACGGCTATCCATCGTGGCGACGTCAATTTGGCGAGCTGAATATAAAAAAAAAAAAAAAAAAAAAAAAAAAAAAAAAGATACGAGATTATTTTTAGAATTAAGCGGAAGGTATGATTCTTTTTTTGATTTAAAATGATTTGTGAGTAAGAACTATATTAATTGAATGAAATTTACTTTTGTTATTAAATAAATTCATCTGTAACCGTAAAAAGTCCATTAAACTAACAAAAAGATTTTCTGAAAATTGAAACATTTTTTACCTTTTATACCTATCTCCTTTTAGAAAGAAAGAAAGAAAGTAAGAAAAATTATAAAAATAAAAATAACACGAAAAAAAAAAGTAAAAAACAAAAACAAACACTTAGCATACAGTGCATACAGCACCTATTCTAAATTTTAAAACCAAAACCTATGTAGAATAATGGCCGTATCTCAGCTTAATGCTGTATGCCTGTGGTCCAGGCATACAACGCTGATTTTCAGAGACGGCCACGGTGATTTGACACGGACAGAGTATACCATATTAGTACCGTGATATTTCAAAAAACCTGACCATACGTATTTTCTTTTTTGACCATACGTAATGTTCCATACCTGATAATTACTCAATATGTTTACTTTAATAAATATTTTACTTTGAAATCCCTCTCCCCATTAAATTTATAGGTACCTAGTTGTTTTGATTGCTCTGCCATCAGGTAACTAAAAGTTAAATATTTTAAAAACGGTTCTCTTAAATATTCAAAAAAGGCTTTTTTGGATTTTTCGATAAGTTTCGATCATTTGTCAGGCCACAAAACATTTAGTTAGCATCACTAATCTGCTGTATACTAAGAAGCCTGAGCTAAAGTGAAGATAGAAAGAAACATGAAATTATAAGCATTTCTTTTTCAGAAACTACGGAATCCCAAGAACACGAACAGTACATTTAAACTCTTATTACAACTGTATCCATAAACCTGTCAAAGTTGCCCGCAATATTTGGCCACCAATATACTCACGCTGTAATGTAACTTGTTTTCATTAAATAGAGACAGATGGCGCTGTATCACATTGTTGAAAGGATCATAAATACTAGCAAAGTTTATGTTGTAAAAGCTTGTGAACATAATGCGCTTAAAAGCTTGTGAAAATATCGCTTTAGCAGTCTATTCGTAAGTGTAATGTTTTTCCTGCTTAGTTACATAAATGTAAAAGTCTGTCTGCCTGTTACGCTTTCACACCTGAACCGATTCTAAAGAAATTTGGTACAAAGATATAGATAGCTCTTGGGTAAGGACTTATTCTTTTTATTCCGGTTGGTTTTAAAGCATACCATCCCATTCGTTTAATAATTTTACTCTGCTGCTACCCATTGTCTGTCAATAGCAAATAAATTGAAAACCAACCAAGTAACTCGCGCATGGAGGATGTTGTTGCAAATAAATTACGAGCCCCCTTTCAGTATTTTTTTTCTGTTTTTTAGTTTACATTATAAATTGTTATAGCGGCAACAAAAATACATAGTCCGTGATATTTTCAACTGCCTAGCTATCAAGATTCATGAGATACAGCCTGGTAACAGACAAACGGATTGACATAATATGGAGTTTCAATAATATGGTCCTGATCTTAATGTTTGCGTACTGACCCTTAAAATTACTCCGTTTAAGTTTCTCAAGTTCCGAATTGTCTAATGTAAGTCTCTGACCAATTCTAAATTGTTGCTACCCTAGTGTACAAGTTGTACGTCACGGCGAACACTTGATTAATGCCGAGGGACTGACTCAAAGCAACGACCCTGCTACATGGAAATAAGAAACTATTTGATACGGCAATTTGAGGTTAGGTTGAAGTAGGGCTGTCAAAAAGCATAAATTAAAAGTTATTACCTACTAAGACTTACGTTCTTTTTTCAAGATTTTGTATCGAAAGGGTAAAAACGGGACCCTTTCTCTGATCTACGTACCGAGAAAAAAGAAATAAAGCCGACTCGCAATTCGACAAGGACTTGTCCGGATTTTCGTGTCTCTCTTCTCTTTGCCTAATGTAAGTATTTGACCAATAATTCTAAATTGTTGCTATGTACTTTAGTCTACAACTTGTACGTCACGGAAAATTCTTGATTAATCCCGAGGGACTAACCAAGCAACGACCCTGTGACATGGAACTAAGAAACGATTTGATGCGCCAATTGATGTGAGGGTGTGTGTAAAGGGTTTTACGAATCATAACCGTAATCAAAAGGATTTTAACCTTTATTATTACGCGACGGCGCGACTTTCGACTATGTGCTAGTCTTTAGAGCTTTTGTCCGCGACTTTATTCGCGACCTACCCAATGCATAGGACTTCTAAAACATAGTTCAAGCTGTATTATCATTTCCGCTGAACAGATTTTGATGAAACATACAGCGATATTTAAGTTGATAAAATACATACAAAATCTAATAGTACAATTAAGATCAAGCTACTGAATTTTGCTCCAACCCCGAACAAATAAACAAACAAACAGACACGAAGAAAAAACTTGTAGATTTGGACTCAGAAGCCCTAAATTAGTCGATTACAGTATTTTTTTAATACCTCTGATCTTCAGTGTGCGTATCACTTACCTATATGCTGATGACTTGCAGTTGTATTGCCAAGCCTCTGTGGACAATATCTCAGAGGCGATCGATTGTGTGAACACGGGTTTGGGAATAAAAGGTAGATGGTGTGATAGATTTGGGCTGGCAGTCAACCTCGACAAATGCCAAAGTATAATAATCGAGTCTAATCACATGGTTAACCGTTTGAATGAACTGACTCTTCCGTCGATAACCTTTAACAGAAAAGTTATTCCTATTATTGTAAGTGTTAAGAATCTGGGTTTACATATTGATTCAACCTTGAGTTGGCGGGTTCAGGTCACTAAAGTCAGCCAAAGGGTGACTGGGACACTTCTTATTCGCTTCGCTTTATCGTCTCAAAAACTTTCTGCCTGCCAAAACCAAAACAATGCTTATGCAGACTTTAATTTTCCCGATTTTCGACTATGGTGATGTGTGCTATCTCGACCTGAATGCTGATCTGCTCAATAAACTCGACCGACTTCTCAATAACTGCATTCGATTCGTCTACAATCTTAGGAAGTATGACCATGTTTCGGCTTTTCGTGAGGAGCTGGGTTGGTTAACTATTCGACGACGGCGTAGTCTGCGAGCTGTATGTTTAATTTTTTCACTTCTTAATTCTCCCAATGCGCCCCTACTTACTTAAAATCTCAACTTCATCTACTTGGCTCTAATCATGACAAATATCTACGCTCTTCTAATAATCATCTTCTGCACTGTCCAACTCACACTTCAAGTCTTGTCCACTCCTCTTTTCCAGTGCGATCCATTCTTCTCTGGAATGCCCTTACTCTCGAAATCAGGACATCGACAAACCGGTTATCGATTAAGAACAGAGTACATCAACTCTATATGGTCCCATAGACAGAACATTAATATTATTGTTTAGGTTTATCCTGTTTGTATTTATTTATACCTATATTTATATTAATATCTATTTAATAATGTATTTTTATACATGTAAGGTATTTATCTTTATTTTTTATCTTATACATGACGTAGATATATATTTCATCTTTATAATATGATACATATATATGTACCTTAGTTCTTAGTAACTGTAATTTCTCTATATTGGATTTTTTTTATGAAACATGTAATTTATACCATTTTATACTTTAACTTTCGTCAGTAGGTATACTTTAAACACCTACTTTAACTTATCTCTGCATCATCCAAAGGTTGGACTAGTAGAAAATGCCTTTGGCATTAAGTCCGCCTTTGCCAATTTGATTTGTGCAGAAAGTTTAAATAAATAATAAATAAATGTACCGTCAGAGCTATTTTTACAATTTTATGAAAGTAAAGAAGAGAAGAGATAAAGATGCGGGAACGGGAACAGGACTCCACCCGGGCGGATCCACGGATACTACTATCTATTTGGTATATACACAGTTCTCACTCTTAAACGCCACTTCCTGATCTATACTTTTCCTGACCCAGTATTTAAACCCAAATAGTTTACAAACTCCTATTTAATTAACTCCTCTATTTATATTCGTACCTCCATTTTGCCATAAACTTCATCATCCTACAGAGCCCAAACTAACCATAACTATTGATCTCTTTAGCCTTCATAGGTAGGTATCACATCAGTTATGATTTGTTATTAATATTATGAACTAGATACAAGCGGCTCCGCCCTCGTTGAATTTAGTTCCCATTTCAGCATCTCATAAGAACATTATTTACGGGATACTAAGTAGTTCACGAGCATGACCTGCTCACACAAAGACGCAGCGGTGTCCCACTTACTCCCGCTGGAGATCATGGCTCGCCCCATGGTCTCCAGCGAGAGAATGTCCAATATTAGTAGGATAGAATTGGATAGTGGAATAGACCTTGGAGGCATGATTTTACGTTGTTACATTATTTTTAGTAATGTCGAAAATCGCAAGAGTTTAAAAGTTAGTACTACCCGGGTCTCACAACCATAGGCTGCTGGGCGTTATGTGAGGTTTTTTAGTCGGTAGGAGTCCGGCATAACATCCATGAGGATTTTCCCTCAATTAAAAAAAAAAAAATTCCCGTTTTTTCTTAAAATTATGAATGTAGTAACAGCATTACATTACGTAGATTTGTCCAAACAAAATTACCACAAAATAACATCTTTGTTTTTTTTTAACATTTTTATTTATTCTTTGCGTCCAACCAAACATACTTTTTATACAGAGATATAAAATACTTTCGTATTTTTGGATCGCTCTTAGCAACGATAGCTCAGAGTTTTTTAAGACTAAAGCCACACTTCATGAGCCTCGCTTAAGGCTATTAATAAAAATTACTAATTCACACACCTAGCTAATTTACTTTTAGTCGGTCGAATCGGAAATAGGACCACTTGACCCCTATCTGTCTGGCACGGCAAAATAATGACTACCGATATTATGTGAGATAAAATAATGTACTATGACCATCTTTATTTTTTGCACATGGACATCCTTCATGGATGCTGTACCGGACTCTTACGGACTGAAATCACATGGTGCCCTAACAATGCCTAACGGCCAGCAGCCCCGCATAAGCCGTCGGGAAGTCCCAGAATTCCCGACAGACTTTGGTTGTATGACCATCTTCAGTTAATCATTTTCAAATTGTAACGCTGTTGCTCTCTCCGCCAATCGCTTTTTTATACTACTAAGGTGACACAAAATCATACGGGTCACCTGATCAAAAGTGCTCAATATAGCCCATGAACTGTAACGTTGTGCAACAACGTGTGCATAAATCAATAAAATTAGTCAATTAAAAATGAAATTTTAGTGAAAATAAATGAAAGCGCCATCTGCCGACAACTAGTCACATCAACACCAGCACTGACGTAACCAGAGTGACGTTGAGTGACGTAAGACGTAGGGACGCTAATTGCCGCCAGAGGCGCTGTCCAAAGCTATAAATAGGACTGCGCGCGAAGTTTAAGAGACCATTTTCACAAATTTAAATTATACTCGTCGCGAAGGTGTCTGTGCGTCGAAAGTTAGTCAAAGTAATTTAAATTTTATTATAATTTTTATAGGGAGCAAAATTCTCCCTAAGTGAACAGTTGTTTAGCTGCAAACGTCAAGTACCCCATCATTGGGTGAGTTAAATTATTTATAATGTAATAAAAATTTTAAACAGTGAAAATTAACGGCTGTTGGTCAACCCTGTTATAGGGGGGTAGTAACAGGGGTGTGAAAAAACATATCTGTAAAATTAGTACTGTAAGCAGACAATGTAAGACTCCCGATTCCTGCAATGGTTAGCAAGGGTCGGCTGTCTTAGGCAATAGGCGGGAAAAAGGGTTCCAGCTAACCCCTCATCTGGAACATTCCAGGGTCCACCCATCGGGTTCCACGAGAACCGTCCACCCTTCGGGTTCTACGAGAACCATCTACCCTACGGAATGTGAAAATCCACCCGTCGGGTTCCACGAGAACCGTCCACCCTTCGGGTTCTACGAGAACCATCTACCCTACAGATTGTGAAAATCCACCCTTCGGGTTCCACGAAGGTGAAGACGCACCCTTCGGGTTCAACACGCAATCATCCACCCTACGGGTTGGAAAACACCGTGCCAGCCGAACTTGTGGACGGCACGGCTACCTCGCGGACTGCATCACCATCAAGGAGCCACAAGATAAGTCGAGCCCTAAAGGCCTACCGGAAATCGCAAAGCCTTTGCTGCCCGATCACGAACCACGACCCCGAGTTCTCAGTTCATAATAAGCCATCTTTTTATATTTTAAATTTAACTTTTTATTTCTCTCTCCTTTCCTGAAAGCCTTCAGCTTTTCAGTGGCGCCCATATCGTGGTTTCGGGTAGCGAGAAAGCGATTTCCGACGGGAGTTCATAATTATAAGATATTTTAATTTGGGTAAAATAGTCTTAAGAGTGCCCGTTAGCGGGGTAGTTTCCCTCCAAATTATCACAACTACCCAGGAATTTGGCTCTCCTGACCTCTGCTGCCAACTTGTTCTTTCCGGCTTATTTTGTGTGTTTTTATTAATTTTAGACAGATTTCGGCATAAACAAGAACAAGGCCAAATTTGAATTTTTCTCAACATAAATTGTAATTTTCCAAATTTTAACGGTCCCCATTTTTATTTTTCACACCCTCAGATATTTATTTTATGGTGGAAAATTTTTAAGTAAATTTAAAGTAAAAGTTTTTTTCAATTCTAAATATTACATTTGTTAAAGTTCTGAAGCGAAACTTCTAATTTGAAACGCTTACATTAATTTTCGTAAGTAAGTTGTATAGCATATATTCATCGTAAAAAGTAGTCAAAGTATATCACCACCACAATTATTATTTTTACGGCGTCAAACCGCCTCAATTTGTGTATTATTTTGTTGTATTTCCTATATGTGAATTTACAGCCAGACCAACAGCCGATAATCACACTTTTGGGTAACAATCCCTATTGAATTTCACTTTAGTAAAACGGTAGAACAAATATTTTACGGATTTGCACTTCACGTAAATAATAAAAGATTTATAATTGTTTCACTTTTCGAATTACGGTGAATTCTGATACACTGAAATAAAACTGGAAGAAAAAACATTCCAAACGTAGATTACGCAGTGAAAACATTCTTGCCAAAAAACAATTTTAAACTAATAACTTTGATTCGTGTTCTGAATAAATAACGGCAGATTTTGATTTCATAACGTTTACGAGTATGGTTATTTACTAGCTCGATAGTAGCGGAAATTTTTTTTCATAGAAACTGTGGGTGGAAGTGAATAAAATATACTCCTGACACCAACAGTTTGATACAAAATAGTTCCAGAATCGTCCAAGTACGAATCGGTTTTTGCACAATTCGAAATATTTAAGGGTTCCGTAGTAGCAAGGAACAAATTACATAAAAAGTAGGTACTACTATATAGTTTATTTCCAGAACCGGCCAAGTGCGAATCGTCTTTGACACAGTTCGAAATATTTAAGGGTTCCGTAGTGGTAAGGAACAATTTACATAAAAAAGTTAGTTACTACTACACTCGAGAGCAATGAATCCGGGTCACTTAAAGAATGTTAAAAATCTCGGAAACTAAAAATGATAGGTTAATGCAATAAATTGTATTTAATAGACAATGTAATACTCCTTAAATGAAAGTAAAAAAAATATGAGTCACCATACATTTTATTAACACAAAATTACATAAAGAAAAAACTGCCGATCTCTCCTTAAAACAAAAATAGGAAACATGAAATTTTTGAACTTTATTACGATTTTCTTGAATTTTAATACTTCGTATTGCCTCCTCGTGCTTCCATTACTGCGTTTACGCGGTTTGGCATGCTGTACACCAAGTTCCTTATACGATTTTGGGGAATATTCTCCCATTCCTCTGTGAGAGCAATTTTGAGCTCACGAAGCGTGATTGGGGGAGGGTTTCGTTGTTTTACGCATCTGCCTAGCTCGTCCCAAGCATGCTCGATCTGGTTGATATCCGGGCTGCGCGCTGGCCACTCCATACGAGTAATGTTCATCTCTTGAAGGTAGTCATTCACAATCCTACCTGTATGAGGTCGGGCATTGTCATGCATAAATATAGCATCCTCACCTAAATTGACCATAAATGGACCAACGTGATCATTGAGGATTTCTTCCACATATCTTACGCTAGTTAAAGAGCCGTTTTCTATGATCACCAGCTCTGTGCGACTTTCAGAAGAAATTCCGGCCCACACAAGTACAGACCCACCACCGTAGGCTACTTTTTCTTCGATGCATGCTTGCTTGAATCTTTCCCCTGGTCTTCGATACACTCTGTGTCTTCCATCGTGCTTGTAGAGCATAAATTTTGATTCGTCGGAGAACATAACTTTTGACCAATCTTCAATACTCCAATTTACGTGGCTCTGGGCATACCTTAGTCTCGAAATACGATGCCCACGCTCCAGTTTAGGGCCGTTTGCAGGTCTAAGGGGTTTTAAGTTAGATTCAGCAAGCCGACGTCTTACTGTCCATGCACTTGGGTTACTTCCTCCGAGGCGTCGAAACTGATTGGTGAGTTCAGTTCCTGTGAGAAAGCGATTTCGAAGCATGGTGTTCACCAAGTATCGGTCTTCTCGTGCTGTGGTACACCTGGTTCTGCCCGTTCCTGGTCTGCGTAGGTTAGAACCAGTTTCTTCGTAACGTCGGAGAACTCTTTGTACTGTTGACAGCGACACACCGACAGTCCTGGCTGTATCGCGCTGACTCCGGCCGGTTTCCAGCATTGTAAGTATTCTGGTGCATTCTTCAGGCGTAAGCGACATAATTTCAGCTTGATTAATGAATATAGAGCACTATCAACATGGTTTATGTACCCACATAAATGACAGATTACAAACAAAAGCAACACCAAATGCTGTAATTTCGTAGTTCCATCTTCGAAAGTGGCCCTTTTTCAAATTTGTTTTTTTTTTATATAACTTTACAATAACTAAGAAGTTTTAATACCTTCATTTAAGGAGTATTACATTGTCTATTAAATACAATTTATTGCATTAACCTAGCATTTTTAGTTTCCGAGATTTTTAGGATTCTTTAAGTGACCCGGATTCATTGCTCTCGAGTGTATATAGTTTATTTCCAGTACCATCCAAGTGCGAATCGTCTTTGACACAGTTCGAAATATTTAAGGGTTCCGTAGTAGTAAGGAACTATTTAAAAAAAAAAATTTAGTTGGGACGAGTTAATACACAATTAACTCTTAGCACGTTCGTGGGAATTGTTACATTTAAACAAAAACAATATTAAGGTCAAAAATTGCATTAATCGATTAATACTGTCAAACATTTAGCTAATTTCATCAACCCATCATCATATACTTCACTTTCACTACTTACTGCTTCTGATTAGATTATATTCAAACACAGACAGACAGACAGACAATTAATATCTAGAAGGGTCCAATTTATTATTTGAGTGAAGGAACCCTAAAAGGTGATATTTCCAAACTTAAGTATTTCCTAAAGCAAATACTAAGTTTCATAAAGGTTCAATTTATAATTCGGTTCAACGAACCCTAAAAAGAACAAATTTATTTTTCGTTATTCTGCGGGTGGGTCGAGAAATAGACACATTCCTCAAGATTACAAAGACGAATGCAGATAACGGTAAAGGCCGTAACACACTGCATTAAGATGCGTTTGCGAATAGCGTATATAGCATATCAGTACAGTTACTCAATAGTGTTTTTGATAATTAAACTTTTGGAAAATATAAGGGTGTTAGCACACCGTCATATAATTTTAATACTAAGGTGGCACATTAGGTACCACATTTCGTGTCATGTTACACGCATACATATTATCATACGGAAGTTTCACAATTACACTTACATAATAATTAGGTAGTATACTGGTTGAATTTATAGTCGTTCTGAACCCGAGAGGGGGTTACTCGGAATCAATAATGGAACCATTTCGGAGTGTCAAAACAGCTGTGCAGGTTATAATAAAAAAATGACTTCTATGTAATCTTTATCACTCGTTCGAGTTGAAACATTAGTAGCGCTTCGATTATTCATTGAACTTTTCAATGAATGAAACTCCGAAACCCATAGGTACCTACTTCGCCGCGGCGCGTATCTCCATGTGATCAGTTCATTGGCCGAATGCATCGTTTCGATAATAATAGGTACTTAGATAATAATAAAGGACTCCAATTTCTCCTTCATACTTTACGCGGGCTTAGGACCGTCGGAAATACTTTAATATTGTTCTATTTTACGGTGAATTAATAAGGTTTATGTAATAATAATGAAAATAAACACGAACAAATAGGGAGTATTTCCGGCGTATTTAAAAAATTGGAGCTATTTACAAAATAATCAACTTAAATACCTAGACCTACCTATTCACAGTTTATTTACACTTCCCTGTACCTTAACAACTGCTCAAAATGGAGTCCAGAACGTTCGATACACAAACGGGCACGTTTTAGGCTATTGTCTTTTAGTTTATTCAATGTGTCTCTGTCACTTTTCACTATTTCAGAGGCGTCCACTATCGCACTGCGTAATTCATCACGAGATTCGTACTCTCGAGTGTAAACTAATCGTTTTATTTCCGACCACAAATAAAAGTCGATCGCGACGACAATACTGCGTGCGAGTTATAGTCGAACTGCGCGCCGCGGTCGCCGGTCGGCGGCGCGGTCGGCCGAGCGTATTTACCTACCTACAAGACGTAACTAGTCGAGTACCTACCGACGTTACTTGGCAACGAGTCCACGTGGACCGATGCGTTCATGCGTTGTGATTGGTCGAATTTTCCCGGCGCGGTGACTCTTGTTACTGATTGGAACGTTAGACATTGAATGAAAAATTGTAGTAGAAAATCGTAGTAAACGTATTTCGTGAAATTTAACCTCCTGACTTTCAGAGGCATTGTTTTTTGAATTTTATCGTGAAAATTAAGTATATTGTTAATTAAGACCCCGGAATATAGGGAAAAATAATGAAAAAATTCTCAAGGCGGAAAATCTAGTTTTCCAGTATGTCCTTTATATAGGACAAAGTCAGCGCATTAAGTCGTACTATTCATAGGACATAGCATTCTATACTTATTAAAAGAAGATGTTGGATACTATATTGATAATGTATGCAATGAAACTACTTTGAATTGACTAAAAAGGTAATATTTATTATAAAATAACAACATAATTAGTATTTGAAACTGTTTTATAAACAAAATGGCCTAATTTTTAATTTGGCATAAAAAGAGATCAAAATCAACCACATAGCAGACTTATAATACTCTTAACAAACTGTAACATAACAAGATTATAAACTTCTCTAAAACTTATAAACAAAATAGCCTAATTTTTAATTTTGCACAAAAAGAGATTAAAATCAACCACATATCAGACTTATGAAATAATAGATACTCTTTACAAACAGTAACTGTTCAGATTATAAATTTCTCTAAAACATAAAATTGCAATTATTATTATTACTCAGCTCAGTAATCAAACAAATTTAAACTTATAATCAAATGCAGTTTGTAATAGCACGTTAAAATATTGATGGTATGGCCAAATTAGATGGCAATTTAATATTTTAATTAGCATTACGCTCGTGAAAGGAAGAAAAGCACTTCCTGCTGGGTACAAAGCATAGATAAATGTTACATTTCTTACAAAAAATAGTGGTTTTTTTTATCACAACCTGGATTACGGCAGCGAGCTTGTTTTAGTCCATAATCGGGAAGGTGGGCAGCTTTTTGCAGTCTTCTTTCTAGTAAAGGTAAAGGCACAATAGCGATCTTGCGTTTTTTATGTTGTGGCAGAAGGTCTTCAAGTTCATTTGGGTCGCTCTCTCCGTCACTACTTTCGGCATTGTCTTCTATCCATTTGCAGCCCAAATTGAGTTTATATTCTCTCAATTGCTCTATTTCTGATAGTCTTTTGCCACTGGACAATCTTTGTTTTCTGAACTGTAACCAGGAGTTTACCAAAGCCAGATCAAAAATATGGGAAATTACTCTTATTGTCCACTTTTTGGTGCGGTTTCGCGACGGGCAAACGGAAAGCATTCTATCAGTCAGGTCCACACCTCCCATGTTTGTATTATACTGTCGAACGATTTCGGGTCTTTCTATACGATCATAAGCTTTTCGTTGTTTTGACCACCGTGTGCACTCATCTGTATTTTCGTTGTAGTATCGAGATGACAACATTAACACAGGCTTTTTTTTTTTTTTTTTTTTTTTTTTAACGTGAGGGAAAATCCTCGTAGGATGCTATGCCGGACTCTTACCGACTAAAAAACCTCACGTAACGCCCAACAGCCTATGGTTGAGAGCCCCGGGTAAGCCCTCAGGAAGGATGTCCCGTGACTCCCAACAGACCTACGGCCGCCAATGCGGCCTCGCCCAGGGGGTGGTTCGGGTGCAATCCCGCGTCTATGGGGGGTTTCGGGTGTGACCCCGCTTCTAAGGGGGGGCGTGCGTGAGTGCTCACGTCACGCTGCCGTCATGGGCCTGCTTCTGTAAGGACGGTGAGCGGCCCTCTCACCGTCCTCAGACCCCCGGTCATGGAGGCCGATAGTCCTCAGCGAAGACACGTCGGCGGCGCCCAGGGCGCCGACTGCGGAACTCGGGTGGGAGAGTTCTCTCCCGCACCCGGCCCGCCGCCTCCTTCGCGAGCATGACCTGCTCGCAGAAAGAGGCGGCGCAGTCCCACTTACTCCCGCTGGAGAGCATGGCTCGCACCATGGCCTCAAGCGAGAGAGTGTCCACGCCCAGACCCACTACGAGGACCTGTCGCTGTTGTGCCCACGCCGTGCACTCCACCAGCGTGTGGAGCGCCGTGTCATCGCTGCGGTCCTCGCAGTGCTGACATTCGGCCGTGGTTTCCCGGTGTTTTCGCCACAGATACCTACCGAAGCTACCGTGCCCAGCAAGCATCTGTGTCAACCGGTAGGAGAGAGCACCGTGTCTTCTCTCCAGCCACTCGTCCATGACCGGTCTGACGGCCGCGATTGTGGCGAATCCCCCCTTTGGTTGCTCAAGTCGCATCTTCCATGTCTCCAGGGTTTCCTGGTGGAGCAGGGTCCGCTGGGCCTCGATTTCTCGAGACGCAGGCCTTTGGCCCCGCTCCAGCGCCTCCTTGCGCCATCTGAACAGTGACGCAAGGGCTCTCGCTTCCAGGTCCCATGGAGGGGTCCCGGCTAGGAGACATGCCGCCTCACACATTAACACAGGCTTATTGTCAAGCCACATCGTAGTGGCTAATTTTCCATCATTGCGGATACGAACTTCACTCGTTCCTCGAGGCCGCTTCTTAAAAACTTTCTCATCTGTGAATACACAATCTCTTGGGAGCCTATTTCGCATAATGGTACCAGTACCATGAAATCCGCGATCCATAAGCTCGTCACATAATTTCATAGTTGTAAAATACCTATCAAAAAATAAGTTATGTCCAGGTACTAAAGACCGTGTGAGGTACAAAACCATAGCTTCTCCTAAGCCGAAACCTTGATTTATAATATCTGGGCAGGTCGTGTCTCCTTGGTATTTGATCATGTCACAAACAATTCCATCCGGAGAAGCGAGGACAAATACTTTTAACCCAACGGGGTAGGGTTTATTAGGGCAATATTGTCTCATTTTACATTGCCCAGAGAAGGGTATTATCATCTCATCCACACAAACATCAACAGGACGATCATGAGCTAAGCAGCCCTTCAATATTTTATCAAAAAAAGGACGAATCTTCCATGTCTTATCAAGTTGTCTCATTTCATCAGATACATCCGGATCATACACACATTTTAGTTGCGTTCTAATGGCATAAAAGCGCACTCTAGTCATATTATGGGCAATAACATCTATTCTCCACTTTTGCATCCAATACATATCTATTTTTGGATATTGCAGTGCTGCCATTACCATTGTTATACCAAAGTACACTTTTAGTTCCTTTTTTGTTAGACCTAATGTTTTTCCTTTTAGTAGGATTGCTGTTCTATTCGTGCAATTTACAAAGGTATCAAGAATGTCCTCATCAATATATTGGTCAACAAAGTGGACATTTTCCCAACTAGATGTGTCTATTGGAATATAAGCCGGTTGTTGAAGTGGTCGGCAGCTTGTTTCCAAGTTTACCGCAACCCAATTGTTCTCGGTGGTACGAACTGATGATGAACGTGTATTCCTTGATTTGGACAAAAATCCACGCCTGCCACCACGTCTCCCCCTCACTCGAGAGCGGCCTGGTATTTGTGAGCGATCTGATATTGCTGGCGATGCTGGCGCAGATTCAATTACTTCCTCTTCATCCGAAGAACTCGCCGAAGTACTTCTCGAATCTGCATGGCGATCATTTGATTCAGGAACAAAGTTGAAGTCGTCATCTGATACTTCCAAACCCCCCTCAAAGTCAGAATCATTCAAAACATCAGAAATATTTTCTTCTGTCAAGACTGTAACAAAAAATAAATAAATAAAAGGCTATGTACTATATGTAGAACATTAGAAGCGTTAATAGTCTAAACTTAATTTTCTGACTTTGTACTATGCACAGGACATATAAAAATGACGTTTTGTGAATTGATAAATACAACCCTATTTCAAGAAATCATTTGAAACTTATTACGTTTAGAACCTAAATTTTGACATAATTTCTAGTAAACACTAAGATTAGACTGGATTTTACTTACCGGTTCTCCGGCGTGAGCGCACCTCCATGCTGGTTGACGCCATTTGACAAAAAAAATACAGGTGTCAAGTGTTCAAGTTAGTTTTTATTTGTTGGCCAGTAAATACTAGATGGCGCTATACAACATTTCTCGGTCAAAACAGAATACTTTCGGAGAAATATTTTTTTTTAGTTGATGTCCTATGAGTAGGACGGGGGCGGTCAGGAGGTTAAAGGAATAACCAGGTGTTCTCGTTTTGATTTTGGCAAACGATGTAGATTTTGACATTTTCGTAATTTTTTATTGTTGATTTTCAAATTGACAGTGCCGATCGGTTCTGTTATCGAAACTGGGCCTAAACCTTTCCGTTCCAAAACGACTATAAATTCAACCAGTATAGTCATCACACATTCATCATAATTATCTTCACACGCAATTCCCAACACTTAACAAGCAGTTTTTTTTGTTTATTTACATAGTGACACTTGCATTGCATGTTGTATGACTCCCAAAGGCGGAAGGAGGGGGCAGACTAGCTACAGGCTAGTCACATTCGTAGATTAGAGAAAGTGACTCAAATGTCCTAAGTTTTGTTTCCCGACTAAAGCTGACGGGTTAATATAGCATGACATGTAGTGTAACACTAGCCTTAGATAGAACATGAATAACACGTTTACATCAACATCATTACGTCAACATTTTATTCGCAAACAAAACAAAAGTTACACAAGGGTGATTTCTTACGTACACACATACATACTATACAATGATGTACGCACATACATTTTATACTACTATGGTAGCACACAAGGGCTCCATCATTTGTTAGCAATTGGCATTATAGCCAAAGATCATTAATTATACACGCTTGACTTCTTACGCACACACATACACATGATACAATCAAACACTCACATACATTTTATACTACTATGGTGGCACACAAGGGTCCCATTTTTTATATAATTGGCATAATGGCCAAAAGATGCATTTACTTCGTCATTTATTAGGGTGACATAATAGTCACAACAGTCTACCACTGAGGTTGCGAATAAGCACTTAGTTTTTGGTTATTACTACTAAGGTTGCGAATAAGCACTTAGTTTTTTTATTTTTATTTTGTTAAAGGGCTAAATAGCCTAATAATTAGTTAGGGACACTACACACTACACACGACGTTCAAATAACGACATATAACAACGTGACAAACACATAACGTGTTCGTCATGGGGACATAGGGGTTAACTAGCATCACGGAGGATTCTGCAAATTATTTATTTTCTATCACTTTTCTGTTTCTTGGTTTAGTTGGGAGTTACTGTTAGTTGGAAGCATGGGTCTATCCCTAACAGAGTTCGTCGTTTACTGTTAGTTGGCAGCATGGTCTTGCCCTAACAGAATTATGTTGTAGGTTGTTACTGTTACGAGGAAGCATGAGGCTTACCCGAACAGAATTATGGGATACTGTTATTTGGCAGCATTTGTCTTGCCCTAACAGTCTTAGGTGTAAATCACCTTTATGTTATTTTATTTGTATAGCTACTCCTACCACTCGGAAGCTAGAGGCTTGCCCTGGGGGATAGCTCATCCTATGATTCGGAAGTGTCACACTAGCCCTAGTAGGATGTTCTTCTCTGGGACGGTTGTATAAATCCCAGCCTTCAGCAAAAAGCCTTATTATACACACCCCACTTTCAGGCGGTGCGTATTACCTGAACCTTCAACCCAAAGCCTCAAAAACGTCTTTTCTCTTTCTATCCCATAAGATTCTTCAGAATCACCTACATACAACCTGCGAGTTGGTTTCATTAAGGTTAAGGCCAACTCTTCGCTATACCCAGCATCACCTCATTCACACAGCACACTAACATACACACACACATAGATGAGTAGTAGGTCTTATGTTAGGGGCGTTCGAGGACGAACGCAGCATTTGACGTGTTAGGGTACGTCAAACGCTCACCGGAGCGGGGGAGTATGTAACGTTGTGCAACAACGTGTGCATAAATCAATAAAATTAGTCAATTAAAAATGAAATTTTAGTGAAAATAAATGAAAGCGCCATCTGCCGACAACTAGTCACATCAACACCAGCACTGACGTAACCAGAGTGACGTTGAGTGACGTAAGACGTACGGACGCTAATTGCCGCCAGAGGCGCTGTCCAAAGCTATAAATAGGACTGCGCGCGAAGTTTAAGAGACCATTTTCACAAATTTAAATTATACTCGTCGCGAAGGTGTCTGTGCGTCGAAAGTTAGTCAAAGTAATTTAAATTTTATTATAATTTTTATAGGGAGCAAAATTCTCCCTAAGTGAACAGTTGTTTAGCTGCAAACGTCAAGTACCCCATCATTGGGTGAGTTAAATTATTTATAATGTAATAAAAATTTTAAACAGCGAAAATTAACGGCTGTTGGTCAACCCTGTTATAGGGGGGTAGTAACAGGGGTGTGAAAAAACATATCTGTAAAATTAGTACTGTAAGCAGACAATGTAAGACTCCCGATTCCTGCAATGGTTAGCAAGGGTCGGCTGTCTTAGGCAATAGGCGGGAAAAAGGGTTCCAGCTAACCCCTCATCTGAAACATTCCAGGGTCCACCCATCGGGTTCCACGAGAACCGTCCACCCTTCGGGTTCTACGAGAACCATCTACCCTACGGATTGTGAAAATCCACCCATCGGGTTCCACGAGAACCGTCCACCCTTCGGGTTCTACGAGAACCATCTACCCTACGGATTGTGAAAATCCACCCTTCGGGTTCCACGAAGGTGAAGACGCACCCTTCGGGTTCAACACGCAATCATCCACCCTACGGGTTGGAAAACACCGTGCCAGCCGAACTTGTGGACGGCACGGCTACCTCGCGGACTGCATCACCATCAAGGAGCCACAAGATAAGTCGAGCCCTAAAGGCCTACCGGAAATCGCAAAGCCTTTGCTGCCCGATCACGAACCACGACCCCGAGTTCTCAGTTCATAATAAGCCATCTTTTTATATTTTAAATTTAACTTTTTATTTCTCTCTCCTTTCCTGAAAGCCTTCAGCTTTTCAGAACGTTTGCAACACTAGGCGCGTTCTGTCGGACCATCAAAAGCCTTCTAAGACCCCATTTGAAGAACAGGCAGCGAGTTCATTCCGCAGTAATATTGAGGAAGAAAGTTCCAAAAACTAAAACTGTGGTCCACGACACGCGCCCTAGCGTAAAAAAGATGATTTAAAAGATTGTAAACATTTCGACAGCCAGATATCGAACAAAAAATAGGTAAAAAAACTTTTTAAGTTAAACGGTTTTATGTTAAACATACATTGCAATGTTTAAGATAAATGTACTAAAAACCAAAAAATAATAAAATAGATACAGTCGTGGGAATTATAAACATATGCATAGACTAGACTAAAATAAAACCGTGGGGCACGTCAATTGTCTACAATCGTTGATTAAAATGTTTATTTTGTAATGTTACACTATAATTAGGCAGTTGTTCAACCGATAACGATGGGCGTTTGATAAGTACGGCTAGAATGTGGAAACAAGCTAGCAAGCTCGATTATAAGCGAGTTTTCGCGGTTTCATAGTGGTGAGCGAGTAGTACTTTTATCATATGTTTTGTCGATTAAAGACAAACTACGAGCAGTGAAACGATTCCTCGCCAGCCAGCAGTGTGAATGTCCAACGATAAACTAGTTGAAACATTTCTTTTATTTACATGGAGTGTATAACTATTGGAATTTCCATGAGCAAGAAAATAGTGAGTAATTTCCTCACCGTCTGCGGGCCAACTGCCTAACGACGAATTAAACGGTTCTTCTATCGCACATTAAGTCGATAATTTGTAGACAATTGACGTGCCCCACGGTTTTATTTTAGTCTAGTCTATGCATATGTTTATAATTCCCACGACTGTATCTATTTTATTATTTTTTGGTTTTTAGTACATTTATCTTAAACATTGCAATGTATGTTTAACATAAAACCGTTTAACTTAAAAAGTTTTTTTACCTATTTTTATTTTCTAGTTTTTAGTTTTTATTTCGCATTCTGTTTAATTCATTTAGTGCTTCATTATTGCAAGGTTTCTTGCCCGTTAGTTTATTGCAGTCCAACTTCTCTATACGTAGTCCCTGCAAAGATCTTACTCTACTAAGAGCCACGTAGGCTTGACCTTCTTCAAACAGTTTCGCACCTAAGTATACGACTGCGTGATCAACAGTGCTGCCCTGCATTTTATGTATTGTAGAAGCCCATGATAGTATTAAAGGCAACATTCTTCTTTCAGCTTATTATATATTTTTTTACCATTTTGTTCCCACGAGTAATGAACATTTAAACGGTCGACCCCCCCAGAGGTCCAATAAAGGGGCAAGGCTATGTACAACAAGATGCGCCTGAGTCTTGAGGGGAAAACGCTAACGACATATCATTTTTATCCACCCTAATGCCATACAGTTCTCGGCGCGTTTTAACCTTTCACCTTAACTTGGGTGGAGTACCGCTAACGACGTATCATTTTTAGCCACCCTAACGAAACACAGTCCTCAACGCGATACAAAATCTTGACTTGGGTGGTGGATTCAGGCTGGATTAATCAGATACCTAAATTACAGATTCAATTTCTAAATTTAAATCTTATTATTATACGCCATTTAGTGGCTGTGCCCAACTTAAATATTGAGGTTGTATGGTGCATTGTATTCTTCTTGTCAAGCCCTTTTATTTGATACCCATATTGGTGGGATTGTAAAAAAATTGTTATCAGCCATTTGGTAGCGGCAGCCATCTTAGATTTCAATTTTGCATAGTAAATTGTATTCTACTTGTTGCGACCTTTCATTTGATACCCATGTTGATAAAACCTACGTTAGCCGCCATTTTGTAGCGGCCGCCATCTTGGATTTCAATTTTTTATAGTATATTGTATTCTGCTTGTTGAGTCCTTTCATTTGATACCCATATTGATGTGATTAATAATAAATAAATTATTCGCCATTTTGTAGCGGCGGCCATCTTGAATTTATAAAGATAATGAATAAACATAATTGTATTGTCATCAAAATCCGAAGTGTATACAAAATTTCATATTAATCGGTTGACAGGAAGAGGGTGAAATTTGAATTACTAAATTTGACCCAAGAATAAATAATAAAACAAACGGGGTGAGCTAAATAAAACCGTTTAAAAACAAAGTTATTTTCGTATCACGAAGCTTTTTATCGAGATAAATTTCTCCACAAAATTAGTTCACTTCAACTGTCGATACCACAACACCCCAATGTAATCAGTATTCCAATTTCTACATTCTGTTGTTTTATATTATCAAACGAAGCAAAGGAAAATTATTTGGAGTTCCAAAAAAATATGGTACGGAATTTGAATTGCCTTAGAATTTTTGGATTGACAGTTTTATAAACATGTTCAGTTTTGCATCAATCTGTAACGTGTTCAACGTGTTTATTATTCTTATTAGTTTGGTTTTAAACATTTTTTACATAATTTAGTATAAACCTACGTTTTGGTATTTTTGGCCTAACATATAAGCTGGTAAACCGGTAAATTCCTTGATATAATATCAAGGAATTTACCGGTTTACCAATTTAAAAGAGACCGTATTCTTAGCATTCCATGGATTCTCCGTGCGGGCGCCGGGTCCATAGCGTGGCACAGGGGGGAACACCCCGACGGCGTCTGGGACTTGCGACCCATTCGAGTAGGTTTAGGGTGGCCACCTTACTATGTGCATTAACGATCACCTTCCACCGTCAACAATGTTCCCCCCCCCTGCCCAACCAGATTTGGTAAGATCCTATCAATGCCGCTTTGGATACGCGTTTTAGTAAAGAGCTTACTGAAGCTCTTGGCAATCCAAGGTCCTTAAATAAATTATACAGGGATTTAGCTGGAATTCCCCTTGCTCCTACTTCTACGGCATAGAGTTTAACCACATAGCCATTTGTGGTTAACTCATTGGTCAAGTCAAAGTATTTATTTGTCTTCATGGCGTGGTCCTTCGGTATGTTGGTCTCCCACGGCACCGTCAGCTCCACGAGCACCGCACGCCTGTGTATCCTCGAAAACAGGAATATGTCGGGTCTGGATGACGAGCCACATACATCCTCCGGGATTTTGTAGTGTTTTTCATACGTGTCTGAGAGTATTGTCCAATCGGCGGCAGCCATCAAAATTGAGTATGGCTTTTGAGGTACTTTCTTTGAACAGCTTTCCTTTACAAACGCAATGTCATTTCTTTTGTTTGTGGTTAATCCCTTTTTCGCTCTCGCTACCGCCAAACTGCCAGCCTCACGTATGATTTCCAATATCCTATCGTGTCAGCGTGAGTAATGACCCCGGTCTAGTAACGTCCTACAACCTACCAGCAGGTGCCTGGCAGTTCCAATAGCTTCTCCACATGCATTACATGTTTTATCTGTGGCTTTCCCCCATCTGACCAGATTACTTTGGTCGGGGAGGGTCAATTGAAACGCGTTAAAGCTTTATTAGGGTTCCGTACCCACAGGGTAAAAACGAGACCCTGTTCATAAGACTTCGCCGTCCGTCATGTATCTCAGGAACCGTGATAGCTAGAGTCGCCGCTATAACAACAAATACTTAAATCAGAAAAAAATAATAATTAAAAGTAGGGTTCCCATTATTTTGAGGAGGTCAAAAAGCGATCGTCCGCATGATGTTATCTTGACAGCGGATGACGTAGGAAAATTCGGGAAATGTTTAACTGGAAAAACGCGGAAGTGAGTTATTTCTGAATTTATTTCCAAGTTTGCTGCCAGGCTTTGAGATTGTTTCCTGTAAAGGTTAAAACACATGTCGACTTACCGTCACATTCACCAACAATTTGGAAGATACGAAAACTGACGGACATACCTTTGATGAACGACTTGACGAAGAAAATAATATCACGAGTAATAATTATTTACTAGATAACGCTCGCAGCTTCGCCTACGTTGTGAACTAGGTTCCCGTTCCAAATTCTTCTTGCAACATGCTCCTGGGATAAAAAGTAGCCTTATGTTAGTCTAGCTAGACTAAAATCTATTTATTATTATTATATTTTTGTACCATATCTTAGCCAGATCCGTACTACCGATGGAGCGTCATTGAGAAACAGACATCCATACATCTCACATACATCCACTTTTATAATATTACAACTGCAATAACAACCCCTCCCCCTCTTGAATGCAATTCGTGCTACCGACGACGGCGGCCATGTCGTGTTCATCGATTGTATTTCTGTCAGGAAAGCACAAAAAAGTGCAGAAGCACAAGAAGCCATAGGTCGTAGCAAACTCGATTTTTTATGCTTGGTGAAATGTGCACAGTCCTATCATCTTGAAAGTGCAGCAGAACGTTGCGATACGGCACTCATGGCGTCGGGTCAGACTCTCATAAAACCGGCTAAACTCGTCTTATCAGAGCAGGGATAGGCCCGGTTTTATTTAATTTTTTTTGGAAGCCCTTATGGATGCCATGTCGAACTCCTACATGCTAGATCCCGATGGTACCATACAATCTGCCTACGGCCGATAGTCCTAGACAACCCCTCGGAAGGATGTCTCAAGATATAACCCGGAATGATACTCTGTCTTCCAAATAAAAGTACCTTTAAAAAAGCATTTGTGGCGGTTGTCCCACTCTTAAATAGAACTAGCCCGGCTGATTTTAAAGGGCCCTTTTCAAATAGAGGGGGGTAAAACGTGATTCAAATGAATATAAAGTCAGATCATTATATTCATAAAATAGGAGTATAATATCATCACAGTGTATATTCAGTTGAACGATTCTAGCTCTTTATTAACGTTCATTAGTATACTATTTAAGGTATAACGAACCGTTTGTTTGTTTGAACAGAGGTTGTGAATTATTTTGTTGTTGTAGGTATTTGATTTTGTTGTTGATTGTTGACAAGCATACAAGAGTAATAATTTTATAAGCGTGGATATTTGGAACACTATGCCAACGTACCTGTTTCCCTCCTCTTACTACCACGGATTTTTTAAGCGCAGAGTCAGGTACATCGTTGCACCTTCAACTTAAGGGTAACTGTCAATAGTCATCGTCTTGTAAACTGTGAGAGTGGCACACGATGTCGCCATGAAATCGGCTTAGTACTTTCTGACATTATTCTGCTTGTTGAGTCCTTTCATTTGATACCCATATTGATGTGATTAATAATAAATAAATTATTCGCCATTTTGTAGCGGCGGCCATCTTGAATTTATAAAGATAATGAATAAACATAATTGTATTGTCATCAAAATCCGAAGTGTATACAAAATTTCATATTAATCGGTTGACAGGAAGAGGGTGAAATTTGAATTACTAAATTTGACCCAAGAATAAATAATAAAACAAACGGGGTGAGCTAAATAAAACCGTTTAAAAACAAAGTTATTTTCGTATCACGAAGCTTTTTATCGAGATAAATTTCTCCACAAAATTAGTTCACTTCAACTGTCGATACCACAACACCCCAATGTAATCAGTATTCCAATTTCTACATTCTGTTGTTTTATATTATCAAACGAAGCAAAGGAAAATTATTTGGAGTTCCAAAAAAATATGGTACGGAATTTGAATTGCCTTAGAATTTTTGGATTGACAGTTTTATAAACATGTTCAGTTTTGCATCAATCTGTAACGTGTTCAACGTGTTTATTATTCTTATTAGTTTGGTTTTAAACATTTTTTACATAATTTATTATAAACCTACGTTTTGGTATTTTTGGCCTAACATATAAGCTGGTAAATTAAAAAATTTAAAAGAGACCGTATTCTTAGCATTCCATGGATTCTCCGTGCGGGCGCCGGGTCCATAGCGTGGCACAGGGGGGAACACCCCGACGGCGTCTGGGACTTGCGACCCATTCGAGTAGGTTTAGGGTGGCCACCTTACTATGTGCATTAACGATCACCTTCCACCGTCAACAATGTTCCCCCCCCCTGCCCAACCAGATTTGGTAAGATCCTATCAATGCCGCTTTGGATACGCGTTTTAGTAAAGAGCTTACTGAAGCTCTTGGCAATCTAAGGTCCTTAAATAAATTATACAGGGATTTAGCTGGAATTCCCCTTGCTCCTACTTCTACGGCATAGAGTTTAACCACATAGCCATTTGTGGTTAACTCATTGGTCAAGTCAAAGTATTTATTTGTCTTCATGGCGTGGTCCTTCGGTATGTTGGTCTCCCACGGCACCGTCAGCTCCACGAGCACCGCACGCCTGTGTATCCTCGAAAACAGGAATATGTCGGGTCTGGATGACGAGGCACATACATCCTCCGGGATTTTGTAGTGTTTTTCATACGTGTCTGAGAGTATTGTCCAATCGGCGGCAGCCATCAAAATTGAGTATGGCTTTTGAGGTACTTTCTTTGAACAGCCTTCCTTTACAAACGCAATGTCATTTCTTTTGTTTGTGGTTAATCCCTTTTTCGCTCTCGCTACCGCCAAACTGCCAGCCTCACGTATGATTTCCAATATCCTATCGTGTCAGCGTGAGTAATGACCCCGGTCTAGTAACGTCCTACAACCTACCAGCAGGTGCCTGGCAGTTCCAATAGCTTCTCCACATGCATTACATGTTTTATCTGTGGCTTTCCCCCATCTGACCAGATTACTTTGGTCGGGGAGGGTCAATTGAAACGCGTTAAAGCTTTATTAGGGTTCCGTACCCACAGGGTAAAAACGAGACCCTGTTCATAAGACTTCGCCGTCCGTCATGTATCTCAGGAACCGTGATAGCTAGAGTCGCCGCTATAACAACAAATACTTAAATCAGAAAAAAATAATAATTAAAAGTAGGGTTCCCATTATTTTGAGGAGGTCAAAAAGCGATCGTCCGCATGATGTTATCTTGACAGCGGATGACGTAGGAAAATTCGGGAAATGTTTAACTGGAAAAACGCGGAAGTGAGTTATTTCTGAATTTATTTCCAAGTTTGCTGCCAGGCTTTGAGATTGTTTCCTGTAAAGGTTAAAACACATGTCGACTTACCGTCACATTCACCAACAATTTGGAAGATACGAAAACTGACGGACATACCTTTGATGAACGACTTGACGAAGAAAATAATATCACGAGTAATAATTATTTACTAGATAACGCTCGCAGCTTCGCCTACGTTGTGAACTAGGTTCCCGTTCCAAATTCTTCTTGCAACATGCTCCTGGGATAAAAAGTAGCCTTATGTTAGTCTAGCTAGACTAAAATCTATTTATTATTATTATATTTTTGTACCATATCTTAGCCAGATCCGTACTACCGATGGAGCGTCATTGAGAAACAGACATCCATACATCTCACAAACATCCACTTTTATAATATTACAACTGCAATAACAACCCCTCCCCCTCTTGAATGCAATTCGTGCTACCGACGACGGCGGCCATGTCGTGTTCATCGATTGTATTTCTGTCAGGAAAGCACAAAAAAGTGCAGAAGCACAAGAAGCCATAGGTCATAGCAAACTCGATTTTTTATGCTTGGTGAAATGTGCACAGGGTATACCGTCATAATACCAGAAATCATAATGCCTTTACATAAAATGCCTGAGCCCAAAATACCCGAAATCGAAATATCAATATTCAAAAGGCAAATATTTATAATATAAATAATTTAAAATGCCTTACGGTCGAATAACCGAAACCCAAAAAATAAATTTATCAAATACCTTATCCTAAAATGTTCAAACACAAAATACCTTTTTTTTAACATGATTTAAATCCTACATGGATGCTATATATCTGTGAATAGTTAACACCCCGACTCAGTATCCCGATTTGGATAGGTTAGGTTAGAAGACTAATAGATAGGTTAGCCTTAGCCTTCGTGGTTATTTTTTTTGATTTTTCGTTAGCCCACTGTAGTACTTTTGTAACTCTGAATCAAAGTGTTTTAACATGAGGTAAATCCTACATGGATACTATGACGGACTCCTACCGACTAAAAACCACACGTACCTATCCAATATAACAGCCTACAGTTGGGAGCCCCGGGTAAGCCCTCAGAAAGATACCCAAGGACCAACAGACCTACGGCTATAACTGCGAGGTTATAGCGATAAACTGGGTAGGTTATGGTTTATTTTTTTATATTCACATTGTATTCTATTTTCGGTATTTTAAATTAAGGATATTTGAAAATTTGCATTTTGAATTTTGATATAATAATTATTTGTATTTTAAGTTTAGACATTTTAGGGTAAGGTGAACTGAAATAAGGTATTTTGAATGTTAAGGTATTTCGAATTCGGGTATTTTGGTCTAATGCATTTTAAGTAAAGGCATTTTGATTTCTGGTATTTTAATATATAACCGTGCACAGTCCTATCATCTTGAAAGGGCAGCAGAACGTTGCGATACGGCACTCATGGCGTCGGGTCAGACTCTCATAAAACCGGCTAAACTCGTCTCATCAGAGCAGGGATAGGCCCGGTTTTATTTAATTTTTTTTGGAAGCCCTTATGGATGCCATGTCGAACTCCTACATGCTAGATCCCGATGGTACCATACAATCTGCCTACGGCCGATAGTCCTAGACAACCCCTCGGAAGGATGTCTCAAGATATAACCCGGAATGATACTCTGTCTTCCAAATAAAAGTACCTTTAAAAAAGCATTTGTGGCGGTTGTCCCACTCTTAAATAGAACTAGCCCGGCTGATTTTAAAGGGCCCTTTTCAAATAGAGGGGGGTAAAACGTGATTCAAATGAATATAAAGCCAGATCATTATATTCATAAAATAGGAGTATAATATCATCACAGTGTATATTCAGTTGAACGATTCTAGCTCTTTATTAACGTTCATTAGTATACTATTTAAGGTATAACGAACCGTTTGTTTGTTTGAACAGAGGTTGTGAATTATTTTGTTGTTGTAGGTATTTGATTTTGTTGTTGATTGTTGACAAGCATACAAGAGTAATAATTTTATAAGCGTGGATATTTGGAACACTATGCCAACGTACCTGTTTCCCTCCTCTTACTACCACGGATTTTTTAAGCGCAGAGTCAGGTACATCGTTGCACCTTCAACTTAAGGGTAACTGTCAATAGTCATCGTCTTGTAAACTGTGAGAGTGGCACACGATGTCGCCATGAAATCGGCTTAGTACTTTCTGACATTATTCTGCTTGTTGAGTCCTTTCATTTGATACCCATATTGATGTGATTAATAATAAATAAATTATTCGCCATTTTGTAGCGGCGGCCATCTTGAATTTATAAAGATAATGAATAAACATAATTGTATTGTCATCAAAATCCGAAGTGTATACAAAATTTCATATTAATCGGTTGACAGGAAGAGGGTGAAATTTGAATTACTAAATTTGACCCAAGAATAAATAATAAAACAAACGGGGTGAGCTAAATAAAACCGTTTAAAAACAAAGTTATTTTCGTATCACGAAGCTTTTTATCGAGATAAATTTCTCCACAAAATTAGTTCACTTCAACTGTCGATACCACAACACCCCAATGTAATCAGTATTCCAATTTCTACATTCTGTTGTTTTATATTATCAAACGAAGCAAAGGAAAATTATTTGGAGTTCCAAAAAAATATGGTACGGAATTTGAATTGCCTTAGAATTTTTGGATTGACAGTTTTATAAACATGTTCAGTTTTGCATCAATCTGTAACGTGTTCAACGTGTTTATTATTCTTATTAGTTTGGTTTTAAACATTTTTTACATAATTTATTATAAACCTACGTTTTGGTATTTTTGGCCTAACATATAAGCTGGTAAATTAAAAAATTTAAAAGAGACCGTATTCTTAGCATTCCATGGATTCTCCGTGCGGGCGCCGGGTCCATAGCGTGGCACAGGGGGGAACACCCCGACGGCGTCTGGGACTTGCGACCCATTCGAGTAGGTTTAGGGTGGCCACCTTACTATGTGCATTAACGATCACCTTCCACCGTCAACAATGTTCCCCCCCCCTGCCCAACCAGATTTGGTAAGATCCTATCAATGCCGCTTTGGATACGCGTTTTAGTAAAGAGCTTACTGAAGCTCTTGGCAATCTAAGGTCCTTAAATAAATTATACAGGGATTTAGCTGGAATTCCCCTTGCTCCTACTTCTACGGCATAGAGTTTAACCACATAGCCATTTGTGGTTAACTCATTGGTCAAGTCAAAGTATTTATTTGTCTTCATGGCGTGGTCCTTCGGTATGTTGGTCTCCCACGGCACCGTCAGCTCCACGAGCACCGCACGCCTGTGTATCCTCGAAAACAGGAATATGTCGGGTCTGGATGACGAGGCACATACATCCTCCGGGATTTTGTAGTGTTTTTCATACGTGTCTGAGAGTATTGTCCAATCGGCGGCAGCCATCAAAATTGAGTATGGCTTTTGAGGTACTTTCTTTGAACAGCCTTCCTTTACAAACGCAATGTCATTTCTTTTGTTTGTGGTTAATCCCTTTTTCGCTCTCGCTACCGCCAAACTGCCAGCCTCACGTATGATTTCCAATATCCTATCGTGTCAGCGTGAGTAATGACCCCGGTCTAGTAACGTCCTACAACCTACCAGCAGGTGCCTGGCAGTTCCAATAGCTTCTCCACATGCATTACATGTTTTATCTGTGGCTTTCCCCCATCTGACCAGATTACTTTGGTCGGGGAGGGTCAATTGAAACGCGTTAAAGCTTTATTAGGGTTCCGTACCCACAGGGTAAAAACGAGACCCTGTTCATAAGACTTCGCCGTCCGTCATGTATCTCAGGAACCGTGATAGCTAGAGTCGCCGCTATAACAACAAATACTTAAATCAGAAAAAAATAATAATTAAAAGTAGGGTTCCCATTATTTTGAGGAGGTCAAAAAGCGATCGTCCGCATGATGTTATCTTGACAGCGGATGACGTAGGAAAATTCGGGAAATGTTTAACTGGAAAAACGCGGAAGTGAGTTATTTCTGAATTTATTTCCAAGTTTGCTGCCAGGCTTTGAGATTGTTTCCTGTAAAGGTTAAAACACATGTCGACTTACCGTCACATTCACCAACAATTTGGAAGATACGAAAACTGACGGACATACCTTTGATGAACGACTTGACGAAGAAAATAATATCACGAGTAATAATTATTTACTAGATAACGCTCGCAGCTTCGCCTACGTTGTGAACTAGGTTCCCGTTCCAAATTCTTCTTGCAACATGCTCCTGGGATAAAAAGTAGCCTTATGTTAGTCTAGCTAGACTAAAATCTATTTATTATTATTATATTTTTGTACCATATCTTAGCCAGATCCGTACTACCGATGGAGCGTCATTGAGAAACAGACATCCATACATCTCACAAACATCCACTTTTATAATATTACAACTGCAATAACAACCCCTCCCCCTCTTGAATGCAATTCGTGCTACCGACGACGGCGGCCATGTCGTGTTCATCGATTGTATTTCTGTCAGGAAAGCACAAAAAAGTGCAGAAGCACAAGAAGCCATAGGTCATAGCAAACTCGATTTTTTATGCTTGGTGAAATGTGCACAGGGTATACCGTCATAATACCAGAAATCATAATGCCTTTACATAAAATGCCTGAGCCCAAAATACCCGAAATCGAAATATCAATATTCAAAAGGCAAATATTTATAATATAAATAATTTAAAATGCCTTACGGTCGAATAACCGAAACCCAAAAAATAAATTTATCAAATACCTTATCCTAAAATGTTCAAACACAAAATACCTTTTTTTTAACATGATTTAAATCCTACATGGATGCTATATATCTGTGAATAGTTAACACCCCGACTCAGTATCCCGATTTGGATAGGTTAGGTTAGAAGACTAATAGATAGGTTAGCCTTAGCCTTCGTGGTTATTTTTTTTGATTTTTCGTTAGCCCACTGTAGTACTTTTGTAACTCTGAATCAAAGTGTTTTAACATGAGGTAAATCCTACATGGATACTATGACGGACTCCTACCGACTAAAAACCACACGTACCTATCCAATATAACAGCCTACAGTTGGGAGCCCCGGGTAAGCCCTCAGAAAGATACCCAAGGACCAACAGACCTACGGCTATAACTGCGAGGTTATAGCGATAAACTGGGTAGGTTATGGTTTATTTTTTTATATTCACATTGTATTCTATTTTCGGTATTTTAAATTAAGGATATTTGAAAATTTGCATTTTGAATTTTGATATAATAATTATTTGTATTTTAAGTTTAGACATTTTAGGGTAAGGTGAACTGAAATAAGGTATTTTGAATGTTAAGGTATTTCGAATTTGGGTATTTTGGTCTAATGCATTTTAAGTAAAGGCATTTTGATTTCTGGTATTTTAATATATAACCGTGCACAGTCCTATCATCTTGAAAGGGCAGCAGAACGTTGCGATACGGCACTCATGGCGTCGGGTCAGACTCTCATAAAACCGGCTAAACTCGTCTCATCAGAGCAGGGATAGGCCCGGTTTTATTTAATTTTTTTTGGAAGCCCTTATGGATGCCATGTCGAACTCCTACATGCTAGATCCCGATGGTACCATACAATCTGCCTACGGCCGATAGTCCTAGACAACCCCTCGGAAGGATGTCTCAAGATATAACCCGGAATGATACTCTGTCTTCCAAATAAAAGTACCTTTAAAAAAGCATTTGTGGCGGTTGTCCCACTCTTAAATAGAACTAGCCCGGCTGATTTTAAAGGGCCCTTTTCAAATAGAGGGGGGTAAAACGTGATTCAAATGAATATAAAGCCAGATCATTATATTCATAAAATAGGAGTATAATATCATCACAGTGTATATTCAGTTGAACGATTCTAGCTCTTTATTAACGTTCATTAGTATACTATTTAAGGTATAACGAACCGTTTGTTTGTTTGAACAGAGGTTGTGAATTATTTTGTTGTTGTAGGTATTTGATTTTGTTGTTGATTGTTGACAAGCATACAAGAGTAATAATTTTATAAGCGTGGATATTTGGAACACTATGCCAACGTACCTGTTTCCCTCCTCTTACTACCACGGATTTTTTAAGCGCAGAGTCAGGTACATCGTTGCACCTTCAACTTAAGGGTAACTGTCAATAGTCATCGTCTTGTAAACTGTGAGAGTGGCACACGATGTCGCCATGAAATCGGCTTAGTACTTTCTGACATTACTTCTAACATTCGAAAACAAAATCTTTACCTCTTCCTTTATAGAAGCGTTGGTAGCCTCACTTGCCGATACAGACAAACAATATAGTTACACACATCCAAACATCACAAACTTTCACATTTATGATATTAGCAGAATTTCTGATATCACGAGAGAGAAAAAAAATCATCATAATTCGTATAGGCAGAGATATTAAATACGTATCATTAGCTCCCCAAATATTTGGCGGTAATGTCATGTTCAACCTTCGCAATAAGATAGATGATAGCAATCTTAGCTCGTTAATAAGCATACAAAATGGAGGACGGATTTGTGTACTTAAACATTTTTGAGTAGAAAATAATATGTCCTTTAATTTGTAAATCACACTCATTCTAATACCGTTTGTAAAATTTCAACAGCCGGCAGTCACAACCTGTCACTGTCATCACCTATATTACGAGGGACATAAAACTATAAACTATAAGGTGAAATGTAGGCGTATACTATGCCTCTGCCTCCCTCTTCGGGGATAAAGAAGTGACTATAGTATATATGTATGAAAAAAACTCCTGGTACAGGAAAGTCTCGCGAAAATAATATAAAGGAGTAAATAAAAGATAACATCATCTAAGTAAGTAAACAAACTGGATTCCGATCTTTTGCAAACAGTCGCAATGCTTTTACGTAACTTTTAGATAACTTTCTACCTAATCTCTGATTATACTCAATGCTTGTATTCGAAAAGAACTCATTATTCGATAATGGGTATCAAATTAGTGAACTCTCGATTCTCTTTTTAGGGTTCCGTACCAAAATAGTAAAAACGGGACACTGGGATTTTGCTGTCTGTTCATGTATCCATCTGTCTATCACAGTGGTTCCCAAACTTATTTTGTCGACTGCCCACTTTGAGAATAAAAATTTTTTTAGCGCCCCCATTTTTTCACCTTTTATGGCCTTATAAAGCCTTTATGGCACCCTGTCATAGCCGGAGCGCCATCCGTAGCAACTGAAACTTAGATGAATTAAAAAGGGAAGATACGGTACGTTCTAACACATTGTACTAAAAAATAGCTCGCACATAACTACACACAAATACTCACTCACACATTGTCTTGTAATTAATAAAGATGCGCGAAAGTGACATCAATATAATGACTTAGAACAAGAAGCGATCGCTTACCCGCTCTAGCTCTCGTGTGAGTTCGTAAAAGCTTCGACATTCTTCGTGGACACCGAGTGCCGGTACCCGACAACCGATGCAGTACCGTCAGCATGTTTCCAGATTGTGGTAAATCGACTTAAAATATATTTTCGGGTCAATATGTATTTGACACTTTGGGACTAAATAAAAAAGACGTGTTATTTCATTTACCAAAAGAGCTTCTATTTAAGAGTACATATGACGCTAATCAGTTAAAAGAAGATAGCAGATATACGTTTGAGCGAACAAGAAAATTGTTCGTTTTTAACGACATAAATTAATTATATAACGTAATTGTAACCATTAGGAAAAAATGGAGTTGTGGCAAATAAAGATTTTAATGTTTTATTTCTTACAAAGAAATTATATTGTAAAACCAACTTTAAACTTATGAAACACAACTTAAAATATAACGAGATCGAGGTATTTTCAACAAAAAATCCATCGAAAATTTTAGCAGTAATCGTGTTTTTAGCTTAGAGCATAATTACAATCTGAATCCGATCTTTGCTTTCGTAAAATAAGGATTCATTTGTCTTTTACGATCTCGTTATTTGGAAATCTAAAACCAAAATAATTAACTTGCATAGGTACCTAATCTTATCTTAATCTTAATATATGTATAAAACAAAGACGGGTTTGTTACAACATTTATAACTCAAGAACGGCCGTACCGATTTGGCTGAAAATTGGTGGGGAGGTAGCTTATAACCAGGAGACAGACATAGAATACTTTTTATCCCGTTTGACCTCGCTTTTTTTTCGCTTTTTTGGTCGATTCACTATTCTGCTGGCGACGTACACCGGTAGTCCACGTCCTATGCATGAATATGCGCAATTTCTACAATAATGCGACGGGAAACATCTATCGTTAACGAAATTATTCTGACGGGAGTAAATGCGACGGTAACGGGTGATTTACTCTCTTATGTGACGCATACGAAGTTGCGCGGGTCAGCCAGTTATGTATAAAATCACTCTATTTCATTTCTTTAATAATAAAAAAAAATATAAAAACACGAATCACTGTTTCTTTTAATAATGAGATAATGAATTAATTACACAACTTAGCATGGCGACCGTACCTTCGTGTCGAATTTGACGCCGAATGTACGTCGAGCCGTCATCGTTGACACTATACATTGTATCCTTTTCTCTCTCGTAAAATTTCGTACGTTTGTCTCACTTTCGGTTATATTCGTATACTAGTGACAAATAATTTTAAAAATTAAAGATTTAATTTAATTTATTAGGTACTTATGAATGAAAAGTAATCTCTTGTGTTATGTTTTTGCTTCTTGAGTGATTTGAGCACTTTCTTAACACACATACAGGCATATTTGTTCCTTATCACGGGTTTTTTCGGCACTTGAGAGAAGAGAACTACACATGTACGCGCTTCGGTCGTTCGACGTCCACTAAACCCTACTAAGTCCAATGGCTCAGTTTAGCTTGCCCATGCAAATGCGTGTGTAACGTATCTTCCCTTTTTAATTCATCTAAGAACTGAAATCATATTTTTCAAAGGAATCTCTTTCTCATCGCAAAACTTTTCCAATGTATTGAATATGGTTTCTCCTTTTGTATTGGTCTCTAAATTTCTAGCAAATAATAGTTCTTCACATATTTTCTCATCTTTAATAAACCTCACGTAAGACAACAACAATGCTTCATTAGTTGGTAAAGTGGACTCATCGAGCTGAATTGAGAATTGACTTGTCCTCAGGTGATCGCACAATGATTCTTCAATGTTTTCAGCCATTTCATCAATTCGTCTTTGCACAGAATTATTACTCAAAGGAATTTTTCGGATAATATCTGCGGCCGGTTTATGAAGCACAGTAGTTATTACTTCATTTATTGCTGGCAATATTAACTCTTCTCCGATGTTATGTGGTTTGCCTTTTTGAGCAATTAACAAAGAGATATTGTACGAAGCTCGAAGTCCGTCGTCATTTTGCTTAGCAGCCGCCGAAAATAGTTTTACTACACTTGACTGAGTATTATGCTTCTTCTCTAGGTCTTGAAAATATGCTACATTCTTGTCTTTCTTATCTGGATGCATTTTATTCAAATGATCTTGCAGCCTTGAAGGCTTCATTGCTTCATTCAAAAATGTTTTTAGACATAGAAGACACAAAGGCGACGATCGGTTTGTGGGATTTTCTAAACATCCGAATTTAATATATTCCGCAGAGTATTGCCGTCTCTTCTTTTTTACTTCGGACATTGTTTTGCTTTGAGAAATACGTTCAACTTCGCGAGTAGAGGAGGCGTAAGTACTGCTCATCTATTGCGCGCGAGACCACAAATGAAAATAAAATAAATATTACATTGTTTATATAGGAATGCTTAAGCAGCACGCACCGACAGGAATAAAACAAACATGCATAAACTCGTTTATCTCATTCGACGCTCAATCGTACTCAACAAGTCCGAACAAGCATTCAATGAACCAGCCGACTGATACAGGAATGCACAATTCGGGTTATTTAACAAAAACTTGTTAAAACATGATAGACTTAAGCAGCACGCACCGACAGGAATAAAACAAACATGCATAAACTCGTTTATCTCATTCGACGCTCAATCGTACTCAACAAGTCCGAACAAGCATTCAATGAACCAGCCGACTGATACAGGAATGCACAATTCGGGTTATTTAACAAAAACTTGTTAAAACATGATAGATATCTACGAGTACTAATAACTATTAATTTTTTCTATATTAAATAAAATAGGACAGATATATTATGAACTACGCGAAGAGAAATATAGAACCGAGTTTGAGCAATCTTTTAATTCATATTAGTTGATGTTCACAAGTTGTTGTTGAGAGTCGAGAGCTTTTGCAGTTGTTGTTTAAGAGGCCTCTTAGCTAAATAAAGTTACAAATCACCCCCCGCCCGCCCGCCTCTACACAACGCCCCCATTTTCTTCTGGGTCTCTTACCGCCCCCCTTGAGACCTGCAGCGCCCACAAGGGAGCGTTATCGCCCACTTTGGGAAAGACTGGTCTATCACCAGGTTGTATCTCATGAACCATGATTTTGTTGCCGCTTCATCAAATACTAAAAATAGAAAAAAAATTTAGTGATTTTGTTATCATTTTTTGGTACGTGGTTCTGTGTGTGAATTCAACTCGCTTTGTCGAATTTTTCCTATTTACTCTTTATTCGATATGATCTTTACAAAATAAACATTTATAAGCCATAGAAGTTTGGGGTCTATTTCAAAGGACTTAATTATGCATATAATTCCCACTTGCATGTTCATATTTATCAACACAAATGCACTTGACCTGATAACTACACAAATATTGAGTCGAACGTAAATCTAGTAAGTCAATACCTAACTTGGAACAGAGCCAGCTGTTGACCTCGTTTACCAATTTCTGCAACAAATAGTGACACTTATTTTTTTTTTATGAACTGAATGCTCTTTTCCGTGTTATAAATGGAGCAACAATGAAAGTATGGGTTAGTTTTAAAGATTCCTGACTGTTTCATTAAAAATATTTACAAGTGATAATAGATAATTTGATTCAGACGGAAATTTAAACATGTTACATTGGCAAAGTTTTCTCATAAATGCTTAAAGCAGCTTGAAAATGCCCTTTTCAAATCTCGGGACATCCTTTATAAGGCTAATCTGGAGCATTCAAGCACCGTAGGCATTAGGGCATTGTGTGATTTTATTCGGTATGAGTCCGGCATAGCAGCCATTAATAATTTGCACACGTAAAAAAAGGAAAAAAAAGACTGAAGGCACTTATTCAAGGTTACTTCAGTTCCAACATAAAGGTAATTAATTTACTAGCTGTTCGGCTTCGACCGCGTAAAAGTCGTTATCGCGTAAAACCATAACCCTCCATTTGCGTAGTCGGTAAAAAGTAGCCTATGTCCTTCCCAGGGCCTCGAACTATTCCTACACAAAATTTCAAATTAATCGCTACTGCCGTTTAGGCACGAAAGCGTAACAAACAGACAGACAGACAGAGTTACTTTCGCATTTATAATATTAGTAGGGATAAAAAAAAATTGCAAAAAATCAGGTTTGTTGTATGGAACTTAAACATTATTATTGTATTATTTTGGTTTTGTTATAGCGGCAACATAAACACATAATCTGTGAAAATTTCAGCCCTCTAGCTATCACCGTTCATGAGATACAGTCTCGTGACGGACAGACAGACAGACGGACGGCGAAGTCACATGAACGGGGTCCCGTTTTTTACCCTTTGGGTACGGAACCCTAAAAAGCTCCTATTAGTAGCGTATTGTTTGTAAAAGGTATTCGTATGAAGCAATTATGTTAATTTAATAACCATACTAAAAAACTTTTCTCTTTTGGCCCTAAAATCACTGTTTTATGACATTACATTATACATGGGATGAGTGCGCAAAACTATATACATACATATTTTTACATACATATTTTATACCTACATATTTTTTTGACCGCTATTACAGAAATTTATGACATTTTGCCCAACTTTATTACAAAGCACCCGAATATTGATAAGTTATATCGGTTTACATCTGTCAAAGAAACGATGGAACAAACGAGTTCTGAAGTGGAGACCGCGACTTGGGAAACGTGGGGTAGGACGACGCCCCCACCCAATGGACCGACAACCTGACAATCCTGGATACGGAAGGCGCAGGGTCTTAGTTTGTGGCGTAGGCAAATTGGGAGAGGTGGACGTCCAGCAGCAGACAGGCATAGGCGGATTTGATTGATTGATATCGTTATTACCAGCACAGGCGCGCTGTGATTTTAGTTGGTATTAGTCTGAGATATGTTCCCCTTCAATATTCCTGTCAATGTTCTCCTTCAATATATATTCCAACTAGCTGACCCGCGCAACTTCGTTTGCGCTACATAAGAGAGAGTATTACCTGTTCCCGTCGCATTTACTCCCGTCGCGTTGCGTTTACTCCCGTAGCGTCTCGTCGTTAATATTCAATACTACGTGAGAGAGAGAGAGAGAGAGAGAGAGAAAGGTTTCTCGTCGTGCATATTTTTTACATAACTAAATTTTGACAAACCTAAATATTTTTTTAAAAATTTCAAAGGGAATAAATTTTATTTTATTTATTTTATTTTACTTTAAATATTTACGCAGCACACGCAACGAAGCTCTCAAAAGGAATAACTTTTCCCCCGTTTTAGAAACATTTACTATTACTGCTCCGCTCCTATTCGTTGTAGCGTGATGCTATATAGCCTATGACACTCCACAATAACGTAGCTTTCTATTGGTGAAAGAAATTTTAAAATCGGTTCTGTAGATCCCGAGATTACCCCTTACAATTTAACAAACACACAAACTTTACTTCTTTATAATATTAGTATAGATAAGATTTCCACTATAGTTAATTACATGCTGTAGCCCTCGGCTGTGACGTACTACTAACCCAGTTCTGAGCAGAGCAGCAGAGCTTATCGAGTACGAACAATACCGTGTGAAATTTTGTCCGCGATCTCTTATCAAATGGTAACTTATTTAGAAAATAGTAAGTAGCATATATTGTGTCATTCCAGACTATAATCTATCCCTATAACAATTTCTAGATCCGCTCTGCTGTGAGAGCGAGAAAAAGTAAGTGTGCTTTTCCCCCAGAGCCCGTGTGGCGACGCGCCCCGTGTAGCGACGGGAAAGAGGACAAAATATCGCTACTCCATCTCATCCCGAGAGTGTCGTAAGAGGTGACTAAGAGAACAGTTTCGCAAAACAATTTATTGCGTAGATAAAGAAAACCCGAACTAAAATCCGGTTGTCAGTAAGATGACAATCGTGAAGGCCTTATGGGCTTGAAAAATTTCAACTGGGGGTCGTCACGCCCTGCGCCTGTCTATGCTACGTCGCGTACGGATGCGTTTGAAATTCACCAATCAAGTTCATCGATCAGACAATCTGACTTAGCGGTGTTGGACCAACCGAATATGGATTAGGTATTCCCTAGTAGCTCCGAGCAAGAAGTCCCGTGGCGGAACTCGTGAGACTTTTGTTCCCAATGGTTTGTTGCAAGTTAATTTATCAATTTAAAAGAAAATGAAGATCAACAAAGTCAATGAAAATCAGTGATAAAACAAAAGACTATCGTCAAGGACATAAGGTCGAAAATTGCTTGAAAAGGAAATAATAAAACGCCTAAAAATCTTTTTCTACATCTCAGTCACGTAATGCCTTTTCTATTCATGAAGGTAAATGTGGTCTTTCTTTATTTTATTCTTTTGTACATTTTTATGCGTGTAAAGGACATTTTTAATGTAATTTATGCACATTTTTGCATGAATATCAGTTTGGAGTGCTGCTTTCGTATTTTGTTTTAAGGGTTCCGGACCCAAAGAGTAAAAACTGGACCCTATTTATCAGACTTCGTTGTCTGTCTATTGGTCCGTCTGTCGGTCCGTCACGAGGCTGTATCTCAGGAACCGTGATAGCAACGGAGCTGAAATGTTCATAGATGATGTATTTTTGTTGCCGCTATAACAGCAAATACTAAAATAATAAAAAAATAAAGGTGGGCTCTCATACAACAATCAAGATTATTTTTCCGTTTTGGTACGAAACGCACCGTACTCGAGTTCAACTTTTCAGATGTAGTATAGTCTAGTCTGTAGTGTAGTATAGTCTAGTATAGTCTAGAATGAAGAATTGAGTTTGTTTCTGTGAACATTTCACATTTCACAATGGTGACTTTATTACCATGTCGATATGAACAGGATCCTTTCAAACCACCATTACGGCTTGCATACATATTTTTAATGTAGAACAATACAAGATACTCGAAAGCTACTAAATATTATGTTACGGGAACGCTAAAACATATGATAAATGCCACTTTAGGCTATTCTACCGCCAAAAACAGTGCTAAGAACACTCTTTTTACCTTTCTAAATATCAAATTTGTTAACTTTATCGGTAAGCCAGCTTTTGAGATATTATCTTTATCGGTTAGCCAGCTTTTGAGATATTATCTCAAAAGCTGGCTAACCGATAAAGTTAACACATTTGATATTTAGAAAGGTAAAAAGAGTGATCAAATGCACTCACGACTCTACAAGCATTACTTTAGCACGATTGTTGACACATAGAACCAAATTTGCAAACACAACGTATCTCATACGTGTATCACACCCGATCAATCATGTCGATGCTTGCCTTGTTTGCCCCCTTTATAAGGTTCTATACATATGCGTAGATTGATGTCTGTACAAGTTTATGTTAGAATGGCTAATACGTCTCGACTTTGTGTAAGTATATACTTCTACATAATACATCTACACTTCTACACTAATATTATTAAGAGGAAAAACTTGTATTTTTGTGTGTGTATGTTTGTAATGAATAAACTCGAAATCTATTGCGCCGCTTTCAAATTTTCTTTCACCATTGGAAAGCTACATTCACCCTAAGAAACTAAAAAGGCTATATTTTATTTCCCTATTCCCACGGAAACGAGAGCTACGCGGATGAAACCGCGGAACGTCCGCTAGTATATTAGAAGGAAAGGAAAGTTGTTTCTTTGTAATCACTAAACTTTTTAACTAAAACATAGCCGATTGAAAAAAAAGTGTGTGCGTGTAAACCTTTACGCGCGATTGAAGTAAAACTTCTTTGCCATTAACGTTATATTAATATCATTCATTCGAATTACGAATTTTGAATGAAACGTAGTTTCCGCTATTCAAAATTCAATTAGTACCTAAGCGTTACTTTCGTCAGAAAAAAAATGTGAGATACTCCCTAGTCGCGCCTAAAAAAGTTTTACTTCAAAAAATCTTGTACTTCCAGAAAACTAAAATAATGTGAAGTAATATAAGGTTAGGAATTGTATCATCACGTACCAAGGAAAAACCCCATAACAAGCCTTGTTTAAGCATTTCGAAAATATTTATTTTCGTTGAGGAAATAAGCAATTTCTGACAAAAAAAAATTTGGCGTTATTTTTCCATACACAAGGTTCAATGACTCTGACTTTGAACATAATATATTTATGTTGCCTGCGACAAATATAAAATACAATATTACATTTTCGTTATTGCTACAATAAAAACCAATTCAACCCTTTATGTATTTTGGGGAGACGTAAAATTGACTCAGTTGAACTTTACTCAGCAATTTTGAAAATAAATAAATATGCCGCACCCTGGATATACTGTATATTATTAGCATGAATGTTGTCTTTACATTAATTGCCATGAGGATTTCTTTACATAAATCGAGGCGGAGGATAAAACGTGACGGAGACAAGGAGAACACAACTAGTACTATTTCTAACGAGTGGAGCCGCGTGCGTTATTTGGTGAAAAATAAAACATGGCGCTTTCAATATCAAGTTTTTTACATAACGATGACTAAGTGAATAGAAGATAATACGTAAAAGTGTTCGTGGCACTTGTAAAGATCGAACTTCATCAAGTAAATGGCAAAGTTTTGCCCAAGTTCTTGAATAAATTTGGCAATTTTTTTTGACAGAATCTCACTGAAGTCTCTCAAAGTTATTCTTTAATCTCGGTTCAGTGAATATTACCGCAAAATTGATTTCTGGGTGGCGTTTTGCGGCCTCAAATAATTTTATTGGTTTCATTTTTTGGTCTTTTTAGAGTTCCGCGCCCAAAGGGTGAAAAGCGGGACTCTATCGTGAGACTTCGTCTGTCTGTCTGTTTGTCCATCATGAGGCTGTATCTCAGGAACCATGATAGCTAGAGGGCTGAAATTGTCACAGATGATATATTTTTGTTGCCGCTATAACAACAAACACTAAAATCAACAACAAGTGTAAAATCAGAAAAAATCGTTAGCGACTGGGTCTCTTCGGAAGGATTTTCTACGAAAATTTTCAGGATCGAATCTGTCACGGTCACCCATCGCCGTCTGACCGTAGCGTAAGACGCAGTGATCATTTACAATTACAAGTTGTCACCGAGTTAGCACACAGAAAAACGTAGTTTCGAATGGGATATTTTTAAATGCACCTCTGTTTAATTTTTCTGCACACTAGGTAACTCCACTAATTTACTAAATGTAAACCAGAAAATTAAATGCTGTGCAACAAAACCATTATTGATTAACTAAACATGTCCTACTTAAAAAACTTAAATATTACTCAGAACGATATGACCTTTTTAATCGAATTTACCACAAAAATGTGGTTCATACATCGAATATATGATTTGTGAAACAGAAATACGAATTGCATATCAAAAATACTAACTTGCACTCTAAATAGTACTATCTTATAACGGAATAGGTTAGACTTTTATTTTTTTGATCAATAAATTTTAATTTTGTAGAGGTGACTGATTAAATTGAGGTTTTACTAAGAATAAACGATGTTCCTAAAAGTAAATTAGGCGATAGATTTCCTTAAAAAAGTTTAATATTTTTGTTGAACAATAAAATTTTTAGATATACTGTTCTGATAAAGGTTATTCGTTTAGTAAAACAGTTCTGCAAATACCATTAGACAGTATAATGAATTTGGTTTATTTAGTGTGCATAATTGGTGTGCAAGTCAGTATTTTTGGTTTAACTTTGAAATATTTTGTTCGGAAAAAGGGAATAAACAGATATCGATTTAAATACATGCCTTAACGAATATGGTTTGACATATGATTAGGATTCAACTGTCAGTTAGCTGTCAGAAATCGAAACCAAATATAAATCCAATTTATTTGCAAATTGGACTTTTTGCAATACCGCGTACCTATAGGATTATCGTCAAATTTAAAAAATCGCGTGATTGTTATCTAGGACTGTAAACTACGGGGGTCCAAAGACGGTGAGAAGGATAATACTGCTTGACCTATGTTTTACTAGAAGCCCTGTGCGTTGGAAAGGTCAAAGTCGTTTGGTTATTAGTTAAAATCACCTCGCGAACGAGTTCGCGGGCAAAAGATCGTGTGTAAAAATAATATACACGCGTAGGTATTATATTTTCCTCTCTCAACATCTCTTTCAGACCTATTGGAAGAGATTTCCATAGAAATTATTACTTATAAAACAATAACGTTATCATCTTTGTCATTCTAACAATTTATGCGAAAAAAGCTATTTTGACAGCATCAGCAGCTTTGATAATTTTTCTCCCCTTGAATATCGCCCCTGCGAGTTTTTGTTTTCGCTAAGGCGGCTTAAGGTATTTTTCTCGCCAAGTGTAAGGGTATGTAACTGACAGTAATGGTTGCTGATGCGATGGGTACTCTTTGATTGTAATACATTTCTCAGATTCTACACAGATTTTCATTATTTGTTTCAGATCACATCATCGCTATTTGAAAATCATCAAAAAGCAGGTGATATTTTGTGCTTTTTAGTCAATAAAGTGTAAAACTGTACGAAATACTGTGAAGTGGTAGCATTTACCAGCAACACCTACCACAACAATTACTTAATTTAGCAGAAAAGTGTCTCTGTTTTATTATTTGTTGTTGACTCTTCGTCTATAATTTCAATTCCCAATTTTATCTCTATAGATAGAATTGGGGCTAATTGCCTGTACTATAGTGGGCTATCGGGCTATGTCCGGTTGACCGGACTACAATTAATATCTCTGTGAAACAGTGATCGGACCATTTATTTTTCTGTGAACCGTGAAACCGTACTACATACAGTGGACCGGACCAAGGTTAATTTCTTATTAACCTCAGTACTGTAATAAAATTCTACAACAAATTGGTTGTAGATCTGGAGAGCGCTAAAGACTACTTTATCCCAGAGAAACTCTTTTTTCCTACTGGAAAACTAGCGTGACTAAAAACTATACAAGTAAGAGTGCTATTAACATGATTTTTTATGAGGATAAGTTTAGGTTTGGAAAGTGACCTGCATAAAAAGAAAATCACATAATAAAAGAAATTTATGTTTTCTATAAACAGCGCTATGTAAGATTTTACGAGATCCCACAAAGCCTTCCGAAGCATTTAATGGTTATATGTACTTTACACGTTTTTGAAATAAAATAGGTCAATGTGTACCAATTTATTTACGTTATAGTTTACATGTTGTTTATACTTTTTAGGGTTCCGTAGCTCTAAGGAAAAATAATATGTACCCTTATTGGATCACTCTGTTTATCCTTCGTCCGTCCGTCTGTCAAGACCTTTTATCTCGAGAACGCATGAAAGTATACTTAAGTTTTTTGAAAATATTTTTTTACTCAAGTCTACAGTTAAAAAAGCTCACGCCGTATAAAGTTACACTATGATGCAAGAAACGTGCATTTCGACACTCTCAAGGGAATCAAAATTAATAGGGTACTTCCGTTAGCGGAATACGAGGGTGTGGCTGTCGTGGCCGTTTACATCTCGCCGAGCCTCGACCAGCATCAGTTTGAGCTATGGCTCCCTGAGCTGGACGTCGTTCTCGCTGCATGCCGGCCTCGCCCTGTCCTGGTCTTGGGAGACTTCAATGCCTGGTCTCAGGCTTGGGGCTCCCGGGAAACCAGAGACAGGGGGAGGATACTGGAGGACTGGGTCACTACACGTGGCCTAGTCATCCTGAACCGGGGGAATGTCGCAACCTGGACGCGGCGGGGGCTCAGCTCGGTCATAGACGTTTCGTTTGCGACCCCTGAGATCGCCCGCCGTGTCCAGGGATGGCGCGTGGTGGAGGAGGAGGAGACGTCATCAGATCACCGATATATTCGGTTTGACGTCTCCCCTCCACCTAACCTGCCGCCAGCAATTGCGAATCCCCCGGAACCGCGTTGGGCACTCCATCGCCTTGATCGGGAGGCTCTCCTGGAGGCGGCCATCGTGCAGTCCTGGATTCCGACAGCGGACAGGCCTGCCGATGTTGATACCGAGGTGGAGTGGTTCGGGAGAGCCATGTCGCACATCTGTGATGCGGCGATGCCCAGGGCTAGGCCCAGACCGGCGAGGAAACAGGTGTACTGGTGGACGCCGGAAATCGCGCAGTTGCGCGCGGATTGCGTTACCGCGCGCCGCCGGTACACCAGGTTTCGCCGGAGGCGTCGCCGCCCAGACGATGCGGCAGCCCGAGAGACGGAGCTCTACGATGGGTACAAGGAGGCCAAGAGGGCCCTCCAGACCGCCATCAAGCGGTCCATAAAATTGGGCCGCGAAGAGCTGATGGAGACTCTGGAGCGGAACCCGTGGGGGCGCCCGTACCTCATGGTAAGAGGCAAATTACGCCCTAAGGCGCCCCCACTAACACAGAGTCTCCAGCCGGAGCGGCTGGAGGGGGTCCTGGACTCCTTGTTCCCGTCGAGAGCGGAGGAACGCGTTCCTCCGCGCATGGCTCCGTCTCAGGCGCCCAACGCGGAAGGCAGCGAGAACGACGTGCCCGTAGTCACCGAGGGTGAGTTAGGGGCGGCTGTCCTGCGGCTTAAATCCCGCAGAAACACCGCCCCTGGACCCGACGGCATTCCAGGCCGTGCATGGGTCCTGGCTCTCGAGGAGCTTGGGCCTCGACTTATGGGTCTTTATAGCGCATGCCTCGAAAAAGGCCAGTTTCCCAAGGTCTGGAAGACAGGGAAACTGGTCTTGATTCGAAAGGCGGGGCGGCCGGCAAATTCCCCATCAGGGTACCGGCCGATCGTGTTGCTCGACGAGGTGTGCAAGCTCTTTGAGCGCATTATTGCACAACGCCTCGTCGGGCACCTCACACGCGTGGGGCCTGATCTGGCGGATAGCCAGTTTGGCTTCCGTCAGGGACGCTCCACCGTGGACGCGATCATGCGCATTAGAGGCCTGACGGAGGAAGCAGTCTCACAGGGTGAGGTGGTGGTGGCGGTGTCTCTCGACATCGCCAACGCATTCAACACCTTGCCCTGGAGCTGCGTCAGGGAGGCGCTTATCTATCATGGAGTGCCTCCCTACCTCCGTCGAATTGTCGGGGCTTATCTTTCCGAGAGAGCCATAACTTACCCGAGCTGGCTAGGGCCGGGTCGGCGAGATGTGTCGTGCGGTGTTCCACAGGGATCGGTTTTAGGGCCGCTCCTGTGGAACATCGGTTACGACTGGGTGCTGCATGGTCCGTTGCTCAGAGGGGTCGGCGTAACGTGTTACGCCGACGACACCCTCGTTACGGCGCGGGGAGCAACGCACCGTGCCGCAGCACTTAAGGCCACGGCAGGGGTTGCTCAGGTCGTGGGTCGGATTCGGCGGCTGGGTCTCGAGGTCGCCCTTCACAAATCCGAGGCTCTGTGCTTCCACGGACCTCGGATGGGGCCACCTGCGGGATCCAGCCTACAGGTAGGGGGCGTCAGCATCGGCATCGAGCCCTCGATGAAGTATCTGGGGCTCGTACTCGATGGCCGGTGGAACTTCGGACATCACTTCCGAAGTTTGGTCCCAAAACTGAGGGGAGCATCGGCCGCACTCGCGCGGCTGATGCCCAACATCAGGGGTCCCAACGCTCCCTACAGGAGGCTGTACCTGGGGATCGTGCGAAGCATGGCCCTGTACGGGGCTCCCGTATGGGCGGAGACCCTGACGGCCAGCAATGAGGCTAGACTGCTGAGCCCGCAGAGAATGATGGCCGTCAGGGTGATAAGAGGATACCGCACGATCTCCGGTGAGGCGGCATGTCTCCTAGCCGGGACCCCTCCATGGGACCTGGAAGCGAGAGCCCTTGCGTCACTGTTCAGATGGCGCAAGGAGGCGCTGGAGCGGGGCCAAAGGCCTGCGTCTCGAGAAATCGAGGCCCAGCGGACCCTGCTCCACCAGGAAACCGTGGAGACATGGAAGGTGCGACTTGAGCAACCAAAGGGGGGATTCGCCACAATCGCGGCCGTCAGACCGGTCATGGACGAGTGGCTGGAGAGAAGACACGGTGCTCTCTCCTACCGGTTGACACAGATGCTTGCCGGGCACGGTAGCTTCGGTAGGTATCTGTGGCGAAAACACCGGGAAACCACGGCCGAGTGCCAGCACTGCGAGGACCGCAGCGATGACACGGCGCTCCACACGCTGGTGGAGTGCACGGCGTGGGCACAACAGCGACAGGTCCTCGCAGTGGGTCTGGGCGTGGACACTCTCTCGCTTGAGGCCATGGTGCGAGCCATGCTCTCCAGCGGGAGTAAGTGGGACTGCGCCGCCTCTTTCTGCGAGCAGGTCATGCTCGCGAAGGAGGCGGCGGGCCGGGTGCGGGAGAGAACTCTCCCACCCGAGTTCCGCAGTCGGCGCCCTGGGCGCCGCCGACGTGTCTTCGCCGAGGACTATCGGCCTCCATGACCGGGGGTCTGAGGACGGTGAGAGGGCCGCTCACCGTCCTTACAGAAGCAGGCCCATGACGGCAGCGTGACGTGAGCACTCACGCACGCCCCCCCTTAGAAGCGGGGTCACACCCGAAACCCCCCATAGACGCGGGATTGCACCCGAACCACCCCCTGGGCGAGGCCGCATTGGCGGCCGTAGGTCTGTTGGGAGTCACGGGACATCCTTCCTGAGGGCTTACCCGGGGCTCTCAACCATAGGCTGTTGGGCGTTACGTGAGGTTTTTTAGTCGGTAAGAGTCCGGCATAGCATCCTACGAGGATTTTCCCTCACGTTAAAAAAAAAAAAAAAAAAAAAGGGTACTTCCGTTAACCTATGAGATTTTTGCGAGTAATATCGTCTTATACAACATGTGATGGGAAAAATCTGAAGCTAAACGCTTGTAATTTAGTCGCGAAAAATAATCCTCTTTTTAAGAAAGTCCACAAAAATGGTGAGACCCGGGTCATGATATTGGCATGAATATGTATTTACGTGTGTGTATGTGCAGAACCCTTGGGAGTCCGACTCGAACTTTCCGGTTTATTTATTGTGTGTATAGCTATTAATATTGTTACGAAATACGACCTGCCTTCTGTAAGTTATTGCTTACCCTTATATTGTGTAAAGAAAACTATTTATTTTTCTTTAGGATTTTCCTGCTCTTACTTACGTCATAAAAAATCAATGGTTTGACATGATTTTTCAGATTGACATGAGCTGTTACGTTGTACTGAACGGTGAATGGGGGCTGTATTTTATTATGAAAAGAAAAAGTTTTATTCCTTGGGGAAATTTCTGGAATATTAACGTTTTGACAGGGAATAGAAACTGGCGTGTTTTTGTGTTAAAATACATACGTATAGATTTTATCCACCTTGTAGGTGGCAATTCTTTGGGCACTGGAGGGCTACTTTAATCCTCTAGTTAACTCATTTTACTAAAAAGGATACCAATATAAATGTATGTAGATATTCATATAAATCTATCTCTTCAAACAGTCCACTTATTGCTTTAAGTTTAAAATATTTAAAACTAGCAGATGCCACTAGGTTTCACCCATGTAGTTTCCATTCTCGTGGGAATACGGGGAAAAAATATAGCTTTTGTGCACCGACAATAGCGTACCTTTCCAATAGTGTAATCAAATCAGCCTATGGATGTCCACTCATCCACTGCTGAACGTAGTCCCCTCCTAAAATACACCACAATACACAACACTGAAAGAATTTTTCAAATCGGTTCAGTAGTTTCAAAGCCTATTCGATGCAAACGGACAAATAAACAATCAAATCTTCCTCTTTATACTATTAAGTATAGATAGTGGGATATCCTCACACGTATAAGCACATAAGTTGTCCAATACTGTAAACCATTAAATCGCTAGCAATTCTCAACAGTTGTGGAACATATGAACACATTTGAGCCAAATTGCCACCATTTGGCAACTCTCCATACAGCCAGGAGAGATTACACGAACATATTTTACAAATCAATATTGAACTGGACCAGCTGCCTATTGACAATTCCTTTTTTGGTATGAGTTACGAATCTTTTAATTAAGATTATTTTGGAACTAAACTACAAGATAATCTTTTGTTAGATTCAGATTTCACGTTTTTACAAATTAGTAGCTGTGTGATTTATGATCTTGTAACTTTCTATTTGCAACATGTTTTGATACAATTTTTTTTTAAGTAAATCATACTTAATGGCGTCACGGTAAGGATATTTTTTTTATTTCGTTGGTCCCTTCTTTTTTTGGGTTCCATACTCAAAGGATAAATTCGGGACCCTATAATATTAAAGAGAGTCTGTTCTGTCTGACACCAGACTACGTCTCGTTAATAACTGTGATAGCTAGAGAGTTATAATTTTCACAGATTATTTACTTCTGTAGCCGCTATTATAACAAACTAGCTGACCCGCGCAACTTCGTTTGCGTCTCATGAGAGTGAGAAAGAGAGTCGTACAGTATTAAAATTTTAAGTAGGTAATATAATCCAGTCGCATTTACTCCCGTAGCATGTCTTATATTTATTAGAGACGTGTGGTAGGTATTAATATTTAAAGATTTAAAGTGATAGAACTTTTCCCGTTCGCGTCGCTTATATTCATTACCATTAGAGTTGACCCGCACAACTTAGTTGAAGCGATATAAAGGTCCCCGTCACATTTATTTTTGTCCGTTTTTGGTACGGAACTCATCGTGTTCGAGTCCGACTCGCACTTGGCCGGTATTATCTGTCAGTTGACTGGCTACTGCTGCAGAAAACGTTTACTCCCGACGGAAAGGTTAAGAAGTAGGTTATTGTAAGTAAACCTTAAAAGATAGGCATATGCTGTTCAGGACTTTTTTTGTAACTTTTTAAGAGGAAAAAATTTATAGTACTCAATTTTTTCGTAACTTTAACCATTTAGGCAACGTACGCAATGAAAGCTCTCAAAAGAAAGAAAATTTCCCCGTCTTAAAACATTATTCATGGCTGCTCCGCTCCTGTTTGTCTTAGCGTGATGTTATATAGCCATTAGCCATCCTCAATAAATGGACTATAAAACTGTGAAATTATTTTGTAATGCAACCAGTAGTTTCTGTATACGATTGGATTTGAGATATATTTATTTTTTATGAATATCTGAAATGAAACATTCACTACCATCACCAACGGATGCGAAGTTGCTGATTCCACAAAGCTCCACATCTCAATTAATGGTCACACCCGAAAAGTAAGTTGCAACTAAAAGTTAGATTACATGGGAGAAACAAAATCTTATTGGGGTAACACAACAATCAAGACAGGCAACCTAAATGCCAGAGGCAACGCATCTCCGAACGGACCATATTTTAAACCATAGATTTAGGATTTTTCGCTAAACATTCCTATTATTGTCACTGCTGCTGTGACAATATTATGTAATTTAACAAAATGTAATAGGCTGTATGGATCAGCGTTCTTTGCCTGCACAAGATTAACGCAAATGTATCTGACACTTCTGACAGTGACATGACATGACAGACTGAATTATTTATTTGTTGCGGTGTTAGCGAAAAAAAAGAATAAGTATTTTAAAAGCAAAGAAAGGTTTTTAAGCAAAACTAAATTTTAGGGTAGTGCAATATCTAAATATAAGGAAAATAGTACCTGACCTTAGTGACTAGCATAACAATAGACATCGTAACAATATCATTTTTTGATCACAACGCGTCTGGACTTAGTTGCAATCTTAGCCGCAGGAGCAGAAGCTTTATGGTTGTCGAAATCCAGCCCATTCAGGTCTCTCATGCTAGCCACGCGGTGACGTCTTCCATCGGGGTCCAGGACATAAACATGCCCTTCTTTAGTCCAAAATTTGCTCATGCCGAAACGTTCCCGTGCTGCCAAGAAAACTTCGTGCCGAGCTCGTGTCACGAATTCCGACAGTGTATATCCCGATCCCTTTAGCTTCGTTTTCGAGTGCCAAAGCCTATTTCGCACATCCATGTGAACCATCTTTACCAATATGGGTCTTGGCTTATTGGCACCAGTAGGTCGGCCCATCCTATGACATCGACTGATGTCACCTGCAGTAAATGACTCAAGCCCAAGCTGCTCCTTCACAATTTTCACCACTGTCTGAGATGTTTCTTCGTTTTTAGGTTCCTGAACACCGTGCAGCAGAAGTATCTTTCGACGACTTCTCAGCTCCATGTTATCAGCCTGACGCACTAGGAGCTCAATTCGTTGACGGAATACTGTAAGGGTGTTGACAACAAAAGCCTTGAAGCTGTTGTAATCCGCTGTAAGGCTCGCCAGAGTAGCGGCGCTTGTAGGACCCTTACCAATATTTTGAAGGTCCGTCTCAAAACCTGCCATGCGCTCCTCCAGACTTGCCATGCTCACCGTAAAGGACTCCTTAATAGCATCCATGACTTGTGCTCAGTTGATACAAAGTGAACAATTGATGAACTGTAACTGTATGTGTGATGAAATTTATCTCTTGATAGTGATATTCCAATGGAGATTGCACACTGCTGGTAGGTGTCTTTAAAAATACATAATATGATTGTATATACTTTAATGTTTGCTAAATATGTTAAAAATTAAATAAAAACAAGAGCAAAAATAAAGACGTGTTGTTAACTACCCGATTTTTTTTTTTTTTTTCCCAGTGTAATCGGAAACGGGAAAAAAATTTATGCGGGCGAAGCTGCGGGAATCAGCTAGTAGATAATAAATAAAAAGATGTCTTCGTTTAAGAAGTAGCGTCTAGTATTGAAAAAATGCTATCAATTTTTTTAAACGCCCTCAAAAATTTATAGACAGTCAGTGAAATATTTACGTTTTTACAATGCTGTGGAAATCCCATTCTACTTAATTTACAATTCAAATACTTAGTAGCGTAATGAAATCCTTACTAAGGATGAAGCAACTCTGCTTTTACGGTGTTATCCTGCTAAGTTGGTGACGTGGGGCTAATTTATTTCTGAAATGTGAATTATGCATGACGTATCAAACGGAGTCGAGTTTTTATGTTCATTTGAGTGAGTAAAATTTGGAGTAGTTTTTTTTGTTCTATTTTTAACCGACTTCAAAAAAAGGAGGAGGTTATGTATGTTAACCATGTCCCATTTTCACCAGGTCAGGATCTGATGATGGGATCCAGGAGAAAACGAGGGCAACCACTGAAAATTGTAGGGACAACTAGTGCGCTTGTGAAATTTTTAATTAAGTGCTTGAATGTTCTACACTATAATGAAGGTCTGGAGTCGATCTGATGATAGAGTCGAAATACAGTCGAGAGAACGATTCACAGCAGTTACCTTGTGTTTGGGCTTGATTGATTTGTATTAATGAGAACTTTACACCTAGATTGATAGATCCGACTTCAAAAAAAAAGGAAGTTCTCAATATTTTATGTATGTTCACCGATATTTCCGTCAATTATAGACGAATTTCAAATTTGTTTTTTGTTGGAAAGAGTTCACTTCTGAGGCAGTCCTATTATCACCAGGTCAGGATCTGATGATGGGATCCAGGAGAAATCGAGGGCAACAACTGAAAATTGTAGGGACAACTAGTGCGTTTGTTAACTTTTTAATTCAGTGCTTTAATGTACTACAATTTAATGAAGGTTTGGAGTCGATCTCTGGAGTCTGGAGTCTGGAGTGGAGTGGATCGATGATGGAACCGAAAGATAGCCGAGGGAATTCCTTAACGATTTACAGCAGCTGCCTTGTGTTTGGGCTTGATTGATTTGTATTGATGCGAACTTACACCTAGATAGATAGATTTTTCGGTTCACCCGTCACTTAAAATAATGAAAAAAAAAAAATTTATAAAAAAAACCGACTTCAAACAAATCCTTAAAAATAAAATTTACTTAGCGCAAAGTAAATTTTATTTTTAAGGATTTGTTTGAAGTCGGTTTTATTAAGCTATTGCATAGCTTCTATCGCGGGCCTTGCGTGGAGACCGAATCCAGAAATTGTGTCACGAAAACGAATCACACTCTCGGCTACCTTCGGCCACGTTCGTGTATCTCACACTTCATAAATTTTTTGCTTACGTCAATTATGAACTCTGCAGTCGTTATAAATTATATTATGTCAAATAATCCAAAAATTGATGCTTGTACCCAGAATCGATCTTACGCCTTCTGCGTACCAATCTGCGTCTTAACCACTCGACCAAAGTTGAATCAAGAGTACTGGTCGAATTTAGAGTTCTTAATGTGAAATGACAATTTCGATGCTGTCAATTAGTTGCTGTCAATTTACTTCGTCTAAATAAAAATTCGACTATAGGTGTATAGGTATTCATCATCTATATACAACAGTGAACTGTACTCGTATAATTTGTGTAAAAAGTGTTTTAAATATGAATAAACAAAGTGCATTTATTAATGAAGAAAGTCACGAAAAATAGTGAAAGAAAACGGTAATTAGTGAGTACTCTATATACATATATTTTATTATTATTATAACCAATGCAGTATTATTTTTTGTTTTGTTAATTGATATATAATACTGCTATAAAGATAACCAAACCCGGAGTACGTTCCCATGGGAAGCGGGAAGAAAATTTCACGCTGACGTAGCCGCGAGCGCCATCTATCCCATACCTATGTACTTTAAACGTGTCATAAAAGTCACAACAATACCATACATGCATATTTCAAAGAATGTCTATTATTACCATAAAATTTGTAAAAATAGTTTTTAAGTGGATAAGAAGAAACCTATTGTTTTATCTTTTAACTAGCTGACCCTCGCAACTTTGTTTACGTCACACAAGGTCTATGAAATTAGAGGTATTTATTAATCATACTCATCAAGTAGCGTGTGAATCTGCCCTGTTTGCTGAATCAAAATAGAGCTTAATGGTTAAAGCTATTCCTCAGTATAGAATTTTCCTCAGTATAAACAATTTACATACAAACACCGGCGTGTTAGAATTTTATTACACGTATCAATGTAGTAGACTTAACATGTATAAAATGATATCAATCAAATGTCATCAATATTCTGAAAAAGAAATTAAAAATAGAGTTTACAAACTCTTTTGAAAATACATACTGTACCTACCTTAGAGGATCGTTATGAAGATAACAAGATAGTTAACAACCATCCATAGAAAATAGATGGTATAATGCTGAATACCGCAAAGAACAATCGGCGCGGCATAGAATGGGGCCTATACTGATATCCTGGAGGATTTAAATGATGCCGATGTCCTGTGCCTGCTGATGCACACACACGCCGTCATGCATGTCTGCAGGACAACGTGCAGGACAACGAACAGGATGAGGCAGCGAATGGCTGGACTGAAATTAAAATCGACAGACGCAAGAGATGTGGTGGAGGCACTAATTCACGTACCTCGGGAGTGTCGTGTCAGAAACTGATGGGATAGAAGAGAACCCTACATCATTTCGAGTCTCGTCAAGGCCAGAACAACCTTTACACAGCTGCGCCCCGTAGGCAGTTGCGAAAATGGACACGAAGAGTGAAACTCAAAACAAAGTAAACGTAAACTGTACTGCTAACTGCTATACGGATGCGAGACATGGAAGGTCACTAAAGACATTTCGCACCACCTACCAGCTATAAGTCTTCGTCAAACGCTGCCTCCAATGGATCCTCGGTACATACGGGCCCGAGAACATCACGAACGTAAGACTATTGGAACGCTGCAGTGAGACCCCTATCCACCAACAGATCAAACGTCGGAAGTGTAGCTGCTGCGCTGGATTGGACACACGCTGCAAAGGGACCATGATCACATCATACCAAGGCAAGCCTTACTGAAACTACTGGTAGGGTTTCAAAAACTGTTCGATAGTAAGTAGGTACATTTATTGATAGTGGCTATAGGCTACATAACATAATGCTAAGATTAATAGGAGCGGTGCAGCAATGAGGAATGTTTCAAAAACGGAAAACATTTAATCGTTATAAGAGTATCCGTTGCGCCTCTGCGTAAATGGTTGAAGTTACATAAAAATAATTTATTACAAAATAATTGTTCTTCTTAAAAAGTTCTAAAACAAAATACCTATTAAGCTATTGCATAGCTTCTATCGCGGGCCTTGCGTGGAGACCGAATCCAGAAATTGTGTCACGAAAATAAATCACACTCTCGGCTACCTTCGGCCACGCTCGGCCACGTTCGTGTATCTCGCACTTCATATACCAACGTGTATACGTGAGCGTTTGCATAACGTGTACCTATGTATATGAAGTGAAGTAGGGTGAAGTGGGGTGGGCTGAGGTGTGTAGGGCGGGGTGAAGTGAAGTGGGGTGTGGTGAGGTGAATTGGTGTGAGGTGGGTGGGGTGAGGTTAGGTGGAGTGGAATTTTGGCCTTTTGGACTTTGGCCTTTGGGACTTTTGGACTTTTGGCCTTTTTGACTTTAGGACTTTTGGACTTTTGTACTTTTGGACTTTTGGCATTTTGGGCTTTTCGACTTTTGGACTTTTGGAATTTGGTTTTTTGGACTTTTGGACTTTTGGACTTTTCGACTTTGGACTTTTGGACTTTGAACTTTTGGACTTTTGGACTTTTGAACTTTTGGACTTTTGGACTTTTGGACTTTTGGACTTTTGGACTTTTGGACTTTTGGACTTTTGGGACTTTTGGGCCTTTTGGGACCTCTGGGACTTTTGGGACTTTTGGGACTTTTGGGACTTTTGGGACTTTTGGGACTTTTGGGACTTTTGGGACTTTTGGGACTATTGGACTTTTGAGACTTTTGGGACTTTTGGGACTTTTGGGACTTTTCGGTCTTTGAGGACTTTTGGGTCTTCAAAAGTCCAAATGTAACAGTCAAGTAGGTACTTGGTACTTTACTTTGTTGAACATAGGCCTTAAAATCTTACTTCTTACTAATATTATAAATGCGAAAGTTTGTTAGTGTGGATGTTTGTTACTCTTTCACGCTCAAACCGCTAAACGGATAGGGCTGAAATTTGGTACAGAGATACATTATAGTCTGAAATAACACATAGGCTACCTTTTATCCCGGGATTAACTTCCCGCGGTAACAAATTTTAAGCGGGCGAAGCTGCGGGCATCAGCTAGTATTCTTATATAGAAATAATTATACTAGCATAGTTGGTAAAAAATGCTATGTAATAGCTTTACCGCGGCAGTCCCCGAGTGCCACACGTCTTTTTTTTTATTAAAATTTTTTTTTTACTTAACCCATCTCACCATATAATAAGGAACCTTATGTTTTTGCATATATCCTGATTATGTAAAGACTGTACCTATAAAAAATATTTACTTATTTTTAATTTCATTGATATAAAAAATTATTTTAGGATGCACGGATTTTGTTATCTAAGTTAAATGAATAAATTTACATCAAATACTAAAGCTAAACAGTAATTACCCAAAACTAAAAGGGTAAAACCACAAACTAATTCAAACATGTGTGCTATAAATTCTGTATTTAATCTGTCATCTGCAATTTACCCTCTCAAAATTATCTCAAAAGGCAATTATTTACTTTGACAAATTTGTAATATGCTCTACCCTTTATCACGTTTGAGTTTTGGGTAATTAACTTTAGAAATTTTCTTGCGATGAAGCTTCGAGATGTAAACGTAAGGCTCTTGTGCCACTGTAAGCGAGTATTAAATTAGGTACTACATTCGCTCCCCAAAGACGCGGAATAGCACCCGAACCCCCCCTTAGGTGAGGCCGCAGTGGTAGCCGTAGGTCTGTTGGGAGTCCTGAAGTCATCCCTCCGAGGGCTTGTCTGGGGCTCCCAACCATAGGCAATTTGGATAGGATACGTGTGGTTTTTAGTCAGTAGGAGTCCGACTATAGCATCGCTATAGGATTTTCCACATGTTAATAAAAGTTGCTACATTCACACAATATAGTGTTCAAAAAACCAGCCAACTGCGAGTAGGAATCGCTCGTGGAGGGTTTAGTACCAACACAAAGCAAAAATTAACTATTTTTTGTTTAGGAGCCCCTCTTAAATATTTATATTTAAATATACGTTGTTATAGCGACAACAGAAATAATACATCATCTGAAGAAATTTCAGCTCTCTATCACGGTTCCTGAGATATAATTTTATGAAAGACAGACAGACGGACAGCAAAGTCTCAGTAATAGGGTTCCGTTTTGACCCTTCGGGTACAGAAAAAAAACAATAATTTTATATTGATGTCTTTGAAGATTTCCATACGATGATCAAAGGAAAATATTTTTACGGTGATTATTCGATACATTGGATACACCAATTTAAACGCCATTAACAATCGTTTCGATTGTAAAAGTGGCTCTTAATCTCGTAGAGATGCGCGTCGTAGCCATTCTAACTGCCGAAATATTTATAAATGACTAGCTGATGCGCGCGGCTTCCCGCGTGAAATTTGGTTCCCGTTCCCGCTTCCCGTGGGAACAATTTCCCGGGATAAAAAGCCTATGTGTTATTCCAGACTATACTCTATCCCTGTACCAAATTTCAGCCCGATCGATTCAGCCGTTAGAGCGTGAGTGAGTAACAAACATCCAAACATCCAAACATCTGCACAAACTTTCACATTTATAATATTAGTAGGATATTCCAAATTGAGCGCTATATTTGATGTCAGTGAAACCTAGACCCAACGGATATGAGATACGGGAATATATTTCAAAGTTATCCTAAATTTTCCATCCAATTTACGAAGTGGGTCTTCGTTGTAAGTCGGCAAATCTGAGTACATTTTAAACTATCTCATGGCAAATACAATTAAGATAATTAATTAAAGTGCCTTCTTCGCCAATAAAACAAATTAACTCCAATATTATTCTGTACCGTTGACTAAACAAGCACGTAAATTAAGTTTCATTCCCTTTGATGGGATTTTTCATGTTTAAAGTCAATAATACCCGTTCCCTCTAAGTGTGCCGGTCGATACTACTACCCCTCTACATCAGTCTATGCGCCAGCGGCAAACTTAGAGCGAACGGGCTATAATAACCGTGACTGTCACGGTTCATGAGATACAGCTTGGTGACAGACAGATGGACAAACAGCGGAGTCTCAGTTATAGGGACCCCTTCGGGTACGGAACCTTTGAAATTTAAAGCGCTCGAAAATCCTATAGCTTAATGTTACTGCGATAAGGTCAATTCTAAGACTGACCTCGCATATCATTTCCGCCATTTACAAGCATTTCGATTAATTTCGGGTGCCAGAAACATGATAAGTATTATTTACGCCAATTAGATGACCATACATAAGAGCAACTTGGAAAATTTCAACACGGTAATCCACCAAATGGGGCAAATTAGATAATAGAGAAATGTGGACATATTATTAATCTACGATTACCATTTTTTTATTCATTCTACCATAAAATACATACTCAAAATCTATAAATAGCAAGCCAAAAACCACTGAGGCTTGTCCGGCCTGCCACATCCCACTTTCGATTTTTGTTTTTAAATTAACAGTAATCCACATAATAACCGCTTCACTATAATACTAATCACAATACAAAACAACCTTCACAAATCACAGATAATTACATGAAGAACTTTTTTAACATTACATTACGAAATACATGTTTACTTTTAAGCAACGACATGGCGACCTAGGCAATAAATATACTTGTACCGATGTTAAGCGGAACAGGACAAAAATTTACTCATCTATAATGACAATAAAGAGGAAAGATTTGATTGTTTGTTTGTTTGCATTAAATATGCTCCTACTCCTAAATTATTTTTTAAAATTCTTTAACTGTGTACTGAAATTCGTTGAAACCAAAACAACAACTAGGGCTGCCAACACGAAATGTAATTTCTTTTCCAGAGTCAGATAAAAGTTTATACGTACATAGTTTATTTTTTAGGGTTCCGTACCAAGAAGATAAAATCATCAAGCTACTCATAAGCGATGATAGCTAGAGTGTTGAAATGTACATAGATCAATATTTCTGTTGCCGCTACAGCAACATATTCTAAAAACATAAAATATATTAATGAGGTTCATAAGATACAACCTGATGACAGCCAGACGGACAGCTAAGTCTTCGTAATACAGTTCCGTTTTTTTCTTTTGAGGTACGGAACCCAGAAAACTGTCAAGATAATGGTTAAATATTTTCAAACACACTTTTCGGTACAGAAAGTTATTACACAACGTGCTTAAGCAAAAGTTCACTAACTTAGATCTTCTTAGCAGCACTAAAACCTCGACACTGGGTGTCAGCAACGAGCGGGGTTTCGGGCGGTGACAGCGGCGAGAGCGTGGGCTCGGGGCACATGGAGACTTAGCAACTTTAAACATTGGCTGGAGAGGAGACACGGTGCTCTCTCCTACCCGTTGTCACAGACACTTACCGGGCACGGTAGCTTGGGTAAGTATCTGTGACGAAGACACCTGGAAACACAGCGCTCCACACGCTGGTGGAGTGCACGGCGTAGGCGCAACAGCGCCAGATCCTCGTAGTGGGTCTGGACATGGACACTCTTTCTAGCGGGAGTAAGTGGGACTGCGCCGCCTCTTTTTGCGAGCAGGTCATGCTCGTGAAAGAGGCGGCGGGGCGGGAACGGGAGAGAACTCTCCCACCCGAGTTCCGCAGTCGGCGGCCTGGGCGCCGCCGACGTGTCTCCGCCGAAGACTATCGGCCTCCATGACCGGGGGCCTAAGGACGGTGAGAGGGCTGCTCACCGTCCTTACAGAAGCAGGCCCATGATGGCAGCGTGACGTACTCCCGGGCCGCGCTCTCACCGCTGTCGCTGTGTCGCTCCGCTCATCGCTGACATTCAGTTTGAGAACAAAGCCTCGTCAAGTCGATAGCATCATAACAGAGATGAAACTTTAATACAACTTTATGAACTTTCGCTGTAGATAATCCCTTTCTACTGATTTATTCTGTCTATCAGGCTTTTTAGGGTTTCGTAGCCAAATGGCAAAAACGGAACCCTTATAGATTCGTCATGTCTGTCTGTCTGTCTGTCTGTCTGTCCGTCTGTCTGTCCGTCCGTGTGTCACAGTCACTTTTCTCCGAAACTATAAGGCCTATGCTATTGAAAGTTGATAACTAGATGTATTCTGAGAACCGCATTAAGATTCTTATATAAAACTAGAAAAAAGCAGTAAATTTTGGGGTCCCCATACTCAGAACTGAAACTCAATTTTTTTTTTAATCAAATCCATACGTGTGGGGTATCTATAGATAGGTCTTCAAAAATGCTATTGAGGTTCCTCAAATCATTTTTCTCTAAAGTGAATAGTTTGCGCAAGAGACAATTCCAAAGTGGAAAAATCTGTCCCCCCCCCCCCCGCTCTAACTTCTAAACTAAGAGAATGATAAATCTAAAAAAAATTATGATGTACATTGCCATAAAAACTACCAACGAAAATTGGTTTGAACGAGATAGAGCTGGTTGTTTTTTTTGAATACGTCATAAACCGCAATTTTCGTTTGGAAAAATCACTACCACTGCGAACGTGTTAAAACATCAATCAAAGTTACAACGAACTATTATGTTACTTGCTGCTACAAACCCTTCATGGGCGAGTCCAACTCGCACTTGGCCGGTTTTTATTTTAAACTGCCCCCTGTGAGTGTCGGTTAGTTTTTTATGAAATTTTGCGAGTTCAATTTAGACTATTTTTCATTGTTTTGTTTTTGAACATACATGTGTCACGCCTTTATCCCCGAAGGGTTAGGCAGAGTCATATTAAATGCCCACGTTTCACCTTCTTAGAATTTGTCCCACGTATAGCCGTAGTGAGTATGAGCCGTAGCAGTAGTGAGTCGTATTGCCGTGTTGAAATGGATAGGTGCAGGCTGTGACGGGTTGGTGTTGAAAGTTTTCAAGTCGCCAACTTGGTTTTCCGACTACCATTTTATTGACTACCGGGACCAACGGTTTAGTGTGCTTTTATAAATGCTCGTAAATAGAAATGTTACTAAGAGGTCACTTATCTGTGGACCAGCCACAAAGCAAATTGCTTACCACGTTCGCTTACAAAACATTGTCAATCAATCAAATCAGCCTATGGCAGTCCACTCCTGGACGAAGACCTCTCCCAATCTACGGCACAACACATGGTCCTGCGATTCCACATTCAGTTCCAATCTACGACCTTTTCTAGATAGTCGATCCATCTAGCGGGTGGATGTCCTTCCCTGCCAAGTCGCGGTCTCCACTCCAGAACTCGTTTGCTCCATCGGCCGTCGGTTGTTCTGCTGATGTGACAAAACTGAGTCAGAGCTTATTGAGGCAGTCAAAATTATTAGTAGGAATTTTCTGTGTATGATACAACTTTCTTAATGTAAAATTCAAATGCGATGGGTAACCATTTTGCCTTTATGCATAGGTAAGGAAGAATATACACATTAGATTTAACGATAGTAGTGTTTGCTCCGAGGTAGTGGTACTCAAATTTTACTGGCGAAAATTCAATAGAAGCATCAAACTTTTACTCAACAATATCACAAAAACAAACTGCAAAATTAGCCTCATTTTGAAAAATAAAAGTCAAGGAGAAGATATGATATCTAAGTTTCAATCTTTGGCTACCACCCAGACAAGTTATTTTATAAAATATGTCTGCTAACAGTCAAACTCTACTCCAATAGAATTTCGATATTAAGAAAAGTTGCGAATAAGCTTTTCTAATCAAAGTGTGTTGACACCAAGATTCGGACTTTTAGATAAATTGGTCTGTTCAATAGAAGTATTTTTATTTAGCTCGCCAAAATGACGTTTGCCGCTTAATAAGAAGGCGGAGAGTCAAAACAGAGCTAGCGAAATGAAGAGGTATATCAATCAAATCAGCCCATAGTAGTCCACTGCTAGACGTAGGATCTCTCTCAGTTCCTTCCTTCCACATCCAGTTCCTGCTTGCGACCTAAAGACGTATATTGAGCTCCTTTTTAACCCATCAGGGCATAGTTTAAGGGTGACTATATTATGACACTCTTCTTTTAAGATCTAAAATTATCTCCATGTTGAAGATAATTGCAATCCAATGCTTCTTTATAATGTAAAAATTGCACAAATATCTCACAGGAACGATGCTATGATACTATGCTACGTTACTATGGATGCGTTTAAAATCCACCAATCACATGCGTCACTGTAGGACAATCTGTATTAGTATTAGGAGGACAAAGCCATTAGAAGGCAAAGCAGTATGATTTGCCGTAGTCTGACTTGCAGTATAACTGGGTCTACCTGAAGAAGGAACCAATTCACGATATCATTTGCTTAGCACAAGTTGTGTCGAGAAGTGACTCTATAGCCAATGAACGAAGACAAGTGTATTTAATTAATAAATTTACTTAGCTCAACGCAATATGTATTTTGAATTAGTTAAACAGAAATCTATAATATCTTTTTAATAATTATAAATGCGAAAGTTTGTGTTTGCGGATGTGTGGATGTTTATTACTCTTTTACGCTATAACGATTGAGAGTATCTGGCTGAAGTTTGGTACAGAGATAGATTTATAGTCTGGAATAGTATTTTTTTTATACTGCGGAAATTTCCAATGTCCCATGGGAAGCGAAAAAGGGAATACAATTTCACGCAGACGACGTTTCGGGCATCAGCTAGTGTTTAATAATATTATAAAGAGGAAAATTTTGTTTTTTTATGTGTATATTTTTGTAAAGAATAAACTCAAAAACTACTAACCTTAGCACTAAACCTATATTTTATTCCCGTATTCCCACGAAAACGCGAGTAAAACCGCGAGATATCGCCTAGTATAACATAAACAAAGAATTTGATAGCATAGTGGTAGAAATATTTCGACTCCACATTAATATTCAGCACTCCTCGGTGAACACAGATGTTGGAAATAACGTACTTTACATAATACCTACACGATAAAATTTCCACCAAAATTTTGTAACTTTGGAATGAAGATAAGTATAAATAGAGTTGGCTAATTTATTGCTGCATACTGATTGCAAAATTTGTTTCAAACTGATCGTATTTGATAAAAGTGCGATAAATTTTAAATCAGTAATAATTGCAATAATAAATATTGATGACTAGCGGACGTCACGCGGTTTCACCCGCGTAGTTCCCGTTCCCGTGGGAATATGGGAATAAAATATAGCCTATGTTCACCGCAAAGAGTGTAGCTTTCCAACAGTGAAAGAATTTTTCAAATCGGTCCAGTAGTTCCGGAGCCTATTCGTTACAAACAAACAAACAAACAAACAAACAAACAAACAAACAAAAAAACAAATCTTTCCTCTTTATAATATTAGTATAGATAATTGGATTAGAGTGAATAACATCTAAAACTAAAAAAAAATTAAAAAAATAGCTAAGTGCAAGCCAACTCTACATTGCACGGAGGGTTTAAAATAAATTATAATCACAGAATATTGTTATTTTCAAATGCAAATTTCACTCATTTACTCATAGATCTGCAACATCAAAGATATTACATTCATGAGTTAGTTGACGCCAGTTCTCAAAATGGTCCACGGCATAGCTAAACCTAAAATTGGTTACCAATTGTGGCAATTCCATTTAGAATCATATCCGTCCCTTGTACGGAATGCAAAGTTTTACTATTACGAGTAACAAGGTAGCCGATAAGTCAAGTTAAGTATCTTAAGGAAAACTTGAAAATTTCGACAGCGCCGGTAACAACCCGCCCCTTCACGTTTCAATGGGCTCATCATATTCATTCAATGCGACAATAGGCTCACGATCTGCTGCGTGAGACAAACAATGAGCCAGTGAGGCTGCGGACGCTTCAGTATAAAATACCTTTACGAAATTTCAAGATAATCAATACCTCTCTGCGTTGGTAAAGCACAAGTAGTCTGATTCATTAGATCCTGTAGTACATGCATAAACTAGCTTCTTATAAGCCCGGCGGCACAGTGTCAAAAAAAATCTCCCTATTATTTTATCACTAAGGTGGCAGAGCAGCATACGGCCCATCTGATCGTTTGTAAACATTCATTAGCTACATTGACCCTTTTTTTTAACGTAAGTGAAAATCCATCGTGGATGCTATGCCGGACTCCTACCGACTAGAAAACCTCACGTAACGCCCACAGCCTATGGTTGGGAGCCCCGGGTAAGCCCTCGGAAGGATGTCCCAGGGCCCCTAACAGACCCACGGCTACCACTGCGGCGTCGCCTAGGGGGTGGTTCAGGAGCTATTCCGCGTCTTTGGGGGGTTTCCGGTGTGATCCCGCTTCTAAGGGGGGACGTGCGTGAATCTCTCACATCACGCTGCCGTCATGGGCCTGCTTCTGTAAGGACGGTAAGGTGCTCTCACCGTGTTCAGGCCCTCGGTCATGGAGGCCGAAAGTCTTCTGCGAAGACACGTCGGCGGCGCCCAAGCAGCCGACTGCAGAACTCGGGGGGACCCCCTCTTGCCATTAACTATGGACGTTTATAACTCAGGACCTGAGACGCTTCACTCGTGCTTCTAAAATTATCAATTCAAAATCCACAATTAACTAATAAATTCCATTCAAAACTTGAACTTCACAAACTTTCAACAATTCCACAGTCTAATTCCATTAATTTTAACCCGGGAATTTGCATTTCCGAGATAAACGTACAGATACCAGTAAACAAAATTTACGAGGTCTGCAGAAGAAACTGCGTTGAAACATTTACTGTCCGTCTGTCTTTCAGCGAGCTCATAAAACCGAATTAGAAAAACTCACTACCTCGCACCCTCTACTGCGCCTCTACACCAGCCTCTACGCCAGCGGCAAACTTACAGCGAACGAGCTATAATTATATTGCAATCACATCTCTTTAATTTCAGAGTTACGTACTCAAAGGATAAAATCGTGATAAGAAGCGCTCGTGGCCCCGCGAAATCAGTGTTCAACCAATCCAAACATGTATTTTTCTTTAATAAAAAATATCTTGTAAGATTTGATCATAAATGATCAATAATGTACAGTGCTATTTTCAGCGTAAGCGTAAACATTACACGCTCCGCTTATACTAAGAAAGCGGCTTTACATTCACGCAGTTTGTAATTTATTTTAGGAAGCAAATTATATACTCTTTGGCTGTAACTTTTTAAAGATAAATTATTTAGGCAGTAACTTTGTCTGAGATCGTTTTAAAGAATGAGCATGAAAAATACAGAGGTGTTTGTTAGTTACCGATAGGTACGTAGTGACAGATGTTTTACATTTAACATCGAAAGCAATCTACAGCTGTCTGAAACTGGCTAATGAATTGTTAACTTAACAGGGCAATAGACTCGCCACCTATTACTCACCTATTATGGGTCCCAAATTCGCAAACTGAGTGTCACTAAGCGGTCACATAGTGGTTACACATCCAAGACCGGCCATGGTAAAAGTTGCTTACTGCACTGATCGTTTACAGAACACCGAGTCCGTAGAGCTACCAGCGTTTCTAAATATAAATGAAAACAAAATTATTTCAATAAATGTAGCTGCGGAGAAAACAGTTCCTTTGTTTCAACATCGCGTCTGTTCCGAACATTTATTATTCAAAGGCAAGTCAGTCAACGCTGGCAACACTAGGCAACTATCCTATCCTTTGATAAAATGAAACTATATTTACCTTCGCTTTTCACGCACTACAAGTACAATACGTTTGTTTATTTGTTTCTACGTTTCTGAGTAATTCAAACTGCATAAAATATGTTGAGTTTTTGACATGAATTCCGTGTTTAAGAGTTCCGTGGCCAAAGGGTAAAAACGGAACCCTATTCATGAGACTTTGCTGTCCGTTTATCTGTCTGTCCGTTACGAATTGTATCTCAGGAGCCGTGATAGCTAAAGAGCTGAAATTTTCACAGATATATTTTTGTTACCGCTAATAACTATGTTAAATTTTAAAATTAGTATCAGACTTAATATTTTTAAATTACTTGACAGTCTAAGGCACTAAAGCGTAAAGGTCCCGTTTTAATAAAGGGTTCCGTCCCTAATAGACCAGCCTTCCGCCAACAGATGCAAGTTATCGTCCAAAGTGAATAAATTATGAAAAAGGGCCAAATGAAAGGTCACACGATACCAGAAAAATTGGGATTTTCTTTTTCGTTTTCGGAAATAGGACGAAAGGATTGAGATTAAAATGAGTGAAAGTGACGACATGAGAATAAAAAAAATCGCTCAAGTGCGAGTCGAATTCGCGCACATAATAATAATAATAATAACTGGCAACACTAACTTGAGCTGTAATATATATATTTTTATGAACGTTTTAAAAATATTTTTGGCTGTATTTTTGTAAAATATTTAAATATAACACAATATATAACATCTGAAGAGTTGAAAAACCTTGAAAAATGGAAAATAAAACGAAAATTGGTACCAAAGTAAGATATAAAGAATTATAGAAGAATGACGTGACATTTAATGTGTCATGTCAATATCAAATAATATGTGAGAAAAATATATAATATTATTAAATGCTTACACGAGCAAAAGCCAGAAGTAAAAATGCACGACCAACATCTCCGGACTCGTCGCACAGCTCCGTCTCACAACCCACGGAAACCTTAGGAATGGAATCGACTGTTGCTGAGGCGTCGAGCTCATCAAGCGACGAGTATTTCTCCCCACCGACGTCGCCAACACCTGTACGTCGGCAGGGGAGAGGCTGGCCGCCGATCTGCTTAGGACCCCGAGACCCACCGGCCTCGAATAGGGTCCCCGCTACCGGTGGTAATGTGCACCGCATGCGATGGACTTCATCTATGAATGAAAACGTCATGCGGGCATATTTTGCGGCTACAGAGGGGGGAATTAACCTCACTGCGTACCGTGTTCGGTTGCTACCTTTGTTTCAGGCTCTTGAACCAACTGTCAACGTGTCGGCACAGCGACTGTCGGATCAAGTGCGGGTCATACAGCGTAATCATATGTTGAATGATGCCGTGCTTGAGAGGCTTCGATCAGAAGTACAATGTAGCATCATCATCCCTACTACATCTGAACCAAGTATATTTAGTGAAACGATTAACAACGAAATACAATCTGTTGTGCCTATTGATATAGTAGTGAATGATGATGCTACAACAGTAAGTACACAATACAACGACGAAATAAGGAGTGTTTTGGAACGAGCGATTCAGGAATACAGATTTTGTGATCCCATTTGTCGTCCTCGTATACCGCGTTTGCCCACGCATAGAAAAAACATGGCGCTAGTGGGTGCCCTGGACTCGGCTCTATCAAGTTATTTTGACACTAGTGTAGATATTAGTGATGCACACTCAATTCTGTATTGCGCGGCTGTTACAGTGTGTCGAGTGGCTGGTGTTAAATTTTCTAAATTTGAGCCAGCTACCAGACCTAATTCTGTTCCAGTCTGGCAATGCAGAATTGAGCGTCGCATCGCCGAGACTAGGGTACTCATTAGTAAGTTATGCTGCTTCAGGACAGGTAATACCCGACCTAGGGTAATGCGTTTTGTGACTCGTGCATTCGCGGGGACCGATATTGGTCCTCGCGAATACACAGTGCGGGTCACGGAACGCATTGACTACCTGAAGCAGAAAATTTATGCGTGGGCAAGCCGTATACGGCGGTACAAGAAGAGGGTGGATCGTTATACTCAGAATCGCTCGTTCCAAAAAGATGAAAGGTGGGTGTATAGAAGATGGGAGCAGCCCGATTCGAGTGTGACTGACAGGTGCCTACCGGATGCTGAAGCCACAAATACATTCTGGCGAGGCATTTGGTCTGCACCTGTTAGTCATACAGAGTGTGAGTGGATGCGGGATGTCAAGCTTTCATGTGAGTCTATAAAGACTATGGAACCAGTCCTAATAACATCTTGTGACATAGCCAGTGCGGTTCGTTCGTTGCCCAATTGGAAGTCAACTGGGCCGGACGGACTGCACAATTTTTGGCTGAAATGGTTCCATAGCTCACATGCTTGTTTGGCATCCTGCTTTCAATCATCACTTGAATCAGGGTCGCTTCTATCTTTTATGACTTCGGGAATAACCCACCTTCTCTACAAATCCGGTAGTACTACGGACCCTAAAAATTATAGACCGATAACTTGTTTACCAACGGTCTATAAGCTTCTTACATCTATTTTGAGAGTTAAATTAGCAACTCATATTGAAAATAATTCTATAATGTCTAACTCTCAAAATGGATGTAGAAGCGGGTCACGTGGTACTAAAGAACTCCTTATTCTTGACATGGCCATTAACCAGCAGGTTCGCCGTAACCGAAAAAATCTGGCGACATGCTGGATTGATTACAAGAAAGCCTACGATTCAGTGCCACATACATGGCTGTTGAGGGTGCTGGAGTTGTATAAAGTTGATGCAACTCTTAGCACCTTCTTAAAGGCATGTATGGGGCAATGGACAACGGCTCTTGTATATCCAGGATGTCGTCAGGTTCTTGGGAATGGCGAGCCTGTCAGGATCAAGAGGGGTATATTTCAGGGTGACAGCCTGAGTCCCTTATGGTTTTGCCTGGCGCTGAATCCTCTCAGTACCTTACTGGAGGGTTCAGGGCTAGGCTATCAGTTCAGGAGAGGAGGTCAAGTTGTTTCCCACCTTCTTTACATGGATGACTTGAAATTATTTGCCTCCACCGATTCCCACTTGATAGAGTTACTAAAAGTCACAGAAGCTTTCAGTAATTCTATCAAAATGGAATTTGGTGTAGATAAATGCGCTGTCATGCATGTAAAGAAGGGACGAATTGTGGAATCTGAAAGAGTACATCTTTCAGATTTTACAAAACTTAAATCCATCTCCGCGACTGAAACCTATAAGTATCTGGGTATGTCGCAGGCATTAGGTATTACAGAGATTGGCATGAAACAAACGTTGGTGGACCGTTTCTTTGGCCGCCTGAAAAAAGTACTGAAAAGTCTTTTATCGGGCGGTAACAAGGTGCGGGCTATCAACGGTTGGGCCATGCCAATCTTAATCTATTCCTTCGGCATACTTAGATGGACTCAGACTGAATTAGACGCCCTGGATAGGAAAGTCCGTTCACTATTGACCATAAACCGAATGCATCACCCACGTTCGTCTGTAATGAGGTTGTATATCCCACGAAAGTGTGGAGGTCGCGGCTTTTTAAATGCCAAGACCTTACACAATCGTGAGGTATACAACCTTAGGGAATATTTCCTTCATGCTGACGTGGGTATGCATCGGGATGTGGTAGCAATGGATAACGGACTGACCCCTCTTGCTCTTGCCAAAGAGAACTGGCACAAACCAGTAATACTATCAACTACGGATCGCAAGGAGATATGGCAGAGCAAAGAGCTGCATGGACGATTTTATCGGGCCTTACACGGGCCCGATGTAGATTTAACAGCATCTGTCTCCTGGCTACGTTTCGGTGATTTGTTCGGCGAAACAGAAGGTTTTGTCTGTGCAATTACAGACGAAGTTGTTATGACGAATAACTATCGGAAGTATATTTTGAGAGATGGTACGGTTGACATATGTCGGGCATGCCACCTACCCGGTGAATCTCTCAGACATATTATTTCTGGTTGTTCTCGTCTTGCCAATGGCGACTATTTGCATAGACACAACCAAGTGGCCAGGATTGTCCATCAGCAACTTGCACTAAAATATAAACTTGTGGATTTGGAGGTACCGTATTACAGGTATGTGCCCGACCCAGTTCTTGAAAATGGTCGTGCCACGTTGTATTGGGATCGATCTATTATCACTGACAGGACTATTGTAGCCAATAAGCCTGATATAGTGGTAATAGATCGATCAGAGCGCCTCGCAATAATCGTTGATATCACGGTTCCACATGACGAAAACCTCGTGAAAGCCGAAAAAGACAAACAATTAAAATATTTGGACTTGGCTCACGAGGTTGTCGACATGTGGGATGTAGATTCAGCGATTATTGTTCCGATAGTCGTATCAGCACACGGTCTAATTGCCAAGAGCCTCGATCAACATCTCAAGAGGCTCGCGTTAGGTAGTTGGGTCAAGGGCCAGATGCAAAAGGCGGTACTTTTAGACACGGCACGTATCGTGAGACGGTTCCTGTCTCTGCAGCCCTAACCACCGGTAGCTTGGTCCCTGTACCCGATGCCGGTGGGACGCTATTTTTTTATATTTTTAAATATATTTTTTTAGTTTTAGAATGTATTTAAAAATTTAAATTAATAAGTTTACAGATGTAAATAAAGGGAATAATAATAATATATAACCCCTCGTGGACAGTCGTTATCTTTTCATGGGATTAACGCATCCCTATGAGGGCATAGTAGATTTGCTTTTCGAGTCATCCACTTTTTGAGATCCACAAAAAATATCTCACAAGGTTATAGAAAAGCACACATCCGCAGGGCAGCTTGTGGCGAGCTGAATGTGCGTGGCTACACATCGGTCCCGATTCCTCGGAGTTTTGTTGCGCTCCTCGACCAGTTAGCATTTAATGGGCTAACGGGAGACGCTACTCCCGGGAGTGCAGCAAATCTCAACTCTGGCTTGCCTTGATTGGCTGGTCAGAGGGAGGAAGCCAGAGCTTTGTGCTCGGGGGTGGAAGTGTCATTTTCAAGGGCATAACTACGGGGAAACCCGCTCCGGGTCTGACCCGTGATGGCGAAACCGGCGCCGCACCGCTCGACACCCCTAGCCGCTCACACCGGTGTTGCCCTCTGTCGCCTTACAGGCTTAATGCCTATGGCGATTGTATAGGGGGCCCATCTAGTGAGTTGGCGAGTCACCGTCTGCCAAAGTTTTAATGTAATAATAGGTATATTGAAATGGCAGACGCCGTCTTCATCCATAGCCTAAGTTAACCAGACCATCTAACACCCATCACAATAGCCCATTACGTAGTTAGCATATTTTACAATAGTTAGCTCCCATTGCAGATGGGCCATTATCGTTCTTCTACATAAGGCGGATGTGGATTGTTTGCAGTGGGGGTCCCATTTCCCTTTAGATTAAAAGTCTCAAAGGGCCTCTGCATGTTGGACCTGTGTCCCCATGTAAGCCTACCAAAAGTCCGGGTGTCTTAGTAAGAAAAAAAAAAGAAGATACCCATGTGAAAGAGAGACATAATAATATTTATTTAATTCAGACATTGATGTCCATACATTCGAAATTTATATACTTAGTATATTTATACAAGAAATCACAATTAAAATGTAATAAATAAAATTAACATAGAGTTCCGTACGAAATGATGGAAAAAACTTTCTTTCTTGGTATGGGTGCAGGGGTGCTCCCCAGGGGTGCTCAGGGGGAGCAGATGATGTATTTCTGTTGCCGCCATAACAACAAATAGGTGCCATTTCTAGAGTCGGGAAAAAAATACAATTTAACCCCTTAAATTGTATTTTTTTGTAAGTACTTAAGGGAGTTGTGGCATATATTTTTGATGTACTTATCCAGAAAATTGAGAGATATTTCTTGAATCCTATGTTTTTTACTTGCAATCATAATGTCTTGATTGTTTGAGTTAATCCTTGCAGCTCAACTGTGCTATTTTCATGTGGAAATCTCAAATTAAATTACACGGTGCCCTTCCTCGGAGGTATGTCCCGAACTCGACAGCAAGCAGCAGTACTGTCGCTGCAGTGCTGTCACTGAAGTGCGGCGCAGCAGTGCTGCCTGCCGCGTTGATTCCGAGCAAGACTGCGTGCTGCGCTGCACGTGGTGTTATTCTTCCATAACTAACTCACCAACTCAACCCAACTCACTTTCACGACATATAACTATGTTTAATTAAATTATAACGAGTACTGCTTGCTGCCGAGTTCGGACTCATACCTTTAGGCTCCCAACATATACTTTATACGCCACTAGTTGAAGATCGTGGCTTCGCCCACGTAAATTTGGTACCCGTTCCTGCTTCCCTTGGGAACATATTCCCGGGATGAAATGTAGCCTATGTGTTATTCCAGACTAATAATCTACCTCGGTTCCAAATTTCAGCCCGATCCATTCAGCCGTTAGAGCGTGATTGAGTAACAAACATCCAAACATCTAAACATCCAAACATCTTCACAAACTTTCACATTTATAATATTAGTAGGATAGTAGGATTAGTAGAATAGCGGCCTTGTCGAAGTGCTTCCAATAATTTAGCTTTTTATCAAATTTCAGTCTAATAATAATGAAATATTTTATTATAAATTTATATGTATTTTTCTGTTGCAGGTAAGTGGAATACCCAAAACTTCATTTGTCGTAAGTCATTAATCATAAAGAAAAAGTTTATCTTTTTAACATAATATTGGAACATGAAAAATAATTCAATAATAATTATTTTTGACATTCCAATCCCGAGTATATTTTAACTACCGGAGCCCCGGCAACAGTGGCCATGATGCCGTCCTAAAAGAGCCTCACAAAAGTTCTCAACTTCAAACGTATCAAACACGCCTGGTAAGAAAATATTCAGGACGGCATATGAAAGATAAGAATTCTCTTTGATGATGGGGTCTTTGACCGTAGTTTTTAAAAGAATGCACAGTAAAAAAACCGGCCAAGTGCGAGTTGGACTCGCGCACGGAGGGTTCCGAACCAAAAAACAACAAAAAGGCTTATTTGTTGCATGGGAGCCCCCTTTTTTTAATTTTTTTATTATTTGACGTGAGGTAAAATCCTTCATGGATGCTATTCTGGACTCCTAACGACTAAAAAACCTCACGTAATGCCTAACAGCCTACGGTTGGGAGCCCCGAGTTAGCCCTCGGAAAGATGTCCCAGTAAATGTCCATTTTGTTTTAACTGGATTTATTTTTTATTTAAATAGACTGCTCGATATTCAGTGAGTATTTCAAACGTCTACTGGTTGCCCTTATATCATAATATCACTACATATTATAAAACAAGGGTTGCTCTATGGTGTTTGTTAACCACAGAGCAACGCGCGCCTTAGACAGTCCGTGTTGCTCTATGTTGTTAACTATCGTGTTATCCTCATATAGATCCTCTACGGTGGGTACAGTATGTATTTCTCTATGTTTAATTTGATTTTCAGAATATTGATGACATTTGAATGATGACATTATTAACACGATAAGTCTACAACATCGATGCATGTAATTGAATTGTGTGTTTGTACGTAAATTGTATAAACTGGAAAAAATGAGAAATATGGGCTCTTTGTTTTCTATCTCCTATGAAATTGCTATCTTTGAAATATCATAATTACCTAAAGTCATCTGCTGGAAGCGATGTTAACTTTTTAAAGAAAAAATATTTACGATGAAAGTCGAAAAATAAATTAGTAGGTATGTGACCCGTTTAATGTTCAATCATGGCGACACGAAATTAATTTCCTTCCGCAATATTTGACTTTGCTCCTTACTCCTAAAGTATTCATTTAATTTGCATGGTGTAAAGGGAAGAAATAATCTTGATTGATTATATGTTTAAGCCAACTAACGTACTTAAATTGAGAAGGATACCTTATTATTATATATGATAAAATGACGAAAAAACGTGTTTGTTGTATGGGAGCCCCCCTTTAATATTATATTTTGGTTTTTAGTACCTATTTGTTGTTATAGCGGCAACAAAAACACATAATCTGTAAAAAAATCAACTCTCCAGCTATCACCGTTCCTGATATACAGCCTCCTGACGGACAGACAGATAGACAGACAGACAGACGGACAGCGAAGTCTCATGAATAGGGTCCCGTTCTTTACCCTTTGGGTACGGAACCCTAAAAATTAATGTATTCATGTAGGTCACAAAGTAACACTTATGAACGTCAAGATTGTTGATCCTACATTTACATTTACTGCCAGATTCGCAAGGCAATAGGTTTAGCCTGTGAGGAAGAACATGGCAATATAACTTACTGCTACTCTTCTCAAGTAGTTTGCAATTACATTACATGAAATAGACAATTTAGTTTACACAAGCGACGCTTAAAATCGGTAAAAATGGAATCCTATAACTGAGACTCTGCTATCCATCCTGTCGTCTGTTTGTGTGTCCGTTGGTCTGTCACCAGACTGCATCTCACGAAACATGATAGCTGAAATCTTCACAGATGATATATTTATGTAGCCGCTAGAACGACAAATACTATAGGTATACCTACAATGATTTTTTAGAAGTGCTCCCATACAACAACTGTGACTTTTTGGCTTTTTTAGGCACGGAACCCTCCGTACGTCTCGCACTTGGCCGGTTTTTACGCGTTGAGCACAGAAACCGGCTCTTACCCTTTGGTTACGTAATCATATTATAAAAACAAACCTTCAAACATCACAACAATCATTTAATGAAACACACACATCACTGTTCCCACCCACAAGGCACCGTCATCTTGCACTGATGGTAACACGTGAACACACAAGTGATGGCAGCATCACGACCTAAGGAAGTGCACTGTTTCGCTATGAAGCAGTTCTTCATACATGGTGACCGGTGCTTTGTACACGAATGGTGGTAACGCAGGTTTGTCTTGGTTCCATCGTCTTCCCCCTTTCTTCCTATATCCAGGTCTATATAGTCTCCACTTACGGATTCAGGCGAGTGATCTTTATTGAATGGAGAGTAAACGTATCTTGAAAAGTCGGTTCTGAATTGGTTTTCGTAAGACTTCTCTGGGGCTGGCTAAAAATTATATTTTTTTAATTAAATTACACGATGTGTATGGTAAGTATTACAGAACGGCCCTGGTATGCTTATATCCTATGTCTTCCATAGAGAATACAAGTTACAATGGTAATTTTTAATATCACTAAGGTGGCAGACAAGGTCCACCTGATGGAAAGTCGTCACCGTAACTTATGGACGTTTGCAACACCAGAGACGTTATTTTCGTTTAACGTTAGGAAAATCCTACAGAGCTGCTCTACCGGACTCCTAACGTCTAAAAACTACACGTTTCCTACCTAATTACTACGATTGGGAGCCCCGGGTAAGCCCTCGGAAGGAAGACGCCATGACTTCCAACAGACCTTGGTTTTCACTGCGGCTATAAAGAAAAGAAGAAAATTATAAATAACTTACAAGTATAATCAAAACTATTGGCGAAGAATATTTATCATTCTCTTTATCATCAGTGCTCGAATCATAATATGACTTCGAAGATGGATTTGCTTCTATGCCGACCTGAAATTTGAAATAATGTGACCAACATTCAGATCTTTCTACCGTAACTTACCGAGTGTCTTAATCAGCTATCAATGCCAAGTCGCTTTTTTTTAAAAGGGGCAATGCTGTGCTACAGACTTCTACCACAGGGCGGAAACTCCATACAAAAGATTCGTTTTCAATTCTGTCACCTACACTAAAACATGTAATGTTCGTACAGAGCTTGAATGTGTGTGTGACCAATAAGACTAACCAAATGTTACTTCACGACACCCGCCAACAGCTGTAACGGGAATGGCGGGGGTAGTAAAAGTTAGTGAGTGGAGGGCAGGAAGTTGCCAATCGGTATGTAATACCACTGTATAAAGAGAAAAAAACCTATGATCTATAGGCTGTGGTAATGGTAATATATTATATTATCTTTGCTTCTACCGACAAAAACCACACGGTGCCTGCCATTTGACTGCGGCCCGGAGTTCCGGGAACGTTCTTGGAAGAATAACCTAGGGCTGCCGACAAAATCTTTAGATTAAAGTGAAAAATCTTTATTTACAATATAACGCTTTTTTTTTTTTAACGTGAGGGAACTCTTACCGACTAAAAAACCTCACGTAACGCCCAACAGCCTATGGTTGAGAGCCCCGGGTAAGCCCTCAGGAAGGATGTCCCGTGACTCCCAACAGACCTACGGCCGCCAATGCGGCCTCGCCCAGGGGGTGGTTCGGGTGCAATCCCGCGTCTATGGGGGGTTTCGGGTGTGACCCCGCTTCTAAGGGGGGGGGGGGGGTGCTCACGTCACGCTGCCGTCATGGGCCTGCTTCTGTAAGGACGGTGAGCGGCCCTCTCACCGTCCTCAGACCCCTGGTCATGGAGGCCGATAGTCCTCGGCGAAGACACGTCGGCGGCGACCAGGGCGCCGACTGCGGAACTCGGGTGGGAGAGGTCTCTCCCGCACCCGGCCCGCCGCCTCCTTCGCGAGCATGACCTGCTCGCAGAAAGAGGAGGCGCAGTCCCACTTACTCCCGCTGGAGAGCATGGCTCGCACCATGGCCTCAAGCGAGAGAGTGTCCACGCCCAGACCCACTACGAGGACCTGTCGCTGTTGTGCCCACGCCGTGCACTCCACCAGCGTGTGGAGCGCCGTGTCATCGCTGCGGTCCTCGCAGTGCTGACACTCGGCCGTGGTTTCCCGGTGTTTTCGCCACAGATACCTACCGAAGCTACCGTGCCCGGCAAGCATCTGTGACAACCGGTAGGAGAGAGCACCGTGTCTTCTCTCCAGCCACTCGTCCATGACCGGTCTGACGGCCGCGATTGTGGCGAATCCCCCCTTTGGTTGCTCAAGTCGCACCTTCCATGTCTCCACGGTTTCCTGGTGGAGCAGGGTCCGCTGGGCCTCGATTTCTCGAGACGCAGGCCTTTGGCCCCGCTCCAGCGCCTCCTTGCGCCATCTGAACAGTGACGCAAGGGCTCTCGCTTCCAGGTCCCATGGAGAGGTCCCGGCTAGGAGACATGCCGCCTCACCGGAGATCGTGCGGTATCCTCTTATCACCCTGACGGCCATCACTCTCTGCGGGCTCAGCAGTCTAGCCTCATTGCTGGCCGTCAGGGTCTCCGCCCATACGGGAGCACCGTACAGAGCCATGCTTCGCACGATCCCCAGGTACAGCCTCCTGTAGGGAGCGTTGGGTCCCCTGATGTTGGGCATCAACCGCGCGAGTGCGGCCGATGCTCCCCTCAGTTTTGGGACCAAACTTCGGAAGTGATGTCTGAAGTTCCACCGGCCATCGAGTACGAGCCCCAGATACTTCATCGAGGGCTCGATGCCGATGCTGACGCCCCCTACCTGTAGGCTGGATCCCGCAGGTGGCCCACAATATAACGCTTATAAACGTCCAAATGATCGCTTCTACATTTACATTTACTGCCAGATTTGCAACACAATAGGTAGGGCTGGAAAAAAAAAAGAACTTGGCAATACAACTCCGGCCATAAAACCTGGCAATAAAACTTATACCGCTATCTCGGCCTCTCCAAAAGGATTTAGTTTCATCCCACTTCTAGGAAGTCGGGTGTTACCCCGCTTCTTTGGGGCCAACCCAAGGTCTCCGATCCCGATATTATGAGGTGCGATGCACCTAGAAACTTGGGTTTATAAAGTAAGTTCCCTTCTAATTTAGACACCCACTAAGGATTCTTTCAGACAAAGAGCGGTCATGAGATCAAGCGTTCCACGTTCCTATTCTGCGTTCAAGCGTGCAGTTGCTCACAAATAGCGGAGTTAGTGAGCAATGCGGTCAGAAATGAGTTCAACTATGTAAGGTAAAACAAAAAATGCAAAACTGACCTCTTGAACTTTTGACCGCGTGAACGTTTTCTGTCTAACAGATCTCTAAGAAAGGGTATTTCTAAATTCTATACGTAAGAAGTACATCTAATTTGGAAACCGTTTATAGTACGCTGAGCTGTCAGGGCTACAAGTGCTTTATTACCGAAATCAACCGACAAAAAATACTCACAGCGTATAAAAACATAGCAATTTTCAAAACCACATACATTTTTTTCAAAACCACATTCAATTTTCAATTACAGCTTTCAAAACCACATTCACTTTTCAATTACAACCCACAGCATTGTCACAGTTTTAGGTAATAATTTGAAATTAACAAAACACTCATCACGCTAATACGAACTGAAATCAATTAATACACGCCTTGAAATTGGTTTATACTAGTTAATGCCTGCTACTTTTCCCATAAGAAAACGTAGGTAATTTCCTGAGACATTCTTCTAAGGACTTAACCGGAGCTCCCGTCCGCGTCCACTGGCTGTAGGGCCTAATGTGGTTTTAGTCCGGCATAGCATCCATTAGGGATTTCCACACATAAAAAAAGTAGGTAATAAATTAATATTTGTGGACATTCTCACTCAACATCTAGTCCAAATCCAAATTAAGCTAATATAAGCTTATGCTATGGAATCTAGAGGACTTAAAAACTTACTTAAATGTTTCTAAATACATTTCTACATGTTACAGATAAATTTACACCCAGACACAGAAGAAATCAATGTGCTTATCGCACAAAGAGATTTGTCCTGGGTGGGAATCGAACCCACGATCTCCAAATCCGTAGTCAGGCACACTAACCACTGGACCACGAGGTCAGTCATTAATTAGTAACTTAGTGGTAATTTAGTGAGTAGATATTATACGTTTGTTGCACTAGTGTGGTAAAATGGTGTGACCACGAGTCTTTAGGGTCGTCTTTATACGTCTAAGGTGACATACAAGCATACGGCTCACCTGATCATGCGTAGGTGCCTTTTCATGTTGTTTTCATTCGATATTGCCTCGTTTTTTGCAATAGGTTTTACCCACGTCCTACATTGTCAAGGTAACGAAATTACGCCTGTTACATATTTACCGAAGCTTTGATGGTTAACCGTATTTATTATATGCACACCTTCAAAGCCTTTCGATACAATTTCCTCAGTTAAATTATTTTCTAGTGGAATTCAAGGTACGTGTGGGGGCAAATTTGATGCTATACCTACACATTCCTTGTTGCATTTCTGCGGAATGGTATCAATTTGTATGGTGCCGAGTGCGTCTGAATATTTGTTCGCGCCACTATAACTCCCAAATGGCTTGGAGGATTCTTGTTATGAAAATATTACTATTGTTGGGACATGTCTGAGGAAGGTTTTTAGCCACTTTCGGTTGACCTATGTAAATTGCTAAACATCCGATAATGACAGAAATGCAGGAGTGGAAACTACGTTCTTCAACCCGGGCTTTTTAAGCTCTACCAAATAGTTTTTACAGGTATGGCACGGGTATGGGATGTACAAAAATGCGGCAAAATGTAACTTGATGTACGAAAATCTCTATAATAATAAATTGACATCATTTCGTATTTGAATTCTTCGGTTATTTCAATTCATACTACATAGTAAATATTTCAACATATTCCAACATCTGGTACCCAAAAACTGCGCCTGTTTATTTCAACACGTAGGTATGCCTTTCAGAACGTAGGAGGATCAGATCAGATCACCCAACCACAACATAACATATACCTATGACGTGGAAGATCCCTATTACCGGTATTTTCTGTTATAACGGATATTATTTATGCATATTAATTTCCGCTTTTTGTGGATACAAGTCGATCTACTAAGCGCCAGCTCAGCAAACAAAAATTCTGACAAAATCAACAGAAAAAGTTTCTTTTCCCGTTGATGTTGTCAGAATCGTAAATTATTCTGGGACATCCTGCCAAGGACTAACCCGCCGTGATTCCTAGCCATAGGCAGTGGTAGAGCTAACGGCATATATGCAGATCACAAAAATATTAGGCTCACGACTTATTACGTGGGACAAATTCTAAAAAGGAAATGTGGACATATAATGATGTCACTGCCTATCCCTTCGAGGCTAAAGGCGTGACCATATTATATGTATGCACAAAAATATTTGTTCTATCGAGGATTCGAACGTGAAACCTCAGAACTGCAGTCACATACACTTTACCACTGCGCCACCGAGGCAGTCCAATATGAAACACATCTGAAACACAAAACACAAAGGTCCATTATCTTTGGACACTTCATAAGGAAAATAAAATGGCCGCCCATAAATTACATGAAAATAAAGTACTTAATACAGCAAAACTGACCAAGTGCGAGACAGAATCGCTCACGGAGGGTTCCGTACCAAAAAAAAAGACGTGTGGCACTCGGGGACTGCCGCGGTAAAGCTATTACATAGCATTTTTTATCAACTATGCTAGTATAATTATTTCTATATAAGAATACTAGCTGATGCCCGCAGCTTCGCCCGCGTAAAATTTGTTCCCGCGGGAAGTTATTCCCGGGATAAAAGGTAGCCTACCTATGTGTTATTCCAGACTATAATGTATCGCTGTACCAAATTTCAGCCCGATCCGTTCAGCGGTTTGAGCGTGAAAGAGTAACAAACATCCACACTCACAAACTTTCGCATTTATGATATTAGTAAGAAGTAAGATTTTAAGGCCCATGTTCAACAAAGTAAAGTACCAAGTACCTACTTGACTGTCGACATTTGGGCTATTGGACTTTTGGATTGTTGGACTGTTGGACTTTTGGACTTTTGGACTATTGGACTATTGGACTTTTGGACTTTTGGACTGTTGGACTTTTGGACTTTTGGACTTTTGAACTTTTGGACTTTTGGAATTTTGGACTTTTGGACTGTTGGACTTTTGGACTTTTGGAAATTTGGACTTTTGGACTTTTGGACTTTTGGACTGTTGAACTTTTGGACTTTTGAACTTTTGGACTGTTGGACTTTTGTACTTTTGGGCTTTTGGACTTTTGGACTTTTGGACTTTTGGACTGTCGGACTTTTGGACTTTCGGACTTTCGGACTTTCGGACTTTGGACTTTTGGACTTTTGGACTTTTGGACTTTTGGACTTTCGGACTTTTGTACTTTGGACTTTTGTACTTTTGGACTTTTGGACTTTTGGACTTTAGAACTTTAGAACTTTTGGACTTGTGTGTGTGTCTCTCTGTGTGTGTGTGTGTGCGTGTGCGTGTGAGTGTGCGTGAGTGTGTGTGAGTGTGTGTGTGTGTGTGTGCGTGTGCGTGTGAGTGTGCGTGAGTGTGTGAGTGTCTGTGTGTGTGTGTGTGTGTGTGTGTGTGTGTGTGTGAGTGAGTGTGTGTGTGAGTGTGTAAGTGAGTGTGTGTGTGTGTGAGTGTGTGAGTGTGTGTGTGGGTGTGTGTGTGTGTGTGTGTGTGTTTGTTGCATGTATGTTTATGTGAGTTGATTTTTGAGTGTGTGTGTGTGTGTGAGTGTGTGTGTGGGTGTGTGTGTGTGTGTTTGTTGCATGTATGTTTATGTGAGTTAATTTTTGAGTGTGTGTGTGTGTGAGTGTGTGTGTGGGTGTGTGTGTGTGTGTTGCATTGGTTTTAATCACTCAGTTACTGCCATTACACACCTAGAAATTATATGAGTATATATAAAAAAGTTTTAATTAGATCGCAAAGAAAATGTCCAAAAGCCAAAGTACCTACTTGAAGCAAAGTCATTGATATACCTAATTAGAGATAATAGAAAAACCTCGCAGAACTTCAGAACAATACACACTCACACAGTACTGTTTTACGATTACCGATTATAATTATTTAAAGTTAAAGTTCATTTTTAAATAATTTATTATACTATTAAACTAGGTAATTGTTGTCAAACTGATTATGATTAAACCTCTTTTCATAATCAATAAGCGAGTATATGCCAAAGACAAACAAGACTGAGAAAAAATAATTTAATGACAAGCAAGAATGACAGGTTTAAATTTTTATCATTGAAGTATTTTTCATGAAATTATTCTATATTCTAAAGGTAAATTAGTGACGAAATGGCCGCATAAATCTAACTATGGTTCCTTAAAACGAATATGATCAGGATTGATATTTAAATGTAAGTAATTATGGAGAGTCGAGATCCAATCTGTTTGTTTACTACATTGTTTGAATCTGTTGAATTCCACTATATTTGAAGTGTGAGATACACGAACGTGGCCGAAGGTAGCCGAGAGTGTGATTCGTTTTCGTGACAGAATTTCTGGATTCGGTCTCCACGCAAGGCCCGCGATAGAAGCTATGCAATAGCTTAAAACGTCAAAAAATTGTGTTTGTTATTTTGAACCCATTTTAGGGTTCCGTAGCCAAATGGCAAAATCGGAACCCTTATAGATTTGTCATGTCTGTCTGTCTGTCCGTCCGTATGTCACAGCCACTTTTCTCCGAAACTATAAGGCATATATATATATGAATATTGAAACTTGGTAAGTAGATGTACATATTCTGTAAACCGCATCATGATTTTAATATAAAACTAGAAAAAACAAAACAGTTAATTTTGGTCCCCATACTCAGAACTGAAACTCAATTTTTTTTTCTAAAGCGAATAGTTTGCGCAAGAGACACTTCCAAAGTGGAAAAATGTGTTCCCCCCCCCCCACCCTCTAACTTCTAAACTAAGAAAAAGATAAATAAAAAAATACATGATGTACGTTGCCATAAAATCTACCAACGAAAATTGGTTTGAACGAGATCGAGTTGGTAGTTTTTTTTAATTCGTCATAAACTGAAATTTTCGCATAGAAAAATCAGTACCACTGCGAACGTGTTAAAACATCAATGAAAGTTACAACGAACTACAAGAACTTTTATATTATGTTTCTTGCTGCTACGGAATCCTTCATGGGCGAGTCCAACTCGCACTTGGCCGGTTTTTTCTGAGTTTTGTTGATAGAAGCGACCAGAAATACATCATCTCTGAAAATTTCAGCTCTCTAATTGTTATGGATCCTAAGATACAGGCTCGTGACAGACGGACAGCGAAGTTCCACTAACAGGGTCCCGTTTTTCCCATTCGAGTACGGAACCCTAAAAATTTACACAAAGATGATTTATACTTAATGTTTTAACAGTGTACACAAATTTAAAAGAATTACTGTGGGGATAGCGCTTCATTAGATTTTGAGCCAAGCTAATAATAAAAATATTAACACTGGCTTAGTACAGGGAAAATATTAATATTATTTATGGGTCCACAGAGACTAGCGAAATCTTTTACCTCTGAATATTCAAACGTAGAATGGTAGGCAGACGCATAGTATACACCCACATTTCACCTTATAGGTTTATGTCCCACGTTATAGGTGTTGAGCCTATTGCCGTGTTGAAATGGACAGGCACAAGTCGTGACAACCCACAGTGGAAATTTTCCAAGCCGCCCATAATGGCTTCAACTTGGCTTAGCGATTGCCATTTTACTGACAACCGGGTTTCATTTTGTGCTCCTTCCCACACGGGGCCCCGTCGCCACACGGGGCATGGAAACTGGTCTTGATCCGAAAGGCGGGGCGGCCGGCAAACTCCCCATCAGGGTACCGGCCGATCGTGTTGCTCGACGAGGTGTGCAAGCTCTTTGAGCGTGTTATTGCACAACGCCTCGTCGGGCATCTCACACGCGTGGGGCCTGATCTGGCGGATAGCCAGTTTGGCTTCCGTCAGGGACGCTCCACCGTGAACGCGATCATGCGCATTAGAGGCCTGACGGAGGAAGCAGTCTCACAGGGTGAGGTGGTGGTGGCGGTGTCTCTCGACATAGCCAACGCATTCAACACCTTGCCCTGGAGCTGCGTCAGGGAGGCGCTTATTTATCATGGAGTGCCTCCCTACCTCCGTCGAATTGTCGGGGCTTATCTCTCCGAGAGAGCCATAACTTACCCGAGCTGGCTAGGGCCGGGTCGGCGAGATGTGTCGTGCGGTGTTCCACATGGATCGGTTTTAGGGCCGCTCCTGTGGAACATCGGTTACGACTGGGTGCTGCGTGGTCCGTTCCTCAGAGGGGTCGGCGTAACGTGTTACGCCGACGACACCCTCGTTACGTCGCGGGGAGCAACGCACCGTGCCGCAGCACTTAAGGCCACGGCAGGGGTTGCTCAGGTCGTGGGTCGGATTCGGCGGCTGGGTCTCGAGGTCGCCCTTCACAAATCCGAGGCTCTGTGCTTCCACGGACCTCGGATGGGGCCACCTGCGGGATCCAGCCTACAGGTAGGGGGCGTCAGCATCGGCATCGAGCCCTCGATGAAGTATCTGGGGCTCGTACTCGATGGCCGGTGGAACTTCGGACATCACTTCCGAAGTTTGGTCCCAAAACTGAGGGGAGCATCGGCCGCACTCGCGCGGCTGATGCCCAACATCAGGGGACCCAACGCTCCCTACAGGAGACTGTACCTGGGGATCGTGCGAAGCATGGCCTTGTACGGGGCTCCCGTATGGGCGGAGACCCTGACGGCCAGCAATGAGGCTAGACTGCTGAGCCCGCAGAGAGTGATGGCCATTAGGGTGATAAGAGGATACCGCACGATCTCCGGTGAGGCGGCATGTCTCCTAGCCGGGACCCCTCCATGGGACCTGGAAGCGAGAGCCCTTGCGTCACTGTTCAGATGGCGCAAGGAGGCGCTGGAGCGGGGCCAAAGACCTGCGTCTCGAGAAATCGAGGCCCAGCGGACCCTGCTCCACCAGGAAACCATGGAGACATGGAAGGTGCGACTTGAGCAACCAAAGGGGGGATTCGCCACAATCGCGGCCGTCAGACCGGTCATGGACGAGTGGCTGGAGAGAAGACACGGTGCTCTCTCCTACCGGTTGACACAGATACTTGCCGGGCACGGTAGCTTCGGTAGGTATCTGTGGCGAAAACACCGGGAAACCACGGCCGAGTGTCAGCACTGCGAGGACCGCAGCGATGACACGGTGCTCCACACTCTGGTGGAGTGCACGGCGTGGGCACAACAGCGCCAGGTCCTCGTAGTGGGTCTGGGCGTGGACACTCTCTCGCTCGAGGCCATGGTGCGAGCCATGCTCTCCAGCGGGAGTAAGTGGGACTGCGCCGCCTCTTTCTGCGAGCAGGTCATGCTCGCGAAGGAGGCGGCGGGCCGGGTGCGGGAGAGAACTCTCCCACCCGAGTTCCACAGTCGGCGCCCTGGGCGCCGCCGACGTGTCTTTGCCGAGGACTATCGGCCTCCATGACCGGGGGTCTGAGGACGGTGAGAGGGCCGCTCACCGTCCTTACAGAAGCAGGCCCATGACGGCAGTGTGACGTGAGCAACTCACGCACGCCCCCCCTTAGAAGCGGGGTCACACCCGAAACCCCCCATAGACGCGGGATTGCACCCGAACCACCCCCTGGGCGAGGCCGCATTGGCGGCCGTGGGTCTGTTGGGAGTCACGGGACATCCTTCCTGAGGGCTTACCCGGGGCTCTCAACCATAGGCTGTTAGGCGTGGCGTGAGGTTTTTTAGTCGGTAAGAGTCCGGCTACGAGGATTTTCCCTCACGTTAAACAAAAAAAAAAAAAAAAAAAAAAAGACGTGTGGCACTCGGGGACTGCCGCGGTAAAGCTATTACATAGCATTTTTTACCAACTATGCTAGTATAATTATTTCTATATAAGAATACTAGCTGATGCCCGCAGCTTCGCCCGCGTAAAATTTGTTACCGCGGGAAGTTATTCCCGGGATAAAAGGTAGCCTATGTGTTATTCCAGACTAAAATGTATCTCTGTACCAAATTTCAGCCAGATCCGTTCAGCGGTTTGAGCGTGAAAGAGTAACAAACATCCACACTCACAAACTTTCGCATTTATAATATTAGTAAGAAGTAAGAAGTAAGATTTTAAGGCCTATCTATGTTCAACAAAGTAAAGTACCAAGTACCTACTTGACTGTGGACATTTGGGCTTTTGGAATTTTGGCCTATTGGCCTTTTGGACTTTTGGACTTTTGGACTTTTGGCCTTTTGGACTTTTGTACTATTAGACTTTTGGACTTTTGGACTTTAGAAGACCCAAAAGTCCTCAAAGACCGAAAAGTCCCAAAAAGTCCCAAAAGTCCCAATAGTCCCAAAAGTCCCAAAAGCCCCAGAAGTCCCAAAAGCCCCAAAAGCCCCAAAAGTCCAAAAGTCCAAAAGTCCAAAAGTGCAAAAGCCCAAAAGTTCAAAAATCCAAAAGTCCAAAAGTCCAAAAGTCCAAAAAACCAAATTCCAAAAGTCCAAAAGTCCAAAAGTACAAAAGTCCAAAAGTCCGAAAGTCCAAAAAGCCAAAAGGCAAAAAGTCCCAAAGTCCAAAGTCCAAAAGGCCAAAATTTCACTCCACCTAACCTCACCCCACCCACCTCACACCAATTCACCTCAACACACCCCACTTCACTTCACCCCACCCTACACACCTCAGCCCACCCCACTTCACCCTACTTCACTTCATATACATAGGTACACGTTATGCAAACGCTCACGTGTACACGTTGGTATATGAAGTGCGAGATACACGAATGTGGCCGAGCGTGGCCGAAGGTAGCCGAGAGTGTGATTTATTTTCGTGACACAATTTCTGGATTCGGTCTCCACGCAAGGCCCGCGATAGAAGCTATGCAATAGCTTAATAGGTATTTTGTTTTAGAACTTTTTAAGAAGAACAATTATTTTGTAATAAATTATTTTTATGTAACTTCAACCATTTACGCAGAGGCGCAACGGATACTCTTATAACGATTAAATGTTTTCCGTTTTCGAAACATTCCTCATTGCTGCACCGCTCCTATTAATCTTAGCATTATGTTATGTAGCCTATAGCCACTATCAATAAATGTACCTACTTACTATCGAACAGTTTTTGAAACCCTACCAGTAGTTTCAGTAAGGCTTGCCTTGGTATGATGTGATCATGGTCCCTTTGCAGCGTGTGTCCAATGCAGCGCAGCAGCTACACTTCCGAAGTTTGATCTGTTGGTGGATAGGGGTCTCACTGCAGCGTTCCAATAGTCTTACGTTCGTGATGTTCTCGGGCCCGTATGTACCGAGGATCCATTGGAGGCAGCGTTTGACGAAGACTTATAGCTGGTAGCTGGTGCGAAATGTCTTTAGTGACCTTCCATGTCTCGCATCCGTATAGCAGTTAGCAGTACAGTTTTAACGTTTACTTTGTTTTGAGTTTCACTCTTCGTGTCCATTTTCGCAACTGCCTACGGGGCGCCGCTGTGTAAAGGTTGTTCTGGCCTTGGCGAGACTCGAAATGATGTAGGGTACTCTTCTATCCCATCAGTTTCTGGCACGACACTCCCGAGGTACGTGAATTAGTGCCTCCACCACATCTCTGGCGTCTGTCGATTTTAATTTCAGTCCAGCCATTCGCTGCCTCATCCTGCTCGTTGTCCTGCACGTTGTCCTGCAGACATGCATGACGGCGTGTGTGTACCTCAGCAGGCACAGGACATCGGCATCATTTAAATCCTCCAGGATATCAGTATAGGCCCCATTCTATGCCGCGCCGATTGTTCTTTGCGGTATTCAGCATTAGGTATATCATCTATTTTCTATGGATGGTTGTTAACTATCCTGTTATCTTCATAACGATCCTCTAAGGTAGGTACCATAGATTTAGAATTTTTCGCTACTCTCAATAGATATACAAAGCGTGCGAGCGAGACCTCATTATCCATAGCACTTAGCTCGAGAGGAAAAGAGAAAGCAAATTGTGTACTCATATGTCAGTATTTTGAATCGCTGAGCCCGCTGGGATCCTATGGCGGCTCTATGTTATTATAATATCCAATAATCTGTAGTGATCTTACGATTAAAATAGAAAATTTTATATTTTCAACAATATTGTCGTGTTTAGTGTGTGAATAGGATATGACAAAACGCAATTATACGAAGAAAGACTCGTTTAACAGGTCATTTGTGACTTCGTTCATTCCATTTTTGACGTACATATTTTGCCAAATTGGATGTAAAATTTCACTGAAAGTCCAACTCATAACGTAGATTATGCATTTTCCTTCATACACAACACAATATTTAATGTGTAAATGCATTTTTGGAGGATATATAAGGCAGAAATAGAAAGGGCTGTTTACAATAAAATAGTCATGGGTAGGTATCGATATGGATGTCGATAGTTCATTATAGTGGCATTGCTACAAACAAACTTATCTGGATTTAATTTACTATAAATATGATTGATTTTTACTCGAACTGTGTTATTTAACCTTTTTTTTAGGGTTTTGTGCCTATTTTAATATAATATTTCCAAAATTTGTGATCCATTTTGAGTTGAATTTTTATAATTTTACTTCACTTAAGGTACTCCACGCCACACCAGGATGTTTGCTGTGCAAGGCGCAGATTAGCCTCTGCGTCGAATACTGTTCTCACCTTTGGGATGACTGTGCGAGGTACTTACTGGACGCGCTTGGCGCTATGCAGAGACGTGTTATCCGATTTCAATTATAGGTTGTCCTAAGATGACGGTAAGCCTCGAGCCGTTAGCGCAGCAAAGAACCATAGCGTCCTTGGCTGCCTTCTACTGAATGTATCACGGCGAATGTTCTGAAGAGCTCTTCAACCTGATCCCACCATCTTCTTTCCGATTCCGAACAACACGTCGGGCAGAGGTGCCACTCATATATAGCGGAGAGAATCTTCGCCAGAACTGAGCGTTTCAAAAGATCGTTCCTCTGTCGAACTACAAAATCCTGGAACGACCTGCCCGCACATGTGTTTCCCTCATTTTACAATCCCGGGTTCTACAAGCGGAGCGTGAAGAGGCACATCATAGGGCCGCCAACTTGAGGACTACTGTCAGAAGTCTTGTGTGCTGTAAGCATGGCCCAAATTCGCTAGATGCGCCTAGGCTTTCCATTAGTTTCCATCAGTGGCGACGTCAATTTGGCGAGGTTAATATATTTAAAAAAATCTACGAGTAATATCTTTTATTGTTACTAGGGTTCAATAATAAATGAGTTTCTAGGTTTAGTATTACGATAAGAGTTGGATTTTTAGTAAAATTTCAAATTCAATTGGCAAAAAAATATATATGTACGGCAACAATGCAATGTACGATGCCATAAATTACATGTTAAAAGTGTATTTTCACATTCACACACTGAATCAAAATTCGTAAAATCACTACAGAATTTCTAATATTACGAGTTACCCCATATAATCCCATTTTTACTTTTTCATAGTCGATTACATTCAAATTAACAATTTATTCCCCAAAACAAGAAGTTGGAGATGAAACTTCTAAGCACTTTGTGTGCTTAGAAGTTTCATTTCCATTCCATCCATTTATACAGATACTTTTATCGATAACATAGGTGTGACCATTCAACAACACTATTTAACCCACACATAGATCTTTCATTTTTGGTCTCGTCTTCAGTTTGACACTGTTCATCTTGTACATTCTAAATCTATGGTAGGTACAGTATGTATTTTCAAAAGAGTTTGTGAACTCTATTTTTAATTTCTTTTTCAGAATATTGATGACATTTGATTGATGTCATTTTATACACGTTACGTCTACTACATTGATACATGTAATAAAATTCTAACAAGCCGGTGTTTGTATGTTAATTGTTTATACTGAGGAAAATTATATACTGAGGAATAGCTTTAACCATTAGACTCTATTTTGATTAGCAAACAGGGCAGATTCACACGCTACTTGATGAGTATGATTAATAAATACCTCTAATTTCATAGACCTTGTGTGACGTAAACATAGTTGCGAGGGTCAGCTAGTTAAAAGATAAAAAAATAGGTTTCTTCTTATCTACTTAAAAACTATTTTTACAAATTTTATGGTAATAATAGACATTCTTTGAAATATGCATGTATGGTATTGTTGTGACTTTTATGACACGTTTAAAGTACATAGGTATGGGATAGATGGCGCTCGCGGCTACGTCAGCGTGAAATTTCCTTCCCGCTTCCCATGGGAACGTACTCCCGGGTTTGGTTATCTTTATAGCAGTATTATATATAAATTAACAAAACATAAAATAATACTGCATTGGTGATAATAATAATAAAATGTATGTATATAGAGTACTCACTCATTTTCTTTCACTATTTTTCGTGACTTTCTTCATTAATAAATGCACTTTGTTTATTCATATTTAAAACACTTTTTACACAAATTATACGAGTACAGTTCACTGTTGTACATAGATGATGAATACCTATACACCTATAGTCGAATTTTTATTTAGACGAAGTAAATTGACAGCAACTAATGTAATTGACAGCATCGAAATTGTCATTTCACATTAAGAACTCTAAATTCGACCGTCACTCTTAATTCAACTTTGGTCGAGTGGTTAAGACGCGGATCGGTACGCAGAAGGCGCAAGATCGATTCTGGGTACAAGCATCAATTTTTGGATTATTTGACATAATTTATAACGACTGCGGAGTTCATAATTGACGTAAACAAAAAAATTATGAAGTGAAATTATTTATACACGAACGTGGCCGAAGGTAGCCGAGAGTGTGATTCGTTTTCGTGACACAATTTCTGGATTCGGTCTCCACGCAAGGCCCGCGATAGAAGCTATGCAATAGCTTAAAAAGCGGAGCACATATAATAAATTTGTGTCAAGTTTAAAGAAAGTGCATTTATGAGAATTTTCACGAGTAAAGAAACATTCAACTTTTTTAAAACTTTATACTCCAAAATTTACACCGCCAGCCTGATGGAAAGCTATGGCGACATCTAGTCATGGGGGCCACTCTCACAGTCCGTAAGACTTCTGACAGTGGTCCTCAAGTTAGCAACTATGTTCAAATGTAACAAACTGATAATTATATAGCATAACGCTACAATCGTTTACAGAACACTGAGCCACGAGCTCTTCAGAGATTTAGAAGCAAAATCGATCGCTTAAATTAGAGCCTTTTGAGGGAAACCTTCAACACATACATAATAGATGACCATGCTGACAGTAATGTGCGCGATAAGTTGAGACACGATTGGGAAGAGTTCGTTCTCTAGCGTGCCTCAACTTTTCGCGCACGTGCAGTAGTAGCGTTTACCCCCTTACGTCTTCCTAATCAATTGAATAAGCCTTAGGTATTGTAGGGCTCTGGGAGCGAGTTCGATCTTTCTTTTTACGTGTGGAAATCCTTTGTCGTATGCCAGTAGTTCCATGATGGAGAATGGAAATATTGAGATTTTTTGTCCCAATAGTTCTATCATGAAATAACAATGGAATTGCTGGGATCCGACTAAAGTCCCGAAATCGTCATGGAAATCATACAGGACTGGCCTTACGAATGGACAGACAGACAGCGTACCTACTCTCAATAATAGGATTCCGCTTTACTCTTCCGTTACGGATACCTAAAAAATTGTCTTCTTTATAGTAATTTGTTGTGACATTTATAGATTAAGAGCCCCTTGACAGCAGTAAAGTTAGAACTTAAGAACGTTATGGCACACACTGACGTGCATGCAGGCAGTGACCGGCTCCACGCGCGCCGGCCCTCCAGTGTCATCACAACATTGGAACTTTACACAGGTCATACAGTCTAGAGTTATAAATAAATAAATATTCACGGACATTTCACACAACGCTATCTGATCCCAAAGTAAGCTAGGAAGAACCTGCTTGTGTTATGGGTATCAGACCACGGATATTAATACTTATATACTTTTTAAATACATACATTATACATAGAAACACCCAGACTTTTTAAATTTAATTTTGTCTCCGGTGGGAGTCGAACCCACGACCTCTAGCCTCGCAGGCGGTATCACTACCGACCCCGCCCACAGAGGCAGTCAAATGATTAGTTGAAAGTTACGGATTCCAGTAGTCAACTGGTTCACCGGATCTCCCTGTAGCATTTATTTTCACTGGAAGTTTTTAATAATTTCTTAAGTACATAATCAGGTGTCATTTTGACGTGACTACGTCTTATAATTCGATGGAGCCGGCTGCACGAACGTATAAAGATGACGCAATACGTCGTTACCTCCCTCGCGTTATCTCGCTCTGGCTTGCTCTGAGGCGTTCCATTTATTTTAGTAATGTTTTCAACAGATGGCACTATAGTCAATTGATGTGTTTTTATATTTCTTTTGTTTTGTAATGTTCATTTTATTTGTATTTGTATTTTTATTTGTATTGTATTTGTATTTTTATTTTCTTACGACGTTGTCACGATCAACCATCGTTAGTAAACCGACTTTACAGACAACCGATTTTTAGGGTTTCGTAGCCAAATGGCAAAAACGGAACCCTTATAGATTCGTCATGACTGTCTGTCTGTCTGTCTGTCCGTCCGTGTGTCACAGCCATTTTTCTCAGAAACTATAAGGCCTATGCTATTGAAACTTGGTAACTAGATGTATTCTGTGAACCGCATTAAGATTCTTATATAAAACTAGAAAAAAAGCAGTCAATTTTTGGGGTCCCCAAACTCAGAACTGAAACTCAACATTTTTTTTTTCATCAAATCCATTCGTGTGGGGTATCTATAGATAGGTCTTCAAAAATGCCATTGAGGTTTTTAACATCATTTTTTTCTAAAAAGAATAGATTGCGCAAGAGACACTTCCAAAGTGGAAAAATGTGTGTCCCCCCCCCCCCCTCTAACTTCTAAACTGAGAGAATGAGAAATCTAAAAAAAATATATGATGTACATTGCCATAAAAACTACCAACGAAAATTGGTTTGAACGAGATAGAGCTGGTAATTTTTTTTTTAATACGTCATAAACCGCAATTTTCGGTTAGAAACATCACTACCACTGCGAACGTGTTAAAACATCAATCAAAGTTACAAAGAACTATAAGAATTTTTATATTATGTTACTTGCTGCTTCGAAACCCTTCATGGGCGAGTCCAACTCAAACTTGGCCGACTGAAATCACTACCACTGCGAACGTGGCAGTGGTAGTGATTTTTCTAACCGAAAATTGCGGTTTATGACGTATTAAAAAAAAACTACCAGGTCTATCTCGATCAACCCAATTTTCGTTGGCAGTTTTTGTAGCAATGTACATTATATATTCTTTTTAGATTTATCATTCTCTTAGTTTAGAAGTTAGAGGGGGGGGGGGGGGGGGACACACATTTTTCCACTTTGGAAGTGTCTCTTGCGCAAACTATTCACTTTAGAAAAAAATGATGTTAGAAACCTCAATAACATTTTTGAAGACCTATCTATAGATACCCCACACGTGTGGGTTAGATGGAAAAAAAAGGTTGAGTTTCAGTTCTGAGTATCGGGACCCCCAAAATTTACTGCTTTTTTTCTAGTTTTATATAAGAATCTTAATGTGGTTCACAGAATACATCTAGTTACCAAGTTTTAATAGCATAGGCTTTAAAGTTTCGGAGAAAAGTGGCTGTGAGACACGGACGGACGGACAGACAGACAGACAGACAGACATGACGAATCTATAAGGGTTCCGTTTTTTTGCCATTTGGCTACGAACCCCTAAAAATCACAGCAGCCTGAAATGTTAAATTAAAATATGGAGTGGTAGAAGCTTTTAAACTTTCATAAGGAAAAGTACGCGTACTAAGTTCTATAATGGCTACTGGACTTACTCGAAATTAGTTTCGGAGAGCAATGTTAAGTTGTGAATCGGAACTTAAAATACTTTTGGAACTGTTGAATATATTATCTATGGTAAGGTCAGTTTTCCGAACGCATTCTACAAACCCGAGAAATTCAGTGGGCTCTTGATAGATAAAAAATAACTCCTCGAAGAGGACAATATTGGTCATGACGAAAATAAGAAACGTGAACTACGGAATCCTAAAAAGGAGATACTTAACCTTATTGTAAGCAATAGATTCTGATAATCCGATTTTTTTTTATACCACTAAGGTGGCAGACAAGCATACGGCCCACCAGGAGGACTGATAGATAATCCGATTTTATTGATTGAGATGAGCAACTTTGAAAGGCATTTATCATAGCATTATAAATAACAGAGTTATTTTATATAAAATTCTCCAGAATAATAAATTTACCATCTTAGTCTGAGCTAATAAGCAAAGAATTTTAGTAAACTTAATGAGAAATAACTGTGCCGAAATGCGAAAATGCTGTCTAGTGTATTTGCCCCGAAATAATTTCATTTTTTATTGCAGTAAAAAGTTTAAAAGCTTGTGTCTGGGTGTTCTGAATAATTGTATCTACTTACTATACAGTGCTTGGACTTCGCCCATTATGTAGAATTTCCCACCAAAATTTCATCCCAGTTCCCAGCCAATAATATAAATCTAGTGTGTCAGTTATCTATTTATCAAATTTCAGACAAATTGATTCAGGAGTTAGAGCGTGATTCAGTTACAAAATTTGTTACTGAATCACGTTCTAACTTTATAAGATTATTTAATATCCAAACATTTTCACAAATTTATGACATTAAAAGTAAGCTTCTCCCTTCTCGTATATCTACTTTTTTAACCGACTTCAAAAAAGGAGGAGGTTACTCAATTCGACCGTTTGTACACACATCAACAAAGTCTAGGGAACAAGGACATTTCTAGTTTTTATTTAAAAACCCTTTCTTGTAATAGTGAGTGTTTTATATCAATAGAAGGGTATTTTTATGCCGTTTTTAATTTTAATTTTAATAAAAACATTCTCATATCAATTTTTTTTTTAAGAAAGAATTGAATAGTGCCAATATTGAGTATTAGAACCTTCAATTATTAAGCACAAAAATAACGAGGTAGTAAAAAATACAGTAATTAACCGTACTTTAAACGTTTTTAATAATCTGTAGGACCTCCTAAAGCATTAGCAATAGCTCGACAACGGCGTGGCATACTTAGTATGAGATTGTCAATCATCGTCTGTGGAATATGGCTCCATACACTGCGAAGGTGTAAAAATAGTTGTTCTTCAGTGTTCAGATTTTCCAAAGAATCACTGAGAGCTCTTCTCCCAAACAAATCCCAGGCATGCTCTATGGGATTGAGGTCGGCAGACTGAACAGGCCATTCCAACGTCGTAATATTGTGCTCGCTTAACGCATTGACCACTACCCTCGCGGTGTGGGACTGTGCATTATCTTGCATGAACATAAAATCTTGACCGAACTGCGTCGATGAGGGATTACCATGGGGTGTATAACCTCCTCAATGTATTGGTTTGCATTCAAATTGCCCCGTATCCAAACGAGGTCGGTCCTTCCACCAAGGCGAATTCCAGCCCATACCATGATTGTTCCACCTTGGTAAAGATGAACTTCTTGCGGATTCTGGAGACGACTCCGACGTCCAGGAACTCGCCATATACGCACTCTTCTCGAATCAGGATGAAAACCGAAGCGAGATTCGTCGGAAAACAGAACCCGTGCCCATTGATGGTCGGTCCACTGTAAATGTGCGTTAGCCCACAATAAGCGACGACCTCGATTTCCACGTCGAAGAGCTGGAAGCCTAAGCGGTCTGCGAGCATGAAGATTGGCTTCGTGTAGTCTTCTGACAGTTTGATCGCTAATAACCACTTGATGCTGAGACTGGAGGCTTGCGACCAACTGTCGAGCAGTAATCGTGGGTTGCCGCCTTGCGGAATTTTGCAAGAAACGATCTTGTCGCGGGGTAGTAACCCTATTTCGTCCCCTGTGACGTTCGGCAAAATCCCCTGTAGACCTGTAGCGTGCCCATAATCTGCAAATTACGCTTGGTTGGGTGTTGACAGCATCCGCTACGTCGCGTTGAGTTCGTCCAGCTTGCAGCATACCAACAGCTCTTAATATGTCTTCGCGACTTAAATGACGACGTGACATGATGACTACAGTCACAAAAATGCACAAACCATACGTATAAGACGTATTATTGATAATAAACGTTATTTACAATCAAAGAAAATAATTTTTATTTTGCCTCAGAGAAACTGCACAATCAAACACTTTTAAAAGTTTTCCCTTCATATTCGAAAATCATTACTTATTTAAATTTATTTTTAAATTTCGAACAACTCTGTAATTTAATTTATTCTATTTTTATTTATTTGCTGCCAGTTATTTGCAAAACAAGATTTACACGAAAAAAAAAATTTGGGGTCATCTTGTTCCCTAGACTTTGTTGAGGTGTTTATATCTATGTTTGTTCGCGCAGCTCTCGGCCTTTATGGACCGATTTGAAATTTTTTTTACTCCTAAGGTGGTACCATTTTAAGGAAGTCGGGATCTGATGATGGCATCCTGGAGAAAACGAAGGGAACTTATAAAAATTGTAGGGGCATCTAGGGCGTTTGTATTTTTTTTATTAAGGGCTTTAAAGTAGTACAACTTAATGAAGGTCTGGAGTCGATCTGATGATGGAGACGAAAGACACTAGAGAAAATTCCCTAACGATAAACAGTAGTTACATTGTGTTTGGGCTTGATTAATTTGTATTGTCGAGAACTTTGCACCTAGATAGATAGATTTTCAGTCTACTCGTCAATAAAAATAACGAAAAAAAAATTTTAACAAAAAAGAAACCGACTTCAAACTAAACTAAAAACTAAAAAATAAAATTTACTTAGCACAAAGTTAGTATATTCTGATTTATCAGATATCATTAAATATAATACTGAAGTCGGTGCCAATGTGACTATGAGAGAGATTAATAATGCCTCCCTAAGTCTACATAGTTTTACTGGGCACCGATTTCTGTAGCTTTCACGGTTTCTGAGATACAGCCTTATGACAGACAGACGGACGGACTTCAAAGTCCAAGTAATAAGGCCTCGGTCACCCCCAAAAATCGATGTCAATTTGGTGAGCTATTTATAAAAAAACAAAATTCCATTAAATGACTAACGAGTTCTAGAACTTATTCTCATTTCATTTTTATTAACTTCCAAAAAAAGAAAAAGAAAATATAGGTACTTAATCAATCTAATTCGCTCTCCAATTTGTTGTTTATTTGTATTTTAGTTATAAGTTTTTCATAAAGGTCGGTATCATATTTGCGTAAAGAAAACTAACAGCTTTATTATTTACAAGAATAACTTTCTTGGAAATATTCAGCTAGCTTTTGGATAATTTTTTTAATATATTCTGAGATAGGTACCTACGTAAAATAAGTATCTTACTTACTATTACTAATATAATTTTGTGAGTTTCGATGTATGCATGTCCGACTGTGTGCATGTTTGTTACGCTTTTAAGCTCTAACGGCTGAACAGATCTAGCTGAAAATTGGTACAGGGACAGATTATAGTCTGGAAGAACGGGTGCAAACCACGCAGACTGTTCATGGTGTTTCTATTTACGAATGTTTCATGCTTTTGAAAGGCACTCTTAGCCCGACTGCCAGTAACAAATAGAATTCCCCTTACGGTATTAATAATTTCGAAAACCGGTAGCCTCAACCTCCTCCAAATTTTTTAACAAGGCTTTAGATACTCTACCTATTAGGTAGGACAAATTACGAATGATAATATTTATATTATGCGTACAGTATGCCTCTGCTTATCCCTTTGGGGATAAAGGAGTCACAACGCTTCTAACTTAAAAAAAAACTATACACCATTTACTTTACGTAGTAAAAAAGTCTATAACACAAAAATACTCCCGTCATTCTTAAAAAGCGTACTGTGGCTCGCCGCATTCCTAAAGAACCGACCAAGTGCGTGTAGGATTAGCTCACAGACGGTTCCCTACCAAAAACGGCATAAAGTCACGTTTTTTGTGTGGGAGCCCCTCTTATTCACCTTTTTTTCTGATTTTAGTAATTGTTGTCATAGCGGCAACAGTAATACATCTTTGGTGAAAATATCAGCTCTCTAGCTATCACGGTTCCTGAGATACAGCCTCATGACGGACAGACAGATAGATAGACAGTGAAGTCTTATAAATAGGGTCCTGTTATTACCATTTGGGTACGGAACCCCAAAAAACACTATTTACGGTGTACTTTATATTTTATATATCCGAAAAAGTGTCTATCACACAAAAATATCCTCATCATTCTTAAAAAACGCACTGTGCCTTACCCCGCTCTGAAAAAAGAGCATTTTGCTTCAACAGGCGTTTTCAACTGGAACACGACACGACTTCAGTCTATACGCAACGCTCTCTAGCGACGGGCGTACGCTGAAACTCGCGTTATCATGGCATTAGACATCGATGTTTACACAATAATACACAAAATTAATAACAAACTCCAGCTGTCCTATAGTTCTAAGTTATGATAATTTTTACTAGAAAAAAATTTGTGTAAAAATATAATACTGTGTAAAATAAAAATATCAATTCTGTGTAGCACTTTCATTGATCATAATATATACGCGAGCTGTGAAATACTTGTCAACGACACTTTTACGCGCTTGAAGTTTTGCTTAAAACCTACATATTGTGCGCCCCGGATTCGATTGGCAAAAAGTTTCGTGATAATACGTCTAGTCCGACACGAAATATTTCTAGTGTATTTGATTATAAGTGTTTTTGTGGTGAAAGTGTAAGGTTTTGATAAAATTGTTTGGTTTAGTGAGTTGTGGTATAATATTGTGTATTTATGTACTGAAACCGATTAACAGTGGAATAGAAGTGTATCCATAGTTGAAATACTGGTAAGTAAATTTCGTTAACTGCTATTTGACGTAGGTACCTACCTATATTATACATATCTATACTAATATATACTAATATTATAAAGAGGAAAGATTTGTTCTTTTGTTTGTTTGTTTGTTTGTAACGAATAGGCTCCGGAACTACTGGACCGATTGGAAAAAATCTTTTACTGTTGGGAAGCTACACTCTTTGCAGTGAACATAGGTTATATTTTATTCCCGTATTCCCACGGGAATTGGAACTACGCGGGTGAAACCGCGTGACGTCAGCTAGTTACAAATAAAGCAACAAAATTAAATTTGAGTCAGAAATCGCAGTTTCCGTACAAACTTTAATACAAATATTTTATAACGAACCCGAGGTTTAGATAATATCTTACTCAAGCTTATGAACTAGGTCAGTATTCAAAAGTTGATTTTAAAAATTAACTCAGCCATATTTAAAATGGCTAAATAGAATATGCCCCTGCCCACCCCTTCGGGGATAAAAGGCGTGATCATATTTATGTATGTTTGTATGTAATTTTCGAAACATAAAAATGTTTCGGTAGGATGACACAGCAACCTTATTTAGCCCAAATTAAGATAATATAAGTTTTGAGACAACTAAAAAAATCTGATGCACCTAGTTATTTTAAAATATGTTTACTTAACACAGACAACATCCTACAAAATACATGGTGTAATATAATTAGTTTTATCAATTGTCAAAAAATGACTTTCATTTTATTGACAGCAAGAGGCTTCTATTTCAATATTCTTATAATCAAATACGATTTTCAGCGAAGACAAAAAAAATCGTCTGAGAAATTAACCCGCATGTACGAATCTTTACTAAATACCTTGTTTGTTTTCGTATTTTAATATTTTTTTTCCTCATCCTTCAACCAATAATTTCATATCTAGATCCATCTCTTATTGATTTATAAAGTTGACAGTGCTGAACTTTGCTTTAAGATCGTGCAGAGAACTCTACTGCGTACTTTAAGGTGTCAAAGGGCAATAGATTTTTATCTACGATGAAAATTTGTAGGGAGATGGGATTTCATTAATACCATTTAGTTTGCTGATAAGCAAACGGAACATCTGATTGAAAATGTTCAACTTAGCTTCTCGACGTTTGCAACACCACACTCGCGCTGCTGACCCGGCAATACCTTCTGAGACTCGCCAAATGGGGTCGCCATTATGAAGAATTTCATAATCACACGTGGAGGAAAACTGAAAAATCGCGTAAGAGATTTAGTTCCACAAACTGAGCATAATATCGATGCCTAACGGCCAAAAAGGGATAACCGCCACTTAGCAAATTTTACAGGAGAGTGATTTAAAGTTTAAATAAATCGTAAAAAAATCGTAATAAATTAAGTATAGCTTCCGAAAGGCTGAAAATGTCTGTATTTGTTGCGTTTAGCGCACTATCTATTGACTGGCGTTGTTATTTTGATGAAATTCAGGTTAGAAATAGTGGTTACTGTCGGTTAACCCAAATGGTCTTAAAATGATAAATCACGAAAATATCGTGTTTCATTTAAATTAAGGAAAAATAGCGCAAGTGTGTTTTTTTAAGAAATAAAATTTTGAAAATATGGTATAACAGCTATATAATGAAAATTCACTGAATGGACAATTGTATTATGTACTTCCTTTAAAGAAATGTTAACTACGACTATTAGACTCTGTTATGTATTTCGATGTAGGTATTATTGATTTAAGAGGATAAAATATTTCAGGTTCACCAGAGAGGTCTAAATAATAAAACTACATAATTTTATTAATCAGCTCGGCCTAGGGAATGCAATCCCGCAACATGATTGTAATCCCGGTACTTGCGGGACTGAGCAATCTCAGTCCCGCGGGATCCCGGTATTTGCGGGATCCCGCATATTTCTGAAAGTCATTGAGAAAAGAATAGAATTCTGTATCAAAAATCCATCTAGAACTGAAAAATAGTCACCCCCTTAATCCCCGAAGGGGTAGGCAGGACGAGGCATATGGTCTTATCTCATACCAGACCTAATGTCCTTATCTCAAAATTTCCCATTCTCAAAATATGTGCACTACAGGATTAACCCCGCTCAATCCGACTTGGATATGTTAGGTTAGAAGGCTAAGGCCGGAGCGGAGCGCAGCGAAGCTTCCGCATTAGCCTTCGTGGTTATTTTTTTTATAACCTAACCTAACCTATCAAATCGGATTGAGCGGGGCTAATCCTGTAGTGTACATATTTGGAGAAAGGGACATTTTGAGAAATGGGTATTTCGCGAAGCACGGCACCGCTCAAATAAATGTCACAAAGTGGTCACCCATCTAAGGACCGGCCATAGTTACTTACTGCAGTGCAGTGATCTTTTACAGAACACTGAGTCCACGGGGCACAAGGAAAAATAAATTAATTAATATTACTTTTGCATTGAGATTATTAAACTGATATACATATATGTAATAAAATAGCTACTGCAAATTATTAGAAGCGCAGAAAACATAGCATGTGAAAATTTTTGTCTGCCAAACGACTCCTAACTTTACATATCAGATAGCCAGCAAGCAATGTACGAGATAATTGAATACTTTTATAGTACAAGAAAAGTCAAATTTCCCTGATTAAATCACTAAAATCAAAAAAGTATAGTATTAGGTTATATATTACGTCACAATTACAAAAAACTTTCTCAAACCGAATCGGTTTGTGCGGTTCCGCTTACAGAATAACACATGGTGTTTACCTTTGCACAATCCCGCTAATCCCGCGGGATCCCGCACGATTTACGTGCGGGACTGGTCCCGCAAAAATACTGCGGGATCCCGGTATTTCGGGATCCCGGTATCCCGGTATTGCATTCCCTAGCTCGGTCCTTAATTGACCAAAACTAGTAAATACATTCTAAAAAACAATGCCTCATATCCATAATTTTGGTACCGCATAAGCGACATAAAGTTTCACATAGAAACCTGTAACCCGGACCAAAAGACGCAGAAAAAAAAGACGATTCTGACTATGTATATATCCCTTTTTGGCTATTAGGCATCGATATTTTGCGTCCGAAAGTCGCTTACTGCTTACAGTGTATTAAAAGAACGTTCTGGACTCAAAGTATGAGAATGAATAATCTATTTTTTTTTTCTAAAGACGTAAAAGAAGAATAAACAAATCAGTCCATCGCGTTATATTTCAAACAGGCAGCCACACTATCTGTAATTAAATATTTGACTGCGTCGGTTGCCGCGGTTTAAACTGCCCGCTCGGCCCAAGGCTGCTTCTAGTGAAGATGCGACTTTAGAGGCTAAACAAATACTCACGTTTGCTTCCTTCCACACAGTAATATATAGAGTAACACGACCAGTACAAAGGGAGTAGTTAATGCCCGGCCTGGATGCGTGCGAAAACACGCATGACAATAACAGCGCTCTTATAGCATGTTTGCTCTGTACACATGACAGACAGATAGTCTGTCATATGTTGCGGGGGGACATTGTATTCATACACACCGCTACAAAACAATCGGCTGTCACTATGATACTTACACAAGACAATTAAAATAATACACTCGTAATCGTTTTGGTGTCCACTTTGACAGAGCGGAAAGTCTCAGCACGGCGCTTCCCCTCCCGAATTTTATAAATAGTTCACGTTGCTCTATGCAATAATCTAACAAGCTGCTTCGAAGAACCAAACTGTTGAACGAGAGCCTTTTAATACGGACACAGTAAATAAAAGTAGTAAAACAGTATTGCGCCTCGGCAATTTTCCTTGAAGCCAATACTCTAGCATACATGACTGTACTGTTATTTATTCTATAGCAAATACCTACATGCAACCCAAAGATTTTGTTGAATACTTTTGTGCTATGTATTTAATAGTACTATTATACAATTTGTAGATGATCTCTATAAATTGGAGATAACTTAAGCTTTGGTTTTATTAAATTAACCATAGAAAATCTAATTTGTTTTTGCTGTAATATTAGTTTAAGGAAAGCTGTTTATTTTGTTAGTAGCTAAAATAGTACTCGTACCTTATGTGTGATAGTAATTAGTTGAGTAAAACTTAGATGTACCTGTATACATAATAATACAATATAACATAATATGTATAACATATCTATCATGCAACAACATAACATGTATATAACTATTATACTTTGTAGTTTATTACATCCCAAGCAAAGGGCACACCCGTAATTGACTGTATACATAACAATATTAATTAACACAAGAAACACGAGAACACATACCTAATTCGGTTACCAAACTTCACGCAAACGTCCTCTACCGCTTATTAAATTATTTATTGAGATTTCGTAGTGCTTTGACTCTGGCGTACTGTATGAATGTAAAATCTCTGTACTGTGACATGAATATTAAATTTGTTACAGCTGAAACGTGACCGCAATATAATTAAAAAGTCGGTTTTGTTCAGCCGTTTGAGGGTTGCTGATTACGAAACAGTTTAATGTTTCGTAATGAAACTGGTAAAACGAGTCATTTCGTCTGTCAAAGATGTATTTGTGGTTAAAAGGAAAAAAATGGAACAAATTAGGCAAGATTGATGAAAAACATTTTATTCCCGCAAGAGGACATATTTACCAATTTAGAGGCAAATAAAATTACGCGGGCACCGCTTCAGGCGTTCTATGAAAAAATAAATAAACTTTTTATGTCGTTATAGAAGCTGTAAATAACCTATTAATTTTAGTAACCTGGAGAAGGTCGCATGTGGGAAGCGTAAGACCGTGTGTTGTGGCGTAAATTGGGAGAGGCCTTCGTCCAGCAGTGGACTAGGTATCATAGGCTGATAATTATGATTTTTAGATTTAGTTTCTCGTCGGCGCGGTAATGGTTTGCGCCTCAATGTGTATGTGTGCCGACTACCATGCTGAGGTTACTGGTTAGAATCCCAGGTTGGAGGTGAAATAAAAATGATCCTCAAAATATTGTCTATTTCGGAATTCGGTTCTTTTTTATATACAGTTTACTAGCCGATATTACGTGGTATCACCGACGTAGTTACTGTTTCCTTGGTAATAAAATATAGCCCTTGTAACCGTGGGACAGTGAAGCTTTCCAAAAACGAGTTTTCCAAATCGGTTCAATAGTTTTGAAGTCTTTTCAATGCATACTAACAAATACACAATCAAATCTTTCCTTTTTAGCTCCTCTTTATAAAATAGAGTGCAGATGGGCTTATGGCGAGACTTTGTCTGTAGTCTGTGACTGTCACATTAAACAACGTCACTAGGTCACGCGTGGATCATCTGTTCAAAGTTTGAAATATTTTACGAAAACGAAATCCACGGCAACGACGTCAGTGTCAGTAAAGTTTAATATCGGATTGAACTTTCAAAATAAACGTTTTGAGAGGGGCAGTCGGGTGAGATAGTCTCATGGCTTCTTGTCATAATATTAGTATAGATGTAGGTAATTATTTCAAAGGTATGTATTGTAATTATTATGTATCAGCTGTCTAGAGCATTAACTTATATATGCGCTGAATTTTGAGCTAGACGGCGCTGTTTAAAAAATGTCTCTAGTCTCAGTATACCTATCATAATTTTCAACAAGTCTGCTAGCCTTTTACTCTGAGCAAAGTGAGAATCTAGAGAACGTCTCTCTTTAATGTTGAATCGACAAAATGATTTTATGACTCTTCAGTACAAGAATTATTTATTGGAAAACTAGCCATAATTCACACCCAAATGGAATTGAAATTAATGAGATTTCGATATAAACTTAGAATAGAAGTCGTTTCATATTACGCCAAGGTTTTTAACAAATGATTTTTGTGGGTTATTTATTATAATATTCTACCTATACAAATATTTATTTCTATACTTTTCAAGCTTATATTAGCTTAATTTGGGCTGGATGATGTTGTGTGAGAATGTCCACAAATATTTATTTAATACTAGTGGACGTCACGTGATTATAATTATATACTCCAGTATTTTCTCTATGTCACATTTATTCTTCTGTCTAGCTAAGAACGAATACTAAATCTCATGATGCGAAGTTGAAATAGCTTAATTATATTTAACCAGCAAGTCAGTATCTTTCATTCAGAAAAACCCGTAACACTACCTATCTTTGTCTTGAATCACTCTATCTTATGCTGAAACTTCGTTGTTTAAATTATTGATCTAAGCGATCTAAGTTTCGTCCTTGTCCTATTGCGAAGTTAGTTTAACACCAATTACAAAATTACACGCTCTCATATTGCTTACGCGAGGTATGATAGAAAAATTTGCTAAAAATAGTATCATGCGTTGGTGGCACGTGGCATCTACAGCGATATGATAAGTGATGAAATGGTTTAAGAGGGAACAGAAGCTACTTAGAATTTGCAAGAAGGTATTTGAGTGTTGGGAGTTCTAGGGTATCCTTTCGTGGGCTTACCCGAGGCTCCCAACCGTAGGCTGTTAGGTAGGAAACGTGTTGTTTTTAGTCGGTAGGAGTCCGGCGTAGCATCCATGTAGAATATTCCTCACGTTAAAAAAAAAGTTTGAGTTTAAGTATTGTCGTTTTTTAATATAACTTTTGCCATAACGCTGCACTCGAACAACTGCGTAAAGTGCGATAAGGATAGCTGCAGTTAAGATCAGACCAATTTTATTTTTTTTTTTGGCAGGAGATTTTTTTTGGTTTCCCACTTTTGCTCCGACTAACCGCATCGACTTAATTATTATTGACACCATTTTTTCTGCATAGGGTATTCTGTTTGCAACTATATCTATTCTTTTATGTTAAATAAAAGCTATTAAAACTTGTCTGTTATTCTTAGCCTTAACGTTAATCCTAACTAATTAAAATGAGTGATTGTAAAACAATTTAGAGTATCACAATTTACTTTATTTATTTATTGACAAAAAATAAACGAGAGTAACAGCAAATCATTTTTATTGAAAAAAATAAAGAGTTTTCTAAAAGGCATTATTCATGAGAAAAAAGGGGAATACATTTGTATGGAGAAAGCGCTGCTCATGTTCGCTCTTAATATCGATTGATGGAGGGACGCGGACACGGACAGTTGTACGTACGACACTAGAATACGTAGAGGTTTGTTTTAGAATTTTCTTGTAACCTTTATACAAAAACAAAGTAAAATTTTCTTAACATACTTTTGCCTTTCAGTTCCTAAAAAAATAAGGAAACTTCTGCACTACATTTTTTTTGTCATTCATTTCTAATTTCAAACCTATTATTGACAGCTCAAGACTTTCAGCTACTTCAATAGTATCTAGCCAACTGATAAATCACTTCCTTAGTATTGTTAAATACATTAACAGACATATATTATACAGAAAGACAACAAATTTTAAAATAATCCAAAGATTCCATAATCACACAAATATTTATTCCGACACGGAAATCGAATGCGATACCTCAACAACAGTATACACTACCGGTAAGCTACACCAAGACGTTCAAAGTTCACCAAAAAGTCGATATTACAACCCGACGTACAATTTAATAAATCCCGTATCATCCAGCCGACATGACACTACCGTCTGAGCAATTCCGTCCAGGATTTCACTTCCGAAAACTAAAACAACTATTGTTTCACGAACCACATTTCATAAGAATTACTACGGGATTTTCCCTCCAACTGTCATCCTGTCAGAAACTTGGCAATAATAAGTTTTTATGTGAGGATTTCACACACACATACACGTATATAGTTGGAGGCAATTGTTCAGAGAAACTGTGTCGGCTTATGGAGCGCTTTCTTGAGTAAACAAAGGAATGATAAGACGTCGCTTTTGAAAGTTCATTTTGTGGTTGAAATAAATTGTGATTTGTTTAGATAGGAGTTTTGTATATTCTACTACCTCCTATTATTATAAATGTTAATGTTTGTGAAGATGTGTGGATGTTTGTTAATCAATAAGCTCTAACGGCTTAATGGATGAGGCTGCAATTTGGCGCAGGGATAGATTATAGTCTGGAATTATCACATAGGCTACTTTTTATCCCGGGAATGAGTTCCTATAGGACGCGGGAACGGAAACAAAATTAACTAGGCACCAGCTAGTTGTATAATAAAATTGTATCTCAAGTTTAAGATAGGTACTTTCAGCACTGTGATTTTTTACTGTGCGTATTTTATTCTAAATAATAACATTCCGCTGTCCAATAATATTTTCGCCTGGATTTTTTATTGCCAGTGCGGATAGTCCTGTACAATACTATGTGTCACAAAATGTTGCTTAAAATTATAGAATAGCGGACAAGCAGTATTTACAGGGTCGGCAGCGCGAGTGTAGAGTCGCCGGTGTTGGAAACGTCCATAGGCTGCGGTGGCCACCAGTACATCGGGGGGATCGTATGCTTGTCTGCGCCCTTAGTGGTATAAAAAAGCACTAATGGACTCCGAAGACGATAACTGCGACTTGACAAGTCTTACGAGTACACAAACGTGCAAACATGGCACACACGTTTGAAGCTCTTTCATTCACATTTTAGCAAACTTCATAACAATACTATAGGAGGGGAGGGAGAGGAACCCACCCCACACCCTCGTTTCGTCAATCGTAACGTACAACAGTTAAGGATAACCACAACTAATTTGTAAGGGAGGAATGACGAACCGAACACCTCAGGAAAGGAATTTTGAATGTATTGTCTGCTGTTGAAAATTTCGAGCCACCCATAATGGCTTTCACCTTGGCTTAACGACTGCTATTTTACTGGCAACCGGGACCAAATCTTAACGTGCCAACCGAAGCACGGAAACGCTCGCAAATAAATGACACAAAGTAGGTGGTGGTAAATGTTGCTTCCTACAGTGTAAGTAAGTAAGTAAGTAAGTAAGTAAAACTTTATTGTACACCAATAAAACCAGTTTACAAAAGAAACATAAACACAAATGTACAAATGGCGGCCATATCGTTAAAAGCAATATCTTATAACCTTGCATCCTTGATTGGACAAAATGAACATTTAATTTTGAGAAATGGGTAGGTCCTAGTTATCGGTGTCAAATATTGTACAGTGCTAAATAAGTGATCGTTTATAGAACTCAGAGTCTGCGGGGCAACGAGCGCTTCTTTTATTTTTTAGTTTTATTTTGGATGTTAAATAGGAAAATTACTTGTACCCTCCAGATTGATAATAATGAGCACTACTCCGCTTAACAACGTGACTAATAAGTCGACACGTGTTTCGCCTACACACGAGGCATCCTCAGGACTGCATATTTATCTCAGACTTCACAAGTCGCATTGATCGCGTCCGGAGCCCAATACATTTGATCTGACTCGGCGGCATTGTGCTATTGTATACTGCCCTTGTTAAGGTGTAGTGTTGGAATTACGAATGGCAATAACTGTGTGTGATCCGCAAATGCCCGCGTCTTGGAATACTGGTCTCATTCCCGCATTGTATCTGAATTTATTCCGGGATAAAAAGTAAGTGAAATGCGCAATGATGTGTTATTCCAGACTATCTAGTACAGAGGTATCGAACCCTGTATAATATAATTCTGCCAGATTCGTTGAGCCGTTAGAGGTGAAAGAATAAACATCCGCTTACTCTTAAACTTTCGCATTTATAATATTATTAAGATGTATCTGTACACTCGTACTAATATTATAAAGAGGAAATATTTGATGGTTTGTTTGTTTGCATCGAATAGGCTTCGAAACTACTGGACCAATATGTTTTTTTTATCTCTTGGGTAGCTACTTTATGCCCGGGTAACGAAGGCTATATTTTTTTACCAAATTCCCACGGAAACGGAAGCTGCACGGGTGACACCGCGTGAGTTCCGCTAGTGTAAGATATAGAGTTTTATTTGTAGCGTGCATTAACCCCTACCGTTATCTTCCGGGACCACGCCGCCTCACCAGCAAATGGTACATCTGCTGAATATCAAGGTCATGTCAAAGAGGAGAACTCGAAACAAAACTCTATACCTACCCGTCTGGCCAGCGTGGTACAGTAATGCTCAATCATCGAAACATAATGAAATTTCCGTTCGTCGCAGTTCAGGAGTGGACGGTGTTAGGCTGATTGGAATGATTCGTTTTGATTCTATGGTTACACTGAATCTAGCTGCTTTTATAAAGCTAATTAAAAAATCGTGACGCAATTTGTACCAATATTCTAAAGGAGGAAGATTGGTTTGGAGAGATAGAAGATAAACTCTGGAGCTAGTTACTAAACTGGTTTTGTTAATTATTTTACTATTAGTAAATCTACGTATTCCTGAATAAGCATAGGCTGTATTGTCATGATATTACCCAAGGAAATGTGTCAGTATTAATAGAAATCTGATTCTCTGATCTAGATTTTCATATTTTTTTGTAAATACAGGAATATTATAGGTTAAATGGTTGCTACAGAGTTCTACAAAGCCGTGGGGCACAGCTGGTATATCAAAAAATGTGGTTTTCAAATTTAAATTCTAACGTTGTAGCAGCAAAAAGCAACCCTTTATTATTTGCGACTATCCCTTTGAATGTACGGTCGTGAAATGTATAATTATAATAGATGTACATTACACTGAGGTCCAATTTCAACAAATCTGTACAATCGTTGCTGTATATTCCAAATTCAATCTAGATCCTAGTCTAGATTCGGGTTAATAACCTCTAAATTGAACCCGATGTCATCAATTTCGTAGGGAGATGATTTTGACAGTGTTCTACTCAACTGATCTCTGATTGGTTCATTTACAGTTTGTTGTTTTTAGCTTAGACTCAAAGTATTGTTTTGGCAACACTACTGCCTGCTGCTAAAGAAAATATTTTTTTTTTTGGTGTCAGTCGTATGACAGCTCTTAACACAAATTAGCAGAATTAAAAGTAAGGTTCTTTGTACACAACAGAATATTCACAGGCTTAAGAAAACGCAAACTATTTCGAAGGCTACCTGCTCAATTTGTTCATCATTTGTTGTTAAGAAAAGCCCTGTAGGTACTTGTTTTAATCTTTTTCTTAACCTCAAACAGTCTTTTAGGGTTCTCTACTGAAAGTGTAAAAATGGGACCCTATTAGTGAGACTTCGCTGTAGGAGTGTCCGTCTGTTTGTCTGTCTGTCGATCATCAGACTGTATCTTATGAATCGCGATGGCTAGCCTCTTTTTTTTTACAAATGATATTTTTTCGTTGTCGCTAGAACAACGGTAAATATAAAATTGAGAGGGGACTCTTATACAGCAACGTAATTTTTTGGCCGTATTTTTAGTATGACACCCTACATGTGAGAATTCGACTCGCACTTGCCTGGTTTTATTTAACTGTTATTGCAGACATTTTCATTGTATATCGAAGTCATAGTAATTGTAATAAATGAACAGCTTGCCAGCATCTTTTGTCATATTTAATCAAAAAATTGGAAGCTTCGCATTGGTTGTACAGATGGTAGGCATCTTTTTGTGAAAACTTGGAACTAATGTTCGTGTTTTGACCGTCATGGATTGTGAAAATTGGGGCTGTCGACCACCGCCCACGACAAATCTTTGCATTATGTGAAAAGCGAAACTTGTTGTTTATTATTATGAAACATGTTTTGTTGTCTATTATTAACTGCTTTAACGTTTTTCAGGGTGAATAACACACTCTTACGCCTATATTCCCGATGGCTACCCAGAGGTATTATACTCTGCTAATTTAACCAGTTTACCAGTTTTCGTCACTCGAGGTGTAGGTATTTGAGCTACCAAAAACAACGTGTCACTCCAATACGTACATAATGTACATAGATAAGCCGCATTATTACCTCATACTGGAGATAATCGACGACAAAACGCTTAACCGACAGCGAGGAAAATGTGGATTGTTTTTGAAAACGTTTCGGAACAAAGAATTGTAAAAACAATTACCTACCTACTTTATGCAAATACCAACATTCAGTAACACAAATACTTATATTTCAAAAGACTCCACTGTCCGTCTATTCCGCCGCCTGTCACCAGCTTATATCTCAGGAGCCGTGAGAGAGACATCTTTTTTTACAGAGATGATATATTTCTGTTGCCACTATAACAAAAATCAATTAAATCAGCCTATAGCAGTCCACTGCTGAACGCAGGCCTCTCCCAATCCACGCCACAACACACGGTCCTGCGCCTTACGTATTCATTCCTAACCTGCGACTTTTTCTAGGTGGTCGATCTATCTGGTGGGTGCACGTTCTAGCCTGCGTTAGTATCAACAAGTAGGGTATTAAGAGTTATTTTTGCCGTTGTTTGCTATGGAACCATCCAAGCGCGACTAGAATCGCATATGGCCAGTTATAACATTAGTTTCATTTATTTGAATAACACTTTTGGAATGCAAAAGTGTTATTCAAATAAATGAAACAAATATTATACAAGTCAGTACAGATTAGTGCAAGCACTCTATCACTGATAGGAGACCGCTAAAATTTACACCATATTTCTACAACCCGATTTGTCTCACATGAAATCTTGCGATAACATAATATTTTAATATCGTAATATATTTATGAAAACTGTAGACTTTATCAATGTGAACTTTAAATTCGTTATGCAACTTTGCCTAAGATGGGTGAGCGTTTGTGGCTAAAACTGTTCAATTGATTGAACGCGTTAAAGAGCTTATTGCTGTTATAGCTCAGTTTCCTACAATACAACTTACTGTTATATTATCAACGTGACTAACTTCATGGTCTTCGTTGAAATAAAGAACAGGCCAAGTGCGTGTCGATCTCACGCACAGAAGGTTCTGTACCAAAAAACGGCAAAAAATTACGTTTTGTATGGGAGTCCCCCTTAATCCCCCCTTTTCTCTGATATTAGTCTTTAATGTTATAGCGGCAATAGAGATACATCATCTGTGAAAATTACAGCGCTCTATCTATCACGGTTATCGAGATACAGACGTAACGGACAAACAGACAGACAGTCAGACAGACAAACAAACGGACGGTGAAGTCTCATGAATAGGGTTCCGTTTTTACCCTAAAAATTAGAGTAAGTATTATAAAAATACTAAATGAAGCCCGCGTGAAATTCGGTACCCGTTCCCGCTTCCTTTTGGGAACATATTCCCGGATAAAAAGTTACGTTGTATGTTATTCCAGACTATAAGCTATCTCTGTACCAAATATCAGCCCAATCCCTTCTGTCGCTAGAGCGTGATTGAGTAACAAACAAACTTCTTCGCAAAGTTTCACATTTATAATATTAGTAGGATTAATAGGATAAAAAAAATGTCGTGAATTTTTTTTTGTCTTTTCAGTAAGTACTATCAAATTTTAATGACCTTTAAACGTTAGGTCACTGAAGTACCAATAAACTAGAATATTATTGATCTAAAACCGATTATAACCGAAGTACGTGACAGTTAGTGCTCCGATAGGCTTAGCACATAACCTTATTGGACCGACCGGCGAAATCTCTCGGATCTTAAATTCTGCGTGCTAGAGATACCTAAATATTTAGGGGATATTTTGATACCATCTAGCCCAAATTAAACTAATATTAGCTCGAGCTTTTGTGTAATCTGTCTAATTCGTTTGTGACATTACCATTTACGAGGGTTCTGTGTTGACTTCGGAAGGTACGTTAAGCAGCTGGTCCCGTAAGTCAGTAAGTCAAGTTGAAGTAGTGGGAGTGGATTGCGTAATAATTACGCAACCCACTCCTACGACTTTAACTTGACTTATTTCAACAACAGGTTGTGAGTCCTCTAGCTTAGTATTTAGATCAATAGTTACGAACCTTTATCCCGGAGACATCACTTTATATCGGAGGCCTATCACATCCCATTTCCATCCAAACACTTGTGTTATAAAGACACAGTCAAAATAGTGAAAACTTGATCAAATTTTGATTTTTGAGAAAGTATAAAAAAAAAAAGACGTGTGGCACTCGGGGACTGCCGCGGTAAAGCTATTACATAGCATTTTTTACCAACTATGCTAGTATAATTATTTCTATATAAGAATACTAGTTGATGCCCGCAGCTTCGCCCGCGTAAAATTTGTTACCGCGGGAAGTTATTCCCGGGATAAAAGGTAGCCTATGTGTTATTCCAGACTATAATGTATCTCTGTACCAAATTTCAGCCCGATCCGTTCAGCGGTTTGAGCGTGAAAGAGTAACAAACATCCACACTCACAAACTTTCGCTTTTAAAATACATATTAGTAAGAAGTAAGATTTTAAGGCCTATGTTCAACAAAGTAAAGTACCAAGTACCTACTTGACTGTGGACATTTGGGCTTTTGGAATTTTGGCCTATTGGCCTTTTGGACTTTTGGACTTTTGGCCTTTTGGACTTTTGTACTATTGGACTTTTGGACTTTTGGACTTTTGAAGACCCAAAAGTCCTCAAAGACCGAAAAATCCCAAAAGTCCCAAAAGTCCCAAAAGTCCCAAAAGTCCCAATAGTCCCAAAAGTCCCAAAAGTCCCAAAAGTCCCAAAAGTCCCAGAAGTCCCAAAGTCCCAAAAGTCCAAAAGTCCAAAAGTTCAAAAGTCCAAAAGTTCAAAAGTCCAAAAGTCCAAAAGTCCAAAAACCAAATTCCAAAAGTCTAAAAGGCCAAAAGTCCAAAAGTACAAAAGTCCAAAAGTCCTAAAGTCCAAAAAGCCAAAAGTCCAAAAGTCCCAAAGGCCAAAAGGCCAAAATTCCACTCCACCTAACCTCACCCCACCCACCTCACACCAATTCACCTCACCACACCCCACTTCACTTCACCCCTCCCTACACACCTCAGCCCACCCCACTTCACCCTACTTCACTTCATATACATAGGTACACGTTATGCAAACGCTCACGTGTACACGTTGGTATATGAAGTGCGAGATACAAGAACGTGGCCGAGCGTGGCCGAAGGTAGCCTAGAGTGTGATTTATTTTCGTGACACAATTTCTGGATTCGGTCTCCACGCAAGGCCCGCGATAGAAGCTATGCAATAGCTTAATAGGTATTTTGTTTCAGAACTTTTTAAGAAGAATAATTATTTTGTAATAAATTATTTTTATGTAACTTCAACCATTTACGCAGAGGCGCAACGGATACTTTTATAACGATTAAATGTTTTCCGTTTTCGAAACATTCCTCATTGCTGCACCGCTCCTATTAATCTTAGCATTATGTTATGTAGCCTATAGCCACTATCAATAAATATACTTACTTACTATCGAACAGTTTTTGAAATCCTACCAGTAGTTTCAGTAAGGCTTGCCTTGGTATGATGTGATCATGGTCCCTTTGCAGCGTGTGTCCAATCCAGCGCAGTAGCTACACTTCCGACGTTTGATCTGTTGGTGGATAGGGGTCTCACTGCAGCGTTCCAATAGTCTTACGTTCGTGATGTTCTCGGGCCCGTATGTACCGAGGATCCATTGGAGGCAGCGTTTGACGAAGACTTATAGCTGGTAGCTGGTGCGAAAGGTCTTTAGTGACCTTCCATGTCTCGCATCCGTATAGCAGTTAGCAGTACAGTTTTAACGTTTACTTTGTTTTGAGTTTCACTCTTCGTGTCCATTTTCGCAACTGCCTACGGGGCGCAGCTGTGTAAAGGTTGTTCTGGCCTTGGCGAGACTCGAAATGATGTAGGGTACTCTTCTATCCCATCAGTTTCTGACACGACACTCCCGAGGTACGTGAATTAGTGCCTCCACCACATCTCTTGCGTCTGTCGATTTTAATTTCAGTCCAGCCATTCGCTGCCTCATCCTGCTCGTTGTCCTGCACGTTGTCCTGCAGACATGCATGACGGCGTTTGTGTGCCTCAGCAGGCACAGGACATCGGCATCATTTAAATCCTCCAGGATATCAGTATAGGCCCCATTCTATGCCGCGCCGATTGTTCTTTGCGGTATTCAGCATTATATCATCTATTTTATATAGATGGTTGTTAACTATCCTGTTATCTTCATAACGATCCTCTAAGGTAGGTACAGTATGTATTTTCAAAAGAGTTTGTGAACTCTATTTTTAATTTCTTTTTCAGAATATTAATGACATTTGATTGATGTCATTTTATACACGTTACGTTTACTACATTGATACATGTAATAAGATTCTAACACGCCGGTGTTCGTATGTAAATTGTTTATACTGAGGAAAATTCTATACTGAGGAATAGCTTTAACCATTAAGCTCTATTTTGATTAAGCAAACAGGGCAGATTCACACGCTACTTGATGAGTATGATTAATAAATACCTCTAATTTCATAGACCTTGTGTGACGTAAACATAGTTGCGAGGGTCAGCTAGTTAAAAGATAAAACAATAGGTTTCTTCTTATCTACTTATAAACTATTTTTACAAATTTTATGGTAATAATAGACATTCTTTGAAATATGCATGTATGGTATTGTTGTGACTTTTATGACACGTTTAAAGTACATAGGTATGGGATAGATGGCGCTCGCGGCTACGTCGGCGTGAAATTTTCTTCCCGCTTCCCATGGGAACGTACTCCCGGGTTTGGTTATCTTTATAGCAGTATTATAATATAAATTAGTAGGGTGTAGTGGGGCCCTACCAACACCATCGGGCCCAAGTCAACCTCACGTGCAAGCTCGTGCACCTGCTGAATAACGGACGAAGCTCTGACGGCGGCGGTCCATTTCAACACGGCGATGGGCTCACCACCTGTTACGTGGGACCGAATTGTACACGGTGAAATGTGGGCCGGTATAGGCCTCTGCCTACCCCTTCGGGGATAAAGGCGTGAGTATATGTATGTATGCATGTATATATAAATTAACGAAACAAAAAATAATACTGCATTGGTGATAATAATAATAAAATGTATGTATATAGAGTACTCACTCATTTTCTTTCACTATTTTTCGTGACTTTCTTCTTAATAAATGCACTTTGTTTATTCATATTTAAAACACTTTTTACACAAATTATACGAGTACAGTTCACTGTTGTACATAGATGATGAATATATAGTCGAATTTTTATTTAGACGAAGTAAATTGACAGCAACATAATGTAATTGACAGCATCGAAATTGTCATTTCACATTAAGAACTCTAAATTCGACCAGCACTCTTAATTCAAATTTGGTCGAGTGGTTAAGAAGCGGATCGGTACGCAGAAGGCGCAAGATCGATTCTGGGCACAAGCATCAATTTTTGGATTATTTGACATAATATTATAACGACTGCAGAGTTCATAATTGACGTAAACAAAAAAATTATGAAATGCGAGACGAGATATACGAACGTGGCCGAAGGTAGCCGAGAGTGTGATTCGTTTTCGTGACACAATTCCTTCTGGCCACTTAGGACGGATTCCATGCTGGACGGATTCCATGTTGGACGGATTCCATTTCGGACGAGTTCCACATTGGGCGGAAGTACACTCAATAATAAAATACCATTCGTCAAAGAGAATACAATACTACCATTCGCGTTAATTTATATTTATAATATGCCAGCATTTATGAACACAACGTAGTAGCAACGTATCTATTATCCTAGGATATCCAATACAAAGTATCTATATCGTACTATTGTAGCTATGGTATTAGAGATAGAGAAGTAATATCATGGGAAAGTAGAATTACCCATGACATTACTTACTGCTAGTCCCAAGCAGTAGTGCCAAAGGTAAAAATATTACCCTCGGCAGTTCGGGTAAAAAAGGTATTATTTTGCTGTAATAGGAGAACTATTTGCAGAATCTAATAAAACAATTTAAACATGACTGTACAGTTTCTGCCCAATTTGGAACTCGTCCGAAATGGAAACCGTCCAACATGGAATCCGTCCAGCATGGAATCCGTCCTAAGTGGCCAGAAGGACACAATTTCTGGATTCAGTCTCCACGCAAGGCCCGCGATAGAAGCTATGCAATAGCTTAAAAAAATAGTGCCGACTTCAAAAAAATCCTGAAAAATAAATTTACTTTGCACAAAGCTATATGTATTTTAATTTATTACATTTTATTCAATATCATATTGAAGTTGGCGCCAAGTAAACCCATAGGTTTAGGTAGGTATCTATTATTAATGGCACCAACTTCAACATTATATTGAATAAAATCTGATAAACCAAAATACATATACTTTGTGCTAAGTAAATTTATTTTTCAGGATTTGTTTGAAGTCGGTTTTATTTTTTGAGCGTGGAGACCGAATCCAGAAATTCCGTCACGAAAAAACCTAACACTCGGCTATTCTCGACCACGCTCGGTCACGCTCGTACATCTCGTACTTCATAATTTTTTTTGTTTCGTCAATTATGAACTCTGCAGTCGTTATATATTATTATTATGTCAAATAATCCAAAACTTGATGCTTGTACCCAGAATCGATCTTGCGCCTTCTGCATACGATCCGCGTCTTAACCACTCGACCAAAGTTGAATTAAGAGTACTGGACGAATTTAGAGTTCTTAATGTGAAATGACAATTTCGATGCTCCGATTGAAAAGCGTCATAGATAAGAATATTTACAGCACTTTGCAAATCACCCACTAACTTTTAATTCACAATTTTTCACAACTGACACGGTAATGTTTATGTAAAATAACGACGAAATTACGTGATTTTTCTAGGCGAAAATTGCGGTTTATGACGTATTAAAAAAAAACTATCAAATCGATCTCGTTCAAACCAATGTTCGTTGGTAGTTTTTATGACAATGTACATCATATTTTTTTTTTTAATTTATCATTCTCTTAGTTTAGAAGTTAGAGAGGGGGGGGGGGGGACACACACATATTTCCACTTTGGAAGTGTCTCTTACGTAAACTATTCACTTTAGAAAAAAATTATGGTAGAAACCTCAATAGTATTTTTGAAGACCTATTTAGTACCTACGTATGGGTGTGATGAAAAAAAAACTTTTAGTTTCAGTTCGGAGTATGGCATATGGGGACCCCCTAAAATTTTCTGCATTTTTTCTAGTTTTATATAAAAACCTAATGCGGTTCACAGAATTCATCTACTTACCAAGTTTGAACGACCGTATAGTTTCAGAAGAAAAATGCCTGTAACATACGGACGGACAGACAGACAGACATGACGAAACTATAGGGGTTCCGTTTTTTGCCATTCGGCTACGGAACCCTAAAAATGCTGTGCAATGCCTTTACCGCGGCAGTCCCCGAGTGCCACACGTCTTTTTAGGGTTTCGTAGTTTTTATTGATTTTTTTTTCAATATTTTTAGTGATGGGTGGACCGAAAAATATATCTATCTAGGTGTAAAGTTCTCATCAATACAAATTAATCAAGCCCAAACACAAGGTAACTGCTGTAAATCGTTAAGGAATTCTTTCGATTGTCTTTCGGGTCCATCATCAGATCTAGTCCAGACTTTCATTAAATTGTAGTACATTAAAGCACTTGATCAAAAAGTTAACAAACGCACTAGTTGTCCCTACAATTTTCGGGGGTTGCCCCCGATTTCTCTTGGATCCCATTATCAGATCCCAACCTGGTGAAAATGGGACCACCTCAGAAGTAAACCCTATTGAACAAAAGAAAAAAAACTGAATTCCGTCCATAATTGATGGAAATATCAGTTAACATACATAAAAAAAACATACAGACGAATTGAGAACCTCCTCCTTTTTTTGAAGTCGGTTAATAAATGATGTGTTAAAACCAGGGATTGCCAACCATTTTCAAGTTAAGTCAATGGCCATTTAAAGTTGTACATAGCCATTAGGCACATACATTCATACAGTTACTCCTTTATCCCCAAAGGAGTAGGCAGAGGCCTAATATACGGTCACATTTAATTTCACCTAATAGTTTACGTCCCACGTGGTGGTGAGCCTATTGCCGTGTTGTAATGGACAGGCGCAGCTCGTGACGACCCGCAGTCTTTAGGTAAAACAAAAAATATTGCGTGTACTTAGTGTACACACGTAAGAAGTGAAACTTCTTCGTAAACTTAATTTTCACCTCACCTTAAATTAAGTCAAAAAGTACAAAAGTACAAAAGTCCAAAAGTCCAAAAGTCCAAAAGTCCCAAAGTCCCAAAGTCCCAAAGTCCCAAAGTCCCAAAGTCCCAAAGTCCCAAAGTCCCAAAGTCCCAAAGTCCCAAAGTCCCAAAGTCCCAAAGTCCCAAAGTCCCAAAGTCCCAAAGTCCCAAAGTCCCAAAGTCCCAAAGTCCCAAAGTCCCAAAGTCTCAAAGTCTCAAAGTCCCAAAGTCCCAAAGTCCCAAAGTCCCAAAGTCCCAAAGTCCCAAAGTCTCAAAGTCTCAAAGTCCCAAAGTCCCAAAGTCCCAAAGTCCCAAAGTCCCAAAGTCCCAAAGTCCCGAAGTCCCAAAGTTCAAAAGTCCAAAAGTCCCAAAGGCCCAAAGTACCAAGGTCCCATCCAAAAGTCCAAAAGCCTAAAAGTCCAAAAGTCCCAAAGTCCCAAAGTCCCAAAGTCCAAAAGTCCCAAAGTCCCAAAGTCCCAAAGTCCCAAAGTCCCAAAGTCCCAAAGTCCCAAAGTCCCAAAGTCCCAAAGTCCCAAAGTCCCAAAGTCCCAAAGTCCCAAAGTCCCAAAGTCCCAAAGTCCCAAAGTCCCAAAGTCCCAAAGTCCCAAAGTCCCAAAGTCCCAAAGTCCCAAAGTCCCAAAGTCCCAAAGTCCCAAAGTCCCAAAGTCCCAAAGTCCCAAAGTCCCAAAGTCCCAAAATCCCAAAGTTCCAAAGTCCCAAAGACCCAAAGTACCAAGATCCCATCCAAAAGTCCAAAAGTCCCAAAGTCCCAAAGGCCAAAAGTCCAAAAGTCCAAAAGTCCAAAAGTCCAAAAGTCCAAAAGTCCAAAAGTCCAAAAGTCCAAAAGTCCAAAAGTCCAAAAGTCCAAAAGTCCAAAAGTCCAAAAGTCCAAAAGTCCAGAAGTCCAAAAGTCCAAAAGTCCAAAAGTCCAAAAGTCCCAAAGTCCCAAAGCCCCAAAGACCCAAAGTACCAAGGTCCCATCCAAAAGTCCAAAAGTCCCAAAGTCCCAAAGTCCCAAAGTCCCAAAGTTCCAAAGTCCCAAAGACCCAAAGTACCAAGGTCCCATCCAAAAGTCCAAAAGTCCAAAAGTTCAAAAGTTCAAAAGTTCAAAAGTTCAAAAGTTCAAAAGTCCCAAAGTCTCAAAGTTCCAAAGTCCCAAAGACCCAAAGTACCAATGTCCCATCCAAAAGTCCAAAAGCCCAAAAGTCAAAAAGTCCAAAAACCCTTAAATGACATGCTATCCCTGGATAAAGTACTCTTAATTCGAATCCACCGTGGTGAGGAACAGAACAAAGATGGCGCGTAACCAAAAATCGTGACGTGACGTGACGTGACGTGACGCAAATTTTTTTCCAACGCCGATAAAGAAGTTTCACTTCAATAATTTGGCACGACTCGTTCAAAGTTACAAGGCACATAGACATAATTTGCAGGGTTATAATAGGTCCTTCCGTTTTCCATAGGGCATAAAACTAGAATGAATAGACACTTATAGCTACTATAAACGACGTCATACCGCACACAATTATTATGATGTGCATTTTACGAGGTCTTTTTACGAACAAACTAAGTGAAAGATCGGCCTACTTCTCGTTTTACGAGTATAGGTTATCTTGATCAGGTCATGAATAATTTATACATAGTTGGGGTTTTACTGAAGCAGGTAAGAACACGCTCAAGTTATGTAAAACACCGTTTGGTTAACAGTTTTTGACACGAAGATGTTGTCAAGTCGGGCTTTGAGTTATATTTTCATAAATTACGCCCCCAATTATTGGAAAACTATGATGATTTCTAACAAATTTAGAGCCATTATTATAGTCCACAAGACTATTGATAGTACCCGTCAAGTTAGCGGCCCAAAGGTATGCGCCTGGGGTAGTAAAAGGGGGGAAACTTTTACGCTTGCAGTGCATTTCAAGGTTTTTTATCATTGGATTTCATAACGGTTCTTTTTTTTTATAACTATATAACGATTTATGACACTTGTACCTACTGGTATCGTTGTTTAGAGAGAGAGTATACCTATCTAAAATTAATTAGTTGTATTTCGTTCCACGTAATAGGTAGTGGTAGTGATCCTACTGTCGTGTTGAAACGGCTTTATAAGCTGTGTTAACCTGCTATTAAAATATGTTTATTGGCTCTTAAAGCCTTTAACTTGATTTAAAGACTCATATTCCTATCCCAACGCCTATTCATGAAAAAACTTGAAAATGATAATGTTACAAACCATCATTCACATCAGTACTAGCAGTAGTCTAATATTCTTAACGTATCGATCGTTTACATTACTGAGGTATGTACAGCATATTTTTAAAAAAAATCTTTCTCCAACACGGGCCTGCCAAAACGGTACCAGTATTAAAAACAGTGGTGTCTTATTTACGTGTAAAAACCCTCATAAATGTTATGCCGGACTCCTGCTGGTTAAAACCACATGGTGCTCTACAAATACCTACGGCCGGGATCTCGGGCAAGCAACTGTGTGGATACAGTGAATCTTAGTGATATAAATGAAATGAAGATACGATAAAGAAATTTCTAATTACGTGGACAATCTACTTAATGTTTCAACGAAAAAAGCAAAAATTTCTTCTTCTTTGTAATAAGTAACTTAATTAAGGCGTCTTGTTTTTCAACTAAAAAGTTTATTACCAATCGCAATTACAACATTTTCTAAGAAACGAAAGATAAATAGCCGGAGGGTTTGAGTGCTTTCTTCATAATTTTCTTTTGAAAATTTATGGGCTTAAGAAAAATAAACAACTATTCTCAAAGATAATCAACGACGGTTTTAAGTTGTTACAGAAACTTTTGACTGAGTAATAAAATATAAGCTCTTTTTTTACAAACTATTTTGAATTAATGGTTAGATAGGATTCTGTACTCATGTGGTAAAAACGAGATCCATTATCGACACACAAAAATTCAGGATTCACCGTCATCGCCACCACAAAGATCAGTTTACTCCTCGCTTCGGCTAAATCGTCTATACTAGCAATTTAGTATGAAAAATGTAATGTAAATAAAAAATGACGTATCTTTTATGCTCATACGTTATTCCATAAGGTTAAAAGACATTTTTCTTAATATTCTGCTAAAATTCTTTCAATACCTCTTGTTTACAAGTATTCATGTTTTCAACACAATAAAGACATTCATATTATATCCCGTTCACTCTAACTTTGCCGCTGGCGTAGAGGCTGGTGTAGAGGCGTAGTATGATAAGCGTCCGGCAAACTTAGAGTGAACGGGTAGTACCTATTATTGATCCCTGGAGGCAACCCAACCAATTTTGTCCTTACAGTTCAAATACCTTCAAGAATAGATTGGTTTTTGTCCCAAAAGTAGTTAGTTTCCTCATTCGAGATCAAAATCTAATTCTGCCAGCGAGTATCGTAATATTATAAGGTATGTATGTATATTGCTATCGGAGATTATTTTATGAAATAAACAGCGCATGTAACAAACTGAATAGAATGATGTAACTACCATTTTTAAAAGAACTATTAATATTATCATGCGGCACCCTTGGGGTACGGAACCTTAAAAATCATTTAAGAGTTGCGTACCCAAGGGTAAGAACAGGACCCTATTACTAAAACTTTGCTGTCCGTCTGTCTGTATGTCATGAGGCTGTAGCATAAAAGATGCGATGAGAATATGACGGACAGTTCTCTGGAACTGTAGTAGATAGAGAGCTGAAATTTTCGCAGATGATGTATTTCTGTTATCGCTATAACAGCAAATACTTAAATCAGAAAAAAAAATAGGAGGCGCACATACAACAAACGTAATTTTATGTCGTTTTTGGTACGGAACTAATACGTACGAATCTGAGTATTATAATCTTGACCGTTTTACAATTTCTTATATTATTTTTTGACAAATTTCTAGCAACGACCACAACCGGAATGCTTTTTGCGTTCTTTTCATTTTTTTGCTAAATTTCTGTATTGATCACCTTACGCTACGGTTACTAAGATGATCATTAGGTAAGAAATTTTCATTTAATATCGTTTCCGTTATTCAAATGGCATATTAGGTTAGTCCCAGGGGTCAATAATATGGTCAAACGTCCTATGAACGGCTTGAAAATTTTCAAGTGTGGGTTGCCTATTTACTAGCAGATGATAAGCAGTTTTACCCGTGTATTTACCAATCCGTGAATTCTCCTGTCTATCTATCACGAGAAGCTTTATTAGGAGGAAGGGCATAACGGTACTCCGTTCGGTGAGCAGCCCGCCTGGGGCAGTACCTCCGCCCTGCAGAAGACCGCGGTAATAGTAACCTGACTCCGGTTGGGTTATGTTCTCCGTCGGTTAGCAGGGTTCCAGAGCTCATTGGAGTGACTCTGTGCCGGTGACGGTGAGACCAGAGGCTTAATCTGTCTCCATTGGCAGATTGAGGCGCGGAATATTGGTACGGCGGTCAGGGAGACCCGGTGAAACGGTTGACCGCTGACCGCCCGCAGGCTGTACGGAACCCGAACCTGGGGATCACATAATCTCCGCCCCAGGAGGCTGAACCAGCAGCCTGTGTAAAGTCCCTGGTGCTGTGGTCGTGCCGGAGGAGGATACCGGAGTGGACGCGGCCACTGCATCGGGGGGGGACCGGGGGCCCTTCCGTACGCCGTGCCAATCTACCGCACTACCTCTGTCTGCCTTTGGTTAGTTAGAGTCTCGATTAGTCTCTTGCGCCACCGGCACACAGGCACTCCTTCACTTTTTTAACCCCCCTTTTTTTTCACAAAAACAACATGGCTAAAGGTAAGAAAAGAGAAACAGTATACACAGCGGCATCGTCGTCCACACTCTACATGGACCTTTGCAACATCAGAGGTATGCACAAGAACCTCAACGTAGTACACCACCATCTCGAAACTGCGAAGCCGACACTCTTTTTCTTGACGGAGACGCAGATTTCATGCCCGGGCGATACATCTTACTTAATGTACCCTGGCTATAAGCTTGAGTACAACTTCAAGCCGAAAGCCGGGGTATGTTTGTACGTCCGTGATGATGTCTGCTGTCACCGTCTTACAAGCCTTGAAGACAGGGACCTGTCTACGTTATGGGCGCGCGTGGATCACGGGGGCCACACTCGGATCTACGCGTGCGTGTACAGGTCTCACAGCGGTAACACGGACACAGTTCGCCTTTTTGACCACCTGCAACAATCGACTGACAAGGTGATTGAGCAGTATCCCTCTGCGGAGATGGTGATTCTGGGGGATTTCAACGGTCATCATGTTGACTGGTTGGGCTCCCGGATAACCAACTTTGCGGGGAATGCTGCTCACGAATTTGCCCTGACCTATGGGTTCTCACAACTGGTTAAATCCCATACGAGAATACCAGACAAGGTGAACGAGCATAGTGCATTGCTGGACCTCCTGCTGACAACGCGTCCGGATGGATACACCGTCTCAGTGGATGCTCCGCTCGGTTCGTCGGACCACTGTATCATTCGGGCGCATGTGCCTCTCGCAAGGCCTGAACCACCTCGGCCCAAGGAGTGGCGACATGTGTGGCACTATAAGTCAGCAGACTGGGATGGACTGCGGGAGTTCTTCGCGTCGTACCCGTGGAGGCGGCTTTGTTTTGCCTCAGACGATCTGGATTCCTGCGCTGCAGCAGTCGCTGAGGGGATCTTGGAGGGCATGGAGTGCTTCATTCCCAACCGCTGGATCCCTGTGGGAGCAAAAAAGCGACCGTGGTTCAATCGGCTCTGCAGAGAAGCTTTGATGCTGAAAGAATCTGCCTACAGAGCCTGGACCACGGCTCGTGCAAATTCAGATCCTAACATCTCTGAGGTGAAACGCAAATTAAATGCCGCCTCGAGGGCCAGCAAAAAAGCAATTGTCAGGGCTAAATTCGACTTCGTCGGCAGAATTGGTGAGCGGCTAGCGGGGTACCCTTCAGGGAGTCGTGAATTCTGGTCGCTTGCCAAAGCTGCCGAGGGAAACTTCTGTAAGTCTGGTTTACCACCTTTGCTTAAACCCGACGGTAGTCTCGCCCAGAGTGCCAGGGAGAAGGCCGACCTTCTGGGTTTTCTATTTGCCTCTAACTCGACCATGAGCGACGGGGGTGCTGTGCCGCCGGACGTTCCGTGGTGTGGAACTTCCATGCCGGAAGTTAAATTTACGCAGCGGGACGTCCGACGGGAGCTTCGTTCTCTGGACGTTCATAAGTCGAGTGGGCCGGACGGTATACCCGCGGTGGTACTTAAGCAGTGTGGTCCAGAGTTGTGTCCGGTACTTACACGTCTTTTCACGCTTTCATATTCCATGCGACAAGTCCCGGCGTCGTGGAAGATCGCGTATGTGCATCCTGTGCCCAAGAAGGGTGATAGGACCGACCCGGCCAATTACAGGCCTATAGCCGTCACCTCCCTATTGTCTAAGGTGATGGAGCGTGTAATTAATACACAGCTCCTGAGGTACCTTGAGGAAAACGACCTGCTCAGTGACCGGCAGTACGGTTTCCGTCACGGTCGCTCGACGGGCGATCTTCTCGTGTGCCTCACACACCGATGGGCGACGGCTATCGAGAGTAAGGGCGAGGCTCTAGCAGTGAGCCTCGACATTTCTAAAGCCTTTGACCGGGTCTGGCACCGTGGTCTTCTTAATAAATTGCCCTCCTACGGACTGACCGAGAGATTATGCGGATGGGTGTCCAGCTTTTTGGCCGGTAGAAGCATCAGGGCTGTTGTCGACGGCAGCTGTTCTGACTGCATGGCCATTAACGCTGGAGTACCGCAAGGGTCAGTGTTGTCCCCTACTCTGTTTCTGCTGCATATCAATGACATGTTGTCTATTGACGGCATTCATTGTTATGCAGATGACAGTACGGGGGACACTTGTTACACAGGCCGCCCCGGTATCTCTCGGGACGCAGTGGAAGAGAGTCGTGAACAGCTTGTGTCTGAAATCGAGGCTACTCTTACTAGAGTGTCCGATTGGGGTAGACAAAACCTTGTCCAGTTCAACCCTTCGAAGACACAGGCGTGTTTCTTCACCGCTAAGAAAGCCCCAATTACTGTAGCGCCACAATTCCAGGGCACATCTCTTTCCATCTCTAAAAGTATAGGAATCCTTGGTGTTGACATCTCCAGTGACGTTCAGTTCCGCAGTCATTTGGAGGACAAGGCCAAGCTGGCGTCCAAGAAGCTCGGTGTGCTCAACAGGGCGCAGCGGTGCTTTACTGCGGCGCAAACACTGCTTCTCTATAAGTCGCAAGTGCGGCCACACATGGAGTACTGCTGTCATCTTTGGGCGGGGGCACCCGAATATCAGCTTCGTCCATTTGACTCGGTGCAGAGGCGAGCTGTGAGAGTTGTCAACGATCCTATACTGACAGGTGGTGTTGAACCTCTTCGCGACAGGAGAGACTTTGCCTCCTTATGCGTGTTCTACCGCCTGTACAATGGTATGTGCTCTGAGGAATTGTTTGACATGATGCCCACGGCTACGTTCTATCATCGCACCGCTCGCCATAGACAGGGATTTCATCCTCACACCCTACGTCCGGAGCGTTCGAGCACGGTTAGATCCGATAGGGGTTTTCTTCCGCGAACGCTTAGGTTGTGGAATGATCTTCCTGCCTCGGTTTTCCCAAACGCCTACAGTATGGGGTTCTTCAAAAGGGGTCTAAGAAGGTTTTTACAGGGTCGGCAGCGCGAGTGTGGCGCCTCTGGTGTTGCAAACGTTCATAGGCTGCGGTGACCACCAGTCCTTCTGGTGGGCCGTATGCTTGTCTGCCACCTTAGTGGTATAAAAGAAAAAAAAAAAAAAAAAGCACGCGCTGGAGACAGACAGACAGACGGACAGCGAAGTCCTATAATTTCCAATCTCAAGCACGTTCAACGTGACGTCACATTTCTTCGTTTGCACGAATAAGATTTCATTCATTACATAGCGTATGTACTCTCGTTAATTCTACAGACTCGCTACGTAACCAGTTTAACGAGACCTTCTACGAACTCCTTTCCTTAAGTGCTGTACTCGACAAGTGGCTTTCAACTAGTTCTTTGGTATTGGTAGGTAATAAAATAAAGCCACAACGTGTTTCTTTAAAGGACTCGTCTGTAGGTAACGTGTGTGTTCTTTTCATTGAAAAGGTTTACAGGATAATTAAATTAGAACTGTATTTTAAGGACGATAAACTTTGCGAAACGATGTTTTTTCTGTTAGTTATCAGGCTAAGACTATTTGGACAGGAATGGATCGACAGAGGAATTACTTAGTACCTTCATACTTATAAAATTCGGGACTAGGAAGTCCCGAATTCTATAAGTATGAGTGTTAGAAACCGCGATAGTTTAAAAATACTTAGTACTTTGTTGTGTTAAGTCGATCTCATTTCTATAATCGATTGATGATTAGATCACTTAGTAGAGACACTCCAGTTCATATTTACTGGAGATTTAAACCATCTCGGCAGACTTATCAAATCAGATCAGCATATTATGACTGTATTGACAGTCCACTGATTGGCGTGGGTCTGTCCCAATTCACGCCAAAACATAGGGTCCTACGGCTGATATTAGTACTCAAAAAATATTATGTTGGGGGCAAAGTTAAAGGTAGCTTTTAAGTGTATGAGATCTACGCGGTACCATACCAGAATATAAAATTATTTCTACGCGCACTCTAATTATGTCATCGTAATCAAGCAAATGATTTGACCAGGTCGTGCGGACTTAGAAATGTACGAACTACAGACGTAGTACAAACACACATACATCAGTACTGCGTGATATAATTGCTACTCAGAAAATGCAATAATTGTAATGCGATGATTGTATTTTTGTTTCAGATTAACATCTGGTGGAGCTAAGAAAAAAATATCAGGTAATGTTCTGTCTATTTATTCCATTCCTTGAATACGAATCAATTGCTAGTCACGAGGCTGTTTGGTGATATACCTACAAATTATGTTCAGCCCGTGGGCATCGCAAAAGGCGATTAAAGGAATACTTCCACAAAAATATCTATTGCGTCGAGAAGGAAAACTCTAAATAAAACTCTATACCAACCCGTCTGAAATACAAAACGATATCGCTCCAATTCATCCGGTGGGTATTATAAAATCGATTAAACAAATACTTTCACAAAAGTACCCATTGGGAAGAAATGACAACAAACTTTTTCGGTCCGGTTCTGAGCATTCAGCTGTTCTGAGCGTTGCACCTGTAAACAAAGATGACGGACTCAATTCCCATTACGGACCAAATTTTATCTGCGGCGACCGCCACTTGTCAATAAAACAAAATTAATTGAAGTTATATATTTAATACAATTCTGAATCGCGATAGTGTACAATGCGCCCGCTGATGACTATTGAAATAACAGTCCAACACCAACCGTTGAGCTTCGGCCCGCCGCCGGGCTGATCACTTTGACTGGTCCGTTTGTTGGAGTAACATCTCTCTTACCCGTTCCTCTACAAATTTTTTAACCCTCGAAGAAAATGAGAGATTTCCACACCACCAAATTATAAATATTATCATATTCTGTAATTAAATCTCGCCAAATAATGTCAGACTAATTCACTCACATGCTTATAATGACTGCTAGTTAACGTAAAGTCGCTGCCATGTAGGTTAATGGCAAGAAAACAGTTATTAACATGACATGTTTGTTTACCAATCAAGCTGTAATGTAGGTATGTTTGGACAAACGGTAGTGAGTAAGATTGAATAATGATAGGGAGTTAAAACGTTTAGTGAAGAATTAAAATCGGGGTTGAGAATATATTATTTTTACGTGTAGAAATCTTCTTGCATGCTATGCCGGTCTGCTACCGGCTAAAACCGCATGGTGCCTTTCCATCTGCTGACGGTTGGGAGTCCTGGATACGCCCGCAGAATAGAAGCTGAGGGCCCTGATACTATCGTTTTACACCACCCGGCAAGTTATGATTAAGGTGGGTGTAACCAGAGATAATTCCTGTTATTATAATTATGTAAACCTTCATTGCAAACGTAAAATTATTGGCATTTCCTTTGAGAAATACCGACAAATTTTCAAAATAAATGTCTATTATTTTAGAGTGAAAATTATCATAATATTTTCAGAACTCATCGGTAAATGAAAATGAAAAATCTTTATTCATGTAGGTTACAAAATAACACTTAATGAAGGTTGAAACGATTGCTTCTACATTTACATGCACTGCCAAATGCGCAACGCAATAGGTAGAGCCGGATAGAAAAGGACTCGGTATTCCTATGAATTCATAAAATAATTTAGCAATCGATTATTGATACTGTTGATTGATGGCACTTGATGGAACTTGCTACACATATTGAAAAACTTCACTTGTACTGTTCCACAACATTTATTATTGTAATACCTAACCGGTTTCGCCTTTCGGCATTCTCAAAGGCTATTTACTTATTTAGATCATAATTACACTCCGAACGCATTAACAATGACAATTGTTTCCATTTAGGTATACCAACAGACAATGTTGTCAGTTTTCAAATTTACCCCAAAAATTAGGGAGAATGCAAAGTATTAAAATACTTGCAAATCAAATCATTTCCAATCATATTACAATATTTAACTAATTTTAAGGGTTGCCAGTTTACAATTTGTAAAGAAAAAAAATTTTGACTTCTGAAATCAAATAATTACAATTCAAATTTAAAAATTATTAGTATTGTTGAAGTGTCAATAGTGTTAATTAATATATTAAATGTGAATAACTCAACATGTCCAAACGATTAAATGTCATACACTGCACCAATTTGATTTGTCATATCGAACCATGTCAAGTAAAACTAATACAAATAAATTAAATGTCAAAATATCTAGGTACTCAATTAAATGTCAAATAAACTAATCAAATTAATGTCAGAATATCCTATTAATTAAATGTCAAAATATTCAATCTTATACATATGTAGATGTCATTATCATATCACTGTTTATAATAATGCAGCAAAGGTGAACGGTTCAGGTCTAATTGTTGGTTTAGGATAATGTTCGGGTCAGTATTTAAGAGTCTACCTATTTCGAGTGTCTCAAGAGCGTTCATTTTTCTGCCTTTATCACAGGAATGTAAAGCTTTAAAATTAGTTTTTCGATCAAAACTGTGTCCTTCAGTAAGGAGGTGCTCTGCGAAGTTGGATTCCGTTTTCTTGAGCCTCCAGTCACTACTATGTTCCGAAACTCTGATTTTAAACGATCTCCCAGTTTGACCGACATATTTTTTATTACAATCGGCACACGTCAGCTCGTAAACCCCACTTTTTTGATCTATGGGAGTTGTGTCCTTGTTGTTACAGATCAAATTTTGTAGGCTGTGAGTGGTATAAAATGCTGGCTTACATTCGGAAAGACTCCTAGCGCACCTATATGAGATACTACCGATGAACGGTATGCGAGCCCATCTCTTTCCGTCGGTATTAGAGTTCGTGGGTATACCACCCTTGTATGCTAAATCTCTAACAGTCTTTGCTCGTTTCCGTGATAGGATACTGTCTATTAATTGAGGTGTGAATCCATTATTTATGGCTATCGTTTTAATACAAGACAATTCCTCCTCAAAGTCATTCCGTGACATTGGTATCGAGAGCAACCTATGCACCATTGAATGGAAGGCGGCATGCTTATGACTCTGTGGGTGTCTAGAGCCCACGTGTATCACACTATCAGTAAATGCAGAGCACCTCCTTACTGAAGGACACAGTTTTGATCGAAAAACTGATTTTAAAGCTTTACATTCCTGTGATAAAGGCAGAAAAATGAACGCTCTTGAGACAATCGAAATAGGTAGACTCTTAAATACTGACCCGAACATTATCCTAAACCAACAATTAGACCTGAACCGTTCACCTTTGCTGCATTATTATAAACAGTGATATGATAATGACATCTACATATGTATAAGATTGAATATTTTGACATTTAATTAATAGGATATTCTGACATTAATTTGATTAGTTAATTTGACATTTAATTGAGTACCTAGATATTTTGACATTTAATTTATTTGTATTAGTTTTACTTGACATGGTTCGATATGACAAATCAAATTGGTGCAGTGTATGACATTTAATCGTTTGGACATTTTGAGTTATTCACATTTAATATATTAATTAACACTATTGACACTTCAACAATACTAATAATTTTTAAATTTGAATTGTAATTATTTGATTTCAGAAGTCAAAAATTTTTTTCTGGACAAATTGTAAACTGGCAACCCTTAAAATTAGTTAAATATTGTAATATGATTGGAAATGATTTGATTTGCAAGTTTTTTAATACTTTGCATTCTCCCTAATTTTTGGGGTAAATTTGAAAACTGACAACATTGTCTGTTGGTATACCTACATGGAAACAATTGTCATTGTTAATGCGTTCGGAGTGTAATTATGATCTAAATAAGTAAATAGCCTTTGAGAATGCCGAAAGGCGAAACCGGTTAGGTATAACAATAATAAATGTTGTGGAACAGTACAAGTGAAGTTTTTCAATATGTGTAGCAAGTTCCATCAAGTGCCATCAATCAACAGTATCAATAATCTGAAGACAGCAGGTACGGCTGAATTGGTTGATATATATCGAAAATTAAAACTTAAGTTTGCGAAAATCAATGAACACATCTGGTTCAACACGAACTGCAAGAGAGAAAGTTTAATTCCTAAATATATTGATTTAAATATTAAATGTAGTAACTATAAACATTATGTCAAAGATGTGTTACATTTTGCAAAGATAAAATGGCTGAATAGCGAAATAAAGTATCTGTATTGCCAGCGTGATAATTTAAGTCTCCACTTGAAAGTTTGTCATATGGAACTTAGTCGGCGGCTACATGTTGTGGAATTCGAAGTCCTGCAGGCAGATGTTTATTGTGAGATGCACTATCTGTCAGCTGTTACTCATAAGAGACACTTGAGTAAATTAGTAAATTTAAGATCACGTCAAATCAACAATAATAAATTTTCATCTACATTATCTTGCCAGAACAAGGAATTTTACCCCAGACTCAAAAATTTTACCAATGTTCAATTCGAAAATAAAGAAATTGAATTGTTGGAGAAGGGTTTGAAGTATTGCCCTAACATTCCGGTATCCCGAAGGGATTTGGATAATTTGGCTGTTGACTTGGACCTGGCAGAGACAGATTTCACAGGGAAGCACGTAGTGTGTAGAACCTTAAAGCAGCAGATAGAACAACAAGAAGAAGGACGTGCTTCGGGGGACCTAAAAACTATTTTGAATATCCGTTCCAAAATCCAACAACATAACCTTGTAATAACAAAAGCGGACAAAGGTAATACAGTAGTCGTAGCAGAAAAACAAGATTACGTAACCAAAGTGGAAACCTTTCTGAGTGACCCATCGTTCATAGAACTGAAGAATGACCCAACTAAAAGGTATAACGAAACAGTAAAGGGAACGCTGCAGACGGCTAATAGCATTTTTGGAAAGGACTCCTTCAAACTGAAGCTGATGAATCCTCAGGCTCCTAAACTTCATGGCTACTACAAGTTACATAAACCTGAAGTTCCCATCCGTCCAGTAGTAGCATACACGGGTGCCCCAGCATACAAGATGGCAGCAGAGGTTAACCAATATGGCTTTAGGCCGAAACGATCAACGGGTGACATCCTAGCGTACATAACGCACACCTGGGGTGAGGCTATGGAGAGGCACGGCGAATCTCTGGCTATTGGCCTAGACATCGCAAAAGCCTTTGATAGGGTATGGCATGCGTCGCTTCTTTCCAAGCTGCCGTCATATGGTTTATCGCATCAGTTGTGCCGCTGGTTGGCCAGCTTCCTGAACGGGCGACGGATTCGGGTCCTCTGTGATGGTCAGGCTTCCTGTTTTTTTTCAGGTAAATGCCGGAGTACCACAGGGATCGGTATTGTCCCCAACTCTCTTTCTTCTTCATATCAATGACATGCTGTCCCTTGGGTGCATTCATTGTTATGCGGATGACAGTACTCTTCATGGGAGCTATTCTGGCCGTCCAGCGGCGGGGCGAGGCGACGTGGATGAGAAGAGACTACAACTCGTGGCGGATCTCGATCTGGACCTGGGCCGCATTGCCCAATGGGGTTCAGACAACCTGTTCGAGTTCAATGCCAGAAAAACACAGGCGTGTGCGTTTACAGCTAAGAAGTCCCCATTCCTACCCCTGCCCTCTCTTCAGAGCATTACAATTCCACTAAAGGACAACCTGGAGATCCTCGGTATAGAGGTCCGGCGTGAGCTCAATCACAAAAACTACATAGAGAGCTGTATTGGTCTGGCCTCGCGGAAACTGGGAATCCTGAATAAGGTGAGACGGTATTTTACGCCACATCAGAGATGTTTACTGTACAAGACGCAGATTCGTCCCTGCGTCGAGTACTGTTCTCACCTTTGGGATGAATCCGCGAGGTACTTGTTAGACGCGCTTGACGCTATGCAGAGACGTGCTATCCGAATAATTGGTTGTCCTGAGGTGACGGGAGGCCTCGAACCTTTGTCGCAGCGAAGAACCATAGCGTCCTTGGCTGCCTTCTATCGAATGTATCACGGCGAATGTTCTGAAGAGCTCTTCAACCTGATCCCACCATCTCCTTTCCGATCCCGAACAACGCGTGCCGGGCAGAGATGCCACTCATACACAGTGGAGAGAATCTTCGCCAGAACCGAGCGTTTCAAAAGATCGTTCCTCTGTCGAACTATAAAAACATGGAACGACCTGCCTGCACACGTCTTTCCCTCATCTTGCAATCCCGGGTTCTTCAAGAGGAGCGTGAAGAGGCACATCACAGGGCCGCCAACTTGAGGACCACTGTTAGAAGTGGCCCCCAATCGCTAGATGCGCCACTGCTTTCTTACCATCAGGCTGGTGGCGACGTCAAATTGGCGAGCTGAATATAAAAAAAAAAAAAAAACTGTTCTGACTGTTCAAACAGCATACGAACTTTGTACCTGCCCATACTATTAAAAATAGTCTTGAACTGGTTAGTAAGATAGAAAACGTTCGGGTACCGGACAAGGGCATGCTAATTTCATTCGATGTTAAAAATCTGTTTCCAAGTATACCCATAAACGAATGTAAAGGTGCCATCAAAGATATTTTAATTCAATCGGTAGTAGATCCTCAAATTTCCATAGATTTATAGCATGCCATGTCTGTGTGCCTGGACCAAAATTATTTTAAATTTTGTAATAAATTTTATAAGCAGTCCAATGGCCTTGCTATGGGTAGTCCCCTCTCACCACTCTGTGCAGATATTTTCATGAACCACATTGAAGAGCAGATCTTGAACAACATTATTTACAGACGGTTTATTATTTATTGGTATAGATATGTAGATGACATTATTTGTTTATGGACGGGAGATTTAGACAATTTAGACAATTTTTTGACATTTATTAATAGCATTAATTCTAATATTATATTTACAATAGAAGTAGGACATAATAAAATCTATTTTCTAGATATTTCCATTAGCTTAGTTGACCAAAGACATACATTCAAAATTTATAGAAAACCTACATTTACTGATAGTGTGATACACGTGGGCTCTAGACACCCACAGAGTCATAAGCATGCCGCCTTCCATTCAATGGTGCATAGGTTGCTCTCGATACCAATGTCACGGAATGACTTTGAGGAGGAATTGTCTTGTATTAAAACGATAGCCATAAATAATGGATTCACACCTCAATTAATAGACAGTATCCTATCACGGAAACGAGCAAAGACTGTTAGAGATTTAGCATACAAGGGTGGTATACCCACGAACTCTAATACCGACGGAAAGAGATGGGCTCGCATACCGTACATCGGTAGTATCTCATATAGGTGCGCTAGGAGTCTTTCCAAATGTAAGCCAGCATTTTATACCACTCACAGCCTACACAATTTGATCTGTAACAACAAGGACACAACTCCCATAGATCAAAAAAGTGGGGTTTACGAGCTGACGTGTGCCGATTGTAATAAAAAATATGTCGGTCAAACTGGGAGATCGTTTAAAATCAGAGTTTCGGAACATAGTAGTGACTGGCGGCTCAAGAAAACGGAATCCAACTTCGCAGAGCACCTCCTTACTGAAGGACACAGTTTTTATCGAAAAACTAATTTTAAAGCTTTACATTCCTGTGATAAAGGCAGAAAAATAGACGCTCTTGAGACACTCGAAATAGGTAGACTCTTAAATACTGACCCGAACATTATCCTAAACCAACAATTAGACCTGAACCGTTCACCTTTGCTGCATTATTATAAACAGTGATATGATAATGACATCTACATATGTATAAGATTGAATATTTTGACATTTAATTAATAGGATATTCTGACATTAATTTGATTAGTTAATTTGACATTTAATTGAGTACCTAGATATTTTGACATTTAATTTATTTGTATTAGTTTTACTTGACATGGTTCGATATGACAAATCAAATTGGTGCAGTGTATGACATTTAATCGTTTGGACATTTTGAGTTATTCACATTTAATATATTAATTTTAACACTATTGACACTTCAACAATACTAATGATTTTTAAATTTGAATTGTAATTATTTGATTTCAGAAGTCAAAATTTTTTTTCTTTACAAATTGTAAATTGGCAACCCTTAAAATTAGTTAAATATTGTAATATGATTGGAAATGATTTGATTTGCAAGTATTTTAATACTTTGCATTCTCCCTAATTTTTGGGGTAAATTTGAAAACTGACAACATTGTCTGTTGGTATACCTACATGGAAACAATTGTCATTGTTAATGCGTTCGGAGTGTAATTATGATCTAAATAAGTAAATAGCCTTTGAGAATGCCGAAAGGCGAAACCGGTTAGGTATTACAATAATAAATGTTGTGGAACAGTACAAGTGAAGTTTTTCAATAAATTTAGCAATCCATTATAATTAAATAATTTAGATGAACCATTTTCCTCAGGAGAAAAAGAATCCTTATAATAAATCCTTTCTATGTCTGGGAGTTCCATAAAGTTACATTTTATGTTTCTTGGAAAAGGCAAAGCTTGTCAATATGTAAAAGATATTTTCATTCCTTCTATTCGAAAAGAATCACTTTGCACCACGATAACGGGGCGCAAAATAGCTCTTTTCTGTTAAGAGCTTTTTAGCGGGCGGCAAAGCATTTGAATTTGGAACTTGAAAATTTCATAGAAATCGAACACAAATTGTATGAATTACTGGCAGGTAAGTAGGCTGCACAGCGCGGTGTCCTGAGCTAACTTAAAAAAAAACTAAAGAGCGCCATTTATCTGTTCGTATTCGTCATTATTAATGTTCTTGTAATCAGTAAACATCTATATTTATAAAAATCAATGCCACTTTTCGTTGTAATTTTATAACTCAAGAGCGGGCTCACCTATCTAGACGAAATGTTTAGGCTTTGTTCAGACTGTTTAGTAGATGGTTTATGTGAAGTTTGCACAAAATCGGTCGAGCGGTTTTTCATTTATCACGCAAACAAAGTTGCGCGGGTCAGCTAGTATTTTATAATAAGTTCTACGTCAAGTAATGAAAGTGACAATCCATGAACTCCTGGAACAATAACTATAGAAGGTAACTACGTCGTACAAAACTTATGTTTTCTCATAGAAAGGGATTGAAAAGTAGAGTATATTACTCGAGGGAAAATTATTTTTACCTCGGGCGGTGTACTTTGAATCCCTCACTGCGCTCAGGATTCTACGTTAGAATCCCTCGCTAAGCTCGGGATTCTATTCTAGAATCCTTCGCTTCGCTCGTGATTCAAAGTAGCGCCCTCGCCGTAAAAATACTATTTTGCCCCCTTGTTATACAATCTACTATTGCACTCTCGGGGTTTTCTTTTCCAATAGTCAATGTAAGACTGTCGAACACATTTTACAGACTACAGAGTTATGCTCCCATCCATGGCTCCCAACCATAGGCTGTTGGGCGTTACGTGAGGTTTTTTAGTCGGTAGGAGTCCGCCATAACATCCATGAGGATTTTCCCTCACGTTAAACAAAAAAAAAGGGCCGTAATAAAAACACCCGACCCAACAACGATTCTTAAAGAAAATATTTGTTGTTGAAGGGAGTGCTGATCATATTTAATCCTAATCTTTACTTAAATGACGTACTCATACATCAACATTTTCCTTGTATTAATATTTTATGCCTGCCGTTCGTGGGCTCTAATTCCAGGACGGGCCACGTACTGTGTGATCCACCAATCGTATTTTGGAAATTTAGTTAGCTAATTTCTATGGGCCTATAATTTGTAAAAAAATTGCAAATGCAATTGCATATTTGTATATTCATTTGCAAATTTAAACCATCCTCAGCGGTAACTCTTTAAAAGGTAAAATCTAGTTATGCATATTCTCCGTAAATTTTCAATATTTTTCCGAATGCAGTGCTCGCACCCTGATTTCCGAAATGCAATAAAAATAATAAGATCGCGAACCCGACCAAATTAACTTGTTCCTACTTGATGTGCATGCTTATTAATTTGCTCTTGAGTAAAGTTTATATCAATTTGGATTCCATACCAAAAGGGTCAAAACGGGACCCTTATAATAAAACTGCCCTGTCTCTCTGGCAATTTGTGTGTCTGCCTGGCTCCGGCTGTAGCTCAAAAACAGTGACAGCTAGAGAGTTGAAATTTTTACAAATATGTAATGTATTTCTGTTTGTCGCTGTAACAACAAAATACTAAAAACAGAAAAAGAAAACAAACATTTAAGGGAGGCTTTCATAGAACAAAGGTGATTTTTCCGGTTTTTGGCATGGGAACCTCAGTGCGTGAGTTCGACTCGCACTTAGCCGGTTTTTTATTAATTTGTGTGAAATTTGATTCCTACCTTGTATACGAAAAAAATAGCGTTTGATTTCTCATAAAAAATATCATTTCATTTTGCATATTCAGCCATATTTCTTGAATTTTTCAAGCATTTTTTATGCATATGTGCATGTATATATCATACTTTTTATATTGCATATATACGGGTCTCTAATCAGTCTAGCTTATGGTAATATTAGATTAGTTTGGGCTAAATGCGGGCTGTTTTTAATTTATTATTGTTCTGTTCACCATACCCACCTCACCAATTCGCCCATATAATAGCTCGCGACGATGTCAAGATCATATGGATTCCGCACATCAAAAAAAAAGATTCAGCCGTTTCTGTAGCAGTAATATTATTTCGAATATCCAACTTAATACAATTAGCACACGCATGTCAACTTCGGTGACAAATGGTGAAAATAACGTAACACTATTCATAGAAAAAGAAACATGTTTGCTAAATGTTGATGTGTTTATGGTAAATGTTAATTCACGACCAAAATATTCATTGTGAGTACAAGAAATGAGGCCCTTATTAGTAAAATTCGAGTGTGATCGAGGGATTTTTTTACTTTAAAAATAAATACATACACATAGTTAGGTTCTTTTCCCCGACAAAGTAAGCAGAGGCTTACTGGGCTCTATACATGTATAATTATGTATATGAGAAAGGTATGACTGCCTCTATGGCATAGTCAGTAGTGATACCGCCCGCGGTGAGGTCCTGGGTTTGATTCCTGGGTCGGTACAAATATTTGTGTGATCCACAATTTGTTTTGGAGTTTGGGTGTTTTCTATGTATTATACGTATGTATTTAGAAATATTTAAGTATGTATATTAGTCGTATAGATATCATAGCACAAGCTTATATTAGCTTAATTTTGGCAAGATGATGTTGTGTGTGAATGTGAACATATTTTTATTTTATTTATTTACTAGCTGTTACCCGCGACTTCGTCCGCGTGGAAATTATGTTATAAGCAAAGTTTGAACCGTATTCTATTTGAGCCTCTAGGATAAGTCGTAACCAAAATGTGGGAACAAATTTAGGACATCCTCCAACTTACCCGGGGAGTTATGCGCTAGATGGATTTTTTTAACGTGAGGAAAATCCCACATGAATATACTATGACTCCCACTGACTAAAAACCACTCGTATCCTACCTAACAGCCTACGATTGGGAGCCCCGGGTAAGCCCTCTAAAGGATACCTTAGGACTGCGCTAGATGGATAGGAAGAGACCTCATGGTTTTAGTGGGTCCAAGGCCGGTATGACGTACGTGTTTATTAATTAGCCCCTTTAATAATTATAAGAGTAAGTAGTATGGTGAAGCGCGAATACGAAACGTTTGTTAGATTAGGGCCACAGACTGAAAACTTTACGCATAATCGGAAGAGTTGAGACGATAACACTAACGCTAACGGTAGCCAGTAAATGGCAGTCGTTAAACCAAGTTGAAGACCTTATAGATTTAATAATTTTCAAAAGTAGGCAGTACTAACGCCTGTCCATTTCAACACGGCAATGCGGCTCACCACCTATTACGTTACGTGGGACAAATTAAAAAAAGGTAAACATATAATATGCCTCGATACCCCTTTGGGGATAAAGGCGTGATGCATGTACTTATTATGTTTAAGGTGATTTAATTTATGTACCCATGTCACTGTAGCCAAAGCAAAATTTTTCAGTAAAGTTGTTTTAAGAATGTTCATTATAAACAACGTTTCTGTGGCGTGTTGGCTTAATCATAAAAGAGCTGCTTAATGGTTGTGGCTATTGTAAAATAATTCAGGCCGCGCCGAAGAATAGACTTAATCTTTAAGCTCTTTTTTTGATTAAGCAAACAGGGCAGTTTCACACGCTGCTTGATGAGTCTGATGAAGAAATACCTCTCCTTTCATAGATCTTATGTGACGTACACGAAGTTGCGAGAGTTAGCTAGTCTATACATATAGTAAAACTGTTGAGGGTCGAGAGTCGACTGAAGCCGAAAATGAAATTACATTTTTCATGTGTGTCTGTCTGTCTGTATTCCGAATAAGTATCACGCCGAAGTTTCTGAATGGATTTGAATGAAACTTAGTACAATCAGAGCTTATAAACTGAGAAAGGTTCTAGGATACTTTTGATCTCGATATTTTGCGCGGTTCCTTTGGGAGAAGGGATGAAAGACAAAACGGTTTTTTAGTTGTTACTTCTCAATGCGTTTTCGGATTACAATTTTTTTTTTTAGTGTTATAAAGGGAATACTGTAAGGAATGTTTCACACAAGTTTCCATGTTGAAGGTTTTCTAGTTCAGGAATTAGAGACATCCCAACTTTCGCAAAACCTAGAATTCAAGGATCCCTTTGAATGTGAGGGTAAATCTAAACTGGCGTGTTGGCTTAATGATAAAAGAGCTTAATGATTAAGGCTATTGTAAAATAATTCAGTCCGCGCCGAAGGCGTTCACTCACGCCCCCCCCCCCCTTAAAAGCAGGATCGCACCCGAAACCCCCAAAGACGCGGCATAGCACCCGAACCACCTCCTAGGCGAGGACGCAGTGGCGGCCGTGGGTCTGCTGGGAGTCCTGGGACATCCTTCCGAGGGCTTACCCGGGGCTCCCAACCATAGGCTGTTAGGCGTTACGTGAGGTTTTTTAATTGGTAGGAGTCCGGCATAGCATCCACGATGGATTTTCTTTCACGTTATAAAAAAGTATACTACATATTACATGGCTTGTACAATAGTATAGCGTAGCCTGAAATTTGATTTATATTAGTGTGAGCTATAAGATCTAGAAAACTGATAAACTTACTTATTATGTTATATACTAAATGCATATTTAAAAACAAACACGTACTCTTATGAATTTGATTATTATTCTTTATCAAGCCTATAAATTACTACTACTAATCTTTACAGTTAAGTACTTTTGATTGTTGCCCGTAAATACATAAACAAATATATTTTGTGTCTGTCAAGCCGTTAGAATAATTATATGAAAGAATATGAAATATAATTTCATTGACTGCCTCTGTGGCGTAGTCGGTGTAGTGATACCGCCTGTCGCGCCGGAGGGCTTGGTTCGATTTCTAGGTTGTTCCAATTAGTTGTGTGATCCACAAATGTTTGTTTCGAAGTTTGGGTGTTTTCTATGTATAATATGTATGTATTTAGAAATATATAAGTATGTATATCAGTCGTCTGGATATCGTAGCAAACACAGAATTTAATTTTTCTCTATCGGGCCTCCAAGATATTTAGCGTGATAATATGTAAGCGGTGTGTAAAACCGATCTCTTTTACTACTATTAGGACTAGGAATATTAGATTCCTGCAACGTTTTAGTTTAATCAATCCACATACTTACATATTTCATTACCCTCTGCCTAGTCCCTAGGATATGTAGCGTGATAATATATAGCCTATTTAAAGATCGTACCTCTAGATTGCTATTCAAATAAAAGATTAATTAAAATTATTCAGTAATTTCTGTATTTTGCAAAAATATACAAACAGATTTTCATTGTTCTCTGCCGAGCTCCTAAAAAATTTAGCGTAATAATATGTTGTCTGAGTGTAAAACCTATCTCCTACTAATATTTCTGCTACGTTTTAGTTAAATCAATCCAATGGTTTAAACATTTCATTGCTCTCTGCTTAGCCCCTAGGATATGTGGCGTGATAATATATAGCCTATTTTAAGACCACACCCCTAAGTAATATTTGTGCAAAATTTGAACCAAATCTGTTCAGTACTTTTCGAGATCCTTCCGGACAAAGCAAAGCAAACAGACAAACAGACAAACAGACAAAAAAATTCTAACTATATTTTCAGCTTCGGTATCTTATGTAGAACACCCAGCGAGTATTTTTTTGTTAATATTTCCAATGTACAGTTTTGGCTTTTCTATCATTTTATTATCATTTTATTATATGTATAGATGTATGTATTTGGAAATGATATAACATACATATAGTCACGCCTTTATCACTGAAGGGGTAGACAGGATCATAGAATACGCTCACATTTCACCTTATAGTTTTATGTCTCAGGTGGTGGTAACCCTATTGCCATGTTGGAATAGACAGGCGCAGGTCGTGACGATCCAAAGTTGAACTTTCTCAGGCCGCCCACGAGACCTTCAACTTGGCTTAATGATTGCCATTTTACTGACAACCGGGTTTCATTTCGAGTTTTCCTTCTCTACGCAATAGATCGTTTTGCGAAAGCGTTGTCTTAGTGACCTCTTACAACACACTCGGGATGAATTGGGGTGACGACATTTTGTACTCTTTCCCGTTGCTATACGGGGGCAAATTATATATTACTAGCTGTTGCCCGCGACTTCGTACGCGTGAAAAATATGTTATAATGCCAATTTGATTGCTCTCTGCTTAGTCCCTAGGATATGTAGCGTGATAATATATAGCCTATTTGAAGACCCTACCCCTAGTTAATATTTGTGCAAAATTTGAATCATATCTATTGAGTACTTTTCGAGATCCTTCCGGACAAAGCAAAGCAAACAGACAAACAGACAAACAGACAAACCGACAAACAGACAAAAATTTTTCTAACTACATTTTCGGCTTCGGTATCTTATGTTGAACGCCCAGCGAGTATTTTTTTTAAATATTTCCAATGTACAGTTTTGACTTTTCTATCATTTTATTATATGTATAGATAAGTTTCGTTTCAATCCCATAGCGCATGCTTATATTCAAGGATCCAAAAATTGCCCCGGGTAAGCCCTCGGAAGGATGTCCCCAGGACTCCCAACAGACTTACGGCAACCACTGCGGCCTCACCTTGGGATTTTCTCTCCTGCTTCCTCACGTTTCTAACTTCGATAAAAAAATATATTTAAGAAACAAATTTTAAACATCGAATTAGCAATCCCCTTACAGTAATTTCAATATCAAAAGCAGATCCTTCAATCGTTCTTTTCGACATTTTTAAAAGCGTCTCTTTTCTTAAAAACGATTACGATTTGGAACTCTTATTCATCTTGTGAAGCGTGTGACAACATTTTAAACCAAATTTGACGTGAATAAATGGACAATTTATTCGGTATAAATTGCTAAAAATATAATTAATTGGACTGATTTACAAATGAAATTATTTATTATTTTATGTTAAATTTTTTGGCTCTTCCAACTCAAAAGGTTGCCGAGCCCTGTCCTAGGTCAATGGCAACTACCCTATTCATTTTGATTACCTTGAAAATGTCACTGCCAATGTGTGAATGACAAACAAAGTGATTCTATATCTAAGGGTTTGGGTTTATAGGGGCAATTATCGTCTTTCATATATTTTCCTTTTAACAATAATATTCGTCTGCAGTATCTTTTTTCGCACAATTCCTACACGACTATCATACACTAACACCATAAATCATTTTCTCAAAGTGTCTCTTTAACAAATAATAAAACCATCACTTTGTCATTCTCATCACGCCCTTAAACTTCTCAAATCGCCTTACGTCTCTAAGCTTCTTACCTTTAGCCTTGCAAGGATCCATTGCGAATTTTTTGTGACAGTTTTCTGTTATATTTTGAGGGAAAAAAGACTGTTTCAATAGCCTTTTATAATATATATATACAGGGTGAATTTTTGAAAAGGGCTTGGATGGCCAAATCCTAAACTATAAGGAATAGCTAAAAATGCTCAAAGGAGTCACGAGCCCGATTTTGATAAAACTTAAAACGTCATCATTAGATTTTTGAAAAACCAATAATCCTAGCTGGGAGTCGAACCTATTGATTTTGAAAAAAAAACACACCCTTTATATTACACCATATGATAGTGTCGCTGATAAGTATCAAATTCTGCGAAGTAATGATATACGGCAAATTTAAGGTAGGTTTAGAATTTTGATGGAATTCATATTTCTTGTACCTAAATTTTGAATCATAATTTATTTCGTTCGAATTTCCAGAATAGTTCGTAACTATTCCGTGTTTTAAATCATGCTCAGAATGATTCTTTGAGGAATATTCTAAACGGAATCAATAATATTTAATGCAGTATGATCGTTGAGGTCTCGAATCCAGCTATGTATTAAAAACAATGGTCTACATTTTGAACAATTCATCAGATAACGTAAGAAAAATACGAAAGATGAGCAGTTTCCCTTAGTATGCCGTATGTAATTACTTCCCAGAATATGATCCTTAATAGCAACACTATCGAATGGTGTAATAATATAGGGTGTGTATTTTTTTTTCAAAATCAATGGGCTCGATTCCCAGCTAGGATTATTGGTTTTTCAAAAATCTAATGATGAGGTTTTAAGTTTCATCAAAATCGGGCTCGTGACTCCTTTGAGCATTTTTAGCTATTCCTTATAGTTTCGGATTTGGCCATCCAATCCCTTTTGAAAAATTCACCCTGTATATGTATATAATAGGCTATGAACACCATCAAGAAGGCTTTATCGATTGAATTGAAAAACGTGAAACTTTCACCTTACCTTTACCTACTGCTTTTTCAACAGTTAGATAAAGGGTTTGAGAAAAAGATGAAACTGTTAAATTTATCTCTTTGTTGTGTGTTCTACTTTGCATTATTTTTGCAGTTTCCGTTTTAAGAGCTAAAGCTTAGAGATTTAAAAAAGCGTTAGCATACTAAAACTCAATCAAAAATTTAATGAGAACATCGTAAATTGAATGTTTATATAGGTGCAATTCTATACATTCGTGCCGTACAACCTAACTAAGTTGCCGGTAGATAAGGCCTACGTCGCCCCAAGACGTAATGTGGTGGAAGAATTTGACGGTCGAGAGTAGTGTCTCGGTGGTCCTACGGTTAGGGCGTCCGGTCCGGCAAACCATATGACGCAGGTTGAATTCCTGCTCAAGACCGAAATTTTTTCACACAAAATATGTAAAAAAAGAGTTCAAGGTCATATTCTGGCTTTTTTTAGGAATTGTCGCATCCCAAAAAGCTCAAGTGTTATTCCAGACAACAACCTATTCCTGTACCAAATTTCAGTATTATCCGTTCAGTCATTAGAGCGTGATGAAATGACAAATATCTGCACAAACACATTTTCTTATTGGTAAGATTCAGAATTAGATGCCACATTATTAGAACACTCATATCCATAATATATCTAATGAACAAAACATAGATCAAAATCGCAATCGATAAGTAGGTATTCGATTGTATGAAAAACGCGATCGAGTCATTACAGTAACGATATCGGCATTATTCTGATGAAAAAAGTAATACACGTCATTGGTAACTGAACCATTTTGATAATGCAACCACAGAGCAACGCGACCGTACTAGAGGAGTAGGCAATGACATAGAGTGTTTGCTCTATACATATCTGTCTGTCATGTGTTGCGAGGGGAAATTGTATTCTTACATCACTACAAAAGCAAGCGGCTGTCGCTATGGAACTTACACAAAACAATTAAAACAATACACTCATACTCGTACTTTCAGACATACATGTATATACTTACATATTTCTCATACATACATACGAATAATCACGCCTTTATCCCCGAAGGGGTAAGCATGGTTTACGCTCACATTTCACCTTATAGTTTTATGTCCCACGTAATAGGTGGTGAGCCTATTGCCGCGTTGAAATGGACAGGCGCAGGCTGTGACAACCCACAGTTGAAATTTTTCAAGCTGCCTAAAAGACATTCAACTTGGCTTAACAATTGTCATTTTACTGACAACCAGATTTAATTTCGAGTTTTCGTTCTCTACGCTATGGATCGTTTTGCGAGTGTTCCCGTAGTCGCCTCTTTCGACACCTGCTTGGAATGAATTGGGGTGGCGACATTTTGTACTTTTCCTGTCGCCACACGGGCATTATTTTTCATAAATGTGTGTTTATAACAGTAATCCTTTTGGAGTACGCTTTGACAGAGGGAATAGTCCTCTGCGCCTTCCCTTACTTCCCTCGGTAGCAATACGACCAATGAGTTTTATCGGTATGAAAGTCATTAGTCATGTTGCTCTATGCCACAGAATAAATAAATGAGAGTAACAAAAGTGCTTCAACGTATTTCATCAAGTACCAATTCAAGATGTGACGTCATTATCGGTCTCCCTTGACACGAAACCCGTTGTTTTAGAGTTAATTAACATGTCTACATTGTTATCACTGTCTGTTTGTCGAAAAAAAACGGTATGAGAGAGATATTATGTGATGGAGTGTTTGACAAATAAGATAAAAATGTTGGTTTTTGTGTGAAAGTAATCGGTCAAGTACCAGTTGAACTTGATTTTTTTATAACACTAAGGCGGCAGACAAGCTTACGCCCCACCTGATGGTAAGGGTCATCGTAACCTATGAACGTTTGCAGCACCAGAGGCGATACACTCGCACTGCCGACCCCACAAGAACCTTTTAAAGCCTTTTGAAGAATCTCAACCCCTATGCGTTTGGTTAAGGGTGGTTGAAATAATACAATTATTGTCTAAAGACGTTCAAGAACCAAAACTTTATTGATAGAGCTAATTCTCTTACTTAATTATTATTAACTAGGTGTTCACCGCGGCTTCATCCGCGAAAAAGTCGTTATCGCGTAAAATTATTACCTTCATTTTGTGCAGGCAGTTAAAAAGTAACCTATGTCCTTTCCTTGGACAAAAACTATCTCTGTACCAAATTAGATCAAAATCGGTTTAGCGGTTTAGACGTGAATTCTTTTTTCCTAGAGTAAGTGCGATTTTATTGTTATGACGTTTCACACCCGCGTGCGAATGTAATCAGTATACTCTGTGGTTCTAGGAGGAGTCTGTGGAGCGTGCTAGCCCACGCTTGTGGTCTAGAACCACATAATTATATACTGACCACAACCACACGCAGATTAGAAACCGCGTGACTATGAAACCGCCCTAATGCAATTCTTATAAACTAAAGTCGACGAGAAACTGCAAACGTTCATCGGCCGCGATGACCACCAGTACGTGTGGTGGGCCGTATGCTTGTCTGCCGCCTTAGTCGTATTATAAGTACAAATAAATCAAACTTCATATTTCGGGCTGAATCGATCAGTTAGTCTATACTAATATTATAAAGAGGAAAGATTTGATTGTTTGTTTGCATTGAACAGGCTCTAAAAAATACTAAACTGATTTGTAAAATTCTTTCACTGTTAGGAAGCTACGTTATCCCCGGTGAACATAGGCTATGTTTTATTCCCGTGCATCCACGGGAACAAAAAACTCCATTTATGAAACCGCGTGACGCCCGCTAGTCATATACATAAACGCCAGCTTACAAATTAGCTAAATATGTATCTCAATGTTCTTATTAAGGAGGAAACTGACTTGGTTCTGTAATTGTTGTTGTAAATATGTAACAGTTATAACATAATTAGTTAAGTCAAAGATATACTGCTGCGGCGTAATTCCATATCTCTGGGGAGGTTGAACGATATTCTCTGATGAATGTCCGCGCTGTAGCGTTTGATTGCATTAGATATGAGAGTAATTCTCTTATCAAATAAAGGTTTCTCTCTTTCTGGTGGACACAAATTAGAGATAGTACAGATGGAAATCTCCTGTATGTACTTTTTTTTCACACCTACCATCTGCTACACACACTCGCGCACAAATCGGTATCGAAAACTCGGCTCAAACCGCCTGACCTCGTGTCTTTTAACTCAGTGAGCGTTGTCATGTGTGCGTAGGTTCAGCGAATTTAGTATGTAGGTTTGCATCTGTACCTAAGTACTATCTCTAATTTGTTCTGGAAGTTAAAACAATTTTAAATTATAATGATACCATTTTCTCACCATCTAGTTTGCAATGAAACCTGTTTATTACAGTTCCGTATGCAAAGGGTAGAAACAGGGTCCTATTACAATATTTATTGAAAAGACTTATATATCTATTTGTCCGTCTGTCTCTCTCCAGGCTATATTAATATTATCATAAACCGTATTACCTAAACGGCGGAAATCTTCACCGATGATGAATTTCTGTTGTCGCCATAGATATAATAAAACACGACTGGGACATTGAGGTCGCTTTACAGATATTAAAAACATTAAAAAATGTAAGAGGCGATCCCATACAATAAAATATAATCTTTTCTACCGTTTTTTTGGTTACGGAACTCACCGTGCTCGAATCTAACTCTGTTATATTTTATTTGTCAAATTAATAAAATAGATCTTAATCCTATTGTTTGCTATCTTTCCCTATCCCAATATCATAAACAAGTTTCGAGATGAGACAAAAGCGGAACCAGAGATGAAAACACTTGTGAGATTATTATGTCGATATGCTGAACCCGAGGGTTGACATCGTGGTTAGATGCTATGTATGTCTGAAGATATTCGGATTGATGACGCTTAGACAAAGACTAATGTGGTTTGTGAGAGGGCGTAATTCTTAAGGTGACCACAGTATAAAATACAGTATTTTATTGCCTTTTTATGAAGCCGAATGAAATAGGATATAAAGTATTTTCGGAAATATTATCCTTATTTTGAAACTGGTTTTGGAACTTTGTTTCGATTGTGGCGATAAGGGTTGCTGATTTTTTTTAGATAATGTTACTATTACAAAATGTTGTTTTAATACAGTAAAGGCACCTATGACCCGACACAGTAGAGAAGACACACATTTAAAATAAAGATTAAAAAAGGACTTAATATCTTAAACAAGTTTTGAGATGAGACAAGAGCGAAATCGGAGAAGAAAGCACTTGTGGTATTTATTTTGTACCGATATGCTGAACCCGAGGGTTGACACCGTGGTTAGATACTACGTCTGGGGATATTCGAATTGATGTCGCTTAGACAGAGACTAATGCCGTTTGTGAGAGGGTATCATTCTTAAGGTGTTCGCATTACCACTGTATAGATTATACGGTATATTATTTTTGTACAATACCAACAAGCTAATTTGTTTTGGGTGAAATTATATATTACAAAGTTCTCATTGGTTTACTAATGTTTGCCATAATTTCATATGCCATACTGGTATTTGCCATAATTTCATTAGATATAACGCTTCAGTTGCCATAATCGTGAAATGACATAAAATGACTTTCAATAATTCCATTGGTCATAATCGATCAAGTGTCATAATAATTTTAATCCATAAATGTATTTTCCATAATTTTCGTTTTCAATAATGCCATTTTCCATAACTTTTATTCACCATAATATAAATAAAGATAATTTATACGACACAGATTTTTTATTAACAATTAAACCTAAAACTAAACCTCATACGGCGTCTCTAGCTAACTAAGCTCGACGAAGCGCCGCTTTGCGGCTGCTACTTCTGGGTGGTTTAAAAAAAACCACGAAGACTAAGGCGGGAGCTCCGCTTCGCTTCGCTCCCGCCCTAGTCTTCTAGCCTAACCTATCCGAGTCGGATTGCACTGAGTCGGGGTGTTAACGATAATTAATTTCGACCTCACAATATTATGCATTATTTTCATAATTATATCAAATTTTGATTATGTCAAGAGTCGATTATGACATGTGTTACTTATGGAAACTAATTATTATGAGAAATGTTGTTATAGAAAGTCATTTTATGGCAAATAAAAGTTATGACTGTTGAGTTCTTAAGGCAAACTAACGTTATTAGTATAAATGATAATAGTGCAAATAAATATTATGATCGGGGATGATTATGGCAAACAATAATAGTGCAAATGAATTTATGGAAAACGAGAGAAGACCGTTCACATTATTACTGAAATAATAATAATGGCTAAGTATGCAATATACTTAGCGAATTAAAAAAGAAACTATCATGTGCCACGTGGGTTTAAGAAATATTCTAACAGTTCCTGTACCCGTAGGAATACAGGAATATAATATAAATATACAGCCTACGTCACCCGAGAATTGTCTCCAACAGTAAAATAATTTTTCAAATCCATTTATTTTTAAAATTTAAGCAGTACCTACTTAGATTTTAAAAATAAAAGGTAGACGAAAAGCACCTAAAACGCATGAACAAGAATACATTTAATCGACTCATAGCATTATCAAATACCTTGCACTAGACTGACACAAAGCGTTGGTAGCCCTACGATTGCAGTTTTGTACAGCATGCGCTATAAAATTTGGAGGATACCTAGAAGATATAAAATTGTATTGCTTCTTATTCTTACTGTGGCGCCACACTAAAACGTAATGAGGTTGACAAATTGCAATACGTGAGATGTGGAAAGATGCAGGAGTGGAGAAGTGTATCCTGCTTAATTCATACATACATATAAGCTGCTTATATGTATGTATGAATCATCAACTGTCTTATATTTACGCGACAGATGGATTGACTGTAACTTAGGCGTATTATGGTTCCGTACCCAAAGGGTAAGAGCAGGACCCTGTTACTGAGTCTGTCCGTCTGTTTGTCACCAGATTTTATTTCATGAACCATGATATCAATATAGTTTAAATTTTCACAGATGATGTTTTTCTGTTGCCACTTTAATAATAGATATCAGATAAAATTACTATTAAATGGGGGCAACCATACAAAAATGAAATATTTCGCCGTTATTTGAACCTTCCGTGCGCGAGAACGATTTGCACTTGGCACTTGGTTTTTTTTCGTTGGTCAATAAATAAATATATACCGCCTGCGGCGCCGGAAGTCCTGGGTTCGATTCCCACCGGAGACAAATATTTGTGTTAACCATAAATGTTTGTTTCAAGAGTCTGGGTGTTTCTATGTATAATATGTATGTGTTTAAAAGTATATATGTATTAATATCCGTGGTCTGATACCCATAACACAAGCAGGTTATTCCTAGCTTACTTTGGGATCAGATAGCGTTGTGTGAAATGTCCGTGAATATTTATTATTATTATTATTATTTATTATATAAATATTTGTACACATTTACACACAACATCATCTAGCCCAAATTAAGCTACTATAAGATCACACAAATATTTGTACCGACCCAGGAATCGATCCCAGGACTTCCGGCGCCGCAGGCGGTATCACTACCGACTACGCCACAGAGACAGTCGGTAATAAGTACCTATACCGCTAGCAGATGGTTCGTTTGCTTATGTCATGTTATTTATAACTTTTTATATTGTTGTCTTAAATAAATTTTATTGATTTATTCATTTAAGCAAATATTTATTTTCTTCTTGTTGTTTTGTTGTCTTTATTATAATTATTATGAAACATTACCTTCTTTGATTCTTATTGGTTGATGAAAGACGCTACAACAAATTTCCCCATTTAGGTGTCTTATTTCCCTTTAATTGGAGATCGTAATAACAAAGTAATTTAATTTGATCAATGGAAACATACAAGAACTCAAATAAAAACATGTTTATGAAAAAAAATGCGACTTGTGAGTACGTAAGGAAAAATAGAATATTTGAATACGGAGGCTGTATTTCACTACGTTTTGACGGTACATTAAAACTCAAAGCAATTTTATCAACTAATGGAATTACTTTAATTAAAACATAAGTTTTGAACACATTTTCCATCACAGTAATATTATTCAAAATCTTATAATGCCCTTGTAGTAACATTTTTAGATTACGATTACAACCTTTCGTTATATTCACGCTATGTTCTTATCGCACTCCTTTATCTTTAGGCTGATTTACATCAGTTTCATGGCTTACTTAGCTTACTTGACAGTTATGCTATTGCTCTGTTAATAATTTATTCATTTCGAAACAGTAATTGATAGCACTATAAAGAGAACTAGTAGAGGCTGCTGAAATACGAAAGTAATTTTTATATTTCTTTTTCATATGAACTTTTACTAAGTCAAATTTCTAGCTTCTATCCATTCAACCAATTTATTATTGGGTAGAAAGTTTCCACTACAATACCTATATTGGAATTTGGACCATTTAACGCGTAAGTACCTTTTCATCGTTCAGTAGAAATTAATATTATTTTCTCTTAATTTTCTTTTCTTTTCCGTGTTCATAAATTGTTTAATAAAAATGAAATAAGTGCAAGTTCACAGCGGTAGTTTCACACATTTTTGTTTTAATAAAGTTTCATTTCGTTACATAAAAGCCAATTCACATCAAGCCAAAAGAAGTTTTACGTCAACAAAACTCCTTCCTTATCCTTAAAATACAAAGCAGTTTCTAAATTAAAACTTTTATAAACACTCCACAGTGAAAATAGCGACGAGAGTATAATATATTTTAGTAGCACAAAATAAATGAAGACTTAATAATATGCGTAACAACACATCAAGTCGGAAAGCTTTTGTTATGTAAATTGCTGCAATTTACAGTAGTGTGTAGTTCCGGTAGTGAAGCCGTGGAGACCTGTTACCGGTAGTGGGTATTTGAATAGCTCCTTTATATTTCAACTGATTAATATACCTGTTTTCGCAAAGAACAAGCATTGCAATAAAACATGGCAATGCGATATTTCGTATTTGACCTTTATCTGTCTCCTAAAAATGAAATGAAAATATCTTTATTCATACATGGGTCACGAAATAATATTTATGAACGTCAATGTTATTGCTCTACCTGTACTACCAAATGCGCAAAGCAATAGATAGAATCTGAGAGGAAAGAATCTGGTAATAAAAGTCACGGCCACTCTTTTCAAACTGCCAGTACGTTGCATTAAGGTATGAATTCTTTTGCGTTCAATGTTGATTACTCTATTTTATCCTCTTTCTTCATGGCATGTTCCCATATTAATTTGATTTAATTTAAATTATGAAGTTAACAAATGTAATAAAATAACTTAAAAAATAGTCAGTGTTTGAAATTCTTTCAGCAAGCAATAGTCAACTAACCTGGTATAAAAAGGTAAGACTCTAAGTCCGGGATTAATAAATAAATCAATAAATATTTATGGACATTTTCACACAACACTATCTGATCCCAAAGTAAGATAAGAATAACCTGCTTGTGTTATGGGGATCAGACCACGGATGTTAATACTTATATACTTTTAAATACATTGGTACTTATCATACACAGAAACACACAGACTCTCGAGACAAACATTTATAGATCACATAAATTTTTGTCTCCAGATCGCGAGGTCGTGGGTTTACTTCCCGAACCCACGACCTCGTGATCTGCAGTCGCACATTTCGACCTCTAGACCAATGAGGCAGTCATTGTAGAGTAAGACTGATTACTATTTGAACCGACTTATTGCTCCTAATCTTTTTGATTGTGTATCCAACAAAGTAACTCTCAAATATTTAGTTTCTGTGTCTCACACACACCATAAATAAACTTTTACATAACTCGTGAAAAAACATGGCCTGTTTGTTTAATTGCTATGAATCTCTGATTTACATCACGATGTATGCTACTCGTAAATATATACGTAAATTTCTTTCTCTCTACATAATATTGGTAACTACGTATGTATAGTGTTGTCTCATAGCATGATTTATTATATTGAAATTAGATTAACAGCATTTTTATATTTCGTTGATATATTATTATTATTGTAACGGCTGTGTAAATTTTCAGGTTTTGAATGAAACGATAGGAATTTTCTTTTCTGTTTTAAATTTTTGAATGCAATATTCATTGGAGTGTTAATTCGACAGCGCTGATGGAAAAGTAGTAAATAATACACAAAAATTATTACTCATTGACATCTGTACCATCAATACATATAATAAAATCGTAACAGGTTGCTGTCTGTACATGGAAGATAAATAAGAAAAAATATTAAATAAAAATATGACTATTAAAATAAAAATACTACTGAATTGTTTTAGAATAGACTTAATCATTAAGCTCTTTTATGATTAAGCAAACAGGGCAGTTTCACGCGCTGCTTGATGAGTCTGATGAAGAAATACCTCTCCGTTCATACTCCTTATGTGACGTAAACGAAGTTGCGGGGTCAGTTAGTTTCAAATAACTTTTTAATGCATGTATTAACTTTTACTTGAATGGTAGGTACATATGGGGAGTTTCATTTTTATTCATTAGATGTATGCACAGTTAATGGAAAATTTTTCTTCCGCTTTCCACTTGAGGAGCGGGTTCCATACTTAACCTAGTTGCAGCGGCCGCCCATTACAAGATACTTGGAGGGTCCTATACACACACTTCTCAAAGATTGAGATGTCTTCAACGTGAATTGCGATAGTATATTTATATACGAATATATCGCTAGATGGTGCTCGCGGCATAACCCACGTGATATTTTATTTGCGTTTCCACTTCCTATGGGAACTTTTCTTTGTCAATGATGTCAAAATGTGTCGAAGTTGAATAACGCACTATGCTTGAAGAAACAATATGCACAGTTATGATGGAAAAAGTTATAAAACTTTCATTTTTAGTACTTTCCTTGAAAATTTCCCAATTTTTTCCCTTTCAAACTTCGGCTGGACTTTCAAAATGATTATAAAACCAAATTTACCCAATCGTCCAATTTTTATAATCACAAATGTAAAAAAGTATCAAAAATGTTTGTGAAGAACTAAAATATACCTTTTCAAACTTCACAATACTTTGGGGAAGAAACCTTTTTATGCGTCAAGGGAGTGCATTTATTCCAAAAGCTTTTAGGTAAAAAGATTTTTCGAAAACTGTAACGAAAATTTACTACCCATAAATACGAGTATCACAATGTTTTTGTTGCGTTTCTTAAAACATGGTTCTTGCGAGCTTATGCTTATTGTTGGCTTTAGGTGCAGCAGGGACTGATACTCGGATGATGATGATAAAAACTTGGTGAATGTTATTATAGAAGGTTATTATCTTTACCTACTACTCGTACTTTCATTGATCCAACGGCATTCGGGACACGTCAAAAGCAAACTAAACCAAACGGTTTCGTTTAATAAACACATATATATTATTAGCCGGGAGATGACTAGTAATCAACTGATAATTATGTCTCGAATTGGATGCATCTAACGTAAAATTGGGCTGATAGCTAATAATATTAAACAGTGAAACGGGTATTAACATTCAGAGAGATCTAAAGTGTCGTGTCGTAATCGTATCGTCGAACTTAAACGCGTTCTTAAAGTTACAAGACACGGCAAACTACTGACAACAAGTCTTGAGATACTTTAACTTTGACGAATCAATTGAACTCCTTTTAGTTCAAGTTCCTTTCAAGGAGATTTAGTGTTCGCCAAAATAAGAGAAATATTGATAACGACTGCAGAGTTAAAAAAAAAATGTCAAAATTTTTAAAAGATGACAGCGGCTATTTAAATTATTTTAATTATTTTTTTATAGTTTCTTCACTGTATTTTATTATATTATCTTTGTGACTTCATGAAAACCTTTACCAGTTGTGGTAGCAATTTCTCGGTGTTCAATGTCCGCTCGATCACTGTTTTCACGTAGAGCATGATTGGAAGCCTGAAGACAAGTTTCTGACTAAACATTTAGCCACCTCCACAAACAGAGACAGGGCATCATTGCCTAACTTTGTTCTATATTTTCTTGGTTTTGCACATAAACTACATACCTATATAAACTACATAGTAACAAATGCGGCGACGGCGACGCGCCGGCTCTTCGGTGCGCCAAGGCAACCATAAGGCAACAGTGTCTCCTTTGTCAGTGTCAGTGTGTTTGTTTAAAAACAGTTTTTTTTATTAGTGTAAATTTATATAAGAATATTCATACATAATCAGTCATTCTTTTTAACAAATTGTAATTATTCACTGTAAGTTTTTTATATTTATCTTTTTATGTCGCAAGACTGTAGTAATGGTGCAATTTTGAATGTAGCTAGTCAACCTTCCACGTCGCAATATAACCTGGTTCGTTGCCCCGATTGTTCCCAAGCTCGCTTTTTTAAGGGGGAACGTGGCTTGAGGGTACATTTTGGGAAAGTTCACAAGTCCCAAAATGTTTTTTCAAGACAAGAATCTCCTCCAAATTCTCAATTTTCTAATTCACAAATTCCTTTTTGGCAAACGATAGCAAAATTCAAAAATTCTATTCCAGTTTTAAAAAGAATTCCCCGAGGTGCAAGACCAGCAGTGGCTCAAAGCTTGGCCCACTGTATTGGTCTTGTAGTTCGGGAGAACTCATCCTACGCTTGGGAACAGTTGCTTACCTTCTCTTATAGAATTTTACATGTTGCAAAAGATCAGGCAGTCAAAAAGAGTTTAACATCTCAAATTAAAGACAATTGTAATTCGACGCATGTTTTCGACCCAAAATTCTCAATTTTTTGTAAAAATTCATTATTCTATTATGTAGAATCAAAATTAAGAGAAGGTGATATAAGAGGAGCATCCAGGTTGTTATTTAGTAGCGACGTGGTGGCGCCTTGCTCTCCAGAAACTCTTGCTGATCTGAAGAGCAAGCACCCTGCGCCAAAGAATGACCTGTCCTTCCCCGATCCTCCAAATTTTAACGACGAATGTTTACGTGTTACAGCCAAGGAAGTGCTGACAGCTGTTGGCTCCTTTAGGAGTGGTTCAGCTGGTGGCCTAGATGGTTTGACTCCTCAGCATCTGAAAGATCTCCTGAGTCCAGCTGCTGGGGAGGCTGGTGAGGCACTCCTGAAGGAGCTAACAGGGTTAGTCAATCTTATGTTGTCCGGCAATGTCGACGAGGGCATCATTGATATTCTCTATGGTGCAAATCTGTGCGCCTTGCGAAAAAAAGATGGTGGCACTCGTCCCATTGCCGTTGGTTGTACCTTTAGGCGTATGGTAGCCAAAATTTGCTGCCATTTTTATAAGGAAGAGTTGGCCAGCAAATTTCAACCCCTACAACTCGGCTTCGGGTCAAAAGGGGGTTGTGAGGCTGCCATACATGCCCTGTCGACTTACCTTGGCTGCGGCGCAGGAGAGGTCGTTCTTAAGGTTGACCTCAAAAACGCCTTTAATTCAGTAAATAGGGACACCATGTTGACACAGGCCAAATTAGAGACTCCAAAAATTTTTAATTTTCTTTGGCAGTGCTACAGACACCCATCAAAATTATTATACAAGGACAATATTTTAGACTCAGCAGTTGGATGTCAACAAGGTGACCCTCTTGGGCCAGTCATTTTCAGATTATCCATACAATCCGTAATTAGTCAGCTAAATTCTAAATTAAATATTTGGTATCTAGATGACGGCACCTTAGGAGGAGATGTGGACACAGTTCTTAGTGATTTGGCTTTTCTAAAAAATGAATTTCAAAATATTGGCTTAGAACTAAATTCATCAAAATGTGAAATTTATTTACAAGATAATATTGATAAAGTTTCGGCATTTAACAAATTTAACATTCTGGCTCCAAATTTAAAATTATTGCAAAAAAGTTCTCTCCTACTCCTAGGCTCTCCCGTTTTTGAAGAAGCCTTTGATTCTTTTATTGAAGAGAAAATTCAAAATTTTTGTGCAGTTTCAAACCGACTTCTTCATATTAATATCCATTCTGCTTTTACAATTCTTCGGTACTGTCTTTTCGTCCCTAAATTAACACATGCCCTTCGTTCAGCACACTTATTTAAACATTCTGCCCTTTTGGAGAAAATGGACAAAATTATTCAAAACACACTTTGCCAAATTTTAAACGCAGATTTGAATGACCGAGCCTATCTCCAAGCGTCTTTGCCTATTCGTTTGGGCGGTCTCGGCGTTCGAAAAATTTCCGATGTGAGTTTACCAGCATTTTTGGCTTCAATACATGACACTGAAGAATTGACCAGGAAAATATTGTTTCCTACACTGGTTAATTCTGAAGTGTCAGGTAAGATTGAAGCCATTAATGCTTGGAAAATGGCTTGCCCAAATACTGATCTGCCCACCTACCCATGCTCTCAGAGACAGTGGGATAGGCCGCTCTGCAGCAGAGTTAGAATCAATTTACTGAACTCTTGCTCTAACGTTGCAGAACGTGCTCGCCTTCTGGCTGTGGGAGAATGGGAATCAGGTGTCTGGCTTCAGGCTCTTCCGTCGCCCAATATAGGTACTATGTTGGACGACACTACGTTCAGAATTGCCGCCTGCCTTCGTTTAGGTGCTCCTTGCGTGTCTCCACATCGTTGTCACTGTGGAGAAGCAGTCGACACGCTTGGGCACCACGGGCTTTCGTGCAGCAGGAGTGCAGGTCGTATGTCTCGTCATGCATACCTAAATGATATTATCCGCCGCGCTCTTGTCACCGCCGGCGTGCCAGCTATTCTTGATCCAAATGGTTTGGCGCGCGACGATGGCAGGAGACCGGATGGTATGTCATTGGTGCCATGGAAGATGGGAAGGCCTTTGGTGTGGGACGCAACTTGTGTCGACACCCTTGCCCCTTCTCATCTTCCAAGCACGGCGGGCTGCGCCTGTTCTGCTGCTGCATCTGCCGAGACACTCAAACGGCGCAAATATAATAATTTAATTGGTAATTATATATTTGAGCCGTTTGGTGTCGAGACACTAGGTTCGTGGGGCCCAAGTGCACGTGCGCTATATAAAGATATAGCAAAGCGTTTGGTCGATGCTTCTCGTGACCATAAGGCTGGCCTCTTTCTCGCTCAGAGAATAAGCATTGCCATCCAACGTGGCAATGCGGCCAGCCTTATGGGGACCTTGCCAGTCGATTGTGATGGGGAGGAATTCTTCGACACCTAGACGAGTGTTACAACAGTCTTGTTTATTTTTCCTTTCTGTTTATTCTTCTCCCATTTTTCTGTAAATATTTAATTCCTAGTTATAATTCTAATATTTAATGATTGTATATATTTTTATGTTGTACTTAATAATAATATTATAAAGGACCAAAAAAAAAAAAAAAGAGAAATAGAGATAAAATAAACGGGTCAAGTGCGAGTTGGACTCGCCCATGAAGGGTTTCGTAGCAGCAAGTAACATAATACAAAAGTTCTTATAGTTCGTTCTAACTTTGATTAATGTTTTAACACATTAGCAGTGGTAGTGATTTTTCTAACCGAAAATTGCGGTTTATGACGAATTAAAAAAAACTACCAGCTCTATCTCGTTCAAAGAAATTTTCGTTGGTAGTTTTTATGGCAATGTACTTCATATATTCCTTTTAGATTTATCATCCTCTTAGTCTAGAAGTTAGAGGGGGGGGGACACACATTTTTCCACTTTGGAAGTGTCTCTTGCGCAATCTATTCAGTTTAGAAAAATATGATGCTAGAAACCTCAATAGCATTTTTAAAGACCTATCTATAGATAGGTACACGTATGGTTTTGATGAAAAAATAAATTTTGAGTTTCAGTTCTGAGTATGGGGACCCCCAAAATTTACTGCTTTTTTTCCAATTATATTTAAGAATCTTAATGCGGTTCACGGAATACGTCTAGTTACCAAGTTTCAATATCATAGGCCTTATAGTTTCGGAGAAAAATGGCTGTGACACACGGACGGACAGACAGACAGACAGACAGACAGACATGACGAATCTATAAGGGTTCCGTTTTTGCCATTTGGCTACGAAACCCTAAAAAGAGATTTAGAGATGTTGGGTCAAATAATTGAACTTGATTATAACTTTGAAATGCTCGGGACGGATATGACTTAATGCTAATTCTTCTTCTGATTTGCTTGCATTACGATGTACATAAGTAATTATAAACGTTTTGTTTTCTTCTGTGCGCGTATAGATTGCGGAATGATCTCCCCACCTCGGTTTTCCTAAAAGCCTACAGTATGGAAGTCTTTAAATGGGGTCTTAGAAGATTTTTACAGGGTCGACAGCGTAAGTGTAGCGCCTCCGGTGTTGCAAACGTCCATAGACTACGGTGACCACTAGTACAACTGGTGAGCCGTATGCCAGTATCTGCCAACTGAGTGGTGTACAAAGAAAATACATATTTACATACTACCACAAGGCGGAAACTCCATACAAAAATGTTCATTTTCACCCACACTAATATACACGTAATGTGAATGCTTGAATCAGGCTTGAATGTGTGTGTGAGTATACTAGGGTCACTAGCTATGGAAACAAAATAATAAGGAACAGAACGCAATCTCATGTATGGAGGTACTTTTTTTTCAAACCTACCCTACCCTATTTTTCAACACACCTCGCAGTATTTTTGATTCCAGTCCCTACAGTTCCCTACTACAACCCTCTTTTTTTGTTGTGTAATGTGTAATGTTTCGGTCATTCTCAGCCGGCTCAAATAGGCGAGTCCGCGTCGAAAACCAATACCTGTAGATTACTTATCAATATGATTTTTTTTCTACAAATTGTACGGTCAAAAATAGTAGGGGGGGCCTGTGGTTTTTTTTAGATTAATTACGTAAAAGTTAGCTTAAAAAAATTAAAACTACGAAAATATTGACCTCGGTGTCGCGTCCGGTCCCGTATTGCAGCAAAAATTATTTTTTATCTTTTTTTCTCCAATATAGGTGTTATATGTGAATATATTCACAAATAACTTGATAACTATTTACTCTATTTATAACATTACTAAGCCATTATCGGCATTACTAGACAAGTTACATCTGGTTGTCTTTACGTCCGACGTTCAGAATTGACTTCAGTGGCGCGCACCGATTCGTTCATTACTCTGTATCTCTAGCGACTGCAAGAATAGTTGTTCGAGTAATACAAACTGTCAGTTACACCGCACCGGTGGTAAGGACTAGACGTCGGTGTGTCATCGCCCCACTGTTTTGTTAAGGTTCGTAATCAGTTTCGGTGGCTTGGTATATACCTAAAATTGATTTCGGTGCATCCATTTTATCCTCAATTATTTGAACAAATGATGTAAAGCTATATTAAAAGTGTGTCTTTTATGTATAAGATTTCAGTAAAAAACATAAGTATTCATAATACAGATTACTTTTAAAAATATATAGGATTTTGCTAAATATTTTGATTTCAGTGCCCTTGATTCCGGTGTTTTTTAGTGGAAATACTTGCACGGAGATCAATATTTAAAAGCACCGAAATCAATCAATAATTTATTTATTTGCATTTTTCAACTGCCTCGTTGGTCTGGAGGTAAAAATGTACGACTGCGAATAACGAGGTCTTGGGTTCGATTCCCACCAGAGTCAAATATCTGTGTGATCCATAATGATTTCGATCCATTTTGATTTCGGTGGACACCATTATAAAAAAGTGAAATCCCTTCATAACCATTCAGTCTATACAGTTCCCTCAACTACTGAAATGTTTTAAATTAACACTAGATTTGATATTTCATGTAAGTAAAACCTTAGTTGAAAAAAAAAATTGTACACCGAAGTCAACCAAATAATGAGCCGCCTGATAATGACCCGTTTACTATCATAGTGGCGACATAAATACATCACCTGGGAAATTTTCTGCTATCTAACTATCACACATGACATTTTTAAAAGGGATTGGATGGCCAAATCAGAAACTATAAGGAATAGCGAAAAATGCTCGACAGAGTCACGAGCCCGATTTTGATGCAACTTAAAACCTCATCATTAGATTTTTGAAAAACCAATAATCTTAGCTGGGAATCGAACCCATTGATTTCGAAAAAAAAACACACCCTATATTATTACACCATACGATAGTATTGCTATAAGGTTTTTAGTCTGGGATGTAATGACATACGGCAAACTATAGGAAAGTGCTCATCTTTAACAAATTACAATTTATTTTTCTTACTGAACTGATTAATTGTTCCAAATGTAGACCATTGTTTTCAATACATAGCTGGATTCGAGACCTCAAGGATCGTACTGCATTCAATATTATTGATTCCGTTTAGAATATTCTCCAAAGAATCATTCTGAGCATGATTTAAAACACGGACTAGTTCCGACCTACTCTTGAATTTCGAACGAAACCAATTATGATACGAAATTTAGGTACATGAAATATGAATTCTATTAAAATTCCAAAGTTTCCTTAAATTTACCGTATATCATGGGTGTTTCTATGTATAATATGTATGTATTTAAAAGTATTTAAGTATCAATATCCGCGGTCTGATACCCATAACACAAGCAGGTTATTCCTAGCTTACTTTGGGATCATATAGCGTTGTGTGAAATGTCCGTGAATATTAATTTATTTATTTATTTATCATTATTTCACAGAATTTTATCCTTATCAGTGACAGTATCGTATGGTTTAATAATAAAGGGTGTGTTTTTTTTCAAAATCAATGGGTTCGATTCCCAGCTAGGATTAATGGTTTTTTAAAAATCTAATGATGAGGTTATAAGTTTTATCGAAATCGGGCTCGTAACTCCTTTGAGCATTTTTAGCTATTCCTTATAGTTTCGGATTTGGTCATCCAAGCCCTTTTCAAAAATTCAAACTTATAAATAATAAAACAAAGTACCTGGCCCATTGTGTCTGTCTTTTCGCGTCAGACAGAGAGCTAAGTCGTAGTGATAGGGTCCCTGTTTTACCCTTTGGGTACGGAACACTAAAAAAGATAACGAAACTTTGAAAAACATGAAAGGGTAATGTGAAACTGCCCGTCTAAATATATGCCTATTTTCAAAGACAATGGAACCGTTTAGAAGACATTAGACCCCCAATGACCCCCATAATACTCATACTTTGCCGATAAAACAATTTACGAAGATATTTTGTGGGCACACTTTTAGTTCATAGCGTTATTTTTGTTTTGGAATTGCAAATTTTGGGAGTCTTTTCAACTATAGGGTGGGAGATGTAGTGGAAATATTTTATGCTTCAACTTATTACCAGTTTTCATTGCGATATTCCCCCGTTATTGAGAAACCGAGAGATCAGTAACATTAAAAACACTATAAAGACAAGTCTCGTGCACGAAGGGTCAAAACCAAAAACTGAAACGCTCTGTATATAAATAAACATAAATATTTGTGGACATTCACACAACATCATCTAGCCCATATTAAACTAATATAAGCTTGTGCTGTGGGATCTAGACGACTGAAATAGGTACATACTTATATATTTATTACACGTACATATTATATATATATTTATATCTATAACACCCAAACTCTGAAACAAACATTTGTGGACCACACAAATATATGGACTGACCCAGGAATCGAACCCACGACCTCCAGCGCCCCAGGCGGTATCACTACCGACTACGCCACAGAGGCAGTATTATCATTGTTTTTATGTTTTTGTTAGTATTTGTTGCTATAGCAATATAATACACTAAACAGAAACACATAATTTGTTAAAATTTCTCCCCATGACTCTCTTTAACGGCTAAAATCTGATCTGACTAAAATTATGTTTAGGAACAGATTTATAGTCAAGGTTTTTTTTAACATGATGAAAATTCTATGCTATGCCGGGCCTCCTACTGACTAAAAACCACATGTATCCCACCTATCTGTCTAACGGTTGGGAGCCCCGGGTAAGTCCTCGGAAGGATACCCCAGGACAGTGAAGTCTATGTCTTATTTTGAAATAACACATAGACTGTTATGCCGGGTGAAAATTCCAATAAATTCTTTGAAAATATCCAGGAGTGGAGTAGGTACAAAATCTATTCCAACAGTATGTTTTACCAATACCTTGAAAGCAGATATACAAAACAGATATGGTTTTGTTTACTGTGAAACATATTCATCATTAATTAAAATAGCTATCAATCCAATTTCATGGTAGGCGCGAGCAATTTTCGACTTCATTTTGAAAATTAGTGTAGACAGAATAATTATTCTGTAATAGTCAGATTCAACATCAAACAATGTCTGTAAATAAATCAGTAATTCACTTTTAATTAAGTATTATTAGGAGGCTTTTTTACTACCATGGTGACTGACAAGCCCATCCGATATACAGGTGGTCACCGCAGTCAATACACTACACTCGCTCTGTAAACCTTGTAAAAACCTTAAAAGACCCCTTTTGTAGAACCCCATACTGTAGGCGTTTGGGCGAACTGAGACAGGAACGCTGACTCATTGTTCTATAAACGTGTTAAGTATGTCCTGCTACGCCTGGCACTCAGATGGGTGACCACTTGTGACAGTTCCATTTGCAAGCGATTCCATGCTTCGGGAGGCACGTTATGTCGTTGGTACCAGTTGCCAGTAACTTGGCGATCGTTAAGCCAAGTTAAAGCCTCGGCTTATAAATATTCAACTCTACACCTGTTTTGTTCAACACTGCTATAGGCTCACCTCCAGTTACGTGGAACAAAAACAAATCCTGAAATATTTGCATTACAATATTGCTTCTGCCTATTCCGTCAGGGATTATGGCGTGACGTATATGTAGCTAATAATAAACAACGTTATTAGTCTCTAGGGAACCCCTCGCGGTTTCCGTTCCCGTGGAAATACGGGAATAAAATCATAGCCTGTCACCCAGGGATAGTGTAGCTTCTCAACATTGAAAGCATTTTTCAAATCATACATTTTTAAGCAAACAAACATACAAAAAAACAAACAGTCAATCCTTTCCTCTTCTATACTAATGTTATAAAGAGGCAGGATTTGATTGTTTGTTTGTTTGTATCGAATAGGCTCTGAAACTACTGGACCGATTTGAAAAATGCTTTCGCTGTTGGGAAGCTACACTCTTCCCGGTGAAAAAAGGCTATATTCTATTCCCGTATTCCCACGGGAACGTGTGAAACCGCGTGACGTCCACTTATCTATTATAACGATTAATGTTTGCACCCATTAATGATCTTTCGCCCATTATCTCAAGAGCCTTATATATAATATTTCACCCGCGTAGTTCCCGTCCCCGGGGGAATACGGGAATAAAACATAGCCTATGTTCACCGCAAAGAGTGTAGCTTTCCAACAGTGAAAGAATTTTTCAAATCGGTCTAGTAGTTCCGGAGCCTATTCGTTACATACAAACAAACAAACAAACACACAAACAAAAAAACAAATCTTACCTCTTTATAATATTATTATTATTATAGTATAGATAAGCGAAGTAAAACAACACTTAAGAACTTTTCCATAATGGGTTCTCTACATGTTGAGATGAACGTGGATGATGCATACGGTATGCCGTTAACAATGTACGTACTCTCCGGTCCAAAGCTTCCAATTCGGTTTGAGTCCACTTGAGTATACCAAAGGAGTACATCAGAAGTGGCATGACCCATCCATTATAAGCGCGCACCTTGCTGCCACCTGACAAAAGACTATTTAGTACTTTTTTCAGGCGGCCAAAGAAACGCTCTCGTAATGAATGTTTCATGTCAGCTTCATTGATGCATAAAGCCTGCGATATACCCAAGTACTTATAGGTATCAGTTACGAGGAGTGACGTCAGATGAATAGAATCAGAGAGCTGAATACCATCTGATTCCACTATCTTCCCTCGCTTGATATGCATGACTGCACATTTGTCCACACCAAACTCCATTTTGATAGAATTACTGAAGTTTTCAGTAACCTTTAGTAAATATATCAATTGTGAGTTCGTTGTGGCAAACAGCTTCAAATCATCCATATAAAGTAGGTGAGATATTACCTGACCTCCTCTTCGCAACTTATAACCTAGCCCTGAACCCTCAAGTAGAGTACTTAAAGGGTTCAGTGCTAGACAAAACCAAAGAGGACTCAAACCGTCACCTTGGAATATTCCCCGCTCGATTTTTACAGGTTCACCGTCACCGCATGTCCTTCGATATCCTGGATAGCTAAGAAAAGTTCTCCATTGACTCATGCATGACTTTAAAAAGGTGCATAGAGTTGCATCGACTTTATACAACTCCAACACCCTCAAAAGCCATGAATGAGGAACGGAATCGAACGCTTTCTTATAATCTATCTAACATACGGAAAGATCTTTACGGTTGCGGCGAACCTGTTGGCTGATGGCCATATCAATGAGGAGGAGTTCTTTAGTACCTCGACCACCACTTCTACATCCATTCTGAGAGGCACTTATTACCGTATTAAAGCTAATATGCTTGGCAATTTTGTCTCTCAAAATGGATGTGAGAAGCTTATAGACTGATGGTAAGCAAGTGATCGGCCTATAATTGCTGGGGTTCGAGGTACTTTCTGTCTTATGAAGCAGGTGAGTAACTCCTGTTGTCATAAAAATTGGCAGCGAGCCAGAGTCAATAGCTGCCTGGAACTGAGATGCCAAAAAAGCATGTGAACTACGGAACTATTTCATCCAAAAGTTTTGCAGTCCGTCCGCTCCTGGAGCTTTCCAATTTGATAACGAACGGACTGCATTACTCACATCTAAATGGTCTATTTTTACAGGTTCCATATCTACAATGCCTTCACATGCTTTCTCGACATCACACATCCAGTCACCTTCGGTATGATTTACCGGTGCCGACCAGATGCTGCGCCAAAACATGTTCGTTACGTCAGCATCCGGTAGGCTACCAGTACTCACACCTTTATCTGGTCGCTCCCAATTCCTATAAACACACCTCTGGTCTCTTTGGAATGAGCAATTGATGTTATATCGGTCCACACGTTTCCTATATCGACGAATACGGTGTGCCCATGCATAGATTTTTTGTTTCCAAAAATCAATGCGCTCCGTGACACGAGCGCTATATTCCTGAGGACTAATGTCAGTCCCAGAAAACGCTCGCTTCACGAAGCGCATCACTTTTGGCCGAGTGTTACCTAATTTAAAACAAGTTAGTTTGCCAATGAGACCCCTTGCCTCAGTGATACGTCGTTCGATTCTGGATTGCCAGACAGGAACAATAGGCTTTGGCCGTGTAACAAGGTCATGTGATGGTATTTTAACTCTTGCTACACGGCAAACCGTAATAGCTACTCAATACAGAATCGAATGGGTATCACCGAGAGACCCACTATTATCTAAATATGTAGATAACAATGAGTCAACAGCACTCACGAGCATAAGGTTTTTTCTATGCATGGGCAACCGTGGTAAACGTGGTCTTAAATTATTAGTGAACCTATATTCACGAATCGCACATTCCAAAGTTATTAAGATGACGTCCTATACACCTGAGGAATATGCGGATATGCTTATTTGTTACGGATACTGTGATTGTGTGTCTGCGCAAGCTCGCAACGAATACATAATTCGCTACCCTGGTCGTCGAGTGCCAGATGTGGCCGTTTTTGACAGAGTTTATCGAAGACTTCGAGAAACTGGCTCTATTTCGAGACGAAGTACGGATTTGGGAAGACCACGAATTAATAGCGACGAAGAACAGGACAATGAGATAGTGCAACGCTTTCGAGCGGATCCAACTACTTCCACTAATATTGTTGCCCGTGATCTGGGACTTTCGCAATGGAGAGTGTGGTTTACAGTGCATACTGCTGGCCTATACCCGTACCATTACACTCCGGTACACGTTGTTAAAGAGGGAGACCCGGCGAGGAGGATAGATTTCGGCAGATTTATGCTGAATGCTGACATAGAAATACACTCGAGAGCAATGAATCCGGGTCACTTAAAGAATGTTAAAAATCTCGGAAACTAAAAATGATAGGTTAATGCAATAAATTGTATTTAATAGACAATGTAATACTCCTTAAATGAAAGTAAAAAAAATATGAGTCACCATACATTTTATTAACACAAAATTACATAAAGAAAAAACTGCCGATCTCTCCTTAAAACAAAAATAGGAAACATGAAATTTTTGAACTTTATTACGATTTTCTTGAATTTTAATACTTCGTATTGCCTCCTCGTGCTTCCATTACTGCGTTTACGCGGTTTGGCATGCTGTACACCAAGTTCCTTATACGATTTTGGGGAATATTCTCCCATTCCTCTGTGAGAGCAATTTTGAGCTCACGAAGCGTGATTGGGGGAGGGTTTCGTTGTTTTACGCATCTGCCTAGCTCGTCCCAAGCATGCTCGATCGGGTTGATATCCGGGCTGCGCGCTGGCCACTCCATACGAGTAATGTTCATCTCTTGAAGGTAGTCATTCACAATCCTACCTGTATGAGGTCGGGCATTGTCATGCATAAATATAGCATCCTCACCTAAATTGACCATAAATGGACCAACGTGATCATTGAGGATTTCTTCCACATATCTTACGCTAGTTAAAGAGCCGTTTTCTATGATCACCAGCTCTGTGCGACTTTCAGAAGAAATTCCGGCCCACACAAGTACAGACCCACCACCGTAGGCTACTTTTTCTTCGATGCATGCTTGCTTGAATCTTTCCCCTGGTCTTCGATACACTCTGTGTCTTCCATCGTGCTTGTAGAGCATAAATTTTGATTCGTCGGAGAACATAACTTTTGACCAATCTTCAATACTCCAATTTACGTGGCTCTGGGCATACCTTAGTCTCGAAATACGATGCCCACGCTCCAGTTTAGGGCCGTTTGCAGGTCTAAGGGGTTTTAAGTTAGATTCAGCAAGCCGACGTCTTACTGTCCATGCACTTGGGTTACTTCCTCCGAGGCGTCGAAACTGATTGGTGAGTTCAGTTCCTGTGAGAAAGCGATTTCGAAGCATGGTGTTCACCAAGTATCGGTCTTCTCGTGCTGTGGTACACCTGGTTCTGCCCGTTTCTGGTCTGCGTAGGTTAGAACCAGTTTCTTCGTAACGTCGGAGAACTCTTTGTACTGTTGACAGCGACACACCGACAGTCCTGGCTGTATCGCGCTGACTCCGGCCGGTTTCCAGCATTGTAAGTATTCTGGTGCATTCTTCAGGCGTAAGCGACATAATTTCAGCTTGATTAATGAATATAGAGCACTATCAACATGGTTTATGTACCCACATAAATGACAGATTACAAACAAAAGCAACACCAAATGCTGTAATTTCGTAGTTCCATCTTCGAAAGTGGCCCTTTTTCAAATTTGATTTTTTTATGATATAACTTTACAATAACTAAGAAGTTTTAATACCTTCATTTAAGGAGTATTACATTGTCTATTAAATACAATTTATTGCATTAACCTAGCATTTTTAGTTTCCGAGATTTTTAGGATTCTTTAAGTGACCCGGATTCATTGCTCTCGAGTGTATGTTATTATTATTCCATTTATTCATTATTTTTAACTTATTCTATTATATTTTTAAATAAATCATATAAAAATTAATATTTATTTAAAAATATAAAAAATAGTGTCCCACCGGCATCGGGTACAGGGACCAAGCTACCAGTGGTTAGGGCTTCAGAGACAGGAACCTCCTCACAATGCGTGCCGTGTCAAGAAGTACTGCCTTCTGTATCAGGCCTTGATCCAGCCGTCTAACGAGAGCCTCTTCAGATGGTTATCGAGGCTCTTTGCCATTATTATTATTATTATTAAATTCATTGAAAAAAACTTAGTTTCAAAAGCGACAGTGGAGAAGAAAATTAATACTTAGCCCTAAAAAGTAAAATAAAACAATAGGAAAAGATGAAATGTCATTTATTAAACAAGGTTTTTACACAACTTTTTCATACTCTACAGTTCATGTTCAACATGGCCGCCTCGGTTATGAATACATTTTCGCATCCTTCTACGGAGACCAGTCTTTACTACTCCAGTGGTCAATGTTGTCCTCATTTGATTGGCTGCGTCCACAATCCTTTTTCTTAATTCTTCCACAGACGAAACTGGATTTGGCTCGCTGTACACAAGACTTTTCATAACCCCCCACACATAAAAATCCATGGGGGTTAAGTCCGGACTTCTTGCTGGCCATGGCAACGGCGCACCTCGTCCTATCCATTTATTTGGGTAAGTTGTGTTCAGCCAGTCTCGGACACTTGAGGAGGTTATTTTCAAACCGCATCATTTCCAACTTTTGATATTTTTAATTTTATCGCATCATCCGATTCTTAATACTAAATTCTATGGTCTAAAACAAAGTACTTTTTTCGAATCGAAACAATTCCTGACTAAAATCAGCATTAAAAGGGTGGATTCGAAGCAATTTGTATCATTTCCAATCAGTCATGATACGTGCAGACAAGGCGATACTCATTTGGTTACAAACCGTATCATTTCCAATAAGTTATAATTTCTGAATATCTATTTCTAAACAAACTATAACATTTCCATTGAAAATTAACTCGGATAATGAAATGGATCTTAATTCTATCATCGAGTCGACCATCGCAAACCGCCATTAATTTTATCTGGTGACACTGACGAGAAAGCCTAAGTCCCTAACAGATTCCCAGAACTCCGCGAGCACTTGGGGATCAGCCAAGCTGACGGGAGCATAGGCTGCGAACAAAAAAACTCTCGTGATCCCCAGTTTTATACGTACCCACAAGAGTCTTGGGCCTACTAATCTATAATCTTTCACTCCAGAGGCCAAACGGGAGGAGAGCAAGACACCCACTCCCTTACTGGCATGCTTCTCTTGGGACACTCCGGACATCAAAGCCATTATTCCGCCAGGAAGGTCAGCGATGCCGCTCCCCTTCCGCTTAGTCTCTGTGACACATACTACATCCAGGCATCGCTTATTCATTACATCTATCAATTCATTCATCTTATCTTCCATACCATCACTCACATTTCACGTGCCTATCCGGCATTCGGCTAGACTTGGAAGGGTAACGACCCCCATCGCCGCATGCGCATGCATTCGTACCGACCGCGACCGACCAAATTTCATATTATGTCATTTCCATCTAATCAGTTTCTAATTGAAGCTTTTCCAAAAACATTTGTTTCAAACTGTATCATTTTCAACGGTGTCAAACAAAATGAATCATTTCCATTTTTGTTTTTTAATAACTCCAAAGGTTTTGCAAAAATATTCTAAATATTGGACATACCAACAGCTGGTAAGTCTTATGACCAAATGAAAAATTAAAAGTACTTGACCGTAATTCGAAGCTTATATAATGAGATAGGCATATCCGTTACCCGTAGGCTTATCTTACTCATGTTTGATGACGTATTTCCGTCGACTCACCAGTAGGGGGCGCCACCTGTGAACTTATAAAGAACATGGCGTCCACTTTGTCCTCATTGGCGTTTTGATTCCCGTAGCAAAAGGTTATAGCAGGAACACCTGCTAGTGCATTTATTTTTTCTAGTTACTAGTTATATACCTAGTAAAGTTATAAAAAGTGACTTGGGATGAAGTAAGTGAATTTACAGAAATAATTATTTAACGGCTTTGCCGTTCGTTTGAATATACAGTGAATCTAAAACAAGTGACTTGTGATTGAAGTAAGTGAACCTACAGACATATTTAACGGTTTGACCGTTCGTTTAAGTCTCAGGTATGTTTTTACTTTATATTTTTACGATCACATATGAGTGTGATACGTCATAACGTGAAATAACCTATTATTTTAAAATAGCACGTAAACCTTTCGAGGTTGCAGTTTCTTTCATTTAATATCTTTAGTTACAGCTAATATCAAACTGATTTTATAGATTGTATTCATAGGTACTAATACTTTTTTTTTAGATATTATTTGCTTCGTGTATGTACAGCGTAAGTACCGCCGAATATAGAAAATATTTTCAAAATATTTTTATACCTACCCACATAAAGGCACATTAATTACTAGATGTTCCTATACATGTAAAAATATGGCCTATTATGGGTAAAATCGTAATCATCCCAAGTTTCTGAATACGTACGAGTGTGTCAAAGTAATAACTAAATGTTCACCATGAAAGTAGTACTTAAATTTTAGGTACGTAACATAATACTATTTCTTTTAGTTTGGTTTCTTGATAGAAATGAATCCTCCATCCTTAGAAAGTGAGCTATTTCCAAGTGGAGTATTTCAGAAGCGCGCTCTGAGCTCCAGTTACTGTATTAGGTACGTCAAATAGCTACAGTTCCAGATCATTTAGCTCGAACTTCAAATAAGGGCAATCGCGACGCCACGTGCATTGTCGTAAGTGGAGTAAAAGAAGCCGACTTCCACTAAACCAGATAAGGATGATGGAAATAGGTGAGTTATTTCTTATTACCTAACACTGGTCCTGACCAAGTGTAAATTTCTTCACAGATCAGAGGTTAATTTACGAGGATGATAGAAACAATCATCCTTGCTTCGTATTTTATATAGGGACAGCATTAAAAGAAATTTCGGTCAGTATAACCTAAGAGGTTGATAGACACGTTTTGGCGACAAATTGCCTTGATAAGATAATATGCTGATACCCACTATTGTAAAATCATAGTCCTGGGTTCGTCAACCTAAACAAAAACGGGGAGATCCGACAATTCGAATCCCTGCTACATTTTGAAAAAGCTGACAAGGTTCTTTCTGCCAAAAGGCTTTTGCTGCCAAAACCTTTTGTATTTTTAAACAGAATCTTTTGAAAAACTTAAGTTTCTTCGAAAATATTTATGACAAAATTGAAGACCTACTTTAATAATAGGATGTAACGTTGTGGAACAACGGGTGCAATTAGGGGTTCAACATTAGGGGTTTTAAAATGAAAACGTAGATTAATAAATGAAAGCGCCATCTACCGAGTTATTGTCGCAACGGCGGAAGCCTCATTCGTATTTAAAAAGCGGTCTTGACGTTTAGTAGTTTCGAGTGGTGCCGCTAGAGGCGCTGTACAAAAATATAAAAACAACCGCGCGCGAATTTCGAGGCCCCCATTACTCAAATAATGTAAAGTCACTAGTCGCGAAGGCGTAGGTGCATCAGAGTATAATTTCAAAGTGAAAAAATATTGTTAGGAGCCAGGTGCTCCCAAAGTGATCAGCGATTTAGCTGCGAGCGTCAATAACCCCATCATTGGGGTCCACCCTGCGGGTTCCAAGCAGGAACGTCCACCCTACGGGTTGTCAACGTCCACCCTACGGGTTGTCAGCATCCACCCTACGGGCTAAAGAAGTCCACCTTTCGGGTGCCACGAAGGTGAAGACGCACCCTCGAGTCTACGAGCGATCATCCACCCTACGGGTTGAGAACACCGTGCCAGCCCAAGTTGTGGACGGCACAGCTACGTCGCGGACTGCATCAGCCTTGAGAACTACTAAGATAAGTCGGAACCCTGCGAAGGCCTTCGGAGATCGCACTTGCTGCCCGAAATTACCACGACCCCGAGTTTGAATTACAATATACCATCATTAGAAATTTTAATTCTATCTTTTTATTTCTCTCTTCTCCTTTTCTGAAAGCCTTCAGCTTTTCAGTGGCGCCCACATCGTGGTTTCGGGTAGCGAGAAAGCGGTTTCCGACGGGAGTCGGAGGTCATAATTATAAGATTATTCAATTTGTGTAAAATAGTCTTAAGAGTGCCCGTTAGCGGGGTAGTTTCCCTCAAAATTAACATAACTACCCAGGAATTTGGCTCTCCTGACCTCTGCTGCCAACTTGTTCTTTCCGGCTTATTTTGTGTGTTTTTTTTTAGTGATTTTAGACAGATTTCGGCAAACTCAAGAACAAGGCAAAATTTGAATTTTTCTCAACGTAAATATTGTAATTTTCCAAATTTTAACGGTCCCCATTTTATTTTTCACACCCTCAGATATTAATTTTATGGTGGAAAATTTTTAATTAAATTTAAAGTAAAAGTTTTTTTGTTTTGTTCCAATTTTAAATAGTACTTCGTGAAAGTCTGAAGTAAAACTTCTCATTTGAAACGCTTACATTAATTTTAGTAAGTGAGTTAATTGCCTATATTCATCGTAAAAAGTAGTCAAAGGATATCACCACCACAATTTTTATTTTTTTTACGGCGTCAAACCGCCTCAATTTGTGTATTATTTTGTTGTATTTCCCGTATGTGAATTTACAGCGAGACCAACAGCCGATAATCACACTTCTGGGTAACAATCCCTATTGAAATTTCACTCTAGTAAAACGGTAGAACAAAGATTTTACAAATTTCACTTCACGTAAATTTTAAAAGATTCATAATTGTTTCACTTTTCGAATTACGTCGAATTCTGATACACTGAAGGACAACTGTAAGAAAAAACATTCCAAACGTAGATCACGCAGTGAATACATTCTTGCCAAAAAACAATTATAAACTATTAACTTTGATTCGTGTTCCGAATAAACAACGGCAGATGTTGCTTTCATAACGTTTACGAGTAAGTTGAATTACTAGCTCGATAGTAGAAGAATTTTTTTTTCCATATAAACTGTGGGTGGAAGTGAATATAATACACTCCGGGCACCAACAGTCTCATACAAAACATTTCAAGAACCGTCCAAGTACGAATCGGTTTTCAAACAATTCGAAATATTCAAGGGTTCCGTAGTGGTGAGGAACAAATTACATAAAAGGTTGGTTACTACCATATAGTTTATTTCAAGAACCGTCCAAGTGCGAATCGTCTTTGACACAGTTCAGAATAATTAAGGGTTCCGTAGTAGTAAGGAACGATTTAAAGAAAAAATTAGTGGTACGAGTCAAAATACAATTAACTCGTAGTACGTTCGTGTGAATAGTTACATTTCAATAAAAATAATAGCAGCGTCGAAAATTGCATTATTCGAGTAAAACTGTAAAACACTTAGTTAATTTCATCAACCCATCATCACACACTTCACTTTCACTACTCACTGCTTAGGATTAGATTACATTTAAACACAGACAGACAGACAGACAATTAATTTCTAGAAGGGTCCAATCTATTAATTGAGTGAAGGAACCCTAAAAGGTACTATTTCCAAACTTAAGTATTTCCTAAAGCAAATACTAAGTTTTATAAAGGTTCAATTTATAATTCGGTTCAACAACCCTAAAAAGTAGAATTTATTTTTCGTTATTCGGCGGGTGGATCGAAAAATATTCACATTCCTTAACATTCAACAAGACGTAAACAGACAACGATAAGGGCCGTCGTTCACTACAACAGAATTCGTTAGCGAATATAGCGAACATTCGTTGTTTACATAAAATTAACTTTTCATGTAAAATAAGTAGCAGATAAATACACTATACATTGGTAAATAATCATCATCACTAAAGATTCCCGGCCATAGTAATTGAAATAGTCAGTACAATGGCATTCAAATCAAATTTCACATCGCTTCCAAAAGCGGAACTTGCATATGAAGTTAAGATCCGGGGAGAGGAACCTGGTTCAACGGTGGCGGCCCTCAGGCAATTACACTGCATTAAAACGCATTCACTAATAGTTTATATAGTACATCAGTACAGTTACACAATAGGTTTTGATAATGTTTTTTTTTGGGGAAATATAAGGGTGTTAGCACACCGCAACATAATATTAATGCCTAGGTGGCACATATAGGTACCACATCTCGTGTCAGGTTACACGCATACATATGATCATACGGAAGTTTCACATTTACACTTACATAATAATTAAGTAAGATATAGTCATTACATATTCATCACAATTATCATCACACACAATTCCAAGCACTTAACAATCAGTTTTTTTTTGTTTGTTTACATAGTGTGACACTGGCCTTAGATGCAACGATGAATAACACGTTTGCATCAACACGATTACGTCAGCAGCTTACGCGCAAACAAAATAAAACTTGCACAGGGGAGATTTCATACGTACATACATACACATTATTTATTTAAATACATTTCACACTGACATGGTGGCAAACAAGGGCACCATATTTTGTTTAGATATTTGGCAGAATGGCCAAAGATCAATGATCTTCGTCATTTATTAAGGTTGACATAATAGTCATAGTCAACATTCTTCTACTAAAGTTGCGAATAAGCACTTAGCTTTGTTATTGCTACTAAGATTGCGAATAAGCACTCGTTTTTTTTTATTTTATTTGGTTAAAGGGCTAAATAGCCTAGTAATTAGTTAGGGACACTACACACTACACACTACACACGACTTTCAAATAAGTACACAGAACAACGTGACAAACACATGCCGTGTTCGTCATGGGGACATAAGGGTTAATTAGCAACACGAAGGATTCTGCAAGTAAATTATTTTCTATCACTTTTCTGTTTCTTGGTTTGGTTGGGAGTTTTCTGTTAGTTGGAAGCATGAGTCTATCCCTAACAGAGTTCGTCGTTTACTGTTAGTTGGCAGCATGGTCTTGCCCTAACAGAATTATGGTGTAGGTTTGTTACTGTTACGAGGAAGCATGAGGCTTACCCGAACAGAATTATGGTACTGTTATTTGGCAGCATTTGTCTTGCCCTAACAGTCGTAGGTGTAGATCACCGTTAGGTTTATTTTCGTCATATGGCTAATCCTACCACTCGGAAGCTAGAGGCTTGCCCTGGGGGATAGTCCATCCTATGAGTCGGAAGTGTTACACTAGCCCTAGTAGGATGTTCTTCTCTGGGACGGTTGTATAAATCCCAGCCTTCAGCAAAAAGCCTTATTATACACACCCCACTTTCAGGCGGTGCGTATTACCTGAACCTTCAACCCAAAGCCTCAAATACGTCTTTTCTCTTTCTGTCCTATAAGATCCTTCAGAATCACCTTAATACATCCTGCGAGTTGGTTTCATTAAAGTTAAGGCCGACTCTTCGCTACACCCAGCATCATCTCATTCACACAACACACTAACATGCACACACACATAGACGAGTATTAGGTATTATGTTAGGGGCGTTCGAGGACGAACGCAGCATTTGACGCGTTAGGGTACGTCAAACGCTCACCGGGGAGGGGGAGTATGTAACGTTGTGGAACAACGGGTGCAATTAGGGGTTCAACATTAGGGGTTTTAAAATGAAAACGTAGATTAATAAATGAAAGCGCCATCTACCGAGTTATTGTCGCAACGGCGGAAGCCTCATTCGTATTTAAAAAGCGGTCTTGACGTTTAGTAGTTTCGAGTGGTGCCGCTAGAGGCGCTGTACAAAAATATAAAAACAACCGCGCGCGAATTTCGAGGCCCCCATTACTCAAATAATGTAAAGTCACTAGTCGCGAAGGCGTAGGTGCATCAGAGTATAATTTCAAAGTGAAAAAATATTGTTAGGAGCCAGGTGCTCCCAAAGTGATCAGCGATTTAGCTGCGAGCGTCAATAACCCCATCATTGGGGTCCACCCTGCGGGTTCCAAGCAGGAACGTCCACCCTACGGGTTGTCAACGTCCACCCTACGGGTTGTCAGCATCCACCCTACGGGCTAAAGAAGTCCACCTTTCGGGTGCCACGAAGGTGAAGACGCACCCTCGAGTCTACGAGCGATCATCCACCCTACGGGTTGAGAACACCGTGCCAGCCCAAGTTGTGGACGGCACGGCTACGTCGCGGACTGCATCAGCCTTGAGAACTACTAAGATAAGTCGGAACCCTGCGAAGGCCTTCGGAGATCGCACTTGCTGCCCGAAATTACCACGACCCCGAGTTTGAATTACAATATACCATCATTAGAAATTTTAATTCTATCTTTTTATTTCTCTCTTCTCCTTTTCTGAAAGCCTTCAGCTTTTCAAGGATTTCCATAAATCTTTTATCAATTTATTACAAATGGCTTGCGGCCATAGATCTGATTTCATATATTATTCTCAGAATTGTCAAAGACTCAATTCTTAAAAATGAACCTTGATAAAATATCGCCTTCAAACACATACATTTTCGAGGCTGAAGCCTTTTCAACGGCACGCGGGAAGGCATGCATTTTGGTCTTCGATCTCCAAAAAAGGATGACCCCGAAAAAAGTTCATCCAAATCATTACGCCAGCCTTCGAGAGGATCAGGCGTCAAGATCAGATCTCCATCGAATGGAGTCCAGATTCCATTGTACCAAGAGCCTTTTTAGGCCTGTATTACAGTTACCACTCTCGAGGGGTGTGTACAATATCCATAATAATTGGGCATACGACAGTAAATGTCCCTTCAATTAAGAAATTTCTGAGCTTTATGCTCCCAAAGAGACTGAGAAGTTTAACATCCCCTGCCCATACCAGCAAAGGAAACACTGACCAGTTACCACCCTCGAGGGGTATGTACAATATTGTGTATCTATAATAATTGGGTATACGATAGTAACCAGGCGTACGATAACATACTAAGTAACCATGCAAGGATGTCCCTTCAATTACGAAATTTCCGAGCTCGAGGCTCTCAAAGAGACGAGGAGAGGTCTAACATTCTCTGCCCACACCAGCAAAGGAAACACTAAATAATATGACCCTGTCATTCTATGTCGGTCAGTTAACTCTGTACAAAATACGTTGGTAAGGAACGAGAGTACCAAAAAGTTTTAAATTTATAAAAGGGTACCGCATTCCCTTTATCCAGAAACTCCAATCCGTCCTGCACGGTATTCGAGAGGACGCAGGTTCGAATCCTGCTCAAAACTGATAACCTTCCCACATTACATTTAAATTTACACCGAACTCTGTTCAAGTCCCGTCCTGACAAAGTTGTAAATTTTCACTTTATGTTAAAATGCTATGGAAAACTTGACTAAGGTGGAATACTAATTGCTTTAAATACTTAAGAATCCATACAACGAAAAGTTTCCTTTTTAACTGAAATGACCACATTGTGCAATGGTTCAAAAGATGAATGCTCAAGGCACTCTAAAACAAGTTCCTTTGTCACCAAGTTTGATTTCTCCACTTTTCCTAACTTCAAATAGCGATGGGTCATCCGCCCAGAATTCAGTTTTAGGACATTGTACGCCTTTGTGAAGCCAGAATAATTCTATCTTTCAGCATGTTCCGTTTACCAGATTTCCTCCAACCACGAGATTGGATGTGCAAAATACATCTCAGTCACGCTTATTTTCATGATAAAGCTGATGTAGTTTACATTATTCTTTCTCAGAGCACATTCTTGTCTTCTACTCGGGTAAGCCGCACCCAAAACATTTTCGTTTCTCACCATCTGGGTGCCTCGATTTCTATAGAATAAGAGTATTCAAATACTCGTCTACCTACACAAAATCTCATTTTGCGCATCAAAATCCTGTTACTCTTCACAAACACGTACAAATAGCCTTGAAAACTCTTCAAACCCAGAGATGGTTAGACAATTGGGAGAAAACAATAATAGGTTCCCAAAGAAACCTCTCATATCGTTATGCGATAGACATAGAACTACCTGAAAGTCCAATACCAAAAGAAAAGATATTAGACATAAAAGGAAGATTTATTTAATTCCAAATCAAAGAAACTTAGTTCTTTTAAAGAAAATTCAAACTTGGTAGTTCTTTTGATTTTTTACCCCTTTCGCAGTGCCTAGAGTTAGCTTTACCTCGGCGTCACATTCGGTCAATCCCCTAACCGACAACCCACTGAAGAAAATAGTAGTGCACGGAGTGGTACAAGTGGAACTCCAATAGTGGGTCCGCAATTACCGGTTCTCGTCAATTTTACAAGCTTTCCATCCGTGATGCTTTCTTACCACGGACGCGTCAGATTTCGCTTGGGAGCCCAGCTAGAAAACATTTCTCTAACAGGCTCGAGGGCCTAGAATAACAAAGATTGCACTGCATCAAAGAGAGATGTTGATAATCTTACACATGATTCGAAGTCATATACCGGTACTGTGTTACAGTCTGTACTCATTCAAAGCAGTTGTAGTCCATCCCCCCAGAGGGACGAGACCAAATCAATTGCCTTGACGAACTTAACTCGTCAGCTTGCGTGTAATGGTCCGACATCAAATTGACTTCACCATACACTGCATTCCGAGCCGATACCATATGTATCAGCTCCTCCGGGTATTTTTTGTGAGCATCCTGCTTCAAACACCACTAAGGCAAGATTTCCTACTAACAATATTCCTATTATGAAATGGAGAACACTACATGATAGGCCTGTTTGTAATGTGTGGATATTACTTCCACCACCATTTTTAATACCCAAGATGCTGTCACACCTTAATCGGTCAACAGGAGTGTTTATGGCGCCGCGATGGCACAAGGTAATAATAGAGGGCAGATCTCAAAGCGAGAGCTCTGTAAGCTCCATTCGTTCTGCAGAACCTGCAAAAGAACCTAATAAACATTATTTCTTTCCTTCTAATAAACACCTCGACAGGTCTCCCACCACCTCACATAGAGAATCTGTGGAAATGTGGGGGGGGGGGGGCGAAGAGGTAAATAACAGATATTAAATCAAAAACTTCTACTATTGAGCTCCTTGAGACCTACCTTTTAAGATGTTTTAACCGACTTGCATTTTATTCATGGTTATTATATAATACGATTCTGTTACATAAATCTGTTATTGCTGTTCTTGATAATATAGAAACCGTTAGTCAACTTTACATAGTTCGCATGTTTTGGTTAAACATATCTTGGTCGATCTCTTTAAAAAAAATGTAAAGAAAGATAAGTCACATATTCATTGATATTGGGATTGATGACTTAGTTCAATATTACTAAGTATTGATACACAGAGAACATTTTTCAGGTTTCTCGTCATAGTGATTTTATGCTTAGGTCGCCGCAACCACGATCTAACTTTGCTCGATTGTATTAACTCACGTCATAGGTACTACTTTTAGGCCCGAATGAAGAGTCCGAAACTGATCATTTTCATTTCAGACATTCTGGTTGGAAAACATTGTAAACAAAGACAACACCTACGACTAATCAATTGAATCCTTTATTCTAGATAGAAATTAGGATATCAGAGTAACCGATATGAGACTACACACTCTAATAGTTTATTTATGACTGTTAGAGGTTCTCCAACTATTCTAGCCCCGGCACTACCCGGTCAACAGCAGCTTCTAAGAATTGGTGGTGGTGGTAAGATCAAATTAATCCTTAACAAGAGGTAATTGACGATGGATTTCAAAAATTTTTATCGTCGAGTAATAATGTCAGCTACTACCACCAATCAAATATAATAATAATTCGCAATTATTTAATCCTGTCAATAGAAGGAATACTTACTACTCCTTAAATAAGATTCCTTATTTAGTCTGTTTAAGATTACATATGAAGTTGTTCAGGATGGTAAAGATTATAAATCTAGATACCATACATACAGCATTCTATAATATTATTTTCCTAAAAATAAATTAGAATCACATTGGCGCTTCCGTCACTCACCAGGCGAAAACAAACATTTCTCATTATATAAGCTTCGAATTACGGTCAAGTACTTTTAATAGCGGCGTTTTCCCTGAAAGAAAACGCATATTAAAATACTTACCTAATTCGAAGCTTACTTTTTAAATCTGCCTGGTGAATAAAAGCCAATGAGGACAAAGTGGACGCCATGTTCTTTATAAGTTCACAGGTGGCGCCCCCTACTGGTGAGTCGACGGAAATACGTCATCAAACATGAGTAAGATAAGCCTACGGGTAACGGATATGCCTATCTCATTATATAAGCTTCGAATTAGGTAAGTATTTTAATATGCGTTTTCTTTCAGGGAAAACGCCGCTAATAAATCAGCAGAAATAATATAAAGCCAGGCTATCAGTTGTTTTTCTCGAATATCTCAAAATAATGAAAAGTGGAAATGATACAGTCTGAAAATAACCTCCTCACTTCTTCTGAAATGGGCAGGGCAGCCATCATGCTGGAACCACATGTCCCTGATTAAGTTTAGTGGCAGATCATCCAGCAGCTCATTTAAGTCTCCTCTTAAAAAGTTTTCGTATGTTTCCCCATTAAAGTGTCCGGGAGAAAGTAAGGTCCAATTAAATAATTGGAGATAATGCCCATCCACACATTCACGCTGAATCGACGCTGGGACCCCGTCACTCTTTTCTTATTGGGATTCTTCAGTGCTTTTGGGGCCAGTAATGTGCGTTGTGATAATTTGTTATTCCATCTTTATCAAATTTGGATTCATCTGTCCACAAGATGTTTTTAAAAAAAATTGGGTCTTCTATGTCAGCATTCAGCATAAATCTGCCGAAATCTATCCTCCTCGCCGGGTCTCCCTCTTTAACAACGTGTACCGGAGTGTAATGGTACGGGTATAGGCCAGCAGTATGCACTGTAAACCACACTCTCCATTGCGAAAGTCCCAGATCACGGGCAACAATATTAGTGGAAGTAGTTGGATCCGCTCGAAAGCGTTGCACTATCTCATTGTCCTGTTCTTCGTCGCTATTAATTCGTAGTCTTCCCAAATCCGTACTTCGTCTCGAAATAGAGCCAGTTTCTCGAAGTCTTCGATAAACTCTGTCACAAACGGCCACATCTGGCACTCGACGACCGGGGTAGCGAATTATGTATTCGTTGCGAGCTTGCGCAGACACACAATCACAGTATCCGTAACAAATAAGCATATCCGCATATTCCTCAGGTGTATAGGACGTCATCTTCAACACTTCCGTATCACAAGTACAAATCAGAGTCCGGTTAACAAGCACAGTAGTCACAAATAAGAAGAAATGGTCCAGAATCACAGCCAAGTCGAGAAAAAGAGCAAAACGCACATCTACTATGTACGAAGCACAAAAGCAGACTAACAACCAAAACAATATCACGTGTTGTATTCCCAACCCCAACCGGTCACTATGTTCTTTCATTCACACTTGCATAAATTGTCACTTGTTTCGCTCGCACGGTGCGTCTTAACTTGAAGGACAATAGGCGCGGGACCATTATAACTGCTACCTGAAGCGTCCCAACTACTTTTTTTTACGAATTGTAATACAAACCCTTTTTTTTTTTCTAAGCGTGTGAAAAATCCTACATGGATGCTATGTCGGACTCCTACCGACTTAAAAACACACGCGTGACACTAAAACCGCCAAATCCAGTTTCGTCTGTGGAAGAATTAAGAGAAAGGATTGTGGACGCAGCCAATCAAATGAGGACAACATTGACCACTGGAGTAGTAAAGACTGGTCTCCGTAGAAGGATGCGAAAATGTATTCATAACCGAGGCGGCCATGTTGAACATGAACTGTAGAGTATGAAAAAGTTGTGTAAAAACCTTGTTTAATAAACGACATTTCATCTTTTCCTATTGTTTTATTTTACTTTTTAGGGCTGAGTATTAATTTTCTTCTCCACTGTCGCTTTTGAAACTAAGTTTTTTTCAATGAATTTAAATACAACCCTACATTGCTATACGTCGTTAGATAGCTGATGAAATGTAGATATTTTAAAAAATATCTGCCGAACGACTGCCGTAATATTTTTTTTACATATCCCTTAGAGAAAAATAAACTTGTTACTATTTTTTTTATTTTCTTAACTTTCACTTGTCTTCTACGACATGTTCAATTAATTTATGCACTATTTCAATGATTGACGTTTTGGAGCATCTTATTACACATGTCAAAATGCAACAAAAATAATAAATAAGGCACCCAAAATAAAAATAAAAAAATTTGTAACCTAAAAATCGGCAATTTTCAATAAAAATATTAAAAGTCAAATATCTCGAACAGGGTTAAGTTTAGGGTAGGGTGTTTCATAGTGAAATTAGTCAGAAATAATGGGTACTCCACGCCCTTAACGGATCTAGCACGACTTTTCCTATAATCCTGTATAACTTCGCAACCAAAGCATGGGTAGCAAAGTTAACAGCTAAAAATGTGACCCAATATTTTACTGTTAGAACGTGTCATTGTTTAAATTATAGGGTTAAGTGCTGGGGCAAACCCTCATCATGCTAAAATTAAAACCGTCATTATCCCTTCTACTGGAATTGCAGTGATACGTAGGCAGAAATTTGATTATTTTTAATTTTATCTGTGTGTGTCAACAGATCTTTTTAGGTACCGTACCTCAAAGGAAAAAACGGAACCCTTATAAGATCACTTTGTTGTCCGGCCGGCCGTCCGTCTATCTGTCAAGACTCTCATGAACGCGTGAAGGTATCAAGTTCAAATTAAAACAATAATATATATTAACGATAATGGTTTCTTAAAGCTGTAAAAAAATCCTAATTCTTAGTAAACGCAGAAGATATAACTGCCGCTTATGTCATCAAATACATGTATTTCGACACTCCCAAGGGAATTAAAATTAATGATGAACTTCCCGTTAACCTAGAACTATGAAATTTCGCAAGTAATATTTTCTTATACCACAACAATAGGAAAAAATCTGTATTTTGTTAACTGATTTTGAAAAACGGTATTTACAATACGTAAGTAGCTACTCAATCGAAATCAACAATATTCGATTCCTAAGTTTCTTGTGAGGTGCAAATCGATTCTTGCAGTTGTACTTCACAAGTTCAGAAATCGAATCTCTGAGTATTGTCTCGATTTTTTTTTAAATGAAATTTTACTTTGTTTCAGGTACTCAATCGACCATCTCTGTTATTCTGTTCAATACGATCTGTCCTTCTACCCATATCGGCCTCCAGAGGGTAAACGTGTAAGTAGAGTATTAGTTGATGACAGAAACACATTCGTCACCCAGCAGTCCTATTAATTAAGACTTATGTAACCGAGGATTGGCATTCTATAATATCAGATCACGTAGTTACTAGTATAAATTGAGCTCTTGATAACGCAGTGTGATGACACGAGTTGGGATGTGTAGTTAAATTATCGATGACAAAAACTAACGAATTGTTGGTAAAAGGTTTCCTAAAAGGACTTCCGAAATTTGATACTCGATAGCAACTATCTTATTGAGGCAAAATCTTTTTTTTGTGTCTTTTAAATGTTTCACGCAAAATGGCATTTATAAGAGTTACAAAAGAATAAAAAAGTCAATGATATCTTCTATATTCTTTGTTTTATTTAAATTTTAAGACAGGAAGTGCCTAATAAAAAAACTCTTTAAATAAGCATCTTACGATACGGCTTGTGTTTCCATTCTTTCGAAGGCACGTCGAATAACGTTTATCCAGTTTGTAAATTACTTGACAATAAGTAAAGGAAGCTTGAAATATTTCAACCGCATGTAGACACAGTCCGTCCCTGTCCATTTTAATACGACAATATAATAAGCAGTACTGGGGTCATGCCTATAGTTTTCTCGTCATGAGCAGTATCTATTAAACGCTTCGTGTACGGGTACTCGAACCCATAACCCACAATTTCCAATCCAAACCGAACAAACACAGTACCTACCTTCTGTTAATACAAGTATCTATTGACCACACACACACCCTTGTCGGTCAAAAGCAATATCGAATGAAACTTATCGAATTTCTATCGATATAATTCCACATCTCATTCCAATTTAAGCTTGTTCTGATGAGTTGAGGTGGTATACCTACGTAGGTATAAGCGTAAACAGAATTGGTCCCCAAATGCAACAAGGCACATCTGTCCAGAGGTGACCTGTCAAGTGTTCCGCTAAGCTTACCTCATCTCAACTTTGGGACGCTTATGAAGATTCTCTTGGGAAATACGTCAGGATTGTATTTCGTTGCACGAATAGCGTAGATTGTATCACGTGTTTTAAGTTTTAACATAGTGAGCTGTGTGTCCTATTAATGTATACACATTAAAAAGACGTTCACCACAAAACTAAACAGTTAACAATGTAATAGAAAAGTCTTAGGCCCGGTGCACGTTGGTGGTATGGTAAGACAAGGTATTTTTAGAAGATAATGAACCGGCCAAGTGCGAGTTGGACTCGCCCATGAAGGGTTTCGTAGCAGCAAGTAACATAATATAGAAGTTCTTATAGTTCGTTGTAACTTTGATTGATGTTTTAACACGTTCGCAGTGGTAGTGATTTTTCTAACTGAAAATTGCGGTTTATGACGCATTAAAAAAAAAACTACCAGCTCTATCTCGTTCAAACCAATTTTCGTTGGTAGTTTTTATGGCAATGTACATCATATATTTTTTAGATTTATCACTCTCTTAGTTTAGAAGTTAGAGGGGGGGGGGGACACTCATTTTTCGACTTTGGAAGTCCCTCTTGCGCAAACTATTCACTTTAGAATAAAATGATGTTAGAAACCTCAACAGCATTTTTGAAGACCTATCTTTAGATGAGGCCCCACACGTATGGGTTTGATGAAAAAAAAAACTTTAAGTTTCAGTTCTGAGTATGGGGACCCCCAAAATTTACTGCTTTTTTGCTAGTGTTATATAAGAATCTTAATGCGGCTTACAGAATACATCTAGTTACCAAGTTTCAATAGGATAGGCCGTATAGTTTCGGTGAAAAGTGGCTGTTACACACGGACGGACAGACAGACAGACAGACAGACATGACGAATCTATAAGGGTTCCGTTTTTGCTATTTGGCTACGAAACCCTAAAAAGGAATATCACTTATTCAACTGGTAATATATTAAAAAAATTACGGTACGTATATCATGCCGCGGTAAGTTTAGGCAGTATTTGGAATTTTTCGGTATCCCGTGTCAGGCTTCGGTAGTCTTTGGGATACCGCGGCAAGACAGAGCGCACCCAGGTGTGAGTAAAGTTGGACGTAACCTTGGCCTTGACCTTGGCCTCTCAGGGGCCTGTGGGAGTAGACGTTTACACCACAAAGCGGCGCCGTCACTGTAGAAAAGTCTAATGCTCTGCCATGAAAAACACAGTACGGCCCCGCTGCAGTGTGCGGCCACGGCGCCATCGAATACTACTATGCACTCGTTAGTGTATTAATGTATGTAGGTAGGCACGATAACGCGTACCATTGCGGCACCCTGCCGGGGGTGTCAAGACGAGGCGCCGCGCCACGTTGACTACGATTCGCCATGGTTTTGGGGAAAGGTCCTAAGGACGCTTCGGTATGCTTAAACTTACTGTCAGTGTGCGTTGACATGTACATGAAGGGATGACGAGGGATGCCGCCGATATGCGCCGAGCCTTACTCCACATTCACCGCCTTCAACATCACTCACACGATCCTAATTAAACTTAAATTGAATTGAGTTAACTCAATCGAAAATAGGTTAAGTCAACTCTGCTAAAACAAGACACGTTTCCGCGAACCGAAACGACGTCACGTAGACTCTACAATACTACGTGTAACTCTATGTAGCATAGAGCGACGCGACCACTACAATACAGAGTTGCAGACGTAGCATGTATGTGCTGTACATATCCTTATGTCATAAGTTACGGGGGGAAATTGCTTTCATATTATACACCACTACAAAAGCAATCAGCTGTCACTGTCAGGAACTTACACAACCTGGGGTCATCCTTCCGAGGGCTTACACGGGGCTCCCAACCGTAGGCAGTAGGTAGGGATCGTGTTGGTTTTTAGTCGGTAAGAGTTAGGCATAGCATCCAAGACTGAGGTTTCATACGTAAAAGTACGCTTTGAAAGAGGGGAAAGTCTCAGTATGGCGTCTCTTCTTCGATAAAAAACATCGGTAGGTAGCGTTGCTCTATGCTATGTGGGACCCTTTCCGAAACTTCGAAACCACCACCGATTGTATTTATAAGCCTTACGTGCTGTTGTGTTAGGATATTGCAACGATACCGATGTGCCTATTGTATGTACCATTCATGATGTTATTTGGATTGAAGAAAAAAATATGAAATGAGTTGCTTGCTCCTTTTACTATAAAAATATTAATAGATTTAACTAGATACTTACCTAATTATTATTATCAGCATTGCGTAAGCTTAAATATAACTGGTGAAATATATGATGAAGATTGCATTAATAGTACCAAGTGACTTGCGCAACTTCGTTTGCATTCATGTTTCCCGTCACGTATACAACTCTCAATAGGAATAAATTTTCCCATTTTAAAACATTTTTTATTTCTGCTCCGTTCCTATTCATCTTATCGTGACGTAATATAAATTATAACCTTTCTCAATAAATAGACTATCGAACTGTAAAAGAATTTTTGAAATCCAAATTCATAACACCTTCATTATGCTCCTCTTCTTCGGTCATACTCCAGCAGGCCATCTTCACCATAAAACTTTTACGATTATCTCAGAATCAGACTAGCGATTCAAACACGTCAAAACCTAATAAGGTCACGGCTGCATCGCAACCTTGCGCATCTAGCAAAAGCAAGCGCGAAAACGCTACGTATGCACATATTACACGTAATAGCAATGTGAATCATCGCAATGTAAACACGGAAATTGAAGGCAAATTAAATCAGGTATTAAACCTTATGATCACGTTTGACGAACGCCTTAAAAAAATTGAAAATAGCACTAAAAGAGCTACTTTTAATGAACGGGTATGAATAAAGTCTTAAAAATCATGACTTGGAATGCAAATGGACTGCTCAAACGTCGTCATGAGTTGCAAGTAGTCCTAGATAAAGAAAATATAGATGTGTGTTTGATATCAGAATCACATTGTACGAAAGAGTCCTACATTAAGTTAAATGGATATAAATCATATCATGCTATCCATCCATATAATAATGCGAACGGAGGTAGCACTGTGATAATAAAAGAAAATATCTCTCACTATCCGTCCATGACTCACGAAGACTGTGATATTCAAGCCGTTTCGGTATGCATTGAAACCAAGCGATATACACTGACAGTAGCAGCCATATATTGTCCTCCGAGATATAAATTAAAACAAGAGCAATACGTCACTTTTCTGAATAAGCTCGGTAATCGATTTATACTCGGTGGTGATTTTAATGCCAAAAATACATACTGGGGTTCCAGATTAACCTCCACCAAAGGAAGAGAGCTAAAAAGTGCTATGAATGAAATCCAATGCGAAGCAATATCTACTGGGAAACCGACCTATTGGCCTACGGATATAGGACGAGTCCCAGACTTGATAGACTTTTTTCTTTTTAAAAATATTTCGTCGGCTTATATGGCTATTGAAGAAGGGTTTGACATGAATTCGGATCACTCTCCCATAACCTTAACCCTTGGCGAAAATGTCCTTCTCAGAGAAACCTACCCCACCTTGGTCAACATAAAAACCGACTGGGTAAGTTTTCAATCGGATTTAGAAGCTAAAATCGAACTCAAAGTGCCCCTGCGAAATGCTGACCAACTAGACTACGAAGTGAACAAATTTACTTCCGACATCCAGCAGTCAGCATGGCGTAATACACCCGAAATTATGATAAGGAGCAAGGGTAACACATATCCCAAAAAAATCCTTGACCTAATTGTCGAGAAAGGGAGACAGAGAAAGAAATGGCACTACACAAGATCACCTACCGATAAAAATATATTAAATCACTTAACAAAAATATTGACAAGAACTATCCAAAGTTACAAAGATGATTCAATTGCCAAATCATTAGAGAGGTTGTCCGGTGACCGCACCAGCAATTACTCCCTCTGGAAGGCGATGAAGAAATACAGAGCTCCAATTGCGCCCATTCCTCCAATTAGGGAATTAAATGGTAAATGGGCAGTAAGTAATGAACAAAAGGCAAAAAGGTTTGCGCTACATTTAGAAACAATATTTCGACCAAATGAAGGGCTGTCAGAAGAGTTGCCATACCAAGAACACCAACAAGATTCGACTGAAATAAAATTAGTAACACCAAAAGAAGTAGCATTCGAAATAAGAATAAAAATTTTAAATAAAAAAATAGAACCGACTTCATACAAATCTTTAAATATAAAATTTACCTAGCTCATAGCAATATGTATTTTGATTTATCAGATTTTATTCAATATCATATTGAAGTCGGCGCCAAGTAAACCCATAGGTTTAGGTAGGTATTATTAATGGCACCAACTTCAATATTATATTGAATAAAATCTGATAAATCAAAATACATATTACTATGTGCTAGGAAAATTTTATATTTAAAGATTTGTATGAAGTCGGTTCTATTTTTTTATTTAAAATTTTTATTTTTTTATTTTAAGTGACGTGACGGGTGGACCGAAAAGTATATCTATCTAGGTGTAAAGTTCTCATAAACACAAACCAATCAAGGCGAAACACAAGATAGCTGCTGTAAATCGTTAAGGAATTCCCTCGACTGTCTTTCGGTTCCATCATCAGATCGAGTCCAGACCTTCATTAAATTTTAGTAAAATTAAGCAATTAATCAAAAAGTTAACAAACGCACTAGTTGTCCCTACAATTTTCGGTGGTTGCCCTCGATTTCTCCTGGATCCCAGCATCAGATCCTGATACCCTGGATATGGGACCACCTCAGAAGTAACCTCTTTCAAACAAAAAAAGAATATTCAAAATCCATCCATAATTGTCGCTGCTATCGCGTAACATACATACAAAAAAAAAAAAAAAACATAGCGTACGAATTGAGAACCTCCTCCTTTTTTGAAGTCGGTTAAAAAATATGAACATCAAAAAAGCGCCAGGTTACGACCTTATTACAGGCCAAGTACTACAACATCTGCCACGGAAAGCGCTGGTGAAATTAACGTATCTGTTTAATGCATCTATTAGATTAAAATATGTTCCAGCTGTTTGGAAAGTAGCTGAAGTCATCATGATAGCAAAGCCAGGGAAACCACCTCATGAACCGACATCATATAGGCCAATCTCCTTGTTACCTGTAATTTCTAAACTATTCGAAAAGCTATTGCTAAAAAGAATGAAACCTATACTTGATCAAAGAGCTCTTATCCCTAATCACCAGTTTGGCTTTAGGGAGAAACACTCAACAATAGATCAAGTACATAGGATTACAAAAATAATTGAAAATGCATTAGAAGAGAATAAAGTTTGCTCCTCTGTGTTCCTAGATGTTGCGCAGGCATTTGACAGAGTCTGGCATAAAGGTCTGATACATAAATTAAGCTCCATGCTGCCTGCACAGTTTGTAGCAATCTTAGAATCTTATATATCCGCGAGAAAGTTTAGGGTAAGGCATGAAAATGGTTATTCTGAACTCAAGGAAATAAAAGCTGGAATCCCGCAGGGAAGTGTGATAGGGCCGGTCCTGTACCTACTATACACATGCGACATTCCAGTACCAGAAAACAGCACCATTGCAACCTTCGCCGATGACACTGCCATAATGTCTACCGGAAGTACCCATAAGGAAGCCGTGATTAACGCACAAATAGCTGTGACAAAAGTTTTTCAATGGACTAAAAAATGGCGCATCAACTTAAATGAATCAAAATCAACTCACATAGATTTTACAAATAAAGCACCCCAGTACTACCCAATACTCATCAACAATAAGCTTGTTCCATATGGTAATACAGCGAAATATCTTGGCATGACGCTTGATGTGAAGCTACGTTGGAAAGCGCACATTAAGAAAAAACGGCAAGAACTAGATATACGTTACAGCGAAATGAATTGGCTGCTTGGAAAAAAATCAAGCCTGTCAATACCAAACAAACTTTTACTGTATAAGCAAGTCCTGATGCCCGTATGGACATATGGTGTACAGCTGTGGGGCTGCACTAAACAGAGCAACAAAAACATTATCCAGCGTTTTCAAAATAAAGTGCTAAGAAGTATAGTTAATGCACCTTGGTATATCCGAAATGACGATCTCCATCGGGACCTTCAAGTGGAGTCCGTCGACAAAATTATTCAACGTTTCGCAGAAGCTCACGAAAAGAGACTTCACTATCATGACAATCCTGAGGCAATCCAACTCCTCGATTGGACAGACTTAAAAAAAAGACTCAAAAGAACTAAACCCTTTGAGTTAGTGTAGTGCTATGTGAACGCGATAAGTGACTTTAGTCGTTTAGTGTAGAACACAAGAACAATGTGTACGTAAACTTAACAGACTCTAAGAAAAATCAATGGATTATCTTCTTAGAATAAGTATTTTCATTTTAGAAGTTTAAGTCAAAGTAAAATTACTTATTAGCCCATAAGCTAGATTGTAATATTTAAAAGTGAATTTGAATACACTTATTATAAAAAAAAAAATCTCAGAAACCGCATTTCAAATTACTTTCAGAACAAAACAATTCTCTGCGAAAAATATAGAACAATAAAGTTCATCTCCTAAAAGCTCTGCTCGCTCTGCATTTAAGCGGTTTTCATAACCTCCACATCATTAAATTCTTTCATCAAACGCAGTTTCTAACTTATATCTCTATTGTAACTAGTCTAACAATAAAAATGCGTGATAAAAAACTGCAGTTTAATCCAGATAGTTGTTTGTGAAGTTTTGTGTTTATTTGACTGCGAACGTTGCGACTTTGAATACTTTTTTATGTGTGGAAATCCTTATGGATGCTATGTCGGACTTCTACCGACTATACGGTGCCCTTCCACCTGCCTATGAAGGTACGCTCTCAGGGCTCTCGACATAGACACTTTTCATCGACACGCCCTTTCCTGGGGGTTTGGGTTCCCGTTTTGGATCCCACTTCTTGGGGGGGGTTCGGTTGCAATCCTTCTTCTTTGGGGGGTGGTAGGAATTTGATGCTATACGTTGGAAACTAACGGTTAATTACAATAAAATTAATTTTAAATCGTTGTTTTTTATAGATTATAGAAGATACATAAATATACATTGCGTATTAGATAAGAAACTCCCCTCTATCGTTCAATTTCACACAATAACCCTTTCAGTTAAAGCCTTCTCCTTGACTGGGCTGAAAGTTGCCTCCCACAATTAGACTCGCTGTCATTCCACATGTGTAGATTACTCCCTCGACGATTTGTCGCACATTTTCATTAGCTTTTGCGCGAAACAACATAGTGGTGAAAGTACGTTAAAATGGCGGAGAAGGCATTGAAGAATTTGGAATAAAAAGTAAAAATTTAGGTACTTAATTTGTGGGAATGATTTTTCTCGTCTATCCCACGATAGATGCAAGAAAAATAAATCTTTTACCCCGTCTTTACTTATGGGGTTGGTACTCCAAAAAAAAACCTTTCTCCGCGTAGAGTAAATACCCATGCAAAGTTTCATCTTTAGCACTAAACATTTGGAAGGTAAGCCGCGGACGGATGGACGAAGTTCAGTGAACTACGGAAACCTGAAAACAAAATAACGACCGGATAATTTAGAAATCGAAACCCATCAGAGTAACGAACAGTGATGATTCATGAGGCAAAGTTGAACATACCCACATGTTGTCAGTATCCTGGGAATATCCTTCCGATGGGTTACCCGGGGGACAGGGCGGAAACTCCATACAAATGGTTCGTTTTCAATTCTGTCACCTACACTAAAAACACCTAATGTTTGTACAGAGCTTGAATGTGTGTGTGTGACTACTAAAGTTAAGCAAACGTTCCCTCAAAATACCCTTCAACTATATGACAGCTGTGGCAGGGGTGGTGAAGCTTGCTCAGTGGCGGGCAGGGAGTTGGCTATCTGTATGTATTACTACTAATATTGTCTTAACCCGGGGCTCCCAACCGTAAGCTAGGTAGGGAACGTGTAGTTTTTAGTCGGTAAGAGTTCGGCATAGCTTCCATGTAGGATTTTCCTCAAGTAAACAAAAAGACATGTTGCTAGTCATTTTGTTTGTCCCACGTGATACGGAACAAGCCTATTGCCGATAGAAATTGCACTAGTAGGTACCACTTATAGCGTATTACTGACAAATTTCTCGTCCATCATGCATCACAAAGAGCCTTTTAGTGCTCAATCTAAATGCAACGAACGGCCATTAGAAAGTAATCAACCTGGGCTCCATTATTGACACTATCGAAGCTGGTCTTTACAGAAGAAGTGAAGAATTTTCACACATAAAAATAAAAAGGCTTACTGGTTACAAATAGCACAAAGACCGCCGAAAGGCTTTGTTTAATAGTTGAAGATATAATACGAAAATAGTTACCTACTAAATCTCCCATTCAATGCTTCAAACCGAAAACTATAAGTTCTTTTATGAGCAAAGTAAGGGTATTATGGAACGGGTCATGTCTTACAACAATTTTAGTCTTTATAAGTAGGTAACTATATATTTAGAAGGGTATGCCGGACTAACCCCGCTCGACCTTTTGGGATGACGAAGATTTCAATCTATGTTGGATGATGTATTATATATATCTACTTGGTTGACTGCTGATTGGAGACCAATGTAAAAAATGGGATGCTCTAAATTCCAGATAACTTGAGATTATGTTACTTGCTGCTACGGAACCCTTCATGGGTGAGTCAAACTCGCACTTGGCCGGTTTTCTATTACAATCTACTCCAACCGTCAACCTAATAAAAGCGTGTTAAAGATCACTGACTTTGGTTACCCAATTCAGGTTTTGAAATTAATGTAGTTGTAAACAAAATCGGGCAACTGCGAGTCAGACTTGTGCATGGAGGGTTCCGCACCAAAAATTGGCAGACACGTTTTTGTATGTGAGCTCCCTTAACCATTTTTATTATTTTTCTGTTTAAATATTTTGTTGTTTTAACGGCAACTGACATAGGTAGGTACCTACATAATCAGTAATAATTCAGCACTTTAGCTATCACGGTTCATGAGATACATTCCGGTGATAGACAGTCAGACAAATGGACAGCGGATTCTATGTAATAGGTTCTAGTATTTACTCTTTGGATTCGAAACCCTGAAAAGGTCACTCGTTTTTTCTTAATTCAGGAAATTCATTTAGTTGTAAAAAACATGACACATGCTCAAAGATACCACTCTTTTATTTATTCATTTTTTCGTCCTCCGTGATGTGATTTATGTCAGCGCCGACAACAATTGTGCTGCAAATGAATCTTACACGTAAAAGTTGGACAGTTTTTGATGAATTGCGCGTCAAGCAACGCTTTGACTGTCGTCGTCGCGAGATTGAGTTAGAAAAAGCACTTGGAGTTTTTTATTCTAAATTATATTTGTTTACTTGTTCAGAACCTTTTTTTTTTTTTTATACTACTTAGGTGGCAGACAAGCTTACGGCCCACCGGAAGGTTGGTAACCGTAGCCTATAGACGTTTGCAACACCAGAGGCGCTACACACGCGCTGCCGACCCGGGCGCAGGTTGTGACGACCCACAGTTGAAATTTTTCAAATAACCTTATTTTCTATTGTGGTTGTTCTTTTTAAGACTAAATAATTCAATAACTTTAATACCTCTATCATGGTTATATTCCAACTGACAGAAACAGAGGTGAATTAGACAGCCATAGTCCGTTAAACTTACGACTTTCTCCCTTATGGATTTCGTTATTTAAAACAAAAACTAACAATGCTATTTTGATTGAAAACGTTATTTTTTTAGGGTATCGTACTCAATGAGTAAAAATATAATCTATACAAATAAATAAAATTGGAGTGTCTGTTTGTAATATTAAAATAACCGCTTTCTACATGTATATAAATGTATATACTGTACACATAGGTACCAAAATAATGATGTATTTTTATTTTTTTTTCTGTCTGTCTGTTTGTTCCGGCTAATCTCTGGAACGGCTGGACCGATATGGATGCTATGCCGGACTCTCACCGACTAAAATCACACAGTGCCTTACAGCAGTCTATAGCCAGGAGTCCCGGGTAAGCCCACGGATAGATGACACAGGGTTCTCGGCAGACTTTGGCTACCATCGCGGCCTCGCCTAGATGGTTTAGTTGCTATCACGCGTCTGCTATTATTTGCGGCCACATTTCGTGATTCATGACGCAGCGTGTATTCGTAAATTAATATTGAATCGAGACATGTTCCCACGTTTGAAGTTAGTTGGCGGAGACTCGATTCTATACAAAGTGACATTAACGAGCTATAACATAAATTATATAATCTGTGCAATAAAACTGTACTGTACTGTACTCAATTACTCCTAAATAATACACGGGTTGTCACAGTAATTCAAGATTTCCTTATATTTGTCATGAACTAGTCCGTTACTCAGCAAGTGCACATCTTGCAGGGTAAGGCCGGCTGGAGTTCCGAAGATCTGTGAACCCGGTTATCTTCTTCTCCCCAGTAAATTACCCCACAGTAATGGAAACCCAAAGCAATAACAAGACCAAAAAGAACCCGATCTGTGATTCGATTTGCAATTTCTGCAAATTAAACGCCACGGCTATTAAAGCAGACCCGATCTCGGGTCGTGTTACATTAATTCCAGGCCATTAACTATCTCCTACACGTGCGCGATAAGTTGAGGTAGGTTTGGGAAGAGTTTGTTCCGTAGTGTATTTCAACTTTTAGCGCACGTGTGGCACCTATTGAAACGGAGGCCTTACAGTAGTTATAAGGCAGTATTTCGATACAATTCGGGCTAATTAGCTCCGCAATTAATAAATTATGATTGTTATTGATAAAATGTGCTACATCAAAGACGTAATTTAACAATTATTTATTATGAGGTTAGTATTTCAAATAAATAAGAAAATTTAATAGCGGCGTTTTCCCTGAAAGAAAACGCATATTAAAATACTTACCTAGTTCGAAGCTTATATAATGAGATAGGCATATCCGTTACCCGTAGGCTTATCTTACTCATGTTTGATGACGTATTTCCGTCGACTCACCAGCAGGGGGCGCCACATGTGAACTTATAAAGAACATGGCGTCCACTTTGTCCTCATTGGCTTTTATTCACCAGGCAGATTTAAAAAGTAAGCTTCGAAATAAACGCCGCTATTAAAAGTACTTGACCGTAATTCGAAGCTTATATAATGAGAAATGTTTGTTTTCGCCTGGTGAGTGACGGAAACGCCAATGTGATTCTAATTTATTTTTAGGAAAATAATATTATACAATGTTGTATGTATGGTATCTAGATTTATAACCTTTACCATCTTGAACAACTTCATATGTAATCTTAAACAGACTAAATAAGGAATCTTATTTAAGGAGTAGTAAGTATTCCTTCTATTGACAGGATTAAATAATTGCGAATTATTATTATATTTGATTGGTGGTAGTAGCTGACATTATTACTCGACGATAATTTTTTTGAAATCCATCGTCAATTACCTCTTGTTAAGGATTATTTTGATCTTACCACCACCACCAATTCTTAGAAGCTGCTGTTGACCGGGTAGTGCCGGGGCTAGAATAGTTGGAGAACCTCTAACAGTCATAAATAAACTATTAGACTGTGTAGTCTCATATCGGTTACTCTGATATCCTAATTTCTATCTAGAATAAAGGATTCAATTGATTAGTCGTAGGTGTTATCTTTGTTTACAATAGTTTTCCAACCAGATTGTCTGAAATGAAAATGATCAGTTTCGGACTCTTGATTCGGGCCTGAAAGTAGTACCTATGACGTGAGTTAATACAATCGAGCAAAGTTAGATCGTGGTTGCGGCGACCTAAGCATAAAATCACTATGACGAGAAACCTGAAAAATGTTCTCTTTGTAATGGGTGTCCCAGTAAGAGTGCACTTTTTCATTTTAATATAAAAAACATATTTTTTTGAGAGAGTTGTGATTTTTTTATTGAATTGTCAAGAAGACATGTTCCGATTAAGTATGGAACAAAATATCCGTCAAATGGCCTCCACGGCTCTGATGGCAGGCCATTACTCTATTCATGAAAATTTTCATGACTTTTTACAGAGATGAGGCTGTATCGCACCGATGACTCGTTGGATCTCGGATTTGAGCTTAGGCATTGTTTCTGGTTTATTCGCTTAAACCTGCGATTAGAGAAAACCCCAAAGAAAAAAATCGCAGGGCGTTAAAAATCTTGGTGGCCAGTTCACATCAGAATTTATTGAGATATTTTTTCCGGCAATCGTTGCTGCAATGGATTGTTTCATGCGCGGTGTAGCAGGTGGCGCCGCGCCGTCTTGCTGAAACCACATGCCGTCCGCACACAACGGAAGCACAGGAGTCTTACTGTCCATTACCGACCCATTTTCTTCATTTTTTTTGTCAACTTTTCGAATGGTTTACACATTAGGTGCACTATCTCGACTGAAAATTGTTCGTAGTTTGCGAGCGGTCTCAGCATAACTTTCCAAATTTTTGCAATAAGTTTTCACAATTATTACGCGTTGTTCTTTCGAAAAGCGCTCCATTTTCATTAATCGGAACAAATAAATGTGTAAGCTGCCAAATCTCAGAGTCGCCACTTGCACAAAAAAAAAATAGCACTAAATTTAAAAAGTGCACTCTTATTGAGACACCCTTTATCAATACTTGGTAATATTGAACTAAGTCATCAATCCCAATATCAATGAATATGTGACTTAACTTTCTTTACATTTTTTAAAGAAATCGACCAAGATAATATGTTTAACCAAAACATGCGAACTATGTAAAGTTGACTAACGGTTTCTATATTATCAAGAACAGCAACAACAAATTTATGTAACAGAATCATGTTATATAATAACCATGAATAAAATGCAAGTCGGTTAAAACTGTAAAATTTATAAGTAGGTATCTTAAAAGGTAGGTCTCAAGGAGCTCAATACTAGAAGTTTTTGATTTAATATCTGTTATTTACCTCTTCGGCCCCCCCCCCACATTTCCACAGATTCTCTATGTGAGGTGGTGGGAGACCTGTCGAGGTGTTTAGTAGAAGGAAAGATATAATGTTTATTAGGTTCTTTTGCAGGTTCTGCAGAACGAATGGAGCTTACAGAGCTCTCGCTTTGAGATCTGCCCTCTATTATTACCTTGTGCCATCGCGGCACCACAAACACTCCTGTTGACCGATTAAGGTGTGACAGCATCTTGGGTATTAAAAATGGTGGTGGAAGTAATATCCACACATTACAAACAGGCCTATCATGTGTAGTGTTCTCCATTTCACAATAGGAATATTGTCTGTAGGCAATCTTGCCTTAGTGGTGTTTGAAGCAGGATGCTCACAACAAATACCCGGAGGAGCTGATACATATGGTATCGGCTCGGAATGCAGTGTATGGTGAAGTCAATTTGATGTCGGACCATTACACGCAAGCTGACGAGTTAAGTTCGTCAAGGCAATTGATTTGGTCTCGTCCCTCTGGGGGGATGGACTACAACTGCTTTGAATGAGTACAGACTGTAACACAGTACCGGTATATGATTTCGAATCATGTGTAAGATTATCAACATCTCTATTGATGCAGTGCAATCTTTGTTATTCTAGGCCCTCGAGCCTGTTAGAGAAATGTTTTCTAGCTGGGCTCCTAAGTGAAATCTGACGCGTCCGTGGTAAGAAAGCATCTCGGATGGAAAGCTTGTAAAATTGTCGAGAACCGGTAATTGCGGACCCACTATTGGAGTTCCACTTGTACCACTCCGTGCACTATTATTTTCTTCAGTGGGTTGTCGGTTAGGGGATTGACCGAATGTGACGCTGAGGTAAAGCTACCTCTAGGCACTGCGAAAGTGGTAAAAATTCAAAAGACCCACCAAGTTTGAATTTTCTTTAAAAGAACTAAGTTTCTTTGATTTGGAATTAAATAAATCTTCCTTTTATGTCTAATATCTTTTCTTTTGGTATTGGACTTTTAGGTAGTTCTATGTCTATCGCATAACGATATGAGAGGTTTCTTTGGGAACCTATTATTGTTTTCTCCCAATTGTCTAACCATCCCTGGGTTTGAAGAGTTTTCAAGGCTATTTGTACGTGTTTGTGAAGAGTAACAGGATTTTGATGCGCAAAATGAGATTTTGTGTAGGTAGACGAGTATTTGAATACTCTTATTCTATAGAAATCGAGGCACCCAGATGGTGAGAAACGAAAATGTTTTGGGTGCGGCTTACCCGAGCGGAAGACAAGAATGTGCTCTGAGAAAGAATAATGTACACTACATCAGCTTTATCATGAAAATAAGCTTGACTGAGATGTATTTTGCACATCCAATCCACGAGATTGGAGGAAATCTGGTAAACGGAACATGCTGAAAGATAGAATTATTCTGGCTTCACAAAGGCGTACAATGTCCTAAAACTGAATTCTGGGCGGATGACCCATCGCTATTTGAAGTTAGGAAAAGTGGAGAAACCAAACTTGGTGACAAAGGAACTAGTTTTAGAGTGCCTTGAGCATTCATCTTTTGAACCATTGCACAATGTGGTCATTTCAGTTAAAATGGAAACCTGTATGGATTCTTAAGTATTTAAAGCAATTAGTATTCCACCTTAGTCAAGTTTTCCATAGCATTTTAACATAAAGTGAAAATTTACAACTTTGTCAGGACGGGGCTTGAACAGAGTTCGGTGTAAATTTAAATGTGGGAAGGTTATCAGTTTTGAGCAGGATTCGAACCTGCGTCCTCTCGAATACCGTGCAGGACGGATTGGAGTTTCTGGATAAAGGGAATGCGGTACCCTTTTATAAATTTAAAACTTTTTGGTACTCTCGTTCCTTACCAACGTATTTTGTACAGAGTTAACTGACCGACATAGAATGACAGGGTCATATCGTTTAGTGTTTCCTTTGCTGGTGTGGGCAGAGGATGTTAGACCTCTCCTCGTCTCTTTGAGAGCCTCGAGCTCAAAAATTTCGTAATTGAAGGGACATCCTTGCATGGTTACTTAGTATGTTATCGTACGCCTGGTTACTATCGTATATTACAATTATTATAGATACACAATATTGTACATACCCCTCGAGGGTGGTTACTGGTTAGTGTTTCCTTTGCTGGTATGGGCAGGGGATGTTAAACTTCTCAGTCTCTTTGAGAGCCTAAAGCTCAGAAATTTCTTAATTGAAGGGACATTTGCTGTCGTATGCCCAATTATTATGGATATTGTACACACCCCTCGAGAGTGGTAACTGTAATACAGGCCTAAAAAGGCTCTTGGTACAATGGAATCTGGACTCCATTCGATGGAGATCTGATCTTGACGCCTGATCCTCTCAAAGGCTGGCGTAATGATTTGGATGAACTTTTTTCGGGGTCATCCTTTTTGGAGATCGAAGACCAAAATGCATGCCTTCCCGAGTGCCGTTGAAAAGGCTTCAGCATCGAAAATGTATGTGTTTGAAGACGATATTTTGTCAAGGTTCATTTTTAAGAATTGGGTCTTTGACAATTCTGAGAATAATATATGAAATCAGATCAATGGCCGCAAGCCATTTGTAATAAATTGATAAAAGATTTATGGAAATCCTATTATTAAAGTATGTGTTCAATTTTGTCATAAATATTTTCGAAGAAACGTTTTTCAAAAGATTCTCTTTGTTTAAAAATACAAAAGGTTTTGGCACCAAAAGCCTTTTGGCAGAAAGAACCTTGTCAGCTTTTTCAAAATGTAGCAGGGATTCGAATTGTCGGATCTCCCCGTTTTTGTTTAGGTTGACGCACCCAGGACTATGATTTTACAATAGTGGGTATCAGCATATTATCTTATCAAGGCAATTTGTCGCCAAAACGTGTCTATCAACCTCTTAGGTTATACTGTGTCTTAGGATCTTGGGTAACCGAAATCTCTTTTAATGCTGTCCCTATATAAAATACGAAGCAAGGATGATTGTTTCTATCATCCTCGTAATTTCACCCCTGATCTGTGAAGAAATTTACACTTGGTCAGGACCAGTGTTAGGTAATAAGAAATAACTCACCTATTTCCATCATCCTTATCTGGTTTAGTGGAAGTCGGCTTCTTTTACTCCACTTACGACAATGTACGTGGCGTCGCGATCGCCCTTATTTGAAGTTCGAGCTAAATGAGCTGGAACTGTAGCTATTTGACGTACCTAATACAGTAACTGGAGCTCAGAGCGCGCTTCTGAAATACTCCACTTGGAATTAGGTCACTTTCTAAGGACGGAGGATTCATTTCTATCAAGAAACCAAACTAAAAAAAAAATAGTATTATGTTAGGTACCTAAAATTTAAGTACCTACTACTTTCATGGTGAACATTTAGTTATTACTTTGACACACTCGTACGTATTCAGAAACTTGGGATGATTACGATTTTACCCATAATAGGCCATATTTTTACATGTATAGGAACATCTAGTAATTAATGTACCTTTATGTGGGTAGGTATAAAAATATTTTGAAAATATTTTCTATATTCGGCCGTACTTACGCTGTACATACACGAAGCAAATAATATCTAAAAAAAAGTATTAGCACTTATGAATACAATCTATAAAATCAGTTTGATATTAGCTGTAACTAAAGGTATTAAATAAAAGAAACTGCAACCTCGAAAGGTTTATGTGCTATTTTAAAATAATAGGTTATTTCACGTTATGACGTATTACACTCATATGTGATCGTAAAAATATGAAGTAAAAACATACCTGAGACTTAAACGAACGATTAAACCCTTAAATGTGTCTGTTGGTTCACTTACTTCAATCACAAGTCACTTGTTTTAGATTCACTGTATATTCAAACGAACGGCAAAGCCGTTAAATAATTATTTCTGTAAATTCACTTACTTCATCCCAAGTCACTTTTTATAACTTTACTAGGCATATAACTAGTAACTAGAAAAAATAAATGCACTAGCAGGTGTTCCTGCTATAACCTTTTGCTACGGGAATCAAAACGCCAATGTGGACAAAGTGGAGGCCATGTTCTTTATAAGTTCACAGGTGGCGCCCCCTGCTGGTGAGTCGACGGAAATACGTCATCAAACATGAGTAAGATAAGCCTACGGGTAACGGATATGCCTATCTCATTATATAAGCTTCGAATTACGGTCAAGTACTTTTAATACATAGTTATAATTAAATTTGATAGTTCAGAGGAAATTTCACTGTACACTGATTTCTGTCTCAGTTACGCAATAGTGGACTGCGGTCTGTGTGGTTGTGGGTTTGAATCCTGGGTCGTTATAAATGTATGTGATCTGTAAATGTCCGTTTTGAAGTTACAGCACACGATTAAAATAAATGTTACAGCAAAATAAACAGTGGCTCTGAAAAAAATCTGATATCCTCTAAATGATCAATATTTTTTTTTTCCAAATATCTTTTTCAAAGTCGACATCCTTTTTTTTTGACGCTGCCATGCCGCGTCATGCAGTCCACACTATTCATGACCAAAAACGTTCTAAGATTGAGGTAAGCTGTCACTAACTGAAAGGTGTGTGCTGAACCTGTGTGTGTGTGTGTGTTTTAATATCATTCCTTTATTGTATGGTTTTCCAAGTAGCCAAGGAAACCTAAGTTAAAACACCAAGTCCGAGAGTTTCTAAGAGTACCTAAATACTTTGAAATAATAGGGTAACTTGAATAGAATTTAAATTTACAGCAGACCTGCGAACACCACGCAGTTTCCCGCTTAGTTCCTGTTCCCGTAGGAATACGGGAATACAATACAGCCTATGTTCACCTTCGTTTCATGGGGGATAGTATAGCTTCTCAACAGTGAAAGAATTTCTTAAATCAATTCAGTAGTTTCGGAGCCTATTTGGTGCAAACAACCTTTTAATTTTATGCCGGTATTCCCACGGGAACGGGAAATACGCGGGTAAAAACGCGTGGCATCTAAAATAATAAAAATTAAACCCGCTCTGTGAATACAAACTATTAGAATCAACACTATGATGAGAAAAGGTTCTCAATATGTACCTACCTACCATGGCGAATAAAATTTTCATGGTTATTCACGTTCAAGATGTTCCTATTTTTGAGGAGTGTGTATATAGGATACTAGAGGACCTTGTAAAGGTTGATCATTGCATCTAGGTTAAGTACCAAAGAGATGGCTCCTCGAGTTAAGGGTGGATGTAAAAATTTCTCACTGAGTAAATTTTAATGAGATTGCGAGAAAGAAAAATACTATTCGTTCTTAGGGTTACGTAACCAAAAGGTAAAACGGGAGCTTATTACTGAGACTCCACTGTCTGTCTGTCTGTCATCAGGCTGTATTTCATGAACTTTAATAGCTGTACTGTTGAAATTTTCAAGACTATAATTCAGGGGTTCATAAACAGACGTGATTTTTTGCAGCTTTTGGGTACGGAAGCCTCTGTGAGCGAGTCCGACTCGCATTTGGCCGAAATTTTCAGTTTCAAGTTCCGATTTCAAGCTTCTTTTTAACGTTAGGGGGGGGGGGGGGGGTTCGAGTGCTATCCCGCGTCTTTGGGGGGGTTGTTCGGGTGTTATCCCACTTCTTGGGGCCAGTCTGCGGAATGCTATAAATTTTGCATGCATGCATTGCGTGGGTACGTGCGTTCCCGCGTCCGCACTATTTTGTCGCGCCTCTTTAACTTCCTAATGGCATGGAGGATCCTTGACATAAAGATATTACGCCCCGGAAGGATGTTCCAGGAATAGTTAAAGTTTTTAATAAGGATATTATTATAGAAAAAGTGTATAAGGCTACTTTAATAAATTACTACTAGTTGTATTAAAGTAGAGGTTCCCCGTGACTTTGTCCACGTAGAAGTCATTTTCGCGCAAAATCATCACCCTCTTTCGCGCAGTCAGTTAAAAAGTAGTAAAATGTCCTTGTCAAGGACTCAAACTATCACTTTACGAAATTTCATCTAAATCGATTCAGCGGTTTAGGCGTGAAGTAACAGATAGACAGACAGACAGTGTCGCATTTATAATATTAGTAGGGATTAGTAGAGAAGTAGGGATTTGTAACCAGATGAAGCAAACGACTTTCAGATACCCTGCTTTTACAAAAAAGTTCAGATATACACAGCTACTGATATTTAAAAGGCTATATTATATTTTTATATTTATATTATGAAGTACATTTTCCTTTATCATTTTAATATTTAGAGTTCCGTTAATGAACCCCGTTTTTGCTGTTTACTTGATATTTTCATTAATTAATGCAGTGTTATTATACCTGTAACAGTCGCCCACGACTTTGCTCGTGTAGACATAGCAGAACTATCACTACTAGACTTAATATAGTCAAGTCGATAGTTCTAAGAGCAGTTAGAGACATAATATCAACATGTATCACAGCACACTGTATGTATGTAACAAGGCAATGGGCAAACAATCATTGAATTTTAATTTACTTCAGAAATTCATTACGCCCTGGAACATCCTTCCGAGGGCTTACCCGGGGCTCCCAACCGTAGGCTGTTGGGCGTTACGTGAGGTTTTTTAGTCGGTAGGAGTCTAGCATAGCATCCATGAAGATTTTCGATTAGATAAAAATTATAATGGTGTAGACAGCACGAGAGCAACACTAAAAATCAGTGGACCATAAAAACCACGCTTGATGTATGGGAGCCTCCCTTACTCCCCCCTTTTTTTCTGATTTTAGCTCTTTTTAACCCCCGACGGAAATCCGAACGGGGTGTTATAAGTTTGACGTGTGTGTGTGTTTGTAAGTGTCTGTGGTATCGTAGCTCCCAAACGGATAAACCGATTTTGATTCTGATTCTTTTATTTGAAAGATGGGTTAGGGGAGAGTGTTCTTAGCTATGTTAAAAAAATCGGTTAAGCCATTTCAAAGATATGAGGGGTGAAAGTGGTGATGGAAAATTGAATGTGTTCAAATATACCCGTGTTGGGTATCAAATGAAAGGTCATGACTTGTACATCACGATACCGCTTGCTAAGTTTTATGAAAATCGGTTTAGCCATTCGAAAGATATGAGGAGTGGAATGTATTTCTAATTCTGTAACCACATTCCGCGCAATTCGCATTAGCTCTGAATAATTGTTGATAGACTATTCGTATGTTGATATTAAAAAAACCCCTATAAAACCGGGACCGCTCACCTAATCATAACCTAATCGTACGTCTGTCTCTGTTTAGGTATAGAGCGGTTCCCCCGACGGCGACGAGACAAACTGTCAGTAAAAAAAATGAATACGTAAATAATATAGCAACGCGTACCTATAATACTAATAAAGGTTTAATACTTAGGGTAGATAGGTCATAATATAATAGTTATTTTTTTTACTTTTTACAGGTATTTTTATTGTTCTTTTTTTGTGAGTTGAGGGTTTTTCAAATTTTTAATTTAATTTTTCTGAATTTAGTTCTTTCTGTTATAGAGGCCACAGAAATACATCACCTCTGAAAATTTTTGGTGTGTTCTCTTCAGCTCTTCAGCTACAAAACAAAATATAACTGGAGAGAACCTTAATACAAGATCAAGTATTCTGCTGACTCCAAGATAAGACTCTCACAGTCCCCCTCCCTAGTGACTACACTCCCTCCCTCCCTAGACTCCCTAGTGCAAATATAAGTAACTCGTTTACTGTGTGATGAAACTCTTAAGAAATCCTATTAGGGTTTATCAGCTTCGGGACTAGGTTTTGTTCTTCGAGTTACCGATCGGATTAAGATATAACATTATACCTACATACAGTGATATGAGTGTGTTATTTTATTAGATAGGCTATGATCTTTGATCCAGTGAACTTAATTATTAAATTTCAGTCATTAGGTGTAATCTATGTAAATAAAGAAATAGGTGCTTACTTATACTTGCTGAGTCACTATAACTGAAACCTAGATTAACACTTACCTTCCTATGTTTTCCGCGCCATTTTACCACAATCTTATACAGATAAGACAGGTAATTTATGTTCTATCCTATGTAAAATAGCAGGAAACCGCGGGAAATTGTGCGTCAAATGACAAATCGCTGAGGGAATGGGGGAAAGCTTACAGTTCTATGCACATGGGAGGACAGCGAGTTTAACTGTGGGAGGATAGGGCAGTTTTATTTGATGTGTAAAATTTATTTTGTCTTTGAATGTTTGTTGCTATACCCTGCAAATAATAAAATACATACATAGTCACGCCTTTATCCCCGAAGGGAAAGCAGAGGCATAGTATATATACCCACATCCCACCTTATACTTTTATGTCCCACGAAGTAGGTGGTGAGCCTGTTAGGTAAATAAATACACATTGTGGGACATTCGTACACAACGCCATCTAGTCCAAATTAAATTATTATAAGCTTGTGCCATGGGATCTAAACCAACGATAAAAACCCAAACTTCGAAACAAAGGACCGACACAGGAATCGAACCATTAACAGCACCGAGGCAGTCCCTTTCGATTGAAGGCTTTTAAACCAAGCCAGCGAGTTCATACCACAATTCAAACGTACCCGGAAGAAAATCGGGCGCAGTTTTAGAAGATGAACATTGCGTCTATGGCAAACGGTGTGGTTATAGAAAGTTTTAGTTTTACTTACCTAATTAATACCTAACATAAATGTTGTGGAAAAGTACAAGCGGTGTTATTCAATATGTGCAGCAGCTTCCACCAAGTGCGAGCAACCAACAGTATAAATAAATAAGTTTACCCTTAATTTAATTTTACGAAATTCACAGAATCGTTTGAACAGGTAGCTTCTTCTACCCAACATTACTTGTGACCTGAATGAATCGCACTTGAGCGCTTTTCAAATCTAATTTACCGAAGCAATCCAAGGCGTTAATTTCCTTCACAACTTTAAAGTAAGTTAAGAAACTCGAGCCCTCAACTAATTAATAAACGAAATTGCATTTACGATCAATTTATTACTTTGAGTGATTGAATTTTTGTGAGAATTGAGTGGTTATTACTTAATGGTTATTCATTCAATTTTAATATTTTGGTCTACTAATTTATCAATCAATGTTCCAGCAATGGTAATGTTTCGTGTCGAAAACCTATCATGGATTCTATGCCGGACTCTTTCCGTCAAAAACCCAATACTTTTCTTACTGCCTACGGTTGGGAGCTCCGGGTAAGCCCTCAAAAGGCTATTCCCAGGAGGCGTTGTAGGTGTCTGTACATAATAATTATGTTTATTTCAATGTAGTTTTTTTGTGCCTCTCTACCTACAGGACTCTATGACTAATCAGATTTCGATGAATGATGTCTGAAATGAAATATGTTTTATCTCCCGATTGTCGAGTAAAATGCAACTGGTGATTTATCACACAGTCCTGACATATACCAAAGATAATAAATATTACTACAGATAATATATTTTAAAATTTTATATTCTAGTAGTACTACATACAGATCGGCCACACCCTGCCTCCCTGTATGTAGTATCGTCCCAGAATCGGTTCGCGGAACGGTTACTACTTAGGAGGAAAAATGTAAATACAAATAAAGCAATTAAGGACACCTCGTATGGAGGCAAAACACCTGTCAACGTAATGTCACGTTGTAAAGCGAAATATAACAGAACTAGCTGACGTCACACGGTTTCATCTGCGTAGCTCTTGTTCCCGTGGAAATATGGGAACAAAATAAAGCCTATGTCACCTGGGGATAGTGTAGCTTACTAACAGTAAAAGAATTTTTCATATCAGTTGAGTAGTTTCGGAGCCTATTCGATGTAAACAAACAATCAAATCTTTCCTCTTTATAATATTAGTATAGATATTTACAATGTAGAAAGTACCTACTACATTTCCTTTATTCCTTTCTTAGGAATTCGATTCGTCATTCCTCCGTTACAATTAGTTGGGATAATCTTTGACTGTTGAATTTGTGCGTAGGGATTGACGTGTTGAGTGCGTTTTCTGAGCTCCCCGTCCCTCTCGTCTCCTTTTTCATCGCTGTAAAATATTGGAGTATGATGTAGGTACATGTTATTCAGATAGGCACGCCGTGTGTCTATTATATTATTATAAACACACCCGAATCGCTAGATTTCGCCATGGGTTTCCACCAGGCGTGCACCGATTTGGATGCAGTTTTTTTTTGAAATCTAGTTTTGTACAGCTTAGCGACTGCCTCGGTGGCACCGTAGCAGTGGTGCCACTTGCTTCTATGACATGTTAAATTTTGTTCCCGTTTCTGTGGGAACTTGTTCCCGAGTTAAAAAACCTGTGTTATTCCAGATTCAAATTTCAGTTCAATCCGTTCATCCTTTAGAGCGTTATTGAGTAACAAACATCCAAATATTAATCATCAAAACATCTTCACAAACTTGCAAATTTATAATATTGGTAGGATTAGCACATTTGGCTATAGAACAGTGATTTTTAGACATAATTTGTCAGAATTGAATGTTTTAATTGATTTCATTTGTTTACTTTAAAAGTACCTATTTAAGAGTAAAGAGTTTTAAAATGTGTCAGTTATCAAATTTTACATACATCATCATAAGCGTGTATTAGAAATGAGGGAAATTTACTCCACAGATGGCTAGAATATTAACTCTGAAGCAATTAATCATAAATATTAATTAATATCTACTGCTTGTGTAAGTATACCTAAGGCCTTACACTAGATGTTAGCGGCGGGTAGAGCGACGGCGATTTCGGCGCCAGTTTACATGAGAGTAGACAACTTCGAAAAAACGCTAACAGACGAACCGAGTACGGTTTGCTTGTGTGCAAGCGCAGTGCCGTGCCGCCGCCGAAGCTACACTGCCGCCCTCTCTTGTATCCCGGCGCTGAAATCGCCGTCGCCCCGCTCGCCGCTGTCATCTAGTTTGAGGCCTAAGGGATTCATTACTCTCGTTCGTACAATTCTACCGAGCATATTGAGTATGACAAAACACGATTTCAATTTACTCTGTGTACTTATCGATATTAAACTAGTGGATGTCTTTGATAGCGGAGTGGTGTGTGCGAGTGCCGTGCTGAGATCACAGGTTCGAATCAAGTTGGACCAAATATTTGTGTCTTCTTCAAGTGTTTATTCTGGAATTTGGATGTTTTCTCTGCTTTAATCAGATTTGCTTTTATCTATTGCTCAATAGATCTTCAATATCACTGTACGATACTTACGGTGTGAAATAAGATCAGGTATGATTTGCTTTTAGGGTAAAAAATCTTTATTAAAAAAGGTTAGAAATCATTACTGGTATCTACTAACAGGGTTTTTTACGAGAAGAAAAATTCTCATGGATGCTATGCCGGACTCCTACTGACTATAAAACCTCACGTATCCTGCCCAACAGCCTACGATTGGGAGCCCCGGGTAAGCCATTGGAAGGATACTCCAGGACTCCCATACAAGAAACGTAATTTCAGTCAGGCTTTGATAAAGAACCCTCCGTGTCCACATCCGAATCGCACTTGGTCAATTTTTTTTTATTTATATTTGTACCTATGTAACCACCTTTAAAAACTATCATCTAAAACAAGTGAAAGAATCTCTATTAAGATTATTGCGTAGTCGAATATTTATTTGGGGTGAAGTGGGGTAATAGCGCCTATTTCTGCCAGCTGACTTCTATTATAGAAGTGGCAGAGATGTGCTGATTTCGTTGTTAGCCCATAAACTCTCACCAGTGGCTCCAAGCAGTTGTGATGCGCGCAGCGGCCACACCCCGGTAAACCGCGTCGGCTCGCGGACTAAACCTGATCGAGGGAGCTTGTCACCTCGGTGGCAAGTTTATTGCGGATCCCTCCCGCATAGCGCATAAAGTCTGATTTGGCGAGGAAGGCAACCCACCGTAGATATACAAAAGGGCTTGGTGGACTTGGCGATTCAGCAAGGCAAGGTGGATGGCCTAGGGCGGCGGTAGAGGGCGTACAGTTACCGTCGGCCAGACACATCATCCGACCTCTCCTCCAGTCGTAGCGGTCTTCCATTCCACTGGGTTCAGGAGGGGGAAGACGAGTGTGTGCGCCTGCGTTTGCGCGAACGCTTGCGCACCTACAAATATCCTGCGCACTTGACCGCTTCCGTATCTTGGACTCCGAATACGTGCGTGGTGTTCTCACGTGCCCTCAGTGTACACGAGAGTTCACCGCGAAGATTGGCTATATTAGTCATCTTCGAGCCCATCAGCGCCGAGCCGACTAGGAGTCGAAGTGATCGCCATGGCCGAAATCGGTCGGAGGCATCATCATCATCATCAGTCGAATATTTGTATGATGACCACCGAATCAACTGATTATGATACGATGGTCTACCTCGGCATTAAATGGGTTAAGGTTTTTTGCAAGATATGAAGACGACCTGGCAAAGGTCGCAGGGAGGAACTCGACAATTAAAATTTTACCCTTTGGGCACGGAACCGTAAAAACTTCCATATTTGCGGATCATACTAATTATTTGTCTAACTAGGGATTAAACCCGAGACCACGGCGGTGACATACACTAGTGAAAAAGATAAATCAAAAGTCAAACAGACTGACATTTCATAAACCAAAATTAATGTAAATTGTTACAAACGATGTTTTCCAGATCTCAAAAACAAATTCAGGGGTCAACAACTTTTTAATGTAAGATCGTGGCTTAGAATTACTGAACAACGTTATGACTTTAATAGCTGTATTTACAGTTTTAGACATTGTGTAGGGTCGTTGTTCCTTTTATTGAGGTTAGTGGCTATATAAATTAGTATTTGTGGACAATCTCACACAACATCATCCAGCCCAAATTAAGCTAATATAAAGCTTGTGCTGTTTAATAAGGCTTTGTATTTTCGAACAATTTCTGGCGTACCTTTTCTTTCTTTTTATTCGCTTTCCAAGTTATCGACGCCTGCATTTTCACTTTCATAGTTCATGAGACTTCTGACAGTGGACCTCAAGTTCCGGAGTCGTTTTTTTAAAAGGTATTACGTATGTTTGATACTAAGGTGGTGTACGAGCATACCGCCCTTTACCATACCTCATAGAAGTTTGCAACACTGCCAAATTGCCATGTTGAAATTGTTGTGTCTGAGGTACAGAAACACACTTAAATAGACGTGCCACAAATCTTAGTAAATAGGGTTCCGTTTTTACCTTCTGGACAAGAAAACCTAAAAAGTGACATTGCTCATTGAATATCAATAAAAATGTGTTAAGAAAAGTGACATCGTTCAATGCAATTCCCTTCATTGGACATTGGCCGTGGCCTCCCACGGGAGCCCTGTCCTAATAACGCGTAACACAGTTTGTGTAGCCGCTCGCCTGTTTGTTGATTGAATCTCGTTTAATTCAATCCACAGGTCTCTGCCGACGACAAGGTCAATGTGGGATTGATAATAAACTGGCGTTTTATCGTAATTATTCTTATGTTTCTGATGTACACAAACAAACGAAATTAGCATTTTTTGTAATACGAAGACGGCAGACAATCTTACAGCCCACCTGATGCAATGTTATCGTAACCTATGAACATTTTAATACCAAAGGCGATACACTCGCGCTGCTGACGCTGCAAGAACATTCTAATTTAAAAACAAAAATTTCAGGGGTCAATAACTTTTTAATGTAAAAATCGGAACTTTCCCGTTTTTACCCTTTTTAACCCTTTTGGTAAAAACGGCAAAACTAAAAGTGTGCTAAGAAAAGTGACATCGATCAATGCAATTCCCGTCATCGGACTTTGGCCGTGGCGTCCCGCAGGAGCCCTGTCCTATAAACATTTAATTATAACTAGCTGTGCCCGCGGCTTCGTCCACGTGGAATGTATAAAAAAGTAGCCTAAAATACTCCTTATTACATAAGCTATCTGCCAGTAAAAGTCCCGTCCAAATCGGTCTAGCCGTTTCGGAGATTAGCCGGAACACACAGACAGACAGACAGACAAAAATTTTAAAATTATGTATTTTGAAGCGGTTATTTTAATATTACAAACAGCCACTCCAATTTATTTATTTGTATAGATTATGCTTTAGACATGCACAAACAAAATAAAACTTTATTCTGCTGTTTCGTCATAGTCACAAAGCTGACATTTCTTTTGAGTAAGTGTCGGTTTATCTCACTATAAGTTTAATTTTTAAGTACCTAAGACGTAAAATTACAGTGTCTACAACTATAACAGTTACAGCCATACGAGTACTAAAATTAAATAAAACAATTATTCAAAGTTTTTAGGCTTTGCATCTTTATCACAAAAGAATAGAATATCAAGGATTAAAATGAGGACTGCGTTTGATGAAAGAATTTAATGATGTGAAAGATTATTAAAACTTCTTAAATGCAGGACAAAAAGAAAGTTTGAGCGCTGAATAAGTTTATTGAGCTTAACTTTTGTGGGAGAATTATTTTGTTCTGAAGTTTTTTTGTTAAGTTTTTTTTGTTCTTAAATAATGGTACAAACTGTCGATAGCAAAATATTTATTTTACTTATGGGGTCTCTAAGATTCACCGGAACTATTTTATGTTTAAATTCGATTCAGGTTTTAGGTACTATTTTAGATTTACAATATTTCATAAATTTTAGCTCATACTATAATATTACCGACTACGGTTTACGTAGTAACTATTTAGTAATCTATGCTACGGTGCTGAGGTTCTGGGTTCGGTTCTTATATTATATTAGCTTAATTTGCGCTAGGTGACGCTGTGTAAAAATGTCCAATTTTCTTTTCCAAACACCCCAAGAGTTTTTACAAGTTTTTGGGTTAAGGATTTTTTTATTCTGCATCTATCTTTTCTTCTTTTAATATCAAATTTGACAGCAGAATTTGTTCTTCTGAAGGTAATTATAAATTTACCTATTCATAATCCGTCACGTAATTCCCTTTCTCACTTTATATACTTAAATAAACAAAATAAAACCCATTACGGGAAGCTTTCAGAAGTTCCTCACAAACACTGTAACATCACAAAGGGATGTTTTGACGAGTCAGTTGCTTAAATCAGCTTTTCATGGTTCAAATTAAGTGGAATGCTGGATTTTTACATGAGTTATTTATGTTTTTCGGTGTTCTCCCCTAAAATGTTGTGTTTCTTAATTGTGTTTTCACCTGGCCTAGCCACGCCTCATAGCCAATAGTAACCAAAACTTTGAAAGTCAAACTGTGACTTATCAGTCCTAACAAAAATATAACCTTTCTAACGAGCAGAAACACAACTGTATCTAGTGGTTGTAATAACTAAAGAACTATGTCAGTAAAATGGATCGACACAAAACTGAATCGAGTGAAAATTGTTACGAGAATAAGGCCCTTTAATATTTTGCACGATCCGTCGCAGCCTCCGGGAGCACAAGATATTAATAATGATATTGGTTCTGATTTAATTTGAAGGCTTTTGTAGGCTTCATGATATTTCGGATAAATCTGGGATGAAGATACTCGTGGGAAGGCTTGTTCATTTAATATTCTTCGTCAAATCCCTATTGTAAAGGTTTCTGATTATTACATAGTGATTACATTTCGATTTATCTTGGCTTGGATTTCATTTCATTTATCAACAGCTTTATTGACTATTTGAATCAGTTATTTGAATCGCACGGTTTTAGCGAAGGCTTTCTCCATGGGACCGAATAAGCGTGGTGCCTTGGCAGGCGTTGTTCGGATTCAAAAAGGAGACCACCATAACCCAGTATTTCTTCAGAAGCGGCTTCCAGCCACTTGAGTTCTGCGCAAAATTGCAACATTTCATCAATAATTACGTCATTTAAAAATAAAAGGAATCTTTACATTTTGCGAGCACTTTAGTTTATTTGAGAGCTCCTTTGTGTCAAATTTCCAATATGATAAGAAGACAATGTCTGTAATTCTTCGTGTAAAGTGATAAACCTGTATGTAAGGTATGTAAGGTAATATTCCTTCCCAGTAACAAGAAATTGTTAAGTCCACAGAGAACCCATATAATTTGATTAAATGTAATCTAATTAGGGTTGTTGCTTGCAAATTGGAGATACACACTTCAGCAATATGTCACAGCCGTGGCAACATCCCTGATTACATAAGCTGATGTCAAATAGAACCTTTTTTAAATTTTGGGATATATTCTATGCTTTATGTAATAAAGCGTGGCTAAAACTCGTAGGCACAAACAGTATTAATTATAAAAAGTTGCCAGAGTGTTCAAATATATACCTACCATTATATACATTGCACCGGAAAATAATAAATACCCATGTCTTATCGGTTAAAATATAATCGCGTAAACCCCATAACTATTCCATTAAACAATAAAACGGGAGCACCACAAACTTTTTGTCAATACTCGTTTAGAAATAAGACATGTTATCTGAAGTTCCCCAAGATAGGTTTGTAAAAGTTTTTGTCACCAGCTAACTACACTACTAACATTTTTACCTCTCGAAGCCGAAATGGGCTCACATTTAGTTGAACGACGGCAAAGCCTGCTGAGTACATAGAAACTAAAGTAAATTCAATTTATATCAATGTAGTAAGGAAACTTTTTAGTTTGTTTTTCTAAGAAGTGACATCAAAGCTTTCCGTTTACTTGGTGTAACATGGTATTATATCAAAGTTCTTTATTTAATCGTGTACAAAATAGTCGCATTTTAAATCTAGCGGACGTCACACGGCTTCACCCGCGTAGCTCCCGTTCCAGTGGGAATATGAGAATAAAATATAGCCTATGTTACTCAGGGTGAATGGAACTTTCCAAAGATGAAAGATTGTTTGAAATCAGCGCTTTAGTTTTTGAGTTTATTCATTACAAACATTCCCACATTCAAATATTCACACACATAAAAATACAAATTTTAATTCTTTTTTTTTCTTATTTATAATATTAGTGTAGATCATGCTATTTTTCAACTTAAGCTATGGCTGGTTCTCAGATGGGTGACCGCTTTGTGACAATAATTCGAGGCACGTTAAGCCGTCAGTAATATGGCAGACATTAAGTCAAGCTAAAAGTCTTATGGACGACTCCTTTGATAAAATAAATAGCCTATGTGAACATACGTTAGTACTATAACGCCCTAGGCACACCTCCGCCGCGAAACCAGAACAGCGGAACCGCTGAATGAATTCCGCTGTGATCAAATGTGGATTGAACAGCGGAACTGGGCAACGGAACCTGACACGAGTTAGTCGATGTGACGCTATCGCAATTTTACCATATTATTTTTATTATCTGGATGACTTAATAAATACATAAAGGGTCTATTTCTGATGGCTTGAAGTAGTTTTTCCGTGAACTTCAAGTCCATTTACTGAAAAAATATTACTTTTGCCGTTCCGCTCTGTATTTCTGTCAATTTTGACAAACCGGCGCGTAGACAACGCGGCACCGCAATAACAAGGCGGCCGAAGCGTGGAGGTTTGACTGACGTAGGAGCAGATTGGCGAAACCGTGCAGTGAAAGAGATAGAAGATAGTTAAATCTGTGCATTAGAACAGGCGGTTTTGCTAGTGTTCCGCTCCTCCTACATGTGACAGAACTTGGCGAAATTACTGCGGTTCCGCTATCATGGTTTAGCGGCGGAGGTGTGCTAAGGACGTTAATTATTCTGTTGTGTAAACCGCTTGGATACATACATACATATGGATACATAACCGCTTGGATATTCTTAAAAAATCCTTCAGACTCGTGTCCGTGTCCACACCATTTACCATTACCACACTCGTGATAATATCTGGTACTCGTGGTCACAGCAATGTACTAGCACTGATTCACTGCAGTTGCTCGTGGTCACACTGGTGTGACTATAATGTAATACATGTTGCTTGTGATCCTACATATTAGTATGACAGACAAACATACGGCTCACCATATGTACTGGTGGTCACCGTAACCCGTCAACGCTCGCAACACAAGAGGCGCTACGCTACACTCACGATGCTAACCGTGGAAAAATGTTTTAAGACCCCTTTTGGAGAACCCCATACAGTACGCGTTTGGGAAAACCGAGGCAGGGAGATCATTCCACAATCTAATCTAAGCATAAAAACCCAGTAACTTCATTTAAGTAATTTTCATAAATACGTTAGACTGTTTACAACTAGCTTTAAATCTTTGAATCCAGTGAAATACCTAAGTTAATAAGCAAACTTGTAACATGGTTACCACTTCGCTTAACTAGATAACCTCGTGAATCCCGCTTTGGATGAAAACTTGAACTTTAAATTTGTTTACAAACGCTTAGCGGTAAACTTCTTTTGTAAGCTGCAGTTTGTAGTTATTCAAATATGGGTAAATGAATACAATCATTAAGTGTCTTTCTTACAAAAGTCTGTGAGTAAGTATACATGTTTGGACGTTTGTTAATCTTCACGCTTCAACAGCTGAACAGATCTGGTAGCAGTTTGGTACAGGGATAGAAGTCTTGGAATATCTTTATTAAGGCTACCTACATACTTTTATGAAGGAAAGAGGATTAGAAGGCCCTGTGGATGAAGCTGCGAGAATCATCTTTTAATAATTGAAATACGAAAGAGATTCTATGTTTGCTACTTTTTCACGCACGAAAAGCTGAACTTACTTAGCTCAAATTTGGCATAGGTATCGATTATGGAATGTAATAAACATGGGCTTTTTATTTTTTATTTTTGTAAGGTTAGGAAAATCCTACATGTATGCAATGCTGGACTCCTACCTACTAAAAACCAATCTTTTCCTACCTAATGCCAAAGGTTGGGAGCCCCGGATAAGCCCTGACCCCAGGATTAATTACACATGAGCTACGTTTAATTTCCGAATTAATGAAATTTTTGAAGTCGTCTATATCGGTCAAAAGGGTTTTCATAACTCTTCACCCTAAACGGTTATAATCTGATTCAAAGTGTATTATTTAGTAGAAGTCGTAGTCTGTAAACTAGTGTTATCTAAAACTAACTATTCCGGAAAATTACATTTTGACCCAACCGGGGTATTTTATTAGGGGCAAAGTATACCGACGTAATAAATTCAGTACCGTCCTTCGTTAGTGCGCTAATCTTTGGTTACTCGATTGGCAAAGTTTGCGGTTAGAGATTATTTAAGTTTGCCTGGATACACGGTGCTGAAATTTTAATGGAGTCATTATGGAGGATTAATGTAACCCTCATATTTGTCTTCGGGTTGTAATGTTCGGGTTTTGGGTAATGTGTTTATATTGAATCCGTGATATATTATGTGTTTAACATGCTTCTTGGATTTTCATTATTACCGCTTGGCTTTGTGGTAGAATTATGTAGTTCAATTTTAATATCTGTGGTAGAATCTGGTTATTAAGATATGACATTTACTCTGTGGTCTTGAAGTTATGACAAGTTATTTTGAAGAATACTAATTTTGCACAAAGAAGCACTCATGGCATCGGTTTTGTGTAATTCACAAAATTTTTGTTTTAAAGTTTGGGTGTTTTCTATAACAAAGCATTTCCATTTGGGAGTGATTCTGTGATTCAGAATCTACTAGTATGTCACACAGTTGGTCTCGATTGCTAGTAAAATGACAGTCGTTAAGCCAAGTTGAAGTCTGGTGAGTGGATCAAAAACTAAAGGTGAAATGTGGGTCTATAGTATGCCTCTACCTTTACGGGCATAAAGCTCTTTCCATATAAAAAAATAAGTATAATTAGACATACTCTTCTCAATCGCAAACCTTTTTTAGGGCAAAAATGTGTTTTTATCCAAACTATAATATTTTCAGTTGCTGATGATGAACATTAAAATATTCCCGAATTCCTAGTGTTACTTGTAATTTCATACCGGAAAGTACACTGCAAAAATACAATCATTAATATTTCCTGCAATAATATAAGCATTCATTTATATACCTAATTGGACGCGTTACTTTGTTTATGCCGACGTATTACTGAAACTGTTAGAAATTTAGACAGTTATAATTATAGCTTGATGAAGGTAGGGTTTTTTTTTATACCACTAGAGTGGCAGACAAGCATACGGCCCCCCAGATGTACCGCTGGTCACCGCAGCCTATGGACGTTTGCAACACCAGAGGCGCCACAAGCGCGCGGCCGACTCTTTAAAAACCTTCTAAGTCCCCCTTTGAAGAACTCCATACTGTAGGTGTCTGGGAAAACCGAAGCAGGGAGATCATTCCACAACCGAAGCGTACGCGGAAGAAAGCCTCTATTCGATCTCACAGTGCTCGAGCGCTCAGGACGCAACGTGTGAGGATGAACACCCTGTCTATGGCGAGCGGTGCGATGATAGAATGTAGCCGCAGGCATCATATCAAACAATTCTTCAGAGCACAAACCGTTGTACAGGCGGTAGAACACACACAGAGAAGCAAAGTCTCTCCTGTCACTAAGAGTTCCACACCACCTGCAAGTATGGGATCGTTGACAACTCTCATAGCTCGCCTTTGCACCGAGTCAAATGGACGAAGCTGGTATTCGGGTGCCCCCGCCCAGAGGTGACAGCAGTACTCCATTTGCGGACGCACTTGTGACTTATAGAGAAGCAGTGCTTGCGCCGCAGTAAAGTACCGCCGCGGCCTTCTGAGCACTCCCAGCTTCCTGGACGCCAGCTTGGCCTTGCCCTCCAAGTGACTGCGGAACTGCACATCACTGGAGATGTCAACACCAAGGATCCCTATACTTTCAGAGATGGTGAGAGATGTGCCCTGAAATTGTGGCGCCACAGTGAATAGGGTCTTTTTTGCGGTGAAAACACAAACTTGTGTCTTGGTAGGGTTGAATTGGCCAAGATTTTGTCGACCCCAATCGGACACTCTAGTGAGAGTAGCCTCGACTTCAGACACAAGTTGTTCACGACTTTCTTCCACTGCAACCCGAGAGATACCGGGACGGCCCGTGTAATAAGTGTCGCCCGTACTGTCGTCCGCATAACAATGAATGCCGTCAATAGACAACATGTCATTGATATGCAGCAGAAACAAAGTAGGGGACAACACTGAGCCTTGTGGTACTCCAGCGTTTATGGCCATGCAGTCAGAACAGCTACCGTCATCGACGGCCCTGATGCTTCTACCGGCCAGAAAGCTGGACACCCATCCGCATAAACTCTCGGGCAGTCCATAGGAGGGCAATCTCGTAAGAAGACCACGGTGCCAGACCCGGTCAAAGGCTTTCGAGATGTCGAGGCTCACTGCTAGAGCCTCACCCTTACTCTCGATAGCCGCCGCCCAGCGGTGTGTGAGGTACACAAGAAGATCGCCCGTCGACCACGACGCCGGGACTTGCTTCATGGAGTATGAAAGCGTGAAAAGACGTGTAAGTACCGGACACAACTCCGGACCACACCGCTTAAGTACCACCGCGGGAATGCCGGTAGGTTGGTTATGTAAATTTCAGGCTTTTAAACCTTAAATGTAAACAAGGATTGTATTTAGAACAAGAAAAATGATTGTGTTTTTGGTTGTTAGATTTGTTATTGGTGGTTTTAGTAAAAGTAAACAGACTTTCTCAGTGGATTAGTGGGAGTGTTGTGACTGTCTTTCTGAAGTCCCGGGTTCAAATCTCCAATAAAAATATTGTTTGTGTTATATGTGAAGTATGTACCTAATTAGAAATATAGAAGCATATTTATGGGATGTGTCTGTCCCATAGACAAGTATTATGGTAGCTCCATTGGGCATAGATGCTATGTAAAAATGTTAACAAAATTTTGAGACAATTTTTGGCCTCATGATGTGCCTCTTCACGCTCCACTTACTGAACCCGGGATTGTAATATCATTATCAACAAAAAATCTCAGTTCTGGCGAAGATACTTTCTACTGTGTAGGAGTGACACCATGCAACAAATAGGTAAGCCTTTTGTTGTTTTTTGGTACGGAACCCTCCGTGCGTGAGTCCGACTCGCACTTAGCCGGTTTTATTTCATTCTTTTGTCACAGAAGTGGTTTTAAGTAATGATTGATGGAAATGTCGCCAATGATTAATAACATGAAAGTGGAAGTTTGTGACGATGATTGATGAATATTTCCAATCTCAAAACTTTTTACCGAATTTCTGTAGTCACCTTTCTATTGAACGAATGTTGTTAGAAGTCCTTATAAAATGGATGGTGATGAGATCCACAATTGTTAGTTTTGGAGTTTGGATGATTTTTATGTATAATATGCATACCGTAAATCGTGAACCTTGGACCGTGGACGTAGACCGTGGACCGTGAACCGTAGACCGTGGTCTGTGAACCAAAATGCGGCAAAAGACATCTCAACAGTTTTGCTACCAATGTGATTTCACTGTGTTTGCTTTAAAGAAAATGAAATGATTGAACACGTGATCGTAAAAGTATTCGTTAAAATGTAAGAACGTACTCGAATACTTACATTTGCATATAACATAGTGGTCCCATTAAGTTGTATACGAATATAAAATTCACCACAATTCTCAGTGGAAGCATGTTACATGAAACACAGCTACAACGTGGAATAAATTAACAAGTATAGTTGGTTCGTGTTAAGAATGTAAAGAGTATTTATTTATAAGATTTTTATGTCTATAACATGCTAAGGAAACAAGTTCTCTGTCGAACCATAAAAACCTGGAACGACCTGTCAGCGCACGTGTTTCCCTCCTCTTACAATCCTGGGTTCTTCAAGCGGAGCGTGAAGAGGCACATCATAGGGCCGCCAACTTGAGGGCCGCTTTATAGTCTCACTGACTGGCACGGTGGCCCCCAATCGCTAGATGTCGCTGTGACTGCGCGGCGGCGGCATCATTTTGGCAAGATAATATAAAAAAAAAATACTTTGTTCGAAAAAACTTACCTAAAAATTTTGTGTGTATGAGGCATGACATGACAAGATCGGGTGACAAAGATTGCAGAAAATTCTGACACAAGCTATATAACCCAAGATACCTACTCTAGGCGAGGCCGCTGATAGTAGCTAAAGTCTGCCTGAAACCCCGGGCTTACCTACCGGCCATAGATTTATAGTAAGGCATTGTGTGGTTTTAGTTAGTAGAAATCCGGCATAGCATCCATTTAGGAATTTCACGCGATAAAAAAAAACAAAGTGCTATACTCTTTCAAGCTCTAAAAGCCAAACAAATCTGGCTGAAATTTGGTGAAGGGATAGATTATGGTCGGGATTATTACATAGGCTTTCTATGCCGAAAATAAGTTTTCATGCGAACAGTCGGAACGGGAACAAAGTTACCGGCAGGTGAAGCCGCGGGTGCCTTCTAGTCTGAAGACAAGTTTGAGAAAATTGAAAAGTGTGACGATTGAAACCAAGTTTGTCATTAAATAAATCCAATAGAAACTTGATGATGATTTGCTCCCACATGACCGATCTATCAGAGTTTATCCCCTGAGAATATTTTCTCTGCTTAGGTTTAAGTTTGGTGGATCAGATGAAACGATTTTCATTGTTTATGCGTTCGAAGTGTAATTATGATCTAAATAAGTAAATAGCCTTTGAGAATGCCAAAAGGCGAAACCGGTTAGGTATTACAATAATAAATGTTGTGGAACAGTACAAGTGAAGTTTTTCAATATGTGTAGCAGGTTCCATCAAGTGCCATCAATCAACAGTATCAATAATCTGAAACGATTTTATTTTCTGTGCCATATTTCATACAGATCAGTTCAGCCGTCAGAGCGTGGTTAAGAAATAAACATTTGAACATCCGAAGGTCTTCACAAATTTTTTACATTTTAATATTAGTAAGAAGTAGAATAACTGTGTCATATAAATGCCAAGACATAAATTAAAAGTAATTATATAATAATAAAACTAAACCTTGTTTCCAACACATATTATATACATATTTCTATTCTTCATACAGAATTCTGCTAATAGACGATCAAAATAAATATAACGACTAAAAATGTATAACTATTGGCACTAATATTGCACAAATTGTGTTCAAGATTTCTATTATACAGAACTTCACAACTTAACGGTAGACTGCATTCAATGAATTATGTGCTTAATCATTGGCCCAAGTTTTATCGCTATGAAAACAATAAGCTGATTCAAGCTACTGAGTACTATTGTCAGATAAATGAATGGTGCAATAAGTACATATTTAGACAGTTTCTTATATAAAACAAACCAAAAGTGCAGGTGGTAACTCCGGAGGCAAAAAGATCTCAACACTAAGTCGAGATTAAATTCACTCGTTTTAGATTTATTTTAGACTTTAAGCTACTAGCAGTTATTCTATTACCACCTTCTAATCGCTTAAAGAACTACGAAGCCTTCCCTTTTTCTTTAAGTCTACTACATTACTCATAAATAAGATGACTAAAAATATCTGCAAAGCGGCATTTCAAATATTTAGCGCCATTGGCGCCATTTCTATTGTTACACTTCGTACTTGCAGGTAGATATTGCCAGACTAGAAAAAAAGGTGATTAACTTGCTCTCAGGCTTTTTTTAGCTTACTGCCCACCCAATGGTTGGTTACTGTGTCCTACGAACGTTTGCAACGCTAGAGGCGAAGGTCGTGATTACTGTTGAAAATGTTCAAGCAGCGCATAAAGCTTTCAACTTGGTATAACGACTGTCATATTACTGATGGCCAGGACCAACTGCTAAATGTGCATACCGAAGCACGGAAATGCTCGCAAATAAATGTCGAAAAGTTGTCCACTGGGTGGCTGTTTTATGACAATCCAGGTATCCTTGGAATACTGCCAGAGATGTATAAAATCCTACTTTAAGTATCATGCCACATAGACCAATAAATTGTAATGGGAATCCAATATTTGGGAAATAGAACGATACTATCCCGTTTTATGTGAAATGTTTCTAGCTGAAGACATAACCTATAAAATGGCTATATTTTGACGTTGACTTTATTATTATTGGGTTATCTTTAAATAGGTACTTGTTACCGATTCCTATAATGGTTTTCTAGAACAAAAGTTGGTTTTTAATTTAGGGGCACGGCAGTGCCCCCAAGCCAAGTCGAACGCGAAGCAAACACTGCCTTACCATCCCTCACTGAAACCATTTCGCCGCATTTTCAGGCCCCTTTTTGAGAACCTCTGGATAAGACCAGAACGCAGTTATTTACTTCATTTAGTAAGCTATAATCACATACATAAAATCCAAAATTTCAAGTCTGTAGGTCATTTACTTCCGAAGTTAAGCGAAATAAAGTTTCGCATTTATGACACTCATTTACTCACTCATGATCATCTAAGAATAGAACTAGTACTTCCCATGAAGTCAGAGAGCTGAAATTTGGAACAGAGTTAGGATTTAATGGCCACATAAAGGGAAAACTATAAAAACTAGGATAATCGAAGATCTGGAGTACCTGGTGACGCTGATTAGAAAACACAAGAGCCCAAACAAAGTATTAAGATCGACATACAGCCTTTACAAAAAATATTCAACTTGGTGGGCCGCTTTATTTGATGTCAAAAATCGAAGGTCTGAAGTACCTGATGAAGAATCCTCGCCTGGTCTCAGTTATATTAGGGATATGGTAATGCCCCCTTCTACTATTGGTAGGTACATAAAAAAATCGACATCGGACACATCTTCTAATTTAATCTAGCCTATAGCGTCCCACTACTATGCCTCCCCTTCTGCTTTTAATACGCATATAAGTAAATAAAAATAAAGGAAAAATCTGGATAAGACTAGACGGGCTTTTATACTTACAAGTTTACAAGGAGAAATAGCCGAACGATTATCTTTATTCTACTCGACAAGGAAGATTTGTAATAATAAAAAAAAACTACTTCTAAAAAGAAAAAAACTGCGTCAAATAAGAAAATCTAATAAAATAAATCAATTATGCCCACTTTTCTACAAAAAGAAGTGAAATCCCACCAAAAACATTCTGTAAAAAACTAGCCAAGTCTCGATGGAGCTGCTTGTTTATCTCTTAAAAGTGATGAGATCTAGACAAAGTCGTGCCAAGTCTAAGGTTCCTTACTGCGATTTATTTATTATTATAGTTAATGTTGTGTGACTTGGCCGTTGAAGGGTACACAAGGGTACGCGAAACCAGGTGCTTCATGACGCCATTGCACCAATCTGTCGCCAGAACTACCCATTGACGATGGAAAATTGCCACTTGGAAAACATGGATTCGTTAACCAGTCAATTGTAGGCTTGATAAAGCTGCGTATTTCAATAATACTTATGTATGCCTTTTTATGCCTGAAACAAACAGTATAAAAAAATATTTTCAGTATAGACGGACTTCTAATCATTGATAGAAGTTCGTCTGTACGTCTATTTTATGTTAGATCGGTGGTCGATTTGACGCTCCAAAAAGAAGAGAACAGAATGCATGTGTTGCACAATCAACAACAGCCTAAAATGAGACAATAGCGTCAAATTACCAATACCAGTATGGGCTATTATCTCCCTTAACAAACATAGGTAGTTACAACAGATATTACAATACGTGTAAACAAAATTGACTTGTACACACTAAAGTATAAAGAATTTTCAACGGCCAAGTCACACAAAATTAACTGCTTAAGAAATTGCAGTAAGAAACCTTAGACTTGGCACGACTTTGTCTAGATCTCATTACTTTTTAGAGATAAACAAGCAGCTCCATCGAGACTTGGCTAGTTTTTTTACAGAATGTTTTTGAAAGGATTAATTTTACATTAATATCAGAAATAACTTCTATATATGGCGGAAAAGTTTCAGAAATGTTGCGTTCTTTGACTTATACCAAAGAAAATATAATAGTATAACATACAGATCGGCTACTCCCTGCCTCCCACTGAGTAAGCTTCTCCAACCCCCCACCAAAGTTGATGTGTCTATTGCCGTGCCAGTACTTGAGAGTGTCACTGCGTTGCATTACGTATTGAGTCCACGTCATAATTTCGAAATAATCTGGCCGACCGTCAAAATTCCGAATGCTCATTTCGCCGATGATGAATTGTACGAATGGTTGTATGGTCGACTGTTAAAACTCCGAATGGTCATTTCGCCGATGATCAGTTTTACGAATGATTGTATGGTGATATCGATGTTGGTTTTGGATGGTTATAAAAAAAATAACCACGAACGCTAAGGTGGGAGCTCCGCTCCGCTTCGCTCCCGCCTTAGCCTTCTAACCTAACCTATCCGAGTCGAGGTGTTAACCATAATAAGTGAATGGTTAACACCCCGACTCAGAGTACCCCGATACAATCATTCGTAAAACTGATCATCGGCGAAATGACCATTCAGAGTTTTTACATTCGACCTTACAACCATTCGTTGAATTGATCATCGGCGAAATGAGCGTTCGGAATTTTGACGGTCGGCCAGATTATTTCGAAATTATGACATGGACTGACATACATGAGATTGCGTTCTGTTCCTTATTATTTTGTTTCCATTGCTATTGACCCTAGTAAACTCACACACACATTGCGTGTAAATTAGTGTGGGTGAAAACGAACATTTTTGTATGGATTTTCCGCCCTGTAGTTTGCTAACCTAACCTTCTTTTGTGATCATCATAAGGGTGGAGATTTAAAAGCCTTGAATTATATACGAGGTACCTTGTACGAGTCGTGTACTAGTGATACATAGTGAACCCCTAGGAGAGGCTGCGGTGGTAGCCAAAGTCTGTCGTAGATCCTGAGACATCCATTGGAGGACTTACCCGTTGCACCCCGCGGTAGGCAGTGGTAGGGCAAGTGTTGTTTTAGTCGGTACGAGTCCGTCGTAGCATCCATGAAAGATTTCAGCCCAACATCAACATTTGAGCCATTGCCTGCCATGCGTACTCACATTACAAATAAGGCTTACTGACCTATATAACCAAAAATATACAGCTGAATAATAAGCATCCCTTTTAAGGTGTTAGAAATTAAATAAATTACATTTACGATCAAACAACACATCGAGGCGAATACTTCAGCAAAACACAGCGTGCGTGCGACCTCAATCCAGGAGGCCTGATCTTAGACATCCTGTCATTACAGAGCTCTTTGCGTTGAAATGGGTCTTGGTAGGTTTAATTTGGAGATTTTAGGGTTCTCTACCCAAAGGGAAGAGCTAAAATTTTCACGGATGTATAACAGATATCGAATCATAATGTGAAAATTACAGCTCAGCAGCTATCACGGTTTCTAAGATGCAGGCTCGTGACAAACAGACAGACGGGCGGTGAAGTCTCAGTAATAAGGGTTCCGTTTTTACTCTTTAGGCATGGAACCCTAGAAACTAATGATGTTGAGACATTTTATTTGTCTATGAGACCGACCTCATAAACGGACGGACGGGTAGTCACACTTAGATAACAACGAATAATAAATAAGGAAAAAGTATTTAAGGTGGCTCTCATACAACAAACGTTATTATTTGCCGTTTTTTGATACGGAACCCTCCATAGGAGTCCAACTCTAATTTGACCGGATTTATATCTGAAACGGTATGAGACACTCAGCCTGATATATTTCACAGCTCCGTTATTGTCGTACTTCATTTAGTTTTACTTGCACTACTGTTGGTCGTAGCTTTTAACTAATATGTGATCTTAGATTCTTGATGTTTTATAAATAACGATTATTACATACATACATTAGTCACGCCTTTATCCCCTAAGGGAATAGTATACGCCCACATTTCACATTATTGTTTTATGTCCCACGCAATAGGTGGTGAGTCTATTGCAGTGTTGAAATAGACAGACGCAGGTCGTAACGTCACGCAGCTTGCAATGATTTTTAGTACCTGTAAATGATTGAAGCACTTGTGGACCTGACTCGAGTGTTCTGTAAATGATCACTGCAGCAAGCAACATTCGCCATAGCCGGTTCTTGGATAAAGAACCACCACGTCCCGTCGCTTGCGTAAGGGTTTCCGTACTCACATTAAACTGTTGGCCCCGGTTGCCAGTATAATGGCAATTGTTAACCAAATTGAAGGCGTCTTAATAAATTTCAACAGCAGAGAGTCACAACCGGCGCATGTCTAAATCAACATGGCAATACGGATTACCACCTATTACGTGGGACATAAGCTAAAGATGAAATGTGGGCTTATAATTTCCTATGCCTCTGTCTATCCCTTCTCGTGCTGGTCTTCATGGTGTCCACGGCTCTATCCGTCCAGAATATTGTTCCTATTCATCCCATTATAAATCAGCTTATTTTCGATTTGGCTAAAACTACATGGTGCCAGGAGCCCTACGGCTAGGAGTCCCGGGTACTCCATTGGAAAGGTTATCCTTCCCAGGGCTTTCGTAAAACACCTTTACAAACTTTCACTTAGTACGGGCATGTATGAGAAAGAAACTTATTGGATTCGTAGTTACAGGCAAAGCCATGTGGCATAGCTAGTATACGATAACAAGTCCTCCATTTCAAACTAAAGTACAAAGCGGTATGTTTATAATGACTTGCTTGACTAGATACCACGTATATAGTCATATAGGAAACTAATATAGAACTTGCATAAGACTTGGTACAAGTTCTGATAGACAAACCTCAAGTATGTGAGAATGAACAGTGTGGAGCAGCCTTGTAGGGGAGTATTGGTTGATAGTTTGTTATAAACAGAATAGCAGACACGCGCAACCTTTTTTACGTTGCAGCTAGACTTTTCTGTACTATTCAACCTATGTAGGTATGTTATAGACATAGAATCTTTTCTGTTTAAATCTCTATCTATTGCTGAAAACTGCATTAAATTCCATTGAGCACTTCAAAATATCTAAGAGTGAATTATATAGAGCTGTTGTGGACAGGTGAAGCACAGACATGATGCAGTTTCAAACCTTTTTAGAAACGGAAGAGTACGGAAACGCTCGCAAATAAATGCCACAATGTGGTCACGTGGTGGTCAACCATCTCAGGACCTAGCACAGTGAATGTTGATTACTGCGTTAGTCGTTGTCCTGGGATATCCTTCCGAGGGCTTACCCGGGGCTCACAACCATAGGCTGTTGGGCGTTACGTGAGGTTTTTTATTCGGTAGGAGTCCGGCATAACATCCATGAGGATTTTCCCTCACGTATAAAAAAAAAATATTATTAGTCGTAGAATTAGCCGTTCACAGAACACTGAGTCCTTTCTTTCCTTCCTTATTTGTTAAGTTTATATAATAAGGTCTTAGTGACTGTAAATAATCACCATTTTTAGAAAAATAACGCGCTCTTAAATTTATACACATCTCTTTCATTAATATGCCTCTGTGGCGCAGTCGGTAGTGATACCGCCTGCGGCGCTGGAGGTCGTGGGTTCGATTCCCACTGGAGACAAATATTTGTGTGACCCATAAATGTTTGTCTCAAGAGTCTGGGTGTTTCTATGTATAATATGTATGTATTTAAAAGTATATAAGTATTAATATCCATGGTCTGATACCCATAACACAAGCAGGTTATTCCTAGCTTACTTTAGGATCAGATAGCGCTGTGTGAAAAGTCCGTGAATATTTATTTATTTATTTATATGTATTACGCTAAAATCAACACGAAGTAAGGTCAACAACACAATACTAGCTTAGTACCTATTGATAAATAAAATAACTTTTTTAATACAGTTGCTCAAAAAGTGGCGTATTACAGGGACGTATAGCGTTCGGGATGTGGGCTATTACACACTCGTGCTTTTTCTTTACCATTCACGCACTCGTGCGTTTTCTTTCCCAATTGTCAAAATAATGTCTGTGATTCATGCAGATATTTCTAAAAAAAGATACTAACTTGTTTCAAGATCAGATTAAAAGTAATTTTATTGAAATTTAAGCATAAATTAATATAAGTATCGACCAAATTAAATTTATAAATATAAAAAAGTTGGCTGTATGAAGTGCACTGCCATAGTCTCTGCTTAGGAAGGTATATATTCTTTTACGGGTGGCGCCATTTTGGATATTCAGGTTTATTGTGTTTTTATTATTTTATAAAATTGCTTCATTTTTTCGCAACTGTATTAAAAATAGTTGTTCAATACAACGTGTGGGACTGTTATTTAAACTCGTTCCGACTGTTTACCCTCGCCTTCGGCTCGGGTCAACACATGTCGTAACTCGTTGTAATACCAGACATCCCACACTTGTATCGAAAACTACTATTTTGAAGTTCAAAGAAGTAAGTAGGTACCTTCTGAACTTCATGTCACGGTAAATTAACTTGATTAAAAATATTTATTTTATGTGTCCATACCTATAGTACCTAATAGCAATTATCTTTGACTGAAACAGGTGTAGTGTCTCCCGAGTAAAATATTTTCATCTCTTCTAAAATTAGAGAAATCTTTATTTTTTCAGGGCTCATATTTTAACTTGATACCTTAACACGTTTTTAAGTTAAAGGGTCTTAACGATCAGATTTATGAACTTACGGACCACCACACAGTGATCCTAAAACGATTCCGTTTTTTCCTTTCGAGATACGGAACCCTAAATACCAATATTTTAACTAGGTATTCTAATAGTGTAACGACCGCCTGACTCAAAACGCCAGCCACCCAAAAAAAGGCCGACGTGAATCTCAGTGGATTTTTTCTGAGGCTTATTTACAAACATTTATTTTGACATTTTTTTTTTTTTTTTATATTCAGCTCGCCAAATTGACGTCGCCACCTGCCTGATGGTAAGAAAGCAGTGGCGCATCTAGCGATTGGGGGCCACTTTTTACAGTGGTCCTCAAGTTGGCGGCCCTGTAATGTGCCTCTTCACGCTCCTCTTGAAGAACCCGGGATTGTAAGATGAGGGAAAGACGTGTGCAAGCAGGTCGTTCCATGTTTTTATAGTTCGACAGAGGAACAATCTTTTGAAACGCTCGGTTCTGGCGAAGATTCTCTCCACTGTGTATGAGTGGCATCTCTGCCCGGCACGCGTTGTTCGGGATCGGAAAGGAGATGGTGGGATCAGGTTGAAGAGCTCTTCAGAACATTCGCCGTGATACATTCGATAGAAGGCAGCCAAGGACGCTATGGTTCTTCGCTGCGACAAAGGTTCGAGGCCTCCCGTCACCTCAGGACAACCAATTATTCGGATTGCACGTCTCTGCATAGCGTCAAGCGCGTCTAACAAGTACCTCGCGGAGTCATCCCAAAGGTGAGAACAGTACTCGACGCAGGGACGAATCTGCGTCTTGTACAGTAAACATCTCTGATGTGGCGTGAAATACCGTCTCACCTTATTCAGGATTCCCAGTTTCCGCGAGGCCAGACCAATACAGCTCTCTATGTAGTTTTTGTGATTGAGCTCACGCCGGACGTCTATACCGAGGATCTCCAGGTTGTCCTTTAGTGGAATTGTAATGCTCTGAAGAGAGGGCAGGGGTAGGAATGGGGACTTCTTAGCTGTAAACGCACACGCCTGTGTTTTTCTGGCATTGAACTCGACCAGGTTGTCTGAACCCCATTGGGCAATGCGGCCCAGGTGCAGATCGAGATCCGCCACGAGTTGTCGTCTCTTCTCATCCACGTCGCCTCGCCCTGCCGCTGGAAGGCCAGAATAGCTCCCATGAAGAGTACTGTCATCCGCATAACAATGAATGCACCCAAGGGACAGCATGTCATTGATATGCAGAAGAAAGAGAGTTAGGGACAATACCGAGCCCTGTGGTACTCCGGCATTTACCTGAAAAAAACAGGAAGCCTGACCATCACAGAGGACCCGAATCCGTCGCCCGTTCAGGAAGCTGGCCAACCAGCGGCACAACTGATGCGATAAACCATATGACGGCAGCTTGGAAAGAAGCGACGCATGCCATACCCTATCAAAGGCTTTCGCGATGTCTAGGCCAATAGCCAGAGATTCGCCGTGCCTCTCCATAGCCTCACCCCAGGTGTGCGTTATGTACGCTTGGAGGTCACCCGTTGATCGTTTCGGCCTAAAGCCATATTGGCGATCGTTAATTAACGAGTGATCCTCCAGATAGCGCATGAGCTGTTTGTTGATGATTAGCTCGAACACCTTGCAGATGACGGTGGTTACGGCTATGGGGCGATAGTTGGCTGGATCCGACCGATCCCCTTTCTTGGGGATCGGTTGGACATTCGCCTCCTTCCAAGCCTCCGGCACTTCTCCCGACGAATACGAAAGGCGATACAGGCGTGTTAGCGTTGGAGACAATTCAGCTGCACAATTCCTCAGCACCACGGCCGGAATGCCATCAGGACCACTGGCTTTCCGCGTGTCGAGTGACTGTAGCACCGCCCTCACATCGCACTGCCGGATTACAATTTCCGGCATCGTGGTTCCACAGTTGGCGATAGTGGGAGGTTGCTTGCCACAGTCATCGACCCGGGAATTAGCCGCAAAGAGCTTGGCCAGCATTTCCGCTTTCTCTTGGGCCTTGTGAGCCAGTGATCCGTCAGGATAGCGCAGCGGCGGCAGCGAGGACTTGCAAAAGTTGGCCTGCACGGCTTTGGCCAGTTGCCAGTATCCACGGCTGCCCGTCGGATGTGACGTGAGCTCCTGACCAAGCCGCGTGACGCGCTGGGCGTCCGCTCTCTTGAAGGCTCTCTTGCTGGACCTAGTGGCTCTGTTGTACGCTGCCTTGAGGCGGGCCACATTCGGGTCGCGCACAGCTCGAGCCCTGATCCAGGCGCGGTAAGCCGCCTGTTTTTGTTGAACAGCTACGGCACACTCACGCACGAACCAGGGGCGGGCTTTGCGGATGCTGGCGACATCAGTGTATGGAATGTAGTATTCCATACCTAATGTGATTTCACCAGCAACCGCAGAGGCGCTTTCCGATGAAGCCCTCCCTGCAAAGCAGCGCTGACTCCACGGAACGGCTTCAAAGTATTCTCGTAGTCCGTCCCAGTCTGCTGACGAGTAGTGCCACAGTCGTCGCGTCACCTCTACTGCCCTTGCAGGGGACGGTACCTGCAGGCGGGCAGGCACAACACAGTGGTCGGATGTACCCAGTGGGGCGCTAACCGTCACACTGTACTGTGCTGGATTACTCGTCAGCAGTAAGTCCAGCAGGGCGGGTTCATGGTCTGACCTGTCCGGTATGCGCGTAATCCCGCGTACCACCTGGGTCAGACCATGGGAGAGTGCGAACGCGTGGGTGGCCCGTCCCGCAGGATCTGTCTTGAGGGACCCCAACCACTCAATGTGGTGACCATTGAAGTCCCCCAGAAAAACCAACTCGGCGTTCGGGAACCGTACCTGCGCGTCATCAGCCCCCTCGCTGAGGTGCTGATACAGCCTCATCATCTCAGCTGTCCCTGTGTGGGATCGATAGACACACACGTAGATCTGACTCATGGAGCCGTGATCTACGTGCAGCCAAAGGACGGAGAGGGAAGGGTCCTCAAGGCAGCGCAGCCGGCGACAGCAAACATCCGCCCTAACGAACGCGCACACCCCGGCTTTTTCTCGAAATAGTTCCTCGATGATATAGCCGGGGTAACTAAGGTACGACTGATCGGCAGGGCGGAGTATTTGCGTCTCCGTTAGGAACATCACAGCTGGCCGTGCCGTCTCCAGATGGTGATGGACGACGTTGAGGTTGGCATGGATTCCGCGGATGTTAGCGAACTCCACCTCAAACAGTACGTTACTGGGAGTAGTAGCGGCCGCTGTGGTACCTGACATAATGAGATTATTTGTGCTAGACTGACAAGATTGCGCCCGATCGCTTGGACGTATGTTGATTATAATTCTTATGCATAATTCCAAACTATAATCTATCCTGGTACCAAAATTTCAGCCTGATCCATTCACTCTTTCAAAGGAGTAAGATGAGATTTCAACCATTTGGATAGACTCACATAAATACTGATTGAAAAGAATTGGTACTACCAAGTACTTATTCTTATACTAACAAATATTATCAATTAAGTCAGGGTTAGTGTCTTTTAAAAATACTTGTTTTAGGATAAATGTAATGTGATATTAAATAGCAGTAATGACTTACCAAAAAATAGATTTCACCCTACACGCACGGTGAATCCTTGAAATGCTAAGAACATGTTTCTTTTATTTTATTTTATAGTAGGTATCTGGTTCTCTATTTATACTCTCTGTATAGTCACACTGGTTTACTGCAACATGAAGCAAAGTTTTAAATAAATATTTCCGGTAAACCGCCATCAAACCACTTGCCAGTTCATCTCGCGACAGTGGGTGACGAGCCAATATTAAATTACACTCATTGCACTGAAATACGTAATTCAATTTATTCCATCTCTCGCCTCGCAAACGAATTTACTGCAATATCTCACTTTCGTATATTTCCTTTTTGTACATTTCAATCTTGAGAGCAACCATGACTTGACATAAGACCAATACTAAAGGTATACAAGTCAATTAAGTTAAAATTAAGACACCCTACTTCCAAGACTGAGACTAATATATTTATGAAAGAATACGGAAGACACGTCACATTATTATGCCTTGAATCTGAAACTGTGTTACAATTTTATTTTTGTCTAACAATTACTTCAGTCGCACAGTTCAAAAAAATATGCCAAATTGCCACCGCTTCGGCCTACTAGGAACGCGGTGTTTCGTAACTAGTTTCCATGAAGGCTTTTTTATTGAATACATATCGGTAGCACTAACGGCATTAATGCATTCTTAATATTCGTGATAAGAACCATCAAAATCCCTATGGGCCTTTTCCTTCCCCCTTCTCTAAATCTGTCGGCCGTTTATCGTTTCTCTAAACTCAAGATCATCGTATGTATGTATCGTTGTCAACCGCTATTGATAACAATACATCAACATATTCACATTGACCCAGGCCATAAGTGATGAGCTGTATGGCTATGGCTACCTGCTGTTTACTGTTTTAAATAAACTTGCGGATGTCACGTAGTTCCCGTTCCCGTGGGAATATGGGGAAAAAATATAGCCTATGTTAAACGAGAATATTGTAGCTTCCTAACAGCGAAAGAATTTTTCAAATCGGTTCATTAGTTTTCGAGCCTATTGTTTTCAAACAATTCATTAAATCTTTCTTCTTTATAATATTAGTAAAGATAAACACTACTGTGTTACGGATAAATATGTACATCATACATATTCAGAGTTTACGTAAACGCTGTGGATATCTTGATTAGACTTTAAATTGAAGTTTTTGTGCTCGAGAAAAACCATTTAATCTACGCCTGAAGCCAACGGAGGAAAAAGTTCACCGTGCGGAAGAGTAAACTAGCTGACCGACTTCGTTTGCGTCACATAAGAGAGAGAAAGAGAGAAGTGTTTTTATTTTGATAATAATTATTATACAATTTAAACCCCGTGCAATAAAGAGCTCTTCCAACTGAGCTACTAAACCGTACGTTACCGAATCACGTTTATCCCCTCGCGATTCCATACCATTTGCAAAAAAATCCAATCGCTAATAAAGCATCCACGAGGACCTGGCGCCACTCTGAACACTGCAAATTATGTTATTCCCAGAGAAAGAAAGATTTTTCTAGATTAATAGGTATCTTATTTATGTGTGTATGGTATATTTTGGGAAAGTTCGTTGCACAAATAAATACGTTACAAATTCAAACAACTGAAAAATCTAAACTTTGTATCCATTATCGACAATATCATTACAGCTTCACGGAAATTGGCATTTCACAACAAATGGAATGGGATTTCAGTAAAAACCTTTTCATAGAAGTAAAAGCTTTCAAAGTAACGAGGTATATTTATTATAAACTAGTTGTTGCCCGCGAACGCGAACGTGCTTCGGAAGGCACGTTAAGCCGTTGGTCCCGGTTGCCAGTAAATTGGCAGTTAAGCCAAGTTGAAGGCTTTATTTCAACAGCAGGCAGTCACAACCTGCGCCTGTCCATTTAAACACGGCAATACGGCTCACAACGTATTACGTGGGACAAATTATAAAAAGGTGAAATAAGGGTATATAATATGCCTCTGCCTACCCCTTCGGGGATAAAGGCGTGATGATGATTTGATTTGCTGCCCGCGACTTCGTACGTGTAAAATTTTTGTTATAATGCCAGTTTGTTTGCTCTCTGCTTAGCCCCTAGGATAATGTAGCGTGATAATATAAAACCTATTTGAAGACCCTACCCCTAGTTAATATTTGTGCAAAATTTAAATCAAATCTATTGAGTACTTCTCGAGATCCCTCCGGACAACTCAAAGCAAACAGACAAACAGACAAAAAATTTTTTAACAATATTTTGGGCTTCGGTATTTTATGTTGAACATCCAGCGAGTACATTTTTTTTAAATATTTCCAATGCACAGTTTTGACTTTTCTATCATTTTGTTATACGTATAGAATATAGAAGATGTCAATAAATTCGTTTATAAATTTAACATTGTTTATTATTGAACTTAATGAACTTTCTCGAATAAGTTTCACAGTATTTATATTTTATTATTTTAGAAGAAATAATATTATTTCCGTATTGTTTTTGTTGTTGGATTTCCGTGCGATCATATTTCTTGTAGTCACTACTGTAGCCGACATCTACGCGGACGGAGCCGCGGGCATCGACCAATAGATAGATTATTATAACTCACATAATAATAAATAAAATCAATCCCTGATGGCAGCCGTTTTCATTCGACGTTGACTTACGTGTAGAATACTAACTTAAATGGCTGTGTAAAATTTACACAAGTTATTGATCATGAAATTTGTATTGATCACATTTTATTTGTATTGATTACATTTTAAATATATTTTGGATTCTTTTATTACTAACTTCGCAGACAGCCCAGCAGACATGTGACACTGTGTAAGCGTTACCGTGCTTCGTTAGGCACGTTAAGAGGTCGGTCGTGGTTGTCAGTAACATGGCAATAGTTAAGCTAAATTAAAGGCCTTATAGTGACTTCAAAATTTTCAAAAGTGGGTCGTCATAACCTGCGCCTTTTTATTTCTACACTGTAGATTATTAGGCTTACTACCTATTACGTGGGAAAATAACTGAGTCTGAAATGTGGTAGAATACCTTCTATTCCTCTGCCTAAACTTTCGGGGAAAATGGCGTGACAATAATTTATGTATGTATGAATATGGTTATAGTCTTAGTCGTCAATTCTATTTACAATAGCATTATAATGTAAATTCTCTTTTTTGTTTCAGGTAACTGAAGATATTAATACCTTCTCCTATCCATTATTGGGTATCAGCAGGGGCACCACATAAAGGTAAGGTGGCTTGGATCCCGTTGATCGTGGCGCAAATCCTTATCTTATCAAGACTCCGTTGACCTTAGTGAGCATCCCTAATATAACCAATTTTTACTTTTAGTAATAGCTATTGTACATCAATGCTAATAATATACATTATGTGTATTTTATAGCATATCGTGTAGAAATTTTCATGAAGGCTATGTCGGACTCCTTCCGACTAAAACTATACGGTGTCCTAACATCTGCCTAGCGGGAAGATATGGCTTTGGAAGGTTAACCCGAGGGACATATTATAGACGTTATTAAAACACAATCACTTGTACAAAACTAAGTTTTGCCTTTGATAATGCTTTAAGTAAAGCGAAAGCGGTCAGATACTGTAAAAGTTAAAATTAAAATAGTGGAAAAGTACAAGTTATTGTGTTTTAATAATGTATTATAACTAGTTACATCAAGTGCCAACAATGAAGAGTATAAAAGTCATATTATACACATTTCATCATATTTATTTGGTCCTGGGATTCAACAGAAGCAGGTTGTGAATGTTTTCAATTTGATTTAACAACGGTCACGTTACAAATGGCTTAACGTGGACTCCCATCTCAGCACCAGCCATAGCGTTAGATGTTTACCACTGCAGAATATTACTTTAGCGAACCTAATAACGCCTAAGTAACGCTACCTAATATGAATCTCAAATATACGTTGGTCTGTAAATGTACAAGGTATTATTGGTTTAAACCCCTTCAATCTTATAGTTACTTCCAAAAAACAAGTAATTCAAAACAAAATAAAAAGGAATAACGGGTCGAGGGGCGTTGAATTGTCATAAATTTAACATTCGATTTATATTTTATGGTTCTTTTATTGCGTATCGTTTTATTAACGAGTTTAATGTTATGGCTGAAAGGAAATTTATGAAAAATTGTATGAAGGATGGAGGGATTGGGAAAAAGCGAGGTCCGTAATTTTATTGTTTGTTACATAAAGACTTTTAAAGGGTTTCAAAATTTAAAATAGATGTAGATAGGGATTACTTTATGTTTATTTTGCCAGCTATAAGTATCAATTTTGTCCCACACGATAAATGGTTAGTATGGACATGGTATTGTTGGTATTGGACAGGCGCAGATTCTGACTACCAGCTGTTGAAATTTTCCAGGCCGCCCTTACGGTCTTCATCTAAGCTAGACGTCTGCCATTTACCGGTGACCGGGACCAAAGGCATATCGTACCGTCTGAATTACGAAAACGATTTAAAAAAGAAATTTTATGAAGGGGTCACTCATCCGAGGACCAGCCATAGCCAAAGTTGCTAAGAACAGTGATAGTTTCCAGAACACTGAGACCGCGGGTCCACGAGCATTTCACTAAAAATTTCAAACAAGCAGTGAGGATTAACATAATATTATCTTCTTAGGGTTCCATACCCAAAGGGTAAGACCTGGACCCTAATATTACCGAGCTTTCACTGTCCGTCTGTCTGTCGAGACTGTATCTCATGAACGGTGATAGCTAGAAAGCTGAAACATTTCAGTGTGGGTACTTCCGATTGAATTTAAACCTAAATTGGTAGCACGAAATCCTTTGAGTAGCTGTACAAAGGATGATGACCTTTTATTTAGACATGTAACCTCCAAATCCCTTTACTGTTTTGGCGCTGTTAGGGCTCCAAGGATGTCCGGCGCCCGATAGATGTGCCGTCGTTGAGGTTGGAGACAATGAAAGACTTGTATGAAGTAGTAATCTGCGTTTACTGCTGTAAGTACTGGCTCACCGTTTGTACATTTACAGTAGAGTATATTTGCAGGATAAGATACAGTTATTCAGTAGTTTTTGCTTGGTTAATCATAACATTCTCTACTTCGTAGCGAGCGGGAAAAGTTCTGAGTTCTGACTAATGATTGACATAGACAACTGTCAAAATCTCCTTTTGGCGGTAGCTTAAGGCTAGCACGTTACTTAAGGCAGTGCTAGTGCCTGGTGTGATACGCCACACCACCCCCCTACGGAGAGAGACAGGTTAGTCTCTGAATAATTTAAACTTTACGCGCCTACCGGACCGTGTAGTATAGGGTTGCTGTATAGGGTCCGCTGGAGTCGTTGGGAGAGCTGCTGGTTTAGGTTGCAAAACGGGCGCAGGTGTGGGCGGAACGTTGGGCACAGGTGTGGTAGAAGGAGGGGGGATGTGTGAAAAATTATCTATATAAGCAGGTTTGATTCGAGCGACTGTGACCACAATGTTTTTACCTTTGATGACCAGGGTCACTGTTTTGCCATCGCTGGCGCGATCAATGACTTGGTAGGGGCCTGTATAAGGAGGTTGTAAAGGGCGCCTCACTGTGTCATCGCGGACAAAAACATGTGTCGCTGTTGCTAGGTCTTTGAAAATGAACGTTGATGGCTGGGAGTGTCGTGAAGCTGGGATAGGTCGTACAGTCGACATTTTGTGTCGGAGTTGAACAACAAGGTCTGCCGGATTGTCGAGTTTATCAGTTTGTTCGGCGGCTGGAGCGAGCAGTTCACCAGGCAAGCGAAGGGGTTCGCCGTATAGCATTTCAGCCGAGGCAGCCTTGAGGTCATCTTTGAACGCGGATCGCATGCCAAGAAGAACGAGAGGAAGCGCGAGGACCCAAGAGTCTTCGTGGCACATGAGAGCGGCCTTGAGTTGGCGATGGACGCGCTCTATCATGCCGTTTGCGCATGGGTGATATGCCGTGGTTCTGATTCTTCTGGCGGCGATGTGGCTGAGGAGGCGACGGAAAAGGTCAGACTCGAATTGGGCACCTTGATCTGTCGTGATGACAGTGGGTACGCCAAAACGGGGAATCCACTCTCGTGTGAAGGTGTCAGCGACCTCCTCGGCGTTCATTGATCTCATTGGCCAAACTTCGGGCCATCGAGTTGCTCTGTCAATGGCTGTCAGGCAGTAACGGAAGTCGTTACAGATTGCTAAAGGACCAACGATATCAATGTGGACATGTCTAAAGCGCCCAGATGGTAGGTCGAAATTACCGAGAGGAGCGGAGTTGTGACGTGAAACCTTAGCGCGTTGACACGCTACACAATTGCGGGCCCACTCTCGGCAGTCACGGTTGACGGAAGGCCAAACATAGCGCTCGGTTACGAGTCGGGTGGTTGCTCGGGAACCGGGGTGACTGAGGTTGTGCAGTTTGTTGAAGACTGCTCTTCTGAATTCAGGCGTCAAATAGGGTCGAGGTTTACCCGTGGAGACGTCGCAGGTTACTGAAATGTTTATGCCAGGTATCAAAACCTTGCTTAATTTGAGACTGCAGCCTTCGTTGTGCAGATTGGACAATTCCTGGTCAGTGTCCTGTGATTTTGCCAAGGCTTCATAGTCCTGTTCGAGTGCAATGGCGTCAACGCGTGACATTGCGTCGGCGACAACATAAAAGCTCTGTTTTCAACGTGATAAGAATCTGCTCTGCTCTCCGAGCCGGTCTGTGTGAACGGACCCTGAAAGAACCCTTATAGAGAAGCAGTGTTTGCGCCGCAGTAAAGTACCGCCGCGCCCTGTTGAGCACACCGAGCCTTTTGGACGCCAGCTTGGCCTTGTCCTCCAAATGACTGCGGAACTGAACGTCACTGGAGATGTCAACACCAAGGATCCCTATACTTTTAGAGATGGAAAGAGATGTGCCCTGGAATTGTAGCGCTACAGTAATTGGGGCTTTCATAGCGGTGAAGAAACACGCCTGTGTCTTGGAGGGGTTGAACTGGACAAGGTTTTGTCTACCCCAATCGGACACTCTAGTAAGAGTAGCCTCGATTTCAGACACAAGCTGTTCACGACTTTCTTCCACTGCGTCCCGAGAGATACCGGGGCGGCCTGTGTAACAAGTGTCCCCTGTACTGTCGTCTGCATAACAATGAATGCCGTCAATAGACAACATGTCATTGATATGCAGCAGAAACAGAGTAGGGGACAACACTGAGCCTTGCGGTACTCCAGCGTTAATGGCCATGCAGTCAGAACAGCTTCCGTCGACAACAGCCCTGATGCTTCTACCGGCCAAAAAGCTGGACACCCACCCGCATAATCTCTCGGTCAGTCCGTAGGTAGAATGCAACTCATCATATGAACAGGGCTAAACTCCCCACCTCGCCTCTACAAGGTCCTCGCCATTAGAATAGATCACCCCATTAGGAAATTCAATGTTATACTCTCCGAGCGAGGTTCTTTACTTTCATATTTTACTAAACCTATCTCACCATATTATAAGGAACCTTATGTTTTTGCATATTATATCCTGATTATGTAAAGACTGTTCCTATAAAAAAAATATTATACTTATTTTTAATTTCATTGATATATATTTATTTTAGGATGCGCGGATTTTATTATCTAAGTTAAATGAAAAAAATTACATCAAATACTACAGCTAAACAGTAATTACCCAAAACTAAAAGGGTAAAACCACAAACTAATTCAAACATGTGGGCTATAAATTCTGTATTTAATCTGTCATCTGCAATTTACCCTCTCAAAATTATCTCAAAAGGCAATTATTTACTTTGACAAATTTGTAATATGCTCTACCCTTTACAACGTTTGAGTTTTGCGTAATTAACTTTACGAATTTTCTTGCGATGAAGCTTCGAGATGAAAACGTAAGTCACTTGTGCCACTGTAAGCGAGTATTAAATCAGGTACTACATTTACTACCCAAAAACGCGGGATAGCACCCGAACCCCCCCTTAGGTGAGGCCGCAGTTGTAGCCGTAGGTCTGTTGGGAGTCCTGGGGTCATCCCTCCGAGGGCTTATCCGGGGCTCCCAACCGTAGGCTATTTGGGTAGGATACGTGTGGTTTTTAGTCAGTAGGAATTCGGCATAGTATCGCTGTAGGATTTTTCTCATGTTTAAAAAAGATGCTACATTCACACAATGTAATGTTTAAAAAAAAACCAGCCAAATGCGAGTCGGACTCGCGCGTGGAGGGTTTCGTACCAGCAATTTTTCGTATAAGCAAAAATTCACTTTTTTTAGAAGCCCCCCTTAATTTTTTATATTTTAACTAGCTGATGCGCGCGGCTTCGCGCGTGTGAGATTTGGTTCCCGTTCCCGCTTCTCGTGGGAACCTTTTCCCGGGATAAAATACTTTTTAGGCTACTGCCTATGTGTTATTCCGGACTATAATCTACCCCGGTTCCAAATTTCAGCCCGATCCGTTCAGCCGTTAGAGCGTGATTGAGTAACAAACATCCAAACATCTTCACAAACTTTCACATTTATAATATTAGTAGGAAGTAGGATATACGTTGTTATAGCGGCGACAGAAATACACCATCTGCAAAAAATTGAGCTCTCTATCAGGGTTCCTGAGATATATCGTAAGGACAGAAAGATGGACAGCAAAGTCTCAGCAATTGGATCCCGTTTTGACACTTTGGTATCGAAAAAAGTATCTGAAGTCTTTGAAGATTTCCATACGATGTACAAAGAAAAATATTTTTATTGTGATTATTCTATACATTCGGTACACCAATATAAACGCCATCAACTTTGCCAAAAGAGGCTCTCAATCTCGTAAAGATGCGCGTCATAACCATTCCAACTGCCAAAATATTTTAAAAAGATATTCCAAATTGAACGCTGTATTTGATGTCAGTGAAACCTAAACCCAATGGATATGAGATACGGGAATATATTTCTAAGTTATCCTAAATTTTCCAACCAATTTACGAAGTGGGTCATCGCAGTAAGTTGGCAAATATAAGTACATTTAAACAATCTTATAGCAAATACAATTCAGAAAATTTAATTAAAGTGCCTTCTTCTTTATCATAATAACTTACGTGCTTTTAGCCCCTCTGTATATATGAGTGCAGAGGGGCTCATGTCCAGATTTTGTCTGTAGTCTGTGTGTCTGTTTCATTAAACTACGTACTTCACTAGGTCACGCGGATCATCTGTTTGAAGTTCGAAATAAAACAAAAATGACATCGTCAATCGGATTGAACGTGAAAGTTCAATCCGATTGACGATGTCATTTTCCAACAAACGTGTTAAAGAGGGCAGTCTGGTGAGACCAATCTCACGACTTTCTTGTTTGCAACACAAACGAACGGTCATTCATCTCTGGCCTGGCTTTTTAGGGTTCCGTACCCAAAGGGTAAAAAGTGGGACCTATCACCGAGAGTCCGCCGTCCGCTTGTCTGTCTGTATGTCTCATGAACCGTGATAGCTAGACAGCTGAAATTTTCACAGACGATGTTTTTTAAATTGCCGCTATAACAACAAATACTAAAATCAGGAAAATAATAATATTTAAGTAAAGGGGGCTCCCATAAAACAAACGTCATAATTTGCTGTTTTTTTTTGTAACGGTGCCCTCTGAGTGCGGATACGACTCGCATTTTTGTAACCGCCAATAAAACAAATTAACCCCAATATTATTCTGTACCGTTGACAAAACAAGTACGTAAATTAAGTTCAATTCTCTTTCATATTTAAAGTAAATAATATCCGTTCGCTCTAAGTTTGTTTGTCGCTACTACTACGCCTCTACACCAGCCTCTACGCCAGCGGCAAACTTAGAGCGAACGGGCTATAATAGCCGTGACTTTAACTGTTGTTTTCATGACCATTAAGGTTTTGAATAACAGTCAAAGTAAAACACACCTTATTTTTACATGAGTAAAGTTGAAATTTGTGGAAGAAAAATGAAATTAAAACCTCTCGGGAAAAGATTGCCCTCGCAAATAGTATTGTGAAGAAGTATTTTATTTTGCAATAATGTGTTTTGATATTCTGGTCTTGGCCCCCTTGATATTTTTTCTGTTTTTGTAAATATTTGTTGTCATACCGGTAACAAACACCTACAGAAACACCTTATCTGTGAAAATATCAACTGTCACGGTTCATGAGATACAGCGTGCTGGCAGACAGATGGACAGACAGCGGAGTCTCAGTAATATTGACCCTTCAGGTACGGAACCTTTGAAATTTAAAGCGCTCGAAAATCCGATAGCTTAATGTTACTGCAATAATGTCAATTCCAAGACGGGTGATCATTTCCGCCATTTACAAGAATTTGCCATTTAAGCATTAATTCCAGTTGCCAGAAACATGATAAGTATTATTTACGCCGATTGGATGACCTTAAGAGCAACTTAGAACATTTCAACACGGTACTCCACCAACTGGGACAAAATAGATAATAGAGAAATGTGAACATAATTATAATCTCCGCTTAGCTAGACTATAATGTACCTATGTTTAGCGGAACTGACAAACACTTACTTATTTATAGGTACTAATAATATAAAGAAAAATTGTTTGATTGTTTGTTTGTTTCCATTGAATAGGCTCCTACATCTGATTTTTTTTCTATTACTGTTACTGGGACTGGGAAGCTACTCTATACCCGGGTTACAAAGGCAATATTTTACTCACGTGATCGGAACGAGAACTACGCGGATGAAACCGTGTGAAATCAGCTGGTTTCTCATATTAAGATAGAATTCTGCTTACATTTCGTAGAATTTGATTCCGGATTATGTTTACTGACGTTCAATATTCATACAATATTTTACTATTCAGTAGAAGCTAAATCATTTTCCGCTATTGGGGCCTTGAGCATATCCTAAACATGTACGTTTTATGTTGGCATACTAAAGTTTTGTGTAAAGAGTTTGCTGATTAATCTTAACGATATTTCCTAAATTTTTGTAAATATTTTGGTGCTCCGGGTTATTTTTATCGGAAACGCTCGTAATTATATATATTACTAGCTAACCCGGCAAACGTTGTTTTGCCATGAATATTAATTCTAGGATTTTTTATTTCAATAAAAATATCGCGATGGAAAAGTAGGGGTTGATCATAGAGGGTTGAAATTCAGGGTTGTTTGTATTTTCTAATGCTGTACTAAGCATAAAAAATATCTAAAAATTAAAAAAAATAGGGGTGGACTACCCGTTACATTTAGGGGGATGGAAACTAGATGTTGTCTGATTCTCAGACCTACCCAATGTGCACAGAAAATTTCATGAGAATCGGTCAAGCCGTTTCGAAGGAGCGATTCCGTGCTTTGAAAGGCGCGTCTCTACTGTCGTCAGTAACATGATAGCAAATCAAAAAATCTAAAAGCCAGGTGACAAAGAAGCCAGCAGTGCTACGAGGGGTTTTTATTATACCAATATTATGTAATGGAAGAACTCGTGAAATACATTTCTGACATTTTTTTTAAATATAAACATATAAAACACATTACTCAATCGCTTTTTAAAAAAGAATACGGTCCATATTTACAAAGAACCGGACACAGGGGTGACTCACTAACTTCATAACTGTCAAAATGACTTTGTACTGAAATTCGTTGAAACCAAAACAACTATGTACTAGGGCTGCCAACACAAAATGTAACTTCTTTTTCAGAGTCAAATAAAAGTGTCAGCATTTCTTTTTGAACTCTACATGATTTATTTTTTAGGGTTCCGTACACAAAGGGTAAAATCATCAGGTTATCTCATGAGTGATGATAGCTAAGTTTATATTATTATATATTTTTGTTGTCGCTATAGCAATATATTCTATATACAGAAAATAAAATCATTAAAGAATGTTTCATGAGATACAACTTGGCAACAGACAGACGGCCACGTAATAGACATCCATTTTTTCCTTTAAAGTGCGGAGCCCAGAAAACTCTCAAGACATTGGTTTAATACTTCCAAACTCACTTCCCGGTACAAATAGTTATTACATAAAGTACTTAACCTTTATCATTTAAACAATAAGTCTTTACTTAACATTATTCACTAACTTAGATCTTCTTAGCAGCACTAAAGTCTCGAAACTGGGGGTCAGCAACGAGCGAGGCGACGGCGATTGCGGCGAGAGCGCGGCCCACGAATACAAAAGAGTAGGCAACTTCGAACAAACGATAACAATCGTACCGAGCGCGGTTTGCTTGTGTGCGAGCGCAGCACGGCCTGAAACTGGAAATCAGCGGCGAGCAGGGCGACGGTGACAGCGGTGCGAGAGTGGCGCATCTAACGTAAGGAGTCTTAATGAAGTAAACTGGATGACGGGCGTAAGGGCAGTGTCACGTGATATGAGTCGGCATAGCGTCGTTCTTGTTTGTATTTAGATTCTTTTTATTAACAAAATTTACATAGTATTTACGTAGGTTTTAAATCGAACTTTATAAATTCTTAAAATATAATCAAAATTATCCAAAATCTACACTAAACACAACAATTCGTGGCTACGACACCAGCAATCAGGCCCCTGAGATCAAGTCCGGGCACAGGTCGCTGCCGCCGTTGCCCGCTCTCCGCTGCAACCATTTGAAGCCTACCTACCACCTTACTCAAAATTCAAAACTCTTGTACTCCCGGGCCATGCTCTCACCGCTGTCGCTATGTCGCTCCGCTTATCGCTGACATCCAGTTTGAGGCCTGAGGCCTTCGTCAAGTCGATAGCATCATAACAAAGATATAACTTTAATACAACTTTATGAACTTTCGCTGTACATAATCCCTTTCTACTGATTTATTCTACCAAGCTTTTATTAAGCTTCCACTGTGAGTGTCGGTTAGTTTATTATGAAATTTTGCGTGTTCAATTTAGTTTATTTTTAATTGTTTTTTTTTTGCCTTTATCCCCGAACGGTTAGGCAGAGGTATAATTATATGCCCACAATTCACCTTCTTAGAATTTGTCCCACGTAACAGGTATTAATTCGTATTGCCGTGTTGAAATAGATAAGTGTGGGCTGTGACTGGTAGCTGTTGAAATTTTTAAAACCGTCCATTATAATCTTCTACTGACTACCATTTTACTGGCTACCGGGATCAACGGTGTAGCATACTTTTTAAAATGCTACAAAGAGGTCACCCATTTGTGGACCAGCCACAATGCCAGTCGTTTACCATGTTCGTTTTTAGATCACTGAGTGAGCGCTTATTGAGGCAGTTAATATTATTCCAGTTAATATTATTCCTTAATATAAAATTCAAATGTGATGGGTAACCATTTTGCCTTTATGCATAGGTAAGGAAGAACATACACATTACATTTAACGATAGTAGTGTTTGCTCCGTGGTAGTGGTACTCAAATTTAACGGACAAAAATTCAATTTATGTATCGTACTTTTACTCAACAATATCACGAAAACAAACTGCAAAATTACCCTCATTTTGAAAAATAAAAGTAAAGGAGAAAATATGATATCTAAGTTTCAATCTTTGGCTCCCACCCAGACAGTCATTTTATAAAATTTGTCTGCTGAAACTCAAACTCTACTCCGATAGAATTTTGATATTAAGAAAAGTTGCGAATAAGCTTTTCTAATCAAAGTGTGTTGACACCAAGTTTCAGACTTAAAGATAAATTAGTCTGCTCAATAAAAGTTTTTTTTTAATATAGCTCCCCAAAGTGATGCCTGGCGCCTGACATAAAGCAAAAAGTCATAACACGGCTAGCGAAATGAAGAGGTATATCAATCAAATCAGCCTACTATACTAATCAAAGCTGTCCACTCCTGGACGTATGTCTCTCTCAGTTCCTTCCTTCCGCATCCAGTCCTTGCTAGTGACATGAACACGATTGAGCTCTTATTTAACTCTTCAGGGAATAGTTAAAGGGCGGCCATATGACACTCTTCTCTTACGATCTGGAATTATTTATTTATTTATTATTTATTTCTGTACACACTAGAATATAAAGAAAACAGTAAGAGGAAACACAGGCACAAATGGTACTGCTTATTTATAAAAGAAATATCTACCAGCAGACCGGCGAGAGGAGAGCGTGAAAAACAGAAAATATACAAAGGGGGAAGGTAATTATCTTCATGTTGAAAATAATTGCAGTTTAATGCTTCCTTGTAATGTGAAAATTGCACAAAAAATGTCTTTGTGTCTTAATAGGAACGATATAGATACGGTAATAAAACTGCGGTATAGCTTTTTCGGTAACAGTATATTATAAACTAGCTGTGCCCGCGGCTTTGTCCACGTGGAATGTAAAAAAAGTAGCCTAAGTTACTCCATATTACATAAGCTATCTGCCAGTGAAAGTCCTGTCCAAATCAGTCCAGCCGTTCCAGAGATTAGCCGAAACAAAGAGACAGACAGACAAAAGTTTTAAAAATATATATTTTGGTATGTGTACCGTATATACATTCATATGCATGTAGTAGAAAGCGGTTATTTTAATATTACAAACAGACACTCTAATTTTATTTATCTGTATGTATGTATAGATGGGAACAATTACATACAGGTATACTTTCTATCCAATGGTCCGATCTCGACGAGAGCCCAAAACGTAATTGCCGCAAAATCTGTGCCACGCACCACTGACAACTCTATTCCCGCCATTTGTACCTAACCGCCCAAAGTTGTCAGTGTTGCCGACACAATAAATACATTCTGATTTAGTCGATTATGCAAAATGTAACATTTGCACTATAAATCGTTATTATACTTAGCATTAAACATAATAATTAAGTAAACCTTACAATACGAGTATTTTAATCGATATCGTCATAGAACGACCTTCTCTTTGTGTAGGCCCAGAAAACTCTCAAGACATTGGTTTAATACTTCCAAACTCACTTCCCGGTACAAATAGTTATTACATAAAGTACTTAACCTTTATCATTTAAACAATAAGTCTTTACTTAACATTATTCACTAACTTAGATCTTCTTAGCAGCACTAAAGTCTCGAAACTGGGGGTCAGCAACGAGCGAGGCGACGGCGATTGCGGCGAGAGCGCGGCCCACGAATACAAAAGAGTAGGCAACTTCGAACAAACGATAACAATCGTACCGAGCGCGGTTTGCTTGTGTGCGAGCGCAGCACGGCCTGAAACTGGAAATCAGCGGCGAGCAGGGCGACGGTGACAGCGGTGCGAGAGTGGCGCATCTAACGTAAGGAGTCTTAATGAAGTAAACTGGATGACGGGCGTAAGGGCAGTGTCACGTGATATGAGTCGGCATAGCGTCGTTCTTGTTTGTATTTAGATTCTTTTTATTAACAAAATTTACATAGTATTTACGTAGGTTTTAAATCGAACTTTATAAATTCTTAAAATATAATCAAAATTATCCAAAATCTACACTAAACACAACAATTCGTGGCTACGACACCAGCAATCAGGCCCCTGAGATCAAGTCCGGGCACAGGTCGCTGCCGCCGTTGCCCGCTCTCCGCTGCAACCATTTGAAGCCTACCTACCACCTTACTCAAAATTCAAAACTCTTGTACTCCCGGGCCATGCTCTCACCGCTGTCGCTATGTCGCTCCGCTTATCGCTGACATCCAGTTTGAGGCCTGAGGCCTTCGTCAAGTCGATAGCATCATAACAAAGATATAACTTTAATACAACTTTATGAACTTTCGCTGTACATAATCCCTTTCTACTGATTTATTCTACCAAGCTTTTATTAAGCTTCCACTGTGAGTGTCGGTTAGTTTATTATGAAATTTTGCGTGTTCAATTTAGTTTATTTTTAATTGTTTTTTTTTTGCCTTTATCCCCGAACGGTTAGGCAGAGGTATAATTATATGCCCACAATTCACCTTCTTAGAATTTGTCCCACGTAACAGGTATTAATTCGTATTGCCGTGTTGAAATAGATAAGTGTGGGCTGTGACTGGTAGCTGTTGAAATTTTTAAAACCGTCCATTATAATCTTCTACTGACTACCATTTTACTGGCTACCGGGATCAACGGTGTAGCATACTTTTTAAAATGCTACAAAGAGGTCACCCATTTGTGGACCAGCCACAATGCCAGTCGTTTACCATGTTCGTTTTTAGATCACTGAGTGAGCGCTTATTGAGGCAGTTAATATTATTCCAGTTAATATTATTCCTTAATATAAAATTCAAATGTGATGGGTAACCATTTTGCCTTTATGCATAGGTAAGGAAGAACATACACATTACATTTAACGATAGTAGTGTTTGCTCCGTGGTAGTGGTACTCAAATTTAACGGACAAAAATTCAATTTATGTATCGTACTTTTACTCAACAATATCACGAAAACAAACTGCAAAATTACCCTCATTTTGAAAAATAAAAGTAAAGGAGAAAATATGATATCTAAGTTTCAATCTTTGGCTCCCACCCAGACAGTCATTTTATAAAATTTGTCTGCTGAAACTCAAACTCTACTCCGATAGAATTTTGATATTAAGAAAAGTTGCGAATAAGCTTTTCTAATCAAAGTGTGTTGACACCAAGTTTCAGACTTAAAGATAAATTAGTCTGCTCAATAAAAGTTTTTTTTTAATATAGCTCCCCAAAGTGATGCCTGGCGCCTGACATAAAGCAAAAAGTCATAACACGGCTAGCGAAATGAAGAGGTATATCAATCAAATCAGCCTACTATACTAATCAAAGCTGTCCACTGCTGGACGTATGTCTCTCTCAGTTCCTTCCTTCCGCATCCAGTCCTTGCTAGTGACATGAACACGATTGAGCTCTTATTTAACTCTTCAGGGAATAGTTAAAGGGCGGCCATATGACACTCTTCTCTTACGATCTGGAATTATTTATTTATTTATTATTTATTTCTGTACACACTAGAATATAAAGAAAACAGTAAGAGGAAACACAGGCACAAATGGTACTGCTTATTTATAAAAGAAATATCTACCAGCAGACCGGCGAGAGGAGAGCGTGAAAAACAGAAAATATACAAAGGGGGAAGGTAATTATCTTCATGTTGAAAATAATTGCAGTTTAATGCTTCCTTGTAATGTGAAAATTGCACAAAAAATGTCTTTGTGTCTTAATAGGAACGATATAGATACGGTAATAAAACTGCGGTATAGCTTTTTCGGTAACAGTATATTATAAACTAGCTGTGCCCGCGGCTTTGTCCACGTGGAATGTAAAAAAAGTAGCCTAAGTTACTCCATATTACATAAGCTATCTGCCAGTGAAAGTCCTGTCCAAATCAGTCCAGCCGTTCCAGAGATTAGCCGAAACAAAGAGACAGACAGACAAAAGTTTTAAAAATATATATTTTGGTATGTGTACCGTATATACATTCATATGCATGTAGTAGAAAGCGGTTATTTTAATATTACAAACAGACACTCTAATTTTATTTATCTGTATGTATGTATAGATGGGAACAATTACATACAGGTATACTTTCTATCCAATGGTCCGATCTCGACGAGAGCCCAAAACGTAATTGCCGCAAAATCTGTGCCACGCACCACTGACAACTCTATTCCCGCCATTTGTACCTAACCGCCCAAAGTTGTCAGTGTTGCCGACACAATAAATACATTCTGATTTAGTCGATTATGCAAAATGTAACATTTGCACTATAAATCGTTATTATATTTAGCATTAAACATAATAATTAAGTAAACCTTACAATACGAGTATTTTAATCGATATCGTCATAGAACGACCTTCTCTTTGTGTAGGCCCAGAAAACTCTCAAGACATTGGTTTAATACTTCCAAACTCACTTCCCGGTACAAATAGTTATTACATAAAGTACTTAACCTTTATCATTTAAACAATAAGTCTTTACTTAACATTATTCACTAACTTAGATCTTCTTAGCAGCACTAAAGTCTCGAAACTGGGGGTCAGCAACGAGCGAGGCGACGGCGATTGCGGCGAGAGCGCGGCCCACGAATACAAAAGAGTAGGCAACTTCGAACAAACGATAACAATCGTACCGAGCGCGGTTTGCTTGTGTGCGAGCGCAGCACGGCCTGAAACTGGAAATCAGCGGCGAGCAGGGCGACGGTGACAGCGGTGCGAGAGTGGCGCATCTAACGTAAGGAGTCTTAATGAAGTAAACTGGATGACGGGCGTAAGGGCAGTGTCACGTGATATGAGTCGGCATAGCGTCGTTCTTGTTTGTATTTAGATTCTTTTTATTAACAAAATTTACATAGTATTTACGTAGGTTTTAAATCGAACTTTATAAATTCTTAAAATATAATCAAAATTATCCAAAATCTACACTAAACACAACAATTCGTGGCTACGACACCAGCAATCAGGCCCCTGAGATCAAGTCCGGGCACAGGTCGCTGCCGCCGTTGCCCGCTCTCCGCTGCAACCATTTGAAGCCTACCTACCACCTTACTCAAAATTCAAAACTCTTGTACTCCCGGGCCATGCTCTCACCGCTGTCGCTATGTCGCTCCGCTTATCGCTGACATCCAGTTTGAGGCCTGAGGCCTTCGTCAAGTCGATAGCATCATAACAAAGATATAACTTTAATACAACTTTATGAACTTTCGCTGTACATAATCCCTTTCTACTGATTTATTCTACCAAGCTTTTATTAAGCTTCCACTGTGAGTGTCGGTTAGTTTATTATGAAATTTTGCGTGTTCAATTTAGTTTATTTTTAATTGTTTTTTTTTTGCCTTTATCCCCGAACGGTTAGGCAGAGGTATAATTATATGCCCACAATTCACCTTCTTAGAATTTGTCCCACGTAACAGGTATTAATTCGTATTGCCGTGTTGAAATAGATAAGTGTGGGCTGTGACTGGTAGCTGTTGAAATTTTTAAAACCGTCCATTATAATCTTCTACTGACTACCATTTTACTGGCTACCGGGATCAACGGTGTAGCATACTTTTTAAAATGCTACAAAGAGGTCACCCATTTGTGGACCAGCCACAATGCCAGTCGTTTACCATGTTCGTTTTTAGATCACTGAGTGAGCGCTTATTGAGGCAGTTAATATTATTCCAGTTAATATTATTCCTTAATATAAAATTCAAATGTGATGGGTAACCATTTTGCCTTTATGCATAGGTAAGGAAGAACATACACATTACATTTAACGATAGTAGTGTTTGCTCCGTGGTAGTGGTACTCAAATTTAACGGACAAAAATTCAATTTATGTATCGTACTTTTACTCAACAATATCACGAAAACAAACTGCAAAATTACCCTCATTTTGAAAAATAAAAGTAAAGGAGAAAATATGATATCTAAGTTTCAATCTTTGGCTCCCACCCAGACAGTCATTTTATAAAATTTGTCTGCTGAAACTCAAACTCTACTCCGATAGAATTTTGATATTAAGAAAAGTTGCGAATAAGCTTTTCTAATCAAAGTGTGTTGACACCAAGTTTCAGACTTAAAGATAAATTAGTCTGCTCAATAAAAGTTTTTTTTTAATATAGCTCCCCAAAGTGATGCCTGGCGCCTGACATAAAGCAAAAAGTCATAACACGGCTAGCGAAATGAAGAGGTATATCAATCAAATCAGCCTACTATACTAATCAAAGCTGTCCACTGCTGGACGTATGTCTCTCTCAGTTCCTTCCTTCCGCATCCAGTCCTTGCTAGTGACATGAACACGATTGAGCTCTTATTTAACTCTTCAGGGAATAGTTAAAGGGCGGCCATATGACACTCTTCTCTTACGATCTGGAATTATTTATTTATTTATTATTTATTTCTGTACACACTAGAATATAAAGAAAACAGTAAGAGGAAACACAGGCACAAATGGTACTGCTTATTTATAAAAGAAATATCTACCAGCAGACCGGCGAGAGGAGAGCGTGAAAAACAGAAAATATACAAAGGGGGAAGGTAATTATCTTCATGTTGAAAATAATTGCAGTTTAATGCTTCCTTGTAATGTGAAAATTGCACAAAAAATGTCTTTGTGTCTTAATAGGAACGATATAGATACGGTAATAAAACTGCGGTATAGCTTTTTCGGTAACAGTATATTATAAACTAGCTGTGCCCGCGGCTTTGTCCACGTGGAATGTAAAAAAAGTAGCCTAAGTTACTCCATATTACATAAGCTATCTGCCAGTGAAAGTCCTGTCCAAATCAGTCCAGCCGTTCCAGAGATTAGCCGAAACAAAGAGACAGACAGACAAAAGTTTTAAAAATATATATTTTGGTATGTGTACCGTATATACATTCATATGCATGTAGTAGAAAGCGGTTATTTTAATATTACAAACAGACACTCTAATTTTATTTATCTGTATGTATGTATAGATGGGAACAATTACATACAGGTATACTTTCTATCCAATGGTCCGATCTCGACGAGAGCCCAAAACGTAATTGCCGCAAAATCTGTGCCACGCACCACTGACAACTCTATTCCCGCCATTTGTACCTAACCGCCCAAAGTTGTCAGTGTTGCCGACACAATAAATACATTCTGATTTAGTCGATTATGCAAAATGTAACATTTGCACTATAAATCGTTATTATACTTAGCATTAAACATAATAATTAAGTAAACCTTACAATACGAGTATTTTAATCGATATCGTCATAGAACGACCTTCTCTTTGTGTAGGTAGAACAGTTTTTTCATCTCGTTTCTCTACAGGGTGGCAAACCTTAATGCAAGCGTAGATCGTCGTATAATTATAATCGTATTATCTATACATATAATAAAATGATAGAAAAGTCAAAACTGTACATTAGAAATATTTAAAAAAAAATACTCGCTGGGTGTTCAGCATAAGATACCGAAGCCGAAAATATAGTTAGAAAAATTTTTGTCTGTTTGTCTGTCTGCTTTGCTTTGTCCGAAAGGATCTCGAAAGGTACTCAATAGATTTGATTCAAATTTTGCACAAATATTACCTAGGGGTAGGGTCTTGAAATAGGCTATATATTATCATGCTACATATCCTAGGGGCTAAGCAGAGAGCAATCAAATTGGCATTGTAACAATTTTCACGCGTACGAAGTCGCGGGCAACAGCTAGTAATACAAATAAATGAAGACACGAGTGGATGAAGGAGATATAATAAAATTTGTAAAATTTGAGAAAATGGGTTTGAAATTTCGTTACTTGTAATTGAAATAAATCGCTTTTCGTTGTATTTATCTACAAAGTTATTTACCTAAAATATAGTGAATAAACACGTCTACTAATATGGAGTGGATTTTTTTTTAAAAAAGTGTAAGGATTTGTATTTATTAAAAAAAAACCGTACATAACCCCTTCATCCATCTCTTAAAATAGAAGTTGCATACGAAAATAAAAGATGAATGGGTCAACTACATAATCAATTCTTAATCTTACCCTAAAATAGTTTCATAATAATGCCGATATTCCGGTTTAACAAATTTTAACTGTTCTTTAATATTTGCTTTCTTTTTTTCTGAAATTATACCATATTTTTCTTGAACCCGTTTCACTACAAAGTCTTCTACTTGTCCTCTTTTTTAAATATATCTACTTTTCTAAACGGCGCCATCTCATCATAACTTTATTTCTATAAAAATGCACCGAATTCCTCTACCCTTATCCATTTAATACCATCCCTGAAATTTACCTTCTGCTTATTTTGCAAAACTCGTTCTATTGTTGTGTAGTATATTTTTCAACTAGGCTACTCTTATCTGTGAATGTTTTGCAAAGTTTGAACATGCTGCAGAATGTATTTGGTTTAGCGTTTTAGTTTGATAAAATAACTTTACTTAGTTTGTTGTTGTCTCGACCGATTTCGAACTGGAAGAGGTTAACAATTTGAGTTACGCGTTATTGTATGAATCCAATATTTTTCGAATCGGAGCTATGGATTACCTAGCTTTTTTTTATAAATAGCTGTGACTTTCAATTTTGGACGCGATGAATTTCGACAAACTAAACCCCGCAGAGACGTAATCTATATATATAAAAACAAGAACTGACTGACTGACGATCAACGCACAGCATGAAATTTTGCACAAATGCTCCTTAAGTAGCGTAGGCGAGCAATAAGCAGGGATTTTTGAAAATTCCACCCTCAAGGGGGTAAACAAGGGTTGCAAAGTTTGTATGGGAGTAGTCCCAGCAGTCCGATTCCTTGGTCCGTCCATCTTTTTCAAATTTGGCATAAAACATCTTTAACCGAATTGATGGGAGACGTGTATTTTATTTTATTGAAATTTATCATTTAACATGTGTTTTAAATGGGTTAGAAAAAAAAATTGTGGGCATTTGCCTCATAGTTCATATTGATACTCCGTAGTCGAAACTTTTTTTTGACACATGACAGCTGAATTTTGTAGGTAATTAAAATTATGGTCTTATTTTTGATAAACGTCAAAACATTTCAAATTGTATTAAGTAATTTTACTAAATCTGTGTATTTTATTTATGCGTATATTTCTTTCAATAAGCGAAATTGCCTTCATATTATTTTGTATGTCAAAATACAGTTGTGAGATGAAAACCTGAACATGGCTGGCCAGGAATTATGGAAGAATAAGTTACTAGATAAGGTGTACTGTACACAGTTCATCCGATTAACAAAGAGTAGGTATTACCATCTTCGCTTACTCTTATATTTTGTACAGGGATAGCCAATTAGATGAATATAAACAATCAGAGTCATTATAGATGAACAAATTAGCAGATGAAATATACAGTAAATGTCTGGTCACAATAGGAGAAACTGTACTTATTAGCATTTTGTAAACAAAGTATTATGTATTAGCACAAAAACAGTAAGAGGACAAAGCTTGCAGCCTCTTGAATTAGGAATGGGACGATCGGAAACTGATAAAATATTATTTTTGTGACTTTCCGTTCGTCCCCTTCGGGGGATAAAGTCGAGGGGACGAACGGGAATACACTAGACATCATCAATTTTTACAAATACCGATATCCATTTAGTTCGCTCAAAGTAACACGTATTTTGATTTAGTTTATTAAAAATCATATCTACGAGTATACATATAAAAACAGAAAACTGCGGAAGGAAACGGCCGAATAAGTTCTGATTTTCTGAAGCGGCCACCGCGACTCGGTCTACCCAACAGATGGACGGAGGACAAAGAGGTCGCAGGCTGGATACGAAAGACGCATGACGTAAATTAGGAGAGGCCTACGTCCAGGAGCGTACGTGCTGATTTGATAGAATTATATAAAAACAAAAACTGACTAACTGATCGATCTAGAACCTTGAAGTTAAAAATGGCGTAGGTGCGCATGAAGAAACGATTTTTAGAGTTCGTACCCCGTAAATCCTACATACATGCTATACGACTCCTACCGACCAAAAGCCACAAAGTATCCTACCTAATAGCCTACGATTGGGAGCCCCAGATAAGTCCTCGGAAGGGTATCCCTGGACTCCCAACAGACCTTCGGCTAACATTGCGGCCTGGGTGTTTTTCAGCTTCTTCGGGGCGTGCTTGAATCCCTCACAGTCTGGGTTCGTACCCTATTCACGAGACTTCGCTGTCCGTCTATCTGTACGTCATGAGGCTGTATCTCAGGAATCGTGATAGCTAGAGAGCTGCAAAATTCAGATGATATATTTCTACCATGCGATAAGAACGGGGAATCTTCCTATATCTCTTTCTCTCTTACGCAAACGAAGTTGCGCGGGTCAGCTAGTGTTGAATAATCCTTTCACTGAATCGCTACGTTATAAAAGTATTTTAACCCTAAAATATCAAGTTCTTGGGTGTAAGTCTTAAAAAGTTTTTAAGTGTAAGGATTTTGGCTGGTCGTTGAAAAGGGAGTCAACCACCGGAAATATTATTTTATCAGATTTTTGAACTACAGAGCTTGAGGCGCTACAGAGATTTCAGTCACGTAGCTTTTCATTTTATCTTTTTAAATAAATCATCCCTTAACCCTTCAACACACTAAAAAAATATATCGAAAATCGGTAATCACGCGGACCTAGCTCCACCACCCTAAAAATGAAAAAAGATTTCCCATTTCCCAAAAAAAAATTTTTATCTCACTTACCAGACCAAATTTTTCAATTCTGCAAACAGCAACCGGATTATTGATAAATTGTTTATTTTACTGTGTATAATAATAAACAATAATGAAAACACATTATTTATAATAAAAAAACAAAACACACACGCACACTTGCACTTGGTACACACGCACTCAACAAAAAAAACATTGATTACTCTACCACCACACCATATTTTACGATCCTGTAAACACCAACCGGATTATTGATATATTGTTTATTTTACTGTGTATAATAATAAATAATAATGCAAACACATTATTTATAATAAAAACACGAAACACACACGTACTACACAAACGCACGCCATCCATGCGCAATCCACTCTCAACTTCAACTGTTCGATTTTTGTAAATAATTCTGGCCCATTGACGTCATTTTATAAGATTCCAAAAACAAGAAAATGTTATAAACTACACATGCAATAAACCTGTTCATAGAAAAGTAGGACGTAAGAAGGCTAAATTTAAGTTTAAAGTCGTCTGGGTAGGTGCGGCGACCGGTCGCCGCGCGGGGCTTTACGGAAAAACTTGATTATTATGCGCGGCGACCGGTCGCCGCGAGGAGCTCTAAGAAAATTATAGTTTCAAGCCTCGTACTGCTCCGTACTAAATATTTTCATCTTCGCTACAGTACCTAAATAAATATGGCGCTTCTCCTTCCAATATTTACGAGATTAGCGCCGATGAAACTGTAATGGCGATTAAAACTTTGCTGATGTCGCAGAACGTTGTCCTTTATTAAGGGTAGATTGAACATTTTTTGTTTACTTGCAGTTTTTTGTATTTTTATGGCCTAAAAGGTAGTGCTTTTCCACCCGAGATGTCCTATGCTACGTTGCTATGGAAGCGTTTGAATTCCACCAATCATATGCGTCGGTCACAATTTGAACACATTTAACAGTATTGTGATTGGACCAATGAATGTGATTGGTGGATATCAAACGTAGTGTAGTGGAAAGGCAATTAAAAGCCTTGATGAAACAGAGCGAGTTTACAGGCTGAGACTACAATCCAGTGGGTTTACGAGCAGCTTGTAAACTGACTCCGTATCATCGAGCTTTTCTAAACTTTGCTCTTGACTATCCCACTGTAAATCACTAGCTTATCAACTTACCTGGATGATATAGACTAAATTTTATTCCCATATTTCCACGGGAACAGGAACCACACGACCAAAACCGCGTGACATCCGCCAGTATAAAATTAACATAAAGAATTTGATAGCATAGTGGTAGAAATAGTTTTACTTCACATTAATATTCAACACTCCTCTGTAAACACAGATGTTCGGAATAACGCACTTTACATAATACCTACACGATAAAATTTGCACCAAAATTTTGGAACTTTGGAATGAGGTTAAGTACCTACATGCATAGAGTTGGCAAATTTATTGCTGCATACTGATTGCAAAATTTTTTTCAAGCTTGTCGTATTGGATAAATGTGCAATAAATTTGCAGTCAGTAATTGCAATAAAAAATATTGATGATAATTGAGTTAGAGTGACTTACATCTAAAACTAATTAATGTGAAATATTCTACAAGTGCAAGCCTAGCCTGAGCATCGCACGGAAAGTTCAAAATAAATTATAAAACGCAGAATATTTTCGTTTTATAAGTAATTAATTCCTACGCAAATTTCACTCAGTATTCATAGATCTGAAACAACAGAAATTTTACAGCTGTGGGTCAGTGTTGATGCCCGCTAGTTTAGCTATCTCTAAACAAAAACTGTGTTAAGCATTGTACTAAACGGATAGATCTAAGATAGATTACCGTTTGTGGCAATTTCATTTATAATTATTAGTTCCTGTACCTAACGGTATGCAAAGTTGTTGGTTCCTACCAAAAATAACAAAGTAGTCGGTAAGTCAAGTTAAGTATCTTAAGGAAAACTTGAAAATTTCAACAGCGCCGGTAACAATAACCTGCCCCTTCCCGTTTCAATGGGCTCATCATATTCATTCAATGCGACAATAGGCTCACGATCTGCTGCGTGAGACAAACAATGAGCCAGTGAGGCTACGGGCGCTTCATTATAAAATACCTTTACGAAATTTCAAGATAATCAATACCTCTCTGCGTTGATAAAGCACAAGTAGTCTGATTCATATAAAATAGTACCTACATAGCTTTACCGCACAGTTTTTCCTGTAATATACTGGCTGTTTAAGTTCTAAAATATAGTTTGTTTTAAAAGTATGCGAAACATCGTTCAGCACGATCCGTTCTGTTATTACCCTAACCTCTAAACACAAGTTATAATTTTATCACCCCACAGATCTAAATACAACTTTTCTTATTCCATAATCGAATAAATTTACTGCCTCGATGACGCATTCGTTAGTGTTACCGCCTGCTGAGCTGATGTCCCGAGTTCGATTCCTAGGTTGGTCCAAATATTTTTGTGAACGACGAAATACTTGTTACGGAGTTTGTTTGTTTTCTATGTACAATATTTATGTATTGAGAAATATATAAGTATGTCTGACAGTCGTCTAGATCCCATAGCACAAGATTATTTTATCTTAATATGGGCTAGACGATGTTGTGTGAACGTTCACAAAAAAGAAATCAACGCTTTTTCTTACTTACTTTAATGTATTTAAGTAATATCTCAATCTTACTAATGTTATAAATGTATTTTTTTTTAATTATGTTTGAATGGATGTTTGTTACTCTTTCACACACATTCGTTAGAACGAATGAATGGACATGCTTGATATTTGTTAAGGGGCTAGTTAGACTATAGCCTGGAATAACACATAGCCACTTTTTATTTCCAGAATAAGTTCCCATGGGATATTGAACGGGAATAAAATTCCACATAGGTGGAGTTGCGAGCATTATCTTGTATATTATAAAGAGATTCGTAGATTAGTTCTATCGAACACTTTTTATATCCAATTGTTCACAGACCAGGTACGTTAATTTTCAAAAAAACACCTGATTCCATTAGCTATATCAAGGTTGTCTGCCCAAGGTCGTTTTTAGTAACAGAAAACTAATTATACTTTTGTTTACGAGTGATGTAGAACATCTTGTTATCAAATAATAAATATTTTCTTTAAAACTTTTTGCAGATGTTTACGTTTGAAAATAGATTGGCTAAAGTTTGCATTACTATAAGGTGAAATGTGGGCGTAATATGCCTCTGCCTGCTCCTTCGGGTATAGAATCGTGACTATATGCAGATATTTTGAACTGCTTTGGTAGCACAATTGTATACGACTGCCGTTTCCGTGCCTTCCTTAATAACGAGCTAAGTATACCTATAATCCAAAGAATTTTTCAAACCGATAACTAATTACTGAGATTAACATGTTCATACAAACAAACTCTATAATATATTTGTACAGATGATATCGAAAATTTGGAAAAATAATAGAACACCTGCATTGCATTAATTTTAAAGTACTGGTAAATAAAAATTAAAACGCTAATTATGTCCAATGAAATCGGAAATTAACTGTGGCGCTGCAAAACCTTTCAAATTCAGTAATTAGCAAAGTGGCCGTTGAATTTGATTTATTTTAATACTCTAATTCAATTGTTCATCAATATAGTTAGACTGACCATCACGAGATCACTTTAATTGTTTCCTTTTATGTTTATCAAATTGTCTAGATCCTGTAGTACATGCGTAAATAAGCTTATTATAAGCCCGGCGGCACAGTGTCAAAAAAATATCTCCCAATTATTTTATCATTAAGGTTGCAGAGAAGCATACGGCCCACCTTATCGTTTGTAAACATTCATTGGGTACATTGACCCTTTTTTTTAACCTGAGAGAAAATCCATCATGGATTCAATGCCGGACTCCTACCGACTAAAAAACCTCACGTATGGTTGGGAGCCCCGGGGAAGCCCTTGGAAGGATGTCCCAGGGCTCACAACAGACCACGGCCTCGCCTAGGGGGTGGTTCCGGTGCTATTACGCGTCTTTGGGGGGTTTTGGGTGTGATCCCGCTTCTATAGGGGGGAGGGTTCCTGAATCTCTCACGTCACGCTGCCGTCATGGGCCTGCTTCTATAATCTGTAAGGACGGTAAGCAGCCCTCTCACCGTCCTCAGGCCTTCGGACATGGAGGCCGATAGTCTCCTGCGAAGACACGTCGGCGGCGTCTGAGCCGCCGACTGCGAAACTCGGGTGGGACCCCTTTTGCAACCGCAAAAGGGGTCCCACCCGAAAGGTCCATACTTAAAGAACTATGGACCTTTACAACACAGAACCTGAGACGCTTCACTCATGCTTCCAAAATATATCAATTTAAAATCCACAATTAACTAATAAATTCCTTTCAAAACTCGAACTTCACAAACTTTTTACAATTTCACAGTCTAATTCCGTTTAACCCGGGTATTTGCATTTCGGAGATAAACGTACGTTACATTCACCAGTAAACAAAATTTACGAGGTCTGCAGAAGAAACTGCGTTGAAATATTTACTGTCCGTCTGTCTTTCAGTGAGCTCATAAAACCGAATTTAAAAAACTCGCTAAAAAATTATAGATAGAATTGCAGTAAGGCTACGATCTGAGAACAACTTTCCTATAAGCTGAGCAGAGTGATACTAATAAAATGCAATCACATCGCTTTAATGTTTTTTGGAGTTCGTACCCAAAGGTTTAAAACGGAACCCTATAACTGAGACTCTGCTGCCTGTCGGTCGCCATTCTCTATTTACTGAACTGTGATATTGAAGTTTCCACAGATGATAAAGTATTTTTGTTACCGCTGTCAATAACGATAGGTACTAAAAACAGAACAGGGCCCCATTCAACAACCGTGATTTTCAGCTATTTTCTGGTACGGAATCCTCGCTGTGTAAGTCTGTATCACAGTTGGCCGTTTTTAGGGTTTCGTAGCCAAATGGCAAAAACGGAACCCTTATAGATTCGTCATGTCTGTCTGTCCGTCTGTCTGTCCGTCCGTGTGTCACAGCCACTTTTCTCCGAAACTATAAGGCCTATGCTATTGAAACTTGGTAACTAGATGTATTCTGTGAACCGCATTAAGATTCTTAAATAAAACTAGAAAAAACGCAGTAAATTTTGGGGGTCCCCATACTCAGAACTGAAACTCAAAAGTTTTTTTTTTCATCAAACCCATACGTGTGGGGTCTCTATAGATAGGTCTTTAAAAATGCTATTGAGGTTTTTAACATCATTTTTTCATAAAGTGAATAGTTTGCGCAAGAGACACTTCCAAAGTGGAAAAATGTGTCCCCCCCCCCCCCCCTCTAACTTCTAAACTAAGAGAACGATAAATCTAAAAAGAATATATGATGAAAATCACTACCACTGCGAACGTGTTAAAACATCAATCAAAGTTACAACGAACGACAAGAACTTTGATATTATGTTACTTGCTGCTACGAAACCCTTCATGGGGGAGTCCAACTCGCACTTGGCCGGTTTTTATTTCAGGATTCCGTACTTAAAGGGTAAAATTGAGACCCTATTACTGAGATTCCACACTCTATCTGTCTTCAGGTTGTATCTCTAGAACGATGTATTTCTGTTGCCGTTAAAATGACAAAATACTAAAATCGAAATAAAAAAAGAACGGTTACCCATAGAAAAAACGTGATGTTTTGCCAATTTTTGGTAAGGAACCCTCCATGTAAGAGACCGACTCGCACTTGGCCGATTTTCATGAACCTATCTTGTAAGATTTAATCATAAACGAGCTGTCAATATTAATGTACAGTGCTATTTTCAGCGTAAGCGTTAACATTCCACGCTCCGCTTATAGTTACTAAGCAGTGGCCTTACATTCACGCAGTTTGTAATTTATTTTAGGAAGCAAATTATAGACTGGTCGGCTGTAACTTTTTAAAGATAAATTATTTAGGCAGTAACTTTGTCTGAGATCGTTTTTAAGAATGAGCATGAAATACAGAGGTGTTTGTTAGTTACCGATACGTAGTGACAGATGTTTTGCATTGAACCTCGAAAGCAATCTACAGCTGTCTGAAACTGGCTAATGAATTGTTCAAGTGTTTATCTAAGTAGAGTGCATTATAGTGTGAGTGTGCGAATTGATACGTTTACTGAAGTATTTTGCTCATGTTGTTCTTTTAAGAACAACATGCATCTCTCAGCATTTATTTCCCTAACGTAAGTCGTAAGCTAAAATTGAGTGGACTGATTTCATTCCGATCATAATAACCTAGCGGACATCACACGGTTTCACCCGCGAAGTTTCCGTTACAGTATAGGAGTGAAATATAGCTTATATGTCACTCAGGTTGTAAGTAGCTTTCGGGTTCGTTTCGAAAGTAGTGAGTGAGATGTTTTGCATTGAACTTCGAAAGCAATCTACAGCTGTCTGAAACAGGCTAATGATTTGTTCAAGTGTTTATGTAAATAAGTTTTTTTTTTAACGTGAGCGAAAATCCGTCATGGATGCTATGCCGGACTCCTACCGACTAAAAAACCTCACGTAACACCCAACAGCCTATAGTTGGGAGCCCCAGGTAAGCCCTCGGAGGGATGTCCCAGGACTCCCAACAGACCCACGGCCGCCACTGCGGCCTCGCCCTGGGGGGTGGTTCGGGAGCTATCTGGGTTTTAAGGGGGGGGGGGGGGGGGTGAATCCCTCACGTCACGCTGCCGTCATGGGTTTATGTACATAAGTAGAGTGCATTATTGTGAGAGTGTGAATTGATAATACGTTTACTGTAACACTTTTCTCGTACTGCACATCATTCTATATTATATACCAATATTTATCAAACTACACAGTTGGCAAGCAAATGTTGAGTGTGGTATTTTCATTCACACAGACAGGATAATACATCATTATGAAATTCCACGACTTGCGATATGAATTTCTTTTGTCTATGACATCCGAGAGATTAGTCTCGAGACTGGAAGTTTTGGGATAATACTTTACCACGCCACTATCCAAAAGGCAACGGTAGTTCGAAGTATAATTACAGATAAAGCTATAATTACATAGCTACTTTAATATTATAACATCAAGAGAATTCAGGCAGATCTATTAATCAGATTAAAGTTTCAATTTTTATATTTGAAAATATGAATTCTGTCTGAAAATAAAAAGCTTTTCAAACAAATATGCTCATAACATAAATCGTAACATAAACGAAATAGCAATTTCTTTGAGACACAAGAACGTATCTTAACGTTTAACGAATTTATTTTGGAAATATTGTTTACTTGACAAAGTTTTTATTTTATATCTTTGTATATTCTTCGTCGTGTGATAATTCGGCAGTAGCTATTTAATTTATAAAAACCGTGATGCGAAGACTTGGTCCCATTCTTTTGCGCGTGGAAATCCTCATGGATGCTATCCGCCTACGAGTTCACGCAAACGGATAAACGTAAAATTTGACTACACAATGCTTCTGTGTACCCAAAGGATACCCAGAAGCATTGCGTACTACCACATTTAACCATAAAGATTTTTTTGTGCCACGCACGTATTATGTGGGTGAGACTATTGCCGTGTTGAAATTAACAGGTGCAGGTTGTATGATAATAATTCGACTCTAAATTCGCTTCTAAATATAAATGAAAACATAATTATTGCAATAAATGTAGCTACGGAGAAAACAGATCCTTTGTTCCAACATCGCGTCTGTTCTGAACATTCATTATTCAAAGGCAAGTCAGTCAACGCTGGCAACACTAGGCAACTGTCTACCCTTTGATATAATGAAACTATATTTACAACCGCTTTTCACGCACTACAAGTACAATTTACAGTTTGTTTATTTGTTTCTACGTTTTTGAGTAATTCAAACTCATAAAATATGGTGAGTTTTTGACATGAATACGTTTTAGGAGTTCCGTGTCCAAAGGGTAAAAACTGAACCCTATTCATGAGACTTTGCTGTCCGTTTATCTGTCTGTCCGACACGAGGTTGTATCTCAGGAACCGTGATAGCTAAAGAGCTGAAATTTTAACAGAGATGTATTTCTGTTACCGTTATAACTGTGTTAAATGTAAAATTTTAAACTTAGCATAGGACTTAATATTTTTTAATTACTTGACAGTCCAAGGTACTAAATCGTAAAGGTCATGTCTTAATAAAGGGTTACGTCCCTAATAGACCAACCTTCCGCCAACAGACGCAAGTTATCTTCCTAAGTGAATAAATTATGAAAAACGGCCAAATGAAAGGTCAGACGATATCAGAAAAATTAGGATTTTCTTTTACGTTTTCGGAAGTAGGACGAAAGGATTGAGATTGAAATGAGTGAAAGTGACGACATGAGAATAAAAAAATCGCTCAAGTGCGAGTCGAACTCGCGCACATAATAATAATAATAATATATATCCCTCGTGGACAGTCGTTATCTTTTCATGGGATTAACGCATCCCTATGAGGGTATAGTAGATTTGCTTTTCGAGTCATCCACTTTTTGAGATCAACAAAAAATATCTCACAAGGTTATAGGAAAGCACACATCCGCAGGGCAGCTTGTGGCGAGCTGAATGTGCGTGGCTACACATCGGTCCCGATTCCTCAGAGTTTTGTTGCGCTCCTCGACCAGTTAGCATTTAATGGGCTAACGGGAGACGCTACTCCCGGGAGTGCAGCAAATCTCAACTCTGGCTTGCCTTAATTGGCCGGTCAGAGGGAGGAAGCCAGAGCTTTATGCTCGGGGGTGGAAGTGTCATTTTCAAGGGCATAACTACGGGGAAACCCGCTCCGGGTCTGACCCGTGATGGCGAAACCGGCGCCGCACCGCTCGACACCCCTAGCCGCTCACACCGGTGTTGCCCTCTGTCGCCTTACAGGCCTGGCCTATGGCGATTGTATAGGGGGCCCATCTAGTGAGTTGGCGAGTCACCGTCTGCCAATATTTTCATAATAACATATTGGAATGGCAGACGCCGTTGTCATCCATAGCATAAGATACATAGTTCCATTTAATCCCCAACCCAATAGCCCATTTTGTAGTTAGCATATTTTACAATAGTTTAGCTCCCATTGTAGGCAGTCCATTGCCGTTCTTCTACATAAGGCGGTTGTGAATTGTCTGCAGTGGGGGTCCCATTTCCCAATACATTAAAAATCTCAAAGGGCCTCTGCGTGTTGGACCAATATGTCCCCATGTAAGCCTACCAAAAGACCGGGTATCTTAAATAAAAAAAAGAAGATACCCGAGAAAAGAAGAGACATAATAATATATAACCCCTCGTGGACAGTCGTTATCTTTTCATGGGATTAACGCATCCCTATGAGGGCATAGTAGATTTGCTTTTCGAGTCATCCACTTTTTGAGATCCACAAAAAATATCTCACAAGGTTATAGAAAAGCACACATCCGCAGGGCAGCTTGTGGCGACCTGAATGTGCGTGGCTACACATCGGTCCCGATTCCTCAGAGTTTTGTTGCGCTCCTCGACCAGTTAGCATTTAATGGGCTAACGGGAGACGCTACTCCCGGGAGTGCAGCAAATCTCAACTCTGGCTTGCCTTGATTGGCTGGTCAGAGGGAGGAAGCCAGAGCTTTGTGCTCGGGGGTGGAAGTGTCATTTTCAAGGGCATAACTACGGGGAAACCCGCTCCGGGACTGACCCGTGATGGCGAAACCGGCGCCGCACCGCTCGACACCCCTAGCCGCTCACACCGGTGTTGCCCTCTGTCGCCTTACAGGCTTAATGCCTATGGCGATTGTATAGGGGGCCCATCTAGTGAGTTGGCGAGTCACCGTCTGCCAAAGTTTTAATATAATAATAGGTATATTGAAATGGCAGACGCCGTCTTCATCCATAGCCTAAGTTAACCAGACCATCTAACACCCATCACAATAGCCCATTACGTAGTTAGCATATTTTACAATAGTTAGCTCCCATTGCAGATGGTCCATTATCGTTCTTCTACATAAGGCGGATGTGGATTGTTTGCAGTGGGGGTCCCATTTCCCTTTAGATTAAAAGTCTCAAAGGGCCTCTGCATGTTGGACCTGTGTCCCCATGTAAGCCTACCAAAAGTCCGGGTGTCTTAGTAAGAAAAAAAAAAGAAGATACCCGTGTGAAAGAGAGACATAATAATATTTATTTAATTCAGACATTGATGTCCATACATTCGAAATTTATATACTTAGTACATTTATACAAGAAATCACAATTAAAATGTAATAAATAAAATTAACATAGAGTTCCGTACGAAATGATGGAAAAAACTTTCTTTCTTGGTATGGGTGCAGGGGTGCTCCCCAGGGGTGCTCAGGGGGAGCAGATGATGTATTTCTGTTGCCGCCATAACAACAAACAGGTGCCATTTCTAGAGTCGGGAAAAAAATACAATTTAACCCCTTAAATTGTATTTTTTTGTAAGTACTTAAGGGAGTTGTGGCATATATTTTTGATGTACTTATCCAGAAAATTGAGAGATATTTCTTGAATCCTATGTTTTTTACTTGCAATCATAATGTCTTGATTGTTTGAGTTAATCCTTGCAGCTCAACTGTGCTATTTTCATGTGGAAATCTCAAATTAAATTACACGGTGCCCTTCCTCGGAGGTATGTCCCGAACTCGACAGCAAGCAGCAGTACTGTCGCTGCAGTGCTGTCACTGAAGTGCGGCGCAGCAGTGCTGCCTGCCGCGTTGATTCCGAGCAAGACTGCGTGCTGCGCTGCACGTGGTGTTATTCTTCCATAACTAACTCACCAACTCAACCCAACTCACTTTCACGACATATAACTATGTTTAATTAAATTATAACGAGTACTGCTTGCTGCCGAGTTCGGACTCATACCTTTAGGCTCCCGACATATACTTTATACGCCACTAGTTGAAGATCGTGGCTTCGCCCACGTAAATTTGGTACCCGTTCCTGCTTCCCATGGGAACATATTCCCGGGATGAAATGTAGCCTATGTGTTATTCCAGACTAATAATCTACCTCGGTTCCAAATTTCAGCCCGATCCATTCAGCCGTTAGAGCGTGATTGAGTAACAAACATCCAAACATCTAAACATCCAAACATCTTCACAAACTTTCACATTTATAATATTAGTAGGATAGGATAGTAGGATTAGTAGAATAGCGGCCTTGTCGAAGTGCTTCCAATAATTTAGCTTTTTATCAAATTTCAGTCTTATAATAATGAAATATTTTATTTTAAATTTATATGTATTTTTCTGTTGCAGGTAAGTGGAATACCCAAAACTTCATTTGTCGTAAGTCATTTATCATAAAGAAAAAGTTTATCTTTTTAACATAATATTGGAACATGAAAAATAATTCAATAATAACTATTTTTGACATTCCAATCCCGAGTATATTTTAACTACTGGACCCCCGGCAACAGTGGCCATGATGTCGTCGTAAAAGAGCCTCACAAAAGCTCTCAACTTCAAACGTATCAAACACGCCTAGTAAGAAAATATTCAGGACGGCATATGCAAGATAAGAATTCTCTTTGATGATGGGGTCTTTGATCGTAGTTTTTAAAAGAATGCACAGTAAAAAAACCGGCCAAGTGCGAGTTGGACTCGCGCACGGAGGGTTCCGAACCAAAAAACAACAAAAAGGCTTATTTGTTGCATGGGAGCCCCCTTTTTTTAATTTTTTTATTATTTGACGTGAGGTAAAATCCTTCATGGATGCTATTCCGGACTCCTAACGACTAAAAAACCTCACGTAATGCCTACGGTTGGGAGCCTACGGTTGGGAGCCCCGAGTTAGCCCTCGGAAAGATGTCCCAATAAATGTCCATTTTGTTTTAACTGGATTTATTTTTTATTTAAATAGACTGCTCGATATTCAGTGAGTATTTCAAACGTCTACTGGTTGCCCTTATATCATAATATCACTGCATATTATAAAACAAGGGTTGCTCTATGGTGTTTGTTAACCACAGAGCAACGCGCGCCTTAGACAGTCCGTGTTGCTCTATGTTGTTAACTATCGTGTTATCCTCATATAGATCCTCTACGGTGGGTACAGTATGTATTTCTCTATGTTTAATTTGATTTTCAGAATATTGATGACATTTGAATGATGACATTATTAACACGATAAGTCTACAACATCGATGCATGTAATTGAATTGTGTGTTTGTACGTAAATTGTATGAACTGGAAAAAATGAGAAAAATGGGCTCTTTGTTTTCTATCTCCTATGAAATTGCTATCTTTGAAATATCATAATTACCTAAAGTCATCTGCTGGAAGCCATGTTAACTTTTTAAAGAAAAAATATTTACGATGAAAGTCGAAAAATAAATTAGTATGTGACCCGTTTAATGTTTAATCATGGCGACACGAAATTAATTTCCTTCCGCAATATTTGACTTTGCTCCTTACTCCTAAAGTATTCATTTAATTTGCATGGTGTAAAGGGAAGAAATAATCTTGATTGATTATATGTTTAAGCCAACTAACGTACTTAAATTGAGAAGGATACCTTATTACCTAATATATAAGATAAAATGACGAAAAAACGTGTTTGTTGTATGGGAGCCCCCCTTTAATATTATATTTTTGTTTTTAGTACCTATTTGTTGTTATAGCGGCAACAAAAACACATAATCTGTAAAAAAATCAACTCTCCAGCTATCACCGTTCCTGATATACAGCCTCCTGACGGACAGACAGATAGACAGACAGACAGACGGACAGCGAAGTCTCATGAATAGGGTCCCGTTCTTTACCCTTTGGGTACGGAACCCTAAAAATTAATGTATTCATGTAGGTCACAAAGTAACACTTATGAACGTCAAGATTGTTGATCCTACATTTACATTTACTGCCAGATTCGCAAGGCAATAGGTTTAGCCTGTGAGGAAGGACATGGCAATATAACTTACTGCTACTCTTCTCAAGTAGTTTGCAATTACATTACATGAAATAGACAATTTAGTTTACACAAGCGACGCTTAAAATCGGTAAAAATGGAATCCTATAACTGAGACTCTGCTATCTATCCTGTCCGTCTGTTTGTGTGTCCGTTGGTCTGTCACCAGACTGCATCTCACGAAACATGATAGCTGAAATCTTCACAGATGATATATTTATGTAGCCGCTAGAACGACAAATACTATAGGTATACCTACAATGATTTTTTAGAAGTGCTCCCATACAACAACTGTGACTTGTTGGCTTTTTTAGGCACGGAACCCTCCGTACGTCTCGCACTTGGCCGGTTTTTACGCGTTGAGCACAGAAGCCGGCTCTTACCCTTTGGTTACGTAATCATATTATAAAAACAAACCTTCAAACATCACAACAATCATTTAATGAAACACACACATCACTGTTCCCACCCACAAGGCACCGTCATCTTACACTGCTGGTAACACGTGAAGACACAAGTGATGGCAGCATCACGACCGAAGGAAGTGCACTGTTTCTCTATGAAGCAGTTCTTCATACATGGTGACCGGTGCTTTGTACACGAATGGTGATAACGCCGGATTGTCTTGGTTCCATCGTCTTCCCCCTTTCTTCCTATATCCAGGTCTATATAGTCTCCACTTACAGATTCAGGAGAGTGATCTTTTTTGAAAGGAGAGTAAACGTATCTTGAAAAGTTGGTTCTGAATTGGTTTTCGTAAGACTTCTCAGGGGCTGGCTAAAAAATATATTTTTTAAATTACATGATTTGTATGGTAAGTATTACAGAACGGCCCTGGTATGCTTATATTCTATGTCTTCCATAGATAATACAAGTTACAATGGTAATTTTTAATATCACTAAGGTGGCAGACATGGCCCACTTGATGGAAAGTGGAACCTTAACCTATGGACGTTTGCAACACCAGAGGCGATACACTCGCGCTGCGACCTTTTTGTTTATTAACGTGAGGGAAATCCTACAGGGATGCTACGCCGAACTCCTGCCGTATAAAAACAACACGTTTCCTACCTAATGCTTTCGGTTGGGAACCTCGGGTAAGCCCTCGGAAGGATGACCCTATTATTCCGAACAGACCTTGACTACCACTGCGGCTATAAAGAAAAGAAGAAAATTATAAAGACTTACAAGTATAATCAAAACTATTGGTGAAGAATATTTATCATTCTCTTCATCATCAGTACTCGAATCATAATATGACTTCAAAGCTGGATTTGCTTCTATGCCAACCTGAAATTTGAAATAATGTGACCAGCATTCAGATCTTTCTACCTCAACTTACCGAGTGTCTCACTTAGCTATCAATGCCAAATCGCTTTTTTTTACATGTGGCAATGCCGTGCTACAGACCTCCACCACAGGGCGGAAACTCCATACAAAAGATTCGTTTTCAATTTTGTCACCTACACTAAAACATGCAATGTTCGTACAGAGCTTGAATGTGTGTGTGACCAATAAGACTAAGCAAATGTTACTTCACGACACCCGCCAACAGCTGTAATGGGAATGGCGGGGATGGTAAAACTTCGTGAGTGGAGGGCAGAAAGTTGCCAATCGGTATGTAATACCACAGTATAAAGAGAAAAAAACCTATGATCTGTAGGCAGTGGTAATGCTAATATATTATCTTTGCTTCTACCGACAAAAATCACACGGTGCCTTCCATCTGACTACGGCCGGGAGTACCAGGTACGTCCTTTGAAGGATAACCTTAGGACTCCCGACAAATCTTTAGAAAAAACTGAAAAATCTTTATTCACAATCATTATGCGTTATGCTTAATCTGAAATCAAATAATACACGCCTTGAAATTGGTTTGTACTAGTTAATGCTTGCTACTTTTCCCATAAGAAAACGTAGGTAATTTCAAGGGACATCCTTCTGAGGGCTTACCCGGAGCTGACATCCGCATCCATTAGCCGTGCGGTCTCGTGTGGTTTTAGTCCGGTATAGCATCCACGAACGATTTCCACACGTATAAATAAGTAGGAAAAAATAAACTAATATTTATGGACATTCTCACACTATATCATCTAGTCCAAATTAAGCTAATATAAGCTTGTGCTATGGAATCTGGACAACTCATAAACATACTTCTATGTTTCGAAATACATTTCTTCATGTTACAGATAAACTTACACCCAGACACAGAACAAACCAATGTGCTCATCACACAAAGATATTTGTCCTGGGTGGGAATCGAACCCACGACCTCAGAATCCGTAGTCAGGAACACTGACCACTGGACCACGAGGCCAGTCATTAATTAGTAATTTAGTGGTAATTTAGTTGGGAGTCCTGGGACATCCTTCCTAGGGCTTACCCGGGACTCCCAACCATAGGCTGTTGGGCATAACGTGAGGTTTTTTATTCGACAGGAGTTCGGCATAGCATACAAGAGGATTTTCCCTCACGTTAAAAAAAAGTGGTAATTTAAGTAACTAGATATTATTATACGTTTGTTGCACTAGTGTGGTAAAATGGTGTGACCACGAGTCTGTAGGGTCGTCTTTATACGTTTAAGGTGACAGCCAAGCATACGGCCCACCTGATCATGCGTAGATACGTTTTCATGTTGTTTTCATTCGATATTGCCTCGTTTTTTGCAATAGGTTTTACCCACGTCCTACATTGTCAAGGTAACGAAATTACGCCTGTTACATATTTACCGAAGCTTTAATAGTTAACTGTATTTATTATATGCACACGTTCAAAGCCTTTCGACACAATTTCCTCAGTTAAATTATTTTCCAGCGGAATTAAAGGTACGTGTGGGGCAAATTTGATGCCATACTAAATCATTCCTTGTTGCATTTCTGCGGAATGGTATCAATTTGTGTGGTGCCAAGTGCGTCCGACCTATTTAGTTGCGCTACTATAACTCTCAAATGGATTGGAGGGTTCCTGCTGTAACGTAACGGGCGTCAAGGGTGTCGGTGTAGACTTCCCAAATCCCGTGTTACAATAGTTTGATTTGTAAAAGAAGATTACCTGGATAACAGCAGCCGGAGATACAGTGGACCTTTTAGGTTAAGGGCCGTGTTGTCTGGCTAGTAAACCCCTGTTGCAGTGAGTTCGTGAAAGAAAAACCAGTGTATATTATTATCACCACGTTTAATGGTCTACAATACAAAAACCACAGGCCTTGTGGTATATCAAACGCACTACTTAGCCTATATATATGGCAGGATGCACCAGTATTACTCCAGTTAGAATACTTATATCTACACACACTTTACTTACTTGCTATAAACTTATATCAAATCTATTGACCTGGCCGGCTCTTGCGCCGATGCGATGAAATTATTTCATTTGACACAATTAACTAAACATCACCTTGTGACGTGGCTAACAAAATATACTTTAATCTAGCGACCTAGAGATGGATCCATTCTGGTTAACATTATGATAATCTATGATTTAAAGGCTAAATAAATCTAGTTACATTCTCGGATCGTTATGCAGCCTCCTGAAGGTGAACTACGTTGTTAAACTGTCGGTGGACTATCGCGTAGGCACCGCTAACCAACGAGATGCAGTAATCAACCTCGCGTATGGATGTATAAGAAGAATCCTGGTGGCCCTCCTTGGTGCCAAGTAGTGAAAAAGAAATGCACGTGGCGTAAAAAAGAGAATAAAAAATGCCGGTGCGAGAACCGGTTACCGCTACAAAGCCGGGCTCGTCAGCGGCGCGCAGTCCCGTCTGTGGATCACGCGTCCCACGCTGATGGGTTCACGGGGAAGAATTCCTCCGTGTTGGGAGTCCGCCAAGGGACGGGCAGGTATTCCCAGCAATAATAGGTAGGTACTCCAAAGACCCGCTACAACAAAAGTTACGCGTCATTAGCAATCAGCACGCACTTCACAGACCGCGATTATTACAAGGTCTATCTAGCTTATAAATACCTTTTTGCGGGTCCTGTGATGGTACGAATTGCTCTTGAAGAGACACCCTACGGGTCTTCTCGCTCGAGAGAAAAAAATGCCGACTGCCTCCATCTTTGCTTTTCGTCTCTTCCCCTTCCCACCAAGCCAAACCCGCTTGGTCAGTTACATCTACGGTCCGTTTCATTTCACTCATCCCTCACGTTCCGTTCGTGACTTTTATTCCTCCACTTCTCATACGCCATACACGATTAGGGCTTTATCGCATTAACGCCATGTCATTAACTGAAGCTAAAACTATCCTGTACATTAACCATCCTATCCTCTTAAGCGAATATTTTATCCACTATTTGACATAATGTTCTACGTTACGCGGAACGTGAATTCTGGTGTGACCACTCCGAAATTGATCCGTTCGTAAACTATATATAAATTATCATTAGTTCCAAATCTGTTTACTAATTTAATATACCTATTATTTATTCTAATCTAGATTTATTGTACACTAAATAAAACTATTTTTTTATGTTCTTTTTTTTTATTCCTAAACTATTTCGTTGACAAGGATCAGTCATTGTTACTGTCAAAATGACAATGTCAGATTCACGACGTCTAACCTATGTGTATGTGTAGTATTGTGACTGGATGTAAACACGGAATAAAACGACAGAAAGATATCGAGTTTAATATCTTTGTGTTAATGTGCTTAATGTATGAAATCCTCGTTATCACGAGACAAAAAGAGAGTATTATATTAGAACGTATGGATAATGTGTTGGTGAGTATTGCAGAGTGTTACAATACCCCCTTTCTCGGGAAAAGAGGTAAACCGACAGGTTTACCGAAAGAAACAGCCGGGGTAACCGGGAAAAAGTGGTTACTTAACCGACTCCAAAAAGGTTTAAAAAAATACCGAGAAATAAAAGAATAAAACTTCAGAACGCTGCTAGCAATAGTTATTCTTCTGACTGCCCTTTAGAATGATCACAGCTGGATAGGTATTCCTTTCAAAACGCGTACTTCACTCTTCCATACCTCACACAGTATTTCATATTTATCTATGTACATTCATTCGTCATCCTTTCCATATTAATAATAATTATAATAATACATATAATAATATTTAAAGCTTATTTTCCACCTATCATTCAGTCATGCACTTATCCTTCCCTTTCTTATTTGCTCCTATCATTCCATAATTATTTACATGCTGTCATTCATCAGTCTTATATTCTGTAAGAGTTTTTCATACTTTGGCCAATCGTACTGTCGGTCAATCATTTGACTGTCAAGAAAAACAACTTTTTTGCTCATGCGTTGTTAAGTATCATATCATATAAACATTAACTGTAAGAATAAGAACACAATGTAAAAACACAAACGGCAAAACAATTATTAATTGCATACATTAGTTTCGATAAATGCTTGCCTAGCCCTACGATCAAAAAAAAATCTTGGGTTCGGAGTAAATACCACTAGACAAGCAACAATATCGGACAGGGTGTGTAAATAATTTAATCTACACGCAAGATGTCCTTTACATGAAATTTACCAACAGATCCTGACGATAACTCGCGTAGCTCATACACTACATCTGACAACCTCCTTTCAACCGTGCACTTCACAAATTTCGGCGCCAGCTTGGCGGAGAAATACTTCGCTGCGTTAGATTGTACGAAGTTCCTTCGCCAGACCACATCGCCTATTTTCGCTGTGAAGTGTCGTCGTCTTAGGTTATAATGTTGTGAATTTTTCTGGTACGCCTGAGTTAATGCATCTACTACCTTGTCAAAAATTTTTCCCAATTCCAACAACGATGATGCCGCTGCGCTTCTATCGCCTATGGTCAGATCATCAGCTGATGTTGGTAAATCCCTAAGAATTGAATGGAATTGACCGTCAGTGACTATTTCACGACCGGTGGCTAAGAAGTACGGTGTGTATCCCGTTGCTAGGTTCACCGTGCTATTCAGTGATAGCTGAATTTGCTGAAGGTATTTGGACCAATTACGTTGATCTTGTTCAACTAGTATGGATAAACAGACTTCAGCGGTTTTGTTATACCGTTCGACTGTATTCGCTTGCGGTGCGTAATGCGCCGTATAGAAAATTCGAGGGATAGAATATCCATCGCAAAATGATTTAAACGATTTGCTTTTAAATATGGTAGCGTTGTCACAAATAAGAATCGCGGGGGTTCCCCATTTCAAGATCAATTCCTTTTCCAAAAATGAAGTGACCGTTTGAGTGGTTGCAGTACGGAGGGGGTGAAGCCATACAAATTTTGAGAAAACGTCTACAACTGACAGAATGTATATATGACCCGAATATGCTTTAGGTAATGGGCCTATAATATCTATTGACAACGTGTGCATCGGAACGTCCACCTCCTTTTGATTTGTCATGAGTCCGTGAGGTGGTGAATTTGAGTGTTTATATGCTTTACACTTGTCACACCGTGTGACAAATTCCTTAACATTTTCAAACATATTTGGCCAATAATAATGTTCCCTAATTTTCAAATACGTTTTTTGAACTCCTGGGTGTACACTACAGAAGGAGTCATGGTTTTCCTTGATGCATTCATCGACCAGCTCTTTAGGAATTACTAACCTCCAATTGTTTTTTGAAGTACAAGAGCCACCTTTGCAAAATCTAAACAAATTGTTGCCTAGGATCTGAAAATTTTTGAAACGAGTAGGCATAGTTTTACAGCCGTTATACATCTTCTTATACCACTCATCAGAAGTTGAAGAAAGTTCTTGATTGAAAGTAATAGCATCGACCGAAATTCGGGATAGTGCATCTGGTACGACATTAAGCTTACCTGCCTTATGGCAAATGTCAAAATTAAAAGTGGATATCTGCATTGCCCATCTGGCCAACCTGCCTGAGGGGTTATTTAAAGACTTAAGCCACTTTAAACTCATATGGTCAGTGATGACCGTGAACTTAGTACCTTCTATGTAAGCACGAAAATGATTTATGGAATCCACTACCGCGAGCAGTTCACGCTCTGTTGTACTGTAATTTCTCTCAGGTTTTGCCAGTAAACGTGAAAAGAAAGCCACAGGACGCTCGATGCCATCTATGTCCTGCGTCAAAACACTACCAATGCCTACGGATGATGCGTCGCAATGAAGCACGAAAGGTTTCGAAAATTCTGGCGACGCCAAAACTGGAGCTGTTATTAAAGCATTTTTTAGGGTATTGAAAGAATCCTCAGCTGCTTCGGACCATTGGATGCCGTCACTGCCTTTCTTCTTACCTACCAACGCTGTCATAGGTGCTATGATGGTGGAAAAATCCTTAACAAACCTACGATAGTATGAACATAGACCTATAAATCCTCGTAGCTGCTTGGCAGTTTTAGGCTGTGGGAAATTCTGAATGCTGCTCAGCTTCTCTGGGTCAGTGCGCAAACCTTGTGTATTGATGATGTATCCCAAGTATCTAAGCTCTCCTTTGCAAAATTCGCACTTTTTTAAGTTGATAGTGAGACCAGCGTCACTAAGCGACCTCTTTACAGCAGCAAGTATCTCCATATGTTCAGAAAATGACTCTGTGGCAATCAGAAGATCGTCCAGATAACAAAAAACTTTTCCGTCAAATTTGTGCAGAAATAGCGAATCAACTAGCCTTTGCATTTCCGCTCCCGCATTGGATAATCCGAATGGCATTCTTTTAAAATGAAAAAGACCTCTATTAGGGACTACGAAAGCTGTTTTCTCACAAGAAGTACCTTTGCCGTCTATTCCATCCTGACTTGACAAACTGACCTGCCAAAAACTCGATGATAAATCAATTGAACTAAGATAATGTGCTCCTCGCAGATTGTCCAAAATCGAATTTATATAAGGAAGTGGGTACGAGTCTTTAACCGTGACATCATTGAGCTTACGCGCGTCGAGGCAGAATCTCCATGATCCATCTTTCTTTGGGATCATGACAACCGGGTTGGACCATGGTGACCTCGACTGTTCGATGACATCGAGCCTCAACATCTCGTCCACCTCCCTATTCAATGCTGTCAACTTAGCAGGCGATAAAGGGTAATATCTTTGTTTAATAGGCTCTCCCTGTGTAATAATTTTATGTGTAACGATATGCGTTTTCCCTAAACCTTTTTTTTCTGATGAAATTGACTCAAAGTCATTCATTACTTTTTGTAGATGTTTGGCTTGTTGAGATGTTAGATCATCTCTGGGTATTAAAGCTTTCACCTCACACAACGCACTGCAAGCACTATAACTTGTGGAGTTGCCTCTCCTCACGACATCTCCAAACTTAAAAATGTCCACTAGACCAAATGCATCAGCGAAATCCATACCGCACAAGATTTCGTGATGTATGTCAGGGCAAACTAAAAAATTAAAGTGGGCAGTTATCCCATTACAAGTTATTGGCAAAGACATTATGCCAATGACTTTAATTTGAGATAAATCCGCTAAAAATACTGCTGGCACGACTGAAGCATCCCTAGCATGTAATGTCCATCCAAGTCTTTGAAAATATCGATGCTTATTCGCACCTAAAACTGATAAATGTGCCCCAGGATCGAGCAATGCTTCGAAATTACGGTCCTTTATTGTGAATTTAACAAACAACCGATTATCCCCTACGAATGACGATATTTCAGGCGAAGAGACTGTTTGTGTGTGTAACGACTTGCTCGGGGGCCCCATCAGTTTTTTTCATTAAGTGTCTGTGTAGTAGACTGCGAGCGCAAGCCTGTGTTACATTGGGTGCAGCTCCTAATCGTCACCCTCTTAGCTCCGCACTTGAAACATATTATGCCTGGTATTGACCTACACACCTTATAACTATGGCCGACTTTTTTACATTTAAGGCAAGTAATAGGTGAGCCGCGCCTGTCAGGTAATTTGCCGACGCTGACTGCATTGAGTTCGCGCTTGCCAACCGGTTTAGATTGACATAAAACACCAGAATAAGCCTCATAATTCTTGGACACGTTGACCAATTGGTCAAAGGTAGTAATATCATTGATGGCTAATAGTTGGGCGTATGTAGGTAGCAAATTGTGTTTTATAATTTCAAGTAGGTTGTCGCTTGTAATAGGATATGTTAGTCTATTGTTTAAATCCTGGATATCTAAAATAAAGAATGATACAGACTGACCTAGCTTCTGCTTTTTTTCACGAATCTGTCTCTCTATGTTGTAGTTGTAATCCTTTGATTGAAAGAATTTTCGAAATTCAACGCAAATATCAAACCAAGAGTTAATTTTATGTTGGATTGTTCTATGAAACTTGAGTGCGGTGTCAGATAACAGTTCTGAAAAACCTCTTACTAATGTTGTATCGTCAATCTGTCGTGCGATACGTGTTTCATTAACCCTAAGGAGGAAGTCGTCAATATCTGACTCTCCGTTATACTTGAGTTTAAGGGAAGCTAAATTCAATGATTTGTAGTACACATGCGCACTGGGGGGCGGTGCAACCACTTGTGTTATACCATTACCTTGGTTCATGTTGTCAAAAATTTCGCTAGTTTTAATGGGGAATGTCTTATGTGCGTGTGCTATCGGTTCTTGTGCCACGTATGTCTCTTGTGTGTTGCTGTGAGAGGCAGCATAATGGGTGGTCGTATTAGAGACTATGGATGTCGTAAACGTTTCGGGAGCCAAAGATGAAGTCCGGTTCACGTTGACTCGGGGACGTGTATTTACGGTATCCATAGGTATGTGTACCTCTAAAGGTCGTGTATACGGGCTAGAAGTTACCTGCATAACGTTCCGACTATGCACCGGTGAAGCAAATTCACTTGCATCAGTATCTGGAGTTTTTGACATTTTTTATAAATAAGTTCTTAATATCTAGTTTGTATTTAGCCTAAAATGCTCCAGTAGTAGTAGTAGTAATGGTATAATCACTGTAGCAATGCCACAGACACAATAACAACAAAGTTATGTTTCAAAATTATGTTCGTAAAAATTACTATGAAAAAATTCAATTTTGTTAATAAAAACAAAACCTGCAACTATTTAGTCCTGATCCTTGTGTATGTAAGCTCTAAAGGGTGTACAAGATCAGATAAAACTATAAAAACAACCAATATGTTGATATTTAAAAAGTTGATTTTTGTCGGGAGAACGATAAGACAAAAAAACTCAAATTTGCTCACAAAATCGAAAATTGACACAAGACTTTATCTGGTCCTAGTGTTTATCAATGCAGAATGGTGCACCGAATCAGATAGAAGTTTAAAAATCACCAATATGTTGATACTTAAAAAGTTGATTCTTGCCGGGATGAGAACGACAACTCATAAAACACAAATTTGTTCACAAAAACAAAACTTGCACATATTTTGGTTTGGTTTCCTACCGTTATTAACTCTAAGCAGTGTAAGCAATTATATTAAACACTTAAACCATCCAGATGTCAATATTTAAAAAATGTTGTTAGTTCTGGATGAAACTTTTGTTAAAGAAAAAAAACTTAAATTTGCATAAAAAAGTCAAAATTTACACATTTTGTGGTCTGGTCTTCACGGATATGAATTCTTAATAGGGTGAGTGACCAGATTCAATATCTATAAACCATCAATATGTCAATATTTAAAATTTTGACATATTCCTGAGGGAACGGTGAAGTATGAACTATTAATTTTCTTAAAGTAAAGCTACTGCTTTCAAGCCTAGATACAACAATAAAAATTGTATCCCTCAAAAGATAAACACAAAGGAAATTCCCCCCCGAAGCTCAATTGCAACAATGGTTACCAACTAATTTCAATTGAATTCAGGCGCTGTACATGCAGCACTTTAATAGGTAATCACAATAAAATAAAGTTCGGGCGCCATGTAACGTAACGGGCGTCAAGGGTGTCGGTGTAGACTTCCCAAATCCCGTGTTACAATAGTTTGATTTGTAAAAGAAGATTACCTGGATAACAGCAGCCGGAGATACAGTGGACCTTTTAGGTTAAGGGCCGTGTTGTCTGGCTAGTAAACCCCTGTTGCAGTGAGTTCGTGAAAGAAAAACCAGTGTATATTATTATCACCACGTTTAATGGTCTACAATACAAAAACCACAGGCCTTGTGGTATATCAAACGCACTACTTAGCCTATATATATGGCAGGATGCACCAGTATTACTCCAGTTAGAATACTTATATCTACACACACTTTACTTACTTGCTATTGTTAAAAATGCAATTGTGAATATTAGATTTTTTGGAAATTTATAAAATTATATTTTAAAAACATAAAGAAATATTTGAAGTTCTATGTACTTTAAATACTTCCTGTTTGAAAACGGCGGCCATGACACTGTAAGTCAAGATGGCGCATTAGAGATTGTAACGGCAGGACGCATTGTGAATACTGATAACGAGAAAAACAGAAATAAATGTGGTTAATAGTTCTATATGTGTTATTCTTTTATAGTTCAGAAGTGACAAGTTAATTCTACGCTCACTAAGTAAGGTTACTGCGTGTTACTGGTATGTAAATTGAAATTTATTCAAACGATGGAATTAGAAGTAGGTACCTATTTTACGAATCATATATGGATTTCAAATAGATATGGTACAGTCTACAATTATTATTTTCATTATCAAATGCAGTGTATGGGATGGTTTACGAATTAAAATAATGTCTTATTTTGTGGTACAGTTTTATTTTTTTCTTAACTGCCTACATTGTTACAATATTAGTATAATACCTTTTTGGGTACCGATGATTTGTTATTTCGTTTTTTTGGTTAAGGCTGCAATGTTCGACCTTGACAAATCCTAAGGCAATTCGAACGATTGCAGCGTACGCTTTTGCCGGATTTCATTCGATTTTAATACATTATATTACTGTTATAAAATCTGAGGGGTTTTAAGAAAAAAATCTATACGTAAAATATTGTTCTAAAGACTTTATGAGAATTAAACTCATTTATTTAGATAAAAAAAAGTACATTACTTGTTAAGATTTTTGCAATATTTCTTATTTTTCGAGAGCGATTTCGATCGAACAAAGTATTCCTAATCGTGTTTTAAAACGTTAAAGAGCAAGAGTATTTAATAAATTACAATAATATAGTTTTATCAGATCAATTCTGAGAATATTTCCTAGTATAAAATTCACCCCAAGATGAGTTTCTTTCGAACACACAAGCCTTAACAATATGTGATTTTACAGCCGAAAGTAGAATGTGGGTACTTACTATAACTTGGTAGTAGTTTATGAATACCTTTCTACCTTTGTCTCTATTTTCTTTTGGCACATTAGTGTAAAAGAAGTATAAGTAATGGAATGAAAAAAAAAAGTAGTATAAATGTGAAATATACATTAAATATTTATTTTTATAAGTAAACCAAAACCCTTGTCTGAACAAACCGTTCATAACATACACACACATAAGTATATTTATTTTTAGAATTATATTAATTAGAATTTATCATACTTACCATAACAAGTAACCGCAAGACAGCAATACAACTGTATATTATATGCATACTATAGAAATTGAATACAAAGCAGTTTATTTCATGAATATTATAATTTATACTTTCTATATTGGTTATTTACAAGAATGTGTGTAATTTCAGCAGTCTTGAAACGAGATTCTTTCCTTTATTCTCCTCTTACCTAGCGTAGCCATTACAGAATGTCTGATCGTTACACTCCACCTATTGATGTATCTAAAAAGAAAAGTAAGGTCCGCATAAGACGCATTAGTACATCTAGTATTAGCTCGTCTTCCAGTAGCACTATACGGTCGCGCATTCGATCGCGTCAGTTAGATAAACACAAACGCCAACGTAGCTCCTCAATTTCATCTACCAGCTCTAGCTATAGTCACCACCGTCGTAAAAAGTCGAAAGGAAACAAAACCCTTATCAAAAGCTTAGTGTCCGCATTACAAAAAGGAAACTCTCGAAGAGGTATTCATGGCGGACAAAATATTATAACTGAGGTCGACCCAAAGTCCAAAGCACAGACAATGAAGGATTGGCTGGCAAAAATAAATGAAACTGCAAACATATACTGTTGGACAGAAAGACAATCAATTTTCCATTCATTACCAAAATTATCTGGCCTTGTAAAAAAAAAATGGTACAATAGCCTAACTACAGTCAAGTATATAGTTGGACAGAGTGGCAACATAAATTGTTACGTGCGTTTCCATGTGACCTAAATTATGGCGATTTATTGATGGAAATATTGCAGAGGAAAAGTAGAAAAGGAGAAACTCTCGTTGAATATTACTATGACAAAATAATGTTAGTCAATTGTTGCGAATTGAAGGGACGTCAAGCGGTTGACTGTATTGCGCATGGAGTATTTGATCACAATATAAAAATCAACGTACAGGGTGCTCATTATGATGATCCCGACCAGGTACTAGCGTATTTTCGAAATATTTCAAGTAGATTAACGGATTCTTCACCCTCGCGAAGACCAATTATGGATTCACGCGACTTATCAGATAAAAAGCAAACTTCGGATACATTGACACAAAACTTGCATAATAAAAGACCTACTGTGACTTGTTATAACTGCGGCGAAATTGGTCATACCGTTAGAAAATGTAGAAAAGAGTTAGTTAAATGTAGTAAATGTAAACGCTATGGACATTCAGAAAACACGTGTACATCTAATGTAACTCATTCTAATGAAAGTAATAGTAGGCCGGACCGTTCATGAGGTTAGACAGTTTATAGGTCTAGACAGTTTTTTTAGGTTTGTAAATAATTTCGCTAGTATTGCTAAACCCTTAAATGACTAAATCAGATGCGAAGTGGACTTAAGGAACCGATCAAGTTAACGTATTCAATAAAATTAAATAAATACTTGTGCCCAGACCTGTTTTGGCTATAATAACCCCAAATATTTGACAGACTTTACACAGACGCTAGCTCCCTAGGTATTATGTATTGTGGTGTTTTACTACAACGTACGTACGAAGCTTTACCACTTCGCGCAAACGCATACTTTAGCCGACAAACGACTGCGGATGAACAGCACTTTCACTCATATGAACCCGAAACCCTCGCAGTAGTTATGTCCTTAAATCGTTACCGGGTTTAGTTACTAGGCATTCACTTCAAAGTAGTGTCGGACTGAAATGCATTGAGAACCTCTTTGACTCAGCGCTATTTTGTACCAAGGATAGCTCGCTGGTGGATGTTGGTTCAGGATTACTATTTCGTAATTGAATACCATCCGGGTACTCAACTTAAACACGCGGTTAGTCTAAGTCGTAATGCATTGCCAATCGATCATAGGTATAGAAGAGTTTAATATTTCGTGCATAACAAAAATAGGCACTGACAATCATTTCATGTTGGCTGTACAATTAAGTGATCCTCGCTTAACTCTTATTAAATGTATTTAAGATAAAAATTGCTCTGAAGGCAGAGATATTAAAAATAATCACGTGCTGAAGGATGGCCAAATAAATAAGAAAGTAGATTCCAATTTAAAGTGGGCCGTGCCTCACGTTGCTAGGTGAAAAGTCTGTCAGCTATGTCATGATGACGCTGGGTATTTCTCTTTTGATAAATCGATCGAAGAGATGCGTAGAGATTATTGGTTCTCCCGTATGAATCAATTTATAAAAAAGTACGTACAAGCTTGTATTTCAGTCGCATACGCTAAACAACCCTCTGGTAAAAAGCAAGGCTCTTTACATCCAGTACGAAAGCCTGACATACCATTTAAGTGCATCCACATTGGTCACATTGGTCACCTTGATCTATTCGTTAGTAGTGAAAGAAGGTTACACCTATAAGCTGGGTATGGTTGACGCATTCACGAAATTCATAGTATTAAATGATTTTATCGGACTGTTTGGGTCTCCCAAGGTGATTGTATCGGACCGCGGTACAGCTTCATATCTGCTCAATGATCGAAATTGGGATTCCCATCTTAATAGCGTACGAGGAGTTTTAACAATGCTTTATATAAATGGGTAAGACCCCCACTCAAGTTCTCCTCGGGAAAAAGACTGTAACTATAACTGGAGCGATCTATGTATACGTTCCACAGTAGCTTATAAATTAGGGACTTAGTATTGATTCTTAAAAATGTTAGTAACCTAGGAAATAGTAATAAGTTGGTACCTCCTTATAGAGGGCCTTATAAGGTGACGGCTCTATTAGGCAATGACCGCCATGAAGTGAGTAGTATTGATGGATTTTCAAAACGAAAATATAGTAACGTATATTCTGTGATCGTATGAAGCTCTGGATCAGATTGACTAAGCCAACAAGTGTAACGACCGATAGCGAAAGGGAATATGCTAACAGTGATTAGACAATGAGGCTCGTTTCCTATCCAAAATTGATATAAAACCTTTTCCTTCTTATTTCCCCTTTCTTTTGTCCAAACATTTCCAGTATAAGTGTTGATACTCACGTGTCACAACGCCTTGTGTGCGTAAAAGATAATTATAACGCCTTGTGTGCGTAAAAGATAATTATAACGCCTTGTGTGCGTAAAAGATAATTATAACGCCTTGTGTGCGTAAAACTTTTCAACGCCTTGTGTGCGTATAAGATAATTATAACGCCTTGTGTGCGTAGAACTTAACAACGCCTTGTGTGCGTAAAAGATAACTATAACGCCTTGTGTGCGTAGAACTTCACAACGCCTTGTGTGCGTATAAGATAATTATAACGCCTTGTGTGCGTAAAAGACAATTATAACGCCTTGTGTGCGTAAAAGATAATTATAACGCCTTGTGTGCGTAACAGATAATTATAACGCCTTGTGTGCGTAAAACTTTTCAACGCCTTGTGTGCGTATAAGATAATTATAACGCCTTGTGTGCGTAGAACTTAACAACGCCTTGTGTGCGTAAAAGATAACTATAACGCCTTGTGTGCGTATTAGATAATTATAACGCCTTGTGTGCGTAGAAGATAATTATAACGCCTTGTGTGCGTAGACGATAATTATAACGCCTTGTGTGCGTAAAAGGTAACTATAACGCCTTGTGTGCGTAGAACTTCACAACGCCTTGTGTGCGTATAAGATAATTATAACGCCTTGTGTGCGTAGAACTTCACAACGCCTTGTGTGCGTAAAAGATAATTATAACGCCTTGTGTGCGTAGAAGATAATTATAACGCCTTGTGTGCGTAAAAGATAATTATAACGCCTTGTGTGCGTAGAACTTTTCAACGCCTTGTGTGCGTATAAGATAATTATAACGCCTTGTGTGCGTATAAGGTAATTATAACGCCTGGTGTGCGTCGAACTTAACAACGCCTTGTGTGCGTAGAAGATAATTATAACGCCTCGTGTGCGTAGAATATAATTATAACGCCTTGTGTGCGTAGAAGATAATTATTACGCCTTGTGTGCGTAGAAGATAATTATAACGCCTTGTGTGCGTAGAAGATAATTATAACGCCTTGTGTGCGTAGAAGATAATTATAATGCCTTGTATGCGTAGGAGATAATTATAACGGCTTGTGTGCATAGAAGATAATTATAACGCCGGGTGTGCGTAGAAGATAAGTATAACTATAATTATTTTATATTCTAACTATAATTATTTATTTGTACCAGAGCGTTATATTATTATGCGTGGCTCAGGCCGCAGACAGCATCGACTGCTGGCAACACCACCATCCTGGAGCTCGCAACAAACTGCTGCCAGTCCTACTGCCAGAGCAGTTGAGCTTATCATTGATCTGTTGCGTAAATGTCCAGACGCAGATTTATTTTTTGACAACGTGGATCAAATGGCGGGGAAAGTTATGAATTACTTAAATTTCTAATATAGTATAATTTTGTTATACAAATTTTCTAATTATGGCTGTGACACTCGGTTACTGAAATTAATAAATTTGATTGACATGTATATACCAATAATTGACATAAATCTCAACGTTTTTTATTTTTTTTATTTCTTATTTTGACATTGTACCTAATTATAAATTGTAATCAAGTTGATGATTATTACTGACTCTGTACTGCTTAGTTCTAAATTTAGTTAAATGGAAAATTGTTAATGGTTAGGACACTCTTTTTTGGGTATAACTTAGTATAGCATATAAGCGATTTGGTGTCAAACTGTAAGCTTATACTGTTTATGGAAATATATAAATAAATAACGCCTGGTGTGCGTAGAACTTAACAACGCCTTGTGTGCGTATAAGATAATTATAACGCCTTATGTGCGTAAAAGATAATCATGACGCCTTATGTGCGTAAAAGATAATCATGACGCCTTGTGTGCGCAGAACACAGTATAACGCCTTGTGTGCGAAAAATGAAGCGCCTTGTGTGCGGTGAATAAAGTGCCTTGTGTGCGAAATATAAAACCACTTGTGTGCAAAATGTAATAAAATTATGAGGCCTTGCGTACTAATAATATTAATGTATCGCTTGACGGATACTTAAGAACATAGAGATTGATTGTAATTCTTCGAATTATAATAGAATCAAATGTTGAATTTAATTGAGTTGAGATAATAAATAGCTCTAAAGAAAAAAATGAAAGCTAATTAGTGACAAAGTGTTAAAGTGTTTGTGTATGAAAATGGTGATCCTCTAGTTATTGGTGAATATTGGTTGGACTGTAATGTTATTCTTATTCCACGTAGACATTAGTTGATAATGAGAGATTAGAAATGTTAATATAATCTTTTAAATGTCATTACGTGATGATGATGACACGATGACAAAGACATTTCAGTATTTGTCATCATTGTAATGTTTTATTGTGGATATTTAAAAAAAAATGTAAAGATTTAAACTTAGAGAGTGTTTATATATAGAATGAGGACATTCTTGAAATAGTAGGATGGCCGAAATAAAATCAGTAAACTTTGCTGACAATAACTTAATTACTATAACAATTGTTTTGCAATGTTAAAATGATATGTTAATTGTGTTGTATAATAAATACTGATGGTTATGTATTGATAAATTATATTTATGAAGGCAATGTATTGAAAAATTATATTTATGTATTAGTTAGTACTTACGTTTTTATAATGATATATATGTTTATTGTGTTGTATAATAAATACTGATGGTTATGTATTGATAAATTATATTTATGAAGGCAATATATTGAAAAATTATATTTATGTATAAGTTAGTACGTTTTTTTGAATGGAGTTCATTTTTATTATTTGAATAATATGTCTGGGACAGACTTAAGGTCAGAATGGCCGACTGTTAAAAATGCAATTGTGAATATTAGATTTTTTGGAAATTTATAAAATTATATTTTAAAAACATAAAGAAATATTTGAAGTTCTATGTACTTTAAATACTTCCTGTTTGAAAACGGCGGCCATGACACTGTAAGTCAAGATGGCGCATTAGAGATTGTAACGGCAGGACGCATTGTGAATACTGATAACGAGAAAAACAGAAATAAATGTGGTTAATAGTTCTATATGTGTTATTCTTTTATACTATAAACTTATATCAAATCTATTGACCTGGCCGGCTCTTGCGCCGATGCGATGAAATTATTTCATTTGACACAATTAACTAAACATCACCTTGTGACGTGGCTAACAAAATATACTTTAATCTAGCGACCTAGAGATGGATCCATTCTGGTTAACATTATGATAATCTATGATTTAAAGGCTAAATAAATCTAGTTACATTCTCGGATCGTTATGCAGCCTCCTGAAGGTGAACTACGTTGTTAAACTGTCGGTGGACTATCGCGTAGGCACCGCTAACCAACGAGATGCAGTAATCAACCTCGCGTATGGATGTATAAGAAGAATCCTGGTGGCCCTCCTTGGTGCCAAGTAGTGAAAAAGAAATGCACGTGGCGTAAAAAAGAGAATAAAAAATGCCGGTGCGAGAACCGGTTACCGCTACAAAGCCGGGCTCGTCAGCGGCGCGCAGTCCCGTCTGTGGATCACGCGTCCCACGCTGATGGGTTCACGGGGAAGTATTCCTCCGTGTTGGGAGTCCGCCAAGGGACGGGCAGGTATTCCCAGCAATAATAGGTAGGTACTCCAAAGACCCGCTACAACAAAAGTTACGCGTCATTAGCAATCAGCACGCACTTCACAGACCGCGATTATTACAAGGTCTATCTAGCTTATAAATACCTTTTTGCGGGTCCTGTGATGGTACGAATTGCTCTTGAAGAGACACCCTACGGGTCTTCTCGCTCGAGAGAAAAAAATGCCGACTGCCTCCATCTTTGCTTTTCGTCTCTTCCCCTTCCCACCAAGCCAAACCCGCTTGGTCAGTTACATCTACGGTCCGTTTCATTTCACTCATCCCTCACGTTCCGTTCGTGACTTTTATTCCTCCACTTCTCATACGCCATACACGATTAGGGCTTTATCGCATTAACGCCATGTCATTAACTGAAGCTAAAACTATCCTGTACATTAACCATCCTATCCTCTTAAGCGAATATTTTATCCACTATTTGACATAATGTTCTACGTTACGCGGAACGTGAATTCTGGTGTGACCACTCCGAAATTGATCCGCTCGTAAACTATATATAAATTATCATTAGTTCCAAATCTGTTTACTAATTTAATATACCTATTATTTATTCTAATCTAGATTTATTGTACACTAAATAAAACTATTTTTTTATGTTCTTTTTTTTTATTCCTAAACTATTTCGTTGACAAGGATCAGTCATTGTTACTGTCAAAATGACAATGTCAGATTCACGACGTCTAACCTATGTGTATGTGTAGTATTGTGACTGGATGTAAACACGGAATAAAACGACAGAAAGATATCGAGTTTAATATCTTTGTGTTAATGTGCTTAATGTATGAAATCCTCGTTATCACGAGACAAAAAGAGAGTATTATATTAGAACGTATGGATAATGTGTTGGTGAGTATTGCAGAGTGTTACACTGCAATGAAAACATGTCTGAACTTCGCTTGGTGAACATCCGTTAATGGCAGAAATGAAGGAGTGATTATGGCTTCATGCCGATTACCGACCCGAGCTTTTTAAGTGTATAATATTCTACACTAGCTGTACCGAGGGCGTCGGCGTCGCCTTTCCGGGAGGTGTCTGTACCACCGACGCGGCGACGCTCTCTTTACCATTTCCTATCGGCTCCCTAGGGAATTCATTGGGGTGGTATCAGAAGAGTGAAGTATTATAGCACAGGGCGGAAACTCCATACAAATGATTAGTTTAGAAATCTGTCATCGTACAGAGCTTGAATGTGTGCGTGTGACCAATAATGTGATGTTCCCTCACGACACCCGCCAACTATAATGACAGCTGTGGCGCGGGACTGGCGGGGGTGCGGATACTTGGTCAGTGAGGGGCAGGGAGTTGCCTATCTGTATTTAATACATACATACATATGGTCACGCCTTTATCCCCGAAGGGGTAGGCAGAGGCATATTCTGTAGGCTGTATTTAATACTATTATATTATCTTTGGTAGGTATAGGTATTATTAAGATTTTGCTAAGCCGTTGGTCACTGCAGTTGATAAACCAAATTGAAATCCCTAAAATTTCAACAGCAGCTAACCAAAAACTGCGTTTATTTATTTCAACAAAGGTGTTATTAGTCAAATATTCAAAACCTTATTGTAATACCTATCACGTGAAAAGTTTCCATCACCGGTATTTTTAGTAATAACGGATATTACCTAAGCATATAAATTTCCGCTTTTTGGATACATGTCGATCTACTGAGCGCCATTAATTGGTAACGAAAGATTCACAACCTGTTGTTTTTGACAGTTTGAAAGTTTCCTCTCCTGTTGATTTTGACTGAATTTTATATTATTCTGACTTACCCTCTATGACTTCCGGCTATAGGCAGTGGTAGGGCTAACGGAATATGTACAGATCACAAAAATATTCGACTCACGTCTTATTACACATTTACGTGGGATAAATTCTAAACAGGAAATGCGGGCATATAATGATGTCATTGCCTATCCCTTCGAGGCTAAAGGCGTAAACATAATGTATGTATGCACAAAAATATTTATTCTATCGAGGATCCGAACTTGAGACCTCAGCATACACACTTTACCACTACGCCTCCGCGGCATTCAAATAGTAATATGAAAATATCGCAAAATGGAAAGTTCTCCATATTTAAAAAATACTGCTTCACAGCGTTACATTAAGATATTACACAAAACAGCAAAGGTCCATTATTTGGATACTTCATAAGGAAAACAAAATGGCCGCCCATAAATTACATGAAAATAAAGAAATAAAGAAAACCCGGTCGAGTGCTAGTCGGACTCGAGCACGGAGGGTTCCGTACCAAAAACGACAAAAAATTACGTTTCTTGTATGCAAACCCCAATATTTTCTTTTGGGATTTTAGTATTTGTTGTTATAGTGGCAACTGAAATACATCATCTGGGAAAATTTAAATGGCGAAGCTCTTTTTTTTTTTTTTTGTGTGGATATCCTACATGGATGCTATGTGTGGCGTTACATGTATGGCGAAGCTCTTACGGTTAATAAGACCATACTCGTGACATACAGACGGACAGCAAAGTCTGTAATAGGGTCCCGTTTTTACCACCCAAGTACGGAACCCTAAAAATTATACGAGGAGGATTTATACATAATGTCTTAACAGTGTACACTAATTTAAAAGAATTACTTTGGGGATACCGCGTTATTAGATTTTTGAGTCAAGCCAATAATAATAACACCGGCTTGGTACGGAAAATATTATTATTATTTATTGGTCCACGGAGACTAAAGAAATTTTTTATCTCTGAATTTTCTAACGTCGACAAAAAATTAAAATATGAGAAATTTTAATATCCTTTCTATCGAATCAACTTTTCGCCACAGAAGAAACATTAGTATATATAATAGAGTACCTACGCAAGCACTGGGTAAATTGAAAGTTTCATTAATCTTATAAGATCGATATTTATATTAAAAGTTAAACCATGTAAGGTTATTGGAATTCGGTTAATACATTTATGAGAAAAGGCTTTGGCATTCGTTTCATACTATTTATAAACATACCTACTAACCTGTATAATAATATTTAATTATGTTCACCAGGCAAACGTTTTTTGAATTGTAATACCTTTGAATAAAATTATTTACCGCGCTTTTTAGGGTTTCGTAGCCAAATGGCAAAAACGGAACCCTTATAGATTCGTCATGTCTGTCTGTCTGTCCGTCTGTCTGTCCGTCCGTGTGTCACAGCCACTTTTCTCCGAAACTATAAGGCCTATGATATTGAAACTTGGTAACTAGATGTATTCTGTGAACCGCATTAAGATTCTTATGTAAAACTAGAAAAAAAGCAGTAAATTTTGGGGGTCCCCATACTCAGAACTGAAACTCAATTTTTTTTTTATCAAAACCATACGTTTAGGGTATCTATAGATAGGTCTTCAAAAATGCTATTGAGGTATCTAACATCATATTTTTCTAAACTGAATAGTTTGCGCAAGAGACACTTCCAAAGTGGAAAAATGTGTCCCCCCCCCCCTCTAACTTCTAAACTAAGAGAATGATAAATCTTAAAAGAAGATATGATGTACATTGCCATAAAAACTACCAACGAAAATTGGTTTGAACGAGATAGAGCTGGTAGTTTTTTTTAATACGTCATAAACCGCAATTTTCGGTTAGAAAAATCACTACCACTGCGAACGTGTTAAACATCAATCAAAGTTACAACGAACTATAAGAACTTTTATATTATGTTACTTGCTGCTACGAAACCCTTCATGGGCGAGTCCAACTCGCACTTGGCCGGTTTTTATTTTCCAGATAGCATTTTAGTAATGATCAATCAAAAGCAAAAATAAGTTTGAAGAAAATGTAATTATTAGGATTTACACGCGTAAAGAAACAACAAACCTTTGGGGATTAAGGATTCTCTTTGCGCATCTAACCTCAAGATTACTATTTACTTTACATAGTAAAAAAGTCTGCTTCACTCAAAAATATCTCTACTATTCTTAAACAGTGCACTGTGCCTTGCCGCGCTCTAAAAAACGGCCAAGTGCGATTAGGATTCCCAAACAGTAAATCACGTTTGTTGTGTGGCAGTCACACTCATATCCTCCCTTTTTTCTGATTTTAGTATTTGTTTTCATAGCGGCAACAGGAATACATCATTGGTGAAAATATCAGCTCTCTAGCCATTACGGTTCCTGAGATACAGCCTCATGACGGACAGATGGACAGACAGTGAAGTCTCATAAACAGGGTCCACCATTTGGGTACGGGACCCCAAAAATCTTTATTTACGGTGTACTTTATATTTTACTAGCTGATGCCCGCAGCTTCGCCCGCGATGGCGCTGTATGTGAAATTTTGCTAAATTTTCTTTGCTATAAACCTCACGGAGCCCGAGACCTTTCCAACGAATGCAAAACCGTGGAAATCGGTTCGTGCGTTCTGGACTTATAGCGTCAGGAAGGAAAACCCGACTTATTTTTATATAATAGACATACATACACGCTAGACGTTCATAGGAACTGGACCTAAGAGACCGAAAGGAGATTAACTTATCCGAAAAAGTCTCTATCACACAAAAATATTCTTATCATTCTTAAAAAGCGCACTATGCCTTACCCCGCTCTGAAAAAGAAAGCATTTTCTTCAACAGGCGTTATAACAACTGAAACACGATTCAGTCTGTACGCAACGCTCTCCAGCGACGGGCGTACGCTGAAACTCGCGTTATCATGGCATTAGACATCGATGTTTACACAATAATACACGAAACTGATAACGATCTACAGCTGTACCAGAGTTCTAAGTTATGAAAATTATTACTAGAAAATTTTTGTGTAAAAATATTATACTGTGCAAAATAAGAAATTTAATATCAATTTAGTGTGGTACTTTCATTGATCTTAGATATACGTGAGCTGTGAAATACTCGTCAAAGACACTCTTACGCCCTAGAAGCTTTGCATATAAACCTATTGTGTGCCCCGGATCCGATTGGCAAAAAGTTTCGTGATAATACGTCTAGTTCGACAAATATTTCCAGAGTAGGTATTTGATTATAAGTGTTTTTGTGGTGAAAGTGTATGGTTTTGATAAAATGAATGGTTTGGTTTAGTGAATTGTGGTATAATATTGTGTATTTATGTACTGAAACCGATTTACAGTAGACTTACTGTGGAATAGAAGTGTATCCAAAGTTGAAATACTGGTAAGTAAATTTAGTTAACTGCTATTTTACGTACTTACCTATATTATCTATAAATATAAGTCGGATTGCAGAATATTCTATACACAACTAGCTGACCCGCGCATCTTCGTTTGCGTGATAACTGAAGAACCGCTCGACCGATTTTGTGCAAACTTCACATAAACCATCTACTAAATAGTCCGAACAAAGCCTAAACATTTGGTTTGGATAGGTGAGCCCGTTCTTGAGTTATAAAATTACAACGAAAAGTGGCATTGATTTTTATATATATAGATAGTTCTGCAGTATATAATAGTTCTGGAATAAAATTATAGAAAAGAGAAAACTGTACATTAAAAATATTTAAAAAAAACCGGCCAAGTGCGAGTTAGACTCGCCCATGAAGGGTTTCGTAGCAGCAAGTAACATAATTTAAAAGTTCAAGTTCGTTGTAACTTTGACTGATGTTTTAACACGTTCGCAGTGGTAGTGATTTCACTAACCGGAAATTGCGGTTTATGACGTATTAAAAAAAAACTACCAGCTCTATCTCGTTCAAACTAATTTTCGTTGGTAGTTTTTATGGCAATGTACATCATATAAGTTTTTTAGATTTATCATTCTCTTAGTTTCGAAGTTAGAGGGGGGGGGGGGGGACACACATTTTTCCACTTTGAAAGTGTCTCTTGCGCAAACTATTCACTTTAGAGAAAAATGATGTTAGAAACCTCCATAGCATTTTTGAAGACCTATTTATAGTTCACACGTATGGGTTTGATGAAAAAAAAAAATTTGAGTTTCAGTTCTGAGTATGGGGACCCCCAAAATTTACTGCTTTTCTAGTTTTATATAAGAATCTTAATGCGGTTCACAGAATACATCTAGCTACCAAGTTTCAATTGCATAGACCTTATAGTTTCGGCGAAAAGTGGCTGTGACACACGGACGGACAGACAGACGGACAGACAGACAGACAGACATGACGAATCTATAAGGGTTCCGTTTTTGCCATTTGGCTACGAAACCCTAAAAATGGTCGTTGGGTGTTTAACATAAGATACCGAAGCCGAAAATATAGTTGGGAATTTTTTTGTCTGTTTGTCTGTTTGCTTTGCTTTGTCCGGAAGGATCTCGAAAATTACTCGATAGATTTGATGGGGAAGCAGAGAGCAATAAAATTGGCATTATAACCAACGACGTATTATAATATAGACACGTCATGTACGAACATCACGGCTTTCAAGAACGGCAAATATTTTTTATATTCAAAAAAAGAATTTCTATGAAATTATCTATGGTAGCATGTATGAAAATTAAGTCAATTGCCTGACGTTTTTGTTGCCATTTTTAAGTGTTGGTAACGTATCTATAGTTTTTTTATATATCATTGATTATAACATAATTTTCACGCGTACGAAGTGGCGGGCAACAGCTAGTACCTACATAATACAACGAAATGTCACGAGTCAGAAATCGCAGTTTCCGTACAAACTTTAATACAAATATTTTATAAAGAACCCGAGGTTTTGATTATCTTTCACAAGCTTATGAACTATGTCAGAATTCAAAAGATGAATTAAAAAATAAACTCAGCCATATTCAAAATGGCTAAATAGAATATGCCTCTGCCGACCCCTTCGGGGATAAAAGGCGCGATCATATTTATGTATGTATGTATGTATGTAATTTTCGAAACATAAAAATGTTTCGGTAGGATGACACAGCAACTTTATCTAGCCCAAATTAAGATAATATAAGTATTGATACAACTAAAAAAATCTGATGTAGGTATTTCAAAATATACTAACTTAACACAGAAAACACGCTCCAAAACACAGGTGTAATATAATTAGTTTTATCAGTTGTCAAAAAATAACCTTTTGGGCAACAGGCTTCTATTTCAATATTCTTATAATCAAATACGAATTTCAGCGAAGACAAAAAAAAATCGTCTGAGAAATTAACCCGCATGTACGAATCTTTACTAAATACCTTGTTTGTTTTCGTACTTTATAATTTTTTATCTCATCCTTCGACCAATAATTTCATATCTACACTCGAGAGCAATGAATCCGGGTCACTTAAAGAATCCTAAAAATCTCGGAAACTAAAAATGCTAGGTTAATGCAATAAATTGTATTTAATAGACAATGTAATACTCCTTAAATGAAGGTATTAAAACTTCTTAGTTATTGTAAAGTTATATCATAAAAAAATCAAATTTGAAAAAGGGCCACTTTCGAAGATGGAACTACGAAATTACAGCATTTGGTGTTGCTTTTGTTTGTAATCTGTCATTTATGTGGGTACATAAACCATGTTGATAGTGCTCTATATTCATTAATCAAGCTGAAATTATGTCGCTTACGCCTGAAGAATGCACCAGAATACTTACAATGCTGGAAACCGGCCGGAGTCAGCGCGATACAGCCAGGACTGTCGGTGTGTCGCTGTCAACAGTACAAAGAGTTCTCCGACGTTACGAAGAAACTGGTTCTAACCTACGCAGACCAGGAACGGGCAGAACCAGGTGTACCACAGCACGAGAAGACCGATACTTGGTGAACACCATGCTTCGAAATCGCTTTCTCACAGGAACTGAACTCACCAATCAGTTTCGACGCCTCGGAGGAAGTAACCCAAGTGCATGGACAGTAAGACGTCGGCTTGCTGAATCTAACTTAAAACCCCTTAGACCTGCAAACGGCCCTAAACTGGAGCGTGGGCATCGTATTTCGAGACTAAGGTATGCCCAGAGCCACGTAAATTGGAGTATTGAAGATTGGTCAAAAGTTATGTTCTCCGACGAATCAAAATTTATGCTCTACAAGCACGATGGAAGACACAGAGTGTATCGAAGACCAGGGGAAAGATTCAAGCAAGCATGCATCGAAGAAAAAGTAGCCTACGGTGGTGGGTCTGTACTTGTGTGGGCCGGAATTTCTTCTGAAAGTCGCACAGAGCTGGTGATCATAGAAAACGGCTCTTTAACTAGCGTAAGATATGTGGAAGAAATCCTCAATGATCACGTTGGTCCATTTATGGTCAATTTAGGTGAGGATGCTATATTTATGCATGACAATGCCCGACCTCATACAGGTAGGATTGTGAATGACTACCTTCAAGAGATGAACATTACTCGTATGGAGTGGCCAGCGCGCAGCCCGGATATCAACCCGATCGAGCATGCTTGGGACGAGCTAGGCAGATGCGTAAAACAACGAAACCCTCCCCCAATCACGCTTCGTGAGCTCAAAATTGCTCTCACAGAGGAATGGGAGAATATTCCCCAAAATCGTATAAGGAACTTGGTGTACAGCATGCCAAACCGCGTAAACGCAGTAATGGAAGCACGAGGAGGCAATACGAAGTATTAAAATTCAAGAAAATCGTAACAAAGTTCAAAAATTTCATGTTTCCTATTTTTGTTTTAAGGAGAGATCAGCAGTTTTTTCTTTATGTAATTTTGTGTTAATAAAATGTATGGTGACTCATATTTTTTTTACTTTCATTTAAGGAGTATTACATTGTCTATTAAATACAATTTATTGCATTAACCTATCATTTTTAGTTTCCGAGATTTTTAACATTCTTTAAGTGACCCGGATTCATTGCTCTCGAGTGTAGATTCATCTCTTATTGATCTATAAAGTGACAGTGCTGAACTTTGCTATAAGATCGTGCAGAGAACTCTACTGCGTACTTTAAGTTCTTTGTGTTGTGTTGCGGGGGGACATTGTATTCATACACACCGCTACAAAAATAATTCATATCATTCATTCGAATTTTGAATAGCGGAAACTTAGTTTCCGCTATTCAAAATTCGAATCGAAATTCTAAATTCAAATAGTAATTGCTACATACTTCCGTCAGAAAAAAAATGTGAGTTACTCCTTACTCTCGCCTAAAGAAGTTTATCAGATATTATTAAATGTAATACTGAAATGGGCGCCAAGTAAAACTATAGGTTTAGGTAGGTATTATTAATCTCTCATAGAAATATTGGCACCGACTTCAGTATTACATTCAATAATCTATACTAATATTATAAAGAAGTAAAGTTTGTGTGTTTGTTAAATTGTAAGGGGTAATCTCGGGATCTACTAAACCGATTTTAAAAATTCTTTCACCAATAGAAAGTTACGTTATTGTGGAGTGTCATAGGCTAAATAGCATCACGCTACAACGAATAGGAGCGGAGCAGTAAGAGTAAATGTTTCAAAAACGGGGGAAAATATTAACGACGAGACGCTACGGGAGTAAACGTAACGCGACGGGAGTAAATGCGACGGGAACAGGTAATACTCTCTCTTATGGGGCGCAAACGAAGTTGCGCGGGTCAGCTAGTATCTGATAAATCTAAATATACTACCTATTACTTTGTGCTAAGTTAATTTTATTTTTCATTTTTTAGTTTTTGTTTGAAGTCGGTTTTTTTTTGTTAAAATTTTTTTTTTCATTATTTTTAGTGAGGGGTTGACTGAAAATATATCTGTCTAGGGGTAATGTTCTTACCAATACAAATTAATCAAGCCCAAACACAAGGTAACTGCTGTAAATCGTTAAGGAATTCCCTAGATTCGAGGGATTTCTTCGATTTCTCCAGGATCCCAGCATCAGATTCTGACTTCCTGTATATGGGACCACATGGGAAGCACCAGCTTTCAAATAAAAAAAGAATCATCAAAATCGGTTAACTCGTTCAAGCGATTTGCCGGTAATAAACATAAAAAAAAATACAGACGAATTGATAACCTCCTCCTTTTTTGGAAGTCGGTTAAAAAGAAGTAATACAGTAAAGCGCCTTAGCGGTTTCTTTGAAGCCAGTACTCTAGCATACATGTATTCTGTAGCAATACCTACATGCAACCCAAAGATTTTGATGAATACTTATGTGCTATGTATTTAATAGTACTTTTATACAATTTATAGTTGTATCTCTTAAATTGGAGATAACTTAAGCTTTGGTTTTATTAAATTAACGATAGAAAACCTAATTTGCTTTTGCTGTAATATTCGTTTACGAAAAGCCTGTTTTTTTTGTTAGCAGCTAAAATAGTACTCGTACTTTATGTGTGATAGTAATTAGTTGAGTAAAATTTAGATGAACCGGTATTCATAATAATACAACATAACATAACATGTAACAATATAACATGTATATATTGTTTATAACTATTATACTCTGTAGTTTATTACATCCCATGCAAAGGGCACACCCGTGATAAACTGTATACATAACAATATTAATTAACACAGTCATGTAACCAAAGACTTCTATATAAACTTTATATAGAAGTCTTTGCATGTAACACGAGAACACATAATTCGATAACCAAATTTCACGCAAACATCCTCTACCGCTTATTAAATTATTTATTGAGATTTCGTAGTGCTTTGACTCTGGCGTACTGTATGAATGTAAAATCTCTGTACTGTGACATGAATATTAAATTTGTTACAGCTGAAACGTGACCGAAATATAATTAAAAAGTCGGCTTTGTTCAGCCGTTTGAGGGTTGCTGATTACGAAACAGTTTAATGTTTCGTAACGAAACTGGAAAAACGAGTCGCAATTTCGTGTGTCAAAGATATACTTTGGGGTTAAAAGAAAAAAAATTGGAACAAATTAAGCAAGATCGAGGAAAAACATTTTATGCTCGCTAGAGGACATATTTTCCAAATAAAATTACGCGGGCAGCGCTTCAGGCGTTCTATGAAAAAATAAATAAACTTCTTTTGTAGTATAGAAGTTAGAAATAACCTATTATAATTTTGGTGACCTAGAAAGGGTCGCAGGCGGGAAGCGTGGATCGTGTGTTGTGGCGTAAATTGAGGGCCTACGTCCAGCAGTGGAAGGAACTGTGAAAACTTCAACTCTCTCTAGCTGTCACGATTTCTGAGATACAGTCTCGTGCAGGACAAACAGACAGAAAGAAAGAAAGAAAAGAAAGAAAGACAGACGGACGGCGAAGTCTCATAAATATGATCCCGTTTTTATGTATGTTTATTTATTTATTAATTTATAAAAGTACATCCACATCATACATATTACAACTCTTGTAAACTATTGTATTAAAGGTTATATTTTCTGATATATATAACATTTATGGAGTACATAACAATTATTGATCATATGCGGTAAAATATAGATAAACAAGTTTAGACTTAATTTAACTACATGACTTTACTTATAATAGGTATAGAATATATTATAATATCTGTGCTAATACCACCCACCCAACTAATTAATGAGAGTGGTTATGATTTTTGACAGACTCTCGAAAGTCCCACAAATACATTGCTGGTAAGAAAGAATAAAAGAAATTTATACACAAAAACAACAAAAAAACATTACCCTCCTGTCTTCGGCAGTTCGGGTAAAAATAGATAAAATTACTTTTAGAACTACGTCGCACCCAATAATTTTGAAATAAAAGCGTTGAGACGGTCATGAAAGATGTCGAGGTCACTTTTTTTGCGTACACATTCGTTGTAGCTGGAACATATACGTACCAAAGGAGACTGCAGTCCGAGATTTGTTCTACTTGGCGGTGTATGAAGAGGCTTAGAAATCGGGTGCCTGGGATATCTATGAGGCACAGATAGCGAAATATTTTCAAGCAGCTCGATTGATCCGATTCGACCGTGTATGACTTTATGTAGGAAACAGAGGTCCAACATTTTCCGTCGGTCACTCAGGCTGTGCATACGAAACTGCAATAAGCGACGATCATAGGAATTTCTATGAGAAAAATTTTTGGTGTGAAATGCTAGGTGTCTGGAAAATGCTTTCTGTATACTCTCAACTCGTTGTGAATGAACACAATAGAAAGGGCTCCATACTACGGAGGCGAATTCGAGGCGACTACGTACTAAAGAGTTAAAAAGACTTATTTTAGTCCTTGTCTGAGTAAATCCAACAGAGTTTCTCTTTATAAATCCTAGCATCCGCGCAGCTTTCTTAACTATGTTGTCAATGTGAGTATGAAACTTTAACTCACTGTCAAGTGTAACACCTAGATCACGTATTTCATGGACCTCTACTAAATCTGTGCCGCCCATTCTGTACCCAGTAACAGGTGGTTTCTTTTTTCTACAGTACTTTATAAAAAAACATTTCCTTACGTTGAGAGTCATTCGATTATTATTACACCATGTGAGTACATTATTTACATCGTCTTGAAGAAGCAATGCGTCATCAAAATTGGTTACCGTCCTATAAATCTTTAAATCGTCTGCATACAATGCATGTTTCGAATGAACTCCGGAATCAGCAATATATGTTTTTGATGTAAATCCACAGATTTCGACACTCTGTGGTCGGTTGCTGAGATAGGATTTAAACCACTGTAATAAAACCCCGCCCACCCCAAAGCCTCCTAATTTGTCAACTAGAATCTTGTGATCAACTTTGTCAAAGGCACTGCTAAAGTCGGTGTATATAGCATCAACTTCCAAACCCCTATCGACATGCCGACACAACTCCGAAACAAACGGAACGAGGTTAGACTCTATTGAACGACCGGCTCTAAAACCATGCTGATGAGACGACAGACATGTTTCAGCTAATCCTGATAACAAAGGCTTTACAAGAGCTTCGAATAACTTTGAGAAGCATGACAGGATTGAAATTGGGCGATAATTTTGAACGTGCTCTTCGTTGCCTTTCTTATAAACGGGTAAGATTCTTGCTTTCTTCCATACCTCGGGAAATATTCCGTTGGCCAGAGATCGGTTGAATATGAGTGTAAGGGGCAAAGATAGTGCTGAACCACATTTTTTTTATAAATAGGGGTGGAATGCCGTCAGGACCGGCACCCTTAGAGCTGTCCAGTTTTTTAATAGCCCGTAAGACTTGTGCCTCCGTAAATTGATGCCTACTAACAGAAGAAGTGCTACCATGTACAACACAGGTTGAGCTCCCGCCAGAAATTGCAGCAAGTGGAGAGTTAAAAACTGACGAAAAGTGACTTGCGAATAAATTAGCAATATCTAAACCTGTTTCAGCTATGGAGTCATTATGCCTCATTTTAGCTGGTATGGTAGAGCGTCCACCACGTTTATTTTTAACAAAATTCCAAAATAGTTTAGGATTTCCAGGGATATTAGTCTCTATCGTTTGTTTGTAACTACTGTAACATTTATTATATAATTTGTGACACCGATTGCATACATATATACATATACTCACGCCTTTATCCCCGAAGGGGTAGGCAGAGGCCTATACCGGCCCACATTTCACCGTGTACAATTCGGTCCCACGTAACAGGTGGTGAGCCCATCGCCGTGTTGAAATGGACCGCCGCCGTCAGAGCCTCGTCCGTTATTCAGCAGGTGCACGAGCTTGCACGTGAGGTTGACTTGGGCCCGATGGTGTTGGTAGGGCCCCACTACACCCGACACCGATTGCGAAGCAATTTAAATTCAAATTCGTCGCGAGGATTTTGGTATTTACGCAGTCTTGTATGCACTTTGTTTTTCTCACCAAGTAGTTTTATTAAACCCGGACTAAACCACGAGGGAAATCTGAACTTTCGGTAGTTTCGCTTTGGCACAAATCTGCCGATAAGATAATTTAAGACTGTATAGAATTCATTAATCATCTCGTTCACACACTCCACAGCACACAACCTACCCTGCCAGTCAATATTTTTCAGTTCACTAATAATGTTCGCGTAATCGGCCTTATAATAATTAAATTCATTATTACTTTTGGGTTTCAGGTAGTTAAACCCTTTATAGACAAAAGTTACCAGCAAGTTAGGATGATTAGGGTATTGCTTACTGAGAGTGTCATAAGGCCTTGCTAATTATTTCGAATCATCAGCATATTGAGTGCTGATGATTCGAAATAATTAAGTCCAGATACCGATTGTCACTATTACTGATAGGATTCATTTGATACAACTGGTTGGCAGCCATAAAATCGACCAACAAGTAACCGAGTTTGTTGTTGTAATTAAACGGGGACAAGTACTTGTGGTCATCTAGGGCCTTCCACTGTATAAAACTTAGGTTAAAGTCCCCAACGAGTATGAAATCATCAGCACTTTGAAGAGCCAGGTCGATGCCGGACAGGAGACTTGACAAGTGTTCAACTTTAACTGGAGGTGGCAAATATGCAAGACAAATTGTAACTTTTTTAATAGTATTTTTGATATTTAGCTCCAGTGTTACCCACAAATTTTCAACATCAGTTTCAAAGGCCCTTGTCCTGAACGAGGGAATTTCACGTGAAACGGCAATCAGTAGCCCTCCGCCATCCAGCTTGGAGTCAAAAGAGCACACACGGTCACGTCGGTATACCGTGTATCTATCATCTATTATTTCATTGCTAGAAATATTTGAATTCAGCCAGGTCTCCGTGAAACTGATAACCTTATAATCACTATTCAAAATATTTTTCATTACATCGCTAGTTTTTGTCCTTAGACCTTGAACATTTTGATAATATATATCCAACATTTTATGATACATTAAACCATGCAATTTGCGTTAAGAAACTAATAACAAAAGATAAAAGAAAACGGTACTATCGCATTAAACTTAAGCTCTCCGAAGCTTTAATCAACAAAGCCTGGCTCTCATCGTCCTTGCGCACGTAGATTCGCCCGTATCGCGACCAGACGTATCTGTAGTTCAGCTCCTTGGCCTTTAACCTTGCTGCAGCATGTAGTTTCTTGGCGGCTGGCGTTAGATGCTCCGACACATAAACCGGAACTCGTGGTCCGCCCAATCCAAGATGCTGAGAGGATAACTTATCATCTTTGTGCTCTTTGTTAAATTTAGAGACAGCTGCTAGTATAGCGTCGCGGACACGCGGCGAGGGCATTTTTGCTATTATAGTCCGCGGCCTGTTCGTATTTGGTGACAACTTGGCTACCCTAGTTACACTCTGGATATCATCTCGGCTCAAAGGGCTGTCAACTGATTTGGACAATTGCAATATGGTATTAGTTAAAACTTCCGATTTGTGTTCGGGTACACCGTTGATCTCAACGTTACACTCCCTCATGTGTAGTTCAACAATATTCATTCGTACGGAAAGCTCCTGTACGGACGACCTTAGTTGCTGATTTTCGAGGGTAAGTTCCGAAATAATGGCACACTTATCATCTACTTGCTTCTTAACTGCTTCAAATTGTTCGTTAATAAAAGACATAGACTCACGGAATGCCTCCACCTCCTCCCTTATGCTTTTCAAGTGATTAGATACAAGATTTTTTATGGTGGTTGTAATAGTTGTAGTCAGTTCTTCCCTAATAATACTACGAAGCCTTTCCTCCGAGGTCCAGCTGTCCTTTTCAATGAGAGATGCTTCTTGAGGAGAGGCAATGACAGATGACTTGATATGCTGTTTCTGTTTGGGTAATACCCTGAGACCCTCAGAGCCACTCGTTTCGGGCCCGGTGGCAGCACATGAGATAGCAGAACGCACAGGAGTATTAGCATTTCCCGTTTTGGGTTGTTTACAACAACACTCGGGGCATCTCCATTTACCTTTCTGTTGTGGATCTAAGGTCACGAAGGTCTTGCTATCCATAGCGGCGCAATCCAGATCGTATTTTAATTTGCATGTTGAGCATGATAGGAATTCATTTCTTTTCGGAAATGTATTACGACAGCCCGCACAAACATTAGTAGGTGCCATGTTAAAGACGGTGTATCTCAATTTGTATTTGCAATAAATAAACAAACAAAGGCAGTCCCTGCTCACAACACGCTTTGATGTCACTTAAAAAAGTTCGCGACCAGAAGGGCTCAAGCGCCGTGCACAGCGCGGCGCTTACGCGTTTGAACAATAAACACTTTAACCGGCCTGACCCGTTGATTTATTTCGATTGTTTTTATCTTTATACTTTACTTTTTTTCAGTTATAATCACACATTCACTTAGTTCGTACTTTTAGGATCACGGGAGTATAAATTTCTTTACTATTTACTACTTAAAACACACTTATTTACAATATTAACAATGGAGCTAGGTAAAAACACAGTCACCGTCACCGCTAACAAAAAAGTTGATTGATTATTATGTTATTATGGTACGGAACCCTAGAAATTGTCTGAATTTTTAAAAAAAATCTCCAATAAAAAATTTCAGCTCGAGGACTTCTATGTTCTCAAATATAGCAAACCTTTGGCAATTTCCCTAAAAGGCTTTATCTGAGTCAACAAGTCTGCTAGCCTTGTACTCATAGCAAAGTGAGAATCTAGAGAACGTCTCTCTTTAATGTTGAATCGACAAAATGATTTTATGACTCTTCAGTACAAGAATTATTTATTGGAAAACTAGCCATAATTCACACCCAAATGGAATTGAAGTTTATGAGATTTCGATATAAACTTAGAATAAAAGTCGTTTCATATTACGCCAAGGCTTTTAACAAATTATTTTTGTGGGTGATTTATTATAATATTCTACCTATACAAATATTTATTTCTATACTTTTCAAGCTTATATTAGCTTAATTTGGGCTGGATGATGTTGTGTGAGAATGTCTACAAATATTTAATTGATACTAGTGGACGTCACGTGATTATAATTATATACTCCAGTATTTTCTCTATGTCAAATTTATTCTTCTGTCTAGTTAACAACGAATACTAAATCTCATGGAACGAAGTTGAAATAGCTTAATTATATTTAACCAGCAAGTCAGTATCTTTCATTTAGAAAAACCCGTAACCTACCTACCTTTGTCTTGAATCACTCTATCCTATGCTGAAAATTGCATTAAACTTCGTTGTTTAGATTATTGATCTAAGCGCAAACACAGAAAAACTTTTTCATTTTATATAGCAAGAAGATACAGTTTCGTCCTTTTCCTATTGCGAAGTTAGTTTAACACCTATTACAAAATTACACGCTCTCATATTGCTTACGCGAGGTATGTTATAAAAACTTGCTAAAAATAGTATCATGCGTTGGTGGCACGTGGCATCTACAGCGATATGATAAGTGATGAAATGGTTTAAGAGGGAACAGAAGCTACTTAGAATTTGCAAGAAGGTATTTGAGTGTTGGGAGTTCTGGGGTATCCTTCCGAGGGCTTACCCGGGGCTACCAACCGTAGGCTGGTAGGCAGGATACGTAAGGTTTTTTAGTCGGTAGGAGTCCGGCATAGCATCCATTCAGGATTTTCCTCATGGTTAAAAAAAGGTGTATGGAGTGTATTCTATACCCACATACATATCTATAGTTAGACAAAAAGAGAACAATTTTTTATAAAAATCTAAGATTCTCATTATAACACAAATATTTATTCCGACACTGAAATCGAATCCGATATCTCAACAACAGTATACACTACCAGCAAGCTACACCAAGGCATTCAAAGTTCACCAAAAAGTCGATATTACAACCTGACGGACAATTTAATAAATCCCGTATCATCCAGCCCGACATGACACTACCGTCTAAGCAATTCCGTTCAGGATTTTACTTCCGAAAACTAAAACAACAATTGTTTCACGAACCACATTTCACAAGAATTACTGCGAGATTTTACCTCCAACTGTCATCCAGTCAGAAACATGGCAATAATAAGTTTTTATGTGAGGATTGTACACACACATACACGTATATAGTTGGAGGCAATTGTTCAGAGAAACTGTGTCGGCTTATGGAGCCCTTTCTTGAGTAAACAAAGGAATGAGAAGACGTTGCTTTTGAAAGTTCATTTTATCGTTGAAATAAATTGTGATTTGTTTAGATAGGAGTTTTGTGTATTCTACTACCTCCTATTATTATAAATGTTAATGTTTGTGAAGATGTGTGGATGATTGTTATTCAATAAGCTCTAACGGCTAAATGGATGAGGCTGCAATTTGGCGCATGGATAGATTATAGTCTGGAATTATAACATAGGCTACTTTTTGTCCCGGGAATGAGTTCCGATAGGACGCGGGAACGGAAACAAAATTTACTAGGCACCAGCTAGTTGTATAATAAAATTGTATCTCAAGTTTAAGATAGGTAATTTCAGCACTGCGATTTTTTACTGCGCCTATTTTATTCTAAATAATAACATTCCGCTGTCCAATATTATTTTCGCGCGGATGTTTTTATCGCCAGTGTGGATAGTCTTGTACAATACTGTGTCACAAAATATTGCTTAAAATTATAGCAGTGCAGAAAAGCGCTATTTACAGGGTCGGCAGCGCGAGTGTGGCGCCTCTGGTGTTGCAAACGTCCATAGGCTGCGGTGACCACCAGTACATCTGGTGGGCCGTATGCTTGTCTGCGCCTTTAGTGGTATAAAAAAATGCACTAATGGACTCCGGAAACGATAACTGCGACTTGACAAGTCTCATGAGTACACAAACGTGCAAACATGGCACACACATTTGAAGCTCTTTCATTCACATTTTAGCTGACTTCACAACGATAACAAAGGAGGGGAGGGGGAGAAACCTACTTCAAAGCCTCGATTCGTCAATGCTAACGTACAACATTTAAGAATAACCACAACTAATTGTAAGGGAGGAATGACGAACCGAACTCCTCAGGAAAGAAGTTTTAGATGTTTTTGCCTGCTGTTGAAAATTTTCAAGCTGCCCAGAACTTCAAGTTGGCTATACGACTGCAACCCGTCTGGCCAGCGTGGTACAGTAACGCCAATCATCGTAACAAAACGAAATTTCCGTTCGTCGCAGTTCAGGAGTGGACGGTGTTAGGCTGATTGGAGTGATACGTTTTGATTCTGTAGTTACACTGAATCTAGCTGCGTTCATAAAGCTAATGAAAAAATCGTGACGCAATCTGTACTAATAAATATTCACGGACATTTCACACAACGCTATCTGATCTTAAACACGGATATTAATACTTATATATATTTTTTTAATACATACAAATTATACATAGAAACACCCAGACTCTTGAGAAAAACATTTATGAGTCACACAAATATTTGTCTCCGGTGGGAATCGAACCCACGACCTGCAGCGCCGCAGGCGTTATCACTACCGACTGCGCCACAGAGGCAGTCACTAATCTAATATTCTAAAGGACTAGTCACTAATAATCTAAAGGCGGAAGATTTGTTTGTTTGTAATCGATTAACTCTGGAGCTACTAAACTGGTTTTGTTAATTCTTTTACTATTACTAAATCTATGATTTCCTGAATTAGCATCGGCTACGTATCGTCATGATACTGCCCAAGAAAAGATAGCAGTAATAATAGAAATCTGATTCTCTGATCTAGATTTCCATATGTTTTGTAAATAACGGAATATTATAGGTTAAATAGTTTCTACAAAGTTCTACAAAGCCGTGGGGCACAGCTGGTATATCAAAAAATGTGGTTTTCAAATTTAAATTATAACGTTGTAGCAGCAAAAAGCAACCCTTTATTATTTGCGACTATCCCTTTGAATGTACGGTCGTGAAATGTATAATTATAATAGATGTACATTACACTGAGGTCCAATTTCAACAAATCTGTACAATCGTTGCTGTATATCCCAAATTCAATCTAGATCCTAGTCTAGATTCGGAGTAATAACCTCTAAATTGAACCCGATGTCATCAATTTCGTAGGGAGATGATTTTGACAGTATTCTAATCAACTGATCTCTGATTGGTTCTTTTATAGCTTGGTGTTTTTAGCTTGCTTTAATTTTGTACATTGCCACATCGTTTAGACTCAAATTATTGTTTTGGCAACACTACTGCCTGCTGCTAAAGAAAATATTTATTTTTTTGGTGTCAGTCGAATGACAGCTCTTAACACAAATTAGCAGAATTAAAAGTAAGGTTCATTGTACACAACACAATAGTCACAGGCTTAAGAAAACGCAAACCATTTGGAAAGCTGCCTGTTCATTTTGTTCATCATTTATTGTTATGAAAAGCCCAGTAGGTACTTGTCTTAATCTTTTTCTTAACCTCAAATAGTCTTTTAGGGTTCTCTACTGAAAGTGTAAAATGAGACTTCGCTGTAGGAGTGTCCGTCTGTTTGTCTGGCTATCGATCATCAGATTGTATCTTATGAACCGTGATAACTAGACAGTTATTTTTTTTCTACAAATGATGTATTTTCGTGGTCGCTGGAACAGAAAACATAAAATTAAGGAGGGTTTCCATATAGCAACGTAATTTTTTAGCCGTTTTTTGGTACGAAACCAAACATGTGCGAATTCGTCTCGCATTTGGCCAGTTTTTTCACTACTATTGTAGGCATTTCCATTGTATATCGAATTCAGAGTAATTGTAATAAATGAACAGCTTGCCAGCATCTTTTCTCATATTTAATCAAGAAATTGAGAGATTCCCATTGGCTGTACAGATGGTATCTCTTTGTGAAAACTTGGAACTAATGTTCGTTTTTTTACCCGTGATGGATTGTGAAAATTGGGGTTGTCGACCACCGCCCACGACAAATCTTTGAATTATGTGAAAAGCGAAATTTGTTGTTTATTGTTATGAAACATGTTTTATTGTCTATTATTAACTGCTTTAACTTTTTTCAGGGTGAATAACACACACTTACGCCTATATCCCCGTTGGGGTAGACAGAGGTATTATACTCTCCCAATTTCACCAATTTACCAGTTTAAGTTTACCAGTTTAATAAGGGTCGGCAGCGCTAGTGTGGCGCGTCTGGTGTTGCAAACGTTCATAGGTTGCGGTGATCACCGGTCCTTCTGGTGGGCCGTATGCTTGTCTGCCACCTTAGTGGTATAAAAAAATAAAAGTTTTCGTCACTCGAGGTAGAGCACGTGTAGGTATTTGAGCTACCAAAATAAACGTGTCACTCCAATACATACATAATTTACATAGATAAGCCGCATTATTATCATAAACTGGAGATAATCAACGACAAAAGGCCCAACCGGCAGCGTAGAAAGTTTGAATTGTTTTTGAAAACGTTTTAAAACAAAGAATTATAAAAACAATACCAACTTTTTGCTAATTTCAGCATCAGTCGACGGCAGTCAAGTAAAGTCGGCAACATTGTTCAGTCATACAAATATATTCCAAGAACTATAAAATTGCGTTTGAAAAAAAAACTATAACAGTCCGTCTGTACGCCCGTCACCAGACTATAAATCAGAAACCGTGATAGCTAGACTGAAAATTGCACAGATGATTTACTTAAGTATTTCTGTTGCCACTATAACAACAAGTACTGAAATCAAATAAAAAAAATATTTTGGTGGCTCCCATATAAAAAAAGGGTTATTTTTCACTGTTATAACCCTCCAAGCGCGAATCCGTCTTGCACATGGCCAGTTTTAGTATGAGTATAAATTTATTTTAATAACACTTCTGCATTCGTCAGTACAGATCAGTACAAGTACTCTATCACTGATAGGAGAAGGCTAAAATTTACACCATACTTTTACAACCCGATTTGTCTCGCATGAAATCTTGCGATAACATAATATTTTGATATCATTGTTCATCAGTGTTCTATAAACTTTAAATTTATGCGTTATGCAACTTTGCCTAAGATGCGTTTGTGGCTAAAACTGTTCAATTGATTGAACGCGTTAAAGAGCTAATTGCTGTTATAGCTCAGTATTCTGCAATACAACTTATTATATTATCAACGTGACTAACTTCATGGTCTTCGTTGAAATAAAGAACAGGCCAAGTACGTGTCGATCTCACGCACAGAACCAAAAAATGTTCCGTACCAAAAAATGGCAAAAAATACGTTTTAGTATAGGAGCCTCCCTTAATTCCCCCTTTTCTCTGATATTAGTATTTAATGATATAGCGGCAACAGAGATACATCACCTGGGAAAATGACAGCGCTCTATCTATCACGGTTATCGAGATACAGACATAACGGACAGACAGACAGACAGTCAGACACACAAACAAACGGACGGTGAAGTCTCATGAATAGGGTTCCGTTTTTACCCTAAATATTAGAGTAAGTATTATAAAAATACTAGATGAAGCCCGCGTGAAATTCGGTACCCGTTCCCGCTTCCTTCTGGGACCATATTCCCGGATGAAAAGTTATGTTGTATGTTATTCCAGACTATAAGCTATCTCTGTACCAAATTTCAGCCCAATCCGTTCTGCCGTTAGAGCGTGATTGAGTAACAAACATCCAAACCTCTTCGCAAACTTTCACATTTATAATATTAGTATGAAAAAAAAATGTCGTGAAATTTTTTTTTGACTTTTCAGTACTATCAAATTTTAATGACCTTTAAACGTTAGGTCACTGAAGTACCAATATACTGGAATATTATTGATCTAAAACCGATTATAACCGAAGTACGTGACAGTTAGTGCTCCGATAAGTTTAGCACATAACATTATTGGACCGACCGGCGAAATCTCTCGGATCTTAATTAAGACTATTAGTTCAAATTCTGCGTGCTAGAGATACCTAAATATTTTGGGGATGTTTTGATACCATCTAGCCTAAATTAAGCTAATATTAGCTTGAGCTTTTGCGTAATCTGGGGGCCCTTTAGATTGTGGTTAGTGCTGAGTTGTGACGTTTGTGGCATTACCATTTACGAGGGTTCCGTGCTCACTTCGAAAGGTTCGTTAAGTCGCTGGACTCGGTTGCCAGTAATGTATAGTCAATAAGCCAAGTTGAAGTCTTGGGAGTGGGTTGTATAATTATTTTAAACAACAAGTGTACCATATTACAGTAGGAGCACACTGGGCTACAGTCGCGGCTACACGTCGCCAGTGTGCGCCTGCATCGGGTGACTTGTCGGGCGACAGACGTATTCGTAATTTTGTACCTAGTCTTTATATACTACAAAAATAATGTTTGGCACAGCGCGTTCAAAGTTACGACTCACATAGTCATAATCTGCAGACTTATAATAGGTCCTTCCGTTTTCCATAGGGCATAAAACTAGAATGAATAGACACTTATAGCTACTATAAACGACGTCATACCGCACACAATTATTATGATGTGCATTTTACGAGGTCTTTTTACGAACAAACTAAGTGAAAGATCGGCCTACTTCTCGTTTTACGAGTATAGGTTATCTTGATCAGGTCATGAATAATTTATACATAGTTGGGGTTTTACTGAAGCAGGTAAGAACACGCTCAAGTTATGTAAAACACCGTTTGGTTAACAGCTTTTGACACGAAGATGTTGTCAAGTCGGGCTTTGAGTTATATTTTCATAAATTACGCCCCCAATTATTGGAAAACTATGGTGATTTCTAACAAATTTAGCGCCATTATTACAGTCCACAAGACTATTGATAGTACCCGTCAAGTTAGCGGCCCAAAGGTATGCCTGGGGTAGTAAAAGGGGGGAAACTTTTACGCTTGCAGTGCATTTCAAGGTTTTTTATCATTGGATTTCATAACGGTTCTTTTTTTTTATAACTATATAACGATTTATGACACTTGTACCTACTGGTATCGTTGTTTAGAGAGAGAGTATACCTATCTAAAATTAATTAGTTGTATTTCGTTCCACGTAATAGGTAGTGGTAGTGATCCTACTGTCGTGTTGAAACGGCTTTATAAACTGTGTTAACCTGCTATTAAAATATGTTTATTGGCTCTTAAAGCCTTTAACTTGATTTAAAGACTCATATTCCTATCCCAACGCCTATACATGAAAAAACTTGAAAATGATAATGTTACAAACCATCATTCACATCAGTACTAGCAGTAGTCTAATATTCTTAACGTATCGATCGTTTACATTACTGAGGTATGTACAGCATATTTTTAAAAAAAATCTTTCTCCAACACGGGCCTGCCAAAACGGTACCAGTATTAAAAACAGTGGTGTCTTATTTACGTGTAAAAACCCTCATAAATGTTATGCCGGACTCCTGCTGGTTAAAACCACATGGTGCTCTACAAATACCTACGGCCGGGATCTCGGGCAAGCAACTGTGTGGATACAGTGAATCTTAGTGATATAAATGAAATGAAGATACGATAAAGAAATTTCTAATTACGTGGACAATCTACTTAATGTTTCAACGAAAAAAGAAAAATTCTTCTTCTTTGTAATAAGTAACTTAATTAAGGCGTCTTGTTTTTAACTGGAAAAGATTATTATCAATCGCAATTAGAACTTTTGCTAAGAAACGAAAGATAAATATCCGGAGGGTTTGAGTGCTTTCTTCATAATTATCTTTTAGAAATTTATGGGCTTAAGAAAAATAAACAACTATTCTCAAAGATAATCAACGACGGTTTTAAGTTGTTACAGAAATATTTGACTGGGTTATAAAATATAAGCTTTTTTTACAAACTATTTTGAATTAATGATTAGATAGGATTCTGTACTCATGTGGTAAAAACGAGATCCATTATCGATACACAAAAATTCAGGATTCACCGCCATCGCCACCACAAAGATCAGTTTACTCCTCGCCTCGGCTAAATCTTCTATACTAACAATTTAGTATGAAAAATGTCACGTAAATAAATAATGTCGTATCTTTTCATCTCATACATTATTCCATAGGATTAAAAGATATTTTTCTTAATATTCTTTTAAAATTCTTATTATACCTCTTGATTACGAGTATTCATATTCCCAACACAATAAAGTGATCCATATTACCTATTATTGATCCCTGGAGGCAAACCAACCAATTTTGTCCTTACAGTTCAAATACCTTCAAAAATAGATTGATTTTTGTCCCAAAAGTAGTTAGTTCCCTCATTCGAGATCAAAATCTCATTCCACCAAAAAGTATCGTAATATTATTAGGTATGTATACTGCTATCGGAGATTATTTTGTGTAATAAACAGCGCATGTAACAAAATGAATAGAATGAAGTAACTACCATTTTAAAAAGATCTATTAATATTATCATGCGGCACCCTTGGGGTACGGAACCTTAAAAATCATTTAAGAGTTGCGTACCCAAGGGTAAGAACAGGACCCTATTACTAAAACTTCGCTGTCCGTCTGTCTGTATGTCATGAGGCTGTAGCATAAAATATGTGATGAGAATATGACGGACAGCTCTTTGGAACTGTAATAGATAAAGAGCTGAAATTTTCGCAGATGATGTATTTCTGTTGTCGTTTTAAAAACAAATACTAAAATCAGGAAATAAATAGGAGGCGCACATATAACAAACGTAATTTTGTCGATTTCGGACAGAACTCTCTATGTGCGAATCCGACTCGCATTTGACCGGTTTTTTTTATAACTTTGTTTCTTACTTTAGAGATTTTTCTAGAAATGACCTCAAACAGAACACTTTATGTGTCATCTTCCGCTACGGTAGCTAAGATGGATGATCACTAGTGACGGAATTTTCATGTAACATCGTTTCCGTTAATCGAAGGGCATATTAGGTTGGTCCCAGGGTTACTAGCTGATGTTACGCAGTTTTACCCGTGTGTGGCTATCACGGAAAATACATTCTGGAGACAGACAGACCGACAGATGGACAGCGAAGTCTCAGTACAGGCGAACAGCGAAGTATGGAACCCACAAAGGTATAAAAAGTTCGTTTAAATTTTATGACTAGAATTTTCATTCTCAAGCACACTCAACGTTTCGTCACTTTTCTTTATTTGCACGAATAAGATTTCGTTGAGTACATAACGTAGGTACTTTCGTTTTTTCTACAGACTCGCTAGATAACCAGTTTAACAAGACCTTCTACGAACTCCTTTCCTTAAGTGCTGTACTCGACAAGTGGCTTTCAACTGGTTCTTTGGTATTGGTAGGTAATAAAATAAAGCCACAACGTGTTTCTTTAAAGGACTCGTCTGTAGGTAACGTGTGTGTTCTTTTCATTGAAAAGGTTTACAGGATAATAAAATTAGAACTGTATTTTAAGGACGATAAACTTTGTGGAACGATGTTTATTCTGTTAGTTATCAGTCTAAGACTATTTGGACTGGAATGGGTCGACAGAGGAATTACTTAGTACCTTGTTGGTTTAGGTCGATCTCATTTCTATAATCGATTGATGATTAGATCACTTAGTAGAGACACTCCAGTTCATATTTACTGGAGATTTAAACAATCTTGGCAGACTTATCAAATTAGATCAGCCTATGACTGTATTGACAGTTCACTGATTGACGTGGGTCTCTTCCAATTCACGCCAAAACATGGGGTCCTACAGCTGATATTAGTACTTTAAAATATTATGTTGGGTGCAAAGTTAAAAGTAGCTTTTAAGTCGGGATCCATGTGGGTATTATACGAGAATATAAGACTATTTCTACGCGCACTCTTATTTTTTCATCATAATCAGGCAAATGATTTGACCAGGTCGTGCGTACATAGAAATGTACGAACTACAGACGTAGTACAAACACACATACATCAGTACTGCGTGATATAATTGCTACTCAGACAATGCAATAATTCTAATGCGATGATTGTATTTTTGTTTCAGGTTAGCATCTGGTGGAGCTAAGAAAAAAATATCAGGTAATGTTCTTTCTGTTTATTCCATTCATTGAATAAGAAAACTTATTATTTTCTAGTGATTTACTGTGACTCATAAGTATTGCACTACAGAATGTGGCTCCTCACAAAGGGTCTTAAAAGGTTTGTACAGGGCTAGTAGCACAAGTGCTATATAAAACGACCTTTAGGTTTATTGTGATCACTATCAAACAAGTGGCCTTAGCAACCACACTACAAAATGATAAAAAACCCTCAATACGATCCTGTAGTTACTGACATCCAGCTTTAAAATATTAGTGGCCAGAAGATTTTGTAAATTATGAAAATGTTTTGAACCACTGCACTGACTGATTGCGTTATTGAAATACATTTTGGCGTGAAATATACGGTGTTTGTAAAAATAACTGAATGCTTTAGTAGTTCCGTGAGCTAAAACCGTAAACAATAGACGTGTTGATTGAAAAATGTTTAGACATATCGGTATCTTAGAACAAGGTCGCTCCAAACTATTTATCACTTACCTCTGTTTATTTTCACTCGCATACCGGCTTTTTTAAGCAACATTATTTCAGATAACAATATTTATCTACGCAAATTTGAGGTAAACCTACCTAAGTGTTCCAATGTTTGCTTGTTGGAATGCTGAAAATAAACTAGTTGATAATGATTTTTAACAAATTCTATAGTAATCAATTGCTAGTCACGAGGCTGTTTGGTGATATACCTACAAATTATGTTCAGCCCGTGGGCATCGCAAAAGGCGATTAAAGGAATACTTCCACAAAAATATCTATTGCGTCGAGAAGGAAAACTCTAAATAAAACTCTATACCAACCCGTCTGAAATACAAAACGATATTGCTCCAATTCATCCGGTGGGTATTATAAAATAGATTAAACAAATACTTTCACAAAAGTACCCATTGGGAAGAAATGACAACAAACTTTTTCGGTCCGGTTCTGAGCATTCAGCTGTTCTGAGCGTTGCACCTGTAAGCAAAGATGACGGACTCAATTCCCATTACGGACCAAATTTTATCTGCGGCGACCGCCACTTGTCAATAAAACAAAATTAATTGAAGTTCTATATTTAATACAATTCTGAATCGCGATAGTGTACAATGCGCCCGCTGATGACTATTGAAATAACAGTCCAACACCAACCGTGGAGCTTCGGCCCGCCGCCGGGCTGATCACTTTGACTGGTCCGTTTGTTGGAGTATCATCTCTCTCACCCGTTCCTCTACAATTTTTTTAACTCTCGAAGAAAATGAGAGATTTCCACACCGCCAAATTATAAATATTATTATATTCTGTAATTAAATCTCGCCAAATAATGTCATACTAATTCACTCACATGATTATAATGGCTGCAAGTTAACGTAAAGTCGCTGCCATGTAGGTTAATGGCAAGAAAACAGTTATTAACATGACATGTTTGTTTACCAATCAAGCTGTAATGTGGGTATGTTTAGACAAGCGGCAGTGAGTAAGATTGAATAATGATAGGGACTTAAAACGTTTACTGAAGAATTAAAATCGGGGTTAAGAATATTACTGAAAGTGTAATTTTTACGTGTAGAAATCTTCTTGCATGCTATGCCGGTCTGCTACCGGCTAAAACCGCACGGTGCTTTTCCATCTGCTCACGGTTGGGAGCCCTGGATACGGCCGCAGAATAATAACTCCGAGCTCCTGTTACTGCGTATCGTTTTATACCACTCGTCAAGCTATGATTAAGGTGTAACCAGAGATAATTCCTGTTATTATATCTAAGCCATTGCAACTTTAACATTATTGGCATTGCCTTTGATAAATTAAGAAAAATTTTCAGAACTTATCGGTAAATGAAAATGAAAATCATTATTCATAAAGGTTACAAAGTAACAGTTAATGAAGGTTGAAATTATTGCTTCTACATTTACATTTACTGCCAAACTTGGTATTCCTATGAATTCATAAAATCATTTATTAATCCTTTATAATTAAGTGATTTAGGTGAAACATTTTCCTCAGGAGAAAAATCATTCTCATTATAAAGCCTTCCTTTGTCTGCGAGTTACATTTTATAGTTTTAGGAAAATGCAAAGATTGTCAATATGTAAAAGACTAGCGGACGTCACGCGGTTTCACCCGCGTAGTTCCCGTTCCCGTGGGAATACGGGAATAAAATATAGCCTATGTTCACCGCAAAGAGTGTAGCTTTCCAACAATGAAAGAATTTTTCAAATCGGTCCAGTAGTTCCGGAGTCTATTCGTTACAAACAAACAAAAAAACAAATCTTTCCTCTTTATAATATTAGTATAGATATGTGCTCTCTCGGGGTTTTTTTTCCAATAGTAAATGTAAGACTGTCGAACACATTTTACAGAGTTATGCAAACTTCACTTAGATCAGGGGTGGCTAATATTTTACTACGAAGGGCCAGGATGATAAAATAATATTTTGGAGAAGGGCTGGCTGTTATTATATTTTCTAATTAAAAATGCATTAAGTAAATGGATATATCTGATAAACATAAATACTATCTACTACGACGCTTTTATATTATCGTCTTTATTTCTAACCTAATTATTATTAGCATCAAAAACTACATTCTTGTTCTATGACATCAATGATAATGATTTTAACACGTTATGTTAATTAAGTTGACTAGGTATTATGTCTGGATAATCATAAAAAATATAAGTTTCCTAACAAAAAAAAAGTAAAAATGTTTTATTTACAGACTAAAAAGATTCGGCAATTATGCATTGGACAGCGTTGCATGAAACAATAGTTTGAAAATTGAGCATCGGATAAAACGGCTGCATATACCTATTTTAAAGCACTTTGAAATGTGCGCATATCTCACCTGAATTTAGCTTTAAAACATTTTTTTAAACTAAATTCAGGCGAGATATTCTGCAGGTTTCATTTTATTGGATTTTTAGAGCATACCAACTCAATACAATTTAGCACACGCATGCTAACTTTGGTGACAAACGGTGAAAATAACGTAACAATATTCATAGAAAAGAAACATGTGAGCTAATGATGGTAAATTTTATTTCACGACCAAAATGTACGTTGTGTCGTACAAGAAATGAGGCCCGTAGTAAAATTCGAGTGTGATCGATTGATTTTTTTATTTCAGAAATAAATACATAGACATAGTTAGGTCTTTTTCTCAAAGTAAGCAGAGGCTTTCTGGGCCCACATCGTCTATGTATGTACCTAGTCTTGCCGTAAATACTGAAACAAAGGCGTTTAGAGCAGAGAGCTCTCTAAAACTGACCATAAAAATCATAATCTAGCAGTACCTAATATAGTAATATTTTGACGAAGTTTGAATGCATAAAATGTTTGTTACTTACTCAAGGTAACTTGTTTTAAATTTCATACAGGGATTGAATATAAACTCTGGGATAATTTTAACCATACTTTCCAGGTTAGTCTCAGTCACGTTTCTAACTTCGATAAAAAAAATATAAGATAAAACTACAATAATCTCAATATCAAACGAGATAGGTACCTACTTCAAACGTTCTTTTCAATATTTTTAAAAGAGTCTCAAACGATTACGATTTGGACCTCTTATTCATCTTGTGAAGCGTGTGACAAGTGACAACATTTCAAACCAAATTTGACATGAATAACTGGACAATTTATTCGGTATAAATTGCTAAAATTATAATTAATTAGACTGATTAACAAATGAAATTATTTATTATTTTATACGTTTTATTTTTTCCCCAGTACTAGGTCAATGGCAACTACCCTATTCATTTTGATTACCCTGAGAATGTCACTGACTGAGTGTGAATGATAAACAAAGTGATTCTATATCTAAGCGTTTTGTAATTCGGCAATTTTCATTTTTAACCGACTTCAAAAAAGGAGGAGGTTACTCAGTTCGACCGTATATATTTTCTTTTCTTGTTTGTTCGCGCAGAACTCCGTCGTTTATAAACCGATTTGAAAAAAAAAGGTTTTTGTTCGAAAATAGATACTCCCAAGGTGGTTCCATTTTAAGGAAGTTAGGATCTGATGATGGCGATCCTGGAGAACTCGAAGGGAACTTTAAAAAAATGTATGGGCATCTAGGGCATTTGTAATTTTTTTTATTAAGGGCTTTAAAGTAGTACATAAATGAAGGTCTGGAGTCGATCTGATGATGGAGAAGAAAAAGACAGAGAGAATTTCCTAACGATATACAGCAGTTACCTTGTGTTTGGATTAATTTATACTGTCGAGAACTTTACACCTATATAAATAGATTTTCAGTCTACACGTCACTAATAACGATGAAAAAAAATTTTTTAACATAAAAGTAACCGACTTCAAACAAAACTAAGAACTGAAAAATAAAATTTACACTGTGTGTGAAACTTTCGCCTTACCTTTACTGATTTTAGAGCAGTTAGATAAAGGATGTTCGAAAAAGATGGAACGGTTAAATTTATCTCTTTGTTGTGTGTACTACTTTGCATCAATTGCACTTTCCGTTTTAAGAGCTAAAGCTTAGAGATTAAAAAAAAACGTAAGCATACTAAAACTCAATCAAATATTTAATGAGAATTTTTTGTTTTTACAACTAAGTCGGTGCCAAAATGAATATGGGAGAGATTAATAATGCCTACCTAAGCCTAGGTACATAGTTTTACTGGGCACCGATTTCTGTATTATATTTAATGATATCTGATAAATCAGAATATACTAACTGTGTGCTAAGTAAATTTTAGTACTATATTATTGGTCAGCAGTGTTTTTTTTTTTTTCACACAATACCTACACGACTATCACAAACTAACACCATAAATCATTTTCTTAAAGTGTCTTTTTAACAAATAATAATACCATCACTTTGTCTTTCTTATCACGCCCTTAAACTTCTCAAATCGCCTTACGTCCTTAAGCTTCTAACCTTTAACCTTGCAAGGATCCATTGCGAATTTTTGTGACAGTTTTCTGTTATATTTTGAGGAAAAACAGACTGTTTCAATAGTCTTTTCGAGTGCTATGAACACCATGAAAAAGGCTTTATAAACCAATTTGTAAAGTGTGAAACTTTCGCCTTACCTTTACTGATTTTAGAGCAGTTATGTTTTATTTTTTCCCCAGTCCTAGGTCAATGGCAACTACCCTATTCATTTTGATTACCCTGAGAATGTCACTGACTGAGTGTGAATGATAAACAAAGTGATTCTATATCTAAGCGTTTTGTAATTCGGCAATTTTCATTTTTAACCGAATTCAAAAAAGGAGGAGGTTACTCAGTTGGAGTCTGGAGAACTCGAAGGGAACTTTAAAAAAATGTATGGGCATCTAGGGCATTTGTAATTTTTTTTATTAAGGGCTTTAAAGTAGTAGGTACATAAATGAAGGTCTGGAGTCGATCTGATGATGGAGAAGAAAAAGACAGAGAGAATTTCCTAACTATATACAGCAGTTACCTTGTGTTTGGGCTTGATTAATTTATACTGTCGAGAACTTTACACCTAGATAAATAGATTTTCAGTCTACACGTCACTAAAAACGATGAAAAAAAAATTTAATAAGAAACCGACTTCAAACAAAACTAAAAACTGAAAAATAAAATTTACACTGTGTGTGAAACTTTCGCCTTACCTTTACTGATTTTAGAGCAGTTAGATAAAGGATGTTCGAAAAAGATGGAACGGTTAAATTTATCTCTTTGTTGTGTGTACTACTTTGCATCAATTGCACTTTCCGTTTTAAGAGCTAAAGCTTAGAGATTAAAAAAAAAACGTTAGTATACTAAAACTCAATCAAATATTTAATGAGATTTTTTTTTTTTACAATTTAAAATTATGCGAGAAAGATTTACAGGAAATTATAAACTGCGAAATAGACATTATTTCAATTAAGCGGTTAAAACGTTTGAATGCTGAGGGCAAATGGGTAGATAGCGAATCTATTCGGATTTGTTTTAAAAGCAATACATTACCACGACATGTATATGCGTATGAATGCCGTTTTAGAGTTGAAGCCTATACTTTCCCCGTGACTCAGTGTTCAGGCTGCTGGCAGTTTGGACATATTTTTAGGTTTTGCCCTACTAAGAAGAAACTTTGTCCTAAATGCGGAGATAACCACGAAAATTGTGATGAAAGGAATGTAAGGTGTTTGAATTGCAAGGGAGCACATATCGTATTAGATAAGAAGTGTCCTTTTTATTTAAAAGAAAGACAGATTAGATTAGTTATGAGTGAAAAACAAATACCGTATATAAAAGAACTTCAAATTGTTCTTGAACGACAAGGAGCGATAAATCATGGTTTAAAAAATACAAATGAACTCCCATTAAGCCCAATGATAGTAAGAAATAACCAATCTTACAGTAGCACGGTTGCTGGTACAGTGATATGCCAGGAACCAACCTCAATACAGTCCGAATCAACGGCGCCGAAAGAGAAATGTAACGACACAACTGATATTTTACAAGATCCATGTAGTACTCGAGTCAACAAGAAAAATAGAAGTTAAATTATTCAGGTATTTTCGGAACAAATGGAAGAAGAAAACTTTATTGAACCTCAAATTGAAGACAAAAGCAAGGGTATGAGAAATGAACAATTAAGGTATAAGTTTGAATTTAAAAAAATGTTGCTTAAATTAAAATGTATTTTTATGTCTGAGAATGAAATGAAAGATAAGATTGTATCGTTTTTCAAATTAATTTGGGATGAGCTTAGTAAATTTTTAGTAAATATGTTTTCTATGAAAGAGTATATGGATACATTTTTTAGTTTTATAAATGGCTAAGATTAATATTAATATAATGCAGTGGAACGCTCAAAGTTTAAGACCTAAATTAATTTCATTTGCTGAACTTTTGAATCAAGAAAATATACACATAGCTATTGTGAGCGAGACATGGTTGGACAGTGAAACTTATCTTTCCGTTAGAGGATACAATGTATATAGGCATGATAGAAGCGATTCTTACGGGGGGATTTCAATAATGGTGCATAGGTCCATTCAGTCGTATTTAGTACCCGTAAATTGTGCAAATATTGGAATAGAAGTACTGTGCGTTAGATTAGTAAATTGCAAACACATAGAACAAGTAATAGGTATCTACTGTCCTTGTTCTATACACACTCCACAGTCTGATTGTGATAGTATTTTTGCAACATTTTCTAAATCTACTATCTTGGCTGGCGATTTTAATGGACACCACACAAATTGGTCTGTCAAAACTAATACTAGAGGCACGCAAATAATGGATTCAGCTTTAGATAATTCTTAGTGCTCGTTTAAGGAGACGCGGCGCTTCGAGCGGCCGCCAGAAACACAAACGTATGGAAATGTTCAGAGCGTTCAAGGAGAAGCGTTTTTGCAAGCGTTTGTTTGAGTTGTAGCTGCCACAGCGGCGAATGTCGTCGCGTAGGAAGCGGCAATTGAAGCGACGGGTGATGCCGCGGAGGACGCGGCGGGTAAACCAGCGAGTCTCGCAATGGAGGAACGCGGCGGATGAAGCTGCGGGTGACGCCGCGAAGGACGCTTCAAGGAAGGGGTGGGAGATGTGCGGGGTATGCGTTAGGTAGGAATGTCGGGCAATATCGTTCATAGAAAATATCGATATTAAAATAAAAATATTAATCAAAATAAAATATCGATATTTTATTTTGAAAATGTAATCGATGTTTATAACCCTCTGGAGCAGAACGTCATGAAAGCAAAATATCACGTACGCAAAATAAACGATACATCGATACTTATGAAAGATTGGCGTTCAATTCCATACGTCGAACTCGAACATTTCCATACGTTTCAGGGTGGCGTTCTATCTCCTCTTTTATTCTGTATCTTCATCAACTCGGCTACGAGTCTTATTTCCAGTAACTTCCATCTCTACGCTGACGACTTGCAGCTGTACCGACGTTTTTCGGCCACTGACGCCCCATTTGGCATATCGTGCATTAACCGCGACTTAGACGAAGCGACTGGGCTAATTCGGTCGGACTGCGCATCAACCCTCTGAAGTCGCAAGCCATCGTCATTAGCAGTAAGTATCAAACTGACAATATGCCGGTGTCTGAACTGGATCCAGTTCTTTTGGCCGGTATTCAGATACCCTACGCAGACACTGTGAAGAACCTGGGAGTGATCATGGACACCACGCTATCCTGGAGTGCCCATATTAGTGACGTCAGCAAGAAAGTGCACTTCTCCTTTCATTCGTTGCAGTGCCTCCAGAGCCTCTTACCCTTGAGGACGAAAATTAGTCTTGCTCTAACTATTATTCAGCCCATTATTGACTACGCCGACGCCTGCTATTTAGACGCCACTGAGGAGCTTCTGGATAAACTTGAGAGGTTGCAAAATTTGTGTATACGCTTTATATTCAATCTTAGAAAGTTCGACCATGTTTCTCACTTTCGCAAAGAACTCAAGTGGCTCCCAATCCGCCTTCGCCGTACCACTCGAATCCTCTGCCTCCTTTACAATATCCTTTATAATCCATCTTCACCTCCCTATTTAAAGGAAAGGTTCTCTTTTGTTCGTTCTCCTGATGCTCTCTGCAGATCTCACCTACGCTCAAATCTTAAATTTCCTTCTCACAAAACCGGTTTTTATTCATCCTCTTTCACCGTGCATGCAGTCAGACTATGGAACTCACTTCCGCCTGGTATCAGGGACAGTAAAACTATCACCACTTTTAAAAAGCAAGTCCGTGGACACTATTTTTTTTTTTTTTTTTTTGTTGCCTACGGATTTTTAGTTTTTGAATAATTTAATTTACTTTTTATTTATTAGAATATTTTGTTGATTCAATGTGAAAAACATTTAAATTTCAACCTTATTGTTCTACAACTTTAATTTGTGTTGATTATTAAGAACTTACTATTGTTTATTTTAATATTTTGAACCTGTTATAATTTGATTGTTCTAAAACTTTAATTTGTGTTGATTATGTAAGTACTTACTATTTCTGTTGTTTATTATTAATGAATAAAACTTGATATGGTATTTATTTTATAAAAAAATAAATGTCAAATTAGGAAAAAATCGATTAATTTAAAAAAATCGATTATTTTCTTGAGAAAAATCGATAATTTACTAATCGATTTTTCATGCTAAAGAAAAAATCGATAAACTAAAAATTGTTTTTTTATGTACAATGTCACATCCCTATGTCGCACTGAACGACGCCGTATATGAAGCTGCGTGCAACGCGGCGGATGCAGCGCCGAGTGAAGCTGCGTGCCACGCGGCGGACGCAGCGCCGAGAGAAGCCACGCCACGCGCGTCGCTCGACGCCCCGCGTGTCCTTAAACGAGCTCCTACATTTCTATATGTTTGATTTTGCGCGTGACGCTACGCGGGCCGCTTCACGCGCCGCCTGACTATAAACGGTCAAATCGCTTTACGCGCCGCTGCAAGCCACGCCGTACGCGACGCTTGACGCCCCGCGTCTCCTTAAACGAGCCCTAATATATACCTTAACAACGGGTTACCCACACGAATAAAGTTGGTCAGCGGTAATCTTCAAAAGAGTTCACCGGATATTACCTTTGTCTTATCCGATATAGCTATATACTTTGATTGGCAAGTATTTAATGAAAACCTTGGCAGTGACCACATGATAGTTAAGATATCAACCAGTATTACAAATAGTTACTATACAATAAAAAAAAGAAATTATAAAAGAGCTAATTGGATTGAATATCGAGAATCGTTACTAAATAATTTCAATATTAATGATAATAATAACTCACAAGAAATGTATAACAGTTTCCTAAATGCAATTAACAACGCGGCTGATAAGACCATTCCTTTTATAAAATATTGTAAAAAACCCAATACCAAATTTAAGCCAAAACCTTACTGGACCCCAGAGTTATCAAAGATTGTAGCTCAACGCAGATTGGCGCTTACCAAGTTTCGCCGCAATCCTACCCCAGAAAACTTAAATTTGTTTAACCAAAAAACGCGAGAAGCTCACAAATTAATTAGTAAAGCAAAATCTTTAAATTGGCAATCCTTTTGTGATTCAATAGATCATGAAACTTCCGCTCCAGAGATGTGGCGACGTATGAAATGGATTAAGGGTTTCAGAACGACAAAAATTCACCCATCCCCTGATAAACAAAAAAAAAATTAGAATCTCTCACACCCGATTATGTACAGAATGTAATGCCTAAATTCGTGTCACGAAATGCCGGTTTGGAACAGAATTTTAGTTTTCAGGAACTTCAAAATTGCCTTAAGAAAAAGGACTCCGCACCAGGCGAGGATGGAATTTCATACTCCATGAATTATTATCTCCCCAATGAGGCTAAATTATTTTTACTTAAACTATACAATAATGTTCTAAACACCGGTGTTGTCCCACATCAGTGGAGAAAGGTTCGAGTTATCCCTATACCTAAATTTAATAATAATTCCCCGGAGGTTAAACTTAGACCTATATCTACCTACCTCTAATTTCTTGTCTATGCAAAACTTTTCATTTAATGTTGTACAAACGATTGGAGTGGTACGCAGAGCGAAAAAATATTTTTTCACCGAATATGGTCGGTTTTAGGAAAGCGCATTCCTGTTTAGATGCAATAACTCGGTTGGTTACATACATACAAATTGGTTTCACACAAAATTATACCACTTTAGCATGCTTCTTGGATATTCAAGATGCATATAATAATGTGTCAATAGAAGCGGCGACGAATATTCTAGATAACCTTCATTTGGGATCTAAAATATGTATTTACCTTTGGTCGTTTCTGAGTGAAAGACAACTAAGTATAAACATAAATAATAATAGTAACGGTACAATTACAAGATGGACTAATAAAGGCTTAGCACAGGGAGACCCCCTGTCCCCTTTACTCTATAGTTTAATCACGCATGGGATAAATACATTGCATTTAAGAGTAATGTGGTCACAGTATGCGGATGACTACGTGTTATATTTTAAGGAGAGAGATATTAGGGAATGTGAAACGTACATGCAAAATGATTTAAATACTATAGTGTAATTTCTGAGCGAACTTGGTTTAGAACTGTCTCCTACAAAATCTAATTATTGTGTCTATAGCAGAGGTCGTAGAAGAGTAACACCCATATTAACAATAAATGGACAAAACTTGGTCAGATCAGAAAGTGCTAAGTACTTGGGTATGTGGCTTGACAGAAGTTTACGATGGGGTCTGCACATTAATGTAGTTGTAGAAAAATGTTCCAAATACTTAAATATTTTAAAACTTCTAGCTGGTAGTGCTTGGGGAGTGCACACAAAACATTTGCGAAGGCTTTACATTAGTTTAATAAGAAGTAGAATGGATAATGGTTCATTTATATACGACAGCTGTGCGAAAACACATTCCTCTAAACTTGATAAGTTGCAAAACCAAGCCTTGAGAGTTGTAGGAGGTTTTATCAAAAGCTCACCGATCCATGTTATAGAGAGTGAGTTAAACGTAGTGCCATTGTTTTTGAGAAGGCTATACTTAGCCTATAAATATAGTCTGAAGATAGCTTCTTGGAATTGGAATCAAACAGTTAACCTTATCTCGGATTTGAGTGACTTTTCTAATCATAGATACTGGGAGAATAAAAGAAAACCGCTCCTTATTAAAACTTTTAGGGATGTGAGTCAATGCAGTATTAATTCATTTCAGCTTCTGAATATATTTTCCTTAGACGTTTGGTTGAGAAGTTTAGAAACAAAAAGATATTTTATATTTAATCTAGAGAGTATTCAATCCCCAAAAAATTGTTACGAACCTAATTTATTGTTGAATAACGTAATTGAAGAGATAAGCAGTACATATAACGAATGGCACAAAATATTTACTGATGGGTCGAAAAGCGAAAGTGGTTCAGAAGCTGGTTTCTATGATCAAAGTTTGCACTATGGAGCTGGTTTTAAAGTTACCCGTGAGGCATGTATAATGTCGCTGGAACTTATTGCAATATATCAGGCCTTATTGTATGCATTGAATCAAAATTTAAACAAAATAATTATATTTTCGGATAGTAAAAGTGCACTGCAGCATATGGCTCGATGCACTTCTGGATCAAGAGGTGTATCGATAGCCTATGAAATCTTAAAAACTATTATTTCATTGAATAATGAAGGTAAAGATGTAAAATTGCAATGGGTTCCAGCGCATATCGGCCTTACGGGAAACGAGCAGGCGGACCAGATAGCTAGGTTAGCAGCAGTAAATGGAATCCTTACAAATTATTTACCTGACCATTGGGAATTAGTGCCGAAGTTTAAAAAAGCCTGTTATGTTGACTGGGTTTCACATTTCAACCATAAATCCATAGATTAAGGTATCTGGTATAGGACTATTCAGGCAATGCCTCCTCGGATTGCATGGTTTGATGGCGCTAATTTGAGTAGACATTATATAAAACTAGCTCTAAGAATTAGATCCGGCCACTATCCATCAGCAAAATTTGAATTTCTGATGAAGAAAAGTGACTCGCCTAACTGTCCTGTTTGCCATAAAATTGAAGATGTACAGCATTTGCTGATGGAGTGTGACCGGAATAAGGCGGAGCGCGAGGCGCTGCTTAGGGAACTAAAATTAAATTCACTTAATGTTGGTTTGATACAAAGTATAATGAGTCACCCATGTTCAGAAACAGCACAAAAATTGTGCCACTTGATAACAGTAGTTCAGCAATGATGTATCATAATGAATGTACTAACTAGATCTAAACTTTAGTATAAGACTATGCTGTGTGTATTAAGATTCAAGGTACGATGGGGTTGACATATCCATATGGATCAAAACCCCAAAATAACTAAAGATTAAAAAAAAAAAAAAGAGCTAAAGCTTAGAGATTAAAAAAAAACGTTAGCATACTAAAACTCAATCAAATATTTAATGAGAATTTTTTTTTTTTACAACTAAGTCGGTGCCAAAATAACTATGAGAGAGATTAATAATGCCTACCTAAGCCTAGGTACATAGTTTTACTGGGCACCGATTTCTGTATTATATTTAATGATATCTGATAAATCAGAATATACTAACTGTGTGCTAAGTAAATTTTAGTACTATATTATTCGTCAGCAGTGTTTTTTTTTTCACACAATACCTACACGACTATCACAAACTAACACCATAAATCATTTTCTTAAAGTGTCTTTTTAACAAATAATAAAACCATCACTTTGTCTTTCTTATCACGCCCTTAAACTTCTCAAATCGCCTTACGTCTTTAAGCTTCTAACCTTTAACCTTGCAAGGATCCATTGCGAATTTTTGTGACAGTTTTCTGTTATATTTTGAAGAAAAACAGACTGTTTCAATTGTCTTTTCGAGTGCTATGAACACCATGAAAAAGGCTTTATAAACCAATTTGAAAAGTGTGAAACTTTCACCTTACCTTTACTGATTTTAGAGCAGTTAGATAAAGGATGTTCGAAAAAGATTGAACGGTTAAATTTATCTCTTTGTTGTGTGTACTACTTTGCATCAATTGCACTTTCCGTTTTAAGATCTAAAGCTTAGAGATTTAAAAAAAAACGTTAGCATACTAAAACTCAATCAAATATTTAATGAGAATTTTTTTTTACAACTAATTTGGGCAGGTATCATCGCAAATTGAATGATTATATTGGTGCAATTCCATACATGCGTGCCGTACAACCTAACTAAGTTGACGGTAGATGGGGCCTACGTCGCCCCAAGACGTAATGTGGTGAAAGAATTTGACGGTCGAGATTGGAGTATTACTTGGTACGATCAGGGCGTCTGGTCCGGAAAACCATAAGACGCAGGTTGAATTCCTGCTCGAGACCGAAATTTTTTCACATATAATATGTAAAAAATAGGGTTCAAGGTCATATTCTGGCTTTTTTTAGGAATTGTCGCATCCCAAAAAGCTCATGTGTTATTCCAGACAACAACCTATCCCTGTACCAAATTTCAGTATTATCCGTTCAGTCATTAGAGCGTGATGAAATGACAAACATCTGTACAAACACAGTTTCTTATTGGTAAGATTCAGAATTAGATGCCACACTATTAGAACACTCATGCCCTCAATATATCTAATGAACAAAACATAGATCAAAATCGCAATCGATAAGTAGGTATTCGATTGTATGAAAAACGCGATCGAGTCATTACAGTAACGATATCGGCATTATTCTGATGAAAAAAGTAATACACGTCATATGTAACTGAACTATTTTGATAATGGAACCACAGAGCAACGCGACCGTACTAGAGGAGTAGGCAATGACAGAGTATTTGCTCTATACATATCTGTCTGTCATGTGTTGTAAGGGGAAATTGTATTCTTACATCACTACAAAAGAAAGCGGCTGTCGCTATGGAACTTACACAAAACAATTAAAACAATACTCTATAAAATAAATATAAATACTCATACTTTCAGATATACATATTTCTTATACATATCTACATACGAATAGTCACGCCTCTATCCCCGAAGGGGTAGGCAAAGTTTACGCCCACACTTCACTTTATAGTTTTATGTCCCACGTAATAGGTGGTGAGCCTATTGCCGCGTTGAAATGGACAGGCGCAGGCAGTGACAATCCACATTTGAAAATTTTCATGCCGCCTATTTAAGACATTCAACTTGGCTTAACAAATTGTCATTTTACTGACAACCAGATTCTATTTCGAGTTTTCGTTCTCTACGCAATGGATCGGTTTTGCGAGTGTTCCCGTAGTCGCCTCTTACGACACCTCCTCGGAATGAATTGGTCTGGCGACTTTTTTTGGACTTTTCCTGTCGCCACACGGGAATTATTTTTCATAAATCTGTGTTTTAACTGTAATCCTTTTGGAGTACGCTTTGACAGAGGGGAAAGTCCTCAGCGCCTTCCCTTCCTTCCCTCGGTAGCAATACGACCAATGAGTTTTATCGGTTTATAAGTCGTGTTGCTCTATGCCTTAAAATAAATAAATGAGAGTAACAAAAGTGCTTCAACGAATTCTATCAATTACCAACTCGAGTGTGACGTCATTATTGGTCTCCCTTGACACGAAACCCGTTGTTTTAGAGTTAATTAACAAGTCTACATTGTTATTACTGTCTGTTTGTCCAAAAAACGGTATGTCAGAGATATTATGTGATGGAGTGTTTGACGAATAAGATACAAATTTTGGTTTTTGTGTGAAAGTAATCGGTCAAGTACGTGTTGAACTTGGTTTTTTTGTACGACTAAGGCGGTAGACAAGCTTGCGGCCCCACCTGATGGCAACGGTCATCGAAGCCTATGACCCTGCAAGAACCTTTTAAGGCCCTTTTGAAGAATCCCATACTGTACGTGTTTGGTTAACGGTGGTTAAATAATACAATTATTATCTAAAGAGGTTCAAGAGCCAAAACTTCTTTAATATAGCTAATTCTCTTACAAAATTATTATAAACTAGCTGTTCCCCGCGGCTTTGTCCGTGTAGAAGTCGTTATCACGTAAAATCATTCTTTTTTGTGCTGTCAGTTAAAATGTGGCCTATGTTCTTCTCTTGGGCAAATACAATTCCAAATTTTATCAAAATTGGTTCAGCGGTTTAGGCGTGAAAACTTTTTTCCTTGAGAAAGCGCGATTTCATTGTTCATGCGGTTTCATACCCGCGTGCGAGAGTGAACAGTATACTCTGTGGTATGAAACCGCCCTAATGCAATTGTTATAAACTAGAGTCGACGTGAAACTGCAAACGTCCAAAGGCCACGATGATCACCAGAAGGTACGTGTAGTGGGCCATATGCTTGTCTGCCGCCTTAGTCGTTTTATAAGTACCAATAAATCAAACTTTATATTTCGGGCTGAATCGATCAGTTAGTCTATACTAATATTATAAAGACGAAAGATTTGATTGTTTGTTTGTTTGCATTGAACAGTCTCCGAAAATACCAAATAGATTTTTAAAATTCTTTTCTGTCAACATAGGCTATATTTTATTCTCGTATTTGCTCTCGGAACAGGATCTACGCAGATGTAACCGCGTGACGTCTGCTAGTCATATATATAAACGCCAGCTTACAAATTAGCTAATTATCTCAATGTTCTTATTAAGGAGGAAACCGACTTGTTTCAGAAATTGTGAACATAAATGTAACAGTTATACCATAATAAGGTAAAGTCAAAGATATACAGTTGCGGCGTAATTCCATATCTCTGGAGAGGTTGAATGATATTCTCTGATAAATTTCCGCGCTGTAGCGTTTTCATTTTTATTTATTAGATGATTTCACTGTTAATGGAAATAAAAATCATCCGCTTTCCACTCGAGGAGCGGGTGTACCTTACTTAACCTAGTTGCAACAACCGCCCATTACAAGATACTTGGAGGGTCCTATACACACACTTCTCAAAGATTGAAATGTCTTCAACGTGAATTGCGATAGTATATTTATATACGAATATATCGCTAGATGGTGCTCGCGGCATAACCCACGTGATATTTTATTTGCGTTTTCCACTTCCTATGGGAACTTTTCTTTGTCAATGATGTCAAAATGTGTCGAAGTTCAATAACGCACCATGCTTGAAGAATACCTACAATACGCACAGTTATGATGGAAAAAATAATAAAATGTGTCATTTTTAGTACTTTAATTGAAAATTTCCCAATTCCTTTCGAACTTCGACTGGACTTTCACAATGATTTTAAAACCCAATTTACCCAATCTTCCAATGTTTTAATATACAAATATAAAAAAGTATAAAAATCTTTGTAAGGAACTGAAATATACCTTCTCAAACTTCACAATGCTTCGAGGAAGAAACTTTTTTATACGTCAAGGGAGTGCATTCATTCCAAAAGCTTTTAGGAAAAAGTTCTTTCGAAAACCGTAACGATAATTTAGTGCCCATAAATATGACAATGTTTTTGTTGCGTTTCTTAAAACATGGGTCTAGCGAGCTTGGGCTTAGTGTTGGCTTTAGGTGCAGCAGGGACTGATACTGGGATTATGATGATACAAAGCTCGGTTAATATTATTATAGAAGGTTTTTATCTTTACCTAGTACTTGTAGTTTGATTGATCCCATGGCATTCGCGTCACGTCAAAAACAAACTAAATCAAACGGTTTCGTTTAATAATCACATATAAAGCCGGGAGATGACTAGTAATCAACTGATAATTAAGTCTAAAATTGGACGCATCTACCGTAAAATTAGGCTGATAGCTAATAATATGAAACAGTGAAAGAGGCTTACGGGTATTAACATTCAGAAAGAACTAAAGTGTCGTGTCGGAATCGTGTCGTCGAACTTAAAAGCGTTCTTAAAGTTACAAGTCACGGCAAACTACTGACAACGAGTCTTGAGATACTTTAACTTTGACGAATCAATTGAATTCCTTTTAGTTCGAGTTCCTTTCAAGGAGATTTAGTGTTCGCCAAAATAAGAGAAATATTTAGAGATATTGGGTCAAATAATTGATATTGATTATAACTTTGAAATGCTTGGGACGGATATGACTTAATGCTATTCCTTCTTCTGATTTGCTTGCATTACGATACACATAAGTAATTATAAACGTTTTGTTTTCTTCTGTGCGCGTATAGATTGCGGAATGAGCTCCCCACCTCGGTTTTCCTAAAAGCCTACAGTATGGAAGACTTTAAATGGGGTCTTAGAAGGTTTTTACAGGGTCGGTAGCGTAAGTACAGCGCCTCCGGTGTTCCAAACGTCTGTAGACTACGGTGACCACTAGTACAACTGGTGAGCCGTATGCCTGTATCTGCCAACTGAGTGGTGTAAAAAGAAAACACATATTTACATACTACCACAAGGCGGAAACTCCATACAAAAATGTTCGTTTTCACCCACACTAATATACACGTAATGTGAATGCTTGAATCAGGCTTGAATGTGTGTGTGAGTATACTAGGGTCACTAGCTATGGAAACAAAATAATAAGAAACAGAACGCAATCTCATGTATGGAGGTACTTTTTTTTCAAACCTCGGTGTGTTGAAAATTAGGGTAGGGTACCCTAATTTTCAACACACCTCGCAGTATTTTTGCATCCAGTCCCTACAGTTCCCTACTACAACCCTCTTTTTTTGTTGTGTATATGTGTAATGTTTACTATCATAGTGGCGACATAAATACATCACCTGTGAAATTTTCTGCTATCTAACTATCACACATGACAAGACCTAGTGACAGACAGACAACCGAACAGCGGTGTCTCAGTAATAAGGTTGCGTTTTACCCTTTGGGAACCCTGAAACCATGTAGAATATTAAGTATTCACAAATGCTTTCAAGGCGAGAATGTAAGGGTAATGTTTTATCGATGTCTCGCAACATTTTACATAAATCACAGTCGTGACGTAGCTATTATAATGAAACTACAACGAAGTAACCTTTTATCTGTTTTTGAGTTCCGTAGCAATTAAGGATACTTTTAAATGGTTATCCAATGAATTTTAATATCGATTTTTTTTTTGTTTTCAAATATCACAGTTTTCTTACAATTGGTTTTTAAATCCGAGACAAAAAATAAAAGGAATAATACCATCTTATGAATAAGAGACAAAATATACTAATGTTGAGAAAAATGTACTTTTAAAAGTATAAATCGACCCCTCCGTGCAATAACTCGGTAAAATGCTGTTATGTGGTTTATGCTGTTATTTCAGATTCGGCATCTACACACTGGAATACACCTTGTCAATTTTTTGCAGATTTTTCCTATTGATATTTAAAAAGATATAACTAAAAACAATTTTATTGGTGTAAATTAAGAAACAAAAAATATGTAGGCAATAAACTTGCAATAGTTGTATACAAAAAATATAAAATAAACGTTTTTCAGTAAGTCGCACTAACCGAATTATTGGCGTAAATAAATTTCTCGAATATTTTGTATAAGTAAGTGCTGAGTTTTTGCAAGGCCAGCTTACATACCCCTCCATGGGACCTGGAAGCGAGAGCCCTTGCGTCACTGTTCAGATGGCGCAAGGAGGCGCTGGAGCGGGGCCAAAGGCCTGCGTCTCGAGAAATCGAGGCCCAGCGGACCCTGCTCCACCAGGAAACCCTGGAGACATGGAAGATGCGACTTGAGCAACCAAAGGGGGGATTCGCCACAATCACGGCCGTCAGACCGGTCATGGACGAGTGGCTGGAGAGAAGACACGGTGCTCTCTCCTACCGGTTGACACAGATGCTTGCCGGGCACGGTAGCTTCGGTAGGTATCTGTGGCGAAAACACCGGGAAACCACGGCCGAGTGTCAGCACTGCGAGGACCGCAGCGATGACACGGCGCTCCACACGCTGGTGGAGTGCACGGCGTGGGCACAACAGCGACAGGTCCTCGTAGTGGGTCTGGGCGTGGACACTCTCTCGCTTGAGGCCATGGTGCGAGCCATGCTCTCCAGCGGGAGTAAGTGGGACTGCGCCGCCTCTTTCTGCGAGCAGGTCATGCTCGCGAAGGAGGCGGCGGGCCGGGTGCGGGAGAGAACTCTTCCACCCGAGTTCCGCAGTCGGCGCCCTGGGCGCCGCCGACGTGTCTTCGCCGAGGACTATCGGCCTCCATGACCGGGGGTCTGAGGACGGTGAGAGGGCCGCTCACCGTCCTTACAGAAGCAGGCCCATGACGGCAGCGTGACGTGAGCACTCACGCACGCCCCCCCTTAGAAGCGGGGTCACACCCGAAATCCCCCATAGACGCGGGATTGCACCCGAACCACCCCCTGGGCGAGGCCGCATTGGCGGCCGTAGGTCTGTTGGGAGTCACGGGACATCCTTCCTGAGGGCTTACCCGGGGCTCTCAACCATAGGCTGCTGGGCGTTACGTGAGGTTTTTTTAGTCGGTAAGAGTCCGGCATAGCATCCTACGAGGATTTTCCCTCACGTTAAAAAAAAAAAAAAAAAAAGGCCAGCTTAAATATTCTTATTCCTTAATATAATCTAACAAGGTTGTTGAAGTATAGAATTTTTTCATAAATGTACGCAACAGTTTAATCGATCAATATGTTCTTAATAACAATACACCTAGCTCTGTACTGGATATTATCGATTATTGTCTTGCCGTGCAAAGATTGCAGTGTGCACTTGTCTCTTTCTTTTCCTTATTGTTAGACAGTAATAAACATAGTTATATGCCGCTCCCCAAGCACATGTATTAGTCTATCAGCCCAGTTTACATTTTTTCAAATATTTAGCTCGCCAAATTGGAGTCGCCACCAGCCTGATGGAAAGCCGTGGCGCATTTAGCGATTGGGGGCCACTCTCGCAGTCCGTAACACTTCTGACAGTGGTCCTCAAGATGGCGGCACTGTGATGTGCCTCTTCACGATCCTCTTAAAGAACCCGGGATTGTAAGATGAGGGCAACACGTGTGCGGGCAGGTCGTTCCAGATTTTTATAGTTCGACAGAGGAACGATCTTTTAAAACGCTCAGAGGGGCAAGTGCGAGTTTTTGCGTGAGCCTGTCGACATTCACGGCGCGCCAATTTGTATGGAATCGAGACCCCGCCACCTAGCTGTAAACGCGGGAACTTGTCTCGATTCCATACAAATCGCTCACCCGTGAATGTCGAAAGGCACACGCCGCAACTCGCACTTGTCACTCTGTTCTGGCGATGATTCATATATGGCGAATACCACCCTTTCTGAAACCATGAATAAAAGTATTTCTGGAGATTAATAAATAAAATTAAACTGAACTAAATAATAACAAGTCCCCTGGGTAGGACGGAATTACAACTGAACTACTGAAGGCGGGGGGGCTCCGGTCCTCAACGAGCTGACGAGTTTGTTTAAGTCCGTCCTCCAACAGGGACAAACACCTGAAGCGTGGGGCGGGAGTGCGGTGGCTCTGTTCCTCAAGAAAGGTGATAAGACCTTGCTGAGGAATTACAGACCCATCTCACTCCTGAGCCATGTTTACAAGTTGTTCTCGAGAGTAGTCACAAACCGCCTCGCCGAAAGGCTCGACGAGTTTCAGCCAAAGGAGCAAGCCGGGTTTCGTAAAGGCTTCAGCACCGTGGACCACATCCATACTGTACGGCAGATGGTACAGAAAACAAACGAGTACAATCAGCCGCTGTGTATGGCTTTTGTGGAAGAAAACCCCTATCGGTCTAACCGTGCTGGAACGCTCCGGACGTAGAGTGTGAGGATGAACTCCCTGTCTGTGGCGAACAGTGCGATGATATAACGTAGCCGTGGGCATCATATCAAACAATTCCTCAGAGCATACCATTGTACAGGCGGTAGAATACACATAAGAGGGCAAAGTCTCTCCTGTCGCGAAGAGGTTCCACACCACCTGCAAGCATAGGATCGTTGACAACTCTCACAGCTCGCCTTTGCACCGAGTCAAATGGACGAAGCTGATATTCTGTTGCCTCCGCCCAGAGGTGACAGCAGTACTCCATGTGTGGCCGCACTTGCGACTTACAGAAGCAGTGTTTGCGCTGTAGTAAAGTACCGACTGAGCACACCGAGCTGCTTGGACGCCAGCTTAGCCTTGTCCTCCAAATGACTCCAGAATTGAACTCTCAGGAGATGTCAACGCCAAGGATCCCAATGCTTTCAGAGATAGTGAGAAATGTGCACTAGAATTGTAGCGCTACAGTAAATGGGGTTTTCTTAGCAGTGAATACACACGCTTGTGAAGGGTTAAACTGGACAAGATTTTGTCCTCCCCAATTGGGCACTCTAGTAAGAGTAGCCTTGATTTCGGACACAAGCTATTCACGACTTTCTTCCACTGTGGCCCGAGAGATACCGGGGCGGCCCGTGTAACAAGTGTGCCCCGTACCGTCGTCTGCATAACAATGAATGCCGTCAGCAGACAACATATGTCATTGATATGAAGCAGAAACAGAGTACACGGGGACAACACTGAGCCTTGCGGTACTCCAGCGTTGATGGCCATGCAGTCAGAACAGCTGCCGTCGATGACGGCCCTGATGCTTCTACCGGCCAGAAAGCTGGACACCCATCCGCATAACCTCTCGGGTAGTCCATAGGATGGCAATTTCGTAAGAAGACTACGGTGCCAGACCCGGTCAAAGGCTTTAGAGATGTCAAGGCTTACTGCTAGAGCCTCGCCCTTACTCTCGATAGCCGCCGCCCATAAAATAATAGTATTGTTTCTCTTTTTTCTGCATTCCTTCTGTTACAGTTATAGTTAGTGTTATTCAAAACTTCCTTGTTGTAAATGCACACGCCTGTGTCTCTCTGGCACTAAAATTGACCAAGATTTCTGCTCAACGGATGTAAATACAACTCAGGCCCTTTTCAAGAGGATTTGAGTCGTATTTTCCGGTGGGTTAGCTTCTTTTCCTCCACATCGGTCCTCTCGGCTGTAGTACAGGCAGAGTTACTGACGTGCAGAGTGATTTTATTTGAATAAAACTGAATTCTTTCATGGGATAGCATTTCATTTTTAAGCAGAAAAAATAGAGTTGTGTACTACAGCACCCCGGCAATATTCTGCAATATACTGGATGTCTGACCATCACAGAGAACCCGTATACATCGTCTGTGCAGGAAATTGAATATCCAGCTGTACAATTGAGGCGGTAGACCATATGCCAAGGCTTGGAAGCTATTTCTGAAGGAAAATTGCTAAATTTAAGTTTATAAAGCTCAAAGTTGATTTCAGCATTTGATTTATTACTTTATTGTTATTAATACATATTCTCAATATATTTGAGCATCAAATTTCAATCTATGCCTCATAAAATACTTTAAAACAATAAAGATATAACAACTTTTCTGCGTTTCTACCTTCGAATACGCAACTTAAATGCTAAATAAAAAAAACAGCACTGAGCGGTAACAACATATTGTTATTAAAACTTTTACGTGCAATAACAATGTTACTTATCAATACCATTTATAAAAATGTATTGATAGTACCACAATAAGTCCGTAAAGATATGTTACGTATCATTCCTACGATAGAAAATTATGCTATAAAGGTCCATTATAATATGTTACGAAAAATTATATTTGATAAATTTACTGCAATAAGCCCGTAAGTAATGTAGTGTAATATTTGATTTTGAAAATTTTTGGTAACATTTGTTTTAGTAAATTACTAGGTTTTGAAAACAAGAAAGTTCCCATTAATGGTACAGCTACAATAAACAAAAAATTTGCTTTCATTTGATACCTCAATGACTTTAATAGTCCCTCTCACTAAAAAGTTATTTGATAAAATCAGTAAATCTTTTCTCCTGAACAATTTTGATTTTACGATTACCGAGTTATTGCACGGAGGGGTCGAAATGTTTGTTTATTAAATTGAATGCAATTTTCAGGAAATGTTAACAGATGTTGATTTAAAAAGGATTCTAAAGAAAGTAATCAAAATTTCGTCACTGAAAAAGTATCAAGACTTTTTTGTTGAAGTCAATCATGTTATGGCAGAAAGAGCGCCAAACGTCAGCCATTCATCAAAAACTGCCTAACTTTTAGAAAGTGTAGGAGATTTGGACCACAATGTTTATGATAAAGACATAATTCAGACAGCCGGAAAAATTACAAATGAAAATGAATAAGGCCTCACGTATTAACTTACTTACTTACTTACTTTAGGTAGTACGTATCACTAAATTTATAAAACAAAATACCTCACCCATTCTGTCTGTCCTTTCGCGTCAGACAGACAGCGAAGTCTTAGTGATAGGGTCCCGTTTTTACCCTTTGGGTACGGAACACTAAAAAGATAACGAAACTTTGAAAAACATGAAAGGGTAATGTGAAACTGCCCGTCTAAATATATGCCTATTTACAAAGACCATGGAACCGTTTAGAAGACATTAGATCCCAATGACCCCATAATACTCTTACTTTGTCGATAAAAAAACTTACGAAGATATTTTGCGGAGACACTTTTAGGTCATAGTGTTATTTTTGTTTTGGAATTGCAAATAGGTATTAGGGGTTTTTTCTAGTATAGGGTGGGAGATGTAGTGGAAATATTTTATACTTCAACTTATTACCAGTTCTCAATACGATATTCTCCCTTTATTGAGGAATCGAGAGATCACTAACATTAGAAAGACTATCAAGTCTCGTGCACGGATGGTCGGTACCAAAAAATATAAAATAATACGTTTTTTTTGTATGTATTCACGCCCTGTATATCATTGTTTTTATGTTTTTGTAAGTATGTGTTGCTATAGAAATATAAAACAGAAACAAATTATTTGTGGAATTTTTTATTCCCAAGCTATCATGATTCTTTAACGGCTGAAATATGATCTGACTGAAATTTGGATCAGGGATATATGTATTTATAGTCTAGTAAAGTTTATGTGTTATTTTGGAATAACACATAGACTATACTACACTATTATCCCGGGATTAGTTTCCTTGGGAAGTTGGAACGGGTGCAAAACTCCACTAAATTCTTTGGGAATATCCAGAAGGAGGTATAAAATTATTACAACAATAAAATGTTTTATCAATACGCACATTGTACCTATTGGTTAAACAATTTATCTACAAATCATATTTCTGTGTTTGTTTACTCTGAAACATATTCATCATTAATTAAATTAGCTATCAATCCAATTACATGGTAGGCAAATGTTATTTTTTTCTAATTAAAACCGTCCTTAGTAATTAATAAAACCAAAAAAGGAAGTTCATATTGTTAGAAAATATTTTTGTGTATTTTTTTTAAAACGTCTATTTAATTTTTTTACCTGTATGGTTATTGATTAATTCATATTTTTCTATGATTATAATTACTGTATGTTTTATTATTTCTATTTCATTGTGTATATTTCTATTTCATTGTGTCATTCAAATGTGTCTGAATAAATAAATTGCAGTAATCATCAAAGTTGCATCAGAAGGTCTTCAATGCTATACGTACGTCAGTGGTAGTGCAACCAAATGACACGTTAGTGGTTAAGGGATAAAATGTGTCACCCGGGCAGAGATGGGCAGAAGGTTTAAACCCAGTGGGTGGAAATGGGTTTAAATCGGGTCTTTTGGGAGGAAACGGGTTTAAACCCAGGAAAAATCCTAAATACAGGGTTAAAATCAGCGATACTTTCATTTTGAATTGAATTATTTAGTGTTCAATTCTACATGAAAGTACCACTCGCCATTCGCCAGTTTCATTGTCTAAACAAGTTGAATACTTATTATTTATTATACAGGATGGAATTTAGACGCTAGTTGGACGTAAAGTAAGTACCCTTAATATTGATAAAAGCAAGTTTTGCTGAAAGGAAACATTCCTTTATTTTCAAATGTAAGTCAAACTGCATTTAAAGATTTTTGAAAAATCACCTGCTTGATCCAGGAATCGAACCTGGGAGATCTAAAAAAAACCACTTGTATTTTTTGATACCAACCGAAAGTGTCTGTATACCGGTCAGGTTTATAAATAAATATTGTGGAACAGTACAGTCAAGTACAATGAAATGTACTAGTCTTATCTTACAAAATGATGTATCCCTGCGAGTGCCATAATGAATTTACCAAAGATTGTGACATAGATATCAATATCTAGTCCACCGAACATGACAATATCATGTTTGCGTATAAAGAACAATAATGACTCCAGATACACTTCTTTTTTAATAAAGAAAAGAAAGAAAGGAAAGCGGAAAGCCAGTGGTCCTGATGGGTTCCGGCGGTGGTGCTGAGGAAGTGTGCAGCCGAATTGTCTCCAACGCTAACACGCCGGTATCGCCTTTCCTATTCGTCAGGAGAAGTGCCGGAGGCTTGGAAGGAGGCGAACGTCCAGCCGATTCCCAAGAAAGGGGATCGGTCGGATCCGGCCGAACATCGCCCCATTGCCGTAACCACCGTCATCTGCAAGGTGTTCGAGCTGATTATTAACAAGCAGCTCATGCGCTATTTAGAGGATCACTCCCTTATTAGCGATCGTCAATACGGCTTTAGGCCGAAACGATCACCGGGTGACCTCTTAGCGTATATAACACACACCTGGGGTGAGTCTATGGAGAGGCACGTCGAATCTCTGGCTATTGGCCTAGACATCTCTAAAGCCTTTGATAGGGAATGGCATGCGTCACTTCTTTCCAAGCTGCCAGCATACGGTCTGTCGCCTCAGTTGTGACGCTGGTTGGCCAGCTTCCTGCACGGGCGACGTATACGGGTTCTCTGTGATGGTCAGGCTTCCGGCTTCTTGCAGGTAAATGCCGGAGTACCACACGGATCGGTATTGTCCCCAACTCTCTTTTTTCTGCATATCAATGACTTGCTGTCCCTTGGGTGCATTCATTGTTATGCGGATGATAGTACTCTGCATGGGAGCTATTCTGGCCGTCCAGTGGATGGGCGACACAACGTGGAAGAGAAGAGACAGCAACTCGTGGCGGATCCCGACCGGGAGCTGGGTCACATTGCCCAATGGGGTTCAGACAACCTGGTCAAGTTCAATGCCGGGAAAACACAGTCGTGTGCGTTTACAGCTAAAAAGTCCCCATTCCTACCCCTACCCACTCTTCAGAGCATTACGGTTCCACTAAAGGACAACCTGGAGATCCTCGGTATAGACGTCCGGCGTGAGCTCAATTACAAAAACTACATAGAGCGGTATATTGGGCTGGCCTCGCGTGAACTAGGAGCCCTAAATAAGGTGAGACGGTACTTCACGCCACATCAGAAATGTTTACTGTACAAGACGCAGATTCATCCCTGCGTGGAATACTGTTCTCACCTTTGGGATGACTCGGCGAAGTACTTGCTAGACGCGCTTGATGCTATGCAAAGACGTGCTATCCGAATAATTGTTTGCCCTGAGGCGACGGAAGGCCTCGAACCGTTGGCGCAGCGAAGAACCATAGCGTCCTTGGCTGCCTTCTACCGAATGTATCATGGCGAATGTTCTGAAGGGCTCTTCAACCTGATCCCACCCTTTCCTTTCCGATCGCGAACAACGCGTGCCGGGCAGAGATGCCACTCATACACAGTGGAGAGAATCTTCGCCAGAACGCCCGCACACGTGTTTCCCTCATCTTACAATACCGGGTTCTTCAAGAGAAGCGTGAAGTGGCACATCACAAGGCCACCAACTTGAGGACCACTGTCAGAAATGGCCCCCAATCGCTAGATGCGCCACGGCTTTCCATCAGGCTGGAGGCGACGTAAATTTAGCGAGCTAAATATAAAAAAAGAAAGAAAAAAAAAGCAAAGGCTGGGTGCGGTTTTTTTCAGTTTTGGATGCAAGGGAACCCACTACCACCAAATTTCGGGGGCCCAAGCGACCTCACCTGCACGTGGTGCACCTGCCAATCAACGAACGAGGCTCCGCAAATTTGTGTACCCACATGGTGGCTAAGGCTCCCATGTGGGTGCCAGGTGGTACAAAGTGTTGGTCCGGGGGGGTACCACCGTGCAGCTGTGTAAGGCCCCCCAAGTAACCCAGCCCCGGTTGGGTTGCGTTCGGGGTTCAGCAGCTGCACAGCCGGGCCCGGGGCGATGTTTGATGCAGCAGGGGGGACCAATAGGCGCTAAGCTGATTCTAGTGTGGCTGACGAGGGTCGACCCTCCGGCCAGGGAGACCCGTAGAAACGGTTTTGCCGCTGGCCGCCCGCGGCATAGTACAGGGGCCCAACTGAGACTAACCACCCTGGGAGGCTGCCCCACCACACCGCGCATAATCCCAAAGTGGTTCGTCGTGCCGGATGGTGACCGGACTGGGACCCGGCGACCACACTCGGGGGGGTACGGGGGCCGTTCCGTGGGTCGGCTTCCGTCTCGCCCACATGAAGCTTGCCCCTACACCTTGTCACTCACTGCTGCAGCAAATGTCGCTCCGTCTTCACGTCTCCCTTCTTTTCCCAACAATCATGGCAGCGCAAAAAAGAAAAAAAGGTACCACAGCGGCCGCTACTACTCCCAGTAACGTACTGTTTGAGGTGGAATTCGCTAACATCCGCGGACTCCATGCCAACCTCAACGTCGTCCATCACCATCTAGAGACGGCACGGCCAGCTGTGTTGTTCCTAACGGAGACGCAAATACGCCGCCCTGCCGATCAGTCGTACTATATGCTACCCTGGCTATATCATCGAGGAACAATTTCGAAATGAAGCCAGGGTGTGCGCGTTCGTTAGGGCGGATGTTTGCTGTCGCCGGCTGCGCTGCCTTGAGAACCCTTCCTTCCCCGTCCTTTGGCTGCACGTGGATCACGGCTCCATGAGTCAGATCTACGTGTGTGTCTATCGCCCCCATACAGGGACAGCTGAGATGACAAGGCTGTTTCAGCACCTCAGCGATGGGGCTGATGACGCGCAGGTGCGGTTCCCGAACGCCGAAGTGGTTTTTTAGGGGACTTCAACGGTCACCACACTAAGTGGCTGGGGTCCCGCAGAATCGATCCAGCGGGACGGGCCGCCCACGCGTTCGCTCTCTCTCATGGTCGGACCGAAGTGGTGCGCGAGATTGCACTCATACCGGACAGGTCAGACCATGAACCCGCCCTGCTGGTCTTACTGCTAACGAGTTATCCAGCACAGTACAGTGTGTCGGTTAGCGCCCCACTGGGTCAATCCGACCACTGTGTTGTGCGTGCCCGCCTGCAGGTGTCATCTCCTGCAAGGGCAGTAGAGGTGACGCGGCGATTGTGGAACTACTCGTCAGCAGACTGGGACAGACTACGAGAATACTTTGCAGCCGTCCCGTGGAGTCAGCGCTGCAGGGAGGATTTCATCGGAAAGCGCCTCTGCGGTTGCTGGTGAGATTACATTAGGTATGGAATACTATATTCCATACACTGATGTCGCCAGCATCCGCAAAGCCCACCCCTGGTTCGGGCGTGAGTGCGCCGTAGCTGTTCAACAAAAACAGGCGGCTTACCGCGCCTAGATCAGGGCTCGGGCTGTGCGCGATCCGAATTTGGCCCGCCTCAAAGCAGCGTACAACAGAGCCACTAGGTGCAGTAAGAGAGCCTCCAAGAAGCAGAGACCCAGCGCGTCACGCGGCTTGGTCAGGAGCTCACGTCACATCCGACGGGCAGCCGTGGATACTGGCAACTGGCCAAAGCCGTGCAGGTCAACTTTTGCAAGCCCTGTCTGCCGCCGCTGCGCTATCCTGACAGATCACTGGCTCACAAGGCCCAAGAGAAAGCAGAAATGCTGGCCAATCTCTTTGCGGCTAATTCCCGGGTCGATGACTGTGGCAGGCAACTTCCTACTATCGCCGACTGTGGAACCACGATGCCGGATATTGTAATCCGGCAGTGCGATGTGCGAGCGGTGCTATGGTTATCGACACGCGGAAAACCAGTGGTCCTGATGGCATTCCGGCAGTGGTGCTAAAGAAGTGTGCAGCTGAATTATCTCCAACTCTAACACGCCTGTATCGCTTTTCCTATTCGTCGGGAGAAGTGCCAGAGGCTTGGAAGGAGGCGAACGTCCAGCCGATCCCCAAGAAAGGTGATCGGTCGGATCCTGCCAACTATCGCCCCGTTGCCGTAACCACCGTCATCTGCAAGGTGTTCGAGCTAACTATCAACAAACAGCTCATGCGCTATCTGGAGGATCACTCGTTAATTAGCGATTGTCAATATGGCTTTAGGCCGAAACGATCAACGGGTGACCTCCTAGCGTACATAACACACACCTGGTGTGAAGCTATAGAGAGGCACGGCGAATCTCTGGCTATTGGTCTAGACATCTCTAAAGTCTTTGATAGGTTATGGCATGCGTCGCTTCTTTCCAAGCTGCCGGCATATGGTTTATCGCCCCAGTTATGTGTGCCGCTGGGTGGCCATCAGCTTCCTGCACGGGCTTCGTATACGGGTTCTCTGTGATGGTCAGGCTTCCTGCTTTTTGCAGGTAAATGCCGGAGTACCACAGGGATCGGTATTGACCCCAACTCTCTTTCTTCTGCATATCAATGACATGCAGTTACTTGGGTTCATTCATTGTTATGCGGATGATAGTACTCTGCATGGAAGCTATTCTGGCTGTCCAGCAGATGGGCGTGATGACGTGGAGGAAAAGAGACGGCATCTCGTGGCGGATCTCGACCGGGACCTGGGTCACATTGCCCAATGGGGCTCAGACAACCTGGTCGAGTTCAATGCCAGAAAAACACAGTGCGTGTTTACAGCTAAGAAGTCCCCATTCCTACCCCTACCTACTCTTCAGAGCATTACGGTTCCACTAAAAGATAACCTGGAGATCCTCGGTATAGACGTCCGGCGTGAGCTCAACCATAAAAACTACATAGAACATAGAGATTTGTATTGGGCTGGCCTCGCGGAAACTTGGAGTCCTAAATAAGGTGAGACGGTACTTCACGCCACATCAGAGATGTTTACTGTACAAGACGCAGATTCGTCCCCGCGTCGAGTACTGTTTTCACCTTTGGGATGACTCCGCGAGGTACTTACTAGACGCGCTTGACGCTATGCAGAGACGTGCTATCCGAATAATTGGTTTGTCCCGAGGTGACGGGAGACCTCGAACCAACTTGAGGACCACTGTCAGAAGTGGCCCCCAATCGCTAGATGCGCCACGGCTTTACATCAGGCTGGCGGCAACGTCAATTTGGCGAGCCGAACATAAAAAAAAATTAAAAAAAAAAATGAGGCAATTAATGGTCATGTTTTTTGTTGTTGTTATAATTTGATGTTGTAGGTTGGTACATTACGAAAAGACGAAAACACCTAAATTAAAATAACAAATAACCATATAGAAAAAGAAAAAAGATGACATTAGTCACTGTGCAGTTTAAAATTTCAAATGTTTAAGAGTATGTTTTACAAAATTATAAATACCCAAATAAAATCCCTATCGGGAGGAATCTTATGGGTTTTAACCGGGTTTAAACTTAATTTGGGTTTAAACCGGGATGATTGCCCATCACTGCACCCGGGGAAAGTGTGCAGAAACTAATTGAATTTTTTTTTGACTATTATAGTCAAAGATTTTTTTAATTAGTTTCTGTAGTTTCGAAGTCTATTCAATGCAAACAAACAAACAATCAAATCTTTCCTCTTTACAATATTAGTATAGACCTACATAAAAATTGCTAGACGCTATAGACCTACACATAAATAGCTCTGTATAACCTAGAATAATGATTAATGTTTGCACCCATTAATGATCTTTCGCCCACTATCTCAAGAGCCTTATATAAATGTGAAGTAAAACAACACGTAAGAACTTTTCCATTATGGGTTGTGGCGTAAATCATAGATTTGCTGTAATTAGTTTATTAGGCGCTATTAAGCGTAGGTATAATGGTTATACTTAGGTCGGTATAAGGGGTGTGTCCTTAATAGTGTCATAGTAGGGATATTTGATGGAAGGAGATATGGTGGGATGTAAGCTATATATAGGCGTGCGCATTAGTAGAATAAAAAAAAATCAGGAACTAACTAAATTTTTTTATTTTACTTCATACTGTCGAAGAAAATTTACATCAAAGTAAATTATTCTGTAAAATATATTTCCACTGAAATAATCAGTGAGTGGCTTAATAGCCCAAGTATTTAACTAAATTTTTATATTTGTGAAAACGGAAGCTCTGGTAAGCATCAATCATCAATTTTATTAAGTAAATTAATTGTGGGTAATTTTTATGTAAAAAAGTATATTTTAAGTAAATTTATTTTATCAGGCAGGCGTTTGTGAAATTTAGAAAAGGGGGTAATGTTCTTTGTATATTAAATGTTTTAAAATGGGGTTAAAAATAATGTAAGGGAAAGTTTAGGGAAATCTATGGTTGAAGAGGGTGTATATAAAATATATTGTTTGTTCTTTTCAGAATGAGCTTCCAAGTTAAGATTTAAAAAAAAACCCTGCCTATACCTACCCTTAAGCAGCTAGTTATTGAAGATATAGGCGTATAGCCGTATTTTACATATCCTGGATAAAGGAAGTGCCAACCCAGAATCCGGATGAGTACATAGATTTTTAAGTTAGATATAAGTTTATTACTGGTGAATTGTAATAAAAATATTATTACCTACTCTGAATTCTTGCATTTATTGACTCCAGGACAAATTACCTTACCTAAACTACTGAACCGCCTGGGAACTCTTGGGATCACTCTGGACTTCCCAGAAGTGTGTCATGATGAAGTAAAATAAATTAATTTTAGTTAGTTCCTGATTTTTTTTTATTCTACTAATGCGCACGCCTATATATAGCTTACATCCCACCATATCTCCTTCCATCAAATATCCCTAATATGACACTATTAAGGACACACCCCTTATACCGACCTAAGTATAACCATTATACCCTGAGTCCCTGTTCGGGCGCCATGACACACTTCTGGGAAGTCCAGAGTGATCCCAAGAGTTCCCAGGCGGTTCAGTAGTTTAGGTAAGGTAATTTGTCCTGGAGTCAATAAATGCAAGAATTCAGAGTAGGTAATAATATTTTTATTACAATTCACCAGTAATAAACTTATATCTAACTTAAAAATCTATGTACTCATCCGGATTCTGGGTTGGCACTTCCTTTATCCAGGATATGTAAAATACGGCTATACGCCTATATCTTCAATAACTAGCTGCTTAAGGGTAGGTATAGGCAGGGTTTTTTTTTAAATCTTAACTTGGAAGCTCATTCTGAAAAGAACAAACAATATATTTTATATACACCCTCTTCAACCATAGATTTCCCTAAACTTTCCCTTACATTATTTTTAACCCCATTTTAAAACATTTAATATACAAAGAACATTACCCCCTTTTCTAAATTTCACAAACGCCTGCCTGATAAAATAAATTTACTTAAAATATACTTTTTTACATAAAAATTACCCACAATTAATTTACTTAATAAAATTGATGATTGATGCTTACCAGAGCTTCCGTTTTCACAAATATAAAAATTTAGTTAAATACTTGGGCTATTAAGCCACTCACTGATTATTTCAGTGGAAATATATTTTACAGAATAATTTACTTTGATGTAAATTTTCTTCGACAGTATGAAGTAAAATAAAAAAATTTAGTTAGTTCCTGATTTTTTTTTATTCTACTAATGCGCACGCCTATATATAGCTTACATCCCACCATATCTCCTTCCATCAAATATCCCTACTATGACACTATTAAGGACACACCCCTTATACCGACCTAAGTATAACCATTATACCTACGCTTAATAGCGCCTAATAAACTAATTACAGCAAATCTATGATTTACGCCACAGGGTTCTCTACATATATTGCTATAACAACGCTCGCAATTAGTCTGAGAACTTGTGACCATAAACCTTCAAAAAAGTACGGACGTAATGACAACGAAATATGATGTGAAGATGTAACTTTCACTGTTTAGTTTTACAGGAGGCGGCGCACATAGGCTTGTTTCTAGGCCCAATTTTAAAGGGTTCCGTACCCGAAGGGTAAAAGCAGGGTTCTATTACTGAGACCTCGCTGTCCGTCTGTCTGAGTGTCTATGATTAGGGTGTCTATAGTATTATATATTTCTATTGCCGCTATAGCAATAAATATTAAAATCAGAGGTAAAGAGGGGATTAATGGGGGCTCCCATTAAACAAAAGTATTTTTTTTTGCCATTTTTTAGTACGGAACCCTCCGTACGCAAAACGTCTGTCTCGCTCTTGGCCAGTTTTTTTTAAAGATCACTGGTTTGTATTGGGTAGCTACTTTTGTCATTAGTGTCAAATTATTAAACCATCTTTCACATGTTAAAGGTTCTTTAAAAGGTTTCAATTGATTACACAACTTGTTACTGCCCATTTTAATACTGCAATAGGCTAACAGAGATAACACATTCTGTCTGTCACACAGACTTACAAACTGTGACAAACCGCACATTTCAATCTTCACCCGTGTGAAATCGAAGCTTGGTCCACAGATTTTTAGGTCCGTGTTTATGATTTACAATCTTCTATACATAACTATTGACATTCACTATAGAGTAGGTATGAATCGAACGCTCGCAAAGAAACCATTTATAACGTCAATTTTCTGTTCTATCACCACAAATATTGATGAGAACTCAACATGGAAGCGAATATTACACTAAAAATACGCTAGTGAGACGCTTCATCGGGTTCATATGAGTTGTTCGGATAGTTACATAATACACAATCATGTCAATGAAAACTAACCGAGAAATGTTTTAATTTATAGGAAGTTGGAACGGTACTCCGAAAAAACGTATGATCGATAGGAACTAATTTGAAACTGTTTATTTGGTTTATATATGTGGAATTGTTGAATTTGTATTATATTCCAGAGTGAATTAAAAATTTGAAACGCTTTTTCGTTACATAAAAACATCAGACCCAGAAATTAAAATAAACTGCCAATTTTATTGAGTATTATTTATTTATTTATGAAAATGTTGGCTAAATAAAATTGCCATTTTAAAACTTTACGAATGTCAAGTCGAGACTACGTCCACAGTTTTTTATAGGTCCGTGGTTATGATGTACAATCTTCGTTATAAGTATTGACATTCACGATATATGATAGACTATGAATCAAAGGCTCGTACAGAAACCATTTATAACGTCAATATCGGGTTCGTTCTCCACAAATTACTACGCAATATGAAGGCGAATATTGCACTGAAAATAAGTATAATGAGACGCTTGAACGCTTCATCGGGAACATATGAGTTGATTGGACAATTATACACATCACAATGGAAACGAACCGAAAAATATTTATCTTATAGAGACGGTACTCTGAAAAAACATGTGAATTCAAATCGATTTTATTTTGTACTAGAGAACGTCACGCGGTTTCACCCGCGTAGTTCCCGTTTCCGTTACAATACCTTGCACAACAAAAAAAGAATTAGTGAAATCGGTCCACCCTACAATATGAATCAATATCCTATACAATGTAAAAATTGTTTGTGATAGATAAATAAATAAATAAATAAATAAAGAAGTTATGCGCTTACCAACACATTTTGCGATTCATTTTTATATACACGGTGTTTCTTTTAGGGTGTCAAGCCGCCACTAGCTGGTAGCAGGGTTCCATACCTATCGATTTAACCCCCATGTATGTTCTACGATTTTTTGTAGTTTTCGAGATATAATGTTCTGCATCATTCCCTATTTTTTTATTATTGATTAAAATTTTTACATCTTGTATCAAAGTTAGGAAGAAGATTATTGTGTCCATAATACTGCAATCAATAGGTATAATAATAAAAAATATCCAAGAAAAGTCGAACCAAAAAGAAGTTATAATTATTTAAACGTAATTATAAAAAATAACGAAAAAAATTATATCCCGAAAACTATAAAAAATCGTAGAACATACATGAGGGTTAAATCGATAGGTATGGAACCCTGCTACCAGCTAGTGGCGGCTTGACACCCTAAAAGAAACACCCAGTATAAGATTTTTGCCCAACGCATTGGTGTTTGTTATGGGACGTTATTCTAGAACAAATTGAAATTTACGAACACATTTTATTAAAAAGCATCGGACCCGGGTATAAAATAAACCGCCTATATGTGGAGCACTTAGTAAATGTTGACTAAATAAATAACCACTTTTAAACAGTCCATATTGCGTCCACGGTTTTTTTATTAGGTCGGTGTATAGGATTTACAATCGTCGTTATAAGTATTATTAAAGATGTATGTTAGAGTATCAAACGCTCCCGTATGTACCATCCATTACGTTAGTATCGGATTCATTCTCCAGAAATTATATTAAAGAGAATGTAACGTTGTGAAACAACGGGTGCAGATATTGATTAATATTAGATGATTAAAATTGAAATTTAGTGAAAATAAATGAAAGCGCCATCTGCCGACAACTAGTCTCATCTACACAGCACTGACGTTACCAAGTGACGTCAGACGTAGGGACCCGACTTGCCGCCAGAGGCGCTGTACAAAGATATAAATACGACCGCGCGCGAAGTTCAAGAAACCATTTTTCGTAAAATTAAATTATACTCGTCGCGAAGGCGTCTGTGTGTCAGTAAATTTATTTAATCGAAATAAAATATAAGTTATAGGGAGCGAAATACTCCCTAAGTAAACAGTGGTTTAGCTGCAAGCATCAATTACCCCATCATTGGGTGAGTTAAATTAATTATAATGTAATCTAGATTTTAAAACAGTGAAAATTAACGGCTGTTGGTCAACCCTGTTTTAGGGGGGTAGTTACAGGGGTGTGAAAAAATGTCTCTGTAAAATTAGAATATAAGCAAACATTGTAAGGCACCCGATTCCTGAAATGGTTAACAGGGATCGGCTGTCTTAGCAATAGGCGGGAAAAAGGGTTCCAGCTAACCCGTCATCTGGAACATTCCAGGGTCCACCCTTCGGGTTCCAAGCAGGAACGTCCACCCTACGGGCAACAAGCGATCATCCACCCCACGGGTTCGAAGAAACAGTTCACCCTACGGGCTACAGGAAATATTTTACTCTCCGGGTAGAAAACACCGTGCCAGCCGAAGTTGTGGACGACACGGCTACATCAGCAACTGCAGCATTCTTCAGGAAGGCCAAAACTAAGATAAGTCGGAACCCTGCGAAGACCATCGGAAGTCGCACTTGCATAATTGCTACTTGACCACACCCACGACCCCGAGTTTCTATTTGAATAAATCGTCTGTTATAATTTTAATCCTTCTTATCATTTCTCTCTGCTATTCTCTTCCCGAAAAGCTCACAGCTTTTCAAGAACTCAACATAAAAGCGAATAAAATACTGAAAATAGCTGTATAGATCAGGTGGCGGGGAGGGAGCACAAGGAAATCTTCCCTCCGGGTCATCGCAGGTTATTGTTTGCGCTGAACTATCGGCTTCCATGACCGATGGTCTGAGAACGAAGGGTTAGTTGCCCAGTGTTTTAACAGAAGCAGGCCAAGACGGTAGTGTGTCTCTTCACCCCTCATAGAAGTGGGATTCGCGTGCATTTCCGTGCTTCGGAAGACAGTTACCCGGTTTTCAGGCAGTTTAACCAAGGCGAAGGCCTAAAATGGGCAGCTTGAAAAATTTCAACAGCAGCATGGTCTCCCCTGCGTCTGTCAGTTTTCAACACGTCAATAGGCGCAGTCCACGTCATAATTTCGAAATAATCTGGCCGACCTTCAAAATTCCGAACGCTCATTTCGCCGATGATAAATTGAACGAATGGTTGTATGGTCGACTGTTAAAACTCCGAATGGTCATTTCGCCGATGATCAGTTTTACGAATGATTGTATCGGGGTACTCTGAGTCGGGGTGTTAACCATTCACTTATTATGGTTAACACCTCGACTCGGACAATCATTCGTAAAACTGATCATCGGCGAAATGACCATTCGGTGTTTTAACAGTCAACCATACAACCATTCGTTGAATTTATCATCGGCGAAATGAGCGTTCGGAATTTTGAGGGTCGGCCTGATTATTTCGAAATTATGACGTGGACTCCTTTAAGATAAAGGCGTCTCTGTATACGTATAATTATGTGCGTATGTTCTATTCTATTGTTAATGTTGTTATTTACTGTCAATTCCATCCAATGTCATATCACTGTCAATTTATCACCAATTCTCACGTCATTACATTATCTTTGGTAATACAAAAGATAATGTAATAATATTACATTATCTTTTGTATTACCAAAGATAATGTCAAAAAAAAGATCGTAGTATATATTATATACTACGATCTTTTTTCCGCTAATAGAGGAAAATATTCCAAAAACAACATTTCTACGCAAAACCTTGGTTCACGCATGACAGCGCAGAAAAATTGGATAATAGTTTTTTCCACATCATCTATTCGCAAAGAATCTGTTTTTCATAGAAAATCTGGGTGGAAAATTATATTATTTCCGCTATCGTTTTCTATGCTAGCGAATAAAATGTAATTGGAATTGTGTGTTATTAGAATTAAGGTCTGTCCAGAAACTTCGTTTAAATTGCATTAATTTATCAGAGCATATCCTTTTAAAACTCAATTACACTACCTACTACGACCATCATTTACTTAAAAAGATATTAAAAAAATCTTTTTCTTTCTTTCATTTCTGCCTCGTTGGGTAGGTTGGCGTAGGGTTCAATTCCCACCGGAGACAAAAATTTGAGTGACCCATAAATGTTGGTCTCATGAGTCTGGGTATTTATTTATTTATTTCAATCATATCATGACTATGGCATTCGACTTTAGGATGTATGGATTTCTCAGTTGTTGATAAGTTTTTGTTTATTAAATAGTAAGAAAACATAATAAATAAAAAAAATCGCAGAACTATTTTAAACCATGGTTGATTGAACCAACCATTAATTTGGTTGTCATAATTAGTTACTGGACGAAGAAGGAAGTTTTTACTTTCGACACAAAATGTTAATTAAAATAATGTTAGTGACAGTTCAGGCCGCAGACAAGATTAATTTCATGAATAAATTTTAAAGTTCCGCGAAAGTAGGTGTAAATTTTGTTGTGAAGATTTGTGAATATTTTTTTCTAAGATACTTTCTACACGGCGGAAACTCCATACAAATGATTCGTTTTCAATCCTGTCACCTACACAAAAACACGTTGTGTTTCTACAGAGTTTCAATGTGTGTGTGACCGCTAAAGCTAAGCAAACTGAGATATTTGAACAGAGAACAGTTAGGCGTGTGGAGCGATTTATAGCAGGAGAAAAGCTTATTATGAGTTCGAGTCACCGATATGCTAATGGTCATAAGGCCTTAAACATACTGTAATGACCTTTAAATTACTGGTAGCCGGGACTTTGCCAGTTCGACTTGTTAAATATTAGCATGGCCTTTCATTAGGTGTAAATAATTATATAAAATAACAATACACTAATGAAATATCAAAAGAATTTCGAGTTGAATCTATACATGTACTTACAGACAGAATATTTTAATGACGTCACTAATTATATAAAATATTTATCAACAAAAACAAAACGTTGGGCTGTAAACCTGAACATATAAATCAAGCCATGAGACTACACATTAGACATACGTACATTATGTAGAGAAAGAAATTTACGTAATATTTAGCATACATCACGGGATGACGTCAGAGATTTATAGCAATTAAACAAACAGTCCATGTTTACAGCGGGTTACATTTTATTTATGGTATGGACTAAGAAAGTAAATGTTTGTAGGTTGTTTTGTTTATTATTCCATTACGTAGAAACAACTGGGGAAATTCGGTTTAAAAATTGAACATAGTGATGTAAGACGAAATATAACATTTTATCTGGATATACCGACATATGTTTCCGTCGGGTCAGATGTATGTAAGCCTCTCATCATCATACCTCAACCTCTTATGTAATTTTGTTATTCTATGCCCGTATCGACGTTGGGAATAACGATACTTTTTGATTTGTTCAAAGAGAATACAATACGAGATTTGTGCTGGACATTGACGTTGACGTACGGACGAGATATAATTTTTATCTTGGGAGAAATAAATCTAGTTAAACTAATAATCTTGCAGTTTTTCTGAGTTGGTGGACTCGATCCTTCAACTCAGAAGTGGGATTATACCAGGCCCACCAGTTATTTTATGAAAATACGGTGTGATATTTTTAATATTCGCACAAAATGGAGGATACCACCACACCGCTTATTCGTAGTAAGGTGATGGTCTGCAAGCCGCGATCAAGAAGACGAACATATGGCAATAGAGAGCATGTGTCACGACGCGCGGAACATCGCAAGAGGCAGCGTGCTGACAGTAGCCATTCTTCGAGGAGTAGCGTTAGTGAAGAACCTGTGCACACTATGCACTATTCTAAGCGACGCAAGCACCGATCTCGTGAGCGTCGTGGAGGCGTATGCGAACGACAGAGCAAACGTGTACCACGTGAGGCTTCGAGTAGCAGTTCTTCGGGTCGGTGGAGGGATTACGGAGGCCGTCGTGCTCGCAGCGGCCGGAGTACTTCTGCGCACGAGCGTCGGAGCTATGGCCGGCGAGTACTACAAGAAAGCTGTCGCCGCAGGTCGAGTCAACGTCGACGCGACCGCACCCCTCGTGGCATGACGCGGTATAGCGGTTCGAGTGAGGAGTACGGCTCCAGGCAAGGTATGCGGCACCGAAAGGTATGTGAGCCTACTAATAGCAATGATACTCGTACTACGGCACTGTTGTCAGAGTTAGTGAAGTCAATTGTGAATAGTCGCCCTGAAGGCAATAAATTTCCTGTTCTGGGTAACGTTGTACCAGAATTTGATCCAATGGTCAAGGGGCAGACTATTCACACTTGGCTTAATAAAGTCGAAGAGTGTTCTAAGTTGTATAAATGGGGCGATGATCAAGTGATACATTACGCGTTACCAAAGCTATCAGGGGTTGCGAAGACCTGGTATCAGGCTTTACCAACTATGTCGTTTTCATGGGCGGAATGGAAAAATAAACTTACGGAGTCTTTTCCGAGTGCTGACGACTATTCAGAGTTGTTGACTGAGATGCTATCTAAACGCGTTAAATTTAACGACTCATTGGAGCTATATTATTATGAGAAAATTAATTTATTAAATAGGTGTGTTATAGTAGGTAAGCGAGCGGTTGATTGTTTACTTTACGGAATCGAAGACAGATCGTTAAGGCTAGGTGCTAAGGCTTCGAAGTGTCAGGAACCTGAGCAAGTACTGGAGTACTTTCAGTCGATTAAACAGCAACCACGTGACTTAGAAAGAGCAAAGGTGTTTACCGATAAGCGCGGGGTTGCATCTAGTGGCAATAACGCGAACAAATTTTCCAATAATGACAATAAGACGAAATCACAGTCGAGTAACTCTTTGGTGTGCTACAATTGTAACGAGCCGGGCCATTTCAGTTTTAAGTGTACCAAGAAAATATTAAAATGTACTGTATGTAATCGATTAGGGAACGTAGCTATAAATTGTACAAGATTACCTTCGGATAATAATAACAAGGTTAGTAAGTACTTCTGAAAACGTATTGAACGATGTGGTAGTTGAAGTCACTGATCGTATAACGGGTGAGAATTTAGATAAAGTTAGGGAGGAAGCGAAGAAACGCATAGAAGATCAGCAGCGTAAGTCGGAGGAAAATTTTAATAAACATAGAAAATCCTGTACGACATAAAAAGTAGGCGACCTTGTTAGGGTACAAAGAATGATTTATGACAAGGAACACTTGGGTAAATCAAAGAAGTTAGTACCAAAGTTTAACGGGCCTTATCGTATAGTTAAAATATTGGATAACGATAGGTTTTTGATAGAGGACACACCGCTAACTAGAAAGGGCAATAAGAGGTACGAAAATGTAGTCGCATTGGATAAAATACACCCATGGCTTGCATTTCAAAGTGTCGCGAGCGATTCTAGCGATTGCGAGTTAACTGACACTAGCGAATGTGTCGAATGAACTGATTTTAGTACAATGGTAAATTGTAAATAAGTCATACTAGATATCATCTATATATTGTTATGTATAGGAACAGTGACTTGAACAACTATGAGGCAGTGCTAAAAGTTAATCTGATGAGTTGTAATAAATTGTATAGACTTATGTAGGTATTGATTTGTGATTTTAAGTGTGATTTGAGCTTGGGCTATGAGCGGTCGGTGTCGAGGCGTAGATGGTCGTAGATTGTAGCAGACTGTGCTCACATGTACGATGTGACATGGGCTATGAGCGGCCAGCGCTTAGACATCGATGTCCGTAGATTGTAGCAGACTGAGCAGATTTTAAATTAAGGTACATGAGCTATGAGCGACCAGCGTGTGTAATCACGTAGATGGCCGTAGATCATAGTAGATCATGAGCTATAAGTAGATGATTAGAATAATTTGAGCATTCAGTTGCTGTGATTTTTATTTTGGTGCATGAGCTATGAGCGACCAGCGTGTATAGTCACGTAGATGGCCGCAGATCATAGTAGATCATGACCCATGCGATTATAGTAAACTTAGAGTATGCAGTTGTTGAAATCTTTGTCAGCTATGATGTATTTTTGTTATTCTGACTCTCTGTTTCTTTTTATAAATAAAACCTTTGTTTAAACTAGCATAACAATAGAATCATAACAGTGTATAACATGTTTTCGTTTAGTTTTTTTTTTTTTTCTTTCTTATGTATAACGTGAGAGGACTCACTAACAAGAGGATGGCCGAGCTGTAAGCCTCTCATCATCATACCTCAACCTCTTATGTAATTTTGTTATTCTATGCCCGTATCGACGTTGGGAATAACGATACTTTTTGATTTGTTCAAAGAGAATACAATACGAGATTTGTGCTGGACATTGACGTTGACGTACGGACGAGATATAATTTTTATCTTGGGAGTAATAAATCTAGTTAAACTAATAATCTTGCAGTTTTTCTGAGTTGGTGGACTCGATCCTTCATGTATAAGTGCGATTTTTCGTAAGTAATACCACTCTCCTTGGCTATTTATTTGTGATGTTCCAAGATACATTCCGATTGTTCATTGATCTATCCACGGGTTAGTATTTATGAGTTTTAAAAGTTAGTTCTAAGTTGACATTTACTCTCTCTCGAGTATTTTTTTTCAATTGCGGTGGACTTCTATTATAGCTCAAGCTGTATTTAAAATATCGGCACAAGTAAGTGTTACGTCTTACATAGCAAATGGGCCCTTAATGTTAAAAAAATAGTTTACCCTTAACAGTTTTATAAAGACCATAACCAACTTATTTATTACTTTATCAGTAACGGTCAAGGTCAGCAATTATGATTTTTATAATTAATTTTTCCATTTCACAACATCATCAAATAAACGTTGGCATGACGTCACGTAAGCTAAGTTTGTCATTACAATCGATGTAAGTCAAAACTACTGAAGATTAAGGGGCTTGATAAGAACGTAGCTAGCGTGATAGGCGCCGATCACAATCTTGAAATGTTCCTACACGTTAAAAGACTTTGATTGCTACTCGAGACTCGTGTTTTCGGTAATGAATCATTAATAAATACATTGTTTTGAATGCTTTGATGGTTTGTGCCTTGATCGGAACTACAAGTTTGCGTGTTCTGCAATAGTTAGTTGGTTTCGGGGTTAAGGAATTTTAGAAATAAAAATAAGTACCCAGGTTAAATCAGTTGACTAGATTCCATGGAATAAGCTTTTAAATTAATAGTAAAATTTTGGGTAGATGGAACTTGTTGGGTTTCGTAGTTTAAGTATCGAAACAATTTTAGTTTTCTCATTTCCGTTGCTTGCGTCCGACCGTTCTCATCTTACCTTCCAATGGTTAGTACTGGAAAATTGAGACTTTGCTTGAATATGTGTATCTATACTAATATTATAAAGAGGAAAGATTTGATTGTTTGTTTGTTTGCATCGAATAGGCTCCGGAACTACTGGACCGATTTGAAAAATTCTTTTACTCTTTGCGGTGAACATAAGCTATATTTTATTTCCGTATTTCCACGGGAACGGGAACTACGCGAATGAAACCGCGTGACGTCCTCTAGTTATTATGTATATACGCTGATCCCCAAAAAGGTTTTTACTCAAAATATTTTGCTACATTTTTCTATGTTCCCGGATAATGTGACACTAGAAAACTGTCGCAAATATACCACAAATCCTTCTTGGGTCAAATGGTAAAGAGGCTTAAGTACGTAAGGTGATTTGGAAAGTTCGAGAGCGGCTGTAAGAAGCCGGGACGGGGCGACTGGATTATTCGTAAAAGAGGAAACGAGCCACTTCAAGGAATTGGTTTTGGAATTCTTCGTTAGTCTATTTGATATTTTTTCCTTTAAAATTGTGTCTTTTTGAGAATCTGGTCTTTTGGTAAAGCGTTTTTTAGGGTTCTATACCCAAAGGGTAAAAAACGGGACCCTATACATAAGACTTTGCCATCCGTCTGTCTGCCTGTCTGTCTGTCCGTCATGAGGCTGTATTTCCGGAACCGTGATAGCTGATTTTTTTATAGATAATTAGACGTCCCGCGCAACTTCGTTCTCGGGATAAATGAAGAACCGCTTGACCGATTTTATTCAAATTTCACATAAACCATATTATACTAAATAGTCCGAACAAAGCCTAAACATTTGGTTTGGATAGGTGAGCCCGTTCTTGAGTTATAAAATTACAGCGAATAGTGGCATTGGTTTTTATATATATAGATGTAATTCTGCAGCTGTTATAACAAGAAATACTAAAATCAGAAAAAATCTAAGATAAATGGGGGCTCCCATATAACAAACGTGATTTTTTGACGTTTGTTCATACGGAACCCTCCGTGCGCGATATCGACTCGCACTTGCTAAGTTTTGAGCTTTTTGAGTGTTGGTTCTTATGAGTCTGTCTCTTTCTTTCGAGAAGTAGTCCTTAAGCAAATAAAGAATTATTTCGCTATAGTATTTCAATATTTACGAATGTATAAAGATCGTTGCTGAACAGCTTAAAGCTTTTTGTAGATCGAGAAAAAAGTTTCCCTAATATAGGAATTCCAGTTCGATTAATGTGACAGTGTTTTGGTGTGATTGACTTTCTTTTTATGTCAGAAGGAAGCCGTAAATTTTTACGTAGTTACACATAAGTTACTTTATAGGGTTTCGTAGCCAAATGGCAAAAACGGAACCCTTATAGATTCGTCATGTCTGTCTGTCTGTCTGTCCGTCCATGTGTCACAGCCACTTTTCTCCGAAACTATAAGGCCTATGCTATTGAAACTTGGTAAGTAGATGTATTCTGTGAACCGCATTAAGATTCTTATATAAACTAGAAAAAAAGCATTAAATTTATGGGGTTCCCATACTCAGAACTGACACTCAAAATTTTGTTTTCATCAAACCCATACGTGTGGGGAATCTATAGATAGGTCTTCAAAAATGATATTGAGGTTTCTAACATATTTTTTTTCTAAATTGAATAGTTTGCGCAAGAGAAACTTCCAAAGTGGAAAAATGTATGTCCCCCCCCCCCCCCCTCTAACTCCTAAACTAAGAGACTGATAAATCTAAAAAGATATATGATGTACATTGCCATAAAAACTACCAGCGAAAATTGGTTTGAACGAGATAGAGCTGGTAGTTTTTTTATAATACGTCGTAAACCGCAATTTTCGATTAGAAAAATCACTACCACTGGGAACGTGTTTAAACACCAATCAAAGTTACAACGAAGAAGAACTTTCATATTATGTTACTTGCTGCAACGAAACCCTTCATGGGCGAGTCCAACTCGCACTTCCCCGGTTTTTTATCAATAAGTAAAAACTTAGTCTTACGAAAATCTCGTTTATGGGACTCTGCTGGTAGAGCTATGAGCGGTTCAGCTGTTCTTGCGAAATACTCTGTTTTCTATACAGCTTTGTACTCTTGATTGTTGGCACTTGATGGAACTTTTTTTTTCAATTTTTTTATTCAATTCAATTCTTTATTGTTGCGAAATACAGGTAAGTATTACATGTAAGGTGTTCAAAGTAAAGTTAAAGTATCACCATATTTCCACCAAAGGCATGCAAAATGGTTAACAGACATTATACATTAAAGTTAAAATAGATCAAACCGGGCTAATGTACTTATCAACAATTGGTATTTATGAACTAAATATCAATGATGGACCTGGTAATCATAATATTAATTATTTCAAATTTAAATTGGTAAGTACCTCAAATTTAGCTGATATGTCAAAAATATTCCTTGATAATCTTTTAACTCATTAATTTGATTTCAATAATATTAGGTATTAATTTAGAGAGAGGTCAATAGTTTATTATTAATCAGCAAATGTCAACAATTATTTTTAATTAGTAAAATGTCAATAAATAGTGGTAGTTAGTTTTAGTAAAACTAACTAAAAACGTTTAGTTTTAGTAAAACTAAAACTAAACTTGATGGAACATGTTAAAATACATTATGAAAATCACTCACTTGTACTTTACATTGTATAATTATTATACCTAACTGGTTTGGGATAATGCTATAAAGCGAAATTTGGGGAAAAAATATTTCTAGTATTCAGAGTAGAAATAATTCAATAAATCGAAGATCACAAAACTAGGCGCAGCCGTTCATAATTTTTTAAATAGTCTGACTAACACGACTGCAAATAAAACAGTATATTTTCTATTTCCATTTCAAGTATTAATCACAAAAATAGATTCCGCCATTCTAGAGTTACAAATGGACGACTGTTAAATGACTATAATTAATAACAATATAATCAAATTTAGTTGAGTACGATTCAATGAACCACAGAGCAATAGAAATTATTTGAAAATCCTGCTCAAATCATTACTATAACAATGCTGTGATTATTCTAATAAAATTAATATAAATTTAAAAAGAAATTTTCGACAATCTTTCATCTTCACAAGAAAAAGATACTTCTAAATTAAAAGTCGATACCATTAACCTCTGAAAAGTTTTCTTGTGCAGGAAAACTCTTTGTCTGGGTCATTAGACTTTTTCTAGTAGATTATTATGAGATCACTTCTCTTTAACACAAAGGTAGGCGGAGTCTTTTCAGTTACTGCAAGTTTTGGCATCTAGACATTTTTTTTTACTTACTTGAACATTTTCGTCTTGCCCTAGAACGCCAAAAAACCAATTTCAAAATCGCTGTAAAATGTTGATTTAATTTTCTCCAGTATGTTAAGTATATCACTGGTGACCTTTTGGAAAATATGGCGTAACTTTAAATTTAGATAAAGTACTGAACAAACTATAATAATTTGTTCTTTATTACGAGTGCGCTAACATTAAACATAATAATTAGTGATAAAGGATCCAGATTGGTGTCAAGGGAGACCAATCACGACGTAACGAGCCGAACTGATGTTTGTTGGAATTGATTAGAGCGCTTTTGTTACGTCCAATACCAAATTTTTCAATGGTTCAGTTACACAACACGTTCAATTTTACAAGCTTTTAGTTACTTGCTCTGCGCATAACCAAAAAATTCAATCTGTTTACAATTCAATGAGAGTTTTTCGGTTCTTTGATTTGTAGTGTAATGGAGAAATTATATATCACGAGGGAAACAAGTTGAAAGTTTTTTTTACGATGGAGAGCCATGATGATGTCTAGTCAATTGAGGGTCACTATCACAGTCTATTATCCTATTGACAGTGTTTTCTAAGGTGGTGGGACAACGATCTGCCTCTTCACGGTATGCTTGAAGAACCCGCGGTGGGAAGAGGATGACAACACAGGCAGAACGTTCCAAGTTTCTCTGGTTCTACAAAAAACTTACCATTTGAAGATTCTCTCCAATGTATAAGAGTAGCACTTTTGTCCGCCATGAGTTGTTTTGGATCGAAAAGAAAGAGTGGGATTAAGTTAAAAACGAAATGCCACAGACGGTCATCCATGTGAAGGTCAACAGTAGAATAAGATGTTTGGAGCAGTGACCGTTTATAGAACATTGAGAAAGGCTACGACCCAATTTTTACTTTGCAATATGCCAACTACGAACTTTTGCATATCATCCTCGTCAAAATTTCTTAAAATCCCAAAATTTCGCTGAGATTTTTATAGCGACATAATATGTAAAGTTCATTGCTCAGCACATCTGTGCTCAAAGCGGAGTCGCGAATGTAAATGTGAAAAAGAAGGCTTATCAATATGCCCATATAAAAAGCTTTTATCAACTCCTTGGATTGAAGGCTTTGAATTGAGTTATCAACTTAACCTTGTCATATTTTTGGAACATGGTGAAGCCGAACTTGGAATAATGAGATTGAAATTCGGAAGGTATTGATTTGTATGTATATATAGTGTAGCTCTGTACCTTTTGACTGATAGGCGAGAATAGCATGAAGCATAGAAAACCATTAACAGGTTATGGAGGATTAGACATTTCTTTCTTTCAAGATTCTGAAAAGAGTCATAATTCTGAACAGCGTGGTGGCCTATAGGTACTTATATTACTGATACGAACTTTAATGTTGTTAAACAAAACAAAAACAGGACAGTCTTTTTAAGCAGTAATATAGTAGTACAACTATGTAGATTATAGATAGATAACGATGATTTAGTTGCATAAGGCTGATCGCACATATGTCAGCACCGTACGCGCCGCACGCGCCGTACGCGCCGCATTTCCTGATAGCCTCGCACATACGCGCCGTACGCGCCGCACGCGCCGTACGCGCCGTAAGCAAATCTTTGGTATTGCCAACTATAGCAGTTTCTTTTACCTCTGGTGTGAAACGGTACAGTGAGTGGTATTGTGACAGTGGGCTATGAGGGGAAGATCCCTTTGGAACAGAATGTACAAAAATGAGCACCACAAGCAAAATGTACAAAACGCAGAATGTACATAACGCAAAATGTATAAAACGAAAAATGTAAACAACTCGCAAAGTGTACACAACGCAGAATGTGCACGTTAGGGCTTGTCTTTATTATAATAGGTCTAGATCGGCAAAACAAATGAAGACCGGCGAAACAAATGAAGATCGACAGTACAAATGACGGTCGGATAAACAAATGACGATCGAAAAAACAAATGCAGATCACTAAAACAAAAGACTATAAGCAAGTTGATAATGTCAAAAATTACTTGCAGCCATATTTTGTTATCTAGATGCAATTGCCATTCAAAAAAATAGGTGCAAGCAATTCTCGACCTTAATGACTTTTCTCTAAAAATGTGCTTTTAGCCGTTTATAGACATCACTGATCACGAATGTATAAAAAATAAATAGATATTATGCGTGCTCATAAGGTTGAAATTTGCTTGCACCATTTTTTCGTAATCTAGATGCTATAACCTTTCAAAAAATAGGTGCAAGCAATTCTCGACCTTATGAACATGAATAATATTTATTAAATTTTTACATTTTCGTGATCAGTGAAGTCTATAAACGCCTAAAAGCACGATTTGAGAGAAAAGTCATTAAGGTCGAGATTTGCTTGCACCTATTTTTTTGAATGGCAATCACATCTAGATTACAAAATATGGCTGCAAGTATTTTTTGATCTTGTCAAATTGCTTATAGTCTTTTGTTTTATTGATCTGCATATGTTTTTTTGACCGCCGCGTCGTTTGTTTTGCCGATGGTCATTTGTTTATCCGAAAGTCATTTGTTTTGCCGATCGTCATTTGTTTATCTGGCCGTCATTTGTTTTGTCGATTTTCATTTTGTTTTGTCGATCTTTATTTGGTTTGTCGATCTCCATTTGTTTATCCCGACCGTCATTTCTTTAGTGATCTTCATTTAATTTTGTTTTGCCGATCTTCATTTCTTTATTCGAGCGTCATTTGTTTTGTCGATCTTCATTTGCAAATAAAAATAGAATATTAAAGGATTTCAACATTGCAAATAAATGAGTGAATGTTATTGTGATTGTAACTGTACCGGAACTATTGGGATTAATTTTCTCGTGTATAAAAATCCCAGTAGTTCCATCATGGAACCACACAATGGAATCTCAGTATAAAAGTCCGTGTGCATGTATTATGTATTGTCCGGTTTGAACATTATTTCCGTATAGATACGGGCAAATACGTATATATGGCAACACTGAGCATGCATGCGGCTACATCGAGCACCAGCACGCGCCGTACGCGCCGCATTATGACGTCATCAGAATGTTATTCGGATGCCTACCGCATTTCACGAAATGCGGCGCGTGCGGTGCGGGTGTAATGTGCGAGGTTCCATACAATTTCATACAACGAATTCTAAAATGCGGCGCGTACGGTGCTGACAAATGTGTGAGCAGCCTAACAGTCCCATGCAAACCTTTTTATCTATTTATTTGTATAACTTTTTTATTTCAAAATTATAATACAAAATAACGCCAATAGCAAACCAAAAACCACGAAGAGTTAGTATTAAAATCACTAACAAAGTAAGTCCATAAAAACTTTCAATACATTTTCCCCTACCTATCTTAACGTCACTACCACGTCCAGTCATAAAAAGCTAAAAAATTGCAAGCAACCAAAAAATATTTCGAACTACCCTCACTAAGGCACAATTTCTACGACATCAGCAAAGTTTTAATCGGGAATTACAGTTTTATCGACGATATTCTCGTAAATATCGGCAAGTGAAAGGCATGAAGCCAGCGATGCGCAGTAGGTATTTATGAACCCACTGCATGGAAGATAAAAAATCCAATACGAGGGTAGTACGAGATCTGAAACGACAATTTTCCTTATTTAATGTTATTGGGTGTATTTTTTCTAATAAAAGTAAGATAAAGGGCTGGGAAAATTGAAAATCCTTTCTCTTGGAAATGTTGATTAAGATAGCAGACATAAAGTTACTTGAAAAGCTTCGTTGTTTTTAGTATACCGAGGTTCAAATAACAGAATAAAAATAGTCATAATAAAACATGCATGCGAGCATTATTCAAATCTGCTGGACGCAGTCGTCGTTTATCACGAGGCACCTGATGATAAACCGACTAGTCTAGGCAAATAAAAAAAAAATAATTTGGGTCCATAAATAGGGAGAGACCTACGGCCAGCAGTGGACAACGCTGAGCTGATTTGATTCGCGTAGGTACGTCACATAGACTTCTCATCATCCTACAATTTAAAAAATTATTGACATTCCGCACTTTGAAATTCGTGTAGTGGAAGGTGAGCACGATGAAACTTAAGTAAATTGAAAACATACACGTACATATCTTCTTCGACTATCCTTTCGAGTACGCACACGTGATTCTTGACAACTTGAAGAACTGGGATAGCATCCGAACTCCCACACGAGATGTGATAAAACCCAAACCAAAGGGGTTAATCTGTGATGGTAGACAGGGCTTCTAGGGTTATCCTTCCAAGGGCTACACCATGTTGTAGCCGATAGGAGTACAACATGACATCCATAAGAATTTCTATACGACTGGTGATTAATATTAAAATGGATACTTACATTCATATGATCACGGCTTTATCCCCGAAAGGGTAGGCAGAGGCATAATTATATGCCCACATATCACTTATTTATTTAGATGTTGTCCCTCATTATAAGTGGTTAGCCGTACTGCCGTGTTGATATGGACAGGCGCAGGTTGTGACTACCTGCTGTTGAAATTTTTTTAACGTGGTCACGTGGTGATCACCCATCCGTAACCGGCCATAGTGAATGTTGCTTTCTACAGTGATCGTTTATAAAATACTGAATACGCGGGGCTGTAAAGGCTTCCTCCATGTTATAATGCATTGCTCTGAAATATGTACCTGTAATCTTACAGAGCGAACATTAAATTATTACTCTTGTCTTAGTTTAATAGGCTAATAACTAGTAACACGGGGTGAGAGAATAAATTACTTGACTCAGATTATCTACAGCGAGCTTTCATAAAGTTGTATAAAGTTTTCATCTCTCCGTTATAACGCTATCGACTTGACGAAAGCTTTAGTGCCACTTAGTAGATCTAAGTTGAACTATCACAATAAGTAAGGATTCATTGCTTTAAAGTTACCGTCTAAGTTATCATGTAATAACCTTAAAGATGAGTTTGCTTTTGAAATACTTTATAATATGTGTATTTAAAGTTTTATTATCATGGATACTTGTATAATAGTTCCTGTTTTTTATACAGCTTCATCTAGTACCAAATAAGCTATTATTATAAAGATTAAAGATTTATTATTATAAAGATTTATTATTATTCCATTTATTCATTATTTTTAACTTATTCTATTACATTTTTAAATAAATCATATAAAAATAAATATTTATTTAAAAATATAAAAAATAGTGTCCCACCGGCATCGGGTACGGGGACCAAGCTACCGGTGGTTAGGGCTTCAGAGACAGGAACCTCCTCACAATGCGTGCCGTGTCAAGAAGTACTGCCTTCTGTATCAGGCCCTTGATCCAGCCGTCTAACGAGAGCCTCTTCAGATGGTTATCGAGGCTCTTTGCCATCAAGCCGTGGACCGAAACGATAATTGGAACAATAATTGCCGAATCAACATGCCACATGTCAACAACCTCATGAGCCAAATCCAAATATTTAATTTCTTTTTCCTTTTCTGCTTTAAAGAGGTTGTCGTCATGAGGAATGCTGATACCAATAATTATTGCGAGGCGTTCCAATCGATCTATCACCACTATATCAGGCTTATTGGCAACAATAGTCCTGTCAGTGATGATAGATCGATCCCAATATAGTGTGACCTGACCATCTTCGAGAACTGGGTCGGGCACATATTTGTAGTATGGTACTTCAAAATCTACAAGATGGTATTTAAGAGCAAGTTGCTGATGTATAATCTTGGCCACTTGGTTATGTCTGTGCAAATATTCTCCGTTGGCAAGACGAGAACAACCAGAAACAATATGTCTAAGGGATTCTCCGGGACAATGACATGCCCGACAGATGTCAATTGTCCCATCCTTCAGAATATGTTAAAGATTAAATGTTTTTTATAAAGATTTATTATTATTCCTCTTTATTTAATTATTTACATATAAAATTTAGATTTATAATTTAGATTTATTATTATTATTATTATTATAGGTTATGAATGCTAGATCACTGAAAAAAAAATACAGCTGGCTATCTATTGTGTTAGTTGTGGATCTTGTCTTAGAACTTAGCATGATAGAGGCTTAATAAAAGAACTATACCCGTAATGCAAACATAATGACTGAAATTGGATCATAAAAATCTTCAAACATGCAGAGTACTTAGAATGTATTTGCTACTTGTATACTGTCTCAGAGTACTTTACTTTAAAGCTAAGCTTAAGCTTAGAGCTCTAGAAGATTATACTAACAGTCCTCGTAGCAAATATCTACAAAGCTACGAAATTCGTAGCTTTGTAGATACGCTACGACGTAGGTTCTCACCTCAAGTATTATTAATTGCAGACCAAATTGTCCGAACCGAGAAATACACATCCCCCACAGATTATAAAACTAAAATCAGGTAATGCTTACTGAACAAGATAAATCAAAGACGGGTCTACGCGAAACGTCTAACTATGTAATGTAAGCAGTAGGCATAGCTAATCTGTCTTTTTTTTGTCCTATCACTATATTGTATTAATGTGATGTTTTATTTTGTTATGCGCAATGTTTGTACGCCGAAAATAGCAGAATATTATGGAAATTTAAACTTTGTAACAACTTTTTTGTACAATATTCTGACAAATAAATGAATATCTATCTATCTATCTATCTAACGATACCGAATTAGCTAAACCATGATGTTCACACTAGGCAATATACGCTCTATACTGATAAAAAATAAAAAAAAACGTGATTATTGGACGACCCCCGAAGAGAATGTAACACTCTAGAAAACATTTCTTGTCCTATTGTCTAGAAACGTCAAAACCAGAAACAGCTGACCGCAATCGGCCATGTTTTTGGCTATCGAATGCTTAAAAAAGGTTTAAAGAAGGGTCTCCGCTTCGTTAAAATAGTGTCACTTTATCGAAGGTTTAAACAACGTTTAAGCGCTAATAAACGATTATGAATAACACTTTTATACAATCCTTTACGGCTTATTAAACCTCTGATAACTCATTATGAATAAGGCCGATCCTAAACTGAGTACCGTGTTGACTCTCTACTGTCAAATTCGTTACGTACGTGCGAACAGCGCTCACTGCCGCATTAGAGTACTCTTACTTTTGGATTTAGCTTTTGTATTCTTAGCCAAACTTTCTATTTCGGTAAGCGTCATTACCCTTATTATATTAAATAAAAAATAGTTTGTAAAATTTACTTTACTCCCGAAATAGTAGACAGAGGCATCTACACTTACAATTAACATATTTATTTTTGTCCCACGTAATAGGCAGAGACAGGATCCGATTGTGGGTCCCCGCTGTAGACAAAATAAAATGAAATTTATTCTCCATGAAATTTAAAAAGAAAAAAGAAATTAATCTTAAATTTTTTTATCCCTCAGCTGAGCGTTCGGGAAGGCTACAGACTGAGGAGAACACCCCAAAAAACTCAGTCTGGATTTTTAGAAATTTATTTAAAATCTAACGTTGTTCGATTCTATTCCCATCCAGGATAAATAAACGTAGTTGAAATACTGTGTTTAATAAAGTACTTTGTACGTATGTAAAACACAGTATTTCCACTGAAATCCTCTTCGTAATATTATTTTAAATAATACACTCATAGGCGTGAAAATTTTAATTTCATTAACATAATTATATGGAATATTATTTTTAAAAGAATTTCAACTTTAAGCTGTAATTCATTGGGTTTATAATAGTTTGAATATCATTTATAATATTTGTATCATAATATCAATATTTATTGCCAGTATTGGTTATTGAGGTTAAACCCTGCGGGCGCGATAATGAATATAAAACAAAATACACTCATGGACAAAATTAGGGGAACACAAAGAAATGTTCAGGTAGTAATAAAATAAACGATTTATTTATGTTTAATACAGTTTCATTTGAGTATTGGTAATTAATTTAACTTTTTAAAATACAGAAATGTACAATTTACTGTTAAAAATAGACAAATATTGAAGTTATCGCTTATTAACGAGAATGTTAAGGAAACAATGAAATTAAATCTTATCATGAAATTTATGGAATGTCTGGTTTCTTCTCTAGTAAAAGTTAACATGACCACCCGTAGGTACATTCAGTATTTGGTGTTACATCCTCTTGCTGTTAAAACTGCCTCCAATCGTCTGGGCATACTTTTTATTAATTCGTCTATGAAATTTTGTGGCATTTGGTCCCATTCTTCTACCAACGCCGTTTTAAGTTGTCGTAAGTTGGTTATTGCAGGGATTCTTTTTTTATTTGTCTTCCCAGTTTATCCCAGACATGTTCAATCGGGTTTAAGTCTGGCGAGCGGGCTGGCCATTCCGAAACATCGATTTTGAACCCTTGAAGGTATCTTGAAACTACAGCGGCAGTGTGTGGCCGAGCTAATGCTCGGCCACACACGCTTTCTACTGATGCATGATAATTCATGCATCAGTAGAAAATTATCACCTATGTATGGGACAAATGGTATTACAATTTCTTCTAAAATGTTAGTTACGTAGCGTGCTGTTGTCAGAGATCCATTTTCGAAGACGTGGAGCTCCGTACGTCCTCCTAAGGAAATGCCGCCCCATACCATCACTGACCCTCCACCGTAAGGTTCTCTTCCGACAATGTTACACTGTGCATATCTTTCTCCTGGTCGTCTCCACACTTTCACCCTTCCATCATCTGGCTTAAAGCAAAATCTGGACTCATCAGTGAATAAGACTCTTCCCCAGTCATTGTCATTCCAGTGACGGTGAATGCGAGCAAAGTTACTCCGAGCTACACGATGACCTGTGGTAAGAAGAGGTCCTTTGGCAGGTATAAATGCCCCTTCCGGCTGCTTTAAGTCTTCTTCGTATCGTTTTAGTGCTAACTGCCACATTTCGGACTTCTTGGAGCCTTGCTCTTACCTCAGAAGACGTCGAGGTACGATTTCTTAGAAAAATGCTTACTATAAATCTATCGTCCCAAGCTGTGGTCTTCTTTTTTCTCCCTTGTCCTCTGCATCTTGTGTACTCACCTGTCTGCCGGGATCGTTTTACGTTGCGAAAGATAACTGCTTTGGAAACTCGCAACATTTGAGCCACTTGAATGTAAGTGTAACCTAGTTCGATTAAAGTTACAGCTTTGGACACCTGTGCTACGTTGAGATCCGGCATTATCACTTCAGTCTTTTTAAAAAGTCTCTAAGTAACACTCTGACGAATAATTTTTGTAAAAAAAAAAGATTTACTAAAGTTTTCAAATACGAAAATAAACTCTTAAATTGTTCTCTTACGAAGTTACGACACACATTTATTACATTAATACGTAGAGAAAAAAAAACAAATGATATTCTGAAACAAAAGACGATAAAATGTCTTTCTTTAAATAATACAAATGCTGTTAAGTAAGTATAAAAAGTGTGTAAGGATAAAAAAATTAACGTAGTCGACCTTTTTTTTGCGTTCCTCTAAATTTGTCCCTGAGTGTATATGCGTGTTTGTTTGGTCAGCGCTCTTCGATTACAAAACTGTAAAAATAGCTTTGACAGTCCATTCAAAATAAATTTAAAAAAAAAGTGTAATTTAGGGTTTCTGAGTACAAATGTATGACTTTTTCCTTTGTGTCTCTTTGTTTGTTTATTTGTTCAGGGTTGGAGCAAATTTAAGTAGCTTGCTCATAATTGAACTATTAGGTTTCTGTAGGTATTTTTTCAACTTAATATATTGCTATAATGTTTCATCAAAATCGGTTGAGCGAAAATGATAATGCAGCTTGACCTATGTTTTACTAGAATACATTGGACAGGTCAAAGTCGTTTGGTGATTAGTTGAAAGCACCGCTTTTGTTTTGGGTAATCTCTATTAATATTATAATCGGCGAATCGGGCTGATATTTGGTACTGCAATATACATATTACAGTCTGGAACATATAGGCCACTTATCATTCCAGGAATATGTCGCTTATGGAAGTGGCAACGGGAACCAAATTTCACGCGGGTAAAGTCGCGAGCATCAGCTAGTATTTGATTTTTATTTTTTTATTTCTTTTCAACCTGCCAGAAGTTGTAGGGATTGTAAGAGTGACCCTCAATCGCTAGATGTCGCCATGACCTTCCATCTGGCGGGCGGCGTCAATTTGGCGAGCTAAATATTAATAAAATAAAGACAGGCCAAGTGCGAGTTGGACTCGTGCACTGAGGGTTCCGCACCTCCTTCTGCGAGCAGGTCATGCTCGTGAAGGAGGCGGCGGGACGGGTACGGGAGAGAACTCTCCCACCCGAGTTCCGCAGTCGGCGGCCTGGGCACCGCCGATGTGTCTTCGCCGAGGACTATCGGCCACCATGACCGGGGGCCTGAGGACGGTGAGAGGGCGGCTCACCGTCCTTACAGAAGCGGGCCCATGACGGCAGCGTGACGTGAGCAATTCACGCACGCCCCCCCTTAGAAGCGGAATCACACCCGAAACCCCCCAAAGACGCGGTATAGCACCCGAATCACCCCCTGGGCGAGGCTGCAGTGGCGGCCGTGGGTCTGTTGGGAGTTCTGGGATATCCTTCCGAGGGCTTCGCCGGGGCTCCCAACCACAGGCTGTTGGGCGTGACGTGAGGTTTTTTTTAGTCGGTAGGAGTTCGGCATAACATCCATGAAGATTTTCCCTCACGTTAAACAAAAAAAAGGGTTCCGCACCAAAATACGCTTATCACATTTTTTATATGGGAGCCCCCTTAATTCCTTCATTTTTCTGATATTAGATCTGATATTATTTTTTATTATGTTTATATATAATAATAAATGATAATTATAAAGATTAAAAAGATAAAAAAAAAATTTCGTTATTTGTTGTTATAGCGGCAAAAGAAACAAATCATCTGTGAAAATTTCAGCATGGTTGCTGAGATGCAGCCTCGTGACAGACAGATATACAGACAGACGGTGAAGTCTTATTAATAGAGTCCCGTTTTTACCACTTGGGTACGAAACCCTTAAAATGTTACTTTGTGATCAACATGTTCATTTTATTTTACGATGTCTTCTTTCCGAAATCAATTAAGAACTTGTAGCAATTTAGATGATAAAGCAAACGCAGTCGAATGATGTGACACTTAACCTTATCAAACTAATTAATATTTATAAACGAATTAGGGGGGTGAAGTTGCGTCGCGTCCGTAGGAGTTACCACCTTTCCTAGGCCCACCCTACACGTGCCCCCCGGGTGGTGCTAAACGACGCAACAATGCCGAACAACAGGCGGCAGTCCAGTAACCTGACCAGGTCTACCACAGGCCTTGAGGAACTACCTAAATTGCCTCCTAAATAGTGGCAACAACGCCTTGGGGAAGTGTTGTTTGTGATCTCCCATAATCGTAATGGAAATGTCAGATTCAGAATGTGTTATGTCATGCGAACCGGCTAACGCCCGGCGCTCTCCAGTATCCGGGCTGGAGAGTGTGAAATATGTTACCGAAGACACTTCGGGAGCGGGTAACCAGGCTTCCGGAGGAGTTAATGTTACTGGAAACAGGAAACTTGTGCAACAAGCCTTTCATCCAAGCTTGTTTTTCACAAAATCCAAAAAGGCACCCATCGGGTCTCGAATAAATAAATTGGATGAAACTGTACCACCACAATATGTGTCACCACAAAACACACTGCCAGAACAGGAACAGCGTGAAAATGCCGGTCCCCCCGACTGGCAAAGAATACCCTCATCAGGCAATAGAAAGCGAAAGAAGATCTCGGACAGTCCACCACCCTTGTTTAACCAATATGCATCTCTAAATATAGATGTGGAAGACAGTGAACTCAGCCCTCAGCCTGTCAAACAAATTCAAAACAAACCTCCACCAATAATCCTCTATGGTGTTAATGATGTCTCGAAACTAACGGAGCTCATAAAAACAGAGCTAAATGACACTGACTTTATCATCAAAATAGTAACAAAAAATCAACTACGTATTAATTGCCGATCAGTGGACTGTTATAAGCAACTCATGAAGATTGTACGAGAAAATAACCTCATAGGTCACACCTTCACAAGAAAGGAAGACAGGCCATATAGAGTAGTTATAAAAAACCTCCACCCAACAACACCAATGGAATCCATAATAGAAGCAATAAAGGCTAGTGGCAATGAAGTTAGGGGCAAAATCATCAATGCAACTTATGGACCTGAAAAAATTCCTCTTTCCACATTCTTCGTCAATTTGGAACCACACGCCAACAACAGCTTGGTCAAAAATATAAAATACATTTATCACACCTGTGTCACAATTGAAGACCCTATAAGGAGAAACAATACACCGCAATGTAAAAGATGCCAGCAGTATGGGCATACGAGAAACAACTGCCTAAGACCCTTCAGGTGTGTAAAATGCGCTGGAGATCACAACACTTTAGATTGCACAAAAAAGGACAGGAATACACCTGCCAAGTGTGCCTTATGCCAGGGAGAACACCCGGCGAATTACAAAGGATGCAAAGTTTTCCTGGAAATTCAAAATCGTAAAGGACAGAGAAAGCTTCATAGAAAACCTTATATGAACCAACAGCTAGAAAGCCAAAACAGTGAGAGAAGTATACAAGTAAATAATGGAAATACGAAATTCAAAATCTCTAAACCTCAGACCCACCAGAAAAAAATATCAGATAGAAATAATAACCCTGGTAATAAAACTTACACCGACGCTGTTAAAACGAATGAACTACTCTCAAATGAAACAAAATTAGAAATGTTACTCACAAAACAAGCTGAAAAGCTAGACCATCTAATCAATCAAATCGGAACCCTAATGGGGCTACTCACATCAGTTATTAGCAAGCTTGTTAAATAAAAATGCTCTTATTAAAAATTGCGACGTGGAACGTAAATGGTATTATCAAATACAAACAGGATGTCACTTCTTTGCTGCAACTTCACAAACTTGACATTCTTCTGGTCTCCGAAACACATCTTAAAGAGCCAAACAACTTCTCCATAAAAGACTACATTACCCACTCCACAACACACCCAGATGGAACTGCACATGCAGGCGCAGCTATCCTAATAAGAAAAAACATCAAGCATGACTTATTGCCAGAATATAGAACTCCACACATCCAAGCTACCTCAATACTGGTACATGATAGGGACGGACCCATTACAATATCAGCAATATACTGTCCGCCAAAGCACAAGCTTAAGGAGGAGCACTATACGCACTATTTCAAAACACTTGGCAATCGATTCCTGGCTGGTGGAGACTGGAATTCAAAACATACGTTTTGGGGTTCCCGGCTCACGGTAACAAGAGGTAGAGAGTTGAAGCGAAGTGTAGATACCAACAGACTCAATGCACTGACCACCGGTAAACCTACAAACTATCCAACGGACCCCTGCAGACTTCCAGATTTGCTCGACTTTTTCATATATAGAGGCCTGTCTGATATGTACATGAAAATAGAAAGCTGTGATGACAGCAGTTCGGAGCACACCCCAATAATAGCCACTGTTAGCACCACACTAATTGAACGGCCAATGAAACAATCACTGTACAACAAATACACAGACTGGAATGCTTTCAGAGAGCACATCGAAACAAAAATCTCACTTCAAATATCACTGAAAACCGAAGATGATATTGAAAACGCTGCATCATATTTCACAAAGCTCATGCAGGATGCGGCTTGGAAGGCAACACCTGAGATCCGAATCTCTAAAGGATCGACGAACTTACCAAGAGATATAAGGGATAGGATCTTAGAGAAACGTAGACTTAGGAGAGTATGGCACAACACCCGCCACCCTTCAGACAAGCGCGCATTCAATAAAGCCGCTGCTGAGGTAAAGCTATTCTTGAGACAGGTCGAGGTCGACACACTCCAACACAAACTGGAAACCCTAACACCGACAGCCCGCAACGAGTACTCGCTATGGAAATTTGTGAAATCCTATAAAGATGCACCAAGAATTGCAAACTATCCGCTGAGGCTGGGTAACGGTTCTTGGGCAAGAACTGACAGTGAAAAAGTGAAAGCCTTTGGAGAGCACCTAAAGAACGTATTCACCCCTAATATCGGCAGTGATGAAGTGGAAGTAGAGCTGAACGAGTACCTGGCAACAGACCTACAATTAAGCCTCCCTATAAAGTGTTGTTCACCCCAGGAAATAACAAACACTATCAGAAGCTTGGAACTTGGGAAGGCTCCGGGTTTCTGTTTAGTTACCGCTGAATTGCTGAAGCAGCTGCCAAAAAGAGCATTTATATTCCTCACACAGTTATTCAACGGCATACTCAGAACATCATATTATCCAAACATATGGAAAGTATCAGACATAATTATGATACCCAAACCGGGAAAACCACATCACCTGGTGAGCTCATATAGACCTATCAGTCTTCTCCCAATTCTTTCAAAGGTGTTTGAAAAGTTAATCTCCAAAAGGCTTAACGATGTTCTGCAGACCAATGGAGTTATACCGCAGCACCAATTCGGATTTAGAAGAAAACATGCCACCATTGAGCAGGTACATAGAGTATGCAACAAGGTCAGAGAGGCTCTAGAAAAGAAAGAATACTGTTCGGCAGTGTTTCTTGACGTTCAGCAGGCGTTTGACAGGGTGTGGCATACTGGATTGCTGGCGAAATTGAAATCATGCCTCCCTCATAGCATGTACCTATTGCTTAAATCATATTTGGAGGATCGAATATTCAGAGTAAAGCTGAATGATGAATATTCCGAAACCTTTGAAATCAATGCCGGTGTGCCTCAGGGCTCAGTTCTGGGGCCTACCCTATATTTGATATATACAGCTGATCTGCCTGAAACCGGGAACGTTCTCTCGGCTACTTTTGCCGACGACACCGCAGTTCTTTGTAACAACAAGTGCCCTCATAGAGCATCATCAATGTTGCAAACCCACTTGGATAAGATCTATGAATGGATGGAGAAATGGAGGATCAAAGCAAGCGCCAGCAAATCAGTTCATGTCACTTTTACTCTATGCAAGAGCGACTGTACACCGGTAAGGCTGGGTTTGGACATACTGCCACATAGTCAACATGCCAAGTATCTTGGTATACACTTGGATCGAAAGCAAACATGGCGAAGACATATTGGAAAGAAACGTGATGAGCTCAATTACCGGTTGAGGGAGTTAAACTGGATCCTGGGCAGAAGCTCGAGACTGTCTCTTAACAATAAGGTCCTCATTTACAAAGCTGTCATTAAACCCGTGTGGACTTATGGCATAGAGCTGTGGGGGTCGGCGAAAAACTCAAACCTGGAAATACTACAGCGATTTCAGAACAGAGCTCTGAAAACTATAACTTGCGCTCCGTGGTTCACTAGAGCAGCCGACACTCATAATTACTTAAATATAAACACAGTAAAGGAAGAAATAGAACACCGAAAAAGATCATACAGAGACCGTATAACTCACCACACCAATGACCTGGCAGCAGCATTGAGGGAACCACTGAGCATCAATCGGCTCAAAAGAAAACACATATGGGATGCCTTACAATGAGCATCATTAATTCTAGAAAGGAGTATCTTCAATGGAAGGTCATAACCTTGCTCGACTGAAACACAGAACATATCTGCTTATGGCATGAAAGCCGATTGCAAGATAAAACACGAAAAAAAAAAAAATAAAAAAAATAAATAAACGAATTGCATTCAACAGCTGTATTGTGAAGCAACCATTTTACATTTCCCTTCCCGACTTTTAGAGATTAATGGTCCAACACAGCGTCACCTCCCCCAGTTGAGCGCTTGTGGGAAATTAAAAATGACTAAATTAATATTCTGTTCATCGAAATTACGTTCATGTCATAGAATATATTTCAGAGATTTTAAATAATAATAAATTTATCGCTGAACCACTCGTGGCCCCACGGATTCAGTATTCTGTATACGATCGCAACATTTACTATAGCTCCGAAACTCCTGAACCGATTTGGAAGTTTACTGTCGAAGCTACGCTATGCCCGTGTAACATAGGCTATATTTATTCCCGTATTCCTACGGGAATGGGAGCTACGCGGGTGAAACCGCCTGACGTCCAATAGTTATTAATTAAGAGGGTTAACACCCAAATACATGATTTCACGCGTTTGAAACGTTTGTTTCTGAAGAAACTACCAATGTTTAGTAAATATGATTAATGTGTAAGAGTAATATATTTCCTTGTCTAAAAATTGTTCTAATCAAAATAAACGTGGCATAACTAGGTTTTTATTAAAAACAGTGTTTACACACCTCGTTTGAAGAAATTCACGAAACAAGGCATCTTTGCCAATCGGGTGGTATAAAATTAATTGATGTACACAGAAATTAAAGCTGCTATAAGTATCTTCGTATTGTCTTCTTTAAATCCGCCTAAGAAAATTATACCGAAATATATTTCTTATCACCAAAACATGACAAATAAAGTTTCCAAAAAACGTCGTACTTTGATGAACTTCATCATGATTTTTGGTACACTTCTAGTTTACAAAATGGTGATCTTTTTACATTTACAGACTGATCATGATATCACCAATTGAATACATCAGTAATATTCTAGAAACCTCTTTAAACATATCTATAATAACGTAATAAAAAGAGTCCTCAAACTCGATGCACGGGCCGCGAGAAATTAGTACCGGCCGAGGCCTTCCAGGGGGAGGAGGTATCACTTTATTTCCCGCGTTCCCAGTCAGGTATTATCGTAATCTTCGAATACTTTGAGTGTGCTTAACGCCACTTGATACTTTTTCAATTTTGTCCGCGCTGGGTGAAAAACCCTCTTAAAATAATGATATACCGTTATGAAACGCAATAGAACACTTCATTATTCTTTAAGGTGAATAGCCAGAGGGCATGGACGGAAATTCCGTGATTTTATTTTTCTACCTATTTTCTTTTGAGATTCACTATTTTATACACTTCCTTAAAGGTTAACCAGCCTAAGGGTTAACCAACCGAAGAAATTGCCTTGAATTTGGAGCATTTTTCTGGGTTACTTACGCCTGAAATTCTATTCCCATTCCCACTTCCCATGAGAACGTTTTCCCGGGATACAAAGTCAGGGTCAACGGTTTTAGCTAAAATTTATATAATTATGATACAGTATAGTCTGGAGTTCTCATGGGATTTGAAAACTAAATTTCACGCGCGTAGTTACCACCGTGTTTACACTTAAGACGAGATTTTTTCCTCTACTCCCACCTGTTCTGTTGATTCAGTGAGAACCATATAATTACTATCGGACGTCAGGCAGTTTAATTCGTTCATCGACATAGATGCGTTCCCGTGAAAATACGGTAATAAAAATATAGCCCATGTTCAACGGGGGACTAGTGTAACTTCCCAACAGTGAAAGAATTTTTCAAATCGGTTCCGTATTTACGAAGCATATTCAATACAAACAAACAATCAAATCTTTATTTTTTATAATATTAGTGTAGATTATACTGTAATACAGTACTCAGCTGATATAGGTAAAAGTACAATTCCACAATGTCATGATTACTCGCAAGCCACATGTCTCTGCAGCATCCAGATGGCTCATTGGGTAATAACTGTTCATGATTGTTTATCTCTGGAAGCAAAAATATTGCAATCCGAGACAGTTCCCGCAGCTTCGTCCGCGTGGATTATCTACTCTGTTACCATTCCCGCCGTTCGTATCCCAGTAGTTCAATTGTCTAGTTCCATGCGGGGACTACTGGGATTTTTGTTTCGGTAGTTCCATCACGGAACTAGATAATGGAACTACAGACTAACGATGGTTCCCGCATTCCATGGAAAATTATTTCGGAGGTAAAAAGTAGCCAGGATTGTGTTATTGATGACGTTAGTCTATCTCTGTACCAAGTTTCAGTAAGATCTGTTTAGCCGTTAGAGCGGAAAGAGTAACTAACATCCATACCTACCTACATACAAACTTTCGCATTTGTAATTTAAGTAAGGATTTAATTACACTTTGTGTAGGTAGAAGCGCTCGTGGCCCCGCGAACTCAGTGTTCTGTAAACGATCACTGCAGTAAGCAACTTTCACTGTGGCCGGTCCATGGATGGGTGACCATCCATGTGATCACTTTGTGACATTTATTTGAGCGTTTCCGTGCTTCGGAAGGCACGTTAAGCCGTTGGTCCCGGTTGCCAGTAAAATGGCAGTCGTTAAGCTAAGTTGAAGGCTTTATTTCAACAGCAGGCAGTCACAACCTGCGCCTGTCCATTTAAACACGGCAATACGGCTCACCACCTATTACGTGGGACAAATTATACAAAGGTGAAATGTGGGCATATGATATGCCTCTGCCTACCCCTTCGGGGATAAAGGCGTGACCATATGTATGTATGTGTAGGTGTGTGTAGTTCATAATTTCTTTGATGTAGATGTCGGTAATTTTAAGAGTTTTAATGAGCAACCGATGCACGGTGGTTCCGCCAATAGGTCATAAATGCTAAAATTTCATCATCAATACCCCCAATTTCATTATCTTTAATGTTTTACCGATAGACAAGCTACCCTAAAATATAAATATGTCACCCATTTTACCTAATTATCACTTATTTCTCGATCTCTCTGACGTGAACACATCATTACGTTGTGCTCGCCTTTTCAGTAACTCGTAGCACTACTGTATATGTGTAACTGAATTGTCAGAACTGCATTATTTGTGAGGGGTGTTTGTGAAATGGATTTCCAAGATCAAGGTATGTTATTACTAATTAGCCATATTTTTAAGTTTTGTTTTACTCATTATGACGTATTTTTACGTGCTACGCCACACAGTATTTCTACAAAATTTGTATGTGATAGTTGACTTCACATAGACCTACAAAAAGTTTCAACCATAATCGAATACTTTCACATATCTTATATTAAATATCAAACTGTCTATTTTGAAAATATAATAGGTTTTTCTGCGCCCTTTTGCATCTTTAGTTGCTATATAGGCTCTACGACTGCGTAGGCTTGTCTACGAAACACATGTTAATTGTTAATGTTTTTTTTTTCAGGAATTTTGATTAAATGTTCTTTCTTAAGAATGCATTTTTTTTGAGATTTGGTCTGCCATAGCTAGAATTATTCCTCAAAAACATCAACACGTGTTGGTAAATATGCTAGCTTTACTGGAAGAGGCCGAAAATGTAGAAATTAGGAACTTAGATAGTAAAATACTCAATTTATGTTTAAGTCTTGATAGATTTTGGAAAGTTGTCTCAAAAAGTAAATCATTTGTTTTGCAAAAGTACTCAGATTGTTTAAATTAAAGTGAATGTGTCTAATTAGTAAGGGGTAATGAGAAGTGCATTCAAGAAAATGCGAACCAGCCCGGGCCATCTTGCGAACGCGGACGTCCCACGAAAGATTTTTCAAATTTGTCTAAGCGCTCGAAACGTAGAAGTTTGGCAGAATTATCACAAATAGATGACTCTGCTGTGAATTCACTAATCAATATTAGCTTAAAATTGAATATAATTTTGAATAAATTTGATGAATATTCTTTGCAACCGCTCGACTTTTAATTCAAGAATATCCGTGGTATAATCTCTCAGCTTCCGTTCACTAAGTCCTCATCCATGGTAATGAAGTAGCACAGTAGGCTTTATTATCCAATGGGGTAATTATCCGAAGAGCCAGCAGAATCTAACAACGAAAATTATATTCAATTCAATTCAATTTATTTCATAAACAATTTTCATTGTGTCGAAATTAATACAAACAATAAATAATAATAATTTTTTTACAATAAATAATAATAATATAAGGCTTTCAGACGGGATTACATTACGTATACAGACTTATTTAACAGACTTTTACTCAGCTCAGACCAATTCATTACTGGTCTTCTAAAATTTTCGGAAACTGGTAAGAAAAAGAGCGTTATGTCGAGGTAGGTTTTAGATTAATAAAGAATTTAGTTTAAATTGAAATTTGGTTTGTTGTTGTAGTGATTTAGCTTAGTTGTAGTTATGATTACGTTTGTAAATATAATATTTAACGATAACCCCTTCACGAACGGCGTTGATATCATATTCAGATATATTTCCGAACGAGGGAGAATAAATCTCATATGTTGAGTATTAAAATTTTTATGAAGCAGTACCATATTGTACAGTTTACTGTATATTATGTATTAAATTATGTAAATAAAGCATTAATGTACATTCGTGAAGTATTTTTTTTATTATTTACCCTCAGAAAAAATCCCATTTAACAAATTTGACAAAGTAAGGTATTAATGACCGCGCTTGTTCGGCGCTTGGACCACCGTGCGATGGTCATTAAAATTTCGTCGGTTCTGAAATATTTTTAGACGTTCGTTCAACGGAGCTTTTATAACATAGCACATTCGTATACTTAGTCAGTTGTTTCGCTTTATCACTTAAAGTATAATCAAACGAGCACTAATTCAAAGCAAATTTCGAAACATTTTACTGGCAAATTGTTAGACATAAACTTTTGTTTCAGTTTAAAAACCAGACGCATGCACGTGCCTTCGCTTACTCTGAAATATTTAGGTGACTGTGAAGATGAAATCGGAATTCCAAATTTTTCGAAATAAACTTCGATCCCTTGTTATTATAATCGTTGTAAGTAGAAGAAGCGAAAGTTGTACGCCGGGATTGTTGCTAGTAGAAAGAATTGTAAAGACTACCACCAGAAAATCCCTACTAATATTATAAATGCGAAAGTAGCTCTGTCTGTCTGTCTGTTGATGATGAAATGTGGTATAGAGTTCGTGGCTCTGGGAAGGACATAGGCTAATTTTTGACCTGCGCAAAAGGAGGATAATGATTTTACGCGATAACGTCTTCTACACGGACGAAGCCGCTGGGAACAGCTAGTTTTATATATTTATTACGCATCTGTCCTTACGAATGATTACTCCACTACTCTACAACTACTAATGACGGTTTAATGACAGTTCTAGTCATAAAATTTCAACAAATATCTAGACAATTGACTGTAAAGGAGTAAAAGCAACCTCTGAATCGTTTTTAGAAGATAAACGGACCACTAAAACCAGTAAACCTACACGGAACCCATTAACTCACAATGTTACACAAAGTGTGGTTTTAAGTCCTGTTTACGATTTACGAGTACCCCGGGGTAGTGCCGCTGATATAAAAGCTATACTCTTGTGGGAATACGTGAAGTTATGAGAAGCTGTTTCATTTTGTCGTATTATACCTATACAGGATGTAACATTCATACAGAAATCCCTACTAATATTATAAATGCGAAAGTAACTCTGTCTGTCTGTCTGTTACGTTTTCACGCCTAAACCACTGAACCGATTTTGATGAAATTTGTCATAAAGATAGTTTGAGTTTAAGGGAAGGACATAGGCTACTTTTTAACTGACTGCGCGAAAGGAGGGTAATGCTAAAAGCATTACCCTCCTTTCGCGCAGTGCGATAACGACTTCTACGCGGATGAAGCCGCAGGGAACAGCTAGTGAAGGTATAAATGTTGTGAATAAAAAGTATACAATAAATAAATGGTTTAAAAAACCCTAGAAAAATACGCTTTTATAATGCACGACAAAACCAAAAATAAATTATGGATCGTTCAAGTTGCCTCTATTTATAGACTGAAGTGTAAACTATGTGCTTTTAGTTATAATATTTGATTGTAAAAGCGTGGGGCGCTAGAACAAGAAAGACTTTTTAGTAAGCAAAATCCTATTAAGACTAATCCTTATGTTATAAAAATCCTGGCGAAAGCTGCATGAGGTCGCACAAGAGCATAACGTTTATGCTGCCAAAGGGAACGCCTCTTCTTTCAGGCAATTAAGTAGATACATGAGGGGAATACGTTAACAGTGACAAAATGTAGAGTTCTTGTTCGAGAACGAGATATCTTTGGTTACCGTTAAAAACCCGCTTAGGGATATATGCGTTTGTATTCTTATTACATGTTTACTACATATTGTACTAAATATCTCGGAATGCCGAAACTTTAAGGACCTACCTATAAATTATCTAATAGAGATCCGTAACGGTGATAGGTTTGCTCCTATTACGCGGGCGTCACGAAAAACTGGCAAAAGTGGGTGTAGAAAATGCGTAGGCGTGATTAACTACTTTACTTTTCAAGTAAGTATGTTATGCATTTCAATTTATTTTTGGTTTTTTCGTGCATTATAAAAGCGTATTTTTCTAGGGTTTTTTAAACCATTTATTTATATTACTTTTAAATTACCTTGTTATAATTTTCTGAATAAACTAGGCATAGACTAGTGTGTACATAGATACTTGCACTGTAAGCGATTTGAGAATCGAGTATAGCGGATTTATTGAATTGGACTCTTTCAGTTCATAACACAAACCGCTCAGTTTATCCCTTAAGCTAATATAATAATGACGCCCAAAACGAATACCCATTAACGAATGTTTATCTTTGTAATAGAAAACCAAACCGCCATCTTGCAAGTGTGCTCTCAATATAGGATTACGAAAAATAGATTATACAAACATACTACGTTCAAGGCAAATGAAGTTCTACTCATTTATATTAATACTGGTTTATGTTCGATACTATGTGTAAAATTTCTCACTCTTAATATAGGGTTTTATGTTTTGTAAGCAAAACTGTAACTTTTTTTCTAAAGTAGGTATAATGTAAAGGAATGGGTGGAGAAGTTACGTCTAAAAAAGAAACACTACAATAAATAGGTAAGTACTAAGTTCATAAAAAAATGTACACTTCGTCTTCTTAAGTCAAATTCATTTTTCAAACAATTATTAGACTCCTCGACCTCTCAAAAATGTAACACAATTAATTAACTTCACAGATCTCTCTTAATGGTGGCATTTGGTGGGATATATATTTTTATCTTTCCACGTCACTGTTTCGTTATTTAATATAAAATATATTTATTTGTATTGTCGTGTAACCGTTGTTCCGTACCAGTAATTTGACAGCCCTAATGGCTATGTAAAGAGTAAATTATGTGAGTATTGCTCCTCACAATATTAAATTCGGAGACAAAAATATGGTTAGGTTCTCTTAAAATTAGAGGTATTTTTTGGTTCCCACTTTATTAAATGTTGAATCTATTTACTTATTTCGTAAACAAAAACGCTTTGATCTGAGACTGTTTCAATATACCCAAATATTTAGGATATTTTTACACAAGCTTTCGTCCACTAAGTAGTTTATTTTTATTACTATTAGAGAGGTATGTGACAAGTTTTCTGCTTGCCTAAAATACCTTCTCAAAATTTCCGTCATCCCTCAGTCTAAACGTTTGTTGCTAAATTCATGTTATCATCATGATGATCATTATCAGGGACCTCACTCTGCGTCTGTCTAGAACTAGTGCTGAAACGTTCGCAGATGAATATGTCACAAGGTGGTCACCCATCTGACCATCGTTACAGAACACTGAATCTGTGGAGGCTACGAGGGCCTGTATTGAAACTGTACGGATTTCATAGCTGCTTTTAAAAATAAAATCTATTAAAAGTAAAAACTCAAAAGGGTCAAAACATTTATATAAATTCGTTTATGCGACTTGATGGCTGAATTAAATAAATGAGCAAAATTTAATATCGCTCCGTCACCCACTGTGACGAGATGAACTATTGAGTGGTTTTGAGCAATTTTTTTTTGTAATAACCATTTCACGTAGGCATTGTGAGTTGAAAAAATACGATTATCATTGCGGCAAACAAGTAATATAGGTATAGGTACCTAGTAAAATTACATCCTATGACTCCTACTAATATTATAATCGCAGGGTGGCGCGTGGCGCGGGGTGCCGGAGTGAGGGAGCGATGCATCGGCCAATAAATCATTTCAATAAAGCAGCAACAGATTTCTTCTTCTTGCGACGTGACGCGTTGCGTGTCTCGGACTGTAGTGTCGACCTCGCTGTGGCGGGACCAAAGTGCGCCGCGCCGACGCGCGCCGACACGCGCCGTGAGAACGGGTAGCGCGGGCTCGCCTGTTGACGCATGCTTGCTCGCACAAATCGGCTCGGCGCGGCGCGACTTGTGATATCACGCGCCATGAGAAGCAAGCATTACTCAATTACGATCTAACGGATGAAAGTATCGGGCAAAAATTTTGTCCTGGGATAGATTATTGTCTGGAATAACACAGTATTTTTATAATCCGGGAATATATTCATGGGAAACAGGAACGGGACAAAAACGTACCGAATTTGCATAAACATATTTTTCCGTACCTACAAACAACGTTATGAATACCAGCGTACGAAAACTCATCTCAAATGCACCTTACACACTTACATCTTCTAACGTAGCTTCTTACGATGCTTTGATCCTTCTTTTTTTTTCAAATAGGTTCGATGATCTGTCAAGAGTCCAAGTTCATTTGCAACGCAGACGTCTCATCATTAATTTCTGACTGAACTTACTGTATAATCTGTATATAATAAACTCCCTAAAATATAAATAAACTCCTTATACTTATTACACACATACATACATATATATAATCACGCCTTTATCCCCGAAGGGGTAGGCAGAGTCAAAGTATACGCCCACATTTCACCTTATAGTTTCATGTCCCACGTAATAGGTGGTGAGCCTAACGCCGTGTTGAAATGGACAGGCGCAGGTCGCCGCGAGCAACCCGCCGTTGAAATTTTCGAGCCGTCCATGAGGCCTTGAACTTGGGTTTCATTTCGAGTTATCCTTCTCTACGCAATGAATCTTTTTGGGTAAGGTTCCCTTAGTCTCGTCTTACGGCATCCACGGAATGTATTGGGGTGGCGACATTTTGTACTCTTACCCGTCGCCACACCAGACCCCGTCGCCACTCGGGGCTATACTTATTTCTTTATATAAATTACCTACCCGCTTGAAATTTAATTCCCGTTCCCGCTTCCCGTGGGAACATTTTCCTGGGATAAAAAGCCTAGCCTAGTAGCCTATGTGTTATTCCAGACTATATTCTATCCTTATTCAAAATTTAAGCCAGATCCATCTAGCTGTTAGAGCGCGATTGAGTAACAAACATCCAAACATCTTCACAAACTTTCACGTCTGCGATGAACTCCTAAACTACTTAACCGATTTTATTTTAACCAAATTTGCACAACTTGTGCAGTTTGAACCAACTTCAGAGATAGGATAGATATACAACAGAATCTAATAAATTTGGCGAGCTAAATATATAAAAAAAAGAATCTAAAGAAGTATTTTGAAACTAATTTTAGCTCGCCCATGAATTTATAAATATGATTACATAGCATTCCACAAAAATGTATAAACACAAAACGAATAAATCCTAGTACTGATATTACGATTATTAACAAAATATCCCAACTGTTTATGGATTTATGACTTTAAAATACCGGGTGTTATACAATGTTAGATAAAATGTAACATGTGTACGTGAATCATAAATTCAAGCTCGAAATAAATACTTACCGTTATTAGGGTTCCGTACCCAAAGGGTAAAAACAGGACCCCATTCATGAGACTTCGCTGTCCTTGCGTCTGTCTGTCTGTCCCTTACGAGGCTGTATCTCAGGAACCGTGATTGCTATGGGAGCTACAGTTTTCACTGATGGTGTATTGTGTTGCCGCTATAACAACTAAATGCTAAAATCCAAAAAAGTGAACTGTTTGCAGTTTTCTGGTACGGAACCTTCTGACCAACTCGCACTTGGCTGGTTTTTATATTTATCGTTTTGTAATAAAAATTGTTTCAGAGGAAGCGTGCATAAATACGCCAACTCTACTTTCTGTAGACTTACCCCCATATTCATAATCGTTTATTAAACCTATTTTAGTTAAAACACACTTTAAGTCTATTGCTGTCTCTAACCATACTCTGTCATTGGTTAGAGACAGCAATAGACTTAAAGTGTGTTTTAACTAAAATAGGTTTAATAAACGATTATGAATAAGGGGGTAAATATTTAAGTCAAACGCTGTGGTGGGTCATGTGATGGGTAACTAATTTTCGTGCTTGAAAAGGTAAGTAAAGTAGTTTGTCCCGGTTTCCAATACAATGACAGTCATTTAGTCTTTGTGCTTTCTCAAACTTTTTTCCAACGTTGTACAATTTCATCAGAATCGGTTCAGTGGTTGACACGTGTTTACGTCTAACTACAACCCTGGTTTGCTCAAGCGGGACGTGGAGACCCAAACTTGAAGGCCACTGTCAATATTTTGCCAATATAATACCACTAATGCGGCCGACAAGCATACGGCCCACTAGATGTAAAAATATTGAGGATAATATTCTTGAGGATTGTGTGAGTGGCCCTCATTTAGATTTTTTTTTTTTAATTATGTCACTATAGCTTTTTATCAGTCGGGTGAAATCATTTTGATAAAATAAAAAACCGTCTGGGCGAGTTGGATCACACAGAGAGTTCCGTATCAAAAAAACTGCACAAAAAAACATTTATTGTTTGTTGTATGGGAGCCCTCCTTCATCTCCCTTTTTACTGATTTTAGTCTTGTTGTTATACTGGCAACAGAAATACATCATCTGTGAAAATTTCAGCTCCCCAGCTATCACTGTTCCTGAGGTATTGCCTCAGACAGACAGACAGACGGATCAGAAAGTCAATGTCCGTCACGAAGCTGTACCTGTATGAATAGGATCCCGTTTTACACTTTGGGTACGGAACCCTAAAAAGGATATTTATTTGCTTACATAATTTTGAACAAACAAACAATTATTTAAGCTGACTGTACTGAGCGACCTATCTCACTGCGGCAATCTTTTCCGGGTAACTATAAGGGATGGAAATCTAAATATTTTGCATAATTATGAATGTGTAGAGTTAAGACTATTGCGGTGAGCACTGGTACTGCCTCTCGCTACGCTACGCATATGCAAATACGTAATAACTAGCAGACGACATGCGGTTTCACCCGCGTAATTTCTGTTCCCGTGCGAATAAAATATAGCGTACTAGACGACACTTGCGGCTTCACCCACGTGGAATTTGGTAGCCGTTCCGGGTTCCAATGGGAATACATACCCGGAAGAAAAGTAACCTATAAAATATTTCAGAGTTTATCCCTGTACCAGATTTGGCAGATTTCAGCCTAATCCTTTTAGCTGTTAGGTTAGGTGAGATCATGGTAGAGCTATAAACATCCAAACACATAGATCTAAATATGTACTACGTACTAGATGCGGCGATCCGAACAAGCGTCGTGTACAATTCAGCCGCGGTACATGTACACATCGCTTGTTAGTTCGGTTTGTGCCACAATACGAATGACACGCAAGTGGCGAAGATATTTTAATTTATTGCGGTAGAATGATCAAACAAAGTGTTGTAAACGCAATGTACAGAGGTAAACACATTAAAGTTAATGTTATATAATATAATTATACAACGTTTAGACCGTATAATTCACACCAAAATATGCGTTTTATAGCACCCGTTGGGCGAGTCCATTCTCGCTCATGCGCGTACATCTTGAATGTACGGACGTTCCTGTCTATCGGTAGAATATATGTCAATGTCCAAACATGTTAACAAACTATACGTTTATGATATTAATAGGATATCCGGGGGAAGGTGTCCCAACTATTACTGTAAAATTTCAGCGAAATATTTTTTCAAATCCGTTTATTAGTTTCGGAGCCTATTCAATGTAAACAAGAGGAAAGATTTGATTATTTGAACAAATAATCAAATCTTTCCTCTTTGTACATTAGTACGGACATAATATTTGCATATGCGTAGCGTAGCGAGAGGCTTAGACAACTGACCGTGTTTGATATGAGAGAAGCTTAGCAATTATGAATATGAATATTAAAAAGGTCGGATTAATAAAGGTCTAACTGTTCTGGTTCTGATGTTTTGCCTTAAAACATACTTGTGGAAATGTGTCACCATAATAACCTTATCTTGCAAACGTTTGTAGGCTACGGTGACCTCTTTCCAACAGATAAGTGGTATACTTATTGACTGCTTTAGTAACACAAACAGATTGCAACTGAATGATATCAAAATCTAAGTCTTACAATACATTTAGTTAACTTTCATAGGAAATACATTCTTATTTTTTTTTTTTTTTTAATATTCAGCTCGCCAAATTGACGTCGCCACGATGGATAGCCGTGGCGCATCTTGCGTTTGGGGGCCACTTCTTACAGCGGTCCTCAAGTTGGCGGCCCTGTGATGTGCCTCTTCACGCTCCTCTTAAAGAACCCGGGGTTGTAAGATGAGGGAAACACGTGTGCGGGCAGGTCGTTCCAAGTTTTTATAGTTCGACCGAGGAACGATCTTTTGAAACGCTCTCTTTTGAGATTCTCTCCACTGTGTATGAGTGGCATCTCTGCCCGGCACGCGTTGTTCGGGATCGGAAAGGTGATGGTGGGATCAGATTGAAGAGCTCTTCAGAACATTCGCCGTGATACATTCGGTAGAAGGCAGCCAAGGACGTTACGGTTCTTCGCTGCGCCAACGGTTCGAGGCCTCCCGTCACCTCAGGACAACCAATTATTCGGACAGCACGTCTCTGCATAGCGTCAAGTGCGTCCAACAAGTACCTCGCGGAGTCATCCCAGAGGTGAGAACAGTACTCGACGCAGGGACGAATCTGCGTCTTGTACAGCAAACATCTCTGATGTGGCGTGAAGTACCGTCTCACCTTATTTAGGACTCCGAGTTTCCGCGAGGCCAGCCCAATACAACTCCGCTGGGCGGCCAGAATAGCTCCCATGCAGAGTACTGTCATCCGCATAACAATGAATGCACCCAAGGTATAATTTTATTGTACTTACCAAAGGATAATCACTTCTTACTGATTTTACTAATATTATATATGAATAGATTTTTTAAGAATTTGTAATAGCACCTAGTAGAGTCGACTGGTGACCCAAGGTCTGGCAGTTTTCTCACTCAGCGAATCCCGGGAATAAGTTCCCGCGGAAACAAATTTTACGCGGGCGAAGCTGCGGGCATCAGCTAGTAATGAATATTTTAACTGACAACCTAATAAATCTAAAAACTTATATTATCATTTTATGCGACATTCAATTGAAATAAATTCAAAAGTTGCTAAGTATCTTCTTCTGTCTGTTTATTGCAGCTTTACGACGAGCCTTGGTAGCGCAGTAATAAAACTGGAATGTGTAGCCTGGGACCTGGAAGTGTGCCTCATTAAATGTTTGAAGTCATAATGTGCCTGTATCATTTTATAGTTTGACTCAGTATTATTGTATGATGATAATGCACTAGACAAAGAAAGGAAAATATTATGTAATTTATGAATGTATATTATGTAGGATATTATGAGGACACGACCATTACCAATTTATCTGATTTCGTAGGCTATTAACATGGCTCTATTCAAGATCAAAGAAGTGAAACTTCTGTCCGTAGTACTATAACTTATTCTGTACCATTACTTAAACGAAGATGAGTTAGGCCGTGATAGCCTTCATTCGAAAAAGGATATTACCTAATTGTACCACGTGCAAAAAAAGACCTAACTACAAATCGGTCTGCAAATAAAAGCAAATTAAGAAAGGTAACAGCGTACCTCTCAAATATATAATGTGGATGTGTGTCTCATGCTATTACAGGTACAAATCTTCAAATAGGCTCAACCGGAACCATTTCAGTGCAAAAGGCTTTGTAACGACGACAAGGCGTCTAAATACCCCTGAATTTACGTAATAGTCTTAAGACTTCTGATATCTGTGCTTAAGACTGTTCTAATTCAACGTAGGTTTTATTTCCTTGTATATTCTACTTTTGTTTTAATTTGATAGAAATTAAATTTTAAAAATTAAAGTTTAATTAAATCACAAAATTCAAAGTCCAAAACTTTATATCAAAGAATGTTTTTTAGGATTTCGTACCCAAAGGGTAATAACACAACTTTATTCATGAGAAGACTTCGCTGTCTGTCTGTCTATCTGTTTGTCACGAGGCTGTATCTCAGATACCGTGATAGCTAGAGCGCTGAAATTTTCAGAACATCAAATACTGAAGTCAGAAAAATAATAATGTTTAGGGAGGCTCTTATACTAAAAAACGTGATGTTTTGCCGATTTTTGGTACAGAACCCTCCACGAGTCTCACTCGCACTTAGCCGATTTTTAGCTTTTCTAAATGTCAGATATAATTATAAGTGTTAGTATAAATATGTACCTACCTACTTATTATTCACCAGAACACTGTTCTTCGAAAGCTCAGAGCTTTGTAACTACCGAGTATAACGTCGCGTCGGCTTTAAACTGAAGAGGCTGAAGATTAAGTTGTACTTCTGAAGATTAAGTTGTACCTCTCATACTTTGTGGTGTCGGAAATGTTGAAATGCGGGCTTAGCCGTTGGTGAAGTGGTGCTTGAATGTACCTATTTGCAAATGAAAATGAAGGTACCTATTTCCTGTCCTACATCCATTTCCATTAGGTTGATAAATGTATTTTAAGTATAGAGGGACTATACCTTGAGGATTATTCCCAAGGCTTACTGCTTACCAGATCATGTGTGGTCACTAATAACCTTTAGACGTTTGCAAACATCAGATATGTAGCACTCGCTCTGCCAATTCTGAAATTGAAATATAGAAATATATACTTAGACTAGCTGCTGCTACTGCATTGACCGTTGTGCGAACACAACCCATGACTCCATGTGACTTCATGACCCCATGTGACTTCAGTGAATGGTTGACCAACCGAAAGTGCCTTTGCGCCCCTCCTTTTTTTTAGCGTGAGGAAAATCCATGATGGATGCTATACTGGACTCTTACCTACTAAAAGCCACACATTCCCTACCTAATGAACCAGCCTACGACGCGACGGTTGGAATTGGATTCCCAATGATAATAATAAATATTATAATAGATAAATATTCACGGACATTTCACACAACGCTATCTGATCCCAAAGTATACTAAGAATAACCTGCTTGTATTATGGGTATCAGACCACGGATATTAATTCTTAATATACTTTGAAACACATACTTATACATACATAGAAACACCCAGACTCTTGAGACAAACATTTACGGGTCACACAAATTTTTGTCTCCGGTGGGAATCGAACCTCGTGATCCGCAGTCGCACATTTCGACCTCTGGACCCAAGAGGCAGTCGATAAGCCAATAGACCTTAGCTACCACTGCGGCCTCATCTAGGGGGTTTGGGTGCTATCCCGCGTCACTGGGAGGTTGTTCGGATGTTATCCAGCTTCTTGGGGCTTTACGCCTCTCCTAATTGATCAGTTGTTCAGATAGGAATAAGTCCTTCTTTGAGTTCCATTCTGCCCAACAGTTTGTCAGTTTAGTTTGTAAGAGTAGAAAAACAGAACCAACTGTATCAAGTTTCCACATCGGTTAAACTGTTTGAGAGCTACGTATGTAACAAAAAAAGACCAATATGGGATTTAAGAATAAGGGTCATTCAATTAATAACAGTCCATTTGCCAAATCGGTTACATTATTATTCTCCAATCACGTTCATTAATATTTACTTTGTGACGGAACAAAAGGATTACACATCGGAACTGTAAGTTTGTGTTTGTAGAACAACTCAGTAACGGACACTTAATTACGTTACAACTATTGGTTACTCTGTGACTTAGTTTGTTCGTTACCCGACTGCAGCAAAGCAGGAGGATAATGAAACTGGCATTCTTTGAATATTTGTTTTAAATGTTCTAGTTAATAAATGTTTTTTCTTTCTTTCTTTCTAGTTGTGTTCCTGGCTTTGCCTGTGATTAACTATCAAGTATCCTTATTTTTCTAATAAATAAGTAACCAAAGATACCTACTCCTTATAACTTCAGCTATTTGGCAGTGAAAGTCCCTTAAAATCGGTCCGGCAATTTCAGAAATTAGCCGGAACAACCAGACAGATAAATTATAGATTTACTTATTGTAATTATGGTATTTACTTTCATATTCATTAAGCTATAGCTTTTCACTAAAATCATATGAAAGTAAATACGATGATTACACTAAGTAATTTAGAATTACAAACAGACACTTCTATTTTAATAAATGTGTACCTATAAATTTGAGATTCAGGTTAACTCAGTCCTTTCCCCTTAGCAACGATAAATTAATCAAATTATAACTGAGACGATGAATTTATCAAAGTGTAAGTTCAGATTCGTTGCTCAAACTTTGTCCAACTCCAATCTTCAATATTGTTATGAACAATTTACAGAAATTAAGTTCTGTTAATAGTTCTGAACATAGTTGGAATAACTACTACTAGATGGTGCCCGAGGCTCCAATTGCGTGGAAACTTGTCATTTTCTATGGGAATTAATTGCTGGAATAAACAGCTCACATGCTATTCCAAATTTCAGCCAGATCTGTTCAGCTGTTATTACGTGAAAGAGTAACAAACGACCTGACATCCTGACAATCTTACATGCACACATCTACACTCACAAACTTTCGCTTATAATAATTAGTAAGATGTTAATAGTATGATACGAATACAAATGGTAACTTCGTGAAATCTAATTGTACGCGTCTTTTACATACGACATCGTGTAAATCACGATGCGAAGAGACGCCCGGATCTGCTTGCTTGAAAAATGTGCTTTTCGGGTTCCATACTTCCTACTTTGTTGTCCGTCGGTCCGTCCGTCTGTAGGTATGTCAAGTCCCTTTGTCCCGTATATAAAAATATTACGGTCTCAATATTGACTCTCACATCATTTCACGGTTCACGGTTAGGTAGACTCCCTGCTAGGAGGCAATTTTCAACCAATAACAATTTACTCGTGATATTATCTTCTGTCTCATATTTAGAAAAGGTAAAACTTGAGATAAAAGATATCAACTGTTGATAAGTTTGGATATCAGTGTTCTTTAAACGATAAATAATTATCAAATAAATAAATATTTGTGGACATTCTCACACAGCGTTCTTTAGCCTAAATTAAGTAAAAGTTGTGGTATGGGATTCAGACAACTGATAGGCATACTTTATATATTTTTAAAATAATGCATAATAGTTACTATAAACATGAACAATTACTGTGTGTGGATCAGTCATAAATTTGATCTGAGTCAGATCAAATTTATGAAGTCTCTGTTTCGAATCCAGTGTCAGATCATCTGACACTGGATTCGAAACAGAGACTTCAGCACAGCAGTCGTAGCCACTACCACTGCTCCATCGACGCAGTCATCTTACAACCAAACCTGTTAATAGCTTATCTTATACTATACTAGCGGACGTCACGCGGGTTCACCCGCGTAATTCCCGTTCCCGTGGGAAAACGGGAATAAAATATGGTCTATGTTCACCGCAAAGAGTAACTTGCCAACAGTGAAAGAATTTTTTGAATCGGTCCAGTAGTTTTGGTGCCTATTCGAAGCAAACAAACAATCAAATCTTTTGTCTTTATAATAATTAGTATTGATAGTTTTGTTAAAGAAAAATGTTCCACAAACCTTCTTCTTTCTCGTTTTTTATTTTTACATGAAACAAAAAGGGGGGGAGGGTAATTATGAAGTGAAAAACCCCTCCAAAATTACCCCCCTCCTCACCCCTAAAAGGAAAGCATGTCTCAAAATAAAAGTACAATACTTCTAATTCTTGACACGCTGCGAGTTAAATGAATCACGTCTATTGCCAAGGGGCAGCCGATTTATTTATTTGGTATGGTTGCCACAAAATGAAATTGTGCCACGCGAGTGGGAGGTTTTGAGAATTAGTTTTCGGACAACTGCGAAAATGCTTTTAACACCTGTTTTTTTATCTGAATTGAGTTTTGTAGCATTATATTTATGACTTTTATTATTTAGTAGCTAAGTGTACCTAGTTGGTTCGCTATGATTCTCAATATTAAAGTAATTCCTAATGTGTTTCATGAATGTTCGACAAAAATACTGTTGTACGAAAGTAATTTAATAGCTTGTTTACTCTAATTCATTGCGGTTAGTCAAATGAAATTTTCAAACAGAAATACTTACATACACATAAAACATAACAAGTATTTAAAAAACCGGCCAAGTGCGAGTTGGACTCGCCCATGACGGGTTTCATAGCAGCAAGTAACATAATATAAAAGTTCTTATAGTTCGCTGTAACTTTGATTGATGTTTTAACACGTTCGCAGTGGTAGTGATTTTTCTAACTGAAAATTGCGGTTTATGACGTATTAAAAAAAACTACCAGCTCTATCTCGTTCAAACTAATTTTCGTTGGTAGTTTTTATGGCAATGTACATCATATATTTTTTTTAGATTTATCACTCTCTTAGTTTAGAAGTTAGAGGGGGGGGGGACACTCATTTTTCCACTTTGGTAGTCCCTCTTGCGCAAACTATTCACTTAAAACAAAAATGATGTTAGAAACCTCAACAGTATTTAGGACGACCTATCGATAGATAGTATGGGGACCCCTAAAATTTACTGCTTTTTTTCTAGTTTTATATAAGAATCTTAATGCGGTTCACAGAATACATCTAGTTACCAAGTTTCAATAGCATAGGCCGTATAGTTTCGAAGAAAAGTGGCTGTGACACACGAATGGACAGACAGACATACAGACAGACATGACGAAGCTATAAGGGCTCCGTTTTTGCCATTTGGCTACGAAACCCTAAAAATGACCCGATCAAAATAGAAGTTTTTGAATGTAAAAGTTTTATCGAAAGTAATCTCAAAGTACTCAGACGTAAATAAACAGAATGAATAATTTAGTATATAGCCATCGTAATTGGAAGTCAATATTATAGAACTGAGTACACAAACAATCGGACAAACAATGAAAACGTTTATTTCAGAAAATTAAATTAATAGTAAGAAGAAAAGGTTTTTGACTAAATTTATTATAAAACCAATTACTTTTATGTGCACTATATTGTATATTATTCTTAGCAGAGAATAAGAGGGTAAATGGTGTATAAACAAAACTAAATGGCTTTTTTACGTGTCAAGATACCCAAGTACAAGTCTAACGCTGGGCACTCCGGAGAAATCCTTAGAAGTATCTTCCAGAATTCCCGACAGACCTTAGTTGCCACCGCGGCCACAGTTCAAAGTTCGGGTATTAGCTGCTGCTTTGAGGTACAGATTGTATGACATAGGTTAGGTAAAATTCAGCGTAACAGTTAAAACTTGCGATGCTAAGACGTATATACTTAATTATCATGGCCTCAAAGTTGCAAAAGAAAAAGAATGAAGCACATAAAATGGCAATTTGCTGGCCGTATCTGTAAAAGAACTGACGGCTGATGGAGCAAACGAGTTCTTGAGTGGATACCACGACTCGGAAAACGTAGGATCAGACGTAGGATGACATAGAAAAGGTCACAGGCAGGGGATCAATAAAGAAGGAGCAGCACCGTGTGTTGTGACGTGAACTGAGAGAGACCTGCGCCCAACTGTGGACTGTTAGAAGCTGACTTGATTAGTTGTGTTAGAATTGCCTATATGCGAATTTGCCCTGTTGATAAATTAAATGTGCCTTTCGGAAAGTTGTCCTTATGCGAATAATAAAGGTAAAAATTAAGCAAACACTAGTAGGTAGCAACCCTAGTCGTATCATGTGTCACAGTATCGATTTCGACGTCTACTTATTTTAATGAAAAATCTGAGTAGACATAAAAACTATCTTGTTATGAGCTGAACAGCGGAAATTTAAATATTTTTGTATGATTTTTCTTCTAATGAGAACGTCGATCAACCAAATGAGCTTGCCATATTCAGACTGCTTAATATAGGCCTCTCCCAATTCTCCCAAAGTTGATACAAAGTTTTTTGTTTCGAATGTTCGTTATTTTTTTCGTGAGGTGGCATACAAGCTTACGGCCCGGCCCTCCCATAGATTTAGAATGTACAGCGAAAAATTCTAAATCTATGGGCCCACCTAGTGGTTGGCTACTGTAGCTTATGTATCTTTGCAGCACCAGAAGCGCTACACATACGCTGCCGACCCGGGTGCATATGTGACGACCCATAGTTGAAAATTTTCAAGTCGCCCATAGAACCTTCAACTTGACATAGCGACTGCCAGTAACCGGGATCAACGTAAAATAAATGTCACAAAGTGGTCACGTGGTGGTCACCCATTCATAACCAGCCACAGTAAATTTTGTTTGAATGGGATCTGAACTGGGATCATGTCACTTAAACAAATAAACAAACTTTATCGCTTTATTATAATATGAGTAGTTAGGTAAAAATTTCATTGCTTGACACAAAAGGTTCACTGTTTTAGAATGAACTGGTCGGTGACATTTCCAATCAACAATTTTATTTTCCCGCGCCGCCTTTCATGTGAAAACGAATGATAATGAACCAAATTCATCGTTCACTTTGGACAATAAAGAAGAGCTGGCCATTTTGATTTACTGAAGGAATGGATTTTTAAATTGATATAAATTAGATTGTAGGTATTGTTGATTTTGTAAAATAATAGTTGCTTCTAAGTAAAATAGTCACTTCCTATTTATATTCAACCGACTTGAAGCAACTGTTATCAATTCACGGTTGAATAAAGCCTTAATTAAAATAGCAAATACTGTGGTAGCCAGCGTCAATTATCGAACTACATCTATACAAATATTATGAAGAGGAAAAATTAGATTTTCTGTTTATTTGTTTACGTGTGAAAATCCATATGGATGCAATGCTGGATTCCTAGCGGCCAATACGACATGGTGCCTTGTCTAAGGCCGAGAGCCACGGGTAAAGCCCAGGAAGGATGTTTACTTTACGTATTTCTAACTAGTACTTCTGCAAATTGCTTCACGAGCACTTAGAAAAAAAAACACAACCTGTGAGTAATCATATCCTTCTTGTTTCAGCCAAAAATGTGGTCCTAAGTAACACAACAACAATCTTTAACCCTTTTCTTCCCGCCCCCTCCCCTAACGAAAAAAAGCTCTCGACGAAAGTTGTAGGTACTTTAAATCAAATAACACGTGTGTTAGGTTTGATGAAAATTGGTTAAGAAATGCGCCCTCTAGACCGGAACATGCAACATGCTGAACAAAAGCAATATCGTCAACGCCGTCTAATTGGAAACACGCTCACTTTGCTCGCTTGGTCAAATATATAACTTAGCAACCAAATTACGGATATCAAAGTTAACAGCTAAAAATGTGATCCAATATTTAACACGGTCAGAACGTGTCATGGTTTAAATTATAGGGTTAAGTGCTGGAGCAAACCCTCATCATGCTGAAATTAAAACTGTCATTATCCCTTCTACTGGTATTGCAGTGATATGTGAGCAGAAATCAGATTATTTTCAATTTTGTCTGAGGGTTCCGTACCTCAAAGGAAAAAACGGAACCCTTATAAGATCACTTTGATGTCCGTCTGTCCGTCCATCTGCCTGTCAAAACTCTCATAAACGCGTGAAGGTATCAAGTTGAAATTAATAAAATATATTAAAATTAATGGTTCCTTAAAGCTGTAAAAGAACACTAATTCTTAGTTAACGCAGAAGAAGTAACGGCCGCTTATATCGTCAAATACGTGGTATTCGACACTCCCAAGGGAATTAAAATTAATGATGTACTTCCGGTGAATCTAGAACCATGAAATTTCGCAAGTAATATTTTCTTATACCACAACAATAGGAAAAAAAACTTGAGAGGTGTCAAGGGACACCCGGATGGAACGAAGTTCCTTTCGATTAAAGTGAAGGAATTGTAATAAAATTTTATTTTAATTTTAAAATTTTATTGTAAGCAAAAACAAAAACAGAAACAAATACAAAAAGAAAACAAATATAAAAAAAAAGTGAGTGCGTGTAACCTTTACGCGCGACTGAAACTGAACAGAGCGAAACTCCAATTTGCTTTGGTGTTGCTCGTAGAGTTAATGTTCATCCCCTGGCTAGCACTAGCACTACCACTATCACTAGCACTATCACTATCACTACCACTACCACTATCATTACTACTATTACTACCACCATCACTACCACTATCACTACCACTATCACTACCACTATCACTACCACTATCACTACCACTACCACTATCACTACCACTATCACAACCACTATCACTACCACTATCACTACCACTATCACTACAACTATCACTACCACTATCACTACCACTACCACCATCACTATCACTACCACTATCACTACCACTATCACTACCAAAAGTGTCGTTACAACTTTTCGTGAGAATTTCTTCCGTCTAGCCCCCTTTCACAACGCGCGATAAGGAACTTCGTTCCAAAAATCGAAAATCTGTACATTGTAACAAAATCGTTGAAAAAAAACGATATTTAAAATCGAAAACTATACAATATTCGTTTCTAAGGTTCTTGTTAGGCGCAAATCAATTCTTGCAGTTGTACTTTACAAGAAGTTCAGAAATCGAATCACGGAGTTTTGTCTCGAATTTTTAATAATGTTTATTATAGCAGTGTCGTTAAAACCATTATTAAAAATACCTAATTGTATTACGCCACCACTCGCGAAGCGACGCCATTGCAGCATTGTACTAACCGTGCGTCGCTGCGTTATTAACTAAAGCTTTGCCACCCTGACGACTTAGACAAACAAATCAAAAAGCTTCTTTTCTTACAAAATAAGTATAAAAAAAATATTACCTTTGTTTCAGGTACTCAATCTCTGTTGTTCCGTTCAATACGATCTACCCTTCATCCCATATCGGCCTCGAGAGGGTAAACATGTAAGTAGAGTATTAGTTGATGACTGTAATCTATCATACTTTTCACAAAATGTTTTAAAACACAACCAAAAGAGAATTTACAAAAAGCTTATAAACAAACTAGCTGACCCTCGTAGCTTCGTTTACGTCACATAAGTTGTATAAAAGGAGAGGTATATTTCTTCATCAGGCTAGACTGTATGAACTATACTCAGAAAGACAGCTTAATAGAACAGATGAATTTCTAAATTATGTTAAAACTTATTCAAAAAAGTTTAAAGCAGACTGCTTAGCAGCCAAAAGAAAGTATATGAGTAATAAAATTCTCAATAGTGTAGACAAAGTTAAATCTACTTGGAAAATAATTAACGCAGAAAGAGGTCAAGCAAAATCGAATGATAATAATTTTAAACTTAAAGTAAATGGTATAATAATTACAACAGATGCCGAAGTCGCTAACGAATTTGAACAATTTTTTTCTCGAATTCCAGTAGATTTGACCAGAGCCCTAGGTTCTTCTACCCCAATAGCAGAATCCTTGTTAAAAGCAAATGTTCCTTGCTGTAATGAACAGGGCGCGGCGGTACTTCACTGCGGCGCAAACACTGCTTCTCTATAAGTCGCAAGTGCGGCCGCATATGGAGTACTGCTGTCACCTCTGGGCGGGAGCACCTGAATATCAGCTTCGTCCATTTGACTCGGTGCAAAGGCGAGCTGTAAGAATTGTCAACGACCCTGTACTTACAGCTGGTGTGGAACCTCTTCGCGACAGGAGAGACTTTGCCTCCTTATGCGTGTTCTACCGCCTGTACAATGGTATGTGCTCTGAGGAATTGTTTGATATGATGCCCACGGCTACGTTCTATCATCGCACCGCTCGCCACAGACAGGGACGCCTACAGTATGGGGTTCTTCAAAGGGGGTCTTAGAAGGTTTTTACAGGGTCGGCAGCGCGAGTGTGGCACCTCTGGTGTTGCAAACGTTCATAGGCTGCGGTGACCACCGGTCCTTCTGGTGGGCCGTATGCTTGTCTGCCACCTTAGTGGTATAAAAAAAAAAAAAATCAAATTCAGTATAATTAGTATACACACTATAATAAAAACTTTTAAATCTTTAAATATTAAGAAAACGGCTGACCTCTGGGGAATTTCTGTACATTTAGTTAATTCGTTAATTGAAATGGTTGCCCCTGAATTATCAATAATATTTAATAATTGTGTTGATAGTGGTGTGTTTCCTGACTTAATGAAGTTTAGTAAAATAACTCCTCTGTTTAAATCGGGTAGCACCTCAGATCCGTCCAATTTTCGTCCTATTTCTGTACTACCCACGTTTAGTAAAATTTTTGAAAAGGTAATGCTTAATCAAATGCAAAATCATTTTAATACAAATAAAGTATTCCATACTAAACAATTCGGTCTACCACGGATGCTGGAATCAAATTGTTAGAGTGTATATATGAGGCCTGGGAGGAGTCGTAACTATGATGCTTATGGTGTATTCTGCGACTTATCTAAGGCCTTCGATTGCGTCCAGCATCAGACTTTTATTCAAAAACTTGATCATTATGGAATCCGGGGGACGGCCTTGGATTTAATTAGTTCTTACCTTAGAGATAGAGTACAGAGAGTAGTTATAAATGGTAAACAGTCAAATTCTGCTGTAACAATGGGGGTGCCTCAGGGTTCAATTCTGGGACCTTTTCTATTTTTAGTGTACATAAATGATCTCCCTCACCTTATAAGAGATGATCACGAGGTAGGTTTGTTTGCTGATGACACATCTTTAATATTTAAAGTAGAACGTGGACAACGCGATCTTGACGAAGTAAACAATGCCCTCTCTCGGGTAGTCCACTGGTTTAACGCAAATAATTTATTGTTAAATGAAACTAAAACAAAATGTATTAGATTCACCTTGCCAAATGTTAGGCTCGTTAACACCAGTATTAGGATTAGGGATGATCAAGTAGAATTGGTCGATGAAACTGTCTTTCTGGGCATAAAGTTAGACTCCAACTTGCAGTGGGGGCCTCATATCGAGAAAGTCTCGGGCAGACTGAGCTCTGCAGCCTATGCCGTTAAAAAGATCCGACAACTGACAGACATTAGAACAGCGCGTCTTGTCTACTTTAGCTATTTCCACAGTGTCATGACCTATGGCATACTATTATGGGGTAACGCTGCCGACATCGAATGTATCTTTGTGTTGCAGAAAAGGGCTGTCCGGGCTATCTATGGTATAGGGTTTCGGGAATCATTAAGAGAAAAGTTGAAGGATATCAACATCCTTACTGTGTATTCACAGTACATATATGAAACTTATTATATACTCATAAAAATAACAGTAAATTTATTAAAAATAGTGATATCCATAACCTAAACTTAAGAAATAAGAATAAATTGGCTGTACCTAGATTTAGGCTTAATAAAATAAGCAATTCTTTTGCGGGCAATTGTATTCGAATGTACAATACATTGCCGACAGCCATAAGAGGTTTGTCACTTATTAAATTTAAAAAACTAGTAAAACTTAAATTGTGCCAGAAAGCTTATTATAGCATTAAAGACTTTCTAAAAGACAAGACTGCCTGGCAGTGACACGAATTGCTCCTTTCTGCATTAAAAAAAAACTGTTTTAGATACTAAGATGAATATGAGGGACCGGACTGAGTTTCTTGGGGTGTTCTTTTCAGTCTGTAGCATTTCCGAACCCCCGGTAGAGTCACAAAAATATTGACAAACCTAAATTTTTTTTTAAAATTTCAAAGGGAATAAATTTTATTTTATTTTATTTTATTTTGGCTTAACAAGCAGCGTGTTTAACTGCCTTGTTTGCTTGATCTGAAACCATGAAGTCTATTCTAACACAATTCAACAGAATCATTTTACAATATCCTTAATCATTAAGCTCATTATGATTAAGCAAACACTCCAGTTCAGAATAACACTACAGTCAAAGGAACCCTTGAATTTAGGTTTAGTGAATCAAAGTACTCAGTTTTGAAACTTTGTGGAACAATCCTTCAAGTACTCCCTCTCTAACACTAAATATAATATCAGAAATCGGACCACGCGTTCAAAAATTACTACCAAAAAACCGTTTAGTCTTTCATCCCCTTTCCTACAGGAACCGCATAAACTATCGGGATCAAAACTATTCTAGAACATTTCTCGGCTCATAAGCTTGTGTAGCAGATTGTGCCAGATTTCAGCAGATTATGCCAAGTATCATATAAAACGATTCATTGGTTTCGGCGTGATACTTATTCGGGAAACAGACAGACAGACATAAAAAAATTAAATTACATTTTCGGCTTCAGTATCGATTGGAGAACGCCCTACAAATAAAAATTTTCAAAATATCTTCCATTTACAGATTGTACAGACTCTCGACCCTTACTTACAGTTTTTAACCGACTTCCAAAACAGGAGGAGGTTCTCAATTGGTCTGTTTTTTTTTAATATGTTTGTTACCGGCAAATCGCTTGAAAGGGTTAACCGATTTTGATGATTCTTTTTTTATTTGAAAGCTGGTGCTTCCCATGTGGTCCCATATACAGGAAGTCAGAATCTGATGCTGGGATCCTGGAGAAATCGAAGAAATCCCTCAAATCGAGGGAATTCCTTAACGATTTACAGCAGTTACCTTGTGTTTGGGCTTGATTAATTTGTATTGGTGAGGACATTACCCCTAGACTGATATTTCAGTCTACCTGTCACTAAAAATATTGAAAAAAAAAATTAATAAAAAAAAACCGACTTCAAACAAAAACTAAAAATTGAATAATAAAATTAACTTAGCTCAAAGTAATGGGTAGTAAAGTAGTAGATTTGGTCGGTAAAGTCGGTTTTTTTTTGTTAATTTCTTTTTAGTTTTTGTTTGAAGTCAGTTTTTTTTGTTAATTTTTTTTTTTAGTTTTTGTTTGAAGTCGGTTTTTTTTGTTAATTTTTTTTTTCAATTAATTTAGTGACGGGTAGACTGAAATTATATATCTCTACAGGTAATGTTCTCCCCCCAATACAAATTAATCAAGCCCAAACACAAGGTAACTGCTGTAAATCGTTAAGGAATTCCCTCGATTCGAGGGATTTTTTCGATTTCTCCAGGATCCCGGCATCAGATTCTGACTTCCTGTATATCGGACCACATGGGAAGCACCAGCTTTCAAATAAAAAAAGAATCATCAAAATCTTATAACTCTTTCAAGCGATTTGCCGGTAACAAACATAAAAAAAAACAGACGAATTGAGAACCTCCTCCATTTTTGGAAGTCGATTAAAAATGAAAAATAAAATTAACTTAGCACAAAGTAATTGGAGATATTTAGATTTATCAGATATTATTGAATATAATACTGAAGCCGGTGCCAATATTTCTATGAGAGATTAATATTTCCTACCTAAACCTATAGTTTTACTTGGCACTGATTTCAGTCTGGTATTACATTTAATAATATCTAATAAATCTTAAGATATTCATTTCACCGTAACATATCACAAACAAACAGCCGACATGTGAATCAATATTTAAATGGTTGGCAAATATTTGATACGAGCAGGGTTCATCAGTTCAGAGTAATAGGATCGGTAATCCATGAATATTGACTGACTTAGTTAAATAGAGACATTGTTAATAAAATGAAATCGTGATCTGGGTGTAGGCCCCTCTAAGATCTGAAAGACCCAAGCCAATCATTCACAAGCACACATGTTGATTTCTAGTTATCGGGCATTCTCAAGGCGAAAAAAGGACTGTAGGTGCACTTTGGAGTGACGGCTAATAGGTATAGCTATAATATATATTATATATTATATAGATAATAGGTACAGCTCATTCCTGCCTCTGTAAGTTCGGCAGCTAACTGGGATAGGAGTTCATAGGATGACGGTCTTGCAGGCCCGGGGAGTTTCAGGACTCCCAGTCTGGACTGTGTTCTTGTCACCGCTCTCGACCATGACTATTGGGAGTGAAGGTTATGGCGTGTAGACGTGAGGTCTTCCGCTTACATAAGGGCCCACATACAGATGAATATATTATTATAATGCGAGCCCACGGCAAGCTTAAGTAATATGTAACCTTTGGGTGCCCACTTGGTGAATAGCAAGATTTCCATAAATGCCTTCGAGCGTCCGCTCGACCTTAGCCTCCAAGGGAGCTTCTAGGTAATACAATGTTGACTTAGTGTGTACCCTGATCTCCCTGTCCGGGATCGGCAGTCTCGACCAAAGTCGTCATATCCATGAATATGTCTACTCTTGTTCCCGCATGTAGATACAGTCCGTCCCTGTCCATTTTAATACGACGATATAATCAGCAGTACTGGGTGATGCCACTAGTTTTTAGGTCATGAGCAGTATCTATTAAACGCTTTGTGCACGGGTACTCGGACCTATAACCCAAAATCTCCAGTCCAAACCGAACAAACACAGTAACTTCTGTTAATACAAGTATCTATTGACCACACACCCTTATCGGTCAAAAGCAATATCGAATAAAACTTATCGATTTTTTATCGGTATTTCCATATCTCATTCCAATTTAAGCTTATTCTGTTGAGTTGAGGTGATAAACCTACGTAGGTATAAGCGTGAACAGAATTGGTCCCCAACTGCAGCAGGCTCTATTGTATTAACAAGACACATCTGTCCCGAGGTGACCTGTCAAGTGTTGTGCTAAGCTTACCTTATCTCAAGTTTGGGACGCTTAAGAAGATTCTCTTGGGATATACGTCTGGATTGTATTTCGTTGTACGAATAGCTAAGATTGTATCACGTGTTTTAAGTTTTGCAACGTAGCGAGCTGTGTGTCCTATTTATGTGTACACATTAAAAAGACGTTCACCTCAAAATTAAACAGGTAACAATGTAATAGAAAGTCTTAGGCCCGATGCACGTTGGCGGTATGGTAAGACAAGGTATTTTTAGAAGATAAAAAGGAATATCACATATTCAACTGGTAATTGTATATTAAAAAAATTACGGTACGTATATTATGCCGCGGTAAGTTTAGGCACATCGTGCAGGCAGTATTTGGAATTTTTCGGTATCCCGTGACAGGCTTCAGTAGTCTTCGGGATACCGCGGCAAGACAGCGCACCCAAGTGTGAGTAAAGTTGGACGTAACCTTGGCCTTGACCTTGGCCTCTCAGGCGCCTGTGGGAGTAGACGTTTACACCACAAAGCGACGCCGTCACTGTAGAAAAGTCTAATGCTATGCCCTGAAAATCCACAGTACGCCCCCGCTGCAGTGTGCGGCCACGGGCGGCGCCATCGAATACTACTATGCACTCGTAAGTGTATCAATGTATGTAGGTAGGCACGACAACGCCTACCATTACCGGGGGTGTCAAGACAAGGCGCGGCGCCGCGCCACGGCACCGTAGTTTTTACGTTGACTACGATTCGCCATGGTTTTGGGGACAGGCCCTAAGGACGCTTCGGTATTCTTAAAGATACTGCCAGTGTGCGTTGACATGTAGGTACTTGTAGGGATGACGGAGGATGCCACCTATATGCGCCGAGCCTTACTCCACGTTCAACGCCTCCAACATCACTCACACGATCCTAATTAAACTTAAATTGAATTGAGTTAAGTCAACCCAAAATAGGTTAAGTTAACTCTGCTGAAACAAGACACGTTCCCGCGAACGGAAACGACGTCACGTAGACGCTACAATACTACGTGTAACTCTGTGTAGCATATAGCAACGCGACCAGTACAATACAGAGTTACAGACATAGCATGTTTGTGCCGTACATATCCGTCTGTCATAATACACCACTACAAAAGCAATCAGCTGTCCTTAAGGAACTTACCTTCCTGAGGTCATCCATCCGAGGACTTACCCGGGGCTCCGTAGGTAGGGATAGTGTTGGTTTTTAGTCTGTAAGAGTCCGGCATAGCGTCCATAACTGAGTCTTCTCACGTAAAAGTATGCTTTGACAGAGGGGAAAGTCTCAGCATGGCGTCTCTCCTCCGATTAAAATAATAGGTTACGTTGCTCTATGCTATGTAGGACCCTTTCCGAAACTTCGAAACCTCTACTTAAATGGGTTTTATTTGCCTTCTGTTACCACCGATTGTATTTATAAGCCTTTCGTGCTGTATAGGTATATTAAGTTTCCGTAGAGTTACTTCTAAAGTTCCTATCAAAATGTCAATAGATGTATTAGACTAATTATATCAGCCTTGCGTGAGCTAAAATTCAACTGGTGAAGTTTCCGTCAGCATGTTTCCCGTCGCGTATACCTACAACTCTCAAAACGATTAATGTTTCTCTTTTTTAAACATTTTTTTATTTCTGCTCCACTCCTATTCATGTCAGCGTAACGTAACATAAATTATAAACTTTCTCATTATATTGAATATAGAACTGTATAAGAATTTATGAAATCCAACAAGAAGTTCTTGTAATCCAAGTTTAATACATCTCTATCATGCTACTCCACCACGGTCATACTCCAGCATACAATCTTCACCATAAAGCTTTCACAATTTCAGAGAGTGCATTTCAAATTACTTTCCGAACAAAACAATTTTCTCCGAAAAATGTAGACAGTAAAGTTCATCTCTTTAAAGCGCGGTTTTCAGAACCTCTACATCATTCAATTCTTTTATCAAACGCAGTTTCTAACTTACCCCTCTATTGTCTCTGGTCTAACAATGAAATGCGTGGTAAAAAACTGCAGTTAAATCCAGATAATAATATCGTCGTTTGTGAAGTTTTGACACTATTTGACTGCAAACTTTGCGACTTTGAATACTTTTATGTGTGAAAATCCTTATGGATGCTATCATGCTTTCTACCAACTAAAATAACGAAGTGCCCTTCCATTTGCCTATGAAGGTACGCTCTGAGGGCTCCTGACATAGGCTTTGTTCATGGTCACACCCTTTCCTGAGGTTCTGGTGCAATCCTGCTTCTTTGGGGGTGGTAGGAATTTAATACTATTATGTCTGAAATCAACAGTCAATCATTATACTAAAATAATTTCAAACATTTTTGTCTTGTTAACTGTACCAAACTTCAGGAACATCCTTTCGCCCAATTTTCTTTAATATGGGTACAAAATTTTCATTTTAGGTCATTATTTTTACAGATTATAGAAGCTACGTAAATAAAAGTTGCGTATTAGGTAAGAAACATTCCCCTCTATCGTTCAGTTTCACACAATAACATTTTAAACTAAAGCCTTTACATTGTCTGGGCTGGAAGTTGCCTCCCACAATTAGACTCGCCGACTTCCACGTCTGTAGACCTCAACGATTCGTCGCACAATTTCCTTCTCTTTCCCGCCAAACAACATAGTGGAATATATTGCCAATTTTATCTGTGGTGGAACTATTGTAAAATGACGTGGAAAACAGTGACGTGGAATGCGTGCTTTCCACTTTTGGAATAACACACAAAAACATCGCGAGCACGTCATAGATCGTGTTGCTCTACTCGTATGTGGAATAAAGGCGTGATTTGATGTATGTGAGTATATCCATAAAAACCGGCCAAGTGCAAGTTGGACTCGCCCATGAAGGGTTCCGTAGCAGCAAGTAACATAACATAAAAGTTCTTACAGTTCGTTGTAACTTTGATTGATGTTTTAACACGTTCGCAGTGGTAGTGATTTTTCTAACCGAAAATTGCGGTATATGACGTATTGAAAAGAAACTACCAATTCCATCTCCTTCAAACCAATTTTCGTTGGTAGTTTTTATGGCAATGTACATCATATATATTTTTTAATATTTATAATTCTCTTACTTTAGAAGTTAGAGGGGGGGGGGGGACACACTTTTTTCCATTTTGGAATTGTCTCTTGCGCAAACTATTCACTTTAGAAAAAAAAATGATGTTAGTAACCTCAATAGCATTTTTGAAGACCTATCTATAGATACCCCACACGTATGGGTTTGATGAAAAAAAAAATTGAGTTTCAGTTCTGACTAAGTATGGGGACCCCCAAAATTTACTGCTTTTTTTCTAGTTTTATATAAAAATCTTAATGCGGTTCACAGAATACATCTACTTACGAAGTTACAATAGCATAGGCCTCATAGTTTCGGAGAAAAGTGGCTGTGACACACGGACGAACAGACAGACAGACATGACGAATCTATAAGGGTTCCGTTTTTGCCATTTGGCTACGGAACCCTAAAAAGGGTATATTTTTGAAGTTTGAAAATATTATTTAACACAGCAACGTTCTAAATTCCATAGCAGAACTAAATCACTCACTTGTAACTATTTCACAACTTTTACTTTAATTTTAACAATATACCTGACCGGTTTCGCTTTATAGCATTATCAAAAGTGTTCATGTCGAGTGATTTTTCATTATGTATACAAGTGCTCAAGTGCCAACAATCAAAAGTACTTATAAATAAAGGATATCGAACAGATGATTCGAAATCGCACTTCTTTATATCCTAGCAGGGGAAGGCAAATATGAACCTACATAGCCGCTCTTTTCCAGTAATTTGGGTTGTCCCACGTAATACGGAACAAGACTAGGTATACCAGATAAAGCGTGTAAGTGACAAATTTCTCGTCTATCAAGCATCAAAAGGGCCTTTTAGTGCTCAATCTAAATGCAACGAACGGCCATTAGAAAGTAATCAACCTGGGCTTCATTATTCACACTATCGAAGCTGGTCTTTACAGAAAGGTGGAGGATAAGGCTGATTTGAACTGGGCATGAATTGCTTCTAGTTCAAAATGTTAATCCAAGTCGGTAATAATAGGGATTACTTATTTTCAAAGGAGGTAGGTAAGTTTATCGTGTAATTGATGATATGTAGGCGAGTAAGGATCTTAGCCTAATGCCCTCGGCGATACGTGACATGACTAGGTATTGATAAAATATTGTTCTAAACAAATACATATTTCTGTACCCATATGTTTGCGCTGTTACGCGTATATCAAAGCTTTTACATCGAAATATTGTCTTCAACATATTTTCCTACATAAATGGAAAAAAAACGTCCAAGTCACCTAAAATTGATGTCAAAATTGACTAGGACGTACATAGATTACAACATAAATTCTGTGTATGCCTTTATTTTCGTGAAATATGTCATGAAAATAATATTTCTGAACATTTTTCCTCTCGATTAGCTATACGAATATGTTTGACATTCTCTATTGCTTTTATATTACGACAGGCAAGGAATAGTAGATTGTTCACCGAGGGTGGAAAGAATCAATTCCCGAGGTATTTAGACTATAGTATTTAGGCTATAGTCCCAGTCGGAATTGATTCTTTTACCCGAGTTAAACACTCTACTTTTCATTTCAAATTCGAGGAAAATAAAACTAATAATAAGATTCAAACCTTACCATAAAAGATTATTGCCAATTGTTTTGAATTCTGTTACAGATAAATAACAACTACATTATGTCGACTTTTTAAATTTTAAATATGGAACTCACCGCGTAATGTTGCAGAGATTACCGGCCCCATACACGTACAATATTATTGACTCAATAATATTGCCACAATATTTATTTCCATCCGAATATAGTCTGTTCAAACCTCAATATTACCCATACACGGTCTATTTATTGCTATATTGATCAATATTAGTACGTGTATGGGGCCGGCGAAATTTTCGCTAAGTTCACACTGGCTGTTTGGAAAGTCGCAAGGCCGCAGCATTTTTTTTTATTTTTTTTTTTACACAAATCTTCACTATCACAGCTGACCTGTCAGCAGTTCTATTTTTAAAGTTCATTCCGGCCCTTGGGTGGGAAGTAATTTGTATGAGTTTTTCCCTCCCTAGGGAGGGAAACAGCATTTTCCACCCAATAGTCAGATCAAGAAAACACTATTTTCCGAGTATGAGAAATGAAATAGTAGATTGTATAACAAGGGGGCAAAATAGTATTTTTACGGCGAGGGCGCTACTTTGAATCACGAGCGAAGCGAAGGATTCTAGAATAGAATCCCGAGCATGGCGAGGGATTCTAACATAGAATCCTGAGCGCAGTGAGGGATTCAAAGTACACCGCCCGAGGGAAAAATAACTTGCCCCCGAGTAATATACTCTACTTTTCATTCCCTTTCTATGAGAAAAAATAAGTTTTGTACGACGTAGTTACCTTCTATAGTTATTGTTCCAGGAGTTCATGGGTTGTCACTTTCATAACTTGACGTAGAACTTATTATATTTGCAGAACTAAATTATTAGTAATTATTGTAATCAGTAGGTAAAAATAAAATATGTTTACCTACTGATTACAAGGACATTAATAATGACGAACACGAACAGATAAATGGCGCTCTTTAGTTTTTTTTAGTTAGCTCAGGACACCGCGCCTGTGCAGCCAACACTTACCAGTCAGTAATTCATACAATTTGCGTTCGATTTCTATGAAATTTTCAAGTTCCAAATTCAAATCACTTTGCCGCCCGCTAAAAAGCTCTTAACAGAAAAGAGCTATTTTGCGCCCCGATATCGTGGTGCAAAGTGATTCTTTTCGAATAGAAGGAATGAAAAAATATTTATTTTATGGCGGAAAAAAATCTTTATAAATTGTTAGTGTAGATTTTTTTTATCAAACTTGGTTTTTGTTTAAAACAAGAATATTGATAATACTTACATACAAAAAAATTGCCACAGAGAATAGTTAAAAGGAACAGTGAAATTGTAGCTACCCAGGATCTATTTATTTTGTTAATTAAAGCGTTCATGAGGAATTTTCACACATAAAAATGGTTGTGGCAGCCGAAAGGTTTTGTTTAATAGTTGAAGACATGAAACGAAAATACTTATCCACTAAATCTCCCATTAAATCTCCCATCCAATGCTTCAAACCGAAAACTATAAGTTCTTTTATGAGCAAAGTAAGGGTATTAAGGAACGGGTCATGTCCTACAACAATTTCACAGTCTTTGTAAGTAGGTAACTATTTATTTAGAAGGGTAGACTAACCCCGCTCGACCTTTTGAAATGACGAAGATTTCAATCTATGTTGGATGATGTATTTCATATTATTATAATAATATCTACTTGGTTGACTGCTGATTGGTGACCAATGTAAAATAAGGGATGCTCTGAAATCTAGATAACTTGAGACATCCAACTATCAACCACCGTTACTTTGGTAGTATTATCATTAATGGTGTCCTTAAACGTCATTAAATTAATAATTGGGTAGTTTTTTTTTAATTTGTGTTTAATTTCACTTGTATCTGTAATGAAAGATTTAACAGAGAACATGACTGTGTCCTGATATAATATGTAATTTTGTGTGCGTAGGTATGTCAGGAATTTTTAATTCCGTTTGAGGCGGTCGTTGCTGTTGTTGAAGTGAAATGAAAATCCGAAGTTTCTCTTGGCGGACGAAGTTGCGCAAAGCAACTAGTATGTATAACTTACTAATATTAGACTGAAATTTGGTACAGAGATATATTATGGACTGAAATAACAGATAAGCTGATTTTTACTCACGGAATAATGTTCCCATGGGATGCAAGAACGCTAACAGTATTCGACGTGGGCGGATCTGCGGGTATCATCTAGTAAAACATAATTCTGTTGTCATAAGATTATGTCGTAGTATCGACATTTTTATTGGGCTATTGATTCGATAGCCCATTTAACCTACTTTGATAAGGTTTAACCTCAAAAACTTTATTGGAATTTAGTAAAAGCTTTGACCAAACAAAAATAAATACATATTAAAAAGTCACTGGCGTTGTTTCCGAATCAGGGTTTGAAATTCATGTAGTTGTAAAAACCAGCCAAGTACGAGCCGAACTCGTGCATGGAGGACTCTGCACCAAAAAATTGGCCAAGTGTGAGTCGAGTTTCTACTCGCACTTGACCGTACAAAAATACGGCGAAAATCACGTTTCTTGTGTGGGAGCCTTTAAATAATACATACATACATACATATGGTCACGCCTTTATCCCCGAAGGGGTAGGCAGAGGCATATTATTTTGCCCACATTTCACCTTTTTGTATAATTTGTCCCACGTGGTGCGCCGTATTGCCGTGTTTAAATGGACAGGCGCAGGTTGTGACTGCCTGCTGTTGAAATAAAGCCTTCAACTTAGCTTAACGACTGCCATTTTACTGGCAACCGGGACCAACGGCTTAACGTGCCTTCCGAAGCACGGAAACGCTTAAATAAATGTCACAAAGTAATCACATGGATGGTCACCCATCCATGGACCGGCCATAGTGAAAGTTGCTTACTGCAGTGATCGTTTACAGAACACTGAGTCCGCGGGGCCACGAGCGCTTCTACTTTAAATAATAGATATAATTATTATTTCTAAATTTAGTTTTTGTTGTTATTGCGGCAACAGAAATAGCTGCATCATCTGTGAAAATTTTAGTTCTCTAGCTATCACGGTTGTTGAGATACAGCCTCGTGACAGACAAACAAAAAAAAGGACAACGGAGCCTCAGTAATTAATAGGGTCTCGTATTTAACCTTTGGATAATAATATGAAACACTGAAAAGGTCACTCGTTTTCACCCAATTCAGGATTGAAATTCATGTAGTTGTAAAAAACATGACACATGCTCAAAGATAACAAGTTTTTATTTATTAACTAGCTGACCCTCGAAACTTCGTTTACGTCACATAATGTGCACGAAGTGAGAGTTACTCTTCATCAGACTCGTCAAGCACCGTGTGAAACGGCCCTGTTTGCTTAATCATAAAAGAGCTTAATAATTAAGTTCTTTTATGATTAAGCCAACACGCCGGTTTAGATTTACCCTCTAATTCAAAGGAACCCTTGAATTCTAGGTTTGGCGAAAGTTGAGATGCCTCTAATTTCTGAACTACAAACCCCTCAGTCTTAAAACTTGGGTCAAAAAATTCTTAAAGTACTCCCTTTCCAATTCTAAAAAATGATTGAAATCGCATCACGCGTTGAGAAATTACAACTGAAAAACCATTTTATCTTTCATCCCCTCTCCCGCAGGAACCGCGCAAAACTTTGGGATCAAACGTACCTATCCTAGAACCTTCCTCGGATTATAAGGTCGGAATGTACCAAGTATCATTCAAATCGGTTCAGTAGTTTCGGCGTGATACTTATTCGGGATACAGACAGACTGACAGACAGAGATGAAAAGTTTAAATTACATTTTCGGCTTCAGTATCGATTAGAGAACGCCCTCCAATTAAAATTTTCAAAATATCTTCCATGTACAGACTCTCGACCCTCAACAGTTTTATTATAAGTATAGATTTTTTCGTTCTCCGCGATGTGATTTATGTCAGCGCCGACAAAAATTCTGCTGCAAATAAATCTTACACCTAAAAGTTGGACAGTTTTTGAAGAATTTCGCGTCAAGCAACGCTTTTTCTGTCGTCCCGAGATTGGGTTAGAAAAAGCGCTTGGAGTTTTTTGTACTAAATGATATTTGATTATTTGCTCAGAGCCTTATTTTCTATTGTGGTTGTTCTTTTCAAGACGAAATGTTTCAATAATTTTAACTCCTAAAGTAACTTATCATACAATTATTAATATTCCTATAGGGATAAGCAGAGGTGAATTTCACAGCGATTGTTAGAATCAAAATTTCATCCTTAGATTTTATCTTTCTAAAAATATAAAAGATGCTATTGTTTGTAAAAACTCTTTTTTTTAATATTTACCACCTAAGTTTCTAGGTTTTGGCTGGGCATTGATAGATGCTATTGTTTGTAAAAACACTTTTTTTAAATATTTACCACCTAAGTTTCCAGGTTTTGGCTGGGCATTGATAGATGAGTGCGTCATCTATCAATGCCCAGCCAAAACCTTTACACTTAGAAATTATTAAGGTACGTACCCTTATAAGGTAGGCACCAACTAAGAAAGAGTTTTCAAAATTCCACCTCAAGGAGTGCAACGGAATAGCTAAATTTCAGTCGATAGGAGCCCGCCATATAATGGTTGCATCACTTGCGTCTATGAGAATTTTCACACATAAAGATGTACTTTTTTTATTATTTGCTTTAAATTCTATTTGCGATTAAAAGACGAATTGAGAACCTCCTCCTTTTTTAAAGTCGGTTAATACATTTAAAACTAGAGAGCAAGTAAAGTGCACCACCAGTTTGAGGACCCACCGGCCGCTACTGGTTTCATCTATGAGAATTTCCACACATAAAGATGTACTTTTTTTTATTATTTGCTTTAAATCCTATTTGCGATTAAAAAGAATAATAATCATATTATTATGGCGTTTATATCCTTTTCAGGAAATGTACTCGTAACTTAACTGCTGTGAATGCTAACAATAGAATGTTAGAAAGTGAAAATAGTTTTTATTCGATTTTCAACAAAACTAGTCACTGCAACCATTATCCAATAAACGTTTTCTCACTACCAGTTTGATAACCAGATTTTATACATCAGGATTTTCCAATTAGACTTATTTTCCGGAAGTATACTGACAGCGGACAGCTATTATTACTTGGAGATGTTACTGGGAATATGTAGAGCTCGTACCCCCAGTGTGCGTAAGATTAGTGTTCTGTGTAAGGTTTTGCGGCCGCATAGAGTAATTCGTGGTGAAACATACATTAGCAAATTAATATGAAATATAGAAAAGTTCTCGTGTTTAAAGCTAGGTGGCGAAAACTCGATTTCATACAAAGTGTCATTAATGCGCTATAACTACCTACATGTATGAGTAATAGGACGGAAAAGAGTACTCAATTACTCCTTAATGAAATAAAATAGTCACAAGATGATTAGTCGGGTTGTCTCGGTAATTCAAGATTTCCTTATCTTTGTCATGAACTAGTCCGTTATTCAGCAGGTGCACAACTTGCAGGGTAAGGCTGAAGTTCCGAAGATCTGTGAACCAGATTATCTTCTTTCACCCAGTAAATTACCCCACAGTAATGGGAACCCACAAATGCAATAACAAGACCTAAAAGAATTCGATCCGTGGTTTGATTTGCAATTTCTCCAAATTCAACGCCACGACTATAAAGCAGACCCCATCTCAGTCGTGTTACATTAATTCAAGGCACTTAACTACTACACGTGCGCGATATGTTAAGTTACGTTTGAGAACGATTCGTTAAGTAGTATTATCACAACTTTTTTTGCGCACTTGTAGTACCCATTGAAACGGAGGCCTTGCAGCTTAAAGGCAGTATTTCGATACAATTCGTGCTAATTAGCTTCCCAATTAATAAACTATGATGTTACTCAGTATCAAAACTATGTAATTGACTGAAAATGAAAATTATGCTAAGTACATCAAGGAAAGTGCTCTAAGTATTTTTTTATGAAGTTAGTATTAAAAATTAATATTGGCTTATTTATTGAAAGAAAATAAAGTTAAGTTTTGAAGTTCTGAGAATCAGAATAGAATTGTTTATTTACTAAAAACATGGTTACATAAAGTTGACAATTACAATTTGGTAGATCCAGCATGTTTCACCGCGTACGTAGGCGGTAGGCAAAATCATAAATATTAATCATAAAAAAAATTACAATCATATTTCTAAATAAAATGTCAAATTAGTCTATAGATTTTCATTCAATAAACATGATCAAAGAAAATATTACACTGTTATCTGATTTTGTCTCAGTTAAGCAGTAGTAGACTGCGGTCTGTGGTCGTGAGTTTGAATCCCGAGTCGTTACAAATTAATGTGATCAGTTAATGTTCGTTTTGGAGTTAAAAGGTAGTGCTCCACATCAAATTCTAAAAGCCACCCATAATGCCTTCCACTTGGCTTAACGCTTGTAATTTTACAGACAAACGGGTTTCATTTCGAGTTTTCTTTCTCCACGCAGTGAATCGTTTTGTGAACGTGATCCTTTAGTCGCCTCTTACACCTCTACACCATCGGGATGAATAGGGGTGGCGACATTATGAACTCTTTCCCGTAGCCACACGGGGCCCCGTCGCCACAAGGGCACACCTCAGATACTAAACCCTACATACTGTTATTAATTAGTACAGGTAAGCCAAGCTTCAACGTAAATAATTGCGCGGGTAACCTTGTAAACAATAAAAATCAGCCAGTTCCGAATCGAATTCGCACCAGGAGATTTCCGTACCAAAAACGGCTTTAAAATTACGTCTGTGGTATGGAAGCTTATTTTTTTTCTTTCTATTTTTAAAATTATGTTGTTGCTTTAGCGACAACAGAAACACATCGTCTTTGAATATTTCAACTGCCTAGTTATTACGGCTCATGAGATAAAGCACGGACAGATGGACAGACAGACTGCGGATTCTCAGTAATAGGGTATAGTACGTCTTTGGGTACGGAACCCTTAAAAGCCCGGCTCTTTGGATGCAAACTAAAATCAACACTATGATGAGAAAAGATTCTCAATATGTACCATGACGAATAAAATATTCCATGGTAATTTACGTTCAAGATGTTCCAATTTTTGGGGAGTGTGTGTATAGGATCCTAGAGAACGAAATACCTTGTAAAGGTCGATCATTGCATCTAGGTTAAGTACCAAAGAGATGGCTACTCGAGTGAGGGTCAGATGTAAAATTTTGCACTGAGTAAATTTTATTGCAATTCCGAGAAATAAAAATAATACTATTCGTTCTAAGGGAATTTCAGGGGCTCATAAACAACAGATGTGTTTTTTTGCAGCTTTTGGGTACGAAAGCCTCATTTCCTCCCCAGAGGAAAATCCTAGATGAATGATAATGCCGGCTACTACCAACTAAATATTTGGTAGTAGCCGGCATTAGATTTGTACAGTGAAATAAGTGTGTTATTTTATTACATAAGCTGTCACCTTGACTGCCTCGGTTGCGCCATCGGTAGTGCGACTGCCTGCCGCGCTGAGGTCCTGGGTTCGTTTCCCAGGTTGGTCCAAATATTTGTGTGATTCACAATTGTTTTCTATAATGTTATTGTAGTCTTATTTAGATATATATATAAGCATGTCTATCAGTCATTTAGAGCACATAGCACAAGCTTATTTATATTAGCTTTTTAGATGATGTTGTGTGGGAATGTCCACAAATATTTATTTATTTATATTCAGTGATGCAGTGAACTTTGTGTAAAGATTAAATCCATATTAATAAAATAGTTTGGTTGATCCACGCCTAGTGGATCCACCAGGGGATTTGGATGGTAGGTAGTTTTTTTAATGACGTGGATACAATCAAGAGAGATTTTTCGAAATTTAGCCCTTAAACTCGTGAAACCTGGTAGCAAATTATGTATAGAAGATCAATAATAAAATGCTATTGTCTTCTAATTTAAACAAAATGCAGAATTTTGGTACTGAAGGTAAAACATAGGAGATTAAAGTGTACGTTATGAAATAAATAAAAATGGATGAAATGGCACGTTTTAGATGTGTTTGACGTAACAGGCATTATTATATCATGGGTGAACTTGGGGCGCAGTTAAATAAAATAATCGTACGTATATGAAAATAATTAAATTACTGGAATTAGAAACACGCCAAACAACTACTACTCATTACCTACAGCTAGCTTTCTCCATCCAAAGGTTGCCTGGCAGAGATGGCTTTTAACGATAAGAATTGCTATTGTATCGCTATTTGAACAAATGTTTTTATCTTAATTTATTTACATGGCGTGCAATAGAGTGTATAATAAATAAAATAAATAAATAAAAATGTTTGTACGGTATATAGCTAAAACTCGAATTATTACTTAGGTACCTTCTGACATTTCCAGCGCCATTTTACCACAATCTTCCACACATAAAACAGGTAATTTATGTTCTATCCTATGTAAAATAGCAGGAAACCGGGGGAAATTGTGCGTCAAATGACAAATCGCTATGGGAAAACGAGAGGAAACTTACAGTTCTATGCACATGGGAGGACATCGAGTTTAATTGTGGGAGGATAAGGCAGTTTTATTCGATGTGTAACATTTTTAGTCTTTAAATGTTGTTGCAATACCAGAGGTTCTCGCGCTGCTGACCTGGCAAATACTTATAATTTATATCGCGTCTTTTGAAAACTCTTTTTTACTATAACATCATTGGATGAACCTCATTCTCCCTGCATCGTTTTTCCTAAACACCTACTGTAAAGGATCCTTCAGAAGTGGTATTAAAAGGTTTTGTCGTAAGCCGTAGTGTATCGTCCGTAGGCTGCAGTGACCACCAATACATCCGTTGGGCTGTATACTTGTCTGCCACTTTAGTGGTCTAAAAGACCACCTCATTTTTCTAACCTTCGAAAACATTGAGACATGGAAATCATTCCACAATACAAACGTACCCAGAAGATAACCGTACCTTACCGAAGGACCGCTCTTCGGGCGCAGAGCTGTATTTTACACATCATGGTCATAGGATGAGAACATGACCAGTATGATGATAGAAAGTTTAAGTATTACCCTTTTTGTACATATAAATATACCAACTCCCTCGCGTATCATTGCAGACTCTAACGGACTAAAACCACACGTAGACTTTACCCTTTTTTGTTCACGAGCTATCTATCTATCTATCTATCTTCACGCCAAATCCCTTGCGGGGTAGGCAGAAAGAACCGAGCGCCACACGGCACGGTCCATACACACCTCACTTGCTTCTTCAACTTTCATTTTTCTTTTCATGCATGCACGTCGGTTCCTACGGCTCTTGACACCACCTTCAACTAACACACGATTAATTTGGTCGTGGTAGGTGTGTCGTGGCCTTCCCCGACTCCTACGTCCATCCACTTTCGCGTTGTATATCTGTTTTGTCATTCTTTCATCTCCCATTCGTTCCACATGCCCGAACCATCGTAGCATGCGTTCCGTGTAGTTTTTGATGAATGTGGTCTTTACTTCTTATCGATCTAAAGGCTTAAAGGATGTGACTGAAATTTAGCACAGGGGTAAGGACAGTTCCCTCCTCTAGCCCATGGTCTTACCAGCTTCTATTTTCGTTTACAATAATAGTCAGAATTGCTAGGTGACTTTTGTAATCCTGAAGCTGAAGTGGACATCCTCCATAGGTAAGGTCAAAAGTGCAGTACCAACTTTGAACTCTGACCTTTTCATCACAGTATTAGGACAAATACGATTTAAAATCGCTTCGTTTTTAATATGATTCTTATCAGGCTTTTGACTTTTGAAATACTTTCGGCTTTAGGTAAATGAGATATTTTGACATTGCTTCGAATAATAATTTTTGATTTAACATATCAGTTTCAAGATTTTATCAATTTTCAATTCAAGTTACTACACGGGAGTAAAAAAGAAAATAAAAATAAAGCAATTTAGGACGCCTCGTGTGAAGGCAAAACAGGTGTCAACGTTGTATTATTGTTCTCACGTTGTAAAGCAGAATATTACCCGCGTAGCTCGCGTTCCCGTGGGAATACGGGAGTGAAATATAGCCTATATCACCTGGGAATAAGGCAGCTTCCTAACAGTGAAAAATTTTTTTTAATGTTCACATATTATTTATTTATTTTTCATACCCCTAAGCAGTTGGAATCAAAATTTCACGCGGGCTGAGTCGCCGGCATCAGCTAGTATTACTATAGATATTATCACTCTAGGGAGTAAAATACCTACTACGTTTCCTTTATCCCTTTCATGAGGCATTTGATTCGTCATTCCTCCGTTACAAATAGTTGGGATAATCCTTGGCTGTTGAATTATGAGCAAGGATTGACGGTTAGAGGGTATGTGGTTGATGCCCCTCTACCCATATCTCCTTTGGTATAGTTGTGAAATATTGGTACTACCCGTTCGCTCTAAGTTTGCCGGTAGCCTCCCCTACTACGCCTCTACACCAGGGGCAAACTTAGAGCGAATGGGCTATATTCGTTTTAGGTACTTAGTATATACAACATTTAAATAGGCAACTAGTTTTTCTATAGTTATGTGTCTGCCTGTGACATTGTAACTATAGTTTTATTTAAAGGAGGCTTTGTACCGTTGCGACTGCCTTGATAGCACAGTGGTCGTGTATGCGACAGCCGCTGCTGAGGTTTTCGGTTTGAATCCTGGGTTGGAATGAATATTATTTTTTTTAGCAAGTGTTTATTGGAATTTGGATGCTTTCCATTTTTCAAAATAAATGTATTTAGAACTCTCATATAACATTTGTCGCTGTAATGGCACAAACTAACATTGGCAAATTGTGCTATATTTCTTAAAATGTTTTTAAAAATAAACAAAATTTGAACGGCAGCAGAATAGTTTAATCGTTTACCACTCAAGGTTTATTTTTTAATTTTTTCTGCTAACTTGCCAAATTGATGCCATTTACCTAATGGAAAGCCATGACGCTATCTAGTGATTGAGGGCTACTCTCACAGTGTGTAAGACTTCTGCCAGTGGTCCTCAAGTTGGCAGCCTCTTCACTGCTACCACATGAGAAATCACACTAGATTTTCTTTTAAATTTTGTCTACAAACCTTGATATAATTAATCTTAAGTGGAAATCAGAAATGATTCTCATTTACTCCACAGATGGCTAGAATATCAACTCTCATCATGAAAACGAACAAGAACTGTAAAAACTTATGAAAAATATTCTGTTAAAATTCCAATTTTTCAAACTTACAATTTGTTAATTTGAGAGTAGGGTAGGTACCATACCAAGTGAAAAATTAATTTAATTTTGTATTTATTTGCATTTAACTTTGTTATCAGACTATCATTCATTGCAAAATTGATATAAATTGAATAAACATTTTAAATAGATTGTGTATTGAACTGCTTAATTGGTTTTCAAATACAATTCAATCTACATAAGTACTTAATACTTATACAAATTAAGAATTTTGTTCATATATTCCCTTTTTTTGAGTAGGTAAATATTGTAAAGTATTATAAATTACTTGTCCATTACTCTAAGTGACACTACATTCTTCACTGATATAAATTATTTTCAAGGGGCAATATAAATAAAAATAAAAATAAAAATGATGACCCGCAGTGCTGTAACCCGTGACTTGCAACAAAAGTTCAATCTCACCATTAAGGAACTTGAAATTTGCAAAAATCTTAATAAGCAGTTGTTGGAAGAACGGGACGACAGTGAAAAAGAAATATTAAATGTCATTGAGAAAAATACCCAACTAAAACAAGAGTTGGCTGAGCTACATTCACAGGTAATGGAGCTCACACTACAGCGGAATCATCATCAGGAAACGGTGGTAGGTCTGGAAGAGTGCAGCAACACCCATGAGAGAGCCTTAAAGCGTATCAGCATTCTGGAATGTGAGCTAAGTGATGTTCATAACTCCATCACTCACAGGGAGACTCTCAAATCAGCTGATCAGGTTGCCCTCTCCCACAGTCTGTATGATGAGCTGATGAGTGTAAAGTCAGATCGTATTAATCTTGACCAGCCCATGACCTCAGATATTATAGATCTCTGGACACCCGATACTTCTAATAATATTACTTTAGCATCTAACAACAACATTAGATTAGTTAGTACTAGCAGGAATAAATTAAAAAAATATATAAAGCTCAATAAATTTATTGTTAAATCACAGAAACAAATCAAAAAGTTTAAAATAGGTGCGAATAAATATCTTAGGACTTGTAAATCAAATTATCAGCTACAACAAGTAGTAGAAACTAGTAGAAAACAATTAACCATTCAAACAGAGCAGTATGAGACTGATATACTTCAATTGCAGTCAGAAATCATACATTTAAATAAGTCTTTAGAGTCAATAACATTAAAGTACAAAATATCACAAAAAGAAATTGGAGAGTATATTGAGGCACTAAATAGCTTGGTTGAGTTGAAAAGCTTATGGCTTTCAGGAAGAAGAGAGAAATGAGAAGAGGTGACGTTTAGAATTTGAAAGTAATAATTTATTTAAATATAAGGAAAGAACTCGGGGTCGTGGTAATTTCGGGCAGCAATTACGGTTTCCAAAGGCCTTCGCAGGGTTCGACTTATCTTGGTGGTTCTGAAGTCTGAGGCAGTCCGTGACGTAGCCGTGCCGTCCACAACTTTGGCTGGCACGGTGTTCTCAACCCGCAGGGTGGATTGCTTCTCTCGTAGAACCCGAAGGGTGTACTTTCACAACCCGTAAGGTGGATATCTTGAACCCGTAGGGTGGACCCTGGAATGTTCCAGAAGACGGGTTAGCTTGAACCCTTTTTCCCGCCCATTGCTAAGACAGCCGACCCCGGTTAAACCATTTAGGAGTCGGTTGCCTTACAATGTTTGTCTATATATTAAGTTTACAGAGACCTTTTTTTCACACCCCTGTAATCTACCCTCCCATAACAGGGTTGACCAACAGCCGTTAATTTTCACTGTTTAAAAAATCTAGATTTATAATAATTAATTTAACTCACCCAATGATGGGGTCTTCTGTCTAGAGCTATTTGCTCCTTATACTTGACAAATATTTACGATGATATTTACGATGATATAAACGATGATTTTCAAACTTTTGTATTTCTCACAATTTCCAATGACACTTATACGTCCGTGAGCTATTTTAAATATTAATCTGGCGGTGCTCCTGCCTTTGACGCAACGCTTTATATAATAATGAAATAGCGCCTCTAGTGGCACCACTCGAAACTACTCAATCGTCAAGACCGCCTATATGACTATGGCTTCCGTCGTTGCGACCCTTACTCGGTAGATGGCGCTTTCATTTATTGATCTAAGTTTTCATTTTAAACCCCTAATGTTAAACCCCTATTTGCACCCGTTGTTTCACAACGTTACATACTCCCCCTCCCCGGTGAGCGTTTGACGTACCCTAACACGTCAAATGCTGCGTTCGTCCTCGAACGCCCCTAACATAATACCTACTACTCGTCTATGTGTGTGTGTATGTTAGTGTGTTGTGTGAATGAGGTGATGCTGGGTGTAGCGAAGAGTCGGCCTTAACCTTAATGAAGCCAACTCGCAGGATGTATTTAGGTGATTCTGAAGGATCTTATGGGACAGAAAGAGAAAAGACGTATTTGAGGCTTTGGGTTGAAGGTTCAGGTAATACGCACCGCCTGAAAGTGGTGTGTGTATAATAAGGCTTTTTGCTGAAGGCTGGGATTTATACAACCGTCCCAGAGAAGAACATCCTACTAGGGCTAGTGTAACACTTCCGACTCATAGGATGGACTATCCCCCAGGGCAAGCCTCTAGCTTCCGAGTGGTAGGAGTAGCCATATGACGAAAATAAAGATAACGGTGATCTACACCTACGACTGTTAGGGCAAGACAAATGCTCGCTCGTCGTAACAGTACTAAACCTACACCATAAATCTGTTCGGGTAAGCTTCATGCTTCCTCGTAACAGTAACCTACAACATAATTCTGTTAGGGCAAGACCATGCTGCCAACTAACAGTAAACGACGAACTCTGTTAGGGATAGACTCATGCTTCCAACTAACAGAAAACTCCCAACTATACCAAGAAACAGAAAAGTGATAGAAAATAATTTACTTGCAGAATCCTCCGTGATGCTAATTAACCCCTATGTCCCCATGACGAACACGGCATGTGTTTGTCACTTTGTCATGTGTAGTTACTTGAAAGTCGTGTGTAATGTGTAGTGTCCCTATCTAATTGCTAGGCTATTTAGCCCTTTAACAAAATAACATAAAAAAACTAAGTGCTTATTTGCAATCTTAGAAGCAATAACAAAAGCTAAGTGCTTATTCGCAATCTTAGCAGAAGAATGTTGACTATGACTATTATGTCAACCCTAATAAATAACTAAGATAAATGATCTTTGGCCATTATGCCAAATATCTAAAAATATGGTGCCCTTGTTTGCCACCATGTCAGTGTAAAATGTATCTGCGTGTTTAAATAAATGATATGTATGTATGTACGTATGAAATCTCCCTTGTGTAAGTTTTGTTTTGCTTGCGCGTCTAATGTTGACGTAATCATGTTGATGCAAACGTGTTATTCATCGTTGCATCTAAGGCCAGTGTCACACTACATTCCATGCCATATGATAACCCGTCAGCTTTGGTCGGGAACAAAACTTAGGACATTTGAGTCACTCTCTCTAATCTACGAAAGTGACTCGCCTGTAACCAGTTTGCCTCCTACTTCCGCCTTTGGGAGTCACACACCATGAAATGCAAGTGTCACTATGTAAACAAACAAGAAAAATTAAAAAAAAAAACTGCTTATTGAGTGTTTGGAATAGTGTGTGAAGATAATTGTGATGAATATGTGATGACTATATACTACTTAATTATTATGTAATTGTAGTTGTGAAACTTCCGTATGATCATATGTATGCGTGTAACATGACCCGAAATGTGGTACCTATATGCCACCTAAGTATTAATATTATATTACGGTGTGCTAACACCCTTATATTTTCCCAAAAAATAATTATCAAAAACACTATTGTGTAACTGTACTGATGTACTCCATAAACTATTCGCATACGCATCTTAGCGCAGTGTGTTACGGCCTTTACCGTTATCTGTTTACGCTCTTGAATGTTAAGGAATGTGAATATTTTTCGATACACCCGCAGAATAACGAAAAAATAAATTCTACTTTTTAGGGTTCGTTGAACTAAATTTTAAATTGAACCTTTATAAAACTTAGTATTTGCTTTAGGAAATCTTAAGTTTGGAAATATTACCTTTTAGTGTTCCTTAACTCAAATAATAATTTGGACCCTACTAGATATTCTTGTCTGTCTGTCTGTCTGTGTTTGAATGTAATCTAATCCGAAGCAGTAAGTAGTGAAAGTGAGGTATATGATGATGGGTTGATGAAGTTAGCTAAATGTTTGACCGTAATCGATTAATATAATTTTTGACGTTAATATTATTTTTATTAAAATGTAACTATTCCCACGAACGTACTAAGAGTTAATTGTATTGTAACTCGTACCACTAATTTTTTTTTTAATCGTTCCTTACTACTACGGAACCCTTAATTATTATGAACTGTGTCAAAGACGATACGCACTTGGACGGTTCTTGAAATAAACTATATAGTAGTAACCAACCTTTTATGTAAATTGTTCCTCACCACTACGGAACCCTTGAATATTTCGAATTGTTTGAAAAACCGATTCGTACTTGGACGCTTCTGGAAATATTTTGTATGAGACTGTTGGTGTCCGGAGTGTATTTTATTCACTTCCACCCACAGTTTATATGGAAAAAAAAATTTTTCTTCTACTATCGAGCTAGTAATTCAACTTACTCGTAAACGTTATGAAAGCAACATCTGCCGTTGTTTATTCAGAACCCGAATCAAAGTTATAAGTTTACAATTGTTATGGCAAGAATGTTTTCACTGCGTGATCCACGTTTGGAATGTTTTTTCTTACAGTTTTATTTCAGTGTATCAGAATTCTACGTAATTCGAAAAGTGAAACAATTATAAATCTTTTATAATTTACGTGAAGTGAAATTCGTAAAATCTTTCGTTTTACTAAAGTGAAATTTCAATAGGGATTGTTACCCAGAAGTGTGATTATCGGCTGTTGGTCTCGCTGTAAATTCACATATAGGAAATACAATAAAATAATACACAAATTGAGGCGGTTTGACGCCGTAAAAAAATAAAATTTGTGGTGGTGATATCCTGTGACTACTTTTACGATGAAAATAGGCAATACAACTCACCTACGAAAACTAATGTAAGCGTTTCAAATTAGAAGTTTTACTTCAGAGTTTAACAAAGTACCATTTAAAATTGACACAAAACAAAAAACTGTTACTTTAAATTTAATTAAAAATTTTTTCACCATAAAATACTATTTGAGGGTGTGAAAAATAAATTGGGGACCGTTAAAATTTGGAAAAATTACAATTTACGTTGAGAAAAATTCAAATTTTGCCTTGTTCTTGCGTTTGCCGAAATCTGTCTAAAATAACTAAAAACCACACAAAATAAGCCGGAAAGAACAAGTTGGCAGCAGAGGTCAGGAGAGCCAAATTCCTGGGTAGTTGTGATAATTTTGAGGGAAACTACCCCGCTAACGGGCACTCTTAAGGCTATTTTACACAAATTGAATCCTATCCTACTATCCTACTTCCTACTAATATTATAAATGTGAAAGTTTGTGAAGATGTTTGGATGTTTGGATGTTTGTTACTCAATCACGCTCTAACGGTTGAATGGATCTGGCTGAAATTTGGTACAGGGATAGAGTATAGGCTGGAATAACACATAGGCTACTTTTTATCCCGGGAAAATGTTCCCACGGGAAGCGGGAACGGGTACCAAATTTCATGCGGGCGAAGCCGCGCGCATCAGCTAGTAATCTTATAATTATGACTTCCCGACTCCCGTCGGAAATCGCTTTCTCGCTACCCGAAACCACGATATGGGCGCCACTGAAAAAGCTTATGGCTTTCAGGAAGAAGAGAGAAATGAGAAGAGGTGACGTTTAGAATTTGAAAGTAATAATTTATTTAAATATAAGGAAAGAACTCGGGGTCGTGGTAATTTCGGGCAGCAATTACGGTTTCCGAAGGCCTTCGCAGGGTTCGACTTATCTTGGTGGTTCTGAAGTCTGAGGCAGTCCGTGACGTAGCCGTGCCGTCCACAACTTTGGCTGGCACGGTGTTCTCAACCCGCAGGGTGGATTGCTTCTCTCGTAGAACCCGAAGGGTGTACTTTCACAACCCGTAAGGTGGATATCTTGAACCCGTAGGGTGGACCCTGGAATGTTCCAGAAGACGGGTTAGCTTGAACCCTTTTTCCCGCCCATTGCTAAGACAGCCGACCCCGGTTAAACCATTTAGGAGTCGGTTGCCTTACAATGTTTGTCTATATATTAAGTTTACAGAGACCTTTTTTTCACACCCCTGTAATCTACCCTCCCATAACAGGGTTGACCAACAGCCGTTAATTTTCACTGTTTAAAAAATCTAGATTTATAATAATTAATTTAACTCACCCAATGATGGGGTCTTCTGTCTAGAGCTATTTGCTCCTTATACTTGACAAATATTTACGATGATATTTACGATGATATAAACGATGATTTTCAAACTTTTGTATTTCTCACAATTTCCAATGACACTTATACGTCCGTGAGCTATTTTAAATATTAATCTGGCGGTGCTCCTGCCTTCGACGCAACGCTTTATATATTAATGAAATAGCGCCTCTAGTGGCACCACTCGAAACTACTCAATCGTCAAGACCGCCTATATGACTATGGCTTCCGTCGTTGCGACCCTTACTCGGTAGATGGCGCTTTCATTTATTGATCTAAGTTTTCATTTTAAACCCCTAATGTTAAACCCCTATTTGCACCCGTTGTTTCACAACGTTACAGAGTCTTGTCACAGCAATGAACAAAGGTTCCATTCACTTGAGAAATTATATAATCAATCACCAGCCTGTGAAGAATCTCTGCCACATTCTTCCTTGCCCATAACATCCCAGACTGAGTCAACGCTTCCAGGGGTTCACTTAGCGGGCAGTATGGATGAACATGCTATACAATTAAACTTAACTTCCTCTGCTGACCCTGTAACAAAGGTTTCAGAAATTGTAAATACTGGAAAGATAGTTGTATATTGTGATGAAATCGGCCAGAACTTAGGTTACCACTTAGTTCAACATATGAGTAGTTCAGTCATAATTAATTCATTTCCTGGGGCCACCTACTCTCAAATAGTTAGTAAAGTATTGACTAGTACACACTGCCCACAATCAACAATAGTTATATTTATTGGCAGGAGAGACTATGTAAATATAAACACTATTAATAATTTCCATGAAAAGTTGTCAAAATTGTCAGTCAAACAGGTAATATTGTCTACATTACCATATAGTAAATCTTTCTCACGTAATGAGAACAATACTCGATACAAAATAAACAGAAAATTATACAAGTTGACTAATAATAGTAGAAATTTTGAATTATTCGACTGTAATCTTGTATTACGTGAATCTTTTTTGACTATAAATAGATACTTACTATCTAAGTTCTTAAGACGACAGGTAGCGATATTGCTATCAAATTTTTTATTGAATCAAGCCAAACTTTTGGCTTCTAATAAAACTGCTCATATTGAGTATAATTTTAATAATAGTGTTGACATACTAGGTTGGGAAGGCGTCCCAAACAAGTCAAAAAACTAGGTTATATGACAACAGATAAAAAATCTGGCCATGGCTACAGGTCTTTTGAGACCATTGAGCCTACCACAAATAATGTTTTAAAAAGTAATAATTCTGAGTGCTGTAATAACAATATATCTAGTAGTTCAAACATAGCACACAATAGTATTGAAGTCTTATCCAACAAGCAGACAAATATCCAGAATAGTAAGACAACAAAATGTTTCGCTGGCAAGCTAACACCTTGTTATACTAAAAATAAAGAAATTATAAAATGTATTAATCTGGTCCATCAAAACATTCAAGGTTTGGATGGGAAGGAGCTGGAATTGGAATTGTTTATGAATTCCAGCAGTATCGACATTGTATGTTTAAATGAGCACTGGCTAAGAAGCCATGAATTCACTTACAGCTTTAATAATAATCATAAGGTTGCAAGCTCGTTCAACAGGAAAAATTATATACGAGGTGGCTCGTCAATATTGGTTCGTAAATTATTAAAATTTAAAGATAGATGTGATGTTGTTAGTCTATCCGTTGAACGGGTTGTAGAAATTTCATGTGTTGAATTGGAGCGATTCATTGTATTAAATATGTATAAACCTCCGTGTGCCCCTTTTGATGTTTCTTTGGAGATTATGGAGTGCGCTCTAAATAAAGTTTATAATAGCCATAAAACTGTTATTGTATGTGGAGACCTTAACATAGATATTTTGGTGAAAACTTCAGAAAGTTTGGACCTTCTGAATCTATTTAAATCATTTAATTTATATAACAATTTTATGGAACCAACCAGAATAACGGCCACAACTGCAAAATGCATTGATAACATATATAGTAGTGAGAAATCCATACATAAATCTATTATCAAAAAAGTTCGCTCAGATCACACAGGGCAGTTTGTCTCATTCTGCATTTCTGAAAAAGTCCAAAAGAGACAAGTAAATATGATAACATTCAGTGAAAGCCGTATACAAAATTTCAAATGTAATATTACACAAAATGTACAGTTGTTGCCCTATCACGGTAGTTCGAATCACTTGTATAACTCATTAGTCAACTTGATTAATGGTGAGTTCAGTGCAATTTTCACACCTAAGCGCCGATCTTTTAATAAACGTTTCTCCATGAGTGAGTGGGCAACTCCTGGAATTTATAAAAGCCGTAACAAACTGTATGAACTATATGAAGAGAAGTCCTATAACCACAATCCGCAATTTCAAGAATTTGTAAAAAAATATTCAAAAACATTCAGACAAGCCTGTCTTAGAGCGAAATCTATTTATTTAAAAAATAAAATCAAATGTTCAAATAATATTATTAAAGAAACTTGGAATGTCATAAACATTGAAACTGGTAAATCTAAAATACGTTGTAATGATTTTCATTTAAAAATAGATAATTTTGATATTGAAGAGGACTTGGAAGTTGCGACTGAATTTGAAAAATATTTTTCTAACATTCCAGTTTCTATTACCAGAAGTCTCTCTTCTTGCTCTGCTTCTGCCGAACAAATTCTAAAACTTGGCGTAGACGAATGCGGCACAGACTTTGAATTCTCAGCTGTCAGTCCTATAGATGTTTTAAAAACTTTTAAAGAAATTAATATGAAAACCACTAAAGATTTATGGGGTCTATCTGTCAAAACTGTTGCTCATATTATAACTGTAATAGCCCCGCATTTGGCAACTGTGTTCAATAGCTGTGTCGAGACTGGTGTGTTTCCTGACTTGATGAAACATAGTAAAGTCATACCTTTATTTAAGGCGGGAAATAGTGAGGATCCCTCGAACTTTCGACCTGTTTCCATATTACCTACACTCAGTAAAATTTTTGAAAAGCTAATGCTTAAACAGTTGCTCAGTCACTTTAATAAACATAATTTACTACACAGGAAACAGTTCGGGTTCACAAAGGGTTGTTCAACAGTGGATGCAGGAGTTGCTTTACTTAAGAGTATTTACACGGCTTGGGAGGATTCGCAGGATGCACTGGGTGTGTTTTGCGATTTGTCTAAGGCCTTCGATTGTGTTCACCACGAAACTCTGGTCAAAAAGTTGCGCCACTATGGTGTCAGGAATAGAGCTCTCGACCTCATGACTTCTTATTTGAGCAATAGAATTCAGAGGGTTGAAGTAAACGGTATACGATCTCCAGGGACCCCAGTTGTAATGGGTGTCCCGCAGGGTTCAATCCTTGGTCCATTTCTCTTTTTAATATACATAAATGATTTACCTTATTATGTTAGGGATGAACATGAGATTGTTCTGTTCGCGGATGATACTTCTCTGACATTTAAAATTAATAGACAGTTAATGGATTATGACGATGTTAACAGTGCACTTTCAAAAGTTGTTTATTGGTTTAGCGTTAATAACCTTCTTTTAAATGATAAAAAAAACTAAAGTAATAAAGTTTTCGACACCTAATGTGAGACAGGTGGCGACCAATGTACAACTGAATGGATCCGGGCTGGACTCTGTGGAGACTACAGTATTTTTAGGCATTACAATTGACTCGAAGTTGCACTGGGGCCCGCATATAGAAAAATTGTCAGGTAAATTAAGTTCTGCTGCATATGCAGTTAAAACAATTAGACGGCTCACTGATGTTGAAATGGCTAGAATAGTCTATTTCAGTTATTTCCATAGTGTTATGTCATACGGAATTCTTCTCTGGGGAGATTCAGCGGACATCAATAACATATTTATATTACAAAAGAGAGCTGTGAGAGCAATATACCAGCTAGGTCCTAGAGTTTCTCTAAGAGAAAAATTCAAAGAAATTAATATTCTAACTGTTATATCACAATACATATATGAAAATTTAATTTATGTGCATAAAAATAAGGACCAATTTCTAAAAAAATGTGATATACACAATGTAAATACCAGGCATAAAGATAATCTTGTTTTACATGCTACTCGTCTACACAGTATAAGCAGTTCTTTTGTCGGACAATGTATAAAGTTTTATAATAAACTTCCCAAAGAAACTAGATTATTGTCAATAAACAAATTCAAAGCTACCATTAAAGCCAAATTATGTAGCAAGGCATATTATACAATTCAAGACTATATAGATGATAAAAATGCGTGGGTTTAAGGCGCTCCAAGTCAACACACAAAAAAAAAATTATGTACCTACCTAGACGAATTTTGTTTAAAAAAGGATATTGCTTAATGAAAACTCGCGTGTACAAATCTCATCACACAAATCATTCAACAATTACACCTCTGTAGTTGTTGAATGATTTCTAATTACCTACTGGATGTTAAAAGAGTGGCTGGAGTTTTATTGCCAGGTTCTTTTTTTCTCCAGCTCTACCTATTGCTTTGCGAATCTGGCAGTAAATGTAAATGTAGAAGCAATCATTTGGACGTTCATAAGCGTTACATTGTGACCTATATGAATAAAGATTTTTTCATTTCATTTTCATTTCATTTTCATTTCATTTCATTTCATTTCATTTCATTTTCATTTCATTTTCATTTCATTTCATTTCATTTCATTTCATTTCTGAAGCAATTAATCATAAATATTAATTAGTACCGACTGCTGTATAAGTTTACCTAAGAGATTCATTACTCTCGTTCGTACAATTCTACGAAGTATTATGAGTATGAGAAAACATGATTTCAATTTACTCTGTGTACTTATCAATATTAAACCACTGGATGTCTTTGATAGCGCAGTGGTAAGTGTATGTGACTGTTGTGCTAAGATCACAGGTTCGAATCAAGTGGGGCCATATATTTGTGTGGTACTTAATAGCTTGTTTCTGGGTTCGAATGTTTTCAAAGTTTATTCTACACATAAGTCTAAGAATACACGTATTCATGAATATGTAGGTATGTCTATCAGTTGTATCGATGCTATAGCACAAACTTATTAGCGTAGTTGGGCCTAGATGGCGCTATATTTCCTGGGGTATCACTCCGAGGGCTTACCCGGGGCTACCAACCGTAGGCTGTTAGGTAGGATACGTGTGGTTTTTAGTCGGAAGGAGTCCTGCATAGTAGGTATCACTGTAGGATTTTCCTCACGTTAAAAAAAAATGTCGCTATATTTACAATAACAATATTTTTTTAACAATATTGAACTATTTCAATGTTTGTTTCGAACTATGTTTCGAACTCAATTGAACAGTGATTTTCTTCTCAATAGTACAAATTTGCTAAGTCGTGTTCAAGCTTTATGTAATTTTATTTTGCATGGATTATATTACGTCATATCTATCTCCATGTGCTGTGTTGTTTTAGTTACGTAATATGAAGGCGTCGGGAAGTGACGACCCCATCGCCCATCAAGGCTTACTATGCTTTCGATGCAGTCAGTCAATGGACGGTCCTCCAGCCACATAAAGTCCTTTTTGGTGCCGAGAGCGAGCTACGTCGATAGGCATAAGCATCCGGTCTCTGCAGCGATTAGGCATGGTACACGGAGATGTACCTTAAAGGGCGCATGTCTGGACCCTTAAAATCTAGCGACATGCGGCCAATCGCCTGCATCCTCTGTGTTCCGCTGGTCGTACCGGCTACCCGGTCCACCGGCACCAGAACACTGAGGACGAGAGAGTGGATCTGCACCTGCGCAACTGCTTGTCCACTGAAATATATTCACGCGCAGATGACTCCCGCATGTTTTATGGTCAATGAACGAAAGCCCTACGGCGATGGAGTGCCGATGGTGGGGGGTGGATAGGTGTGTCCGAACCTTAGTTGGCATCTGCACGTGGGCGGTCTTCTGGTGATGGTCGTTTTGTGTCCTGACTGAGGCGGGGGACCAGTTCGGCAGCTCAGTTGACGACAAAGCAGCCCTATTTAGGGAGCGCTCTGCTTTCCCCAATCCGGGGAGGGGCCTAGAAAAGGTGGCCTAAACATAGTCTGTCTCTTTTTAAAAGCGGGTGGCAAACCGCAGTCACCTGTTCACCATCATTATGCGGTCGAAAAAAGAAACAAGTTAAGACTAAACAACTTATTATAGGAACATGGAATGTTCGTACACTTTTAGATAGTGACATAAATTTGTGTCCTGAGAGAAAGACGGCATTGATTGCAAGAGAACTTGATAAGTACGGTATAGATATCGCCGCAATTAGTGAGACTCATCTTAGTGACTCCGGAGAGCTCACTGAACAACTTGGAGGCTATACTTATTACTGGAGCGGAAAGCCAAGCTCGGAGAGAGCAGCTAGTGGAGTAGGCTTTGCTGTGCGAAATGAATTGGCACGAAAACTTAAGGAAACACCAAAGGGTATAAATGACAGAATTATAACACTAAGACTTCAACTGTCAACTAAGAAGTATCTCTGTCTAATTAGTGTATATGCCCCCACACTGCCATCTCCAGACGAGGAGAAATCCAAGTTCTACTATGAACTCAATCAAGTAGTCAGCAAAATACCTGCTGCTGATAAGATCCTATTGCTGGGTGATTTCAACGCTCGCGTTGGCAAAGATCACGGTGCTTGGGATGGGGTAATTGGGCGACATGGAGTTGGAAAATGCAACGCCAATGGCCTTGATTTGCTAACTTTTTGCTCTGAGTACGGTCTCACCATTACAAGCACATGTTTTCGCTTGCCAGAAAAGTTTAAGACCACGTGGATGCATCCAAGATCTAAGCACTGGCACCTCTTGGACTATGTGATAGTACGCAAGAGGGATCTCGGTGAAGTACTAATCACTCGAGTGATGAGGGGTGCCCAGGGTTGGACTGACCATCGACTTGTTCGATCCAAACTGCGGTTACAAGTGAAAATTCCACGACGAGCTCCACACAAGAACCCGGCAAAGCTAGATTGCAAGAAGCTGATCCGAAACCGAGCACTAGCAGACAGACTGGATGATGCTTTTTATGCTAATATTCCAGAAAGTACAGAAGATGCGTCTGTCGATGAGAGATGGCGTTTATACGCCGAAAATCTCCATGGTTGTGCCTTACGAGTTATAGGTAAACCTGAGCGGAAAAACCAGGACTGGTTTGACGATTCGGATTTAGAAGTCCGAAAACTCGTTCAGAACCACAGGCGTGCTCTTCTTTCAACAGACATCTCTGAACGAAGAAAGGCTCATCTGGACCTGAAAGTAAAAGTGCGTGCACTTAAAGACAAGTGGTGGGTTGACAAAGCACATGAAATTCAGCAATATGCTGACAATAATCAATCAGGTCAGTTTTTTGAGAGTCTGCAGTCTGTTTTTGGACCAAGAACAAAGAAGACAGCTCCGATGTATGACAAGGATAAGACCCGACGGTTGACTGAGCAGAAAGACGTACTAGCTCGATGGGCAGAACACTTTCACGAAGTTCTAAATCCCACAATACAGACGACCGACCTGTTGTACATAGAATCTCTAAAAGATCTACCTACCGCTGAAGATCTAGCGGAACCCCCATCGTTTGATGAGCTTGCTATTGCACTGCGGAGAATGAAGAATGCTAAAGCACCTGGGATAGATAGTTTACCATCTGAAATATACAAATACGGTGGTCCACACATTAATAACAAATTATTCGAGCTTATACTAAAAATATGGGAGTGTGAAGTCGTCCCGCAAGATTGGAGAGATGCTTCTATTTGTAAATTGTACAAGGGCAAAGGCGATATAGCCGATTGCGGTTCGTACAGAGGCATCTCTTTACTCTCGACAGCTGGGAAGATTTTAGCTCACATTATCAACACCCGTCTATCCCAACACGCGGAAACAATACTCCCCGAAACCCAATGCGGCTTCCGTCCAGGCAGAGGTACTATAGATGCTATATTTGTCGTAAGACAAATTCAAGAAAAGAGCTTAGAACAGTACCGGCCACTTTACATGTGTTTTGTCGATTTGGAAAAAGCATTTGACAGAGTACCGCGTGAAGCCTTGTGGATAGTGCTAAGGAAAGCTGGTTGTCCTGAAAAGTTATTAAACTTGATTCGTCAATTTCATGATGACATGATGGCGAGAGTTCGACATGAAAATGACTTTTCAGACCAATTCCCAGTAACGAGTGGTGTGAAGCAAGGCTGTGTTCTGGCTCCTACTTTGTTTTCTCTCTACTTTGCTTCTGTGATGCAAGATGCGGTTGGGAATTGCAATGACTTTATTGAAATTGACTACAGAACTGACAAGAGCATTTTCGATCTCTCTCGTTTTAGAGCTAAACGACAAGTTACCCGACTCTCAGTGATGGACGCTTTATACGCCGACGATGTTTGCCTAATGGCTGATTCTCTTGAGTCCCTTCAGGCCTATATAGACTCTTTACACCTCTCATGCCGTAGGTTTGGTTTAGTTATAAGCACAAGCAAGACCCAAGTATTAAAACAGCCCCCGAGAGGTTTCGATGAGAGTCATTCAAGGGTCAAGTTGGATGGCACTGACTTAGTAGAAGTCCCAAACTTTAAATACTTGGGAAGTCGTTTAAGATGTGATAACACACTGGCATCAGAAATACCAGCCCGAATAGCAGGTGCTGCAGCAGCCTTTGGCAAACTTAGGGGGCGTGTTTGGAACTCGCATGACATCAAACTGCAAACTAAAATATTAGTGTACAAAGCAATCGTCCTGCCTACCTTGCTTTATGCAGCGGAGACATGGTGCTGCTACAGAGCAGACATTAAGCAGCTGGACACCTTTCATCTCAAATGTTTAAGGTCTATACTGCGTATCAGGTGGCAGGATCGTGTTCCAAATACTGAAGTCCTACGACGAACCGGCTTGCCCGGAGTCGAAGCACTCATAATGAAACATCAACTTAGATGGAGTGGACACGTCGTACGCATGAATGATGGAAGACTACCGAAGGCTGTCTTTTACTCAGAGCTGTCATGCGGAAAGCGCAAACAAGGAGGTCAATACCTGCGCTACAAAGATGTTTTAAAACGCAATCTTATGGCCTGCAGCATCTCTACTGATGGTTGGGAGGATATTGCCCGTCTTAGACCGGAATGGCGTCATACCGTCCGCACGGGTATCGACACATTTGAAGAGAAACGTCTAGAATACCTTGACACGAAGCGCCAAGTACGGAAGACTCGTCCAAAACCCTCATACTCCTACACGTATAATTCATCTGGCCAACTATACTGTACGCCTTGCGATCGTGTCTTCAAGTCGAAGTTCGGCTTTGCAAGCCACATTAGAGCCCGTCATAGGGATCAACTAAATATGTAGGAGTCGCCGTCGCCGGAAACGGTTTGGACGACATGATGATAAGCAGTTCTTTTGTCGGACAATGTATAAAGTTTTATAATAAACTTCCCAAAGAAACTAGATTATTGTCAATAAACAAATTCAAAGCTACCATTAAAGCCAAATTATGTAGCAAGGCATATTATACAATTCAAGACTATATAGATGATAAAAATGCGTGGGTTTAAGGCGCTCCAAGTCAACACACAAAAAAAAAATTATGTACCTACCTAGACGAATTTTGTTTAAAAAAGGATATTGCTTAATGAAAACTCGCGTGTACAAATCTCATCACACAAATCATTCAACAATTACACCTCTGTAGTTGTTGAATGATTTGTAATTACCTACTGGATGTTAAAAGAGTGGCTGGAGTTTTATTGCCAGGTTCTTTTTTTCTCCAGCTCTACCTATTGCTTTGCGAATCTGGCAGTAAATGTAAATGTAGAAGCAATCATTTGGACGTTCATAAGCGTTACATTGTGACCTATATGAATAAAGATTTTTTCATTTCATTTTCATTTCATTTTCATTTCATTTCATTTCATTTCATTTCATTTTCATTTCATTTTCATTTCATTTCATTTCATTTCATTTCATTTCTGAAGCAATTAATCATAAATATTAATTAGTACCGACTGCTGTATAAGTTTACCTAAGAGATTCATTACTCTCGTTCGTACAATTCTACGAAGTATTATGAGTATGAGAAAACATGATTTCAATTTACTCTGTGTACTTATCAATATTAAACCACTGGATGTCTTTGATAGCGCAGTGGTAAGTGTATGTGACTGTTGTGCTAAGATCACAGGTTCGAATCAAGTGGGGCCATATATTTGTGTGGTACTTAATAGCTTGTTTCTGGGTTCGAATGTTTTCAAAGTTTATTCTACACATAAGTCTAAGAATACACGTATTCATGAATATGTAGGTATGTCTATCAGTTGTATCGATGCTATAGCACAAACTTATTAGCGTAGTTGGGCCTAGATGGCGCTATATTTCCTGGGGTATCACTCCGAGGGCTTACCCGGGGCTACCAACCGTAGGCTGTTAGGTAGGATACGTGTGGTTTTTAGTCGGAAGGAGTCCTGCATAGTAGGTATCACTGTAGGATTTTCCTCACGTTAAAAAAAAATGTCGCTATATTTACAATAACAATATTTTTTTAACAATATTGAACTATTTCAATGTTTGTTTCAGGTAAATCTTCAATGGTTCTTCAAATATCTAAAAGTATGGTGTGAAATTAAATAAGGTATGATTTGCGATAAAGTTTAAGAATCATTTATAGTACGAGTATCAAGTGCAAGAACCTTTGATAATGCTATAAAAGCGAAACCGGTCAGGTATTTTTCAAATTAAAATAAAAGTGGAATAGTACAAGTGAATTTTCATAATGTAAGATACAAATATCTTTGCCGGTATGTTAGTCAACAGGTACACAACGCGTTGGTGAGGCTAACTTCGCACATATAATTATAAATATTTATTTATATTTATATGGTGAATCTTGTTGAAATGTCACATACGGTTCTAATCTTCTATGATACTCACCACTGCAATGCAACACTGCCAAAGCGCCATGTTGAAATGCAGCTGCATTGTTGTGTCTGAGGTACGGAAACACTCTTAAATAGACGTGCCACAGATCTTAGTAAATAGGGTTCCGTTTTTACCTTCTGGATAAGAAACCCTAAAAAGTTACATAGTTCATTGAATATCAATAAAAATGTGTTAAGAAAAGTGCCATCGTTCAATGCAATTCCCTTCATTGGACATTGGCCGTGGCCTCCCACGGGAGCCCTGTCCTATTAACGCGTAACACAGTTTGTTTAGCCGCTCACCTGTTTGTTGATTGAACCTCGTTTAATTCAATCCACCGGTCTCTGCCGACGACAAGGTCAATGTGGGATTGATAATAAACAGGCGTTTTATCGTAAGTATTCTTATGTTTCTGATGTACATAAACAAACGGAATTAGCATTTTGTATACAACGAAGACGGTAGACAATCTTACAGCACAGCTGATAGAATGTTACCGTAACTTATGCACATTTTTAATACCAAAAGCACTACACTCGCGCTGCTGAGAGAAATTCAGGGGTCAATAACATTTCAATGTAAAATTCGGGGCTTACGAGTACAACAACATTTCCATTTTCACCCTTTTTGTACAAACGGAATAATTGGGAACTCTGGGAATATCCTTCCGAGGACTTACCTACGTTTCCCGTACTACCTACGGTTGGGACGTAGGTAGTACGGGAAACGTAGGTAGTAGGGAATATGCGTTTTTTAGTCGGTACGAGTCTGGCATAGTATGCACGGCGGATTTTTCACACGTTAAAAAAGGGCTCCATTTACAAAGCCCTCGCTTTTATAATAACAAATTTGACAACAGTTTGATCTTCAGAAGGTAACAAAAAATATTTTCATAATTCATCACGTAATTCCGTTTCCCGCTTTGTGTACAAACAAAAACAAAGTAAACCCCATTACGGGAAGCTTTCAGAAGTTTCCCACAAACACTAATAACACAAAGGGATGTTTTGACGAGTCGTTTGCTTAAGAGCTTGCCTGACCCTAACCAAATCGCATGATTCACTGCCGCTACCCCCGCGCCCCTTTGCTACAGATCGCGCGCCATATTCACGCGGCGCCGCGTCCGTCGGTGACAGATTACGATAGTAACGCAAGTAGGGGCGGGTCACAACGCACTGGCGAACAATGAATAGAATGGAGTAGATATTTGTGTGAATAGTTTTACTCGGTTTTTGGTTTGATTTTTTGGAAAACTGACTGTATTATACTACTTATAAAAATAGGAGGAGAATTTTTATAGAACTTTAAAATGAACAATTTCGCAATTCACAATTTTTATGTAACTTTAATTATATTTACTTAGCGCACGCAACGTATACTCTCAAAAGGAATAAATTTTCCCGTTTTCGAAACTTTATTCATAGTTGCTCCTATTCGTTGAAGTGTAATGTTATAAACCTTCCTCAACAAACGGACTATCGAGCACCCAAAATCCAAAACATCATTTTGTGGATCACACGAATATTCGGCCCGACCCCAGAATAAAATCAGGGCCTCAGCACGGCCATCGGTTATACTACAGAATGCACCACCGCATCAAGGCGAATTATGAAGAACGAATAATCCTTTTTTACTGTAAAAGAACAATGATGAAAAAGATACTATCTATCTATCTACCTTCACGCCAAATCCCTTGCGGGGTAGGCAGAAAGAACCGAGCGCCACACGGCACGGTCCATACACACCTCACTTGCTTCTTTAACTTTCATTTTTCTTTTCATGCATGCACGTCGGTTCCTTCGGCTCTTGACACCACCTTCAACTAACACACGATTAATTTGGTCGTGGTAGGTGTGTCGTGGCCTTCCCCGACTCCTACGTCCATCCACTTTCGCGTTGTATATCTGTTTTGTCATTCTTTCATCTCCCATTCGCTCCACATGCCCGAACCATCGTAGCATGTCCTTCCTTACTTTAACACCGACACTCTCTTCCAGACCAACTCTCTTTCTTACATCTTCATTCCGAACGCGATCTGCGAGCGTTACTCCGCAGATTGTGCGTAGCGCGCGCATCTCAACCGCGTTTATTCTACTTGCATGCGTTTCCTGCCATACCTAACTCTCGCTTCCGTACAGCGTAGGTATCAGCACCACACTGTGTACTGCGAGCTGGGCCTTTTGACTATGGGTTTTGGTACCCGAAAGATTGCCTAACGAGTGTCTGTCCCCTCCACTACATGTCATTCCAGAGTCGCTTCTCTAGGTTGTTGGCACCTGATAATTAGCATCTCTGTGCATCGGGAGATCTTTAGTTAGTGTAAATTCCGCTGGTTGAGACTGACTGTTGCTGTGATGAGCCTGTGATGGGAGTAATGGTGGATTAGGTTGTGAAAGTCTCGTGTAAAATAACGAATAACCTTACTTTGTTTAGAATAGTGTTAGTTGCTAGATATTGTTAAGAATTACTTACCACCTTGGCGTGTTGATAATATTTTCCTGCAGTTTGAGATTTTTGCTGATTATTATGTAGTGATAATGTGAAACGACATTGTCTGAAGGCGTCAGGTGGCACTCGGGGGTGGATCTGAAAATCAGTTCTGAGGTGGTTGATAGCCATCTCAGTGTATGCTGAGTATCCATCCCTTATTGTGAACACAGCGTACATACTTAATGCAGGGAAACTATAGTCAAAGAGAATGTAACACTACGTTTAACAATAGTATCGACTTTGTAAGAGAAATTGTATTATTATTTAACCACGTGCGACATTTGCCACGTCAGAAAAATGACACGTTGACAATTTAGATGTCATGTCAACAACATGTGGCGGCGGCGATAAAGTAGTTTTTTTTTTCTTATTCATTTATGGATAGGCAAAGACAAAATTGTGGTTTTACATTTTTTTTTATTAGGTACTTCTCTGATATACGTATTTTTATTGATATTTATTAATTTTGTTAATCAGTTTGATATTTTTTTATGTGCGTTGTGATCACAAATAAACACATTTTCTTTCTTTCTTTCTAACGCTCCATTCACTCTATTTCCCGCAGTTACCCTCCTTTCTACATCAGTGGTGTACCGTCCATCCCTGCTTAATGCACATCCAAGATTTACAAACTTATCTACCTGTTCTAACACTACATCATTTACAGTTATCCTGGCATTCGTTCTGTCCTCTTCTCTTTCGAATACCATCACTTTCGTTTTAGTCGCGTTCAAATGTAAGCCTCATCTCATTAGACTAACATCTTTCATCGCTGTGACTAGAGACTGTAGTTCTGATGGCGATTCGGCTATGAGCACGACATCATCTGCATACAGCAAACAGTTCACATTCACAAGTAATCAAGTAAGTCACCCATTCGCAATCCAACATTCATCGATCTTACTCTCTTAAGACAATCGTCCAGGTACAGGACAAACAGCAGGGCCGACAGCACGCAACCCTGTCTGAGGCCAATGTTGACGTCAGACCAGGGAGACAGGCTGCCGCCCACCCGCACACATGCCGTACATCCCACATATGTAGACTACACGGCACGAAGCAGCGCACCATCAATCCCAAATCCTGGCAAGATGATGAGATGACACATAATCCAAACACGCTTTCTTCTTTCTTGCTACGCAGGATTGAACCTCTGCATCCCACCAGGCATCACCTTTCGAATGTTCATGTCTCTTTGCACTCCCACATGCTTCTTTTGCACTATCCACTATACTTTCTTTCATAATATTCCAGCATTCATCCACATCTAAGTCGGAAAGGCTCGCGTTTGCAAGCCTTTCACTGACTAAGCCTACATACATACTCCTTTCGCTTTCATCTTCCAGTTTTTCACTCATTACCCTATCAAAGTCTCCGAGAGGGCCACGCACTCGCCAGTGCCTCCACTTCTTGAAAAGACTGAATGAAGAAAAAGATACTAATAATACAATTTTTTTAACGTGAGATAAAATCCATCATGAGTGCTATGCCGGACTCCTACCGACTAAAAAACCTCACGTAACGCCCAACAGCCTATGGTTGGGAGCCCCGGGTAAGCCCTCGGAAGGATGTTCCAGGACTTCTAACAGACCTACGGCCACAATTGCGGCCTCGCCCAGGGGGCGGTTCGGGTGCTATACCGCGTCTTTGGGGGTTTCGGGTGTGATCTCGCTTCTAAGGGCGTGCGTGAACTTTTCACGTCATGCTGCCGTCATGGCCCTGCTTCAGTAAGGACGGTGAGTAGCCCTCTGGCCGTCCTCAGGCCCACGGTCATGGAGGCCGATAGTCTTCGCCCAACTGCGGAACTCGGGTCGGAAAGTTTTCTCCCGTACCCGCCCCACCGCCTCTTTCAAGAGCATAACCTGCTCGCAGAGAGAGGCGACGCAGTCCCACTTACTCCCGCTGGAGATCGTGGCTTGCACCATGGTCTCGAGCGAGAGAGTGTCTACGTCCAGACCCACTACAAGGACCTGGCGCTGTTGCGTCCACTACACCAACGTGTGGAGCGCTGTGTCATCGCAGCGGTCCTCGCACTGCTGGCACTCGGCCGTGGTTTCCCGGTGTCTTCGTCACATATACCGAAGCTACCGCGCCCGGTAAGTATCTGTGACAATCGGTAGGAGAGAGTACCGTGTCTCCTCTCCAGCAACCCGTCCATGACCGGTCTGACGGCCGCGATTGTGGCAAATCCCCCTTTGGTTGCTCTAGTCGCACCTTCCATGTATCCACGGTTTCCTGGTGGATAGTCGAGAGTTGGGTCAAGACCGCTGGGCCTCGATTTCCCGAGACGCAGGCCTTTGGCCCCGCTCCAGCGCCTCCTTGCGCCATCTAAACAGTGACGCAAGGGCTCTCGCTTCCAGGTCCCATGGAGCGGTCCCGGCTAGGAAACATGCCACCTCACCTGAAATCGTGCGGTATCCCCTTATCACCCTGACGGCCATCGCCCTCTGTAGGCTCAGCAATCTAACCACATTGCTGGCCATCAGGGTCTCCGCCCATACTAATAATACTATTAACGTGAACTTTGTTACTCAGACTCATATTTAAAAATGACAAATTTTGAGATAGAAGACATTTCACCAGTAAATTTTCATATTTACGCTTTCGAGTAGTTACGTCGAGAATGGATTTCTTGGTTGGGCCCGTGATGGCCGAAAGTTTTGTTAGTAATCCATCTTGGCATCCAGGAGTTAGGTCGTCATGAAGCCATGTTGAAGGTCAAGTCTAAGCAGGTTTCCATAGCCTGCCTCTGTTCACTTCAACGTATTACGTGGGACCAAGTGATACTTTTGGAATGTGACCGTGTATAAAGCCTTCAATTTCGTTTTTTATGAAATAAAAAACAAAGAAGAACCCAAAAGTCTTTTTATTTATTAAAATAATTAGCAGTTTTAAATTTCATGGATTCATCAACGGGCTGTCGATGAATCTATGAAAAATTAGAAATGACTACATTAGGCCGATAGAAACTACAGCTAATAAGAACAATGCATGGCTTTAATCAGTTCAAGTCTGACACGTTTATAATGTCTTTTAGGTCCAGTGGGGTAATGGGACTCATATAAATAACGTATTTTCAAAAGTATTTTTTGATATATTGCTGTTTTTTGGAATCAGGTGTTATATAATAAATTGCTCTTTCTTTTCACATCACTGAGCTCTTTTTAATAACCACGTCAATTTCTCTTAGGGACATGTTTCGTGAATGTCTGGGATCCAACAATTCAGCCAGTAAGGATTACAATGGAGATAAGAAGACTTAGAGTTTGAGAACCATGAAATCTTCCTATAATAGGGTAAACCAGACAGTCATTGGACACCGAATAGTTATTGGACAGTCGCTTTTGAATGTCAAATAATAAGACAACTACAAACAAAGAGCGACATCTATGCTTATTGACAAAAACTCTTATTAGTCGATATTGTTTTAGTTCATAGATTTTACAACAGCTGGCAGTAGGAAAGCGACAAAATATTTTTTTCGCGGCGACTGTCATGGTAACGGACAATGGTCGTGAAAAATTATTTTTTTTATAAGGTTGGGTCAAGTGTTTTGATGTGATATTGACGCAGTGGTGTATGTTATTGTTTTGAATGTTTGGAAAGCGGTAAGCTATTAAACAATTTACATGATTAAGTGACTTTTAACTCATAATTGTTATATTTTGAGACTATTTTAATCCGTCCAATGATTGTATGCCACAATTTAAAAAAAACTATTATTGGACAGTGTCCAATCACTATATTTTTCCAGAGATATGAATTTAAACGATTTTTAGCTTTAATTTTATAGCAATTAAATTTGTTATAGGTATTACTTTCAATCTCAGACATCACGGACTACCCTATCAGTTGTTGGACAGTGTCTAATAACTGTGTTATATAGTGTCCAATAATTGTTTGCTTGCAAATTGGAGTCAAAAAAGCAAATGCCCAAAGGAAAAAAGAAGGATTATGACCCAAATGATTTGAATTTAGCACTCAGGGAGTTAAGGGAAACGGAAAACCTTAAGATAATAGAGATTGCTAAAAATTTTTAAGCTATTGCATAGCTTCTATCGCGGGCCTTGCATGGAGACCGAATCCAGAAATTCTGTCACGAAAACGAATCACACTCTCGGCTACCTTCGGCCACGTTCGTGTATCTTTCAAACAATGTAGTAAACAAACAGATTGGATCTCGACTCTCCATAATTACTTACATTTAAATATCAATCCTGATCATATTCGTTTTATATAAACTATGGTTCCTTAGTTAGATTTATGCGGCCATTTCGACACTAATTTACCTTTAGAATATAGAATAAATTCATGAAAAATACTTCGATTATAAAAATTTAAACCTGTCATTCTTGCTTGTCATTAAAATATTTTTTCTCAGTCTTGTTTGTCTTTGGCATAGTGTTGTTTACAGGTTGTACTCGCTTATTGATTATGAAAAGAGGTTTAATCATAATCAGTTTGGCAACAATTAGTTTAATAGTATAATAAATTATTTAAAAATGAACTTAAACTTTAAATAATTATAATCGGTAATCGTAAAACAGTACTGTGTGAGTGTGTATTGTTCAGAAGTTCTGCGAGGTTTTTCTATTATCTCTAATTAGGTATATCAACGACTTTGCTTCAAGTACTTTGGCTTTTGGACATTTTCTTTGCGATCTAATTAAAACTTTTTTATACATACTCATATAATTTCTTAGTATGCATACATACGGAGAATTTAAAACGGCAGTAACTGAGTGATTAAAACCAATGGAATATGAATCTGTGGAAGACCTTCTACAAGTTCTTGCAAGCTGCAAACATACATGCAACACACACACACACACACCAACACACACACACACACTCAAAAATCAACTCACATAAGCATACATGCAACAAACACACACACACATACACACACACACACACACACACACACACACACACACACCACACACACTCACACACACACACTCATACACACACTCACTCACACACACACACTCACGCACACTCACACGCGCACACACACACGCACACACACACACACACACACACACACACACACACAGAGACACACACACACACACACAGACACACACACACACACAGAGAGAGTGACACACATACACACAGACACACACACACAGACACTCATACACACACACACGCACGCACACACACGAAAGCCTAAGCATGCTTTAAGATTTTGTTTTGGTTTTGTTTCATATTTTATCGTTTTCTCTATGTAAAATTATTATAAGTTTATAAGTTAGTAGGAAACAATTTTAATAGTTTAATAGTTCTGTGTAAACATATTGTCAAGTGTCAATATTTTGGGGGAGAACACTGATATCTGCAACACAGTTTGTACTAGCGCAGGTATCAGAGAATTTCAATTTCATGTATGTACACAATTAATGGCAATAAAGAATTTATCTATTTATTTATACATATTATACTTAGAAAACATCAAATCTTCGAAACAAATATTGGTAGATCCCACGATTTTTTGGCCTGCCCGGGAATCGAACCCAGGACCCCAGCGCGACAGTCATTTATATTACCGAATGCCACCAAGGCAGGCAAATAAGAATCTGGAGGGTACAGATATTTTTCTTCTCCTACATCCAAATTTCCTCCAATGCCAATGAGGAGTTCGATTCGTCAATCCTATCCTGGTTATCCGTAACTGTTGTACGTTATTATTGAAGAATCGAGGATGGGTACCTCTGAAGAAAGCCAATAACACCAGGATATTTTATAATTATTTTAAAGATTTTAGGTATATTAAAAAAAAACAAGCCTTGCGCAGTACTGAAAAGTGTTGCAGAATTTAAGCAAAGACTTTTGGGTCTTTTGGGACTTTTGGGTCTTTTGGGACTTTTGGGACTTTTGGGACTTTTGGGTCTTTTGGGACTTTTGGGACTTTTGGGACTTTTGGGACTTTTGGGACTTTTGGGACTAAAGTCCAAAAGTAAAAAAGTACAAAAGTCCAAAGTACAAAAGTCCAAAAATCCAAAAGTCCAAAAGTCCAAAAGTCCAAAGTCCAAAGTCCAATAGTCCAAAAGTCCAAAAGTCCAACAGTCCAACAGCCCAAAAGTCCAACAGTCCAACAGTCCAAAAGTCCAAAAGCCCAAATGTCGACAGTCAAGTAGGTACTTGGTACTTTACTTTGTTGAACATAGGCCTTAAAATCTTACTTATCTTACTAATATTATAAATGCGAAAGTTTGTGAGTGTGGATGTTTGTTACTCTTTCACGCTCAAACCGCTGAACGGATTGGGCTGAAATTTGGTACAGAGATACATTATAGTCTGGAATAACACATAGGCTACCTTTTATCCTGGGAATAACTTCCCGCGGGAACAAATTTTACGCGAGCGAAGCTGCGGGCATCAGCTAGTATTCTTATATAGAAATAATTATACTAGCATAGTTGATAAAAATGCTATGTAATAGCTTTACCGCGGCAGTCCCCGAGTGCCACACGTCTTTTTTTTTGTTTGGTGGCAAGATGGTCCAAATAATAATATTTAGTTGCTTTTTATTTAATTTCTTTATTAATTTTATTATTTTGTGATGTAATTTCTTGAAATTTTCATGAACTCCAATTATCAAGACAGATTAAAATTTGATGATGAACAATTTGCTCACTGTATAGTTAACAGAAACTTTTATGGACATTTCAGCTTTAGAACAGCAACGTTGTTAATATTATAAGAACCTCAATATTTTTTATGTTGTTTTATTACTTGTATACCTATTATTTCTCTTAATTTACCGACTGTCCAATAACTGTTATTTACTGTCCAATAATTATAAATTTTGTCCAATCACTATTATTTTTGGTCGTATTTTTTATAACACTGATATTTTGCAACTATTTACAACATATAAAATTTTTAAATTATTCTTACGATAGCTCATTTCATCTATTTTCAAAATATCTTTATAATATCTAAGTTACTATAGTAGCCGACGAATTAAAAATATTTTAACTAGTTTATTTCCTTAACTGTCCAATGACTGTTTTCGTTTATTTCGTTCTATTTTTATAGGGCGATTTTCACCTGACCAGGTAGCAATTAAACATTCTTTCCTATGACTAATATTAACCCTCGATCACTCGCGCGGTTTTTTGCCTCGTGAGCACTCGCGGGGTGTTGTGGCCACCCCACATACATAAAGTGATTTTATGTAAATATAAAAACAGTTACTGGTATTAAATCAGCATTTTTTTATTGTGTGTTGTATGACGTATGTAAATAAAAAACCTAAATTTAATAATCAACTTTATTACTGTTCTACAAAACATTTATATTAATCAGCCATTTTTTGCATAATATTGAGATCTTTCCTCGAGGAACCAAAAAATAATAATCTTCTTTTATTTTAACATAAGCATTCTCATTAAAAATAAAAAATATAAGAATTAATTAACAAAATTAAATTAAAAATCTCATTTTTCGTGACAAGAACTACAAATTAACTTCATGTGTTTTTGACACATGGTTCGGTTCCAAAAATTGCAGTGACTCAACGTTTTGACGTCTTTAGAGCGTGGACAAACTATACAGCGTTGCTTTTTTGTTGGTGACAATCCTTCCGTGCTTGGTCCAGGAGCAGTCAACATCCTCTTGAGTGCTTTTGGTGCCAACTCATCAGAAAATAAAAAAAATGAGAATATGTTACTTACGAACACAGAAAGGTAAATAAAAGTATGTATAAACAAATACTATTACATATATGCTTACAAATACGTCAATTTACATTTACTATAGTAAATACCAGCATAATAAACAATTTACATTTACAAAATAATTGAAATCACGTACCTTGCTGATAAAGTAACCTCTGCAAAAGTATAACACGAGCGCTCGCGGGGTGTCGTGACCACCCCAAACAAACTTTGACACGTCCTCACGCTGCGAGCAATCGCGCCACACTGCCCCTCTCATCCCGTGTCGACTCGTTTAAAGGTCACTTGAAGGTACTGAGACGAACAAATGCGTAACTAAAGAAATTATCAGTAATTTTTACGTTTAAAAGTGCGCGGGGTGCCTACAACACCCCGCGCGAGTGATCGAGGGTTAAATAAAATTAATATTAAATAAAATTGCCGTCATTCAAACAAATTCTTCAAAGGCATTTTGTATTGCCTCTTGGGTATTGAATTTCTTTCCCGCCAAAAAGTTATCCAAATTCTGGAAATAGTAGTAGTCTGTATCGCAAGGTCTGCTGAGTTTGGCGGATGACGGAGAGCTTACAACCCAAGTTCTTGCAACTTGGGGACCGTCTGCAGTATAAGGTCGCGCATTGTCGTGCAGGAGCAGCGGAGGCGAGCGATTGATCAATGCTGTGCCAGCTTCTCCATCATTGTGTTCAGTTCTTCACAGAACACATCTGCATCAATGCTCACCCCGTTTGGTAAAAAGCTGTGATTAATCACTCTTCTAGGGGAAAGTTTTCGTTTAGGGCATTGTTCGTCTTTAATTCGTCATTGTCAACCAAAGTCTTCGGACGACCGCGAGGTTCATTTTTCAGGTCGAAATTTTCAGAACGAAAGCGAGTAAACCAGTGCGAGCAACAGGCGGTGCGTTAGATTGTAGTGTTAGCTCCGTAAACGTCGTTGATGTTGCGTGCCGCTTGTGCCGCGTTGCTGCCACGACGATTCTCATATTTCATAACCAGCGGACGTCACGCGGTTTCACCCGCGTATTTCCCGTTCCCGTGGGAGTACGGAAATGAAATATAGCTTATGTTCACCGCAAAGAGTGTAGCTTTCCAACAGTGAAAGAATTTTTCAAATCGGTTTAGTAGTTCCAGAGCCTATTCGTTACAAACAAACAGACAAACGAAAAACAAAAAACAAATCTTTCCTCTTTATAATATTAGTATAGATGAGTATAGATTACTCGAATTTTTAACGTATCCACGATGACGAAAAAGATAGAAAAGCGATGAAAACGTCACACTAATCAATAAACAAATGACTAATAATGGAAAACTTTATAAAATTTTTACAGCATCATCGTTTTTTTTTTTGTTTAACGTGGGGGAAAATCCTCGTATGAGGCCCTCAGAAGGATGTCCCAGGACTCCCAACAGACCCACGGCCGCCACTGCGGCCTCGCCCAGGGGCTGGTTCGAGTGCTATCCCGCGTCTTTGGGGGGTTTCGGGTGTAATCCCGCTTCTAAGGGGGGGCGTGCGTGAGTTCCTCACGTCACTCTGCCGTCATGGGCCTGCTTCTGTAAGGACGGTGAGCCGCCCTCTCACCGTACTCAGGCCCCCGGTCATGGAGGCCGATAGTCCTCGGCGAAGACACGTCGACGGCGCCCAGGCCACTGACTGTGGAACTTGGGTGGGAGAGTTCTCTCCCGTTCCTGCCCCGCCGTCTCTTTCTCGAGCATAACCTGCTCGCAGAAAGAGGCGGCGCAGTCCCACTTACTCCCGCTGGAGAGCATGGCTCGCACCTTGGTCTCGAGCGAGAGAGTGTCCACGTCTAGATCCAACACGAGGACCTGGCGACAACAAACAAAGCCAGTGTTATATTTTACAGATTTTTTTTTCAATACCTACACTGTCTTTTTTGTACTTGAATTAGCCGACTCCATTGTTTTATGTTCCGTGCAATTACTTCCGGCACCGACTCGCCCGCACTCCTAGTAGTGGCGGTTTCTGGGTTTTGTATGACATTTTTAGGGTTCCGTAGCCAAATGGCAAAAACGGAACCCTTATAGATTCGTCATGTCTGTCTGTCTGTCCGTCCGTGTGTCACAGCCACTTTTCTCCGAAACTATAAGTCCTATGCTGGTAAAACTTGGTAAGTAGATGTATTCTGTGAACCGCATCAAGATTTTTGTATAAAACGAGAAAAAAGCAGTTAATTTTGGGGGTCCCATACTCAGAACTGAAACTCAAATTTTTTATTTTCATCAAACCCATACGTGTGGGGTATCAATAGATAGGTCTCCAAAAATGCTATTGAGGTTTATAACATATTTTTTTTCTAAAGTGAATAGTTTGCGCAAGAGACACTTCCAAAGTGGAAAAATGTGTTCCCCCCCCCCCCCCCTCTAACTTCTAAACTAAGAGAATGATAAATCTAAAAAATATATATAATGTACATTGTGATAAAATCTACCAATGAAATAAGGTTTGAACGGAATCAAGATGGTAGTTTTTTTTTTAAACGTCGTATACTTACCGCAATTTTCGCCGAGAAAAATCACTACCACTGCGAACATCAATGCAAGTTACAACGAACTACACGAACTTTTATATTATGTTACTTGCTGCTACGGAACCCTTCATGGGCGAGTTCAACTCGCACTTGGCCGGTTTATTATTATTGTTCCTAGAAAGCGTCCAGTTCAATTAGGCAACCTATCGGGCTTGGGGAGGTAAGACAGTAGTCGCTCTCAACTTTGCCAATGGGGATGAAAATTCAATTCATAGCTGCTGCTCCTGGCAGCCAATAAAAGCTGTGTCTGGTTTGAAATACGGGTGGGCTTGAAGGCAACTGGGCAGATGCTAATATGCAGATAAGGTCTGGGGCCCCATGAAGATCTTCTAGGCCCAGGCCGACGTCACTTGAAGCAGTGCAGGTGCTGACCAACGAACGAGGTCCTGGTACAGGCATTCCGTAACGCCATTGGGAACTTAGATGATTCTCGGTGGCAACAATATCGAGGAGATAATATGCCAAATCATACGGACCTAGTCCACACAAAAGTAACACCCCAGTTTGTACAAGCCATCGTGAAAAAGCTAAGTAAGATGAAGAAATGTTGTTTTGTTGTTTTCATATAAGTGCACACAACTGTTCTGTTTAAATTGTGCTATCGAAATGGCGGTCGGCGTGGGGCAGCGCGCACGCAATTGGAGCCGATCGGCTGCGCGAGCGGGAAAGAGAACGCAGTCGGAGCCGATCGGCTGCGCGAGCTATAAAGAGCATGCAATTGGAGCCGATCGGCTGCGCGAGCGAGAAAGAGCAGGAAATCGGAGCCGAACGGCTGCGCGAACGAGAAAAGTACGCGATCGGAGCCGGTCAGCTCCTCTTATTATTTCACACCAAGCGCGTTCAAGCATTCTTACTGACAAAAGCAGTGCGCATGCAAGAATAAACCTTACTTCAAATAATAAAAGCTCTGTTTTCAACGTGATAAGAATCTGCTCTGCTCTCCGAGCCGGTCTGTGTGAACGGACCCTAAGACCAAACGGGTAAGACCGCGATGTACTTCTTGTAATCGGTTCGGTCATTCAACCGAGGATTGTAGGGATAAGTTGAAAGACGGTCCCATACTTCTCACAGATTCAGCAGATATTTAAAACGTAAATATATCTGAGACCGAGTCGTTTACGAACTCGTCCGTTCCTGTACCTTTTCCCCGCCCCCCTTCAATGCCGTGCAACTGCTCATCAAGGTCGTACGTGGGTTAATTGTGCGGTAATTGCAATAATTGCAATAATTGTCGTGAAAAACTATAAGTTTAGGGTTTAATTTTGTTTTAATTTAATTTAATTTTCAACTTTTTGTTTTTTTTGCTATGGTTGATTATTGAATAAGTAAAAAAAGACGTGTGGCACTCGGGGACTGCCGCGGTAAAGCTATTACATAGCATTTTTTATCAACTATGCTAGTATAATTATTTCTATATAAGAATACTAGCTGATGCCCGCAGCTTCGCTCGCGTAAAATTTGTTCCCGCGGGAAGTTATTCCCAGGATAAAAGGTAGCCTATGTGTTATTCCAGACTATAATGTATCTCTGTACCAAATTTCAGCCCAATCCGTTCAGCGGTTTGAGCGTGAAAGAGTAACAAACATCCACACTCACAAACTTTCGCATTTATAATATTAGTAAGATAAGTAAGATTTTAAGGCCTATGTTCAACAAAGTAAAGTACCAAGTACCTACTTGACTGTCGACATTTGGGCTTTTGGACTTTTGGACTGTTGGACTGTTGGACTTTTGGGCTGTTGGACTGTTGGACTTTTGGACTTTTGGACTTTTGGACTTTTGGACTATTGGACTTTGGACTTTTGGACTTTTGGACTTTTGGACTTTTGGATTTTTGGACTTTTGTACTTTGGACTTTTGTACTTTTTTACTTTTGGACTTTAGTCCCAAAAGTCCCAAAAGTCCCAAAAGTCCCAAAAGTCCCAAAAGTCCCAAAAGATCCAAAAGTCCCAAAAGTCCCAAAAGTCCCAAAAGACCCAAAAGTCCCAAAAGACCCAAAAGTCTTTGCTTAAATTCTGCAACACTTTTCAGTACTGCGCCATCGAGACGTATCGCAGGTACACGGCAAGGCTTGTTTTTTTTTTAATATACCTAAAATCTTTAAAATAATTATAAAATATCCTGGTGTTATTGGCTTTCTTCAGAGGTACCCATCCTCGATTCTTCAATAATAACGTACAACAGTTACGGATAACCAGGATAGGATTGACGAATCGAACTCCTCATTGGCATTGGAGGAAATTTGGATGTAGGAGAAGAAAAATATCTGTACCCTCCAGATTCTTATTTGCCTGCCTTGGAGGCATTCGGTAATATAAATGACTGTCGCGCTGGGGTCCTGGGTTCGATTCCCGGGCAGGCCAAAAAATCGTGGGATCTACCAATATTTGTTTCGAAGATTTGATGTTTTCTAAGTATAATATGTATAAATAAATACACTCGAGAGCAATGAATCCGGGTCACTTAAAGAATCCTAAAAATCTCGGAAACTAAAAATGCTAGGTTAATGCAATAAATTGTATTTAATAGACAATGTAATACTCCTTAAATGAAGGTATTAAAACTTCTTAGTTATTGTAAAGTTATATCATAAAAAAATCAAATTTGAAAAAGGGCCACTTTCGAAGATGGAACTACGAAATTACAGCATTTGGTGTTGCTTTTGTTTGTAATCTGTCATTTATGTGGGTACATAAACCATGTTGATAGTGCTCTATATTCATTAATCAAGCTGAAATTATGTCGCTTACGCCTGAAGAATGCACCAGAATACTTACAATGCTGGAAACCGGCCGGAGTCAGCGCGATACAGCCAAAACTGTCGGTGTGTCGCTGTCAACAGTACAAAGAGTTCTCCGACGTTACGAAGAAACTGGTTCTAACCTACGCAGACCAGGAACGGGCAGAACCAGGTGTACCACAGCACGAGAAGACCGATACTTGGTGAACACCATGCTTCGAAATCGCTTTCTCACAGGAACTGAACTCACCAATCAGTTTCGACGCCTCGGAGGAAGTAACCCAAGTGCATGGACAGTAAGACGTCGGCTTGCTGAATCTAACTTAAAACCCCTTAGACCTGCAAACGGCCCTAAACTGGAGCGTGGGCATCGTATTTCGAGACTAAGGTATGCCCAGAGCCACGTAAATTGGAGTATTGAAGATTGGTCAAAAGTTATGTTCTCCGACGAATCAAAATTTATGCTCTACAAGCACGATGAAAGACACAGAGTGTATCGAAGACCAGGGGAAAGATTCAAGCAAGCATGCATCGAAGAAAAAGTAGCCTACGGTGGTGGGTCTGTACTTGTGTGGGCCGGAATTTCTTCTGAAAGTCGCACAGAGCTGGTGATCATAGAAAACGGCTCTTTAACTAGCGTAAGATATGTGGAAGAAATCCTCAATGATCACGTTGGTCCATTTATGGTCAATTTAGGTGAGGATGCTATATTTATGCATGACAATGCCCGACCTCATACAGGTAGGATTGTGAATGACTACCTTCAAGAGATGAACATTACTCGTATGGAGTGGCCAGCGCGCAGCCCGGATATCAACCCGATCGAGCATGCTTGGGACGAGCTAGGCAGATGCGTAAAACAACGAAACCCTCCCCCAATCACGCTTCGTGAGCTCAAAATTGCTCTCACAGAGGAATGGGAGAATATTCCCCAAAATCGTATAAGGAACTTGGTGTACAGCATGCCAAACCGCGTAAACGCAGTAATGGAAGCACGAGGAGGCAATACGAAGTATTAAAATTCAAGAAAATCGTAATAAAGTTCAAAAAATTCATGTTTCCTATTTTTGTTTTAAGGAGAGATCGGCAGTTTTTTCTTTATGTAATTTTGTGTTAATAAAATGTATGGTGACTCATATTTTTTTTACTTTCATTTAAGGAGTATTACATTGTCTATTAAATACAATTTATTGCATTAACCTATCATTTTTAGTTTCCGAGATTTTTAACATTCTTTAAGTGACCCGGATTCATTGCTCTCGAGTGTAGATAAATTCTTTATTGCCATTAATTGTGTACATACATGAAATTGAAATTCTCTGATACCTGCGCTAGTACAAACTGTGTTGCAGATATCAGTGTTCTCCCCCAAAATATTGACACTTGACAATATGTTTACACAGAACTATTAAACTATTAAAATTGTTTCCTACTAACTTATAAACTTATAATAATTTTACATAGAGAAAACGATAAAATATGAAACAAAACCAATACAAAATCTTAAAGCATGCTTAGGCTTTCGTGTGTGTGCGTGCGTGTGTGTGTGTGTATGAGTGTCTGTGTGTGTGTGTCTGTGTGTATGTGTGTCACTCTCTGTGTGTGTGTGTGTGTGTGTGTGTCTGTGTGTGTGTGTGTGTGTGTGTGTCTCTCTCTGTGTGTGTGTGTGTGTGTGTGTGTGTGTGTGCGCGTGTGAGTGTGCGTGAGTGTGTGTGTGTGAGTGAGTGTGTGTGTGAGTGTGTGTGTGTGAGTGTGTGTGGGGGGTGTGTGTGTGTGTGTGTGTGTGTGTGTGTGTGTGTGTGTATGTGTGTGTGTGTGTATGGGTGTGTGTGTTTGTTGCATGTATGCTTATGTGAGTTGATTTTTGAGTGTGTGTGTGTGTGTGTGTTGCATGTATGTTTATGTGAGTTGATTTTAAAGAACTTGTAGAAGGTCTTCCACAGATTCATATTCCATTGGTTTTAATCACTCAGTTACTGCCGTTTTAAATTCTCCGTATGTATGCATACTAAGAAATTATATGAGTATGTATAAAAAAGTTTTAATTAGATCGCAAAGAAAATGTCCAAAAGCCAAAGTACTTGAAGCAAAGTCGTTGATATACCTAATTAGAGATAATAGAAAAACCTCGCAGAACTTCTGAACAATACACACTCACACAGTACTGTTTTACGATTACCGATTATAATTATTTAAACTTTAAGTTCATTTTTAAATAATTTATTATACTATTAAACTAATTGTTGCCAAACTGATTATGATTAAACCTCTTTTCATAATCAATAAGCGAGTACAACCTGTAAACAACACTATGCCAAAGACAAACAAGACTGAGAAAAAATATTTTAATGACAAGCAAGAATGACAGGTTTAAATTTTTATCATCGAAGTATTTTTCATGAATTTATTCTATATTCTAAAGGTAAATTAGTGTCGAAATGGCCGCATAAATCTAACTAAGGAACCATAGTTTATATAAAACGAATATGATCAGGATTGATATTTAAATGTAAGTAATTATGGAGAGTCGAGATCCAATCTGTTTGTTTACTACATTGTTTGAAAGATACACGAACGTGGCCGAAGGTAGCCGAGAGTGTGATTCGTTTTCGTGACAGAATTTCTGGATTCGGTCTCCATGCAAGGCCCGCGATAGAAGCTATGCAATAGCTTAAAAATTATAAAAGAAGTTACTATCCATGTGATTATTTTTTATAGATCTCATTTACCAAATGACTTAGTTTGTAAGCTAAAAATAGGAGATATTCTTGATTAATAGTAATTAAGACAAAATGCCTATAAAAATGATTCTCTTGTACCTTTACTAAAGAGTTTAATACTTTCCTAAGTTGATTATTACTAAAAAATATACCTCAATAAACAAGATATTACTTTAAAGAACCATTTTACTCAGGAGTCTCATAGACGTATGATAGGTGGTTGTGTGAAAAGTTATGGCAGGTGGCTAAGGGTTAAGGTAGATACTAATAATGTTATAATAAAACTTCATTATTATGTTTAATGAAATTTGATAAATCGACAGACATAATTATTACTTTGTGCTAAGCAAGTTTTATTTTGAAGTTTTTGTTTGAAGTCGGTTTTATTATTGTAAATTTTATTAAGGATTTGTTTGAAGTAGGTTTTATTTTTCATTAAAAATATTTTCAAACTTTAATTCAGTAGTTACACTCGTACAAGATTTCAATATTTTCCTCTACAAACCAATTTGAGGAATACGTTTCAAAATAGGTATATATTGTTCTTACGTAATTTGCTGTCCCTAAAGGCGAACCATGCGGGTATCTGAAATTCTAATATTCATTTCACCGTAACAAATCACAAACAAACAGCCGACATGTGAATCAATATTTAAATGATTAGCAAATATTTGAAACAAGCAGGGTTCATCCGTTCAGAGTAATAGAATCGGTAATCCGTGAATATTGACCGACTAAGTAAAATAGAGACAGTTATTATATGAAATAGTGAATTGGGTGTAGGTCCAATCATTCACAAGAACGTGGTAAGCCGCAGACGTGTCTTCGCCCAAGACTATCGATCTCCATGACCGGGGGCCTGAGGACGGTGAGCGGGCTGCTCACTGTCTTTACAGAAGCAGGCCGCAGTGGTAACCGTAGGTCTGTTGGGAGTCCTGGGGTATCCTTCCAAGGGCTTAACCGGGGCTCCTAACCGTAGGCTGTTAGGTGAGTTATGTATGATTACAGCATAGTATGCTTGTAGAAAATTTGGACACGAACGTGGTGATTTCTCATTTTCGGGCATTCTCAAGGCGAAAAAAGGACTATAGGTGCACCGTGGAGTGACGGCTAATAGGTGCAGTGCTCATTGCTACCTCCGTCATAGGGTGATGGTGTGTAGAGGAGATCATAGGGTGATGGCCTTGTAAGGCCCGGGGGAGTGATATAAAATAATCTATACAAATAAATAAAATTGGAGTGTCTGTTTGTAATATTAAAATAACCGCTTTCTAATACATGCATATAAATGTATATACGGTACACATACCAAAATATATATTTCTAAAATTTTTGTCTGTCTGTCTGTCTGTTTGTTCCGGCTAATCTCTGGAACGGCTGGACCGATTTGGATGGGACTTTCACTGGCAGATAGCTTATGTAATAAGAAGTAACTTAGGCTACTTTTATTCCGGGAATAAGTTCCCATGGGAAGCGGGAACGGGAACAAATTTCACGCGGGCGAAGCTGCGGGCATCAGCTAGTTAATAAATAAATATTGTTGGTCATTCCCACACAACATCATCTAGCCCAAACTAAGCTATAAGCTTGTGCTATGGGATCTAGACATAGACATACTTATCTATTTCTAAATACATAATAGAGATTTTTCCTGGGTGGGAATCAAACCCATGACCTCCGAATCCGTAGTCAGGTACGCTAATAAAGCTGATGCCTCGCGAATGTCTTCATTCCAGAATGATGCTAAATATCTTAAAGCCATCAAAGCCTTCAAATTAAATCAGAATCAATATCATTATTAATACCTTCCGCTTCCGGAGACTGTGACGGATCTTCCACAAACGCTAAATTTAAATATCAGATCACGTAGTCTATTATATAAAAATAAGTCGGGTTTTCCTTCCTGACGCTATAACTCCAGAACGCACGAACCGAATTCCACGGTTTTGCATTCGTTGGAAAGATCGCGGGCTCCTTGAGGTTTATAGCAAAGAAAATTCAGGAAAAATTTCAACACAAAAGCGGGAAAATCATTTATCACATACAGCCCCATCGCGGGCGAAGCTGCGGGCATCAGCTAGTTACTTGTATAAATTGAGCTCTTGATAACGCAGTGTTATGACACGAGTTGGGATGTGTAGTTAAATTATCGATGGCAATAACTAACGAATTGTTGGTAAAAGGACTTCCGAAATTTGATACTCGATAGGAACTATCTTATTGAGGCAACATCTTTAATGTTTTTTTTTTTGTCTTTGAAATATTTCACTTAAAATGGTATTAATAGGAGTTTCAAAAGAATAAAAAAGTCAATGATATCTTCCACATTCTTTGTTTTATTTAAATTTAAAGATAGGAAGTGCCTAATAAAAAGCTCTCCCTTAGAGCTCCTCGCGGCGATCGGTCGCCGCGCATAATAATCAAGCTTTTCCGTTGAGCCCCGCGCGGCGACCGGTCGCCGCACCTACCCAGACGACTTTAAACTTAAAATTAGCCTTTTTACGTCCTACTTTTCTATAAACAGTTTGATTGCATGTGTAGTATAAAACATTTTCTTGTTTTTGGAATCTTATAAAATGACGTCAATGGGCCAGAATTTTTTACAAAAATCGAACAGTTGAAGTTACAGTGGATTGCGCATGGATGGCGTGCGTTTGTGTAGAATAGAATAGAATAGAATATAACTTTATTTGTACACCATGTTATAGTTTACAGAAAAAAAAATAGTAAGATATTGTACAAAGGGCGGCCTTATCGCTAGAAAGCAATTTCTTACAGGCAACCTTGGGATGGACAGAAAAAGATATTGAAGACAGATGGGTAGTTAGGTGTAGAAATATGAAGTTGCAAAACAATACATACATACCAGTTGGTATGTAAATGAATATAGACGTACATACTATATTTATACATCTAGGCATAAATACAATACATATACAGGTACATACCAATATACATACTTAATAAATATTTATCAATATACATACATGTTAAGTACGGAACCCTAATGGGTATTGACGACGCAGCAGACATGCAATTTATTGCTAGTATGATGAAATCGCCGATACATCAAATATGCAGCTGCATTACCGTCGAGTCAGCACCATTGCAACAGCACCGACGACATCCGCCCAAGAACCCATCGCCAACGCAGCGAATCGATTTTATAGATTTAAGTCATTTAATTGTCATTCCATATTCTCGCATCGAATAGGTTTCACTTAATTAAAATTAGTTAATTATAATTGTAATTTTGATTTTTATTAAATTAATTATAAAGTACTTTGGTTTTTTTTCGAGCCTCCGGCTGTAGCTTACGTAATTGGCGCAGTCTTGGTAGGATACTCGCGGGCCGGTTCGCGAGCTTTCGGGAATATCTAATATCAGTATTCATCGCGTTCGCGAAATCGCCCGGGCGGTTTTAACCACCGTACTACGAGTATCAAGAATCTTCAGTAGCTGCAAGCCGAGTGGAGAATCCAGACCTCGATTCACGAAAGAAGACCAGAGATGAAATATTATATGTAAGTACACTTGAATTGTTCTCGTGTTGCTTCCTACCTATTCCTAAGCCCCTTCCAAGATTTTTCGCCCCGAAAAATCCTATTCCCGCGGTCCTGCATCGAGACAGGGTCGCCGGCACGTAATTGATAGTAATAGAGAGTTAGGCAGTGAATTAGATTTTAATTCGAGTAATTTAGAATTAGAAATGGCTTACAACCCTGATATAATTTATAAGGCCTTACGCCTGGTGCCTGAATTTGATGGTAACCATAACGTCCTTACTAGATTTATTAATATTTGTGACCGAATTGTAACTCAATACGCCAGCCCCGAGCCAGGTAGTGAGTTAGGTAATTTATGCTTATTGAACGGCATTTTAAACAAGATTACAGGGTCCGCCGCTTCTACAATCAATGCGAATGGTATCCCTGAAACTTGGGCCGGTATTAGAGCAACTTTGATCAATAATTTTTCGGATCAAAGGGACGAAACTGCTTTGTATAATGACCTTTCTTTAGCAATGCAAGGAACAAAGTCTCCGCAGGAATTCTATGACCAATGCCAGACTTTGTTCAGTACAATCATGACTTATGTGACTTTACATGAGACCTTACAGACGACTATTGACGCCAAACGAACACTTTACAAAAAGGTAACAATGCAAGCGTTTGTGCGTGGATTAAAGGAACCTTTAGGTTCGCGTATACGCTGCATGCGTCCCGAAACTATAGAGAAAGCGTTAGAGTACGTGCAGGAGGAGTTGAATATTATGTATTTGCAGAACCGCAACGATCTTCCGAAGGCTCACAATGCCTCTAAGTTAGCTTTACCCCCTACAGTACCGTTTTTCACACCGGGTGTTCCACGTCCAGTACCCAACTGGCCAGCACCAGTAGCTCAGCGCAGCCAACATCCTCAGTCCCAAGCATTTAAATTCAACATGCCTAACCAAATCCAGAATCGGTTCCCTTCTAAAACGCAGCAAATGTTCCGCTCACCACCACCTAATTATCACCCACATAGCAATAATTTTAGGTTGCCCCCTAGGCCGAACTACCAGCCGAATCATGGACCGAAACCCATGAGTGGAGTTCAGCATTTTACCCCCAAACCTTTACCTAATATATCAGGACACAATTGGCAAAAATCTGGTAACCCACCGCCGAATAATTATTTTAAGACGCGGGAGGTAAATATGAATGAATTTAATTTCCCTGATTCTTATTATTCTGCGGAGTATTGTGAACCCGATTATAATTATTATATGGAACCCACTGACTATTACAGCAACTCTTACGACTATGACTCTACGTGTATGACTTACCAGGACATGACTTACGGTAATCCATCTCCAATTGAACCAGAGTCACAACCAGGCCCCAGTCATGCTAACCAGAGCCAGGATTTTCAGATAGAGGAGATGTCAAAAGAGCAAGGATAGACGTTAATTTACAAACTCAACGTCAACTGCCCTATATAGAGATATCTCAACCCCCTTTGAAATTTCTCATTGACACCGGCGCTAATCAGTCTTTTATAAGTCCAGAGGCTGTACAAACATTTTTCAGTAACTATCCTCTCAACTATGATCCCTTTGAGGTCACGAACGTGCATGGAGTTAGCAGAAATGACTACTCTATAACGTTACCGTGTTTTGAAGAGTTTAAAATAATGGACAGCATTAAACTTTTTATTTACCGCTTTCATGACTATTTCGACGGACTTATAGGCTTAGATCTTTTATCAAAATGGCAGGCTAAAATAGATCTAAAAGATTTTAAATTAGTCACTCATTCTGCAATAAATGAAATTAAAGTTTATAACTCCCGTAACGTCAATTTATATGAGGACATCATCCCGGGTGGAAAGTCTAAAGTAGTTAAGATACCAATTAACGCCCCGGATGGCGATGTTTTAATTTCAGATCAAATCTTCTGTAATTGCGTTATTCACGAGTGCCTTACTTCTGTTAAAAATAGTCGTGGCTACGTAGAGGTAGAGAACCCTACACCTAATGACATAATATTCTCTCTAGATCAGCCAGCATGCGCAGAAATATTTAATATCAATTGCATGCCAACTGGGAACACCAATCGTGTTAATGACGTATTATCACGGTTACGCACTGACCATCTTAATGAAGAAGAGAAGGCAAATCTTTTAACGTTATGCACTCGCTATGCAGACGTATTTTATCTCGATGGCGAAACATTAACTTTTACCAACAAAATTAAACACAGAATAAGAACAACTGATGAAGTCCCAGTTTTCACCAAGAGTTATAGATACCCTTTTATCCATCGACAAGAGGTTAGGGACCAGATAGAAAAAATGTTAAAACAAGGCATTATACGTCCATCTGACTCTGCATGGAGTTCACCCATCTGGATCGTGCCTAAGAAAGCCGATGCTTCTGGTAAGCAAAAATGGCGTCTTGTGGTTGACTTTCGTAAGTTAAACGAGAAGACCATTGACGACAAATACCCGATACCTAACATCAATGACGTACTTGACAAATTAGGAAAAAGTCAATACTTTACGACTCTAGACTTGGCTAGTGGTTTCTACCAGGTAGAAATGGACCCCCAGGATATTTCTAAAACGGCTTTTAACGTAGAACATGGCCATTTTGAGTACCTTCGTATGCCAATGGGCTTGAAGAACTCTCCGTCATCATTTCAGAGGGTCATGGACAACGTTCTAAGAGGTCTCCAGAATAATATCTGTCTGGTATACTTAGATGACATCATTGTCTATAGTACATCCCTACAGGAGCACATGATTAACTTAGAAAAAGTGTTCCAACGACTAAGAGAGTCCAACTTTAAAATCCAGATGGATAAGTCTGAGTTTTTGAAGCTAGAAACAGCCTATCTAGGACATATTATCAGTAGAGACGGCATCAAACCAAATCCTGATAAAATATCTGCCATAGAGAAATATCCCATACCAAACACACCCAAAGAAATTAAACAATTTCTAGGACTTCTCGGTTACTACCGAAACTTCATTCCCGATTTTGCGAGACTTACCAAACCTCTCACTGTTTGCCTCAAGAAAGGTAATAAAGTAATCCATAGCCCTGAGTACGTCAACGCCTTTAGTAAGTGTAAAGCTTTGCTCACAAATGATCCCATATTACAAAACCCAGATTTCAGTAAGGACTTTAACCTTACTACAGATGCTTCAAATGTCGCTATTGGAGCGATTCTTTCTCAAGGACCTATAGGTTCAGACAAACCCGTTTGTTATGCTTCTCGTACACTTAATGAAAGTGAGATGAATTATAGTACGATTGAGAAGGAATTACTTGCCATAGTCTGGGCGACTAAATACTTTAGACCATACTTATTTGGACGAAAATTTAAAGTGATTACTGACCATAAGCCATTACAGTGGATGATGAACTTAAAGGAACCAAATTCACGACTGACACGATGGCGACTCAAACTGAGTGAATATGACTTTACGGTGATCTACAAGAAAGGAAAGTGTAACACTAATGCTGATGCCCTTTCCCGAGTAGAGATACATAATGAAGAGACCGACGAGATTAATGCTTTAATTGAGAATTTAAAGGAAATGAGTTCAATGATTAACAACCCCTCAGTTGCACTTCCTCGAAAGCCAAGTTCGTCTACTAACACCGCCCATACTAGTCAAGCACCCCCAAGAGGACCCAACTCATTGACTAGCAGCGTACATACCAGCAGCGAACAGGCTATGTCTATTATTAATAGTCCTTCTGAGCCACCAGTTGAACCACCAAATTCTTCAACTGATACTGTACACACTAGTCACGAACAGCCTATATTAGAAGTCCCTATAACTGACGACCCCCTTAACAAATTTCACAGACAAATTCATTTTACAATAGTAGGAGACTTAAAACGAAAACCGACTGTGACAAAACCATTTGAAACCCACTCACGGATAGCAATTCAACTTTCTGAGAGAACCCTTCAAACTGACGTTATAAATTCTATTAAAGAATACGTCAATCCAAAGGTAAAAACTGGCATATTGATTACACCTCCCGTAGGCATGTACTCTATAATACCCATCATTCAAGATAATTTTAGAAGTTCCTCTCTTAATCTAGTTTTGACCAAGACCGAACTCGAAAATGTTAAAGAATACCTTAGACAACAAGACATCATTAGACACTACCATGAAGGAAAGACCAATCACCGTGGAATCACCGAATGTTACTTAGCCCTGTCCCGAAAATACTTCTGGCCGAAAATGAAGGAACAAGTCACAAAATTTATCAATGAATGTACCATTTGTGGTCAGGCCAAATACGACCGAAATCCAATAAGACCACAATTTAACATTGTTCCACCAGCAACAAAACCTCTTGAGACTATACATATGGACCTCTTTACAGTCCAGAACGAAAAGTTTCTGACTTTCGTCGATGTATTCTCAAAGTATGGTCAAGCTTACCATTTACGAGATGGAACTGCTATTAGCATTTTGCAAGCATTTCTCCGATTCTGCACACACCATGGAATTCCCATGACTATAGTTACCGATAACGGTACAGAATTCACTAACCAACTATTTTCAGAATTTACCCGCATTCACAAAATTATTCATCATAAAATCTTACCCCATAGCCCTAACGATAATGGCAATATAGAACGCCTTCACTCTACCCTTTTAGAGCACATCAGAATCTTAAAGTTAAAGCATAAAGATGAACCAGTGGTTAATCTTGTACCATACGCTATCATAGCATACAACAGCTCTATTCACAGTTTTACCAAGTGTAGACCTTTCGACTTATTGAATGGACACTTTGACCCAAGAGACCCAGTTAACATTGACTTTACTGAACACATCTTACAGCAATACGCGCAGAATCATAGAGAACAGATGAAACAGGTATATGATCTAATCAATGAAACTTCCCTTGCAAATCGGACTGCTCTTATTGAAAATAGGAATAGATCTCGTGAACCTGAAGTAGAATACGTACCGCAGCAACAAGTTTTCGTTAAAAATCCTCTCGCGAGCCGACAGAAAGTAGCACCACGATACACACAGGATACGGTTCTAGCCGACCTGCCAATCCACATTTATACCTCGAAAAAGCGAGGCCCTATTGCAAAAGCGCGGCTAAAACGAGTACCTAAAGGAAACCAATTGTTACAGGATACCACTACTTCTGACAATACCGGCAATTCACCCTCAAGACATCAGACTTGAGACATTAGCTGACGGACCAGGACTCTTACCATACAAACTAGGACCAACCAGATTGACAACACATTACCATTCCTTTATACAATTTATACAGCTGACAGACATCGAAGACAAGATAGAATCTGTACAATCTCAACTTGGAATGTTCAAAACTAAACTTAGCCAAGGAGCATACACTATTTATGAACATCAAATCGAATACCTTGCTAATAAACTTAATAAGGTATTAGATAGGATAAAATCATTAGAACCTGTAAGGGTTAAAAGAGGATTAATAGATAGTTTAGGGTCGGTGATAAAGAGTGTCACTGGCAATTTAGATTATCAAGATGCCTTGAAATACGATGAAGCCATCAGGACTTTGGAGAAAAATGATAATAAGATAGTTTCAGAATTTAATAGTCATATAAGTTTGTGTAAGGAATGGATGTTTCAACATAATACTGTTTTAGAACAACTAGTATCGAATCAAGCAAAGATTAATGCATCTTTAGAATTACTTTTAGAAAAAGACGCTCTTAAAGATTATAACTTAGTAAGATTTACGAAATGTGCTCAAACTTTAAGTATAATAACTAATAATGTAGAAGATATAATGTTAGAGATAATTAGAATAGAAAATATTTTAGCGTTCATTCATGCATCCAGTACACACCACTCTATGATAGATATAGAAGTTTTAAGATCCATGATTATAAAATTAAAATCTTTATACAACCCAGATCAGATAATAGATTTAGAATTACGAGAATACTACGATTTAATCAAGCCAGGTTCATATTTTGTAGAAAAAAGAATAGTAATAGTTTATAATTTCCCTATTGTTTCCCAGGAGATATACGATCTCTATAAGTTATCCATTGTTCCCAATGAAAACCAACTAGCCCTTGTACCTCCTACTCCTTATATAGCAACTACCGAGAAATCATTCGTGTACATAGAGGCTGAATGCCCGAAGTACAGCACCATATATCTCTGTGAAAAGAAGATAAGCCATCAAGTCCGGACTGACGCAGACTGTATACAGGAACTCATCAACCACCAAAATCTGAAAGACACCTGCCAATTGACAAGAATCTCACTAACTACAGAAGCAATAGAGAAATTGGACGACCAACACTACGTACTTTCGCTACCAAAACCTACCAAAGTACAATTGACCTGTGGGAGAAGAGATTTCAATACGCTACAAGGAAGTTATCTCGTCACTATCCCGATGAATTGCTATATCAAAACGCCAGGATTCACTGTAATCAACGACGGAAACGTGATCAAAGGTCAACCACTAAAGTTATCGAAGATTCCCTATGATGAATTGAACAAGACTGATGTTCTCGCTCACATTGGGTCCAAATCGGTGAATTTAGAAGAACTTCACAGCATCCAGAACCAAATTTTATTAGAAATACCGATTGAGATAGAAAAAGCTCCATCTTCTATATTATATCACACAACGATACCCCTTTATACTCTTGTAATATGTGCGACTATCATTATCATAGTCATTGTAAGTCGCAAGTACAGATGCTGGAATATTAGTTCAGCAAACAAAGAGAAGCAGCAATCTCTCAAGATACATAAGTATGAAGAGGTGATCAAGAAACCCAAGGAGGCTCCAGCAACATTTTCCCTTAACATGACAAAATAGTTGCTGTTCTACGGGTGGACGTGTTAAGTACGGAACCCTAATGGGTATTGACGACGCAGCAGACATGCAATTTATTGCTAGTATGATGAAATCGCCGATACATCAAATATGCAGCTGCATTACCGTCGAGTCAGCACCATTGCAACAGCACCGACGACATCCGCCCAAGAACCCATCGCCAACGCAGCGAATCGATTTTATAGATTTAAGTCATTTAATTGTCATTCCATATTCTCGCATCGAATAGGTTTCACTTAATTAAAATTAGTTAATTATAATTGTAATTTTGATTTTTATTAAATTAATTATAAAGTACTTTGGTTTTTTTTCGAGCCTCCGGCTGTAGCTTACGTAATTTACACATACACACACATATATATATACACATACATGAAAACAATTATTATGCTAAGGAACATCCTACCGGGTCAAATAGTGTTCCTTCACCAAACGCTTAAAGACAGCCAAAGACTGGGCCTTTCTAATCGTTTCAGGCAGCGCATTCCACACCCGCACAGCCTGTATGGCGAATGATTTATCGTAAAAACCAGTAGAGTGAATAGGCATAGCCAGTGTCAAATTTTCCGACGACCTCAAGGATCTTGAATGTGTGTCATTAAGGAACATGAATCGTTCTTTGAGATAAGTTGGGGAACGTGGATTGAACAGAATACTGTAAAGCATAGAAAGGATATGAGCATTCCATCAAAGGCGAATTGGGAGCCACTCGAGCTGTTTGCGATATTCGGTTACATGATCATATTTGCGTAATCCAAATATAAATCGTATACAGAAGTTTTGAAGGCGCTCGAGTTTATCAAGTTGCTCCTCTGTGATATCGAGATAACTGACATCGGCGTAATCTAGAATAGGAAGAAGGAGAGATTGAGCAAGCGCAATTTTAGTGGTCGTTGGTAGAAATTACGTAGTCTACGCAAGGATCCTGCGGATGCGAACAGTTTCCGGCTGACTTCCTGTAGTTGGGGAGACCAGGACAACTTATCATCAACCAAGATTCCCAGATTTTTAACAGTTGCACTAATAGGTATTGCAACACCGTTAAACATGATGTCAGGCAATTTGTGTAGTACGTGTGTGTTTCGTGTTTTTATTATAAATAATGTGTTTGCATTATTATTTATTATTATACACAGTAAAATAAACAATATATCAATAATCCGGTTGGTGTTTACAGAATCGTAAAATATGGTGTGGTGGTAGAGTAATCAATGTTTTTTGTGTTAAGTGTGTGTGTACCAAGTGCGTGTGTGCGTGTGTGTTTTGTTTTTTTATTATAAATAATGCGTTTTCATTATTATTTATTATTATACACAGTAAAATAAACAATTTTTCAATAATCCGGTTGCTGTTTGCAGAATCGTAAAATTGGTCTGGTAAGTGAGAAAAAAAAAAAATTTGGAAAATGGGAAATCTTTTATAATTTTTAGGGTGGTGGAAATAGGTGCTTGCGATTATCGATTTTCGATATAAATTTTGTGTGTGTTGAAGGGGCTCTAAGGGTTAAATGAGCATCGATACTGGTAGTGTTTCCATTCTTCCGAAGGCACGTCAAATAACGTTTATCCAGTTTGTCAATAAGTAAAGCAGGCTTGAAATATTTCAACCGCATGTAGACACAGTCCTTCCCTGTCCATTTTAATACGACAATATAATCAGCAGTACCGGGGTGATGCCACTAGTTTTCTAGTCATGAGCAGTATCTATTAAACGCTTAGTGCACGGGTACTCGGACCCATAACCCAAAATCTCCAGTCCAAACCGAAGAAACACAATACCTTCCGTTAATACAAGTATCTATTGACCACACTCCCTTATCGGTCAAAAACAATATCGAATGAAACTTATCGAATGTCTATCGATATTTTCCATATCTCATTCCAATTTAAGCTTGTTCTGTTGAGTTGAGGTGATAAACCTACGTCGGAATAAGCGTAAACAGAATTGGTCCCCAAATGCAACAAGGCACATCTGTCCAGAGGTGACCTGTCAAGTGTTCCGCTAAGCTTACCTCGTCTCAACTTTGGGACGCTTAAGAAGATTCTCTTGGGAAATACGTCCGGATTGTATTTCGTTGCACGAATAGCTAAGATTGTATCACGTGTTTTAAGTTTTGCAACGTAGCGAGCTGTGTGTCCTATTTATGTGCACACATTAAAAAGACGTTCACCCCAAAAATAAAACAGGTTACAATGTAATAGAAAGTCTTAGGCCCGGTGCACGTTGGCGGTATGTTAAGCCAAGGTATTTTTAGAAGACGAAAAAGAATATCACTTATTCAACTGGTAATAATGTTAAAATTTTTACGGTAATAAATACGTATATCATGCTGCGGTAAGTTTAAGCACATCGTGCAGGCAGTATTTGGAATTTTCGGTATCCCCTGACAGGCTTCGGTAGTCTTCGGGATACCGCGGCAAGACAGCGCACCCAAGTGTGAGTAAAGTTGGACGTAACCTTGGCCTTGACCTTGGCCTCTCAGGCGCCTGTGGGAGTAGACGTTTACACCACAAAGCGACGCCGTCACTGTAGAAAAGTCTAATGCTATGCCCTGAAAATCCACAGTACGCCCCCGCTGCAGTGTGCGGCCACGGGCGGCGCCATCGAATACTACTATGCACTCGTAAGTGTATCAATGTATGTAGGTAGGCACGACAACGCCTACCATTACCGGGGGTGTCAAGGCAAGGCGCGGCGCCGCGCCACGGCACCGTAGTTTTTACGTTGACTACGATTCGCCATGGTTTTGGGGACAGGCCCTAAGGACGCTTCGGTATTCTTAAAGATACTGCCAGTGTGCGTTGACATGTAGGTACTTGTAGGGATGACGGAGGATGCCACCTATATGCGCCGAGCCTTACTCCACGTTCAACGCCTCCAACATCACTCACACGATCCTAATTAAACTTAAATTGAATTGAGTTAACTCAACCCAAAATAGGTTAAGTTAACTCTGCTGAAACAAGACACGTTCCCGCGAACGGAAACGACGTCACGTAGACTCTACAATACTACGTGTAACTCTATGTAGCATAGAGCGACGCGACCACTACAATACAGAGTTGCAGATTGCAGACGTAGCATGTTTGTGCTGTACATATCCTTATGTCATAAGTTGCGGGGTGAAATTGCTTTCATATTATACACCACTACAAAAGCAATCAGCCGTCACTGTCAGGAACTTACACATCCTGGGGTCATCCTTCCGAGGGCTTACAAGGGGCTCCTAACCGTAGGCAGTAGGTAGGGATCGTGTTGGTTTTTAGTCAGTTAGGTAAGAGTTAGGCATAGTATCCAAGATCAGTCTTGGATGCTATGCCTAACTCATCATACGTAAAAGTACGCTTTGAAAGAGGGGAAAGTCTCAGTATGGCGTCTCCTCTTCGATAAAAATCATCGGTCGCGTTGCTCTATGCTATGTAGGACCCTTTCCGAAACTTCGAAACCTTTACTTAAATGGGTTTTATTTGCCTTCTGTTACCACAGATTGTATTTATAAGCCTTACGTGCTGTTGTATTAGGATATTGCAACGATACCGATGTGCCTATTGTATTTAGCATTCACGATGTTATTTGGATTGAAGAAAAAAATATAAATGAGTTGGTTGCTCCTTTTGCTATAAAAAAAATTAATAGATTTAACTAGATACTTACCCAATTATCAGCATTGCGTAAGATTGCATTAATAATACCAAGTGACTTGCGCAACTTCGTTTGCATTCATGTTTCCCGTCGCGTATCCAACTCTCAATAGGAATAAATTTTCCCCTTTTAAAACATTTTTTGGAACGAAGTTCCGTATCGCGCGTTGTGAAAGGAGGCTAGACGGAAAAAATTCTCACGAAAATTTGTAACGACACTTTTTTAACCGACTTCAAAAAAGGAGGAGGTTACTCAATTCGGCCGTTTATATGTTTTTGCTATAGTATTAATATGGGGGTAATATGGGGGGGGATTTAATATGGGGGGAGGGGTGGAGGGGAGGGGAAGGGGGGAAGCGGGGTGGGGGGAGGAGGGGGTAATAAAATGGGGGTTAATAATAAAATAAATAATATTATTAATTAAAAAAAAAATATTACTATTCCTTCACTAATTTTTGTTTTTGTTTTCGTTTTCGTTTTCGTTTTCGTTTTCGTTTTCGTTTTCGTTTTCGTTTTCGTTTTCGTTTTCGTACAATAAAATTTTAAAATTAAAATAAAATTTTATTACAATTCCTGCACTAAATAATTGAAAGGAACTTCGTTCCATTCGGGTGTCCCTTGACACCTCTCAAGTTTTTTATTTCTGCTCCGTTCCTATTCATCTTATCGTGACGTAATATAAATTATAACCTTTCTCAATAAATTGACTATCGAACTGTAAAAGAGTTTTTGAAATCCAACAAGAAGTTCTTGTAATCCAAGTTCAAAACTCTAACTCTAAGTACACTCGAGAGCAATGAATCCGGGTCACTTAAAGAATCCTAAAAATCTCGGAAACTAAAAATGCTAGGTTAATGCAATAAATTGTATTTAATAGACAATGTAATACTCCTTAAATGAAGGTTTAAAACTTCTTAGTTATTGTAAAGTTATATCATAAAAAAATCAAATTTGAAAAAGGGCCACTTTCGAAGATGGAACTACGAAATTACAGCATTTGGTGTTGCTTTTGTTTGTAATCTGTCATTTATGTGGGTACATAAACCATGTTGATAGTGCTCTATATTCATTAATCAAGCTGAAATTATGTCGCTTACGCCTGAAGAATGCACCAGAATACTTACAATGCTGGAAACCGGCCGGAGTCAGCGCGATACAGCCAGGACTGTCGGTGTGTCGCTGTCAACAGTACAAAGAGTTCTCCGACGTTACGAAGAAACTGGTTCTAACCTACGCAGACCAGGAACGGGCAGAACCAGGTGTACCACAGCACGAGAAGACCGATACTTGGTGAACACCATGCTTCGAAATCGCTTTCTCACAGGAACTGAACTCACCAATCAGTTTCGACGCCTCGGAGGAAGTAACCCAAGTGCATGGACAGTAAGACGTCGGCTTGCTGAATCTAACTTAAAACCCCTTAGACCTGCAAACGGGCCTAAACTGGAGCGTGGGCATCGTATTTCGAGACTAAGGTATGCCCAGAGCCACGTAAATTGGAGTATTGAAGATTGGTCAAAAGTTATGTTCTCCGACGAATCAAAATTTATGCTCTACAAGCACGATGGAAGACACAGAGTGTATCGAAGACCAGGGGAAAGATTCATCGAAGAAAAAGTAGCCTACGGTGGTGGGTCTGTACTTGTGTGGGCCGGAATTTCTTCTGAAAGTCGCACAGAGCTGGTGATCATAGAAAACGGCTCTTTAACTAGCGTAAGATATGTGGAAGAAATCCTCAATGATCACGTTGGTCCATTTATGGTCAATTTAGGTGAGGATGCTATATTTATGCATGACAATGCCCGACCTCATACAGGTAGGATTGTGAATGACTACCTTCAAGAGATGAACATTACTCGTATGGAGTGGCCAGCGCGCAGCCCGGATATCAACCCGATCGAGCATGCTTGGGACGAGCTAGGCAGATGCGTAAAACAACGAAACCCTCCCCCAATCACGCTTCGTGAGCTCAAAATTGCTCTCACAGAGGAATGGGAGAATATTCCCCAAAATCGTATAAGGAACTTGGTGTACAGCATGCCAAACCGCGTAAACGCAGTAATGGAAGCACGAGGAGGCAATACGAAGTATTAAAATTCAAGAAAATCGTAATAAAGTTCAAAAATTTCATGTTTCCTATTTTTGTTTTAAGGAGAGATCAGCAGTTTTTTCTTTATGTAATTTTGTGTTAATAAAATGTATGGTGACTCATATTTTTTTTACTTTCATTTAAGGAGTATTACATTGTCTATTAAATACAGTTTATTGCATTAACCTATCATTTTTAGTTTCCGAGATTTTTAACATTCTTTAAGTGACCCGGATTCATTGCTCTCGAGTGTATCTCCATCATGCTACTCCACCTCGGTCATGCTGCAGCATGCAATCTTCACCCTCAAGCTTTCACGATTATCTCAAGAACTGCATTTCAAATTACTTTCAGAACAAAACAATTCTCTCTGAAAAATATAAGAACAATAAAGTTCATCTCCTAAAAGCTCTGCACGCTCTGCATATAAGCGGTTTTCATAATCTCCACATCATTAAATTCTTTCATCAAACGCAGTTTCTAACTTATCCCTCTATTATCACGAGTCTAACAATAAAAATGCGTAGTAAAAAACTGGTTGTCCTATAAAACTGTATTAGTTTTTAATTAAATGAGATTGCCCTTGAAATTGTTTTTTATTTACATTGAGGTTTGGGACTTTTACAAGACTCGCGCACAGGTTTCGATACAAAAAAAACGGCAATAAATCACCTTTGTTTTATGGGGATCTCTCTTAATCCCTATTTGTTGTAATAGCAGCCCCAGTCCCGTTTTTACCCTTTAGGTACGGAACCCCAAAACAAGAACATGTTTCCAGTAATTTTGTTAGTCCCACGAAATACGGAACAAGCTTATTGCTGATAAACACTGCACTAGTAGGTATCACGTATAGCCTGTTAGTGACAAATTTCTCGTCCATCAAGCATCAAAAGAGCCTTTCAGTGCTCAATCTAAATGCAACGAACGGCCATTAGAAAGTAATCAACCTGGACTCCATTATTCACACTATCGAAGCTGGTCTCTACAGAAAGTTGGAGGTATAGGGCTAATTTGAACTGGGCATGAATTGCTTCTAGTTCAAAATGTTAATCCAAGTCGGTAATAATAGGGATTACTTATTTTCAAAGGAGGTAGGTAAGTTTATCGTGTAATTGACGGTATGTAGGCGAGTAAGGATCCTATCCTAATGCCCTCGGCGATACGTGACATGACTAGGTATATATAAAATATTGTTCTAAACAAATACATATTTCTGTACACATATTTCTGCGCTGTCACGCGTAAATCAAAGCTTTTACATCGAAATATTGTCTGCAAAATATTTTCCTACATAAATGGCAAAAAACGTCCAAGTCACCTAAAAATTAATGTGAAAATTGACTAGGACGTACATAGATTACAACATAACTATACTACGTATGCCTATATTTTCGTGAAATATGTCAGGAAAATAATATTTCTGAACATTTTTTCCTCTCGATTAGCTATACGAATATGTTTGCCATTCTTTATTGCTTTAAGATTACGACAGGCAAGGAAAAATATGTATTTTATGGCGGAAGAAAAATCTTTACAACTTGTTCATGGAAATTGTTTATCAAACTTGGTTTTTTGCTTGATACAAGAACATTGAAAAGCTTAGATAGGTACATAGAAAAAATTGCCACAATGAGCAGTGAAGTAGTAGCTACCCAGGATCTTTTTATTTTGTTGATTTTGATAGATGTATGTCTATATAGATAACTAGCTGACCCGCGCAACTTCGTTTGCGCCACATAAGAGAGAGTATTACCTGTTCCCGTCGCATTTACTCCCGTCGCGTTGCGTTTACTCCCGTAGCGTCTTGCCGTTAATATTCAATACTACGTGAGAGAGAGAGAGAGAGAGAGGTTTCTCGTCGCGTGTATTCCCGTCGCTTTATTTTTAAGAACAATTTCGTTTATGAAAGTGGTATCCCGTGGCATTATTGTAAAAAAAAATTGATTGCCATTAAAATGGTTATTGTGCACCTACCCAAAGGTAGACACATGCTATCGCGCAATTTTTTTAGAACTTTTTACATAACTATAAATATTTACGCAGCACACGCAACGAAGCTCTCAAAAGGAATAACTTTTCCCCCGTTTTTGAAATATTTACTATTACTGCTCCGCTCGTATTCGTTGTAACGTGATGCTTTATAGCCTATGACACTCCACAACAACGTAGCTTTCTATTGGTGATAGAATTTTTAAAATCGGTTCAGTAGATCCCGAGATTTCCCCTTATAATTTAACAAATATACAAACACAAACTTTACTTCTTTATAATATTATATAGTAAAGTATAGATTTACAGTCCTATTAAAATGCATATAACTCACTTTGTAGCTTGGCTACGTGGCTAGATTTTTTTTATTAATATAGTAACATTACATTTGAACATAGATACAATAGATTACAATTTATTCTTAAGTAACTGTTTACCTCTCGGGAATCCTTGGACATCCTTCCGAGGGCTTACCCGGGGCTCCTAGCCTTAGGAGGCAGTGGTAGGGCACGTTTTGTTTTAGTCGGTAAGAGTCCGTCATAGCATCCATTAGAGATTGATTACAAATAGTACAAAGGCAGCCGAAAGGCTCTGTTTAATAGTTGAAGATATAATACGAAAATACTTACCTTCTAAATCTCCCATCCAGTGCTTCAAACCGAAAACTATAAGTTCTTTTATGAGCAAAGTAAGGGTGTTATAGAACGGGTCATGTCTTACAACAATTTCAGTCTTTGTAAGTAAGTAACTATTTATTTAGAAGGGTATGCCGGACTAACCCCGCTCGACCTTTTGAAATGACGAAGATTTCAATCTATGTTGGATGATGTATTTTATATATCTACTTGGTTGACTGCTGATTGGTGACCAATGTAAAATAAGGGATGCTCTGAACTCTAGATAACTTGAGACATCCAACTATCAACCACCGTTATTAAAAGTACTTGACCGTAATTCGAAGCTTATATAATGAGATAGGCATATCCGTTACCCGTAGGCTTATCTTACTCATGTTTGATGACGTATTTCCGTCGACTCACCAGTAGGGGGCGCCACCTGTGAACTTATAAAGAACATGGCGTCCACTTTGTCCTCATTGGCGTTTTGATTCCCGTAGCAAAAGGTTATAGCAGGAACACCTGCTAGTGCATTGATTTTTTCTAGTTACTAGTTATATACCTAGTAAAGTTATAAAAAGTGACTTGGGATGAAGTAAGTGAATTTACAGAAATAATTATTTAACGGCTTTGCCGTTCGTTTGAATATACAGTGAATCTAAAACAAGTGACTTGTGATTGAAGTAAGTGAACCTACAGACATATTTAACGGTTTGACCGTTCGTTTAAGTCTCAGGTATGTTTTTACTTCATATTTTTACGATCACATATGAGTGTGATACGTCATAACGTGAAATAACCTATTATTTTAAAATAGCACGTAAACCTTTCGAGGTTGCAGTTTCTTTCATTTAATATCTTTAGTTACAGCTAATATCAAACTGATTTTATAGATTGTATTCATAGGTACTAATACTTTTTTTTTTAGATATTATTTGCTTCGTGTATGTACAGCGTAAGTACCGCTGAATATAGAAAATATTTTCAAAATATTTTTATACCTACCCACATAAAGGCACATTAATTACTAGATGTTCCTATATGGTCTATTATGGGTAAAATCGTAATCATCCCAAGTTTCTGAATACGTACGAGTGTGTCAAAGTAATAACTAAATGTTCACCATGAAAGTAGTACTTAAATTTTAGGTACGTAACATAATACTATTTCTTTTAGTTTGGTTTCTTGATAGAAATGAATCCTCCATCCTTAGAAAGTGAGCTAATTCCAAGTGGAGTATTTCAGAAGCGCGCTCTGAGCTCCAGTTACTGTATTAGGTACGTCAAATAGCTACAGTTCCAGATCATTTAGCTCGAACTTCAAATAAGGGCAATTGCGACGCCACGTGCATTGTCGTAAGTGGAGTAAAAGAAGCCGACTTCCACTAAACCAGATAAGGATGATGGAAATAGGTGAGTTATTTCTTATTACCTAACACTGGTCCTGACCAAGTGTAAATTTCTTCACAGATCAGAGGTTAATTTACGAGGATGGATGATAGAAACAATCATCCTTGCTTCGTATTTTATATAGGGACAGCATTAAAAGATTTCGGTCAGTATAACCTAAGAGGTTGATAGACACGTTTTGGCGACAAATTGCCTTGATAAGATAATATGCTGATACCCACTATTGTAAAATCATAGTCCTGGGTTCGTCAACCTAAACAAAAACGGGGAGATCCGACAATTCGAATCCCTGCTACATTTTAAAAAAGCTGACAAGGTTCTTTCTGCCAAAAGGCTTTTGCTGCCAAAACCTTTTGTATTTTTAAACAGAATCTTTTGAAAAACTTAAGTTTCTTCGAAAATATTTATGACAAAATTGAAGACCTACTTTAATAATAGGATTTCCATAAATCTTATATCAATTTATTACAAATGGCTTGCGGCCATAGATCTGATTTCATATATTATTCTCAGAATTGTCAAAGACCCAATTCTTAAAAATGAACCTTGATAAGATATCGCCTTCAAACACATACATTTTCGAGGCTGAAGCCTTTTCAACGGCACGCGGGAAGGCATGCATTTTGGTCTTCGATCTCCAAAAAAGGATGACCCCGAAAAAAGTTCATCCAAATCATTACGCCAGCCTTCGAGAGGATCAGGTGTCAAGATCAGATCTCCATCGAATGGAGTCCAGATTCCATTGTACCAAGAGCCTTTTTAGGCCTGTATTACAGTTACCACTCTCGAGGGGTGTGTACAATATCCATAATAATTGGGCATACTACAGTAAATGTCCCTTCAATTAAGAAATTTCTGAGCTTTATGCTCTCAAAGAGACTGAGAAGTTTAACATCCCCTGCCCATACCAGCAAAGGGAACACTAACCAGTTACCACCCTCGAGGGGTATGTACAATATTGTGTATCTATAATAATTGGGTATACGATAGTAACCAGGCGTACGATAACATACTAAGTAACCATGCAAGGATGTCCCTTCAATTACGAAATTTCCGAGCTCGAGGCTCTCAAAGAGACGAGGAGAGGTCTAACATCCTCTGCCCACACCAGCAAAGGAAACACTAAATAATATGACCCTGTCATTCTATGTCGGTCAGTTAACTCTGTACAAAATACGTTGGTAAGGAACGAGAGTACCAAAAAGTTTTAAATTTATAAAAGGGTACCGCATTCCCTTTATCCAGAAACTCCAATCCGTCCTGCACGGTATTCGAGAGGACGCAGGTTCGAATCCTGCTCAAAACTGATAACCTTCCCACATTTAAATTTACACCGAACTCTGTTCAAGTCCCGTCCTGACAAAGTTGTAAATTTTCACTTTATGTTAAAATGCTATGGAAAACTTGACAAGGTGGAATACTAATTGCTTTAAATACTTAAGAATCCATACAACGAAAAGTTTCCTTATTAACTGAAATGACCACATTGTGCAATGGTTCAAAAGATGAATGCTCAAGGCACTCTAAAACTAGTTCCTTTGTCACCAAGTTTGATTTCTCCACTTTTCCTAACTTCAAATAGCGATGGGTCATCCACCCAAATTCAGTTTTAGGACATTGTACGCCTTTGTGAAGCCAGAATAATTCTATCTTTCAGCATGTTCCGTTTACCAGATTTCCTCCAACCACGAGATTGGATGTGCAAAATACATCTCAGTCAAGCTTATTTTCATGATAAAGCTGATGTAGTTTACATTATTCTTTCTCAGAGCACATTCTTGTCTTCCGCTCGGGTAAGCCGCACCCAAAACATTTTCGTTTCTCACCATCTGGGTGCCTCGATTTCTATAGAATAAGAGTATTCAAATACTCGTCTACCTACACAAAATCTCATTTTGCGCATCAAAATCCTGTTACTCTTCACAAAAAGGTACAAATAGCCTTGAAAACTCTTCAAACCCAGAGATGGTTAGACAATTGGGAGAAAACAATAATAGGTTCCCAAAGAAACCTCTCATATCGTTATGCGATAGACATAGAACTACCTGAAAGTCCAATACCAAAAGAAAAGATATTAGACATAAAAGGAAGATTTATTTAATTCCAAATCAAAGAAACTTAGTTCTTTTAAAGAAAATTCAAACTTGGTGGGTCTTTTGATTTTTTACCCCTTTCGCAGTGCCTAGAGGTAGCTTTACCTCGGCGTCACATTCGGCCAATCCCCTAACCGACAACCCACTGAAGAAAATAGTAGTGCACGGAGTGGTACAAGTGGAACTCCAATAGTGGGTCCGCAATTACCGGTTCTCGTCAATTTTACAAGCTTTCCATCCGAGATGCTTTCTTACCACGGACGCGTCAGATTTCGCTTGGGAGCCCAGCTAGAAAACATTTCTCTAACAGGCTCGAGTGCCTAGAATAACAAAGATTGCACTGCATCAAAGAGAGATGTTGATAATCTTACACATGATTCGAAATCATATACCGGTACTGTGTTACAGTCTGTACTCATTCAAAGCAGTTGTAGTCCATCCCCCCAGAGGGACGAGACCAAATCAATTGCCTTGACGAACTTAACTCGTCAGCTTGCGTGTAATGGTCCGACATCAAATTGACTTCACCATACACTGCATTCCGAGCCGATACCATATGTATCAGCTCCTCCGGGTTTTTTTTGTGAGCATCCTGCTTCAAACACCACTAAGGCAAGATTTCCTACAAACAATATTCCTATTATGAAATCGAGAACACTACATGATAGGCCTGTTTGTAATGTGTGTATATTACTTCCACCACCATTTTTAATACCCAAGATGCTGTCACACCTTAATCGGTCAACAGGAGTGTTTATGGCGCCGCGATGGCACAAGGTAATAATAGAGGGCAGATCTCAAAGCGAGAGCTCTGTAAGCTCCATTCGTTCTGCAGAACCTGCAAAAGAACCTAATAAACATTATTTCTTTCCTTCTAATAAACACCTCGACAGGTCTCCCACCACCTCACATAGAGAATCTGTGGAAATGTGTGGGGGGGGGGGGGGCGAAGAGGTAAATAACAGATATTAAATCAAAAACTTCTACTATTGAGCTCCTTGAGACCTACCTTTTAAGATGTTTTAACCGACTTGCATTTTATTCATGGTTATTATATAATACGATTCTGTTACATAAATCTGTTGTTGCTGTACTTGATAATATAGAAACCGTTAGTCAACTTTACATAGTTCGCATGTTTTGGTTAAACATATCTTGGTCGATCTCTTTAAAAAATGTAAAGAAAGATAAGTCACATATTCATTGATATTGGGATTGATGACTTAGTTCAATATTACTAAGTATTGATACACAGAGAACATTTTTCAGGTTTCTCGTCATAGTGATTTTATGCTTAGGTCGCCGCAACCACGATCTAACTTTGCTCGATTGTATTAACTTACGTCATAGGTACTACTTTTAGGCCCGAATTAAGAGTCCGAAACTGATCATTTTCATTTCAGACAATCTGGTTGGAAAACATTGTAAACAAAGATAACACCTACGACTAATCAATTGAATCCTTTATTCTAGATAGAAATTAGGATATCAGAGTAACCGATATGAGACTACACAGTCTAATAGTTTATTTATGACTGTTAGAGGTTCTCCAACTATTCTAGCCCCGGCACTACCCGGTCAACAGCAGCTTCTAAGAATTGGTGGTGGTGGTAAGATCAAATTAATCCTTAACAAGAGGTAATTGACGATGGATTTCAAAAATTTTTATCGTCGAGTAATAATGTCAGCTACTACCACCAATCAAATATAATAATAATTCGCAATTATTTAATCCTGTCAATAGAAGGAATACTTAGGTACTACTCCTGAAATAAGATTCCTTATTTAGTCTGTTTAAGATTACATATGAAGTTGTTCAAGATGGTAAAGATTATAAATCTAGATACCATACATACAACATTCTATAATATTATTTTCCTAAAAATAAATTAGAATCACATTGGCGTTTCCGTCACTCACCAGGCGAAAACAAACATTTCTCATTATATAAGCTTCGAATTACGGTCAAGTACTTTTAATAGCGGCGTTTTCCCTGAAAGAAAACGCATATTAAAATACTTACCTAATTCGAAGCTTACTTTTTAAATCTGCCTGGTGAATAAAAGCCAATGAGGACAAAGTGGACGCCATGTTCTTTATAAGTTCACAGGTGGCGCCCCCTACTGGTGAGTCGACGGAAATACGTCATCAAACATGAGTAAGATAAGCCTACGGGTAACGGATATGCCTATCTCATTATATAAGCTTCGAATTAGGTAAGTATTTTAATATGCGTTTTCTTTCAGGGAAAACGCCGCCATTTTGTTGGTATTATCATTTATGCTGTCCTCAAACGTCATTAAAGTTTTTTTTATTATTTGTGTTTTATTTTACTTTATATGTAACTAGCGGACGTCACGCGGTTTCAACCGCGTAGTTCCCGTTCCCGTAGGAATACGGCAATAAAATATAGCCTATGTTCACCGCAAAGATGTTCACAGCTTCCCAACAACGAAAGAATTTTTTAAATCGGTCTAGCAGTTTCGATGCAAACAAAGAAACAAACAATAAAATCTTTCCTCTTTATAATATTGGTATAGATGAATGAATTATCAGAGAACATGTGGGCCAATATTATGTAATTTTGTGTGTGTAGGTATGTGAGGAATTTTAATACCGTTTGAATCGGTCGTCGTAAGGTTTTTTTTTTATATTTAGCTCGCCAAATTGACGTCGCCACCAGCCTGATGGTAAGCGGTGGCGCATCTATCGATTGGGGGCCAGTCTCACAGTCCGTAAGACTCGAAAGTGGTCCTCAAGTTGGCGGCCCTGAAATGTCTATAACTTACTAATATTAGGCTGAAATTTGGTACAGAGATGTATTATGGACTGAAATAACAGATAGACTGTTTTTTTTACTGCCGGAATAATGTTCCCATGGGATGCAAGAACGCTAACAGTATTCGACGTGGGCGGATCTGCGGGTATTATCTAGTAAAAACATAGTCCTGTTATAAAGAATATGTCGTAGTATCGAAATTTTTTATTGCGCTATTTATTCGATAGACCACTTAACCTTTCTGCCGAGAGCCCTGGGACATCCTTCCGAGGACTCCCGGCCGTAGACAGTTGTAGAGCATCGTGTGGTTTTAGTCGGTAGGAGTGCGGCATAGCATCCATGTAGGATTTCCACACGTAAAAAAAAAAAAAAAAGACCACTTAACTTATTTCGATAAGTTGTTCTAACCCCACAAAGTTTATCGGAAGTGATTGAACCATGGACGTTAAAATAATAAATAGGGTTAACAGATTATATGGTGTTTCTGTGGCCGCTATAACAACAAAAGCTTTCATACAACAAACGTAATGTTTTGCAGTCTTTGGTACGGAACACTCTGTGCGCGATTCCGACTCGCATTTGGCCGGTTTTTGACCATAATTACCGATCTCCGTGATGTGATTTATGTCAGCGCCGACAACAATTGTGCTGCAAATAAATCTTACACCTAAAAGTTGGACAGTTTTTGATGAATTGCGCGTCAAGCAACGCTTTTTCTGTCGTCCCGAGATTGAGTTAGAAAAAGCACTTGAAGTTTTTTGTACTAAATAATGTTTGATTACTTGTTCAGAACCTTATTTTCTTTTGTGGTTGTTCTTTTCACGACGAAATGTTTCAAGAATTTTAAGCCCTAAAGTAACATTATATACCATTATTACGGTAATATTCCAAAAAGGATTGAGCAGAGGTGCATTACGCAGCCATAGTTTGAATCCAAATTTCATTCTTAGAATTGTTCATTTTTCTAAAAATGTTAACGATGCTTTTTTTGTAAAATCACTTTTTTTTAATACCACTTAAGTTTCCAAATGTCTCAGATATCTATCAATGTCCAGCCAAAACCTTAGAAATTATTAGGGTACGCTACTCTTATAAGTAGGCACCCAGTAAGAAAGAGTTTTCAAAATTCCACCTCAGGGAGTGCAATGGATAGCTAAATTTCAGTCGGTAGGCGCCCGCCATACCTATCTGTGAGAATTTCCACACATAAAGAAGTCCCTTTCTTATTATTTGCTTTAAATCCTATTTGCAATTAAAAAGTATAATAATCTAGAGTATGGCGCTTATATCCTTTCAAAAAATGTAACCTAACTGCTGTAAATGCTAACAATAGAATGTTAGATAGTAAAAATAGATAACTCAAGAACGGGCTTACCTATCCAAACCAAGTCATTAGGATTTGTTCGGACTATTTAGTAGATGGTTTATGTGAAGTTTGCACAAAATCGGTTGAGCGGTTTTTCATTTATCACGCAAACGAAGTAGCGCGGGTCAGCTAGTAATGTATAGAATTACGACGTTGTTTGGTACTGTACTTCTGCCGTTTCCAGAATCTGTCGTTCAAAGAATCTGCCATTTACAGAATCTGCCGTTTCCAGAATCTGCCATTTAACGAAAAAAGCTGGAGTTCCGAAGATCTGTGACCCCGATTATCTCCTTCCACCCGGTATTTTACCCCACAGTAATGAAACCCACAAATGCAATAACAAAACCAAAAAGAATCCAATCTCCAAATTAAACGCCACGGCTATTAAAGCAGACCCGATCTCGGTCGTGTTACATTTATTGCAGGCAATTAACCCCCTATTGTACGTGCGCGATAAGTTGAGGTACGTTTTGGAGGAGTTTGTTCCGCAGTGTAACTTAACTTTTTGCGCACGTGTAGTACCTATGAAACGGAGGCCTTACAGTATTTCGATACAATTCGTGCTAATTAGCTCCCTAATTAATAAACTATGATGTTACTCTGCATTAAAACTAGGGTAAACCACCCAATCGTTGGCACTCCTCCAATTATTGGCACTTTAGGTAATTTTGCCCATTTCTAATAGAAAAAGAATGCTATTTTACTTTTTAATGCATACCTACAACTACATAATGGGCAACACCGAACTGAAATAAACTAGGTTTCCCTTATTTTTCGAAATATACTCTTAACTAAAGTGCCAATAATTCATTCTAAAAGTGCCAAAAATTGGGTGTTACTACTTATATACTTTTTAAATACATACATATTATACAAATATTTGCGTCCGGTGGGAATCGAACCCACGATCTCCAGCGCCGCAGGCTGTATCACTACGGACACTGCCACGATTTGATTCAAATTTGGCACAAATATCTATCACAAATTTGAAATATTTGATAACTTATTAAATGGCATGTGTTAGACATGTAGGACGTAGCTCAGGCGTTCGAAGTTTATCATGGGCGAACTTGGGGAACAGTTTATATAATCTTACTACATTAACACGGCAATACGGCTCACCACCTATTACGTGGGACAAATTATACAAAGGTGAAATGTGGGCATATAATATGCCTCTGCCTACCCCTTCGGGGATAAAGGCGTGACCATATGTATGTATGTATGTACTACATTATAAATATGAAAGTTTGTAAAGTTGTTTAAATGGTAGCTAAGACCCAGTTTATTACTTACCTTCCTATGTTTTCCACGCCAATTTACCACAATCTTTCACAGATAAAACAGGTAATTTATGTTCTATCCTATGTAAAATAGCAGGAAACCGGAGGAAATTGTGCGTCAAATGACAAATCGCTGTGGGAAAACGAGGGGAAACTTACAGTTCTATGCTCATGGGAGGACAGCGAGTTTAATTGTGGGAGGTTAAGGCAGTTTTATTCGATGTGTAATTTAGCCTTTACATGTTTGTTGCAATACCAGAGGTGCTGCACTCGCGCTGCTGACCTTGCAAATACTTAAATATGAGTAAATAAATAAATATTGTGACATTGGACATAATTAATTACAAAATGCCATCTAGCCCAAATTAAATTATTATAAACTTGAGCTCTGGAATCTAAACCACCGATTAACATTCATACTGTCTTATATATATTATTTCTAAATGCGTAGATACTTTTATAGTACATTAAAAACCTTTGTATCACACAAGAATTTGGACCGACCCAGGACCTCCGCGTGGCAGGCGGTTACACTACCAAATGCGCCACCAAGCAGTTCCTTTTGAAGGCTTTTGAACCAAGGCAGTTGATGCCACATTCAAACAAAAACGTACCCGGAAGAAAATTGGATGCAGTGTTAGACGATAAACATCCCGTCTAAGGCGAGCAGTGTTATGATAGAAAGATTTAGTTATATTTACCTTTTTTGTACGTCTTGATATTCCCATGTTTGTCATCATGGACCTCAAACTGGCTAAAACCAATCGCAGTCCTTGTTTTTAATAACGTGAGGGAAAGTCCTTCATGAATGCTATCCTCCTGGATGGACTCCTACCGACAAACCACACGTAACGCCCAACAGCCTACGGTTGGTAACCCCGGGTAAGCCCTTCGAAGGATGTCCCAGGACAACAAACCAATCATAGTCCTTACCCCATTTAATATTACGAAATTCACAGATTTATATGAACAGGTACCTGGCTATGGAACTCTACATTATTTTTGACCTAAATGAAAAACACTTGAGCGCTTCTCAAATCTAATTTACCGAAGCAATCCAAGGCGTTAATTTCCTTCACAACTTTAAAGTAAGTTAAGAAACTCGAGCCCTCAACTAATTAATAAACGAAATTGCATTCACTATCAATTTATTACTTTGAGTGATTGAATTTTTGTGAGAATTGAGTGGTTATTACTTAATGGTTATTAATTCAATTTCATATTTTAGTCTACTGATTTAGTATTCAATAAATGGATATTCTAGCTAAGGTAATATTTTAAGAGCGTTTTAAGGCGTGTGTATGTGTATGTCCTCATATTACTTTTAAATACAAAAGATATACACATAGTCATATTTAGCACAGGGGTAACGACAGTTCCCTCCTTCAGCCCATAGTCCTAGCACCTTCTTTTCTTCGTGTATAATAATTGTTAGAATTGCTAGGTGACATTGGGAACCCTGAAACTTAAGTAAGGTCAAAAGTGCATGACCAAGTTTGAACTCTGACCTTTTCCTAACATTTTTAGGACAAATACGATTTAAAGTCTCTTCGCTTCATAACAGGCTTTGACTTTGTATTACTTTCGGCTTTAGGTAAATGAGATTCTTTTGACATTGCTACAAATAATAATTTTTGATTTAACATTTCAGTTTCAAGATTTTATCAATTTTCAATTCAAGTTACTACACGGCAGCAAGAAAGATAGTAAAAATAAAGCAATTAAGGACGCCTCGTGTGAAGGCAAAACACGTGTCAACTTAATGTCACGTTGTAAAGCGAAATATTACACAACCAGATGGCGTCGCACGGTTTCACCCGCGTAGCTCGCGTTCCCGTGGGAATACGGGAGTGAAATATAGCCTATATCACCTAGGGATAGGGCAGCTTCCTAACAGTTAATATTTTTTCTGAATGTCCACAATTTTTTTTTTCATACCCTTAAGCGGACGGAATCAAAATTTCACGCAGGCCGAGCCGCGGGCATTAGCTAGTATTAGTATAGATATTATCAATCTAGGGATTAAAATACCTACTACGTTTCCTTTATCCTTTTCTTGAGGCATTTGAATCGTCATTCTTCCGTTACAAATAGTTGGGATAATCCTTGACTGTTGAATTTGAGAGCAAGGATTGACGGATTTGAGGGTATGTGGTGGGTGCCTCTCTCCCCGTCATCTCCTATATTATCGTTGTGAAATGGTAGTACTATCCGTTCGCTCTAGTTTGCCGGTCGCCTCCCCTACTACGGCTCCACACCAGCCTCTACGCCAGGGGCAAACTTAGAGTGAATGGGCTATGTACATTTTAGGTACTTAGTATATACGACATTTAAATAGGCAAGCAGTGTTTTTACAGTTATGTATCTGCCTGTGACATTGTAACTTCATTTTTATTTGAAAGCAGGTTTTGTACCGTTGCGACTGCCTTGATAGCACAGTGGTCGTGTATGCGACCGCCGCTGCTGAGGTTTTCGGTTTGAATCCTGGGTCGTAATTAATATTATTTTCTTTAGCAAGTGTTTATATTGGAATTTGGATGCTTTCCATTTTTCTAAATAAATGTATATAATTTTAAAATAAATGTATTTAGAAGACCTATAACATTTGTCGCTGTAATGGCACAAGCTAACTTTGGCAAATTGCGCTATATTTCTTAAAATGTTTTTAAAAATAAACATAAATTTGAACGGCAGCAGAATAGTTTAATCGTGTACCACTCAAGGTTTATTATTCAATTATTTCTGCTAACTTGTCAAATTGACACCATTCACCTAATGGAAAGCCATGACGACATCTAGTGATTGAAGGCAACTCTCACAATCTGTAAGACTTCTGACAGTGGTCCTCAAGTTGGCAGCCTCTTCACTTCTACCACGTGTGAAGTCACGTTCGATTTTCTTTTCAAAATTTGTCCACAATACTTGATATAATTAATCTTGAGAGGAAATCTGATATGATTCTAATTTACTCCACAGATGGCTAGAATATCAACTCTGAAGCAATTTATCACGATATTAATTAGTACCGACTGCTTGTAGAAGTTTACCTAAGGGATTCATTACTCTCGTTCGTACAATTCTACCAAGCATTATGAGCAGGTATGAGAAAACATGATTTCAATTTACTCTGTGTACTTATCGATATTAAACCACTGGATGACATTGATAGCGCTGTGGTAAGTGTATGTGACTGTCGTGCTAAGTGCCGGGTTTGAATCAAGTGGGACCAAATATTTGTGTCGTCCTCAAGTTTTTTTTCCGGAGTTTGGATGTTTTCTATTGTTATACTATACGTATTTCTAAAAATACACGTATTCATGAACATGTAGGTATGACTATCAGTTGTCTCGATGCTATAGCACAAACTTATAATAGCTTAGTTGGGCCTAGATGGCGCTATTAATATAACAATATTAACCATTTCAATTTTTGTTTCAGGTAAATCTTCAATGGTTCTTCAAACATCTAAAAGTACGGTGTAAAATGAAATAAGGTATGATTTGCGATAAAGTTTAAGAATCATTCATAGTACTAACGAGGGTCAAAGTATACCAATTGATTTTAAACAAAAACTTTCTCTATTTTCTAGACTTTTACCATAAAGAGGAAAAATTTGATTGTTTATTTGACTTTTTGCTTCGAATAGGTTCTAAAACTACGGGATCGATTCAAAAAATTCTTTTACTATTGGGAAGCTACACTTAACCCGGGTGACATAAGCTATATTTTATTCCCATATTTCCACGGAAACGGGAACAACGCGGGTGCAAACGCGTGTCGTCCGCTAGTTTAAGTATAAAGTTGCAATAAGCAGGTCACACTATTAAAATAACGACCGATGGAGCAACCGCGACTTGGTACACGTAGGGTAATACGTTGGGTCAGCCACGTGGATTAAAGACCCAGTAAAGGTAGTAGAAAGGAATAGTATCAGACGGCATCTTAGATCATCTAACCACAGGATGCGCCTTACTTAAGTATTGTTTTCTGCCATTGCACATGACCATTTGGTCTTTTGGCTTTATGAAAAGCCTGTACATCAGTACATCATTTTATATGATTAAACTAGTACATTACATTGTAGTTGACTGTACAATAACAATTAACACACAACAGCCATTACGCGTTTGTCGATAAATACATTTTTAAATGCAATGAAATTTTATATGTCTTTGTGTTTCCCCTTTCATTTGTATGAAAACTGGCAGAATATTTTTGTATGCGGTGGTTCGCAAAGGCTAGTCCCGTGTTATATGGTCTAAGGACGGCATCGATCAGTGGACAGTCATAAGCTGACTTAAGAGAGGTTAGGCCATACTTACCTTATACTGTGACCGGACGGATCGTTGCATCTTTTTTTCGAGGATGACTCCTCTTCGCCCTGAACGGTAGCACAGGGCGGAAATTCCATACAAATCATTCGCTTTCAATTCTGTCGCCTACATTAAAACACGTTGTGTTCGTACAGAGCTTGAACGTGTGTGTGACCATTAAAGCTAAGCAAACGTTCCCTCACCCTCCAACTATATGACAGCTGTGGCGGGGGTTGTGTGTGAAGCTTGCTCAGTGGGGGGCAGGGAGTGGAGTCTGTATGTAATACTACATAGATACAAATATCTTTACCGGTATATTAGTCAACAGGTGCACAACGCGTAGGTGCGGCTAACTTCACCCATTTAGTGAATATTGTCTGACTGTCACATATTGTTCTGATCTACACTAATATTCTATGATACCCAAATCAACATATTATCTCTCCAGTTAATAGAATGACATTTACATAAATCGTTATGTAAAGGTAACATCTGTATACAATATGCCTAAAGTCATACAACGTAGTGCCATCTTGTATAATCGTTTTGCCAATAATTTCAAGTCAATAATTCTAATAAAGTGTTTGTTTTGTTTCTAACCAATATTAGATTTAAACATAAGTTAGTAAGTGTAACTTGTTAGTCTTTCACGCTTTAATAGCTTAATAGATCTGGCTGTAATTTGTTACAGGGACAGGAATAGATATTAGGATTAATATAAGAGGACTTTTTACCCACGTAATAAGTTTTTAATCGGAAGCGGCAACCTAGAAACAGTTCGACTCGGGTGGAGTTTAGTACCATTTATTTGTACTATTGATATTTCAACACGGAAATAGGCTCACCATCTATTACTTGGGACATAAAACTATAATACTATGCCTCTGCCTATCCTTCGGAGTTAAATGCGTGACTATTTGTAATACACTCGAGAGCAATGAATCCGGGTCACTTAAAGAATCCTAAAAATCTCGGAAACTAAAAATGCTAGGTTAATGCAATAAATTGTATTTAATAGACAATGTAATACTCCTTAAATGAAGGTATTAAAACTTCTTAGTTATTGTAAAGTTATATCATAAAAAAATCAAATTTGAAAAAGGGCCACTTTCGAAGATGGAACTACGAAATTACAGCATTTGGTGTTGCTTTTGTTTGTAATCTGTCATTTATGTGGGTACATAAACCATGTTGATAGTGCTCTATATTCATTAATCAAGCTGAAATTATGTCGCTTACGTCTGAAGAATGCACCAGAATACTTACAATGCTGGAAACCGGCCGGAGTCAGCGCGATACAGCCAGGACTGTCGGTGTGTCGCTGTCAACAGTACAAAGAGTTCTCCGACGTTACGAAGAAACTGGTTCTAACCTACGCAGACCAGGAACGGGCAGAACCAGGTGTACCACAGCACGAGAAGACCGATACTTGGTGAACACCATGCTTCGAAATCGCTTTCTCACAGGAACTGAACTCACCAATCAGTTTCGACGCCTCGGAGGAAGTAACCCAAGTGCATGGACAGTAAGACGTCGGCTTGCTGAATCTAACTTAAAACCCCTTAGACCTGCAAACGGCCCTAAACTGGAGCGTGGGCATCGTATTTCGAGACTAAGGTATGCCCAGAGCCACGTAAATTGGAGTATTGAAGATTGGTCAAAAGTTATGTTCTCCGACGAATCAAAATTTATGCTCTACAAGCACGATGGAAGACACAGAGTGTATCGAAGACCAGGGGAAAGATTCAAGCAAGCATGCATCGAAGAAAAAGTAGCCTACGGTGGTGGGTCTGTACTTGTGTGGGCCGGAATTTCTTCTGAAAGTCGCACAGAGCTGGTGATCATAGAAAACGGCTCTTTAACTAGCGTAAGATATGTGGAAGAAATCCTCAATGATCACGTTGGTCCATTTATGGTCAATTTAGGTGAGGATGCTATATTTATGCATGACAATGCCCGACCTCATACAGGTAGGATTGTGAATGACTCCCTTCAAGAGATGAACATTACTCGTATGGAGTGGCCAGCGCGCAGCCCGGATATCAACCCGATCGAGTATGCTTGGGACGAGCTAGGCAGATGCGTAAAACAACGAAACCCTCCCCCAATCACGCTTCGTGAGCTAAAAATTGCTCTCACAGAGGAATGGGAGAATATTCCCCAAAATCGTATAAGGAACTTGGTGTACAGCATGCCAAACCGCGTAAACGCAGTAATGGAAGCACGAGGAGGTAATACGAAGTATTAAAATTCAAGAAAATCGTAATAAAGTTCAAAAATTTCATGTTTCCTATTTTTGTTTTAAGGAGAGATCGGCAGTTTTTTCTTTATGTAATTTTGTGTTAATAAAATGTATGGTGACTCATATTTTTTTACTTTCATTTAATGAGTATTACATTGTCTATTAAATACAATTTATTGCATTAACCTATCATTTTTAGTTTCCGAGATTTTTAACATTCTTTAAGTGACCCGGATTCATTGCTCTCGAGTGTATTATAAATGAGAAAGATTTTTAAGGTGTTACTTGATCACGGTTTAACTCTAAAACGAATTTGCACAGACAGCTGTCACCCTTCTTTTTTTTTTTACGTATGCTATACTATACAGGCCTCCTACCGACTAAAGCCACACAATGACTTACAATACAACTGTCTACGACCGGGAGTCCCAGGTAAGCCCTCGAAAAGATGTTATCGACATTTTTTCCCGGAACAACTTGCTTTGGAATTAAAAAGTTATAGAGAGTACGAAAGAGTAGGTATAAGTACGAAAAATTATCACTACAAAATAATAGTTGCATGTTTTCATAATAAAATTGCATTAGAAACTAATCTTTTGTCATACTTTATAAATAACTAATTTTACTTTTGGAGTTATCCGCAATCTTTGCGATTTTACTGCAATTTTATTACGCATTTTATATTTATACCCAGGAAAAATATAGGGATAAGTTGGAAACTGCGTTTGATGTAAGAATTTAATGATGTGGAGATTATTACTTCAATACAAGTTAATGTGGGATATAGGTAGGGGGGAAACTTCACGACGTAGGCGTAGCCGGGGTTATTGGTTACTTTATTATAATGTTTGTTTACAATGTTGTCCTGTAGGTGATTAAATATCTTTTTAGAGTTCCTTATGTGCCTTCTGTTTTTCGGGCTTTCATAAAATGTGATAGTTGGATATTCAAATGATGAATATTCAAAATTTTAATGATAGTTCGCAAATGCGCAAATGGTCAAAACAGCAGAATGTCAAATGCGCACATAGTAAAAGGCGCAGATTGTCAAAAGCGCACATAGTCAAAAGCGCACAACGTCAAAAATCCTACGTACATAAACTGTAGTCTACATTCTTTAAATTACGTGAGACCTTAACCATCTGCTAGTAAGCAGACAGGCAAGAATGCATGTAAACAGCACGCAAGGGACATGCATACAGGCATTTATTGGCTTTCCGCTATTACGTGACGACGAGTTGAGAGTGACCTGACATGCTTGTTATTGCAATCGAGGAATGTCCTTCTTCCACGCTTTTAACTGGTAAATCAAACCAATCGTTGGCCGCTGCCGCGGCACGCTCGCTTGCCTCGCTCGGCTCGTGCACAGGGGTCATAGTTTTGACTTAATCTAACCTGATTGAATCTTCTTTTACTTTTGTCACTACGGGTAAGTTTGACTATAATAATATACGCTTTTGACAAGCAGCGCCTTTGACTATGTGCGCTTTTAACATTCTGCTCTTTTGACAATTTGCGGTCGTTTGTTGCCGCTATAACAACAAATTATACTTAAATCAGAAAAAAAGGAAGGTTCCCATACAAGAAACGTAATTTTAGTCGGGCTTTGGTAAAGAACCCTCTGTGCTGATATCCGAATCGCACTTGGCCGATTTTTTGTATTTACACCATGATGTAACCACCATTAAGAAACTATCATCTAAAACAAGTTAAAGAATTTCAATTACGATTAAAGCGTTGCCAACTATTTTGTAAGATGACCAAATCCCGATTATTATTTGATGGTCTACCTCGGCATTCAATGGGTTAAGGTTTTTTGCAAGATATGAAGACGACCTGGCAAAGGTCGCAGGGAGGAACTTGACAATTAAATTTTTAACCTAGGGCACGGAACCGTAAAACACTTCCATATTTGCCGATCATACTTATTATTTGTCACGACTAGGGATTGAATCCGAGACCTCGGCGGTGACATACACTAGTGAAAAAGATAAATCAAAAGTCAAACAGACTGAAAGTTACAAACGATGTTTTCCAGATCTCAAAAACAAATTCAGGGGTTTTTAATGTAATATCGTGGCTTAGAATTACTGAACAACGTTATGAATTTAATAGCGGTAGGTATTTACAGATTTCAGACATTGTGTAGGGTCGTTGTTCCTTTTATTGAGGTTAGTGGCTATATAAATTAGTATTTGTGGACAATCTCACACAACATCATCTAGCCCAAATTAAGCTAATATAAAGCTTGTGCTATTTAATCAGGCTTTGTATTTCCGAACAATTTCTAGCGTACTTTTTCTTTCCTTTTATTTGCTTTCCAAGTTATCGACGCCTGCATGTTTACTCTCACAGTCCATGAGAATTCTGACAGTGGACCTCAAGTTCAGAAGCAGTTTTTAAAAAGGTATTGCCTATGTTTGGTCCTAAGGTGGTGTGTGAGTACAGCATACCGCCCTTTACCATACTTTATACAAGTTTGCAACACTGTCAAAGTACCATGTTGTAATGCAGCTGCATTGTTAAGTCTGAGGTACGGAAACGCTCTTAAATAGACGTGCCACAAATCTTAGTAAATAGGGTTCCGTTTTTACCTTCTGGATAAGAAAACCTAAAAAGTGACATTGCTCATTGAATATCAATAAAAATGTGTTAAGAAAAGTGACATCGTTCAATGCAATTCCCTTCATTGGACATTGGCCGTGGTCTCCCACGGGAGCCCTGTCCTATTAACGCGTAACACAGTTTGTGTAGCCGCTCGCCTGTTTGTTGATTGAGTCTCGTTTAATTCAATCCACAGGTCTCTGCTGACGACAAAGTCAATGTGGGATTGATAATAAACTGGCGTTTTATCGTATAATTATTCTTATGTTTCTGATGTACACAAACAAACGAAATTAGCATTTTTTATAATACGAAGACGGCAGACAATCTTACCGCCCAGCTGATAGAATGTTACCGTAACTTATGAACATTTTTAATACCAAAGGCACTACACTCGCGCTGCTGACCCTGCAAGAACCATCTAATTTAAAAATAAGAAATTCAGGGGTTATAACATTTCAATGTAAAAATTGGGGCTTGTGAGTACAACCACATTTTCGTTTTCACTCTTTTTGTACAAACGGAATAATTGGGAACTCTGGGGATATCCCTCCGAGGACTTACCCGGGGCGTAGCGTAAGTAGTACGGGAATAGTAGGTAGTAGTGAATATGCGTTTTTTAGTCGGTAAGAGTCTGTCATAGCATTCACGGCGGATTATCCACACGTTAAAAAAAGGGCTCTATTTACAAAGCCCTCGCTTTTATAATAACAAATTTGACAACAGTTTGATCTTCAGAGGGTAACAAAAAAATATTTTCATAATTCATCACGTAATTCCGTTTCCCGCTTTGTGTACAAACAAAATCAAAGTAAAACCCATTACGGGAAGCTTTCAGAAGTTTCTCACAAACACTGTAACATCACAAAGGGATGTTTTGACGAGTCAGTTGCCTAAATCAGCTTTTCATGTTTCAAATTAAGTGAAATACTGGATTTTTACTTAAGGTATTTATGTTTTCGGTGTTCTCCCCTTAAATGTTCTCTTTCTCAATTGTGTTTTCACCTGACCTAGCCACGCCTCATAGCCAATAGTAACCAAAACTTTGAAAGTCAAACAGTGACTTATCAGTCCTAACAAAAATATAGCCTTTCTAACGAGCAGAAACACAACTGTAGCTAGTGGTTGTAATAACTAAAGAACTATGTCAGTAAAATAGATCGACACTAAACTGAATCGAGCGAAAATTGTTACGAGAATGAGGCCCTTAAATATTTAAATATTTTGCATGATCCGTCGCAGCCTCCGGGAGCACAAGATATTTATAAAGATTATTGGTTCTGATTTAATTTGAAGGCTTTTGTTGGCTGCAAGATATTTGGGATAAATCTGGGATGAAGATACTCGTGGGAAGGCTTGTTCATTTAATATTCTTTGTCAAATCCATATTGTAAAGGTTTCTGAATATTCGAGAGTGATTACATTTCAATTTATCTTGGCTTGGATTTCATTTCATTTATCAACCGCTTTATTGACTACCTACCTAGGTATATTGTTGAAGTTGTTCATGTGGACCATTACATGTGTACAGATTAAAAGATTGGATGAAAGAAGCAGACAGAGACATACTAAGTGCCAACAGTTTGTCAGTTATCAATAGCCTTTTTTTTTTTTGTTTAACGTGAGGGAAAATCCTCATGGATGTTATGCCGGACTCCTACCGACTAAAAAACCTCACGTAACGCCCAACAGCCTATGGTTGGGAGCCCCGGGTAAGCCCTCGGAAGGATGTCCCAGGACTTATCAATAGCCTTGTTAATACTCCCAAAACTCCATAATAATAAAATTATCTATACCAATATTATAAAGAGGAAAGATTTGATTGTTTGTTTGCATCGAATAGGCTCCGAAACTAATAGACTGATTTAAAAAACTCTTTTACTGTTATGAAGCCACACTCTTTGCGGCGAACATAGGCTATATTTTATTCCCGTATTCTCCCGGGAACGGGAACTACGTGGGTGAAACTGCGTGACGTCCGCTAGTTCTATGTAAAGTGAAATAACAGAAGACATCTTGTGTAAAAGGCACTTGAACCCGTAACCTTTACCTAAACTAGAACAATACTCTTTTATCTGGACTACTGAACCTTATTAACGCCGCTGATAAATGGTTAGGGTCATCTATCAATCTGCTTTCCAACTGTAGTCCATTATAATCAGTAAATGTTTCCAATTTCATTTCTGAAATAAATTAATCCCTACTAATAGGTATTATAAATACGAAAGTAACTCTGTCTGTCTGTCGGTGTGTCTATCTGTCTGTTACGCTTTGACGCCTCAACCGCGGAAACGATTTTGTTAAAATTTGACATAGTTTGAGTCCAAGGGAAGGACATAGGCTGCTTTCTAACTGACTGCTCAAAGGAGGAGGCATTAGGGTAATGATTTTACGCGATACGACTTCTACGCGGTCGAAGCCGCGGGCAACAGCAAGTATTTTTATTATTATCTACTAATACGGACCGACGACCTGAAGCCGGCGCAGGACGTTGTGATGTGGCGTAAATTGGGAGAGGATACGTCCTGCAATGGACTGCCATAGGCGGATTTGATTGAATGTATGGACTTTGATCTTTGCTTCTAAAAGAAACTAAATGGGCGAAAAATAAGACAAAGATTTAAATATAATCTTCTTTAACTAAGCTTCTAATTAACGTAATAATCAAGGGACTAAAATAACTTTAATGAAAAGTAAATAATTCAGTTAACCTTTTCAACGTCGGCAAAGTTATGAAAAATTGAGTTCGTTAATTAAAAATTCAGGAATAACCGGTTCTATTTATTGAGTTAATGGATTTCACTAATACATCTAAATTAATACTACATAGGGCCGGTTCATTTTCGGCTTATGCAAAGATTAGACAGCCTTTTCAAAATATTTTTTCTTTTCGTAATTATAATAGCAATTTGACAGACTATACTAATATTATAAATAGGAAAGATTAGTTATTATTGTTTTATTATTGTTTGTTTGCATGGAATAGGCTGCGAATCCAATCTGAACAATTCTTTCACTGTAGGAAAGCCACACTATCCCTGAGTGACAAAGGCTATATTTTATTCGTATACATCGTGCGTATACGTAGCTCCCACTCCCACAATGTGAGCTACGCGGGTTTAGCTAGACATTTTGAGTCTAGCCTACTTCCACAGTTCACTATACTATTTGACAGTGGCCCTCAAGTGGGCTGCCCTGTGATGTACCTCTTCACGCTCCTATTATAGAACCTGGGATTTCTCGTGTTTGACAAAGAAACGACAATTATTTGAATCGCACGGTTTTAGCGAAGATTTTCTCCACTGGATGATTAAGTGTGTGCCTTGGCAGGAGTTGTTCGGATTCAAAAAGGAGACCACCATTACCCTGTATTTCTTCAGAAGCGGCTTCCAGCCACTTAAGTTCTGCGCAAAATTGCAACATTTCATCAATATTAGTATTAAATTTAGCGGGATATTTACCATGTATTGTTGTGAGTTTCCGATATTTCGGCGCTGTTACAAGCACCATGATCACGGAGGAACTGAAGTACTGGCGGTTGAAAGCGAAAGTCTCAGCACATATATCGATCTACCCTCCTTCGCAGTCGTTTATTACGCGTTACACCACTCACTTTCGATTTCACTAACTCGACTACGTTCACGACACACAATGCTCACAGTATTTACTCGTGGTTATGTTTGGAACTGTTTCTGGTTATTTAGACACAAACGGACCACTGGATGCCAGACGCTCGGCAACTGAAACCCATCCTCACGATTGAAATTCTTGAACTTTTTAATTTCAATAGCTTCTCTAACCATTCTCGGTATGTAGTGACGTTCAGTTGAGAGCATCTTAGGGTTATGTAACTGAATCCAGTGGTCTGTGCTGGACTCCAACAGGTGTTCAGCGACTGCAGACTTCTGTGGTTCGTTGTTTTTGACTGCCCTAATATGTTCTTTGATTTGGCACGTAACAGTTCGCTTTGTTTGGCCTATATACGAACTGCCACAACTACAGTCAATTTTGTACACTCCCGGCTTGTCTAGTGGAAAACTGTCCTTAGGTGTACGTAGGCACTGCGACAGCCCTCTTAAAAGGAGTGAAGATAGTTTTTACTGAAACCTTTTTTAGGATGTTTGCGACCTTATCTGTCACTCCTTTGATGTAAGGTAAAAAGGCTGGATGTCTTTCCACTTTATAGTCCACAGGCTTATTCGAGCGTCTCGGTGGTCGGATCCGTCCACTGTACCCATTTTTATGTAGAACGCCGCTTAAATGATTTAGCTCCGCTTCCAAATGCTCCTCGTCACATAAACTATATGCGCGGTCAGTAAGCGACGTCACTACCGAGTTCAACTGGCGCGGGTGATGATGCGAGTCGGCATTTAGGTATCAGTCAGTGTGAGTAGGTTTTCTGTACACGGAGTGACTCAACGAACCGTCCGGTCGAACACTGATTTGCACGTCAAGGAAGGCAAGGGATCTTTCTTTTTCCATTTCGTACGTGAAGCTTATACTGCGATGAATGTTGTTAAACTGCGTTAGTAACTGTTGTACAACATTTTCGCTACCCTCCAGTACACAAAAAATGTCATCTACATACTGTTTCCAGATTTTAATGCTTGGGGTATTAGCTGTGGCTAAGGCTTCAAAATGCTCCATCCAAATGTTAGCTACAACTGGAGCTACTGGACTGCCCATTGCTACTCCATCTATCTGTAGGTAGTACTCATTTCTATAAACCAAATAATTTGTGTCCAAACAATGCTGTACAAGGTTAGCATATTCCATCGCAATACCGTTCTCTGTAATTTTGCGTTTTATGACGTCCATACAGTCAGTAATGGGAACATTTGTGAATAGTGACTCAACATCGAAACTGACCATCACTTCCTGTTCGTTTAGGGTGGTTTGTCGCAAAATTTGTACGAAATGCCTCGAGTCCTTCACAGATGATGTTGTTCTCCCTACTAAAGGTTGTAAGATGCTAGCCACATGTTTGGCCAGTTCATATGTTGGTGAGTCAATTTGACTCACTATGGGCTGTAAAGGTGTGTTTGGCTTATGAACTTTTGGTAGACCATATAGTTTGGGAAGTTGAAGGTTTCTCGGTCGCAGCAGATGTGTCGCTGTCTCTTCACCAATTGCATGTTTGTACTCCTTTATTAATTTAAATTAGTAACACTAGGTACAAAATAGACAAAATTCAGTGTCAGCTTTTCAACAGCAGTGTCTTCGGGTTGTAATATGTTTATGTTGAATCCGCGATATATTATGTGTTTAACATGCTTCTTGGATTTTCATTATAACCGCTTAGCTTAAGGTAGAATAATGTAGTGCCTTTTTATAATCTTGGGTAGAATCATGGTTCTTAAGATATGAAATTCACTCTGTGGTCTTGCAGGTTAACCTAACATGTTTATTGTGAAGAATTCAATTTTTCATTCAGGAATTCAGGATTGACAGCTTGTGGTATTTTGATTTATAAGTCCGGGCTGCCAGTTAGAAGGTGATCGTGGAGCCAAGTTTTACAATACGCCTGAACCCCATGATTCTATTATTATTTAGTTAATCTCGGTGACACAATGGTTATGTGTGCAATTGTCGTTCGAAAGCCTTGAGTTGAACAAAATGTTTGGGTAATCTGCAAAATTTTTGTATCGTTGTTTGTTTGTTTCCTATAACGCAATATGTATCTTTCTTCATAATCTTATGCCTTTTGTCTCAGAGGCAAAGATGTGTTTTTATCCAAACTATATTTTCATTGTTGATGATAAGCTTATTTAGCAATACATCTTCCTTGTCCCAAGCCGTAGATTGTAATTTCGTACCGAAAAGTACATTCGCAAAAATAACTGCTGCTTGCAAGAAATATACCCAATTTCCTGCAAAAAATATAAGCATTCATTTATAAAATGGGAAGCGTTACATTGCTTATGCCGACGTATTACTGAAACTGTTTGAAACTTAGTAGTGACAGTTTTAATTATAGCTTGATGAGGGTATGTAGGTTATGTAAATTCTAGGCTTTGAAACCCTAAACGTAAACAAGGATTGTATTTAGAACAAGTAAAATGTTTTTTTTTCTTTATTTATTTAGGTTACAAAGTAACACTTATGAACGTCAAAATTTTTGCTTCTACATTTACATTTACTGCCAGATTCGCAATGCAATAGGTAGAGCCTGTGAGGATGAACCTGGCAAGAAAACTCACGGCCACTCTTTTCAAATAGTCTTAGTACATTCGTTTGTCATGCAATAAAGATTAACAATTTTGTCTATACAAACAACATTTTCAATCGCGCCTAATTAAGTGAGGAGCAAGCAACTCATGTCCATGTCTCTGTATCATTAAAATAGTCATCAATTTTTTTATTTATTTATTTATGTACTTACACACAAGAAATATAAGAAGTATGACAAAAAGAAAGATAGGTACAATGGTACTGCTTATTTCTATAAGAAATATCTCCCAGTAGACCATCCAAAGGAGAACATGAAGAAGGAAAAAGAAAATTCGAGTGTTCCGGCGAAGACGGACAGGGAGCCACTTGAGTTATTTGCGAAAATGGGAAACGTGATCATACTTTCTAAGATTGAATATAAAGCGTATACATAAATTTTGCAACCTCTCAAGTTTATCTAGAAGCTCCTCGGTGGCGTCTAAATAGCAAGCATCAGCGTAGTCAATAATGAGTTTTATAAGAGTTTGTGCAAGATTGATTTTCGTCCTCAGTGGCAAGAAGCTCTGGAGGCATCGCAACGAGTGAAAAGGAAATGAACCTTCTTGCTGACATCGTTAATGTGGGCACGCCAAGATAGCGTGGCATCCATAATTACACCCAGGTTCTTAACAGAGTCTGAATATGGAATGTGGACACCAGCCAATAGCACCGGACTTAGTTCCCACACCGGTAGTCCGTCACATTGGTATTTACTACCAATGACGATAGCCTGCGACTTGGAAGGGTTGATGAGTAATCCGACCGACCTGGCCCAGTCACTTAATTTATCCAAATCCCGGTTCATAGATGATATACCAGTAGGTGCATCATTAGCCGTAAAATGGCGATACAGCTGCAAGTCATCCGCATAGAGATGGAAGTTACTGGAAATGTGACTGGTAGCAGAGTTGATAAAGATAGAAAAGAGAAGAGGAGATAAAACGCCGCCCTGAGGAACGCCTGCAGATAGTTCGCACCAATCAGAGGATGTCTGGCCGATACGAACACACTGAGTGCGACCCCGAAGGTAAGAGTCAAACCAGGATATGGCGGAGGAAGAGACATTTATAGATCTTAAAGTACCAAGTAGTACATCAAAGTCGACAGAAGTGAAGGCACTACTAAAATCATGGAGAACTAAAAGTGTTAGTTGTTTTCGCTCCATAGCCCATCGGATGTCATCTGTCACTTTAATAAGCGCAGTGACAGTGCTATGTCCAGCGCGAAATCCTGACTGAAAGGGGCTGAGGGAGTCAGAAGACGATAGAAAGACTGAGAGCTGCCGATGAACAATATGCTCAAGGACTTTGGAGAGAAACGGAAGTATAGAAATAGGTCGGTAATCAGTCAGTAAGCAGGGGTTAGTTGTTTTAGGTAGAGGCACAACGTACGCTGACTTCCAAACCTTAGGAAACGAACCAGAGAATAACGAGAAATTAAAGATATGAGTAATGACCGGAAGTATGATAGGGAGAATAGGGAGGATCACCCTTGAGCAGATACTATCGCAACCCGAAGCTGTTGAAGTAATGGACAGAAGAGATCTCCTAACGTCGGAGTCGGAGACAGAGACGAACTGAAAAGGAGAGGTCCGGTGCACAGGCCCATCCAAAAGTCTGAGCAAGGTAGCCCTCTTTACGTCTGCATCCAAGGAGACCGGCGGTTGAGAGAAGTGCTTATTTAGAGCAGTTGTGTCGATGTCCTTGGAGTCAGAAACTGGAGATTTGCCTATGCCCACAGACCTAAGAAATCTCCAGGTGTCAGCCGAACTCCGACCGTTAAGAGAATCGTAGAAGTGGCGTTTTCTTGCATCTCTACACATCCGACTGCAGCGGTTCCTCAGAGACTTAAAAGCTACAAAATTTTGTTCTGAAGGGCTATTCCTAAATCGCCTCCTAGCTCTATCTCTATGAGCCATTAGGTTTTTTATAGAATCGTTCAACCAGGGAGCTGGGTAATGTTTGATTCGGACACGTTTAACCGGGGCATGCGGGGTCGAATAACTCAACAACTGTAGTGTTGAATATGTTGACCATTTCATTGACGTTAGCGGAGTTAAACACCAACGACCAGTCAGCAGAGCCGGCATCTCTTTGCAATGCCTCCAGATTCATACCCCTGAAATTACGAAGGAAACAGATTTGTTGCTTACGTTTAGGGGGACGAACACGATAAGAGAATAGTATAGTATGCCCTTTTTAAAAGATGTGTCTTGATTTCCCTTTTGAATCTATATAAAGGAAGGTTCATAATATTTAAAGGGATTTTATTGAATAGGCGTACACCAAGTCCTTCGAATGAGTCCGTGTACCTTATGTTATCGAAAAACCTTTCCAATCAATTTATGCTTATTTCTAGTATTTATTGAATGTACGTCACTGTTCTTAAGATATAGATGTATGTTCTTTTTAACAGACATGATGTTTTCAAATATGTATTGCGATGCAACCGTTAAAATTCCTATTTCTTTAAATTTCTCTTTAAGCGATTCTCGAGCATTTCATTTATAAATTGCACGTATAGCTCTTTTCTGGAGTACAAAAAATATTTGTATATCTGCTGCCTTGCCCCACAGCAAAATGCCGTAAGACATGACGCTATGAAAATAACTAAAATAAACCAGCCTGGCTGTTTGGACATCAGTGAGCTGTCTGATCTTGGTAACGGCAAAAGCCGCCGAACTGAGTTTTGCTGCTAGACACGATATTTGGGCAGTCCACTGTAATTTACTATCTAAAGTGATCCCCAAGAATACGGTTGACTCTACAAGATAAAGGGTGTCACTGTTCAATGTTATGGGTGAATTTCAACATCTATGAATTTTTACCTAATTTTGGTGTTTTTTTTTGTTACTCTATATGTAGATAATATTATTCTATAATTAGAAAGAAATACGTATAATAGTTGCATGAAAGCTAGAAAAGTCTAATTAAACCCGAAAATGACATTAATATTATCGACACCTAAATTGTCAATACACCAAAATTGGTATTTTAACACCAAAATTAGATATAGGAACAAAAAAATTTGTAGACAATAAAAATACCTTTTAACATAAGATTTTTTTTATTTAATGACACATTATATGTAATATAGATTTTTTTATATATTTAGCTTGCCAAAATGATGCAGCCGCCGCCTGATGGAAAGCCACAGCGACATCTAGCGATTGGGGGACACTGTCCCAGTCTGTAGGACTATAGAAAGCGGCCCTCAACTTGGCGGAACTATGATGTGCCTCTTCACGCTCCGCTTGAAGAACCCAGGATTGTAAGAGGAGGGAAACACGTGCGCTGGCAGGTCGTTCCAGATTTTTATGGTTCGACAGAGAAACGATCTTTTAAATCGTTCAGTTCTAGCAAAGATTCTCTGGGTCATTATCAGGCGGCTCATTATTTGGTTGACTTCGGTGTACAATTTTTTTTCTTCAACTAAGGTTTTACTTACATGAAATATCAAATCTAGTGTTAATTTAAAACATTTCAGTAGTTGAGGGAACTGTATAGACTGAATGGTTTTGAAGGGATTTCACTTTTTTATAATGGTGTCCACCGAAATCAAAATGGATCGAAATCATTATGGATCACACAGATATTTGACTCTGGTGGGAATCGAACCCAAGACCTCGTTATTCGCAGTCGTACATTTTTACCTCCAGACCAACGAGGCAGATGAAAAATGCAAATAAATAAATTATTGATTGATTTCGGTGCTTTTAAATATTGATCTCCGTGCAAGTATTTCCACTAAAAAACACCGGAATCAAGGGCACTGAAATCAAAATATTTAGCAAAATCCTATATATTTTTACAAGTAATCTGTATTATGAATACTTATGTTTTTTACTGAAATCTTATACATAAAAGACACACTTTTAATATAGCTTTACATCATTTGTTCAAATAATTGAAGATAAAATGGATGCACCGAAATCAATTTTAGGTATATACCAAGCCACCGAAAATGATTACGAACCTTAACAAAACAGTGGGGCGATGACACACCGACGTCTAGTCCTTACCACCGGTGCGGTGTAACTGACAGTTTGTATAACTCGAACTACTATTCTTGCAGTCGCTAGAGATACAGAGTAATGAACGAATCGGTGCGCGCCACTGAAGTCAATTCTGAACGTCGGACGTAAAGACAACCAGTTGTAACTTGTCTAGTAATGCCGATAATGGCTTAGTAATGTTATAAATAGAGTAAATAGTTATCAAGTTATTTGTGAATATATGCACATATAACACCTATATTGGAGAAAAAAAGATAAAAAATAATTTTCGCTGCAATACGGGACCGGACGCGACACCGAGGTCAATATTTTCGTAGTTTTAATTTTTTTAAACTAACTTTTACGTAATTAATCTAAAAAACCCACAGGCCCCCCCTACTATTTTTGACCGTACAATTTGTAGAAAAAAAATCATATTGAAAAGTAAACTACAGGTATTGGTTTTTGACGCGGACTCGCCGATTTGAGCCGGCTGAGAATGACCGCTCTCCACTGTGTGAGAGTGGCACCTCTATCCAGCACGCGTTGTTCGGGATCAGAATGGAGAGGGTGGGAGTAGGTTGAAGAGTTCTTCAGAACACTCACCGTGATAGATACGGTAGAAAGCAGCCAAAGATGCAATAGTTCTTCGCTGTGCCAATGGCTCCAGACTTTCCGTTACCTCAGGGCAGTTTATAATGCGAATAGCTCGCCGCTGCATAGAGTCCAGCGCGTCAAGCAAGTACCTCGCGGAGTTCTCCCAAAGGTGAGAGCAGTATTCGACGCAAGGACGTATTCTGCGTTTTGTACAGCAGACACCTCTGGTTTGGCGTAAAGAACCGTTTTACCTTGTTTAGGACTCCTAGTTTTCTCGAGGCTAGCCCAATACATCGCTCAATATGGTATTTGTGAATGAGCTCGGGCCGGACGTCTATGCCAAGGATGTCCAGATTATCTCCAAGTGGAATCGTCGTATTCTGAAGAGAGGGTAAGGGTGGGAAAGGATTTTTTAGCTGTAAACGCACACGCCTGTGTTTTACGGGCATTGAACTCGAACAGATTCGAGGATGCCCATTGTGAAATGCGGTCCAGGGCGCATGCCATACTCTATCGAAGGCTTTAGCGATATCGAGGCTTATAGCCAACGACTCACCCTGCCTCTCCATAGCCACACCCCAAACATGCGTCACGTATGCCAGGAAGTCACCCGTAGATCGTTTTGGCCTAAAGCCATATTGTCGATCATTGAGTAGCGAGTGATCCTAGAGTTAGCGCATGAGTCGTTTGTTGATGATCAGCTCAAATATTTTACAAATGATCGAGGTGACGGCTATAGAGCGATAGTTGGCAGGGTCCGACCGATCCCCTTTCTTGGGGATCGGCTGTACGTTCGCCACCCTCCAAGCCTCCGGCACTTCCCCTGAAGAGTAGGAGAGGCGATACAGGCGCGTTAATGCTGGAGCCAATTCGGCCGTACATTTTTTCAGCACCACCGCCGGAATGCCGTCAGGACCACTGGCTTTCCGCGTGTTGAGTGACCGCAGCACCGCCCGCACATCACACTGCTGGATGACAATTTGTGGCATTGTGTAACCACAATCGGCGATGGTGGGGGGGCTGCATGCCACAGTCGTCGACCCGGGAATTGGCCGCAAAGAGGTTAACTAGCAGGTCGCCTTTCTCTTGGGCCTTGTGAGCCAGTGATCCATCGGGGTAACGCAGCGGTGGCAGCGAGGGTTGGCAGAAGTTAGCATGCACAGCTTTGGCCAGCTCTCAATAGCCACGGCTACCCGTGGGGTGTGAGGCTAGCTCCCGACCCAGCCGTGCGACGCGCTGGGCATCCGCTCTCTTGAAGGCGCTCTCGCTGGCTCTAGTGGCTCTGTTATACACTGCCATGAGGTGTGCCACGTTCGGGTTCCGCATTGCCCGAGCCTTGACCCAAGCGCGAAACGCCATCTGATTTTTCTGAACAGCCTCGGCGCATTCACTCCCGAACCAGGGACGAGCTTTGCGGATGCTGGCGACATCAGTGTATGGAATGTAGTATTCCATACCTAAACTGATGTCACCAACTACGGCAGATGCGCTCTCCGATGAAGCCTCACCTGCAAAGCAGCGCTGACTCCACGGGATAGACGCAAAGTAGTCGCAGAGACCGTCCCAGTCTGCTGACGAGTAGAGCCATAACCGCCGCTTCATCTCAACTGCACGCGCAGGAGATGATACTTGCCTGCAGGCATGCAAGTATCAGGGCTTTGCGGCTGAATGCTTGTTAGTTGTGTCCTTTTTTTCCTTTCGTAGTATGCATTAAAATTAATCCGATTCCGTTTTTGATGAGCTCTGCGAGCACGTGGTGGCATTTCACTCAAAGGTACGATTTTTCCTTCTGCTTTTTTTCGGTGATATCTTGCTCTTCCTTTTCTTCGTAATTCCTCTAGTTTCTCTGGATCTTTCTTAATTTTTTCTTTTCTCTTCCTCTCGGCATTTCTTTTATTCTCTAAACGCTCGGCTTGAGATAATTTTGATGTTTTCTTTGGCATGCTGGAATGGAAGGAATACTACTAATATACCTACTTAAAAGCTCACACCTAGTATAATTTTCATTCAATTAATGTGGAAAAAAATATTCTCAGAGCACGAAGTAAGAGTATCTCACATTGTTGATAATATTTTTTTATTAGTTCATAATGAAATGAAGGTGCTATCTTAGGATGGCGTCACTCTTAATACGTACTGTGGAGTCAAAACTTAACGTTCGGCAGCGGTAGATGCACCGGAACAGTATTCCGGTAGACATAGGTTCCAATCCTGTTTCGAGCATAAATTCTTTATCCATATTAATTTAATGAAAATAAACATAGAATTTCTAAAATTACCCCAGAAACTATAAATCTAATTTTGGTGTAACTAAGCAACTTTGGTGATTAGTCAAACACCACCAAAATCACCAAAATTAGACCACCAAAATTAGAAATGTGTCAAATAAGTTAATTTGACAAAATACTATTCAGAATTTTATAATAAAATTACTATTATTTTAAACAAGTACCGAACCCTTACGCTATACATTAGGTATTTAAACAAATAACGAGCTTAAAACGTTTTAAATTATCTACACAAAAATTACTGAAATGGTGTCCGAGGGCTTACGAGAGTTTTACTTACGTTTTTAGCGGGAAGTCGGAGCAAGCTGGCACGAAACTGGCACTGCTGCGTGACAGCACAGGACTCAATGATTCAAAAGATGGTAATAGCGTCCCGGTACCTATTTTCAGTACGATTCACGGAATGATTTTATTATTGACACCAAAATTTTAAACTTATCGCGGACGGACCTTATACATTTTTTATAAGATCAAATAAAGCACTAAATAATCGAATTAAATAGTCAAGAGGTGGAAAAGCTAATACAGAATTAAAATGAAATTAGGTATATCTAGTAAACTGACGGTGTGTTGATTGGGATGTGATTTTTCTTTATAAAACAGGTTGTGGACGAGCCACCAAAATTATATTTTATATAGAAAATCCTTTTTTAATAATAATTAAAATAATATCTTATAACTTATTGTGTATGACTTTATTAAGGTAATTAATTGCTTTCTTACACAAAAAAAAGATTTATCGTATCTGAACTTTATGGTATGATTTTCAGTGGCGCCGCCTCATTTTTACGTTTGAGAAATTCACCCTTATATTTGTTTCATAATTTTTGACATTGGGCATGGTAAATCTAATACATTTTGTCTTTTTAGCGTTCAATAGCAGATTGTGTTTTTGGTTGTTAGATTTGTTATTGGTGGTTTTATTAAGTGTAAACAGACTTTCTGAGTAGAGTAGTGGAAGTGTTGCGACTGACATTCTTAAGTCACGGGTCTAAGTCCCCGATCGAAATATTGTTTGTGTTTGTAAAGCATGTACGTAATTAGAAATATAGAAGTATATATTTATGGGTGGTTTAAGTCCCATAATACATGCTTATAATAGCTCCATTGGGAATAGATGGAGCTATGTTAAAATGTTTACCAAATTTTGAGACAAATTTTACATCTAGTGATTTGGGGCCACTCTCGCAGTCCGTACGACTTCTGGTAGTAGTCCTTAAGTTGGCGGCCTCGTGATGTGCCTCTTCACGCTCCGCTTGCAGTACCTACCCGGGATTGTAATTTTTAGCAAAACAAATCTCAGTTCTGACGAAGATTCTTTCCACTGTGTAGGAGTGGCACCTCTTGTCTAGCACGCGTTGTTCAGGATCGAAAAGGAGAGGATCATGATGGATCACATAGTTTTTTTCCTGTGGACCATAGACCATGGAAAGGGGGCCAAAATGTGGCAAAAGACATCTCACCAGTTTGGCTTCCAATGTGATTTCACTGTGTTTACTACAAAGAAAATGAAATGATTAAATACGTGAACGTAAAAGTATTCGTTAAAATGTAGGAACATACTCGAGTACTTACATTTGCATATAACATAGTGGTCCTATTAAGTTGTGTACGAATATAAAATTCACAGCAATTCTCAATGGAAGCGTGTTACATTAAAGGCCGCGTGGGTCAGATTTTGAGTTTTTTGAAACAATCCTAGTCAAAAAGTAAAGGGTTTTTAAATCTGAAAAATATATATATATAATAGTTAAGGATATAAGCTAAACATATTCCGAGCCCGTTACACGATCCAATAAATTTCACTAGATAGAAAAAAATCCCAAAGTTGACTCTCTCAGAAAAGTTTTTTCAATACTGTGGCTAAACTGTTAACATTTTATATATTTTTTTTGCACTCAATTAAAGGTATTAAGTTTTTATACACATTTTCCGAGCGTTTTTCTATAAACAACTATTTACATAGTTATCATGTACGAATATCTACCAAACGCAATAGAATTGCGCCGCTGACGGCCGATCAGTCTCGCCCTGGCGCTTGTGGAGGCAGGACCTGTGTCAGTTTTTTTCGCAACTATTTCGTAATTATTATGCCAAATTACGTTGAAATCGCGCCACTGTATAAAAATATCAGTAATGGGCAAAATGTAATTAGATTAACCGTTACAAATACATACGCGACTCATGGTAAAAATGTGGTGATCTTTTACTTTTTAAGTGTTTTCACGACATGGTAACCAGCTACCTAATGCATTAAAATGTCTACGAATTACATGATAATTTCGCAATCCAACATGGCGGCCACGCCGTAATCACAAAATTTCATGATGGGTATCGTTTAAGGGGTTTTTTGGTATGCTGAGTACGAAGTACGTGATAATTTTGCAATCCAATATGGCCGCCGCGCCGTAATTACAAAATTTCATGATGGGTATCGTTTGAGGGGTTTTTTGGTATGCTGAGTACGAATCACGTGATAATTTTGCAATCGAATAGAGCCGCCGCGCCGTTATCACAAAATTTCATGATAGGTATCGTTTAAGGGGTTTTTTGGTATGCTGAGTACGAATCGCGTACTAATTTTGCAATACAAGATGGCCGCTGCGCCGTAATCACAAAATTTAATGATGGGTATCGTTTAAGGGGTTTTTTGGTATGCTGAGTACGAATCACGTGATAATTTTGAAATCCAATATGGCCGCCGTGCCATAATCACAAAATTTCATGATGGGTATCGTTTAAGGGGTTTTTTGGTAAGCTGAGTACGAATCACGTGATAATTTTGCAATCCAATATGCCCGTCGCGCCGTAATCACAAAACTTTATGATTGGTATCGTAAATGGTAGTATCGTAAGTATGGTAGTATCGTAAATCATACGTCGCAGACTGTAGTGTAAAAGAGATAGAGACACATGTTCCATTCTTCGTTCTAACATTTGTGTGTGGTTGGATTGCATGGAACGACACAGACTAAAAAAACTTGTTCGGTTTACTGTGAGTTAGTTAACCGCGTGCCAATTTGCAACTGTGCAAGACGTGGTCAGAGTTAAGAAGTTATTTATTTAACTCAGAGCTTACTAACTCTATATTTATATATTTAACTCGACTCCGCGCAAATGGGCCTAAGTAGCTTAGGCGGCCAAATTTAATTTCAAAATGATCATGTTATTCGTACTCAGCATTCGAAAAAACCCATTAAACGATATTCATTACGAAATTATGTGATGACGGCGCGGTGGCCATTTTGGATTGCAAAATTATCACGTGATTCGTCCTCAGCATACCAAAAATCCCCTTAAACGATAACCATCATGGATTTTTGCAATTACGGCGCGGCGGCCATATTGCATTTCAAAATTATCACAGGATTCGTACTCAACATACCAATACACCCCTTAAATATCATGATATTTTGTGATTACGGCGCGGCGGCCATATTGTATTGCAAAATTATCACGTAATTCGTACTCAGCATACCAAAAACCCTTTAAACGATACCCATTATGAAATTTTGTGATTACGGCGCGGCGCCCATATTGGATTGCAAAATTATCATGTGATTCGTACTCAGCATTCCAGAAAACCCCTTAAACGATACCCATCATGAAATTTTGTGATCACACCGCGGTGGCCATATTGGATTGCAAAATTATCATGTGATTCATACTTAGCATACCAAGAATTCCCTTAAACTATACCCTTCATGAAATTGTGTGATTACGGCGCGGTGGCCATATTGGATTGCAAAATTAGTACGTAATTCGTACTCAGCATACCAAAAAACCCTTTAAACGATACCCATCATGAAATTTTGTGATTACACCGCGGCCGCCATTTTGGATTGCAAAATTATCACGTGATTCGTACTCAGCATACCAAGAAACCCCTTAAACAATACCCGTCATGAAATTTTGTGATTACGGCGCGGCGCCCATATTGGATTGCAAAATTATCACGTGATTCGTACTCAGCATACCAAGAAACCCCTTAAACGATATCCATCATGACATTTTGTGATTACGGCGCGGCGTCCATATTGGATTGCAAAATTAGTACGTGATTCGTACTCAGCATACCAAAAAACCCTTTAAACGACACCCATCATAAAATTTTGTGATTACACCGCGGCGGCCATTTTGGATTGCACAATGATCCCGTGATTCATACTTAGCATACCAACTTTAGAAAACTTTAGAAACTTTTATGACCAGCTATTATGTAATTTACATTTTTTACGCAACTGTAGCAAACGTACGCAACGGAAACTCTCAAAAGAAATGAAATATCCTAGTTGTCGAAAAATGTTTCGTTGCTGCTATGCTCTTATTCGCCTTAGCGTGATGTTATATATTTTGGTATTTTTCAAAAATGGACATTCTGTTAAGAAACTCTTGAAATTCAACTAGCAGTCTCTTAGACTCTAGAGTTAGAACAACTAAACAAACAAACAAACTCTTTAGCTTAAAAATAATAGTATAATATACATAATTTATTTACGATTAACTCATTTATTTTTATTTACGAAACTAATAAATCACTACACTTAATAAAGTTAGATGAATTTACTACGTCAAACAAAGTTAGCATGCTGTTTCTTTCTACTATACTGTATACTGTGGCATGAGAGTTGACTGCCGCTGCCGGCGCGCGGTGTGTCTTGCGCCCCGGGCGAGGGGAGCGCCAAATGCCTACTTGTGCGGGTTAACCGCCCCTTAAACACAGCTACAACGTGGAATATATTAACAATTATCGTAGGTTCGTGTTAAGAATGTAATGAATATATATTTTTAAGATTTTTATGTCTATAACATGCTAAGGAAACAAGTACTTTGTTCGAAAAGATTTACCTTCAAATTTTGTGTGTATGATTGGTTATGAGGCATGACAAGGTCGGGTGACACAGATTGCAGGAAATTCTGACACAAGCTATATAACCCAAGAAATCTACTCTAGGCGAGGCCGCTGATAGTAGCTAAAGTCTGCCGGAAACCCTGGGCTTACCTGGGTCTCCCGGCCATAGAGTGTTGTAAGACATTTTTTGGTTTTGGTTGGTAGAAGTCCGGCATTGCATCCATGTGGGATTTCCACACGATAAAAAAGTACCCTAGCCAGTGTGGCGCCTCTGGTGTTGCAAACGTTCATAGGCTGCGGTGACCGCCAGTCCTTCTGATGGGCCGTATGCTTGTCTAACACCTCAGAGGTATAAAAAATATACCTACTATACTCATTCAAGTTCTAAAAGCCAAAAGTATCTGGCTGAAATTTAGTACAGGGGCTTTCTTTTTAACGTGAGGGAAAATCCTTGATGGATGCTATGTCGGACTCCTATCGAATAACAACCTCACGTGACGCCCAACTGCCTATGGTTGGGAGCCCCGGGTAAGCCCTTGGAAGGATGTCCTAGGTCATATTATAGTCGGGATTATTACATAAATTAAGCTACTTTTTATGCCGGATATAAGTTTCCATGCGTCCAAACGGAACAGTAACAAGTTCCTCACGGGTGGAGCCACGGGTGTCATCTAGTTTGAAGACAAATTTGAGAGAATCGGAAAGAAAACTGAAAAGTGTGACGATTGAAACCAACTTTGTCATTAAATAATAGCAATATAAACGTTATGATGAATTGCTCCCACGTGACCGATCTATCAGAGTTTATCCCCTGAAAATATTTTTCTTTGCTTAGATTGAAGTTTGCTGGATCGGATGAAACGATTTTCTTTTCGCTGAATCATATTAATTTAAAATTTACATAGATTTTAAAAGTACAATTTCCCAGGATAAAAATTAGTATGTGTGTGTGTGTTATTTCCTGTGCCATATATCATTCAGATCAGTTCAGCCGTTAGAGCGTGTGGTTGAGTAGGTAATAAACATTCAAACATCCAAAGGTCTTTACAAATTTTCAACATTTTAATATTAGTAAGAAGTAGAATAACTGTAAGTGTCATATAAATGCCACGACATAAAATAAAAGTTATTGTATAATAATCTAAGCGCACGGCAGTGCGCAGGCCAAATTCCAGCAACAGGCCGAGCGCATGCCGTACTCTATTTACACGAACCGCTTCGACCCAAAATAAATAAAATAAAATAAAATAAAATTTATTCCCTTTGAAATTTTTAAAAAATTATTTAGGTTTGTCAAAATTTTTGTGACTCTACCGGGGGTTCGGAAATGCTACAGACTGAGAAGAACACCCCAAGAAACTCAGTCCGGTCCCTATTAATTCATCTTAGTATCTAATACAGTTTTTTTTTTAATGTAGAAAGGAGCAATTCGTGTCACTGCCAGGCAGCCTTGTCTTCTAGAAAGTCTTTAATGCTATAATAAGCTTTCTGGCACAATTTAAGTTTTATTAGTTTTTTAAATTTATTAACTGACAAACCTGTTACGGCTGTCGGCAATGTATTGTACATTCGAATACAATTGCCCGCAAAAGAATTGCTTATTTTATTAAGCCTAAATCTAGGTACAGCCAATTTATTCTTATTTCTTAAGTTTAGGTTATGGATATCACTATTTTTAATAAATTTACTATTATTTTTATGAGTATATAATAAGTTTTCATATATGTACTGTGAATACACAGTAAGGATGTTGATATCCTTAAACTTTTCTCTTAATGACTCCCGAATCCCCATACCATAGATAGCCCGGACAGCCCTTTTCTGCAACACAAAGATAGATTCGATGTCGGCAGCGTTACCCCATAATAGTATGCCATAGGTCATGACACTGTGGAAATAGCTAAAGTAGACAAGACGCGCTGTTCTAATGTCTGTCAGTTGTCGGATCTTTTTAACGGCATAGGCTGCAGAGCTCAGTCTGCCCGAGACTTTCTCGATATGAGGCCCCCACTGCAAGTTGGAGTCTAACTTTATGCCCAGAAAGACAGTTTCATCGACCAATTCTACTTGGTCATCCCTAATCCTAATACTGGTGTTAACGAGCCTAACATTTGGCAAGGTGAATCTAATACATTTTGTTTTAGTTTCATTTAACAATAAATTATTTGCGTTAAACCAGTGGACTACCCTAGAGAGGGCATTGTTTACTTCGTCAAGATTGCGTTGTCCACGTTCAACTTTAAATATTAAAGATGTGTCATCAGCAAACAAAACTACCTCGTGATCGTCTCTTATAAGGTGAGGGAGATCATTTATGTACACTAAAAATAGAAAAGGTCCCAGAATTGAAGCCTGAGGCACCCCCATTGTTACAGCAGACCCATGTGACTGTTTACCATTTATAACTACTCTCTGTACTCTATCTCTTAGGTAAGAACTAATTAAATCTAAGGCCGTCCCCTGGATCCCATAATGATCAAGTTTTTGAATTAAAGTCTGATGCTGGACGCAATCAAAGGCCTTTGATAAGTCGCAGAATACACCATAAGCATCATACGACTCCTCCCAGGCCTCATATATACACTCTAATAATTTAATTCCAGCATCCGTGGTAGACCGACCGCGCGTGAAACCGAATTGTTTTGTATGGAATAGTTTATTTGTATTAAAATGATTTTGCATTTGATTAAGCATTACCTTTTCAAAGATTTTACTAAACGTGGGTAGTACAGAAATAGGACGAAAATTGGACGGATCCGAGGTGCTACCCGATTTAAACAGAGGAGTTATTTTACTAAACTTCATTAAGTCAGGAAACACACCACTATCAACACAATTATTAAATATTATTGATAATTCAGGGGCAACCATTTCAATTAACGAATTAACTAAATGTACAGAAATTCCCCAGAGGTCAGCCGTTTTCTTAATATTTAAAGATTTAAAAGTTTTTATGATAGTGTGTATACTAATTTTACTGAATTTGAATATTTCATTACAGCAAGGAACATTTGCTTTTAACAAGGATTCTGCTATTGGGGTAGAAGAACCTAGGCCTCTGGTCAAATCTACTGGTATTCGAGAGAAAAAATGTTCAAATTCGTTAGCGACTTCGGCATCTGTTGTAATGATGTTACCATTTACTTTAAGTTTAAAATTATTATCATTTGATTTTGCTTGGCCTCTTTCTGCGTTAATTATTTTCCAAGTAGATTTAACTTTGTCTACACTATTGAGAATTTTATTACTTATATACTTTCTTTTGGCCGCTAAGCAGTCTGCTTTAAACTTTTTTGAATAAGTTTTAACATAATTTAGAAATTCATCTGTTCTATTAAGCTGTCTTTCTGAGTATAGTTCATACAGTTTTTGTCTACTTTTATGTATATCCTCAGTGGCCCATTCACTGAAGGCTGGCCTGTCTCCGATTGTGACTTCCTTAGACTTGAATATGGAGTTGAACTCATTGTAAAAGGTATCAAAAAATAACTTATACATTACATTTGAATCTAAGCCAGTGTCTAAAAATGGAAGTTTATTGCAAAGTCCAACTCGCATACGTTCCAAGCGGTCACTAGTTACTGGTCTACATAATATTTTATGTCTTTTAACTTTTTCTCTTGTGATCTTGACCCACTTTTAACCCCCCCTTAGGCTCAGTGCCTATTGCAAGTACAGAAATAAAATTGTACGTACGTAATCATATACTAGTACTAAGGCAGTGTACCAAATTTCATAGATGTAGCTTTAGTAGACCCTGAAATATGACCCTGTGAATATAGCTAATTTTGGCACTGACTGACTCACTCACTGACCGGTCATCAAAACCTCTAGGCCACTTCCAATTGTCCTAGCGTTATGAAATTTGGCACACAGATCGGGTGTTATATGTAGATTAACGAAAAATTGAGAAATTTAAGAAATCGGTCAAGCGTGAGTTGGAAAAGGGTTACGAAGTTTGTATGGGACCACAGGATTCCTTGGTCGGATCTTCTTCAAATTTTGCATAAATCATCTCTAACATAATTGATGGAAGATGTGTTTCGTATTTTATTAAAATTCATTCCAGAACATGGCTAAAAGGGGGTAACAATTGTTTTCTTCGGGGGGTTTTGATTCGAATTTGTATCAATACTTCTTAGTGATGAGAGGACTCCTTTGATTTAATTTACTTTTTATTTTCACACATGTCATGTTTAAAAACTCAATCAGATTTGAGAAAGATGTTGTCAATGTTTGATTAATGTCAATCAAATGCTCTATACATACAAATTATGGAAAAGTCAATACTGCACATTGAATATTGTTATTCATATTTGTGAAATATTTGGATAAAATCCGTCCAGTAGTTTAGAGATCAGCAAGAATTATAAAGAATGACTCACGCTAGACCGTGCCGGGTCCGAGCCGAGTGTCGGCCGTAGCACGGTCACCGAGCCGGTTGCATTCACGACTGCTCGGGCGAAGCTCGGCGGCACTGTATTCATGCAACGGACCGTGGCCGAGCCGAGGCGGGACCGAGTTGTTTCCGAGCGCTTTCCGTAGTTCTGGCTACACTCAGTTGCCGCTCGCTCGGTTTAACGCGTAGATTTAGCGCGAAAAATTCTAAATCTATGGTTTAACGTGAGTTTGTTCACACAAAATATATATAATATTGGCACTCGGCTCGGACCCGGCACGGCGTAGCGTGAGTCATCCTTTTTAGGGTTCCGTACCCAAAGGTTAAAGAACGGGACCCTATTCATGAGACTTCGCTGTCCGTCTGTATGTCTGTCTGTCTGTCCGTCAGGAGGCTGTATCTCATGAACGGTGATAGGTAGAGAGTTGAAATTTTCACAGATTATGTGTTTTTGTTGCCGCTATAACAACAAATACTGAAAACTAAAACATAATAATATTTAAGGGGGGCTTCCATACAACAAACGTGTTTTTTAGCGACTTTGTCTTATATATTCGGTAATAAGGTATCCTTCACAATTTAAATACGTTAGTTAATTTGAACATTTCGTCAAGATCATTCATTTCCTTTACACCATGCAAATTAAAGGAATACTTTAGGAGGTATAGCACAATCAAATGTTGCTCAATTAAATTAAATTCGTGTCGCCATGATTGAACATTATACGGGTCACATACTAACTTATTTTTCGACTTTCATCGTAAATATTTGTTCTTTTAAAAGTGAACAACGCTTTCAGCAGATTACTTTAGGTAGGTGTAATAATTCAAAGATAGCTATTTCATAGGAAATAGTAAACAAATAGTCCATATTTTAGACTAGCTGAGCCCGCAACTTCGTTTACGTCACATAAGGTGTATGAAAGGAAAGGTATTTCTTCATCAGAGTCATCAAGGAGCGTCTGAAACTGCCCTGTTTATTTATTTTAAAATCTATTTTAAAACAATTCAGTCCACGCCTTCGGCGCGGACTGAATTGTTTAAAAATAGTCTTAATCATTAAGCTCTTTTATGATTAAGCCAACACGCCAGTTTAGGTTCACTCACATTCAAAGAAACCCCTACAATTAAAATTTTCAAAATATCTGATTCTTAAAAGTGTTATAACTCTTTTATTTCTAAACCGATTTACATAAAACAAACGCTAAATGTTAACTGGAGCAAACCTCAACACAATAAAAAAAACCGCATTGGAATCGGTTGAGCGGTTACTGAGATTAGCGTGCACAACCGTACAGACAAACAGATATACAGACATACAGACATACAGACAAACAGACATAAATTCTAAAAATCATTGTTTTGGGTTCTATTGCGTTCATAAAGCCCCCCTATAATATATTTTCTTATTTATCTTCCATGTACAGACAGCGACCTGTTACGATTTTATTATATGTATTGATATTGATTTTTCTCGAGTATAAACAATTTACGTACAAACACACAATTTATGTTGTAGACGTAGATATCGTGTTCATAATGTCATCATTCAAATGTCATCAATATTCTGAAAAAGAAATTAAACATAGAGTTCACAAACTCTTTTTGAAATATATACTGTACCTACCGTAGAGGATCTATACAAGGATAGTTAACACTATAGAGCAACGCGACCTGTCTAAAGACGCGCGTTGTATAACACTATAGAGCAACGCGAACTGTCTAAAGACGCGCGTTGTATAACACCATAGAGCAACGCGAACTGTCTAAGGCGTGCGTTGCTATGTGTTAATAGGTAATGAGGGCAACCAGTAGACGCTTGAAATACTCACAGAATATCGAGCATTGTATTTTCATTAAAAAAAATAATTGAAACAAAATGGACCTTTACTGGGACATCCTTTCGAGAGCTTGTCTTGTTGAGAAAGAGGAGTCCGGCATATCATCCATTAAGGATTTTCCATCTTGTTAAATAAAAAGAAAAAAGGGGGGCTCCCATGCAACAAATAGGTACGACTTTTTGTTGTTTTTTGGTACGGAACCCTCCGTGCGGGAGTCCGACTCGCACTTGGCCGGTTATATTCTAAACATAAGCGATATTTTAATGTAATGACATTAATATACATTTATATATAATCACACTAAATAACCTTGGGGGTAAGCAGAAGGCTAATAAACTATGTAAATTGGGGATTAACCTATTGGATTGATTAAACTGAAAATTTTGCACGAATATTGTTAAGAAGTATGTAAGCTTTAAACGTGGACTTCATATTATAACGGTTGAGTTGGCTTAATCGAAAATCGACTTTTTATAAAAATATTTATGAATCAGTGATAAAATGAGAATACAATGAGGAGGGGGGGAGGAGAGGGGGAGGGGGTATAAAATGTCATGTATACATAATGCACACTTTAAAGCTTATTAAAGAAAAAATAGGTACGGTTTCTTGAAAAAAAGTATTGAAATCCCACCAAAAACATCCCTGTTGAAAAGGAGGCCAAGTTCCTATGGGCTAATTATTTGCCTAAAAAAGGGTTGAAATCGAATCCAATGCCAAGTTTAGATGTACTTTAAAATCGATCATAATCATCTTCATCAACAGCCTAATCCACTGGTAAACATTTGCCATTCCCAAGACTCGCCACCACACTCAGACCTCTACCTTTCGAATCCAGCCATTACCCACCACCGCATTCACGTCAACGGTCCATATGGCCGAAATTCACTTTACCATACACCCAACTTAAAATATGGTGTAGTTGTGAAAATACGTAGGTACCTACTTGGTTAAAAACATCTAAAATAATGTTACTTCTAAATTTGAACTTGGCAGGTTAATTTAATTATATAGATACATAATAAATTTAAGTATACAATTAATCAAATGTTACGTACTGCACGAAACCCTGTCAAGTTCTAATTTAGAAGTAACATTATTTTAGATATTTTTAACCAAGTAGGTACCTACGTATTTTCACAACTACACCATATTTTAAGTTGGGTGTATGGTAAAGTGAATTTCGGCCATATGGACCGTTGACGTGAATGCGGTGGTGGGTAATGGCTGGATTCGAAAGGTAGAGGTCTGAGTGTGGTGGCGAGTCTTGGGAATGGCAAATGTTTACCAGTGGATTAGGCTGTTGATGAAGATGATTATGATCGATTTTAAAGTACATCTAAACTTGGCATTGGATTCGATTTCAACCCTTTTTTAGGCAAATAATTAGCCCATAGGAACTTGGCCTCCTTTTCAACAGGGATGTTTTTGGTGGGATAATAATATACTAAAGTATGTTTCCACCACATAATCATATATCAGAATTCTGCTCCTAGTCGATCAAAATAAATATTATTTTATCGACTAAAAATATAACTATTGGCACTATTGTACAAATTGACCGTGTTCAAGAACTTTATTTATACAGAACTAGCTGACCCGCGCAACTTCGTTTGCGTGATAAATAAAGAACCGCTCGACCGATTTTGTGCAAACTTCACATAAACCATCTACTAAATAGTCCGAACAAAGCCTAAACATTTCGTTTGGATAGGTGAGCCCGTTCTTGAGTTATAAAATTACAACGAAAAGTGGCATTGATTTTTATATATATAGATTCCACAACGTCACGGTAGACTGCATTCAGTAGATAATCTGCTTTATCATTGGCCCAAGTTCTATCACTAAGAAAACAATAGCTGTTTCAAGCGACTGAACTGAATTATTGTCAGATTATGAAAAGTAGAATAAGCATTTAAACAATTTATTGCATAAAACAAACCAAAAGTGCATGTGGTACTCGTAACTACGGAGGCAAAAAGATCTCAACACTAAGAAGAGTATAAAGAATACTAAGAATAGATCTAGCTTAGCCTGAAACGAGTGTATTTAATATACACTCGTTTCAGGCTTAGCTAGATCTATTTTTAGACCTCTAGTTTTAAATTTATTCTAGACCTGAAGGTGCTACCAGTTATTTCATTACCACTCTCAAAATCGCCTAAAACAACTATTATAAGCCTTCTGTTTTTCTAAAAGTCTACTACATTACTCGTAAACGAGACTATTAAACATATCTGCAAAACGGCTTTTCAAATATTCAGCGTCATTGGCGTCATTTCTGTCGCTGTCTTTATATTCGCAGGTTGAGACTGAAAGAATTCATTTCTTGCTCTAAGGCTGTTATTATACTACTTACGGCTTACGGCTCACAGTAGGGTGGCTTACGTAGACCCAATGGTTGGTTACTGTGTAGCCTATAGACGTTTGCAACGCTAGAGACGCAGGTTTGACGACCCACTGCAAAAACTTTGCTAACTGCCCAAGGTCTTCAACTTGGTATAACGACTCTCATATTAGTGATATACAGGCCCAATGGTTTGATGTGCCCTCCAAAGCACGAAAACGCAAATTAAGGTCACAAAATGGTCACAAGGCTTTCTTGTAAACGCGAACTACTAGGTGGCTGTTGTATCACTAAACGATGCCAATCCAGGTATCCTTGGAATACTGCCAGAAACATAATAAAATCCTACTTTAAGTATCATGCCACACAGACCTATAAATTGTTATGGGAATCCAGTATTTGGGAAATAAACCGATACTGTCTCGTAATGTTTTATGTGAAATGTTTCTAGCTGAAGACATAACTCAAAATGGCTATATTTTGAGGTTGGAATAAACTTTATTATTATTGGGATATCGTTAAATATTTGTTACCGATTCTGATAATGAATTTCTAGAACAACAGTTGGTTATTAATTTAATGTTACTTTAATTTCTGTAATAACTTTTATATACCTATGGCGGAAACGTTTCAGAAATGTTGCGTTCTTTGACTTATATATAAAAGTTTAGGTTAGTAAAGTACGTAATACTTTGCTAACCTAAACTTTTACTCTACTTGTACTAAGTAACTAAACTTTTACGCAATAGGTAATTTTTTTTTCTATATCGAATTTTGTTTTCAGATTATTTCAAGTTAAATTAGACTAGTTATGACAAGAATAGAAATATCATGTCAATTACCATTTAAATTGGAGCGTAATTTACTTTTGGATGTTGTCGCGGACAATCAAACATACAAGAGAAATTTAATTCAGCGTGTCATGGCATAGGTTAACTAAACTTTTTCAGTGATCATCATAAGGGTAGAGGATGATTTGAAAGCCTTGATTTTAAATACGAGGCTCCTTGTACGAGTCGTGTACTAGTGATACAGAGTGAACCCATATGAGAGGCTGCGGTGGTAGCCAAAGTCTTTTGGAAATCCTGAGACATCGTTCCGAGGACTTATACCTTGCGTGGCAGCCAGTGGTAGCGCAAGTGTGGTTTTAGTCGGTACGAGTCCGTCGTAGCGTTAATGACAGATTTCAGCCGCGTACCATTCAGAATCATATCATAAACAAGGCTTGGTTGTAAGATCATAGATGACATCGTTCTCCCACACCGACCTACATAAAAAAATACAGTTGACTTATAAGCATTCTTTTTAAGGTTTTAGAAATGAAATAAATTACATTTACGATCAAATAACACATCGAGGCGAATACTTCAGCAAAACACAGCGTGCGCGCGACCCAAACCCCGGAGTCTTGGTTTTAGACATCCTGTCATTACAGAGCTCTTTGCGGTGAAATGGGTCTTGGTAGGCTTACTTTGGAGATTTTAGGGTTCTCTACCGAAAGGGAAGAGCTAAAATTTTCACAGATGTATAACAGATATCGAATCATATGTGAAAATTTCAGCTCTGCAGCTATCATGGTTTCTAAGATACAGGCTCGTGACAGACAGACAGACGGACAGCGAAGTCTCAGTAATAAGGGTCCTGTTTTTACTATTTAAGTATGGAACCCTAGAAATTAATGACGTTAAGACATTTTATTTGTCTGTCGGATCGACCTCCTAAACGGACGGACAGGTAGTCGCACTTAGAACAACTAATACTCAAATAAGGAAAAAGTATGGGGGCTCTCATATAACAAACGTCATAATGTGCCGTTTTTTGACACGGAACTCTGTGTGAGTCCGACTTGGACTTGGCTGAATTTTATATCTGAAACGGTATGAGACACTCAGCCTGATATATTTCACAGCTCCGTTATTGCTGTACTTAATTTAGTTTTACTTGCACTACTGTTGGTCGTAGCTTTTAACTAATATGTGATCTTAGATTCTTGATGTTTTATAAATAACGATTATTACATACATACATTAGTCACGCCTTTATTCCCTAAGGGGATAGTATACGCCCACATTTCACATTATTGTTTTATGTCCCACGTAATAGGCGGTGAGTCTATTGCAGTGTTGAAATGGACAGACGCAGGTCGTAACGTCACGCAGCTTGCAATGATTTTTAGGACCCGTAAATGATTGAAGCACTTGTGGACCTGACTCGAGTGTTCTGTAAATGATCACTGCAGCAAGCAACATTCGCCATAGCCGGTTCTTGAATAAAGAACCACCACGTCCCGTCGCTTGCGTAAGGGTTTCCGTACTCACATTAAACTGTTGGCCCCGGTTGCCAGTATAATGGCAATTGTTAACCAAATTGAAGGCGTCTTAATAAATTTCAACAGCAGACAGTCACAACCGGCGCATGTCTAAATCAACATGGCAATACGGATTACCACCTATTACGTGGGACATAAGCTAAAGATGAAATGTGGGCTTATAATTTCCTATGCCTCTGTCTATCCCTTCTCGTGCTGGTCTTCATGGTGTCCACGGCTCTACCCGTCCAGAATATTGTTCCTATTCATCCCATTATGAATCAGCTTATTTTCGATTTGACTAAAACCACATGGTGCCGGGAGCACTACGGCGAGGAGTCCCGGATACTCCATTGGAAAGGTTATCCTTCCCAGGGCTATCGTAAAACACCTTCACAAACTTCCACATAGTACGTGCGCGTATAAGTTTAAAGCTAAAGAGTTTGTAGTTACAGGCAAAACCATGTGACAGAGCTAGTATAAGATGATACTTACTCCATTTCAAACTGAAGCACAAAGCGGTATGTTTATAATGACTTGCTTGACTAGATACCACGTATACAGGGTGAATTTTTGAAAAGGGCTTGGATGGCCAAATCCGAAACTATAAGGAATAGCTAAAAATGCTCAAAGGAGTCACGAGCCTGATTTCGATGAAACTTAAAACCTCATCATTAGATTTTTGAAAAACCAATAATCCTAGCTGGGAATAGAACCCATTGATTTTGAAAAAAAAAACACACCTTTATTATTACACCATACGATAGTGTCGCTGATCAGGATCAAATTCTGCGAAGTAATTATATACGGCAAATTTAAGGAAAGTTTGGAATGTTAATAGAATTCATATTTCATGTATCTAAATTTTGTATCATAATTCGTTTCGTTCAAATTCCCAGAATAGATCGTACCTATTCCGTGTTTTAAATCATGCTCAGAATGATTCTTTGGAGAGTACCTATTCTAAACGGAATCAACAATATTGAATGCATTATGATCCTTGAGGTCTCAAATCCAGCTTTGTATTGAAAACAATGGTCTACATTTTGAACAATTAATCAGTTAACGTAAGGAAAATAAATTGTATTTTGTTAAAGATGAGCACTTTCCTTTAGTTTGCCGTATGTCATTACTTCCCAGAATAAAATCCTTAATAGCAATACTAACGTATGGTGTAATAATATAGGGTGCGTTTTTTTTTTCAAAATCAATGGGTTCGATTCCTAGCTAGGATTATTGGTTTTTCAAAAATCTAATGATGATGTTTTAAGTTTTATCAAAATCGGGCTCGTGACTCCTTTGAGCATTTTTCGCTATTCCTTATAGTTTCGGATTTGGCCATCCAATCCCTTTTGAAAAATTCAGCTGTATAGTCGTATAGGAAACTAATATAGAACTTGCATCAGACTTCGAACAAGTTCTGATAGACAAACCCCAAGTATGTGAGAATGAACAGTGTGGAGCAGCCTTGTAGGGGAGTATTGGTTGTTAGTTTGTTATAAGCAGAATAGCAGACACGCGTAACCTTTTTTACGTAATTTAACTTACGTAGGTATGTTTATGTTTTGTTTTCGTTGTTTGTTTGTTTTTTTTTTATTAGGACGTGCATGCATGAAAAGAAAAATGAAGCAAGTGAGGTGTGTATGGACCGTGTCGTGTGGCGCTCGGTTCTTTCTGCCTACCCCGCAAGGGATTTGGCGTGAAGATAGTATAGTATAGTAAAAGTATAGTTATGTTGTAAACATAGAATCTTTTCTGTTTAAATCTCTATCTATTGCTGAAAACTGCATTAAATTTCATTGAGCACTTCAAAATATCTAAGAGTGAATTATATAGAGTGTTGTGGACAGGTGAAGCGCAGACATGATGCAGTTTCCAACCTTTTTAGAAATAATGTCACAATGTGGTCACGTGGTGGGCAACCATCTCCGGACCTAGCACAGTGTATGTTGATTACTGCATTAGTCGTTGTCCTGGGACATCCTTCCGAGGGCTTACCCGTGGCTCACAACTGTACGGCTGTACCTACAATGTAAGCGTAAAGGAATTTGTCTGTCAGCGGTTCTGTGAATGAGCGATGAATGCGTGTCGGGCCAGTTACTGCGCGCTGGCCCGCCTGAGTGGTTGTAGTTCAGATAGAATAATATTAGTGTTTTTGGCAAAATATACTTTGAGTTCTATTGGTAAATTAGCATTTTATTGAAAGGCAAGGCCAGTGGCAGTCACTCCCAGTGTAAGTAATCCCTGCAGTCAGCACAGCATACAGGAACACGCATATGGTTGAATAGGTTCTAGACATCATATTGTGCAAGATCGTAAGTACTTGCGTAATTGCGTAGTTATAGATTGGTGCGTTGACCTCGCCTTGGTTAACAAGGGTCGACGTAATACCAATATCCGTTTAGGTGTAGCCACATAGGAGGCACCCCAACACAACCATAGGCTGTTGGGCGTTACGCGAGGTTTTTTATTCGGTAGGAGTTCGGCATAACATACATGAGGATTTTCCCTCACGTATAAAAAAAAAAAATTAGTCGTAGCATTAGCCGTTCACAGAACACTGAGTCCTTTCTTTCCTTCCTTATTTGTGAAGTTTATATAATAAGGTCTTAGTGACTGTAAATAATCACCATTTTTAGAAAAATAACGCGCTCTTAAATTTATACACATCTCTTTCATTAATATGCCTCTGTGGCGCAGTCGGTAGTGATACCGCCTGCGGCGCTGGAGGTCGTGGGTTCGATTCCCACCGAAGACAAATATTTGTGTGACCCATAAATGTTTGTCTCAAGAGTCTGGGTGTTTCTATGTATAATATGTATGTATTTAAAAGTATATAAGTATTAATATCCGTGGTCTGATACCCATAACACAAGTAGGTTATCCTAGCTTACTTTGGGATCAGATAGCGCTGTGTGAATTGTCCGTGAATATTTATTTATTCATTTATATTACGCTAAAATCAACACGAAGTAAGGTCAACAACACAATACTAACTTAGTACCTATTGATTAATAAAATAACTTTTTTGAAGTTCAAAGAAGTAAGTAGGTACCTTCTGAACGTTATGTCACGGTAAATTAACTTGATTAAAAATATTTATTTTGTGTCCATACCTATAGTACCTAATAGCAATTATCTATGACTGAAACAGGTGTAGTGTCTCCCGAGTAAAACTTTTTCATCTCTTCTAAAATTAGAGAAATCTTTTTTTTTTCAGAGCTCTAAGAGCTTTTAGTCCGTAATAGTCATTAGATTAGCCCTCAGATTTTAACTTGATACCTTAACACGTTTTTAAATTAAAGGGTCTTGACGATCAGATTTACGAACTTACGGACCACACAGTGATCCTAAAACGATTCCGTTTTTTCCTTTCGAGATACGGAACAGGAATACCAATATTTTAACTAGGTATTCTAATAGTATAACGACCGCCTGACTCAAAACGCCAGCCACCCAAAAAAAAAAAGCCGACGAGAATCTCAGCGGACTTTTTCCGAGGCTTATTTACAAACATTTATTTTGGCATCTGGGAATACTAAAGAATTATCCCTCGCATCTCGGCGACATAATGAGATTATTAGTGCTAGTCTGGCCAGTAATATATTTTACAGGAAGCGACTACGTCTGGTGTTTGTGAAATGATATGTGACAACAAAAAAATCGTTTCTTTTGAAAAGTAACTAGATCGCGCCCGATCGCTTGGACGTATGTTGCCGCTGCCGCATCCCGTGAAATCTTTTTCCATACTTTTGTATCTTTGATTATAATTCTTATGCATCATTCCTAACTATAATCTATCCTGGTACCAAAATTTCAGCCAGATCCGTTCAGCCGTTAGAGTTTGAAAAGGATCATTCACTCTCGCAAAGGAGTAAGATAAGATTTCAACCATTTGGATAGACTCACATAAATACTGATTGAAAAGAATTGGTACTAGTACTTATTCTTGTACCAACAAATCTTATCAATTAAGTGAAAGTAAGTGTCTTTTAAAAGTACCAATTTTAGGATAAATGTAATGTGATATTTATATAGCAGTAATGACTTACAAAAAAATAAAAATGTCACCCGCACACCCGTTCACACGCACAGTGAATACATGAAATGCTAATAACATGTTTCTTTTAATTTATTTTATTGTAGGTATCTGGTTCCCTATTTATACTCTCTGCATAGTCACACTGGTTTACTGCAACATGAAGCAAAGTTTTAAATAAATATTTTCGGTAAACCGCCATCAAACCACTTGCCAGTTCATCTCGCGACAGAGGGTGACAAGACAATATTAAATTACACTCATTGCACTGAAATACGCAATTCAATTTATTCCATCTCTCGCCTCGCAAACTAATTTACTGAAATATCTCACTTTCGTTTATTTCCTTTTTGTACATTTCAATCTTGAGAGCAACCATGACTTGACATAAAACCAATACTAAAGGTATACAAGTAAATTAGGTTAAAATCAAGACACCCTACTTGCAAGCGGTTTCTGAAAGGCATATCAAATCATTGATCAACTATCACTCCTGTTAACTTAACATGGATATCAAATCAATTCGGGTTTCCGAAACGTTGATCAGGCCAAAATTAACTAAATATTGATTATGTTGATGTGTCATGTGCTTTGTTTTTTTATTCTGGACACACTGCTCATTTTTGTTCATTAGTTCATTCATATTGTTGAAAAAAGTAAACATGAATTTAAAATAGGAACATGTATTTGTTTTGCTTATAGTGGCGCTAGTGCGTTCTTTTTATCTGTCCATTATTTGTCTTGTCAATATTGCTTTACCGGTGAACAAAATATATTGTATTTATATCTTTAGTTGTTTATTTTTCTACAGGTTATGGGCCATATATTCATCTAAAGATACGTATATTTATATTTTATTTACATAAAGCGTCGGACAAGAATAATTTGCGAGTATTTCATCGAACATCGTCCCGAAAAATGGCTGTCTCGTCTCACGTACAAATTGAGAAATTGACAGGCCGGGAAAATTTTTCGACATGGAAGTTTGCAGTAAAATCATATCTTGAACACGAAGATTTGTGGGAATGTGTCGATCCTGGCACCGATGTCGACAGCAAGAAAGATGTAAAAGCTAAGTCTAAAATTATTTTGTTGGTAGAACCAATAAACTACGTTCGTATTGAAAATGCAAAGTCATCGAGAGAAGTATGGTCAAATCTGCAAAATGTTTTCGAAGACTCCGGGCTATCAAGGAAAGTCGGTTTATTGCGGAATTTAATTAACACAACACTGGATAACTGCTCAAGCGTCGAAGAATATGTTAATAAAATAATGAGTACTGCGTATAAATTACGAAATATTGGTTTCAAAGTTGATGACGACTGGTTGGGGACACTCATGTTGGCAGGTTTACCGGAAAATTATAAACCGATGATCATGGGTCTGGAAAGCTCCGGCATAAAAATTTCATCAGACTTTGTTAAGACAAAACTTTTACAGGAGGTGAAAGTTTCCGAGTCTTCTGTATTGTTCACAAAGCACAAGGATACCTCTAATAACAAAGCTAAACTTAAAGGAAAAGGCCCTCGTTGCTTCAATTGCAATAAATACGGACATTTCAAAAATCAATGCTCAGTGAAGTCTAACCATAACAGTTTTTCAACAGTTTTTTCAGCTTACAGAAATGTGGATAAAGATGACTGGTACATAGACTCAGGTGCCACAATGCACATGACGAGACGTTCTGACTGGATGTATGATATACAAGCATCTCCGATTCAGCAAATCAAGGTGGCTAATAATGATGCTGTCTCCGTGCAAAGCATGGGTAAAGTAAACATTAAAACCATTTTTTGCAAAGACGATTGTCCTATCCAGGTGAGAAATGTTTTATTTATTCCTGAGCTGAGTGTAAACTTGTTGTCAGTTAGTCAACTAACAAAAAATGGCTGTAAAGTGGAATTCACCAACATGGGCTGTAATATATTTTATGCCAATAAGATTCTTATAGCCAGTGCAAATTTGATCAATAACATGTACAAATTGAATACTGTTACTGTGAGTGCAAATGTTGTTTTGAGTGAAAGTAAGACAGATCTTATGACGTGGCATAAGAGAATGGGGCACTTAAATTTAGCTGATGTAAAGAGGTTAGAATCGTGTGCCGAGGGTATAACTATCACAAACAAAGTTGTTGATACTGTATGTATACCATGTTGTGAAGGAAAACAAACACGATTACCGTTTCCACATTCTGGTTCGAGAGCAAAGGCATTACTAGAAATAGTACATACTGATCTATGTGGTCCGATGGAGACACCATCTGCTGGTGGTGCGAAGTACTTCATAACTTTCGTAGATGACTATTCCCGTAAAGTTTATGTCTATTTTCTCAAGAACAAATTGGATATTAAATCAGTGTTTAAAAACTTTAAAGAAGAAGTAGAGAATGAATTAGATATGAAAATAAAAATATTTAGAAGTGATAATGGAAAAGAATATTGTAATAAAGCATTCTCTGATTTTCTAGCAGTTTCCGGCATCAAACATCAAACCAGTACTCCTTATACACCTGAGCAAAACGGGTTAGCGGAGCGGATGAATCGGTCGTTGGTGGAACGTGCGAAATGCATGTTATTTGAAGCAAAGCTGCATAAACGTCTGTGGGCAGAGGCTGTCAATGCTGCAGCCTATGTCATCAACCGATCACCATCTCGAATTTTGGACGAGGTAACACCATATGAAAAGTGGACTGGTAAGCAACCTAACCTTTCAAATTTAATGATTTTTGGTTCTAAGGCCATGGTACATATTCCGAAACAAAATCGTTTAAAATGTTATCGTAAATCAAGAGAATTGGTTTTTGTAGGATATTGTGACAATACGAAGGGATACAGATTGTATGATTCAGAAAACAAAAAAAATATTATTAGCAGAGACGTCATTTTTATTGATAAAGTTATGACTAATAAAGTTCTGGAACCTTTACCTACAAAACAGATTATAAATATCCCTGTCACTGCAGATAATGATGAGGTAATATCTGTTGATCATAGAACACCGAGTGAGACTCAAGATGACACTACGTCACCATCCACTGACACATCGTTTGATAGTTGTGTGTTGAATAGAATGACTGATGATGAAACCTACTATCCCAGTTCAAATGATGATAGTATCGCTGAAAATATTACAAGAAAAATGACTTTAAGATCTCATCAGAGACACAATAATTACATGTGTGTTCAACAGATTGCAGACCCACTGACTGTAGAAGAAGCCTTGTCGGGCACTGATGCTGAATACTGGAAAGCAGCAATGGATGAAGAATATCAATCCTTATTGGAAAATAAAACTTGGGAGCTGACTACTCTTCCAGAAAATAAACGTCCCATACCATGCAAATGGGTTTTTAAGCGGAAGACAAATGAAAATGGAGAAATTGTAAAATATAAGGCACGGCTTGTCTGTAAAGGTTGTTCACAAAAACCTGGAGTAGACTATACGGAAGTATTTTCACCAGTAATAAGGTATGCTTCTTTAAGATACCTGTTTGCCTTAGCAGTGAAGTTTGATTTAGATATTTGTCAAATGGATGCTGTATCAGCTTTTCTTCAAGGTGACATAGAGGAGGAGATATATATGGTACAACCACCTTTATACAGCAATGATAAACAAGTATGTCGACTTAAAAATCATTATATGGATTGAAACAGGCAAGTCGGCAGTGGAATAAGAAGCTTAGTTTTGCTCTTAAAGGAATGGGATTGTCACAGAACAAAATAGATCCTTGTATCTACTATAAAATAGTGGACAGTACTAATATGGTTTTTTTAGCTATTTATGTTGATGACATAATTCTATTTACCAATAATATAATATCAAAGAATTATATTATGGAAGAGCTTAAGAAACAATTTAAAATAAAGGATCTCGGAGATATCAACTACTATATTGGTATACATGTGGAAAGAGACAGAAAGAAAGGAATCTTATATTTAGATCAGAAAAAATACATAAAAGAAGTTCTAAATAAATATGGCATGTCTGATTGTAAAAGTGTCAAGATTCCGATTGATCCCAATACAAAGTGTCAAGAGACATCTGAAGAAACGAGTGTCCTAAAGTGTCCATATCAAGAGATAATTGGATGCTTGTTGTACATTTCACAAGTTACTAGGCCAGATATAAGTTTTGTCATAAACAAGTTGAGTAAATACAACAATCAGCCAGAAATGTCACATTGGATAGCGTTGAAGAGAGTTATGCGTTATTTGAAAGGCACTGAAGAATTTAGATTGAGTTATGTGCAAAATTCAAAGGAAAACATGACTCATGGCTTCTGTGATGCAGACTGGGCAAGCTCTGAAGACGACCGGCGTTCTTGTACTGGTTACACATTTTTATTCCAGGGAGGAGCAATCAGTTGGAACTCGAAACGCCAGCCTACTGTTGCTTTGTCTACGACCGAAGCAGAATACATGGCGTTATCGTCTTGTGTACAAGAAGCGTTGTGGTTGAAGCAATAACAAGAAACATTTTGGCCTCAACTAAAATATGAGGCAATGCTCGTTTACAGTGATAATCAAAGTTCTTTTAAACTTTCAGGGTCTGAAGGCTATCATTCTAGGACTAAGCACATAGATGTGAGGCACCACTTTATACGTGATAAGGTGGCTGAAGGAGCAATTGATGTGCAGTATATACAGACTGATGCAATGGTAGCAGATGCACTTACTAAAGCTACACCATTTTCTAAACTGGCGTATTGCTCTGCGAAGATGGGTTTGATACATGTTTAAGGGAGGATGTTGAAAAAAGTAAACATGAATTTAAAATAGGAACATGTATTTGTTTTGCTTATAGTGGCGCTAGTGCGTTCTTTTTATCTGTCCATTATTTGTCTTGTCAATATTGCTTTACCGGTGAACAAAATATATTGTATTTATATCTTTAGTTGTTTATTTTTCTACACATATCAGTCAAAAATGCCACTCAGGCTGGTTTCAAAACGGATAAAAAAATATTACGAACTGTCATACTGTCATTGTTGACAAATTTCAAATCTCAAGTTAGATAGACAAAAACATATTTACTCAAAAACACATTATTTTGCATAATCCTAATAAATAGGCTGTTATGAAACGTCGTAATGAATAAAATGTAAAGCTGGCACCACCAGTTCAAGACGCGGCCAGCTTGTGAAGTGGCCAGAAGAGTACTGGCAAGAAACTCGGCGGGCTATTCTTTTAGTGCTCTATTTACAGATACGTAAAGACTGTAAAACATAATATATAACATCTTTTTTGGGAATCCAGCAGAGCAAGCAAATCATTTCCAGGCTTCCTTGTCAACTTGCTGAGAGACATTTTATTTCGTTTGGTGGCCTCTTGTAATAGCGTATAGGTACAGTTACCCAGGAAACAATTACTGACTGTATGCAGTCTACTGTGATAGGTCTAACTAGGTTATTTTTACGTCTAGTGTTTGTTATTGTGTATAATAGTGTTTTTGTTTTGTATGTGTTAATCCTATTTATATCTGCAGCATTGCTCCAAAGTAAATTATGTCATTTATAGAATAAAATATGTTGATAATAATGCTTGTTTCTATACATTTTCCTTAAAATGTGTCGACAATAGAAATGTTCGTACAGAGGTGTTTTCATTATTCGCTGAACTATTAACACCACTATCATATGGAGCATTCGGATCTAATAACAAACTGGATGTTTCTTCTATGATTGAGTCAAATTATGTAAAACACAGCAAGCAGCAATAATGTTCGTATTAGTAGGCAGCTTAACACAAAGGTCCATGGACAAAGATGGGAACCGTCTCTTGAGAACACCAAAGCATCACCACAGTATTCATAGTCCTTATATATAAACATACATACATTATAGTCACACCTTTATCCCCGAAGGGGTAGGCAGAGGCATAGTATACGCCCACATTTCAGTTAATAAATGGTGAGCCTATTGCCGCGTTGAAATGTATAGGCGCAGGTCACCGTGTCCTACAGTTAAAATGTTTCAAGCCGCCCATAAGGCCTTCAACTTGGGTCATTTTACTAACAACCAGGTATCATTTCGAGTTTTCCTTCTCTACGCAATGGATCTTTTTGCTAATGTGTTCCCTTAGTCGTCTCTTACGACACCCTCGGGATGTATTGAGGTGGTGACATTTAGTAGTCTTACCCGTCGCAACACGGGACCCCGTCGCCACATGGGTATACGGGTATAGTCCTTTTATGAGCCAGATAAGATACTTCGTCAGTGGGTGTTGATAATTACGTGGGGCATAAAGCTTTCAAGGTGAAATATGGGCGAATACTATGCTGCTGTGTAACTACGCCTTTATAGGCGTGACTATTTGTATGTATGTATGAAGAGATAATGTGGATTCATGTTAAAAATCAATTATATTCATAAGTTAATCCGCCGATAGTCACCGATTAGTTGCCAAAGCTTTTGACACACGGGTAATCTATGATCAAGGCTTGACAAACGTTTCGGAAACCCAAAATAACATACAATTCTCGAGTGTAATTAGACAGCCATTTCAACTGATACGATGATCAAATCAAACCATTTGACAATGCTTCTAGCAACCCAATTGCTGTTTGACCAGAGATTTAAATGTCAATTAGTTAATTTTAGCGTTGATCAGCCTTTCGGAAACTGGGGGTGAGACTAATATATTTATGAAAGAATACGGAAGACACGTCACAATATTATGCCTTGAATATGAAAATATGTTACAATTTTATTTTGGTCTAACAATAACTTCACTCACACAGTTCAAAATAATTATGCCGAATTGCCACCGCTTCGGCCTACTAGGAACCCGGTGTTTCGTAACTGGTTTCCATGAAGGCTTTATTATTGAATACATATCGGTAACACTAACGGCATTAATGCATTTTTCACAAAAATTAGAAATTACATGCGTCCGTTTTTAATACGCTTTTATTAGGTCGTCGTGTATGTAACTTACAATGTAATGGAATCTAAGGACACTAATTTAACCATCTTCCAAGGATCGTAGCGTCATGAAAATTGGCAGATGTATGTAGTTCTGATGACAATACAATAATATAGTACTGTCAAACTGATATGATAATGGAGCCGGAAGCTAGGTACTGAAAACACGTGGAATCTAAGGTAGCTAATTTAACCAGCTTCCAAAGATCGTAGGCTCATGAAAATAGGCAGCTGTATGTAGTTCTGATGACAATACAATAATATGGTACTATCAAACTGATATGATGATGAAGCCGGAAGATAGGCACTGAAACTTCGATGGAAAAAGTGGAATCTAAGGTAGCTAATTTAACCAACTTCCAAGGATCGTAGCGTCATGAAAATTGGCAGATGTATGTAGTTCTGATGACAATACAATAATATAGTACGGTCAAACTGATATGATGATGGAGCCGGAAGATAGGTACTGAAAACAAGTGGAATCTAAGGTAGCTAAATAAACCAGCTTCCAAGGATCGTAGGGTCATGAAAATTGGCAGCTGTATGTAATGTAGATATGATGACAATACAATAATATGGTACTATCGAACTGATATGATGATGGAGCCGGGAAATAGTTTCTGAAAACAAGTGGAATCTAAGGTAGCTAATTTAACCAGCTTCCAAGGATCGTAGGGTCACGAAAATTGGCAGCTGTATGTAGTTCTGATGACAATATAATAATATAGTACTATCGAACTGATCTGATGATGGAGCGGGAAGATATGCACTGGAACTTCATTATGGAATATCGTATTATATCTGTTTTTGGATTCGTCAGAAAAGTCTTGTAATGAACTTTGACCAGGTAAGCCTGGTCAAAGTTCATTACACCTAAACAACCTAAGGGTTTCAGGGTTTTAACAAACCTTTTTTAATTGACTTGTAAAACTATGCAATGGAATCTCAGGTAACTAATTTAACCATCTTCCAAAGATCGTAGCGTCATGAAAATTGGCAGATGTTTGTAGTTCTGATAACAATACAATAATATGGTGCTGTCAAACTGATCTGATGATGGAGTCGTAAGATATAAATAAATAAATAAAAATTCTTTATTGGAACTAAAACGCATTAGGTACATGGTTGTTGTGATTCGATAGTGACTGCATTAGTTAACACTGTGGCGCAGTCACTAACGCCCACCTTTAAACATGAGATATAAACATTTTTTTTACTTATTTATAATACGTAAAGTCAATAGGTACCAAATATAAAAATGCAAAAACAGTTGTTGCGGTACATTCAAGATAAAAACTAAAAACAAAGATAGAAAATAACTATAATTTATCGATTCAGGGCCTCTGAGTTCCATTCCTTTATTTCCTTCATGTCTGTTTGTTTGTTTAGTGGATCGGGGTTGGAGCTAAACTCAGTGGCTTGATTACAAATTGTACAAGTACGATTTTGGAGGCATTTCCTCAACCCAGATATTGCTGTTAAAACCACCTCAACGGATAGTTTACAATATAAATACAAAAATAACAACAATAAAAAATAAAAAAAATACAAATGATTTCATTTTGTATAAATTCTTTTGTTTGCTTTCGTAGCATGTTTGTGAGCAATGCGCGCGTGTGTGTATATGTGTGTGTGTGTGTGTGGTGTGTGTGTGTGTGTGTGTGTGCGTCGTGTGTGTGTGTGTGTGTGTGTGTGTGTGTGTGTGTGTGTGTGTGTGTGTGTGTGTGTGTGCGTGCGTGTGGATGTGCGTGGGTGTTCGTGAATGCGTTATTGTGTGAGCGGTGTGTGTGTTTCAAATTATATGATAGACGCAATTAGGTCCTCCGTATCTTCATAACTTAGACTAAGCAGCCATTCGCTTACCTTTGATTTACATTCCAACAAAGTAAGTGGGTAAATGTTCAAGAGTTTATTCGCTTTGTTATACAGCGAGGGAGCAAAATAGTTGTAATGGTTTTTTACAAGTTCAGTTTATATGAACTGTAACTTCATGATTGAACATCGTATCATAGCTGTGTTTGTATTTGTTAGAAAAGTCTTGTAATGCACTTTGACCACGATTAGGGTTTAAGGTTATAACAAACTTGTTATATATTGAAGTTAATATTGAGTGTAAATATTGACATAGGTACCTGCATAAAATGTATGTGTATTAGAGTAATAATGAAATATTTTTACATTAGTCGAACTCTGACAAAACACCATGTAATACAGAAATCCCTACTAATATTATAAATGCGAAAGTAACGCTGTCTGTCTGTCTGTTACGTTTTCACGCCTAAACCACTGTACCAATTTTGATGAAATTTGTTATAAAGATAGTTTAAGTTTAAGGGAAGGACATAGGCTACTTTTTAACTGACTGCGCAAAAGGAGCGTTTATGATTTTATGCGATAACAACTTCAACGCCGATGAAGCCGCAGGGAACAGCTAGTAAAGGTATAAATGTTGTGACTAAAAAGTATAAAATAAATAAATGGTTTAAAAAACCCTAGAAAAATACGCTTTTATAATGCACGAAAAAGGCAAAAATAAATAATGGATCGTTCAAGTTGCCTCTATTTCTAGGCTGAAGTGTAAACTATGTGCTTTTAGTTATAATATTTGATTGTAAAAGCGTGGGGCGCTGGAACAAGAAAGACTTTTTTGTAAGCAAATTCCTATTAATACTAATCCTTTTATAATAAAAATCCTGGAGAAAGCTGCATGAGGTCCCACAAGAGCATAACGTTTATGCTGCCAAAGGGAACGCCTCTTCTTTCAGGCAATTAAGTAGATACATGAGGGGAATACGTTAACAGTGGCAAAATGTATAGAGTTCTTGTTCGAGAACGAGATATCTTTGGTTACCTTTGATGACCCGATTGGGGATATATGCGTTTGTATTCTTATTACATGATTACTACATATTGTAAACTTTAAGGATCTACCTATGAATTATCTAATAGAGATAATAATAGAGATCCGTAACGGTAATAGGTTTGCTCCTATTACGCGAGCGTCACGAAAAACTGGCAAAAGTGGGTGTTGAAAATGCGTAAGCGTGATTAACTACTTTACTTTTCAAGTAAGTGTGTTATGCATTTCAATTAAAGCCTATCATCGTTAATACATTTCTGAAATGTAAAATGATATTAATAATAGAAAAAGTCACAATAGATATATAATAGAGTGACAGTGTAAATTAATATTTAAAAAACACGAGAAAAACACGCTTTTATAAATGTGACCTTATCCTTGATCTGACAAGACATCATGCAGCTTCCGCCAGGAAAGTCTTTCCTGTCCCAGTGCCCCACACTTTTGCAATCAAAAATTATATCTAAAAGCACATAGTTTACACTTCAGCCTAGAAATAGAGGCAACTTGAACGATCCATTATTTATTTTTGCCTTTTTCGTGCATTATAAAAGCGTATTTTTCTAGGTTTTTTTAAACCATTTATTTATTATTACTCGTGATAAGAACCATCAAAATCCCGACGGGCCTTTTCCTTCCCCCTTCTCTAAATCTGTCGGCCGTTTATCGTTTCTCTAAACTCAAGATCATCGTATGTATGTATCGTTGTCAACCGCTATTGATAACAATACATCAACATATTCACATTGACCCAGGCCATAAGTGATGAGCTGTATGGCTATGGCTACTTGCTGTTTACTGTTTTAAATAAACTTGCGGATGTCACGTAGTTCCCGTTCCCGTGGGAATATGGGGAAAAAATATAGCCTATGTTAAACGAGAATATTGTAGCTTCTTAATAGCGAAAGAATTTTTCAAATCGGTTCATTAGTTTTCGAGCCTATTGTTTTCCAACAATTCATTAAATCTTTCTTCTTTATAATATTAGTAAAGATAAACACTACTGTGTTACGGATAAATATGTACATCATACATATTCAGAGTTTACGTAAACGCTATGGATATCTTGATTAGACTTTAAATTGAAGTTTTTGTGCTCGAGAAAAACCATTTAATCTACGCCTGAAGCCAACGGAGGAAAAAATTCACCGTGCGGAAGAGTAAACTAGCTGACCGACTTCGTTTGCGTCACATAAGAGAGAGAAAGAGAGAAGTGTTTTTATTTTGATAATAATTATTATACAATTTAAACCCCGTGCAATAAAGAGCTCTTCCAACTGAGCTACTAAACCGTACGTTACCGAATCACGTTTATCCCCTCGCGATTCCATACCATTTGCAAAAAAATCCAATCGCTAATAAAGCATCCACGAGGACCTGGCGCCACTCTGAACACTGCAAATTATGTTATTCCCAGAGAAAGAAAGATTTTTCTAGATTAATAGGTATCTTATTTATGTGTGTATGGTATATTTTGGGAAAGTTCGTTGCACAAATAAATACGTTACAAATTCAAACAACTGAAAAATCTAAACTTTGTATCCATTATCGACAATATCATTACAGCTTCACGGAAATTGGCATTTCACAACAAATGGAATGGGATTTCAGTAAAAACCTTTTCATAGAAGTAAAAGCTTTCAAAGTAACGAGGTATATTTATTATAAACTAGTTGTTGCCCGCGAACGCGAACGTGCTTCGGAAGGCACGTTAAGCCGTTGGTCCCGGTTGCCAGGAAATTGGCAGTTAAGCCAAGTTGAAGGCTTTATTTCAACAGCAGGCAGTCACAACCTGCGCCTGTCCATTTAAACACGGCAATACGGCTCACAACGTATTACGTGGGACAAATTATAAAAAGGTGAAATATGGGTATATAATATGCCTCTGCCTACCCCTTCGGGGATAAAGGCGTGATGATGATTTGATTTGCTGCCCGCGACTTCGTACGTGTAAAAATTTTGTTATAATGCCAGTTTGTTTGCTCTCTGCTTAGCCCCTAGGATAATGTAGCGTGATAATATAAAACCTATTTGAAGACCCTACCCCTAGTTAATATTTGTGCAAAATTTAAATCAAATCTGTTGAGTACTTCTTGAGATCCCTCCGGACAACTCAAAGCAAACAGACAAACAGACAAAACAATTTTTAACTATATTTTCGGCTTCGGTATTTTATGTTGAACATCCAGCGGGTACATTTTTTTTTTTAAATGCACAGTTTTGACTTTTCTATCATTTTGTTATACGTATAGAATATAGAAGATATCAATAAATTCGTTTATAAATTTAACATTGTTTATTTTTGAACTTAATGAACTTTCTCGAATAAGTTTCACAGTATTTATATTTTATTATTTTAGAAGAAATAATATTATTTCCGTATTGTTTTTGTTGTTGGATTTCCGTGCGATCATATTTCTTGTAGTCACTACTGTAGCCGACATCCACGCGGACGGAGCCGCGGGCATCGACCAATAGATAGATTATTATAACTCACATAATAATAAATAAAATCAATCCCTGATGGCAGCCGTTTTCATTCGACGTTGACTTACGTGTAGAATACTAACTTAAATGGCTGTGTAAAATTTACACAAGTTATTGATCATGAAATTTGTATTGATCACATTTTATTTGTATTGATTACATTTTAAATATATTTTGGATTCTTTTATTACTAACTTCGCAGACAGCCCAGCAGATGTGACACTGTGTAAGCGTTCCCGTGCTTCGTTAGGCACGTTAAGAGGTCGGTCGTGGTTGTCAGTAACATGGCAATAGTTAAGCTAAATTAAAGGCCTTATGGTGACTTCAAAATTTTCAAAAGTGGGTCGTCATAACCTGCGCCTTTTTATTTCTACACTGTAGATTATTTTTTTTTTTTTTTTGTTGACGCGGGGAACGCATTTACGCGCCTTCATCCCAGCTGCGGGGGCAGCTGGGATGGTGTGTGGGACTCCCGGCCCGGTCCGGAATGGACCGTCCTACCCACTAAACCCCGCGGTGTTCCTCCTCACCCTTTAGCCGGGCCGAGGGATATCAAAAGATTATTCACGTCGACCCGGCTAGGGGCGCCCCGTTTATTCGGGGCTCTCCTCGGGGGAGCCAGATGGGCGGCTCCCCAAAGCTCCCTAAGGAGCTGAAGTCCACGCCTGCACCGCTCTCGAGCGCCCCTCTGTAATAGAGGAGACAGAGAGCGGCTGGCGCAGGCGTGCGCTAATGGGCACCCCTGGAACACGGAAAAGGTGCCCACCGCCATGTGACCGTTGGTGGGCGGGGTCCCCCGACCTTACGCCCACGGTCAAGAAACAATCGGGGGCGCGCAGTAACTCCTCACCGCGGCGCCCCCGAACTGCACGGTAGAGCGGGATCATTATCGGTTACTCCCGCTCCCCCGCACAGTGCACCTCCCGCTTTGCCGCCATCACCTCGTCAACTGGCGAGGTGACAGCGGCCCAGCACTGTTGCCGCCGGTCGCGCCGTTATTCACGGCCGGCAGCCCGAACTGCATGGCAGGGCGGGAGCATCTACCCAAACTCCCGCCCCCCACGCAGTGCCTCTCCCACTTCGCCGCCATCGTCTCGCCAGCAAGGTGGCGAAGCGACGGCGACCCATCATTGCTGCTGCCGGCCGTGAATAACGGCACGGCCGGCAGCAACACACACCACCGAGCAACCCACAGGTGGGTTACTCCCGCCTCGGCCGGAATTAGCCAGAGTAGCACAACTCCCCCACAGAGGAAGGGGAGTGGTCGCTACTCCGTTGCCCAGGATGCACCACGAGGAGGATCCGACCCATTGGGGTCCTTAAGATGTTAGTAGGACCCCGCATCCCACACTGTAGATTATTAGGCTTACTACCTATTACGTGGGAAAATAACTGTGTCTGAAATGTGGTATCATCGCGCTGCTACCCACTGCCTCAAAAATTTTCGAAAAGCTAATGTGTAATAGGATATACTCATTTTGTGAAAAATTTAAATTATTGAATGAATGTCAAAACGGTTTTAGAAAAAATAAATCAACAACCTTGGCTGTTTATAATTATATACAAAAGGCTTTAGATATTATTAATATCAAAAAATATGCAGTGGGTGTACTCCTTGATATGTCCAAGGCATACGACAGGGTGCAATTTGGAATCTTGTTACACAAATTATACAAAATAGGAATACGAGGACAGGCACATAAGTGGCTAGAATCGTACTTGACAGGCAGGAAACAAATAGTAGAATTAGAATTCTTTAATGAAAAAAATTATAAAATAGAAAAAGTACACTCTCGGAATATAGATATAACAGCCTCAATCCCGCAGGGCAGCGTTATAGGGTGCTTGCTGTTCCTCATTTACATCAATGACCTTCCAGGGGCAGTGGACGGACCATGTGTGCTATTTGCGGATGATGTCTCTTTACTTGTCCCATGCACAAACAATTCAAACGTTAATAAAAATCTAAACACTATCTTAAAGAAAACAGCATACTGGATGGGAGAACATAATTTAGAGATAAATTACTCAAAAACAAAAATAATACCATTCCACCCCCACCAGAAAGTACCACTTAATATTGATTTTGTGTTTGAAAAAAATAAATTGGAAGTAGTCAATGAGTTCAACTTGCTTGGTTTAACCATTGACACAAACATAAACTGGAAACCTCATGTCTGCAAAATTCGAGCAAAAATTTCAAAATTCTCCTATGCTCTGCGGGAGGTAAAGAAAACTACTGACCTGGCGGCGGCCCTGGTCACCTACTATGCTTATGCTTATTCTTGGCTTAGCTATGGCATTATTTTATGGGGAAACAGCACTGATGCGCCGACAGTCTTTACGCAACAAAAGAAACTGATAAGAACACTAGTCAATATCGATGAATTCGACTCCTGTACACCTCACTTCAAGAATTTGAAATTATTAACTTTACCGTGCATCTATATCATGGAAATATGTAAATTTGTAAGAAAACACCAAGAGAATTATAACACACGAGAAAATATACAAAATAGATATACACTGAGGCACAGAAATAGATTAAATTTACCAAAATCCCATTTAGCTATGCACTCCACAGGTCCTTTGGTCATGTCAATAAAGATATACAACAAACTGCCATTGTTGATAAAAAATGAGGAAAAATTTAACCCTTTTGTCAATAAGTTAAAACTGTTCTTGCTAAATAAATGTTATTACAGTGTCCAAGAGTACCTAGACGATAAAACTAAGTATATTTAAGTATTATAATAATAACTTATATGACTTAAAAAAAAAATGATAATAATAATAATGTATAATAATAATAACTTATATGACTAAAAAAAATGATAATAATAATAATTTAACAAATTGTTCTGCTAATTAAATTGCTGTAAGATAACTATAAAATAGTTAATATAATTTTGCTTTATAGGTGTAATAACTACGTGACATTCAATATTTATGTAAATAATAATTAAAAAATAATAGTTTATATTGTATTATATATATCCAATAAAAATGCCGAATACCAATAACTATACCTACCTATAATGAATTACTAGAATAAATATGGACAATAATAATATTAATAAATGTATACTTACTTAATAATAATAGTGCTTGTATAATGACCTTAAAATACTACGAAGTTCAGACGAGTTGATAATGAGCCTACCAGAATATCCTTTCCAAAATTAGAAAATATAATGCATTATTGAGAAAATTAGACTGAACTTGTCAACTACATAATGCTACTTTTTGAACCATAACTTTATCTCCTAATTATACCGTGTAATATGACTTGTAGCCATAAAAATATTAATTAAATAATTAATTGGACATAATATAATTAATTGACAGACATCTTTATCTGAATTGACATAATATCTGATAAAGATAAATCTAATTAAACTACCTATTACTTTGTGCAAAAAATTAAATAAATTAATTGGAAGAGTAATTAAATGCATAATTAAATGAGCATTTAATAAATAATAGAATAATATAATTATTTAATAGAATGAATAAGTATCGCTTCCTCCTCTCTTCTATTTCTGCCGTGCCCGACAGGGTCCATATTGTACCTGATACTAACGTTTATAACATCTGTAATGAACATATGGTGTGCAATAAATAAATATGAATATGAAATATGGTAGAATACCTTCTATTCCTCTGCCTAAACTTTCGGGGAAAATGGCGTGACAATAATTTATGTATGTATGAATATGGTTATAGTCTTAGTCGTCAATTCTATTTACAATAGCATTATAAAGTAAATTCTCTTTTTTGTTTCAGGTAACTGAAGATATTAATACCTTCTCCTATCCATTATTGGGTATCAGCAGGGGCACCACATAAAGGTAAGGTGGCTTGGATCCCGTTGATCGTGGCGCAAATCCTTATCTTATCAAGACTCCGTTGACCTTAGTGAGCATCCCTAATATAACCAATTTTTACTTTTAGTAATAGCTATTGTACATCAATGCTAATAATATACATTATGTGTATATTATAGCATATCGTGTAGAAATTTTCATGAAGGCTATGTCGGACTCCTTCCGACTTCTTCTTCTTAGAGTGCCTCTCCAACTAGTGAAGGTTGGCGACCAGCATGGTGCAGTCCTTTCGGTCTCTCGCTCGTCGGAACAGTTCAGCCGCTTCAGATATTCCGGTCCACTCTCGGATGTTTCGCAACCATGACTTTTTTCTACCCCCCACCCTTCTTTTTCCAGCAACTTTACCCATCATTATAAGTTGCAAGAGCTCGTAACGTTGGTGTCGGAGAACGTGGCCCAGATACGAGATCTTGCGTTTTTTCACAGTTAGCATGAGACTGCGCTCCTGGCCCATCTGTTGCAAAACGCTGTCGTTAGTAACTTTCTGGGTCCAACTAATGGAAAGCATGCGTCTGTATGTCCACATTTCAAATGCTTCTATGCGCTTTTTGAGATCTTCTTTAATTGTCCAGGCCTCACATCCATACAATACAATGGGCCAAATGTAACAATGAAGTAAACGAGTGCGTAGTGCGGTGTTGATGTTTCGACTACAGAGGATGGTCTTCATAGAATTGAAAGCACTGCGAGCAACCTCTATACGGGATTTAATTTCTATTTCACTGTCCCACCTCTCGTTTAGTCAAGTACCCAAGTATTTGTACTTCTGCACTCTTTCTAGATTTTGACCAGATACCCCTACGCTAGTATTAACATCGTCTTTCCCAGAAATAACCATACATTTCGTCTTTCTGATGTTCATCTTCAGACCCGATCTTTGACTGCACTCCTCCAGCCTCTCCACCATTTGTTGTAATTCGGTTACAGTGGATGCTATCAATACCGTGTCATCAGCGTATCGGAGATTGTTAACATTTCGACTGTTTATCTTAACTCCGCAATCGAGATCGTGTAGAGCCTCAGTTATTATGGCTTCCGAATACAAATTGAAGAGAATCGGCGACAGAATGCAGCCCTGTCTCACGCCTTTTTGAACAGCAACAGCATTGGTTTCTTCTCCTTCTACTCTGACTGTGGCATGCTGATCCCAGTACAGACTCCGGATGAATTGGAGATCTCTATCGTCAAGGCCAATATCCTTCAGCAAACCTATTAGTCGATCATGCAATACTCTATCGAAAGCCTTTTCATAATCGACGAAACAAAGATAGACATCCTGCTGCATATCTCGACACTTCTGAACCAGAACCTGCACAGCAAACAGCGCCTCTCTTGTGCCCACACCAGATCTAAAACCAAACTGACTGTCCCCAAGCTGTTCGTCACACCTCACCCTGATGCGTTCGTGGATAATTGAGAGGAGGAGCTTCAATACTTGGCTCATTAAACTTATGGTCCTGAATTCCTCACATCTTTTTGCATGGGGTTTCTTAGGGAGCGGAATGAAGACGGACCTCAGCCAGTCGCCAGGGATTTGACCTGTCCCATAAATCAAATTCAGAAGTCTCCCCAGGCCATCCATATTCGAGTCTTCTACTAATTGAAGTACCTCTATATGAACGTTGTCCGGGCCAGCAGCTTTTCCCGGCTTGGCCTTGCGTAACGCTTTTCGTACTTCGTCTCTGAGAATCGGATGACCTGTATTTATAGTAGAGACAACACTGGAGATTCTTTCATTGTCTGTGAACATGTTCCTAATGTACTGTTCCCATATTAGTTTCTTCTCTTCAATGCCTAAGACCGGAAGATTATTTGCGTCTACTAATTGGTACGAGGAACGCTTCCGCCCCACCATGGCCCTGATCTCCTTATGCATATTAAATGCATCATGTTTTCTATGAAGCTCTTCAAGACGTGCGCACTTGTCTTTGTACCAGGTGTTACGAGCATAGCGAACCTCTCTTCTGATTATTCGATCGATTTCATTGTATTGGTCTCTGTTGTTTTTGTGAAGTCTTCTTTGTTCCATGAGTTGGTAAATATTATCAGTCATCCATGCGTTCTTAGCCATCCACTTGTCTGGGGTCAGAAGTTTATTATTGATGTTGTGCACCTTAGCCTTCAAGTGCTGCCACTGTTCCTCAACCGACCCGCGAGACTGCTTTGCCTCTGCTGCCCACTCATTAATCTCTCGTCTAGCCTCATTCCTACACATGACGTCCTTCATTTTACCAATGTTCACGGTTCTGTTGTTCTGCCGTTTCCGAAGTTTTTTCAACACAATTGTAAGTTCAGCGACCAAGAGATTATGATCAGAATTTATATCAGCACCTGGGTACGTTTTTGCGCTTTTCACGCAGTTTTTGAATCGATTACCAATTAGGATATAGTCGATTTGATTACGAACTATGTGTTCAGGCGTATGAAGAGGTGAGGTCCAAGTGTATAATCTTCTAGGAGGTAGTTTGAAATAAGTGTTTGTTACTATGAGATCCCGCTCCTGGCAAAACTGAACAAGTCTGTCTCCCCTTTCGTTTCTTTTTCCAAGACCGTCCTTCCGACTAAAACTATACGGTGTCCTAACATCTGCCTAGCGGGAAGATATGGCTTTGGAAGGCTAACCCGAGGGACATATTATTATAGACGTTATTAAAACACAATCACTTGTACAAAACTAAGTTTTGCCTTTGATAATGCTTTAAGTAAAGCGAAAGCGGTCAGATACTGTAAAAGTTAAAATTAAAATAGTGGAAAAGTACAAATAATTGTGTTTAAATAATGTATTATAACTAGTTACATCAAGTGCCAACAATCAAGAGTATAAAAGTCATATTATACACATTTCATCGTATTTATTTGGTCCTGGAATTCAACAGAAGCAGGTTGTGAATGTTTTCAATTTGATTTAACAACAGTCACGTAACAAATGGTTTAATGTGGTCTCCCATTTCAGCACCAGCCATAGCGTTAGATGCCTACCACTGCAGAATACTACTTTAGCGAACCTATTAACGCCTAAGTAACGCTACCTAATATTAATCTAAACTATACGTTGGTCTGTAAATGTGCAAGGTTTTATTGGTTTAAACCCCTTCAATCTTATTGTGACTCCTTACATCCAAAAAACAAGTAATTTAAAACAAAATAAAAAGGAATAACGGGTCGAGTGGCGTTGAATTGTCATAAATTTAACATTCGATTTCTATTTTATGGCTCTTTTATTGCGTATCGTTTTATTAACGAGTTGAATGTTATGGCCGACAGGAAATTTATGAAAAATTGTATGAAGATTGGAGGGATTGGGAAAAAGCGAGGTCCGTAATTTTTAGGGTTTCGTAGCCAAATGGCAAAAACGGAACCCTTATAGATTCGTCATGTCTGTCTGTCTGTCTGTCCGTCTGTCTGTCCGTCCGTGTGTCACAGCCATTTTTCTCCGAAACTATAAGGTCTATGCTATTGAAACTTGGTAGCTAGATGTGTTCTGTGAACCGCATTAAGATTCTTATTTAAAACTAGAAAAGAAGCAGTAAATTTTGGGGGTCCCATACTCAGAACTGAAACTCTACATTTTTTTTTTCATCAAACCCATACGTGTGGGGTATCTATAGATAGGTCTTCAAAAATGCTATAGAGGATTCTAACATCATTTTTTTCTAAAGTGAATAGTTTGCGCAAGAGACACTTCCAAAGTGGAAAAATGTGTGCCCCCCCCCCCCCTCTAACTTCTAAACTAAGAGAACGATAAATTTAAAAAAAAAAGTATGATGTGCATTGCCATAAAAACTACTAACGAAAATTAGTTTGAACGAGATAGAGCTGGTAGTTTTTTTTAATACGTCATAAACCGCAATTTTCGGTTAGTGAAATCACTACCACTGCGAACGTATTAAAACATCAGTCAAAGTTACAACGAACTATAAGCACTTTTATATTATGTTACTTGCTGCTACGAAATCCTTCATGGGCGAGTCCAACTCGCACTTGGCCGGTTTTTATTTTGTTTGTTACATAAAGACTTTTAAAGGGTGTCAAAATTTAATATAGATGTCAGCTATAAGTATCGATTTTGTCCCACACGATAAATGGTTAGTATGGACATGGTATTGTGGGTATTGGACAGGCGCAGATTCTGACTACCAGCTGTTGAAATTTTCCAGGCCGCCCTTACGGTCTTCATCTAAGCTAGAAGACTGCCATTTTACCGGTGACCGGGACCAAAGGCATAACGTACCTTCTGAATTGCGGAAACGATTGAAAATAGAAATTTTATGAAGGGGTCACTCATCCGAGGACCAGCCATAGCGAAAGTTGTTAAGAACAGTGATAGTTTCCTGAACACTGAGACCGCTGAAAATTTTAAACTGAAAATTTCAAACAAGCAGTGAGGATTAACATAATATTATCTTCTTAGGGTTCCATACCCAAAGGGTAAGACCTGGACCCTTATATTACTGAGCTTTCACTGTCTGGCTGTCTGTCGAGACTGTATCTCATGAACGGTGATAGCTAGAAAGCTGAAACATTTCAGTGTGGGTACTTCCGATTGAATTCAAACCTAAATTGGTAGCACGAAATCCTTTGAGTAGCTGTACAAAGGATGATGACCTTTTATTTCGACATGTAACCTCCAAATCCCTTTACTGTTGCCTATGCCAAATCGAAAAGACATATTAATAATTTAATGTGATACCTCACTTTGACACGATAGTGATGTACAAGTTCGTTGTTACAAAGTAAATACTAAAATTATAAAAATAATAATAATATAATAATTTATTTATTTCAGACATAGGTCCATAATGTGTTAGTAACAATTATCTTATAACTATGTTAGTTTTACATTATATGTGTTAGTAACAATAATCTGACAACTATGTTAGTTCTACATTACAAACAAAACAACACAAAATTTACAGAATAAAATTTACAGAAAAAATCTCGGAGATGCGCTAGCATGCAATTCCGTCCACCTCTGTAAAACTGGAAGGTCCCACCTCTCGGACAATACCCTCAGGACCCTGTTGGTACTACCCAGCAGCCGAGCAGACATGGACGCGCTCCGCTTTCTAATTATAGCATAAAAGTCATCGCAACGTGCCTCTGCGAACATATTTGAGGCGCTACAAAATCTTGGTAGATTCAACAGGATCCTGAAGGCATTGTTGTACTGCACTCGTAGTGCGCTGTATGCCCGCTGCGTAAAGTTAGTCCACAGGCTGCACGTGTAGAATGACTGACAGTATGCCTTGAAAAGAGTAACCTTGACTGGTATAGTACAACGTGCGAACCTGCGCGCCAACATGTTACACCGGACAGACAGCGCCCTACGCTCCCTCTCAATATCAAGATTATCTGATAAGTCATCGGCGACCCAATGGCCAAGGTATTTAAATTTATTTACCCTATTTAAAGGAGTACCGCAAAGAGTGACTGGAGGCACATTTGAGTAGCATTTGGTACCAGCTTTGAATATCATGAACTCACTCTTCTTGGTATTATACCTGAGACCATGAGACGCCGCATATGACTCACAGATGGCTATCAGTTTACGTAGTGCACCGATCGATGGACTCAACAGCACCATGTCATCAGCGTAGCTCAAGTTATTTATGCACACACCATCAATAGAACAGCCAATATTGGTGCTGCTGAGCTCATCGATCAGCCCATTCATGTACAGATTAAAGAGACGAGGCGAGGCTATTCCACCTTGCCTCACACCGCACTCCAATCCGTACACGTCCGACCGCGCATCCAACCATTTTTCCCTATTTTTCTGCCGACTGTACCAGTACTGAAACAGGTATATAACATCATGCGGTACATTTGTATCGCGTAATAGCTTTTGCCACAGCCTGTCGTAGTTTACTAGATCGAAGGCTTTCGAAAGGTCCAAGTAACAGGCGTATACTGGTGTATTTCTAGCTGTATAGTACTGTACAGTCTGCTTGAGACAGAGAACAGCACTCTCAGTTGATAAACCGGGTCTAAACCCAAACTGAGAATCATTTAATTGCAAGTGCTGCCTCAACTGTCGGTCAAGCAGACTGTCCAGCACCTTGGCTATAACAGTCGCGAGTGAAATAGGCCTATAATTAGACAAATTCGCCAAGTCGCCGGTCCTATCCTTTACGATAGGCACAACGTCCGTGTACATTAAGTTATCCGGCAAGAAGCTATGACTAACACACAAGTTAAAAAATAATGCAAGCACCCTAGGTAAATGTACGCCCGCATACTGCAAGTGCTCGATGCTAAGACTGTCGTGACCCGGAGATTTGCCTCGTACCATGTTTTTTATAATTAAGGCTACCTCTTCAGCAGAAAACCTGACAGTGATTACCTCGGGACGACCGTCCGCCGCGAGCACCTGCGATGAAGGCCCCAGGGGTGATGACACACTGAAATGACGTTGAAAAGCGTCAGCTATATCACGTGGTTCGTGTACACCATCCACACTCACCGGAGAGCTCGACTTTGGGTTCAAATTACGAGTGTTTTTCCAAAAGCCAACAAAATTTTTATTACTATGATTTTTTGCAATGATATCCATCTTTATTTGAGTTTCCTTGTCCTGACAATGCTTTAATTTAGATTTAAACAACCTTCTAGTCTCACACATGTTATTATGTATAAATCCTGACCTAGGCTTCCCGTAGGTCACCCAGGTTTGAAACCAAAATCTCGCCTCCCGGTGAGCGCCGCTAACGTACCTATTCCACCCTGTTATATATTTTTGTTTTCGTGCCACCACTTTACAGCTAATCTTGGCAGCTTCAGTAAGAATATTGACAATCTCACTATACATTTCAGTTAAAAGTACTTTATGATAGTCATTGTGGCACAATTTATCAGAACAGTTACTAAATTCTGTTGGGAAGTCGAATAATTTTAATTTAGAAGAACAATATGCGGTATATTTTTGTATTTGACAATTGTCTCTCGACCCCCATTTTATTTTATTTAACGAGTTAATACTTGTTGAAACCTTGGGCAGAATAACATTTAAACGACATTGTATTAATAAAGGATGGTGATCGGACCAATATGTGCCATACAATACACTCGTATTTACAACAGTACGTCTCGCCGCGCTCGTCACAACGCAGTGATCGAGCCAGCTGCGGCTGCCGTGTGACTCACTCACGAACGTATATGTATCGCGCGGCATGCACTCAACATCTACGAGCGACCAAGATCGGTCCGAACAGAAAGTTAATAGTTCATTACAAAACATTTTTCCTGGGTGCGCATTGAAATCGCCCAAAATAAATACCGATTCCACATCACTACTTTCGATTATTGCGTCTATTTCGCTTAAACAATCCGTGAAATCAGTTAAATTGTCGATAGAACAAGTAGGCATGTAAGTACATATCACTATCATAGATCGGTCGTTAAGTTCAAGCTTTATCGCCGCTAGGCGCACACTTTGACACGGTATCACTGACACTGACGGAAACAAGGCCTTCCTCCAGAGTAGCGCGACACCACCGTAAGATCTCCCTCTCAGTACGCCAACGGATGTATCCACAGCCGATTTTGCAGTGAAAGAGAAAGCATCATCAATACCACCCAAGAATGGTATATCATGGGGTAGTAGCCAAGTCTCCTGAAGCGCAACAATATCGGCTTCCTTACACAATTTTCTCACACAATCTACGGACCTTACGATATTCTTGCAATTAAATGATATAAGTCTAGTTGTACTATCCATCTAATTGAGATTTTAATACATTTATCTCTCGATAGGCAGGAGTACCCTGCTTTCGTCTAAAATCAAAATAACGGCGATATAAAACACCTTCTGGCCAGAAATCATCCTTCAAAAATAATTCTAGTTTTTGCTTTGGTACATGGGCTATGTAACCATTATAATCTTTATTTAATTTCATGTTCATCTTGTCCACTTTTATCTCTAATTTAGTTTTTTGCAGTAAATAAGTATTAATATCGGTTGCTGTTGTATCTTTAGACACATTATAGATATATAATGGCACTTTGATATCCGCGGCCTTAAATTTACTATCACAGTCGATCGCTTTTCCGGAACTTCCCACAAAACGATTTCGTAGTCTCCGCTTTTGAACCAAGGTCCACTCCTCAGATTTGGACTGTGGTCTCGGCTGTTCAACTTGCACAATCTCAGAGAAAGATTTGGTTGTACTTACTGAGCTTACTCCCGGGTCAGGCACCGGCGCAGGTGGAGGCGGCGGCTGGTGGCTGTTGAGTAGACAGCTCACGTCAGGTCTTGACGACGCCGCCGGGGCGCTATGACTCACCCTCTCACCCGTCGGCGAGCAATCAGACGTCGTCCTCTCACCAATAGGACCCTTTCCGGCAGAACACACTTGCAAAGTATTATTCACTTCACGCCCGCGTCCTTTAGACGAACCTTTACTCCGTTTCGCAGTAGGTGTCATCTCAGCAGATGGGGTTTCAGTAGAAGGCTGCATACCATATACAGGCAGTAACCTCATGGGTCCACTTTGGTACTCAAAGTCCACTCCGAGACCAGGGAGACCAGCGCTCCTTTTTGCAGTCCCAGAGAAGTTGTTCACAAGCGAGGCATTTTTAAGTGCCTCAACTTCGGCCCGCAGTTCCTGCAACTGGTTCAAAGGCGCGTACTCAGTGAAAATGCGATCCAAATCACTTCGAAACCGCAGTAGATCCTTCAGAATACGGGTCACGTCTACATGATCAAAAAGAACGGGGGGTAGTTTTTGCAAATCGCGAGCCACAAAAATTGGAATATCCTCAGGGTCCGTTTCTTTTAATAAGCAGACAATATCATCAATGTCACGAACAGCCTTGCCTTGTCTTCTTCTAATCTTCTTTGGCTTTGTTGTCGATATGGAATCAAACAACAAATGTTTAGCATCTACAATTTCACTTTCTGCAAAGGCACTAACACAAATGCGGGTTATACTTTGTTCATCCATCACGTCTAGCTTATTACAAATGAAAGCTAGCACTTCATTTATCACTACATTGCAATTAGAGCATTTCAAAATATTCGAACTCATTGTTTACAACAAAACTTTTCACCACTGTTAATCGATCGATCACGACGCGACGCAAGCGCACCTGTCGTCACCGAGAACGACGCGCGACCGCGCGAAAAAGGAATGATTTGACTGTTTGTTTGTTTTTTTTTTGCATCGAATAGGTTTCGAAACTACTGAACCGATTTGAAAAATTCTTTCACTATTGAAAAGGTATACTATTTCAGGTGAACATGGGCTATATTGTTTTACCACTGGCACGGGAACTACGCGGGTGAAATCCAGTGACGTCCGCTAGTAAATAATATTTATACTATAATTCGAAAACCAACAACTGAAAACCCTGACCCCCAACCTCCATAATCTAAAATTCTATACCCAAGATCTAAGTTACATAACCCAACACACAAAATTCAAAATTCCAAATTTAGATATACGAGTTCCGAATCCCGATACATTATAATTGGTTCACGGCGCCGCCACATCTCCTGGCAATAGCCGTCGCCAGCACGGCTTACGTCGTTAGGTCGCCAACGCAGAAATCCGATGACCCCTCGGATGTACACGAAAAACCCCCCAAAGACGCGGAATAGCACCCGAATCCCCCCTAGGCGAAGCCGCAGTGGTAGCCTTAGGTCTGTTGGGAGTCCTGGGACATTCTTCCGAGGGCTTACCCGGGGCTCCCAACCGTAGGCTGTTGGGCGTTACGTGAGGTTTTTTAGTCGGTGGGAGTCCCGGCATAGCATCCATTAAAGACTTTCCCTCACGTTAAAAAAAGTACTTTGTCTTACTTAAGAATGGGTAGCACTGCTTAAAAAATGTTCGTGAATATTCGTGAAAAAGACGGCTTATCAATTTCAAAACGTAAGTTTACATTTCATTACAAACAACTCTCTTTGCTCACGCAGATAGCGTAAATCAAAATGGTAGCGTTAAATTAAGTTTTAAGTAAAAGTAAATATTATATTATATTTAGTTATATATAGGCAAATTTACAAAAAAATATTTTAGTAGAGTTTTCTGAAAACCCATTAGATTACACTAGATACCTACAACTTAATAGCCTTTTATTGAAAACTTTTATTTTTAAATTTGATAATACCAGATTTAAAACTTTTTTCAAACATTATAAATGTGAAAGTTTGTAAAACCAATATCGACTTATATGCCTATTTATTATATTATTTAATATCTAACCGATGTTCCCCGTGTGGCGACGGGAAAGAGTACAAAACGGGGAACACTTTCGCAAAACAATCCATTGTGTAGAAAAGGAAATCTCGAATTGGAACTCGGTTGTCAGTAAAATGGCAATCGTTAAGCCAAGTTGAAGTAAACTAGTGTTTGTAGTTGTGAAAATAAATACCTAAATAAAAATAATAAGCAGCCTTATGGGTGGCTTGTAAAATTGTAACTGTGGGTCGTCACAACCTGCGCCTGTCCTTTTCAACTCGGCAGTAGGCTCACCCATTACGTGCGACATAAAACTATAAGTGAAATGGGGGTGTAAACTATGTATGTATGTAAACGATGTTCAGATAAGTTGTATAATCTTACTTCTTTAATGTCAGGACTGATGTCATGTGATGACAGATGTCTGGGACTGGATGTCTATTACTCTTTCAATCTCTAACGCTGAAAGGGTCTGGCTAAAATTTGATAAAGGGATAGAACTATAGTGTAGAATAAAATACTTTTATCCCGGGAACAAGTTCTCATGGGAAGCGGGAATGGCAACAACAACGAATGGTTTGCCTACTATTTATTAAATTTTGTTGAAATTTTAACAGACGTGTATGACAAAGTGTAATACCTAGTATGTTGTTTCACATAACTCTACATATTCTCTCACAGGAGTAGTATAGCTTTTATGCCTGCGGCATTACCCCGGGGTACTCGTAATAGTAAACGGGATGTCACTTTGTGTAACATTGTGAGTATTAACTCACAGTATTAACTTGGGTTCCGTGTAAGTTTAACTATTAAAAGGGTTCGCCTATCTTGTAGTTGTGCTTCAAGATCCCTTCATGGTGTTCATTTCTCAGTTACTCTGAAATGCGAATGTTATGTACTGAAGAGTTGCAACTGATTTCGATGGTTCTGTAGCTCAGCTGGTCAAAGTGATGCTCTTGATAGCGGAGGTCACGCGGTTTCCTCCTGTTCCCGTAGGAATACAGGAATAAAATTTAACCTATATTTACAGGAAATAATGTACCTTTCTAACTCAGTGATAGTGTTTTTCAAATTTGTTTAGTACTTTTGGAGCCTATTCGATGCAATCAAACAAACAAAATATTTCCTCTGTATAAAATTAGCATAGAAGTAGACTACCACACAGGTATTATTATTTGGAAAGTAAACCCTATGTTGTATTTAGTACGAGTACTCCATTTACAAAGAACCTTGGGGTTGACGTCACGGACGTTGAGTACAGATAAATACCTCTTCGTATTTCCCAGTTTTAAAAATAGTGAACCAGTGAGAATATAGCTAACCTATATACCAAATTAAAGACAGTGATTGCATTATGTGTATACAGTGTTATGAAGTATATGTGAACAGCTGTTTATAAATAAAACTCGAAATAATTGTAAATGTATACGGGTGATTCTTTAGAGTACCCTAAACCATAACAAATAAATCGGATTCAATGAAAAAGCTCTCTAACATAAAAGAGTGATGATAAATGTTGAGCGCGGTTTTCCGAGTATTAAATAGTGTCTGGTGAGCGCACGGATTTTCACGTCAAGCCTCTGTATACAGCCTTGAAACTTTTCCTGAGGACAACGCCATCTGTGTCAAACCCTTTGAACTAGAACTCTAGAACATCAATAGCTGACTGCAGTATTGAGCAGCTGGGTTGACGTAGTTAGTAGCGCCATCTGTGTAATTTGAAATAAACTACCAAGTAAATAAAATGGCTAAGTGTACTACATGTGGTAGATTCCTCGCAACTAAGGGCAAAGATGGCGCTAGTAGTTGTAAATGTCGCAACGACAGACTAGCAGCGGCCAAGGATGGTTTTGGTGGTTCATTGAAAGAGTCGAATGTCCGTGCACGAGTGTCACCAGTGAACAGCCCTGAATATGAGAATGCGACTGAAACACTACGGGGAGGGCCTCAGCATCCCAATGTTTCAGGTACGTCAACAGGACTGAATGTGGCATGTGAGCTGAGGATGTTCAGGGCAGAGCTCCGAGAGATGAGAGACGAACTGACCAAAGAGCTGAGGGATTTACGGCGTGAGGTGGGGGACCTGAGGCGTAGTATAGTTACCTGCGAGACCAGAATAGACGGTCTCGAGAATAGGGTTAAGGAGCTCGAGAATTGTAAAACGGGAACCGAGGAGCTGGAGAATACCGTTTCGTTGTTAAAAGCGGAACTTAATGACCGGGATCAGGAGCTGTTGGTGTCAGATCTCGAAATTACCAATCTCCCAGAAGAAAAAGGTGAGAACCCGATACATCTCGTCGAACTCGTGGCAAAGAAGCTGGGAGTGCAGCTGGAGTCGCGGGATATTGTATTCGCTGAGAGGAAAGGTCCACCGGTCAGGCAGGGTGAGTCGAGGGAGACCGGCTCCACGGGTGCGGTCGGCGAGGCGGGCGCGACGGGACGCGAGCGCCGCCTGGTGGTGCGCTTGGCGCGCCGCCACCTGCGCGACGAGCTGCTGCGGGGCGCGCGCGTGCGACGCGGCGCCACCACGGCCGACCTTGGGCTGGGCGCCCCGGCGCGCCGCTTCTATGTGAATGAGAGGCTTAACGGTTACAATAAAAAGTTATTCTACAGCGCGCGTCAAGCTGTGGAACGCCATGGGTGGAAATACGCGTGGACGAAGCGCGGTAGAATACTAGTCAAGCAGGCGGAGGGTAAGAGAGCCTTTTATATCAAGAATGAAGCTGACTTGCACCGTGTTTTTGGTGGTGAGAGGCTCCATAACGCTACTAATTAACAATAGTATAATCGATTCTTTTCACGAACGCAATCTTCACGGGACCCTTGATGTACCTTATTTGTCTCTTACATTTATTAATTATAGTTTACAGAATATAGTTTCATTAAGTAAATACTCATTTATGGGTTACATGAACCATTACATGCTGCCCCATTTTCAAACTAGTATACATATCAGGCATGGTGTTTATAAAAGAAAAAGCTCAAACTATCCCTGCTTTGGTTTAGAGACAACTTATGTTTTTAATGCAACATACTTGTACATACACAAAATGAATATAACTTGTTTATTAAATCATTTAATTTTAATACACACACAATCAATTTATAATTATATGTATCAAAATATATATAAAAATGCATAAGAAAAACAATGAAAAGCGTTTAAAAATAGGGTTATTCAATGCAGGCTCCCTGGGTACAAAGCAGGAAGAGTTCATTGTGTCTATGGGTACCTTGGCTGTGGACATAATGGCCATTAATGAAACATGGATCAAGGAGGGAGCAGAGTGCTGCGCTCCACGAGTTCCAAATTACAGGTTGCAGCACACGCCGTGCCCGAAATACATCCGCGAAGGAAACGGCGGAGGCGTCGGTTTTTACATCCGCCGTGGTATACACGTGCGTAAGGAACCGCACCCTATTGCCCCCAATGTTGAACAGATGTGGCTAAGATTAAGTAGGAACTCACAGTCCATAATAGTGGGAACAGCGTATAGGCCACCCTGGTTTAATATAAACACATTCCTAGATGCACTAACTGATTCTGTTTCCTCATTTGGAAGAGCAGACAAAATAGTTCTTCTGGGTGATTTCAACGCTGACATGTTAAAAGCGACAGAGTATGGAACCAGATATCTTGAGTCGTTTCTGACGAGTGTGAGCTTGACCAACTATGTGACTGAGCCGACTCATTTTACTGATCATAGTGCGACTGTGATCGACTTACTGTGTACGGATGCTCGGGTGGACAGGGTCATGGTGCAGCATATTCCTGAGCTTGGTGCACATGCAATTATCTCAGCTGAGATTAATTTCAAGGTGGACAAACCTACTCCCCAATGGATTATGTTTAGACCAATAAAGGATGTCTTGATTGAAAGTTTTGACAAGGATCTTAGTAGTATAAATTGGGACTCTATAATGGGATTTAGTCACGTGGACATCATGGTTCAGGTTTTGACCTCATATATAGTGACATTGTTTGATTTACACGCTCCAGTCAAAAGAGTGTTAATAAAAGAGAAATGTTACCCATGGATAACTAGTACTGTGAGGGACATGATGCGCATTAGGGATAGATATCATAAAAGGGCAAAGTCATCAGGCCTGGAGACACATGCTACCTCTTATAATAAATTAAAATATATAGTAAGAGCCGCCATAGAAAGTGAGAAGCATGCTTATTTTAAAAACCACATCAATAGTAACATACACAGTCCACAAAAACTATGGCGACAGCTAAAAACTAACATATTGCCAAGCAATGAAATGGACCAGGAACTGCCTGGCAATTGCAGGGACCCTGATGTGCTGAACTGTCACTTTCTGGACGTGCCGGGTGATGATAGGGTGAGCATATCTGACCTAACATACTTTGAGTTTGCTCGTGCTACTCGGGATACTTTTCAACTTGTGCCAGTGGATGAGAAGGAAGTGGGAAGGATCATCAGAGGTCTTAGGTCAAACGCCATGGGTATAGATGAAATTTCACTGGAGATGTTGATGATGACCCTCCCAGAAACACTAACAGTCATAACGCACATAGTAAACACATCAATTGTCACTTCAACATTTCCTAGCTCATGGAAGACAGCAAAGGTGAGGCCTGTGCCAAAACGAACACACCCATCTGGCCCAGGGGATTTTCGACCTATCAGTCTGCTGCCGTGCTTGTCAAAAATCCTTGAACGAGTAGTTAGCAACCAGCTAATTAAGTACTTAGAACAGACGAATTTACTACCCACAAGACAGTCGGGATTTCGTAAGGGTCATAGCACGGCATCAGCCCTTATGGATGTGGTTGATAGTGTCTTGGAGGCAAGAGAGCAGGGGATGGGTACTGTGCTTACTCTGCTTGATTTTTCCCGAGCATTTGATGGAATTAATGTGACGCTGCTGCTGTCGAAGCTTGCATACTATGGATGTGATGAGAGGGCAGTCAGGTGGTTCCATAGTTTTCTCAGCGACAGATACCAGTTCGTTCAGGTAAAAGATAGCAAGACTGGTTGCATGGTTGACTCTGCACACCGCCCTGTGACTCGTGGTGTTCCACAGGGCTCAATACTTGGACCACTACTCTTCATCTTGTACAGTGCGGATGTCACTGAGGTCATCGAGACCTGCGGATTTCATCTATATGCAGATGACCTGCAGCTGCATCTGCCTCTTGTTCCATCTGAGTGTGTAGAGTCTGTAAGCAGAATTAATAAAGACCTGAATAATGTTGCTGATTGGGCAGGTAGGAACTGTCTCACTTTGAACCCAGAGAAATCCAAGTTCATCTTTTTGGGTACAAGGCAAATGATAGAGGCAGTGAATCAGCAGCAAATGGATGTGCAGATATGTGGCCGTGCTATAGAAAGGGTAGTGGAAGCCCGAAATCTAGGGGTAATTATGGATGAGAGGCTGCTCTTTGAGAAACATGTCTTACAAGCTGTTCGGAATTGTTTCTTCAGAATAAAACTACTGTACAGGATACGGCCCTATATCAATGAAAGTATCAGATTGCAGCTCTGCGAGTCATTGATTTTATCAAGGCTAAATTATGCAGATAATGTTTATGGAGGCTGCATTCTGAAAAGAACTGAACGACTCATTCAGAGGGTACAGAATGCCTGTGCACGTTTCTGCTTTACAATTCCACCAAGAACACATGTCACACCATTCCTAAATGCAGGCAATATAATGAGAATGTCGGAGCGCCGAGAGCTACATTTGGCTACTATGTTGTTTGGTGTGGTGTTGACACAGAGACCTCAGTACCTTTATGACAGGCTGTCTTGGTCAAGGGATACGAACAGATATAGGACCAGGGGAGCGTCTTACCTCATGCTTGTCCCCAAACATCGTACGAATGCATTTAGAAGTTCATTTAAATTCGCAGCCAGTAGGATCTGGAACGATCTGCCTCCACCTCTTAGAGCACTGAAAACAGTGAAAACTTTTAGAAATCGTTTCAAAATGCATCTATTAAATAAACAAAAATGTGGTTAGCACTTACCTTGGTTTATGATCACTGTAAAACTTTTTATATTCTTAATAATATACTTGTTGTTGGTCTATGTATTAACTTAATTTAGTTACTATTAGTTAGAGTAGTTAGTGTACAAGTTTTAATATTGGATATGGACTAGGCAGGTAAAAAAAAAAAAACATTGTAAAAAACTAAACTTAAGCGTGCTATTTGGTTATGTTTGTTTTGTTTGCGTAAAGTAAATGTGTAGAATCTATACAAACTAGGTATGTATTGTTTACAAATAATTTAGAAATATTGCGTCAATCAACGTCAAATTTGGCATTTGACATTATATTGTCTGTTGGCCGCCCGTTCAGTACCCAAGACAACGACCTGTACGTTCGGAAACCAGTAAAATGAATGCCCAGTCAGTATGTGTACATGTTAATATATTTTATGCTTTATTGTTTCAATTGCTATATATCGTCTTAGTTCTGTTTATTTGTTTGTAATTATGTTTTTGGAGTTGTCTTTTAGTTTTTTTGTTTCAATTATATTGTGTGTATTTGGATGTAATTTGGTTGATTGGGTTAAATCAGGTTAAACAGTTAGAAATTAGCATTGTTTATTGTAATCTATGTTTGTTTGTAAATATGTGTGGTTACTTTTGATCTATTTATTTTACTTCTGTGTTGTTTAATAGTCTAAGTTCTGTGCACATGTGCGTGACGTGACATCGCAGGGGCCATCAGAATATCAGCGCTCCGCATCTTATGTCATTGGCAGGGGATGCGCAGCATTTATGCTGAGATGGCGACCCTATTTAAGATGCGCACACATTGCTAATTATTATTTTTATTGTCTTATGTTTAATAGTGCTTGTTCTGTCAATGATTTATTATGTAGTGTGCGTGTCGTAAATAAATGTATTTTCTTTCTTTCTTTCTTTCTTAACCCGAGGTTAGAAGAAAAAGATATGAAATAAATTATTTAAACAACCACATCAAAGGTTAAAGGATATTTAATCTCATTGTAATATCATCAGAAGGCTTACCCGAGGGCAGTTTCCTTTCAAAATACGAATAGTAAAACTAATTTGTTCTGAAAAGATAATACTGGATCAAGAAATACAAAACACGTATAATTCGTCCCTGCCCCTGGGTATAAAGTACCTAGAGTAATAGAAGCTAATCCTAGTTACTTATTCTGAGTGGTTTTGTCGATGGGATGCTAAAATATACATTAAATTTTAAAACTTAGCATTATCATCCTGTCTCAATTCCTTACCACATTGCTTTGACAAAGAGTTGGAGCGAAACAATATTGACACAGATATTTTTATTATTTGTGCACATTCTCACACAACATCATCTAGCACAAATCAGCTAATATTTTAAGCTTGTATTATTTGATCTAGACGACTGATAGACATACTTTTATATTTTCTAAATACGTACTTTTTATACATAGAAACCACAGATACAGAACAAAGCAATGTGCTCATCACACAAAGAGATTTGTCCTGGGTGGCAATCGAACACATGACCTTCGTAGTCAGGCACACTATAACCACTGGACTAAGAGGCCAGTCCTTATGGTTCTCTACTTGGGCAATTTAGTTTTTTTTTACAGGCGTTCTCCGTTCGTATTGGAAACTTGTTCTTGTTTTTAATATAATGCGATACTATAAAAGATATTTAAAAAAACGTATTTTATTATATTGGCAACACTGTAAACTTCAATCACAACACAGCTAATCAAATGCAAGGGCAATCAAATTTTGAATTGACGTATCCCTTTATACGTGTCCCTACAATTAACACGTAGGATAATCGTATCATACCCTTGTCGATAACTTTGATTAAACTTATGCATGTTTCGGCTACGGACTAGTGCAATGTATGTAGATGTTATTATGAACAGTTCCTAGATAGTAAACTAGCCTTCTAGCAATACAACTGATTCATTGGTGGAGTGGTACGGTATACGATTGTAGTTTCAAGATGTCGGGCGTAAAGTCCGGGTGGGTATAAGTAGCTGTGTGATCTGTAAAATGTTAATTTCGGGATTTGGGCGTCTTTATAACATGTTGGTATAATAACATACTATTTCGTATGAGTATGTTTATGAGTAGTCTAGATCCTATTAGTACACGGTTATTATTAGCGTAAATTGGGGTAGGATATATTTATTACTAGCTGAGCCCGCAACTTCGTTTACGTCACATAAGGTGTATGAAAGGAAAGGTATTTCTTCATCAGAGTCATCAAGTAGCGTCTGAAACTGCCCTGTTTGCTTAATCATTAAGCTCTTTTATGATTAAGCCAACACGCCAGTTTAGGTTCACTCACATTCAAAGAAACCCCTACAATTAAAATTTTCAAAATATCTGATTCTTAAAAGTGTTATAACTCTTTTATTTCTAAACCGATTTACATAAAACAAACGCTAAATGTTAACTGGAGCAAACCCCAACACAATAAAAAAAACCGCATTGCAATCGGTTGAGCGGTTACTGAGATTAGCGTGCACAACCGTACAGACAAACAGATATACAGACATACAGACATACAGACAAACAGACAAAAATTCTAAAAATCATTGTTTTGGGTTCTATTGCGTTCATAAAGCCCCCCTATAATATTTTTTCTTATTTATCTTCCATGTACAGACAGCGACCTGTTACGATTTTATTATATGTATTGATGATGAACAAACATATTAATTTATTAACCAATTCTATAAAAGTTCCGGGTGTCATAGAACAGAGACCTAGTTTTGATATACCAGCTCAGCAAATTTACTAAAAGCTATAGAAAAAGAACAGTATTTCAGGGTGAAATATTAAATGCACAATAATACAGAACCCGGCAACACTACAGGCCGCAATTAAGAGCGGTCTGCTCGCTTCATTTGACTCGAGAATACTTATCTTGTACAGGTTATGCGTTGGGTCGAACAATTTATAAGAACTGGAGGTTATTCATTTATTTATGACTAGCGGACGTCACGCGGTTTCACCCGCGTAGTTCCCGTTCCCGTGGGAATACGGGAATAAAATATATGCCTATGTTCACCGCAAAGAGTGTAGCTTCCCAACAGTGAAAGATTTTTTCAAATCGGTCCAGTAGTTCCAGAGCCTATTCGTTACAAACAAACAAACAAAAAAACAAATCTTTCCTGTTTATAATATTAGTATAGATGGACTTATGCGGAGAAGAAAATAAGACTTACTTCCAGAAAAATATGGGTTTATTTAACCAACAAAAAACTTTTCTTTAAAATTTTCGTATCTCAACGGGGAACCGAATTATGATGAAAAAACTGAATATAACCCTTTTTTCAAGATGGCGGAAAACCCACCAGGTTATTTTGGTCGACAATTTGAACTTAAGCTTTTCTAGCCCCTCCCCACGCAATATCCAAAATTTGGCTTTCTCGGTTCATTTGTATTTCTAACCCGATTTTTTCAACGTAATGACTGGACTAATACACGAACGTGGCCGAAGGTAGCCGAGAGTGTGATTCGTTTTCGTGACACAATTTCTGGATTCGGTCTCCACGCAAGGCCCGCGATAGAAGCTATGCAATAGCTTAAAAAGAATCATAACTTCCGCTTAATTCTAAAAATAATCTCGTATCTAACTAAAATGGTGGTCACATCACTTATCCAATAAGTGACGAATGTTTCTTCATGACACCTCTGTAGTCAATACCGTTACTCCCGATAGATCTAAATAGATGTTATACATAGAATCTGTTTGTACAGTTACCCTTACTAATATAGAGCAGATTATATTATTGACGCTGACTGTACGAATATTAATGAATGTCAGTGCCCTATACGGCTTTGTTTATGACATACTACGAACCCGTCATCAATAGAGTTTATAAAAATTCTCGAACGTTTCTACACGTTGTGTGGAAACGTTCGAGAATTTTTCTAATTTAACAAAAAAAAATTAATCTGATTCTAAAGTAACCTAAGAATAACCTGCTTGTTTTGTGGACCACGAATATTAATAATTATTTACTTCTCAGGCAGTCGAACATAAATACATCATTTGTGAAATTTTCAACTCTCTAGCTGTCACGGTGCATGAGATAGAGTCTGGAGACAGACAGACGTACAGGCGGAGTCTCAGTAATATATTTCCGTTTTTGTCCTTCGGGTACGGAGCCTTAACCTTCGGTCAGTCGCGCCATTTTACTTAACGAGGTTTGTCGCGTGGGGTTCTTCAGAACCTCAATGAAAAATAGCATGTAAAATAGGAAATTGTAAGTATTTCATATAATTTACTCAGGTTAGTCATTACATTATTACGTGTTTGTCAAACTACAATAAAACAATGATAAATTATTAAGCAATTTGTATTTAATTACTTATTAAACTTAAAATCTAAAAGTAGGAGCCTATATTTCTCACTCTGAGATCACTTTTACAAAAAATAAATGAAATAAAGAAATCTACTCCGTAATTATTTACTTTATACTTTTTTGGCATCATATAGAAATAATCAACTTTGTAACATGTAATATATAAGGAATAAAAAAAAATCGCAACTTTACGAAATTGTATGCTCGTCGCCTGGGGTCTTTGAGAGCCCTTGCGTTCAAAACAGGTCCGTATCACACGGCGCTTACGAGCGAATTGAAGTTAGCCACCTTCCGCGCCTACTGCAATCTAACTTAGGAGGGTACATAAACTACTGCACTGCTACAATAGATTTAAATAAGAAAATTTTGCATTTTTGTAATGTTCGGGCTTTCAAAGACCCCACGCGACGGACCGAAGGTTAATAACAAAGAATCCTACCTACTCAATCACCTAAGAACCTATTCAATCATAATAACTATCATTAAAACACAATAATTTAATTATGTAAGTAAAAAGTTGTAACTTTTAATAAATGAAATATAGCGAAATTGTAACAAGTTGATGTAGTATAAATAACTTTAGCTACTTTGTAACATCGCAATTTAATGTTAAACACGATAAGATCTGAGCTTAACATTAAAGTTTTCAGATTTTGATTAGATTATTCTGAACTTGAATGTTCTTGGCCGTGGAATAAATCATAACTTTACTCCCGGTTTAATTAGAAACTTTTGAACCAATTTGTTAGAACATAATTTGAGAGAACACACTTCGAAATAGGCTAAAATCTATCTACAGGTACATATTATTGAATAACACTACTTGTACTGTTTTTTTTTAACCTGAGTAAAGTCCTACAGGGATACTCTGCCGGACTCTTACCGACTTAAAACCACACGTAAACTACCTAACAGCCTACGGTTGGGAGCCCCGAGTAAGCCTTATAGATACCCCAGTACCCACTTGTGCTGTTCCACAACACTTATTTACTTTACACCTGACCGGTTTTTCTTCTCGGCATTCTCAAGGGTAAAATAATAACTTGATGACCACTACATCATGTAAACACATCTCCTCTTCAAAGTAAATAAATGTTGTAGAACAGTACAAGTGGTATAATTCAATATGTGCAGCAGGTTCCTTCAAGTGACATCAATCAACAGTATGAAAAATATCTACATGTAGTTTTTTTTACGAGTGGAAAATCCTACATGGATGCTAGGTCGGACTCCTACCAACTAAAACCACACGATGCCTTACAGCTGTCTACACCCGGGAGTCGGGTAAGTCCTCGGAAGGGTATTTCAGGGTTTCCGGTAGACTTTAGCTACCACCGCGGCCTCGCCTAGACGGTTCGGGTGTTATCCCTCAACTGTGGGGGATGACAGCCGAACTAACCCAATTACAGGTAGTTGCAGACATTGTCTGCCGACATGACTGTCTCGTTGGTCTTGTGGATGTATAGTGCGACTGGCCGATCATTACATCGTGGTTTGGATTCCCACCAGTGGCAACATTTATGTGATCCGTAATTTGTTGTCTCAAGAGTCTGCGTTTTCTATGTATTGTAAGTATCTATTACCAGAAAAAAGTATGTAAGTATTAAAATACTTTGTCCAGTGCCCGAAATACAAGCAGTTTTATCCTAGCTTACTTTGCGATTAGATAAAGCCGTGTGTAAAAATATGAAAATATTGGTACTTTATCCTAAATAGGTACGATGTACGTACGTAGGCCTTTGTAATTTGAGATAGAGGAAACACGGCAAATCCAAGACTAACATTTACTTCACCAACTTAAATATGCGTTGAATACCGTGATTTAATTACAAAGAGTGCACGGGGCGGATCCTCCCCTAGAAATAATAAAATTTAATAAAAGATTTTTTGGAACACTTTACACGGCGCTTTTTAGTCCTAATTATTTTTTATTATATTTCAGATCCTAAATATTTAGATTAGAGAAGCCCTAATTGAAAGATGTGAACTTAACGCGAAGGAAATATGTGCTAAATGGAAATTGAACTCACACCTTACCTATCTTCCAGCGGCACACAAGGATCTTATACAGATTTCGCCAGCTGACATTTTGTATTTTGCTAATGTGCATAATATTTTCTTTTGATTGAAATATTAGTTTAAAAAATATGAACTTTAAAATTTTAAAATATCATGAAAACCCACTTGGCTTAATCGCATCGTTAGAAAGGTAAGCCGACCAAAACTGAATTGGGAAAAGGCTCCCAGGATGATTTGCATTTCCAAATGCATATAATGACTGGACTATATCTCGCACTTCATAATTTTTTTGTTTACGTCAATTAACTCCGCAGTCGTTATATATTATGTCAAATAATCCAAAAATTGATGCTTGTACCCAGAATCGATCTTGCGCCTTCTGCGTACCGATCCGCGTCTTAACCACTCGACCAAAGTTGAATTAAGAGTGCTGGTCGAATTTAGAGTTCTTAATGTGAAATGACAATTTCGATGCTGTCAATTACATTAGTTGCTGTCAATTTACTTCGTCTAAATAAAAATTCGACTATAGGTGTATAGGTATTCATCATCTATGTACAACAGTCAACTATATGGACTATATCTCGCACTTCATAAGACTGGACTATATCTCGCACTTCATAATTTTTTTGTTTACGTCAATTATGAACTCTGCAGTCGTTATATATTATGTCAAATAATCCAAAAATTGATGCTTGTACCCAGAATCGATCTTGCGCCTTCTGCGTACCGATCCGCGTCTTAACCACTCGACCAAAGTTGAATTAAGAGTGCTGGTCGAATTTAGAGTTCTTAATGTGAAATGACAATTTCGATGCTGTCAATTACATTAGTTGCTGTCAATTTACTTCGTCTAAATAAAAATTCGACTATAGGTGTATAGGTATTCATCATCTATGTACAACAGTGAACTGTACTCGTATAATTTGTGTAAAAAGTGTTTTAAATATGAATAAACAAAGTGCATTTATTAATGAAGAAAGTCACGAAAAATAGTGAAAGAAAATGAGTGAGTATGTACTCTATATACATACATTTTATTATTATTATCACCAATGCAGTATTATTTTTTGTTTTGTTAATTTATATATAATACTGCTATAAAGATAACCAAACCCGGGAGTACGTTCCCATGGGAAGCGGGAAGAAAATTTCACGCTGACGTAGCCGCGAGCGCCATCTATCCCATACCTATGTACTTTAAACGTGTCATAAAAGTCACAACAATACCATACATGCATATTTCAAAGAATGTCATATTGAAAAAATAGTTTTTAAGTAGATAAGAAGAAACCTATTGTTTTATCTTTTAACTAGCTGACCCTCGCAACTTTGTTTACGTCACACAAGGTCTATGAAATTAGAGGTATTTATTAATCATACTCATCAAGTAGCGTGTGAATCTGCCCTGTTTGCTTAATCAAAATAGAGCTTAATGGTTAAAGCTATTCCTCAGTATGGAATTTTCCCACTGATCTGTATTATTAACAGATCAGTGAATTTTCCTCAGTATAAACAATTTACATACAAACACCGGCGTGTTAGAATTTTATTACATGTATCAATGTAGTAGACGTAACGTGTATAAAATTACATCAATCAAATGTCATCAATATTCTGAAAAAGAAATTAAAAATAGAGTTCACAAACTCTTTTGAAAATACATACTGTACCTACCTTAGAGGATCGTTATGAAGATAACAGGATAGTTAACAACCATCCATAGAAAATAGATGGTATAATGCTGAATACCGCAAAGAACAATCGGCGCGGCATAGAAAGGGGCATATACTGATATCCTGGAGGATTTAAATGATGCCGATGTCCTGTGCCTGCTGAGGCACACACACGCCGTCATGCATGTCTGCAGGACAACGTACAGGACAACGAGCAGGATGAGGCAGCGAATGGCTGGACTGAAATTAAAATCGACAGACGCAAGAGATGTGGTGGAGGCACTAATTCACGTACCTCGGGAGCGTCGTGTCAGAAACTGATGGGATAGAAGAGTACCCTACATTATTTCGAGTCTCGCCTATTTACACAGCTGCGCCCCGTAGGCAGTTGCGAAAATGGACATTAAGAGTGAAACTCAAAACAAAGTAAACGTTAAAACTGTACTGCTAACTACTATACGGATGCGAGACATGGAAGGTCACTAAAGACATTTCGCACCAGCTACCAGCTATAAGTCTTCGTCAAACGCTGCCTCCAATGGATCCTCGGTACATACGGGCCCGAGAACATCACGAACGTAAGACTATTGGAACGGTGCAGTGAGACCCCTATCCACCAACAGATCAAACGTCGGAAGTGTAGCTGCTGCGCTGGATTGGACACACGCTGCAAAGGGACCATGATCACATCATACCAAGGCAAGCCTTACTGAAACTACTGGTAGGGTTTCAAAAACTGTTCGATAGTAAGTAGGCACATTTATTGATAGTGGCTATAGGCTACAGAACATAATGCTAAGATTAATAGGAGCGGTGCAGCAATGAGGAATGTTTCGAAAACGGAAAACATTTAATCGTTATAAGAGTATCCGTTGCGCCTCTGCGTAAATGGTTGAAGTTACATAAAAATAATTTATTACAAAATAATTGTTCTTCTTAAAAAGTTCTAAAACAAAATTGCATAGCTTCTATCGCGGGCCTTGCGTGGAGAGTAGTAGGGTGGGGTGAAGTGAAGTGGGGTGTGGTGAGGTGAATTGGTGTGAGGTGGGGTGGGGTGACGTTAGGTGGAGTGGAATTTTGGCCTTTTGGACTTTGGCCTTTGGGACTTTTGGACTTTTGGCCTTTTGGACTTTAGGACTTTTGGACTTTTGTACTTTTGGACTTTTGGCCTTTTGGGCTTTTGGACTTTTGAACTTTTGGAATTTGGTTTTTTGGACTTTTGGACTTTTGGACTTTTGAACTTTTGAACTTTTGGACTTTTGGACTTTTGGACTTTTGGACTTTTGGACTTTTGGACTTTTGGACTTTTGGACTTTTGGACTTTTGGACTTTTGGACTTTTGGACTTTTGGACTTTTGGACTTTTGGACTTTTGGACTTTTGGACTTTTGGACTTTTGGACTTTTGGACTTTTGGACTTTTGGACTTTTGGACTTTTGGACTTTTGGACTTTTGGACTTTTGGACTTTTGGACTTTTGGACTTTTGGACTTTTGGACTTTTGGACTTTTGGACTTTTGGACTTTTGGACTTTTGGACTTTTGGACTTTTGGACTTTTGGACTTTTGAACTTTTGGACTTTTGGACTTTTGGACTTTTGGACTTTTGGACTTTTGGACTTTTGAACTTTTGGACTTTTGGACTTTTGGACTTTTGGACTTTTGGACTTTTAGGACTTTTGGGACTTCTGGGACTTTTGGGACTTTTGAGACTTTTGGGACTATTGGGACTTTTGGGACTATTGGGACTTTTGGGACTTTTGGGACTTTTGGGACTTTTGGGACTTTTGGGACTTTTGGGACTTTTGGGACTTTTTGGTCTTTGAGGAAAAGTCCAAAAGTCCAAAAGTCCAAAAGTCCAAAAGTCCAAAAGTCCAAAAGTCCAAAAGTCCAAAAGTCCAAAAGTCCAATAGTACAAAAGTCCAAAAGGCCAAAAGTCCAAAAATCCAAAAGGCCAATAGGCCAAAAGTCCAAAAGCCCAAATGTCCACAGTCAAGTAGGTACTTGGTACTTTACTTTGTTGAACATAGGCCTTAAAATCTTACTTCTTACTAATATTATAAATGCGAAAGTTTGTGAGTGTGGATGTTTGTTTCTCTTTCACGCTCAAACCGCTGAACGGATCGGGGCTGAAATTTGGTACAGAGTTACATTATAGTCTGGAATAACACATAGGCTACCTTTTATGCCGGGAATAACTTCCCGCGGTAACAAATTTTACGCGGGCGAAGCTGCGGGCATCAGCATCATTCTTATATAGAAATAAGTATACTAGCATAGTTGGTAAAAAATGCTATGTAATAGCTTTACCGCGGCAGTCCCCGAGTGCCACACGTCTTTTTTTTGATTTAAAATGATTTGTGAGTAAGAACTAAATTAATTTAATTATATTTACTCTTGTTATTAAATAAATTCATGTGTAACCGTTAAAAGTCCAAAAATCTAACAAAAAGATTTTCTGAAAATTAAAACATTTTTTGCCTTTTATACCTATCTCCTTTTCTGACCATACGTAAGGTTCCGTACCTGATAATTACTCAATATGTTTACTTTAATAAATATTTTACTTTGAAATCCCTCTCCCCATTAAATTTATAGGTACCTTGTAACACAAAGATGATCAGTGTTACTCACCAACTAGCGCGAGGTAGCTATGCAGAGAACTCTATCCCAGGGCGCCTTATTTCCAAGTTTCCAGTCTGTGTGCAAGGGTAGGCTAGGGCTCTAACGAAAACTGACAATAGGGTGTACACACATATATTTACTAAGTACACAGAGATACACAGAGACACACAGAGAGCTTATTCACTGATAGACACAAATATCACAGGTACACAGAAATACAGTCAGGGCTTAGGTACTAATTCCACTCAATAGACCACTGCCGCGTGAGCAGGTAGAACGGGTAAGCAGCTAACTACACTTGTAATAGGGTGACATGACAATTACTGGCCTTGAGTTAATCTGAGAGCAGCACAGCACGAGCATGCCACGTGGAGGCGGCTGATTCCTCTCAAAGCCCCTCGCTCGTGCAGTCCACGTGTCTTTGGATGTGGCTCTGCCAACCGTGTACGGGCTGCTTTTTCCCGTAGTAAAAAAACCCGGTATCCCGGGTGTAGGTTGAAACAGAAACTTATTCTTTCTGAGGAAAGTAGAACCTAGGCTATATTCCTCAACAAGTCCTCAGGTTTGTACAGTGCCTGCGTCAAACTATAACCTCGCAACATATGAGGTGCGCTAAATCATCAGAGCTCAACGTTAACTAAGATGTGAATCGGAAAACTTATGATGTTAGAAGAGCTCGTGAACTTCATAGCAGGGCTATTTATACCCTCACTATCGAATACTCTGGAAGACTTTAAACCCGTTTGCTACGCACAATTCCTCCGTCCATCACAAAAAAACCCATAGACTAACGTCCGTTTCCTTGAGACAGCTGTTACCACAGCAAAAAAACAATGAATCGATCATGGCGCACTGACACGGTCAATTAGTATTGACCAGCCAGAGACCAGACACTGCCACTCATAGAAAATAAATGTTGCAACCACCCCCCCTTTAATAGTATTTCCGTGTACCTGTGAAGTAGCCCGGCTAGCTTAGTCGGTAGAGCATGAGACTCTTAATCTCAGGGTCGTGGGTTCGGGCCCCACGTTGGGCGCCAAATTTGTAACACAAAGATGATCAGTGTTACTCACCAACTAGCGCGAGGTAGCTATGCAGAGAACTCTATCCCAGGGCGCCTTATTTCCAAGTTTCCAGTCTGTGTGCAAGGGTAGGCTAGGGCTCTAACGAAAACTGACAATAGGGTGTACACACATATATTTACTAAGTACACAGAGATACACAGAGACACACAGAGAGCTTATTCACTGATAGACACAAATATCACAGGTACACAGAAATACAGTCAGGGCTTAGGTACTAATTCCACTCAATAGACCACTGCCGCGTGAGCAGGTAGAACGGGTAAGCAGCTAACTACACTTGTAATAGGGTGACATGACAATTACTGGCCTTGAGTTAATCTGAGAGCAGCACAGCACGAGCATGCCACGTGGAGGCGGCTGATTCCTCTCAAAGTCCCTCGCTCGTGCAGTCCACGTGTCTTTGGATGTGGCTCTGCCAACCGTGGACGGGCCGCTTTTCCCCGTAGTAAAAAAACCCGGTATCCCGGGTGTAGGTTGAAACAGAAACTTATTCTTTCTGAGGAAAGTAGAACCTAGGCTATATTCCTCAACAAGTCCTCAGGTTTGTACAGTGCCTGCGTCAAACTATAACCTCGCAACATAAGAGGTGCGCTAAATCATCAGAGCTCAACGTTAACTAAGATGTGAATCGGAAAACTTATGATGTTAGAAGAGCTCGTGAACTTCATAGCAGGGCTATTTATACCCTCACTATCGAATACTCTGGAAGACTTTAAACCCGTTTGCTACGCACAATTCCTCCGTCCATCACAAAAAAACCCATAGACTAACGTCCGTTTCCTTGAGACAGCTGTTACCACAGCAAAAAAACAATGAATCGATCATGGCGCACTGACACGGTCAATTAGTATTGACCAGCCAGAGACCAGACACTGCCACTCATAGAAAATAAATGTTACAACCTAGTTGTTTTGTTTGCTCTGCCATCAGGTAACTAAAAGTTAAATATTTTAGAAACTAGTTCTCTTGAATATTCAAAAAAGGCTTTTATTAATTTTTCGATAAGTTTTACTCATTTGTCAGGCCACAAAACATTTAGTTAGCATCACTAATCTGCTATATACTAAGGAGCCTGAGCTAAAGTGAAGACAGAAAGAAACATGAAATTATAAGCATTTCTTTTTCAGAAACTACGGAATTCCAAAAACACGAACAGTACATTTAAACTCTTATGACAACTGTATCCATAAACCTGTCAAAGTTGCCCGCAATATTTGGCTGTAATGTAACTTGTTTTCATTAAATAGAGATAGATGGCGCTGTATCACATTGTTGAAAGGACCATAAATACTAGCAAAGTTTATGTTGTAAAAGCTTGTGAACATTTTGCGCTTAAAAGCTTGTGAAAATATCGCTTTAGCAGTCTATTCGTAAGTGTAATGTTTTTCCTGCTTAGTTACCTACATAAATGTAAAAGTCTGTCTGCCTGTTACGCTTTTACACCTGAACCGATTCTAAAGAAATTTGGTACAAAGATAGATTAACCCTTGGGTAAGGACGCTTCCAGGTCCCATGGAGGGGTCCCGGCTAGGAGCCATACCCTCTAATCACCCCGACTGCCATTGCCTTCAGTGGGCAAAAAATTAACTGCAATAGGCTGATTTGACACGACATCGCTTAGATTGTTGCTTGCGCATTCAATACCCCCTTTTGAGTCAAACCTTGATTGGACTAAAAATATAATTCCAGTTTGTTGTACTGATAGGAACAGTAGAACATTGTGGAATAAAAAGTTTACTTTGTTCTATTGATAGAATTAGTAATAGAACAATAAGGAATTTTAATTCCATGTTGTTCTATTATTTTTTTTAGTAGAACAATGGAGAAAAATATTCCACTTTGTTCTATTAGTTGAACAAAAATAGTAGAACATATTGGAATACACGAAGGACTCTATTCTTTTTATTTCGGTTGGTTTTAAAGCATACCATCCCATTCGTTTAATAATTTTACTCTGCTGCTACCCATTGTCTGTCAATAGCAAATAAATTGAAAACAACCAAGTGAACTCGCGCATGGAGGATGTTGTTGCAAATAAATTACGAGCCCCCTTTCAGTATTTTTTTCTGTTTTTTAGTTTACATTATAAATTGTTATAGCGGCAACAAAAATACATAGTCCGTGATATTTTCAACTGCCTAGCTATCAAGATTCATGAGATACAGTCTGGTAACAGACAGAAACTCCATATTATGTCAATCCATAATATGGAGTTTCAGTAATAAGGTCCTGATCTTAACGTTTGCGTACTAACCCTTAAAAATACTCCGTTTAAGTTTCTCAAGTTCGGAATTGTCTAATGTAAGTCTCTGATCAATTCTAAATTGTTGCTACCCTAGTGTACAAGTTGTACGTCACGGCGAACACTTGATTTATGCCGAGGGACTGACTCAAAGCAACGACCCTGTGACATGGAACTGAGAAACTATTTGATACGGCAATTGATTTTAAGGAGAAGTAAGGCTGTCAGAAAGCATAAATTAAAAGTTATTACCTACTAAAAATTACGATTTTTTTTTCAAGATTTTGTGTCAAAAGGGCAAAAACGGGACCCTATCTCCGAACTACGTATGTCACGAAATAAAAAGTAATAAAGGGGGCTCCTTTACAAAAATAGTAATTTTTATGGCCGTTTTGGTATGGTACCCTTTAGGGGAGAATTCGACTAACACTTGTCCGGATTTTTGTGCCCCTATTTTCTTGTGTCCATTTCGATTGCTCGGCCAATATGTCGTAGAAAAAAGAAACTTATGTCAGCATTTCGAAGGAATTCGTAGAAAACGAACAGTGAAAACCGCAAATTCGAAGAGTCAATATTTAGAAAGTTATAAGGGTTTAACCGTGGCCGCGCAGTCCGCATGAATTCAACTGCGCGGCCACCAGTTCTCTTGAACGGAGCTACGTACAAGTCTAATTCTTTTTGCTAATCACTGATACGATTTCGAAGAAAATGTAGATTATAAAAATAAAGCCCTACTATTTGAACTTCACAACATACGGCACTCCAAAGTTATGGCCGCGCAGTCCGCACAATGCGAACCGCGCGGCCACGGTTTTTCTTAAATGGAGCTTAAACGGAGCTTAGTAGAAGTCCCATTCTTTTTGCTAATTACAGATACCATTTCGAAGAATATGTAGACAGTATGAATAAAGCCTCAAATTAAGAACTAAATGACGTATAGAACTTAAAACCTATAATCGAAGGAAAAAATAGGGTGACCAAGATTTATAGTGTGTAAATCCAGGCTTTTTACTATTTTAATATCATAGTGTAAATATATTTATATAGCAAGTAGCTTTTCTTGTAAAAAGAGCTACTGATTGTTTCAGTTGAATTCCAATTCAATTCAATTGAGAATTAGTGATTCGAATTAGTCTTACGAAAATGTGCTTGTAAGCTTTTAAGTAAAATAGGTTTATTAAAAAGAAAACATATTTGCTGGCGATTGGCAATCATTCATTCTACATGGCGCTGTGTGAAATAGATATTCCACTACATTTAATATTGGTTTTTGGTGCAGGACCTCCTCACTCCCACAGTTCAACAATCCCAACCACAGCAACCACCAAAAGGAAACAAACCTTAGCAAATCACCACGACGATAACGAACTGCCCAACCCAAAGAAGACAAATGGACGGGACGATAATTCGCCTGATGGCATTTGTAACTTTTTCTAAGATGAAGCGGTCCACAACTATTCTGAGCATTTTCCGTACTTATTTATATAAGGTGTTATTTACTAACTAGAAGTATTCTTCTATAAATGTAGGTATTAAAATGTCGTTTATAAAAAAAGTAAAGTAAGTAGGTACATATAAGTAAAGTATTGACTTTCGATTACATTACATTAATTAAGTACTATACGTAAAAACACCATACAGTACCTCATTACCTACCAACTTAAATATTGGGTAAAAAATATTAGTATTGCGGAAATACCTTACTTGATATTGTTATTGTCCAGACTACCATCGTTATAGGTTAAACGCAAAGTTTATATTACTTGAATAGTGGTATTTAGATTCAATTTACGTAAAACTAAAGCATTTGAAATTAAATCAGCAATTAAAAATGGTCGAAAACAAGGACGTATCATAGCTATACACATCGACATCGCCTCTTTAAAAAACAAATAAACTTTTATAAATTTGAAAAAAGAATTCTATAAATTATCTGTAGTAGCATGCATGAAGTAAACATATTTGCTGGCGAAAGAAAAAAGTCAATATCAGAGGAACGTGGAGTAAAAAGGAAACTTGAATTTCACTTACTGAGACATATGATTACCTACTTAATGTGTTTACGGGTAAAAAGTAATAATTAAATTTATAAAATGTTAGTGCTGTTTATCGGATTAGTAATTACTGGCGTAATTTAAGTCATAAAATCAAACTATAACAATACCATAAAGAAACATCTATTTAATAAGTAATAATTCAGTACATAATAAGTAATCAAAATATTTTTAATTTCAATCATTTTAATAATCTTAATATATTATAATTTTGTTTTACTTTTTATTTATAGAAACATAATTAAATAAAATGAAATCTACTAGCAAAATAAAATATTAAGTAGTACAAAATCTCCCCAACGTTATTTTATTAATTATACAGAGTACATTTTCCTTGCTAAACGCCATTTTAGCATTCCGGAAAATAAATAATAATAATTATTTCTGCTGTATTTACGCACGTTTTTATATTTGGCAATTACTGTGTAGTTTGTGCATCATCTGAAGATACAAGAAGGTATGTTTTTTGCGAGTTTTCTTTAACAACAGAATTTAAAACATTGCTAATAGAACTTTTGCAAAGCCTACAGTCGCGTCACTGATTGGTCAGGTAATTCCTTCCTTAACCTTTACGTGTTGCCATTTTCCAGTGTTGATAACGTATCTTAAGGTTTTTTTATAAATCACTAGCTGATGCTCGCGGCTTCGCCCGCGTGAATTTGGTACCCGTTCCCGCTTCCCATGAGAATATTTTCCCGAGATGTAACGTAGCCTATGTGTTATTCCAGACTATAAGCTATTAAAACATGAATGTGGGTTTATCACACGAAGCGAAGATGAGTGTGATAGATAATAGTATCACATGAGTGTTTTAATACCTAATTATACAATTGCATACAAGACTTTATCTACACCCATGATAAAACAATTTGCAAAAATAATATCGAAGAAAAATAGCGGGAATTCGAATTCGCTTTAATCTTTTTTTTTTTCGGCGATCTTTTGAATCGTTCAGTTGTAGCGAAGTAAGAGTGGCACCTCTGTCCAGCAGGCGTTGTTCGGGAAGGAGTGGGCGGGATTAGGTTGAAGTGTTCAGAACACTCACCGTGAAAGATACGGTAGAATGCAGCGAAAGACGCAATAGTTCTTCGCTGCGCTAACGGCCTTACCTTACCTTACCCATTATATAACAATATGTACCTATATTGTGATCATCACCATTTACTGAAATATAAATCAATCGATGAGTGTTTTTTTTCTTATCTTCTTATCTTTGACTGCCTCTGTGGCACAGTCGGTAGAGATACCGCCTGCGGCGCTGGAGGTCGTGGGTTCGATTCCCACCGGAGACAAATATTTGTGTGACCCATAAATGTTTGTCTCAAGAGTCTGGGTGTATCTATGTATAATATGTATGTATTTAAAAGTATATAAGTATTAATATCCGTGGTGGATCGTGGATACCCATAACACAAGCAGGTTATTCCTAGCTTACTTTGAAATCAGATAGCGTTGTGTGAGATGTCCGTGAATATTTATTTATTTATATCCTAGAAGTAAACTTCTCTATTCAAATTCAAACCAAGGGACTACAACTATTTGCTTTTTACGATTAAAAGTATAGCAATATACGTGACATTAAAAAGTCTTATTAACCGACTTCAAAAAAGAGGAGGTTCTCAATTCGTACGCTATGTTTTTTTATGTATAAGTATTACGCGATAGCGGCGCCGATTTTGATTTTTTTTGTTTGAATGAGGTTACTTCTGAGGTGGTCCCATATCCAGGGTATCAAGATCTGATGCTGGGATCCAGGAGAAATCGAGGGCAACCACCGAAAATTGTTGGGACAACTAGTGCGTTTGCTAACTTTTTGATTGAGTGCTTTAATAAGTAAGTATACCTACTACAATTTAATAAAGGTCTGGAGTCGATATGATGATGGAACCGAAAGACAGTTGAGGGAATTTCTTAACGATTTACAGCAGTTACCTTGTGTTTCGGCTTGATTGATTTGTATTGATGAGAACTTTACACCTAGATAGATATACTTATCGGTCTTCTCGTCACTTAAAATAATAATAATAAAATAATTAAACAATAGAACCGACTTCATACAAATCCTTAAAAATAAAATATACCTAGCACATAGTGATATGTATTTTGATTTATCAGATTTTATTCAATTTAATATGGAAGTTGTTGCCATTAATAATACCTACCTACCTATACCTATGGGTTTACTTGGCGCCGACTTCAATATGATATTGAATAAAATCTGGTAAATCAAAATAATAACTTTGTGCTAGGTAAATATTTTAAAGGATTTCTATGAATTCGGTTCAATTTTTTTTGGGAATATCTCGTCGACGCAACGTAAATCATGGTCACCCTTCTTTTAACTCGAGTTACAGGGTTTAAGTTCTGTAACTCGTGATTTTCAAGCAATAGAACTTCATTCATGATATCTACATATTCTTCGAAATCGTATCAATGATTAGCAAAAATAATGAGACCTCTACCAAATTCTGTTTAAGCTCCACTTTAAGAAACACGTGGCCGCGCGGTTCGCCCTTACGTAAGTGCTGTAGAACGAGAAGTTCAAACTTTAGGGCTATATTTTTCAAATCTACTTTTTCTTCGAAATCGTATCAGTGATTAGCAAAAAGAATTAGACTTCTACAATGCTCCGTTAATGAGAACTGGTGGCCGCGCGGTTCGCTTTATGCGGACTGCGCGGCCATAACTTTGGAGTGCCGTATGTCGTGAAGTTCAAATAGTAGGGCTTTATTTTTATAATCTACATTTTCTTCGAAATCGTATCAGTGATTAGCAAAAAGAATTAGACTTGTACGTAGCTCCGTTCAAGAGAACTGGTGGCCGCGCAGTTGAATTCATGCGGACTGCGCGGCCACGGTTAAACCCTTATAACTTTCTAAATATTGACTCTTCGAATTTGCGGTTTTCACTGTTCGTTTTCTACGAATTCCTTCGAAATGCTGACATAAGTTTCTTTTTTCTACGACATATTGGCCGAGCAATCGAAATGGACACATTTTCTTTGCCTGAAGTATCTGACCAATAATTCTAAATTGTAGCGATGTACTTGAATCTACAACTTATTCGTCACGGAAAACTCTTGATTAATGCCGAGGGACTAACAAAGCAATGACCCTGTGACATGGAACTGAGAAACTATTTGGAACGCCAATTGATGTGGGGGTGAATAAGGGGTTTCACGAATTATATCCGTAATTATTACGTGACAGAGCGGCTTTTAACTAGCATAAACTACATCATTCAGCCCTATAAACAAAAATATTAATTTATAAGCAACTAGCAAACCCGGCGAACTCCGTTTCGCCACCAGATGGCTTCGTTTTATGTAACATTACGTTAATTTTCTTTGCTATAAACCTCACGGAGCCCGAGACCTTTCCAACGAATGCAAAACCGTGGAAATCGGTTCGTGCGTTCTGCAGTTATAGCGTCAGGAAGGAAAACCCGACTTATTTTTATATAGTAGACGGGAACGGAAACGGGACTCCACCCTGGTAAAATCACCGATACTAGTATAGCTGTATATAAATCACCTTACTCTGAAGCACCACGTTCTGATCTATATTTTTCCAGACCCGGTATTTGAACACAAACAGTATTTAAACTCCTTTTTAATTCAACTCCTCTATTTGTATTCGTGCCTCCATTTTGCCATAAACTTCATCATCCATATATACATAGTCCAACTCCAAACTAACCATAACTATTCATATCTTTAGTCTTCGGTAGGTATAGATATACCTATCTATCTATAGATATATCTGTATCTATAGATACCACATCAGTTATGATTTGTTATTTAATACATGAACTAGATGATACTAGCGGCTCCGCTCTCGTTGACTTTTGTTCCCATTTCAGCATCTCATAAGAACATTATTGACGGGATACTAAGTAGTTCACGAGCATGACCTGCTCACAGAAAGACGCAGTGCTGTTTCACCTACTCCCGCTGGAGATCCTGGCTCGCACCATGGTCTCCAGCGAGAGAATGTCTAATATTGGTAGGATAGAATTGGATGGTAGAGTAGACTTGTAGGGCATGATTTTAAGTTGTTACATTACATAGTACTTTTATATTATCTTTGGTTATATCGAAAATCGGCGGAGTTTAAATGTTAATTTAAACTGTATTTTTTGCCGTGTTTTCTAACAAATTTAAAATGTAGTAACAGCATTACATTATGCATATTATCCCAAAAAAAATTACTTACCACAAAATAACTTCTTCGTTTTATTAAACATTTTTGTTTATCCTTTGCGTCAAAACAGACATTTCTCGATATACAGAGAGACCTTAAAATACGTTTGCTCTCATATAGCTATCGGTAAGAGTCCGGTACACCCATACATCCATGAAGGATGTTCTTATGCAGAAAAGAAAGATGGTCATGTGATATTATTTAATCTCACCAAATATCGGTGGTAATTCTTTTGCCGTGTTGAGACAGACAGAGGGCTGTCTGAATAGTCCCGCGAGTCACTTGGCTCTTAGCACTAAACAAGGCTCATGAAATGTGGCTTTAGACTTACAAAACTCTGAGCTATTTTTTTTTCACGGACATTTTCAAACAGCTCTTTCTGATCTTAAAGTAACCTAGGAATAACCTGCTTGTGTTATGGGTATCAGACTACGGATATCAATACTTATATACTTTAAATACATACTTATCATACACTCGGTGCCGTACCACTGCTTAAGACCGGCAGCCCCGCGTAACCCGTCGGGAAGTCCCAGAATTCCCGACAGACTTTGGCTGTATGACCATCCTCAGTTGAGCATGTTCAAATTGCAACGCTGTTGCTCTCTTCACCAATTGCTTTTTATACTACTAAGGTGACACACAATCGTACAAGCCCACCTGATCAAAAGTGGTCCTATGAACGTTTGGAACGTCTTGTGGAACCGTCAAAAGTCTTCTAAGACCCAATTTAAAAAACAAGCAGCGAGATCATTCCGCAGGGATTTTTAAGAAGTAAGTCCCAAATACAAAACCTGTGGTACACGACACGCGCCCTAACGTAAAAAATACAAGATGATTACAAAGATTGTAAACATTTCGAAAGTCGGTTATCGAACAAAAACAAAGTTATTTTCGTATCACGACGCTATTTATCGAGCTAAATTTCTCAACAAAATTACTTCACTTCGAATGTCGATACCACAACACCCCAATATAATCAGTATTCCAATTTCTACATTCTGTTGTTTTATAATAACGAACGAAGCAAAGGAAAATTATTTGGAGTTCCAAAAAAACATGGTACGAAATTTGAATAGCCTTAGAATTTTTGGATTGACAGTTTTATAAACATGTTCAGTTTTGCATCAATCTGTACCGTGTTCAACGTGTTTATTATTCTTATTAGTTTTGTTTTAAACATTTTTTACATAATTTACTATAAACCTACGTTTTGCTATTTCTGGCCTTACATATAAGCTTTTATATAAAGGAATTTACCAATTTAAAAGATTAAAGTAAAGCTTTATTAGGGTTCCGTACCCAAAGGGTAAAAACGAGAGCCTATTCATAAGACTTCGCCGTCCGTCATGTATCTCACGAACCGTGATAGCTAGAGTTCTTTTTGAAGTGAAACTTCTTTATCGGCGTTGGAAAAAAATTTGCGTCACGTCACGTCACGTCACGTCACGTCACGATTTTTGGTTACGCGCCATCTTTGTTCTGTTCCTCACCACGGTGGATTCGAATTAAGAGTACTTTATCCAGGGATAGCATGTCATTTAAGGGTTTTTGGACTTTTTGACTTTTGGGCTTTTGGACTTTTGGACTTTTGGATGGGACATTGGTACTTTGGGTCTTTGGTACTTTGGGACTTTGGGACTTTGGGACTTTGGACTTTGGGACTTTGGGACTTTGGGACTTTGGGACTTTGGGACTTTGGGACTTTGGGACTTTGGGACTTTGGGACTTTGGGACTTTGGGACTTTGGGACTTTGGACTTTGGGACTTTGGGACTTTGGGACTTTGGGACTTTGGGACTTTGGGACTTTGGGACTTTGGGACTTTGGGACTTTGGGACTTTGGGACTTTGGGACTTTGGGACTTTGGGACTTTGGGACTTTGGGACTTTGGGACTTTGGGACTTTGGGACTTTGGGACTTTGGGACTTTGGGACTTTGGGACTTTGGGACTTTGGGACTTTGGGACTTTGGGACTTTGGGACTTTGGGACTTTGGGACTTTGGGACTTTGGGACTTTGGGACTTTGGGACTTTGGGACTTTGGGACTTTGGGACTTTGGGACTTTGGGACTTTGGGACTTTGGGACTTTGGGACTTTGGGACTTTGGGACTTTGGGACTTTGGGACTTTGGGACTTTGGGACTTTGGGACTTTGGGACTTTGGGACTTTGGGACTTTGGGACTTTGGGACTTTGTGACTTTTGGACTTTTGGCCTTTGGGACTTTTGGACTTTTAGATGGGACCTTGGTACTTTGGGTCTTTGGGACTTGGGAACTTTGGTACTTTGGGACTTTTGGACTTTTGGCCTTTGGGACTTTGGGACTTTGGGACTTTGGGACTTTGGGACTTTGGGACTTTGGGACTTTGGGACTTTGGGACTTTGGGACTTTGGGACTTTGGGACTTTGGGACTTTGGGATTTTGGGACCTTGAGACCTTGGGACTTTGGGACTTTTGGACTTTTGGCCTTTTGGACTTTGGGACTTTGGGACTTTGGGACTTTGGGACTTTGGGACTTTGGGACTTTGGGACTTTGGGACTTTGGGACTTTGGGACTTTGGGACTTTGGGACTTTGGGACTTTGGGACTTTGGGACTTTGGGACTTTGGGACTTTGGGACTTTGGGACTTTGGGACTTTGGGACTTTGGGACTTTGGGACTTTGGGACTTTGGGACTTTGGGACTTTGGGACTTTGGGACTTTGGGACTTTTGGACTTTTGGCCTTTTAGATGGGACCTTGGAACTTTGGGACTTTGGGACTTTGTGACTTTTGGACTTTTGGCCTTTGGGACTTTGGGACTTTGGGACTTTGGGACTTTGGGACTTTGGGACTTTGGGACTTTGGGACTTTGGGACTTTGGGACTTTGGGATTTTGGGACCTTGACACCTTGGGACTTTGGGACTTTTGGACTTTTGGCCTTTTGGACTTTTGGACTTTGGACTTTGGACTTTTGGACTTTTGGACTTTTGGACTTTTGGACTTTTGGACTTTTGGACTTTTGGACTTTTGGACTTTTGGACTTTTGGACTTTTGGACTTTTGGACTTTTGGACTTTTGGACTTTTGGACTTTTGGACTTTTGGACTTTTGGACTTTTGGACTTTTGGACTTTTGGACTTTTGGACTTTTGGACTTTTGTACTTTTGTACTTTTTGACTTAATTTAAGGTGAGGTGAAAATTAAGTTTATGAAGAAGTTTCACTTCTTACGTGTGTACACTAAGTACACGCAATTTTTTTTGTTGCGGCTGTATCAATAAATACTAAAATCAGAAAAATAATAATTAAGTGGGGTTCCCATACAACAAACGTGATTCTTTCCGTTTTTTGATATGGAACCCTACGTGCGCGAGTCCGACTCGCACTTCGCAGGTTTTCTTAATAAAGATACTGTTACTTTTTTTAACTACTAAAGTGGCAGACAAGCTTACGACCTACATAATGGTAGTAACCCGTTGACTCTGGACATTTGCGACACCAGAGGCGCTACACACGCACTGCCGACCTGGGTGCAGGTGGTGACAACTCACAGTAGAAATATTTCAAGCCGCCCATAAGGCTTTCAACTTGGCATACAACAGTCACATTACTGACAACGTCTTAACGTTCCTTCCGGAGCATGAAAACGCTCGGAATTAAATGGCACAAAGTGGTCACAGGGTGGTCACCCATTCAAGACCGGCCATAGTGAAATTTTGCTTACTACAGGGATCGTTTATAGAACACTGAGTCCGTGGGGCCACGAGCATTTCACTTTTGTTAGCCTTACATGAGACACAAAAGATCCTTCGAAAATTTTAATCTAAATGAAATCGGACTCCACTGCAGGCAATTCAGACCCGTAATTCATGAGATTTACTTAATAATGATGATAGAGAGTTTTATTTTGAGTAGGTCAAAAAGCGATCATCCGCATGACGCTATCTTGACAGCGGATGATATAGAAAAAAACTCGGGAAATGTTTAACTGGAAAAACGCGGAAGTGAGGTATTATGGAATTTATTTCCAAGTTGGCTGCCAGGCTTTAAGGTTGCCTGTGGAAAGGTGAAACACATGTCGACTTACAGTCATATTGTACCAACAATTTGGAAGGTACGAAAAACTGACATACATCCATTTCCTTGACGAGGAAAATAATGTTACGAGTAATAATTATTTACTAGATAACGCTCGCCAGCTTCGCCTACGTTGAACTGGGTTCCCGTTCCAATTTCCTATTGCAACCTACTTTTGGGATAAAAAGTAGCCTTATATTATTGTAGACTATAATTTATTTATTAATATTATATTTTTGTACCATATCTTAGTGCGAGGCCGCATCTGCGTTTTTCCGCGGCGGTTTCTAACCTCAGAATGTCATACGTTGACTTAATTTCATTGATTTTGACAGTTTGATGACACTTTGAGGTGAGAAACCGCCGCTACAAAACGCAAGTGCGACCTTGCACTTTGCCAGATCCGTACTACCGATGGAGCGTCATTGAGAAACAGACATCCAAACATCTTCACAAACTTCCACTTTTATTACAACTGCAATATCAACCCCTCCCCCTCTTGGATGCAATTCGTGCTACCAACGACGACCGACGCCATGTCGAGTTCATCGATTTTATATCTGTCAGGAAAGCACAAAAAATTGCAGAATCACAAGAAGCCATAGGCCATAGCGAACTCGATTTTTTTATGCTTGGTGAAATGCGTTTGCACAGTGCTATCTTCTAGAAAGGGCAGCAGAACGTTGCGATACGGGACTCAAGGGGTCGGTTCGACTATCTCATAAAACCGGCTAAACTCGTCTTAACAGAGCAGAGATAGGCCAGGTATTATTTCTTTTTCTTTTGGAAGTTCTCATGGATGCTATGTTGGACTCCTACCGGCTATAACCTGTAACACTGTACCATAAAATCTGTCTACGGCCGGTTGTCCTAGGTAACCACTCAAATGGATGTCCCAAGATATGGCCTGGAATGGTATTCTGTCTTCCAAATAAAAGAAAGTAGGTACCTATAAAAAAGCATTTTGTGCTCCCGTCCCACTCATAAATTGAGCTACCCCGTCTGATTTCAAAGACAGGGGGTAAAACGTGATTCAAATTAATATTAAGCCAGATTATAATAGTCGTACATTAAGAGCATCAAAGTGTATATTCAGTTGAGCAGTTCTAGCTCTTAATAAACGTTCATTGTAATATTTCAGGTATAACGAACTGTTTGTTTATTTGAACAGAGGTTTTGAATTGTTTTGTTGTTGTGTTTTATTTGTTGGAGCGTTTATTGTTGTTGATTTTAATTAATAATAAGCTTACAAGTGTAATATTTTTATAAGTCTGTATATTTGGAACGCTATGCCAACGAACCTGTTCCTCCTCCTACTATCAGGGATTCTTCAAGCTAAGAGTCAGTCAGGTACAACATTGCACCTCGAACTTAAGGGTTGCTGTCAGAAGTCTTGTAAACTTTATGAGTGAAACTCAATTTGTTAAATTTCGAAATGGAATCGGGTTAGTATCTAGTTTCTGAAATATTATGTCTGTTGGGAATCCTGGCGAAATCTTTCCGAAGGCTCACCCGGGGCTCCTAACCATAGACATTAGATAAAAAACGTGTTACTGTCAGTTTACAAGAACTGTACGAGTGGCACTCAATTCGTTAAATGTCGAAATCAAATCGGCTTAGAACTTTTTGACATTACTTCTAACATTCGAAAACAAAATCTTTTCACCTCTTTCTTTTAAGAAGCACTGGTAACCTCGCTTGCTCATACATACAAACATAATTATTCATTCAAACATCAAAAACTTTCACATCTATATACTTATCTTATTACTTATCTTATATACTTATCTATTAATCTGTAGAAGTGAAAATTCTGTACATTCAAAATATCAAAAAAATAAATGGCAGGGGGTGTTACTAGACCGACACCGAACCCAAAAATGTGATTAAAAAAATCTGTTTGAGTCTGTTTGTTCAGGCATCACGCAAAAACTACCGGTTCGATTGCGATGAAACTTGGTATAATTATTCTTTAATAGCCTGGGCACAACACTGGGTACTTTTTATCCTGGAAAAGTATATAGAATTCAAACCAAACTTAATTTTGCGGTTCGATCCCTAGACCCAAAGTTATTATCAATTATTGCTTAAACGGTTAATGGTACGATGATGAAACTAAGCATGAGCGTTGTTTGTTACAATTTGAAAAAGTAATTTAATCGTTTTTGCAAATTCCACCTCTAAAGGTATAAAAAAGGAGGGTAAAGTTTGTATGGGACAACGTAATTCCTTGGTCTGATCTACTTCAAATTATTATCATAATTGGTGGAAGACGTGTTTCGTATTTTATTGAAATTTGCACTATAACGAGCTAAAAAGGGAATGTAAATTATTTTGGGGCTGACTTTCTCCGGAGTTGATATAAATACTCCTTAAATACTCTTATTTTATACTTAAATTACTTTTTATTTTGACACTTTGACACATAATTTGTGAAAAGTTCAATACAATTGACGTTTTCATTTTAAGTTTTATTTCAAACTTCAAACAGTGGATTTTACTAATAGCCATAAAGTTAAAAAAGACGCTATTTTGGTATAATATTAACCAAATATGCTTTATGGAAGTATTATTGCTAATTTATTCAAATTTTGAGTGACAAAAGTACATTTGTGAAAAGAAGATTTGTGAGAAGAAGAAAATTCTAAGATGGCTAGAAAGAAAAAATGAAAGACCACGCTTCAGGTAGTATCCACTGGTCAATAAAATAACACCGCATGTTACCATCTACGCTCAATCCTTACGACAACAATTGTCAGCAGCCCTAAGCGACTGGTCATGGAAGACATGAACTTTATTCTACATATAGTGCCGACTGTATTCTGTCAGGAAACAGACTCACTAAGTCTTTGTAAAATACGGGAATGGCCTCTACGTAGACAACAGTCGACAGGACTGAAAAGAGCCATTACAATGAACATGAACGCTCTGCTGATGAAATTTACATTGTTATTACGTTACCAGGTCTTGGTTGGACCATCTGTATTAGGAGGACGAAGCCTACAGTAGTTCGGTTTGTCCAAACGTTGTAGGCAGGGACTACCTGAAGAAGGAACTACGTTACGATGTCAATTGCTTAGAAGAGAAGTTGTGTCAAGTAGGTAGTAGTTTAGTCATTGAATTCAGAAATGTATTTAATAAATAAATTTACTTAGCTCATATTATTATGCATTATGAATTTGTTAATCAGAAATCTATCTAACTAGGTATTATTATAAATGCGAATGTTTGTGAGTGTGGATGTTTGTTACGCTTTCACGCTGTAACGACTGAACGGATCTGGCTGAAATTTGGTGCCTACAGAGATATGTCATAGTCTAGGAACAAAATTTCACGCAGGCGAAGCTGCGGGCATCAGCTAGTTTATATCATTAGTAGAATTTCTGATATCACGTGAGAAAAGAAATTCATCAAAATAGTATAAGCAGATATATTAAATACGTATCATTAGCTCCACAAATATTTGGCGGTAATGTCATGTTCAATTTTACCAACAAGATGGATGATAGCAATCTTAGCTCGTTAATGAGCGTACGAAATGAGGGATTTATGTAAAAAGTTTCAAGTACAAAATATTTGACTTTTGTTCGTAAAGCACACACATTTCACTGACTAATGCTGCTTGTAAAACTTCAACAACGAGCAGTCACAACCTGTCCATTACATCACCTGTTACATGGGACATAAAACTATATGCTGAAATGTAGGCGCATACTATGCCTCTGCCTACCTCTTCGGGGATAAAGAAGTGACTATATGTATGCAACAAACTCCTGGTACAGGAAAGCCTCGCGAAAATAATATAAAGGAGTAAATAAAAGTTAATATCATCTAAGTAAGTAAACAAACTAGATACCGATCTTTTGCAAACAGTCGCAAAGCTTTTACTAAAGCAGATAACTTTGTACCTAATCTCTGATTATCCTTAATGCTTTTATCGAATAGAATTCATTATTCGATTATGGTAATCGAATTAGTAACCCCCCGATTCTATTATTAGGGTTCAGTATCGAAAGAGTAAAAACGGGACCTTATTACTGAGGTTTCGCTGTCTGACCATCTTTCCACCTGTCTGTCTCATGAACTGTGATGCTGGACAGGTGAAAAATTTCACAAATGATGTATTTCTGTTGCCGCTTCATCAAATGCTAAAAAAAAATTTTAGGGGGATCCCCACAACTCTATAGGCGGCATACTTCAAAATATGTGATTTTATTGCCGTTTTTTGTAACGGAACCCTCTGTGTGCGAGTTCGACTCGCACTTGGTCAGATTTTTTCCTATTTTCTCCGTATTCGATATGATCTTTACAAAATAAATGAATTGTGTGGGTAGGCAACACATAAACATAAAAAATATTGAGCTCTAAGTTTTATTTACTTTAATAATAGTAATATTATTCTAAATAGTTTTATTTATGTATTAGTTTGTTGCCCGGCTCACCTCCACTCGCCACATAATTTAATTTTCAATTATTGTACATTACTGCAGGAGTTACATACCTTATCTCAAAATGGACAGCAGATTTGAGGAAAATCTCAAGAAATTGGAGAATTTGTTCACGAGCGGTCTCCGTAGTCATGAAGAGAAATTGCAGAGGGCACTGGTCTCCTCAGGCCCCATACATTCTGACGTCGTGGCCCTCTCCAGAGACTTTAATGAGTTCAAATGCTTTGTGATGGAATCTCTGGGCACTTGAAGACTCAAGCTCAGCTTTTCTCACAGGGTATGGATCGCATAGAAACCTCAATGCGCAGAAAGGTTCTCCTGCTTCATGGTGTCCCCGAAGGACCGGGTGAGAAATTACATGTTACTGTTCGGGACATATTAACCAACAAAATGCAGTTGCCTGATGTGAGTATGAATACAGTTGAACTTTGCTATCGCCTTGGGTCCAGACAAGATAAAGCACGTCCCATTGTCATAAGGTTCCGTGACATGGAGCACCGTCACCTGGTGTGGGATCACAAGATGTCCTTGAAGGGAACTGGATACACCTTTTCTGAATTTCTCACTAGAGTTAGGCACCGGGTTTTCACTGCAGCGCGCAAGCACTTTCTGATGAAGAATGTCTGGACTACTGGAGGGATAATAAACATTATGACTCCAGATAAAAACCGTCATAAAATTGAATCCGCGTCCGAATTAGCGACTTTGGTTACAAAATTCCCTGCATGTGCCACTGGTAAAGTCTACGGGGACGTTAGAATTGCCCCTGCTGCTGCGTCATCGAGTGGACTGAATGCGCCTTCTAGCTCCAATTCTGATGCAAGGTCCACAAGGAGCCGTCGCCGATAACCAGCACGAAGTATACCGTTCTCACTGTAGTTAAGACTGACCTGTTGTGGTCACTTTATTTAGCCGTATAATTGTTAATTGTACATCTTCAACTAGTCGGTATATTTTTAATTATTTTTGTTTTCTTAGTCGTCACAAAATTTATAATCTTTTAATTGTTTTTACTATGCCGGTAACTTGTAATAATTTTCTTGTTTGGATTTATTTATACTTCACCTTGACACTCTTGACAGCTATTTGACAACTTGTCACTATCATGCCAACAATTGCGTTTAGTTACGCGCAAGGGCGATCCTTTTTATAATATAAATTGGTGCTGTTCCTTATTTTGACATCTTGCTGTTCCTTATTTATTTATTATTTATTTTTTTATTATTTTATATTAGGTTATTAATAATAATATATTTTAATTGTTTAGGTATCTATCATATTTATTTATATATTAAGCATATTTATTTATTTATGTTATGGGTGATTATTCTGTATCAAGTAATGACTCTTTCCATTCGATCTGTTCTTCAGACTCGAGTTTTATCAGTGTTGGCAACGTTAATTCTGCATCCCTTACTTTGCGTGATCAGCTTTCTTCTATCTATTCTAACTGTTGCTCAGAGTAGAGTAAGCTAAAAAATGCTCAGAGTATTCCATTCCATCACCCTGATCTTCTGGCATCCTTTAGCAGTGAACGTCTTGATGCTGTATTGGTCTCCGAATCATTCCTTAAACCGTCTCATCCGCCGCTGCTTTTTGGAATTCCTGGCTTTGTTCTTGTTCGCAATGACAGGACTGACAAGGGTCGCGGAGGGGTGGCTATTTATCTGCGAGAGGATATTCCTTTTAAAATATTAAGTGCTTCTCCATCGATTTATAGTCATTCAGCGGAGCACCTCTTTTTGGAGATTACAGTGCAGCATAGCAAAATGTTGTTGGGTGTATTTTATAGTCCTGACCTTCATATAAACTACTTTGACTCACTAGACACATTACTTAACGATCTGCGTCCCTCTTACAGCAACGTGGTCATAATGGGTGATTTTAATACTTGTTTGATCAAAAATGATAAACGTTCTCACTCCTTGCTATCTCTTGTGTCTTCACTCAATTTGCATATCTTACCCTTATCTGCCACGCACCATTCCCCTAACTTTCCTGCTTCGCTTCTCGATTTGATCATAGTTTCCTCACCTGATCTTGTTGCCACTCATGGTCAACTTCCTTCCTGTTTTTCCCACCACGACCTAATCTATTTATCTTTGTCTATTCGCCCCCCTAAGCGTAAGCCACAATTCTCTGTTATTCGCAACTTCAAAGGCATCCCTTTGGAGTCATTGAGACGAGATGCAGAAGTAATTGATTGGTCATCTGTTGTTGCTGGTGAGACCATTGACGAAAAAGTTCTGAACTTCAACAATATTTTAACTGCACTTTACGATCGACATGCACCTAAACACCGTTGTAAATTGAAACACATCCCAGCGCCCTGGATTACAACCGTCATCAAGGACGCTATGGCTAGGAGAGATAGGGCAAATCGAAAGTACAGACGTAGTCCAACAGATTTAAATTTCGACAGATTTAAATACTGGCGTAATCGGTGCAATCGTCTGTGTCAGGATGTTAAACGCCGCCACTTTCATCAATCACTTGATACCCGTAACTCCTCCGATGTATGGAAATTTCTCAAAGCTAACGGTATCGGCAAGTCTCCCCCTATCAATTGTCACGATATTAACTTGAGTGACCTTAATAAGCATTTCTCGCTTCTTCCTATATCACTTGACCCGTATGTTAAATCTCGCACTCTGTTAGATCTCTCTCGCTCTCCTCTTCCACAATGTCCTGAATTCAACTTCATTACAGTTGATGAGCTTGAAGTCAAAAAATCCCTTTTGTCGATTACTTCTTCTGCTGTTGGTAACGATGAGTTATGCTCAAGAATGTTTACTCCTATACTTCCCAGTGTTATCCCCATCCTCACTCATTTATACAACTTCTCGTTGAACTCAGGTTGCTTTCCTAGTGCTTGGAAACAAGCACTTATAATTCCTTTACCCAAAACCACGAATCCCACACTTATGTCCGAATTTCGCCCTATATCCTGTAGCATTTATTTTCTATAGATGCAGTATTTAGGATGTGAAAGCAGCCTTATCGAGTTATCTTTTTTTAATCGGTTGTCAGTGGTGACATTTCTGCTGTCAGAATGACAGGATGTCATAAGTTCGGTGACAGAGCGTTTCGCATTTAAAGGAACGCGGTTTGTTAAGATTTTTCGTGAAAGACAGGACTTTTGACCGAGACCTGCTTTGGGGTAGTTGGAGGTCCTTTGGCTTTGCTCTGAGACTGTGCCGCGAATCAGTTTTTCGCTCAAGCGCGATTATTTGTTACCTCGCGTGGCCGAACGGGCTGTGATTGGGTTGCTGCATTGCATCTTGCTACATTTTACCCAGAAAACTGGTGAGTCACTTCTTCTTTTGCAAAGCGGGTCGATTGTCGTCTGTCGCGCAGCCAAGATCTTAATTTGTCGTTTCTTTCATGACAGGGTTTTTTACTACGGGGCTAGTTGCCGGATGAGATATTTGGTGCCGCACCTATAAGTTAGTGGGCTGCACGTGGTACGACAACGTGGAAGTGCGGACTACACGAGCTTCTCATGTGAGAGGTATCTGCCGTCATCACCTGGCAGTAACAACAGGCAGTCACTCTCACTCAGCTCACTCTGCAGGCCAGTAAATCCACTACTTATGTGTAGCTTAGTAGCATAAGTACCTAAGCACTGACTATACTTCTGTGTACCTGTGATATTTGTGTCTATCAGTGAATAAGCTCTCTGTGTGTCTCTGTGTATCTCTGTGTTATATAAATATATGTGTGTACACCCTACCTGACTGTTTTCGTCAGAGCCCTGGCCTACCCTTGCACGCACACTGGAATCTCTGTAGTAAGGCGCCCTGGGAAAGAGTTCTCTGCATAGCTACCTCGCGCTAGTTGGTGAGTAACACAGATCATCTTAGTGTTACAAATTTGGCTCCCAACGTAGTGGCAAATCTCTGGGTCTACTCTGCGGTAGTCTCAGTCTGGTGTGTGTGCATAGGTGGTTATCTCTGGCGAAACCATCCTGTAATATCGTCCGAGACGCTCCAGGACGTTAATTGGTGGTGCTAGCAGCTAAGCACAAAACCTTCCCTTTCGTCTTCTTCCAGCTCCCTACATCTTTGGCTGGAAAAGACACAAAATTCTAAATTCAAAAATTTAAAATAGCTGTGATTTTGGAAAAACTTTTTGATTTTATTTGGCATACCCACTTCTTTTTCTTATTGTGTTTTTTTTCTTTTTTTTATGGTGCACACATATATTTATTATATTATTAGTGTAGATTAATATATAATATATATTATCCTATAGCTTCACCTTGTAAGGTAAACTTAGTGAATCTCTCTGTGTTAACTTAGTGAATTTCTCTGTGTAACTTAAAACTTTTTTATAAGGTGTGTACATACCTTGTAATTTTGAATGTTAACCTGAACTGTGTTATCAGAAAATTTAGAAACTTTTCTCTCTTAATATACCCTTAATCTTTGTTAAATTCTAAAAGTCAATTTGAAACATAATTACCTAACTTAGTACACTTTGTTGTAACTCAATTTACATTTTTACTTTGTAATTGATCCCTATCTGTGCCATTTTATCTTTATAATTGTTGTAAGTAAATTTTTACATAATGGCACAGATGAAAAAATATATTAATTATTTAAGAAAGGATGAACTTGCTAACGAGCTGTCCCACATGGGTATTTCAGTGGAACCGGAAACGACAGTGTCTGACCTTCGGAGTGAGCTAAGAGCGGCACACCGACTCATCCGTCGAGGTAGCATCAAAGCGAGTGCTCCGGTACCCGCTGATGCATCGGCTGAGCTCTCGATCTGCCTCCCGAAGGTGTCCGAGCTGGAGGAGGCTATTCAGTCAGGTGACATCTTCATTAATAAGGGTAGTCGTCTTAGGGTGTCCCTCAGGGCCAACTACTTATTGAGTAGGTTAGCTCGTTGTGGTCTGGATTGCCCCGACCTGGTGGATATTCGTGGTAGGCTAGTGAAGATCATCGCTAGGGCTGAACCCAGTAGTGATTCTGAATCCGAAGGTTCGGATGATGATGGTGATGATCCTTCGGGTCGTGACCAGGTGGAATATACTTCACCAGTAGTGAGAGAGGACCGCTCGGTGCGAGCTAGTTCAAGTAGGAATAGTTCTACATGTAACATAGTGTATAAAGAACGTCCCCTTAACTTATGTTCATTTAACTTAAAATATGATGGTTCTACTTGTGTACGTGTGTTTTTAGAGAGATTAGAGGAACTTAGATGTGCTCGGGAGGTTACTAAGCCTAGACTCCTTATGGCTTTCTCCGACCTGTTGGATGGACCGGCTTTGTCTTGGTTCCGTACAAACAAAGCTAACTTCATCTCATATGAGGATCTTATTAGTGAGCTTAGAGATACCTTCGATATTCCTGATTATGATTACCGCCTCAGGAACGAGATAAGACAGCGTACACAAGCCCGCTCTGAGTCCTTGGTTAACTATATATGTACAATGCAAGCCATGTTCTCAAGGTTGTCATGTAAGATGCCCAGTGAGGAACAGCTGGACATTCTCATGCACAACATTAGACCTGACTACATGAAGGAACTGGCCTTGCATGATGTCAACTCTGTAGATGACTTGAGACGTTTGGGTAAGCGCTTGGAGCTTGCGCGTACTAGGGCAGACGCTTTCCATGAGCCTGCTCTTGACAAGTTTGAGATTACATCTGACTTACACCAGCTTAAGAACAAAGGTGTACAAAAGCCCGCTAAGCAGGTGTCTGCAGTGGAGACGCCGGTTACCCCCCACGATCGCAAATGCTTTCGTTGCGGCGGGGGCGGTCACACTGCATACAGCTGCACACAGTCAAGGGAGCTGGTGTGTTTCCGGTGTGGTCTCAAAGGAGTCAAGACCCCAGACTGCTCACACTGTACTAGCAAGTCAAAAAACGCGTAGGCCAGGGCCTTATTAGGAACTCTGTGCATTACTCTGTATCTGAGTCTATTTCTGATAAGGTCCTGTTTCCTAAACGGGATAGTGACATTAGACCGTATCTAGTTGTTAAGGTTTTAAATTTAAATGTCTTAGGCCTTCTAGATTCCGGTGCCTCCTGCTCTATACTAGGTAAGGGAGCGCACCGCATCTTCTTGGAACTGGGTTTTGATCTTGTGAGTATCAATCCTACTTTTCGTATTACAACTGCAGACAGCACTCACTTGCAATGTCTGGGTTGTATCTCTTTGCCAATTGAGTACAATTCGGTTATCCGAGTTGTCAAGTTCTATGTTGTCCCAGGTATAACCACCTCCATGATATTTGGAGTGGATTTCTGGCAACAATTTAAGTTAAGTGATAAGTTAATTTTACAAAATATTAGTCTTGATAGCTTTAGTGATAATAATCCTATCGAGTCTGTGTCCCTTAACGGTGGCCTCGAGGATTACGACAACTTGACAACTAAACAAAGGTGTGTAATCAACGAGGTCATTGAAAAATTCGACTCGTTGAACACTGATAAGGTGGGTTTAGGTCGGACCTCACTTGTGCACCATGTCATTGACACTGGTGACAGCAAGCCGATCAAGCAGCGTTATTATCCGCTCTCTCCCCTTAAGCAGAAGGCCCTGGAAGCCGAGCTGGACCGAATGCTGGAGATGGGAGTAGTGTCCCCGTCTCAGTCCGCCTGGAACTCTCCAGTGGTCATGGTGGAGAAGGCGAACGGCGACCTCAGATTGTGCTTGGACTCTCGCAAGCTGAACTCTGTGTCAAAGAGTGACGCCTACCCCTTACCCTATATCAATCAAATCTTGGACCACCTTAATAACGCTAAGTATTTAACTTCTGTAGATTTGAGTGCGGCTTACTGGCAGATTCCATTTGACTCACCCCAGTCTGCTGAGAAGACTGCTTTTACGGTTCCCCGGAGAGGATTATTCCACTACAATTCGATGTGCTTCGGTCTTGTCGGGGCCAGTGCCACGATGCAACGCCTCATGGACCGTCTGTTTGGTCCCGAGTTCGACAACAAGGTATTTGCGTTTCAGGATGACATAGTCTGTGTGTCCAGCACCTTTGAGGAGCATGTAGAGCTCTTACATAGAGTCTATCAGCAACTCAAGGATGCTGGCCTAACTATTAACATGAAAAAATCCCACTTTTGTCGGAGTGAACTCAAATACCTGGGGTATTATGTGGACAAACATGGCCTACGGACAGACCCGGGTAAAGTTGAGGTTATCCTCAACTATCCCACCCCTTCTAACCCTAAGGAGGTTAAGAGATTTCTGGGAATGGCCGGCTGGTATCGTCGCTTTGTTAACAACTTCTCGAAGATTAGTAAACCTCTGTGCAAACTGACTTCTACGAACCTTAAGTTCGAATGGACCCCTGAGGCTGAACAGTCCTTTAACCTGCTAAAGTCAGCCTTGGTTTCTGCCCCTATATTAAAAATGCCTAACTTTGAGATGCCCTTCCGCATTCTTAGTGACGCGTCAGCTTACTCAGTTGCTGCTGTACTGACACAAACTCACGATGGTGTTGAGCACCCTATCGCCTACTGTAGCCGTTCTCTTAACAAGAATGAGGTGAACTACAGCACAACTGAGCGAGAACTTCTGGCCGTGATTTTCGCTTTGGAACAATTTCGACAGTACGTCGAAGGCCAAAAATGTACGGTCGTCACGGATCATTCATCTCTTCTGTGGTTCCATAAGCTAAAAAATCCCACGGGTCGTCTAGCACGTTGGAGCATGAGGCTCAGTCAATTCGATTTTGACATAGAGCATCGAAAAGGTAAAGACCACGTTGTACCTGATGCTCTGTCTCGTATCAAAATTGATTCCCTCGATGCAGTACCCACTAAAGACCCGTGGTATGACCACACCATGAATAGTGTTCGGAAGAACCCTAGGAAGTCACCAAATTATGACATTCGTGACAACCTTCTATATAGGTTAACTAAAAATAAATATTCTTTGACTTCAGACTTTGACTGGAAGCTGGTGGTACCTCAGGAGGATCGCTTGCCCCTGCTCTCTAAGTACCACGATGACACACTTAGTGCCCATGGTGGCGTTTGGAAGACGCATAAAAGGTTAGCCCTAAATTATTACTGGCCCAAGATGTACGAGGACGTCAAAGAATATGTTGGGAATTGCGAAACATGCAAGCAGTACAAACCCGTAAATACGTCTCGTCCCGGCCTAATGGGTAGCCCGAAGCGGGTTTCGAAGCCATTCGAAGCTATCTCTGTCGATCTGCTTGGTCCCTTTCCCACTTCGAGCAATAGAAACGTACACCTGATCGTGGTCTCCGACTACTTTAGCAAATACGTCATGTTGTGCCCTGTTCGGGTTGCCACAGGCGCTGTAGTCGCGAGGTTCATAGAGAAGAGTGTGTTTCTCGTGCACGGAGTCTGCAAGACTATTTACATGGATAATGGCCCTCAGTTTGTGAGTAAGCCATTTAAGGATCTGTTGGCTAAATACAATGTACCTAATATATATTATAACCCTAGGTATCATGCCCAAACTAATCAGGCGGAACGAGCTATTCGCAATGTGGTTCAAGCGATCTCATGCTATGTGAAGTCACAACACAAGTCTTGGGATCAGTTCTTGGTTGAGATACAGTGTGCTTTAAACACTGCAGTTAACGAAGCAACTCGTTTCACCCCTTACTTTTTGGTACATGGTAGGGAATTTATTGGGGATGGAGTGCTGTACAGGCAGACAGATATCGCGTGCCATCCTACTTCAGTCTCTGTAGACGATCCATCAGCCTTCGGTGTCAAGCTGAGAGAAATACAACGCATTTACGACCAGGTGAGGAAACATTTGAACGTTGCCCACCAGCGTAATGAAAAGTATTACAACCTCAGAAAAAGGCATGTAGAGCTGAAAGTGGGACAGATAGTTTACAAACGCACGTTCTACCTGTCCAACAAGGCCAAGAATTTTACTGCTAAGCTAGCTCCTAAGTTCCTTAAATGTGTGGTGACTGCTAAACGATCCCCTTTAGTATATAGGCTGTCAGATCTGGACGGTAAGGATCTTGGGGAGTACCATATCAAGGACATCCTGAAGTATCAGGAGGAGCAGTCTCCAATACCTAACGTAACTACATAGCACTGTTTCTCTAGTTTATTAAACCAGTGCTATGTGATCATTATGTAAGACTATTTTAATCTTTTGTTTGTATTTCTATATGTGTACGTGACTTTAAATTGTCACGTTGTAGTTTCTTCTATGCACCGCACCGAGCGTTTTTCTCTCATTCGCTTCTTAGTACTCTACATTATCCTGAGAGCTTGGGTAGTGTTAGGGTATCGGCAGTGAGTAAAGGGAGCATTCGTTTTCTATGAAGGGCATTAGACTCTAGTTACTTAGCCTAACCGGTACACGAGTCAGTGTCTAGTTAGGTACATAGGAGGATCTTTCTTTGGTATTGTAATGGTCGTAGTCAGCTGGTGTTTGAAGGACCTAGCTGGTTGTCTTTGTTTATTAGTCAGTACTTTTCTGTTTTCTTTATTGTGTATTTCCAGCGTGTCATATCCGCAGGAAATACTATTAAAGGGGGGGTGGTTGTAGCATTTATTTTCTATAGATGCAGTATTTAGGATGTGAAAGCAGCCTTATCGAGTTATCTTTTTTTAATCGGTTGTCAGTGGTGACATTTCTGCTGTCAGAATGACAGGATGTCATAAGTTCGGTGACAGAGCGTTTCGCATTTAAAGGAACGCGGTTTGTTAAGATTTTTCGTGAAAGACAGGACTTTTGACCGAGACCTGCTTTGGGGTAGTTGGAGGTCCTTTGGCTTTGCTCTGAGACTGTGCCGCGAATCAGTTTTTCGCTCAAGCGCGATTATTTGTTACCTCGCGTGGCCGAACGGGCTGTGATTGGGTTGCTGCATTGCATCTTGCTACATTTTACCCAGAAAACTGGTGAGTCACTTCTTCTTTTGCAAAGCGGGTCGATTGTCGTCTGTCGCGCAGCCAAGATCTTAATTTGTCGTTTCTTTCATGACAGGGTTTTTTACTACGGGGCTAGTTGCCGGATGAGATATTTGGTGCCGCACCTATAAGTTAGTGGGCTGCACGTGGTACGACAACGTGGAAGTGCGGACTACACGAGCTTCTCATGTGAGAGGTATCTGCCGTCATCACCTGGCAGTAACAACAGGCAGTCACTCTCACTCAGCTCACTCTGCAGGCCAGTAAATCCACTACTTATGTGTAGCTTAGTAGCATAAGTACCTAAGCACTGACTATACTTCTGTGTACCTGTGATATTTGTGTCTATCAGTGAATAAGCTCTCTGTGTGTCTCTGTGTATCTCTGTGTTATATAAATATATGTGTGTACACCCTACCTGACTGTTTTCGTCAGAGCCCTGGCCTACCCTTGCACGCACACTGGAATCTCTGTAGTAAGGCGCCCTGGGAAAGAGTTCTCTGCATAGCTACCTCGCGCTAGTTGGTGAGTAACACAGATCATCTTAGTGTTACAATCCATTCTTCCTTTCCTCTCCAAAGTTCTTGAGCATTTAGTACATCGACAACTATCTAGTTACCTTACGCAAAATAATATTCTGAATCCCTTACAGTCTGGCTTTCGGCCAGGTCACAGTACTGTCTCGGCTCTTCTGAAGGTGACTGATGATATTCGTCTGGCCATGGAGAATAAATCTCTCACTGTCTTAGTGCTACTAGACTTTAGTAGTGCGTTCAACTCCGTGGATCTGGATGTCCTTTTCAGCATACTTAAATAAATTAACCTGTCGTCGGAGACTGTGACCTGGTTTGACTCATATCTTCGAGGACGTTCGCAGTGTGTGCGCCTTAACGAGTCGGTCTCGGAATGGCGTAGTCTCATTGCTGGCGTGCCTCAGGGTGGCGTGCTTTCTCCTTTACTTTTTTCAATTTTTATCAACTCTGTTGTTCGAGTTATTTCTTCCAATTTCCATCTCTACTCAGACGATTTGCAACTGTACCGCCACTTTGCATTGAATGAATGTAGAAGCGCTATTGCCGGTATGAATCGAGATTTAAGTGCTATCAGTGAGTGGGCTAGGACATTTGGGCTCCAAATTAATCCTAAAAAGTCTCAGGCAATGATTATCGGTAGTTGGCAGATGCGATCCGGAATAGACATGTCTTTGCTTCCGCCTCTCCTGCTTGATGCGGTCCCGATTTCTTATACCGAGACAGCCAAAAACCTTGGCATTATCTTTCATTCTAATTTGTCCTGGAACGCTCATGTTGGGGAGGTCAGCAAAAAGGTCTACTACACTTTCCACACCCTCAAATGTCTACAGCCGTATTTGCCGGTGGATGTAAAGATCACGCTTGCCCAAACGTTAGTTCAACCCATTATTGATTTCGCAGACTCTTGCTATTTGGATGCTACTGAGGAGCTATTGAATAAACTGCAAGTGCAAAATTTATGTATTCGATTTATTTTCAATCTTCGCAAGTACGATCATGTCTCAGAATTTCGCAAGAAACTCAGGTGGCTCCCAATCCGTCTTCGCAGGAATACTCGAATTTTGTGTGTACTATTTAATATCCTTCACAAACCCTGAGCGTTTCTCTTATAGGCATGATCCAGATACTCTGTGTCGGACACATCTAAAACATCTTCTTTCTATGCCTTCCCACAAAACTAATTTCTACTCTTACTCCTTCACTGTTCATGCAGTAAGATTGTGGAACTCTCTTCCACCGAGGATACAATCTTGCTAAACTATTTCGCTCTTTAAAAAGAAAGTAAAAGAACACTACCTTTCCTCTTTACCATAACAATTTTTTATCCCTCTTTTTTTTTTTTTTTTCTTTTCTTATTTAAATGGTGTATGTATTTTAATGATATGTATGTATTTAAGTAAATATATATATATATATATATATATATATATATATATATATATATGCTGTTATCGTTTATGTATGTTTATTAACCTGCACATACTTGTTTACTTTATTTCCCCTTTACATCTCCTCTCTCAGGCCTACTGTTGAAAAATAACGCTGGCCACATAATAAATACGGTATAAGTTTTTATACTTTTATATCAAGGAACGAACTGCTGTCACTAGTGTGTTCTATGGTATTACGTGGTGTCATGTATTAGCTTTACAAATTATAATTTTAATATATCATTTAATAATATTTTCTGCGGTACTCTGATTTTACCTTGGGCTGCATCACGTAGAATGTTATGTAAGTGATTATATTTATAATTTAATTAAATTTTGAAAATGGAGTATTCAAACAACTCAACAGCTATTGCCGTTGAAAGGTTGAAAGGCACAACCAACTATAGAGATTGGGCATTTCGAATGAAAAACATACTCATATTCGAAAATTTGTGGCAATGCATCACCGAAAAACTCGAAACAGCTGAAGGTGCAAATGCTGAACTGAATGCTCGCGTAGAAGAAAAAGCTTAAGCGAGACTGTGCTTGAGTGTTGACAAGTCATGCTATTCTCACATTGTAAACGCTAAAACGGCGAAAGATGTGTGGAATGCTTTGAAAAAGGCGTATGACGACACTGGTTTGCACAAAAGGTTGTCATGTCTTCGACATTTATGCTCGATTAAGCTGGAGCAGTTTGAGAGCATGGAGTTTTATGTAAATGAAATTTTGTCGCTAGCTGAACAGCTAGATAACATGAAGAAGCCTTTAGATGATGAATTTCTAGCAGCTATTATGCTTCAGGGGTTCCCACCACCTCGGCCCAAGGAGTGGCGACATGTGTGGCACTATAAGTCAGCAGACTGGGATGGACTGCGGGAGTTCTTCGCGTCGTACCCGTGGAGGCGGCTTTGTTTTGCCTCAGACGATCTGGATTCCTGCGCTGCAGCAGTCGCTGAGGGGATCTTGGAGGGCATGGAGTGCTACATTCCTAACCGCTGGATCCCTGTAGGAGCAAAAAAGCGACCGTGGTTCAATCGGCTCTGCAGAGAAGCTTTGATGCTGAAAGAATCTGCCTACAGAGCCTGGACCACGGCTCGTGCAAATTCAGATCCAAACATCTCTGAGGTGAAACGCAAATTAAATGCCGCCTCGAGGGCTAGCAAGAGAGCAATTGTCAGGGCTAAATTCGATTTCGTCGGCAGAATTGGTGAGCGGCTAGCTGGGTACCCTTCAGGGAGTCGTGAATTCTGGTCGCTTGCCAAAGCTGCCGAGGGAAACTTCTGTCAGTCAGGTTTACCACCTTTGCTTAAACCCGACGGTAGTCTGGCCCAGAGTGCCGGGGAGAAGGCCGACCTTTTGGGTTTTCTCTTTGCCGCTAACTCGACCATGAGCGACGGGGGTGCTGTACCGCCGGATGTTCCGTGGTGTGGAACTTCCATGCCGGAAGTTAAATTCACGCAGCGGGACGTCCGACGGGAGCTTCGTTCTCTGGACGTTCATAAGTCGAGTGGGCCGGACGGTATACCCGCGGTGGTACTTAAGCAGTGTGGTCCAGAGTTGTGTCCGGTACTTACACGTCTTTTCACGCTTTCATATTCTATGCGACAAGTCCCGGCGTCGTGGAAGATCGCGTATGTGCATCCTGTGCCCAAGAAGGGTGATAGGACCGACCCGGCCAATTACAGGCCTATAGCCGTCACCTCACTATTGTCTAAGGTGATGGAGCGTGTAATTAATACACAGCTCCTGAGGTACCTTGAGGAAAACGACCTGCTCAGTGACCGGCAGTACGGTTTCCGTCACGGTCGCTCGACGGGCGATCTTCTCGTGTGCCTCACACACCGATGGGCGACTGCTATCGAGAGTAAGGGCGAGGCTCTAGCAGTGAGCCTCGACATTTCTAAAGCCTTTGACCGGGTCTGGCACCGTGGTCTTCTTAATAAATTGCCCTCCTACGGACTGACCGAAAGATTATGCGGATGGGTGTCCAGCTTTTTGGCCGGTAGAAGCATCAGGGCTGTTGTCGACGGCAGCTGTTCTGACTGCATGGCCATTAACGCTGGAGTACCGCAAGGCTCAGTGTTGTCCCCTACTCTGTTTCTGCTGCATATCAATGACATGTTGTCTATTGACGGCATTCATTGTTATGCAGACGACAGTACGGGGGATACTTGTTACACAGGCCGCCCCGGTATCTCTCGGGACGTAGTGGAAGAAAGTCGTGAACAGCTTGTGTCTGAAATCGAGGCTACTCTTACTAGAGTGTCCGATTGGGGTAGACAAAATCTTGTTCAGTTCAACCCCTCCAAGACACAGGCGTGTTTCTTCACCGCTAAGAAAGCCCCAATTACTGTAGCGCCACAATTCCAGGGCACATCTCTTTCCATCTCTAAATGTATAGGGATCCTTGGTGTTGATATCTCCAGTGACGTTCAGTTCCGCAGTCATTTGGAGGACAAGGCCAAGCTAGCGTCCAAGAAGCTCGGTGTGCTCAACAGGGCGCGGCGGTACTTTACTGCGGCGCAAACACTGCTTCTCTATAAGTCGCAAGTGCGGCCACACATGGAGTACTGCTGTCACCTCTGGGCGGGGGCACCTGAATATCAGCTTCGTCCATTTGACTCGGTGCAGAGGCGAGCTGTGAGAGTTGTCAACGATCCTTTACTGACAGGTGGTGTTGAACCTCTTTGCGACAGGAGAGACTTTGCCTCCTTATGCGTGTTCTACCGCCTGTACAATGGTATCTGCTCTGAGGAATTGTTTGACATGATGCCCACAGCTACGTTCTATCATCGCACCGCTCGCCATAGACTGGGATTTCATCCTCACACCCTACGTCCGGAGCGTTCGAGCACGGTTAGATCCGATAGGGGATTTCTTCCGCGCACGCTTAGGTTGTGGAATGATCTTCCTGCCTCGGTTTTCCCAAACGCCTACAGTATGGGGTTCTTCAAAAGGGGTCTAAGAAGGTTTTTACAGGGTCGGCAGCGCGAGTGTGGCGCCTCTGGTGTTGCAAACGTTCATAGGCTGCGGTGACCACCAGTCCTCCTGGTGGGCCGTATGCTTGTCTGCCACCTTAGTGGTATAAAAAAAAAAAAAAAAAAAAAAACCACAGGAGTATGAGCCCATGATTATGGCTCTGGAACACTCAGGTGTTAATATATCCACAGATATGATAAAAATTAAACTTCTGCAAGATCATCGATGGAGAAAAGGCACTGGTGGTCCTGATGACTGCTTGTTGACACGTGATCGTGGTAGCGGTAGCAAGACCAGTTTCCGAGGCAATAGAAAATATGTGCCTATTACATCGAAACACGTAAATACTTCGCCAAATACAAAGAAACTATGGTGTTGGAAGTGTCGATCGAAAGGTCACGTCAAGAAGGACTGTCCTCAAACTGATGTATCGACTTCTATGATGTTGACTGCACTCAGCACGACTAGGGATGACAGTTCTTGGATTGTTGATTCTGGAGCCACGGACAATATGACAGGATGTCGGGAATTGTTTGAATCGCTTGATCAATCACTGACAAAGGAAGTATGTGTTGCTGATGGAAAGAAGTTAACAGTAAAAGGAAAAGGTGATGTACATTTTACAGTGAACTTTCATGGTAGTAATATTGACATAACTTTGAAAGATGTAATGTTTGTACCTGGCCTTACTGTAAACTTGATATCTGTGTCAACTTTAACCGCAAAGGGTTTTATATTTAATTTTACTAATACAGAATGTAAAATATTAAAATCTGGTAAGGTTGTTTTAAGTGCTAGGAAATCTGGGAGAATTTACAGACTTGTAAATGTTAGTAGAGCTAACCTGTCAACATCCGCATCGTCTAAAGACATGATGTTATGGCATCAAAGATTAGGGCATCTAAATTTTGATAGCTTGGCATCGCTAAGGAAGGTTGCTAATGATATTGATTTTCAGGTTGCTAGTCAGAAGCAAGTTTGTGATGTATGTCTTAAGGGTAAGCAATCCCGCGCCCCTTTTGTGAATAATTCTGACAAACAGGTAGCTAAGACACGACTGGCGCTTATTCACACTGACGTCGTCGGGCCAATGCCGACAACTTCTCTCGGAGGAAAGCGCTACATCCTTACGTTCCTAGATGACTATTCCAGGAAGGTGTTTGTATACTGCATTGCAAAAAAGAGTGAAGTATGTAAGTATACTATAAATTTTATAAATCTTGTTGAGAATCAGTGTGACGCTAAAGTCAAAGTACTGAGGTCAGACAATGGCTCGGAGTACGTAAACGCAGGATTAACTCAGTTTCTGAAGAAAAAGGGTATTATCCATCAATTGACAGTACCGTACAGTCCTCAGCAAAATGGATCTGCTGAACGATTTAATCGTAGTTTACTTGACAAAGTCAGATGTTTATTGTACAATGCTAATCTAGACGACAAGATGTGGGCAGAGGCTGCGAACACAGCAGCATTTCTTATAAATCGATCTCCTAGCTCACGACTATCTGGTAAAATACCGGAAGAGATGTGGAGTGGTAAGCGAGTGAGTCTTAAGTTTCTGCGCGTTTTTGGTTGCGAGGCCTCCGGAGCAGAACGTCATGAAAGCAAAATGTCATGAAAGCAAAATGTCATGAAAGCAAAATGTCATGAAAGCAAAATGTCATGTACGCAAAATGTCATGATCGCAGATGGTCATAACCTAAATTGGTCATGATCGCAGATGGAATACATAGATGACTGCAAACGAAAAAAATTAGACCCTAAAAATAAAAGACTATTTTTTTTAGGTTACTATGACAACGTAAAGGGATATCGTTTGTTCAACCCTGATAACAATAAGATCGTTGTATCACGCTATGTGGTTTTCAACGAATCTGTGTTTCCAGGTAGACACTCTAAAATTGGTGAGAAACGTGTGTTTGAACCTATTTATCTCACAGAAGGCAATGATAAGAATCTAAAAACTACTCCAGTTGAGGCGGAGCTAGATCTAGATTGTCCTGTTGAGGCGGAGCCAGAACTGGATGCCGTTTCCGTCAATTTGCCAAATTACCGTGGTGAGATGGAGTGTGAACATAAGCCTAGTGAAGACTCAGCAAGAGCGTCTACACAGGCAGATGAGTCTACTAGTCAACGGTATAACCTGCGTCCACGTTTGCCTAGACCGACGTGTAATGTAACTAATGTTTGTAATGTGACAGAATCTATAGAGCCGCGAACTGTAAAAGAAGCTTTAAATTGTGAAGATAAGGAGTTGTGGCAGAAAGCCATGCAAGAAGAAATAGATTCTTTTATCTTTCATGGAGCTTGGGAGCTTACTGACAAACCGATTGACAAGAAATTGGTTAAAAATAAATGGATTTTTACACTGAAGCGGGACTCTGATGGAAATATAACACGTTACAAAGCAAGGTTGGTAGCGAAAGGCTTTACCCAAAAGTATGGAGAAGATTTCAATGAAACTTTTTCGCCAGTCATTCGTCACTGTTCTATAAGATTGTTATTATCTCTGGCTGTCAAAATGAATCTGAAGATTGATTATTTGGATGTACAAACAGCATTTCTTAATGGTGAACTTCAAGAAGAAATTTTCATGTAACAACCAGAAGGTTTCATAAGCCCTGGGAGTGAACACAAAGTCTATAGACTACGAAAGGCGGTTTACGGGTTGAAGCAAGCATCGCGATCCTGGTACCAGAAGGTAAAAGATGTTTTACTTTCCCTTGGATACAAACAATGCAAGCAAGAAGACTGCATCTTTATTAAGAGATCGGGTGAGTCGATTGTTTTCATTGCTTTGTATGTTGATGATTTTTTCGTGTTTTACAATGACAAGCGTCAAGCAGAGACATTAAAATCTTATTTGCTGAAATTCTTTAAGATTAAAGACTTAGGGCCGGTAAGAAATATGTTAGGTATTAAAGTCGAACGTAATGAAACCTCTATCAAACTTAGTCAGGAAAATCGGATTGACAAATTATTAGATCGTTTTGGTATGACAGACTGCAAGTCTGTAAAGTCTCCAATGATGACTAACATTAGTTCTGTCAATGAGGAATTTGATAATGATAATGTTAGGAATAATAATGTCAGCAAGTTTCCGTACCAAGAGTTGATTGGTAGTTTAATGTATTTATGTGTTACTACGCGACCTGATATTTCGTTTGCCGTGTCATATTTAAGTAAATATAACAACTGTTATACGGAATTTCATTGGAATCAAGCTAAGCGTGTTTTAAGGTATCTTAAGGGTACAAAACAAAAGGCTTTGGTTTTTGAGAAGTCTAATGAGAACCCCACCTTGGAGAGTTATTCCGATGCAGACTGGGCCTCTGATTCTGATCAAAAATCGTATACAGGGTATCTGTTTAAGTACGGTGGTAATTTGATATCATGGGGTTGTTATAAACAATCGTGTATTTCATTGTCGTCTACCGAGGCGGAGTATATTAGTTTAAGTGAAGCTAGCAGAGAAGCGGTATTCCTCCAAGCGTTATTAAAAGAACTATTAATGATACCTGTTTGTGATATTGTGTTGTATTGTGACAACCAGTCCGCTATGCAACTAGCTGTTAATAGGGTGCATCACAAGCGTAGTAAGCACATTGAGATTAGGTACCATTATGTAAGAGACATGGTAGATCGATACAATGTAAAAATATTGTACATTCCAACAGATGCAATGATAGCAGATGTGTTTACCAAGCCGCTGGGTTGTGTCAAGCATCAGGACTTTACTAAGCAGCTTGGTGTAGCATAACTGATGATGTCCACGTTATGAGGGGGTGTTGAAAAATAACGCTGGCCACATAAATACGGTATAAGTTTTTATATTTTTATATCAAGGAACGAACTGCGGTCGCAGGCCCGCTCGCCCCTCAGATCTCGCCCCTTTAAATAAAACTCCCAACTCGCCCCTTATTGGTGTATCGATTCGCCCCTTCCGAAGGGGCGAGTATAATTTAAACATTAAATAAATTATTTTGGTGTATTCTATTCGCCCCTTAAGACTATTTCTATGGCTATTACATGAGTTAGGTACAGTACGCACAAAAAAAGGTAAGTAAAACATATTATAATAATATGTTTAAAAGTGTTAAATTCACTTTTACCAATTTATTAAAAGGGTGCAAGCTTGTCATCGCGGCAACTTCGGGGGGGGGGGGATGTTGATAACGTGATAAGTTCTGGTTAAAGTTGGAGGGTTTGATACTGATTTCAAAATTTCTCCATTAGTACGTCCAGACTGCAATGGTGGGGGGGGGGGGTCACGTACCACGTGTCACGTGATATGGTCCGGATGGGGGGGGGGGTCACCTACCACGTGTCACGTGATATGATCCGGATGGGGGGGGGGGAGGCTGTGATACTGATTTAAGATTTTCTACTCTAATACGGGGGGGGGGGCTGGTGGTCACGTGATAAGTTCTGGTTGGGAGTGCGGGGGTTTCATACTGATTTCTATTTCTGATTCTCCACGAGTACCTCCAGACTCTGCGGTGGGGGGGAGTCACGTGAAATGTTCCGAATGGGGAGGGGGTTTCAACACTGAGACGGGGGGGGGGGGGCTCGTGGTCACGTGATAAGTTCTGATTGAGGGGTTGTCATAGCCATTTGAAAAACCTAATCATGACATTGCATAGCAACGTGTCCAGCTAATACTTCGTAGAGTCATCCCAAAGGTGTCAGCAGTATTCTGGTGTCAAACCCACCTCTTTTTTCTGACTGTACTTTCCAAGCTAATGATAATCAAGGGGCGAATTGGCATATCTAAAATATGAAGGGGCAAAAAGTAACCCTAAGCTCATAAGGGGCGAAAACTGAGGGGCGAGCGGGCCTGCGACCGAACTGCTGTCACTAGTGTGTTCTATGGTATTACGTGGTGTCATGTATTAGCTTTACAAATTATAATTTTAATATATCATTTAATAATATTTTCTGCGGTACTCTGATTTTACCTTACAAGACCTACTGGAAGAGATTTCTGTAGAAATAAGTAGTGCCTTGTACAATGTTCCTTGTTATATTTATCTTTTCTCAGTTGTGTGTACAAAACTAAAAAAAAAAAAAAAAAAAAAAAAATTATAAGCCACTTAAGTTTGGGGTCCAATTGAAGGACTTAATTATGCATATTGGTACTTACCACTTGTATAATAATTATTTACCAACACAAAAGTGCTTGACCTGTTATATTCACGAATATTAAGAGGAGCAAAAATTTGTTTGTTTTTGGTTGTAACGAATAGGCTCTGAAACTACTGAACCAATTTGAATAATTCTTTCACTGTTGTAAAGCTACACTATTCCCGGGTAAAATAGGCTATATTTTATTTCCGTATTCCCACGGAAACCGGAACTACGCGGACGAAACCACGCGGAGTCTATTAGTCTTCTGTTATTGCCTCGAACATATAACAGTTTAGTTAGTCAATACCTAACTTGGCACAGAGCCAGCTGTTGACTTCGTTTACCATTTTGTAGAACAAATAGTGACACTTCTAACGAGCTTTTTATGAACTGAAAGCTCTTTTCCGTTTTATAAATTGGAGCCGCAATGGAATTATGGGTTAATTTTAAAGAGTCCTGACTGTTTCATCTATACATAATAATAAAATGATAGAAAAGTCAAAACTGTACCTACATTAGAAATATTTAAAAAAAAACTCGCTGGGTGTGTAACATAAGGTTTAAGATACCGAAGCCGAAAATATAGTGAGAAAATGTTTTGTCTGTTTGTCTGTTTGCTTTGCTTTGTCCGGGAGGATTTCGAAAAGTACTCAATATATTTGATTCAAATTTTGCAAAAATATTAACTAGGGGCACAGATTACTAAATAGTTACTACGTCGACAATAGTTACTACGTACACAGATTACTAAATAGTTACCACAGATTACTAAATAGTTACTACGTAACTAGGGGTAAGGTCTTCAAATAGGCTATATATTATCACGCTATATATCCTAGGGGCTAAGCAGAGATCAATCTAATTGGCATTATAACATAATTTTCACGCGTACAAAGTCGCAGGCAGCAGCTAGTTAAAAAATATTTGCAAGTATAATAGATAATTTGATTCAGTTTTTTTAGAAAGTTTTCTCATAAATGCTTTAAGCAGCTTGAAAATGGTCGTATAGCGAAATGTCTTTACTGGTCAATGCCCTTTTCAAATCTCGGGACATCCTTTATTTGGCAAATCTGGAGCATTCAAGCACCGTAGGCATTAGGGCATTGTGTGATTTTATTCGGTATGAGTCCGACATAGCAGCCATTAATAATTTGCACACGTAAAAAAAAGAAAAAAAAGAATGAAGGCACTTATTCAAGGTTAATTCAGTTCCAACATAAAGGCTGATGAATATTTTCAGCCAGCATCTAACTTCGTGACGACTTCAACAAGTTTTATTCAGCCTATCATGATAAAAGAAACCGGCCAACAGCTGCGAGTCGCATTTGCGCACGGCGGGTTCCGTACTAAAAAATGACAAAAAAAATATGTTGGTTGTCTCGGAGCCCACCTTAAATGTCTATTTTATTTTAGTTAAATTATTTATGTTTAATGAAAATACACAGTTCAATATTCTGTGAGTATTTCATGCGTCTAATTGTTGCACTTATTAATTTACTAACTGTTCGGCTTCGACCGTGTGGAAGTCGTTATCGCGTAAAATCATAACCCTCCTTTTGCGTAGTCGGTTAAAAAGTAGCCTATGTCCTTCCCAGGGCCTCGAACTATCCCTATACCTTATTTCATATTAATCGCTCCAGCCGTTTAGGCGTGAAAGCGTAACAGACAGACAGACAGAGTTACTTTCACATTTATAATATTAGTAGGGATAGGGATAAAATAAAATTGTAAAAAAATCACGTTTGTTGTATGGGAGCTGGGAGCCCCACTTAAACATTATAATTTTTTGATTTTAGTTTTGTTATAGCGGCAACAGCAACACATAATCTGTGAAAATTTCAGCCTTCTAGCTATCACCATTCATGAGATACAGCCTCGTGACGGACAGACAAACAGACGGACGGTGAAGTCACATGAATGGGATCCCGTTTTTTACCCTTTGGGTACAGAACCCTAAAAAGCTCCTATTAGTAGCGTATTGTTTGTAAAAGGTATTCGTATGAAGCAATTATGTTAATTTAATAACCATACTAAGAAACTTTTCTCTCTTGACCCTAAAATCACTGTTTTATGACATTACATTATGCATGGGATGAGTGATTTTATGATCGTTATTACAGAAATTTATGACATTCCGCCCAACTTTATTACAAAGCACCCGAATATTAATAAGTTATAACCACAGAAATCAGAAAAAAGTTCAATTTTTCTGATATCTCCGGTTATAACGGTTTACATCTGTCGAAGAAACGATGGAACAAACGAGCTCTGGAGTGGAGACCGCGACTTGGTAAACGTGGGGAAGGACCGACAACCTTGCAATCCTGGATACGGAAGGCGCAGGATCGTAGTTTGTGGCGTAGGCAAATTGGGAGAGGTGGACGTCCAGCAGCAGACAGGCATAGGCTAATTTGATTGATTGATATCGTTATTACCAGCACAGGTGCGCTGTGATTTTAGTTGGTATTAGTCCGAGATATGTTTCTTTTCAATATTCATGTCAATGTTCCCCTTCAATATTATTCCAATAAGATTTCCACTATAGTTAATTACATGCTGTAGCCCTCGGCTGTGACATACTACTAACCCAGTTCTGAAGAGACCAGCAGAGCTTATCGAGTACGAACAATACCGTGTGGACTTTTTCCGCGATCTCTTATCCCATGGTAACTTATTTCGGGAATAGTAAGTAGCGTATTGTGTCATTTCAGACTATAATCTATCCCAATAACAATTTCTAGACCCGCAGGCTGATTACGTATAAAACAGCGATCAGCGATAATCGCGCAATCATTGCGCAATCATCGCACGATTTATCGCTGGTGGCGGAAAAAATTGTATTACGTTAAATTCTATAGCGAATCGTTCGCTAATCGCTACGTCGTCGCACTTATCACTACGAAACTAGCGCCATAAACAACTACGTGGCGATCACTGAAAACTGGGAACTGTCACATCTGTTGGGCATTTCATTAGTGTATGTGTGTGCTGAGAGACAACTTTTATTTTTTCGGATTTTTGCAGTTTAACTAACAATAGACGCACTATTGTTAGTTAAATTTGCGAAAATATTTGTAAAGCTTTGTGATCGGTTAGAAAGCGCGTCCGAACACGTGCTCGCAGCACTATTGTTAGTTAAACTGCAAAAATCCGCAAAATATGAAAGTGGTCTCTCAGTACACACATACACTAATAAAATATCGAAATCGCTGCCTGGAGGTTGTCAAAAACGATACGTAATACGAAATTATCGCCAGATCGCTGCCGCAGTATAGCACAAATACACTTTTTAATTTACTGATTGTCCTACAGAGGCAGCACCGTCGCTAGTTGGCTATGGCAAAACGATCGTTGATACGTAATACGAAACAGTCAACAAACAGCGATTATCGCGCGATTTCCGCGAGATTATCGCTATCGCTTACCTATTGTAACATACGTAATAAGCCTGCCGCTCTGCGGTCAGAGCGAGGAAGAGTAAAGGGTTCTTTTCCCCCAGAGCCCGTGTAACTGAAAGAGTACAAAATGTCACCACCTCATCTCATCCCGAGGCTGTCGTAAGAGGCGACTAAGGGAACATTTTCGCAAAACGATCCGTTGCGTAAAGAAGGAAACTCAGTTGTCAGTAAGATGGCAATCGTGAAGGCCATATGGGCGGCTTGAAATATTTCAACTGTGGTTCGTCGCGACCTGCGTCTGTCCATTTCAACACGGCAATGGCCTCATCACCTATTACGTGGGACATAGAACTCTGAAGTTAAATATATATTACACTAGTATACCTACTCTCCCTACCCCTTCGGGGATAAAGGCGTGAACATATTTTATGTATATATTTATGTTGGTCTTTTTTCCTTTTTTCCCCTTAGTTCCAGCAAGAAGTCTCGTGGTAGAACTCGTGAGACTTTTGTTGCCAATAGTTTAGTGCAAGCACAGATTACTAAATAGTTACTACGTAAGTGCAAGTTAATTTATCAATAAAAAAAAGAAGATCAACAAAATTAATGAAGATCAATAAAACATTTAATGAAGATCGATAAAACAAAAGACTATCGTCAAGGACATAAGGTCGAAAATTGCTTGAAAAGGAAATACTAAAACGTCGAAAAATCTTTTTTCTACATCTAAGTTACCTACGTAATGCCTTGTCTATTCATGAAGGTAAATGTGGTCCTTCCTTATTTTGGACATTTTTATGCGTGTAAAGGACATTTTTCGTGTAATTTATGCACATCTTTGCATGAATATCAGTTTGAAGTGCTGCTTTCGTATTTCGTTTTAAGGGTTCTGTGCCCAAAGGGTGAAAATGGGCCCGTATTCATCAGACTTCGTTGTCCGTCTGTCGGTCCGTCACGAGGCTGTATCTCAGGAACCGTTTTAGCAACGAAGCTGAAATGTTCATAGATGATGTATTTTTGTTGCCGCTATAGCAACAAATACTAAAATCAGAGAAAAAAAGGTGGACCCCCACACAAAAAACGAGATTTTTTTCTTCCGTTTGGGTACGGAACCCTCCGTACGCGAGTTCGACTCGCACTTGCGGTTTTTTATTATTTCAGGTGTAGTATAGTCTAGTATGAAGAATTGAGTTTGTTACCGTGAAGGCTTGCATACAGAGGCCAGACTATATGCATTTCACAATGGTGGCTCTATTATCATTTCGATACGAACAGGATCTTTTCAAACCTCCATTATGGCTTTCATACATATTTTTTAACGTAAAACAATACAGGATACTCCAAAGCTACTAAATGTTATGTTACGGGAACGCTAAAACATATGATAAATGCCACTTTCGGCTGTTTTCAAAAACCAGTGCTTAGAACACTATTTTTACCTTTCTAAATATCAAATGTGTTAACTTTATCGGTTAGACAGTTTTTAAGATACGAAGAACAAACGCCCTCACAACTCTACAAGCATTACTTTAGCACGATTGTTGACACATCAAACCAAATCTGCTAACACAACGTATCTCATATGAAATACGAGTACGTGTTTCATAGCCGATCAATCATGTCGATGCTCGCCTTGTTTGCCCCCTTTATAAGGTTCTATATGCGTAGATTGATGTCTGGTGCAAGTTTATGTTAGAATAGCTAATACGTCTCGACTTTGTGTAAGTATATACTTCTACGTAATACATATCTACACTTCTACACTAATATTATAAAGAGGAACAACTTGTATTCTTGTGTGTGTGTGTTTGTAATGAATAAACTCGAAAACTATTGCGCCGCTTTAAAATTTTCTTTCACCATTGGAAAGCTACATTCACCCTAAGAAACTCAAAAAGGCTATATTTTCCCTATTCCCACGGAAACGAGAGCTACGCGGATGAAACCGCGGGACGTCCTCTAGTATATTATAAGGAAAGGAAAGTTGTTTCCTTGTAATCACTAAACTTTTTAACTAAAACATAGCCGATTGAAAAAAAAGTGTGTGCGTGTAAACCTTTACGCGCGATTGAAGTTAAACTTCTTTGCCATTAACGTTATATTAATATCATTCATTCGAATTACGAATTTTGAATGAAACGTAGTTTCCGCTATTCAAAATTCAATTAGTACCTAAGCGTTACTTTCGTCAGAAAAAAAATGTGAGATACTCCCTAGTCGCGCCTAAAAAAGTTTTACTTCAAAAAATCTTGTACTTCCAGAAAACTAAAATAATGTGAAGTAATATAAGGTTAGGAATTGTATCATCACGTACCAAGGAAAAACCCCATAACAAGCCTTGTTTAAGCATTTCGAAAATATTTATTTTCGTTGAGGAAATAAGCAATTTCTGACAAAAAAAAATTTGGCGTTATTTTTCCATACACATGGTTCAATGACTCTGACTTTGAACATAATATATTTATGTTGCCTGCGACAAATATAAAATACAATATTACATTTTCGTTATTGCTACAATAAAAACCAATTCAACCCTTTATGTATTTTGGGGAGACGTAAAATTGACTCAGTTGAACTTTACTCAGCAATTTTGAAAATAAATAAATATGCCGCACCCTGGATATGCTGTATATTAATAGCATGAATGTTGTCTTTACATTAATTGCCATGAGGATTTATTTTACATAAATCGAGGCGGAGGATAAAACGTGACGGAGACAAGGAGAACACAACTAGTACTATTTCTAACGAGTGGAGCCGCGTGCGTTATTTGGTGAAAAATAAAACATGGCGCTTTCAATATCAAGTTTTTTACATAACGATGACTAAGTGAATAGAAGATAATACGTAAAAGTGTTCGTGGCACTTGTAAAGATCGAACTTCATCAAGTAAATGGCAAAGTTTTGCCCAAGTTCTTGAATAAATTTGGGAATTTTTTTTGACAGAATCTCACTGAAGTCTCTCAAAGTTATTCTTTAATCTCGGTTCAGTGAATATTACCGCAAAATTGATTTCTGGGTGGCGTTTTGCGGCCTCAAATAATTTTATTGGTTTCATTTTTTGGTCTTTTTAGAGTTCCGCGCCCAAAGGGTGAAAAACGGGACTCTATCGTGAGACTTCGTCTGTCTGTCTGTCTGTCCATCATGAGGCTGTATCTCAGGAACCATGATAGCTAGAGGGCTGAAATTGTCACAGATGATATATTTTTGTTGCCGCTATAACAACAAACACTAAAATCAACAACAAGTGTAAAATCAGAAAAATTCGTTAGCGACTGGGTCTCTTCGGAAGGATTTTCTACGAAAATTTTCAGGATCGAATCTGTCACGGTCACCCATCGCCGTCTGACCGTAGCGTAAGACGCAGTGATCATTTACAATTACAAGTTGTCACCGAGTTAGCACACAGAAAAACGTAGTTTCGAATGGGATATTTTTAAATGCACCTCTGTTTAATTTTTCTGCACACTAGGTAACTCCACTAATTTACTAAATGTAAACCAGAAAATTAAATGCTGTGCAACAAAACCATTATTGATTAACTAAACATGTCCTACTTAAAAAACTTAAATATTACTCAGAACGAGATGACCTTTTTAATCGAATTTACCACAAAAATGTGGTTCATACATCGAATATATGATTTGTGAAACAGAAATACGAATTGCATATCAAAAATACTAACTTGCACTCTAAATAGTACTATCTTATAACGGAATAGGTTAGACTTTTATTCTTTTGATCAATAAATTTTAATTTTGTAGAGGTGACTGATTAAATTGAGGTTTTACTAAGAATAAACGATGTTCCTAAAAGTAAATTAGGCGATAGATTTCCTTAGAAAAGTTTAATATTTATGTTGAACAATAAAATTTTTAGATATACTGTTCTGATAAAGGTTATTCGTTTAGTAAAACAGTTCTGCAAATACCATTAGACAGTATAATGAATTTGGTTTATTTAGTGTGCATAATTAGTGTGCAAGTCAGTATTTTTGGTTTAACTTTGAAATATTTTGTTCGGAAAAAGGGAATAAACAGATATCGATTTAAATACATGCCTTAACGAATATGGTTTGGCATATGATTAGGATTCAACTGTCAGTTAGCTGGCAGAAATCGAAACCAAATATAAATCCAATTTATTTGCAAATTGGACTTTTTGCAATACCGCGTACCTATAGGATTATCGTCAAATTTAAAAAATCGCGTGATTGTTATCTAGGACTGTAAACTACGGGGGTCCAAAGACGGTGAGAAGGATAATACTGCTTGACCTATGTTTTACTAGAAGCCCTGTGCGTTGGACAGGTCAAAGTCGTTTGGTTATTAGTTAAAATCACCTCGCGAACGAGTTCGCGGGCAAAAGCTCGTGTGTAAAAATAATATACACGCGTAGGTATTATATTTTCCTCTCTCAACATCTCTTTCAGACCTATTGGAAGAGATTTCCATAGAAATTATTACTTATAAAACAATAACGTTATCATCTTTGTCATTCTAACAATTTATGCGAAAAAAGCTATTTTGACAGCATCAGCAGCTTTGATAATTTTTCTCCCCTTGAATATCGCCCCTGCGAGTTTTTGTTTTCGCTAAGGCGGCTTAAGGTATTTTTCTCGCCAAGTGTAAGGGTATGTAACTGACAGTAATGGTTGCTGATGCGATGGGTACTCTTAGATTGTAATATATTTCTCAGATTCTACACAGATTTTCATTATTTGTTTCAGATCACATCATCGCTATTTGAAAATCATCAAAAAGCAGGTAATATTTTGTGCTTTTTAGTCAATAAAGTGTAAAACTGTACGAAATAGTGTGAAGTGGTAGCATTTACCAGCAACACCTACCACAACAATTACTTAATTTAGCTGAAAAGTGTCTCTGTTTTATTATTTGTTGTTGACTCTTCGTCTATAATTTCAATTCCCAATTTTATCTCTATAGATAGAATTGGGGCTAATTGCCTGTACTATAGTGGGCTATCGGGCTATGTCCGGTTGACCGGACTACAATTAATATCTCTGTGAAACAGTGATCGGACCATTTATTTTTCTGTGAACCGTGAAACCGTACTACATACAGTGGACCGGACCAAGGTTAATTTCTTATTAACCTCAGTACTGTAATAAAATTCTACAACAAATTGATTGTAGATCTGGAGAGCGCTAAAGACTACTTTATCCCAGAGAAACTCTTTTTTCCTACTGGAAAACTAGCGTGACTAAAAACTATACAAGTAAGAGTGCTATTAACATGATTTTTTATGAGGATAAGTTTAGGTTTGGAAAGTGACCTGCATAAAAAGAAAATCACATAATAAAAGAAATTTATGTTTTCTATAACCAGCGCTATGTAAGATTTTACGAGATCCCACAAAGCCTTCCGAAGCATTTAATGGTTATATGTACTTTACACGTTTTTGAAATAAAATAGGTCAATGTGTACCAATTTATTTACGTTATAGTTTACATGTTGTTTATACTTTTTAGGGTTCCGTAGCTCTAAGGAAAAATAATATGTACCCTTATTGGATCACTCTGTTTATCCTTCGTCCGTCCGTCTGTCAAGACCTTTTATCTCGAGAACGCATGAAAGTATACTTAAGTTTTTTGAAAATATTTTTTTACTCAAGTCTACAGTTAAAAAAGCTCACGCCGTATAAAGTTACACTATGATGCAAGAAACGTGCATTTCGACACTCTCAAGGGAATCAAAATTAATAGGGTACTTCCGTTAACCTATGAGATTTTTGCGAGTAATATCGTCTTATACAACATGTGATGGGAAAAATCTGAAGCTAAACGCTAGTAATTTAGTCGCGAAAAATAATCCTCTTTTTAAGAAAGTCCACAAAAATGGTGAGACCCGGGTCATGATATTGGCATGAATATGTATTTACGTGTGTGTATGTGCGGAACCCTTGGGAGTCCGACTCGAACTTTCCGGTTTATTTATTGTGTGTATAGGTATTAATATTGTTACGAAATACGACCTGCCTTCTGTAAGTTATTGCTTACCCTTATATTGTGTAAAGAAAACTATTTATTTTTCTTTAGGATTTTCCTGCTCTTACTTACGTCATAAAAAATCAATGGTTTGACATGATTTTTCAGATTGACATGAGCTGTTACGTTGTACTGAACGGTGAATGGGGGCTGTATTTTATTATGAAAAGAAAAAGTTTTATTCCTTGGGGAAATTTCTGGAATATTAACGTTTTGACAGGGAATAGAAACTGGCGTGTTTTTGTGTTAAAATACATACGTATAGATTTTATCCACCTTGTAGGTGGCAATTCTTTGGGCACTGGAGGGCTACTTTAATCCTCTAGTTAACTCATTTTACTAAAAAGGAAACCATTATAAAAGTATGTAGATATTCATATAAATCTATCTCTTCAAACAGTCCACTTATTGCTTTAAGTTTAAAATATTTAAAACTAGCAGATGCCACTAGGTTTCACCCATGTAGTTTCCATTCTCGTGGGAATACGGGGAAAAAATATAGCTTTTGTGCACCGACAATAGCGTACCTTTCCAATAGTGTAATCAAATCAGCCTATGGATGTCCACTCATCCACTGCTGAACGTAGTCCCCTCTCAAAATACACCACGATACACAACACTGAAAGAATTTTTCAATCGGTTCAGTAGTTTCGAAGCCTATTCTATTCAAACGGACAACTAAACAATCAAATCTTTTCTCTTAGACTATCAAGTATAGATAGTGGGATATCCTCACACGTCTAAGCACATAAGTTGTCCAATACTGTAAACCATTACATCGCAACCAATCCTCAACAGTTGTGGAACACATTTGAGCCAAATTGCCACCATTTGGCAACTCTCCATACAGCCAGGAGAGATTACACGAACATATTGTACAACTCAATATTGAGCTGGACCAGCTGCCTATTGACAATGCTTTTTTGCTATGAGTTACGAATCCTTTATTTAAGGTTATCTTGTAACTTTTAAATTACAAGAAAATCTTTAGTCAGATTCAGAGTTTTATCACGTTGACTAAATAAATTAAATAATTATTAGCTGTGTGATTTATGTATTTGTAACTTTAAAGCATAGCGCCATTATTAAAAGAAGTAACTCTGTCTGTCTTTTACGCTTTCTCACCTAAGTTACTGAAGCGATTTAGATGAAATTTCGCATAGAGAAAGTTTGAGTCCCTGGGAAGGACATAAGTTAACTTTTAACCGACTACACAAAAAGAGGATAATGAATTTACGTGAAAACGACTTCTACGAGAACGAAGTCGCGGGGAACATCTCTACTATTATAAAATTCTTAAAATAGCTGGGACGGTACATTCAAGATTAATTTTATTTTATTCCAAATCTATATTTTTTTTCTTCGTGTCACAAAAATACACCACCTTGTTAACGTTTTAATTTATACACAGAATCAGTGAAATATTTACATTTTTACAATGCTGTAGAAATCCCATTCTTCTTAATTTACAATTCCAATACTTAGTAGCGTAATGAAATCCTAAGGATGAAGCAACTCTGCTTTTACGGTGTTATCCTGCTAAGTTGGAGACGCGGCTAATTTATTTCTGAAATGTGAATTATGCATGACGTACCAAACGGAGTCGAGTTTTTTATGTTCATTTGAGTGAGTCAAATTTAGAGGAGTATTTTTGTTCTATTTTTAAGTCCATTAAACTTCAAAGGTAGGTAAGATTGTGAAAGAAATGTGGAGTAAGTAATAAATGAAAGTACTCTGTATAACTTAGTTTGCGTCACGTGGACAGAGTCTTAAGGGTTCTTAATAGGTTCGGGTCGGCAGCGCCTGTTTAGTATAGTATAGCACCACAGTATTTTGTTCCTGAGATCATCCCATTCCAACGAACTCTTCTACTTTATAATATAAGTAAGTGTAGTTACACTAAGAATAACCAATCAAATTCCTGTAGGAAAGGGATTCTTACCCTCCAGAGTCCTAGTGCCTAATGGTCAATACTCCGCTTTACAACTGTACATTAAGTAGACACGTGTCTCGGCTACACACGAGGATAATAAACATGTTTGTTTTCTGTAAATTTAATCCTTTCATTTGTTGTCACGGTTAATGAAAATCTATAAGACTTTAGTTCTTGAGAGTGCTATATTGAATTTCATTTTTATCATTTACTAGCTGTGCCTCACCGCTTCTCCCGTGATATGTGATATACTTGCTCTTCTGCCAATACCTAGCCAGTTAACGCGGCCCACGCACCGGCACATTTTGTAATGAAGGCAAGCAAGGTTTAACATTATTCTCATCAAAGAACACAAGACAGTGTTTTAGAAGTTAAAAATTCCCCGATCCAAAGACTGTTGTAATAAGCCCAAACATGGCATATGGTATAATATCCTATAACTCTCTGAGGAGTTTGGCATCCCGCAGACTACTTGATGCATCAGCCAGTCGTGTCGTGGAAATACCATCAAAGTATCACTATACCTACAACATTAACGATGTATCAGACCCACGTTTTTAGTAAAATCCCTTTATCATTTAGGTATTGAGATGATGATCATCAAAATTCATAGCTAAGAAATATTCCAGTCACATCGGTTTTCGAACAAAAAAAGCCGGATCCATATTGGTCCACCCATTGGGCCGCTACGATGCCACAGACAGACACACAGATACACACGTTAAAATTTTAAACCCCTGTTCGTCGGAGTTTAAAAAGTAATTTGAATAAGTAGTAAAAGTAGGAAAGCTTTCCAAGAAACAGAACTTCGTAAGTCACAGACGGCATATAATTATAGCTTTTGACCAACTTGGTAATCTCGGTAAAACGAAGTGTGAGCTGTGATCCGTTAAACGACTTGGCGACTTTTCCAAGTCTTATTGCCTGAGAAGTTGTTGAAAAATGTGTTGGAATCTTTTTAACAAGCGGTTTTCTTGTACTGTTAAAACAGGTAAAACAATTTAATTATGCTTCAAGCTTTTGCTCTATGATTCTGAAGGAGTCCGATAGTCCAACATTTTGCAAAAGAAGTCGCAGTTATATAAATGTGGCTATAAGTTAGTTAGTTTCGTAATAAAATAGATTCAAATCATGCATATTGCTTTTTGATGAGGTAGAATGCAACTCATTGTATGAACAGGGCTTAACTCCCCACCTCGCCTCTAAAAGGTCCGCCCCATTAGAATAGATCACCTCATTAAGAAATTCAATGTTATACTCTCCGAGCAAGGTTTTTTCCTTTCATATTTTAAATCGACTTCAAAAAAAGGAGGAGGTTCTCCATTCGTCTGTTTGTTTTTTTTTATGTATGTTAAGCGATATTTCCGTCAACTATAGATGGATTTCAAAAATTTTTTTGTTGTTGAATAGGGTTTTCTTCTGAGGTGGTCCTATTTTCACCAGGTCAGGATCTGATGATGGGATCCAGGAGAAAACGAGGGCAACCACTGAAAATTGTAGTGACAACTAGTGCGCTTGTGAAATTTTTAATTAAGTGCTATAGTGTTCTACACTATAATGAAGGTCTGAAGTCGATCTGATGATAGAGTCGAAATACAGTCGAGAGAATTCCTTAACGATTTACAGCAGTTACCTTGTGTTTGGGCTTGATTGATTTGTATTAATGAGAACTTTACACCTAGATTGATAGATCCGACTTAAAAAAAAAGGAAGTTCTCAATGTTTTATGTATGTTCACCGATATTTCCGTCAATTATAGACGAATTTCAAATTTGTTTTTTGTTGGATAGAGTTCACTTCTGAGGTAGTCCTATTATCACCAGGTCAGGATCTGATGATGGGATCCAGGAGAAATCGAGGGCAACCACTGAAAATTGAAGGGACAACTAGTGCGTTTGTTAACTTTTTTATTTAGTGGTTTAACCCGGCGCCAGCATGGTAGAAAATAGGTACAGCAACTGCATGGTGGGGTCATAATTACCCGATTTTAAACCGTAGCAGATTTTTACCATTTCAATGAAACTTAGAGCAAATTTGTGTTTAACTTGATAAATAGTTCTTAAATTATAACATTTTGGAGATAAAATAAAAAAAATAAGTTATTTATAGATTTTTTTATGTATTCAATAAATCAGAATAAAATTTACAACAAAAAATTCAACATCTAGAATCTAACGAATAAAATAACATAAAATGACTAATTGACACTTGTTTTTATCTTTTTGGTATGACAAATGTCAGATATTTAAGTAAATATTTATTAAGAAGGACTTCGGAAGTAGAACCTTAGTGGTAAAGAGCTCGGAGTTCCTCGAGTCTTTATAGGCTGAACAGCTTTGTTGTTTTTTGATCAATTTGTTTTATATTCTGTTTTTAATCAATTTTCCTTTTTGTTATTTTAATTTAATGTGCACATTAATTAATCGAGGCAACAGATGCGCCACACTAAATTTTTTGTATCAGAATGTTAGGGGTCTTAGGACTAAAACTGAAGCCATGCGTGACAGCGTGCTGATGCAGGACTTTGACGTAATTCTTGTTACGGAGACATGGCTCAATGAATCAGTTTACGATCACGAGGTAGTAGATAGTAGATACGTGTTGTATAGGAGAGACCGTTCCAGTTCTGGTTCTTTAAAAACTGAAGGTGGAGGTAGTTTCATAGCAGTGTCTAAAAAATTCGATGCGGTCCGTAAGTACAAGTGGGAATCTACATATGAAGATCTCTGGGTAGTGATAAAACTTAGGCAGGGTAATTCAACCATTCCTCTGTGTATTTGTAACGTATATTTTCCTCCACCAGTTACAAATGAACGTCTTGATAACCTAATGAAACATTTGTCGAATATTATCCAGCATAAAGTGCCGAAAAATGCAATACTTCTGTTAGTGGGAGATTTCAACCTTTCCAATTTAAAATGGAGTACTGACTCCCACTCAAATTTACTAATCCCTTCTGGATGCCCAAGCAATACTGAATGTTTGCTCACTGACACTCTGTCCTTAAATGGCTTGAACAATATGAACTCAGTCTGCAATATTGAGGGACGCACACTAGATTTAATTATTACTAACTCTCATAGACTTTTTAAGGTATCTAGAAGTATGACACCCCTAGTAAAGGAAGACACACGTCATCCAGCATTAAATGTTTCTTTCAAGTTTCTGCATGAAAAACCACCTAAAATAAACAGCACCATATCAGTAAATTTTTCCAAAGCAAATTACCAAAATATTAAAGAGGAATTGGAGGCAATGGATTGGGTGGGCATTTTAGGGTCACACGAATCTGTTGATGATACTGTTGACAGATTTTATACTTTGCTTAATGAAATAATTAATAAAAACACACCCAAACGCCGCAGTGCTAATAATAAGTACCCAATATGGTTCAGTTGCTCGCTATTAAATGTCATCAAAGAGAAAAATAAAATTCATAAAAAATATAAGAAGTACAACAACCCTAGAGACTTGATTACTTACCAAACATTACGCCTTCAATGCAAAAAAAATGTTCGGGAATGTTTCAATAGATTTAAAACTAATGCTAAAGATCTTATTAAAAAAGACCCTGGCTATTTTTGGGCGTTTATTCGATCGCTAAGATCAAATAGCGGGGGGATTCCCGATGAAATGAATTATGGTGACAGAACTGTTCAAGGTGGACAGAGTGTTAGTGACATTTTTTCTGAATATTTCCACTCAATATATCTAGACAAACAGCCTGCAAGTACAGAAAACATTGAGGGAGCATTTGCGCTCCCAGCGGCCCTAAGTTTTTGCCATGTTTCCAGACTCGAAATATCAGACTCTCTCAAGGCGCTAAGTATTAGAAAGGGGCCGGGACCTGATGCTATTCCACCAGTGTTTCTAAAAAACTGCTCTGAGCAACTTGTAGAGCCTCTTTATCATATCTATAATAAGTCACTTTCCTGTGGGATCTTTCCTCAAAAGTGGAAGGTTGCACACATTACTCCGGTCCATAAAAAGGGAGATCAAACTGAGATATCAAACTATAGACCAATTTCAATCTTGTCGGCTATGGGTAAAGTATTTGAGCAAATAGTTCAAAAGAAACTTTACTTTTTCTTAAAGCCATACTTTGATACGAATCAACACGGATTCTTGCCGGGGAGGTCAACCACTTCAAACCTTTTACATTACGTAACAGATATCTATAAAGCATTGGAAGACAAAACCGAAGTTCATGCTATATATACCGATTTCTCTAAAGCGTTCGATGTGGTGGATCATAGCAGACTTGTTCAGAAACTGGCTCACGCGGGAATCTGTGGATCGTTGATCAGATGGTGTGAATCCTATCTTATGAATAGAACTCAGCTCGTAAAAGTCAGGGGGTTCGAGTCTGATGAGAGATCGGTACCGTCCGGTGTGCCTCAGGGATCGCACTTGGGGCCGCTCTTCTTCCTGGTCTACATAAATGACTTGTGCTCTGAAATAACATCTGGCTACGAAATGTTCGCGGATGATCTTAAATTGTACCAGGTTATCTCTGATCAGAATGATATAAGCCATCTTCAAAATGATATTGATATTGTCAGTAAATGGTGTTCATCTAATGGTATGGGTATAAATGCTTCCAAATGTTTTCATATAAAATTCACAAGAAAATTAGATCCAATATCCGCCACTTACTTCATTTCCAACAATCAAATTCAGGAAGTATGCAGCATACGTGATTTGGGTGTAGTGATGGACTCAAAGTTGAATTTCCTTGAGCACATTGATAACATAGTAAACAGAGGAGCACGCATGGCTGGGTTTGTAATAAGACAGGCAAAGTTTTTTAATGACCCTGACATTCCCATCTTACTTTACAATTGCTACGTAAGAGCAATTCTCGAATATTGTTGTCAAGTATGGAACCCGTCCTATGCTGTTCACGTTTCGCGACTCGAGAGAATCCAGAAACGGTTTTTGTATCACCTGTCGTATGCGTATAACTTGTGCAACATTTTGACGTCCTATGATTTAAAACTGGAATATTTCGGACTCACCACACTAGAGCGAAGACGCACGGCTGCAGATATCTTGTATTTACACAAATTAATTCATGGGAAAATAGACAGCCCTGCTGTACTCGAAAAATTAAAATTAGTTGTCCCACGGTCAGGTAGCCGGATTCATAATGTGGAAACTTTTAGTTTGCCCATGTGTCGTACAAATTATGCTCAGCACGCTCCATTGTATCGTATGTGTTCTAGCTATAATAAAATTTGTAATGAGATTGATATATTTGGCGCATCGGTTATTTCATTGAAAAAGTACATTTCATCATGCTCGTAAAGGGAAGCTATAATGTGTTTGTGTGGCAAGGAGACCGATAAACAAACTTTGTATCTAGTGTTAAGTTATTTATTATTTATATTTTAGTTTATATCTGAATGTAGTGTTCACTTCGAGAAGGGCATACACAAACATTGTAAGATGTTTTATTTTGGTAAGTTAAGACTCTCTAAAGTGTGTGTCCAGTTTAGTGAACCGTCAATAAAAAAAAAAAAAAAAAAATATGTAAAAATCATAAAGAATCTTAGTGTTAATCACTATTAGCACCGTCATCTGCACAACCGCCACAGAAAGAAATTATGTCTTCAGGGCAGATGCTTTTGTTGCATCTTTGACAGGTATGGGTAGTTTTCCTGTCTTTTATAGCGGAAATTATCTGTCATTTATTTACAAACACCACGGCATTTAGCAGGGAGCTCCTCTGATGTTTCTCGCTAACGTGATCATTTTCCTCGTATTCTGAAGAATTTTCACACTTTTCCGAGCCGCTTTCTTCTAATATTTACAGAATTCGCTGCCTTTTGCGTTTCTCTTTATCCATTACTAGCTGACCCGCGCAACTTCGTTTGCGTCACATGAGAGTGAGGTATGGTATTAATATTTCGAGTATTATAATGTTTCCCGTTGCATTTACCCCCGTTGCGCTTATTCTCGTCGCGTCGCTTGTATTTATTAGAGCTAAACCGCTTATCTTCGTTTGCATCACAAACAAATAAAGTGGTGTTAAAACGATATAATGTTTCCCATCGCTTTTACTTCTACCCATCCGTTTTTCGGTATGGAACTCATGGCGTGCGAGTCCGACTCGCACTTGGCCGGTTTTTGTCGTTCAGTTGACTGGCTGCCACACTACAGACCAAGTTTACTCCCGTCACGTCGCTCATACTTTAAAACTTAATAAGAGGGTTATTGTAAGTGAACCTTAAAAGATAGGCATATGCTGTCAAGGACTTTTTTTTATAACTTTTTAAAAGAAACAATTTTGTAGTATACAATTTTTACGTAACTTTAACTATTTATGCAGCGTCAGCAATGGAAGCTCTTAAAAAGAAAGAAATAATCCCCGTTCTCGAAACATTATTCATTGCTGCTCTGCTCCTATTCGTCTTAGCGTGATGTTGTATCGCCATTAGCCAGCCTCAATAAATGGACTATTAAACTGTAAAATAATTTTTGAAATGCAACCAGTCGTTTCTGAGATCCTAGCACAAACAAACTCTTCAGTTTCATTATTTCGTGAGCGAACCTTAAGAGATAGACAAATTAGGTTATTGTGAGCGAACCTTATAAGATAGACATAACTATGCTCTCGCGGACTTTTTTTTAGAACTTTTTAAGAGAAACAATTTTGTGATACACAATTTTTACCTAACTTTAACCATTTACGCAGCGTACGCCTCGGAAGCTCTCAGACGGTAAAAAATATTCCTTGTTTTCAGAACATTCTTGATTGCTGCTCCGCTCCTATTCGTCTAAGCGTGATGTTATATTGCCTATAGCCAACCTCGATAAATGGACTATCAAACTGTAAAAGAATTTTTGAAATCCAACAAGTAGTTCCTGAGATCCTAGCGTTCAAACAAACAAACAAACAAACAAACAAACAAACTCTTCAGCTTTATAATATTAGTATGGATTCAAATATAACCAAAGAATAACAAAATATAATGCAATACGTAATGACGGTACAAATAAATAAACGAAATAATGAAATAATGAACTTAACGTAATTGGCACGAAATGGTATCATCGAATGTATAGTTGGGTCATATTTACCTTTTTGTTGTTTGACCGCGTCTATCTTCCTGCGCAGGCGCACACCATCTAAGTTGACATAAGAAATGACAATGAGTTGACATAAGAAATGACATAAGAAATGACAATGACAAAGAGTTTGTTTGTTTGTTTGTTTTGGGAGGGAGGCGAGGCACTAACCGCAGCTACTGAGAAGCGTGGTAACGTTACTCTATTATTTTAATAAATACCCGCATTTAAAAACATCACGGGTCATTATGACCCAACCTAGCAGACGCCGGGTTAATGTACTACAATTTAATGAAGGTCTGGAGTCGATCTGATGATGGAACCGAAAGACAGTCGAGGGAATTCCTTAACGATTTACAGCAGCTGCCTTGTGTTTGGGCTTGATTGATTTGTATTGATGAGGACTTTCACCTAGATAGATAGATTTTTCGGTCCATCCATCACTTAGTATAATGAAAAAAAAAATTATAAAAAATAAAACCGACTTCAAACAAATCCTTAAAAATAAAATTTACTTAGCTCAAAGTTATCCCCTCCATAGGACCTGGAAGCGAGAGCCCTTGCGTCACTGTTCAGATGGCGCAAGGAGGCGCTGGAGCGGGGCCAAAGGCCTGCGTCTCGAGAAATCGAGGCCCAGCGGACCCTGCTCCACCAGGAAACCGTGGAGACATGGAAGGTGCGACTTGAGCAACCAAAGGGGGGATTCGCCACAATCGCGGCCGTCAGACCGGTCATGGACGAGTGGCTGGAGAGAAGACACGGTGCTCTCTCCTACCGGTTGACACAGATGCTTGCCGGGCACGGTAGGTATCTGTGGCGAAAACACCGGGAAACCACGGCCGAGTGTCAGCACTGCGAGGACCGCAGCGATGACACGGCGCTCCACACGCTGGTGGAGTGCACGGCGTGGGCACAATAGCGACAGGTCCTCGTAGTGGGTCTGGGCGTGGACACTCTCTCGCTTGAGGCCATGGTGCGAGCCATGCTCTCCAGCGGGAGTAAGTGGGACTGCGCCGCCTCTTTCTGCGAGCAGGTCATGCTCGCGAAGGAGGCGGCGGGCCGGGTGCGGGAGAGAACTCTCCCACCCGAGTTCCGCAGTCGGCGCCCTGGGCGCCGCCGACGTGTCTTCGCCGAGGACTATCGGCCTCCATGACCGGGGGTCTGAGGACGGTGAGAGGGCCGCTCACCGTCCTTACAGAAGCAGGCCCATGACGGCAGCGTGACGTGAGCACTCACGCACGCCCCCCCTTAGAAGCGGGGTCACACCCGAAACCCCCCATAGACGCGGGATTGCACCCGAACCACCCCCTGGGCGAGGCCGCATTGGCGGCCGTAGGTCTGTTGGGAGTCACGGGACATCCTTCCTGAGGGCTTACCCGGGGCTCTCAACCATAGACTGTTGGGCGTTACGTGAGGTTTTTTTTTTTTTTAGTCGGTAAGAGTCCGGCATAGCATCCTACGAGGAGTTTCCCTCACGTTAAAAAAAAAATAAAAAAATAAAAAAGCTCAAAGTTATATGTATTTTGATTCATCAGATTTATTCAATATAATATTGAAGTTGCGTGCCATGAATAATAACTACCTAAACCTACGGGGGGTGCTAAATCGGGAAACCTCCCAGTGAGCTTGGTCCGGTTTTCTATCCCTTTGGGCTATATGCCCGGGGGGAGTGGCAACTGGACTAAGTCGGTGCACCCTGGAACATCGGCTAATGGGTGCGGCGTGCTGCCCCCATTAGTCGATGTACCGATATCCCGGCAAGCTGACCCCATGGCGAGGGGGTCGCAGTTGGGTGGGCCTGCTAGGCCTACGGTGATGCGGCGTCTCTGCACCGCAACACTCCTTGGTGGACGCCCCAGTGCTCCCGGCTTTCTGGCCGGTGGAAGCATTGAGACCGTTTCTCGGCCGTCGTATGACGGAGTTGACCCCATTGCACGAGGGAGTCGTGGCATGGCGGGCCTTCAAGGTCCGCGGGGTTGCGACAGCTACCGGATACCCGGTGGAAGCGTCGCAACGATAGTGAGGTTTGCTCCCGGCTGCGGCCGGTTGGAGCAAGTTTGCTGTGCGGCAGCGGCCGCATGTGCGGCTGTTCCGCCTGTGCTGCTGATTTCGCCTGTACGGCAGTCCACCTGTGCGGCAGTTACGTAGCGCGGCAGTGTTTGACCGGCTGCTGCGTGTGTGCGGGCTGCCAGTGCGGTGGGCTGGTTCCGTCTGTGCGGCCGTTCCGCCCGTGCGGCCGTTCCGTCCGTGCGGCCGCTCCGTACAGCAACAGTAGGGGCCTGTCACTGCTGGTCATGGTGCAAGCCATGGTCGGCAGTCAGGCGTGCTGAGTCGCGATGGCGGCAAAGCGGGAGGTGCACTGTGCGGGGGAGCGGGAGTAACCGATAATGCTCCCGCTCTGCCGTGCAGTTCGGGGGCGCCGCGGTGAGGAGTCACTGCGCGCCCCCGATTGTTTCTTGGCCGTGGGCGTAAGGTCGGGGGACCCCGCCCACCAACGGTCACATGGCGGTGGGCACCTTTCCCGTGTTCCGGGGGTGCCCATTAGCGCACGCCTGCGCCAGCCGCTCTCTGTCTCCTCTATTACAGAGGGGCGCTCGAGAGCGGTGCAGGCGTGATGATCTTCAGCTCCTTAGGGAGCTTTGGGGAGCCGTCCATCTGGCTCCCCCGAGGAGAGCCCCGAATTCACGGGGCGCCCCTAGCCGGGTCGACGTGAATAATCTTTTGATATCCCTCGGCCCGGCTAAAGGGTGAGGAGGAACACCGCGGGGTTTAGTGGGTAGGACGGTCCACTCCGGACCGGGCCGGGAGTCCGACACACCATCCTAGCTGCCCCCGCAGCTGGGATGAAGGCGCGTACTGCTCGTTCGCTCTAACTTTGCCGTTTGGCTCTATAATAAAGTCGAATTTTTAATTAGACGAAGTAAATTGACAGCTACTAATGTCACTTCTTCATACAATGTGGCTTATTTTCTATGACGAAGTGACATTAGCTACTGTCAATTTACTTCGTGTAATTAAAAATTCGGGTATACGCCTCTACGCCAGCGGCAAAGTTAGAGCGAACGGGTAATAAATGCGTTCCCCGCGTCAACAAAAAAAAAAAAAAAAAAAACCTAAACCTACGGATTTACTTGGCGCCGACTTCAATATGAAATTGAATAAATCTGATAAATCAAAATACATATTACTTAGCGCTAAGTAAATTTTATTTTTAAGGATTTGTTTGAAGTCGGTTTTACTTTTTATTAAATTTTTTTATTTACTTTACCTATCTCACCATATAATAAGGAACCTTATGTTTTTGCATATATATCCTGATTATGTAAAGACTGTACCTATAAAAAACTATTTACTTATTTTCAATTTTATTGATATATATTTATTTTAGGATGCACGGATTTTGTTATCTAAGTTAAATGAATAAATTTACATCAAATACTAAAGCTAAACAGTAATTACCCAAAACTAAAAGGGTAAAACCACAAATATAATTCAAACATGTGTGCCATAAATTCTGTATTTAGTCTGTCATCTGTAATTTACCCTCTCAAAATTATCTCAAAAGGCAATTATTTACTTTGACAAATTTGTAATATGCTCTGCTCTACCCTTTATCACGTTTGAGTTTTGGGTAATTAACTTTAGAAATTTTCTTGCGATGAAGCTTCGAGATGTAAACGTAAGGCTCTTGTGCCACTGTAAGCGAGTATTAAATTAGGTACTACATTCGCCCCCCAAAGACGTGGGATAGCACCCGAACCCCCCCTTAGGTGAGGCCGCAGTGGTAGCCGTAGGTCTGTTGGGAGTCCTGAAGTCATCCCTCCGAGGGCTTGTCTGGGGCTCCAAACCATAGGCAATTTGGATAGGATACGTGTGGTTTTTAGTCGGTAGGAGTCCGACCATAGCATCGCTATAGGATTTTCCTCATGTTAATAAAAGTTCACACAATATAGTGTTCAAAAAACCAGCCAACTGCGAGTAGGACTCGCGCGTGGAGGGTTTAGTACCAACACAAAGCAAAAATTAACTATTTTCTGTTTAGGAGCCCCTCTTAAATTTTTATATTTAAATATACGTTGTTATAGCGACAACAGAAATAATACATCATCTGAAGAAATTTCAGCTCTCTATCACGGTTCCTGAGATATAATTTTATGAAAGACAGACAGACGGACAGCAAAGTCTCAGTAATAGGGTTCCGTTTTGACCCTTCGGGTACAGAATCGAAAAAAACAATGATTTTATATTGAAGTCTTTGAAGATTTCCATACGATGATCAAAAGAAAATATTTTTACGGTGATTATTCGATACATTGGATACACCAATTTAAACGCCATCAACAATCGTTTCGATTGTAAAAGTGGCTCTCAATCTCGTAGAGATGCGCGTCGTAGCCATTCTAACTGCCAAAATATTTATAAATGATATTCCAAACTGAGCGCTATATTTGATGTCAGTGAAACCTAGACCCAACGGATGTGAGATATGGGAATATATTTCAAAGTTATCCTAAATTTTCCATCCAATTTACGAAGTGGGTCTTCGTTGTAAGTCGGCAAATATGAGTACATTTTAAACAATCTTATGGCAAATACAATTAAGATAATTAATTAAAGTGCATTCTTCACTATCATAACTGACTTTGACTATTTTTTGTATGTACTTGGCTTATTAGGGTTCCGTACCCAAAGGTTAAAAACCAGAACCCAATCACTGAGAGTCCACTGTCCGCTTGTCTGCCTGTAAGTCTCATGAATCGTGCTGGCTGGAAAGCTGAAATTTTCTCAGACAATATATTTATATTGCCACTATAACAACAAATACAAAAATCGGAAAAATAAAAATATTTAAACGGGGGCTCCCATACAACAAACGTCATGACGTGACGTGACGTGTGCGAATACGACTCGCATTTTTGTAACCGCCAATAAAACAAATTAACCGCAATATTATTCCGTACCGTTGACTAAACAAGTACGAAAATTAAGTTTCATTCCCTTTGATGGGATTTTTCATGTTTAAAGTCAATAATACCCGTTCCCTCTAGGTGTGCCGGTCGGTACTACTACCCCTCTACATCAGTCTATGCGCCAGCGGCAAACTTAGAGCGAACGGGCTATAATAACCGTGACTTTAACTGTTGGTATCATGACCATTAAGGTTTTGAATACCAGTCAAAGTAAAACCAACCTTAATTTTAATGAAAGTAAAGTTGAAATTTTTCGAAGAAAATATGCTAAATGATAATGAAATTAAAACCTCTCGGGAAAAGATTGGCCTCGCAAATAGTATTGTGAAGAAGTATTTTATTTTGCAATAATGTGTTTTGATATTCTGATCTTGGCCCCCTTGATATTTTTTCTGTTTTTGTAAATATTTGTTGTCATACCGGTAACAAACACCAACAGAAACACCTTATCTGTGAAAATATCAACTGTCACAGTTCATGAGATACAGCGTGCTGACAGACAGATGGACAGACAGCGGAGTCTCAGTAATATGGACCCTTCAGGTACGGAACCGTAAATCCGATGGCTTAATGTTACTGCAATAATGTCATTTCTAAGACGGGTGATCATTTCCGCCATTTACAAGAATTTGCCATTTAAGCATTAATTCCAGTTGCCAGAAACATGATAAGTATTATTTACGCCAATTTGATGACCTTAAGAGCAACTTAGAACATTTCAACACGGTACTCCACCAACTGGGACAAAATAAATAATAGAGAAATGTGAACATAATTATAATCTCCGCTTAGCTAGACTATAATGTACCTATGTTTAGCGGAACTGACAAACTCTTACTTATTTATAGGTACTAATAATGTAAAGTAAAATTGTTTGATTGTTTGTTTGTTTCCATTGAATAGGCTCCTACATCTGATTTTTTTTTCTATTACTATTACTGGGACTGGGAAGCTACTCTATACCCGGGTTACAAAGGCTATATTTTACTCACGTGATCGGGAACGGGAACTACGCGGATGAAACCGTGTGAAATCGGCTGGTTTCTTTTATAAGGATGGAATGCTGCTTACATTTCGTAGAATTTGGTTCCGGATTATGTTTAGGTACTGACGTTCAATATTCATAGAACATTTAACTATTCAGTAGAAGCTAAAATATTTTCCGATTTTGGGACCTTGAGCATATCCTAAATATGTACGATTTATGTTGGCATACTGAAGTTTTATGTAAAGAGTTTGGGGATTAATCTTAACGATATTTCCAAAAGTTTTTGTAAATATTTTGGTGCTCCGGGTTATTTTTATCGGAAACGCTCGTAATTATATATATTACTAGCTAACCCGGCAAACGTTGTTTTGCCATGAATATTATTTCTAGGATTTTTTTTTATTTCAATAAAAATATCGCGATGAAAAAGTAGGGGTTGATCATAGAGGGTTGAAATTCAGGGTTGTTTTTTTTTCTAATGCTGTACTAAGCATAAAAAATATCTAAAAATTAAAAAAAATAGGGGTGGACTACCCGTTACATTTAGGGGGATGGAAACTAGATGTTGTCCGATTCTCAGACCTACCCAATGTGCACAGAAAATTTCATGAGAATCGCTCAAGCCGTTTCGAAGGAGCGTTTACGTGCTTTGAAAGGCGCGTCTCTACTGTCGTCAGTAACATGATAACAAATCAAAAAATCTAAAAGCCAGGTGACAAAGAAGCCAGCAGTGCTACGAGGGGTTTTTATAATACCAATATTATATAATGGAAGAACTCGTGAAATACATTTCTGACAATATTTTTTTAATATAAACATACGGTCCATATTTACAAAGAACCGGACACAGGGGTAACTCACTAATAACTTCATAACTGTCAAAGTGACTTTGTACTGAAATTCGTTGAAACCAAAACTACTACTAGGGCTGCCAACACGAAATGTAATTTCTTTTTCAGAGTCAAATAAAAGTGTCAGCATTTCTTTTTGAACTGTACATGATTTATTTTTTAGGGTTCCGTACACAAGGGGTAAAATCATCAGGTTATATATATACATAGTATTTACGTAGGTTCTAAATCGAACTTTATAAGTTCTTAAAATATAATCAAAATTATCCAAAATCGACACAAAACACAACAATTCGTGGCTAGGACATCGGCAATATGGCCCCTGAGATCAAGTCCGGGCACAGGTCGCTGCCGCCGTTGCCCGCCCTCCGCTGTAACCATTTGAAGCCTACCTACCGCCTTACTCAAAATTCAAAACTCTTGTACTCCCGAGCCATGCTCTCAACGCTGTAGCTATGTCGCTGCGCTCATCGCTGACATCCAGTTTGAGGCCTGAAGCCTTCGTCAAGTCGATAGCATCATAACATAGATATAACTTTAATACAACTTTATGAACTTTCGCTGTAGATAATCCCTTTCTACTGATTTATTCTACCAAGCTTTTATTAAGCTTCCACTGTGAGTGTCGGTTAGTTCATTATGATATTTTGCGTGTTCAATTTAGTTTATTTTTAATTGTTTTTTTGTTGCCTTTATCCCCGAAGGGTTAGGCAGAGGTATAATTATATGCCCACATTTCACCTCATTAGAATTTGTCCCACGTAATAGGTATTAATTCGTATTGCCGTGTTGAAATAGATAAGTGTGGGCTGTGACTGGTAGCTGTCGAAATTTTTCAAACCATCCATTATAATCTTCTACTGACTACCATTTTACTGGCTACCGGGATCAACGGTGTAGCATACTTTTTAAAATGCTACAAAGAGGTCACCCATCTGTGGACCAGCCACAATGCCAGTCGCTTACCACGTTCGTTTTTAGAACACTGAGTCAGCGCTTATTGAGGCAGTTAATATTATGAGTAGGGATTTCCTCTGTATGTTTCAACTTCCTTAATATAAAATTCAAATGTGATGGGTAACCATTTTGCCTTTATGCATAGGTAATTGCCTTTATGCATAGGTAAGGAAGAACATACACATTACATTTAACAATAGTAGTGTTTGCTCCGTGGTAGTGGTACTCAAATTTTACGGACAAAAATTCAATATAAGTATCGAACTTTTACTCAACAATATCACGAAAACAAACTGCAAAATTACCCTCATTTTGAAAAATAAAAGTAAAGGAGAAAATATGATATCTAAGTTTCAATCTTTGGCTCCCACCCAGACAGTCATTTTATAAAATTTGTCTGCTGAAACTCAAACTCTACTCCGATAAAATTTTTATATTAAGAAAAGTTGCGAGTAAGCTTTTCTAATCAAAGTGTGTTGACACCAAGATTCGGACTTATAGATAAATTTGGTCTGCTCAATAAGTTTAATTTTTTTTTAATATAGCTCGCCAAAGTGATGCCTGGCGCCTGATAGAAAGCAAAAAGTCAAAACACAGCTAGCGAAATGAAGACGTATAATATCAATCAAATCAGCCTATAGCAGTCCACTGCTGGACGTAGGCCTCTCTTAGTTCCTTCCTTCCGCATTCATTCCCCGCTTGCGACTTGAAGACGTATATTGAGCTCATATTTAACCCTTCCGGGTAAAGTTAAATTTTGACCATATGACATTCTTCTCTTAAGATCTAAAATTATCTCCTTGTTGAAGATAATTGCAATCCAATGCTTCTTTATAATGTGAAATTGCACAAATATCTAATAGGAACGATGTAGATATGAGTATTTTACACGATATCATCCTAGAGCGATCTTCTCTTTGTGTAGATAGCACATTAATTTCATCTCTTCTCTACAGGGTGGCATACCTACAAGCGTAGATCGTCGTAATAAATAGTCGTATTCTAATCATAGATTTAGAATTTAATGTTATGATTGGTAATGTATGTAATGAGAGTAGCGAAAATTTTTAATCTATGATCCTAATACAAATAAATATACTCTGTGGTCGTATATTCGTGAACCTACAAAGTGCCAATCTTTGATCGTGCGTACGCCGTATGATTTGAAAGCGGAGACGAAAATTTACTGTTAAAATAACTGCTGTCTCATGATAAGCCATTCCGAATGTGAAACAAACTACATTTCACGAGTATATATTTCCTTCGTAACATCGAGAATCGCCGCTCTATTCTTAACACAGAGTCGTTTTCCCTAGACATCGTTCCGTTTCTCACATATGAAGTTTGAATCGCGATAGCGAAGTGTTTGTTACAATCCTTTATACAAAACTCGTTCTATTATTGTGTAGTATATTTTTCAACTAGGCTACTCTTATCTGTGAATGTTTTGCAAAGTTTGAACATGCTGTAGAATGTATTACGTTTAGCGTTTTAGTTTGATAAAATAACTTTAGTTAGTTTGATGTTTTCTCGACCGATTTCAAAGTGGAAGAGGTTTACAATTTGAGTTATGCGTTTTTGTACGAATCTAATATTTCTCGAATCGGAGCTATTTGTTACCTAGACTTTTTTTTTATAAATCGTTGTGACTGTCAGTTTTGACCGCGATACATTTCGACAAACCAAACCCCGCAGAGACGTATTATAATCCTTTCACTGAATCGCTACCTCATAAAAGTATCTTAACCCTAAAATATCAAGTTTTTAGGTGTAAGGATTTTGGCTGAGCGTTGAAAAAAATATTTTAGCAGATTTTTGTGAACTACATAGCTTGAGGCGCTACAGAGATTTCAGTCCCGTAGCTTTTCATTTTATCTTTTTAAATAAATCTACCCATTATAGTTTCAAACCTTGTACTGCTCTGTACTACATATTTTTATCTTCGCTACAGTACCTAAATAAATACGGCGCTTCTCCTTGCAATATTTACGAGATTACTACCGATAAAACTGTAATGGCGATTAAAACTTTGCTGATGTCGCAGAACATTGTCCTTTATTAAGGGTAGTTTAAACATTTTTTGTTTACTTGCAGTTTTTTGTATTTTTATAGCCTAAAGGTGCTTTTCCACCCGAGATGTGCTATGGATGCGTTTGAATTCCACCAATTGAACACATTTAACGGTAACGTGGACCGACGAATGTGATTGGTGGATATCAAACGTAGTGTAGTAGAAAGGCAATTAAAAGCCTTGATGAAACAGAGCGAGTTTACAAGCTGCAACTACAAGCCAGTGGGTTTGTGAGCAGCCTGTAAACTAACTCCGTATCATCGAACTTTTCTAAACTTTGCTCCTGACTGTCCCATTGTAAATCACTAGCTTGCCAACTTACCTGGGTGATATAAACTATATTTTAATCCCATATTTCCACGGGAACGGGAACCACACGACCAAAACCGCGCGACATCCGCCAGTATAAAATTAACATGAAGAATTTGACAGCATAGTGGTAGAAATAGTTTTACCCCACATTAATATTCAGCACTCCTCGGTGAACACAGATGTTCGAAATAACGTACTTTACATTGTTATGTAAAGTACGTTATTTAAACACCTACACGATAAAATTTCCAGCAAAATTTTGGAACTCAGACGAAATGAGGTTAAGTACATGCATACAGTTGGCAAATATTATGCTGCATATTCATTGCCAAATTTATTTCACGTTTGTCGCATACTACATACTATTGATGCATAAAAATATTGATAGAGTGACTAACATTCTAAACTAAAAAATGAAAAACAATGGCCAAGTGCAAGCCAAGCTTGATCCATGCACCCTCATGTTTTAAATAAATTATAAAACGCAAAATATTGTCGAATTATAATTAATTTGTATCGCAAATTTCACTCATTTATTCATAGATCTGCTACTTATTCTCTCTTTTGAGAACTGGCGTTAACTAACTCACGAGGACTTAGTTAACGCCTGTTCTCAAAACGTGTTGAACGAAATGATTAAACCTAAAATAGGTTACCATTTGTGGCAATTCCATTTAGAATTATATTTGTCCCTTGTGCGGTATGTAAAGCTTTGTTTCCTATTACGAGTAACAAGGTAGCCGATAAGTCAAGTATCTTAAGGAAAACTTAAAAATTTCAACAGCGCCAGTAACAATAACCAGCCCCTTCCCGTTTCAATGGGCTCATCATATTCATTCAACGCGACAATAGGCTCACGATCTGCTGCGTGAGACAAACAATGAGTCAGTGAGGCTACGAGCGCTTCATTATATAATACCTTTACGAAATTTCAAGATAATCAATACCTCTCTGCGTTGATGAAGCACAAGTAGTCTGATTCATATGAAATAGTACATAGCTTTACCGCACAATTTTTCCTGTAATATAGGTACTGGCTGTTTAAGTTCAAATACAGTTTGTTTTAAAAGTATGCGAAACATCGTTCAGCACCATCCGTTCCGTTATTACCCTTTATTTTTTTTATTTTATTTTTAACGTGAGAGAAATCGAAATCATCCGCTCTATCCCGCTCGGTGGCGTCTAATAATATCCAATCAAGTGTCAAATAAACTATGGCGCTCCAATGTATTTAGCAGAGTGGCCGTTGAATTTGATTTATTTTGATATTATAGTTCAGTCGTTCGTCAATATAGTTAGACTGACCATCACGAGACTACTTTAAATGTTTCCTTTTATGTTTATCAAATTGTCTAGATCCTGTAGTACATGCATAAACTAACTTATTATAAGCCCGGCGGCACAGTGTCAAAAAAATCCCCCAATTATTTTATCACTAAGGTTGCAGAGCAGCATACGGCCCATCTGATCGTTTGTAAACATTCATTGGCTACATAGACCCTTTTTTTTAACGTAAGCGAAAATCCATCGTGGATGCTATGCCGGACTCCTACCGACTAGAAAACCTCACGTTACGCCCACAGCCTATTGTTGGGAGCCCCGGGTAAGCCCTCGGAAGGATGTCCCAGGGCCCCTAACAGACCCACGGCTACCACTGCGGCGTCGCCTAGGGGGTGGTTCGGGAGCTATTCCGCGTCTTTGGGGGGTTTCCGGTGTGATCCCGCTTCTAAGGGGGGCGTGCGTGAATCTCTCACATCACGCTGCCGTCATGGGCCTGCTCCTGTAAGGACGGTAAGGAGCCCTCTCACCGTCTTCAGGCCCTCGGTCATGGAGGCCGATAGTCTTCTGCGAAGACACGTCGGCAGCGCCCAAGCAGCCGACTGCAGAACTCGGGGGGGGCCCTCATGCCATTAACTATGGATATTTACAACTCAGGACCTGAGACGCTTCACTCGTGCTTCCAAAATTTATCAATTCAAAATCCACAATTAACTAATAAATTCCATTCAAAACTTGAACTTCACAAACTTTCAACAATTCCACAGTCTAATTCCGTTTAACCCGGGACTTTGCATTTCCGAGATAAACGTACAAATACCAGTAAACAAAATTTACGAGGTCTGCAGAAGAAACTGCGTTGAAATATTTACTGTCCGTCTGTCTTTCAGTGAGCTCATAAAACCGAATTAGAAAAACTCGCTACAAAATTATAGACAGTATTGCAGTTAGGATACGTTCTGAGAAATGCGTTCCTATAAGCTGAGCGGAATGATATACTACCCATTCGCCTAAGTTTGCCGGTCGCCTCCTCTACTGCGCCTCTACGCCAACGGCAAACTTACAGCGAACGGGCTATAATTATATTGCAATCACATCTCTTTAATTTTTTAAGAGTTCCGTACTCAAAGGATAAAATCGTGAGAAGAAGCGCTCGTGGCCCTGCGAAATCAGAGCGATTACTGTAGTAAGCAACACTTACTAAAGCTGGTTAGGCATGGGTGACCACCACGTGACCAGTTCGTGATATTTATTTGTGAGCGTTTCCGTGTTTCGGAAGGCAAGTTAAGCCGTTGGTCCCGGTTGCCAGTAAAGTCGTTAAGCCAAGTTAAAAGCCTTATGAGCGGCTGAAAAAGGCAGGCAGGCAAGGCAGCAAGCAGTCACAACCTGCGCCTGTCCATATCCACATGGCAATACGGCTCACCCCTATTACGTGGGATAAAATCTAAAAACGCGAAAAGTGGGCATATTATATCCCTCTGCCTACCCCTTCGGGTATAAAGGCGATCATATGTGTGTACTGAAATTCTGCTGCAGTCGATTTTTTGTCTGCAACATTACACCCTCTTAGACAATTTTTTTCCCATTGCTAGGCGTAAGGTTTTCTAAAACATCCGACCTTGGTCCGGCATCCTAAATCCAGTAGCACCTACAACATCTTATGACTTTCATTTTAAACTAGCAGCGGAGTCTAACCATTCTGCATTTTCAGTACGTAATTATCACTCGAGCGAGAGCCATCCTGTCCCATCAGCCATCAGCATTAGCAACGTGGTAGTCGTCGCCACTGTTCGGCGTTGTTCTATGGCCGTCACTTCCACTAGAGTCAATCCAAACATGTATTTTTCTTAAATAAAAAAATCTTGTAAGATTTGATTATAAATGATCAATAATGAGTGCTATTTTCAGCGTAAGCCTAAATATTACACGCTCTGCTTATACTAAGCAGCGGCCTTACATTCACGCAGTTTGTAATTTATTTTAGGAAGCAAATTATAGACTGGTCGGCTGTAACTTTTTAAAGATAAATTATTTAGGCAGTAACTTTGTCTGAGATCGTTTTTAAGAATGAGCATGAAATACAGAGGTGTTTGTTAGTTACCGATACGTAGTGACAGATGTTTTGCATTGAACGTTGAAAGCAATCTACAGCAGTCTGAAACTAGCTAATGAATTGTTCAAGTGTTTATCTAAAGTAGAGTGCATTATAGTGTGAGTGTGCGAATTGATAAGTTTACTGAAATATTTTGCTCATGTTGTTCTTTTAATCAGAATTTCCCAAACTTAAGTCGCAAGCTTAAACTGAGTGGACTGATTTCATTCCAATCAGATCAAACTAGCGGATGTCACGCGGTTTCACCCGCGAAGTTTCCGTTACAGTATAGGAATGAAATATAGCTTATGTAACTCAGGGTGAAAGTAGCTTTCGTGTGCATTTCGAAAGTAGTGTGTGAGATGTTTCGCATTGAACTTCGAAAGCAATCTACAGCTATCTGAAACAGGCTTAGGAATTGTTCAAGTGTTAATGTACATAAGTGCCGCCTCGAGGTCCAGTAAAAGAGCAATTGTCAAGGCCAAGTTCGATTTCGTTGGCAGAATTGGCGAATGGCTAGCAGGCTACCCTTCAGGAAGTCGTGAATTTTGGTCCCTTGCCAAAGCTGCCGAGGGAAACTTCTGTCGGTCAGGATTACCACCCTTGCTTAAACCCGACGGTAGTTTGGCCCAGAGTGCCAAGGAGAAAGCCGACCTTTTGGGTAATCTCTTTGCCTCTAACTCGACCATGAGCGACGGGGGTGCTTTACCGCCGGGCATTCCGAGTTGTGGCACTTCCATGCCGGAATTAAATTTACACAGCGGAATGTCCGGCGGGAGCTCCAATCTCTGGACGTTCATAAGTCGAGTGGGCCAGACGGCATTCCCGCGGTGGTACTTAAGCATTGTGGTCCAGAGTTGTGTCCGGTACTTACACGTCTTTTCACACTTTCCTATTCTATGCAACAAGTCCCGGCGTCGTGGAAGATCGCGTATGTACATCCTGTACCCAAGAAGGGTGACAGAACCGACCCGGCCAATTACAGGCCTATAGCCGTCACCTCCCTTTTATCTTAGGTGATGGAGCGTGTAATTAATACACAGCTCCTGGGGTACCTTGAGGAACACGACCTGCTCAGCGACCGGCAGTACGGTTTCCGTCACGGTCGCTCGACGAGCGATCTACTTGTGTACCTAACACACCGATGGGCGGCGGCTATCGAGAGTAAGGGTGAGGCTCTAGCTGTGAGCCTCGACATCTCTAAAGCCTTTGACCGGGTCTGGCACCGTGGTCTTCTTACGAAACTGCCCTCATATGGACTACCCGAGAGATTATGCGGATGGGTGTCCAGCTTCTTGACCGGTAGAAGCATCAGGGCCGTCGTTGACGGCAGCTGTTCAGACTGCATGGCTATAAACGCTGGAGTACCGCGAGGCTCAGTGTTGTCCCCTACTCTGTTTCTGCTGCATATCAATGACATGTTGTCTATTGACGGCATTCATTGTTATGCGGACGACAGTACGGGGGACACTTGTTACACGGGCCGCCCCGGTATCTCTCGGGACACAGTGGAGGAAAATCGTGAACAGCTTGTGTCTGAAATCGAGGCTACTCTTACTAGAGTGTCCAATTGGGGTGGACAAAATCTTGTCCAGTTCAACCCTTCCAAGACACAAGCGTGTTTTTTCACCGCTAAGCAAACCCCAATTACTGTAGCGCCGCAATTTCAGGGCACATCTCTTTCCATCTCCAAAAGTATAGGGATCCTTGGCGTTGACATCTCCAGTGACGTTCAGTTCCGTAGTCATTTGGAGGACAAGGCTAAGCTGGCGTCCAAAAAGCTAGGTGTGCGCAACAGGGCGCGGCGGTACTTCACTGCGGCGCAAACACTGCTTCTCTATAAGTCGCAAGTGCGGCCGCATATGGAGTACTGCTGTCACCTCTGGGCGGGAGCACCTGAATATCAGCTTCGTCCATTTGACTCGGTGCAAAGGCGAGCTGTAAGAATTGTCAACGATCCTGTACTTACAGCTGGTGTGGAACCTCTTCGCGACAGGATAGACTTTGCCTCCTTATGCGTGTTCTACCGCCTGTACAATGGTATGTGCTCTGAGGAATTGTTTGATATGATGCCCACGGCTACGTTCTATCATCGCACCGCTCGCCACAGACAGGGAGTTCATCCTCACACTCTGCGTCCGGTGCGTTCCAGCACGGTTAGATCCGATAGGTGTTTTCTTCCGCGCACGCTTAGGTTGTGGAATGACCCCTCGGAATCCCTGCCTCGGTTTTCCCAAACGCCTACAGTATGGGGTTCTTCAAAAGGGGTCTTAGAAGGTTTTTACAGGGTCGGCAGCGCGAGTGTGGCACCTCTGGTGTTGCAAACGTTCATAGGCTGCGGTGACCACCGGTCCTTCTGGTGGGCCGTATGCTTGTCTGCCACCTTAGTGGTATAAAAAAAAATAAAAAAATAAAAATAAGTGGAGTGCATTATTGTGAGAGTGTGAATTGATACGTTTACATTTTTCTCAAACTACACGGCATGCTATATTATATACCAATATTTCTCAAACTACACAGTTGGCAAGCACATGTTGAGTGGGGTATTTTCATTCACACAGACTGATAGTAGCTTTCGTGTTCGTTTTGAAAGTAGTGAGTGAGATGTTTTGCATTGAACTTCGAAAGCAACCTACAGCTGTCTGAAACAGGCTTAGGAATTGTTCAAGTGTTTTGTACATATGTGGAGGGCATTATTGTGAGAGTGTGAATTGATACGTTAACTGCAACATTTTTCTCGTACTGCACAGCATTCTATATGATATACCAATACCATTTCTCAAACTACACAGTTGGCAAGCAAATGTTGAGTGGGGTATTTTCATTCACACAGACTGATAGTAGCTTTCGTGTTCGTTTTGAAAGTAGTGAGTGAGATGTTTTGCATTGAACTTCGAAAGCAACCTACAGCTGTCTGAAACAGGCTTAGGAATTGTTCAAGTGTTTTGTACATATGTGGAGGGCATTATTGTGAGAGTGTGAATTGATACGTTTACTGCAACATTTTTCTCGTACTGCACAGCATTCTATATGATATACCAATACCATTTCTCAAACTACACAGTTGGCAAGCAAATGTTGAGTGGGGTATTTTCATTCACACAGACAGATAATACAAGATTATGAAATTCCACGACTTGCGATATGAATTTCTTTTGTCTATGACATCCGAGAGATTAGTCTCGAGACTGGAAGTTTTGGGATATCACTTTACCACCGCACACACTTACTCAATAGATTCAATTCAAATTTTGCACATATACTAACTAGGGGTAGGGTCTTCAAATAGGCTATATATTATCACGCTACATATCCTAGGGGCTAAGCAGACAGCAACCAAATTGGTATTATAACATAATTTTCACGAGTACGAAGTCGCGGGCAACAGCTAGTCACAGATAAAGCTATAAATACATAGCTACTTTGATATTACTACATCAAGAGTACTCAGACAGATCCATTAATCAAATTACATTTTCTAAAATATAAGTTCTGTCTGAAAATATATAGCTTTTCATACAAATATGTTCTTAACATAAACAAAATAGCAATTTCTTTGAGACACAAGAACGTATCTTAACGTTAAACGACATTTTTTAACCGACTTCAAAAAAAGGAGGAGGTTCTCAATTCGTACGCTATGTTTTTAACCGACTTCAAAAAAAGGAGGAGGTTCTCAATTCGTACGCTATGTTTTTTTTTTTTTTGCATGTATGTTACGCGATAGCGGCGCCAATTATGGATGGATTTTGAAAATTGTTTTTTGTTTGAAAGAGGCTACTTCTGAGGTGGTCCCATATCCAGGGTATCAGGATCTGATGCTGGGATCCAGGAGAAATCGAGGGCAACCACCGAAAATCGTAGGGACAACTAGTGCGTTTGTTAACTTTTTGATTAAGTGCTTTAATGTACTAAAATTTAATGAAGGTCTGGAGTCGATCTGATGATTGAACCGAAAGACAGTCGAGGGAATTCCTTAACGATTTACAGCAGTTACCTTGTGTTTCGGCTTGATTGATTTGTGTTGATGAGAACTTTACACCTAGACAGAAATACTTTTCGGTCCACCCGTCACTTAAAATAAAAAAATAAAATTTTTTAATAAAAAATAGAACCGACTTCATACATATCCTTAAAAATAAAATTTACCTAGCACATTGTAATATGTATTTTGATTTATCCGATTTTATTCAATATAATATTGAAGTTGGTGCCATTAATAATACCTATATATGGGTTTACTTGGCGCCGACTTCAATATGATGTTGAATAAAATCTGATAAATCAAAATACATATTACAATGTGATAGGTAAATTTTATTTTTAAGGATTTGTATGAAGTCGGTTCTATTTTTTATTAAAAAATTTTATTGTAAATACTGTCTACTTGACAATTTTTTTATTTTCTATCTTTGTATAGCAAATATTTTCTTCGTCGTGTGATAATCCGGTAGTAACAATCTATACTTCTATACTAATATCATAAAGAGGAAATATTTGTTTTTTTGTTTGTTTGTTTGTAACGAATAGGCTCTGGAACTACTAAACCGATTTGAAAAATTCTTTCACTGTTGGAAAGCTACACACTGTGCGGTGAACATAGGCTATATTCCCGTTTTTCCACGGGAACGGGAACTACGTGGGTGAAACCGCGTGACGTCGCGTCGGCTAGTTTAATATATAAAAACCGTAATGCGAAGACTTGGTCCCATTGTTTTGCGTGGGGAAATCCTCATGGATGTTATGTTACCCACCCACGAGCAGGGCTGCCAGGTATGCCCTCGGAAGGACAACCCTAATATGAAGTTCACGCAAATGGATAAACGTAAAATTTGCCTCAGCAGCAAAAGGATAGACAGAAGCATTGTATACCTACTATTACATTTCACCATAAAGTTTTTTTTTGTGCCACGCACTTATTAAGTGGGTGAGCCTATTAACGTGTTAAACTGATCAGACGCATGTCGTATAATAATATGGAGAAGAAGAGCATGAACCTATCGATTTACCCAAGTAGGATTATTTATAAGTAAATGTTGAACTTAACACGGCAATAGACTCGCCACCTACGGGTCCCAAATTCGCAAATAAAGTGTCACTAAGTGGTTACACATCCAAGGACCGGCCAGAGTGAAAGTTGCTTGCTGCACTGATTGTTTACAGAACACCGAGTACGTAGAGCTACCAGCGCTTCTAAGTATAAATGAAAACAAAATTATTCCAATAAATGTAGCTGCGGAGAAAACAATTCCTTTGTTCTAACATCGCGTCTGTTCCGAACATTTATTATTCAAAGGCAAGTCAGTCATTGCTGTCAACACTAGGCAACTGTCCTACCCTTGAATTGAACTTGAATGAAACTATATTTACATTCGCTTTTCACTCACTACAAGTACAATATACAGTTTGTTTATTTGTTTCTACGTTTCTGAGTAATTCAAACTGCATTAAAATATGTTGAGTTTTTGACATGAATACGTTTTAAGAGTTCCGTGCCCAAAGGGTATAAAACGGAACCCTATTCATGAGACTTTGCTGTTAGTTTATCTGTCTGTCCGTCACGAGGTTGTATCTCAGGAGTCGTGATAGCTAAATAGCTGAGATTTTCACAGATGATGTTTTTCTGTTACCGCTATTTTTTTTGTGGATATTCACACACAACATCATCTAGCCCCAATAAGCTAATATAAGCTTGTGCTATGGGATCTAGACGACTGATATACATGCTCATATATTTCTTAATACATACATCCTATACATAGAAAACACCCAAACTCCGAAACAAACATTTGTGGATCACACAAATATTTGGACCGATCCAGGAATCGATCCTAGGACCTCCAGCGCCGCAGGCGGTATCACTACCGACTGCGCCACAGTGGCAGTCTCCGCAGCAAGCACCGCTAATAATTATGTTAAATTTTAAAAGTAGCATAAGACTTAATATATTTAAATTACTTGACAGTCCAAGGCACTGAAGTGTAAAGGTCACGTTTTAATAAAGGGTTCCGTCCCTAATAGACCAGCCTTCCGCCAACAGATGCAAGTTATCGTCCTAAGTGAATAAATTATGAAAAAGGGCCAAATGAAAGGTTAGACGATACCAGAAAAATTGGGATTTTCTTTTACGTTTTTGTAAATAGGACGAAGGGATTGAGTAAACGTGGTGACATGCGATTGAAAATCCGGTCATGTGCGCGTCAAATTCCGCAAAAAGAAACATATTTGTGATAATAGCTATATATTAGTTTTTTTCTGATTTTATTATTTGTCAATATACTAAGCGGCAATTGAAATACAATAAAATTTCAGATTTCTAGTTATCACGGTTTCTGAGGTACAGCCTAATGACAGACTGACAGTAAGACAGATAGATGTATAGCAAAATCTTAGTCCCAAAACAAACCCTGAAATCCAGCCAAGTGCGAGTTGGACTGGAAATACACTATCTGTGAAAATTGGATCTCCCTAGCTATCACGGTCCCTGAAATACAGCCTCTACGTGTTAGCTCGAATTTATGTTTAATTGTTTTGGCTTGAGAAAATATTTCTTTAAAACATACATTTTCTTTTCCTCCACAAAGACTAAATAAAATATCACTACCCACATATTCGGGCAATGTTGACTGTAAATACAACAGGACTATGCCTAAATTCACTAATGACCAGTTTCTCTATCTAAATAATTATATACGGGTTCATGTTTGTCGACTGAATGTTTACACACCGAATGCTGAATTCATGTTTCTGAGAACGAATTAGATGTAAGTACGTAAGGGAGTTGTGGCATATATTTTTTATGAACTGGCCTCACGGAAACTTGGAGTCCTAAATAAGGTGAGACGGTACTTCACGCCACATCAGAGATGCTTACTGTACAAGACGCAGATTCGTCCCTGCGTCGAGTACTGTTCTCACCTTTGGGATGACTCCGCGAGGTACTTGCTGGACGCGCTTGACGCTGTGCAGAGACGTGCTATCCGAATAATTGGTTGTCCTGAAGTGACGGGAGGCCTCGAACCGTTGGCGCAGCGAAGAACCATAGCGTCCTTGGCTGCCTTCTACCGAATGTATCACGGCGAATGTTCTGAAGAGCTCTTCAACCTGATCCCACCATCCCCTTTCCGATCCCGAACAACGCGTGCCGGGCAGAGATGCCACTCATACACAGTGGAGAGAATCTTCGCCAGAACCGAGCGTTTCAAAAGATCGTTCCTCTGTCAAACTATAAAAACTTGGAACGACCTGCCCGCACACGTTTCCCTCATCTTACAATCCCGGGTTCTTTAAGAGGAGCGTGAAGAGGCACATCACAGGGCCGCCAACTTAAGGACACCGTAAGAAGTGGTTCCCAATCGCTAGATGCGCCACGGCTTTCCATCAGGCTGGTGGCGACGTCAATTTGGCGAGCCGAATAAAAAAAAAAAAACTTATCCAGAAAATTGAGAATTTACTTGCAATCATAATGTCTTGATTGTTTGAGTTAATCCTTGCAGCTCAACTGTGCTTATTTTCATGTGGAAATTAAATTACACGGTGCCCTTCCTCGGAGGTATGTCCATTAAGGTATGAGTCCGAACTCGACAGCAAGCAGCAGTACTGTCGCTGCAGTGCTGTCACTGAAGTGCGGCGCAGCAGTGCTGCCTGCCGCGTTGATTCCGAGCAACGCTGCGTGCTGCGCTGCACGTGGTGTTATTCTTCCATCACTAACTCCTCATCTCAATCCAACTCACTTTCACAACACATTACTGTGTTTAATTAAATTGTAACGAGGGCTGCTGTCTGCCGAGTTCGGACTCATACCTTTAGGCTCTCGAAAATCTCAGCGTAATAATAATGAAGTATTTAAATTTATATGTATTTTTCTGTAGCAGGTAAGTGGACTACCCAAAACTTCATTTGTCGTAAGTCATTTATCTTAAAGAAAAATTTTATCTTTTTAACATAATATTGGAACATGAAAAATAATTCAATTATAATTGAAGGGTTTAATTCGAGAAGGGGTTTACTGACATTTTTACGCAAAACGAGTTATGGGTACCGTTGGATTCGTAGTAAAATTATCTACCTTATGACATTAACAGAAAAGCGAAATTCTTTACGTATCTCGATATATTCAATCTAAAAAGGGTTTAACTGACATAGGATATGAAGTCCGCTAATTCAAAAAGGATTTAATACTTGTAAACTTACCAAAAAATACATATTTCTACTTTTTTCAAATAAAAAAAGGAGTTAACATAACATAAAGCCGTTTTAACGTTCACAAACACATCTAATGAGTAAATGAATTGTTTCAAGACGGGATTAAGGTAATTTAAATCCTTTTTGCACTTATTTTACCACATAAAATATTCAGTGTCAAAACACTAAAAAGGGTTTATTATCGCCTAAACAAAGAATTTTAAGCGATAATAAACCCTTTTTAACAGGCTCCAAAAAAGGAGCAGGTTCTCAACTCGTCTGTATGTTTTTTATGTATGTTCACCGATATTTCCGTGAATTATAAATGTATTTCAAAAATTCATTCCATTTTCAAAAGGTCAGGATATGATGATGGGATCCATGAGAAAACGAGGGCAAATAAATTTAAAAATTGTATGTTGTGCTTTTGTTATGTAATCATATCTGACTCAGGTATTCACTTCAGGTGTCAACATATGATGCTTCTGTGCTGATGATGAAGCTATAGAACTCCTTAACGGTTAGAAGTTGGGAGACCGTCTGCAATTGGTCGATGGAAACTACTTAGTAGTATGTAGGGCTAACGTGATGCTTCTGAGGTATGCTGGAAACAACGTCTGTTGCTCTTGTGCTGATGATGAAGCTAAAGAACTCCTTAATAATTAGGAGTTGGGACACAGTACTAGAAGGTCGATGGAACCTACTGATAGCAGACTTAACTGTACGGCCCAGAAGTATACCTAGAGCAGTTGTGTAAAAACTATTGTTAGTGTAGCGGCGTTGTTAACGGCTTATCATGGCTCAGTTATGGAATTATTATATTAAAGACGGATTTCAAAAATTCTTTCTTCGTTTGATGGTGTCAACTTTTGAGGTGGTCCCATTTTCACCAGGTCTGATGATGGAATCCAGGAGAAATCAAGGGCAACCACTGAAAATTGTAGGGACAACTAGTGCTGCGAAATAATATTTTTAACAAAATTAAAACCAACTTTTAACAAAAACTATTCTATATTCTATTGATATTGATATGAAGTCAGTGCCATTAATAGTACCTACCTAAACCTACGGGTTTACTTGGCACCGACTTCAATATGGTTTTTTATGAAACTGTCTGATAAATCAAAAGACTACTTTGTGCTAAGTAAATTTTATTTTTAAGTTTTTGTTTGAAGTCGGTTTTATTTTTATTAAATAGAAATATTATAAATGTTTATATAGTTTTATTTGTACCTATACTTTTTAATCACTATAATAATCTAACACATTCAAACACAACCACACAAACTTTTCCCATACTAAGCAAAACTTGTTCATGGGTAGTAGACAATGGGTGAACAAAGCTTAATACTTATTTGTACATAAATACATATTTAAGATACAAAGAAACACCCAGAACAAGACAAACATCCATGTACACAAAAATACTTTTCTATTGCGGAAATCGATCCGCGACCTCTGTCGTAAAGTAAAAGGCTAGCAATAGTGCATTAATAAAACACAATAATGGGTTAATTTCCAATAATGTAATTTACAAAAGGACTAAATCCGTAATATAACGGGTGTTTTTTTAGAGGTATAGAACTTTAAGTTGGCTACACTTTTTTAACTGGCGGTTATTTTGTCAGCTCTCAAGTGATTTACCTTTAGTTTGGTTTGGCATTTCAACATGAATAAACTGACGCCTGAACAACGCTTCCAAATTGTGCAAATTCATTTTGAAAATCATGGTTTTGTCCTTAATACGTATCGCAATTTTCATAAGCGAATTATGTTTAGCGATGAAGCTCACTTTTGGTTGAATTGATACGTTAATAAACAAAACTGCTGTATTTGGGGTGATGACGATCCTCAAGGGTATGTTGAGACACCGTTACATCCAGAAAAACTGACTGTGTGGTGTGCTTTATGGGCTGGTGGAATAATTGGTCCGTACTTCTTTAAAAACGTTGCTGACTAGAACGTTACAGTCAATCGTGACCGCTATAGAGCGATGATTACTGACTTTTTCGTTCACCAATTGAACAACCATGATGTACAGGAGTAGTGGTTTCAACAAGATGGCGCAGCATGTCACACAGCTCGTACCACAATTGATTTATTGAAGGAAACGTTTGGTAACCGCATAGTTTCACGTTTTAAATCCGTGGATTGGCCTCCAGGATCGTGCGATTTAACGCCACTTGACTATTTTCTGTGGGGATATGTGAACTCGCTAGTCTACGCCGATAAGCCCAAAACTATTGACCACTCGGAGGACAACATTCGGCGCGTTATTGCCGATATACGGCCACAAATGTTGGAAAACGTCATCGAAAATTGGACCTCTAGATTAAACTACGTCCGAGCCAGCCGTGGCGGTCATATGCCAGAAATCATATTTAAATTATAATGCCAGAAGATTGCCTTTCAAATAAAGTGAATTTCATATCAATAAAAGAAATCACCTTTGTTTTATTCCATTTCAAAGTTCTATACCTCTAAAAAAAACACCCTTTATTAGAGGAAAAACGGTTTGTTTCACATTAAATCGTTTTTATACTCACGAAGTGCATCATTATTCACGCGCATTTTAGGTTTAAGTGAAAATCATCACATATTTACTCTATACTATATATTTTATCTCTATTTTTTTTTAATTATATAATACACAATGAAAGTTATCATTTAAAAGTTTAACCAACCTTTTTTATAACGATTTTCGATGCTTAACATCAAAATAAACCCATGAAACTTTGGAGCCCATTTTCTACAAAATTACGATTAGTCAGTTAACCCTTTCTCGAATTAGACCCATCAATTATTTTTGACATTCCAATCCCGAGTATATTTTAACTACCGGACCCCCAGCAACAGTGGCCATGAGGTCGTCGTAAAAGAGCCTCACAAAAGCTCTCGACTTCAAACGTATCAAACACGCCTTGTAAGAAAATATTCAGGACGCCATATATGCATATTCATAGGTCACAAAGTCACACTTATGAACGTCAGATTGTTGCTCCTACATTTACATTTACTGCCAGATTCGCAAGGCAATAGGTAAAGCCTGTGAGGAAGAACATGGCAATAAAACTCACGGCTACTCTTCTCAAGTAGTTTGCAATTACATTACATGAAATAAACAATTTAGTTTACACAAGCGACGCTTAAAATCGGACAAAATGGAACTAAGACTGCTATCCGTCCTGTCAGTCTATTTGTGTCCGTTTGTCTGTCACTAGACTGCATCTCTATCATGTTTCGTGATCATGTAGCCGCTAGAACGACAAAAACTATTTACCTAAAATGATTGTTAAGATGTGCTCCCATACAACAACTGTGATTTTTTGCCGTTTTTTGGCACGGAACCTTCCGTACGTCTCGCACTTGGCCGGTTTATACCCGTTGAGCACAGAAGCCGGCTCTTACCCTTTGGTTACGGAATCATGAAAAAAAAAAACAAAGCTTCAAACATCACAACAATCATTTAATGAAACACAGACATCAACGTTCCCACCCACAAGGCACCGTCATCTTACACTGCTGGTAACACGTGAACACACAAGTGATGGCAGCATCACGACCGAAGGAAGTGCACTGTTTCTCTATGAAGCAGTTCTTCATACATGGTGACCGGTGTTTTGTACACGAATGGTGATAACGCCGATTTGTCTTAGTTCCATCGTCTTCCCCCTTTCTTCCTATATCCAGGTCTATATAGTCTCCACTTACAGATTCAGGAGAGTGATCTTTTTTGAAAGGAGAGTAAATGTATCTTGCAAAGTCGGTTCTGAATTGGTTTTCGTAAGACTCCTCTGGGGCTGGCTAAAAATTATATTTTTTAAATAACACGATTTGTATGGTAAGTATTACAGAACAGCTCTAATATGTGTCTTCCATAGATAATACAAGTTACAATGGTAATTTTTAATATCGCTAAGATGGCAGACATGGCCCACTTGACGGGAAGTAGTCACCTTATCCTATGGACGTTGGCAACACCAGAGGCGATACACTCGCGCTGCGACCTTTTTGTTTTTTAACGTGAGGGTATATTAACAGGGTTGCTATGCCGGACTCCTACCGTATTAAAACCACATGTTTCCTACCTAATGCCTACGGTTGGGAGCCCTGGGTAAGCCCTCGGAAGAATGACCCCATGACTTCCAAAAGACCTTGACTACCACTGCGGCTGTAAAGAAAAGAAGTAAATTATAAAGAACTTACAAGTATAATCAAAACTATTGGTGGAGAATTTTTATCATTCTCTTCATCATCAGTGCTCGAATCATAATATGACTTCGAAGCTGGATTTGCTTCTATGCCGACCTGAAATTTGAAATAATAATATTATAAATGTGAAAGTTCGTGAAGATGTTTGGATGTTTGTTACTCAATCACGCTCTAAAGGCTGAACGGATTAGGCTGAAATTTGGTACAGAGATAGCTTATAGTCTGGAATAACACATAGGCTACTTTTTATCCCGAGAAAATGTTCCCACGGGAAGTGGGAACGGGAACCAAATTCCACGCGGGCGAAGCCGCGCGCATCAGCTAGTTTGAAATAATTATGATTAGAATTGATACCTACTAAATCTATCTTTCTACGTTTTTTTTAACACGAGGGAAAATCCATCATGGATGCTATGCCGGACTCCTCCCGACTACAAAACCTCACTTAATGCCCAACAGCCTATGGTTGGGAGCCTTGGGTAAGCCCTCGGAAGGATGTCCCAGGATAGGTATCTTTCTAAGTTAACTTACAAAATTACCTTACATAAATTATAATATATCTCACTCAGCTATCAACGCTAAGACGCTTTTTTATATGTGACAATGTTGTGCTACAGACTTGTAGGTACGTATAGGAAGGATAAACTTAGGGCTCCCGACAAATCTTTTGAAAAAAATTAAAAATGAAAAATCTTTATTCATATAGGTCACAATGTAACGCTTGTGAACATCTAAATGATTGCTTCTACATTTACATTTACTGCCAGATTCGCAACGCAATAGATAGAGCTGGAGAAAAAAAGAATCTGGCAATAAAACTCCGGCCATAAAACCTAGCAATACACCTTTGCCGAAATCAACCGACAAAAAATACTCACAGCGTATAAAAACATTGCAAGTTTCAAAACCACATTCATTTTTCAAAGAAAAAAAATCTTTTTAATTACAACTCACAGCTAATGGTCACAGTTTTAAGTCATAATTTAAGATTAACAAAACACGCATGACGCTAACACGAACTGAAATCAATTAATACACGCCTTGAAATTGGTTAGTACTAGTTAATGCCTGCTACTTTTCCCAGAAGAAAACGTAGGTAATTTCCTGGGTCATTCTTTTGACGGTTAACTGTCTATTTGCATAAAAATAATAACCATAAAATATTTTGGCATGTGGTAATTTAGACTAATGATATTTATGCATAATTTTGTTATCCATAACAAATTTAGCATAATTGTCTTCATAATAAATTAAATTAGCATAATCATATTTAGGCATAAAATTTATAAGCATAGTTTTATAAAGGCATAAAAGTATCAAACTACAATGAAAAGTATCAAACTATAATGAAAAACTTATGTAAAATAATTAAATTGGCGGCTTAGGGGTGGCCCAAGGGCCACCCCCGCCGCACCTAAACCTACTTTGACACTATATAGTATAGGAAATACTGGTATATACTATTAGGCGACTGTGCACTATGCGTAATAACATTGTGCAAATTATAACTATGCATAAATATATTAGACCTAAATATAATTATTCCACAGTACAATGCTGCTAAAAATCAATTATGACCAAGTATAATTATGCCATAAAAAGTATGCCAAATTCAATGTGCCAAATCATTTTAGGAATAAATATATTATGTTTACGAAAGGTAACCCCCTTCTGACGGCTTAACCTCTCCCGTCCGTGTGGTTTTAGTCCGGCATAGCATCCACGAGGGATTTCCACACGTATAACAAAAGTACTTAACCCGGGCTTTCAAAGCTGTAGGTACCAAATAGTTTTTACAGGTATGGCATGGGTATGGGGTGTATACCAAATGCGGCAAAATGTAAGTTGATGTACAAAATCTCTAATAATAAATTGACATCATTTCGTATTTGAATTCTTCTGTTATTTCAATTTATACTACATAGTAAATATTTCAACATATTCCAACATCCGGTACCCAAAAACTGCGCCTGTTTATTTCAACAAGTATGCCTTTCAGAACGTAGGAGACACTAAGATCACTAACCTATATTTATTTATGTTTTTATTTATTTTAATAATTCTATTTTTTTATTTACATTTTTTCATTTTTGAAAAATGTTTTGTTTAAAAATGTATTGATCAAGCTTGCGAATACATGTCTCCAAGCACCAAAACAACAGCAACGAAATAATGTCATATATTTTTTTATTTTCTTGTAGGACTAGCGATACATACCCATTTTTTTGTAGGACACTGTTTGATTTAGGCAAAGGATGCACTAACTCATGATGTGTTTTTTTTATCCTACGGTTATTAATGAAAAAAATATTACCATAGAATTGACAACTTCGAAGTGTTGGACTGAGAAATCCTACCACTAAATTTGTAGGACTAAACGGTCATTCCATTCTAACAATATTTACAAAGGTGCATACAAAAAATCAGCTTGTTATTAATTATTTTTATGGTCCCGTCGTTTCGACATATTCGGAGTGGAGGACGCTCTCAAACAAACCATCCGTTTTGTAGGACAATTATTCTCCCAGTTTATAATACAATTATTTAAACATTGTAATAAAAAATAAACGGTTAGTCAGACAATTTCAACACTCCATCAAATCGACATGTTTTATAGCTGCGCACTTGATTAGCTACCTCTATCGAGAATTTTCACAGAGGAAAAACTTGGGCGTCTCGTCGAACGGAAACTACTCACAAAGATTCAGCCTGTTATTAATCAATGAAAAACACAGGCGGTGGCTCCTGGACCAAAAAATATTAGGCTCACGACTTAGGTATTACGTGGGACAAATTCTAAGAAGGAAATGTGGACATATAATCATGTCACTGCCTATCCCTTCGAGGCTAAAGGCGTGACCATATTATATGTATGCACAAAAATATTTGTTTTATCAAGGATTCGAATGTGAATTCTCAGAACTGCAGTCACATACACTTACCACTGCGCCACCGAGGCAGTCCAATATGAAACACATCTGAAAGGTATTACACAAAACAGCAAAGGTCCATTATTTTTGGACACTTCATAAGGAAAATAAAATGGCCGCCCATAAATTACATGAAAATAAAGTGCGAGACGGAATCGCTCACGGAGGGTTCCGTACCAGAAAACGTCCAAAAATTGTGTTTGTTACATTGAACCCTTTTTAGGGTTCCGTAGCCAAATGGCAAAAACAAAACCCTTAAAGATTCATCATGTCTGTCTGTCTGTCCGTCCGTATGTCACAGCCACTTTTGTCCGAAACTATAAGGCCTATGCTATTGAAACTTGGTAAGTAGATGTATTCTGTAAACCGCATCATGATTTTAATTGAAATTTAATTTTGGTCCCCATACTCAGAACTGTATCTATAGATAGGTCTTCAAAAATGCTATTGAGGTTTCTAAGATCATTTTTTTAAAGTGAATAGTTTGCGCAAGAGACACTTCCAAAGTGGAAAAATGTGTCCTCCCCTCCCCCTCTGACTTTTAAACTAAGAGAAAGATAAATAAAAAAAAAATGGGATGTACATTGCCATAAAATCTACCAACGAAAATTGGTTTGAACGAGATCGAGTTGGTAGGTTTTTTAACTCGTCATAAACTGCAATTTTCGCATAGAAAAATCAGTACCACTGCGAACGTGTTAAAACATCAATGAAAGTTACAACGAACTACAAGAACTTTTATATTATGTTTGTTGCTGCTACGAAACTTTCATGGGCGAGTCCAACTCGCACTTGGCTGGTTTTTTTCTGATTTAAGTTTTGTTGATAGAAGCTACCAGAAATACATAATCTCTGAAAATATCAGCTCTCTAACTGTTATGAATCCTAAGATACAGCCGTACATTGAAGACCCACTAACAGGGTCCCGTTTTTACCATTCGAGTACAGAACCCTAAAAATTCACACAAAGATGATTTATACTTAATGTTTTAACAGTGTACACTAATTTAAAAGAATTACTGTGGGGATAGCGCTTCATTACATTTTGAGCCAACCTAATAATATAAATATTAACACCGGCTTAGTACAGGGAAAATATTAATATTACTAGCTGACCCGCGCAAATTCGTTTGCGTGATAAATGAAGAACCGCTATACCGATTTTGTGCAAACTTCACATAAACCAGCTACTAAATAGTCCGAACAAAGCCTAAACATTTGGTTTGGATAGGTGAGCCCCTTCTTGAGTTATAAAATTACAACGAAAAGTGGCATTGATTTTTATATATATGTAAAGAAAGACCTTAATAAGACCTTATTCAACGTCTTTTTTAAACTCTTTAGTGAACTGAGAACCCATAGAGTGACATACGACGGTGTCAGTAATGTCGATGGAGGAAAAATACGTTTTTAAATAAGAAAATTAATATTGAAATTGAAATAGGGACTTTAAATGTTGTTTTCTGTGTTTACTTACAGGTAAGTATTTTTGTAAGCTTTAGGTGAAAAGTATGAAAACAATGTTTAAATTGAAATAAATCTATATATATAAAAATCAATGCCACTTTTCGTTGTAATTTTATAACTCCAGAACAGGCTCACCTATCCAAACCAAATGTTTAGGCTTTGTTCGGACTATTTAGTAGATGGTTTATGTGAAGTTTGCACAAAATCGGTCGAGGGGTTCTTCATTTATCACGCAAACGAAGTGGCGCGGGTCAGCTAGTTAGGTATATATCTGTGTTTACTTACAGACAACCACTGCAGTCTTTGTTTCACCCTATTATTATATATTATTATAAAACAACATTTAATGCAAAAATAAAAACAAAGAAATGGAGAAGTTGAGATTTGACTTTACGGTAAAAACTTCGGGAGATGGTAAGTCGAACATTATTTGCATAACATCGATAGGTACACCTTTTTTTTTTTTTGTTTAAAGTGAGGGAAAATCCTCATGGATGTTATGCCGGACTCCTACCGACTAAAAAACCTCACGTCACGCCCAACAGTCTATGGTTGGGAGCCCCGGGTAAACCCTCGGAAGGATGTCCCAGGACTCCCAACAGACCCACGGCCGCTACTGCGGCCTCGCCCAGGGGGTGGTTCGGGTGATATCCCGCGTCTTTGGGGGGTTTCGGGTGTGATCCCGCTTCTAAGGGGGGCGTGCGTGAATTGTCTCACTCACGTCACGCTGCCGTCATGGGCCTGCTTCTGTAAGGACGGTGAGCCGCCCTGTCACCGTCCTCAGGCCCCCGGTCATGGTGGCCGATAGTCCTCGGCGAAGACACGTCGGCGGCGCCCAGGCCGCCGACTGCGGAACTCGGGCGGGAAAGTTCTCTCCCGTACCCGTCCCGCCGCCTCCTTCACGAGCATGACCTGCTCGCAGAAGGAGGCGGCGCAGTCCCACTTACTCCCGCTGAAGAGCATGGCTCGCACCATGGTCTCGAGCGAGAGAGTGTCCACGTCCAGACCCACTACGAGGACCTGGCGCTGTTGCGCCCACGCCGTGCACTCCACCAGTGTGTAGAGCGCCGTGTCATCGCTGCGGTCCTCGCAGTGCTGACACTCGGCCGTGGTTTCCCGGTGTTTCCGCCACAGATACCTACCGAAGCTACCGTGCCCGGCAAGCATCTGTGTCAACCGGTAGGAGAGAGCACCGTGTCTCCTCTCCAGCCACTCGTCCATGACCGGTGTGACGGCCGCGATTGTGGCGAATCCCCCCTTTGGTTGCTCAAGTCGCACCTTCCATGTCTCCACGGTTTCCTGATGGAGTAGGGACCGATGGGCCTCGATTTCTCGATAAGCGGGCCTTTGGCCCCGCTCGAGCGCCTCCTTGCGCCATCTGAACAGTGACGCAAGGGCTCTCGCTTCCAGGTCCCATGGAGGGGTCCCGGCTAGGAGACATGCCGCCTCACCGGAGATCGTGCGGTATCCTCTTATCACCCTGACGGCCATCACTCTCTGCGGGCTCAGCAGTCTAGCCACATTGATGGCCGTCAGGGTCTCCGCCCATACGGGAGCCCCGTATAGGGCCATGCTTCGCACGATCCCCAGGTACAAAAAAGTTACAAAAAGCCAACATCACGTGGTATTCCCAGGCGGTCACCTATCCAAGTACTAACCACGCCTGATGTTGCTTAACTTCGGTGATCGGACGAGAACCGGTGTATTCAACATGTTATGGACGTTGGCCGATAGGTACACCTACCGGACAGACGTTCATTCTACCGGCTGAATATCAACCTGCAAGTTTACATCAAGTAATAACATCTACTTCAAACTATGCCAAGATTAGAAAAACATTAAATAAGAGGCACCAGACAAGGAAAATATGGATTACTATAACAGATGAAATATCAAAGGCTTATTTAGACGAAGACAAAAAGAAGATAGAAATGTTTAAATTTTTTTTGGAAAACTCTGGTCTGGACTGGTACAGATGTATGTTAACAAAAATAACAATAAAATCAGAGTGGAATAAATGGGAGAAGAATTTTTGTGATACATTTGCAAACAAAGGTTGGTCGCCCATCAGGTACGCTCTTGCCTTTAAGTACCAAACGGGTTCATTGCTTGAGTATGCTCTAAAAAAAGAAAAATTATTGTTAGAAGTCAAGAATTCGATCGATACTGGTACACTTATAGACCTTATAGCATACGGGCTGCCTAACTACCTGACTGATAAAATTGACAGAGAGAATTTACAGGAAACCGAAGACCTCTACAATGAATTAGGAAAGTTGGAACATCTTGTTGGAAAGAATAAATATGATAAGAAACAATACACATATACTAATTCAAAAAACAGGAAAGTCGAAGAGAAAAAACCATGCCAGATTTGCATAACCGAGAAGAAAAGGACACGTTTCCATCCTGAAGAAAACTGCTGGTTTAACAAAAATAATTTCAAAACAGCTATGAGAAGTGTTAATAACTCAGAATTAGAAATTGAATGAAGAGAATCAAAAAAACTAGATATTCCACCATTAATACAAGTAAAATTACTATTAAATGGTACCTTACAAGTTTCTGGAATTTATGATTCTGGTTCAAATGTGTCATTAATTAATGCAAAATTATTGAAAATCAAAGAAAACCAGGACAACACAAGTAAAAAACATACAGTAAATTTGAAAACTATTAATGGTGAGAAGAAAACAAGAGGTATAGTAACACTAAAAATAAAAATTTATAATATTGAAGGACCTATGGATGTTTTTGTGATAGATAGCAAAGATTTTCATTATGATTTTCTAATCGGATTGGATTGTATAAAAAAATTCAATCTAATACAAACAGAAGAATTGAATATTATACAATGCGAAAAACCAGAAGAAAAGAAGTTCATTAAACAAGTAAATAAAAGAACTGAAGATGAAAATAATATTAAATTGACAAGTGTCAAAATCCTGATGTACTAGGTGACACTAGAGAAAATAATGATTATTCTCTATATTCAGAGATATTGAGACATGAATGTAATGATATGAAGATATATGAAGTAAACTTCAACGAACATATAAATTCAGGAGAATTTGAAATATTAGTAAATCATTTGAATTTACGTCAACAAACAGAAATAAATAAACTAATAATAAAATACAATAAGGTCTTTGCTAAGGATAAATACGACATTGGCACTGTACGAGATTATGAAGCTCATATAGATTTGATGGTAGATAAATATTGTTACAAACGTCCATACAGGTGCACTGTGTTGATGATAGGAAAGAAATTGAAAACCAGATATCAAAATTATTAGAGAAAAAATTGATAGAAGAATCCTATAGCCCATTTGCTGCCCCTGTTACTCTGGCATATAAAAAAGAAGATGATAAAAAAACAAGATTATGTATAGATTTCAGAGAACTGAATAAAATTGTAGTACCACAATTACAGCCATTTCCTTTGATTGAAGATTTAATGGTGAAAGCTGTAAATTGTGAATTCTTTTCTACTTTTGACATAAATTCTGCATTTTGGTCAAAAAAAAAAATTTAAAGATTCAAGATAGATACAAAACAGCATTTGTAACACAAACAGCCCATTTTCAATGGACTTGTTTTCCGTTTGGATTAAAGACAGCACCGGCAATATTTCAAAGAATATCAAGTAATATAATAAGAAAACAAACTCTCTGACTTTACAGTGAATTTTATAGATGATATTTTGATATTTTCCAAAAGTTTTGACGAACACATAGTACATATATCTAGACTCCTTGAAGCAATACAAAGAGAAGGATTTAGACTGAAATTTTCAAAATGTTCTTTTGCAAAAGATTACGCTGAATATTTGGGACATATAATAGAAAATAATTCAGTTAGACCTCTCAAAGATTATCTTGCTGCTGTAAAAAACTTCCCGACTCCAGAAACAAGGAAAAATATTCGCCAGTTTCTAGAGAAAGTTAATTTTCATCATAAGTTTGTACCACACAGTGCCATTATTTTAGATCCGTTACATAATCTATTACGAAAAGATGTAAAATTTATATGGTCTCCAGAATGTCAGAAATCATTTGATAAAATGAAAGAATTACTATGTTCAAAACCAATTCTAAAAATATTTGCTCCTGCAAAACCGATAAAAATTTACACAGATGCTAGTATTAAAGGAATGGGAGCAGTGTTAAAACAAGAAGATAAAAACGGAGTGCTTAAACCTGTAGCTTATTTCTCAAAAAAATTTACAGAAACTCAAAAGAAAAAAAAAGCTATATATTTAGAATGTCTGGCAATTAAAGAAGCAGTAAAGTATTGGCAACACTGGCTCATGGGAAAGGAATTCGTAGTGTACTCTGATCATAAACCATTGGAAAATCTGAACATTAAAGCTAGAACTGATGAAGAACTTGGTGATTTGACATATTACTTATCACAGTATGATTTTAAGATTATATATAACCCCGGAAAATCTAATCAAGAAGCAGATTGCTTAAGCAGAAATCCAGTCTTAGAATCATGTGAAAATACTAATGAAATTTTGAAAGTTGTGAATTTAATCAGCCTCGATGATATAATAAAAGATCAATACGCAAATCTAGATCTGCAGAATAGAAAATCTAGTTTTGAACTGAAAAAATGGGATTTATTACAAAAAGAATAAAAGAAGAAATAAAATCATACTATCAGAAGTACTTAGTAAAACATTAATGAAAGATGTACATGATACCTACTGTCACATTGGAAGGAGCCAGATGATAAATAAAATAACACCATTCTACACAGCAAAGAATATCTTCACAAATATTAATAAAATTTGTGATGAATGTGACATTTGTATAGAAAACAAATCAAGAAGGAAACCAAAATTTGGCTTGATGTCACATTTAGGACCAGCAACACGCCCATTTGAAATTGTGTCAATTGATACCATTGGAGGCTTTGGAGGATCACGATCTACAAAAAAATACTTACATATTCTGGTTGATCACTTTACAAGATATGCCTATATTTTGACATCGAAAAATCAGGGCTCAAATGATTTTATTAAATTAATAAAAAAGGTGACACAAAACCATACTATTGATATGGTATTAACAGACCAATACCCTGGTATAAATTTCAAAGAATTTAAACATTTTCTGGAAAAAAATAAAATAGCATTAGTGTTCACAGCTGTAGATGCACCATTTTCAAATGGGTTAAATGAAAGGCTTAATCAAACTCTTGTCAATAAGATAAGATGTAAAATCAATGAAGGTGACAACAGCTCAGCATGGACAACCATTGCACAAAAATGTGTTGAAAAATATAATGAAACAGAACATACAGTCACGAAATTTACTCCAAAATACCTTTTAGAAGGTGAAACTGTGAACATTTTGCCATTTGAATTGAAAGCAAAATGCACAAAAGAAGATCTGAGAAAAGATAGAAAGCTGGCCTACGAGAACTTCATAAAGTCTCATAATTATAATAAAAGAAAATATGATTTCCATAGGGAAGAATATAAATTCGAAGTAGGGGACAGAGTCTTTGTAGAAAACGAAAACCGGCTAAATAGGAAGAAAATGGATGAATTGAGAATTGGACCGTACAAAATCTTAGGTAAGATTTCTAACTCAATATATGAACTGGACACCGGACACAAGAAAGCGGAATCAAATCTCTATCATATTTCAAAGCTATCTCCGGTGGAAGCAAGCACTTAAACGAACAATTTCTTACAATAAATTGTTCTCTCCGAGAGTGGGAGATGTAAAGAAAGACCTTATTAAGACCTTATTCAACGTCTTTTTTAAACTCTTTAGTGAACTGAGAACCCATAGAGTGACATACGACGGTGTCAGTAATGTCGATGGAGGAAAAATACGTTTTTAAATAAGAAAATTAATATTAAAATTGAAATAGGGACTTTAAATGTTGTTTTCTGTGTTTACTTACAGGTAAGTATTTTTGTAAGCTTTAGGTGAAAAGTATGAAAACAATGTTTAAATTGAAATAAATTATATATCTGTGTTTACTTACAGACAATCACTGCAGTCTTTGTTTCACCCTATTATTATTATTATTATATATACAGATATTATTTATTGGTCCACGGAGACTAACGAAATCTTTTACCCCTGAATATTCTCAAACGTAGAATGGTAGGCAGACGCATAGTATACACCCACATTTCACCTTATAGGTTTATGTCCCACGTAATAGGTGTTGAGCCTATTGCCGTGTTGAAATGGACAGACGCAAGTCGTGACCACCCACAGTTGAAATTTTACAAGCCGCCCATAATGGTTTCAACTTGGCTTAGCTATTGCCATTTTACTGACAACCGGGTTTCATTTTGTGCTCCTTCCCACACGGGGCCCCGTCGCCATTCGGGGCATGGTATAATAATTTACTATTTTATCGTACTACATAAGTAACTTAAACTTGTTTAACGAGACATAAAAAAAACGTTTTGAAAAATATAGCCTCCCACGGGCAACAAATATATATTCAAAGTGTAGGTCAGTGTACGAAGTCATGTTTATACTTACAGCGAGTAACGCATAATTCAAATACCGCGTTTAGGTTGTCGTTCCACTACGCTACGTTGGATGCGTTAGATATCCACCAATACATTCGTCGGTTCATAGCTAACGTTGACCATTTATGTTGTCAAATTATGCAACCGACGAATGTGATTCGTGGATTTTAAACTCATCCATAGCACATTACACCCTATTTTTTTTTAACGTGAGAAACATCCTACTGGGTTGCTATGCCGGTCTCCTACCGACTAAAAACCACACATATCCCACTTAACAGCCAACGGGTGGGGAGCCTCGGGTAAAGCCCTCGGAAGGGTGTCCCCAGGACTCATAGCACATTACACCCTAAGGGTGCTTGAGATGTGCTTTGCTACATTGCTATGGATGCGTTTGATAATCACCAATCATATTCATTAGTTGATACTGTATAACACTGTTAGAATCGTATTCAACTAAGCTATGATTTTCATAGGTAAGAATTCGTGGTACGAGTATGAATGTTATCTGGTATTATCAATACATCGCATATCTCGAGGTCGTATAGCATCGATCTTCTTCTACAGCTAATAATAAATTAACGACGGCGCATATTATTGGCGCAATGTTGACCTGACATCGTATTAAGTTACGGCATAACGCCATGAAAACATACGGTACGGCGCCGTCGCCGTGTACGGCAGTGGTGCTTTCAAAATCTACGATGCGCCCTTCCGTATATTAATGTAAGTAGGCACGACAAAGACTAAGGCTGTGACACCTTATATTGTCACGACACGGCCTCTCGCCGCTCTACGGCGCCGGCGCCGTGACGTTTCACTTTGAGGACGACGTGCCGTGGTGATGTGCACAGGCCCTTACTCCCTCTATTACATAGCTTAGTATGAATGGAAACGGTCACATAGCTTAGATTTTATATTCTAGCAGCATAGCTGTATAGCAGATCTTTGGTGAAAAGGCACCCTTATTCTTGTACGTACGACTCGCAATTTAAGGCTACATTACATTCTTGCACGCTAGCCTATTTCAAAGGAAAAATGTTCGTGCTTTGTGCGAATACTAGGAAATACCGAGAGTCTAAGGAAAATAGCCCCTGTCGGTTTGAACAAGTCGATACCTACACGATATTCGAGTAACTTTGTTCTACAAATTTTATATTATAAATGCGAAAGTTAGAGAGTGTGGATGTTTCTTACTCTTTCACCCTCTAATGGCTGATTGGATCTAGCTTAAATTTGGTACAGATATATTATAGTCAGAATAACACATAGACTACTTTTTACTCCGCGAATGGTCCAATGGGAACGGGAATAAAATTTAACCCGGGCTAAGCTGCAGGCATCAGCTAGTACGATATAAAATAGTATTCTATACATACTCATGTTACAAATATCAATAAAATGGGCCGATGTTCATTATATGATGTAGGTAATTTAGATCTAACCAAAAATCGTCTATGTTTCAAAGGACCGATGATAAAAAGTCTAAATAAATTCATAAGTTAAGACGAATGAAAGAATGTTTGAAATTTAATACTACTCCAGTAGTTATTTACCGAATTTATAACGGATGCTCCCAAACTTTAATCTTGAATCCAATAAAGCTTCGAAACAACGGATTATAGGTACACAAATACTATATATGGTGAAAGTTTCATTAAACTTAAATCGATATACATATCTATCACTTAAACCAACTCGGTTGTTATTGGAAGTAGTTTTTATTAATAAAACATATGAGGTAAGGGTTTAGCATTCATTTCATACTATTTATAAACATACTCCTATAAAATTGTGTTGACCCAACAGACTCAGTAATGGCTGAAAAATACTATGTATAAAAATAATTACTGTGCTGCTTTCTGAATAGGTTTTTTAATTTTAATCGGAGCATAAAAAAATATTTTATTATAAATGAAAAGGGCAGAAAAGGAAGTGGCTAGCTGCTGTTGAATTTTTAAAGTCACTCACAAGGCTTTCAATTTGACATAGCGGCTGTAATCTGACAGCCGGGAACTGTTAGTTTGGCAACGTGCCTTGTAAAAGTCGCAAAGGCGAACGAAGTCTCCTGGGAGCTAGGGTTATCCTACCGAAGGGCGCACTTTTACTCCCGGCAGTACACATATAGGGCGCCATGAGGATTTAGCTGGTAGGAGATCGCCACAGCATCCATGAGGTGAGGATTTTATACACGTAAAACAAAACGCTCATAAATGAAAATTGCCTCGAACTGTTTTACTATCTAATCGTTTACAGAGCACTTATATAGAGCAAATCGATCGTTTAAATTACAGCCTTTTGAGGGAAACCTTCAACACATAATAGATGGCCAGGCTGACAGTGACATCCATGGCAACTCCATTATCTTGACTTACGATGCAGTCAATATACTACACGTGCCCGATAAGTTAAGACTCGATTGGCAAGGGTTTGTTTTCTAGCGTGCGTCAACTTATCGCGCTCGTGTAGTAGCCTTTACTCCCCCTAACGTCTTCCTAATCAATTGAATAAGCCTATCACATATCACGGCTGTGTATTGTAGACCTCACCTAATTTATACTGTGAGCGTGTTCGATCTTTCTGTCTACATGTGAAAATCATTTTTTATATTCCACTAAGATGGCAGACAGGCATACGGCCCACCAGAAGGACGGGTGGTCACCGCAGCCTATCATCGTTTGCAAAAAGTAAATCCCAAAAACATCATAGATGTTATGCCGAATTGGCCTCACCGATGGACAGACAGCTCTCAGATAGGGTCCCGTTGTAAGGATACCCAAAAATTACTTCATAGAAAGTAATTTTTGGGTATCCTTACAACGGGACCCTAAGTACCCATACGGGATTTCTGTGAGCCTCTTTCCATCCGTTTGGAAAGAAGCACAGATTATTCCTCTACCAAAAAAAGGTAACGCATCATGTTTTTCCCACTTCCGTCCTATATCTATACTACCATTTCTTTCTAAAGTTCTAGAACGCCTTGTCTATAACCAGCTTAACACGTTCCTGTCTACCAACTCTTTGCTAAATCCTTTCCAATCTGGTTTTCGTACTGGACATAGTACTGTAACTGCTCTAGTTAATGTTACGGACGACATAAGAATAGGCATGGAGAAGGGCAGCCTCACGGTACTGTCTTTGCTTGATTTCAGTAATGCCTTCAACACTGTGGACTATGATATCCTACTCGGCATACTTCGCTCTCTTAACATATCTCCTATGGTGATTGATTGGTTTCAAAGTTACCTGATTGGGCGCCGGCAACGTATATGTGTAGAAGATTCTCTTTCTTCTTGGACTAATATTACAGCCGGTGTTCCACAGGGCGGCGTTCTGTCTCCTTTACTCTTTGCTATATTTATAAATTCGATTTCTCAAAAATTAATTTCATCCTACCACCTTTATGCAGATGACTTACAAATATATACACAGGCGCCGTTAATCCCTCAAAGACCCAGGTCATTATAGTCGGGAGTTCTTGGATAACGTCACGTATCGACTACACAATTTTGCCACAAGTTATTTTTAATGGTACTCCTATTGATATAAGCGATGTGGTCAAAAACTTGGGAGTGCATATCGATAGCACATTGTCCTGGGATCATCAGCTGCAGGAGGTCGGGCGCAAACTGTTTGCATCTGCAGGATCACTACGTAGATTACGTAGTTTTCTCCCCACAGCCACTAACGTTGCGCTTGCCCACTCTCTTTTGCTCCCAATCCTTGATTATGCAGATGTCAGCTATCTTGATCTCACAGAGGAGCAATTTCACAGGCTTGAGCGCCTTCAAAATGTTTGTATTAGATTCATATTTGGACTACGCAAATATGACCACGTATCTGAATTCAGAAAAAAGCTCAAGTGGCTCCCAATTCGCTTTCGACGGAATACTCAAATATTAGCTTTACTATACAATATACTGTTCAATTCTTGTACTCCCCGATATCTCAAAGAACGTTTCACGTTCCTTCGTGACAAACATTCGAGATTTTTAAGGTCATCAGAAAATTTGACTCTTTGGATGCCACAGCACTCAACAAATTTCGTGGACAAATCCTTCACTGTACAAGCGATTCGCCTGTGGAATGCTTTGCCAGTATCTGTAAGGCGAGCACAATCACTAGTATCTTTCAAGAGTATGCTAATGAATCACTTTTTGTCTATTTCCGACTAGTACCCACTTCGTGTTTTCGTCATGTAGCTGTAGATTGTAAATTTTTTTGAAAAAAAATACACAAAAAAAATTCAAAAAAAAAAACAAAGTTACGACCACCCTTTTGGGCCCCTTTTTAAGTGCTTGGTTCTTTGTTCAATTTCTAATAAACTAAACATGTTTGTCAAACAAAACTCTGTGTAAAAAAAAATTTAAGGACCATACTTACGAATAAAAAAAGAATGAAAGCCACTTGAAGCACAGTTTTCTCAGAATCATGGCATGAACTTAACCTTTTTTTGGCGGTCGGCGGTCGGGTCGCCGAAATGAGTCGTATTTTGAAAAGCTTGTAAATAAAAAAAAATGTATGACGAGTTGTATTGTGTCTGTTGAACATTGTGAAATAGGATGTATTTAAAAAACTAAAAAAAAAAAATTTGGAATTTTACATTTTTTTTTTTTTTTTACAATTTTTGTAGAGAAAACTGGTGAAAAATTACAAATTCTTTTTTCTAATAGAAATTTGTAATACATTACAAGGCAGAACTGGTCTTATCTATCATTTTATCATTAGCTTGTTTCATAACGATTCCAGTGAGGTAAGTATTTTAAATGGCTACCATAGAAAAGTTATGAGAAATCGCCATTTTAAGAACATCAACCGACGCCGCTCGCGCCGCGGGACGCGGGGTAACAGACACGCCCACAGACACGGGTACCGACGCACGCAGACAGGCGAAGGGATAAGGACTTTACACAGGCTGCTGGTTAAGCCTCTTACTATGTAGATTAGATTTTCAGGTGAAATTTGGTTGTATTATATGCTTCTGCCTATCCCTTCGGGGATAAAGCCGTGACTATTTGCTTACTTTATCAAAATGCAGTCAGTTTTATCTTTTCAATTCATTTATTATGCAAGAAAACGTTTCAAGCATTAAACTCACCTCTCTTTTACATAAAACATAAGCAAAATAAAACACTTTCATGGTAACCTTTCCGTATAAATGAAAGTCATTAACAAGAGCAAAAATTCAGAGCAGCTTGAAATGTTAAATTAAAATATGGAGAGGTAGAAGCTTTTAAACTTTTATAAGGAAAAGTACGAGTACTAAGTTCTATAATGGCTACTGGACTTACTCGAAATTAGTTTTGGCGAGCAATTTAAGATGTGATTCGGAACTTTAAAAACTTTTGGAACTGTTGGATATATGTATGGTAAGGTTAGTTTTCTAGTCGCATTCTAAAATCCCGAGAAATCCAGTGAGCTCCCCCCGCCCTTGATAGATAAGAAATAAACCCTCGAAGAGGACGAATATCATAATGAAAATATATTATTAAGGATTACAAAACGTGAACTACAGCACCCTACAAAGGAAAAAACCTTATATTGAGCAATAAATTTCGATAATCTGATTTGATTCATTGAGATAAGCAACTTTTTTCACAGCTTAAATAACAGAGCTATTTTATATTACACAAAAATAACAATTTACTATCTTAGTCTGAGCTTTTTAAATTAGCAAAGGATTTTAGTTAAATTAATAAGAAATAACTGCTCTGAAATGCGAAAATGCTTTTTAGTTTACTTGCCGCAAAATAATAATTTATTTTATTGCAGTAAAAAGCTTAAAAGCTTGTGTCTGGGTGTTCTGAATTATTATACTTACCTACTATCTAATGCGTGGACTTCGCCTATTGTATTAAATTTCGCCTATTTCCCACAGAAATTTCATCTTAGCTCCCAGCCAATGAATGTTTTATAATATAAATCTAGTGTGTCAGTTATCTATTTATCAAATTTAAGATAAATTGATTCAGGAGTTATAGCGGGATTGAGTAACAAATATCAAACATTTTCACAAATAGGTACCTATATGATATTAAAGGTAAGCTTCTCCCTTATCGTATATCTACTTTTTGTGAAATATTTTATGAATGAATATCCCAGGCCCGTCTGAAATATTTTATTTTCTACAGGCTACTTTTAATAGACGAGTATAAAACACAGTTATTATAAGCATAAAAGAATATGCTTCGGTTAAAGCCCTGCAAAAAATCATACAGGAATGCTTATTAATGGCTGTTTTTACTTGAATCTCTTATGGAGGGTAGGCATTCCAAATGTATATTTATTCAGCTCAATTCAAAGTGGATCATGCACAACGAATAATAATTCTTTATTCGCAACTTGTTACGAATCGCAGTTGCGAAAACGGCCGGAGGGGTATCATCCTCCATGCACAAAATACATTCAGCTGTGCAGCGCTATGACTCTATGTCGCTGTCTATAACGCTGTCTGATCCCAAAGTAAGCTAGGAATAACCTGCTTGTGTTATGGGTATCAGACGACGGATATTAATACTTGTAAACTTTTTAAATACATACATATTATACATAGAAACACCCAGAATCTTGACACAAACATTTATGGGTCACACAAAATATTTGTCTCCGGTGGGAATCGAACCCACGACTCCAGCACCGCAGGCGGTATCACTACCGACCGCGCCACAGAGGCAGTCATAGTTTAAACAATTTCAAGTCTCACAACATCCTCTTTGCCTCTGCTTGCTCCTAACCGATTCGTGACTATACGCCTCTAACCAAAAAAAAACTATTCACGGTGCAATGTATACATAAAAAAGTGTCTATCACACAAAAATACCTCTGCCATTCTTAAAAAGCACACTGTACCTCAGTCTCTCGATAAAAAAAGCGTTCCTTCAACAGGCGTTATAACAACTGGAACACGACTTCAGTATGTACGCAACGCTCTCCAGAGACGGGCGTACGCTGAAACTCGCGTTATCATGGCATTAGACATCGATGTTTACACAATAATACACGAAATTGATAACAATCTACAGCTGTATCATAGTTCTAAGTCATGATAATTTATTACAAGAGATTCTTTGTGTAAAAATATTGTGTTTAAGAGTGAGAATATCGAGATATTAATATAAAACTTGTGTACTTTCATTGATCACAATGCGTAGATATACGTAAGTGTTGGAGCTGTGAAATATCCGTGAAGACGCTTTTACGAGCTTGAAGTTTCGCATGTAAACCTATTGTGTGCCCCGGATTCGTGATAATACGTCTATTCTGACACGAAAAATTTCTAATATAATTTGATTATATTAGTGTTCTGTGGTGAAAGTGTATGGTTTGATAAAATGAATTGTTTGGATAAGTGAGTTGTGGTATAGATACTATGTATTGTAACCGATTTTTAGTAGACTCTGTGGGAAAAAATGTATCCATGGTTGAAATATGGGTAAGTAAATTTAGATAAGTGTTATTTTACATACATAAAATAATTAAATTAAATCTAAATCAGTTAATGCAGCTACTTACATGTTGAACCGGAAATTGAAGCCTTTGATCGATTCATTTTTTAAACGAAACATAATAAACTAATGTTTACAGCATAATGAACATAATATAATAAAGTTTCGGTAGAATGACACAGCAACGCCTCGAGCACAAAGTAAGCTACTATCAGTTTTGAGATAGCTGATAAAAATTCTGATATTTTTATTTCTAAACAAATACTTACTATACTTACATAAAAAACATCTTCCAAAACACATGTAAGTATAATATATTCGTTTTATCAGTTGTCTAGATCCCATGGAACAAACATAATAATAATAGTTTGGGCTATATAGCGCCACAATATTTGAGTAAAATTCTGTTCATAAATCAGTCAGTCACTGTTGTTTTTCCTTTCATTATTTTTGTCTAATAATCGAATATTTGCAAGAACAAAATGCTACCTATATGAGGGTCTATATATTATTTTTAGCGTACGTCATGCAGTTCCTACCGCGTAGATCCGGTTCCCGTGGGAATAATGGAATTAAACAAAGCCTATATCACTCAAAGAGAGTGTAGCTTCCCAACAGTCACAGATTTGTTCTAATCAATTCAGTAGTTTCGGAGCCAAATCAATACAAACATACAAACAATCTAATCCTCTTTATTATATACTAGCGGACGTCCAACGGTTTCACCCGCGTAGTTCCTGCTCCCATAGGAATACGGGAATGAAATATAGAATATATTATGTTCAGCGCAAAGAGTGTAGCTTCCCAACAGTGAATGAATTTTTCAAATCGGTCCAGTACTTTAGAAGCGTATTCGATGCAAACAAACAAACGTACAAACAATCAAATCTTTTCTCTTTATAATATTAATATAGAAGTAGGTATACGAGTACTGTTACTGCAATAAATATTATAAACTGAAACCCTTACACGGAAAGCATACGCAATAAATCTACTCGCATTTAATTTTCCTCAGGGAACCCTAATAAGTGTTGAAAGCTGAAAACTTCGGGGCATAAAGTTGACCAACCCTGAGGGAAGATGTACGCTAAATTAAAACTTCGGGTTCTTTATTAAAAATAAACAAAGGTTAATTAAAGAGTAAATAGTACCCGTAATGTTTTAGGGTTGAATCGAAAATCTTTTTAATGGGTTTTTTTTAATAATAGAAAAAATTAATCTTACTTCATATTAGGCTGATGACGATATGGGCAAATAACTAGGCTTTTGCCTAAGCCTTTGAGGATAAAGGCGCGACTATTATGTATGTACAAATATTATAAATGCGAAAGTTTATGAATGTGGAATGTACGGATGTGTGGATTTTTGTAACTCTTTTACGCTCTAACGACTGAACGAGCCTAGATAAAACTTGGTATAAAGATAGTCTGGAATAACACATAGGCTACTTTTATTCCTGAAACTAGCTGTTGCCCGCGACTTCGTACGCGTGAAAATTATGTTAAAATGCCAAATTGATTGCTCTCTGCTTAGCCCCTAGGATATTTAGCGTAATAATATATAGCCTATTTGAAGACCCTACCTCTAGTTAATATTGGTGCAAAATTTGAATCAAATCTATTGAGTACTTTTCGATATCCTTCCGGACAAAGCAAAGCAAACAGACAGACAAATAATTTTCTAGCTATATTTTCTGCTTCAGTATCTTATGTTGAACACCCAGCGAGTATTTTTTTATATATTTCCAATGTACAGTTTTGACTTTTCTATCATTTTATTATATGCCATAGGAGGTGAAAACGGGAACAATTCTATTAGGGAAGAGCCGTGAGTACTATCTATCTGTGTAGTGCATATTTTCGTTAATACCCGGGTTCTTCAAGCGAAGCGTGAAGAGTCACATCATTGGCCGCCAACTTGAGGGTCACTGTCTATAGTCCTATAGACTGTGAGAGTGACCCTTGATTCACTAGACGCCGTGACTTTTCGCCGTGTAACGTCATTTTAGCAAGCTATATACAAAAAAACCGGCCAAGTGCGAGTTGGACTCGCCCATGAAGGGTTTCGTAGCAGCAAGTAACACAACATATTAGTTCTTATAGTTCGTTGTAACTTTGATTGATGTTTTAACACGTTTGCAGTGGTAGTGATTTTTATAACCAAAAAATTGCGGTTTATGACGTATTAAATTAAAACTACCAGCTCTATCTCGTTCAAACCAATTTTCGTTGGTAGTTTTAATGGCAATGTACATCATATATTTTTTTTTAGATTTTTCCTTTTCTTAGTTTTTGAAGTTAGAGGGGGGGGGGGGACATTTTTCCACTTTGGAAGTGTCCCTTGCGCAGACTATTCATTTTAGAAAAAAATGATGTTAGGAACCTCAGTAGCATTTTTGAAGACCTATCTTTAGATATCCCACACGTTTGGGTTTGAAGAAAAAAAAAATTTTGATTTTCAGTTCTGAGTATGGGGACCCCCAAAATTTACTACTTTTTTTCTAGTTTTATATAAGAATCCTAATGCGGTTCACAGAATACATCTAGTTTCCAAGTTTCAATAGCATAGGTCTTATAGTTTCGGAGAAAAATGGCTGTGACACACGGACGGACAGACAGACAGACAAACATGACGAATCTATAAGGGTTCCGGTTTTGCAATTGGGTACGAAACCCTAAAAACCGGCCAAGTGCGAGTTGGACTCGCGCACAGAGTACTCCAAACCAAAAGCGGCAAAAAAATACGTTTATTGTAAGGAAGATTAACCCCCATTTTCTGATTTTAGTATTTGTTGTTATAGCGGCAACAGAAACACATCATCTGTGAAATTTTCAGCTCGCTTCTTGAGATACAGCCTCGTGACAAACGCACAGCGAAGTGTCATGAATAGGGTTCCGCTTTTACCCTTTGGGGACGGAACCCTAAAAAGAAACACAAAATACAAAATTCTCTTTCGACAGTAAAATGCTTTGAAAGCATTTTAATAATGGCTGTCTTATAATATGAAATGTTAAAAAACCTTCGTAGTCGATCTTTGTTTCTTCTCCCTACCTTCCTCTAAGCAAGTTTATGCTTAATAAAATAATTTTCTTTTTATCTGTTCTAATTATTCATTTTTTAAATTCCCAACTTAATTATATTCTGTTAGCCTTCGGAATTCCAGCCTAATTTGCAATACAATGTTTTGGGGACATTTTTAGGTAGAGCCATTTAGCCCAAATCAAGCTTATGTTTATTAATTTATAATATTTTTATCTTAACTTTTTACACTTAGATTTATCAATCTGTTTGAATTATCCATAATGCTGTTTTCAGAAATAGATAAAGTAATTCATGAGAGGACCTCACCGTTCTTACAAAAACAGGCCCATGACGGCAGAGCGTGACGTGAGAAATTCACGCAGCCCCCCCCCCCCCCCCCCTGAAAAGCGGGATCACACCCGAAACCCCCTAAAGTCGCGGGATCACCCGAACCACCCCCTAGGCGAAGCCGCAGTGGTAGCCGTGGGTCTGTTGGGAGTCCTGGGACATCGTTCCGAGGGCTTACCCGGGACTCCCAACCATAGGCTGTTGGGCGTTACGTGAGGTTATTTAGTCGGTAGGAGTCCCGCATAGTATCCATGATGGATTTTCCCTAAGGTTAAAAAAAAGATAAAGTGATTCATGAAGAAGGTTATGTATAATAAATCTACATTAAAGAGAAGTCAAGCTGTAACGTAAAGGAAGTAGCGCGGGTAAACTATACTCTGTAAAATAGCTTGATCTCTGTGAAAATTGACTTTTATTTCAAGGGCATAAAGTTGTTATTTACAGTTTGCACCTCTGTGTTCTCACTCTCTGCATTTCAACCACAAAAGCTTTATGCCGTTGATATAAAGTAATTCTTGTTCACGTTTGTAGAACTGTCGCAGATATCAAGCTATTTTTTACAGAGTATAGTATCCTACTAAAATTATAAATATGTGCAGGATATTAGGTATATTCAAAAGTTTTTGAAGATATTTGGATGTTACTTAACGACGTTCTAAAAAAAGTAGATCACTATGCTCTAACCAGAGTATACTCTAACGCTCGAATGGATTGGACGGAAATTTGTTGTAAGAATAGATCATAGCCTGAAATAACATTATACAATGGCTACTTTTTATCCCTTGTATACGTTTCGATGGAATGCGGGAATGGGGACGGCATTCCACGCGGGTGAAAACTGGTACATGGTGTTGTAATCAATCATCAATCAATATCAATACATATAATAAAACCGTAACTGTCTGTTTGTCTGTACGTTTTTGCACGCTAATCTCAGCAACCGCTCAACTGATTGCACTGCCGTTTTCTTTATTGCGTTGCGGTTTACTCCACTTAACATTTAGTGTTTGTTTCATGTCAATCGGTTCATAAATAAAAAAGTTAGGTATATCTTTTATTTTTTATTTTTATTTTATTTTATTCGTTTATGCACACACAATAAATGTAAAAAAAAACACAGTAAAAGAAACTTTGGTACAATGGTACTGCTTATTTCTAGAAGAAATATCTGCCAGCAGACCGGCGAGAGGAAAACATGAAAATATAAGGAAACAAAGAAAAGAAGTGTGTAAATAAAAGAGAGGGATAGAATTATATTAACACACATGATACAACAGCAAATAAGTAAATACTATTACTAACTAAGATATTTAATACTTATGATTTTTTTTTTTTTTTTTTTTTTTATACTACTTAGGTGGCAGACAAGCTTACCGCCCACCGGAAGGTTGGTAACCGTAGCCTATAGACGTTTGCAACACCAGAGGCGCTACACACGCGCTGCCGACCCGGGCGCAGGTTGTGACGACCCACAGTTGAAATTTTTCAAGCCGCCCGTAAGGCCTTCAACTTGGCTTAACGACTGTCGTTTTACCGACAACCGGGACCAACGGCTTATCGTGCCTTCCGAAGCACGGAAACGCTCGTAAATAAATGTCACAAAGTGGTCCACGTGGTGGTCCCCCATCCATGTCCGGCCATAGTAAATGTTGCTTACTGCAGTGATCGTTTACAGAACACTGAGTCCGCGGGGCCACGAGCGCTTCAAAATATACATATTAATAATTGATATACCTAACTTTTTCATGTGATTCTTTAGATTGCTAAAGAATCACATATAAAATGCAGCGTACGAAGTCGCAGGCAACAGCTAGTACATGTAATAAAATCGTAACAGGTCGCTGTCTGTACATTGAAGACATATAAGAAAAAAGTTTATAGGAAGGCTTTTTGGACGCAATAGAACCCAAAACAATGGTTTTTAGAAGTTTTGTTAAGCAAAAAGTGCATAAGGTATGTTTTTCTTTTCAAAGTTTTGAACTATGAGCTTTCACAGTTTAACTTTCGAAAACAGCAAATAAAGAACTTTGAACGGTTCAAAGTTCTTTATTTGCTGACTAAATAAAACTACTACATACATACATAGAGTCACGCTTTTATCCCCGAAGGGGTCGGCAGAGGCATAAATAAAAAAAATGTTGTCTAGTTCCCATAACACAAGCACAAGCTTATTTTAGCTTAATTTGGGCTAGATAGCGTTGTGTAAAATGTTCCGCACTATTTATTTATATAAGTGCGAAAGTTTTTGAAAATACCTACCTGGATTTCGAAGCTCTTAGAATGTTTGTGACTCTTTCACACTCTAGCGGCTGAGCGGATCTTAAATGGAAATGAAATTTAGCACAGGTATACATTATAGTCCGGAGTTACGATTTACACATTAACAAAGGCTATTTTTTATCCCTGAAATATTATCATGTTCCCATAGAATGCAGGAACGGAAACAAAATTCCACTTGAGTGCAGCCATGAGCGCCGGTCGAGTACTATGCAATCGTGTCGGCAGCCTTTGTGTAATTTCTGGCATTGTAAGGGTTCTAGAACCTTAAGGGTAGGCCACTACTCTTTTACGTAAGAAAGGTGCTAAAGCCAAATTCATTAATGTAACAATTAATTTAAAATTTTATACGCCCTTTTATCTATGTATTGATTTTCATTAAGACTAATAATTATAACAAGTTCATTTCTATATAAGTAAGTCAGCAGATAAATTAGCTAGTTAAGTTTTTTTTTCGGTTGTGTTCTGGTGTTAAAAATAGAGGGCTTAAGGATTGATTCTCATAAGTTTAAATATTGCGGGCATTGTACTTTAGAAATTAGAGAAAGTTGGATAAAAATAATAAAATTGAGTGTAAGGAAACAAAAACAAATAATGTTACAAAAATGAAAAGTGTAACAAAATGTAAACAAAAAGGATTTACAGAAGATGAATTAGCAAGTTTAAGCTTTTTCTCTTATAGGCTAACCTTTAATATGAAAAAAAACCTAGTAACTTTAAGTAATCACGTTATCTCTAAGCAAATAAGCTATGAATATGGTTACAATATTTTCGAATCTTCGGGAGAATTTTGAGAGCCAATCCGCTTTCATGTATCAAGCGTACCAATATTTTATAGATAAGCTGCTTATATGTGACGTATATTTATATTCAGCTTCAACACGCACCTGAGTCTTTACTTGCGAGGGGCGAATTTTTGACTAAATCTTATATAATACTAGCCGATATAACGTGGTTTCTCCTGCGTAGTAATCCCTTGGGAATACAGGAATAAAATATAGAGTTGTCCATCGATGACAGTATGGCTTCCCAACAGTGAAAAAAAATCGGAGCCTATTCAATATCGTTGATGTAAAATGTTATCAATCTACTTATCTAACAAACATTCAAAGTTTTGTGAAAATCAAACAAATACTGAAATGACGGTGTACCTACTATTGCATTGCTTTCAAATAAGTGGCTGTAAACCTATGTTGTAATTTCCACCAATAGTTGCCATCATATTTTAATTTTTTATTATTCATATACGACTTTTATTTATGGATAATTAATAAAAATTCGGAGTAATAAAGCTCATCATTATCTCAAAAAAATTCATTAGAAAACCTGTAGCATTTTCATAAAATTTTCAATAACGATTATCCACCTAGAATTACAAAGAGCATACCGAATTTTAAAATCCTTCTCAAAATTTAAATCTCGTAGGAAAACAAACGACCCTCCTGTCGCGCTCAGGGACCCCGCTAATTGAGGGAAAATGTTAATTCTTTGGCGGGAACTCATTTTAATAATACAAAATTCGAAATGGCGGCTCTTTGACTCTTTGCAAAAAGAACGAAACGAACTTGCTTTCCTGCTTTATTGGATTTTGCTGCGAGCTGTTTATTTTTCAGTCTAGAGTAGTGATTACTGAAAATATTAGCTGATGCTTGCGAAATAGCCCGAATAAATTATTTTGCCGTACTTGCATTCCATGGGATCGTATTCCAGGAATAAAAAGACGTATTCGTATTATTCCACACTACAATGTACCTATCCGTGTTTCAAATTTCAATAAAATAATAAATAATAATTAAATCATTTATTCAGAACCTTCAGTTACATTTTCTTATCCATACGTCTGCCAAACTGCATGACAGTTTGTTGGCAGATGCAACTCCATATTTTTATAAAATACTAGCTGATGCCCGTAGCTTCGCCCGCGATGGCGCGGTATGTGAAAAATGATTTTCCCGCTTTTCTGTAGAAATTTTTCCTGAATTTTCTTTGCTATAAACCTCACGGAGCCCGTAACCTATCCAACGAATGTAAAACCGTGAAAATCGGTTCGTGCGTTCTCGAGTTATAGCGTCAGGAAGGAAAACCCGACTTATTTTTATATAATAGATGTAAACCTGCACACAGCACACAAACAGCACAACTATTACAGTTAGTTTATCCAGATATCCACCTATAATGCATAATATGCACTTGTTTAACCCTATGCATATATTAAAACTAATTCAAGCATTACATCATTACCGAAAAACACATTAAGTCAGATATTAAACATGCTTAAAATTGATCTCAGATTAACCACAAATATGACCAGGATTTACAAAATAAAACCTCAAAATCTTCAATATGTATTACAGACAGCATTGTTAAACAGAAAACATATTTAGCCAAAATGCTAGGGTAGGGATCCCAGCCGTAACCATGATTTTGTACATTCTAAATACAAACTATCCTGTAGGTGCTTTAGACATAATATTAATAAAAATACATTTAGTGAAAGTCTTGCTTTTTTACTAAATGTATTTTGGCCCCAACCACGGCCGTAACCATCACTCATAAGATTTTAACACATTTCACAGTCCAAACTGTCCTTTAAATAGCACAGACATACACACATTTGTTGGTCAGAAAATATATTCAGTAAGTACTCTAAGAGCCCTGGTCACGACCGTGACCAACACTAATAACTACGAGTTTATACATTCAACCATAAAACTTTTTAACGTGTAGCACATTAACAATACCTTAGCTAAAAAACCTACTTAATTATAAAACACCATGGCTCCAGTCCAGTCCCTACCGTGACTAACGCTCTCAAATATAACTTTATACATTCAATCATCAAATTGTCCTAAATGTAGAGCACAGACATGATAAATAGGTATATTCAGTGCAAAACGCGATGGTCTCGGCAACAACCTCTCGGCACAAAGCACTCAACTATTATACTGTCCTACGGGTAGTACATACTTATTGTTGGTACTTAGCATTTCATTATCATCGATCATCAAAACGCCATCGTTCAAATTTATTAAACTAGTAAGATTAGTATGATAATATTCTTTAGGGTTTCGTACCCGTAAAGGAATAACGAAAGTTTTAAGGATCATTTTGTTATAATGTCCACCAGTACCTTTTATTTCGCTTTTAGTGTACAAAATACTATTTTGAAACTCAAGCAAGATGAAATCCCAGACCTCTCGAATTTCCAAACGCGCAAATTGATAAAGGAAATTATTACGTGCCATCCATTTGCCCCTGTAATAAGCCTTCGTTAATGGCGCTCAACCCTTTCGGGTCGTATTAATTTATTAAGCATCACGCCTCCATTTTCAGGTACAAAGATAGCCTTGGTACTTTTGTCTGCGCAGAATATATAATTAAATTTTATACGTGAAATGTGCTTTCTAGGTCAAATATTTCACAAGGGACTTGGAGTTATGAATTCTGCTATATACAGGTTGGCAAAAAACTCTAGAAACGCAGGCTGGCTACATTGACAAAAAGTTGCCTATAACGTCACATATTTCTGTCAGTCAATGACGTTATACAATTTGATTGGTGGGTTTTATTGACGGTTGGTGACAACTGGATACTGATTGGTGGTTCTTTTAACGGGTTGCCATATGAACAGCACAGTGGCTCCTTTATTATTTTCTTCTCTTTTTTGCCAAGCTGTACCTATTACCTATTATCTTCTTTTCGATTCCGAGAGGCGCCATTCTCATACAGTGTAGTGATTCCGAGATTCCAGAACCGAACAATTCAAAAGAAACTTGGAACGCTTTGACAGCTCACGTGTTTTCCTCCTTTTACAACTCCATGCTCTTCAGGCGGACAGAGAAGAGACACATGATTGGGCCACCAACTCAAGTGCCCCTGATAGTCAATTGCGAAAGAATTTCTTAATTCACTTTTCCGGAGGTGTTTTGGTGAATATCACTGGTCTCCAAATAACTCTCTTGGCAGAACGGTGCCAAAGAGATTTTGTGAGTATTCTCAGTGCCAAGATGATCTAGTGATGAGCGACTCACACTGTTCCAAGTCAGCGTGGTTCGTCTGTAAGCAGATTGTAAACAAAAGAGGTTGCCATAGCTTTGGCTAAATATAAAAGTCTTAACCCAGCAACGGTCAATAGGGTTTTATGTAGACAATGAAAACATTAAGACAAGGAAGTAATCCTACTTACCATTTCAAAGTTATTAGGTGTAAACATTAACTTGGAAAGGTCACTAATGCGAGCATAACTAATCTCAGGGCTACCAGAAATGTAGGACGTACGTTAGCGTAGGGCTCGACTCTACGAGTATCTTTTGTCTATACTATCATGATCATTTTCGGAAGATATCAAATACAAGCTAACGCTCACGACTTCGCCCACGTTGAATTTTGTTCCTGTTTCCGTCATCATGCCATGGAAATGTATTTCCTATAATTTTTCCTTGTACTTACCAAATTTTAGCCTGACCACGCTCTGAAGGATGAAGAAATGTGACTGAAATTTGATAGATCATAGTCAGGAATAACACATAGGCTATGCCTGAAATATTATGTTTCCATGTTCAAACAGAATTTCACGTGAGCAAAGCCGCAACCATCAGCTAGTATTATGTATGATTTATGATGCTACATACAGGAATGTGCTGAAACAGGTATGTCAGTAATTTAGTTTACAATTTAACATAACATCATGTACGTTTGGAAGCTCAGAATAATGCATATTGTCGGATGGAGAATGCTTGTCGGAATTCCAATGCTATCCAACATTTCGGTGTTAGATATAATTTGATACGTGTATGTGAGATGTTTGAACATATTATGTATGGTATTGTCGAATGATTTCGATAATTTGTGTTAAATATTACTGAAATTCCAGTAAATTAGACATTATTAATGCAAGGATATAATACTGATAGTTCAGTAAAATTAGGCAAGAATGTTAGCTGTCTTGACTGTATTTTACTCACTAAGTATAAGTATATCACACTAGCTGACCCTCGCAACTTCGTTTACGTCGAATAAAGGAGAGGTATTTCTTCATCAGACTTATTAAGCAGCGTGTGAAACTGACCTGTTTGCTTAATCAAAAAAGAGCTTAAAGATCAGTTAATCTTTTAAAGTCACAGTCAGTTGACTGTGACTGATTAAAAGACTCAATTGTTTTACAATAGCCTTAATCATTAAGCTCTTTTATGATTAAGCCAACACGCCAGTTTAGACTCATTTTCACATGCAAAGGAATCCTTGAATTCTAGGTTGTGCGAAAGTTGAGATGTCTCTAATTTGTGAATTACAATACCCTCAACATTGAAACTTGTGTGAAATAATCCTTAAAGTACTCCCTTTCTGACACTATTTTTTTTTTTTGTAATCGTACCACGCCATTAGGAATTACAATTGAAAAACCATTTTATCTTTCATCCCCTCTCCCAAAGGAACCACGCAAAATATCGGAATCAAATGTATCTTAGAACATTTGTCGGATCATAAGCTCAGATTGTACCAAGTTTCATTTAAATCGATTCAGTAGTTTCGGCGTGATACTTATTCGGGATACAGACAGACATGAACATTTTTAATTACATTTGGCTTCAGTATCGATTAGAGAACGCCCTGCAATGAAAATTTTCAAAATATCTTACATGTACAGACTCTCGACCCTCAACCGTTTTATTATGTGTATAGATGACTTGATATCTATTTGAATCGTATATAGCCTTACAATTGTTTTGCTGGTGAAAATGTTGCGGATGTGATGCTGGATTCGAACCAACTAAAACCTCCTGAGTTTTAACTCCTCGGAAGAATGTCCCAGGACTCCTTATGAGTGATCTTAAAAACATCAAAATAAAAGATATGGAGTCGAAGAATGAGTAGGTTCCAAAAAGTGTTTCGATGATTGAGCTGGTAAAGCGACCCGCACGGTATTTAAAAAGACGCAGGTTCGAATCCTTCTCGAAACTGGTAATTTTTCCAAATTATAATTTATGAAATTAAAACGTCTTTTCTCTTTGTCCACAGATAAACAATCATGCCACAACAACGAAATATGACTAAAACCGGATAATCGTCGAACCAAAAACCAAAATGGCTCAAGATAAGGACAAAGACTGGCTTGACTACTTTGGAGAATACAACACAACGAAGAAAAGCTTCCCTAATGACGTCACTGATGAAAATAGGGTAACATATGATAATCAAACTGGGTACCAGGACTATAGCAATTTTACCACAGATGATTTTTGTCAGTCAAATCATTCGCACGCTTACTTGAATGTGACGTGTGAATTCCCAGTCAATTATGCAGAGCCTATGTACGGGTAAGTGAATTTGATTGTAACGTATACGAGTACCTGTACTACCCGTTCGCTGTAAGTTGGACGGTCGCTTCCCCTGCTACGCCTCTACACTGACCTCTACGCCAGAGGCAAACTTAGAGCGAACGGGCTAGAATTATTATGTATTATTAATGACAGGAATGGTAATGTTGCCTCCACTAATTGTTTATTAGCAGAGATATTACTGTGACAGATCTTACTAATATTATATCTACTAGCTGACCCGCGCAACTTCGTTTGCGTCACATGAGATTGAGGTATGGTATTATTATTTCGAGTATTATAATGTTTCCCGTTGCATTTATCCCCGTCGCGCTTATTCTCGTCGTGTCACGTCGCTTGTATTCATTAGAGCTAAATCGCTTATCTTCGTTTGCATCACATGAGAGTGAGAAGGAAAGAGGTGTTAAAATGATATAATGTTTCCCGTCGCTTAATAATGGTTCTCGACGCCGATCCGTGGGGAAGGCCATACAGGACGATAAGGTGGAAGTTCTCAGAGAGAGCCCCATCTACGTCCTGTATGGAGCCCGCGCTCCTGCAGAGGGTCCTGCAGAAGCTCTTCCCGAATAAGGGACCCTTCACGCCCCCACGGATGTTTCCACCTGCTGCCGCCTCGGAAGAATTGAGTGTAGTGCCACCGGTTTCCGACGTCGAGTTTGGTGCCGTACGGGAACGGCTCCGACGGAATAATAAAGCTCCCGGCCCAGATGGGGTCCCAGCCAGGGCGATGGTCATCGCTCTAGGCCCTCTGGAGGACCGTTTCCGTGCGGTATTAGATTTATGCCTGGAAAAGGCTCGCTTCCCCGCTAGATGGAAGGTAGGGCGGCTCTGTTTGCTCCGCAAGGAAAACCGTCCAGCGGATTCACCGGATGGGTATCGGCCGATAGTCTTGCTCGATGAGGCGGCGAAGGTCTTTGAGAAGATCCTTGCCTCTCGTATCATCGAGCATATCGAGAGAGTAGGACCAGATTTGGCCGACTGCCAGTACGGTTTCCGAACTGGACAGTCGACCATGGACGCAGTTAGTCGTCTTAAAATCTGGACCGAGAAGGCCAAGGCGCGTGGGGAGATGGTGGTGGCAGTGTCGTTGGATATTGCCAACGCGTTCAACACCATCCCCCACGAATGTATAATGGAAGCACTACGCTTTCACGGAGTGCCTTCCTACCTATGCGCCATTATTAAAGATTATTTGGAAGATCGAAGCGTTGCTTATGAGGACGAGGACGGCTGCATCCAATCTTGGAGAGTGGCATCAGGTGTGATCCCAAGGTTCTGTGCTGGGTCCGTTGCTCTGGAACTTGGGGTACAACTGGGTCTTGCGCGGCGTGCTGCTGCCAAGGATGGATGTCATGTGCTTTGCGGATGATACCTTGGTAGCAGCAGCCGCGAAGGAGTGGGAGGATGCAGTTCGTCTGGCGTCGGTAGGTACGTCCCTGGTTGTTCGGCGCATTGGTCTTCTGGGGCTGGAGGTAGCCCTCACGAAAACGAAGGCTTATGACGTTCCATGCCCAAGGTCGAAGAGCCCCAAATGGTCTTTTTGTCCGGATCGAGGGTATCAGCGTACCGGTCGAGGTGCATATGAAGTACCTCGGCCTTACGTTGGACCCTCGATGGACCTTCGAGGAGCACTTGAAGCTTCTCGCTCCCAGGTTGCGTAACTCAGCAGCTGCACTCGGACGCCTACTCCCCAACATAGGGGGTCCCGGCGCGCCCTGCCGTCGGCTGTACCATGGAGTGATACGGTCGATGGCCCTGTATGGAGCTCCGGTGTGGGCGGAGTGTCTCGTCCGACGGACGCGGGCTCTCTTGCGACAACCGCAGAGGATGATGGCGACCCGGGCCGTGCGTGCTTATCGCACGGTCAGCCACGGAGCTGCCTGTGTTTTAGCAGGCACGCTACCGTGGGATTTCGAAGCACTTGTGCTTGCGCAGGTGTATCGGCATCGGGTCGACACCAGAACTCGGGGTGAGCGGCCTGATCTCGATGAGATCGAAGAGGTTCGCTCGCAGGTGCGGACGGAAGCTTTGCGACGGTGGAGCGAGGCACTCTCTCACCCGGTTTCCGGTCACAGGATGATCGAGGCCATCCGCCCGGTGTTGGAGGAGTGGGTGAACCGAAAGTGGGGTAGCCTCACATACCACCTGGTGCAGGTACTGACCGGTCACGGGTGTTTCGGTCATTACCTGTACTGGGTCGCCCGACGGGAGGAGACGCCAATGTGTCACCACTGCGGCGCTCCCGACGACACGACCGAGCACACAGTGGCTGTGTGCCCGGCCTGGAGTAGCGAGCGCAGCGAGCTCAGCGCTGCGCTCGCCGGGCGGGGCCTCGCGCTGCCGGTCATAGTATCTGCTATGGTCGGGAGCTCGGACGCCTGGGAGGTGGTTGCCAACTTCGCCGACACAGTCATGTCGGCGAAGGAGGCTGCGGAGAGGGTGCGGGAAGAGGATGCTCTTGCCGCTCCCATCCGGCGTAGGCGGAGGGGTGGGAGAAGGCGCGCGGCTTTGGCCGCGAACCGTCTCTAACCCCGGGGTTGGCCTGCACACGTCGAGTGGCACTCACGTGTGCATTGCACAGGCCACCACGTCTGAGGATTACTTGGCACCTACCAGGGTAATCCTCCATCGGCGCAGTAGCTCAGCTACCCTGAGCCGCCCGGCGGTGTTCTGGTGAATTAGTCAGATCCCAGAACACCCCCACAGGGGCAGATCGGTGTCAAGGAGTTTTAGTGAGTATTCCCAGTGCTATAGTGATCAGGTGCTGGGCGACCCTCACACGAGCCCATGCCTCGCCAGCATGGGTAGTCCGTAAGCGGAGCTCTCCTTGAAAAAAAAAAAAAAAAAAAAGGGAACCCATCGTGAGCGATTTTTGTCGTTCAGTTGACTGGCTACCACTACAGACCAAGTTTACTCCCGTCACGTCGCTCATAGGTACTTTAAAACTTAATGAGAGGGTTATTGTAAGTGAATTTTAAAAGATAGGCATATGCTGTCCAAGATTTTTTTTTATAACTTTTTAAGAGAAACAATTTTGTAGTACACAATTATTACGTATCTTTAACTATTTATGCAGCGTCAGCAATGGAAGCTCTCAAAAGAAAGAAATAATCCCCGTTCTCGAAACATTATTCATGGCTGCTCTGCTCCTATTCGTCTTAGCGTGATGTTATATCACCATTAGCCAGCCTCAATAAATGGACTATTAAACTGTAAAATAATTTTTGAAATGCCACCAGTCGTTTCTGAGATCCTAGCACAAACAAACTCTTCAGTTTCATTATTTCGTGAGCGAACCTTAATAGATAGACAAATTAGGTTATTGTGAGCAAACCTTATAAGATAGACATAATTATGCTCTCGCGGACTTTTTTTTAGAACTTTTTAAGAGAAACAATTTTGTAATACACAATTTTTACCTAACTGTAACCATTTATGCAGCGTACGCCTCGGAAGCTCTCAGACGGTAAAAAATATTCCCCGTTTTCAAAACATTCTTGATTGCTGCTCCGCTCCTATTCGTCTTAGCGTGATGTTATATAACCTATAGCCATCCTCGATAAATGGACTATCAAACAGTAAAGAATTTTTGAAATCCAATCAGTAGTTCCTGAGATCCTAGCGTTCAAACAAACAAACAAACAAACTCTTCAGCTTCATAATATTAGTATGGATTATATGTTTGTGAAGACTTGTGTTTCAATGTTTGTTACTAAAACGCGCTCTAACGGCTGAGCTCATTTTGTTTAAATGTGGTTCGATGATAGACTTGTAACCTGGAGTAACACAAGGCTATTTTCTATCCCTTGTATCCCTTGGGACGTGTTTCATGATCGCAATAGACTTACGCGTTAATGAAATTTCTTAAATCTACACCCCCTATTTGACTGCCTTAGGGGTGAAATTTCATTAAAAATTAAATACACATAATAGAAAGAAACACTCAACTCCAAAACAAACATTTATGGATCACAAAAATATCAGTTTCGACTCGTGAATCAAACCCAGAACCTCAGATCCTTAAACATATTATATTAATACTTATTAGTGTCTACGTTTTAGCACCATAGGTCAAATGTTAATCTTTTGTTTTTCGACTTTAGTGTGGGTTTTAAAGGTAAATGTAAGAAGCTCGAATTCAATGATTTCAACAAAACATGTTTCCATAAAAGATTTTCATCCTTTGTATTATTCATTTCAAAGAAACTTGTACTCTCATTATACAATTGGACTCTTTCAAATAAAAAGAAACAATTCATTACCATAAAAATCTATTCAGGTCTAATCTTGCCTCAAATAATAATTAACAAAAAACAAGAAAAGCTTTTTCTTTACATTTAAAACAATTCGTTCTATCAAAGGAAAAATATTTTATTAACTTGTTGTTCTTAGTTTTTAAAAATGACTGCTAAAAACATCTCGAGTAATTTAGGTTGAAATTTGAGTTTTTTATTAATTAACTAAGTATTTACATAACTTCGTTCGGCTGGTTTACCCGTCTTGTCTACTTCCTAAATTTTATCACTTTCGTCCTTTCAACGCTGCAACGGCTAAACATGCCTTTCAAAGCACGGAAACTACTCGCAAATAAAAATGACACAAAGTGGTCTCCCATCCGAGTTCCAGCTTTAGCGAAAGTTACTTACTGCAGTGATCGTTAGTCGCGGGGCTCCGAAAGACGGACGAAGTAAAATTTGATACAGTTAAAGCTTATACGGAGAAAAATTGCATAGCTATGTACAAAAATGTAATTACCTTTTCCAGAATTTAGATAGCCTACGAGTCTCTGTTAAATATAAAACGGGCCAAGAGCGAGTCGGATTTACACACTGGGGTCACAACAAAACATAGGGGTGTCTTTCACGCACGCTTAAATTATGATCTCCCTGCTTCGGTTCTACCAAATGCCTATAGTATGGGGTTCTTCAAAAGAGGCCTTACAAGGTTTTTACAGGGTCGGCAGCGTGAGTAAAGCACCTCTGGTGTTGCAAACGGCCATTCCATACGCTGTTGTGACCACTAGTGGTGGGTCGTATGCATGTCTGCCATCGTGGAGGTATAAAAATTTGTAACAGATAGACAGACACACGCTTAGTGTAGTCACAGTAATACATACATACATTATAGTCAAGTCTTTACCCCGAAGGGGTAGGCAGAGGCATAATATACGCCCACATTTTACCTTATAGTTTTAATAGTAATAAGGTCCTATTTGTATCCTGTACGTACGGAACCTTAAAAGTTTCTCTTCTGATCTGAAGATCTTAAAATTTTAACAGCAAAATGTCTTTTCAAAACAAAACCTCATTTTATTAACGACGTGTTTACTGTTGGTAAAAGTTTGGTAATTTTATTTGTTTGAAAAAGTATTGCAATTTGTTTATTTTTTTATAAAAATATCTGTTATTTTGACCGAGATTCTGGGAATTAGTTGTTGTTTTTGACTTTTATATAGAAATATTTTTATTTTCGTCTACCCTGGTGGCACAGTAGTACGCCTGTTACTTAAAGATCTTGGGTTCAAGACCCAGGTCGCTACAAATATTTCTATGATCTGTTAATGTTTCAGTAGTTCAGTCGTGAAAGTATACCAAACAGATAGAGTTAGTTACTTTTGTGTTTATTATATTAGTGGCGTAGTAACTAAATGGTCTTAGATTTGTGGGAATAGCTGCAATATTTACTCGGAGTATTGCCACATTATCTACTTACATCTTGACTGGCCTCGTAAGTCTCGCAAGTTACTCCCGACGATTCGGTCTTTATAGCCAAGAGTCTGGTAAGACCATGGGTTGCTGGAGGGGACTGGCCTTGTGGTCTAGTGGTCAGTGTGCCTGACTACGAAATCGGAGGTCGTGGAATTGATTCCCATCCAGGACAAATCTCTTTGTGTGATCAGCACATTGATATGTTCTGTATCTCGGTGACATCAGTCGTCTAGATCCTATAGCACAAGCATATACTCGTATTGGCTTAATTTGGGCTAGATGATGTTGTGTGAGAATGTCCACAAATGTTTATTTCTTTAAATGAGCACTTTGTGCTGAGTGTCATATTAATAATATGCATAAATCGGAAAATTTGTGCGCATGTTTGAATGTTTCTTTTTGAATCACTCTCTAACTTCTGAACGAATTTTGCTGTAAATCGAAATTTGGTACAGAGAGATTTTTATCTAGGATAACACATATACAACTGCTATGCCTGGAATATATTGCCCCGGCATGTGGGAACGGATACTGATTTTTAAACGTGCGAAGTCCTGGGCAATAGCTAGTCTATATTAATATTATTTAGAGGAAAGATTTGATTGTTTGTTTGCTTACATTGAATAGGCTGAACTGCGCAACCGATTTGAAAACTTCTTTCACTATTGGGAAGCTACACTATCCCCGGGTGACATAGACTATATTTTATTCCCATATTCCCACGGGAACCGAAAATACGCGGGTCAATTGTGTGACATCGACTAGTACTAAACCTTACATTTCTCCATCCACAGGTACATCGCCCCATTTCTCCTCGCCACCACAACGATAGCCAACACCCTTATCGTAGTGGTGTTATCCCGTCGCCACATGCGGACCCCTACGAACGTGGTTCTGATGGCGATGGCACTCTGTGATATGTTTACGATGCTGTTTCCTGCACCCTGGCTGTTTTATATGTACACCTTTGGGAACCATTATAAACCACTGAGTCCTGTTAGAGCGTGTCAAGCTTGGAATTATATGAATGAGGTGAGTGGTTTGTGTTTTTTCTTTGGTAATTTTTATTTTCAAGCCAAGTCAGTCTTAGCCTTCTGCCAAGCCAAGGCCTTAGCAAAGAGGAAGAAATCTTAGAATAATAATAAAGGAAGGGAAGGGAGGGAGAGGAACCCGCCTCACACCCTCGATTCGTCAATCCTAAGTTACAACAGTTAAGAATAACCACAACTTATTGTATGGAAGGAATGACGAACCGAACTACTCAGGTAAGTGATTTTGGATGTTGGATAGGAAAATTACCCGTACCCTCCAGATTGTTAATAATGAGCACTACTCCGCTTAACAACGTGATTAATCAGTCGACACGTGTTTCGCCAACACACCAAAGATAATATAATAGTGTTACATACAGATCGGCAATCGGCAACTCCCTGTCGCGTCAGTAGAGTTGACGTGCTTGTTGACGGACAATTTGCTTACATTTATTGATCACACGCACACATTCAAGCTGGAGTTTCCGCCCTGTAAACACACGAAGCATCTTCAGGACTGCATGGCAGCAAATGAAGAAATCTTCTCCTTTATCAAACTGTCTCATTTATGGAACAGAAATGAAACTGAAATGAACATGAAATAATCAAGACTTTCATCCAGCTGTGAAACTGTGATAGATTAACGGATATAGAGAGAACCTGATTTACATAACTATCTCTTATGTCCCGCTTTTATAAAAACAAATATAGTAATTTATATCTGCAGCATTTTGCTACAGCAGCATACCGTAAGACATTATACTGTGAAAGTAATTAAAATAATACTACATCAGACAAGTGCCTAATCAATTTTACAGCAAAATGCTGCTGAACTTAATCTGCTAACCAGTTTTTTTTTCATTTGCTAGCAGTGAAACCGTTTTAGATTCATGGATACTCAAAATATTATACCGTTCATATTCATTAAACTCAAAACTACTCAAGAATGTTACTTTTACGCTAGGAAAGTCTTATGGACATCTTCGGCTAAAACCACACAGTGCACTTTCAAAACTATCCTAACAAAATCTGTTTCGTAGCATCAAGGGTACTACGGTGTAGCAGCTGCTACATCAGCTACGTTGATGTAGCACTTGGTTCAAATACGCAATTATTTTGTGTCTCTTAAATTTCGCTTAAAATATTACTAGTAGATACCCGTGATAATCATTAAGCCTTCATCTAGAATCACTGACTGATAGGCTTTGGAATTCAGGAAAATATATAACCAAAAAGCTGCTATTATTAACCATAAATTATAATGCTACAGCAGATGGGTACTACACAGCTTAAATTAAATTTCATTTTACTCAAATATAACACGCAAGTACTCAATAATGAAATTCAGTAAAGCTACTTTTTAACTAAATGCGCATAAGGAGGGTAATGATTTTACGCGATAATGACTTCTACGCGGACGAAACCGCGGGGAACAGCTATTAATTGTATAGATTCATAAGTAGCAAAATTCTATCATTGTTCACCTTTTTCTTATTTTGTGCGGAAATCCTCATGAATCCCGGGTGACGTACCCGAGCCTCGAGTAGGTACCCAGGGCAATGTCTACCCCTTCTGAGCAATTTTGTACAAAACATGTAAATTAAAAACATTTAAAGTTATAGAAGAAATCATTTCAACAACACTTAATTTGCTTGTTTGTCCCATCGATAATAAAGTCTGTGTCCAACTTCTCAATTAGTTTCTCGATCATACTTCAATAAACTTGAAATTGCCATTGTGAAAATAAACAAGCTATATCAAGGAAAACCTTTTGAGAAAGCAAACTTGTTATATCTTTAGCGGCGTTCGCTACTCAACAGTCAGACAATTTTATAAAACCGGTCAAGTGCGAGACGAAATTGCGGTGGGTTCCGTACCAAAGAAACGACGAAAAGATTTGGTTTGTTGCATGAGAGTAATTCTTTTTATTTACGTGTGGAAATCCTACATGTGTGCTATGCGGAAGTCCTACGGACTAAACCCACACTTTGCATACAAATGTCTTCAACCTGAAGTGACAGATATGGTCCAAGATCCCAGAGCCCCCAGACGTCACTCATTTTCTGATGGACAAAATATATACGAGTGATTAGTGGTAGGGTGTACTATGATCATTTGACTAGTTGCTACTTTGGCCAGATGGCCAATTTTCAGGTAGCAATTAATCAAGGTACATAAAAACACTGCTCACCTCACTTAAATTCTGATAGCTGATTTTAACATATATTTTACACAATATCGTTAAAAATCAGTATTCATTACTCCCAGACACATGCGTTCGGCGGTTTTACCTTACAGACGCTTCAAAGCTCTGAAAAAAATTTATTAAGGTCACTTATTTTCTGATGCTTGATTTTTATATATGTTATTCAGACAACTATTTTAAAACGTTTTGCAAACGGACAGACCGATCCAAGGGGCCAAACATTCCCCAGACCCAATTTTAATGTCGCTGAGAGTATGGGCGCGGGCATTATCCGTGCGTATTATGCGTGTATGTAGCATGTCTAATCGAAGTCAGAATTAATATTGAAATGTAAATAAAAATGCATAAGTACCTATTAGTAATTAACGCCTGTCATTTTAAAATTAACATTTTTGTATTTGTTTTATTTAATAGAGAATTAAGTTTTAAAGGTAATAATTTGAAAATCACGCAAATAATCAAAGATTAACTTTGAGAAAAGTGCTCGTCTGACCGCAATCCATACTAATATTATAAAGCTGAAGAGTTTGTTTGTTTGTTTGTTTGAACGCTAGGATCTCAGGAACTACTAGTTCGATTTCAAAACTTCTTTTACAGTTTGATAGTCCATTTATTGAGGATGGCTATAGGCTATATAATATCACGCTAAGATGAATAGGAGCGGAGCAGCAATGAAGAATGTTTCGGAAACGGGGAATTATTTTTACCGTCTGAGAGCTTCCGAGGCGTACGCTGCCTAAATGGTTAAAGTTACGTAAAAATTGTTTATTACAAAATTGTTTCTCTTAAAAATTTCTATAAAAAAGTCAGCAACAGCATATGTCTATCTTTTAAGGTTCGCTCACAATAAAATTATTTGTCTTTCTTTTAAGGTTAGCTTACAATATTATCAAACTGAAGAGTTAGTTTGTGAAGAGTTAGTCCATTTATTGAGGATGGCTAATGGCTATATAACATCACGCTAAGACAAATAGGAGCGGAGCAGCCATGAATAATGTTTTAAGAACGGGAAAAATGTATTTCTTTTGTGAGGTTTCATAGCGTACAAATTAGTAAAGCAAAAAAATTAGTAAATTTACGTAAAAATTCCTCTTAAAAATCGACAAAAAAAAGTCCTGAACAGCAAATGCCCATCTTTTAAGGTTCACTTACAATAACCTTCACAATAATTTTTAAAATATGAGCGACGCAACTCGACTACGCGTCGGAAGTAAACGTTTTCTGCAGCAGTAGCCAATCAACTGAAAGATAATACCGGCCAAGTGCGAGTCGGACTCGCACACGATGAGTTCCGTACCAAAAAACGGACAAAAATAATTGTGACGGGAAACATTATATCACTTCAACAAAGTTGTGTGGGTCAACTCTAAATGAATATAAGCGACGCGACGGGAAAAATTATATCACTTTTTACACACATTATTAAAACCTACCACAACCCTCTATTAAATATACCTAAGACACGCGACGAGAGTAAATGCGACGGGATTATATTAGGTACATACTTAAAATATTAATACTATACCACTCTCTTTGTCACTCTCATTTGACGCAAACGAAGTTGCGCGGGTCAGCTAGTAATTATAGAATTATGCCTTACAAACTGTTTTATGATTTTTTTTTAATCGAATTAATTTTAATTTTTTAAAGTAAATATCAAGAGGTTTACAAAGTATTAATAATTTAATTAAATAACAGCAACCTTTTCAAATAATTATTTATTGGTAACGAACCTTAGCCCGAGGAAAACACTGATGAATAAGATGACGATTTAGATATTCGATATCAAGATTGACTCGATGATGAATAACCTGACTTCAACGACGATGACAATGAAGATCAGAAAAAATATTTGTCCGATTTTTTGAAGTTTTTTAAGGTTCGTTACCAATAAATAATTATTTGAAAAGGTTGCTGTTATTTAATTAAATTATTAATACTTTGTAAACCTCTTGATATTTACTTTAAAAAAATAAAATTAATTCGATTAAAAAAAAATCATGAAACAGTTTGTAAGGCACAATTCTATAATTATTGCGGTCAGACGAGCACTTTTCTCAAAGTTAATCTTTGATTATTTACGTGATTTTCAAATTATTACCTTTAAAACTTAATTCTCTATTAAATAAAACAAATACAAAAATGTTAATTTTAAAATGACAGGCGTTAATTACTAAAAGGTACTTATGCATTTTTATTTACATTTCAATATTAATTACGACTTCGATTAGACATGCTACATACGCATAATACGCACGGATAATGCCCGCGCCCATACTCTCAGCGACATTAAAATTGGGTCTGGGGAATGTTTGGCCCCTTGGATCGGTCTGTCCGTTTGCAAAACGTTTTAAAATAGTTGTCTGAATAACATATATAAAAATCAAGCATCAGAAAATAAGTGACCTTAATAATTTTTTTTTCAGAGCTTTGAAGCGTCTGTAAGGTAAAACCGCCGAACGCATGTGTCTGGGAGTAATGAATACTGATTTTTAACGATATTGTGTAAAATATATGTTAAAATCAGCTATCAGAATTTAAGTGAGGTGAGCAGTGTTTTTATGTACCTTGATTAATTGCTACCTGAAAATTGGCCATCTGGCCAAAGTAGCAACTAGTCAAATGATCATAGTACACCCTACCACTAATCACTCGTATATATTTTGTCCATCAGAAAATGAGTGACGTCTGGGGGCTCTGGGATCTTCCTCTAATAAGCCCTCAGAAGGATGTCTAAGTAATGGAAGCCACCTTTAAATATTTTTCTTTTCTGTTTTTAGTATTTTTATTCGCGTCTACCAAAATATATCTTGTAAAAATCTCAACTAAGTATTTAGCTATCACGGTTCAGAAGATACAGCCTAGTGACAAACAGAAAGACAGATGGACAACGGAGTCTTAGTAATAGGGTCCCGTTACTGCCCTTTGAACACGGAACCCTAAAAAGAAATAAACATTTTGTATAAGCGAGCTTGGCATCGCTTGAATCCTGTCTGAAGACAATTTTCAGAGTGAATTTATTCTTTGTTATCTGAGATGAGTGGATGTCAACTGCGTGTAATTTATTTTTCCAAAAAAATACGGATAATAGGAAGGGTATGAGTCTATATTTTAGTGCTAGCTGTTGCCTGCGACTGCGTACGCTGCATTTTATATGTGATTCTTTAGATCGAAATAACTTTTTTATTTATGAATCGAATGAGATGAAACAGACATTATATGTTAAGTGGAGTAAACCACAACGTAATAAAGAAAACTGCATTTCAATCGGTTAAGCGGTTGCTTGCACAAACGTACAAACAAAAAAACAGTTACAATTTTATTATATGTATTGATAATGATATTGATAATAATTGATATTGATGTATTTTTACTCAATAAATTGCGGAAGATACATGTTTTTCATTTCTTTAACACAAAGAAAAAAAAAAATCCTAATTTTGAAAGTACACATTTTTGGATCTTAAAAATATTTTGTTCTTACCTAAAATTCAACCCCTGCACACTGATACCTTTTTTTTCCATACATACATACATTATAGTCACGCCTTTATCCCCGAAGGGGTACGCGGAGGCGTAGTATACGCCCACATTTCACCTTACAGCTTTATGTCCCACGTAATAGGTGGTGAGCCTATTGCCGTGTTGAAATGGACAGGAGCAGGTCGTGACGACACGCAGTTGAAATTTTTCAAGCCGCCCATAAGGCCTTTAACATGGCTTGACGATTATCATTTTTCTGACAACCGAATATCATTTCGAGTTTACCTTCTCCACGCAATGGATCGTTTTGCGAAAGTGTTCCCTTAGTCGCCTCTTACGACTCCCTCGGGATGAATTGTAATTTTTATCCCTTTTTTTCGTGTGGAAATCCCTCATAGATCCTATGCCCGACTCTTACCGACTAAAACCACACCGTCCTACCACCGCCTATAGTTGGGATCCCCGGGTAAGTCCTTGAAAAGACCCCAGCGCTCCCGACACAAACTTTACCCCCTTTTGCGGCCTCTTCCTAGGGTTTGAGTGTCAGCCCAATTCTGTTCACTTATGTATTTTAATCCTAAGATTAACTTCGCCGCCTTCTTTCCTCCACCGCCGCTGGTCTTCACGCTCGCCTGCTGAGCTTTAAGGACCTTGACGATCTTCTGTTCCTGAATAAGGAATGCTCTTATTGGCAATGCGTTGCTTTACGCATTTGTGACAGTGAACTCCACCATACACACTCCCACCCCCACCCCACTGCCTCTTTCTCGAGCATAACTTGCTCGCAAAACGGCTTTCCACTTTCTTAAGCTAGAAACCTTAGCCCACACCGTAGTCTCCAGCGTAAGAATATCCACGCCCAAGCCCGCAACTATGTCTTGCCACTGCTGCGCCCATGCTGAGCAATTTGTCAGTGTACACAGCGTCTTGTCCTCGCTGCAGGAACCGCTCTATTTCACCCCTACACACCGATACTCTGGTACATGTATGAAATCGAAGCGATTTCCATTTCATACATTATTTATTGATTAGATCTAACCTAATTAGCTAAGCATATAAAAGAAATACACTATACTCCAAACAAACAATACCATATCTTTTATATTTCATGAGCTTTCATCCACAAATTGCGGGTCGTATCATCTCTCAATTGTTCTCAATACCCGGTTTCTGTTACACTCCAGTAACCTATCTACATTGTACGGATACAATGGTATCATCTGAAATCCACCACACAAAGGCTTTCTATATTCGAATCAATAGCCGGGTATTGTACGGTTCCGAACCCGGATATCCGGACTCGTTCTTTTTTAAATTATGTGCCCATCTGCGGAACATAATTGGGATAATATTTTATGAGATGTTTTTGCTGTGAACTTTAGGTAATATGAAATAATAATATGTTATAAATATACTATATACTCATAATCATATTATTTACTATATAATCATGTACGAATAAACGAATTTATGATTAATATCGTTTAAAAAAAAAAAATATTCTCATAAATTTTAAAAATGGAAATAAATATTTATAATTAAGTTATCCGCCTCTCGCTGAACCAAGGTTCCCCACTACCACCCCTGTTGTTCTAAGGTGTTAAATTTTAGACAAACTATTATAAACTGTTTCAGTAGAATTTCGCAAACAAAATCTACCAAGTGCAAGACGAATTCGCGCACGAAGGTTTCTGTCTGCTTTAGGTATTTGTTAGAGATATTTTTGAAAACCATTTAGTCTGCTCAATCAAAAATAAAATGTAAAAAAAAATTGGTTAATTTAGTATAGCGACATTAGAAATATTATCATTTGTGAAAAATTGAACCGTCTTAATATCACGGTTCATGAGATGACCTGGTAATAGTCAAACAGACGGACAGAGTATTCCCAGTAGCAAAGCCCCGTTTTAACCCTTAGGGAATGAAACAGACGAAGCTGAGGGTCCAAGCTAGTTTTATTATAAGCCATCCGTCTAGTAAATAATTTTTTTACTATAGTTATGAGGTTATCTCAATAAATCAAAACAAATTGAAAATTTTATAATTTATTCACAGAGAAAATTGAACTTTATAAGATAATGTTCGTAACTTTCGCGTCGAAAATGTGATAATTAATGAACGTTTTTTTTCTTTGATCTTTCTCTTTGAGTTTATTTAAGTTACTGTTATTTTTAAATTTGGGCCTAAAGTTTGTGTAAAAGTAAATATCGTTGAAATACGGTAATGGGAAATATTTATAAACAAAAGGGTAGACGAAAATAACCTTTACTCATTAGCGGTAAAAATATTCAGATAGATAAGTTTTTCCATTATTGATACTGTTGACTGTTGACACTTGATGGAACTTGCAACACATATTAAAAAACTTCATTTTTACTGTTCCACAACATTTATTATTGTAATACCTAACCAGTTTCGCCTTTCGGCATTCTCAAAGGCTATTTACTTATTTAGATCATAGTTACACTTCAACCACATAAATAAGTAAATTGCCTTTGAGAATGCCGAAAGGCGAAACCGGTTAGGTATTACAATGATAAATGTTGTGGAACAGTACAAGTGAAGTTTTTCAATATAAGTTTTTACGTAGTCTTTCCTTAGACATCCTTCCGAGGGCTTACCCGGGGCTGCCGGCCTTAGTCAGTGGTAGGGAACTGTGTGGTTTTAGCCGGTAAAAGTCTGGCATAGCATCCGTGAAGGATTTTCACATAAAAAAATTGGTGAGCTCTTTTATGTTCAAATGAGGCTTATGTCCTTCCCTTGGACTCAAATTATCTCTATACCAAATTACATCACAATCGGTTCTGTACAAACAAACAAACAAAGAAACAATCAAATCTTTCCTCTGTATAATAATTACCTACTATAGATGACATTTCTCTTTTTAACAAATCAGATAAAAGCTAGTGGAAAATCGAACCTTTCGAATATTCTCATAGTATATATGCCAGAAACATCCATTATAGTCCCTAAGTACCACTTTAATATTCCGAACCAGGCCTCTGAAAAGCCCAAATCAGATCTTGATTAAAAAATTTTTGCATACCAAAATATCACTTTGTGGAGGAAGACTTTGAATTTTAAAATGAATACACGGTATTATTTTTATGAAAAAGGGTTTTTGTATATATTAAGCTTAAGAAATGAGATTGAATTAAATTTCACTAATGCGGAGCCTGGAGCAAAAGAAATAATATAAGTAGGTATTTTTATCAGTTTTTAGGGCTCCTTAGCCAAAGAGTAAAAGCGGGACCCTTACCAATTATATTATCTTTGCTATTACTAACCCCCAGTTTCCGAAAGGCTGATCAACGCTAAAATTAACTAATCGGCTGTTAAAGGCGGATCCTCACAGAAGGTCCACAATGGATCGCCAATTTCTGCGATCCACGAACAAAACTTTTCTTGCGATCCCGCCGCGTTGCACCGACACGCTCCAACCGATCCACACTGATCCGTCGAGTATAGTACAGTTGAACTTTCGGTCGCTATGGAGTCACATGTGCAGCAACAACGTCGAATCGCTGTGGTAGCAACAACCTACATTCTTGCCGCGAGCGATCCTTCAATTGTCGGTTTTTGTTACTAGTACACAGGTGCCTCGGTCGATCGGCGCGCTCGGTGTAGACGTTTGTGACTGGAGCGCGCGATCACACATTATGGAAAAAAATTAATGTCGTCGACTAATAACTATCCATTTACAAGGAACATAAATGCTTCGTAAATAATTAAGAAGAATGTAGGTTGTTGCTACCACAGCGATTCGACGTCGTTGCTGCAAATGTGACTCCATAGCGACCGAAAGTTCAACTGTAGGGGAGACCGGGGCTGGTTGACTATAGGGGTAGGTAGACTAACTAGCAATAACTCGGCCAAAGCAATGGCTTTGAGCCAACCGATGACACCCGAGAGTCCGTTACCTCTTCCCGCTCAGTCACCGGGAGCGCGGCGTCGCCCATGCACATCGTTTGAGTGAAGGAAATTAAAGTTCAAAAATAACGTACTTAAGTAATTATTTGGCTTAACTTTAGATTGTCCTCCCACGAGTTCGGGGTTCATATTTTTTTTACACAAAGCTAATATTATTAGAAGCCTCCACACGAAGTTTTAACTTGCGGAGATTAATGGTTAACGAGAAAAAAAATAATGAAAATCATAAAAAATTGTCACTTTTGACCACAGAATACCTACACTCATAATGCTTTTGACATTCGGCTCGTCATTAAACGTTTCGTTTTACATAAGGTTTACGCACTAAAATGTTTAACTTCATTTAATAATGAAATAAATAGGTATATTCAGCGACTACGTAAAATTTTATGCATATTTTATTATAATACATATATTTCGTTGACATAAATGAATGCTATTACTTATATTATGTATTCTGACAATAATTTACCGACTATTGCCGCTATGTAAAACTAAACGTAAAACGCCGTCGACACGCTGTCACTGTCAACGTTTCGTTTTACATAAGGTTTACGGATTATTCAACTACTGTTGGTTAGGTTAGGTTGGAACTGTGACCATTGACGCGCGACGGCGAGCGAGCGAAGCAAACGTGCCGCGGCAGCGGCCGCCGAGCGCCAGAGGTGTCCTTTATAATATTATTATAACAATTTCAGACCAAGAAAATGCGAAAGTTAGGTTATAATATAAAAAAAATCGTAACTCAAAAAGGGGGGGCGTCCGCAACTTTTCCTTCAAGGGGGGGGTTCTACACCCCCTCCCCCCTCCCCCCCCACCACCTCCCAGCCCTTAAATCGTGGGAGGACAATCCGAAGTCCTACCAATTATTTTCATCCTAATGTTTTTTGTAATAATGCCTATTTATTCATGGTTACTCATTGTCAAAGAATTTATAATGGATGTTTGATTCATGTTCTTTCTTTTATGTATGATGCTATTTGATTTCTTAGCAGTTTTGTGGGTTTGTCATGTGATTGAAAATAAAAATGTGGTTGGGGGCTAGTAGACTAATGTATAACGGGGCTGGATGACCAATAATCATACATAAAAGAAAGACCATGAATCAAACATCCATTATGAATTCTTTGACAATCAGTAACCATGAATAAGTAGGCATTATTACAAAAACATTACAATGAAAATAATTACTTACATACGTTATTTCTCAACTTTAAATTCGTTCACTCCAACGATGTGCGTGCGCGACGCCGTGCTCTCGGTGATTTATTGTATGTGTTTTATTATCAATAAAAATTAATAAAAGTAGTAATTTACGTATGTTGCTCTTAATCATATTTCCTCGTAGATTTTGCCCTTACAAGTCCATAGGTCAACTTACCCCAGGCGAATAGTCAACCTACCCCAAGCATGGGGTAGGTTGACCAGTTTTTCCTATTGTATAAGATCTAGCCTGTACTCTATATTGTAATGAATTAAGTGCTTTTTGCTATTTTTCTCCAAAGCCTAATAGTTAACCTATGAAATAAACCTGTTTTTGAATTAATATTTTATAAAGAAATAAAAATATAAGCCTTTAAGCTGAAACCTAGTCAACCAGCCCCGGTCTCCCCTACTATACTTAGGCGGATCAGTGTGGATCGGTTGGAGCGTGTCGGTGCAACGCGGCGGGATCGCAAGAAAAGTTTTGTTCGTGAATCGCAGGAATTGGCGATCCATTTTCGATCTTCTGTGAGGATCCGCCTTTAACAGCTGATTAGTTAATTTTAGTGTTGATCAGCCTTTCGGAAACTGGGGGTTAGACTCGCTGTTCGTTTGTCTTAAAAACAATACTAAAATCAGAATAAACGGAGGCTCCGAAAAACAACGTATTTTTTGCCATTCATTTGTACGGAACCCTGCGTGGGCGAGTCCGACCTGCACTTGTGCGGGCCTTTAATTCCCATAGCTTAATTTTATTATTTTTACTAGCGGACGTCACGCGGTTTCACCCGCGTAGTTCCCGTTACCGTGGGAATACGGGAATAAAATATAGCCTATGTTCACGGCGAGAAGTGTAGCTTCAGAACAGTGAAATAATTTTTCAAATCGGTCTAGTAGTTCCGGAGCCTATTCGTTACAAACAAACAAACAAAAAAAACAAAAAAAGCAAAAAAACAAATCTTTCCTCTTTAAAATATTAGTTTATTTTCACCTTTTTAAGATTTGTTCCACGCAATGGGTGGTGAGCCGTATTGCCGCGTGGAAATGGACAGGCGCAGGTTGTGATTGCCTACTGTTGAAATTTTTCAAGCCGCCCATTAAGCCTTCAATTTGGCCACTCGTCCATGACCGGTCTGACGGCCGCGATTGTGGCGAATCCCCCCATACTTTACTGTACTTACGCTGCGAGCGATATCAACCACTTTCTGTCATTGATGAATAACATCGTTTCATATTTAATCCCCAAGACTTAGTTAATATTAGTTGTAGACATCTAGATTTATATTAATAAATTCCCTGACTTGAATACTGAAATTAGGACTTCATTTTTAGGGTTATATGTTGTGTGAGAATGTCCAACAATATTTGTTTATTTTTATTTATTTATTTTATTTATATGCCTAAAGGGTAAATAAAAAACCTTATTTGTGAGATTTCGCCGTCCGTACGTCTGTCTGTCTCTCCGTCACGAGGCTGATTCTCAGAAACTGTGATAGCTAGAGAGGTGAAATACCTATTCACAGATTATGTATTTCTGTTGCCCCTATAACAGTATAAACTAAATAACAAAAAAAATATAAAAATAAAGGGGAACTCCCATACAATAAAGTAATTTTTATGTTTTATTTCAGAAACCGTGATAGCTAGAAAAATCAAATTTTCACAGACAATGTACTTATATTCCCGCTGTATTAAAAATACTAAACCTTCAATAAAAATTCAAGGGGATCTCCCATATATAACAATCGTGGTTCTTGCTGTTTTTTCGTACTGAACCATTCATCTGCGAGTTTGACTCGCACTTGCCCAGTTTTATACATATTTGCACAGCCAAGACGCCACAATGAAGTATGAGCTAAATAAACTAGTATATATGAAAGAGGTTATACATGGTGAAGGCTATTTCCCGTCGGCGGCGGCGAGGCGGACTTGTCTAAAGGAAATTGCACACTTAGTTTTTGTTACGGTCGGCGGCTCACGTTTGGATAGTGACGTTTTAACATTTATGTAGTTTTGGTAATTTCCTCTCGTAGTTTTATGTTTTTGAAAAGTAGTTTCATAGTCATTATTATTTATGTTTTTAATTTTTGAGTAGAAATGATCATGGAATCCATGTAGGACTTCTACTGACTAACAGTGGGCGCAGCCTGGGCGACAGTTGCGACGACATGTCGCGGCAACTTGTCGTCGTGTCGCCGCGACTCCCCTTGCTTGTCGCTTAGTCGCGGCGATATGTTGCGCAGTGTGCGAAGCTTAGAACAAAATGTATGTAATTTGGTGCCCTCAACTTGTCGCCGCGACAAGACGGTCAGTGTGCGCCTACTGTAAAACACAGTACCTTGCCATCAGTGTAAGGTCAGGAGTTCCCGGTAAGCCCTGGGAAGGATAACCCCAGGGTCCCGTCACAGACTTTGTCCACCATCGTGGACTCTCCCCTATGGGTTTGGGTTCTGTCCCACTTTTGGGGGGGGGTTGGTATATTCTGGCTGCTTTGCGGGGAGGGGACGGTACTATCTCATTTCTAGAGAACGAAAACTCGAAATGAAACCAGGTTGTCAGTAAAATGAAAATCGTTACGCCATATTGAAAGCCTTAAAATGTGGTGAAATGTGGGCGTATACTACTGTGCCCCATGGACACATATTCATATTCCCATAGCATGGGACACACCACACCGTTTTGACCTGCTTCTGTAAAAACGGCGAGCAGCCAACCCACCATTCTCAGGCATTCGGTCATGGAGACCGGTACTCTTTTAATAATATGTTACTGGATCACAACCTCGTGGAATTTTGTCCCGTTCCCACTTACCATTGAAAGTATTCCCGGGGTAATTAGTAGTAGTCGACCCACAGTAGAAAATTCCAACTGTGGGTCGTCACAATCTGTGCCCGGGTCGGCAGCGCGTGTGTAGCGCCTCTGGTGTTGCAAACGTCTATAGGCTACGGTAACCAACCTTCCGGTGGGCTGTAAGCTTAATACTATCTACCTATGTAAAAAAATTCAGTCAGTTCCATTTAGCCACCAGACATCCACACACACAAACTTCCACATTTATACTGCTCGTTCGCTCGAACTTTGCCGCTCGGCTCCATACTAAAGTCGAATTTTTAATTAGACGAAGTAAATTGACAGCAACGAATGTCAATTCAATTCAATTCTTTCAATGGCCTTCTGTGCTCTTAGCATCAACTCGCCAATGTCCCGTATCTAGAGCTAACAGCGAAGGAGGTTTTAGTGTCTCGGGATTTGATCAGTAGACTTAAGTGCGACGTCAATTCCGGCAGAATCTAAACACAAGGACAACACAATTATTGGTTAGTATAGACTACAAATATACTTATATGGTATAGACTACATAATACCTATATTCTATTTTAAACAATTAAGTATTTAGGATATAGAATTCTACAGTTTTAGATTATTTATTAGTATGTAATTGGTAAGGATTTTTATAAAGGGAGTATAAACTAAGGATAGGAGACATTTGAAAGAGGTAGGGCGGGGGATATTTGTGGGAAGGACATCATATAGTGAGAATCTTTGGTGAGGGCAACAGAAGAAAATATGTTCTGCATCACCCTCCTCCAAACCGCACTCGCAGAGCGAGTGATCCCTTATCCTAATCTTTGCCAGATGAACATGTGTACAGGCATGGCCTAAACGGAGAAGACAAACAATCGATACCGCTCGCTTGTCAACACATCGATGTTTAAACAACCAGGGCTTAGTAGGGACTACTACTTGAATATCACAGTAATGCTTACCCTTGATTTTTGTTGATCTTTACCAATCCACTTGCCAAGCCCGTGTCAGACTGTCCCTAATTACCTGAGTCAAGTCGTGTCTAAATACTTGGTAGTGTTCGAGTGAGCCAGTTCCAGTGGCATTTTTGGCCCAAGAGTCGGCCGTCTCATTTCCCGCTATATTGGAGTGGCCCGGGATCCACGCCAATATAAGTTCTAAGTTAAGTCGCTGGCACTGGAATAGCGCCTCTCGGATCCTATAAATGATGGGGAATCTGGACTTGGAACGGAAGGGGTGAGAGAGTATGGCTTGAAGACAGCTTTTGGAATCAGACAGGATGATGGAGCAACGAATGTCACTTCTTCATACAATGTTGCGTATTTTCTATGACGAAGTGACATTAGCTACTGTCAATTTACTTCGTCTAATTAACAATTCGGGTATACGCCTCTACGCCAGCGGCAAAGTTAGAGCGAACGGGAAGTAATAATAATAAGAAGAAGTTAGATTTAAAATAAGCGATGGTTATCACTTGTCTAGATCCCATAGCAAGCTTATATATAGCTTTATTTGAGAGACTTCATGTGTAAAAGAATTTTCGAAAATATTATTATTTGATCTTATTGCGCCATGTGTAACATTAATATAAATAGATGGATCTGTTTGAACACATAATGCGAACAACGTATTAAAGGCAAATATGCCGAGTAATATGATGTATAGGTGCTTGACACAAATCTTCATGAGCCCTCCGCCTTATTCACATTATACCTGTATACGCTTTGAGTACAAAGTGCTTGAAAACTGAGCCTTAAATGTTATTTGTTTGATCTAAACGAATTGTGTTACGAAATGAAATTTAACGGTTGCTTAATAAAATAAAATCTTCTGTATAAAGGCAGGAATTTACGTCTGATTACCGATTTACCGTAGCCTGATGGCGATTGTAACACTTAAAAAGTTAATTTTATTTATTAAGGGAATATCTAAAAACCGTACATTTTAATTAAATTATGAATTCAGCCAACTGCGACTCGGCCTTGCGCACGCAGAGTTCCGTTCCAAAAACGACATAAAATCACGTTTGTGGGAGCCTCCTTAAATGTCTATATTGTTTTAATTTAATTATTTGTATTTCATAAAACTACACAGCTTGACATTGTGTGAGTATTTTAAGCGTCTACTTGTTGCCCTTATATAATACTAGCTGATGCGCGCGGCTTCGCCCGCGTGTAATTTGGTTCCCGTTCCCGTTTCCCGTGGGAACATTTTCCCGGAATAAAAAGTAGCTTATGTGTTATTCCGGACTATACTCTATCCCTGTACCAAATTTCAGCCAGATCCATTCAGCCGTTAGAGCGTGATTGAGTAACAAACATCCAAACATCTAAACATCCAAACATCTTCACAAACTTTCACATTTATAATATTAGCAGGATTAGTAGGAAGTAGGAAGTAGGATAATGAAATGAAATGCCAAAAAATCACGTTTGCTTTATGGGAGCCCCTCTTTAATATTATTATTTGTTTGGTTTTAGTTTTATCTTGTTTTTATAGCACAGGGCGGAAACTAATATACACGTAATGTGAATGCTTGAATCAAGCTTGAATGTGCGTGTGAGTATACTAGGGACACTAGCTATGGAAACAAAATAATAAGGAACAGAACGCAATGTCATTTATGTAGGTACTTTTTTTTCAAATCTGCCCTCGGCTAAGCACAAATTAAACCAAAGCAATAGCACAAAGTACGGAGGTAGTAATACGTTATGCAACGCAGTGACACTGTCACGGCAATAGACACATCAACTTTGGTGGGGGGATGGGGAAGCTTACTCAGTGGGAGGCAGGGAGTTGCCGATCTGTATGTAATACTATTATATTATCTTCGGTTATAGCTGCAACAGAAATATTACATCCAAAAAAAATTTCAACTCTCTAGCTATTACCGTCCATGAGATACGCAGCTTTATGGCCCCGCTCCAGCGCTTCCTTGCGCCATTTAAACTGTGACGCAAGGGCCCTCGGTTCAAGGTCCCACGGAGGGGTCCTGACTAGGAGACATGCCGCCTCATCTTTTTTCATACTCTGAGTAATTTTCTTAGCTCTAAATTGATTCTGATTTCTCCACAAATTAGTAAGAAAGGTAATAGGTATTATTCTATTTTCTCTTTCATCTTATATCGATTTGTTGTTAATAATAATTACAACCAGGTTAAGCTTGTAAAGACTTTGAATTCCAAACTACAATCACAAAAAGCTCCTGACAGAAGCTTTCAGCTTAATTGGAGCGACGAATCCTTGTAACCCTCTGGGCAATGTGCCTTGTACTTTGTGAAAATAATAAGCAAGCTGTTTGTAGTTTCTTTGAAAGTTATACGTTACATAAACTAAGATACTCTAGAAATATTTTTGGATTTTTACCTGTCTCTTAATTTTTCCACCTTTTTTTTATTAATCTAAGTCGTCTATAGTTTCTTCATATATTTGACTAGAAAATAATGTAAATGAAGCACAGTAAAGCTCGTGAATAAAGTACAACAATGTATTACAATATTTTTTCCTTTTCTTTTTAGGGTTCCGTAGCCAAATGGCAAAAACGGAACCCTTATAGATTTGTCATGTCTGTCTGTCTGTCCGTCCGTATGTCACAGCCACTTTTCTCCGAAAGTATAAGGCATATGCTGTTGAAACTTGGTAAGTAGATGTATTCCGTAAACCGCATCAAGATTTTTATAAAAAACTAGAAAAAATGCAGTTAATTTTGGGGGTCCCCATACTAAGAACTGAAACTCTAAATTTTTTTTTAATCAAACTCACACGTGTGTAGTATCTATAGATAGGTCTTTATAATGCTATTGAGGTTCCTCACATATTTTTTTTCTTAAGAGAATGGTTTGCGCAGAAGAGAATTTATGAGTGTGTCGTTGCTTCGTTATGACAGAATCATTATCGTCATACACCAAGTTAGCACTTCGGGGTCTAGTGAAATGTAGGTAAATACTAGGCCTACTTTGAAACTTTGTAAAGGAGACGTAACTTATTCTGAATGTATTAGAAAAAAAACCATTCAAATTCAGCATCAACGATTTTTGTTTCGACCCAAGATTTCTGTAGATGCCGTTGCCTACACTATTATTGCACCACGACTTCATTCAGTGAGACCTATATCAAAATAATGAAGACACTCTTCTTGTCCACCCAGGTGATTCCAGCAATGTTTCACACAGCCAGCATTTGGCTGACCCTGGCGCTGGCGGTGCAGCGGTACATCTACGTCTGCCACGCTCCTGTCGCTAGAACTTGGTGAGTGACATTTGTAATAACATTAGGTATAAGTCCGAACTCGACTGCAAGCAGCATTTCTGTCGCAGCGGCAAGGCGACAGTACTGAGTGCAGCCGCTGCCGAGTTCGGAATGTATTCTAATTCAAATCTATAAAAAATATATGGGGACCAGTGGTGCGGTCGAGTTCGGACTTATACCTTAGGCAGTTCACGTTAATCCGTAAGGCAATAGCTAGGCAGTAAAGAAGAAACGTGGAGATTTCAAGCATTAAAAATTGATGCATTGTTTTATTTATGTAGCAAAGAAATTACAAAACATTAAAGCATCACAAAAACCGAACTTGGTTTGTCTGGATGCTGAGACTAGCTAACTAAATCTATACTTTTATAAAATAAACCGGCCAAGTGCGAGTTGGACTCGCCCATGAAGGGTTTCGTAGCAGCAAGTAACATTATATAAAAGTTCTTATAGTTCGTTGTAACATTGATTGATGTTTTAACACGTTCGCAGTGGTAGTGATTTTTCTAACCGAAAATTGCGGTTTATGACGTATTAAAAAAAAACTACCAGCTCTATCTCGTTCGAACTAATTTTCGTTGGTAGTTTTTATGGCAATGTACATCATATAATTTTTTTAGATTTATCATTCTCTTAGTTTAGAAGTTACACACATTTTTCCACTTTGGAAGTGTCTCTTGCGCAAACTATTCTTTTTAGAAAAAAATGATGTTAGGAACCTCAATAGCATTTTTGAAGACCTATCTATAGATACCCCACACGTATGGGTGTGATGAAAAAAAAATTTTGAGTTTCAGTTCTGAGTATCGGGACCCCCGAAATTTACAAATTTTTTTCTAGTTTTATATAAGAATCTTAATGCGGTTCACAGAATACATCTATTTACCAAGTTTAAAAGGTATAGGCCTTATAGTTTCGGAGAAAAATGGCTGTGACACACGGACGGACAGACAGACAGACAGACAGACAGACAGACAGACAGACAGACATGACGAATCTATAAGGGTTCCGTTTTTGCCATTTGGCTACGAAACCCTAAAAAGAGAGAATCTGACTGACTGACTCATCAACGTAAAGGCAAAACCGCTGAACATAGATTGATGAAAATTGGACAATTGGTACCTCATTTTAACTAGGTAAGTAATAAGAAAGACTTACAAGAAATTTCACCATCGTGGTGGTAAACTAAGGTATGAACGGTTGAATGGAAATTTGTCGTTTTCAAAGTTAGCATGATGAATACGTTCATCTGTTTTTTGTTACAATATCATTAATATGTGAAAATATTTATCGGTTTGAGCAGGACTCAAACTTAAAGTAGAGTAGGCAATAGGCATACTGTATTGAAATAATAACAATTTTAAAATGGTCGTTGACATCGCATCAAAGGAAATGGACGGAATGACATTATAGTGATATAGGTACGTTTGAACAGTCAGCTCAGATTTCATAGTTGAGTATATAATAAAAATGGATTTACTAAAAATAAGAAGTCAGTCAAGTAATAAAGGTAGGAATCCGTCACACGCCCGCCAGCATAGCATACAATACATCCAAGCGCAGGCCACACCGCCAGCGGGCGGGCGAGCGAGCTAGGCGGGTGGGTGCAGTGAGAAAAGGAAACTATGCAAACTACACCAAATATTCCTTTCCGACCCTCTGCTCCCCTGAGCTGCTCCCCCAGGGGAGGTGTTGGGATTTTATTGTCACAACGTCTCCCCCGCGCTGAGGAGACGTTGAACCTTAAAATTATAATGTTACCTTTTCCGACCTTCTGCTCCCGTGAGCTGGGAAGACGTTGGATTTTTTTTTGTCACGAGACGTCTCCCCTGCGCTGCGGAGACGGTGAACCTTAAAATTATAATGTTACTTAAGTGTTCAAGTACCCCCTATCAATAACACGAGTAATTAGATACATAAATACTTCGTAGAATAAGGAAGGAAGTACTTATTGGCGAGCGAAACTATGGGGTTCATACAGAAAATTACCGATGGCCGGGCGAAACGCGTGGAGTAGGTGAAATTACACTGCTATTCAAAAGACAAGCGTTCGACTAGTCCATGTACCCGAAACGGGGAGGACGGGCGAGCTAAGCTATCGAAGCGGGCGCGCCTAACGAGGTGAACGAGTAGTTTCGCTTCGAATCGTTGGATATTTCGTTAGCTACGCTCGCATCCCTGACGTAGGTTAGTCGGTAGCTCGCGGTGTGAACCGAAGTATGTAAAGTGGTGAAACGATGTTCGCCCGCCTAGCTCGCTCGCCCGCCCGCGGTGTGGCCTGCGCTTAAAGTTACCTTAACGAACGCCCGAAGGAAAGGAAGTAGAACATGCAATTCCGCTGTACATCAAAGAGCTCACAGTAAAGTGGTTGGTTAACCTTTTGTTATGATGTTTCTGTAGGATAGCTAAATTAACAAGAGTGAAGCCGAGGGCGTCTTCTAGTTACCGATAAAATAATGTTCAATAATGTCTATGTTTTTATTATTTACAATTATTAAATTCTACAATAGTTAATTCGAAATAAAATACTATTTAAGAATAAACTATGTTAATAACATGCATGGCTATATCGTCTTTATAAAAATGATGTGGCAGACAACCATATGAATCACGTGATCCAAAGTGTGCACTGTTGACTGTAATCTATGAACGCAGGTAATAACAAGGTGCTACACCCGCGCTGCCGACCTCGACTAGCTTGTACGAGCCTCTTCTAAAAGACCTGTTTTGAAGATCTTCAATGTTCGAGGAAAATGAACTAATTTGTGAGCGTTTGTGCGCATAGAAAGGGGGCAACCCTAAACCTAGTCAAATGGCTCGCAAGTCCCAGGCGCGCCTTCGGGGTGTTCCCCCTTGTGCCATGCTATGGACCCGACACCCGCACGGTTAATATTTCTTTTTTTATACCACTAATGTGGCAGACAAGCATACGGCCCAACAGAAGGACCGGTGGTCACCGCAGCCTATGAACGTTTGCAACACCAGAGGTGCCACACTCGCGCTGCCGACCCTGCAAAAACCTTCTAAGACCCCTTTTGAAGAACCCCATACTGTAGGCGTTTGGGAAAACCGAGGCAGGGAGGTCATTCCACAACCTAAGCGTGCGCGGAAGAAAACACCTATCGGATCTAACCGTGCTGGAACGCACCGGACGCAGAGTGTGAGGATGAACTCCCTGTCTGTGGCAAGCGGTGCGATGATAGAACGTAGCCGTGGGCATCATATCAAACAATTCCTCAGAGCACATACCATTGTACAGGCGGTAGAACACGCATAAGGAGGCAAAGTCTCTCCTGTCGCGAAGAGGTTCCACACCAACTGTAAGTACAGGATCGTTGACAACTCTTACAGCTCGTCTTTGCACCGAGTCAAATGGATGAAGCTGATATTCAGGTGCTCCAGCCCAGAGGTGACAGCAGTACTCCATACGCGGCCGCACTTGCGACTTATAGAGAAGCAGTGTTTGCGCCGCAGTGAAGTACCGCCGCGCCCTGTTGAGCACACCTAGCTTCTTGGACGCCAGCTTAGCCTTGTCCTCCAAATGACTACGGAACTGAACGTCACTGGAGATGTCAACGCCATTACATGGAATGCTAAGAATAAGGTCTTATCTAAGCGTGTGCCGATCATTAAATCTCCATCGAACCTTACCGCGTACAAGCGTTACGGATTCAAAGTGTAAAGAAATGAACACCATGTTTAAGGTGTGCAATGTACATAATTTTAATGTCAACGTATCGAGGTAAAATCATAGATTTTGCTATTGGTAATGTAGATTTAGGGGTGCTGTGCCTAAAAGTAAAAACCGGACCCTATTTTTAAGATTTCACTGTTAGTCTGTCACCAATCTGTATATCATGAACCGTCGTAGCGAGACTACTGGAGCACAAATTATAGATAGTACAGATGGAAATCTCGTGTATGTGCTTTTTTTCACACCTACCCTCTGCTACGCACACTCGAGCACAAAATAAATCAGTATCGAAAACTACTATGAAAATCTCCTGGCCTCGTGTCTGTGAATTCAGTCAGCGGTGTCTATGTGTGCGTATCATCGAATTTAGTATGTAGGTTTATATCTGTTTTATCTAATTTGTGATTGAAGCGTGTGCTTGAAGTCAGACTTGCACTTGACCGATTTTCATACTTATTTTTTTTTTCTTTTGTGTGGAAATCTTTATGGATCCGTACTCCTACGGCTTCAATTTGTTCGTTAAACCTCCTTCACTTTAAAGTAGGTACTATTTTCTAGTAGGTTTTGTACTGTTGTACTAGATGTTTGTAACTTTGAATCTCGATATCTACAGTTCTTTTTCTCCATTTTGAGTTTCATTTTTGAGTTCTTCTGATTTTGAAATCTCAGGTTGAGTTGATCCACACAATTTTCCACAATCTAGAATACATAGCCATTTCTTTGAGGTTTTAGTTTTATCCTCAGGTTTTATAGTTTCTTTTAATTTTGAGTATTCTTTGGAACAATTTGATATACACTTTACTATGCTAAGCGTACATGACATATCTTGATCAAGGTTTTCATCTGGTTTTATTTCTGAAGGTGCTGGTTGTGAAGTTTTCATAAGTTTTGTTAGATCATTGAAACTTGGTAATCCTGTCGCTCTAATATCGAAGTCTATACTAAAGCGACGATCATTTTTATTATCCTCAATATCGTTTGTTTGTTGGATGATATACAGTGGAAATATTCTTGTATCGGTTAAAATTAAATAATTCCTTTCATTGAGTATGATAATATAAACTAATCTTTTATGAGATTCAGTTTGAACGTTAACGTTATCCGTCCTTAACACACCAGAGTCAACTACAATGTTTATCTGAAAGTATAAATTATCAGTTATTTTTATGCTCAAATTATGCCTCTAATCAGTACTATTAGATTTAAATAACAAAACAATATAACGAGAAACATAAATATTAATAATATTTATGTTTCTCGTTATATTATCTCGTTTATTATTTGTTTAAAACAACATAATATGTTGTTAAAAATTGTAACTTATCTAACCAACCAACCAATTCATTCCTAACTTTCTCTCAATATTTAAACGAAATTATATACTTAAAAGTGCTATACATAAGTAGTTTTTCGTCGTTTCCTTGTTTATTTTTGATAGCAAATAATAGCATGGAAAACTACAATATCTACTAGTATATTAACGTATTCGAGGTAACTATCAAAGATACAAAATTTTCAAAATAAATTAACTTACAACACAGTAAAACGCAATCAAAGCGCTTCCTTTTTCCATCACTGAGTACATTAAGCCATTAAAAATCTTGTTTAAAACATAGATAATGCAAGACTATGCAATTATGTTGTGGATTATCGATTTCACACATCAATCAATGAATCAATTCCGCCAATCACAGTCCACTTTCGCTATTGCTGGTCTTCGGATGGGTGACCACATTGCAACATTTCATTTGCGAACAGTTCCGTGCTTCGTAAGACACGTTGAGCCGTTGCGCGTTGGTCCCGGTTGCCAGTAGTTAAGTCAAACTGTAGACCTAATGGACGGCGCAAAAAAAATTAAAAACGATTCGTCACCACCTACGTCTGTCCATATCACCTCGCAATAGGCTCACTACCTATTACGTGGAACAAGACACTAAGTGGTTAAATATGGGCGTTTTTTATTCATCTGCCTATCCTACATCACACCTTTATTCATATTAATATCGGATATTGACTGACCTTACCTGACTGACTTTACCTGATTGACCTTACCTGACTGACTTTACCAGATTGACCTTACCTGACTGTCCACTCTGGCCAGACAAGTTGAAGTTCTAAACGAGTCTTTCTTCACCATGACCTCATCCGTCAGTCAGCTGGTGTTTATGGGGTCTGAAGGTCTTGCTAAGGCCCTATCGCACCGCTCATATACCCCATAATGGATTATTTTAGGGCTCTATAGGTACAAATTAGGTAATAAATCAGATTGTTATCAAAAAATCTGTTTCCTAACCACGTTGTAATAAGTGTAGGTAATAAAATACCCGAGTTTGTACCAAAAATAGTATTATTTTATCGGTCATTTATAAGCGGGACTGGAAGCTAATACGGAATGGTATTAAATATGGTAATCACAGGGAAAACGCTGGCTAGACAATTACGTAGTGATATATGCAATCGTTTATCGAAATTTGTACTTATGCGTATAGAAATAGGGCATGAAATTGCAGAACTAATAAAATAAGGGCTCGTACACATGGCGATAAATTGGAGAACCACAACGTCTTCGTAGTTAACTATATTATTGTTTTATTCTACACTATCTTTGTACCCGTGGGCTTCCTTGCGATAGAGGAATCTCTATTTCAAGATTTTGACGTGTGTTTTTAATTCTGTGGGATATTTTTTTACTTAATGCCTAATCTAACCAAAGTAATAGAACTTGTGTTAAACTATCCACTAGAAAACTGATAACTATACGTATAATATTTATTCTTCATAGAAATAATTACTTCGTTCAAGAATAGGTACTTTTTTATATAGCTCGGAGCTCAGACTGAGATAGGGCACTGTATACTGTTAAACAACATGTATTTATACTGTGGATAGGGTATGACCCTACCAAAATATGGCAAATAGATAAGTTACATGGGAGACCCTTGCTCTTTTCTTGGTATTTGTTATTATACATACATACCGACACGCCTTTATCCCCGAAGGGGTAGGCAGAGGCATATCATATGCCCACATTTCACCTTTCTTAGAATTTGTCCCACGTAATAGGTAGTGAGCCGTATTGCCGCAGGTTGCGATTGACCTGCTGTTGAAATTTTTTATGCCACCTAAAAAGGCCTTCAACTTGGTTTAACGACTGCCATTTTACTGGCAACCGGGACCAACGGCTTAACGTGCCTTCCGAAGCACGGAAACGCTCAAATAAATGCCACAAAGTGGTCACATGGATGGTCGCCCACCCAAGGACCGGCCAAAGTGAAAGTTGCTTACTACAGTGATCGTTAACAGAACAGTGGGGCCACGAGCACTTCATTTTTTTTTGTTATTATAGCGGCAACATAAATACATCATCTGTGGAAATTAGGTTCCAGTTTTACCATTTGGTTATTGAACCCCAAAAAAGTATTTGTGAGGTCACACAATTGCTTACATACAATTCTAAAAATCACATCTTGCCATTACTTGCCAGATTTTAACGAAACACTGTTTTTCCAAGAACTCCGAAATATTAAAATTCCTCTTGAATCCGGCTCTGGTGATATCATCTATTACTAGTAAAGAAATATAAAATAAACAAACACATCTACTGCGAAACGTAAAACATTCGGTAAGTCTATTTTCTGTTTGAAAACGTAATGAAAAGGTTGTAAAAACATTCTATATTTACACCAAAAATGTTAATGTATACAAGTTGGTTATATTTCTTGTGGTTTGTACATTGCAGATGTAAAGCAAGATTTGAGTTACTTTTTTAAAATAACTAGTAATTGCTAGCATTCCTTGGAACACCTCCAGATGAAACTATAGGTAGGTATCATACAAGGCATCTTTAGGAGTCTGACTTTGTGTTCTGTAAGCGATCATTACAGTAAACAAATTTCGCTGTGGCTGGTTCTCAGACGAGTGGCTACTTTGTGAGTTTATGTCCCACGTGTTAAGTGGCAAGCCGTGTAGAAACAGACAAGCGCATGTAGTGACAACCCACTGTTAAAATTTTACAAGCCGCCAGAAGGTCTTAAACTTTACTTAGTAACTGTCATCTTACTGCCAACCGGGACCAACGGCTTAGCGTCCTTTTCATAGTACCTACGGAAATGTAGTGTGTGTAGTGGTCACCCATTCAAAGAACAGTCCTAGTGAAAGTTGCTTTCTGCAGTGATCGTTTACAGTACACTAGATCGGCTACGAGTGCATTTCTTATAGGGCTCATTGTTCTACTCTCTCGCTCGAAACCATGGTGCAAGCCATGAACTCCAGCGTGAGTCAGTGGGACTGCGCCGCCTCTTTCTGCAAGCAGGTCATGCTCGTGAAAGAGGCGGCGCGGTGGGGCGGGAACGGGAGAGAACTCTCCCTTCCGAGTTCCGCCGCGTCTTCACCGACGACTATCGGTCATGGGACGGCGGCGTCATGTGAGGAGTTCACGCACGCCCACCCTAAGAAGCGGGATCAAACCCGAAACCCTCCAAAGACGCAGGATAGCACCCGAACCGCCCCCTGAGCGAGGCCGCAGTTGTGGCTGTAGGTCTGTTGGGAATCATCGGACATCCTTCCAAGGGCTTACCCGGGGCTCCCAACCATAGGCTGTTGGACGTTACGTAAGGTTTTGTAGTCGGTAGGAGTCCAGCATAGCATTAATAATGGATTTTCCCTCTCGTTAAAAATTAAAAAAGGTTCATTGTTCTATATTCTACGGTCATTTTATACCAAAATTTGTACCTTAAGTGAACCAGCCAGTCCTCACCCCTGACGAACATTTATCTTCGTAACTACCCTCATTTAGTGTGCACAGTTTATACGACTTTGAGTGACTGAGTTAATATTTTAAGCAAAATCTTTTCCTGTAGAGCGTTGAGGTATATAATATATTCTCAAAGGACGACACAAAGGTATACAGAGGTATACTAAGAATATCTACTGAGCTAATTTGGAAATCTTATTATGCAAATTGTAAGGAAAAAACGTATACTTTGCTCCCTTTATTGTTAGGCATAATAATGTTAGGTCTGGGGTCTTCTTGCGGTAAAAATGTAGAATATTTTTCTTTTTCTGTTGCCCGTTTGAGTAAATTTCATTATATCATAGAAAACTTTCATCGGAGTCAGAGGAGCTTGTATCACTACTACTACGCATATCGTGAACTGCATCAATCTTTCAGTTATCATGATTTAATTTCATCATGAAATGCTAAAATTTGTTAAAACTGCTTCAACACCTAACTAAGCTACGGTAACCAATCATCACTTAACTTTGTCTGACACTGTGCAGTATAAAAGAACTTTTCTGAAATTCAATAAACTTTTTCAACTCCATTAAAAGTAAACAATAAAATCATTATTTACACGATAGATTTAGAATTTTTCGCTACTCTCTACAGTATCAAAAAGCTATAAACAAAAGAACCATTGAATAACTGTATAACGAAAAAAAAAGAGCCCCCATTTTCTACGGTGTGCCAGCAAAACAATTTTCATGTCAAAAACGGTAGAAGGGACCTAAATCAATTTTAAAAATAAAATGTTCACGTTCATACAAAAAATAGATTGATTCGATTGAACGCACCTACTCGTATATTTCATCTAAATGGCTTTTATGGGGGCATTTTTTTAAGCCTATTATTTTGCGCAAACCACACTAAATCACATTTTTCTGGTATTATGGTTTTATTTTTTTCTGAAATGCAAAACATTTCAGTAAATGAATGAAGGACATTCATTTACTGAAATGGTTCTTTTTTCATAAGCGAAATTTGCTTTAGGAAGCCGTGAAATGCTTTTATCATTATTTGAACTCTGAATTCCTAAATAAAGTATAAGATTACCTATTACCTACTAGGTGATGTCCGCGACTTTGTCCGCGTGGAATTTTGCTCACATTTTCGCATTCCATGGGTACATAATAATATTACAGAATTTAAAAATATACAGGAATTAATAGTCCATCCCTGTACCAAATTTTAAACAGATCCGTACAGTCATTAAAACGTGGTTGAGTAACAAACGTCTAAACTTCCATATTCTACACAAACTTTTACGCAGCGCAAGTGTAGCGCCTCTGGTGTTGCAAACGTCCATAGGCTACGGCTGATCGTTCACACATCCATACAAATTCAGGCCTTTATCACCGAAGGGGTAGGAAGAGCCATAGTATACGCCCACATCTCACCGTATAGTCTCTTGTCCCACGTAACAGACGCTGAGCCTGTTGCCATGTTGAAAGTAACAGGCGCTGGATATGACTACTCATTGTTAAAAAATTTGAAGCCGCCTGTAAGACCTTCAACTTGGCGTAATGACTATCATGATACTGACAACCAGGACTAATAGCTTAGCGTGCCTTTCGAACCACGAAAGCTCGAAAATAAATATCACAACGTGGTCAACCGTCAAAGACTGGTCATAGCTAATGTTTGTTTAGTGCAGTGATAGTTTACAGAATACAGAATTGACATGGCCATAAGTGCTTGAATCGTTCACAGTTCACACATATTTTCCTCCCATCTTCCACAGGTGCACAATGCCAAGAGTTATGAAGTGTCTCCTGTACATCGGGATAGCAGCCTTCCTGCACCAGCTGCCGCGGTTCTTCGACCGGTGCTACGTGCCCCAGACCACGTACTGGAGGGGGCATATTGAAGAAGTTTGCAAGGTACGAAGCAATTTATGTATTTGGTAGGCCGACCCCATCTGGGTTCGAAAATAAAATAATAATAATAATAAAAATTCTTTATTGGAACTAAAACGCATTAGGTACATGGTTGTTGTGATTCGATAGTGACTGCATTAGTTAACACTGTGGCGCAGTCACTAACGCCCACCTTTAAACATGAGATATAAACATTTTTTTACTTATTTATAATACATAAAGTCAATAGGTACCAAATATAAAAATCCAAAAACAGTTGTTGCGGTACATTCAAGATAAAACTAAAAACAAAGATAGAAAATAACTATAATTAATCGATTCAGGGCCTCTGAGTTCCATTCCTTTATTTCCTTCATGTCTGTTTGTTTGTTTAGTGGAAATGACTCGGTGAATGATGATGGATTTTATGTACATCCTACTTCCTACGTATCCTACGTAATATTATAAATGTGAAAGTTTGTGAAGATGTTTGGATGTTTGTTACTCAATCACGCTCTAACGGCTAAATGGATCTGGCTGAAATTTGGAACCGGGGTAGATTATAGTCTGAAATAACACATAGGCTACATTGCATCCCGGGAATATGTTCCCATGGCAAGCGGGAACGGGAACCAAATTTCACGCAGGCGAAGCCGCGAGCATCAGCTAGTACATACATAATTAGTCACGTCATTATTCCAGAAGGGGTAGGTAGAGGCAAAGTATACGCCCACATTTCATGTGTTGTTTTATGTCCCACGTAAAAGGTGTGAGCAAGCAAGTCGTAACAACCCACAGTTAAAGGCCTGGTTATATATGACAGCATCGAGGATGAACGGTCCACTGCTGCAGGTAGCGCTCTCTTACTCGTTTGCGAAAGTGATCGACTTTACTGTACCACCCCTGCACCGATCCCTTTGATCGGTACAGGGTTTCCTTTCAAGTTTTCTTTCCTTAGATCTTTCACGCTATCCAACAGGCGCACCATTTGCCAGTGAAGCTGACGCGATCCGAATGCATCCCTTCATAAATTCATTCATATTATTCTTTATTTCAGATCGAGCTCGCTCCTTGGGTACTCGCAATATCGGTGGACGTCTACTTCATCTCCTACTTCGGCTTCAGGGTCCTATTCGTACACCTCATCCCCTGCACGTCTCTGGTAGTCCTAAACGTTCTTCTATTCAGAGCTATGAGGACTGCACAGATCAACAGGCAAAAACTGTTTAAAGAAAATAGAAAGTCTGAATGCAGAAAGCTTAGAGATTCCAATTGTACTACTCTCATGCTTATAGTAGTAGTCACCGTTTTTCTTTTGGTAGAAATTCCTGTAGCTGTGGTCACAATACTCCATATAATATCTAGCTCATTAGTTGAAATCTTAGATTATTATATCGCAAATATTCTCATTCTAGTAACCAATTTCTTCATCTTAGTATCCTATCCAATAAATTTCGCTATTTACTGCGGCATGTCCAGACAATTTAGGGAAACTTTCAAAGAATTATTCATAAGGGGAGCGGTGACTAGTAGGAAAAATGGTGGATCTAGTAGGTATTCGTTAGTAAATGGACCCAGGACTTGCACAAATGAAACTGTTCTTTAGAATGTTTGTAAATATCTTACGAATAGATTTATCGTTTTTGAATTATTTACTTTCTTTTTCTCCTACTGTTTGAACATATCAATCAACTTTTCAAACTTGTATTTCGAACGATTTACAAATTACAAAATTACACGGTATTTATTTACGTTTTGTGTACATGAATTACAAATAAGTAAACTTTTTCATTTAATAACGAATAAGTTTTTTTTCTACGAATAGTTAAGGATGCCTAGGTGTAATTATTCGTAAGTAATAAAGTATTCAAGAGTTTATACAATTATATAAATGTGTATTAAAGTGTAGTGTACTTATACATAAATATAATTTATATATTTTATAGTTTACAATATTGTATTAAATTTAAATATAATGTTATTTTTTTCTGTACTTTTTCGTGGCTGTGCGGTGACCTCGTCTTACATATTTTATTGTAATAATATTCATTTAATTTTTCAATAGATAAGCTGATTGCACAGCCTTAAAATGGTGAGCCCCCATTTCGAAAAAGTATAAAAGCATGTACATAATTATTGTTATACATTACAAACGTAAATTAAGTTATAAATGTGCTTTTATTATGTATAAATATAAAATATAACAAATCTATTCGTAGTTTATTTATAAATTTATATAAATGTTAATGTAAAAAGTAGATCAATGTATAAAAATGTGTAAGTATTTACGTAAATCTAAATGGTATTATTTTATGTTGTCAGTGTTTTTGCTTTGGTATTTATAAAGGTAAATTACTAGGGTTTAATAAATGTGGAAAGTGAATGCTACAAATTAGATCTAACCCTTTAAATAATGAACATACTTTATTAAGTGTAATACAAATGTTTTTGTAAACCCGATTCGGACCATGGCAAATTACATCGTGTTAGGTGTGTACTATAATCAATTACATAAATACATTGTATATTATACTTTGTTTTATTCAACAATCTTAGATTACCTTTTGCCCAAGACTGTGGTGTGGCCACAGATAATATAATATACTAGATGATGCTCGCGGCTTCGCCCGCGTGAAATTTGATACCCGTTTCCGCTTCCCATGTGAACATATTCCCGGGATGAAATAAAAAGTAGCCTATATGTTATTCCAGACTATTCGCTATCTCTTCACCAGCTCAATCCGTTCAGCCGTTAGAGCGTGATTGAGTAACAAACATCCAAACATCTTCACAAACTTTCACATTTATAATAGTAGTAGGATAGTACGATCCTGTGTGACGTGCTAATTTCATGCACACTTTTCGCCCCAGGAAGTGGGATAACACCCGAACTAACCCCCAAAGAAACGGGATAACACCCATACCATTACTCAAGATCGCGTTGGCAGCCAAAGTTCAGGGACTTAGGACATACCAAAGCTATATAGATATGGTGGGACCGTGTGGTTTAGTTGGTTGGAGTCTGACATGACTCAGGGCCAAGGCCTTTTTATACATTCAAAAGTTATGTCCTAAGTTCGGGTAGCTCTTAATATTTTCATAGAGAGATAAACACTTTCATACCAATATACAGCTCACCTGAATGAAGGTGGTTATCGTAACTGGACGTTTGCAACACCAGGGTACCTCACTTGGGCTACCGACTCTGTTGCCGTGTTGAGACGAATGTGGACACTGTGACTATTTGGTATACATGTAGCTGACAGTAGCAAACGGGTACAGGAAAACTTTACTAGAGACTGAAACGTATGAGAGTTAGCAACGTCAAAAAAACAAGAATTTCTGTTAGGCAAAATTTTGTGTGTGCATAAATAATAATAAATATTATACAACCAAAAGCGCATGTAGATAGTTTAATTTCGTAGCACAAAAACAAATTGGAGATAGTACAGATGAAAACCTACATACTTAATTCACCGAGGCTACGCACACATAGACACCGCTCACAGAGTTCACAGACACGAGCTCAAAAAGACTTTCATAGTAGTTTTCGATACTGATTTGTGCGCAAGTGTGCGTAGCAGAGGGTAGGTGTGAAAAAAAAGTACAAACATGAGATTTCCATCTGTACTATCTCTAATTTGTGGTTCGAGTTCGCAGTGATAATGAAGCCGATAGTAGTGGTGATGCACGGCACAAACGATTACGAAGGAGGGTAGATGGATATTATTGCTCTTAACACTTTTAGTTTTAACCGTCTTACTGCACCGAAAGTGTTAAATGCCGCGAGTGGGATCAAGTTCAAGTTCGCAGTGATAGTGAAAGTGAAACAAACAGTAGTGGTACAAAATAAGTACTAGTAGTGTTGCACGATACAAACGATTATGAAGGAGGTTAGATTACTCTAGTTCCTCAGTGACCATTGCGTGTTGCAGCAGTGCTGAAATATCGGAAATACTCAATTACATGGTCATATTCCTTTCCCTTTGTCTGGTGGAGTGATAGATGTCTCTCTATCAGGCGTAATGGAAATTTTGCTTAACTGAAATTCTCTCTCAAAAACGTTGCCAGCTCCTAGATTTTTTTTTTTCATTTACGTCAGGGAAATTCCCCATGGATGTAATGCCGGACTCCTACCGACTAAAAAACCTCACGTGTCCTGCTAACAGCCTACGGTTGGGAGCCCCGGGTAAACCGTCGGAAGGATACCCCCAGGACTCCCAATTAATATTATTATTTTATATAACTTTATACAAATTTTATACGAATTTAATGGAGAGTCCGCTCAAAAACTGAAATCCCTTTTCATGTTTATGTATGTTATTTTAAAGCCAGGTTTTATCCCTTTATAATAGGTTAGGCTGTGTGCCTAAAAGTTGTAATTAGCGTGATCCCTAGACGAAAGCTTACTCCATAATTACACAAGGATAATAATACTTTCGTTTGTGCTGTAATTAAGTAAGTAGAATGTTGAAATATTTGTCTCGACAGCTTGGGCTGCCCTACTTAAGGGTTAGTACCAACAAGTAGATTGTGAGATATTGTCAGAAAACATGCGTGATGTCACTCAAAAACTATGGAAGTTTAAGTAAGATTTCTTGGGTACAAATTTAGCTAATATTGAAAGTTACTAAATTATATTATCTAACCCCGTTGTAGGCTAGTCTTGTGGGTTAGCTAAGTTTTAACTAAGCAAACTATAATAATGTTAGTTACTAGTGTTACTTAGCGGTTAGCTAGCACTCCATATCTTAGAATAATGATACAGATTCGGTTCTTTGTGAAAAATATAGGGAATTCTGCGCTGTGTTACTTTTTATTATTAACTTGTGTGGTTTACCGACTTTTATCGTTTTTAAGTTAATAATTTTTAACTTATGTACGGCAGTGGGTGTTTCTATGCACTTATTATAAGTATGTTCTTCAAAAAAAACGTAAAAAACCTTAGACCATATATCACGGGACTAGCCTTTGCGAACCACCGCATACAAAAATATTCTGCTAGTTTTCATAGCGGGTGAAGGGGGAAACACAAAGACATATAAAATTTCATTATATTTAAAAATGTATTAATCGACAAACGCGTAATGACTGTTGTGTGTTAATTTTTATTGTACAGTCAACTACAATGAAATGTACTAGTTTAATCATATAAAATGATGTACTGATGTACAGTGCTTTTTATAAAGCCAAAAGACCAAATGGTCTTGTGGCTTGGCAGAAAACAATGCTTAAGTAAGGCGCATCCTGTGGTTAGATGATCTAAGTAAAAAACGTAATTAAAGGTATTTATACGTTTTAACATCAGCAGAATAATCCTAGCTTACTTTAATTAAACGGTCTGCCATGTAACTTACTTTCACATACTCCAGGTTCTTCCTGCTGAGCGTGAGTATCGAGCGTCCCAGTGTAACATTGTCTTTTCATAATGGAACTACTGGGACAGAAACACCCCAGTTGTTTCACGGAACTACTGGGATATTTATACATGTGGTTTTTTTTGCCCTTATCCTAAGTAATTAAGCCTAGTGGACAAAGAAAAAAGCCCTTAATTCTTTAGATGGCACTTTTTACGAGTCGGACTCGAGCACAGAGGATAAAGTACCAAAAAACGGCAAAATGCAACGTTTGTTGTATGGGAGCCCCCTTTATCCCTCCTTTTTTCTGATTTATTTCAGTATTTGTTGTTATAGCGGCAACAGAAACTGATCATTAGTGAAAAAATTTTAGCTCTCTAGCTATCACGGTTCCTGAAATACATCCTCATGGCGGACAAACAGACTGACGGAGAAGTCTCATAAATAGAGTCCCGTTTTTACCCTTGGGTACGGAACCCTAAAAATTACATTCTGTACGGTACATTATAAGACATAAAGGGCAGTTCATAGAAAAATGCAACATAATTTAACATGACTTTTCAAATTGTATTGTCAGATCAATCTGAAACCCAAATCTGTCATATAAGCCCTTTAGTCCTCTCAAGTACTAAGTACAGGAAATATTGGTAGATAATCGAGTACTTCGTAGATTTTTGAATACGTCCAACACAGAGGTCCTTTGTCATGTCTTATTTAGACCCTACTCAAACAGTTGTCGTCCTTTATATCTCCTAAATATGTCATACATCATTTATAACGGTGGGCATTTTTATTTAGTATGTTTAGTTTTTTTACATATTCTAGAGACCCGTTCAATTCCACAGTACATAATTTGGTGACGCCTTTAACCCCGAAGAGGTAGAGGCATGTTGTACGACAACATTTACTTTTTGTGCCACGTAAGAAATGATGAGCCGTATTATTGCCGTGTTGACATAGACAGGCGCAGGTCGTGACTGCCTGTTGTTGAAGTTTTGCAAACCGCATATACTGGCAACCGTTACCAACGGCTTAACCCTTTCTTACAAAGCACGAAACTCTCAAATAAATGTCATAAAGTGGTTTTATAATGTGTGAGTGGGCGTCGACGTTTACTTTACAATTTATGATAAGACCATCGTACCTACCTTGTCACTTTTTTGTGCCACCACTATAATATAACACATTTTTCTTTGCTGCACATCCAAGGACTGGCCATAGTAAAATATTGCTTACTGCAGTGATCGTTTGTGAGTGAGCGCTTAAATTTTTTGTTTCATCATCAAACTATGCGCTTCTTCTGAATAATGTATAAACGTTAAGTGGGCGAAATTTCTTGTTCATTTATTAGAGCAATTTGCTTTAAGTGTTACAAAGTTTTCGCTTACCATAGTATTATTTACCCTGTCATGCGGTTTCATCCATATAGCACCCGTTCCCGTAATAATACGGTAATAAAATATAGCCTATGTCTACAGGGCACTTTCCCACAGTGAAAGAATTTATCAAATCGGTTCAGTAGTTCCTCTTATTCGATGCAAACATACAAACTCTTTCCTCTTTTTACTATTAGTATAGATTACGCCTGTTTAATCGACGGGATAATTAGAAGTGAAATACACAACAATAGTTTTGTTGGGTTTATTTCACTTTTCCCCGTTGACAATCCCCGTTGATAGGGATTATTGAACTTTTTGTTTACTATTCCACGTTGACGCAAAAAAAATATTTAATGGGGATTAGTGAACTAAAAATTTCACTAATCCCCATCATGATACATTCCATTAGAACTAAAAAGTTCAATAAAATCCCCATTACACACGTTAAAAATAAAATGCTATAAACGAATAAAAAAAAATAAACACCAAAGCTAAGGCGGGAGCGAAACGGAGCGGAGCTCCCGTCTTAGCCTTCTAACCTAACCTAAGTTAACAATAATAAGTGAATAGTTAACACCCCGACTCGGATAGGTTAGGTTAGAAGGCTAAGGCGGGAGCGAAGTAGAGAAGCACTCCCGCCTAATCCTTCGTGGTTATTTTTTTTAATAATTTGACGATTTTTAAATCATTTTTCCCTTTAACGACTTTTAAGTAGCTTACCAAATAAATGTTGCTCTCATGAACAATAATTGATCGTTACCTAAGGTTGGTAAGGTTAAGTTTTTATAAAAATAATCAATAATTCAGCCCTTACCTTATAAAAAATAAAAGTAGATGATTAATTTATAGCATTTTATTTTTAACGTACCTAATGGGGATTAGTGAACTTCTTAGTTCACTAATCCCCATTAAATAAAATTTTTGCGTCAACGGGGAATAGTGAACAAAAAGTTCAATAATCCCCATCAACGGGGAAAAGTGGAATAAGCCGTTTTGTTGATCCCAAATCGAATGATTGCCCTAGTTTTTCACAAGCGACCCGCTTTGTGAACTAGTAGTACTTTGTTCTGTATTCTTGATCTTTATGAAATAAATAATGTATGAGTTTAGTTTGCGTTTAGTTTGAGTTGAATTGGGATACGGGAACATAATTACAGACGAGAGCGTTTTCTAGAAATGTATAATGTTTACATTATGCATTGTGCATTGATTTTTAGTATGTATGAATGAAAGAAGCATGAAAAGTGGTTATTTTACTCTGGTTATAACCAGAGTAAAATAACCACTTTTCATACTTTATATTTACATACACCGATGCATCGGACACGTTGCAGCGCCCGTGGTCTGACTCAATATTATTAAGTCCGTGGTTGCGACCAACCGCGACCTCGGGCGCTGTGACGTGTCTGAAACGTCGGTGTATGTAAGAAGTATTTTGTGTGACGTTCCAAATTCTTAAAGTATGAGTGTAAAAAGCCGCGACAATTTAAAAATAACAAATAACCACTTCTACTGTGTGCGAAATCATACTCGACCAATTCATTAGGTACATTTTTTTTGATATTTCTGAACTGAAAATAAAAAATACCGTCTGCGCAATAAAATAAAATAAATAAAATAAAATTTATTCCCTTTGAAATTTTAAAAAAAATTATTTAGGTTTGTCAAAATTTTTGTGACTCTACCGGGGGTTCGGAAATGCTACAGACTGAGAAGAACACCCCAAGAAACTCAGTCCGGTCCCTCTTTTCATCTTAGTATCTAATACAGTTTTTTTTTTAAATGTAGAAAGGAGCAATTCGTGTCACTGCCAGGCAGCCTTGTCTTCTAGAAAGTCTTTAATGCTATAATAAGCTTTCTGGCACAATTTAAGTTTTATTAGTTTTTTAAATTTATTAACTGACAAACCTGTTACGGCTGTCGGCAATGTATTGTACATTCGAATACAATTGCCCGCAAAAGAATTGCTTATTTTATTAAGCCTAAATCTAGGTACAGCCAATTTATTCTTATTTCTTAAGTTTAGGTTATGGATATCACTATTTTTAATAAATTTACTATTATTTTTATGAGTACATAATAAGTTTTCATATATGTACTGTGAATACACAGTAAGGATGTTGATATCCTTAAACTTTTCTTTTAATGACTCCCGAAACCCCATACCATAGACAGCCCTTTTCTGCAACACAAAGATACATTCGATGTCGGCAGCGTTACCCCATAATAGTATGCCATAGGTAATGACACTGTGGAAATAGCTAAAGTAGACAAGACGCGCTGTTCTAATGTCTGTCAGTTGTCGGATCTTTTTAACGGCATAGGCTGCAGAGCTCAGTCTGCCCGAGACTTTCTCGATATGAGGCCCCCACTGCAAGTTGGAGTCTAACTTTATGCCCAGAAAGACAGTTTCACCGACCAATTCTATTTGATCATCCCTAATCCTAATACTGGTGTTAACGAGCCTAACATTTGGCAAGGTGAATCTAATACATTTTGTTTTAGTTTCATTTAACAATATATTATTAGCGTTAAACCAGTGGACTACCCTAGAGAGGGCATTGTTTACTTCGTCAAGATTGCGTTGTCCACGTTCAACTTTAAATATTAAAGATGTGTCATCAGCAAACAAAACTACCTCGTGATCGTCTCTTATAAGGTGAGGGAGATCATTTATGTACACTAAAAATAGAAAAGGTCCCAGAATTGAGCCCTGAGGCACCCCCATTGATACAGCAGACCCATGTGACTGTTTACCATTTATAACTACTCTCTGTACTCTATCTCTTAGGTAAGAACTAATTAAATCCAAGGCCGTCCCCTGGATCCCATAATGATCAAGTTTTTGAATTAAAGTCTGATGCTGGACGCAATCAAAGGCCTTAGATAAGTCGCAGAATACACCATAAGCATCATACGACTCCTCCCAGGCCTCATATATACACTCTAATAATTTGATTCCAGCATCCGTGCTAGACCGACCGCGCGTGAAACCGAATTGTTTAGTATGGAATAGTTTATTTGTATTAAAATGATTTTGCATTTGATTAAGCATTACCTTTTCAAAGATTTTACTAAACGTGGGTAGTACAGAAATAGGACGAAAATTGGACGGATCCGAGGTGCTACCCGATTTAAACAGAGGAGTTATTTTACTAAACTTCATTAAGTCAGGAAACACACCACTATCAACACAATTATTAAATATTATTGATAATTCAGGGGCAACCATTTCAATTAACGAATTAACTAAATGTACAGAAATTCCCCAGAGGTCAGCCGTTTTCTTAATATTTAAAGATTTTATGATAGTGTGTATACTAATTTTACTGAATTTGAATATTTCATTACAGCAAGGAACATTTGCTTTTAACAAGGATTCTGCTATCGGGGTAGAAGAACCTAGGGCTCTGGTCAAATCTACTGGTATTCGAGAGAAAAAATGTTCAAATTCGTTAGCGACTTCGGCATCTGTTGTAATGATGTTACCATTTACTTCAAGTTTAAAATTATTATCATTTGATTTTGCTTGCCCTCTTTCTGCGTTAATTATTTTCCAAGTAGATTTAACTTTGTCTACACTATTGATAATTTTATTACTTATATACTTTCTTCTGGCCGCTAAGCAGTCTGCTTTAAACTTTTTTGAATAAGTTTTAACATAATTTAGAAATTCATCTGTTCTATTAAGCTGTCTTTCTGAGTATAGTTCATACAGTTTTTGTCTACTTTTATGTATATCCTCAGTGGCCCACTCACTGAAGGCTGGCCTGTCTCCGATTGTGACTTCCTTAGACTTGAATATGGAGTTGAACTCATTGTAAAAGGAATCAAAAAATAACTTATACATTACATTTGAATCTAAGCCAGTGTTTAAAAATGGAAGTTTATTGCAAAGTCCAACTCGCATACGGTCCAAGCGGTCACTAGTTACTGGTCTACATAATATTTTACGTCTTTTTACTTTTTCTCTTGTGATCTTGAAAGATGCTATTTGCCCAGTATGATCTGATTTTATCTTATTTATGGCTATTTCTACTTTTTACGATTCTCATCGTCACCTTCATGGTAAATTTTAAATACTGATTATTTCAACTATTTTTGTAAACAAACACAAAGCGTTCGGTAAGATAAGTAACATATATAAGTCAACAAGTTAAATTGTGAGTCAGATTTGGAAGAATAACGTTTTGAATTATTAGATCCCACGTAGGTGACGCGACGATCCACGAAGGTGACGCAGTAGCTTTACAGACATTATTAATCATTATTTAAATACTAATTATAAGTTAATATGTTCATTCGGCAGTTATATGGTAACAGCTAATTAACTAAAAACAATTACCAGGTCCTCTACACATGCTTTTGACGTAAAAGTTATTCTGGAACCATATAATACAGTAAATCTCTTTTGCACAAAGTAGCAAATTATCAGTTATATAGATCCCATAGCATAAGCTTATATTATCTTAATTTAGGCTAGCTAGATGATAAATAAATAAATAAATATTCAGGGACATTTCACACAACGCTATCTGATCCCAAAGTAAGATGTTGTGTGAGATTGTCCGTACCTGGCTACTTATAATGGAAGCACACAGCGGCATACTGGGGTTGTGCGGAGTTCGAAGAAAGGGGGAGGACACGCTAACCCTTGCGTCGGGCGACCTATTCTACTTTCGGGAAGGTGATGGAAGACATTCTTCAGAGGGCGGTGTCGGCTTTATGGTGAAAAAGGACCTCGTTAGCAGCATTGTGAAGATCAGCAGTGTTTCGTCTCGGGTATAGCATACGTAATACCGAGACTCACCAACAGGTACTCCCTGAAGGTGATTCAGGTGTACCTATGCCCCGACTTCGAGAAGCACTGACGAGGCAGTTCAGACCGTGTACGAGGACGTGGTGAAAGCATTACAATGTACTGCCAAGACTCACTACAATGTTGTGATGCGGGACTTCAATGCCAAAGTGGGAGTACAAGAACGCCGTGAAACGAAAATCGGACCTTTTGGTGTGGGGCGTAGAAATGACCGGGGGCGTATGCTTATCAACTTTCTCGAGGCTCAGGGGCTCTTCTTGATGAACTCATTCTTTAAGAAGAAGCCCCTTAGAAGGTGGACTTGCAGCCTCGACAAGGTCACAAGGAACGAGATAGACTTCATCATGTCGGACAAGAGGTGTATATTTAAAGATGTCTCAGTGATCAACAGGTTTAATACCGGAAGTGATCACCAACTCGTCCGAGCATCTCTGAATTTAGACTTCCGCGCCGAAAGGGCCCGGATGATAAAGCCTACTCTCCGACCTACTGCGCTCCAAATAGCTTTGTGTGCCGAGAAGTTTTAATTTGAGTTGCAAAATCGTTTCGATCTGCTGGAAACTATTGGCAACGATCACGATAAGGCCGACACTATAGTCAGGACGCTACAACAAGTCTCCCGAGTTCTGTCTTGAAAAAGCAAAAATAGGTGTTCCAAGCTTTTGCGCTAGACTCTCGACCTCATGAGGATCAGACGGCAAACGCCATCATACGTCTTCGTCAGAACAGAGAGATTTAAACATCAAAATCCGAAAGCTGATACGATGCGACCTCAGACGATATAAAACCAACATCGTCGAGGCAGCGATCGAACAAAATTGGGGTACTAAAGTCTTTGCGCAACAGCTCGAAAGACCCCGTCTGACCAAATTGAAAACAGCGGGTGGCAAAACCGTGACTCCGAGGTTCGAGATTCTCGAAGAAGTTAAGAGCTTCTATAGAGACCTATATGCATCACGGAAAACAAACCGATGGGACCTAGCGACTGTGACCACAGAGCCCCACTGACGCGCCACTATACTGAAGAGGAAGACATTCCGGATATTGACCAGGGCGAGGTCAGGGCGGCTCGCGAACAACTAAAAACCAATAAATTCCCTGGAGAGGACGGAATTACGACTGAGCTTCTTAAAGCTGGCGGGACTCCAGTTCTGAAAGAGCTGACGAGTCTCTTTAATTCCGTCCTCCAACAGGTACAAACACCTAAAGCGTGGAGCGAAGTGCGGTGGCTCTGGTTTTCAAAAAAGTTGACAAGACCTTGCTGAAGAATTACAGACCCATCTCACTCCTTAGCCATGTTTACAAGTTGTTCTCGAGAGTAGTCACAAACCGCTTCGCCGGAAAACTCGACGAGTACTACCTAAATATTTTTAAGTCGATATAAGTATAAGGTTACAGCTTACAGCTTTAAGTGGCATGACTCTTTCCCGGGATCTGTCCTTGAGACTTGGATGTGAAGGCCGTTGTGTCTTCGTTTAAATAGCGCACAAAGGTGCTCGAAGGGTCACAGGTCTACGCCTCGAGAGCCAAAACATTGGCATGACGTGAAAGTTCTTAGTTTGCTGCACGCCTCAAGAAGCGGAATTGCACCTGAACCAACCCAAAAGACGCAAGATAACACCCAAACCCGTAGGCGAGGCCACGGTGATAGCCTGAGCCTGTCAGGTACCCTGATACATCTTTCTAAGGAACTCCTTAGAAAGATGTATCAGGGTACCTGACAGGCCTACTTACCCGTCTAGTGCTAGGCGCCGCCCCGGGTAACTATGTGAGTTTTAGAAGGTATGGACTGTGGTTTGGATCTGGCATAACGTCCGGTGGAATTTCTACTCCTATAAAAGCACGGAATGTAATAGATATTGCTCTGTCATTCGCCATGATTGTAGAAACCTAGTTATTTGTTCTGCTATCATTCCGCTACATACTACAATACGAATCTAAACGAGTACCAGTCTTATTGAAACTAGTCAAAGATCACTTTCGTGGCATAAACTCACCTTCGTGGGTAAAACGCCACGAAGGATGTGACACGAAGGTAACGAAAATATATATTTTTTTCAAATTCCGACAAAGTTTAGCCGTTACGGTTTAAATCAAATACTACATAAATATCTAAATTTATTTGCGGTTTTAATGAATTGCCTCTGACTTCAATAGCTATTATACAAAGTACAAAAAGTCACCCACGAAAAGTACTCAAACTAAGTGTCAAATGTAGAAACTTACCGATATTTTTTTTTCTGATGGAGCCAGTTATGGCACGTTGCACTCTTGCGATACCCGTCCACCAATAACGTTCAGTTACGTTGAGTTTTGTTATTGGGGCGGTCGGTTTGATCAACAGTCAACCGTTTACTACGCAAATCTAAAGTACCTACATTCGTGTGACCGACGTATATTAGGTTTTATGTTCTAAATAATAGTTACAAGATTTTTTTTGTAGTACGGTGTGTGTAGTGTATGTTATTACGGTGAATTTAGTGTATGTAACTTCAAAATCTATGGAAATTTGGTGAAGCAGTAACCTAATGTTCAACTGAATCGGGAAGTGTGACACGAGTAGAATGCGAAAAATGACCCCGATTTTGACCTTTCGTGTTGATTTTTGGTATGAATATTTACTTCTATTGCAACAAATTTCATGTATTTTATAGCTTATTAGCTGTTTTATCCACCATTTTAAAACTTTTGTTTCTAACTCATAAGGTTTAGAAAATATAAGCGTGTGACCATCAAATTTAAGCAACGAGTAGAAATAGCCTTATAATACTCTTACTTTCTGGCAACATATCACTGTATATATTGTCCAGACAAGTAGCTGTTGTATCACAATATCTAGTAGGCTCTAAAAATAAGTTAGTGAGATTGTGTGATTTAAATAAATTTAAGATATCATTGGTCTGACGTGTATTTATAAGTATATTAACATTAAAATCACCGCACACTATTAGGTGTTTATTAGTTTTTCCAAGTTTAAATAGCACTTTATCCATTACTTCCTCAAACTCACAAAAGGGTGAGACTCCAGGTTTATATACGCATACTACTAAGGATTGCTCCAATTCTACGCACGATATTTCAACTGTACACTCTACAGAGAGGGACACAACATCTTTCCGTTCCTTATACTTTAACTTCTTATTTAATAAAATCAACGAACCCCCCCGTGTTGTGTTGACCCTGCAGAACGCACTACCAACCCGGTGACTACTGAAGCTGAACATGAGCTCATACTCCTTACGCATATGTTCTGTAAGACAAACAATTTCAATATTTTCTGAGCTCATGAACAGCTCCAATTCAAACTCTTTGACCTGCGTTAATGTTGCTATATTATAATGCACCAGGCTGATATAATTTTCGTTTTTTAATTTAGTTTTGTTCGGAGGACAGTTTCCGATATAGTTCTGATTTGCAATTAAATTCAACTCTATCAATTTACAATTTTGGCTAGAGGGTAAATCCTCTGTTGTCCCAGAAGTTAATTTAAATTACTTGGAACCGATTCCAAAGTCCTAAATCTACTCTGCTCAAATAAAGCAGTTTTGTCAGCCAAGTTTTTGGCTATAGAGTAAAAATAATTGAATAGCAAACTTGCTATTTGTCTTTTATAATATTTGGGTAGACAATACCTACCCTTGTGATTATTATAGACTTTATACTTGCTATGTGACAAATTTGTGTCAAATACAGAATTAAGTCAATTACATTGAATTTATTATTATACTGACTTAATAAGTTTAAACGTAAATTCATCTTATATCTAAATGAATTTTCCGAGTCTGGCACACCTTTTATAAATGGAAGTGTGAACATTACAACTTGTATGACATTTAAGTTTAAGATGTAATTCACGTATAGGGACAAATCATCATTGCTAATTTTGCCCCTGTTTGCACTGAAAATTATTATTTTACTGTTAGCTTCAAATTTATATTCTAATATCTTTTGCATAATATCACTTAATGAAGCACCCGGATAGCAATTATTAATAACCGAGTAATAACTTGAATTTAAGTTTTGTTTTAAAAATGAACTTAGATTGGTACCAATATCATCACTAAATACAATTAATTTAGTACAACTATTACTATTATTTACACTGTCACACAATATATCCACTGATGTAATGGGTGGGCACGTAGTAATGGGAGCTAAGGGCTCAGCGGTAACCGGTTCACCCTGAGCCTCCACCGGCTCAATTGCTTTAGGGCAGTTAATATTGCATAAGTGGTCATTTAGGAAACAATTAAGGCGCTCAGTGTTATCATTTGATGTTTTGAGTACCTTATCTATGGTTACAGAACATTTAGTAAAGTCCTTAAGGGACCATTCATATTTTTTAGTCATATATTGTAGCTCAAATTGCAAACTTTGTATTTTTGATTCTAATTTTTGTGTGTCAGTGCAATATTTTAAATGACTTTGTTCCAGCTCTAACATTGACAATTTAGCTTGTTCTCTAAATTTTAAACCAGAACCTATATTTTTACACTTCTTGATTAACATTTTATGGAATTTTAATTGCTTTTTTGATTTCTGTATGAACTTTTTAATTTTTAGATATTTTTTTAGTTTATTTCTGCTGCAAAACAAAACCGACTTGTCCCGTTGATATGGACTGTCACCTGTAAGATCTTTAGTAGTCAAGTCCAGGTTTTGAGAATTTGCAGAAGGAATAAACTGCGGGATACCACTCATTAACTCACTATAAAGATTATCAGTTTTTTGAGCAGTAACTTTCTCAGCAGCTTCTTCCAGGTGTGAGATTTGTCCCTGGGCATCCCTTAGCTCCTGTTCCAGAAAGGTAGTCCTCCTCAAGGTTTTCTCATACTCGTCACTGCACTCTTGGAACCTATCTACAATTGACTGAAGGTGGTCCCGCTCCGCAACAATGTCATCGTAACTTACATGAAGTCTTGATAATTCGCATTTTAATTTTTTTGTGTCATTCAGAGCGTTTATCAATAGGTTTTCATTTTCTTCTCTTTCCTTCTCCAACTTTACACAGAGCTCCGTTTTAGATTTAAGCTCCAGCAACACCAACTGAAATTTCGTTTCCTCCTGCTGGCGGCCGAGAGCTCTGCGACTACGGGTATTCATATTATTAATGAGTAAGTGCAATTATACGCGAATTATATTGATGATGGAGCTCTTTGTACAGTTTAATGGTAAGAAGTAACAAGGTTATGTACCGGCAATAAATTATACTTAATATTTTTATGTACTTACGCAAATACACCGACCGTCGTCTACGTCGAGTAAACGCTTATACAAGTATAATAATTCTACTCACGAGAAACAGTCGATTTAGTATGTATTTACGTGAAAAGAAAACATTCAAAATTTGGAAAAAAACCGGGTACCTGACTCGTCACTTTTTACACCAAAAATACACGGACAGAACACTTTTATTATATTACCTGACTATTTTAGGACACTAATAATGCGATGATATTGGTTTTAGTTGGTTTAAATACTAAATAACTAATTAATTTTAAAAATATTTTCAGAGAGCTAAAATTTTTGACAGTTCGCTTGTGTCGCCGGACTCGAAAAAAATTCGAGCAACAAATATTGAATTCTCCCCAGTTATTACAAAACCTATAACCAATTCTGGTGATATAAATAACTTTATTGAGTGCCCAATCAGCATTCGTTTACGAGTACAGTAATGAAAGTAGGCGCGTTCGTCTTCGTCTCGAGACATCCACGCGGACCCGTTGGGGTCCCGGGGTAACCAATGTAGGCGCTTGTGCCTTTGCTGGTGGGCGCAACGCCGCCTGCGACTACAGGCGGGTCACGGGGGTGGACGCTAGGTGTCCGTGAAGGTCCGAGGTGGACGGGCGTCGCTGCGGCGCGGCCACGCTTGCACGTAGGGCGGCCGGCGGCCACCGCGACGTCTCCAGTCCGGGGGCTTCAACCCGTCGCACAGCGAGGTCGGGCTCACTGGGGTTTGACGCCAGTGAGCGCCCATCAGCCAGCGACGGGGAGCGGTCAAGTCCGGGTGGACCTGCCCACAGTCTTAACTACTCGACGTGGAGTAGTAGACGTGGGCAGACCGGGTGGGCGCATGTTGTGCTCATGCAAGCGAGCTGCAGAGCTCCAACATGCACCTGGTGATGAGAGGGATGGGGTCCCTCCCCTCTTCGAGCGCCATCAGCACCTGTTGAAGGGCGCTGATGACGGTGTATAGTTGTCCGGTGGGCTGGGGCTGGGCCACTCGCACCGCCTTCCCCCTTGCGGGGGCGGCGGCCGCAGGTGGCGCAGGTTGTGTGGCGACAGGGGGCGCCTCCTCGGGCGCCTTGGCAGGCTTGCGCCCGCGGCGTCCGCGGCGCTTCCTCCGTCGTTTTGCACCCGGCTGCTGCTGTGGCTGGTTTGCGGCAGCCATGAGCGAGCCGGGGGCGTTGGCCTCGGTGGTTGTAAGGGTGGCGTGGGCGACGGTACGTGCAGTGGTACCGGCGCGCTTGTTCCGCGTCTCCTTGCGGAACACGGGGCAGTTGGCGTTGTTCGCCGTGTGGTCACCCGCGCAGTTTGCGCAGGTGGGCTTCTCCGCAAGGGGACGCGGGCAGTCCCTGGCGGCGTGTCCCTCGCCACAACGCACACAAGCCTGGGGCCTGTGGCAGTTGTGCGAGGAATGGCGGAACTGCTGGCACCGGTGACACTGCGCCGGGCCCTTGCGTCCACGCCAGGCCTCAATCTTGATTCCGGGCATACAGAGGAGCTCCTGCACCTCATATATGCCCGGGATGGTGGATGACGTCCGCTGCAGCTGCGCGAACATCAGGCATCCTGGACGTCCGGGGCGTGCGGGGATGGTGCGCACGTGCTCCGGGATGTACCCGAGCTCGCGCAGCTCCTCCTCCACGTCTTGCGGGTTGGTGTTGGCCGGGAGGCCCCTGATGGCTATCTTCAGGTTCCGTTCGGCTGGTAGGGAGTAGCTGAACCACGAGATTCCGCTCTCTCCCTCCAGCCGAGTGAGGTAGCTCTGGATCACCCGATACTCCGTGTCGGATTTAGGTAGGAACCTGACCCCCCTGCCAAAGGGGCGCACGTTGGGTGCGTGGCCGAGCGCTCTCTTCAGTTCCCTGAAGTGCGTCGGCCAGTCAGGCAATACCTCCACGACGAGTGGGGGGTATCGGGTTTTCCGGTCTTGAACGGCCGGGGCAGCACCTGATGTGGATGGTAGTGGTAGTGGCGGCGTCGTCGCTCCGGTTGCGACCGTCGCCGGCTTCTTCGCTTCGTTCGCCGCCGTAGTCTCGGCGAACGTCTTCCGGGGGCGAGGTGTCGGTGATGTCATACAACTCGTGGCGGATGGCGCGAGTTGCTTAGCCGCGTTGATCGCGGCCAGCTCCTTAAACGTCATCCGTGAGTAGTTGATCTCCATCGGTTCTTGGGCGTCTGGTGGTGGGGTACGCTCCCTTGTGGCTGGCTTCGGGGCGAGGGTTGAGGGCCCTAACTTGGGGCGGTTGATTCGTGGGTCCCGACTGGTGGAGGGTGCGTCCGGTAACGGGGAGGGTGTGCGTGTCACCGAGCTGGCGACAAACATCTCCTCCCCGGCACCGGTCGCTGGCCCCGCGACGATGTTAAGCCGGGGCACGGGCACGGGTGTCAGGTTGGCGGCTTTCACCGCAGCGTTGAATAACGCGGGGACAGCCGACCTCGTGAACACCCGTGGCCGGGTAGCACGTCGTGGCGGCGGGTAGTGCCGCTTTCGCTCCATGGATGTTGATGGTGCGCGGAAATCACGGAGAGGTGTACCGTGAGGTGCGGCCTAGGTCTTGGCCCCGGCACGCCGATACCACCCAACCCGGTCCCCGGGGCTTGCGGCTGGTGGCAGACCGGGAACCAAAGCCAGGCGGCACGTCGTGTTGTTCCGGGGTCACTACCGGGCGCAGGTGCGGTTTAGAGGATGCACTGGAAGAACCGTACTAGAGGCCCGAGCACCGGTGCAGATAGGTCTGCACTCGGCGGTACACTGGCTGCCCGGCGCGTTCATGATTGCCTCTAATTTAATATAGCCTATCGTTCTTCGTGAAGGGTGGGGTGTACAATTGGCTTAGACATGGAGGTCAAGGAATAATTGAATACATGTGGGATTATTCTCTTGAGAGATTTTGTGGATTATGGCGTATTATGTTGGGGAGTTTCTTTTTTATTATAAGCTTCATAGCTAAGGTTATTATTAGATTATCGACTGCCTCGTTGGCGTAGTAATGGTAGTAAGTGTCCTCACCGTCCTTACAGTAGCAAGCCCATGACGGCAGCGTGACGTGAGGGATTCACGCATGCCCCCCTAAGAAGCAGGATTACACCCGAAAACCCCCCAAAGACGCGGGATAGCATCCGAACCACCCCCTAGGCGAGGCCGCAGTGGTAGCCGTAGGTCTGCTGGGAGTCCTGGGACATCCTTCCGAAGGCTTACCCGGGGCTATGCCGGTCCGGCATAAAATTCATGATGGATTTTTCCTCATGAAAAAAAGTGTCCTCTGTGCATAAATTTCGGGTTTGATTCCCGGTTCGAATAAAATAATGTGTGATTTTATTTTGGGCATTTTATTTTTAACGTACCTAATGGGGATTAGTGAACTTCTTAGTTCACTAACCCCATTAAATAAATTTTATGCGTCAACGGGGAATAGTGAACAAAAAGTTCAATAATCCCCATCAACGGGGATTGTCAACGGGGAAAAGTGGAATAAGCCGTTTTGTTGATCCCAAATCGAATGATTGCCCTAACACCGTGCCCTATGTACAGGACCATTCAGGCATTAGAGTCAAAATTCCAACGATTATGTGGAACATTGCTACACAACGCCATCTCGGCAAAATTCTTGATAAGGGCAACGAAAAAAAGGAACATAAAAATGTCTTTAACATGTTATAAGTAAGTACTTGTATATGTATAATACATTAAAACTCCAAAATAAAATCACACATTATTTTATTCGAACCGGGAATTAAACCCAAATCTCTGCACAGAGGACACTTTTTTTCATGAGGAAAAATCCATCATGAATTTTATGCCGGACCGGCATAGCCCCGGGTAAGCCTTCGGAAGGATGTCCCAGGACTCCCAGCAGACCTACGGCTACCACTGCGGCCCCGCCTAGGGGGTGGTTCGGATGCTATCCCGCGTCTTTGGGGGGTTTTCGGGTGTAATCCTGCTTCTTAGGGGGGCATGCGTGAATCCCTCACGTCACGCTGCCGTCATGGGCTTGCTTCTGTAAGGACGGTGAGGACACTTACTACCATTACTACGCCAACGAGGCAGTCGATAATCTAATAATACTCTTAGCTATGAAGCTCATAAAAAAAAAGAAACTCCCCAACATAATACGCCATAATCCACAAAATCTCTCAAGAGAATAATCTCAGATGTATTCAATTATTCCTTGACCTCCATGTCTAAGCCAATTGTACACCCCACCCTACACGAAGAACGATAGGCTATATTAAATTAGAGGCAATCATGAACGCGCCTACTTTCATTACTGTACTCGTAAACGAATGCTGATTGGGTACTCAATAAAGTTATTTATATCACCAGAATTGGTTATAGGTTTTGTAATAACTGGGGAGAATTCAATATTTGTTGCTCGAATTTGCGCAGACGGTATTTTTATTTTCAGTTCAGAAATATCAAAAAAAATTTAATGAATAAATCGAGTATGATTTCACACACAGTAGAAGTAGTTATTTGTTATTATTTTTTAAACTGTCGCGGATTTTAACACTCATAATTATAGAATTTGGAACCTCACGCAAAATACTTTTTCCTTATAAACATCAAAGTTTCGGACACGTCGTATGCGTCGAAAATGTTGCACAGCTAGGCGACGCAACCACGGGCACAATAATATTGAGTCTTTCTTATACTGTGGTATTTTTGTTTTGTTTCAAGTAAAAAACATCGATAAAGAACACACAGAATGAGAAAAATCAATGCATACATACATATGGTTACGCCTTTATCCCCAAAGGGGTAGGCAGAGGCATATTATATGGGCATATAACAACTTTTTTTAGAATTTGTCCCACGTTATAGGGGTGAGCCGTATTACCGTGTTGAAATGGACAGGCGCAGGTTGTGACTGCCTACTATTCAAGCCGCCTATAAAGGCCTTCAACTTGGCGCTTAACGACTGCCATTTTTCTGGCAACCGCGACCAACGGCTTAACGTGTCATTCGAAGCACGGAAACGCTCAAATAAATGTCACAAAGTGGTCACATGGATGGTCACCCATCCAAGGACTGGCCATAGTGAAAGTTGCTTACTGCAGTGATCGTTTACAGAAAATTGAGCCCGCGGGGCCACGAGCGCTTCAATCAATGCAATTATATTTCTAAAAAGCGCCCTTGTCTGGAATTCCGTCCCCGTTACCGCATTTCAATTCAACTCAAACTGAACTCATGTAACATTTATATCACAAAGATCAAGAATACAGAACGAAGTTCTTCCAGTTTATAAAGTGGGAAGAAAAACTGGTGAGAATATCGGCGGGCAATCCCGGGAATAAAAAGTAGTTAGCATGGTTAGGTTTTAAATTTAAATAATTAGGTATCTCTCATAATCAATCCCTATATCAAATTTCGGCTAGATTTGATCAGCCGTTAAAGCGCGAAAGAGTAACAAACTTACGCATATTGGAAAGAAAAAAAGAATATCGAAACATCGAGAAGTGAGCAAAATATGTCTCAATACGCGAAAAGACCCAAAAATCATAATGAAAAATAAATCCCCTCATCATCACCCCATAATCGTCTTCATTATGTTTCTGCAGTGAATAGCTGAATCACTTGAAACCTCCGCAGCTCCGCTTTGAAATTGTCAATTATTTTCAAGGAAAACACCGCCACAAGGCGCCGACAACATTGATATTCCAGTTGTATAATTTGATCGTCCAATCACTTAGTGTTTATTCGCAATAAAATTGTATTGAATTATTATCCGGGGCAGTGACGAGACGACTTATAGAGCAACGTGACGCGACAGTACAAGGGGAGTAGACACAGCATATTTATTTTGCTTTTTCCATATCTGTGTGTTACATAGAGCAACGAGAGCAGTACAAGAGGAGTTATACTGTATTTCAATAGCTTTGCGCAAAAATGTAAACAAACGCATATGATCCTATATAATCCATAGTTACTTGCAATTGAGTATTCACCTTGATTATATTCCAGTATCCCGGAGTCATACAGTGTTCATACAATAATTTCGCCACCAAATAACTTCTTTATGATAGTTTATTATAATTTAAAATACCTACTCAGGATAGTAAAAATTCAATGATTTGTCCTATATTTTTCTACTCATCTGTCTTAGACAACGATTGTCAAAACATGACATGTTTACATTATTGCCTATATATGACTATAGACATTATAATGTTTGCTCTACACATATCTGTGTGTCATATGATGCGGGGGGAAATCGTATTCAAATACATCACTACAAAAGCAATCGCACATCAGTATGGATCTTATACAAAACAAATAAAGGCATAATTTCAGACACACATATTTCTGTTACCATTTGGAATACGTTTTGATAGAGAGGAGTATCTCAGTACGGCGCTTCCCCTCTCGATAAAAGTCATAGGTCATGATGCTCTATGAGACTACTTTATTGATTACAGAAGCGAAACTGGTGTTATTCGCTATCGTTTTTGAATAATCAATTTTAGGAAATTGGGTACTTTGTATTTAGAATGTTTTCCATTTGCTTATATCTCTAAGTAGATGATGCTCGCGATTTTGTCCCCGTAAAATTCGATTTCCGTTCCTGCTTCCCATGACAACTTATTCTCGGGTTAAAAACTACCCATATTCTAGACTATAATCTGTTCCTGTGCTAAATTTTAGCCCGATCCCTTAAGCCGTTAGAGTGTGAAAGAGTAACAAACATCTTGACATCCATCGCTTATTTTACTGCTGGTGTTGTTAACTAGCTCCATTACCAGCTATGCCCTCGTATCCCCGTTTACACCCCACATCTCTCAATCATTATAACAACAGAACCAACTCCAAAAATGCTAGATGGCACCCGAATCCCTAGATGTGGCCGCGGTGATAGTCAATATTTGTAGAGATCTTTTTTTTTCACTTTCGGTCGGGAGTCCGGGTTACGAACGGAGCCCCTGGTAAGCCCTCGGAAGGATGTCCCAGGGTTCCTAACAGTCTTCGGCTACCAATGCGGCCTCACCTAGGGGGTTCGAGTGCAATCTCGCGTCTATGGGCGGTTGTTCAGGTGTTTATCCGCTTCTTGGGGCGTGGGGCGTGCGTGAAACTTTCACGTCACGCTTGTCTTCTTGGGTCTACTTCTGTACGGATGGTAAGAAGTTTTCCTTCACTTAGTACGTTTTCCATGATTATATTATTTTGTTTATTTTAAAAAACAGATTCATTAAATTTGTATGTATGGGTAATTGTCTGGTCCCAATTCGCCACTTGAGATTCTGCGGCGGTAAGATTTGGGTAGTCCGAAAGGACTTATATGCATATGATCCCGCCTTTTATCCCGGAAGAGGTTGGCAGATGCATATTATATACCCACATTTCACTTCTTCTTTTATTTTGTCCCACGAAATAGGTGGTGAGCTGTATTGCCGTGTTGATATGGACAGGCGCAGGTTGTGACTGCCCGCTGTTGAAAGCCACCCAAAAAGGCCTTCAACTCGGCTTAACGACTGCCATTTGACTGACAATCGGGACCAACTGCTTAGCGTGCTTTTGGAAGCACGTAAACGCTTGCAAATAAATGTCACAAAGTGGTCATGTGGTTGTCACCCATCCTCGACCGGCTACAGTAAATGTTGCCTACTACAGTTATCGTTTACAGAATGAGTCCGCGGGCACACGAGAACCTCCAAAGAAAAAATAAGAAATGGCTTGTATTACGCAATAACCTCGCCTTTAATCTTTAGTAACCAATCTAATACCTTTTATTACCAATAGTGGAACAACATGGAACCTAGTGCCATTTCGAATTATTACTGGGCGTTAATTTTTCATTACACTTCAATTGCGCTCTCAAAAGTCACAGACAATTTACTGCAATAACCGTCACATCTCTTATATCCATTTGTTAGAGTTTCGCTCATAAATTTCCTCATAGAATCAAAGGCTATATTCACTAACAAGCGGAGCGTTTAATACAGCGAATCTGAGACTTCAGTCAAAAATTCTGGTTTCTAGATCTCTTTCCTTGAGGCGTTCGATTCGTCATTCTTCCATTATAATTCTTTGAGGTTATCTTAGACTGTTGTCTGATGATGTGTAGTCGAGGCCAGGGTCACCACCTACTACGTGGGACAAATAACTATAAGGTGAAATTTGGGCGTATCTATGTCTCTGTCTACCCCTTTAGAGATAAAGGAGTGACTCTAAATGTGTATGTATGTATGTAACTTGCTAGTCTTAAAGGCAGTAGATGGTCTAGCCTGGCCGACTCTTCAGACTGAATCAGTTCTCAGGAGCTAACCTAATTCCTGAAGTAGGTAAGTAAGGTCATAAGTTAGCTCTTAACACGTTCCGGGACACTTGACTTTTTGCAAAGTTTTGAATATGACACCACAAATTCCGATATATTTTATCATACCGTCTATAAACGTACTACCGTATTATGTATACTTGTAATTTTTTGAAACGACAATACCGGCCACAGACGTCAACGCCGCGTTGTAACTTGTACGGTAGTCTACGGTTGTCGGCGGTGTGTACACATATTGTTTGGTACATGAGCCCTATGTACCTATGTGTGTCTTGAAAAATAACTCGACAAGAGTTTACTGTGACACATACGAACGATCGAAGTAGCGTGTTGTGACACTAGATCACGTGCTTCCTAGATATATTATGGGAAAGCTATTACTATCGACGGTTTGCAAAATGTAATGAAATGAAGTTCACCGCCCTTAGCCGTACTGTCACGTAGCGAGATACCGAGGTACCGTCGACAAGCGGTCTGTCCCAGATTTCCCGGAATGTGTTAAATTTGGTGCTAAGTTACAGCACAGGGCGGAAACTCTATACAAATGATTCGTTTTAAATTCTATTACCTACACTAAAAACATGCTGTTCCTACAGAGCTTCAATGTGTGTGCGACCCACTAAGGTAAAGCAAATGTTCCGTCAATATACCCTCCAACTACAGTGATAGCTGTGGCGGGGTGGAGAAGCTTGATCAGTGAGGGGCAGAGAGCTGCTTATCTGTATATAATACAATTTAATTATCTTTGGGTACAGTAAGGCCTCAGAAGGGCCCATAACCTTACCTGCAAGTAGTGCACCTGCTGGTTAACAGGCAAACTCTGGGCAACCAGCTTCTCAAAACGTAATTGGAAAAGGACTACGTAGAGCTGTGGACTGATCGGCTGATTTGCAAATAAACGTTATACTCTGTACTATTTCAAGTGTGTGAATATTCGCAATTAGTTCATGTTGGTTGTCCCACATCAATAATTTGGGGAGCAAAAGAACTCAACCGCAAGTTGTGCATCTGCTGACTAATCGCTTCGCTCATACCATACTCTCTACCTTATACAATACATAGCTATACGTACACCATTTAATTACTTAATTTTGTGCGACATACGGGCACGGTCAAGTTGCGTCACTGTATGTTACAGAAGCCTTATGGGAAATGATGTTTATTGGGCTATTTCGTTCATGAGTGTAGTTTCATTTTATGAGATAGATCACTAGCTAGTTTAAGTGCGTGAACCATACACACATATTATATAGTTACGCTTTTTCTTTTCATAATAGCAAAGAGAGGGTTATAACTGAAAGGTACATACTAAAAAAAATCCTAACACGTACTGGGACATTTTTCCAAGGGCCTACTCGGGACTTCCGACGGTAGACAGTTTATAGGGTACCGCGTGGTTTTAGCATCCATAAGATAATCCATTTCAGCCATGTAGGCGATGAATTGAGTATCGTGCATGCATGTTACTATTCGGCATGATTGCGCTTTGGCTGAGTTTGCTTCGAGGAAAACCAATTTCAACGAGTATTTGCATTTCACCTAACTAATATGTGAGTTCAACCTTTCATGAATAAATTGGACAGAGTAATCAAACATTCCTAGCTTACTTTGGGATCAGATGGCGTTGTGTGAAATGTCCGTGAAAAAAAACTATAATTTTAACAAAATAATATTAAAACAAAATTTATACAAAATTTTAAGTTAATTGGACCTTGCCATACTAACTTTGTTCCCCCTTTTCACCACGTCACGGGTAGAATTTTAAAAAATCCACCATTATCCTAAGCCCCTCCACAGCTTCCAAATTTCAGGTTTCTGCGATCAGTGGATTAGCTTGTGCGTCATTCAGTAACGAACATGTTATAATTATGAATAGAATAACAACATAAGTATCAGTTTTCGAAATCATTTTCTCTTTCAGTACACGTAATTATATTTCAAACTTCATGCCTTCAAAGCCAATGAACTTTCATTTTGCAAGGGATCAGGCCTGAGGACGGGATACACTGCTGCCTTATTGGTTTAATAGATGATTTGCCATAGTTCGTTCTGAGCTGGAAATTGAACAAATTTGCTCGGATTTACTCTCTTTCTCTTTCTTCTACTGGTGGTTTTATTGAAAACGTGAAAACCAAACACGAAAGAATATAATACCTACTCTTATGATACTACTTTAATGGTAATACATAGTCAAGCCTTGATACCCGAAGCGGTAGGTTGAGTACCAATTTTATATTTTGGTCCCCAGGAAAAGGTTTTGTGTCGATTGCTGTGTCGAAATGAAAATACAGGTTGTGGCTACCTGCCGTTAAAAATTGAAAGCCACATATAAAACCTTCTACTTGACTTGTGGATTCCTGACTTACCTTAGCACTGCGGGGATGCGGGGTCCTATTAACATCTTAAGGACCCCAATGGGTCGGATCCTCCTCGTGGTGCATCCTGGGCAACGGAGTAGCGACCACTCCCCTTCCTCTGTGGGGGAGTTGTGCTACTCTGGCTAATTCCGGTCGAGGCGGGAGTAACCCACCTGTGGGTTGCTCGGTGGTGTGTGTTGCTGCCGGCTGTGCCGTTATTCACGGCCGGCAGCAGCAGTGCTGGGTCGCCGTCGCTTCGCCACCTTTGCTGGCGAGACGATGGCGGCAAAGTGGGAGAGGCACTGCGGTGGGGGCGGGAGTTTGGGTAAATGCTCCCGCCCTGCCATGCAGTTCGGGCTGCCGGCCGTGAATAACGGCGCGACCGGTGGCAACAGTGCTGGGCCGCTGTCACCTCGCCAGTTGACGAGGTGATGGCGGCAAAGCGGGAGGTGCACTGTGCGGGGAAGCGGGAGTAACGGATAATGCTCCCGCTCTGCCGTGCAGTTCGGGGGCGCCGCGGTCTGCGCGCCTCCGATTGTTTCTTGACCGTGAGCGTAAGGTCGGGGGACCCCGCCCACCAACGGTCACATGGCGGTGGGCACCTTTCCCGTGTTCCGGGGGTGCCCATTTGCCCATTAGCGCACGCCTGCGCCAGCCGCTCTCTGTCTCCTCTATTACAGAGGGGCGCTCGAGAGCGGTGCAGGCGTGGTTTTCAGCTCCTTAGGGAGCTTTGGGGAGCCGCCCATCTGGCTCCCCCGAGGAGAGCCCCGAAGAAACGGGGCGCCCCTAGCCGGGTCGACGTGAATAATCTTTTGATATCCCTCGGCCCGGCTAAAGGGTGAGGAGGAACACCGCGGGGTTTAGTGGGTAGGACGGTCCATTCCGGACCGGGCCGGGAGTCCCACACACCATCCCAGCTACCCCCGCAGCTGGGATGAAGGCGCGTAAAGGCGTTCCCCGCGTCACCAAAAAAAAAAAAAAAAACCTTAGCACTGCGATCTCCCCAAGGGGTTCGGGTACTTTACTGCATCTTTGAAGGTTTTTATATGGGGCTGTGACGTGCATAAAACTCTCACGCCACGCCTCCGTCTGGGGCCTGCATCTGTAAAGATGGCAAGCAGCGTTCCCGTCGTCCTCAGGCCTCCGGTCATGGAAGCCGATAGTCATCATAAATTTTGCAACGTCATTTAAATCTAAGTAAAATGTTAATCAGAATATTATAATCGCAAAATTTTATCACTCAAAATACTGTTTTCGGTAGAGAAAAATAAATTGAAACAAAATGAAACCTTACACGTTATTATGTACGCTACTTCCCTCATTTTTTTTTAATTATCATACCCGGCCGTAGAACGCGACTTCTCTCCTATTTTTTTTTCTTTTGCAATATGGACAAGCTAAGTGCCTGTGAAATTACAACACTGATCTCCATCACAAAGGGAACACAATAAATAAACGAGGCATGACTCATTAAAAATTTAAGTTACGGCATTACGTAGAGGGTGCTACGACGTAGAGCTTCTACGATGGCTAAACGGTCTAATGCTACGGTTGAGTTTCAATTTTTTTTTATTTATGACAATTCTGTTAGAAAATGAATTGGACATAAAGTAATCAATTTAAAAAAAATATTAGCTTAATATTTTAGAAGTATAGTTAATTTTTTTATAATAAATCCTAGGAGTGGAATCAACTAAACTACTGGAGCAGTTCACCAGATTCTCGATTCACCAGATTCGCAACTTACCAGATTCTCAACTCACCAGATTCGCAGTTAACCACATTTTGTACAATCAAACAGAAAATAATTATAATATAAAGATCTCAAAAGAAATTAAAAAATGAAAAATAAACAGCATTATTACCGATTGCTGACATGAAAATATTAGTGTAATTGATTGCTTAAGGCATCTGGCTTCTTTATAGTCACACACTAGCTGATGCATGCATTGTCGCGCAGCACCTTAGTGGCGGCAATGCAGCGACCGAGGGGGTTGAGGGGGTTGCTTGCGGTCGAGATCGGACATATACTTATAGCTGTTTATTTGGAAGTACAATTTTATTTATCTGTTTAACCGAGGAAAAATGTATTTGCTTAATAATTTTTAGAATTAATTTTATTTTCTGTTGTTACATACATACATAAGCCTTTATTCCCGAAGGGGTAGAGCCCATTGCCGTGTTGAAATGAACAAGTGCAGGTCGCCGCGACCCGCAGTCGAAAATTTTCAAGTCACCCTTAAGGCCTTCAACTTGGCTTAACGATTGTCATTTTTCTGTTGTTAATATACTATTTAAATTTAATTTGCTTTTGATTATACTTCTGGTTAACTGCGAATCTGGTAAGTTGAGAATCTGGTAAGTTGAGAATCTGGTGAATCGAGAATCTGGTCAACTGCTCCTGAGGGTTTAAAGTGTGGGTGGTGTGTTAATACCATAGATTTAGAAAGAGTAGCGAAAAATTCTAAATCTATGTTTAATACACTGGTTGTCAATTTATTGTATATCAAATTTAAGACACAGTGGTTCAGGGGTAGGAAGCGTTCGTAGTCCCGGGGACTAAGTAAGTAAGTAAACGATCACTGCGTAAGCAACTTTCACTATGGCCAGTCTTTGGATGGGTGACCACCCATGTGACCACTTTGTGACATTTATTTGAGCGTTTCCGTGCTTCGGAATGCACGATAAGCCATTGGTCTCAGTTGGCGGTAAAATGGCCGTCGTTAAGCCAAATTGAAGGCCTAATGGGCGGCTTGAAAAATTTCAACTACAGGCAATCACAACCTGCGCCTATCCATTTCCACGCGTCAATACGGCTCACCACCCATTTCGTGGGACAAATCTTAAAAAGGTGAAATAAATAAATAAATAATATGAAACAAATATTTTTTTTTTCTCAACAATTTTAAAATTTCTAAATGTAGGCATATTATATCGATTTATATGTCTCTGCCCACCGGTACAATTTGATTCTGGCACGGTATGAAGTGTTGGAGTAAGAGAGTAAGAGTAAGACTTACGTACAGTTGTTATAAATGCATTCAAGAGTATGGATGTCTGAGTGTTTGTAACCCTTTTACGCTCTAATGGCTAAACGGATGTGGCTGAAAGTTTGTCCTGTACAAACTTTCTGCCAGATCCGTTTTTCTACATCCTACTAATATTATAAATGTGAAAGTTAGTGAAGATCTTAGGATGTTTGTTACTCAATTACGCTCTAACGGCTTACGGCTGAATGGATATGGCTGAAATTTGGTACAGGGTTAGAGTATTGTGTGAAATAACACATAAGCTACTTTTTATCCCGGTAAAATGTTCTCACGGGAAGCGAACGGGAACCAAAATACACGTGGGCGAAGCCGCGCGCATCAGCTAGTTCATACATATATTTCTATACTATACTATACTATCTTCACGCCAGATCCCTTGCGGGGTAGGCAGAAAGAACCGAGCGCCACACGGCACGGTCCATACACACCTCACTTGCTTCTTCAACTTTCATTTTTCTTTTCATGCATGCAAGTAAATAAATAAATAAATAATTACGGACATCTCACATATATAGAAAATATCCAAACTCTGAAAAACCTTTGTGGATCTTATTAATATTTGAACCGATCAGGGAATCGAACCCAGGACATCAGCGCGGCAGGCATCAGTACAATAGTACTAAAAAATATTATAGATGACTAGCTGATGCCCGCAGCTTCGGCTGCGTAAAATTTGAAAACTTATTTCCGGGATAAAAAGTAGCTAATGTGTTATTCCAGACTATAATGTATCTTTGTACCAAATTTCAGCCAGATCCAAACATCTACGCTCACAAACTTTCATATTATTTATAATATTAGTAAGATAACAATATTACAGTTATTGTCGGAAATAGAAGAACGAAGATATTATTGTTATAGTACAATCTGAGTCTGTCAGTCGTTTTGTTTACATAACAATAACTGTTTGAGTAGGGATCGTCATTAATTTACACGTTTTGTTTCTGCTAATGAGTTTCTGCTTTCCGAGAATTATGGTTTCGCTTTCCTATTGTATAATTATATATGTATTACTAGCTGACCCGCGCAATTTCGTTTGCGTGATAAATGAAGAACCGCTCGACCGATTTTGTGCAAACTTCACATAAACCATCTACCAATTAGTCCGAACAAAGCCTAAACATTTGGTTTGGATAGGTGAGCCCGTTCTTGAGTTATAAAATTACAACGAAAAGTGGCATTGATTTTTATATATATAGATAACTATATATTTATAACAGAACAGGGTCTGAAATATTAGGACATATTTTTTGTATGACATTTTATAATCTATGTTGAAGTAGAAAAAGTTTTAAAAAAATATACATTGGTTTGATTTATTTATTAAGCCACCAAATTGAAGTCGCCAGCCCGATGGAAAGCTATGGCGCATATAATATATAGCGATTGGGTCTTCAATCGGTCTGGCTGTATCCCGAAACGGCATATCGTTGAACAGTAGGCCGTAAGCTTGTCTGCCACCTAAGTAGTTTTAAAAAAAGAGACCAAAGGTAGCCGTGGCTTCACCATATAAAATTTATCTATGCTAATTTAATCCTTTATGGATAATAACTGAGACTTTATTTCGAATGTTGGCTTTCTTATTTTTTCTAACCGAATACGCAACTGAAAAAAATATCATCGCAGAATAATAGATAATATTTAAAAGATTTTCCAACGGCAAAACAAACAAATCCCTTGCACAATAGTCTGCCTATTTTCTTCACTTGACTGACTCTGAAGTGGGGGCGACAGATTCAAATTAGATGCGATTTATAAAGGATGGCGCAAATTACTCTGTCCGCTCCGAAAATTGAATAGGTCCCTTGACATCTGGAGAAATGTTTACAGAAACTGACTGTTTGTATAAGAGTAGCTATTACTTTTGTCGCCTATGTGATGTAGTTTTCTCAGTACATTTTTTTCCTCTCATCCCTTAAAACAATAAAACAAAAAAGAAACTAAGTATATTGAAAATACATAGATTCTTAAAAAATGAGATTACTACGCGATTAAATTAGAGTATTTTTGATGTTAAATTTTTGTGCAAAAAAAATATATCTTTAATACCCAAACACCTATTGTTATTTTGTAGTAAAATTAAATAAATCATCTTCTCTAAATATATTCACCTTGCTCTAAACGCTGCGATTACGTGCTTCTATACAAAAAAAACGACATGAAAACACACACAACAGATGAAAAAAATAACTATTGTTTTTCAAAACCCAAAAAAAAACCTTCACATAACATAAATTTTACTCTTGTATCCTACACATAGAACTACTTCTAATAATAAGTTAATTTTCATGTTTCATATGCTAAGATTCACAAAAATTAATCAACAACTATGTACATACATACATACATACAAATTGGGTGTAATAAGGGGCCCCACTACCACCAAGACTCAGGGGCCCAAGCGACCTCACCTGCACGCGGTGCACCTGCTGAACAACGAACGAGGCTCCGCGTATTAAGGTACCCAAAGGGTGGCCTAGGCTCCCATGTGGGTGCCAGGTGGTTAGTGTTGGTCTGGGTACCACCGTGCAGCTGTGAAAAGCCCCCCAAGTAACCCAGCCCCGGTTGGGTTGCATTCGGCGTTCAGCAGCTGCACAGCCGGGCCCTGGGTTATGTTTGATGCAGCAGGTGGGACCAGACACATACACAACATCATAAATTATTTAATAAGCTTTAACACACCTCCGCAAATGATAAACAGAACACCTGCATCAACATAATTGGTGTACCTACATTACCCTCTAACCATAGAATTACAACTGTATACATAACAAAGGTGTTATAAGTCTATGCCTCTAACAAAAATTAAACATTAATGAACTCGGAAATCTCTCTCCTATGTTTCTAAAATTGTAAACGCTAGCAACTTAGCAACCAACTACTGTAAATAATAAATCTATACTTATACTTATTACTTATTACTTATTACTTATTACTTATACTTATTACTTATAATATTATAAAGAAGTAAAGTTTGTGTGTTTGTTAAATTGTAAGGGGTAATCTCGGGATCTACTGCACCGATTTTAAAAATTCTTTCACCAATAGAAAGCTACGTTATTGTGGAGTGTCATAGGCTATATAGCATCACGCTACAACGAATAGGAGCGGAGCAGTAATAGTAAATGTTTCAAAAACGGGGGAAAAGTTATTCCTTTTGAGAGCTTTATTGCGTGTGCTGCGTAAATATTTATAGTTATGTAAAAAAAATGTACTACAAAATTGTTTCTCTTAAAAAAGTTCTAAAAAAATTGAGCGATAGCATGTGTCTATCTTTGGGTTGGTGCACAGTAACCATTTAATGGCAATCAATGTTTTTCTACAATCTTCTTCGAGTCAATGGCTAATATTAAATACTCTGGCTTCATGTTAAATTTTGTCGGCCCAATACTTGGCCACAGCCACAGCGCTGTCCGTTGCCCTACACAGGTCCTCGGTAGTGCAGGTGGAAGGGCACAGTGGGCAAGAGAGCAAATGCGACATGGACTGGGATGGGGCCCCGCAATCGCAGGGCACTTGAGACCTGTCAATATAGCCCCATTTTGCCAAATTTTCCCTGCAACGGCCACCCTGGGTCCGCTGGCGATTTAATGACTTCCAAGTTGGCCACTGGAGATGATGACCAGGCGGCAGGTTTTCTTTTGGTCTGATGAAACCTGCTGGGACAGGGTGTTTGGCTGCCCAGTTCTGCTCTCTTGCCCGCCGTGGGGGGCTGTCTATGGCAGGAGTGGTTCTTATGAAGCTCCGGCGGCTTTTTAAACGGACGGGAGGAGTCACGTACTTGTACAGTGGGTGGCGGGGATCTGTCTGGACCTGCCAGAGGGTACAGCATATTTAGTGGGGTAGGCCTGAGGCAGCCCGTAATTATCCTACATGTGTCATTTAAGGCCACATCCACTTGTTTGGCATGGGCGGAACGGTGCCACACTGGGCACGCGTACTCTCCCACGGAGAAAGACAGTGAGAGACCGGTTGTCCGGAGGACGTCAGGAGCCGCTCCCCAAGAAGCCGAACTTTTCTACAATAATGCCACGGGATACCTTTTTCATAAACGAAATTGTTCTTAATAATAATACGACGGGAATACACGCGACGAGAAACCTTTCTCTCTCTCTCACGTAGTATTGAAAATTAACGACGAGACGCTACGGGAGTAAACGCAACGCGACGGGAGTAAATGCGATGGGAACAGGTAACTCTCTCTTATGTGGCGCAAACGAAGTTGCGCGGGTCAGCTAGTTAGAAATAAGAAAAAAAAAGCAAGAACAAAAGACATAACAAGAAAAAAAAACGTTTATCCTAAGAAAAAAATCATTAAACAAAAAGAATACTTTGTACAGTTAGTTGTAAGAATTATTATGCACACCCCATCCCACTCTTCATTATAACTTAGTGTTAAAGTTTTAGAAGTGTGAGTGAAGACGGGCTTCACTCACATTTCTAAAACTTTAAGACTTTCCCCATTTCCTCAGATCGAGAAGTTGTGAGCATCCCTTAGCCCAACTTCTCGAAAACTCTGTTACTCACCAGCGGGAACGGGAACAGGAAATCGGGAACGGGAACAGGGGACCGGGTACTCAGAACTCGGAATACCGATTTTTCATAGATAAGGCAGGACCACGTCTGTCGGGTCAGCCAGTACATTATAATAATGTCGCAGTCAACTGACTTAATTCGCTATTTAATTAACAGCCTAGCTTCCTTACAAAATGACACCATTCAACTAACGGCCTGAACGATCGGCCATTCAATGAAACTGCGGAGCAAATGACTTGAATAGATAACGTTTATCTGCTCCTAAGGTAGTCTTGTCTTGTTTCATTAGAATGATATTGATGTTGAGGATGCGATGGGTCACTACCGAGATCTGTGGTTTCCAGACGTGGCGACGCGACGCGATGCCAATGCGTTTAGTATACATTTGTGGCCTACATTGTCGCTGAAACGAGACTGTATAATAATAATAAGTATGGGTATCTCCAATGAGCATGACCTCTGGTTCTTTATTGGAACTCGATCACATCATCACATCATTGCGCGAGCACAGCCACAAGCCAATGCTTATACTTATAAAAATGTAAAGTTGAGCTGCACCATTATTAATGCTAATTTTAAAATACCAACTCTTAATAAATATTTCATAAAAATTTTGGCTGACTACTGTGATTATATTTTCATTTTACCTTTCTGTTTGTTTGTTCAGGGTTATTGAAGTAACGAATTAATTAATAGATATTATCATTTTTTAAACGCTGCTGTCTTTCACCACAATTGAATGAGCGTAGATATAGTTTGAATTCTGATTTATGAATAACGCTATACGCTGAAGCAAAGTAAAGTAGTTGGGTTGTTATTACGAGATTTCTGTAGGGTAGCACCATTACACACGCATGGATTAGCCACGGGTGCTCGTTAGTTTATAGAGAGGTATTTTCTGAAGATGAGACTAGAAATAATTGTTTTGCCGGATACTGGATACCAGATCCCCTGTCAAACTGTGAGCTGAGTATCCGGATATTTGGCTGAACAAAGCTGAAAATGCCTCAGTTACCACACCTATCTCGTTAAAGAAGGATTATAAACTTGCTTATCATGCTAAGCTCGCGTTACGTTTTTAGATTTCTCTAATAAGATAACGACATAAAACAACACTAGTCACGAGTAAAGTCAAGGAAAAACCGCGATTGTTTGTGAGATCGACTCATATTTGAATTCAGTCCGCATTGCTCTCGATTGTAATCCTATACACTAATCATCTAATGTTGCACAGTACCCGAACTTATTTTTCGCCGCCTGCTATATACTTCTTTCGAAAGCTGCACTGGCATCAAGGCAAGCTAAACATTTTTCGTTTTCGCAGAAAAAGCATTATAAAGTGCACAGTGGGTTACAGTTCGAATATTAAAAATAAAGTGTCTCTTAAATATATAAAAATCAGTGCCACTTTTCGTTGTAATTTTATAACTCAAGAACGGGCTCACCTATCCAAACCAAATGTTTAGGCTTTGTTAAGACTATGTAGTAGATGGTTTATGTGCAGTTTGCACAAAATCGGTCGAGCGGTTCTTCATTTATCACGGAAACGAAGTTGCGCGGGTCAGCTAGTTTTATATAAATACTGACCCAAAAATGAATGAAAGTCGGTTGCATGCACCAAAAAGTGTTAGTCAAGTCGAGCGCTGAACAAGCGATAGAGAGCCACGATCGGCGTAAGCGTTCGGCTTGTGACACATCAGTCTCTCTTCCACTCCATCGGCCGATTACGTTCATGTTTTATTATGACGTTATCACCACAGGGCGAAAACTCCATACAAATGATTCGTTTTCAACTCTGTCACTTAAGTACACTAAAAACACGCTATGTTCGTACTGAACTTCAATGTGTGTATGACAGCAAATGTTCTCTCAAATTCCCGCCAACTATAATGACAGCTGTGGCGGGACTGGCGGAGGAGGGGAAGCTTGATCAGTGGGGGGCAGGGAGTTGCCTATTTGTATGTAATACTATATTATTATCTTTGGTAACACGTAAAATTATCGCCCGAAGCCGCCTTACAGACATCCCTTTCTTTTCTTATCCGGTTTTTTTTTTAAATCGAATACCGGATAGTTGCCGGATATTCGTTTCATCTCTAGTATTTTCCTCTATCTGGTCCTTTATTAATTTTGTTTGCGTGCCATCAAAAGGTAGATAAGCAGTTGTTAGTCTTTTGTTTCCAACTACCCTTGATCCTTTGAATGCTATTATGTGCGGAACAATGGGTAGTTGAGAGTTTACCCTAACTAATACCTTTTCATTGTTTAGGCGTAGGAAATTTTATTTTGGCTATAGATGTGAAGGTTTTGGGTTTTGGTCGATATTCTAACGAAGATAATCCTACTAATATTATAAACGTGAAAGTTTGTGAGGATTTTTGGATGTTTTTATGTTTGTTACTCAATCACGGCTAAATGGAACTGTCAGAAACTTGGCACAGGGGCACATTTTATAGTATGGAATAACATTAAGGCTACTTTTTATCTCAGAAATATGTTTACATGGGAAGAGGGGATGGTAACCTAATTTCATATAGGCGATGCCGCGAACATCATCTTAATCTCTACTATTATAAAATTGTAAAAATAGCTGTGACGGTACATTCAAGATAAATTTTAAAAAAATGTAATCTTCTAATTCAAGGCTTTAGAGTCCAAATCTATTTTTTTTCTTCGTGTCTGTCTGTTTGTTCGGGGTTGCAGCAAAATTCAGTAACTTGTCTTATTAGAACTTTGTAGCCTGTATTTTTTCAACTTAAATATCGCTGTATGTTTCATCAAAATCGGATCAGAGGAAATGATAATACGGCTTGACCTATGTTTTACTAGAAGAATATTGGACAATTCAAAGTCGATTGGTAATTATTTTGTAAAAATCACCTCGCGAACAAAGTCGCGGGCAAAAGCTAGTTATTTAATAAAACTAAGTAGGTATATGGTTCTACGTAAAATCTGAGCTTTCAAAGCATATAGAAATTTCGATTCAACTTTCACGCCTGAACCGATTCTGATGAAATAGTATAGGGATTTCTATTTACGACCGTTTTCACGCTTCCAAAGAGGGAACATGGGCAGCGCTTTTTCTATAAAAACGCAATCACCTTTTTTTCCTTTAATGATGCAATTTAACAATTTTTTGAGAATCCAGCAGAGCAGGTCATTTCCAGGCTTCTTTATCCAGCAAATAATCACCAATTGTATTGCCCTTGCAGTACAATCTACTTTTAATAAACTTTTTGAACTTATTTAGGGACATACTTTTAATTTCGGTAGGTAACCTTGTAAAAGCGTATTAGTTACCCCTGAAAGAATTACTGAGTTTATGCAATCTGCTATGATAAACAGTCATGTTAATTTATTTTTAGTGTTGACATTGTGTATATCACTTAACTTGGCGCAACTATGTAAATTTCTTTGTACACATAAGATTTTCAAAAATGTATTGTGATGCTACTGTAAGAATATAAACCTCTTTGAAAGACAATTCCTCAAAGCTCTTAACTTTAAAAAATACAGTTACCTGGTTAGGTATACTTTTACTCAAAAAAATGAATTGGTCCCGGGAATTTTACGAGTATACCTACCTATACGTCTTTATAGCTGCGGTGTGCGAACACCTTTATGAACTAAGTTTCTAAGTTATTAGAAACTTGCTATTCAAGTAGGTTCTGTTCGTGCCGTTAACTACTTGAACTGAAATTACATTTAACCGCATTCTATAGCCTTTCAGGTATTACATCACGCTAAAGTGAAGAGTAGGTTCACATTCTACGTCATATATGCTCAATTATAGTACTAAAAGCAGCGTCTGCGGTTGGGTCATGCTTGCACTAACGTTTTTCTAATGAAGATAAGGATTAGGGTTAATTCTCTATGTGAATGTGGATTGGCCGAAGATACTACAAACCATTTTCTATCGTCGTGAACTGGTTAAGCAAAAACTCATTAAAACTTAATACAGGTAAAACGAAATATATTGCATTCTCTCTAAGTAATACTTCAACTGTGAAGAATCTGACACAAAGCATCGTTGATTTTTTAAGTCTATATAAGTAAGCAGAGCACTAAAAAGAATAGCCCGCCGAGTTTCTTGCTAGTCTATATATATTCATAATATTAAAACTGTTGAGGGTCGAGTGTCTGAACATGGAAGCTATTTAAAAAAAAATAACGCGTTCTCTAATCGATACCTACTTAAGCCAAAATGAAATGAATGTCTGTATTCCGAATACGTATCACGCCGAAACTACTGATTTGAATGAAAATTGATCCGAGGAAGTTCAGGAGTTAGAGACATCTCAATTTCTCAAAACCTAGAATTCAAGAGTTCCTTTGAATGTGAGGGTAAATCTAAACCGGCGTGTTAGCTTTATCATTATAAGAGCTTAATGATTAAGTCCAGTGTTAAATATTTCGTCCGTGCCGAAGGCGTGGACTGAAATAAATTATTTTAGAATAGATTCTAAAACAATTCAGTCTACGCCATCGACGTGTAAGTTCTTTTATGATAAAGCAAACAGGGCAGTTTCACTCACCGCTTGCTGAGTCTGATGAAGAAATACCTCCCCTTTCATCGTAAACGAAGTTGTGAGGGTCAGCTAGTTGCATACACACATAAATATGGTTACGCCTTTATCCCCGAAGGGGTAGGCAGAGGCATATTATTATGTCCACACATTTCACCTTTTTAGAATTTGTCCCACGTAATAGGCGGTGAGCTGTATTGCCGTGTTGAGATAGACAGGCGCAGGTTGTGACTGCCTGCTGTTAAAATTAAGCAAGCCGCCAAAACGGCCTTCAACTTCGCTAAACGACTGCTATTTTACGGGCAACCAGGACCAACGGCTTAACGTGCCTTCCGAAACACGGAAACTACGCTCAAATAACTGTCACAAAGTGGTCACATGGATGGTCACCCATCCAAGGACGTGCCATAGTGAATGAGCTTACTACAGTGATCGCTTACAGAACACTGAGTCCACGGTGCCACGAGCGCTTCTTATTTATACATAACTAGCTGACCCTCGCAACTGCGTTTACGTCTATTTTTGTTTGTTTGTAATAATAAAATGAAATTTTAGCCTATCGCATGTATGGGTTTGTTACGAGATCCTCGCGCGACTTCCTGCGGCCTTCCACACTTCTGTTTCTGAACAAGACCATCATACGTTCTCAGTTAGAATATGCCACATCAATTTGGAACCCTCTCTATGCTAAGTATGATAATAGTATAGAGTTAGTACAAAAAAAGTTTTTACGCAATATGCATTATAGATACCATCGATCAAAGATTTCTTAAGCACAGCTGCTGGAGCTTTACAGTGTTTTGGACTTAAGATCTAGACGAGTACTACTTGACGCCATGATGCTGCACGGCCTGTGTAACAATCGCTATGACTGTTCTGATCTAACGAATAGGTTGTGTTATATAGTACCTCGAACTGTCCATAGGCGAGAGGTGCGCGCATCGCGACTTTTCTACACAAGCACCTGCAAGACAAACGCGGGGGTGCGTGCCCCTCTTCATCGCCTTGTTGAGACTTACAACACTCATTTTGTTGAAATTGATATCTTTGCTACTTCAAACAAACAATTTAAAAGTCATGTCTCTGACTGCTTATTTGCTGGTTTGAGAAGTTAATTTCCAGGTTACACTGTACTGTATAAATAAGGTTCTTTTTTTGTTTTTCTTTTTACTAACCATTTCATGTGTTTTATGTCAATTCGTGAACAATGGTGTGGGTTATATGTTTAACAATTGTATTAAAACGTCTAACTGTACTACAACAACATGTAACTGTTATTTGTTCCAAATAAATAAATAAATAAATAAAATAAATAAAATGAAATTTTGTTCCAAAAGTAACAAAAATTTTAAGCGATTGGAAGACCCCCCTTTCTGAATTTGTAATAATTTAAGTACAAAACAATGAATATATGAACATTCGTCTTTGTGAATTCGTCACATTTAAGTTTTACGTAATGATCAATCACATTTTTTGCATTGTATTTTTACTACACTTAAAAACAAAGGAAAATTTAAATACAAACGTTCCTTTGTTTTTAATTTACTTTTCGCCTCTCTCTATAAAATAGAGTGCAGAGGGGCTTATGGCGAGACTTTGTCTGTAGTCTGTGACTCTGTTGCATTAAACTACGTCACTAGGTCACGTGGATCATCTGTTCAAAGTTTGAAATAAAACAAAAATGACAACGTCAATCGAATTGAACTCTCACAATAAACGTTTTAGAGAGGGGCAGTCGGGTGAGACCGTCTCATAGCTTCTTGTTTATTTGGTGAAGCGAGGAACGCATTTCCGCTACTATTATCCGCCGCTTATATTATACTTTTACTTTGATGTCTCTGTAGTTGCGCTACTCTATGTTAGCGAGTCATATCGCCCATTTGCTCAAGGTCGTTAGCCCTGGGTATGGCCTTAAATGACGCAAACGAAGTTGCGTCATTTAAGAGACGTTCATAATAAAATGAACAGAGTTCCACAATACAATTTAAAACGGCCCATCTTGGCAGATTATTTCCCCAGGACTCCCAGCAGACCTACGGCTGCCACTGCGGTCTCACCTAGGGGGGGAGGCTGTTCGGGTGCTATCCCGCGTCTTTGACGGCTTGTTCGGGTGTTATCCCGCTTCTTTCTTGGTGCGTGAATTTGTCACGTCACACTGTCATCTAAGGCCTCCTTCTGTATTATTTCAACCGTAGAAGAAAATAGACTCATTTTTCTTGCAAGAGCTTATACAAAGGTCTACTGATGACGAGTTATCCAGACCAATACAGTGTATCGGTGGGCGCCCCACTGGGATCTTCCAATCACTGTGTTGTGCATGCTCGCAGGCAGGTTTTAAAAGGTAAACGATCACTAAGTAACTTTCACTATGGCCAGTTCTCGGATAGGTGACCACCACGTGATCACTTTGTGCCATTAATTACGAGCGCTTTCGTGCTTCGGAAGGGACGTTATGCATTTGGTCCCGGTTGTCAGTAAACAAACTGTCGTTGAGCCAAGTTAAAAGCCTTATAGGCTAAAAAAATTTCAACTGTCGGTGGTCACAACCTGCGCTCGGGTCGGCAGCGCGTGTGTAGGTTGTGAACTGGTGTTACAAACGTCCATAGCCTCAAAACTAACCTTCCAGTGTGCCGTGAGTTTGTCTGCCACCTTTATAGTATAAAAAAAGTATAATTTCCTGCGTGTGCAGTTGAGTGAGATGAAGCGGCGATTATGGTACTACTCGTTAGCAGACTGGGACAGAATGGATGCAAACCAGTTGTTCACGACTGGTTTGCATCCATTCCGTCCCAGTCGTCCATTCCGTACCAGTAAAGTCGATGCTGCAGGTAAGACTTCGTCTGATAGCTCATCTACAGTTGCTGGCGACACCAGTTTATCTATGTAATACTACATTTACATTCCATACCCTGATCTAAATAAAAAGAATAACATTCCTTTCTCTTACATTTATATAATCTGCGGTGTTTACCCCGTGGCGACCGGGTCCCGTGTGCCAATGAGAAAGAGTACAATATGTCGTCGCCACCTCAATTTGTGTCTAGAGTGTCGTAAAAGGCGACTAAGCGAACTCTTTCGCAAAACGATCCATTGCCTAGAGAAGGAAAACACAAAATGGAACCTGGTTGTCAGTAAAATGAAAATCGCAGCCGAGTTGAAGGCCTTAGGAGTAGCTTGAAATTTCAACAGCCGTTTGTCACCTGCGCCTGTCCATTTCAACACGGCAATAGGCTTACCACCTATTACGTGAGACATAAAACTAAGGTGAAGTGTGGACGTGAGCCTCCGGGGAGATAAAGGCGTGACTAATGTATGTATGTAAGTATGTTTTTCAAATGTAACAAAATATAAATATTCATATAATCTTACTAATATTATAAATGTGAAAGTTTGTGAGTGTGGATGTTTGTTACTTTTTCACGCCCGAACAGCTAAACGGATCTGGCTGAAATTTGGTACAGGAATAGATTATAGTCTGGTAGCACATAGGGTACTTTTTATCCCGGGAATGAGTTCCCATGGGAAGCGGGAAGGGAAACAAAATTTCACGCGGGCGAAGCAGCGGGCATCAGCTAGTTTATTATATTTGAAAAACACTGTGAATTCAAAATGTGAACGAACTCATTTTCGAAAACTACACAATTCTTTTATGAGACAATGTATTTCCCAATGAAATTCAAATAGTGCTAATGCCAATAAATAGAATATAGACAAACAAGGCCAAATAATTGCGTTGCTAGGTATAATATTAATAAAACTTGATTATAATAAACTAGCGGCCGTCACGCTGTTTCACTCGCGAAGCTGCCGGTCCCGTGGGAACACGGGAATAAAAAAAAACAAAATTTGAGCGAAACAAGCTGCTTACCATGTGTAAGCTAAATAAAACCTTTTCAAATACGAAGGACTTTATTGATGAAATTAACCACAGAAAATGTTCACATTAAAATTTGAAACTAAGCTACATAATACAAACGTAGAGTCCAGAATCTAGGGACCAGATGTTTGATCATGGGTCCAGAGTCCAATTTCCAGAGACTAGGCTCAAAATCAAGGTTAAGTCTAAGTTCCAGAGTCCCAACCAATCCAGATTCTAATAATTTTGTAAATCTACCAATAAAAACACAAGTAAAGTCCCCTGATTTCAGCAAAAAATGCCGCTTATTTTCCAACTTTTCCAGAAAATATACTTTCGACAGGGAATTTCCTCATAATTGCGTCGTATAGTGCTACAAACTTGTCTACGTATTTCGACATGATAACTGGCCCCGTGATTACTCCACCTAGATGCTTGTGCTCTTTTACATACTCGAGGGCCACGGCAGCTGCAACATAGGTAACATTTTTATAAACAAAGGAATAATCATAATTCGTACAATATTACATCACTGTATAAAATCGTTGTAGGTATGTATGCGTTTTGAAGTGACAGTGGGCTGGCCACATTTGTAGAAGAACTGATGGCCGATAGAGCAAGCTGGTTCAGGAGTGGAGACTGCAACTTGGTAAACATGGGGTAGGACGACCCCCTGCCAGGTGGAGCGAAAGAAGGCTGCAGGGATTGACTGGATGTGCAAACCGCAGAACCGTGTGTTGTGGCGAAATTTGGGAGAGGCCTATGTCTAGCAGTGGACTGCAATAGGTTGAATTGATTGATTGATTGTATATTTTTTTTATATTGTAATCTACTTAGCGAGATTTTAAACTGCCGCGATATTGTGACCGTAAAACATGGTAACGTTTAGGCCGTTAATGGGGCTAAAGACCTTGACCATACAATACGATACAATACACGCGTCCTTCAAGTTAGCTAGGAAGTATTTAATACTCATAATTTCAGACACATTATAAATTTGATTGTAATAATAATAATAAAACATGAATAAATATCCAATGACACGTCACACAATGCTATCAGATCCCAAAGTAAGCTAGGAATAACCTGCTTGTGTTATGGGTATCAGACCTCGGATATTAATACTTATAGACATAGAAACACCCAGACTCTCGTGACAAACATTTATGGATCACACAAATCCCTGTGTCCCAAGAAATCGAACCCACGACCTCGTGATCCGCAGTCGCCCCTTTCTACCTCTAGACCAATGAGGAAGTCATAATACATTGATTAAACTTGTATTGACAGAGAGGAATCCCCTCTCCCGATAAAAGTAATATGTAGATCGTGTTACTCTATTAAGAAGATAGGTATACGAGAAGACATACCTTTTTGCTTGTCAGGATGTAGTGAGCCATTTACATCTATGGCTACCGGGCCGCTTGCTACGGCCATCCAATCATAAGTCACAACGAAAAAACGCCGTCCATTTTCCTGGTCGCTGTTAGATTGGCTGAATAAGCCCTTGATTGTAATCAGGTAGTCATCTGAAATAGAAAGTATGAATAAAATTGAAATCTATACTAAGTATGTATACTAATATTATAACGACAAAAGATTTGATTGTTTGTATGTTTGCATTAAATAGACCCCGAAACTACTTTCACAGTTGTGACGCTACACCATTCTCGGGTGACATAGGCTATTTTATTCCTGTATTCCCACGGGAACTGTAACTACGCGGGCGAAACTATAACGAAGAATAATAAGTAATGCAATGAATGCAGATACGAATAGGTACTTACTGTAAGTAATTGTGACGAAACCTTTGCCATCCAGTTCTACAGGACCTGCCAACCCTTTAACGTCATAATCGTATTTCAAAACTAATTTAGTACATTTAATTTCATTGTGGTACGTTGTGTTATCGAAATTTAGTCTGTAAAATAAATAATAAACAGAGTGTTAGAAAACCTAGGCGCGACCGCAGTGCTGGCCGTGAGTATGTTGGGAGTCCTGGGGTATCCTTCCGAGGGCTTACCCGAGGGGCTTCCACCCGTAGGCTGTTAGGCAGGATGCGTGTGGTTTTTAGTCGGAAGGAGTCCGGCATAGCATCCATGTAGGATTTTCCTTTCGTTAAAAAGATTTAAATTTAAGAAACTTACCTTAGCTGCATAGGTTTACAAGTACTAAATCCTTCAAGAGTACTACTAGGCACTTTGTAATTTAAAGCTAAGTATTGTCCATGAAATTCATCTAATTGTACAGGATCTAGAGGTGGAGTCTCTCCTGGAATGCCAACTGCGATCAAATTTAGTATTAAATTAGAAACTTGTGTAGAACATTCTGGCTTCGAGAAATCGCACATGGCCTGACCTGAAATTGAAGATCGATATAAGAAAAAATGCAGAGTCATTTACAAGATTTGTTCAGGGTCGGCAGCGCAAATGCGGCGCTTCTGGTGTTGCAAACGTCCATAGGCTGCGGAGACCACCGGTACATCTGGTGGGCCGTAGGGTTGTCTGCCACCTTATTTGTATAAAAAGAAACTCCCTTTCTCGTGGGAATATGAGAACACAGTTTCTAGTTTAATGAATGCAAAATAAAAGGCAGATTGACTTGCAAGATGAGCACCTGCTGAATAACAGACGAGTTCATTTAAGGTGATGGAAAACCCTAAACCAACCCGTCTGGCCTGAGTCCAGCAGCAACATTTTGATGAAATGATGAAAACGACGAAATAATGTCTTGAACTTTTACTTACTCTGTGCATATCTTAATAAAATGAATAGAAGTCCACAGCACAATGGAAACCGGCTCATTTTCAGTGGATTAATCTACTGAATGATACTCCTTAACCCGTCTACGAATTTATATAACCCTTTGAGATTTCTACTTAGGTGCAGCGGAGACGACAAACATATTGTGCGATAGAGTCTGAAATAATATTTTCAGTAAGTTTTTTCAGTATTTCTGTGACTGTAAGAATGGTTACTTTCTTTGAGTTGCCCCGCAGAATCAGTCCATAACTCAAAGCTGAACTTGTAAGCCACAATGTGCATCGGATGTGGAGTGCATGGCGTGGTTGCAATAGCGCCAGGTCCTCGTAGTGGGTCTGGACGTGGACACTTTCTCACTCGAGACCATGGTGCGAGCCATGATCTCCAGCGGGAGTAAGTGGGACTGCGCCTTTCTGCAAGCAGGTCATGCTCGAGTAGGAGGCAGCGGGGCGGGTACGGGAGAGAACTATCCCACCCAAGTTTCGCAGTCAGCGGCCTGGGCGCCGCCGACGTGTCTTCGCCGAGGACTATCGGCCTCCATGACCGGGGTCTGACGACGGTAAGAGGGTCGCTCACCGTCCTCAGCGAGGCGAGGGCGGGGGCGAGGCCGCAGTGGCGGCCGTAGGGCCGTTGGGAGTCCTGGGACACCCTTCCAAGGGCTTACCCGGGGCTCCCAACCATAGGCTGTCGGGCGTTACGTGAGGTCTTTTAGTCGGTAGGAGTCCGGCATAACATCCATGAGGATTTTCCCTCACGTAAAACAAAAAAAAAAGTGTGTCGTCTGCGTTACAACTCATTGATGCAATCGTTCTATTATATTATTATTGTATACTTTTTGTGCAGCGTGGCGCGTGCAGTCTGTAAGAAGTATTTTTTTGTTTACAGAACTAAATATATTTTAATCAATCTGTTAGTCTTGATTCAAGACTAACAGATTAACGTTATAACTATAACACAAGCAACTTTAGTTCATGAACAACAATGCTCGAAACCTAAAACGCTAATGAAATTCCGTATAGATATTTAAAATTTCGTACCACAAAAAAACGTAACCCTTTTAGGATCATTTTGCTGTCCGTCCGTCCGTTCATCCATCCGTCCGTCAGTCCGGTATCGCGCGTGGAGGTATCGAGTTGACGTTAACACCATTATATTTAAGGATATGATCCCCTAAAGGTGTAAAAAAAATCCAACTTCAAATTAACCGCAGAAAAAGCTACTCCCGTTTGTGTCGCTAAGAACTTATACCTATTTCAACAATCTCATAGGAATCAATATTAATAGGGTACTGCCTGATAACCTACAACTACGCAATAAAAATACGCGCGCCGTGCGCTTGCTAAGAGATCCTCTAATGCAGTCCCTAGACGATCATGCGACGCGGTATTTGATAAATACTATCACGTGCTGTCATGCATGAAGTGTTGATTGAAGTGATTGTCATGAAAACTACGTGCTGTCATACATGCATGATGGGATATTTATATTGATTGAAGTGCATGCGGGGCGGTGCGGCATCCTAACCTAATGACCCACTACCAGAAGAGATCGTCGCGATCCAAACTTCTCCAGATCGATGTTCTCCGGGAGTCGGTGACCTCTATCACTCATCACCAGAAAACTCTCCTCATCCATACATACGTACATATGGGTTAGGTTCGGAAGGACATGATTGTAAAACGATCATCACGCCTGTCTCCCATCAGGGTAGGCATTGAGTATGGCTTGCCCCTTGCTACGATCCTGGCATACCACTTTCGCTTCTTCTACTTTCATAAGTGTTTACATGCTTGCCGGTTAAAGGTACTTTTGACCTGGTCATTTTCCAAGAGGTCTTTTATTTGATCGAGGTGCGTTCGCCAGTTTGCTTATTCACGCTCGCATCATTAATAATCTCTCCTCATATACCTTCTTCAAGACTACAGCCTCGAGATCCCAGGGGTGGCTACGCCCAATAAGGCATGCCGTCTCGTAGGAGACCGCGCCCACGCTTGGAGAGTGGCACTGAGCAATCACCCGCTGCGGTCGTTGTAATAGTGATATGTTACTAGTGCAAAGTACGTGCGTGGAATTAAGTCGCTCTAAGTCATACATGCATGATGGGATATTTGTATTGATTGAAGTGCATGCTGCGGTGCGGCATCCTAACTTAATGACCCACTACCAGAAGAGATCATCGCGATCCAAACTTCTCCAGATCGATGTTCTCCGGGAGTCGGTGACCTCTATCACTCACCACCAGAAAACTCTCCTCATCCATACATACGTACATAATGGGTTAGGTTCGGAACGACAAGATTGTAAAACGATCATCACGCCTGTCTTTCATCAGGGTAGGCATTGAGTATGGCTTGCCCCTTGCTACGATCCTGGCATACCACTTTCGCTTCTTCTACTTTCATAAGAGTTTACATGCTTGCCGGTTGAAGTTACTTTTGACTTGGTCATTTTCCAAGAGCTCTTACATTTGATCGAGGTGCGTTCGCCAGTTTTCCCATTCACACTTGCATCATTTATAATTTCTCCGAGGTACCTTCTTCAGGACTACAGCCTCGAGATCCCTAGGCTACGCCCAATAAGGTATGCCGTCTCGTAGGTTACCGTGCATTATGCCCACGACGACGCAACCCTCTGAGCAATAACCCGCTGCGGTTGTCGCAACAGTGATATGTTACTAGTCTTCTTCTTCTTCTGTCCTCTTGGGCTCCCATTTTCCGCACTTAGGTCCGCCAGTGTACCCATTGTACGTGAGTGTTGGCTGTCACTCCAGCCAACCCAGCTCCGACCAGAAGCGCAGGATCCTCTTCAGGTCCTCACACGCTTCCCGGAGTGTTGTGGGGCTGCCAAGTGATATGTTACTAGTGCAAAGGGCGTGCGTGGAATTAAGTCGCTCTAAGTCAACTCACGACGACCTGGAAAAGATTGCAGACTGGGACTGGACGCGGCAGAGAGGCCTACGTCCAGCAGTGGACTGCCATAGGCGAAAATAGACGAATTTTGTTTGAAAGAGGAATTTTATTTAATTAAGTAAGAAATTTTTAGTTTTTTGCCAGTGTTTGGCAGAATGAGATAAATTATTTGTGAAAATTTCAACTGAACAACTAATATGTAATTTCTCTTCGAAATCATTGTATTAAGAGTTCCATATCCAATGGACATAAACGGCACCTTATTACTGAGTCCGCGATGGCCGTCGGTCAGGCCCACGCAGTTTTATCATTTTATAATCCTTTTAAATATAGGTAGATACCTTGCAACACAATATTTTTTCATCTATAAATATTTATTTGCTAAAAAGAAAAAATAATCATAAGGCTGAGTCCGCACTGCCGTGGCGGTTGCGGATTCTAACATCAAATGTCGAAACCAATGAAACAATAGACTCGGTTTCATTGGTTTTTGACATTTTGAGGTTAGGAACCGCAACCGCCACGGCAGTGCGGCCTTTTTACGACCTCTAGACCAACGAGGCAGTCTAAAATTTAAAGTCTGTTGGTTGTCCTAAATGTATTTATTTGCACTTGTATAAAATAACGTCTCCTGCATCATGACGACATTTTAGCAATTAGAAGCCACTCTCACAGTCTACAAGACCAATGACAGTGGTCCTCAAGGTGGCCACCCTATGATGTGCCTCTTCACAATCCTTATAAAAACCCGGAGTTCTCTGAGGAGGGTAACATGTGAATAGCGAGTCATAGCGCTCGTGGCCCTGCGGACTCAGTGTTCTGTAAACGATCACCGTGATAAGCAACATTTACTTTGGCCGGTGGATGGGTGACTACTGACTACCACATTACCACTTTGTGACATTTATTTCCTAACGTTACCGTGCTTCGGAAAGCACGTCACGCCGTTGGTCCCGGTTGTCAGTAATATGATTGTCGTTAAGCCAAGTTGAAGGCCTTATGGGCGACTTGAAAATGTTCACCTGCGGGTCGTCACAACCTGGTGTAGCAAACATTCATAGGCAACGGTAACCAACCATTAGGTTGGCCATAAGCTTGTCTGCATAAAAAAGAGCTCTCCAAGTTTCTATGTTTCAACAGAGCGAAGATCTTTTAAATAGCTTATTACAATATAACTAACACAATACAAATATATAAAAATAAACATGGTTATAAATCTTTTGATACCAATCAAAAATGGATGCTAAATTCTTGTTTAAAATGAATATTTTGAAAGATTGAAGATAATAGGGAAGATGAAACGTGATGATATAGTTTAATGATTCAATTCATTAATATATCTACTTTAATGCGTAATATAACCAGTTGTACTACACAGCTTTTCTTGTGTCATACTACGAATTCCTTATCACCCAATGAACATATACCACTTTTTATCAGGTCGTTGGCTTGTCTGCCCTGCCACCTTCATATTTATATTTGTTTATAATAATGGGAAGCGCTCGTGGCCCCGCGGACTCAGTGTTCTGTAAACGATCACTGCAGTAAGCAACTTTCACTATGGTTGGTCCATGGATGGGTAACCATTCATGCGATCACTTTGTGACATTTATTTGAGCGTTTCCGTGCTGCGGAAGGCACGTTAAGCCGTTGGTCCCGGTTGCCAGTAAAATGGCTGTCGTTAAGCTAAGTTGAAGGCTTTATTTCAACAGCAGGCAGTCACAACCTGCGCCTGTCCATTTAAACACGGAAATACGGCTCACCACCTATTGCGTGGGACAAAATTATACAAAAAATGAAATGTGGGCATATAATATGCCTCTGCCTACCCCTTCGGGGGTAAAGGCGTGTATGTATGTATGTATAATAATGGACATTCTCACACATCATCTAGCCAAAATTAAGCTAATATATTACATTAACTGTTGTTATAGCGACAACAGAAATACATCCTCTGTGAAAATATCAACTCCCTAGCTATCACGGTTCCTGAGATACAGCGTCGTGACAGACAGGCAGACAGACGGCCGGCGAAGTCAATTGAAAAAGTTCCCATTTTTACCCTTTAGATGCGAAACCCTAAAACGCGAAAAATCAAGGGTGATCCCATACAGCACATGTAATGTTTTACTGGTTTAGGTACGAAACACTCCATGCGCGATCCCGACTTGCACTTGACCGTTTTCTTATTGACTGCTAGGCTTTTTTGAGTAGTAAAATGGTTACATATTAACTGTCTTCAGAATAAATTGCCTTTTTAACGGTGAAAGAATTTTTAAAATCGGTTTAGTAGTTCCTGAGTTAATCTATTAAACAGCGGGAGTAAGTGGGACTGCGCAGCCTCTTCCTGCGAGCAGGTCATGCTCGTGAAAGAGGCGACGGGGCGGGAACGGGAGAGAACTCTCCCACCAGAGTTCCGCAGACGTGTCTTCGCCGAAGACTATCGGCCTCCATGACTGGGGGCCTGAGGACGGTGAGAGGGCTGCTCACCGTCCTTACAGAAGCAGGCCCATAACGGCAGCGTGACGTAAGGAGTTCGCCCCCCTAAAGAAGCGGGATCTCACCCGAAACCCCCCAAACACGCGGGATAGCACCCCAACCTCCCCTTGGGTGAGGCCGCAGTGGTGGCCGTGGCTGGGTCTGTTGGGAGTCCTGGAACATCCTTCCGAGGCTCCCAACCATAGGCTGTTGGGCGTTACGTGAGGTTTTTTAGTCGGTAGGAATCCGGAATAGCATACGGCATGATGGATTTTCCATCACGTTAAAAAAAATCTATTACAAACAAACATAACTTCTCTTTATAATATTATTATAGATGAAAAATTTACATTGAAATGTGTTAACTTAGCTATAAATCTGCTGATGCTAATCAAACATGAATATTACATGCAAATATATGGAAGTTTTATATGTTTAAAGATCATAGATAAATTTACCTGACGTGTGGCGACGTTGCAAAGTTTGGCAACGGGAAGGAGACAAAATTTTGCCACTGCAATTCATCCCGAGGGTGTCCTAAGATGCGACTAAGGAAACAATTTCGCTGAACGATCCATTGCGTAGAGAAGGAAACCTCGAGATAAACCCCGGTTGTCAGTAAAGTGACACTAGTTGAGCCAAATTGAGATCCTTATGGGCAGCTTGAAAAATTTCAACAGCCGGTCGTCAGGACATGCGTCTGTCCGTTTCAACACGGTGATAGGCTCACCGCCTATTATATAGGACTTAAAACTATAACGTGAAATGTGGGGCGTATACTATACCTCTACCTACCCCTTAATATGCATGTATAGACAAATTTGAAGCGCTCTTAGCCGCTGTGTATGATGTGGGCGTCCTCTATGCCTCTGCCTACCCTATTTAATACGTCGTCATCACCTCTAACCTAGCTATGGACACATAACAATGGTCGTGGTGAGCTGGAGAGGAGACACGGTGCTCTCTCTTACCGGTTGTCACAGATACTTACCGGGCACGGTAGCTTCGGTAAGTACATGTGGCGGCGACACCGGGAAACCACGGCCGAGTGTCAGCACTGCGAGGACCGCAGCGATGACACAGCGCTCCACACACTGGTGGAGTGCACGTCGTGGGCGCAACAGCGCCAAGAGGTCCTCGTTGTGGGTGGACACTCTTTCGCTTGAGACCATGGTGCGAGCCATGATCTCCAGCGGGAGTAAGTGGAATTGCGCCGCCTCTTTCTGCGAGCAGGTCATGCTCGTGCAGGAGGCGGCGCCGGCGGGGCGGGAACGGGAAAGAACTCTCACACCCGAGTTCCGCAGTCGGCGGCCTGGGCGCCGCCGACGTGTATTACGTGTGTACAGAATGCAGGCCCATGGCGGCAGCGTGACGTGAGGAGTTCACGCACGCCCCCCCTTAGAAGCGAAATCACACCCGAAACCACTTAAAGACGCGGGATAGCACCCGAACCGCCCCCTGGGCGAGGCCGCAGTGCAGTGGTAGCCGTAGGTCTGTTGGGAGTCCTGGGACATCCTTCCGAGGGCTTATCCGGGGCTCCCAACCATAGGCTGTTGGGCGTTACGTGAGGTTTATTAGTCGATAGGAGTCTTAATATCATCCATGAAGGATTTTCCCTCACTTAAAAAGAAAATATATAATATATATAAATAAGCTTTTTATCTGAATGATCTCTCATAAATTGCATTTCTTCACCACAGAACAATCAACAGAATTGACGTAAGGACGGTGAGCAATTCAATTCAATTCAATTTATTTGCTTTGTAAACATAGGTAGGTACAAAAGGTGTTACATATAATTAGTAATTTCACTATGTTTTGCCATTAAGATAGCGTACAGTGCCCTCGCCGTCTCAGATAATAGCCTAATGCACCCTTGTGACGATCGAGAGTTTAAGTTACTCTTAAGAGGGAAGACTCGAAGCTCTTTTTCCAAACAAACGTATTCCTCTATTTTATTCTTAAAAAAATACTCTAGAAGTCTCCTTATATTTTCATTAAATCACTTTTTATTTCGGCAAATAATAAATAAAGAAAATATGACCCTTTAAAAATGCCAATTTTTAGAGGACTACCATACAAATTTGAAAAGCTTTAAACTTTGGAAGAAGCAATAGAAACATGGACATATTCTTTCTCATAAAATGGTGTCAAAAATATTTTAACTGATCATATTGAATCATCGATTTTCTCCAAATAAAATTTGTCTCAACTATAGCTATCCATATCGCACTGTACGGAATTGACCAGGCGCAGTGCGATGGCAATACCTAAATTCAACTACTTATTTCGGAAAATTCTCGCAGAGATAGTTACCATCCTCATAAGCGCTTGCGATAGCCACATAGCGAAAAACAATTGAAAGACATCGATAGAGAAAAGCCCGCATTGCGATTCAGGAGGAATCGAGGAACGTTCCTCCAATATAAAGAGTGGATCTTTAAAGCATGCAATTTGATCACTCTATCGTTATATATGCATAGTTTTAATCTATACAAATAAATAAAATTGGAGTGTCTGTTTGTAATATTAAAATAACCGCTTGCTACTACATGCATATGAATGTATATACGGTACACACACCAAAATATATGGGTATTTTTAAAAATTTTGTCGGTCTGTGAGTCTGTCTGTTTGTTCCGGCTAATCTCTGGAACGGCTGGACCTATTTGGACGGGACTTTCACTGGCAGATAGCTTATGTAATAAGGAGTAACTTAGGCTACTTTTATAAAAATAAAAATACCAAAAACAAAAACAAAACTAAATATTTTTTTATTACATTCCACGCGGACGAAGTTGCGGGCACAACTAGTAATATCTTACTAATATTATAAATGCGAAAGTTTGTGAGTGTGGATGTTTGTTACTCTTTCACGCTCAAACCGCTGAACAGATCGGGCTGAAATTTGGTACAGAGATACATTATAGTCTGGAATAACACATAGGCTACCATTTATCCCGGGAATAACTTCCCGCGGGAACAAATTTTACGCGGGCGAAGCTGCGGGCATCAGCTAGTAGGTATAAATATGGTTGCATATTCTCACACAACATCATCCAGCCGAATTCGTCAAGTCGCCCATATAGCCTTCAACGGGAGTGATCCCTTGATTTCACGACCGTCATGTTACTGACAACCGGGATCCACGGCTTAACGGGCCTTCCAAAGCACGGAAACGCTCGCAAATTAAAAGTCACAAAGTGTCACGTGGTGGCCACACATTTAAGAACCAGACAATTGCTCAAGTACTTGATCTTTTACAGAACACTGAGTCTGTGGGGCTTAACATCTTCTTTTTTTTTATTTGTGAACATTCTCACACAGCATCGTCTAGCCCAAATTAAGCTAATGTAAGCTTGTGCTATGGGATCTAAACTTCTGATAAACATATAATTTTTCTAAATACATACCTACATATATAGACAAATTACACCCAGACACAGAACAAATCAATGTGCTCATCACACAAAGAGATTTGTCTTGCGTGGGAATCGAACCCACGACCTCCGAATCAAGCACACTAACCACTGGACCACGAGATCAGTCAAACATCAGATTAATATCACAAAATAATAAGGTATAAAGGTTTGCATCTGTTTTGCGATAATATCTTGATTAAGATTATTATGTCAAGATTAAATCTAAAAAGATATTATATATTCGTAGGCGGGTGAAGGAGTGTTATTCAGTAGATTAATCCTCTGACAAGATGGGCCGCGTTCAATTGTACTTTGGAATACTGATCATTTTATTAAAATATGTGCAAGGTAAGTAAAAGTTCAAGTTATTATTCCTTCTGTTTTCATTATTTCGTCACAATCTGCTGGTCGCATGCTGTCCAGACGGGTTGGTACATACAGATACAAAAGACCAGTTCTATCGCAGCGCAGGCAACGAACCTAAGATCGTTTCTGTGGAATCTCGACTACGATTGGGTGCTGCGTGGTCCGTTGCTCAGAGGTGTATGTGTATGCGCAAGGTGCTACGCTGACGACACCCTCGTTACAGGCGGCTAGGTCTGGAGTTTCCCCGTCATTTATCCGAGGTTTTGTGCTTTGCAAGAGCCTCGGGAGGGCGGCTAGCCCACGTGTTACTATACACGTAGGGGGGAGGGCTTTCTTTCTTACTGTACTACTGTTTTCGCTGTTAGAATTTTTAAAATCGATTCAGTAGTTTCGGAGCCTATTCGATACAAACCAAATCTTTCTCCTTTATGATATTAGTATAGATATCTGTTGCCGCATAGCAGTTCAGAATAACCTTTACATACATCTCCCGTATAATAAACGTGAATTTTTGGCAGTTTCTAGTACGGAACCTTACGTGTGCGAGTCGGACACGCAATTGGTGGGTCTTTTTATTGAATTTTCATTTCAGGTCAAGGCATGTGTGATATGACGAGGATAGAATGTTCTACGCAGGTTGCTAACGTCGTACAGAAGTTGATGGCAGTTGGTATTCCAGGATATTGTCCTCCTGTAGATCCTACACATTTGAAGGCATTTCAAGGGCATTACTTAGCTTTGGATTACAAAGTACCTAATAGTACTCTTGAAGGATACGGTGGTTGTAAATATACGGAATTAAAGTAAGTTTCAATCAATCAATTCAATCGAAAAAGAGTGGCCGGAGTTTTATTGCCAGGTTCTTTTTTCTCCGGCTCTGACAATTGCGTTGCGAATCTGGCAGTAAATGTAGAAGCAATCATTTGGACGTTCATAAGCTCATTATTTCATGTTCATTTATAGTTCATTGTGAACTATAAATGAACAAATATTTTTGATTTCATTTTCAGGGTTCCGTACCCATAAAACGGGACCTTTTTTTATGAGACTTCGCGGTCCTTCTGTCTGACTGTCTGTCTGTCCGTCACGAGGCTGTATCTCAGGAACTGTGATAGCTAGAGAGCTGAAATTTTCACATATGATGTATTTCTACTGCAGCTATAGAAACAAAACAGATTCTAACATTGAGATTACCTGTAGGAAAAATACAATAGACGACGTCATAGAGATTTTATCTTTTATTTTCAGATTATACTTAATTGAATAAATATTGACGGCCATTTTCACAGAACGTTATCTGATCCCTTCAGGGAAAGAAACCTGGACTGTATTATGTGTGTTTGATTAATATGGTAGATAAGTAGTGAGCAGGTCCTGCTCGTTAAAGAAACGGCGGGGAGGGAGCGGGAGAAAACTCTCCCACCCGAGTTCCGCAGTCGGCGGCTGGGACTTTAATGACCGGGGCCTGAGGACGGTGAGGGGGCTGCTCACCGTCCTCAGGCCCTAAAATTTTCACAGATGATGTATTTTTGTTGTCGCAATAACATCAAATACCAAAATCAGCAAAAAAAAGAGGGATAACGGGGGCTCCAATACAACAAATTTTCTAATTTCGCCGTTTTTTTAATACGGAACCCTCTGAATGCGATTCCGACTCGCACTTGGCCGGTTTTTTAAACTCTATATTTTTTTACAGACTTAATTTTGATGACACAACGTACAACATTGAATTAAAATGCCCAAAATTAGTTTTGAAATATTATTACGACGTTAAAGGGTTGGCAGGCACTGTAGAACTGGATGGGAAAGGTTTAGTCACTATTATATTCAGTAAGTACCTTTTTACTAACATTTTACATTACATTACATTACATACATGCCAGTAAAATGACAGTCGTTAACCCAAGTTGAAGGCCTTGAATTTTTTTCAACAGCAGGCAGTCACAACCTGCGCCTGTCCATCTCAAACGGCAAAATGGCTCACTACGTGGGACAAATTCTAAAAAAGTAAAATGTGGGCATATACTATGCATCTGCCTACCCCTTCGAGGATACAAGCGTGACCATATTTTTTGTTAATATTTGTTTAAGATGACTACCAGTTTTCATTGAACGGATTATTCAAAGAATTCATCGGCGAAAAGGATAAACTACGTCATTATTTAGTTTTGTCATACGATTTGAAAACTCAAGCGAATGGTCCCGTAGCCATTGATGTAAATGGCTCACTACACCCCGACAAGCAAAAAGGTAAGTTAATATCATTGCCTGCCTTTATTATTGTTTATTTAACGTGAGGAAAATCCTACATGGATGCTATGCCGAATTCCTACCGACTAAAACTACACGTATCCTGCCCAACAGCCTACGGTTGGGAGCCCCTGTAAGCCTCGGAAGAATACCTCAGGACATCATTGCCTGCCTACCATTTCGTTTCCGCTTCCCATAGGCACTTATTCCCGGGATAAAAGGAAGCGTGACTGGCCTCGTGGTCCAGTGCTTAGAGTACCTGACTACGGATTCGGAGGTCGTGGGTTCGATGAGCACATTGATTTGTACTGTGTCGAGGTGTAATTTATATATATATATATATGGCGAATTTTTCAAAAGGGATTGTATGGCCAAATCCGAAACTTTAAGGAATAGCGAAATGGTCAAAGGTGTCACGAGCCCGATTTTGATGAAACTTAAATCCTCATCCTTAGATTTATGAAAAACCAATAAAAAGGTCGCAGGCTGGGACTAAATGTGGAAGGAACAGGACCATGGAATAGATTGGGAGGGGCCTACGTACAGCAGTGGACTGCCATAGGCTGATTTGATTGATTGAGGGTTTACCGATAGACTACCCTAATGTTAGTCTGATTGCGTTCGACCGTTGTCGTAAAAAAGTAAATTGTTCTGCAAGGGCTTCTATACAATTGACGATTATTTGATTGATAAGGAAGCCTGGAAATGATCTGCTTGCTCTACTGATGGAGTTTTAGTTTATAGTACTTATTGTAAATATGTAGTGCACAAAAAGAATAGCCCGCCGAGTTTCTTGCCAGTTCTTCTCAAGCGAGCCGCGTTCCGAACAGAAGGGCAAGTGCGAGTTCCAGCGAGCGCCTGTCGACATACACGGGTGAGCGCGTTATTGCCGATTTGTGTGGAATCGAGACAAGTTCCCGCGTTTACAGCTACCTAGCTGTAAACCCCGCCACCTGGCGGGGTCTTGATTCCATACGAATGGCGCGCCGTGAATGTCGAAAAGCTCACGCGAATACTCGCACTTGCCCCTCTGGTGGTACTATTTGCTTTGTATTCATTGACGTGTTGCAAGTGCCTATGTATTAGGGTTATGCGAAATAAATGTTTTTTTTTTTTAAGTTTGAGTTTGAGATGAGTTCGTTAATAATTGTTACGTATGTTGCAGCTGCCGTGGCCCTCGAGTATGTCAAAGAGAACAAGCATCTAGGTGGAGTAATCACGGGACCAGTTATCATGTCGAAATACGTGGACATGTATGTATCAATATTCGACAAGATTGTGAGGAAGTTCTCTGTCGATAACTTATTCTCCGGCAAAGTTGCAGAATAATGCCGAGTCGTTGCAAAAATCGTCTACTCTCGCAGTAATTTTCAATCAGTTAAGGCTCGGACATGTTTGTTATTTTAGGGTTCCACAACCAAATAGTAAAATCGTGTACCTAAATTACTAAGATCATCAATAAAAGAGACATGAAACTGAATTGTGATATTAATTAGGAAATCTGGTCCAGAGTAGTAGGTAATTGACAAAAGTCATATTTCAGACACTAGTAAAAATCGCGTTATAGAACATGTATCAAATTTAATAGCCGTTTTTGTGTAGTAAAATCTAAAAGACTTGAGAGTAGGCTTATGTATGATTTTATTTTATGAATAAAATTCTTTCTCTATCCTTGTTTTTTATTTAACTAAGGCGCTGTGTATAATGTACCACAACATTTTCTTACCTTTAGTATAAAATCATGCACACTTTGCTACAGTACAATTTTATGGACATTCCACCACATCTGTCTGGGGATTGGGTGAGGTTTCGGGTATTATAACACTTCTTTGGGGTAGAGAAAGGGAGAGTTTAGTGACCTAATTTTTTGACTGCAGACGGTATCAACGCAGATGGCGGATCAACATTCACCGAGCCTTTTTCCAACCCAGTTGGGATCAGCGTTCCAGTCTTACTGCGATGCGAATGAACTTTGATACTTTCCGTGAAGCGTGAATCTGACCTCCACCAGAGAGTGAAAACACCATACAATTGATTCGTTTTCAATTCTGTCTACACTAAAAAACACGTTATGTTTGTACAGAGCTTGAATGTGTATGTGACCACTAAGGTTAAGCAAACGTTCCCTCAAAACACCTTCCAACTAATGACAGCTGTGGCGGGGAAGCTAGCTCAGTGAGGAGCAGGAGTTGCCCGTCTGTATGTAATACTATTATATTATCTTTGCCTTCACAACCAATGGACGATGTCTAAGTTCTGTAGTGAGACTATAGTTCTAAACTTGGGGCAGGTTGTATTTCACAGGAAGAGGTTCTCCTTTCGTATTAATTGCCTTTTCTTGTCTCTACAATGCGTTTACATCAGGCATCATCATAAAGATGGCAGTTGTAATCCAAGTTGTATTACGACCTTCATCGCTCTTGGTAATCAAGACACCTCTGTTGTTTTTTTTTTCTTTTTCACTATTATGTTGGTATTATAACTTCGCGGCCCACCTCATAGAAGGGAGTCACCGTAGCCTATGAACGTTTGCCACGCTAAGGGAAATACACTCGCGCTTCAAACCCTGCAAGAACCTTGTAAGACCCCTTTTGAAGAACCCCATACTGAAGGCATTTGGGACGTTGGATAACTACCATGTAATCTATGTTAACTGTAAGATAAAGCTAGTATCAGTTCCTCGCGCCTTCATCTATGACAATCTGTGAACTGCATAACACCCATCTAACCTAAAATATATTTGTCTCCTTAAAATTGTAGCGTAACATTCATATTTGACCAAGAACATATCTTTTACATTTATTAGCACATTGATTAACGGGGGCAGCACGCCGCATCCATTAGACGAAGTTTCAGGGTGCACCAGCAAAGTTCGGTTTCAGCAAGCCTTGCGAATGACAAAATATAGGATGTGTAAAATTCAGGTTCTAAAGTCCAAGTTTAAGGGTCAATCTAAAGTACTACTCGACCAAATGAAGTTGACGTTTCAAATGTGACGAAAAATCTCCATAATCGATCGAGTTTTTTTATCCTGAACTAAATTTACGAAAACGAATATATGAGTGCGGTCTGCATCCATGAGGACGGTACTAAGGCGATTCTGGTACCTGGTGTAGGTTAAGGCAAGCGTTAAGGGCTCATTCCACGCGTCAGTCTAGAACGCTTGGTCGAGTAATGTCAAGTCATTTAAAATAATTTCGGTAAGTAAGTATCCCACCAAAAACATTCTGTAAAAAACTAGCCAAGTCTCGTTAAAGCTACTTGTTTATCTCTAAAAAGTAATGAGATCTAGACAAAGTCGTGCCAAGTCTAAGGTTCCTTACTGCGATTTCTTTATTATTATAGTTAATGTTGTGTGACTTGGCCGTTGAAAATTCTTTATACGTTAGTGTGTACAAGTCAATTATGTTTACACGTAATGTTATATCTGTTGTAACTACCTATGTTTGTTAAGCGAGATAATAGCCCATACTGGTATTGGTAATTGGCCGCTAGTGTCTCATTTTAGGCTGTTATTGATTGTGCAACACATGCATTCAGCATTGACAATGCTGACTTCTGCTCTCTTCTTTTTGGAGCGTCAAATCGACTACCAATCTAACATGAAATAGACGTACAGACGGACTTCTATCAATGATTAGAAGTCCGTCTGTACTGGAAATAATTTTTTATACTGTTTGCTTCAGGCATAATAAGGCATACATAAGTATTATTGAAATACGCAGCTTTATCAAGCCTATAATTGACTGGTTATTGAATCAACGTTCTCCAAGTGGCAATTTTCGATCGTCAATGGGTTGCGGTTCTGGCGACAGATTGGTGCAATGGTGTCATGAAGCATCTTGTTCTGTACCCTTGTATACCCTTCAACGGCCAAGTCACACAACATTAACTATAATAATAAAGAAATCGCAGTAAGGAACCTTAGACTTGGCACGACTTTGTCTAGATCTCATTACTTTTTAGAGATAAACAAGTAGCTTTAACGAGACTTGGCTAGTTTTTTACAGAATGTTTTTGGTGGGATTTCACTTCTTTTTGTAGAAACGTGGGCATATTGATTTATTTTATTAGATTTTCTTATTAGACGCAGTTTTTTTCTTTTTAGGAGTAGTTTTTTTTATTATTACAGATCTTTCTTTTCTTTTTTTCCGGTTCTGATTCTTGTACAGTAGCAACAGTTATAATTTGTGTAATTTTCGAGTAGAATGAAGATAATCATTCGACTATTTCTTCTTGTAAACTTGTAAGTGTAAGTATAAAAGCCAGTCTAGTCTTATCCAGAGTTTTCCTATAATTTTATTTATATTTGTACTAGCTGACCCGTGCAACTTCGTTTGCGTCTTATGAGAGAGAGAGAGAGAGAGAGAGAGAGAGAGAGAGAAAAAGAGCGGCGGTGTGCTATTGTTACTTTGATATCATGTTTCACGTCATTTGTTCCCGTCGCGTTTACTTCCGTCGCGTCGCTACTATTCATTATTTTAGAAATAATTAACGCGAGATAGCTCCCGCATCCCCATAGGTGCGGCCGCAGTGGTAGCCGTTGCCGATCATGGTCCCTTTGCAGCGTGTGTCTAATCCAGCTAAACTTCCGACGTTTGATCTGTTAATGGATAGGGGTGTCACTGCAGCGTTCCAATAGGCTTACGTTCGTGAATTTCTCGGGCCCGTATAATACCGAAGATCCGTTAGAGGTTAACGAAGACTTGTAGCTGGTGCGAAATGTCTTTATTGACCTTCCATGTCTTGCATCCGTATAGTAGTACAGTTTTAACGTTGACTTTGTTTTGGGTTTCACTTTTCGAGTCAATTTCCGCAACTGCCTTATGGGGCGCAGCTGTGTGAAGTTTGCTCTTGCCTTGGCGAGCCTCGAAATGATGTACTCTTCTAACCCATCAGTTTCCGACACGACACTCCCGAGTTACGGGAATTAGTGAACGCGCTCGACATCTGTGCCAATGCGCAGCGAAACAGACTCTTCTCCCCACACCTCATCTCCTGCGTCTGTCGATTTTAGGGTCCGTTCACACAGACCGAAAATAAAATAAAATAAAATAAAATAAAATTTATTCCCTTTGAAATTTTTAAAAAAATTATTTAGGTTTGTCAAAATTTTTGTGACTCTACCGGGGGTTCGGAAATACTACAGACTGAGAAGAACACCCCAAGAAACTCAGTCTGGTCCCTTCTCTTCTAGTGTCTTAGTATCTAATACAGTTTTTTTATTTTATGTAGAAAGGAGCAATTCGTGTCACTGCCAGGCAGCCTTGTCTTCTAGAAAGTCTTTAATGCTATAATAAGCTTTCTGGCACAATTTAAGTTTTATTAGTTTTTTAAATTTATTAACTGACAAACCTGTTATGGCTGTCGGCAATGTATTGTACATTCTAATACAATTGCCCGCAAAAGAATTGCTTATTTTATTAAGCCTAAATCTAGGTACAGCCAATTTATTCTTATTTCTTAAGTTTAGATTATGGATATCACTATTTTTAATAAATTTACTGTTATTTTTATGAGTATATAATAAGTTTTCATATATGTACTGTGAATACACCGTAAGTATGTTGATATCCTTAAACTTTTCTCTTAATGACTCCCGGCTCGGAGAGCATCGGCGCGCACTTTTCTTTTCACACAGACCGGATCGGATACGCTCGGAGTTGGTCGGAGAGGAGCCGCCAACTATTTCACACAGACCGGCTGAAAGCGGATGCGCTCGGAGCCGGTCGGATGCGCTCACAGCCGGTCGGATGCGCTCGCAGCCGGCCGGATGCTCTCGCAGCCGGTCGGATGCATCGAGTGCATCGATTTACTACAAAGGCAATACCAGTATTCCAAGTTTTTTTTTCGGTGTTAACGGATGCTTTTCAGAACATGGTTTTAGATAGCTCCGATGAAGAAATATATTAATTTTTCATTAGTCATGTTTTCGTATAAGTGCACACAACTGTTCTGTTTAAATTGTGCTATCTAAATGGCGGTCTGCGTGGGGAGGCGCGCACGCAATCGGAGCCGATCGGCTGCGCGAGCTAGAAAGAGCATGCAATTGGAGCCGATCGGCTGCGCGAGCGGAAAAGAGCATGAAATCGGAGCCGAACGGCTGCGCGAACGAGAAAAGTACGCGATCGGAGCCGGTCAGCTCCTCTTATTATTTCACACCAAGCGCGTTCAAGCATTCTCGATGACAAAAGCAGTGCACATGCAAAAATAAACCTTACTTCAAATAATAAAAACTCTGTTTTCAACGTAATAAGAATCTGCTCTCCTCTCCGAGCCGGTCTGTGTGAACGGACCCTTATTTTCAGTCCCTCCATTCGCTGTCTCATTTTGCACGTTGTCCCATGACGGCGTGTGTCCAAATTGGAGATAGTACAGATGGAAAACTCATGTATGTACTTTTTTGTCACACCTACCCTCTGTTACACACAGTCGCGCATAAATCAGTATCGAAAATTCGGTTGAGTGAGACCGCCTGACCTCGTGTCTGTGAATGAGTTGTCTATGTGTGCGTAGCCTCAGCGAATTTAGTATGTAGGTTTCCATCTGTACTATCTCTAATTTGTGGCGTGTGTGTGCCTCAGCAAGCACAGGTCATCGGCGTCATCTAAATCCTTCAGGATATCAGTATAGTCCCCATTCTATGCCACGCCGCTTGTTCTTTGCGGTATTCAGCATAGATTTAGAATTTTTCGCTACTCTCAAAATTTTTCGCTACTCTCAATAGATATACAAAGCGTGCGAGCGAGACCTCATTATCCATAGCACTTAGCTCGAGAGGAAAAGAGAAAGCAAATTGTGTACCATATGTCAGTATTTTGAATCGCTGAGCCCGCTGGGATCCTATGGCGGCTCTATGTTTTTTTATAATATCCAATAATCTGTAGTGATCTTACGATTAAAATAGAAAATTTTATATTTTCAACAATATTGTCGTGTTTAGTGTGTGAATAGGATATTACAAAACGCAATTATACGAAGAAAGACTCGTTTAACAGGTCATTTGTGACTTCGTTCATTCCATTTTTGACGTACATATTTTGCCAAATTGGATGTAAAATTTCACTGAAAGTCCAACTCATAACGTAGATTATGCATTTTCCTTCATACATAACACAATATTTAATGTGTAAATGCATTTTTGGAGGATATATAAGTCAGAAATAGAAAGCCTTGGCGCTATGCAGAGACGTGTTATCCGATTTCAATTATAGGTTGTCCTAAGATGACGGTAAGCCTCGAGCCGTTAGCGCAGCAAAGAACCATAGCGTCCTTGGCTGCCTTCTACTGAATGTATCACGGCGAATGTTCTGAAGAGCTCTTCAACCTGATCCCACCATCTCCTTTCCGATTCCGAACAACACGTCGGGCAGAGGTGCCACTCATATATAGCGGAGAGAATCTTCGCCAGAACTGAGCGTTTCAAAAGATCGTTCCTCTGTCGAACTACAAAATCCTGGAACGACCTGCCCGCACATGTGTTTCCCTCATTTTACAATCCCGGGTTCTACAAGCGGAGCGTGAAGAGGCACATCATAGGGCCGCCAACTTGAGGACTACTGTCAGAAGTCTTGTGTGCTGTAAGCATGGCCCCCATTCGCTAGATGCGCCACGGCTTTCCATTAGTTTCCATCAGTGGCGATGTCAATTTGGCGAGGTTAATATATTTAAAAAAATCTACGAGTAATATCTTTTATTGTTACTAGGGTTCAATAATAAATGAGTTTCTAGGTTTAGTATTACGATAAGAGTTGGATTTTTAGTAAAATTTCAAATTCAATTGGCAAAATATATATGTAGGCGGCAACAATGCAATGTACGATGCCATAAATTACATGTTAAAAGTGTATTTTCACATTCACACACTGAATCAAAATTCGTAAAATCACTACAGAATTTCTAATATTACGAGTTACCCCATATAATCCCATTTTTACTTTTTCATAGTCGATTACATTCAAATTAACAATTTATTCCCCAAAACAAGAAGTTGGAGATGAAACTTCTAAGCACTTTGTGTGCTTAGAAGTTTCATTTCCATTCCATCCATTTATACAGATACTTTTATCGATAACATAGGTGTGACCATTCAACAACACTATTTAACCCACACATAGATCTTTCATTTTTGGTCTCGTCTTCAGTTTGACACTGTTCATCTTGTACATTCTAAATCTATGGTATTCAGCATTACGCCATCTATTTTCTATGGATGGCCCGAACATAGGTACCTCTCACGGTAGTTATCACAGAGAAACACAGCTACACGCCGGAGAAGCGTATTGCTTAGTGGTGGTTGTTTACTATCCTGTTATTTTCATAACGATCCTCTAAGGTATGTATTTTCAAAAGAGTTTGTGAACTCTGTTTAATTTTTTTTTTTCAGAATATTGATGACATTTGATTTGTACATCTATACATTGATACATGTAATAAAATTGTAACACGGTGTTTGTATGTAAATGGCTAATACTGAAGAAAATTCAAAAATAAAGGCTCTTTGTTTACTATTTTCTATGAAATTGCTTATTTTGAAATACACTCATTTGCAAAAAAAACGGGCACCTAAGCAATGAACCATTTCAAATGTTAATATTGCTTTGTTTGATAATTATAGGTAGTTTTATCCTCACAATTTGGTAATAAGAAAATAATCGTTTTCATCAGTATTTCATAAAATTTTGTTACAATTTATGGGAAATAATGCTAAACCTCGCTAGCAGTGTATGTTCGCTAGTAGTGCATATGCTCATGAAGTAAAAATAAAAAAGTTTTTTTGTTTGTTTTTCTTTAATAAAGTAAAAGCAGTTAAATGTTTAGTATCGAGTGTGACCCCCTCTAGCTAAAATCACAGCTTGAATTCGTCTGGGCATGCTAGCGAGTATATCCCGGATACTTTCTTGCGGAATACGTTCCCACTCCGCAGTAATCACATTCTTCAGCTCTCTGATGGTCTGCGGAGCCAGGTGTACTGATCTCACACGCCGTTTTAGAACGTCCCAGATTATGTTCTATGGGATTGAGGTCGGGACTTCGAGTTGGCCAATCCAAACGACGAATGCAGACCTCTTGCACATACGCATTAACATCGCGGGATCGGTGGGCGCGAGCATTGTCGTCCATAAAAATCGAGTCTTGACCTAGAGCGGCCAATGCGGGTTGTGCATGAGGAATTAGAACTTCCGTTATGTATCGATGCCCAGTCAGTGAGCCGTTTTCAATGAAGACTAACTCTGTACGTTCCATTGAATTTATTCCTGCCCAAAACATAACAGAGCCCTCACCATAAGGTGTGATTTCTTCGAAACATGCATCTGCAAAGCGCTCTCCTTGTCTTCTTAGCACTCGCCGACGTCGATCTGCACCGAACAGAGATATCCTGGCTTCATCAGAGAACAAAACCCTATTCCAATCTTCTTGAGTCCATGATTCACAATTTCTAGCGAACCTAAGCCTGTAAACTCTGTGCTCACGGAGTAATTTGAGGCCGCAGGCCGGGCGGTGACAGCGTATATTGGCAGCGAGAAGCCTATTCCTGACCATCCATAGACTAATATGCACATTTCTTACTTCTTGGAGGTTGTTCTTAGGATCCATATACGAAGATTTGCGATTTCTCAATGCGCGACTCACAAGAAAACGATCATCCCGTGGTTGGGTACATGGTTTTCTTCCAGAACCAGGCCTTCTCTCGACGGAACCAGCCTCCTGATATCGCTGCCAGGTCCTTTGGACCGTCGAGCGACTAACATTTAGCCTCCCAGCCACGAAACATTGGCTGCAACCCTCTTCAAGCAGCGCGATAATTTTGGTAGGTAGCTTTTACCACTTTATCTACCATTTTTGATACAGCCAAACAGCAATAAATAAAGCTTTGACAGTCAAGGATATGAAATTAATCGATAAAAATTGAATAAAAGTTGTGAAAGTCGATGTTAACTTCTGGAACTTCGCGCCAAAAATGTAGGATAAAAAGGGGTTTTCTGTAAAAATGAGCATCAAATGAAAATTTGAATTTAGAACGTACTTTTTTAAATACCACGGCATTTTTAAAACCGGCCAGTAACGTGTACAAACGATTGAAACCTTTTTGGTATTGTATCTTTTTAAAGATGAATGAAAATCAAAACCGCCCGTTTTTTTTTGCAAATGAGTGTATTAGACCTACCTAAAGTAATCTGCTGTAAACGTTATTCACTTTTAACGAAAAAATATTTGCGATAAAAGTAGAAGAATAAGTTAGTATGTGACCCGTATAATTTATGACCCAGTTCAATCATGGCGACACAAAATTAATTACGTTGCGCATTATTTTGATTTTGCTATGGTATTCATTTAATTTGCATGGTGTAAAAGGAACAAATAATTTTCATGATATGTTCATGCCCACTAATGTATTTAAATTGAGATAGGTTAACACTTTCTTGGTGTAAATAGGATTCCAATTACCACTTTATAATTGCTAAATTTTTAAAGAATGAACATGGTTATTGTATGTTATCCTTAAGAGATAAACATATGCAGCCGCGGACTTTTCTGTAGGCCTATATAAGATACACAATTCCACCGTACATTATTTTGTAATACCTCGAAGGGTTTAGGCAGCGTTTTCGTTAAAAGCTCCCAGACGCCTTATTTTTTTCCGACCAAAACACAACAAAAACTCAACAAATTATATACGAAAACCTTCCTCGAGAACCACTCTATCGATTGGTGATCTCAGCCTGAAACTCCATGCAGTGGTTTTTAAGTTTATTGCGAACAAACAGACAGACAGACAGACACGGCGGGGGACTTTGTTTTATAATAGGTATGTAGTGATTAAAAGCAGAAGGGGAGGCATTCGTCCAGCAGTCGGATGCTATAGGCTAGATTAAATTAGAAGATGTGTCAGATGTCGATTTTTTATGTCCCAATAGTAGAAGGGGGCATTACCATATCAGATAGGTACTTCAGACCTTCGATTTTTGACATCAAATAAAGCGGCCCACCAAGTTGAATATTATTTGTAAAGGCGGTATGTCGATCTCTAATAGTTTGGTTGGGCTCTTGTGTTTTCTAATCAGGGTCACCAGGTACTCCAGATCTTCGATTATCCTAGTTTTCCCTTTATGTGGTGATTAAACCCTAACTCTGTACCAAATTTCAGCTCTCTGAGTTTATGGGAAGTACTAGTTCTATTTTGATGATCATGAGTGAATGAGTGTCATAAATGCGAAACTTTGCTTTCGCTTAACTCCGGAACTAAATGACCCACAGACTTGAAATTTTGGATTTTAAGTATGTGATTATAGCTTACTGGATGACGAAAATTTCTGCGTTCTGGTCTTATCCAGAGGTTCTCAACTAGGGGCCTGAAAATGCGGCGAAATGGTTCCTGTAAAGGATGGTACGGCAGTGTTTGCTTCGCGCTCGACTTGGCTTGGGGGCACCTTTGTTTTTATTTACAAAATTGCATGATAAACATAATGCCTATTTCAAGTACACAATAATAGACAATTAACTTAAAGTATAACGAGAATAGGCTTTTTGATTTCTGCTATGATATTGCCACTTATTCTGTAACTTCGCCAGAAAGTAGACTTTCAACAGAGAATTTATTCAGTATTGAGTCGAATACTGTTACCATTGCTCCAAAGTATCTTGACATAATTGGTATACTGATAAGCCCGTCATACTTGTGCTTCTTTACAAACTGTAGAGCCAAATTATCTGAAACATACAACGTGATTTCCGTGATGTAGACCTATTACGTGGATATAGAGAAACTACTGGAAAAGTTTTGGAGGATGCGTACTCAAGGAAACGTACGCCAAAACTATGAATTTTATGAAAAAGCTATTGACAGAAACTGTAGGTAATTTTCTTTGATTTATTTTTGAATGAGTCGAAAAGGAAACATCGTCAAAAAACTTCTCAAGCACGCCGTTTTTTTTTTCATTATGGCTGCGCAGCGGCAAAGTAGAAGCCTTAAAAGAGCACATAATAGTAGTTTTCGTTACAAGTATGGGATTTCTGTTATTACAACGAGTTCCTACAGATGTTGACCCGAGCCGACGGCGAGGGTAGACAGTCCGAACGAGTTGAAATAACAATCCCACACGTTGTATTGAACAACTATTTTTAATACAGTTGCGAAAAAATTAAGGAATTTAATATAATAATAAGAACACAATAAACTCAACTAACTCATCATTTTTGGAAAATGGCGCCCACCGTAAAAGAATAGAAGCACAGACTATGGCAGTGCACGCCATACAGACAACTGTTTATAGGTATTTATAAATTTTATTTGGCTGATACTAATTAAATTTCAATTAAAACTACTTTTAAATCTGATATTGAAACAAATTACTTGCTTTTTTATAAATATTTGCACGAATCATAACAACTTCTATGATTTTTTTAAAAGTAAAAACTTCGTGGTTGGTTTTTTTTTTTCTTTTTAATAGACATTATTTTGACAGTTGGGAAAGAAAATGCACGAGTGCGGGAATGGTCAAGAAAAAGCACGAGTGTGTATTATCCCACATCCCGAACGCTATACGTCCCTGTAATACGCCACTTTTTGAGCAACTGTATAAAAAAATCTATTAAACAACTGTTTTTATCTGAGAAAAATCTTTATTATTATTCTAGACTATTTAATTAATTAATTATAGCATGATGTAATCTATTAATAAGACTGTACCTAATTATTGTGTAGCATGAGATTTATGTTGTATGTGAGTGTAGCTTTGCGTTTATTTTGTGTATTGGTATTGGTAATGTTTGTTAAATTTTGTATTCGTTTATTTTTACTTTTAATTTTCTTTTTGTTCTTGTTAATGTTGCCTAGCCATACATCCATATTATGTGGACCCACATTTTACAGCTACAATGTTATTTAAAAGTGAAGACTTGTAATTGGCTATCAGATTTATATCAGTTTGGTTTGTATTCATGTTGATGTAGCTGTAAGTCTTCCACATTTTTAAATAAATAAATAAATAAATAAAATAAATAATGTATAAAAGTATTCAACACATAAAAACCATCATAAAATATTAGAATTAAATATTTACAGAAAAATGGGGCAAGACGAAACGGAAAGGAACAATTACAGATGTCTGTCCTAACCTTTGTCTAGGTTTCGAAGAATTCCTCCCTATCGCAATCGACTGGTAAGGTTCCCATAAGGCTGGCCACATTGCCACGTTGGATGGCAATGTTTGTTCTCTGAGCGAGAAAGAGGCCAGCTTTTTGGTCGCAAGAAGAATCGACCAAACGCTTTGCTATATCTTTAATAGAGCACGCACATTTGGGCCCCACGGACCGTTTTTTTTTTTGGGCGCTTTAAGAGTCTCGGCAAATGCAGCAGTGCTTCTGCTGCGCAGCCCGCGGTGCTAGGAAGAAGAGAAAGAGCAAGGTTGTCGGCGCAAGTTGCGTCCCAGACCAGAGGTATTCCCATCTTCCATGGCACTAATGACATAAAATAACTTATTTTTAAAATTCCCGGAGATCTATCTACATAAGAACTTTAAATCGCATCAAACAATTGTACTAGGTATGTTCTTTTAAACTTTATTTGAGATGAGATAATCTTACCTTTTTGCTCGTCAGTGTGTAACGAGCCATTAATATCCATGGTGATGGGGTCGTTGACTACAGGTGTCCCAACATAACTCAAAATATAATAATGAAGTTCATTGTCCAGTTCGCTGATGTATTGCCCGAATGCGCCGAAGAAACTTATCTGGTAGTCGTCTTAAATGTATAATATCATATATTAATCTGTACATTAAATAAAACAGCAACATGACAACCCTATATACCAAGTGGAAGACCTTGAGCGGCTTGAAAATTTTTTAACTGGCAATCTGGTCTGCTTTAATATGGATGGTTTAAGGGCCCTGAATCTATTCTGCCCCTACCATCGGGATAGGTACGTAACTGCTGAAACAGCATACAAGGAGCCATCACTAGGATTTTTTTTTATACCACTAAGTTGGCAGACAAGCATACGGGCCACCAGAAGGACCGGTGGTCACCGCAGCCTATGAACGTTTGCAACACCAGAGGCGTCACACTCGCTCTGCCGACCCTGGATTACTGGACCGGCTTAGATACATGTAGACAAGCGAGAGAGGCACTACCGACAATCAACACCAGATTCTCTCGCAAAATTCTGCAGCTCAACAGGACCAAGATAAGTATGATAACAGGTTACGGGTCACAGTTCATTAAACAAAACAAAACATCTCTTTAATTTAGGAGTAACAGACAGTCCTCTTTGCAGAGCCTGTATGGAAACCATAGATTTAGAAAGCGAAAAATTCAAAATCTATGATGGAGACGGACGAAACTGCCAGTCACACTCACAGGGAATGCCCAGAACTGGCCAGAGACAGGGCTAAACACTTCGGTACACCAGGGTAGGTCGCTCCAGGAAGTCGTCGGCAACGTGAAGAGTCTGCTCGACTTCCTGGAGGAACTGGGATGGCAATAGCCATACCACAACCCTCCACGCAAATGACGTCGAGTTGCTGAAACCAGCCTATATTCAATGTCAACTACAATGCAATGTTCTAAGTATTAGTTTAATCTTACAAAATGATGTATCCCTACGAGTGCCATAATTAACTAAATCGAGTTATGGTGAAAACCTACTTAAAATTTAAAATAACAGTTACATTGATCTTGCGATTCAGTAGAGGAATTGAAAACCGAAGTTTAAAATATTATTTTAAGTATTCGCCATTACGCGATACACAAGACGTGTCATAGCGAGTAATCTTTACAATAAAAAATATTTTACTTGGTCTCTCTTAAATTTAAGATACCTACTATGTTGCTTAAAAAAATTGTTCCTTATGAAAGACTCTTTCAGCTTGCATCGTGAAATACAGGATGTTTTTTTTTTACATCTCACCGCCACCGGTTCGACCGTCGGTTCGATTCCCGGCTCAAGCAGGTGATTTTTCAAAAATCTTTAAATGCAGTTTACCTTACCTTGGAAAATAAAGTTATGTTTCCTTTCAGCAAAATTTGCCATCATTAATATTAAGAGTGTAACAAACCCTATTACCTAATATTGTAGTTATTGTACCATAGCTAAAGTAGTTAAGTGTTGTACTAAAGAGTAGGTGTCGCTTTCGCTAGATGTCGCTGTACTAATGATCTTATTTCTGAATCGCGGTGTTAAGATTCTCCGCAGGCCAATGACCTTTGCTTGTAAATTGTAATTCTTCGATAGTTTCAGCAGTACCTAGAGCGCATCGGGGAACTACGTCCTACTTGGAATTGTTACTCTATACACTCTTCGGGAACCGCCACTATCCTTCTGATAGGGTAGTGTAGGGAGGTCCTTCTGATATGCGAAGTTGGACCTATTCATTATCTTAAGTTCCTGTATATTGTTACTTCACAATTCACTATTAAACGCCGTCTACTCCGCTTCGTGGTTTTCTCTGGACAACAACCCCTCACCCCTCACCCCTACAATCTGGCGCCCAACGTGGGGCACATCACCAAGGCAGGAAGAAAGACGACGTTTCCTGTGAAGAGTGAAGCAAAGACAGACACTATATCACTTAGCTTGTCACACGAGCAGTTTCAAGAACTCATGGCGCAAATATCACCTGCCCGACAAGAAACGTTTACGACATGTCGTGCGGAATTCAATGGCACGAGGAGTTCAGAAGTGGTGGAGGCATTCCTGGCAGCGGTCAGTATTTTCAAGGACGTTGCCAAAATCAACGTTATCGACGCGCTTGCAGGACTACCGCTACTATTGAAAGACGAGTTTTTCATTGCCGACAAGCGGGCCCTATTTGCTCAGCTCCCCTAGCCGGAAATACCGGAGAGCCATCAACTCCATATGGTGTATGGACAATTGAAGAGCCGCATAAGGGATAAGATTCCACGCAACTCTATAACCTCCTACGACCAAATATTGGAAGCGGCACGTGAGTTGGAGCAACTGTCGGCGATAAAACAGGCCTCAAGTCAACAAAAAAAAAATGCGGGTTCTGTCACTATTCCAGACATACCACAGAGAATGGTCGGAAACTAAAGGCCCAGCAGAAGAAACTGGAGACTTCTGCGAGTCACGAAATACCGGAAAATACTCCTACAGGTGTTTCAGGCGTGGTAACCCACAAAACCACACAAGCACCCTCACCATCTACACCTAGAGTGACATGCTACGGATGTGGGGCCCCCGGTGTAGTTCGGAGCAGCTGTCCCACATGCGCCGTCAGAAAACGTTCAGTGGCCGATGCTAACGTCAGTTTTTGCGCGGTAAACGTCCATGCCAATATCAGAAACCACCCCGTTGTCTTCATAGAAATGCGGGCGTCAAAGGAACTGCATTACATGCGCCAAGACCAGCGTGGCTTCGTGTCATTTATATCGTCAACTAGTGACAAAGGGTCAAAAATTTTACCAGGAAGAGGTGCATATTACTCTTGCCGATGGGATCAAGAGACCTCAACGCGTTTTAACCACTTTAGTTCCTGTTAAGCTTGAAGATCTGATCATCACTACCACCTTCATCGTTCTGCCTGAATCCACTGACAATCGAACTTTACTGGCATTGGCTTTATCCAAGACACCCAAATGGTTCTAAATCTACCACAATTTACCTGGAACTTCGTGGACTCCACAGACACCTAAGAAATGTACGAAGAGGACTTTGTGACCTTTGTGGATACGAGCGCCAATAGTTTCCTGTTAGATCCATTACCGCTTACATCACATCCAGATACAGTCCCATCAAAGGAGGCAGCGTTGCCACAGAGTACTAAAACAAGACCGTACAAACTAATTCCCTTAAATTTACCTCCGGTGAAAAGGAAACGTACTATCTTCGATGGATATTCACCGTATTTTGTTGAATTTATGATGCGGGACGCCGAAAAGAACGTATGCGAGGCCGAAAACAATCTTTCGCCTCACTCGCGACAACTTTTCCCAGGCGATGAAGACCCGGCCCTGAAGATGTACCATATACTGAACTCTGTAGTATTACGATAGATTCGGCTCAAGAGAACAAACTAAATAAATTGCTTGATGATTATAACGATATCTTCATTATCATAAAAAGGAAGTTCTTAAAGCCGAGTTACAAAAGATGCTAGCTAAAGATATTATCGAACCCTGCTCATCGCCTTGGGCATCCCCAGTAGTAATGATACCAAAGCCTAATGGAGAGGTTCGACTTTGTGTGGATTATCGCAGACTAAATGAAATAACAGTAGCTGATACCTATCCCATCCCACGGATAGATGACCTGCTCCATGCTGCCAAACCTACACCGTATATGTCTACCTTAGATTTGAAGGCCGGCTACTGGCAGATTAAAATCAGAAAGAAAGATGAAGACAAGACAGCTTTCATCACGCCGTTTGGGATATACAGGTTCAAGCGGATGCCATTTGGTTTGCGAAACGCACCTGCTACATTTCAGCGGCTAATCGATCGCTTTCGCGTAAACCTGAGCCATATCAACATGCTGGCATATCTGGATGATCTTGTCATCCTATCCAACACCTCAGAAAGTCATTTTTCCGATCTAAAGGATGTATTCCAGAGAATGAGAGAATTAAACCTAACTAGTAACAAAGATAAGTGTCGGTTGTTCTGCTCTTCAATCAAGTACTTAGGACATCTTATCACTCCAGAAGGATTGAAGATCGATCCCGAGGAAACAAATGCCATACTGGAGAGGCCTACGCCCAAGATCCTACAACAACTAACCTCATTTCTGCAAATGTGTTCTTGGTACCGCCGGTTCGTGGAGAATTTTTCATCTATAGCCCAACTAACTATAGTTTGGGGACCCGAACAAGAGGAGGCTTATGCAACTCTAAAACAACGTCTGGCCAGCCCCCCTATATTGAAACCGGCCGACGAAACCAAACCGTATATTATTAAAACAGATGCCAGTAATTTTGCTCTAGGAGCGGTTCTAGTCCAGGGGGAGAAAGAGCATGAACACCTTGTTGAATATGCAAGTAGATTGCTCACAGCTGCAGAAAGGAACTACTCAACTGCCGAACGAGAGGCCCTAGCTGTTGTTTGGGCTCTAGACAAATTTCGAGCGTACATCGAGTGTTCTCCAATAACCATTCTGACGGACCACTAAGCCTTAAGGTGGCTCATGAATTTAAGGTCCCCTTCAGGTCGATTGGCTCGATGGGCCCTACAGCTGCAAGCTTACAACATCACAATTGACTATCACTCCGGTAAATTGAATACCGTAGCCGACGCATTATCTAGACCTCCGTGCTGCAAAGATGATCTGACCTGCGACGTGTGTTCTGTAGTTGTGGACATGCCTAAGAGAAGCCCTAAAGAAGTTCGAGAAGAGCAGTTGCTAGATCAGAAGATAAAGAACATAACGAAAGCCCTTGAAGACTCCATAGAATCAGAAGACGCTATTTATTGGAGTAACAAAGGATATTTAATGAACAACGGCATGCTGTACAGACTGAATCCTAATATGGATGCTGAGGATGCTCAATTAGTAGTACCCGAATATGAATGGGGAAACATCCTAAGTACCCATCATGATGACCCTCTGGCTGGCCACTACGGTGCCGAAATAACCTATCAGAAGATAGCAACTCGTTACTATTGGACCGGAATGCGTAAATATATAGCAAGTTATGCTAAAAACTGTGTCAACGCTATAAACCTTCTAATCAAAAACCGGCTGGTCTACTCCAAACGACTTCGACTTTGAAGAAACGCTTTGAAACAGTGGCGTTCGACTTGTTTGGGCCTCTCCCACAAACCGAGGATGGTAGAGTGGTTTGCACTCGATGTTGCCTCCGCAGAAAATTGCGCAATGACATTAATTAAGTAATGAAGATTTCTTACGATATGGAGTTCCTAGACGTCTACTGAGCGATAATGGAACCCAATTTGTGAGTGCAGTAATGCAACAGGTTACTTACAGCTTGAATATTAAGCATCGGTTCACACCCTTGTATCATCCGGAAGCGAATCCTGTGGAGCGTAAAAACCGAGACCTGAAAACCCAGTTAGCCATCATGATACAAGGATCGAGGCACCAAGAATGGTCAAAACTTTTACCCGGGATTAGATTTGCAATGAAAAGTACGGTTTGTTCTACAACCGAAACAACTCCTGCGTACTTGACTTTTGGTAGAGAATTATACCCTCGTGATAATGAGACCGACTTTCGGGAGATTCTTGTCTCGGAAAATCTAATCCCAGAAATCACCCCAAAACTTAGGGAGCTTGCGGCCACCCTAGAGAGAGCTCGCGAAGTTCAAGAACTGAGAGAAGAAGCCCGCAAAGAATATGTCGATCAACATCGACAACCACATCCGGTATATCAAGCGGGAGATATGGTTTTGGTCAAGTCCCACCCGGTTAGTAGGAGTGCTCAAGGGGTAACTGCTAAGTTTGCAGCTCGACGCGACGGGCCCAACGTTATAGTACAGAGACACGGTCCTGCCTCCTATAAGGTAGCTCATCCAAAGGAACCTGCTACACCAATTGGTGTTTATCATGCGTCTGATTTGACTTTATTCAAGAATGCATGTCCTACTGTGATACCTGTCCCCGTTCAGAGGCTGCGGAAAAGAGGACGCCCGAGGAAGCCTTCAGTCTCCGTCCCACAACCGGTACTCAAGAGAGGTCGTAAACGTCCTAAGAAGCACCCATAAATTGTTACCAGTCCTTCTCGCCGGGACGTCTTCAAGGACTGAGGGGGAGACTGTAACAAACCCTATTACCTAATATTGTAGTTATTGTACCATAGCTAAAGTAGTTAAGTGTTGTACTAAAGAGTAAGTGTCGCTTTCGCTAGATGTCGCTGTACTAATGATCTTATTTCTGAATCGCGGTGTTAAGATTCTCCGCAGGCCAATGAGCTTTGCTTGTAAATTGTAATTTTTCGATAGTTTCAACAGTACCTAGAGCGCATCGGGGAACAGCGTCCTACTTGGAATTGTTACTCTGGACACTCTTCGGGAACCGCCACTATTCTTTTTTTTTTGGATAGAGCTCCTTCTGATATGCGAAGTTGGACCTATTCATTATCTTAAGTTCCTGTATATTGTTACTTCACAATTCACTATTAAACGCCGTCTACTCCGCTTCGTGGTTTTCTCTGGACAACAACCCCTCACCCCTTACCCCTACAAGAGTACTTTTCCTGCAATCACGTTATTTTATTTCCACCCTGTACATAGATAGGTACTTACTGAAAGTTGTTGTGACCAAACCTTTCCCATCTAGTTCTACAGGGCCTTTGAACCCTTTAACGTCGTAATAATATTGTAAAACTAATTCTGTACAATGTATTTCTGACTGGTACGCTTCAGCATCAACATTTAGTCTGTAAAATAAATTTATTGATTCTTTACTAATACAATTTTGAAGAATTGGATTTGGTCTTCTATCAGCTTTCAACATATACGTTTAGCTTTTTGTGCGTTTCTTCTTTTTATGCGAATCTGGTTTAAAGAAACCTTTTCTTCTTCTTTCTAGGTGTTTTTTAGACTGAGGAAACTTACATTAACTCCGTATGTTTACAGGTACTTAATCCTTCTAGAGTACTATTAGAAACTTTGTAATTCAAAGATATATATTGACCCTGAAATTCGTTCAAATGTGCAGGTTCAAAGGGCGGCACCGATCCTGGGATCCCAACTGCCGTAAAATGTATTAATTTATTACCAAAGTCTAAAGCACATTCTGTCTTCGACATATCACACGGGGATTGACCTGAAATTGAAAATCAATGTAAATGATAAATAATTATATAAATGTGGACAATCTCACACAACGTCATCATCTAGCCCAAATTAAGCTAATATTAACTTGTGTCATGGGATCGAAACGACAGATAAACATACTTATATATTTCTAAACACAAATATTATGCGTAGAAAACACCAAAACTCCGACACAAACTTTTGTGGATCACACAAATATTTGAACTGACCCGGGAATCGAAACAGGACCTCAGCGCGGCAGGCGGTTACACTACTGAATGTGCCACAGAGGCAGTAAGTTAATTTCTAGACAACTACATTGCCAGAAAACGTGACGTGCTAGTACAAAACGGAACTCATTTTCGGATTCAGCACACCCAAAAACATAAGGAATACATATAAAAACCAAAGCAACTCTAAAGTTTTTGTTTTTTGCACTTGTGTTACTTTTTCTTTTGTTTGTTCAGGGAAATCTTTTGTGGACACCACCCTGTATTAGAACAAGGTGATTATGTGGCTCCTCAAAATTGGTATACCCACTTAAACCCTGGAGTGTTCCTTCTTGTCGCTATTGTTGGGTCACAGGTAAGGCAAGCGTTCAACTTCTGCAACCCAACAAGCGTTGCCTGCAACAGGTTTAACTCTGGGGGGTCTAACTTGACTGCACTGAATGAGACCTCGGAACACGAGGTGCGTGCCTTAGTCAGTCGCACGGCTGGCAGAAAGCTGCCGTCGTCGACAACGCGTGCGAGGTTGGCAGAGCGGTCGGTGCGGCAAGGAGGGGAAGGGTGACACACTCTGCGCTTTCTTCGCTGTTTAGCCATGAAACTATGGTAGAAAGAGAAACGATCAGGCCAATTTGAGCCTCTAGAGCGGCGCACTCTTCACTCCACTCCGTACAAATTGCGAGCTTGTGCAGCGCTGTATCCACGGCACCATCCCCGCAGTGACGGCACGTTGTGTCAGGCTTAATGCCCACCGTCGCACAGATATTTACCAAAACATCCTTGCGCCATGAGGAGCTGTGTGAGGTGGTTGATCGGAGAACCGTGCCGCCTTTCTACCCAGGACCTCAGAATTGTCCGAATGGCTGAGACGAGCTCCACACTTACCGGCGGGCTCTCTAGCCTAGTGCGCCATTTATGGAAGAGATCATCATCATCAGCTCTTGCACGCTAGCTCTCGATCTCTTCCGAAGATGGTTGGTTACCGTTTTGACGCAACAAAGCATGTCGCCGGTAAATTTCTGCCAGAACTTCGGCCTACGGCCCGTTCCCACGACAGACTACTAGCAATCAAACACGCCGCCCGCCGCCTCATATGAAATGGTGCGATACACTCGAGATATTCTCTGCAGCAGAATTTTATTGAGAATACTAAGAGTGACCGCCCAAACTGGTGCTCCATACAACGCTTTTGAGCGCAGCACACTGCCTTAAAGGCGGCAGCAGACACTACCCGGTCCCATCTTGTTGGGACATCTCGTCCAGTAGCACAATAGAACGGTAGGCTGCCGTTGAGTCTCCTGGGCGGAGTCTAGTGCTCGATAGATATTGCGTCATGAGCGATCGCGTCTCTTCCTCAATAACTGGCATGACCGTCGTAATGAGCCGTCCCGGATTTCCATCCATCATGCACGTTCTTTGACTTAAGTCTCAGTACAGCTACCTCCTGTTCGGCCTCCGATACGGGCGGCACAGCTTCCATAGTCAGAGACGCCATAATCGGGGAGACCCACTCCTCTTTCGTCGGAAAGAGTGTGCTGACGACTTGGCTTACTAATGTAGAGTCCATGGACTTAGTGAGAAAGGGCGCCCATGTTCGAAGTTTGTGACTCATCACCTTGTATGGTCGTCCCTACGGGTTCTTGGCAGCGGATCGCTGCACTGAAAGTTGAAAGAAAAAGAATAGAAAGAAAATGTTTTTTTATTTTGCTAAACAGTCAATACACCGATGATGACTTAAAAATATAACATAAACAGAATAAAAAAAATAGACAAAAAACTAGCTAAAATAAAATTTAATCAATATTGTACACCAGGCCCATACCTTCCAAGCAAAACAAAGGCCCCTTTCAGCATTATGTCACCTCGTGATTGACAGCATACACTTCATCCACGATGGATTTTCAAAGGAATCCCTTACGAGGAGGACTGAGGCCCGGTCTTAATAAAGGAAAAAAAACAACCATAGAAACGTTGAAAGAGAAAGTTGAGCGGGTGGCCCAGTATGCGTCGCGTAGGTTTTCCTCTAAGGCCAGATCTCTTTATCGTCTTGTCGGATGTACCAGCGTTGCGCTGAGGGGGATGTTTTACGCAGTTTAGCTAGGTGTAGGCGCCACCAGTACACCTGTCTTCATGGAGGAACCGGTGATATTCTCTCCATCGCGGAGTCACAGATGTGGGTCAGCGATTGGTGAAGACGTCCGAATCCAGAGACTCATCTCTCCACAATAGCAGCCCCGATAGCCAGTTCGCGGTCTAGCGACGCTAGGCGCCACTGCTTGAAAGGGCGGAGGTGATGTCAAACCGAGTATATCGGTAACGACTCTCCAGTTGAGAATACGGCGTGCCAGTACAGGGCTGGCAAACGAAATTTCGACGATAGCTGAGCCATGAGGGCGGACACACATGCTCACCGACCACCTGTTGAAAGCAGCACGTTGGAAACGTCACCCAATCCTGAACAGGTGGCCCGTGCTCCCCAAGCTCATGAATGGGCATTGAAGTCGCCTGCAACCACAACGGGAGTGGGGTGCACATCCGCCACCATAGCCCCGATGTCTCCGAGTGTTTCTTTGAATTCGGTGAGACTTATGCTGGGAGAGCAATACACTCCAATAATTGCAAGACCACTCAACACTTTTACGACGCAATGGTGACCCTTCAGTACCCTACTGAAAGGAGCAGCGCTAGGGGCATGCAGCTGAGTAACAATAGCAACAACGCTGCTATGGTCGCCCGCCCAGTCATCTCGGGGGCGCACGAGATATGGCTCGAAGATTATTGTCGCCGACGTCTACCACTGTTCCATAGTCTGGATCAGAATATCTTGGCTGTGATGCAGTGGTTGACGTTCGCCTCTAGTACCTAGGGAGAAACAGGCCCTACCTACTCACAAAAACCGCTTCACGGAGTTTTTTGTGGCACAACGAAAGAGGCGCCTGTTTGCGTCCGTTTTTACCTCTATCCACCTACCTTGTTCTGCTAATTATAAAGTGAATAATAACACGCAGTCATTCCAAAAGGAATATTGCAAATATCGAAACCTTACTAAGAATTCGGAAAATAATAGAGAATTCGGAAAAGTAAATCCAGAAGTTGCTTTGAGAGAGAGGACACGCGTCGAATCCAACTCAGTTGGGCACCGTTCAGGAAGCTACGGAATATCTTTTCGTTCAAAATACTGCAATATCTGACTGAAGATCAGGGTCTTTGCCCAATGTGTGTTGCCAGTGAGGACTTACGGAACTCAGACGTGGCCATTAAAAGTGGTTCTCACAGAGACGCTTGCTGTCACCTAGACTACGTAGAGGGCAATGGAGAGGGCTATGCTCAGAGTGTCCCTGCGTGATCGAATCCGCAACGAGGAAATCCGAATCGTTCGACTTACGTGGCAGCAAACATAGAATCACGTCTTTTCTCCCCGAAGGGGTAGGCAGAGGCATATTATATGCCCATGTTTCACCTTTAAGGTTTTTGTCCTATGAACTTAATAGGTGTCCACGTAAGTGGCAGAATGCAGTGAAACGCTATGCTTTCAGGAAAGGAGAGAGAAATAACAAGATAGAATTTAACACATGAAAAATTAATAATTTATTGGAGTCAGATTTTAGCACTTGGGGGTCGTGGGTTGTGGCAATATCGGGCAGCAAGGGTTTTCGCGATTTCCGATAGTCCTTCAGGGTTCGACTTATCTTGGTGGCTCCAGGATGTTGATGCAGTCCGCCAGGTAGCCGTGCCGTCCACAAGTTCGGCTGGCACGGTGTTTTCAAACCGTAGGGTGGATGATCGCTGTTATAATCGAAGGGTGCGTCTTCACCTTCGTGGCACCCGAAGGGTGGATTTTCCCAATCCGTAGGGTAGATAGTTTCTTCGAACCCGTAGGGTGAACCCTGGAATGTTCCAGAAGACGGGTTAGCTGGAACCCTTTTTCCCGCCCATTGCTAAGACAGCCGATCCCCGTTAAACCATTTGAGAGTCGGTTGCCTTACAATGTTTGGTTATCTACTAATTTTACAGAGACCTTTTTTTCACACCCCTGTAATCTACCCTCCCATAACAGGGTTGACCAACAGCCGTTAATTTTCACTGTTTTAAAAATCTAGATTCGTTATAATTAATTTGACTCACCCAATGATGGGGTTATTGACGCTCGCAGCTAAATCGCTGATCACTTTGGGAGTACTTGGCTCCTTACTATATTTCTTCACTTTAAATAAAATTAAACTCTGATGCACCTGCGCCTTCGCGACTAGTATATTTAGATTATTTTAGTAATGCTCTTTGAAATTCGCGCGCGGTTGTTTATATATGTTTGTACAGCGCCTCTAGCGGCACCACTCGAAACTACTCAATCGTCAAGACCGCTTTTTAAATACGAATAAGGTTTCCGCCGTTTCGACACTTACTCGGTAGATGGCGCTTTCATATGTTGATCTAGTTTTCGATTCTAAACCCCTAATGTTAATCAATATTTGCCCCCGTTGTTTCACAACGTTACATACTCCCCCTCCCCGGTGAGCGTTTGACGTACCCTAACGCGTCAAACGCTGGGTTCGTCCTCGAACGCCCCTAACATAATACCTACTACTCGTCTATGTGTGTGTGTATGTTAGTGTGCTGTGTGAATGAGGTGATGCTGGGTATAGCGAAGAGTCGGCCTTAACCTTAATGAAACCAACTCGCAGGATGTATTTGGGTGATTCTGAAGGATCTTATAGGACAGAAAGAGAAAAGACGTATTTGAGGCTTTGGGCTGAAGGTTCAGGTAATACGCACCGCCTGAAAGTGGGGTGTGTATAATAAGGCTTTTTGCTGAAGGCTGGGATTTATACAACCGTCCCAGAGAAGAACATCCTACTAGGGCTCGTGTAACACTTCCGACTCATAGGATGGACTATCCCCCAGGGCAAGCCTCTAGCTTCCGAGTGGTAGGAGTAGCCATATGACGAAAATAAAGATAACGGTGATCTACACCTACGACTGTTAGGGCAAGACAAATGCTGCCAAATAACAGTCCACCATAATTCTGTTCGGGTAAGCCTCATGCTTCCTCGTAACAGTACTAAACCTACACCATAAATCTGTTCGGGTAAGACTCATGCTTCCTCGAAACAGTAATAAACCTACACCGTTAATCTGTTAGGGCACGACCATGCTGCCAACTAACAGTAACCGACGAACCCTGTTAGGGATAGACCCATGCTTCCAACTAACAGAAAACTCCCAACTAAACCAAGAAACAGAAAAGTGATAGAAATAATTTACTCGCAGAATCCTCCGTGATGCTAATTAACCCCTATGTCCCCATGACGAACACGGCCTGTGTTTGTCATGTTGTTATGTGTACTTATTTGAAAGTCGTGTGTAGTGTGTAGTGTGTAGTGTCCCTAACTAATTACTAGGCTATTTTAGCCCTTTAACAAAATAAAATAAAAAAACGAGTGCTTATTCGCAATCTTAGTAGCAATAACAAAGCTAAGTGCTTGTTCGCAACTTTAGTAGAAGAATGTTGACTATGACTATTATGTCAACCCTAATAAATAACGAAGATAAACGCTCTCTGGCCACTATGCCAAATCTCCAAAAAAATATGGTATCCTTGTATGTATATTCTAGAAGACAAGACTGCCTGGCAGTGACACGAATTGCTCCTTTCTACTTTAAAAAAAAACTGTAATAGATACTAAGATGAATAAGAGGGACCGGACTGAGTTTCTTGGGGTGTTCTTCTCAGTCTGTAGCATTTCCGAACCCCCGGTAGAGTCACAAAAATTTTGACAAACCTAAATAATTTTTTAAAAATTTCAAAGGGAATAAATTTTATTTTATTTTATATTTATTTTATTGCCACCATGGCAGTGTAAAATGTATGTGCGTGCTTAAATAAATAATATGTATGTATGTACGTATGAAATCTCCCCTGTGCAAGTTTTGTTTTGTTTGCGCGTAAGCTGCTGACGTAATCGTGTTGATGTAAACGTGTTATTTATCGTTGCATCTAAGGCCAGTGTCACACTACATTCCATGCTATATAATAACCCGTCAGCTTTGGTCGGGAACCAAAACTTAGGACCTTTGAGTCACTTTCTCTAATCTACGAAAGTGACTCGCCTGTAACCAGTTTGACTCCTACTTCCGCCTTTGTGAGTTACACAACATGAAGTTCAAGTGTCACTATGTAAACAAACAAACAAAAAAAAACTGCTTATGAAGTGTTTGGAATTGTGTGTGAAGATAATTATGATGAATGTTTGATGAGTATATACTACCTAATTATTATGTAAGTGTAATTGTGAAACTTCCATATGATAACATGTATGCGTGTAACATGACATGAAATGTGGTACCTATATGTGCCACCTAAGTACTAAAATTATATGACGGTGTGCTAACACCCTTGTATTTTCCCAAAAAATAATTATCAAAAACACTATTGTGTAACTGTACTGATGTACTCTATAAACTATTCGCATACGCATCTTAGCGCAGTGTGTTACGGCCTTTACCGTTAACTGCATTCGTACACGCATAGTTGAGGAATATTTATGTTATTCGTCTCACCGATGCAATGGACGATACCGAATGTTGTTTTATGTCTTTGACGTGCCAACTTCCTAGGTTTGTTCCTGTCATATCTTCCAGGATATAGACCAAATTTGATAACTTTTCCTTGACCCTACATTAGATAAATTTGGGGGCCAGTTTTTTAGAAAAGTATGCGTCTTTATCACTTTGGAAATAGCATTTTTTCCACACTATGTCGTCTACTTCGAATTGTGCGTGTCGGTGTCTCGTGTTGTAATGGTGTGCGTACTTTAGATGGCTACGCCAAAGGTTCTCTTGTACTGTGTTGAACACCTCTGCGAGATATCCTAGGTTCTCCGCGTATATGTTTCTAGGCAATAGGTTAAGTTCACTTGGGTCATCATTTTGTAAGTAATGTGAACCGCATGTTACCAATTCCCTACCATGAACCAAATATGCTGGTGTGTAACCGGTGGACGCGTTGATCGAGTTGTTGATCGCAAATTGGATTTTTGGGATATGTATGTCCCATGATCGATGGTCATTATTGGTAAATATTGATATGGCTGTCATTATAGTTTTATTGTACCGTTCTACGGTATTTACTTGGGGTGTGTATTTAGGTGTGAAGTTGATGTTGGGAATTTTATATTTCGTAAATAATGTGTTCAACTCTTTGCTTATGAATTGGACACCGTTATCCATTAATACCGTTTGTGGTATGCCGTGCACCATGAAAACATTGTCCTCTAGTATTTTGGCTATTGGTTCTGCGGTAGCTCTGCGTAGTGGGAAGATTAAACAATATTTAGAGAAACAACACGTGACGACGAGAATGTATACGTGCTGTTTTTTAGAGACCGGTAAGGGTCCTACTAGATCAGTCGAAATTGTCTGAAACGGGCGAGAGCATTGTTTGGGACGGCCCATCTTACCTATGGATGCTTGAGTGTCATGTTTGTGTGCTTTGCACTTTTCACAAGATGACACATAGCTTACCGTGTCCTTATATAGCCCCGGCCAGTAATACCGTAACTTTATTTTATGGTATGTTTTAAAAATACCGAAGTGTCCGGCTGTAGGTGAGTCATGGTTTTCTCGAAATACTGCGTTTCTCGCTTCGGGTGGTACTACCGTTTTCCACTCGAACTCATTGTTTACAAAGTCCTTTATGTCAGTTCGTCTGTATAGTACGTCGTTCTCTATTTTGAAGTTGGGGTATGCCTGCGGTAAGCTAGTCACGCCGTTGCATATTTTAATGAACCATTCGTCCTTGCTGTCGGTGACTTTGCATTGTTTCGTGGATATGGTAGATACTGGTACAGCTCGTGACAATGCGTCTGGTATTATGTTGTCTTTGCCCTTCCTGTGCTTTAACTCGAAGTTGAAGCAGCTAAGCCGTATGCCCCAACGAGCTAACCGGCCGGTTGGATTGTTTAATGATATGAACCATTTTAGTGCCGAATGGTCAGTATATACCGTGAACTTGTGACCATTGTCTAGGTAGCATCTCCAATGTTCTAATGCGGCTATCACCGCCAAGCATTCTCGTTCTGTTACACTATAATTCTTTTCCGGCCCGCTCAGTGACCGACTCATGTATGCTATTGGGTGTTCTACTCCCTCGTGTAGTTGTGTTAACATGGCACCAATGCCAAAGTTGCTTGCGTCTGTGTGTACCTGAAATGGTTCATCGTATTTTGGACATTTTAGTACCGGGCTTTTTATTAAATGTGCTTTTAGTTCCATGAACGCTCTTTCCGCCTCTGTGTTCCAATGAAATGCCGGGGCTCCTTTCTTTGTTGTAGTCAGTTTGTTGAGAGGTGCAGCAATCGTACTGAAGTTGGGTATAAACCGTCTGTACCATGACGCAGTGCCTAAAAACCTCTTAACGTCCTTCTTTGTTGTTGGTACCGGGAATTTCAGGATTGAGTTGACTTTCTCCGGATCTGTTCTGAGACCCAGACCATCCACGATGTACCCCAGGAACTTTAGCCTGTCCTTGAAGAAGTTAGATTTTTCCAGATTGATGGTTAGATTTGCCCTTTTTAATATTTGTTGAACTCTTGAAATGAGTGACACATGTTCTTCGAATGTAGATGACGCTATCACTATGTCATCTATGTAACAGAACACCTTGTTTTGAAACTGTGGCCCAAATAGATTGTCCATTAGTCTTTGTTGTGAGCTGCTTGAGTTGCTTAGTCCAAATGGTAAGACCTTGTAATGGTATGCTCCTCGTCCTGGGATGAAGAAGGCTGTTTTTTCCCGGTCTTTTGGTGCTAACGGAATCTGCCAGAATGCTTTGGAGAGATCCAGTGTTGTTAGATACTTCACTTCTCTCAAGTTGTCTAATATCTCTGATATGTATGGCAGGCTGTATGCGTCCTTTTTTGTGACTGCATTGAGCTTGCGACTGTCCAGGCAGAAACGGGGCTTGCCGTCTTTTTTATTCACGATTAGTACGGGGCTTGACCACGGGCTCTGACTAGGCTCGATGACGTCAGCCTTTAGCATCTCGTCTATTTGTTCCGATACTATGCGTGTTTTCTCAGGGGACATTCTATAGGTACGTTGTTTGATTGGCTTGCTGTCTCCCGTATCTATTGTGTGTTCTATCAGATGTGTTCTGCCTAGCCCTACTTTCTCATATGATATTTCGGCACATTTGGATATCATTTTTTCTGCTATTAAGCGTTGTTGTTGCGTGAGACTACGCCAGTCATACAGTTTGTTTTGCTCTTCGGATATTAATGACAATTTAGGGTCATCGTCCACTAGTATGGGTATATGTCCGAAGTACTTGGGACATAGGTCAAATCTGAGCCAGAAATCTATACCTAAAATTAGGTTTGTGGTTATGTTAGGCACTATATACGCCGTAATTATGTGAGTTCTGTCTTCGAATTTGATGGGTAATTTTACCTTTCCTTGTACTACGGTTGTGTGTCCGCCGGCCGTTGTAACCGTTGTACTTGTGTCTTCCTCTATCTTATATCCTATATTTTGTAACACTCTGTGTGAGTTGTTACCTAAAATTGTGATTGCGGCTCCTGTGTCCAACAATCCATATGCTTCTAACTGTGGGTTTGACATAATTGTTATTTTGGCGTAAGGCCTGGGGTCATTTGTAGGTAATGGGGAGAGTATCGAAGATTCCTTCTGACCTGTAATTTCGTTTTTGCATTTTGTAGACCTAACTTCTTTTGTCCCACCTTTGTAACCATACGACTCATTCGTATTTCGGCATGCCATAGTCAAATGATACCTGGAACCACACTTCGAACATGGCCGTGTGTCGTCCGATGTTGTCGCCGCCACAGTGTTTTGCGATCTGAAGTTACGACTGTCGCGGTTGTAACCTGCGCTGTAAGCGTTCCTGTTCCCGTAGGTATTGGTCGCAATTCTGCTGCTTGGGAAGTTACTGCGGTTTCTGTTAAAGTTGTTGTAACTTTGCCTTGTGGATGTTGAGGTTTTGCTCGCAGTCTTTCCATTTGTGAATGCGAATTCCGCTGCTACCATCCCTTCAGATGCTGTTGGAGGCTCTGTAAAGAACGCTCTGCGTGCCACCATGTCCTCATGTTTTTTGCATAAGTTTTTTAATTGTTCCAATGAGACTATGTCTCCATTGGTTGCTAGGATGTTGTCGTAGACGGGTCTGATGTTGTTTAGGATAATGTGTAGTTTTTCCGTTTCAGACACCTTGTTGCTTAGACGAGCAAACATTCCATCCATGATGGCCAGGTACACCACTATTCCTTCTCGGTTTCCCTGAGTGCGTTGTCGAATTTCCTGCCATAGGCGGTATTCGTAGTTGCTGACTCTGAAATCCTGTATTAGTGCATCCGTTAGGTCTTGCCAGCACGCAAATCTATCGCGATTACTGCGGTACCAATGCCTAGCGTTGCCTGTGAATAGTTCAGAGGCTGCTGTTAACAATCTCTTGTCGTCGATTTCTCGAGCTTGTTTAAAATCTTCCACCCGCTCAATGAAAGAGTGTACATCCGAATTCCCGTCGTATTTAAATTTGGACAGCTCCGTAAGAGAGCATCGCTCATATATTACGGGATGATTTAGAAAGTGACTTTCTCTCAGGTTGTTGCTATTTGCTTTCTCTTTAATGTCCGCGAGGGTGTCTGCCTCCTGCGCTTCATTGGTAGGGGCAGCAATGCTCTCGTCCGCATCATCAAATTCGCTGGTGTTTGATGCATGCGAATAACTTTCGGATATGGCTTTCAATCTCTTGTATGTAGTTTTGAAAGTGAGATGAAAGTCGTCGTATCTTTCTTTTAGATCTGACTCCTCTGGGGGAATGATTCTAGCAAACCTAGACTCCATGTGAGCACATAAGGCTTTGGAGCTAGCCAATAATGACAGTTTGTACTTGTCCTGAAGGGACGCCACGTTCTTCTCCAACACGGCCAGCGAGGAGTACAACCCTACTAAGTCTTCCTCCAAATCCAAAGGGGAGACCTGTAAGTCTTCTTCGTCCGTGGTTATCTTTAGTTTTTTAATTTGTTGCCTGAGGGCTGCCACCGTTGAACCAGGTTCCTCTCCTCAAGAGAAAAAGTTAAAAGACATAAAATATTATGTAGACCAGTAACTAGTGACCGCTTGGAACGTATGCGAGTTGGACTTTGCAATAAACTTCCATTTTTAGACACTGGCTTAGATTCAAATGTAATGTATAAGTTATTTTTTGATACCTTTTACAATGAGTTCAACTCCATATTCAAGTCTAAGGAAGTCACAATCGGAGACAGGCCAGCCTTCAGTGAATGGGCCACTGAGGATATACATAAAAGTAGACAAAAACTGTATGAACTATACTCAGAAAGACAGCTTAATAGAACAGATGAATTTCTAAATTATGTTAAAACTTATTCAAAAAAGTTTAAAGCAGACTGCTTAGCGGCCAAAAGAAAGTATATATGTAATAAAATTATCAATAGTGTAGACAAAGTTAAATCTACTTGGAAAATAATTAACGCAGAAAGAGGCCAAGCAAAATCAAATGATAATAATTTTAAACTTAAAGTAAATGGTAACATCATTACAACAGATGCCGAAGTCGCTAACGAATTTGAACATTTTTTCTCTCGAATACCAGTAGATTTGACCAGAGGCCTAGGTTCTTCTACCCCAATAGCAGAATCCTTGTTAAAAGCAAATGTTCCTTGCTGTAATGAAATATTCAAATTCAGTAAAATTAGTATACACACTATCATAAAAACTTTTAAATCTTTAAATATTAAGAAAACGGCTGACCTCTGGGGAATTTCTGTACATTTAGTTAATTCGTTAATTGAAATGGTTGCCCCTGAATTATCAATAATATTTAATAATTGTGTTGATAGTGGTGTGTTTCCTGACTTAATGAAGTTTAGTAAAATAACTCCTCTGTTTAAATCGGGTAGCACCTCGGATCCGTCCAATTTTCGTCCTATTTCTGTACTACCCACGTTTAGTAAAATCTTTGAAAAGGTAATGCTTAATCAAATGCAAAATCATTTTAATACAAATAAACTATTCCATACAAAACAATTCGGTTTCACGCGCGGTCGGTCTACCACGGATGCTGGAATTAAATTATTAGAGTGTATATATGAGGCCTGGGAGGAGTCGTATGATGCTTATGGTGTATTCTGCGACTTATCAAAGGCCTTTGATTGCGTCCAGCATCAGACTTTAATTCAAAAACTTGATTATTATGGGATCCAGGGGACGGCCTTGGATTTAATTAGTTCTTACCTAAGAGATAGAGTACAGAGAGTAGTTATAAATGGTAAACAGTCACATGGGTCTGCTGTAACAATGGGGGTGCCTCAGGGTTCAATTCTGGGACCTTTTCTATTTTTAGTGTACATAAATGATCTCCCTCACCTTATAAGAGACGATCACGAGGTAGTTTTGTTTGCTGATGACACATCTTTAATATTTAAAGTTGAACGTGGACAACGCAATCTTGACGAAGTAAACAATGCCCTCTCTAGGGTAGTCCACTGGTTTAACGCAAATAATTTATTGTTAAATGTAACTAAAACAAAATGTATTAGATTCACCTTGCCAAATGTTAGGCTCGTTAACACCAGTATTAGGATTAGGGATGACCAAGTAGAATTGGTCGATGAAACTGTCTTTCTGGGCATAAAGTTAGACTCCAACTTGCAGTGGGGGCCTCATATCGAGAAAGTCTCGGGCAGACTGAGCTCTGCAGCCTATGCCGTTAAAAAGATCCGACAACTGACAGACATTAGAACAGCGCGTCTTGTCTACTTTAGCTATTTCCACAGTGTCATGACCTATGGCATACTATTATGGGGTAACGCTGCCGACATCGAATGTATCTTTGTGTTGCAGAAAAGGGCTGTCCGGGCTATCTATGGTATGGGGTTTCGGGAGTCATTAAGAGAAAAGTTTAAGGATATCAACATCCTTACTGTGTATTCACAGTACATATATGAAAACTTATTATATACTCATAAAAATAATAGTAAATTTATTAAAAATAGTGATATCCATAACCTAAACTTAAGAAATAAGAATAAATTGGCTGTACCTAGATTTAGGCTTAATAAAATAAGCAATTCTTTTGCGGGCAATTGTATTCGAATGTACAATACATTGCCGACAGCCGTAACAGGTTTGTCAGTTAATAAATTTAAAAAACTAATAAAACTTAAATTGTGCCAGAAAGCTTATTATAGCATTAAAGACTTTCTAGAAGACAAGGCTGCCTGGCAGTGACACGAATTGCTCCTTTCTACATTAAAAAAAAAACTGTATTAGATACTAAGATGAATTAATAGGGACCGGACTGAGTTTCTTGGGGTGTTCTTCTCAGTCTGTAGCATTTCCGAACCCCCGGTAGAGTCACAAAAATTTTGACAAACCTAAATAATTTTTTAAAAATTTCAAAGGGAATAAATTTTATTTTATTTTATTTTATTTTATTTCTCCCCGGATCTTAACTTCATATGCAAGTTCCGCCTTTGGAAGTGATGTGAAATTTGATTTGAATGCCATTGTACTGATTATTTCAATTACTATTGCCGGGAATCTTTAGTGATGATGATTATTTACCAATGTATAGTGTATTTATCTGCTACTTATTTTTTATGAAAAGTTAATTTCATGTAAACAACGAATGTTCGCTATATTCGCTAACGAATTCTGTTGTAGTGAACGACGGCCCCTTATCGTTGTCTGTTTACGTTCTTGAATGTTAAGGAGTGTGAATATTTTTCGATACACCCGCAGAATAACGAAAAAATAATTTCTACTTTTTAGGGTTCGTTGAACTAAATTTTAAATTGAACCTTTATAAAACTTAGTATTTGCTTTAGGAAGTCTTAAGTTTGGAAATATTACCTTTTAGTGTTCCTTCACTCAAATAATAATTTGGACCCTACTAGATATTCTTGTCTGTCTGTCTGTCTGTGTTTGAATGTAATCTAATCCGAAGCAGTAAGTAGTGAAGGTGAGGTGTATGATGATGGGTTGATGAAGTTAGCTAAATGTTTGACCGTAATCGATTAATATAATTTTTGACGTTAATAATATTTTTATTAAAATGTAACTATTCCCACGAACGTACTAAGAGTTAATTGTATATTAACTCGTACCAACTAAATTTTTTTTTTAATCGTTCCTTACTACTACGGAACCCTTAATTATTACGAACTGTGTCAAAGACGATTCGCACTTGGACGGTTCTTGAACTAAACTATATAGTAGTAACCAACCTTTTATGTAAATTGTTCCTCACCACTACGGAACCCTTGAATATTTCGAATTGTTTGAAAAACCGATTCGTACTTGGACGCTTCTGGAAATATTTTGTATGAGACTGTTGGTGTCGGGAGTGTATTTTATTCACTTCCACCCACAGTTTATATGGAAAAAAAAATTTCTTCTACTATCGAGCTAGTAATTCCACTTACTCGTAAACGTTATGAAAGCAACATCTGCCGTTGTTTATTCAGAACCCGAATCAAAGTTATCAGTTTACAATTGTTATGGCAAGAATGTTTTCACTGCGTGATCTACGTTTGGAATGTTTTTTCTTCCAGTTTTATTTCAGTGTATCAGAATTCTACGTAATTCGAAAAGTGAAACAATTATAAATCCTTTATAATTTACGTGAAGTGAAATTCGTAAAATCTTTCGTTTTACTAAAGTGAAATTTCAATAGGGATTGTTACCCAGAAGTGTGATTATCGGCTGTTGGTCTCGCTGTAAATTCACATATAGGAAATACAACAAAATAATACACAAATTGAGGCGGTTTGATGCCGTAAAAAATAAAATTTGTGGTGGTGATTTACTGTGACTACTTTTTACGATGAATATAGGCAATACAATTCACTTACGAAAATTAATGTAAGCGTTTCAAATAAAAAGTTTTACTTCAGACTTTGACAAAGTACTATTTAAAATTGAAAAAAAAAAAAAAACTTTTACTTTAAATTTCATTAAAAAATTTTCCACCATAAAATAAATACCTATAGAGGGTGTGAAAAATAAATTGGGGACCGTTAAAATTTGGAAAAATTACAATTTATGTTGAGAAAGAATTCAAATTTTGCCTTGTTCTTGAGTTTGCCGAAATCTGTCTAAAATTAATAAAAAACACACAAAATAAGCCGGACAGAACAAGTTGGCAGCAGAGGTCAGGAGAGCCAAATTCCTGGGTAGTTGTGATAATTTGGAGGGAAACTACCCCGCTAACGGGCACTCTTAAGACTATTTTACACAGATTAAAATATCTTATAATTATGACCTCCCGACTCCCGTCGGAAATCGCTTTCTCGCTACCCGAAACCACGATATGGGCGCCACTGAAACGCTATGCTTTCAGGAAAGGAGAGAGAAATAACAAGATAGCATTTAACACATGAAAAATTAATAATTTATTGGAGTCAGATTTTAGCACTTGGGGGTCGTGGGTTGTGGCAATATCGGGCAGCAAGGGTTTTCGCGATTTCCGATAGTCCTTCAGGGTTCGACTTATCTTGGTGGCTCCAGGATGTTGATGCAGTCCGCCAGGTAGCCGTGCCGTCCACAAGTTCGGCTGGCACGGTGTTTTCAAACCGTAGGGTGGATGATCGCTGTTATAATCGAAGGGTGCGTCTTCACCTTCGTGGCACCCGAAGGGTGGATTTTCCCAATCCGTAGGGTAGATAGTTTCTTCGAACCCGTAGGGTGAACCCTGGAATGTTCCAGAAGACGGGTTAGCTGGAACCCTTTTTCCCGCCCATTGCTAAGACAGCCGATCCCCGTTAAACCATTTGAGAGTCGGTTGCCTTACAATGTTTGGTTATCTACTAATTTTACAGAGACCTTTTTTTCACACCCCTGTAATCTACCCTCCCATAACAGGGTTGACCAACAGCCGTTAATTTTCACTGTTTTAAAAATCTAGATTCGTTATAATTAATTTGACTCACCCAATGATGGGGTTATTGACGCTCGCAGCTAAATCGCTGATCACTTTGGGAGTACTTGGCTCCTTACTATATTTCTTCACTTTAAATAAAATTAAACTCTGATGCACCTGCGCCTTCGCGACTAGTATATTTAGATTATTTTAGTAATGCTCTTTGAAATTCGCGCGCGGTTGTTTTTATATGTTTGTACAGCGCCTCTAGCGGCACCACTCGAAACTACTCAATCGTCAAGACCGCTTTTTAAATACGAATAAGGTTTCCGCCGTTTCGACACTTACTCGGTAGATGGCGCTTTCATATGTTGATCTAGTTTTCGATTCTAAACCCCTAATGTTAATCAATATTTGCCCCCGTTGTTTCACAACGTTACAGCAGGCCATGTTGCTCGTAGTAAACATAAACATAACATAACATAAATATTCTTTATTGTACACCATTAAAAGAATACAAGCAAGGAAAATAAAAATTAAAATATATGTACAATAGGCGGCCTTATCGCTAAGAGCGATCTCTTCCAGGCAACCTTTGGATGGACTTGATTAACAAGGATCTGATAAGGCAGTGTACAATCAAATATATTAAATTCACACATATAAACAAATATCAATAATATGCATAAACACATACATACAAGTATAAACACACTAGTACATACATATTACATTTATGTGAAACATCATAGATACATTTTAAAAGCTAGCAAAATAATATAAGTAATTATATAGTAGACCCATTCACACTTTTAATCCATAAACTAACATACTTATGCGACGCAACACTAACCAGAGATAGATAAAAAATGTTGTTTTAGTATCCTCTTAAAAGATACCAGCGATTGCGCTCGTGTTATCGCAACCGGCAAAGAATTCCACAGGCGAACCGCCTGTACCGTGAACGACTTGCTCATGAAATTCGTGGAGTGCTGTGGCATTTCCATTCTCAAATTCTCCGATGACCTTAAAAATCTTGTATGTGTGTCATGAAGGAACTTGAAACGTTCTTTGAGATATTGGGGAGTACTAGGATTGAACATTATACTGTATAATAAACATAATATGTGAGTATTCCGTCGAAGTCGAATTGGGAGCCAATTGAGCGTTTTTCTGAATTCAGACACATGATCATATTTGCGGAGGCCAAATATAAATCTAATACAAACATTTTGAAGACGCTCAAGTCTGTCAAGTTGCTCCTCAGTGAGATCAAGATAGCTGACATCTGCATAATCAAGGATAGGGAGTAAGAGAGATTGTGCCAGCGCAACTTTAGTGGCTGTGGGAAGAAAATTGCGCAATCTGCGCAACGACCCCGAAGCTGCAAATATTTTTCGTCCGACTTCTTGCAGTTGACAATCCCAGGACAACTTTCCATCAATGTGTATTCCCAAGTTTTTTACTGTTTCACTTAATGCGATAGGAGTACCATTAAAAATTACTTGGGGCAGCTGCGTGTAATCAATACGTGGTATTGTCCAAGGGCTGCCGACGATAATGACTTGAGTTTTGGAAGGATTAACCTGAAGTCCATAGTTATTGCTCCAATCACATATACGTTCCAAGTCAATATTCATTGACGAAATCGCTGCTGGCAACTGACTCAATGGCGCTTGTGTGTATATTTGTAAGTCATCTGCGTAAAGGTGGTAGGCTGAAACTAATTTATGAGAGATTGAATTTATAAATATAGCGAAGAGTAAGGGAGATAGAACGCCACCCTGCGGAACACCAGCTGTAATATTACACCAAGAAGAAAAAGAATCTTCTATACGTATACGTTGCCGGCGGCCAGACAGGTAACTTTGAAACCAGTCAATAACCGTAGGAGATATGTTAATAGAGCTAAGTATGCCAAGTAGAATCTCAAAATCTACAGTGTTGAAGGCATTGCTAAAATCAAGTAAAGACAACACTGTGAGCTTGCCCTCCTCCATGCCTGTTCTTATATCGTCCGTAACATTGACCAGAGCTGTCACAGTACTATGTCCAGGACGGAAACCGGACTGAAAAGGGTTTAGTAAAGAGTTAGAACAAAGGAACGTATTGAGTTGATTATAAACAAGACGCTCGAGAACTTTAGAAAGGAAAGGTAGTATAGATATAGGGCGGAAGTGGGAAAAAGAAGTTGGATTACCCTTTTTTGGTAAAGGAATAATTTGTGCCTCTTTCCATGCGGATGGAAAGAGACTTCTTACAATAGAAAAATTTAGGATGTGAGTTACGATAGGAAGAATTTGATCAAGGATAGGTAAGATCATGTTACGGCTTACACAGTCATTCCCAACTGCACTCGATGTTATTGACATTATGCTCTTCTTAACATCACTAACAGTCAATGAATCAAAGAAGAAACGTGGAAAATTAGGAGTAGGAAGCGATGAAAGATAATTAAGTGTATTAATCTTTTTGGTCCCTCCGAAATTGGACGAAGAAGAAAAATGCAAATTGAGTGCTTCGAGGTCAACATTTTTAGGAATAGTGTTTTCTTTTGGCTTCCCGACTCCTATGGTTCTCAGGAATTTCCACACTTTAGATGGATCACTGTTATCGATAGAGGAATGGATATATTGGCGTTGTGCATTTCTACACACCTTATTGCAGTGATTACGTATTGCCACATATCTTTCATAATTGCCTGCATTGGGTTTACACTTATATTTATATTTAGCTGCTGCTTTCTTGGCCATTACCTCCTTAATAGCGTCAGTCAACCAGGGAGCAGGTAGATGTTTAATTTTAACCGCTCGGACAGGAGCATGTGTGTCATACAATTTAATTATTTCTGTATTAAACATATTAACCTTTTCGTCAATACAATCGGACATAAGTAAAGGTTCCCAATCGATCGTAATAGCGTCTTCACGCAGACTGTCAATGTTCATACCTCTGAAATTGCGCTGCCACAGAATCTTGCATCTTGATTTAGGAGGACGGAGTTTGTAGGAAAGGAAAAGTAAGTCATGAAAAGAAAAGGCATCAGCGTCACATTGGCCATGTTTAATGACGTGCTGTTTAGATGATACTAGGATAAGGTCTAGAAGTGATGGCTGTTTGTTAGGGAAGTGATGGGTTGTATTAAGAGGAAGAATGGAAAGATTGCAAGATTGAACCAAACGGCGAAAAGAAGAGGCGCGTGCGAGAGAGCGAGGATCGTTTTTTACGAGGCACGTATTGAAATCTCCCAGTATGATTGAGTGACTGTAAGAGGGGATTAGATTTTCTAAGAGACATTCAAAAGACGAGAAAAAGTTAATACCGGACGATGGACAGTAATAGACTCCCAGTAACACTTTGGAATGATTTATTTCCACTTCCAAAAAGAGATGCTCGCCAGCATTAGAGGGTGGTGGCTGTGCTGACACATTAATGATATGAAAAGGAATTTGTGCACGTAGATATATGGCAACACCGCCACCAGCCTCAGCGCACCCACGATCATTCCTTATTAATTGGAAACCTGGGAGTGTGAAGGAGGTAGATGAATGAACTGTCCTAAACCAGGACTCTGAAACCAGAATCGCATGAATGTTCTTACAGTCAAAAGTAGCCAGCATCTCGGGAAAATGGGCGGGAATACTCTGTGCATTAAAATGGACTACATTAAAACTTTCAGGAACATCGGAAAAATGATACTTCAGTTTATCAGCAAGTGTTGGAATGCTAACTAAACTGGTGTTTAGACTAGATGCCGTGTGAAAACTGTCGCCATCGCTGTCATCTTCAGAATCACTCATATATAGGTATGTGTCAAATCACAAAAAAATATATAAAAATAATACAAACAAAAATAAACTATGATATTGAGAAGGAACTGTAATATAGAATATATATATTAAATATAGATATATATGTATATAAACAATATCAGTCCGGAAGTCCACCCGCCAGCGCCTGTTGAGTGTCCTAGTCATAACAATTTAGTCACTGCAAGAATAACAATCAGAATTCATTTTTATACAGAAAAATACAACATATATATAGAAACCAGCATTAGTTATCACTTTCGCCATTGCAATACCTCAGACAATACTATGTCAAAATATCCTATTGCAAATAATGGAACGTACCTTTACAGTGAAAAACAAAACATTATCTATGGCAAAGTTTGACAGTTTTGACACTCGTTGACACTTTGTGTTTGATTGATTCCTGTTTTGTTTACTATATTTTACTTTTACTTTTGTAGGAGTTAAAAAATTGTGCAATTTAGAAAAAGAATAAAAAACAAATAACCATATATGAATAGAATAGTGGTTAAAAGTTAAGTAGCAAAAGTGATAATAACAAGGTTATACAAAAGGAAACAATACATACTTAAATTCTGCGAAGTTCTGCATTGTGAATACAAGTTATCAATTAATGCAGTATCAAGAAAAATTACAACACATCAATTGCCTACTTTTTGGAAGCCACAGCACGTCTAGACTTGGTACTCACAGTCTTCGGGACTTCAGCCGGTTTATCATCACAATCGGGAATATTTGCGAAATCCTTTAACGAAGTTATACGATGGCGCGTACCTTTTGAGTCGATTAGATGGACATAACCCTCTTTTGTCCAAGTTTTGTTAATTCCAAATCTTTCCCGAGCAGCAAGAAAAACTTCATGGCGAGCTTTAGTGAGGAATTCTGAGAGTGTTATTCCAGATCCCTTCAGTGCCGTTTTCGAAAACCAGATCTTGTCTCTTATCATAACGTCCGCAAACTTGACAAGAATAGGCCTGGGTTTATGGGCACTGGATGGACGGCCCATTCGATGACACCTCCTGATATCCGGAGCAACAAATGTGTTCAAACCAAGTCGCTGCTTCACAACACTGACAATCACGGCCTTCACATCCTCCGACTTATCCTCTGCTATGCCATGAAACAGCAATATTTTGCGCCGCCCATGCATCTCAAGGCTATCCACTTGACTGGCAAGCCTGTCCACCTGATGCTGGAGTAAGTTCAAAGCCTCCAGCATACAAGTCCTGAATAGCATAAAATCGGATGCTATATTTGTAGTAGCAGCAGAAGACGAAGCAGCGGCGACATGTTGCAGTCTGGATTCGAACTTGGAAAGGCCCTCAAAAAATGATGCTTTGAGACTGGACATAGACTCAGTTACATTGCGGTCCATAGTGCTGTATTGATGTGCAAGAATTGTTGGAAAACACTCACACTGGCAGGTGAACCACACTAGTGATGGTTAATGCACATTTACTACAATATAAGTACAGATATAAATAAGTTTTTAAAATTTAAATGAAGAGCAAATTAAATGTTACTTATTTTCACAACTACCCGAAGTTTTTTTCGTAGAAGTTTTTGTTGTAGTAGAGGACGGCTTACGGACGCTATTGTTTCGTGTCCTGCACTAGTGGAGCATGGACCACTACGCTACGAATTCTCAAAACTCCGATCAATAATAATGCACCAGGAGCTTCCTTACGTCACTGGTAGAGGGACCCGAGAGATCTCGCCTCCAAGTTCCAAGTTCTAAGGGGTAAATACATCGTTTAAGGCAAATATCGTAAGCGTGAACAGATCTGATTAAAATCTGGTTGAAGACTGAGATAGAGAGGTGTTTTATATCTACTGGCGGCAAGAAGGGGGTGTAGTGTGCCCCCCAAGAAGAAGTGACAAGAAAGGCTTGCCTCTAATAATAATAAAACATTCTTACTTTTGGGAGATACTGATGGTAATTCATTGCAGTGAACTGTGAAAACGAACGCAAATAGAAACCCAATAAACACGGCGCGATACATAATTATATTGTTTCGAATGAAACGACCAAACAAATAAAACTTTAACGAGTTTTCTCAAATTCTGATCTTCGTTTCACAAATATATATGTGTTTTTAGGGTTCCGAATCCGCATGGTAAAAGCGGGACCCTACTATTTGACTTCGCCGCCCGTCTGTCTGTCCGTCAAGAGGCTCTATCTCAGGAAGTGTGATAGCTAGAGAGCTGAATTTTCACAGACGATATATTTCTGTTGCCGCTGTAACAACAAATACTAAGATAAAAAAAAATGAAGGTGGGCTCCCATAAAACAAAAGTGATTATTTACCGTTTGTTTGGTACGGCACCCTGCGTGCGCCAAGTGCAAGTCCGACTCGCACTTGGCCAGTTTTTAATCTATTATAATGAACTAGGTACAGACAGTCATGAATAATAGATTCGTTCATTATGTTAATTACCGATGCACGCCTATATCGGTATGGATAACACGGTCGAGACGTACACGACGCAGGACTGTATTATCCGTAATACAGACAGATAAAAGTATGATTCCGACCTCGGCAGCACGCAGCACTGCTGCTGCTGCTGCAGTGCTGCGGCAGCACCTACTGGTTTCCATACAGTCTGTATAGATTTATAGTAGAATGACATATTCTACTATAAATCTTATGTATGCGGCAGCACTGCTGCGCTGCATTGACGCCTCACCGCGCCGGTGCCACCACGACAAACCAGTAGTGATGTCACCACCGCAACTATACTAGGCAGGTAGGTACGTAATTAATTTATCTGATTCCAAAGAGGAACAGTTAATTGACTTGATATATTTATATCCACCCCTTTGATAGCGGTCATAAACATTATCGTTATAATTTATTATAAAATAGTAATATGAACGAAAGGATAACACCACGAGCAGCGCAACACTTCTGCCTTGCCCAGAATCAACGCAGCAGGCAGCACTGCTGCGTGCTCCCGATTTCGGGATCAAACCTTTATGTAACTGCTCATGGGCGGGGCCAATGAACAAAATAATTTCATTGAACAAAGAGGTGTGCGAACCCCATACATGCACCTGCGGTTCCACGGTGGAAGCGGATGGCCATCATGCCATCTCGGGCTGTTCATTCTGTTGTCATTGTTCTATATTCTGTTCATTCCCCTCCTGCCGCAGCGGAAGAGGCCAGCTCAAGGAAGAAGACCAAATACACCGAGCTGGAACCGATGTACTATTTTGTGCCCGTAGCGGTGGAGACCCTGGGGAGCTAGGGCAAAGAAGCCAAGGACTTTATAAACGAGATTGGACATAGGCTCACAGAATCCACGGGTGACTCTCGGTGCGGATCATTCTTGGTGCAAAGGCTGGCCATTGCAATCCAGCGTGGAAACGCAGCAAGTGTAATGGGCACTTTTGCACCGGGAGCGGTCAGGGGCGGGATTTTTGAATAGGTAGGTAGTTGATAAAATTATTTTAATTAATGTATTAATTGTAATTATTGAACAATTTATTTTTCAAAATTTATTAGGTATATGTGCAGTCCCAATTTACGCCAAAACAAACGGTACTGCGAAAGGGATAGGCAGAAGCACATGCGCCCACACTGCACCATTGTTGTCTACGACTCTACGTAATTGGTGGTGAACCTATCGTCGGCGTCGTCGCGTCGAAATCGAAAGGCGCACTCTGTGACTTTGTGACTACCCACTGTTGAAATTTTTAAGTCTCCTTTAATATCTTAAGTAAAGATTTAAGATAGGTCTATGTCCATGCTCCAGGTCTCGAGTATGAAGTATAGAGTCCAGAGTAATCTTTGACTTCCTCTAGCTGTCTAGAGGTCGTAAAGTGCAACTGCGGATCACGATTTCGTGGTTTCGTGGGTGGTTTCCCAGACTAAAAATTTGTATGCATGTTATTTTTTGTCTTGAGAGTCTTGGTATTCCTATGTTTTATGTATGTACCTATTAAAAAAAATACAAACAGGTTAATCCTCGCTTTCTTTGGTTTGGTGGAAAATGTCCGATACTATTTTTATTTATTTATCCATCTATACAATAGTAATTATATATTATGTTATCTTCGGAAGGAACCTCTCTTCACCTATGTATCTAAGGAACCTCTCGACACAGACTTTGTCCACCTCATAGCCTCGCCTCATTGGTTTGGGTGTTATCCCAGTTTTCTCTCTTTTATACAACTAAAGCGGCAGACAAGCATACGGCCTACTAGCATACTACCGCGCGGACGAAGTCGCCAGCAAAAGCTAATTAAAACAAAATTTGGTACTAACTAAGCATTTGGAGGAGTTTAGTATTTTATTCTAATACAAAAGGTTATTATTTGATTTTTTTACAATACCTAATCAATGATAATTTAAAACACGATATTTACTTACTTCTCCATATGTAATAAATAGGTACGAATTGTTGTGAATAAAACATAATTTTTAGAACTTAAAAATCTATTTATTTAAAAAAATATGTAGGTACCTATGAATCAATCATTACAGAAACATAAAAATTTCAACTAACAGATACAACACGAATTGTAAAACCTCGATGACACGGAGCGAGTTTACAAGTTTTTTTTTACGTAAGAGGGAAAATCCTCCTGGATGCTATGCCGGACTTCTACCGACTAAGAAACCTCACGTATCCTGCCTAACAGCCTACGGTTGGAAGCCCCGGGTAAGCCCTCGGAAGGACACCCCAGTACTCCCAACAGACCTACAGCTACCACTGCACCCTCACCTAGCTTATCCCGCTACTTAAGGGGTGCGTGGGTCCCTCACGTCACGCTGTCGTCTAGGACCTGCTTCTGTAGTTTACAAGCTGCTAGTTAGCGAGTTTAAAAGCTAGCGAGTGATTTACAATGGAATAGTCAAAGACAGATTGTAAAAAAGCTCTATGACACGGAACAAGTTACAAGCTGTAGCTTGAAACTCGCTCTGTGTCAGAATAGAATAATTTTATTGTACAGCAATATAAAACAAACAGAAGCAGAAGATTTTACGATTTTATAAATGTACAGAGGGCGAAAAATACTGTTAATAATCACAGTATAAGTGTAGTATAGGTATGTCATCGAGGTTTAACCAGATTAGTCCTTCTATTTCTTAACTTATTTTCCAAATTCGCCAGAAAATAGACTTTCGGCAGATAATTTCCTCACTACCGTATCAAATACTGCAACTATCGCTCCCATATATCTTGACATAACTGGTGTCGTAACAACTCCTTCCTGTTTATGTTCATTCAGAAACTGTAGGGCCAAAGCATCTGCAATATACAAAAGAAAATACATTTTTTACAAGCCGACGTCATTCAGTTTTACCGGCGTAGTTCCCGTTCCCGTGGGAACACGGGAATAAAATGTAGCCTATGTTCACCGGGGCAAAGTAGCTTCCCAACAGTAAAAGAAATCAGTTCTGTAGTTTCGGAGCGTATTCAACGCAAACAAACCATTAAATCCTTTCACTTCTTGTAAACAAACCAACTATCAAATTAACCTTTCCTCTCTAAAATATCTCACGAGGGGTTTCGTACCGAAAAACCGTAAATAATCACGTCTGTTTTATGGAAGCCCTCCTTATTTATTAATACGCTTTTATTAGTTCTACGTGTATGTAACTAACAATGTAATCGAATCTAAGGAAACTAATTTAACCATCTTCCAAGGAGCGTAGCGTCATGAAAATTGACAGATGTATGTAGTTTTGATGACAATACAATAATATGTTACTGTCAAACTGATATGATGATGGAGCCGGAAGATAGGCACTGAAAACAGGTGGAATCTAAGGTAGCTAATTTAACCAGCTTCCAAGGATCGTAGGGTCATGAAAATTGGCAGCTGTATGTAGTTCTGATGACAATACAATAATATGGTACCTACTATCAAACTGATATGATGATGGAGCCGAAAGATAGGCACTGAAACTTCGATGGAAAAAGTGGAATCTAAGGTAGCTAATTTAACCAGCTTCCAAGGATCGTAGCGTCATGAAAATTGGCAGCTGTATGTAGTTCTGATGACAATACAATAATATGGTACTGTCGAACTGATATGATGATGGAGCCGGAAGATAGGCACTGAAAACAAGTGGAATCCAAGGTAGCTAATTTAACCAGGTTCCAAGGATCGTAAGGTCATGAAAATTCGCAGCTGTATGTAGTTCTGATGACAATACAATAATATGGTACTGTCAAACTGATATGATGATGGAGCCGGAAGATAGGCACTGAAAACAAGTGGAATCTAAGGTAGCTAATTTAACCAGCTTCTAAGGATCGTAGCGTCATGAAAATTGGCAGCTGTATGTAGTTCTGATGACAATACAATAATATGGTACTGTCGAACTGATCTGATGATGGAGCCGGAAGATATGCACTGGAACTTCATGATGGTATATCGTATTATATCTGTTTTTGGATTCGTCAGAAAAGTCTTGCAATGAACTTTGACCAGGATTAGGTTTCAAGGATATAGGGTAAACCACCCAATTATTGGCACTTTTAGAATGAATTATTGGCACTTTAGTTAAGAGTATATTTCGAAAAATAAGGGAAACCTAGTTTATTTCAGTTCGGTGTTGCCCATTATGTAGTTGTAGGTATGCATTAAAAAGTAAAACACCATTCTTTTTCTGTTAGACATGGGCAAAATTACCTAAAGTGCCAATAATTGGAGGAGTGCCAACGATTGGGTGGTTTACCCTAACAAAACTTTTTTTTATTGACTTGTAAAACTATGCAATGGAATCTCAGGTAACTAATTTAACCATCTTCCAAGGATCGTAGCGTCATGAAAATTGGCAGATGTTTGTAGTTCTGATAACGATACAATAATATGGTATTGTCAAACTGATCTGATGATGGGGTGGTAAGATATGAACTGTAACTTCATGATTGAACATCGTATCATAGCTGTGTTTGGATTTGATAGAAAAGTCGTGTAATGAATTTTGACCACGATTAGGATTTAAGGTTATAACAATCCTGTTATATATTGAAGTTAATATTGAGTGTAAATATTGACATAGGTACCTGCATAAAATGTAATTAGTAATAATAAAATATTTTTACATCCAAATTACACCCTACTAATATTATAAATGCGAAAGTAATTCTGTCTGTCTGTCTGTTACGTTTTCACGCCTAACCCACTGAACCAATTTTGATGAAATTTGTTATAAAGATAGTTTGAGTTTAAGGGAAGGACATAGGCTACTTTTTAGCTGACTGCGCGAAAGGAGGGTAATGCTTTTATGCGATAACGACTTCTACGCGGATGAAGCCGCAAGGAACAGCTAGTAAAGGTATAAATGTTGTGACTAAAAAGTATAAAATAAATAAATGGTTTAAAAAGCCCTAGAAAAATACGCTTTTATAATGCACGAAAAAACCAAAAATAAATTATGGATCGTTCAAGTTGCCTCTATTTCTAGGCTGAAGTGTAAACTATGTGCTTTTAGCTACAATATTTGATTGTAAAAGCGTGGGGCGCTAGAACAAGAAAGACTTTTTAGTAAGCAAATTCCTATTAATACTAAGCCTTATATAATAAAAATCCTGGCGAAAATGCATGAGGTCGCACAAGAGCATAACGTTTATGCTGCCAAAGGGAACGCCTCTTATTTCAGGCAATGAAGTAGATACATGAGGGGAATACGTTAACAGTGGCAAAATGTAGAGTTCTTGTTCGAAAACGAGATATCTTTGTTTACCGTTAAAAACCCGCTTGGGGATATATGCGTTTGTATTCTTATTACATGATTACTACAGATTGTACTCAATATCTCGGAATGCCGAAACTTTAAGGATCTACCTATGAATTATCTAATAGAGAGAGATCCTTAACGGTAATAGGTTTGCTCCTATTACGCGGGCGTCACGAAAAACTGGCAAAAGTGGGTGTTGAAAATACGTAGGCGTGATTAACTACTTTACTTTTCAAGTAAGTTTGTTATGCATTCCAATTGAAGCCTATCATCGTTAATACATTTCCGAAATTTAAAATGATATTAATAATAGTAAAAGTCACAATAGATATATATATACATATATATATACCTTTCCGTTCCAAAACGACTATAAATTCAACCAGTATATATATATATATATATATATATATATATATATATATATATATATATATATATATATATATATATATATATAGGTCCAGTTTCGATAACAGAACCGATCGGCACTATCAATTTGAAAATCAACAATAAAAAATTACGAAAATGTCAAAATCTACATCGTTTGCCAAAATCAAAACGAGAACACCTGGTTATTCCTTTAAAATTCACGAAATACGTTTACTACGATTTTCTACTACAATTTTTCATTCAATGTCTAACGTTCCAATCAGTAAGAAGAGTCACCGCGCCGGGAAAATTCGACCAATCACAACGCATGAACGCATCGGTCCACGTGGACTCGTTGCCAGGTAACGTCGGTAGGTACTCGACTAGTTACGTCTTGTAGGTAGGTAATTATACGCTCGGCCGACCGCGCCGCCGACCGGCGACCGCGGCGCGCAGTTCAACTATAACTCGCGCGCAGTATTGTCGTCGCGATCGACTTTTATTTGTGGTCGGAAATAAAACGATTAGTTTACACTCGAGAGTACGAATCTCGTGATGAATTACGCAGTGCGATAGTGGACGCCTTTGAAATAGTGAAAAGTGACAGAGACACATTGAATAAACTAAAAGACAATAGCCTAAAACGTGCCCGTTTGTGTATCGAACGTTCTGGACTCCATTTTGAGCAGTTGCTAAGGTACAGGGAAGTGTAAATAAACTGTGAATAGGTAGGTCTAGGTATTTAAGTTGATTATTTTGTAAATAGCTCCAATTTTTTAAATACGCCGGAAATACTCCCTATTTGTTCGTGTTTATTTTCATTATTATTACATAAACCTTATTAATTCGCCGTAGAATAGAACAATATTAAAGTATTTCCGACGGTCCTAAGCCCGCGTAAAGTATGAAGGAGAAATTGGAGTCCTTTATTATTATCTAAGTACCTATTATTATCGAAACGATGCATTCGGTCAATGAACTGATCACATGGAAGCACGCGCCGCGGCGTAGGTACCTATGGGTTTCAGAGTTTCATTCATTGAAAAGTTCAATGAATAATCGAAGCGCTACTAATGTTTCAACTCGAACGAGTGATAAAGATTACATAGAAGTAATTTTTTTATTATAACCTGCACAGCTGTTTTGACACTCCGAAATGGTTCCATTATTGATTCCGAGTAACCCCCTCTCGGGTCCAGAACGACTATAAATTCAACCAGTATATAAAAGCGTGACAGTGAAAAAAACAATAGTTTAAAAACACAAGAAGAACACGCTTTTATAAATGTGACCTTATCCTTAATCTGACAAGACATCATGCAGCTTCCGCCAGGAAAGTCTTTCCTGTTCCAGCGCCCCACGCTTTTGCAATCAAATATTATAACTAAAAGCACAAAGTTTAAACTTCAGCCTAGAAATAGAGGCCACTTGAACGATCCATAATTTATTTTTGGTTTTTTCGTGCATTATAAAAGCGTATTTTTCTAGGGTTTTTTACACCATTTATTTTTTCTGTTTTAGTGTTGTTAGAACGGTAACAGAAATACATCGACAATGAAAACTTCAACTCTCTAGCCATATCAGTTTCTAAGGTACACCCTGGAGACAGACAGACGGATAGTGGAGTCTCAGTAAGAGTGTCCCGTTATACCTTTGGCACGGCAATACTATCTATTGAAAATGAAAATTTTCATTCATATAGGTCACAATGTAACGCTTATGAACGTCCAAATCATTGCTTCTACATTTACATTTACTGCTAGATTTGCAACGCAATAAGCTGGAGAAAAAAGAACCTGGCAATAAAACTCCGGCCACTATTATAACTTCCAGTAGGTAATTACAAATCATTCTACAACTACCAGAGGTGTAATTTGTTGTATGATTTAATGATCCATTGAGTATGGAACCCTAATTAACTTTCCTCAAAGAACGGGCTATCTAAATATTGTCCAGTCAGTGTCGAGACCCTGGGTCCATGGGGTCCCAATGCGCAATAATTTTTCAAGAATTTGAAAAAGCGCCTAGTGGAGTCCACTGGTCACCCAAGAGCTGGTAGTTTTCTCGCTCAGCGAATAGGTATTGCTATTCAAAGGGGGAATGCTGCTAGTGTAATAATTATGATTCTCTGTTAACAATAAATGTGCTATCTTATGTAGGAAGATGCTGATATGCTGACAGCTGCGACTGGCTGTGACACTGTTTGCTGATTAAATAATCTTACCTTTTTGCTTGTCGGTGTGTAGCGAGCCACTTATCTCCATGGTGATGGGGCCGTTAGCAACAGGTCTACCATCATAACTTAACACATAAAAATGAAGTTTGTTGTCCAGATCGCTGATGTTATGTCCAAATTTGCCGGTGAATGTCATTCGGTAGTCATCTTAAATGTAAATATTATCACATTATACATAACAACTGAACTGAACTGATGCAAGAAGTGGGTTACAACCTAAACCCATAGGGAAAGAGCACGATGGTGGACAAATTCTTTGTCGGGTGCCCTGGGGTTATCCGAGGGCTTACCGGGGACTCCTGGCCTTAGACTGATGGCAAGGCACCGTGTAAGTTTAGTCGGTAGAAGTCCGGCAGTGCACCCATGAGGATTTCCACATTGCATGGGGTGAATTAATGAAATAAGTACTAAAGGTTGTTTTCCACCAGAGATGTGTTATGCTACGTTGCGTCCGCTAGAGATGCGGTTGAAATCCACCAATCACATTCGTCGGTTACAGAATTTGACATTATCAAAATCATAATCAACGTAACTTGTGGACCGACGAATGTGATTGGTGGATATCAAACGGGTCCACATAGCGTTGTGGAAAAGTAAGAAGTAAGTACCTTAATAAGGCCCTTCGTACACTAGGCTACGCAAATCTTCGATACCCAACGATTTTGGTCTCCAAGCGACTACCGCAATACAAATTCAAAGAGGTTCGTACACATACATGCGTCGCCGACATTTTGTTCATTCGTCGCCGACGCCAGTCGCGCGCTACCTGCCGGTCGAGATCGTCGCTACTAACGTCGCTGCGATTTACAAGATGGCAGAGCAATTGTTGATTACTCAATTTGAATTTAGTATCTGTTTGTTGTAATTCTTTTGCAGCTACAAACAGTCTAGACTTTACATTTCTTTCTATTTATGGATGAACCCAGTATTTCCTATTACGACGATTTCTTCGCTTTCGGTAGGTAAAGATAATAAGCCAAAATCATAGTTGCATCGTCACTTGTGTCCGACATTTCGTAAATTAAATTAGTCTGAGACGTGTTGTCGCTATGTCTGCAGTGGTAGAATAGACAAAATCGCGTGTTGAGATATCTCGTGTGTACGGTTCGTGCGCTACCAAATATTCATGACATAAGTTGACAACATTAGTATCGAAGATTTGCGTAGCCTTGTGTACGAAGGGCCTAAGAGTTACAGTACGGGGCCATAAAGAATGCACATCGGCAATCATCGCATTTCCGAATGCAAACGAATGCTCATTTCCATGTACATCAATTATTAGATTAGTCGTTTATCAGAATTTGAATTTAGCACTAAGTACTTTATTGTTGTTTTGTTTTGATTTCACGATTTTGATTTCATTTTTGTAGGTATTTATATTATAACTAGCTGATGCCCGCAGCTTCGCCTGCGTGAAATTTAGTTTCTAGACTATGACATATCTCTGTAGGCACCAAATTTCAGCCAGATCCGTTCAGCCGTTACAGCGTGAAAGAGTAACAAACATCCACACTCACAAACATTCGCATTTATAATAATACCTAGTTAGATAGATTTCTGATTAACAAATTCATAATGCATATTAATATGAGTTGAGTAAATTTATTTATTAAATACATTTCTTAATTCAATGGCTAAACTACTACTTGACACAACTTCTCTTCTAAGCAATTGACATCGTAACCTTAAGTTCCTTAAGTTCCTTACTCGGGTAGTCCCAGCCTACGACGTTTGGACAAACCGAACTACTGTAGGTTGTCCTCCTAATACGGATGGTCCAACCAAGACCTGGTAACGTAATAACAATGTAAATTTCATCAGCTAAGCCTTCATGTTCATAGTAATGGCTCTTTTCAGTCCTGTTGAATGTTATTCTACGTAGAGGCCATTCCTGTATTTTACAAAAACTTAGTGAGTCTGTTTCCTGACAGAATGCAGTCGGCACTATATGTAGAATAACGTTCATGCCTTCCATAACCAGTCGCTTAGGGCTGCTGACAATCTTTGTCGTAAGGATTGAGCGTAGATGGTAACATGCGGTGTTATTTTATTGGCCAGTGGATACTACCTGAAGCGTGGTCTTTATTTTTTTCTGGCTAGCCATCTTAGAATTTTCTTCTCATTTTCACAAATGTATTTTTGTCACACAAAATTTGAATAAATTAGCAATAATACTGCCATGAAGCATATTTGGTTAATATTATACCAAAATAGCGCTTTTTATTTAACTTTATGGCTATGTAGTAAAATCATCTGTTTGAAGTTTGAAATTAAACATAAATGAAAACGTCAAATGTTTTGAACTTTCACAAATTATGTGTCAAAATAAAAAGTAATTTAAGTATAAAATAAGAGTACCTATTTAAGGAGTATTGATATCAACTCCGGAGAAAATCAGCCCCAAAATAATTTACATTCCCTTTTTAGCTCGTTATAGTATAAATTTCAGTAAAATACGAAACACATCTTCCATCAATTATGTTAATAGTGCTATATGCCAAATTTTAGGTAGATCGGACCAAGGCATCACGTTGTCCCATACAAACTTTACCCCTTCTTTTTTATACCTTTGGAGGTGGAATTTGCAAAAATGTTAAAATAACTTTTTTCAAATTGTAACAAACAACGCTCATGCTTAGTTTCATAATCGTACCATTAACCGTTTAAGCATGTGGTGCCCAGGCTATTAAAGAATAATTATACCAAGTTTCATCGTAATCGAATCGGTAGTTTTTGCGTGATGCCTGAACAAACAGACAGACAGACAGCCAAAAATTTTTTGAATCACATTTTTGGGTTCGGTGTCGGTCTAGTAACACCCATTGCTATTTATTTTTTTGATATTTTGAATGTACAGAAATTTCACTTCTACAGATAAATGAATACGCGCATAACCTTAGAACGGCTGGACCGATTTCGCTAATTCTTTTTTGTATTAGTTGTAGCCAGCGCAAGGTTTGAATCTAAATAAATATAGCAAAATAATAAATTAATAGGGCGGAATAAAGAATGACTAAAAAAATTATAAGTTTTGAATGCATGTTTATAAGATTTTCTGGAAAATGAAGATTTATACCTGCTAATATAGATACGAAAGTTTGTAAATAGTAAAAGTAATTTATGGATGTCTATTAGGTACGCGAATGAACCTGGGCGCCATTTAGTGTAAAATAGTAATAAATAAGACATAAAAAAATCTGCTACTACTATATAAGAGTATACCCAATAATACTCGTATATGGAAGTAAATAAGTACTTACTGAAAGTAACTGTGGCCAAACCCTTTCCATCCAGTTCTACAGGGCCTGCCAACCCTTTAACGTCATAGTAATATTGCAAAGTTAATTTTGTACATTGAATTTCAGAATGGTACGTTAGTTCATCGAGATTTAGCCTGTAAAAAATAATTTTAGACTAAATACAATACCTATAATATTGTGGCTCGTGTTGTGTGTGTGTGGTTGTATCTGACTAAGGGTCTTCGCTATGTGAAGCGTGCAGACGCGGCGGACGCCCGCCTCGGGTATTTGTATTGGAAAAAAGTATGAGTAGCGCTAAGTGGTACGAACGCGTGTGAACGGGTTCGCCACTATCTTGAACGCATCTGAACACCCACCACGGGGGTCCGCTTCACTAAGTGAAGGCCCTCTAATTGGACGATGAGTGGGACTTATTAAGCTTAGTCATGTAGTTCCAAAAAGGTGGCACGAGCCGCAATGAATGCCATGCAGTCACCTTCACCCATATGCCAACAAACTACAGACTTAGGAGAATTTTCGACAGGAATGAAAACATTGGAAATCTTGCTGAAAGTCATAAAAATGTGATAAAGTGGGCAGAAAAATGTGTGTCGTCACTTGCATCGACTTTATTAACTTAACAGAAATATTAAAGGTAAAGATTTTATCACTCAGAATTATTATAGTTATTCGAAAACTAAAAATCCTGCCAAGTAGAAACAGAATGAAAGTCACGTTTGTTGTGGTACGGACCCCATATTTTTTCTTTCTTTTTGTAGTATTTTGCTGGAATGGCGGCAACAGATATACATCTGTAAAAAATTCAATTGACTAGCTAGCTATCACGGTTACTGAGATACAGCCTGGTGACAGACAGTGGAGTCTCAGTAATAGGGTCCCATTTTTAACCTTTGGACAGGAAACCCTATAAAGGTTGATTATGAAACTTACCTTAACTCCACACATTTACAAGTACTCCATCCTTCCAGAGTACTATTAGGCACTGTGTAATTCAAAGATATGTATAGTCCCTGAAATTTGTCCAATGTAGTGGATCAAAAGGTGGGACCACTCCTGGGATCCCACCTGCCATCAAGTTAAATACTATATTAGCAAGCTGTGTAGAACATTCTGTCTTCGATACATCACACATGGGTTCACCTGAAATTTTTATCCAATAATTTAAAAAAATTGCACCCGCGCCGACCAAAGTTTCTTAGTACTTATACAAAACAAAGTCGGATTTGTTATCTTTACTAGTAAATGTGAAAGTTTCCGTCTGTCTATACTATACCAACGGAATCAAGATTTGTGATAGCTAGACAGTTGAAATTTTTACATATTAATAGAATGATTTTGGTAAACTTGGCCGGTTTTTATCAATAGCCAGCCACGAACGCCGAACGGCCGGGCACCCGCCGCCGCGTTCGCACGCATAATGTAGCGAATGACTTTACCCATAGCCTAGGCGAGTTGGTAAACCTTTTTTGTTCCAAGTTTTTTTTCTCTTTACCATGACTTCGTCTGCTAATCAGCAAGTGAACCTCTTGCAAGTGAGGTGAAACTCAACACCTATTTACTGGATAATAATCCTAGCTTATCTGTCATTCCATACTATATTATTAGATAACAATACAAATTTCAGCTAGATTCAAACATACACACACACACACCAAAATACATTTTTTTGTATTACTTTATTATATTAGTGTTTTTTGCGTGAGGGAAAATCCTTCATGAATGCTATGCTCTACCGACTAACAGACTAACTCCTACCGACTAAAAGACCACATGTATCCTGCCCAACAGCCTATTGTTGGGAGCCCCGGGTCAGACCTCGGAAGGATACCCCAGAACTCCCAACATCCCTACGGCTACATCTGCGGCCTCACCTGGGGGGGATTCGGGTGCTATCCCGCGTGTTTGGGGGGTTTTATGGGTGTTATCCCGCTTTTAAGTGGCGGGCTTGCGTGAATCCCTCACGTCACGCTGTCGTCTAAGTCTAGGGCCTGCTTCTGTAAGGACGGTGAACAGCCCCCTCACCATCCTCAGCCTCCCGGTCATGGAGGCCAATAGTCTTGGGCGAAGCGGCGCCCTCGCCGCAGACTGCAGAACTCGGGTGGGTGAGTTCTCTTGCGGACTCTCACCGCCGTCCCGCTCACCTGCTCGCAGAAAGAGGCAGCGGAGTCCCACTTACTCCCGCTGTCGGGATCATGGCTTGCACCATGGTCTCCAGCGAGAGAGTTTCTACGTCCAGACTTGCCACGAGGACCTGGTGCTGTTGCGCCCACGCCGTGCACTCCACCAAACTCCACCTCCAACTCCACTCGCATTGCTGGCACTCGGCCGTGGTTTCCCGGTGTATTCGCCACAGATATCTTCTTACCGAAGCCCCTGTGTTCGGTAAGTATCTCTGAAAACAGGTAGGAGAGAGCACCGTGTCTTCTCTCCAGCCACTCGTCCTAGACCGGACTGAACGCCGCTATTGTGGCGAATCCCTCCTTTGGTTGCTCAAGTTGCACCTTCCAGGTCTCGACGGTTTCCTGGTGGAGCTGTCACCGCCGAGCCTCGATTTCTCGAGACGCAGGCCTGTGGCCCCTTTATAATATTAGTGTAGATTAGTAAGATTGTTTATTTACTTACTCAGGGCATATTTTAATAATGAAAATAAGAAGAACCCACAGTACACTTGAACACGACTCATCCTGATAGAGGATTAATGTAAATAATGAAGATCCTTAACCGTTCTACGAATATATATTTTTGTACTTAATCACGATTATATTCAAGTAGGCTCAAGGTCACATGAATAGGTGGCTTTGTTTAAGAGTTACGTAGGTACCTACCTACCGATAAAATAGTTAAATTTTATACGTGTGTGAAAAAATCTTTGTCAATCTTACCTAAGTAGGTACTTATTTATTACCTACGAGAACATTTTGAAAAATATTTATAAAAAAATTTTTGCAATTTTGAATGGTTGGTATATGCTAATATAATTATAAATTTACGATATAAGTAGGTAGGTTAGTTAAATCATTTTAATGTGGGAAAATGAATGATCACGAGCTCCGGCTCGTGACCATTCATTTTCCCACATACCGGACTCAAAACTCTGCTTCTTCTGACCGGGCCAGATGCTCGAGACTCACTCAGATTTTGTGCATGTTTATCTGTTGTGCATAATAAGAATAATTACGCACAAAATATCGCCACCCCAATTCATCCCGAGGGTGTCGTAAGAGGCGACTAAGGGAACGCTTTTGCAAAACAATCCATTGCGTAGGTAGAGAAGAAAAACTTAAAATAAAACCCGGTTGTTAGTAAAATGACAATTGAAGACTTGAAAAAAATTCAACTGCAGGTCGTGTGATGATGGTCTTCAGGTAGATTAAATAAAAAGGGTTTTGTTGTGATGCCAAACTACATTATATTTTATACTAGCGGACGTCACGCGGTTTCACCCGCGTAGTTCCCGTTCCCGTGGGAATACGGGAATAAAATATAGCCTATGTTCACCGCAAAGAGTGTAGCTTTCCAACAGTGAAAGAATTTTTCAAATCGGTCCAGTAGTTCCGGAGCCTATTCGTTACAAACAAACAAACAAACAAAAAAACAAATCTTCCTCTTTATAATATTAGTATAGATATCTTCACATTACAATGATCAGAGTTGAATGCCTGCCATGACATTAGAGTCTGTATCTATATTTCTTAAATTACCTTAACACATGTGAGGCTACTGACATAATGCATACAGCCTACTGGCGCCTGACCATTTCTACACGGCAATAGGCTCACTACCTATTATATACCATTATAAATGCAGATTTGGCGCACAAATGTCAATGGAGCAAGCAATATGGCTTGGTAGTTAATCCTTCAAAGACCCAAATCGTTGTGGTTGGTAGCTCCAGAATGTTATCACAGATAGACTGGACAGTCCTCCCTAGTATTATATTTGATGATGTGCCACTACAAATAAGTAGAAAGGTGAAGGATTTAGGCATTATTATTGATAGTACGCTATCCTGGCGTGATCAAATTTGTCAAGTTAGTAGTAAGCTATTTGCCGCATCAGGGTCCTTGCGTAGGTTGCGCAACTTCTTTCCAACTGCCACCAAAATTGCACTTGCTGAATCTCTCCTCTTGCCAATACTTGACTACGCTGATGTTAGCTATCTTGATGTCACTGAGGAGCAACTCGAAAAACTTGTGCGCCTCCAGAATTTCTGCATTCGATTCATATTTGGTTTGCGCAAATATGGTCATGTGTTTGAATACCGCAACAAACTCAAGTGGCTCCAAATTCGCCTTCGAGGGAATACGCATATTCTCTGCTTACTTTAGTATTCTCTTCAATCCCACCACTCGTATTTACTTAAAAGAACGTTTCGTGTTCCTTAATGACACACATTTAAGAACTTTGAGGTCATCACAAACTTTGCAATTAGCAATGCCTAGGCACTCTACTTCTTTTTATGACAAGTCCTTTACTGTGCAAGCTATACGGCTGTGGAATGCATTGCCATTAAATATAAGACAAGCAAAATCTATACTAATATTATAAACTGTACTAATATTATACAATTTAACAAACACACAAACTTTACTTCTTTATAATATTAGTATAGAAGTATAGATAAGTAAAGTTTGTGTGTTTGTATATTTGTTAAATTGTCAGGGGTAATCTCGGGATTCTCTCTCTCTCTCTCTCACGTAGTATTGAATATTAGCGACGAGACGCTACGGGAGTAAACGCAACGCGACGGGAGTAAATGCGACGGGAACAGGTAATACTCTCTCTCATGTGGCGCAAACGAAGTTGCGCGGGTCAGCTAGTCATTAAATATTTTTATACGAATGTTGAAAGAGCACTAGGTACTGTCATCATAGATATTTTTAAAATTATGAATTTATGACTACAATAATTGTTATATTATATGTATTCTTAAATGTGTGTATATATATATATATATATATGTATATATTTTTATATATTTATTTATGTATAGGTATGTATGTATATGTTTGTATTTAATTATGTACGTATTTGGGCTGAATATTCATAATACAGTAATTTAAATTATATTTTAAGTAAATTGTACTATGTATCTCATACTTAGATCATCTAACCATGTTATATGGTCTAAGATCTCATAGTACCTAATAGGTACCTTCTTTCTCATACGACACCAATAAAATAACTACCGCACTTTATCTCTAACACTTATATCCATTCAAAGGTTGCCTGGAAGAAATTGCATTTAGCGATAAGGCCGCCCGTTGTACATTTTAGAACATGTATTCCGTATTAATGTAAGTATTAAGTAATTCTAAATTGGTGTACAATAAAGAATATTTCTATTCTATTCTATTCTACGTTAAGTGGAGTAGTGTCCGACCGAAACTGGTTTTCCGGCCGAAACCGAAACCGAAACCGAACTTTCGGCCCCAGGGTCAGTTTCGGCCGAAACCGAAACCGAAACCGAAACCGAAACTCACGTGTTCATATTGAAAAAAAAATCCAGCCATATGCGAGTCAGATTCCCGCACAGAGAAATCCGTTACACAATTTTTTTTTTCTGATTTTAGTAAGTATTTTTTGTTATAGCGGCAACAGCACATGGTGAATTGGTTGGTGGTGGCAGTGTCTTTTGTAATCTCCAACGCTTTCAACACCTTGCCCTGGAGCTGCGTTTGGGAGGCGCTTATTTACCATGGAATGCCTCAATACCTCCGTCGAATTGTCGGGGCCTATCTTTCCGAGAGGGCCATAACTTACCCGAGCTAGGGCAGGGTCGGCGAGTCGTTCGGTGTTCCACAGGGATCGTTCTTAGGACAGCTTCTGTGGAACATCGATTACGATTGGGTGCTGCGTGGTCCGTTGCTCAGAGGTGTCGGCGTAACCTGTTACGTGCGTAACGTGTTACGACGACACCCTAATTACAGCACGATGAGCGACGCACCGAGACGCAGCCCTAAAGGACACCTGCGGGATCCAGCTTACATATAGGGGGTGTCAGCATCGGCATCAAGCTCTCGACGACGTATCCGGGGCTCGTATTCGATAGCCGGTGTAACTTCGGATACCACTTCCGAAGTTTGGTCCCAAAACTGAGGGAGGGGGTATCAGCCGCACTCTCGCGGTTGTTGCCCAATATCAGGGGAGCCAACGCTCCCTGCAAGAGACTGTACCTTAGGATCATGCGGCTCATGGCCCTATATGAGGCCCCCGTATGGGTGGAGATCCTGATGGCCAGCAATGCGGCTAGATTGCTTAGCCCGCAGAAGGCGATGGCTGACAGGGTAGGGATAAGGGGATACCGCATGATCTGAGTTGAGGCGGCATGTCTTCTAGCCGGGACCCCTCTATGGGACCTTTAAGCGAGGGCCCTTGAGTCATTGTTTAATGGCGCAAAAAGGAGCTGGAGCGGGGCCATAGGCCTCTTCCTGTGAACAGGTCATGCTCTTAAAGAGACGGCGCCGGGGAGGAAGCGGGACAGAACTCTCCCACCCAAGTTGCACAGTCTGCGACAGCGCGCCGTATACTATCAGCCTATATGACCAGGGGCCTGAGGACGTCTGCTTACCGTCCTTATAGAAGCAGGCCCTAGACGATAGCTTGAAGTGTGAGATTCATGCACGGTCCTCTCAAGTAGCGGGATAACAACTAAAGACGCGGCCGCAGTATGCATCATTCCGAGGGCATACTCGGGGCTCCCAACGCGTGTTTTTTAGTCGGTAGGACCGGAGTCCAACCGACGTTAGGGAGCATAGCATCCCGGTATGATTTCCCTCACGTTAAAAAAAATAGCGGCAACAGAAATACATCATTAGTAAAAATTTTAGGCCTCTATATAGGCGCGGTTCCAGCGATACAACCTCGTGATTAAGAGACAGACGGATGGCTAGGCCTCATGTCTTGTTAATAGGGTCCTGCTTCAACCCCTACGTGTGAGAGTCCGACTCGCACTTAGCCGGTTATTTTTTCAATAGGTGCAGCAAGTTCCACCAAGTGCCATCAATCACCGGTAAAGAGGAGTTTCCTTCTTTTTCGTGTGGAATTACACAAAGATGCTATTGCGAACTCCTATCGACTAAAACCACACGGTGACTTGCTACTAGCTCTTGGCCGGTTTTGGTTACATTCTAGAAGTGTATAACTAAAACTGGACAAGAGTGAGCCGGACTCGCGCACGTAGGGTTCCGTACAAGAAAAGCGGCAAAAAAGTCACGATGCTGTATGGGAGGCCCCCTTTAATACTATTATTTTGTCTATTTTTATTATTTGTTGCTATAGCAGCAACAGAAATACATCATCTGTAAAAAAATAACTGTCTAACTATCACTGTCGATGAGTTGACAGACAGGCAGACGCCCAACACAGTCAACGGAATACGACAACAAAGGGGTAGGGTTATGTAATGTCCTAGATCTTGAGGATTCAGTAATCAAAAGTAAAAACGGGATCCTAAAAAGGAGGTCTATAACCTAACACAGGGCTGCAGGGGTAACTGTCCAATACTTCTAAATGATTGTAATTGCTTGTGGTTTGAATAAAGGTAAAGTGTAAATATCTAAATCTGCGGTTAGTAATATATTAACTCGTTGGGCTGACCCCAACCACGCCGCGAGCAGAGCCAGACACTCAAAATTCATGAACACGTGAGTTTCGGCCCGGCCGAAAGTTTCGGCCCATTTTGGCCGAAACCGAAACTGCGGCCGAAACTTGATTTTTTGGCCGAAACTGGCCGAAACCGAAACCGAAACTTCGGTCGGTCACTAAGTGGAACATAAAACTATAAGGTCAAATGCGGGCGTGCTATAAGGTGAACTATGCCTCTACCCACCCCTTCGGGAATAAAGGCGTGACTATATTTTGTAGCATGTAGGTATGTATGTATGCAAACTAGTATAGTCGACCCGGGAATCAAACATGACCCGCGAGTCGCGTAGGTACACTACGTTAAGTTACGGAGCGGACCATATCCGATGAGCAAACAAGCGGATCACGACGATAGATAATAATGACGCACTGATTTGGTACAACCGGACCACGGATTTGGTCCGCTAACGACCATTTCTGACTATCTGTAGAGTAGTCCGATGGACATTATTATTATTAATTGAGTCCGTCATGGTAAGCTTGTTTGGATTTGGTCCGCTCAGTACCAAATAGACACGTCGGCGTCGTCGTTGCCCCGTACTCTGTGGTTGCCCCCGCGGCTGACTGCGGAACTCCCGCGGCGGACTGCGGAACTCGGGTGACGGGTGCCGGGTGGGGTGGGAAAGTTTTCTCCCATCTTGCACCATGGTCTCGAGCTAGAGAGACCCCGGTCTGGCCTAATAATTAAAATTATTAACGATGCAACTAATAATATTCTTTTAAAAAAATAATGTAGGTAAGTAGATACAACAAGTAAAATCCATGTTTGATAAGTATCAACAGATTTATGAGTACCTACGTTAACACATTTAAATAAAAAAAGTTATCTTTAGAAAGAGGAAAAAAATTGTTTGTCTATCTGATACACTCTGGCAACTGCTGAACCGATTACGTTCGCACATACTATAGAAGGATTTATGATACATTTATGAGGTTTAAACAGAAATAAATGTTCAAGCAATTCAAAATAATAATTATGCTACATTTTTTTAACTTGTAGCGGTAATTTTTGGTACCTACCTATGTAGGTAACTCTCTGTGCGCGAGTCTCATTTTCTTTTTTTTAACGTGAGTAAAGTCCTACAGGGATGCTATGCCAGACTCCTACCGACTAAAAACCCAACCAAATGCCTGCGGTTGGGAGCCCCGGGTAAGCCCCCCGGTGTGACCGGGATGCAGTGACGGATTAACCCTATATTAAATTAAGCAATTCCTAGGGCATCACGTCTGAGGGGGCACCAGAAGAAGCACAAAAAAAATCCGTCCTTAGGGCATCACGTCTCACTCTCATGTCACCAAGAAGTTTCTAGGACTAATTTTCAAAATTCGCGCGTTTTAAGTTGACATAGAGTCCGACCTAGAGTCATAACCACACTCCCGCTTGCCCACTCGCTGCCCGCTAGTGCATTCGACAATTCGAATGCCCCGGAATTGCGATCACTCAATCACAAACCACTCCTTCCCCGCGGGCCCCAAGCCTGGCGCCTCCGCAAATCTTTTCATTCAAGTTCTGTTCATAATGTACTGTTTGCTTAGGTACCTACCTACGTAATGTTTTATTTGTTTTGTTTTGATAATTTCCAAAGTCAAAGTATTTTGTTTCATTTAAGTAATTAAACCAATCGAAGATGAAGGTTGCTCATCAAATCAGCCTATGGCAGTCCACTCCTGAACGTAGGCCTCTCCCAATTTACACCGCAACACAGGGTCCTGTGCCTTTCGCATCCAGTCCCAGGCTGCGACCTTTTTCAGATCATCGGTCCATCTCGCGTGTGGACGTCCTACGCTACGTTTGCCAAGTCGCAGTCTCCACTCCAGAACTGCTCCATCAGCCGTCGGTTGTTCTGCTGATGTGATCGGCCCACTGCCACTTTAAAGTGTTATTCTGCGAGCTATATCGACCACTTTAATTCTCTGCCGGATATCCTCTTTACCACCGTAATTCATAACCGGTAGAACGCACTGTTTGTAGACTTTCGGCTTCAGGCATTGCGGTACAGGCGAATGGAAAACTCGACGCAGTTTACTGAATGCTGCCCAGCCCAGCCGGATCCTTCTGGCGATTTCCTTGTCCAGGTTGTTTTTTTCAAGTGTGATAACCTGCCGAAGGTAGGTATACCCCTAGACAACCTCCAGCTTCGATCCTTCGACGTAGATTGGTCCAGGTGTGACGTGTTCATTGAACATGACCTTGGTTTTATCCAAATTAATACCAAGACCAATACCTAATAATACGTACGCATGGTACGTCGAGACGCTCCATTTAGACTGTGCAGCATTCCACCTAACTGTACCAGCGTCTCCGCTACTAGGAAAATGTCGTTGGCAAACCGAAGCTGCGATATGCGCACGCTGTTGATGTTCAGTTCCCTTCCCAGTCCAGCAGCGTCTTGAATATGTCCTCAAGCGCATTGGTGAAGAGCTTAGGCGATATAATATCGCCTTGTCTCACACCTCTACGCAGTTCTATAGAATTGGTTTTATAGTTTTCCAGCTGGATGGTCATGGTAGCGGTGTCGTGCAAGCATCTTAACACCTCGATATATCGCCAGTCGACACGACATCGCTGCGGAGCGTCCAGGACTGCCCTGACCTGACTGACTGGTTTCGACAGAGTCGAAGGCCTTCTCGTAATCCACAAAAGTCATACACAGCGACTGATTGTAGGTAATCATTAGTCTTCTGTACAATCTGCCGAACAGTATGGATGTGGTCAACGGTACTGAAGCCTTTTCAAAACCCGGCTTGCTCCCTTGGCTGAAACTCGTCGAGCTTTCCGGCGAAGCGGTTTGTGACTACTCTCGAGAACAACTTGTAAACATGACTCAGGTCAGGAGTGAGATGGTTCTGTAGTACTTCAGCAAGGTCTTGTCCCTTTTCTTGAAAAACAGAGCCACCGCACTTCTTCTCCCTGTTTGTCCCTGTTGAAGGACAGAATTAAAGAGACTTGCTAGCTCTTTGAGCACCGGAGTCCCCACTGCCCTTTGAAGCTCAGTCGTAATTTCGTCGTCCCCAGGGGACTTGCTGTTCTTTAGTTGACCGAGAGCGGCCCTGACCTCGTCCTGGTCGATGTCCGGAATGTCCTCGGTGTAGTGGCGGCGCCACTACGCCACCACCAAACCCCACTAACGCGCCACTGTGGCGCGTTAGTGGGGTTTGGTGGTCACAATCAGTAAGACCCATTGGTCTTTTTGTCCGTGATGCATAAAGATCTTTGTAAAAGCTCTCAATTTGCTCGAGAATCTCAAGCCTTGATGTCACGGTATTGCCACCCGCTGTCTTTAATTTCATCAGACGGGGTCTTCCAAGCTGTCCGGCAAAGACCTTGGTACCCCTGTTCTGCTCGATCGCAGCCTCGACGATGCTTGTGTTATGTCGTCTGAGGTCACGTCTTCTCAGCTTGCGGAGTCTTACGTTAGGCGTTACCTAATACTATCTTGCGTGAATTCAATGCTCGGAAAAGCCGCAAGGCGCATTTCAATAAATAAATAAATTACATACTTATGCTTTGATTTTTATTGTTGTCACACCTACTCCACTTCTAAAGTACCTACGTTACCTACATCTCATTATCTTATTTTCCAAAAAGCTAATGTTTTTAGGCGGTAAAGGTTTAAAGACGGATTCTAGTTGACATACGGATAGGGGGGCATTGACATATATTATATTCTACCGATAGACAGGAACGTCCACACATTGAATATGTTCAAGAGCGAGACTCTAAACGTTGAATAATTATATTACTTATTATTTTCTTGTGGGGACGCCGGCACCGCCGAGCGGGCGATCCGACCGCCTTGTTGCTGCCTATTTCGTCCATTTCCCCAGAACGTCTCCAAGGGATATGTTTGGGTATCCCAGCAATCTTCACGGCGTCCCATTGAATCTTCCAGTTCTCTTGCATAGGCTTATTATCTGATCCACCTTCAGATTCTTCAGGTCCTCTTGTTCGATTCTATCTGTTCCCATGATTTCCCATCTGCCTAGCGAGTACATTGGACACTCAGCCAATAGGTGGATGCTGGTTTCCTCTTCTTCCAGGCATTCTGGGCATGTTGGGTCGTTCTTCACTCCTAGCACTGTGAGATGCCTGTTTAGGCGACAGTGTCCTGTTATAATCTCTATGACTAGCCTCATGTTTCCTCTGTTTAGTTTTACCAGTCGGCTAGTACGCTTCGCATCCATTCCTTTGATGAAGATCTTTGACTGTCTCATTCCAGTTGATGATCTCCATCTTCGGTTGGTTTCTACCGTTATTCTTTTATTGATTACACCCTTGGTGATTTTATGTGAGCAATAGGGAGCCCTGGCTCAGGTCCCACCTGCCTCTTCGTTACCCGGTACTCCCTCGTGTCCGGGCACCCAGGCTAGGCTTACCTCAGCTTTCTCCGCCAGTCGGTCAAGTGACTCTCTGCACTCCTTGACAATTGCTGACGTTATTTCTTCTTTGCTAAGTGCTTTTAATGCTGCCTGGCTATCGCTATATATTGTCGCCTTTCTCGCGTTTGTGTGCTGGTGCATCACTCTCGCACATTCTGTAATTGCATTTATTTCTGCTTGAAAGACGCTAGCGAATTTGCCCAAACTTATAACCCTGTTTATCTCCGTCCCGTCCTCGCATTTTATATGGACACCGGATCCGGATCGCTTTGTGGACTCTTTTCTTGATCCATCTGTGTAGCAGATAGCTCCCTTGCAGTCGTCTATCTGCCAACTCTCTCTATGTCCTATATGTATTCTATATTATATTACTTAGCATTAACTTTAACATGTTTACCTCTGTACATTGCGTTTACAACACTTTGTTTGATAATTCTACCACAATAAATTAAAATATCTCCGTCACGTGCGTGTCATTCGCTATAGGGCACAAACCGAACTAACCAAGAGATCTGTACTTGTACCGCGGTTGAGTTGTACACAACGCTTGTTCTGATCGCCGCATCTAGTACGTAGTACATATAGTAGTACATATAGATCGATGTAGGGGGGCCTATAGCCTAGGACTAGGTACTGAATTTTGCTCCAACCCCGAACAAATAAACACCAACCCTAAACAAACAAACAAAGAGACACGTAGAAAAAACATTATGGATTTGGACTCGAGAAGTCCTAAATTAGTCAATTAGTTATTTTTTTAAATTTATCCTGAATGTACCGTCACAGCTATTTTTATTTTATAACAGTAGAGATCACAAATCGCCGATTTCTTTTAAAAGCGCCATCTACTTAGATTTGTACGAAGTATTATTTCATTCACATATTTATGCAAACTACTTTACCAAAAGTTATCGTAATGTAGTAACTAGATGACGCTAGCTTATGTTACTCTGCTCTTAGTTAAATTTATAATTTTTTTTGGTCTGGCACAACCCGCACAACACATGAGAAGACTACTTTTCATCTCGGAATATGAAAATGGAAATTCACCCATATCAGAGGCCACAAGCTTAAATAGTGAGCTGCTTTGTCGCACAACAACGCTCATAAATATACACTTCTTGACCAAAAGAGTTGTCAGGGAATTGAATAGGCTACCTACTAGTGGATGTGATGTCTGCATCAAACGTGAAACAGTTCATAAATTGTCTGGACAGATATTTAAATAGGTATATGATACGAGCATTATTAGTTGTTTTTCAACCGCCTGCTTGTTAAACTATAATAATAATAATAACTGAAATTAGATAATTTCATAATAATATGGAGCGATTAAAATGATGCTGAAATAATTGAAAAAAATATAAATTTATAACATTATTTTATTAATAACTACGTAAGCGTATCCTCAGAACGTATGTATTCTCCCACATCAGCTTGATGGAAGACTATAGTTGCTAGAGGGTCAGCATGTCTACATTCGGCAGTGGTGCGGGCTGCTACACCAAACCCTATCGGTATATCTGACATTGTGTAGACCACTACTCCTTGGTGCTTTGGTGTGTTCTCTGTTATTCGGCCGAGACCTGAAAATATAATGAAAGTTAAAATTAAGAACATGTTTTGATTAAAAAATTATGTCTAAATACCATCAATAACATCGGTTTAGGGTTTCGTACCTCAAAAAGAAAAATGAAATCCTTATAATTTTACTTTATTAGAATGCTCAAGTGGCAGACAAATATATGGTCTGCTGGACAATTATAGCTATCTTAGATCATCTAACCACAGGATGCGCCTTACTTAAGCATTGTTTTCTGCCAAGCCAATAGACTATTTGGTCTTTTGGCTTTATAAAAAGCACTGTACATCAGTACATCATTTTATATGATTAAACTAGTACATTTCATTGTAGTTGACTGTACAATAAAAATTAACACACAACAGCCATTACGCGTTTGTCGATTAATACATTTTTAAATAAAATGAAATTTTATATTATGTCTTTGTGTTTCCCCCTTCACCCGCTATGAAAACTAGCAGAATATTTTTGTATGCGGTGGTTTGCAAAGGCTAGTCCCGTGATATATGGTCAAAGATAGCTATAGATGTGTTCAACACCAGAGTTATTACACTTTCACTGCCCTGTTGACATACATAAACAGGGGCAGTTAACATGCTGTTGAAATTTTTCAAGCTATCTTTAAATCTTAAGCTTCGTTTCACTGTCTACCAATTTTCTATATCTGAACCTTGACCTGATTGTTTATTTTTCACACAAGCCAACTTTCATGGTGCAGTACAGACAACAGGCTACACATAATGCAGTCTGTGAAATATCTGCAATGGCACAAGAGCCTTTCATCTGCCCTACAGCTCATATAAATTGAATTGGCATCGAAGCGAAACTAAGCCACAAAATAACTTACCACTCTTTATAATATGATGTCCATACAAGAACTGTTGTTCCGCAGAAGGTTTGACCCAAATTTTATATGGTGCATACGGCGCAATATATGTCAACGCTGTGATATGCAGTCTGAATTTATTTGTCTTTGTGAATTTTCCAAAACATGTGCCTGCAGCAATTACATGGTCTGGTTTCACGGTTTGTGCTAAATGTAAAAGGCGTTCTGAAAGGTAATAGACGCGGTCTTTCTTCTCTCTGAAGCAGTACATGCCATCTGGTCTGTCGATTAACAGCTTTACATTGACACCGATGCTGTAAACAATGAAAAAATGTTGTTTAACAGTTGGTAACAGTCATAAGGTGTAGAAAGGCAGTGCTGTGGCGTTCGTGGGTCCGAGCTATACTCACAAACAAGTGGTGCACCTGCAGTTAGCAAGTGCACCACTTGCTGACCGCCTCAAATAATGTCTAAACTTAATTTTTGTGTTATAAACAAATACCAAACATGTACCGAACACAAGTAGTTCGAGACTCTTTGTAAGATTTGTTTTACCATAAATCTAATTTACTAATGAGTGATAGTTTTTTAAGTTGAATTTTTACTTACTCGAAGCTTGAGGTTATGACAAAATTTTAATCTGAACATTATTCAAACAGCGGTGTCAGCGGTGTTAACCGCCGAGTAAACGGCATACGAAAAATATTACAACAGTACTTACTATTTAGTTAATTTTTCGAATAAAATCCTTGTCCTGTCTTCTGATAATACTTTCATTTTGATTTTTTATCTTATTTTCTTTCAATAGCTTAAATTAAATTAATAAAAACATAAACACGTGCGTACAATGTGTAACAGCTAAAGTATCAACATGTCAATGTCACAAAATTGTCACTAGAAATGACAATATTCACGTGAAAGAAAAACTCCTTTCGTTCAATAATGTATAGTATTGTTCAAAGATTATCGGACAGGCAAAGGCCATCATTTATACAGCCTATCAGGTCGTTAAATAATTAGTTACCTACTACTACTAAGCTTGGCAAAATATAGATGGTAACCCGTTAGAAAGAACTACTAATCAGTATTCAGTTGCCAATAGACGTCAATAAATACCACTAATCAAATTGTGTATTTAGTAGATTTTGACAATGCAGCAAGCATGCAAAAGATTGGTTCCGTTAATAATATAATAGCTCTTTTTATAATACAAAATGCCCCCTGCATTGTATGTCTGCAATCTTTAAACGAAGTAGCAACCAATACTATGTCTAGTCTTCAGTTACACCAATCTAGTTCGCATCAAGTTTGTTTGAGTTCTTTTTTCCTTTTATATCGTTTTCCCCTCCAACAAAAATTCCCGACAGCATAATTCATATTAAACATATTATCTACAAATACCAAGTTTTAATATATTGTTTGACCAGATGGAGGCTATCATGCCCTCTTGAGCGAAGTACCTAAATTGCACGATGCCACTGCTGCGTTAAATCAAATTCCTTTATTTTGTATCAATAATTTCACCGTTCTTTACATGCACAACACCCGGTCTCTAGAGTTAAAATAGTCCAGTTTTATTAAAACTATTCTTAAGAATAGGGCTTATTATTGTATTTTTTGTAAGGACACATAATTTTATAATTTTTCGAAATGATTTTACTAATCTCCATGCTAGTCTTTCAACTACCATTTCTGAACGAGTCAACTTTTATATGATTGAGCTACAATGAAATTACTCATTCAAAGTCGAAACTCAGATTTGCGATTTGTTCATCATTCATTCAATGCAATAGTGAGTGTCCAGCCTGGAAAGAAAGGAGGTAAGTTTTCTTTTTGGAAATTTCATCTCGCGTATAACCATATTTATTTACTAGTGGTTTACTAAGAATAGTACTTTAGGGACAAAGCGTTTTTCTGTTACGGCCTATTAACTACACTCAATTTGTATATTTCCTTTTGTTTTGACCCTGAAATAAACATATTTTAGTTCACGTGATATCAACAAAAATAAACAGGTAAGCTGATGCTACATGCTGAGATATTTTTTTGTGGTTTTAGATTAATAATGACATTTCCTTTGAAAGCTATTTCGATATTAAACGACAAAAATATTTAAAAAAGAATGCACACACATGTACAAAGACAACAGGTGTTTATTAATACATTTTTAATAAAGATCGTTAGTTTAGTGCACCTTTTTTTTTTTTTTAAATTAGTTATGGCTTGGTTACAAGACCTTTAAGCCATGTCTTTATTTATTATTATTTAAAGTTATATCTTCATTTTGCTTAAATAAGTCACAGTCCTCGTCCTCTAATTCCAGTCAAAGTCAAGTACAGCCCTAAGTCAAAGTCAGTCTTCCTTCAGAAAAGCGGTGGATAAATTTCTGAAAGTTTCTTTGGATTTTTTTGTCAGAAACTGCAAAGTTGCGATTCACTGCGTTTTATCACTTCCCAACACTAGTGCACTTTGTCGAACGTTTATGTTTAAGAATCCACCATTAATACACACAAAGCACTCGAAAAAACACTAATTTTGCAAATTTATAAAACGATGCGATACGATTCCTTCCAAATCCCGCCAAAAAAGCCTTTAGTGCACCTACCCTCGGTCTAGTGTTGCCATCAAGTCCAAGTTAGATATTAATTTTAAAAGTAACAGGAAAACCAATAAGTAAATGAAATCGAGAATCCTAACATAAAAGTTGCGCCCACTAGCTCCACTATACCTAGGTATTATCACGACATTTTCCTCAAAGTAGTAGGCAGGAGTTAGGGTGAAAATAGTACTGGACCACCTAGTACAGCTAATCTATATTATAGGTAACTAAGTCAGTGATAAGGAGTTATCAGTAACTATCGATGGTTCGACTTGACCTGTATTCGGAAACTAGCGTGAATAAACTATTACAGATATTCTACACCAAGTACCTAGATATTATACTTGGTGCAGAATAACTAATAATGTTGTGCAAAGTTATAGTACGAAAGAAAAAGACCAGTTTGGTCTATTGCGTGGGATAAAAATGTGACTATACTATGCGGCATAGTATAGTCACATTTTTATCCCACGCATAGTCTATGCCTGAGTTTCCTGTATCTAACACTATGCAACAAGTGTTTATTTTCCATCACTTCTTACACGCTCATCAATTTTTTTCTGTACAAAAGAAAATAACTAATGTTAATATGAAGAAGACATCATAATTAATAGTCGCAACGCTTAAAGGTAACAATATTATTGAGCGCCCGAGGCGAGGTGTATTTGTACCGTATTCCTTTAAATCTGAAGCTTGACAGATTTGTTGACTTTTATTATTGATGTTGGGCAGTAAAATGATAATACGTCACCAATGTTAAAAGAATCTTAAAAAATCGGTTTAATAGTTTCATAGTTAATGAACTACAAACAAACAAATCTGTTCTCTATATAATATTACTATAAACAAAGGTTGCAGCGTCTTCGGCCTTTATTGATTCACGCATATACAGCTGCCAGTCAATTTGCAGAACAGTACCGTTAAATCGTATGTGCATAAATTGTTATGCGCAATACCTACACTGTATAAACTACACATTGGAATATAAATCCAGAAATAGTTTTCTAAGTATTCAAACAGATTCAGATGTAACTGTAATTCCAGGATGTTTAAATAAAATTATTGCAATAAATTAGTCTTTTATAACACATTATATCGGCCACTATGAGCACAAAATTTGCCAGAACTATTTAACATTTATTTACCAGAAAATATTTTCACGTTATCAACATAATATTTTGCCATCTGTCATTGCTCCATAATGCTTGCGCATTGCTACAAATTGTGATCGGGCGTATTGGATATTTCTTAGCACGTACTAACGTCCTATAGAGAAATATTCCTTGGATTGCAATAATCGTATTGGAGAACGTTTAGCGGAACACCGAGACTTTTGCCTTCAACCTTTGCAAGGGCATCTATGCTGAATTAAATTTCAAATAAGGCAGATCTTGGGTTCTAAAGTGGAGACAGCAGAATCTTTGCTCTAATATAAGAGAGCGCACGCTTAGATTGTGAAATAGACGCCCTGCCTCGGGTTTTCCGCACGTCTACCTGCATTATAGGGTTCTTCAATAGGGATCTTACTTAGTTTTGGCATGGTCGACAGCGAGAGTGTAGCATCTTTGGTGTTGCAAACGTCCAAGGCTGATGGTGACCACTTTTAATCGGGTGCTAATTAAACGAACTTCTTTTTAATAGCATTATTGGCCTCCGAAAAAATACTTTGCCCCCCAAATTAATAAGTCAGCCACAATTAATGAGCGTCAGAATTTATAGATTATAGCCACCATTTAATTTCTTTATTAGCCACTGTTAATATAATTCAGCATCGTGATTATTTTTTAGCATCTAATTTTGTAACATGCATTCAAACAGTAAACTTCTAAATTACTAAAAAATGCCATCAAAATAGACATTATTTATTAATATTGTAGCTTCTAATTTCCTAATTCAGCATATTTAAAATATAACTCGTCCCACACTAATGGATCATCAAAGTTAAGTAAAATTGCCATCAAAAAGCAAATTATGGCCACTAGTATTACCTAAATAGCTAGAACCACTTGTAGCCACTGACTCAGTCTTTTGTTAACAATCACTACAGTAAGCAACTACCGCTATTGCTGGTGCTCGGATGGGTGACCACTTTATAACATTTGATTTGCGAGAGTTTTCTTGCTGTGCAAGGCACGTTAAGCCGACTGTGTGGGGTGTCATAATGTGGTGGAAACGGACAAGCGAGTCCGTATCAACACGGGAGCGTGGGACAGACCTTCGGGCATAAACCTGCAGTCTTTAAAATTCAGATATTCTAATACAATACCTATGCCTTCTAAGGAATACCTGCCCCAGACTCCAGACGCCCCGTCTAAGCAATGTATAAAATGTTTTGAATAAGTTTAGGATTGTTCACACTTTGTCTAGGTATTGTACATAATTTCCAGTGATTGCATAGAATACCTGCTGGTCCACCGGCAATGTGTAAAAAAATAGGTTTTGGGTCCCCATAAAATTGTAAATACCGCAATATTATAAACTATAGAAAAATTGTAAATTGTAACATAATGCAAAATATTAAATTTATATGACATCTGGCGCTCGGCGGCCGCTGCTGCAGCATGCTCGCTTCGTTCGCTCGCTTCGCTCGCTCGCTTTCGCGCGTTTGTGGTCACTGTTCCAACCTAACCTAACCTTCGCAAGCAGCGAACAAACCTTCCATACTCTCGTATATTTCATACATTGCCTTGCGTACAAATTTCAGGTATTCTAAAGAATGCCTAGACATTATACAGATTTCGGTCAGTGACATAATAATGAATGCATGTAATGCAGATTATAGAACTTAAGACAGATAGCGCTAACAAAACAAAAAGTAAGACCAAGAAAGCAAATACAAAACCCATAAGTGAGTACTATAATGTGGCATTGCTGGACACTGTTCACACGTAACGAGTAATTTCTCATTAATGGTTAAATATATGACGACATTATCCACATATTCACATTATGTATATACCTATACTAAACTCAAAAGTGTATAATGTTTAATACACTTTAGAGTTTAGTATTTGCTTTCTTGACCTCACTTTCTTGTTCGGTAAGCCTAATCTGTCCATAGTTACAAAGTGAAATCAAATAGAGGTCTCTAATTGATGCAAATGACCGGTCGCTGTCGTTCTTTGCACTTACGTCAAACTTTGCCGTGGCTATTTTCACGAAAAAAGAATGTGATATATTTATTTACACGCTAAGTTATAAAAACTGATGTCGTCTGCGGAGGCTTAAATCATAATTTGTTGAGGCTCTCGATTTGAAGCCGTGAAATATAAAATGGTGATTACAAGTAAAATCTGTGGCTGAATTAGTAAATTAGGTGTTAATATATAAATACGCAGGACAAGTTAAAATAATTGTTGATCTTTATTTGATGGTTATAACGGAATGTTTAGGTGACACTGTAAAGAGGACAAATTAGTATATAAGAGGCTAATTCATTTTCGGGTGGCTTAGTTGTTAAATCAGAAGTTAAATGCCGTGGCCAATTAAAACTTTTGAGGCTCGGTTTATTATATCCCCTTTTAATCAGGTAGGACCGTATACCTTCTATCACCTCAGTGGCTTAAAAACCGGACAAGTGCAAATTGGACTCGCGCACAGAGGGTTCCGTACCAAAAAACGGAACAACATCGCGTTTCTTGTCGGTTTAATTATTATTATTTTTCCGATTTTAGTATTTGTTGATCGGCAACAGAAATATGTCATCTGTGAAAACTTCAGATCTCTAGCTATTACGGTTCCTGACACTTGGCTCTACTGAGATGAGCCTCGTGACGTACAGCCAGACAGACAGAGAAGTCTCTAGAATAGGGTCCCGTTTTTAGCCTTTGGGTAAGGAACCCTGAAAAGATATCATAATAACATATAGCTCATCAATCTTCATACTTATTTACAACATGAACAATAACGTATCCTCTAGTATTAACTACGATACAATGCACATTATGCTTTTATCATTATAGTCATTGCTATGATGCCCATTATTCAAAGAATGTTTTACAACCGGTTAGGTCTGATTCACAGTCTCAAAAGACTCGTCATTAATGACGTCACTTCTGGTTTAGTGTTTTATCTTAGATTAACCTTAAAGCATGCAATGTTCAGCTTCGTCATCCGTCTAATTACTATTTTTATATAAATTTAATATCATATGTACGAATGGGAAGGCTCTTTGCGTCGTCCACTTGAAGGTCGTTTCTAATAGCGTTGACAACAGTATAAATAAGTTCCATCAGACTGTTTGATGAACCGCATTGCCTAGTATGTAATAATAATTTCTGACCGATAAGATTTATATTTATACAAATACGACAAGATTAGTTTTATATCAAAAGTATGCCAACAGGCAGACTATGGTGAAGTGGTATACAACAACCGGGTAGAATTCAGATTGCATATTGGGTCCAAGACATTGTAAGTTATCTTATAAATATATTTCTACAGACCCTGTACTAATCCTAAAAAGTTATACAAAATATCTACTGATATTGCCAGGAATTGCTATTTGTCGTAAGGCTGCATACTGTTAAGGTAACAGTGAGGAATCTAATAGCTAAAGTACTTTATAGTTTTGGTATTCCCAAGTGCAATGAACTCGTTATGTAATAAATATCCAAACATCTGTGTTAGTTCCAGTGTACCTGTCCATATCAACACGGCAATACGGCTCACCACATAATACGTGCGACAATTTCTAAAAAAAGGTGAAATGTGCGCATTGCCTGCCCCTTCGGATTTGAAAGGTGTGATCACGTGTATGTACGTAATTGAATTCTCTAGTTCCTGGTTAGTAATTCAGCAACCTACAAAATAAAAACCATTAATTGTTAGTGCTCGTCCAAACGGTATTTACAATATTTTATACATATATATTTCCGTCAAAATTCTTTTTTTTTTTAAACTCAAATCTCAACATGTATTAATTAATTACTTACTTATTATGTCAGAAGAAAAATTGAATAAATTTAAAAAATCCTTTTGTTTAGAAGATATTATAAGTACATAAAACTACTTAAGCACTTAAGTTAATTAAAAATATAAAAATATTTTTAAAAGAAATTTTTGCAGTTGTAGGGTTTTGGTATTTGGACTAGGGGTTGGAGAATGATTAACAAAATTTTTATTAGGTATGTAATTACTTGTCAAATCTTAGTCGTGTTATCAACAGACGTTAACGTACGTACTGCTCGTTCGCTCTTACTTTGCCACTGGGCTCCATACTAAAGTCGAATTTTTAATTAGACGAAGTAAATTGACAGCAACTAATGTCACTTCTTGCGTATTTTCTATGACGAAGTGACATTAGCTACTGTCAATTTACTTCGTATAATTAAAAATTCGGGTATACGCCTCTACGCCAGCGGCAAAGTTAGAGCGAACGGGTAGTAAACTATAGTCCGTTCATAGTTAATTTACCTCTAGCGCTGATGTTGGCTTGCTTTATTTCCGTGTTACCATAATAAGATTTTGTTTATCCCAAGTACTCTAACCTTAAAGTCGAAACTTATTTTCTTATTTGTTGCCGTTTTTCGGGCGCGGAAATTATTTGAGATGTGGAAAGAGTAACTTCGCCCTCCTTGGTGATGGTAATGAGTGTCTTTTTTAAATATCCATATCAATAAAAATAAAACTTAAGTACAATCATAAAGTATCAGAATCACATGTTTAGTAAAGTTATACACATACATATTTTTGACCACCTGCAACAGTCGACCGACAAGGCTATTGAGCGGTATCCCTCCGCGGAGATAGTGATTTTGGGGGACTTTAATGGTCACCATATTGACTGGTTGGGTTCCGTGCACACTAACTTTGCGGGGAAAGCTGCTCACGACTTTGCCCTGACCTACGGTTTCTCCCAACTGGTAGAATCTCATACGAGAATACCAGATAGGGAGAACGAGCAGAGTGCATTGCTGGACCTTCTGCTGACTACGCGGCCTGACGGATACACCACATCAGTGGATGCACCACTTGGTTCATCGGACCACTGCCTCGTTCGGTCGCGAGTGCCTCTCGCAAGGCCTGAACCACCTCGGCCCAAGGAGTGGCGACATGTCTGGCACTACAAGTCAGCAGACTGGGATGGACTTCGAGAGTTCTTTGCGTCGTACCCGTGGAGGCGGCTTTGCTTCACTTCAGAAGATTTGGACTCCTGCGCTGCAGCAGTAGCTGAGGGGATCTTGGCGGGCATGGAATGTTATATTCCTAACCGCTGGATCCCGGCAGGAGATAGGAAACGACCGTGGTTTAATCGGCTTTGTAGAGAAACTAGGATGTTGAAAGAAACTGCCTACAGAGCTTGGACCACGGCTCGCGCTAACTCAGATCCTAGCATCTCTGAAGTGAAACGCAAACTGAATGCTGCCTCGAGGGCCAGTAAAAGAGCGGTTGCCAGGGCTAAGTTCGATTTCGTCGGCAGAATTGGTCAGCGACTAGCCGGCTACCCTTCTGGAAGTCGTGAATTCTGGTCGCTCGCCAAAGCTGCCGAGGGAAACTTTTGTCGGTCGGGATTACCACCTCTACATAGACTGGATGGTAGTCTGGCCCAGAGTGCCAAGGAGAAGGCCGACCTTTTGGGTTCTCTCTTTGCCTCCAACTCGACTATGAACGATGGCGGTGCGCTTCCGCCTGGTATCCCTTGGTGTGGCACTTCAATGCCAGAAATTAAATTCAAGCAACGGGACGTCAGGCGGGAGCTTCAATCCCTAGATATTCATAAGTCGAGTGGGCCGGACGGCATTCCCGCGGTGGTACTTAAGCGGTGTGGTCCGGAGTTGTGTCCGGTGCTTACACGTCTTTTCACGCTTTCATACTCCATGAAGCAAGTCACGGCGTCGTGGAAGATCGCGCACGTGCATCCTGTGCCCAAGAAGGGTGACAGGACCGACCCGGCCAATTATAGGCCTACAGCCGTCACCTCCCTTTTATCTAAGGTGATGGAGCGTGTAATTAATACACAGCTCCTGCGGTACCTTGAGGAACATGACCTGCTCAGTGACCGGCAGTACGGTTTCCGTCACGGTCGCTCGACGGGCGATCTTCTTGTGTACCTCACACACCGCTAGGCGGCGGCTATCGAGAGTAAGGGTGAGGCTCTAGCAGTGAGCCTCGACATCTCGAAAGCCTTTGACCGGGTCTGGCACCTTGGTCTTGCTATGGACTGCCCGAGAGTTTATGCGGATGGGTGTCCAGCTTTCTGGCCGGTAGAAGCATCTGGGCCGTCGTTGACGGCAGCTGTTCTGACAGCATGGCCATAAACGCTGGTGTACCACAAGGCTCAGTGTTGTCCCCTACTTTGTTTCTGCTGCATATCAATGAAATGTTGTCTATTGACGGCATTCATTGTTATGCGGACGACAGTACGGGTGACACTTATTACACGGGCCGTCCCGGTATCTCTCGGGTTGCAGTGGAAGAAAGTCGTGAACAACTTGTGTCTGAAGTCGAGGCTACTCTCACCAGAGTGTCCGATTGGGGTCGACAAAATCTTGTCCAATTCAACCCCACCAAGACACAAGTTTGTGTTTTCACCGCAAAAAAGACCCCATTCACTGTGGCGCCACAATTTCAGGGCACATCTCTCACCATCTCTGAAAGTATAGGGATCCTTGATGTTGACATCTCCAGTGATGTGCAGTTCCGCAGTCACTTGGAGGGCAAGGCCAAGCTGGCGTCCAGGAAGCTCGGAGTGCTCAGAAGGGCGCGGCGGTACTTTACTGCGGCGCAAGCACTGCTTCTCTATAAGTCACAAGTGCGTCCGCATATGGAGTACTGCTGTCACCTCTGGGCGGGGGCACCCGATTACCAGCTTCGTCCATTCGACTCGGTGCAAAGGCGAGCTATGAGAGTTGTCAACGATCCCATACTTGCAGGTGGTGTGGAACCTCTTAGTGACAGAAGAGACTTTGCATCTCTGTGTGTGTTCTACCGCCTGTACAACGGTTTGTGCTCTGAAGAATTGTTTGATATGATGCCTACGGCTACATTCTATCATCGCACCGCTCGCCATAGACAGGGTATTCATCCTCATACGTTGCGTCCTGCTGAGCGCTCGAGCACGGTGAGATCTAATAGAGGCTTTCTTCCGCGTACGCTTAGGTTGTGGAATGATCTCCCTGCTTCGGTTTTCCCAAACGCCTACAGTATGGGGTTCTTCAAAAGGGGACTTAGAAGGATTTTAAAGGGTCGGCAGCGCGATTGTGGCGCCTCTGGTGTTGCAAACGTCCATAGGCTGCGGTGACCACCGGTACATCTGGTGGGGCCGTATGCTTGTCTGCCACTCTAGTGGTATAAAAAAAAAATAAGGTCACGCCTTTATCCCCGAAGGGGTAGGCAGAGGCATATTATATGCCCACATTTCACCTTTGTATAATTTGTCCCACGTAATAGGTGGTGAGCAGTATTGCCGTGTTTAAATGGACAGGCGCAGGTTGTGACTGCCTGCTGTTGAAATAAAGCCTTCAACTTAGCTTAACGACTGCCATTTTACTGGCAACCGTTACCAACGGCTTAACGTGCCTTCCGAAGCACGGAAACGCTCAAATAAATGTCACAAAGTGATCACATGGATGGTCACCCATCCATGGACCGGCCATAGTGAAAGTTGCTTACTGCAGTGATCGTTTACAGAACACTGAGTCCGCGGGGCCACGAGCGCTTCCTCAAAGTAAAGTTATGTATATTAATAATTAGATATTTACATAAAAAAAATTGTTTGTGATAACGTTTTACATCTTATAATCTCCCCAATTACGCGGCAAAATGTCTTAGCTGGCACTCATAGGGGGACTTCACTGCAATACCAACATACAGAAAACGAGCTGTCAGAGGTAAATAAACTGTGAACGGACTATACACGTTACCAAGTATATATTTTAAATTAAATAAAAAAATATAAATTAGGCGCCATTTTCTATTTTTTGCAGAGCGCCATCTCTGCCTAATTTAACAAACATAATTAAGCTTGTGCTAGGTATAGAGCTTAGACAACTGAAATAATAATATTTCTAAACACTTAAAATACCCAGAATACACCTAAACTCAACTCAAACTCAAGACCTCAGTTCACAGCTACTGCCCTCCCGAACCGTTAAAATTAGTAATTACACAGGGGATCATCGTAAATAGTTTTTTAGGGTTCCGTACTCAGAGGACCCTAAACGGGACCCTATCCTTGAGACTGCTCTCTTTGTCTCGTCTGTCACGACTCACGACACGCGCGAGCGAAGACGCCGCGACCACCCCGCGAGCGACGACGGACGCGACGTCACGAGTACCTAGTCACGACTTCACGAGGCTATAACCTGTATTATAACTCAGGAACCGTGATAGCTGAGTGAGTACATATCGCCAACAAACTGCCATGCAGTTTGGCGATTATATTTAGATATTTATATCGATGTAACCCTGTTGTTTGAACAATAAAAAAAAAAAAAATAGAGAGCTGAAATTTTCAGTGATGGTGTATTTGTGTTGCCGCTATAACACCATATACCTACCTGCTAACATACTTAGGAAGAAAAAAAAATAACCGGGGTTCCCACAACCGTGATGATGTGATATTTTGCCGTTTTTGATACTGAATCAACGGTGCGCGAGTGCGACTCGCACTTGGTCGGTTTTTAATTTAATAGCTTACTACGTTCCCTCGTGTCCAAACATTTTAAATACCCAACCCATAAAAAAATTGGCTATATTTTTAAATCATGTAATTAGATAGAAGGTGGCACTGTAAGGAGGTCGAATGACGTCACAGTTTGTTTAGGGAGTGGTGTTACTTTGTCCCTTTGTCATTGCGTTTACACACGCACAGTAAAAACTAGCATCTCTGAAGTGAAACGCAAACTGAATGCTGCCTCGAGGGCCAGTAAAAGAGCGGTTGCCAGGGCTAAGTTCGATTTCGTCGGCAGAATTGGTCAGCGACTAGCCGGCTACCCTTCTGGAAGTCGTGAATTCTGGTCGCTCGCCAAAGCTGCCGAGGGAAACTTTTGTCGGTCGGGATTACCACCTCTACATAGACTGGATGGTAGTCTGGCCCAGAGTGCCAAGGAGAAGGCCGACCTTTTGGGTTCTCTCTTTGCCTCCAACTCGACTATGAACGATGGCGGTGCGCTTCCGCCTGGTATCCCTTGGTGTGGCACTTCAATGCCAGAAATTAAATTCAAGCAACGGGACGTCAGGCGGGAGCTTCAATCCCTAGATATTCATAAGTCGAGTGGGCCGGACGGCATTCCCGCGGTGGTACTTAAGCGGTGTGGTCCGGAGTTGTGTCCGGTGCTTACACGTCTTTTCACGCTTTCATACTCCATGAAGCAAGTCACGGCGTCGTGGAAGATCGCGCACGTGCATCCTGTGCCCAAGAAGGGTGACAGGACCGACCCGGCCAATTATAGGCCTACAGCCGTCACCTCCCTTTTATCTAAGGTGATGGAGCGTGTAATTAATACACAGCTCCTGCGGTACCTTGAGGAACATGACCTGCTCAGTGACCGGCAGTACGGTTTCCGTCACGGTCGCTCGACGGGCGATCTTCTTGTGTACCTCACACACCGCTAGGCGGCGGCTATCGAGAGTAAGGGTGAGGCTCTAGCAGTGAGCCTCGACATCTCGAAAGCCTTTGACCGGGTCTGGCACCTTGGTCTTGCTATGGACTGCCCGAGAGTTTATGCGGATGGGTGTCCAGCTTTCTGGCCGGTAGAAGCATCTGGGCCGTCGTTGACGGCAGCTGTTCTGACAGCATGGCCATAAACGCTGGTGTACCACAAGGCTCAGTGTTGTCCCCTACTTTGTTTCTGCTGCATATCAATGAAATGTTGTCTATTGACGGCATTCATTGTTATGCGGACGACAGTACGGGTGACACTTATTACACGGGCCGTCCCGGTATCTCTCGGGTTGCAGTGGAAGAAAGTCGTGAACAACTTGTGTCTGAAGTCGAGGCTACTCTCACCAGAGTGTCCGATTGGGGTCGACAAAATCTTGTCCAATTCAACCCCACCAAGACACAAGTTTGTGTTTTCACCGCAAAAAAGACCCCATTCACTGTGGCGCCACAATTTCAGGGCACATCTCTCACCATCTCTGAAAGTATAGGGATCCTTGATGTTGACATCTCCAGTGATGTGCAGTTCCGCAGTCACTTGGAGGGCAAGGCCAAGCTGGCGTCCAGGAAGCTCGGAGTGCTCAGAAGGGCGCGGCGGTACTTTACTGCGGCGCAAGCACTGCTTCTCTATAAGTCACAAGTGCGTCCGCATATGGAGTACTGCTGTCACCTCTGGGCGGGGGCACCCGATTACCAGCTTCGTCCATTCGACTCGGTGCAAAGGCGAGCTATGAGAGTTGTCAACGATCCCATACTTGCAGGTGGTGTGGAACCTCTTAGTGACAGAAGAGACTTTGCATCTCTGTGTGTGTTCTACCGCCTGTACAACGGTTTGTGCTCTGAAGAATTGTTTGATATGATGCCTACGGCTACATTCTATCATCGCACCGCTCGCCATAGACAGGGTATTCATCCTCATACGTTGCGTCCTGCTGAGCGCTCGAGCACGGTGAGATCTAATAGAGGCTTTCTTCCGCGTACGCTTAGGTTGTGGAATGATCTCCCTGCTTCGGTTTTCCCAAACGCCTACAGTATGGGGTTCTTCAAAAGGGGACTTAGAAGGATTTTAAAGGGTCGGTAGCGCGATTGTGGCGCCTCTGGTGTTGCAAACGTCCATAGGCTGCGGTGACCACCGGTACATCTGGTGGGGCCGTATGCTTGTCTGCCACTCTAGTGGTATAAAAAAAAAATAAGGTCACGCCTTTATCCCCGAAGGGGTAGGCAGAGGCATATTATATGCCCACATTTCACCTTTGTATAATTTGTCCCACGTAATAGGTGGTGAGCAGTATTGCCGTGTTTAAATGGACAGGCGCAGGTTGTGACTGCCTGCTGTTGAAATAAAGCCTTCAACTTAGCTTAACGACTGCCATTTTACTGGCAACCGTTACCAACGGCTTAACGTGCCTTCCGAAGCACGGAAACGCTCAAATAAATGTCACAAAGTGATCACATGGATGGTCACCCATCCATGGACCGGCCATAGTGAAAGTTGCTTACTGCAGTGATCGTTTACAGAACACTGAGTCCGCGGGGCCACGAGCGCTTCCTCAAAGTAAAGTTATGTATATTAATAATTAGATATTTACATAAAAAAAATTGTTTGTGATAACGTTTTACATCTTATAATCTCCCCAATTACGCGGCAAAATGTCTTAGCTGGCACTCATAGGGGGACTTCACTGCAATACCAACATACAGAAAACGAGCTGTCAGAGGTAAATAAACTGTGAACGGACTATACACGTTACCAAGTATATATTTTAAATTAAATAAAAAAATATAAATTAGGCGCCATTTTCTATTTTTTGCAGAGCGCCATCTCTGCCTAATTTAACAAACATAATTAAGCTTGTGCTAGGTATAGAGCTTAGACAACTGAAATAATAATATTTCTAAACACTTAAAATACCCAGAATACACCTAAACTCAACTCAAACTCAAGACCTCAGTTCACAGCTACTGCCCTCCCGAACCGTTAAAATTAGTAATTACACAGGGGATCATCGTAAATAGTTTTTTAGGGTTCCGTACTCAGAGGACCCTAAACGGGACCCTATCCTTGAGACTGCTCTCTTTGTCTCGTCTGTCACGACTCACGACACGCGCGAGCGAAGACGCCGCGACCACCCCGCGAGCGACGACGGACGCGACGTCACGAGTACCTAGTCACGACTTCACGAGGCTATAACCTATATTATAACTCAGGAACCGTGATAGCTGAGTGAGTACATATCGCCAACAAACTGCCATGCAGTTTGGCGATTATATTTAGATATTTATATCGATGTAACCCTGTTGTTTGAACAATAAAAAAAAAAAAAAATAGAGAGCTGAAATTTTCAGTGATGGTGTATTTGTGTTGCCGCTATAACACCATATACCTACCTGCTAACATACTTAGGAAGAAAAAAAAATAACCGGGGTTCCCACAACCGTGATGATGTGATATTTTGCCGTTTTTGATACTGAATCAACGGTGCGCGAGTGCGACTCGCACTTGGTCGGTTTTTAATTTAATAGCTTACTACGTTCCCTCGTGTCCAAACATTTTAAATACCCAACCCATAAAAAAATTGGCTATATTTTTAAATCATGTAATTAGATAGAAGGTGGCACTGTAAGGAGGTCGAATGACGTCACAGTTTGTTTAGGGAGTGGTGTTACTTTGTCCCTTTGTCATTGCGTTTACACACGCACAGTAAAAACTAGCATCTCTGAAGTGAAACGCAAACTGAATGCTGCCTCGAGGGCCAGTAAAAGAGCGGTTGCCAGGGCTAAGTTCGATTTCGTCGGCAGAATTGGTCAGCGACTAGCCGGCTACCCTTCTGGAAGTCGTGAATTCTGGTCGCTCGCCAAAGCTGCCGAGGGAAACTTTTGTCGGTCGGGATTACCACCTCTACATAGACTGGATGGTAGTCTGGCCCAGAGTGCCAAGGAGAAGGCCGACCTTTTGGGTTCTCTCTTTGCCTCCAACTCGACTATGAACGATGGCGGTGCGCTTCCGCCTGGTATCCCTTGGTGTGGCACTTCAATGCCAGAAATTAAATTCAAGCAACGGGACGTCAGGCGGGAGCTTCAATCCCTAGATATTCATAAGTCGAGTGGGCCGGACGGCATTCCCGCGGTGGTACTTAAGCGGTGTGGTCCGGAGTTGTGTCCGGTGCTTACACGTCTTTTCACGCTTTCATACTCCATGAAGCAAGTCACGGCGTCGTGGAAGATCGCGCACGTGCATCCTGTGCCCAAGAAGGGTGACAGGACCGACCCGGCCAATTATAGGCCTACAGCCGTCACCTCCCTTTTATCTAAGGTGATGGAGCGTGTAATTAATACACAGCTCCTGCGGTACCTTGAGGAACATGACCTGCTCAGTGACCGGCAGTACGGTTTCCGTCACGGTCGCTCGACGGGCGATCTTCTTGTGTACCTCACACACCGCTAGGCGGCGGCTATCGAGAGTAAGGGTGAGGCTCTAGCAGTGAGCCTCGACATCTCGAAAGCCTTTGACCGGGTCTGGCACCTTGGTCTTGCTATGGACTGCCCGAGAGTTTATGCGGATGGGTGTCCAGCTTTCTGGCCGGTAGAAGCATCTGGGCCGTCGTTGACGGCAGCTGTTCTGACAGCATGGCCATAAACGCTGGTGTACCACAAGGCTCAGTGTTGTCCCCTACTTTGTTTCTGCTGCATATCAATGAAATGTTGTCTATTGACGGCATTCATTGTTATGCGGACGACAGTACGGGTGACACTTATTACACGGGCCGTCCCGGTATCTCTCGGGTTGCAGTGGAAGAAAGTCGTGAACAACTTGTGTCTGAAGTCGAGGCTACTCTCACCAGAGTGTCCGATTGGGGTCGACAAAATCTTGTCCAATTCAACCCCACCAAGACACAAGTTTGTGTTTTCACCGCAAAAAAGACCCCATTCACTGTGGCGCCACAATTTCAGGGCACATCTCTCACCATCTCTGAAAGTATAGGGATCCTTGATGTTGACATCTCCAGTGATGTGCAGTTCCGCAGTCACTTGGAGGGCAAGGCCAAGCTGGCGTCCAGGAAGCTCGGAGTGCTCAGAAGGGCGCGGCGGTACTTTACTGCGGCGCAAGCACTGCTTCTCTATAAGTCACAAGTGCGTCCGCATATGGAGTACTGCTGTCACCTCTGGGCGGGGGCACCCGATTACCAGCTTCGTCCATTCGACTCGGTGCAAAGGCGAGCTATGAGAGTTGTCAACGATCCCATACTTGCAGGTGGTGTGGAACCTCTTAGTGACAGAAGAGACTTTGCATCTCTGTGTGTGTTCTACCGCCTGTACAACGGTTTGTGCTCTGAAGAATTGTTTGATATGATGCCTACGGCTACATTCTATCATCGCACCGCTCGCCATAGACAGGGTATTCATCCTCATACGTTGCGTCCTGCTGAGCGCTCGAGCACGGTGAGATCTAATAGAGGCTTTCTTCCGCGTACGCTTAGGTTGTGGAATGATCTCCCTGCTTCGGTTTTCCCAAACGCCTACAGTATGGGGTTCTTCAAAAGGGGACTTAGAAGGATTTTAAAGGGTCGGCAGCGCGATTGTGGCGCCTCTGGTGTTGCAAACGTCCATAGGCTGCGGTGACCACCGGTACATCTGGTGGGGCCGTATGCTTGTCTGCCACTCTAGTGGTATAAAAAAAAAATAAGGTCACGCCTTTATCCCCGAAGGGGTAGGCAGAGGCATATTATATGCCCACATTTCACCTTTGTATAATTTGTCCCACGTAATAGGTGGTGAGCAGTATTGCCGTGTTTAAATGGACAGGCGCAGGTTGTGACTGCCTGCTGTTGAAATAAAGCCTTCAACTTAGCTTAACGACTGCCATTTTACTGGCAACCGTTACCAACGGCTTAACGTGCCTTCCGAAGCACGGAAACGCTCAAATAAATGTCACAAAGTGATCACATGGATGGTCACCCATCCATGGACCGGCCATAGTGAAAGTTGCTTACTGCAGTGATCGTTTACAGAACACTGAGTCCGCGGGGCCACGAGCGCTTCCTCAAAGTAAAGTTATGTATATTAATAATTAGATATTTACATAAAAAAAATTGTTTGTGATAACGTTTTACATCTTATAATCTCCCCAATTACGCGGCAAAATGTCTTAGCTGGCACTCATAGGGGGACTTCACTGCAATACCAACATACAGAAAACGAGCTGTCAGAGGTAAATAAACTGTGAACGGACTATACACGTTACCAAGTATATATTTTAAATTAAATAAAAAAATATAAATTAGGCGCCATTTTCTATTTTTTGCAGAGCGCCATCTCTGCCTAATTTAACAAACATAATTAAGCTTGTGCTAGGTATAGAGCTTAGACAACTGAAATAATAATATTTCTAAACACTTAAAATACCCAGAATACACCTAAACTCAACTCAAACTCAAGACCTCAGTTCACAGCTACTGCCCTCCCGAACCGTTAAAATTAGTAATTACACAGGGGATCATCGTAAATAGTTTTTTAGGGTTCCGTACTCAGAGGACCCTAAACGGGACCCTATCCTTGAGACTGCTCTCTTTGTCTCGTCTGTCACGACTCACGACACGCGCGAGCGAAGACGCCGCGACCACCCCGCGAGCGACGACGGACGCGACGTCACGAGTACCTAGTCACGACTTCACGAGGCTATAACCTATATTATAACTCAGGAACCGTGATAGCTGAGTGAGTACATATCGCCAACAAACTGCCATGCAGTTTGGCGATTATATTTAGATATTTATATCGATGTAACCCTGTTGTTTGAACAATAAAAAAAAAAAAAAATAGAGAGCTGAAATTTTCAGTGATGGTGTATTTGTGTTGCCGCTATAACACCATATACCTACCTGCTAACATACTTAGGAAGAAAAAAAAATAACCGGGGTTCCCACAACCGTGATGATGTGATATTTTGCCGTTTTTGATACTGAATCAACGGTGCGCGAGTGCGACTCGCACTTGGTCGGTTTTTAATTTAATAGCTTACTACGTTCCCTCGTGTCCAAACATTTTAAATACCCAACCCATAAAAAAATTGGCTATATTTTTAAATCATGTAATTAGATAGAAGGTGGCACTGTAAGGAGGTCGAATGACGTCACAGTTTGTTTAGGGAGTGGTGTTACTTTGTCCCTTTGTCATTGCGTTTACACACGCACAGTAAAAACCATTATATTTTTATTATTATCTTTACTCGTTTATAATACCACTATCGTGACAAACAAGCATTCAATCTTCTTTCAATTCTGTGCCCAGGTTGTTCAAGCGGATTGTACCAAGCCACAATATAATTGGGCCGGCAACTTGAGGGTCACGTTTAGTTTAGTTCACAATTTTTTTTATACCACGAATGTGGCAGACAGTCATATGACCCACCAGATGTACCTACTGGTGGTTACCGCAGCCTATGGACGCCAGAGGCGCAACACTCGCGCTGCGGACCCCGTAGAAAACCTCACCCAGAACCCCGTAATGTAGTCGTTTGTTAGAACTGAGGCAGAGATCATTCCACAACCCAAGCGTGGTTGGAAGTGAGCCCCTATCGGATGTAAACAATCTGATTATAGCTTTTTATCGAGCGAGGGTCGCCATTTTGCAGGTTACATCTCTGGTATTGCTACGCTACCGACCTTGCAAACAGTGGCGGCGTAAGGCGTGGGCGACGTGGGCCACCGCCCACGGCCTCGCGTTACAAGGGGCCTCGCGCCCCAAAATATTGTATGCATTGCTTCAACGCAAGAATAAAATAAAAAATATAAAAAATAATTTTGATGTAAGAATTATGTTTTTTTAGTCTGGCAACATTTGCTTACGTTGCGTAACATTATATCGCGATCGCGAGTGGGTAAACCTGGGTAATCCTTGCCGCCGCACAGTGGATCGATTCATACAAATCGGCGGACATAGGAATCTTGAATACTATAAAGTATAACTTATCTTAATAATTGTAGTCGAAAACATAGAGACACAATTTTTATAAGACTTCAATTTTAAAAAAATATCCGACAAAAACTGATTACAATGTATGGAAAAGACATTAAAAAAGGGATAGCTTGCGATTTTCTCGTGTTTTCTTATTTTACCGCTTATAGTGACTTTTAGTGGCAAAATATCAGCCAAACATTTTAGGTACCCTTAGGCACCGTTCTGGGAGCTATATGACAAAATATCATTTTCCTTATTTTCTTCAAGAAAATATGTCTAATTCGTTTTTTTTACAGTTATAATTGTTAATAAACTACATTTTAGTTTAGTACTGTTCTACCCACATCATAAATAATATGACTAGCTTACGGGATCGGGAGTTTTTGAGAGATACTTATAAACAGACGACTGTAATTTTTTCCTACTTTTTTAGCAACATTTTGTATTGTATAGTGTTTTTTCATTAAGATTTGAAGAAACTAATGTATTAATTAAATAAAACAATAACATGTTTTATAAAAAAAAAATAGAGCCGACTTAAAACAAATTCTGAAAAATAAAATTTACTTAGCACAATGTTATTATGTATTTTGATTTATCACATTTTATTCAATATCATATTGAAGTTGGCGTCAAGTAAACCCATAGGTTTAGGAAGGTATTATTAATGGCACCAACTTCAATATTATATTGAACAAAATCTGATAAATCAAAATACATATTACTTTGTGCTAAGTACATTTTATTTTTCAGAACTTGTTTGAAGTCGATTTTTTTTTTCTATATTTAAGTTGACGGATGGAGGGAAAAATATATCTATCTAGGTGTAAAGTTCTGATCAATACAAATCAATCAAGCCCAAACACAACGTAACTGCTGTAAATCGTTAAGGAATTCCCTCGACTGTCTTTCGGTTCCATCATCAGATCTACTCCAGACTTTGATTAAATTGTAGTACTTTAAAGCACTGGATCAAAAAGTTAACAAACTCACTAGTTGTCCGTACAATTTTCGGGAGTTGCCCTCGATTTCTCCTGGTTCCCATCATCAGATCCTGACCTGTTGAAAATAGGACCACCTCAGAAGTAAACAATATTGAATAAAAGAAAAAAAATTGAAATCCGTCCATAATTGACGGAAATATCGGTTAACATACATAAAAAAACATACAGACGAATTGAGAACCTCCTCCTATTTTTTGAAGTCGGTTAAAAATGCAAAAACTTACTTATAAAAACAAAAGTGGTAAAAATAATAGCTTAAAATAAATAAAAATGTAGAACAGAAACGATTCAATTAACATGTATGAACAGTACATTAAATAATCAAACAAAATTAGAAAAACATAAGCTTAAAAAAAATTGTAGCTTAAAATAAACAAAAATATGATATAACAAAGAATTAAATTAAAACTATGTACATTCAATAATCAAACCAAATTAGGAAAATGTAGACAAAAAATTAGCGTTAAAATAAGAAAACACGAGAAAAGCCAGTTATTAAGATAAACACATTGGCATTATTAGTTTTTGTAAAAATAGTAAAAAGTTTTTAAGATTTCTGTCCACCGATTTTTATGAATCGATCCACTGTGCACCGCCGACCAGTGCGGGGAATCCCTTGTTTAATTCCTTCCGGACTGTTGGTTCCACTAAGGGGTCCACCAGGATTAACAAATACTCATGGACCCATTTAGGTAGTGGAACCAACAAAATATGTTTAACTTCTAACCACTTCTAACAACATTTGACGTAAACCTCTGTCACAGTATACAGTGCCTCTGTAGTTTCCTATGGCGATACTATTATTATTGGCGCCATAGAACAGGGCCTCGCAAAATCTGTCTTGCCCACACCAAATTTAGGTCTTGCCCCGCCACTGATTGCAAAGACCATGTAAGGCCATTTTTTGTGTTCCGTACCTCAAAAGAAAATAACGGAACCCTTATAGGATCACTTTATTGTCCGTCCGGTCCGTCTGTCTCGTCTCGAAAGGTCTCGACACCTTTATCTCGTGAACGCGTCAAGGGTCGAGGTAATCTGGTTGAAATTAACACCTTATAGGTATTATTTTGGTCTTTTATCCCTGGAAGCTAAAATAAAGAAATGTCTTAGTTAACACCGACAGGAATTACGGCCGTTTAAGTCGTCAAAAACGTGTATTAAGTTACACACCATCGGAAAAACTTTACTACCTATGTTGGCGGAACCGCGAGCAATTGTTGGAAAAAAAATGGTTTTCTCAAAAATACATAGGTAGTTAAAATGTGTATCAGCATTAAGGAAATGTTAATAAATCAAATAGGTACATGCCTAAATATAGGCCACATAGTATTTAGTCATATGAAACACATTTTCCCGTACGAATCTAAAACGTGTTTTCCAGTTTTTTAGTCTCGATTCACCCACTACTTCTTTAAGTTTATTCTACTATCAACATTTCCTCTAAAAGCCCCATGATTGAACAAAATAAATAACTAACAAAATAACTTCTGTGTGTTACAGATTCACATTCGCTTTTCAACCGTTGAGAAGCGATCACGCACCTATTTTTGGAAAAACCCCGAAACTCTCGCGCGTGATCCAGTGAACTTGTTCTCTAGTGAAAATGTCTTTAATGAACCCGTCAAGTTATCCGAAGAATTTGGGGGCGCATGGGTGGGGATGGCATCGTGCTACCAGCCCCACGAAAGCTGTTGGAAGGTTTCTGAGAGGGGAAAGAGGAGAGGGAACGGATGGAGAGCCTCTTATCGGAAAAAGTGGATTGTATCCGTCCTTACCTACAGAGGATGATACGATTTTCAATACGGGTATGAAGCTATACCCGGCTTTACCTGCTGAGGAGTATGAAAGTGGTGCTGTAGAGGAAGTTGTGGAGGAAGTCTGTGCTGCGGTCAATGTAAATGCTGTGGTGAGTAGATGTTTTATTTTAACCAACTCTGCATTTTATTGAAACAACAATGTATTACTTTGTGCTGTGGGATTTCTGATACCTAACTGATAAACATACTTTACACCTCCGAAACAAACACTCCCACTGGAATTCAACTCGAAATTTCAGTAACAAAAGTCGCATAGGTATACATATCGAGACATAGTTTCAAAATTGATTGGAAGGTGTTTTTATTGATAAATCAGAGCTCACAGGGTGGAAACAGGGGAGGAAGAAGGTACCAGTTGCCTTGACGTTAGTAGGTATTTACTTTTACGTGTGGACACCTACTCCGGCTAACACCACACGGTGCCTTACCATCTCCCTACGTGAGTCCAGGGTACACTTTCGGCAGGATAGCCCCAGTGCTCCTGACACCGACTTTGTCCGATTTTAACCTGTTTCTTGGAAGATTCAAATGATATCCCTCTTCTTTGGGGGTTACTATCCAACTTTTTTATGGGGGACGGGGAGTGAGGGCTACCGTTATGGCCTACTTCTGTAAGAAAGACGAGCAACCATAGTCTCCTTGACATCCAGTATGTCCAATATGTCCATGCTTTGATCTGAAATACTTGGCAGAGAGCATTTACGACGTTGTAAAATATTAGCTATCATTTATTTGTTTACGATAACTAAAGTATACTTCATCAAAATAAACGTAGGATGATGAGTCAGATAGTTCATAATTCGGTTGTGTAGAGTCAAATAAAGGTGAATAAGTTGAGTATCTTACGCTAAGGCAGTCCTGTGAGGCTGTGAATCTTAGATGGGTGCTGATCTTTTGTGATCAATGATCGTCCAATTACAAACTTTCCTATTCCTTGAAGGTACATTTTTTGTCAAGTCAAGTATTAACTTACAATCCATAAATTAATAAGAATCACAATACCTACCACTGAATCTGTAATACGGCTGCCTTCAATAGAGTCTTGGGTTTGAATCCCCGGTGGGTTTGTGTGATCTGCAAATATTTCGAAGTTGGGGTGTTTTCACTTTACATTTTTTTTGGAAATACTTACCGTCGATCGTGGCATCTTTACTTTTCGTGAGCATCTTTACCTAAGCATGCCCTGTACCAGTTTTCATTACATATTTTTTTATCTGTGACAGTTAGCCCAAATTTACGGTTATTGGTAGATTTTATAATAAATTGTTGTAACCCAAAAAGTTTTTCAAGCGTGCAACTTCGTCAACTGTCAAAATAGTGTACTTTTTCATTGCATGTGGTCAATTAAGTTTGCTGTGTCACCGGCTAAAGATTGGTTTTTCTTGCAGAAAATATAGTTCAGATCAGTGAATTATATTAAATGTTATGGGAAATATTGTTACTATGATGTATCACTATTATTCAATCTTATAAAACGTTTATTTCTGGAGTTATTGGAAAAGGTAATGTTGTTTGAGGTTAGGTAAAGTTACCTCATTTGACACAAAGGCAACTTTACCTACCTACCTATGTGCCTATATTTCATGTTAAATAGGCAGGGAGGCATTTAATTATTTATCGTTTTGGAGAATTGTTCTGTTCCTGTTGCGTGGTTCTTTAATCAATGAGGTTTTCAATAAAAAAGTTTTATTTTTTTTGACACCCTGACGACTTTCATACATTTTTATAAAATTTCTGAAATTCTTGTGGTAACTTTCCCTATGTATTGGTATTACCTATTTAAACGAAGATAGCTGCTTCAAAAATACATACATCGCTTTTTTAGCGCCAGGGCCATAAGTAACTTTAAGTCGTGTGCAATCTGGGGCACACATTCCATGTATATAAAGGCTAGGTAAAGTTGCCAAAAATGTGTCAATTTTACCCCGCTCATACTTTTGATGATTACAGCTATTCTATGTAGCTTTTTGTAGAATTCAATAATTCAACCAAAAGAGACTGACCTTTTTTACCAAATTGATCAAGCAAAACTTCCATAGCCAGGTTCATGTTGTAGTAAATTGCATAAACGTCAAAAAATATGGTAAAGTTGCCACGATTGACGGTACTTATAACTATGTTTTATTTTCCTTACATACTAAATATTGGATTATCCATAGATTTAGAATTTACGTTCTAAATCTATGGTTTTATCAGTTGTGTAGATCCCATTTAACAAGCTTTCGATTAACATGGGCTAAAATAAAATTAAGATTTTGTGCAGTAACTACCTACTTGTAACCTTTAAGTAAGTAGGTATCCGAAACGTTGAGAGGTGAACAAAATTTTGACCTTACCTAACAGACTGTAAGCTCATTCGTGTAAGTCCCCCTTCACCCCCTATGACTAGCAGACTATTATTGTATGCGGTGGTTCACAAAAGGCTAGTCCCGTGATATATGGTCTAAGTCAAAAATACATTACAATAAAAATAAATATACCTACTACTAAGTCCTAGCAAGTCCTAACCTATTTAAGCTTCTAGAATAAAACTAACATAGATATATTAGATATTATCTTTCTTTCATTACTAACCAGTGGAGTGAGGCAGAACCGGTAAGTGAATTTTGTTCCTATGTGCATTTGTGACGTCATTTATGTAGTGCAAGAAGAATAGGTAATACAATGCAGGGCCGGCTATTTTTAGTGCGTCTTTATTTATTTCAATGAAATTTATTTGCACCTAAAACACGTCTCCTTTGCCCATGTGTTAAAATGTATTGCATCATTTTAGAGCAACTGTATATGTAAGTCAACCATAAATAAACTGTCGCGGAGTCGTTAAAACTTATTTTTTTTTCATAGGGTAGGTATTATGTACCTACCTACCTACACCTATGTAAGTAGAGAGATAGTTACGCTTCAAGCACTCAAAAAGAAAACCATTTCCCCATTATTGTAAAGTCATTCATGCTTCTTTCCTATTTTTGTCCTGTAGGGATTTTATATAGTCTATCTATAGCCATTATCGAACTCTTAAATAATTTTCGATTTCCAACTAGAGAAGTACGTAGGTACCTATAGTCTATTGATTTCTGAGATCATTGCGTTCAAACAAATAAACTCTTCAGTAGAGAATATTGAAAAAGAATCTTGTCAAACCTTTCTGATTTCTGTGTTTCCTGGTGACGAGGGGTTTTGTGACGTAGCTAGGTGATTTTGTATGTACCTACGTGTGTGTATTGATGTTTATGTAAGTAGGTATACCTACGTACCTACCTATATGTTTCACTATGTGTATTTGGTTTTAAGGGACTGTGTTCTCGTGAATCCTTATATACCTAATTACCTACCTATAGTTAAGATTTGTTTTAATCCAAGTCACATTGCTGCATTGGCTTGTGATTGTTCTGTATTTTAGCTCTGTGGTCGTGAATTTTTTTAAATTCTTATTTAATAGTTAAATAAACATGATCGTCCGGTCAGCGCGAGTTTACTGAGTTTAGTACGAAGTAGGAAGGAAGGAATTTCTTTTTTTAACAGGAACGAACCTCTATTTTTAAAATAATGTTTATTGGCAACTGGATAAGTAGGAACATCCGGGCTCCGGTGTTGCCAACGTCCACAGGCTACGTTTACCACTTTTGTGGTACACTCGCACATCAGGTGGGCTGTAAGATGGATTGTCTGCTACCTTAGTTGAATTAAAAAAAACTGCAGTACAAGTTTTATCCCACTAACCGTTAATATTAGGAAAATGGGCCAATAGTCAAGTATGCCTGCCAACAGGACTAACAATTGAAATAAAACACAAATTATTTCAATTTAAGAGTAATTTGCTCGAAACTACTGTGAAATTGAAGTAGTGTTTTCCTGTTGGCAGCTAAATCTTGACTAAAAATGTTTATGCCAGCAATGTCAACACAGTCCTAATCTCCTTATGATGCGTGCGATTCATAGCGCAGAGTACCAATTGTATGTAGAAGCCGCACAAGTGTGACAAAACCTGGCACGAAGCGCTGTTTGATGCAGTTCTTAGAGGAAGTCGAGTATTTAATATTGTAAATATTTTTTTAAATATCCGAAGAAAACCAGGTATATTATGAGCTTAACATGGCTTGTTTATCTGCCTGTCTGTCCGTGGGTCCTAGCTGCACAATTAATGAACCATTTCTGAAACTTGTTGCTACATCAGGTAGTCTCCGGGATACCAAACTCGATATTCGTCTATCAGTCTATCCAACTCCTTAGAAATTTACAGCATTATATGTATAGTTACTATGTTTGGACTTATTAAAACTTTTAAATCAATCCTATGTTTAAACAATCAACAACTTATACCTACATGCTTTGGTTCCTTAATTTATTTCCTTGACCTCTGATAATTATATGATTTGGCATTAGTAACCGGTTTTGGCTATGTTGAGTTTAATGATACCTAGCCTATGTATTAATAGGTATTTTGCGTTAAAACCAAGTTGAAGGCCTAATTGGATAGTTCGAAGATTTAACCACTCACAACCTGCGCCTGTCCATTTTAACGCAGGAATAGGCTCACCACCTGTTACTTGGGACAAAAAATATAAAGCGTGTAGTAGGTATGCCTATCTAACCGGTGATAAACGCGGGACGATAATTATGTAGTATGTGTATCGAAATAGGTATTAAATTGACGAAATACTATCACGAGGAAACCCCATCTGAAAAACTGACGAATACGAAATTCGAAAGTTTAATCATACAACTCCAAGCATTTCATATATCATACTGTACCCTGCCCATTTCAAATAACTAATAATTAACCGGAACAAATAAAAGGTGAGACCTAGTTACTCATTTGCGTTTGTCTAATGTGCAAACTGCAAATCAAACACCTTTACTCACTACAAATTGGAGTAGTGGATGACTAAACACAAAATTATCTGATTCACGCCGTCATCGGTGACGCAAAGAGGTTACTATAAAAAGAACTTGTTTTCTGTGTCTCCCACGCAGAGAAGTTGTCCATTTTGGTTTAAGGTATTTTTAATATGAGTAACTCTTTGACAATGGATGATAAATTTGTAAATAACTCTAACTCGACCATGAGCGACGGGGGTGCTTTACCGCCGGGCATTCCGAGTTGTGGCACTTCCATGCCGGAAGTTAAATTTACACAGCGGAATGTCCGACGTGAGCTAAAATCCCTGGACGTTCATAAGTCGAGTGGGCCAGACGGCATTTCCGCGGTGGTACTTAAGCACTGTGGTCCAGAGTTGTGTCCGGTACTTACACGTCTTTTCACACTTTCATATTCCATGCGACAAGTCCCGGCGTCGCACGGTGGATCCTGTTGTATGGGATGGTTGGTCAATATTATTTAACTACGTTCCGAGACTTAAGCTAAGTCTTAAAGGTGTATAATACATTCAAATGTACCTAAATACATAAAATCACACTTATTTCTCACTGGGGTAGGCAGAGACCACTGATTGCCACTTGCAACGCTCCCGGCAAACATCTTTCGCTTCCTTAACTTTCATAATTGTCTTTATTAAAGGTGTTTTGAGGCAAAATAACTAATGTCTTTATTACTCTAAACAATTTAAATATATATCACAATAAATGGATTTATGAAGGCAAGATTCTTTTAATCTGGTAAAATCATTTCTAGCACCTCACTAGGAAGAATAGTTTTATATTTTCTCCCAACCCTTGAGCACGATACTACTGGATCCGAAAAAAATAAAAACAAATTAAATACATCCGTGTTAGAGTGTCCTTTCTCGAAGTTTTACGAGCGTTAAATTAAGAAGGAAAGATATGAGGCGCGTAGCTTTGTACCACGTTATACTGCTTCTTACTTTATTTCGCTTCAGTATCTAAACATAGACAAAGCGGTTTGAGGAGATACTGCCTCTTGTTCATTTACTGTGGTTTTCGGTGATAGAATATCTTTTAATTTATTTAATTGGGAATGGTGGCCTTCAGTTCGAAAATACATTTCAGCAGAATAAAGAAGTTCACTAAGCAGAACCGGACTCACGTAAAACTTCGGTCTTCCTACGCTTACTGCGGTCACTACACTGCTCAAAATCCTTCGGGGGCCTACTTGGGCTCACCCTTTGCTTAATAATATATTTTTTTTAAATGCAAGTCTCGTCTAGCTACGTTGAGTTATTTTTTACAAACCTTTCTTTGATTCTGTTCGACGATTGCCAATTCATTTTAAAAGATTTTTTTAAAATATGCAGTGTTTCTGTAAGGGAAGTTATATCTGAAGCAGGGCAGTTGGTTTCTGCAATAATTATCTCCTCTAATTTTAAAAACTTGCTATCTAATATCTTGTATTGAATTAAAAACAATTTGTCACACAAATCTCTCCTTTTTACTGGATAATCCACTATTCTTAAGAAAAAAAAAACGAAAAAATAACCTATATAATTGACTACAATACAATTCAAAACTATTCATTCATGTTAAAGACGAAAATTTTCACAGTTAGGCATAATATCTAACCGAAATACGACTGGCTCATATTTTTAATCTACTACCGTGAAACTATAAACCACTGCCATTGGAAAAGGAGCATTTTGTCTGAACTTTTGAAATCAACTATATAAAATACACTAACTAACGAGTTACGGAGAACTAATTAGTACCCTGACAAAATGCACTTTTTCGAAAAAAACAGTATCAAAACTGCACTTCTGAAGAAAAAGTGGTTTTTAAATAAAAATTTATTATGAAGCAGTAATTTTATCTTGAAGAACTAAATTTATAAATTTTAAATACTGCATACCTTCAGCATCACTCATGATTTTTTTTGTTAATTATACCCTGTTACTTTTAAAGTAATACAATGTTTCTATACTGCACCAAACTTAAAAAACGAAATTGACTACAAGGAAAATACAAATATGGTCAACTTTGTCGTATCATAAAAAGTATACTAGACAACCAATACTACTTTAATTACATATAATAAATGTGGTATACCCTCTATTTACTAAATCTATGAAAAAATATTATCTACCGGCATTTTTTTAATTTTGATTAATGACCAACCAGCTCATACTACAGGATCCAACGTGCGTCGTGGAAGATTGCGTATGTACATCCTGTACCCAAGAAGGGTGACAGGACCGACCCGGCCAATTACAGGCCTATAGCCGTCACCTCCCTTTTATCCAAGGTGATGGAGCGTGTTATTAATACACAGCTCCTGGGGTACCTTGAGGAACACGACCTGCTCAGTGACCGGCAGTACGGTTTCCGTCACGGTCGCTCGACGGGCGATCTTCTTGTGTACCTAACACACCGATGGGCGGCGGCTATCGAGAGTAAGGGTGAGGCTCTAGCAGTGAGCCTCGACATCTCTAAAGCCTTTGACCGGGTCTGGCACCGTGGTCTTCTTACGAAATTGCCCTCATATGGACTACCCGAGAGATTATGCGGATGGGTGTCCAGCTTCTTGGCCGGTAGAAGCATCAGGGCCGTCGTTGACGGCAGCTGTTCAGACTGCATGGCCATAAATGCTGGAGTACCGCAAGGCTCAGTGTTGTCACCTACTCTGTTTCTGCTGCATATCAATGACATGTTGTCTATTGACGGCATTCATTGTTATGCGGACGACAGTACGGGGGACACTTGTTACACAGGCCGGCCCGGTATCTCTCGGGACACAGTGGAGGAAAATCGTGAACAGCTTGTGTCTGAAATCGAGGCTACTCTTACTAGAGTGACCGATTGGGGTGGACAAAATCTTGTCCAGTTCAACCCTTCCAAGACACAAGCTTGTTTTTTCACCGCTAAGCAAACCCCAATTACTGTAGCGCCGCAATTTCAGGGCATATCTCTTTCCATCTCCAAAAGTATAGGGATCCTTGGCGTTGACATCTCCAGTGACGTTCAGTTCCGTAGTCATTTGGAGGACAAGGCTGAGCTGGCGTCCAAGAAGCTAGGTGTGCTCAACAGGGCGCGGCGGTACTTCACTGCGGCGCAAACACTACTTCTCTATAAGTCGCAAGTGCGGCCGCATATGGAGTACTGCTGTCACCTCTGGGCGGGAGCACCTGAATATCAGCTTCGTCCATTTGACTCGGTGCAAAGACGAGCTGTAAGAGTTGTCAACGATCCTGTACTTACAGCGGGTGTGGAACCTCTTCGCGACAGGAGAGACTTTGCCTACTTATGCGTGTTCTACCGCCTGTACAATGGTATGTGCTCTGAGGAATTGTTTGATATGATGCCCACGGCTACGTTCTATCATCGCACCGCTCGCCACAGACAGGGAGTTCATCCTCACACTCTGCGTCCGGTGCGTTCCAGCACGGTTAGATCCGATAGGTGTTTTCTTCCGCGCACGCTTAGGTTGTGGAATGACCTCCCTGCCTCGGTTTTCCCAAACGCCTACAGTATGGGGTTCTTTAAAAGGGGTCTTAGAAGGTTTTGGCAGGGTCGGCAGCGCGAGTGTGGCACCTCTGGTGTTGCAAACGTTCATAGGCTGCGGTGACCACCGGTCCTTCTGCTGGGCCGTATGCTTGTCTGCCACCTTAGTGGTATAAAAAAAAAAAAAAAAAAAAAGATTCCGAAATCTCGCGACATGCCTTCTTTCTAAGCCTATGCCCAGAAGAGGCATTCCATTCTAGTATTGTATTCTCTTTAAGGCATTCTTCTGGGCATGAGCGAGAGAATCTTCGCAAGAACAGATACAGAACGATTGAAAATAGTTATTCTTTTTTTGCCGAACCCTTTAAAAGTTATACTAATAAAATAGCTCCCCAGTTATAAACTTTATTTCTTACACTCATATCCCCCACAAAGGTTGCCTGGAAGAAATCACACTTAGCGATAAGGCCGCCCATTGAACATTTTAAACCTTGTAGGTATTCCCTATTCATGTAAACGTTAATTAGTGTACAATAAAGCATATTCTATTCTATTCTAAAACTTATATTCCGCATCCAGGGCTAAAGAACTATGAGAGTGGCCCCAAATTCACAAAATGTCACCATGGCTTACTCTCCATCATAATAGGCTTGTGTCCTAAATTTCAAAAATCGTTTATTTTTGTAGCTTTATATCTACATGATCACAAAAATGTAATATTTTGATTTAAAACAATCATTTACATAGTTTATTTTGTGATTTAAAAAATGAATTTCAATTTGTATCGAAAACGCTCATGGCGCCTTGTGTGACGTCACTTGATGCCAAACAAAAGTAGTAGTGGTTTTATTTATCCATTTTCGGATAGGCAAAGGCAATTTGAGCCATACAGCCAAGTCTTGTATATTTGCTTTATTTGTTTTAAAAAGTCACAGTCCTCGTCCTCTAAGTCCAGTCAAAGTCAAGTACATCATCCCTAAGTCAATGTCAGTCTTCCTTCAGAAAAGCGGTGGATAAAGGGGATTGACCACCTTTCAATGGACCGCCGTTTCATAACAAATAATGTAGTATGACAGCGAAAATCGGATATTAAATTGGAAGGATATCCTACTTTCAAAGGAAATAAAAAATATTCTCTTATTTTGTAGGGTTTTCTCTCATTCTTCGTTTTGCTGCTCAAATTAGAGGTTAGTTTTGAAGCAAATGTTCATCAATCCGAACAAATCAATTTGTCCAAAAATGCTAATCGTTACATTTAATTCAAAAAAGATAGAAGTATTTGTTCCAAAACACTTATAAATAACCCTGAAAATGTCTATACTTACCACATTGAAACTTATTCAGATAACGTAGTAAATAAACAAATTGGATCTCGATAGTTCCATAATTACTTACCATTTAAATTATCAATCCAGATCATAATCACTTCATAAGGAACCATACAATTATTTTATACAAACATTTCACACCAATTTACCTTTAGAACATAAAATAATAATATCGAGTTATCTGGAGTTTGTCGAAAAATTAAAAAGTAACGTTTCACTGCATTATATCACTTTCCAACACTTGTGCACGTTGTCGACCTTTTTGATTTAAAAATCCTTTAGTTTAGTTAGATTTAGAATTTTTTGATACTAAATCTATGATCTCAACAACATTGATGCATGAACTAATCTATTTGAAACTGATAAGTGCATTTGAGTACCCCACACATTGATATTTGCAATTGGCGGCCATCTTCGTCACGTCAGTACCATTCATTTGGTCAGTCTGCGACGCGTAAAAACGATAACACTACGAATTATATCTAAGTTTAAACGCCACAAAATATATTGATCAAATGAATTAAAAGATTGTTAAAATAATATTAAATGATTTGTCAATCTACTTAGATAGCCATACACTTTCTATTAAGGTTTTTCAAAAAGAAACGATCTGTGGGCTTTCTCCTTTCTGAATGTTTCTTTGGATTTTTTGTCACTGCAAAGTTGCGATTCACTGCGTTTTATCACTTCCCAACACTAGTGCACGTTGTCAAACGATCATGTTTAAGAATCCACCATTGATACACACAAAACACTCGAAATTACACTATTTTTGCAAATTTACAAAACGACGCGATACGATTCCTTCCAGTGGCCGCCAAAGAATCTCGCCAAACAAATCAAAAAGAAAATGTGTATTTTTTTATGAGCCCTTTCAATGATTTGTTTTGAGATTAAAAGTTATACTACAAAAAAGAAACGTTTAGGGGTTTTAATCGATATTTAGAGAAATCTGGGGAATTTGAAGTTGGTTTTTAGAGGAACATTCGGTAGGAGTTGGCATCACTTTGGCATATGGTCTAAGTAACCAAAGCCAATATAAATTAATTGAAAAAAAAATTGCCATTGACATCACTGTTTGACAGGTGTTTGACAGTGATAAGTTAGCGTTCGTCTGCTTTCCCTCTGTCTACGGTATTTTATGACACAAGATAACACGACTTGTGACACAAGATGTCAAGACTCGAGACTGCCAGAGTGTGTCAAACGTCAAAAAGCAAACTGTGACGTCACACCATCTGATAGAGGTGTTTGATGTCACGTGACTGATTGCCTATTTTTTCCAATCTTATTTTCTAGAAATAATAGTTATCCTTAATTTGTGCACCAATTTATATTACTTTTTGTTATTTGTATATCGGACATAGTAGTTAGAAACACACATCAATCAGATTTATTCTAAGTGGACACAAGCCTATGGCGACCTACATTTAAAAAGGTGTAATGTGGCGTCATTATATCATAACGACTTATCGCGCCAACCACTGACCCTTTGACCGTTGAAATACATATATAGGACCTTCACGTAAGGTCGTCCAGAATACCTACCCTTGAACTGAACAAGTTAAATTACAACACTTTACTTCATTTTAATGGTCTCTCACGGTTAAAACCGCATTGTTGTGTATGTGACCTAGTCGAGACCAAGTAAAGAAAAGCAAAAATAAACGGTGTAATTTTTGTTTTTTAATGTAGAACAATACCTACGTAGGTTTATGCTTCGACCAGTGGTTTTATAGGTATTTCTATTTAGTTAACTGCTCTTGGAAATTGGGTTTGATGAATTGTAAGAATTGTCAGAAACTCAACCTAACACATCCTTTTCTTTTAAAAAATAACATGCCATAAAAAGGGATGTTATTTTGATCTAAGTGTTTTGGGCTGGCAGAGGCGGCGTAAGGCGTGGGCGACGTGGGCCACCGCCCACGGCCTCGCGGTACAAGGGGCCTCGCGCCTCAAAAATTTTTATGCATTGCTTCAAAGCGAGAACAAAATAAAAAAAGATATAAAATAATTTTGCTGTGAAAATTATGTATTAATTCATACAAATCACACGACATAGGAATCTTGAAAAACTTTTTACTGATTTTACAAAAAGTAAGGATGCCAATGTGTTTATCTTAATAATTATGGTCGAAATCATAGAGACACAATTTTGATTAGATTCCATTTTAAAAAATATTCAACAAAAACTGATTTCAATGTAGGTATGGAAAAGTACATTAAAAAAGGGATAGCTTTCGATTTTCTCGTGTTTTCTTATTTTAACGCTTAGAGTGACTTTTAATGGGTTGTTAGCAAAATATCTGCCAAACATTTTAGGTATCCCTAGGCACCGCTCTGGAAGCTATATGACCAAATATCATTTTTCTTATTTTCTTCAAGAAAATTATGTCTAATTCCTTTTTTTTACAGTTATAATTGTTAATAAACTACATTTAAGCTTAGTACTGTCCTACCCACATCAAAAATAATATGACTAGCATACGGGATCGGGAGTTTTTGAGAGATAATTATAAGCAGACGACTATAATTTTTGCCTACTTTTTTAGCAACATTTTTGTATTGTTTAGTAATTTTTCATTAAGATTTGAAGAAAATAATGTATTAATCAAATAAATCAATAACACGTTTTATAAAACATATAATTGGGTGTAACAAAATTGACTCTCTAAATTTCATGAGATGACTTGGCATCAAAAACCAAGTACAAATATTTAATAAAAAAGGGGGGTTATTTATTTTATTTAAAAAAAAAAAATTTTGTCGCACATTAAGAATTCCTTTTTTACCGCGGCAATTCGAGGTAACATGGTCGCCGTGGTAAAACAAACATGGAGCACCCGTCTGGCTGTCTTTGTCGCTTTCTACTGCCGCTCAGTAGCCATAGAAAGGGTGATAATGAAAATTTATAGGACCTTTAAAACGGATTTACGATTAAAGTATTCATGTGATTTTTTTTCTTCATTTTTGTCCTAATGTTTCTTGACTGATGCCACGTCACGTGACGAAATTTGAACAGGTAGTTTTGTTACACTTTGTATATCATAGTTATATATAAATACAAAAACTTATAAAAACAAATTTTTATTTATATACATTAACTAACAATCTGCACATAAATATAAAGAAAACCAAATTTATACAGTTTCAGACTTATAATAGCAGGCGTCCGAAACTTCGGGTGGAGCATAATGGCGAGACTTTAGAAGAGGTTCCAAACACTAATTTTTTGGGTATAAATATAGACAAAAATTGTAACTGGAAGGACCATATTGAGACACTATGTAATAGAGTGGATAGATTTGTTTTTGTTCTCTTTAGAGTAACACGTGTTGCTGGCTTTGAGGCAGCATTGTGTGCGTATCATGATTCATGGGTATATCTCATCGATTTTACGGTACGGCTTAATAATATGGGGTAACTCGGTAAATCTTGTTGCAGCATTCCGTGCTCAGAAAATATGTATACGGGCTATCTGTAAAGCACAGTCAATCGACAGCTGCGCTCCATTATTCAAACAATTAAAAGTTCTGCCCCTACCGGCTCTATATATACACTCGAGAGCAATGAATCCGGGTCACTTAAAGAATGTTAAAAATCTCGGAAACTAAAAATGATAGGTTAATGCAATAAATTGTATTTAATAGACAATGTAATACTCCTTAAATGAAAGTAAAAAAAATATGAGTCACCATACATTTTATTAACACAAAATTACATAAAGAAAAAACTGCCGATCTCTCCTTAAAACAAAAATAGGAAACATGAAATTTTTGAACTTTATTACGATTTTCTTGAATTTTAATACTTCGTATTGCCTCCTCGTGCTTCCATTACTGCGTTTACGCGGTTTGGCATGCTGTACACCAAGTTCCTTATACGATTTTGGGGAATATTCTCCCATTCCTCTGTGAGAGCAATTTTGAGCTCACGAAGCGTGATTGGGGGAGGGTTTCGTTGTTTTACGCATCTGCCTAGCTCGTCCCAAGCATGCTCGATCGGGTTGATATCCGGGCTGCGCGCTGGCCACTCCATACGAGTAATGTTCATCTCTTGAAGGTAGTCATTCACAATCCTACCTGTATGAGGTCGGGCATTGTCATGCATAAATATAGCATCCTCACCTAAATTGACCATAAATGGACCAACGTGATCATTGAGGATTTCTTCCACATATCTTACGCTAGTTAAAGAGCCGTTTTCTATGATCACCAGCTCTGTGCGACTTTCAGAAGAAATTCCGGCCCACACAAGTACAGACCCACCACCGTAGGCTACTTTTTCTTCGATGCATGCTTGCTTGAATCTTTCCCCTGGTCTTCGATACACTCTGTGTCTTCCATCGTGCTTGTAGAGCATAAATTTTGATTCGTCGGAGAACATAACTTTTGACCAATCTTCAATACTCCAATTTACGTGGCTCTGGGCATACCTTAGTCTCGAAATACGATGCCCACGCTCCAGTTTAGGGCCGTTTGCAGGTCTAAGGGGTTTTAAGTTAGATTCAGCAAGCCGACGTCTTACTGTCCATGCACTTGGGTTACTTCCTCCGAGGCGTCGAAACTGATTGGTGAGTTCAGTTCCTGTGAGAAAGCGATTTCGAAGCATGGTGTTCACCAAGTATCGGTCTTCTCGTGCTGTGGTACACCTGGTTCTGCCCGTTCCTGGTCTGCGTAGGTTAGAACCAGTTTCTTCGTAACGTCGGAGAACTCTTTGTACTGTTGACAGCGACACACCGACAGTCCTGGCTGTATCGCGGTGACTCCGGCCGGTTTCCAGCATTGTAAGTATTCTGGTGCATTCTTCAGGCGTAAGCGACATAATTTCAGCTTGATTAATGAATATAGAGCACTATCAACATGGTTTATGTACCCACATAAATGACAGATTACAAACAAAAGCAACACTAAATGCTGTAATTTCGTAGTTCCATCTTCGAAAGTGGCCCTTTTTCAAATTTGATTTTTTTATGATATAACTTTACAATAACTAAGAAGTTTTAATACCTTCATTTAAGGAGTATTACATTGTCTATTAAATACAATTTATTGCATTAACCTAGCATTTTTAGTTTCCGAGATTTTTAGGATTCTTTAAGTGACCCGGATTCATTGCTCTCGAGTGTATATGAAAGTTGTATCTTTGTCCGCAGTCATACGAATTTATTTCAGCGGCATAATGATGTTGTAGCTAGACCAAGTAGTAGAAGAATCCACAAACTACACATACCGAAGCAAAATCTGAAAATTTTCTCAAACAATGTATATTGTATGGTTGTGCGTATATACAACAAACTGCCTAATAAATTTAAAACTCTGACATATAAGTCATTCAAATATAAATTATTTCAATTCCTTCTAGAAAAATGTTATTATTCTGTAAATGACTACTTAAATGAACAATTTGACGCAAATATTGACATCTAATTCATATAATGTACCATATCTTGACTTTTATAACTATATAATGTAAGCAGTAGGCATAGCTAATCTGTCTTTTTTTTTGTCCTATCACTATATTGTATTAATGTGATGTTTTATTTTGTTAAGCGCAATGTTTGTACGCCGAAAACGGCAGAATATTATGGAAATTGAAACTTTGTAACAACTTTTTTGTACAATATTCTGACAAATAAACGAATATCTATCTATCTATCTATCTAAAAGTGGTAATAAAAAAATTTAAATAAAAAATAGAACCGACATCATACAAATCCTTAAAAATAAAATTTACTTAGCACAAAGTAATATGTATTTTGATTTATCAGATTTTATTCAATATAATATTCACAAATCAATCAAGTCGAAACACAAGGTAACTGCTGTAAACCGTTAAGGAATTCCCTCGACTGTTTTTCGGTTCCATCACCAGATCGACTCCAGACCTTCATTAAATTGTAGTACATTAAAGTACTTAATCAAAAAGTTAAAAAACGCACTAGTTGTCCCTACAATTTTCGGTGGTTGCCCTCGATTTCTCCTGGATCCCAGCATCAGATCCTGATACCCTGGATATGGGACCACCTCAGAAGTAGCCTCATTCAAACAAAAAAAAATTCAAAATCCATCCATAATTGGCGCCGCTATCGCGTAACATAGAATCTCCTCCTTTTTTGAAGTCGATTTAAAATAATAGCTTAAAATAAATAAAAATATAGAACAGAAACGATTCAATTAACATGTACATATGTACAGTAGGTACATCAAATAATCAAACAAAATTAGAATTACGTAAACTTAAAAAAAAATTAGCTTAAAATACATAACAAAGACAATTAAATTAAATATACATTCAATAATCAAACAAAATTAGAAATAATGTAGACAAGAAATTAGCGTTAAAATAAGAAAACACTAGAAAATCGCATGCTATCCCTTTTTTAATGTACTTTTCCATACATTGAAATCAGTTTTTGTCGAATATTTTTTAAAATTGCAGTCTAATCAAAATTGTGTTTCTATTTTTCGACTATTTCAGATAAACACATTGGCATCATTAGTTTTTGTAAAAACAGTAAAAAGTTTTTCAAGATTCTTATGTCCGCCGATTTGTATGAATCTATCCACTGTACGCCGCCGACCAGTGCGGGGAATCCCTTGTTTTATTCTTTCCGGACTGTTGGTACCACGGCTAAGTTCCACTAAGGGGTCCAACAGGATTTACAAATACTCCTGGACCCATTTAGGTAGTGGAACCAACATATATGTTTTATCCTGGATTTTTTGGGACGAGTGACCCCACTAACCACATTTGACGTAAACCTCTGTGGTTTAAATTGTTTTTCCTTAAGGCGATTAGGTTCATCATCACGCCTTTATCCCCGAAGGGGTATGCAGAGGCATATTATATACCCACATTTCACCTTTTTATAATTTGTTCCACGTAATACGTTGTGAGCCGCATTGCCGTGTTTTAAATGGACAGGCGCAGGTTGTTACTGCCTGCTGTTGAAATAAAGCCTTCAACTTGGCTTAACGACTGCCATTTTACTGGCAACCGGGACCAACGGCTTAACGTGCCTTCCGAAGCACGGAAACGCTCAAATAAGTGTCACAAAGTGATCACATGGATGGTCACCCATCCATGGACCGGCCATAGTGAAAGTTGCTTACTGCAGTGATCGTTTATAGAACACTGAGTCCGCGGGGCCACGAGCGCTTCTTCCTTAAGGCGATACTATTATTATTGGCGCCAGAGAACAGGGCCTCGCGAAATCTGTTTTGCCCACACCAAATTTAGGTCTTGCCCCGCCACTGTGGCTGGGCAGGCTGAGGCCTCAAAATGTCACATTTTTTGGACCTCAGCCACCCCCGCTCAAAGAACGTTTGAACATAATTATTATGTTAGACTTGTTGGTATAACCAACGGGCAACATAAAGCAGGTAGAACGCCCCACGGACGGCTAGATACCACGACCTAGAAAAGGTCGTGGGGAGAGACTGGATGCGGAATGCACAAAGTTGCTTCTTGTTGCAAAAGTTGGAAGAGGCCTACGTCCAGTAAATTGTCATAAAACTGATTTACACTACATTTAAGTAGGTATAGGTTACATTTTACGCACGGGTTTAGAATAGGTACGTCAATTGACTAAAAACAGGGAGAAGTTATTTATAATTATAGAGTGAATTTGTGGCCTCTCGAAAACAACATGGTAAGGTAACACTGGTATATTGCATGGTAGAGTACATTGGGAGATTGAGTCTATCGTGTATCGTGATGTAATCGGAATGGAGCTTAAAATAAATGCTTTATCCGTAAGAATTCAGATTTGTTTTCATAAGGGAAATAGCTGTATCTGCAGGTAAAACTTAAAACAATTTACAAAATAAACTGAATTGTTTATCGGGCAGCTATCGTATATAACCAGAACTTTTTGTCTGTGCATCTGTCTAAAGTAGTCGTAAAAATTGACTGAGTATTTGGCTAGTGCGAAACACTTAGCTTTTTAATTTCTCTTCGTTATAGGTACAGTTTCCTAGCCGACAGGACACTGTCAGTAAAATGATATCAATATTACGAAAAATATACCGAGAAAAAAGGGGAAAAAGGGGGAATGCTGCTAGTCTTTTGGGCACAATGCCACGGGGGCCTTATTTAGGTTTAGTTTAGATAGGTAGTAATAATGTAAATATAGATATGTAATAATTATGTTTCTCTGTAATTTTTAACAATAAATGTTTTATATTATATTACGAAAAGTATCTCAATTCTGGCTTGCCCAACTTAATTGGCCAGTCAGAGTCGTCCCAATTAAGCCAGAGCAACATGCTTAATGATAGAAGTCTCATTTTTACGGAAAAAAATGCGAGTAATCTCGCTCTTTACATTCAGCCGCTGCCCTGCTGTCCTGTGTGGCTGTGTCGCTAATGTCGCTATACAGGCTTAAGGCGAAGTGCAATTGTGTCTCCAGTGATTCGGAGGGGGTGAAGCAGACGCAAGATGTTCGGGACGCTCCGTGCGTCGGAAACGTTTTCGCGCGTTAACCCGTTCACTACGCAATTGAAATCATTGACAGAAGTACAAGTTTACATAACTATTTTTTTCGCCCTGTTTAGATAAACCTCTTAGATTTTCTACTCGTGAGCAACTACGTAATTGATTTTGATGCAATTTTTATCACTGACATGTAACGAAATTCATTTTCATAATAATAGTCCAGTCAAAATGGACATTCCAGTTTGCATTAATTCCCAACAAGCTGGTTTTTTGTGCAGGCCTTGAATATGTCATTACAAATGATATGTCAAAAGTATAAGAATAGAACATAATATATTTGAGAAGTACTTCAATTTATTTTTTTACCTGTGACGTTTTTTGCCAGGTTGAATGAAAAAGTAAGAATCTGCTGACCCTCTCCTTCATAGTTTTTATTTTTTGGTACTTTACTGTACTATTTACTGTACTGTGTAATGGTACGGTACTGTACAAAAAAGACTGAAAAATATACCTATATGGGAGCCCTACTTATTTTTTTTTCTGTTTTTAGTATTCGTAAATTTCAAATGCCTAGCAATTGCCGTGGTGCATGAGATGACAGACAGACGGACGGTGAAGTCTCAGTAATAGGGTCGAGTTATTACAGATTATTTATACTGTTGGTTGATGGCACTTGGTGGAACCTGCAGCGCATATTGAATACCCACCACTTGTACTGTTCCACAGCATTTATTTATTCTACACCTGACCGCTTTCGCCTCTTCGCATTTTTAAAAGGCAAAACTAACTTGATGTCATTAAGTTACTCTCTCCTCGTCTCATTTTATCCTTTTGATACGGAACTGTAAAAAACCGGTTAAGTGCGAGTTGGACTCGCCCATGAAGGGTTTCGTAGCAGCAAGTAACATAATATAAAAGTTCTATAGTTCGTTGTAACTTTAATTGATGTTTTAACACGTTCGCAGTGGTAGTGATTTTTCTAAGCGAAAATTGCGGCTTATGACGTATTTAAAAAAAACTACCAGCTCTATCTCGTTCAAACCAATTTTCGTTGGTAGCTTTTATGGCAATGTATATCATATATTTTTTTTAGATTTATCATTTTCTTAGTTTAGAAGTTAGAGGGGGGGGGGAGCACTTATTTTTCTACTTTGGAAGTGTCTCTTGCGCAAACTATTCACTTTAGAAAAAAATGATGTTACAAACCTCAATAGCATTTTTGAAGACCTATCTATAGATACCCCACACGTATGGGTTTGATGAAAAAAAATTGAGTTTCAGTTCTGAGTATGGGGACCCCCAGAATTTACTACTTTTTTTCCAGTTTTATATAAGAATCATAATGCGGTTCGCAGAATACATCTAGTTACCAAGTTTTTATAGCATAAGCCTTATAGTTTCGGATAAAAATGGCTGTGACAAACGGACTGACAGACAGACAGACAGACAGACATGACGAATCTATAAGGGTTCCGTTTTTGCCATTTGGCTACGAAGCCCTAAAAACGGCCAAGTTGAAGTTGGACTGGCACACAGATGAGGATTTCGTAACAAAAAAAACGCCAAAAGATTACGTTGTATGGGAGTAACCTTATTTATTCTTTATCTAGTACTAGCGGACGTCACGCGGTTCCACCCGCGTAGTTCCCGTTCCCGTGGGAAATACGGGAATAAAAGCATATGTGGTGAACATATGCTTTTATTCCCGTATTTATTATGCTTGCAAAGAGTGTAGCTTTCCAACAGTGAAAGAATTTTTCAAATCGGTCCAGTAGTTCCGGAGCCTATTCGTTACAAACGAACAAACAAACAAAAAAACAAATCTTTCCTCTTTATAATATTAGTATAGACTAGCGGACGTCACGCGGTTTCATCCGAGTAGTTCCCGTTCCCGTGAGAATACGGGAATAAAATATAGCCTATGTTCACCGCAAAGAGTGTAGCTTCCCAACAGTGAAAGAATTTTTCAAATCGGTCCAGTAGTTTCGGAGCCTATTCGTTACAAACAAACAAACAAAAAAACAAATCTTTCCTCTTTATAATATTAGTATAGATTTAGATTATTATAGTTGTTACAGTGGTAGCAGAAACACATCTTTGAAATGTATAACTGCCTAGTTCATGAGATACAGATGGACAAACGGACTTCGAAGTCTCAGTAATAGGGTCCCGTTTGGGTACGAAACCGAAGAATATACAAAAACGAATATTCCTATGCATATATGCAAGGGTGTAAAGGAATAAATTTCGATACTAGTTATTTAGACTAGACAAGGCTTTAGTCCTGTCTAAACTATTACCATTACCCAAATTAAAAATTCTACGTTTAATTTCGCATAACTCTTGCCTGCAGCTTCAGCTGTGTAGAATTCTGTTCACGTTCCCACCTACCATTGGATCATATCCAGGAATAAAATGGCCTTTATGCCATTTTCTAAATTATATATAATATATCCAGGAATATATTGCAGTCTGGAAAAACATAAAATAATTATAATAGGCCACCAATTACAGTCAGATCTGCTCAACCGTTGGAACTTGATTTTGTCACAAATATCTTCACAGACTTCAATTATATCATAATTAAATAATTCGTAAATTATATTAAATCATCAGGCACTTCTGAATATTTTGCTTTTCCGTGCTTCTGAGCCGTTGGTCCCGGTTTTCAGTAACATATATATTCACAAAATCATCGTCTAGCGCTTAACATATACCACTATCCATTGAACATTGTATTACTGTTTTACATTATAGCTTAAAAACAAAGTTAGAGTTGTATTGACTGTATCGGGTTGTATGCTTTCAAATTCAATACCTATCTACATCAACTACGACGTACTAGTAGTAAAGTAAGACAACCAGAATATCAACAATACGCAATACGTGCATTGAAAACTGTAATTTTGGATACGAGAATACCAATTTTTTGAGTTTCAATTTATTATAGACTCAATTAAGGTTTATACCTACTGTTATATTGAAAATTTAGGAGAACTGGTCCACTGATTCATCAGTCATTAGTATTATACTCGTAATAACATTCATTTTACTTAAATATTAATATAAATAATGTACATATTATAAGCTCGGTCAGGGCGTCACATACATGAGCGCATTTTATAGGTGAATCTTCTGTGGACTTATCTATTATGTGGCATCAGGCGGACTTTGTATTGGAAAGTATGAAAACGTTACTATAACTTATATAATACACCAAAGAAATTTACCCAAACAGATGCGATATTTTTACACTCTTAAGCTTAAGCCTTGAATACTTCCTTTTTTGTTTTTTTTATTACCCATTTTCGTTACTACGGCAGCGAATTACGTCAGCGGGCGCGACAAAGTTGTATACGGGTGTCCTCAACGAAGCCTGTCGGCTGACTGAGCAGGCGCTGTGAGGTGGCTGATAGCGGCAAAATGCACTCCCGCTCAACAAAACGTTTTTTATATTCAAACAATATGTTTTTAGTAAATAAATAACGGCATAGGACCTCGAGGTAACTTATTAGGGACATGGAAATAAAAAAATTAGTGTGATACATTATATAACTACTGAATAAAATTGATTATAGTCAAGGCGGTTACAGGTAAATTTACAGATTCGAGGCAACTTTGGGATAAATTTCTATCGAGCCGAATTTACTCAATCGTGTTTTGGAGAGCTGACAACCCTAGTCAATATACTTAATAATAATTATCCATTTAAAAAATTGTGATATCCTTGGTAAACACCATCGCAAAATTGGTTCGAAATATGTCAAAATATGTATTTTGAGTCCCACTTCACCTTATCATTAAATGCGATTTTATAGGAATCCGTTTTTTCAGTGTTACTTACACATCATGTTTAACAAAATTGGTAAAGCGATACACAGTTTTCAGTGTTTTCTTTATAAATATCTTGTCCGTGCCTGTTCGGTGTCTTTCGCGATGGACATCTGAAGTAATTTTTCTAATTATAAATAAATACTTAAATAAATATTCACAGCCATCTCACCCAACGCTATCTGATCCCAAAGTAAGCTAGGAATAACCTGCTTGTGTTATGGGTATCAGACCACGGATATTAATACTTATATACTTTTTAAATACATACATATTACCTATACATAGAAACACCCAGACTCTTGAGACAACCATTTACGGGTCACACAAATATTTGTCTCCGGTGGTAATCGAACCCACGACCTCCAGCGCCGCAGGCGGTATCAATATCACTACAGGGCTCAACTTTAGATTGTCTGACGTGGAGTTTGGGGTTCATATTTTTTATACACAAAGCTAATATTATTAGAAGCCTCCACACGAAGTTTTAACTTGCGGAAATTAATGGTTAACGAGAAAAAAAATAATGAAAATCATTAAAATTCACCAATAATTTGTCACTTTTCACCACAGAATACATACACTCTCATTGCTTTTGACATTCGGCTCGTCACTATACGTTTCGTTTTCCGTAAGGTTAAAGCACAACAATGTTTTACTTCATTTAATAATTAAATAAATAATTATATTTAGTAACAAAGTAAAATTTTATGCATATTTTATAATATTACGTATATTTTGCTGATATAAATGAATGCTATTAGGTACTTAAATGTATTCTGACAATAATTTACCGACTATTGCCGCTATGTAAAACTAAACGTAAAAATTCGTCGAAACGCTGTCACTGTTACTTTCTGACAGTTATATTTTTTTTTTGTAATATATATTTTACGGCCTTTGGCTTCAGCCTTTTAGCCAAACTATTGTTGATTATCTTATTATGGTTAGGTTAGGTTGGAACTGTGACCATTGACGCGCGAAGGCGAGCGAGCGAAGCGAGCGTGCCGCGGCAGCGGCCGCCGAGCGCTTTATAATATTATTTTAACAATTTCGACCTTTATATTGATGTCAACACAAGACAATGCGAAAGTTAGGTTAGGATATTAAAAAAATCATAACTCAAAAAGGGGGGGCTTCCGCAACTTTTCCTTCAGGGGGGGTTCTACAACCCCCCCTCCCCCCTTTCCACCCCCTCCCGCCCCTTAAATCGTGGGACGACAATCCGAAGTCCTCTCCCAAATACAAAATGCAAAATACTTTTCAGATTTACTATTTCAAATGCAAAATACTAAATAGTTTTGCGTTTTGTATTTCAAATGCTAAATGCAAAATAGGTATTTTCAAAATACTTTTTTAAAATAAAATACTTTATTACCAAATGCTGTAGTGAAGTGAATCATATACTAAAATTACAAAAGTGATGAATAGTGGCTTATAAATTAAAAAACCTTTTAAATCTACCTGATCAGCTGGTGAGTGAATGACTATTCATTTTTGTGAACAACCCACGCAAAACGCACGGTTAACTAGTGATCATAAGAGCGTTTACTGCGTGCGCGCTGCTGTGTGTGTCGGTCAGTGACGCGGATGGTACTATCACAGCGAGACATCGGTGACTAGTTAACCGCAGACAGCGCTATCTTTTCTGCCTATGATTTGCTTCTGAGAGGAATTAATATTGACCAAAGAGATTTTATTAAGAAAATCTAAACACCTGGAATAATTTTTATTTCTTTAAACTTTATTATCGAACATCGCTTAGTCCAAGATGAAATGCAATGGATGTCTGAAAAATACAAAAGACACTTGTATTAAATGTGCTGTGGATACCTGTGCAAAAAGCTTCTGCTCACAATGCATTAAAATATCGACGCTGCCAAGCGACAAGATAAAATTATGGAAATGTCCGGACTGCTGTGCCGCGCTAAAAAAAGGAGGAGACAATAGTTCAACGCCGATACGTTGTACAGAATCGAATGTTACTACAAGGAAGAAGGCAGACATGCAGACTGAAGCTTATGTAAACTCTGAAGTAAAAGAATTGATAGAGGAAGTGCGTCATTTAACACAGGAAATTTCTTCTCTTAAAAAACAACTTGAAGACGCCACGGACTCGTTGGTTAATTGTCAGACAAAACTTACCGAACTGGTGTCAGCAGTAGACTCGAACAGCAATAGAATAAACTGCCTAGAAAATCGTGATAAAGACCTAAAGCTGCTCGAAGCTACAGTAGTGGAACTGAAGCAGGAATTAAATGGGCAAGCTCAATTACACCTTCGCAATGAACTGGAATTGGCTGGTGTCCCCGAGCAGACCAATGAAAATCTATACCATATTGCACTGTTAGCAGCTCGCAAGGTTGGTGTCGAACTAAACGACTCGGATATCGACTGGGTTGCCCGAGTTGGCCCACGCGTCAAGTCTGCGCTAAACGCTGAACAAAATACCAAATTTTCAAGACCAGTAGTGATACGTCTGTTACGTCGTACCAAACGAGACCAGATATTGAAGGCTGCAAAATCAAGAAAGAATATAACAACAGCAGAACTGGACATCCCTGGTACGCCGCAGAGATTATACTATAATGAACGCTTAACAAAAGAAAATCGACTGCTTTTTCGAGCGGCAAGAACCAAATCCAAAGAAATGGACTACACCTTTTGCTGGTGTAGGTACACAGGGTAATATATATGTCAAGCAACGTGAAGGTAAGCCAGCCCTGCCAATTCGAACATATGAAGATCTTCTTCGGGTTTTTAATACTACTGCTGGAAATTAAATCGCGATATATTGTACATGGTTTTCCCACTAACAATGAATTTCCACTTTATATTTTAAGTAATTGTGTTGTCACTATCATTAGTATTTTAAGTAACAATCTTATACATTTATGCTTGTTAAGAAAACACAAACAAACACATTCTTATTTATTTAAACCAACATACACAACTTATAAAAAATACGTTATATTATCAAACTATTGCAATAAGAATAACCTAGAAATTTATACATCAATAGCATTATTATATTATACTTATACACAAAGTACGAGTGTGATTATCTCTAAAATAGCGAGCAATCTACTAAAACAAATACCTTATATACTATCATACATTTTATACACTGTAAAGTTCAAAACTAGAACTGTAGAAATATTTATTCAGTTAACCAAATACTCACTTATCAAATATGACATTTACACAATAATAACTTTGCTGGAAGGCAGCGGCACTGAGTGCTTGACTAGGTTTTTCGCGTCTATATTGTATGGCACTAGAAATTACTATATTTACATTGTATTATGTCACACATGTTTGGAATTTTCTGTATTACCTATACAGTGATTGATGACACTAACACTGGAGAGTTGGACTCTTTACGAATAACTTGTCATACAATAGAAGCGCCTGAGCATTGTCGTGCCGCAGTCTCGTCAAATTACAATTTTAATGTGTTAACATTTAATATTAGGAGCATTAATCAAAATTATGATAATTTTCTTGTAACTCTCAAAAGATGTAATATTACCTTCGATGTAATAATTTTGACTGAATGTTGGCTAGATGACACATCAATTATACCCCAAATGCTATCATACACAATGTATAACACTAAAATAGTTATAAACCAAAATACTGGTGTTGTAGTTTATGTTCACGATAAGTGGAGTGCGCGCGTTTCCGAGCCCAATATTAGTGATGCAAACCTACTGCAGCTGGGTCTTAACAACGGTATTACAATTTATGCCATTTATCGACCACCATCTGGTTGTAAAAAGAACTTCCTCCGATCCCTTCACTGTCTTCTCGATTCAACATCACATGAAAAAAATGTGCAAATTCTAACAGGCGACATAAATATAAATTTGCTGTCAACGGAATGTGATTCGGACCTTGTAGAATATTTATGCCTGACTGCAGAACATGGATTGTTTCCCGCAATCACACACCCAACAAGAGGGGCAGCTTGTCATGACCACATTTTTATTAGTAAAATCAAAAGTGTGGTTGGTGTGGTCTGCCGAACTGACCTAACAGATCATGATATCGCCATACTGGGTCTTGCCGTTAAACAAAACACTGGGAAATGTTTGGATCGGGTTGTTTCGAGACGAGACGCTGAGGCTATCCGACATGAGCTCCTAAATGCTGACTGGTTGCTGCGGTTGCGTGGTGGGGATGTGAACGAAAGCGTAGGCAATTTCTGTAACCACATCACCAAAGTAGTCGACAAGTATACTAACAGGGTGCGGGTCAGTCATTCAAAATTTAACATCAAACCCTGGATCACACCCGGGCTTATTCGTTGTATGACACACAGAGACCGATTACACCTAAAATACAGAAAAGCTCCAAACGACCCCCTCACACGCATAATATACACCCGGTACAGGAATTTTTGCAACAGCCTCTTGCGCAGGTTAAAAACTGATTATAACAGCAGACTGCTTGCGAGTACTGTAAAGGACCCTAAGCAAATGTGGCGGAGTATAAAAAATGTCTGTAACCTTACAGATACTAATAAAGAACCCAGGGAGTTACTAACTATAAACAACAGTTTATGCCCGATTCAATCTTTAAATGTCTGCAATACTCACTTTTCAACAGTGGGGCAGGACCTGGCTAACGAGATCCTAATTAGTCTTCAGCTAAGTCAAGAAGCACTGGCAAATAAAGTCAATAGAAGTGGCTTGCGTGACTCATTCTTTCTGCAGCCAACTGACGTAATAGAAGTGGAGTCCCTGATTCTATCTTTGCGGAATAATAGAGCACCAGGCATTGATGGAATGACTAATGGTCTGTTAAAAGAAATAAGAAACGTAATAATTCCCCCACTGACTGATGTCTTCAATATGAGCCTTGAATCTGGCGTATTCCCTGAGGCCTGGAAAACTGCGTCTGTCACGCCTGTTTATAAACACGGTCCTAGAGACTTCCCGGACAGCTACCGACCCATTTCTTTACTGTCTGTATTCTCTAAACTATTGGAAAAGATAGTTAACAACAGATTGGTTAAATACATGGAAAGTCATAACCTTATATCACACAGGCAGTATGGATTTAGAAGAGGGAAATCGACTGAAAAAGCTGTAACACTTTTAACATCAACAGTGTCATCCTATCTTGACGTGAAACAGTATAGCATAGGCGTTTTTCTGGACTTAGCGAAGGCGTTTGACACCGTTTCAATACCAATCTTGTTGAAAAAACTGGAATCTCAGTTTGGAATACGCGGCATAGCCTTGAAATGGTTTGAGAGCTATTTGACTGACAGAAAACAGTGCGTCCGAGTGGGCAATGACAAAAGTGAACTGCAGATGGTTAATTTTGGTGTACCGCAAGGAAGTGTGCTCGGCCCAACGCTCTTCATAATGTATATGAATGACATTCACGTATGTCTTAAAACCGACATAATATGTTACGCCGATGACACAGTCGCTGTCTTTCATGGATCGACCTGGGAAAAAGCGTTTCGTGAGGCAGAAGCAGGTATGACTGAAATACAGCAATGGCTAAGACATAATCTGCTGACACTAAATACCGGAAAAACGAAGTACATCTGCTTTCACAAAACCGCTGCATCAACTCCACCCACGTCCCTTAATATTAAGCTGCACAACTGCAAGACACTGAACTGTTGCAAGTGTGAGATAGTTCAGAGGGTAGACAGGATTAAGTATCTAGGCGTAATAATAGATGAAAATCTTAACTTTAAAGAACATATCAACGTGTTGTCTGGTCGTGTACGTAAGACGGCGAATATAATGAAGTTGCTCCGCATATCTGCATCTACAGACACTTTAAAGACAGTCTATCTCGCCTTGACGCAGTCATTGATCGCGTACTGCATACGTGCCTGGGGTGCTTCTGGCAAATCGTTCTTGTTGCAGTTGGAAAGAGCCCAGCGTTCAGTACTAAAAACTATGCACAAAAAACCATTCAGGTATCCCACTGCGCTGCTGTACAGTGACAGTGGGGTTCTTAGCGTGCGGCAGATATTTATTTTGAAATCGTTCCTCATGGTGCACCGAGATGTCATTGATTCTGTAGATTATGACAACCTACTCAGACGTAGAGTATACAGACTTACCTTGCCGAAAATTAATACAGCATTTGCTAGACGCTTTGCCCCGTATATCGACCATTACATTTATAATAAAGTTGCAAGACACTGCAACATTAAAAAATGCTCGGTGAGAGAAGCAAAAATAGAGGTAACAAAATGGCTTGCCACAATGACATATGAAGCCACTGAAATGCTTATTATGCACCAAAGTTAACTTGTTTTTGACTTGCCTTAAAACGTATTCTTTGGTATTATGAATATGTAGGTATATGTGTATGTATATATCTATGCATGTATATATGTTGTATATATTTGTACGAACACAGGCATGCGCACGCACTCACGCACACATACACACACGCACACACGTGCACACTCACACACACACACACACACACGTGCACACTCACACACACACACACACACATAAAATTTTCAAGATATTTTATAAGAGTAATAACGTCGACCGAGCAAATGTAATTGTGAAATCGTAGGAGGTACCCACAGGACAGGCTTGCCTAGTGTGGGGCCAACGGACATTATGTTAAAAACTGTACTCTTTTTGACAATAAATATTTTTTCATTTTCATTTTTTTCAAATTTCACATATTTTTATTTATTTTAGGTATTTATCATGAGAAATAGAGACACAATCCACCACCAATTGGTCATATTTATCAGTACGCGTATCAATAAATTCTGTTATGTTATTAATAATAATAATACTCATTCTGTAAGGACGGTGAGCAGCCCTCTCACCGTCCTCAGGCCCCCGGTCATGGAGGCCGACAGTCTTCTGCGAAGACACGTTGGCGGCGCCCAAGCCGCCGCCGGCGCCGACTTGACTGCGGAACTCGGGTAGGAAAGTTCTCTCGCGTTCCCGCGCCGCCTCTTTCACGAGCATGACCTGCTCGCAGAAAGAGGCGTCGCAGTCCCACTTACTCCCGCTGAAGATCATGGCTAGCATCTTGGTCTCGAGCGAGAGAGTAATCATCCCACCGTACGAACAATTTCGTTCATTTCATTTTGTTTGGCTGGTGATGTTGGCTGAACTTAATCACAAAGTATTTTGCATTTTGAAATGAATGTTAAAAATGCAAAATACATCTCGAAAGGTATTTCAAGTAAAATACAAAATGCTTTTTAATAAAAGGCATTTAAATTCAAAATACAAAATAGGTATTTTGCATTTTGTATTTGCATTTTAAATAGAAGTATTTCAAATAAATCACATCTCTGTACGCTACGGTACAAAGGCAGTCAAATTAACAAGTAGGCTAATGCTTATCTGCTAATTAAGAAAACTGTTAGTCACTGTCGCACTTTTGTTTATCTCGAAATAGATATGTTTTTGAGTGCGAGTATTAATCAATATCGTTTAATATTATTTTTGATGATACGGCATCCACTAGACTACGAGAGGGACCCTGGGCAAGGAAGGTAGGTCAGTATGTCCAGTGATAAAGCTCTTTAGCTGACCTTGTTATTATTATTATGGGCCTGATAATAACGATCAAGTAAAATTATAGGTAAAATTTTTGTCCACAAACCAGTATCTACTTTTAGTAATAAAATTAACATACTTAAGTTCTCTTTCATGTTCAATGTTTTGTGCCGAATTTGGTAGTTTCGTGAGTAATTTCCCGCCATAGTCAAATCCACCGTGAACTGCCAAGGTTGTGTAGTAAATTAGCTTAATTTAAGAATAACAAACGTTACAAACTCTCCTACAAAGACTTTTCCAAAATCTACTTACTATATAAGGTTATATTGGCAATAGCACTCGTTCAATCTTAGCGGTAGATCCCGTTTGCATCCACATACCAATCCGCTTTGTTTGTAGCCACAGCCATCTCACATCTGTCATCCCTCCTAACCAACTCGCAGAGATCGGAACACCAGAGCCTAGTTAGGTCTATTAATTGTACGTTTCATAGATTTAGAATTTTTCATGTGATTTTATGTACATTTTGATAGAGATTTTAAAGATCAGAAAACTCAAGCAGTCAACAATCATAGTGGTACATACACAGTAATAAAAATCAATGCCCCTCTCATGCCTGGATTACGTCATTCTATGCGCTGGCAATATTCTCATAGAGAACACGGCAAAGTTCCGGAGGTTGTGTCTTTCAAGTCACTGACACTCATCTTTAAAGCTTTTTAGTTTAGGCGCTTGTCTTGCTGTCAGTTCAGCTGTCAGTTTACGTGAGACAATTCTGGGTGCGGGTGTTTTATTATTTTTATGCATTCTAAAATACAAATAAACAAGAAAATGTGTTTATGATAATAGTATAATCATACTACTGTGCTGTGTGCTTAAAGTTTTGCAGATAAGATTACGCTCAGATAAAGATTTTGTGTGATTTGATAGGCTTTTCCTTGGAATGTTCCATGAACATTCTTCGAGTTTTCAGTTAACTAATAAAAGCTGTAAGATGATGACTTCATCTATTTTTATCAACTTTAGGTGTTATATTTATAGAAGACAGAAGAACTATCCGAGTAGGTAATAAGGCAGTATTGCTATTTTTTTAATGTTCGAAAGTGTAACAGTGACCTACTTACTTAGCACTTGCTTCTGGCATGCAATACGCCAGATTTATAATTATTTTTATGCCGGTTATACGGTTAAAACGCTAGGTATCACAATAATATTCAAAAGTATCTTTCCTTTAAATAAATGTGCAAAATTCATCAAAGTAAACATGACCAAGTTGTAAGTTGCCTTTAAATTAAAACAACTTGTTGGCTCTTGGTATGTACTATAAATTTTTGTATGAATGATACTCACATCATGTAATTAGCACAATTCTGAATTGTTGATGACATCACTAGAGAATAACTGTGACCTCCCATCGAGTTACCTACCTATTTTTGTATGTAGTTGTGTTAGGATTAATGGCTATATCCATTGTCTTTTGGCATTTTAAATATCAAGTTTTGTTTTTAATGTTATAAGAAGGCACTGAACTTATACCATAAGTGTTGTACAGACAAATTTTTAAAATTATAGTCTAATAGTTCTGTTTACATATTGAAAGTGTGTCGTGTAAGGAATGCAGTGTTTGTTTCTGTTATCAACATTCAAATTATTATAATTACGAGGCCCTCAGTTTAAAGGCATCTCAAGTTCCCTGTGGTAGTCCCGTAGCTCAGAATGATCAGCATCGGCACCATTATGTGCACTACTTGGTCAGTTCTGTACCAACATTCCAATCTAATCTTTAGCTCCATTAAAATCGACAGTTGGCCAAGAAAGTGTTCTACCAATTTTGACAGAGCTTCTAATGTAGGTCTACTGAGATAACTCTAAACTTGAACCAATACATTACAAAATATTGTTGATGATAAAGACATTCCTAATATTATTTCAAAGGAAAATCAACCTTGTTGGAACTAGTGGTAGACCACATTTTTGTCTGACTGTACATGTTAAAAGGATAATAGGTATTATCTTCTTTTTGTAATTGTAATACAATAATTCTTCAGTGACAAAAATAGTGATATGACAGCTAACTCGGTCAATACTGTTTATAGAAATTGTGAACATTAAGTACCTAGGTATATTAATTTCTGTGGTTCTTTGTGTTAATTTACATTGCATTTTCCGAGAGCCTATGGAAGGTTGCAAGCAAGGAATGCAGTTTATATACAAAATTAAGTATTATTACCTACTTATTAGCAACAGCACAATAGTATGATAGAATAATTATTACTATTACTATTAATATTAATGTACCTATTAGAATTCAGCTCATCATTTACTTTTAACTGCTACAGTTTAATAAATAAACCGATGCAAAAATAGATCATGTGCTTTCTGAAGTAAAGTATTTAATTTTGTACATTGTAAAGTACTGTATGTAGCTACCTACATTCAAATAATTTGCTAAAATTAACTTCACATTGCTAACTGCTGTTCACATGAATGGGAATATATTTACTTTGTTGTCTTCTGAGAATTATTATGTTCTGTATTCTCAACTAGAACATTTCTATATGTAGAAATAGTGTGTAAACTAGAATTATTAATGTTATTCAGTAAAATGACAAGTGCAACTGTCACTGATACAAAAAAGGGAGACCCGCTAGTGATGTTCGGAAATCAATAGACTTAGACATTATTGATTGCCGAACATCACTATTGTAGCGGGAACATGAGCGGTAAGGCGAAAATTTCATGTTATTAAGCAGTGGTCCCTAAACACTTAATAAGCATTGTTAGCTCTAAAAGTCATCAGATTGCTAAATAATATTCCTTTAGTACAAAGGTCAAAAACTTGTAAAACTGTTGTAGTCAAAAGTATTTAACTACATAGGTACTCAAATTTTAAAACACCCTCGACATCCCACTTTGCAGTGACACCAACATGTCTTAGTAAAGTGACAAAGACAAAACATAGCGTGTAGTTTGTGAGTGAGACGCCGCCATGGCGGGACAAAATGGCGGCACAGGTTTTGGCTCCATTTTACAAGGAGCTGGAAGACAGTTGCTCAACCAAGGAGGGCACGCTTTGATGCAGTATGGAGCTCAGGCATTGGGCAATATCATAAATGAAGTCTTCCAGAAAAAAGAGGTGGAACAGAAGAGGTTTCTGCCCAGCATTAAAAACTATAAAGTGGTATGTGTTTTTTGTAATTTTGTCTTATAAAATTCATGTTTATTTAGTTATTTTGCTAGTTAAGTAGGTACTTTTTTTAGTATACCAGTACGGAACCTAATATTCCTGTTACTCTCTCCTGATGAACTAAATTGCTTGTGTTACTACGTACCTAGTTCTACTTCTTAGTTTTGCTGACTGCCTCCTATCCCAATTCCTAATTCCCAATCGAGGGTACAAGATAGTGGAGAAGAGAAGACTATGCTGTGCAAACTTTGCCTCACCAGACAGACGATAATGGTTTGTTATAATGTCGCTCGATTAAATATCGTGCGACGTCTTGACAAGTAATATTCTGAATATCGATCAATGTAGTATGCTGAACCGCGTCAATGGCATTCCACTGCTGGACGTACTAGGCCTCTTCAAATTCACGCCGCAACAAACGGTCCTGCACCTTTCGCATTTGACGGATCTCAAATAGCCTTGAATCCCCGTAAATCACGGAACCTAGTACCTACTTGCTGACCAAATCTTGGAAGTCAAGTGAGAATTTCCGACGAGGCAAGAAAAAACGCTCAGAATTGAACTCGCTAGACTTTGTCCTACTGATACTGAACTCTAGCCGCGTTATCAACAGAACAGGTTCTTCAATTCATTAAGTAAAATTCGGTACTTAATAGAATACTCGTTGCTCACATAACTTCGGCTCTATTTTAACAACTTGTAATACTAGTTTTCTTTTACATAACTAATGACACTCGACACTGGAAACGCTTTGGGTTAGATTTCGCCTTGAAGAGCGTTTCTTGAATTATAAGACATGTTCTGTAATACGACGCTAAAAGGCATTAATCAGGCGTTATATGGTGGATGTACCTCGTTAGCGAGAATTTTAAAAGGATGCTCTGAAGACGCCAATCTTCACAAAGTTCTGTATTTCAAAGCTATGTATAGTATTAGTGGAACTTACGTACGAACTGTACGAAGCATGGCCACGAGAAGGATTACTTGAAACCAATCGGTCTGGCCTGAGTAGTACAGAAAGGATACCCACGTCCAGCAGTGGAAATATTTCCTGGAGCATACTCTCGAGGAGTTACCAGAGGCTAGACAAATAGGTAGGGTAGTGACCGTGTGGTTTTAGTCGATTCGACTTCGACATATCGTAAGGTTTCTTCTTCCACATGTTAAAAAACGTCGGTGTATCAAAGTGGTTACTAGAGACATTAGTGGTAAGAGTCGATCCTCTAATCATAAAATTAATCGATTCTGTATCCAAAAGCGTGGGATTTAATATTAATCTTGTACTCATCCCACCCCCGCAGTGCATCGAGTTCAAAAACAACGAAGCACTTTGCGAATTATTTTTGCCATGCCCATGTATAGCATTTGCCGGTCATTGTACTTACTGTCTGATGAATTTCTTTGTTTAGGTAATCAAATTATGCTGAGTCTTTCCATTTCTCAGAAAATATGTTGTTCTGTGTCATCAGTTCGACACACCAATAAGTTTTACGGCTGTATTATAGAGCAACTCTAGCGTTTATTGAGTGTAGACTAGAGAAACGTACCGTAATTTAGCCCCTAAATTCCGACCTGCATCCTGCGGTTTGTTTGACTCCTCTACTCCAGAATGATGTTGACCAAGACCTGGTAAAAATCGAGCTCTATCTAGGTACTTGGCTAACTCCCCAAAATAGGCAAAACGTTCTCATGAAAAATTTATCTAGGTAGTTAAAAGAAAATTATGATAGCAGCGCTATTCGTTTCATGTTTGGGATTGCTGAGAATGACTGCTGTTTGGTCTCGCAATACCATACAGCGTCAGAATCTCGTTCTTTGCAATTGGGATGGGGTTTTGCAGTGAGGATCTTGTCGTGGGCCCAGTAGGTATCGTAGTATTTAGTATTTCCCCACAACACAAAATAAAAACACCAGTTGCTTAAAAACACCGGTGGGAATTAACATGAACGATGGGCACTAATTCGTAAACCAGTTTTTTTTCTAGTTACGTAAGTGTGTTGCGTAGGAGTTGATGCGACCAAATTTGATTCGATTCATGGTCACGGTCGATCTTTTAACTACTATCAATCTGCGTACTACAAGTAACTATGGTGGGACATGGAGACCAAGACAAAATGGCTAATTTCCGGCACATTTCATGACTCATTATTAAACGTTTGTGCGCGTTCGCATTCTTATTTAATTCTACTTATCTATACTTCTATGTATACGCTGTTATAAAGGGGATTGTTTAATCGATTCATTATAAAATTACACAACCGATTTTAAGCTATTGCATAGCTTCTATCGCGGGCCTTGCGTGGAGACCGAATCCAGAAATTGTGTCACGAAAACGAGTCACACTCAAGGCTACCTTCGGCCACGTTCGTGTATCTCGTCTCGCACTTCATAATTTTTTTGTTTACGTCAATTATGAACTCTGCAGTCGTTATATATTATTATATTGTGTCAAATAATCCAAAAATTGATGCTTGTACCCAGAATCGATCTTGCGCCTTCTGCGTACCGATCCGCGTCTTAACCACTCGACCAAAGTTGAATTAAGAGTGCTGGTCGAATTTAGAGTTCATAATGTGAAATGACAATTTCGATGCTGTCAATTACATTAGTTGCTGTCAATTTACTTCGTCTAAATAAAAATTCGACTATAGGTGTATCCAAATAAATTTTTTCATCATAAAATTCATCATCTATGTACAACAGTGAACTGTACTCGTATAATTTGTGTAAAAAGTGTTTTAAATATGAATAAACAAAGTGCATTTATTAATGAAGAAAGTCACAAAAAATAGTGAAAGAAAATGAGTGAGTACTCTATATACATACATTTTATTATTATTATCACCAATGCAGTATTATTTTTTGTTTTGTTAATTTATATATAATACTGCTATAAAGATAACCAAACCCGGGAGTACGTTCCCATGGGAAGCGGGAAGAAAATTTCACGCTGACGTAGCCGCGAGCGCCATCTATCTCATACCTATGTACTTTAAACATGTCATAAAAGTCACAACAATACCATACATGCATATTTCAAAGAATGTCTATTATTACCATAAAATTTGTAAAAATAGTTTTTAAGTAGATAAGAAGAAACCTATTTTGTTTTATATTTTAACTAGCTGACCCTCGCAACTTTGTTTACGTCACACAAGGTCTATGAAATTAGAGGTATTTATTAATCATACTCATCAAGTAGCGTGTGAATCTGCCCTGTTTGCTTAATCAAAATAGAGCTTAATGGTTAAAGCTATTCCTCAGTATAGAATTTTCCTCAGTATAAACAATTTACATACAAACACCGGCGTGTTAGAATTTTATTACATGTATCAATGTAGTAGACGTAACGTGTATAAAATGACATCAATCAAATGTCATCAATATTCTGAAAAAGAAATTAAAAATAGAGTTCACAAACTCTTTTGAAAATACATACTGTACCTACCTTAGAGGATCGTTATAAAGATAACAGGATAGTTAACAACCATCCATAGAAAATAGATGGTATAATGCTGAATACCGCAAAGAACAATCGGCGCGGCATAGAATGGGGCCTATACTGATATCCTGGAGGATTTAAATGATGCCGATGTCCTGTGCCTGCTGAGGCACACACACGCCGTCATGCATGTCTGCAGGACAACGTGCAGGACAACGAGCAGGATGAGGCAGCGAATGGCTGGACTGAAATTAAAATCGACAGACGCAAGAGATGTGGTGGAGGCACTAATTCACGTACCTCGGGAGTGTCGTGTCAGAAACTGATGGGATAGAAGAGTACCTTACATCATTTCGAGTCTCGCCAAGGCCAGAACAACCTTTACACAGCCGCGCCCCGTGGGCAGTTGCGAAAATGGACACGAAGAGTGAAACTCAAAACAAAGTAAACGTTAAAACTGTACTGCTAACTGCTATACGGATGCGAGACATGGAAGGTAACTAAAGACATTTCGCACCAGCTACCAGCTATAAGTCTTCGTCAAACGCTGCCTCCAATGAATCCTCGGTACATACGGGCCCGAGAACATCACGAACGTAAGACTATTGGAACGCTGCAGTGAGACCAACAGATCAAACGTCGGAAGTGTAGCTGCTGCGCTAGATTGGACACACGCTGCAAAGGGACCACGATCACATCATACCAAGGCAAGTCTTACTGAAACTACTGGTAGGGTTTCAAAAACTGTTCGATAGTAAGTAGGTACATTAATTGATAGTGGCTATAGGCTACATAACATAATGCTAAGATTCCTGCCTTTTGGCCTTTTGGACTTTAGTCCAAAAGTCCAAAAGTTCAAAAGACACGAAGAGTGAAACTCAAAACAAAGTAAACGTTAAAACTGTACTGCTAACTGCTATACGGATGCGAGACATGGAAGGTCACTAAAGACATTTCGCACCAGCTACCAGCTATAAGTCTTCGTCAAACGCTGCCTCCAATGGATCCTCGGTACATACGGGCCCGAGAACATCACGAACGTAAGACTATTGGAACGCTGCAGTGAGACCCCTATCCACCAACAGATCAAACGTCGGAAGTGTAGCTGCTGCGCTAGATTGGACACACGCTGCAAAGGGACAACGATCACATCATACCAAGGCAAGTCTTACTGAAACTACTGGTAGGGTTTCAAAAACTGTTCGATAATAAGTAGGTACATTAATTGATAGTGGCTATAGGCTACATAAAATAATGCTAAGATTTCTGCCTTTTGGCCTTTTGGACTTTAGTCCAAAAGTCCAAAAGTCCAAAAGTCCAAAAGTTCAAAAGTCCAAAAGTTCAAAAGTCCAAAAGTCCAAAAGTCCAAAAGTCCAAAAGTCCAAAAGTCCAAAAGTCCAAAAGTCCAAAAGTCCAAAAGTCCAAAAGTCCAAAAGTCCAAAAGTCCAAAAGTCCAAAAGTCCAAAAGTCCAAAAGTCCAAAAGTCCAAAAGTCCAAAAGTCCAAAAGTCCAAAAGTCCAAAAGTCCAAAAGTCCAAAAGTCCAAAAGTCCAAAAGTCCAAAAGTCAAAAAGTCCAAAAGTCCAAAAGTCCAAAAGTCCAAAAGTCCAAAAGTCCAAAAGTCCAAAAGTCCAAATGTACAAAAGTCCAAAAGTCCAAAAGTCCAATAGTACAAAAGTCCAAAAGTCCAAAAGGCCAAAAGTCCAAAAGTCCAAAAGTCCAAAAGGCCAATAGGCCAAAAGTCCAAAAGCCCAAATGTCCACAGTCAAGTAGGTACTTGGTACTTTACTTTGTTGAACATAGGCCTTAAAATCTTACTTCTTACTTCTTACTAATATTATAAATGCGAATGTTTGTGAGTGTGGATGTTTGTTACTCTTTCACGCTCAAACCGCTGAACGGATCGGGCTGAAATTTGGTAACAGAGATACATTATAGTCTGGAATAACACATAGGCTACCTTTTATCCCGGGAATAACTTCCCGCGGTAACAAATTTTACGCGGGCGAAGCTGCGGGCATCAGCTAGTATTCTTATATAGAAATAATTATACTAGCATAGTTGGTAAAAAATGCTATGTAATAGCTTTACCGCGGCAGTCCCCGAGTGCCACACGTCTTTTTTAAATTATTTCACTATTAGGAAGTCAGGTTATAACTTAGGCTAGTTGAAGACCTTATTGGGCTGCTTGAAAGCTTCCATCAGCATGAAGCCACAGTCTATTTCTATCCATTTCGACACGGCAATTAGGGTTGTTGACACGAGTATGGGTGGGCTCCTCGAGAGCTAATAGCAGATAGAATTATCCACCAGTACAGCATTGGTTCGATTTCAGTTTAATTACTGAATAAATATTCACCATATGAAATCTTCAGTCAGTTTATTGGCATGTGTTTAACCAATGTTGTTGTGAATAGGGTTACCACTCATATTATTGAAATCCTACTCTATTACATTTTCTCTCCTCGTCCATATGAATTCTAATACCTTATGATGATGTTCTCGAGAAGGAATGTGTCATTCTTATTATCATTACATGTTTTTAAAATGTATCTGATGAGCTGTGAGCAGCTTAGAGCTCGGAGGGAACTTAATTAACGATGAATCTTTTTCCTGGGTTGCAGCTGCACCAAGGAATCGATCCATATTCGGGTTCGAATCCTAGGTCGGACTTAATATTTCTGTCGGATTTTGGATATATTTTATGTAGGTATCATATTGAAAGTATGTTTAACAGGTGTCTAGATCCCATATTACAAGCTTAAATTAGCTTAGTTTTGGCTAGATGGCCATTTAAAATATCTCGCAATACTAGCAATCAAAAACCTTCCTGCGGTATATTTCTCTCGAAATTATGATTATTCCGAACATAAGCTGCCAACCCTAATTTAACTACCGCGGCGTCCGTCGGGCGTCAGTGAAGTGGTGACTCAAACTGGGGAAGGCCAAAAATAGTCGGACAATTTCTGTTTGAACGTCCGATTGGCATCGGCTTTTTCTGCCTTTGGAATATTAATCTATTGTGTTATAACGGTATCTATTGTGGATTGTGGTAAAATATTTACTATGGACGATTTAAAGAAAGAAAGAAAATCAATTTATTTCGGCCAGCTTTCAGGTTTGATTTGCAGATTTCAGGTTTGATGTTGAGCACATCTCTTACTTGTAGTCTATTCGCACCAATGTTGCAATTTCGATTCGAAGTATTGGCAATTTTATTACTTTAGAATAGGAAGGAAGAGCATGGAACTTCAAATGCATGTTATAGAGACATTAAGATTCTGTAAGATGGGTATCAGTGACAATAACGGATGGTTAAATGGTCGGTAAGTTATAGGGGCTCCTTTAGCAGAATCTCTTCCATGTAGTACGATTCAGGAATATTTGAATCAGTATGTTTTGCGTGTTTTTGCAAGGGCACGCTGAGCATAGACCGAGCCAGTACCTTTGGCGAAAAGGTCACACAATACCACCTGTCGTCTCACTCAATATTTTATTGATCTCATAGATATAAGATAAGATAAGATAAGATAAATTTATTTTCATGAGAAAAAAGATACAGTGTAACACAATACAAATCCTTAATGATAGGCATATATGTGACATAAACTGTGAAACTTAAAATAAGTACAATAATTATATGTTACAATTTATGAGAACCCTGCCTCTTAAACTAGGATGACCTGTATCATAAGAGGCAGTATCAGTGGCGACTATGTTTGCGAACCAAACGTTTAGGGTGGAGTGTTGCCTTTCTACTATTTAGAGATAGGGAAAATAAGTGGTTGCGTGTGTGTGTGTGTGTGTGTTGTGTGTGTGTGTGTGTGTGTGTGTGTGTGTGTGTGTGTGTGTGTGTGTGTGTGTGTGTGTGTGTGTGTGTGTGTGTGTGTGTGCGTGTGTGTGTGTGTGTATGTGCGTGTGTGAGAGAGAGTGCGTGTGTGTGCTGTGTCTGTTCCACGTTACATTATATTACTTATACTTATCTGATGTTGAGTTGATTATTATGATATGAATGTTAACAAAGATTCTGTTCCTATGTAGTCCTGATTAAGGAGCCAGGACGTTAATTTTAATTTAATTTCGTTCTTGTTAAGATCTATTATGTTTATATTTTTATGAATTTGTTTATATAAATGGGTGCTCAGTATGTAGAATTGGTGTTTTGCGAATGTGGTTCTGTGTCGGGTCATGGCTGGGTAGTTTGTACGTTTGGTAGGGTTCGAGGGAGCGACACTAGAATGCCTCCTAAGGATCGAGCGAAGGATATAAAGCTGACGAACCGTTAGTATCTTGCAGTCCAGGTATAGCTGGGTTGTTGGGTATCGGAATGGTTTTCGCGTCATAACTTTGAGGACTGCTCTCTGCGCTCTCTCAATTTTCAGAAAGTTCGTTTTTGTTGCTCCCCCCCACACTGGAATACAGTATCCTATTATTGATTGGCACAGGGAGCAAAATACCATCTTTAACGTGTCAAGGTCAGCCGATGCACGGAGTGCCTTGAAGATGTGTATAAGTCTCATTGCCCTAGTAGTGAGTAGGTTAAGATGTTCATTCCAACTCAAACTTGAATCAATTTGTATACCAAGGTACTTCACATCTTCATTTCTAGTTAGGGTCGGACATGTACAAGGAAATGAATTCTGAGAGCATATGTGAGCTACTATTGAGAAAGATGAAGGTAAGGTGTTTTGACGAAGAGCGAAGGGAACATAACTAGATTTTTTAAGATTTAACGTGAGAAGGTTATTATTAAGCCACGAGGTTATATTATTTAAAGTAATCTGTGAACTGGCCCTGACGCGGTCCCATGAAGAACCATAAACTAGAATCGCAGTGTCGTCAGCATAGGCAAATATTTTTGAATTTGTGAGTGGCATATTGCACAAATCATTTATATAGATTTGGAACAAAATAGGGCCAAGAATGCTTCCCTGTGGGACACCGTAACTTAAACTTTCTTCGTCACTGAGATATTGTTCAATTTTGACCCTTTGTATCCGATTCTGAAGGTAACTTTTAAAAATTTCAAAGGCAATGCCTCTTACACCAACTCGTTCCAGTTTTGAAAGGAGTAAGGTTACGGAGACTGTATCAAATGCCTTAGAAAGGTCCAAAAAGATACCAAGGCATTTCGTTTGTTTATCAAGATACCCAGCCACTGATTGTGCGAAGTTCATTACCGCATCTTCGGTAGATATTCCTCTACGAAAACCATATTGGTTATTGGAGATAATTCCATGTTGGTCTAAGAAACTCTCAAGACGGTTACTAAGAACTCTCTCAAACAACTTCGAGAGTTGACTCAGAACCGAAATTGGTCTGTAGTTGTCAAGACAGTTTTTATCACCACCTTTGTGTATTGGGTGGACTATTGCCTTTTTCAAAGCATCCGGAAATATGCCCTTTCTCAAGCATACATTTATTATATGGGTTAGAGGTGGTATCAGAGAGTCCCGGCAGTGTTTTAAAACTAATACCGTCCCATCCCACGGCCGAATCATCTCGTAGCTGGAGAATGAGTGACTCCACTTCTGGTTTATCTGCGTCCAGTAATACTAAAGAGTTACAGGGTGGGTGGTGGAGATTGTTTACGCCTGCACTGTTTGGGACGTCCCTACGGCTTGACGTGATGTGCAAACGTGAAAAAATGTTGTTGGCCAGGTCTTTACCCACATTGCTCAGTTTATAGCACACTTCATTGATGGATGCTCTGAGGTTGTCACGGATATTCAGGAGTTCAGAAGCACTAGACTTAGGAGGATTAGTATGTGTAATATCTTTAATAGTTTTCCACAGGGCTTTTGGGTTATTTTTCACTTTCTCGAGTTCACATTTTTCATAGGCAGTTTTAAGTTTACGAAGTAGCGAGTTGCAGAAGTTTCGATAGCGTGTATATGTAATTTTTAGTACAATATTTTCGGGAGCATTTCTTGACTGTGTGTGTAATTTGTCTCTGTTTTTAATACATTTTAGGAGCCCACGTGTCATCCATGGTTTTATTAGTTTTTGTCGTCTAGTGATTGGAATCAATCTTGTATGCTTAGCTGTTACTGTTTGTATAGTATGGATAAATAAATCCATTAGTGTGTTAGGTTCATCTATGTTAAGTAGGTTTGTGAAGTCTATACTTTCTAATTCTAATTTTATTGCATCATAATTTACATGTTTAGAGAAGTGCTTTAGAGTTGTCTGTCCGATGTTAATGTTGGGAATAGTTAGTAAGATGGGTTTGTGGTCAGTAATATGTGATTCCAGAACTAGTGTGGATATGTTAGTATTTTTAAGCTATTGCATAGCTTCTATCGCGGGCCTTGCGTGGAGACCGAATCCAGAAATTGTGTCACGAAAACGAGTCACACTCGGCTACCTTCGGCCACGTTCGTGTATCTAGCACTTCATAAATTTTTTGTTTACGTCAATTATGAACTCTGCAGTCGTTATATATTATTATATTATGTCAAATAATCCAAAAATTGATGCTTGTACCCAGAATCGATCTTGCGCCTTCTGCGTACCGATCCGCGTCTTAACCACTCGACCAAAGTTGAATTAAGAATGCTGGTCGAATTTACAGTTCTTAATGTGAAATGACAATTTCGATGCTGTCAATTACATTAGTTGCTGTCAATTTACTTCGTCTAAATAAAAATTCGACTATAGGTGTATAGGTATTCATCATCTATGTACAAAAGTGAACTGTACTCGTATAATTTGTGTAAAAAGTGTTTTAAATATGAATAAACAAAGTGCATTTATTAATGAAGAAAGTCACGAAAAATAGTGAAAGGAAATGAGTGAGTGCTCTATATACATACATTTTATTAATATTATCACCAATGCAGTATTATTTTTTGTTTTGTTAATTTATAATACTGCTATAAAGGTAACCAAACCCGGGAGTACGTTACCATGGGAAGCGGGAAGAAAATTTCACGCTGACGTAGCTGCGAGCGCCATCTATCCCATACCTATGTACTTTAAACGTGTCATAAAAGTCATAACAATACCATAAATCACTGATCTGTATTATTACCACACTGGATAGGTGGCTGTCAAACTAAAGTTATGCCTTATTAATTCTCGCCATAGTGGCGCTGAAATCAGCAGCGCTGGTTCAGAGAACTAAAATTAGTGATGTGCCAAACTTTCTTGAACTGACGCGTATCGATAGATTTAATTTTAAATGAAAACATTTTTAGTATATATATTTTAAAATTAATTTTGTTTATAATTTGTTTAATATAAGAATATTACCAACCGAAATTACGAATATTCCCTTTAACTTCTCCAACTAAGCTAAATTGCTTGTGCTAGGAGTGGCCAGGATTCGAACCCGGGTCTTCTCGATCGCAAGACAGTCAGTCTTCTTAACCACTAAGCTATCGACGCTTTAATGAATATTGCTCTTAATAAGGGTGGTTTAAGTTGGTGTCTAGTATACCTACCTAAATGAAATAATATTTACCTACAATTTGGCATACTCGTGACGCAAAATTGCAGGAAAATACTTTTGTTGAAGAGATTAAGAGAGGTATTAAGGCGCATCTCCACTTGAGCAGCCGCGGGGCGAGCTGCCTCAATCTGAGCGTGCCGCGTGCTGGGGAAATTACATGCATCTCCACTTGGGCCAAATTAATCAGCAACTCGGCAGCGTACCTCAAGCTGAGCAACGAATTTCTATAGTTTCTTACTAGCTACCATGGGTGACGTATGCCAATTCGCTGCAGCTTTAGTAATAATGAATCCCTACAAAAAGAATAAAAGGCAGACAGACAAAGATCATTGTGCGGTGAACATGGATCCCATAAGTGTCTGTGGCTTTCATATACTTCAGTTAATTTATGCATTTATCATTGTCCATTTTACCACGAAGTGAGCGTATATATATATCATGCGCCATAGAAATAGAAAGAGAGTTATGTGTAGAAAAAAATAAAAATAAACGTGATTTTATTAATCATTTATTTATTTTACACTTTATTGTAAAACTATGGTACACTAGCGGACGGTATACTATTTATTAACCGGGAAGTTCTTGTGTTATGCTTATAATAACATTTAACATCAATATGATTAGAACACAGACGATCGCTTCAATTTGGGTTCCAGTTATGGGCTCCCATGTTGCCAAGCCATGCACTTCTGATTTTTGGATCAATTGGAAATCTGCAATAAAATAAACATACATCAATAGAGTAAAAACATTATGTAGTAGATAAGTATTACCCACACAAGTTAATGTCAGAAAATAAGTTAAATAAATATTACTAATAAGATTTTGTTTGGTTGATACCATATTGAAGCGCTCGTGGCCCCGCGGACTCAGTGTTCTGTAAATAATCACTGCAGTAAGCAACTTTCACTATGGCCAGTCCTTGGATGGGTGACCATTCTGGTGACCACTTTGTCACATTTATTTGAGCGTTTCCGTTCTTCGGAAGGCACGTTAATCAGTTGGTCCTGGTTGTCAATAAAATGGCAAGGCCTTTTTGGGCGGCTTGAAAAATTTCAACAGCGGGCAGTCACAACCTGCGCCTGTCCATCTTAACACGGCAATACGGCTCACCAATTGTTACGTGGGACAAATTCTAAAATGGTGAAATGTGGGCATATAGTATGCCTCTGCCTACCCCTTCGGGGATGAAGGCGTGACCATATGTAATGTAAAATGATACCATTATTAGACATATTTCTTATAAACAAAAGTTTTCTAACACATCATACCGTGATCAAGTTTATCGATACGACAACATGGACATCACTAAACGAAATTAAAATCCTATTTTTGTGCTTAAAAATAATTTAATCTCACCTATATATTATTCTTAGACATATTTTGTAAATAATCAAGCATTTTACATGTAGGTCAGGCTGATTTAATGATAAAAATTTAAAAAATTCAACTTACCTGTGAAATCTAATGTTGCTCCCTTTTTTGAAGCTAATTTTGCAAAACACACATTTCACCATGTCTATTGCTTTTTTGTAACCACACAAATCCTCACTAAACTGCACAAAAGTCCTTAAATTACAAAATAATTCGTAATTCCCGGCGCGATACGGGAAGTCATTTGCATGATACGTCAGATTTAGTTCCTTAAACCAACTCTAGAGGCGTTTCAAATCGGCACAAATAATTCGCTGTCATTTGTATGAGACAGCCAATCCAGTGGTCATAATACAGATCAGTGCCATAAATGCACATTTCAAAGAATGTCTATTATTACCATAAATTTTTTAAAAATAGTTTTTAAGTAGATAAGAAGAAACCTATTGTTTTATCTTTTAACTAGCTGACCCTCGCAACTTTGTTTACGTCACACAAGGTCTATGAAATTAGAGGTATTTATTAATCATACTTATCAAGTAGCGTGTGAATCTGCCCTGTTTGCTTAATCAAAATAGAGCTTAATGGTTAAAGCTATTCCTCAGTATAGAATTTTCCTCAGTATAAACAATTTACATACAAACACCGGCGTGTTAGAATTTTATTACATGTATCAATGTAGTAGACGTAACGTGTATAAAATGACATCAATCAAATGTCATCAATATTCTGAAAAAGAAATTAAAAATAGAGTTCACAAACTCTTTTGAAAACACATACTGTACCTACCTTAAAGGATCGTTATGAAGATAACAGGATAGTTAACAACCATCCATAGAAAATAGATGGTATAATGCTGAATACCGCAAAGAACAATCGGCGCGGCATAGAATGGGGCCAATACTGATATCCTTGAGGATTTAAATGATGCCGATGTCCTGTGCCTGCTGAGGCACACACCGCACACACACACCGTCATGCATGTCTGCAGGACAACGTGCAGAACAACGAGCGCCGCTGAAATGCTCAATCACGTGACGTCTGACCGGCAATCGCTAACTCGCCTGCTGTTCATCGCGTTTATGGTACGAAATAAGACGTCCGTTCAATTATCGGCTGATATTGGCCTGTTTTAAGAGCTTATGGTAGGCCACCAGGATGAGGCCGCGAATGGCTGGACTGAAATTAAAATCGACAGACGCAAGAGATGTGGTGGAGGCAATAATTCACGTACCTCGGGAGTGTCGTGTCAGAAACTGATGGGATAGAAGAGTAGTTACCCTACATCATTTCGAGTCTCGCCAAGGCCAGAACAACCTTTACACAGCGCCCCGTAGACAGTTGCGAAAATAGACACGAAGAGTGAAACTCAAAAGTAAACGTTAAAACTGTACTGCTAACTGCTATACGGATGCGAGACATGAAAGGTCACTAAAGTAAAGACATTTCGCCTTTTGGACTTTTGGAATTTGGTTTTATGGACTTTTGGACTTTTGAACTTTTGGACTTTTGGACTTTGGAACTTTTGGACTTTTCCAAAAGTCCAAAAGTCCAAAAGTCCAAAAGTCCGAAAGTACAAAGTACAAAAGTCCAAAAGGCCAAAAGTCCAAAAGTCCAAAAGGCCAATAGGCCAAAATTCCAAAAGCCCAAATGTCCACAGTCAAGTAGGTACTTGGTACTTTACTTTGTTGAACATAGGCCTTAAAATCTTACTTCTTACTAATATTATAAATGCGAAAGTTTGTGAGTGTGGATGTTTGTTACTCTTTCACGCTCAAACCGCTGAACGGATCGGGCTGAAATTTGGTACAGAGATACATTATAGTCTGGAATAACACATAGGCTACCTTTTATCCCGGGAATAACTTCCCGCGGTAACAAATTTTACGCGGGCAAAGCTGCGGGCATCAGCTAGTATTCTTATCTAGAAATAATTATACTAGCATAGTTGGTAAAAAATGCTATGTAATAGCTTTACCGCGGCAGTCCCCGAGTGCCACACGTCTTTTTTTGTTTTAACGAATATATGGTCAATGCATCTATCATCTCGAGTGGGAAAGGTGTGAGTTGGGAGGAGACCATGGGATGTGTTTTGTGTTAAGTAGTCGAATTTACGTTCGTCTTTGGTATTCTGCCTTATATCGATGTTTAAATCTCCAATCATGACAATATTTTGCCATGCGGAGAGATTGACATAAATGCGATTTAAGCTGTCTAAGAAAAGCTCAAAGTGTTCTCTTGAGTTGTAGCAGTGTGATCGATAGACGGAGACAATAGCCAACTTTTTGTTATTAGTGGTACAAACAAGACAATTGCCGCCCCCAAAGTTGGGTTCACTTACTGAGACCTGCAGTTCAGTTCTTGCGTAAATTACGATGCCGTCGTTTTGGTTGCAGTTTGTTTGCGTGCGATATGATTGGAACCCTTGTATAATTGGTAGGTTAATAACTACAGAGAGCCAGCATTCTGTCAAAACAATAAGATCAAAATTAATTTTTGTCGTATTAAGAAGTGTTTGTAATTGGTTAAAGTTTTGGTTTATACTGCGTATATTTAGATGGATGATAGTTGGATCGCCGGGAGCGGGTAGCAGTAATTTGTGGCAGTCGTCGGGATTACATAGAAATGAGTTGCCTATGTTTAGTGAATCAAGTTCACTACTTATATTATTAATTGTAGCCATTTATAAAAGTAGACATGTCAAGAACTATTGCACAGGGTACGCGCGCTCTATAAGCTGGAGCACGCTTGGGAAGCAATTGTTCCCAAGAATGCACCAACCCAGCGCGCATGAGTGGCACAGTTAATGTGGAATTGAAGTAGGCAGAACAAACTTGATCCCTTGTGACTTGTAAGTGGTAATGATATGAAAGAACAATAGTGGGTAGTGAAAATTTTGTATAATTTTAGATTAAGTGATTGTGGTATGTTTGGTAGAATTTGTTGGATGAATGTGTTTGTATATATTCTTTTAAACATTATTTTTAAATAAACTGTTTTAATCTTATTTGTAATGTTAGTTTCCTTACGCATTGAGAAAGTAAGATTAGTCATTCTAAAGTCAATATGTATATGCATAAGCGTGTATAACTTATGAATTATGTTTGTGGGCTTTGTGTACAAGTTATGGAGTGTAGTAATTGTTTTGTATAATTTAGGGAAGAGACGTCCTAAGAAATCCGTCAAAGTGTGTGTGTTTGTGTTACTTGTGGCGATATATTTATATGCATTAACAAAATTGATAACAGTTATTAGTAGTATCATATAAAAAAATAACAAATAAAGATCTGACAGTATATAAGTAAAACATGCAGGGAAACTGTAGCCCCTTAAGAGAGCTAGTCAGTTGTTACTGGACTTCGCGTCTTGAAGAGACTTTTCTGAGGTAATAAGGATTTGTTTTTCTCCCTCTATTTTTCGCAGAAAAATATTTCCACTCGAAACCCAGCAAAATTTGAAGCCATTTTTTCCTGCGAACTCCCGAGCTTGGTAAAAGAGCTTTTTTGTGGTGGGGGGCAGTTGCTCGTCAATAAATATGGGTTTTTGTGTTCCTGAAAGGCCAATAAGTGTGGTGTTCAGTTTGTCGACCTTGTTTTTGTCTTTGTTGAAAGTGCGTATCGCGGATAGGATGTTCATTTTCTTTTGGACTGAAGTCAGCTCAGCTATAATTGGACGTGGGGTTGGGGTGGAGCTCGAGGCTTTTTGGGGCAGGCGATAGATATCTCGTATTTCTGTTTCAGAGAGTTGTACTCCCACGGTTTTACCAATCTCACACAACGTCTTGACAAGGCCCGAAGCAGATTCATTGTTTGGTTGAGGTATATTGCGGATTTCGATCCCAGATGATCTTGATGCAAGCTGTAGGTCCTGAAGTTTTTTTTCTAATCTTTCAATGTAATGCTTTTGCTCTTCTCGCTCTCTTCGCAAATCCTCCACCTCCTTTTTTATGTCTTCAAATTGATTATTAATAAAAGACATGGATTTTACCATTTCTTCATTCGATTTGCAAATTTCTGCATTTGTAGTTTGAATTTGTATGTTCTGTTTCTTTATTTCCGCGATATCCGAGACCAATTGTGTCATTACGGATGTTTGATTTGCTATCATCTTTGTTAAGGAAGCATCAGCCGATTGCTGTGGGGAGTCCTGTCGAGGGCGTTTATTTCTAGTTGTGTTGACAAAGTCACTCATCATAGTAGCAGAATTTATATCTGGTTCAGATTGCGTCTGAGACATGTTTTTATTAGAAGTTCTTGCCGCTTTAGGAGGAGTGCGCTGTACATTTGCCATTTTGTTCTCAATGTTATAGAATAATAAACAACTTGAAACCAAATTGATACCTCAGAGATGATAGTGTCGTTCCGTAGCCGCTGCAATTGTACGCTGCGTTCGTAGCTAGTCGTAGCACTGTGATGCGGTGACGTCAGACGGCTGTAGCAGATCTGAGACAACACCTTTCCTATATGTCACTTGACAACGTCAACCGCGCTGTCCAGATGTGGGTAAACAGGAAATCGAAAGTTGGTGATTTTATAGGTAGTTATTGATATATAACAGTACTGTGGTAGTTCTTCTGCACTTTTTCACTCGTTATTATTGTTTTTATCTTCGGATTTTAGTGTTTTTGTGTTCCACAGGTTCAGCTTCGGTGATTTCAGACACTTTAGCTATAAGGTAGGTAATATTTCACTCGTTTTCGTATATAAACACGGTCGCGACTTTTAAACACTCCACTCCGTCAAAATCAACGATGATTATTTTTATTATATTAAACAATATTCAAATCAAGTGCCATCTTAATTCGTTCTCGATTCGACTAACTCCATTACGAATACTCAAGGATCTGCACTTATTATTAACTTCTGTTGCTATCGTCCATTGAACCTTAATCAGCAGCCTTGCATCCATTTAAAAGGAGCTAGATGTACACTATTAGATGGAAAACAAATTTGTTCTGGTGTCCGCTATTCTGCGTTTCTCGGTCTACTTCTTTTGCAACCCGAACATCATCCAGCGTATAATCCTCTATCACATATCAGCCACGCAGTTTTTGAATTCACATGATCAAAGACGGGATCGTACACGTCTTATTCCTCACAGATCCAGGTGGTCTTCGCAGAACGTCAACTTTTCAACGAATACGATTGTCGTGCAGCTTGTCTGCATAAACGACCAGATCTGTGTGAACAAAAACAGAGGACAGAAACTTCGCTGTAACCAAGCGCTTTAAACGATCATTTCTCTGTAGAAATTGGAGCGCTCTGCCAGCGCACATATTTCTCTCTTCTAATAACACCGGGTATTGTCGGTGATGACTGTTGGAAGCCCCAAATTGGCTAGATCAAGAATTCGCGGTGGCATTTCGCGATATTTTTTTTATATACCACTTAAGATGGCAGGCAGACAAGTTTAAGGCCCACCAGGTGTACCGGTGGTCACCGTAGCCTATGGACGTTTGCAACACCAGAGGCGCTACACTCGCGCTGCCGACCCTGTAAAAACCTTCTTAGATCCCTTTTGAAGAACCCCATGCTGTAGGCGTTTTGGAATACCAAAAAGGAGAAAGGTAGCGTTGCATATCATATTCCGCATCGCGTCATACGGCAAAGCATACTGTTACTTATTGGATTACAAACGTCTATTGACCTTCACGGTGCATCGCACAACGCCGCAGTCATTCCATTGATGTAAGTCGACGAGTTAATTCCGCTCTGACCTTAGCAACAATTGTCCACTTCAGACAGGCAGATTATCATTTGACCATTCGACATATTCGCACTACTCGTAGCTCCGCTAGAACGGTTTGCTGTAAAGATCACGGCGTTAGTATCTCAGGTTAGGCAGTCCTGAAGTGGACAGTTAGGGCCATATATTTCCATTTTGGAGCGTTTCTGGGTTTCCGTGCTTCGGAAGACAAGTTATGTTATGCCGGCTGACAGTAATATGGACAAAATTGTAAGAAATTGCAAAAAAAAATTTCTATAAGTACTAATTTGAACTTAAGCTGTTTACGAAAGTCAAAGAAGGACACACATATATCCCATAAAGAAGATTAATTATGATGTAGGTAAATAAGTTCTGATGTCTCTAAATATACTGAATAAACGATTTTGAATCTAAACGAACCTGTGTTCACATTAATTTGCACAATACTGCATAATGTATCTAAACAATGTAGAGATGCGAAGAGACATGCCAAATCGCAGTTGAATGCCCCACAGATAAAAATAAACATAAATTAGTATCCGCCATTGACAGACTGCCAAACTTTCATGAAGTGTTATTTATGTTGTAAATAATATTACCTACTTCTAGCGTATTTTTGTAAAGTAGTTATTTCCGTGAGGATTATGATTAGGAACCTACTTGTCGCAGGCTTGTGATCTCTGTTCATGGAGACGAGAGATAAGGGGATCCTCCATAAAAGAAAGGATGGAAAACTGTCCAGCTGTATGGTTCAAATAATAGTTCAGTAACCATCCAGAACAACGCAATAATAAAACGTACAACATAAAAAGTACCCCTTTTAACTGTTTAGGCTTCGAAAGTCCTTACCCAAAATGTCCAGGGGGTTTTTTTTTAACTTGAGTAAAATTCTTCATGGATCCTATGCCGGACTCCTGTCAACTAAAAACCACACGTATCCTGCCTAACAGCCTACGCTAGGAAGCCCCGGGTAAGCCCTCGGAAGGAACCCCCGGACTAGGAATATCCAGAGGGTGCAAAGCAGCCATATCCCAAAAATCTTCATATTCCAAAAGTTCAGTAATTCTCAAAACTTGCAGCGTCTTGATGACCTCTGCAATTATTGTGACGATTTTATTTCGAAATCAACAATTATGATGATGATGATTCGTCAACACAGCGATGTACCTTCTCTAACGTTGAAATCTCTTTAGAATATTAAGTGAATGCTATGATGTCAGCCCTACGAGTATAAGTAATTCAAGTACGCGACGATAAACCTTTATCTGAGCTTGAACTTGAAAATGTGAGTGATAAGATGCATCGTTATCATTGACTTAACGGTAACAGATGCGAGGTCAATTAGGGACCTCAGATTAAAAGAATTCTTTTAGTCTGAGTTAGGGACGTTGTTAAGTTTCTGCTTTCGTTTCCTACTTCCTTTCTTTGCCTTTTAAGGGTTCCAGTCACCTCTTATTCTTCGAAAAGGAAGATAGAGTTGCAAGCGCTCGGCGTTATTACAAGTTATATTTTGTCCGAAGTTATAGCTGGTGAGCTTATTGCTATGTTGAAATGGACAGGGGCAGTTTGTGGTTAGCTGTTCAACTTGGTTTGATGACTAGTACCTACTAACGTCAAACGTGCTTTCTGAAGCACAGATACTAGTTAGGTACCCATTTAAAGAACAGCCATTGTCATGTATGCTTGTTACAGCAGTGATCGGCTTCAGCTATTCTACGAGAGACGCGTTTTTAATAAAAAGGTCACATGTGATATTTTAAATCTGCAAAAGCGACGTGATGTTTCGTATATACACGTATAATACGGCGAATATAAACGATTAACCTAAACCATCCATTCGTATCATCAATCAAATCTCGATTCAACACGAGACATCCGTTCTGCGGCTGATATTTCGGTCACTTTTACTACAAGCCACACATCCAACAGATGTTTAACTGACATCTGTGTAGTTGTTGACGTGCCAAGACTATTTACTATTCAGATCTTGAGTTTTAGTATTTAAATTATCTTCAACCGTAATAACCTTTTTGCGGGAGCGTTCATTGTCTAAAATAGTACTCTTTGTCTCTTTGTTTTGTCCCTACCTTCTGGGGACCCTGGCTGTAAACGGATATGTGGAGACCATCGGTTCAAGTTCGTCCTGGTACCTCCAGTCCACAACACGGTTTCCTGAAAAGAACTATGAGATATTTTAATTCTGCAGCTATGTGATATTTCAACGATTCACCAAAACGGTTGTGTTCTTTTATTGGTATCATGTCATCAATGAAATCGCGGTTTAACACATCCGTTCTGCGGCTGATATTTCACACATCCAATTTCTAAAATCCATGTTTAACTGTCATCATATACCTACCTAACTGTCATCGTTAAAAAATGGCGTTTAAATTATCTGCAAACGTAATGTTCGGTTTGCAGATGTGTTATATTATACACTCGAGAGCAATGAATCCGGGTCACTTAAAGAATCCTAAAAATCTCGGAAACTAAAAATGCTAGGTTAATGCAATAAATTGTATTTAATAGACAATGTAATACTCCTTAAATGAAGGTATTAAAACTTCTTAGTTATTGTAAAGTTATATCATAAAAAAATCAAATTTGAAAAAGGGCCACTTTCGAAGATGGAACTACGAAATTACAGCATTTGGTGTTGCTTTTGTTTGTAATCTGTCATTTATGTGGGTATATAAACCATGTTGATAGTGCTCTATATTCATTAATCAAGCTGAAATTATGTCGCTTACGCCTGAAGAATGCACCAGAATACTTACAATGCTGGAAACCGGCCGGAGTCAGCGCGATACAGCCAGGACTGTCGGTGTGTCGCTGTCAACAGTACAAAGAGTTCTCCGACGTTACGAAGAAACTGGTTCTAACCTACGCAGACCAGGAACGGGCAGAACCAGGTGTACCACAGCACGAGAAGACCGATACTTGGTGAACACCATGCTTCGAAATCGCTTTCTCAAAGGAACTGAACTCACCAATCAGTTTCGACGCCTCGGAGGAAATAACCCAAGTGCATGGACAGTAAGACGTCGGCTTGCTGAATCTAACTTAAAACCCCTTAGACCTGCAAACGGCCCTAAACTGGAGCGTGGGCATCGTATTTCGAGACTAAGGTATGCCCAGAGCCACGTAAATTGGAGTATTGAAGATTGGTCAAAAGTTATGTTCTCCGACGAATCAAAATTTATGCTCTACAAGCACGATGGAAGACACAGAGTGTATCGAAGACCAGGGGAAAGATTCAAGCAAGCATGCATCGAAGAAAAAGTAGCCTACGGTGGTGGGTCTGTACTTGTGTGGGCCGGAATTTCTTCTGAAAGTCGCACAGAGCTGGTGATCATAGAAAACGGCTCTTTAACTAGCGTAAGATATGTGGAAGAAATCCTCAATGATCACGTTGATCCATTTATGGTCAATTTAGGTGAGGATGCTATATTTATGCATGACAATGCCCGACCTCATACAGGTAGGATTGTGAATGACTACCTTCAAGAGATGAACATTACTCGTATGGAGTGGCCAGCGCGCAGCCCGGATATCAACCCGATCGAGCATGCTTGGGACGAGCTAGGCAGATGCGTAAAACAACGAAACCCTCCCCCAATCACGCTTCTTGAGCTCAAAATTGCTCTCACAGAGGAATGGGAGAATATTCCCCAAAATCGTATAAGGAACTTAGTGTACAGCATGCCAAACCGCGTCAACGCAGTAATGGAAGCACGAGGAGGCAATACGAAGTATTAAAATTCAAGAAAATCGTAATAAAGTTCAAAAATTTCATGTTTCCTATTTTTGTTTTAAGGAGAGATCGGCAGTTTTTTCTTTATGTAATTTTGTGTTAATAAAATGTATGGTGACTCATATTTTTTTTACTTTCATTTAAGGAGTATTACATTGTCTATTAAATACAATTTATTGCATTAACCTATCATTTTTAGTTTCCGAGATTTTTAACATTCTTTAAGTGACCCGGATTCATTGCTCTCGAGTGTACTTATGGCTAGAATTTACTGTTTGTACATTCGTTGCCTAATAAAACGCGTCTTTTTATTCATTTTCAAAGTGTATGAAGTTGATTTTAATCATTCGATTTAAGATTAACATCAAACTTACTGGTAAATAGAAAAGAAAGAGTGTGTCTCACGAATCCAATGACACATTAAGAAAACCTAAAAAAATACACAAAATTCTTGGATAAAGCAAGATCGTATCGCCAAACAAAATATAGGTTTCGGATGTATCCGTAGGTCTTTTTGAAATCCGTTAGGAAACAAATAAAAATACGGTGCGCGAGTCAGAAGTGAAAACCCTCATGAGAATATTGCCTAGACATATAAGAAAGGATAATAACACGATACTGTTTTCTTCATCATTCGAATACTTACTAGTTTTATCACAAAATAAGGGGATATTTAACAGCTACTAACTGAAGCTATAATAACCTTAAACACGAAAAATATCTATGTTAAACAGAATATTGTAAGTGGTGCTCAAACAGGATATAATGGATAAGCTATGTCGTCAAATGGAAAACTAATGTAAGAGCTATGTCAAGAATCAAGCTGAGCATGTTGGATACCAAATGCCTACCTATTTTGTAGTGTGAACGTTATATCAAACCTATTTTACAGATGTACTGGATCTGTAAAATAGGTTCTGAAGCAAAACCGTAATGAAAAATGTCATCCAAAACTTTGAAACTCTTTTTGAGACTTACGCTACATAAGAAGAGATGTTGAAATGGATGTACATAAATGGATTGACCTTAATACCTAATTTACTCGAAAAATTAGACGACATGAAAAATAGACCTAGTTTACAGTCTGGCTAGTCCGAGTTTCGTAATGACGATAAACCGAGAAGGATATAGCTCCTAGCTATCTGCTCCGGTTCCCGACAAGTGCGATTTATTAGAATTCCTTACTAAAGTATCGAACTTATAGTGAAAACAATATCGAAATCCGTTTCATGATTTATGTAGAAGAAGAAACTTGCTGGCACCCAGCCAAGTCCAAACAAAACAGATAAATTCTTAAACTATTTATTACTGACACAGTAGATATGTATTTGAAAAACGGGAACTTCAGGAGAGCCCCCCTAGTCTAGACATTCGTCCTCCATTGTCCTTTATATCGATCGATCTAATGTAGTTAGGTATTACAGAATTACTTTCAAGAACCATTTTAGTATGTACCAGCTACCAATATTACTTTGTTGAAATTATAGACTGCTAAGTTTTGAATTAGAACTTAGGCTCTGGTTCTGCGTCAAAGACTCGACCGATTGTTAATTTAGACCACCGATTTTCTTTATTGAAGATCATAAAATATGCTCAATGATGGCTTAACTATTTATTTACGCTTATTTATTTATTTACGTTTTGCATATATTCAAAGTACAGCAGGCATTCTAGAGTGTTGTAGGACATCCAATGAAACCAATTGACAATATTGAACTCGTTATCAATCTCGTTGATGTGTTCAAACAGTTGTTACCATTACGTCATGAGGCCGTATGGACATATCTTGATGGAGTGGGAAATTTGCTGTAATATATTTATAAAATTTATTTCTATGTTTCTGGCGTGCAACACAGCATGATTTCCGCAAATAATGACTGTACCAGCGAAACCGTCTTCTGCGGGAGTCTTTTACTAGTTCCCCTTGGGTTAATCCCCACCTCTACCATAACATGTTCTTCGCAACACAGATTCTTATCAATTTTTGCCGGTAAAATTAATTGACTGTAGACGTAAACATTGCCAAAACGATGTTGCCTCACCTTCTAAAAGCTGCTGTTCAACTCATCAAGTAAATAGTTTAGAACAGTTAGGACACAGATCGATTGCACATGCAAGTATAAACGTCTGGGTGCAATTGCTTGCAAACTCTCTCATCATGCAACGAACCAATCTATGTCAACTCGTACTTAGATTCAATTAAAGACTGTACTTGATACGGTTATTATGTTTATTAATGACCATTTACAAGTCTTTCTCATTAAAATGCTGTTATAAGATATTGTTGGTGCAGAATTCAAATATCCTTGCTCTGGTTCTAGTATATCTGATTTATATCGAATTGAGTATACTGAACATTATGATTTTGATTAAAACTTAATTTTTATAGACATCGTTAAAAGTACCGTAATATTAAAAATATTTGAAGAGCCTTAAGAACCTTGGTGTACAATAAAAGCCTAGGACACTCTCCTAACTAGGTTTCTAGTCGAATTAACTTAAAAGCCCACATACAAAAGTACTTCAACAATGGAAGTAATTATTATTTTATGTCACCATAGATCCCATGTGTTGATATAATGGAATTGTAACACAACCGCACCCTTCCAATGACGTGTCTTTCGCAAGGCTCATCGCTGGGACCACTTTTTAATTACTCAAACTAACATATCTTTCATATCGCTTTTCCTATGGACAACATTTACCTTACACTTTTATTGTAATAGTAAAAGTAAAATAATCTTGCTCAGGTATTAGAATGGAAACATTACCATTCAAACCCCCGCCTTCATCATTATTCAACGAATTGAGACCATGGTGAAAGATATTTGCTCCATGATTAAAACGAATGTTTTTTTTTTCTATATTTTCCTTAACGACACAGTATAAACACTGCTTTACAATCTTCAATCAAAACCAATTCACCATAGGTAGTTTCTAAATGTGATATTGATTGACCAATAGGTACTTAGTAGGTATTTTATCAATGGTAAGCTTTTCATAGAACAATTTTTTTTGTCAAACGAAGCTTTCATCGCATAGCTTTCAATATATTGTGTACTGATACTCAATTCTCTATGGGTTTCCGTCACACACGTACTTAGGTTCATACACGTATATTTCCCTATAGTTATGTACATAACACGACTGTTATCAGTCGTATGCCGGCAGTCAATAATTTCAGTAATGCACAAGTGGACAATGGAAATAGTGCTGTAACTTTTTAAAAATGGAATTTATTTTTTCGTGATGTGTGAAGTGAAAGTTTTTTAAACGCTTTTTATATTTTTTTAATGTGATGTTACTACAGCTTAAAGAACAATTTATGAACGTTGTGTAGAAACTACATGAAATATTACCACGTATAAAACCTAAACTGGAATAAAAGTAATGGAGACATGTGGACATTGAGGATCATGGATGGAATAATAATTTAGAATGATTCTAAGTTATTGAATTTTTATAGAGAAACAAATACACCCAATACACCTTTTTTGTTCTTTAACGATTTAAATATGCGGGACTACTAATAGTATAATGTTGGACTTTTACAAATCGATACTTTGTTTATTTTTACCAAGGTCTCTGTAAACTGTAATTTACTGATCTTACACTTGAAAAGAAAACTTAATACTAATAGTGTTGAATAAGTTACTTATTTAATATTGTTTTTGAAGTCTGTAGTGATTTTTTTGCATCGTATCGCTATTTATATTTACTGTGCTTGCTATGTGTTTTTCCTTTCCTACATATCTACAATGAACATGGTCACCATTGAAGATAGATTTCACTGAAATCTATGAGTCGTAAATCACATTTTCTGTCTTAGCATTCAAGTTAATGTTCAACCCGCCGTTAGTTTTACGAGTATCTTACTAATTATTGTAAATAGCAATAAAAAGTATATTTGTACAAATGATCAAGATTTTCAGAAATATTGTAAACAGTAAAAAAGAACAGAGAGAAACAGCTATATCGGGAATACAGGAAAATATATTGTTCCGTTGTCACTTAATGTTTATGCCATAGTTATATTATTAGAAATGGAAGGAAAATATTAGTTGCTATAATGGTGCAACGCATACTTGATTTGTCCTAACAACAAAACGTTACGGAATATCCTTAAAACATCGCCCTTGTACTAGAACGCTGAAAACCTAAATAATAAATTGAATCAATTTAAATCTATCAGTTGCGTCCTATACACAGATATATGAGCACCTAAAACAATCAATATGGTTGAAGAAGTTGTTGAACAAGCTTGTTTTAAATGGAAAACAGAAGAAGTGGGTTTTTTGAAGACTTATTATAATACGAAAACATTAGAAAATGCTGCATCAACTTGGAAACAGAAATCTGTATCAATTGTGTCCCCAAAATCGGGGAGAATATCAAGACATGGCAGAAATATTGATAATAATAATGATCAGACGAAATTTGAAGAGAATGGAAAAGTAAGGAAAGACAGCGGATTCTTCTTGAGGATGTTTGAAGATTTCAAAAAGGCCAAAGTTTCAGATTTCACATACCACCAGCCAAAAGTTCGAGAAGACAGCTGGTATAAACCTTTTTGGGCGACAAAAACTGTGGAACCAACACCTGAAAAAGTTGAAGTGCCTTTATCTAAAACTGTATGTACTGAGCAAAATAATGCCGTTGCTAACAAGAAGCTAATATTTGTTAAGGAGGCTGTAGGATCTCCGAAAGTGATTCTCGCGAAGAAGACATTGAAAGTATCTCCAAAGAAAAAGCTTTCGACAGTAGATCACCATAAGGAATACAGGTTAAAAATGCCTCCATATTACAATGGAAGTCAAATGCGTATGCCAACTGGAGAACAGCTGTTTTGGGTTCGTTGTATTGTTTTGTTTATCTACGAGTATCTATGTTTAATTCTGGGGGCCTGTAGGTTCTAAAATAATTCATTTAGAAATAGCTTTTTGCACTTCTTATAAACTTTAACTGTGCTCAAATTATCACATTCGTTTGTTCGTGTGTTTTTTTGCACAGCTTTCTGTACTGTATTAATATGTTTGGTATCATTGGACCTTCAAAATTAGCACCACTGTCAATAAAAAGACTTGTATCTGTAATCGTGATTTCTCCGATTCGCTAGATGTCGCCAAGGCTTGCCATCAGTCGGGCGTCGTCATTATAACGGTTTAAATATTTTAAAAAGATTGTAAGTACTGAAATACTGAAAACGCCATTTGAAAATTACATCAATTACCTCGTAAACAGGTACTTACTTATTTACCAATTTGCATAAAAAGGAGGTTAATGCGTGTAGGTATATGTGTCGTACATCTCTTTGTAGCTCGTGCCCCTCGTAAATCTGTAATTGGTATGACACGAATGCGGGTAGTAATCAGTCTAAAAGTTACGAAGAAATGTGCTGTTTTACCTTGCCACAAATATACGATTTCCGCGTTTTCCGAATCTGACTTTGAAAATCGAATGAAGTTCGTGTTCCGTCCGTTTTTCGTTTAGAAACAGTAAGAACTGTGCGTCTTGTTGAATATTGTATATAAACAGAATTCCGTAGGTTTCCGGTGCTGAAATCCTGATCATGTTACCAAATACCAAAACCGTACGTGTGGCGCCTCGCTTATCCATCTCTACCATTCATTGCCTGCCTCGGGGCGTATTGGGTATAGTCTGGCCATAACTGCTCTGCACTTTCTGAGGTATGCGCGGCGAGGTGGGAGTCGCGGAAAAAAGAGCATGAGACACATGCGATTAATTATAAAAATATATTATTTGTACTAAGTATGTATCTTATTAGTTAATAAAAAAGTAATCTACAGATCTCGATATTTTATTAAAATACCTAGACAGTTGATGAAAAGTGCACAGCAGTTATGGCCAGTTATTTCTTTATTTATTACCATTATATGCACTACAAATCACCTGGAAGTGAGACACTAAATTGAAAATTTTTAAAGGTTTTAGCGAATATTTGGCTTTAGCCCTGTTAAAAACGTAAGTTAGAACCTAGGCACTTATATTGATTCTGTTACATTAAATTAAAAGGCACATGTATTTGGGGGCACAGGCTACGGGTATTTTGGGCTGTAAGAACCCATGTGATCTAAAGATTTAATTTGGCTTGTGAATCTATAGTATCTATACTAATATTATAAAGAGGAAAGATTTGTTTTTTTTTTTGTTTGTTTGTTTGTAACGAATAGGCTCCGGAACTACTGGACCGATTTGAAAAATTCTTTTACTGTTGGGAAGCTACACATTCCCACGGGAACTACGCGGGTGAAATCTCGTGACGTCCGCTAGTAATGTATAATATTGTGAACAATATAAAATAGAACGCCAAATAAGGATTTATTTGGCGTAGGTACTATTTCATACTCAAGTATTATGGGATTTTTGCCAAATATTCCCTTGCCAAATAGCTCAAATATACATCGTCTTGACCCGATTGGAAAGGTTTTCTGAGATTGTTACATAATAATCCGTTACAGATTTTTCTGAAACAAAATTTCGTCAAGGCTTTTGCTTTAAGCTCCGTACTCACATACGGTATTACTCGATAGTTTTACTTCAAAACGAGTAAATATTAACGTGTGGACCGCAAAACTCACAGTTTGAACTGTGTCCACACGTTTTGGAGTAAAACTATCGAGTAATACCGTATGTGAGTACGGAGCTGACTTTGTAGCGAAGTTTTGGCTACAGTGTCGCCACCCATCGGCTTCATTGCATCCAACGTAGCACTCTTACCAAGAGGTCTTAGTGTCGAAAATAGAATCTAGTCCCTGCATCACCAATCTTGGGTGACTTAATAGTAATGGAGTACAATAGTATGATTGGAAATATACCTTTGCTACGCGATTCGATTACATTCGAGTAAAATTTTATCCGCGGTTACTGAAACCTGATCCCGATTATAAAGTAACTTCTGCTTCCTACTCTTTCACTCTTGTCAGAGTGGTCGTGGTTAATGATGCTGTATTTTCAATTTTCATTGGCCACAGCTGACTTTGCTATGCGCCGCCACTTGTTCCGGTCTTCAGCGTCTCGTAAACTCTGGATTGTGATGTGATGGATTGAGTCTTAGTCCTCAATAGTCTTTCCATTGAGTTTCGTTTCGGACAACGTGTCCGAAATATTTGAGGATATTATACGATTGACAGTATATTAGTCTGTAAGCCTTCTACAAAATCAAATAAAAAAAAAAAATATTATTTGAGGAAAAAGTGACTTAAAGCCTAGCAAAATAGAGCTTCTACTCTTTTTTTGCCAGGTCAAGTCACTTTTTCCGGATTAATAATGGAGGCGCCTCTGTGCTTTTAATATGGCAACCCGTTAGAAAGAACCATAGGTATTTACGAAAAAATGTAATATGAACCACAGATTACTAAATAGTTACTACGTAAAAATGAACACAAATATTGTAGTAGGTACTTCGTTTATTAGCTGACTTAGGTAACGATGTCGCTAACTTGCAAAATGTTAATTAGGTACGTTTTTAGACTTTGTGCCAAGTTGTATGGGTGGTCACTTCTTCAATTTGCAAGTAGGATTCCTTTGAATAATAAATGAGAAAATTAACTAAACCTTTCTTTCCACAGCTAGGCGAAACGCGTCCATCAGCGTTCGGTCCAGCCTCGTACCAAGACTTTAAGGAGATCCGGTCCAGATGCCTATCCGAAGGCAGGCTGTTCGAGGATCCGGAGTTCCCGCCGGTGGACCGCAGTCTCTACTACAAGGAGAGGCTGGATAGACCAATCACATGGCTGAGACCTGGGGTAAGTTTTAAGAATTCTGTCAGTAGTAGGTATACGTATATATCCTGTTCGTTTTAAGTTGGCCGCTGGCGTAGAGGCGTAGTATGGGAGGCGACTGGCAATCTTGGTGCGAACGGATAGTATGTTGTTTTTAACGTCCTCCTCTTGACACAGTTAAAAAGGTAACATACCCTGGAACGGGAGATCTGAGGAGTCACCCGAGGTGTCTGGCGCTAGACTGGAAGTTAAGAACCGTGTGGATTTAGTCGGTTTGAGCCCGGTAGGACATCTGCGGGAATGAGAATTCTGATTGTGATATTTGCGATAGTTCATTGACACCATTACGATTGCCGTTGGTACGGTGTACCTTGGACCTTGGCACGATGACGTCACAATCGGGTACCTATATTTACAAGAGCATCACCGGGAGAGCGCGGCTTCCCATGAACCGGTTTCCCATGAAGTCGCTCCCAACGATGCCGAAAATAATAAGCCAAACTGCTCCTAGCAGACTGTATAAGTCGATCCCACTGGTTCAATATTTGGATTGAATGAAACTAGGAATACACTAAGACGAAAAAAATCCAATAGATTTGAAAATGCGATTCAAAGATCTATGGACTCTATTTTTGTAACTGGAAATCTCCTCATGGAAACTATGCCGGATTCTTACCGACTAAAGCACTCGGTTTCCTACCACTGTCTATGACTGGGTAAGCTCTCGTCTGGATATCCCAGGAAACACGACAGACTTTGGCTACCACAGCAGCCTTAACTAGGGGAGGATTATTGGCCCCTAGGCGAGGCCGCAGTGGCAGCCGTGGGTGTGTTGGCAGTCCTGGGACATCCTTCCGAGGGCTTACCCGGGGCACCCAACCATAGGCTGTTGGGCGTTACGTGGGGTTTTTTAGGCGGTAGGAGTCCGGCATAGCATCTATGGGGACTTTCCTTCACTTTAAAAAAATGGGGAGGATTATTGGACTTTGTAAATTACGTTCTCGAATCCAATTCATCGGGAAGTTTACGTTTGTTCATAACATGGTAGGATAAAGAGTTACAGAATGTATTTATTTTTCAAAATCAAGTAGGTATTGAGGTAGGTACCTAGAACTCCAAACATCCCGCTCACATCAGCCGACGTCTAATTTGCAGGAAATGGTCGACGACCCACAACTGTTCGTCGAAGGGTACAGCCGTTTCGACGTGCTGCAGGGAGAGTTGGGCGACTGCTGGCTTCTCGCTGCCGTGGCCAATCTTACCTTGCATAGAAAGTGAGTTTTTTTAATTTTTTATACTACTTAGGTGGCAGACAAACTTACGGGGTACCTGATGGTTGCTTACCGTAGCTGGACAATTTCAGCTCCCTAGCTTTAGGGTGTTATTAGACCAATCGATCGATTATTAAGCTCTGGATCGATTGTCGATCGACAGCACCGATCAACGTCGATCAATGTCGATCTTGACGCACAAACAGGCAGACGGACGCCGATTTCTCAATAAAAGGTACCGTTTTTACCCTAAAATAGTAGGTAGTTTTTAATACAGTTGCTCAAAAAGTGGTGTATTACAGGGACGTATAGCGTTCGGGATGTGGGCTATTACACACACGTGCTTTTTCTTTACCATTCCCGCACTCTTGCGTTTTCTTTCCCAATTGTCAAAAATTTTCTGTGATATATGCAAATATTTCTAAAAAAAAGATACCAACTTACAAGTTAGTACCTTTTTTATACATATATGCATGAATCACTAAAACTACTATGAATTTTTGGTTGTTTTTTTTATTTTTAATAGACATTATTTTGACAGTTGGGATTATTTGGGAAAGAAAACGCACGAGTGCGGGAAAGGTAAAGAAAAAAGCACAAGTGCGTAATAGCCCACATCCCGAACGCTATACGTCCCTGTAATACACCACTTTTTGAGCAACTGTATTAAAAAAGTAGTAAATATACCAAGTGATAAAACTTGACATTGACAAATTACGTGTGAATTCGCGACAATGTGTGTCTTAGCCACTCCCAAAAATGTCATTGGTACAATATCTTTATCTAGTTGTGCCCAATGACTGCAACAGAGACTTGAATTTACAGAATTCCATTAATATTTCTGTGGACATTCCTCACACAGCATCCATCAGAATCTAGACGACTGATAGATATAAGTAGCTATACATTTCTAAATACATACATATCATACATAGAAAACGCCCAAAATCCGAAACAAACATTTGTGGACCACACAAATATTTGGACCGACCCGGGAATCGAACCCAGGACCTCATGCGCGGCATGCGATTACACTACCGACTGCGCCACCAAGGCAGTCTTTCTACTATTTTACAACTATTCTTTTTAAACGAAAGTAACCAAGCAGCTCCTCCTTGCTACCAGTGAAAGTCCCCGTTGAAATCTGTCCAGCCTTTTCAGAGATTAGCCTGAACGAACAGACAGACAAACGAATAATATCTACCGTAGGTATACTTTCATTAAGCATTTCGAAAGGCTTGAATTCCAAACAGACACTACAATTTCATTATCTGACTAGCGGACGTCACGCGGTTTCACCCGCTTAGCTCCCGTTCCCGTGGGAATACGGTAATAAAATATTGACTATCGATGTCATCTCGGAATAGTGTAGCATCCCAACGGTGAAAAACGTATTCGAATCGGTTCAGTAGTTTCGGAGCCTATTCGATGCAAACAAACAAATAATAAACAAATAGTACTTTTCACACAACATCTGATTCCAAAGTAAGCTAGGAATAACCTGCTTGTGTTATAGGTATCAGACCACGGATATTAATACTTATATACTTTTTAAATACATACATATTATACATAGAAACACCCAGACTCTTGAGACAAACATTTATTTGTCTCCGGTGAGAATCGAAACCACGACCTCCAGCGCCGCAGGCGGTATCACTACCAACTGCGCCACAGAGGTAGTCAATAATCAAATTTTTTCTCAATATTATTAGTATAGATAGTAGCATGTAATAGATATGTACAAGTATGAATGCTATAATGATAACGCTATTGGGGTTGACCGGTTCCCATAACGCGTTATCAGTAGCCTTGGACGATTTAACATTAGATTTGATATTAATAGCCATAATGTTCTTTAGGTATGGTTTTGAATAATGCGGCTATAGAAAGGAAATCGATAAACTGATAAAATTATGTGGTTATATATCGGTTCGTGATTGGAGTGTCCGCTTGGAATTCCTAGCGGATACTTCAATTGTATATTTTCACATAAAATGCTCGACACACAAAGGTGGGCATGGGCAGGCGAAGATTGTCCGGATCGAAAGAGGTAAAAGTAGCCTAAAGACGGCAAAACCAGAGGCACTATACTATACTCGCTGCCTAACCTGTAAAAACCTACCAAAACCTCCTATGAAGAACCACATTTACATATCGGAGATTCAAATGTATAATTATTCGTAATGTCATTCATCATAAAGTAAACAGCCTGGGTCTTAACCACTGCTCTCACGAGTCGCTATACACACACTAAACTCAGCTTGGCATTGACAGCTCTCAAACATCACGCGCGACAATTTACCGATAATCTTAACCCGGGACGGGACTACTGACTCCAGGAAAAGGTTGTAGATTAGACTGATTTACTAAGTTATCTCGTAAACAAGCTTTATTCTTTATTGCTCCGACATACATATTTAACTCTGACAAACGGCGGCGTCGCGAAAGGACATCGTCGTTCCTGTCGCTCGTGTTACCACCGCAAAAATCTGTTTCTTTATAAGTTAAAGTATATTCTGCTCACCATATTGACGTCGCCAGTCTGATGGAAAGCCATAGCGTATCTAGCGATTGGGGGCCACTCTCACAGTCCGTAAGGCGTCTGACAGTGGTCCTCAAGTTGGCGGCCCTGTGATGTGCCTCTTCACGCTCCGCTTGAAGAAACTTTCCCATCTCTTTGTTAACCTATAAAAGGACAGTCAAATTTATATAACACTTTATTATTTCCAGATTGTTCTTCCAAGTGGTGCCAGATGACCAGAACTTCGATGAAGGGGAGTACGCTGGTATCTTCCATTTCAGGTAGGAATTACTCTTCATTAATTTTCGACCTTGTTGTAACGGGATAGAGTTCAAATTGCCATAACAATAGTCCAGCTCTAATCAATAAAATGGTTTTACAGTGCAGGATCCTAAGCAGTTTATTCAGAAACTTATTCAGAGTGCTTGGAGAAAACAGCCTAAAAGTTTCAAGTACTAGGGATCTCAAATTTAAGTTTCTCGCTAATATCCCAAAAACGATGCGTTGTAGCAAAAAATGTTGTAAGATGAAATGAAAGCTTATAAAATTTCCTATAACTTTGTTTTTTTCACACTTTTCCATATTTCCAACCGTTTTTGAAATACACCCTCCGGAAATGTACTATAATATAAAATGTGACTATTGCGTGAACTCTTGAAACAAAAGCCCTGGACCAACCCGTCTGGTCAGCGTGGTGGACTGAACGGATCTGGCAGATATTTGGTACAGAGATAGATTATAGTCTGGAATAACGCATAGGCTACTTCTTGTCCCGGGAAATGGTTTCCATGCAAAGCGGGAAGTGGATCATAGCCTATAAGTTATACCTAATCTATATAAGTATACGTATTCCTAATTAAGAGCGTAAATTCGGTTTTCAAATTTCTTTACGATCGTAAGAAATCAGCGCGGCGCGGCGCACATAGCCGTATAGTGGCAATTGTTGCTACCAACAAGTTTGATACTTTTGTTTTCCTTGATGTATTACCGGTGTCATATTCTTAGTCTAAGTGTTCAATCTATTAATTTAATTTTTATGTTAGTAACATTAGTTAATAATTATTGATTATTTTATTGCAAATTGATTGATATTAAGTAGTGATAGACACTGACATCATAAAATTAATAAAGTTGACATTTATTTACCTAACTAATATCAATATTGCAATTAGAAATACCGAACCGAAGGAACCGACGTGCATGCATGAAAAGAAAAATTAAAGTTGAAGAAGCAAGTGAGGTGTGTATGGAGCGTTCCGTGTGGCGCTCGGTTCTTTCTGCCTACCCCGCAAGGGATTTGGCGTGAAGATAGTATAGTACACACATACATGAAAACGGTCCATAAGTTGTAGAAAAAATGACCATTCGGAGTTTTAACAGTCGACCATACAACCATTCGTTGAATTTATCATCGGCGAAATGAGCGTTCGGAATTTTGAAGGTCGGCCAGATTATTTCGAAATTATGACGTGGACTGGGACCGAACTGAGTTTCTTGGGGTGTTCTTCCCAGTTTGTAGCATTTCCCAACCCCCAGTAGAGTCACAAAAATGTTAACAAACCTATTTTTTTTTTAATTTCAAAGAGAATTTTTTTTTTTTTTTATTTTATCGGCACTTTCTGGGCTCAATCATTTTGAGCAACAGACATTAGTCGTAAAAAAATAACAATTTAGGTTCCATCTTCGTAGTCCAGAACTCGTCGTCTTTCGAAATATTTACTGTGCTTATGTTCAGTCTACACCGCAAATCGATAAATGTTGGCTTGACTGAAAGTAATTTTAATACAATTCATTAAAAATATTTATTATATCCACAAGATCACTAGAAGATAAAATAAACGCAGCTTCTCACTTGATTTGAAGTTGGTCTTGGATTTTAAAACACCAGTCACGCTTTGTAAACAGATCCGTTTTTCTCCATAATTTAATTTTACCATCTGCTATGGCTTGTTCCACATCCGTGTATATAGGGACTGTTCTAGGTTAAATTGATTGATTGATTGGTTATTAGGTCGTCTACAACAAGGTTCTTTAGCAGTGGTGAGACCACGCCCCCTTGTTGACAACCTTTGGCCATGGCTGCGCACTGGTTTCTGCTTGTCTGTAGCTTTAAAATGAGTTTGTTTAGCATGTTATCTATCCATTCACTGACTACCGTGTATACTCGGTGTTTTGCCAGTGCCGTAGTTATGCTTCTTCTGTCGAAAGCTCCCTCTATGTTTATGAAAGTGCCGAGGCACATTGATTGATTGATTCTGGATGACCTCTTCTATTTTGTGTACCACTGCATGTAGTGCTGAGTCTGTAGACTTGCCGGGGACATTATGCGCGTTGGTTGGAATGCAGTGGTTTATTTTGAAGGGCCGTCCCTCGATTGTCTCTGTCACACAATCTTTCCAGAATTTTTAGCAGGAAAGGCGAAGGGCTTATCGGTCTGTATAACCAGAGGTCTGAATCACAAACATAATCCCTTTACCGGGTTTTGGTATAAAGATCACCTAGACCTCTCTCCAGTTCTCCACAGTCTGGGCCACAGTTCCATTCATTGTCTGGCGTATAGATACTATGTAACTGACAATATCAACTTGTGTCCTCCCCCATTTTATCACTGCAGGGAAGACTTCATCCTGTCCTGAAGATTTGAAGGACTTGAAGCTGTTAATTACCCATTCAGTTTTTTGTAACTTGACAGAATAGATTAGTACAGGTCTTGCGAGCTCCCACTGGACTTCTTCTGTGGATACGTTTTCCACCAGCCACATGAGTGTCTGCAGCAATTGGCATTCTGGGAAGTGCGTTTGTATCAAAATACTCTCGGCTTCTTTTCATGATAGTTAACGTTAGTAGAATGATGTAGTGGTAATTTATATGTTATTAATTTATTGTTTTCGAGTAATTAAGTGATTTAGTGGTCATTATATAATGTTAATTTGCCTTTGAAAATGCCGAAAGGTTCCACCAAATGCCATCAATCAACAGTATAAATAATTCTTTTCATGTGTGGGTCAGGCCGCCGCGCCGTCAGTTTTCTTTATAGATACGGACAGTTCTGTCCCTTGTTTGGCTAGTATTAGTCTGACTCTATCAGAGGTTTCTCCAAGACTTGGTACTTTTGTATCTCAGTCGCTACTTGTATTTTGCTTTAGCGGCTTTATAGCCGTCCCAATCCTGGTCTGGTTCCTCATAGGTGTTCCATAATTACCACTTATGAAAATGGTGTGTTAATATGTTATTGTCAATACCACACGAATAGTGACTACCTGCCTTGCGTATAATACCTACACCTACGCTGTTCGTGAAGAAAATAGTGCAACTGTAAAAGCTTATAACTTGGTCAGTTTTCGTTAGTTTCATTTAATTTTTTTTATACAGTATTTTGAAGCGAAACTCTAGTCGAGATGTCTGAGCTTTGCACTATACAAAAGTTCACGTTGTATATCGACCATAAATATTTATATATATTATATTATACGTCACAAAGTATTAAGATTGTTTGATCACGCTAGAATTAGACTATTTTTGTTAATTTTTTCGTATTCAAAAATGGAACATCGAGCGACATGACCACTCTCTGAGAGCCTCTCGGCGGTACTAAATCGTATTTGTTCGCGTATCTGCATTTATAGGGGTTCAAAAAATACTTTGTAAAAAGAAATCTGTATCTAGTTACTTAAAAATAAATATTTTTATTGTCAAAGGAGAAGTTCTGACATAATATTACATAATTATCATAATGATTTAAACTACAGAAGCTGGTGAAAACACTACTTTATTTTGGTGAAATTTCTCAGTATTTGAGCAAACTTTACAGTCATTTTTCTCTAAAAAAGGAACCTACCTGATATCAGGTCATTCTACAAACAGATAGCCAACGCCCTTTGCAATTGCTTCGTATCCCTTATTTATTAAATTTATCAGTAATTTGACATGAATTTAAGCATCGAAATCTATGCAAATCGTATGATTTGAAAAACCTGTTTCACTTTCGTTGATATTAACCATATGTAATCCGTTGTAGGTAAAATATGTTTTAATAAACGTTTAGAGAGCTAAATTTACTAGGTATGTTAGTGAATACCATGTTTGTACGATAAATATTTAAATGACTTTAAATGCAATGAAAAGTATGGTTTCTGAGCAATATGTGGCGCGAAATATGTTAGCCCTCTTAATATGAGTGTATTCCTATTCTATATGAATGTATTCCTAATCTATTTGTGTGTATTCCTAATCTATATGTGTGTATTCCTAATCTATATCTATAAATTATTCCAGATTCTGGCAGTACGGTCGGTGGGTAGACGTAGTGATAGACGACCGTCTTCCCACATACAGAGGAAATCTGATATTTCTGCATTCGCCTGAAAAGAACGAGTTTTGGTGCGCCCTCTTAGAGAAGGCTTATGCAAAGTGAGTATATTTAAGATCTAACTATATAGGTATAAACATCTTTATGCTACGTTGACCACATTCCGTGAGCTATTCTGCCACTATAGAGGTATAAAAAACGGACCAAGTACGAGTCTGATTAGCGCGCAGAGTGTTCCGTACCGAAAAACTGCAAAAAATCACGTTTATTTTTGTATGGGAGCCCCTCTTTAGAGTAGAGGACCAGTCCACGCGTTGCTGTGGCTAAAGTTTTGTAACCCGGTGCTACCGGCCATAGCCATGTAGGCTTGGGAGTCCTGGGACATCCTTCCGAGGGCTTACCCGGAACCACAGGGCGGAAACTCCAGCTTGAATGTGTGCTTGTTATCAAATAAATATAAGCAAATTGTACGTCAACACGATCGTCTCTAATGACAGCTGTGTCGCGACAGGGAGTTGCCGATCTGTATGTAATACTATTATATTTTCTTCGCCGGGACTCCCCACCATAGGCTGTTGAGCGTTACGTGGGGTTTTTTAGTCGGTAGGAGTCCGGCATAGCATCCATGTAGGATTTTCCCTCACGTTAAAAAAAAAAGCCATTTAGGCTATCCACAAAAAAAAACTATCCTACCCGTCAAGTTGGATTAAACTGCACACGGTGTACAAATTTGGTTAAAATTGATGTAGTAGTTTAGGAGTTAATCATGGCCAATCAATGTCACACGTGGAAAGATTTAATTGTTTGTTTGCTCCATAGACTCCGAAACTACTGAACCGATTTGAAAAATTCTTTCGCGAAAAGCTACACTATCCCATGGTGACAGATTATATTTTATTCCCGTATTCCCACGGGAACGGGAGCTATGCGGACGAAACCGCGTGACGTCCGCTACTTTATAAATAACTAGCTGACCCGCGCAACTTCGTTTGCGTGATAAATGAAAAACCGCTCGACCGATTTTGTGCAAACTTCACATAAACCATCTACTAAACAGTCTGAACAAAGCCTAAACATTTCGTCTAGATAGGTGAGCCCGCTCTTGAGTTATAAAATTACAACGAAAAGTGGCATTGATTTTTATAAATATAGATAAGATAACTTTTCTTTCAGACTGCACGGTTCCTACGAAGCCTTAAAAGGCGGTAGTACCTGCGAGGCCATGGAAGATTTCACCGGAGGTGTTTCAGAGATGTATGATATGAACGAACTGCCTCCCGACTTCTTCACCATATTACTGAAAGCTTATGAGAGGAACTCTTTAGTTGGGTGCAGTATTGAGGTGTGTATTGTCTCATTTTTATATAAAAGCTGGAGAAGTGTGAGTTGGACTTGTACACAAATGGTTCCGTACTGAAATAGAGTAAGAAAGTTACGTTTGTTGTATGGGAGCCCCAATTCTTTTTTTCTAATTTTAGTCTTTGTTTTAGCCCCTCTCTATAAAATAGAGTGCAGACGGGCTTATGTCGAGACTTTGTCTGTAGTCTGTGACTCCGTCGCATTAAACTACGTCACTTGGTCACGTGGATCATCTGTTCAAAGTTTGAAATAAAAAAAAAATGACAACGTCAATCGGATTGAACTTTCACAATAAACGTGTTGGAGAGGGGCAGTCCGGTGAGAACGATCTCACGGCTTTCTTGTTTATAGCGGCAACAAAAATACATGATCTGTGAAAATTTCAGCTCTCTGGCTATCACGGTTCCCAAGATACAGCCTCGTGACGGACACACAGATAAACAGACTGACAGCGAAGTCTCATGAATAGGGTTCCGTTTTTATCCTTTGAACAGGAAACCCTAAAAATCGGCCAAATGTGGATCGGACTCCTGCACGAGTGGTTCCGTACCTAAGAGTAAGAAAGTCACGTTTGTTGTATGGGCGCGAGGAAAAATTTGTGTTTCTGTATGTTTGTAATGAATGAACTCAAAATCTACTGTGCCGATTTCAAAAATTCTTTTACCATTGGAAAGCTGCATTCACTCTGTGTAACATAGACTATATTTTATTCCCCTATTCCCGCGGGAATGGAAGCTATACGCTATGTTGCATAAAATGCTGTTTTATTTCCAGCCGGATCCAAACATCTTGGAAGCCGAGACCCCCGCAGGTCTGATCCGGGGTCACGCGTACTCCGTGACCCGGGTCAAGTTCGTGGACATCGAGACCCCCAACCGCAGCGGGAAGATACCCCTGCTGAGACTGCGGAACCCGTGGGGGAATGAGGCTGAGTGGAATGGACCTTGGAGTGATAAGTTAGTATCCTATTAATACTATAAATGTGAAAGTTTGTGAAGATGTTTGGAAGTTTGGTACTCAATCACGCTCTAACTATTGAATGAACGGATTGGGCTGAAAATTGATACAGGGATAGCTTATAGTCCGGAATAACACATAGACTACTTTTCATCCCGGGATTTATGTTCTCAAGGAAAGCGGGAACGGGTACCGAATTTCACGCGAGCGAAGCCGCGAGCATCATCTAGTGTATTCATAAATAAATAATTGTGCAAATTCTCACACAACATCATCTAACCCAAATTAAGCTAATATAAGCTTGTACTATGAAATCTAGACGACTGATAGACATACTTAAATATTTCTAAATACATTATTGTACATAGAAAACACCCAAACTCCGAGACTAACATTTGTGGATCACACATATATTTGAACCGACCTGGATGAGATGTGTGTGAATGCCCTCAAATATTTATTAATTATTTATTTTAAAGTGACATACATACTAACAGCCACACCCTTATCCTTGAGTGCTAATAAGCCTAGGTGATGAACCTATTGTCTCTTCAATTTAGCTCCAATAAAAATGCCACAAACGACCACCCATGATCTCATAACTGACAATAGCGGAAAATGCTACCTTTCCTATGCTGGTAGTAACTGTTAAAACGATTATAATCGGTGCGGCAAGATGGCGGCGATCTCCGAGGATTCGACGGCAGTTGGTTTTTATGAAATATTTAATAGAAAATGTTCAGATAGTCATATAACTAACGATTTTAGTTGATAGATTGATTAATTTATGTGATATATTCTGTTGCAGAACTACAGATATATTTACAGATAAAATAAAAAAAAATAAAAAAAAGTACAAATAAACTAACCAAACTGCCCCTAAAGCACTCAAGGTCACCCATAGTTGGATTCTTTGAACTAGCCATACATGGGTCTTTGAAGGTTCATTCAAAAATAATTGTTATATACTATTCGTTCATTTATCGAGGTATAATAAAAAGGCGATTTTGAACTCTAAATATGTTTATTTTAAAACCAAAATTGGATTATAATCGTCATAGGTGACCGAGCACTGATCAGTGCTCACGTGTTCAAATTTGAACTAGCCATACTAACGGTCTTTCAAGGTTCATTCAAAAAGAAGTTTTATATACGGGGTTCGTTCATTTATCGATGTATTGTAAAAAGGCGACTTTAAACTCTAAGAATACTCATTTTAATACCAAAATTGGATGATAATCGTCATAGGTGACCGAGCACTGATCAGTGCTCACGCAATTAATAGGTTGGTCCTGGTCAGTGCTACCGCTTAGGAAAGGTTAAGGGGCTAGTCCGCAAAAAATGCACTTAGGATTTTGGAAATATTCAAGAACTCACTTCATTAAATGACACTAAAATGGAACCTTAAATTCTTAATAGAGGCAACTACAATAACACGATACGCTTTTTACTAAATAATTATTTACATTAGAAAAAACATCTCTCAAAGTTATAAAAAATCATCGATATAGCAGAAATAATCAAATTGACAAAGGTAAATTTCGATGGTTTCCAGAGGTTTTTTCGCAAGTAAATAATTATTTTGTAAAAAGCGCACGATGTTAATGTAGTCTCATCTATTAAGAATTTAAGGTTCCATTTTAGTGTCATTTAATGAAGTAAGTTCTTGAATATTTCCAAAATCCTAAATGTCTTTGTGCATTTTGCAGACGCGCCCCATAACATAGTATTGTGTGTTTATTTTTAACATCATCTGTTGCAGATCTCCAGAATGGCGTTATATACCCGACTCTGAAAAAGAAGAGCTAGGTCTTACTTTTGATGAAGATGGAGAGTTCTGGATGTCATATCAAGATTTCGCCAAGCACTTCTCTAGGTAAATATAATAAATAATTGTTAGTGTGATAATTTATGACAAGAAGCCGTGAGACTGTCTCACCCGACTGCACCTCTAACGTTTATTGTGAAAGTGAAAGTTCAATCCGATTGACGTTGTCATTTTTGTTTTATTTCAAACTTAGAACAGATGATCTACGTGACCTAGTGACGTAGTTTAATGCAACAGAGTCACAGGCTACAAACAAAGTCTCGCCATAAGCACCTCTGCACTCTATTTTATAGACAGGGGCTAAAATGGTAAAGTGTGTTAAGTAAATCACATGTTTAATGTGAAAAAAAAAACCGCCCAAGTGCAAGTCGGACTGGCACATTAAGGGTTCCGTACCAAAAACCCGGAAAAAAATCACATTTTTTGTTTAGAAGCACCCTTATTTTTTTCTTCTAGTTTTAGTATTTGTTATTATAGCGGCAACAGAAATACATTATCTGTGAAAGTTTCAGCTCTCTAGCTATTACGGTTTATGAGATACGGCCTCGTGTCGCACAGGCAGACTGACAGCGAAGTCTCATTAATTTGGTTCCGTTTTTACCATTTGGGTACGGAACCCTGAAATTTATTGGACTGGAACCTGCGTTTTCCGACATTCCAGGCCAGACGCCCTATCTACTTGATCACCGTATATGTCTTGAAGCGACGTAGGCACCATCTGTCGGCAACTTTATATTTATAATATTAGTGGAAACCCTGCATAGATACGATCATTGCAGTATCCAATTTTCACTATGGCCGGAACTTGGATGGGTTAACGGCTTAACGTGCTTCCGAAGTACGGAAACATTCGCAAATAAATGACAAAAAGTCACCCATCCAAGGACCGGCCATAGTGAATGTTGCTTACTACTGTGATCGCTTTTTTTTTGTTTAACGTGAGGGAAAATCCTCAAGGATGTTATGCCGGACTCCTACCGACTAAAAAACCTCACGCAACGCCTAACAGCCTACGGTTGTGAGCCCCGGGTAAGCCCTCGGAAGGATGTCCCAGGACGAGGACTCGGGGCTACCAGCGCTTTTTATCTTTAGCCTTTTTATTAACCTGAATATCTATGGTCTGTGTAAAAAATGTATTACAATGTTATTTTGATTTTCAGAGTGGAGATTTGCAACTTGAATCCAGATTCCTTGGACCCTGAGGAGTGTCCTGAAGGCTGCACCAAGAAATGGGAGATGTCAGTCTTTGAAGGAGAATGGGTCAGAGGTAAACATATCTTACTGTATTGCCCCGGTTGGCGATGGGAAAAAGTACAAAATGTCGCCACCCTAATTCATCCCGTGGGTGTCGTAAGGCGACTAAGGAAACACTTTCGCAAAACGATTCATTGCGTAGAGGAGGAAAACTCTAAATGAAACCCGGTTGTTAGTAAAATTACAATCGTTAAGCAAAGGCGGGTCGCGGCTACCTGCGCCTGTCCTTTTTAACACGGCAATTTGCTCACCACCTATTACGTGGGACATAAAACTATAAAGTGAAATGTGGGCGTATACTATGCATCTGCCTACGGGAACACCCAAAAATTCCGAAATATGTTTTACCGAATTTCAATATTCCGATGTTCAAAATTCCGAAGATTATAATTCCTAAGAAACAAAGCTCCGAATATTCAAAAGGACGATATTCATTTATCCGAAAGTCATAAGTACGAATTTTTATTTTTCCTAATTTCATTAGCACGAATAATCAAAAGACCGGACTGTTATTTTTCCGAAAAACATTATTCAGAATTTCAAATATCCGAAAATTCACTGTTAAAGCTTTTTTAATAAAGTACGGTCAAGTCTAACTACCGAAGATATTATTTCCCAGTGAGTGGAAGGCAAACGAAAAAACAAAAAAAAATGCCACGATGGCTAAGGCCGGAGCTCCGGTCCGCTTCGCTTTCGCCTTAGCATTCTAACCTAACCTATTCAAGTCGAGGTGTTAACCATAATAAGTGAATGGTTAACACCCCAACTCAGAGTACCCCGACTCGGATAGGTTAGGTTAGAAGGCTAAGGCGGGAGCGAAGCGGAGCGGAGCTCCCGCCTTAGCCTTCGTGGTTATTTTTTTTTGTTTATCGTTTGCCTTCCACTCACTTGGAAATAATATTTTCGGTAGTTAGACTTGACTATACTTTATTAAATAAACGGGTGGAATCGGGAACATACATAATCGTCTTTAATGATAAGTTTTCGGGTTGAAACAGAAACGGGTGGAAACGACATTTATCCTTCGTATTTATGATATTTCGGATTTTTGATTATCGGAGTTCGTATTTATAATTTGGCGGATTTTTAATGATTCGGAATTCAACGGTTCGGTTTCTTGAAATTCGGCATTCTGACAGTCGGAATTGTAAACATTCGGAATTTTAAAATTATGACTTTTGATAAAAAGGATTTATGAAACATCGGATTTTTGACTTTCGGGATTTCGAATCATTCGGACTTATGAAATTCGGAATTATGAAATTCGTGATTGTGACTTTCGGAATTAAGTTTTTCGTATTAATGTAGTGTACCCATCTGCCTACCCCTCCGGGGATAAAGGCGTGACTAATGTATATATGGTTCAGTAGTTTCTAAGCCTATTCGAAGCAAACAAACAATCAAATCTTCCCTCTTTATAATATTAGTATAGATCTATTTTTATACTTACATACGTCCGAAGGGGTAGGCAGAGGCATATTATATGCGCACATTTCACCTTTTTAGATTTAGTCCCACGTAATAGGTGGTGAGCCGTATTGCCGTGTTGATATAGACAGGCGCATATTGTGACTGCCTGCTGTTGAAATTTTTCAAGCCTCCTAGAAAGGCTTTTAACTTGGCTTAACGACTGCCATTTTACTGGCAACCGGAACAACGACTTAACGTGCCTTCCGAGGTACGGAAAAGCTCGCAATAAATGTCACAAAGTGGTTACGTGATAGTAACCCATCCATAACCGGCCACAGTAAGAGTTGCTTACTGCGGAGATCGTTTACAGAACACTGAGTCCACGGAGCCACGAGTAGGCATATGTAAGTAACGTAAGTAATGCATTACTTGTCATGTGACTCGCTCGAGTACCATGACAGTGTACGTTACTCGACGAAATGTATCATAACAAAATGTAGTACAATCGGGACAAACGTGCCGTCTTCGGTGTTGAATGTCGATGTTTACTTCGCGCGCTTTCCATGCAATCGTCACTCGTCACACGTTGCCGTTCCGCACGTGTGTGAGCGAAAAAGCGTCATTTGTTTAGTACTAGCCGCCACGCGTTACTCGACTCGGGCGGCACGACCGGCAGGCGACAAGTTTATTTTAACTTTACGTTGACGCAATAAGGTCTATTTTTCTCAATGCTGCTTCGTTCGTATTCATTACGTTACGTACCTACCTATGTTTGACTCTGTGATACTTTGCAGTTTGTTTAGTTAGCGTTTAATAATGAAGAACCGCGCATTCTCGTTACGGAAGATAATTTAGGTTAATTCATAATAATTCAATTTATTATCTGATTTCTACAACAAAACAAGATTACTTTCAGTAGGTAGGTACATAAAGTATGAAGGAAGATCAACTGTTTTTACATACCTATAGACGTATTTTTTATTTCATTAACTTATTCACACCAAACTAAAACTAACTAGGTACTAACAATTTTCAATTAAGTTTATTAGATCTATTATCAGTACATAGTATAAAACAAAGTCGCTTTTTCTGTCCCTATGTCCCTTTGTATGCTTAAATCTTCTGAACTACGCAACGGATTTTGATGCGGTTTTTTTTAATAGATAGAGTGATTAAAGAGAAAGGTTTATCTGTATAATAACATCCATGAAATAGTGGAGAAATACTGTTATTTTTGAAGTTTCTAATGTGATGTCGTAAATAATTAATTTTTTTTCCACTTACATTGCAAACGCAGGCTGAATCCTACGAGATTTTTCAAAATAATGTACTAAGTATTGTACACATGGTAAAGGTCTACAGAAAACTCCGCGATGGCATATCTCTATCTCTTATGGATATCCCACAATAACATTTTTATGTCATTTACTTTTAACGAGAAATAATGGCTTATTTTCGAAGCGGTTTTAACCAATACAGCATTAATCCTTATCCAATTAAATACCTTAAAAACATTATTTATTTAATATAGATCTATATGGCCCTTTACAGCATATGATTTAAATGAATATTTTCTAAGATATTACAGATATAAAATTGCGGGACGTAGCGTTTGCGGCCGTACCGGCCGGCCGCACACTGGTCCGGATTTTAAAATAGGTGGGCATACGATCTAAGATGTCGAATTGGTTTTAAATAGGAAATATAGTGCTTAAGTAACATTTAGTACTACAACTTTTCCATAAAATTCATGCCTAAAAAAATAATTAAAATAAAAAATGTATGGGGGAAAATTTATTAGGTTCAATTTGTCAGTTCAGTATCAAAGTATAAAGGTCTCACCTTTTATTTTGATAAGCAACTATGGTCTTTAATACGACAACATAAAAATTTTCCGCGTATCCCTGCGGGTTTGGGATTCACAATGCTTTAAAGTTCACAGTTTTTCTGTACTTAGTGTATTTAGTATCAGCATTGCACCCGTGCGAAGCCGGGGCGGGTCGCTAGTATATAATATCTATTCGAACACTATTAAATTTACTTTACTGCATACAGTTACACATAAACCACATCATACGTTACTTTATTTACACCTTAACGTGCGTGCGTACTTACATTCGCATTAGCCAAGTCACGTTTAGTTAGGACAACGTACGACACTTCGTCCTGTGACTATAAAGCGATGCGAACGAATTCTGGATTTGGCGCGCACGCAGCGCGCGATTAATATTTTATAACTTTGTGCCGCCGCATGAGATTGTCATGATAAAAGTCATAGTACAAAGTAATGTGACGCGGTACGAAATGTAATGCCATATGACATTACTTTTTAGTGTAACGTTTTGCGCATGTCTAGCCACGAGCGCTTCATTTACTTACATGAAATTTTATTCACAGGAGTAACGGCGGGAGGCTGTCGCAACTACATAGATACGTTCTGGAAAAACCCTCAGTACCAAGTTACTTTGACTGATGTGGATGAAGGGGATGAAGATAATAAGTGTACTGTAAGTATATACCTTAATTTATAAATATATTAATACCTAGCGGACGTAACGCAGTTTCAATCTTCTGTTTCCGTTCGAATCTTACTATCCCACTAATATTATAAATGTAAAAGATTGTTAAGATGTTTGGATGTTTGTTACTCAATCACGCTTTGACGGTTGAACGAATTGGACTCAAATTTGGTACAGAAATAGATTATAGTCTGGAATAACACATAGACTACTTTTAAACCCTCGAATATGTTCCCTAGGGAAGCGAACAGAATTTCACGCGGGCGAAGCTGCGAGCATTATCTGGTAGGGGAATAAAATGTAGTCTATGTTACCCAGGGATAGTGGTGGAAACCTATTCCAACAAATCGGTTTAGTAGTTTTGAAGTCTATTCAATGCAAACAAACAATCAAGTCTTTCCTCTTTATAATATAAGTATAGACTAGAGGATGTCACGCAGTTTTACCCTTAGTTCTCGTTCCCGTGGGAATATGGAAATAAAATATAGCCTATGCCCTCGGGGATAGTGTTGCTTTCTAGCTATTAAAGAATTATCCTGGGATCATTTTTCTGAGGGCTTACTCGGGGCTCCCCACCGTAGGCAGTAGGTAGCGAACGTGTGGTTTTTAGTCAGTAGGAGTCCGACTTAGCATCCATGTAGGATTTTCCTCACGAAAAAAATAGAGTTTTTCAAAAGATGTTTGTTACTCAATCACGCTCTAACGGTTGAACAGATCTGGCTGAAATAAGGTACAAGGATAGATTAAAGTATGTAATAACACATAAGATACTTTTTATCCCGGCAATTTGTTCCCATGCGAAGCGGGAACAAATAAAAAATTTCTACTCTAACGCCATCTTGTGTACCTACCATTTTTTCCAATTTTTTTTCATTGTTTTTATTTTTTTTAGATAATAGTGGCCCTAATGCAAAAGAACCGCCGCTCGCAGCGTCACCAGGGCCTCGAGTGCTTGACCATAGGGTTCGCGTTGTACCGCCTGCCCGACTACGGGCACGTGCCCAAACCGTTGGACGTCAACTTCTTCAAGTACAACGCGAGCGCGGCCAGGTCGCAGAGCTTTATTAATTTGAGGGAAGTTAGTTCCAGGTGAGTTTTGAATCCTGCTTTGGCCGGATCCGACCAAAATCGGAGTAAGACTATACTTGAGAATAACTTGTATACAGTCCAGCGGAAATATCTGCGAACCTGTCATAATGACGTTATGCAAACTACGGTTCGAGCGCAACGAGAATGTGCTGAACCTTGTCAAAGTCAATGGAAATTATATAAAACGGGTTATATTAGATAGGCGATAACGGGGAGATGTGTATGGAAGCGCGAGGGGAAGCCAGGTTCGCAGATATTTCCGCCGGGTAGTAAGTATTTATACTAAAGTAAAGTGATTTTCCATTTTATCAACAACTAACAAGCACAACGTAACTATGGTAACCATACTGAAGTAGACGTAACTATGGTACCTAACTATACTGAAATGGTCCTTCAGTATGGTTACCATACTTACGTTGTGCTTGTTAGTTGTTGGTGGTAACTTCAGTTTCACTATAATGTTAGTTTTAGTATAGGACAAGTACAAGTTATACTTGTATAGTCTTATTCCGATTTTGGTCGAATCTGTATATTAATGTTTGGATGTTAAGATGTTTGAATTTTTGTTCTTCAATCACGGTCTAACTGCTGAACGGATTGGGCGGAAATTTGGTACAGGGTAATTTGGGCTGGAATGACACATACCAACAAAACAAAGTTTGTTAATAACCCCAGTCTCGCAACTCAATTCTTCTACCGTAAAAAAATAGTAGAATTCATGTGAAGTGTTATAACGTAGTGAATCACGACTATTCTTTTGTTTCTCTTCAAGAAACTTCGCAGAAATACCTACTAAGGTTCCACCGCTTTACTGGAGTAGAACGTAGTCCAAAGTTGGACATCTGGACGAAATGGGCAGCCAAAAAGGCGGTCGGATCGTCCGCTCGGTATAGCCGGCGTCCCCCACAAGAAGGTTGAACATCGGTACATGAAAACGTTGCTATTTTTTCACTAGAATTGACTTGACTTTGGCATTTCTCAATCCTCAGAGTCCTACTTCCTACTAATTCTACTAATATTATAAGTGTGAAAGTTCGTGAAGATGTTTAGATGTTTGAATGTTTAGATGTTTGGATGTTTGTTACTCAATCACCCTCTCTCTGAACGGATTAGGCTGAAATATAGTACAGTGATAAATTATAGTCTGGAATAACACACATGCTACTTTTTATCCCGGGAATAAATTCCATGGGAAGCGGTAACGGGAACAAAATTATACGCTGGCGCCAGCTGGCTGGCAGCTGGCTGGTCACCAGCTAGTTATTAATAAAAACTTTGCTACATTTCAATGAGGATCAGTAAAGGTATAGCAAATTCCAAAAAAAAAATGTATCCCCGTCATTCTCTAGGACATCAGAATGATATATCTTTTTGAATTATCTAAATCGGACTATTACGTACGGAGATATTTAGCAATGAACTCACACTCAAACATAGTTACAAAAATCAAATAAAACCCTGCGCGTCTATACCGCGGCTCCGGCTAACTGGCAGCGATTTGGATGATGTGACGTCACAAGCCACCGCGTCGGACACTCGGCGAACTTCTCTAGTTATTTGGTCACACACAACTTCCTAATTTTCGTCGTAGAACAAAAATGTTTGCACTGTTTAATAAGGATTTCTAAGGTCTATAAATCTGCATTATTACCTAAAAACGTTACAGATCCTCATTGTAAACGAAACCCTAACTGGATTTGGCCTTGAATCTCAACTTCTCAAAATCTTGAACCTCAATCCCTCTTCACAGGCTACGGTAACTTAAAATCAAATGCCGTTCCTTATTTGTCATCTTACAGCTGATTAAAGGTGGTACCGTTTGGTTCCAGGTTCAAGCTAGACCGAGGCACTTACGTCATCGTTCCATCTACTTTCGACCCTGAAGAGGAAGGGGAATTCCTTCTGCGTGTCTTCTCTGAGAAGTGTAATAATATGGCGTAAGTATATTTGACTCCGTATCGCGACGGTTAAGACCACATAATGTCGCCACCCCAATTTATTTGGAAAGTGTCGTAAGAGGCGACTAAGGGAACACTTCCCAAAACGATCCATTGCGTAGAGAAGGAAAACTCGAAATGAAACCAGGTTGTCAGTAAATGACAATCGTTAAGTCAAGTTAAAGGCTTAAGGGGCGACGTGAAAAATTTCAACAGTGAGTCGTCACGACCGGCTCTTGTCCATTTCAACACGGCAATAGGCTCACCGCCTGTTACGTGGGACATAAAATTAAAAACTGAAATGTGGGCGTATACAATGCATCTACCTATCCCTTCGGGGATAAGAGCGTTACTAAAATGTATGTATGTGTTTAGATACTAAGTTTTATTCGTGTTCTAAAGAAAATATGTGTTATTTACAGTGAAAACGACGAAGATGTCGGTATGGGAGACGTTGATGACAGGGTGAGTTTCAAACATTTTAATTCTAATAGTCTACTAAGATTATAAACTAGCGGACGTCACGCGGTTTCACGCTTGTAGTTCCCGTTCCCGTGGGAATACGGGAATAAAATATAGCCTATGTTCACCGCAAAAAGTGTAGCTTTCCAACAGTGAAAGAATTTTTCAAATCGGTCCAGTAATTCCGGAGCCTATTCGTTACAAACAAACGAACAAAATAACAAATCTTTCCTCTTTATAATATTAGTATAGAGTATAGACTAGTGACTAGAATAACATAGCCTATGTTAGTGAGGGTGAATGTACTTTTCCAATGGTGAAAGGTTTTTCAAATCGGCGCAGTAGTTTTTGAGTTTATTCATTACAAACATACAATAATTCAAATTTTTCTTTTTAATAATATTAATGTAAATTTACGTATTTACGTCTTACTGAAGCGCTCGTGGCCCTACAGACTCAATGTTCTGTAAACGATCTCTTCAGTAAGCAACATTTACTGTGGCCGGTCCTTGGATGGGTGACCACCACTTTATGACTTTACCCGACTGCCACCCGAGTCGGCAGCGCGTGTGTAGGCATTTGGTGTTGCAATCTTCCATAGGCTACGGTAACCAACCATAAGGTGGGACGTAAGCTTGTTTGCCACCGCAGTAGTTGGTATACAAAACGTCTCAAACTACTACCACCACCTTTCTTTATTAGTACTTGTACCACTGAGTACCAGGTATTTCTAGCGGCAGGGTCTTAAATGAAAAGTAGACGCTACTGTGCTACCAAGGAAGTATGTATATTGAACCAAATATTTTACACAACATAAACAGACAACAGAAAATCTGATTACTGTGATGTACGAATAATTAGTTTAAGAACAGCGCCATCTAGTTAGACACACACTTATCTCTCCCCCTAGGCGAGGCCGCAGTGATAGCCGTAGGTCTGTTGGGAGTCTTGGGGTATCCTTCCGAGGACTTACCTTGGGCTCCCAACCGTAAGCTGTTAGGCGGGATACGTGGGGTTTTTAGTAGGCAGGGCTCCGACATACTACCCGTTCGCTCTAACTTTGCCGCTGGCGTAGAGGCGTATACCCGAATTGTTAATTAGACGAAGTAAATTGACAGTAGCTAATGTCACTTCGTCATAGAAAATAAGCAACATTGTATGAAGAAGTGACAGTAGTGGCTGTCAATTTACTTCGTCTAATTAAAAATTCAACTTTAGTATGGAGCCGAGCAGCAAAGTTAGAGCGAACGAGCAGTAGCATCCATGAGGAATTTCCATCACGTAAAAAAATAAAAATCAAGTGACACTTATATTAATTCTACATTCGCAAGATATACAACAGCACTAAATAACTTGAAACGAGAAAACATGGTGCAAAGTCATGTTCGATACATTTAACTCGATGATATTTTTCATCGTGTTTAAAACGTCCTGTAAAGAATTGGGGGTCAGAGAGCTACGCTGTGACAAACCATTCATTGCTTTAGAATAATTGTCATTTAAAGTGTCACTTTGAGGGGTATCGCTTGCTGTCACATTGTCATTAATAGAGTTACTCTGAGGCAAAACACTACTGTTAAAGTCGGTTTTTGCGTCGATATCTTGATTTACCTGGAAAATAAGAAAAAGGTTGTTAGAAATCAAACCTATAGGTACTTATAGGAAATCTTGGATTTGAATGTCACTTCACTAGGCTTCGTCCTTCTTAATATAGGCGCTGAGGCGAGTAATATGACACCATATTTTAGAAGTGCATATTTAAGACCATTGTTACATGATTTGGGTTTCAAATTTGAGGAATGCGGATCTAAAAGAATACTCCTTATAGAACAGCCAAACATAACATCCTGGAGGTGAAAAAATATTAATAGGTACCATAAAAAAAATATCGAAGCGATAAGAAGACATCCCTACTGATATTATAAATGCAAAAGTAACTCTGTCTGTCTGTCTGTTACGCTTTCATGCCTAAACCGCAGAACTGTACACAAATTTCATTTAATGGGTAAATTAAAAGCTCATGCCTAATATACCACCAAATTCGATCATTGTCATGGACAACGCAGCATTATTTGGTCTGTGAAGAGAAAAAGACGACTATGGCCTCTACCAAACCTGCCATGTAAAATTGGCTACGACGGCATGACGTACCCTTTGACGCAACACTTAGAAAGGATGACTTGTTAAAGTTAATTAAAAGCCATTTTACAGAAGATATTTAAAAAGTTATTGAAAAGAAATGGACATGAAGTAATGCGCTGGCTGAATGAAAGTCCGTATGGGGATACGGACGTCACTTCACATTACGCACGCTAACCTTCATATCCAACTGCGGAGCACTCGTTTCAACCTTATCCAAAGAACCTTCTTGATTAGTGTTTATATCATTCTTCCTGTTATGCCAATACTTTTGATTGCTGTAGCCCTGCAAATAAAAAAAAAAAGAAGTGTGGCACTCGGGGACTGCCGCGGTAAAGCTATTACATAGCATTTTTTACCAACTATGCTAGTATAATTATTTCTATATAAGAATACTAGCTGATGCCCGCAGCTTCGCCTGCGTAAAATTTGTTACCGCGGGAAGTTATTCCCGGGATAAAAGGTAGCCTATGTATTATTCCAGACTATAATGTATCTCCGTACCAAATTTCAGCCCGATCCGTTCAGCGGTTTGAGCGTGAAAGAGTAATAAACATCCACACTCACAAACTGTCGCATTTATAATATTAGTAAGAAGTAAGATTTTAAGGCCTATGTTCAACAAAGTAAAGTACCAAGTGCCTACTTGACTGTGGACATTTGGGCTTTTGGAATTTTGTTTTAGAACTTTTTAAGAAGAACAATTATTTTGTAATAAATTATTTTTATGTAACTTCAACCATTTACGCAGAGGCGCAACGGATACTCTTATAACGATTAAATGTTTTCCGTTTTCGAAACATTCCTCATTGCTGCACCACTCCTATTAATCTTCGCATTATGTTATGTAGCCTATAGCCACTATCAAAAAATGTACCTACTTACTATCGAACAGTTTTTGACAGCCTACCAGTAGTTTCAGTAAGGCTTGCCTTGGTATGATGTGATTCATGGTCCCTTTGCAGCGTGTGTCCAATCCAGCGCAGCAGCTACACTTCCGACGTTTGATCTGTTGGGGTCTCACTGCAGCGTTCCAATAGTCTTACGTTCGTGATGTTCTCGGGCCCATATGTACCGAGGATCCATTGGAGGCAGCGTTTGACGAAGACTTATAGCTGGTAGCTGGTGCGAAATGTCTTTACTTTAGTGACCTTCCATGTCTCGCATCCGTATAGCAGTTAGCAGTACAGTTTTAACGTTTACTTTGTTTTGAGTTTCACTCTTCGTGTCTATTTTCGCAACTGCCTACGGGGCGCAGCTGTGTAAAGGTTATTCTGGCCTTGGCGAGACTCGAAATGATGTAGGGTACTCTTCTATTCCATCAGTTTCTGACACGACACTCCCGAGGTACGTGAATTCGTGCCTCCACCACATCTCTTGCGTCTGTCGATTTTAATTTCAGTCCAGCCATTCGCTGCCTCATCCTGCTCGTTGTCCTGCACGTTGTCCTGCAGACATGCATGACGGCGTGTGTGTGCCTCAGCAGGCACAGGACATCGGCATCATTAATATCCTCCAGGATATCAGTATAGGCCCCATTCTATGCCGCGCCGATTGTTCTTTGCGGTATTCAGCATTATACCATCTATTTTCTATGGATGGTTGTTAACTATCCTGTTATCTTCATAACGATCCTCTAAGGTACAGTATGTATTTTCAAAAGAGTTTGTGAACTCTATTTTTAATTTCTTTTTCAGAATATTGATGACATTTGATTGATGTCATTTTATACACGTTACGTCTACTACATTGATACATGTAATAAAATTCTAACACGCCGGTGTTTGTATGTAAATTGTTTATATTGAGGAAAATTCTATACTGAGGAATAGTTTTAACCATTAAGCTCTATTTTGATATAGCATACAGGACAGATTTACACGCTACTTGATGAGTATGATTAATAAATACCTCTAATTTCATAGACCTTGTGTGACGTAAACAAAGTTGCGAGGGTCAGCTAGTTAAAATATAAAACAATAGGTTTCTTCTTTCTACTTAAAAACTATTTTTACAAATTTTATGGTAATAATAGACATTCTTTGAAATATGCATGTATGGTATTGTTGTGACTTTTATGACACGTTTAAAGTACATAGGTATGGGATAGATGGCGCTCGCGGCTACGTCAGCGTGAAATTTTCTTCCCGCTTCCCATGGGAACGTACTCCCGGGTTTGGTTATCTTTATAGCAGTATTATATATAAATTAACAAAACAAAAAATGATACTGCATTGGTGATAATAATAATAAAATGTATGTATATAGAGTACTCACTCATTTTCTTTCACTATTTTTCGTGACTTTCTACATTAATAAATGCACTTTGTTTATTTATATTTAAAACACTTTTTACACAAATTATACGAGTACAGTTCACTGTTGTACATAGATGATGAATACCTATACACCTATAGTCGAATTTTTATTTAGACGAAGTAAATTGACAGCAACTAATGTAATTGACAGCATCGAAATTGTCATTTCACATTAAGAACTCTAAATTCGACCAACACTCCTAATTCAACTTTGGTCGAGTGGTTAAGACGCGGATCGGTACGCAGAAGGCGCAAGATCGATTCTGGGTACAAGCATCAATTTTTGGATTATTTGACATAATAATAATAATATATAACGACTGCAGAGTTCATAATTGACGTAAACAAAAAAATTATGAATTGCTAGACTAGATACACGAACGTGGCCGAAGGTAGCTGAGAGTGTGACTCGTTTTCGTGACACAATTTCTGGATTCGGTCTCCACGCAAGGCCCGCGATAGAAGCTATGCAATAGCTTAAAACATCCAAGGCGAGCTCTGTACGAAAGAATTTTTTTGTATGGAAATCTCCTTCAGCGGACAACAGTATAAGTACACCGTCTGGGAAAATTTCAACTTTCTAGATAACACGGTTCATGAGCTACAACCTGGTGACAGACAGACGGACATACAGCGGAGTCTCAGTAATAGGATCCCGTTTTTACCCTTTGGGAACGTAACCTTAAAAATACAAGAAAATTGTGTTAAAATTGAATTGGACTGTTAAAAGTATCGACAAAACAGTACTTACAATTAAAATAAACAGAATAATACAAATTGTAAACATATTTTGGCAAGTCTATCTACTGTAACTACATATATACATACAACATATATGTTAAATAACTACATATATTTAAAAGAAAATTAATAAGCTAATAGACTTCAAATTGCTTGAATAATTTGCTTTTTATAGTATAGATGTGAAGTAATTTCAAGGTGGTTAAATAATTAACAATCATTAACTTAACATGAATTCTTAATTGTGTGTGTAATTAGAAACGGCACATTTCATCATTGGTCTGCTTTACGCAGAGGTAGGCTGAGGCATAATATACGCCCACATTTTATCCTATATTTTTTTGCCTTCGTAATAGTTGGGGATCCAATTGCCGCGTTGATATGGACAATCACATGGTGTAGGCATTTCTCAAGCCGCTCATAAGGCCTTCAACTTGGCTGCAGGACTGCAATGTTACTGACAACCGAGAACTACTGCTTAGGGGGGCGTTCAAGGTTTATGTGGCGGTATGTTTATTTAGAAAGGGGGGGGGGGGGGGAGCATGTTTTAAAACGAAGAGGAGAAATTTCAGGAGCAGGAGGCGTATTGTTTTGGGACAGGGTACAGAAAATCGTCTCGGTGCGTTATATTATAATCTGCGAATATTTGAACACCTCTTTTTTTAACTCTTGGCATGGATGCTATGCCGAACTCTTACTGACCACACGGTGGTCTTCCATCTGCCTATGGCCGGGGCCCGGGTACGCCCTCGCAAGGATAGAATTAATATACCTTGGTTACTAGATGGCGCTGTTCGTTTGTTACTTATTCGCACATCGCGGTATTAAAATTTTTAATACAGTTGCTCAAAAAGTGGCGTATTACAGGGACGTATAGCGTTCGGAATGTGGGCTATTACACACTCGTGCTTTTTCTTTACCTTTCCCGTACTCGTGCGTTTTCTTTCCCAATTGTCAAAATAATGTCTGTAATTCTTGCAAATATTTCTAAAAAAAGATACTAACTTGTTTCAATATCAAATTAAAAGTAATTTTAATTACAATTTAAAAGCATACATTAATATAAGTATCGGCCGAATTAAATTTATAAATATAAAAAAAGGTGGCTGTATGAAGTGCACTGCCATAGTCTCTGCTTAGGAAGGTACATATTTTTTTACGGTTGGCGCCATTTTGGATATTCAGGTTTATTGTGTTTTTATTATTTTATAAAATTGATTAATTGTTTTCGCAACTATATATCAAAATAGTTGTTCAATACAACGTGTGGAACTGTTATTTAAACTCGTTCCGACTGTCTTCCCTCGCCTTCGGCTCGGGTCAACACCTGTCGTAACTCGTTGTAATAACAGAGATCCCACACTTGTATCGAAAACTACTATTTTAATACAGTTGCTCAAAAAGTGGCGTATTACAGGGACGTTTAGCGTTCGGGATGTGGGCTATTACACACTCGTGCTTTTTCTTTACCATTACCGCACTCGTGCGTTTTCTTTCTCAATTGTCAAATTATTGTCTGTGATTCATGCATATATTTCTAATAAAAGATACTAACTTGTTTCAATATCAGAATAAAAGTAATTTTAATTAAATTTCAGCATAAATTAATATAAGTATCGGCCAAATTAAATTTATAAATATAAAAAAGTTGGCTGTATGAAGTGCACTGCCATAGTCTCTGCTTAGGAAGGTATATATTCTGTTACGGTTGGCGCCATTTTGGATATTCAGGTTTATTGTGTTTTTATTATTTTACTAGCTGAGCCCGCAACTTCGTTTACGTCACATAAGGTGTATGAACGGAGAGGTATTTCTTCATCAGAGTCATCAAGCAGCGTCTGAAACTGCCCTGTTTGCTTAATCATAAAAGAGTTTAATGATTAAGTCTATTTTAAAACATTTCAGTCCACGCCTTCGGCGCGGACTGAATTGTTTAAAAATAGTCTTAATCATTAAGCTCTCTTATGATTAAGCCAACACGCCAGTTTAGGTTCACTCACATTCAAAGAAACCCCTACAATTAAAATTTTCAAAATATCTGATTCTTAAAAGTGTTATAACTCTTTTATTTTTAAACCGATTTACATAAAACAAACGCCAAATGTTAACTGGAGCAAACCTCAACACAATAAAAAAAACCGCATTGCAATCGGTTGAGCGGTTACTGAGATTAGCGTGCACAACCGTACAGACAAACAGATATACAGACATACAGACAAACAGACAAACAGACAAAAATTCTAAAAATCATTGTTTTGGGTTCTATTGCGTTCATAAAGCCCCCCTATAATATTTTTTCTTATTTATCGTCCATGTACAGACAGCGACCTGTTACGATTTTATTATATGTATTGATAAAATTGCTTAATTTTTTCGCAACTGTATTAAAAATAGTTGTTCAATACAACGTGCGGGATTGTTATTAAAACTCGTTCCGACTGTCTACCCTCGCCTTCGGCTCGGGTCAACACCTGTCGTAACTCGTTGTAATAACAGAAATCCCACACTTGTATCGAAAACTACTATTTCTGTTGTCTGTTTATGTTGTGTAAAATTTTTGGTTTAATATACATACATACTTCCTTTGGTAGCACTATAGCGTCTACTTTTCCTTTACTACCCTACCACTAGATTCGGAAGAATCCTGGTACTCAGTGGTACAAGTACTACTAACGGGTAGATGGCACATTGTCTGAACGGCAGTAGGCCATTCTCAAATTCACACTAGCAAATGGCATGCTGTTTCACCCACGTAGTTTCCGTTCCCGTGGGAATACGAAAACAATATATATATCCTAATGTTACTCGTGATAATGTAGTATTCTTTAAAGAATTTTGGAAATCAGTCCAGGAATATGGGAATAATAAATAGCCTATGTTACCCAGGAATAGTGTAGCTTCCCAACAGTGAAAGAATTTTCAAAATCCGTTTAGTAGTTTTTAAGTTTATTCATTACACACATACAATTTTTTTTTTTCTCTTTATAATATTACTAACTTAGATTATTTTACATTTCAGGTGAAAGACATAGCACCAAACCCGGAACCAGCGGACCCAGTGCGTGAATTCTTCAACCGTCTCGCCGGCACCGATGGTGAAGTCGACTGGCAAGAGTTGAAGGAGATCTTAGACTACGCCATGAGGGAGGGTATGTCTATATGTACATATTCAATTATAGTCGCGGCTTTATCCCCGAAGGGGTACGCAGAGGCATATTATACGCCCACATTTAATAAATATTTGTGGACATTCGCACTCAACATCGTCAAGCCCAAATTAAGATAAAATAAACTTGTGCTATGGGATCTAGAAGACTGATAAACATACTTCTATATTTCTAAATACATTCATATTATACATAGAAACCCCCGAACTCCAAAACAAACACACACATTTGTTCCGGGTTCAAACCTTGGACATCGGAAAACATAGTCGCTTCAGTATAATAAGTGAATAACATCAAGCAGTATATTTTCAATATTGCACATGCCTAAATTATATAGCCTTCATATAAATATTTAAGTAGCCTGGTCAAAATACATAAGAGACGATAAAAGACGTTTTCCACAGACGCGGTAGACCGCTCGGCATTATCTCGACGTTTTTTTTAGCGACATTTATGTCCTTATTTACACAGTTGCATGCCTTTTGCACAGTTGCACCTACACTCCTTTTAAAACACCATTTCTCTTGTCGCCTCTATTTTATAAACCTTAAAGTATATTTTTAATTGATTTATCTAAAAATTTATAGCCTTCTAGTAACTTGCTGCAGTTCAACAAAACATTAAATAAGGAATAAGTATATCAAAATCGCTTTTAGCTAACTGTTCGGTTTACCGCATCTGTGAATCAGAGCCTTATGCCTAAGCCTAAGATTATAAACTAAAATTTAAAGATAGCGTTTTGACTGAAATACACACAGTTTTTTTTTTCATTAGTATAGGTATATCTCTAGATACTTATATTTTTTCAAACGATTAGTGTGTTAACGTTTTCGTTTTTATTTTTATATTAAAGTGAAAAAAGATTTTTGGTTCAGACGGGACCAGAACTCATGACTTTTGCCTTTAGAGTCATGTGTTTTATGTTCGGGTTTAACCAAGTTGTCCTTTTTCACTTTAAAAATTTTATAATATCTTATAATTTGTGTCCAAAATGCCCATTTTTGAGCTTTTTATTGTGATAAACGCTTTTGTGTCGAGTTAAATGCGCTTTATTTCGTTTTGCTAACCGTTCTGAAAGGTATAGTATATGTAAGTATTTACAATAAATATATTTGTAGCGATTTTCAATTATTTTGTATAGCAGTTTAATAAAATACGTATTATGTCTATTTTTTATTGTATTGTGTAACAGTTTGAGATAAGGCCTTCCTTGTTGTGTTATTAATTTTGGCTGTCTTTTGAATATTTATGAGTTATTACATTGCATTTTTGCATTTTTCTGTTTATTGTGCGCTATTGATTGATTATAGTATTTTGCTTAAACATTATTAAAAAAAAATCTTATTTAATAATAAAATATCAATGGTTAACTTAACAAAAATATTAATTAATAAAATATTAACCATAACGTTAACAAAAATTATTAACTTGTCAGGCATTTCGTATAATTTTATAATTTATACTGAACTAAAATACATTTAATAATATTGTTAAATTTAATATTTATTTTTGTATGCTAAGTATCCTGTGCACGTCGATCAACTATGTACTAGATATCCAATGAGAGCTTTAAAACAACTTAACATAATGCAATGGTATATAAGGTGAAGCGCTCAAAACCCCGCTAACTCAGTGTTCTGTAAATGATCACCACGGAGATGAGTGACTGTTTGTGATAATTTAGTGCCTCGCTGCTAGTAATCAAACGTTTTCATTATCGGAAGTTACTTTGAACAACTGATCCCGGTGCGGGTATCATACTAGTCGTTAGCGGGTTGACCTTGACCGTTTCAACGTGACAATGGGGTCGTCAGTGCGAGTGTAATACTCGAGTGTGGTTTTGCAACCGTTCATAAGCAACAGTGACTACCCACTTTTTTATACTGTTAACGTGGTGGTACGATTGTGAATTTAAAACAGGCGCTATATACTTCATAATAAATAATAGGAACATTAAAGTTAAAACCAGTTGTAATTTCATGAATATCGATGAACTCTTACCAATAGACCATGTTTACTTAGTGCTACAGTCGATCGATGTTTTATCTTAAAATCTTGCGTTACCAATATCATAACCATGTGTAACGCGAGTAGGTATCTAAGTACTCCAACTATACTAACAGAAATGGCGATGCGTTCCGGAGCGGCCTACGACGGTGGAGGGGGGTATACTCAGCCTCAAGGGGGAGGGGGTGGGCCACAGGAGCAGTCGTGTCTCGAACAGTTGCTCTGCGCCCTGTGCTCACCCATCTGCAAAGAGTTCGGCGTTGATGTCCAACAGATGACGCAACAGAATCAACCGGAACAAGTCCATCTCACGCAACCACAGCCTCAAAGGAGCGGTCCAGGTATAACGCATGCTTTGTGTGAAATAAAACGTATACTTATGAAAAAATTGTGAGGGGTTTAAATTAATATACGAGTACTAAGTTAATATTGAATGAGACAACGATTATATGAATGCAGGATAAGTGAAGAATCGGATGGATGAATGAATGAATGAATGTCGATTATTGACTGAATGAATGAATAAATGAATGAAGGAGAGAACGAAGAATGAATAGACATTTAATAAAAAGACTGATCTATTTTATGATTGAATGAGATTATTGCAGATGCGAAAAGTAACATGTTACTGAATAATTATTTTATGCTAATTATTCGTTTATCTGTATTATAATTCCCGATGTTTTAAGACTGACTACTTACATTGTTATCAAAATGTTTATATTATAACAGTTGTAGAAGTACACAGTACCACACCCACATGAAGTGAAAGCTGAATTTACAGTAGACATAATAGTTAAATGGTCACACAGCTCTGGAGGGCCGCAGGAAATCTCACTTGATATTGTCACACCTGCTGAGTGACTGATAAAGCAATGACGTCGGTGTTGGACTCCTATCATTCCTGCCTCACAGCGTACTGACCGAATCGCTAGAGACCGCCCGTTGTGGTCTGTTCAATGATATTCTTAGCGGGCGCTTTTCTTGACTCCCTACAATCATTTCCATTCCCAACTCGATTCCGCCCCCCATCGAGACTGGCTTTGTACTATCACATCCCTCCCTTCTGGGACTGACGAACTATACACAGTACCGCGCGTCCTGCTGAACTGATTTCTTCGAAAATGTCATCAATCTTTGTAAACGTGCCGAATGGTGTGCCAAGAATGTGCAAACTTGCGGAATTCTGTGAATGCTTCGCTGCTTCGCACAAGATCCCGATGAAACACGAGACCCCACTCGTCGTTTTTGAGGAGCTGTGTTAGATTCTACTGTGGAAAGGATTCTACCAGTGGGTGTAGAGGCACATCATGTGCCGCCAACTTGAGGATCTCTGTCAATAGGATTATATGGACTGTGAGACTGGCCTTCAATTTGCTAGATATACTTTTCCACATCATTTTAGCGTGCTAATTACATATAGACGTCATGTCCTAGAAACATCCTTCCGACGGCTTACACGGGGCTCCCAATCTTAGGCTTTTAGGAAGGATACGTGTGGTTTTTAGTCGGTCGGAGTCCGGCATAGTGAGGGATTTCCCTTACGTCAGAAAAAGACTTCGTGTAAAGATCAGAGGATAATAACATTATACTGTATGTTTTAAACTAAATTTTCTAAGATTTTTTTACAGATTTTCAACGCTGTCGGTGCATCTACAGCTTTAAAATATGTTTTTATGATGAAATTTTTATAGAAATGGAGGCAACGTTTAAAATGTCTGTTTTAGTTGGTTTTGTTTAGTAAAATATTTTTCTTTGTTTCATGTTTTTTTTCAGGTACCCGACGGCGCACTTTTTATTTTATTTATATTTTCTTTTTATGTAAATACTTATAAGCTTTTAAATTGGATGATATTCGTTAGGTATGTCTGCTTAGCTCCACTAACACGAAATGTAGAAAGTTTCAAACCTTTTTGAAAATTTGTACATTTTTGCTTTCAGCGCATGATAACGTTATAGTAAACGAAAATGGGCATTTTAAATTTATTTTATTTTATTTTTATTTAGTTAAGTCACCTCCATTTCCATAAAAATATAGTTTTAAATCATTTAATGACGTTATATTGAGGTAGGTTCTATGAAATGGTTTTATATTGAAGAAAAACTTTTTGTATTCAAATAAGGAATTAAATATTGTAACCAGCGGCTGTAGTCCAGTGGTTACGGTGAAAGTGAAATTCCAAAAAAGAGTTAATTTAAGATCGATAGACGTGTTGCGATACAGGTGTTTTGTAAATCTACAACCACACTATATTATAAAGAGGAAAATATTGTATTTTTGTGTGTGTGTGTGTATTTTTGTAATTAATAAACTCAAACTACTGTGCCGATTTCGAAAATTCTTTCACCATTGAAAAGATTGAAGTTATTCGTAGAATAAAATTGTGAGATTAAATATTGATTTTGTACTAATGTAATTGTAACATAATATTCAATACCTACAATGTACATTGTTTAAGGATAAGTAAATAGAATAAAGATTAATTACACCCAGTGTTAGAACAAATCAATATGCTCATCTCACAAAGAGATTTGTCCTGGGTGAGAATTGAACCCACGACCTCCGAATCCGTAGTCAGGTCCTCTAACTACTGGACCACGAGGCCAGCCAACAACATTTGATAGACATTGTGAAATAAAGGCATACTCAGAAAAATACTGTTTCATAGTAAGGCTATCTCAATATCTCGTTATGATCGCAAACAGGTGGTTAATAATTACCTTTGCGTTTTCTTGGTGAAAACTTACTTAAAGACCTAAGCTTATTACTAGGTATATTAAGTGTATATTAACTTAGAAAATTTTACATCAGGTGTATATTTCCCTTGGAAATATTCACTAAATGTAGAATTTCTTACAAAATTTTCAACTAGCACTACACTTAATATAGATTTTCACAAAAAATCTACATTATGTGTATAATAACAAGCACATATATTCTACAGTAGCACTGCGCCAGATGTATATTTTCTACAAAATATACAACTAGCGCAGCATTAGATGTAGATTTACTTATAAAATCTACACTAAGAAAATACTTAAGTAATCAATTACAGCGTCTCTGAGTGTATGTATATGTCGTAATTCTATCTCTTTCTTACGCGTTAAAACATCAGTATTCAGAGTGAGATACATATAGCAATACGCGTTTGTCGCCGTGAACAAATAAAGCAACATGATCTATGACTTATCGGAAGGGGAGGCGCCATATTGAGACTTTTTTTCTGTCAAAGCGTTCTCAAATGTTCATAGAAACACACATATTTAAGATAATATGTGTAGGTATAATGAGTGTATCTGAAATTATGAGTGTATTGTTTTGTGTAAGCAAAGATAATAGTATTACATACAGATAGGCAAATCTCTGCCCCCCACTGACCAAGCTTCCCCACTCCCGCCAGTTCCGCGCCACAGCTGTAAGTGGTGCCTTATTGGTCACACGCTCAAATTCAAGCTCTGTACGATGACAGTGAAATCGAATCATTTGTATGAAGTTTCCACCTTGTGGTGTAAGTTCCATATCGACAGCCGATTGCTTTTGTAGTGGTCTATATGAATACGATTTCCCCCCGCAACTTATGACACACAGATATGTATAGAGCAAACATGCTATGTCTACTCCCCTTGTACTGGTCGCGTTGCTCTATGTGACACACAGTTATGTATAGAGCAAACATGCTATGTCTACTCCCCTTGTACTGGTCGCGTTGCTCTATGGCGTGAACACGAAAGAATGCGTACGCTATTTGCTGTTTCGCTCTGATTTACTGATGTTTAAACTCCTAAGAAAGAGATAACAATACTACATAACCTGTAAAATGTGTAGATAATAATGTATGTAAATATATTACAGAACTTAAAGGCCAGGGTTTCTCAAAGGATGTGTGCAGGAGTATGATCGCTATGTTGGACAAGGACAACTCTGGAGGGCTCGGCTTTGAAGAATTCAAGTCGTTGTGGATTGATCTACGTAACTGGCGTGTGAGTATTACCAAAGACAATATAGCATAAGCTTTTGCCCGCAACTTCGCGATTGACTAATAACCAAACAACTTTGACCTGTCCAACGTATAGGGCTTCTAGTAAAACATAGGTCAAGCTGTATTATCATTTGCGCTGAACAGATTTTGATGAAACATACAGTAAAAATGCCTACAAAATCCTATTAGTACAATTTTGCGCAATGTACTGAATTTTGCTCCATCTCCGAACAAACATATATATACAGGAAGAAAAAAGTCGTAGATTTGAAGTCTAGAAGCCCTAAATTAGTTGGTACACTATTTTTTAAAATTTATCCCGTATGTACCGTCGAAGCTATTTTTGCAATTTATTAATACCTAGTAGAGATTACATACAGATACGCAACTCCCTGCCCCCCACTGAGCAAGCTTTTCTACCCCCGCCACAGCTGTCATATAGGTAGAGGGTGTTTTGAGGGGATAGGAGATCGAGCGAATGTCACTGCGTTGCATTGGCGTATACGCTACGGCTATAATTTTCAAATTGTGTGACTTGACATGGCAACGAACATGGCTAAAGTAAATATTCAAGAAATTATTTTGTTTATCAAGTTGTTTCTGTATTATATCACTAGCGGACGTCACGCGGTTCCACCCGCGTAGGTCCCGTTCCCGTGGGAATACGGGAATAAAATATAGCCTATGTTCACCTCAAAGAGTGTAGCTTCCCAACAGTGAAAGAATTTTTCAAATCGGTCCAGTAGTTTCGGAGCCTATTCGTTACAAACAAACAAACAAAAAAACAATCTTTCCTGTTTATAATATTAGTATAGATGAAATGACTCCTATTAGATTAAGGTAAATAATGTGAGTTGGGTTTAAGGTTTTATCCTTTTGCTTAACCTTAGTTATCACACCCACATTCAAGCTTGCTTTGTACAAACATAACGTATTTATTTAGATGAGAGAGTTGAAAACTAATCATTTGTATGGAATTTCCGCCCTGTGCTTTAATTAACTTTTTGTTGTTATCCCGCAGGCTGTTTTCCGTCTGTACGACACAGAAAGCCGTGGCGCCATTCCTCAACACAATCTCCGCGACGTTCTTCACTCTGCGGGGTACACGGTCAATGCTCATGTACTCAATGTTCTGGCTCACAGGTATAAATAAATAAATATTTGTGGACATTTTCAAACAACGTTATCTAGCCCAAATTAAGCTAATATAAGCTTATGTAATGTGATCTAGACGACTGATATAAGATATAATTAATTAATAAATAATAAATAAATATTTGTAGACATTCTCACACAACATCATCTAGCCCAAATTAAGCTAATATAAGCTTGTGCTATGGGATCTTGACGACTGATAGAATACTTATATATTGCTAAATACATAGAAAACAAGCCAAACATTTGTGGATCACACAAATATTTGGACCGACCCGGGAATCGAACCTGAGACCGTGGCAGGCGGTTACATTACCGAATGCGCCACAGAGGCAGTCGAGTTTCCCGTGCGGAGACCGGGCCCTGTGTATCAACGGGAAAGAATACAAAATGATCCGAATTCATCCTGAGGGTGTCGTAAGAGGCGACTAATGGAACATTATCGCAAAACGACCCATTGCATAGAAGAAGGGAAACCGAAATAAAACCCGGTTGTCAGTAAAATGATAGTCGTTAAGCCATTTTGAAGGCCTTATGGCCGGCTTCGATCAGTTTTTATTATTAATCTGTATATAAAATTGCTAATAAAATTATTTTACTTCACAGATACGGTTCCTCTGACGGTTACATACAATTTGACGACTTCATTATGTGTGCCGTGCGACTCAAGGCCATGATCGGTAAGATAACCTTACATCAGAACGTAGATTATGTAGTATCAAAGATAATATAATAGCATTACATACAAATAGGCAACTCCCTGCCCCCCACTGAGCAAGCTTCCTCACCCCCGCAACAGCTGTTATATAGTTGGAGGGTGTTTTGAGGGAACGTTTGCTTAGCCTTAAGTGGGCATACACACATTCAAGCTCTGTACAAACATAATCTGTTTTTAGTGTAGGTGACAGAATTGAAAACGAATCATTTGCATGTAGTTTCCGCCACATTCATAGAAGTCAAGTTTACCTACATGTAGTTCAGTGTTCAGAGAATGCAATATAAAGTAAAATTTAATTAAAACGCATTATATTGATCAAGTTTACTTGTAGTTCAGCTGTAGGATGCATTATGTCAGATTTACATGTAGTTCAGCTGTAGGAATCTGGGGATAATCCTTCTGAGGGCTTACCCGGGACTCCCAACCGTAGGCAGTAGGTAGGGAATGTGTGGTGGTCAGCAAGAGTCCAGCATAGTATCTATGACGGATTTTCCACACGTTACAGTTTACTTGTACTTCAGTTATTGGATTATTTTTATGTCCATCAAGTTTACTTGTAATTGGGTTGTAGGGTTCGTTATATGGATCAAGTTTGCTGGTAGTTTAGTTGTAGGATAAGACACCAGTCAAGTTATTTGTAGTTTAATCAATTTTACTTGTAGTTCAGCTGTAGGGTAAGCATCAATTCAAATAACATTAAATTTTTTAATTAATCTTATAAAACCTGTTTGAACCGGGAATCGCATCCGACAAATGGTAAAAAGAAACATTCCCGAAATTTTTAGATAAAGATCGATAAGAAGCACGGCAAGGCTTCAAGCAATCTTAGTCCTCCTCTCCTCCTATCGACTAAAAATCACACGTATCCTACCAAACAGCCTACGGTTGGAAGCCCCGAGCAAACCCTCGGAAGAATACACCCAGGATTTATAGTATTCCTAGCATGTAATAACTACTTAGCGTTTCTGAATTTCTTTTCAGGAATGCCCGATGAAATACTAGAAAGATACGCGTGATCTAATCCTCATGTGATTAAATCTTGTGATAGTGTGTCTAACATCTTGTGTTTTTTCTATTCCCCTCGTAAGAGATTTTTGACAAAGACGCATTAAATTTTTTAAATTTTCTGATACTGTATATGTGCTATTTATCCAATATTTAACCGACTAGAAACAGTTATCGTAAATACAAATAGAGTCTCACACCCCTGATGACGCAAAAACGTCTGAACCGAATAAAATTGAATACTGTTCATCTTCTGCTAAGCGTGAAGATAGTCTAATGTGTGATAGTTTGTATATAAAATAGCTTTAGACTGCTATATAGTTGATAATGATTATTTTTAATGTGTTGTGCTTAGAGCAACAGGGCTGGATGCCTACTGTCCAAGGGAAATGCCATCCATACTTTTCTGTCAAAACTATATGTCCAGTTGATAATATAATATGCATGATTTATTCTAATGTTATAACATGTCTACTCAAACTATTTTCATATTTTATTACATTTATTAACAGGATAATAATTAACACATTACATATTATTCTGTAATTACTCAAGTGGGCAGATAATATTGTCAACAAATGTGATTTATAAATCTAGCAGTAACTACGGGCATTTATGAGTATTTTAAATCGGTCAATGTAGTTCAGTTGTAGGATGTAGGATGCATTACTATAATCAAGTTGTTATTATTGACATTCCCCTGGTATAAGCAGGATATCCGTGTTGTTCTAAGAATTTGTTTGTGTATGTGAAAAATAAGTGTGTTCAATAACCCATGACAGCCAACAATGAACCGCTGGAGAATCTTGAACGAGAACTGCAGCCGAACTCGTGAGCGACGCCGGGAGGACGCACAAGTGTACGACAATACTACAGACGATATTATTGTCACCATGTATATTATAGTGCCCGATATCATTTTAAATATCATCCTGTGTATAATATTTCTGAATTAATAAACTAGTTTTTGATGAAGTTTTTAATACACGTCTGATAAAATCGGACCATAGATGTTTTCGTAGAAGAAAAATGAAATCATATTTCTTGCAGTAGTTGTAAAAGTTCCCAGTCAAAAGTTCCCACCCAAAGTCAGTTTTTAATAAAATCGGAGCATCCCGTTTGATTTGATTATCGGTAATTATTACGTCGGTAATGAAATTTGAAATACGGCTGGGTCACCTATCGTGTTAGATTCTCGCCGCACTTGTAATAAAATTTCTTTAATGCATCTAACTTTGTATTGTGTATCTAACACTATCTCTGATTTAACGATGGATGGGTAGAAAGATGGTCTGCAACTTTGAAATCAATCAATGTCTTTTTGCAAATGTCCAAAACATCTTTCACAAAAAATATAAAGTGAAAAGACAACTTGTTTCAAGCTAAACCAGGGCAATGCTCTTCTAACTGGGCTACTGAACCGTCCCACCAGTACCTAACCAAATGGAGTATAACTACAGAAATCGATGGATTTTTATAGTTGTTATACGTCCAGGCAATTTTGTAAATAAATATGTTTTTTACACACAATTGTGTTTAGATAGTACAGATAAAAACCTACATATTAAATTCGCTGAAGCTAAGCTTAGAGAGTTTACAGACACAAGGTCAATTATTTTTTGGTGCGCGAGTGTGAATAGCAGAGGGTAGGTGTGAAAAAAAGTACATACATACGATTGCGTTCTGTTCCTTATTATTTTGTGACCGTACCGAAACAAGTTGATTGCTTCACCTTATTATTAACGACATTGGTCACAGCCATCTATTGAGCTGCTTCGTAACTCGGATAACAATTGTTCATATCATACTAGCTGACCCGCACAACTTCGTTTGCGTGATAAATGAAGAACGGCTCGACCGATTTTGTGCAAACTTCACATAAACCATCTAATAAATAGTCCGAACAAAGCTTAAACATTTGGTTTGGATAGGTGAGCCCGTTCTTGAGTTATAAAATTACAACGAAAAGTGGCATTGATTTTTATATATATAGAAGAGAAGATAGAAGAAGAGGCATTGATTTTTATATATATAGATATAAACCTTTTTCACATAAGGAATGGGCGTTTTCATTTGCTGAACTTCCGATATTACATTTTTCTTTCGTAATGTCATTAGAGTTATAAAATAACGCCAGTTGGGTTTCTTGGGTACCGTTAGCCCCTTTTCACACGTACCGGTTGCCGGGTAGCCGGTGCCGGGTACCCGGCGGCAAATGTATGGCATTACCGGGCAAATCACGCCGGTACGTGTGAAAGCTATAGTACATGGCCATACACTTCGCCTCCTGCCGGATACCCGGCAACCGGTACGTGTGAAAAGGGGCTTATCATGTTACATGGTAAATGATCCAGCCATTTCGTTTGATAATAGAAGTTTCTGCCATTTTTTCTAGATTTGTTTTGGAGGGTACTTATATTTCTGTAGTAAAGACATTGTACATGGTTTTTGAGTTACAATGATATTGGGTACTAGCGCTATGTCACCTGCAACACTCATTGGTTGTGAAGGAAAGGATTACAGTAAAAATATTTGTATTTAACTAGAATATTACTGTTTCTTTTTTATGAGCCACGTATTAGAATTTTCCAATTCCTACACAGCCATTATAATTAATATTGTTTGCGATAGTATATACTTACCAATCTTTGTACTTAATTACACACAAAAATAATTTAAGAAAGCACTTTGTTGCAATATTTATATTGAAAACTATTCGCAAACAATACACTCTTCCATATATTTCGGACATTTTTCATGTATTAGAACTTTATAAATATTTTTTCTATTCAATAAAAAGAAAAACAAATATAATGCAAAATGTCCCCCTGCACTAAACGCTTACTAACTGTTTAACATTCGCACCAAAACAAACGTCAAATCTAATGTCGGCCATTTTGTTTTACAGATACGTTCAATAGGAGATCGTCTGGCGGAGATCGCGCCACATTCTCCCTCGACGAATGGTTGAATCGCACAGTCTACTCATAATCGTCAACGCCTACGCCTTATACGTATATCGAGGCATATTATATTACTATAAAATATTGTACATTGTTCAATACTTTAAAAAATTGAAGCCGTCAATGTCTAAATCGAAGTGTTCAACTAAGTCACAAAAATTGTATTAACCATACCAATTACGGGTATTTTTCTATAATCGACTAAACTATTTTTATAATTGTAATTTTGTAATTAGTTCTGCGAAATAGTATTTTTTTTTATCCACCGAATATTTCATTCCAGTGTGCTGGAGTTGTTGTCTTTGGTCAAGACGCATGTTTAGTTCTGTGCGATTAGCATATAAAGCTTTTTTTCGTGAAATCTAATAAAATTTATTTCATGTAATTCAATTTGCACCTTGTTGCATTGACAATGCATTTCTATAATCGCATTAATATTTATTCTGATAATATTATATTGTTTATGAAAGATCTGAATTTTAACATACATATTTATATTAAATTTATGGTTGTTTTAATTTTATATTCCCAATGACCTTGAGGTGCGGCGCAAACGAGCGGCGCACCATATTACCATATTATACAGTAGCGGACTTCAGGCGGTTTCATCCGCATAACTCCCGTTTCCGTAGGAATATGGGAATAAAATATAGCCTTTGTTACTCAGGGCGGATGTAGCTTTCCAATGGTGCAAGAATTTTTGAAATCTGCACAGTAGTTCCGGAGCCTATTCGATGCAAACAAACAATCAATCAAATCTTTCCTCTGCGCATACACACACAAACGCACGCACGCACGCAAGAACGCGCGCGCGCACAAACACACACACACACACACACACATAAAAAAAAATCTTTTTATAATATTAGGGTAGATGTATTGCACCTACCAGTTTTGACGAATTTCTACGAGATTAAATTATCTCTTTTAAGGCGTTATTATTAGGCGGACGTTCTCACAGCTCCGTTTCTAATGGACGCGGTTGTTCGACCAATCAATCAGAACCAGCCATCTCAATCCAATGTAGTCCAATGCTTTTATTTGAAGGTGATTGGCATAATGTACAACGCGAATATCAGCAAATCGTTGCTGATATTCGCGTTGTACATAAGCTGTGCTCGACGAAGTATCTGGGGCTCGTATTAGGTATCCGATGGAACTTCGGATACCAAATTGTGTTCCAAAACTGAGGGTGGCATCAGCCGCACTCTCGCGGTTTAGCCCAACATCAGGGGACCCAATGCTCCATGCACCTTGAGATAGTGCGGAGCATGGCACTATACGGGGCCCCCGTAGGTATAGGCGAAGACCCTGACGGCCCGTAATGCGGCTAGATTACTTAGCCCGCGGAAGGCGATGGCTGTCAGGGTGATAAGGGGATAGCGCACGATCTCAGTTGAGGCGGCATGTCTCCTAGCGGGACCCCTCTATGGGACCTGGAAGTGAGGGCGCTTGAGCGGGGCCTGAGGCCTACGTCTCGAGAAATGGAGGCGTTCCCAGCTCCACCAGGAAACCGTGGAGACCTGGAAGGTGCGACTTGAGCAACCAAGGTATAAGGAATCGCCACAATCGGCAATTATAGACCGGTCAGTAACGAGTGAGCTCTCTCCTACCGGTTGTCACCGATGTTCACCGGGCACGGGAGCTTCGGTAAGTATCTTTGGCGAATACACCGGGAAACCACGGCTGATTGTCAGTACTGGGAGGAACGCAGCGAGGACACAGCGCTCCTCACATTGGTGTGTTAGTGTATGTATGTAATGTATAATATAATTGGTGAAGTGCACAGCGTGGGAGCACGAGCGCCAAGCCCTCGTGACAGGTCTGGACGTGGACATTCTCTCGCTGGAGATCAAATAGTGCGAGCCATGATCTTTAGTCTGTGAGCAGTTCATGCTCATAAAAGAGGCGGCGGGGGGAGAGAGCAGGAGAGAACTCTCCCACCCGAGTTCCACAGATTGCGGCGGGGGCGCCTAAGACTTGTCTTTGCCCAAGACTATCGGCCTCCATGACCGAGGGTCTGAGTACAATGAGGTGGCTACTCATCGTCGTTACAAAAGCAGGCCCTAGACGACAGCGTGACGTGAAAGATTCACGTACGCCTCACGCGCCAAGAAGCGGGATTACACCCGAACAATCCCCAAAGCGGGATAGCACCCGAAAACCCGTAGAGGAGGCCAGTAAAATGATAATCGTTAAGGCCTTATGAGTGGCTTGAGAAATGTCTTCAGCGGGTCGTCCCACCATACGTGAATCCATTTTAACACGGCATATCATCACCTTTTACGTAGAGCAAAAACAAAAAAAGTTGTGGGCGTATACTATGCCTCTGCCTACCGCTCCGGGGATATAAATGTGACGGAACCTACCCCTTAAAGCAGCAGCGGCAGACTAATGACGAATGTGCCGTTTCTAATTAGTCTAATTACACATAATTTAAAATTCATGTTAAGTTAATGATTGGTAATTATTAAACCACCCTGAAATTACTACACACCTACACTATAAAAAGCAAATTATTCAAGCAATTTGAAGTCTATTAGCTTATTAATTTTCTTTCAAATATAGTTATTTAACATATATGTTGTATGTATATAGTTACAGTACATAGGCTTGCAAAAATATGTTTCCAATTTGTATTATTCTTTTTATGTTTATTGTAAGTACTGTGTTGTAGATACTTTTTAACAGTCCAATCTAAGCGCACGGTAGTGCGCAGGCCAAGTCCAGCAACAGGCCGAGCGCATGCCGTACTCTATTTTCACGAACGGCTTCGACCCACTTTTGACCCCCCTGTAGCTCAGTGCCTATTGCAAGTACAGAAATAAAACCTTCATTCCCAGTAGTTCCGCGGCAGTTGTTCCGCTACGGAACTAGTGAGACTTTTTGTCCCAATAGTTCCGTGGCGGAACTAGTGAGACTTTTTTTTCCCAGTAGTTCCGCACTACGGAACTACTGGGACATTTTTATTCTCAGTAGTTCCGTGGCGGAACTAGTGAGACTTTTCTATTCTCAGTAGTTCCGTGGCGGAACTAGTGAGACTTTTCTATTCTCAGTAGTTCCGTAGCGGAACTAGTGAGACTATTCTATTCCCAATAGTTCCGTAGCGGAACTATTATGGATCTTTATGGACATTATATTATGCCCACTTTAATATCTTAAAGCCTTAAAGTATTTTATTTTTTATGAATATGGATCTTTTAGGACATGCGAGTGGAAAAAGATCCATTATACGAAGAACATCTAGTTTAAAAGTATAAAGTAGTTAAGTAATTTTCAAAACAAATAAAGATCTACAGAAACAAATGAAGATCGACAAAAACAAATGAAGATCGCCGAAACAAATGAAGATCAGCAAAATAAATGACAGTTGGAAAAACAAATAACGATCGAAAAAACATTATGCAGATCAATAAAACAAAAGACTATAAGCAAGTTGATAAGGTCAAAAGTTACTTGCAGCCATATTTTGTAATCAAAATGCGATAAGCATTAAAAAAAATAGGTGCAAGCAATTCTCGACCTTAATGGCACTTATTTAAAAATGTGGTTTTAGGCGTTTATAAACATCACAGATCACGAATATATAAAAAATAAATAGATATTATGCATGCTCATAAGGTCGAAATTGGCATGGACCTTTTTTGTAATCTAGATGCGACAACCATTCAAAAAAATAGCTGCAAGCAATTCTCGACCTTAATGACACTTCCCTAAAAATGTGCTTTTAGGCGTTTATAGCCATCACAGATCACGAATATATAAAAAAATAAATAAATATTATGCATATTCATAAGGTCGAGAATTGCTTGCACCTATTTTTTGAATGGTAATCGCATTTAGCTTACAAAATATGGCTGCAAGAAACTTTTGACCTTATCAACTTGCTTATAGTCTTTTGTTTTATTGATCTGCATAATGTTTTTTCGATCGTCATTTGTTTTTCCAACCGTGATTTGTTTTTCAACCGTCATTTGTTTTGCTGATCTTCATTTGTTTCATTGATCTTCATTTGTTTCGTCGATCTTCGTTTGTTTCGTCAATCTTCATTTGTTTTGTCGATCTTCATTTGTTTTGTCGATCTTCTTTTTTTTTAATTGTTTGAGAAAATAGCCGTTCGACACCGTAGGGAACTAATGGGAACATAAAATATTCGTATGTAAGAGATGCTTTCTCCCGCGGGACTACTGGGACTTGATTTATTAGTTTTTAATTTATGCTTTGTTCCGCGGAACTACTGGGAATGAATTTATTAATATTTCATTTCTACTTTGTTCCGCGGAACTAATGGGAACTGAATTATTGAGGCTTTGTTCCGCGGGACAACTGGGAAAAAAAGTCTCACTAGTTCCGCCACGGAACTACTTCAACGGAACAACTGGGAATAATCGAAATAAAATTGTACGTACGTATTCATATACTAGAACTAAGGCAGTGTACCAAATTTCATAGATGTAGCTTTAGTAGATCCTGACATATGACCCTGTGAATATAGCTAATTTTGGCACTGACTGACTCACTGACCGGTCATCAAAACCTCTAGGCCACTTCCAATTGTCCTAGCGTAATGAAATTTGGCACACAGATCGGGTGTTATATGTAGATTAATGAAAAATTGAGAAATTTAAGAAATCGGTCAAGCGTGAGTTGGAAAAGGGTTACAAAGTTTGTATGGGACCACCGGATTCCTTGGTCAGATCTTCTTCAAATTTTGCATAAATCATCTCTAACATAATTGATGGAAGATGTGTTTCGTATTTTATTGAAATTCATTCCAGAACATGGATAAAAGGGGGTAACAATTATTTTCTTCGGGGGTTTTGATTCGAATTTGTATCAATACTTCTTAGTGATGAGAGGACTCTTTTGATTTAATTTACTTTTTATTTTCACACATGTCATCTTTAAAAACTCAATCAGATTTGAGAAAGATGTTGTCAAGGTTTTGATTAATGTCAATCAAATGCTCTATACCAAGATGAACAGTGTCAAACTGAAGACGAGACCAAAAATGAAAGATCTATGTGTTTTTTTTTTTTTTTAATATTTATTTTACGGCCTCTGGCCTCAGCCTTTTAGCCAATCTTAATTTTCTTCTCTTCATGTACTAATTTTCATTTTTTTTTTTAAACTTCTAAATTCATATCATATTCGTATTCTTTTATTCTCATATATCTTCAGTTTTTATGTTTTCTTTTCTTATTTTTCTTAATACCTTCATGTTCTCTGTTTTCTTATATTGTCTTCAGTGTATTGATAATATATTGGTAAATATCGAAATATGTGTTTGGATGCTTCAGGATAGATGGCAAGTGGCGAGGAATATTGTCGGAGTTTTTGAATACTTTAGTTAAGCCATCTATCAGAATAAGTCTGTGTATGGTAAAGGCAGGGCATTCCAAAATAAGATGTTGAAGATCAGCTACTTTGGCCTGGCAATATTCACAGGCTCCAGTTCTGTGCAAACTAATTCGTTTTAAGTGTGATGGATATAAGCCATGCCCAAATCTAATCCTATTCATAGTTGTTATGAATTTTCTAGTTGGGTCTTTCAACTTCGAATGCCACGATGTCTTGGGTATTGTCGGTTGTAATTCTGCATACCATTTTCCTTTTGTTTTCAGTGTGTGATTCCAATTGACGCGCCATCGGCGGTACATTCTTTCCTTTATGAGCAGGTTGAAGTCCGTCAGCGGAACAATGTTATCGCCGATAATTGTGCTCTCACTTTCCCTCAACATTTTGTCCACAACTTCATTGCCAGTAATGCCAGAATGAGACGGTACCCACATGAATTCAATATTTTTGTGAGGTTCTTCAAATAACTTATTTCGAATTGAGTCTATTACAAAATTGTTTTTATAGCTGATTTTCATGTTTTCCAAAGCTGTAATTACACTTAGAGAGTCCGTAATAATCATGAAATTTTGTGAATCTTCAATTTTTGCTATGTGAATAATAGCCATATAAATTGCATAAGCTTCTGCAGTAAATATGGATGAGTTCTTATCCAATGTATAGGACTTGCCTAATCCTGTTTTAGAGTCATAATAGGCAGATTTTGTGCACTTTTCCGTTTTAGAACCATCGGTATATATTCTTCTGTAATTGGGCTTTTCAGTATGAACATAATGTAAGTATTCGGTGTTATTGAATACTTTGTGTTTTATAATATTTGGTGTAGTAGTCTGAATTTCAATTGTCCCGAGATTCCATTTATCTGATACATGTATTTTGGACGTTTCCATTTGAAGCTCTGTATTGCCTTGCAAAATTAAATTATTCTTATATCTTAACATAAATGTACTGTTACTAAAAAGTTTTAAGTAAAATTTATCGGCCATATATGAAGTTCGTACATTAAAAGGAGCAATACCTGCTTCTATTTCTAAAGAATTTATGGGAGTTGAACACATTGCACCAGTTATACAACGCAAACCTATATTTTGTACAACTTCTACTTTTCGAAGCAAGGTGTTGTTAATGCATGGACCATAAACTATTATTCCATAGTCATAATGACTTCTCACTATTGCTTTAAATAAAATGTTCATTATTTTTGGGTCCATACCCCAACTAACACCCGCTAAGTGTCGCATAATATTTACACTTCTGTGCATCTTACTTACTACCTTATTTACATGGCTCGAGAAAGTAATTTTACGGTCAAAGATTATACCTAGAAATTTTTTTTCATGTACAACATTTATATTTACATTATTTACATACTTTATATATACACGTTCATTTTGATCAATCCTATTTGTGAAAATCATGACTGAACTTTTATGCGGATTGATAGCCAATTTTAGGGTATCGCCATAATACGCATGTAGTTCCTTTAATGCCTGGTTTAAATAATCCTGTGCAAGTAGAAGATTCCTATTTTCACAGTACAATACAATGTCATCCGCATATTGTAAAACTCTAATGTTGCTTAAATTTACATATTTGGCTATTTCGGCGGTATATAGTAAATAAACAAGTGGGGATAAGGTTGCTCCCTGCATAACGCCTCGGAATGCCACCTGAGGTCCATGCAGAGTATTATTATAACGAACAAAAATAGTTCGACCATAAAAAAAGTTAAATATCCATTTCGACATTTTTCCTGGAATGTTGTAATTATGAAAAATTTTCACTAATTCAGTTAAATCAATGTTATCAAACGCTCCTTCTACATCTAAAAATACAGTGACAAGATATGAGTTGTTCAATAAAGCATGTTTGACATCACTTGTAAAATTTAGCAGACTATCTACAGCACTTTTCCCTTTCCGAAATCAGTATTGATCAAAAGGTAAAAGTTCTCTAGATTCAGCGTATAGTTCAAGTCTATTTTTTATCATATTTTCAAAAATCTTGCCCATACACGAAGATAAAGATATTGGCCTATAAGAATTAGCGTTATTTGGTTCTTTATCAGGTTTTAAAATAGGTACCACTGCGACAGTTTTCCATGACTCTGGAATTAGATCTTGTTCCCATAAATCATTATAAATATTAAGTAGCGCTATTTTACAGTTTATGTGCAGGTTTTTAATTAAGATGTAAGGAATGTCATCAATACCGGGGCTTGTGTCTTTTCTAGAATTTAGTGATAAGTGAAACTCGTTAAGCGTGAAAGGTGTAATAAGATGGCCATTAACACCATTTTCGTTGAAATATGGTTGAATATTTTCTACTTTATCGGATTCTATATTGAAAGCAATTTTATCTAAAAATTCATTAACCCAACTGTTATCGTTACATTCCTCTTTCTTTGGATTAAGTCGATTAAATTTTTTAATAAAATTCCATATCTTTCCAATATAGGTTGACCTATCAAAGCTAGAACATAAATCAAACCAACTTTTTCTTTTTTGTTCCTTAAGTATTAATTTTTTACTTGCATCTATTTTTTTATATACAATGTAATTTTCTAATGATGGATATGACTTGTAAACATGCAATGCTAGCTTACTGCTATTAACAGCTTTGGTGCATGTCTCGTTCCACCACGGAACAGGGACACGAGATTTACTAGTACGGTCTTTGGGTTTACTTACGGGTACAAATTCTACTTTTAAGTTATTTACATATTTACAAAATAAGTTATAAGACCTTAAGGGATCAACTTTACTATTTAGGTCGTCACAAAAATGTCTTGATTTCTCTGTATAGAATTTCCAATTTACTTTTTTATAAAGAAATTTAATAGGTTGTTCGACATAGTCATATATCTGAGGAGATAAATGCATACGTACCATAGTAGGGTAATGGTAACTACCTAAAGGATCATCTGACAAAACATACCAATCGCATAATGCTGCGAGAATGGGTGAAACCAGAGAAACATCAATGGCCGAAGGTAACTGATCGGGGCGATTAACAGTGGTCATAGATCCTGTATTTAAAATACATAAATTTAGCTCATCTATCATATCATAAATCTGTTTACCTCTAGGTTTATCACTATGACACCCAAAAGCTGTGTGGTGGGCATTTAAGTCTCCCATCAATAAAATAGGTGCGTTTAAGGAACTAATTACATTTCTTAAGAAGGCTACAGGGAAACGACCTTTTCTAGGTGGACAATAACAACCAAGTATATTTATAGATCCATATTTCATTTCAATCCTAACAGCTATTGTCTGTACTTTGTCATTGGATCTCGTAGGAACCAAGATACATTTAATATTCTGTTTGTATAAAATAGCAACACCACCGTGACCGACGTTGACGTTGTCATCCCACCGAAATAATTTATAACCTCTAATTCGAATGCTGTCGGATGTTTTCAAGAAAGTTTCGTTCAAAATTAATACATCTATTTCATTTTTATGTAATAAGTCAATTACAAGGGAAAGCTTAGGTTTTAGACTCTGGATGTTGTGCTGAACTATCTTTAAAAATTCTGGTGAAGAATGAACTGCAGTATTCATGATAGGTAGTAGCACTTAGGAAGTAATATTTTTAAGAAATAATTCCTTTATTGTTGAAGAATTAACTGTTAATTTGTCAGTGTTCTTACAAAGTGAGGTCAGGGTCTTAATAAATGCAGATAAAATAGAGGAGTTATTTATAATTTCTGTAATTAAATCTTTGTCTTTCTTGTAATTTACTATATTTACATTGGAATTAATATTAGGTTGATGTACAACCTGTGAAAAGGACTTGCTTAACCTAGGGAAATTATTATTATCTAAAATATTTTTATTTAAAATACGCTGCTTATTTTCTACAATTTTTTGTGCCTTTACAGGACAATCTCTAGAGACCGCAATGTGATTGCCTTTACAATTGACACAGCAAGGGCTGTCTGTGTGTGTGCAATCTCTGAAGTTATGACTTCCTGAACAAATGGAGCACACCACCTCACGTTTACAAAACTTAATAGTGTGTCCAAATCCCATACATTTAAAACACTGAGTAACAGGCCGTATATATACATTAACTCTGAACTTATATAGCTCGTAACTTACATACTCAGGCAAGGAACTTCCTGCAAATGTGATGGAAACAGTCTGCAGTGGAACAACACCAGTGTCTGTTTTCTTAGTGAAACGTCGTACACAAAGTATTTCCTGTTGAGAAGACAATGTATCATACAAGTGTTTGGTGCTTAGATTGGTTGGCACAAACCTTATCACTCCAACACATTCTGATGTGGCAGCTGGTATAAAAGCCTTCAAGTCATGGTTCTCAAGAAAAGTTGAATCCCGGATAAGTGCATTAGCATTTTGGGCATTATTAAATATGACTGCATATTTGGTTGCATTTACTCTTTTCAACTCTTTAACTCCTTTTATAAATCTTTTGAATAAATTATTTAAATAAATTGGGTTTTTGTTACCAAATTTAGTGTCCTCCTTGGTACTCTCTAAGTATACAGCAAAAGTTGTACAAGTTGAGTTTTCTGGGTAGCGTCTGGTGTGGTTAGGCTTATAGTAAGGTTGATGTTTGGTGACATCAAGATCCTCATCTGAGTTATTACTGCTGGCATCTGAAATTACACTAGAGTCTTTTTTCCTCTTTGATGGAAGAGGTTTACTAGCCGTTTTATGGGCTCCGCCACTTTCGGAACCCATTTCCTTATATGAAAAACTATTCAATGACTATATTTACAGTGACTTGGAACTATTTAAAACTTAAAATTAATTATTTTTACAAAATTGAGAAAAAATGCGCGCGCTACTTTCAAATTCCCGCCAAAGAGCTCTCAGATCTATGTGTGGGTTAAATAGTGTTGTTGAATGGTCACACCTATGTTATCGATAAAAGTATCTGTATAAATGGATGGAATGGAAATGAAACTTCTAAGCACACAAAGTGCTTAGAAGTTTCATCTCCAACTTCTTGTTTTGGGGAATAAATTGTTAATTTGAATATAATCGACTATGAAAAAGTAAAAATGGGATTATATGGGGTAACTCGTAATATTAGAAATTCTGTAGTGATTTTACGAATTTTGATTCAGTGTGTGAATGTGAAAATACACTTTTAACATGTAATTTATGGCATCGTTCATTGCATTGTTGCCGTACATATATATTTTGCCAATTGAATTTGAAATTTTACTAAAAATCCAACTCTTATCGTAATACTAAACCTAGAAACTCATTTATTATTGAACCCTAGTAACAATAAAAGATATTACTCGTAGATTTTTTTAAATATATTAACCTCGCCAAATTGACGTCGCCATTGATGGAAACTAATGGAAAGCCGTGGCGCATCTAGCGAATGGGGGCCATGCTTACAGCACACAAGACTTCTGACAGTAGTCCTCAAGTTGGCGGCCCTATGATGTGCCTCTTCACGCTCCGCTTGTAGAACCCGGGATTGTAAAATGAGGGAAACACATGTGCGGGCAGGTCGTTCCAGGATTTTGTAGTTCGACAGAGGAACGATCTTTTGAAACGCTCAGTTCTGGCGAAGATTCTCTCCGCTATATATGAGTGGCACCTCTGCCCGACGTGTTGTTCGGAATCGGAAAGGAGATGGTGGGATCAGGTTGAAGAGCTCTTCAGAACATTCGCCGTGATACATTCAGTAGAAGGCAGCCAAGGACGCTATGGTTCTTTGCTGCGCTAACAGCTCGAGGCTTACCGTCATCTTAGGACAACCTATAATTGAAATCGGATAACACGTCTCTGCTTAGCGCCAAGCGCGTCCAGTAAGTACCTCGCACAGTCATCCCAAAGGTGAGAACAGTATTCGACGCAAAGGCTAATCTGCGCCTTGCACAGCAAACATCCCGGTGTGGCGTGGAGTACCTTAAGTGAAGTAAAATTATAAAAATTCAACTCAAAATGGATCACAAATTTTGGAAATATTATATTAAAATAGGCACAAAACCCTAAAAAAAAGGTTAAATAACACAGTTCGAGTAAAAATCAATCATATTTATAGTAAATTAAATCCAGATAAGTTTGTTTGTAGCAATGCCACTATAATGAACTATCGACATCCTTATCGATACCTACCCATGACTATTTTACTGTAAACTGCCCTTTCTATTTCTGCCTTAATATCCTCCAAAAATGCATTTACATATTAAATATTGTGTTATGTATGAAGGAAAATGCATAATCTACGTTATGAGTTGGACTTTCAGTGAAATTTTACATCCAATTTGGCAAAATATGTAGGTACGTCAAAAATGGAATGAACGAAGTCACAAATGACCTGTTAAACGAGTCTTTCTTCGTATAATTGCGTTTTGTAATATCCTATTCACACACTAAACACGACAATATTGTTGAAAATATAAAATTTTCTATTTTAATCGTAAGATCACTACAGATTATTGGATATTATAAATAACATAGAGCCGCCATAGGATCCCAGCGGGCTCAGCGATTCAAAATACTGACATATGAGTACACAATTTGCTTTCTCTTTTCCTCTCGAGCTAAGTGCTATGGATAATGAGGTCTCGCTCGCACGCTTTGTATATCTATTGAGAGTAGCGAAAAATTCTAAATCTATGCTCTATACATACAAATTATGGAAAAGTCAATACTGCACATTGAATATTGTTATTCATATTTGTGAAATATTTGGATCAAATCCGTCCAGTAGTTTAGAGATCAGCAAGCATTCTAAAGGATGACTCACGCTAGACCGTGCCGGGTTCGAGCCGAGTGTCGGCTGTAGCACGGTCACCGAGCTAGTTGCATTGCATTCACGACTGCTAGGGCGAAGCTCGGCGGCACTGTATTCATGCAACGGGCCGTGGCTGAGCCGAGGCGGGACCGAGTTGTTTCCGAGCGCTTTCCGTAGTTCGGCTGTCACTCAGTTGCCGCTCGGTTTAACTCGTAGATTTAGCGCGAAAAATTCTAAATCTTTGGTTTAACGCGACTTTGTTCACACAAAATATATATAATATTTACCTTGTTGCGGCCGGCACTCGGCTCGGACCCGGCACGGCGTAGCGTGAGTCATCCTTTTTAGAGTTCCATACCCAAAGGGTAAAGAACGGGACCCTATTCATGAGACGTCGCTGTCCGTCTGTCTGTCTGTCCGTCAGGAGGCTGTATCTCATGAACGGTGATAGCTAGAGAGTTGAAATTTTCACAGATTATGTGTTTTTGTTGCCTCTATAACAACAAATGCTGAAAACAAAAACATAATAATATTCAAGGGGGGCTTCCATACAACAAAGGTGTTTTTTAGCGACTTTGTCTTATATATTCGGTAATAAGGTATCCTTCACAATTTAAATACGTTAGTTAATTTGAACATTTCATCAAGATCATTCATTCCCTTTACACCATGCAAATTAAATGAATACTTTAGGAGGTATAGCACAATCAAATGTTGCTCAATGAAATTAATTTCGTGTCGCCATGATTGAACACTATACGGGTCACATACTAACTTATTTTTCGACTTTCATCGTAAATATTTGTTCTTTAAAAAGTGAACAACGCTTTCAGCAGAATACTTTAGGTAGGTGTAATATTTCAAAGATAGCTATTTCATAGGAAATAGTAAACAAATAGTCCACATTTTAGATTTTTCTACAGTATAAATAATTTACGTACAAACACACAATTTATGTTGTAGACGTAGATATCGTGTTTATAATGTAATTATTCAAATGTCATCAATATTCTGAAAAAGAAATTAAACATAGAGTTCAAAAACTCTTTTTGAAATATATACTGTACCTACCGTAGAGGATCTATATAAGGATAGTTAACACTATAGAGCAACGCGACCTGTCTAAAGACGCGCGTTGTATAACACTATAGAGCAACGCGAACTGTCTAAAGAGGCGCGTTGTATAACACTATAGAGCAACGCGAACTGTCTAAAGACGCGAGTTGTATAACACTATAGAGCAACGCGAACTGTCTAAGACGCGCGTTGCTATGTGTTAATAGGTAATGAGGGCAACCAGTAGACGCTTGAAATACTCACAGAATATCGAGCATTGTATTTTCATAAAAAAATAATAATTGAAACAAAATGGACCTTTACTGGGACATCCTTTGGAGAGCTTGTCTTGTTGAGAGAGAGGAGTCCGGCATATCATCCATTAAGGATTTTCCATCTCGTTAAATAAAAAGAAAAAAGGGGGGGCTCCCATGCAACAAATAGGTACGACTTTTTGTTGTTTTTTGATACGGAACCCTCCGTGCGGGAGTCCGACTCGCACTTGGCCGGTTATATTCTAAACATAAGCTATATTTTAATGTTATGACATTAATATACATTTATATATAATCACACTAAATAAACTTGGGGGTAAGCAGAAGGCTAATAAACTATGTAAATTGGGGATTAACCTATTGGATTGATTAAACTGAAAATTTTGCACGAATATTGTTAAGAAGTATGTAAGCTGTAAACGTGGATTTCATATTATGACGCTTGAGTTGGCTTAATCGAAAATCGATTTTTTTATAAAAATATTTATGAATCAGTGATAAAATGAGAATACAATGAGGAGGGGGGGGGAGAAGAGGGGGAGGGGGTATAAAATAATGTCATGTATACATAATGCACACTTTAAAGCTTATTAAAGAAAAAATAGGTACGGTTTCTTGAAAAAAAGTATTGAAATCCCACCAAAAACATCCCTGTTGAAAAGGAGGCCAAGTTCCTATGGGCTAATTGTTCGCCTAAAAAAGGGTTGAAATCCAATCCAATGCCAAGTTTAGATGTACTTTAAAATCGATCATAATCATCTTCATCAACAGCCTAATCCACTGGTAAACATTTGCCATTCCCAAGACTCGCCACCACACTCAGACCTCCACCTTTCGAATCCAGCCATTACCCACCACCGCATTCACGTCAACGGTCCATATGGACGAAATTCACTTTACCATACACCCAACTTAAAATATGGTGTAGTTGTGAAAATACGTAGGTACCTACTTGGTGAAAAATATCTAAAATAATGATACTTCTAAATTTGAACTTGGCAGGGTTTCGTGCAGTACGTAACACTTGATTAATTGTATAATTAAATTTATTATGTATATAATTAAATTAACCTGCCAAGTTCAAATTTAGAAGTATCATTATTTTAGATATTTTTAACCAAGTAGGTACCTACGTATTTGCACAACTACACTATATTTTAAGTTGGGTGTATGGTAAAGTGAATTTCGTCCATATGGACCGTTGACGTGAATGCGGTGGTGGGTAATGGCTGGATTCGAAAGGTGGAGGTCTGAGTGTGGTGGCGAGTCTTGGGAATGGCAAATGTTTACCAGTGGATTAGGCTGTTGATGAAGATGATTATGATCGATTTTAAAGTACATCTAAACTTGGCATTGGATTGGATTTCAACCCTTTTTTAGGCGAACAATTAGCCCATAGGAACTTGGCCTCCTTTTCAACAGGGATGTTTTTGGTGGGATTATATTTTAACACAATTCTCTTGTATTTTTAAGGTTCCGTTCCCAAAGGGTAAAAACGGGATCCTATTACTGAGACTCCGCTGTATGTCTGTCTGTCTGTCACCAAGCTGTAGCTCATGAACAGTGTTAGGTACCTATCAAGAATGAAATTTTCCCAGACGATGTACCTATAACCGTGTTTTCTACTGAAGGGGATTCCATACTAAAAAAAAGTTTTTTGGTAGGTATAGAGCTCGCCTTTGATGTTTTTTTTTTCATTTTCAGGGCTACAGCAATCAAAAGTATTGGCAAAACAGGAAGAATGACATGAACAATGATCATGAAGAAGGTTCTTTGGATAAGGTTGATTTGAGGGCTCCGCAGTATTCTTTGAAATTGACGTCACTCGCTGTGCGTACCTAATCGTTTTTTACTCGCTACCAAACGGTTTCACCGATTCCGAAACTTGATTGACTAGGCGCCGATTCTCGACAACACGACGTGAATGCGTGGACGCAAATTTACGGGTGAAACGTCGTCCGTCTCATGTTCGCCGTTTCTAAATATGAGACAGGCGACGCGTCACCCGCCGATTTCCGTCCACGTATTCATGTCGTGTGAAGCGAGAATCGGTGCCCAGGTCGATTAGGAAACGTGCTACGGCCCTTCCGGTTGGTGATAGGTCAACCAGAAGTGGGCCAAATTTTCTACCAAGTGGATCTGTCTCACAGATAAGGGCCGAAAAAATAAGTCGTTACATGTAGGTACTTCCGGTTCCAATAGGTCAACCGGAACTGGGTTGTTTCGTGGTTAATTATTGTGCATACTGGCCACCAAAATAAATCTTACTTCTTACTAATACCTATTATAAATGTGAAAGTTTGTGAGTGTGGATGTTTGTTACTCTTTCACGCTCAAACGGCTGAATGGATCGAGCATTTATTAACGAGCGTTTCCGTGCTTCTGTAGGTAGGTAGGTACGTTAAACAGTTGGTCCCGGTTGTCAGTAAAATGGTAGTCGTTAAGCAAAGTTGAAGGCCATATGGGTGGTTTGAAAAAATTCAAATGGGTGTCGTCACAACCTGCGCCCGGGTCCGCGCGTGTTTAGCGCCTCTGGTGTTGCAAACGTCCATAAACTACGGTAACCAACCTTCCGGTGGGCCGTAAGTTTGTCCTCAACCTAAGTAGTATAAAAAAGTGCTTAGACTTAGAGGATTCAGGGAGAGACAAATAGTCCGCCTCACCTTCATCCGGTTCAGCAGCCGACAGTCGACAGACTAAGCATTGTGCTCCAACCCTTCGGCCACCTACGTTGCTACGTATAGGTACCTACATACTTACATGATTTCGAACAGCCGTTTTCTTATTTTCCAGAAAAATATAATAAAAATGAGGGCTACGACTACTACTTCTATTACTCCTATTACTACTTCTATTACCACTACCCCTATTACTACTACTTCTATTACTACTACTACTACTACTTCTTTTACTACTACTTCTCCTGATCCTGCTACTACTTTTCCTACTACTACTGAGATTTTTGGCGACGAAGACACGGGAACTAAATATATCACACCCGAATTCGGAAGAGACTGGGAAGAAAGTAGGCCTACAATGAGCAGTTTATTATTACTTGAAAGTGACACCATAAATGATGACAATAGTCAAGGATTAAGTACTTCGCCTGGCAATGTGACAGCTAGCGTTACACTTCAAAGTGACGCTTTAAATGACAATGTGACAACTAGCGTTACTCCTAGAAGTGTCACTTTATATGACAATCTTGCTAAAACAATTAATGGTTTGTCACAGAGTAGCTCTTTAACCCCCATTCCTTTACAGGACGTTATAAACATGATTAAAAATATCCTCCACTTAAAAATATCGAACGTGACTTACAACAACTTTATCTCGTTTTATGTAACTTAGTGCTGATGTAGACCTCTTGTGTATAATGTAGAATTAATATACCTATCTACATTGGTGTTACTTGATGGCGCTGTTAATAAATTACTTATTCGTACATCACGGTATTAAGATTTTCTGTTGTTTGTTTATGCTGTGTAAAATATTTGGTTCAATATACATACTTTCTCGACAGCATAGTAACGTTTGCTTTTAATTAAGATCCCACCACTAGATTTTTTTTTATTTTTTATTTAAGCGGAAAATACCTGTTACTCAGTGGTACAAGTACCTACTACTAAAGAAAGAAGGTGGTAGGAGTTTAAGAATTACTTTTTGATACCTACCTAACTGGCAGACAAGTTTAGGCCCACCTGATGGTCGATTACCGTAGCCTATGGACGTTTGCAACACCAGAGGCTACACACGCGAAAGAAGTAGGATCATTTACGAAACACCGAGTCCGCAGGGCCACAAGCACTTCTCAGAAAATTAGGATATTTTTTTTTCCGTTTTAGGAAATCTTTGTACTTATCCGGAAGTTGTCAGTTTTTGATTCTGCTGCGGTGGCAGACAAGCTTTTTTTTTAACGTGAGGGAATATCCTCATAGATGCGATGCCGGACTCCTACCGACTAAAAAACCTCACGTAACGCCCAACAGCCTACGGTTGGAAGTCCCGGGCAAGCCCTCGGAAGGATGTCCCAGGACTGGCAGACAAGCTTACGGCTGACCTAATGGTTGGTTACCGTGGTCTATGGACGTTTACAGCGCACCAGAAGCTACACACACAATGCTGACCCGGGTGCAGGTTACGACGACCCACTGCCCATATTTGTGAACACTCTCACACATTATCTAGCCCAAATTAAGCTAATATAAGCTTGTGCTATAGGATCTAGATGACTGATAGCTGATAGACATACATATATATATTTCTAAATACATAAAAACACCCAACTCCGAAATAAACACTTGTGGATCACGCAAATATTTGAATCGACCCAGGAGTCGAACCCGGGACCTAAGCACGGCAGGCGGTTACACTATACCGAATGCGCCACTGAGGCAGCCATTTACATAAGACCTTCGACGGCTTAACGACTGCCATTTTACTGACACCGGGACCAACGGCTTAACGTGCCTTCCGAAGCATGGAAACGCTCGTAAATAAATGTCACAAAGTGGTCACATGGTAGTCACCCTTCCAAGGACCGGTCATAATGAAAGTGGCTAACTGCAGTGATTGTTTACAGAACACTGAGTCCGCGGGGCTGCGAGCGTTTCAAAATCAGATTCCAGTAGGCTTTTCAAAGATTGCTCACCTCATGGTTTCACCTACAATTATACCTTTACCCTTTTTATTTTGTCATATATGGGTGACCGCTTTGCGACATTTATTTGAGCGTTTCCATGCTTAAGGCACGTTAAGCCGTTGGTCCCGGTTGCCAGTAAAATGGCAGTCCTTAAGCCAAGTTGAAGGTCTAATTAGGCGGCTTGAAAAATTTCAACAGCAGTTCAGTCGAACCCTGCGACTGTTCATCTCAACACGGCAATACGACTCACCACCTATTACGAGGGACTAATTCTAAAAAAAGTGAAATGTGGGTAGGTATAATGCCTGTCTTCGTGTCGAACTACCCTCCGTTATTATTACAATAAAGGATAAGGCCGACGAAAACACACACACACTACGTGAGTTTTAATTGGCACAGTTTTACGTTCAAGTTTATTAATCACTGAATTCCACATCCACATTTTTTAATTTACTAGAAAATGCAATATGTTCCTCATGCTGTGAAATGCTACGTTAATTTTCAAAATTAGCTTCAAATCACCTTCCACGCATAGATTTTCCACAAGTAGGTGTAGGTTAGTAGAACATTAAAAGTTGCTTAGTAGAACATAGTGTGACGTCACGTCGGCCTAACCAGGCGCACAACCACACCCTTCACCCCCGACCGCCCCCTCGACCATATGTATAGGACATGCACGCGGGCGTTGCCCTCTCTATTGCGCGACTACTTCGGCTGAGTTTCAGGTGATGTACCAGTTCCATCTTCACGTCATCGCTGGATCTGGTGGTCTCTAGGGCCTCAAGAATTCTCCCTTTCTTGCTGTGATGTACCAGTTCCATCTTCACGTCATCGCTGGATCTGGTGGTCTCTAGGGCCTCAAGAACTCTCCCTTTCTTGCTGTGATGTACCAGTTCCATCTTCACGTCATCGCTGGATCTGGTGGTCTCTAGGGCCTCAAGAACTCTCCCTTTCTTGCTAACTAGTTATAACAATAGATCATTTATATTGTAATAAACGCAGATAAACTGCAGTATTGTACCAACCATCGTTGTTCTTAATATCTCCTTGGTAGATCTACCTAAACTTGGGCGTGATAAGGTGGCTGATCTACCTAACACGTTACAATGGGTTTACCTTGAAATGAAACGAACTGAATACACCGCCAACTTTATTCTTAATTATGCCTAACTTATAAGAAAACACACAGCACAAACATTAACACTATTCACTAAATATTTCGCTTCGGCTTCGGACATCAGCTCTGAACATAAAGCAACGCGACCAGTACAAGGGGAGTAGATATAGCATGTTTGCTCTATACCTACATATCTGCTTGTCACATCACACGCTAGTCTATACTATATTATAGAGGAAATATTTGAAGTTTGTTTGCATCGAATACGTTCCGAAGCTACTGAACCGATTAGGCGTAAAGCAAACGACGGGGCGGGTCGGGTCGGGCAATTTGACCGCGCACGATAGCACTATGGGAATCCTATACTATCAACGCACACGAAGGGCAAAAAGACCGCACCGCAGTTGTCCGCCGGTCAGTGGCGGCGGCGTTTTTTTCACTGTAGGAAATCTACACTATCCCCGGGTACAATAGGCTATATTTTATTCCCGTATTCCTGTATTCCCACGGGAACGGGAGCTACGCGGGTGAAACCGCGTGAATTCAGCTATTCTACTAATAATCTTCTACATCCATCGGCGCTTCAGGTTCCGCCGTCGTATCCACGACATCTGAATCGTCCATTACTTCATCCTCGGCGGGAATTTCTTCCCCTTCACCCTCATTGGCTGAGGTCGACCCTGCTTTGAAAGTGATCACATCTGATAGACCAATCACGAGCTTCGAGCCATCTGTGAAGTAAAATCAATCAATCAAATCAGGAGTCCACTGCTGGATATAGGCCACGCCACAACACACGGTCACAAATTAGAGATAGTACAGATGGAAAGCTTTATGTAGGTACTTTTTTCACACCTACCCTCTGCTACGCACACTCGCACACAAATCAGTATCGAAAATTACTATGAATATGTTTGACCTCGTGTCTGTGAACTCTGTGAGCGGTGTCTATGTGAGCGTAGCCTCAGCGAATTAAGTATGTATGTTTCCATCTTTACTATCTAATTTGTGACGCGGTCCTGGGCCGTACACATCCAGTCCCAGCCTGCGACCATTTCCAGGTCACCGGTCCATCTGGCGGGTACACGTCCAACCCTACGTTTGCTGATACGCGGTCTCCACTCTAGAACCCGTTTGCTCCAGTGGAATAAAAGGTTATATTCAATGCATATAGAAATATGGGACTTTCTGCGAGCAGGTGTTGCTCACGAAAGGGGGGAAGGGTTGGGAGATAATTCTCCCACCTAAGTTCTGTATACTTGTCTTCGCCGAGGACTATCGGCCTCCATGACCGGGGGCCTGAGGACGGCTTACAGAAGCAGGCCCATGACGGCAGCGTGACGTGAGGGATTCACGCACGCCACACGCTCCGAGAAGTTTGATAACATTCTTATCAATTCAGTTATTATGGACGACTCAAAAATTTCGGCTGTGGGTCGTCACAACGCCTGTCCATTTCAACACGGGAAGCTCACCACCTACCGCGGGGAACATAAAACTATAAGGTGAAATGTCGCCTCTGCCTACCCCTTCGGGTATAAACCGTGACTGAAAGAAAGGTGTTTGTAGATACTATTATTATAGAAATATAAAGTTGTTATTTTCAATGAATTTGTTAAATAGCATTTCTATCTTGAACATTATATTTTTATTTCATGTTTCTATTATTTGTCTGATTTTTAATATATTATTATTGTTACTGTTTTAATTTGACATGTATTCCATTTAATTTAATTTCGAGTTTTTGACATATTTGTGACATGCATAAGGATAAATTGTGTACCTACATTAATTTTGCATGCATGTAAGATGAAATATGTGTCCGCCTCAAAAATAATGTTATCACTAGGTTTGTACCATATTTATGCTAATAAAGAATCTAATCTAATAATGTGTGTATGTATGTCTGTATACTTACTCAAATCAGTGCCAGTTTTGGCCAAGAGCGCCGCACATTGGCCAGGCGGTACGGTGCATAACATCAAATTGTGCATACGTAGGGACCGTGTCACTGTTTTAGGGTTGAAGCGATATAGGAACTTCTCTATCACGTCGCGACTTGGAAGCGCGGGTTCTGCATAAACCTGTACGTGAGATTAGGGGTTGTAAGCAAAAAAAACGGTCAAGTGCGAGTCGCAATCGCGCACGGAAAGTACCGTACCAAAAAGCTGAAAAAAAGGGGCGCCCCCTTACTCCCATTTTTTTCTGATTTTAGTATTTGTTGTTATAGCGGCAACAGAAATATATTATAACTTGTGAAAATTTCAGCTCTCTAGCTATCACGGTTCCTGAGATACAGGCTCGTGACAGACAGACAGACGGACAGCGAAGTCTCATGAATAGGGTCCCGTTTTTTACTAATATTATAAAGAGAAAAGATTTGATTGTTTGTTTGTTTGCATTGAATAGGCTCCGAAACTTCTGAGCCAATTTGAAAAATTCTTTCACTGTTGGAAAGCTACACTATCCCCAAGTAACATAGGCTATATATTATTTCCTTAATCCCACGGGAAGCGCTCGTGGCCCCGCGGACTCAGTGTTCTGTAAACGATCACTGCAGTAAGCAACTTTCACTATGGCCGGTCCATGGATGGGTGACCATCCATGTGATCACTTTGTGACATTTATTTGAGCGTTTCCGTGCTTCGGAAGGCACGTTAAGCCGTTGGTCCCGGTTGCCAGTAAAATGGCAGTCGTTAAGCTAAGTTGAAGGCTTTATTTCAACAGCAGGCAGTCACAACCTGCGCCTGTCCATTTAAACACGGCAATACGGCTCACCACCTATTACGTGGGACAAATTATACAAAGGTGAAATGTGGGCATGTAATATGCCTCTGCCTACCCCTTCGGGGATGAAGGCGTGACCATATGCATGCATGCCCACGGGAACTACGCGGGTGAAGCTGCGGTTATCAGCTTTTTTTTTATTTTTTTAACATGAGGGAAAATTCTCATGGATGCTATGCCTGCTATGCCGGACTCCTACCGACTAAAAAACCTCACGTAACGCCCAACAGCCTATGGTTGGGAGCCCCGGGTAAGCCCTCGGAAGGATGTCCCAGGACTCGCGGTTATCAGCTAGTATGGAATAAATGTTGAAAAAATATCCAACCCCTAGTTCAAAACCCTTCCGACTAGAGTTCTAGAGAAGGAAAACTCAAATTGAAACCCGGTAAAATGACAATAGTTAAGCCAAGGTCTTACGGGCGGCCTGGAAACTTGCCAAGTTGAAGGCCATATGGGCTTGAAATGTTTCAACTGTGGATCATCACGACCTGCGCCTGTCTATTTCAACACGGCAATAGGCTCACCACCTATTACGTGGGACATAAAATAATAAGGTGAAATCTGGGCGTATACTATGCCTCTGCCTACCCGTAGATAAAGGCGTGACTATATGTATGTATAGCACATACACTACTTTTTATCCTTGGGATAAGTTCCCGTGGGATACGGAAACGGGAACGAAATCCTAAGCGGGCGCTATCTAGTATTTTTATAAGTGAACTTACCCTCATTTTATAATCTTGATTTCCCGACGTAATTTGCCTTGTCACAACTTGGTTAATGATCTAAAAAGAATAAAATACATTTTCACTTTTAATAACAAGAAATTAATTATCAAGATAACAAAATTCACGACTGCAAATTAAAATACAACTGGAAAGGTAAAAACGTTTTGTCGCTAAAAATCCACCATTTTCATTTTCTAGAATTTTTTGGAACGAAGTTCCTTATCGCGCGTTGTGAAAGGGGGCTAGACGGAAAAAATTCTTACGAAAAGTTGTCACGACACTTTTTGCTATAGTATGGAGGGTAGAGGTACCTCTACCCTCCTTTAATACGGGGGTAATATGGGGGGGGGGGGGGAATTAATATGGGGTGAAGGGGGGAAAGGAGGGGCGTAATAAAATAGGGGTTAATAATAAAAAAAAATTATTATTAATGAAAAAAAATAAAATTTTATTACAATTTATTAAAAAAATATTTAATTCCTTCACTAATTAATCAAAAGGAACTTCGTTCCATCCGGGTGTCCCTTGACACCTCTCAAGTTTTTTTATTATATCTGGTGTCACTCACACTATCACTACGAATCAAATGACACCTGGCATGTCAAAATCCGTCAAGCCGTTCAGGCTGTAGGGCGTGACAAAGAACAACCAGTCTCGAAAAACATTACCCTCTTTTCTTCGGCAGTCGGGTAAAAATATCTTTATCGCTCGAAAATAGCGATGTCAGTGGAGGGGGGCACGGCTCAGGGCTCGGTATTAGGTCCCTTGCACTTCCTGTCCTATGTCAACGATATGGGTAACTGTATCACCAACAGCACATGTTACCAATTTGCGGACGATACCTGTCTTATTGTAGGAAATCAAAGTCTGCAAACTGCTAGCAATCTTCTTCAATCGGATCTAGATGCCTTAACAAAGTGGTGCCATGATGCTGGGCTGGTGCTTAACGCAAATAAAACTAAACTGCTAGTAATCAAGTCTCCATACAGTAAACCATCCCGTTTTAAAGACATAGTGGCTCACGACCACACTTGCCTGCACTCCTACAGCACTGGTATATGCTCCTGTCCAAAAATAGAAACAGTAGATAGCTACATATACTTAGGACTTGAAATCGACAGCAAATTCAATTGGAGTTGCCACATCGAACGTGTATGTACGAGACTCAGACATTTTCTGGCAAACATCATTATATTAAAAAATCGCATTCCATTTAAAGTAAAGATAATGTTATATAAGGCACTTGCGGAGTCACATGTCCAATACGGTTGAAGCAGTTACGGTAGAACATATAAGTCATATCTTGATCAAATTTACAACTTACAACTAAGAATATTAAAAAATATAGTTTCAAATAAAATTAAATTAAAATTTCAGGACAACCCTAATGGGCTTTTTAAGCACTGTAAAACGTTGCCAATACAATTGCAAGTACATTATAATTTATTAAAAGAAAATTTTTTCAATGACCATTTAAAAACACCTATTCAACATCCTGTATGCACTAGAGCAATTTCTAGGAAACGGCTTGTCGTACCGCGCGCTAACAACGCTTACGGTGAGCGCACTAATACCCACATGATACCCCAATTAATAAATAGCCTGCCGTCTAATTTGACTAGCATTTTAACTAATAAAAATATTAAAAGTAAACTTGGAGAGCATTTTCTTAATCTTTTGTGATTGAGTAATACTGACCATGCTAATGTATCATTATATTTTGTGTTTAAGGTTTAGAATTTAGATAATTTATTCATTCTACCTTCCCTGTGGGTATGCAACAATGTTGATGTAATAAACTTAGACAATAACGTCAATAGCGTAAGTATTAAACCTAAGTGGTTTTGTTTGCTATTGTGTATCATAATGTAAATATTTCTTTTGTGTGATAAATAAATCAAAAAAAAAAAAAAAATTTGAAATATTGAATAACACCACTTGGATCTATCCACAACATTTATTTACTTTACACCTGACCGGTTTAGCCTCTCGGCATGCTCGAAGGTAAAATTAACTTGATGACCACTACATCATGTTAAAGTGGCGTCATTTTAATAGGTAAGATTTTATGTCTGTCAGTTTTATCTTCAGGATGAGAATGATGAATGAGAAAGTTAATGAATCGATACGGACTTGAAAGATAATGTGAATTTTTAAAATCAACAGGCGAATTCCTGTCCCATTATATTTTTCTTTCGTAAATTTAAGGAGTAAAATAAGACAACTACATAATTTGATTGTCAAATGAATGTGATATTGAATTGTCAAATGTAACCTATTATATTATAGCGTCCTTGGCTGCTTTCTACCGAATGTATCACGGCAAGTGTCCTGAAGAGCTCTTCAACCTGATCCCACCCTCTCCTTTCCGATCCCGAACAACGCGTGCCGGGCAGAGGTGCCACTCATACACAGTGGAGAGAATCTTCGCCAGAACTGAGCGTTTCAAAAGATCGTTCCTCTGTCGAACTATAAAAACTTGGAACGACCTGCCCGCACACGTTTTTCCCTCATCTTACAATCCCGGGTTCTTTAAGAGGAGCGTGAAGAGGCACATCACAGGGCCGCCAACTTGAGGAACTCTGTCAAAAGTGGCCCCCAATCGCTACATGCGCGCCACGGCTTTCCATCAGGCTGGTGGCGACGCCAATTTGGCGTGCTGAACATTAAAAAAATAATAATATAATGACTCCACTTTAACAGATCTACATTACATTATTTAGAAAATTTTATAGTTTCTAAATCTCGGCAATTAAGGCTGCATTGTTAAAATGTTGTCGATAACATCACATTATGTCAGTTAGTAGTGCAGTACAATACAACACGGCGGAAATATCTGCGAACCTGGCTTCCCCGCACCTGACCCCGTTTTCGCCTATTAAGTATAACCCGCACGCGATTGAATGGTATGGTATTTCACAAGATTCCGAACATTCTCGTTGCGCGCGGATTATGCCGTACAGTTTACATGACGTCACGAGCCAGGTTCGCAGATATTTCCGTCGTGTTGTACCTACTACAATTTGATTGGTGGTTCTTTCAAACAGGTTACCATGTGAATTGAACCATGGTGCCTCCGTTATTTTATATTATTTTTTGCATAGGTGTAACTATGTGTAACTGACAATTAAATGCGAGTATTTCTGTGTTCAGGAAGACGTTTCGGTGGTTAAGCTGTTGGTTCCGGTTGCCACTAAAATGACAATCACTAAGTAAAGTTGAAGGCCTTATAAAAATAAAATAAATAAATATTTGTGGAAATTTACACACATCATGTAGCCTAAATTTAAGCTACTATAAGCTTATGCTATGGGATCTAGACGACTGAAGTATATACTTACATATTTCTAAATACATACATATCGAGAACGGTATCATAGAAAACACTCAAACTCCGAAACAAACATTTGTGGATCACACAAATATTTGGACCGACCCAGGAATCGAACCCAGGACCTCCAGAGCCGCAGGCGGCGGTATCAGTACCGACTACGCCACCGAGGCAGTCGTTTTATCTTATGATCACAGTCACAACCTGCACCTGTCCATTTCAACACGGCTAACCACCTATTTCGCGGGAAATATTGGAAATAGATGAAATGTGGGCATTTAATATGCCTCAGCTTACCCCTGCGGTAATAAAAGAGTGAACGTATGTATGTATGTAACTCACTTTACTCATGAACGGCTGAAGCTTCTTCAATTCCAGTCGCACTCGCTTCCTAGCTTTGTCTTCGGACTTATCACTATCTTTTATATCGCAGTCTGAAGCGTTCAAGTGCTCGACCATCTGAAACAATTACCGTATAAGCACAGGGCGGAAACTCCAGTCAAATGATTCGTTTTGAATTGTCTTCTACACTAGATAAACCGGCCAAGTGCGAGCTGGACTCGCCCATGAAGGGTTCCTTAGCAGCAAGTAACATAATATAAAAGTTTTTGTACACGTTCGCAGTGGTAGTGATTTTTACAGGCGAAAATGGCGGTTTATGACGTATTAACAAAAAACTACCAACTCGATCTCGTTCAAATCAATTTTCGTTGTACATTATATATTTTTTCTAGATTTATCATTCTCTTAGTTTAGAAGTTAGAAGGGGGGGGGGACACACATTTTTCCACTTTGGAAGTGTCTCTTACGCAAATTATTCAGTTTAGAAAAAAATTATGTTAGAAACCTCAATAGCATTTTTAAAGACCTATCTATAGATACCCTACACGTATGAGTTTGACGAAAAAAAAATTTTTCAATTTCAGTTCTGAGTATGACCCCCAAAATTGACTGCTTTTTTTTCTAGTTTTATATAGTAATCTTAATGTGGTTTACAGAATGGCTACATCTACTTACCAAGTTTCAATGGCGTAGGTCTTATAGTTTCGGAGAAAAATGGCTGTGACACACGGACGGACAGACAGACAGACAGACATGACGAATCTATAAGGGTTCCGTTTTTTGCCATTTGGCTACGGAACCCTAAAAACACGTTGTTTGTACAGAGCTTGAATGTGTGTGTGTGACCACTAAGGCTAAGGAAACGTTCCCTCAAACTACCCTCCAACTATATAACAGCTGTTGCGGGGGTGAGGAAGCTTGATCAGTGGGGGGCAGGGAGTTGCCTATCTGTATGTAATACTATTATAATAACTAAATCACGTTTGTTGAATGGGAGTCCCCTTTTTTCTGATTTTAGTATTTGCTGTCATAGCGGCAACAGAAATAAATTATCTGTGAACATTTCTGCTCTCTAGCTATCACGTTTCCAGAGATACAGCGTCATGACGGACAGACAGACAGATGGACAGCGAAGTCTCATGAATATAAAAATGAGTGCACAGTTCGTTCTCGACGACATTAATGGGAAAGCAAGTATGTAGGTTGTGGAATGACCTCCCTGCCACGGTTTTCCCAAACGTCCACAGAATAGGGTTCTTCAATCGCTTTTGAAAACTGGCAACCCTGTAAAAACTTTCTAAGACAGTCTTTGAAAATTTTTACAGGGTCGGCAGTGCACGTGTAGCACCTCTGGTGTTGCAAATGTCCATAGGCTGCGGTGACCACCAGTACATCTGGTGGGCCGTTTGCTTGTCTGCCACATAAGTGTTATAAAAAACGCAGTTTACAGTGGATTCGTTAACGGGCCCGCTCAGCTCGCGGTGGCACCTTTATGCACGCCTTCCACTGCGAGCGAGTCGGACCCATTACGGACTCCGCTATACTCGTAACGATGATTTTCGATACATGTCATGTCCGCTTTGGTGGAAGGACGTGTATGAAAATCGTCGTTACGAGTATAGCGGAGTCCGTAATGGGTCCGACTCGCTCGCAGTGGAAGGCGTGCATTGTGTTTGAGTGATACACACCTTTTCTAATATTTTCGCTGAATATTTGCTACACAGCGGCTGAATCTTAGCCTGTGGTAAATTTTGAACTGAAACAGAAAATATATTATACTAGCGGTACCCTGCCACGCTTCGCTGTGACTTTTTTATGGTGGTTTTATGTGCCTATGAGAAATGAATAACAAACTAAATGATGGGTTCCTTTTAAAAAAAAAATGTGTGCGTGAACTATTGTACACACGTAAGAAGTGAAACTTCTTCATGACCTTATTTTTCGAAAGAAATATCATAGGAGTTAGTAGTAGTCCAAAAGTTCAAAAGTTCAAAAGTCCAAAGTCAAAAAGTCAAAAGTTCAAAAGTCCAATAGTCCAAAAGTACAATAGTCCAAAAGTCCAAAAGTCCAAAAGTCCAAAGTCCAAAAGTCCAAAAGTCCAAAGTCCAAAAGTCCAAAACTACAAAGTCTAAAATTCTAAAAGTCCAAAACTCCAAAACTCCAAAATTCCAAAAGTCCAAAACTACAAAGTCTAAAATTCTAAAAGTCCAAAACTCCAAAACTCCAAAATTCCAAAAGTCCAAAAGTCCAAAAGTCCAAAATTCCAAAACTCCAAAAGTATAAAAGTTCAAAAGTCCAAAGTACAAAAGTTCAAAATTCCAAAAGTCCAAAAGTCCAAAATTCCAAAACTCCAAAAGTATAAAAGTTCAAAAGTCCAAAGTACAAAAGTTCAAAATTCCAAAGTCCAAAGTCCAAAGTCCAAAGTCCAAAAGTCCAAAAGTCCAAAAGTCCAAAAGTACAAAAGTCCAAAAGTCCAAAAGTCCAAAACTCCAAAAGTCCTAAACTCCAAAAGTCCAAAAGTCCAAAAGTCCAAAACTCCAAAACTCTAAAACTTTAAAACTCCAAAACTCAAAAACTCTAAGACTCTAAAACTCTAAAACTCTAAAACTTCAAAACTCCAAAACTCCAAACTCCAAAATTCCAAAACTCCAAAACTCCACAACTCCAAAACTCCAAAACTATAAAACTCAAAATGTCTAAAACTCTAAAACTCCAAAACTCCAACTCCAAAAGTCCAAAATGTCAAACGCCCAAAACTCGAAAAGTCCAAAAGTACAAAAGTCCAAAAGTCCAATAGTCCAAAAGTCCATAACTCCAAAGTCTAAAAGTCTAAAATTCTAAAAGTCCAAAAGTCCAAAACTCCATTACTCCAAAACTCCAAAACTCCAAAATTCAAAAAGTCTAAAGTCTTAAACTCCAAAATTCCGAATGTCCAAAAAGTTCAAAAATAACATGCAATACCATATCTGACCTCTTTATTAGGTAAGTACCTACTCTCTTTTATTATTCTGAATGCAAGAAGGCCGCAATCAAACTTCTCTTAAAAAACATCAATCTGGTAGGTACCTTCTAAATAGGTTGTTTATAATATTTTGTTCTGAAGCTGGCAGAATATAATTTAAAAAAAAAACGACCAACGCCATCTATTGGTAAAATTACTTTTTAAAGCTATTTTATTCTTAATGCTGTTATGATAAAAGTGTATAAAGTAGCCTAAAACCATCTCTGAATCCTATTGTATATCGTGTCCAATTTTGAGCTCAATCGATTCAGTAAATTTTGAGTTTTTAATAGATACACAAACGCACACAACATTTTTATATATATAGATTAATAACGTAACGTAAAATATATAATAACGGGAGGTACGCGGGTGAAACCGCGTGATTTCCGCTAGTTATTTTATAAGATACTAGAGGACATCACGCGGTTTCACCCGCGTAGTTCCTGTTCCCGTGGGAATACGGGAATAAAATATAGCCTAAGTTCACCGGGAAGAGTGTAGCTTCCCAACAGTGAAAGATTTTCTAATTGTTACAGTAGTTTCGGAGCCTAACAAACAAACAATCAAATCTCCCTCTTTATAATGTTACTAGCTGATGCCTGCAGCTTTGCCCGCGTACCGTTCCCGCTTCCCGTATGAACTTATTCCCGGGATAAAAAGTTATTTCAGACTATAATGCATCTCTGTACCACATTTCAGCCTGATCCGTTCAGCCGTTTGAGCGTGAAAGAGTAACAAACATCCACACTCACAAACTTTTGCATTTATAATATTAGCAAGAAGGAAGATAGTATTAGATAACTTACTGAGAGGTGCAGGCAGGGGTAAAGCTATATCAGCTTCCAATATCTCCGATTTCTCACTTCCAGCGGCCTCCTCAATATCGTGGATGGTGGACTGCACCAGATTAAAGTCTTCAGAATGGGGGTGCACCTTCCGGTAAGCATAGGTCGCTTTGAAAGATGAGTTTTGCAATTCAGCATCCGATGCCTCTAATATCTCTTGTACACGGATGTGAATTTTCTGAAATTAAATTAAATTTTCATTCCTTCTATTCGAAAAGAATCACTTTGCACCACGATAACGGGGCGCAAAATAGCTCTTTTCTGTTAAGAGCTTTTTAGCGGGCGGCAAAATGATTTGAATTTGGAACTTGAAAATTTCATAGAAATCGAACACAAATTGTATGAATTACTGGCTGGTAAGTGTTGGCTGCACAGCGCGGTGTCCTGAGCTAACTAAAAAAAACTAAAGAGCGCCATTTATCTTTATCTGTTCGTGTTCGTCATTATTAACGTTCTTGTAATCAGTAAACATATTCTATTGTATTCTGCAAATATAATAAGTTCTACGTCAAGTTCTGAAAGTGAAAATCCATGAACTCCTGGAACAATATCTATAGAAGGTACTACGTCCTACAGAACTTATTTTTTTTCTCATAGAAAGGGAATGAAAAGTAGAGTATATAACTCGAGGACAAATTATTTTTCCCTCGGGCGGTGTACTTTGAATCCCTCGCTGCGCTCAGGATTCTACGTTAGAATCCCTCGCTATGCTCGGGATTCTATTCTAGAATCCTTCGCTTCGCTCGTGATTCAAAGTAGCGCCTTCGCCGTAAAAATACTATTTTGCCCCCTTGTTATACAATCTACTATTTCATCGCTTCTATTCGAAAAGTATCACTTTGTTCCACTTTAATGGGCCGCAAAATAGCTCTTTTTTGTTAAGAGCTATTTAGCGGGCGGCAAAGTGATTTGAATTTAGAACTTAATAAATTCATAGAAATCGAACGCAAATTGTATGGATTACTGGCTGGTACGTCTTGGCTGCCCAACAGAGCGGAGACCTGTGCCAGTAAAAAAAACTAAAAAGCGCGATTTATCTCCTTTCTTGTAATCGGACATATTTTATTGTATTCTATTTTGCAAATATAATAAGTTCCACATTCAGTTATGAAAGTGACAATGCATTAACTCCCTGAGACAATAAATATCGAAGCAACTACATCTTTCAAAACTTATTTTTGAAGTAATACTTCTTTAGGCGCGACTAGGCAGTAAAGGATGACTCACGCTAGATCGTGCCGGGACCGAGTTATTTCCGAGCGTTGACGTTGTCCATTGCTCGGCCGTCACTCGGTTGCCGTTCGGTATAGCGTGAGTGTTCATACAAAATATATGTAACATTTAGTTGACCGTGCTACAGCCGACACTCGGCTCAGATTTCTTTTCTGACGGAAGTACAGTACTACCACGTTTATAAGTCGCATCGGCTTTCTCATCCCACTGACGAATTAAACCGAATGAAAATTTCTAAGCAATTTCGAACTTATTGCTACTAATTTAAGGTCGAAAATAACAAGACGTGAACAGGATGTGCTATCTCGCTCTTAATGTTTGCACTCAAGTGTACGACAGAGCAATGAACGCGACTACGACTACGCGCACCGTTGTCTAGACAAACTGACTGCCGAGCCAGACATGGCGCGTACGCATCAGCCAATAGCAGGCGAGTATTTTCGCGGGAATATGTGGCGCGCTGTGATTGGTACATATATTTTCGCGCCTTACAAAAAAATTATTTCTGCGCAGGTACATCGGTGTAACTTATAAAACTGGTAGTACGGACTGTAACGCTATTTGAATTTTGAATAGCAAAAATTTGAATATAGAATTCGAATGACAGATATTATTTATAACGTTTGATGCCGTCAATGGCAAAGAAGTTTTACTTCAATTGCGCGTAAAGGTTACATGCACACACTTTTTTTTTCTCATAGAAAGGGGATGAAAAGTAGAGTATATTACTCGGGAGAAAAAATATTTTTCCCTCGGGCGGTATACTTTGAATTATTCACTGCGCTCAGGATTCTGCTCAGGATTCTACTATGCTAGAATCCTTCGCTTCGCTCGTGATTCAAAATAGTGCTCTCGCCGTAAAAATACTATTTTGCTCCCTTGTTGTACAATCTACAATTTTTGATTAATGGTTTCTCTCTTTTTTTATGGTTCTTTCTAATGGATTGCCAAATGAAACTCCATTATTTTCTACTGATTTTTGCTCAATTTTTATGTGTGACAACAAGATAGTTTACCTGGTTCAACTCAGTAAACAACTTATTCTCATATTTTTTATTCAAGTTGTAGAGCCGGGGATATTTCGCTTGCAGCTCCGACATGATCTGTTCGGTTACAGTATGGTAAATCTGTGAACAGGATAATGGTAATTTAGGATTATGCTATGAGGTAAAGTCAACTGATAAACATACTTCAGACAGTTATCGCAATAGTGGCCAAACCATAATTATTTCTGCATACAAAAATGGCCTGACAGATTACGCTTTTTTAAATTTACTAATAGAGAAATGAAAATAATCAAGGATAACTTTGCAACAAGTCTTACGTTCACCCGACGACGCGTTACTTTAATTAAATACTCTGGTGTGTACCCTAACTGCAGAAGTCTCAACAGTAAAAGGAGCAAATTGTTGTTGAGCCTGCAAATATCGCTGTGTATTTGTAACCTACCTTTGAGGAGGAAGTAAGAACTGATTTACATATGGACACACCTTTATCTCCGAATCAGAGGCATATTATATGCTCACATTTCTATTTTAATATTTGTCCCACATAGTAGGTGGTGAGTCATATTGGCCATAATGCCTTCAACTTGGCTTAACTGTATAAAGCTAAAGAGTTTGTTTGAACGCTAGGATCTCAGAAACTACTAGGATGGCTATAGGCTATACAAGATCACGCTAAGGCTAATAGGAGCGTAGCAGCAATCAAGAACGTTTCGAAAACGGGGAATATTTTTTACTGTCTGAGAGCTTTCGAAGCCTACGCTGCGTAAATGGTTTAAGTTACGTAAAAATTGTATATTACAAAATTGTATCTCTTAAAAAGTTCAAAAAAAAGTTCGCGACAGCATATGTCTATCTTTTAAGGTTGGCTCACAATAATCTAATTTGTCTATCTCTTAAGATCCGCTCACAATATTTTAAAACTGAAGAGTTTGTTTGTGCTAGGATCTCAGAAACTACTGGTTGCATTTCAAAAATTATTTTACAGTTTAATAGTCAATTTGTTAAGGATGGTTAATGGCAATATAACATCACGCTCTGGGGCGGGGGTAGGGCCATTCCACTCTAGGAAAGGTGTAAACCCTCCTATGCTAAGTAATCAGCAGTGGGATGGGGCTACACCTATTCAGATCATCTGTCCGATGATCTGTCTGACGACTGGTCATAGGGGTAGCGCAGGTCGTGATGATCCCTATGGCAAGACTGAAGGACTAGCCTGTTCGAGGTTGTCGCCTACTTTTGGTCTGTATAGGTCTGATACAGACGTAGCAAGAACCTTCGGTCGACTCTCTCAATCCCTGTACCTATCCAAATCCCATATCCTCTCCTATCCCCAACAAGCCAACCCACATATGGTGTGTACAACCGTGCCGATGGATGTGTGACTGGGGGCGTGCCCAGCCATGAACGGTGTCTCGTGAAACCGGGGCGAATCACGATGTATTTAAGCCCTTCAGGCAGCAAGCGGGGCTCTGTTGACTGCGACCGTTTTTTCCCTAGCTTCTCGTGGGACCTGAATGGACCAAACAAATTTAAAAACATTAAAAAAGGCTCTGGACGAAATCCAGAACGAGGATGTTGCGCTGGTGAGGAGGCCTGAAAAGGACTCCGAACCAGAGCAGAGCTCGCAGTCGAGGGAGGAGATTGTGGCCGACGGAGGTGCCTCGAGCAGCTCCGTAGTACCCAATGTAACTTCCAAGACTGCGAAAAGAAGACGAATTTCGGGGGCTGCCAAGAAGAGGTTCCGGAAGCTTGTCGCAGAATCGGGGCTGGCCAAAGAGCAGGCCCGCGAATTGTGTGTCAAGCCCTGGAACGAACTTCCCCTGGAGCCGCCGGCCTAGGTAAAGCCCTCCCTCAAAAGGGGGCGATCCGAGGGTGAATCCCCCGGGGGCAATCCAAAGAAGGCCCCCAAACTATCTGGGACTGTGGGCGTCGGAAGACCCCCCAGTTTCAGAGAAGTGGTAGGATCTTCACGAGTGGGAATCCGAAATTCGGAACCCATGAGTGAAGATCAAATGAACTTGGTGCACCGACATCTGATCCTTGCTTTATTAGCGCCAGAGGAGTCGGACGGCAAAGCACCAAGCTTTACAAACTTCTCTCACAAGACAGGCTGGGTACTGGTAACCTGCAAGGACCAGTACAGTCAAGACTGGCTTGTGAGGGAAGTACCGAAACTGAAGCCGTGGCCGCAGGCGAACCTCTCCATAATTCCGGAGGCGGATTTGCCCAAGCAAGCCACGGCCTTCATTTGCATTCCTCTTACAGAGGCGGCCTCGATAGAGGAAGCCTTTGCTCTACTCAAGAGGCAAAACAACGGTCTCAACACCTCAGCTTGGAGGGTGCTCAACCAGAGAGAGGAAAGTGGTGGCAGGTTGGTAACCATAGCCATCGACGACCCCTCTGTTGAGTACCTAAGGGCTGAAGGTTTTGAGGCCAACATAGGTTTCAGGAGGATCCTTATTAAGGTAAAAGGGGAAGGTATAACCGCCCCGACTCCTGAACCAGTACCCTCTACCTCTAGAGAGGAGGCCGTTGTCCCGCTGGTTGCAGCATTCCCTAGACCTCAAGGAGCGAAAGTTCGTGGAGGGAGGGGAGTGCGCGGCCGGGGAGGCAGGGGCGGAGGTGGCAGAGGTGGATTGGCGGGCGGTAGGGCCGAAAGCTCATCAACGGTTGCAGATGGCAGTCAGATGTCACTGGCACCGGAGAGGAAGGTGACGGCCCCACCGGTTAAGCGCGCCAAATAAATGGCGGGCACCACAGGCGCACGGGCGAGGATACTGCAGGCCAACCTACATCACGCGACCGCAGCTACAGGCGTTTTGGAAGCCCAACTGGCAAACCAAAGGGCTGACCTCGCCCTTTTACGGCCAGGCCTGGACTCAGCCGGTAATGTTTTATACAACACTGGCGGAACAAGGCCTAGATCATGTATCGTTTTCAACAAGGTTGTTGAATTTTTACCTGTCCCAGAGTTGTGCACGGATGACCTGGTGGCAGCGTATGTAAACCTTCAGGGATGGCAGAGAGCGAATGTAATCGTTTGCTCGGCTTACCTCCCTGGGGAGAAGGACCCCTCAGAAGAAATAAGAGCAGTAGTGGAATATGCCCGGAAGCACAAGGCGGAGCTACTGGTGGGCTGTGACGCCAATGCCCACCACTCCAGCTGGGGAAGCACGGATATCAACGAAAGAGGTGAGTTACTTTTTGATTTTCTTCTTACTAACTGTCTTGAAATCCTGAACAAAGGATGTGAGCCAACCTTTGTGACCAGGACAAGACAGGAAGTATTAGATTTAACATTCGCTACTAAAAACCTAGCTAGACTAATTGTAAACTGGGAAGTTAGTAGGGAAACCTCTTTGTCAGATCATAGGCACATAATCTTCGGACTGACAACAGAATTACGCAATGTAACACAAACTTTTAGGGATCCTAGGTGCACTGACTGGGAGGGCTATTGCAGCTCTCTAGATCGAGAACTAGAATCAATGCCAAAAAGTATCAGATCGAAAGAATGTATTGAAGTAGCTGCGAACATTTTCTCCAGAGGCATAACAAGGGCCTTTGAAAGTAATTGTCCACTAAAAACAAAAACTTCAAAACGACAAGACTAAGTGCCGTGGTGGAACTCTGAGCTGATGAAACTCCGAATCAAAACACGGAAGCTTTTCAATAGGGCTAAGAGGACTGGAGAATGGGACTCATACAGACAAGCTCTAAATGACTACAGCAAGGAAATTAGGAAGGCTAAAAGGGCATCATGGAGAAAGTTCTGTGGGGAAATTAACAACACGCCTCAAAGTGCAAGACTCCACAAGTTAATTGCCAAAGCCAGAACTAACCAAATTGGTCTTTTGAAAAAGCCAAGCGGATCCTTTACGGTAGATGAAAAGGAAACACTAGAGTTGCTGGCCCTTACTTACTTTCCAGGAGCTCACGAGGTGCAACTGCCCTCAGACGCGCCCAATCTCTCCAGACCCCATAATGAGGACTGGAGAAGGGCAGCTACTGTGATCAGACCTGGTAAAGTGAGATGGGCCATCAACTCATTTAAACCTAATAAAACAGGTGGATTAGATGGGATAACACCGCTCTTACTGTAGCGTGGTGTAAATATCCTAATTCCTCATCTGGTCAGGATCTTCAGAGCTAGCTTTGCCTGGGGATATCTGCCAGAACCATGGAACTACGTAAAAGTTCAATTTATACCTAAGGCTGGGAAGAAGGACTACACTGAGGTGAAATCCTACAGACCCATTAGCCTATCCTCGTTTCTACTGAAAACTATGGAGAAGGTATTAGACAATCACATGAGGGAGGGCTATCTTAAGGACAAGCCCATCCACTATAGCCAGCATGCCTACCGCAGAGGCAGATCAGCCCTGCTATGTCTAGTACAGGGGTCGGCAAGGCGCGGCTCGCGAGCCGCATGCGGCTCTTTGGGTGTAGACCTGCGGCTCTTTAGTTGCATACATAATCATCATATTATTCATTTTAAAGAACATTATCACCCTTTCATTTTCAAAAATCTACAAAAGTCTTACTAGTAGTTAAACAAGCAAACTCGCCTAATGGTGGTGTGCTGAGCTTGAAAGCGTTATATGGAGCACCATTTTCTTTCTAATAGGATTATGCTGCGATGTCCGCAGCGGGCCATAGCCCAGAGAATATAATATTATAAGAGACGGCATGTCTAATTCTGACAGTCCGTCGCGGCCGCAGTTCTGGCAGAAATCTACCGGCCCAATGCATTGGTGCGTCAAAATGGCAAACAACCATCTTCGGAAGAGATTGAAAGCTGGCGTGTTAGAGCGCGCAATGATCTCATTTATAAATGGCGCACCAGGCTAGAGCTCGGTGGTAAGCATTGAGCTCGTCTCTGCCATCTTATTTATTCTGAGGTTCTGGATAGAAAAGCGGCACTGACATACCTACCACCTCACACAGCTCCTCACGGGGCACGGATATTTTAGTAAATACCTCCATGATGTGGTAGGCATTGAGCCTGAGGCAACGTACCCACTGCGAGGACGGCGCCGTGGATAAAGCGCCCTCGCTTTTTATACGGAGTGGAGTGACGAGCGTACATCTCTAAGAGTCCTAAATTGGCCCGGTTGCGTCGCTGTCTATTATAGTTTACGCTATGTTAGACAGCGAAGAAAATTGGTTCGGCTGTTGTTTTGACGTCAACGGCAATGAGAAAAGCGCTGCGGGTGCCAGAGCTGGGTGGCCTAACACTTCCAGTATGCCAACCTCGCACGCGTGGCCGACGATGAAAGCTCTATGACAGCTGTGAGACTGACTAAGACGCACCCCTCGTGTTCAGGCGTCGCGGCAGTGAAGTTTCGGTGGGTAATATTTAGACCTCCAGAGTCGAGACTGTTGCAAGTAGCTGTTGTACGCTTGCCTTCCCTGTGACCCAGTGACAAGAAGGAACATCCCAGGATTTTAGTGGGAGAATCCCACATAATCACTTAGATTTTTTTAATTGTGGAAACTCTCCAAAACCACCCTGTGACTTACCATCTGCCTATGGCCATAAGTCCTGGAGACGCCCTTGGAAGAATGCTCTCAGAGCTTCCGACAGACTTGGTTTGTCTCTATAGCAGACTTTCCCAAAGTCTAGTCTATCCCACTTCATACGGGAAGCCCCCCCCCCTCCCCGAAATCGTGGGATCAAGAAAGATTTTGTGGCTCTTTAAAAATGTTGTAATTTAAAATCGTCATTTTTGGCTCTTCTGACTCAAAAGGTTGCCGACTCCTGGTCTAGTAGATAGACTGGAAAAGGCACTGGATGATAAAGAAATTGCTGTTGCAGCATTTCTTGACATACAGGGTGCGTTTGATAATACGCCCACTGGTACATTGATTAGAGGACTGCGTGAAAAAGAAGTAGACTCTACAACGGTTAGATGGGTAAATGAAATGCTCTCTAAAAGAATGGTTCATCTTGAACTACACAATTACACACTGGAATTGGCAACTGTCAGAGGATGCCCGCAGGGAGGTGTTTTGTTTCCTCTGCTGTGGACTCTGGCGGTGGACGGCCTTCTGTATAAACTGGCAGGACTACGCATCGATGCCCAAGGATACGCTGATGACCTTGTGGTAGCGGTGCGGGGAACCTGCCAAGATATGTTATCATATCAAGTGCAGAGGGCCCTCAACACAATTAACCAGTGGTATAAGGACAATGAACTCAGTATCAATGCTGATAAAACCAACATAATTCCATTTACAAGGAAGACAAGGCTAGAAAACCTAAAGCCCTTGGCACTAAATGGAAAAATTATTCCGTTCTCATGTGAAGTCAAATACCTAGGGGTCACGCTCGACCACAAACTAACTTGGAACACGCATGTGGACGGTATCGTACAGAAGGCGAAATCTGCCCTGATGATCTGCAACAAGCTAGCAGGAGGGAGATGGGGACTAAAACCCCATATAATCCTCTGGCTCTATAAGGCCATTGTGAGGCCGATGGTGTCCTACGCCTCAGTGGTATGGTGGAGAAAACTGGAGCAGAAAACAATAATCACAAAGCTTAGCAGCCTACAAAGGGCGGCTTGCATTATCACAACAGGGGCCATGTCAACATCGCCGATCAGGGCACTAGAGGCACTGCTAAACCTTACTCCTTTACATATCTATTTGGAGAGAGAGCCAAAGGCCAGCATGCACAGGGTCTGCAACTCGGAGAAGGTGGCATGGCTCTCACAAAGCGTGAGATCTTTACAGGACGCTGTTAATGATATCCCAGTTTTGGGCATGCCAGTGGACACAATGCACCCAAAAATTCATACACAGAAACTATATTCAGTGGAAATTCCATCTAGAGAAGACTGGAACGAGGGTAATATTACCTGGAAACCAGGCAGTCTCAGATGGTACACAGATGGATCAAAATCCGTTTCTAAGGTAGGATGCGGAGTTTATGGGGAGGAACCAAAAAGAAGACTAAGTGTCAATCTTGGAAGGTACTCCTCGATATTCCAGGCAGAGGTTTACGCCATCATTGAATGTGCAGCAATGAATCTGCAAAGCAACTACCTTAACAAAACTATCTATAACCCGTTCGCCCTAACTTTGCCGCTGGCGTAGAGGCGTATACCCGAATTGTTAATTAGACAAAGTAAATTGACAGTAGCTAATGTCACTTCGTCATAGAAAATAAGCAACATTGTATGAAGAAGTGACATTAGTTGCTGTCAATTTACTTCGTCTAATTAAAAATTCGACTTAAATACGGAGCCGAGCGGCAAAGTTAGAGCGAACGAGCAGTATATACATTCAGATAGTCAAGCAGCACTATTGGCCGTGGCCTCGGATGTTCTCACCTCGATTGAGTGATTTTAAGATGGGTGCCAGGTCATGCGGGGCACGAAGGCAATGAGATTGCCGACGAACTCGCAAAAGCAGGAGCCGAGCAGAAGAGCTTTGGTCCAGAACCGATCTGCGGCATACCAAAGGGTCTTGTTAAGCTCACCCTGGACACCTACTGTCTCTTAGCAGCTATCCAACTATGGAGGAATACCCCAGGAATGGAACACTCAAAGAAACTAATCCCTGCCTTCAGCAAAAAGACTTCCTCGGAAATCTTGGCGTTGAGCAGGAATAACTTGCGCATCCTGGTTAGGGCACTTACTGGGCATTGTGGGTTGAACAAACACATGCACAATCTGGGGATTAGTGACACGCGACAGTGTAGGCTGTGTTTAGAGGCCGATGAAACACCTGTGCACATCCTGACAGAATGCCCAGCCTTGATGCGTAGTCGTAATTTTCTACTTGGAGGCCACATATTGGATCCAAGTGAGATCAAACGAATCGGGGCTATGAAGATACTGCAATTCCTGGAATTTGCAGGACTCAGCCAAGAACTGTAAGCAGTGGCGATCACAATAGATCAGTAATGGTCGCAGTGAGACTAGCTTCAAAGGCTAGAAAAGCCACTCTCCCTCGAATAATAATAATAATAACATCACGCTAAGACGAATAGGGGCGGAGCAGCCATGAATAATGTTTTGAGAACAGGGAAAATGTCTTTCTTTTCAGAGCTTACATTGCGTACACTGCGTAAATGGTTAAAGTAACGTAAAAATAGTGTATTATCAAATTGTTTCTCTTAAAAAGTTTTAAAAAAAGTACTTCACAGCATATGCCTATCTTTTACGTTTCGCTTACAATAACCCTCTTAATAAGTTTTAAATACGAGCGAGGCGACGCGGCGAGGACGGTAGTAGTCGTGATTATCAGTGGCAGGCAGTCAAGTGGACGATAAAAACCGGTCAAGTGCGAGTCAGATCCGTACCAAAAAAGGACGGGTGGAAGTAAACGCGACGGGAAACATTATAGCACTTTACATATTAATTCCACGACTCTCTCTTTTTCACTCTCATGTGACGCAAACGAAGTTGTGCGGGTCAGCTCTAATGAACATAAGCGACGAATCAAATGCGACGAGAAACATTATATCACTAAATATTTATACCACACTTCTCTCTTTCTCACTCCCATGTAACGCAAACGAAGTTGCGCGGGTCAGCTAGTTTTTAAATACAGAGCGACTCTTGCAGGCGCAACAACATTATTTACAACGCTATTCTCTACTGAAAACGGATGGTATGACTAAGGTGAAGACTAGGTGGGTACATACCTTTCCATTAGCGTTTCTCGCAGCAATGAGCAATTGTTTGCGTACAGCAGGGGTGGCCCTCTTTAGTCTGGCTTTCATTGATACCAATGGGATCTAAAAAAATACAGGAAAATATTACTGAGAGGTACATTGTCGACTTCCATTGCAAATATTGATGTAACAAGATGGAAATTATGCGGCTGCATCCGCATAATTTATGAGGGGAAGGCAGAGAAATATATTAGAGTGAAAATACTAACAAAGACTTTTGCTAAAGGTTGGCTGGGTGAGCATAGCGCCTTTGGTATTGAAAATGTTCATAGGATAGGATGATTTCTTTACATAAGGTTGGCATTGAGCTTGCCTGCCACCTTTGAACAATAAAAAGATATAGTTGAACTCTTCACAAGTTCTTTACCAAAATACCAATACATAGCTCTTGTCTCTCTAAGTTAAACCAGTGGAGCAAGCCACAGCCGAAGAACCCCCAAAGATGCAGAAAAGTACCCGTACCCCCTAGGTGAGGCCACAATGGTAGCCAGTGTGTTGGGAATTCTGGGACATCCTTTAGAGAACTTACCCGGGTCTCCCAACCTCAGGCTAGTATTGGATTAGCTTAGGTATGACTTGTGTGGTTTTAGCAAAGATAATATAATAGTTTTACATACATATAGGCAACTCCCTGCCCCTCACTGAGCAAGCTTCCCCACCCCGCCACAGCTGTCATATAGTTGGAGGGTATTTTGACAGAATGTTTGCTTAACCTTAGTGGTCACACACACATTCAAGTTCTGTACAAACATAACGTGTTTTAGTGAAGGTGACAGAATTGAAAACGTGCATAGCATCCATGATGGATTTCCATACGTAAAAAAGAAAAAGTGGAGCAAGCCCCCACCAACAGTGATATCAATCAGTAATCAACTATTATACAATTCATTTCATTGTTTATATTGAACTTATTTTAGGTTTCTTGAACCAGAAAATAATCAATTGTCAGTTGCTTCCTCAACAGCAGCGACGAATGCCTAATAGACAAAAAATATGAATACTCATGCCAAAACCTTGTGTTTATTCATGTGACCAGCATGTTGTAACCGTTTATTTTTAGTGGAAATGCTACTTGAATGCTATGCTGGATACCTTTCGACTAAAACCATTCGATGCCATACAACTGTCTACAGCCACTAGTCCCAAGTAAACCCTTGGAAGGATGTCTCAGGGTTCCTAGCAGACTTTTGCTACCACCGCAGATTTAGATTAGTAGGGCATGGTAACACCATATGAATCTAAAATGAATGGGATAGGCAGATGTCCAACATGATGAAATTATTTGAATGAAATACAAGATAGGGTTGAAAAATGTGTTAAGTACAGTCAGCTGCAAAGAAAAGTATACAGAGCCATGTCAGAATTGTTTTTTTTTTTCAAAACGCTTTCTCCTAAGTTTATGAAATTTGCTATGGTTATTAAATTAGTGTAATTCCGTAGCTATACAAAATCTCATGAAAACATGTTAAAGATTTTCTGAGAATGTTCAATCCTTTCACTGGAATGCCCCACAGATTTTGTTATGCAGCTGACTGTACATTATGTTATTTGATTGAAGACTTTATACTTACATCAGGTACAACATCTGGTATGAATGCAGTATACTTCAATTTTGAATCCGCGTTTATACTTTCCACGACTTGCACCGGATCCAACTTAGCAGAAAGTTGAAGATAACAAATTTTGGTTCCATTTGGATTGGGTTTTTGACCAAAATTGAGGGCTTCAAACTCACCACGTATGGGTTTCCGAAGCTCATTCACAAGGTTCTTTAAACTATTCTGCAAAAAGGAAAGCCGTGAGTTCGGTGTTTCAAAAGGCCGAATCAGAATATTCTTACCGGCGAAATCATTTGCGGGTGTGCAAAATAAGACTCGAAGTACCTTGGGACTAATATTATCAACTGCTATTACAGACATTATTACGCAGAATATGAGTATACAGTATTATTCGTACACAAAATAGTTTCAAAGAGGCAATTAATTATTTAATTCGACACGACACCACACCACAAAACCAAAGAGAATACAATACTACGTAAGACACAAAACAAACGGATTAATTAATTTGATTGATGTCAAAATAATGTCACGTTTATGTCAATGATGTCAACCAACAATGTTATTTTTTTCAATATTGTACGTTTCACGTTAAATAGGCTAATAACAAAGACAATACTGCCTAGATATTGGTATTTTTTTAAGCTTCCTCTACAGTACACTATTCGCGAAGTTGAACGAAGTTCCGCGGTGAAGTCACCTGAGGCAAAGAAAAATTTAGACGAAGTGCCTCTCTACACTATCCTATTTGTCCAACTTCGCGAGTAATGTTGAGGAAGCATTAGGGTTCAATACACAAAGGTTAAAAACGAGTCAAGTCTGTCTGTCCGTAATGAGGCTGTATCTGAGGTACAGTGATAGCTGATATTTCTGTTGCCGCTAAAACAACATTTTCAACAAACACTAAAATTCGACGTCATTAATTTTTTGAGGTTTCATTTATTTTTCCCATTATTTTGTTATACTACTGAGGTGACAGACAAACCTACAGCCCACCTAATGGTTGGTTACCATAACCTGTAGACGTTTGCAATACCAAAGGCGCTTCACACGCACTGCCGATGCCGGGCGTAGTTTGTGACGACCTTCTGTTGTTCGTCAGACATGTTACTGACAACCGAAACCAGACAATAAGTTTTTATGCTTCCTCCACATTACTCGCGAAGTTGAACGAAGTTAGACGAGTACGATAGTGTAGAGGGGTACCTCGGCCTACTTGGTCAAAAAATTTCTTTGCCTCGGGCAACTTCGCCGACGAACTTCGTTCAACTTCGCGAGTAATGTGGAGGAAGCATTACAGGGTCGGCAGGCAGCGCGAGTGTACCGCCTCCGGTGTTGCAAACGTCCATAGGCAGCGGTGACCACCGGTACATCTAGTGGGCCGTACAGTTTGTCTATAAAGTCGTGAAATGAATGTTTGAGGAACTAAAAATAGTTATGTGTGTGGCAACACTGGCAACAAGAAACTTAGGTACGTCAGTTGTCAATGCTATCGTCGAATTTCGTTTACTCTCTCACGTAACTTTAATGTTTGGATTAAACTGCAACAAATTGAGACCAAACTACGCTTAAAGGTTTGAGAAATGAGTAAAGAAAATCGGAGTGGTGCGCAGGAAGTGATTTTTAAAGTTTTCCAGTGATGTTTCGCGGAGTACCAATCTGGACAATTGTTGTGGGATTTTGAGGATGTTTATGAGCGAACAGCATCTTTGGTGGGTATGTAATCGTGTTATTGTTTGTTTTGAATCTGTCTGAAGTTACAAATTTACTGAATTTACGATTTGGAGACAAAAAAAGGCATTGTTTGCATATTTTTAGGTTAGAATCTTAAACTTACAATCTACCTATATTGTAAGTCAGTGGTTAGACCAACATGGTTATTTTATAGTACGACCTACATTTTTGATACTCAGTTCAATCTGGTTTTCTACCAATTTTTATTTTGAATTAATTGCTTCATGTCAATAGTTTGTTTCCAATATGTAATTAATTTTCTTTTTTTACTCTTTTCAGGAAAATCAGAGAGTACAGTTAGGCGAATAGTTAACGAAGGTTTTAATAATGAAGGAAAGTTTGAAACTCCTGGTAAACACAAAAAAGGTCGGCAAAGAAAGAAATAGACGATTTTAATATTTGAGCACTGCGCCAAAAAAATCCTTGTCAGATGGGGGAAAGTTACAGATAAAACACGTAATTACATGATTGTGGCAAAGCCATTGGGACTGCTAGGCAGCTGCTGGTGGGTTGTAAGACGCTATTAGACCGGGGCTTCTGGATCTGGTTCAATAACTTTATTCTGGATCTGATTCAATAAAACAGAAACAAAATTAAAAATGTATAATGTGTTTTATTTATTAACTCACTAGCTGATGCCCGCAGCTTCGCCCGTTTCGAATTTGTTCTCGTTCCCGCTTCCCGTAAGAACTTATTCCCGGAATAAAAAGTAGCCATGGTTATTCCAGATTATAATGTATCCCTGTACCAAATTTCAGCCAGATCCCTTTAACCGTTCGAGCGTGTAAGAGTAATAAACATCCATACTCACAAACTGTAGCATTTATAATATTAGTAAGATTTTACTCGGAACGAACTCCTCGTATCAAAATCATTTTGGTCGTACTATATAGGGTTGCATACATGCATTCAGCAGCGCCCTCATTTAATTTCACGACTTTATAGACAAACTGTATGTTTGTCTGCCACCTTGATGGTACCTATTTTTATAGGATAGTTTTTATGGCAATATCCATCATATATTTTTTTAGATTTATCATTCTCTTAGTTTAGAAGTTAAAGGGGGGGGGACACTCATTTTTCCACTTTGGAAGTGTCTCTTGCGCAAACTATTCACTTTAGAAAAAAATGATTTTAGGAACCTCAATAGCATTTTTGAAGACCTATCTATAGATACCCCACACGTATGAATTTGATGAAAAAAAAAAGTTTCGAGGTTTAGTTGTGAGTATGGGGACCCCCAAAATTTACTGCTTTTTTTCTAGTTTTATATGAAAATATTAATGCAGTTCACAGAGTACATCTTGTTACCAAGTTTCAATAGCATAGGCCCTATAGTTTCGGAGAAAAGTGGCTGTGACACACGGACGGACAGACAGACAGACATGACGAATCTATAAGGGTTCCGTTTTTGCCATTTGGCTACGAAAAAAACCAATGGCTAACGTGCCTTCCGAAGCACGGAAACAATAAAATAAATAAATATTCGCAGACATTTCACACAACGCTATCTGATCCCAAAGTAAGCTAGGGATAACCAGCTTGTGTTATGGGTATCAGACCACGGATATTAATACTTCTCATATTTTTAAATACATACATATGATACATAGAAACATCCAGACTCTTGAGACAAACATTTATGGGTCACAAAAATATTTGTCTCCGGTGGGAATCGAACCCACGACCTCCAGCGCCGCAGTCGGTATTACTACCGACTGCGCCACAGAGGCAGTCAAATAATGGTTTTGTACCTACTCAAAATCCTACTGGCTGTAGCTATTTTTAAAGTGCTCTATTACATTTAAATTGGTTTAATCTAAGTGCGCCTTCACACTAGCGATTTTCCAGCGTAAGCGTACGATGGACGTATGCGCGGCGGATACGCGACTGCAACGCGACGTATACGCGACGCATACGCCGCGTTACTGGGGGATCGTGTACAATCCTGTTCACAAGCGACTTATCCTCGGCATGGAAATGATTGCTACTAGAAAATAATTATCTTAAGAGTATATTTGACTTAATAAAAATTGAGCAAGATGTTATTTGATGAAGCAATTAAAATGCGAAATATAAATTTGCTAAAGATTCTTTTAGGAAATGAAACTATGCGATAAGTTTTTTGGGGAGTGAAAATTGACGAAACAAATTCTGCCAAACGGCAGGATCCCGGTTATTATAAATGCAGAGTGAGAATTACATGATAATTTTGCAATCCAATATGGCCGCCGCGCCGGAATTACGAAATTTCACGATGGGTATCTTTTAAGGGGATGGGTATCTTTTTAAATTTTCATGATTGGTATCTTTTAAGGGGTTTGAGTATTCTGAGTACGAATTACATAATAATTTGGCAATCCAATATGGCCACGATACATTTTGTAATAACGGTGAAGTGGCCATGTTGGATTGCAAAATTATCATGATATTCGTAGTCAGCATACCTACTTAAAAACCCTTAAAAGATACCAATCATGAAAATTCGTAATTACAGCGCGGCGGCCATATTGGATTGCAAATTTATCATGTAATTCGTACTCAGCATACTAAAAAATCCCTAAAACGATACTCATCGAATCGAACATGAAATTTTGTAAATTCGGCGCGGCGGCGGCCATGTTGAATTGCAAATTAACATGTATTTTCGTATGCATCGTTTTGATTATTATGTAATTAATGAAAGAAATCGATATAAAAAAATAAAAATATAAGGTCCCAAGGCGCCAGCCCGGGAATTCTTTCCCGAACCACGAACAAAATTTTATTCGCAGTTTGCTTTAATCTTCTTTTTTAAAAGTAAAGCCATCAATAGTGTTTCCTGGTCAGAATCTATTTTGTTAACGATGATACCAAAACGCCAACGAAATTGTGTGACGTAAGCGCATACGTCCATCGAACGCCTACGCTAGTGTGAAGGCGCACTAAGGTATTATGGCACTTTTTCCACTTAGCTACTAAATAGTGACATCTGGGACCAAAAGAGCGTTTCACTGCTGAAAGTCTTTTTTACCCGAACTGCCGAAGAAAGGAGGGTAATTAAATCACGGAAACACTCGTAAATGAAATGTCTTAAAGTGGTCACCCATCTGAGGACCAGCCATGCTGAAAGTTGCTTACTGTAGTGATCCATTACAGAACAACGACATCAGTGGGGCTATGAGCACTACAATACCTACATACCTAACGGTTGAGTTTGGAATTAGTACCTACCTATCACGAATCTTAAATCTTTACGTCACAAAAAAAAACTACTTATAGATTTTTATACAAAAAAAAAACAGTCGTAGGTACCTAACTCAAGCACAATGTATTTGTTAAAGTATTTAGGTAGCCAACTAATTTATTCACAACAAAATTTCAATTCCTGTATTTTTTAAATTACTGAAATGGAACTAAATTAATTCATATTGCAGTAGGTACCTAATTAACTACTAGTTTTTTTAAACTTGTAGGAATATTTTAATAATATTATTATTTTTAAATACTAGTTGATGCCCGCGTTTCTAGCCGCGTGGGTAACGGTTCGGTTAACGCGACCGAAAGAATAATGATTAGGTAGTAGGTTAGGTAGCTATACGAAAATTCAACCTTGATTATTGATCAAGCGAGGGAAACGAGTGAAAGTCTCCGGATTCGACAGTACCTACCTACCTATGATGGACGATTTTGCTTTCGTCCGTATGTCTAATGTATATGTCAGTTCCGGTCTAAAGGACGCATTTCTTAACAGATTTTCACCAAACTTGGCACACGTGTTCTTGGATTTCAAATACAATTTTTGTCGAAAGCTTTTATTTGACAGGGGGGGGGGGGGGAATAGGGGAGAAAAGGGGTGAAGATTGTTGTCACGTTATTTACCAACGGATCTTGATGATTTTTGGCTGAAACATGAAGGATTATGATTCTTTACAGGTGGTTTTTTTTCTGGGCACTCGCGAGGTCTACTCGTCGCAGTACTAGTTCTGTTTTGTTCAGACTGATGAAAAGTTTCTTATTCTTTCAAATATTGTGATCAGATAAACCCAACATTTAAAACTCTGATCAAAATCATTCTTCGTAGATTTAACAAGAATTTTTAAAAGTTGGGTAGTCTGTAAAGCCCGTTTTTTTTAACTAACTAACTATCTTCACGCCAAATCCCTTGCGGGGTAGGCAAAAAGAACCGAGCGCCACACGGCACGGTCCATACACACCTCACTTGCTTCTTCAACTTTAATTTTACTTTTTATGCATGCACGTCGGTTCCTACGGCTCTTGACACCACCTTCAATTAACACACAATTAATTTGGTCGTGGTAGGTGTGTCGTGGCCTTTCCCGACTCCTACGTCCATCCACTTTCGCGTTGTATATCTGTTTTGTCATTCTTTCATCTCCCATCGTAGCATGCCCTTCCTTACTTTAACACCGACACTCTCTTTCAGACCAACTCTCTTTCTTACATCTTCATTCCGAACGCGATCTGCGAGCGTTACTCCGCAGATTTTGCGTAGCGCGCGCATCCCGACCGCGTTTATTCTACTTTCATGCGTTTCCTGCCATACCCAACTCTCACTTCCATACGTTTGCGTAGGTATCAGCACCGCATTGTGTACTGCGAGCTGGGCCTTTTGACTTAAGGCCTTGGTACCTAAAAGTTTGCCTAACGCTCCATTCACACTATTGCCCGCAGTTACCCTCTTTTCTACATCAGCGGTGTACCGTCCATCCCTGCTAAATGCACATCCAAGATATATAAGCTCATCCACCTGTTCCAGCACTACATCATTTACAGTTATCCTGGCATTCGTTCTGTCCTCTTCTCTTTCGAATACCATCACTTTCGTTTTAGTCGCGTTCAAATGTAAGCCTCTCATTAGACAATCATCTTTCATCGTTGTGACTAGTGACTGTAGTTCTGATGGCGATTCGGCTATGAGCACGGCATCATCTGCATACAGCAAACAGTTCACAAGTAAGTCACCCATTCGCAATCCAACATTCATCGATCTTACTCTCTTAAGACCTCCTACCAACCTACTCGTCCAGGTGCAGGACAAACAGCAGAGCCGACAGCACGCAGCCCTGTCTGACGCCAATGTTGACGTCAAACCAGAGAGACAGGCTGCCGCCCACCCGCACACATGCCGTACATCCCACATATGTAGACTGCACAGCACGAAGCAGCGCACCATCAATTCAATTCAATTCAATTCAATTCAATTTATTTGCTTTGTAAACATAGGTACAAAAGGTGTTACATATAATTAGTACTATCACTATGTTTTGCTATTAAAATAGCGTACAAATCTTATAAGCTATGTTAAAAAATTAGAATAAAATTAGCTAAGACACAATACATTAAAACGCACGATTTTCAATCCTGGCAATATATCCCAGAGATCCTTCCGTACAACTCTGTCAAATGCTTTCTCCATGTCCACAAAACCGCAGAAAACCTTCCGACCTACAGCCAGCTGCTTCTTTACAATGTTGCGGAGCGAGAAAACTTGGTCCATACATCCCCTTCCATTTCGGAAACCACCCTGCGCCTCCCACAGTAATCCGTCAGATTCCACCCTCATTCTCCTTTCAATAATTTTGCCATACACTTTAGCTGCTATACTGATCAAACTGATGGCCCTATAGTTGGCGCACTCCATACGTGAGCCCTTGCCTTTATACAAGGGCACGATGATAGCACGCCTCCAGTCCATTGGGACCCTTCCAGTCTTCCAGCATAGATTGCTCAATGACCAGAAGGCGTCCCGGACGCAAGGACCACCTAATTTGATCATTTCAGCAGATATCCTATCAATTCCCGCAGATTTTCTATTTTTCAAGCTTCGTATCGACCATTCAGTCTCTTCTAAAGCAATATCTCCGCTTGATGCTTGCACCGCAAGATCGGTCATCGACTCCCTCGCAGTGCCCGCATCCGGGAGATATTCATACATTTCTCCAAAGTACTCATTCCACCGCTCTAACACCTCTAATGGGTCCGCAAGAATGTCCCCAGCTTTACTCTTTATCTTATCCATTCTGGAAACTGACGAACAGCTCCGAGACTTCTTGACCTCCCTCCAAAAGAGTTTGGTATTTGTCTCGAAGTTCCTCGTCAACTTCTCTTCCGCAATCAAATTTATTCTTTCACGCTTCTCTTTCACTAAAACTTTGGCTTCATTCTTGCAGAGGCGGTAAATTTCTTCCTTCGTGTCTTTCATACAGTCATTCAGTTGCAAAGATGAGACATAATCCAACCTAGCTTTCTTCTTTCTTGCTACGCAGGATTGTACTTCTGCATCCCACCAGGCATCACCATTCGAATGTTCATGTCTCTTTGCACTCCCACATGCTTCTTTTGCACTATCCACTATACTTTCTTTCATAATATTCCAGCATTCATCGACATCTAAGTCGGAAAGGCTCGCGTTTGCAAGCTTTTCACTGACTAAGCCTACATACATACTCCCTACGCTTTCATCTTTCAGTTTTTCACTCTTTATCCTTTCATAGTCTCCGAAAGGGACACGCACTCGCCAGTGCCCCCACTTCTAAAAAAGACCAACAAACCGGCTTACCACCAGGTAGTGGTCAGTTTCAAGAGTGGGGCCTCTGTAGGCTCTTGTATCCCTTATAGCCTCTCGGAGACGACTGTCTATCAAAATCAAATCAATTACACTTTTTCTTCCTTCCGTCTCCAAGTATACGTGTGGATATCTTTGTGACGGAATAAACTGTTCGCCACAAGGAGGTCTCATTCCAAACATACGTCTAAGATTGACTTACCAGCATCATTCGCTTTCTTATCTCCATACGGACCAAGGACAGCATCGAAGCCATTTCGCTTGGTCCCCACCCATCCATTCAAATCACCACACATGATCAACTTTTCATTCCCGTCAGCCAAATCGAGGACGTCCCTAACGGAACCCCAGAACTCCGCGAGCACTTGGGGATTAGCCGAGCTGACGGGAGCATAGGCTGCGACAAAAAAAACTCTCGTGATCCCCAGTTTTATACGTACCCACAGGAGTCTTGGGCCTGCCAATCCATAATCTTTCACTCCAGAAGCCAAACGGGAGGAGAGCAAGACACACACTCCCTTACTGGCATGATCCTCTTGGTCCACTCCGGACCACAAAGCATTTTTTATTATTCCGCCAGGAAGATCGTCGATGCCGCTCCCCTGCCGCTTAGTCTCTGTGACACACAATACATCCAGGCATCGCTCTTTCATTACATCTAGCATTTCATTCATCTGACCTTCCATACCACCACGCACATTCCACGTGCCTATCCGGCACTCGGCTCCTCGCATCCCGCCAGCGTTGGCGCTGCGTGAAGGGTGGCGGCCCCCTTCACCGCGTGCGCATGCAGTCATACCGAGCGACGGGGGCACACCGGTACGCGTCGCCTCGGGGGGACGCCCTAGCCCTGTCGGGACTCATTTCTCGGTAGTGATTGGTTTCGCGTTTCCGCTTTTGCCGCTACTTACGGGGAGGGCCCGAGCACAGGTAACGCTCTTCGTGAAGGCACACTACATCCCCCCCGTTTTTTTTAACGTGAGGAAAAATCCATCATGCTTTTTTTTTTTTTTTTTTTTTATATTCAGCTCGCCAAATTGACGTCGCCACCAGCCTGATGGTAAGAAAGCAGAGGCGCATCTAGCGATTGGGGGCCACTTTTTACAGTGGTCCTCAAGTTGGCGGCCCTGTGATGTGCCTCTTCACGCTCCTCTTGAAGAACCAGGGATTGTAAGATGAGGGAAAGACGTGTGCGGGCAGATCGTTCCATGTTTTTATAGTTCGACAGAGGAACGATCTTTTGAAACGCTCGGTTCTGGCGAAGATTCTCTCCACTGTGTATGAGTGGCATCTCTGCCCGGCACGCGTTGTTCGGGATCGGAAAGGAGATGTTGGGATCAGGTTGAAGAGCTCTTCAGAACATTTGCCGTGATACATTCGATAGAAGGCAGCCAAGGACGCTATGGTTCTTCGCTGCGACAAAGGTTCGAGGCCTCCCGTCACCTCAGGACAACCAATTATTCGGATAGCACGTCTCTGCATAGCGTCAAGCGCGTCTAACAAGTACCTCGCGGAGTCATCCCAAAGGTGAGAACAGTACTCGACGCAGGGACGAATCTGCGTCTTGTACAGTAAACATCTCTGATGTGGCGTGAAATATCGTCTCACCTTATTCAGGATTCCCAGTTTCCGCGTGGCCAGACCAATACAGCTCTCTATGTAGTTTTTGTGATTGAGCTCACGCCGGACGTCTATACCGAGGATCTCCAGGTTGTCCTTTAGTGGAATTGTAATGCTCTGAAGAGAGGGCAGGGGTAGGAATGGGGTCTTCTTAGCTGTAAACGCACACGCCTGTGTTTTTCTGGCATTGAACTCGACCAGGTTGTCTGAACCCCATTGGGCAATGCGGCCCAGGTCCAGATCGAGATCCGCCACGAGTTGTCGTCTCTTCTCATCCACGTCGCCTCGCCCCGCCGCTGGATGGCCAGAATAGCTCCCATGAAGAGTACTGTCATCCGCATAACAATGAATGCACCCAAGGGACAGCATGTCATTGATATGCAGAAGAAAGAGAGTTGGGGAAATGAAAATGTGGTACTCCGGCATTTACCTGAAAAAAAACAGGAAGCCTGACCATCACAGAGGACCCGAATCCGTCGCCCGTTCAGGAAGCTGGCCAACCAGCGGCACAACTGATGCGATAAACCATATGACGGCAGCTTGGAAAGAAGCGACGCATGCCATACCCTATCAAAGGCTTTTGCGATGTCTAGGCCAATAGCCAGAGATTCGCCGTGCCTCTCCATAGCCTCACCCCAGGTGTGCGTTATGTACGCTAGGAGGTCACCCGTTGATCGTTTCGGCCTTAAGCCATAATTGGCGATCGTTAATTAACGAGTGATCCTCCAGATAGCGTATGAGCTGTTTGTTGATGATTCGCTGGGCGTCCGCTCTCTTGAAGACTCTCTTACTGGACCTAGTGGCTCTGTTGTACGCTGCCTTGAGGCGGGCCACATTCGGGTCGCGCACAGCTCGAGCCCTGATCCAGGCGCGGTAAGCCGCCTGTTTTTGTTGAACAGCTACGGCACACTCACGCCCGAACCAGGAGCGGGCTTTGCGGATGCTGGCGACATCAGTGTATGGAATGTAGTATTCCATACCTAATGTGATTTCACCAGCAACCGCAGAGGCGCTTTCCGATGAAGCCCTCCCTGCAAAGCAGCGCTGACTCCACGGGACGGCTGCAGAGTATTCTCGTAGTCCGTCCCAGTCTGCTGACGAGTAGTGCCACAGTCGCCGCGTCACCTCTACTGCCCTTGCAGGGGACGGTACCTGCAGGCGGGCACGCACAATACAGTGGTCGGATGTACCCAGTGGGGCGCTAACCGTCACACTGTACTGTGCTGGATTACTCGTCAGCAGTAAGTCCAGCAGGGCGGGTTCATGGTCTGACCTGTCCGGTATGCGCGTAATCCCGCGTACCACCTGGGTCAGACCATGGGAGAGTGCGAACGCGTGGGTGGCCCGTCCCGCAGGATCTGTCTTGAGGGACCCCAACCACTCAATGTGGTGACCATTGAAGTCCCCCAGAAAAACCAACTCGGCGTTCGGGAACCGTACCTGCGCGTCATCAGCCCCCTCGCTGAGGTGCTGATACAGCCTCATCATCTCAGCTGTCCCTGTGTGGGATCGATAGACACACACGTAGATCTGACTCATGGAGCCGTGATCTACGTGCAGCCAAAGGATGGAGAGGGAAGGGTCCTCAAGGCAGCGCAGCCGGCGACAGCAAACATCCGCCCTAACGAACGCGCACACCCCGGCTTTTTCTCGAAATAGTTCCTCGATGATATAGCCGGGGTAACTAAGGTACGACTGATCGGCAGGGCGGAGTATTTGCGTCTCCGTTAGGAACATCACAGCTGGCCGTGCCGTCTCTAGATGGTGATGGACGACGTTGAGGTTGGCATGGAGTCCGCGGATGTTAGCGAACTCCACCTCAAACAGTACGTTACTGGGAGTAGTAGCGGCCGCTGTGGTACCTGATTTTCTTTTCTGCACTGCCATGATTGCTGGGAAAGGGAGACGTGAAGACGGAGTGACATTTGCTGCAGCAGTGAGTGACAAGGCGTAGGGGCTAGCTTCATCTATGACTGTGTGGTGAGACGGAAGCCGACCCGCCGGACGGAAGGGCCCCAGTACCCCCCCGAGTGTGGTCGCCGGGGTCCCAGTCCGGTCACCGCTATACTATGCCGCGGGCGGCCAGCGGTAAAACCGTTTCTACGGGTCTCCCTGGCCGGCGGGTCGACCCCCGTCAGCCACACTAGAATCCGCTTAGTGCCTACTGGTCCCCCCCTGCTGCATCAAACATCGCCCCGGGCCCGGCTGTGCAGCTGCTGAACCCCGAACGCAACCCAACCGGGGCTGGGTTACTTGGGGGGCTTTTCACAGCTGCACGGTGGTACCCCCCCGGACCAACACTTTGTACCACCTGGCACCCACATGGGAGCCTTGGCCACCATGTGGGTACCTAAATTCGCGGAGCCTCGTTCGTTGGTTAACAGGTGCACCACGTGTAGGTGAGGTCGCTTGGGCCCCCGAAAATTTGGTGGTGGTGGGGCCCTTTACACCCAGAGGCTTCTGATGAATGACTCCAACCGACTAAAAAACCTTTTGTAATGCCCAACAGCCTATGGTTGGGAGCCCCGGATAAGCCCTCGCAAGGATGTCCCGGGACTCCCAACAGATCTACGGCCACCACTGCGGCCTCGCTCATGGGGCGATTCGGGTGCTATCCCGTGTCTTTGGTTGGGGAGTTTCGGGTGTGATCCCTCTTCTAAGGGGGGGCGTGCGTGAACCCCCTACGTCATGCTGCCGTCATGGTCCCGCTTCTGTAAAGACGGTGAGCAGCCCTCTCACCATCCTCAGGCCCCCGGTCATGCAGGTTGGCCTCCATGACCGGGGGCCTATTGGTAGTCTTCGGTGAAGACACGTCGGCGGTGGCCAGGCCGCCGACTGCGGAACTCGGGTGGGAGAGTTCTCTCCCGTTCCCGCCCCTGCCGCCTCATTCACGAGCATGACCTGCTCGCAGAAAGAGGCGGCGCGTGTGTAAAGCCCGTTTATGGACAATAATTTTACTTTGTAATGTCACAAAAAAAAATACGTAATCGGCCCATGGAGTGGAAGCATAGATGCCAAAGACTTCTATATAAACTGAGTTTAAATAGAAGTGTTTGATAGATGCGGCATAAGCCGTTTAGTAGCGAAAAATTCTAAATCTATGGTTTAGGCCGATCGTGCCTCTCTATCGCTTGTTTCGCGCTCTCACTTGCACGCTAGGCTCAGGTGGAACGTGACACATTTTTTGCGTGCAACCCATAGATATAGAATTTTTCGCTGCTCTCATGCAACCGGCGCGGCGGGCGGCCCGCGGCGCGGCGAGCGTTCAGCGATGACGTTAGATTTATACTTATATCATGTCCAAAAAAAAACTTGTTCATTGCCTTTATATTTTAGGCAAGTATAAAATTAAAACGGATTCAAAAGGAAGTTTAATATGAAAAGTCTAGTAGGTATAACGTACCTAAACGAAGTTTAGGTGAGAACAGCTAGCTATTGGTAACAAATTATAACATTTTCGAATTAGATAGAGTAGAACCTAGTATAGTATGTTATAAACTGTAGAGAAATATTACATACTAGCGGACGTCCTGCGGTTTTTCCCGAATAGCTCCCCTTCCCATGGGAATACGGAAATGAATTAGGTATAGCCTATATTACCTGGGGTTAGTGAAGCTACCATCAGTGAAAAGAAATTTCAAATCGGTTCAGTAGTTTCGGAGCCTTTGTTTGCATCGAATAGCAAACAAAAAAAAAACAAACGTACAATCCAATCTTTATAATAATAGGTCTTTGCCTATGTAATTGCCGTTCTGCAGTACTGGTCATTTCAAATCAAAATAATTTTTGTTTGGCTAAGAATTCTAATTTCAAATTAATTTCATTTTAAAACATGGAATTCATTTTCCAAAAGTAGTCAATTGTTTATTGATTATTTGTGACGTTTTCATCGCATTTCAATCTTTTTCGTCATCATGGATACGTTAAAAATTCGAGTAATTATGGAATATGAGTATCGTCGTGGCAGCAACGCGGTACTAGTGGCACCCAACATCAACGACGTTTACGGAGCTAACACTACAAACCAACGCACCGCCTGTTATTGGTTTGCACGCTTCCGTTCTGGAAATTTCGACCTGAAAAATGAACCTTTCCGACCTAGATGTGGATGAGCCTTTCCGACTTAGATATGGATGAATGCTGGAATATTATGAAAGAAAGTATAGTGGATAGTGCAAAAGAAGCATGTGGGAGTGCAAAGGGACATAAACATTTGAAAGGCGATGCCTGGTGGGATGCAGAGGTATAATCCTGGGTAGTAAGAAAGAAGCGTGGTTGGATTATGTCTCATCTTTGCAACTGAATGACAGTACGAAAGACACGAAGAAAAAAAAAAGACGTGTGGCACTCGGGGACTGCCGCGGTAAAGCTATTACAATTACATAGCATTTTTTACCAACTATGCTAGTATAATTTTATTATTTCTATATAAGAATACTAGCTGATGCCCGCAGCTTCGCCCGCGAAAAATTTGTTACCGCGGGAAGTTATTCCCGGGATAAAAGGTAGCCTATGTGTTATTCCAGACTATAATGTATCTCTGTACCAAATTTCAGCCCGATCCGTTCAGCGGTTTGAGCGTGAAAGAGTAACAAACATCCACACTCACAAACTTTCGCATTTATAATATTAGTAAGAAGTAAGATTTTAAGGCCTATGCTCAACAAAGTAAAGTACCAAGTACCTACTTGACTGTGGACATTTGGGCTTTTGGAATTTTGGCCTATTGGCCTTTTGAACTTTTGGACTTTTGGCCTTTTGGACTTTTGTACTATTGGACTTTTGGACTTTTGGACTTTTGGACTTTTGGACTTTTGGACTTTTGGACTTTTGGACTTTTGAACTTTCGGACTTTTGGACTTTTGGACTTTTGGACTTTTGGACTTTTTTAGTTAGCCGAGAGTGTGATTTATTTTCGTGACACAATTTCTGGATTCGGTCTCCACGCAAGGCCCGCGATAGAAGCTATGCAATAGCTTAATAGGTATTTTGTTTTAGAACTTTTTAAGAAGAACAATTATTTTGTAATAAATTATTTTTATGTAACTTCAACCATTTACGCAGAGGCGCAACGGATACTCTTATTACGATTAAATGTTTTCCGTTTTCGAAACATTCCTCATTGCTGCACCGCTCCTATTAATCTTAGCATTATGTTATGTAGCCTATAGCCACTATCAATAAATGTACCTACTTACTATCGAACAGTTTTTGAAACCCTACCAGTAGTTTCAGTAAGGCTTGCCTTGGTATGATGTGATCATGGTCCCTTTGCAGCGTGTGTCCAATCCAGCGCAGCAGCTACACTTCCGACGTTTGATCTGTTGGTGGATAGGGGTCTCACTGTAGCGTTCCAATAGTCTTACGTTCGTGATGTTCTCGGGCCCGTATGTACCGAGGATCCATTGGAGGCAGCGTTTGACGAAGACTTATAGCTGGTAGCTGGTGCGAAATGTCTTTAGTGACCTTCCATGTCTCGCATCCGTATAGCAGTTAGCAGTACAGTTTTAACGTTTACTTTGTTTTGAGTTTCACTCTTCGTGTCCATTTTCGCAACTGCCTACGGGGCGCAGCTGGCTTTGGCGAGACTCGAAATGATGTAGGGTACTCTTCTATCCCATCAGTTTCTGACACGACACTCCCGAGGTACGTGAATTAGTGCCTCCACCACATCTCTTGCGTCTGTCGATTTTAATTTCAGTCCAGCCATTCGCTGCCTCATCCTGCTCGTTGTCCTGCACGTTGTCCTGCAGACATGCATGACGGCGTGTGTCTGTGTGTGCCTCAGCAGGCACAGGACATCGGCATCATTTAAATCCTCCAGGATATCAGTATAGTCCTGGGACATCCTTCCGAGGGCTTACCCGGGGCTCACAACCATAGGCTGTTGGGCGTTGCGTGAGGTTTTTTAGTCGGTAGGAGTCCGGCATAACATCCATGAGGATTTTCCCTCACGTAAAAAAAAAAAAAAAAAAAAAAAAAAAAAAAAGGCCCCATTCTATGCCGCGCCGATTGTTCTTTGCGGTATTCAGCATTATATCATCTATTTTCTATGGATGGTTGTTAACCATAGAGCAACGCGAACTGTCTGAGGGGAGACGGCATAGAACGATTGCTCGGTACAAAATTTTCTGTCATATTTTGCGGGTGGCGGGGGGAAATCTTCCTTCAGTTTGTATGGAACTGGGCACTTTTTGTCGTCGATATGTCACATTATGTGTCACATTATTGCCAGAGGGGGTTTGAAAGCTTTGGCCCCTCCCTCTGTAGAGCCGCGCGATGCTCTGTGGTTGTTAACTATCCTGTTATCTTCATATCGATCCTCTAAGGTAGGTACAGTATGTATTTTCAAAAGAGTTTGTGAACTCTATTTTTAATTTCTTTTTCAGAATATTGATGACATTTGATTGATGTCATTTTACACATGTTACGTCTACTACATTGATACATGTAATAAAATTCTAACACGCCGGTGTTTGTATGTAAATTGTTTATACTGAGGAAAATTCTATACTGAGGAATAGCTTTAACCATTAAGCTCTATTTTGATTAAGCAAACAGGGCAGATTCACTCGCTACTTGATGAGTATGATTAATAAATACCTCTAATTTCACAGACCTTGTGTGAAGTAAACAAAGTTGCGAGGGTCAGCTAGTTAAAAGATAAAACAATAGGTTTCTTCTTATCTACTTAAAAACTATTTTTACAAATTTTATGGTAATATTAGACATTTTTTGAAATATGCATGTATAGTATTGTTGTGACTTTTATGACACGTTTAAAGTACATAGGTATGGGATAGATGGCGCTCGCGGCTACGTCAGCGTGAAATTTTCTTCCCGCTTCCCATGGGAACGTACTCCCGGGTTTGGTTATCTTTATAGCAGTATTATATATAAATTAACAAAACAAAAAATAATACTGCATTGGTGATAATAATAATAAAATGTATGTATAAGAGTACTCACTCATTCTCTTTCACTATTTTTCGTGACTTTCTTCATTAATAAATGCACTTTGTTTATTCATATTTAAAACACTTTATACACAAATTATACGAGTACAGTTCACTGTTGTACATAGATGATGAATACCTATACACCTATAGTCGTTTTTAGGGTTTCGTAGCCAAATGGCAAAAACGGAACCCTTATAGATTCGTCATGTCTGTCTGTCTGTCTGTCTGTGTGTCTGTCTGTCCGTCCGTGTGTCACAGCCACTTTTCTCCGAAACTATACGGCCTATGCTATTGAAACTTGGTAACTAGATGTATTCTGTGAACCGCATTAAGATTCTTATATAACACTAGAAAAAAAGCAGCAAATTTTGGGGGTCCCCATACTCAGAACTGAAACTCAAAACTTTTTTTTTCATCAAACCCATACGTGTGGGGTATTTATAGATAGGTCTTCCAAAATGCTGTTGAGGTTTCTAAAATCATTTTTTTCTAAAGTGAATAGTTTGTGCAAGAGGGACTTCCAAAGTCGAAAAATGAGTGTCCCCCCCCCCCCCCTCTAACTTCTAAACTAAGAGAGTGATAAATCTAAAAAAAATATATGATGTACATTGCCATAAAAACTACCAACGAAAATTAGTTTGAACGAGATAGAGCTGGTCGTTTTTTTTTAATACGTCATGAACCGCAATTTTCGGTTAGAAAAATCACTACCACTGCGAACGTGTTAAAACATCAATCATGTTACTTGCTGCTACGAAACCCTTCACGGGCGAGTCCAACTCGCACTTGGCCGGTTTATTTTATTTAGACGAAGTAAATTGACGGCAACATAATGTAATTGACAGCATCGAAATTGTCATTTCACATTAAGAACTCTAAATTCGACCAGCACTCTTAATTCAACTTTGGTCGAGTGGTTAAGACGCGGATCGGTACGCAGAAGGCGCAAGATCGATTCTGGGTACAAGCATCAATTTTTGGATTATTTGACATAATATATAACGACTCCAGAGTTCATAATTGAAGTAAACAAAAAATTTATGAAGTGCGAGACGAGATACACGAACGTGGCCGAAGGTAGCCGAGAGTGTGATTCGTTTTCGTGACACAATTTCTGGATTCGGTCTCCACGCAAGGCCCGCGATAGAAGCTATGCAATAGCTTAAAAATTACCGCCTCTGCAAGAATGAAGCTAAAGCTTTAGTGAAAGAGAAGCGTGAAAGAATATATTTTATTGCGGAAGAGAAGCTGACGAAGAACTTCGAGACAGATACCAAACTCTTTTGGAGGGAGGTCAAGAAGTCTCGGAGCTGTTCGACAGTTTCCAGAATGATAAGATAAAGAGTAAAGCTGGAAACATTCTTGCGGACCCATTCGAGGTGTTCGAGTGGTGGAATGAGTACTTTGGAGAAATGTATGAATATCTCCCGGGTGCGGGCACTACGAGGAAGTCGGTGACTGATCTTGCGGTGCAAGCATTATGCAGAAATTTTACTTTGGAAGAGATTGAATGGTCGATACGAAGCTTGAGAAATGGAAAGTCTTCGGAAATTGATCGAATATCTGCTGAAATGTACAAATTAGGTGGTCCTTGCGTCCGGGACGCCTTCTGGTCATTGAGCAATCTATGCTGGAAGACTGGAAGGGTCCCAATGGACTGGAGGCGTTCTATTATCGTGCCCTTGTATAAAGGTAAAGGCTCACGTATGGAGTGCCCCAACTATAGGGCCATCAGTTTGATCAGTATAGCAGCTAAAGTGTATGGCAAAATTATTGAAAGAAGAAGACATAGAAAAACCATTTGACAGAGTTGTACGGAAGGATCTCTGGGATATATTGCCAGGATATGGGATTGATGGTGCGCTGCTTCGTGCCGTGCAGTATACATATGTGGGCTGTACGGCAAGTGTGCGGGTGGGCGGCAGCTTGTCTCCCTGGCGTCAACATTGGCGTCAGACAGGGTTGCGTGCTGTCGGCCCTGCTGTTTGTCCTGTACCTGGACGATTGTCTTAAGAGAGTAAGATCGATGAATGTTGGATTGCGAATAGTTGACTTTACTTGTGAACTGTTTGCTGTATGCAGATGATAGCGTGCTCGTAGCCGAATCGCCATCAGAACTACAGTCACCAGTCACAACGATGAAAGATGCTTGTCTAATGAGAGTCTTACATTTGAACGCGACTAAAACGAAAGTGATGGTATTCGAAAGAGAAGAGGACAGAACGAATGCCAGGATATTATCTGTAAATGATGTAGTGCTGGAACAGGTGGATGAGTTTGTATATGTTGGATGTCCATTTAGCAGCAATGGACGGTACACCGCTGATATAGAAAGGAGGGTAACTGCGGGAAATAGTGTGAATGGAGCGTTAGGCAAACTTTTGGGTACCAAAACCTTAAGCTAAAAGGCCCAGCTCGCAGTACACAGTGCGGTGCTGATACCTACGCTAACGTATTGAAGCGAGAGTTAGGTATGACAGGAAACGCATGAAAGTAGATTAAACGCGGTCGAGATGCGCGCGCTTCGCAAAATCTGCGGAGTAACGCTCGCAGATCACGTTCGGAATAAAGATGTAAGAAAGAGAGTGTCGGTGTTAAAGTAAGGAAGGGCATGCTACGATGGTTCGGGCTTGTGGAGCGAATAGGAGATGAAAGAATGACAAAACAGATATACAACGTGAAAGTGGATGTCGGACGTAGGAGTCGGGGAAGGCCACGACACACCTACCACGACCAAATTAATCGTGTGTTAGCTGAAGGTGGTGTCAGGAGCTAAAGGAACCGACGTGCATGCATGAAAAGAAAAATGAAAGTTGAAGAAGTAAGGGAGGTGTGCCGTGTGGAACTCGGTTCCTTCTGCCTACCCCGCAAGGGATTTGGCGTGAAGGTAGATAGATAGATAGATAAAAATGAACCTTGCGGTCGTCTGAAAACTTTGATCGACAATGACGAATTAAAGGCGATTGTGGAAGCCGATGATACACAATCTATGGCTGAATTAGCAGCAGCTTTCAACGTTAGCGTCAAAACAGTATTGGTCCATTTGCGTCGAATTGGCAAGGTAAAAAAGCTTGACAAATGACTGCCCTACGAACTCAATGATCGCCAGCGCGAAGTACTCGTCGAGACATGCCTTGCATTGCTCAACAGACACACAAATGAAAGAATTTTGAACCACATTGTTACTTGCGATGAAAAATGGATTCTGTTTGATAACCGCAAGCGCTCAGCAAGTTGGTTGGATCCTCGTTCAGCACCTAAACAATGCCCTAAACGAAAACTTACTCCTAGAAAAGTGATGGTCCGTGTTTGGTGGTCTAGCGCCGGTGTGATTCATCACAGCTTTAACCAAACGGGGTGAGCATTACAGCAGTTATGTACTGAGAAGAACTAAATACAATGATGGAGAAGCTGGCACATCTCACACCAGCATTGGTTAATCGCTCGTCTCCGCTGCTCCTGCAAGACAATGCGCGAGACCTTATACTGCACAGCAGACGGTCTCCAAGTTGCAAGAACTGGGGTTGAAAGATCTCCGTCGCCCGCCATACTCACCAGACCTTGCGCCTAGAGACTAATACTTTTTCCAGAATTTGGATAACTTCTTGACATAAAAGAATTTCAATACCCGAGTGGCAGTACAAAATGCCTTTGAAGAATTTGTTGCCTCCCGTCGAGCTGATTTCTTTAAGAAGGGCATCAATAAACTGCCGCTGCGTTGGCAAAGATGCATTGATTGCTCGGGTGATTACTTCGGTTAATAGAAATAAAAAATACATGAAAAAAAAAACATTTAATTTTTTTTCTACATAACGGCAATTTCATAGGTAAAGACATAATATTATAGAGCATAGACTTACCTACAACAGGTGTTTTTAGGGTTTCGTAGCCAAATGGCAAAAACGGAACCCTTATAGATTCGTCATGTCTGTCTGTCTGTCTGTCTGTCCGTCCGTGTGTCACAGTCACTTTTCTCCGAAACTTTAAGGCCTATGCTATTGAAACTTGGTAACTAGATGTATTCTGTGAACCGCATTAAGATTCTTATATAAAACTAGAAAAAAAGCAGTAAATTTTGGGGGTCCCCATACTCCGAACTAAAACTCAAAAAATTTTTTTTCATCAAACCCATGCGTGTTGTGTATCTATAGATAGGTCTTCAAAAATGCTATTGAGGTTTCTAAAATCATTTTTTTCTAAAGTCAATAGTTTGTGCAAGAGACACTTCCAAAGTGGAAAAATTTGTGTCCCCCCCCCCTCTAACTTCTAAACTAAGAGAATGATATATCTAAAAAAAATATATGATGTACATTACCATAAAAAACTACCAACGAAAATTAGTTTGAACAAGATAGAGCTGAACTTTTATATTATGTTACTTGCTGCTACGAAACCCTTCATGGGCGAGTCCAACTCGCACTTGGCCGGTTTTTTTTTGATAGGTACTTATCTCTAATGTAGGAACAGACACGAATACTTTACATTGTTTGATGGGTATAAGTATATTATAAAGATAAAAACTAGTAAAAAATGTTAATTTACTGGCCGGCAATAGTTACTCGGTAAGTAAATATTTGTTAATTGACCAGAATGAGCCGCTTCGAGAAGTCAGATTTAAACGGAACCGAGTGCCTATACTCTCTAAAATATAGCTTGATCTCTGTGACAGTTCTACAAACGTAAACCAGAATAGACTTTATGTCAACACGGCTTATAGCTTTTGTGGATGAAATGCAGAGAGGAAGAACACAGAGCTGCAAACTGTAAATAACAGCTTTTAACATTTTGTTTACGTCAATATTACTGTCACAAAGATCAAGCTATATTTTATAGAGTACTAGCGGACGTCACGCGGTTTCACCCGCGTAGTTCGCGTTCCCGTGGGAATACGGGAATAAAATATAGCCTATGTTACCCGCAAAGAGTGTAGCTTTCCAACAGTGAAAGAATTTTTCAAATCGGACCAGTAGTTCCGGAGCCTATTCGTTACAAACAAACAAACAAACAAACAAACAAAAAAACAAATCTTTTCTCTTTATAATATTAGTATAGATAGTGCAAGTTTTGCAAGCCCTTAACGTGATTCACGGTGAAGCGTGTATTTGTAAATTTAAATGGAACCGACGACGTGTGTGAGTGCCTAGTGTGAGTTTTTGGGAGCGTCTAATAGTGATTCACGGTGAATAGCGTTTTATGTGAATTAGTGTAGAGTCGAGACCAGTTTTTGCTGTGGCGGTGACTAGATTTTATACGAATAGCTGTTAGCATGCTCATGCTAACGCCACGCGCTTACCGTGAATGCCGACAGGCGATCCAAAACTCGCACTCCGCACTCTGAGTGCCTTAGTGTCAGTTTAAGGTTGCAATGTTCGACCTTGACAAACCCTAAGGCAATTCGAACGATTGCAGCGTACGCTATTGCCGGATTTCATTCGATTCTAATACATTATATTACAGATATAAAATCTGAGGGGTTTTAAGAAAAAATCTATACGTAAAATATTATTCTAAAGACCTATATCTCTTTTTTGGTGACAAGTTTTTATGAGAATTAAACTCATTTATTTAGATAAAAAAAGTACATTACTTGTTAAGATTTTTTGCAATATTTCTCATTTTTCGAGAGCGATTTCGATCGAACAAAGTCTTCCTAATCGTGTTTTGATACGTTAATAAAGCAAGAGTATCTAATAAATTACAATAATATAGTTTTATCAGATCAAATCGAAGAATGATGAATTTATATGGGTTAGGAACTGTAAGATTTTTGCACGAAAAAATCAAATTTCAAAGCCTTTCATTATAAAAAACGAGAAAGATTTGCTCAAATTACAGTAGTAATTTTTATTATATTTATTAGCTATTTACAGTATGTTTTGCTTTGTTTGTTTGTGAAGCCTTGCATTCATTTATTGATATTGTGCTTCGTGTGCTGCCAGGCTTGCTTAAATTATTTGCCGCTTACACTGAATAGCTTTGTATTATTGTTGTATCTTTTACATAAACTATTTTGTAAGTTATCAGTATTAACCGACTTCATTGAGGAGGAAGGTTTCTCAATTCAACGCTGTACAATTTTACTGACTTTCGTCCACTGTTATTATACTTTAAGCAAGCTTTGTTTTATGTTAGTTATAGTATTAACCGACCTCAGTAAAGAAGGAGGTTTTTCAATTCGACTGTATATGGTGATACTTACTGTCGTCTATTGTCCTTATTTTTTAAACAGAATTTCTAATATGATAGCCTTATTAACTGACTTCAAAAGAGAGGAAGGTCGCTTAATTCGATCGTATTTATTTTTGCCGACTGTCGTTCGTCATTTTCATAGTTTGAACAGATTTCTTTGTATGTTAACATTATTAACCGACTTCAAAAAAAGGAGGTCTCTTAATTCGACCGTATATATTTTTACACACTATCTATAACGATTTTTTAAAACAATTTTTTTAATGTACCTGTTGCAAGTGGCTGTTTGGGTGTCATTGATGCTTTACTATTTGTATTCGGCCTCTGCTTGTCTTTTTGCTATAGATTATTTATTCCACTTGTACGCACTCACTGAGTCCCTAGTCACTAAATATTATGGAAAAACTATGCCAGGGAAATATTGTGCAACTATTATTTACTTTCGGAAAGTTCTTTGTCAAGTGAAATGCTTAAGGCTAATGATTGTGACAAATAATTTTGTATCTTTTATTTTTAATATACGTATTGCTTCACCGTTTATCAATGGTTAACTTAAGCATTTACTACCAAAACTGTCGAGGGCTCCGTATTAAGACTTCAACTTTCCTACGCAATTTATGTTTAAATTCGCATGCTGCGTATGACGTCATCTTGCTGACTGAGACCTGGTTACTTGAGTCCATAGGTGACGCTGAACTATTTGACACTCGTTATATAGTTTTCCGCCGTGATCGCGACTATGCTCTTACGCGGCAGACAAACGGAGGTGGGGTGTTGATTGCGGTACTGCGCCACCTTATTGTGAGCCCCAGACCGGACTGGTGTTCAAGTGCAGAGGATACTTGGGTGACACTAAAAACCAGTAACTTGCAAAAAAAGGTAGTTACTATTCATATTTGTGTATTATACTTGTGTCAGCAGAACGCAGGTAACTCTTTTAATGTTCAGATGTACAACTTTTTGGAATCGCTTTCTAATCATATTGATTGCAGCCCGACGGACATCTTCCTGGTTGTAGGTGATTTCAATATGAGTGACATACAGTGGGAACCGGGTCGGGGGGGTTTGCAGCCAGCTGCAACTAACAATTCTCACTTTAATAATTTTATATCCGCATTGAATGAATGTAATCTCATTCAATATAACTCTCATAAAAACCACATAGGAGGCATCCTGGACCTAGTTTTATGTAACACACATGTTTCGGTTTCAGCTTGCACGAACCCATTGGTCAAAGAAGATCCTCTTCATAAAAGTCTGATTATTGAACCCACCTTCCTCAAAACGGCTCTTCTTGACAGCTGCCCTAGGCGGATATTCTGTTACAAACGTGGTGACTATGACAGTATTCGGCGCGAACTCTCAACCATAGACTGGTCGACTGTTCTTGATACTAGTACTATTGACGATGCTGTTGACCGGTTTTACAAAATCATATACCAATTGAGGACTAAATACATTCCCACTAGTAAAACAAAAAATGACAAATACCCCTCATGGTACAGTTCCGCCCTTATTAAGTGTATACAGGAGAAATTTAAATATTTCAAAAAATTAAAAACTTACAGCCGACTTTCCGATAGGTATTCATTTAACTTACTTCGTGACAAGGTGAAAAAAATGGAAGCTATCTGTTACAGGGACTACATTGAAAGGATTGAGACTGCAATCGCTGACAACCCTAAACTGTTTTGGTCACATGTCAAAAGTAAGAAAGGAGGCAGTATATATCCTGCATCAATGACTTACGCTGGACGGTCCAGTGATACTGGAGTAGGTATAAGTGAGCTATTTTCGGACTATTTTTCCGCAAACTTCTTGAGCGGCGCGCGTCGTGCCTCCTGGCCTCCAGATGATGGACTGTGTGAAAGTTTAGTTACTGATATTTCGGTTGTTGAGGTACGAAGGGAACGGGTAATGGATTTGTTGAAGGGCCTCAACCTGTCCAAGTCAGCCGGACCTGATTCAATCCCAGCGGTATTTTTAACATCTTGTGCTGTTGAGCTATGTAGTCCCATTACTATATTGTTTCACCGTTCTCTCAATGAAGGTATCGTGCCCTCCGTGTGGAAATCTGCTCTCGTCACTCCCATCCTCAAATGTGGGTCTAAAAGTGTTGTTATTAATTACAGACCTATTTCTAAATTATGTTTAATTGCCAAATTACTTGAGCGCACTATCTTCAATGTTCTTTATAATTCGCTTAAATCCATATTCATCGATGAACAACACGGCTTCTTGAGGGGTAAATCCACTGCCACAAATCTGGTGACGCTTAATGAATTTTGAACCAGTAATATGGACAGGGGTAACCAGGTCGATGTGATTTATACTGATTACAGTAAAGCCTTTGATCGTATAGATCACGGAACGCTGCTGGTCAAGCTTTCTAACATTAGTGTCCGTGGTGGGTTGCTCAAGTGGTTTTCTTCTTATCTCTCTGACCGGTCTCAGTCAGTTGTGATGAACGGGTACTCATCATCGTGGCGTGGTATTCCATCTGGTGTTCCCCAAGGATCTCTCCTGGGACCTCTTTTGTTTCTCATTTTCATAAACGATATCAGTGTCTGTTTTAGGCACTCGACATTTTTACTTTTTGCGGACGATATGAAGGTTTTCGCAACGGTTAATAGTATTGCTGATGCTAACCTGGCACAAGAAGATCTTAAGCGACTTGCTCTGTACTGTCGCGCAAACTATCTGGACCTCAATGTCTCCAAATGCTTTACCATGAGCTTTACGCGGAAACAATTGGCATTTAACTTTGATTATGAAATCGATGGTAATAAATTAGAGAGGAGAACCATTGCTAGGGATCTTGGTGTTTTGCATGACTGTAAGCTCCTTTTTGACGAGCATGTAAAGCAGGTGGTTAGTAAGGCCTACAAAGCCCTAGGGTTAATTATCTGTTGTTCCGGTGACTTCAAAAATATGAAAACTATGAAAGTACTTTACTGTGCCTATGTAAGAAGTCACTTGGAATATTGTTCACAAATCTGGAACCCATCTTATTCATGCTACTCTAATGAAGTGGAGAAGATCCAGAAGAAATTTATTCGCTACCTAGGATTTAAATTTAAATTGGGTCATCTTGCGGATCTCACCTATGAACAGCGTTGTGTGAAGTTGCATTTATTACCGCTACACGTGAGACGCAATATCTCTGATTTGACTTTCCTTGTACACATAGCCCAAAGCCGAATTGATTGCCCTAATCTTCTCAGGGAATTGAAATTAAGAGTACCGGGCAGAAGGCTACGTCATACCCCACTTTTATATGTTGCACCATGTCACACTAACTACAGGAGAAACAGTTACTTGCACAGGGCTCTTTCAAGCTTTAATAAGCTTAATCATGACAGTAGATACGATCTATTTTTCTCAAATATAAGGTCTATTAGATGTAGTCTAACCTTAGATTTTATTAATAATGCTGTCACTATTTAGTTTAACTGTACTCGAACTAACAACTGGTTCAACTTATTGTTAAATTGTTTACGAACCATATGTGGAAGCTTGTAATTGGCATATGTTTACATAATTGATTAACCATTTTATTATAGCCGTAAGCTCCCCAAATAATGTAAAATAAAATAAAATAAAATAAAAAATATTTCCTAGTATAAAGTTCTGGCAGTAGTCCTAGTGAAAGAGTATGAGTTCGATCTACTTATTGATATAAATTTTTGATTGCAGATTTTCTCGCAAAGAGCAATTGACATACGATTACCAAATTCATTGTCCTGAGATAGATCTTGCATATAACTTTGATATCAAAGGAGAGCTTCAAGATGTAAATAATTTTACATTAAAAGGTTTTGCTAAAGAAACATCAGGTTAGTATCTCATTGCATTTATATTGAAGTGATAACTTAATTATTATTGAAACGCTCGTGGCCCCGCGGACTCGGCATTCTGTAAACGATCACTGTAGTAAGCAACATTTACTATGGCCAGGTGAAGTGTGAGTATATGTCTTTGCCTAACCCTTCGGGGATGAAAGGCGTGATATGTAGTTACGTAACGACCTGTAAATCGGTTCGTTACGTAACGCGTTACGGCTCCAGCCTGTCCTGTTTCCCTGTCTCTCACGCATACGGCAGCGGTAGGCAGGCTTCTAATTAGGGCCGCTCCTGTGAACATCGGTTACGACGGGTGCTGCGTGGTCCGTTGCTCCGAGGGATCGGCGTAACTTGTTACGCTGACGACACCCTCGTTACGGCGCCGGCGCGGGGAGCAACACACCGTGACGCAGCACTAGCCACGGCAGGGGTTGCTCAAGTCGTGGGTCGAATTCGGCGGCTGGGTCTCGAGGTCGCCCTTCACAAATCCGAGGCTCTGTGTTTCCACGGACCTCGGAAGGGGCCACCTGCGGGATCCAGCCTACAGGTAGGGGGCGTCAGTATCGGCATCGAGCCCTCGATGAAGTATCTGGGGCTCGTACTCGATGGCCGGTGGAACTTCGGACATCACTTCCGAAGTTTGGTCCCAAAACTGAGGGGAGCATCAGCCGCACTAGCGCGGCTGATGCCCAACATCAGGGGACCCAACGCTCCCTACAGGAGACTATACCTGGGGATCGTGCGAAGTATGGCCCTATACGGGGCCCCCGTATGGGCGGAGACCCTGTCGGCCAGCAATGTGGCCAGACTGCTGAGCCCGCTGAGGACAATGGCCGTCAGGGTGATAAGGGGATATCGCACGTTCTCCGGTGAGGCGGCATGTCTTCTAGCCGGGACCCCTCCACGGGACCTGGAAGCGAGAGCCCTTGCGTCACTATTTAGATGGCGCAAGGAGGCGCTGGAGCGGGGCCAAAGGCCTGCGTCTCGAGAAATCGAGGCCCAGCGGTCCTCGCGGGCGGGCAGTGGAGACATGGAAGGTGCGACTTGAGCAACCAAAGGGGGGATTCGCCACAATCGCGGCCGTCAGATTGGTCATGTACGAGTGGCTGGAGAGGAGACACGGTGCTCTCTCCTACCGGCTGTCACAGATACTATCAGTAGGTATCTGTGGCGAAGACACCGGGAAACCACGGTGAAGTGTCAGCACTGCGAGGACCGCAGCGATGACACGGCGTTCCACACGCTGGTGGAGTGCACAGCATGGGCGCAACAGCGACAGGTCCTCGTAGTGGGTCTGGACGTGGACACTCTCTCGCTCGAGACCATGGTGCGAGTCATGATCTCCAGCGGGAGTAAGTGGGATTGCGCCGCCTCTTTCTGCGAGCAGGTCATGCTCGTGAAGGAGGTGGCGGGGCGGGTACGGGAGAGAACTCTCCCACCCGAGTTCCGCAGTCGGCGGCCTGGGCGCCGCCGACGTGTCTTCGCCGAGGACTATCGGCCTCCATGACCGGGGGTCTGAGGACGATGAGAGAGCCGCTCACCGTCCTTACAGAAGCAGGCCCATGACGGCAGCGTGACGTGAGGAACTCACGTACGCCCCCCTTAGAAGCGGGATAACACCCGAAACCCCCAATGACGCGGGATAGCACCCGAACCACCCCCTAGGCGAGGCCGCGGTGGCGGCCCTAGGTCTGTTGGGAGTCCTGGGATATCCTTCCGAGGGCTTACCCGGGGCTCAGAACCATAGGCTGTTGGGCATTAAGTGAGGTTTTTTAGTCGGTAGGAGTCCGGCATAACATCCATGAGGATTTTCCCTCAAGTAAAAAAAAAAAAAAAAAGGCAGGCTCCTACTTTGTCACTCTAACTTTCAATATTACATAGTTCAACTTAGACTAGTTTAAGTTATTTATCACTATTCGTTTTTTTAGTATGAAGGTAATAGTTTAGTATTGTCTACTTGTGTGCATGTTTTCAAACCTTATAAGCTACGAATAATGTATTCTATACCTTACTAGCTGACCCGCGCAACTTCGTTTGCGATAATGATAAATGAAGAACCGCTCGACCGATTTTGTGCAAACTTCACATAAACCATCTACTAAATAGTTTGAACAAAGCCTAAACATTTGGTTTGGATAGGTGAGCCCGTTCTTGAGTTATAAAATTACAACGAAAAGTGGCATTGATTTTTATGTATATAGATACGTAGCTTATAAGTAGTGTCCGACCGAAACTGGTTTTCCAGCCGAAACCGAAACCGAAACCGAACTTTCGGCCGCAGGGTCAGTTTCGGCCGAAACCGAAACCGAAACCGAAACTCACGTGTTCATATTGAAAAAAAAAACCAGCCAAGTACGAGTCGGATTCCCGCACAGAAATTGGGTACAAAATTTACGTTTGTTGTGTGGATGCTTTTTTCTGATTTTAGAAGGTATTTTTTGTTATAGCGGCAACAGAACAGGGTGAGGTGGTGGTGGCCATCGCCAACGCTTTCAACACCTTGCCCTGGAGCTGCGGTTGGGAGGCGCTCATTTACCGTGGAATGCCTCCATACCTCCGTCGAATTGTCAGGGCCTATCTTTCCGAGAGGGCCATAACTTACCCGAGCTGGCTAGGGCAGGGTCGGTGAGATGTGTCGTTCGGTGTTCCATGGGGATTGGTTGTTGGATTGGGGACCGCTTCTGTGGAACATCGGTTACGATTGGGTGCTGCGTGGTACGTTGCTCAGATGTGTCGGCGTAACGTGTTACGACGACACCCTCATTACAGCGCCAGGAGGAGCAACCCGAGACGCAGCCCTAAAAGCCACCTGCGGGATCCAGCTTACATATAGGGAGCGTCAGCATCGGCATCGAGCTCTCGATGACGTATTTGGGGCTCGTACTCGATAGCCGGTGGAACTTCAGATACCACTTCCGAAGTTTGGTCCCATAGCTGAGGGAGGGGGGCATCAACCGCACTCTCACGGTAGCTGCCCAATATCAGGAGGCCCAACGCTCCCTGCAGGAGACTGTACATTGGGATCGTGCGGAGCATGACCCTATACGGGGCCCCCGTATGGACGGAGATCCTGATAGCCAGCAATGCGGCTAGATTACTTAGCCCGCAGAAGGCGACGGCTGTCAGGGTGCTATGGGGATACCGCACGATCTCAGTTGAGGCGGCATGTTTTCTAGCCGGGATACCTCAATGGGACCGAGAAAGCGAGGGCCCTTGCGTCATTGTTTAAATGGCGCAAAGAGGCGCTGGAGCGCGGCTTCTTCTTCCTGTGAGCAGGTCATGCTCGTGAAAGATGCGGTGGGGAGGAAGCGAGAGAGAACTCTCCGACCCGAGTTCCACAGTCTGCGGCGGCGCCCCATACTCAGCCTCCATGACCGGGGCCTGAGGACGGTGACAGGGCTGGACACCGTCCTTACAGAGTGTAGACGATAGGCCGAGACGAGAGGCCTTAGAGTTTAGACGATTGCATGTCGTTTGAGATTCATGCATGCCCCCCTCAAGAACCGGGATAACAACTGAACAACCCCCCCAAAGATGCGGCCGCATTATGCATCATTTCGAGGGCATACTCGGAGCTCCCAACCGTAGGCTGGTAGGTAGAATACGCGTGGTTTTTAGTCGGTAAAACTACTGTACAGTGAAAATTTTAGGCCTCTTTCTGACACAGTTCCAGCGATACAACCTCGTGACTAACAGACAGACGCACGGCTAGGCCTCATGTCTCGTTTAGTGTCCATTTCGATTGCTCGGCCAATATGTCGTAGAAAAAAGAAACTTATGTCAGCATTTCGAAGGAATTCGTAGAAAACGAACAGTGAAAACCGCAAATTCGAAGAGTCAATATTTAGAAAGTTATAAGAGTTTAACCGTGGCCGCGCAGTCCGCATGAATTCAACTGCGCGGCCACCAGTTCTCTTGAACGGAGCTACGTACAAGTCTAATTCTTTTTGCTAATCACTGATACGATTTCGAAGAAAATGTAGATTATAAAAATAAAGCCCTACTATTTGAACTTCACGACATACGGCACTCCAAAGTTATGGCCGCGCAGTCCGCATAAAGCGAACCGCGCGGCCACCAGTTCTCATTAACGGAGCATTGTAGAAGTCTAATTCTTTTTGCTAATCACTGATACGATTTCGAAGAAAAAGTAGATTTGAAAAATATAGCCCTAAAGTTTGAACTTCTCGTTCTACAGCACAAGACGTAAGGGCGAACTGCGCGGCCACGTGTTTCTTAAAGTGGAGCTTAAACAGAATTTGGTAGAGGTCTCATTATTTTTGCTAATCATTGATACGATTTCGAAGAATATGTAGATATCATGAATGAAGTTCTAATGCTTGAAAATCACGAGTTACAGAACTTAAACCCTGTAACTCGAGTTAAAAGAAGGGTGACCATGATTTACGTGACGTCGACGAGATATTCCCAAAAAAAAATTGAACCGAATTCATACAAATCCTTTAAAATATTTACCTAGCACAAAGTTATTATTTTGATTTACCAGATTTTATTCAATATCATATTGAAGTCGGCGCCAAGTAAACCCATAGGTATAGGTAGGTAGGTATTATTAATGGCAGCAACTTCCATATTAAATTGAATAAAATCTGATAAATCAAAATACATATCACTATGTGCTAGGTATATTTTATTTTTAAGGATTTGTATGAAGTCGGTTCTATTGTTTAATTATTTTTTTATTATTATTTTAAGTGACGGGTAGACCGATAAGTATATCTATCTAGGTTTAAAGTTCTCATCAACACAAATCAATCAAGCCGAAACACAAGGTAACTGCTGTAAATCGTTAAGAAATTCCCTCAACTGTCTTTCGGTTCCATCATCATATCGACTCCAGACCTTTATTAAATTGTAGTAGGTATACTTACTTATTAAAGCACTTAATCAAAAAGTTAGCAAACGCACTAGTTGTCCCAACAATTTTCGGTGGTTGCCCTCGATTTCTCCTGGATCCCAGCATCAGATCTTGATACCCTGGATATGGGACCACCTCAGAAGTAACCTCATTCAAACAAAAAAAAATCAAAATCGGCGCCGCTATCGCGTAATACTTATATATAAAAAAACATAGCGTACGAATTGAGAAACTCCTCTTTTTTGAAGTCGGTTAATAAGACTTTTTAATGTCACGTATATTGCTATACTTTTAATCGTAAAAAGTAAATAGTTGTAGTCCCTTGGTTTGAATTTGAATAGAGAAGTTTACTTCTAGGATATAAATAAATAAATATTCACGGACATCTCACACAACGCTATCTGATCTCAAAGTAAGCTAGGAATAACCTGCTTGTGTTATGGGTATCCACGATCCACCACGGATATTAATACTTATATACTTTTAAATACATACATATTATACATAGATACACCCAGACTCTTGAGACAAACATTTATGGGTCACACAAATATTGGTCTCCGGTGGGAATCGAACCCACGACCTCCAGCGCCGCAGGCGGTATCTCTACCGACTGTGCCACAGAGGCAGTCAAAGATAAGAAGATAAGAAAAAAACACTCATCGATTGATTTATATTTCAGTAAATGGTGATGATCACAATATAGGTACATATTGTTATATAATGGGTAAGGTAAGGTAAGGCCGTTAGCGCAGCGAAGAACTATTGCGTCTTTGGCTGCATTCTACCGTATCTTTCACGGTGAGTGTTCTGAACTCTTCAACCTAATCCCGCCCACTCCTTCCCGAACAACGCCTGCTGGACAGAGGTGCCACTCTTACTTCGCTACAACTGAACGATTCAAAAGATCGTTTCTCTGTCGTACCATAAAAACTGGAACGGCCTGCCAGCGCACGTGTTTCCCTTCTCTTACCATCCTGGGTTCTTCAAGCGGAGCGTGAAGAGGCACATCATAGGGCCGCCAACTTGGGGGCCGCTTTCTATAGTCTTGCAGACTGGGACGGTGGCCCCCAATCGCTAGATGTTGCTGTGACTTTCCATCGGACGGCGGCATCATTTTGGCGAGCCGAATATAAAAAAAAACATGAAGAGTTAAAGTGCAAGGTGATTTATCACTGACCTCAGCTCTGGCACCGACATTTACCTACTTAAATGTTAAAAATAGCTAATAATACCGGAAATGTAAATAAGCCAGATAAATAAAGCTTCTTTCACAACTATTACAATAAAACAAATGATATTTAAATAGATAAAACATATTAATACTTAGATACTATAAACTATAAATCACATATTTTAAAATTCACAATTCGTTTTCGTAATAGTAAGATTACAAATAAAATAGTAGATTTTTAACCGAGGTCAGGGTGGAAAGAATCAATTCCCGAGGTTTTTAGACCGGCTATAGTCCGAGTCGGAATTGCCCGTGTTAAACACTCTACTTTTCATTTCGAATAAGAGAAAAATAAAGTAAAAGTAATAATATTCAAATCTTAACATAAAAGATTATTACCTATTTTTATGAATTCTGTCACAGACAGATAAATAACAGATAATAATATTACACTCTGTTAAAACTAGGATGATAATTTTGACGGCTCACGCCTATGAAGTATCGGATTTGTTTATGTCAAGTATACTTCAAAAAATTAACGTAGCACATAGACGAGTACCGCCCACTTATCCTAGTGAAGCGTATTCCAACAATACCGCACAATCGATCACAAACAAATAATTCGGATAAATCGAATTCATGTATATTTATTTAAATGCAAGTAATGTTAATAAGTAGGTATCCACAGTATTTTTTTGTAATATGATTAGCTAAGTATAATACAAACAATAATAATGCAATTATATTTACCTAATTACCCAAAATAATAAAAAACCGTTTTTTTGTAACTATCGATTTAATTTTTACGCAATCGATAATCGAATAGCTTATAGCCTGGAATAACACATAGGCTACGTTACATCTCGGGAAAATATTCTCATGGGAAGCGGGAACGGGTACCAAATTCACGCGGGTGAAGCCGCGAGCATCAGCTAGTGATTTATAAAAAAACCTTAAGATACGTTATCAACACTGGAAAATGGCAACACGTAAAGGTTAAGGAAGGAATTACCTGACCAATCAGTGACGCGACTGTAGGCTTTGCAAAAGTTCTATTAGCAATGTTTTAAATTCTGTTGTTAAAGAAAACTCGCAAAAAACATACCTTCTTGTATCTTCAGATGATGCACAAACTACACAGTAATTGCCAAATATAGAAACGTGCGTAAATACAACAGAAATAATTATTATTATTTATTTTCCGGAATGCTAAAATGGCGTTTAGCAAGGAAAATGTACTCTGTATTCTGTGGTGGTTTGGCGCGACCCACAAGGGGATGTTGGGGAGATTTTGTACTACTTAATATTTTATTTTGCTAGTAGATTTCATTTTATTTAATTATGTTTCTATAAATAAAAAGTAAAACAAAAAATAATATATTAAGATTATTAAAATGATTGAAATTAAAAATATTTTGATTACTTATTATGTACTGAATTATTACTTATTAAATAAAGGGTGTTTTTTTTAGAGGTATAGAACTTTGAAATGGAATAAAACGAAGGTGATTGTTTTTATTGATATGAAAATGACTTTATTCGAAAGAAAATCTTCTGGCATTATAATTTAAGTATGATTTCTGGCATATAACCGCCTACGGCTGGCTCGGACGTAGTCTAATCTAGAGGTCCAATTTTCGATGACTTTCCCAACATTTGTGGCCGTATATCGGCAATAACGCGCCGAATGTTGTCCGCCAAGTGGTCAATCGTTTAGGGCTTATCGGCGTAGACGAGCGACTTCCCATATCTCCACAGAAAATAGTCAAGTGGCGTTAAATCGCACGACCCTGGAGGCCAATCCAAGGGTCCAAAACGTGAAACTATGCGGTAACCAAACGTTTCTTTCAATAAATTAATTGTGGCACGAGCTATGTGACATGTTGCGCCGTCTTGTTGAAACCACTACTCCTGCATATCATTGTTGTTCAATTGATGAACGAAAAAGTCAGTAATCATCGCTCTATAGCAGTCACGATTGACTGTAACGTTCTGGTCAGCATCGTTTCTAAAGAAGTACGGACCAATTATTCCACCAGCCCATAAAGCACACCACACAGTCAGTTTTTCTGGATGTAACGGTGTCTCAACATACACTTGAGGATTATCATCACCCCAAATATGGCAGTTTTGTTTATTGATGTATCCATTCAACCAAAAGTGAGCTACACCGCTAAACAAAATTCGCTTATGAAAATCACGATACGTATTTCGGACAGAACCATGATTTACAAAATAAATTTGCAGAATTTGGAAGCATCGTTCAGGTGTCAGTCTATTCATGTTAAATTGCCAAACCGAACTAAACATAAATCACATTACAGCTGACTAAAATACCGCCAGTTAAAACAGTTATGCCAACTTAAAGTTCTATACCTCTAAAAAAAACACCCGTTAGATGTTTCTTTATGGTATTGTTATAGTTTGATTTTATGACTTAAATTACGCCAGTAATTACTAATCCGATAAACAGCACTAACATTTTATAAATTTAATTATTACTTTTTACCCGTAAACACATTAAGTAGGTAATCATATGTCTCAGTAAGTGAAATTCAAGTTTCCTTTTTACTCCACGTTCCTCTGATATTGACGTTTTTTCTTTCGCCAGCAAATATGTTTACTTCATGCATGCTACTACAGATAATTTATAGAATTCTTTTTTCAAATTTATAAAAGTTTATTTGTTTTTTAAAGTCGCGATGTCGATGTGTATAGCTATGATACGTCCTTGTTTTCGACCATTTTTAATTGCTGATTTAATTTCAAATGCTTTAGTTTTACGTAAATTGAATCTAAATACCACTATTCAAGTAATATAAACTTTGCGTTTAACCTATAACGTTGGTAGTCTGGACAATAACAATATCAAGTAAGGTATTTCCGCAATACTAATATTTTTTACCCAATATTTAAGTTGGTAGGTAATGAGGTACTGTATGGTGTTTTTACGTATAGTACTTAATTAATGTAATGTAATCGAAAGTCAATACTTTACTTATATGTACCTACTTACTTTACTTTTTTTTAAACGACATTTTAATACCTACATTTATAGAAGAATACTTCTAGTTAGTAAATAACACCTTATAACGGGTGTTTTTTTTAGAGGTATAGAACTTTAAGTTCCCACCACTTTTTTAACTGGCAGTAATTTTGTCAACAGTCAAGTGATTTATGTTTAGTTTGGTTTGGCATTTCAACATGAATAGACTGACGCCGGAACAACGCTTCCAAATTGTGCAAATTTATTTTGAAAATCATAGTTCTGTCCGAAAAACGTACCGCGATTTTCATAAGCAAATTTTGTTTAGCGATGATGCCCACTTTTGGTTGAATGGATACGTCAATAAACAAAATTGCCGTATTTGGGGTGATGATAATCCTCAAGCGTATGTTGAGACACCGTTACATCCAGAAAAACTGACTGTGTGGTGTGCTTTATGGGCTTGTGGAATAATTGGTCCGTACTTCTTTAAAAACGATGCTGACCAGAATGTTACAGTCAATGGTGACCGCTATAGAGCGATGATTACTGACTTTTTCGTTCATCAATTGAACAACCATGATGTGCAGGTGTTGTGGTTTTAACAAGACGGCGCAAAATGTCACACTGCTCGTGTCACAATTGATTTATTGAAGGAAACCTTTGGTAACCGCATAGTTTCACATTTTGGTACCGTGGATTGGCCTACAGGATCGTGCGATGTAACGCCACTTGACTATTTTCTGTGGGGATATGTGAAGTCGCTAGTCTAAGCCGATAGGCCCGAAACGATTGACCACTTGGAGGACAACATTCGGCGCGTTATTGCCGATATATGGCCACAAATGTTGGAGAAAGTCATCGAAAATTGGACCTTTGGATTAGACTACGTCTGAGCCAGCCGTGGCGGTCATATGCCAGAAATCATATTTAAATTATAATGCCAGAAAATTGTCTTTCGAATAAAGTCAATTTCATATCAATAAAAAAAATTCCCTTTGTTTTATTCCATTTCAAAGTTCTATACCTCTAAAAAAAACACCCTATATAAATAAGTACGGAAAATGCTCAGAATAGTTGTGGACCGCTTCATCTTAGAAAAAGTTACAAATGCCATCAGGCGAATTATCGTCCCGTCCATTTGTCTTCTTTGGGTTGGGCAGTTCGTTATCGTCGTGGTGATTTGCTAAGGTTTGTTTCCTTTTGGTGGTTGCTGTGGTTGGGATTGTTGAACTGTGCGAGTGAGGAGGTCCTGCACCAAAAACCAATATTAAATGTAGTGGAATATCTATTTCACACAGCGCCATGTAGAATGAATGACTGCCAATCGCCAGCAAATATGTTTTCTTTTTAATAAACCTATTTTACTTAAGGCTAGTATTTCCGAAATCGACCAAAATCGACCCATTTTGAAGCGATCTTTATACTAAGAAATATTCTTTGATTTGATCTGATGAAAATGTATTACTATAGTTTAATAGATGCTCTTGCTTCCTTTAATTTTTAAAACACGATTAATAAAACTTTATATGATAAAAATCGTTCTCGAAAAACTGGAAATGTGTAAAAATTTTAAAGATGGATGTTGTTATTGCTCAAAATATACTTATTTATTTTATATAAACACATGTCTATATTAAAGATATTGATCTTATGAACAATATTCATGCTATTATTTATTTTTTAAACACCTCAGATTTTAAAACAATGATAAAAAGTGTAGAATCTAGAACAATTAGGCATTTAGCGTACACTTCAATCACTTCATACGCCTGACAGGGCTGTTCTGGGTAGGACCTGTGTCGCTCTGTCATCTGTGACCCGCTACGTTAGCGCGAATCGATCGTTTTAATTAGAAGTAGTTGCAGAAATCTGTAAATATTATTTTGTTTTTATTTGTAAATATTAGGATAAGTACTTTATTGTGTATAAATAAATAAATATCGTGTAATATAGTGATTAGTGACTAGGTACTCAGTGAATATGGGTAAAAAAAAAGCCAAGAGAAATAAAATGCCCAGATGTCAATTGCGGCTACTACGACGGCAAGTATGGTAAGTTCCTACAAGTATTGTTTTATCTTTATTATATTTATAAAAATACACAACCAAATAATTCACTGACGGGCATGATGAAATTATAAGGTTGATGCTGAGCGAAGCGACTGAAGCCAACAGCTGCCATTATTTTGCTACCTGCTGAAGAGGCAGTACAGTAGCTAAACGTACTCTTATAGGCTTAGAGATCTCCCATTCCAGTCCTCTTCTACGTAGGTACAGGTAGGTGGCATTTAGCAAAGGCCAAGTAAGTTAGATCACTGCTGTTTTTGGTAATGAATGACTGTGAGAAATGAACTCGGTGCCCCAAAGTTGCTTGGGACCTTACGATAAGAAGAGGGATAGTATTTACCTAAACCACAGTAACTACTAGGTGTAAAATATTCTCTTTTTACTATGCCTGAACAATCAACGTATTGCCCGTTCGCTCTAAGTTTGCCTTTCGCCTCCCATACTACGCCTGTACACCATCCTGTCCGCCAGCGGCAACCTTAGCGCGAACGGGTAGTAAATAATATAATGTTTGACGCTTAGAGTATAATAGTAGATTCACGTTGTTATTGCTACACTGTATAAATTATAACAGTAGTACCTACCCACTACCGACATAAAAGAATAAACGTGTAATTTTAGTTTTCGTTGTAGTCTAGCCGTTTCGTTGTAGTGTACCCTCAAAGTCTTTTTTTTTTCAGCTCATCGATTCCGAGATTGAACGGTGGTTCATTTGCAAAAAAAGATACACGTGAATCGTAAGTACCTAGCACTCGTAGGTACTTTCATACTTTAATTTTGAGTGTAATAATCGTTACTTTCTTAGTAAATATGAATGTATTAAAAGTGGATAATTTTTAGGGTTCCGTAGGTACCCAAAGGTAAAAAAACGGGACCCTATTCATGAGACTTCGCTGTCCGTCTGTCTGTCTATCGGTCAGTCTGTCTGTCGGTCAGTCTGTCTGTTTGTCTGTCCGTCTGTCTATCTTTCTGTATTTCCTTCACGAGGCTGTAGCTCATGAATGGACATAGCTAGAGATCTGAAAATTTTTCACAGATAATGTGTTTCTGTTGCCACCATAACAACAAATATTGAATTTTGCATGCCAATATTCCTATCAATAAGCTGATTCACCGAATTGACATACGAGAGCGAGACTTTGAGGACATGTACCTTTTTCATTCAACTTTGTAACAGCTTTATTTTTTGTAAGCAAGGGTTATAAACCCTTTTATTTTCTTTTTAACGTGAGAGAAAATCCTCATGGATGCTATGCCGGACTCCTACCGACTAAAAACCTCACGTTACGCTCAACAGCCTATGGTTGGGAGCCCAGGGTAAGCCTTCGAAAGGATGTCCTAGGACTCCCAACAGACCCACGGCCGCCACTGCGGCCTCGCCTAGGGGTAGATTCGGGTGCAATCCTGCGTCTTTGGGTGCTTCGGATGTGATCCCGCTTCTGAAGGGGGTATGCATAAATCCCTCACGTCACGCTGCCGTCATGGGCCTGCTTCTGTAAGGACGGTGAGCAGCCCCCTCACCGTCTTCAGGCCCCTGGTTATGGAGACCGATAGTCTTGGGCGAAGACACGTCTGCGGCGTTCATTTCAAGTGTGTACTTGTTGCCGTTATTAATAAGAAAAGGCAAAAGAAAATCACGTTTGTTGTATGGAAGTCCCCCATAAATATTTATTATTTTTCTGGTTTAAGTACTCAATTCAATCCTTTATTTTTGCAAACAAGGGTTTATATCCCTTGTGCTTCCACGGACCTCGGAAGGGGCCACCTGTGGGATACAGCCAGCGGGAGACTAAGAATAGGTTTTTGAAAACTTTCTAGGCAACCTAAGTTCCTAGTCTATACACATATAATAAAAAGATCTAAAGTCAAAACTGTACATTAAACATATTTAAAAAAATACTCGCGGTGGGTTCTACACAGGATACCGAAGTCGAAAATGTAGTTAGAATTTTTTTGTCTGTTTGTCTGTTAATTTTGCTTTGTCCGGAAGGATCTCGAAAAGTACTCAATATTTTTGATTAAAATTTTGCACAAATATTAACTAGGGGTAGGGTCTTCAAATAGACTTAAAATTGACTTCAAATTTACTATGTTGGTTTAAGCGCCATCTATCATTTGTTGTATTTTGTAACACAGGTCTAAGCTGACATGCGGCGTGCGTGTTACTTGTCTTATTCATATTATAATGTAAAATAAATAAACGCATTATTTTACTCACAAGATGCATTCTATTATTTTTTGCTACTTAATTACCTATGCTTACCTCTTCGAAGACTGCTCGAATTGATTTCATAAATTATTGACGGATTTTTTTCTTATTATCTTTTCTCGGCTCGTCTCACAATTAAAATGATGATAAAAAAAGTAGTAAAAAATAGAACCGACTTTAAACAAATCCTGAAAAATTAAATTTACTTGGCACAAAGATAAATGTATTTTCATTTTTCATATTTTATTCAATATCATATTGAAGTCGGCGCCAAGTAAACCCATAGGTTGAGGTAGGTATTATTAATGGCACCAACTTCAATATCATATTGAATACAATCTGATAAATCTAAATACATATTATTACTTTGTGCTATGTAAATTTTATTTTTCAGGATTTTTTTGAAGTCAGTTCTATTTATTACTAAAAATTTTTTGATCATCATTTTAAGTGACGGGTGGACCGAAAAGTATATCTATCTAGGTGTAAAGTTCTTATCAGTACAAATCAATCAAGCCCAAACACAAGCTACGTGCTGTAAATCGTTAAATAATTCCCTCGACTGTCTTTCGGTTCCATCATCAGATCGACTCCTGACCTTCATTAAATTGTAGTACATTAACAGTGGGCGCACACTAGGCATCTTGTCACGGCGACAAGCTGTGGGCGCCAAATTACATACATTTTGTTCTAAGCTCCGCACACTAGGCGACATGTCGCCGCGACTCTGAGACAAGCAAGGGGAGTCTTCGCGTCTGTCGCGCTATTGTCGCGGCGACATGGCGGCAGTCGCCCAGCGACAGCTTTGGACAACGTGTTCCTTGCACAACGTCTGTCACGGCGTCAAGTCGCCCGATGCAGGCGCACACTGCGCGACAAGTCGCCGCGATATGTCGCCGCGACTGTTGCCTAGTGTGCGCCCACTGTAAAGCACTTCATTAAAAAGTTACCAAACGCACTAGTTGTCCCTACAATTTTCGGTGGTTGCCCTCGATTTCTCCTGGATCCCATCATCAGATCCTGACCTGGTAAAAATGGGACTACCTCAGAAGTAAACCCTGTTGAAGAAAAGAAAAAAGAATTAAATCCGTCTATAATTGACGGAAATATCAGTAAACATACATAAAAACATACAGACGAATGTAGAACCTCCTCCTTTTTTGAAGTCGGTTAAAAATAAGGAAAGGTTTCTTACAACCCCATTTTAAATATACCTGCTAACAGGCACTTACTAAATAAAATGTCTTATAAAGGTTTGATAAACTTATACTTCTGTTGTAATTTATTTGGTGGTACAAAAAGTGCGGCATGAAATACACGCTGCACCAACTGTCAACGTCCAATTGCACCAACTGGCAACGTCCAAACAAAGTGCTTGGGGTCAAATGAGTTCATGTCGATCTCATGCTACGGGGGTATCGCCCGCAGTGAGGTGAGGTGGTAAAAATACCTAATGCGCTCTGGCATTCGGCCCTTAAAAGCTTACAAGCACATTTTCGTAAGACTAATTCGAATCACTAATTCTCAATTGAATTGAATTGGAATTCAATTGAAACAATCAGTAGCTCTTTTTACAAGAAAAGCTACTTGCTATATAAATATATTTACACTATGATATTAAAATAGTAAAAAGCCTGGATTCACACACTATAAATCTTGGTCACCCTATTTTTTCCTTCGATTATAGGTTTTAAGTTCTATACGTCATTTAGTTCTTAATTTGAGGCTTTATTCATACTGTCTACATATTCTTCGAAATGGTATCTGTAATTAGCAAAAAGAATGGGACTTCTACTAAGCTCCGTTTAAGCTCCATTTAAGAAAAACCGTGGCCGCGCGGTTCGCATTGTGCGGACTGCGCGGCCATAACTTTGGAGTGCCGTATGTTGTGAAGTTCAAATAGTAGGGCTTTATTTTTATAATCTACATTTTCTTCGAAATCGTATCAGTGATTAGCAAAAAGAATTAGACTTGTACGTAGCTCCGTTCAAGAGAACTGGTGGCCGCGCAGTTGAATTCATGCGGACTGCGCGGCCACGGTTAAACCCTTATAACTTTCTAAATATTGACTCTTCGAATTTGCGGTTTTCACTGTTCGTTTTCTACGAATTCCTTCGAAATGCTGACATAAGTTTCTTTTTTCTACGACATATTGGCCGAGCAATCGAAATGGACACTCTCGTTTATAGGGTCCCGCTTTAACCCCTCTGTGCGAGAGTTCGACTCGCACTTAGCCGGTTATTTTTCCAATAGTGCACCTATTGGAAAAATAACCAAGTTCCACCAACAAAGCAAGTTCCACCAAGTGCCATCAAAGATTTAACGGTATAAATCTTTTCAAGTGTTCATTTTAGAAGTATCTCCACCTAAAGAAGAGTTTTTTTTCTTTATGTGTGGAATTACTCATAGATGCTATTGCGAACTCCTACCGACTATAACCACACGGTGCCCTGCTACTAGCTCTTGGCTGGTTTTGTTTACATTCTAGAAGAGTAGAAGTATATAACTAAAACTGGACAACAGTGCGTCGGACTAGCGCACGAAACAGTTGTAGTATTAGAAAAGCGGCAAAAAAACACGTATATTGTATGAGAGGCCCCCTTTAATATTATCAATTTGTCTATTTCTATTATTTTTTGCTATAGCGGCAACAGAAATACATCATCAAAAAAATGTAACTATCTTACTACCACGGTGCATGAGTTACAGCCTGCTAACAGACAGGCAGACGACCAACGAAGTCAATGAAACCGACAACGAAGGGGTAATAGGGTTATGTAATGTCCTGGATCACCTTTTTAGGATTCCGTGAAAATTTTATTATTTTAGCTTTTGATTGCAATTCCTTTGTAAATCTTTGGTTAGTAACATATTAACTGGTTGCGCTGACCCCAACCACGTCACAAGTAGAGCCAAGCACTCAAAATTCATGAACACGTGAGTTTCGGCCCGGCCGAAAGTTTTGGCCCATTTTGGCCGAAACCGAAACTGCGGCCGAAACTCGATTTTTTGGCCGAAACTGGCCGAAACCGAAACCGAAACTTCGGTCGGTCACTACTTATAAGGTATATTTAACACATTAACACTCGAAACCACACTGATTTTGAAAAATTATGCAACGGAATGACGTACATTCAAAGGAACTCTTGAATTCTAGGTTTAGAGAGGTTGAGATGTCTCTAACTCCTGAACTTCCTCGGATCAATTTTCATTCAAATCAGTAGTTTCGGCGTGATACGTATTCGGAATACAGACGGACATGAAAATTTTAAATTTCATTTTGGCTTAAGTAGGTATCGATTAGAGAACGCGTTCTTTTTTTTTAAATAGCTTCCATATTCAGACTCTCGACCCTCAACAGTTTTATTATTATGTATAGATATAGACTAGCAAGAAACTCGGCGGCACTCACTTTATTCACTTTTATACCTTAACCAATTTGCCGGTAGATGGTGCCTACTTGTGGCGACCCACAAGACGTAATAAGCTAAAAGAGTCAATTCTTTCAGCTTAGGTTGAGAGCAGTGTCTCAAAAAAGCAGTGTTTTAATAATAACTATAATATAAGTATTTTCATCAGTTGTCTATATCCCTTAGCACAAGGTTATAATAGCTTAAGTTGTGCGCGAATGTCCACAAATATTTCTTCATTTATTTATATTGAAATGATTAAGTACCGCTTACAATATTATAAGCATTGAAGTACTTAATTTAATAAAACAATACGAAAAATAAGTTGAAATGCATTATATTCTCATGTAATGCAGTATGCATTGTGTAACTCGGGCTCTGGCTCTGTTACGCATTACTCTGTACATGAATGAAAATATAACATTTTACGAGAATATTTTGCAGACCAGAGCGACACACGTCCGTCTAGCAACACGACTCCCCCCGCACTAGATTTTCGGGCGAGCGCGGGGAAGCAAGCAATGTGATGTGTTCTTTGAATAAGGTCAACCGGGGCGAATGCGACTATATAAAATAAACTTTAACTTTGCCTCCCTCCAGCATGATCTACTTAGATAATAGGGTTATACTAATACATAAACTAAATAAAGCATATTCTAGTGAACAGTTTGGACTTATAACACACTTTCAATAGGCTCGGGGCTTTCAGTGATTCACGTTTTTGTTGCATGAGATCAGTAAAAGTTACATTGGCCCCACCCTGGGGTTAATGTGACTATGAGCTATAACTTCATTACAATCAGTAATATCAACATTGCAAAAACGATAAACTGTAGACTTTAGCACCGGCTTTCCGAAAAAGATATTAATCTGCTTAAAATACGATTCAATTTCCAACAAATTCAGTTAAAAAATTTTGTGGGGTGAATGCAACTATTTTCTCTAGTACTAGTGTTGTACATATATGTATAAGAGCTACTTTATAGATAAATCCTTATAAATCGATTTTTTGATGAGAATGATAAAATATGGATGAATTTGATCAGTGAGGTTGTGTAATGAATGATCGTGTCGTATTGTAACGTAATCATCACGGATTTTTCAATAAAAGACGAATTCATTTTTAAAATTATTATAAGAATTAAAAAGGTTTTATTGCATATGCAAACTTAGCAAAATAACATAATAAACTTAATAGTAGTAGTAGTCTTACTTTGTCATTTAAAGCTAACTAAATTCAAAACTAGCCATAAAAATAGTTACTAAGTATATTTTCAGTATTTTATATTCCATTTTTTTCCATGGTATGTAAATATGAAGATATTTCTTGCTCAAAATTTTTTGAAAAAACAGTATCTTTGCCAGAATTTGCTTGTTTTTGCCCACGTGTAGCGTATAAATGTGACAGAATAGTCGACCGTGGAATGTTGAATTTTTCTGAAGCAGTATAACTGTTTAATTTCTTTTCTTTGACTAGTTGAACAGCTTCAACAAGTGTCTCAGCAGCATATGTTCTTTGCTTTTTCTTATGTAGTTTCGAACCATCAATACATATAATAAAATCGTAACAGGTCGCTGTCTGTACATGGAAGATAAATAAGAAAAATATTAAAGGGGGGCTTTATGAACGCAATAGAACCCAAAACAATGATTTTTAGAATTTTTGTCTGTTTGTCTGTATGTCTGTATGTCTGTATATCTGTTTGTCTGTACGGTTGTGCACGCTAATCTCAGTAACCGCTCAACCGATTGCAATGCGGTTTTTTTTTATTGTGTTGAGGTTTGCTCCAGTTAACATTTAGCGTTTGTTTTATGTAAATCGGTTTAGAAATAAAAGAGTTATAACACTTTTAAGAATCAGATATTTTTAAAATTTTAATTGTAGGGGTTTCTTTGAATGTGAGTGAACCTAAACTGGCGTGTTGGCTTAATCATAAAAGAGCTTAATGATTAAGACGTGGACTGAATTGTTTTAAAATAGACTTAATCATTAAGTTCTTTTATGATTAAGCAAACAGGGCAGTTTCAGACGCTGCTTGATGACTCTGATGAAGAAATACCTTTCCTTTCATACACCTTATGTGACGTAAACGAAGTTGCGGGCTCAGCTAGTCTGTAATAAAATGAGTTTTTGTATTCAAAGCACAAGAATAATATAATACTTAATTGAATACATACCTATTTGTAAAAATATCGACACAGTGTGGCACATCACTAGCACAGTTTTCATTCTAATAGACATTTGCATTTTTCATACAAATACTACGGGGCTATTGTAACTGTCAAAATAGTCGCAATAGCCCCTCTGCACAAAAGACAAGGGGTTAATGTAACCATATTGGTAAAATCTGAATTAGAAGACCTACAGTTTAAATAAATATACCAAAAGTACTTACGTTTTATCATTTTTGTAAATTAATAATGTTATTTTTTGGAAAACGCAGCAATATATATTATAAAGCACTTATTTGCATACACTGTTTTGCGAAACGACGCTTCAAAATGGCGACTGGCAAAAATACTCTGTCGGTAAAACAGTAAGCAGGCTAAGGAGCTCCATCTATATTTTTTGAAAGAAACAATGATTGTTCTACATTTTAATAGATGGCACTTTTAACTATACAGCAGTTACGTTAAAGAAAATCAAATTAGTTGCTTTAGCCCCTTAGTTACATTCGCCCCAGTTGACCTTACATTATTAGTTATAATTAGTTAAAACTTATACTAATTCAAAATTGAAGAAAACCATTTTAGAGGTCTATGTTTTCTTTAGTCTCTGATATAAATTTTATTATCATTCTTTAATAAATAGATGTCATACAACGGCTTCTTCTAAAAAATTATGGGCTATTTCAGTGATGTTTTACTAGTTATTTATAATAAATACCAATTTCTGATGAAACCATCCTCTGGAACACATCTTGTAGATTTCAAATCTACTTTTGGCTGTCATTTTTCGTATACTAATACCGAGAAGAACGTCTTTATTTGCACCTCTTTTTCGCAAACTTTGTCAACCACTCCCCTTAAATCCATACAAAGGTCGCCTGTAAGAGATTGCTGTTAGCGATAAGGCCGCCCATTGTACATTAGTTGATAAGCAACATCTGTAATTTGTTAATTAATGGTGTACAATAAAGTATTTATTATTATTATTACTATATACCTACAGCATCTACAGAAAATTGACTCAAACCGTAGTAACAATTTATTAATCTGTGCTCAAACAACATTAAGTGCCTATAATTGAATTTAGGGATTTTCGACATAAATTACACCCAAGAACCCCCTTTAGAGATGGTTTGGAATAACGGCAAAGATGCTTCGTAGTGGGTACCTATATCACGGATGAAACTCAAAATGAGAAGTAAAACGATTATTAAATGTTGAAAAAGAGTATTGTTGAGTCGACTTTTGACCCAAGGGCTGGCAGTTAACTTTCTCAGCAAATAGGCATTGCTATTCTGTCTAGATTAGTAAAAGGATTAAAATAGTATTTTTAAGAATGTTGTGTAGAAAGTATGCAAACACGTTTTGGTTGTAGTATTAATTCATAATAATAAATAACTTAGTTGTGCACTAAACACAAGTTTTCCTTGTGTTCGATAGATAGCGCTGTACGTGTAATCTGTGTCGCACTGTTTGTACTACCTAGCTCATAAACAGTTCGTATGTGGTTAATGTGTGAAGATCGATCGCTGGTTAAAACATGTAGGTATAGAGTATCAACAAATGAAAGAGTTGTAACCACTTTATTGCTCAGTATGTTACTCACCAACTAGCGCGAGGAAGCTATGCAGAGAACTCTTTCCCAGGGCGCCTTACTTCAGAGTTTCTAGTGTATGTGCAAGGGTAGGCTAGGGCTCTGACGAAAACAGCCAAGTAGGGTGTACACACATATATTTATAAAGTACACAGTACACTACAGAGACAGAGAGAAGTTATTCACTAATAGACACACATATCACAGAAATACATAAGAGTAGTACCGATGACTACTCTAATATTACGGAGGCGGTCTACAGATACTTGTTACAAATTGCTTAGGCTGTTACATAGCAAGGTGATATAGGTAACGGGGTACTGGCCTGCAGTGTAAGCTGAGAGCGACTCCGGACGTTGTTGTGTAGCTTGTGCAGTGCACTCTACCACGCCTTCGTACCACGTGCAGTCCACGTACTTGTGGGTGTGGCACCGAACATCCACGACTGGTCACTCTAGCCCAACTAAAAAACCCAGTTTCCTGGGTATAAGTTAGAACAGAAACTTATTCTTTCTGAGGAAGGTAGAACCTAGGCTATATTCCTCAGCAAATCCTCAGGTTTGTACAGTGCCTGAGTGAAATTCTTCACTGCATTAAGATAACCTCAAAGTTCTCAAAGAGCTTAAAGTTATGTCTAAGACTTTACAGGTGCTGAGAAGATGGTAAAGAAACTTGGAACTTCAATGCAGGGCTTTATATACCCTCTCTAACGTGGAATAGTCTAGAATCCTATCTGAAAACCTGTTTGCAAGCGTAATCTCATTGTATTAGGTTCAACAAATCACCTTAGACTCTGCGTCACTTCCCTAACAAAGACAACTAGAGTTGCCAGGGACAAAAAACTATGAATTCATTAGGGCGCCCTCACACGCTCAATGATCACTGTCAAACTCACAACCAGTTATTGCTGCACCTACAGAAAACAAATGCTACAGAGTTTAATTTCTCGTCTACGGACCTAGAAGGTCGTTCAATTCATAGGGCCGGGGAATGCTGCCAGTATTTTGGGCACAATGCTACAGGGCCATCTATACATATTATCTATACATATAATAAAATGATAGAAAAGTCAAAACTGTACATGGAAAATATCTAAAAAAAAATACTCGCTGGGTGTTCTACATAAGATACCGAAGCCGAAAATATAGTTAGAAAAATTTTTGTCTGTTTGTCTGTTTGCTTTGCTTTGTCCGGAAGGATCTCAAAAAGTACTCTATGGATTTGATTCAAATTTTGCACAAATATTAACCAGAGGTACGGTCTTCAAATAGGCTATATATTATCACGCTACATATCCTAGGGGCTAAGTAGAGAGCAATCCAAAATGTAAGCTGTTGGATTTATTTAACTAAAACATTGCAGGAATATTAGTAAGAGATAGGTCTTACACACAGGCTACATGGCATTACCCTAAATATTTTAGGGGCTCGGCAGAGAACAATATAAATCTGTGTGTATCTTATAGCATAATTTTCACGCGTACAAAGTCGCGGGCAACAGCTAGTAATCTATATACATATAATAAAATGATAGAAAAGTCAAAACTGTACATTGGAAATATAAAAAAAAAATACTCGCTGAGTGTTCAACATAAGATACCGAAGCCGAAAATGTAGTTAGAATTTTTTTTGTCTGTTTGTCTGTTTGTCGGTTTGTCTGTTTGTCTGTTTGCTTTGCTTTGTCCGGAAGGATCTCAAAAAGTACTTAATAGATTTGATTCAAATTTTGCACAAATATTAACTAGGGGTAGGGTCTTCAAATAGGCTATATATTATCACGCTACATATCCTAGGGGCTAAACAGAGAGCAATCAAATTGGCATTATAACATAATTTTCACGCGTACGAAGTCGCGGGCAACAGCTAGTATTTAGATAAAGTTGAAATAGTTTAAAGGTAAATAGATAAATATATACTTAATAGATTTTACGTTTAGGTTCCCTCCAGTATATTTTAAGAATAAATACTTGATAAGATAGTTTTAAATAAGTAGGTAGGTACATAATTTTATGATCATTAATTTCAGTCGATTATCTTATAAAAATGCAAGGACGTTGCGATGAATACATTTCGAAAAAGGACCAAAAGTCAAGACTAGCCTTTAAGGATATAAAGTTTGAAACGGAGTTCAGCGGTATTTATAGAATTCAAAAGTTAGAGGTAACTGAAGGAGACCCAAGACATGGTAAGTTATTCAATAATAGCGGCATTAGTCTTTCTGTGAGCAGGTCATGCTCGGATGCTCGTGAAAAATACGGCGGGGAGGAGCGGGAGAGAACCCTTCGGTTCCTTAGATACAGCCTCATGATGGACAGACAGACAGACAGAAAGACAGACAGAAAGACAGATAAACGGACAGCGAAGTCTCTGAAAAGGGTCCCGTTTTAACCCTTTGGGTACGGAACCCTTAAAGATGTAGTCCCACTATTTCGAGTCCCGTTACGTCGAGCCTCCGCTACGTCAAGTCGTACCGTCGGTGGTCGGTGCAATAAAGCGTAGTCGCCTCTACGTCGAGTCGCCGCTACGTCGAATGGTTCCGAGGGTCGGTCGGTGCAATAAAACGTAGTGGCCTCTACGTCGAGTCGCCGCTACGTCGAATAACCCTGAGTGTAAGCACCACTAAGTGGATGTGCCGACACGTCTAGTAGTCTCCACGTCTACTTTGCAAAGTTTGTTTTGCGTGTATTCCATTTATTCCCGCTACGGTGGCCAGTTTAGGTGTGTTGAACACAACACATAAATCTGTTGTACTTAGCACCAGAATACATTTTAATTGTAGTATGTGACTGTCATATTGAGGCTCCGGGCATAAATGACTTATTACCAGAACTGCCGAAGAAAGGAGGGTAATGTTTTTCGAGAGAATGTATGTATGTATGTCCAATTCTTTGTCACGTCCTACAACCTGAACGGCTTGACGGATTTTGACGTGCGAGGTGTCATTTAATTTTCGTAATTGTGTGAGTGACACCAGGTATACTAATTTTTTTTTAAAAAAATCAATATTGCAGACTTTTGGCGCTAAAATGAAAACCTTGAAAATTTTTCTTGCACGCTCTGCAGCCTGATCGGCTTTACGGATTTTGACATCCAAGGTGTCATTTGACTCGTCGTGATAGTGTGAATGACACCAGGTATAATATAATTCCTAAAGAATCAAACGGCGAATTTTTGGCGCTATAATTATTTGACTGCGATGGACGAAAAACTACTGAACCTATTTCGATGCGGTTTTATTTGTTTATAAGGTCTTAGTCAGACTTAAAATCTTACATTTGTTTGATTGCAATCGATCGAGTAGAACCAGAAATATGACCAAAATATAATAATTAAGGTTAAATTTCGGTGAAGTCCTTTCACTACACAAAAATTTATAACACTACTTCTAAGATAACTAAAAAGTTTTAAATAAACTTAATTATTTAGAATACAAATAATCCCGACTGCAAAGTAAAAATACAACTGAAAAGCAAAAAACAAGCTAAACTTAATTATTTAGAATACAAAAATCCCGACTGCAAAGTAAAAATACAACTGAAAAGCAAAAAACAAGCTCTACATTACTTTTGAAATTTTCTTTAGCTACTTACTGTTTTACTTTGTCGGCAATATTTGCAGGAAGGAACAAGCTATGGAAACATTTAGCTATTTTGTAAACCACCACTTGCTTGAGATAGCTTGTTCCTGCCTGCAAATATTGCCGACAAAGTAAAATAGTAAGTAGCTAAAGAAAATTTCAAAAGTAATGTTGAGCTTGTTTTTTGCTTTTCAGTTGTATTTTTACTTTGCAGTCGGGTTTTTTGTATTCCAAATAATTAAGTTTATTTTATTATGCACAAGCCAATATTACTTTCATTTCGGCTGTTAGAAAATGTTCCAAAATATTTATTCATATGATTTACTTAATTAAGTATTTAGTTATGAATTTTATTTTACAGTTGAAATTGGACTGAAGTTCATAAACAATTTGGGAAAGTCGATAGATACACTCCTGAAATACCCATCGGTGGAGGAGTTTTTATATACGTACATGAAGATATTCAACTCATACTTTGCTGATGTTCCTTTGGATGAAGTTTTTGTAGAAAGTGACAACTAAAACAATTCTACATCGTGCTGTTTTACAGCATAACATGTTTTATTATATTTTCCCTGTCCTTATCCTTATATCGATATCCATACTTAATACAGCTGAAGGTGAACTTTCGAAGCGAGCGTCTATAGCGTCAGTGACGCCGCGACATACGAGTATACAAATGTATGAAATTCTAGTCTGACAACGACGTCACAGCGGCACTGTGACGTCACTGACCGCGTTGTTAGACTAGAATTTCATACATTTGTATATGTCGCGGCGTCACTGACGCTATAGACGCTGGCTTTGAAAGCCTACCTTTATCTATACTTTTATACTAATGTTATAAAGAAGAAAGAAAGATTTGATTGTTTGGTTGTTTGCATTGAATAGGCTCCGAAAATACTGAAACGATTTGAAAAACTCTTCCACTGTTAGCTACACCTTTCCCGGTGAACATAGGCTATATATTATTTCAGTATTCCCACGAGAACGGGACCTACGCGGGTGAAACCACGTGACGTCCCTTAGTCCATATTATATCCATATCCATACTTAGTCTTACTAATCTTACTTCTTACTAATATTATAAATGCGAAAGTTTGTGAGTGTGGATGTTTGTTACTCTTTCACGCTCAAACCGCTGAACGGATCAGGCTGAAATTTGGTACAGAGATACATTATAGTCTGGAATAACACATAGGCTACTTTTTATCCCGGGAATAAGTTCCCGCGGTAACCACTTTTACGCGGGCGAAGCTGCGGGCATCAGCTAGTATTTTATAGGCGAAAGTTTGTGAGTATGGATGTGTGGATGTTTGTTACTCTTTCACGCTCTAACGGCTAAACAGATCTGGCTGAAACTAGGTACAGGGATAGATTATGGTCTGGAATAACACGTAGGCCACTTTTTTTCCCCAGAAATTAGTTCCCACGTGTTACGCCGCCCTTAAATCACTATGACAGTTGACATAAGAAGTGACGTAATTTCCGAGTGTATGATAGACAGTGTCTGTATATAAGAGAGTGCGAGCCATTTGTCGGGTCATTCTGTACTGTATACTAAGACTAGCCGAAGCTCTGCCCAATTTATTGTGTGTCTGTACGGAGAATAAAGTAATTAGCAGAGTCCTGAAGTGTTTAATTGCCCCTTCTGTTACAATCAGAAGTGGGATACTTCAAGAAGAAACCATGAAGACTGTCAGTTTTGAAGAAGAAAAATCCACTTTGAAGTACGCCGAGGGTCCTGTCGACAACAATAGTGCCTCTACCTCGCAAACCTCGATTCCACGTGGACAATCGAAGCAAAAGTTACACGGCGCACATCCAAAAACAATGTGGATATTTATGAAATGTTTTACAAGATGCCTCCAGAGAACACAACTATCGTATGAATATGAACTAGTTTTCTTCTTGAATAACCTGCTATCTACCCATGTATATACCTTCAGTAAGAGCCCACCTGTATAAAAGCCCCGATATCAAGAATCGGACTACCACATTGCAAAAATCGGACTACGCACGTCGCGGCGCCGCACATTGGTGCAGGGGCGGAAAAAAGTTTTTTTTTTTAACTTTGTTTAAAACGTCTACAATTTGGTACACATATACTAGACTAGATATAGAAACAAGTTATACAAAACTTACGACTACCATTATGAGACATTTTAATTTTATGATGTAAAAAAGGTGGGTGATCGACAATTAGCAAATTTCATGCAATAAATTGTGTTGTTTCAAGTATGAATAAAACAGAAATATAAATACTTCGCTAATATTCTTTGTTTAATCGTAGCCCTATTGTGTGTAATTAAATAAAACGTATAAATATTATATGATATAATGAGTATTTACTTGTAATTACACTTTTAATGAAGTAGGTAATTTGAAACCATTTGTTTTGAATTATGAGACTATAACTAATTTCCGTTACCGACCGTTAGACATTGATACACTTAACAACATTCATTAGACCCTATAGATCATATATACATCAATTTTAGCTGCAACTATCCGTGACCTTGGAAATACCAGGTCATTATCTAATGCCGCTCTTAACGGGGAAAAGTGCAATATATTAATTTATATAATCACTAATAATTATCAATCACCTATTGTTATGAAACTGCCGATCTATATGTTAGCTTGTACAGCTGGTATAATATGCCAAACACAGTGCACAAAGTCTTAATGCAAGGCAAACAAATAATAAGTACTGCTGTCCTATTGGAATGTTATCTGAGAAAGCTCGAAAAGCACGTAACAAATACTACCGTAATTAATTATAGGTTAGGTCATTTAAGAAAATGTTCTGGTATATTCTGTAACGAAGACTTAATACTTACCTCAGATCCCCTTATCAACAGTTTACGTGCAGTACCTTATAAAAAGAACTATCCACTTCATGAAGACGCCTAAGTTTTATTAGTGGATAGCACTCATCTATAAACCTTTTTATCTGTATTTATTATGTAATTAATGAATATTTATTTATAATTCTGCTTAAATACTGTATCATGTGTTTTGTAACGCAATTCATGTAAATATATATTTTAATATATTATATTTTATCATGTAAAACCATATTGTACCATGCTAAAAATATTTTTACCGCTCCGATTTACTATAATATATTTATGTTTATTATTAAACTGATACATTAGTTTTATCATTTTATTAAAGTTTTATAGTTATATGCAACGTATTTTCAGTTACAAATAATATTTTCTGCATTCCCGTACTACTAGATTTTCATCGTGGAACACTTAAACTACAGCGCGCGGTAGCAGCGTGCTGCGGCGCTTGATGGAGACAGATGCTGCTCTAGATGGTCAGCTATGAACAACAAGGCTGAGACGCGCTAAAAGCTGCACAGATAATTTGAGGTGGGTGCCACTAATTGCCTTTTTCCTATCTGATGTAGCCAGTCTTTGCCACTAATTCTAATTCGTGTAGCGAAATAGCCATTGCCAGTTACAACAACTACTGTAGACTACCAATTTACCATTTGCCTATCGCCTATTCGAAATAGCCGCTCTTTGTTACTAAATCTGATTCATCTACGAACTGAGCTATTGCCATTACTTGCCAGTAAGAACTACTTTTAGGCTGAATATTGCCCTTGCCAGTTAGGCTAATAATTGGATTGCCTGTTAGGCTGCTAATTGCCCTTTGCTTTGACTAAATAGTCGTACTCCATACCTCTGAATTTCTCCAGTTTAACTAAATAAGTTCTAGTCATTGCCAGTAAAACAGCCGCCTAGCGTTAGGTTTTGCGTTAGCATTATGAAGAAAAGGAAAGTCTATTAAAATTAATCGTTATTCGTGTTAGAATGCTGGTAAAATAAATGGAATAACTATTATGCACTGGATGTCGTTGCAGTTCACGATCGATACCTGTTCGTATAATTACTAAAGCCCTTAACCAGTCAAATCTAGATTCAGTAACATTCAGAACATTTTTGTAGATACAAGCACTTTTTAGGTAACATCGAAACGCACAGTTAATACGAAGATTTACTATATGGAAGAGGCGCAACAATATTGTTTCGATAAAACAAAGCCTAACGGTTATAAAATATGCGTATTTAGATAAGTATCTACGATCCTAAAACTGTAGATGAATAATCGAATCATACAGATATTTGCAGGCTATTATTACATATTTACTTATTTGGTAGGCATACTGAAACAAATCCAACAGTCGGTAAGTGGTTTAGCCCCGTTGAATGTAGGTACATTCATGCTCATATCTATCATCATTTATCATGCTTGGTTTCGATAAGTCGTAATTGGCGGTAGTACTTTTATTCATTCGTTTCGAATTTAAATAAACGTGTGTATTGTTAGTAATCGGATATACGTTGAAATAGTGTCTCGATTTTATAGAATAGTATGTAGCTCGGTATTGTAGTGTTTTAACCGTGCTAAACGTGTGATAAAGGTATCGGAAGTGCTTAACATCTAAGTGTAATGGTGTAGGTAGGTACTTGAACTAATAGAGATATTATGCATTAATATATACGGGTCCGCACTTATTAGCGAAAATTGATTCATCATAGTAGAAATTTTATGTAATAAGTATCTATTCGTATATAAAGTGTATTTGGCAAAAGCACTACGGATCTTGAATAAGCATTTGTCTCAGTGCGATATTCTTGATGTTATTAGGCCTCATACTTCATGATCTTTTACATTAAAGCAGATGGCATAAATTAAGTACCTATACAAAAATATCGCCTGAATCTTTCCAAATAATAGGTTTTGAACCAAGAATGATGCAATTGTAGATTCGCTTAAGTGATCTTAGCCGATTATCATACTGAGATGGATTGAGTGATGAGCAGCTTCAGACAATCCACAACAACTTGTTTACTACAATGCAAATTCATCAACGATACGCCTAGTCCACGCGAAACGTGAATAAGTTAACCTGTAAACGCCTACTTTTCATAGTGAACTTTTGCCCATAAGATTGGTTTAATTGAACGCTTCTATGCCCTACCACTCTGCCTGTGACGTACTGTAAACCCTGTAGGACACATGTTACAATTCGTCCATGTTTACTGTGTTAATTGCAAGTAGGTACCTACGCCGCATTCTTCGATCAAAGTATATTGTTGATTGAAGGCCGTACCTATTCCTTTAACATTATCTTATAACTATTCCGCTCCCTTGAGTTGTAGCAACATGATACCTGCATAGCTATGTTATTCCAGAATTATTTGTCATTCTAATGGCAAAGAAGTGTTAAAAGTCGTTTTATTAGCTTAGGATTTATAATACAAACCGTTCCTCTAAGATACTAGTAGATATTTCTTTTTGAGAATGTGCCTAATTACAGTAGGTAGATGCTAATCGTTTAAAGGTTAGACACCGTTATAGCCACCAAAAAAAAAAGAGTTAAAACGGGTTTCGGTAATTAAACGACGTATTTACGTGTGAGGACAATGTTCATAAGGAGATATAGCCCTGCGTGCGCGATATTTCTATTCTTTACCAAAATAGGTCAGACTGCCGAAAAAGCAAGCCCTTAACATAAATGTGCCAGCTGTAAGAAGTTCATAAATCCATCCAACTACCTAACACTAAATGTTATACTGTTACATTCAGCATATCAATTGGCATACAGCAGCCAGCAACAGCATCTTTGTATTTCCGCTTCAGAATGTCGGTAGAATCGTGTTTACTACATTTAATACTTTTGTGGTATGATTTTGGAGGTACCCGCTTGTTTATATTTGGTTATTTTGCAGAAAATATTTAAGATTGTGATTGTGTATGTAGTTGACAAGATAGAATGTATAGCGAGACTAAGTTCAGGGAGTCCCTTGGGATACTAATGACATTTCGTTGTTTTATTGTACGGCATTGAGACTTCAACGCCAGTAAATAGTCATTTGCATAGGATGTAAAAGCGATAACAAAATCATATAAATTGATATGAGTTTTAAGAGCTATGTGTAAGCCTAGTTTTATTTAACCTAGAAGTACGCTTTGTGACAATTGAGGATATTATAGAATCAAACAAGTTAGTAAGCGAATGATATGAAGTTTTGATAATATTGCAAGTTATTTACGTTGCGTTATTTATATAGTTGTGCCAAGCACTCGCTCCTAGTATCGGCTAAACCACAGAGTACATTTGTATAAGTAATAAGTTCGCAGACGCAGGCACCTACCTATCTATAATGACCTGATACGCAATGACTATAAGGTCCCATCGAAAAGTAGGTCCCGTATTAACGGATGCTTCTATTTGTCATGTGGTTTATTTATTTCAACGTCAGATAACTCGCCCAGTAGATAGTAGATAGTGCCGTGAACATTCCACTCATGAATCTATCCTGGGACCAACTAGTATTATTGCTATGTCTATTACTTTGTGTGTTTATCGGGCCAGCCACTAACCAAGTCTACCGTTCCCGTTATGGGAACGATTGTTACAGATAAAGATAATAAAGCAGAATGCAAGCCAATCTACCGTGATGATGATGAAGCTACTTTGGGCCGGGCTGGGCAAAGCCAAACTATGCCACGCCACGCCACTACAAACCAGCCAGCAAGCTAGTCCTGCGAGCTAGTCCTGCGAGCTAGTCCTGCGAGCTGGTCCTGCGAGCTAGTCCTGGGAGCTAGTCCTGTAAGCTAGTCCTGTGAGCTAGTCCTGTAAGCTAGTCCTGCGAGCTAGTCCTGCGAGCTAGTCCTGCGAGCTTGTCCTGCGAGTTAATCCTATGAGCTAGTAGTAGGCCAGAGAGACAGCCTAGCAAGTCAGCCTAGCAAGTCAGGCCAGCGAGACAGGTCTGCGAGACAGGCCAGCGAGATAGGCCAGCGAGACAGGTCAGCGAGACAGGTCAGCGAGACAGGTCAGCGAGACAGGCCAGCGAGACAGGTCTGCGAGACAGACATGCGAGTCAGGCCAGCGAGTAAGGCCAGTTACGATTATTTAATTGATAAGGAAGCCTGGAAATGATCTGCTTGCTCTACTGGTAGGGTTTATAGTACTTTTGTAAATATGTAGTGCACAAAAAGAATAGCCCGCCGAGTTTCTTGCCAGTTCTTCTCAAGTGGGCCGCGTTCCGAACTGGTGGTACTATTATTTTGCTTTGTATTCATTGACGTGTCGCAAGTGCCTACGTATTAGGATTATGCGAAATAAATGTTTTTTTGAGTTTGAGCGAGTCAGATCAGCGAGCCAGGCCAGCCAAGACGCCCAGTTCCTATTGCAGGAGCAACTGCTTACAGGATGGCCGAGTGTTACGCCGCCCTTAAATCACTATGACAGTTGCCATAAGAAGTGACGTAATTTCCGAGTGTATGATAGACAGTGTCTGTATATAAGAGATTGCGAGCCATTTGTCGGGTCATTCTGTACTGTGTACTAAGACTAGCCGAAGCTCTGCCCAATTTATTGTGTGTCTGTACGGAGAATAAAGTAATTAGCAGAGTCCTGAAGTGTTTAATTGCCCCTTCTGTTACACACGGGAAGCGGGAATGGGAACAAATTTTTCGCGTGCGAAGCTGCGGGCATCAGCTAGTATATGATAAAGCTGAAGAATTTTTTTTCGCTAAAATGATGCCGTCGTCTGATGGAAAGTCACAGCAACATCTAGCGATTGTGGGCCACCGTCCCAGTCTGTAAGACTATAGAAAGCGGCCCTCAAGTTAGTGGCCATATAATGTGCCTCTTCACGCTCCGCTTGAAGAACCCAGGATTGTAAGAGGAGAGGGAAACACGTGCGTTGGCAGATCGTTCCAGGTTTTTATGGTTCGACAGAGAAACGATCTTTTGAATCGTTCAGTTCTAGCGAAGATTCTCTCCAATGTGTAAGAGTGGCACCTCTGTCCAGCACGCGTTGTTCGGGATCGGAAAGGACAGGGTGGGATTAGGTTAAAGAGTTCTTCAGAACACTCACCGTGATAGATACGGTAGAATGCAGCCAAAGACGCAATAGTTCTTCGCTGCGCCAACGACTCCAGACTGCAGACTATCTAGTAGTAGTAGCCTATTATTGGGAATTCTACTCCACTTTCCGTTCCTTCGGCTCACTCCGTTCGCCTCTGTCGCTCTCAGTGGAGTAAAATACCCAATAATATTTTTGCTTTCGATATCTAGTGTTTATCATAGCGTATGGTGTTATTATCTAATGTGGAGTCAGACCCAGTCAGTTGTGATACCTGTGTCAATCTTGTTACCAATTGGGCTTGACTATTAGCAGCTACGACGAGTACCAGGGATCACTCTCCATAAATATCAGACAAATGATGACGTTTTAAAAGTTTCAGATATAAAACCTAATTCTGTGATTATTTTTGACGATGTAGCGAGTGAAAATCAAAGTAATATGCGTGATTATTTTGCCATGGGAAGACATAAATTGTCAGTTGATAGTCAGACTAGGTGATTAGGCTAGGGCCGCCATCTATGCCAAAGATGTCCAGATTATCTCCAAGAGAAATCGTTGTATTCTGAAGAGAGGGCACATTAGGAAAGGGAATATTATAGGATATTTTTTTGCTGTTAACGCACACGCCTGTGTTTTACGGACATTGAACTCAACCAGGTTCTCGGATCCCCATTGGGAAATGGGATCCCGCCAAGATCAGTTTTAGATTGTTTGTTTGAACTCTAGGACCTCAGAAACTACTGGTTGGATTTCGAAAATTCCTTTACAATTTGATAGTCCGTTTATTGAGGATAGCTATAGGCTATATAACATCACGGTAAGACGAAAAGGAGCGGAGCGGCAATGAAGAATGTTCCGAAAACAGGAAAATTGTATTCCATCTGAGAGCTTCCGTGGCGTACACTGCGTAAATGGTTAAAGTTTCGTAAAATTTGTTTATTACAAAATTGTTCCTCTTAAAACGCCCGCAGCAGCATATATGCCTATCTCTTAAGGTTCGCTCACAGTAATTATTATAAAGCTGAATAGTTGGTTTGTCCTCAAACACGCCTGGTTGCATTTAAAAAATTTCTTTATATTTTCATAGTCCATTAATTGAGGATAGCTTTAGGTGTATATAACATCACTTCAAGACGAATAGGAGCGGCGCAACCACGAATAATGTTTCGAAACGGCAAAAATGTAGGTATTTCTTATGAGAGCTTTCGTTGCGTAAGCTGCGTAAATGGTTAAAGTTACGTAAAAATTATGCATTAAAAAAGGATTCCACTTAAAAAGTTAAAAAAAAAGCCTGCTACAGCATATGTCTATCTTTTAAGGTTCGCTAACAATAACCTTCTTAATAAGTTTTTCCATAATTGCGACGCGACGCGATGGGAGTAAACGTGACGGGAGTAAATACGACGGGAAACATAATATTTAAATATTATTAATACCGCCTATCTTCCTCTTATGTGACGCAAACGAAGTGTGGGTCAGCTAGTAATAGAGAGTGCATTTTATGAAATTAAGGAGGTTTGTTACTATCTAGGTTTGTTAATTGCATGCAAGTGTCTCATTTCTCTGCATGATAAATTATTGTCTGATCACTGATGTTACTACTGCGTGACATGACTGTTACAATTGTTTAAGTATATTTCACATGTCTGTGTGGCTAAATAGAAGATCTATAATCTTACTAGTGAACACCTATTGTACTCTATTTATATGTGAATGTGAATAAATAAAGTACCTACTATCATATTTTGTATTGTTTTCAATAATTCTCACATTTGAATGCTAATTAGAGTTTTTGTATACTACCCGTTCGCTCTATCTTTGCCGCTGGCGTAGAGGCGTATATCCGATTTTTTAATTATTATTATTATTCCCTTTATTTACATCTTAAACTTATTAATTTAAATTTTTAAATACATTCTAAAAATAAAAAAATATATTTAAAAATATAAAAAAATAGCGTCCCACCGGCATCGGGTACAGGGACCAAGCTACCGGTGGTTAGGGCTGCAGAGACAGGAACCTCCTCACGATACGTGCCGTGTCTAGAAGTACCGCCTTTTGCATCTGGCCCTTGACCCAACTACCTAACGCGAGCCTCTTTAGATGTTGATCGAGGCTCTTGGCAATTAGACCGTGTGCTGATACGACTATCGGAACAATAATCGCTGAATCTACATCCCACATGTCGACAACCTCGTGAGCCAAGTCCAAATATTTTAATTGTTTGTCTTTTTCGGCTTTCACGAGGTTTTCGTCATGTGGAACCGTGATATCAACGATTATTGCGAGGCGCTCTGATCGATCTATTACCACTATATCAGGCTTATTGGCTACAATAGTCCTGTCAGTGATAATAGATCGATCCCAATACAACGTGGCACGACCATTTTCAAGAACTGGGTCGGGCACATACCTGTAATACGGTACCTCCAAATCCACAAGTTTATATTTTAGTGCAAGTTGCTGATGGACAATCCTGGCCACTTGGTTGTGTCTATGCAAATAGTCGCCGTTGGCAAGACGAGAACAACCAGAAATAATATGTCTGAGAGATTCACCGGGTAGGTGGCATGCCCGACATATGTCAACCGTACCATCTCTCAAAATATATTTCCGATAGTTATTCGTCATAACAACTTCGTCTGTAATTGCACAGACAAAACCTTCTGTTTCGCCGAACAAATCACCGAAACGTAGCCAGGAGACAGATGCTGTTAAATCTACATCGGGCCCGTGTAAGGCCCGATAAAATCGTCCATGCAGCTCTTTGCTCTGCCATATCTCCTTGCGATCTGTAGTTGATAGTATTACTGGTTTGTGCCAGTTCTCTTTGGCAAGAGCAAGAGGGGTCAGTCCGTTATCCATTGCTACCACATCCCGATGCATACCCACGTCAGCATGAAGGAAATATTCCCTAAGGTTGTATACCTCACGATTGTGTAAGGTCTTGGTATTTAAAAAGCCGCGACCTCCACACTTTCGTGGGATATACAACCTCATTACAGACGAACGCGGGTGATGCATTCGGTTTATGGTCAATAGTGAACGGACTTTCCTATCCAGGGCGTCTAATTCAGTCTGAGTCCATCTAAGTATGCCGAAGGAATAGATTAAGATTGGCATGGCCCAACCGTTGATAGCCCGCACCTTGTTACCGCCCGATAAAAGACTTTTCAGTACTTTTTCAGGCGGCCAAAGAAACGGTCCACCAACGTTTGTTTCATGCCAATCTCTGTAATACCTAATGCCTGCGACATACCCAGATACTTATAGGTTTCAGTCGCGGAGATGGATTTAAGTTTTGTGAAATCTGAAAGATGTACTCTTTCAGATTCCACAATTCGTCCCTTCTTTACATGCATGACAGCGCATTTATCTACACCAAATTCCATTTTGATAGAATTACTCAAAGCTTCTGTGACTTTTAGTAACTCTATCAAGTGGGAATCGGTGGAGGCAAATAATTTCAAGTCATCCATGTAAAGAAGGTGGGAAACAACTTGACCTCCTCTCCTGAACTGATAGCCTAGCCCTGAACCCTCCAGTAAGGTACTGAGAGGATTCAGCGCCAGGCAAAACCATAAGGGACTCAGACTGTCACCCTGAAATATACCCCTCTTGATCCTGACAGGCTCGCCATTCCCAAGAACCTGACGACATCCTGGATATACAAGAGCCGTTGTCCATTGCCCCATACATGCCTTTAAAAAGGTGCTAAGAGTTGCATCAACTTTATACAACTCCAGCACCCTCAACAGCCATGTATGTGGCACTGAATCGTAGGCTTTCTTGTAATCAATCCAGCATGTCGCCAGGTTTTTCCGGTTACGACGAACCTGCTGGTTAATGGCCATGTCAAGAATAAGGAGTTCTTTAGTACCACGTGACCCGCTTCTACATCCATTTTGAGAGTTAGACATTAAGGAATTATTTTCAATATGAGTACCTAATTTTACTCTCAAAATAGATGTAAGAAGCTTATAGACCGTTGGTAAACAAGTAATCGGTCTATAATTTTTAGGGTCCGTAGTACTACCGGATTTGTGGAGAAGGTGGGTAATTCCAGAAGTCATAAAAGATGGAAGCGACCCCGACTCAAGTGATGATTGAAACCAGGATGCCAAACAAGCATGTGAGCTATGGAACCATTTTAGCCAAAAGTTGTGCAGTCCGTCCGGCCCAGTTGACTTCCAATTGGGCAACGAAAGAACCGCACTGGCAATGTCGCTAGGTGTTATTAGGACTGGTTCCATATTCTGTATAGACTCACATGAAAGTTCGACATCCCGCATCCACTCACTCTCTGTATGACTAACAGGTACCGACCAAATACCTCGCCAGAATGTACTCGTGGTGTCAGCATCCGGTAGGCACATATTAGTCATACTCGAATCGGGTTGCTCCCATCTTCTATATACCCACCTCTCATCTTTTTGGAAGGAGCGATTCTGAGTATAACGATCCACTCTCTTCTTGTATCGCCGTATACGGTTTGCCCACGCATAAATTTTCTGCTTCAGGTAGTCAATACGTTCAGTGACCGGTACTAAATATTCGCGAGGACTAATATCAGTCCCCGCGAATGCACGAGTCACAAAACGCATGACCCTAGGACGAGTATTACCCTCCCTGAAGCAGCATAGCTTACTAATGAGTACCCTAGTCTCAGCAATGCGCCGCTCAATTCTGCATTGCCAGACTGGAACAGAGTTAGGTCTAGTAGCTGGCTCAAATTTTGTAAATTTAACACCAGCCACTCGACACACTGCTACAGCCGCACAATACAGAATTGAGTGCGCATCACTTATTTCTACACAAGTAGCAAAATAACTTTGTAGAATAGAGTCCAGGGCACCCACCAGCGCTAAATTCTTTTTATGCGTAGGCAAACGTGGTATACGTGGACGACACATGGGATCACAAAACCTATATTCCTGAATCGCTCGTTCCAAAACACTCCTTAATTCGTCATTGTATTGTGTACTTACTGTTGTAACAATATCATCCACTACGTCGTCAATGGGCACGATAGGTGGTAGTTCGTCAGTAATCACTTCACTTGTTACACTAGGTAGAGACGAAGTAGGGATGATAATGTTACACTGTACTTCTGAGCGAAGCCTCTCAAGCACGGCTTCATCCAACAAATGGCTACGTTGAATGACCCGCACTTGATCCGAAAGCCGTTGCGCCGAAACGTTGATAGTCGGTTCAAGAGCCTGAAACAAAGGCAGCAACCGAACACGGTATGCAGTGAGGTTAGTTCCCCCCTCTGTAGCCGCAAAATATGCCCGCATGACGTTTTCGTTCATGGATGAAGTCCATCGCATGCGGTGCACATTACCACCGGTAGCGGGGGCCCTATTCGAGGCCGGTGAGCCTCGGGGTCCCAAGCAGATCGGTGGCCGGCCTCTCCCCGGCCGACGTACAGGTGTTGGCGACGTCGGTGGGGAGAAATACATACAATACAATACTCGTCGCTCGATGAGCTCGACGCCTCAGCAACAATCGATTCCGGTAGTATGGTTTCCATGGGTTGCGAGGCGGAGCTGTGCGACGAGTCCGGTGATGTTGGTCGTGCATTTAGTATCCTGGCTTTGGCTCTTGTTAGCATAATTATATATTTCTTGTTACATATTTTCCGCTGTCATGACACATGTCATGTCATTCTTCTTTAAAATTTTTATTTCTGGTTTATTGGTACTATTTCCGATTATTCCCAGTTGTTCCGTTGATTCGTCTATAATTTTCCATTTTTCTGCTTCCTAAACGTTTTCTAATATGTTAGCTTCGAATTATTTACAAATATAGGTAATAAAAATATTTATTTGTAACGCCGATAAAAATATATATTACAGCTCAAAGGTGGGGTTGCCAGTTCGCTCAAAGGTGGGGTTGCCAGTTATTATTATTATTATTATTTATTCGATACACTAGCAGCTCTACGAGCTGATACGTGTATATCACTGCACTTGTGTTCTTAATTATTTAAATGTTTGTCAAGTCTATTTTAATTAGACGAAGTAAATTGACAGTAGCTAATTTCACTTCGTCGTAGAAAGTATGCAACATTGTATGAAGAAGTGACATTAGTTGCAATCGATTTACTTCGTCTAATTAAAAATTCGACTTTAGTATGGAGCCGAGCGGCAAAGTTAGAGCGAACGAGTAGTACAAACATTATTTAGCTAGGTTATTTTTGGAACGAAGTTCCTTATCGCGCGTTGTGAAAGGGGGCTAGACGGAAAAAATTCTCACGAAAAGTTGTAACGACACTTTTTTAACCGACTTCAAAAAAGGAGGAGGTTACTCAATTCGGCCGTTTATGTTTTTGCTATAGTATGGAGGGTAGAGGTACCTCTATCCTCCTTTAATATGGGGGTAATAGGGGGGGATTTAATATGGGGGGAGGGGGGAAGGGGGGGAGGGGGGAAAGGGGGGTGGGGAGGGGGAAGGGGGGAGTGGGGGAAGGGGGGGGTGGGGAGGGGTGGAGGGGGAGCGGGGACAGGGGGAGGGGAAAGGGGGGGGAGCGGCGAGGGGGGTGTAATAAAATGGGGGTTAATAATAAAAAAAATATTATTATTAATTAAAAAACATAAAATTTTATTACATTTTCTTCACTAATTATTGTTTTTGTATTTGTTTTTGGTAAATTTGAATATAATTTGAAATATAATTTTATTACAATTCCTGTACTAATTAATTGAAAGGAACTTCGTTCCATTCGGGTGTCCCTTGACACCTCTCAAGTTTTTTTCAGGTGATAACTATTCTTTCTTAAAGATTATTTATTTTGCATCTTAGATATCTAATAATTTAAGTACCTATATCAAATTATCATAAAAAAGACTGCGAGAAAACTCTCAAAACAATGCTTCATAATAAATATGTACCTTTTAAGGGTTCCGTACCCAAAGGGTAAAAATGGAACCCTATTCATGAGACTTCGCTGTCCATCTGTCTTTCTGTCACAAGAGAGCTGAAATTTTCACAGATGAGGTATTTGAGTTGCCACTTTAATAACAAACGAGGGTGTTTGTACGCGAGGTCGACTCGCTCTTTGCCGGTGATATTCTCTTTATAAAATTAAAAATAAACCAAACCACCACAAAACACACAATTATTTTTTTAAAAGAATAGGTACTTGCCCTGTGTTCTGCAAAGAATAACAAAGCAAAAAAAAACAGACAAGTGCGACCGTAGGTTAAGTACAAAATTTTCAGGTACCTTCAAGTATTTCAGGAATAGTGTTTCATAGGTTCAATTTTATAATTTTAATACAGTATTTTAATGATTTAGGTAAATATCTCTTACAGATTTTCCCTATACTTACTTATAAAAAGTATTTTTTGACGAATTTCATCGACGTAGGTTAACAAGAAGTACCTACCCTAAACATTTTGATTTCAATGAGAGTGTATGTTTAATTATTTACCAATCAACTCACCCATGTGGTGACGGGAAAGAGTACAACATATCACTACCCCAATTCATCCCAAGGGTGTCGTAAGAGGCCACTAAGGGAACACTTGAGCAAAACTATCCATGGCGTAAAGAAGAAAAACTCTCGCACAAAAATGAAACCCGGATGTTAGTAAAATGACAATTTTTACGCCAAGTTAAAGATAGGTCGCTTGAAAAATTTAAACTGTGGGTCAATACAATCTGTCTCAAATCTTCACCACCTATTACGTGGTACATAAAACTAAAGGTAAATTATTGTGGGCGGACGGATGAATGGACGGATGAACAACGAAGTGATCCTATAAGGGTTCCGTTATATCCTTTTGTGGTACAGAACCCTTAAAAGTAGATTATACTTAATGAACGAAGAAAAATAGGATAATTTAAATCTGCTTGTCTGTTTGTTTGTACGGAAAAATTCAACTATTACTCTATATAATTAAACTTTTACGAATATTAATAAGAGGAAGAGGTCTGGTCTTAGACTACATTATCACGCCTAGGGGCTAGGTAAATTCCACTCACATCACAATTCAAGCGAACAAAGCCGCGACGAACAACTAGTTCTATCATAAGTAAAAATTAACTATGATTTTAGTTACGATATCAGCAGCATAAGTATATAAATACGTAGAACTAGCCATTCTAGCATTATATTTTGTTCTCATAAACCTACAGACTACATAGATACTCAGAAGAAAAATGAATTTGTCTCAGTCAATATTTGTTTTCCTGGTATTACTTTTGGCTCATTCAATTCAGTGTAAGTCATAAACCTATTTAATTATTTTAGTATTTAAGACGTGAAGGTTTTTTTTCCACTCTGATCCTTTGTTGGATTTCTTTCCACTTTTTAACCCCCGACGGAAACCCGGAAGGGGTGTTATAAGTTTGACGTGTGTGTGGGTGGTGTGTGTGTGTGTAAGTCTGTCTGTGGCATCGTAGCTCCCAAACGGATGAACCGATTTTGATTCTGTTTCTTTTGTTTGAAAGATGGGTTAGGGGAGAGTGTTCTTAGCTATGTTTTATAAAAATCGGTTAAGTCATTTCAAAGCTATGAGTGGTGAAAGTGGTGATGAAAAATTTAATGTATTTAAATATACCCGTGTTGGGTATCAAATGAAAGGTCATATCTTATACATCACGATACCGCAGTTTTATGAAAATCGGTTAAGCCATTCGAAAGATATGAGAAGTGGAATGTATTGCTAATTCTGTAACCACACTCCACGCAATTCGCATTAGCTCTGAATAATTGTTGATAGACTATTCGTCATTGTTGACATTAAAAACCCCTATAAAAAGCAAAAAATAAAAAATTAAATTAAAAATTTAAAAAACCCCCGACTCACAAAAAAGAACAATAAAAAACCTGTAAAAAGTAAAAAAATAACTATTATATTATGACCTATCTACCCTAAGTAGGTATTGAACCTGTATTATTATTATAGGTAGCTATATTATTTACCTATTCATATTTTTAACTAACAGTTTGTCTCGTCGGGGACCGCTCACCTAATCATAACCTAACCGTACGTCTGTCTCTGTTTAGGTATAGAGCGGTCCCCCCGACGAGACCAACTGTTAGTTAAAAATATGAATACGTAAATAATATAGCTACCTGTAATAATAATACAGGTTCAATACCTACTTAGGGTAGATAGGTCATAATATAATAGTTATTTTTTTACTTTTTACAGGTTTTTTATTGTTCTTTTTTGTGAGTCGGGGGTTTTTTAAAATCTTTAATTTTTTCCGCTCTGATCCACCGATGGATTTCTTTACACTTTTTTTTCCACTCTGATCCATCGATGGATTTCTTTCCACTTTTTTTCCACTCTGATCCGTCGGTGGGTTTTAATCATTGATGAGTAATTTATCTTATGCACCTCTTTCGTATAATTATAATGTCATGCTGGCAATGTCAAGTATGTCATTGCCGGCATACTATAAACTATAAACTATTATTATACACTATAACTATAAACTACTATAAACTATTACTATTATTAATTTACTATTACCGTACACTTTGGAAGGTTGGAACTTTAACCTAAAAAGCAGTGTTGGAAAGAAAAGCCCAAATATAATTCACCTTATCAGACACCTGAAAGAAGATGCTTCATTTTTTGCTTTAAAAAATAATCAAACGAGTGCTTCATCTTGCTTCGAGGAGCTACTTTCCAGTCATCATTGAAAAAAAAACATATAGGACAAATAATGATTGACAACTGGATTCAGGAAGCTCAGTTGGAAGTTTTAACTGGCAGTAATACCGTAGGCCACTTCCTTGAAGTGGTAAACTAATTACCAAGGCTGTTTTTTTGTTTGTTTGGTTACATATTTAGTTACTTTTATTTTATTTATGTAATAAAGAATTTCTTTCGTACAAATAATTAGAGCGGAATATAAAATGCGGTGAAAAATAATCCATCGTGGAGATGGATTAGAGTGGACCAAAAAGTGAACTAAAATTAGAAAAATAATGAATATTAAGAGAGGTTCCCATACAGCAAACGTGATTTTTTTTAAGTTTTTTGGTACGGGATCCACCGCACTGTGCGCGAGTCCTACTCGCACTTGGCTGGTTTTTTTATGGGGACATCCTCATGAACGCTGGTTCGAACACCCACCGACTAAAACCTCTCGGTGCCCTACCATCTTCCTAGCGCCGCCCGGGAGTATCTCTTGCCTCTCTTCAGAAAGCGACAATACCACTAAAGAACTATATAGACATCCTCGCATCGTGTAGAAAATCCGTCATGGATGCTATGCCGGACTCTTACCGACTAAAAACCACACGTTCCCTACCTAATACCTACGGTTAGGATGCCTCGGAAGGATCGCTCCAGAAAAATATTTTATATATACTTACCTATTTTTATGAAATTTGCTATGGTTATTTGCGTAAATTTATGTAACTGATCTCATGATAAAAGATTTTCTGAGTTTATAGGGCAGCCCTGTATACTTACTCTGCAACTGACTTTACAGTACCTACGCTTACGTTTCTCCTGTGATAAAGTCCTAACAAAATGATGAGCTAGCGGACGTCACGCAGTTTCACCCGCGTTATTCCCGTTCCCTTGGGAAACGGGATTATAATATAGCTTATGTTCACAGGAATCACTGGGAATAGTGTAGCTTCCCAACAGTGAAAGAATTTTAAAATCGGTTCTGTAGTTTTGGAGCCTAATCGTGCAAACAAATAATCAAATCTTTCCTTTTTTATAATATGACAATGACGACCCGCAGCTGAAATTTTTCAAGCCGCCCTTAAGGCCTTCAACTTGGCTCAACGATTGTAATTTTACTGCCAACCGGGATTAATTTCAAGTTTTCCTTCTCTACGCAATGGATCGTCTTGCGAAAGTGTTTCCGTAGTCGCCTCTTACGACACCCTCGGGATGAATTGGGGTGGCGACATTATGTGCTCTACTTCCCATTGTGACACCGGGATCGTCGCCACACGGGCTATACTGTAGTATATATACTATACTATACAATCTTCACGCCAAATCCCTTGCGGGGTAGGCAGAAAGAACCGAGCGCCACACGGCACGGTCCATACACACCTCACTTGCTTCTTCAACTTTCATTTTTCTTTTCATGCATGCACGTCGGTTCCTACGGCTCTTGACACCACCTTCAACTAACACGATTAATTTGGTCGTGGTAGGTGTGTCGTGGTACTGTAGTATATAAATGTATTTATTTTATATTTTCAATTTTAGGTCTAAAACCATGCGACGGGAATGACGTAGATTGTACGACGAAGGTAGCAAAACGTTTTTACAAACGTCTGGTAAATGACGCCAAAGTTAAAACTATTGATCCGCTACACCTGGAAAAGTCTGTAGGAGAAATCACTTTAAAGTATGAACTAACTGATTTCTCACTGACGGGGATGAAAAACTGTAACGTGCTACTATTGAAGTAAGTAAATATAAATGTATACCTACTAATATTAGAAAAATATAACACTCGAACCTATCCACAAACATAATCCCAATACGAGTACATAGGCACTTGCGACACATCCATGAATACAAATCAAAGTTAGTACCATCACTTCGGAAAGCGGCCCGCTTGAGAGTTACTATTTTTGAATTATAATTAAGCCAACACACCAGTTTAAATTTACCCTCACATTCAAAGAAACCCTACTATTAAAATTTTCGTAATATCTGATTCTTAAAAGTGTTATAACTTTTTTATTTATAAACCGATTGACATGAAATAAACGCTAAATGTAAAGTGGAGCAAACCTCAACACAATAAAAGAAACCGCATTGCAATCGATTTAGCGGTTACTGAGATTAGCGTGCACAAACGTGCTGACAAACAGATATACAGACATACAGACAAACAGACAAAAATTCTAAAAATCATTTTTATGGGTTCTATTGCGTTCATAAAGCCCCCCTATAATATTTTTTCTTATTTATCCTTCATGTACAGACAGCGACCTGTTACAATTTTATTATATGTATTGATGATTGTAGATAGAGCACAAAAAGTATGGCCCACCGAGTTTCTTGCTAGTTCTTCAAAAGCAGGCCGCTTTCCGAACTGGTAGTATTAACTTTGATTTGTATTTATGGACGTGTCGCAAGTGCATATGTATTAGGATCGTGCGAATTAATGCTTTTTTGATTTATTGGGGGTTTACCCAGGGCTCCCGACTGTAGACAGCGGTAGGCCACGTGGGAGTTTAAGTTGGTAATAGTCCGGCATAGCATTCATCATAAGGATTTCCACACTATAAAAAACATAATTTTCGTTCGGGGAGGGGGGCATGAACTGCACTTTCAATGGCAGGTGCAACTGGAACGTCGACGTAAGAAAACATTTAGACATGTTACCTTCTGGTTCATTTAGCGTGGGAAGTTTCTATAGACAATTAAACTTCCCACGGTAAATTCAAGTAGGTAGGTACAATCTAGAATCAAGTAGAAATCTAAAGGATGTCTGGAAAGATTGCTGTTTTCGATAAGACTTTTATTAATTCAAGAGATAGGTATCTATTATCGTGTTATTGATGCATTGCTATTGTGTTCTTAAGCAACATTTTCATTCTTATCTGGCTAATATTATAAACTCTAAAGTTGTTGAGTGTCGATGTCGTGAATCTGATCGAAATTTAGGTACAACTATAATTTGGAGTCCATAGTAGGTATCGCCTGCCATTAACTAATTGATTGCGTGGAGGAACGGGTGGATAAGTTCCTACATCGCAAGAAAGGAAGATCCTCAAACCAGGCAAGGTGATCGTGCCTGGCAGGCCAAAGCCCAACGGTTAATGCAAAACTGTTGTAAAATCCCCGTGGAGTCAGTGCTGCTTTGCAGGGAGGGCTTCATCGGAAAGCGCCTCTGCGGTTGCTAGTGAGATAACATAAGTTATGGAATACTACATTCCATTCACTGATGTCGCCAGCATCCGCAAAGCACGCCCCTGCATCTGGCGTGAGTGTGCCGTAGCTGTTTAACAAAAACAGGTGGGGACCGCGCCTAGATCAGGGCTTGAGCTGTTCGCGACCCGAATGTGGCCCGCTTCAAGGCAGCTTACAACAGAGCCACTAAGTCCAGTTAGAGGGTCTTCAAGAGAGCGGACGCCCAAAGCGTCACGCGGCTTGGTCAAGAGCTCACATCACATCCAACGGGCAGCTGTGGCCAACTTCTGCAGGCCTTCGCTGCCACCGCTGCGCTATCCTGACGGATCACTGGCTCACAAGGCCCAAGAGAAAGCAGAAATGCTGGCCAATCTCTTTGCGGCTAATTCCCGGGTCGATGACTGTGGCAAGCCACCTCCCACTATCACTGACTGTGGCACCACTATGCCGGATATTGTAATGCGGCAATGCTCTGTGCGAGCGGTGCTACGGTCACTCGACAAGCGGAAAGCCAGGGGTCCTGATGCCATTCCGGTGGTGCTGAAGCAGTGTGCAGCTGAATGATCTCCAACGCTAACACGCCTGTATCGCCTTTCCTATTCGTCAGGAGAGGGGCAGGAGGCTTGGAAGGAGACAAACGTCTAGCCGATCCTCAAATAAGGAGATCGGTCGGATCCGGCCAACTATCGCCCCATTGCCGTAACCACCTTTATCTGCAAGGTGTTCGAACTAATTATCAACAAGCAGCTTATGCGCTAACTGGAGAATCACTCGCTAATTAGCGATCGTCAAAATGGCTTTAGGCCGAAACGATCAACGGATGACCTCTTAGCGTTAACACATACCTAAGGTGAGGCTATGGAGAGGCACGGCGAATCTCTGGCTATTGGCCTTGACATCGCTAAAGCCTTTAATAGTATATAGCATGCGTCGCTTCTTTTGCGCTGCCGCCATACAGTCTATCGCCTCAGTAGTGCCGCTGGCTGGCCAGTTTCCTGCACGGGTAACGTATACGGGTTCTCTGTGATGGTCCTTCCTGTTTTTTCCAGGTAAATGCCGGAGTACCACAGGGATCGGTATTGTCCCCAACTCTCTTCAGCATATCAAAGACATGCTGTCCCTTGGGTGCATTCATTGTTATGAGGATGATAGTACTCTGCATGGGAGCTATTCTGGCCGTCCAACGGAGGGGCGTGGCGATGTGGAGAAGAAGAGACGGCAATTCGTGGCGGATCTCAACCGGGACCTGGGTCACATTGCCCAACGGGGTTCAGAAAACCTGGTCGAGTTCAATGCCAGAAAAAACACAAGCGTGTGCGTTTACAGCTAAGAAGTCCCTATTTCTACCTCTACCCTCTCTTCAGAGCATTACGGTTCCACTAAAGGACAACCTGGAGATCCTCGATATAGACGTCCGGCGTGAGCTCAATCACAGAAACTACATAGAGCGTTGTATTGGACTGGCTTGGCGGAAACTAGAAGTCCTAAATAAGGTGCGACGGTACTTCACGCCACATCAGAGATGTTTACTGTACAAGACGCAGATTCGCCCCTGCGTCGAATACTGTTCTCACTTTTGGGATGATTCTGCGAGGTTCTTACTAGACGCGCTTGACGCTATGCAGAGACGTGCTATCCGAATAATTGGTTGTCCTGAAGTGACGGGAGGCCTCGAACCGTTAGCGCAGCAAAGAACCATAGCGTATCACGGCGAATGTTCTGAAGAGCTCTTCAACCTGATCACACCATCACCTTTCCGATCCCGAAGAACGCGTGCCGAGCAAAGATGCCACTCATACACAATGGAGAGAATCTTCGCCAGAACTGAGCGTATAAAAACCTGGAACCACCTGCCCTCATCTTACACTCCCGGGTTCTGCAATAGGAGTGTGAAAAGGCACATCACAGGGCCGCAAACTTGAGGACCTCTGTAAATGTAGCTTCCAATCGCTAGATGCGCCACGGCTTTCCATCATGCTGGTGACGTCAATTTAGCGAGCCAAATATGTATTTACAAAAAAAAAATATTTATCACTGCGAGAATTTTCATATGACTTCGACTTCCAGACTTCAAAAAAAATGATCTTCGCCATGTGGCGGTCGCCACAATTGATTGGTTATAGACTACAGACAGTTTGAAATTACATAATTATAAGCTTACCATACACACATCCATTCATCCATATTCACAAACTTTTGTAAGTATCTATACCTATAATAAAACCGTAAAGTGAAGGCTAGATGACATCATATATAATACTTCAGGTAAGCAAACGCTAGCTCGAATCTTGATGAAAATGTAAACTTGTCATGTTTTGAAAATCGTTGTCTAAGACAGACCAGTAGAAAAATATAGTATGACAAATCATTGAATTTTTTTACTATCCTGAGTAGGTATTTTAAATGAAAATAAACTACCATAAAGAAGTTTTGGTGTCGAAATGATTGTAAGAACACTGTATGACTCCTGGATACTGGAATATAATCAGGGTGAATATTCAGTTGCAAGTAACTATGGATACCTTTATAAGATCAAATGTGTTTGTTTACATTTTTGCGCAAAGCTATTGAAATACAGTATAGGTATTTATTATTGTTAAAATTGCGAATAATTCAATGGTAAAAATCCAAATATTTAGTAAGCTTGTTAAAAAGATAAAATTGTGTGAAGGTAAAGAGAAAATCTATTGTTGGCTAACCAGAACCCAATAACAGAATATGCTTTAGATAGAATGTACACGGTTCATCTGAATAACACTTTGATGATTTTAAGACTTATAAATGTCTCATCCAACCAACTTTTCAATTAGCATTCATACAACTTGGCTTGCTAAAGAACGAAAAATATTGAAATTCTTCCCAGAGGAAGCAGCCCTATGTGAATCGCTGTTTAAAAGGCTTGAACTTTTTACGCGAAACTACTAAAATTTGTAAATATACATAATATGTGTATTTACAAATACATGGGTGTTTTCTATGTAATACAGAAAACACTCAAACTCCGAAACAAACATTTGTGGATCACTCAAATATTTGGACCGACCCAGGAATCGAACCCAGGACCTCCAGCGCCACAGGCGGTATCACTAACGACCGCGCCAGGGCAGTCGACTATTATACTATACTAGCGGACGCCACGCGGTTCCACCCGCATAGTTCCTGTTCCGGTGAAAATTTGGCACAAGGATAGATTATAGTCTGAAATAACCATAGATTTAGAATGTACAAGATGAGCAGTGTCAAACTGAAGACGAGACCACAAATGAAAGATCTATGTGTGGGTTAAATAGTGTTGTTGAATGGTCACACCTACGTTATCGATAAAAGTATTTATATAAATGGATGGAATGGAAATGAAACTTCTAAGCACACAAAGTGCTTAGAAGTTTCATCTCCAACTTCTTGTTTTGGGGAATAAATTGTTAATTTGAATGTAATCGACTATGAAAAAGTAAAAATGGGATTATATGGGGTAACTCGTAATATTAGAAATTCTGTAGTGATCTTACGAATTTTGATTCAGTAGGTGAATGTGAAAATACACTTTTAACATGTAATTTATGGCATCGTTACATTGCATTGTTGCCGTACATATATATTTTGCCAATTGAATTTGAAATTTTACTAAAAATACAACTCTTATCGTAATATTAAACCTAGAAACTCATTTATTATTGAACGCTAGTAACAATAAAAGATATTACTTGTACGGGGAAATGGTAACCGTACAGGAATTTTGGTAGCATTGAAATATAAGTTAGGGATTAAAATGGTATATTATCTCAACTTATACTAAAATGGTAGATGGTTGTGAGTACACCGAACCGGATGGTAGTGGTCAATGCACTGATTCGATATACATAATGTATTGGCGTTGATCGGCGTAATCTGCTGACTACGCGCAACGTGATGTACGATGTTAGCCGCTGTACGAGGCTTGTACATGCTCCCACCTGGCGAGATGGGCGATGGTGATGGTTTGATGGTAGTGAATGAGATGCGACAAGATGATAAACAATTAGTATAGAAAAGTGAAATAACAAGGTGATTAATATCATTGTATAAAATAAATTTAGCGTCCCTATGGTTTGCCGTTGGTTATATCACTAAACACTGGTCTAGGGATAATGGGTGAAGTTGACCCATCAACACGGACACTAGGGGTTGGATTCACGACACCTTGGTTTGTATTTTCCCTTACACTAACACTTTGGTCACTAACATTAAAATGAAAAGCAGCGTTGCTTAGGCCGCGTTGGGAAGATTGTTCTGGTATTACTGTTATTGCCACGGCTTGAGTTGCGGCTGGTAGGGCTGCGGTAGGCGCCAGGCGGCGCGCCCGCCATTGCCGCACTCCGTAGGTGGTTGCTGTCACTAGACATACTGCCACCAGCGAGTATATGGCGGCATACTGGTGTATGTCGTGCTGGGATACCTGGGTCACTAAGCCAGTCTCCGACTTAAGATGTTTTATTTTGGATCCTATTTCCTTCAATTCTTTTTCATGACCACTGAGAATAGGATCTGGTTCCAAAAGAGGGATTGTCCAATTCTGGTGAAGTACATAATTTAGAGGTGGGATTTCTATCCTTATGACTTCAGCCTGTACAGCCATATCACTCGTCTGCTGTTTCTGCGAAATTATTGTAATATCGGTTCCCTTAACTATGCAGTTGTTACCTAGTTTTAGAATACCACTATTAGTGAGAATCTCCGAAGTTATATCCGTCCCGCACATGATTCTGACAGAACGGGAATCGCAGCAAATGAACAGGTAGGTGTTGGTAGTACTTAACTGCACCCACGAATCTCGACACGTCTCGGATTTGGTTTCACACTGTTGTGATTCATGGTTCTTGAAACACAATTTTTCGTCAGTTCTCATATGGTAAATAGGCCTCTGCAATGGACATAATTGTGTCGTCAAATCAAAATGTACACACTCGTTTCTGTCATTGTCTGATAACGGTATATATAATACAAATCCTTTTGTAAGTTAATAGCCACGTAATTAGAGACGAGTTATAGGGTGACCATATTGGTTTTAACTTTCTTTGGGACAGTATATATTTCATATAATTCGTACGTGTCTCGACCGACGAGAGGAATTTTTATTTCAAAAATGAAATAATCTTTGGTCATTCTCGCTCGTACCTTCAATAAATAATAAATTTTTGGTAGTTCGAAAGGAATGTTTTCTATGGGTGAACTCAGTTCCCTTGATAATTTTCCAGAAATGGTACTTAATTCGTCTAATAGTTGTTCTGGTTTCAATAAATGTACATTAAACTTGCCATAATTGACCTCTGATACAGTATCTAGGAGTACATCTTGAATACTTTTTAAATTCACTAACAAACAATTTGCAGCGATGGAAGACATTAGGAACTCATTCGTGATTTCAATGTTTTGAACTTGGTTCTTTATTGAATTAGTTACATTTTGTAACTGGTTTATGTGTTGGTTAAACATTTTGTGTTGCTTATCAATAGAAGAGCCCATCCTTTGCAAGACATTGTATTCTGCTTCTACTACTGATGTCTGGTTCTTGTATAGAGCCATTAAGTGATTTTGGTTAACTCTAATTAAATCAATGTCCTGTTTATATTGTTCAGCGAATTGGTCATCAAGTACACCGAACAAGCTGTGTGCAATATTACCCACGGCGTTAATAAGACCTCGGCGCCTACAAAATAAAAATAAAATAAAATAAAATAAAATAAAATAAAATAAAATAAAATAAAATAAAATAAAATAAATAAAATAAAATAAAATAAATAAAATAAATAAAATAAAATAAAATAAAATAAAATAAAATAAATTATGAATCTGACTAAGTATAGAATTAGCAGATTTTTTTGTCAGTAAATATTTTTTCATGTCTTGTATAAGACTTGATGTGTCAATGTATTCAGTTTTTAATTTTAATTTAGCGCTCTTACTAAGTCTAGTTTTTAATACAAAATTAATTAATGTCACTTTCTGATCATCCTTAAGACAACTACTATAAAGTTCCACGGCATTAATTATTTTCTTGGTTGTATTTTCAGAACCGTCCATTATAGGGATCAAGGACGTCCCCGTCTTTATGTTAAATTTCTCTATAGTTGAGAAAGAACTTCTAAATACTTCACTTGTTAAACTATAAGATAATATCCTACTATATGCCGACTCTATTTTGTCTCTTAGCACATCGTAAATATACTCAGCTAACTCTAAAGTACTTTTCTTATTTAAGCTAATACTAATAATATTTTCATATGACAAATATAACTCTTGAGCTTTCGATAAGTATTTATTAACTCTATCTTTATACTGTAGCCTTCTATTTGGGCCTAACTTTCTTAGATTTATTTGAATATTTAATAATTCATTAAAAATTATTTCTAATTCTTTTTCCATCAAATACTTATCTATATAAGTATGTATATCAAAAAGCACAAGAAATTAGATATATGCTTAAACTTTTAAACACTGAAACATAATAAAATAGATACATACCGAAATTTCAATGACATCTGAAATACAATATTAAAACATTTTTGAAATCATTACGCAACACTGCTGCTAATCATTATAAAAAAAAAATCTTGCATTTCAGGTTCTCGTATTATACACGAAGAAGATTAAAAAAAAAATAAACAAATGGTCTCACGAATTTCCGGTGACATTGGTGACTCGATGACGTCAAAATTTTCTCAAAAAAAAGTCAAATTGTTTCCTGTTCATCACGGTCTCGTCAAATTGTTTCCTGTTCATCACGGTCTCGTCAAATTGTTTCCTGTTCATCACGGTCTCGCCTTCCCGATAGCCGTAACCGCATTCTCCGTATAAATTCGCCGTCAATCTTGTTTTTAATCCACTTTTTCTGTTTGTCCTTCAATTTTTTCAAGAGAACAAAGACGATTATGATGACCAAAACCGTCAAGGCCGATGCCAATAAAATGTTATTCACGTGGAGGTGGTTTTCAACAACGGTATTACTGCCACCCGAGGCATTCTGGTTCACCGCCACCTCTTTGTCTTCAGTTTTTGAATAAGATTTGCCCATTTTTTGGCAGTATAAGGACAAGCGTTGCACATATAACAGTCGGAAACATTGTGTTTTAAAACGAGTCGTAATTAAAACACTCTAAGTTAGTGCACCGAGGCACACAGGAATGCGCTAACTTGCAAAATTCGCCCGATACATGATCTGTTGCACCTGGGCGCTTGCTCGAGGCAGGGTCGCCATGAAGTGCGGGGGCGTCGAGGAGAGATGAGTAACATACGTATTGACACGACAATACCTTTAATGAGACTAATGTCTTAACCTGATACATAATGTATGCTAATTATTAATACTAACACACCACAACGGATCTACATCGTAGTAAACTATCAGTTTCCATTCATCTCTTACAATGTGTACAGTGGACAATTTATCAAAATATAATCCCTGGCTGTCGTTTAAGTTTACTACGCTATGAGCACATGTAATTGGTGATATGAAAAACGAAAAGAATGCAAGGACAATGGTTATAAAATGGTATATGCCCCGTTTTGTCTGTCTTTTCGATCTGGTTTTTGGCGATATATCTTTCTTCTGGTTTCCCTCCTGGACCTGGATTTCTTGTCCTGTGTCTGGTAAACTTGACAGTTGACAGCTGGTGGTATTTTCTGCAGCTGGTAACAAGGATGATAGCTTTACAATCGGTCGGCGGACTGTTCCAGTGGAAGTCTTCACGGTAACCACCCTGACTAAAGAATCCTTCCCGGGATGGAGTTCCACCACCTTACCTAACGACCATTTTCCTGGAGGGAGTTGAGCGTCATAAAGGATGACAATATCTCCAATCTTCATATTTGGTTGTGCCCGCTGCCATTTGGATCGAGCGTTGAGTTGGGTTACATATTCTGATTGCCATCTCTTCCAGACATCTTGAAAGATCTTTTGAGTTAACTGCCATCTGGTTCTCAAGTCCTTTTCTGTCTCCACTATGGTTAATGTGGGCCCTCCTGAGAGGAAATGTGCTGGTGTAAGAATATCTAAATCCTCAGGGTCTTCTGTGAGTGGGCATAGAGGTCTTGAATTAGGACAGCCTCCTAATTGGGCTAGTAGGGTAGAGAATTCTTCATACGTCAATCTTTGCTCCCCTACTACCCGTTTTAAATGGTATTTAAAACTCTTAACACTTGCCTCGGCCAGTCCAGAAGCGTTGGGCCACAGGGGTGCATTGAAATGCCACTGGATCTGCATTTCTGTTATTATGGTAAAAAAGTGATCGTCTAAAATAGATTTTAAATTAATTAGCTGCTCCTGTAACACTTGATTGGCCTTTACAAAATTTGTACCGTTGTCACTATAAATGTGACCGGGTGCTCCCCGTCTTGCGGCAAATCTTCTGAGAGCTGCTAGAAATGCTGAGGCAGTAAAGCCAGATACTATCCTGGCCTTGGTTGCCATACAAACGAAAACTGCGATGTAGCCTTTGGTCCACCTCACCCCTCGCCCCTTCGCTGATTTGACCTCCACAAAGCCTGTATAGTCTACCCCTGTATGGTAAAAGGGCCTCGTTGTGTAGGTTCTGGCTGCGGGCAGGTCTCCCATTAATTGGGTTTGGTTGGAAGGGTTATGTCGTCTGCAAACGACACATTTTCGCAACTGCTTCTTAATGGCTCTATTTCCACCTATTATCCAGAATTCGTGACGCAACCACGACTGTCAAGCGTGCACCTCCGTGGAAAGTCATTTTGTGAGCCTGGTCAATAAGCATGTTCGTTAAATGGTGGTTATTTGGTAAAATAGCAGGATGCTTCATATTTTCCTGTATTCGCGCAGCAGTTATTCGTCCCCCGACTCTTAAAATCTCTTGGTTATCAAGGTACGGGTTCAGTTTTAATAACTGGCTTTTCTGGTTACAGTGGGAGTATTTTTTAATAAACTCAATATCTTCAGAAAACTCCTCTTGTGCATATTTAACTAAAATATATTTCGCTTTTCTCAGCTCTGGTATAGTTAAATAAGTTGGTTTAATTGGTAATCTTGAAAATATACGCAAAATCCAAGCAAGTACTCGGGTTGCACGAGTCATATTACTGTGTTGGTTCAGTATAGTGCTAACGACCTCGGTATCTTGTTTCACTTGTGCGACATTTATTGAAATTGTTTTCTTCAAATCTTCAGTAGTTTGGTATGAAATATTTTCTGTAGCTGTTTCGTCGAAGGACTCTAGCCAGGATGGTCCATGCCACCAAATAGGATGATTGATTAATTGTGCCGTACTAATACCTCTACTTGCACAATCAGCTGGGTTTTGTTTAGATTGTACGTAACGCCAGCATGTAGGTAAAATGGTTTCGGTTACCGTTTGTACTCTGTTAGCGACAAATGGTTTCCAACAGCTCGGGTCACCGTTTAACCATCCTAGCACGGCTGTAGAGTCTGACCAGCCGAACGTTTTAACTCTGAAGTTTTGCAAGCATTGCTGAGTGGTTTTCATCAACTTTGCGAGTAGAACTGCCGCACATAGCTCCAATCTAGGCAGCGAAACTGTTTTTCTTGATGGAACAAGACGTGATTTAGCTGCAACGATGACCGTAGATGTTTGTTTGTGTATAATATTATTCACTTTGCAGTAAATTACACAACCATAGGCCCTCTCCGATGCGTCACAAAATCCATGGAGCTCTATGGTGTCCCCTTCATCACATTGGAGCCAGCGTGGAACTTGGATACCGTTGATATTGGTTATATCTTCTTTCATGGTATTCCACCTTGAGATAATGTCGTCTGGTAAGACATCATCCCATTGTACATTCAGGGACCAGAGTTCCTGGAATAGTAACTTGAACTTGGTAGTCACGGGATTTAACCAGCCTAAAGGATCGAATATCTTGGATATGGTGGAGAGCAAGGTCCTTTTGGTAAGTTTGGATGGCTGCTCTATTTTAAATTGAAACGAAAATCTATCCTCTACGGGCTGCCACTGTAATCCGAGTGCTTTGGTAGATTCCTGGTGTTTAAAGCTGTAAGGCTGATAACTGGTATCGTCCGAATTTAACTCATCCAATAATTCTATTTTATTGGACGCCCACTTGCGAAGGTTAAAGCCTCCGCTGCTTAGAAGAGCGGTGAGGTCTGACTTCAGATTCCTAGCTGCTTTTATATTGAAGTGACCTTGGAGAAGATCATCCATATAGAAACTGGTTTCGACAACCTTTGCCGCCTCTGGATACCGATGAGCTTCATCTTGCGCGAGCTGTCGAAGTGTCATCATAGCTAAGAAAGGAGCAGCTTTCATTCCAAAGCTCACGGTGGTTAGCTGATATTCTCGCAGTGGTTCGTATGGACTGTTTTTTTTTTTTTTTGTTGACGCGGGGAATGCATTTAGGCACCGTCATCCCAGCTACGGGGGTAGCTGGGACGGTGTGTGGGACTCACCGGTCCCGAAAACAGGGACCGTCCTACCCACTAAACCCCGCGGTGTTCCGACTCACCCTATAGCCGGGCCGAGGGATATGAAAATTAGATTCTACGTCGACCCGGCTAGGGATGCCCCATAGAGTTGGGGCTCTCCTCGGGGGACCAGATGGTCGGCCTCCCAGAGCTCCCTAAGGAGCTGAAGAAAACAAGCCCGCATCGCACCACTCTCGAGCGCCCTTCTGCAAGCAGAGGGGGTAGAGAGCGGCCGAGCGGGCGGGCACTAAGGGCACCTCCGGAACACGGGGAGGTGCCTTCCGCCATGTGGCCGTCAATGGGCGGGGTCCCCCGACCTTACGCCCACGGCCAACAAGTATTCAGGGTGGCGCGCAGTGACTCCTTACCGCGGCGCCCCCGAACTGCACGGCGAAGCGGGAGTTCCGTTACTCCCGCTCCCCTGCGCAGTGTGCCTCCCGCCGATTCGATGGCGAATCGGCACGCCTGACTGCCGACCATGGCTTGCACCACGATCGGCAGTGACAGGCCCCTACTGATGCTGTGCGGAGCGGCCGCACAGGCGGAAGGGCCGCACAGTCGGAACAGCCGCACAGACGGACCAGCCGTACAGGCGGAGCAGAAGCCCACACTCAGCAGCCGCCCAAGCTGCTGTGTGCCGAGGGGCTTAACTGCCGCACAGACAGGCTGCCGTACAGGCGGAAACAGCCGCACAGGCGGAACAGCCGCATATGCGGCCACTGCCGCACAGCATACTCGCTCTAACCGGCCGCAGCCGGGAGCAAACCTCACGTTTCGCGGGCCTTGAAGGCCCGCCATACTACGACCCCCTCGTGCAATGGGGTCAACTCCGTCAAATGACGGCCAGAACCACCGCAGATGTGCGGTAACACCATGGGCCTAGCAGGCTCACCGAACTTCGACCCCCTCGTGCAATGGGGTCAGCTTGCCAAGATGTTAAAGGATGGCACACCCCTACTACTGCTGTATGGAGCGGCCGCACAGGCGAACGGGCTGCACAGGCGGAACGGCCGCACAGACGGATCAGCCGTACAGGCGAGCAGGAGCCCACACGCAGCAGCCGCCCAAGCTGCCGCGTGCCGAGGGGCTCAACTGCCGCTCAGACAGGCTGCCGTACAGGCGGAAACAGCCGCACAGGCAGAACACCCGTACATGCGGCCACTGACATACAGCATTCGGTCGGAAGGACCGACGAACGACAGCGCTTCTACCGGCCATAGCCGGGAGCGGACGTCACAATTGTTACGGCGGTGAACACCGCAACCGCAGGCCTAGCAGGCCCGCCATACCACGACCCCCTGCGACATGGGGTCGGTTGTCGGGATATTGGTTCATCGACTTACAGGGGCAGCAGACTCCAGCGCTGCGCCTGTTAGCCGACTATCCAGGATGCACCGTCTTAGTCCAGTTGCCACTCCCCCCGGGCATATAGCCCGAAGGGATAGGAAACCGGTCCAAGCTCACTAGGAGGTTCCCCGACCTAGCACCCCTCGTATGGACTGTTACGCCAGATCACTTTCAGTAGAGCCTGATCATCTTCATGTACAAAAATCTGCCGAAACATTTTCTCTATATCAGCGATAAATGCTATTGTATACTGCCTCCAAGTAATGATAAGAGATAACAGCTAGTTTTGAAGATTTGGTCCACTGTACATAAGGTCATTAAGTGAATAACCTGTCGATGTTTTAGCTGATGCATTAAAAACAATACGCATAGCGGTGGTTTTAGACTCTGATAGTACACAATGGTGAGGTCAATATGACTCCGGTGTCTGGTTGCCGGCGCATTCAATCATATGGTTTAAATCTAAATAATCATGAATGCCTTGTTTATAATTCGTATGAATTATTTTATTTTTGGCAAATTTTCTCTCTAATTGCCTAAATTGTGCGATGGCCTTGGTTTTAGACTCTCCTAATTTGTCCATCGCATCTGGTTTAAGTGGTAATCTTACGACATAACGCCCGTCTGGTCGGCGCTTCGTTCGAAGCTGGTATTGTTTCAAGCATTGTGAGTCATCTCTAGACACGGCTGGTGTATCTTGAGACAGATCCTCTATCTCCCAGAATCTCCGAATGTCATTTAAGTCAACCGTTACGACATTACAATAGCTCTGCGGTTGAATTGTTCCACTTAATATCCAACCTAACTCTGTTTGCTGTGCAATAGGAAAAGCAACACCCTTGTTGATAACGCCTGGTAATATTATCAACTCGTATACCTCTACGCTTAATATTAAGTCTACGGGGCGACTTCTGTAGAACTCGGGATCCGCTAGCGCTAGGGATATATATTTAAGGTGTGACCACGCTGGTTTGGTGAATGTCTGGTTTGGTAAGTGGCTGACTATATGCTTCATGACGTAAGCTTCTGTGTCAATGGTAAAATTGTTATGGAGAGAGGATATGACAAGCTCGACGAGCCCCTTACTGGTGTTAGCCTTGGCCCCTACCCCAACAACTACACAGTTTCGTTTTATACGGGGTAGACCCAACCATTGAGCTGCCTTTTCTGTGATTAGCGATGACTCAGCACAAGGATCAATGAGGGCACGCAAGGTATGGTAACTGCCATCACTGGTCTTAATTTTGATTAGGGCAGTGGCTAGTAACTTGGTTATGTTTTCGGATGGGCTCCTAGCAACAGAAACATTTGCTTGGTGTGGCTCTTTTTCTGTCGATGGTTTTTGTGTCACGTAGGCCTTGTGCAACATCGTGTTATGCGCCTCAAAGCACACGCGGCATCTTTTTTCCGACTTGCATATTTTATCAACATGGTAAATTAAGCAATTTTTACACAAGTCGTTGGTTTCAATGATTTGTCGACGTTTCTCTGGCCCAGATTTAAAGAAAGATTTGCATTTGTATAATGCATGGTTATTATTGCAAATCAAACAATTCTGCAGCGTTTTTGTCGTCGTATGATTAATTGCTGTTTTATGTTGAAATGGTTTATTTGCTGATTTGTATAAATGTCTTTCACCGATTGCGAAATTCGATGTGGTTGGTTTGGTTGCCTCGTTTTTACGCCTTGCCGATTCTAAGGACGTAAATTTGATTTCGAGGAAATCTAGAAATTCGGTTATGGTTGGCAAATTTCTAGGGTTCCGCAACGATTCAATATAGTCGTGGTGGGTGTCCGTATCCAATTTCTGGGTCAAAATATACACGATGAGTGGATCCCAGTTGTCTGTGCTCACCCCCATAGCTTTGATAGCGTTAAGACATTCATTGGTAGTATCATGTAACTTTTTAATCAGCGCAGCGGATTGTTGCTGTAAGTTAGGTAGCGCTAAAACCGTGGCTGGCGTGAATAAGTTGACAAGTATAAAATGTCAATTTTAGAGGGCGGCCATTAGAAAGTTTGACCGTTTCTGGTAAATCGGTAAATTAGTTAAATTTAAGAGTATGTATTGTTTTCCATATTATTTTAGGCCAATTTCAAAACTATATTAGTAAATGAGACAAAATCCTTACAGTTTTGGCAATATTAGACTTGTCAAGTTGTTCACCGACGAGTTATCAAGTTAATCACCGAATTATCAACTTGTTCTCAGCAACTATAAAAGTGTTTACAGTAGTTATCAACTTAGGCACCATCAAAATAAGTATTGTTTTCTTGGGCAAGCCATGTTTTTTATAACACATGATACCTAACTGACAAAAACAAGGGAGGTAGGTACTTACTATTTAAACATCATTATCAAATTTAAAAAAAAAAGAGGTAACTGGATTAATATTAAAATCAAATGCTATGATTCTATTAGTTTCATATTATGGTAAAAGAAGTAATCACTGTAGAATAATCAATTGCTTCGTCCAAATCTGGATCAGTGTTAGATGTCAAGGGGTCATTGACTGTTTTAAGTTGCAAATAAAAGTCTTTAAAAGACTCGTCGATTAAATCAAGGACATCCAACAAGTTCTTTTTTTTTCATTACTTATTGGTAAAGTCAGTTTTCATCGTACTGGAGCCATTGAATTGGTTGCCAGAGATATTTCTCCCCTGAGTGGTCTAGCTTTTTGATTACAAAAGGTCCCTTTTTTTTCTTACTCCGTCTTGGCTGTATGTTGCCAGGGTACCTGGTGCACCCTCGAAAGGAAATTCCAGGGACCCTGACCAGCCCTGGTCGCCATTCACCGGCGACCCCTCCTCGTGGAGAGAGACCACACATTGCCTCTTCTGTCTAATTGGGGTGCGTGCCAGAATACGTCACGCGTCACCACCCTGGGCCTGTCTCTGCCAGGGCGACAGCTAGCCCTGAGTGTCGCCCCCAGGCTCACGCTTATGGGGGACGGAGATCGTTCTGAGATCTCCGATTCCCAGCGCGTCTTCTCCTGCGGCTCGGAAGATTGCTGTTCCTCTCCCGTTCCTTCTCCGCCGCCTCTTTTGCAACCATCACATCCTCACAAAACAAGGCGGCGGAGTTCCATAAACTTTCGCTGCTGACCATAGCCTGAACCATGGCCTGGAGCGTGATATTTATCACTCCTATGGCCACTGAAAGGCCACATTGTTTATTTGCCACTCTGGGCAATCTGCCAGAGTGTGAAGCACCGTATCCGGTAAGCAGCCAGAACAGTAGTGGCACTTTGGCGTTGGCTCCCGCCTTATCCGATGCAGGTACACACCGAAGCAACCATGCCCGGTGAGTAGCTGCCTCAGCCGATAGGAGAGGCAGCAATGGCGCCTCTCCAGCCAGTCCTTCATTACAGGCCTTATCGCCTCAACTATATCATGCCCGGCTGTTGGTTGTCCAAGTCACTCCTTCCACTCCTCTACGACTACCTGGCGGAGCTGAGACCTCTGTCCCTCGATTTCCTGTGAAGCAGGTCTCAGATCTCGCTCCCCTGCCTCTTTGCACCACAGGTATAGTGCTGCAAGGGCCCTCGCTTCCAGGTCCCATGGAGGCGTACCGGCTAAAAGAGTTGCCGCTTCAAAAGAGACCGTGCGGTATCCTCTTATAATCCTGACGGCCAGCAGCCACAGTGGACGTCGTAGTATTGCCACGTTACTGGCTGTTAGATTCCCTGCCCATACCGGAGCCCCGTAAAGAGCCATAGATTGCACGAACGCAGCATAGTCTTCTGCAAGAGGTGTCAGGCCCCCTTAAGTTAGGCAGTAGTCGTGATAACGACAACGCCACTCCCTTCAACTTGGGGGCCGCACGATCTCAGGTGAGGCGGAATGTCTCCTAGCCGGGACCCCTCCATGGGACCTGGAAGCGAGAGCCCTTGCGTCACTGTTTAGATGGCGCAAGGAGGCGCTGGGGCGAGGTCAAAGTCCTGCGTCTCGGGAAATCGAGGTCCAGCGGTCCCTGCTCCACCTGGAAACCGTGGAGACATGAAGGTGCGACTTGAGCAACCAAAGGGGGGATTCGCCACATTCGCGGCCATTAGACCGGTCATGGACGAGTGGCTGGAGAGGAGACACGGTGCTCTCTCCTACCGGTGGACACAGATACTTACAGGGCACGGTAGCTTCGGTAGGTATTTGTGGCGAAGACACCGGGAAACCACGGCCGAGTGTCAGCACTGCGAGGACCGCAGCGATGACACAGCGCTCCACACGCCGGTGGAGTGCATGGCGTGGGTACAACAGCGCCAGGTCCTCGTAGTGGGTCTGAACGTGGACACTTTCTTGCTCGAGACCATGGTGCGAGCCATGATCTCCAGCGGAAGTAAGTGGGACTGCGCCGCCTCTTTCTGCGAGCAGGTCATGCTCGTGAAGAAGGCGGCGGGGTGGGTACGGGAGAGAACTCTCCCACCCGAGATCCGCAGTCGGCGGCTTGGGCGCCGCCGACGTGTCTTCGCCGAACAGTATCGGCCTCCATGACCGGGGGCCTGAGGACGGTGAGAGGGCTGCTCACCGTCCTTATAGAAACAGGCCCATGACGGCAGCGTGACGTGAGGGATGCACGCACGCCCCCCCCCCCTTAAAAGAACACCCTAAAACCCCCCAAAGACGCGGGATAGCACTCGAACCACCCCATAGGCGAGGCCGCAGCGGCGGCCGTGGGTCTGTTGGGAGTCCTGGGACATCCTTCCGAGGGCTTACCCGGGGCTCCCAACCATAGGCTGTTGAGCGTTACATGAGGTTTTTTAGTCGGTAGGAGTCCGGCATAGCATCCATGAGGATTTTCCGTCACGTTAAAAAAAAACTCTGTACATTTTTGCTAACTAAACGCTGTTCAACGCCTAAATATTTCTTACCAGTCGACTTTCTACAATAATGGCTCTCATAGCTGGGAAATGTGGCCTTTAACAAGCTTTAAATCTTGAATTGATTTTTTATTTTTAGTTTGTTTACCAAATTGCGAGCTAGGAATGTGCGGCCATAACTGGACATCTCGATATGTCACGTATTGAACAGAAATATTCAACCTGTTCATAACTTGACATCATAACTTATCATGACTTAATTTGAGAAAGACGGCTGTCTATAACTTGATATCTCATTATGTCAGAATTCAAACAGAATATTCAGTTCGACATAACTTAATATATCAATTTGTCATTTTTAATCTCTCATTTTTTCAGACAGTCATAAATGTGTAAGTGGAGATATCCAGAAACCGACATTATCCTGGTAGCTAAGTATATCTTGATATAACCACATATCAATCTTTGTTAACAAAAAATAAATAATCGATAACTAGGCATGTAGATTTATCAAATTAGAGACGATAAAATGCGAGATGTCAACATACTACCAAGCGTGATTACAAAAAAAAATATGTACATATTCAGTTGTAATTTTTTTATATATAAATTCATACCGTTAGGATCGTATTAAGCTAATAAAAAGAAAATCATACAAGTCGAGATGTCAAGTTGTTCACGCCAGCCACGGAAAGTACTTGAATGTGGGAATTGAATATAAGTCTCATATTGTTGTATCGGTGGTTTAGTATATCCCAGCAAATTTGATAATTGTCTGAGGATATGAGTAGGTGTTGAATCAGTTTGTCAGCTTCTCCCCTGAGTTTACCTTTGAGATACTGCATTTTTTGAGCATTTGGTAAGGATTTGTTCTTATGAATGGCTTCACAAAAGAGGTCTTTAAAAGAAATCCATTGCTGGTAATTGCCACTAAATGCTGGTATTTCCATTTTTGGCGTAGACTTCTCCCTATACGAAGTCGACCACATTTTGCTGTTTATGGCCTTTTTCATGGTATTATACTTTTCTTCATACTCGTCAAATACTAACTGGTATCTCTCGTTGTTCCCGATACTTTCATTTTCTATATCCCAATGCATAGTATCAATTGCGGACCACCTACTTTGAATGGTTTTCAGGATATCCTCAAATTCCCATCGCTCGGAAAGACTTTCTAGATCGATTGCCTCGATGGTACGCGAGAATGCTTCAAAATTGGTTTTCTGCTTACGCAGCATCTCCTCAACTTTGCTTGGATTACCCTGAGTGGTTGTATTAAGTGGTAAACGAGTGTCCGTGTCCGTAGAATTTGAAGAAACATCCTGCCAATCGGACGGTTGCGATAATGGTGTCGCTGGTCTTAAAAGTGGTTTAGAAATATCAGTGGTCATGAATTTCTTAATTAGCGTCTTAATTTCAGTATAGAAATTAAGAGCCCTTTGGTAGTAGTTTTCCCTGAAGTATTGGTGGTTGGCGTCTTCGAATTCAGCACGCAATTTTGTATGGTTTGTCTGAAATTCGTTCCAATACGCATCTAGGGTGTTTAAACGTTTTTCAAGATAGGTGGGCGTCTTGCGTTCCGACTAGGGTTGCCAGATACAGGCATTCCATTTCCGGGACAATTCGAGGGTTACGCATTCGGTGGGTACTTAGAAATATACAAAAAGGAAATTATTTTTGTAAATCACTTTACTTGTAATATTTTACAAAACTTAAAACACATTATTGGCACTCCACCTCGCTTTTACTTATTCATTAAATAAAACTTTGGAAAACATTAACTTATGTTAGTTTACATTTTGTATGAAAACAACATTAACTCTTACCATCACACATAAAAATAAAACTTGAAACAAAAATTGACATCGTTTGCTCGCTCATTCAGTCGCTTAAAAACATCGGTGAAAATCAACATCAGATTACAATATTAAACATAATAAAACCGGCCAAGTGCGAGTTGGACTCGCATGAAGGGTTTCGTAGCAGCAAGTAACATAATATAAAAGTTCTTATAGTTCGTTGTAACTTTGATTGATGTTTTAACACGTTCGCAGTGGTAGTGATTATTCTAACCGAAAATTGCGGTTTATGACGTATTATAAAAAAACTACTATCTCTATCTCGTTCAAACTAATTTTCGTTGGTAGTTTTTATGGCAATGTACATCATATATTTTTTTTAGATTTATCACTCTCTTAGTTTAGAAGTTGATGGGGGGGGGGGGGGGGACACTCATTTTTCCACTTTGGAAGTCCCTCTTGCGCAAACTATTCACTTTAGAAAAAAATGATGTTAGAAACCTCAACAGCATTTTGGAAGACCTATCTATAGATACCCCACACGTATGGGTTTGATGAAAAAAAATATTTTGAGTTTCAGTTCTGAGTATGGGGACCCCCAAAATTTACTGCTTTTTTTCTAGTTTTATATAAGAATCTTAATGCGGTTCACAGAATACATCTAGTACAAGTTTCAATTGCATAGACCGTATAGTTTCCGAGAAAAGTGGCTGTGACACACGGACGGACAGACAGACGGACAGACAGACAGACAGACAGACATGACGAATCTATAAGGGTTCCGTTTTTGCCATTTGGCTACGAAACCTAAGAACAAAACTTAAGTACTTCTCCTTTGCTTAATAAATAAACTCTAATATTAAAATCACAATTATTTTGGCTCAGTAAATAAATCAAACGAGAAACCGACTACCTTTTTAAGAAATTGTCACTAGATTTTTCCATATTTTGCAACCTTTCTCCGTCAGGGCTTTGAAGAATAAGACATTATTTGCGAGGAAGACGCATCAAAATTGATGCGAGTCTGCAGTTCAGACTTGATCAAGTCCATGGACATTCAGTTTCGCTCTTTCGTCCATAAATTGGTCATCAGGCTGAAAATTCGTTCACAAAAGGCGTTGCTTGTTGGAATCGAAAGAACAAAACCCATCGTTAGAATTGTTAGTTCTAAAAAAGTGAGCCCAATTTTTGTCATTTGGCAAGTCTTTTGGAAGGACCTGCTATCAGAATTTCCTTCCATATTGAAAATTGAAGCTGCGGTCAACGTTGACTGCCTTTATTCAGAATTCGCATGTCTGAAAACTGTTTTTGAGGTCCTTCCAAAAGATTTGCCAAATGACAAAATTCGGGCTCATTTTTTTAGAACTAACAATTCTAGCGATTTTGTCAATTTAAAGAAAATAGTTGGTTTTGTTCTTTTAATTACAACAAGCAACACCTTTTGTGAATAAATCTTCAGCCTGATGAAAGTTTTTATGGACGAAAGAGCGAAACAGAATGTCCATGGACTTGATCAAGTCTGAACTGCAGATTCGCATCAATTTTGATGCGTCCTGATCGCAAATAATGTCGTATTCTGCAAAGCCCTGACGTAGAAAGGTTGCAAAATATGGCAAAATCCAGTGACAAATACTTAAAAAAGTAGTCTGTTTATCGTTTGATTTATTTACTGAGCCAAAATAATTGTGATTTTAATATTTGAGTTTATTTAATAAGCAAAAGAGAAGTATTTAAAGTGGTTTTCATGTTTAATATTTTAATCTCATGTTGATTTTCTACCAAAGTTTATTTTATTAAGCGACTGAATGACTCGAAAGCGAAGCGTGCGCGAGCGAGGTAGGTATTCGAAATCCGGGACTATGAAGTGTAATTCCTGGACACTGGACAAGACACGTTATTCCGGGACAATCCCGGATTTCCCGGCCATCTGGCAACCCTAGTTCCGACCCATCCTTCTTGAAATTAACGCGAAGGGTGTCCATCGCAGACATAATCTGTTCTTGCGTGGCTAAAAGTCCCTCCATTATGGTTTGGTGTAGCTTGGTCAAAAGTGGTAAAAAAAAGGAAAGATCTTACTTGTAGGACTGGTACTTGGTAACCTGGTTTGTCCCGGCGCTCGATCTAGTTGAAATGCTCTGGAGCTCTTGAGTCACTTCACAATGGTCAATGGTTCAATGGTAAGGTATGGTTAAAATGGTTTGCTACACTTTGGTTCACTCCGACGACGTGTACAAACACTCGCGAATGGTTCTATGAATAGCACTAGAAGGACTGCGTAACTTCGCCTATGGTAACTGGACAGTCGGGTCACTTCTCACTGGTTAATGGTAAAGCTAATGGTAGTAAATGGTTACTGGTTACGCGACGTAAACCGGACTATTATAACGTATACTTTCGCACGCGTTTAGGTCCCGTTTTACGGCACAAAACTCGAAGGACCACAATGTACGAGGAAATGGTAACCGTACAGGAATTTTGGTAGCATTGAAATATAAGTTAGGGATTAAAATGGTATATTATCTCAACTTATACTAAAATGGTAGATGGTTGTGAGTACACCGAACCGGATGGTAGTGGTCAATGCACTGATTCGATATACATAATGTATTGGCGTTGATCGGCGTAATCTGCTGACTACGCGCAACGTGATGTACGATGTTAGCCGCTGTTCGAGGCTCGTACATTACTCGTAGATTTTTTTAAATATATTAACCTCGCCAAATTGGCGTCGCCACTGATGGAAACTAATGGAAAGCCGTGGCGCATCTAGCGAATGGGGGCCATTCTTACAGCACACAAGACTTCTGACAGTAGTCCTCAAGTTGGCGGCCCTATGATGTGCCTCTTCACGCTCCGCTTGACAAAAAAAAGTGGGTAGTTGCTACAACATCAACATTTTTTAGAGCTCTTGTGAATTTAATTAATTTAATATTGGTTATTTGATTTTGAATAATTAGTTTCAAGTACAATCTAATCCTAATATAACACACTCACCTGCTGTGTGTTATCTCCTATCAATATCACCAACTTCTCAAGATATTCACAGTTTTATTTTCAAACACTGAGATGGAGGCAATGAAGGATTCTTTTGCTGCAACAATGAGTGGGATTGAGGATCGGCTGACAGAATTCGAGTCTGAACTCCAGCGTAGCAATAGAGTCCCAAACTCACCTAATCTGGTAAGTCTGACTTCAGACTTTGTCAAGTTCAAGACCTTTGTGCTGAGTACAATATCAGCATTTCGTACTCAAATGGAGTTTTTAGCACGTGAGATGGATAATGTTGAGATGCGGATTCGTCGTAAAATTTTGTTGATACACGGCGTTCCTGAAGAGCAGTCTGAACAGACGTCACAGGCTGTGATCAAAGTTTTTACCAGCCACTTGAAATTGTCAGATGTAGGTGTTAGTGACATAAAACGTTGCCAAAGGATGGGGCGCTCTACGAGTACAAACAAGCCAAGACCCATTTTAATAAAGTTCGTGGAGTTAGCAGTCCGTGATAAGGTGTTGTTCACTAAAACCAAGTTAAAAGGCACTGGAGTTACACTTTCGGAGTTCCTGACCCGCACCAGACACAGAACTTTCATGGCTGCACGTGAACGGGTTGGTGTGTCCAAGTGCTGGACCCGGGGAGGCCATGTCTTCGTACTGAGCCCTGATGGTACACGGCATCGTGTGGCTTCTCTGAGTGAGCTCAATCGGATAGAGTGGGAGGTACAGAGGGTCGTACCCACAGCGAAGGTTGTGACGAAGTCCAGGCGAGCCCCCAACAAGAAATAATCCGGTCTGAAGTATCACTCATTATATTATTATTCTCGTAGCATTACTCCTTAGATATCTTGCACTCAATGCATTCTCTTGTTAAATATTCACATATATCTGGCCGTTTCTATTAATTTATTGTATGATGTCAATATATTGTGATTAGCGGAACACTGCATTTAATTTGTTTGGTTATGTATGGTACTTGCGGTTCTGGTTCAGATAAAACTTTCACTTTTCTTTTAACTTGAAAACTTGTGTGATGTGTATAGTCCGTTCATAGTTAATTTACCTCTAGCTGTGAGGTTGGCTTTGCTGATTTTCGTGTTACCATACTAAGCTTTTTTTTCTCCCATGTACTCCAACCTTAAGTCGAGACTTATTTTCTTCTTTTGCTGCCGATTTTTCAGGCGTGGAAATTATTTGAGATGTGGAAGCAGCACCATTGCCCTCCTTGGTGATGGTGATGAGTGTCTTTTTTTAATTACATATCCATTTTATGTAAATAAAAATGAAACTTCAGAAAAATCTTACAGCAACAGAACTACGTATTTAGTAATGTTAATTATACTGACTTATAGATATTTACATAAAAAAAAACTCTCAGTCTTAACGGTTCCATCTTAAAATCTCCCCTAATATGCGGTATAATGTCTGAGGCTGGCACTCATAGGGGGACTTTACTGCAATACCAACTTACAGAAAACGATCTGTCAGAGGTAAATAAACTGTGAACGGACTATACATAATAAATGACATTATTACTTTAGAATACTTGACTTGACAGAGTTGACAGTTAACTTCATTCAGTCAATTTTTTTTTTACGTTCATCTGTCGAGTGCGAATGGCCTTTAACCCATGCAGGCTAAAAAAAGTGCAGCGAGTGCAAAAATATTTTAATTTTTTTAAAAAACTATTTTTCTTTAACTGTTTTGTGAATATTATTTTATTTTAGTTTTAACACAAATAGCGGGTGGACAGAAAACTTACAGTGCAAATTATTCTCATTCTTTTTTGGTAAATTTCATTGTAATATTATTTTTTATAATTTCATTGTTTATATTTTATTATTTTTGTATTTTTATAAATATCTATATTTATTATGTTAGATGCATATGAATTCAGCGATGATGACGTAAGTTACACTACAGCGAACAGCATAAATGATAGCTTTCAGAGCCAATACACTCTGCCTCAATTTATTGAGTCCCAGTTTTCCGATGTACCCAAGAATTTTAATGAAGTCCATATCAATGCACAGAGTATTCACGCCCATGTCCCAGAGATGCTGACTACTTTTGATTGTAGAAATATCCACGCTATTCTGGTTTCGGAAACGTGGTTAAACCCCTGTCTACCTTCTTCATCTTACACTTTACCTCACTTTAACCTTATACGTAATGATCGTTACACTTCCACTACAGGTGGTTGCAATTTATTTGCGAGACAATATTACCTTTAATATTTTGGAAATGTCTCCTCAGCCACAGCCTGCAGATGCTGGGGAATCAATATTCACCGAGTTGGAGCTTTGGCATACCAAGGTTCTGCTTGGTGTGTATTATTCCTCTTCATCTGCAATTAATTTCTTTTCTTCCTTTGAAGACATAATGGGACGTCTTTCACCATCATTCAACCATACAATTGTTTTGGGTGACTTTAATACTTGTCTTCAAAAACAAGATCCTCGCTCGCGTGCTCGCGCCTCTACTTTCACTAACATTGTAAACTCTTGTAACTTGTCTATCCTGCCTCTAAATGTCACTCATTACTTTCCAAATTGTGCTCCATCGCTCATTGATCTCATCCTTGTTTCTTCCACTGAATTAGTTGTTAAGCATGGACAATGCACAGCTGACGAATTTTCGTACCATGACCTAATCTATCTTTCTTATAACCTTCGTCCTCCTAAATCCAAACCCAAAATCCTTATGCAGCGTAATTTTGGTGGTATGGACCTTCATAGGCTACGTGAGGATGCATCAAATTTGGACTGGGGTTCTCTATTAGCTACGGACTGTACTGACGAGAAAGTCAGCATTTTCACACACAAATTAATAGACCTATACGACGTACATGCTCCAGTCAGGGCCGTAAAAGTGCGATACTTGCCGGCACCTTGGCTTACAGCGGAAATCAAATCCCTCATTGCAAAAAAAGCTGCTGCCAAGTGTAGGTTTAAGCGTAGGGCTACATGCGAGAACCGTGAAAAGTATATAGCTTTGAGGAACCTCTGCGGCAAGGTGTGTAGGAAAGCGCAACGCCAACATATCCATAATTCGGTCCAGAACGGGGACCCTGCGAAGATCTGGAAATTTCTTAAAACAATAGAGGTTGGAAAGCCACAACCACAAGTCCTTCCGAAAATTCTGGATATTGATTCATTAAATCAACATTTCTGTTCGTCTTCAAATTATGATCCATCTAATAAAGCAAGTACTTTACAGTATCTTTCATCGCTTCCAACTCCTTCCTTTCCACCGTTTCTTTTTGAACAATTAACTGCTTGTGATGTTAAGAGGTGCATAATATCGCTTAGTTCCAATGCAGTGGGTACAGACTGCATAAGTCGAAACATGGTCGTGCCTATTCTGGATGAAATTCTTCCTATTTTGTGTCATCTCTTTAACCACTCCTTAACCTACAGTGTATTTCCGACAACGTAGAAAGAGGCACAAATTGTCCCCATTCCCAAAAAGCCTAATCCTGCATCCTTTGCCGAGTATCGTCCCATCTCCATTTTACCTTTTCTCTCAAAAGACCTAGAAAGGCTTGTTCATATCCAACTTAGTACATTTCTTAACAGAAACCTTCTCCTTAACCCGTACCAATCAGGATTTCGTCCGGGATATAGCACGACTAGTGCGTTGGTCAGTATTACTGACGATATTAGGCTGAGCATGGAGAACGGAAATCTTACTGTACTATCCTTACTCGATTTCAGCAATGCTTTTAATACAGTGGATTTCCAGATCCTGCTTGGCATACTGCGCTCAATTAACATATCTCCAACAGTTATTGATTGGTTTCACAGTTACCTGTTCGGGCGACGTCAGCGTGTACGCATTGAAGAAACTTTTTCTTCTTGGTGCGACACGACTGCGGGAGTACCACAGGGTGGCGTTCTATCTCCTTTATTATTCTCAATTTTCATAAATTCCATCTCTAAATCTTTACTATCATCCTACCACCTTTATGCAGATGATCTACAGATCTATATGCAAGCACCGGTCTATGAAATTACTGAAGCTATATCCATAATTAACTCGGATCTACGGCGAATATGTAAGTGGAGCAAGCAATATGGTCTTAGCGTGAGTCCCTCCAAGACTCAAGTTTCCGTTATCGGCAGTCCCAATATGGTGTCACGATTGGACAGGGTTCAACTGCCTGACATAATGTTTAACGGTATTGCAATACCCAGTAGCACAACAGTTAAAAATCTGGGAATTTTGATTGATGGCACGCTATCCTGGCGTCCCCAACTACAAGAAGTCAGCCGGAAAATGTTCGCATCTGCAGGGTCTTTGCGTCGACTACGCAATTTTCTGCCAATTACCACTATAATTACGCTTGCTCAATCTCTCCTTCTCCCTATTCTAGATTATGCCGATGTCAGTTATCTCGATATCACAGAGAAGCAACTTGATAAACTTGAGCGCCTTCAAAACTTCTGCATAAGATTCATATTTGGATTACGCAAATATGATCATGTATCTGAGTATCGCAAACAGCTCGAGTGGCTTCCAATTCGTTTTCGTCGGAATGCTCATATCCTCTCTATGCTTTACAGTATACTATTCAATCCATGTTCCCCAACTTATCTCAAAGAACGATTCATGTTCCTTAATGACACACATTCAAGATCCTTGAGGTCGTCGGAATCCTTGGTATTGGCTATGCCTATTCACTTTTCCGGTTTTTATGATAAATCTTTCACCGTACAGGCTGTGCGATTGTGGAATGCGCTGCCTATAACGATTTTAAGGCACAGTCTATGGTTGCCTTTAAGCGCATGGTGAAGGAACACTATTTAGCCCGGTAGCATGTTCCAAAGCTTGATATGTTGTTTCCACACTGAAATGTATGCATTTAGGTATGTATATTTGTATGTGTGTATATTTATATGTTTGTATATTAGTTTGTATGTATATTAGTATGTATGTATATTTGTATGTATGTATTTTTGTATGTAGGGATATTTGTATGTGTATATGTGAGATATATCTATAATATGTACTTAGTTCTTTGTTTATTTACATACCTACTGGTATGTTTTATTGTTTTGTATCATATTATTTCTACACCTAAACTACCCATTTGTCTTATAACCTATATCTTTCTCTGTCCATCCCAAGGTTGCCTGGCAGAAATTGCTATTTAGCGATAAGGCCGCCCTTTGTACAATATCTGCAATTATTTATTTCTGTAAAGTATAACATGGTGTGCAAATAAAGTTTTATTCTATTCTATTCTATTCTATTCTATTCTTGTAGAACCCGGGATTGTAAAATGAGGGAAACACATGTGCGGGCAGGTCGTTCCAGGATTTTGTAGTTCGACAGAGGAACGATCTTTTGAAACGCTCAGTTCTGGCGAAGATTCTCTCCGCTATATATGAGTGGCACCTCTGCCCGACTTGTTGTTCGGAATCGGAAAGGAGATGGTGGGATCAGGTCTAAGAGCTCTTCAGAACATTTGCCGTGATACATTCAGTAGAAGGCAGCCAAGGACGCTACGGTTCTTTGCTGCGCTAACGGCTCGAGGCTTACCGTCATCTTAGGACAACCTATAATTGAAATCGGATAACACGTCTCTGCATAGCGCCAAGCGCGTCCAGTAAGTACCTCGCACAGTCATCCCAAAGGTGAGAACAGTATTCGACGCAGAGGCTAATCTGCGCCTTGCACAGCAAACATCCAGGTGTGGCGTGGAGTACCTTAAGTGAAGTAAAATTATAAAAATTCAACTCAAAATGGATCACAAATTTTGGGAATATTATATTAAAATAGGCACAAAACCCTAAAAAAAAGGTTAAATAACACAGTTCGAGTAAAAATCAATCATATTTATAGTAAATTAAATCCAGATAAGTTTGTTTGTAGCAATGCCACTATAATGAGGAGGAAGGGCATAACGGAATTCCGTTCGGTGAGCAGCCCGCCTGGGGCAGTACCTCCACCCTGCAGAAGACCGCGGTAATAGTAACCTGGCTTCGTGCTGGGTTATGTTCTCCGTCGGTTAGCAGGGTTCCAGTGCTCATTGGGGTGACTTTGTGCTGGTGGCGGTGAGACCAGAGGCTCATATGTCTCCATTGGCTGGCATAGGCGCGGAATATTGGTACGGCGGTCAGGGAGACCCGGTGAAACGGTTGACCGCTGACCGCCCGCAGGCTGTACGGGACCCGAACCTGGGGATTACGTAATCTCCGCCCCAGGAGGCTGAACCAGCAGCCTGTGTAAAGTCCCTGGTGCTGTAGTCGTGCCGGAGGAGGATACCGGAGTGGACGCGGCTACTGCATTGGGGGGGGACCGGGGGCCCTTCCGTACGCCGTGCCAATCTTCCGCACTACCTGTGCCTGCCTTTGGGGAATTAGAGCCTCGCTTAGTCTCTTGCGTCACCGACATACAGGCACCCCCTACCTTCTTTTATCCCCTTACACTTAACATCATGGCAAAAGGTCTAAAAAGAAAAAAAGTTTCCACAGCGGTTTCGTCGTCGTCCACACTAAATGTGGACTTCTGCAACATTAGAGGAATGCACTCAAACATCAACGTGATCCACCGCCACCTGGAATCTGCGAGGCCGTACTTATTTTTCCTGACGGAGACTAAGATATGCCCGAAGGACACATCTTACTTGATGTACCCTGGCTATAAGCTTGAGGCTAATTTCAGGCGTCAAGCTGGGGTATGCATGTTCGTACGGGAGGATATCTGCTGTCGCCGTCTCAGTGACCTGGAAGACAGGGACCTGTCTACATTATGGGCGCGCGTGGATCACGGGGGCCACACTCGGATCTACGCGTGCATTTACAGGTCCCATAGCGGTGATACGGAGACAGTTCGCCTTTTTGACCACCTGCAACAATCAACCGACAAGGCCATTGAGCGGTATCCCTCCGCGGAGATAGTGATTGTGGGGGACTTTAATGGTCACCATATTGACTGGTTGGGTTCCGTGCGCACTGACTTTGCGGGGAAAGCTGCTCACGAATTTGCCCTGACCTACGGTTTCTCCCAACTGGTAAAATCTCATACGAGAATACCAGATAGGGAGAACGAGCAGAGTGCATTGCTGGACCTTCTGCTGACTACGCGGCCCGACGGATACACCACATCAGTGGATGCACCACTTGGTTCATCGGACCACTGCCTCGTTCGGTCGCGAGTGCCTCTCGCAAGGCCTGAACCACCTCGGCCCAAGGAGTGGCGACATGTGTGGCACTACAAGTCAGCAGATTGGGATGGACTTCGAGAGTTCTTTGCGTCGTACCCGTGGAGGCGGCTTTGCTTCACTTCAGATGATTTGGACTCCTGCGCTGCAGCAGTAGCTGAGGGGATCTTGGCGGGCATGGAATGTTATATTCCTAACCGCTGGATCCCGGCAGGAGCTAGGAAACGACCGTGGTTTAATCGGCTTTGTAGAAAAACTAGGATGTTGAAAGAAACTGCCTACAGAGCTTGGACCACGGCTCGCGCTAACTCAGATCCTAGCATCTGTGAAGTGAAACGCAAACTGAATGCCGCTTCGAGGGCCAGTAAAAGAGCGGTTGCCAGGGCTAAATTCGATTTCGTCGGCAGAATTGGTCGCTCGCCAAAGCTGCCGAGGGAAACTTTTGTCGGTCGGGGTTACCACCTCTACATAGACTGGATGGTAGTCTGGCCCAGAGTGCCAAGGAGAAGGCCGACCTTTTGGGTTCTCTCTTTGCCTCCAACTCGACCATGAACGATGGAGGTGTGCTTCCGCCTGGAATCCCTTGGTGTGGCACTTCCATGCCAGAAATTAAGTTCAAGCAACGGGACGTCAGGCGGGAGCTTCAATCCCTGGATATTCATAAGTCGAGTGGGCCGGACGGCATTCCCGCGGTGGTACTTAAGCGGTGTGGTCCGGAGTTGTGTCCGGTACTTACACGTCTTTTCACGCTTTCATACTCCATGAAGCAAGTCCCGGCGTCGTGGAAGATCGCGCACGTGCATCCTGTGCCCAAGAAGGGTGACAGGACCGACCCGGCCAATTATAGGCCTATAGCCGTCACCTCCCTTTTATCTAAGGTGATGGAGCGTGTGATTAATACACAGCTTCTGAGGTACCTTGAGGAACATGACCTGCTCAGTGACCGGCAGTACGGTTTCCGTCACGGTCGCTCGACGGGCGATCTTCTTGTGTACCTCACACACCGCTGGGCGGCGGCTATCGAGAGTAAGGGTGAGGCTCTAGCAGCGAGCCTCGACATCTCGAAAGCCTTTGACCGGGTCTGGCACCGTGGTCTTCTTACCAAATTGCCCTCCTATGGACTGCCCGAGAGTTTATGCGGATGGGTGTCCAGCTTTCTGGCCGGTAGAAGCATCAGGGCCGTCGTTGACGGCAGCTGTTCTGACTGCATGGCCATAAACGCTGGAGTACCACAAGGCTCAGTGTTGTCCCCTACTTTGTTTCTGCTGCATATCAATGACATGTTGTCTATTGACGGCATTCATTGTTATGCGGACGACAGTACGGGCGACACTTATTACACGGGCCGTCCCGGTATCTCTCGGGTTGCAGTGGAAGAAAGTCGTGAACAACTTGTGTCTGAAGTCGAGGCTACTCTCAATAGAGTGTCCGATTGGGGTCGACAAAATCTTGTCCAATTCAACCCTACCAAGACACAAGTTTGTGTTTTCACCGCAAAAAAGACCCCATTCACTGTGGCGCCACAATTTCAGGGCACATCTCTCACCATCTCTGAAAGTATAGGGATCCTTGGTGTTGACATCTCCAGTGATGTGCAGTTCCGCAGTCACTTGGAGGGCAAGGCCAAGCTGGCGTCCAGGAAGCTCGGAGTGCTCAGAAGGGCGCGGCGGTACTTTACTGCGGCGCAAGCACTGCTTCTCTATAAGTCGCAAGTGCGTCCGCATATGGAGTACTGCTGTCACCTCTGGGCGGGGGCACCCGAATACCAGCTTCGTCCATTTGACTCGGTGCAAAGGCGAGCTATGAGAGTTGTCAACGATCCCATACTTGCAGGTGGTGTGGAACCTCTTAGTGACAGGAGAGACTTTGCTTCTCTGTGTGTGTTCTACCGCCTGTACAACGGTTTGTGCTCTGAAGAATTGTTTGATATGATGCCTACGGCTACATTCTATCATCGCACCGCTCGCCATAGACAGAGTATTCATCCTCACACGTTGCGTCCTGAGCGCTCGAGCACGGTAAGATCTGGTAGAGGCTTTCTTCCGCGTACGCTTAGGTTGTGGAATGATCTCCCTGCTTCGGTTTTCCCAAACGCCTACAGTATGGGGTTCTTCAAAAGGGGACTTAGAAGGTTTTTAAAGAGTCGGCAGCGCGATTGTGGCGCCTCTGGTGTTGCAAACGTCCATAGGCTGCGGTGACCACCGGTACATCTGGTGGGGCCGTATGCTTGTCTGCCACTCGAGTGGTATAAAAAAAAAAAAAAAAAAAAAAAAAAAAAATGAACTATCGACATCCTTATCGATACGTACCCATGACTATTTTACTGTAAACAGCCCTTTTTATTTCTGCCTTATATATCCTCCAAAAATGCATTTACACATTAAATATTGTGTTATGTATGAAGGAAAATGCATAATCTACGTTATGAGTTGGACTTTCAGTGAAATTTTACATCCAATTTGGCAAAATATGTACGTCAAAAATGGAATGAACGAAGTCACAAATGACCTGTTAAACGAGTCTTTCTTCGTATAATTTTGTTTTGTAATATCCTATTCACACACTAAACACGACAATATTGTTGAAAATATAAAATTTTCTATTTTAATCGTAAGATCACTACAGATTATTGGATATTATGAATAACATAGAGCCGCCATAGGACCCCACAGGGCTCAGCGATTCAAAATACTGACATATGAGTACAGAATTTGCTTTCTCTTTTCCTCTCGAGCTAAGTGCTATGGATAATGAGGTCTCGCTCACACGCTTTGTATATCTATTGAGAGTAGCGAAAAATTCTAAATCTATGGAAATAACATATATTTTTATCACAAGATAAGTTTCCATGGAAATTGGAAACACGAACGGGAACAAAATCTCACGCAAGCGAAGCTGCGGGCATCAGCTAGTAATTAATATTAGTGTCATTATGCCTATTAGACAATAGATTTCTCTATTATTATATTTTTATTTTTAATAAAAAAATATTGTGGAGGAAAGAGTGAGAAAGTTCCTCCAACACAAAGGGAGGATCCTCCAACCAGGCTAGGTGACCGCGCCTTGTGGGCCGAAGCCCAAAAATAATTAAAATTAGTAAAATTTCAAATCTTCTTCCATTTTTTTTCAGAAAGGATACAGTTGCGCTAACATACGAGTTACAAATACAGTGTCCAGAATTGATATTTGATTACAACTATCACTTTGCTGGTAGTTTGGAGTCTACCGATGTCAATGAAGAGGGGCTGGGTAGGGCTAAGATTGGTAAGTTTTTTCAGACAACAGTCCGAGAAGTGGGATAACATTCAAACCCTACAAACGACTGCAATACGAGGTTCTTAAAACTGGGTTCTAAATGGTTCTAACAGGGTCGGCGAGTGTAGTGCCTCTGGTGTTACAAACGTCTATAGGCTACGGTGATCCCTTTCCATCAGATGGGCCGTTAGCTTATGCCACATTAGCGTAAAAAATATCCAACAGAATTCATAATATTGGAATTGAGTTACTCGGTTGAAATACTTTACCTTAATATTAACGACATTAGAGTATGAAAATTTATATTAATTCCTTTTAAAAAAATAATGATTCTTTCTCTTTCAGTGGATTACGTCATAAAACTGTATGGCACTTACAGTGAATATTCTTCTGATAACCAAAAACACTATTTTCGCTTCACAAAGAACAACATGGATACCGATCTTAAAGGCAAATTAAGTTTCACATAAAAAAAAATTACTAAAGGAGACCAAGTCAAATGTAAGTGATTGCCAAATTTGTAAAGAAATGCACAAACGGTTACTTCACCTGGTGCCCAAGTCTGCTATTTCAATTTTATCAGAACAGAATCTTAATCGTAGCTCAATTTAAATAATATCGTAGCAGAATGGTACGATTTGACATCGTTGCTTTCTATTTGAAGGCTGCTCATCATTCTTTAAGGGGCAGGCTCAGAACAGCGTTGTGGACTTATGCCTCAAGAAGCGGGATAAACCGCGAATCTTGAAAGATGAGGGATAGTGTCCTAACCCCTAGGTTAAACTGCGGTGGCAGCCAAAGCCTGTTGTGATTCCTAGGATATACTTCCCAAGGTTTACCCAGGGCTCTTGGCCGTGGGCAGTGGTAAGACACCTTGTGGTTTTAGCCAGTAAGCATCCGGCAAAGCATCCATGCGTATTTCCACATGTCAGAAAGACTATGCTCCTGGATGAAACATTGCGACTTACGCTCAATACCTAACCGAAGTATGCGCAGAAATAGACAGTTGCACATCAGCTGATGCAAGCGAATTCCTTACTGTTAATATAAATTGGCATAGTGATATGCATTAGGCTGCTATGAGTGAGAGCTACAACACGAATGGCCATAATCCCCATTAAACCAACTCGGTGTTCCGCCTCACCTCTACCTAACCGCAGTACAGACCAGAGGTGAATTTACTGCGATTCGGCCAAGGGACACCAACTCCAGATAGTGTTTGGCACCTACTGGGAAGATGCAATGAAAACCGTTAGCTTTATTTAGTAACGTAGAAGGCCCTCCTTTTTAAAGCACACTCTTGGAACTTCAAAGGCCGTCACGTCTAAGTTTTTTGTTCAAGATTTTTTTTTTTGTATGAACCTAAATTGGTGGGTGTGAACAGCTTCTTGGGCTGCTCTCATTCGCTTAAAGTGCAGGCTATTACCAGGCTATAGTAAAACTTGAGTTTTGAACTTCTGCAAGGCGCCCGTTCTTGGTCCATACATTATGATGTGAATACGTGGACGTAAATTTAAGGGTGGAAGATCTGACTCATATGGCAAAACATATACAGATAACGTTTTACCAATAAGTTTCCGTCCACGCATTGTGTGGTCGAGAATCGGTACCAAGGACATGAAATTCTTCAGCTTGAGTTGGAAAGCTACTGGGTAGACTTTCAGAAGAGGAGAATTCGCAGGTTATGGAATTTTTGAATTTAGTGCCCAATATGTAAATGCGTTTTTTTTTTCGTTTCAGTGGACTTCGCTTTGGCATATTTCAATAAGAACGCGAATCTCGTTGAAAAGGCAGTGAAGGGTACAATTATAAATGATTTTATGTCACTATTTGTAAACGCCTTGAACTGCTATTTAGAAGTAATTCCTTTAGAGGAATTGCACACAAAGGATGACAAATAATTACATTTTAACCCTCTTTTATCAAAAGTATCCCATTGAGCCAAGCCATTTTCCACACATTTATACGAGGCCGCGCTGCGGTTGGCGGTTGCAGTTTCTAACCTCAAAATGTCAAACCAATGAAGCCATAGACTCGGTTCCATTGATTTTTGACATTTTGAGGTTATAATTTGACATTTGAGGTTAGAAAGAGCAACCGCCAGCAACGACTACTGGTCATTTTTACAAAATTTCGTCATTAATAATTAATGACAAACTTTGTATAAATGACTTTGATTTTATTATACATACAAGACGTTCACAAATCAATGGAAACCATAGGGACATATTATTTGCCATTATATTGTATTGTTTTAAAACTAACATGATTTTTTATTATACTTACCTACCTACCTACTGTAAAAATATTTTTTCAAACGTTTTTATTTAACTTGCCCTGCTTGTTTGATAACTGGTTAAAAACCGGCTAAGAGCGAGTCAGACTTGCGCACAGAGGGTTCCGTACCAAAAAACAGTATAAAGATCAAGTTTGCTGTATGGAAACCCTCCTAATCCTTCCTTTTTTTTCTGATTCCATTATTTGTTGTTGTAGCGGCAACAGAAATACATGACCTATGAAAATGTCAGCTATCACGATTCCTGAGATTTAACCTCGTGACGTGGCGGACAGACAGATTTAAAGATAGACAGACAGATGGACAGCGAAGTCTCACGAACAGGGCCCCGTTTTTACCCTTACAAAAAAAAACATACGACTGAGGAATGCTGCGGATGTGCGACGTATGTTCCTAGCCATTTTCTAGACAAGATTAAATACCAACATGTTTTTCCTTTCCCGTTTCTCACTGGAGCATGTTCCCGGGATAGAGACTGTACTCTTCCTCAATTGCTTTTCGATCTCTGTAGCAAAATTCATCACAAGCGTGTCGGTGGGTTCAGGCGTAAACGCGTAACGGACACAGTTTATGGTTTCGCCCGGGATATACTTCGATAATTTACCTTTTTATTCCATTAAGGCTGGAATTTCGAAAAATGTTTTCTAGAGGATCCCAAGGGTCCCTACAATAAAAGGGTAGCTGGAAGAAATTTAAATTGTCTTTTAAAATGAAGAAGTTCTGTTTTAGCTGGGTCTCGGCTGGGCGTCGATAGAAGAATAGGTTACCCTGTATAATTTTATTAACATGAAGTACATATTTTTATTTAATAGTACCTATGTCAAATATTTTGTGGTGCTATGCTTTTATGTAAGTCTGAATTCGTTGTTTTAGCATAGGTCTTGCGCATAAACTTGGTCCATAGGATAGGCTGCATGGTATATGTTCAATGCATTCATACAGGTAGCCAGGAAACCTTCCATTATGGTACGTAGGTACAGGTCTACTTTATTTCCCATGGCGTTGAAATAAGCAAGCACCTCGTCTACTGTAACACACAAAGATCATTGGTTCTGTTATGAAAATCATTAATAAGTATTGTTGGGACATACTGCGCCCGTTGCTAGGCGGATAGGTTAGACCGAGAGGGCCTTAGAGCGGCCAGTTGGCTACCTACTCTCCGTTCTTACAGAAGCAGGCCAAGACGGTGTAGTGTCTCTTCACCCTTGACGAAGTGGGATATTACACTCCCCCCCCCCCAAAGCAGTGGCATAGCAACCCCCCAAGCAAGAAATGGGATAAAACCCAAACCCTAGGGCCCTAGGGGAAAGTCTGCAATGTCAGACTAAGCCTGTCTGGAGCCTTGGGGTTATCCTTCCGAGGGCATACCCGGATCTCCCAGCCATAGGTAGATGGTAGACCATCGTGTGGTTTCAGTCGGTAGAAGTCCAGTATAACATCCATGAGGATTTCCCTACGTAAAAAATGGCGATTAGGTAAGAACCACGTGGTTCAGTCGATTCGAATCCGACATGACATTCATGGGGATTTCTCACGTAACAAAATAACAGTGGCACTCCAATGCAAGTGAACACTTGAACAATTACGTGTGTTCCGGGTTTCGAGTTGTCGTAAGCGTGTTGGCTTACCGACATCGTCGTAATATCAAGAAGTGGGTCCTGCACCCTAAAAAGGTTTCATCAAAAATGTAAGCACTTCAGTGGAAACGGAACGGCTTCACGCCATTCTCTGACCCGAGACCGAAAACTTAAACGTGTGGCGACGGAGCCCCGTGTGGCAACAGAAAGAGCACAAATAGCTGCCACCCTAATTCATCCCGAAGGTGTCGTAAGGGGCGACTAAGGGAACACTATCGCAAAACGATCCAGGTGGTCAGTAAAATGACAATCGTTAAGCCTAGTTGAAGGCCTTATGGGCGGAATGAAAAATTTCAACTGTGAGTCGTCCAGAACTACACCTGTCCATTTCAATGCGGCAATAGGCTCACCACCTGCAAAATGCTCAGCAATAGGTACGTGGGACATAAAACTATAAGTGGAAATGTGGGCGTATACTACACCTCTGTCTACCCCTTCCGGGATAAAGACGTAGGTAACCATATGTATGTATGTATTAGTTTAAAACGTACGGACCGACTTTCTGCCACTCTCCGACCGCAGTTTTTACTACTAAACTTACATTGTTTTCGATCCCCTTTATTGATCTGAATAAATTTAACGGCGTATTTCCCTCTAAACTCTGTTACTACTGTGTAGTCTCCAAGAAGCAGTCGCGGTTTACAGTCTATCTTCGATATATATATCTTATATTTCCCTTTGATAATTATGAAGTAATCCTCTGAAACAAAGAACAAAAGTAAACCAAAATAGTCGATATAGCTCGCTGAATAAACGAGTTAAGCTTTTTTTTGTACGTCCTGGAAAATGCCCGTGTTGCGAAGGGTAAGAGTACAAAATGTCGGCCCCGCAATACAACCCGAGGGTGTCGCAAGAGGCGACTAAGGGAACACTTTCGCAAAAAGGTCCATTGCGTAGAAAAGGAAAACTCGAAATGAAACCCTGTTGTCAGTAAAATGACAATCATTACGCTAAGTTGAAGGTCTGATGGGCGGCTTGAAAATTTTCAAGCATAAGGCCTGTCCACTATATCCCGGCAATAGGCTCACCATCTATGGGACATAAAACGTGAAATGTTGGTGTACCTATACTATGCCTTTGCCTACCCCTTCGGGGATAAAGGTGTGACTATGATTATGTACTTAATGTATGAAACTCTTAACGATAAGCGAACTCTCTTAGCGATAAGGCCGCCTATTGTACGTAAATTGTTAACATTTATTTTCTTAAATTGAATTATGTGTTCCGTTTGACGTCCGAAGTCCATTATTATGAGAGAGTACATCGTTTCCTTGCGATGTCGCTAGATTTCGCTACTTTCTGTCACGTGACTTCCTCGCTTTTAGCGCCCCTCGTGGCCAAACCTGGAACTAACTTAGGAACCAGAGAGCGAGCCACCATTGATGTCATAGCTGTATGCCATCTCGCCCAACAGGCACTGCCTTTTATATCTGACCCTTGACCCAACTACCTAACGCGAGCCTCTGGAGATGTTGATCGAGGTTCTCGGCAATTAGACCATGTGTTGATACGACTATCGGAACAGTAACCGCTGAATCGACATCCCACATGTCGACAATCTCGTGAGCCAAGTCCAAATATTTTATTTGTTTTTCCTTTTCTGCTTTCACGAGATTTTCGTCATGTGGGACGGTAATGTCAACGATTATTGCTCTGATCGATCTATTACCACTATACCAGGCATATTGGCTACAATAGTCCTGTCAGTGATAATAGATCGATCCCAATACAATGTGACACGGCCATTATCTACTAATACGGTACCTCCGACCGAATCAACAAGTTTATATATAAGTGCAAGTTGCTGATAGTGAGAAGTGGCTAGGATAGTCCATCCTGGCCACTTGATTGTGTCTGTGCAAATACTCGCCGTTGGCAAGACGAGAACAACCAGAAATAATATAACGTAGAGATTCCCCACGGTAGGTGGCATGCCCGACATATTATTATGTCAACCGTTCCATCTCTCAAAATATATTTCCGATAGTTTATTATTATTATGTTTCTCATTAACACGGGTATCTTCTTTTTTTTTCTTGCGAAGACACCCGGACTTTTGGTAGGCTTACACGGGGACACAGGTCCAACATGCAGAGGCCCTTTGAGACTTTTAATCTAAAGGGAAATGGGACCCCCACTGCAAACAATCCACATCCGCCTTATGTAAAAGAACGATAATGGACCATCTGCAATGGGAGCTAACTATTGTAAAATATGCTAACTACGTAATGGGCTATTGTGATGGGTGTTAGATGGTCTGGTTAACTTAGGCTATGGATGAAGACGGCGTCTGCCATTTCAATATACCTATTATTATATTAAAACTTTGGCAGACGGTGACTCGCCAACTCACTAGATGGGCCCCTATACAATCGCCATAGGCATTAAGCCTGTTATGCTGGGTCCACATTTGTGTCATATCATCGACTAGTGTAGTGTGTAATCGTGACGAACATGTAACTCTCAATGTGGACGGGCCTAGGTTATGCCGCCTGGTTGTGCTGTCAGTGTTAAGCCTGTCACAGACGTAGCTATAATATATTAACATATCGAGGTACCTATACTAATATTACGAGTATATAGAGAAAAATTTGATTGTTTGGTTGTATGTTAGTTTTTTTGCATTGAATATGCCCAAAAGTACTGAACCGATTTGGATAATTCTTTCATTGTTTTGATAAAGGCTCGGGATGGTATATTTTATTCCCAAATTCCCACGGAAACGGGAACCACGCCGGTGCAACATGTGACATTGGCTATTATAGATATTATATTATAGCAAGTAATACACACGGGAGTTAAACTATAACATATTTTTAATCTCACTTGGTCTCCACAATCGCCTTTAAAATATATCGAGATATAATCTGTCAACATATTTTGTTGAGGGCATAGAAATTTGTTATAGCTTGTGTGCGTCGGGCTTTATATTGTTCTGACAGGCAGCTGCATGTTTTAAATGTCGAATGCAAGGAACGGGTCATAGATCTTTTATTTTTTTAAAAATAAGAACATACTTCCCGTTAGCTCTAAGTTTGCCGGCCGCTTTCCCTACTACGTCTCTACACCAGCCATAAAGCCAGCAGCAAACTTGGAGCGAACGGGCTGTAGACATTATCTCATTGGTAGTAACTATGCATTTCGTACTGTGACTGGTATGTATTGTAGACTAGCTGACCCGCGCAACTTCGTTTGCGTGATAAATTAAGAACCGCTCGACCGATTTTGTGCAAACTTCACATAAACCATCTACTAAATAGTCCGAACAAAGCCTAAACATTTGGTTTGGATAGGTGAACCCGTTCTCGAGTTATAAAATTACAACGAAAAGTGGCATTGATTTTTATATATATAGATAATACGAGTACATACATACATATGCCACGCCTTTATCCCCGAAGGGGTAGGCAGAGGCATATTATATGCCTATATTTCACCTTATTTTAGAATATGTGCCAGGTAATAGGTGGTGAGTCGTATTGCCGTGTTGAGATGGAGAGGCGCAGGTTGTGACTGCCTGCTGTTGAAAGTTTTCAAGCTGCCTAAAAAGGCCCTAAACTTGGCTTAACGACTGCCATTTTACTGGCAACCAGGATCATCGGCTTAACGCACCTTCCGTAGCACGGAAACGCTCAAATAAATGTCACAAAGTTATCACATGGATGGTCATGGTCACCCATCCAAGGACTGGCCGTAGCCAAAGTTGCTTACTGCTGTGATCGTTTACAGAACGCTGGGTATGCGGGGCCACGAGCGCTTCTTGTCTTGTAGATATTAATGATATAAAAAACCGGTCAAGTGCGAGTCAGCCAGTCTGACTTGCACTTGGCCGGTTTTTTCCGCACGGAGGGCTCCGTTGCGGAAAATAACGTCTGTTATATGGGAGCCCCCTTAATCATAATTTTACCGGTCGTTACCCATTCCCGCTTCCCGTGGGAACATGTTTCCGGGCTGACAATAGTAGCCTCTGTTATTCCAGAATATAATCTATCTGTACAAAATTTTTGCCCAATCCATTCAGCCGTTAGAGCGTGATTGAGTAACAAGCATCCAAATATCTTCACAAACAAACCAGGGAAGTAGGATGTACCTATTTGTTATATCAACAAGTACTAAAAGTAAATATTATTAAAGCGGTAAAACAAGCATCATCTGTGAAAATGTAAAATTTCTAGCTATCACGGTTCCTGAGATACAGCCTCGTGATGGACAGACAAACAGACGGATGGAGAAATCTCATGAATAGGGTCCCGTTTTTTTACCCTATAGGTACGGAACCCTAAAAATCGTAAAATTAAATTAAATCTTAAAATCGGGCACAGCGATGAATTATAAAATTATTGTCACAAAGTGATCAGGTGGTGATCACCATCCAAAGAATTGCCATAGCTAAAGTTGCTTGCTTCAGTGATCGTTTATGGAACACAAAGTCACCGGGGCGACGAGCGCTCTAAACTCCAGTGGTCCACTCTGTACCCCGTCTCTGTGTTTGTGTCGTCCAGTGTTCCTCAACGCGGGTCATAAATGCAAGTGTGGACGTCTCCCGGTGACGCGGACAATGAACAGCACCGAGTACCCTATGAAAGTACACACCAAAACCCATTTTCGATTTCACGACCCGTTCCACGTGTATTTGATGTGTGTCCGTATACAAACAGCGTCTACACTGGGCGTGACTACTAGTTAGTAACGCCAAAAATCACCGTGACGTTTATTCTATGTCAAGCATTTTCTTCGGGTGTTCGGCATGGATAGCCTCGAAGCTGCAGTTTTCATGGTATCAAAACGCAAGTCTGACACAGTAGTGGAGAAACGTGCTGTCCAAATGTAACAAATGTGGACGCAGCATAAGGCGACAGAGGGCAACACCGGTGTGAGCGGCTAGGGGTGTCGAGCGGTGCGGCGCCGGTTTCGCCATCACGGGTCGGACCCGGAGCGGGTTTCCCCGTAGTTATGCCCTTGAAAATGACACTTCCACCCCCGAGCATAAAGCTCTGGCTTCCTCCCTCTGACCAGCCAATTAAGGCAAGCCAGAGTTGAGATTTGCTGCACTCCCGGGAGTAGCGTCTCCCGTTAGCCCATTAAATGCTAACTGGTCGAGGAGCGCAACAAAACTCTGAGGAATCGGGACCGATGTGTAGCCACGCACATTCAGCTCGCCACAAGCTGCCCTGCGGATGTGTGCTTTTCTATAACCTTGTGAGATATTTTTTGTTGATCTCAAAAAGTGGATGACTGGAAAAGCAAATCTACTATGCCCTCATAGGTATGCGTTAATCCCATGAAAAGATAACGACTGTCCACGAGGGGTTTATTGTTATTATTATTATTTTTATTTTTATTTTTATTATTATTATGAAACAAACGAGTTCTGGAATGGAGACCGCGACTCAGCACACGCACCTGCCAGATGGACCGACGACCCAAGTCTTCCATTACAATTGCATCAGAAATTCAGTACATGATCGTAATCGTAGCTCGTCAATATCTACGAAAACAGTCAAATTGTACAGTTTGCTTTATGTTGAGATACTTAATTGCCTGTACTTTCACTTTGGCCGGTCCTTAGATGGGTGACCACCACGTGAGCACTTTGACACATTATTGCGAGCATTTCCGTGCTAGGATGCCACTTTAAGTTTTTGGTCTCGTTTGCCAGAAAAATGACAGTCGTTAAACCAAGTTGAAGACCTTACAGGCGCCTTAAAATATTCAACAGCAGGCACTCATTACCTGCGCCTGTTCATTTCAACATTATCTAGGTCACAATCGAGTGTGAATATTAACTCGCGTCGAGAAGCTGACCTAAACGTAAGTTTCGAGTCAGCGGTTATGTCGTCGCTCTCGCCGCCGTCGTTCCCCAGCGCAAATGCTGAGTTCGCGCATTCCGCTGTGGCCGCCCGCGCCGGCCCCACGCAGAGCCGCCCTGCGCCCGCGCGTGTCGCCCCCCGCGCCTTCGTTCCGCTGCAAGTTCCTGCGGCTGCAGCAAAACCTCACGTAGCAGTGCGTAGAAGTTTTGCTAGCGTTTTCATGAGCGCCCCCGCCGCTCCACAGAATCCTATGCCTGAGAAGGCATCGGACCCGGCTACTGATGGTTTCGTGACGGTGCAATCAAGGAAGCGCCGGCAGCGAACCAAGATGAACCGTTGCGGCACACCACAAGTATCGGCGTTGCACATCAGCACTGCGTGCCGCAATATCATCGACACCGGTGTACGTCTCCCGCCTACACTTCACAACCAAGGCGGAGAATATCGTCGAGTACGAGCGCAGAAAGGCCAATGTCGTGCCGAGAGTACAGCTGATGGAGTCGAGCCGGAACGTCAGTTTCCTGTCGTTCGTGGTGCAAGTACCTAACAGCCTGAGCGTCATGAATGAGACCTTCTGGCCACAGGGCGTGGTCTACCGTCGCTTCCGTGAACAGTTACCACCGGAACGCATAAAAACATAGTGCGATAGTGAAGTGATTACTAATAATATTCTAATAAACTAATAATATTAATTTCTGCCAACTTGAGGACCACTGTCAGAAGTGGCCCCCAATCGCTAGATGCACCACGGCTTTCCAGCAGGCTGGTGACGACGTCAATTGGGCGAGCTAAATATAAAAAAAAATAGCACTTAGTCTTTTAGGGTTTTATATTCTAACACTATGTACCTACAAGCTATATTTATATGTATTCTTAGTTTCAAGGTAAGTGTCTAAGGGCCGTAGATTAAGTTAATTAGTTACATCTTTTTTTCATCGTGCCCGAAAATAAATGCTTATTATTATTATATCATGTATGTAAAATCTTACCGATTGTTTCAGTAGATCGAACAGATCCATCTAAATCTTTGTATAAGTTTCTGCCACTAGCTACGGTATCAGAATTCAAAACCAATTTTGGACAATGTAGATGGAGTAAATACGACGCATCTTTGTTAAATCTGAAATTAAATGGCAGCATGTTGTTAGGGTTTCTTAAATAATGATTTTAAAACGAGACCCTATTACTGAGATATACTTATTTATTCTTATTGTATAATATACTAGCTGTTGCCAGCGGCGTCGCATCCCATTGGAACATACGTACTTTTGTGGTAAAAATTAGAATAATATGAAGTGTTATTTAAGACTATGATTTATCCCAGTACCATATTTCAGCCACGTTCGTTTAACCGTATTAGAGGTGAAACCGTCCAATGACGGCAACACGAAATTAATTTCTATATTTAGGTATATCTCCTAATATCTATTTTTTTATTTGCATGGTGTAAAGAAAAAAAAACATGTAAGTAATGCTCAAGCCAACTAACGTTTTTTAAATGATAAAGGTCAAATCCTCACACATAGCAACCGGTTAAGGTCCGATAGGGGTTTTTACAAACGCCTACAGTTTGGGCTTTTGCAAGGTCGCAGCGCGAGTGTAGCGTCTCTGGTATTGTAATAGGGTCCCGACACGATCATGCCTTGCAATTGTCAATCACGTAAAATATGAATGGAAGTTGCTTCAGTGTGCGTGATTGCTTTGCATGTTTGTGTGCATCGACGTATACGTGCACATGAAATTCTACGTTATTGACAATTACCAATTGACCATGTCGGGACCCCTTAAACGTTCATAGGCTACGGTATAATTAAAGAAATAGCTATCCAAATGCTGCTTTATGATGACCGATTTTTCAAAATATTGCAATACATATTTTTTAAAATGGGCAATAATATTTAAAAAAAGGACAATATTGAAATAGAGCATTACAAAGGTTACTCCTTACGAATTTTTTAATTTATTTACTAACCTATGTTATGCTTATGAGATAGGTAGGCTTAAGCCCTCGTGATTTTTTCTGTAAGTAGACCTTTTAGTTATTTTAATCTATCTAATAGGGTTCAGCCAGCGCGTCTATAATGAATGTATTTATATACGATATCACAATAGACGCATTTCAGAATTTTAAAATATTTATCTTTGAAAATGAAGAATTTCCCGTAGAAAATTATATCCCAATTTGACGATATACCTACGTAAATATTGTCTTGTAACCAGAATTTTATACTATTACTATATAACATTTTATAATAATACCGTTCCTAGAATTTAAGTTTTACTTAAGTACCTACTTATTCTCAATGTAACCAATGACTAGTATGTGTGGTGATAATATACTGTTAGTACTAACTTGGTTAATAAATAAATAAAATAAATAAATTGTCAAAAGAATTAATTGCACTGCAAAATTTCATCTTGCCAACTTTAAAATGACATTATTTGCATACAATCGTTCATACCTTATTTCACCACCTTAATGGTGAAATTTCCAACAAAGCTATCGTAGCTGGTGCCGAAAGGGTAAGGGTAATGTACCCTAAAATAATTTAAGTTTCTAGGTCTAAGCTACGGGTTTCGGCTGGATGTTGATAATTTCATGATTTACATACTTAGAGGCAGAACTGAAACATGTGTTCATTTATCTATACATATAATAAAAATGTAGAGGGTCGAGAGTCTGTACATCTATACTCTATACTAATATTATAAAGAAGTAAAGTTTGTGTGTTTGTTAAATTGTGAGGGGTAATCTCGGGATCTACTAAACCTATTTTAAAAATTCTTTCACTAATAGAAAGCTACGTTATTGTGGAGTGTCATAGGCTATATAGCATCACGCTACCACGAATAGGAGCGGAGCAGTAATAGTAAATGTATAAAAAAACGGGGGAAAAGTTATTCCTTTTGAGGGCTTCGTTACGTGTGCTGCAAAATTAATTCTCTTAAAAAAGTTCTAAAATAATTGCGCGATAGCATGTGTCTATCTTTGGGTTGGTGCACAATAACCATTTTAATGGCAATCAATTTTTTTCTACAATAATGCCACGGGATACCTCTTTCATTAACGAAATTATTCTCTCTCTCACGTAGTATTGAATCTTAACGACGAGACGCTACGGGAGTAAACGCAACGCGACGGGAGAATATTTGTGACGCGAACAGGTAATACTCTCTCTTATGTGGCGCAAACGAAGTTGCGCGGGTCAGCTAGTAGAAGATATTTTGAAAATTTTAATTGTAGGGCATTCTCTAATCGATACTGAAGCCGAAAATGTAATTTAAAATTTTCATGTCTGTCTGTCTGTGTGTCTGTCTGTCTGTCTGTATCCCGAATAAGTATCACGCCGAAACTGCTGAATCGATTTGAATAAAACTCGGTACAATCTGAGCTTATGATCTGAGGAAGGTTCTAGGATACTTTTGATCCCGATATTTTGCGCGGTTCCTTTGGGAGAGGGAATGAAAGACAAAATGGTTTTTTAATTGTAACTTTTCAATGCGTGGTCCAATTCCAAAAAAAAAATCAGTGTCATAAAGGGAGTACTTTAATGATTGTTTCACAAAAGTTTTGAATTTAAGAGTTTTGTAGTTCAGGAATTAGAGGGATCTCAATTTTCGCAAACCCTAGAATTCAAGGATTCCTTTGAATGTGAATGTAAATCCAAACTGGCGTGTTGGCTTAGTCATAAAAGAGCTTAATGATTAAGGCTATTGTATTAGCACAGACTTAATCTTTAAGCTCTTTTATGATTAAGCAAACAGGGCAGTTTCACACCCTACTCGGTTACTCTGATGAAGAAGTACTTACCTCTATTTTCATACACCTTCTGTGACGTAAACGAAGTTGCGAGGGTCAGCTAGTTTGTAATAAGATGCAGGTGTAAGAATTTTGAATTAGTTTCCATTAAAAATGACGAAATTTCCATACAAGCTTACAACCCCTAGCTTACCTCCTTATTGGTACAATTTTGCAAATCCAAAACATACTTGTCCATTATTTTGTAACCAGAAACTGGAACATCTAATTTCATGATGCTAACTTTGAAGATGACGAATTACCATACAATTGTTTATACCTTATTTTACCAGATTAATGGTGAAATTTCCAATAATCCTTTCTTATTATTTACCTAGTTAATAAAAGGTACCTATTGTCCAAATTTCATCATTCTAGATTCAGGGGGTTCGTCTCCACGTTGATGAGTCAGTCAGTCACAGTCTCTCTTTATATTATACTAGCGGACGTCACGCGGTTTCACCAGCGTAGTTCCCGTTACCGTGGGAATACGGGGATAATATATAGCCTATGTTCACCGCAAAGAGTGTAGCTTTCCAACAGTGAAAAAAATTTTCAAATCGGTCCAGTAGTTTTTGAGTTTATTCGTTACATACAAAAATACAAATCTTTCCTCTTTATAATATTAGTATAGAAGTATAGATATAGATATAGAAAAAAGTATAGATTTATTCTTATGAAGTGAATCAAATCAAAATTAAATCGAAAATATATTTATTTCACTCAGGCATTATACATATGCGCTTGTAAAACGTCCAGAATATAAAACAAAAGCTCCACCACCAGTTCAAATTTTCACAGATGATGCGTACCTTCTGTAGCCGCTATAACAACATAATTTCTTTCTTTCTTTATAATTATATGATTATACTAAAAACGGAAAAAAATATCGGTCGGTACCCTTCTACAGCATTTTCTAGAGCCCAATTTTCAGACATGGTTCGGTTAGTGGATTACCAAAAAACTGGCAAAAATTCACGTTTGTTGTATGGGAGAACCCCTAATTAGGTATATATTTTTATGATTTGAATATTTTTTGTTATATCTTTGAAAACAGATCTCTGGCTATCACGGTTCCTGAGACACAGTCTCGTGACATGTGACAGATAAACAGAGAAACAGACGGACGGCGAAGTCTCATAAATAGGGTACCGTTTTTACCGTTTGGGTACGGAAACCTAACAAAAATGAAATTGAACTCTTTACAATCTTTGCAGTTCACGTATCTCAAAAAATACTTACTTCAATAATTTAACTTCACAATACCGCATGCCTGACAGCGTAATATTAGTTGCATCATAATGGTAGTCATTTATATCCCCATTTAATGTGTCTTTGTATAGTGGATCAATGGGGTCTATAAAATTTTCAATGCCAGTTTTCATCAGTTCGTAAGTATTTTGTAACGCTTTAGTTACACAAGGCGAATCGTATATATCACACGCTACTCGTATTCTGCCTGAAAATAAATTTACTTGACATGATTATTTTTAAAAATTACACTGAAACGTAATTATTACATATCTATATATTTACATTATTATTTTCTAAACTAAACCCAAATAAGGCCCCCGTGGCATGGTGTCTATTCGCTGATCGAGAAAACTGCCAGCCCTTGGGTTGGAACATTTTTGCGCATTGGGACCCCATGGACCTAGGGTCTCGACACCGACTGGAAGAAAAAAATATTTTCAACTAGCTGATGTCCCCGGCTTTCTAGGCGTGGGATCCTGTTCCCGTTCCTGCATCCCATGGGAACATATTCTAGGGATAAAAAAGTGTAGCCTATGTGTTATTCCAGACTTAGACCAAATTACAGCTAAATCCGTTCATCATCTTTACATTGTCTGCAAAATCACATCTTTATATTGTCTGCATTATTCTTCACATCACATTAGAACAAGTCCACCTGGATGACCAGATCGTATCAATGGTAGCGCTCAATACGGGGTGTAGCGCGGTGGCTCAGTACAAACTCCTTTCTTTACTTAGTGCGTAATCGCAGTATTGCTTATTAAGCCATTAGCCAATCAGCTCGCTGGATCCGTCTTCCGTTTGAAAACCAGCAAGTTCTCGGCACAGACTATTAAGAATGCGTCTTGGAATTTCGTATTGTGTTATCAACTTCAACCTAAACTCAAACGGTCTAAGATCCCTTTAAGAACGACCTTCACCGAGCTGGTTATTGGATGAAAAGTGTTTTATATTCAACTAATGATGTCAAAAATTAAAATGCAATAGGGTTGCCTAATAAATTTCAGTCCAGAATATGATAAATTAGGAATTTAAAAAAAAGTTTTGATACATTCATACCAATTGAAAGTATAACGCCCATAGAATATGCAAATGTTGAAAATGAAAATGAAAATATTATTTTTATTTTCATTTTCATTTACGATACGATTTTTTTCTCGTCACAACTTTTGTTACGCAGGTGTAAACAGGTAAAGCGATACTAGTAATTGCAACGCCCTCGTTAATGAATTAAAGTTAATTAAAATAGGGTGCTAATTAAACGACCTTCTTTTTAATAGCATTTTTAGCCTCCGGAAAAATACTTTGCCCCCTAAATTAATAAGTCAGACACAATTAATGAGCGTCAGAATTTATAGATTATAGCCACCAGTTAACTTCTCTATTAGCCACTGTTAATATAATTCAGCATCGTGATTATTTTTAAGCATCTAATTTTGTAACATGCATTCAAACAGTAAGCTTCTAAAATACTAAAAAAATGGCATCAAAATGGTCATTATTTATTAATATCACAGCTTCTAATTTCCAATTCAGTATGTTTAAAATGTAACTCGTCCAACATTAATGGATCATCAAAGTTAAGTAAAATTGCCACCAAAAAGCAAATTATGGCCACTAATATTACCTAAATAGCTAGGACCACTTGTAGCCACTAACTCAGTCTTTTGTAAACGATCACTGCAGTAAGCAACTACCGCTATTGCTGGTGCTCGGATGGTTGACCACTTTGTAACATTTGATATGCGAGAGTTTCCTAGCTTTGCATGGCACGTCGTTCAGGCAACTGTGTGGGGTGTCACAATCTGGTGGAAAAGGACAAGCGAGTCCTGAAACGGACTCGCTTGTCCGTTTCATACGGGAACATGGGACAGATTTTCGGGCATAAATGCTTTTATTTATTATTATGTGCTACCTGCAGTCTTTATAATCAGATATTCTATACAATACCTGCATTCTAAAGCTGTCTACACACCAAAGCCGATAGTGGCAGAACGAGCCGGATAAAGCTGGCGGCCTCATTTTGAAGCTGTCTACACACCAAAGCCGCCGCCGGCCTTACCCGGCGGGTTCTGCCACCGGGCCGGCGGCTTTGGTGTAGACAGCTTTAGAAATACCAGCTTTAGGACTCCAGATGCCCCTTCGAAGCAATTTAAGAAATGTTTTGAATAAGTATATGATTGTTCATACTTTGTCTAGTACTGTACAAATTTCCTAGGGATTGCATAGAATACCTGCTGGTCCACCGGTAATGTGTAAAATAAATAGGTCTTGGGTCACCATAAAATTATAAGTACCGCAAAGTTATAAACTATCGAGGAATTATAAATTGTAACATATTGTAAAATATTAAATTTATCTGTAATACATCTGGCGCTCGGCGGCCGCTGCAGTGGCATGCTCGCTTCGCTCGCTCGCCTTCACGCGTTAGTGGTAACTGTTCCAACCTAACCTAACCTTCGCAAGCAGCAAACAACCCTTCCATACTCTCGTTATTTCATACACTGCCTTGCCTGCAAGTATCAGGTATTTTCTATAATGCCTAGACATCATACAGTTTTCGGTCGGTGACATTATGTATGCATGTAATACAGATTATAGAACTAAAGACAGATACCAAACAAAAAAGTGAGACCAAGAATGCAAATACTTAACCCAAATGTGAGTAACGAGTAATTTCTCATTAATCGTAAATTTATGGCGACATACACGATATTCACTTCTAGAGAGCCTATAATGTACTCAATTTTGAGTTTAGTATTGGCTTTCTTAACCTCACTTCTTGTTCGGTAAGCGTAATCTGTCTTTAGTTACAAAGTGATATCAAATAGCGGTCTCTGATTGATGCTAATGGCCGGTCGCTGTAGTCCTGTGCACTCACGTCTAGCCTTACAGTGGCTATTTTCACGAAAAAAGAATATGATATATCGATTTTACACGCTAAGTTATAAAAACTGATGTTGTCTGTGGAGGCTAAGATTATAATTTTTTGAGGCCCTTGTTTTGAAGCTATATAATATAAAACGGTGATTACATGTAAAATATGTGGCTGAATTAGTAAATTAGAATGTATTATTACGGAGGAAAAGTTAAAATAATTGTTAATCTTTATTTGATGCTTATAATGGAATGTTTAGGTGACGTTTTAAAGAGGACGAATTAGTATCTATATAGGGCTATTTCATTTTCGCGTGGCTTCGTTATTAAATGAGAGGCTAAATGCCGTGGCCGATAAAAACTTTTGAGGCTCGGTTTATTATATCCCATTAAAATATAGAGATTATTTAATTACAAACACGGTAGTATAAGGTTGTCGCGAATTTGTCTGCGAAAATCAGTTCTGAATTACGGTTATCGATTTTTAAAAGGGAAATATGGCTATGAAGCTGCCGCGCCACAGCTTTCAGTAGAGTTGACGTACGCGTTGACTGAACATTTGCTTAGAATTATTAGTCACACGCACACATTCAAGCTGAAGTTTCCGCCCTGTGATGTCTGCCCGTTATAACGAAACCTACTATTATTACACATTTCCATTTTATAATAAAATTATTCCTTGCTGCTCCGCTCCTATTTATTATTCAGCCTATACCTAACCTCTCTCAATAAAATGGACTATCGAACCCTCAAAAGTATTTAAATACCAACCCGTTAGTTTATCTAATAATCTTATAATTAGTATAGATTCAGTTTCCTTACTCATAGTCGTACTTTCCACCAATTGGAAGCCCAATAACACCGCAGCGAGCAAAAACCAGAGACAATTAACTCTATACATTTTGTCAAAGAATAAGTAATATTCAAGTTGTTCAACAAAATATATCAGTGTTTACATTTTTTATGTTTCATTTTTATCTATATTACTGAATTTATTGTAGTTTATAAGTATTAAATTCAATAAGTATTAATACAAGTTTGTAACTGGACTGGCTTGTGTGGTTAGAGTTCCTGACTACGGAACCCGAAGTTGTGAGTTTCAATTCGCACCCAAGACAATCTTTGCCTGATGAACCTTTTATTCTATTTTCCTCTAAAAGTACTTTTTAAGTGTGAATATCCTCAAAGATGATGCCATACTTGTAATGGCCAAGACCACACGGTGCCCTACCATGCGTCTGTTAATTTCGTAAAATAAACTCATTAAGATTGCGTTAGTCACTATTTATTTGTGCTATTTGTCGATACAAACTTCGGGAGGAAATTTCTCAACTGTTTGATAACCTGTATACAAAGTCAAACATATTTTTATCGTTTTGCCATAACATAAACTTTTCTGTACGGTTCAAAAAATGTGAATCAAAAACCATTAAAAAGATAAAATCAGTCAATATTCGATTTTTTTGCCTAATTTTCGAACAACTTTCTGTACAAATAAGCAATAAAAACAATGCAAAAACTCAAAATCTAAGTCCGTTTCGACAAAGTTCATTTCTCAAAGAGCATACTCTACAAATCTCATCAATTTCTCAAAGAGAAAACTTTGTTCTAAGTAAGTAAGTAACTCAGTAATATATGCAGTACTCTTTTCATAACACCCTTTCTACCAAAGGACCTTTGAATGAATGAATTAGCGCTGCGTCTCGCTCTCACTAGCCGATAATAGGTGAAAGAGCGTGCTTATTTGACTGATTTCGAGCCGCTGACTAGCGCAGCCTTAAGGTATCTAGTAGGTATGTATATTCTGCAACCGTGTTCGAACTTGGCATAACGCCGAGGTGAAATTCTACCCATATCTACTTACTCAGTAGTTTTGTAAGTTTTTTGGTTGAGTACCTACCTAGAAGACAAGTAGTTTCACATAATGACAATCGTTAAGCCAAGGGACTCGTCTAAAAAATGACGAAATAGAGGTGCAAATAAAAACGTTTTTTGTCTGCATAAATGGACGTAAAATTATATCCAATAATAGATTTTTAATTTACAAAATGTGTTTCAAAAAACGGTTTTCTTGTAAATTGTATACCAATAATACATAATGTGTAAAACGATCACAAAGTCAGCCCCAAATTTTTAAATGAATATATTTTATGGCTTCAATTTTTATCGACACGAAAGAAAAAAATATGCCAACATATGAAGAAAATATTCTATACCTATAAAATAGTTTTCTTCGATTTTGAATAAATATGCGTATTTTCTTATTACAACTAAAATAAGCTATAAAAGTACATTTCCTAGAGTGAAAGACGCGCGTTTTGTATGGCCAAGATCGTTAGCCCTACCAACGGCCTTAAGGTCGGCTTGAATTTTACCAATTACATTCATGAGTATGAATCAGAAGACGAAAGCAAAATCAGAGAGAGTACGCGCAGGAAGGATTTCCGGAGCATAGTTTTTCCTCACCTTAACATCATAAAGCATAGCAGAACTTACAAATCCATAAGATTGTTTAACAAATTGCCGTGGAATTTGAAGGGTCTTATTTATAAAAAGGATTTTCAAAAAGAATTAAAAGCGTATTTATTGAAAGGGTGCTACTACTCAGTTGATGATTTTTAGGTTTAAATTGTTAGTTAATTATTGTATTTATAATTATATTTTATTTTGACATTCTGCTACAATTTTATGAGATTTGATTTGTATTATTTTTTTCATTTTAAAATTGAAATTGTTATTTAGGTAATTATTGTTTTTAGATTGTATTTTATATTGACATTTACTGAATTTTCATACGTCCGTGAACTTAGCATCTCAAATGTTGGCATCTCATAAATATAGTCAATATATAGTGGCATCAAGCATAGTTCTACAGTTCTAGACAGTACCTTGTATTGACCTGTATTAATTAGTTTTTATTAGTTTAACATTTCATTAGGTGTCAATTAGTTTTGTGACATCAACATCATACCCGCTGCTGCCTGTGACTGACCCGTGGTACACCTATTTTGTCCACCTAAGTGTTCCACGATTAACTCGAGTCACGTTAGTCCACCTAGGTGTTCCACGGTTAACTTTTTATACTCTTGTTCCACTACTTGGTCTACTAGGTGATCCATGGTTACTCCATCCATCCGACACTGTATTTTCCTACCTAAAAGGATCAATCCTACATGGATGCTATGCCGGACTCCTACTGACTAAAACACACAATGCGTTACAACAGTCTAACCCTGGAGTCCCGGGTTCTTAAGAATGGTCTTAGAAGATTATTACAGAGTCGGCAGCGCGAGTGTGGCGCCTCCGGTGTTGCAAACGTTCATAGGCTGCAGTGACCACCAGTACATCTGGTGGGCCGTATGCTTATCTACCACCTTAGTGGTATAAAAAAAGCCCTCGAAAGGATTTCCCAATACACTAAACCTTCTTTGAAAAATTATAAAACTGAGTTCTAAAGCAAAAACGAGTTGTGTACCCCGGGCCCAGTTCTACTGTTGTTAAAGCCCGGACGCTATCCAACCCAAGGGCTGAGGTAGGTACCTGAATGCGTCGGAGCCTAGTCCGTTAGTAAGCAGGTGTAACGCTTGCAGATAAAAGCGCTTGGGCCCCCGGGAAGTCGGTGACAAATAAAAGGGGATGGTACATACTCGTAAGTGTAAAGTAACAGTGGAATACCTAGGTGGACCCCCTGGTCCACCTAGGTATTCCACTCAGGTGACCCACGGTTCATCAGGTGACCCACGGTTAACTTTTGTGCCCCTGCACAAAGTTAACCGTGGGTCACCTGGAGGACCAACTTCACTCGAGTAAATCGTGGACCACCTAGGTGGACGAAATAGGTGTACCACGGGTCAGAAGGGACTTAATTTGGTTTGACTAACATTGATATTATTTAATTTCATTTAACACTATTTTTTTTCATCATTTTCTATGGCCGGATATGGATGGGTGACCACCACGTGGACCACTTTGTGACATTGATTTACGAGCGTTTCCGTGCTTCGGAAGGCACGATAAGCAGTTGGTCCCGGTTGTCAGTAAAATGACAGTCGTTAAGCCAAATTGAAGGCCTTACGGGCGGCTTGAAAAATTTCAACTGTGGGTCGTCACAACCTGCGCCCGGGTCGGCAGCGCGTGTGTAGCGCCTCTGGTGTTGCAAACGTCTATAGGCTACGGTTACCAACCTTGCGGTGGGCCGTAAGCTTGTCTGCCACCTAAGTAGTATGAAAAAAAAACATGATTGTTTAATCTAATTAGCATTATATGTAGTTTTAGTTTTAATAAATTGTATTGTATTAATAAGATAAAGCATTTAACGAAATAAAACTTTATTCATTACTAGCGGACTTCACGGGGTTTTATTCCCGTACCCGTGGGAATACGGGAATAAAATGTAGCCTATGTTCACCGCAAAGAGTGTAGCTTCCCAACAGTGAAAGAATTTTTCAAAGCGGAGCCTATTCGATGCAAACAAAAAAAACAATCAAATCTTTCCTCTTTATAATATTATTTTTAGTATAGATAATGTTAGATAGACTTATTATAGTTAACACGACTCTTTACCTATTAGCGATCTGCCAATTGGTTTATCAGTCACGATCACGATCGATATTTTATATTGCTTACACTCTACGGCAGAAAGATGGATAACAAAGGTAGTACTCCAGCGGTGGATGACGTAATTTAAAGTTTCATTGTCGACATAAAAAAGGTAGATCAATAACCAATAAGTAACGTCAAAAAGCATGGATATACGACAACTATTTAACATCACGTCTACACTGGCCGTTTCTTGTGTACGTTATAAAGCCAAAACCTTCTCAGAAAATTGTGATAGATTTATTAAAAATGTCAGTATAGTAGTTACTTGGTCACTACATTTTTTTTACGATTTTTGTACATATCGAGTCAGAACCTTCAGACGTACAGCTCGTTCGCTCTAAGTTTGCCGCTCGGCTCCATACTAAAGTCCAATTTTTAATTAGACGAAGTAAATTGACAGCAACTAATGTCACTTCTTCATACAATGTTGCTTATTTTCTATGACGAAGTGGCATTAGCTACTGTCAATTTTCTTCGTCTCATTAAAAATTCGGGTATACGCCTATACGCCAGCGGCAAACTTAGAGCAAACGGGTAGTAGTGTTTAGCGAGGGTCATGAATAGTCCTGATTATTCTATAAACACATCGTCCCTCTTTCTCGCTCTGCCTCTCATGTGACGCAAACAGAGATGGGCAGAAGGTTTAAACCCAGTGGGTGGAAATGGGTTTAAACCGGGTCTTTTGGGAGGAAACGGGTTTTAACCCAGGAAAAAACCCAAATATAGGGTTAAAATCAGCGATACTTTCATTATGAATTGAATTATTTAGTGTTCAATTCTACATGAAAGTACCACTCGCCATTCGCCAGTTTCATTGTCTAAACAAGTTGAATACTTATTATTTACTAGCTGAGCCCGCAACTTCGTTTACGTCACATAAGGTGTATGAAAGGAAAGGTATTTCTTCATCAGAGTCATCAAGCAGCGTCTGAAACTGCCCTGTTTGCTTAATCATAAAAGAGCTTAATGATTAAGACTATTTTTAAACAATTCAGTCCGCGCCGAAGGCGTGGCCAACACGCCAGTTTAGGTTCACTCACATTCAAAGAAACCCCTACAATTAAAATTTTCAAAATATCTTATTCTTAAAAGTGTTATAACTCTTTTATTTCTTAACCGATTTACATAAAACAAACGCTAAATGTTAACTGGAGCAAACCTCAACACAATAAAAAAAACCGCATTGCAATCGGTTGAGCGGTTACTGAGATTAGCGTGCACAACCGTACAGACAAACAGATATACAGACATACCGACATACAGACATACAGACAAACAGACAAAAATTCTAAAAATCATTGTTTTGGGTTCTATTGCGTTCATAAAGCCCCCCTATAATATTTTTTCTTATTTATCTTCCATGTACAGACAGCGACCTGTTACGATTTTATTATATGTATTGATTGATGATTATACAGGATGGAATTTAGACGCTAGTTGGACGTAAAGTACCCTTATTATTGATAAAAACAAGTTTTGCTAAAAGGAAACATTCCTTTATTTTCAAATGTAAGTCAAACTGCATTTAAAGATTTTTTAAAAATCAGCTGCTTGAGCCGGGAATCGAACCTGGGAGATCTAAAAAAAAACCACATGTATTTTTTGATACCAACTATACCGGTCAGGTTTATAAATAAATATTGTGGAACAGTACAGTCAAGTACTATGAAATGTACTAGTCTTATCTTACAAAATGATGTATCCCTGAGTGCCATAATGAATTTACCAAAGATAATGACAAAGATATCGGTATCTAGTCCACCGAACATGACAATATCATGTTTGCGTATAAAGAACAATAATGACCCCAAATACACTTTTCACTTCTTTTTTTTTTACAAAGAAAAGAAAGAAAGGAAAGCGGAAAGCCAGTGGTCTTGATGGCATTCCGGCGGTGGTGCTGAGGAAGTGTGCAGCCGAATTGTCTCCAACGCTAACACGCCAGTATCGCCTTTCCTATTCGTCAGGAGAAGTGCGGGAGGCTTGGAAGGAGGCGAACGTCCAGCCGATTCCCAAGAAAGGGGATCGGTCGGATCCTGCCGACTATCGCCCCATAGCCGTAACCACCGTCATCTGCAAGGTGTTCGAGCTGATTATTAACAAGCAGCTCATGCGCTATCTAGAGGATCACTCGCTAATAAGCGATCGTCAATACGGCTTTAGGCCGAAACGATCAACGGGCTTAGCGTATATAACACACACCTGGGGTGAGTCTATGGAGATGCACGGCGAATCTCTGGCTATTGGCCTAGACATCTCTAAAGCCTTTGATAGCCAGCTTCCTGCACGGGTGACAAATACGGGTTCTCTGTGATGGTCAGGTTTCCGGCTTCTTGCAGGTAAATGCCGGAGTACCACAGGGATCGGTATTGTCCCCAACTCTCTTTCTCATGCCTCGCATCGCATCGCATACGATCGCATCAATGACATGCTGTCCCTTGGGTGCATTCATTGTTATGCGGATGATAGTACTCTGCATGGGGGCTATTCTGGCCGTCCAGTGGATGGGCGACACGACGTGGAAGAGAAGAGACAGCAACTCGTGGCGGATCTCGACCGGGAGCTGGGTCACATTGCCCAATGGGGTTCAGACAACCTGGTCAAGTTCAATGCCGGGAAAACACAGTCGTGTTCGTTTACAGCTAAGAAGTCCCCATTCCTACCCCTACCCACTCTTCAGAGCATTACGGTTCCACTAAAGGACAACCTGGAGATTCTCGGTATAGACGTCCGGCGTGAGCTCAATCACAAAAACTACATAGAGCGGTGTATTGGGCTGGCCTCGCGTGAACTAGGAGCCCTAAATAAGGTGAGACGGTACTTCACGCCACATCAGAGATGTTTACTGTACAAGACGCAGATTCGCCCCTGCGTGGAATACTGTTCTCACCTTTGGGATGACTCGGCGAAGTACCTACTAGCTAGACGCGCTCGATGCTATGCAAAGACGTGTTATCCGAATAATTGTTTGCCCTGAGGTGACGGAAGGCCACGAACCGTTGGCGCAGCGAAGAACCATAGCGTCATTGGCTGTCTTCTGCCGAATGTATCATGGCGAATGTTCTGAAGAGCTCTTCAACCTGATCCCACCCTCTCCTTTCCGATCCCGAACAACGCGTGCCGGGCAGAGCGTTTCAAAAGATCGTTTCGCTGTCGAACTATAAAAACCTGGAACGACCTGCCCGCACACGTGTTTCCCACATCTTACAATGCCGGGTTCTTTAAGAGAAGCGTGAAGTGGCACATCACAAGGCCACCAACTTGAGGACCACTGTCAGAAGTGGCCCCCAATCGCTAGATGATCCACGGCTTTTCATCAGGCTGGTGGCGACGTCAATTTGGCGAGCTAAATATAAAAAAAGAAAGAAAAAAAAGGCAAAGGCTGGTTGAGGTTTTTATAGTTTTGGTTGCAAGGGGCCCCACCACCACCAAATTTCGAGGGCCCAAGCGACCTCACCTGCACGTGGTGCACCTGCCAATCAACGAACGAGGCTCCGCAAATTTGTGTACCCACATGGTGGCTAAGGCTCCCATGTGGGTGCCAGGTGGTACACAGTGTTGGTCCAGGGGGGGTACCACCGTGCAGCTGTGTAGGGCCCCCCAAGTAACCCAGTCCCGGTTGGGTTGCGTTCGGGGTTCAGCAGCTGCACAGCCGGGCCCGGAGCGATGTTTGATGCAGCAGGGTGCACCAATAGGCGCTAAGCTGATTCTAGTGTGGCTGACGAGGGTCGACCCTCCGGCCAGGGAGACCCGTAGAAACAGTTTTGCCGCTGGCCGCCCGCGGCGTAGTACAGGGGCCCAACTGAGACTAACCACCCGGGGAGGCTGCCCCACCAGGCCGCGCATAATCCCGATGTGGTTCGTCGTGCCGGATGGTGACCGGACTAGGACCCGGCGACCACACTCGGGGATGTATGGGAGCCCTTCCGTGGGTTGGCTTACGTCTTGCCACACAGTCATAGATGAAGCTAGCCCCTACACCTTGTCACTCACTGCTGCAGAAAATGTGGCTCCGTCTTCACGTCTCCCTTCTTTTCCCAACAATCATGGCAGCGCAAAAAAGAAAAAAAGGTACCACAGCGGCCGCTACTACTCCCAGTAACGTACTGTTTGAGGTGGAATTCGATAACACCCGCGGACTCCATGCCAACCTCAACATCGTCCATCACCATCTAAAGACGGCACGGCCAGCTGTGTTGTTCAGAGCAACTGCCGATCAGTCGTACTTTATGCTACCTTGGCTATATCATCGAGGAACAATTTCGAGATAAAGCCAGGGTGTGCGAGTTCGTTAGGGCGGATGTTTGCTGTCGCCAGCTGCGCTGCCTTGAGAACCAACCCTTCCTTTCCCGTCCTTTGGCTGCATGTGGATCACGGCTCCATGAGTCAGATCTACGTGTGTGTCTATCGCCCCCATACAGGGACAGCTGAGATGACAAGACTGTTTCAGCACCTCAGCGATGGGGCTGATGACGCGCAGGTGCGGTTCCCGAACGCTGAAGTGGTTTTTTTGGGAGACTTCAACGGTCACCACACTGAGTGGCTGGGGTCCCGCAGAATCGATCCAGTGGGACGGGCCGCCCACGCGTTCGCTCTCTCTCATGGTTAGAGGAGATTTTTGGAGATTACACGCATACCGGACAGGTCAGACCATGAACCCGCCCTGCTGGACTTACTGCTGACGAGTTATCCAGCACAGTACAGTGTGTCGGTTAGCGCCCCACTGGGTCAATCCGACCACTGTGTTGTGCGTGCCCGCCTGCAGGTGTCATCTCCTGCAAGGGCAGTAGAGGTGACGCGGCGATTGTGGCACTACTCGTCAGCAGACTGGGACGGACTACGAGAATACTTTGCAGCCGTCCCGTGGAGTCAGCGCTGCTTTGCAGGGAGGATTTCATCGGAAAGCGCCTCTGCGGTTGCTGGTGAGATTACATTAGGTATGGAATACTATATTCCATACACTGATGTCGCCAGCATCCGCAAAGCCCACCCCTGGTTCGGGCGTGAGTGCGCCGTAGCTGTTCAACAAAAACAGGCGGCTTACCGCGCCTAGATCAGGGCTCGGGCAGTGCGCGACCCGAATGTGGCCCGCCTCAAAGCAGCGCACAACAGAGCCACTAGGTCCAGTAAGAGAGAGAGCCTCCAAGGAGGCGGCTTGGTCAGAAGCTCACGTCACATCCGACGGGCAGCCGTGGATACTGGCAACTGGCCAAAGCCGTGCAGGCCAGCTTTTGCAAGCCCTCGCTGCCGCCGCTGCGCTATCCTGACGGATCACTGGCTCACAAGGCCCAAGAGAAAGCAGAAATGCTGGCCAATCTCTTTGCGGCTAATTCCCGGGTCGATGACTGTGGCAGGCAACTTCCTACTATCGCCGACTGTGGAACCACGATGCCGGATTGTAATCCGGCAGTGCGATGTGCGAGCGGTGCTAATGTTATCGACACGCGGAAAGCCAGTGGTCCTGATGGCATTCCGGCAGTGGTGCTAAAGAAGTGTGCAGCTGAATTATCTCAAACTCTAAAACGCCTGTATCGCCTTTCCTATTCGTCAGGAGAAGTGCCGGAGGCTTGGAAGGAGGCGAACGTCCAGCCGATCCCCAAGAAAGGTGATCGGTCGGATCCTGCCAACTATCGCCCCATAGCCGTAACCACCGTCATCTGCAAGGTCCTCGAGGTAATCATCAACAAACAGCTCATGCGCTATCTGGAGGATCACTCGTTAATTAGCGATCGTCAATATGGCTTTAGGCCGAAACGATCAACGGGTGACCTCCTAGCGTACATAACACACACCTGGGGTGAGGCTATAGAGAGGCACGGCAAATCTTTGGTTATTGGCCTAGACATCTCTAAAGCCTTTGATAGGGTATGGCATGCGTCGCTTCTTTCCAAGCTGCCGGCATATGGTTTATCGCCCCAGTTGTGTGTGCCGCTGGGTGGCCAGCTTCCTGCACGGGCGACGTATACGGGTTCTCTGTGACGGTCAGGCTTCCTGCTTTTTGCAGGTAAATGCCGGAGTACCACAGGGATCGGTATTGACCCCAACTCTCTTTCTTCTGCATATCAATGACATGCTGTCCCTTGGGTTTATTCATTGTTATGCGGATGATAGTACTCTGCATGGGAGCTATTCTGGCCGTCCAGCGGAGGGGCGTGATGACGTGGAGGAAAAGAGACGGCACCTCGTGGCGGATCTCGACCGGGACCTGGGTCACATTGCCCAATGGAGCTCAGACAAGCTGGTCGAGTTCAATGCCAGAAAAACATAGGTGTGCGTGTTTACAGCTAAGAAGTCCCCATTCCTACCCCTACCTACTCTTCAGAGCATTACGGTTCCACTAAAGGATAACCTGGAGATCCTCGGTATAGACGTCCGGCGTGAGCTCAACCATAAAAACTACATAGAGAGTTGTATTGGGCTGGCCTCGCGAAAACTTTGAGTCCTAAATAAGGTGAGACGGTACTTGACGCCACATCAGAGATGTTTACTGTACAAGACGCAGATTCGTCCCTGCGTCGAGTACTGTTTTCACCTTTGGGATGACTCCGCGAGGTACTTACTAGACGTGCTTGACGCTATGCAGAGACGTGCTATCCGAATAATTGGTTTGTCCCGAGGCGACGGGAGACCTCGAACCAACTTGAGGACCAATGTGAGAAGTGGCCCCCAATCGCTAGATGCGCCACGGCTTTCATCAGGCTGGTGGCGACGTCAATTTGGCGAGCTGAACATAAAAAATAAAATTTAAAAAAAAATGACGCAATTAATGGTCATGTTTTTTGTTGTTGTTATAATTTGATGTTGTAGGTTAGTACTTTACGAAAAGTCGGAAACACCTAAATTAAAATAACAAATAACCTTATAGATAAAGAAAAAAGATGACATTAGTCACTGTGCAGTTTAAAATTTCAAACGTTTAAGAGTATGTTTTACAAAATTATAAACACCCAAATAAAATCCCTGTCGGGAGGAATCTTATGGGTTTAAACCGGGTTTAAACTGAATTTGGGTTTAAACCGGGATGATTGCCCATCACTAGACGCAAACGAAGTGCGGGTCAGTTAGTACGTACTATCATATTTTGCATTGTTTTCAATAATTCTCACATTTGAATGCTAATTTAGAGATTTTGAATACATACCTACATTATTTAGCTAGGTTATTTTTTTCTAGTGATAACTATTCTTTCATGTAGATTATTTGCATCTTAGGTATCAAATAATTGAAGTATTTTAAATTATCTTATAAAAGACTGCGAGAAAATTTTCGTGGCAATGCTTCATAATTTGTACGTTTTTAGGGTTCCGTACCCAAAGGGTAAAACGGAACCCTGTTCATGAGACTTCACTGTTCATCTGGCTGTTTGTCAGTCAGACAAACAGCCAGATGAACAGAGATGATCTGTCACGAAGCTGTATCTCAGGAACCGTGATAGAAAGCTGAAATTTTCACAGATTTAACAACAAACACCCTCTGAACCCTAGTTCAACTCGCTCTTGGCCGGTTTTTCCTCGTTTGTGTATTTTAGTGTGATTGTCTCTTTATAAAGTAAAAAATAGAGCAAGCCATAGGGCTACCTGCTTGGGGTTGTCTGTTTTTGGCCACGGTACTGCCATATTACTGCTGGTAGCACCGCGGACGAAAATATTACACGTAGTATCCGTGGCAAATACACCGGGAAACCACGGCCGAGTGTCAGCACTGCGAGGACACAGCGCTCCACACGGCTACGTTCTACCATCGCACCGCTCGCCACAGACAAGGTGTTCATCCTCACACTCTGCGTCCGGAGCGTTCGAGCATGGTGAGATCCGATAAGAGCTTTCTTCCGCGCACGCTTACGTTGTGGAATGATCTCCCTGCCTCGATTTTCCCAAAGCCTACAGTATGTCCCCATACTGTAGGCTTTGGGAAAATCTTCAAAAGGGACCTTAGAAGGTTCTTACAGGGTCGGCAGCGCGAGTGTAGCGCCTCTGGTGTTACACGCGTTCATAGGCTGCGGTGACCACCGGTACATCTGGTGGGCTGTATGCTCGTCTGCCACCGTGGTGGTTTAAAAAAACATGATTTTGTAACCAAAAAACGGTATACATAATATCATGTTTCTAACGTTAAAGATGACATTGATGATTAAAAGTAATGAAAAAACATTTTTTTTTGTAACAGTTTTGTAAAAAAATCATTGAGGGGCCCTGGGTTACGAGATTTTGCAATGTTTATGCCTTACAGCAGTCTACTAAGTGGCCATTTTCACGATAAAAGAATTATGATGTTATTCTACACGCTAATTTATAATAAACTAGCTGACCCGCGCAACTTCGTTTGCGTCACATAAAAGAGAGTAAGTATACCTATCACCCGTGCCCGTCGCATTTTTGATTTCATTTGTTACAAAAAATGTGATAAATGAAGAACTGCTCGACCGATTTTGTGCAAACTTTACATAAACCATCTACTAAATAGTCCGAACAAAGCCTAAAAATTTGGTTTGGAAAGGTGAGCCCGTTCTTGAGTTATAAAATTACAACGAAAAGTGGCATTGATTTTTATATATATAGAAGATGATATCCAAAAAATAGAAAATAAATGATGTTGTCTAATAAATTTAGTTTGAGTTATATTTTTGAGGACCTTGTGTTGAAGCTTTAAAACATAAAATGATGATGTAAACAATGATTACCTTAATAATGAATTAAATAAGCTTAAAAAAACATAAGGTAAAAAAAATTAATGTTGGGAATTATTACATAATTATAATGAGCATGTATGTACGAGTATAATATTTTATATTTGTAAGGTATTTATGTCATTTACAATTTGTCAAAATTAAACCTAGTACTAATTACATAACTCGCCCCTTACCGGTGCAAAGGTGCCCATTACACTGGCGGCATTGCCACGCTGGATAGCGATGGCCAACCTTTGCACCAGATACGATCCGGAGCGAGAGTCTCCTGTCTTAACTCATAACCGATGTCCCAATTCCTTAACTAGATTCTTTGCGTCTGCACCCCAACTGCTCATCGTCTCTACGGCGAAGGGAGAAAATATATATTACTTTGTTTAAGCCGCATATTTGTAACATTTCTTACTCGCGGCGTCCTCGGCAGCAGCTGCTGGAGACAAGACGGTACGACTTAGGTAACTTGGGGCGACTGTGCTAACGCACGTGGCATCCCACAAAAGGCACTTGCCATTTTTCCACGGTAACAAAGTTATACCGTCCGGCCTCTTGCCGTCGGATTAACTTTAGCCGGGCGGCTCCAACTGGCACGGCATATTCACTGATATAAAGGCTCTCCGGATAATATCATTGAGAGCATGGTGACGCGGAAACCTACCTGCACTCCTACGGAAACTCAGTGCGTGGTGGCCGCACTACCCCACAATGGAACCGTAGGTGCATTAAATGGGTTTCACACACCTTGCAGCCCAGGCGAAGAGCTACCGCCACCCGCAAAGAATTTTGTCGTCCAACAGGGTGCCTAGATGCCCACATGTCCCCGATTCCGGCTGCGAAACAGCCAATAGCCTGGCCAGATCAGCCCCCGAGGCAACTCCCACCAACCGCTCCCTAACGCTCCGACTGATGACATCATCCAAAGCGCGTGGAACGTGAGGGTCAGCAGGGCTCGATGCTGCTGAAATGAGGGCAAACCAAGCTGCCTCAGCATCGGCTGCAAAGGGCACGGTCGCCCCGTCACCATAAGAGTGAAGAATTAAAGTGACGAGGACCGCTACCCCAAGCGCTAACGCGACGCCAAGAAAGCTGGCACGCCCACATCCCGCACACATCGCACCCCTATGCCCCCTTGCCGGATAGGAAGAATCGCTTGAGTCCACTGAAACTCATTCAGAGATATATTTAAAACTAGCTGATGCCCGCAGCTTCGCCTGCGTGAAATTTTGTTCCTAGACTATAACATATCTCTGTAGACACCAAATTTCAGCCAGATCCGTTCAGCCGTTACAGCGTGAAAGAGTAACAAACATCCACACTCACAAACATTCGCATTTATAATAATACCTAGTTAGATAGATTTCTGATTAACAAATTGATAATGCATAATAATATGAGCTAAGTAAATTTATTTATTAAATACATTTCTTAATTCAATGGCTAAACTACTACTTGACACAACTTCTCTTCTAAGCAATTGACATCGTAACTTAGTTCCTTTTTCGGATTACTCCGTTAATCCACCCCAAAAAATCCAAAAATCTTCTTCAGGTAGTCCCAGCCTACGACGTTTGGACAAACCGAACGACGTGTAGGCTTTGTCCTCCTAATACAGATGGTCCAACCAAGACCTGGTAACGTCAAAACAATGTAAATTTCATCAGCTGAGCGTTCATGTTCATTGTAATGGCTCTTTTCAGTCCTGTCGAACCAAAATAGCGCTTTTTATTTAACTTTATGGCTATGTAGTAAATTCATCTGTTTGAAGTTTGAAATAAAACATAAATGAAAACGTCAATTGTATTGAACTTTCACAAATTATGTGTCAAAATAAAAAGTAATTTAAGTATAAAATAAGAGTATTTAAGGAGTATTGATATCAACTCCGGAGAAAATTAGCCCCAAAATAATTTACATTCCTTTTTTAGCTCGTTATAGTATAAATTTCAATAAAATACGAAACACGTCTTCCATCAATTATGTTAATAATGCTATATGCCAAATTTTAAGTAGATCGGACCAAGGAATCACGTTGTCCCATACAAACTTTACCCTCCTTTTTTATACCTTTGGAGGTGGAATTTGCAAAAATGTTAAAATTACTTTCTTCAAATTGTAACAAACAACGCTTAGTTTCATAATCGTACTATAAACCGTTTAAGCAATAATTGATAATAACTTTGGGTCTAGGGATCGAACCGCAAAATTAAGTTTGGTTTGAATTCTATATACTTTTCCGGGATAAAAAGTACCCAGTGTGGTGCCCAGGCTATTAAAGAATAATTATACCAAGTTTCATCGTAATCTAACCGGTAGTTTTTGCGTGATGCCTGAACAAACAGACGGGTTCGGTGGCGGTGTAGTAACACCCTCTGCTATTTATTATTTTGATATTTTGAATGTACAGAATTTTCACTTTTACAAATTTATTATAAGTATAGACTCGACTGTATGTCTCAAATTATAGTCAAATGACGCGACTTTCACTGGATAGAGCCAGGTAGGTGCAGTCCGCAAGAGTACATAGTAACAATAAAGTAATATGGATTAATAACTTTACAATAATAAATAAAATTAGGAGATAAATTTGATAAGTAAACAATATGTACATCAATGAATTACAAACTAATTACCTACCAATAATAAATAAAATCAAGAAATAAAATGATGAAATAGGTATGAACAAGCATAAAATAAAAATTATTAATTTAACATAATAAATAAAATAAAGGAATAAAAATTTCTACATTAACAATCATAAGTATGTACAGTAAAAGAGTAAAATTAATAAATTAATAAAAAGAATACTTAATATAATCACCTCTCCATTGGAAATCATTAGAAATATCAGCAACATTAAAACCAGTAGTTAAAATTTTAATAAAATCATCTATCTATTGGAAATCATTGTAATATCAGTAAAATAAAATTAGGAGATAAATTTGATAAGTAAATAATATGTACATTAATGAATTAAAAATTAATTATTTACCAATATTAAACAAAACTAGCAAATTAGCAGTCATCAATACCTATGTAAAGTCATGAAATAAACTATCAATATTAATAACTTCGATCAATAAATTAGCGATAAAATCATTTAAACTATCAATAGTAGGTACTGTAATCAAAAATAAGGATTAAAAAGATTTTAACTATAATAAATCGCGTAAAGAAGAAAAACTGAAATTGAAACCCGGGTGTTAGTAAAATGTCAATTGTTAAGTCAAGTTAAAGATGGGGCGCTTGGAAAATTTTAACAGTGGGTCGACAGAACCTGCGCCTGTCTATTTCAACACGGCAATAGGTTCACCACCTATTACGTGGTACATAAAAGGAAAAGGTAATTTATTGTGGGCGGACGGATGAATGGACGGATGAACAACGAAGTGATCCTTTAATGCTGGAGCACGATGGTGTGGCCGGGTAGATCGATGCAACGCACAGTATTCGGATGTATACGATGTATTATCGGGGCATTGTCGGTAAACTGCCCCGCATCAAAGGGATTTGTCGCGACAATTATCGCTTAGGTGGCTACACCTACGTCACTTCAGTGTCATCGTCACTTCAGTCTCGTCCAGACTTTGATGCGGGACGAACGTGTTTGTTTTTTTAAGAATGGAGTGAAGTAACGAAAAGTTGTTGGAGTTCATACAATTGTATGAAACGGAGAGTATTATATGGGATCCTAGAAATCTCGACCACAAAAGAAAACATATAGTACATGATGTCAGGTCAGGTCAGGATAAAAAATAAGATCAGTCTCCTATTCATCCATGGCCATCTCCGTCACCACAGAACCAAACCTACCCGTCTCCTATTCATCCATCGCCATCTCCGTCACCACAGTTCCAAACCTACCAGTCTCCTATTCATCTATCGCCATCTACGTCACCACAGATCCAAACCTACCAGTCTCCTGTTCATCCATCGCTATCTCCACCACTCACTCAGGCTACTAATGCAGGCTACAGTTGTAATCAATAATAATTTACCGACATTCAATGCACGCCACTACTTCCTTCATTTTGAGTATCGCCGCACAGCACACTACAACTCTGCAACACAATACATCGCACGATACATCGCACGATGTATCGCATCAACGCGACACGAATTCACGATCACACGATTGTTCACGATAATGTAGACAGGAACATCTATATATAACTAATATAACGAAAAGATGTTTTTAGCGCGACGACGCGACACGATTCATCGCCCGCTAATGTAGTCCCTCCATTAGGGTTCCGTTATTTCCTTTTGTGGTACAGAACCCTAAAAAGTAGACTATAATGAACGAAGAAAAATAGGATAATTTTAATCTGCTTGTCTGTTTGTTTGTACGGAAAAATTCAGCTATTGCTCTATATAATTAAACTTTTACGAATATTAATAAGAGGTCTGGTCTTAGACTACATTATCATGCCTAGAAGCTCGGCTAGGTAAATTTCAATCACATCAAAATTTAAGCGAACAAAGCCGCGACAAACAACTAGTTCTATCATAAGTAAAAATTAACTATGATTTTAGTTACGATATCAGCAGCATAAGTATATAAATACGTAGAATTAGCCATTCTAGCATTATATTTTGTTCTCATAAACCTACAGACTACATAGATACTCGGAAGAAAAATGAATTTGTCTCAGTCAATATTTGTTTTCCTGGTTTTACTGTTGGCTCATTCAATTCAGTGTAAGTCATATAGATTCCTATTTAATTACTTTAGTATTTAAGACGTGGAGGAATATAGGTGGCAACAATTTTCCATGGGGTTCAAAATATCTGGTCGATTTCAATGCAAGAAAACCACAACCGTGCATGTGCGTTGCCCCTTTCCTAGCTCTAGATCTAGACTCTTTTTAAGGGTTCATATCCAAAGGGTAAAAACGGGACCCTATTCATGACGTTCTATTCCACTTTATTCCACTAAACAAATCCATCGATGGATTTGTTTCCACTTTTTTTTCCACTCTGATCCATCGATGGATTGCTTTCCACTTTTTTGCACTCTGATCCATCGATGGATTGCTTTCCACTTTTTTTCCACTCTGATCCATCGATGGATTTCTTTCCACTTTTTTTCGACTCTGATCCATCGAAGGATTTGTTTCCACTTTTTATCCACTCTGTCCCATCGCTGGGTTTTAATCATTGATAAGTAATTTATTTACTCCCCCTTTTTCGTGATAAATAGCTATAATTAAAATGTCATGCCGGCAATGTCAAGTATGACATAGATTATTCGTTTATTTAAGACTATTACTATTATTAATTTACTATTACCGTACACTTTGGAAGGTTGGAACTTCAACCTGAATAGCAGTGTTGAAAAAAAAAAAGCCCAAATATTCACTTTATCAGACACCTGTAAGAAGATGCTTCATTTTTTGCTGTAAAAAATAATCAAACGAGTGCTTCATCTTGTTTCGGGGAGCTACCTTTCCCGTCATCATTGAAAAAAAAAACATGCAGGACAAATAATGATTGATTCAGGAAGCTCAGTTGGAAGTTTTAACTGGCAGCAATACCCTAGGCCACTTCCTTGAAGTGTTGATGTGGTACCAAGGCTATTTTTGTGTTTGTTGGTTACATGTTTTGTTACTTATAAAAATCTCAAAAAGACGCCGAAACGTAGAGCATTTTTGCAAATCGAGGCCTGGCGTGTGAGGGGTTAATGAATCTTTTAGATTACAGAATGTCATATTATATTCCAAATTTACCCCCAAAAATAGGGAAAAACAATTTATTGGAAAAACATTCATTTTACAATCATAATTCAAATTACAAATATCAAAATGTATAAATATAACTAAATGTCAAGAGTTCAAAACTACAAATGTCAGGAACTGAAAATGTCAAATGATTAAATGTAAAGAATGAAATTGTAAAATTGTTAATCCATCTATATATAATTATATCATCTAAACCTTTGAGAATGCCATAAGGCGAAACCGGTCAGGTGTAATGAATAAATATATTGTGGAAACAATAACTAAATGTCAAGAGTTCAAAACTACAAATGTCAGGAACTGAAAATGTCAAATGATTAAATGTAAAGAATGAAATTGTAAAATTGTTAATCCATCTATATATAATTATATCATCTAAACCTTTGAGAATGCCATAAGGCGAAACCGGTCTGGTGTAATGAATAAATATATTGTGGAACAGTACAAGTGTCGCTTTTAGGGTTTCGTAGCCAAATGGCAAAAACGGAACCCTTATAGATTTGTCATGTCTGTGTGTCTGTCTGTCTGTCCGTCTGTCTGTCCGTCCGTGTGTCACAGCCACTTTTCTCCAAAACTATAAGGTCTATGCTATTGAAACTTGTTAGCTAGATGTATTCTGTGAACCGCATTAAGATTCTTATATAAAACTAGAAAACAGTAAATGTCAGAACTGAAACTCAAAATTTTTTTTTTCATCAAACCCATACGTGTAAGGTATCTATAGATAGGTCTTCAAAAATGCTATGGAGGTTTCTAACATCATTTTTTTCTAAAGTGAATAGTTTGTGCAAGAGACACTTCCAAAGTGGAAAAATGTGTCCCCCCCCCCTCTAACTTCTAAACTAAGAGAATGATAAATCTAAAAAATATATATGATGTACATTGCCATAAAAACAACCAACGAAAATTTGTTTCAACGAGATAGAGCTGGTAGTTTTTTTTAATACGTCATAAACCGCAATTTCCGGTTAGTGAAATCACTACCACTGCGAACGTGTTAAAACATCAGTCAAAGTTACAACGAACTATAAGAACTTTTATATTATGTTACTTGCTGCTATGAAACCCTTCATGGGCGCGTCCAACTCGCACTCGGCAGGTTTATTCAATATGTGCAGCATGTTCCACCAAGTGCCATCAATCAACAGCATAAATAATATGAAATTGATCTCATGATAAAAGATTTTCTGAGTTTATCAGCCCTGTGTACTTTTGGTACTCTGCAACTGACTTTACTATACCTACGCTTATGTTTCTCCTGTGATAAAGTCGTAACTATATGATGAGCTAGCCGCCTTTATCCCCGAAGGGCTTAGTAGTTTTATGTCCAAACTCAAACTCAAACTCAAAAAAAACATTTATTTCGCATAATCCTAATACATAGGCACTTGCGACACGTCAATGAATACAATGCAAATAGTACCACCAGTTCGGAACGCGGCCCGCTTGAGAAGAACTGGCAAGAAACTCGGCGGGCTATTCTTTTTGTGCACTACATATTTACAATAAGTAGACTCCATCAGTAGAGCAAGCAGATCACTTCCAGGCTTCCTTATCAATCCAATAATCGTCAATTGTATAGTAGCCCCTGCAGCATAATTTACTTTTTATACACTTTTTAAACTTAATTAGAGGCATGCTTTTAATTTCGCTTGGAAGCCTGTTGTTAAGACGTATACAGTTACCCAGGAAAGAATTACTGACTTTGTTCAGTCTACAATGATAAACGGCAAGGTTGTTTTTATATCTGGTGTTCACATTGTGTCTATCGCTTAACTTAGTAAAACTAGATAAATTTTTCTGAACATACATAAGATTTTCAAAAATATATTGTGATGCCACAGTCAGAATATTTAATTCCTTAAATTTTTCTCGCAGAGAGACCTTTGGACCTAATCTATATATGGCTCTTATGGCCCGTTTTTGTAAAACAAAAATTGTATTTATATCTGCGGCATTGCCCCATAGTAGCATACCGTACGACATTACACTGTGGAAGTAACTGAAGTACACTATTCGCGCTGTTTCTACATCAGTCAAATGCCTAATCTTTTGGACAGCAAATGCTGCTGAACTTAATCTGCCAGCCAGTTTTTCAATATGTGGGCCCCACTGCAATCCAGAATCGATCGTCAACCCTAAGAACGCAGTAGATTTCACAAGTTCCAACTCTTGGCCATTAAGTTGCACATTGGTTTCTGCCTGTGTTACATTGGGCAAGGTAAATTTAATACATTTAGTTTTGTTTTCATTCAGGCTAAGATTATTAGTGTTAAACCAATGTACTACTTTTAGGATTGCATTGTTAACATCGTCATAGTCATCTAGTTGTCTTTTAATTTTGAAAATTAAGGAAGTGTCATCTGCAAACAAAACAATCCCGTTAGTGTCCCCTACGTAATAGGGTAGGTCATTAATATAAATTAAAAATAAAAATGGTCCGAGTATCGAACCCTGCGGGACGCCCATAGTATCCACCGATCCCCCGGAACGTGTGCCACCGACATCGACCCTCTGAGTTCTATTGTTCAAATATGAAGTCAGAAGATCGAGAGCCTTGTTCCTTATCCCGTAGTGCTGTAGTTTCCAGATCAATGTCTCATGTTGGACGCAATCAAAAGCCTTAGACAAATCGCAAAACACGCCAAGCGCATCATGTTTATCTTCCCAGGCCTCATAAATACTCTTCAACAAATCTACACCAGCATCGGTCGTCGAACGTCCTTTAGTGAAGCCAAATTGTTTATTATGAAATAATTTGTGGCTGTTAAAATAGGTCAGCATCTGCTCAAGTATTAATTTTTCAAATATCTTGCTCAAAGTCGGCAACACTGAGACAGGTCTGAAATTACCTGGATCAGAAGCACTGCCGGCATTGAACAAAGGTATAACTTTACTGTGTTTCATTAAATCAGGAAACACACCACCCGAAACGCAATCGTTAAACACAGCTGCCAAGTAAGGGGCAATGACATCAATGACACTAGATACAGATTTTACCGATAGCCCCCATAGGTCTGCGGTTTTTTTAACATTAATAGCCCTGTAAGCTTTCAGAATGTCGTTGCAGTCAACAGTCGTGAATTCGAACGCGTGTTGACAGCTATCTACACATTCTGACAATATTTGCTCAGCGGAAGTGGAAGACGACCGAAGAGTATTCGTTATATGAATAGGTATATTACTGAATAATTTTTCAAACTCAGTCGCTACTTCCAGATCCCCTGTGACGTGGCGCCCGTTTATCTTTAAATGAAAGCTTCGTTCACTCGTTTTAGACCTACCGCATTCAGAATTTACAATGTTCCAAGTAGTTTTAATTACATTTGCCGAAGCTGTAATTTTATTTCTAATGAAATTTGACTTTGCCAAGGAACAAACTTGTCTAAAGGTCTTTGAATATTTTTTAACATATTCCTTAAACTCAGGGTTAAAATTAAATGCTTTTTCCGAATAAAGTTCATAAAGCCTCTTACGACTTTTATAAATACCAGGTGTAGCCCAGTCACTGAAAACAGACCTGCTTCCGAACGATACTGTTTTTGGTGTAAAAATTTTTCCAAACTCATCATGTATTAAGTTAAATAAATCAGCGTAAGATTTATCTACAGTAGTGTAATCGGGCAATTCTGTTATCTTTTTGGCTATATTTTCTTTGAAAGTTTCTAAGCGTTTCGAGTTGACTGGTACAAAACTGATTACATTCTTACTTCTGGAAACATTTCTAGCATACAGAACAGATTGTCCTCGATGATCAGATTTTACAGGGTCTACTATACAATTCTTAATGGGGTGTGTATTAGTGAAAATGTTATCAATACAAGTAGCACTAGTGCCAGTTATACGAGTAGGTTCTAAAAATACATTATGTAAACCAAAGGACTTAAATAAGTTCAACATTTTCCGTCTCTTTGAAGGTTCCAGCGAAGAATCTAAAATATCTACATTGAAATCTCCACAAACGAATACTGCTTTTTTAGAGCTCTGGCATTTAAACAAAGCATCTTCCAGTATTTCTTCAAACAGTGTGTATGGAGCATCCGGGGGACTGTATACGCTTAACACAATGAACTGCTCGAACTCAATACTAGCTATTTCAATGACTCGTTCAACAGAGAGGCTTACTATGTCTGTACGTTCTTTAAATTTTATAGCCTTGTTAATAGCGGCGTTTTCCCTGAAAGAAAACGCATATTAAAATACTTACCTAATTCGAAGCTTATATAATGAGATAGGCATATCCGTTACCCGTAGGCTTATCTTACTCATGTTTGATGACGTATTTCCGTCGACTCACCAGCAGGCGGCGCCACCTGTGAACTTATAAATGCAGATGGCCGCCATCTTGTCCTCATTGGCTTTTATTCACCAGGCAGATTTAAAAAGTAAGCTTCGAATTAGGTAAGTATTTTAATATGCGTTTTCTTTCAGGGAAAACGCCGCTATTAAAAGTACTTGACCGTAATTCGAAGCTTATATAATGAGAAATGTTTGTTTTCGCCTGGTGAGTGACGGAAACGCCAATGTGATTCTAATTTATTTTTAGGAAAATAATATTACAGAATGTTGTATGTATGGTATCTAGATTTATAATCTTTACCACATTGAACAACTTAATATGTTATCTTAAATAGACTAAATAAGGAATCTTATATAAGGAGTAGTAAGTTTCCTTCTATTGACAGGATTAAATAATTGCGTATTATTATTATATTTGATTGGTGGTAGTTGCTGACATTATTACCAACCCATCGTCAATTACTTCGTGTTAGGATTAATTTAATCTTACCACCACCACCAATTCTTAGAAGCTGCTGCTGACCGGGTAGTGCCGGGGCTAGAATTGTTGGAGTACCTCTCACAGTCATAAGTAAACTATTTGACTGTGTAGTCTCATATCGGTTACTCTGATTAACCTAATTTCTATCTAGAATAAAGGATTCAATTGATTAGTCGTAGGTATTATCTTTGTTCACAATAGTTTTCCAAACAGATTGTCAGAAATGAAAATGATCAGTTTCGGACTCTGATTCGGGCCTAAAGTAGTACCTATGACGTGAGTTAAAACAATCGAGCAAAGTTAGATCGTGGATGCGGCGACCTAAGCATAAAATCACTATGACGAGATACTTGAAAAATGTTCTCTGTATATCAATACTTGGTAATATTTAACTAAGTCATCAATCCCAATATCAATCAATATGTGACTTAATTTTCTTTAGATTTTTCAAAGAGATCGACCAAGATATGTTTAACCAAAACATGCGAACTATGTAAGGTTGACTAGCGGTTTCTGTATTATCAAGTACAGCAACAACAGATTTATGTAACAGAATCGTATTATATAATAATCATGAATAAAATGCAAGTCGGTTAAAACTCTAAAATTTATAAGTATGTTAAAAGGTAGGTCTCCAGGAGCTCAATAGTAGAAGCTTTTGATTATATATCTGTTATTTACCTCTTCACCCCCCCCCCCCCCACATTTCACTACTCCACAGATTCTCTATGTGAGGTGGTGGGAGACCTGTCGAGGTGTTTATTAGAAGGAAAGAAATAATGTTTATTAGGTTCTTTTGCAGGTTCTGCAGAAAGAATGGAACTTACAGAGCTCTCGCTTTGAGATCTGCCCTCTATTAATACCTTGTGCCATCGCGGCACCACAAACACAAACAATACTGTTGACCGATTAAGGTGTGACAGTATCTTGGTTATTAAAAATGGTGGTGGAAGTAATATCCACACAATACAAACAGGCCTATCATGTAGGTTCTCCATTTCATAATAGGAATATTTTTTGTAGGCAATCTTGCCTTACTGGTGTTTGAAGCAAGGATGCTCACAAAAAATATCCGGAGGAGCTGATACATATGGTATCGGCTCGGAATGCAGTGTATGGTGAAGGCAATTTGATGTCGGACCATTACACGCAAGCTGACGAGTTAAGTTCGTCAAGGCAATTGATTTGGTCTCGTCCCTCTGGGGGGGTGGACTACAACTGCTTTGAATGAGTACAGACTGTAACACAATACCGGTATATGATTTCGAATCATGTGTAAGATTGTCAACATCTCTCTTTGAAGCAGTGCAATCTTTGTTATTCTGGGCCCTCGAGCCTGTTAGAGAAATGTTTTCTAGCTGGGCTCCCAAGCGAAATCTGACGCGTCCGTGGTAAGAAAGCAACTCGGATGGAAAGCTTGTAAAATTGTCGAGAGCCGGTAATTGCGGACCCACTATTGGAGTTCCACTTGTACCACTCCGTGCACTACTATTTTCTTCAGTGGGTTGTCGGTTAGAGGATTGACCGAATGTGACGCTGAGGTAAAGCTACCTCTAGGCACTGCGAAAGTGGTAAAAATTCAAAAGACCCACCAAGTTTGAATTTTCTTTAAAGGAACTAAGTTTCTTTGATTTGGAATTAAATAAATCTTCCTTTTATGTCTAATATCTTTTCTTTTAGTATTGGACTTTCAGGTAGTTCTATGTCTATCGCATAACGATAATATGAGAGGTTTCTTCGGGAACCTATTATTGTTTTCTCTCAATTGTCTAACCATCCCTGGGTTTGAAGAGTTTTCAAGGCTATTTGTACGTGTTTGTGAAGAGTAACGGGATTTTGATGCGCAAAATTAGATTTTGTGTAGGTAGACGAAAATTTGAATACTCTTATTCTATAGAAATCGAGGCACCCGGATGGTGAGAAACGAAAATGTTTTGGGTGCGGCTTACCCGAGCGGAAGACAAGAATGTGCTCTGAGAAAGAATAATGTACACTACATCAGCTTTACCATGAAAATAAGCTTGACTGAGATTTATTTTGCACATTCAATCTCGTGGTTGGAGGAAATCTGGTAAACGGAACATGCTGAAAGATAGAATTATTCTGGCTTCACAAAGGCGTACAATGTCCTAAAACTGAATTCTGGGCGGATGACCCATCGCTATTTGAAGTTAGGAAAAGTGGAGAAATCAAACTTGGTGACAAAGGAACTAGTTTTAGAGTGCCTTGAGCATTCATCTTTTGAACCATTGCACAATGTGGTCATTTCAGTTAAAAAGGAAACCTTTTTAAAAGAGTTCGTTGTATGGATGTTAAGTATTTAAAGCAATTAGTATTCCACCTTAGTCAAGTTTTCCATAGCATTTTAACATAAAGTGACAATTTTACAATTTTGTCAGGACGGGACTTGAACAGAGTTCCGTGTAAATTTAAATGTGGGAAGGTTATCAGTTTTGAGCAGGATTCGAACCTGCGTCCTCTCGAATACCGTGCAGGACGGATTGGAGTTTCTGGATAAAGGGAATGCGGTACCCTTTTATAAATTTAAAACTTTTTGGTACTCTCGTTCCTTACCAACGTATTTTGTACAGAGTTAACTGACCGACATAGAATGAAAGGGTCATATCATTTAGTGTTTCCTTTGCTGGTGTGGGCAAAGGATGTTAGACCTCTCCTCGTCTCTTTGAGAGCCTCGAGCTCGGAAATTTCGTAATTGAAGTGACATCCTTGCATGGTTACTTAGTATGTTATCGTACGCCTGGTTACTATCGTATACCCAATTATTATAGATATTGTACATACCCCTCGAGGGTGGTAACTGGTTAGTGTTTCCTTTGCTGGTATGGGCAGAGGATGTTAAACTTCTCAGTCTCTTTGAGAGCCCAAAGCTCAGAAATTTCTTAATTGAAGGGACATTTACTGTCGTATGCCCAATTATTATAGATATTGTACACACCCCTCGAGAGTGGTAACTGTAATACAGGCCTAAAAAGGCTCTTGGTACAATGGAATCTGGACTCCATTCGATGGAGATCTGATATTGACGCCTGATCCTCTCGAAGGCTGGCGTAATGATTTGGATAATTTTCGGAGTCATCCTTTTTGGAGATCGAAGACCAAAATGCATGCCTTCCCGAGTGCCGTTGAAAATGCTTCAGCCTCGAAAATGTATGTGTTTGAAGGCGATATTTTATCAAGGTTCATTTTTAAGAATTAGGTCTTTGACAATTCTGAGAATAATATATGAAATCAGATCAATGGCCGCAGGCCATTTGTAATAAATTGATAAAAGATTTATGGAAATCCTATTATTAAAGTAGGTCTTCAATTTTGTCATAAATATTTTCGAAGAAACTTAAGTTTTTCAAAAGATTCTCTACGTTTAAAAATACAACAGGTTTTGGCAGCAAAAGCCTTTTGGCAGAAAGAGCCTTGTCAGCTTTTTCAAAATGTAGCAGGGATTCGAATTGCCGGATGTCCCCGTTTTTGTCTAGGTTGACGAACCCAGGACTATGATTTTACAATAGTGGGTATCAGCATATTATCTTATCTAGGCAATTTGTAGCCAAAACGTGTCTATCAACCTCTTAGGTTATACTGTGTCTTAGGATCTTTGGTAACCGAAATCTCTTTTAATGCTGTCCCTATATAAAATACGAAGCAAGGATGATTGGCTGTTTCTATCATCCTCGTAAATTAACTTCTGATCTGTGAATAAATTTACACTTGGTCAGGACCAGTGTTAGGTAAATGAGAAATAACTCACCTATTTCCATCATCCTTATCTGGTTTAGTGGAAGTCGGCTTCTTTTACTTCACTTACGACAATGCACGTGGCGTCACGATCGCCCTTATTTGCAGTTCGAGCTAAATGAGCTGGAACTGTAGCTATTTGACGCACCTAATACAGTAACTGGAGCTCAGAGCGCGCTTCTGAAATACTCCACTTGGAATTAGCTCTCTTTCTAAGGATGTAGGATTCATTTCTATCAAGAAACCAAACTAAAAGAAATAGTATTATGTTAGGTACCTAAAATTTAAGTACTACTTTCATGGTGAACATTTAGTTATTACTTTGATACACTCGTACGTATTCAGAAACTTGGGATGATTACGATTTTACCCATAATAGGCCATATTTTTACATGTATAGGAACATCTAATAATTAATGTGCCTTTATGTGGGTAGGTATACAAATATTTTGACAATATTTTCTATATTCGGCGGTACTGACGCTGTACATACACGAAGCAAATAATATCTAAAAAAAAGTATTAGTACCTATGAATACAATCTATAAAACAGTTTGATATTAGCTGTAACTAAAGATATTAAATAAAAGAAACTGCAACCTCGAAAGGTTTACGTGCTATTTTAAAATAATAGGTTATTATGACGTATCACACTCATATGTGATCGTAAAAATATGAAGTAAAAACATACCTGAGACTTAAACGAACGGTCAAACCGTTAAATATGTCTGTAGGTTCTCAATCACAAGTCACTTGTTTTAGATTCACTGTATATTCAAACGAACGGCAAAGCCGTTAAATAATTATTTCGTAAATTCACTTATTTAATCCCAAGTAACTTTTTATAACTTTACTAGGTATATAACTAGTAACTAGAAAAAATAAATGCACTGGCAGGTGTTCCTGCTATAACCTTTTGCTACGGGAATCAAAACGCCAATGAGGACAAGATGGCGGCCATCTGCATTTATAAGTTCACAGGTGGCGCCGCCTGCTGGTGAGTCGACGGAAATACGTCATCAAACATGAGTAAGATAAGCCTACGGGTAACGGATATGCCTATCTCATTATATAAGCTTCGAATTACGGTCAAGTACTTTTAATAAGAATTAATGAGCCTCCACGTTTACATTTTATCCTACAGAAAGAGCTAGCAACCTGATGATTTTTAAAGTTCAACATTACTTCATGCTGCTTTAACCAATGTTCTGTTACACAAAAAATGTCTATTCCATTCAAATCAATGCACAGCTCCAACTCCAACTCCTTCCCGCCGAGCAGACCTTCTACATTCAGGTGCACCAGGTGTAAACCAGTATTTCCGTACTGAATAGATTCAGTGGCCGGAGGGGCCTTATGTTTATTATTTTGCTGTGGGTACATGTCAAATTGAGTGCAAGAGTTTTGCTCTTTTGTCTCATAACCTAATTTAAATTACTCGGATATAAACATATATCCTTAGTCCTACTATTACATACTATGTCATTAGACTGCTCAAAAGAAGCAGTTTGGGTAGCCAGGTTTTTGGCTAAAATATCAATATAATACTGTAGCGATTTTCCTACCTGTCTTTTACAATAATTTGAAAGCTTATGCTTTCCTTTAGTCAAATAATAATTATTTCTAACAATAGAGTTAGTGTCAATAATATTGAACTTTTTATTATAATATGCAATAGTGTGTAATGTCAAGTTCAATTGCTCCCTAAGCCTATACTCTGCAACTGGCATTGATTTACTGTAGGGCAGTGTATATATTATAATATTATTCAGGGTTAATGAATCTAATGTATCACAATACTTTACAAGGTCCTGTTTTGTTATATTGCCCCTGTTTCCTATCAAAATTACCAAATTATCCCTACTTTGAAACTTATGCCTACATATAGACTTCATAATTTGGGTATATGATGCTGAAGGCATGCAATAATTTATAAATGACTCTCCCTGGGTAAATAAGTTTAATTTCAAGCCCATATCTTTTCCAATTTCATCACTGAACATAAAACTTTGACTCCCTGTATTATAAATGGGTATTAAACTAGGACTGTTTTCTGATTGGTTTAGTATACTACACAGCTGATCTGATGGGGTGTGTGGATTCTTTGGCTCTGACTGGCTGCATTTGCAGTCACAATCAGAATGTGTTTTGTCTGATAGTGAGTCAAAACGGTCAGCATAATGTGATGTTGAGTTTATGAGTTTATCCATTGCCATAGAATACTCTCTGATAATCAGCTGTGATTTGTCATACATGGTCTTTACAGACTGTAATGATTCCTGTAGCTGTTGAATTTTTAAATTAAACTTTTGTGTATCAGCAGCATGCTGTTTCTGACTATTCTCTAGCTGTGTTGTGCATAAACTTAATTCATTAAATAGTTTCAATCTATTTCTACAATTTTTTATACTTTTAGAGAAGTTTTTATGTATTTTAAGTCGGTTTTGATTTTTCTTTATTAATTTATTAATTTTAATATATTTCTTTATTCTTTTACCACTGCAATGATCTAAACACACTGATGGTGATACTACATGGTGTTGAGAGGTATCATTAGTGAGGTCAATGATATCAGTGCATTTCGGACCCGCAGCAGCAACTACCTGTGGGGACCTGCCTATGAGCTCGTCAAACAAGGTTTGATTTTGTTGGGTACTTACTTGCAGCGCGGCTTCTTCTAATTGAGTAATTTGTAAGTGAGCGTCACGGAGCTCCTGTTCTAGCTGGTCTATACGTCTTAGGGCATGTTCATACTCCCCACTACACTTATCAAAATTTCCTACAATTATATGAAGGTCATCTCGTTCCCTGGTCATCTCATCTAACCTAACGCTTAGCGAGGACAACTGATGTTTCAATTTGCCATTATGTTGTACTACAGAGATAAGCTCTGTTTCGTTGTCCTCGCGTTCATTAACAAGCTGAGCAACCTGCTCCTTGGTGGATTTTAGTTCTTGTAGAACCTGTTGCAGTTTAGTCTCTTCCTGTCGAGCTAGGCCTCTGCGAGTCATCATTTTCAACAAGTTATGGTAGCAAATTTCTTAGAATGAAATCAAGGAGCAGTCTGCTGAACAACGGGCAAGTTTATTTGCTTTTAATTGATTTAGGGTAATATGACAACGCGTACGGTGGGATTTGTATGAATTACCCTTATGTTACCAGCGTAGTATATATTAAATATATACACGTGAACAATAGGCAAAACACAAATAGCGGTTTCAAAGTTAATACAAGTACCTACTTAATGAAATTCGTCTGGATTACCTGTCTATTAGCAGCGTAGTATATATATTGTGCATATATACACGTGAACAGCAGGCAAACAAGTTAACAACAACAACACTTGAATATTTTACAAAAAACCTCACCCGTCACTAGGTATGTGCGATTCGATCAATGACCAGGTCCTACTGGAATAAATAAAAGGTACTTACAAGCGTAATATGTAATGTTTAGTAACTTTTCGATCCTCAGAGCATAACTTAATTCTTCGCATAGATTATTTAATTACAGCTATAAACTTTTCCAGTGTACTTAAAGTGAGAATACTTGTCAAAATATCTCTGAGGTTACGTTACCGACAATTATTATAAAAAAGAGACAATTATGTATCCCTAAACTTCCTACATTTAATAACTGTTTTTACAGTATATATTCGGTTATGCCTTTTACAAAGAACATTCGATTTTTATGCATTTACTTTCAAAATCCTACTCAACGAAACGGTTTTTCACTAATCACTTTTTTTTTCACTTTTACACGATTTAAACACCGAAAGCTTTATGAATTATTTAATTTATTATTTAACACTGATAATGCGGTGCAATTGTTTTCTTTTTGAGCTATTAATTCGTGTTTATTTAAGTAATTTTAAATTATTTAAATCGGAGCCAAAATTTTATGACAGTTCCGTAGTGTTGCCAGCCGCAGTCCCACGGAATAGGTGGTGAGTCTATTGCAGTGTTGAAATGGACAGGCGCAGGTCGTGACGATCCGCAGTTGAAATTATTCAAGCCGCCCATAAGGCCTTCAACTTGTCTCAATGATTGTAATTTTACTGCCAACCAAGATTAATTTCGAGTTTTCCTTCTCTACGCAATGGATCGTTTTGCAAAAGTGTTCCCGTAGTCGCCTCTTACGACACCCTCGGGATGAATTGGGGTGGCGACATTTTGTACTCTACTTCCCATTGTCACACGGGGCCCCGTCGCCACACGGGCTATACTGTAGTATATAGATGTATTTATTTTATATTTTACATTTTAGGTCAAAAACGATGCGACGAGAATGACGTAGATTGTACGACGAAGGTAGCAAAACGTTTTTATAAACGTCTGGTAAATGACGCCAACGTTAAAACTGTTGATCCGCTACACCTGGATAAGTCTGTAGGAGATGTATTCACTTTAAAGTATGAACTAACTGATTTCTCACTGACGGGAATGAAAAACTGTAACATGCTACTATTGAAGTAAGTAAATAAAAATGTATACCTACTAATATTAGAAAAATATAACACTCGTACCTATCCACAAAGACGCGGGATTGTACTCGAACATAATCCTAATACGAGTACATAGGCACTTGCGACACGTCCATGAACACAAATCAAAGTTAGTACCATCACTTCGGCAAGCGGCCCGCTTGATGCAAAAAACTGACATAGATGCAAAAAAAGCAGATGAGGTAAATAATATTTTTTTTCGAGAGTAAATATTTTTATGTTCTTCATCAAAACATTGACGGCCTCTCTAGTAAATTAGACAAATTTCTTATAAACTTAAATGAACTAGAAGATGGAAATATAGACGTGGATATAATCTGCATTACCGAACATAATATGTTACAACACGATTCAATACATATACCTTCTTACTCCCTTACCAGTAAATATTGTAGAAATAATAGACGTGGCGGGTCATGCATATTCGTGCATTTGCGCCATAAATTTAGGGCCATAGAGGATATAAAAAAATTTCAATTGCTAAACATACTTGAGTGCAGTGCAGTAGAACTAATCGATAGTAATATAATAATCATATGTGTATACCGGCCGCCTCACAATAAACCAAGTGAAATGGACGTGTTCTTCGGCAATTTTAGTAATCTCCTTCGACATTTTTGCTACAAATCTAAAAAGATAATAATATGTGGTGATTTCAACATCAACACTTTAATAAGGACCAAAGAATCTAAACGGTTTATAAATCTGCTTGCGGAGCACAATCTCAAATTAGACTCTAAAACACCAACACGTTTGTCCAGCGGTACCTGTCTTGATCACATGATCTATAATATTCGTGGTAGTAAAACGGATACAACGGACTTTGCCCTTTCAGACCACACAGCACAACTACTGAAGTGCCCTATTAAAATAATCTGTCAGATTGATCAATGGACTGTAGAAAAGAGACAATATAGCAAAGCAAATCTTTATAAATTTAAGAACTATCTCAGCTGCCTTAGTTTTGATGAAATATTTAACCCTTAGAGCTCCTCGCGGCGACCCGTCGCCGCGCATAATAATCAAGTTTTTCCGTAAAGCCCCGCGCGGCGACCGGTCGCCGCACCTACCCAGACGACTTTAAACTTAAATTTAGCCTGCTTACGTCCTACTTTTCAATGAACAGGTTTATTGCATGTGTAGTTTATAACATTTTCTTGTTTTTGGAATCTTATGAAATGACGTCAATGGGCCAGAATTATTTACAAAAATCGAACAGTTGAAGTTGAGAGTGGATTGCGCATGGATGGCGTGCGTTTGTGTAGTACGTGTGTGTTTCGTGTTTTTATTATAAATAATGTGTTTGCATTATTATTTATTATTATACACAGTAAAATAAACAATATATCAATAATCCGGTTGGTGTTTACAGGATCGTAAAATATGGTGTGGTGGTAGAGTAATCAATGTTTTTTTTGTTGAGTGCGTGTGTACCAAGTGCAAGTGTGCGTGTGTGTTTTGTTTTTTTATTATAAATAATGTGTTTTCATTATTGTTTATTATTATACACAGTAAAATAAACAATTTATCAATAATCCGGTTGCTGTTTGCAGAATTGAAAAATTTGGTCTGGTAAGTGAGATAAAATTTTTTTTTGGGAAATGGGAAATCTTTTTTCATTTTTAGGGTGGTGGAGCTAGGTCCACGTGATTACCGATTTTCGATATATTTTTTTAGTGTGTTGAAGGGTTAATAATGGTGATCCTGAGACTGCATTTGCTGACTTCCACGAGTTATTTTGTCTCTTATATAAATTATGTTTCCCTATCGTAAAATATAAACAATGTTTCAAATCCCGCCAGAAATGGATTAGTAAAGGGATAAAACTATGTACAAAACGCAAGAGGCATTTACTTTGGAAATATAGAAAGTCGAAAAATGAATTGGATAAGATTGCCTTTAAAACCTATTCAGTGAGATTAAATAAAATAATTAATCTTACACAAAAAGCTCAAAACAGCTACTACATTAGTAATAGTAAAAATAAATCTAAGGCCAGCTGGAATATAATAAACAAAAATAAATTATATATGCCTAAAGATCGTATCCAGAGATTAAATGTAGATGGACAAATTGTTACAGATCCCTATGAGATTGCTCAGCATTTTAACAACTTTTTTATCGATCAAATTGAAATGTTAATTATAAATAATAACCTCACCTTAAATAGAAACTTGACATCGAATAGTAATTCGACATTAAATAATTTCACGGAATTAAATAGCAATATTATACGTAACTTAAATTCGACACTGAATAGTAATTTGACATTGAATAATAATTTGACACCGAATAGTTTGACAATAAATAGGAATTCGACAATAGAAAACAACTTGACATCAAATAGTAGATTTAATAGTAGCTTGACATTAAACGGTAATTTCGCATTGAACGGCAATCAGACATTAAGTAGTAATTTGACATCACGAAGTAATTTTAAATTAAAAAATAATTCAACATTAAATAGTAAATCTACTTTGGGTTTCGTTCCAAACAGCAACTCTATATTTATGAATCCATCAACTCCTCATGACATAATTAGAATTATCCAATCCTTAAAAAACACATCTAGTACGGGATATGACGAAATCTCTACACGCGTATTGAAATACGTAAGTGGGGTGATAGCACCAGTACTATGCCATATTTATAATTTGTGTATTTTAGAAGGAGTATTTCCTTCAAAATTAAAGACCACAATAATAAGGCCAATTTTTAAGAAACTTGACCGTGATAAAATGACATGTTACAGACCCATAGCTCTTATTCCGGTCTTATCTAAAGTAATGGAAAAAATTATTTATGAAAACTTAACTAACTACCTAGAGAAATATCACATAATTACAGATGCGCAAACTGGTTTTCGAAAGAATAAAACTATAAATCAGGCAATATTTAAATTTCTAGCAGAAATAATGAAAAGTGTTGATGGAAATATACCAGTCTGTGCCTTATTTATGGACCTTACTAAGGCTTTTGACTGCGTAGATCATGAAATTCTTAAAAGTAAGCTTTACGTGTGTGGTATTCGGGGCAATGTACTAGATTTGATTATGTCATATCTTACTGGTAGGAAACAGGCTACATCTATCACAAGAGTATGTCAAATGCGGAAAAAAGAAATATCATATACATCAAACTATAAAGGCGTAAAATATGGGGTACCCCAGGGAAGCGTTTTGGGTCCATTACTATTCCTCATCTATATTAATGATTTCCCTAAAGCGGTCACTTCCCCCATGTTTCTCTTTGCTGATGACAGTACTGTAGTTTTTTCGAATCAAAATCAAATTATTCTCAAAGATACAATTAACAACAACCTTATTGCTATAATTGACTGGCTAAAAAAGAATAACCTTGTTATCAATCTTGACAAAACAAACATAATGGTATTTAAAAATCGTGTAAGATATTTACCTCTAGACTTCGAGGTCGGATATTCAGGCACTAAAATAGGTGAAGTCGAGACTGCAAAATTTTTGGGTCTACAAATAGATTGCACATTGAACTGGAAGGCGCACATAGACTATATTTGTGCAAAATTAAATAAAAGCGCTTATGTTATCTACACTCTCTCTAGGGCGGTTAATACTTCCACACTGTTATCTGCTTACTATGCCTATGTAGAATCCACCCTAAGATATGGAGTGATATTTTGGGGAAATAGTACTGACTGGGAGGTTGCTTTTAGAGCCCAAAAGCAGTGCGTCAGAGCAATAATGAGAATAAAAAGAACAGAGAGCTGCAAACCCCATTTTAAGGCCTTAAAGTTGTTGACTTTACCAAGCCTATATATACTAGAAGTAGCAACTTTCGTGAAAAAGAATCCAAATTTTTTTGAAAAATTAAATAGCCGTCGGAATAAGTTTAAGATACATACAATCTCTCGTAAAACAACTCTCGTAAGTAAGAGTGTCTACGGTATGGTGTCCAGGGTCTATAATAAGCTACCAATTGAATTACGAAAAATTGAAACAGCGCATGTATTTAAGCAGAGACTCAACAATTTACTAATTGACAAAACATATTATAAGATACAGGAATTTCTTGACGATAATAATATACATGCTATGATCTGAATGTATCTACTTTCCTAATGGTTTTTCTTTTATTTTGATTTAAATTTGATTGCAATAATTTAATATTTTGACATTTATTTCTAGCGATAGATTTGTTCCTTTTTGTTCTAATAAAATAATGTATGTCTATTGTATTTACATAATTTTGACTGATTCAGAATAGAATAGAATAGAATAGAAATATACTTTGTTTTACACAGATAAAAAATTACATCGTTAAGTAATACAAGGTCTTGTAATAGGCGACCTTATCGCTAAGTGCGATTTCTACCAGGCAACCTTTAGAATTGCGATTAAAAGAAAAAATGTTAATATTTTATTATAAATAATGAAATGATTTGGTATTACTTTATGACTATTGATTGTATTTATCTATTATTATTTTAAGGCTGCATGTCGAAATGTTAATATTTGCATACCTGTGGGTGGAGGATGGAGAACCTAAATTAATCTTTGTAACACCATTGTAACCCATTTTCGCAAATAAATGAATTGATTGATTGATTGATTGATTGATTGAGAAGAACTGGCAAGAAACTCAGCGGATGATTCTTTTTGGGCACTATCTAGAATGAGTTATACTTAATTAAATAAATATTGTTGTTAAATAAATAAATAAATATTGTTGGACATTCTCACACAACATCATCTAGACCAAACTAAGTTATAAGCTTGTGCTATGGGATCTAGACGACTGATAGACATACTTATATATTTCTAAATACATACATATTATACATAGAAAACACCCAAACTCCGAAACAAACATTTGTGGATCACACAAATATTTGGACCGACGCGACCCAGGAATCGAACCCAGGACCTCCAGCGCCGCAGGCGGTATCACTACCGACTACGCCACAGAGGCAGTCCAAATTATGTTTGAGCAGGTGAGGCCGCGGTGGTAGCCAAAGTCTGTCGGGAATTCTGGGACATCCTTCTGAGGAATCCTACAAGGAAACCTGGAATTGACCTGCTTGCTCTACTGGATGCTCAAACGATATTTTATGATCTTAGTTTGTATAATTATTGTAGATAGAGCACAAAAAGTATGGCCCGCCGAGATTCTTGCTAGTTCTTCAAAAGCAGGCCGCTTTCCGAACTGGTAGTACATACCTACTAACTTTGATTTGGGTTAATGGACGTGTCGCAAGTGCCTATGTATTAGGATTGTGCGAAATAATTCTTTTTTGATTTATTGGGGTTCATCTTTCACGCTCCATACAAAAAGTACCCAAAAAAAAAAATGGTTTTATCGGTTAGAGAATGACATTCTAAGATTTTTTTCTTTAAACAGCTACGAGCTAAGACCGATTACTTATGAGTTATATATGACTTAGAAATAATAAAAAAATACATTTATATGAGTTCGTGTAAACAATTTTTACTTCATTACTATAGCAAAATCAAATAATGATGATAAAGAACAACTTAATCTCGCTTAATTACAATATAATATGACAAAAAGCCTAATTATATACAACCATCATTAGGTACCTAAGTATTTATGTGTAGGTATTAGTGTTATAAAAAATATCTAAAGAAAAAGACTTCATTTCGTTACCTACGTGTCTTTATTCATACCGTTTAGGAGGAAGGGTCTAACGGTACTCCGTTCGTTGAGAAGCCCGCCTGACTGCGGTTGGGTTGTGTTCTCCGCCGGTTAGCAGGGATCCAGAGCTCATTGGGGTGACTCTGTGCCGGTGACGGTGAGACCAGAGGCTTATCTGTCTCCATTAGCGGATAGAGGCACGGACTATTGGTACGGCGGTCAGGGAGACCCGGTGAAAGGGTTGACCGCTGACCGCCCGCAGGCTGTACGGGACCCGAACCTGGGGATTACTTAATCTCCGCCTCAGGAGGCTGTGTAAAGTCCCTGGTGCTGTGGTCGTGCCGGAGGAGGATACCAGAGCGGACGCGGCTACTGCGTTGGGGGGGGGGGGTTGGGGGGGGGGGACCGGGGGCCCTTCCGTACGCCGTGCCAATCTACCGCACTACCTCTGTCCGCATTCGGTGAGTTTGAGCCTCGCGTAGTCTCTTGCGCTACCGGCACAGTGGCACCCTCTTCACCGTCTTATTTTCCTTTTTTTTATCAACCATGGCAGGAAATAGAAAAAATAAAAAGGTACCCACAGCGGCATCGTCGTCCACACTTCAAGTGGACTTTTGTACCATCAGAGGTATGCGCGCGAACATCAACGTAGTGCACCACTATCTTGAAACGGCGAAGCCGACCCTTTTTTTCTTAACAGAGACGCAGATCTTATGTCCGGGCGATACATATTGCTTAATGTACCCTGGCTACAAGCTTGAGTACCACTTCAGGCAGAAAGTCGGGGTGTGTATGTACGTCCAGGATGATGTCTGCTGTCGTCGTCTTACAAGCCTCGAAGACCTGTCTACGTTATGAGCACGCTTGGATCACGGGGGCCACACTCGAATCTACGCGTGCGGTCTCACAGCGGTAACACAGACACAGTGCGCCGTTTTGACCACCTGCAACAATCGACTGACAAGGTGATTGAGCAGTATCCCTCCGCGGCGATAGTGATTCTGGGGAATTTCAACGGACATCATGTTGACTGGTTGGGCTCCCAGATCACCGACTTGGCGGGGAAAGCTGCTCACGAATTTGCCCTGACCTGTGGGTTTTCTCAACTGGTTAAATCCCACACAAGGATACCAGACAAGAAGAACAAGCATTGCTGGATCTCCTGCTGACAACGCGTCCGGACGGATACAGTATTTCAGTGGATGCTCCGCTGTGATCGTCGGACCACTGTGTCGTTCGGGTGCGTGTGCCTCTAGCAACTCCTGAACCACCTCGGCTTAAGGAGTGGCGGCATGTGTGGCATTATAAGTTGGTAGACTGGGATGGACTGCGAGAGTTCTTCGCGTCGTACCCATGCAGGCGGCTTTGTTTTGCCTCAGAGGATCTGGATTCTCTGAATCTTGGAGGGCATAGAGTGCTACATTCCAAACCACTGGATCCCTGTAGGAGCTAAAAAGCGACCGTAGTTCAATCGGCTCTGCAGAGAAACTTTGATGTTGAAAGAATCTGCCTACAGGGCTTGGACCACGGCTCGTGCGAGTTCAGATCCAAACCTCTCTGAGGTGAAACGCAAATGAAATGCCGCCTCGAGGGCCAGCAAAACAGCAATTGTCAGGGCTAAGTTCGATTTCGTCGGCAGAATTGATGAACGGCTAGCAGGCTACCCTTCAGGGAGTCGCGAATTCTGGTCGCTTGCCAAAGCTGCCGAGGGAAATTTCTGTCGGTCAGCTTTACCACCTTTACTTAAACCCGACGGTAGTTTGGCCCAGAGCGCCAAGGAGAAAGCCGACCTTTTGGATTTTTTCTTTGCCTCTAACTCGACCATGAGCGACGGGGGTGTTTTGCCGCCGGATTTTCCGAGGTGTGGAAATTCCATGCCGGAAGTAAAATTTACACAGCGGAATGTCCGACGTGAGCTTGGATCCCTGGAAATTCATAAGTTGAGTGGGCCGGATGGTATTTCTACCGCCTGTACAATGGTATGTGCTCTGACGAATTGTTTAATACAATGCCCACGGCTACGTTCTATCACCGCACCGCTCGCCACAGACAGGGAGGTCATCCTCACACTCTGCGTCCGGAGCGTTCCAGCACGGTCTCCAGATCCGATAGGGGTTTTCTTCCGCGCACGCTTAGGTTGTAGAATGATCTCCCTACCTCGGTTTTCCCAAACGCCTACAGTATGGGGTTCTTCAAAAGGGGTCTTAGAAGGTTTTTACAGGGTCGGCAGCGCGAGTGTGGCGCCTCTGGTGTTGCAAACGTTCATAGGCTGCGGTGGCCACCGGTCCTTCTGGTGGGCCGTATGCTTGTCTGCCACCTTAGTGGTATAAAAAAAATACCGTGGTTTACCCGGGGCTCCCGACTGTAGTCAGTGGTAGGCCACGTGTGAGTTTAAGTCGGTAATAGTTTGGCATAGCATTCATCATAAGGATTTCCACACTATTAAAAACTTAATTTTCGTTCGGGGAGGGGGGCGTGGACTGCACTTTCAATGGCAAGTGCTACTGGAACGTCGCCATAAGAAAAACATTTAGACATGTTACCTTCTGGTTGATTTAGCGTGGGAACTTTCTGTAGACAATTAAACTTCCCACGGTAAATCCAAGTAGGTAGGTACAATCTAGAATCAAGTAGAAATCTAAAGGATGTCTGGAAAGATTGCTGTTTTCGATAAGGCTATCAGGAGATAGGTATCTATTAACGTGTTATTGATGCATTGCTATTGTGTTCTAAAGCAAAATTTTCATTCTTACCTGGTTATTATTATAAACTCTACAGTTTATGAGTGTCGATGACGTGGATCTGATCGAAATTTAGGTAGGTACAACTATAGATTTGGAGTCCATAGTAGGTATCGCCTGCCATTAACTAATTGATTGTGTGGAGGAACGGGTGGATAAGTTCCTACATCGCACAAAAGGAAGATCCTCAAATCACGCAAGGTGATTGTGCCTGGCAGGCCAAAGCCCAACGGTTAATGCTGAACTGTTGTAAAATCCCCGTGGAGTCAGTGCTGCTTTGCAGGAAGGGCTTCATCGGAAAGCGCCTCTGCGGTTGCTGGTGAGATAACATAAACTATGGAATACTACATTCCATTCACTGATGTCGCCAGCATCCGCAAAGCACGCCCCTGGTTCTGGCGTAAGTGTGCCGTAGCTGTTCAACAAAAACAGGCGGGGACCGCGCCTGGATCAGGACTTGAGCTGTGCGCGACCCGAATGTGGCCCGCCTCAAGGCAGCTTACAACAGAGCCACTAAGTCCAGTAAGAGGGCCTTCAAGAGAGCGGTCGCCCAAGGCGTCACGCGGCTTGGTCAAGAGCTCACGTCACTTCCATCGGGCAGCCGTGGATACTGGCAACTGGCCAAAACCGTGCAAGTCAACTTCTTTAGGTCTTCGCTGCCAACGCTGCGCTAACCCGACGGATCACTGGCTCACAAGGCCCAAGAGAAAGCAGAAATGGTGGCCAATCTCTTTGCGGCTAATTCCCGGGTCGATGTCTGTGGCAAGCCACCTCCCACTATCGCTGACTGTGGCACCACGATGCCGGATATTGTAATCCGGCAGTGCTAATTGCGAGCTATGGTCACTCGACAAGCGGAAAGCCAGTGGTCCTGATGTCATTCGGGCGGTGGTGCTGAAGAAGTGTGCAGCTGAATTATCTCCAACGCTAACACGCCTGTATCGACTTTCCTATTCGTCGGGAGAGGGGCTGGAGGCTTGGAAGAAGGTGAACGTCCAGCCAATCCCTAAAAAAGGGGATCGGTCGGATCCGGACAACTATCGCCCCATAGGTAACCATCGTCATCTGCAACGTGTTCGAACTAAATATCCACAAGCAGCTCATGCGCTATCTGGAGGATCACTCGCTGATTAGCGATCGTCAATATGGCTTTAGGCCGAAACGGTCAACGCATGACCTCCTAGCGTATATAACACACACCTGGGGTGAGGCTATGGAGAGGCACGGTGAATCTCTGGCTATTGGCCTAGACATCGCTAAAGCCTTTTACAAGCTGCCTTCATTGTTATGCGGATGATAGTACGATGCATGGGAGCTATTCTGGCCATCCAGCGGAGTGGTGAGGCGACGAGGAGGAGAAGAGACGGCAACTCGTGGTGGATCTCGACCGGGACCTGGGTCACATTGCCCATTGGGGTTCAGACAACCTGGTCGAGTTCAATGCCAGAAAAAACACAGGCGTGTGCGTTTACAACTAAGAATCCCCATTTCTACCCATACTCTCTTCAGAGCATTACGGTTCCACTAAAGGACAACCTGGAGATCCTCGGTATAGACGTCCAGCGTGAGCTCAATCACAGAAACTACATAGAGCGTTGTATTGGGCTGACTTCGCGGAAACAAGGTGTCCTAAATAAAATGAGATGGTACTTCACGCCACATCAGAGATGTTTACTGAGGGGCAAGTGCGAGTTTCGGTGAACGCCTGTCGACATTCACGAACGAGCGCGTTATCACCGATTTGTATGGGATCGCGACAAGTTCCCGCGTTTACAGCTAGGTGGCGGGGTCTCGATTCCAAACGAATTGGTGAGTCGTGAATGTCGACAAGCTCACGCAAAAACTCGCACTTGCCCCTCTGTACAAGACGCAGATTCGCCCCTGCGTCGAATACTGTTCTCACCTTTGGGATTACTCCGCGAGGTCCCTACTAGACGCGCTTGACGCTTTTCAGGGACGTGCTATTCGAATAATTGGTTATCCAGAGGTGACGGTAGGCGCCAACGCGTACCGAGCAGAGATGCCACTCATACACAGTGGAGAGAATCTCCGCCAGAACTGAGCGTTTCAAAAGATCGTTCCTCTGTCGAACTATAAAAACCTGGAACGACCTGCCCTCATCTTACACTCCCGGGTTCTGCAAGAGGAGCGTGAAGAGGTACATCACAGGGCCGCAAACTTGAGGACCACTGTGAGAGTGGCTCCCAATCGCTAGATGCGCCACGGCTTTCCATCAGGCTGGCGACGTCAATTTGGCGAGTCAAATATATTAAAAAAAAAAACATTCATCACTGCGAGAATTTTCATATGACTTCGACTGCAAGACTTCAAAAAAAAATATCTTCGCCATGTGGCGGTCACCACAATTGATTGGTTAATAGCCACCATACACACATCCATACTCACAAACTTTTGCAATTATAATTTATATTAGTGTCATTATGCCTTTGACTGCCTCTGTGGCGCAGTCGGTAGTGATACCGCCTGCGGCGCTGGAGGTCGTGGGTTCGATTCCCATCGGAGACAAATATTTGTGTGACCCATAAATGTTCGTCTCACGAGTCTGGGTGTTTCTATGTATGATATGTATGTATTTAAAAAGTATATAAGTATTAATATCCGTGTCTGATACCCATAACACAAGCAGGTTTTTCCTAGCTTACTTTGGGATCAGATAGCGTTGTGTGAAATGTCCGTGAATATTTATTTATTATTATTATTTATTATGCCTATATTGGGTGTAACAAAATTGACTCTCCAAATTTCGTCACGTGACGTGGCATCAGTCAAGAAACATTACAAAAAAAAATTACATGGATACTTTTACCGTAAATCCGTTTTAAAGGTCCTATAAATTTTCATTTTCACCCTTTCTATCGCTACTGAGCAGCAGTAGAAAGCGACAACGACAGCCAGACGGGTGCTTCGTGTTTGTTTTGCCACGGCGACCATGTTACCTCGAATTGCCGCGGTAAAAAATGAATTCTTAATGTGCGACAAAAAAAAAATTTCAAAAAATGAAAACATTTACCCCCCTTTTTTATTAAATACTAGCTGATGCCCGCAGCTTCGCCCGCGATGGCGCTGTATGTGAAAAATGATTTTCCCGCTTTTCTGTTGAATTTTTTCCTGAATTTTCTTTGCTATAAACCTCACGGAGCCCGAGACCTATCTAACGAATGCAAAACCGTGGAAATCGGTTCGTGCGTTCTGGAGTTATAGCGTCAGGAAGGAAAACCCGACTTATTTTTATATTAAACTAGCTGATGCCCGCAGCTTCGCCCGCGATGGCGCTGTATGTGAAATTTTGCTGAATTTTCTTTGCTATAAACCTCACGGAGCCCGAGACCTTTCCAACGAATGCAAAACCGTGGAAATCGGTTCGTGCGTTCTAAAGTTATAGCGTCAGGAAGGAAAACCCGACTTTTTTTATATAATAGATATTTGTATTTGATTTCCGATGCCAAGTCATCTCATGAAATTTGGAGAGGTAATTTTGTTACACCCAGTATAGACAATAGATTTGTCTATTTTTATATTTTTATTTTTAATGAAAGACATATTGTGAAGGAAAGAGTGAGAAAGTTCCTTCAACACAAAGGGTGAATCTTCCAACCAGGCTAGCTGATCGCGCCTTGTGGGCCGAAGCCAAAATTTATTAAAATTAATAAAATTTCAAATCTGCCTTCATTTTTTTTCAGAAAGGATACAGTTGCGCTAACATACGAGTTACAAATACAGTGTCCAGAATTGATATTCGATTACAACTATCACTTGGCTGGTAGTTTGGAGTCCACCGATGTCAATGAAGAGGGGCTAGGCCGTGCTAACATTGGTAAGCTTAGACTTAAGATTTTCTTGATACAACCATCCAAGAAGTGGGATAACATTCAAACCCAACAAACGACTACAATTTGGGGTTCTTCAAGCTGGGTCTTAAAAGGTTCTAACAGGGTCGGCGAGTGTAGCGCTCCTGGTGTTGCAAAACGTTCATTATAATACGATAATCACTTTCCATCAGGTGGGCCGTAAGCTTATGCCACCTTAGTAGCGTAAAAAATAGTCATCAGAAATCATATTCGAATTGGGTTTCTCTGTTGAAATACTTTACCATATTATTAACGACATTAGAATATAAAAAAATAAATATTAATTTCTTTAAAAAAATGGTTCTTTCTCTTTCAGTGGATTACGTCATAAAACTGTACGGCGCTTATAGTGAATATTCTTCTGATAACCAAAAACACTATGTTCGCTTCACGAAGAACAACATGGATACCGATCTTAAAGGCAAATTATATTTCACATCGCTCAAAATTACTAAAGGAGACCAAGCCAGATGTAAGTGAATGACAAATAATAAAAAAAAATGCACAAACGGTTACTTCACTGGCGCCCAAGTCTGCTATTTCAATTTTGTCAGAACAGAATCGTAATCGTAGCTCAATTTAAATAATATCGTAGCGAGATTTGACAGTTTTCGTTGCTTTCTTTTTGAAGGCGGAGGGGTGGCTGCTCGCTATTCTTTCAGAAACAGGCCTAAAACAGCTACATGGACTGAGAGTTTCACGCACGCCTTATGCCTCATGAAGCGGGATAAACCGCGAATCTGCAAGGACGCGGGATAGTGCTGTAACCCCTAGGATTAACACGCGGTGGTAGTCATAGTCTACCGGGATTCTTAGGACATACTTCTCCTCTGTGTAAACCCAGTGTGTAAGTAAGTAAGAGCTCTGAATAAGCCCAGAACTCTCGGCCGTAGGTAGTGGTATAGCATCTCGTGGTTTTAGCCGGTAAGCGTCCGGCAAAGCGTCCATGCGTATTTCCACATGTCAGAAAAGACTATGCTCCTGGATGAAACATGGCGACTTACGCCCAATACCTAACCGAAGTATGCGCAGAAATAGACAGTAGCATATCAGATGATGCAAGCGAATTCCTTACCGCTTTATATTGGCATAGTGAAATGCAATAGGTGGCTATGAGTGAGAGCTCCAACACGAATGGCCATTATCCCCATTAAAACCAATTCGGTGTTCCGCTTCACCTCTACCCAACCGCAGTATAGACAATAGGTGAATTTACTGTGATTCGGCAAAGGGACTCCAACTCCAAATAGTGTGTGGCTCCTACTGAGAAGATGCAATGAAAACTGGCTTTATGTATTTAGTAACGTACAGGCCCTCCTTTTCAAAGCACACTTCACACTTCTTGGAAATTCAAAGGTTGAGTTTTTCTTCAAGAATCTACTACAGACAACTTTTTAGAAGTAAACCTGAAATGCTGGGTGTGAGCATCTTCTTGAGCTGCTCTCATTCACTTTTTCGATAGATCTCAAAGATGTTCTATTGGATTAAAGTCCGGGCTATTACCAGGCTATAGTAAAACCTGAGTTTTGGATTTCTTCAGGACGCCGGTTCTTGGTTGATATGACGTGAATACGTGGACGAAAATTTAAGGGTGGAAGATCTGACCACAGTATATATATGTTGTTTAACCAGTATTGTAGCTCCCTACAAACGGACGAAGCGCAAGCTGTACCTACGATTCTCGCTTTCGGCAGGCCTTTCAGCACGCAAGCAGCGACCGCAGTCGCGATTGTGCCGAGTAGACGAATGGACGGTGTGTCGTTTTTTAAATAGTAACCGCGCGTGTTTTATTTACTAAAAATAGTAAAAATATTTATTATGACAACTAGAGTCTATTGTGCTTGTTTTGGTTGCATGAATTCGTCAATACCGCACCCAGAGATAACGTTTTTTAGAGTACCTGGAAACTCCGAAAGGTATAAATTGATTTTACTTAAGTACTAATTGATACTTTACTACTAGTTGACTAAAGTTAAACAAGGTGATTGACACGAGTGAACTAGGTAGTTACATGAAGTAGGTATGTTTGTGTTTAAAACTAGACTTGTGCTTGCTCAGTCAGTGAACGGTGCGATCCAATATAGTACAATATCCAAAAAAAAAACTAGTTTAGAACTCTAGTACGTGTAGGTACAGTTTGTCCCCTTCCGGCACAGAATGACCACATCTCAAAATGACTACTTCTCAAAATGTCCACATCTCAGAACGACAGTTCTTAGATTGGCCACTTCCCAAAAAGACAACGTCTCAAAATGACCACATTTCATAATGACCACATCTCATAATGACCACTTCTTAAAAATTACAATATTCTATATACTATAATACTGGGGTTGGAAGATGCCCCATCACTGCGAACATTCAAGTGTAATGTAATGTATTGTTCGTATTCATCAAAATTGGTTATTGTTTATTATGTTTATAATATTAGTAAATACTATACAGAGTCAAGTACTTTAAATTGGATTAATGGGTATGATTTGCGTTTTGCTAGGATAGTCTGAGTCTGTTATAGTAGGTACTCTGTAAACGGTAGGTACGGAAACGTACGGAAACGGTACGGTAGGTTAAACTGTTAATAGTATTACAATCTCTTTGAAGTTTTGATAACTTATATGAGCACTGGCCACTTAAGTGGCATCTATAGATAATATGAACAACAATGTCATTGCAAGTGGTTATATTTTCTCTGTCAGGAAAAATGAAGCTAAAATTTATTAAAAACCAAAAAGGAGCCGAATGTTTTATTAATGGTGGTTACAAATACAATCTTAGTAAAATAAATAAGTCTGGGACGTCGCGATGGAGGTGTACTAACAGAGACACATGTTCTGCAACCGCTACGTTAAATAAGGCAAAAACTGAAATTTTACGAGAAGTGTCACACAGTTGTCTGCCTGATGTTATTATTAATAAAAATTTAACATTTTTCAACGATTGCAAGCAAGCAGTGTGTAACGATTTTAGGCCAATACAACAAATTTTTGAACACATGTTAGAGGAATACAAATCTAAAAATCAAATTGACGTATTTGATTTACCACAGTTTTCTTCTGTAAGAAATACGCTTTACAGGCATCGCAAAAAGTTTTTAGAGGTTGCTAATTTAACTAATGATAAGCTGGAAAATGTTGAAGTACCCCATTCATTGACAAATAATTTTATCGTTGCTAATGACGGCGACCAAGAGAAAATATTTATATTTTGCTCTTCTACTGCTAAGAGACTAAGTAATCAGATCATTTAAAAATGAAGAAAGTTTATTTTATGGAGATGGCACGTTTCGAATCTGCCCCCCACCATTTTATCAACTGTATACTATACACGTCGATTATAAATCCAACTCAAAATCCACTAATGTTATACCGATAATTTTTGCATTGTTGCCTAACAAAACAGAACATACTTATACTCGTTTTTTCAACTTAATTAAAAGCAAATTACAAATAAATATAGTGCATTTTACATGCGATTTTGAAACAGCTCAGATTAATGGAGTTAAGAACGCATTTCCGGATGTACAAATAAATGGTTGTTTTTACCATTTCAATAAAGCTATATGGAAAAAAGCGAAAGAGTTGAAAATCGAGTTCTAAATGTGGTCGAAATGTTGCCAGACTTGCATCTATTATACCACTCCTACCAACCAAACACATACTAGAGTCGTGGGATTGTATCAAAGCCATGATTCAACCCGACACACTGTGAACCAGAATCCCAATCTAGCTGGACAAAAAGGGTCGTCTCATTTCTATCATTCTTCTAATAAAAACAGTAAGTTATAAACCAGAGGCAACGATTCAGCCATTTTTTTTATCAAGTACCCTCTGATAATTTAATAATTTTAAATCGTCTCCGTACAAACGGGTTATTTACGATGAAATTATTCACTTTCTTGCGTGTAATGAGTCAGGTCTCGAGCTAAATACTAGAGATGATTGTGATAATTTTTATTATGCATCGAGAAGTAGAAGGTATGTTTTACATAATTCACAATAAATTTATTCTGAATACCTATTAATTAATTACTATTCACGTCAAATAAAATAAAAATTCTTAATTTTTTACGTTTTTCCGCATTTCATAGACCAGAAACTACTTGCCCCCTCTTGACCCCGGGCTAATTTTTATATATGAAAGAGCCACATATATTTACTTTCAAAAATAGTAATTTATAAGCGCCTCACGATAGCACAACTTTGATTTTATTGCAGAAAAGGAAGTGAAGGTATCGCGAAGGAAGTTTTTCTACCAGTTGTTAAACTACCCAAAAGACACTAAACGTTCAGGTCTATGCGATAATTTAATGAGATTTAATTTAGTAAATATAACGGAGTAATCTGTGCGAAATATTTAAAAATAATTGCCGACTTTGTACGAACTTAGAAAAAAATGGGTTCTGTGTGGAAAAACTCAAAAAGGTTTTGAAACAAGGTCGATTGGTGTTAATTGGCTTTGAACCACTTGGCCTTAGACTCCAGAAATCAACAATTAGCTAAACTAATAGCTTTTGAACTCCACCGGGTTCCTGAAAAAAAACGAAACATTACTTTTCTAAGATTTTTTAATTTTTCTAACGAAATCCAATAAGAAAAGATGTTATTGGATTTCGTTAGAAAAAGTAAAAAATCTTAGAAAAGTCATGTTTCGTTTTTTTTTCAGGAAGCCGGTGGAGTTCAATTTTGTGTTAATTGTTGATTTCTGGAGTCTAAGGCCAAGTGGTTCAAAGCCAATTAACACCAATCGACCTTGTTTCAAAACCTTTTTGAGTTTTTTTTCAAAACCTTTTTGAGTTTTTTTCCAAAACCTTTTTGAGTTTTTTTTCAAAACCTTTTTGAGTTTTTCCACACAGAACCCATTTTCTTCTAAGTTTAAATTTAAAATAAAAGCACCTGGACTGCTTAGCAAATGTAAGTTTGCCCAGTTGTGATGACTCCAAATCATATGACGCTCACTGGGAGGGGAGGCGCCATACTGAGAGTTTTTCTTCTATCAAAGCGGACTCTTAAAAGTGTACGCTTAATACACACACGCTATATAAATGTGTATGTCTGAAGTTATGAGTATATGTTTTAATTTTTTGTATAAGTTCCATAGTGACAGTCGATTGCTTTTGTAGTGGTGTATATGAATATGATTTCCCCCTACAAAATGTGACAGACAGACATTTATGGGGTAAACATGCTATGGCTACTCCCCTTGTACCTACTAGTCGCATTGCTCTGTGCTCCGAATAAGTGTTGTAAAAAATTGTAAGCCAATATACCTAAGTAAAGTGGTCTCATTATTTATGTATTAATATTGATATCGTTTTATTTAATTTCCTTTATTTAGAAATAAGCATCCTAGCATAAATCTATTATATTAACACAAAACTACTGCCAAGACTAATCGAAAGCGGTGAAAAATCGATCTACATTACAGGGAAACCACAATTAAACTTATCTAAATCATCCAGTTTTACTTGACCTTCATACACATACGAAATATTTAATAACGGGCGTCAGCTTCAGTTGTATTTTTTTTTAATATAATTATATGGGTTTTTGTTATTTTTAAATCCGTAATATACCACATTCTGTGGATATATAGCCGTAGGAACGTAACACAACTCTTAAATAATATTGTCCAGCTAGATTGGGATTCTGGTTCACTGTGCGACATGCCGCAATTAAACCAGTTCAAAGAGTATTTTGAACGACAGTGGTTAACACAGGATCTTAATATGCTGAGTTCTGTAGGATGCAAACAACGCACAAATAACGCAGTAGAGGGATGGCACCGCAGAATAAACGCAAAAATTGTCAGAAAACCTAATCTTTTCCTATTTTTACATTTAAAAAAAAAAGAGTCTAAACATGGCGATCTAAAATTTAAAAGAAGCCTTTTTCAAAATTTAAAGAAAAATAGGAAGACACGACACGTTTATTTCGACACATTATATTCAAAATTATTAAAAAAACTTGAGAAAAACCATATAACACCTCTAAATTTTTTGAAGCGCATTGTTTATACAAAAATGTTCAAAATAGTGAAATTTTAAATATTTTGTACCTATTAATAATAAGCTATAACGTACGTTTTAAGAAGTATACTTATAAGTAGGTACAAATATTATTTTAGTTTATTTTTTATGTTGTTTTTTATGTTTAGTGTATGAGAAGTATCTACCACTTTTTGTCATTTTAGTAAGCTCAGAGACAATAAAGAGCCATAAATATTCAAGATCTTTTATTTATTAAATTCGGAGCATAATGTGCACAACAAGCAAATTAAAATTTGTTTCCGTTCCCTCTGCCCGTAGGAAATTATTGGGTCGAGTCATTCCCGGTGTCATGTGGTCATGTTGAGATGTGGTCATTTTGAAAGGTGGTCGTTTCGAGATGTGGTCATTTTGAAATGTGGTCATTTTGAAATGTGGTCATTTTGAGAAGTAGTCATTTTGAGATGTGGTCATTTTGAGAAGTAGTCATTTTGAGATGTGGTCATTCTGTGCCGGAGGGGTTTGTCTATAAAGTCGTGAAATTAAATGAGGGCGCTGCTGAATGCATGTATGCAACCCTATATAGTACGACCAAAATGATTTTGATACGAGGAGTTCGTTCCGAGTAAAATCTTACTAATATTATAAATGCGACAGTTTGTGAGTGTGGATGTTTATTACTCTTACACGCTCGAACGGTTAAAGGGATCTGGCTGAAATTTGGTACAGGGATACATTATAATCTGGAATAACCATGGCTACTTTTTATTCCGGGAATAAGTTCTTAAGGGAAGCGGGAACGGGAACAATACAAATATTATAAATGCGAAAGCTTATGAGTGTGGATGTGAGACTCTTTCACGCTCGAACAGTTGAACTGATCTGGCTGAAATTTGGTACAGGGATACATTATAGTCTAGAATAACACATAGGCTAATTTTCATCCCGGGAATAAGTTCCTACGGGAAGCGGGAACGAGAATAAATTCGACACGGGCGAAGCTGCGGGCATCAGCTAGTGAGTAAATAAATAAAACACATTATACATTTTTAATTTTGTTTCTGTTTTATTGAATCAGATCCAGAATAAAGTTATTGAACCAGATCCAGAAGCCCCGGTCTAATAGCGTCTTACAACCCACCAGCAGGTGCCTAGCAGTCCCAATTGCTTTGCCACAATCATGTAATTACATGTTTTATCTGTAACTTTCCCCCATCTGACAAGGATTTTTTTGGCGCAGTGCTCAAATATTAAAATCGTCTATTTCTTTCTTTGCCGACCTTTTCTGTGTTTACCAGGAGTTTCAAACTTTCCTTCATTATTAAAACCTTCGTTAACTATTCGCCTAACTGTCTCTGATTTTCCTGAAAAGAGTAAAAAAAGAAAATTAATTACATATTGGAAACAAACTATTGACATGAAGCAATTAATTCAAAATAAAAATTGGTAGAAAACCAGATTGAACTGAGTATCAAAAATGTAGGTCGTACTATAAAATAACCATGTTGTTCTAACCACTGACTTACATTATAGGTAGATTGTAAGTTTAAGATTCTAACCTAAAAATATGCAAACAATGCCTTTTTTGTCTCCAAATCGTAAATTCAGTAAATTTGTAACTTCAGACAGATTCAAAACAAACAATAACACGATTACATACCCACCAAAAATGCTGTTCGCTCATAAACATCCTCAAAATCTCACAACAATTGTCCAGATTGGTACTTCGCGAAACATCACTGGAAAACTTTAAAAATCACTTCCTGCGCACCACTCCGATTTTCTTTACTAATTTCTTAAACCTTTATGCGTAGTTTGGTCTCAATTTGTTGCAGTTTAATCCAAACATTAAAGTTACGTGAGAGAGTAAACGAAATTCGACGATAGCATTGACAACTGACGTACTTATGTTTCTTGTTGCCAGTGTTGCCACACACATAACTATTTTTAGTTCCTCAAACATTCATTTCACGACTTTATAGACAAACTTGTAGTATGTACATTTAGTTCCGTTGACAATTCGTAGTTATTTAATTGAGAGCAATGATTTAGGTATGTTTGAAGAGTATTCATTTCTTTGTGGATGACCGATATTACAGTACACTTAGCACCGTATGACTTTGATTGACAGCATTTTTGTTACCTTTGATTTTTATTACACGCATAGAGACAAATATGAACTTCCAAAATTTAACACAACGAATAAAGTCCCTTATCGAGTTCCACTCTGTACAACGGTTGGTCGGTTTAGTTGGTCGGAGTGGAAAGACAGAATTTGACAATGTATAAAAAGTACTAGCGTACTAGAGACTGACTACTAGTACTTTCAAATCGAAAAATAGTTTTATGTAAATCAAAAATTTAACGCAATGATTATAAAGACTAGAATTCCGTGGTTCTATCACTGACGATACATGTGATGAGCCGATTATTATTGTCTAATTTATCCGATTATTATTTTCAAATTCCTATACCCGTCTCACTCAATCGTTAATAGATAACGGGCTATAGATGCGCGCCGCCAGCCGTTGCGGGGATATTATATTACTAGCTGATGCCCGCAGCTTCGCCCGCGTAAAATTTGTTCCCGCAGGAAGTTATTCCCGGGATGAAAGGAAGCCTATGTGTTATTCCAGACTATAATGTATCTCTGTACCAAATTTCAGCCCGATCCGTTCGGCGGTTTGAGCGTGAAAGAGTAACAAACATCCACACTCACAAACTTTCGCATTTATAATATTAGTAAGATTACTCACAAAGTATTTTTTTGTTTAAATAAAAAACATATATTACAGTACATATTTACTCGAAATGAAAGTCGGTTGTCAGTAAAACGACAATCCTTAATACAAATTGAAGGCCTTGTGGGCGGATTGAAAAAACTCAACTGCATTATGCTCACTATCTATTACGCGTACGTAAAACTATAAGGTAAAATGTGGGCGTATACTATGCCTCTGCCTACGCCTTCAGGGATAAAGGCGTGACTATATGAATGTATGTATGTACATATTTACAGCCGCAATACTAAATAGAAAGTCAAAGTAGGCACATATTATTAAAATGCTGTAGGTGGGCAGCCCTATCGCGTGCTTACGTACCGCGCGGCTGTAGGCATTTATTTCTAAAATCCGGCCGAGTCAAACTACAGTATACAGTGATCTGACTCTTATGGCAAAACATATACAGATAACGTTTTACCTATGAATTTCCGTCCACGAATTGTGTGGTCGAGAATCGGTACCAAGGACATGAAATTCTTCAGGTTGAGTTGGAAAGCTACTGGGTAGACTTTCAGAAGAGGAGAATTCGCAGGTTATGGAATTTTTGTATATAGTGCCCAATATGTAAATGCGTTTTCTTTTTCGTTTCAGTGGACTTCGCTCTGGCAAATCTTAACAAGAACTCGAATCTCGTTGAAAAGGCAGTGAAGGCTACAATTATAAATGATTTTATGTCACTATTTGTCAACGCATTGAACAGCTATTTAGAAGTTATTAGTATAGAGGAACTGAACACAGAGGATGACAAATAATTATATATAAAACATATTTCATTAAAAGTATGTCATTGCGTCAAGCCATTTTCCACACATTTATTCGAGGCCGCGCTGCGGTTGGCAGTTGCAGTTTCTAACCTCAAAATGTCCAAAACCAATGAAACCATTGACTCAGTTTCATTGGTTTTTGACATTTTGGGGTTAGAATTTGACATTTTGGGGTAGAAAGAGCAACCGCCAGTAACAGTGCGGCCTTAGGCATATGGTCTATCGATGGCTTACTTTGTAGAATTGGCTGTTTTTATATATACAAGATGTTCACTAATCAATGTAAACCATAGGGACATATTATATGTAATTATGTGATTATATTGTATTGTTTTAAAATTCATTTGATTTGTTATTTTATTATACTGTAAAAATAATTTTTTAAACGATTTTATTTAGCTTGCCCTGTTTGTTAGAGAACTGGTTTAAAAAACCAGCCAAGAACTTGTCAGACTTGCGCACAGGGTTCCGTAGATACCAGAGAACAGTAAAAAATGAAGTTTGTTGTATGGGAGCCCCCCTAATTCCCCTTTTTCTCTGATTTTATTATTTGTTGTTACAGCGGCAACAGAAATACATCACCTATGAAAATTTCAGCTCTCTATCACGGTTCCTGAGATACAGCCTCGTGACGTGACGGGCAGACAGATTGAATTTGAAAAATGATTTTTAGAGGATCCCTGTATTATATTATAAAAAGGGTAGCTGGAAGAAATTTAAAGTGTCTTTCAAAATGAAGAAGTTCCCATACAATTTTATATTGCCGGGTCTCGGCTGGGCGTTGATAGATGAATAGGTTACCGTGTAATTTTATTAATATAGAAGATAGAAGTACATTTTATTTAAAAGTACCTATGTCAAATATTTGTATGCTGTGCTTTTATGTAAGTCTGAATTAGTTGTTTTAGTTATAGGTCTTGCGAAAACACTTGGTCCATAGGAAAAGCTGCATGATATTTGTTCAGAGCGTCCATACAGGTAACCAGGAAACCTTCCATTGGAGTACGTAGATACAGGTCTACTTCGGTTCCCATGGCGTTGAAATGAGCTAGCATCTCGTCTACTGTAACATACAAAGATCATTGGTTCTGTCATAAACTCCATAAAATATGTATAGGGTATCTAGTCCAAATTAAGCTTTTGCTATGAGATAAAGACAGCTGATATAAATACTTGGTATAGCTTGAAAACAGCCAAACAGTGAAACAAACATTTGCGAATCACACAAAAGTATTTGTTTGGACCTGGATCCTTGAACCTCTGCAAAGTCGCATACTACTGCGCCACGGAGACAGTTTGGTGTTGTAATGATCAAGGCTCAAGACCAAATTCCACTAGGAGCACCCCGACCCGGCATTAGGCGACTAGGTAAGAAAAAAAGTGCTTTTAGTCGATTCGAAACCGACATGACATTCATGGGAATTTCCACACGTAAAAATAAACTTGTGGCACTCAAACTTGAACAATTACGTTACCACTCTCCGACCCGATTTTTTACCTACTAAACTTACATTGTTTCCGATCCCCTTTATTGATGTGATTCATTTTAACAGTATATTTCCCTCTAAACTCTGTTTCTACTGTGTAGTCTCCAAGAATCAGTCGCGGTTTATAGTCTCTCTTCGATGTATATTTCTTACATTTTCCTTTGATAATTATGAAGTAATCCTCTGAAACAAGCAGAAGAAGAGCAAAAGTTAACAAAAATATTTTTGGACATTCTTACCCAAAAACATCCCTAGCCCAAACTGAGCTAGCTTGTGCTATGTAATCTAGACAACTGATATAAATGTTACTTAATATCTTACTTCTTACTATCTTACTAATATTACAAATGCGAAAGTTTGTTAGTGTGGATGTGTGGATGTTTGTTACTCTTTCACGCTTTAACCCTTAATTTGGCAGTGGTTCGATGTGTTATAATTTAGATAAAAATGTTTAAATTCATGTTTCTTTTCTTCTTTCTTCAGTTTCTTTTTGAGCCCTTGTCTTCGTTGAAGTTGTAGTTTCAGGGGTTCATGATGGAATTATAGACGGAAGAGATGGTATAGAAGATAACGATGGGATATTTTCGTAATTTAGTTCTCTCGTTGGTGTAGTATATATTCCGTATAAAACTGGGCTGAATTGATGTTCTGCAGATAGATAAGGTTCGGAATGGTTATCACTTTCATTGTAACAATCTGATGATTCAGAGCTGCTCAGTATTTGCATGCGTTCTAAGATGAGTCTAAAGATGGTGGTGAATATAGTACTCAAGCTTTTAGAGTGCAAATTAGACACTTCGCTATCACTATTTATGATAGATTTATCTCTATTGTTTGAAGGTGCTGTATAGACACAAACGGTAATTTTTTGCTGTTCTTTCTTGTAAATTATGCTGTTGGCAACCAAAAACACCAATGTAAGAAATACTATAACATATCTAAATTATTATATAGCATATTGCGAAATAACGTTAAGTTTTATTATATGATAAAAATTACCGCAATTTGGCACTGTTCACCGTGATGAACACAATAAAATACAGATACTTTATAGCGCACTTGGCAATGTTCATCTCGATGGACATTAAGTTTGACGGGATCTACAACCTTAGAATTCTATTGAAAGTACTTAAATTATGTCAAAATCGGAAGAATAGAGATTATGTAAGCTACGGAAGGCATCAAAACATCAAAAATAATGCATAAATAAAAGAAAATATTTTTATTTACCTTGCGAGAAGTAGACAATCTGCAAGCCGCTGACATTTTGCATTGTAAATGACAGTTAAATTGTTGACAGAGATATAAAATATTTTTATACTAATAAAAAGGTTTATTGACCATAATATCGTAATAAAAAAATACGAATTTCGTTTAAAAATATGTCATAAACATTTTTTTATTTAGTATGTTTCTCACAGTGAACAAAATCGAATTAAGGGTTAACGGCTAAACGGATCTGACTGAAATTTGGTACAGTGATAGATTATAATCTTGAATAACACATAGGTTACTTTTTATCCCGGGAATAAATTATCATGGGAAGCGGGAACGGGAACAAAATTTTACGCGGGCGAAGCTAGCGCGGAGACCAGCTATTACTTATACCTATTTGTAATACATGCATGTTATACATAAAACACCCAAACTTCGAAAAAAAAAAACATTTGTGGACTACTCAAATATTTAGACCGACCCGGGGATCGTACCAAGAACCTTAGCTTGGCAGGCAGTTACACTACCGAATGCGCCACCGAGGCAGTCAGTGTCGACGAAATGGTCGACATAGCTCGCAGAATAAGTGCGTCAAGCCTCGATGACACGATCTGCGCAGGCGTTTTTGGAAATACGTTGAGGAGGGCACGTTTTCTGATGCGTGAAGGGACGGTCGGCTTGTCATCCTGCCGAAGGGCAATGGGAAGCCACTGACCAATCCCAAATCGTATCGTCCTTTAACGCTGCACTCTGTCCTGGGAGAGATCTTAAAACGAGTGATGCTGAGGAGTGCGCCTTCCATCTTGCGCGGTCTATCGCCGTGCCAGCACCGGCTAACGCGCGGGCGTTTGACTTTGACAGCCCTGATGATTCGGGAGTCAGTAGAATCTAGTAAATAATATAAATACGTACAGGCAGTATTTCTGTATCTCTGGCCCCTTTAATAACGCGTGGGGGCCAATGATCCTGCTAAAGGCAAAGAATCGTGGCTGCCTTCCTAGCATCTATAGGATGTTAGAAGAACATTTTACCGCGAGACATGTAGGGTTCTTTCTTGGAGACAGGTTCATATGGAAAACGACGACCATGGGCTGCCCACAGGGCTCAGTTTTAGGACCCTCACTGTGGCTTCTACTCATGAACGAATTATTTCTGCTACCATTCTCGGACTAATGCAGCTGGTCGCGTACGCGGACGATGTTACGGTCCTCATTGGGTCTTATACGAGGGCGGACGTAGAGTCAGCGGCTGCGCTCAGATTGAAACTTGTAGAAGAATTGGGTGCTCGGAAACGGCTGGGCTTCTCCCCCCTCAAGTCATACATGTAGACGCTGAGGGGGAAGATAACTGGTCGACCTTCGACTATCAGACTCAGTGGAACCTCAGTCAGAAGTGTAACGTCGACCAAAGTTCTGGGGGTGGTGGAAGACTCGAGTGCACGCGGAGATCATGAGTGGGAACGCTGCAGCTGCATTCGCGTCTCTGCTGCAACCTGGGGCGTGAGGTATTAAGGTCCTCTACTCCGTCTTATCTTACCTCAATCCGTATTAAGGTCCGAAACTGTTGCTGCATAGCAACAGAGATGGGAAGGTGAGGACAAGGATAGGGAGCTTCATCGGTTCTTCCCGGACGCGGCAGCTCGCCTCGGGGCAACCTGTGTCGAGCCTGATTACAAAGTGTCACAAATTCTCACGGGACATGGGTGCTTCCGTAAGAGGCTCTACGACATGGCGTTGGGACTTGTTACCGATTGCTATTGCAGCGCAGGGGACAAGAGGCTGGATCACGTCCTCTGGAGGTGTTCCTTGTATGACGACATCCGCGACCGAATGATCGAGGTTTTGGAGCGGCTGGAGGTGCGCCCAATCTATTATCCTGATCTTGTTGCTACGGAGGTAAACTTCAGGCCCTTGCGAGCATTTGACCACGCGTAGCACGACGACGATCCTGCTGCAGTTAGGGGACAACGCGTAGCGGCGAAGTCGCTTGTTTCTTCGTGCACGTATCCCAGTAATGGGACCGGAACGTCAAGACGGCAAGACCGCCCTAAAATGTGGAGAAGGCCGGGACAGTCAATTGTGGAAGTCTACAAAGTGCGCGCCGGAAATAGCACACGCAAGTACGGCGCGTAACTCCTGGCGATTTGGTCTTCATAGCCAAGAGGCTGGTAAGACCATGGTTGGTAGAGGGACTGTCCACAATGACTCTCGGTTGAGAAACCGCATGAAAGTGAAAGTGCCCTAAAAGCTAGCAAGTGCTTTACAATGGGATCCGCGAAACCGCGACTCAGGAAACGAAGGGTAGGACGTCCACCTGCCTGATGAACCGATGACACAAGTCTTCCATTTCAATGGCATCAGAAGTTCAGAACAGGATCGTAATTGTAGTTCGCCAATAGCTACAAAAACTGTCAAATTATACCGTTGGCTTTAGATTGAGCTACGATTAAGATTCTTTCCTGACACAATTGCCTCTGTACTTCCACTATGGCCGTTCCTTGGATGGGTGACCACAACGTGGGCACTTTGTGACATTTATTAGCGAGCGCTTGCTAGCTCGGATGCCACTTTAAGCCATTGGTCCCGTTTGCCAGTGACATGGTAGTCGTTAAGCCAAGTTGAAGACCTTTTGGGCGCTTGAAAATATTCAACAGCAGGCAGTCACTATATACCTGCGCCTGTTCATTTCAACACGGCAATACGGTTTACCACCTATCATATGCGACAAATTCTAAAGACGTGAAATGTGGTCTTATGAGATGCCTCTTCCCACTCCTACGGGGATAAATGCGTGACCATTAGTATGTATTTATGTAAAATCTTACCAATTGTTTCAGTACATCGACCAGCTCCATCTAAATCTTTGTATACGTTTCTGCCACTAGCTACAATATCATAATTGAAAACCAACTTTGGACAATGTAGATGGAGTAAATACGACGCATCTTTGTTAAATCTGAAATTAAAGGGTGATTATAGGATTCACTGACCAAAGGATAAAAAAAAACACGCGGGCACAGAGGGTTCCGTACCTACCAAGAAAACCCCCTGTGGGAATCCTCCCTTTACCCGCCCGTCCATTTTTTTTGACCCCCCCCCCCCCCCCCTGATTTTAGTATTTATTGTGTTGAAATACATCATCTATGAAAATTTCAGCTCTCTAGCTATCACGGTTCCTGAGAAACAGCCTCATGACAGACAGACAGACAGACAGACAGTCAGACAGACAGACGGACAGCGAAGTCGTATGAATTTTATTAGGTTTTACCTAATAAATTGAAATTGAACTCTATACTATAGTCCATACAATGTTGGCAGTACTTACAAGTAGGTATCTCAAAAAAATACTTACTCCAGTAATTTAACTTCACAATACCGCATGCCTGACAGCGTAATATTAGTTGCATCATAATGGTAGTCATCTATATCCCCATTTAATGTGTCTTTGTATAGCGGATCAATGGGTTCTATAAAATTTTCAATGCCAGTTTTCACCAGTTCGTAAGTATTTTTTAACGCTTTAGTTACGCAAGGCGAATCGTATATATCACACGCTATTCTGCCTGAAAATTAATGGGATATAATAAACCGAGCCTCAAAAGTTTTTCTCGGCCACGGCATTTAGCCTCTCATTTAATAACTAAGCCACGCGAAAATGATATAGCCTTTAAGATACTAATTCGTCCTCTTTAAAACGTCACCTAAACATTCCATTATAAGCATCAAATAAAGATCAACAATTATTTTTACTTGTCCTCCGTAATAATATATTAACACCTAATTTACTAATTCAGCCACATATTTTACATGTAATCACTATTTTATATTTTATAGCTTCAAAACAAGAGCCTCAAAAATTATAATTTAAGCCTCCACAGATAACATCAGTTTTTATAACTTTGCGTGTAAAATAAATATATCATATTCTTTTTTGTAAAAATAGCCACTGTAAGGCTAGGTGCGAGTGCACAGGACGACAGCGACCGGCCATTAGCATCAATCAGAGACCGCTATTTGATATCACTTTGTAACTAAAGACAGATTACGCTTACCAAACAAGAGAGTGAGGTTAAGTGAATGTCGTCATAAATTTACGATTAATGAGAAATTACTCGTTACTCACATTTGGGTTAAGTATTTGCATTCTTGGTCTCACTTCTTTGTTTGGTATCTGTCTTTAGTTCTATAATCTGTATTACATGCACACATAATGTCACCGACCGAAACCTGTATGATGTATAGGCATTATAGAGAATACCTGATACTTGCAGGCAAGGCAATGTATGAAATAACGAGAGGATGGAAGGGTTGTTCGCTGCTTGCGAAAGTTAGGTTAGGTTGGAACAATTACCACTAACGCGTGAAGGCGAGCGAGCGAAGCGAGCATGCCGCTGCAGCGGCCACCGAGCGCCAGATGTATTACAGATAAATTTAATATTTTACAATATGTTACAATTTATAATTCCTCGATAGTTTATAATTTTGCGGTACCTACTTGTAATTTTATGGTGACCCAAGACCTATTTATTTTACACATTACCGGTGGACCAGCAAGTATTCTATGATATCCCTAGGAAATTTGTACAGTACTAGACAAAGTATGAAAAATCACGTACTTATTCAAAACATTTCTTAAATTGCTTCGAAGGGGCACCTGGAGTCTGGGGCAGGTATTCTTAAAGCTCAAAGCGGCCGGCCCGGCGGCAAAACCCGCCGGGTAAGGCCGGCTGCGGCTTTGGTGTGTAGACAGCTTTAGAATGCAGGTGTTGTATAGAATATCTGATTATAAAGACTGCAGGTAACACATAATAATAAATAAAAGCATTTATGCCCGAAAATCTGTTCCATGTTCCCGTGTGAAACGGACAAGCGAGTCCGTTTCAGGACTCGCTTGTCCGTTTCCACCAGATTGTGACACCCCACACAGTTGGCTGAACGACGTGCCTTGCAAAGCAAGGAAACTCTCGCAAATCAAATGTTACAAAGTGGTCAACCATCCGAGCACCAGCAATAGCGGTAGTTGCTTACTGCAGTGATCGTTTACAAAAGACTGAGTTAGTGGCTACAAGTGGTCCTAGCTATTTAGGTATTATTAGTGGCCATAATTTGCTTTTTGGTGGCAATTTTACTTAACTTTGATGATCCATAAATGTTGGACGAGTTACATTTTAAACATGCTGAATTAGGAAATTAGAAGCTATGATATTAATAAGTAATGTCCATTTTGAAGCCATTTTTTAGTATTTTAGAAGCTTACTGTTTGAATGCATGTTACAAAATTAGATGCTTAAAAATAATCACGATGCTGAATTATATTAACAGTGGCTAATAGAGAGGATGAATGGTGGCTATAATCTATAAATTCTGACGCTCATTAATTGTGGCTGACTTATTAATTTAGGGGGCAAAGTATTTTTCCGGAGGCTAAAAATGCTATTAAAAAGAAGGTCGTTTAATTAGCACCCAAAATTAATTAACTCGACTCGATTATTTTCAACTAGCTGATGCCCCGGGTGATGCCCCCCGGCTTTGAACGTCCCCACATCCCCTGGGAACATATTTAAGAGATAAAAAAGTGTAGCCTATGTGCTATTCCAGACTATAATCTATCCTTGGACCTTAGACTTGGACCACATTTCAGCTAGATTCGTACAGCCGTTAGAGTTTGATTGAGAAACAAACATCATATATCCAAACATTTAAACATACAAACTTTCACAATTAAAAATATAAGACCCTCACGTATTCCCGTATTCCTACGGGAATACGTGAATAAAGTTAGTTTTTCCTAATTGGACATTAGTCCTGCAATTGTGATTAAAATAATAGTATTACTTACACTTCTTGCACTCTCCAAAGTTAAACTCAAACAAAAATAATGTAAGTACTATCCAAGTATATTTAAAGGTAGTCATCTTGTTTTGAAGGTAGGTAGTCACTGAATGCAATAAGTAAGTAAATGCAGTATTTCTATTATATTTATACATGTTGTATAAAAAGTTTAATTGAATATTACTTTTTAGTTGTTTTGGGAAGTTGGTTTATTAATGTGTAGTGTACCTACACTTAATTAACAATTTTCAGATTTGAATATAGGGTTATCTCATTTTTCATCATTGTAATAGACATACCAGATATTGGGAGTCCTGGGACATCCTTCCGAGGGCTTACCCGGGGCTCCCAACCATAGGCTGTTGGGCGTTACGTAAGGTTTTTTAGTCGGTAGGAGTCTGGCATAGCATCCATGAGGATTTTCCCTCACGTAAAAAAAAAGAAAATACATACCAGATAATAAGTTACCTACTACTTAAGGTCGATAATAGGGCTAACAACCTTGACCATACACCACACGCGTTTTTCATGCTAGGAAATGTCAATCAATCAATCAAATCAGCCTATCGCAGTCCACTGCTGGACGTAGGCCTCTTCCAATTTACGCCACAATACAAGGTCCTGCGATCATGGGAGGATATTTGACCTAACTGTACCACGCTGGCCAGAAGATGGGTTGGTACAGGGTTTAGTTTCGAATTTTTCTTTTCTGCGCGCCATGACCTCGTCCGTAAAGGTGTATTCCAAATTATAGGTGTAAGTTTTTTTCATATATTGGCTTATTTTTTCTTTCGCGTCCATAAAAATTGTAATCATAAAATGCGTTCATCCAGAAATATTGCGGCTGTTCTAAGATCATTTTACACGTTACGTATAATTAATGTACAATCAATTCATATAATAAAATCGTAACGGGTCGCTGTCTGTACATGGAAGATAAATAAGAAAAAATATTATAGGGGGGTTTTATGAACGCAATAGAACCCAAAACAATGATTTTTTGAATTTTTGTCTGTATGTCTGTATATCTGTTTGTCTGTACGGTTGTGCACGCTAATCTCAGTAACCGCTCAACCGATAAGTACATAGATTGGTAGCATAATATGGTCGTAACAAATAGATATGACCTTTTCATTAAATTATTGTAATTAATTTAATGTCAATTTTAATTTAAAAATATAAATAATGCTTAATTTTTGGTATAAGTAATGTAAATTATGATGTTTTAATTTGTTAGTTATTCGTAGATTTATTTTTTTGGAAAATGTAATTTGCTATTTTATAACTTTTTAATTACCTTATTGTACCCAAGTACCTACCTACTAAGACACGATATTATCAAAATGTTGGTGAATAAATAAAACGCAATGTTACTTCATCCCCATTTACTCCCGCTGGAAGTCATGGCTCGGACCATGGTCCTCCTGATAACCCTAACTGGTCACGAGGAGCTGGCGCACCCATGCCGAGCATCCATTAATCAGTGGAGCGCTGTGTCTTTGATGCGTCCTTCGCAGTTCTTGATCTTTAAAGGCAGTGTCCGCTTTTTTAGGGTTCCGTACCCAAAGGGTAAAAATGGAACCCTATTCATGAGACTTCGCTGTACGTCTGTCAGTGTGTCTGTTTGTCTGTCATTAGGCTGTCTCTCAGGAATCGTGATAGCTGAAATTTTCACAGATGGTGTATTTCTTTTGCATCGATGACAACAAATGCTAAATCAGAAAAAAAAGGGGGGATTAAGGGGGCTGTACAACAAACGTGATTTTTGGCTGATTTTTGGTACGGAAACACTCGCAAATAATTGTAACAAAGTAGTCATTGATATTCATAGTTATGAGGTGGTCACCCATCCATAACTATATAGTCATAGTAAATGTTGCTTACTACAGTGATCGTTTACAGAACACTGCTTCGCCACGAGCGCTTCCATTGTTCCGCTTCCATTCCATTGTTAATACTTAATTATATCTATAACTCATAATATGTATAAAAAATATTATCTTACATCTTAGTAATGGTTCAATAAGGTTATGTTAAAGTTTAATGTTGCTTTTTAAAAAGGATCAGGTACTTAATAGCGTTAACATAGATACACACATAGCTAGAAAATAGAATTTCATTGATTAAAGCTGATAAAGATACACTTTGTTGCGAATTTTGTATTATATAATAACTCATACGACCACTTTACTTAAAAACCTTTTATACGCAGCAAAAGGTCGGATTTGAACCATACGACTTTATTCACGTAGGGTGAGTAGGATTGATGGTAGCATATGGTCGTAACAAAGAGATACGACAATTGCATTCAAACGCGTGTTGTAATATTCTTAAGTCAATTGTTTATAGCAGGTACAGACAATAATTGACAATAATTATGAATTTGAGCTCCAGTTTAAACAATTGCAACTATTACTTCTTTTTCTGTGTGGAAAGGTTTGTGAGCCAGAAATTGCTCAGATTATCTGAAAAAATTGGCGATCACTCGACTCGCTCGCTAAGCCCTGCGACGCCTCAACAGGGCGTCGCGACGCACAGTTTGAGAAACCCTGGTTTATACTTTATAGCACTACTGAAAAATTTTGGTCAAAAATATGTTCTATATTTTACAAAACAACAATGCTCATTAAAACTTCTCTCCTGAAAAAATTGGTTTTTAGAGTTACGACTTAATGCGTGCCACCATCAATTTATTATACTGTTCTGTTCCTCTGGTGGTATTTCCACAACTATTCATGAGACTTGGCTGTCCGTCTGTCTGTCTGTCTGTCCGTCACGAGGCTATATCTGAGGAACGGTGATAGCTAGAGAGCTGAGATTTTCACAGATGATCTATTACCATTGCCGCTATAACAACAAATACTAAAATCAGAAAAGGGGGTTTAAGGGTGGCTCCCATGCAACCAACGTGATTTTTTTACCGTTTTTTTAAATCTACTCAACTACAACTCGCTCTTGGCCAGTTTTTAAAGTAATAATGTTTCTTAATTTTAAATTAATTAACTTGTCATTATCCTTTAATTACTATTTTGTTTACCTGTTAATGATGTTGAAGTAGGTAATAAATGCAGTTTGTATTTCTTTACTGCGTCTAAATACATAGAACATAATTTTCAAATTTTCAAGGTATGTGAATACAAGGCTCATGCATTATTTATCTTTCATCAAAAGGATAATTCATTTTTCATAGTCTTTTTTTAAATGAAATCTGAAAAAACAGACTCACGCATGATGAATTTTATCTTCCCTATCATGTCATCTGTCTCATATTTAAAAAGGGCAAGAAATGAAACAAAAAACATTTAACCCCGTATAATGGATAATCGGCGCCCAGGCAATAGACTGACAGAGTTTATGTTCGCATTTTTATATTTTTGTGTCTGCCAGAAAATTCTCAAGTTACCCATAAGAGCCGGTATGACTCTAATTGAATGAAACAAGATGGAAGATATACATTTTTGCGTGCAAGAAAGAGAGACATGCGATCGGTTTTTGTGTTTTTAACACGCTTTTATTAGCTTCACTTGTAACTATGTATGTAAGAAAATCTTGGAATGGTAATTTGACCCACTTCCCGTCCTTCGATCACGCTGAAATTTTGTACACGCTCTGAGTTCTGATGACAATACATGACTAGCTAAAAAACGTCATTACAAATCCAATATGGCGGCCTCCCCAAAATGGCGGACTAGCTGTTTGAAATGCACCTCCATGATATGGGTATCAAATGAAAGGGTTTGCTGTTAGGAATACGAAAAAAATTGTCACGTGACTAAAATCCAACATGGCGGACATCCAAGATGGCGGATTAGCTATCTGAAATGCACTCCCATGATAATTGGGTGTTAAATTAAAGGGTTTGAAGCGTGTTTTTTAGTTTTTTAAACTATTTTACAATTATTTTATGAAATAAATCTATAATATCATAAAGAGGAAAGATTTGATTGTTTATTTGTTTGTATGATTGTAATTGTTAGCATCGAATAGGCTACGAAGCAACTGAACCGATTTGAAAAATTCTTACACTGTTGGGAAGATACACTAGCTTCCCAACAGTGAAAGAATTGTTCAAATCGGTTCAGTTGAAGAAAACAGTTTCAGTTAAAGAATTTTTTGTGGCGGGCGCCCCTGTGTACCTCTGTCCAGGTTGGGAACCCCTGGTATATAGAACACTAACTGACAGGTGAAACCATTTTTAAACCCGACCGACTCGTCCACTCTGGTTTTCCGATTGTTAATAACGTTTCGAATCATATCCCTCAAGGGGCTGATCCACTGACGAGTAAAACCGTCAACGGGCCGACAGTCTTGGGCCGAGCGCGTATAGCAGTGCCACACGTTCGCCCTAAATCTGCAATAGCGCGTTTACATATACAACACATTCGTGCGATTCGCGAGGCCGGTATAACTAGTTAGCTGAAATTTCCACAGATGATGTTACTGCTCTAATAACCAATGCTAAAATCAGAAAAAAAATATTTTTGTATGTTTTGTACCCTGTCGCGTACGAATGTGTAAGCCTACCTATTACATATTTGCAGCCAACGCGCCGCACCGCAGTGCGCGCTCGACCTAAGACAGCAGGCTCGTCGGCTCGCTGCCTGGTCAAACGGATCAGGCCCTTCAGAGGCACCCCAATAACTTGCTCCATAGCTCGTTACCCAACTTTAAGGGCATGGACTAGCCTCCCTCCCCAAATGTCCACGTCTCGGCCCTGTGTTCGCGTTGTTAAGGATTGGGAAGGAGAGGTAAGTTGAAGCGCTCTTAAAAACACTCGCTGTGATAGATTAGAATGCAGTCAAAGACGCTATAGTTCTCATACGCGGCAACAGCTCAAGACTTCTAACTTCCTTAGGATAATTGATAAGCGAATATCATGCTTTTGCATCGAGGGCGTTCAGTAAAGGCTTGATGACACGGTATAAGGTTTATAAGCTGAGAGTTGGCGAGTTTAAAAGCTAGCAAGTGAGCGACAATAGGATAGTTAAAAGCAGATTGTAAAATAGATGCCAAGTGCGAGTTGTACTCGCGCACAGAGAGTTAAGCCCCCTTAGTCCACCCCTTTTTTTTAAATTTTAGTATTTGTTGTTAAAGCGGTAACAGAAATACATCATCTGTGAAATTTTTAGCTCTCCAGCTATCACGGTTCCTGAGGTATAGCCTCGTGACCGAGAGACAGACAGACAGACAGACGTACGGATAGCGAAATCTCGTGAATAGGGTCCCGTTTTTACCCTTTAGGGAGGGAACCCTAAAAAGCTCGATGACACATAGCGAGTCCAGAAGGTGCTCGTAAACTCATTGGCTTCTAGCTTGTAAAGTCGCTCCGTCTCATCGAGGCTTTAGTACTTCGCGGTGAGGCGTTTTTAGAATTTCGTACCCAAAGGGTAAAACCGGGACCCTATTCATGAGACTTCGCCGTCAGTCTGTCTGTCCGTCACGAGGCTGTATCTCAGGAACCGTGATCGCTAGAGATCAGAACTTTTACAGATGAAGTATTTCTGTTGCCGCTATAACGACAAATACTAAAAATAGAAAAAAAACGAGGAGATTATGGGGAGACTTCCATACAAAAACGCTATTTTTGGCCGTTTCTTGGTATGGAACACTCTGAGCGCGAGTTCGATTTGCATTTGGCCGGTTTTTTTAAACTATGCTCGCCGAATTCTTTCAAAAGCATTCCCATGAATGGCATGAAGCTTAGAGCTAAAATGGCTGCCTTTCGCAGTTGCACACACCACTAGGTATGTATCTAATATTGTTTAGTTTTGCACTAATTTAATTTACCTATAATTATGTGTCGTGCCTGAATAAAATTTATTTCTTTCAAATTGACGCTGCCCGCTTAATAGAACGAAAGCTGGAAGTTTCACACAAAGTTGGCCACAGCATGTGGTAAAACACTTAAATGCACAGCGCGTCACAAAAAATGATTCTCATTAAAAACAGGTTGCTATTCCCAAACCTGAAACAAGACAATACATTATTTTTAAATATTTAAATGTACACCAGTATAAATAGTGCTAGTAATCCTATGACACTGCAGTCAGCAGAATTTCTACGTCGAAATGGGTTACTTGAAGCCGCTTTGGTTTGTTGTCGCGTTTGTGCTGTTCCAGTGCGACTCAATACACAGTAAGTACTCAGAGTATCAAAATTTGCTATCATTATCATCATCGTCAGAGCCTTTTCCCAACCTAGGCCTCCATGACCGAGGGCTTGAGAACGGCGAGTCGGCTGATCGTCATTCTTACTGAAGCAAGCCATGACGATGGCATGGCTCTTCTTCCACTCCCCAAGTAGCGGGGTAACAGCCGAACAAACCCTCCCAGACGTGGGATAGTACCCGAACCATTTAGGCGAGGCTGCGGTGGTAGCCAATGTCATCCGGGTACCCTGGGACATCCATTCGAGGGCTTACCCGGGACTCCTGGCCATAGACTGTTTTAAGGCATCGTGTGGATTAGTCGTGGATTAGTTAGCAGGAGTCCGGCATAGCATCTACGTAGGATTTCAACACATTAAAAAAAAGAAAAAATTTAACTGGGCTCGTCTTCCAAGTCTAACTGACAACCTAAAGTCGTCTGATATCCACAACCAATTGGCAATATCAAAGCTCTGTAGGGGCACGTCTGAAAAATGCACAAAAAAACATTTAGAATTTTGGAAATATTTAAGAACTCACGTCGTTAAATGACACTAAAATGGAACCTTAATTTCTTTATAGATGAGACTACATTCTTCTACATTCCTACATTCTCTTCTCTTCCTTCCACTTACCATATTGACGGATTGTTATAAGTATTTTTTCCATATTCTGTGAAACGGCCGTGTTAAGGTATTGAAAAGAGATATTTGTGTGATCCGCAAGTTTTTGATTCTGAATTTGGGTGTTTTCTATGTAATTTTTAAAGCTTATAATAGCTTAACTGGTGCTAGATGATATTGTGTGGACTTGTCTTAAAGGAGCTACCCATCCGATATTCCAGTCAGTTTGAGTCCAACACACCTAGTTCATTAGACTGGTGGGCTGGGAACTCGTGGAGGACTCAGTATGTAAAAATGGAAACCACGGGTCTCTAAATACAATAATAACCAGGTCATATAATTCATGCTTTAGTTTTGGTACTTTATAGAACTTATAATCAATACTTAGTGATGTCACCATGGTTTCTCATCAGTGGAGCTGGGTCAATTTGGCGAGCTTTGTAAAAAAAAAGAGTAATACATCATAAAACTAAACTCTCTTTATTTGTATAAGTATATATAATACTGGATGTGTGTAAACTTAATCGCTTTTCCAATATTCCACAAAAACTTTCATCCCCTAATTTATAACCTTAACTCGTCCGATTATCCTGGGACATCCTTCCGAGGGCTTACCCGGGGCTCCAAACCGCGGGCAGTGGTAGGAAACGTGTGATTTTATTCGGTAAGAGTCCGGCAGAGCATTCATGACAGATTTGTAGATTAAAGATGGCTAGGAAATAAAATGTATGACTTGATACAATTTTATCGTAATATTGTATTTAAAAAAGTCTAAGTAAAATAGGGGGGCAGTCAGTGCTTTTAAATCTCAAGTACTGCTAATGCAAAGACACAGCGCTCCACTCATTGGTGGAGTGCTCGGCGTCTGTGCGACCTCGGCAAATAAAATCAAACAAATCAGCCTATGGAAAGAAAGAAAGAAAGAAAAGCTTTTCGTTCTACATTAATAATAAAACCGTGAACATAAGCTTATAAAAATAAAATATCACAAAAATAAAAAAATCACTTAGCATACAGCACTTATTAAAATTTTGCTAATTAAAATCTAATGTAGAATAATGGCCGTCTCTCAGCTTAATGCTACCTTGGCAATACTATGGCAGTCCACTGCTGGACGTAGGCCTCTCACAATTTACGCCACAATAATACACGATCCTACGCCTTCCGCATTCAGTCCCCGCCTGTGACCTTATCCACACTACTCGTGGCAAATTTGGGAGCACGGTGGAGACCATAGTGCGAGCCATGGTTTAGATAAGCTGGGAACAAATGGGGATGAAGTACCTAATCTGTCATTTTATTTATTCACCAAGATTGCTAAAATGTTATTCACCCACATTTTAGCAAATGTTGGTGAATAAATAAAATGACAGAATCGTGTCATATTGCTCGGGTACAATAGGTAATTAAAAAGTTATAAAATAGTTATTTACATTTCCCAAAAAATAAAGTTACAACTAACAAATTAAAACATCACAATTTACATCATACAAAAAATAAATCATCCTGCGTACATTTTCGAGATTAAAAATGTACGCAGTTGAACTAAAAATATGAAATAAAATAAGATTTAACGATGTCATATAATTTAAGTTTTATTTTATTTAAAACAGAAGTAATTCTTAAAGTTATGTTGAAAATTGAAATAAAAAAACAATTTTTAATAAAAATAAAACCTAAAATCTGAAAAATAAAATACATATTACTTTGTGCTAAGTAAATTAAATTTTTCAGGATTTGTTTGAAGTCGGTTTTATTTTTTATTAAAAAATGATTTTTCATTCTTTAAAGTGACGGGTGGACCAATAAATATATTTATCTAAGTCTCAAGTTCTCATCAATACAAATCAATAAAGCCCAAACACAAGGTAACTGCTGTAAATCGTTAAGGAATTCCCTCGCCTGTCTTTCGACTCTATCATCAGATCGACTACAGATCTTTATTCAATTAAAATTGAAAAATACATTAAAGCACTTCATTAAAACGTTAACAAACACACTAGTTGTCCCTACAATTTTTGGGTGGCCCTCGATTTCTCCTGGATCCCATCATCAAATCCTGACCTAGTGAAAATGGGACCACTTCAGAAGTAAACCCCATTTAACAAAAGAAAAAAAAAATCAGTCTATAATTGACAGAAATTTCGGTATAAATACTTAGGTACATAAAAAAAACATACAGACGAATTGAGAACCTCCTCCTTTTTTGAAGTCGGTTAAAAACCGGACAAGTGCGAGTCGGACGCGCCCACCGAGGGTTCCGTATATCCGTCCGCCCAACCGTTCATCCGTCCGTCCGTCCCTCCGTCTATCTGACAAGACCTTTTATCTCTAGAATGCGTGAGGGCATCCAGTTAAAATTAATAAGTACCATAATGTTAAGGTCTATAAACCCAACCTCTAATGATAGGAGTCCGAACGTTTCATTCTCTTGGGATGCCTATGTGTTATTCCAGACTATACTCTATTCCTGTACCAAGTTTCAGCCAGATCCATTCAACAGTTAGAGCGTGATTGAGTAACAAACATCCAAACATATTCACAAGCTTTCACATTTATAATATTAGTAGGAAGTAGGATTCGGTGTATCTACGTGTCACAATAGAAAAATGATGAAGAATGTTTGTTTAAAATTGATTTGGTTGTCCCAAACGTTTTCAGTGGGGGGTTCCTTAAAACGGATCTTGGAAGGGTTTTGAAAGATGTTGCAGATATCTATAGGCGTTGAACAGTTTTTTAACGTGTGGGAAAATCCTCATGGATGCTATGCCGGACTCGTACCGACTAAAAAACCTCACGTAACGCCTAACAGCCTGGAAATAAATAATAATGGGTAAATGGCTGGGAGCCCCGTGTAAGCCCTTGGAAGGATGTCCTATGACTCCTCACCTCGTCCAGGGGGTGATTCGGGTGCTATCCCGCGTCTTTGGGGGTTTAGGGTGAGATCCCGCTTCTAAGTGGGGGCGTGCGTGAATCCCTCACGTCACGCTGCCGCCATGGGCCTGCTTCTGTAAGGACAGTGAGCAATCCTCTCACCGTTCTCAGGCCCCGGTGTAGGCATTGAACAGTATGTTCGTTCATGTATGCTTTTCTGCCACTATAGTGGTATAAAAAACAGTACAATAAATTACTATCATGAACTATTTATTGCGTAGAAGCACTAAAAATAAGCAGAAATCATTAACCAGAACCTCGGTAGTTCTATAGAATAGCTTAAAATTCCAACTTTTTTAATTTCAGGCAAATCAGCATGTGAATTGAAGGACTCAGAATGTGTAACCAATGCACTGAAAAAGTTGTACAAGAGTAAAGATTTCATAGAAGTTATTAGTATAATAATAATAATAATAATAAATACTTTATTTCCACAAAATGATGAATTTACATTATATGTGAATCCCCTGGCCCCTGAACTAGTGTAAACTGTATCTCAGGGACCAGTGTCTTCGTCTACTTATTACAACATGTATAATATAATAGTTTATTTAACAACTGCGTAAGTATTTAAAAAGAAACTTAAAAAGCAAGCGAAATTTACCAGGGATAAACTTGTTAAAAGTAAACTTAGTATTTAATCTACATAAATGTAATCTACATGAATGAGATATGAAGTTGTTACATGTTTATACAATTATTATGTTAATATATTATAGTGTGTGTGTGTGGTGTGTGTGTGTGTGTGTGTGTGTGTGTTGTGTGTGTGTGTGTGTGTGTGTGTGTGTGTGTGTGTGTGTGTGTGTGTGTGTGTGTGTGTGTGCGTTTTGTTTGTCTCCTATGTGTATAATGTTAAACCCTATATGTTTTATATGTTTAAACCACCAATCATAGATTCGACCTTTTTGTAGTCAAATTGTTTTAGCCACGTTACTACTAATCCTTTGAAATCGTGATCACTGAGTAGGTTACAGTTTTTGTCAACTTTTAAGATTTTATTGTACGTAAACGGGGCTAGGAAATAAAAGTGACGTTGCGCAAATGCAGTAGTCACATGCGGTACGGGCACGCGAACAATACGTTTTGCGGCCATTTCCAGGGTAAGTGCGGTTGTTCTGTGGAATCTTCGTAGCATTTCCATTAGATATAACTTCCGCACTGAAGGTACCTGGGCTCTCTCGTAAACGTTTTCCGTTGGATGTCGGTACGGTAAACGCTGCATGACTTTCAACACTGCGCGTTGTGCTCTTTCTACTGGAAGTAGGTGTGCTTGGGAAGCCCCACCCCATGCACAGATGCAATACCTAACCACGCACTCGCACAGAGCAAGGTATGTGTGTTTCAATGTCCGTAATTCAGCTACTTCTCGAAGATTTTTGAATACGTGTATTAATTTCCGTATTCTACCGGCCATTAATTCCACGTGATTGTCCCAGACTAGTTCTTCATCTATGATAGTGCCTAGGTATTTGATATCTTTAGCCCTGGCTAAAAATGCACAATTACAATCAGGACGGTTGGTTTCTCGGTTACAGGGATAGGTATGTATTCTAAGTTGTAGGTTATCTTCAGGGTTAGTAAAGTGAGATTTATGAAAGTATAATACCTTTGTTTTGGAGGTATTAAGTGACAGCAAACTGTTTTCTAGCCATTGGGTGACTTTGGCAAGACCATCCTCTGCAACTAGGACGATGTCTTCCCATGTTTTTTCGTGAAACAGAAGTACAGTGTCATCGGCAAACATTATCATCTCCCCCTTTTCAAGTGGCAGGGTCAGCAGGTCGTTAATATACACCAGGAATAAGGTTGGCGAGAGCGCACTGCCTTGTGGAATACCGAAGGTGCAGAAGTCATCCTCACTTTGTAATCCATCCACTCGGACAGTCTGTACTCGTCCTGTCAAGTAGTCCTTGAACCAGTCAAGAGTCACGCCCCGCACACCCGAGTTCTCCAGCCTTGTTAGGAGAATTTTTATGGAAACTGTGTCGAAAGCCTTCTGAAGGTCCAAAAAGACTCCGACACACCTCTCCTTTTTATCTAGGTGGTTGGTGACAGAGGTTGTGAGTCTCAGTACCGCATCTTCCGTAGACTTACCCTCTCTAAATCCGAATTGATTCCTGTGGATTTGTGAGTTCAACTCTAGATATGCTAATAGTCTCCTGTTTACAATTTTTTCCAATATCTTGGACAGGACTGGAAGAAGAGAAATAGGTCTGTAGTTAGAAGGATTATCATTATTCCCAGCTTTGTATATCGGGCTTACTATAGCTCTTTTAAATATTGTGGGGAATGTTCCAGACTCAAGACTTAGATTATAAATATGCGCGAGAAGAGGGGCCAGACAAGTCACATTCTGTTTTAAAAGGCTCGCCGTAATGTTGTCCACACCCGGAGCACTGTTCGTCCTCAGGCTGTGTACAACACTCGTCACCTCCACGGTGTCTGTCAAGTAAAAAGACAGGGAGTCTCTCGGGGTGTTAACTTTACCTGCTGTTGAAGCCAATTCCTGCTCGGATACCTCCATTTCGCTCAGCATTAAGGATGCTAGGTTTCCTCCAATAGATGTAAAGTATTTATTGACTGTGTTAAGTGATTCGACAGGTGTTTTATCAATTTCCAGAAGCTGGTGTGCTTTATTCTTTTTCGGTTCGAGATTACATAATTCTTTTACAATTTTCCATGTCTCCTTACTATTTTTCTTATTCTTTGCTAGTTTTTCCTTGTAGTAATTATTTTTTAGATTTTTTATTAATTTAATCAAATTATTTCTGTATTTAGTATATTCAAGTTTTAATGCCACATTATTTTTATTCTTTCTCACTTGTAAGTGCAACCTATCTCTCTTCTTAATACACCGTACAACCCCTCCTGAAATCCAGGGCTTAAGTGGTTGGTAACGCTTAGTTGTCATTTGAATGTGCGTATTGTTTGCAATTATGGTAGTTAGCTTATTAGTTAGTGCTTCAGCAGCTGCGTTTACATCTTTGCAATTGTAAATACTGTACCATGATTCGTTGGAAATCGAAATATTAATTGAGTCATAATCAGTGAACACCCTTTTGTATGTCCCAGGTTTTTTATTTAACTGTTCTCCATTGATATGCAGGAGAATGGGACGATGATCGGTAAGTTGTTGCTCAAACACAACTGTCTTCCATGGGCTACTTAAGTTCACCATGAAGTGATCCAGGCAAGTATCAATTCTGGTAGGTTTGGTGATGCCTACTTTAAGTCCATGCATGGCCAATACATTTAAATAATTTTTTAACTTATCAGTTGTGTCCCAAAGTGTATCTATATTAATATCTCCCGTTAGTATAACATTTTTTGATCGAACGTCACGCAGTATTTGGTCGAGGGAATTAAGATAGTTCGAGGTGTCCCTAAAACATGGTGGGCGGTAAGAGCATATTATTGTATAGTCAGAGGGAACAGTAATAACTAGACAGTTCCCATCCGAACACGATGGTTCACTCGATTGGGCTTCTATTTCCTGGCGGACGTACACCACTACTCCATCGTTCTGGTTAAGGATACAATTAGTCCAGAATTTAACGTATCCATTGACATTAGGCGGGGGTTTGCTAACATCCGACCTGCACTCCGTAAGTACTAAAATATCGACAGGAATGTGAAGTGTTGCCACAAATGCCAAAAACTGATCCAAGTTACGATAGATGCTTCTTACATTGAATGATAATATTGTCAGTGATCGCTCCGAATAGCCTATAACGCGCGCGCAGAGTGTGGTGTCACTGATTGCGATACAGTCGGAGTGATATTCGGTACAATCTATATCGTTTACGAGGTTATTATTGCATTGATCGAATTTGATATGTAAAATATAAACATTTTATAATAGGGCTATTCGTGTCAGAATATAGTACTAGGTGCTTACCAAAACATTGGTTATCTGGTTTTAGTGTGCAGTGCGGTAAGGTTTTTGTGATAAAATGTATTGGTATGGTGTATAGTTTTGTGGGTCTAGAAGTTCGTGAAACCCTAGGTGTAGCCGACGTATAACTCACAATAGCAAATAGGGCCCGAAGGCATGTACTGAACTTAATAGCATGTTCCTTCACTCGATATGGTAGGCAGAGACGTCGCAGAGGCTCGTTAGGCCAATTAAAGTAGTGTTTTAATATTATGTTTATGTGAAATCTGTATGTTATATGGGTTATCGTTTTTATAATGCTGTGAAGTTTTTCAAATTTTGATGTGTAGAAGCGTGTAGTGTTTTTTGTGGTTTGTGTAGAACTTGTACATAAAACGACAATAATCTTACCATTTATTACATGGGTCAAGAATCTATATGGTGAAATATGAGTGTATACCATGAATCCGCCCGCCCGTTCGTGGTCAAAGGCGGTGCTATAGTGTGTTTGTATGTATGTATGTATTGTACATAAAATTAAGTAATTATACAAATGAATGTAGCAATATGCTGAATGCGTAAGAATGGCAAAACTTTTATGAAGAAATACAAAAATAAAAAGCGTCGACATTTCATTAATAACAATAAGATACGGCCGTAGTACAGAAAATAGTCACTGTTTACTTCCTAGGCTCAGAAGAGTATCTTCAGATCTTATAATTATTTGACGGTCTCCCTCCTCTCTCCGAATAAACACTATACCATTTCTTACCCAACAGTATTTATAATTATTCATCTTTGCGTATTCTCTGGCTTTAAAAAATAGTTTTTTAGTGCTCGCAGGCAAGAACTCTGCAATGTATATTGGTCTACGTTCACCCTTTAAGCCAATACTGTGGGTATTAATGACATTCTCTTTAGGGTTATTGTTATTGAAAGTACGTATGGACGTCAACAGCTGTATCTTCGTCTGTACAGTGGTAAATTCGGTTACAATTGGTCGGACAGTGCCCGGTTTGCCTGGCAGGCGGTAGATATCGCGAACTTGTTCATCAGACAGTGATACTCCTCCAACTTGACCGACCTCCTTAATTATTTTGAGGAGGTCTAAGGAAGTTTCCTTTTCTTGAAGAGGAATATTTCTAAGCTCAACCGAGGAAGAGCGCGACATTAGTTGTTGGTCCCGTATTTTACTCTCGAGTGCCTCAATGTGGGATTGATAAGACTGTTTTTCTTTTTTCCATTGGTCGATTTGAAGTTTCATTTCCTCGATTTGTTTGTTCAGGAACTCCATCGATTTTTCAATATCTAAATTAGTTTTTTGCATTACAGTATTTTGCCGCTTCAGCTCCGCAATTTCGCCCACAAGTCTATCAAGAGTCCTCGTTTGTTGATTCAGCAGTTTACTTACATGTTCATCCTGCTCCACCTTCCATGTTCTCAGCATATTCCTTATATCTTGCTTTAAATCAACCATATCCCTGTTTGGGGAATCTTCTGGGCACGGCCGTTTGTGACGAGCTGTTATGTTTACATTTTGGGTCTCTTTATTGATCTCTCGAGGTATATCGGAGTCGGACATAGTTTGACTCAGATAACCGGTCGAAGCTGCAGTGCTTGGTGGTGTACGGTGTATGCGTGACATTATTTGGTTAGGTACAGAGTAATATGAACCGTAGCGCTTACCCGTAAAGTTGCGGTCGTCGTCTGTTATGTCAACGTCACACACACTTGCAGACTTTAGTTTAGTTGCGCACGCGTCGGTAGCTACTCGTTCGTTGTGGCCCTCGGGTTTCACCGTGCGTTCGAGCGGGAAAGCAATTATGTCCGCAGATACTGTTCTCGCGGGGGCGAAGGAGGGCGTGCGCCGATCCTTGCAGTGAGCGACCGCTCTAGGTACACCTTGATTTATTTTATGGAGCACTATGCACTTTGTCTATCCAAATACGGGTTATATTGCTAAATGCCGATTTAATTTAGGTAGAATATTTCATTAAAAATTTCGTAACACGTCTGTTCACAACTAAAACATTGGACGAAGGACGAAGTACGCTAGAGTCAAAGACCACGGATGGACATTTTGAACACATACTGAGTTATGAACTAGCAAACCTTACAATGTATGGAATGGAAAATTGTGAAGTCAATGTATTGAAGTACGTATATTTTATCTATACTACTCTGTGTGGAACTCATTTCTCATTCCCGCAACCCTCTTATCTATCACTTTTTTTTTAAACGTGAGGGAAAATCCGTCATGTATGCTATACCGGACTCCTACCGAGTAAAAAACCTCACGTAACAACCAACAGCCTATGGTTGGGAGCCCCGGGTAAGCCCCCGGAAGGATGTCCCAGGACTCACAACAGACCCACGGCCGCCACTGCGACCTCGCCTAGGGGGTGGTCCGGGTGCTATCCCGCGTCTTTGGGGGGTTACGGGTGTGATCCCGCTACTAAGGGGGGGCGTGGGTAAATTACCTCACGTCACGCTGCCGTCATGGGCCTGTTTCTGTAAGGACGGTGAGCAGCCCTCTCACCGTTCTCACGCCCTCGGTCATGGAGGCCGATAATCTTCGACAAAGACACGTCGGCGGCACCCAAGCCGCCGACTGCGGAACTCGGGTGGAAGAGTTCTCTCCCGTTCCCGCCCCGCCGCCTCTTTCACGAGCATGACCTGCTCGCAGAAAGAGGCGGCGCAGTCCCACTTATCTTATCTATCCCTGTAACAAATCTAATCATTGCGTAGAGAAGGATAACTCGAAATGAAACCCGGTTGTCACTAAAATGACACTCATTAAGCCAAGTTACAGGGCTTATGAGCGGCTTGAAAAATTTCAACTGCGAGTCGCGACGGTCTGCGCCTGTCCATTTCAACACTGCAATTGGCTCACCAGCTATAAGAATAAGAATAAGAATAAATATGCTTTATTGTACACCATGAAAAACATTATTCTAAGAAGAAGATCTTAAAGATTATATGTATAGCTATTACGTGGGACTTAAAACTATAAGGTGAAATGTGGGCGTATACTATGCCTCTGCCTCCCTACCTACCCCTTCGGGGATAAAGGCGTGATTATATGTATGTATGTAAACATACAGATTTTAAAATAGTATTAAAGTGAAAGTGCATTAAATATTAGCTTAAATTAGGCATTAATCCTCCAAAGACGCGGGATAGCACCCGAACCCCCCCCATGTAGGGGAGGCCACAGTGGTACCTAGCCGTAGGTCTGTCGGGAGTCTTGGGGTGTCCTTCCGAGGGCTTACCCGGGGCTCCCAACCGTAGGCTGTTAGGTAGGATACGTGTGGTTTTTAGTCGGCAGGAGTCCGGCATAGCATCCCTGTCGGATTTTCCACATGTTAAAAATAGGCATTAAGCCTAATTTAAGCTATATTTATTACTAGCTGACCCTCGCAACTTCGTTGACGTCACATAAGGTATACGAAAGAAGAGGTACTTTTTCATCAGACTCATCAGACAGCGTATGAAACGGCCCTGTTTGCAGTCCACGCCTTCGGCGCGGACTGAATTATTTTATAATACCCTTAATCATTAAGCTCTTTTATGATAAAGCCAACACGCCCGTTTAGATTTACCCTCACATTCAAAGGAACCCCTGAATTCTAGGTTTAGCAAACGTTGAGATGTCTCTAATTCCTGAACTACAAAACCCTCAACTTTGATACTTGTACGAAACAATTTTTAAAGTACTACCTTTATGACACTGAGAAAATTTTTGGAATCGGACCACGCTTTGAAAAGTTACAACTTAAAAAAACATTTTGTCTTTCATCCCCTCTCCCGCAGGAACCGCGCAAAATATCGAGATCAAAAGTATCCAAGAACCTTCCTCGGACTATAAGCTCAAAATGTATTAAGTATCATTCAAATCGGTTCAGTAGTTTCGGCGTGATACTTATTCGGGATACAGACAGACAGACAGACAGACATGAAAATTTTAAAGTACATTTTCGGCTTCAGTATCGATTAGAGAACGCCCTACAATTAAAATTTTTAAAATATCTACCATGTACAGACTCTCGACCCTCTACAGTTTTATTATATGTATAGATATCTTCCATGTACAGACTCTCGACCCTCAACAGTTTAATTATATGTATAGATGTATAGATGATACTTTTAGCTGGCACTGCTGTGTAAAAGGGTCCAAAAATATTATCATTATTCTACATTGTACTTATCTTATCTTACATCGGGGGCTGACGAAGTCAGCAACACTTCGACCCAGTGGGATGACTACATTGTACTTACTTAAGTAAATTTTTTATTCTAGGTTTTCTGGAGAAAAAGAAACGAATTATCAATACGATATATTCTGTCCTAAATTGGATATTACTTATGGATATGAAATTAAGGGAAAAGTTGATCCAACCCTTCACGCAGAAGGTTTGGGTAGCGGAATAATAGGTAAGTAAAACATCTCGAATATCTCAATATAAAGTGCTTTGGAGGGCACGTTTGGTGTCGGTCCCGGTTGTCAGGAGCATGGCACTCGTTAAGCCCAATCGTAGGTCTTATTTATACTACTAAGGTGGCAGACAAGCTTACGGCCAACCGGATGTTAACGGACGTTTGCAACACCAGGGGCGCAACACACGCGCTGCCAACACTGGCGCAGGTTGTGACGATCTGCAGTTGAAATTTGTCCTTCAACTTGACTTTACGACTGTCATTATACTGACAACTATAGGCCTTATGGGCAGTTTGAAATTTTTAACAGTTGGTGTTACAACCTGCGCCTCTAGAGTTGCAAACATCCTTAGGCTATACAGTAGTATTACAGTAACCACTTTCTATCAGGTGGACTGTAACTTGTCTCTGCCACCTTAGTGTTGCAAATTACAACACTAAAGTTGCGTTTTTGCTTGACGCTTGAAAATGCTGTTACGGGCCGTCATCGGGGGCAGCTGAGACGGTGTATAGAACTCCCGACCCCGTAATCGGACCGTCCTACCCACTACACCCCGCGGTGTTCCGCCTCGCCATATAGACGGGTCGAAGGATATCAAGAGGATTACTCACGTCGACCCGGCTAGGGCGCTAGGGGCATAATGATAATGATAATTTTTATTTCGAGTAACCACACTCATATTTTGTTAGTAAACACACTTTTATCTTAATTCTAAGTGTTAGTATTTACGTGTTTTGCACAACAGTGATTTATTTAGGCACAATCTACCCGGTCCGCGATAACTTTCAAAAGGGAGTTAGAGCTAGCCCTGACTCTGCAGACGAGGGAGGTGGCACGTTTCCGCATTGTTGTATAAAAACAATCTACTCGTGCCTGCGCGAACATCCCCGACGCACTGCAGCGCCAGGGCAGCCCCATCAACCTCCTGAAGGCGTTGTTGTATTGGACTCGGAGAGCCCCGTATGCCCTTTGTGTATAATTAGCCCACAGGCTGCACGTGTAAAATGATGTACAGAATGCTTTAAATAAAGTAATTTTAACCTCGGGAGAGCAGCGTACAAACCTGCGAGCTATGGCATTAGCCCGGACAGACAGGGCCCTCCGTTCCCTGTGAATATCAGCATTGTCCTTGAGTCCAGCGGTGACCAGGTGACCGAGGTATTTGAATTGATTGACTCGCTCGAGCGAGATACCTCCAAGCTTTATAGGTGGGACGTTGTCACTGTACCCAGCCCCGCTGGCCTCAAAAACAATGTACTGACTTTTCTTTATAAATAAATTCGAGCTTAAATTCGAGGCTCTTCTCGAGCTAGTTAGATAACCGACTCCCCTGTTGAAGACTTCGCCCGTACCTCCACCACTCTCTAGCGCCTCTCTGTAAGAAGAGGACGTAGAGAGCGTATGGCGCGAGCGTGCGCTAATGAGCACCCCCGGAACACGGGGAAGGTGCCCACCGCCATATGGCCGTCGGTGGGCGGGGTCCACCGACCTTAAACCCTGCACCTCCTGCTTTGCCGCCATCACCTCGTCAAATGACGAGGCGACAGCAACTTAACACTGCTGCTGCCTGCCGGTAGCAACACACACTACTGAGCAACCCACAGGAGGGTTACTTCCGCCTCGGCCGGAATTAGCCGGAGAAGCACAACATACCCATAGAGCAGAGGGGATGGTCGCTACTCCGTTGCCCAGGATGCACCATGAGGAGGATCCTACCATTGGGGTCCTGAAGATGTTAGTTGAACCCCACATCCCGCACTAAGGCGTGTTTAAATTATTTAATCAAGTTTAATAGATATTTTTCTTTGTTACAAGTTGTAACAAAGAAATAGCCTGAACTGAACTTGAACACCTAAATAAATCAACGTTTTTTTTTTGGTTTCAGATAACTGTTTTATATTTATGAAAGGAAATAGCGAAATATACAATTCCGAAAAGGACCAAAAATCAAGACTACGTTTTAAAGATATTCAGTTCGATATTGACCTCAAAGGTCGTTTCATAGGTACCAGTGATAAGGTAACCAGAGGAGATGAACGGCAAGGTTAGTATTTTTCTAGTAGGTACCTACTAATTATGGGCCCAAGTTCGACCTTGACATGATTTAAATCAATAAATAACAAATATTCACGGACATTTCCACACAACGCTATCTGATCCCAAACTAAGCTAGGAATAACATGCTTGTCTGTTAATGGAAATCAGACCACGGATATTAATACTTAGATACTTTTAAATACATACTTATATTACTTACTAGCCCGCGACTTTGTACGCGTGAAAATTATGTTATAATGCCAATTTGATTGCTCTCTGCTTAGCCCCTAGGACATGTAGCGTGATAATATGGCTATTTGAAGACTCTACTACTAGTTAATATTTGTGCAAAATTTGAATCAAATCTATTGAGTACTTTTCGAGATCCTTCCGGACAAAGCAAAACAAACAGACAATTTTTTTTCTAATTATATTTTCGGCTTCGGTATCTTATGTTGAACACAAGGCGGGTTTTTTTTAAATATTTCCAATGTACAGTTTTGACTTTTCTATCATTTTATTATATTTTTAAAAAATAAAATAGATATAAATAGTATAGATCTTAGATAGAAACATCCAGACTCTCGACAAACATTCATGGATCACGCAATTTTTTGTCTCTGTTGGGAATTTATTCCATGACATCGTGATCTGCACTCGCACATTTAAACCTCAAGACCAACGAGGCAATCAATTTCACTGTAAACGTACTTCTAAAATCACTTAAAAATGTATCTATGTCATCCACCCTTTGACTATTTAACTAACTATTTAGTTAAATAGTCAAAGCATCCACCTCATTTAATAGCGAAATTTTCATAAAAAGTAAAACTGTTTCATAAAATTTTTGTATTTTACGCTCGTGTCTGTGTGTGCGTAGCCCAAACGCGCTTTGTATGTAGATTTCCTTCTGTACATTATTATTTTGTGCTCATAATGTGTGTTATGACGTCAATTTCACTTTTTTTAAAAAAACTTCAACCTTCTATTCAACACTAGCTGACCCTCGCAACTTCGTTTACGTTACGTAAACTATATGCAAGGAGAATTGTTTCTTAGTTGGACTGCGCTGTTTGATAAAAGAATTTAAAGATTAAGTCCATTCCAAAACAGTTCAGTATTACTTTTAAAATAACCTTAATCATTAAGCTCTTTTATGAGTAAGCTAACACGCCATTTTAGATTCACCCTCACATTCAAAGGAACCCTTGAATTCTACGTTTACCTAAAGTTGAGATCTCTCTAATTTCTGAACTAAAAGTCCCTCAATATATAAACTTGTGTGGAACAATGCTTAAAGTACTCCCTTTCTAACACTAAAAAATTTTTAAATCGGATCACGAGTTGAGAAATTTCAACTGAAAAACCATTTTGTCTTTCATCCCCTCTCCCAAAGAAACCGCGCAAAATGTAGGGATCAAAAGTATCCCAGACCCTTCCTCGGATCATCAGCTCAAATTGTGCCAAATATCATTCAAATTGATTCAGAAGATTCGGCGCGATAATTACTCGGATTACAGACAGACAGACAAACATTTTTAAAATTACGTTTCGGCTTCAGCATCGACTAGAGAAAGCGCTACAATTAAATTTTTTCATTATATCTCGACCCTCTACTGTTTTATTATATGTATAGATTTTTTTAATAACCTTCAACCTGCTAGTTATTTCACTTTTTTTAAGCTAACAACGCGCAAAGCATATCTTTGAACTAGGTACCTAGTATTTCAACGTTGAGGTGTAATATAAATAAATTGTAAAATGTGATTTTTGTTAGATTTCATATTTTCATATTCATTTATTCTTAAACAAAGTATACTGCGTTAAATATTATGTTACATTACATTAATAGGCACTATATTAATTTAATCTCACAATTCTATTGTATGTACATACAGTGCAACCTTTATATTATTATAACGAACCTCAATTTAACGATTTCCTCGATTTAACAAATTTTTCTTAATCCCCTTGAATTGTCCTTATGAGTCAATGTAAATAATACCTCTACATTACGAACTTTCTGAAGTAAAACTTCTTTAGGCGCGACTAGGGAGTAACTCAGATTTTTTTTTGACGGAAGTAATGCTTAGATACTATTTGAATTTTGAATAGTGGAAACGTAGTTTCCGCTATTCAATGGCGGCGCAAAATTAAATACAAAATGGCGAAAAATGACACGTGTTCATTGTCATGTTTAGTGGACAACCAGATATATTTGAAAAGCGTTTATTATTTAAGAAAATAGAAACCTGGACACACTCTTACTCAAAAAATGGTCTCAAAAATATTATTGGTTCAGTATACATTTATGTTTAAGAATTACAGAGAAACATAATTATTGAAGAGCTCGTGGCCCCACGGACCCAGTATTCTGTAAACGATCACTGCAGTAAGCAACTTTCACTATGGCCGGTCCATGGATGGGTGACCATCATCATGTGATCACTTTGTGACATTTATTTGAGCGTTTCCGTGCTTCGGAAGGCACGTTAAGCCGTTGGTCCCGGTTGCCAGTAAAATGGCAGTCGTTAAGCCAAGTTGAAGGCTTTATTTCAACAGCAGGCAGTTACAACCTGCGCCTGTCCATTTAAACACGGCAAAATGGCTCACAACGTATTACGTGGGACAAATTAAAAAAGAAAAGGTGAAATGTGGGCATATAATATGCCTCTGCCTACCCCTTCGGGCATAAAAGGCGTGATGATGAACCCCTGAACCCATAATTATTACATATCTATATATTTATATTATTACTATCTAAACTAAACCTAAATAAAGCCCCCGTGGCATTGTGCCCAAAAGACTAGCAGCATTCCCTACATTTCATTCGTCCAGTATTCATTAACAAAATTAGGTAAAACGAATCATTGATTTTGTCCAAATAGAGTCGGTCTGACTTAAGCTATTATTATCGCACTGTACGGAGTTGACCAGGTGCAGTGCGACGCCAATACCTAAATTAAAATACCTATTTCGCAAATTCCTGGCAGAGATCCTTCCCTCATAAGATCTAAACAATTATGGCTTGGGGCCCGCGACCCCCTGTTTGTGGCCCCTATAGGAAAAAGGTTGAGTATGGCTGCTCTAGCCCAATTGAAGCCAGTATAAGATCTAGACAACTGATAAACATATATATTTCAAAAAAATACATATCATACATAGAAAACACCTTAACTCCAAAACAAACATTTATGGATCACACAAATATTTCGATTCGGAGATCGACCCGGGAATCGAAGCCTCAGTGAGCAAGCAAGATTAGCCAAGGTGAAGAAAAATATCAAAAGTACTCAGTCACACACAACCTACGCTTGTCCAATTTTAAGATGACAATAATAGGCTCTGACAACAATAATAAAAAAACGGTGAAATGTGGATGTATAATATACCCTTGCCTACCCCTTAGGAGATAAAGGTGTGACGTGATATTATGTATTAATATTCTATTTTGTTTGCAGTAAAACTAGTTGAAACGGCAGCGAACAGTATGGGGAAAATTTTAGAAATCTATGCCCGAAACCCGGTGCTGAAGATGTCTCTGAAGGTGTTCCTGAAGAAAATCAACAAATACCTAGCCGATTTTCCTTTAGAGGAAATATTTGTGAAAGATGACAATTAAGAAAACATCTAACCAAAGTATCTTTGTTCATGTACGTCACGAAAAAAACATATGCACGCCAAGGTTATTGCTTCTACATTTACTGCCAGATTCGCAAGGCAATAGGTTGAGCCAGCGATAAAATAATGTGGCAATATAATCTAACGACTACATTTTGTAATTGCTGTTACATTCATTAAAATTTGTCTTGTTTACATATCCGGTAAAAGATCTAAGTACAATCACAGAGTGAAAACTCTATACAAATGATTTGTTCATTTCTGTCACCTACACTAAAAGCACGTTATGTTTGTACAGAGCTTGAATGTGTATGTGACCACTAACGTTCCGTCAAAATACCCTTCAACTATAATGACAGCTGTGGCGGGGGTGGAGAAGCTTGCTTAGTGAGAGGCAGGGCCTATCTGTATGCATACTATTATATTATCTTCGGTACAATACACCACGCATAGGTCACTTATATTTAGGTATCATTTAAAAATATCTAGTATTTTCTTAATAAGTGATTCAGTCAAGTAATCCAGCCCATGGCAGCATACAGCTTGACGTAGGCTTCTGCCAATTCCCGCCAAAACACACGGTCCTGCACCTTCTGCGTCCACTCTCTCCTTGCGATCTTGATTAACTGACGACTTGATAATTTGTTTTCTTTTAAAAGTCCATGTTTTTTTTAAGAATTTATAAAAGAAGCGCAGATATCTTTACAAATTTTTTCTCTCCTAAGTTCGTTAAGTCGTAAATCTATTCAGCGGGTGAAGGACCATGATAGTTATAGCCAGAAGACAATTTTTTTGTAAATGTAACTAGACAATGTAGCATGTAAGATCAACTTGTGGGTTTGGCAATAAAACTTTTCTCTCTTTGCATCATTAATGTTTATTTTGCACCTTACAAATGTTAAGTTAAAGGATTGGACCAATTGCGAATTGGACTAATCGCGAATTGAACAGACTGTACCTAAATTGGACATTATTTCGAACATTGGACAAATCGCGAATTGGACCAATCACACCTATAAGGATGGGCAATGGTAGCCGTACAGGAAATTATATATATTGGGTGTAAGAAAACTACCTGTTCAAATTTTGTCACGTGACGTGGCATCAGTCAAGAAACATTACAAAAATGAAGAAAAAAATCACATGAATACTATAACCGTAAATCCGTTTTAAAGGTCCTATAAATTTTCATTATCACCCTTTCTATCGCTACTGAGCGGCAGTAGAAAGCGACAACGACAGCCAGACGGGTGCTCCGTGTTTGTTTTGCCGCGGCGACCATGTTACCTTGAATTGCCGCGGTAAAAAATGGATTCTTAATGTGTGACAAAAATTTAAAAAAAAAATTACCCTGGTTTTTTATTAAATATTTGTATTTGATTTTTCGATGCCAAGTCATCTCATGAAATTTGGAGAGGCAATTTTGTTACACCCAGTATTTATTTATAGGTATATAGTCGAATGAAAACTTTCAACCGTGTGTTGCACAAACCACTTGGATCCGCAGCGCGTCCGCATCTCTGGTGACGCAAAAGTTCGTAGATTACGATAACAAACTAATTTTAACTAATTAGGTGGACCGTAAGCTTGTCTATCACCTTAGTAGTATAACAAATTTTCAAAATGAGTGTTGTTGATTGTTGCTGTAGTACTGACCTAGAGAGATTGTAAACTGTCAAGATAATTGTGAAACGTAAAAGATGGTAACCTGAAAGCTGCTTAGGTTAGGTTGGAACAGTAACTATAATGCCAAGTATCCATTCCACATGCCAAGTCAAGAGATCGAGCAAAGCAGTCTCGGCAGTGGCCGCCGAGCGCCAGATATGGTATTGGTATTATTTTATCTTTTCGCTAGTTGTCGACAGTTTACAATGTCGCTTGGTAGATTACAGTCTATGCGGTTTTTACAACTTTACAGTGTTTGTCAACGAGAGGTAATGGCTATAGTATGTACCTATTACCTACTACCCGTTGGCTCTAAGTTTGGCAGTCACCTTCCATACTACGCCTCTACACCCACCTCTACACTTCTACACCAACCTCTACACCAGCGGCAAACTTAGAGCGAACGGACAATACAGTCTGCTTAAAATTTCACACACAGTTCTCCGAAGCATAAAACGAAATTTGCACGCTTAAGAGTTATTTTAAAATATTTTTTTTTTTGTAAAAAACGAGTTATGATTCACAAACATTATAAAAGACAAAAACCCAATTTTTAGGGTTTCGTAGCCAAATGGCGAGGTTTCGTAGCCAAATGGCGAAAACGGAACCCTTATAGATTCGTCATGTCTGTCTGTCTGTCTGTCTGTCCGTCCGTGTGTCACAGCCATTTTTCTCCGAAACTATAAGGCCTATCCTATTGAAACTTGATAACTAGATGTATTCTGTGAACCGCATTAAGATTCTTATATAAAACTAGAAAAAAAAGCAATAAATTTTGGGGGTCCCCATACTCCGAACTGAAACTCAAATTTTTTTTTTTCACACTCATCCGTGTGGGGCTTAGACCATATAACACGGGACTAGCCTTTGCGAACCACCGCATACAAAAATATTCTGCCAGTTTTCATACAAGTGAAGGGGGAAACACAAAGACATATAAAATTTCATTGCATTTAAAAATGTATTAATCGACAAACGCGTAATGGCTGTTGTGTGTTAATTGTTATTGTATAGTCAACTACAATGTAATGTACTAGTTTAATCATATAAAATGATGTACTGATGTACAGGCTTTTCTTATTATTTTTTTGGTGAAAGTGAATTGTTGATGTGTATATTTTGTAAATAAAATAATTTATGTCAGAAAACTGCTTTTTATTTTGAATTACATGGTAAAATCTGAGAGTACTCCTTCATTTTCCCCATCCTAATTTTCGGCCAAATATCATAAATCCATTACACATGGGGTGTTCTCGGATTTAGTGTAGTTATTTTCGTCAGTTATCCAGCATGATGAAACAGTAAGTATTTATGTAGTACGACTCCTGTAAAAGAAATAAGGATATATTGTGTGACGTCCGGCGTGCAGCCGCCGTTCCCGCCGAAGGCGTGGGCACCGCCTATGGATACGCCGGCGTGACCACGCCACCGGCGGGATTGAGCGGTTACAGCCAAAAGCCCAAATCGTCGGTAATAAGGAAAAACACTTTAAGCGACACTTTGTTCGAAAATGAGTTATATACATATTCGGAATCAGCGAATTTTTCCGCGTCGATTGGTCTTGGTTTTGTAGCTATCTGACCACTTTGGTGTCGCTTTAAGTAATGGCACTTTTAGGCTTATTTTATTCAGACGCTAAATGAAGTGACACTAAATTGTAGCGAATTTGTTCAAATTACCGCTTAAAGTACCGACTCCATAGTAAGGTTGTAATTTTATGTGTTTTTCCTTTTCTGTATCGAATATCCTAAGTCACTTAAATCGTTTTTCTCCGTCGTAGAAAATCACTAGCGCCTAGTCGCTACAATCGTTTTTCCTTGCTTTCATTGTATCTTTAAGATGGAGTTAATGTGTTTTGCCTTCACGATCATTATGGCATATTATGGATTTCAGTATTTTTTGCAATTGCAGAAAGAATCGATAGTGTCGGTTAAAGTAACACCATAATTTTTTTAACAGAAACTTTTAAATTAACCGACTTCGTCCTTTATTCCCATAACGCCGGTTCATTTAATTTCGTCAACTACCTAAATAAAGACAATTGTCGCTTAAAGTAAACATTGTTTTAAATATTGTACACTTAAGTTAACTGTTCAAAACCATTTATGTCGCTACATGCAATGTATTTTTGTCTCTTTTGTGGAAGTTACGTAACCTTTATAATGAAGTGACACGTGACGTGGCGCTTCATTCACCGGTGAACCACCTTTGCGGCACGTCACATTGTCGTGTCGGCGCTCTGCGAACAGCGGCCAAAGAGAGTGCGTGTTTTAGTAAATTGTAAGTTCCCAAAAATGTTTCTTTAAAGCGTAGATGTCCGAAGACAGGGGGAGGACACGCTAACCCTTGCGTCAGGCGACCTGTTCTACTTTTGAGAGAGTGACAGAAGGAGCCTTACCGATGGCGGTGTCGGTCTTACGGTGAAAAAGGACCTCGTTAGCAGCGTTATGGAAATCAATTGTTTCGGCTCGGGTAGCATACCTCATATTCAAGCTCACTGATCACTGATCAGACGGGAAACGCCACTTAAGTCAGCATCTTCGTTAGAACTAAGAGACATAAACGTCAAAATTCGAAAGCTGGTAAGACGCGACCTCAGACGCTACAACACCACTGTCGTCGAGAATGCTATTGAACAGAACAGAGGCACCAAGGTCTTTGCCCAGCAGCTCGGAGTACCCCGTCTAACGAAACTTAAAACAACGAGTGGCAAAACCATGACCTCAAGGTTCGAGATTCTCGAGGAAATTGAGTACTTTTACACAGACCTCTATGCTTCACGGACCACAGAGCCCCGTTAACGTGCCGCTACACAGAGGATATACCACATTCACCAGGGCGAGGTCAGGGCGGCTCTCAAACAACTGAAATCTAACAAATCTCCTGGAGAGGACGGAATTACGACTGAACTCCCGAAAGTGGGTGGGACTCCGATCCTTAGAGAGCTTACGAGCATATTTGATTCCGTCCTCCAGAAGGGTCAGACACGCAAGGCGTGGAGAGGGAGTGCGATGGCGCTGTTCTTCAAAAACAGTGATAAATCCTTACTGAAGAATTACAGACCCATCTCAATCCTGAGCCATGTCTACAAGTTGTTCTCGAGAGTAGTCACAAACCGCCTCGCTGGGAAACTCGACGAGTTCCAGCCAAAGGAGCAAGCCGGGTTTTGAAAAAGTTTTAGTACCGTGGACCACATCCATACTGTTCGGCAGATTGTACAGAAGACAAACGAGTACAATTAGCCGCAGCTGCCGCCGCAGTGTATGGCTTTTGTGGACTACGAGAGCTGTTGAGGTGTTTGTATGATACCGCTACCTTTTCCGTCCAATTGGAGAATAAGAGGACCGATCCTATAGCACTGCGCAGGTGTAAGACAGGGTGATGTGATATTCCCGAAACTTTCACCAATGCGCTTGAGGACGTCTTTAAGTCGCTAAACTAGGATGGGTGGAGCATGAATATAAACGGTGAACGCATCTCACACCTTCGGTTTGCCGACGGTATCGTCATAGTTGCGGAAACATTTGAACAGTTGAGTAGGATGCCGCATAGTCTAAGCGAAGAGTCTCGACGTATTGGACTCAGCATGAACTTGGACAAATCCAAGGTCACGTTCAATGAGCATGTCATGCCGTGACCAATCTACGTTGAAGGATCGAGGCTTAAAGTTGTCCATGAATACACCTACTTTGCGCACGGTTTTTTTTTGCGAAAGTATTCCCTTCTTACGACACCCTTGGGATGTATTGGAGTAGTGACATTTTGTACTCTTACCCGTCGCAACAGGGGCCCCGTCGCCACACGTGTCGCCATTGGGTATAAATAAAGTAATTTTTACTCTATGTTTCAGATGCTTTTTTCTCTTTTTAACTATTTTCTAAAAAGAAAATTTGTGTTTTGTTCCAGGAATGGGTTTTATTTGTGCAATACTGTAAACCAGTAAGCTTTTAAAACAAAAAAATACTATTTTAATTATTGTATTCTTACATTCTTGCTTTTATTTTGGTATATATCTATAGCGTAGGAGGGATTACAGTTAAAAAATCAAAATATAATGATAATTTAGTAGTGGTTATTGGGTTTTTCCTTAGCTTAATATTTTATTCTCTTGTTGGAAAACTTGTTTTTCCACATCCTTGTATCTGGATCCGGTTTTGTAGTTAATGCGTTTTTCCTTGCGCAGTATTTAGTGAAAAAAACTGAAGCGACACATAACTCCTCTTATAATGCTTAGGGATTTTTTCAATGTTTATTGGAAGAAAGTACTTAAAAAATTAAGAAACGGTTTTTGCGCTGATTTGTCTAACTCCAAATTAGATTTTTTTATGAATTTTTTTCGATAAAATTCAACTTTGATTGGCTCTCCTGTAAAATTCAAAAATTGTCGCTTCAAGTGTTTTTCCTTTTTACCGTCGAAATGGTCATGTGCAATGGCAGAAAACAATGCTTAAGTAAGGCGCATCCTGTGGTTAGATGATCTAAGGTGTGGGGTATCTATATATAGATCTTCAAAAATGTTATTGAGGTTCCTAAAATCATTTTTTTCTAAAGTGAATAGTTTGCGCAAGAGACACTTCCAAAGTGGAAAAATGTGTGTCCCCCCCCCCCCCCCTCTAACTTCTAAACTAAGAGAATGATAAATCTTAAAAAAATATATGAGATAGATTGCCATAAAAACTACCAACGAAAATTGGTTTGAACGAGATAGAGCTGGTAGTTTTTTTTAATACGTCATAAACCGCAATTTTCGGTTAGTAAAATCACTACCACTGCGAACGTGTTAAAACATCAATCAAAGTTACAACGAAGAACTTTTATATTATGTTACTTGCTGCTACAAAACCCTTCATGGGCGAGTCGAACTCGCACTTGGCCGGTTTTTTAAATTGAAATTCAGAAAAGTACTCGTTTATAAAAAGATGTATAAATAGCGTATGTAATCCAACGACTTTGCAGTGAGCAGCATCTTTAGTACGAAATGGATCACTGTAAGCAACTTTGGCTTGTGCTCGCATTTGTGTTGCTCGACTACAACTTAATACACAGTCAGGGTAAGACAATCTTTAGTAATTTTCACTCGCCTATGTGTTTTTTTACAACTTTTACAGTGGTTTTTGCTTTAAAGATTTCATAATTATAGACCCCACACTCCTCAGTCAAACCGAATGTTTATATTTTGAGTTATATTTGATCCCACAGTCAAACCGAATTATCGGTTTTGTGAAATTATGTATTGTGTGTCTTACTTAATAAATAAATAGATAAATAAAGACAGGTAACTGTTCTGTCAGTTTCGCGTTCTTTGTGTTGTATTACGTTACGTAACAAGCCGTGAGATCGTTATCACCAGACTGCCCCTCTCTAACACGTTTGTTGTGAAAGTTCAATCCGATTGACGTTGTCATTTTGGTTTTATTTCAAACTTTGAACATATGATCCACGTGACCTAGTGACGTAGTTTAATGCGACTCTTCTGCACTCTATTTTATAGAGAGGGGCTAAAATTGGATTTAAATTCTCAAGGATGCTCTGCCGGACTTCTATAGACTAAAACCACACGGTGCCTTATTCCATCTGCCAACGGCTGATGGTCTTGGATACGCCCCCGGAAAAACAGTACCTACACAAAATAAAAGATCATGAATTATATTGTGCGTGCACCACTGTTTTTAGGGTTCCGTACCCAAAGGGTAAAAGCGGGACCTTATTCATGAGACTTCGCTGTCCGTCTGTCTGTCTGTCTGTCCGTGTCTCGACGAGGCTGTATCTCAGGAACCGTGATAGCTAGAGAGCTGTTTGCACAGAAGTTGTCTTTCTGTTGCCGCTGTAACATTACGTGGGGATTCCATACAACAAACCTTATATTTTGCCATTGTTTTTGGTACGAAACCTTGGTGGGATCACGAATGCACCAGTGCCATTAGAGAGAGGAAGGAGGCCGAAAACAATACGATCGTGCTATGAGTGTGGAAAACTTGCTTAACTACAAACGGGTACAAGCCAAAACTAGAAGGTTGTTACGCCGCAAGAAGCGTGCAGGCTGGGCCACATTCTGCTCTGGGCTTGCTCCCAGAACTCCTCCCTCTGTTGTCTGGAGAAACATCAATAAATTCAGAGCGGGCTGCACCCCTTCTTCAGATATAACCATGTAGTCCTTTTAGCCTACAAGGCAGGTGTCGCACATTTTTAATGAAATTGATACATAATTTAATCGATTACACTTTAATACATTTTTTTTTCTTTCGCATCGCCATCCTACCGCCACCAACGCTAGCTGTCATTCTTTAGAATAAATCGCCCTCTCCGGCGAATAATATGGTAATCGCAAATTCTAAATTTTACAGGAGAAGGAAATAACTGTTTTGTGCTTATATCTCAGTGCAGGTAGATTGTATGGCAATAATTTATATGTCAAAAGAAAGCAAATTTTTGTACGAACTAGTTTCTTTGTTAATTTTATTTTAAAAGGATATTGGAATAAAGTAATTTAGGAAAATCATTTTACTGAAATTGTAGATAAAAAATTTAGTACGCAATGTATCATTACCATATTATTCGCGTGTTATTCCCATTGCTGTCGTGGTCAGTAATAATGCATAACAGTATTGTTCATGTAAATATGGAGCTAAAAACGTTTACGGCACGTGAACTTTACCATATTATTCGGGGAAATGCATGTGATAGTGTCAACGGTAATATTACTTTGCAAACTATTCATCAATATATAGTGTCAACTGATTATTAGTAATACTATATTGCAAATATAATATTTCATCAAATAATACAGTACTAATTAATAAAATTACATATAATATGCAATATTAGAGGCAGTTGATATTCGTACTACATGTTTTATTTAAATAATAATCATAAATAATATTTAAGAAATACAATGCATTAAATTTGAATACTGTACCTATTCATGATGTTAGAAATTTAGGAAACTGTAGGTCTATTATTCAATAAGGGTTTCTGTGTTAATATAAAGTAAAGTTATAAGTGACTGTTTCTTTCTGTTCAAATAAAATAAATAAATAAAACTGCAGATTTCTTTGTTAAAAATAGAGTCCGAACGAAACTGGTTTTTAAGCCGAAACCGAAACTGAACTTTCGGCCCCAATGGTCCCAGTTTATTGTGTGGGGATTCTTTTTTCTGCTTTTAGTTGGTACATACATACAAACACAGACATACATCACTTGTGAAAAATTTAGATCTCTATCTATCATGGATTTGATAGAAATATCTCCACCTAACTTCTTTAGGTGGAGATATTTCTATTTTTTCTCTCTATTACGTGTTTAATTACTCAAGGATGCTATTGCAAGCTCTTACTTTTAAAACCACACTTTGCCCTGCTACTGCCTACGAAGGGTGTCCCTGGTAAGTCCTCGGAAGCATATCTCATGATTTCCAACCGCACTTGAAGCGATCGTGACCCCGCTAACTCAGTGTTTTGTAAACGATCACTACAGTAAGCTACTTTCACTGTGGCTAGTCCCTGCATAGGTGGCTATCTATGTGACCACTTGGTGACATTTATTTGAGCGTTTCCCTACTTCGGAAGACACTTTAATTCGTTGGTCCCGGTTGCCAGTAAAATGGCAGTCGTTGAGCCAAGTTAAAGGCCTTTTTAGGCGACTTTAAAAATTTCAACAGCAGGCAGGCACAACCTTTGCTTGTCCATTTCAACACGGCAATACGGCTCACCACCTAGTACGTGGGATAAATTAAAAAAAAAGGTGAAATGTGGGCCGACAATATGCCTCTACCTACCCCTTCGGAGATGAAGGCGTGTTCATATCGCATCGCATCCCGACAGACCTTGGCTAGCACTGCCGTTTCGAATAAGGTTTCTATCCCGCGTCTTAAGCATTGATTTCGGTGTTATCCCGCTATTTGGGGCGTGAGGCGAGCATGAAACTCTTACGTCATGCCACCATCTTGAGCCGGCTTCTGTAAGGATGGCGAGCAACTATTCCGCCGTCCTCTGGCCCCGGTCATGGAGACCTATAGTCCTGATAGAAGACAATCATGCAGCGCCTGCGCTTTAGATTATGGAACTCGGTATTTCTCTTCCGCTCCCACCCTGCCAGGTGACAGGTCATGCTAGTGAGTGTGCTCACTCACGAGCATGACCTGCTCGTAGAAACAAGAGTCGGCGTCCTATTTACTTCTGCTGGAGCTTATGGTTCGCACTATGTATAATTTATTGTTAAATGAAACTAAAACAAAATGTATTAGATTCACCTTGCCAAATGTTAGGCTGGTTAATACCAGTATTAAGATTAGGGATGATCAAGTAGAATTGGTCGATGAAACTGTCTTTCTGGGCATAAAATTAGACTCCAACTTGCAGTGGGGGCCTCACATCGGGAAAGTCTCGGGCAGACTGAGCTCTGCAGCCTATGCCATTAAAAAGATCCGACAATTGACAGACATTAGAACAGCGCGTCTTGTCTACTTTAGTTATTTCCACAGTGTCATGACATATGGCATACTATTATGGGGTAACGCTGCTGACATCGAATGTATCTTTGTGTTGCAGAAAAGGGCTGTCCGAGCTATCTATGGTATGGGGTTTCGGGAGTCATTAAGAGAAAAGTTTAAGGATATCAACATCCTTACTTCACAGTACATATATGAAAACTTATTATATACTCATAAAAATAACAGTAAATTTATTAAAAATAGTGATATCCATAACCTAAACTTAAGAAATAAGAATAAATTGGCTGTACCTAGATTTAGGCTTAATAAAATAAGCAATTCTTTTGCGGGCAATTGTATTCGAATGTACAATACATTGCCGACAGCCTTAACAGGTTTGTCAGTTAATAAATTTAAAAAAAATGTAAAATTTTAATTGTGCCAGAAAGCTTTTTATAGCATTAAAGAGTTTTTAGAATACAAGGCTGCCTGGCAGTGACAAAAATTGCTCCTTTCTACATATTAAAATAAACTGTATTAGATAATAAGATGAATTTTGTGAGGGACCGGACTGAGTTTCTTGGGGTGTTCTTCTCAGTCTGTAGCATTTCCGAACCCCCAGTAGAGTCACAAAAAAATTGACAAACCTAATTTTTTTTTTAAATTTCAAAGTTAATAAATTTTATTTTATTTTATTTTATGATCTTCAGTGAGAGAATGTCCGCCTCAGGACTTGCCAGGTCACTGATCCCACGCTGAGCACTCTACCAATGAGTTGAATTCTGTGTCCTAGCTGCTTCTTCACCTTACTGGTACTCCGCTGTGGTCTGCGGGTGTATTGCCACAGATATTTAGCGAATTATTCGTGCCCGATATTATCTGTCACTAGCGGTATGAGATTGTATGCCTCGATTGTAGCATTTCCCCGCCTTGGTTGCTGAAATCGCATCCGTTCCAAGTGTCCATGACTTCCTGGTAGACTGGGGACTGGTAAGTCTCGATTTCGCTGGGCGCTGACCTATGGCCTTACTCCAACGCCTTTTAAATAGGGTCGCAAGGGCTCTCGCTTCCATTTTTTAAATTTCATTAGGCTATGTATTTTCCATTGAGTGGTCCCTAAAAGGTGATATGCTGCTCAACGGAGACAATACTATGCCCTCTTATTACTGCATCAGGCGAATCGAAGATGGGCTTAGAAATATTTAAAAAATCGTCAAAACGCTCTTGGCCGGTTTTAAGTAAGTAAAACTTCATTGTAGACACACCAGTAAGATTTGACAAATAAATATAAAATAAAATGAAAATGTACAAATGGCGAATTTCTTTCAGCAGCAACCTTTGAATGGACAAATAAGGTTTTGACTCGCGCACGTGGAGTTTCGAACAAGAACGTCACGTTTTTTGTATGGGAGACACAAAACTGTGTTTCGGTCTATTTTGGCCGAAGCCGAAACCGAAACTTCGGTTGGTCACTATAAATAAGCAAACAAAATACGCGAGCACTTTTGCTCCGCTAATACTACCGAAAATAGTAGTGTGTTATTGCATTGCCTTCCAACATAATTGCAATATTTCAATGTAAAACCCCTTACTTTTAGAATTTTATCTATATGATACGGTAAGAAACATTACCTTTTTATTAAGATCTGTAATTTATTGTAAAAGGGCATTACGGATACTAACGGGACAAAATAACTTTGCACTATCGTTTACGGTATTATTCATGTGCAAATTGTATTACTAATTTAACTGAATAAAATTGTTATGTTCATTATGGACCTATGGGAATTATTGTATTTTCAAAAATATCCACTGAAAAATTCCAAAAAAAAATTACAATGTGTATTCAATGCTCTAAAAACCGAAAATGCAATAAAACCTAAACTGTCGTTATACCACAATACCATACTATTCGCCGGGGAGGGCGAAATATACTTTGATACTTATTGGAGTAGGTGGGTTCTTATATCTTCGAATAAAATGACTCATATAATATTGATCGAACACACTTCTAGAAGTTCGTTTGATCTTATATTATATTTCGTCATTTTATTCTTCAGATATAACCATGTAGATGTTTAGAGTATAAGTTAGGTATTGGGTAAGTAGGTACCTATGATTTTGTAAATGAAATAAAATATAGGTATACTGTATCAGTAACAAATGTTTGTTTTTTATTTATGATTACCTTTAGAAAAAACAAAATAACAACTTGTATTGTACCTGTAATAATAACAAAAAGTCTCACAAAATTTCTTAAATTATCACAATTAAGTAGGATCATCGATGTGATCAATCGAACATACGGTCCTCGCAAAGATACCTTGATCAGTTAAAGGGCGGTTATAGAATCTGGCAAAGGCTGATGACGAATTTGACCAGCCAGCCGTCCTGCTGATTGTATCTACGGAGACACCAGCGAAGGCTGCCGCGGAGGTGGAGGCGTGGCGCGTGCTATGCGCTCCAAACACCGTCACATCCACGCCACTCTCCGCTAGTGTCTGCTTGATCCAGCGAGCTATCGTTTGAGAAGGGGCTTTCCTATAGGGCCTCTTAAATGTCAAGAGAAGATTGTCCATACCGGCGGGGCGCAACCCCGCGGTGGCCTCGAGATAGTCGTCGAGTGTTTTCGCTGCACAAATGGCCGGATTATCCGCAAAATATGGTAGGAATAGCAGTGGTTGGCTTCTTCCAGCCGCTGACGTTTTAATTATATTAGTGATTGAAATGTTTAACCCAGAAGGAGATTGCCTAATATTTTTTATATTTATAAGGGACAGAGTCTGAACTCGATGCCCGGTGCACAAAGCCAATAAGATAGTAAGCTTTTTAGTTAGCTTTTCTAGCGTAATATTGGTATTAGGATACCAATTTGACACGTGATGTAATACCACCTGGGGGTCCCAAGTACACGTATACTCAGGGCGCGAAGGCTTTTTCTTATAAATGCCTTTCAGTAACCGCTTCATTAATTCATCTGACCCTACGTTATTCCCCAGGAGTAATGTTAGGGCAGATCGGTGGCTATTAATAGTGCCATATGAAGCACCTTTATTAAAGAGATCGACTAAAAAAGTGATAATAGATGCTACGGGAACATCAAAAAAATTTATATTTTTGTCGTTGCAAAACTGCCACCATAGTTTCTATGTCACGGAATACTGTTTTAGTGTACTTGCGGATATCGAAGCTAACATTAAGTCCAAGGCTACGCGCGTTCATGAGACGCGAAACCCCGGAGGGTTTCGCGTCTCATGAACGCGAGCCTGAGAGCGTCGCGGCCCCCAGGGTAAGGCTGCCGTGCAGTGGGTGCAGTGTCCTGAAACGTGAGCATAGAAGGCCTCTATTAGGGTTAAAATATATAATTTCTGATCTCAACATTGTCTTGAGAAGAGGAAACCAGGCTTGTCCCGGCCAGTATGGAAATATCAAAATGCCAGTGGCTTCGTCGTCAAGGATTTTCCTGATACATTTCAAAATTAGGGAGAATGGGGGGAATGCGTAGAAAAATTCGTGACGCCAGTCGGTAGTAAATGCATCAACCGCTATGGCATCGGGGTCAGGTTTCCACGAAACGTACTTAGCGCATTTGGCGTTGGTGCGTGAAGCGAACAAGTCTAGTGTCGGTTGACCCAAACTTCGAACCACTTTGTGAAAAGCCCAATCACATAGTTCCCATTCTGTGTCAATATTTTCCTTTCGAGATTCCTCATCAGCTTCTATATTATCGCGTGTGTTAATATACGACGCGAAGAGGTAAATCTTACGCTTCTCACACCATTGCCAAATTACCTTTGTTAGGTCGTTGAGGTATGGAAACTGTACTCCCCCCATCCGGTTGATGTAACTAATCGCCGTTGTGTTGTCTACTCTGAGCAAAATAGAGCAATTAGAAATTTCTTTTGCAAAACATTTCAAAGCCATTAGGATGGCAAGTAACTCCAAATAATTTATATGGTAAGACGATTCTTCGTCCTTCCACCCTCCGTTGGCGCGGTTTTCTTGACAGAAAGCACCCCAGCCAGTCCTGGAGGCGTCTGTGTAAATCTCTAGCTTAAAAAATTCTTGAGGTCGCATAGGATTGCACCACGTTAAATTTTGTTCCCACCACTGCAAGTCGGGTAAAATAGATTGGGGAATATTTATTTTAGCCTCAAAGTTTCCGTGTTTTTGAAGTTTACGGCGCCGGCGTTTAGTATACGGCTGTATACTTAATGCCTGGGCATGCCGCTGTTAGAACTCCAATTAGTTGAGAAAAATCTCTAATTGTACATGTGGGGAACCGCATAAATTTCCGCAATAAATTTGATATGTTATTGACTTTGTGAGGCGGCAGACTAAGGGTTAAATTGACTGTATTGAATAAGAAACCTAAAAAACGACATATTTGTTGTGGTTTTAGTACGCTTTTTTCGTAATTAATTACGAACCCTAAGCATTCAAGCAATTGACAGGTCTCATTAACGTTAGTATAACATTCTTCGAGAGTGTCACCTATACAAAGTATGTCATCTAAATATACTGGTTGAATTTATAGTCGTTCTGGACCCGAGAGGGGGTTACTTGGAATCAATAATGGAACCATTTCGGAGTGTCAAAACAGCTGTGCAGGTTATAATAAAAAAATGACTTTTATGTAATCTTTTTCACTCGTTCGAGTTGAAACATTAGTAGCGCTTCGATTATTCATTGAACTTTACAATGAATGAGACTCCGAAACCCATAGGTACCTACGCCGCGGCGCGTGCTTCCATGTGATCAGTTCATTGACCGAATGCATTCGTTTCGATAATAATAGGTACTTAGATAATAATAAAGGACTCCAACTTCTCCTTCATACTTTACACGGGCTTAGGACCGTCGGAAATACTTTAATATTGTTCTATTTCACGGTAAATTAATAAGGTTTATGTAATAATAATGAAAATAAACACGAACAAATAGGGAGTTTTTCTGGCGTATTTAAAAAATTGGAGCTATTTACAAAATAATCAACTTAAATACCTAGACCTACTGTCGGAGACATATCGTCGCCAGCAGGACGACGCAGGGGCATCCAAGACGCGGGGGGTCCACGCGCCCCGCTCACCGAGCAACAGCTGTGCGGCCGTCAGTCACTACGTCAAAAAACACCGTCACCTCAACACGCGCACCTATATCTACCTACCTATACGTCTGTGATTTGTACAAGAAACCGTTATTATAAAGTTCACCAAGAAACCAGCTGTTTCTCTTGCCACCACCTGCAAGAACCCAGAGCACGTCGTCACCACATGGTCCTTCGAGAAGAAGAAAAAAGAATTCCAGCAGCGAAGTGGAGTAACGGTTTTTTGAAAAAAAAAAAATTATCAGACACCTTCAATCGTCGCAATTGGACAAGCAGGTCATCTCGATCAAATTCGGAGCCCAGTTCCAGTCAACGATCGTCGGAAAGGCATAGGATTGGTGCGGAAATTTCACAAAAAACCAGAAGACATTCAGAAAACCGATCAGTCTTAAGGGTCATTTTCATCGGGTCACCGCCCAGTAGCAGCCCAAGTGAAGCCCGGCGACATCGTTTTCATCGAAAGAAAAATTACACATACGGCGAAATCAGAATAGCCAGATTGGATGCGAAGCGTGCAGCATACGTGAGATCATTCCAATTTCATTACCTACTAACATTAGTCGCTTATTACTAACCATATCCCTAGTCCGAGTAGTTAATATCGCAAACCAAAGTATCGTCCCGTAGCTGTCTATCTCGTAGTGCTAGCTACATAACCATAATTATATACCTCGGCGCAGTAGATATCAGCGTAGATCAATAGTGTTCTGTGCTGTGAAACTATCTAGTGGTTACTTGTAGTTATTCCATCTTTAACATTTTATAAAAACGCCTACTTATGTATTATTGTGCCGTACATAACAGTAGAATACCGATCTATTAATATCAGTGAAAGTTAGTAGTGATTCCGTTAATTTTATTGTGCAGTGTAGAATAATAATTAGTTCAAGTAATTTGCAAATTTATTTTTTTAACTACCTACATTTTTTTTTTTTTTTTTCCAAATTGTAAAATTGTTTTCCTTTTTCAAATTAATAGTGAACTAAACCGTAGTTAAACGTTATTGCCGACCGCCAAAAGTACCTCCTTTTAAATTTAAACGTTTTTTTTCCGTTTTCAAACGGTCATTCAACCCACAATAGATTGATACCTACTTATCTATTGCAATCAGCTGTTCGCTTACCATTTACGTATGTAACATTGTTCCCGCTAGCAGGTAGCCTCCCCCGAAATTCGTGCTACCTCAAGGATCAGACGCCCTTGGCCTATGCGAGTCTGGATGCCCGAAATTTGAACTTTTTATTTGCATTTTAAAAAATTTTTGGCCTAAACGGGTATTCCTAAATTTGAAATTTTCTCAACACCATTGTAATTAACGTAGCTGTCCCCAAATTTAATTGCAGTTAGTTTATATTTAATTTGAAACTGCAATAGTAGAATAACATAACATATAATTGTTGGACTTTAGTCATATTCATTGTTTTTTTTACTTTTCATACTTGACTCTTCACCTTTATTTTCGTTCTTTAATTCTTTTAACTTACAACCATGGCTGATGAAAAAGTGAAAGAATTGGTAAAGAGGCGTGCTGCTTTAAAGTCTCAGTTGACTCAATTTACTAGCTATTTGACGCCTATAAAAACATGCAAACAGCTTAGCGATGAACAGTTAGCCGAATTAGAGTTGAAAGTTGATAAATTGGTTTCTATATATCCTATTTATGATGGATTTCAGAGTGAATTGGAGTACTTGGCGGCTAAACCAGACGAGCAATATTCTGATCGCGACCAGTTCGAGACCCAGTACTACAAGCAGCTAGCAGCTGCTCGCACAATCGTAGCTACGCACCGCAGTCAGCAGACTGGAAAATCTGAGGTCGGTTCTGGTGATCAGCTCACTGTGGTTACACAAAGGCAAGGTAATGTTAGATTACCTAAAATTAATTTACCTCATTTTAGCGGCGGTTATCAGAATTGGTTGGAGTTTAAGGACATGTATGTGTCCTTGATTCATGAGGAGAAAGGCATCAATGATATCAACAAATTTCATTATTTACGTAGTTCTCTTCACGGCGCTGCTGCCTTGGTAATTGGGAGCTTGGATTTTACAGGCAGCAACTATGAGGAAGCGTGGAAATTATTATGTGACAGGTACGACAACAGACAGCTACTAGTTACTAATCACATACAAGCTTTGTTTAACATTGAGTCGGTGAGCAAAGAGTGTAGTAAAAGCCTGCGTATGGTTGTGGATGAAACAAGAAAAAATCTGAGGTCTTTAGCAACCTTGGGTCAACCTATTGAACACTGGGACTCATTAATTATCCACATCATGGCGTCAAAGCTAGATCCAATTACTAATAGGGAATGGGAGGAACATAGGAATTCTCTGACTGAGCCCCCTTCTTTAAGCACATTCACTACCTTCGTTTCAAACCGCTGTAACCTGTTGGAGACGCTCGAGGAGGCAAGGGTGTCCCATGCTAGGGTCACAACTAACAATAAGCCGAAGAGTTTCGTAGTAGCTTCCAGCAAGGCTAAGCCGGGACTTAGATTTTCACTTTCCTGTCCATTGTGCAAGCAATCACATAATTTATTTAGCTGTGATCAGTTTAGGGCATTATCCATTGATGCACGCATTAGAAAGGTCAAAGATTTAAAACTATGCGTGAACTGCTTACGTCCAGGCCATTTGCAGGAAACCTGTAGACTGGGAAATTGCAAATATTGCGATCAAAAGCATAATTCTCTCGTTCATTCCCACGCTGAAGAATCTAGTACCCATAGTGAACACTTAGCATTATAGAGCACAAATCACGAATTTAAACCAATTTCCTCATCATGTAATGTATTACTTTCCACAGCATGGGTAAAGGTGACGGATCATTTGGGAAGGTCGCACGGCGCCAGAGTCTTACTAGACAATGGAAGCACGGCCAATTTCATTACCAAGGATCTTTGCGGTAAGCTTAAATTACCTATTCGTAATGTAAGCTCAAGCCTGGCAGGTATAAACAGTCAAACGTCAATCATATCAGAGTCTTGCTCCTTGCATTTAGAATCTTGTGACGGTTCATACACAACTGACATTGATTGTTTTGTCTTGCCGAAAATCACACCATTCATACCGCATTCATACATTGACATACAAAACTTACCTGTACCATCAGGCATTCACCTAGCTGACCCGTCATTCAACATTCCATCTGAAATTAATATCCTCGTGGGAGCAGAAGTCTTTTGGTCAGTGATAGGTCATAGTCGCATACAGCTAGGTAAACAACAGCCAACGCTTTTCGAAACAAAGCTCGGTTGGCTAATATCAGGCGCACTACCACAGTCAATTGATAGCAAATTATTGTGCATGTTTACACATGATAAACACACAACACACACACACACCACAGACCTCACACGTTTTTGGGAACTAGATTCAATCTCACCAAAATACAATCTCACTTCCGAAGAACGCCTATGTGAGCAGAACTTCATAGACACAACAAAACGAGACAGCAACGGCCGTTTCATTGTGTCCATTCCATTGAAAGCATCCCCTAAAGCATTAGGAAACTCTTATGACATGGCCAAACGACGTTTCTTGTCATTAGAGCGTAGACTCAACCGAGAACCGGAACTTAAGAAACTTTATGTGGATTTTATGAACGAGTATGAGGCATTAGGTCACATGACTAAATCTCCTATTCTCTCAGATTCATCACCATACTCATATTTTCTTCCACATCACGGCGTGTTTCGAGAGTCCAGTACAAGCACCAAATTGCGAGTCGTCTTCGACGCCTCAGCGGTTACAACATCAGGCAAGTCATTCAACGATATTCAGGCTGTAGGCCCTAGAGTTCAGGATGATCTGATGTCTATTCTATTGCGGTTCCGCCAACATAAATACGTCATATCAGCTGACATAGAGAAGTTTTTCAGACAAATCAATATTGAGGAATCTCAACGGCCTCTACAGCAGATTCTATGGCGATGCGATCCTTCTCTGCCCCTTATAGAGTATATTTTGAACACAGTAACTTACGGGAATTCAGCTTCACCATACATCAGTACAAGATGTCTGACTGAGCTCGCGAAGCAGGCATCTACTACACAAGCGCAACGCGCTATTCATCATGATCTCTACGTGGATGATCTCCTGTCGGGGAGTGACTCCATCGATTCCACTATCACCCTAGGCAGAGACATCATCCACGTAGAGATCATGATGAATAGCGCGTTGCGCTTGTGTAGTAGATGCCTGCACAGATATAGGATTTAATGAGTCGGCATCCTCTACCTTTACGATCGGCTATCAGAATTGGTCCGGCGTAATCCGTGCCTGTCTCGAGGAAAGGAAACTCTAACTGAACCCGTTCCTTTGGCAGATTACCCATCATAGGTTGAACGGTTTGACCCTTGATACGTTGACATTTGACGCATTTATGTACTGTGGATTTTGCAAGGTTCCTGCCACCCAAAGGCCAGTAGTTATGTCGTAATGACGACAATAATAACTGTGGTCCAGCATGAAATAATCTTAAGTGGTAGGTATTGAATAGCAACTTAGTAATATGATGCTGACTACATATAAGAATCGGATGCTTTACATTGTAATCATAGTATGAGTTGTCCAGTCTTCCTCCTACACGTATGATTCCTGATTTGATGAATGGTGATAAAGAAATAAGACGGTTTTTCTTGGGAAGAGATTTTCCCGATGAGAGCAGATCATACTCCATGGGAAACATTTCCCTCTGACATGTTTGAATAATAAAGTCAGCACTGTACGACAATTCTGAACTTGTTAGAGTTGAGCCTAGACTTAAATTATTATTACGAGCCTTATTTACAAATCTAAATAAATATGCTATAGTACGTTGTAATTTAGTGTAATTAGATGAATTGTTGATTAAATTCAAAATTAATTGATTATATTTGATTTCATTGGACTGAGTAATTGTGTTTGTATGAAATGATGCATTGTATTGTGTGTGTGATCTCAATAGCTCCGGTAGTGGAACATTGCTGTCTGATTTAGGTGTAGACGGCCACTGAGAGGCATCAAGAGACAGATAGGAAGGACCTGACCACCACAAGGAACATTGACCTATGAGGTCAGCGCTAAGACCACGTGAGATCAGATCAGCTGGGTTCTCTTTTGAGGGCACGTAGCGCCATGTGTGATCACCAAAACCTTCCCGGATCTCGGAAACGCGATGCCTGACAAAAGGCTGAAGAGAAGCCGGGGACGATGACAGCCATCCCAGAACTATCATTGAGTCGCACCAAAAGATACAACTATCAGGTTTTATTGTTAGGGATTCCAGAACTTTCGTACATAGTCTTGTACCGAGTAAAGCTCCGCAAAGCTCCAACCTTGGGATAGTAGTAGCCTTAACCGGCGCGATCTTGCTCTTGGAGGTAAGTAGACTTACATGAATGGAGCCATCGCCTGCCACGGCGCGAATGTAAATGCAAGCGCCGTAACACCGTTCGGAAGCGTCGCTAAAAATGTGTAAAGCTATAGATGAAGGATTGTCACATACAACCCACCGTGGGATACTAAGTGTGTTCAGATGAGGCCAAGTTTCAGTAAGCTTTAGCCAAAGCTTTTTAACCTCTGCCGGCACCTCTCCATCCCAAGAACACCCATCAATCCACAGCCTTTGGAGGATTAGCTTGGCCTCCATGATGGTTGGTGAAACTAGTCCTAGGGGATCAAAGATCTGTGCAATTATAGACAGTATGTGACGTTTTGTAATGATAGTGTTTGTGTGTAATGGTGAATTTATTGAAAAAGTGAGTGTGTCTGTGTTACACCGCCAATTGAGACCGAGAGTTTTACTAGGTTCGTCAATGCTTAAACTCACTGTGTTAGAAGAAGTTGTAGTCTGATTTGTCACTGAATTTAGAATTTCGTGGCTATTAGACTGCCACTTCCGTAGAGTCAACTGTGCTGACCCCAAAGTTTTGATGATGTCTCTGCCTAGGGTGATAGTGGAATCGATGGAGTCATGGATGGGTAATCTGCCAAAGGAACGGGTTCAGTTAGAGTTTCCTTTCCTCGAGACAGGCACGGATTACGCCGGACCAATTCTGATAGCCGATCGTAAAGGTAGAGGATGCCGACTCATTAAATCCTATATCTGTGTATTCGTTTGTCTAGCCACACGGGCAGTTCATTTGGAGCTTGTCTCGGATCTTACCAAGGAAGCTTTTATTGCAGCACTTAACAGATTTATTGCTCGTCGAGGTAAACCGAAAACCATCTACTCTGACAATGGTACTAATTTCGTAGGAACATGTAACGCGCTGGCTGACATTTTAAAGCAGGACTACTCATCCGAAATGGCAGAGTCAGGTATTAATTTCTCTTTCATTCCAAGTTATTCTCCTATGTTCGGTGGGATATGGGAAAGTTTAGTACGTAGCGTTAAAGGACATTTGCGACGTATACTAGGTCTTACACATCTTACCTTCGAAGAGATGGCTACGTGTTTGATACAGGTTGAAGCCATATTAAACTCTCGTCCTCTTACACCCTTATCCACAGATCCATCTGACCTTTACCCTTTAACTCCTGCCCATTTCCTAATTGGAAGGTCTCTCACTGCTTTGCCTCATCCAGAAGTAACCAGCCAGAACATTGCCAACCTAAAGCGATTCGAGCGCATAGAACACCTAAAACAACAATTTTGGAAAAGGTTTTCTAACGAATACATATTTTACCTCCAACAGAGGACCAAGTGGGCGCACTCCGAAGGAACCCTTGAAGAGGGATCTATGGTGGTCCTGAAGCAGCCAAACACGCCGCCTCTCATGTGGCCAATGGGGCGCATTGTTCGTCTCATACCCGGGAGAGACGGAATAGCTAGAGTCGCCGATATCAAGACTAAGACAGGTATCGTTCGACGCGCTTATAATACTATCTGTCTCCTTCCAGTCACACACTGAATTTGAAGACAAGTCTTCAACCCCGGGAGCATGTCGGAGACATATCGTCGCCAGCAGGACGACGCAGGGGCATCCAAGACGCGGGGGGTCCACGCGCCCCGCTCACCGAGCAACAGCTGTGCGGCCGTCAGTCACTACGTCAAAAAACACCGTCACCTCAACACGCGCACCTATATCTACCTACCTATACGTCTGTGATTTGTACAAGAAACCGTTATTATAAAGTTCACCAAGAAACCAGCTGTTTCTCTTGCCACCACCTGCAAGAACCCAGAGCACGTCGTCACCACCTACCTATTCACAGTTTATTTACACTTCCCTGTACCTTAGCAACTGCTCAAAATGGAGTCCAGAACGTTCGATACACAAACGGAAACGGGCACGTTTTAGGCTATTGTCTTTTAGTTTATTCAATGTGTCTCTGTCACTTTTCACTATTTCAAAGGCGTCCACTATCGCACTGCGTAATTCATCACGAGATTCGTACTCTCGAGTGTAAACTAATCGTTTTTTCTCCGACCACAAATAAAAGTCTAAAGGGTGTTAAGTCCGGGCTCCTCGGCGGCCAAGCCACGGGCCCACCGATGTTAATGTTGCAACAACCACTGACAAAACGTGATCCTTGCGGGTCCATCCATGGGAGTGTAAAGTTTTCCACACATAATATTGGCTCACATTGAACACGCCTGCTGCCATTCTTGTACTTCGCCGTGAGTCTCGTTCGAAGAACTCGATGATATCTTCTTCGATATCTGGAGAGTCATTTAGACGTCCACGGCCTTGTGCATGTCGCGGCGTTAGGAATTGTCCGTAGTCCAGTAAGCGCTGGGTCGCAGCGAAGATGGTTGCTGTCGATGGAACTTGAGCATTATCAATTCCTCGTAGCCGTAGCCCGTTCAAATTCTCTGACCGGGAATACAACCGCCTAGCTGCTTCTAGGTTGTAGTTAGCAACGGCATACATCTGCTACCATTGCTAAATATTCCTCGTTGGAATATTCGTACTGACGACTCATTTTTGCAATGCGCGATCGCGACGACAATACTGCGCGCGAGTCATAGTCGAACTGCAGTCGGCGGCCGGCGCGGTCGGCCGAGCGTATTTACCTACCTACAAGACGTAACTATTCGAGTACCTACCGACGTTGCTTGGCAACGAATCCACGTGGACCAGTGCGTTCATGCGTTGTGATTGGTCGAATTTTTCCGGCGCGGTGACTCTTCTTATTGATTGGAACGTTAGACAGGCGCGGTGACTCTTCTTACTGATTGGAACGTTAGACATTGAATGAAAAATTGTAGTAGAAAATCGTAGTAAACGTATTTCGTGAAATTTAAAGGAATAACCAGGAGTTCTCATTTTGATTTTGGCAAACGATGTAGATTTGACATTTTCGTAATTTTTTATTGTAGATTTTCAAATTGACTGTGCCGATCGGTTCTGTTATCGAAACTGTGCCTAAACCTTTCCGTTCCAAAACGACTATAAATTCAACCAGTATGACTGACTTATAACCTTTACTTCTCAAGAACGTAATCACTTCTTTCATCAATTTTGTGAACACTCTCGGGGCATCCGAGAGACCATAGGGCATCGCATTAAATTCATACACCGTTCCTTTGCAGAAGCTCACGAAAAGAGACTTCACTATCATGACAATCCTGAGGCAATCCAACTCCTCGATTGGACAGACTTAAAAAGAAGACTCAAAAGAACTAAACCCTTTGAGTTAGTGTAGTGCTATGTGAACGCGATAAGTGACTTTAGTCGTTTAGTGTAGAACACAAGAACAATGTGTACGTAAACTTAACAGACTCTAAGAAAAATCAATGGATTATCTTCTTAGAATAAGTATTTTCATTTTAGAAGTTTAAGTCAAAGTAAAATTACTTATTAGCCCATAAGCTAGATTGTAATATTTAAAAGTGAATTTGAATACACTTATTAAAAAAAAAAAAAAATACACCGTTCCTTTAAATTCGAAACGTAAATACTTACGATCTTGATGCCGAATAGGTACCAAAAGGTAGGCTTCCTTTAAGTCCACCGTGCCTAAGTAACCGTCTTGTGATATGAGTTTAACCGCTGTCCTATGGTCCTCCATCTTAAAATGGGTTTCAGTGACAAACTTGTTTAAACCTTTGAGGTTTAAAATAAACCTTTTACTCCCGTTTGACTTGGGCGCTAAAAAGATTCGAGACAAGAAATCGCCATCAGTACGATTACAGATTGAAATGGCGCCTAAGTCCAAAAGATTCTTTATGGCTAAGGTCATGTCCTGTGCATCACTAGCAGAGAACTGATTACAGGGAGGAAATGGTTGCACTGTTTTCTTATCAAAAGGTATAGGATATCCACTGTATATCCACTCTAAAATAACCGGATTGTCAGTAACATGTGACCAACAGTTATGGAAGAAGCTAATTCTACCAGCATGAGGTACCTTTATTGCTGTTGATTGGTGACACGTTGTTTGACTTGGCCTGACGATGACTTCGTCTGAGCCGGGGCCGCCCGGAACCTCCCTCGATTCACTGGCCCGCCTCTCTTCGCCCCCCCCCCTTTCCTCCCCTCGAGGAGTAGCGAGGAGGGCCCATCCAGTTTCCCGACGAGCGTGAACGGCTAGATGACGATGACTGGGGTTGAGATAAAGGATTCGGCTTGGGCGTTGGGACAGGTTTCTTTATCCGTAAGCTCTGCTTTTCGATAATATTGGAAGCTTTTATTTGGTCTGACAGCTTGTTGCCGCAAAGCGTATCGTCGCGTTCAACCTCTTGAATTATATTCAAGAAGGATTTATCCAGGCACGGCGTGACGAACTTCTTTCTTGCCTCACCTTCTAAGAAATGGAGATCGCACAGCAAACGGCAACCGTCACTCATATATTTGATAACTTCCAGCCTGTTCGATTCGCCATCTAAAAGTAGACCTAGTCCTTTGTTGGTGGCTGCCACACCCAGTCCGAGCTGCTGCTGAACCCCTTCAACCCTTTTGTCGCGCGTTCGGGATGCGTCCGGCACGGCGGCTGATATTTCAGGGTTTAGTACAGGTGCTCTCAAAAGTGAACAGTTTTCAGGAACTAAGTACTCCTTGCACAGTTTATCCTTAGTTTCCTTATTCAGCCCCTTGCGTAATATTGGCTGCCAAAGCCGAGCTAAAGTCTCGTGAATTTTGGGGCCGAACTTCGTTACTTCTGACGTGGTTTCCCCTAGGGCGGACAGTATTTCGGGATCTAATACGGATACGTCCATGGGTTCACCTGGCGCGGCGGGTTCGCCTGCCGTGGTGGACTCATATGCCGAGTTGTCTACTTCCACATCTACCTCAACGACGTCGTTCGTTGTCGGCTCCTCAATATCTAGAAAGCGAAAAGATTTGATCGCTTTATTGAGGGTAGGTTATAAATAAATCGGGCAAATGTTCGAGAAGGAACATTATGTTTAATCCCCATATGGTTTAAACAGGATAAAATGCCATCGTGATAACCCACGGTTAACCTCCAGGTAAAATAAGTAATAATTATGTAATAATTATGTTTCACTGTAATGACAGCTAGCGTTGGTGGCGGTAGGATGGCGATGCGAAAGAAAAAAAAATGTATTAAAGTATAATCGATTAAATTATGTACCGATTTCTTTAAAAATGTGCGACACCTGCCTTGTAGGCTAAAAGAACTACATGGTTATATCTGAAGAATAAAATGACGAAATATAATTGAATGTGTTAATTGAGGTGTGAGGTCTTAATATGTATATAGATTAGACTTATACCTATTTCATAGAGTTTAATTAATTTAATATTATCAAACTTCACATTTAGATAGAGTGGTAATACCTCCAATGATTTTCACAGTAGCAGCTGATGCCGACTCATGGGTCGGTGATTGTGATGCATATTAAATTTAGTTTTACCTCTTTCTCGTCGATATGAGACAATAAAGCAACCATTTTAATATGACATCTTAATCTAATTCAATCAGCCTTTGTAACACACCACTACCGATCTATAAAATCTATTTGGTCTAGTTTACTTATTTTATCGTTTTATGTTTACTACGAATTACAAGTTCAATCATTCATTGTTATTATAAAGGAACATTATAAAATTACTTTTTAATGCCTAACAATGTTTGTAGTAATTAATATTATATGCAAAACTATTTATTTAAAATCTCTGCTACGATTATGGCTACAAAAATCAAATAAATACATAATAATCTACTTTTTATGAGTCGGCCAGACAATTTCGTAATTGTGTATTATATTGACTATTACCGATCTATATGACTCGGTGATAGCAAGTACGGGAAGCTATTACCGATTCAGTATCATTCATCATTTCATTCAGGGTCATAGTAGTTTTAGGAGCGCATCGTGTTTCTGCAATAATCATCAAAGCGCCACCTATTGTAGGATCTGGTAGGATAGTAGAAATTATTATTGGCCGGTACTGTATGCCGGTTGGTACTCAAGGACTCTCCTATAAATAATGTTTTAAGAGTTCTTCATCTTTATTTTAGGTAAAAAAACCATGTGATTTGAAGGACTCAGAATGTGTAACCAATTCACTGAAAAACTTGTATAAGCGTAAAGATTTCGCAGAAGCTATTGATACATTACATGCAAAGAGTACAGGTGGAGATCTGGAATTATTATTAAGTTACGAATTAACAAACTTTACAATGTATGGAATGAAAAAATGTGACGTGAAAAGATTGCAGTAAGTATCTTTTAATAATAAGTACATCTTCTAGGTACATATACATAATAATTAAAATGAAAATACGTATTTCATAGTTTTTTTTTATATTAAACTCACCAAATTGACGTTGCCAGCCTGCACGTGAGCTGCAGCAATGGGACATCTAGCGACTGGGGGCCACTCTCACAGTCCGTACGACTTCTGACAGTGGTCTTCAAGTTCGCAGCACCATGATGTGACTTTTCACGCTCCGGTTGAAGAACCCGGGATTGTAAGACATGGGGAACACGTCCGCGGGCAGGTCGTTAACAGTTTTTTACTTAATGCAATGCCAATGAAAGTACGAGTATAAGTAGGTATATACGGCGGGTAATCAATCACAACCTGCGGCTGTCTATTTGAAACCCCCCGACGAAAACAAGTGGTGTTCTTATAAGTTTAAGGTCACCTTTGTCTGTAGTAGTAACCTTAAAGATGGACCGAGTTTGATGTGTTTTTTTTTGTCGAAAGTGGATGTGATTGCGATTGGGATGATTCTTAGCTTTTGAAGTTTTGAAGATCATCAGTTCACAAAGATTTTCAAACTCCCACGATTTGTACTACACATTATTATAAATTTTGGATCTTTTTCGCTTAAACTCTTAGCTCATTTCCGGAATGAAGGGTTTTACTAAAGTTCACAGGTTTTATAGGTAGGTACTGTTACTTTGATAGTATTTCCATGACATACTCGAAGTACGACATACCAGGAAGTGGTTGATGCATCAAGTATTCTGCAGGATGCCTAACTCCTTAGAAAATTACAGGCTATACATACTTGGGTGTTTGAAACACGTCAATAGACTCACCATTTACATAATATTTGGGGCAAAATCTTAATTACTTATTCTGTCGATTGATGGCACTTGGTGGAAGTAGCTGCACATTTTGAAAACGGCACTTGTACTGTTCCACAATATTTATTAATATAAACCTCACGTCATTTTCAAAAGTCTAGATGAAAGGGCAAAATCTTAATGGTCAAATCTGGGCGTATGTATACTATGCCTTTAGCAACCCCTTCGTGGATAAAGGCGTGACTGATGTATTGACTGCCTCTGTGGCTTAGTCGGTAGTGATATCGCCTGCGGCGCTGGAGGTCCTTGGTTCGATTCCTGGGTCGGTTCAAATATTTGTGTGATTCACAAATGTTTGTGTCGGTGTTTGGGTGTTTTCTATCTATAATATAATGTATCTATGTATTTAGAAATATATGAGTATGTCTATCAGTCGTCTAGATCCCATAGCACAAGCTTATATTAGCTGAATTAGGGCTAGATGACGTTGTGTGTGAATGTCCACAAATATTTATTTATCTAAGAAATTTTTTATTTCAGGTTTTCTGGAGAACAAGAAATGACTTATTAATACAATGTTTTTTGTCCTAAGTTGGACATTTCTTTTGTTTATGAGGTTATAGGAAAGATTGATTCAAATTTTCATGCAAAAGGCCTGGGTACCGGAGTAACAGGTAAGGTTTCTTTTTATTTTAGTTTTTCTGATGGAAGTCTCAAGTCCACAAGACTTCTGAAGTGGTTCTCAAGTTGTTGGCCCCATGATGTTTGTTTTACGTCTTTCCACAAATAACTTTTTTTTTTATTTTAGATAATATTTACATATTCATGAAAGGAAATAGCAACATATATATTTCGAAGAAGGACCAAAAACCACGTCTTCACTTTAAGGATATTCAGTTTGATATGGACCTTAGAGGTCGCTTCGTAGTTAAGAATGAAAAAGTAATCGTGGGAAATCCAGAAGAAGGTAAGTTCTAATTGGTTTTATTCAACTAGTAGTCAGTCAGTTAGTCAGTCAAGTCAGGTTGGTTGTGGAAGGCAAATGGCAGTCGCTTCATGGAGAATGTCGAAGTTTAATCGCATCGCAGTTTGAACGTATTGTAAAGACGACCATTGGGATCTGGGTTGGGAAAAGACTTGAAGGATGATGATTCAACGACTAGTTGTGTCTTTCGATTTCGTAGAGAATAGCATACATATGATCACGCCTTTTATCCCAGAAGGGGTAGGCAGAGGCATATTATATGCCCAGATTTCACCTATTTTAATTTTTTGTCCCACGTAACAGGTGGTGAGTCGTATTGCCGTGTTGATATGGACAGGCGCAGGTTGTGACTGCCCGCTGTTCAAATTTTTCAAGCCGGCCATAAAGGCCATCAACTTGGCTTAACGACTGACATTTTACTGGCAACCGGGACCAACGGCTCTTAACGTGCCTTCCGAAGCACAGAAATGCAAATAAATGTCACAAAGTGGTCATGAGGTGCTCACCCATTCATAATCGGTCAACTATGGCAAAGTACCAAAAGGGATTGCAGCTCAGCTAAATGACGTTTACCTAAATGGCAAATGACGCTGATTTTCAGCTGCAATCCATTGACAAATAATGAATAAACTTAAAATAACAACACAATAATCATTACCCAACTTAAATACGATAGCTTATATTATTTTCATCACCTATTACGTGGGTAACGTGGGTAATAAAACTATAATATGAAATGTGGGGTTGAGGACTATCGGCCTATATGACCGGGGGCCTGAGGACGGTGAGAAGGCGGCTCACCGTCTTTACAAAAGCAGGCCCATGACGGCAGCGTGACGTGAGGAACTCACGCACGCCCCCCCTTAGAAGCGGGATCACACCCGAAACCCCCAAAGACGCGGGATAGCACCCGAACCACCCCCTGGGCGAGGCCGCAGTGGCGGCCGTGGGTCTGTTGGGAGTCCTGGGACATCCTTCCGAGGGCTTACCCGGGGCTCCCAACCATAGGCTGTTGGGCGTTACGTGAGGTTTTTTTAGTCGGTAGGAGTCCGGCATAACATCCAAAAAAATAAATACTATGCCTCTGTATTCTGTATGTGTGGTTATATGTATGTATCTATGTTATTTCTAGGTATAGAGAGGCTGCGGTGTGAAATTCTCTTCCCGTTCTATGGAAACTTGTTCCAGGGCATCCCTGCAACAAATTCCAGCCGTTCAGTAAAGAGTAACAGACATTCAATATACATACTTTCAAACTTTCGCATTTATAATATTACTAAGGGAAGTCACGCGGTTCTACCCACGTAGCTCCCGTTCTCGCGGGAATATGGGAATAAAATATAGCCTATGTTACTAAGGGTGAATGTAGCTTTCCAGTAGTGAAAGAATTTTAGGAATCGGCACAGTGGTTTTTGAGTTTATTTATTACAAACACACACGCACACACACACACACACACACACACACACACACACACACACACACAAAGTACAATTTTTCCTCTTTATAATAGTAAGTGTACTTTGATAAGTAAGTATTTAATATTCATGATTTTTTTTGCAGTCAAAATGGCTGAAGCTGCTGTAAACGGTATGGGGAATATTTTAGAAATATATGTCCGAGACCCAACGTTGAAGTTATTTCTGAGAGTTTTAATGAAGAAAATCAACCAATACTTAGCAGATGTTCCTTTACACGAAGTATTTGTACAAGATTAAAATTAAGATAATATTATATTCATAAAAATTAAGCTTATTTATTACTACCTGACCCGCGCAACCTCATTTACGTTATAGCACATATATACGTAGTAACTATTTAGTAATCTGTGGTTATAGTTAGCTCGACTTTTCTGTACTGTAACAAGTAGGGTGGTACCTTGTATGTAGTAGAACCCACCGTGCGACTCGCACTTGGCTGGTTATTGAATGTTTATATCGTAATACCAAAGATAATTTAATAGTATTTTACTGGTATTACATACAGATAGGCAACTCCCTGCCCCCCACTGAGCAATGAGCAAGCTTCCCCACCCGCGCCACAGCTGAGATATAGTTGGAGGTTGTTTTTAGGGAACGTTTGCTTAGCTTAGTGGTGAAAATGCTTAGGAAGGCATTATTAATCTCTCTCATAGTCATATTGGCACCGACTTCAGTATTATATGTATTTAATGATATCTTATAAATTAGAATATACTAACTTAGTGCTAAGTTTATTTCTCAGTTTTTAGTTTTATTTGAAGTCGGTTTCTTTTTTGTAATTTTTTTTTCACTATTTTTAGTGACGTGTAGACTGAAAATCTGTCTATCTAGGTGTAAAGTTCTCGACAGTACAAGTTAATCAAGCTCAAACACAAGGTAACAACCAAAACAAACAAAACAAGGTAAACTATATCGTTAGGGAATTCTCTCTACTGTCTTTCATCTCCATCATCAGATTGACTCCAGACCTTTATGAAGTTGTGCTACTTTAAATCCCTTAATAAAAAACAATTACAAATGCCCTTGATGCCCCTAAAAAATTTAAAAGCTCCCAAAATATAATAAAATAAAATTCCCTTTGAAATTTAAAAAAAAAAATTTAGGTTTGTCAAAATTTTTGTGACTCTACCTGGGGTTCGGAAATGCTACAGACTGAGAAGCACACCCCAAGAAACTCAGTCCGGTCCCTCTTATTCATCTTAGTATCTAATACAGTTTTTTTTTAATGTAGAAAGGAGCAATTCGTGTCACTGCCAGGCAGTCTTGTCTTCTAGAAAGTCTTTAATGCTATAATAAGCTTTCTGGCACAATTTAAGTTTTATTAGTTTTTTAAATTTATTAACTGACAAACCTGTTATGGCTGTCGGCAATGTATTGTAACATCTCTAGGATGCCATCATCAGATCCTGACTCACTTAAAATGGGACCACCTTGGGAGTATCTATTTTCTAAGAAAAAAATTTTTTCCAATCTGTCCATAAACGACGGAGTTCTGCGCGAAAAAAACATAAAAAAAAATTATAATATTCGGTCGAATTGAGTAACCTTCTCCTTTTTTGAAGTCGGTTACAAAATGCCATGAATATTATGTACAGTGCCTACACGAATCTTTAAGGCAATGCTACGTACCGTGGTAACTGATATTTACTTATCGCTATCATAGCTGAGAAAATGTCTTGAAACCATTTATTTACAGTGGACCCGCGGTAATCCAGTCCGTGGCTAATCAGTCACCCCCTGTAATCTGACAGGCCTATTGTAATCTAAAACCGTTGATTGGACTCACAACCTTTTTTTTCTTCTTTAACGTGGGGGTAAATCCTTCAAGGATGTCATGCCGACTAAAAAACCTCACGTAACGCCCAACAGTCTACGGTCGGGAGCCCCAGGTAAGCCCTCGGAAGGATGTCCCAGGATTCCCAACCAACCCACAGCTACCACTGCGGCCTCGCCTAGGGGGTTGTTCGGGTGCTATCCCGCGTCTTTGGGGGGAATGAATGTCCACGTCCAGACCGAGGAACTAGCGAAGTTCCCGGTGTCTTTGCCACAGATACTTACCGAAGCTACCGTGCCCGGCAAGAATCTGTGACAACCGGTAGGAGAGAGCACCGTGGCTGGTCTACAGCCACTCGTCCATGACCGGTCTGACGGCCGCGATTGTGGCGAATCTCCTCTTTGTTTGCTCAAGTCGCACCTACCATGTCCCTACGGTTTCCTATTATAGCTAGGATCGCTGGGCCTCGAGGCGCAGCGTAGCATTCAGCGCAGCGTGGCGTGAGAAGCGGCCTGCGCTCTTTAAACATGAAAGTCCATGATGCCCCAAAGAGTCAATGTTAAAACCGCAAGGGATTGATCGATGTGGAGCGCAAAGCGCCAAGTCTCAAATCAACTGAAATTCTTAAAATGTCCGGTTCCAGAAAAGTTCCTCTGTTGGCTGAAGGGAAAGCTTTCAGCCAATCACCGGATTTCTTTTTACTGAGCGCTAATAATATTGCCCGATCTGGGTCTAAGCTTGCGTTTAAAAGGTGTCAAAGGTAAATTTTGACATAGCGTCGTCACAGCTCCGTTGTAAATTTGGATGGGTGGGAAAATTTTGTCCCGGACAAGTCATAAGTCCAGCATTCTTGGCATCTGTCGTCTCAAAGTTTGTAAGACAATTCGTCAGAATTTTACCTACAAGACTCGACGTGGCGTGTACAGATGACAAAAAGCTGCTGCTGTAGCTGGCAAAGTCACACTAAATATTTTGCGGATCCCTAGCTCGCCATATTTCATGGGAAGAGATGCCTGGAACCAAGATTGTTCGCTCAGTTGTATATTTGAGAACCAATTCTATAGAAGATTTGATTAGGGAATCAATAGAAAATAAATAATTTTGTTGCTTCCATAAAGGATCCACCAACGGTGAAACAAGTCGACAGTGACGGTTTCGTGACGGTGCAAAGGAAAAATCATCGTCAACAACCTGTCAAGAACCGCTGTGGCACAGCTCCTGCGGAGCCCACTACATCAATACGTGCTGCACAGCTGAACACTCCGGTGCGCATCGCACATCTCGCGCCTGCACTACAACACTACGGCGGAGAGCATTGCCGAGTACGTGCGTCAGAAGATCAAGTATTATGCCGAGGGTGCAGCTGTGCAGTCGCGCTGCAACGTCAACGAGCGCCCAACTGCACCTCGTCATGGAGAAGAAATTCTGGTCCAAGGGGTTGGTGTTTCGTCGTATCCGCAGATCGATTCCGAGGCTTAGTGCACTAGTGAAATACCTATATTGTTTACTAACATAGTATGTAAGTACTAAGTTTTTATTAAGTAATAAAATTGTGATGTAATAAATTTATGTATAGACTAGCTGACCCGCGCAACTTCGTTTGCGTAAGAGAGAGAGAAATAGAAAGGTCCCCCATCGCTTCTATTCTTATCGCGTGGTTTTCTGTCGCGTGTATTCCCGTTGTATTATTTTGACACAACTTGGATTTTCATTAAAATGGTTATTGAAAACGAATCTAATTCGAAGCACTATCAGTAGGGTTACGGGATATTTTACTTTCCCGTGACTCTACTGGATGCCAAGGGAAATATGGGTCGACATGCAGCAGCGCCACGTGTGTTACAAACGTTCATTATGCGAATTAGTCCACTACAGGAACCAACCATCAGGTGGACCATAAACTTGTCTGCCATCTTAGTAGTATAAAAAACTGGCCAAGTGCGAAGTGGACTCGCGCACAGAGGAAATAAATAAAGAGTAAAGTATAGATAGGAATAAAGTCCCTTAATGAGTTCCATTCCGAACAACGGTTGGCCGGCTTAGATGGTCGGAGTGGAAAGACAGAGAGTTCCGTACTAAAAAAACAGCAAAGTTTTACGTTTGTTGGATGGGAGCCCCCTTAAGCTCCTGCCCTAGGGCCCTGCTGGCATTATAAACATTTTGTAGGTATATTTCTCATAAACTAATTACTTTTTTTAAAATAAACGAAGATAATCTGAAAGTACTAATTCACCGCTATGCAGAGACATACACTACAGGTCTGAAGACCTTCAAACCACTGAGGGTCCTGCTGGAAATAAACTCATTTTTTCTGAATAACTGTTAAGGTACTAGAATTTTATTTACACTATTCGGAAGGTAGCAAATATTACGAAAGTAAAACTGTGGTTCTCAACCGAATCAGACGAAGGGTCCTGCTGGGTATACAGACAAATACTAACGTCAGAAAAGGTTCAAAAAAGGGTTTTTGAACCTTTTCTGACGTTAGTATTTGTTGTCATAGTGGCTACAGAAATATATCATCTGGGAATTTCAGCACTCTAGCTATCACGATTCCTGAGATACAGCCTCCTGACGGACAGACAAACAGACGGACAGCAAAGTCTCATAAATAAGGTCCCGTTTAAGGGCACGAACCCTAAAAATCGTTTCTTTGTGCGCAACTATGCCATTAATCTAATTTTAAGGTTCTAGATCTCGATCAGGTATCTAAGTCAGATTTTATTTTTATATCAATCAAATCAGCATGGACGCTCCTGGACGTAGGTCTCTCCTAATTTACGTCCTGCGCCTTCAGCATCCAGCCTGTGACCTCTTCTAGGTCCTCGGTCCATCTAGCGGGCGAACAAGGTCGCGAGGCCCGCTTTGGATCTCGTTTGCTCCATCTGCCGTCGTCTGTCGTCTTCTGTGGCCAGCCCGCGGCACTTTACAGTACTGTTTTTATATGTATAGATATAATTCTGACTAAATAAATCACGAAGCGAAGTAAATCTATATTTTTGTAAAAATTGATACCTAATGTCTTTGTTAATCGGTTTAGAGAGCATTCTCTGCTTTTCCTAAGGAATTGATATATGAACTTCTTTCTTTCTCGTATTTCTGGATTGTATAAGTCTTCAGACTTTCGAGGCTGAGGCAACCCATACTAATACAGTTTCTCCTATTGTGACCAGACATTTACTGTAGATTTCATCTGCTAAATGTTCATCTATAACGCCTCTGATCGTTTGTATTGACCCTGTATAAGTGTATATAATAAGAAAGTAAGCGAAGCTAGTAATAAATACTCTGTATTATTCGGATGAACCGTGTAACCTAGAACTGTTTTTTCATGATTCATAACCAGCCATGTACAGGTTTTCATTCTCACAAATGTATTTTTGACATACAAAATATGAAGGAAAGGAAATTTGAAGCGCTCGTGGCCCCGCGGACTCAGTGTTCTGTAAACGATCACTGCAGTAAGCAACTTTCACTATGGCCGGTCCATGGATGGGTGACCATCCATGTGATCACTTTGTGACATTTATTTGAGCGTTTCCGTGCTTCGGAAGGCACGTTAAGCCGTTGGTCCCGGTTGCCAGTAAAAATGGCAGTCGTTAAGCTAAGTTGAAGTCTTTATTTCAACTGCACGTAGTCACAACCTGCGCCTGTCCATTTAAACACGGCAATACGGCTCACCACCTATTACGTGGGACAAATTATACAAAAAAGGTGAAATGTGGGCATATAATATGCCTCTGCCTACCCCTTCGGGGATAAAGGCGTGACCATATGTAAAATATGAAGGCAATTCCGCATATCGTAGGGCAAAAATCAATAAAGTATGCAGTTTTAATAAAAATATTATTAGATTTTTTTGACATTTATAAAAAATTGCGATCATCTTTTTTAAATCGAATTGAGATGTCAAACATGACAATGCGTCAAAAAAAAAAATTAAAAAAGTACCGACTACGGAGTATTAATATGAACTATGAGGCAAATCCCCCCTAAAATATTTTTCAACCCCATTTTAACCATGTTAAAAGATAAATTTTAATAAAATACAAAACACGTCTCCCATTAATTCAGTTAAAGATGTTTTATGCCAAATTTGAATAAGATCGGACAAAGGAATCACGTTGTCACATACAAACTTTGCAACCCTTGTTCACCACCTTAGGAGTTGAATTTTCAAAAATCCCTTCTTACTGCTCGCCTACGTGAAATAAGGAGCATTTGTGCGAAATTTCATGGTTCTAGACCCAGCGGTTTAGGCTGTGCGTTGATCGTCAGTCAGTCAGTTCTTGTTTTTATATATATAGATAGGTTAAGGTAGGTATATGAGTCATTGTCACACACATCACAAATTGGTTCACGCCTTTATCCCCGAAGGGGTAGGCAGAGGCATATTATTTTATGCCCACATTTCACCTTTTTATAATTTGTCCCACGTAATAGGTGGTGAGCCGTATTGCCGTGTTGAGATGGACAGGCGCAGGTTGTAACTGCCTGCTGTTGAAATTTTTATAGCCGCCTAAAAAGGCTTTCAATTTGGCTTAACGACTGCCATTTTGCTGGCAACCGGGACCAGCGGCTTAACGTGTCTTCCGAAGCACGGAAACGCTCAAATAAATGTCACAAAGTGGTCACATGAATTGGTCACCCATTCAAGAACTGGCCATAGTGAAAGTTGCTTACTACAGTGATCGTTTACAGAACTCTGAGACCGCGGGGTCACGAGCGCTTCTAAATGGGTCATTGTAACCTGTGAATAAAGATTTATTATTATATTATTACCTATTATTATTTTTGATCAGACTATACGATAAGATACTTGAAGGGCACGTGTTTGATTTGAAATAGTTTTTGCTTCAATTATGACGTTAATTGTAAATTTATTCCTGCTTCTAAAATGCATTATTACTGAATTTGCGCACCTCTTCAAGGATACAGATTAGCTTGCATAATATCTTACCAACTGTGAATCTATAATACATACCCACATACAATTTTTTCTCCAAAATAGTAGACAGAAGCGTAGGTGCTTAGCGCCTACATTTTTGTTCTATGTAAGTAGGTACCTACTTATAATATATGTATAAATATATGGATTTAGAAATTTATACGTTACATACGTATAAATTTCTCTACGTCTAGATCCCATAGCACAAGCTTATATTAATTTGGGCTAGATGGCGTTGTGTGACGCCGAATGTGTCCCACTAAAGCTATTTATTAATGTTATTTTCGTCAAATTTCATTATCTTGTCTATAAAGTTATTAAAAAATGTAAAAGCCTGTGTGTTATTTCTGACCTCTTTGACGATAAAGATTTTTGTCGACTTTTATCGATAACATAGGTAGGTGAACTTTTAACAACACTATTTAACTCACACATAGATATTCCGTTTTTGGTTTCGTTTTCTATCTGACACTGTTTATCTTTTCTAAACCTATGGGCCTGACGCTCTTTGTAGGTCACACCTTAAATATCTTCCTACTATTCCTCGACATAAATCTGAATTCTGCTCTTACTCTTTCACTGTTCATGCGGTAAGGCTGTGGAATGCTCTCCCGCCAAACATACAATCTTGCCAAACTGTATCACTCTTTAAAAAGAAACTGAAAGAACATTATCTCTCCTCTTTGCCATAACATCTGAACTTAGGTATCTCTAATGGGATATATTATGTATGTGTGAATGTATGTATGTATGTGTGTATATTGTACCTATGTATTTATAATATATGAGCGTATGCATGTGTATGTATACATATATGTTTATTTTGATAATTTACAAGTATTTGAGTATGTACGCTATTATTTTTAAGTGTGGTCCTTAACTTGCACACACTTATTAATCTTTATCTATTCTTAACATCTCCTCTTACGGGCCTACAGGAAGAGATTTCTGTAGAAATAAGTAGGCCCTTGTACAATGCTGTTTTCTTAATTATGTTTTCTCTTTTTTTTTGTAATATGTAATAAATAAATAAATAAATTACCCATTTGTGGGCCAGGCACACTCTGCTAATCGTCAGTCTGTTTGTCTGTCCCAGGCATGTGACAGCTAGACAGCTGAAATTTTTACAGATGTATTTCTGTTGCAGCTATTATTTAGTTATTTATTTTTATAATAAGTATGTATTTTAAAGTATTATTATCAGATAGCGTTGTGTGAAAAATGTCCGTGAATATTTATAAAAACAAAACGTAGAAAAACAATAAAAGAATAAGGATAGTTATAAAAACACTGGAAATGTAAAAAAACAGTTATTTTATGCTCTAAAATAGTACGATTCAGAATTATTTTAGTTGCCATCTACAAAAACTTCATTCAAAGGATTATCAGCAAGGAAGGAGTTGAATTTCTTCATGTACTTATTGAAAAACGTTTCCACGGCTGGGTACCTTAAGAGCATCTCGGCAGACTTTCCCAAACCGCTTAAGAACTTCCGACCAATTTCAACTGTAAAATAAAATTCAAAAATTATATGGGCCACCAGAGGCGCTAAAAACGCGCTGTCGACCCAGACTTCAACTTGGCTTAACGACTGTCATTTTACTGACAATCGGGACCAACAGCTGCATCCCGAAGCATGGAAACGCTCTCAAATAAATGTCACAAAGTAGTCACATGGTGGTCAACCATCCAAGGACAGTACACTTACAGTGATAATTTACAGAACACTGACTCAGCGGGGCCACGAGCGCTTTATAAGTGATTTCGGTTTTCGGCATGATCACAGAGAAAAGAAGCGTTTTCACATTTCTATGTGAAAACAGTTCTATTCTCTGACTTAGAAAATGAACAAGAGCTGAAAATGAAATATTTTTTTCATTTCATAAGTAGATGAAAAATTATAGCCAAAAGTAGATTTGTAATATGCAAGATGTGTGTCAAAATATGCTTTTAGACCATAGACTATTTTCATCGATGCTAAAGAAAAAAATATGCCAGGGGAAACCCCTCCGGCCGTTTCCGCAACTGCGAAACGTAGGTACCCCTATAATTGGTTTTTTTTTTCGATTTAAATAAATGAGTAGGGAATAACTAATTACAACTAAAATAAGCTATAAAATACGTCATTTCCTTGCTTGAAGGACGCGTGTTTTGTATGGTCAAGGTCGTTAGCCCAATCAACGGTTTTAGACAACAATAGGCCTGTCGGATTACAGGGGGTGACGGATTAGCCAGGGGCTGGATTACCGCGGGTCCACTGTAAATAAATGTGTTCAAGAAATTTTCTCAGCTATGATAATAAATGTTGCGCTAAGTAAATAAGAGTTACCACGGTACGTAGCATTGCTTTAAAGATTTGTATAGGCGCTATAAACTATATACCTACTCGCACTTAGCCGATTTTTTTCAGCCGCTAGGAGTCCAGCATGGCATGCATGAGGGTTTTTAAAATATAAAAGTTTAAATAACCGCTATTTTAAAACTCACCAAATTTTTGGTCCCCCTCAGTTACCTCAAAGCTTTCAAATTTGTAATTTCCAACCAACTCCGCATCCAACTTCATGTCCCTAAAGCCTATTCTTGCCTTTTTGTCCTTTTCCGAAAAGAATTCATCGCAATTTCCTTGCATTTTAATGAGATAATCGGCTGAAATTAAAAATAATTATAGGTAGGCTATAATTTTAATTAATTACACGACCAAATACCCACTTATTAATAACTAGGTATTACTTAAAAATGGACTGCTTCGGTGGCGCATTCGTTAGTGTAACCGCCTGTCACACTGTGGTTCCAGGTTCAATTCCCGGGTCGGTCCAAATATTTGTGTGATGGAGTGTGGGTGTTTTCTATGTATAACATGTATGTTTTCAGAAATATTATATAAGCATAACGACTGTTATGCTTATATAATATTTTAGATTATATAATTTCTAGATTCCATAGCACAAACTTATATTAACTTAATTTGGGCTAGATGATATTGTGTAAGAATGTCCACAAATATTTATTTATTATTTACTAGCTGAGCCCGCAACTTCATTTACGTCACATAAGGTGTATGAAAGGATAGGTATTTCTTCATCAGAGTCATCAAGCAGCGTCTGAAACTGCCCTGTTTGCTAAATCATAAAAGAGCTTAATGATTAAGACTATTTTTAAACAATTCAGTCCGCGCCGAAGGCGTGGACTGAATGGTTTTATGATTAAGCCAACATGCCAGTTTAGGTTCACTCACATTCAAAGAAACCCCTACAGTTAAAATTTTCAAAATATCTGGTTCTTAAAAGTGTTGTAACTCTTTTATTTCTAAACCGATTTACATAAAACAAACGCTAAATGTTAACTGGAGCAAACCTCAACACAATAAAAAAACCGCATTGCAATCAGTTGAGCGGTTACTGAGATTAGCGTGCACAACCGTACAGACAAACAGATATACAGACATACAGACAAAAATTCTAAAAATCATTGTTTTGGGTTCTATTGCGTTCATAAAGCCCCCCTATAATATTTTTTCTTATTTATCTTCCATGTACAGACAGCGACCTGTTACGATTTTATTATATGTATTGATTTATCTATTTGAATTTATCTATCAGACCCTTAGACCAGTTAGCTAATAAAGTTTGTAAGTGTAGATAGATGTCTGGACGTGTGTTTTTTATAATGTTTTTAACGACAAAACTGTAGATTTCAATCATTTTTATTTTCCACAATATGGCGGCTGGTAGTCGTCATAAATAGAACTCGCTAGATTATGACGAAATAATAGCCGTAAGAAACATTCAAATCGGTTCGCATTTGATCTCTAGTGGGCCACGTACGTACATGGGTGTATAGACTGAGACATTACCCTTCCGTTACGATGCGTAATCGGGTAATAAAAAATCTGAACTGCAGTACCTACGAATATTTGCTGATCACACTAAATAATTCGTCCAGAGGCAGCCAAATAAAAAAATATAAATGTGATGATGACAAACTTACCTACTGTCATTTTAGAATGACCTTTTAATTTAAAATTATTTGCTTCTAAAACACTTCCTTTTAAATCAAAATCATATACAATATCCATCTCAGGACACTGAATTTTATATTCGTATGTTATTTGCTCATCGCCGAAAAATCTGAAATCAAAACATTGAATTTAACATGTACCTACAAACATCCGGCCAAGTGAGAGTCATAATTTGTGCACGGAGGATTGGCACTATTCAATTATTAGATTTGAGCTCAGAGCACCCTTTTCCTTTTTATTCAAACCCGTGCCTTTTGTCTTGTCAGGGAAGTCGCTTTAGAACGCTAAGCTAAGCATGGTCGGGGCTTTTTTTTTAGCGTGAGGGAAAATCTTCATGGATGTTATGCCGGACTCCTATCGACTAAAAAACCTTAAGTTACGCCCACACCAGTCTATGGTTGGGAGTCCCGGGTATGCTCTCGGAAGATTGTCCCAGGACTCCCAACAGAACCACGGTCGGGGCTGATGAAATATCACCTATCTCATACATCTTGGGCCAATGGTAGGTATATATCTATATAAATAAACCATGACCATAGAACGCTAGTAGCTGGCACATATTCACCGTCGACAATGAAGTTCCCGTGCCCAACCAAGTTTGCCCTACCTAAAACCCCTGGGGTCCAAGCCAGTCTCGCCTGCGAGTGGTGCACCTGCTAATTAACGGATGAGGTCATGGCACACAGAGAGGGAAACTGGCAAAAAAACCCTGTACTTTTGGCCAGCGTGATACAGTAAGACCAAATATCCTCCCATAAGAAGCTACAGACAAAAGGTCTCCAGTTCCCGGCACCTCTGCCGTGCCGGGCTCCTCACGATAATACTATGATAGTATCACTACTCCAGATTACTCCCCTTACAACTCCCGGGTTCTTCCAGCTTAGCGTAAAGAGGACATCGATAGGCTGCCAAATTGAAGGCCATTGTCAATCTTCGTGTGGACTGTGAGTGTGGCCCCCAATCACTAGATGTTGGCTTGGCTTTCCATCAGACGTCAATTAGCTGAGCTACTTGACTTCACTTAAAGACCAATGACACCTAGATGGGACAGAGGGCTTCCACATTGCGAATTTCTTGGGGGTTACTTACTTGTTTGTTTACTTACTTGAGTGATATTACATTGCATTTGCTCAGTTTTGTTACAGTAATATTTGTTATATCATAATGTAAAGTCAGCATATCTCCTGAGATCTTTTTAACATGAAGTGGATCAATAGCTTCTATGAAATCTTTGCGCTTGGAGACATTTATCATTGCTTGAGTTACACATTCTGCGTTATTCAAATTACACTCTTCACCTAAAATTAAAGTGGTTTTTTTTAGATTTTTGAAAATTTTCTATACTTAATAATAAAACTGTAGAGGGTCGAGAATCCATGGAAGATAATTTGAAAATTTTAACTGTGGAGCATTCTCTTTTTGATACTGATGAAGAAAATGTAATTTAAATATTTTTGTCCGTCTGTCTGTCGTAATATTTATTCGGAATACAGATAACCCCGAGTAAGTATCACGACGAAAATACTGAATCAATTTGAATGATAATTGGCACAATCTTAGCTTATGTGCTGGAGGAGGTTTTAGGATATTTTGATTCCGATATTTTGCTCGATTGCTTTGGGAGATAAAAGACAAAATGGTTTTTCAGTTGTAATTTCTCAACTCGTGGTTCGATTTCAAATATATTTTTGGTGTCAAAGGGTACAGTAAGGATTATTTTACACAATGGTCAATATTGAGGGTTTTGTAGTTCAGAAATCAGAGACCTCTCAACTTTCGCTAAACCTAGAATTGAAGGGTTGCTTTGACTGTAACGGAAAAGAACGATTTCATTTGCATCTTATTTTCATGATTTTCCGAGACAGGGTCCTTAAATCTTACTATGGTTATAATTATCTTTGATCTTACTTTGTACTGAAGCACAGGCGAACAAAGCAATCGCCAGGACTGATCGGAGCGTCTCGAAACGACCCATTTTATCCTTGAGATTTACTCACTTACTGAATATTGTGGGTTAGGGATTTAGCATTATATACTCATCATACCTCGTAAAATATTCATAAAACTTTGAATAACATGTAGTTCAGTATGCAATATGAATTAATATTTATTTTGTTGATGTCTGTAGGTACCTAACTAAAAAAACAAGAGGAATTGAAATGCAGCTGTTAGGTATTACGTCCTTTATGAAAAAACAAAAAGTTAAAAAAAGATGCCAAGTGGGAGTTGGACACGCGCACAAACGGTTTCGAACCAAAATACGGTAATAAATCACGTTTGTGTTATGGGGGTCCCCCTTTAATATTATAGTTTTTCTGATTTTATTATGTGTTGTTATAGCAGCAACAGAAATACATTGTGAACATTTTCAGAAAAAAAGTTTTGTCGTTGCGCCTGACAAGTTTCATATGTGCATTTTTTTGATTTTTGCATAATTATTTAGATTTTTTTTTGTTTAACGTGAGGGAAAATCCTCATGGATGTTATGCCAGACTCCTACCGACTAAAAAACCTCACGTAACGCCCAACAGCCTATAGTTGGGAGCCCCGGGTAAGCCCTCGGAAGGATGTACCAGGACTCCCAACAAACCCACAGCCGCCGCTGCGGCCTCGCACAGGGGCTGGTTCGGGTGCTATCCTGCGTCTTTGGGGTGTTTCGGGTGTGATCCCGCTTCTATGGGGGGGGGGGGGGGGCGTACGTGAGTTCCTCACGTCACGCTGCCGTCATGGGCCTGCTTCTGTAAGGACAGTGAGCCGCCCTATCACCATCCTCAGGCCCCCGATCATGGAGGCCGATAGTCCTCGGCGAATACACGTCGGCGGCGCCTTAGCCTAATAACGTCATTACGATTGTAATTTGGGCTAGGCCTACGTCCAGCATTCGATTACCTTATTAAGAATATGCAAAAAATAAGCACGGTTTCCACAGACATAAGATCGTACGTAATTATTCATAAGTTTAAGCTGCGCCTATTTTGTAATGCACTCAGCATTGGGCTAGTGTAATGGGGTTAAGGACTTTATAGAGGAGTTTATATTGTGACTTAAAGTTACCTATTTATTATCATATTTCTAATTTAACTTATACGATTAAGGACAGAAGTTTTATTTAATACTAATTGATTAATTTTGACTGCCTCTGCTGCGCAGTTGGTAGTGATACCGCCTGTGGCACTGGGTTCGATTCCTGGGTCGATCCAAATATTTGTGCGATCCACAAATGTTTCTTTCGGAGTTTGGGTGTTTTTTATGTATAATGTGTATGTATTTAGAAATATATAAGTATGTAAATCAGTTGTCTAGATCCCATAGCACAAGCTTTATATTAAGTAGCTTAATTTAGGCTAGATGTTGTTGTGTGTGAATGTTCAGAATAATTTATTTGTTTTATTTAGATTACATTACAAAAAGACTGACCAATAATTATGCAAATGTAAGTAGTAAACTGAATTTTCAGTACCAAAATGTCACATAATAGACTAGTTTTTAAAAAAACTAATATTAACATAATCCTATATGTGTATGAAAATGGCACATGAATAATTTTCATGCAGTGCCAAAACAGGTATGTGCAGATTTACAGAGAATAAAATTATTTCTTTAAATATAAGCAAATGTATATCTTACATATGAAAAAAATAAATGTTTATAATACTGCATTTACAGATTTTTGATTAAATATACAATGTTTGAAAAAACATATTTTTTTGAGTTTTCCAAAATCTTGTAAAAATCACATATGGAATATATAGCAATATATAGCAGGCGCAACGACGGATTCTGAGATGAGCCTCGTAATGGACAGACAAACAGACGGCGAAGTTTCATGAATAGGGTTATCTTTGTACCCTTTGGATACGGAACCCTAAGGAAACTAGGAATTGAAATCCAGTTGTCAGGTACTACTTTATAAAAAAACGTTTTGCTTATGGATGAGTCAGGCACGCTTAGGTATATTTCGTACCTATTTATGTAAATACTAGCTGAGGCGTGCGGCTTCGCCCGCGTGAAATTTGGTCCCCGTTCCCGCTTCCCGTGGGAACATTTTCCCGGTATAAAAAGTAGCCTATGTGTTATTCCGGACTATACTCTATCCCTGTACCAAATTTAAGCCAGATCCATTCAGTCGTGATTGAGTAACAAATATCCAAACATCTAAACATCCAAACATCTTCACAAACTTTCACATTTATAATATTAGTAGGATCAATAGGGTAAATCAGGGAGTGACTGTGTACCGAAAGTGTTTATCCGCATTAAAAAAATAATGCCAAATGTTATCTAAATTGGTAACATTCAAATTCAGTTAGAATAAACTAGATGGGTTTGTGATACGCAGTCGGGCGGTGCGGTCCTCGCAGACAGCTATATCACTGTATAAAAAAACATATTTTTTTGAGTTTTCCAAAATCTTGTAAAAATCACATATGGAACTTGGCAGGCGCAACGACGGATTCTGAGATGAGCCTCGTAATGGACAGACAAACAGACGGCGAAGTTTCATGAATAGGGTTATCTTTTTACCCTTTGGATACGGAACCCTAAAGAAACTAGGAATTGAAATCCAGTTGTCAGGTACTACTTTATAAAAAAAACGTTTTGCTTATGGATGAGTCAGGCACGCTTAGGTATATTTCGTACCTATTTATGTAAATATCAATAGGGTAAATCAGGGAGTGACTGTGTACCGAAAGTGATTATACGCATTAAAAAAATTTAAATAAAAAAATAGAACCGACTTCATACAAATCTTTAAATATAAAATTTACCTAGCACATTGTAATATGTATGTTGATTTATCAGATTTAATTCAATATCATATTGAAGTTGGCGCCAAGTAAACCCATAGGTTTAGGTAGGTATTATTAATGGCACCAACTTCAATATTATATTGAATAAAATCTGATAAATCAACATACATATTACAATGTGCTAGGTAAATTTTATATTTAAAGATTTGTATGAAGTCGGTTCTATTTTTTTATTTAAAATTTTTATTTTTTTATTTTAAGTGATGGGTGGACCGAAAAGTATATCTATCTAGGTGTAAAGTTCTCATAAACACAAACCAATCAAGCCGAAACACAAGATAGCTGCTGTAAATCGTTAAGGAATTCCCTCGACTGTCTTTCGGTTCCATCATCAGATCGAGTCCAGACCTTCTTTAAATTTTAGTACATTAAAGTATCTACTTAATCAAAAAGTTAACAAACGCACTAGTTGTCCCTACAATTTTCGGTGGTTGCCCTCGATTTCTCCTGGATCCCAGCATCAGATCCTGATACCCTGGATATACCTCAGAAGTAACTTCTTTCAAACAAAAAAAAAAATTTCAAAATCCATCCATAATTGGCGCTGCTATCGCGTAACATACATACAAAAAAAAAGAAACATAGCGTACGAATTGAGAACCTCCTCCTTTTTTGAAGTCGGTTAAAAAAATAATGCCAAATGTTATCTAAATTGGTAACATTCAAATTCAGTTAGAACAAACTAGAGTACTCTTTATACTGTGGCTATATGCCCAGGACTACCAGCCTCCATGACTAAGTGCCTGAGACAGAGGAAAGCCCGAAATGGTAAATCGAGCCTTTCGGGGGCCCTGGGGTTATCTTTAACAAACCCAGGACTCACGTGTGGTTTTAGTCGATAGAAGTCCGGCGTATGTAACATCCAAAAGGATTTCCACAGTTCGTGATCAATATTTATTAGTAAATTTTAGTGATTGCCATTTAGTAACATTTATACAAGTTGTAGATCTGCATTTGTGCAATACTTGCACACGTGACTCTACTGCCTACACTCGTTAATATTTCGTGATAAAAAAAAATTTTTTGGTCTTTTTTCATATTGATTTCGTTATTTAATTCTAACGGGAACTCTGCCTGCAACCACTGACTAATAATACGTGAAAATATGAAACAGAAAAACCGGTCGAGTGCGAGTTCCGTACCAAAAAACGGCAAAAAGTGAGCAGTGAACGCTCGAACGCAGCCAGTATGCCTAATACCTACAAACGATCAGCTGGACGCTAGAGGTCATAGCACTGGGTAATAAATAGGCATTATGCGAGTATCAGAGACAGGGTGTTCATCCTCACACGTTGCGTCCTGAGCGCTCGAGCACGGTGAGATCTAATAGAGGCTTTCTTCCGCGTACGCTTAGGTTGTGGAATGATCTCCCTGCTTCGGTTTTCCCGGACGCCTACGGTATGGGGTTCTTCAAAAGGGGACTTAGAAGGTTTTTAAAGAGTCGGCAGCGCGCTTGTGGCGCCTCTGGTGTTGCAAACGTCCATAGGCTGCGGTGATCACCGGTACATCTGGGGGGGCCGTATGCTTGTCTGCCACTCTAGTGGTATAAAAAAAAAAAAAAAAAAAGTATCATGTACAGTCTTTCACTTTTTGGATTATTTATTAATTATTAAGTACTTACTTAAATTTATGTTCACGTACTATTGGCCAGTTGGTACAGGCAGAGTTCCTTTGCAAATAAAATCAAATTTGACATGAAAAAAGAAACATTTTTTTTATCACAAAATATTAACGAGTGTAGGCAGTAGAGTCACGTGTGCAAGAATTGCACAAATGCAGATCTATATGTTGTATGTTGCCGGGCAATAACTCTCCTTTATGGCACGCCAGGTGCCAAAGGCTTGGAAGCAAGCTAATGTGCAACCGGTACCCAAAAAGGGCAGCCGAAATTCTGTCAATAATAGACCCATCTCGGTAATGTTCATGTTCTGTAAGAGTATGGAGCGCCTGGCATACCTTCACATGATCGAGCTCCTCAATGATCGTTAATAGGCGACAAATTTGATCAACTGGGGACATTTTAGTGAATGCCACTCATATCTGGAGCGAGGCCATTGAGAAGCAGGAAGAAGGACTGGCGGTTGCTGTTTACCTCGAAATTTCGAAAGCCTTTGACAGGGCCCGACACGATAGCCTGACCAGCTAGCTTTCGTGGCCTGCCTACAGGCTTATATCAGACACACGAGTGAGCAGGCATGCCGTAGGATGTTAGTTTGCTGGTTACCGACTTTCTGAAAAATGATCAATCCGAGTCGTTATTGATAGCTGCTAGTCGAACCATTCACAAATAAATGCTGGGTTCCTCAGAGGTCTGTACTCTCTGTGTGAAGCATCTAGTTGCTAGCCATTCTGTGTTTTATCGGATGATTTTCGGGAAATATGCACTGAAGTTGCATTACATAATTCCTCCAAACCCCTTTGGTTACTAAACGACCAGACGTATGGCTATTATGTACATACCACTGAAACACGGTAGCTAACCCGCCCATAAGTTACTATTAACAATGCGTACTACAAGAAACTTGAATGCGCTGTCTGAAAACAGAGTGAACAGGTTACTTGTTGGCAAGCGAGCTCCACGGCCGAGGGTCAGCACTGCGAGGACCGCAGCGTTGACACAGCGCTCCACACGCTGGTGGAGCGCACGGCGTGGGCACAATAGCGCCAGGTCCTCGTGGTGGGTCTGGACGTGGACACGCTCTCGCTTGAGACTATGGTACGAGCCATGATCTCCAGCGGGAGTAAGTGAGTCTGCGCCGCCTCTTTCTGCGAGCTGGTCATGCTCGTGAAAGAGGCGGCGGAGCAGGTACGAGAGAGAACTCTCCCGCCCGATTTCCGCAGCCGGCGGCCGGGGCGCCGCCGACGTGTCTTCACCGAAGACTATCTGCCTCCTTGACCGGGGGCCTGAGGACGGTGAGACGGCTGCTCACCGTCTTTACAGAAGCAGGCCCATGACGGCAGCGTGACTTGAGGAGTTTACGCACGCCCCCTCGTAGAAGCGGGATCACACCCGAAACCCCCCAAAGATTCGGGATAGCACCCGAACCACCCCCTGGGCGAGGCCGCGGTGGCGGCCGTAGGTCTGTTGAGAGTCCCGGGACATCTTTCCGAGGGCTTACCCGGGGCTCACAACCATAGGCTGTTGGCCGTTACGTAAGGTTTTTTTGTCGGTAGGAGTCCGGCATAACATCCATGAGGATTTTCCCTCACGTTAAAGAAAAAAAAAGGCAAGCGAGCTTCACGTTAGATCAATTCGTCACTCAACAACAGAAGATAGTGTACAATGCGAGCCTATTAAAAATAGTAATAATAAAGCTAAACGCTATTGAAATTTAAATATTTGCGTTTAGCTATAATAATATAAATTAATAGTCGTGCACAAGCCTCCTTCAGTGCGTAGTGTACTATAGGTATTATCGATTGCAAGCAACACAAAACATACGTAGATAACAAAACCCCAAAAATCCTGTTTTTAGTGAAATATGATTTACGAAGAAAAAATCTTCACCCGTGTATTTAATGTTTACGTCGCCGAGCCAACGGTAAAGCGCAAGTCACACTGCCAGCGGGCGGGTGAGCGAGCTAGGCACACTGCGAGCTGCCGAATAACCTACGTGGCTGATGCGAGCGAAGCTACTCGTTTTCGTCGTTAGGCGCGCACGCTTCGCTAGCTTAACTACCGTCCTCCCCGTTTCGGGTACTCAGACTAGTCGTCGCTTGTCATTCGAATAGCAGTTTCCACGTGTCTAGTCTCATCCGCACTACCCGGTTCGCCCTTCCGTATGTAGTTTTTGGTGTAAACCCCATAGTTTAGCTCGGCAATGTCGCGTAGTTTGCATAACTTCAATATCTCACTTCACCCGCCCGCCTAGCTCGCTCGCCCGCCCGCTGGCGGTGTGGCCTGGGCTTAAAGCTAGACAATAGTAGGTACCTAAATAATGCGGCTACGTATCGCATCTCATGGCTCCTCTACACTGCCCGCGAAGTTGAACGAAGTTAAATGAATACGATAGTGTAAAGAGGCACTTCGGCTTACCTCGTCAAAAACTATACCTCCCCTCAGGCGACTTTATTTGCTGTCGATTTTTGCGCCTCAGTCAATGGGCCCAAAGATGCGGGAAGTGCGTTCACGAAGTACCTCTCTACACTACTTGGCCGACATCGTGTGTGCCGGTGCTTTGCCGGCGCGTGATTTAAGCTATAATTAGTGCTTTGGTGTATGTGATCCAATTATCAGCGTCAAACAGTGGTCAGGAGCAAATTATGTTGTTCCTGGAAACTCTGCCACACAAATTTCATTGTTCATTACAAACGGCGGCAATGTGCGTGCGCAGGCTACTGACACCACTGAGTGTGTAGTGACGCACTTTTTTCGAACTTAGACAAAGTTTCTAGAGTACTTCGCCTATGAACTTTGCGGGCAGTGTAGAGGAGCCATTAGTTATTAGGTTTCATGAGTTTTTAGTTCCAGCTGACAAGTTCGGTGACCTTTATGTACTTTTTTGATTTGATATTAATGATTTGATGATGAGTTTATGTTGATTTAAAAGATTCCTTCCTACTTCAAGGGCTTAGGACCGGCAGAAACACGCTGTCGGAGACATATCGTCGCCAGCAGGACGACGCAGGGGTGTCCAAGACGCGGGGGGTCCACGCGCCCCGCTCACCGAACTACAGCTGCGGCCGTCACTCACTACGTCATAAAACACCGTCACCTCAACACGCGCACCTATACGTACCTACCTATGCCTACGTGGATTTTGTACAAGAAACCGTTATATTATATGTTCACCAAGTAACCAGCTGTTTCTCTTGCCACCACCTGCAAGAACCCAGAGCACGTCGTCTCCATATGGTCCTTCGAGAAGAAAAGAAAAAAGAATTCCAGCAGACAGTGGAGTAACGGTTTTTTGGAAAAAAATATCAGACACCTTCAATCGTCGCAATTGGACAAGCAGGTCATCTAGATCATATTCGGAGCCCAGTTCCAGTCAACGATCGTCGGAAAGGCATAGGATTGGTGCAGAATATTTCAGAAAAAATCGATCAGTCTTAAGGGTCATTTTCATCGGGTCACCGCCCAGTAGCAGCCCAAGTGAAGCCCGGCGACATCGTTTTCATCGGTTTTCATCGAAGAAAAATTACACATACGGCGAAATCAAAATAACCAGATTGGATGCGAAGCGTGCAGCATACGTGAGATCATTCCAATTTCATTACCTACTAACATTAGTCGCTTATTACTAACCATATCCCTAGTCCGAGTAGTTAATATTGCAAACCATAGTATCGTCCCGTAGCTGTCTATCTTGTAGTGCTAGCTACATAACCATTATTATATACCTAGGCACAGTAGATATCAGCATTGGTCAATAGTGCTTACACTCTATGGAAATGTCTAGTGGTTACTCGTAGTGATTCCAGATTTAACATTTTAGAAAACGCTTAAGTTTAAAATTGTGCCGTACATAACAGTAGAATACCGATCTATTAATATCAGTGAAAGTTAGTAGTGATTCCGTTAATTTTATTGTGCAGTGTAGAATAATAATTAGTTCAAGTAATTTGCAAATTTATTTTTTTAACTACCTACATTTTTTTTTCCAAATTGTTAAATTATTGTCTTTTTCAAATTAATAGTGAGTTAAACGTTATTGCCGACCGCCAAAAGTACCTCCTTTTAGGTTAATAATTATTCAAGTGATATTTTTTCCGTTTTCAAACGGTCATTCAACCCACAATAGATTGAAACCTACTTATCTATTGCAATCAGCTGTTCGCTTGCCATTTACGTATGTAACATTTCTTTTTACTTTTCATACTTGGCCCTTCACTTTTATTTTCGTTCTTCAATTCTTTTAACTCGCAACCATGGCTGATGAAAAAGTGAAAGAACTGGTAAAGAGGCGTGCTGCTTTAAAATCTCAGTTGACTCAGTTCACTAGCTATTTAATGCCTATAAAAACATGCAAACAGCTTAGCGATGAACAGTTAGCCGAATTAGAGTTGAAAGTTGATAAATTAGTTTCTATATATCCTATTTATGATGGATTTCAGAGTGAATTGGAGTACTTGGCGGCTAAACCAGACGAGCAATACTCTGAGCGCGACCAGCGGGTCTAAAAAGGCAACATAGCGCGTTTCATTCATATCCGATTCATTTGCAGAGTTGCACAAGAAATGCTTTAAGAGATAACATTAAAAAATGAATCTTTGCAATTCTCCCAACATATTTGAAATCGATGTTCCTGCTCTAAAAAAATACAGGGAAACGCCGAATTGTAAAAGTATTTTGCCAATATTACTACGTAAAACGATAGTTTTTATATATAGTTTAACTATATATCGTGATTTTCATCTATAGAATACAAAATAAGTAAAAATGAAGCATTAAATTACATAATTAATGCACTTTTTTTTAATTAATTTACGCCAGACATTATTGCATCTGTCATAGGTGTCATGTCATTGTCAATTTGATCAATAATTGTAGCTAGAAAAAAAGGAACATTCCTATTATTTAGGTATTGTTTCAAAGAGATATTATTGTTGGTTTCTGTGACCTAGGTATCAGTTTCAAGCTTGAATTCAACACCAAAAAGAAAACAAGAAATTGTATCAGAGAATATAGTAAATCTACATCAACGATAACAACGGCACCAATATTCTCTCTCTGTGATTGAATTCAAATAATTGATTACTAACGTGCTATCCTACACTCTGAGGCAATCAAGATTTATAAACAAGGGACATTCGTCACATTCAAGTCCTTTGCAAGACCCAAAGCTCAACTTTATTACATGTACATATTGTATCAAAATAAAAATCAATAAAAGGTAAACAAAATTATAATTCAATAATTAGTTACATATTTATTTCATAGTTCTTAATTACTAGATTGCAAATTATCTTATAATTAGGTTGTGCTTATCAAAGCTTTTGCTTGAGCATGTGATGTGTCCTTTATTCTGCAGTCAATCGGCTACTACCAGGTAATCAGGGCCGGGTTTAGTTTTGCATTATCTGTTATACCTGCACTGCATACATGCTTTGGTATTTCCTATTGTTGAGAGAGCTCCATGACAGTAATCTAACACCATTGACAATGGCTTGGTATTACATAAGCATTTGTTATGCAACGGGTCACTTCTACAGGTCATCAGGCTAAAAGACAGGGCTTTCATGACGGATGCCACCGAATGCATCTTGCAACAAATTCCTAACTCCTAGTGCAAATTGCTAAGTTATCATTATCAAAAAAGGATATTGGGTTCAGTTTTCAAAATAGCAATCATTAAACTAGAGGAAGGAGCCTGAATCACATAAAAACTTGATAAATAATCTTCAAATAATACAAGAAGTTCTTTTATGCAACATAAATGCACATTTACCTAATTGAAAACTGTTTCATTTTCAGATGCAAGATAATTTTCCAAATAGTATTTATTGGATGAGCTCTCGAGGAGTCATGACTAGTTTCATCATGGCTTGCATTAACGTCAATAATGTGTTGCAGCAATTAATGAATGTGAATGTACATGCACAATGTTAATTATGACCGGTTTGGAAGGACATATATACAAAAGAAAAAGATTTAACCGACTCCAATAGAATGTTGAAGATTTTGTGTATGCGAATTGTACAATTTTTTTACCATGGCTAGAGCACTGTTATTATGAATGAATAAATAAATTAAGCAATACTTAAGTGTACAAAGTTTCTATATCATTTTTATATCTCTAATTTCACCTTTACCATCAATGTATCAAAAAAATCTCCTTTCACATCGAAGCCTCAGGTCTACAGGAATGACAGCAGATTAGCAGATGTACTAGTTGACAGGTAAGTTTGGCTTGGACAGGTTGGCTTGTGCTTTTAACACTGTTGGAAATGCATTCTGGACCCATAGGATACCCCGGGGGTGCCATGTTAACTTATGAGAAGGATTGTGCCACATCCGGACTCATGGTACCCTCCAAAAGATATCCCTGGGGGTGTCATATAATCTTTGGAGGAGGGTCAATGGTACCCTAGGATTCCGAACCCATGCCACAACCCCATGAGGTACCATTGTAGGTGCCATGTAAATATTGGAAAAAGATTTGTGGCTCCCGTAGGATTGGTCAATCCGGAATAATGGCAAATAAGATATCTCTGTCTCGATATGTAGGTCTTCTTTGCTAGCCCAAAGGGGCTTATAAATCCAACAATTAATGCATTCCGGACCCATAGCACATCCCATAAGCTACCACTGCGGATGCCATGTGAACTTAGAAGGACCCGTGGCACTCCCCGAAACATTGTGACATGTAGGTAGCCCAAAAAGGTTATTTATACTGTTGATTGATAACACTTGGTGGAACCTGCTGCTCATAATGAATAACACCACTTATACTGTTCTACAACAATTATTTACTTTACAACTGACTGGTTTCGCCTTTCGGCATTCTCAAAGGTAAGGTTGTTATAACTTGATGACCACTATATCATGTTAAAAGGCTAAGGTGACATTATAAGTATCTTAGGGTGTAGTGGGGCCCTACCAACACCTTCGGGGCCCAAGTCAACCTCACGTGCAAGCTCGTGCACCTGCTGAATAACGGACGAGGCTCTGACGGCGGCGGTCCATTTCAACACGGCGATGGGCTCACCACCTGTTACGTGGGACCGAATTGTACACGGTGAAATGTGGGCCGGTATAGGCCTCTGCCTACCCCTTCGGGGATAAAGGCGTGAGTATATGTAGGTATGTATGTATGTATAAGTATCTTAGAGTTAGGTTTAGGTGTATAATTATATATATAATGTCACCTTAGCCTTTTGATTCTAATCAAAGGCTAAGGTAAGTAATGAAAACAACCAATAAACTCAGGGTCAGACTTCTCAAAGTTCCTTAACTCTATGTTATGTCTTTTAGAGATTTTCCAGGGTCGGCAGAGCGACTGTATCACTTGTGTTGAAAACGTTTTCAACTCCCTGGGTTACCTACCTACGGTTACACTGTTATGAAAACTTAATGCATTCCGGACCCATAGCACATCCCATAAGCTACCACGCTCTCAAAGGTCTCAAAGGACCTTTGAGAATGCTATAATAGGAACCGGTTAGGTATTATTAAAATTATAATAAAAGTTGTGGAATAGTACAAGTGAGTGAGTTTTCATAATGTATAACAAGTTCCATCAAGTGCCAACAATCAAAAGTATAAAGGTTACACTGTTCATTAATGAAAATACGAGTTTATCTTGACGTGTAAGCTTTAAAAAGTTTCTATAGAGTCCCAAGTATGCAATTTTGTACAAAAGAACTTAAAAACTCACAAATGACAATAAAAATGCTAAATTGAAAAGTGAAATCTTAGTCCCCCCCTTACCAATCTAATAATTCACCAATTTGAACATAGAATTTGACATTATTAATAAATAATTATTCATGGATGTGGCCATTTTACGAATTTCCATACAAAACTGTCAATTCAGATGATTTACAACGAGATTCTTCAAGAAAATTTAGTGAATGACAATTTAGTGAAGAGAAACACTATAAGATCCATAAAAGAAACGTACAATGTGGCCTTTTTAGGCCCACAGTTCGAGACCCAGTACTACAAGCAGCTAGCAGCTGCTCGCACAATCGTGGCTACGCACCGCAGTCAGCAGACTGGGAGGTCCGAGGTCGGTTCTGGTGATCAGCTCACTGTGGTTACACAAAGACAAGGTAATGTTAGATTACCTAAAATTAATTTACCTCATTTTAGCGGCGGTTATCAGAATTGGTTGGAGTTTAAGGATATGTATGTGTCCTTGATTCATGAGGAGAAAGGCATCAATGATATCAACAAATTTCATTATTTACGTAGTTCTCTTCACGGCGCTGCTGCCTTGGTAAGTAGGAGCTTAGATTTTACAGGCAGTAACTATGAGGAAGCGTGGAAATTATGTGACAGGTACGACAACAAACAGCTACTAGTTACTAATCACATACAAGCTTTGTTTAACATTGAGTCGGTGAGCAAAGAGTGTAGTAAAAGCCTGCGCATGGTTGTGGATGAAACAAGATAAAATCTGAGGTCTTTAGCAACCTTGGGTCAACCTATTGAACACTGGGACTCATTAATTATCCACATCATGGCGTCAAAGCTGGATCCAATTACTAATAGGGAATGGGAGGAACATAGGAATTCTCTGACTGAACCTCCTTCTTTAAACACATTCACTACCTTCGTTTCAAACCGCTGTAACCTGTTGGAGACGCTCGAGGAGGCAAAGGTGTCTCATGCTAGGGTTACAACTAGCAATAAGCCAAAGAGTTTCGTAGCAGCTCCCAGCAAGGCTAAGGCGGGACTCAGATTCTCACTTTCCTGTCCATTGTGCAAGCAATCACATAATTTATTTAGTTGTGATCAGTTTAGGGCATTATCCATTGATGCACGCATTAGAAAAGTCAAAGATTTAAAACTATGCGTGAACTGCTTACGTCCAGGCCATTTGCAGGAAACCTGTAGACTGGGAAATTGCAAATATTGCGATCAAAAGCATAATTCTCTCGTTCATTCCCACGCTGAAGAATCTAGTACCCATAGTGAACACTTAGCATTATCGAGCACAAATCACGAATTTAAACCAATTTCCTCATCATGTAATGTATTACTTTCCACAGCATGGGTAAAGGTGACAGATCATTTGGGAAGGTCGCACGGCGCCAGAGTCTTACTAGACAATGGAAGCACGGCCAATTTCATTACCAAGGATCTTTGCAGTAAGCTTAAATTACATATTCGTAATGTAAGCTCAAGCCTGGCAGGTATAAACAGTCAAACGTCAATCATATCAGAGTCTTGCTCCTTGCATTTAGAATCTTGTGACGGTTCATATACAACTGACATTGATTGTTTTGTCTTGCCGAAAATCACACCATTCATACCACATTCATACATTGACATACAAAACTTACCTGTACCATCAGGCATTCACCTAGCTGACCCGTCATTCAACATCCCATCTGAAATTAATATCCTCGTGGGAGCAGAAGTCTTTTGGTCAGTGATAGGTCATAGTCGCATACAGCTAGGTAAACAACAGCCAACGCTTTTCGAAACAAAGCTCGGTTGGCTAATATCAGGCTCACTACCACAGTCAATTGATAGCAAATTATTGTGCATGTTTACACATGATAAACACACAACACACACACACACCACAGACCTCACACGTTTTTGGGAACTAGATTCAATCTCACCAAAATACAATCTCACTTCCGAAGAACGCCTATGTGAGCAGAACTTCATAGACACAACAAAACGAGACAGCAACGGCTGTTTCATTGTGTCCATTCCATTGAAAGCATCCCCTAAAGCATTAGGAAACTCTTATGACATGGCCAAACGACGTTTCTTGTCATTAGAGCGTAGACTCAACCGAGAACCGGAACTTAAGAAACTTTATGTGGATTTTATGAACGAGTATGAGGCATTAGGTCACATGACTAAATCTCCTATTCTCTCAGATTCGTCACCATACTCATATTTCCTTCCACATCATGGCGTGTTTCGAGAGTCCAGTACAAGCACCAAATTGCGAGTCGTCTTCGACGCCTCAGCGGTTACAACATCAGGCAAGTCATTCAACTCATACTATGATTACGATTTACGATTTCAACGATATTCAGGCAGTAGGCCCTAGAGTTCAGGATGATCTGATGTCTATTCTATTACGGTTCCGTCAACATAAATACGTCATATCAGCTGATATAGAGAAGTTTTTCAGACAAATCAATATTGAGGAATCTCAACGGCCTCTACAGCAGATTCTATGGCGATGCGATCCTTCTCTGCCCCTTATAGAGTATATTTTGAACACAGTAACTTATGGGAATTCAGCCTCACCATACATCAGTACTAGATGTCTGACTGAACTCGCCAAGCAGGCATCTACTACACAAGCACAACGCGCTATTCATCATGATCTTTACGTGGATGATCTCCTGTCGGGGAGTGACTCTATCGATTCCACTATCAGCCTAGGCAGAGACATCATCAAAGCTTTGGGGTCAGCACAGTTGACTCTACGGAAGTGGCAGTCTAATAGCCAAGAAATCCTAAATTCAGTGACAAATCAGACTACAACTTCTTCTAACACAGTGAGTTTAAGCATTGACGAACCTAGTAAAACTCTCGGTCTCAATTGGCGGTGTAACACAGACACACTCACTTTTTCAATAAATTCACCATTACACACAAACACTATCATTACAAAACGTCACATACTGTCTATAATTGCACAGATCTTTGATCCCCTAGGACTAGTTTCACCAACCATCATGGAGGCCAAGCTAATCCTCCAAAGGCTGTGGATTGATAAGTGTTCTTGGGATGGAGAGGTGCCGGCAGAGGTTAGAAAGCTTTGGCGAAAGCTTACTGAAACTTGGCCTCATCTGAACACACTTAGTATCCCACGGTGGGTTGTATGTGACAGTCCTTCATCTATAGCTTTACACATTTTTAGCGACGCTTCCGAACGGTGTTACGGCGCTTGCATTTACATTTGCGCCGTGGCAGGCGATGGCTCCATTCATGTAAGTCTACTTACCTTCAAGAGCAAGATCGCGCCGGTTAAGGCTACTACTATCCCAAGGTTGGAGCTTTGCGGAGCTTTACTCGGTACAAGACTATGTACGAAGGTTCTGGAATCCCTAACAATAAAACCTGATAGTTGTATCTTTTGGTGCGACTCAATGATAGTTCTGGGATGGCTGTCATCGTCCCCGGCTTCTCTTCAGCCTTTTGTCAGGCATCGCGTTTCCGAGATCCGGGAAGGTTTTGGTGATCACACATGGCGCTACGTGCCCTCAAAAGAGAACCCAGCTGATCTGATCTCACGTGGTCTTAGCGCTGACCTCATAGGTCAGTGTTCCTTGTGGTGGTCAGGTCCTTCCTATCTGTCTCTTGATGCCTCTCAGTGGCCGTCTACACCTAAATCAGACAGCAATGTTCCACTACCGGAGCTATTGAGATCACACACACAATACAATGCATCATTTCATACAAACACAATTACTCAGTCCAATGAAATCAAATATAATCAATTAATTTTGAATTTAATCAACAATTCATCTAATTACACTAAATTACAACGTACTATAGCATATTTATTTAGATTTGTAAATAAGGCTCGTAATAATAATTTAAGTCTAGGCACAACTCTAACAAGTTCAGAATTGTCGTACAGTGCTGACTTTATTATTCAAACATGTCAGAGGGAAATGTTTCCCATGGAGTATGATCTGCTCTCATCGGGAAAATCTCTTCCCAAGAAAAACCGTCTTATATCTTTATCACCATTCATCAAATCAGGAATCATACGTGTAGGAGGAAGACTAGACAACTCATACTATGATTACAATGTAAAGCATCCGATTCTTATATGTAGTCAGCATCATATTACTAAGTTGCTATTCAATACCTACCACTTAAGATTATTTCATGCTGGACCACAGTTATTATTGTCATCATTACGACATAACTACTGGCCCTTGGGTGGCAGGAACCTTGCAAAATCCACAGTACATAAATGCGTCAAATGTCAACGTATCAAGGGTCAAACCGTTCAACCTATGATGGGTAATCTGCCAAAGGAACGGGTTCAGTTAGAGTTTCCTTTCCTCGAGACAGGCACGGATTACGCCGGCGCCGGACCAATTCTGATAGCCGATCGTAAAGGTAGAGGATGCCGACTCATTAAATCCTATATCTGTGTATTCGTTTGTCTAGCCACACGGGCAGTTCATTTGGAGCTTGTCTCGGATCTTACCAAGGAAGCTTTTATTGCAGCACTTAACAGATTTATTGCTCGTCGAGGTAAACCGAAAACCATCTACTCTGACAATGGTACTAATTTCGTAGGAACATGTAACGCGCTGGCTGACATTTTAAAGCAGGACTACTCATCCGAAATGGCAGAGTCAGGTATTGATTTCTCTTTGATTCCAAGTTATTCTCCTATGTTCGGTGGGATATGGGAAAGTTCAGTACGTAGCGTTAAAGGACATTTGCGACGTATACTAGGTCTTTCACATCTTACCTTCGAAGAGATGGCTACGTGTTTGATACAGGTTGAAGCCATATTAAACTCTCGTCCTCTTACACCCTTATCCACAGATCCATCAGACCTCTACCCTTTAACTCCTGCCCTTTTCCTAATTGGAAGGTCTCTCACAGCTTTGCCTCATCCAGAAGTAACCAGCCAGAACATTTCCAACCTAAAACGATTCGAGCGCATAGAACACCTAAAACAACAGTTTTGGAAAAGGTTTTCTAACGAATACATATTTTACCTCCAACAGAGGACCAAGTGGGCGCACTCCGAAGGAACCCTTGAAGAGGGATCCATGGTGTTCCTGAAGCAGCCAAACACGCCCCCCCTCATGTGGCCAATGGGGCGCATCATTCGTCTCATACCCGGGAGAGACGGAATAGCCAGAGTCGCCGATATCAAGACCAAGACAGGTATCGTTCGACGCTCTTATAATACTATATGTCTCCTTCCAGTCACACACTGAATTTGAAGACAAGTCTTCAACCCCGGGAGCATGTCGGAGACATATCGTCGCCAGCAGGACGACGCAGGGGTGTCGAAGACGCGGGGGGTCCACGCGCCCCGCTCACCGAGCTACAGCTGCGGCCGTCACTCACTACGTCATAAAACACCGTCACCTCAACACGCGCACCTATACGTACCTACCTATGCCTACGTGGATTTTGTACAAGAAACCGTTATATTATATGTTCACCAAGTAACCAGCTGTTTCTCTTGCCACCACCTGCAAGAACCCAGAGCACGTCGTCGCCACACGCTATTTATCATGCAATTGCAAACAAAAACATTAAGTACTGTTAGTAAACATTAGGTATGAGAAAAGTATTCTGAAATGAAGCATTTCTGGCGTAGTTAAAAATTTTAAATCAACTTATTTACAGAATTAATTGAGAATCAAAGCTTAAATACCTATTTACAAAATCATGTAACACGCAATAATTGTTCAAAATGCTCACCCCCAGTGTCTATGCACAGATTGGCGCGGCGCACTAAGTTGCGTTTTAAGCTGCGAAGCACTAGCACATTTGTTTTTATTTGTTCAAATGCCAAAACAATTCTTTCACGTAATTGTGTAACACTCACAATGTCTTCATTGATAACAAGTCTTTTAATATCTCCCCACAAATAAAAGTCTAGGGGCGTTAGGTCGGGTGAACGCGGCGGCCAGGCTACCGGTCCACCACGGCCTATCCACTGCGTACCAAACACTTCACTTAAATATTCGCGCACTTGGCGTCCATAGTGAGGTGGCGCACCGTCCTGTTGGAAGTACAAGTCCCTATGAAATGCGAGTGGAATGTCATCGAGCATCTCATTAACCACATGTCGGAGTAGCACCAAGTATGTAGCACTGTTCAAACGACCGTCAATAAAATATGGGCCAAGTAGATGATCACCGATGATACCAGCCCACACATTCAGACTAAACCGGACCTGGAACGAGTCCCGCGTAGTAACATGTGGGTTGTGTTGTCGGTGAGCCCACCAATGTTCATTGTGGACGTTATAAACGCCCACGCGCGTAAACAATGATTCGTCGGACCACAAAATGTTCACGTCCTGATGTTACCGGCATCGTTACCGGTGTTGTTACGGACGTTACGTAGATATCGGCGCGTGCGGTTATACTCACGCTGAACGCGGGCGAGCGACTAATTAATTCAAAATTTCAAATTCACCGATCAAAGGCGCCGCCTGAGCCGCTCGCTCCTGCGCGGGGGTTGGAGGGGTAACTTACACGCGCCGCGCCGCCACCGCAGGCCTCCTTTGCCTATGCCTACACATTTGTATGTGCCTACTAAACTGTAGGCAAAGAAGAAACGGTTTTGAATGAACGGTGAAAATGTACCTATGTAGGTAATAGTATTATTAGAATATTTAGAACCGATTCATACGAGTTGCTTTTTAAATTTATTTTATTTAATAATTATTAAGAACTTAATTTTACTGCCCCATTTTTTCACTTAATATTGGTTTAGTATAAGCAGTAGAGTTCCCGTAGCAAATAGAAAAGAATTTAAGCAGAAAAAAAAAGTGTAAAAAAAGGTGTCTCGTTTCATCCCGAAATATCAACGAGTGTAGGCAGTACAGTCATGTGTGCAAGTAATGCACAAATGCAGATCAACATCCTGTATATGTGTATATATTGAGTATGTATACATATAAATATATATTATGTTGTGCGTTAAGTAGATATATAGATATAATATGGGTATCTTTAAAGTGAAAAGTGTTTATTTATTTAGAAGTAGGTACGCCTAACGACTACCGCTCATTACCTTCAAACAAATTTCTCGATCTAAAGGTTGCCTGGTATAAAATCACTTTTAGTGGTAAGGCCACCCATTGTTTTGCCTCTTCTTTCAGATTTTATGTACTCTATAGATATTCATCTGGCGTTCAACAAAGACAAAAATAAATACATAAATATAATAATATAAATATAAATTGACTGTTTGTTCCAGGTTAATGTCGGAAGCGAATATAATCGACGTGTTAGTATTCTTGGGAGACAAGCAGAGACAAGCCAGCTGACGTATTAGGGCGGTATAGGTACGGTGCTTACCGCTAGGCACTACGCCTTTACCTCCTGTAAGTTACATACATACAGTCGCGCTTTAATCCCCGAAGGGGTAGGCAGACGCATACTATACGCCCACATTTCACCATTATAGGTGTATGTAAAATGAAATAAAAAGAATTCAATTACAATATAATTTATTCTCTCAACAATTTTATTAAAGTACAAATATAAAACAATAATATACTTAAATCTTAGCGTATCGTAATGACTCCATTAACTAGCCTATTTCACGGCTAATTAATTTAATACCTAACCTAGATATAACAGTTTATATGTGTATAGGTCACCACACCAGGAAGCCCACGCAACCAGTAAACAAAAATAAACTAAGTAGGTACCTAGGTAATTCATTGCAACAATTAATACAAAACAAAGCTTAGGAGAACTAATATCGCCGAGTACATTACGTACTCGTATAATATTAAAAAAATTAAACAAAAAGTTAACATTAAGGATAAAGTTTGTCTTTCTGTTATATCAAGCAAGTTATCCTAGCTTACTTTGGGATCAGATAGATTTGTGTGAAAATGTCCGTGAATATTTATATTTCTGTCCTCTTTTTTAACGTGAGGGAAAATCCATTATGAATGCTATTCCGGACTTCTACCGACTAAAGAAAACCTCACGTGACGCCCAACTGCCTATGGCTGGGAATTCGGGTAAGCTTTCGGGAGGATAAAAAGAAGAAATGATTATTTTTATTTTTTTGGATGTCCCAGGACTCCCAAACTATATTTATGTCCCTAGGTGAAAAAGCTTAACTGAGAACATCCAGAAAATATTCCGTTTCTTCATAATTTAAATGCTGCAACCAATCTGTAACCATTCTTTTATTTTGCATTCAATTATCTAGATTTGAAGCGCTCGTGGCCCTGCGGACTCTTTTTTTTTTTTTATTCAATTTAATTTTCAATGGTAGGGGTTTTTCTCCATATGGATATGTCAATCCCATTGTACCTTATACATTATAATACCTAACAGATCAATATTTTAACTAACACACACACACACACATACTCACACAATTATTTCTTATTTATGAAAGGTGGTTACTGATCAGTCGCGCGTACCAATCCACACAGCCGTTTAGATACCTGAGATTTAGGATTAAAATTTGCCAAAATACTTTGACACAAGCCAAGGTCGTATCTGTTTAAATTGAAGTCCCTGCGGACTCTGTGTTCTGCACTGCACGATCACTGTAGTAAGCAACATTTACTATGGCCGGCATGGATGGGTGACACTCGTCGTGACCACTTCGTGACATTTATTTAAGAGCGTTTCTGTGCTCCGGTGGGCACGTTAAGCCGTTGGTCCCGGGTGCCAGTAAAATGGTAGCCTGCGCCTGTCCATATCGCCACGGCAATACGGCTTACCACCTACTAAAGACACAAAGTTCTGACAGTTTGTCAACTTTTTATTCTCACCCTATGGATATCGTGTACGTGTACTCATAAGCCCATTGAAACCATGCGAAATCTGATCCAGTTTTTCACAGAACTTTGTTCGCGTCTTTAGTCCAAATATACATATGAACCACAACAGGGCTAGTTAAATCATAAGCTTTTACTCTAAATCTAGATACATACATACATTATGATAACGCCTTTCATCCCCGAATGGGTAGGCAGAGGCATATTAAATGCCCACATTCCACCTTTTAAATTTTGCCCAAAGTGGGGAGCCTATTGCCGTGTTGAAATAGACATTTGCAGGTAGTGACGATCCGTTGTTAATTTTTTTAGCCAACCCTTAATAAGACCTTCTACTTGGCTTAACGATTGTCATTTTACTGACAACCGGGATTCATTCCGAGTTTTCCTTCTCTACACAATGGATCGTTTTGCGAAAGTGTTCCCTTAGTCGCCTCTTACGACACCCTTAAGATGAATTGGGGTATCGACATTTTGCAATCTTTCCCGTTGCCACACGGTGCCCCGTTGAGGAGTCAAGTCAAGTTGGTGTGGGCCCTGATGCAGATCGAATCTGGTAAAGGTACATGTTCGAAGCGCTCGTGGCCCCGCGGACTCAGTGTTCTGTAAACGATCACTGCAGTAAGCAACATTTACTATGGCCGGATATGGATGGGTGACCGCCACGTGGACCACTTTGTGACATTTATTTACGAGCGTTTCCGTGCTTCGGAAGGCACGTTAAGCCGTTGGTCCCGGTTGTCAGTAAAATGACAGTCGTTAAGCCAAGTTGAAGGCCTTATGGGCGGCTTGAAATATTTCAACTGTGGGTCGTCACAACCTGCGCCCGGGTCGGCAGCGCGTGTGTAGCGCCTCTGGTGTTGCAAACGTCTATAGGCTACGGTTGCCAACCTTCCGGTGGGCCGTAAGCTTGTCTGCCACCTAAGTAGTATAAAAAAAAAAAAAAAAAAAAAAATGTGGTCGCAAGTGTCATATACACAGTCTTTGATGTATTAGGGGTGTTTAGATCGTTTAAATACCATTTATTTTAAATACCATTAAGTTTTATAACCACCGTAGCCTTAATTTGGACTTCTTGCCATGTTATTTCTTCTACTACTAGACCTTCTGCGACAAGCTGACCTCACGAGAACCCAAAGAAAAAAAAAGCGGCCAAGTGCGAGTCGGACTCGCCCAGGAAGGGTTCCGTAGCAGCAAGTAACATAATATAAAAGTTCTTGTAGTTCGATGTAACTTTGATTGATATTTTAACACACTAGATCTCGTTCAAACTAATTTTCGTTGAAAGTTTTTATGGCAATGTACATCAATTATGGGGAGGGGGGGGGGGGAGCACACATTTTTCTACTTTGGAAGTGTCTCTTGTGCAAACTATTCACTTTAGAAAAAAAAACCTGCTAAGTGCGAGTTGAACTCGCCTATTAAGAGGACGTATGACGCCAAATAGACTATTATCTTGATCTAGATCTCAGGACTCGTGAGGTCTGATAAACTAACATTACAACACAAGCAACTTCAGTTCATGAACTAAAGATCTACTAGCCTGAAAACACGATTACTAAAAAAAACCTCGATACTTTTAATTTTTAAAAACACCTCGTTTTAGTTAAACTTTAGGCTGGATCTCTATAATTATCCATTATTTGGATATTATTTTTAATGTATAAGAAAGACAATACTAAAAGCTTCATTTACATTAGTCGGTTTTTTTAATATTTATAATAGTTTTCTTTTATCTGTAATTATCTGTTTTTTAGCTTTCATATCATTTCGCTAAACGCGCTCCAAACCTTCTCTCTCTTTCTTTCCTCACGAAATCTGTATGCGCTATTAGTCCGGTACGAGAAAGTTATAAAGTTCCTATAATTCTAAAGTTGGTTTTTTTTTTACAGTGTGTCAGGTAGGTATATATAATGCTACTGTAGCGTTTTCTAACAGATCTGAGGACGGGGCTAGGTATAGTTTAGGTATTTGTACGTCAATTCTATAACTGAAAGGATATTGAATTAGAGATAAAAATCTTTGCGCTATGGTGTTAAGCTAATAATTGCCGATATATATTTACATTTTCTAACAATTTCACCCACGGGTTTACCCGTAAATTACAAGAAATGATTTTTAGGGCCTAGCTCAGTGACAAAAATATTACAGTCTATAAAACAAACGTATTGTAACGTGGAATTCATAAATAAATGCACGAAACGAAATTCTAACAAATTACTCCACATACTTTTTTGTTTTCATTAATCTTATCTTTTATAATCGATTACTGCTTAAATAAAATATTAGAGATATTAGAGTTTGTTGCTACTGTTCCTTAAATATCTAACAAGAATAATACAAAAAATTCTAACACATTAGTCAGTGAATTAAAAAATAAAAAGAGTTTTCTATAAAATATTATCCCCGCAGTCTGCGCGGGTAGGGAGGGGGTTCGCAGTGCCAGTCGCTAGGATCAAGTATAACCCAGTCGTATCGTCTAAGTAGGTATCGTATTGTTGCGCGCCGCCCGTTTCTTTTCACGCCGCACACTGTTACAATTTTGTACACTTTGTTAGTAGAATTTAAAAAATATGCGATGAAACTAAAGGGTGTTTTTTTTAGAGGTATAGAACTTTGAAATGGAATAAAACGAAGGTGATTGTTTTTATTGATATGAAAATGACTTTATTCGAAAGGAAATCTTCTGGCATTATAATTAAAATATGATTTCTGGCAAATAACCGCCACGGCTGGCTCGGACGTAGTCTAATCTAGAGGTCCAATTTTCGATGACTTTCCCAACATTTTTGGCCGTATATCGACAATAACGCGCCGAATGTTGTCCTCCAAGTGGTCAATCGTTTCGGGCTTATCGGCGTAGACGAGCGACTTCACATCTCTCCACAGAAAATAGTCAAGTGGCGTAAAATCGCACGACCCTGGAGGCCAATCCACTTGTCCAAAACGCGAAACTATGCGGTAACCAAACGTTTCCTTCAATAAATCAATTGTGGCACGAGCTATGTGACATGTTGTGCCGTCTTGTTGAAACCACTACTACAGCACATCATGGTTGTTCAATTGATGAACAAAAAAGTCAGTAATCATCGCTCTATAGCAGTCACAATTGACTGTAACGTTCTGGTCAGCATCGTTTCTAAAGAAGTACGGACCAATTATTTCACCAGCCTATAAAGCACACCACACAGTCAGTTTTTCTGGATGTAACGGTGTCTCAACATACACTTGAGGATCATCTTCACCCCAAATATGGCAGTTTTGTTTATTGACGTATCCATTCAACCAAAAGTGAGCGGCACCGCTAAACAAAATTCGCTTATGAAAATCACGATACGCATTACGGACAGAACCAATATTTTCAAAATAAATTTGCACAATTTGGAAGCGTTGTTCAGGCTTCAGTCTATTCATGTTGAAATGCCCAACCAAACTAAACATAAATCACTTTACAGCTGATAATAATACCGCCAGTTAAAACAGTTATGCCAACTTAAAGTTCTATACCTCTAAAAAAAACACCCGTTATTATAAGAACCAGTAAAATTTTATGCAAACTATTTACATAATAAATTGTTTGTTATTTGTTTGTTTTTATAATGACGTTGCAGTGGTGTAACTAATTAACTGCTAGGCGCAGCTTGTGGCGCAGCGGTCAGGTGACCACAAATATTTTAACTTTCTAGTAATAAAACAGTCAAGTGCGACTGGGACTCACGCACTAAGGGTTCCGTACAAAATTGACGACTTTAAAAACTATTACTATCTATCCCACTGTAAAACTGACATCAACGGTATCTTCCCATTCGCCTACCTACACATAGATTGTTACCAGGTGGCAATTGGGAATAAAATTCCCATTTGCCATCAAGTGCGTATTGGGAATTTATTGCCCCCACTTTAACTCTGCGTTGTTGTTTGATTTTCCGATTTTCCTTTCCACTTGAGACGGTCATTATGCGTGAAAAATAGGTTTTATGATAACAGAAGATACTTACCTGGTTAAACTTTTTTGCGGCGTGGTGTTTTATATTTAACAGTCCAGTCTTGATTCTTTCGAATTATTATTATAATAAACATTTTTTTAAAACTAGTTGTCATCTGACTATGCTATGTATTGGAAAATTTCAGGGATAACTTGTCTACTAATGCTGAAATTGGACTACTCCTAGTATCAAGTATCTCTTAAGTATAGTGTCTCTTAGCCCGACTTTATTTTACTGTTGAGACGCTGGAAAGGCAAACTGCATTAACAGCCAATTTGGTCGAATATGAGTTATATATATCGTCAGAATCGCCTGATTTTTCTCTTTCGAATGGTCTAGGTAACGATTTAATCTGAGTACTTTGGTGGTCGTTCAGACACCGGTGATTTTCGATATTTTAGTATATTTTTGTGTTTTAAATCCACTCAATTTTTGATTTTGGTTCATAAAGCGCCCATGACAGCAGCTAAATACTGATAAGTCATTTAGCCTGCACATGATTTAAAAAATCATTATTTTAAAACATTTAGCCATACCATTTTTAGAAATTTTCACGGCATAAAACATTTTAGTGGTTGGTAATTATTACAGAATTTCAAAATAAGTCAATTTACTGGTCAATAAATTTTAGTTTATTGTCGTATAAAGCCTTTTACCTTCCTTCTAATTGTAAAAATTAGGACGTTAAACCAATTTTGTCGATGGCCCTTACTAATAAATTGGTCGATAACACAATTTTACCTGAATTTATTTTGATGTGTTTAGAGCACATAAGCTACTCTGCTTAATGCAAAATTCATGTTATTAGTGTGATAAAACCACCAAAAAAGAAAGACAAATATAAAACACAGGCGGTTAGACTATACGTCAAGGTCGTCGTTTGCAGTTAGACCGCGGCTGTTAGCTAAGAGCCAAACGTTCTGTGGGTACTTCAGCCACCTATACGGTATAAAACTGGGAGACTACACCCCTTGTCACTAGTCATAATTGACTAGTGACAACGGGTGCCATCTTCCACGATTATAACGAATGCTAATTTCTGGACATTTGCGAAGGCGAATATCTGCAGCCGATATTTGCACAAATGCGAAAACCTACTTATTGAATTCCAAATTTGCGTCACTTCACTTCACACGTTACAAAAATTGATTAAATTATAAAAGTATATTTATTAGTATTGCAGCTAACGGGATATTTTCCATGTATTAATGAGAATATTTGATATTTCGGCATATGGTCAGTATGTGCATCTTTATCACAAACGGTCCACTGAATCTGTTCATAAATACCATAGATGTGTTCAAAGAAAAATAACAAACAATATGAAGATAAGAAGAAATAAACACATTCAAAGACGAATACAGAAATGAAAGTAGATTGCGGACGTTCTTCGTGGGGCTAAAAAGCAGCCACACGCAGCAAGACCTATAAGACGTTTTTAAGGTTAACATCTGCAAACATAGCGTAGCGTCTTACGATCTGGTTAATATAAAAAACCGCAATCATTAAAGTAGAACACCTACGATGCAATATCCAGTCTTTCCAGCCCTGCAAAACAGCCGGACCAAATGGCGCAAGGAGGCGCTGGAGCGGGGCCACAGGCCTGCGTCTCGAGAAATCGAGGCTCAGCGGTCCCAGCTCCACCAGGAAACCATGGAGACCTGGAAGGTGCGACTTGATCAACCGAAGGGGGATTCGCCGCAATCGCGGCGGTCAGACCGGTCATGGACAAGTTGCTGGAGAAGAGCCATGGTGCTCTCTCCTGCCGGTTGTCACAGATACTTACCGGCCACGGGAGCTTCGGTAAGTATCTGTGGCGAATACACCGGAAAACCACGGCCGAGTGCCAGCACTGCAAGGAGCGCAGCGAGGACTCAGCGCTTTACACATTGGTGGAATGCACGGTGTGGGCGCAATAGCGCCAGGTCCTCGTGGCAGGTCTGGACGTGGACACTCTCTTGCTGGAGACGATGGTACGAGCCATGATCTCCAGCGGGAGTAAGTGGGACTGCGCTGCCTCTTTGCTTGCTCACCGTCCTTACAGAAGCAGGCCCTAGACGACAGCGTGATGTGAGGGATTCATGCACGCCGCCAAAGATGCGGGATAGCACTTAAACCCCCCGCCCCCTAAATGAGGCCGCAGTGGTAGCCGTAGATTTGTTGGGAGTCCTGGGGTATCCTTTCGAGGGCTTACCCGGGGCTCCCAATCGTAGGCTGTTAGGCATAATACCAAAGCAGTTCGCGTTAGGGTACTTCTTTGACGTCAAGGAATCTTCAATTCTCCGGTATTAATAGAAACTACCCTAAACTGCGAAAAAAGTGACAAGGACATAAAAATGGGTGAAACAGAAAATGCTGAGACACCGGCTGATGGAGTCAGAGATGGCAGCCGTAACTTGCACGATACACGTGAGTAAGGGAGGATACCTATCGCTACTTATGTGATGTCTGGTAATAAGATGAATAATAATGAAATTAAGAGGATGCTCATAATAATATACACATAGGTATATTCCGACTTTGGGGAACTCTTTGTTCTCTCTGAAGAAGGCTCTGGCACAATGTGTAAAGCAAAGACACGAACCTAAATTAAGATAATGCAAAGCAGAGCTGAACCAGTGAGACTGAACAACAATGCTCTGGAAGTGGTCCAAATAATAAAAGAAATGGTGTCAATGTGTGAAATCACCGCAATCACTGAGAGCGCGCAAATAATTTACTACCAAACAAACTCGGGAAAGGCAACCATATACAGCGACAGTGAAGTGGCATTGAAATTTAAGTAAGAAAATAATAACATCAGCAATCGTGAAGGAATATAGAAAGTCACTTGACATGTTGGAGGAAAAGACCGAAGTATACGTACATAGATTGGGTACCTGGAACCTAGGGAATTTCGGGTGACGAAACAGTAGATAATCTAGCCCCAGAGGGACCAGATGAATGCTTGGTTGAACCTAAGACTGAACTTCCCATCGCTCATAAAATCACCAAGGGCGTTATCAGCAGGAGCATAATGACAACGAGAAGTTTAATCTCAGATTGAGATTTTCAACGGGAATGAGATAGTCAAAGCTAACAAGAGGAAATATGAGGCTATTTAACGAGATAATTACAGGACATTGTGGCCTGAATAGTACTTGACAGTACTGGTTAAGAGTGATGGATTACCCCTCACGACCGATATGCTCCTGCTCGAGACCAGTCTCAACTTATGGCTGAGTATAAAATAATTTCAATTAGCAGATCTAAGATTATGGGTACGACAAGAAAAAACCAAGAAAATTTCCAGTATCTGGATGGGTCAGATAGTACGATCCTGTTAATAAACGAGAATTTGACCAGACGCCGTGAAAACTACTGGAATACTCATACTCATCTTTAGGGGAAGTCTGGGGAAACCGATTATGTGGTGTTACACGCACAAAATAAAGCTTTTCCATTTTAATAACAGGGATTCATTTCAGAATCGTGTAGTTTTATTTTTATGATAATCCATAAAGTTACGCTCTTGATTTTTAAGAAAAATCAGTATACAAATATAATGTAATTTGAAGATTATTTTACCGATCACTTCCATAAGTCATTCATATTGGGAGATAATACTAAAAGTCTAGGAGTGACTTAACGTTTAATGCCGGATAAGATAATCTGGCTGTCATCGTTTGACTTGATTCAGCCCGATAAAACATTTACTTTGATGTGAAACTATGCTGAACAGAATATAAAACATTTATCTAGTTCGTTTTATACAGCTATTTGATCATTCAAACGTCTTTAGCGATATATAGCAATGAGGATGTTACAGTAACTTAAGTCATTTTTACCTTACCAAAATGATGTTGTGCATTGTATCACTGTATACTGTAGTTTGACTCGGCCGGGTTTTAGAAATAAATGCCTACAGCCGCGCGGTACGTAAGCATGCGATAGGGCTGCCCACCTACAGCATTTTAATAATATGTGCCTATTTTGATTTTCTATTTAGTATTGCGATTGTAAATATGTGCATACATACATTCATATAGTCACGCCTTTATCCCTGAAGGTGTAGGCAGAGGCATAGTATACGCCCACATTTTACCTTATAGTTTTACGTTCGCGTATATATAGTGAGCATAATGCAGTTCAATTTTTTCAATCCGCCCACAAGGCCTTCAATCTGTATTAAGGATTGTCGTTTTACTGACAACCGGCTTCAATTTCGAGTAAATATGTACCTTTTTTATTTAAACAAAAAAATACTTTGTGAGGAATAATATAATATCCCCGCAACGGCTGGCGGCGCGGGGCGGCGGCGTGGTGGCGCAGCGCCCGTTATCTACTAACGATGGAGTGAGACAGGTATAGAAATTTGAAAACGAGTAAGCGGCGTAGACAATAATAATCGGCTCATCACATGTTTCGTCAGTGATAGAATCACGGAATTCTAGTCTTTATAATCATTGCTTTAAATTTTTGATTTACAAAATTAAAACTATTTTTCGATTTGAAAGTACTAGTCAGTCTCTAGTACACTAGTACTTTTCGTACATTGTCAAGTTGTGTTGAATTTTAGAAGTTCATATTTGTCTCTATGCGTGTAATAAAAATCAAAGGTAACAAAAATGCTGTCAATCAAAGTCATACGGTTTGTTTCTTTGTGGATGACCGATGTTACAGTACACTTAGCGTGAACTGTAACATCGGTCATCCACAAAGAAATGAATACTCTTGAAACATACCTAAATCATTGCTCTCAATTAAATAACTATGAACTGACAAAGGAACTAAATGTACTATCTACACGTACTAGAGTTCTGAACTAGTTTTTTTTTGAATATTGTACTATATTGGATCACACCGTTCACTGACTGAGCAAGCACAAGTCTAGTTTTAAACACAAACATACCTACTTCATGTAACTACCCAGTTCACTCGTGTCAATCACTTTGTTTAACTTTAGTCAACTAGTAGTATAGTACCAATTAGTACTTAAGTAAAATCAATTTATAGTCTTACCTTTCGGAGTTTCCAGGTAATCTAAAAAACGTTATCTCACGGGGTATTGACGAATTCATGCAACCAAAACAAGCGCAATAGACTCTAGTTGTCATATTAAATATTTTTAGTAAATAAAACACGCGCGGTTACTATCTAAAAAACGACACACCGTCCATTCGTCTACTCGGCACAATCGCCTGCTAGCGTGCTGAAAGGCCTGCCGATAACGAGAATCGTAGGTATAGCTTGCGCTTCGTCCGTTTGTAGGGAGCTACAATACTGGTTAGTACTCTTTATACTGTGATTGTATTATCTCCAATATATTAGGAAGGAGGATACATACATTTTTTTATTTATATACATTTCATAGTAAACGTTATTTTATAATAACCATTCTGATTTACAATGGGATTACTCAAGTGGTTAATTAGTTATGATTTTTTTTGCAAAATATGAAACTTTAAATGCCTCTCCTGAACAATTCATATAATGGTCGTTAATGCAATTAGCCTTTCCAGCGTCGATATCGCTACTATACGTGCCAATTTGAAGAACTGAGATCGTAAAGGAATTAGTAAACAATAGACTAACATTATCATTTCATTGTGCAGTCTCAAGTGGAATCGGAATCGATCGATCGAATAATAATAACCGACGAGAGACCGTCGACTGCGCATGCGTACCACGGCTGCGCGCCGCCGCGTCGATGTCTCTCGCGCCGTTTTGAATTATGTTCGCGCCAATTTAAAGTTTTTGTTATTATATTACATATTTCTTGACTAATGTGTTAGAATTTTTTGTATTATTCTTGTTAGATATTTAAGGAACAGTAGCGACAAACTCTAATATCTCTAATATTTTATTTAAGCAGTAATCGATTATAAAAGATAAGATTAATGAAAACAAAAAAGTATGTGGAGTAATTTGTTAGAATTTTGTTTCGTGCATTTATTTATGAATTCCACGTTACAATACGTTTGTTTTATAGACTGTAATATTTTTGTCACTGAGCTAGGCCCTAAAAATCATTTCTTGTAATTTACGGGTAAACCCGTGGGTGAAATTGTTAGAAAATGTAAATATATATCGGCAATTATTAGCTTAACACCATAGCGCAAAGATTTTTATCTCTAATTCAATATCCTTTCAGTTATAGAATTGACGTACAAATACCTAAACTATACCTAGCCCCGACCTCAGATCTGTTAGAAAACGCTACAGTAGCATTATATATACCTACCTGACACACTGTAAAAAAAAAACCAACTTTAGAATTATAGGAACTTTTGAACCTTAAAACATTTAGTTTTACTGGACTATATCCTCTACCGATTACGATTAGTCTGGCTGCGCGCCTTGTAGGAAGCGGACCTATGCCACACAATGCTCAATTACGACATCGATAGATCGATTAAAAAACTTTTGAATTCCTGAAACAAGCTAGGGGGGGGAGGGGCTTGGCTGTAGGTGCATAAAATCTTAATTTGTGTAAATAATAAATGTAACTAATTATAAAAGTTATAAATGTTATAAAGACCAAAAAAAGACTAAAAAGGAACATAAAAAACGTTTTTCGCTCGTAGAATGAGAGAAATAAAAAGCTAAGAACCGTATTGATTGTTTACTATCCGATGTAAATTTTCTTCATCTTACTTAGCTTCTTCACGATGGCTTGTAGAAACTAGGGTGTTACTTTTGTGTGGAGTAGGTCGGTATGATTTGGCATATTATCTCCTCGATATTATTGCCACCGAGAATCATCTAAGTTCCCAATGGTGTTACGGAATGCCTGTACCAGGACCTCGTTCGTTGGTCAGCACCTGCACTGCTTCAAGTGACGTCGGCCTGGGCCTAGAAGATCTTCATGGGGCCCAGACCTTATCTGCATATTAGCATCTGCCCAGTTGCCTTCAAGCCCAACCATATTTCAAACCAGACGCAGCTTTTATTGGCTGCCAGGAGCAGCAGCTATGAATTGAATTTTCATCCCCATTGGCAAAGTTGAGAGCAACTGCTGTCTTACCTCCCCAAGCTCGATAGGTTGCCTAATTGAACTGGACGCTTTCTATGAACAATAATAATAAACCGGCCAAGTGCGAGTTGAACTCGCCCATGAAGGGTTCCGTAGCAGCAAGTAACATAATATAAAAGTTCGTGTAGTTCGTTGTAACTTTCATTGATGTTCGCAGTAGTAGTGATTTTTCTCTGAGCGCGCGGGTGAGGCGCGGCGCCACCACCGCTGACCTGGATGGTTTTGAGGGGCCCCCGCAGCGCTTCTACCTCAATGAAAGGCTGACCAGGACCAACAAACAGTTGTTTTACCTCACACGACAGACTGCCACACACCTAGGCTGGAAGTTTATATGGACAAAGCGCGGTAGAATATTAGCTAAAGAAGCTGATGGTAAGCGCACCTATGCTATCCGCTCGGAAGCTGATGTGGAGCGTGTTTTTGGTAAAAGTATTGTCAATACAACTGATGATTAGGTTACCTTTCATTATTCCATTAAATGTGTTGTATATTAAAAATAAGTTAGTAATAAAAAATGTTAAAGTTAGAAATAAGAATAACTGTTCTATGAAGGAATTCAGTCAAAAATATATTTACATAAATTATAAAATGATTGTATATGTTGACAATTACAGAGGGAATAAATATTCTCAAATACATATTTACAGTAGTACAGTATTTACAGTATTATATATTTACACAATCTATAAACATGGCATCAATTACAGTGGTTTAGTTTTGGTATATCTTGTATGTATAAAATTTAAGCTATTGTATTTTAATGTTGCACATGACATCTTGTTGGACCCCTATTATAGTATCAGACAGTCAAATAGGGTATTAATGATGATAGTATGTGACTGTCCAGGTTGTGCTTGTGGGTATGATATGGAAATTGAGCACTTTTCTAATCTTATGTTTGTAGTAGTTATGCTAAATGTTGGGTGGAGTTTTGCGATAGCGGTTAGTAAACAAATAAACATGTATAATCAAAAAGTACTATTTCAAAATTTGGTTATTTTGACACCAGTAAATGCCTGCATACTGCTAATATTTAAACTTTTTCTAGATATTTTTATTTACCGGATTTTATTCATACTCATCATATTTTATGTGTTGTTCAATTATTGTTATCGTGATTAACACTAAGAAATGTTTAAAGTTTGGACTTTTTAATGCAGGTTCGCTTGGAACTAGACAGGACGAATTTTTAATTGCCATGAGTCACCATTCGGTTGATATCATGGCCATCAATGAGACCTGGTTAAAGCTTGGTGAGGATGGCAGAGCTCCTTTGGTGCCAGGTTATAAGTTAAGGCATACGCCAAGACCTACTGTGGTAAAAGATGGGATCGGTGGGGGAGTTGGGTTCTACATAAGAAACGGTGTTAGTGTGAGGACCAGGGCTCACCCGGTGGATCCGCAAGTAGAGGAATATTGGCTGTCATTGACTAGTGCAGGCAAAAAAAATCTGGTTGGCACAGCTTATAGACCACCCTGGCTAGGTGAAGACCGTTTCATAGACAGCGTAACTGAGAGCATCTGTGCATTGGCTCCCTATGATCATATCATCCTTTTGGGGGATTTTAACATAAATATGTTGATACAGTGTGACACCAAAACAAAAAAACTACAACAATTCTTACAATATACCAATATACATCAAGTGGTAAACGCACCAACACATTTTACTGATGATAAGAGCACTTTGATAGATGTCATTTGTACAGATATGAATGTTTATAATGTCACAGTTACCCATGTCCCAGAACTAGGAAAACATGCCGTTGTGACTTGTGAGTCAACTTTAAAAAAAGTTAAGGAGAAACCCAGGTGGGTTTCTTACAGACCATTCGGAGATATCCTGCCCGATCTTTTTGACAGCGATATCGAAATGATTCCATGGCACCACATAGAGTCACAGGTTAATGTTGATGATATGGTGAATGCGTTGTCTACTTGGATTGTGTATCTGTTTGACATGCATGCCCCTGTGAAACAAAAACGCTTTAAGACCAAAAATACTCCTTGGATAACTGATAATGTCAAGTTACTCTTCCGCCTGCGCGATAAAGCGAGGCTTGCATATCAGAGTACTAAAATGGAGTTCAAGAAAAAATATTACCTAGAGTTAAAACATCACGCTGTTATGGCGTTGCATAGTGAGAAGTCAGTCTATTTTTCAAAAAATATAAGCGAACAGATCAATAACCCTAAAACCATGTGGAAGAATCTAAAAAATCAGATACTCAACTCACATAAAGATTCTTGTTTGCCGGGTCACTTCAACAATCCCTACACCATCAACAAAGCTTTCCTGGATGTGCCAGGGGAGAGTGTAGTGAGTTTGTCAAAATTAACCTTCTATGAACATCATAGGTACGACCCTAGTGTGAGTTTTGAACTCAGACCTGTAGATCAACACACAATTTTAAAGATTTTAAATAACATTAAATAATTCATGAATAGATTAGTGCGCCTTCACACTAGCGATTTTCCAGCGTAGGCGTACGATGGACGTATGCGCGGCGGATACGCGACGGCAACGCGACGTATACGCGACGCTTACGCCGCGTTACCGGGGGATCGTGTAAAATCCTGTTCACAAGCGACTTATTCTCGTCATGGAAATGATTGCTATTAGAAAATTATCTCAAGAGTATACTTGACTGAATAAAAATTGAGCAAGTTGTTATTTGACGAAGCAATTAAAATGCGAAATATAAATTTGCTAAAGATTCTTTTAGGAAATGAAACTATGCGATAAGTTTTTTGGGAAGTGAAAATTGTCGAAACAAATTCTGCCAAACGGCAGGATCCTGGTTATTTTATATGCTGAATGGGAATTACATGATAGTTTTGCAATCCAATATGGCCGCCGCGCCGGAATTACAAAATTACATGATAGGTATCGCTTATGGGGTTTTTGAGTATGCTGAGTACGAATTACATGTTTTTTTTTAATATCTAGCTCGCCAAATTGACGTCGCCACCAGCCTGATGGAAAGCCGTGATGCATCTAGCGATTGGGGGCAACTTCTGACAGTGGTCCTCAAGTTAGCGGCCCTGTGATGTGCCCTTCACACTCCTCTTGAATAACCCGGGATTATAAGACGAGGGAAACACGTGTGCGGGCAGGTAATTAACAGATAATTTTGCAATACAACATGGCCGCCGTGCCGTATTTACAAAATTTCACGGTGGGTATCGTTTAAGGGGTTTGAGTATTCTGAGTACGAATTACTTACATAATAATTTGGCAATCCAATATGGCCACAGTAAAATTATGTAGTAACAACGGTGAAGTGGCCATGTTGAATTGCAAAATTATCATGATATTCGTAGTCAGCATACTTAAAAACCCATAAAACGATACCCATCATGTAATTTAATAATTACAGCGCGGCGGCCATATTGGATTTCAAAATCGTCATGCAATTCGTACTCAGCATACTAAAAAAAATCCTAAAACGATACCCATCATGAAATTTTGTAAATACGGCGTGGCGGCGGCCATGTTGCAAATTAGCATGTATTTTCGTATGCATCATTTTAATTAATGTGTAATTAATGAAAGAAATCGATATAAAAAATAATAGCATACTGTCCGGAGGCGCCAGCCCGGGTAGTTTTTCCCGAACCACAAACAAAATTTTATTCGCAGTTCGCACTAATCTATTTTTTTTAAAGTAAAGCCATCAATAGTGTTTCCTGGTCAGAATCTATTTTGTTAACGATGCTACCAAAACGCCAACGAAATTGTGTGACGCTAGCGCGGCGTATACGTCGCGTCTACGCCGCCCATACGTCCATCGAACGCCTACGCTAGTGTGAAGGCGCAAAGTCTACAAAAGCAGTCATGAATTATTTTTAAACTTTACAAATGGCCGCTCATTGCGTATGCCCATCTTGCAAAGAGGTTTTTCATTGTTTTCGTCTAAGTATGTGAAATAATAGATTATTTAAAAATGCTATTGAGGTTTTTAACATCATTTTTAGGGTTCCGTAGCCAAATGGCAAAAACGGAACCCTTATAGATTCGTCATGTCTGTCTGCCTGTCTGTCCGTCCGTGTGTCACAGCCACTTTTCTCCGAAACAATAAGGCCTATGCTGTTGAAACATGGTAAGTAGATGTATTCTGTGAACCGAATCAAGATTTTTATATAAAACTAGAAAAAAAAACAGTTAATTTTGGGGGGTCCCCATACTCAGAACTGAAACTCAATTTTTTTTTTCATCAAACCCATGCGTGTGGGTTATCTATAGAAGGTCTTAAAAAGCGCTATTGAGGTTTCTAAAAACATTTTTTTCTAAAGTGAATAGTTTGCGCAAGAGACACTTCCAAAGTGGAATTTTTTTTTTAATATGTCATAAACCGCCATTTTCTCCGAGAAAAATCACTACCACTGCGAACGTGTTAAAACATCAATGAAAGTTACAACGAACTACAAGAACTTTTATATTATGTTACTTGCTGCTACGGAACCCTTAAGAGCTTGCCTGACCCTAACCAAATCGCATGATTCACTGCCGCTACCCCCGCGCCCCTTTGCTACAGATCGCGCGCCATATTCACGCGGGCGGCGCCGTGTCACTCGCGTCAGTCGGTGACAGATTACGATAGTAAGAGTAACGCAAGTAGGGGCGGAACACAACGCACTGGCGAACAATGAATAGAATGGAGTAGATATTTGTGTGAATAGTTTTACTCGGTTTTAAGTTTTACTTTTTTTAAAAATTGACCGTATTATACTACTTATACTTAAAAATAGGAGGAGAATTTTTATAGAACTTTAAAATGAACAATTTCGCAATTCACAATTTTTATGTAACTTTAATTATATTTACTCAGCGCACGCAACGTATACTCTCAAAAGGAATAACTTTTCCCGTTTTCGAAACTTTATTCATAGTTGCTCCTATTCGTTGAAGTGTAATGTTATTAAACCTTCCTCAACAAACGGACTATCGAGCACCCAAACTCCGAAACATCATTTTGTGGATCACATGAATATTCGGCCCGACCCCAGAATAAAATCAGGGCCTCTCAGCCACCGCATCAAGGCGAATCATGAAGAACGAATAATCCTTTTTTACTGTAAAAGAACAATGATGAAAAAGATACTATCCATCTATCTACCTTCACGCCAAATCCCTTGCGGGGTAGGCAGAAAGAACCGAGCGCCACACGGCACGGTCCATACACACCTCACTTGCTTCTTCAACTTTCATTTTTCTTTTCATGCATGCACGTCGGTTCCTTCGGCTCTTGACACCACCTTCAACTAACACACGATTAATTTGGTCGTGGCAGGTGGGTCGTGGCCTTCCCCGACTCCTACGTTCATCCACTTTCGCGTTGTATATCTGTTTTGTCATTTTTTCATCACCCATTCGCTCCACATGCCCGAACCTACGATGGTTGCATGTCCTTCCTTACTTTAACACCGACACTCTCTTCCAGACCAACTCTCTTTCTTACATCTTCATTCCGAACGCGATCTACGAGCGTTACTCCGTAGATTTTGCGTAGCGCGCACATCTCGACCGCGTTTATTCTACTTTCATGCGTTTCCTGCCATACCTAACTCTCGCTTCCATACATTAATGTAGGTATCAGCACCGCACTGCGTACTGCGAGCTGTACCTTTTGACTTAGGGTTTCGGTACCCAAAAGTTTGCCTAACGCTCCATTCACACTATTTCCCGCAGTTACCCTCCTTTCTACATCAGTGGTGTACCGTCCATCCCTGCTTAATGCACATCCAAGATATACAAACTTATCTACCTGTTCCAGCACTACATCATTTACAGTTATCCTGGCATTCGTTCTGTCCTCTTCTCTTTCGAATACCATCACTTTCGTTTTAGTCGCGTTCAAATGGTAGCCTCTCATTAGACTATCATCTTTATCGCTGTGACTAGAGACTGTAGTTCTGATGGCGATTCGGCTATGAGCACGGCATCATCTGCATACAGCAAACAGTTCACATTCACAAGTAAGTCACCCATTCGCAATCCAACATTCATCGATCTTACTCTCTTAAGACAATCGTCCAGGTACAGGACAAACAGCAGGGCCGACAGCACGCAACCCTGTCTGACGCCAATGTTGACGTCAGACCAGGGAGACAGGCTGCCGCCCACCCGCACACATGCCGTACATCCCACATATGTAGACTACACGGCACGAAGCAGCGCACCATCAATCCCAAATCCTGGCAAGATGATGAGATGACACATAATCCAAACACGCTTTCTTCTTTCTTGCTACGCAGGATTGAACCTCTGCATCCCACCAGGCATCACCTTTCGAATGTTCATGTCTCTTTGCACTCCCACATGCTTCTTTTGCACTATCCACTATACTTTCTTTCATAATATACCAGCATTCATCCACATCTAAGTCGGAAAGGCTCGCGTTTGCAAGCCTTTCACTGACTAAGCCTACATACATACTCCTTACGCTTTCATCTTCCAGTTTTTCCCTCTTTATCTTATCAAAGTCTCCGAGAGGGACACGCACTCGCCAGTGCCTCAACTTCTTGAAAAGACTGAATGAAGAAAAAGATACTAATACTTAATACATTTTTTTTTTAACGTGAGATAAAATCCATCATGAGTGCTATGCCGGACTCCTACCGACTAAAAAACCTCACGTAACGCCCAACAGCCTATGGTTGGGAGCCCCGGGTAAGCCCTCGGATGGATGTTCCAGGACTTCTTACAGACCTACGGCCACAATTGCGTCCTCGCCCAGGGGGCGGTTCGGGTGCTATACCGCGTCTTTGGAGGGTTTCGGGTGTGATCCTGCTTCTAAGGGCGTGCGTGAACTTTTCACGTCACGATGCCGTCATGGGCCTGCTTCTGTAAGGACGGTGAGTAGCCCTCTCGCCGTCCTCAGGCCCACGGTCATGGAGGCCGATAGTCTTCAGAGACGACATGTCGCCGATGCCTAGGCTTCGGCGACATGTCTTCGCCCAACTGCGGAACTCGGGTGGGAAAGTTTTCTCCCGTACCCGCCCCACCGCCTCTTTCAAGAGCATAACCTGCTCGCAGAGAGAGGCGGCGCAGTCCCACTTACTCCCGCTGGAGATTGTGGCTTGCACCATGGTCTCGAGCGAGAGAGTGTCTACGTCCAGACCCACTACAAGGACCTGGCGCTGTTGCGTCCACTACACCAACGTGTGGAGCGCTGTGTCATCGCAGCGGTCCTCGCACTGCTGGCACTCGGCCGTGGTTTCCCGGTGTCTTCGTCACAGATACCTACCGAAGCTACCGTGCCCGGTAAGTATCTGTGACAACCGGTAGGAGAGAGTACCGTGTCTCCTCTCCAGCAACCCGTCCATGACCGGTCTGACGGCCGCGATTGTGGCAAATCCCCCTTTGGTTGCTCTAGTCGCACCTTCCATGTATCCACGGTTTCCTGGTGGAGCAGGGACCGCTGGGCCTCGATTTCCCGAGACGCAGGCCTTTGGCCCAGCTCCAGCGCCTCCTTGCGCCATCTAAACAGTGACGCAAGGGCTCTCGCTTCCAGGTCCCATGGAGCGGTCCCGGCTAGGAAACATGCCACCTCACCTGAAATCGTGCGGTATCCCCTCATCACCCTGACGGCCATCGCCCTCTGCAGGCTCAGCAATCTAGCCATATTGCTGGCCGTCAGGGTCTCCGCCCATACTAATAATACTATTAACGTGAACTTTGTTACTCAGAGGATAAACAAATGGAACTCTTGACACTTGTTTATTGTTCTGTGTAATCGATCAAGATAAGGGCGAAATCATTTGAGATGAAAACGTCGATAGAAATATTTATTTGCGAAATATCTTTTGTCTCATATTTAAAAATGACAAATTTTGAGATAGAAGACATTTCACCAGTAAATTTTCATATTTACGCTTTCGAGTAGTCACGTCGAGAATGGATTTCTTGGTTGGGCCCGTGATGGCCGAAAGTTTTGTTAGTAATCCATCTTGGCATCCAGGAGTTAGGTCGTCATGAAGCCATGTTGAAGGTCAAGTCTAAGCAGGTTTCCATAGCCTGCCTCTGTTCACTTCAACGTATTACGTGGGACCAAGTGATACTTTTGGAATGTGACCGTGTATAAAGCCTTCAATTTTGTTTTTTATGAAATAAAAAACAAAAAAGAACTCTAAAATATTTTTATTTATTAAAATAATTAGCAATTTTAAATTTCATGGATTCATCAACAGGCTGTCGATCAATCTATGAAAAATTAGAAATGACTACATTAGGCCGATAGAAACTACAGCTAATAAGAACAGTGCATGGCTTTAATCAGTTCAAGTCTGACACGTTTATAATGTCTTTTAGGTCCAGTGGGGTAATGGGGCTCATATAAATAACGTATTTTCAAAAGTATTTGTTGATACATTGCTGTTTTTTTGGAATCAGGTGTTATATAATTGCTCTTTCTTTTCACATCACTGAGCTCTTTTTAATAACCACGTCAATTTCTCTTAGGGGCATGTTTCGCCAATGTCTGGGATCCAACAATTCAGCCAGTAAAGATACAATCGAGATTAAGAAGACTTAGAGTTTGAAGACTATGAAATCTTCCTACAATATCTGGTTTCGTTTATTTGGTTCTATTTTTATGGGGCGATTTTCACCTGACCAGGTAGCAATTAAACATTCTTTCCCATGACTAATATTAAATAAAATTAATATTAAATAAAATTGCCGTCATTCAAACAAATTCTTCAAAGGCATTTTGTATTGCCTCTTGGGTATTGAATTTCTTTCCCGCCAAAAAGTTATCCAAATTCTGGAAATAGTAGTAGTCTGTATCGCAAGGTCTGGTGAGTTTGGCGGATGACAGAGAGCTTCCAACCTCAGTTCTTGCAACTTGGGGACCGTCTGCAGTATGAGGTCGCGCATTGTCGTGCAGGAGCAGCGGAGACGAGCGATTGATCAATGCTGTGCCAGCTTCTCCATCATTGTGTTCAGTTCTTCACAGAACACATCTGCATCAATGCTCACCTCGTTTGGTAAAAAGCTGTGATGAATCACACCGGCGCGCTAGACCACCAAGCAGTGACCATCACTTTTCTAGGGGTAAGTTTTCGTTTAGGGCATTGTACGTCTTTAATTCGTCATTGTCGACCAGAGTCTTCGGATGACTGCGAGGTTAATTTTTCAGGTCGAAATTTTCAGAACGAAAGCGAGCAAACCAGTGCGAGCAACAGGCGGTGCGTTGGATTGTAGTGTTAGCTCCGTAAACGTCGTTGATGTTGCGTGCCGCTTGTGCCGCGTTGCTGCCACGACGATTCTCATATTTCATAACTAGCGGACGTCACGCGGTTTCACCCGCGTAGTTCCCGTTACCGTGGGAATACGGGAATGAAACATAGCCTATGTTCACCGCAAAGAGTGTAGCTTTCCAACAGTGAAAGAATTTTTCAAATCGGTCCAGTAGTTCCGGAGCCTATTCGTTACAAACAAAAAGACAAACAAAAAACAAAAAAAAACAAATCTTTCCTCTTTATAATATTAGTATAGATTAGTATAGATTACTCGAATTTTTAACGTATCTACGATGACGAAAAAGATTGAAATGCGATGAAAACGTCACACTAATCAATAAACAAATGACTAATTTTGAAAAATGAATTCTATGTTTTTAAAATAAAATTAATTTGAAATTACAATTCTTAGCCAAACAAAAATTATTTTGATTTGAAATGGCCAGTACTGCAGAACAGCAATTTCAGAGGTAAAGACTTATTATTTGATTGTCCTCAAACCTGCCAAAACCATTGGTGTTTTTTAATTAACAACGAATTCCCTGTTATTATATTTCAAGAATAGTATCTTTTTAAATTTTTACAGCATTTTCGTTTTTTTTTTTGTTTAACGTGGGGGAAAATCCTCATGGATGTTATGTCGGACTCCTACCGACTAAAAAACGTCACGTATCGCCCAACAGCCTATGGGTGTAAGGCCCTCAGAAGGATGTCCCAGGACTCCCAACAGACCCACGGCCGCCACTGCGGCCTCGCCCAGGGCTGGTTCGAGTGCTATCCCGCGTCTTTGGGGGGTTTCGGGTGTAATCCCGCTTCTAAGGGGGGGCGTGCGTGAGTTCCTCACGTCACTCTGCCGTCATGGGCCTGCTTCTGTAAGGACGGTGAGCCGCCCTCTCACCGTACTCAGGCCCCCGGTCATGGAGGCCGATAGTCCTCGGCGAAGACACGTCGACGGCGCCCAGGCCGCCGACTGCGGAACTTGGGTGGGAGAGTTCTCTCCCGTTCCCGCCCCGCCGTCTCTTTCACGAGCATAACCTGCTCGCAGAAAGAGGCGGCGCAGTCCCACTTACTCTGTAACTACTTTATTGTTCAGTATGTTACTCACCAACTTACTCGAGGGAGCTTATGCAGAGAACTCTATCCCATTCAGAGTTTCCAGTGTGTGTGCAAGGGTAGGCTAGGGCTCTAACGAAAACAGACAATAGGGTGTACACACATATATTTATTAAGTACACAGAGATACACAGACACACAGAGAGCTTATTCACTGATAGACACAAATATCACAGGTACACAGAAATATAGTCAGGGCTTAGGTACTAATACTACTCAATAGACCACTGCCGCGTGAGCAGGTAAAACGGGTAAGCAGCTAACTACACTTATAATTGGGTGACAATTACTGGCCTTGAGTCAAGCTGAGAGCGGCACAGCACGAGAATGCCACGTGGAGGCAACTGGTTCCTCTCAAAACACCTCGCTCGTGTAGTCCACGTGTCTTTGGGTGTGATTTTGCCAACCGTGGATGGGCCGCTTTTCCCGTAGTAAAAAACCCTGTCATGAAAGAAACGACAAATTAAGATACTGACTGACTGCGCGAAAGACGACAATCGACCCGCTTTACAAATAGTTAATTGAAACTTACCAGAATCTGGGTATTGGTTGACGCAGAGTCCAACTCCTTCCGAGGAGAATAAGTAAAACTCAGACTAATTCCTTAACAGGTCCTCAGGTTGCAACTTACAACCTCCAAAGAAAAATTGAGGCGTGCCACTCAGAGTAATATCAATTTCCCTCGTCCTTAGCCGATGGTAAAAAGAGACCTCGAACTTTGTATCAGGGCTTTATCCCCTCTCTCACGTGGAATCGTCTCGAATTTCATGCAAAACCTGCTTTCATTGAATGCAAAAACGATTCGTCACCGATCCTTATGACATCCTGTCATTCTGACAGCAGAAATGTCACCACTGACAACCGATTAAAAAAAGATAAATCGATTAGGCTACTTTCACACGCTGAGTGCTGCATCTACAGAAAATAAATGCTACAACTCCCGCTGGAGAGCATGGCTCGCACCATGGTCTCGAGCGAGAGAGTGTCCACGTCCAGACCCACCACGAGGACCTGGCGCTGTTGCGCCCTGTTTTTACTGAATGATGATGCTGTTGGGCGCAACAGCGCCCAACAGCATCATCATTCAGTAAAAACTCATTTTTCTTTCATTAGTACCTTTAATAAAATGATTATTCTTTTATGTGAATCAACAAGTATTTTTGAAACAAAAAATTTGTTTTGAAAATATCACCGGCAATTTTCTACTATTAAATCGAAAGTCTAGAGACAGTGTTATATTTTACATTTTTTTTTAATACTTACAATGTCTTTTTTGTACTTGAATTAGCCGACTCCATTGTGCCGACGTGTCTTCGCCGAGGACTATCGGCCTCCATGACCGGGGGTCTGAGGACGGTAAGAGGGCCGCTCACCGTCCTTGCAGAAGCAGGTTCATGACGGCAGCGTGACGTGAGCAACTCACGCACGCCCCCCCTTAGAAGCGGGGTCACACCCGAAACCCCCCATAGACGCGAGATTGCACCCGAACCACCCCCTGGGCGAGGCCGCATTGGTGGCCGTAGGTCTGTTGGGAGTCACGGGACATCCTTCCTGAGGGCTTACCCGGGGCTCTCAACCATAGGCTGTTGGGCGTTACGTGAGGTTTTTTAGTCGGTAAGAGTCCGGCATAGCATCCTACGAGGATTTTCCCTCACATCAAAAAAAAAAAAGCCGACTCCATTGTTTTATGTTCCGTGCAATTACTTCCGGCACTGCCTCGCCCGCACTTCTAGTAGTGGCGGTTTCTGGGTTTGGGTTCCGTAGCCAAATGGCAAAAACGGGACCCTTATAGATTCGTCATGTCTGTCTGTCCGTCCGTGTGTCACAGCCACTTTTCTCCGAAACTATAAGGCCTGTGTTGGTAAACCTTGGTAAGTAGTGTATTCTGTGAACCGCATCAAGATTTTTGTATATAACGAGAAAAAAAAGCAGTTAATTTTGGGGGTCCCATACTCAGAACTGAAACTCAAAATTTTTATTTTCATCAAACCCATACGTGTGGGGTATCAATAGATTGGTATCCAAAAATGCTATTGAGGTTTGTAACATAATTTTTTTTAAAGTGAATAGTTTGCGCAAGAGACACTTCCAAAGTGGAAAAATGTGTGTCCCCTCTAACTTCTAAACTAAGAGAATGATAAATCTAAAAAATATATAGATAATGTACATTGTGATAAAATCTACCGAAGAAAATTGGTTTGAACGAAATCAAGATGGTAGTTTTTTTTTTAAAACGTCATATACCGCAATTTTCGCCGAGAAAAGAAAGAAAAGAAAGAAAGAAAATATTTTTATTTTGGATCATAACGTACATACCCACACCAAAGATAAAAAAAAGAGTACAAAAACAACAACGCAAGAAAGGCACACAGACAGGGAGGTAAAACGTTCTAAAACTAAACGGCAAATTTCCATTCATCTGTGGCCGCCGCTGCCTTTGATGATACGTTTCGTGTCAGCTGTCAGTTGTCACATCACTGTCAACTGTCAAGGGTAACCAAAGTGTACTCTGTGGTCGACGCGAGTGACGCGACAGTCGACGTGTCTTTACGTGGCAACGGCCTCACGTGTCCCTTGTATTTTTCTCTGCACTGAATAAGTACTTGAATTACCAAGTAAAGTTATTACTAATCTTTTAATATATAATGTACGCTGTGTCCGCAACCAGGATTGACACTCAGCATACACTGAGATGGGTATTAACCACCCAGTACTGGTTTTCAGTGCCAACCTTAGCGTCACCTGACGTTATCAGGCAATTACGTTTTAATTTACTTAAACACAAATTGAATATAGTTTACTATCAACAACAGATTTAAATATGTAATGGAAAAGAACAAAAGCTTAAAGCCAAATAGGTAAGGAATTTCTCAAAGATATACGCACTAACCAATAATTTGACAATTTCACGGGTATCTATAAATGCAATTTTAAAATTCAATGCACCATTTCTACCATCGCAGGCCTCCAACCGCACAATCCAACCAATGCACAATAAGGCAATTCGGTGTCCAGCACACAGAGGGACGACTCTGGAATGACCTATAGCAGGGGAGCCAAACACTTATAGGTAAGATTCGGAGATTGTGAATATACAAATAGATGCATTTTTAATATACATCCATCTGCAGACAATGCAGATATATTAGTATAACTCAAGGCATGCTCTTTTGATATTGTAAGAGCAATGCTTTGTACCTCACCCTAAATGTGTGTTTTGATTTTAGGTTCCTAATTGGTGGTGGCAGATCATTCCAGACCCGCGCCGCCGCATACTTCAGACAACTTCGGAAGGCCATAGTCTTGTGCCTTGGCACAGATAATGTACTAGTTCCGGACCGGACAGGGTAACGATAGCGGTTTTGTCTTAAACATATTTCTACATATAAATAGCTAGGTTTTTTTACTTTTTAACAAATCAAAAAGCATAGTGGCTAAATGTAGCCTTCTTCTGGCCTCCATCTTCAATATATTATTACTATTAATGTAAGGTGTTACATGTTGACGTCTTGGTATTTGAAAACAATATCGGGCACATGCATTTTGTATGCGCTGTATGAGATTTTTAGTTTTAGCCAGCAAGCATGGACCGTAAACTATGTCACAGTAATTGAATCTAGATAGTATGAGACTGTCCACCAGTTGCTTTCTTAGTGGAATCCCTATATAGTCCCGAATATTGTATAGAATTTTTAACCTATAAAAGCAATTCTTTACTATACTACCTATGTGTCCCTGAAACTGTAGCTGAGGGTCCATCAGGAGACCAAGGTTGGTGGCTTCTTCGACCCTTGCCACTTTCTGACCATTAATGACCATGGTGGGATCATATTTCAAAATTGACTGAATTTGTTTCTTACTACCCAGTATCATGAATTTTGATTTAAGGGGATTTAAGATCAGTGAGTGTTCTTTTGACCACGTAACCACCCTTTCCAGGTCCTCATTTACTTTAGATATGGCTGAAAGCATGTCGTCAGGTTTAAAAGACAAATATAATTGTGTATCATCTGCATACATATGGAACCGACAGTGTTGAAAGGATCCTGTGATATCTGTAGTATATAAAATGAACAAAAGTGGACCCAAGATTGATCCCTGTGGCACCCCTCGAGTCACCCTAAGCGGGGATGATGTCATCACTGTGCCATCCTCTTTCTGCAGCTCAACATACTGTGTACGATTCGTGAGGTAACTATCGAACCACTTGACAGTATCTGACGTAAACCCATAGAAGGTCAACTTTGATAATAAAAGTGAAATATCTAGGGCATCAAAAGCGCGGGAGTAGTCCAGTAGCACTAGAGCTGTTCCCTCTCCGCGGTCCCTAGCCTCCAAAATGTTGCCAACCACATCACACAAAGCCATGGCCGTACCCCGCCCCTTTCTAAATCCTGACTGCCTATCAGGAAGAATACTATTTTGTTCAAGGTACTCCATTACTTGCATATGCACCACCCTTTCCAACACCTTTGACAAACAAGGAAGAATACTGATAGGCCGAAGGTCTCTGATGGTATTTGGGTGGCTAGTTTTTGAAATAGGCCGAACAACAGAGCACTTCCACGGCTGCGGATATGTGTGTGTAATGATGGATGTATTAATCAGTCGTGTGATAGTGCTAAATGAGTTAATTACTAAACATTATTTTAGCTAAATAGAATATTACCACGATCTGGTAAGAGAAATACAAAACATTTTTATAAATAACTAGCTGACCCGCGCAACTTCGTTTGCGTCTGATAAGAGAGAGGTGTGGTATTATAATTTTGATATCATGTTTCCCGTCATTATCTCCCGTCACGTCGCTAGTATTAATTAATTTAGAACTAATTTGGGTTATTTTGAGCGATCCTTTTAAGATAAATAAATAAATACCTATTCTATTAGAACTTGTTAAGAGGCATAATTTTGTAGTAAATTATTATTACGTAACTTTAACCATCAACGCAGAGGCGCAACGGAAGTTTTGAAAAGTAATAATTTTTACCGGTTTTGGAAATATTTTTTTGCTGTTCCGCTCCTAATCTTCTTAGCGTTATGATATTTAGCCTTTAATAGCCATTCTCAATAAATGTACCTACCTACCTACCGTAAAATAATTTTTGAAATCCAACCAGTAGTTCCTGAGATCCTAGCGTTCAAATAAACTGTACAACTTTTTTTTTTATATTTAGCTCGCCAAATTGACGGCGCCACCAGCCTGATGGAAAGCCGTGGCATCTAGCGATTGGGGGCCACTTCTGACAGTGGTCCTCAAGTTGGCGGCCCTGTGATGTGCCTCTTCACGCTCCTCTTGAAGAACCCGGAATTGTAAGATGAGGGAAACACGTGTGGGGGCAGGTCGTTCCATGTTTTTATAGTTCGACAGAGGAACGATCTATTGAAACGCTCAGATCTGGCGAAGATTCTCTCCACTGTGTGTAAGTGGCATCTTTGCCCGGCACGTGTTGTTCGGGATCGGAAAGGAGAGGGTGGGATCAGGTTGAAGAGCTCTTCAGAACATTCGCCGTGATATATTCGATAGAAGGCAGCCAAGGACGCTATGGTTCTTCGCTGCGCCAACGGTTCGAGGTCTCCCGTCACCTCAGGACAACCAATTATTCGGATAGCACGTCTCTGCATAGCGTCAAACGCGTCTAGTAAATACCTTGCGGAGTCATCCCAAAGGTGAGACCACTATTCGTCGCAGGGACGAATTTGCCTCTTGTACAGTAAACATCTCTGATGTGGCGTGAAATACCGTCTCACCTTATTTAAGACTCCTAGTTTCCGCGAGGCCAGCCCAATACAATTCTCTATGTAGTTTTTATGATTGAGCTCACTCCGGACGTCTATACCGAGGATCTCCAGGTTGTCCTTTAGTGGAACCGTAATGCTCTGAAGAGAGGGTAGGGGTAGGAATGGGGACTTCTTAGCTGTAAACGCACACGCCTGTGTTTTTCTGGCATTGAACTCGACCAGGTTGTCTGAACCCCATTGGGCAATGTGACCCAGGTCCCGGTCGAGATCCGCCACGAGTTGCCTTCTCTTCTCCTGCACGTCGCCTCGCCCCTCCGCTGGACGGCCAGAATAGCTCCCATGCAGAGTACTTTCATCTGCATAGCAATGAATGCACCCAAGGGACAGCATGTCATTGATATGCAGAATAAAGAGAGTTGGGGACAATACCGATCCCTGTGGTACTCCGGCATTTACCTGCAAAAAGCAGGAAGCCTGACCATCACAGAGAACCCGTATACGTCGCCCGTGCAGGAAGCTGGCCACTCAGCGGCACAAATGAGGCGGTAGACCGTATGCCGGCAGCTTGGAAAGAAGCGACGCATGCCATACCCTATCAAAGGCTTTAGCGATATCTAGGCCAATAGCCAGAGATTCGCCGTGCCTCTCCATAGCCTCACCCCAGGTGTGTGTTATGTACGCCAGGGGGTCACCCGTTGATCGTTTCGGCCTAAAGCCATAGATAGATAGATAGATCATTCTTTATTGTACACCATTACATACATAAAATATTCTTAATTAAAACATAATAACTATTAATGAGAGTACAAAGGGCGGTCTTATCGCTAATAGCGATCACTTCCAGACAACCTCGGTATGGAAAAGAAGATTAAGATAGAAAAGATAGTTGAATGGCGCACATTACTTAATAAATAACAATATATAAAAATAATAACACAATTAATGGCTATGTTGTACACAATAAATAAACAGTAACAAAAATAAGGGAGAAACACATATAAATTACTCTAATAGCGACAAATAGTGGTTTTTAACCCTGTCTTTGAAGATGGCCAGCGACTTTGCACGTCTAATATCCAATGGCAACTCATTCCACAATCGTATTGCCAGTACAGTAAAAGAATTATCTAAAAATTTTGTGGAATGTGATGGCATTTTTAGTATCAAATTCTCCGATGATCTCAGGCACTTCGAGTGAGTATCGTGAAGGAATTGAAATCTTCCTTTGAGATAGGTAGGCGTGGAAGGGTTGAACAGTATACTGTATAACAAGAAAAGAATATGAGCATTCCGGCGAAGACGAATAGGTAGCCACTCGAGTGTTTTCCGAAAAACGAAGATGTGATCATATTTGCGTAGTCCAAATATAAATCTGATGCATAAATTCTGAAGTCGCTCGAGTTTATGTAACTGGCTCTCGGTGAGATCTGGATAGCTGACATCTGCATAGTCGAGGATTGGAAGTAGGAGAGATTTTGCAAGCTCAATCTTGGTGGCAGTTGGCAGGAAAGCTCGTAAATGTTTCAAAGATCCTGTTGCTGCGTAAATTCTACGGCTGGTTTCTTGAATTTGAGGATCCCATGTCAATTTTTAGTCAATATATATTCCTAGATCTTTGACCCGATCACTATATAGAATATTGGCACCGTTGAAGGTTATCGGTGGGAGTTGTGACCAGTCAATCCTTGAGATCATCCAAGAACTACCAAAAATTGAGACTTGTGTCTTAAGGGGGTTCACTGCAAGATTCACTGATTCACTCCAAGCACTTATACTAGCCAGATCATTCTTAATGGCGTCTACAGCGTCCGTAATGGATGACAAGGGAGCTTGACTGTATATCTGTAAATCATCTGCATAAAGGTGATAGGAAGAACGAATTTGGTCTGAAATGGAATTAATGAATAATGCGAAGAGTAAAGGAGACAGAACGCCACCCTGGGGTACTCCAACAGATGTATTGCACCATGAAGAGAGAGTGTTCTCAATACGTACACACTGTCGGCGTCCACACAGGTAACTGCGAAACCAATCAATCACCACTGGAGATATGCCAAGCGACCGCATTATGTCAATTAATATGTCGAAATCTACTGTGTTAAAAGCGTTGGAAAAATCTAGCAGAGCCAGGACAGTAACATTTCCACACTCCATGCCATGTCGGATGTCGTCCGTAATGTTAATCAAGGCAGAGACGGTGCTGTGGCCAGGTCGGAAACCGGATTGGAGAGGATTCATTAAATTGTTTCTGATCAGAAATGCACCAATTTGATCATGTACAAGGCGTTCAATTACTTTGGAGAGGAATGGTAGTATTTAAATGATCGGAATACCGATAATCGGAAAAACAGGAAGGGTTTTTATTTTTGGGTAGAGGAATTATTTCAGTTGCTTTCCAGAGTGAACGGAAGACACCAGAGGATAGTGAGGAATTCAGGATATGACAAATGACTGGAAGGATCTCATCAAGGATGGGTAGGATCATATTACGGCTCACACCATCATTTCCAACGGCATTAGACGAGATTATATATTACATAATACTCCTCCTAACACCACAGGCAGTGATCTGATTAAAGACAAATGGTGAGTATTGGGGGGTTGACAGGGACGAGAGATGATTAATAGTTTGAGTCTTAGTTGTCTTACTGATATTAGACGAGGCGGTAAAATGTTGATTTAATAGATCAATATTTAAGTTCTTGGGCTGTGCATCGAAACGCGATCTTCCCACCTCCATTGTTTTAAGAAATTTCCAGACTTTAGATGGATCGCTATTTTGAACAGATTTGTGAATGTGCTGGCGTTGTGCATCCCTACACACCTTATTGCAGTGATTACGTATACGAATATAATTCTCTCGGTTTGCGTCGGTTGGCTTAATCTTGTATTTAAATTTGGCCGCCGCTTTCTTAGACATAAGTCTGCGGACATCATCTGTCAGCCAAGGAGATGGAGCATGTTTGATTTTGACAGGTCGCATAGGAGCATGTTTATTATACAGCTGTATTAGGCTATCGGTGAAGTACCCTACCTGTTCATTGATCGTACCACACGCATAGAGTGGAGACCAATCAATGTTTGCGGCATCTTCGCGTAGAGAGGCCTCGTCAATACCACCTTTATTTAATTCTTGGACTTGTTTTTTGGAGGACGAATTTTGTAGGAAAGGAAAATTAAGTCGTGAAATGAGAAAACGTCAGCTGGATATTGTCCATGCTTAACAACGTGGTCTTTGGAAGAGACTAAAATAAGATCAAGAAGACTAGGAGCACAGCCAGGAAAATGATGGGTTGTTGTAAGAGGGAGAATGGAGAGGTTAAAGGATTCTGCGATACCCTGAAGTGAAGAAGTCTGGTGATCATTCTTCACCAGGCAGGTGTTAAAGTCACCTAGAATAATGCTGTGGCTATAAGATGGGACCAGATTTTCTAGAAGGTTTTCAAAAGAGGAAAAATAGTTTATGTTTAAGGAAGGGGAATAGTATAAGCCAAGCAGGGCTTTGGTATGATGGAGTTCAATTTCCAAAAAGACATGCTCACCAGCGTCGCTTGGAGGGGGTTGTGCTGACATATTGAGGATTTTATATGGTATATAGGAGCGTAAATAGATGGCAACACCACCACCCTTGCGATCACTGCGATCATTTCTAATTAATTGAAACCCTGGAATGGAAAAAGAAATAGAAAAGTGATATGGTCTAAACCAGGTCTCCGAAACAAGAACAGCATGTATGTTCCTATTATCGAAATTCGCCAGCATATTCGGGAAGTGTGCCGGAATACTTTGGGCATTGATATGTACCACATTAAAGTTGCCAGGAACATCAGAGAACTGAGCCACCAGAATATCGGCTAATAAGAGAAGACTAGCATAAGTGCCATCACCACTACTGCCAACGGAGTGGAAACTTTCATTGTCACTACTGAAACTGACTTCCAAATCTGTCATCAAACAACTAACTTAATTATGTTTATGTGTACACAACACTAAAACTAATTAAGTAACCTGCAGCCGATGGTTCCAAAAAAAAACAAAATGCTTTCAACTTAATTTAACTACTACGATCGATGTAAGATACGAAGTGGCGTAATTTCGTCGAAGCGGGCGCATGTGCGCATTAGGTAAATTGACGTGTCAGCGCCTCGTGCTCGTTTCCTGTTGCCAAGGTGGAATGAGTGTACTTCGTGTCAGCAATGTGTCAGCAATTCCCTTAGTGGCCGATGCCTTAACACCTCCCGCCGTAGCTCAGCAACTATTAGAGGACTTTTGTTGAGAATAGTGCTGAGTAGTGGTCCGGGGTAGGAGCTGGATGCTGCGGTTGTTCAACATCCCTCTTTGTGCCATCTTGGCTTGTAGATTGACTTCCATCTTTCACTGAAATTTTAATAGTTCGATGTCGATACTTTTTGATAAAGATGTAGCTTGAAAGGACAACTGCACCAAACAGGATAAGGTACAGCGGTACTGTAGTGTGATATAATGATGTATCTTGTACTGCTTGTAGATTAATTGGAGGCTGCATCATTATCTTGGTATGACTGGCATGTAAGTTCTCCAGGTTTATGGAATTCAGTTTGAGTGTGGATTGCAAAGGAGAATTCCTGTTGTAATCTATAGGTAGGTCCATTATTTTCGTTGCTTGTCCTTTTAAACGATTATTGATGTTAGCTATCGTGAATTCGGATGTCTTTAAATAGCAATGTTCGGGCAGGATAGCTAGGTAACTTCCTCGAAGTGTTTTGAAGACGTTTCTTTCACACGATGTCTGTACCTTAGTGGGTTTCGGGAACGAGATTACGTAGTGTTTGTCGTCTAGTCGCTCGAAGGCCTCTTTTGAGAGTTGAACAGGAGTGTGGTTGCAGGTAGGATCTAACGTCTGCTTCGTAATGATTTGCTGGATGCAGTCTTCTTGAGTGTGGTGATTGTAGCTAGACAGTTTCTCACAGATATACCAGTCAGTAACCTTCGGGCATTCTGCCTCTGCCTCTATGTACATAAAATCAGACTCATGTATTGCTATAAAAGGTGAGGGTGGAATGAGGACGTCATGATTTTTGTTAGGCACGACGGATAACTTGTACAGGTGGTATGTTTTGGGTAAGGCAATCGGTAATTTAAATACTATTACTATCTTACTTTTACTATAATAAGAACCCAAACTAATTATATCAAAATAATCTCTAATACTTATCTCTAAAATTTCCTCCTTGTCATAGAGGTTACGTACTCTATCTATCATACCTTTTAATGCTTTTGGGTTAAGCATCGAATGGTGAGTACTTTTCGCATGAATAAAAGCTAACAGATTTTCGATTCCTAACATTTCCTCGGATAACTCTTCTATATTATCGGCTAGTATAATCAGTAATTGAGATAAATGAACAAGTTTAGTAAACTCTACATTGGCTAGATTGGTAGTATTTATCAAAATATTAATTGTCTCGGTGATTTTATTCTGGTTAATCGTCAAATTATCTAGGACTTTAGTTTGTTGAGACATCCAATCTTTGCTTAGGCTAATATGATGGTTATACTGCAAACTTAACTCGTTTTCCTTGTCTTTTAACATTTTAATAGCATTATCATAGCGTAAGGCGTCGGTATAATCTAAATTACCTGAGATACTTTTAATTACGGAGCCTAATCCGTCTATCAATCCGCGTTTAACTCGACTTGATTCAAACGTTTCTAACTGTTCTGTAATCTTGTCTAGTTTGGTACGTAGGTACTGGATATGGATTTCGTACATTGAGTTAGTCATATTATTTAATTGGGGTTCTATACTATCTAATTGACTCTTAACGCTGGTAACCTTAGAAGTTATTTCTTCGATATCAACGAATTGTAAAAAGGAGTGGTATTGGGAAATTATCTTGGTGGGGCCTAAGTCGAAGGGTAGAAGTCCCGGTCCATCGTCGATGCTTTCAAGTGTGATCTCTTGAGCAGCTACCGCTGGTAGAAGGAACATCAGGATCATCCTGTAACAACCGTGTTGCCTTAGGTACTCTTTTTAAACGGGATTTTGCGACTGGGCCGCGTTTCTTTTTAGTGTAAATGTGTATGGGTAAATCGGCAAGTACTGTGTCTTGTGTAAACCTAGGGGCTAGCTTTTGACGAGCAGCGAGTGGGTTTTTGATAAATATCTGTTGCTCGGGGATGTAACTTTCTTCTGGTTCGCGATTTTTATTTAAGTTGTCTATTATATCTGTCCTATCCCTCAGTGAGTTTTCGCTAATGATTTCGTAAACTTTACGCATTTTTGAGTGGTGGTCCTGCATATACTGTTGCATTAAATGTTCGGTCACGTCTAGATTTAGAGGATCGCGGGGATCAAAATGTCCACTTATAACTTCTAAAGGTCTACATCTGGTGAAACTATGAATGGTACTATTGTAGGCTAAAATTGCATAGGGCATAAGGTTAATAGCAGACTCGGTACGGTGCTTTACTTTAAGTATTCTTAGGTGTTCTAAAAGAGTCGAATGTAGGCGTTCTACCATGCCATTTTCGTTGGGTGCGTGAGCTAGGATCTTGTGATGTTGTATCTTATGTAATCGTGTAAACTCGAGGAACAACTGGTTCGTGAACTCTGTTCCACGATCAGTTACTACTGTGAGTGGGACACCGTGATGGGTACAGAAGGTAAGCAAGGCTTGAATTACACTCATAGCGGTTCCGTCTCTTAGATGATATGCTTGGGCATACTTTGAGAACGAATCTATGATGGTGAGAAACTTCTCAGTTTCGACTGTAAATAGATCTATGTGAATAACTTCGAAGGGCTTAGATGGTGGTGGAACTAAATGAAGCTGTTGCTTGATTGGGTTACGATCGTATTTACTTTGCCCACAGATCGTGCATTCATTGATATACTTTGAAATCTGCTCTTTCATTTTGGGCCAGTAGTATCTTCGAGATAAAGCAGAATAGCACTCGTTTATGCCGCGATGATTGGTTTTCCCATCGTGGTATTTTTGAATGATCTCCTGCTGTCGCAGATACTCTTTGACGTTCTCAAGCTCTGTTTTAGTTAGGACTAGGTTCATGGCGGAACTTTTAAAGTGACTCTGAATAATCGGAATTATGTTGTACATCTCTAGAGGTGGGTTGATCAATATACCAGTCTTTACTTTAGGGTTGACGTATTCTTTGATGGCATCTACAAGGTCTAGTTCTAGTATGGGTTTACGTAACTGTATAGCTGTTCGCGTATGGGTGTCAAAAGGTTTGGTGACCACAGCTTTTGATCTGTATTCACCAACGACTGTAAAGTGTATTTGTCTATTAAATTTATTGAGGGGTTCATCCGTTATGGGCACTTCTAAAATTGGGTTTTCTGCGTCTGTGTGAGCTGTGAGGGTTCTAGATTCGTCTAACATGGGCTGGTTAATAGAGGGGTTAACTATCACTGAGCTGGTCTCTTCATTACAGACTTCGATTCTAGACAAGGCGTCGGCGTTGGTGTTTGCTTTGCCCTGCTTATAGACGACGGTAAAGTTGTATTCACTCAACTTTAAACGCCAACGAGTTAATCGAGAGTTCGGTTCCTTGAGATTCATTACCCACTGTAATGGTTTGTGGTCTGTAATGATCTTAAACTTGCGTCCGTTGTTCGGAGGTTGTTCATATGTTCTTGGAGCGATGTACTAAAGATAATTATGTCGTCCAAGTATACGAGACATATGACATTCTGCAGACCCCGGAGGACGTTGTCCATGACCCTTTGGAAAGACGCTGGAGAGTTCTTGACCCCTTGGGGCATTCTTAGATATTCGAAATGACCTTGCTCGACATTAAAAGCAGTTTTGGGAATGTCTCTAGGGTCCATTTCGACTTGATAGAATCCACTTGCCAAATCCAAAGTGGTGAAATATTGGCAGTTACCTAACTTGTCTAGGATGTCGGTGATGTTGGGTATTGGGTATTTATCGTCTAATGTCTTTTCGTTCAATTTCCTGAAGTCTATAACAATACGCCATTTAGTTTTGCCTGAGGCGTCTAGCTTTTTGGGCACAACCCAAATAGGTGAGCTCCAAGCTGAATGAGACGGTCTTATAATCCCTTGTTCTAACATTTTATTGATCTGGCTTCTGACTTCCTCCCTGTGTATAAAAGGATAGCGATAGCTCTTGGTGTAGACGGGTACCTCATCTGTGGTTGGTATTCTATGCTTGACCTGGTTAGTGAAGGTTAAAGGCTCGCCTTCCACATAGAATACATCCGCGTATTGCCCACAGAGGTTCTCGAGGTTAGCTCGCTCCTCTGAGTTTAAGTGATCGGTACGTAGTTTGGAGATCACTTCTTGGGCGCGCAAAGAGAGTTGGGAATCGCGTACGCATTCGGCGTTGAATAATTCGGCTGTTACTTGGCGATCAACTGAGAAGATGAGGTCGTGTTGACTTGGGTTTACAACCTCTAGTAATCCGCGATTATTCTTAACTGATGTGAGACACTCGCTAATCCTACAGTTCGAAATTATCTGTTCCGGTATATATGCCGAACCATCGTGAAAGTTGATCGGTAAATTGACCATTTTTGAAGACCTTGCTGGTATAATATCCTCGTACAGGTTAACGTTACGGGAATCGTGCACACGAATCGTATTAGTAGCATAACGCGTCTTAAGTTGCATATCTTTAAAATCTATGCTTGCCTGCCATTCGCCTAATAAATCGGACCCTATTAATCCATCAAAGTGATCATGAAATTTATAAACGAATAACTTAATACTATCTCTATCATTAAATTCTGAGAAACACGGTATAGTAATTGTATGTTCGGCCCTTACGGAGCCGTGAATATTTGTAACGCGAAACGGCTCGTAATCTAGTGGTAAATGCGGATAAAAACTCTGGGCGGCTTCTGGACTAATGAAGGACTGGTTGGCTCCAGTATCGATTAACAACTGTAATGGAGGGTTTGCAATTTGAATATAGGGCAATTCGCGTTGAGTTTGGGTATTGATTTCTATTTTGGTTTGTCGGACAGAAGGTCCTTGCCAAAATCCTCCTGAATAGCAGGTGGTGAAGTTTCCGGCAAACTTTCTACTGCTGTCTGTGACATGTCCTCATAGTAGGGATGAGTATAATACTCATTGCTATAATAACTACGATCAAAGTTCTCCGGCTCAAAGTAATCTGATGCCGGGTATTGTTCGTGATATGGGTCGTATTCATAGTCGGGACAGTCATTAAAATTTATTTCACGGGACTTAAAATAGTTATTCGGCGGTGGGTTACCGGACCTGGACCAATCGTGATCCCGAATTGGCATTGGTTTGTTAACGTAGTGGCTGACACCACTCATGGGTCTTGGCCCTTGGGAACCCATCCCCATAGGTGGATTGCGCGGGGGCAATCTGAACACGTTGCTTCTTTCGTTATAGTTAGGTAGAGGAGCCCTAAACATCTGCTGGGTCCTTGTTGGTCCTCTAAATGGTTGCGGTGCCTGGTTACTTGGTCTCCAGGGCTGTTGGCCCTGTAAAACTAATTGTTGCGAAGGTCCCGGTTTAGGCATACCGAAGTTCATGGTCCTAGCGTTAGGCTGTGGGAGATGTGGAATGTTGTGTTGCTTTTGATTTGCACCCATAAAATTTGTAAGATGTTTCTTATCTAGAAAATTGTCGTTGCGCTGCTGTAGATATAATGTGTTCGTTTCTTCCTGTACATACTCTAGTGCCTGCTCTATAGATATGGGACGCATGCACCTAATACGCGCGCCTAGTGGATCTCTCAGACCGCGTAAGTACGATTGAAGAGTTAGTTTTTTGTAAAGTTGACGCTTAGCTTCTACAGTACTCGACAGATCATCGTGCAACGTAACATAAGTCATTATAATGCTAAATAAATTTTGACACCGTTCGTAAAATTCTTGTGGGGTGCTATGACCCTGGGTCAGTAAGGACAAATCGTTATATAAAGCTGTTTCGTCACGTTGATCTGCGAAATTATTTATCAGGGCTGTACGAATTCCATTCCAGTCCGTCGGTATACCGTTAGAATTAATAAGCCTGGCGGCATTTCCAGTTACTTTATTGAGAATGCCATTAAGTAGGGATTGATTCTCTAGCTCGTGTCCTTCTGTAGGGTTTAAAAATCTCTTAACTAATTCGTCGCACAAGCTGATAAATCTCGTGAGAATGTTAGGGTTCCCATCGAATTCTGGGACTAAACGAAGAGCTTTGAAAATAGCGTCAATGGGGTCTCTTCGTGGAGGAATTTCTACTTGTTGGCTTGAGAAACTCATTGCTGTTTCTTCGTTTAAGCTATCTAAGTTTCTATTTAAATCTAACTTATTACGCCTATCCTCCCTCGCGGCTCTATCAGAAGTAGATTGCCTTGGGTGGAAAATCTTGAAGGATTAGTGAGACTGGATTGGAATAGAAGGAAGCAACACAAAAGATATGATTTTGGTGTACTTACAGTCTCCACATTTGGTATATCTGGATCATCGATGTCTGGATGCACCGGCTACTGCTTACTGATGAGAGGTTCGGGATACTCGGTTCTGCTCGCTGAAGACAATGTGCAGCGGCTATGCGGAGCCGACAGGAATCGATACGAGAGTCCTTAAACGCGCCGCGCCCGAATATCCTACCAAAGTCGACTGCGCCAATTAAGTAACCTGCAGCCGATGGTTCCAAAAAAAACCAAAATGCTTTCAACTTAATTTAATTAATAATTCAAAATTACAATAAAAAATGTTACAATTAAAGGAATCGACTACGATCGATGTAAGATACGAAGTGGCGTAATTTCGTCGAAGCGGGCGCATGTGCGCATTAGGTAAATTGACGTGTCAGCGCCTCGTGCTCGTTTCCTGTTGCCAAGGTGGAATGAGTGTACTTCGTGTCAGCAATGTGTCAGCAATTCCCTTAGTGGCCGATGCCTTAACAAACTAAATCAGAAAAACAAATATAAATAAAGATTAAAAAACAAAAATAAAAATAAAATACTTAAAATTAAAATATAAATCTACTGAACATCACAACTGCCGGTTGTGTTTGTAAAAATAATTAACAACATATTATATAAGTCTTTTTCTGGACAGCTCAGCAATCATGTAAACATGTCATGTTCTGACAGAAGTTGTCTATGATCATAGTGTTGTAACTATACTGATTCTATGTATGTAAATAATCATTGAGTTATATCTAGTTCACCGTACATTCATTGACTTCGGTATATTAATCGCCAAATTCTTCAAATCATGAAATTCGGTATATCAATATATATTATGTGCAATATTTTTTTTATATTAATTTAATTAAAGGATCTTTAAAAAAAAAGAAACTTTTAGAAAATTTAATAGTATAATCATTTATTTACAATAATATACTACTTTAGGGATGATAAAAAGTGTAGACGCCTCATTGGCTGCTTGCCGTTCTCACAGAAGCAGACTAAGACATCTTGAGAGATTTCTAATGTGGGGTTTTTAAATCCTAACAAAGGGAAGTAGGCCATTGTAATGACATGGTGACAGGTATATTCGAAGCAAAGTAGTAAAAAATTAAAGCTTTTTGAACAAGCGCAATAAAAGCACATTAGGTCACAAAATTTGATAAAAAAAGTTACGAAACCAAATACATAGGTATGTTGCAAATCTCGCCGCCTCAAAAAAAAAATAACGGCACCTTCGCTTAATCACTTTGTACTTACTTCGGGACAGGTAAAGTCTTACGTAGGAAGAAAAAAAAACAAATCATCAAATATAACAGAAGTTGAAGTATTGCTAAAAATAGGTATGACTAGAATCGAAGATTAATGTGTCACTCAGGTTCAAAAGGAAAAGGAACACATGTAAAAAAATGACTAGAAATGAAGCATTTGGTTAGCGAGGCTGTAACAACGCACTTTATAATCACTGGGAAAAGTCTGGCATGACTTCCATGAAGAATTGCATCTAGCACCTACTACGGTCATATGGCAGCTTGGCAGCGTCGCGCGCATCATTCATTTGTGTCTGATTCGTAATAGTCACTAGTTGTGTCGCCGGACACAGTAATTAAAAAAGTGTTTGTTACGGTATCGCTAACCTGATCCATAATTTCAATTAATTTTTTTATGTGTTCCTCTACCTCTTTAACGTGAGCAACACATTTTGACCATTGTTCTGCTCCGATTCTCGCCAAACCTTGTTTTAGCAGTTCTTTGATTTCTGCCATTTGAAATGATTTGTTTTTTCTTCCGACATAAGATTTTACCTGTGCCCAAATAAGTACAATGGGGTTTAGCTCTTTAAGTTTGGAGAAAATCGGTTAACAAATGCGTCTTCTAGCCCGAAACTGACATGCACACACACATACGGACGAAAGCAAAATCGTCTATACTGTGGAATCGAAGACCCAACCTCAAAGTGCCTTTTCACACGTACCGGTTGCCGGGTAGCCGGTGCCGGGCAACCGGCGGCGAATGCAAGCGGTTGCCGGGCAAATCACGCCGGTACGTGTGAAAAGGGGCAAAGACTCGCACTCTTCGCTCTCTGGGTCAATAAGTGATATTATTATAGTAAGTACATTTTTTCAAACTGACAGATTAATAAAACAATGACCTCCTTTTAAAATCAATTGGCCAGTACAACAGTTTTACAACACTATGGCAAAGACAAACAAGTCTGAGAAAAAATAATTTAATGACAAGCAAAAATGACAGTCTTAAATTTTTACCATCCGAGTATTATTCATGAAATTATTCTATAATCTCAAGGTTTATTAGTCTCGAAATGTCCGCATAAATCTAACTAGAGTTCCTTGAAACGACTATGATCAGGATTGATAATTAAATGTAAGTAATTATGGAGTAGTCAAGATCCAATTTCTTTGTTTACTATATTATTTACATCTGTTGAATTCCACTATACCTACATATTGACTGGCATGCCAACACTACACAATATATCAATAAATTTTAATAAACTGTATAATATTTTCGCCAAGTTGTAAATACTAAAATGATGTATTGTAATTTACAACCTCTATCTACCTCTAAAAAAATAATATTATATACAACTTATATTTACTATACACTTTTTACATAAGAAAAGAAAACTATGAATACGTAAAATTTCAAACAAAAAAACCGATCTAGGCATCGAAAAATTCTTCCACATCGCTGTCGACCACAACCGTGCCCAAAACGCTGACGGCATTGCCACGTTGAATGGCAATACTGAGCCGCTGGCCCAAGTACACGCCGGCCTTCTGGTCACGGGAACTGTCGACCAAAAGCTTGCATATAGTTCTGTATACAAGCTTTGCACTAGGACCCCACGGTCCAAGAGTTTCAACCCCAAACGGCTTAAATAAATAAGACCCAGCAAGATTTATGTATTTGCGCCGTTTGAGGGCCTCAGCAGATGCGGCAGCAGGGAGCTGGCAGCTAAAAAGATTGATGACTTTAAAGTTTATGGTGGCAAAAAGACTGGTTAAAAACAGATTTTTTTTTGACATTTCCTTTGACAGTTGGACACTGACAAGACAAATGTCAATTCATAGAATTATGTACAATATTTGAGTTATAAACTATGCTAGGAATGTTATGCTTAAAACAAGAAACAATAAACAATTCAAACCTGAAAAATTTACAATGATAAAGCACAAGAGTTTTCACTGTCCTGTTATATATCTACGTACTTCGTGTAAAATAGAAATCTTCTTAACAGTGATAACGTAAACAAACTATGCAGTGTTGGCATTGGCCTTATATAATATGGATTAAATACATATATTTTATTTCTTGACAGTGCGCTTCGTCTTTGCGGCAGGTCTGACTGGTGTAGCAGGTTTCACTGGCGTGGCAGACTTAGTGGTCTCAAATGGCAGCATATGAAGCTCACCGAGAGAAACCAACCGATGCCTCTTATTGTCTTGATCCAAGACGTATATAAAACCCTCTCGAGTCCAACATCGGGTCACACCAAACACCTCACTGGCTGCCATGAAAGTCTGGTGACGCTGCCTTGTCAAGAACTCGGATAAAGTAATACCAGAGCCCTTGAGATTTACCTTGGCGAACCACACCATATCCCCCGACGAGTAGGAAAGACGATACAGGCGCGTGAACGTTGGAGACAATTCGGCTGCACACTTTCTCAGCACCACCGCCGGAATCCCATCAGGACCACTAGCTTTCCGCGTGTCGAGTGACCGCAGCACCGCTCGCACATTGCACTGCCGGATTACAATATCCGTCATCGTGGTTCCACAGTCGGCGATAGTGGGAGGTTGCTTGCCACAGTCATCGACCCAGGAATTAGCCGCAAAGAGATTGGCCAGCATTTCTGCTTTCTCTTGGGCCTTGTGAGCCAGTGATCCGTTAGATAGCACAGCGGCGGCAGCGCAGGCCTGCAGAAATTGGCCTGCACGGCTTTGGAAAGTTGCCAGTATCCACGGCTGCCCGTTGGATGTGATGTGAGCTCCTGACCAAGCCGCGTGACGCGCTGGGCGTCCACTCTCTTGAAGGCCCTGCCTTGAGGCGGGCCACATTCGGGTCGTGCGCTGCCCGAGCCCTGATCCAGGCGCGGTACGCTGTCTGTTTTTGTTGAACAGCTACGGCGCACTCACGCCCAAACCAGGGGCGAGCTTTACGGATACTGGCGGCATCAGTGTATGGAATGTAGTATTCCATACCTAACGTAATCTCGCCAGCAACCGCAGTGGCGCTTTCCGATGAAGCCCTCCCCGCAAAGCAGCGCTGACTCCACGGGACGGTTGCAAAGTATTCTTGAAGACCGTCCCAGTCTGCTGACGAGTAGTGCCACAATCGGAGATTGTGGCACTACTACTACTAGGTTATGCTTAAAACAAGAAACAATAAACAATTCAAACTTGAAAAATTTACAATGATAAAGCACAAGAGTTTTCACTGTCCTGTTATATATCTACGTACTTCGTGTAAAATAGAAATCTTCTTAACAGTGATAACGTAAACAAACTATGCAGTGTTGGCATTGGCCTTATATAATATGGATTAAATACATATATTTTATTTCTTGACAGTGCGCTTCGTCTTTGCGGCAGGTCTGACTGGTGTAGCAGGTTTCACTGGCGTGGCAGACTTAGTGGTCTCAAATGGCAGCATATGAAGCTCACCGAGAGAAACCAACCGATGCCTCTTATTGTCTTGATCCAAGACGTATATAAAACCCTCTCGAGTCCAACATCGGGTCACACCAAACACCTCCCTGGCTGCCATGAAAGTCTGGTGACGCTGCCTTGTCAAGAACTCGGATAAAGTAATACCAGAGCCCTTGAGATTTACCTTGGCGAACCACACCATATCCCCCGACGAGTAGGAAAGACGATACAGGCGCGTGAACGTTGGAGACAATTCGGCTGCACACTTTCTCAGCACCACCGCCGGAATCCCATCAGGACCACTAGCTTTCCGCGTGTCGAGTGACCGCAGCACCGCTCGCACATTGCACTGCCGGATTACAATATCCGTCATCGTGGTTCCACAGTCGGCGATAGTGGGAGGTTGCTTGCCACAGTCATCGACCCAGGAATTAGCCGCAAAGAGATTGGCCAGCATTTCTGCTTTCTCTTGGGCCTTGTGAGCCAGTGATCCGTTAGATAGCACAGCGGCGGCAGCGCAGGCCTGCAGAAATTGGCCTGCACGGCTTTGGAAAGTTGCCAGTATCCACGGCTGCCCGTTGGATGTGATGTGAGCTCCTGACCAAGCCGCGTGACGCGCTGGGCGTCCACTCTCTTGAAGGCCCTGCCTTGAGGCGGGCCACATTCGGGTCGTGCGCTGCCCGAGCCCTGATCCAGGCGCGGTACGCTGTCTGTTTTTGTTGAACAGCTACGGCGCACTCACGCCCAAACCAGGGGCGAGCTTTACGGATACTGGCGGCATCAGTGTATGGAATGTAGTATTCCATACCTAACGTAATCTCGCCAGCAACCGCAGTGGCGCTTTCCGATGAAGCCCTCCCCGCAAAGCAGCGCTGACTCCACGGGACGGTTGCAAAGTATTCTTGAAGACCGTCCCAGTCTGCTGACGAGTAGTGCCACAATCTCCGTGTCACCTCGACTGCCCTTCCATCTCCTGAGATGACACCTGCAGGCGGGCACGCACAACACAGTGGTCGGAACTACCCAGTGGGGCTCCAACCGACATACTGTACTGTGCTGGACAACTCGTCAGCAGTTGGTCCAGCAGACCGGGTTCATGGTCCACCCTGTCCGGTATTCGCGTAATCCCGCGTACCATATATCACAGTTTACGAGGGGCAGATTGCAAAGGTCATTGATGTATATCTGGAAGAGAGTGGGAGCCAAAATACTTCCCTGGGGAACTCCAAAAGTAGTCCGTTCCTCGGCGCTAATGGTGTTATCTATCCTAACATACTGCCTACGATCAGAAAGGTAGTCCCTAAAGACATCGAGAGCCAGTCCTCGTATACCCATTTTCTCCATCTTCTGTATTAGTTTGGAAATACAGACAGTGTCGAATGCTTTACTGAGATCCAGGAAAACACCGTAGCACTTCAGCTTACTGTCAAGTTTGTCAGCAACACACTGCACTAGGTCAACCACCGCGTCTTCTGTAGAGATACCTTGTCGGAAACCATATTGGTTATTAGCTAGGAGGTTGAATGAGGTTAAATAATTAGTTAGACCTTAAGGATGCGCTCCATGATTTTAGACAAGGCGCTCAGGATGGAGATGGGACGATAGTTAGAGATCTGTTCTTTGTCTCCATTTTTGTATATAGGGATGACTACCGCCGTTTTAAACGCCCTCGGGAATACGCCTTGTGTTATGGCAAGGTTGCAGATATGAGCTATGGGGGGTGCGAGAACGTGTTGGGTCAGTTTTATTAATTTAGCTGGTAAATTGTCCCACCCCGTGGCACAGTCATCCCGGAGGGTTTTTACAACTGTCTCAACATCACTTACATAAACCGGGAGAAGCGCCATGGAGTTAAGCGTGCCGTGTTTGGGTGTCCAAAATCTGTCAGTGTCGGATATAGTAATTTTAGATGCCAACGTCTTGCCCACATCTGCAAAATATTTATTAACTATGTTGACAGACGACAATGGGTCTGTAGATAGCGTTAAGAGGTTCGTTGCTGGCTGGTTATTTTTCTGTGTATAACTGATGTTTTTGACGATATTCCAAGTGGCTTTGATATTATTTTGAGCCCTAGTAAATTCAAACTTTTCATAAGAACGTTTAATTTTGTTAATAAGTCGATTACAGAAATTTCTGTATCGTGTGTAGGTGCTTTTAAGAATAACATTATGGGGATCTGAATTAAGTTTTGAGTGCATGCTGTCGCGGTTTTTGATACACCTAAGAAGACCGGGTGTCATCCACGGCTTGATCATTTTAGCCTTTCTTGATACTCTGATGTGTGAACTATGTGTATTAACAATACTTTGTAGAGCAGCGATTAAGTAATCTGCGGCAATGTTAGCATCAGAAGCGGCCATCACTGGGGCTAAGTCCGCGTTCTCTATATCTTTTACTGCATTGGTGTAATTTCAGCGACTGATTGTCTGTGTAGTGAGTTTGTACTGTGCTTGGATCTGTCTAAACATAAGACAGTAGCATAATGATCCGTGACACTCATTTCTATTAAAAACGTATTTGCCGGGGATTTAGTCTTAAGAGGGTTAACATATTTCGCCCCACGTTTTGCTCAGGAACCATACTTTTCATTGCGTTTAAAGTCATTAAATATTTATCATACAAACATGGTATTCACTAACATACTTAGTAAATTTAGCGCTCTAAACGTTTTATGAAACATATTTTACCTAACAACAGATTACATAATGGTTAATATCAACGAAAGTGAACAAGGTTTTTCAATTCATACGATTTGCATCGATTTCGATGCTTAAATTCATGTCAAATAACTGATAAATTTAATGAACAAGGGATACGAAGCAATTGCAAAAGGCCTAGGCTATCTGTTTGTAGAATAACCTGATATCAGGTAGGTTCCTTTTTTTGGAGAAAAATGACTGTCAAGTTTGCTCAAATACTGAGAATTTTCACCACAATAAAGTAGTCTTTTCACCAGCTTCTGTAGTTTAAATCATTATGATAATTATGTAATATTATGTCAGAACTTCTCCTCTGACAATAAAAATATTTCTTTATAAGTAACTAGATACAGATTTTTTTTTACAAAGTATTTTGTGAACCCCTATAAATGCAGATACGCGAACAAATACGATTTAGTACCGCCGAGAGGCTCTCAGAGAGTGGTCATGTCGCTCGGTGTTCCATTTTTGAATACGAAAAAATTAACAAAAATAGTCTAATTCTAGCGTGACCAAACAATCTTAGTACTTTGTGATGTATAATATAATATACTAGCTGATGCGCGCGGCTTCGCTCGCGTGAATTTTGGATCCCGTTCCAGCTTCCCGTGAAAACAATTTTCTGGGATAAGATGTAGCCTATGTGTTATTCCAGACTATACTCTATCCCTATACCAAATTTCAGCTGGATCCATTCAGCCGTAAGAGCGTGATTGAGTAACAAACATCCAAACATCTAAACATCCAAACATCTTCACAAACTTTCACATTTATAATATTACTAGGACTAGGACTAGGATATAAATATTTATGGTCGATATACAACGTGAACTTTTGTATAGTGCAAAGCTCAGACACCCCGACTAGAATTTCGCTTCAAAATACTGTATAAAAAAAATTAAATGAATCTAACGAAAACTGACCAAGTTATAACAGCGTAGTGTAGGTATTGTACGCAAGGCAGGTAGTCACTATTCGTGTGGTATTGATAATAACATATTAACACCCCATTTCATAAGTGGTAATTATGGAACACCTGTGAGGAACCAGACCAGGATTGGGACGGCTATAAAGCCGTTAAAGCAAAATACAAGTAGCGACTGAGATACAGAAGTACCAAGTCTTGGAGAAACTTCTGCTAGAGTCAGACTAATACTGGCCAAACAAAAGACATAACTGTCCGTATCTATAAAGAAACCTGACGGCGCGGCGCGCGGCCTGACCAACCCATGAAAATAATTATTTATACTGTTGATGGATGGCACTTGGTGGAACCTGCTGCACATATTCATTAACGGCACTTGTACTGTTCCACAACATTTATTTATTTTACACCTGACTGGTTTCGCCTTTCGGCAATTTTCAAAGGCCAATAAACATTATATAATGACCACTACATCACTTAATTACTCGAAAACAATAAATTAATAACATATAAATTACCACTACATCATTCTACTAACGTAAACTATCATGAAAAGAAGACGAGAGTATTTTGATTCAAACGCACTTCCCAGGATGCCAATTGCTGCAGACACTCATGTGGCTGGTGGAATACGTATCCACAAAAGAAGTCCAGTGGGAGCTCGCAAGACCTGTTCTAATCTATTCTGTCAACTTACAAAAATCTGAATGGGTAATTAACAACTTCAAGTCCTTCAAATCTCCAGGACAGGATAAAGTCTTCCCTGCAGTGATAAAATGGGGGAGGACACAAGTTGATATTGTCAGCTACATGGTATCTGTACGCCAGACAATGAATGGAACTGTGACCCTGACTGTGGAGAGAGGTCTAAGTGATCTTTATACCAAAACCCGGTAAAGGGTTTATATTTGTGATTCGGACCTCTGGTTATACAGACCGATAAGCCCTTCGTCTTTTCTGCTAAAAACTCTGGAAAGATTGTGTGACAGAGACAATCGAGAGACGGCCCTTCAAAATAAGACACTGCATTCCAACCAACGCGCATATTGCCCCCGGCAAGTCAACAGACTCAGCACTACATGCAGTGGTACACAAAAAAGAAGAGGTCATCCAGAATTAATCAATCAATGTGCCTCGGCACTTTCATGAACATAGAGGGAGCTTTTAAAAAAAAGAAGCATAACCACGGCACTGGCAAAACACCGAGTATACACGATGTCAGTGAATAGATAGATAACATGCTAAATAACTCATTTTAAAGCTACAGACAAGCAGAAACCAGTGCGCAGCCATGGCCAAAGGTTGTCCAGAAGAGGGCGGGGTCTCACCACTGCTAAAAAACCTTGTTGTAGACGACCTAATAACCAATCAATCAATCAATTTAACCTAGAACTGTCCCTATATACATGGATGTGGAACAAGCCAAAGCAGATGGTAAAATTAAATTATGGAGAAAATACGGATCTGTTAATACAAAGCATGACTGGTATTTTAAAATCCAAGGCCGACTTCAATTCAAGTGAGAAGCTGCGTTTATTTTATCTTCTAGTGATCTTGTGTATATAATAAATATTTTTAATGAATTGTATTAAAATTACTTTCAGTCAAGCCAACATTTATCGATTTGCGTACACCGCAAATTGATAAATGTTGGCTTGACTGAACACTAATTTGCCCTTAAGCACAGTAAATATTTCGAAAGACGACGAGTACTGGACTACATGGATGGAACCTAAATTGTTAAATTTTTACGACAAATGTCTGTTGATTTTTAATATTTAAAGCAATTAGTTTGCTAACTTTTTCATAATATTTTATTATAAAGTGAAAAAAGACAACTTGGCCCAGACGGGATGTCTAAATGAAATGTCTGTTGTCAAAATGATTAACCCCAGAAAGAGTCGATAAAATAAAATAAAATTAAATTTATTCCCTTTGAAATTTAAAAAAAAATAGGTTTGTCAACATTTTTGTGACTCTACTGGGGGTTCGGAAATGCTACAGACTGAGAAGAACACTCCAAGAAACTCAGTTCGGTCCCTCCCAAAATTCATCTTAGTAGGTATCTAATAATCGATCAATGCCGATACGGAAGGGCTAATTAATTAGCATTTTTCTTGGCGGTGTGCATTGTTATGCACATGCCTCTTAATAAATATTTGGTTATTGTAAATAAAAAACACCTACTATCAATATTAAGATTAGAGTTAGATCCCATAGCTCAAGCTTATAGCTTAGTTTGGGCTAGATGATGTTGTGTAAGAATATCCAACAATATTTATGAATTATTTATTAAAAATATTTTAATGTTCCTGCCAGCACTGAATCTGTAGTAGGCAGCAAAACATCGGACCATGCCAAGCGCCTGCGCATTGCTACGTAAATATTATTTGTTTTTAACCATGTGTATTGTCAAATTTAAATATTTATAGTGTATAATAGAATATTGTCCATTACTTTCTACAATTTTCGTATATTTAGATACTTTAAAAATAAACTTATGAAACCGTTTTCATGTATGTGTGTATTTGTAATTTGAATATTGATATTAGTTAGGTAAATAAATGTCAACTTTATTAATTTTATTGATGTCAGTATCTATCACTACTAGAGTCGAAATATTTCTTTTATTTATTGAGACAAATGTTACAATAAAGCATAATAACTATTTACAATATGAATAAAACTAAACTAAATCTAAATAGGGCCCCGGTGGCATTGTGCCCAAAAAACTGGCAGCATTCCCCTTTTGAACGGCGATGCTTATTCGTTGGGAGAAATAACTGCCAGCCCTTAGGTCACGAGTTGACTCCACAAGGCGCTTCTTCAAAATTTAAAAAAAACTTTATGCCTATGAACCTAGGGTCTCGACACACACACACACTACTAAATATCAATAAATTTGCAAATTTGTTTTAAACTAACACGCGTTGAACACATATTTTTATACAAAACGGGATTTCGCGTGGCACTATTTTATTATTAACTAGCTGAGCCCGCAACTTCGTTTACGTCACATAAGGTGTATAAAAGGAAAGGTATTTCTTCATCAGAGTCATCAAGCAGCGTCTGAAACTGCCCTGTTGGCTTAATCATAAAAGAGCTTAATGATTAAGACTATTTTTAAACAATTCAGTCCGCGCCGAAGACGCCAGTTTAGGTTTACTCACATTCAAAGAAACCCCTATAATTAAAATTTTCAAAATATCTGATTCTTAAAAGTGTTATAACTCTTTTATTTCTAAACCGATTTACATAAAACAAACGCTAAATGTTAACTGGAGCAAACCTCAACACAATAAAAAAAACCGCATTGCAATCGGTTGAGCGGTTACTGAGATTCTACTTACTGAGTACAGACAAACAGATATACAGATATACAGACATACAGACATACAGACAAACAGACAAAAATTCTAAAAATCATTGTTTTGGGTTCTATTGCGTTCATAAAGCCCCCCTATAATATTTTTTCTTATTTATCTTCCATGTACAGACAGCGACCTGTTACGATTTTATTATATGTATTGATTAAAGGTTTCGGTACCTTCACTTTCCGAGGCGATCTCGGGACCACGATAGGTGTAACCCTGTCGAAACGTCGAGGAAAGTGAAGGTACCGAAACCTTTAATTAATAATAAAATAGTGCCACGCGAGATCCCGTTTTGTATAAAAATAATCAATAATTATTAACTAATATTACTAACATAAAAATTAGTGACCGACCGAAGTTTCGGTTTCGGTTTCGGTTTCGGCCAGTTTCGGCCAAAAAATCGAGTTTCGGCAGCAGTTTCGGTTTCGGCCAAAACGGGCCGAAAGTTTCGGCCGGGCCGAAACTCACGTGTTCATGAATTTTGAGTGCCTGGCTCTGCTTGTGACGTGGTTGGGGTCAGCCCAACCAGTTAATATGTTAGTAACCGAAGATTTACAGATTTACAAAGGACTTCCAATCAATAGTTATAATAATACAAAATTTTACGGAATCCTAAAAAGGTGATCTAGGATATTACATAACTTTAACCCTTTGTTGTCGTTTTCGTTGACTTTGTTGGTCGTCTGTCTGTCTGTCGGCAGGCTGTAACTCATGCACCGTGATCTGGGATAGTTAGACAGTTAAAAATTTTGCAGATATCTGTTGCCGCTATAGCAACCAATTAATAATGTTAAAGGGGGCCTCCTATACAACATACGTGATTTTTGCCGCTTTTCTTGTACGAACCCCTACGTGCGTTAGTCCGACTCACTGTTGTCCAGTTTTAGTTATATACTTCTAGAATGTATCCAAAATCAGCCAAGAACTAGTAGCAGGGCACCATGTGGTTTTAGTCGGTAGAAGTTCGCAATAGCACATATCAGTAATTCCACACGTAGAAGAACGAAACTCATCTTTAGGTGGAGATATTTCTAAAATAAACACTTGAGAAGATTTATACCGTTGATTGATGGCACTTGGTGAAACTTGCTGCACCTATTGAAAAAATAACCGGCCAAGTGCAAGTCGAACTCTCGCACGGAGGGGTTAAAGCGGGACCCTATAAACGAGACATGAGCCCTAGCTGTCCGGAACCGGGTCAGATAGAGGCCTAAAATTTTAACTGTACAGTAGTCCTACCGACTAAAAACCACACGTATTCTACCTAACAGACTACGGTTGGGAGCCCCGAGTATGCCTTCGGCATACTCGGGGCCATGGCATGATGCATACTGCGGCCGCGTCTTTGGGGGGTTATTCAGTTATTATCCCGCTTCTTGATGATGTGCATGAATCTCTCCCGTCACGCTATCATCTAAGGCCCGCTTCTGTAAGGAACTTCTGTTGGGTCTCCCGATATTGGGCTCCCTCAGCTATAGGACCAAACTTCGGAAGTGGTATCCGAAGTTCCACCGGCTATCGAGTACGAGCCCCAGATACGTCATCGGGAGCTCGATGCCGATGCTGACGCCCCCTTTATGTAAGCTGAATCCCGCAGGTGGCCTTTAGGGCTGCGTCCCGGCGCGTTGCTCCTCACGCTGTAATGAGGGTGTCGTCGTAACACGTTACGCCGACACCTCTAGAGCAACGGACCAAGCAGCACCCAATCGTAACCGATGTTCCATAGAAGCGGTCCTAAGACCGATCCCTATGTAACGCCGAACGACACATCTCGACGACCCTGCCCTAGCCAGCTCTGGTAGGATAAGGCCCTCTCGGAAAGATAGGCCCCGACAATTCGACGGAGGTATGGAGGCATGCCATGGTAAATAAGCGCCTTCCAAACGCATCTCCAGGGCAAGGTGTTGAAAGCGTTGGCGATGTCAAGAGACCGAGAGATGCAACCACCACCTCACCCTGTTATATTGCCGCTATAACAAAAAATACCTACTAAAATCAGAAAAAAGCATCCACACAACAAACGGAAATTTTTGTAACGGAACCCTCTCTGCGGGCATCCGACTCGCACTTGGCTGTTTTTTTTATAATATGAACACGTGAGTTTCGGTTTCGGCCGAAACTGACCCTGAGGCCGAAAGTTCGGTTTCGGTTTCGGTTTCGGCCGGAAAACCAGTTTCGGTCGGACACTAATAAAAATTAAATTAAAAGATTGAACGCTTAGACTAAGAATATGACACCGGTAATACATCAAGGAAAACAAAAGTATCAAACTTGTTGGTAGCAACAATTGGCACTATACGGCTATATGCGCCGCGCCGTGCTGATTTCTTACGATCGTAAAGAAATTTGAAAACCGAATTAACGCTCTTAAGTAAAATATGATCTAGACAAGTATTTGTGCTTGGTCTGGTAGGTTGCAGAAAAGCCGGTGCGAGACCTAGTATCGCCGTATGCAAAAGATAATCGTGAGAGGTTGGGTCCTTGTTATCCGGTTTGATATCAACGTTCATGTCACCCATCACTATAACAGATTTGCAACTTTTCAAAGCAGACACAGCCGTTTCCAAGCTATTATTGAAACTAGTTATGTTAGTATAAGAAGGTGAACGATAAATGCCAATGATCGCTGTATCTGGTGTACGACAAATTAGGCAATTTCCTTCCTCAAAGAATGATGGCTCTGTTACTGTATATTGTAGAGAATTTTTAACGTAGATTACTACTCCATCATTTTGAATTGGGTTATTTTTAGTGGAATAAGCGATATAGCCGTCTACAGTTGGGATTGGGCGACCATTCTTCAGCCGGCACTCCGTCAGTATTATAAGATCATATTGTATAGGCATCTGTGCAAGAATGGTTAAGAAGCAGTTAAGGTTTTTGTAAATACTACGAATATTAATATGAATAATTTTTATCGACGGTTGCGCGGCCATATTTTGTAAGGGGTCGTATGAGTGAGGGCCACAGACTTCAAAAGTAGCTACACTGTGCTCGTCGATTTCGTCAATGATATCATTTATGCAAGCCATTTATGGTTGATAGTAATATATTCTACAGATAGGTCCAGCGAATAGTCTAATTGAGGTAATATTCGTGTCAGAGTGCGAGAAGCAGTGTGAGAGAAGCTGTTTCTTTTTTTGCAAAGAGGAGATCGGAGATTTGTAAATGTTGAAGTAGGGCTTTATGTGTAATGGATGGTAAGTTGTGTAAGGTAAGCGGTGGGTAGGAAAGGTGTATTGTGTGTGAATATTACGTCTCATGGTAAATATTTTTACAATGATAAAAATTATAAGACATTTACATACTATTTTCAACTCGATAGTTGATAGAGCAATAGCGCGGCACAGAGCAGATAGTCAATTTTTTTTCAGAATATTTGTCAAACAGTCTTCCGATTTAACAGTGTAAGTTTCTCTGCACTCCGGGCCCTTGCGAAGTAGAAGAAGAAGAGAACTTCCGATGGGAACTTATTCCCGGAATAAAAAATAGCCTATGTGTTATTCCAGACTATAATGTATCCCTGTACCAATTTTCAGCTAGATCTGTTCAGCCGTTCGAGCGTGAAAGAGTAACAAACATCCACACTCACAAACTTTCGCGTTTATAATATTAGTAAGAAGTGTAGATGGTTACGTTTTTTAACCATTTGTCGTACGCAATTCAAATGAAAGATTTCAAAAGAATTAAATATACATTAAATATACATATATTTATTCCCTGATTTTACAATGAAACTGGAATAATACATAGGCTAGCTCTCATGGTAAGCTGGAACAACAACAGATGTCCACATGTGCGTAGCCGCGGGCATTACATACATTAAAGTCACGCCTCTATCCCCGAAGGGGCAGGCAGATGCATAGTATACCTAGGCCCACATTTCACCTTATAGACATATTTTTAGTCCCAGGAATAGGTGGTGAGCCCAAAGCCTTGTTGAAATGGACAGGCGCAGGTCACCGCGACCCACAGTTGAAATTATTCAAACCGCCCACAAGACCTCCAACTTGACTTAATGATTGTCATTCTACTGAAAACCGGGTTTCATTTCGAGTTTTCTTTCTCTAAGCAATGGATCTTTTTGCGATAGTGTTCTCTTAGTCGCCTCTTACGACACCCTCGAGATGTATCGGGTGCGGGCATTAGATAGTAAAAGATCCTTGACTTAAGGTTTTATTGCCCCTAGATGGGGCAGTGCGTCGTCATTTCTTACGCTTTCCTTGGGGAATTTAAAGTAAGGCTTGCATTGGCCGCCTGCGTATATACAATCCAGCTACAATTCCGGCGTTTGATCTGTTGATGGATAGAGTTCTCACTGCAGCGTTTCCATAGGCTTACGTTGGTAATTTTTTCGGGCCAGTTACCGAACCCTATGAACGTTTGCAACACCAGGAGGCGCTAGACATAATGTGCTGCTGGCCATAGTGCTCAGGCGCAGGGACAAAACATAAATCCATTAAAAATCATACATACATTTAGTTACGCCTTTATCCCCAAAGGAGTAGGCAGAGGCATAGTATACACCCAAATTTCACCTTATAATTTTATGTCCCACGTAATACGTGGTGAGCCCATTGCCGTGTCTCGGTAACTTTTATCTGCGTTAACTAAGTGTGATTTATTTACAGCTTCAAGGGACCATAGACTTTAATAATATGGTATTAATTTCAACTCAATACCATCAGGCGTTCACGAGATTTAAAAAAACTTGACAGACAGACGGACGGACGGACAACAAAGTGATCCTATAAGCGTTCCGTTTTTCCTTTGAGGTACGGAACCCTAAAATAGCTCCAATACAAATACTTACATAATTTTATTGACGTTTTGGTACGGAACCTTACGTGCCGGAGTCCAATTTGCCTTGGCGGTTTGTTGCAATATAATTGAGATTTCTGCAATGATAAAAAAAACTATGCATATACATTATGTTGTACGTACTTAACAACGTATTTGTGAACAGTGCAAAAAGGTGAAGGAATTTTAATCTAACTAAATCCAAAATTCAATTGTTACATTTACCTATTGTAGAAATAAAAATCAGCCAAGTGGGAGTCGCGCTCGCGCACGGGTTCCGTACCAAAAAAATGAAAAAAGAAACAAGTTTGTTGTATGGGAGCCCCCATTGATATACAAAAAACCCAAGGTACACAATATTCAACGTCTGAAAATCGTCCGCAAAAAAAGAGCTCTCGCATATACCCATTAACTTTTTTTTTTTTTTTTTTTTTTTTTTTTTTTTTTATTTATTTATTTCCTTAAAATACAAAAATAACAGCAATGGCAAACCAAAAAACCACAAAGGGTTTATGCGGAGTGCCGTACATTCTGCAAATACAGTTCAAAAGTTACATACCTACCCATACAATATTTTACCGAAATGGCATATTCATTCCAACCAAACCAACACAAGTCTAAAGTTTCTAAATTAATGAAATAAAATCAAATCTACCCACTTACAGAACAAGCATCAAAGCGATATTTATTGTGTGACACACTAATAAAAAAAAAAAAAAAAAAAAAAAAAAAAAAAAAGAAAAAGAACGGAACCAGTTTGTGCAAGGTTTCTACAGGCTGTTCAGAAAATGAAGTTTCAATTTATTTTTGATATTGTTTTGTGTAATACTCTGCACAAAAGATGAACTTAGGCTGTTTCTAATGCGCGGGATGAGGTATGCAGTAGTTCTCTCACCATAAACATTTACTGCTCCAATCGTGACCAATTTTCTATTAGTTTTCTGTCGCGTTTGAATGTTATGCGATATTTCTTGTAAGATGCTTTGATTGAAAAACTGTTCTTTTAGGAGACTATACGTAACCTTTGTGTGTACGGGAAAAACTTTACAAAATTTATATAATTCTTTTTCATTATTTCTATGCATTTGTTTTATATTATTTGGTACAATTTTTTTCAGAAGTCGTAACTGGAGTTCTAGAATTTGATCGAGATAGGACTTATATGTTCTTCCATAGCTTGTTATACCGTATCCGATTATTGAGTCAGCTAGTGCGTTATATAGCATGAGTTTCACTTTATACGGTATTCTATCTTTAATGATATACAGATTTGCCAGAAATGCTCTAAGTTTAGCACATATGTACTGAATATGAGGCAGCCAATTGAATTTTTTGTCAATTATTAGACCTAAGTACATATGTTGCTCAACACAACCAATCTTCGGACAGGTACAACAAGCATTATTTGCCTTATGCAAACACGCATGATCATGGGCTACTAATACTCCTCGAAAATCAGTAGGGACTCTTTTATGGCTGGAGTGGATGTGAAGTAATTTAGTTTTGGCTGCGTTTAGGACTAGTCCATTATCATGGCACCATTTGTTAATGTTGTCAAGGAAGATGCAGCAAGAGCTGCATCTTTGAGAGCGCTGTTGAGATGTCATGATCGGCAATAACTAAACAGGTGTCGTCAGCATACTGATAAGAGGCGCAGTTGCGGACAACGTTGTTCATATCATTGACGTAGGTAATGAAGTGAAGTGGTCCAAGAACTGATCCCTGAGCCGTGCCCATGTTCACCTTAATAGTCTTACTTAATTTATCATTAATTTTGACACAGTAGGACCTATCATAGAGATAGTTCTCACACCATTTGAGCAAAGGTCCACGAACACCGGAGTTTTCGAGCTTTTTTACAAGCCTGTGGTGATTCAATGTATCAAAGGCGCGTGAAAAATCAATAAAGAGAGCTATCACATGTTTTTTTGTATTTAAAAATGTATTTATATCATCTGTAAATTTAGATAACAAATTAGTGCTACTTTTTTTTGGTTGAAAGCCGAATTGATTTTTGTAGATAATGTTGTTGTTTTGATAAAAAGTATGAATTTGTTCACTAAAAAATTTCTCGACTATTTTATTAATGCTTGACAACAGTGTGATAGGGCGATAATTAGACATGTCATTGTGCCGGCCTTTTTTATGTACCGGACGTACGCAACCACATTTCAATCCTTGGGGATACTTCCCAGTTTTAAGACTAGTGTTAATAAGATTAGTAATAGATACACAAATTTTTTGACTGATTTTCTTAATATCCATAACTTTAATTTTATCTTTACCAGGTGCTTTAAAAGAAATAAGCTTGTTTATAATATTTTTTATTTTGCCTGGGGTTGCTTTTTTAACTAACATGCTGAGTTCCACGTTTTGAAAGTAATTTTTAGTTTCAAGAAGAGGTATGCTACACTTGGGCAATAACTCATTAACAGAGCTTTGAAATTTTTCTGCAAAATTATTAGCTATTTCATATGAGGAAATATTTTGGTCGCTAAACGCTTTTGTAATAAAATCATCTATTGTCGGAGTGACCCTTCCACAGATAGAATTAATTAAATGCCAAAGTTTCTTGGCATTGCCGTAGTTCTTTTTAATAATATTTGTATAATAGTTGTTCCTATAATATTCAATTGTTTTATGAACTTTGTTGCGTAATTTGTTAAACTGTAGTTTTAGATATTTATTAGTGGGATCTGATTTCCATGCAGCAAACAACTTGTCTCTCATTTCACACATGTTAAGAATATTCTGATTAATCCATGGTTGTTTGAAACGATTGAATTTGGGAGAAGTTTTACTAACTTGAGCTTTCCTACATGCATTTTGAAAACTACTTTCTATAAACGTATATATTTGGTCAGGACAGCTCATGCCTCTAGTCAGACACCAGTCGACTGAATCAAGTTCATTGTGCAGAATACGACGGTCATAGCAATAAAATTTATTTTTATTCGGAGCAGCCTGTATATGCGTTTGCAAATCAGTGGAAGCGCATGCAAGTACTAAAATGCGATGGTCCGCCAGAGTCGTATCGGCAGCCGTCGTATACACATTGCTCTTAGCTAGCCGTGTGAAAATATGATCTATGCATGACCTTGTGACGTGATTCGCTCGTATGTCAATTCGGGTATAATCTGATATGCCACTAACAAATCCGTGCTTGGATAGTAAATTCAAATACAAGTTTTTGTGTGAGGAATGTGTTTTTAGGTCAATGTTTGTGTCACCAAGTATAATCATGTCAGTGATATTACACTTCGTTATGAGTTTGTTTAGTTCGGAGACAAACATAGTTCTGTTATTCGATGGCGGTCTATAAATTGCACACACAGTTAACGTTTTGTTGTTTGTCGTAATTAAAGTGCCAGTTATGCTTTCAAAAGTGTGAGTTCTGAGTGTCTTAACAGTGAATTTAAAGCAGTTCCGAACATAAATAATTATCCCACCGCCTTTTCGATTTTGACGCAACTGTGTGTACATTCTATAGCCCGGTATTTGGTACAGATCGCAAATTGCCGTAGATATACCTACTTCGGTAACTATAACTAGGTCGAGAGCGACCACTGAAGAATCCATAACACAGAGTAGTTTATCAAAATTTCTGATTAGAGAACGAATATTTACGTGCATACAGAACAGATTATAGCTGACAGGGGGAATCTTTTTTATAAAATTATTAATCGATATACAGTTACAAATTTCGTTAGTTATACTTGCCATACCCACTGAGAATTATGAATTGTTGAATGTAATCTTATATAATACAAAATAAGTAGGTAAGGAATTTATGATTTTAACAGACGTTCTATATCTTGCTCAGAACGAATTATCAACGACCGCTGAGATTCATCATTTTTCCTAGCATATATTTTTCCTTCCTTACACCATACGTACTTAAATGATCCACTTAGTTGTTGCTTTGACTTGAATAGTAGTGTCTTTGTTAGTGGGGTGAGGGCTGCACGTACATATATACGACTTCTGGCTTGGTCTGCTGCCAAATTAGAAACGATATTACCTGCTAGGATCTCCCTATTTTTCGCAGAGGATATCCACTGTTCACGGTCACTTGTAGCTTGTAACTCAACAGTGATGTGTCCCAGCTGCTCCTTACGACGTGAAATTACTCGGTGAGCACGAACTATCCGCTGAGGGTCTACCATTAGTTTGGTGGCAATTGATTTGGTGATTTCCGCGACATTTTGATTAGCAGTCTCTGGCACACCAGCTATCTCCAGGGTAGAAGCTAATAGTTTTTGTTCAAATTCGTTTGTACGTTGTTCTAGTACAGCAATACGTAGGTCTTGGTTTTTATTTTTGTTAAGGAGGTCAGTATTTTTATTTATTAACAATTTTATAGTAGTACCTTGTTCCTTAACAATGTCTTCAAGATCTGATATTTGACTATTCATGAAATTAATTGATGAAGTCAACTCTTCGAGCTCCTCCTTCACGGCCTTCCTTATCTCTCTACTGATGTCCTTTAGTAGTTTTTTCGGATCAAAACCAGAGCAGCTTACATTCTCTCTGTCATCCTCGTTTTCAGAGTCTTCAGGAAGAAAGAATGATGAACGTTTGGTCATATTTCGCAAACATTCCTCGCAGCTCCATTCGAGCCCATCTGAGTTACGGAGAGCAGTTAACTGTTTGTTTGTTAGTTTGGCACAAGTTGAAGTCGCGTGGACACATTTGTTGCATCGGCTGCACTCCAGTCCCGGCGATTTTTGGGTTATATTTTTATTACAGTTCGTACACATTTTCAGCACCATTTTACGTAGGTATTTATAAAATAATTAGACTAACACAGTAAGTATGTATAAACTCGACTATGCCACTCGGCTGTCAAATGCAAAATGGGCTGGTGATATATGAGCTTGAAATAGATCAAATGGATGCCGTGTCTGCCTTTCTCCAGAGAGAAATTGATAAAGAAATCTACATGCAACAGCCATAACAGTAATAATCACACAACATAACATAAATCCATATAATTAAGACCTCAAGCAAGCCAGTAAATTATGGATCACCAAACTGAACGATGCCTTGCATGAGTTGGGAATGCAACAATGGAAAACAGATCCCTGAGTTTACTACAATGCTGAGAAAAACTCATTTATATCTGTATGAGTTGATGATCTAATGAAATTTACTGCACAATTTTTTTTATATTTGGCTCGGCAAAATGATGTCGCCGTTCGATGGAAAGTCACAGCGACATCTAGTGATTGGGGACCACACCGTGCCAGTCTGTAAGACTATTAAAGCGGCCCTCAAGTTGGTGGCTCTATGATGTGCCTCTTCACGCTCCGCTTGAAGAACCCAGGATTGTAGAAGAAACACGTGCGCTGGCAGGTCGTTCCTGGTTTTTATGGTTCGACAGAGAAACGATCTTTTAAATGATTCAGTTCTAGCGAAGATTCTCTCCACTGTGTAAGAGGGGCACCTCTGTCCAGCACGCGTTGTTCGGGATCGGAAAGGAGAGGGCGGGATTAGGTTGAAGAGTTCTTTAGAACACTCACCGTGATAGATACGGTAGAATGCAGCCAAAGACGCAATAGTTCTTCGTTGCGCTAACGGCTCCCGACTTTCCGTAACCTCCTGGCAGTTGATAATGCGAACAGCACGCCGCTGCATAGAGTCTAGCGTCAAGCAAGTACCTCGCGGAGTCGTCCCAAAGGTGAGAGCAGTATTCCACGCAAGGACGTATCTGCGTCTTGTACAGCAGACACCTCTGGATTGGCGTAATGAACCGCTTTACCTTGCTTGAGGCTAGCCCAATACATCGCTCAATATAATATTCGCACGTTCAAAAACAAACCGTCATTATCCCAAAATGGCAATTTTTCAGGAGAAGCGTTTAAAGTTCGTAGTTACCAATAAAAGAGTATTTACTTATGTGCATTTTATCAAGTGAAATCTCTTTTATTTTGCTCAAAATATGCAATGCTTAGTCTAGCTATAATATGAACTCTATTGGCACAGTTTTACGATCAAGTTTATTAATCACTGAATTCTACATCCAGGAGAGCTTATATCCATCCTATTGAAATTTTTGTGTTTTCTGATTTCAATGGTTTCACGCACCATACGTGATAATAATGGCTATCAGTGGAGAGGACTTTCGGTTGGTGAAGTTCGATCCAGTGGTTAATGCCCGAATCGAGGTGTTCTGCTATTGCTGATTTGTTTAACTGACGATTTTTCACAGCTGCAATATGTTCTTTGACTCTTTCCGCGATGGTCCGCTTGGTTTGGTCTATGTAGGAAATACCAATTAAAACTGACGTAGTGAGTGTAGTGTGTCGCCGGCCTTATCCTTCGTTGTAATAACAACGGAGGGTAGTTCGACAAGAAATAACTTCGTGGTTTTTGTCGATCCTCGCCTCAGTCCAACCGCGACCACGGGCGCTGCAACGTGCTCGAAACGTCGGTGAATGTAAGTAAATAGTATTTCGCGTGAAGTCCCGAATTCTATAAGTATGACAGTTCACTTAAAACTAATGAGATTCATTCTTATAAATTTAGCAACATAAGGCACTTTTCCTTAAAGTAATTATGCTATTTTAATCAGTCTTCTTATAATGGTAATCAACAAACGTAGCAAAAATGTATCAAAAAGTAGACAATAATCACAACTAAAACAAAAAATAACATCTCTATAGAGTACTATAAAAGTGATTTAACCACTGCGCTATAACATTATTCTTAAGTTTCTTAACCGACTACAATACAGAGGTAGGTTCTCATATCCGCTGTATTTTGGTAAATTTTGTTACCTCATTCATAACACCCTAGTTTATGTTTCATCTTCCGCGTTGTAGAGGAAGCTGTTCACCATTCGTACAATTTTTAGTTTTAATTTTTTTTCTCCACGACTATTAGTCAAAATTACCTCGTTTATATCCCTAAACTTTGAAAATATATTGTAGTAAGTGACAACATTTTCTGAAACTATTATGTCGAACGGTTAAAGGACTATAGCAATTTCTCGACGATAAGATATTTGTACGAACGCGCCCCATGGGTGGGGTACTTCCGTACAGTAAGTGGGGTACTTTCATACGCGTGGGGTAGATTCATACATCGACGCTGGAAAGGCTAATTGCATTAACGACCATTATATGAATTGTTCAGGAGAAGCATTTAAAGTTTCAAATTTTGCAAAAAAATTCATAACTAATTAACCACTTGAGTTTTCCCATTGAAAATCAGAATGGTTATTATAAATAACGTTTACTATGAAATGTATACAAATAAAAAAATGTAGGTATCCTCCTTTCTAATATATTGGAGATAATACAATGCACAACATAATCTTGGTAAGGTAAAAATGACTTAAGTTACTGTAACATCCTCATTGTGGTTCGCTAAAAACGTTTGAATGATCAAATAGCTGTATAAAATAAACTAGATAAATGTTTTATATTCTGTTCAGTGTAGTTCCACATCAAAGTAAAATGTTTTATCGGGCTGAATCAAGTCAAACGATGACAGCCAGATCTTATCCGGCATTAAACGTTAAGTCACTCCTAGACTTTTAGTATTATCTCCCAATATGAATGACTTATGGAAGTGATTGGTAAAATAATCTTCAAATTACATTATATTTTTATACTGATTTTACTTAAAAAATCAAGAGCGTAACTTTATGTATTATCAAAAAAATAAAACTACACGATTCTTAAATGAATCCCTGTTATTAAAATGGAAAAGCTATATTTTGTGCGTGTAATCATTAGGTTGTACCCATAAACTATGTGAGTGGATTGTGGAGTAGTGAGTTATACTCACCACATTATCCCAGACTTCCCCTAAGGATGAGTATGAGTATTCCAGTAGTTTTCACGGAGTCTGGTTAAATTCTCGTTTATTAACAGAATCGTACTATCTGACCCATCCAGATACTGGAAATTTTCTTGGTTTTTTCTTGTAGTACCCATAATCTTAGATCTGCTAATTGAAATGATGTTATACTCAGCCATAAGTTGAGACTGGTCTCCAGCAGGAGCATTTCAGTCGTGGGGAGTCATCTATCACTCTTAACTAGTACTGTCAAGTGCTATTCAGGCTACAATGTCCTGTAATTATCTCGTTAACTAGCCTGATGTTTCCTCTTGTTAGCTTTGACTATCTCATTCCCGCTGAAAATCTCAATCTAAGATTAAACTTCTGTCATTATGCTCCTGCTGATAACGCCCTTGGTGATTTTATGAGCGATGGGAAGTTCAGTCTTAGGTCCAACCAAGCATTCATCTACTCCTTCTGGGGCTAGATTATCTACTGTTTCTTCGCCCGAAATTCTATAGGTTCCAGGTACCCAATCTATGTACGTATACTTCGGTCTTTCCCTCCAACATGTCAAGTGACTTTCTATATTCCTTCACGATTGCTAATGTTATAATTTTCTTACTTAAATTTCAATGCCACTTGACTGTCGCTGTATATGGTTGCCTTTCCCGAGTTTGTTTGGTGGTAAATTATTTGCATGCTCTCAGTGATTGCGGTGATTTTACACATTGACACCATTTATTTTATTATTTGGACCACTTTCAGAGCGTGGTAGTTCAGTCTCACTGGTTCAGCACTGCTTTGCATTATCTTAATTTAGGTTCGTCTCTTTGCTTTACACATTGTGCCAGAGCCTTCTTCAGAGAGAACAAAGAGTTCCCCAACGTCGGAATATACCTATGTGTATTATTATGTGCATCCTCTTAATTTTATTATTATTCATCTTATTACCAGACATCACATAAGTAGCGATAGGTATCCTCCTTACTCACGTGTATCGTGCAAGTTACGGTTGCCATCTCTGACTCCATCAGCCGGTGTCTCAGCATTTTATGTTTCACCCATTTTTATGTCTTTGTCACTTTCTTCGCAGTTCAGGGTAGTTTCTATTCCGGAGAATAAAAGATTCCTTGACGTCAAAGAAGTACCTTTTTTTTTTTTTTTTTTTTTCTTTAATTACTACATCTACAGACGCTTGGTCCGTACCATTTTTTAGTTATAAATGTTTATTATAAATGTAATTTAAATTAATGTCTGTCTCCGCGTTAGACAAATTCATTATTATATACAATAATATAATTATAATAATCTATGTACATACATACATACATATACTCACGCCTTTATCCCCGAAGGGGTAGGCAGAGGCCTATACCGGCCCACATTTCACCGTGTACAATTCGGTCCCACGTAACAGGTGGTGAGCCCATCGCCGTGTTGAAATGGACCGCCGCCGTCAGAGCCTCGTCCGTTGTTCAGCAGGTGCACGAGCTTGCACGTGAGGTTGACTTGGGCCCGAAGGTGTCGGTAGGGCCCCACTACACCCTATGTAATGTAAAATAAATAAGCTAGTAGCGGCCCCGACCGTGTCGTTGCCGCTCTAAGTCAACGTTAAGGGCACGGGTTTTTTATAAAGGACAAGAGAGTATCTCTCGCCTTATCGTCCCTTCGCCGGATCGCCATTTTTAGGTTGTAATCCCTCACTTGCTCTGTGGTCGCAACTTCAGCGCGAGTTATTAGACGCGCTGCCGCGTCGTCACTGCTGTCGTCTGTGTAGTAGACACAGGTGTTTGTGTGCCTTGAAATTGCGACCACAGCATGCGGGACACTTTGGAGGATTTGGGATTTGCGTGATGTTGTACGCACTATAACCACCTTTTCGTATGTCAATCCCTGCGATTCGTGAACCGTCAGTGTGCGAGATCCCTCGTTGTTACCGTATCCCTGGCTGATTAAGAGAGCTTTCTCAGCCTGGGTGTGGACGAGGTATAATGTGGCATCCTGTTTCGGGATCTCTGCACCTGTGAAAGGTCTCAACGACAGTGATTTAGTACGGTTTTTGAATGAGTATATGCCACTATAGATTTCACTGAGGGCATACGCTACATCCTGGGGGTTTCTGTACGTACATAACAGCTCTTTTGTTATGTTAGTAATAAGGTTGGGTCTATTATAGAACAGTGGGAAAAGGTTGTCTCTATCTATGTACGGAAGCTGATTGTTATCACCGATCAATAGGGCTTCGCTGGCTTTGGCAAGCTGTATTGCCATTACTATGGATCCAAAGTGGTTCATAAGGGCCTCGTCCACCATGAGGCGTATACACGATTCGCCCTTACTCATTCCATTGACCAGAAAGGATGCCATAGTCCGCACTCTTGTTTTGACACGATCGCCTATTCGTGGCTCCAGCTTGTCCCTAAGATCCCTGGCAGCTTCCGTAGTAGTTGTTAATATGATGTCGCTTTCTATCTTTATTTCAGACATCACCCAGGTCGTCTTACCGCACCCGGGAACTCCATTTACCCATGATATTGCGGGCGTCGTCCAGTGCTCCGGGTATCCGCTGTCGCCCAGGTCTCCCGATATAGCTTGTGCCATATTCAGAATCCTGTCTTCGAGCATCACCTTGGTACACTTGGCGACTACCACTATTGAATCGCCGGGTGGTGTTTTGAATACAAGTTTACCCTGCCTTGTCTCTTCTTCATTCAAAGGCACAAAACCACACCCGTGGCTGTAGGCCGCCATGTACGATCCCGACATGTTTCCGTATACTACTAGAGATCTGTCATTGTCGTACACCGCCGCCCCCGCCTCATCCAACAGTTCCCGCAGCAGTCTTTGGTTATCACGGCGGTAGGTCTGCATGATCTTACTGCAGACATCCGTGTTTACCTTTCGTGTAGCTTTCGTGACTGCTACGAATTCCATGAACGCATTCACTATGTGGTCTCGCGGTTCTCGAACGCTTCTGAGTGTAGGAGGGGTTACCTGTCCCATGTCAGCTTTAGTGCGTTGAGGTCTAGGCAGCTCCAGTTGGTTGCAGGGAGGCCCTCTAAAGAAGTCACGCACCGCATTTTCCATGGCAAGTGAACTGCGTGTGGTCGCACAGGGTATGTTCCGGAAGACTGTGGTCAGTATCGTTGCTGCTGTAGATTGTGTCCTTGCATTGGTTTTATCAACTTGTGCTTGTTTGGCTTGGAGATTTTCTTCTCGCACCCGATTTTCCAATCGCTCGGACCCGCTGACAGTTGAGTCTGGGACTGGATGATCCCAGCAGTCGGTTATCGTTGACGAGAGTGCCTGCTCCTGGGCCAAGCCTCTCAGAAAGCTTAGATTTTGACCCCTCTCTTCGTATATCACCAGCTCGTAGTGTTTGGAGGATTTGAGAGCACCCACGTAATACGCGGTGTTTCCCTTCCTATACCCTACTACCATCGCATCGATACTGAGTTTTTTGGGTGACAATGTTTCTCGGCAACCCAGTTCCGTCAGTGCTACGCAAACTTTCTCGAACTCAGTGATTTGGTCGTCCGCGCAGAACATTGCGACAGTTTTATTCTTCTTTCGCACTATTTTGCGCGTCTGACCCTCTATTGTCACTGTTGGCAGCTCGTTATAGGTTTTACGCCTCATAGAAGTTCTCTTCGTACTGCCGTTTAGCAGGGCGCCGAGACCCGACGAGATGTACACCGTACTGCTAGCCACGGGGTTGCAGAAGGCTATGCCCGCTCTTTCAGAGTTGTCTTTCATAAAGAGTGCAACGCCTCTCAGACGGACCCCAGGTTTACCCAATTCCGCACACATTGGCAGGTTGAAAGGTGGATTTGGTACCTGTGGTATGTTCGCTTGTGTGGTTGTTGGTGTATCCATGTTTGTGGTGGTGGTATTTGCATGGACTTCTGTTAATGTACTATTGCGTCGTGTAGCTATAGTAGCGACGTAGTCCATGTATTCCAGAAGGTGTGGTCTAGAATCTTTGTTCTCTAAGATGGTTTTTAGATTGTCCTTTTTTAGTTCAAAGTTAGTTGAGCACTGTAGGTTGTATCGCGCTGTTTGAAAACGCGGGCAATCCAACTGTATGTGCCATATCGACTCGCTGATATTTGGATCACACTCGCACCGTGGACTGCTTCGCAGCTTAAAGCGGTGCAAGTATTCCCCAAAACCTCCATGTCCTGTCAGAATTTGTATTTGGCGACTAGTCAGAGACGATCCTCTTACGATGCGATACGCATTGGCCACATCTGGGAGGAACGCCTTCGTAACTGCTCCTGTTTGTGAGGTGATGTAACGGTCCTGCCACTTCTTGACTGTTTCTTCTCTGATCTTCTTTCTGACGTAGGATAATGGAATTTCTGCATAGTCGAGTGTGTTGGTATTATTACTCGCTGCTGATTTTGCAAGTTCGTCAGCCCTTTCGTTTCCCGGCGTACCCACATGTGCTCTTAACCAAAAGAGGCGCACTTGCCTGCTCTATCCCCGAATCTGAGCCAAGTCCTCATTTATTGCTTTTGTTAAGGGATGTAAGAGTTTGGGTTTGCTCAACATTTCTAATGCTGATCTTGAATCACTGAGAATGTTGACTACTTCCCTTGAGCTCTCTTTTGCCCTTTTCACGGCTCTATGGAGTGCGTATAGCTCAGACTGAAATACAGTGCACGCGTTGCTGAGGCGGAAGGTACCATGGAGAGTCTCTCTCCCATCCTCCCACCAGGTTAGAGCCGCTCCGACCTTTCCCTCCATTTTGCTGCCATCAGTATAGATCTGAGGTCCACATATTTGAAGGCTTTCTTGGGTCTGCGGCTCCATATCCTCTAGAACATTGGTTTTCAAACTGGGGGGCGCGCCCCCCTGGGGAGGCGTGAAGACATGTACAGGGGGCGCGGTCAGGATCAGAGTAACATCACAAAAGCAAGCTATGGAAATTTTAAAAAGATGGATAAGGCACAATTTTGGGTTAAATATTTCAACTCTTATACCTTTTTAATTAATATTCATGGGTAGCATTGGTTACAATTACAATAATAAAAAACCGGCCAAGTGCGAGTTGAACTCGCCCATGAAGGGTTCCGTAGCAGCAAGTAACATAATATAAAAGTTCTTGTAGTTCGATGTAACTTTCATTGATGTTTTAACACGTTCGCACTTTCGCAGTGGTAGTGATTTTTCTCGGTGAAAATTGCGGCTTATGACGTATTAAAAAAAAACTACCAACTCGATTTCGTTCAAACCAATTTTCGTTGGTAGATTTTATGGCAATGTACATTATATTTTTTTTTTGATTTATCATTCTCTTAGTTTAGAAGTTAGAGGGGGGGGGGGACACATTTTTCCACTTTGGAAGTGCCTCTGGCGCAAACTATTCTTGTTAGAACAAAATGATGTTAGGAACCTCAATGGCATTTTTGAATACCTGTCTATAGGTACTCCACACGTACGGGTTTGATTAAAAAAAAATTTTGAGATTCAGTTTTGAGTATGGGGACCTCCAAAATTAACTGCTTTTTTCTAGTTTTATATAAAAATCTTAATGCGGTTTACAGAATACATCTACTTACAAAGTTTCAACAGCATAGGCCTTATAGTTTCGGAGAAAAGTGGCTGTGACACACGGACGGACAGACAGACGGACAGACAGACAGACAGACAGACATGACGAATCTATAAGGGTTCCGTGTTTGCCATTTGGCTACGAAAGCCTAAAAAAACAAAGTTTAGAAGCAATTTTTTTATCTACTTATATTAAATTCAGAATTGAGAATTTTTTCAAAATCATGCAAGCAGTCTTTTACTCTTTTTGCAAGAAGTGACCTTTTATAAGTCTGACCGTGAATCTCTGGCATCAGGATAATAAGAGGGTAACGCACAATCAACGTTGAGGCTGCATGTCTTCTACCCGGGACCCCACCATGGGACCTGGAAGCGAGGGCCCTGGAGCAGCTGCAGCAATACCATAGGCCTGAGCTGCCGAATTGGGGACTCATATCGAGGTGATGAAGTCGATCATGGAAGAGTGACTGAAGAGGCGCAATTGCAGCCTCACCTACCGCGTTTCATAGATATTTACCGGGCACGGGTGCTTCGGTAAGTATCTGTGGTGCATACACGGGGGGGTTAACACCTGAGTACCAGCACTGCGGACGCTGCAACGCCAAGACCTGGTCGCAGGCCTGATGTGGAAATTCTCACGCTCAAGACCGTGTTGAGGGCCATGGTCTCAAGCTGTGTCTTTCTGCGTGCAAAAAAAGGTGGAGGGGTGGGAGCGGCAGATAAATACGCCCAAGACTACCGGCCTCCATAACCGAGGGCCTGAGAACGGCTGGTTTGCTCGCCAGTCTTACAGAAGCAGGCCAAGATGGTGGCGTGTCTCTTCGTCCCTCAAAGAAGTAGGATATTAAACAAGAGGGAGGTCTGAGATGTATTTACAAACTTTATTACCTACTCTTATTTTATTTTATAATTGTATGTTTTAGGGTTCCGTGTTCAAAGGGTCAAAACGGGACCCTATTCATGAGACTTCGCCGTTCGTATGTCTGTCTTTCCGTCACGAGGTTGTATTTCAGGCATCTCGATAGCTAGAGAGCTAAAATTTTCACATAATATGTATTTCTGTTACCGCTATAACAACAAATACAAGTTTGGCGAGCCTATTTGCTCTTCCCTGGGCTGAGGGGAGGCGTGGGCACATTATTTTTAACAGTAGGGAGGCGTGATACCAATAAGTTTGAGAACCCCTGCTCTAGAAGCTCGTATGTAGTGGTTATTTTGGTGGAGGGATGTGGCAAGTCTTTGAATTTAACTGTGCCCTCGAGCTTCTGTCCCGGCGGCAGAAAGTCATCTGAGACTCCCCTTTTAGCCTCATAGAGTGTTGCGTTCTCTTGGATCCTGAGGTCCAGTGGAAGCGTCCCAGACAAGACCTGTACTGATGTTAGGGATGTTGTCCTGTAGGCTTTGCAGATCTTTTAGGCAAAGCCTCTCTGGAGCGCCTCCAGTGGCTTTCTATTTAATTGAAGTTGTGTTGCTGATGACCAGGCGCATGCCCCGTAGGTGACGATTGGTTCTATGACGGCAATATAGATTGTCCTGATTATCTCCGGGTTTAATCCCCAAGTGACTCTTGCCGCACATGCAAGTTGTTTGTAGATATTAGTTGTTTTTTTGCATACTGCCTTCACATGTGCGTTAAAGTTGAGATTTTTGTCGATCGTGAGACCGAGGAGTTTAATTTCATCAACTAGTTTTAGTGGAATGTCAGACATGTAGATTGATGGGGGACTGAATTTTGTTTTGCGTGTGAGCAGCATTGCGTTCGTTTTATGCGCTGCAAAATTCAGTTTGTTTTGTATTCCCCACTCTACTATCTTATTGAGAACTTTGTTGATGTTTCTCTCCATTTCCTCGGTGGATATTCCTGAGAACACCAGGACCACGTCGTCCGCGAACGCTTGGCAGTATAAGTCCTCGTGTGACAGAATTTGCAACAGGGAGTCCAGAATAATGTTCCAGAAAGTTGGCCCGCCGATTGAACCTTGGACGCAACCCTTCGTGGTACTTTTTCCACTTGACGCTCCTGCGTAATGGATGGTGATATTTCTGTCTTCGAGATACGACTCCACTAGTCTAAAGATGTTTAGAGGACAACCCCTGATCATGAGTTGGTATTTAAGAGCTGGCCACCACGCGTTGTCGAAGGCCCCCTCTATATCTAGTGAGACTATAATTACTGCCTTCGAATTTGAGATCTCTTTTCTCACGTGGTGTATTAAATCGTAGAGAGCGTCCTCCGTCCCGCGCTGCGGCATAAAGCCGTACTGTTTGTTGCTGAGGGCTGGAAGAATGTGCCATTGCAGCCGTCCTACCATTAGTTTCTCGACCGTTTTGCCTAACACTGATAGTAAGCCGATCGGTCTGTAAGACTTAGGTTGTGTGTAATCGTCTTTTCCTGGTTTACGGAGAATGACTACATGAGCCGATTTCCGTAGCTTCGGAAAATACGACAGGGACAAACACACATTAGCCAATGCCAGGAAAATCGCCTTTTCGCTGCGTATTGCTTTGGCACATATGTCGGCTGTGAACCCGTCTGGTCCCGGGGCTTTCTTCGGATTCTGTTCTTTGAGGACAGATTCCAAAGAACAGAATGTCTTAACGACCACCAAAGTGCTCAGATTAAATCGTTACGTAGACCATTGGAAAGAGAAAAATCAGGCGATTCTAACGATATATATAACTCATATTCGACCAAATTGGCTGTTAATGCAGTTTGCCTTTCCAGCGTCGACATGGTAATTAAAAAGCCTATTAATCTCCCAAAAAAAAAATTGATAAGAAAATTTGTTTATCACAGATCTATCTTAATCATATTTAACTTTACTCCCAATCAATATTTGTTCTTGGGAAAAATAACACAAAAAATCGGTTTAAACTGTAAGTTAGTAATTAGACATTTTGGTTGTCACTTTCGACCTTAATGCTAATTAAATTATTTTAATTAATTGAAAAGATTATAAATTCTACTCGTTCTAGATGTGCCAAGCGGTTATATTTTTTCTCCACGACTATGACGACGGAGGACCTGAGGACATAGTCTAATCTAATAAACAAAATGTGTACGCTTTCTATATCAGAAAAAGGAATTATCATGATGATCCCAGTTTCTTCCGAAGATGAAACACGTTCGGTCCTGTTCGCCAAATTTCATAACAAATAAATAACAGCGGCCTGTTTCAAATTTTATCAAAACATGACTATTGTCTTTAATTTCCTGATATTACAATTAAATTTGTGGTGCATTGAACAGTATTTTAATTTTAATTTATTATTGGTTAGTAATTAAGTTCCTATACCTACTATTCATTTTTTTATATATTTTATCAATTGAAAGATTAGATTTTTGTTTCATAATTCATTTTTCTGCTGGCTCTCTGCATATACGGAATTTCTTCTCTGTTGAGTATATATATGGAATCTACCTATATAAATTTAAATCATTTTTATTCGTTCTTCATCCATTTTTAAGCCGTAGCTAAAAATGGATGAAGAAAGAATAAATGTTACGAACGAATAAAAGATAAGGCGTGCCTAATCTTTTCTTATTATCTGTAACACGAACCTGCGATTTGATATCAACTATAATATTTACCTATTTAATAAAAAGTATATTGCCGATCGTTTCACATAAAAATGCTAAATCATTGTAACGTATCATAATTGAAAAAAAAATGAAGAAGGTGACTATTAATTTTATTGAAAAATAAAATTTATGTGAGTATTTGTGGTAATTATGATCTAAAGGGGAGCATTCGAACGCGTACGAATGCGCCCCTGTAGAAATGTCCGAATGTGCCCCAGGCCTTGACCAAATTTAAATTACAGTAGTAAACAAAATCAACGTTAGTAAAAGAAATAAAACGATAAAAACTCAAAATTAAACAATGTGAACATTAATGAATCCTGACTATTTTCATAAAAACATAATAAATTTACTTGCCAGTACAATTTAAACTTTAGTAAAAAATTTTGCTTACCTATTGCAATAACACGTTATGTCTTATTACCTCACACAGAGTGGCGCGATTGGCACGATACTTCGCTAGCAACATGGCAGTAAAGACTTCTATATAAACTGAGGTAGACATGCCCTACGCACCGATTTTTGAAACCTATAAACTGCGCTAATTAGCAGCGTTGCTCGCACTGTTGTGAGTCAAAACTTCGAGAGTAGGTGCTCGACTTGCAATCGGAGTCCATACGCCTTCTCTTTTACTCTTTTTCTATTCATATATTGCTATTGTGTGTGGTGACAATTACGTAAAAAATATTTATAAGTGAGTGTAGTCTTAGTAATTTGTGTATTTGAGGATTGCTTTTGAAATCTCGTTTGTTAGAGTACGGCGCGTCTACCTCAGTTTATATAGAAGTCTTTGCATGGCAGCCGGTATGTCTATATACACAGGCAAAGGCGTGTTTGTGTGTCGGTTATTATTTTTGTTATACTCAATGTATGAATGTGCCCCGCGTACGAATGGTGAACAGTTTCCTATGTCGTTGGTTTTTTTCTTAGAATTATGTACGTAATAACGAGTATTACAGCCCTGTAATACTTCTAATAAGTCTTTCAAATTGCACATTTTGTAACTTTTGTTACTCCTCTTTTTATAATCGCATTTTGTACAAATTGCAAAATATGATTATAAAACGACGAGGCATAATACGGAGGTATCGCATATTTTCTAATGAGATCCTTGAGATCAGTTTTTTTCTGTCGGAAAAAGGTAATTTTGAAGTGTATAAAGAAACTAAACGAGGCTGTGCTCGGCGAATCTTGGTTAATTTCAATTCCTTATAATCCTCTTCCATATACGAATTTTTGAACAAAACCTTGACGTCATTTTCTTTAGTAATTTTTAAAATCTTTATATCTCCCACTTTAACTGTCTTTCCATCAGTGTCTTTGTTGAATTTAAGTTCTTGAAGATTCTTTATATCAAAAAACTGGCTATGAGACATTTCTATGACGTTATATTTCTTCCCTTTTTTCTTAGCTTCTCGAATAGCATGTATATATTGATCTGGTACGTAAATAGGCCGCGATCTTAATTTTTTTTTTATTTTTCTCTCTATTGTGGAGTGTACGGAGTCTCCCTCATTTTGAGCATGTCCTTTAGTAAAAATTTATGGGTTATGGAACTAATATTTGGCAGGTTTTTAACTGCATAAATATACATAGAAAAAACAAATTGTTTTTTCTGCTGCCCACAACAGTTATCGGAGTAAAAAGTTATGTTGAGTTGTTCAGATGACGATGCAGATTTGTTCTCAAAAAATTTTAAAACACAAGAACCAGTTTTATGTGCACCCTTTTGGCCTTCGACTTCATTCCAAAAATAGCATTCTGTGGAATCTGTTTTTAATTCACAAATTGTGAAATTCAAACAATTCAATCGGCATTTATAGTAGAAAGAAAGAAACGTCAACTTTAGGGACTTGCAGCATAGTCTGTAAGTCATAGCATGCCGCAATGTTAGTGTCACTTATGGATTCCTTGACTCGTGATTTTTCTATACGACTCAGTTCTTTTTCTTGTAGATGCTGTCTATATTTATCTTTCAGTTGTGCCTTTTCTGTTGCTTCTGCATTTTCGAAGGCAACACAATCTTCGCATCTGTCTTTTTTTGGTGTAAAAAAACTTATATTGAATTCTTCTTTAAACATTTTTCGATATACAAATCCGTTTTACTGACAATCTGTTCTGTAATCCTAAGTCCGTTAAAGTTTTACCCCCCTCTATAAATTCTCGATTTGTTTGCTGTCGTAAATAATGACTCTCAATTCTGGGTATGCTTGCAATGTGCTTCTTTACTACCGTCAATAACTCATCTGGAACCTAGGTTCCATGATTTTCATGTTTGCCACGTAGTTCTGGTTGAACAATTCCACTTGAATTTAATTTTCCAATAACAGTACGTATCGGCATGTCGTTAATACCTAAGGTCCCTTTAAAAATATTTTACATACTCTTTGTTTTTTGTTATTTATTGTCGTATAAAATGCATGTTTTGGTTTTCCTGTTGTTATTTAGTTTTTTATATTGATATTTAGGTTTAATTTCACTTATGTGTTTGGAAATAAAGTCTCTTTGTTTTGAAAACAAACCCATCTTCCAATAGTTTTTAAATACTATTTTACGCTCTTGTTCAGAAATATTAAATAAATATTTCAATCGGCATCGACAATTTTATTACAAGTGTTTCCCATTTTTCTTTCCGGAATCACTTTACGTTTGGAAGAGCTGGAAGTGTACTCCGAGCCCATATTTCTTAATTTTTTTTGCCAGTGCTTTTTTACTACCACGCTTTCTTTTCCGGGTTCGTTCAACAGTCAGTATTGTGGCAACATCTTCAACTCTTTGTGTAATACTTTGGAATCGTTTTAGTGCAATAGTTTTCAGAGAATATGGTGGATTATTAAAATTTAAATAATTTTGGTCCTCATTGTGGTCTTCGTTTCTATGTTTAAGCGAGGTCGTAGATTCAATATCAAATTGTTCATTTCTTAAGCTCAATTCACTGCTAGCTTCATTTTGAGGTCCACAAATCAAATTGACAGGAGTTTCGGTACGTGCATCACAAGGATAAAGATTATCAGCATTAATGTCACCAGTATTCAATGTTTCCGCAAATCCATTGATATTTATATTTTTGTTGGCTATATTATCATCTTCTTCAGAAGATGACTATTCGTATAATTGAAACATATTTGTTGTTATACCAATACAGATCAGCTCGATTGATTCGTTACCGTACCAGATGTCAGCTGTGGTAACGTAATATAATTCCGTGTTGATTGCAAATCAGTATTGAGTTCTGAGTCTGACCCGCTAGACTCAAACTCAGAGTCTGTGCTAGAAGAAGATTCTGATGAATTGGGTGATGATGATGATGACGAAGTAACGATTATAGGTTGTGTTGCAGGCGGAGTAATAGACACAAATAGTGATGATGATGCTCGAACGTAGTTTATATTTTGTTGTTGCCTTTGATTTTTTCGAATCTGAGTGGCGTCGTCGGATTCAGAAGAAGTTAAATCTTCATGAGAGCAGGGTTTGTATTCTCGATCTTCATCGGAAGCTGGTGAGAAATCTTGACCGGAATGCTGGCTATCACTAGATGAGTTTAAAGATCTTCGAACACTAACTAACTTCGAAATGACGTTTATTCTGGATGTCAATAGGACTAGAATTTTCAATTGGGGTTTGCTTGGAAGTACCTTGCAAACAGTTACGTCCGTAACTGTTTCATTTGTTGTAACTTCCGTAGAAATTGTACTGTATTGTGAGTTAATATCTTTAATAATGCCTTTAAATTTTCGCGTTCTTGCATTGGGAAGTGGCATACTAAATAACTGCAACAATACAAAATTTTAATTAAATATTGTTGTAAAGGAAGGTTGCCTGACCTACTATAATTGTGTTAACAAAATTATAAGATATTACAATATAATTTCACAGAAAGAATATATTTTTAAGAGTTATAGCTACCGGTTTTGAAACAAAAACAGCCAATAAAATAATAATTATACATAATAGCTTCGAAATAATTACTCTTTGTTTAAAACCTTTATGTGCGTATTAAATAGTCCCACAAAACTTAAGATCTTTATCGAAAAAGTGTCACTTTTGTTTAAATAGAATATGAAGGTACCTACTAACAAAATATTCACAATAGAATTACGTCTTTAATGTAGAACTGTCACTGTGCAATTAAATACAATATTCAAGTTAACAAATCGTTGAAAAATACATACAACAATTACAACAAAACCGTCACTTTATGGATAAAAACGTTATTCAAGTACACAATGATACCACTTACCGTACCTTACAAAAAATGACACTGTTCCACACGGATTTCAGCTACAACTGTCGCCGGTCATGGCACTAAATGACAATATGTCAATGTTGCTGTCATTGGTTAATTCCATCCCCTCCAAAATGTAAAACGACACTAGTGACATCGGGTGGTTCCATTAAGAACTTCGCTGTGAGAGTTTTTGCATTATATATTTCGCGTAAAATGTCACTAGATGAAAAATTTATTGAAGGTAAAATAGAAACAGCACTTTCAAATGAAATATATTGGCCCAGCAAGCCAGTGCGTAGGTCTGCATACTACCAGAAATAGAGAGAAGATCATGATAGATCAAGAAAAGTTTATAAATGAAATATTGACACATTTCAGAATGTCAGATTGTAAGTCGGTCAAAACACCGTTTGAAGTTGGTATGAAATTCAAGAGATCAGATGTAGAGGAAAAGTTTCACTGTCACTAGCAACAAGCCATAGACTCCTTACTGTATGTGTCTCAAAGTACTCAACCAGACATATCCTATGCTATCAATGCACTGAGCAGATTTAACCAAAATGCCAGCTCCGAACACTGAACAGCAGTGAAGAGAATATTTAGATATCTGCAGGGTACAAAGATTTAAAATTAGGTTACACCAAAGATGGTAATGAGGAGATACTTGGCTACTGTGATGCCGACTGGGCCAGTGATTTGCGCGACAGAAAGTCGTGAACAGGTTATGTTTTTATGTTACAGGGTGGTGCTATTTCCTGGCGGTCACACAAGCAACAGACCGTCGCCGTCGCCGCCCCCTGGTCGAGGCTGCAGTGGTGGCGGTAGGTCTGTTGGGTGTTGGGAGTCCTGAGACATCCATCCGCGGGCTTACCCGGGGCTCCCAACCAAATGCTGTTGGGCGTTACGTGAGGATTTTTAGTCGGTAAGAGTCCGGCATAGCATCCATGATGAATTTTCCCTCAAGTTAAATAAAAAAAACCGCGTGTGAACTGATTCTGTAAATTATCTTAAATCAGCAGTGCAAATAAGTTAATTCATTTAGTGGCAACAATCAAGAGTAATAAAGGATGTAAATAAGCAACTAATTAAAAACTGTTATTATAAATTGCTAGCTGCGCTCCGTGGTTTCACCCTCTTATTCTTCACCAATATCTCAATTTCTTTACAACATAGATACATACCTACCTACGGTCACGCCTTATTCCTGAATGAGTAGACCGAGCTTTACTGTACGCCTACACTTAATCTTATTATTTTTATCCCACGTAATAGTTGGTGAGCCTATTGCCATCATTAACATTGCTTGCGCAATTAAAATTGGTCTATCGTTATTTACGCGTTGTTATCCGCATTAAACAGAACTTATTATAGAATTTCATTAGAATATTTGTTTGCATAAAACATCAACAAAAAAATTAATTACTTGTATTGTTAATAATAACTTTAACCTTAGTAAACGAGTAGTAACAAGTTATAAATTGATGAAACAGCGTCATTCTAATCAGTACTATTAAGTTAGCCTTCTTTGAAACAATGGGTTGTGTGCAAATTGTATTTTTCGTGCTCACTTTAGGTTTGGTTGCGTTTGATTCAGTGCTGGGTGAGTAAACACTAAAAACAGACTTAGGCAAAATAAGCTTGGATCGGAAAACGGATAGGCATGAACTGGGAGTCCTGGGACATCCTTCCGAGGGCTTACCCGAGGCTCCCAACCATAGGCTGTTGGGCGTTACTTCAGGTTTTTTAGTCGGTAGGAGTCTGGCATAGCATCCATGATGGATTTTACCTCACGTTAAAAAATATAAAATAAAAAAAAGGTATTAACTGTGAGAATTTAGTTAATTTAGTTAGTTCGAGTCCAGGATTTTTATTTCTTGTTTTGTGTTTTTATAAATAAGGTTCCTGTTTATTAAAACCTACTTAGCTGTACTTGTGCTGAGCCTATTCCTGTGTAAAATAAAACGCTTTTCTTTCTTTCCCTTTATAGCTTAAAACAGGGATCATTAAATTATTTCAGAAAGAGTAACGATAATCTGGGCCAAAAACCCTTTTAGGCTTAATTTTGCCATAGATAAACAAAAAGCCGTGAGATGGTCTCACCCAACTGCCCCTCTGTGAAAGTGAAAGTTCAATCCGATAGAGGTTGTCATTTTTGTTTTATTTCAAACTTGGAACGGATGATCCACGTGACCTAGTGACGTAATATAATGCAACAGACTACAAACAAAGTCTCGCCATAAGCCCCTCTGCAATCTATTTTATAGAGAGGGGCTAAAATTGCTGACTTCATATAATTTATTTAAATTAAATTTATAATTTCAGGCAAACATATTTGCACATGGGATGACTCGGAATGTTTAACATTTATATCAAGAAAAATCTACAAAAAATACGTAGTTGGGCTCCCAGGAGTAGCAGAACCAATAGATCCAATACATTTAGAAAATGTTAACGGATCTATAGGTTTATATAATTACCATTTCAAAAATTTAACATTGGTCGGAATGAAAGACTGTAAAGTGGAATTGTTTAAGTAAGTCCATTTTCTACACCTATCAATGAAAACTAATAAAAAAAAACAATAGACTTGTTAATATTGTCATGTCTGTACTGGGGGTACTACATATAAAATGAAACGAGGTTAAGAAGAACCCGCAGGAAACTCAATTCAGCTTCTTTTCAAAATGTATCTTAAGTGCGCCTTCACACTGGCGTAGGCGTTCGATGGACGTATGCGCGGCGTATACGTCGCGTATACGTCGCGCACGCCCGACGCTTGTTCAGCGTACTCATATGTTCCAGTGGAGACGCCGCGCCAACGCGGCGTATACGTCACGCACGCCTGACGCTTGTTCAGCGTACTCATGTGTTTCAGTGGAGACGCCGCGCCAACGCGGCGTACACGTCGCGTATACGTCGCGTATACGTCGCGTCGGCGCCGCGCATACGTCCATCGTACGCCTACGCTGGAAAAACGCTAGTGTGAGGGCGCACTAAATCGAATATTGTATTTTTTTTCCATTCTACAAAGGAGGAATATTAGGCATATTGGTCCTTTGTATCTATCCTCCTATCAATGAATTCTAATATTGTCAAAATTGCCATGAGGATGACTAAGGGGTCCTAAATATAAAATGCAACAAGAAAAACTCCCCAGAAAACTCAATTGGGCTATTTTCTAAATACATCTTAAAATCGAATATAGTTTTACAATTTACAGCTACTACTAGCACAATTTACAGTTTTTAAACATTTTGAATTTATTGTCTAACAAACTTTAAGTCCACAATGTGATTACTTTAAAGTTAAACCGTTCCTCTATAATTATAATATTAGTACTTACTTTGCAGATATGATAAGGAAGACGTTTCATTTGTTTACGTTTTAGACTGCCCGCTGTTGCATATTGATATTGATTATAGATGCGAAGGTAAATTTACTGGTGAAGACTTAGATGTTGAGGGGCAAGGCGAAATAAATGCAGGTGAGAATTTCTTTAGTTTTAACAAAGATAATAATAGTATTACATACAGATCGGCAACTCCCTGCCTCCCACTGAGTAAGCTTCCCCATTCCCCCGCCAAATTTGATGTGTCTATTGCCGTGTTAGTACTTGAGAGAGTGTCACTGCGTTGCATTACGTATTACTGCCTACGTACTTTCTGCCATTGCGTTGGTTTAATTTGTGCTTAGCCGAGGATAGATTGAAAAAAAAAGTACCTACATACATGAGATTGCGTTCTGTTCCTTATTATTTTGTTTCCATAGCTAGTGACTCTAGTATACTCACACACACATTCAAGCTTGATTCAAGCATTCACATTACGTGTATATTAGTGTGGGTGAAAATAAACATTTTTTTAATAGAGTTTCCGCCCTGTTGTACAGCACAACAGGGCGAAAATATATGTGGATATATATACATAGCGCTCCTTGGATTCACCGTGCGCCGCTCGTTGGATACCCTCTATACAACGCCGTCTGTAGTAGTGTACAACTCGCAGCACGTAACTTTGCATCTTTTTTTATACCACTAAGGTGGCCGGCAAGCATACAAGCATACGGCCCACCAGATATACCGTGGTCACCGCAGCCAATGGACGTTTGCAACACCAGAGGCGCTACACTCGCGCTGCCGACCCTGTATAGGTATCACAGGGGAAACTTCATAGACGCAAAGTTATGTGGCGCGAGCTGTAGTAGTTTAGTAACCAGAGCATTCAATTCCTGTTTTTTTTTACTTGATTATTTATTTGAAAGGTAAAATGAATTGCTGAAATGCAATGAGTCAAAAAATTGATCTATAAAGAATCACTGATACCGCAATTTCAAATGAGTGTCGTATCGTAGAAACTTCTCATGAACTTTAACTTACTAAGTTTAAAATTAAAAACGCCTTTAATTATATATTTCGGCACAAATACCTAACACTGATATATATTAGAAACGTTTGATGGACGCTTATTTTTTTTTATACCGCTAAGGTGGCAGACAATCATACGGCCCACCATAAGGACCGGTGGTCACCGCAGCCTATGAACTTTTGCAACACCAGAGTTGCCACACTGGCGCTGCCAACCCTGTAAAAGCCTTCTAAGACCCCTTTTGAACAACCCCATACTGTAGGCGTTTGGAAAAACCGAGGCAGAGAGGTCATTCCACAACCTAAGCGTGTGCGGAAGAAAACACCTATCGGATCTAACCGTGCTGGAACGCTCCGGACGCAAAGTGTAAGGATGAACTCCCTGTCTGTGGCGAGCGGTGCGATGATAGAACGTAGCCGTGGGCATCATATCAAACAATTCCTCAGAGCACATACCATTGTACAAGCGGTAGTAGAACACGCATAAGGAGGCAAAGTCTCTCCTGTCGCGAAGAGGTTCCACACCAGCTGTAAGTAAAGGATCGTTGACAACTCTTACAGCTCGTCTTTGCACCGAGTCAAATGGACGAAGCTGATATTCAGGTGCTCCCGCCCAGAGGTGACAGCAGTACTCCATATGCGGCCGCACTTGCGACTTATAGAGAAGCAGTGTTTGCGCCGCAGTGAAGTACCGCCGCGCCCTGTTGAGCACACCTAGCTTCTTGGCCGCCAGCTTAGCCTTGTCCTCCAAATGACTACGGAACTGAACGTCACTGGAAATGTCAACGCCAAAGATCCCAATACTTTTGGAGATGGAAAGACAATGTGCCCTGAAATTGCGGTGCTACAGTAATTGGGGTTTGCTTAGCGGTGAAAAAACACGCTTGTGTCTTGGAAGGGTTGAACTGGACAAGATTTTGTCCACCCCAATCGGACACTCTAGTAAGAGTAGCCTCGATTTCAGACACAAGCTGTTCACGATTTTCCTCCACTGTGTCCCGAGAGATACCGGGGCGGCCCGTGTAACAAATGTCCCCTGTACTGTCGTCCGCATAACAATGAATGCCGTCAATAGACAAGATGTCATTGATATGCAGCAGAAACAGAGTAGGGGACAACACTGAGCCTTGCGGTACTCCAGCGTTTATGGCCATGCAGTCTGAACAGTTGCCTGTCTTATATCTGTACTTATATCTTATCATTTGAAAAAGCTAATACCTATCGATAGATAGCGTAAGTTTTTAATAATAATAATATTAACCAGATTTAATGAATGAGAAAAAAGTCAATAAGAATCAAATAACACTTAAGAAGAAATAACAGACTTGGTTATATGGTGAATTTAGGATAACACTTGACGAAAGTAATTGTCAGAAATATTCGTTTTTAGGGTTCCTTACCCAAAGGGTAAAGAACGGGACCCTATTCATGAGACTTCGCTGTCCGTCTGTCTGTCTGTCTGTCTGTCCGTCACGAGGCTGTATCTAATGAACGGTAATAGCTAGAGAGTTGAAATTTTCACAGATTATGTGTTTTTGTTGCCGCTGTAACAACAAATACTAAAAACAAAAACATAATAATATTTAAGGGGGGCTCCCAAACAACAAACGTGTTTTTTCGCCATTTTATCTTATATATTAGGTAATAAGGTATCCTTCTCAATTTAAATACGTTAGTTGGCTTGGATATATCATCAAGATTTATTTATTCCCTTTACACCATGCAAATTAAATGAATACTTTAGGAGGTATAGCACAATCAAATATTGCGCAACGAAATTAATTTCGTCTCGACATGATTGAACATTATAGGGGTCACATACTGACTTATTTTTCGACTTTCATCGTAAATGTTTTTCCCTAAAAAGTGAACAACGCTTTCAGCAGATTACTTTAGGTGGGTGTAATATTTCAAAGATAGCAATTTCATAGGAAATAGTAAACAAACAACCCTTACTTTAGATTTTTCTCCAGTAGAATCAATTTATGTACAAACACACAATTCAATTACATGCACCGATGCTGTAGACGCATCGTGTACATAATGTCATCATTCAAATGTCATCAATATTCTGAAAAAGAAATTAAACATCGAGTTCTCAAACTCTTTTGGAAATATATACTGTACCTACGTTTACGACGTTTACTGGGACATCCTTCCGAGGACTAACCCGGGGCTCCCAACCGTAGGCTTTTGGGCGTTACATGAGGTTTTTTTTGTCGGTAGGAGTTTGGCATAGCATCCATGAAGAATTTTCCCTCACTTTAAATAAAATAAGGGGGCTCCCATGCAACAAATAAGACTTTTTGCTGTTTTTTGGTACGGAACCCTCCATGCGCGAGTCCGACTCGCACTTGGCCGGTTTTTTAGTAAAGAGCTCATTAAACTACAGATATTTATAAATGTAAATAGTTTAAAATAATAATGATTTAGGCCGACAAAAATGTTGCTTCGGACATTCGAAGTTTAATGCTTTGTTAACGTCAAAAAATAACACATAATTTTTCTTCTTCAGATAACTACAAGATAACGTTCACAGGAAAAACTAAAAAAACTATTTCGGAAAAGGATAACAAGCCACGAATGGAAGTTTTGAATTACAAGGTGGAAACTGACCTTAAAGGGAAGGTTATTTACAAAAATAAATGTCTTACTAAAGGCGATGCAGTAAAAGGTAAGGTTTGGGTTCCATACCAAAATTGAGGGTTCCGTACCCAAAAAATAAAAATGAACCGTATTAAAGAGACCTGTTTGTATATTTGAACTGCCTCGTTGGTCCAGAAGTCGTAAAGTGCGACTATGGATCACAAATATGTACTCGTCTCAGATTAAAAGATATTCTATTAGTCTGAGGTACTCGTATGATTCATAAATATTGGTCTCGAGGGTTAGCGTGTTCTTAGTATGTATTGTTACGCCACGCCTCAAATCACTATGACAGTTGACATAAGGAGTTACGCAATTTCCGAGTGTACATCTTTATAAGACAGTGCGAGCACATTTGTCGGTCATTCTGTACTGTATACTGAGACTAGCCGAAGCTCTGCCCAATTTATTGTGTGTCTATATGGAGAATAAAGTAATTAGCAGAGTCCTGAAGTGTTTAATTGCCCCTTCTGTTACAATCAGAAGTGGGATACTTCAAGAAGAAACCATGAAGACTGTCAGTTTTGAAGAAGAAAAATCCACTTTGAAGTAGGCCGAGGGTCCTGTCGACAACAATAGTGCCTCTACCTCGCAAACCTCGATTCCACGTAGACAATCGAAGCAAAAGTTACACGGCGCACATCCAAAAACAATGCGGGTATTTATGAAATGTTTTACCTACAAGATGCCTCCAGAGAACACAACTATCGTATGAATATGAACCAGTTTTCTTCTTGAAGAACCTGCTACCTACCCATGTATATACCTTCAGTAAGAACCCACCTGTATAAAAGCCCCGATATCAAGAATCGGACTACCGCATTGCAAAAATCGGACTACCGCATTGCAAAAATCCGACTGCATTCACCGCTTTGTCAAGCTGAAGTCAGTGGAATTAGTGCCAACGGGCACGTCGCGGCGCCGGCGCTTCAGTCGTGAAGATTTTCATCGTGGAACACTTAAACTACAGCGCGCGGTAGCAGCGTGCTGCGGCGCTTGATGGAGACAGATGCTGCTCTAGATGGTCAGCTATGAACAACAAGGCTGAGACGCGCTAAAAGCTGCACAGATAATTTGAGGTGGGTGCCACTAATTGCCTTTTTCCTATCTGATGTAGCCAGTCTTTGCCACTAATTCTAATTCGTGTAGCGAAATAGCCATTGCCAGTTACAACAACTACTGTAGACTACCAATTTACCATTTGCCTATCGCCTATTCGAAATAGCCGCTCTTTGTTACTAAATCTGATTCATCTACGAACTGAGCTATTGCCATTACTTGCCAGTAAGAACTACTTTTAGGCTGAATATTGCCCTTGCCAGTTAGGCTAATAATTGGATTGCCTGTTAGGCTGCTAATTGCCCTTTGCTTTGACTAAATAGTCGTACTCCATACCTCTGAATTTCTCCAGTTTAACTAAATAAGTTCTAGTCATTGCCAGTAAAACAGCCGCCTAGCGTTAGGTTTTGCGTTAGCGTTATGAAGAAAAGGAAAGCCTATTAAAATTAATCGTTATTCGTGTTAGAATGCTGGTAAAATAAATATAATAACTATTATGCACTGGATGTCGTTGCAGTTCACGATCGATACCTGTTGGTATAATTACTAAAGCACTTAACCAGTCAAATCTAGATTCAGTAACATTCAGAACATTTTTGTAGATACAAGCACTTTTTAGGTAATATCGAAACGCACAGTTAATTCCGAAAATTTACTATTTGAAAGAGGCGCAACAATATTGTTTCGATAAATCAAAGCCTAACGGTAATAAAAAAATGCGTATTTAGATAGGTATCTACGATCTTAAAACTGTAGATGAATAATCAAATCATACAGATATTTGCAGGCTATAGGTACCTATTTACTTATTTGGTAGGCATACTGAAACAAATCCAACAGTCGGTAAGTGGTTCAGCCCCGTTGAATGTAGGTAGGTACATTATAATATCATGCTTGGTTTCGATAAGTCTTAGTTGGCGGTAGTACTTTTATTCATTCGTTTCGAATCTAAATAAACGTGTGTATTGTTAGTAATTGGATTATACGTTGAAAAAGTCTCGATTTTATAGAATATCTAGTATGTAGCTCGGTATTGTAGTGTTTTAACCGTGCTAAACGTGTGATAAAGGTATCGGAAGTGCTTAACATCTAAGTCTAATGGTGTAGGTAGGTACTTGAACTAATAGAGTTATTATGCATTAATATATACGGGTCCGCACTTATTAGCGAAAATTGATTCATCATAGTAGAAATTTTATGTAATAAATAGATATCTGATCTATTCGTATATAAAGTGTATTTGGCAAAAGCGCTACGGATCTTGAAATGCGTATTTGTCTCGGTGCGATACACTAGATTTAATTAGGCCTCATACTTCATGATCTTTTACATTAAAGCAGATGGCATAAATTAAGTATACAAAACAATATCGCCTGAATCTTTCCAAATAATAGGTTTTGAACCAAGAATGATGCAATTGTAGATTCGCTCAAGTGATCTTATCCCGAATATCATAATGGGATGGATTGAGTGATGAGCAGCTTCAGACAATCCACAACAACTTGTTTACTACGATACAAATCCATCAACGGTACGCCTAGTCCACGCAAAACGTGAATAAGTTAACCTGTAAACGCCTACTTTTCATAGTGAACTTTTGCCCATGAGATTGGTTTAATTAATGCTATGCCCTACCACTCTGCCTGTAACGTACTGTAAACCCTGTAGGGCACATGTTACAATTCGTCCATGTTTACTGTGTTAATTGCAAGTAGGTGCCGTATTCTTCGATCAAAGTATATTGTTGATCGAAGGCCGTACTTATTCCTTTAACATTATTAAAACTATTTCGCTCTCTTGAGTTGTAGCAACATGATACCTGCATAGCTATGTAATTCCAGAATTATTTGGCATTCTAATGGCAAAGAAGTGTTAAAGTCGTTTTATTAGCTTAGGAGTTTATAATACAAACCGTTTCTCTAAGATATCTACTAGTAGATATTTCTTTTTGAGAATGTGCCTAATTACAGTAGACGCTAATCGTTTAAAGGTTAGACACCGTTATAGCCACCAAAAAAAAAAAGAGTTAAAACGGGTTTCGGTAATTAAACGACGTATTTACGTGTGAGGACAATGTCAGTAAGGAGATATAGCCCTGCGTGCGCGATATTTCTATTCTTTACCAAAATAGGACAGACTGCCGAAAAAGCAAGCCCTTAACGTAAATGTGCCAGCTGTAAGAAGTTCATAAATCCATCCAACTACCTAACTAAATGTTACATTCAGCATATCAATTGGCATACAGCAGCCAGCAACAGCATCTTTGTATTTCCAATTCAGAATGTCGGTAGAATCGTGTTTACTACATTTAATACTTTTGTGGTATGATTTTGGAGGTACCCGCTTGTTTATATTTTGTTATTGTAGAAAATAGTTAAGATTGTGATTGTGTATGTAGTTGACAAGATAGAAGTTATAGCGTGACTAAGTTCGGGGAGTCCCTTGGGATACTAATGACATTTCGTTGTTTTCTTGTACGGCATTGAGACTTCAACGCCAGTAAATAGTCGTTTGCATAGGATGTAAAAGCGATAACAATCATATAAAATGATATGAGTTTAGGACATATATGTAAGCCTAATTTCATTTAACCTAGAAGTACGCTTTGTGACATATTTGAGGATATTATAGAATCAAACAAGTTAGTACCCGAATGATATGAAGTTTTGATAATATTGATAGTTATTTACGTTGCGTTATTTATATAGTTATGCCAAGCACTCGCTCCTAATATCGGCTAAACCACAGAGTACATTTGTATAAGTAATAAGTTCGCAGACGCAGGCACCTACCTATCTATAATGACCTGATACGCAATGACTTTAAGGTTCTATCGAAAAGTAGGTCCCGTATTAACGGATGCTTCTATTTGTCATGTGGTTTATTTATTTCAACGTCAGATAACTCGCCCAATAGAAAGTAGACAGTGGCGCGAACATTCCACTCATAAATCTATCTTGGGACCAACTAGTACTTATTAGTGGTATGTCTATTACTTTGTGTGTTTATCGGGCCAGCCACTAACCAAGTCTTTTGTTCCCTGTATGGGAACGGTTGTTACAGATAAAGATAGTCGAGCAGAATGCAAGCCAATCTACCGTGATGAAGATGAAGCTACTTTGGGCCGGGTTGGGAAAAGCCAAGCTATGTCGCGCCACGCCACGCCACGCCAAACCAGCCAGCGAGCTAGTCCTGCGAGCTTGTTCTGCGAGCTTGTTCTGCGAGCTAGTCCTGCGAGCTAGTCCTGCGAGCTAGTCCTGCGAGCTAGTCCTGCGAGCTAATCCTGCGAGCTAGTCCTGCGAGCTAGTCCTGCGAGCTTGTCCTGCGAGTTAATCCTGTGAGCTAGTATCAGGCCAGCGAGACAGGTCAGCAAGACAGGTCAGCGAGACAGGTCAGCGAGACAGGCCAGCGAGACAGGCCGGCGAGACAGGCCGGCGAGACAGGCCGGCGAGACAGGCCAGCGAGACAGGCCAGTGAGACAGACCAGCGAGTCAGGCCAGCGAGTAAGGCCAGTTACGATTATTTGAGTGATAAGGAAGCCTGGAGATGATCTGCTCGCTCTACTGGTGGAGTTTTAGTTTATAGTACTTTTGTAAATATGTAGTGCACAAAAAGAATAGCCCGCCGAGTTTCTTGCCAGTTCTTCTCAAGTGGGCCGCGTTCCGAACTGGTGGTACTATTATTTTGCTTTGTATTCATTGACGTGTCGCAAGTGCCTACGTATATTAGTATTATGCGAAATAAATGTTTATTTGAGTTTGAGCGAGTTAGACTAGCGAGCCAGGCCAGCCCAGACGCCTAATTCCTATTGCAGGAGCAACTGCTTACAGGATGGCCGAATGTTACGCCACGCCTCAAATCACTATGACAGTTGACATAAGGAGTTACGCAATTTCCGAGTGTACATCTTTATAAGACAGTGCGAGCACATTTGTCGGTCATTCTGTACTGTATACTGAGACTAGCCGAAGCTCTGCCCAATTTATTGTGTGTCTATATGGAGAATAAAGTAATTAGCAGAGTCCTGAAGTGTTTAATTGCCCCTTCTGTTACAGTATTATAAGTAATTATTGACAAAAAGTTTTGTAGTGTTAATAACCGTTGTCTGGTACCCATAGGACAACAAGGTTAAACCTAGTACAGTTCAAGAAAAATAACTATGCGTTTCTGCGCATTTCCTCTGTGATACCTATTATTGCAATTGCGCCGCGGACAAACTAACTTAAAACACGCAAAGTTATTTAGCGCGAGTGGCTGTACTACGGGATCAGATGGGTGTAAAAAATACTGGTGAATATTTATTTAATACCCATCTCCGTGACTGACGGCTTATGGAGCCTAAAGTTCTAGAGTGACGAGTATCGGAAAAAGCGGATAAGGTAGGCATCCCGCAAAGTTGACAGATGACCTAATAGAAATCGCGGAAACCTGTTGGATGCAGGTGGCATAAGCCTGAACGCTGTTGCGATCGTTGGGGAAGGCCAATACACAGCAGTGGGCGCCAAATCGGCTGCAACAAATGCAAAGACTGCTTCGGTGGCGCAGTCGGTAGTGATACCGCCTACCGCGCTTGAGATCCAGGGTTCGTTTCCCGGGTCGGTCCGAATATTTGTGTAATCCACAAATGTTTGTTTCGGAGTTTGAGTGTTTTCTATGTATAATATTAGGTTCATCATCACGCCTTTATCCCCGAAGGGGTAGGCAGAGGCATATTATATACCCACATTTAACATTTTTATAATTTGTCCCACGTATTATCTACGTTATGAGCCGTATTGCCGTGTTTAAATGGACAGGCGCAGGTTGTGACTGCCTGCTGTTGAAATTCCTTCAACTTGGCTTAACGACTGCCATTTTACTGGCAACCGGGACCAATGGCTTAACGTGCCTTCCGAAGCAAAGTGATCACATGGATGGTCACCCATCCATGGACCGGCCATAGTGAAAGTTGCTTACTGCAGTGATCGTTTACAGAACACTGAGTCCGCGGGGCCACGAGCGCTTAATGAAGCGCTCGTGGCCCCGCGATATTTTATACATAATATATTATACATAATGATGTATAATATGTATTTAGAAATATATAAGTACGTCTATCAGTCGTCTTGATCCCGTAGCACAAGCTTAGGTTTATTAGCTTAATTTGGGCTAGATCACGTTGTGTGAGAATATCCACAAATATTTATTTATCTGTTGAACCGTGAATGATTATATAATATACCTACTTTAATCTAAGAAATGATTTTTCTTTTTTCGCAGTTGAAAATTCCGCGACATACTTGAACAACAACCAGCAGAAGTTCGAAACCTACGTGCGTACTGTCTTTCTTGAGAGGTTACTAGTGTTGTTCGTGAAGTCGGTTACTAGTTATCTGAAAGCTATTCCGTTAGAAGATTTTTTAACAAGGGATTGATGTCTCTTATCTATAGCTAAACCACATAACTCAGTCCTCGGCCAAAGACAATATAATCGATTATTATTTATGCTGTTGATTGATGGTACTTGGTAGAACTTCCGGCACATATTGAAAAAACAACACGTGTACTGTTCTACAATATTTATTCATTACACCTGACCGGTTTCGCCTTATGGCATTCTCAAAGGTTTAGATGATAAACATTGTATCGAAATCACTTAAACAATACATTTTTAGATGACAAGATACTGTATCGAACTTACTCAAAAACCAAAACACAAAACTTACAAAAAAAAAACGTTTTTGAATAAGTTTAGATGGTAAACATTGTATCGAAATCACTTAAACAATTACATTTTTAGATGACAAGATACTGTATCGAACTTACTCAAAACCCAAAACACAAAACTTACAAAAAAACAAAGGTTTTTGAGTAAGTTTGAAACAGTATCTTGTCATCTAAAAATGTAATTGTTTAAGTGATTTCGATACAATGTTTATCATCGAAACCTTCGAGAATGCCATAAGGCGAAACCGGTCAGGTGTAATGAATAAATATTGTGGAACAGTACAAGTGTCGTTTTTTCAATACGGACAATATAATCATTGTGTTGTATGCGACGACGTAGTAATAAGTAGTGATTATATCGTCTATGGGCGAGAACTGAGTTATGTGGTCTTGCTATAGTTAACAACTTTACAATAAATAATATTTAAAGCTTCGTTTTTTTTTTTATTTGGACGTTTCACTATAGTCCATTGAAATGTTAAAATTTAAGGACCGAATATTGCATTTCTTAGAGGACGCAATTTTATTTTTGGGACATGTGTGGGGGTTCAATAGAAGCTTAACCTCAAGTTTGTGGGGTCGCCACCCTTGTCCCCGTGCCACACACGTGGGGGGTACGGGGTCAATTCCATCCGGCGGCAGCGGCTCGACTTCTGTCTCACCACACAGTAATAGCACAGCCGACATATCATACTCTTTATACTGTGGTAATAGCTAAAACTAGCCCCTTTTTAGGGTTCCGTAGCCAAATGGCAAAAAACGGATCCCTTATAGATTCGTCATGTCTGTCTGTCTGTCCGTTCGTATGTCACAGCCACTTTTTTCCGAAACTATAAGACCTATGCTATTCAAACTTGGTAAGTAGATGTATTCTATGAACCGCTTTTACATAAAACTAAAAAAAAGCTGTAAACTTTGGGAGTCCCCATACTCAGAACTGGAACTTAGTTTTTTTTACATCAAACCCATACGTGTGGGGTATTTACAATCATAATCATAATCATAATTTATTTATTGCATCAGATATGGTACATAATTAGATGTAGAATATGTTAGTAGTTTCACATATTTGGCTGTTTTAAAGCATGCAATTTGATAAGTTAGGTAGATGCAGAGTATGACATATTACAATTATTTTCAGTTAAGTACATCAATTTCACACAGTTGATTAACAGACATATAATTAAGCAGGTACTTATATACAATTCATATTAATATATTAGTCAAAATAAATAGCATGTCCAAATATTAGAATATGAATTAGTACTAATGTCAATAAATTACAAATGTCAAATTTCGATTCTATATAAATTATTACACACGTTAACAATGACTAAAATTGTACTCATTAGATAAACAGGCACATACATGGGATTCATCTTAACGATTTGTCATTTAAGAATTCATCAATTGAATAATAACACTTATCCAGCAGTAAACTTTTTACTTTTCTTTTAAATATGTTATTAATTTCTATGAGTAAAATCGATTTTGGCAGGGGATTATACAGTCTCGTGCCATACAGAATACACTTTTATTGAGATAATGCTGTGCTACTTGCTGGGAAAGATATCTCCAAATGATTTCTCTTGCTATTAAGTTTGCCAAAAAGGTGTTTATTTTTTTACAAAAGATGCAACCTCTAAAATATATATATACAAGGCAAAGTTAAAATTTTGAGCCTAATAAAGTATTCTTTACAACTGTCGGTAGGTTTTAATTTACAAATAGCTCTCACTGTGATCTAAATATACAATCAGCGTTAGTGGAATTTTCCTAGAATATGACACCATAAGTCAGAATCGGAAATACATATCCATAATATGCAGTTATAACTGTAGATGAACTTGCTACTTTGGAAAGCATGTAGAGAGAATATGAGTGTTGGCTAATTTTTGAGCATAGAGTGTCTACATGAAATTTCCAGTCAAGACCTTCGTCTATATTAAGTCCTAAGAATTTGGTTTGTTCTACTTTGTCCAACTTGAGTATTATTATATTTTATATCTAAATTATGTAGTCAATTTGTTTACTCTATTTCGAAATGTCATTAAACTAGTTTTGTCAAGATTTATTCGTAAATTGTTTAATGTCAACCAATTAATAGTATCTTATAAGTAAAGTAGTATTAATATTTTGCTCCACTTCAGACTTAACCCATTACAGCATAACGTCCGATATATCGGACGCTAAAATATTGAAAATAATACAGAGAAATTATTAAAATAATTGGTATTTTTTGGTTTTGAACGAACGATAAACAGTGTCTTTATACGAGTAACCCCATAGAATAGACTTGAGTATCATAAATATCCTGTCATATGTCATTTGTTTAAAAGGGCGGGTCGCGGTCAGGCAAATTTGATACCAAGGTAAAGTTTATTCTGAATATTTTAAAATTGTTATGGTAAAAGTAATAAATAGTATGTTCAGTCGGTTGAAATATTGTATATCTATCTAGAAATATGCTTTATTTCATATCAAAGTCTTTATTTTTTATTTCAGGCGTGTGTTTTTGATGGTGTCCGGTATATCGGACGCTATGCATGGCGGGCTCTACAGTTACTGTTTCTTAGTGCTTTGCCAGCTTTGGAATGTGGTGTTGATAACGAGGAGACTAAGCATATTATTATTTATTTTGAACCGCCTATGGAAGAAAGTCGGCAGGCAACGTCTTTAGCATTGATAAGACTTCTGAGAATTGGCATAATAAGCGACTAGTGCAGTTCGGGCCAACCTTGTTGAGAACTGTCCGCTAACTGACATCAACCAGTTCAAGCGTGAAGAAAGCCACATCACACAACAGACATTCTGTTATGGCTTTGATTACAGAATATCTGATTGTTTTTGTGTGTTGCTGGTATGACAGCGATGTGGTCACTGTTTGTGGCGACTAGTTTCTAAAACTGAATCTTTGAATCTGCTACTCGTTGGTCTAATAACAAGAAAGCAAAAAAAGGACGGGTGGAAGTAAATGCAACGGAAAACATTATATCACTCTACCTATTCATACCACACCTCTCTCCTTCTCACTCTCATGAGATGCCAACGAAGTTGTGCGGGTCAGCTCTAATGAATATAAACGACGCGACGGGACTAGGCGCGACGAGAGTAAATGCGACGGGAAACATTACATTACTCAAAATATTAATACTATACCTCTCTCTTTCTAACTCTCATGTGCCGCAAATGAAGTTGCGCGGGTCAGCTAGTTTATAATAACCGGCCAAGTGCGAGTCGGACTCCCACACGAAGGGTTCCGTACCAAAAACAACAAAAAGTCTTATTTGTTACATGGGAGCCCCCCCTTTTTCTTTTTATTTAACGTTAAGGAACATCCTTTATGGGTGCTATGCCAGGCTCCTACTGACTAAAAACCCTACGTAACGCCCAACAGACTACGGTTTGGAGCCTCGGGTAAGCCCTCGAAAGGATGTCCCAGTAAATGTCCATTTTGTTTGAATTATATTTTTTTATGAAAATGCACTACGCGATATTCTGAGAGTATTTCAAGCGTCTACTGGTTGCCCTTATTACCTACACTACATATTATTATTAAACAAGTATTGCACTGTGGTGGTTGTTAACCACAGAGACACGCGCGCCTTAGACAGTTCGCGTTGCTCTATAGCACTTTAGTGTTAACTATCCTGTTATATAGATCCTCTACGGTAAGTACAGTATATATTTCCAAAAGAGTTTGTGAACTCTATGTTTAATTTCTTTTTCAGAATATTGATGACATTTGAATGATGACATTATAAATACGATAGGTCTCAACAGTCTCATGCACCAAACGTGTAATTGAATTGTGTGTTTGTACGTAAATTGTTAATACTGGACAAAAGTCTAAAATATGGGCTCTTCGTTGACTATTTCCTATGGAATTGCTTTTTTTGAAATATTACACCTACATAAAGTAATCTGCTGAAAGCGTTGTTCACTCTTTAAAGAAAAAATATTTACGATGAAAGTCGAAAAATAAGTTAGTATGTGACCCGTCTAATGTTTAATCATGGCGACAGGAAATTAATTTCATTGAGTAATATTTGACTTCGCTACACCTCCTAAAGTATTCATTTAATTTGCATGGTGTAAAAGGGAAGAAATGATCTTGATTAAATGCTTAAGCCAACTAACTCATTTAAATTGAGAAGGATACCTTATTACCTAATATATAAGATAAAATAGCAGAAAAACACGTTTGTTGTGTGGGAGCCCCCCTTTAATATTATTGTTTTTGTTTTTAGTATTTGTTGTTATAGCGGCAACAAAAACACATAATCTGTGAAAATTTCAACTCTCTAGCGATCACCGTTCATGAGATACAGCCTCCTGACGGACAGACAGACAGACAGACAGACAGACGGACAGCGAAGTCTCATGAATAGGGTCCCGTTCTTTACCCTTCGGGTACGGAACCCTAAAAACTATATTAAATGATAGATTTTCTTTCCTTTTCAGCCAAATAACTTTGGGTGGCATTATTAAGTAGTTAATTAATATGGGCGAAAATCCACAGCAAAAAAGGTGGCTAGCTCGTCCGCTCGGCATAGCCGGCGTCCCCCATAAGAAAATAATAAAAGGTAGTTAATTTAAAATGTAGCAAAACTTGTTTTACTATGTTAAAACTGATCGAATTAAGGTTCTAGAGTAACAGTAGACACTGTATTGAAGATACATTGTCTTGGCTTTATAAAACTACTTTAGTAACTACGCGGTTTCCACCGCGTAGTTACTATTTCCGTGGAAATACCGGAATCAAATATAGCCTAATAACGGGGAATAGTGTAGCTACCCATCAGGGAAAGAATTTTTCAAATCGATCCGGTAGTTTATGAGCCTATTCGATGCTAACAAGCAATCCATCTCAACGTTGTTTGGTTTATTTTTTGCTAACGGACGTCACGCGGTTTCACCAACGTAGTTCCCGTTCCCGGGGGAATATGGAAATGAAATATTGCCTTTGTTCACCGCAAAGAATTTAGCTTCCCAACAATGAAAGAATTTCTGAAATTGGTCCAGTAGTTCCGGAGCCTATTTGAGGCAAACAAATAAGTATAGACAACGGCGTTTTCCGCCATTTTTGTGATGAAAAATGGACAGTGCGAACCAAATGACTGGCGATTACCGTACTGACACAAGTGGAACCACCATATCTTGTCTTGAAATCTATCCACTCATTTAAAAGGAAATATAGGAGTTATTTGTTGGAAAGGCAGAGAAACAGTCAAACTCTCCATGTATTCCGCACATGTGGTGAGGGGGCTGCTCACCGTCCTTACAGAAGCGGGCTCAAGACGACAGCGTGAAAAACTCCCCAAAGACGCGGGATAGCCACCTGAACCCCCTACTATAGCCGTAGGTCTGTTGGGAGATGGAAATAAAAACTATTTCTCTTGCGCAGGTTGTGACGATCCATTGTTGAAATTTTTTAACCCTTTAACTTGGCGTAACGACTTTCATGTTACCGACAACCGGGACCAACGGCTAAACGTGCCTTCCGAAAATCGGAAACGCTCACTAATAAATATCACAATGTGGTCACTACCTAGAAATCGGCCATAGCGAAATATGTCTAGAAAGTTTGTAAAGCGTACAACAAACTTTCGAGACAGTCCTTTAAAATACTCAAATAAGTCAACCAAATTATTGTAACAATTTAATAACAATCATCTATTTCAAGTTCTAGATTCAGTCTTGCCCGTCCAATAACATTTTGTTCAAAGGCACGTTTCTTGCGTACGAATCAACCGCTTTCATGAAAATTTTCAAAAAGCTCTCGAGAATCGGTGACTTCCAGTATTTTTCCAAGGCTTTCCAGTTCTTGTTAATGTATGTTCTCAAAGAGTTAGCTGCAAAGGAAAATACAAGATTGTAAGAATTAGAAAATATACCTAATTCAAGATAACAAACCCGCAAAATCTAATACATAATATGGATAGATAAAAAAACCAATTTTTCCTCTTTTAACATTTTATGTTAAAAGAGGAAAGATTTGTTTGTTTCTTTGCATCGAATATGCTCCGAAAATGCTGAACCGTTTTGCACTAGTATGAAGCTACACTTTTCCCTGTTGACATACGATATATATTTTATTGCCGTATTCCCATGGGAACGGGAACTACACGGGTGAAACCGTGTGTCGTCCGCTAGTATATAAATGATGGTCGGACTTCACGCGGTTTCACCCGCATAGCTTCCGTCACACTTAACGGTTTTGAGGTTTCGGTAAACGCACTTACGTTTACCGTAACCTCGAAACCGTTAAGTGTTTGGCGTCAAGTCATATCTTATGCTGTCTAATAATGCTTACGCGCCCTAAGAAATTGGCACTTCAAAAAAGTTCTTCCTCAATTTATCAGAGTACCAAAAACTGTAAGAAATCACATTTGTTGTATTGGAGCCACCTTTTAATATTATTATTTTTCTGGTTTTAGTACTTGTTGTTATAGCGGCAACAGAAATGCATCATCTGTGAATATTACAGCTCTCAAGCTATCACGGTTCCTATGATACAATCTCGTGACAGACAGACAGGCGAACAGCGAAGTCTCAGTAATAGGGTCCCGTTTTCACCTATTAGCACGGAACCCTAAAAATGTTAGAAAAAGAGAACATAAAAAGTACTTTTATTATTATCGTTGCATTTTACATTGTGTTTTTTTCACACTGTACCGAAATAGCAATCGAAATCATTTCCTTGAACAGTTTGTGCCCATTACAGTTTCGAGGTGTCGGTAAGTGTAACGGGTTTGAGGTATTAATAACCGCAACAGCTGCGATTTCAAGTGTTTACCAGTACGAGAATTACAGTCTGTACAAAATTTTTCTCTTCAAAAAACATTCTTTACCAACTTATCAAACTAAGTTGTTTTTTTTTCACTTACATATCACTTTATCTCCTTTGACTAGATTGCTGTTGTCAAATACCAGTTTTCCTTTCAGTTCAGTTTCTATAGTATACTGTTTAACTTTAAAATGCAATGCCTGGTCTTCTTCTGATACGAACTTCTCGATTTGGCCACTGAATTTTATGAGATAATCATCTGAAAGAGAAAGCGAGGAATTAATTTAAAAAAATCTAAATCTGATATAGAGACTGTGCTAATAAGCGCAAACATGGTATCAATCAACTCAGTCTATGGCAGTACACTGCTGGACGTAGGCCTCACCCAATTCACACCCAACACACGGTCCTGCACACGGCGCAGTTTGCTAAACGTGTGCAACGTTCAGCACTGCGTCAGATCCAGATCCAGGACGTAGTGTATGCATACCCCCTCCCATTGAACAGACATTTGACAGTCTCGGTCGCACCATTTGACACACGAGTCGCGCCATTAGGCGAGAGGGCACATGTCGGGAGTCTGTCCGTTAAGTGCGTGACGAGCCTGTGAATTACCCTACCATTGGACGGATCTTACACAGATACTACTGGTATTGTCCTTTTCCAGGTTCTTTTTACCGAGTGTATCTGCCAGCCCAAGGTAAGAAATAGAGGTTTCTCAGAATTTTTTTTTAAACATTAAATTTAAAAAAAAAACGTCGCAGTCTAGGACTGGATGCGTTTGGCGCCGGACCGTGTGTGTTGGATTAAATTGGGAGAGGCCTACGTCCAGCTGGAGACTGCCATAGGTATAGGCTGCCTTGATAGAAATATTACATTAATATTTAACCTGTAGTTATAATACATTGGCCTTCTTCGTCGACGTCCTGACCAAAGAACTTCCCTTTGAGTCTTTCGTAGTAACTGAACACCAACTGAGGACAGTGTAGGCGGTAGTTAAATGTCACCCAGCTTTTATCATATCTGTAATCGTAAATATTAGTTACCATCAGTACCTAATGAAATAAATGAACATTGTAGGACAGCCTCACACAATGCCATCTAGACCAAATCAAGCTGATATAAGCTTGTGCTATAGGATCTGAAATTATACATATTTGTAAATATTTCTAAATATACTTATACACATTATACAGAGGATAAACCCCCCCCCCCCTGGGCGAGGCCGCAGTGGTAGTCGTAGGTCTGTTGGGAGTCCTGAAACATCCTTCCGAGGGCTTACCCGGGGCTCTCAACCATAGGTTGTTGGGTGTTATGTGAAGTTTTTTAGTCGATAGTCGTATTGACGATTCTCCGTCGATACAACTTTCGCCATTAGGAGGCCAGCATGATTTATGGGTTTCGACATGTAAAAAACCGCCCAAGTTTAAGTCGAACTCGCGCAGTGAGGATTCCGTACCAAGAAAAAGCAAAAAAATTACGTTTGTTGTATGGTAGCCACCTTAATTCCCCCTTTTTCTGATTTTACTATTTGTTGTTATAGCGGCAACAGAAATACATCATTTAATTTTGTTAAAGTTTCAGCTTTCTGGCTATTACGGTTCCTGAGATACAGCCTCGTGACGGACAAACAGACAGACTTACTCCGGTTTTTTTACCCTTTGAGTACATAACCCTAAAAAGACGAAAAGTAAAGATATGTACTTACTTTAAAGACGTGACCTCACAGTCCGCCAGCCCTTTCATATAAGCGTCTGACAATTCATAATCAACATCGATCAACGTACCATTGATCTTCTCCACATATATAGAATCTAGGGGAGCGATTATGTCTTTCCATCCATGCTTGAACTGGTTGAAAACATACGCTCCTACTTTTGTTAAGCAAACTTCATCACTGAACTTGCAAGCTTCTTTGCCTGGAATAGAAAGAATAGTTGTAAATTTGTCCTATCATGAATGAAAAGAACCTACCTAATGAGATAGTAAACTGTCGAGAGATTACAATCTAGAGGCTTATTATCTGTTAGACTGTAAACTATAAGAATAATAAGTATTAATTAGGGTATCTGGAGCTCGGTGGCCATCGCCGCACACTCGCTTTGCTTGCTCGCCTTCGCGCGATAAGGCTTACTTATTCGAAATTCTTAAATTCTTTGATTTCATCTGATAAAGCTGTATTATTGTAATTTATTAGATACTCTTGCCTTTCTAATTGTTCCAAACACGATTAAGAAAACTGTGTTCGATCGAAGTCGTTCTCGAAAAATTAGGAATATTACAAAAAATCTTGACAAGTAATGTACTTTTTTATCTCTAAATAAATTAAGATATTCTTCATAAGAAGTTGTCATAAAATAGATATAGGTCTTCAGAACAATTTTTTCTTAAAACCCCTAAGTTTTTATAACTATAATATAATGTATTAGAATCAAATAAAATCCGGCATTAGCACTTGAATCACCTCAAGATTTGTCGATGTCGAACAAGCAAGCCTTAATAGCCATTGTTCCAACCTTAACTATCTTTTAGGATACTCACCATATTTTACAGTTTCCCCTACTCCCACCTTTTATCTCGACAGTTTATAATCTCACTTTATTACACACACATAATTATTATGCACCTATATCTAACGGTTTTTTATAATTTTTACGATGACACGATTGACACGTCTAATATATCCCCGAAAGGTCAAGGCGGAACACTATGCTTATTCTTTTGTACGTAACGTAAGCAGGTGGTAGTAATATTACGTAAAAGATGGTGAGCTTATTGCTGTGTTCAAATGGACATGTTCAGGTCACTTGCTATTGAAATTGTCTAGTTGGCTGCTGGCCGGGACCAACGATGGCCTAAATGCATTCCAGATAATAATATAAAAACCATTTATTCAAAATCATTTGTTATGTACATCCGAAGCACGGAAGCAAATTGGAAGAAAATTCTACAAAGTGGTCCCTCAATAAGGACCAATCATATGGGGCTATGAGCGCTTCTTCCGAAATAACAAATTGAAAAAAACAAGCAAGTGCGAGTCGGAGTAGCCGATGGGTTCCATACCATTAACTAAACTTATTAAACGTCAAAAAAAAACCATTTATTGTATCGGAATCGCCCATAGATATTTATTTTATTCTTTTTTTAGTATCTATAGCGGTAACAGAAATACATAATTATGATCTGTGAAAATTTCCGCTGACTGGATATCAAGGTTCGTGAGATACAACTTAGTGACAGACAGACAGAGTAATAGGCGCTTTTTCCACTTACTTTGAACAGGATTTAATAAAACTACTCCGAACAGGAACCAAAGAGACAGAACACGACACATATTAACTTCGATATAACTTTGCACAATGAACAGGAAATTCACATCGAATCATATTTATACATAGAGCTATTTTTAGCTAATTTCTAGTTACTATGATGTATTTAAATCACCCGAATTATAATCATTGACGTCTTCTATTAAATTGTTATGTTAATATCATGCTATTAATATGTTAATGAATATCAATGCCTCATAAGCTCATAGCAAAATGATATTTTACACAATTAATAAATTCCTAATAATGTATTTTTTTAATAATATTTCTGGACATTCTCACACAGCATCATCTAGCCAAAATTAAGCTCTTGTGCTATGGGACTGATAAACATACTTTTATATTCCCGTATTCCCACGGGAACGGGAACTACGCCGGTGATACCGCGTGACGTCCGCTAGTCAGATATAAATAAGTTCAAAAAATGTTTGCGATAAATAGATTAATTACATCTAGACACAGAACAAATCAATGTGCTCATCAAAAAAAGAGATTTGTCCTGGCTGGAAATCGAACCCACGACCTCCGAACCGTAGTCAGGCACACTAACCACGGACCACCCACAAGAACTGTCGTATTTTTTTCGATTTCAATTAGATCATTATTCTTATATTTTATCCATTCCTAAAAGTGATATTTACAAAGTCAATAATAAATCGATACATTAATAAAACTGTAGAGGGTCCAGAATCTGTACATGGTAGATATTTTGAAAATTTTAATCTATACACACATACAATATGCAGATTTGCATAATATTTGCATACATGGCTCTCCTGCATATAGGTACTCGTTAATATTTCGGGATACAACGAGACACCATTCTTTTCATATTTTTTGAAGCCTGTACGATTATACCTTATAATCTATATCTCGGGATAAAACGAGACACCATTCTTTTCATATTATTTTAAGCCTGTACGATTATACCTAATAATATAATATTACTAGCTGAAGCCAGCAGCTTCGCCCGCGTAAAATATGTTCCCGCAGGAACTTATTCCCGGGATAAAAAATAGCCTATGTGTTATTCCAGACTATAATGTATTGCTGTACCAAATTTCAGCCCTATCCGTTCAGCGGTTTGAGCGTGAAAGAGTAACAAACATCCACACTCACAAACTTTCACATTTATAATATTAGTAAGAAGTAAGATAAAGAGGAAAGTTTGTTTTTTTGCTTTTTGTTTGTTTGTTTGTAACGAATAGGCTCTGGAACTACTGGACCGATTTGAAAAATTCTTTCACTGTTTGAAAGCTACACTTTTTGCGGTGAACATAGGTTACATTTTATTCCCGTATTCCCACGGGAACGGGAACTACGCGGGTGATACCGCGTGACGTCCGCTAGTCAGATATAAATCAGTTCAAAAATGTTTGCGGTTTCTACGAACCCCTAAAAATAAGTATCTGTGAAACGTAATAATACACTGATTTTTGATGTGTAAACAAGATCGACATTTGACCCAGTATCTTAGGCGTTGTCTGGTAAACGACGAACGCGACTACGTGACGCGATACGACTCGAAAATATCAAATAGACGTTGTTGTGTATGGTGGCCTACGTAGTCGCTCCGAAACGAGTCTCGATGAAGTCTTGGGACATCCTTCCGAGGGCTTACCCGGGGCTCCCGACTGTAGGCTGTTGGACGTTACGTGAGGTTTTTTAGTCGTTAGGAGTCCGGTATAGCATCCATGAAGGATTTTCTCTCACGTTAAAAAAGAATGGTATGGGTCGCATTATATCGCATAGCGTCGCGTCGCTGTATGTCGCGTCCCGTCGCTTATCTAGGACAACTCACATTTAGTCACATTCACAGCTATAATTATGTACCTACTAGCTAATACCCGCAGCTTCACCCGCGTTATATTTGTTTCCTTTCCGCATCCCTTGGGAACTTATTCCCGGGATAAAAAGTGGCCTATGTGTTTTTCTAGACCATAATCTAACCCTGTACTAAGTTTCAGCCAGATCCGTTCAGCTGTTCGAGCGTGAAAGAGTAACAAACATCCACACTCACAAACTTTCGCCTTTATAATATTAGTAAGATTTATACTAATTTTGTACTTATTTTATAAAAAAAGTGAAGCGTTTGTTTGTTTATGTGTTTGAATGAATTGGGAAGGCAGAGGTGAGGTATACGCTCACATTGCGCTTGATAGTTTTATGTCCCACGTAATGTCTAGTGAGAATATTGCTGTGTTAAAATAAAGAGGCGCAGCTTGTGAGGTTCATGTCGGAAGCGAATATAATCGACGTGTTTGTATTCTTGGGAGACAAGCCAGCTGACGTATTAAGAGAGTATACAGCGCTCACCGATACTACGCCTTTACCTCCTGTAAGTTACATACATAATGGCCACGCCTTGAAGACGGGGTAGACAGATGCATAGTGTACGCCCACATTTCCCCTTATAGTTTTCTGTCCCACTGCCGTGTAAGTATAAAATGAAATAAAAATAATTTAACGATTATAGGTACAATATACCTAATTTAATCAGTCTTACATTATAATAAAACTGTTGAGGTTCGATCTCTAATCGACACTGAAGCCGAAAATGTAATTTAAAATTTTCATGTCTGTCTGTATTTCGAGTAGTACCGAGAGTATAACGCTGAAACTACTGAATTGATTTGAATGAAACTTGCTACAATCCGAGCTTATGCTCCGAGAAAGGTTCTAGGATACTTTTGGTCTAGATATTTCTCGCGCGCCGTAGCCTAACGAAGGTGTCGTCGGCGTACACGTTACGCCGACGACACCTTCGTTAGGCTACCGTGACGCAGCACTAAAGGCCACGGCAAGAGTTGCTCAAGTCGTGGGTTAGATTTGGCGGCTGGGTCTCGAGGTCGCCTTTCACAAATCCGAGGCTCTGTGCTTCCACGGACCTTGGATGGGGCCACCTGCGGGATTCAGCCTACAGGTGGGGGGCGTCAGCATCGGCATCGAGCCCTCAATGAAGTATCTGGGGCTCGTACTCAAGGGCCGGGGGAACTTTGAACATCACTTCCGAAGTTTGGTCCCAAAACTGAGGGGGGCATCAGCCGCGCGAGAGCGGCTGATGCCTACATCAGGGAACCCAACGCTCCCTACAGAAGACTGTACCTGGGGATCGTGCGAAGTATGGCCCTGTAAGTGGCCCCGTATGGACGGAGACCCTGATGGCCAGCAATGTGGCTAGACTAATAATAAATAATAATAATAATAATAATAAAAAAAAAAAAAAATTGTCATCTCTGTCAACATTTAGCTCAACAGTTTTAATTAATTTTTGGTATAAATACACTAGTGTCCGACCGAAACTGGTTTTCCGGCCGAAACCGAAACCGAAACCGAACTTTCGGCCCCAGGGTCAGTTTCGGCCGAAACCGAAACCGAAACCGAAACTCACGTGTTCATATTGAAAAAAAATTAAAAACCAGCCAAGTGCGAGTCGGATTCCCGCACAGAGAAATCCGTTACAAAAATTACGTTTGTGTGTGGATGTTTTTTTCTGATTTTAGTAGGTATTTTTTGTTATAGCACTTATAGCGGCAACAACACATGGTGAATTGGTTGGTGGTGGCAGAGTCTTTTGTAATCTTCAACGCTTTCAACACCTTGCCCTGGAGCTGCGTTTGGGAGGCGCTTATTTACCATGGAATGCCTCAATACCTCCGTCGAATTGTCGGGGCCTATCTTTCCGAGAGGGCTATAACTTACCCGAGCTAGGGCAGGGTCGGAGAGATGTGTCGTTCGGTGTTCCACAGGGATCGTTCTCAGGACCGCTTCTGTGGAACATCGGTTACGATTGGGTGCTGCGTGGTCCGTTGCTCAGAGGTGTCGGCGTAACGTGTTACGTGCGTAACGGGTTACGTGCGTAACGTGTTACGACGACACCCTAATTACAGCGCGAGGAGCAACGCACCGAGACGCAGCCCTAAAGGACACCTGCGGGATCCAGCTTACATATAGGGGGCGTCAGCATCGGCAGCGAGCTCTCGAAAACTAAGGGAGGGGGTATCACCCGCACTCTCGCGGTTGTTGCCCAATATCAGGGGAGCCAACGCTCCCTGTACCTTGGGATCATGCGGAGCATGGCCCTATATGAGGCCCCGTATGGGCGGAGATCCTGATGGCCAGCAATGCGGCTAGATTGCTTAGCCCGCAGAAGGCGATGGCTGTCAGGGTAAGGATCAGGGGATACCGCATGATCTCAGTTGAGGTGGCATGTTTTTTAGCCGGGACCCCTCTATGGGACCTGGAAGCGAGGGCCCTTGCGTCATTGTTTAAATGACGCAAGAAGGCGCTGGAGCGGGGCCATAGGCCTCTTCCTGTGAACAGGTCATGCTCGTAAAAGAGACGGCGCCGGGGAGGGAGCGGGACAGAACTCTCCCACCCATGTTGCATAGTCTGCGACGGCGCGCCCTATACTATCAGCCTCTATGACCAGGGGCCTGAGGACGTCTGCTCACCGTCCTTATAGAAGCAGGCCCTAGATGATAGCGTAAAGTGTAAGATTCATGCACGCCCCCCTCAGGTAGCGGGATAACAACTGAACAACCCCCTAAAGACGCGGCCGCAGTATGCATCATTTTGAGGGCATACTCGGGGCTCCCAACGCGTGGTTTTTAGTCGGTAGGACAGGAGTTCTACCGACGTTAGGGAGCATAGCACTACTGTAGGATTTCCCTCACGTTAGAAAAAAATAGCGGCAACAGAAATACATCATCAGTGAAAATTTTAGGCATCTATCTGGCGCGGTTGCAGCGATACAACCTCGTGACTAAGAGACAGACGGATGGCTAGGCCTCATGTCTCGTTAATAGGGTCCCGCTTTAACCCCTCCGTGTAGGAGTCCGACTCGCACTTAGTCGGTTATTTTTTCAATCGGTGCAGCAAGTTCTACCAAGTGCCATCAATCAACGGTATAAATCTTTTCAAGTGTTTATTTTAGAAAAATCTCCACCTAAAGATGAGTGTCTTTCTTTTACGTGTCGAATTACACATAGATGCTATTGCGAACTCCTACCGACTAAAACCACACGGTGCCCTGCTACTAGCTCTTGGCTGGTTTTGGTTACATTCTAGAAGTGTATAACTAAAACTGGACAAAAGTGAGCCGGACTCGAGCACGTAGGGTTCCGTACAAGAAAAGGGGTAAAAAAGTCACGTATGTTGTATGGGATTTAATACTAGTATTTTGTCTATTTTTATTATTTGTTGCTATAGCAGCAACAGAAATACATCATCTGTAAAAAAATTAACTGTCTAACTATCACGGTGAATGAGTTACAGCCTGCTGACAGACAGACAGACGACCAACACAGTCAACGGAATCGACAACAAAGGGTAGGGTTATGTAATGTCCCAGATCTTTAGGATTCAGTAACCAAAAGTAAAAACGGGATCCTAAAAACGAGGTCTAAGACATAACACAGGGATAACTGTCTAATACTTCTTAATGATTGTAATTGCTTGTGGTTTAAACACACACGAGCAGAGCCAGACACTCAAAATTCATGAACACGTGAGTTTCGGCCCGGCCGAAAGTTTCGGCCCATTTTGGCCGAAACCGAAACTGCGGCCGAAACTCGATTTTTTGGCCGAAACTGGCCGAAACCGAAACCGAAACCGAAACTTCGGTCGGTCACTAAAATACACATATTTACAGCAAGATTCTCATATAATATTATACAAAACAGATCAATATTGCATATTTTATTAAATTATGGACAAATTATCGAAGAAAATGAAAAACGTAAAATTTCAGCATAGAGAACGATTTGAAGCCTGTGACAGAAGTTGTCAAGGCATACATAATACGATTTAAAATGGATTTGAAATCAGATACATAATAAAATAAATGTTGACAAGATCCAAAACACGAGCAGCACGCCTAACACCTCCGGACTCATCACTCAGCTCCGCCTCTCTTTCTCTTGAATGTGTTCCAGCGCCAAGGGGAATCGCAGAGGCGTCGAGTTCATCGTCAAGTGATGAGTATTTCTCTCCGCCGACGTCGCCAACACCCGTACGTCGGCCGGGGAGAGGCCGGCCACCGTCTCGCTTGGGACCCCGAGGCCCACCGGCTTCGAATAGGGCCCCCGCCTCCGGTGGTGATGTGCACCGCATGCGATGGTCTAATTCATTGAATGAGAACGTCATGCGGGCATATTTCATGGCTACAGAGGGGGGAATTAACCTCACTGCGTATCGTGTGAGATTGCTACCTCTGTTTCAGGAACTTGAACCATCAGTCAACGTGTCAGCGCAGCGTCTATCGGATCAAGTGCGGGCCATACAACGATGTCATCTGTTGGATGCTACCGTACTTGAGAGGCTACGTTCGGACGTGTGTAGCAGTCTTGGTCCACCATCAACATCATCGCTACCTGAGACACAAACTTCAGCTCCTGTTATACAATTAAATAACGGTAGCGATGATGTGATGAATACCAGTGCTACAAACGTAAGTACCCATTACAATGAACAGTTATTAAGGAGTGCTTTGGAGTGTGCCATGCGAGAATATCGATCTATGCCAGCACAATTTAGGCCACGTCTGCCACGTTTGCCCACACATAGAAAAAATATAGCTCTAGTGTGTGCCCTGGATTCGCTATTATCGGCTTATTTCGATAATAGCGAAGATCTCACTGATACACACTCAGTTCTGTATTGCGGAGCCGTTGCAGCTTGTCGTATAGCAAATGTTACATTTTTGAATGATAACATTGTTATACGACCTAAACCAGCAGTGCCGGCTTGGCAAGTTAGAATTGAGCGTCGTATTTCTGAGACTAGGGCACTCATTGGCAAGCTTATTTGCTTCAGGTCGGGTAATACCCGCCCCAGAGTCATGCGATTTGTGACCCGGGCATTCTCGGGGACTAACATCAGACCACGAGATTTTATGGCCCGAGTCACAGAACGCATAGACTACCTGAAGCAGAAAATTTATGCGTGGGCAAATCGTGTACGTAGATACAAAAAAAGAGTAGATCGGTATTCTCAAAATCGCACATTCCAGAGAGACAAAAGATGGGTCTACAGAGATTGGGAGCGTCCTGACTCAGGTGGGAACAAGGTGCATCGACCAGATGATGATGCCACTACTTCATTCTGGCGCAACATCTGGTCGATGCCCGTTGGTCACACTGAGGGTGGTTGGATGCGAGATGTTGAACGTTTATGTGAGCCCATTAGAATCATGGAGCCAATAACTATAACACCAAATAATGTTTCTAGTGCAGTCCGTCTACTGCCGAATTGGAAGTCGGCGGGGCCAGACGGATTGCACAACTTTTGGCTCAAATGGTTTAAGAGCTCACATGAACGTTTGGCATCTCAATTCGAATCATGCCTAGAGTCAGGGTCGTTGCCAGATTTCGCCACTACTGGTGTGACCCATCTTTTGTTTAAGTCTGGTAGTGCCACTGATCCTAAAAATTATAGACCAATCACGTGTCTTCCTACCATTTATAAACTTCTAACATCTATTCTGAGAGGGAAAATATCGTCGCACTTAATTGACAATTCCATCTTGTCTACCGCTCAGAATGGATGTAGAAGTGGGTCTCGTGGCACTAAAGAGCTCCTAATAATTGATATGGCCATTAGCCAACAGACACACCGTAACCGCAAGAACCTGGCGACATGTTGGATAGACTACAGGAAAGCTTTTGACTCCGTGCCGCATACGTGGCTTTTGAGGGTACTGGAGTTGTACAAAATTGATACAACTCTATGTGCCTTCATTAAGGCATGTATGGGTCAATGGAAGACGGTCTTGTGCTATCCAGGATGTCGACAGGCTTGTGGGAATAGCGTGCCTATAAGGATTGAGCGGGGTATATTCCAGGGTGACAGTCTCAGTCCATTATGGTTTTGCCTAGCCGTGAATCCTCTGAGCACTATCTTAGAGAATTCAGGGTTAGGCTATCGGTTGCGAAAAGATGGCCAAGTTATATCCCACCTCCTTTACATGGATGACTTGAAGCTATTTGCATCCAACAAGCTGCAACTGACGGAATTACTAAAGATAACAGAAGTTTTTAGTAATTCTATCAGGATGGAGTTTGGTGTTGACAAATGTGCGGTCATGCATGTACATAGAGGCGGGATAATAGAATCTGAAGGTGTAGAAGTTTCAGATTCTACACAACTTGGATGTCTTTCCGCGACCGAAACATATAAATACCTGGGTATGTCGCAGGCGTTAGGCATCTGCGAAGTTGGTATGAAACAATCGTTGTAGGAGCGCTTCTTTGGCCGCTTGAAAAAAGTACTAAAAAGTCTTTTATCAGGTGGTAACAAGGTGCGCGCCTATAACGATTGGGTCATGCCAGTTTTGATGTACTCCTTTGGCATACTCAGGTGGACTCAGACGGAACTTGAAGCCCTGGATAGGAAAGTCCGTACGTTACTCACCACGTACCGAATGCATCATCCGCGTTCATCAGTGATGAGGTTGTACATACCGCGGAAGTGCGGGGGTCGTGGTTTACTTAATGCCAAGACCCTCCATAACCGTGAGGTGTGCAACCTCAGGGAATATTTCCTTCACGCTGACGCGGATGTGCATCGTGAAGTGGTTGTAGTTGACAACGGACTTACCCCGCTTGCTCTGGCTAAAGAGAATTGGCATAAACCTGTGATACAGAGTCTCAATGATCGTAAGGATATATGGATGAGAAAGGAGTTGCATGGTCGGTTTTATCGGGCCCTACATAGGCCAGATATAGATTTAATATCTTCTGTATCCTGGCTGCGATTCGGTGACCTCTTCGGAGAAACCGAAGGTTTTGTTTTTGCAATTACTGATGAAGTGGTGATGACTAATAATTACCGAAAGTATATCCTAAAGGATGGTACGGTTGACATATGTCGGGCATGTCACCGTCCCGGAGAATCCCTTAGGCATATTATTTCCGGTTGTTCTAGTCTAGCCAATAGTGAGTATTTGCATAGACACAATCAAGTAGCTAGGATTATCCATCAACAACTTGCTTTAAAGTATAACCTTATAGAATCAGAGGTACCGTATTATAGATATGTGCCTGACCCAGTTCTCGAAAGTGACCATATCACTTTGTACTGGGACCGATCTATTATCACTGACAGGACTATTATTGCAAATAGACCTGACATAGTGATAATAGATCGGCTAGAGCGCCTTGCAATAATAATTGATATCACTATTCCACATGACGACAATCTCGTGAAGGCTGAGATAGATAAACAAGCTAAGTATTTGGACTTGGCCCACGAGATTGTGGACATGTGGAGTATTGACTCAGCTATTATTGTGCCGATAGTGATCTCTGTGCATGGACTAATAGCCAAAAGCCTCGACCAACACCTTAAGAGGCTTGCGGTGGGCAGTTGGGTCAAGGGCTTGATGCAGAAGGCGGTTCTTCTAAACACGGCACGTATTGTGAGGAGGTTCCTGTCTCTGAAGTCCTGACCACCGGTAGCTTGGTCCCTGTACCCGATGCCGGTGGGGTACTATTTTTTATATTTTTAAATGTATATTTTTTATATGTATATTTAAAAATGTAATTTATATGTTGTATTTTAAAATAAAGAGAAATAATAATAATAAATAATAATACAGAGTCGTACTGGTGTTGGCGACGTCGGCGGAGAGAAATACTCATCACTCGAGCTAGAACTCGACGCCTCTGCTATTCCTGTTGGCGCTGGTGCAGATTCACGTGGAAGAGAGGCGGAGCTAGGCAATGAGTCCGGAGGTGGAGGTTGTGCTTGTCGTATCCTGTATCTTGTCAACATTTTTACGTTTCATCGCTTTCTGAATTGTACATTATTTACAATTTACTCATGTGTCAAATGACATTTGTCAAAGACTTTGAAGAAATAGTCTGTTATTATTACTGAGGTTTTATCCATTTTTCTTCGAAATTTATGCATATTTGGATCATGTAATTTTATTCCTGTAATAGTTGTAGAAAACTTGGTATAATTAGATCTCTTGGTAACAAAACTGTAATAAAATTTGTGGAGCAAAAATATTGACGTGTTGTTGCTGACAGGTCTTTTTTTTTTATTAAAAATAAAAATTTATTCAAAAATCAATTAGCTCTACAATTACAATAGGGTCTATGCTACCTAATACATAGTCTAATTTCATTTTAAATCTACTTAAATTCGATCATAGTTCTAGATAATTTTGCTGTTTGTCTGTGAGCACATCTTTGACATAGTTTCATAATAGTTATATTAGTTATTGTCTTGCCTGAACTAGGTAGTCCTGTGTCTCAGGCTTTATGGACTCTTTTTTCTTCAGGATTAAAATAAACAAACTGTTACAGCAAATTGTTATTTGGTAACAATGTTAGTATTAGGTACCCAAAATAAAAATAACTTAAAAATAAATATATTTTCTATTTGTCTACTGTACATAGGCTCTCTGTCTCCTCGTATGTCATCTGTTGTAGGTTATTTTTTAGCACCCGCTTACACTGACCATAACTTAGTGGGTAGATTTTTGCCCTAGCATTCATCCGATTATATAATAGGGGTCCCTTGAAGACATAAAATTTTCCTGTAAATTCACGTTTTATTGCCTCCCTGTCAGTGCATACAATATCTTTCCTCCTCTTATTGTTAATATCAGTGCAGTAGGGAAGAGTTGCGTGCTGTTTTAGAACTGTGCTAAGCACATAGAGCTGTCGAACTGTTAGTACTTTACACGATTCATATAGTAGGTTAGTTGGATAGAAAAAAGGTCGGAATGTTGCAACTTTGAGTATTGTTCTCTGCGCTCTCTCAACTGGTAGCATTAATGTTTTTCCGATGCCGCCCCATGATGTTATGCAGTAAGTTAATAGCGATTGGCAGAGCACTGAGTAGATCTGATTGATCAATTTTGGTTCTGCTATATACCTAATTCTTTTGAAAATAAATATTAACTTACGCACCCGTTTGATTAAGCCTTCAGTATGTGGCTTAAACGTAAGGGTTTCATCCAGTATAACACCTAGGTACTTTATATTATTTGTTACTGCTATCTTTGAACACATGCAGTCCCTACTATCGTCATTCATACCTCCACAGTAATGTACGTACAGAGATGGCCAAATTGATTCCTTTTTGCGCATTGAGAATTTAATGTATTTAGTCTTGTCTATGTTTAGTGTTAGTAAATTTTGCTGAAGCCAATTATTCACAATATTAAAACCAATTTGCGCATGCCTGAATGCCTCCTCTTCAGAGTCAGCAGAAAAAACGAGGGCAGTGTCGTCTGCGTATGAAATTATTACTCCATGCTCTACATTTAAATTACAAAGGCCGTTTATGTATATAAGGAACAAAGTGCTCCCTAGTACACTTCCTTGAGGAATACCAAAATCTGTGTTTTGTAGATCATTGCTAACTACATTGCCTATTCTAACACATTGCTATCTTTCCTCCAGGTAATTCTTGAAGAGCTCCAACTGTATGCCTCTAATCCCGATGTTTTCAATTTTACGTAGTAGTTTGGGAACAGACACAGTGTCATAGGCCTTAGCAAGGTCCAGAAATATCCCTATCGTATGATTTATCTAATTCTCTAGCAATATAGTCCGTAAGTTGATGTACGGCGTCAGCCATTGACCTTTTTGCCCTAAATCCATACTGCGTGTTAGATATCAGAGCGTTTCTTTCTAGATAATTAATTAACCTGACATTTATAATTTTCTCCAGGATTTTAGATATTGCCGGTAGTAAGGAGATAGGTCTATAGTTGGTTACCTGTTTTTTATCTCCAGATTTGTATACAGGGATGATAACAGCTTTTTTGAGGCATTGTGGGAAAATTCCCATTGATAAACATTTTTGAAAGATATAAGTCAGTGGAGGCACCAGTATATGTTTGTAAGTTTTAAGAATTTTATTTGATATAAGATCCCATCCTACAGCACAATCACTTTTTAGACTCGTGATAATTCTTTCTACTTCCTCTTCGTCAGTATCAAGCAGTACAAAAGAATTTAAGGTTGTTCTACTCTGAGAAGGAGAGTTCAACAAGGGCCGTGTGCGTACCTGCATTTGCCCCGCCAAGTTTTTCCCCACATTAATAAAAAAAACATTTACTAAGTTAGCAGAATCTACGGTTGATAGAGTTGTGTGTAGTAATCCCGAAGGCGACTCACTTTGTTTCTTGGTATATGTTATCTTTTTAATGTGTTGCCATATCTTTTTACTATTTTGGCCGGCCTTTTCCAATTCCATTTTATCGTGCGCAATTTTTAATTTTCTTAATAAATCATTACAGAAATTCCTGTATCGTTTGTATGTCAACTGCAAAACTAAATTACTAGGATTATGCTTAGCTTTTACGTACAATTTATCCCTGTGCTTCATGCACCCAATCAGGCCAGGCGTAATCCACGGTTTCATATTGCAGTTTTTAGTGTTTAAACGAATGACTCGAGTGTTTTGCTGCACTGCATTTTTAACATTATCGATTAAGTAATTCATGCTATATTGCGGATCATCGGAATTGTAAACTGGGCCAAAGTCAATTCTGCGTAAGTCGCCTTCGAGTTTGTGCATATCTAGTTTTGAGATTGTGTTCCGATTATCTTGCTTGGGAATTCTGCAGTTGATGGTCTGCAGAACAGTACTATGGTCCGTTATCTTGGAATCAATTACGATCGCCGTAGAAGTATAATTCGTTTTTAGCATGATATGGTCCAAGCAAGAGCCAGCTTCATACGTTACTAGAGTATGGGCGGGGAATAACCCGTAAAACAGGCACAAGTTCAGGTACTGCATTGCGTCCGCCCCTACCTCTTGTTTGCCCTGTAATATATTTAAATTAATGTTTCCTATTATAATTATGTTCTTAAAGGTTTTTAGACTTTGAAGTATCGTGTTAAGCGAGTTAATAAAACTGGTTATAATAATATATGGGAATAAGACTGCTGAGCCCGTAGAGGGCGATGGCCGTGAGAGTGATAAGAGGATACCGCACTATCTCCGGTGTGGCGGCATGTCTCCTAGCCAGGACCCCACCATGGGACCTGAAAGCGAGAGCCCTTGCGTCACTGTTTAGATGGCGCAAGGAGGCGCTGGAGCGAGCCCAAAGCTTGCGTCACGAGAAATCGAGGTTCAGCGGTCCCTGCTTCAAGAGGAAACCGTGGAGACATGGAAGGTGCGACTTGACCGAAGGGGGGATTCACCACAATGGCAGCCGTCAGACCGTTCATGGACGAGTGGCTGGAGAGGAGACACGGTGCTCTCTCCTACCGGTTGTCACAGATACTTCCCGGGCACGGTAGCTTCGGTCGGTATCTGTGGCAAAGACACCGAGAAACCACGGCCGAGTGTCAGCACTGCAAGGACCGCACCGTGCTCCACACGCTGGTGGAGTGCACGGCGGCGTAGGCGCAACAGCGCTAGGTCCACGTGGTGGGTCTGGACGTGGATACTCTCTCGCTCGAGACCATGATCTCCAGCGAGAGTAAGTGGGACTGCGCCGCCTCTTTCTGCGAGCAAGTCATGCTCTTGAAAGAGACGGAGGGGCGGGAACGGGAGAGAACTCTCCCACCCGAGTTCCGCAGTCGGCGGCTAGGTCACCGCCGACGTGTCTTCGCAGTAGACTATCGGCCTCCATGACCGGTGCGGTGGCCTCAGGACGGTGAGAGGGCTGCTCACAGTCCTTACAGAAGCAGGCCCATGACAGCAGCGTGACGTGAGGAATTCACCCCCCCCCCCACTAGAAGCGGGATCACACCCGAAACCCCCCAAAGACGCGGGATAGCACCCGAACCACCCCCTAGGCGAGGCTGCATTGGAGGCCGTGGGTCTTTTGTGAGTCCTGGGATATCCTTCCGAGGGCTTACCCGGAGCTCCCAACCATAGGCTTTTGGGCGTTACGTGAGGTTTTTTAGTCGGTAGGAGTCCGGCATAGCATCCATGAGGATTTTCCCTCACGTCAAAAAAAAAGTGTATCGTAATGACTACACAAACTATTTCACGGCTAATTAATTTGATAAAAAAAAAATAATAAGAATTAGAACCGACTTCAAACAAATCCTGAAAAATAAAATTTACTAAGCACATAGTAATATGTAGATATTTTGATTTATTCGATTTTATTCAAAATCATATTTAAGTCGGCGGCAAGTAAACCCATAGGTTTAGGTAAGTAGGTATTATTAATGGCACCAATTTCAATATTATATTGAATAAATCTGATAAATCAAAATACATATTACTTTGCGCTAAGTCAATTTTATTTTTCAGGATTTCTTTGTGGTCGGTTCTATTTTTTATAATTTTTTTTTTTTTAATATTTTAAGTGACGGGTGAACCGAAAAATATACCGAATAATATAGGTTTAAAGTTCTCATCAATACAAATCAACGAAGCCCAAACACAAGGTAACTGCTGAAAATCGTTAAGGAATTCCCTGGGCTGTCTTTCGGTTCCATTATCAGATCGACACCAGACACCGTCATTAAAATGTAGTACATTAAAGCACTTAATCAAAAAGTTAACAAACGCACTAGTTGTCCCTACAATTTTCGGGGGCTGCCCCCGATTTCTCCGGGATCCCATCATGAGATCCTGACCTGGTGAAAATGTGACCTCAGAAGTAAACCCTATTCAACAATAGAAAAAAAATTGAAATCCGTCTATAATTAACGGAAATATCGGTATATATAAGTCGGTTATAAAACCGTTTCTATATGCATTTATAGGTTACCAGGGAGCCCACGCAACCAGTTTACAAAAATAAAAGTAGGTACTTCTTGGAACAATTAATATTATAATTAAGCTTAGGAGAACTAATATCGCCGAGTAGGTACATTACGTATAATCTTAAAAAAAATAAACAATAAACAAACTAACATTAAGGAAAAAGTTTGTTTTTCTGTTACAATCATCAAGCCGGTTATTCCCAGCTTACTTTGGGATCGGATAGATTTGTGTAAAAACGTCTGTGAATATTTATATTTATGTAGTACCTAGGTGAAGCGCTCGTTGCCCCGCGGACTCAGCGTTCTGTAAACGATCACTGTAGTAAGCAACTTTCTCTATGGTCGGTCCTTGGATGAGTGAACATCCATGTGACCACTTCTTGACATTTATTTACGAGCGTTTCCGTGCTCCGGTGGGCACGTTAAGCTGTTGGTCCCGGTTGCCAGTAACATGGCAGTCGTTAAGCCAAGTTGAAGGCCTTATAGGCGGCTTGAAAACTTCCAAAAGCAGGCAGTCACTGCGCCTCTTCATATCAACACGGCAATGCGGCTCACCACCTAATATGTGGTACAAAACCTAAAAGGTGAAACGTTGGCATATTATATGCCCCACCTACCCCTTCGGGGATAAAGGCGTGATCATATTATACCTATGTATGTATGTAGAATTATTATTATGATTATTTTTTTATACTACTTAGGTGGCAGACAAGCTTACGGCCCACCGGAAGGTTGGTAACCGAAGCCTATAGACGTTTGCAACACCAGAGGCGCTACACACGCGCTGCCGACCCGGGCGCAAGTTGTGACGACCCACAGTTGAAATTTTTCAAGCCGCCCGTAAGGCCTTCAACTTGGCTTAACGACTGTCATTTTACTGACAACCGGTACCAACGGCTTATCGTGCCTTCCGAAGCACGGAAACGCTCGTAAATAAATGTCACAAAGTGGTCCACGTGGTGGTCACCCATCCATATCCGGCCATAGTAAATGTTGCTTACTGCAGTGATCGTTTACAGAACACTGAGTCCGCGGGGCCACGAGCGCTTCATAATTAATACAACGTCCTTCACCTTTTTGCAATTTAGCCTGAAAGTCGTCACAAAAACGTAGTTAGGTGCAATAAATGTGATAGTTTTTTATATTTCACTAGCTGATGCCCGCGGCTCCGCCCGCGTGGAATGTTATTCCCGGTCACTTAGGGGTATGAAAAATAGATGTTGGCCGATTCTCAGACCTACTCAATATGCTCACAAAATTTCATGAGAATCGGTCAAGCCGTTTCGGAGGAGTACGGAAACGAAAACTGTGACACGAGAATTTTATACTCGTACTAGCTGACCCGCGCAACTTCGTTTGCGTGATAAATCAAGAACCGCTCGACCGATTTTGTGCAAACTTCACATAAACCATCTACTAAATAGTCCGAACAAAGCCTAAACATTTGGTTTGGATAGGTGAGCCCGATCTCGAGTTATAAAATTACAACGAAAAGTGGCATTGATTTTTATATATATAGATTGCAGAAATCTCAATATTATCTATTATTGCAACAAACCGCCAAGTGCGAGTTGGACTACGGCACCTACGTTTTCGTCCCAAAAACGTCAACCAAAATTTGTAGTAGTATGGAAGCTACTTTAGGGTTCCGTACCTCAAAAGAAAAAAAACGGAACCCTTATAGGATCACTTTGATGTCCATCCGTCCGTCTGTCAAGTTTCTTTTATCTCGTGAACGCGTGTAGGTATGGAGTTTAAATTAATTCCATATTATTAAGGTCTATATTCCTTTGAAACTATTAAAAATCACACTTCTAAGTTAACGCAGAAAAAAGTTACAGAGAGACAGCAATGGGCTCACCACCTTTTGCGTGGGACATAAAAATATAAGGTGAAATGTGGGGGTATACTATGCCTTTGCCTACCCCTTTAATAAAGTCGTGCCTATATGTATTTATGTTTTTTTGTTTTGTCCCCGCGCCTGAGCGCTAAGGTCATCATCTGTAAAACAGAAATACATCTTATTGCTTTCTTTCGCGAACGCTTAGGTTGTGAAATGAGTTCCCAGGAGCTCCGGTTTTCCAAACGCCTACAGTGCGGGACTCTTCAAAAGGGTCTTAGAAGGTTCTTACAGGGTTGGCAAGGAGTGTAGTACCTCTGGTATTGCAAATGTTGATAGACTACGGTGACCACCAGTCCATCTGGTGGGGTGTATGCTTGTCTGTCACCTTAGTGGTATAAAAAAGAAAAACATCTGTGTGATACAGCCTGGTGACAACATGGTAAGGTACGAATAACCTGCTTGTGTAATGGGTATCAGACTATCAGACATATATATACAGGGTGGAAATTAAAGACCGTGGTTGTAGAAAAAGTATCCTTAATATTGATGATAGCAATTTTTTTATTGTATAATATTGGATCGCATTGGATAAATGTATAATATTGGAACGCAATCATTTCAGTTCCTAGTTCTAGCACGGGTGGCTCTGTTTCCTTCCTTCCATAACCCTGTATAAAATGTGTGTGAGCGCTCTCGAAATAAAATTTTATTTCCAGTTGCATAAAGTGTTTTCTATATTGCTGCATCCACCCATATTCCTACATGGTAACAGAGCATGGCTCGGGTGTAGTACAGTGAAATTACAAATATTTGGCGGAATACCGGACGATTTCGAAAGTGAGGTTATACCAACTGAGTCAACGCGTTCGCGAAAAATCAAAATGAGTTCACATAGTATGTTTAATATTGAAAAAACTAAATAGAAAAGAGAATTTTGCCACATGGAAATTCTGTTTGAAGATATATTTACAGCATGAGAACTTAAGTTGTTGTATTGAGCCGCCCAACAACGATGCCATTGATATAGCAAGGACATAAAGTCCGGAGAAATGTCAATGTACAATAATAGGTAGCTCCTGGATGATGAGAAGGCTGGAGGGTGTAAGTCTGCCACAGTGTACATTTAGGGGTCAAACTATACCGGTTACCACTACTGTAAAGATCCTGGGATTGTATCTTGACTTCACTCTTGATTGGCGTGCTCAGGTTACTAATGTCAGCCAGAAGGTTACTGGAACACTACGGGCATTTTACAGACTTAAAAACTTTCTTCCTGTTAGTACCAAGATAACGCTTGTGCAGATGCTAATCTTTCCTATTATTGACTATGGTGATGTGTGCAATTTCGGCCTGAATGCAGATCTGCTCTATAAACTTGACTGACTTCTCAATAATTGCATTCGATTTGTTTTTAATCTCCGAAAATTATGATCACGTCTCGGCTTATCGGGATGAGCTGGGTTGGTTACCCGTACGTCGCCGGCGTAGTTAACGTGCGGTGACTATGGTTTATTCAATTCTACATTCTCCTCTTGCTCCTACTTACTTAAGTCCTTATATTCAACTGCTCTGTTCAAATCATAACAAAAACTTGCGCTCATCTAAAAACTTCTTCGCTGTCCCTCTCACTCCTCTGATTTTATACACTCCTCTTTCGTTGTTCAGTCCATTCTTTTCTGGAATGCTCTTCCTCTTGAAGTTCGGTTGGCCACTAGTAGGGAGTCCTTCAAGGAAAAAGTACGACTACTTTATAGTGTATCATGACTTAGAGAATCGTTGTTGTTTTGCTACAATCTTCATTTCTGCTCTAAAATTAAAATGGTTTATTGACAACAATTTTTTTTCTTTTTTTCTCTATTCCCCTTGCTCTCATCTCTGATCTTTTTGTTTTTATGTTTATTTATGTATGTATTTTTCTATTTAAGATACATACCTAAATAGAAAAATATATATATTATGTGTGTATATGTAGGTATGTGTATATGTATCTGTATGTCTGTGTATAAGTATGTATTTACATGGTTATATATTAAAATACCAGAAATCAAAATGCCTTTACTTAAAATGCATTAGACCAAAATAACCGAATTCGAAATACCTTAACATACACACACAAGTGAAGCCGCTGTTGTAGCCGTAGAGCTTACCCGGGGCTCCCAACTGTAGGCTGTTATGTAGGATACGTGTGGTTTTTAGTCGGTAGGAGTCCGGCATAGTATCCATGTAGGATTTACCTCATGTTAAAACACTTTGATTCAGAGTTACAAAAGTACTACAGTGGGCTAACGAAAAATAAAAAAAAAACTAACCACGAAGGCTAAGGCGGGAGAGCGAAGCGAAGCGGAGCTCCCGCCTTAGCCTTCGTGGTTAGTTTTTTTTTTAGTCTTCTAACCTAACCTATCCGAGTCGGGATACTCTGAGTCGGGGTTTTAACCATTCACAGATATATAGCATCCATGTAGGATTTAAATCATGTTAAAAAAAAGGTATTTTGTGTTTGAACATTTTAGGATAAGGTATTTGATAAATTTATTTTTTGAGTTTCGGTTATTCGACCGTAAGGCATTTTAAATTATTTATATTATAAATATTTGCCTTTCGAATATTGATTTTTCGATTTCGGGTATTTTGGGCTCGGGCATTTTAAGTAAAGGCATTATGATTTCTGGTATTGTGACGGTATACCATTTATATATCGATGGTCCCTACGTAAAGTATCGACATTACAAAAAGGCAATTTTTTTTTATTACTGTTTTGGACAATTCATGCTATTCATTTTTTGACCCGTGAACAAAAAAATAAAAAAAAACATTACTTTTCCGTTTTTTAGAGACGTATTTTATCGAAACGTATCAGTCCATCCGTCCTATAACAACGAAATTTAAATTTCGCAGGTTTACGCTGCATGACCGAGTGTGTGACAAGGACGGAACTACCACTACCGCGAGTGTACGCCGTAACGTCGCCGTCGCGTCGCCCCGCCGCCAGAGCATGCGTGTCGTGTCGTTGCGATTATAAATAAATAAATAATTTAATACATAAATAATTTTACTGTTTCCCACGTAATATATCGATTCTGGCAGTTTTGATTGTTTATGACGGGTTGTCATATTCCTGGTACAACGAAAGTGGCACTTACCATTATGTACGTGGTATTTTTTTAAAGCATTTTTATCGAAACTGCCGATTTCGATACTGTACGTGGTATGACGAATTTAAATATTTATTGAAAGTGCCAGTTTTGATTCACAGAGCAAGTTCATTTACGTGTTATACTATCGTAACTCAATTTTCTCGAAAATGGTTTATAATTATTGATTTTTGGTACAATAGAATAGTTTGTGAACTCAACGAAACTGTAAATCCAAATTTTTATGAAAAAATAATCATTAATGACAAAGTTATGCAAAAAATTAACTTCAAACAGCTCTCCTGTAAAGTACCAATTTTCAATTTCGATACTTTACCTAGGGACCATCGATATGTATGTAATATCACATTGCGTTTTTTATGACCTCTTGCATTATTTATTAAACAGTTCTCAACATATCCCTGAGCACCTACTTTATCTTGCCTCGCCCAGTCCTAAACACACGCTTAAGAGTATTAGAGATGTAAAGTACTGATTGGGTCGCGTAGTTAGACTACGCGGTGACACTCTTGAATCTGTAAAAAAATCAAAATTCTATATTCACACGGAAAAAAAAATGACGGCCGTTTATTTGGCAATAAAAATGGTTTTGGGTTTGGTGGCGTTCGTCTTTCCTTTTGAGGTACGGAACCCTAGATCTGACCACGTTTAAATTGCAGAGATTCCCATACGAACGAGATAATTATGCAAATTGGATGTTTTTTAATTAATTGTCTGTGATAACAGATATTCAAATACAAACTGCCTCAATGGGGGAGGGGGGGGGGGGGGGGTAGCTCAGTGGATTTATAAATTCAGGTGTCATGTCCGCCAAATTGCAATATCTTTTTCAGTTTAGAATCAAAAGAGCAATGCGTGTCTTAAATCTTCTTTGGATTTTCCCAGTATTATTTGTGTTGAAGTTTAACTCGGTTCAAAGTAAGTGTCTCTAATGTAATAATTAGGGCGACCTAAATATTTTTTTATCGTTCGGAGTTAAATGGCTCGAAAATTTATAAAATTGTTAAATACCTAAAAACTTATAAATTTTGGTATCTGTATTTTCACTTTATTTCATTACTTTCAAATAATATTTTCCGTGTTATCCATCAGAGAACAAGAGTGATCGACATAGCTCAGAGATAAGGTATGCGTTTTGAAGAAGCATTGGGCTAGCCACATCTGTAAAAGGGTATACCGTCACAATACCAGAAATTATAATGCCTTAACTCAAAATATCGTAGCCCAAAATACCCGAAATCGAAATATCAATATTCAAAAGGCAAATATTTATAATATAAATAATTTAAAATGCCTTACGATCGAATAACCGAAACTCAAAAAATAAATTTATTAAATACCTTATCCTAAAATGTTCAAACACAAAATACCTTTTTTTTTAACATGATTTAAATCCTACATGGATGCTATATATCTGTGAATGGTTAACACCCTGACTCAGAGTATCCCGACTCGGATAGGTTAGGTTAGAAGACTAAGGCGGGAGCGAAGCGAAGCGGAGCTCCCGCCTTAGCCTTCGTGGTTTTTTTTTTTTTATTTTTCGTTAGCCCACTGTATTACATTTGTAACTCTGAATCAAAGTGTTTTAACATGAGGTAAATTCTACATGGATACTATGCCTGACTCCTACCGACTAAAAACCACACGTATCCTACATAACAGCCTACAGTTGGGAGCCCCGGGTAAGCCCTCAGAAGGATACCCAAGGACCAACAGACCTACGGCTACAACTGCGGCATCACTTAGGTGGGGGGGGGGGGGTAAATAAGTTAAAGCCAAATAACAAAACGTGTAAGTGACAGTGACACATTGTATTCTATTTTCGGTATTTTAAATTAAGGATATTTGAAAATTTGTATTTTGAATTCTGATATAATAATTATTTGTATTTTAAATTTAGACATTTTACGGTAAGGTGTACTGAAATAAGGTATTTTGAATGTTAAGGTATTTCGAATTCGGGTATTTTGGTCTAATGCATTTTAAGTAAAGGCATTTTGATTTCTGGTATTTTAATATATAACCCTGTAAAAGAGCCGATTGCCGGTGGAACAAACGAATTCTGAAGTGGAGACCGCGGCTTGGTACCGTGACCGGAACTGAGGACCTAAATTGGTCGCCGGGAGTGACTGGAAGAACTGTGTGTTGGGTAATTTGGAAGAGGCCAACGTCCAGTAGTGGACTCCCATAGGCTGATTTGATTGATTGAGCCAATATAACTCAATTATGGTCATAAGAGCGTACCGTTCACTCTTCTTAATATTAATACTACTGATATAATATGTTTTCATTTCAGGTAAAAAAATGTGTGATTTGAAAGACTCAAAATGTTTGACACACGCAGCAAATAAGTATATATTTCAGGTACTGGTACCTGGAATAAAAGGCTCATTTGATCCTCTCGATCCTTTTCACATAGATGAGGTCAGTGGACATTTCGGAGATTACCATTATAAACAAACTAATGTGACAGTGACAGGACAAAAAGGTTGTATAGTGGATGAACTAAAGTAAGTTCCATTTTCACCCTTTTTTACAATCGCGGCACCGTGGAATGCTACGAATAATGTAATGGGTTGTTGGGCAGGACAACCTCCACGTGGTACTTATGTACCATGTATTGTGTGTGTATTTATGTACTATCGAGCTCATAACTGCAGTAGCAATCAAAAACAGTTATAGTAAATTATTTGCCCACAAATGATATGCCAGCAGACATTCTGACAAAAAGTCTTAATTCAGTTAAACATTATAAATTTGTTAAAATGTTAGGCATAGTGAATGTTGAATAATTGTAATTTGTTAAACTTAATTTTGAGAGTGGGGGTGTTATAGATATAGATACTGTATGCTCAAAATAATTTTACTTGTAACGCCATTTTTGTAATTTAAAAATTGCAATAAAAACTACTGTCTTCTGTTCGTTCAGTGAATATGCAAGGTTTTTTTTTCATTTTCTAATCCTATTATATTACAAAATTATAAGTACGATCTTGCAAAAACACTTTTTGTGTTTCATTTTTAAATTAATATCAGGTTGATTATTAAAATATGTTTCTTAAGTAGAATTATTGTCAGAAACATCATACAAAATTACTTTATCAATATTGAAAATTACATTTTTGTTTTAAATATAATAAAATCGATATAAGCTGGAATCAACCACGAATATCTCTAATCACTGTGTATTAGTAGTATCTTGCTTCAGCCACTTAGCTATCAGTTAATTTACTAGGTTGTTAAATTACTGTTTTAGTATCTAATGACTCACCGCAGTTGTAAAGAATAATAGAGTTATGAAAACGAATATATTATTATATCGTTATCTTTGTCTAGCACAAACTAATCATATTTACTGTATGGTAGCATTGAAACATTACACATACATACACATATATATAAACGCAAAACCAGCCCGAACGCACGTCACACCATAATGAGCGTTGTTGTGCTATTGCACTTATGAGCTCAATAGTACCATAATTTTATTTACTTGGCGTACAATAGAGTGTTAAATAAATAAATACACCCTGACAACGTAGTTAACGACGTGCGCTTTGCTCGAGGCGCACTTCGTCGTCGCTCATGGCCAATAGTCCACCAAGGACGGGGCCTAAACCGTGGAGTTTCCGCGTACGCTCTGATTAAGCAGAAGAAATCGCAGGGCGATGAGTACTTTACTTCTTAGCAATCAGTGGCAAAGTACACGATCTCGTAGAGACCATCGATTGGCCGAGCCGTAACCCCGTCTGAAACCGTCGGGCACGGTGGCTCTTGGGAGCTGCGAGGACAAAAACCTCTATAAAAAATCATCACCTGGGCGATCGGGTTCAATGACTCTGAATTTGCTCAGAGCCAGTGAACAACGGTCTTACATAGACCACCGTCCGGTCAATCCGTTACCCTGAATTGCAAGGACCGGAGGTCCCTAGGTACCGTGAGGAAGATAACCTCTATAAAAATTACCCTGAATCTCACGCTCTGACGCCCGGTAATGGGATACATCGCTGGAGGGGACTCAGTGCCTAGGGCGTCACTCCCACCTTCCCACTATTCCCATTCTCATCCTAATCGTGAGAACGTTTCATCTCCTGTGACAATGTCATAAACAGCATTAGAGTATCCGTGGTTGTACTTCAGTAGTATCTGTGAGCACCATTCCACGCGAGCCCGCTTCTGCTCCGCTGTCAGTTCATGAGGGATCCAATGACAACAAAGTTTCCGAACTTTGTTGTCATTGGCTCCCTCATTGACTGCCTTTGTGGCGCATTTGGTAGTGATACCGCCTGCGGCGCTGGAGGTCGTGGGTTCGATTCCCACCGGAGACAAATATTTGAGTGACCCATAAATGTTTGTCTCAAGATTCTGGGTGATTCTATGTATAATACGTATGTCTTTAAAAAAAAGTATATAAGTATTAATATCCGTGGTCTGGTACCCATAACACAAGCAGGTTATTCCTAGCTTACTTTGGGATCAGATAGCGTTGTGTGAAATGTCCGTGAATATTTATATATTTATTTGTATTTGTAAAATTTTCTAAATTTGGCTCATACCAATCCCCAATAGTCATCTAATTGTCTCATAGGTAATCCGCGGGTTATCTCAAATTAGCCGCTTAACAGTAGCCACATTATTTTTGTTGCCGGCAGTTGAAGGCCGCCTTTCACGAAATTCGTCATATAAAGAAACTCGATCTCTCAAATTCAGCAAACTATTGCCTCACGATGCTCAAAGAAGGTGCTTCTCTCCCAAAAGCATTTTGAAGACGAGCAGTACTGTCTTGCGGAGATAGAGAACTTTTAAAATCATAAAAATCATCGCTCTAAAATCTTTTCGACTTCATTCCGTTTTCGTTGCGTACGTAGAACTTTGATGTGTGATAAAAACTATTGACTAATTATTGGCATGTATTTAAATCGATATCTGTTTTTTCCCTTTTTTCGAACAAAAAATTACAAAGTTAAACCAAAAATACTGACTTGCACACTAATTATGCACACTAAATAAGTCAAATTCAATATACTGTTTAAAGGTGTTTGCAGAACTATTTTACTGAACAGATCACTATTATCAAAATCGTATATCTAAAAATTCCTTAGCTCAACAAATTTATTAAAACTTTTTTTAAGAAAACTACCGCCTAATTTACTTTTATGAACATCTTTTATTCTAATTAAAAACCCAATTTAATCAGTCATCTTTCCAAAATTATATTTTATTAATCAAAAAAATAAAAAACTAACCTAACCTAACCTATTCCGTTATAATATGGGATGCGGGGTCCTGCGGGGATGCGGGGTCCTGCGAACATCTTCGGGACCCCAATGGGTCGGGTCCTCCTCGTGGTGCATCCTGGGCAACGGAGTAGCGACCACTCCCCTTCCTCTGTGGGGGAGTGGTGCTACTCTGGCAAATTCCGGCCGAGGCGGGAGCAGCCCACCTGTGGGGTGCTCGGTGGTGTGTGTTGCTGCCGGCCGTGAGTAGCAACACGGTCGGCAGCAGCAGTGCTGGGCCGCTATTGCCTCGTCAGTTGACGAGGTGATGGCGGCAAAGAGGGAGGCGCGGGGGAGCGGGAGTAATGGGAAATACTCCCGCTTCGCCGTGCAGTTCGGGGGCGGCGCAGTAAGGAGTTCACTGCGCGCCCCCGATTGTATCGTGTTGCTGCTGTCGCTCCGCCACATTTGCTGGCGAGGCGATAGTGGCGAAGTATGAGAGGCACTGCATGGAAGGGCGGCAGTTTGGGTAAATGCTCCCGCCCTGTCATGCAGTTTGGGGGCGCCTGCGCTAGGAGCTAGCGCACGTCCCCCGATTGTTTCATGACCGAGGGCGTAAGGTTGGGGGACCCCGCCCTCCAACGGTCACATGGCGGTGGGCACCTTCCCCGTGTTCCGGGGGTGCCCATTAGCGCACGCCTGCGCCAGCCGCTCTCTGACTCCTCTATGACAGAGGGGCGCTCGAGAGCGGTGCAGGCGTGGTTTTTTCAGCTCCTTAGAGAGCTTTGGGGAGCCGCCCATCTGGCTCCCCCGAGGAGAGCTCCGAATTAACGGGGCACCCCTAGCCGGGTCGACGTGAATAATCTTTTGATATCCCTCGGCCCGGCTAAAGGGTGAGGAGGAACACCGCGGGGTTTAGTGGGTAGGACGGTCCATTCCGGACCGGGCCGGGAGTCCCACACACCATCCCAGCTGCCCCTGAAGCTGGGATGAAGGCGCGTAAATGCGTTCCCCGCGTCAAAAAAAAAAAAAAAACCGTTATAAGATTGCAAAATTTTGAGTGCAAGTTAGTATTTTTGATAAGCAATTCGTATTTTTGTTTAGCAAATCTTATATCCGGTGTACGAACGAAATTTTTGGTTTAAATTCGATAAAAAAGGTCATCTCGTTTTGTGTAAAATTTTAGTTTTTTAAGTAGGACATGTTTAGTTTATCAATTGGTTTTTTTGCACAGCATTTGATTTTCTGGTTTGCGTTCAGTAAATTAGTGGAGTTACCTAGTGTGCAGAAAAATTAAACAGATGTGCATTTAAAAATATCCCCTAATTATTTCTCGCAAATTGCTTTTTTTATTGCTGAGAAGGTTGTAACGTTTCAAAAACGGTCCGATTAGCTAGAAGTGCAAAACTTGTAGTGTGCCTCATGTATAACCATTATTAAAAGAACCACTGCATAGTGACATTGAAAATGTATCACTGTTAACCATTCGGTTATACGATTTTACAATTTAGAGTGCAAGGTAGTATTTTTGATATACAATTCGTATTTCTGTTTTACAAATTATATATTCGATGTACAAACCACATTTTTGGTGTGAATTCGATTTAAAAGGTCATCTCGTTCTGAGTAATATTTAAGGTTTTTAAGTAGGACATGTTTAGTTAATCAATTGGTTTTTTTTGCACAGTACTTAAGTTTCAGGTTCGCTTTCAGTAAATTAGTGGAGTTACCTAGTGTGCAGAAAAGTTAAAGAGATGTGCATTTAAAAATATCCCTTATTTTATTTGTTCTAATATTCTTTTTTTTTAATTTGTTTAAAAATAACATTATTCTAATATTGTTTTTTTTTGCAGAATTGTGGGAAGCCATTTGTCATACGAATACTACCTGCGATGTCCTAAGCTGGTTATAGATTTTCAGTACGAAGCTAAGGGAAAACTAGAAGACGTAGAGGTAGATGGAGTTCTTCTTGCCACTGAGACTATAGGTAGGTAAGAATTTAAAATTTCATAACATAAGAATTTAAAATTCAATGTATAATGCAAACATTTTTGGTGCATAATGACACCCCCACTGTAAACAATCCACATCCGCCTTATGTAGAAGAACGGTAATGGACCATCTGCAATGGGTGCTAACTATTGTAAAATATGCTAACTACGTAATGGGCTATTGTGATGGGTGTTAGATGGTCTGGTTAACTTAGGCTATGGATGAAGACGGCGTCTGCCATTTCAATATACCTATTATTATATTAAATCTTTGGCAGACGGTGACTCGCCAACTCACTAGATTATATATATTATTATTACCATACTATTCATTACCATAGTCAAAAGATTTATAAAGACTTTAACTTCAAAGAGCCCAAAACAATAGGCTTGTGTCCACTAAGAATAAATCTAATTGATGTGTGTTTCTAACGACTATGTCCAATATATATCTAAGCAATAAGGCCGCCAATTGTACTGATATACTTGTAACATATTTTCACTTTGTTTGTATGTTTTCTTGGTGTACAATAAAGTATTTAATAAATAAAAAATAAATAAATATATAAATAACAAAAAGTAATATAAATTGGTACACAAATTAGGGATTACTATTATTTTTAGAAAATAAGATTGGAAAAAATAAGCAATCAGTCACGTGACATCAAACACCTCTACCAGATAGTGTGACGTCACAGTTTGCTTTTTTACGTTTGACGCACTCTGGCAGTCCCCAGTCTTGACATCTTGTGTCACAAGTCGTGTCATCTTGTGTATTATTATTTAAATTCTCATACATTTTCATAAAATACAATAGATTTCATTTCATTCAGGCACTACACAACACTTGTAATACGACGGATTCATTTTAAAGGAAAGCTGACGAACGCTAACATAACATTGTCAAACACCTGTCAAACAGTGATGCCAGTGGCAATTTTTTTTTCAATTAATTTATAATGGCTTTGGTTACTCAGACCATATGCCAAAGTGATGCCAAATCCTACGGAATGTTCCTCTAAAACCCAACTTCAAATTCCCCAGATTCCCCTAAATATTGATTAAAATCCCTGAACGTTTCTTTTGTACTAAAACTTTTAAAAACAAATCATTGAAAGGACTCATAAAAAAATACACATTTTCTTTTTGGTTTGTTTGGCATCAAGTGACGTCACACAAGGAGCCATGAGCGTTTTCGATACAAATTGAAATTCTTTTTCTAAATCACAAAATAAACTACCTATGTAAATGATTGTTTTAAATCAAAATATTACATTTTCGTGATTATATAGATATAAAGCTACAAAGATAAATGCTTTATGAAATTTAGGACACAAGCCTATTGCAGATGTGCCGAAGTAAATGGGGTTTTCTTCGCGGTGAATATACTAACTTGTATCTTAATGTATGTTAATTGGACAAGATTTAGTCTACCCCATAGTACCTTGACGAGAGAACTTCGATTTCAGACACAAGTTGTTCACGAATTTCTTCCGGTACGAATCAAATGTTGGGACTGTATGTTTGCATGTATTTTAATCAAATCAGCAGGCAGTCCAAATCACGGTCTTGCACCAAACGCATCCAGTCACTCACTGCAACCTGTTTCAGGGCAATGGTCCATCTTGCGGTGGGTCGTCTTACTACACGTTTAACAAGTTGCTATCCTTACTCCAGAACTCGTTCGCTCCATCTACCAGCGGAAACTTGCAAAAATGACGCCGCCCGCTTGATGGCAAGCCTTGGCTATTTCTGGTACTTGACAGTGAGTTCTTTTTACAGATGATTACCTCATAATACTTAAAGGATGGTGCAAGGAATATTTATCTGAAAAAGATAATAAGACACGGATCGAACTGTCAGAATACGTAATTGACAATGTTCTTGGAGGAACGTATAAGTTTGAAATTACAAATTTAATTGAAGGAGACAAAGATAATTGTAAGTTTTTATAGGTTCGTCTAGATTTCAAACTCATATTAATAAAGCTTGAATCGGAAAATGGCTTGTAGCCATTCATGCGGATAAACCCCTAAAATTCTGGAATATGTAACTCCGAATATTCAAAGCACGTTAGTCGTTTATCCAAAAGTCATAAGTACAGGTTTATACTTTTCCAAATTACGTAAGTACGAATAATTATAAGTCCGTACTGTTATTTTCCCGAAAAACATTATTCCGAATTTCAAATTTATACCAAAAATAGATTAAAGCAAAATTAATATATTATTATTCAGAGATTCTTTAAGTGATTATGTAATGTTTATTTAATAAAATGATTATGTAATTAAAAAGGTTATTCGTCTAACAAAAAAATTAAGTTGAAACCTGACTCGCTGTGGTCCTTTCCCGAAGTGACAAGAATAAAAGAAGATTTTACTAGGTTAGGTTAAGTTAGAACAGTGACCCCCCTGTGCACGAGTCTAGCGAGCGAAGCGAGCGTGCCTTGGCAGCGGCCGGCGAATGATTTGAGATACTTACCACAGTTGAGAGCGAGCAATGGAAAAATGTCCTTCCAACAAGCTTGTCTCGTCACTCTCAATTTGCCTACTTATACCCCTGTCCAAATGGTAAAGATTCTTTCTCCGATTTATCCCAACAATAATAGATATATTCTAATCGCAAGGACCCTCCACGTCATTTGAAAGTTATTGTAGCGCGAACAAATAGTGCGGATGCACGTACACACCACACAAATTTATTGCATTGTGCAGAAATGCAATAATCAAAATAATATAACTATTATCAATTTTGCAGTTGACAAAATTTCGATGTCATTGAACGAAAAATATGGGAACATTTTGGTGAGGATTGAACAAAACCCTATACTTGTGAGTTTCATGAAAGTGTTGATGAAGACATTCAGTATAGTCTTTGACACGTTTCCATTCGAGGAACTGTTTGCGGAGGACTAGGACTCGAACCCTTGCTTTTATTTAAAAAAAACTATTATATTTGTGTGATTTTCGTGTGGTTATGCCATGCCATCCATACACAGTTTGTGCCAAGATTAAAGAAGAAGATGTTTTTTTTGTGGACAAGATTGAGAATATATATATTTCCCAATTTTTTACAGTTGTTTTATTACTTGACCTTTTTAACTCACTGCGAAAATCGAGAGGTGTGTGTTATAATTCTGACCTATGTTTGTGCGAGTCTGTCTATGGCATCGTAGCGGCCCAACGGTTAAGCCGATGTGACGGGGATGGTTCTCAGCTATAAATTTAAAGATCATCAGCTAACTTCCTGAGTGATGAAAGTATTTTACTAAAATTCATGGGTCCGTTTCATCCTAAATATGGTATAAGTATTACTTTGATGGTATTTCCACGACATGGTAACCTGGGACTGGCTGCTGCATCAAATAGTTTGGTTGGTGGGGTTTGGTTATACCGCAAAGCCGAGCAAACTTAAGTATTTTAGCCGCATATTTTATGTCCTGCAAATCCAAGGAAATTCAGTAGGTAGACCTGTAGTTGAACAGCGCTACTGAAGAATCAAGAAATTTAATGACTTAGGTTCAAAGATTTTTATTTTCAAAAAGACAATTACAATGCCACTTACATGAAAACACAAAGTATCCTACTTCCTACTAATATCATAAATGTGAAAGTTTTTGAAGATGTTTGGATGTTTAGATCTTTGGATGTTTGTTACTCAATCACGCTCTAACGGCTGAATGGATCTGGCTGAAATTTGGTACAGGGATAGAGTATAGGGCGGAATAAGGCATAGGCACTTTTAATCCCGGGAAAATGTTCCCCTGGAAAGCGGGAATGGGAACCATATTTTACGCGGGAGGACAAAATATAATTTCATTTTAGAAAGAAAGAAACATTGGTATTATAATTCTGTTATCAAGTTAAGGCAAAATTATTGAAAGGAGAATGAGGGTGGAATCTGACGGATTACTGTGGGAGGCGCAGGGTGGTTTCCGAAATGGAAGGGGATGTATGGACCAAGTTTTCTCGCTCCGCAACATTGTAGAGAAGCAGCTGGCTGGTGGCCGGAAGGTTTTCTGCGGTTTTGTGGACCTGGAGAAAGCATTTGACAGAGTTGTACGGAAGGATCTCTGGGATATATGGCCAGGATACGGGAATGATGGTGCGCTGCTTCGTGCCGTGCAGTCTACATATGTGGGCTGTACGGCATGTGTGCGGGTGGGTGGCAGCCTGTTTCCCTAGTTTGACGTCAACATTGGGGTCAGACAGGGTTGCGTGCTGTCGGCCCTGCTGTTTGTCCTGTACCAAGACGATTGTCTTAACACATTTAATGCCAAATGAATTTTAAGATGCATCTCTGTAACCAGTTTTTGGTAATGAAGGTACTACTGTGGCCATAAATTTTAAGTGTTATAATTATTTGTAATTAAGAATTAAATGTAAGTTTTGATGATATTTTTAATAAACCTTTATTTATTGATAAAAAAAGCATTTACACGGCGCCGTGTACTTGGCCTACGGATCTATGAGCGGCCAAACACACGGATCCGTGTATTTGATTTTTTTACAGTATGTGACATATTAATAGTGTTTTTGTGTTAAATTAAAACATAGGTATCACAAATAAAACAAAATTAAATAATTACAGAAGTTTAATTGCAGTAAAACAAGTAGGTACCAACTATTATAAAGGCAAGAATTATCAAAAATTATAAATGTTGTTCAAAGAAACATTCTATGCATAGGGCTGGCTTTCCAATCCAGCTCTTTACATTCATACATAGTGGCAACTCGTCTCCTCTTTTCTCTACACCCTTTACATATTCTTTTCTTACCACTTCTGAGATAGTTCTTGTGTATTTTACAAACAAGAGTATTATACAAAATTATAGTGCAAACCCTAATCCAACGTTTGATTTTAAAAGATCGTTTTATTACGCGTATGGCCACGTGCGTCGCATACAGTTTTCGCAATGGCCGGAGCAGTACTGATGCATAAACAAAACACAGTCGAAAACCACGGCGCCGCCCGTGTGTCTGGCTCCCCACTCTTACACGGCACCGTGTACTCGGCCATACACATCTCCACGGCGCGGGCGCCACCGTGTAGTTGGCATTGAATGTGTTTATGAGAGTAGATCGATGAATGTTGGATTGCGAATGGGTGACTTACTTGTGAACTGTTTGCTGTATGCAGATGATGCCATGTTCATAGCCGAATCGCCATCAGACCTACAGTCACTAGTCACAACGATGAAAGATGATTGTCTAATGAGAGGCTTACATTTGATCGCGTTCGGAATGAAGATGAAAGAAAGAGAGTTGGTCTGGAAGAGAGTGTCGGTGTTAAAGTTAGGAAGGGCATGCTACGATGGTTCGGGCATGTGGGAGATGAAAGTATGACAAAACAGATATACAACTAGAAAGTGGATGGACGTAGGAGTCGGGGAAGGTCACGACACACGGTGACATGACACGACACGAAGGTGGTGTCAAGAGCCGAAGGAACCGACGTGCATGCATGAAAACAAAAATGAAAGTTGAAGAAGTTCTTTCCATAACTGGTTTGCACTTTAAGTAATACTAATAAGCTGGGTCTTCGAAGGCTTCGTTTGCAGATCTGATTTTTTTTTATAAACGTCAGGTCAGCATGTATAGTTTTATCCAAAATTTTCCATATAGTAGGTAGTGATATAGCTGCATAATGTTCATTATTTCTTTAGTTTCCTTGTATATTTCATAGATCGGTGTTAGGTTTTGGTATCGAAAAAGTATTTTTATAATTTTATTTTGAAGTCTTTGTAGTTTGTTTGTAATTTAGTCTTAGCTGCATAACCCCAGATTTCAATTAAATATAGCAAGTGCGATTTGACTAATGAGTTATAAATAGTGTAGCGCATCCTTCTGGGTTTACAAAGTGAAATGTTTCGAAACGATAGTACCGAGAGTTTATTTTGTATGTGGCTAATTAGGCCACATACAAAATAAACTCTCGGTACTATCTGGATCGTTTCGGTGTAATAATAAAGGATGTCTTATTTTTTTCAAAATCATTGGGTTCGATTTCCAGCTAGGATTATTGGTTTTTCAAAAATCTAATGATAAGGTTATAAGTTTTATCAAAATCGGGCTCATGACTCCTTTGAGCATTTTTAGCTATTCCTTATAGTTTCGGATTTGGCCATCCAAGCCCTTTTCAAAAATTAATCCTGTATCCATACGGTCACGCCTTTATATCTGAAGGCGTATCAGAGGCATATTTATTAAATGGCCACATTTCACCTTTTTTGGAAATCGTCCCACTTAACGTAGTTAATGGGTGGTGAGAAGTATTGTCGTGTTGAAATAGAAGGCGTAGGTTGTGACTACCATTTACAGGCAACCGTTTTCACACGTACCGGTTGCCGGGTAGCCGGTGCCGGGTACCCGGCGGTGAATTCAAGCGGTTGCCGGGCAAATCACGCCGACACCGACTACCCGGCAACCGGTACGTGTAAAAAGGGGTTTTAGTGTTATCATCTCAAATTTTCAGGTTATACATAAAGTTTTCAGTCTGTGGCCCGAATCTAACAAAATTTCGTATTAGTGCTTAACCATGTCACTTTTTTTTATTGTTAAAGGGGCCAAATAATAAACACGTACGTCATACCGGCCTTGGACCCGCTAAAAACGTGAGGTCTCTACCCATCTAGCGCAGGGCTCCCCGGGTGGTACACGTGGGGTAAGACGACCCCTCGCCAGATGGACCGACGACCTGAAAAAGGTCGCAGGGACTGACTGGATGTGAAAGGCGCAGGACCGTGTATTGTGCCGTGATTTGGGAGAGGCCTACGTTCAGCATTGGACTGCCATAGGCTGATTTGATGAAGTATCTAGATACATACTTTAATACTCGGGCGAATCAGCGGGCATTAGGTGGTTAGTAAATAAAAACACTATATTATTTTATATGTGTAATGGAGTTGAAAAGACAAAAAAGAAAGAAAAAACAATGTTTATTCGATTAGTGCCATGATAATGACAAAAATAATTTAAAAGTATATACACTCGAGAGCAATGAATCCGGGTCACTTAAAGAATCCTAAAAATCTCGGAAACTAAAAATGCTAGGTTAATGCAATAAATTGTATTTAATAGACAATGTAATACTCCTTAAATGAAGGTATTAAAACTTCTTATTTATTGTAAAGTTATATCATAAAAAAATCAAATTTGAAAAAGGGCCACTTTCGAAGATGGAACTACGAAATTACAGCATTTGGTGTTGCTTTTGTTTGTAATCTGTCATTTATGTGGGTACATAAACCATGTTGAAAGTGCTCTATATTCATTAATCAAGCTGAAATTATGTCGCTTACGCCTGAAGAATGCACCAGAATACTTACAATGCTGGAAACCGGCCGGAGTCAGCGCGATACAGCCAGGACTGTCGGTGTGTCGCTGTCAACAGTACAAAGAGTTCTCCGACGTTACGAAGAAACTGGTTCTAACCTACGCAGACCAGGAACGGGCAGAACCAGGTGTACCACAGCACGAGAAGACCGATACTTGGTGAACACCATGTTTCGAAATCGCTTTCTCACAGGAACTGAACTCACCAATCAGTTTCGACGCCTCGGAGGAAGTAACCCAAGTGCATGGACAGTAAGACGTCGGCTTGCTGAATCTAACTTAAAACCCCTTAGACCTGCAAACGGCCCTAAACTGGAGCGTGGGCATCGTATTTCGAGACTAAGGTATGCCCAGAGCCACGTAAATTGGAGTATTGAAGATTGGTCAAAAGTTATGTTCTCCGACGAATCAAAATTTATGCTCTACAAGCACGATGGAAGACACAGAGTGTATCGAAGACCAGGGGAAAGATTCAAGCAAGCATGCATCGAAGAAAAAGTAGCCTACGGTGGTGGGTCTGTACTTGTGTGGGCCGGAATTTCTTCTGAAAGTCGCACAGAGCTGGTGATCATAGAAAACGGCTCTTTAACGTGTCCATTTCGATTGCTCGGCCAATATGTCGTAGAAAAAAGAAACTTATGTCAGCATTTCGAAGGAATTCGTAGAAAACGAACAGTGAAAACCGCAAATTCGAAGAGTCAATATTTAGAAAGTTATGAGGGTTTAACCGTGGCCGCGCAGTCCGCATGAATTCAACTGCGCGGCCACCAGTTCTCTTGAACGGAGCTACGTACAAGTCTAATTCTTTTTGCTAATCACTGACACGATTTCGAAGAAAATGTAGATTATAAAAATAAAGCTCTACTATTTGAACTTCACAACATACGGCACTCCAAAGTTATGGCCGCGCAGTCCGCACAATGCGAACCGCGCGGCCACGGTTTTTCTTAAATGGAGCTTAAACGGAGCTTAGTAGAAGTCCCATTCTTTTTGCTAATTACAGATACCATTTCGAAGAATATGTAGACAGTATGAATAAAGCCTCAAATTAAGAACTAAATAACGTATAGAACTTAAAACCTATAATCGAAGGAAAAAATAGGGTGACCAAGATTTATAGTGTGTGAATCCAGGCTTTTTACTATTTTAATATCATAGTGTAAATATATTTATATAGCAAGTAGCTTTTCTTGTAAAAAGAGCTACTGATTGTTTCTATTGAATTCCAATATAATTCAATTGAGAATTAGTGATTCGAATTAGTCTTACGAAAATGTGCTTGTAAGCTTTTAAGTAAAATAGGTTTACTAAAAAGAAAACATATTTGCTGGCGATTGGCAATCATTCATTCTACATGGCGCTGTGTGAAATAGATATTCCACTACATTTAATATTGGTTTTTGGTGCAGGACCTCCTCACTCCCACAGTTCAACAATCCCTACCACAGCAACCACCAAAAGGAAACAAACCTTAGCAAATCACCACGACGATAACGAACTGCCCAACCCAAAGAAGACAAATGGACGGGACGATTTCGCCTGATGGCATTTGTAACTTTTTCTAAGATGAAGCGGTCCACAACTATTCTGAGCATTTTCCGTACTTATTTATATAAGGTGTTGTTTACTAACTAGAAGTATTCTTCTATAAATGTAGGTATTAAAATGTCGTTTATAAAAAAAGTAAAGTAAGTAGGTACATATAAGTAAAGTATTGACTTTCGATTACATTACATTAATTAAGTACTATACGTAAAAACACCATACAGTACCTCATTACCTACCAACTTAAATATTGGGTAAAAAATATTAGTATTGCGGAAATACCTTACTTGATATTGTTATTGTCCAGACTACCAACGTTATAGGTTAAACGCAAAGTTTATATTACTTGAATAGTGGTATTTAGATTCAATTTACGTAAAACTAAAGCATTTGAAATTAAATCAGCAATTAAAAATGGTCGAAAACAAGGACGTATCATAGCTATACACATCGACATCGCGACTTTGAAAAACAAATAAACTTTTATAAATTTGAAAAAAGAATTCTATAAATTATCTGTAGTAGCATGCATGAAGTAAACATATTTGCTGGCGAAAGAAAAAAAGTCAATATCAGAGGAACGTGGAGTAAAAAGGAAACTTGAATTTCACTTACTGAGACATACGATTACCTACTTAATGTGTTTACGGGTAAAAAGTAATAATTAAATTTATAAAATGTTAGTGCTGTTTATCGGATTAGTAATTACTGGCGTAATTTAAGTCATAAAATAACAATAACAATATGTACCTATATAACAATACCTATATAACAATATGTACCTATATTGTGATCATCACCATTTACTGAAATATAAATCAATCGATGAGTGTTTTTTTTTCTTATCTTCTTATCTTTGACTGCCTCTGTGGCACAGTCGGTAGAGATACCGCCTGCGGCGCTGGAGGTCGTGGGTTCGATTCCCACCGGAGACAAATATTTGTGTGACCCATAAATGTTTGTCTCAAGAGTCTGGGTGTATCTATGTATAATATGTATGTATTTAAAAGTATATAAGTATTAATATCCGTGGTGGATCGTGGATACCCATAACACAAGCAGGTTATTCCTAGCTTACTTTGAGATCAGATAGCGTTGTGTGAGATGTCCGTGAATATTTATTTATTTATATCCTAGAAGTAAACTTCTCTATTCAAATTCAAACCAAGGGACTACAACTATTTGCTTTTTACGATTAAAAGTATAGCAATATACGTGACATTAAAAAGTCTTATTAACCGACTTCAAAAAAGAGGAGGTTCTCAATTCGTACGCTATGTTTTTTTTATGTATAAGTATAACGCGATAGCGGCGCCGATTTTGATTTTTTTTGTTTGAATGAGGTTACTTCTGAGGTGGTCCCATATCCAGGGTATCAAGATCTGATGCTGGGATCCAGGAGAAATCGAGGGCAACCACCGAAAATTGTTGGGACAACTAGTGCGTTTGCTAACTTTTTGATTAAGTGCTTTAATAAGTAAGTATACCTACTACAATTTAATAAAGGTCTGGAGTCGATATGATGATGGAACCGAAAGACAGTTGAGGGAATTTCTTAACGATTTACAGCAGTTACCTTGTGTTTCGGCTTGATTGATTTGTGTTGATGAGAACTTTACACCTAGATAGATATACTTATCGGTCTACCCGTCACTTAAAATAATAATAAAAAAATAATTAAACAATAGAACCGACTTCATACAAATCCTTAAAAATAAAATATACCTAGCACATAGTGATATGTATTTTGATTTATCAGATTTTATTCAATTTAAAATGGAAGTTGTTGCCATTAATAATACCTACCTACCTATACCTATGGGTTTACTTGGCGCCGACTTCAATATGATATTGAATAAAATCTGGTAAATCAAAATAATAACTTTGTGCTAGGTAAATATTTTAAAGGATTTGTATGAATTCGGTTCAATTTTTTTTTTTGGGAATATCTCGTCGACGCAACGTAAATCATGGTCACCCTTTTTTTAACTCGAGTTACAGGGTTTAAGTTCTGTAACTCGTGATTTTCAAGCATTAGAACTTCATTCATGATATCTACATATTCTTCGAAATCGTATCAATGATTAGCAAAAATAATGAGACCTCTACCAAATTCTGTTTAAGCTCCACTTTAAGAAACACGTGGCCGCGCGGTTCGCCCTTACGTAAGTGCTGTAGAACGAGAAGTTCAAACTTTAGGGCTATATTTTTCAAATCTACTTTTTCTTCGAAATCGTATCAGTGATTAGCAAAAAGAATTAGACTTCTACAATGCTCCGTTAATGAGAACTGGTGGCCGCGCGGTTCGCTTTATGCGGACTGCGCGGCCATAACTTTGGAGTGCCGTATGTCGTGAAGTTCAAATAGTAGGGCTTTATTTTTATAATCTACATTTTCTTCGAAATCGTATCAGTGATTAGCAAAAAGAATTAGACTTGTACGTAGCTCCGTTCAAGAGAACTGGTGGCCGCGCAGTTGAATTCATGCGGACTGCGCGGCCACGGTTAAACCCTTATAACTTTCTAAATATTGACTCTTCGAATTTGCGGTTTTCACTGTTCGTTTTCTACGAATTCCTTCGAAATGCTGACATAAGTTTCTTTTTTCTACGACATATTGGCCGAGCAATCGAAATGGACACTCTTTAACTAGCGTAAGATATGTGGAAGAAATCCTCAATGATCACGTTGGTCCATTTATGGTCAATTTAGGTGAGGATGCTATATTTATGCATGACAATGCCCGACCTCATACAGGTAGGATTGTGAATGACTACCTTCAAGAGATGAACATTACTCGTATGGAGTGGCCAGCGCGCAGCCCGGATATCAACCCGATCGAGCATGCTTGGGACGAGCTAGGCAGATGCGTAAAACAACGAAACCCTCCCCCAATCACGCTTCGTGAGCTCAAAATTGCTCTCACAGAGGAATGGGAGAATATTCCCCAAAATCGTATAAGGAACTTGGTGTACAGCATGCCAAACCGCGTAAACGCAGTAATAGAAGCACGAGGAGGCAATACGAAGTATTAAAATTCAAGAAAATCGTAATAAAGTTCAAAAATTTCATGTTTCCTATTTTTGTTTTAAGGAGAGATCGGCAGTTTTTTCTTTATGTAATTTTGTGTTAATAAAATGTATGGTGACTCATATTTTTTTTTACTTTCATTTAAGGAGTATTACATTGTCTATTAAATACAATTTATTGCATTAACCTATCATTTTTAGTTTCCGAGATTTTTAACATTCTTTAAGTGACCCGGATTCATTGCTCTCGAGTGTATTTAGAAAACTTATCTTGTGTTATGCTCAGCGACTTTCGTTGCTGACCGTATTAACAAACAGATGAATCGGCAAGAACTTCGCTAACTGAATGTGATCGCATGTACTTGTTGAGTATACTGACGAAATATGGCAAATATTTGTCGCGCATTACAATGTTTAGGTATTTTCCAAAAGTCTTGCAGTTATTGTTTATGTAGCACTTCAGAGCATTAACTGTAAAATAGAATAATATTTAAGTACTTATTTAGGTATCGCATGGCGTTCTGGGACATCCTTCCGAGGGCTTCCCCGGGGCTCCCAACCACAGGCTGTTGGGCGTGACGTGAGGTTTTTTAGTCGGTAGGAGTCCGGCATAACATCCATGAGGATTTTCCCTCAATTAAAACAAAAAAAAAAAAAAAAAAAAAAGGTATCGCATGGCATCCATATCGGATTTTTCTCACGTTAAAAAAATAATCAACGGCGTGTACGCATTGCTTATTTTGTTGACTTGTCATAGGTACTTTCTGTATTTTTGTATGTGAAACCCAACATACATATATAGTCACGCCTTTATCCCCGAAGGGCTTGGCAGACGCATAGTAGACGCCCACATTTCACCTTATAGTTTTTTAAAGTCCACATTATAGGTGTTGAGCACATTGCCGTGTTGAAATGAAAAGGTCGTGACGAGCCACAGTTGAAATATTTCAAGCCGCCCATAAGGCCTTCAACTTGGCTTAACAATTGTCATTTTAGTGACAACCGGGTTTCATTTCCAGATTTACTTCTCAAGGCAATGGATCGTTTTGCAAAAGTGTTCCCTCGTTATTCGCCTCTTACGACCCTCAGTTTATATAGAAGTCTTTGCTTACGACACCCTCGGGATGAATTGGGGTGGCTACCTTTTTATTCTTACCCGTTGCAACATGGGGCCCTGTCGAAAAAATATCAATAAACGACAATGATCTTGACTAAAACTTACATTTATTTTTGTCCCCTCTAATTAGTTTTTCATTATCATAGAACAGATTCCCTTTAAGCTCAGGGATAATTTGAGTTTCCTTCAAGCCAATGCGCGGTGTATTGTCACAATTGGCAGTAATTCTTTCAATTTTCCCTTTGAGCACAATGAGGTATTCCTCTGAAATAGAACAGTATATAAATAAGCTTGATTTCACGACCTATAGTTAGGTATACCCACAGATAATAGAACTAATATGTAGAATGCCGTCAAAATAAATGATGGCATTATGCACGATAAATGAGATTCACTCATTATGTGTAAACAGTGTTTAGCAATGCCGCGTTAGAATACTCACGTTTGGATTTAGTATTTGATTTCTTGGCCTCACTTTTTTGTTCGGTAAACGTCATCTTACTTTAGTTCTAAATTCTGTAGTTATACCTAATGTGATAGAATAGTTTGAATCTGTGTTACCTCTTAAGTAAAAGGGCTTTATTTACTCCCAGTAGTTTTTGACATATATTTTCTGTTAGATCAGCAAAAACAAAAAAACGGCTAAATGCGAGTCAGATTCGCGCATGGAGGGTCCCGTTCCGAGAACCGGAAAAAGAATCACGGTTATTCTATGGAAGCCCTCTTTAAAATTATTATTATTTTTCTCATTTTAGGACTTGTTGTTATAGCAGCAACAGAAGTACATCATCTGTGAAAATTTCAGCTCTCTAGCTGAAATTTTGTGATGGACAGACAAACAGACAGAAGGATAGTGAAGTCATATAAATAGGGTCCCCGTTTCTTTCTTTGGGCACGGAACCCTAATTACTTTACGGTCACTGTTCCAACCTAACCTTACCAAGTATTATGTTACCATCATTTTCGGTGCACATTTTTCAACAATTTACAATCTCGCTAGGTCAACGCTAGGAAGATTACAGATCGATTTGTGGAGGAACGGGTGAGAGAGATGTTCCTCCAAGAAAGGGAGGATCCTCCGACCAGGCAAGGTGATCAGCCTGGTGAGCCGAAGCACAACGGTTGTTGTTGGACTGTTGTATATATAGTCATCAGCGGGCGCATTTTACATTATCGCGATTCAGGATTGTTTGAATGACCAACTTCATTTTCTTCTTCTTGACAAGCGGCGGTTGCCATAGGTCTTTACGAGTTTACGGAGACAGTTGTGCTACAAATAGTCACGGATTGGTCAGGGTTCCTATAGGAACAGGAAGTTAGTGCTGCTTTTAATTTATTTATTTATCGATAACTAGCGGACGTCACGCAGTTTCACAGTTCACCCGCATAGCTCCCGTTCTCGTGGGAATATGGGAATAAAATATAGCCTGTTTTACTCAAGGTGAATGTGGCTTTGCAATGGTGAAAGAATTTTTGAAATCGGCACAGTACAAACATACACACACAACAATACAAATTTTTCGTCTTTACCTATAATATTAGTGCGGATAGTGTAGATAGTAAATTTCCTCATAGTACTAACTTTATTCTCACCTGTAATTATCGTTTTGTAACCTTCTCCATCAAGACATGATATACTTCCCAGAGATCCTTTCACTATTGAGTAATAATTGAAAATCAATTTTGGACAGCGAATGCGGTATTCATACGAGACTTCGTCATTCTCAAATCTGCATTAAAAATTAAGAATACTAAAGTGGAGTCATAGGTATCATTTGACGTCTGTCAGTTCATACATTTATTAGTGAAAGCAAAACGTAAAATTACTCATATCTGTCATTATTACAATAAATATGTAATCGTAATTGAAAAAAGTTAAGCCATTGTGCAGTTCTGACAAACGAGAAAATATATTATTTTATGCCCGCCGTTACAAGGTTGCGTTGTTTAATTTTTTTTTTTTTTTCTTTTTTATTAAGAACAACGTTCTTAATAATTAATTACAATCTAGCCGTTATATAAGTTTATGGCTAATAAGTAATTTACATTTAACTTAATTTACTAGGTATACTGTTTTTAAACTAAGATTCATGTTCATTGCACTTTCTTAGAGTCTGTTAAGTATGAAAACACTTTGTTCACGTGTTCTATATTATAGCACTATCACTAATATTTGTTCACTACACTAATTCAAAAGGCTTAGTTCGTTTTAATCGTCTCACTATGTCCGTGGTATCAAGCAATTGAATCGCTTCGATATTCACATGGTGTAGGAGTCTGCGTTCGTGGGCTGCAGCAGACTTCTGTATGGTTTGGTAGACAGTATCCACGTTGAGATCACGGTGGAGGTCGTCATTTCGTACGTACCAAGGCGCATTGACGATTGCCCTTAGTATTTTGTTTTGGTATCGCTGTATTATGTCTACGTTGGTTGGTTTAGTACAGCCCCAGAGTTGTATACCGTACTTCCAGATAGGCATCAATGTAAGCTTATATATTAGTAGCTTATTATGAATTGACAGACTAGAGTTTCTGCCTAGTAACCAATGCATACTTTTGTATCGAAAGTCCAGCTCTTGCCTTTTCTTTTTAACGTGAGCTTTCCACCGAAGTTTGGCATCAAGCGTCATGCCCAGATATTTTGCTGTGTTTGCGTGTGGCACTTGTAGGCCATTTATAAATATGGGATGGTACTCATGTTTTTTATTTGAGAAGTCAATGTGTAAGGACTTTGATTCATTTAATTTTATTTGCCATTTATGTGCCCAGTCATAAATTTTCGTAACAGCCGCTTGAACTTTCCTAACGGCTATTTTGTGGCTCGACCCTGTAGCCATAATGGCAGTGTCGTCAGCAAAAGTAGCGATTGTATTTTGTTGTGTTTCTGGTATATCGTAGGTGTATAGCAGGTAGAGAATTGGACCTAATACACTCCCTTGTGGTACCCCTGCTTCAATTGTGTTAAGCTCAGAATACGCATCTTCTTGTCGTATTCTGAATGCTCTGTTGGTGACGTAAGATGTTAATATGTCTGAAAAAGCTTTTGGCAGCGTTTTTTTTAGTTTATATATTAGTCCTTCGTGCCAGACTTTGTCGAAAGCTTGTGCTACATCTAAGAATACTGTACTACAAACTTTTTTACCTTCTAAAGCTTTCTCAATGTTATTCGTTATCCTATGAACCTGGTCTATAGTAGAGTGGTTTTCTCGAAATCCAAATTGGTGGTTTGGTATTAAATTATTCTTGCTAATAATTGGTTTCAACCGCTTTAATAAGAGCTTTTCAAAAAGCTTAGAGATCATAGGCAGCAAGGAAATAGGCCGGTATGAAGTTGCTTCATGAGGTGGCTTGCCAGGTTTAGCGATCATGATGACTTCAGCGACCTTCCATGCCTCGGGTACATATTTTAACACAAAGATGGCATTAATAATCTTTGTGATTTTAATGATAGCTTTCTGTGGCAATTGTTTTAAAATTTCCCCTGTGATCAGATCATATCCTGGCGATTTTTTAGAGCTAATGTTATTTTTAATTTCTTTCATCACTTCCTTTGGCGTGACGAGTTTAATTCTTTGATCCTCTAATACGTTGAGACACGTGAGGTTTTCTGTCTGGTGTCTGTATGGTTGAAAATTTTTTGCAAGGTGCTGTGCAAATCTGTGTGCTTTTTGCTCGTTGCTTATTGCCCATTTTCCATTGTCGTCCCTAATAGGAGGAATTTGTGTCACTGGCCTTTTGAGTTTCTTGGTCACTTTCCATAGGGAGTAATCTGTAGTGTGGTCACCAGTTAGCTGCTGTAAATTATTCCTTAAGCATTCATCGTTAAACTGTTGAATTTTTTTCTTTAAGATTTTGCTAATATTATTAAGTAAAGTTTTGTCTTTGGGATATCTGGTCTGTTGCCATCTTTTTCTCTGCTTCCTTTTTTCTGTTAGTAATGTAATTATTTCCTTGGGATAAGTGTTACCCTTGTACTTGGCTCTTAGTGATGGCGAATTATTCCATGCACATTGCTGAATATTCACGGTCAACTTAATAGTTTCTAAGTCGAGATTGTGTAATTTTAAGGGCACATTTAAATCTATAGTTTTTTCTAATTCTAATCTAAAGCTTTCCCAGTCTGTATGCTTATTTGATAGCGTCAAATGGGAATTTCTGAGTAAAATTTTATTACTTAATCTTAATACTATCGGAGAATGATCCGAGTTCATGTGACTATTTTCCTCAATACATAAAAAATTACTTGATATATTTTTAAATACGAAGAAGTCTATAAGGTCAGGTACTTTATTCCTATCAGTTGGCCAGTACGTTGGTTTTCCTGTACTTATTGTTTCACACCGCATCTCTTTAATCGCACTTAGTAGTTGTCTTCCTTTTGTCGTAGTTAGCCTGGACCCCCAGTACTTATTCTTAGCATTAAAATCACCTCCCAGTATGAACCTGGAGCCGAGGAGGTCAAAGAGATGCTTATATTGTTCTGTTACTATTTTGTGCCTTGGGGGACAGTAAATAGAAGCGACGACCACAGGGCCGAATTTAGTTTCAATAGATACCGCCATGGATTGCATGTGAGGTGCTTCATATCTATTATATTCATAGTGGATAAAATTTTTCTTGATAATAACCGCACTACCTCCTCTAGCAGTATTGTCCGGGTGGAGTGAGTTATATATTTTGTATCCTCTAAATTTAATGTGAGACTGTTTAGTGAAGTGCGTTTCAGATATCAAGCACACGTCAATGTTTTCTGTGTCTAAGACTAACTGCAACTCATTTTGGTGTTGAAGTAATCCATTAGAGTTCCATGCCATAATTTTGAGACTGTTATTCATGGTTGTTTTGTGGGGCAGCTATTTTAACGCTGGATTCTAGTTTATCTAGTCTTCGATCGAATGAGGATATATATTTTAAAATTTGACTAAGCTTGTCTTCTATGCTCGATGGCTGTAATGATTTCTTGCTTACATGCGCATAGGAAGCTTTGTTTGTAGTCAGTATACTAGTGGTTGCGGGGGGCATTGGATTGGCACTTTTCCTAGTTGCCTGAACAGAGTTGTTCTTAGGGGTAGGCTGTTGTGTGATCGCCTTTTTATTTAGGGTTTTATTCTTTAACTTTTGCATTTCCTTAGCTACGACGCACCCTCTGTAATTGGCTGGGTGAGGGGAGCCACAATGAATACATTTAGGTTTTTCTTCGGCGGGTTTCGTACAGTCAGCTGTGAGATGCTTGCCTGTGCATTTAACACACCTTGGCTCTTTTGAGCAATATTTTTGTGTGTGCCCGTAAGCTTGGCACCTCTTGCACTGAGGGATAAGCTGAGAGTTTTTAATTGGGTGTATTTCAACCTTGCAACCTAATATATAGTTAATGGCATATATATTGTTAATATTTTCCGAATTTTTAAATGATAATATAAACATGTTTAAAGGCTCTTTATTTCGCCAGCTTAACTTGTTTATAACATTTTCTACTTGGAATCCCTGTGACTCCAAATCATTTTTGATTCGGTCGGGTTGACACGAAGAGTGTAATCTCTTAACGATTACTCTTATCGGCCTGGACTGCTTATCTTCATAAGAGTGCCAGCGGTAGTTCTTCTCACTTAGTAATGTAGTGACTGACCTATAAGAGTCTTCATTTTTGCAATTAATTTTGACACAATCCCCACTAAGCATTTTTGCAGTGAAGGATTGTATTGATTGGGTTTGAATTAAACTATCATAAAATAATTGATAGTTCAAAATGTTGTCCACAATAATTGGCGGTGGAAGTGGGACTTTTTTTGCAATGGTTGCATTTTGGGTGGGCCCCTGTTCTTGCTGGGGACTTGTGCTGGCGTGTGGTGGCGAGAGGGAAGCATTTAACTTCCGTCTCTTCCTACTCTTTACCCTAATCCACTCAGTTTCTTTCGCTAGCTCCTCCTCATCCGTGCAATACTCAACGGGCTCGTTGGATTTTGACTGCGAAAAACTTATTTTCGAACTTACCTCGGTAGGCACATTTTTTTCACGCTCCTTAAAACATTGCAGTTCTCCCTGTAGAACCTGAAGTTGTCCTTGGAGGCTTTGGACCTGTTCCTTAAGGTCTAGAATTACCTGTTGTAGGCCTTCATTTTCTTGCTTTTCCTGTATGTAATAATCATACAGTTGTCTTTCAAGCTCGGTTTTTATTGTTATTTGCTTTTTAGACATGTTCGGTAATTAAATTGCACCAAACAAAGTAAACATTATAAAACACTGTAACTAGGTCATGTCGATGACCCGGTAAGCGTATGACGCGCACCGCGACGACGGCGTTGTGCTGTGTCAACAAAACACTAATCATGCGCGCGCGCTATCGATACGACCGTTCTCGATGGAAGTTATGCCAACTATCCATTAATTTTGATGAACTGTCAAATGTTACCTAATAAAAAGACTCCACTTGAGCGCGAGGCTGCACCTGCGGTTTACCGTGGCGGTTACTAACCTCAAAATGACTTGATTTCATTGGTTTTGACAGTTTCATGACATTTTGAGGTTAGAAACCGCCGCGGTAAAACGCAAGTGCGGCCCCGGGCTTAGATGATAATATTAAAACATATTAAACACACATTACAGGTGTGACACTGGAGTGGCAGCAAGAATGGATTTGCCTCCAATGAGGTAAGTCAATCAATCAACCTAGTCAGTATTATTCCACTGCAGGACGTACGTAGTTGTACCCAGTGTGGTTTTTGGAGGATGACCACGCTTACCAGACGGGATGGTCTCTTGTCTTCCCGATGATTCGGCTTTTAGTCAAATGGTTGGTAAGGCCAGGGGCTGGCGGAGAGCGCTATTCCTGTACCAAAAGATCAGCCACATACGTCCCATCGTTAGAGCGTGATTGAATAAAAAAATTCAAACAGCTTCAATATTAGTATGATTCGTAGGATTTCGATATTTTTTTTTATATATAAGTAATCTGCTGATTATCGTAGCCTCTGAACGTTGGCAAAAACCTTCTAAGTCCCCTTTTGAAGAATTGCAAAATGTCAAAATATGCTTACCTGAACGATTCAACTTCACAATTTCGAAGGCCTGACATTGTAGCGTTTGTTGCTCGATAATTGAGAGTTTGAAGCAAGACTCCTTCAATCTTAGCCACAGGAATCGGATCTATATATTTTTTACATGCATTGTAAATATTCTGTCCTGCCTTTGTCACACATTTATCGTCACATAATTTACAGACACGCTTGGCTGAAAATAAAAGATGTGTGAATGTAACTAAATTAATTCCTGTTGCATCTGAACCCCTATGCCGCAGAACATCCTGTCTGTATAGTAGAGCGGTGCGATGATAGATGATCAAACAATTCTTCAGAGCACAATCCATTATACAGACGATGGGCGCTTGCACATTGCACGATAACGGTAACGACACGATATCGTAGGAGTGGTGTTTTGACAACACAATTACTACTACACGCTTTCACACTACGACTATATCGTTGCCGATAGATTAATGCCGTGACGATATCGGGTGACGATACAGAGCGGGGTCACAATATACAGATACAACAGTAAAGAATCTTCATAGAAACGTGCGAAACGGCTCACTCACACAGACGTGCGCATCTACTGACCTGCGACATTCCTGGAGCATGACTTGTAGCTCAGTTCAGTCGCGATTGTGGAAGTGGTAAAGTTGTTTGCGTATTTTAAACTATTGCGCCTATTCTTCGCGATCTTTTTAAATATGCTAGGACTGTATCGCATTCTTTTTTAACGTTAGGGAAAATCCATCATGGATGCTACCGATTAAAAAACCTCACGTAACGCCCAACAGCCTATGGTTGGGAGCCCCGGATAAGCCCTCGGAAGGATGTTCCAGGACTTCCAATAGACCAACAACCACCACGACGCCCTCGCTTAGGGGGTTGGTTCGCGCCATTTAGAATCGCGCGGTTACCTTTCCTGGCGCATAGCTACTAACCGAATAACAAGCTGCGGGTTATATTGTGTCAATTTCATTCGGCTATATCGTTGAACGATATCGTGACGATATCTTTGAGCGATATCGTGCCACGATATCGTTCAGTGTGCAAGCGCCCGTTAGAACACGCATAAGTAGGCAAAGTCTATACTGTCGCGAAGAGGTTCCACATCACCTGCAAGTATGGGATCTACTACAAGTAAGAATGCAGGAAGGGACGCTATTTTGCTCTAAACTATAGAGTTTAGAGCAAAATAGCGTCCGCCTTAGACTATGGAGTCTAAGGAGAACTAAGGCTTTTTTTTGAAAATCCTCATGGATGCTATGACGGACTTCTACCAGCTGAAACCACATCTGCCTATGGCCGAGAGTCCCGGGGAAGCCTTCGAAAGGATGACCCCAGGGCACCGATTCTCGCTTCACACGACATGAATGCGTGGACGGAAATCGGCGGGTGTCGCGTCGCCTGTCTCATATTTAGGAACGGCGGAACATGAGACGGACGACGTTTCACCCGTAAATTTGCGTCCACGCATTCACGTCGTGTGGTCGAGAATCGGCGCCCAGGACTTATAAGAGACTTTGCTATAATCCATCGAATATTTCCCACTTCTTGGGGGGGTTCGGGTGCTCTTCTCTTTGGGTGATACTATCCCACTTGTTTGAGGTGTGAAAAGATACACTACCATCTTGGACTGCTTTTTTGGACCTTGGGATCCAAAGTGAACGTTTCAGGTGCAGCTAGGATTGCAAGAACAACTTTAACGATATGTACCTAATTAAATTTTACAGATTCTCACCTTTGAATGCTAATTTAGAGTATTTAAATAGGTACATGTACAATTATTTAGTAGGTAGTTTACCATAAATAAATAGTATTTGTATATATATTAACACTAGCCTATGCCCGCGACTCCGCTTGCGTGGATGGCTCACAGGGTTCTTTTTTTGTCCATATCTCCAGTTCTATTCAAGAAATTGCAATCGAACAAACGTATTAAGACAGACCTTTCTGATCAATATAGACAACCTCGTCAAAATCCGTTCAAAAGTTTTACACAATAATATCCCTACTTACATACATATATAGTCGCGCCTTGATCCCATAATTGAAATGCAGAGGCATAATATACGCCCACCCACATTTCACCTTATAGTTTTATGTTCCAGTTACGTAGCAGGTGGTGAGCCTAATGCCGTGTTGAATTGGACAGGCGCAGGTCGTGACTACCCACAGTTGAAATTTTTCAAGCCGCCCATAGACCTTTATCTTGGCTTAACGATTGTGACTTTACTGAAAACCGGGTTTCATTTTAACTTTTGCCACACGGTGTTAATAATATACTATGTTAATATACGTTTCTTTTAAATTTGTCCCCGTTTTAATAACTTGTTTAGAGTATGTAGATATTATTTTATCTATACTAATATTATAAAGGGGAAAGGTTTGTTTGTTGTTTTTTTGTTCGTTTGTTTGTTTGTTTGTAACGAATAGGCTCCGGAACTACTGGACGGATTTGACTGTTGGAAAGCTACACTCTTTGCGGTGAACATAGGCTATATTTTATTCTCGTATTCCCACGGGAACGGGAACTGCGCGAGTTAAACCGCGTGACGTCATCTAGTCTTATATATATTGATAAGACACGACCATTTTACAATTTTATAATAGCAGTAGATAATTAGGTAGGTATGTCATTAATTAACATAAAACTAATTAGTTAGCACAAGATATAAATACATAGTTCTGTGCTAACTAAGCTTTTTATAAAGATTAAATAAATGCATCTTTGATGGTAATTTCACACATTTTGTAATAATATACTTAATGATTGCAAGTAAATTTTCGTGAGAATACCTACCTACCTCATATTTCATACAAACAAAAGTAAAGACAGACCAAGTGCGCATCAGGCTTTTTTTTTGTTTAACGTGAGGGAAAATCCTCATGGATGTTATGCCGGACTCCTACCGACTAAAACCAAAGACTTCTATATAAACTGAGGTAGACACGCCGTACTCTACCAAACGAGATTTCAAAAGCAACCCTCAAACACACACATTGCTAAGACTACACTTACATATAAATAATATTTACGTAATTGTCACCACAAAAGCAATATACAAAAAGAACAAGAGTAAAAGAGAAGGCGTATGGACTCCGATTGCAAGCCGAGTGCTCTCGAAGTTTTGACTCACTACAGTGCGAGCAACGCTGCTAATTAGCTCAGTTTATTTGTTTTAAAAATCGGTGCGTAGGGCATGTCTACCTCAGTTTATATAAAAGTCTTTGACTAAAACACCTCACGTAACGCCCAACAGCCTATGGTTGGATGCCCCGGGGAAGCCCTGGGAAGGATGTCCCAGGGTGCGCATCAGGCTTGCGCACATAGGGTATAGGGTATTACGGTACCAATAAAGCTACAATAAAACACGTTTGTAGTATGGGAGCCCCTCTTTTCACCCCCTTTTTTTACTGATCTTAGTATTTTTGCCCTACTTAAGCTAAAAAAGAGTTTACCCACATTTTATCGTTTTTAAGTAATTAATAATACAAAGTAACACAGGGCAAAATTCTCTACATTTTTCACTAAAACTGAATCTGTAACATTATTTATTACGGAGATAATGAGTGCTAGCTAACTGCTAAGTGACACACTTTTATAGTTTGCTTAGTTAAAAATTAGCTAACCCACAAGACTAGCCTACAACAAGGGTAAATAAAATCATTTACTAATTTTCAATATTATCCAAACTAAAGCTGTATGCACGAAATGTTTTGCACGAAATATCTCAAAATTCCCTTGTTGGGGTTAACTTCCTATATTGTAAGTCTGTGGGGTTAACCAGGGTTAACCCTTTTTTGATTAAGTAGGGCAGAAAATTTGTTATTATGGCGACAACTGAAATACCTCATCTTTGTAATTTTCAGCTCTCTAGCTATTACGGTCCCTGAGGTACAGCCTCTTGACGGATAGCCAGACAGATTCCTAATAATAACAAAACCGTTATTGAGACATCGCTGTCTTACCGTCTATCTTATCCCAGTTAGACCGACGGACCCATACATGGGTTTCAAGAAATAAAAAAATCTGCCCCATAGCATGATTTTATTAAGATGATTGACATATATTTTTAGAATCGTCAGTTAATGACTATTAACTGTGTCGACAACATACGTAGTGTTTTTTTTGCATTTTTAGCTGATTTTCGCAAGTTAAAACACGTGTATTGAAAATTGTAAAAGATGCCCTCAAAAAGGTAAGAAAAACTATATTTAGTGTTATATTTCTATAAAAATAATAACAGAAACTAAACTAATGAAACATAACAACATTTATATTACTAAGAAACTCCTAATAATTATCGTTTATTTCACTTTTATATTGCCGAATATTTCATGAACCCATACATGGTTCCGTCGGCACAATAACTGTACTCTGGAATTTCTGTAAAACAACGGAAGCTTTTTCATTTCAAATCTAAGCATTATCATTACATGAAATTTTGAGTGAATTAGAGAATGTTGATGTTTCGGATCCAGAATGCATCACATTTGAATCACCTGATAACGCAAATGCTGTTGTTACAGACGAAAATTCTGGAGAATATGACAATATTACCATACAAAGTTTACCAGGTTCTCTTCTACGTGCATCTGCACAGGTTTATTATGTCATTTGGAGTTCTGTTTCAGACAGTGAAGATAATATACCTACCACTGGCTAGATTACAGCAGAGGTCTCGCACTAGACATCCAACTCCACAGTCAGTACCATCTACATTGACTGTACTGGATGATACTGTAATTCGCCCTACGTCTGTGCTCAATACAACCTATAATTGGAGGAGTAGACACATACCAAATGAGTTTCCAAGTTTCCAATCTGCCGAAGGTCCCATAAACGAGTTCTGTCGTCCAATATACTATTTTGAACTTTCTTTCGACGACGCCAACATAAACATTGGATGCGCCAGTACCGACGCATACATATTTTTTAGTTTATGTATTTAATGGTATTTATTATAATTATTATATGTCAACACTCACGCACTAAACGCAGCTTACTTTTATGTATTGTCTATGGCAACACTATCCCGCCCGCTTCCTACATTCACATTCCGCCATAGCTATTGGAAGATACGCACGCACCCGTCTCTTAACGCTCCGCTCCGCTATCGGCCGCTGTGATTACCCATCATATCGCGCTACATCGCTTATCATCAGCCACAGTCTCGAGAGTTACGGTTATAACTCCTGTGTGCATATTTCGCGGTCGTGAATCAAGACCCCGAACGCAAAGCTGGGAGCAGCGCCTATCTACCAACCAGAGTTCAAGGTAATTGCACTTCCAAGTGTGGTCCTTCGAGCCGGATATTCCATCTAACGCATTCTTTCTACTAATAATATTAATTACCTCTTTTCCTATTAAATTCACGCATACGCATATATATATTTAGTATATTACTCATAAATACTCAACGCAAATATTATATTTAACGCCACCCGCACGCATTAGAAAAGTTAATTATCTTTTCACACCGCATATTTTATATTACTCATAAGTACTCATATTCTATAACGCATTTACGCTATTTATCATAATCATATTTACCTATATATAATCAACCCGCTGGCAGGTAGCGCCCCCCGAAATTATCGCTACCCAGGACTTGGACCATCCTGGCCACGTTAGTCCGGTTGTCCGATTCTAGGCAATCATTTTGATATTTTTTGGTAATTAGGAGTTTTGGCATAAAGTAAAACGGACAATCCAAAATTAACAATTTTCTCAACCGTCATAAATTTAACGTAGTTTTCCCCAATTTCATTACAATTTCATATTATCTTTCGAATTGTAATCGTAGATAAAACTCATATTTATACGTTAATTTTATACCCACATATATTTATTTTATTGTGACGGTACTGGGCAACGCAGCCGATACATAACGGTATTCAAACGATTAACAGCTGATTGTTACGCAGACTCCATATTGGGTTTGTTCTCTGAATACTTTACCGCAAACAGCTGATTTAAGCTAACAGCTGATCGTTGTTCGAATTTTATACTTTTTCGCTGAATATTTCTATTACCTACCCACTTATATACATACTCGTATCTCGTATCAATTATATTATCATGGCTTCTAAAGACAAATCCCATAGTAAAAGTTCAGACGAAAGTCAGGTCATGATAAATTTTTTAGAATACAAAAAACAAAGTTTGTTTCACATAGTTCAAGAAGTGTACAACTTAAGTCTCAAGGTTACCGATGAAACAGTACGCATGATGTTTCTCGCTCGGGTTCAATCTATCGATAAAACCCGATCGGATTACATCGAAACTATCGATAAATTGTTAATTGAACAATTAAAAGATAATCCGCAGGTACAGCCGAGTTATAGTGTTTTTAATACATTTGATGAATTATACTGTTTCATAAAGCAAACGGAAACTACTCTGAGACAAGAACTCGACGATAAAAAGAAAAGTGATAATTTTAATATCAAATTACCCCCACTTAAACTCACAGGTTTCGATGGTACTTATGGTAAGTGGCCTATATTTTATGAAAATTTCTGTAGTGTGATACATACGAATACTCGTCTCACCAACGCCGAAAAGGTTCAATATTTGATAGGTTGCCTTTCGGGTAAGGCACTTACTGTTTGTTCAGGCATAGCTGCTACCGCACAAAATTACGATGTTATTTGGCAAGCCCTTCTGGCTAAATACCACGATACCAGGGTTCAGGCGTCGTGCTATTTAGAACAAATGTTACACCAGAAGCCAGGGCAATCGGCTGATCAGATCTTGGAGAACTTTTGTTCAGCTGAAGCAGCTCTGCAGCGTCTACCTATCACAAATTTATCAGATTTCATAATAACTCATTTAGCATTAAGCAAGTTTGATAAACCTATGCTTGAATTGTTTGAACAATCTCATAGACATTTGAGTGTACCTACATATAGTGACGTCAAAACATTTTTGACAGAACAAAGCAAACTCCAAACGCTCCGCTCACCATCACATTCCCAAAAAGGTGATTATCGCGCTCAGCGGAGTTCAACCGCCTCTCATTTAAATAAACCTAAGTCATTTTTTACGCAAACCCGCCCTACTAATTTGAAATCAGTCGATACTTCTAACATAAAAAATTGTATCGTATGTAACAATAATTCCGCTCACCCTTTGTTCAAATGTCAACATTTTATTCAAGAGACTGTTGAAACGCGAAATGAAATAGTTCGTAAACATTCCTTTTGTGTTAATTGTTTAGGTTTTCATCACGTGAGTGCTTGCAGATCTGTTAATAGGTGTTCGATTTGCAATCGGTCTCATCATAGTTTACTGTGTTATAAAAATAATTTGAACGCATCAAATTCAACAAGAAATCATGCTACCGGCAACGCATCGAGGCAGGCAAACGCGTCTACTGCGCCGTCCGAGCATTCCATGTCGACTCATGCGTCATCGGCAGATGATCCGTCCCGCTCGCACTCGCGGGAGGCGCGGTCACATAGTGGCAATATCGCGTCGTTATCGGCTGTGATCCCTCCGCCGCGTAATTCAAGCAGCGCGACCACGGTTTTGTTGCCGACTGCTTGTGTATATGCAAATTATAAATCGGATCGTATACGTTTGTTTTTGGACTCAGGGTCTATGAGTAACTTTATTACGAAGTCTTGTTGTGAGCGTTTGCACTTAACCATACTTAACGCTCCTTCTGTCATTAAAGGCATAGGTCAACTTGAAAGCCAATCTTATGGAATTACGCATTTCAAAATATATTCGCGATTTGATGCCCGCTGTTCTTATTCGGTTAGTGCACGGGTTATAGACACTATTACAGATTTTTTGCCTAACGTGGAAATTGATACAGCGGAATTAACCCATTTACAAAATTTACCTATGGCTGACGAACGATACTATACTCCGGGTGGTATAGATTGTTTGTTAGGTAATGAACTCTTCCCCATGATTTTAGGGTCGCAAAAAATTACATCCCCAACCTCCTCAGTAATCGCGATAGAAACCACGCTCGGATACGTCGCAATGGGAAAGGCGCATGCTTTACCTTATTCGCTAGTGGCAAACAAGCATCCCCGCGATCGCATGTCTCATTCCTCCGTGTCCGACAAGGCCTTCTTATGTCACACTCAAGATGTGTCTCTCGAACAATTAACGCAACGCTTTTGGGAGATAGAACAGGTGCCAGATAAGAAGCACATTAGCACGGACGACGCAGCATGTGAAAAGCTGTTCTCGTCTACGTACTCACGCGACGATACCGGTAGATATACGGTTAGTCTTCCCTTTAAATACCCTCCCAGTGAGCTAGGGCATTCGTACACAATCGCCAAACGCAGGTTTTTAAATTTAGAAAAAAAGTTAGACGCTTCTAACTTACGCAACGATTATAATGCCATTATTCAAACATATATTGATCAAGGTTATCTCACTAAAGTGTCAAATAGCTTTCTAGACTCCAAGTTTATTATATGCCGCATCGGGCCGTTTATCGCCCTGACAAAGAAACCTCTAAAACGCGTGTGGTCTTAGACGCTGGGTGTAAAACCACGTCAGGTAAATCGCTTAACGATTTGCTTTATACGGGACCAATATTACAGAACAATATCTTTCATTTGCTTCTCAATTTGCGTATGTACCCGGTTGCTGTAACCGCGGACATAGAAAAAATGTATTTTCAAGTGAAACTTACTCAAGATCATCATACATATCAAAGAATATTATTTAGGTTCGATTCCAATTCTCCTATTGAAAGCTATCATTTCAACCGCGTTTGTTTTGGCGTCTCCAGCTCACCCTTCCTGGCAATGCGAGTCGTAAACCAGCTCGCGTCAGACTGTCGCGCTTTATATCCTCTGGCGGCTTACGAAGCTGACAATCACATGTATGTTGACGACTACGTTAGTTCCATAGAGAATGTAGATTTAGCTGAAGACACCTATAGGGAAATGGTCGCTATGTTTAAATCTGGAGGTTTTAACTTAACTAAGTGGATCTCTAATGACAATACCCTATTGTCACGTATCCCGTCAATTCATAAGAGCTGTCTCGCTGTCAAGTTTGATGAGGATCCTCATGTTGACACTAAGATCGTGGGTATGCAATGGCAACCTAACGATGACACCTTTAACTTTAAAATAGTGATCGACATGCCTTTAACATGCACTAAACGCTCGATCCTTTCCGTAACCGCGCGCTTGTTCGATCCGCTTGGAATCATCAGTCCAGTGGTCGCATACATGAAGTTGCTTATACAAGAATGTTGGAAATTACAACTGGACTGGGACGAGACGGTCCCGGGTTGCATTCTGTCTAAATGGAAACACTTTCATAGGGAGTTGTCGCGTTTATCTGAAATAAAAATACCGAGACATATAGGTTTAACATCCGCTCGTCGAATTACTCTAATAGGCTTCTCGGATGCCAGCCAGCAATGTTATGGTGCTGTTATCTATGTACGAATAGAAACGGCTGAGAACGGAAACGCTCTTAATGTGAATCTACTGACCGCTAAATCCAAAGTGTCAGATTCTAATAAAACGCTAGCGCGTTTAGAACTCTGCGCGGCGGTCTTACTCGCAAAATTAATTAATTCTGTGCGCACTGTTTTTAATAAGCGGTGTCAAATAAACAATATATTCGCATTCTCTGATTCTACGGTAACCCTTACCTGGATTCACTCTCCCGCTCATAAGTTTCAAACTTTTGTAGCTAATCGCATCGCTCAGGTAAATGAATATCTGCCTGCTTCCCATTGGTATCACGTTCGTGGGGTTGAAAATCCCGCCGATATAGTCTCGCGCCCTGTGACACCTAAAGGGTTAATAAATAACTATCTTTGGTTTCACGGGCCGAAATGGCTGTCCGCACCTATAAATGCATGGCCTGTGAAGGAATATAAAATCAATCATAACGAGAAGACAGAATTACCGGAAATTAAAATAGCTTCTCTCCATGCACATACCATACCTGTCTCCGATCACGTTCACATGATAGACGAACTTGCCGAGCGTTGCTCGAGTTGGGTAAAATTTATTCGTTCACTGGTTTATGTATTACGTTTCACAAGGATTCTCAAATCCCGCGGTATACTTTCTGTATACGATTTAGAATACGCAGAATATTATGCGGTCCGCTTCGATCAGTCTAAGTATTTTCAGGTAGAATTACAAGCACTTAAGGCTACTAAAATTTGTCCAAATCAGGCTATTTTAAAACTCAACCCTTTTCTTGACGAACAAGGGTTAATTAGAGTAGGTGGTCGACTTACTCATTCTCAACTAAATTACAATACAAAATATCCAATACTGCTATCACCTAAAGGACGTATAGTGTCGCTCTTAGTAGACCACTATCACACCGACAATTTACACACCGGTCCTGGACTAGTGTTAGCATTGACTCGCCAAAAGTATTGGATTCTTTCTGCACGAAATTTGATTCGCCAACGAGTACATAAATGTAATTTATGTTTTAAAGCTAGGCCTCGTTCTACAACTCCACCTATGGGTGATCTTCCATCCATTAGAGTTTCACAAGTAAAGTCGTTTGTGCATACCGCAGTTGATTACGCGGGACCCTTTTACGTAACTCACATAAGGCGTCGTGGAGTAAAAAGTCATAAAGCGTATATTTGCTTGTTCGTCTGTCTAACAACAAAGGCGCTCCATTTAGAGTTAGTAAGTGATCTTAGTACAGATTTATTTCTCGCTGCCTTTAAACGCTTTATCTCACGCAGGGGTCCTGTTTCAGTGTTGTACAGCGATGGAGGCACTAATTTCATAGGTGCGAAACGAAAATTGAACGAAATTTACACGCTTATACAGTCCACTAATTATAAAAATGATCTGAATAAATATCTAACTCAACATAAGATTCAGTTTCAGCACAGCCCACCTTTCGGGCCCAATTTTAATTCGTTGCCTGAAATTAATGTCAAATGTGTTAAGTCTCATTTATTTAAAGCTATCGGGAGTCAAATACTCACCTATGAAGAATTCAGTACAATATTGGTGCAAATTGAAGGCATTTTGAATAGCCGTCCGATTTGCATACTTTCTTCGGATCCATCGGATCCAACCCCCCTAACGCCTAATCATTTTCTTAATGTTACTCCGCTTAAATATTTACCCGCTGAACACATTGAACCCCTATTACCAGATAACAGACTCACCCGCTATCAATTATTAAATAGAATTGTTCAAAGTTACTGGGCACGTTGGAGCAAAGAATATCTTACCTCTCTCCAACTTAGACATAAGTGGAATATGCCGTCCAAACCTGTGACGATAGGAACAGTAGTTGTTGTTAAGGATGACAATACGCATCCTTTATCGTGGCCACTCGCGGTTGTATCAGATGTGTTTCCCGGGAAGGATGGTGTAATTAGAGTCGTCAGAATTAAGACTTCTTCTGGTGAATACATTCGTCCTGTAACTCGGCTTTGCCCGTTACCCACGCAATAACTCCTACGCTTTTGAATTATTTTTAGTTCATAAGTTTTCATTCCTTTTATATTTTTAAATTTTGTTTACTCAATGTAGAGGAAGAATCCTCTAAGCCCCCCGAAGTTGGATGCGCCAGTACCGACGCATACATATTTTTTAGTTTATGTATTTAATGGTATTTATTATAATTATTATATGTCAACACTCACGCACTAAACGCAGCTTACTTTTATGTATTGTCTATGGCAACACTATCCCGCCCGCTTCCTACATTCACATTCCGCCATAGCTATTGGAAGATACGCACGCACCCGTCTCTTAACGCTCCGCTCCGCTATCGGCCGCTGTGATTACCCATCATATCGCGCTACATCGCTTATCATCAGCCACAGTCTCGAGAGTTACGGTTATAACTCCTGTGTGCATATTTCGCGGTCGTGAATCAAGACCCCGAACGCAAAGCTGGGAGCAGCGCCTATCTACCAACCAGAGTTCAAGGTAATTGCACTTCCAAACATACTTGTGTAATATTATACAAATTTATATGCTTCTCCGAAAAATAAACTCTGTAACATTACTATTAGCGAAATATAATGCTTTGGTGGAATAATACTTTTTAGTGGATACGTTTCAGACAAATGTGTTGGTAAAATACATCAGACTGTGATTTTTCTTTACTAAATAAGTCATTATCTCGCGACAGATTTTCTTATATCATGAACCATCTACACTGCTGTGATATTAGTTTGATTCAAGTTTAGAGTCATAAATACGCAAAAATGAGAACTTTATTTACTTGGCAAAATGCATTTTTTCAGGAAAATGTCCCTGTTGACGAGATGCTTAGCATCGACGAGGTTTATGATTCCTTATTACAGGGGTCATAGTTGTAAGCAGTTTATCAGAGGTTAACTGATTATCTGGATACTGCATAATATTTGTTGTCCAAAACTGTAATAGGTCTTCAAAATTAAAGTATAAATTAAAGAATAATCAATAAAAAATGTTTTATTAATGGTTTCAATCATTGCGAAAAACATAAGTGAAAAGTCAAGATAGTGCCGACAGACCCATGAATGGGACATCATTTCCAGCTTTTCCAGAAGCTGTAGATTTTTTCTATCATTTTTCCTGAGATGCTGGGGTTATATTAAGACATATATATATAAATCACAACTTTCTCGGAAAAAAATATTTTCAGGATTATCTAGGTTATAATAATAATATAATATATTTATTCACATAAAGTACAAGTTACAAATAAAATACATAATAGGTATAAGGTACATTAATGTAGATATTGCGCAATTCTTGTACTGGGCAAAATGAGAGGTAGATGAGGTCGTGTACCTATAGCCAGAAAAAACAATCCGCGACCAGTCGAGTCTTGACTGGGCAGCTGTATTGCATTTTTTCTGCCGAGCACGACACAGGACATATACCCGCTCTCAATGACACACCAACCCCAAACTGAGACATGCGCGTATCTTGGGAGTTGGTAACTCATCGCTCTGAATGTCTTCGGAATAGTCTTAATATGCATTATATATAAAATTATTCCGAATTGACAACACAAAAAATTAAATCACAGTAAAATTAGAATAAGTTAAATTAAAAACAAAATTAAAATTAATAGGAAATAAACTACTTAAATCAAAATACCTAGTAAGTAAATTTAAATCTATATATATAAAAATCAATGCCACTTTTCGTTGTAATTTTATAACTCGAGATCGGGCTGGCCTATCCAAACCATATGTTTAGACTTTATTCGGACTATTTAGTAGATGGTTTATGTGAAGTTTGCACAAAATCGGTCGAGCGGTTCTTGATTTATCACGCAAACGAAGTTGCGCGGGTCAGCTAGTAAGGAATAAAATTCAAGTACTTAAGTTTCGTTAAACTCAAAAATAAGATAAATCGCAATAAATAATTAAAATGTAAATGAAGAACAAAATCAATATTATTTCATAATAAATCAATTAAAAACTAAATTAATTGATTAAAACTAAAAAAAGTTGCGTTAAACCCGAAAATAAAATCAATAGCAATGAATAAAAACAATATAAGAGTGTAGTAAGTAATTAAAATTTAAATAAAGAACAAAATCAAGATAAATTCATTACAGTAAATAATATCAATTAATAACTAAATTAATAGATTATAACTTTAATAGGTGCAATTAAAATTAAATTAAAAACACAAAATAAAATCAGTTTCAAGTAAATAAATTAGAATCGTAATAAAATTCTAAATCAATTGCATATAAATATATTAAAAATAGTAATTAAATTAATACAATTTGAAATCACCAGCAAATATGTAGATAAATCAAAGTAGTATTTTATTCTAAATAAAAAATAAAATAATATAAAAAAATAAAATCAATTGATAACTAATTCTTATAGAAAAATTTATGATAAAATTAAATTCAAATTAAATTAATATTCGACTTCACTTAGGGATCTCCATTAGGCTTTCAGTTTCATGGTAATCCAATAGCTTTAACCATTTACTCAAGTCCTCTTTAAAGTAATGCCTATTTTTATTGCATAGCGCGACCTTTTTAGCTATTTTATTGTAAAGCCTAGTACTGATTGCGTCATATTGTCGCCTTGCAAAGGCGGTTCTGCAGGGTTCGTGGGGACATAAAATTGCACTACGTCTCTTTTTTTGTGTTTCAGAGTGTGGTTTGACCTGTGAATGTCGGCGTAGCAGGAGGCGGAGTATAAACAATTATTTTGAGAAGGGCTCTTTGCGCTCTTTCCAATTTCAATATTGTGGTCTTATGTGTTCCACCCCAAGCTGGGATACAGTAACTCAGTATTGATTGACATAATGCAACGTAGGCCGTGTGCACTATTGACCGGTCGGCAGAAGAACGAAGATTTTTGAAAACATAAAGAAGTCTTCTAAAACGCGCTGTAAGTGTTTCCACCTGGGGACTCCAGTCTAGTTGTTCGTCAATTTGGACACCAAGGTATTTTATACAGGACACATCATTTTGTTAAATGTGGATATGAGCATGATGTTTCTGCATTGGCAGAGCTGTGGGCAGTGAGTGATAGGGTTTCCGCTAAAGGCTCAGTCGAGTTTGGCAAATAAAATCGGACATATTTTGTTTTTTCTACGTTGATGGTCAGTAGATTATGAGACAGCCAAGACATTACTGTCCTTAAACTACTCTCGGCCTGAGTTTTAGCTTCCGTTCAATTCTTCCCATGTATTATCAAAGCTGTGTCATCTGCATAGGTAAGATTTGACAAATGCGCAACTTCATCTCGCACAACTCGTTTAGGCAGATTAGGAACAGCGTGGAGATGAACAGCCAAGAATACTGCCTTGCGGGACTCCGCATTCTATCTTTTCCTCGTCACTTACCACAGAATCGATTTTTGTAGCTTTAGTACGGTCAGTCAGATAATCCTTGAAAATACTTAAAGCCAAGCCACGTATCCCAATGTGTTCCAGTTTCGATATTAAGATAGGAAAAGAGACTATATCAAATGCCTTGGATATGTCTAGGAAAATGCCGTAGCACCTGCAGCTGCTATCTAAAGTTTTAGTTACCGCTACACTTAAATTAGTTACAGCATCCTCCGTCGACACACCCGGTCTAAATCCATTTGGTTCTCTGAGATAAGATTGTATTTCACTAGGTATTTAGTCAAACAGTTATTCAGAATTTTCTCCAGAATCTTAGACAGTGAACTCAACACTGAAATAGGCCTATAGTTAGTAAGACTTTTCCAATTTTCTTATTTCCTAGGATTCCTGTCAGCTGTCAAATTCGAACGGACGCGTTTGTCGGTGTCTCGCTGTCCTAAATTCAGATTTCTATTCTTAAAAGTTATAAAATTTGTTTACAAGTTTATCAAGTGTAAGAAAATATCTTTTAGTGTAAATAAAGAACGAAATAGATATAAACCTACAGTGACATCAACACAATAACCGTTATACCACTGACATCAGAAGGTACTACAAAATAGTTTCAAAAGTGAAAATAAAAATTGGTAAAGTGATTATAAAGAATGCTTATGTGACGCACTATTTCACCGTAAAGGACTTGGATCTATTTGTGTTTTTCAACATTTAAACCTCGAATCATTATGTCAGTGCGAAGATCACCCGTGGCATCGCCGGCAGCTACTGAAGAGCGCAAACTGCCCGACCCTGACCTGAACGCCCTTCAACTCAACGAGGTCACAGTCACCAACGGGAAACGGCAAAAACGGCGCCTCCTCAGCCAACCAAGCCCTTCGAAATCGGACCAACAACATCAAGATATAAAAGACCTGCTGCTTGGTTGGAAGAGTGAACTCCAAACAAAAATTGATGAGATGAACAACAACCAAAGCGCGCTCATATCCAAGCTATCTACACAAATATTAGAATTAAAAGCTCAAAATACTAACCTACAAAAGTCAAATGACGAAATCGCACAATCAATGACATTTGTTAATAAGCAATATGAAGATCTAAAATCAAACTTAGAGTTTCTGCAGAAGGAAAGACTAGAACACAGAAGATGTATTGAAAACCTTGAAAGACGGGTCCAGGACATTCAGCTGAAAAGTAGATCCTCAAATTTGGAAATAAGAAATATACCACACTCAGATACAGAAACAACTATGGACCTTCAAAACACCTTAGGTAGAATTGGTCATGCTATTGGGACCCAAATCCACTCATGTGACCTGCGGGACATATATCGAATCCCTGGGAAACCTGGAACTATACGCCCCATTGTCGCAGAGTTTAACACCGTGCAGATGAAGTTGGATACAATCTCAGCGGTCCGTAAGTACAATAAAGGCAAAAGTATTGAAGATAAACTAAATACACAACTGATAAAGTTTCCTGGTAAAAAACTGGCTGTATACGTATCGGATTACCTCCCAGCAAGTTCAAAAAAATTATTCCATCAAGCACGAGAATTTGCAAAACAGCATAATTACAGATACTGTTGGACAACAAATGGGAATATTTTTCTTCGAAAGTCGGACGGGGAGAAACAAATACTTGTCTCCTCTGATAAGTGTTTTACCGATATACGTAAAAACATGTAGTTTTCCTGAATTGTTGATTATTGTTGGAATTAAGTTTGTAATTAATTATTATATGATAAGAAATATCCTGATTGCATTATCGGCGATTATTAGAAATAATTTTATATTATATGACCATATGATAAAAAATCCTCTGTTAATAAAACATCTCAGAACACATTTCATAACTTCCTACACATACTACAGTGAAATTTCATTCAAAACACAAGTGTTTACAATACACCACACAAAATTTACAGCAATTTATACACATACACATTTGTGCAGTAGCTCACCTGTATTAACCATTGTGGTCATGGTCGTCCTAGCCATTAAAAACTTAATAATTAATACGAAAGTTTATATTTATATCAAAATAGCAACATCAACTCCTGAGCATTCCTCCCGAAGACGTACAGAATTAACTTTTCGAGGTTACGGCTTAATTAATTTGGTACAGCAAGCAAAGCTGACGCATGCTCAATGTACTTCACTAACTGTTTACCTGTACAAAAATTTTCTCGCTGTCACTGTCGTCTTGGGGGATGCTCCAAGTACTGGCATAACCCCGCCGCGGATGTGGTCGCTGCTCCGGGTGCCGGGCATGGAACCCAAACAACTATTTAAGCCAACAGTAAGTAATGCGAAACAAAGTGTGCAGCATTCTCACCATCCATTTTCCGATAGGATCTTTGTCGGCCTGGCGCTAGTTTCTTTTGCATACGGGGGTGCTGAGTCTTGTATCTCACTCCAGTGCCCAAATAGCGTGGTAACTTTCATTCCAAATGGGTAATGTAGAAGATATTAACAATTTTTTGGATAGAGACTCTGCTACAAAATCTTGCCTCTGTTATCCAGAGGAATGTGCAAAATATCTTGAAAATCCTAACAACTCACTCAAAGTAATTCACATTAATATCTGTAGTATTAACAAAAATTTTGATCAACTTCTTCTCATGCTATCGGTGACCAACATCACGTTCGACGTCATTGTACTGACTGAGTGCTGGTTAAGCAAAGTTAATAATTTACCTAAACTTGAAGGTTATGTGGCACATTCGACAAAGACATTACTGAATCAAAATGACGGTGTAGTGATATATGCGAACAAGAGGCTTGCATGTAAAATAAGTGAACCCCAGCTTAAGGGTGCTAGCTGCTTGATTGCTCAAATTGCTGAAAAAATTAGTATAGTGGCGATTTATCGCTCACCATCGCTAAAAACTAAGGATGACTATAGGGTGTTCGTGGACGGTTTGGACCGTATTTACAATAGCCTGACGACGAAGCACTCGATTCTTGTTGGTGATTTGAATATTAACATTAACCCAGATGACACGGATGCCATAAGTGAGGAGTATCTTACGCTCAACGCCACCCACGGGTACTTCCCCACGCACTGTTTCCCCACAAGAGTAAGTGGTAGATGTGTTGACCATATCTTTAGTAAGACAGACCTCAACTCCACGACTGTGGTGTTGAAACCTTATTTGACTGACCATAGACCCTTAGTATTTTTCTTGAATCAATTCAATTCTATAAGTAGTCATCGTTACACAAAATCGAGCATTAATTATCAAAAAGTAAAACAAGATATCGATAATATAGACTTCTCACATATTTTGAAAATGAGGGATCCAAATGAAGCGATAAATTGCCTTATCAACATTCTATCGAACATCATAAATATAAACACATCGACTGCAAAAGTGTCGAGTAGGAGCCGGGTTCTGAAACCATGGATGACCCCGGGTCTTGTTCGATGCATTAGGAACCGCGATAGGCTACACTCAAACTCAAGAAAAGCGCCCGATAATATGATGTTACGAGTAACCTTCACCCGATACCGAAATTTTTGCAATCAGCTTCTACGTAAATTAAAAGTACAATACCACAAGAAACTTATAGATGATGCTGGATCTGACCCAAAAGCTCTCTGGAAGGCCATCAAAAACGTTACAAACTCTCAGAGGAGCTTTGATAGCCCCATGGAATTGCTGAGGACTAGCAGTGACCCTAGGCAATCAATAAACAACGCTTGTGACTTCTTCTCTTCCATTGGGAAAAACTTAGCTGAAAAGATTAACACAAATACTCCTGAAAATCATACTCGGGCATCGTCGTTGGTCCCCTCGTCGATTTCGTATTTGCAGTCTATGGTTGTACTGAGAGTGACTGAGGCTGAAGTGGATACTATAATCGCACGGCTCCGATTGGACTGTGCCGTGGGTTGGGACGGGATATCATCTCACATTTTGAAAATATCACGCGCACCATTGACCCCTGCTGTAACTCACATTTGCAATTTGGCTATAGACAATGGAGTTTTTCCTGACGCTTTAAAAAGGGCGCTTGTTCATCCAATCCACAAGAGTGGCGACAGAGATTGTGTCAACAATTATCGGCCCATTTCAGTGCTCTCAGCACTGTCAAAAATTTTGGAGAAAATTTTAAATAATGCACTCAAAAAGTATATTGACAGAAATAATATTCTTGCAAAAAATCAGTATGGGTTCAGACGGGATCTCTCTACAGAGGATGCCGTGATTGACCTAACGAGCGCTGTTGTAAAAAGCTTGGATAGCCACAATAGATGTTTGTGCATATTTCTCGATCTCTCAAAGGCCTTTGACACAGTCTCTGTACCACTCCTACTGGATAAGTTGGAGCGACTGGGAATAAGGGGACATGTCCACGATCTGTTCAAGGATTATCTCACTAACAGAAGGCAAAGGGTAAAAATCGGAGAGTGGATGAGTGATGAGGTCGAGCTCTCCTACGGTGTCCCGCAGGGGAGTATCCTAGGTCCCACGCTCTTCCAACTATACATAAACGATCTATGTACTGCTTCCCTCCCCTATACCAACATATTTACGTATGCAGACGACACTGCAGTTTTTGTGGAGGGTCCAACATGGACAGCAGTGAGGGAGCGTGCGGAGCACTCCCTAAGACAAATTATGAGCTGGCTCTCTAATAATTTATTGACGCTAAATGTGAAAAAAACAGTGTACGTTCCCTTCTCTCTATCCAAAATTAATACAGCACCTAATGATTTCTCTGTCAAAGCCCACATCTGCGAGGTCCTGGATGACGGTTGCACCTGCCCTGGAATCACTCGTGCTGAAAACGTAAAATACCTTGGCGTGCACATTGACAGAAAAATGGCTTGGGATGTCCATATATACACTGTAAAAACTAGGACAAGAAAGTTGCTACATATTTTTAAAACCCTGCGAGAATCGATGAGTCCTACACAGCTGAGAATGGTCTATCTCTCATTATGTCAGGCTGTGATCCAGTACTGCATCCCGGTCTGGGGTGGAGCCATAAAAACAAACCTGCTGGCGTTGGAAAGGGCGCAGAGGGCAATACTCAAGGTCATGAATAAAAAACCTATTAGATATCCCTCTGCGCAACTGTACACCGATAACCAGGTCCTGACTGTAAGACAACTATATGTTCTAAGAACAATCCTGAAAATCCATCCAAATGTAACTCTCCCGGACTCCAGGAAACGTAAGAAACAACCTGTTTGTCCTGTCTTCCGATGCAGAACTGGCTTCGCAAGGCGTCAGTTTAAAAGCCTAGGTAGCAAACTTTATAACTCATTACACAAACTACATAATTGTGCTGGACTAAATGCCCATGAAATCAAAAGGAGGGCTACTAGCTGGCTTCTCCAGTTAGACTATGAGGGTACAGAGGAGCTGCTGAGATACTTAGACTGATGCACTCACTCACACTCTTACACACGCACACGCGCGCACATACACACAAACCAACACACACACACACACACACACACACACACACACACACACACACAAACAAACACACACACACACACACACACACACACACACACACCACTATATACACACACATACAATTTTAATTTATTAATATTTAATAAATAATGTATATAAAATAATTTGCATGCCACAACCTTTATCAATTTAATTCAAAATTTGATTCTTAATGTTGTTATTTTTATTTTTATTTTTTTTTTTCAATACAAATATTTCACTTTAATTTAATTTACTAATGATAATTAATAATGTACCTACTTATGATTGATGTTTTTGGTAACATGAGATTTCACATGAGGTACAAACAAACAAACTGTTAAAGCTATTTCTTGGCTGATCGTACTCAGCTCGACTGGGCACTGACTCCCAAAATACAGGCTCCAGCCTAGTTTGGGAGTCAGAACATCCTTTACTTGTAAATATATATGGTGTAGCATGAATGAAAGCAATCATTGTAAATTATTTATGGAATGAATAAACATTTTTATTTTTTTTTTTTTTTTTTATTAATTTCCAGTCTTATGTATAGGAGTCACTATGGCCTTTTTCAAGCTTTTCGGAAAGACACCGGCGTCAATCGAGATATTACATTATATGTGCAACGGGCAGCGCTAGAACCTCTCGAGACTGTTTAATTAGGTACTAAGGTTGGTATATTATCCCAGACGGTTGCACAGGTAGTTCGCATTGAGCCAATAATTTGTAAAACCTGTTCTTGACCTACCGGTAGTATCCTCGGACGGTCTCTGACGAGGGGTGGTCAAACTCGACCACGCAAGTGGAAGAGTCTGGCGGCGCCTCCCAGGGACTAGCACTCTTCCCATGCTACCGAGCGGGTGGTCAGGTTGCGGATAGACCGCCCCGTGCCAGGCAGCATCCATTGTGATGTAGCAGGGCACGGGGACGCCCTTGATGGGCCCCGGACAAGGGAAGGGCGTCGTTTACGAATCCAGGTAGACGACGTCGATCCTATCACCCTTTTCCCATGATCCAAAAACTCCACTCCCATCCCCTCCTTCCTTGACCCCTCACTGTTGTTTTCTGCTCCCCCCTAGACGGACTTGCCAACTAACTGACGGAAGCGTAACGGCGGATGCGGTTGAAACGGCATGCATGTCAGGGATAATAACCCTAACCTCACATCCCCCCCCCACACACTCCAACCTCACAGTTCAGGTGCGCTGGAGAGTCGGAGATCACTCAGATGTGATAGCTGGCGACCCGGTGTGCCTGGCGGGGTTACAATCCTTCACAATATCCTGCCCCTCCTATCCTACCCTAATCCTCCCCCAACAAACCGGCAGCCCCGGAAATTCTTTAATAATGAGCGCTAAGTCGAAAACTGACGTAGTACCACAAGAGAGTACCGGCGGAGCCGGAGAATCCCTCCCTGGGTCATCTAGTGGCTCGGGCAGCTCCAACGTATTTGTGGAGGAGCAACTGGCGCTACCAACAATAAATAGCACAACGCAGAGCGGACATATGCGTCCCGGTAGGACTGTTTCAGAGTCTCTCGGGGACGATATGGCCAGAGTAAGGCTTACTGAGGAGGGTTGGATGACTAAGTCTAAGTGGAACCGCCTCAAAAAGAAAGTGAGGAAGGCTCAGGGACAAGCAGGCCCAGATGTCGCAAAAGCCAATACGGCTGAAGCGGCAGAGGGGCAGGCAGGTACCAGGGCCAAAAAGATTAGGAGACAGGGCACAGACCCTGACGAGCAGATGGCTCAACTTCCACCGAAGCGCCCAAAACGTCAGCCTGATGAGGATGGCGATGCGCCGCGGAGACCGCAAACGGGTCCCAGCGACGTATCGGTAATCGTTCATCGGGACGATGGGGTGCCGATGGACGGGGAGACGGCTGCTGAGGTCAGGCGCAGGGTAACACACCATATAGCACAGGCCATTATCGCCGGAACACGAGGGTTGAGTCTCAACTTTGTCGCCTCCGGACTCGTGGCGGAAGGTTTCTACATGATAACGCCAGGGAACGAGGAGACAATGGAGTGGCTACTTCGCTGTGATTTCGGCGAGTACAACGGAGTACCCTTAACCCTTAGAGCTCCTCGCGGCGACCCGTCGCCGCGCATAATAATCAAGTTTTTCCGTAAAGCCCCGCGCGGCGACCGGTCGCCGCACCTACCCAGACGACTTTAAACTTAAATATAGCCTGCTTACGTCCTACTTTTCAATGAACAGGTTTATTGCATGTGTAGTTTATAACATTTTCTTGTTTTTGGAATCTTATGACATGACGTCAATGGGCCAGAATTATTTACAAAAATCGAACAGTTGAAGTTGAGAGTGGATTGCGCATGGATGGCGTGCGTTTGTGTAGTACGTGTGTGTTTCGTGTTTTTATTATAAATAATGTGTTTGCATTATTATTTATTATTATACACAGTAAAATAAACAATATATCAATAATCCGGTTGGTGTTTACAGGATCGTAAAATATGGTGTGGTGGTAGAGTAATCAATGTTTTTTTTGTTGAGTGCGTGTGTACCAAGTGCAAGTGTGCGTGTGTGTTTTGTTTTTTTATTATAAATAATGTGTTTTCATTATTGTTTATTATTATACACAGTAAAATAAACAATTTATCAATAATCCGGTTGCTGTTTGCAGAATTGAAAAATTTGGTCTGGTAAGTGAGATAAAAAATTTTTTTGGGAAATGGGAAATCTTTTTTCATTTTTAGGGTGGTGGAGCTAGGTCCACGTGATTACCGATTTTCGATATATTTTTTTAGTGTGTTGAAGGGTTAAAGGCGAAAAGAATTCACAAACATAGGCTCTCAATTTGGCTCCCTGGAAGCGCGGAGGACCTCCCCATCGATCCGATGGAATTCATAAGGGTCCAAAACGACTTCAGGGAGGAAGAGTTAAAGGTCTCGCAGTGGGTGCCCATTTGCAGGGAAACAGTCCCCCTGGGAATACGCCTTGTGGTGGGCGTCCCGGAGGAGGTGATGGGGCTGGGACCCGTGTGGATAAATTACCAAGCTACACGAGTCCTAGCCCGACCACAACCGCTGAAGGGCATAGAAGAGGCTAGGGAAGATGACAACTCAAAGCGGGGAAATGCACCCACCGGCGGCGGCGATATCGTTCAACCGGGTACCTCAACCGGAGGATACACCGGGGGATGGAGGCCTAGCCAGCAAAGCATCACTCCCCACACAGCAAACCCTAGTACGGGAAGGGAGGCGCCTCCAAGCAGCGTGAGTGAAGGACTAAATGAAATCCCTTGGGAGACGACTTTGGCATATCACCACGCTGCTGAAACCCAGCAGGCAACCCCCAACCCGAGAACACCAACAAACACTACACGACACAACACCCCTGCTCTGCGGAACGACATCACTCCCCCGCCGAGCGTAGCACTGATGCAACCGCACTGGTGTGGGGAGCGGGTCAAAAGACCCGACAGCAGGTAGGCAGGACACACACACACAAAAACACACACACACACACACACACACACACACATACACACACACACACACACACACACACACACACGTGCGTACTTTCACATCCAAGCATAACACAAAACACACACACAAACACAAAACAAAATAAAATAAAAATAGTACAACTAAACCTTCACCACTGCCGCGAGGCTATGACTGAGTTATGCCGATACGTGGTGGATGAGGGAATAGATATCGCCCTACTGCAAGAGCCATACGTATCGAACGGTCGTATAACTGGGCTCGGCTCTCTGGGAGGAGACATCCACTACCATGAGAATGGTGAGTCAACTCCTAGAGCATGCATCTATGCCAGCAGTAGGACGAGAACCATAGAACTAATAAAGACAGACTGTTACAGTGACCTCGCCAGCGTCGAAATAACACTACAGACGCGCAGGGAAAAAGAAAGGGTGCTCATGGTCTCAGCATATCGACAAAGCGAGAGAGACTTCGAGCCGCCAACACCAGAACTACAGGAAGTCGTTGAAAAATATCAAGGTAAGGGCATCCCTATTGTTGTAGGCTGTGATGCCAACGCACATCACATAGCCTGGGGCAGCACAGACTGCAACAAGAAGGGAGATTTACTTTTAGAATTTCTAAGCTTGTCAGATCTAGGGATAATAAACGTGGGTAATACACCCACCTTTATCACCCGTACGAGGAGAGAGGTGTTGGATATTACAGTCGCGAACGATAAACTAATCCGACACATCAGAGACTGGAGGGTGGATGAAAGTGATTCCATGTCGGATCACAGAAGAATCACCTTCAGTCTGGTAGGTAGAATCGATAGGCTAATGATAAGAAATGCGAGGAAAACAAACTGGGCAATGTTTGAAAACCAGGTCAGAGAAACCTGGAACCCAGCACACGGAACCTCCATTCAAAGTAATGAAGATCTAGAAAAAAAAACAAAGAACCTGGACGAAACTCTTCGGGAAGCCTATCACAAGGCATGCCCCTTAAGAGAAATCAAACCAGGGAAAGGACAACCCTGGTGGACAAAGGCACTAGGGAAAAGTAGGAAAAAGACAAGGCGAGCTCTCAGGGATGCCCTCAAGAAAGGGGACAACGAAAGCTGGCAAACATACAGGTCAATCAGAAATGCATTCAAAAACGAATGCAGAAAGGAAAGCAGGCAGAGCTGGAGGGCTTTCTGCGAATGGGTGGAAAAGCAACCCGACGCAGCCAGATTAACCAAAACACTCTCCAAGGCCCATGCCTGCAAACTAAGTAGCATAAGGCAAGGGGATAACCCGATTACCGAACCTGCCAAAATACTAGAAGTGATGCTTAAAACACACTTTCCAGAATGCAGAGAATACAAAGATGACGCCGGATCGGCTGCAACTGCCATAAACATTGATGACAGACAGCCGATCAGCATCATAACTGAGGAACACTTGCAATGGAGTGTTCAATTTCAATTTCAATTTCAATTTATTTATTTATTGTCTGTTACAGGTACGTAGGTATACAGAGTTGTTATAAATTTATAATAAATAGGTCTCTTCCGTAACATGCCTTTTCAGGCGTACAATAATGTAAGGTTTAGTAGTAGGTACATACTTTGATACATGCAATAGGTATAATGTCAACGTTATCATAAAAATTTAAAATCCAAATATTAACAAAATTTAAAATGTCTGTCCTTATTATTTAAACGGTTCGGTCCTTTCAGCCTTACAAGGCGGCTGGACCAGACGGTGTATTCCCAAAGATGCTACAGACAGTGATAAGCTACATAGCGCAAGACCTGCTTTCTATGTACAACTGTAGCATTAAGTTAAAATACATTCCAAGAATCTGGAGGGAGGTAAGAGCAGTATTCATTCCAAAACCGGGAGAACCCTCGTACCAGGATGCGAAGGCCTTTAGATGCATAAGTCTCTCCTCCTTCCTGCTTAAGACTCTGGAGAAAATACTAGATCGCCTGATTAGAGAACAAATAGACAAGAGCGGAAATCCTCTGCACCCAAATCAACACGCATACATGGAGGGCAGATCAACGGACACCGCCCTCCACAACTTAGTTAATAGGGTGCAGAGATCGATAAACGCCAGACAATATGCGCTAGGATGCTTCTTTGATGTCGAAGGTGCCTTTGATATGGCTACCCCAGAATCAATAGAGACAACCCTAAATCGCGAAGGAATAGATAAGGACATATCAGAATGGGTCAAACACATGCTGAGACACCGACTGATACAAGCAGACATGGCAGGCATCACGCTTAAAGTGAAGGCAAGCAGAGGATTCCCACAAGGGGGATGCTTATCACCGCTATTATGGTGCCTGCTAATAGATGAGCTAATTAGCAAACTCAATAGCTTACACATATACGCACAAGCATATTCCGATGACGGGGTCATCCTAGTCACAGGTCCAGTGTTAAGCGTTGTAAGTGACATCATGAACAGAGGCTTGAATGTAGCCCTGGCATGGTGTAAAAGTAAAGGGCTCAATCTAAACCCTGATAAGACTAAAGTAGTGCTGTTCACTAACAAAAGAAAGATTGGCAGCGCTGATCCAGTGAGACTGAACACCCAGGTACTGGAAGTGGTCAGCGAAATAAAATACCTGGGAGTCACCCTGGACAGCAAACTAACATTTAAGAAGCACATTGAGTACAAAATATAAACAGACTGACATTATAGACCTGACAAATGATACTCCCAATCACACTGCACTATCGACTGAAATAGGTTTAGGTCATTGTAATAACAAAAAGTTAAAACATTATATAAAAATAAATAAGTTAATAAGAAAAAATCAAAATTTGCTTAATAATAATAAAAACTTCACCAAAAATATTAAAAATTGTAGAAATAGATTGGATATATTTCGTGAACTAAATTTATGCACTGAAAAGTTAGTTAAGTAAGTCAAAAACAGCATGCTGCAGACACACAGGAATTCAATTATAAATTACAACAGCTTCAAGATTCCCTGGAGTCTGTTAAGACTATGTATGATAAATCTCAGCTGATTATAAAAGAATATTCTTTGGCTATGGATAAACTCTTAAATTCAACATCTCATTATGCTGACCGTTTTAGCTCTTTAGCGGATAAAACTAAATGTGACTGCAGCCAACCCGAGCCAGGGCCGAGTCCGAGCCGGCCACTTACCCTATCTGGTGACCAGATGCATAGGACACAAAAACAGGTCAATATAGGTCTTAAAAAAGATAACAGCGAAAGTGGTCGATGGATCATGTTCAGTGATGAAATTGGGAGAGACATGGGGTCAAAATTAAATTTTTGTACACAGGGGCAGTCCTTTATAAATCACTGCATGCCTTCTTCATCCTATACACAAATAATGAAGTCCGTATGCAGTTATAAATTTCAACAGAAAGACAATCTGGTCATTTTCATAGGAAACAGGACAGGTATAACCAAACATAAACTTGTTAAATATTATAATAAATTAAACTCCTTAGATTTAAATAATATTATTATTTACACACTGCCTTACTGTAAACATATGCCAGTTGCGGAAAATAGGATTAGGCACTATTTAAATTTGTCATTGGACACATTAACACTTCATGATAAAAAGTATAGTATAATTGACACTAACACTATTGTTAGGAAGAATTATTATTTTTATATGACTAAAGGAAAGCATAAGCTTCTGGATTATTTTAAAAGACGGGTAGCAATTTCGCTACATCATTTTATAGATGTTTTAGCCAAAAATCTGGCTATCAAACCTGCTCCTTTTGAGCAAAATGACATTGATATTAGATCTCTGGATAGCTGTTTATAGCCAAGTAATTTAAATTAGAATATAGGACAAAAGAGCAGCGTTCTTGCACTAAACTTGACATAATGTATGAATCAAATTTAGTTTTACATCAGCCACAGCCCAATTCTATATCTGATTGCTCTCAGGCCGTTGAATCTATTAATCCTATTAATCTTAAAAATAATGCTTTACACCTGGTGCACCAAAATGTTGAAGGCCTGATTGGTGGAAAAGAATTGGAATTGGAATTGTACATGAACTTGAATGGCATTGATATTTTTTGTGTAACAGAACATTGGTTAAAGCCTTATCAGGTCATGTTCAATTTCAAAAATCACCAGGTTGCTAGCTCGTTCTGTAGAATAAAATATAAACGTGGAGGCTCATTAATTATATTTAATAAGTCAATAAAGTGTAAAGAACGTAAAGACATAGTAGGCCTCTCTGTAGAACGAGTTATTGAGATAGCTAGTATAGAGTTTGAGCAGTTCATTGTACTAAGCGTATACAGCTCCCCGGATGCTCCATATGTCCAGTTAGAAGAGAAGCTTGAAGAAGCGTTGTTTAAATGCCAAAGTACAAAAAAAAACAGTTGTGGGGACTTCAATATAGATGTTTTAGAATCTGCACGGGAACCTTTACACAGAGAGAAATTGTTAAATTGGTTCAAGTCGTTTGGTTTGTATAATATATTTTTAGAACCTACTCGTATAACTGCCACTACTGCTACTTGCATTGATAATATTTATACTAATATACATCCCATTAAAAAATGTATAGTGGACCCTGTAAAATCAGATCATCGCGGACAGTCCGTTTCTTATTTGAGAAATAGTAGGGAAAGTAAGAAGATAATCAGTTTTGTCCCAGTCAACACACAGCGCTTGGAAACTTTCAGAAGAAATTTAGTGAAGAAATTACCAGAATTGCCTGATTACACTAGTTTAGATGAATCCTACACCAATTTATTTAATTTGATACATGATGTGTTTGGGAAAATTTTCACCCCGAAAACATTATCAATTGGAGGCAGTGCTGCTTTCAGTGATTGGGCAACACCCGGAATTTATAAAAGTCGTCATAGCCTATATGAACTGTATTCTGAAAAATCATATAATTTCAACCCTGAATTTCAGGAAAACGTTAAAAAATATTCAAAGATATTTAAGCAAGCCTGTTCCTTAGCCAAATCTAATTTCATTAGAAATAAAATTTTAGACTCTGCGAATGTAATTAAAACTACCTGGAACATAATAAATGCGGAATGTGGTAGGTGTACAGTGAATGAAAGAAAGTTCGATTTAAAGATATACAATCGCCACGTCTCGGAGGATATGGAAGTAGCGACCGAGTTCGAAAAATTCTTCAGTAATGTACCAATAGATATAACTAACACTCTTCGGTCGTCTTCTACCTCCGCCGAGCTATTATTAGCAGAATCCGTTGCTGCCTGTGAAGGCGCGTTCGAATTCACCGTTGTCAACTGCAACGACATCATAAAAGCGTTTAAATCTATTAATGTTAAAAAAACCGCTGACCTTTGGGGATTATCAGTGAAATCCGTTTCAAGTATTATAGATGTCATTGCCCCCTACTTGGCAACTGTGTTTAACGATTGCGTCTCAAGTGGTGTATTTCCTGATTTGATGAAACACAGTAAAGTATTACCACTGTTCAAGGCTGGCAGCACTTCAGATCCGGGTAATTTCAGACCTATTTCGGTGTTGCCGACCTTGAGCAAGATATTTGAAAAATTAATACTTGAGCAGATGCTGATTTATTTTAACAGTTACAAATTGTTTCATGAGAAACAATTTGGATTCACTAAAGGACGTTCGACTACCGATGCTGGTGTAGAGTTATTGAAATGTATTTATGAGGCCTGGGAGGAAAAACAAGATGCAATTGGTGTATTTTGCGATCTGTCTAAGGCTTTTGATTGCGTCCAACATGAAACATTAATCAGGAAATTACACCATTACGGCATAAGGAGCAAGGCTCTCGATCTTCTGACTTCATATTTGAACAATAGAATTCAGAGAGTCGATGTTAATGGTACACGTTCAGAAGGATCAGTAGTTACTATGGGCGTCCCGCATGGTTCAATACTCGGCCCATTTTTATTCCTTATATATTTTAATGACCTACCCTTTTACATGGGGGACAACAACAGGATTGTTTTGTTTGCTGATGATACTTCTTTGATTTTCAAAGTCAAACGACAAATAGATAACTATGACGATGTAAACAATGCAATCTTGAAAGTGGTTCATTGGTTTAACACTAACAATCTTAGACTGAATGATAATAAAACTAAATGTATTAAGTTTACCTTGCCGAATGTAACACAGTCAGACACCAATGTTCAACTTAATGGTCGAGAGTTGGAACTTGTGGAATCAACGACGTTCCTAGGGTTAACGGTCGATGTTGGTTTACAATGGGGTCCACATATTGTAAAACTAGCTAGTAGATTAAGTTCAGCAGCATTTGCTGTGCAAAAAATAAGGCACTTGACTGATGTAGATACGGCTAGAATAGTTTATTTCAGTTACTTTCACAGTATAATGTCTTACGGTATTCTACTGTGGGGCAATGCTGCAGATATAAATTCTATTTTTATTTTACAAAATCGAGCCATAAGAGCTATATACTGGTAGAATTTATAGTCGTTCTGGACCCAAAAGGGGGTTACTCAGAATCAATCATGGAACAATTATGGGGGGTCAAAAGTGTTGTACAGGCTATAATAAAAAAAAAACTTTTGTGTTATCATTTTCACTCGTTCGAGTTGAAACATTAGTAGCGCTTCGATTATTCATTGACATTCTTCAGTGAATGAAACGCCGGAACATGTGATTAGTTCATTGACCGAAAGCATTCGATTCGATTAATAAAGGACTCCAATTTCTCTTCATACTCAACACGGGCGGCTTAGGGCCGTCGGAAATACTTTAGTATTGTGCTGTATTGACAGTGCCGATCGGTTCTGTTATCGAAACTGTGCCTAAACCTTTTCGTTCCAGAACGACTATAAATTCAACCAGTATAGATTAGGTCCAAGGATCTCTCTGCGCGAAACATTCAAAGAGGTTAATGGCTATTTCTACTTTTTACGATTCTCATCGTCACCTTCATGGTAAATTTTAAATACTGATTATTTCAACTATTTTTGTCAACAAACACAAAGCTTTCGGTAATATAAGTAACATGTATAAGTCAAAAAGTTAAATTGTGAGTCAGATTTGGAAGAATAACGTTTTGAATTATTAGATCCCACGTAGGTGACGCGATGATCCACGAAGGTGACGCAGTAGCTTTACAGACATTATTAATCATTATTTAAATACTAATTATAAGTTAATATATGTTCATTCGGCAGTTATATGGTAACAGCTAGTTAACTAAAACAATTACCAGGTCCTATACACATGCTTTTGACGTAAAAGTTATTCTGGAACCATATAACACAGTGCATCTCTTTGGCACAAAGTAGCAAATTATCAGTTATCTAAATCCCATAGCATAAGCTTAGATTGTCTTAATTTGGGCTAGCTAGATGATCTTGTGTGAGATTGTCCGTACCTGGCTACTTATAATGGAAGCACTCTGCGCCTAGACGATCGGCTCACCGAACTCGAGGTAGAACTGGGTCGCATAAACCAGCACATACTGGGGTTGTGGGGAGTTCGAAGAAAGAGGGAGGACACGCTAACCCTTGCGTCGGGCGACCTATTGTACTTTCGGGAAGGTAATGGAAGAAATTCTTCCGAGGGCGGTGACGGCTTTATGGTGCAAAAGGACCTCGTTAGCAGCATTGTGGAGATCAGCAAAGTTTCGTCTCGGGTAGCATACGTAATACTGAGACCACCAACAGGTACTCCCTGAAGGTGATTCAGGTGTACCTATGCCCCGACTTCGAGAAGCATTGACGAGGCAGTTGAGACTGTGTACGAGGACGTGGTGAAAGCATTACAATGTACTGCCAAGACTCACTACAATGTTGTGATGGGAGACTTCAATGCCAAAGTGGGAGTATAAGAACGCCGTGAAACGAAAATCGGACCCTTTGGTGTGGGGCGTAGAAATGACCGGGGGCGTATGCTTATCAACTTTCTTGAGGCTCAGGGGCTCTTCTTAATGAACTTATTCTTTAAGAAGAAGCTCCCTAGAAGGTGGACTTGGCGAAGCCTCTACAAGGTCACAAGGAACGAGATAGACTTCGTCATGTCGGACAAGAGGTGTATATTTAAAGATGTCTCAGTGATCAACAGGTTTAATACCGGAAGTGATCACCAACTCGTCCGAGCATCTCTGAATTTAGACTTCCGCGCCGAAAGGGCCCGGATGATGAAGCCTACTCTCCGACCTACTGCGCTCCAAATAGCTTTGTGTGCCGAGAAGTTTCAATTGGAGTTTCAAAATCGTTTCGATCTGCTGGAAACCACTTGCAAGGATCACGATAAGGCCGACACTGTAGTCAGGACGCTACAACAAGTCTCCCGAAGGTTTCTGTCTGAAAAAAGGAAAAATAGGTGTTCTAAGCTTTCGCCCGAGACTCTCGAGCTCATGAGAATCAGACGGCAAACGCCATCTATGCATACGTCTTCGTCAGGCCAGAGAGCTTTAAACATCAAAATCCGAAAGCTGATACGATGCGACCTCAGACGTTATAACACCAACATCATCGAGGCAGCGATCGAACAAAATTGGGGTACTAAAGTCTTTGCGCAACAGCTTCGAAGACCCCGTCTGACCAAATTGAAAACAGCGGGTGGCAAAACCGTGACCTCGAGGTTCGAAATTCTCGAAGAAGTTAAGAGCTTCTATAGAGACCTATATGCATCACGGAAAAAAACCGATGGGACCTAGCGACTGTGACCACAGAGCCCCACTCACGCGCCACTATACCGAAGAGGAAGACATTCCGGATATTGACCAGGGCGAGGTCAGGGCGGCTCGCAAACAACTAAAAACCAATAAATTCCCTGGAGAGGACGGAATTACAAGTGAGCTTCTTAAAGGCGGGACTCCAGTTCTGAAAGAGCTGACGAGTCTCTTTAATTCCGTCCTCCAACAGGTACAAACACCTAAAGCGTGGAGCGAAGTGCGGTGGCTCTGTTTTTCAAAAAAGGTGACAAGACCTTGCTGAAGAATTACAGAACCATCTCACTCCTTAGACATGTTTACGAGTTGTTCTCGAGAGAAGTAACAAACCGCTTCGCCGGAAAACTCGACGAGTACTACCTAAATGTATATTAGTTGATATAAGTATAAGGTATTAAGTGCCTTAATTAGGCTTTAAGTGGCATGACTCTTTCCCGGGATCTGTCCTTGAGACTTGGATGCGAAGGGTCACAGGTCTACGCCTCGAGAGCCAAGACATTGGCATGACGTGAAATTTCTTAGCATGCTGCACGATTCAAGAAGCGGAATTGCGCCTGAACTAACCCAAAAGACGCAAGATAACACCCAAACCCGTAGGCGAGGCCACGGTGATAGCCTAAGCCTGTCGGGTACCCTGATACATCATTCTAAGGAGTTGCCCTGGGCGCCTAATACTAGACGGGTAAGTAGCTACGATGGGGGTTTTAGACGGTTTGGATCTGGCATAACGTCCGGTGGGATTTCTACTCCTATAAAAGGGCTTCACACGGAATGTTATAGGTATTGCTCTGTCCTTTGCCATGATTGTAGGTACCTACTTATTTGTTCTACTATTATTCCGCTACATATCTACTACAATACGAATCTAAAAGAGTACCGCTCTTACTGAAACTAGTCAGAGATCACCTTCGTGGCATAAACTCACCTTCGTGTGTAAAACGCCACGAAGGATGTGACACGAAGGTAACGAAAACATAGCTTTTTTTTAAATTCCGACAAAGTTTAGCCGTTACGTTTTAAATCAAATACTACATAAATATCTCAATTAATTTGCGGTTTCGATGAATAAACTCTGACTTCAATAGCTATTATACAATGTACAAAAAGTCACCCACGAAAAGAACTCGAATTAAGTGTCAAAATGTAGAAACTTACTGATATTTTTTTTTCTTAAGGAGCCAGGAGTTGCTCGTTGCACTCTCGCGATGCCCAAGCTCGAATAACGTTCAGTTAAGTTGAGTTTTGTTATTGGGGCGGTCGTTTTGGTCAACAGTAAACCGTTTACTACGCAAATTTAGAGTACCTAGATTCGTGTGACCGATGTATATTGTGTTTTAAGTTCTAAATAATAGTTAGAAGTTTTTTTTTGTAATACTGTGTGTGTAGTGTATGTTATTACGGTGAATTTAGTGTATGTAACTTCAAAATCTATGGAAATTTGGTGAAGCAGTAACTGAATGTTTAACTGAATCGGGAAGTGTGACACGAGTAGAATGCGAAAAATGACCCCGATTTTGACCTTTCGTGTTAATTTTTGGTATGAATATTTACTTCTATTGCAACAAATTTCATGTATTTTATAGCTTAATAGCTGTTTTATCCACTATTTTAAAACATTTCTTTCTAACTCATACGGTTTAGAAAATATAAGCGTGTGACCATCAAATTTAAGCAACCAGGAGAAATAGCCTAATATTCTTACAGTAGCATCTCAATACATTTTCGAAAATATTATGTATGTACAAAGAAATTTACATAGTTTCCATAAGTTAAGTGATAGACACAATGTCAACACTAGAAATAAAAATAACCTCGCTGTTTATCATAGCAGATTGCATAAAATCAGTAATTCTTTTTTTTTTTTTTTTTTTTAAACTTTATGCACAAGTTCGTACAAAGGTGGACTTAATGCCTTAGGCATTTTCTGCCAGTCAACCTTAGGGTGATGCAGAGATAAAGATGGAGGAAGGTGCTCTAGGTTAATGTTGACAGTTGACACATTTCAATGGTACCAAATCTAAATTTTAGTGTAAATTGCGTGATCACGTGCTCCCAGCCCAGCCCCACTACACTCATTCAGACAACTACATATTACCTAAATAATTGCAGCAAGAACCGAACCAAATAAACACACAATCACAATAACGCCCAAATAGATAATATAAGTAATAACAAATACATTTATATATACATACACATACATACTAATACAATAAATATATACTATTTACATACATAATGATTTTAATGATACATATATACATATAATATAACATAGGTAATTATATACTATACAATACATACATATTTAAATAGCGTTTTGAAAGTCATTGAATAGATTATGTTTTCCTAATCCTTGTAAAGCTCGCGTACTTTTTGTATAAATGTAAACCGATTGGTGCATGTCCTGACTTCCAGCGGAAGCGCATTCCAGAGGAGAGTTGTTTGCACTAAGAAGGAAGAATGACTCATAGTTGAAGTGTGAGTAGCACAGAGAAGAAGACGATTGTTCGAAGAGCGTAAATTTTTATCGTGATTAGAACTGAGTAATTTGAACTGAGATGTCAAGTAAGAAGGGGCATTAGGGTAGTTCATTAATGAAAACAGCATACTTACTGCACGCAAATTGCGACGCTGTCGTATAGGCAACCAACCCAACTCGGAACGATAAACCGACACATGATCGTACTTTCTAAGATTGTAAACGAATCGAATGCAATTGTTGAGAAGCCGATCGAGTTTATTGAGCAGATCTGCATTCAGGTCGAGATAGCACACATCACCATAGTCAATGATGGGAAATAAAAGAGTCTGAACAAGCATTGCCTTGGTTTTGGGTGGTAAGAAGTTCTTAAGACGATAAAAGGCACGTAGCGTACCGGTAATCTTCTGGCAAACGCTAGTGACCTGAGGCCTCCAATTGAATGTATCGTCGAGTTGTAGTCCTAAATTTTTCACATTAAGAGTAACTGGAATAGTTTTAGTATTATAAGTTATTGACGGCAAATTTACATCTTTCAGCCTGCTCATCATTGGACTACTTCCAATAATGATGCCTTGACACTTGTCAGGGTTAACTGTAAGTCCAAAACGGTCACACCAGTGACCCATGGCATTTAAATCATTATTTATTTTCGTCACGGCTTCCAAAAGATTATCCACCCTTGCCTGGCTATACAACTGCAGGTCGTCTGCATACAAGTGATACGCACACTGAAGCTCTTTGGTCAGGAAATTAATAAACATGGAAAATAGAAGAGGAGATAGAATACCGCCTTGGGGAACACCAGCATCTAGTGTGCACCAATTCGATGATTTCTCATCAATGCGAACCGACTGCTGACGACCCCGAAGATAAGATGAGAACCATTCCAATTCGTCAGGTGAAATTTTCAGATGGGCAAGGATCGATAAAAGAATATCGTGATTAACACAATTAAAAGCGTTAGAGAAATCCACTAAGACCAGTACAGTCACTTCACCCTTCTCCATTCCTGCCCTAATATCACTCGTTACTTTTAAAAGAGCTGTTGTTGTACTGTGACCCACCCGAAAACCTGACTGTAGTGGGCTCAAAATGTTATTGAGCCTCACATATCTGCTCAGCTGACTATGCACACAGGATTCCAGTACCTTCGATAGAAAAGGGAGGATGGAGATAGAGCGATAGTGACTAGGCAATGAAGGATGGGAGACTTTTGGAAGGGGGCATACGTAGGCCTTACGCCATGTGCTAGGAAATTGACAAGAGTCAAGAGAAAAATTAACGATGTCGGATATCGCAGGAAGTAGTTCATCAAAAGAAAGAACTGTTGTGATCATTCGGCGACTAATATTATCGCAACCAACTGCTTTTGATGTTATTGAAATTACAACTTTTTGAATTTCACCCGACGTGACTGGAGAAAATCGAAAATGATCATAATCGGGACTAGCAAGTCCGGCCACAAAGTCAACGGTTATACTCTTGGTTAGGTCATCAATTTTATTAGAAGTGGAGAAATGGTGATTAATGACATCCAACTCAAGTGCACCCGATAACTCCATTTGCCTTGACCTACCAATACCCAACGACCGAAGAAACTTCCATGCATCAGCGGATGAAGAGGAAGAAATGTTAATGAAAATATGTCGGCGTTTGGCGTTGCGTATCACCTGGTTACATCGATTCCTAGCAGCTTTATAAGCGTTCCAATCCAGTTCCCTTCTGTGTTTTTTGAAGATTCGAAACGCCTTATCTCTTCTTCGCATAGCCATACGAACCTCGGAAGTTATCCACGGAGCTGGGGGACGCCTTAACTTAACTTTCTTAATAGGGGCGTGAACGTCGTATAGTTTATGTATGGTTTCGTTAAATATCATCACTTTTTTATCAATAGTATTGGCCTGAAATAGTGGATCCCAGTCAATTGCAGATGCATCGTTTCGCAATTTGTTAACATCAATCCGACCAAAGCAACGCCTGTTCAAGATCTTGGGTTTCTGTTTAGGAGGTTTGAGTATATAAGTTATAAAAATTAGGTCGTGATGAGAGAAAGCTGGAGCAAGATGCTGACCGTGAGAAGAAACGAGAGAGGGAGAAGAAGTTAGTATTAAATCAAGCCAAGTATCCGGCACGTCCTTATTATGGTGGGTGGCCTGGAGAGGCAGCACATGTAGACCGGAGGATTCAATTAAATGAAGAAGTTTAGAAGCTCGACTAGAGCTCTCGAGAAGGTTAGTATTAAAATCACCCATGATGATGTGATGCTCATAATCGGACCCCAAAGATTCTAAGACTGATTCAATGTCAGTGAAATAGTTGACAGTGGGGGGGCAATATACAACACCGAGCACAGTTTTGAGACCTTTAACCCATACCTCAAGAAAGAGAAACTCTGCAGTAGCAGAATACAGAGAAGGAGATGAAGCAATTATTTTGTAGGGAAAATCACTGCGAAGGTATATTGCGACCCCGCCTCTTTCCTTACCAGTTCTATCATTCCGAACAAGAATGAAGCCAGGAAGTGGATATGAAGTCGAAAGAAGAGGTGGCTTTAGAAAAGTTTCAGAAATCAGGACAGCATGGACATCCGAATCTGCAAACGTTTCAACCAGGTCACTGTAATATTCTTTCCAGGGTTCAAACCAGGTCTTTCCGGGGTAACTGTATACGCTTTTACAACAGGTTACCTAACGAAATTAAGAGTATGTCCCTAAATAAATTCAAAAAGTTTGTTAAAGGTAAATTGTGCAGCAAGGGCTACTATACGGTTGGTGATTACTTGATGGATAAGGAAGCCTGGAAATTACCTGCTCTGCTAGATTCTCAAAAAACTGTTAAACTGCATAGTTTTTAGATTCATTAATAAAGTTGTAAATGGAGTAGTTAAAAGAATAACCCGCTGAGTTTCTTGCCAGTTCTTCTCAGGTGGGTCGCGATGTGAACTGGTGGTAACTTTTTGGTTTATATAAGTGACGTTTACAAGTGCATTTGTATATGCCTAAGTAAATAAATGATTTTTGATTTTGATTTTGATTTTGACATGCTTAAGAGCCAAAATGGCATTAATGCAGTGCAAGAGTGCAATAGGAAAAACGTGAGGAATAAGACCTGCGACAGTAATATGGATATACAAATCCATAATCCTACCAAGAATCCTACATGGAGCCATAGTATGGTGGCACAAAGCCATCAACAAGACAAATCAAACAGAACTTGACAAGGTACAGAGGCTGGCGGCCCTGATGACCACGGGCGCGATGAGAACCACGCCAACAGCCGCGCTAGAGATCATTCTGGGGCTCCACCCCCTAGATCTAGAGATAAAAAAGAGAGCAGTCGAACAGTGGTTTAAGCTAAAAAGCGTGGGCCTATGGAGGGCGACCTTAGCAGACGGAGGCCATGCAAAAATTAGCAAACCATATGAAGAGAAGATGTCAATGATCCTCATCAATAATGACCTCATCAACGAAGAGAGGATCTTCGACAAAAAATACAGAATACACATAGGGACAAGGGAGAATTGGCAGATAGACGATAGTAATGGCACTATCTGCTACACAGATGGCTCTAGAATGGAGTCGATAAAGCAATCCGGATCCGGAGTGCACATCAGGTACGAAGACGGATCTGAGACTAGTAGATATATAAGTCTAGGCAAGTTCGCTAGTGTCTTTCAGGCAGAAATCTGCGCCATCACGGAGTGCGCGCAAATGGTCTCCCGCCACACTAATAGCAGAAAGGCAACGATATACAGCGACAGCCAAGCAGCCTTAAAAGCACTTAATAAGGAAGAAATAACGTCAGCCATCGTCAAAGAGTGCAGGGAGTCACTTGACAAGCTGGCGGAAAGAATCCAAATAAGTTTAGCCTGGGTACCCGGACACGCGGGAGTCCCAGGAAATGAAACAGCAGACAACTTAGCCCGAATGGGAGCGGAAGAAAGCTTGGTGGGACCTGAGCCTGGGCTTCCCATTGCTCACAAAATCACCAAGGGAGTAATCAGCAGGAGCATAACGGTAGAAACCAACCGCAGATGGAGATCGTCGAATGGAATGAGACAGTCGAAGATCTTCATCAAAGGCCTGGATGCGAAAAGAACCAGCCAACTGGTCAAACTGACCAGAGCAAACATGACGCTAGTTATAGAGATAATCACAGGGCACTGTCGCCTGAACAGGCACCTGACAGTGATAGGAGTGAAAGAAGACCCCATATGCCCAGAGTGCATGGAGGAGGAAGAGACCAGTTTCCACCTACTGGCCGAGTGCCCCATGTACTCACTAAGCAGATGGGAGACTATGGGCACGGATAGACTAAATCTAGAGGATCTGGAACAACTGAAGGTGGATCAAATTGTCCGATTCTGCAAGGATACCAAAAGATTTGAAGGGGCGCCGTGAAGAGTGCTGGGATGCCCAATCCAATCCCAGGGAGGAGACTGGGGAATTGGACGAAATGGACAGCAGGAAAAGCGGTTGGATCGTCCGCTCGGTACAGCCGGCGTCCCCCACAAGAAAATAATAAATAATAATACCGGTAGTATCCCAAGTTGCACGGAGCTATAGTAGCACTGTCTTTGCTTGGTAAGCTATCAGGTGGAACAAGCTTCGAGGCAAGGTCTTTGCCAATATTAACAAAATACTTGTTGACAGAATTGGCCGATAATTTGGCATCGGCAGACAGGCTTAGAAGTTCTATTGGGGGCTGTGTCCGACTCTTTCTGCCTGAAATTGTGTTAATAGCTTCCCACATTGCTTTTGGACTGTTTTGAGCCTTGTCAAGCTTTTTGAGTAGGAAATCGCAAAAGTTTCTATACCTCTTATAAGTTACAGAAAGTATCGTGTTATCGCCATTTTTACGGAGGTTGGAATACATTCTATCGCGATTTCGTATGCAACGAAGCAATCCGTCAGTAATCCACGGCTTTATGATGCGACGTCGCCTATCAACTTGTATAACCATCTTGTATCGGGCTGTATCTCATGGTATCTCACGAACCAGCTGGAGAGTTGAGACTTTCACATTATATGATGTGCTAGCCGACCCTCGCTACTTCTTTTACGTCACATAAAGTGTACGAAATTAGAGCTATTTTTTCATCAGACTCATGGGAGTGTATGAAATTGCCCTGATTGCTAAATCATAAAAAAGTTTAAAGATTAAATCTATTCTAAAACATTTCAGTCCACGCCATCTCCAGATTTACCCTTATATTCAAAGGAAGCCTTGAATTCTAGGCTTAGTGAAAGTTGAGATATCTCTAATTTCCGAACTACAAAACCCACAATATTGAAATTTGTGTGGAACAATCCTTAAAATATTACCTTTCTGACACCAAAAGATTATTTGAAATCGAAATACGCGGTGAAAAATTACAGCTGAAAATCATTTTTGTCTTTCATCTCCTCTTCCACAGGAACCGCGCAAAATACCGGGATCATAAATATCCTAGAACCTTCCTCGGATCATAAGCTCAGATTGTGCCTTTCGAATTGATTCAATAGTTTCGGCGTGATACCTATTTGGCATACAGACAGACGTCTGTCTGTAGTCTGTCTGTCTAAAAGAAATTTTTATCTTCCATATAGTTTTATTGTATGTGTACATTGACATATTTATTATATTACATTATATATCGATGTATGTATAGATTTATGTTGTAGCTTTAATGACAACTACTAAAATTAGAAAAATATAATATTTTAGGGGGTTCTCATACAACAAACGTGATATTTAGTCGTTTTTTGGCAAAAAAGTACAGCGAGCAGCCATCCTGAGGCGCTCGGTCCAACACTGCCGGGAACCCTGAGACATCCTACCGAGAAGTTACCCGGAGCCCAAGACTAGACGGATAGGTAGTCACCGTGTTATTTTAACCGGTTCGAGTGGGATGCTGCGTTTTTTTTTGTAAATTGAGAATGCATATTTGCACTCCATAAAGAGTAGATTTTTTGGCTTTTTTGGAATAACGTATAGACTATTTGTGTTCCACGGTTTTGCTTGTAATATAATACGATCCCATTAGCACCCATTAAACCTGTTGTACAGACATAACAGTATGTGACAGGCTCCGTTTAGAGTTTCGGAGCTACACGTGTACAAAAAATAAACCACGATGGCATGTAATGGGGGTTATTCCTGAATCCACTCTCTTTGATACATCAATAGAATAATTTAGTTTTCTGATTGCAAAAGATTTTTGGTCGTTTCAGAGTTAATCGATCACAAACAAACAAATCTTTCCTTCATATATGTAGATTCACATTTAATCCTTACTGAAGTATCTACATATAATGTAGAATACCTAAGTAAGGATCAAATATGATGCCAGCGTAATATATAAATACGTAGAAGCTATTAGCTTTTCTAGCAGTAGAGTGTTTTCTTTTACCTGCAGACTTTTCAAAGTTTATCTCGCAAGAAAATGTGTTTGTCTCAAGCAAAATGGTTCTTCCTAGTTTTTCTATTAGCTCATTCAATTCAGTGTAAGTTATTTATATAATATTAATACCTACCTGAAGCAAAAACATGTACCCCATTTTAAGAGGGCACCTGACGCAAATTGCATGAAATAGGATACAAAAGAAAGAAAGAAAGAGAGAAAAAGATTGATTATGCTCTTAGCAAGGACATATAATAAAAGCAAATATCTTCCATGTACAGACTCTCGACCCTCAATAGTTATTAATTGTATAGAAATAGATAGATTTATTTATCTAGCTATCATCAATATATGGAATCGAACGCTTAACGACTTTTTTGAATTCCAACCCGTTAATTCCTAAGATCTTCGCGTTGAAACAAACAAAAAAAATCTTATAATATTAGTATAGATTCAGTTTTCTTACTCGTAGTCGTACTTTCCACCAATTGGAAGACCAATAACACTACAGCGAGCAAAAACCAGAGACAATTAACTCTATACATTTTGTCAAAGAATCAGTAATGTTCAGGTTGTTCAACAAATTTATATCAGTGCTTACATTTTTTATTGTTTTATTTTTATCTATATTAGTGAATTTATTGTAGTTTATAAGTATTAAATTCATTAAGTATTAATATTATAGGTTTTTAACCTGACTGGCTTGCGTGATTAGAGTAAATATAATATAACACATAGTGTTACATACAGATATGCAACTCCCTGCCTCCCACTGAGCAAGCTTCCTCACCCCCGCCACAGCTGTCATATCGTTGGAGGGTAGTTTGACGGAACGTTTGCTAAGCCTTAGTGGTCACACACACATTCAAGCTCTGTACAAACATAACGTGTTTAGTGTAGGTGACAGAATTGAAAACGAATCATTTGTTTGGAGTTTCCGCCCTGGGATTAGAGTTTCTGACCACTATTTTTATCTATGTTACTAGACTAGAGGACGTCACACGGTTTCACCCGCGTAGTTCCCGTTCCCGTGAAAACACGGGAATAAAATATAGCCTATGTTCACCGCAAAGAGTGTAGCTTCCCAACAGTGGAAGAATTTTTCAAATCGGTCGAGTAGTTCCGGAGCCTATTCGTTACAAACACACAAACAAAACAACAAAAAATAAATCTTTCCTCTATATATTATTAGTATAGATGTGTCTATAAAGCAAAGGTCGCTGGTCTGCTACCTTGGACCCCCAGAACCAGACTTCTCAAGTTGCCCGTAACATGCCTACATTCTGCAGCCGTATTTCAAGTTCAAACACGGCTGCATAACGGCCATTATTTCGAGGATATACCCCGATGTGAAATTACACCCACATCTACTTAGCCAGTAGATTTGTAAGTTTCTCGGTTAAGTAACTACTTGCTATGAAGAAATCAGTTCAGTAGTTTCACATATTGACAATAGTTAAGCCAAGTTTTTTACCTTAAGGTCGGTTTGAAAAATCTCAACTGCGGGTCGTCCCGACCTGCGCCTGTCCATTTCAATACGGCAATAGGCTCACCACCGGTTTCGTGGGACATAAAACTATAAGGCAAAAATATGGGCGTATACTTTGCCTCTGCTAAATTTCGGGGATAAAGGCGTGACTTATGTATGTAATATTAGATTACATCTTAATATAATATATTGAAAATAAAATATAATATATAATATATTGAGTTATCTAAATATATATAACTCAAAGGTGACTGACTGACTGACATAGTGATCTATCAACGCACAGCCCAAACCACTCGACGGATCGGGCTGAAATTTGGCATGCAGGTAGATGTTATGACGTAGGCATCCGCTAAGAAAGGATTTTGATAAATTCTAACCCCAAGGGGATAAAATACGGGAAGCGGGAACGGGAACACAATTCACGAGGGCGAAGCTGCGGGCATCAGCTATCAGCTAGTATATTATATAACTCAAAGTTGACTGACTGACTGACATAGTGATCTATCAACGCACAGCCCAAACCACTGGACGGATCGGGCTGAAATTTGGCATGCAGGTAGATGTTATGACGTAGGCATCCGCTAAGGAAGGATTTTGAAAAATTCTACCCCCAAGAGGATAAAATACGGGAACGCGAACAAATTTTACGCGGGCGAAGCTGCGGGCATCAGCTAGTATATTACATATATATATATACAGGGTGAATTTTTGAAAAGGGCTTGGATGGCCAAATCCGAAACTATAAGGAATAGCTAAAAATGCTCAAAGGAGTCACGAGCCCGATTTTGATAAAACTTAAAATCTCATCATTAGATTTTTGAAAAACCAATAATCCTAGCTGGGAATTGAACCCATTGATTTTTTAAAAAAAAACACGCCCTTTATTATTACACCAAACGATGGTGTCGCTGATAAGGATCAAATTCTGAGAAGTAATGATATACGGCAAATTTAAGGAAAGTGTAGAATTTTAATAGAATTCATATTTCATGTACCTAAAGTTTGTATCATAATTTGTTTCGTTCGAAATCCCACAATAGATAGTAACTATTCCGTGTTTTAAATTATGCTCAGAATGATTATTTGGAGAATATTCTAAACGAAATCAATAATATTGAATGCAGTACGATCCTTGAAGTCTCGAATCCAGCTATGTATTGAAAACAATGGTCTACATTTTGAACAATTAATCAGTTAACGTAAGGAAAATAAATTGTATTTTGTTAAAGATGAGCACTTTCCTTTAGTTTGCCGTATGTAATTATTTCCCAGAATAAGATCCTTTATAGCAACACTATCCTACGGTGCAATAATATAGGGTGTGTATTTTTTTTCAAAATCAATGGGTTCGATTCTCAGCTAGGATAATGGGTTTTTAAAAAATCTAATGATGAGGTTTTAAGTTTCATCAAAATCGGGCTCGTGACTCCTTTGAGCATTTTTCGCTATTCCTTATAGTTTCGGATTTGGCCATCCAATCCCTTTTGAAAAATTCACCCTGTATATTATATAACTCAAAGTTGACTGACTGACTGACATAGTGATCTATCAACGCACAGCCCAAACCTCTGGACGGATCGGGCTGAAATTTGGCATGCAGGTAGATGTTATGACGTAGGCATCCGCTAAGAAAGGATTTTGAAAAATTCTACCCCCAAGAGGATAAAATACGGGAACGCGAACAAATTTTACGCGGGCGAAGCTGCGGGCATCAGCTAGTCAATTATATAAACAAATAAAACTTTCCTCTTTATATTAGACTAGCTGTTCCCTGCAGCTTCGTCCACGTAGAAGTCGTTATCGCGTAAAATCATTACCCTCTTTTTGCGTTGTGGGTTAAAAAGTAGCATATGTCCTTTCCAGGGACTCAAACTATCTCTATACGATTAATCTAAATCGCTTCAGCAGTTTAGGCGTGAAAGTGTAACAGACAGACAGACAGACCTACAAACAGACAGAAAGACTTTCACATTTATAATAGTTATCATATTACTAGGAATAGATATAATTATTATTATGATAGTTGACACGACTCTTTACACATTAGGGAAATGCCAATTCTTTTATCAGTCACGATCACGATTGATATTTTTATTGTTTATTTTACAATTTTATATAAATTATGTACACGAGTGGACATGGTATAGGTACGTGCTCTAGAGACAGTTGTTCAGGCTCAATCTTGCTCGGCTTGATTTATACTCATAGATACGTCATGTAGAAGCGCTCGTGGCCCCGCGGACTCAGTGTTCTGTAAACGATCACTCGTAGTAAACAACATTTACTGTGGCCGGTTACGTAGGGATGACCATCACGTGACCATTTTGTGGCATTTAATTGCCAGCGTTTCCGTGCTTCGGAAGGCACGTTAAGACGTTGGTCCCGGTTGCCAGTAAAATGGCAGTCGTTAAGCCAAGTTGAAGGCCCTTATGGGTCAATCATTCAATCAATCAAATCAGCCTATAGCAGTCCACTGCTGGACGTAGGCCTCTCCCAATTTACGACACAATACACGGTCCTGCGCCTTCCGCATCCAGTACTAGCTTGCGATCTTTACCAGGTCGTCACAACCTTATGGGTAGCTTGAAAAATTTCAAAGCCGGGCAGTCACAACTTGCGCTTGTCGATATCAACACGGCAATTTACGGCTGACTACCGGACGAAATCTAAATAGGTGAAATCTGGGCATATAATATGCCTCTGCCTACCCCTTCAGGGATGAAAGACGTGATCATAATTATCATAAGTCGTGTATTAGCCGGATGTTCCAGTAGAGGTACAGTTAGACAAAAAATATGGGTGCTAATTAAACGAACATCTTTTTATAGTATTATTGGCATCTAAAAAAATCTTTGCCTCCTCAATTAACTAAGTCAGCCACAATTAATAAACGTCTGAATTTATAAATAAAAATGAAAAACACATTTCTTTCGCACAATCCTAATACGCACTTACGAAACGTCACGAATACAAATCATAGTTAGTACCACCAGTTCGGAATGCGGCCCGACTTGAGAAAAATTGCCAAGAAACTCGGTTGGCGAATCTTTTTGTGCTCTATTTACAATAAGTAATCTATACTAAAAATTATAAAATACTAGCTGACCCGCGCAACTTCGTTTGCGTGATAAATGAAGAACCGCTCGACCGATTTTGAGCAAACTTCATGTATAATCAAACCACAGCTTGGCCGAAGACAATTTATTTTATAAACATACATAATATGAAACCACACACGTAACGAAACCATACCGCGTTTCACAAATAGTGCATAGTGACATCTATCGAATGCATGTGAAATATTTGATTCAATATGATTACTACAAATTATACATTCCGCCCACCATGGGCAGAATGCCCATACTTTTGCACACCATTCCTTTACACTTTCTTCCAGTGGACTGTAACACTAATATTTAACTTCAAAGTAAAGGAATGATGACCAAAGCAAAGTCTTAAGGTAAACTGATACATTATTTCTACAATATTAACATTGAAGGTAATAGTTTCATAAAATATTTTTAAGCATGCGTACTCAACTAATACACGACTGAAAGTCCAAATTCTGTCAAAGAAATAAATAAAATTGAGATAAACATTTAAGGAATGAGAACTTCATTAAAAACTGATACAAACTGACACATGCTAAACAACCCTTTTACGTTCTCAATAAACAACTACAAGCTAGGTATCCAAGAAAGTTAATCTTTAAGCCCAACAAATAAATTTTGATGTTAAATTATCTACAATAAATAACCTTACAAGACATTAAATAAAATAACCTACTTAACATTTCGATGGAGGTAGATCGTCCTCCTTTACTAAAACGACATCCTCGATCTCCGGTTCCGGAGTGAGGTTGGCCCACTTATAACGATGTAAAAACACTAGGAACTGATTTAAATATTCAGTTGACCATCGACGCCAAAACTGCTGAAGCGTATTTTGTAACAACCTCCAACGTTTGAATGATGAAATTGACAGTAATTCATAGTTTTTATCAGGTAATACAACTAACGATTCTCCAACCAAAAATGTCCAGGAGTCAGTGGCAGGGGATCTTGAGAGTTTGGACTCATCTGTGACAAAGGTCTGGAGTTCAGACAGTTCAAGAGCTTCGTTCAACTCTTTGTTAGATAACCATGTAGGTAACCCAACATTTTGAGTTTTCCTTAATTTATTGGTAAATCTTCTACTGTATGCTAAAACTCTTACCATTTTTTGCAGAGATGAGAATTTGGTCCAAAAATTCCATTGTTCTAGCTCTATAGCGTGATATACATTTTTCGTTTTTTCTTCTAAATGAGTATCATTTAAAGAAGTTGGTGATTTTTCATAAATTATGATTAAATCCTTTAAGTAAGATGGATCTGTTTTCCACATTTGGTTGTTAGATTATTCTGATGGACTAATACCGCGCGACGCACAATCGGCGGGATTATCAGACGAAGATACATGAGACCATTGATCCCGGTCTAGAACGTTTAAAATTTCGGAAACCCTGTTAGCAATAAATGTTTTCCAACGAGTTGGATGACTGCTCAACCACGCCAATACTACGGTTGAGTCAGTCCAAGCGTAGATACTTGTTTTCGGAATATTCATTACAGCCGAGACTTCCTGAAGAAGCTTTGCTAGCAAAACAGCGCCACACAATTCAAGCCTGGGTATAGAAACCTGTTTTATTGGTGCAACTCTGGTTTTAGATGTAATCAAATTCACGTGCACCTCACCAGAACTATCGACTATACGCAAGTAAACTACAGCAGCATAAGCTTCATTTGACGCATCACAGAAGCCGTGGATTTCTTTATACTCATCTGCATCACTAATTCTAATCCAGCGTGGTAGCCGAAAGTTGGTAAGTTCTGTGAGCTCATCCCGGTAAGTAATCCATTCCTTTAATAATGTTAATGGTAGTTGCTCATCCCAGCCTATACCAGAAAGCCATAGCTTTTGTATCATTATTTTGGCTTTGATTATTTTTGGGGATATCCAACCTATGGGATCGAACAACTTAGCTATGTCTGATACCACTTTCCTTTTTGTTACAGGATAGCTGATTTGCGGTAGCTGTACGGAGTATACGAAGTCATCGTTCAACCGATTCCAGGTAAGACCCAAAATTTTTATTATTTCGCTTACTTTTAGTTCCACATTATCAGTTGTTACTTTGTTATCTTTGTATATTCCTTTTAGTACTTCTTTACAGTTGCTAGACCATTTTTGAAGTTCGAAGCCCCCTTTCCTTAATAACTGATCCATTTCTTTAGCATGGTTCTTGGCTTCTGATACTGTTTTACAACCCGTTAAAAGACCATCCATATAAAAGTCGTTTAGTACTCTTTCTGATGATAGTAAAAAGCTTTCTCCTTCGTCATATGCTACTTGATGCAGTGTACGAACTGCCAAATATGGGGCAGAGGCTGTGGCGAAAGTGACACGAACTAAGCGAAGATGTTGTATTTCCTTAGTATGTTCATTTCTCCACACCAAGCGCTGACAGTCGGCATCAGATTGAGTTACCTTTATCTGCCGGTGCATTTTGATAATATAAGCTACTAAACAAATAGGGTGAACTCGCCATCTCATCAGGATATGTCTTAAATCTGATTGTAAGGTAGGACCTACCATGAGTTCACTGTTTAAGGATACTCCATTACTATCCCGACTTGATGCATTAAAGACAACCCTAAACTTGGTTGTTGTTTTATCAGTTCTAATTACCTCGTGATAAGGTAAATATACTGAAGGTTTATTAATCTCGTTTAATGGAATTACTTCCATATGACCTAACTGGATATATTCTGAGATAACTTCATGGTCTTTATCTTTTAATCCCGGTGACTTCAAAAATCGTTTTTCTAAACTTAATAGCCTTTTGATAGCAATTTCGCGTGAATCTCCATATTTACAAGTAGGTTCTTTGGTTTTAAAGGGTAAGCTTACTATGTATCTACCGTGAGAATCACGTTTAGTAGTTTCGTTATAAATTTCTTGACACTTGGACTCTTCTAATGTGAAATGTTTTTTATCCAAGTCAAACTTGTCGGCTTCAAGTTCCCAAAACTGTTTAAGATCAAAACTATCGTTATTTACATGGGTGTGCATGGTGATGATAGAGGTATAGCTGTTAGCTATGCCATTTGTTTCACTATCACCCTCCTCTACTTTACCCGATAGAATCCAACCGAACCTCGTGTTTTGTGCGATCAGTGTTCCTGGTGGGCCCCGTATAAGACCCTGGGATATAATTTCACAATAGACATCCGCTCCCAGTAGTAGATCGATTTTGTTTGGTATGTTAAATGTTGGATCTGCTAATTTAAAAATTGGTAAATTAATTGTGTTAATCTCTACTTTCTTTTCAGGTAAAATGGACGTCAGCGTTTTAAGGACATGAGCTTTCACCTGTATTTGAAACTCAGGATCGTTCAACGATTGTAATTTCAAATAAACTACATGTTTTGAATTTAAGGATCTGTTTGTTTCACCTCCTATACCCGAAATGAAACAATTGGTTTTGCTTTTTTTAAGACCCAGCAGTTGAACTACATCCTCTGTCACAAATGAAGCCTGCGACCCTTGATCCAATAATGACCTTAGTGTCATATTGGTACCGGTACTGCTTTTTAAATTAACTAACGCGGTTGCTAAAATCACTCGACACTTGGTACTCGAATGATAGTTGGTAACATTTTCCATCTTGGTCTCGACCTGAGTGGACGCGGTTGCGACCACATTGGTATGATCAACTGACTGGTTACTCGGTTCATTATTGTCAGTTGATTCAGTTGGTTTGTTATATTCTGAATGTAGCAAAGTGTGATGTTTTCTTTTGCAGACTTTACATCTAGTAGGCAAACGACACTCCGATACCGAATGTTTTATACCTAGACAATTGAAACATAGTTTGGATGTTTGGACAAACTTACGCCGTGACTGCACATCATTTTTTGCAAATTCTGTGCAATTACCAAGCTTATGATCATTACTGGAACAACAAAGACAGGCGAGATTTTTAGCTTCACTGACTACACTTACAGTGTGGTGTGTTTTAAATGCTTTGGTATTCGTTCGTTTTATACTCAAAAACTCAAGAGATCTAAATCTCATTTCTAAAAATTCTAGAAATTGAGTTAATTTTGGCAAATCGTCAGTGAAACTACAAGTTTTCGCTTCCCACAGTTTGCGAGATTCGCTGTCTAATTTTTGACTCAATATATAAATAAGTATTAAGTCCCAGTTTTCAATATTTATACCCAAGTTTTTCAAAGCGTTCATCGATTCATTGGTTGTGTTAAACAGTTCCTTTAAACAATTAGATGATTCGTTAACTATAACTTTTTGATTAAAAAACCGCCTTAAAATACAATTAGATATAATTTTTTTGTTGTTATATCGATGTTCCAATGTGTTCCAGCAAGTTTGGTAATTGTCGTTGGTAACAGGTAAATGGCGTAGTAACTGATCAGCTTCACCAGTTAAGTAACTTTTTAAATATCTCATTTTCTCGACGTTGGATAGTGCACCGTTGTTATGGATAAGAGACTGAAACAAATCTCTGAAAGTCGTCCACTCCTGATAATTTCCAGAAAAGTTCGGAATAGATAATTTTGGCAATTTTATAGTATTTACACTTTTGGTAACATTACCCGCGTCAACTTTATTCTGTTGTGTGGTTTTTAAAGGTAATAGACGTTCTTTCAATAAAGTTTTATAATCTGTGTAAAGATCCTCCGTTTTAGTGTAAATATCTGCTTGACAATAATCTGATTTGTCATAGTGTGCCTGTTCTATTTCATTGAAAATTCTCAGATGAATACCTTGAAAACTAACCCAACTGGTCTCGAGCGTTTCCAATCTTGTCTCAATGTAACTAACTGTTATTCTTTCTTTAGGGGACTTTTTGAAATTTGTAAACCCTTTTTCAATCTTTTTGTAAGTATCAATTTGCAATCTTGATAGCTTATCCATGTTCAGTTCTTAGATTCTGTTTAAATCGATTCAAAATTCCTCTAAGTTGAAATTGGTTGAAATTATTCTAAGTCCAAAGTGAATCGAGAATTTTCTAAGTGTTTGAGAAACACACTTAGAAAAAATCGGGCATAGAGTCCCCGTCTCAACCACAAATGACCCTAAAATTTTACAAGTCCGAGGAACCGATCAAATTCTAATAACGAACACAAGAGTACTCACAGTTTTGTCTTCACAGTTTATCACATATTATGCACTGTACTTATCTGGTACTTCACCACTAGATGCCGCTTTTTTGTTCCGCTGCTACATTTTACTTCCTTGGTCACTGGTATCCGGCTCCGTAGGCCAATGTATAATCAAACCACAGCTTGACCGAAGACAATTTATTTTATAAACATACATAATATGAAACCACACACGTAACGAAACCATACCGCGTTTCACAAATAGTGCATAGTGACATCTATCGAATGCATGTGAAATATTTGATTCAATATGATTACTACAAATTATACACTTCACATAAACCATCTACTAAATAGTCCGAATAAAACCTTAAAATTTGGTTTGGATAGGTGAGCCCGTTCTTGAGTTATAAAATTACAACGAAAAGTGGCATTGATTTTTATATATATAGATAGATAGATTGTTAGAGAATACAGTTGAACAAGTAGATCATTTACAGGCTTCCTTGTCAAGCAAAATACCTAATCGTTAATTGTGTAGTAGTCCCTTTTTTTTAACGTGAGTGAAAATCCTCATGGATGCTATGCCGGACTCCTACCGACTAAAAAACCTCACGTAACGCCCAACAGCCTATAGTTGGGAGCCCCGGGTAAGCCCTCGGAAGGATGTCCCAGGACTCCCAACAGACCCACGGCCGCCACTACTGCCTCGCCTAGGGGATGGTTCGGGTGCTATCCCGCGTCTTTGGGAGGGTTTCGGGTATGATCCCGCTTCTAAGGGGGGCGTGTGTGAATCCCTCACGTCACGTTGCCTGCATAGTAGTCCCTGCAATACGATTTACTTTTTAACACGCTTTTATTAGCTTCACTTGTAACTATGTATGTAAGAAAATCTTGGAATATTAATTTGACTCACTTCCCGTCCTTTGATCAGGCTGAAATTTTGCAAACGCTCTGAGTTCTGATGACAATACATTACTAGCTAAAAAACGTCATTACAAATCCATTATGGCGGCCTCCCCAAAATGGCGGACTGGCTGTTTGAAATCCACCCCCATGATATGGGTATCGAATGAAAGGGTTTGCTATCAGGAATACGAAAAAATAGTCACGTGACTTAAACTCATAGTTGGCATAACTTCCATCGAGAACGGTCGTATCGATAGCGCGCGCGCATGATTAGTGTTTTGTTGACACAGCACAACGCCGTCGTCGCGGTGCGCGTCATACGCTTACCGGGTCATCGACATGACCTAGTTACAGTGTTTTATAATGTTTACTTTGTTTTGTGCAATTTAATTACCGAACATGTCTAAAAAGCAAATAACTATAAAAACCGAGCTTGAAAGACAACTGTATGATTATTACATACAGGAAAAGCAAGAAAATGAAGGCCTACAACAGGTAATTCTAGACCTTAAGGAACAGGTCCAAAGCCTCCAAGGACAACTTCAGGTTCTACAGGGAGAACTGCAATGTTTCAAGAAGCGTGAAAAAAAAATGTGCTTACCGAGGTAAGTTCGAAAATAAGTTTTTCGCAGCCAAAATCCAACGAGCCCGTTGAGTATTGCACGGATGAGGAGGAGCTAGCGAAAGAAACTGAGTGGATTAGGGTAAAGAGTAGGAAGAAACGGAAGTTAAATGCTTCCCTCTCGCCACCACACGCCAGCACAAGTCCCCAGCAAGAACAGGGGTCCACTCAAAATGCAACCATTGCAAAAAAAGTCCCACTTCCACCGCCAATTATTGTGGACAACATTTTGAACTATCAATTATTTTATGATAGTTTAATTCAAACCCAATCAATACAATCCTTCACTGCCAAAATGCTTAGTGGGGATTGTGTCAAAATTAATTGCAAAAATGAAGACTCTTATAGGTCTGTCACTACATTACTAAGTGAGAAGAACTACCGCTGGCACTCTTATGAAGATAAGCAGTCCAGGGCGATAAGAGTAATCGTTAGGAGATTACACTCTTCGTGTCAACCCGACCGAATCAAAAATGATTTGGAATCACAGGGATTCCAAGTAGAAAATGTTATAAATAAGTTAAGCTGTCGAAATAAAGAGCCTTTAAACATGTTTATATTATCATTTAAAAATTCAGAAAATATTAACAATATATAATATATATATTATGCCATTAATTATATATTAGGTTGCAAGGTTGAAATTCACCCAATTAAAAACTCTCAGCTTATCCCTCAGTGCAAGAGGTGCCAAGCTTACGGGCACACACAAAAATATTGCTCGAAAGAGCCAAGGTGTGTTAAATGCACAGGCAAGCATCTCACAGCTGACTGCACGAAACCCGCCGAAGAAAAACCTAAATGTATTCATTGTGGCTCCCCTCACCCAGCCAATTACAGAGGGTGCGTCGTAGCTAAGGAAATGCAAAAGTTAAAGAATAAAACCCTAAATAAAAAGGCGATCTCACAACAGCCTACCCCTAAGAACAACTCTAATGTTCAGGCAACTAGGAAAAGTGCCAATCCAATGCCCCCCGCAACCACTAGTATACTGACTACAAACAAAGCTTCCTATGCGCATGTAAGCAAGAAATCATTACAGCCATCGAGCATAGAAGACAAGCTTAGTCAAATTTTAAAATATATATCCTCATTCGATCGAAGACTAGGTAAACTAGAATCCAACGTTAAAATAGCTGCCCCACAAAACAACCATGAATAACAGTCTCAAAATTATGGCATGGAACTCTAATGGATTACTTCAACACCAAAATGAGTTGCAGTTAGTCTTAGATACAGAAAACATTGACGTGTGCTTGACATCTGAAACGCACTTCACTAAACAGTCTCACATTAAATTTAGAGGATACAAAATATATAACTCACTCCACCCGGACAATACTGCTAGTAGAGGTAGCGCGGTTATTATCAAGAAAATTTTTATCCACTATGAATATAATAGATATGAAGCACCTCACATGCAATCCATGGCGGTATCTATCGAAACTAAATTCGGCCCTGTGGTCGTCGCTTCTATTTACTGTCCCCCAAGGCACAAAATAGTTAAAGAACAATATAAGCATCTCTTTGACCTCCTCGGATCCAGGTTCATACTGGGAGGTGATTTTAATGCTAAGAATAAGTACTGGGGGTCCAGGTTAACTACGACAAAAGGAAGACAACTACTAAGTGCGATTAAAGAGATGCGGTGTGAAACAATAAGTACAGGAAAACCAACGTACTGGCCAACTGATAGGAATAAAGTACCTGACCTTATTAGACTTCTTCGTATTTAAAAATATATCAAGTAATTTTTTATGCATTGAGGAAAACAGTCACATGAACTCGGATCATTCTCCGATAATATTAAGATTAAGTAATAAAATTTTACTCAGAAATTCCCATTTGACGCTATCAAATAAGTATACGGACTGGGATAGCTTTAGATTAGAATTAGAAAAGACTATAGATTTAAATGTGCCCTTAAAATTACACAATCTCGACTTAGAAACTAATAAGTTGACCGTGAATATTCAGCAATGTGCATGGAATAATTCGCCATCACTAAGAGCCAAGTATAAGGGTAACACTTATCCCAAGGAAATAATAACATTACTAACAGAAAAAAGGAAGCAGAGAAAAAGATGGCAACAGACCAGATATCCTAAAGACAAAACTTTACTTAATAATATTAGCAAAATCTTAAAGAAAAAAATTCAACAGTTTAACGATGAATGCTTAAGGAATAATTTACAGCAGCTAACTGGTGACCACACAACAGATTACTCCCTATGGAAAGTGACCAAGAAACTCAAAAGGCCAGTGACACAAATTCCTCCTTTTAGGGACGACAATGGAAAATGGGCAATAAGCAACGAGCAAAAAGCACACAGATTTGCACAGCACCTTGCAAAAAATTTTCAGCCATACAGACACCAGACACAGAAAACCTCACGTCTCTCAACGTATTAGAGGATCAAAGAATTAAACTCGTCACGCCAAAGGAAGTGATGAAAGAAATTAAAAACAACATTAGCTCTAAAAAATCGCCAGGATATGATCTGATCACAGGGGAAATTTTAAAACAATTGCCACAGAAAGTCATCATTAAAATCACAAAGATTATTAATGCCATCTTTGTGTTAAAATATGTACCCGAGGCATGGAAGGTCGCTGAAGTCATCATGATCGCTAAACCTGGCAAGCCACCTCATGAAGCAACTTCATACCGGCCTATTTCCTTGCTGCCTATGATCTCTAAGCTTTTTGAAAAGCTCTTATTAAAGCGGTTGAAACCAATAATTAGCAAGAATAATTTAATACTACACTCTACTATAGACCAGGTTCATAGGATAACGAAGAACATTGAGAAAGCTTTAGAAGGTAAAAACAGTTTGTAGTACAGTATTCTTAGATGTAACACAAGCTTTTGACAAAGTCTGGCACGAAGGACTAATATATAAACTAAAAAAAAACGCTGCCAAAAGCTTTTTCAGACATATTAACATCTTACGTCACCAACAGAGCATTCAGAATACGACAAGAAGATGCGTATTCTGAGCTTAACACAATTGAAGCAGGGGTACCACAAGGGAGTGTATTAGGTCCAATCCTCTACCTGCTATATACCAGAAACACAACAAAATACAATTGCTACTTTTGCTGAAGACACTGCCATTATGGCTACAGGGTCGAGCCACAAAGAAGCCGTTAGGAAAGTTCAAGTGGCAGTTACGAAAATTTATGACTGGGCACATAAATGGCAAATAAAGTTAAATGAATCAAAGTTCTTACACATTGACTTCTCAAATAAAAAACATGAGTACCATCCCATATTTATAAATGGCCTACAAGTGCCACACGCAAATACAGCAAAATATCTGGGCATGACGCTTGATGCCAAACTTCGGTGGAAAGCTCACGTTAAAAAGAAAAGGCAAGAGCTGGACTTTCGATACAAAAGTATGCATTGGTTACTAGGCAGAAACTCTAGTCTGTCAATTACTTATATAATTATAAGCTACTAATATATAAGCTTACATTGATGCCTATCTGGAAGTACGTTATACAACTTTGGGGCTGTACTAAACCAACCAACGTAGACATAATACAGCGATACCAAAACAAAATACTAAGGGCAATCGTCAGTGCGCCTTGGTACGTACAAAATGACGACCTCCACCGTGATCTCAACGTGGATACTGTCTACCAAACCATACAGAAGTCTGCTGCAGCCCACGAACGCAGACTCCTACACCATGTGAATATCGAAGCGATCCAATTGCTTGATACCACGGACGTAGTGCCTCTGATGTTGCAAACGTTCATAGGCTGCGGTGTCCACTGGTCCTTCTGGTGGGCCGTATGCTTGTCTGCCACCTTAGTGGTATAAAAAAAACGGCAGTGATGATAAATACAAAAAAAACAATATGTATATTTAAGTATTTAATTTACAAAAATAGCACGTCTGTGGAAACTTCTTTTTTTTTTTGCGTGAGCAAAATTTGTCATAGATGTTATGCCAAACTCTTACCGACTAAAAACCAACTCATTCTCTACCTACTGCCTACGATTGGGAGCCCCGGGTAAGCCCTCGGAATGATATCTCCAGGATTCTCAACAGACCTTGGCTACCACTACGGCCTCACCTAGGAGGTTCGGGTGTTAATCTGCTTCTTAAGGCGTGCGGTGTGCGTGAAACTCTCATGACACGCTGTCGTCTTGGGCCTACTTCTGTAAGGACGGTGAGCAACAAAATGAAAGATAGGATGAAACATAGACGAAGAAATTTAATTACATTAAAATACTTCTTATTAACGTAAACGTGGACAAAAAACAGCAATAACTTAAAAAATCTCAAAATTAAAGCAAAATTATAGTATTTCTGATATTTCTACCGATAAAACCAGTTTTCCTTTTTATAATTTTGAAATAACAGTCGCTTGATATTAAAGTCGGTTAGTGTTGTTTTAGACTAACATTTTATACAGCAAACGAAATTTTTTTTTGAAAAGGTTTTTGTCACATTTTTCTTAAAATAATGTTTTGAAATTATTGATAAACATTAATTACAAGCATTTTAATGTAACACAATTAATTTTTCCCTCAAATTACTTATATAACCTTTTACTGAACCTCATAACTATAGAATGGGCAAGTATGGACGCGAGCTAATAGCGTACATACATACATACATATGGTCACGCCTTTATCCCCGAAGGGGTAGGCAGAGGCATATTATATGCCCACATTTCACCTTCGTATAATTTGTCCCACGTAATAGGTGGTGAGCCGTATTGCCGCGTTTAAATGGACAGGCGCAGGTTGTGACTGCCTGCTGTTGAAATAAAGCCTTCAACTTAGCTTAACGACTGCCATTTTACTGGCAACCGGGACCAACGGCTTAACGTGCCTTCCGAAGCACGGAAGCGCTCAAATAAATGTCACAAAGTGATCACATGAATGGTCACCCATCCATGGACCGGCCATAGTGAAAGTTGCTTACTGCAGTGATCGTTTACAGAACACTGAGTCCGCGGGGCCACGAGCGCTTCAGCTAATAGCGTACCATTATAGCTAATAAGCCAGCAACTAAAACTAAAGGCCAAATTTTAAAAGTTTGTGTTTCATTTCATACATTAAAAATAGAAAATAGTTTTTTAAGGCCAACTATCACTTTTAGAGAAAATTCTTGTTCCGCAGAATGACGAGATCTATCGGATGTCATTATTGTTTTATTAAAATTCGAACAAAAATTCCTATGTCCCTCAAATAGCCGTTTCGACCCACTGTGCGCCAGTCGGTTAAGGTATGAGTCCAAACTCGACAACAAGCAGCAGGTCATGTACCTCAAGGTACATCAGGTGTGTTAATATCACGCTCCATCAACTGAAATAATAGGGAGGTGACCGCCATAGGCCTGTTATTGGGCCGGGTCGGTTCAATCACCCATCTTGAGCACAGGATGCACGTGCGCGGTCTTCCACGATGCCGGGGCTTGTTTCATGGAATATGAAATCGTGAAAGGACGTGTAAGTACTGGACACAACTCCGGACTACACTGCTTTAGTACCACCGCAGCCCACTCGACTTATGTAGAGGTGGTAAACCAGACTGACAAAAGTTTCCCTCGGGAGCTTTAGCAAGCGACCGAGCCGTAGTAAGTTCTTATTTCAGCATCAAAACTTCTCTGTCTGGTATCCTCGTGTGAGATTTGATCAGTTGGAAGAACCCATAGGTTAGGGCAAATTCGTGAGCAGCTCTCCCTGCCAAGTCAGTGTAGAGGGAGCCAAATCAGTCAAAAAAGTCAGAAGTTTAAGATATAACTCGATAATCGATATCAAACATGGCAGTAAGAATGAAACAAAAGGAAAGACAATTTTCACTAATAATATTCAAAGAATTATGCGTTTAGATCGCTAACAGAAGACCATTATCCAAAACTTGTTACTCCTGTCCATCCCAGAAAACTTCGTTCAAAGGATAAGCTCTGGTATAAGCGTCAACACTCTTCGCAAACACTTCTAGGAAACTCTCAAGGATGGGTGACCGTAAGCATTGCTCCAAATTCTTCCAGTTACTGTTTATGTAGCACTTGACGAATTTAACTGAAATAATAAAAAAATAATAATCATTATGACATACATACATACATATGGTCACGCCTTTATCCCCGAAGGGGTAGGCAGAGGCATATTATATGCCCACATTTCACCTTTGTATAATTTGTCCCACGTAATAGGTGGTAGGTGGTGAGCCGTATTGCCGTGTTTTAATGGACAGGCGCAGGTTGTGACTGCCTGCTGTTGAAATAAAGCCTTCAACTTCGCTTAACGACTGCCATTTCACTGGCAACCTGGACCAACGGCTTAACGTGCATTCCGAAGCACGAAAACGCTCAAATAAATGTCACAAAGTTATCACATGGATGGTCACCCATCCATGGACCGGCCATAGTAAAAGTTGCTTACTGCAGTGATCGTTTACAGAACACTGAGTCCGCGGGGCCACGAGCGCTTCTAACAACGGAAATCATTATGACGATCAATCCTTTATTATTTACTAGAAGGCTTCTCGGGGATTTTGTTCCCGTACTAGCTACCATGGGAGTATATACCAAGAGTAGAAAACCTGGGTGTTATTCGAGATTTTAAACCATCTCTGTACCACATTTCAGAAAGATCCGTTAGAGCGTGAAATAGTAATACCTAAACAGCCACAGTTCTACACATTCATACATCCATACTCACAAACTTTAGCATTTATGATTTTTAAAATGATCTAAAATCACGTTTCAACATTCCGTTGTTACATACAAACATTCATACAAGTCAAGATAACAAAAGATTTTTATACGTACATGTTTCAATGTCTCCTCTACTGAGGTTCGCATTTTCAAATGTAAACTTCTTTCTCAGTTCAGTTTCAACATGGTGGTCCTTAACGCCAATTCTATCTGCATGATCAATTTCCGAATAAACCTTCTCTAACAGACCTTTGAATGTAATAAGGTAATCATCTGTAATAGAAGAATTTTAAATCATGTTACTTTGTAAATTGATTAGATTTACCTTTATTAAACAGTGGCACATACACACATTACATTATTATCTTAAATTATATTTGGCAAATACATAGTTTGTTAAGTATGGGAATCACAAATCAAACTATGTATACTGTATTTCAATAGCTTTGCGCAAAAATGTAAACAAACACATTTGATCCTAAGTATATGTCCATAGTTACTTGCAATTGAGTATTCACTCTGATTATATTCCAGTATCCAGGAGTCATACAATGTTCTTAAAATCATTTCGACACCAAATAACTTCTATATGACAGTTTATTTTCATTTAAAATATCTACTCAGGTTAGTAAAAAATTTAATTATTTGTCATATTATATTTTTCTACTAATCTGTCTTAGACAACGATTGTCAAAACATGACATGTTTACATTATTGCCAGATCGGGTAGGATTGGACTATACCTACCAAATTCACGAGCGATTGAAAAGGAACAGAGCGTATTTCCAGTTATGAATTACGGTGCCAAGACGTGAACTCTTAAGGGTTGGTTTTCATGCTCCCAAAAGTCCTCGGAAAAATAACCCCAATTACTCGTCATCTCCCCATCAAGGCACCGCGTACTTAAAATGACAAAGACGCCCTGGTGTTTCCAGATGTTCAGGAAGATGATTCGCGAAGTAAATTTTTACCAAGTTGCCAGACAAGCATACGGCCCATCGAAAGGACCGGTGGTCACCGCAGTCTATGAACGTTTGCAACACTAAAGGCGCCACACTCGCGCTGCCGACCCTATAAAAACCTTCTTAGATCCCTTTTGAAGAACCCCATACTGTAGGCGTTTGGGGAAACCGAGGCAGGGACCGATCATTCCACAACCTAAGCGTGCGCGGAAGAAAACCCCTATCGGATCTAACCGTGCTGGAACGCTACTATTTGAATTATTTTAAAATAAAAAAAGGGATTTTCTTACCTGCGATTATAGTGCATAAACCTGCTCCATCAATATCATGATATTCCAGTGTACCTTTAGCTTCGTAGTAATAGTTAATAACTAACTGCGGACAGTGTAAACGATATTCGTAGGCCAAGTCGTCGGTTTCAATTCTGCAATGAAATTATTTCATCTATGAGCATATTAGCCGTAGCACATATACCTGCATAAAATTTATTACATGCTCGTATTTGAATAAAAAAAAACTGGCGAAGTGCGAGTGGGACTCGCGCACGATCGACGTACCAACATACTACGATACAACATTATACTGCTCGTTCGCTCTAACTTTGCCGCTCGGCTCCATACTAAAGTCGAATTTTTAATTAGACGAAGTAAATTGACAGCAACTAATGTTACTTCTTCATACAATGTTGCTTATTTTCTATGACGAAGTGACATTAGCTACTGTCAATTTACTTCGTGTAATTAACAATTCGAGTATACGCCTCTACGCCAGCGGCAAAGTTAGAGCGAACGGGTAGTACCACCATGATATCAGTACTGGGACATCCTTCCGAGGCCAGTGCTTACCCGGTGCTCCCAACCATAGGCTGTTGGGCGTTACGTGAGGTTTTTTACTCGGTTGGAGTCTAGCATCCATGAGGATTTTCCCTCACGTTAAAAAAAATAACCACCATGATATCACAGTACTCTGGGTCCATACCTCTAATAATAAGATAAATAGTATTATTCATTTATGATTACCCTCTCAACAAATTCCAACATAATGTAGGGTTATCAATGATTGATGGCACTTGATGGAACTTGCTACACATTGAAAAACTTCACTTGTACTGATCCACAACATTTATTATTATTATAACTAACCAGTTTTGCCTTACGGAGTTCTCAAAGGCTAGGTATTTACTTATTTAGATCATGATATAATATTATGATGATAATATATGATCATGAGAATGCTGTATGAAACGGAGGCAATTTAAATAGTGTTCTCTTAGTTCCTAGTTGTATAATAATCCCATTAGTTAGTTAGCTTCGACCGCGTGGAAGTCGTTATCACGTAAAATCATAACCCTCTTTTGCGCAGTCGGTTAAAAAGTAGCCTATGTCCTTCCCAGGGCCTTGAACTATCTCTATACCCAATTTCATCTCAATCACTCCAGCCGTTGAGGCGTGAAAGCGTAACAGACAGAAAGACAGACAGACAGCCAGACACAGTTTCTTTTTCATTTATAACTCACATCAAAAACATACACACCTTACTCTCACACGCATACACTCACATTCCCACCGTGCACGTAGGTACTCACTCGTTTTGCTTGCTTTACAATAATTGTAGTGAGAGGTCATTGTGTCTCATAATTATGTTTGTATGATTAAAATAATACTGAATTCCCGCTGAACCTCGATCAAATACAGCCGCAGTTTTAACTTGAAAGTATTATTTTATAGTTTTAATTGATGGTATCGACAACTGAGCGAGTACTGCCTTCTACCGCAACTACGTCCACCCGATATCTGCTTGAACCTATCTGACAACTAACATTTAATGACCCCAAACATTAGGCTCGTCTTGTCTTCATTTTAAGTTAGTAATGTTGACATATTTAATTCTGTTTTTAGTATTTGTGGTTAAAGCATACTAATCTAAGATAATTTAACAGTCTAGCTATCGCAGTTAATGAGATACAGGCATTAAGCGTATTATCTGAACAGACAGATGGACACTGGTGTCTTAGTAGTAGCAAACATAATATAAAACCAAAAAACCTATTACATACAGATAGGCAAGTCCCTGCCCCTCACTGACCAAGCTTCCCCACCCCCGCCACAGCTATCATTACGGCGGTTGTTTTGAGGGAACATTGCTTAGCCTTATTGGTCACACACACATTCAAGCTCTGTACGAACATAGCGTGTTTTAAGTGAGATGAGAGATAAGAGGTGATAAAATTGAAAACAAATCACTTGTATGGAGTTTCCGCCCTGTCCTCGTAGACTGTCTGTCTTAAACTAAGACTCCTAAGACTTCATTTAAGAGTCTCAGTTTACACTTTAGGTATAGAACCAAACGTTTTAATAAAATAAGTGAACTAACCTGAATAATTCAACATGACAATCCTTCAGCCCTTCCAGTGTAGCGTTATATAGTTGATAATCCAGCGTGAGCATAGATCCATCGATCTTCGCTACATATATTGGGTCGATAGGTTCATATAAACCCTTAACCCCATTTAGGAGCACCTTATAGAACCTATTTGCAGCCCTAGTTAAACATACTGAGTCGGTGAATTTGCAGACATGCTGAACTGTAACAAAAATATATGTTTTAGGGCATTTTGAACAGCGCTATTTCAAATCGTTTATAAATAGGTATAATAAAATGATAGGAAGTCAAAACTGTACATTGGAAATATGCAGTAAGACTTTTTTATGTTTACCTTGATAGGTATATAGTAGGTAACGAGTTTTAAATTCGTTCGTTATTTTACCTTCAATGGTATTGGATGGGGTGAACTAGGGGTGAAAGCGAAAGAATCTATCTATGAGTTTAAAGCAAACAGACAAACAGAAATTTTTTTTAACTATAATTTCGTCTGCGCTATCTTATGTTGAACACCTAGCGAGTATATTTTTTTAAATACATATTTCCAATGTACAGTTTTGACTTTTCAATCATTTTATTTTAAGTATAGAAAATAGAAATGGCAAAAAAATCATGTTTGTTGTAGGTATGAGGGCCCCCTTTAATATTTTTTTTTGGTTTTAGTATTTGTAGTTATAACGGCACAGAAACACAATAATCTGTGAAAATTTCAGCTCTTTAGCTATCACTGTTCAGGAAATACAGCCTCGTGGCGGACAGACAGACAAACAGACTGTCGGTGAAGTTTTATAAATAGGGTTCCGTATTTTTTCTCTATGACGCCTGACCTAACGAAGTCAGTCTTCAAAGTTCATCACATGAACTACCATAGGTAGGTACTTATGAATTTTTTCAGATTTTTTAAAACCCGGGACGTCCTTCCGAGGGCACCCATGACTCCCGGCCGGCCGAAGATATCGTAAGTTATCGCGTGGTTTTAGTCGTTAAGAGTACGGCATAGCATCCGTGTAGGATTTCTCCTAAAAACGATTCTTACCTTTGCTAGGTAATGATGGTACTACATTACTATGAACTGTTATGGCATATAAAACCAACCCAAGCAAAAACCGCACAGTTACAACGGGAGACATTTTATCTCGAATGAAAATGATCAAATAAATCAGACATGGAACTATTTATAAATTTATAGGTGCGTATTTTTAGGGTTTCGTACTCGAAAGTAAAAACCGGAATCCTTAGAAGATCATTTGTCCGTCCTTCCGTCTGTCTATTTGTCTGTCAAGACCCTTTATCTCGTTAACGCGTGAAAGTATTGAGTTAAAATTAATACTTTCCTTTTTTTTTAACGTGAGGGAAAATCCATCATGGGTACTATGCCGGACTCCTACCGACTAAAAAACCTCACGTAACGCCCAATACCCTATGGTTGGGAGCCCCGGGTGAGCTCTCGGCAGAAATTAATACCATAATATTATTATTATGGTCCCTTAAAGTTGTACAAAAATTAAACTTCTAAATTAACGCAGAAAAACTACGGCCGCTTATTGATTTCAACTCGATACCTTCACGCATTCACGAGATATAGGGTCTTGACAGATAGATGGAGGAAGGGACTGACAGATGTACGGAATTTACGGCAGGCACGTCCGACTCGCACTTGTTCGGTTTTGATTTATGCGTATGACGTATATTTATAGATTACTTACCTACGTCATAATTTAGTACCTACGTAAACAATAAATAAATATTCACGGACATTTCTCACAACGATCTCACACAATGGTCCCAAAGTAAGCTAGGAATAACCTGCTTGTGTTATGGGTATCAGACCAAGAATATTAATACTTATATAGGATGTAACAAAATTACCTCTCCAAATTTCATGAGATGACTTGGCATCGGAAATCAAATACAAATATTTAAAGGGGGGTAAATTTTTTATTTTTTTATTAATTTTTTTGTCGCACATTAAGAATTCATTTTTTACCGCGACAATTCGAGGTAACATGGTTGCCGTGGCAAAACCAACACAGAGCACCCTTCTGGCTGTCGTTGTCGCTTTCTACTGCCGCTCAGTAGCGATAGAAAGGGTTAAAAAGGAAATTTATGGGACCTTTAAAACGGCTTTACGGTTAAAGTATTCATGTGATTTTTTTTTCTTCATTTTTGTAATGTTTCTTGACTGATGCCACGTCACGTGACGAAATTTGGAGAGGTAATTTTGTTACACCCAGTATACTTTTTAATACATACATATACATAGAAATTGTGATAAAGTACATTAGAGATAAAGGGTCTTGACAGATGCAGGAAGTCACGGACGGGCAGGCTGACCGCTTCGACCAAGTAATAGTATAGACCGATCCATCCATACATAAAGTCGGTGTTATTGTTCTGAAAGTGAAACACGTGTCAATATAAGACATTTTACGCAAGATGCCTTCCTGTGCGTTACCGAAGTGTAAAAACACTACCCTACATTCAAAAAAAGAATGTATGTGTGCATGTCGTGTCATTGCTACAATATCTTTGTGTGTGAACTAGTCTCACTTTTTGAGTTCTTAATGTATGACGTTGGCAAAATGGGGCTATATTGACATGTCTCAAGTGCCCTGCGATTGCGGGGCCCCATCCCAGTCCATGTCGCATTTGCTCTCTTACCCACTGTGCCCTTCCACCTGCACTACCGAGGACCTGTGTAGGGCAACGGACAGCGCTGTGGCTGTGGCCAAGTATTGGGCCGACAAAATCTAACATGAAGCCAGAGTATCTACTATTAGCTATTGACTCGAAGAAGAAGAAGAAGAATGTATGACGTGGGGCCGTCTATAATATTACTTGGTCGAAGGCGGACCGATGTATGGAAGCCTCGGTAGGCAAGTTCGACTCGCATTTGTTCGGTTTTTTTATGCGTATGATGCATATTCATAGATTACTTACCTACGTCATAATTTAGTACCTACGTAAACAATTATTGTGATAAAGTACAATGCTAATTCGACTTTTTGTATGTATGACGTGTGGGAATCGCCACGGGAATCAAGACACGAACCGACTAAAGCCACATTACTTAAACTTATCATCAGGCCTATTATCTCCGAAGGGCAAAGGCATATTATATGCCCACATTTCACATTGGTTTTGATTTTGTCCCACGTAAAGTCGTGAGCCGTATTGCCGTGTTGGTATGGACAGGCGCAGGTTGTGACTGCCCGCTGTTGAAATTTTTGAAGTCACCCATATAGGCCTTCAACTTGGCTTAACGACTGTCATTTTGCTTGCAACCGGGACTAAAGCCACATTATCCGGGCTTATTCGTCTAGACCCGGGCTCCCCGGGTATCTCCTTGGAAGCACAGATAACATATTCAATACTAGCTGACCCTCGCAACTTCGTTTACGCCACTTATGGTGTATGAAAGGAGAGGTATTTTTTCATCATACTTATAGGAGCGTATGAAACTATCTTGTTTGCTTCATCATAAAAGATTTTAATGATTAAGGCTACTGTAAAATAATTCAGTTAATGGACTGAAATTGTTTTAGAATGGATTTACCCTTACATTCAAAAGTTTTTTTTTTAATTCTCAGTTTTTGCGAAAGTTGAGATGTGTCTAATTTTTGACCTATAAAACCCTCAATATTGAAACTTTAGTGGGTACTCATTTTCTAAAAACATAATATATGACCATATCTTTTATCCCCGAAGGCGTTGGCAGAGGCATTTTATGCCCATATTTCATTTTTTTATATTTTATCCCACGTAATTAGGTGGTGAGCCGTATTGCCGTGTTGATATGGACAGGCGCCGGTTATGAGTGCCCTTTTTTGAAGTTTTCAGGCCACCAATAAATGCCTTCAACTTGGCTAAACGACTGCGATTTTACTGGCAACCGGGACCAATGGTTTAACGTGCATTCCGAAGGACGGAAGCGCTCGCCAATAAATGTCACAAAGTAGTCATGCGGTGGTCACTCATCCTTAACCAGCCATAGTAAATGTTGCAGAAATCGTTTGCAGCACACTAAGAAAACAGGACCTCGAGGGCTTCTTCCTTTCTGACGCTATAAAAATATTTGAAGTCAGTCTTCGTATTGAGAAATTACAACTGAGAAATCATTTTGTCTTTCATCCCCTCTCCCAAAGGAACTGCGCAAAATATCGGGATCAAAAATATCCTAGAACCCTTCTCAGATTATAAGCTCATTGTGTCAAGTATCATTCAAATTGATTCAGTAATTTCGGCGTGATACATATTTGGGATGCAGACTGACAAAAAGTTTTTAATTTACATTTTCGGCTTCAGTATCCATTAGAGAATGACCTACAATTAAAATTTTCAAAATATCTTCCATGTACAGGTTTTTCGACCTTCACAGTTTTATTATACCTATGTATAGATGTATACACTAGCTGACCCTCGTAACTTCGTTTACGTTAGACGAGGTGTATCTAAGAAGAGGTATTTTTTCATCAGAGTCAAAGAAGCATAATATTGTACACTATGTGGATTTTGTTTTTCAAATTAACTTTACACATGTATATTGTTTTGTTACCTACAACAAGTGTACGTTTCATGTTGCTAACTTTGAAAATGAAGAACTGCCGTACAACGGTTTATACCTACCTTATTTTACCTTATTTTTAGTTGTGCCCGGTACTTACACGTCTTTTCACGCTTTCATACTCCATGAAGCAAGTCCCGGCGTCGTGGAAGATCGCGCACGTGCATCCTGTGCCCAAGAAGGGTGACAGGACCGACCCGGCCAATTATAGGCCTATAGCCGTCACCTCCCTTTTATCTAAGGTGATGGAGCGTGTAATTAATACACAGCTCCTGAGGTACCTTGAGGAACATGACCTGCTCAGTGACCGGCAGTACGGTTTCCGTCACGGTCGCTCGACGGGCGATCTTCTTGTGTACCTCACACACCGCTGGGCGGCGGCTATCGAGAGTAAAGGTGAGGCTCTAGCAGTGAGCCTCGACATCTCGAAAGCCTTTGACCGAGTCTGGCACCGTGGTCTTCTTACGAAATTGCCCTGCTATGGACTGCCCGAGAGTTTATGCGGATGGGTGTCCAGCTTTTTGGCCGGTAGAAGCATCAGGGCCGTCGTTGACGGCAGCTGTTCTGACTGTATGGCCATAAACGCTGGAGTACCACAAGGCTCAGTGTTGTCCCCTACTTTGTTTCTGCTGCATATCAATGACATGTTGTCTATTGACGGCATTCATTGTTATGCGGACGACAGTACGGGCGACACGTATTACACGGGCCGCCCCGGTATCTCTCGGGTTGCAATGGAAGAAAGTCGTGAACAACTTGTGTCTGAAGTCGAGGCTACTCTCAATAGGGTGTCCGATTGGGGTCGACAAAATCTTGTCCAATTCAACCCTTCCAAGACACAAGTTTGTGTTTTCACCGCAAAAAAGACCCCATTCACTGTGGCGCCACAATTTCAGAGCACATCTCTCACCATCTCTGAAAGTATAGGGATCCTTGGTGTTGACATCTCCAGTGATGTGCAGTTCCGCAGTCACTTGGAGGGCAAGGCCAAGCTGGCGTCCAGGAAGCTCGGAGTGCTCAGAAGGGCGCGGCGATACTTTACTGCGGCGCAAGCGCTGCTTCTCTATAAGTCGCAAGTGCGTCCGCATATGGAGTACTGCTGTCACCTCTGGGCGGGGGCACCCGAATACCAGCTTCGTCCATTTGACTCGGTGCAAAGGCGAGCTATGAGAGTTGTCAGCGATCCCATACTTGCAGGTGGTGTGGAACCTCTTAGTGACAGGAGAGACTTTGCTTCTCTGTGTGTGTTCTACCGCCTGTACAACGGTTTGTGCTCTGAAGAATTGTTTGATATGATGCCTACGGCTACATTCTATCATCGCACCGCTCGCCATAGACAGGGTGTTCATCCTCACACGTTGCGTCCTGAGCGCTCGAGCACGGTGAGATCTAATAGAGGCTTTCTTCCACGTACGCTTAGGTTGTGGAATGATCTCCCTGCTTCGGTTTTCCCAAACACCTACAGTATGGGGTTCTTCAAAAGGGGACTTAGAAGGTTTTTAAAGAGTCGGCAGCGCGATTGTGGCGCCTCTGGTGTTGCAAACGTCCATAGGCTGCGGTGACCACCGGTACATCTGGTGGGGCCGTATGCTTGTCTGCCACTATAGTGGTATAAAAAAAAAAAAAAAAAAAAAAAAAACCATATTGGTCAAAATATTAAATAAGGTAGCTTAACCTAACAAGTTACTAGATCTAAGACATTCGGGTGTGCGTTGACTATCAAGTGATTCCTTACTTTACATCCTGAGGGTAAGAGTTTTGAAAAATCTCGAAATATTGTGTTCATTAATTTTTAAATAATAGCAACTATACGAAATTTGAAGTACCTATATTTGAAAATGAAAAATTTTTCATATAAACTTAAAAAACTCTATTTTACCCTTTTATTGGTAAAACCCTAATAAACGTGTCCATTTATTTGTAAAAAACGAAAAAAAAAGTCTTAATTTACCACTTCAATGGTGAAATTTTCAAAATCCTTTCGTACCGGTAGCGTAAAACATAATGGCAGCTTGGTTAAGCGATCCATCAAATACGCACAACGCCATGCATTGAACCACTGTGGCACTAACAATAAACTTAAAGTAGGTATGTGGCGGAAAGTGTAACAATGACGTTACATGTAAATATACGTCGGACATAGCTTACCCTGAAACTTTTAGGTTTCTAGGTCTTTAGTGTTGATAGATGAATAAGTTACAGTTAATACAAAATAATTCAATATTAATGTACTTACGTATAAAACTCTGTCTAACATTATTTTTAGATTTAATATATTTTTAAAAACAAAATAAAATTGCAATTTTAACAATGAATTTTCGAAAATTACATACGCACATAAAATCACGCCTTTATCCCCGAAGGGATAGGCAGAGGCATAGTATACGCCCACATTTTCACCATATAGTTTTGCGTCCCACGTAATAGGTGGTGAGCCTATTCGGGAATTTGGAATTATCGTTTCGTGCCAATAATACTACGGATTTTTTAATTTATTTGTAGGTACTAATAAAAGAATAACTATAAAAAAGTCGTTTTTCTTATTTATTTATTTACATAATAAAACATTACAATAAATATGAGGCAAACCATAAGCCACTAGGGCTTCTGCGGTATGCCAAACTATGCTAAAACAATTTCATGACATATTCAATAAATTACATTACAAAAACATTCATTAAACAAAAATAGCAATACAATAAAATTATTGATCAAGGTAAAATAATAATTGTAAGTAGGTATTCAAATATTTTAGTCAATAATGAATACGTTTGCGAGTAAACATTCCTATGCGCATGAACAATGACACAAAACTTCGACCAATTAATAGTATAGATGGGCCCACGTCCTTCATTACGAACTCACAAAGTGAGACTAGTTCACACACAAAGATATTGTAGCAAGGACACGACATGCACACATACATTCTTTTTTCGAATTTAAGATAGTGTTTTTACACTTCGGGAACGCACAGGAAGGCATCTTGCGTAAAATGTCTTATCTTGACACGTGTTTCACCTGCGAAACAATAACACCGACTACGACCTTTAAAGTCTTCAAAACTAATGTATGGATGGGCCGGTCTATACTATAACTTGGTCGAAGACACAAAACTGGTTGTAGGCGACAGCGCAATGATAATAATAATAATCTTTGTTTGCAAGAAAAATGATTTACAAGATATCATGTTCTCTCAATCTACTTACAGGCAATCTCATCCCAATCTATCTACTTACAGGCAGACATTTAATATACTATGTATTCAGATCGCTAACAGAAGTCCACATTCAAAATCTCTTACTCCTGATCATCCCAGAGCACTTCGTTCAAAGGATAAGCTCTGGCATAAGTGTCAATAGTTTTCACGAACACTCCCAGAAAACTCTCAAGGATGGGTGACCTTAAGAATTGCTCCAGCTTCTTCCAGTTACCGTTTATATAGCTCTTGACGAATTTAACTGAAATGAAATATATAAATAACTAACTGATGTCCGCAGCTTCGCCCACGAAAAAATTTTTCTCGTTCCCTCTTCCCGTGGGAGCTTATTCCCGGGATAAAAAGTGGTCTATGTGTTATTTTAGACCATAATCTATCCTTGAACCAAGTTTCAGTCAGATCCGTTCAGCTGTTCGAGCGTGAAAGAGTAACAAACACCCACACATCATATTAGTAAGATTAATCCTTTTGCCATTACTAGAATGCCTCTGAGAAATTTTGTTCCCTTTTCCACTTCCCATGGGAACTTATTCCTGTTATTCGAGATTACTCAATAACAGATTAAATCAATATAAGAGGATATTACTTGTGAAATTTCATAGTTCCACGTTAATGGAAAGTACCCTATGAATGTTGATTGGATTGAGAGTGTCGAAATACACGTGTTTGTTTTTAATGCTTCCGGGGACCACAGACCTTAATATCAATATCAATCAATATCAATATCAATCATCAATCAATCAATCATATCAATACATATAATAAAATCGTAACTGTCTGTTTGTCTGTACGTTTGTGCACGCTAATCTTAGCAACCGCTCAACCGATTGCAATGCGGTTTTCTTTATTGCGTTGCGGTTTACTCCACTTAACATTAAGTGTTTTTTTCATGTGAATCGGTTCATACATAAAAAAGTTATATCAATCTAAAGAATCACATATAAAATGTAGCGTACGAAGTCGCAGGCAACAGCTAGTATAAAATTTAATTCAACTCGATACCTTCAAGCGTTCACTAATTAAAAAGTCTTGACAAACAGACGGATGGACGGACAACAAACTGATTCTAAAAGGATTCCGTTTTTTCCATTGAGGCACGGAACCCTAAAAACTGATTGAAATCTGATGTGTTTGCAAAATTTCAACGTAATCACATGTTAAAAATGCTCAAAAATCACGTTCAAAGATTCCGTTTCATCCAAACATTTTTTATAATTTTTTATACGTACATATTTCATTGTCTCCTCTACTGAGTTTCTCATTTTCAAAAGTAAACTTCTTTCTCAGTTCAGTTTCAAAATGGTAGTCCTTGACGCCAATTCTATCTGCATGATCAATTTCGGAATAAACCTTCTCTAACAGCCCCTTGAATGTAATAAGGTAATCATCTGTAATAGAAGAATTAAAGTCAGGTATACAAATTACATTATTTGTATGTCTGTTTAGAAGTAACTTGATATAAGATTTCCTGCCAAAGGAGCAAGTCGGGTTTCGAAAAGGATTTAGTACCATCGACAACATCCTTACTTTTCGGCAGATTGTACAGAAGATAAAACAGAGTACAATCAACCGCAGAGTATGGTTTTTGTGTGTGAAACCTAGGTAGTCCTAGACGCTCTGCAACGATTTCGCAGTGATTGGCGTATTGTTCGAAGTAATGCTTGTACGACCAAAAACCATAAAACCAAATCCCACTGGACTGTGTAGAGGTGTAAGACAGCTTTTCACTAACGCACTTAAGGACGTTTTTTGAATGTAATGGATGGAGCATAAATATACACAGCGAGTGCATCACAGATGTTTGACCTGTCGAAGAAATCATGATGGTAGCGGAAACGCTGGGACAGTTGGCCTGAATGTTGCACAGACTAAAACGCAAACTCATGCCAAGACCAGAACGTCTCGACGTGCTGGTCTTGGCATGAACTTTCATGAAATGAATGGAATGGCATGTACAATGAGGATCGGGACTTAAGGTTGTTCAGGAGTATACAAACCTTGTGCAGGTTATCACGATTGGTAAAAAGAACCAGGATAAGAAGAGAGCCAGGAGAATACAATTGGATTGACAGCGTTCAACAAACTGTGTTGGCTTTTTCATTCATTCCAGTCATGGTGTTGCAAATGTCCATAGGCTACGGTTACTACTTCTATCGCGTGGGCGGTGAGCTTGTCTGCCACTTTAGTGGTATAAAAAGCCTATAAGTACCGCAATGTCTAAAGCAGAAAGGAACAGTGTATACCTACTACCAGTTACGAATTACAGTGCCGAGACGTGGACACTTGGGGACTAATTCGTGCTCTCAAAAGTCCTCGAAAAGATAACCCTTCTCTCCATCTCGCGATAGAGGTCTCACGGACTAACAATGAAAAAGAGGCTGTGCTGTTTCCAGATGTTCAAGAACAGGTTCGCGAGGACAAAATTATACTATTTCGAGATTTTTTATAATGAAAAACGAATCTTACCTGCGATTATAGTGCATAAACCAGCCCCATCAATATCATGATCTTCCAGTGTACCTTTAGCTTCGTAGTAATAGTTAATAACTAACTGCGGACAGTGTAGACGATATTCGTAGGCCAATTTGTCGTTTTCAATTCTGCAATGAAATCATTTCACCTATGAACATAATACCAGTAGCACAATGGGCAAGTGCGAGTGGGGTTCACACAAGGAGGTTTTCGTACCAACATACGATATATGTATAATTTGTATTATTCATACCGGTAAAAATCACGTTTTTTGTATCAGAGCCCCCCCCCCCCCCCCTTATTTTATATTATTTTAACAAAATTTTTATTTTTAACCGACTTCAAAAAAAGGAGGAGGTTCTCAATTCGGCTGTATGTTTTTTTTTATGTATTTTAAGCGATATTTCCGTCAATTATAGACGGATTTCAATTTTTTTCTTTTGTTGAATAGGGGTTACTTCTGAGGTGGTTCCATTTCCACCAGGTCAGGATCTGATGAAGGGATCCAGGAGAAAACGAGGGCAACCACCGAAAATTATAAGGACAACTAGTGCGTTTGTTAACTTTTTAATTCAGTGCTTCAATGTACTACAATTAATGAAGGGATGGAGTCGATCTGATGATGGAACCGAAAGACAGTCGAGGGAATTCCTTAACGATTTACAGCAGCTACCTTGTGTTGGGGCTTGATTGATTTGTATTGATGAAAACTTTCACCTAGATAGATATATTTTTCGGTTCACCCGTCACTTAAAATATTGAAAAAAAAAACAATAAAAAATACAACCGACTTCAAACAAATCCTGAAAAATAAAATTTACTTAGCACAAAGTAATATGTGTTTTGATTTATCAGATTTTATTCAATAAAATATTGAAGTTGGTGCCATGAATAATACCTACCTAAACCTATGAATTTACTTGGCGCCGACTTCAATATGACATTGAATAAAAATCAGATAAATCAAAATGCGTATTACTTTGTGCTAAGTAAATTTTATTTTTCAGGATTTGTTTGAAGTCGTGTGTATTTTTTATATTTTTTTTTTAAAGTGAACATACATCAGACTGCCTCGTTGGCGCATTCGGTAGAGTAACTGCCTGCCACATATTTGTGTGATTCACATAATATTTTTGCTCGTTCAGGTGTTTTCTATGTATAATATGTATGTATTAAGTACCCATGTCTATTGGTCGTATAGATCTCATAGCACAAGCTTGCTATGAGACTACCTGTTCCCCTTTTTTTTTTTTTTTTTTATTTATTCACACAACAGTAACTTTACAATATTTCAATATAAATTGCCACAAACACAAACCTCTAAGGGTTTATCTGTGTGTTGGCGAGTCGTTCACTTGTTTACAATGTATATTTCCACCACACATAACTACTATAGCCATAACTAAACATACACAGAATTGGTTTCGATGTAATAACGCTTTGATTTATATTTAAAACTTTTCGAACCCTTCAAATATAATGCTTGCAATTGTCTTGGCAGTTTATTCAGAAAATTTGGTATCAAATACTCCGCAACTCTTGTTCCATACTTGTTATTATATTTAGGTAGACTGTATTTATTTTTATGTCTCATAGGTCTTAGAAAGTTAGGTCTTATTTTTTTGTTTATTAACTCGGGCCTATTCACCTCCGTAAGTGTTAGGAATTGTACCTTACTGTACACATTCATCACATTACAGTATTTGAAGAGCTCTTCATAATTATTTTTGTATTTTTCTTTTACATGTTTTGGCGTAATAGTCTTTAATATTCTTAATTGCAAATTATAAATTTCGGTTAAATATGTATGATAAGTTTGTCCATAACTACTGAGCCCATAGCCGACCACCGTGTCCGCAAGGGCCATATATAGCATTCTGAGAGTTTTATATGGTAATTTGTATTTTAATATTCTTAACTTTCCTAGTACCGACCTCAATCTATTGCAAACATAGTCCCTGTGCGGTCCCCAGCAGAAACGGCTATCGACTACAAGCCCAATATACATGTGTTGATTTACTACTTCCAGTGCAGGACAGCTGCAGTGTATTGGTGAGGTATGTAGACAGGAGTGGCTGTGAGCTAGAACCGTAGGTATTGAGCTACTCTTATTTTGTGAAGAATGTATGTGTACCATCTTTGTCTTCGAGAAGTTAATAACCAATCCCACATCATGGGCCCACCTGGACATTTGATCAAAGCTAAGTTGTATGCTCTTTTGGGCTTCCTCGAGGCTTTTATCGGCAACTAATATACACGTGTCGTCCGCAAACTGGTACACGGAACCTATGTTTATGACGTTAGTCATATCATTTACAAAAAGTAAATACTCCGTCGGGCCAATAATTGAACCTTGTGCCGTTCCCTGGGTGGATAAAAACTTATCACTAAAGTCATTTTGTATTTTGACAGTGGTGTATCTGTTTGTGTGATAGCTTTTAAGTAATTCTAGAAGGGGTCCCTGTATTCCATTTCTTGCTAATTGGTCAAAAAGTGTATCCCAACGGAGCATTTCAAATGCTTTGCTAAAATCAATAAATATCGCTAAAACATGTTTTTTATCATTCAAATACCCATTTATTTCATTGGAAAATTCCCTTAATAATATTGTGGTGCTTTTATTTTTTTGAAATCCAAATTGTTTGTTGTTAATTATTTCATTTTTTTGTATAAAGTCATTTAATTCATTACTAATATAACGTTCAATAATCTTGTCCATACACGATAATATGGTGATTGGACGATAGTTGTTTATATCATTGCGAGGCCCTTTTTTATGTATTGGACGAATGACCCCTATCTTCAACAAATCGGGATACGTTCCCGTTATCAGACAACAATTAATTAAATGTGTTATAACCGGTACCAGGACGCCAGAACAACACTTGATATCCGTTACTCGTATACCGTCGTATCCCGGGCTTTTTCGGTCGTTCATCTGTTTGATGATTAGCTCGACTACATCCTCACGGGCTGATTTTATTCTTACAGACCTATCCGGAGTTACCATATAGGTCGATTTATCCAACAGAGGTACGTTGCAAGAGCTGCTTAAGTCTCTGACATTGTTATTAAATTCTGTCATAAAAGTATTTGCTAAAGTTAATGGTTTCATTCGAAAAGTTCTTAGTAAAACGTGCTCAATAGATTTCACAATTCTTCCCGTTAAATTATTAACAATACTCCACACTTTTCTACTATCTCTAAAGTTTTTCGAAACATTCATCATTATGTACTTATTTTTTATGTATTGTGTATATTTATTAGTTTTATTCCTATGTTTATTATACAACAATCTTTTCTGTGCATTATTTTCATCTTTAATCCAATCTCTGTACAATGAATCTCGTTTCCTGCACATATTTCTAAGCCTTTCATTTGCCCATAAACATGTTTTTCGCTTACCAAAGTTATTTTTACTAATAGTGAATTTACATTTATCATATACATTATCAAAATTCGAGCAAACAAATGACACAATATCATTAGGGCATGTGTATTGAAGGGGTATATTCCAGTCGATACGATTTAATTCATCGCGCACTCTGCGACTGTCCAATTTTGTTATCAGTTCACTCGGGGAGTGTGAGTCATCGTTGTTAAGCGCGCTCATAACGGCACAGCCGGTAATGTAGTGGTCAGCTGGCCCGGTGTTTACCACACACGCATTGATATTATACGAGCTGGCATTGCGAACAAACACATGATCTATACAGGATTTTGTTATACTATCACCGTATTTTTCTATACGCGTATATGAACTAATACTACTAATAAATCCCCGAGAGCTCAGCGACTCTAAATAATTATTAATCGTACTGTCACGACGTTTTATATTTATATTCATATCTCCCATCAATACACAATCCTGTTTGGTAGGACAATATTTCAATACTGACAATAATTTCTTAATGAAACGATTTTTGGACGTATCAGGCGGCCGATAAACGGCAAATAGGCCAAATTTATGACTATTTATACATATTTCTCCCGCAATGTATTCCATTTCACGAGTAATTACATTATTGTACCTCATGAAAGAAACCGAGTGATGAACGTACAACAGCACACCCCCACCCTTTCTATAAGATCTTAGTTCTGAATATAGATTGTAACCTTTAATATTAAACATTTGTACCATATCATTTTTAATGTTGACTTCTGTTAGTATCAAAACCTGAATCGTATGCTTGCTATTTAATACCATGTATTCAATTTGGTCAAAATATTTCCTAATGGAGTTTAAATTTACGTGAAAAAAATATAAACAATTTTGTGATATAGGCACATAGGAAACAAACTCATCCCACGACTGACAGTTGGCTTCAACTATATTGTGGTCTGCTAAAACCATTGGAAAGTGCTTTGTTTTGTGCACTGGACATGCCCATTGGGGTAGGATATGAAAATTGCAAAATTACAAAAAGAAAATGAAATAAAATATACACTTACCCCCCTCAGCCGTGAGATGACTTTACCTTACTAATATCAGCGATGCAGCGTACAGTATAAATTCTCTTTTCTCGTTCATTCTTACGCACTAGAATGTTTCCATGTTTACACCATATGTAATTGAACAGTCCTTTCAGGTCTTGCTTAGTTTTCCATAACAGATAGGCGGTAGATGGAGTCAGACATTCCCGAAGGTATACTCTCTCAGCTCCACGCTGACCTATGCTGGTAGCCGGTATTGTCATGTTTTTGGCAGTATCCAACCATGTGTCTCGAACACCCTCCCGAAGTACCACACTGATGGTTGGCAGTAGGTCTTTCTTTGCAGTTGAGGACGATGGTTTCCTTTTTATATATGCACTTACTATGTCACTCGGGTTCTGCGAGAGGGTTACTGCAAGTGTTTTAGCGATTTCAGCAGGGTTGTCCTTCTCGGATGGGTTGATACCACATATTTCAAGTTGGTTACATAATTGTGACTGTTCCATTTGATTAATTTTGCTCTCCAGTACTTCATATGTAATGTTTACGTTTTTAATATTATTTTGCAAATCAGTACAACGGTTTTCCAATTCCTTATTAGACTTCTCATACTTCTGAATCTTTCTCTCATACTCATCGATTTTGTCAGAAAAGTATTTCAAGGTGTTCTGTAATTCCTCTTGTATCACCTGTTTAACCTCTTTGCGTATGTCGCGTAATATTTGTTGCATTGTGATGTCGGATTGTACTCCCGTGCGTGCAGACAACGACTCTGTGTCCGTGTTTTCATCCGCGTCGATATCCGGCATGATACACGAAAGCCGTCTAGGTTTACCACCTCCACTGCAATTTTTACACTTCCAATCCACAGAATCCGTATCGCGCAATACACTAAGTTGATCAGTTGTTATTGATGCACAAGAAGCATGAAACCATTTGCTACATTTACTACACTGCAATCCTGGTAATTTTTTGGTTATAAGTTTTACACACTTCGCACATTTTGCCATTATACTTATAATGTAGGTACTACAAAAAAAAGTTATACACCGCTGCTTATGTGACTTCTTTCGAGCGCTGTCGATCGACGACTGCTAGCTATAATAATGGTTAGTGAGATACAGTTAGGTGACAGAGGGACAGTGGAGTCTTAGTAATAAGGTCCCATTTTTACCCTCTCCGATGGTAAGGTTCACTAGCATTAGAGTCTTAGTAAAAGGATCAGGTTGTAAAGCCTATGAAAGTAGGTACTTATGTGTTCAAGGGCTGAATAAAAAAAATCTTTCTTTCTAGCTGTAACCAATTGATTACCCTAGAACTGCAAGTATGTACATACTGGCATTTACGAATAGTAGTCAGGCCTTACTAATATTGAGTAAAAGAAACAAAAAAATCTCGTATGTACCTATTTAGTATTATTTTGTTGTTATAGTGGCAACAGAAATTAAATCATCCATGAAAATATGAACTGCTTAGCTATTACGGGCCATGAGATACATATGGACAGCCTGGGTATAGACAGATGGACAGTGGAGTCTTAATAATAAAGTAGCGTTTTTACCCTTTTGTTTTTACGTGAGGGAAAATCCTCAAAGGATGTTATGCCGGACTCTTACCGACTAAAAAACCTCACGTAACGCCCAACAGCCTGTGGTTGGGAGCCCCGGGTAAGCCCTCGTAAGGATATCCCGGGACTCCCAACAGACCTACGGCCGCCACTGCGGACTCGCCCAGGGGATGGTTCGGGTGCTATCCCGCGTCTTTGGGGGGTTTCGGGTGTGATCCCGCTTCTAAGGGGGGGCGTGCGTGAGTTGCTCACGTCACGCTGCCGTCATGGGTCTGCTTCTGTAAGGACGGTGAGCGACCCTCTCACCGTCCTCAGACCCCCGCAGGCTTATTACGTATGTTACAATGGGCAAGCGATAGCGATAATCTCGCGGAAATCGCGCGATAATCGCTGTTTGTTGACTGTTTCGTATTACGTATCAACGATCGTTTTGCCATAGCCAACTAGCGACGGTGCTGCCTCTGTAGGACAATCAGTAAATTAAAAAGTGCATTTGTGCTATACTGCGACAGGGATCTGGGGATAATTTCGTATTACGTATCGTTTTTGGCAACCTCCAGGCAGCGATTACGATATTTTACTAGTGTATGTGTGTACTGAGAGACCACTTTCATTTTTTGCGGATTTTTGCAGTTTAACTAATAATAGTGCTGCGAGCACGTGTTCGGACGCGCTTTCTAACCGATCACTAAGCTTTACAAATATTTTCGCAACTTTTACTATGCACTATTGTTAGTTAAACTGCAAAAATCCGAAAAAATAAAAGTGGTCTCTCAGCACACACACACACTAATGAAATGCCCAACAGATGTGACAGTTTCCAGTTTTCAGTGATCGCCACGTAATTGTTTATGGCGCTAGTTTCGTAGTGATAAGTGCTACGTAGCGATTAGCGAACGATTCGCTATAGGTGCGCCTTCACACTAGCGTTTTTCCGGCGTAGGCGTACGATGGACGTATGCGCGGCGCCGACGCGACGTATACGCCGCGTTGGCGCGGCGTCTCCACTGGAACACATGAGTACGCTGAACAAGCGTCGGGCGTGCGCGACGTATACGCGACGTATACGCCGCGCATACGTCCATCGAACGCCTACGCTAGTGTGAAGGCGCACTAGAATTTAACGTAATACCATTTTTTCCGCGACCAGCGATAAATCGCGCGATGATTGCGCAATGATTGCGCGATTATCGCTGATCGCTGTTTTATACGTAATCAGCCTGCCGGTCTTGGAGGCCGATAGTCCTCGGCGAAGCGTTTTTACCTGTTTTTTCAGAAATCTTTTAAAACTAAAAAATAAACTTACTTGAACAATTCAACGTAGCAATCCTTCAGCCCTTCCAGTGTAGCATTATATAGTTGATAATCCAGCGTGAGCATTGATCCATTGATCTTCGATACATATATTGGATCGATAGGTTCAAATAAACCCTTAACCCCATTTAGGAGTACCTTATAAACCCTATTTGCAGCCCTGGTTAAACATACTGGGTCGTTGAATTTGCAGACATTCTGACCTGTAACTAAAATATATGTTTTAGGACATTTTAAACAGTGCTATAGTATATATTTTTGGACATTCTTACGAAACGTCATCTAGCCCAAATCAGGCTATTAAGCTTGTGCTCAAGACAACCGATAAACATTCTAAATATATACATGTATCTTATATAGGAAAAACTCACTCTCCGAAACAAACATTAGTGGATCACGTAAATAATTTTGTCTACCTCTGTGGCGCAGTCGGTAGTGATACCGCCTGCGGCGCTAGAGGTCGTGGGTTCGATTCCCACCGGAGACAAATATTTGTGTAACCCATAAATGTTTGTCTCAAGAGTCTGGGTGTTTCTATGTATAATATGTATGTATTTAAAAAGTATATAAGTATTAATATCCGTGGTTTGATACCCATAACACAAGCAGGTTATTCCTAGCTTACTTTGGGATCAGATAGCGTGGTGTGAAATGTCCGTGAATATTTATTTTAATATTTAATTTGATTTGACCCGAGAATCATACTTGGGACCTCAGCAAATAACCGGTCAATCATATTGACTGCACAAATTGACCTGTCATATCTAGGATGTCAGGGTATATTCTCGTAAGCCAGGCCAGTTCATTTAACCCCTAATCTAATAGCTCATTTCTTGATTGTGCTAAGTTTTCAATGCAGGCGATCCACTTACTGGAATCGTGAATCTACAAATTTAGGCTAAATCTGCAGTGATTTTTTTTAGAATAAAATTCTCTCTTTTTCACGGAGCAATTTATAGTTCCATCTAAGCCTACCAAAGTCTATATAAATAAATAAATAAATATTTGTGAACATTCTCACACAACATCATCTAGCCCAAATTAAGCTAATATAAGCATGTGCTATGAGATCTAGACGACATATTTACACATACTTATATATTTCCACACATCGGGAGTAGACGATATTATAGATAAAAAAAAATGAGTCAAAAATATTTCTTACCTTTGCTAGGCAATGAAGGTACTGCATTACTATGAAATATGAAGCCAAATAAAACTAACACAAGCAAAAACCACACAGACACACGGGGAGACATTTTATCTAAAATGATAATGATCAAATAAATTAGACATGGAACATTTTCACAAATATATACACGTTTTTATCTATAGTAACGAACTATATAACATTATAGATTAGTAACCTACGTGATAATTATGTAAACTATTATGATGAAGTTCATTGCTCATTTGACATTTTAATAAAGATATCTAGCTGACCCGCGCAACTTGGTTTGTGAGTGAGAAAGAGAGGTGTGTTATTAATATTTAAAGTGGTATTAAAATGTTTCCCGTCACATTTACTCCCTGTTGCGTTTTCCCGTCGCGTCGCTTATATTCATGAGCTAACCCACGCCATTTCATTTGCCTCACATAAGAGGGAGACAGAGGCGTGCTATCAATGTTTTTTTCCCGTCGCATTGAGTGAGGGAAAATCCTCAGAGGATGTTATGCCGGACTCTAACCGACTAAAAAACTTCACGTAACGTCCAACAGCCTGTGGTTGGGAGCCCCGGGTAAGCCCTCGGAAGGATGTCTCCCAACAGACCTACGGCCGCTACTGCGGCCTCGCCCAGGGGGTGTTTCGGGTGCTATCCCGCGTCTTTGGGGGGTTTCGGGTGTGATCCCGCTTCTAAGGGGGGGCGTGCGTGGGTTGCTCACGTCACGCTGCCGTCATGGGCCTGCTTCTGTAAGGACAGTGAGCGACCCTCTCACCGTCCTCAGACCCCCGGTTATGGAGGCCGATAGTCCTCGGCGAAGACACGTCGGCGGCGCCCAGGCCGCCGACTGCGGAACTCGGGTGGGAGAGCTCTCTCCCGCACCCGCCCCGCCGCCTCCTTCACGAGCATGACCTGCTCGCAGAAAGAGGCGGCGCAGTCCCACTTACTCCCGCGGCAGTTACTCCCCTTACATTTACTCACGTCGCGTATCCAATATTTAAAAATGATTAAGAACGTAATTGTAAGCGAACCTTAAAAGGTAGACATATGCTGTTGAGGACTTTTTTTAGAAATTTTATATAAGGAACAATTTTGTAATACACTGCTTACGTAACTTTAACCATTTACGCAGCGTACGCAACGGAAACCACCAAAAAAAGGAAATTTTCCCTGTTTTTGAAACATTCTTCATGGCTGCTCTGCTTCTATACATCTTAGCGGGATGTTAAATAACCATAAACCATCTTCAATAAATTGACTATCAACCTGTAAAATGTCAAATCAATTTATTAGGAATAATCATACAAATAGTTAATAATTAAAAATTAAAATACAATTTACACACACAATTAAACACGAAAAAAACATAAATATACACCCGTTCCTTCATGGTTGGACCTGGTCAACTTAACCTACCTATTCTGTACGGCATAACCCACCCCCGCCCATACCTGGCCCAAATGTGCCCAATACGCTCGCTGCGTTGCCTCTTTGTATGGCTATGGCTATTCTTTGTACCAGATATGACCGAGCGTGGGTGTCCTGAGTCTTAACACGTAGCTTACGCCCTATCTCCGATATCAGAGCCCTGGCCTCGGCCCCCCAACAGCCCATCGTTTCCACAGCCACCGGTACCACAAGGTATTGCGACTCTATCCCCGCGTATTTCAGTCGCTTTTTGTAAGCGGCATCCTCCGCCGCGGCTGCCGGTGTGTTGATGGTGCGAGCAAGATGACTGGCAGCAAAAGTGTTGACACATGTTGCGTCCCACACCAAGCACCTGCCATTCCTCCAAGGCACCAGGGTCAGCCCATCCGGTCTTTTGCCGTCCGTGCGGGACAACCCCGGTGGCTCGAGCACACACGGTACATCAGCCGACACCAGCGCACGCCTGATAAAATCGTTGAGAGCATGGTGACGCGGATGCCTGCCCATGCAGCGACGACAACTCAAACCGTGATGACCATCGCTCTCCACCCAGGCACCACAGATGCATACATGAGGTTCACAAACTCTGCAGCCAAGGCGGAGAGCCACAGCCACCCGCAGAGAGTCGTCGTCCAACAAAGTTCCTATGTGGGGTGAAGGAAGCGCGTACAGCCAAGCTCCTGACTCGGACTGCGCCACTGCACGCAATCTTGCAAGGTCTGCTCCCGCGGCACCACCCACCAACGATTCAAACTTTTGACGTGCAAGGACGTCACACCACGCACGCTGGACCTGAGGACTACTCGGGCACGGCGCTTCCGAGGCAAGAGCAGACCAGGCTGTAATCGCCCCTGACATATAGGGTACCCTGAACCCGCTGCCATCTGACTGGAGTATGGTAGCAACGAGCCCCGCCACCCCATGCGCTGACGCAATAAAAGCCGGCAAGCCCACATCCCAAGCACGCCGTATCCCGAGACCTCCATACCGGACCGGAGAGGATGCCTGGAGCCACTGAGACTCACTGAGTGATACGTTGAGTATTGACTCGACAACCCCCCTCAATGAGTCATCGAATGAAGATACCTCTTCACTGCACAGCCACGTAGGTGCAGTCTTCAAGAGGTAATTGATTTTTGGAAGAGCAAAGCACATACGCAGCAAAACGATGGCGACATGTGCCGACAGATCCCCGAGACGCTGCTGTGCAGCAAGAAGAAGTTGTCTCCGGGAATCAATTGCTCCCGGCACAGCACTGAGGAAGATAGGGGAACCCAAGAGAAAAAAGGAGTTAGAAGAAAGGGAATTGAGGCCAGGCAAAATCTCGCTAAAGCGGACGAAATGGGAGCCTACTTCAGTGCAGCAAGGGAAGAATTCACACTTCGCGGGGTTTACGTCCAGACCTAGTGTCTTCAGTCGAGGTATGAGAACTTCTAAGTCCCGAAGAACGTCTATAGATTCGTCACGAACGAACAAAAAATGATGTTAGAAACTCCAATAGCATTTTTGAAGACCTATCTATATAATTAAGATACACCACACGTATGGGTTTGATGAAAAAAAAATTTGGAGTTTCAGCTCTGAGTATGGGGACCCCCAAAATTTACTGCTTTTTTCTAGTTTTATATAAGAATCTTAATGCGGTTCACAGAATACATCTAGTTACCAAGTTTCAACAGCCACTTTTCTCCGAAACTATAAGGCCTATCCTTATAGTTTCGGAGAAAAGTGGCTGTGACACACGGACGGACAGACAGACAGACAGACAGACAGACGTGACGAATCTATAAGTATAGTACCTGTAAAATAATTTTTTAAATGAAACCAGTAGTTTCTGAGGTCCTAGCACATACAAACTCTTCAGCTTTATAATACTGTGACCGACCCCCAACAGATGGACAAATTAGGTTTTTGTGAGCGAACCTTAAAAGAAAGACATATGCTGTTGCAAACTTTTACTTAGAATTTTGAAGAGGAACAACTTTGTTTTACACATTTTTAACGTAACTTCACACCATTTACGCAGTGTACCCCACGGAAGCTCTCAGAAGGAATAATTCTATTGCCATCCTTAATAAACGGACTGTCGAACTGTAAAAGAATTTTTAAAATCCAACTAGTAGTTACTGAGATCCTAGCGTTCAAACAAACAAACAAACTCTACAGCTTTATAATATTAGTATGGATAAAGGAGGGGAGGGAAAGGAACCCACCTCACACCCTCGATTCGTCAATTTTAACGTACAACAGTTAAGGATAACCACAAGTAAATGTAAGGGAGGAATGACGAATCGAACTTCTCGAGGAAATTTGGATGTTGGAAAGGAAAAAATCTTGAACCCTCCAGATTGTTAAAAATGAGCACTATTCCGCTTAACAACGTGACTAATAGTCGACACGTGTTTCGCCTACACACAAGGCATCCTCAGAACTGCATGGCAGTGTTTTATGGATTTATTTGATGGATAAGGAAGCCCGGACATGACCTGCTCTGCTGGATTCTCAAAAAACTGTTAAAATGCATAGTTTTTAGATTCATTAATACATATTGTAAATCGAGCACTGAAAAAAATAACCCGCTGAGTTTCTTGCTAGTTCTTCCAGGTGGGTCGCGTTGTGAACTGGTGGTAACAATCCAACATCCAAATTTCCTTTCCTGAGGAGTTCAATTCGTCATTCCTCCCTTACAATTAGTTATTAATACTGTTGATTGATGGCACTAGATGGAACTTGCTACACATATTGAAAAACTGCACTTGTACTGTTCCACAATATTATTTTAATATTGTAACACCTAACCGGTATCGCCTTACGCCGCCGTAAGGCGATACCGGTTAGGCCTTTGAAAAAGCCGTAAAGCTTACGGCCTTCTCAAAGGCTATTAACTTATTAAGATCATAATTACAATTGGAACACTTGTCTGTAAGTATACCTACATTGATATAATTGTCATTGTTTATGTGTTAGAAGTGTAATTATGATCTAAATAAGTTAATAGCTTTTGGAAAATCCTTCCGAAGGCTTCCTCGAAGCTCCCGACAGTCAGTGACAGGTATCTTGTACTCAAGTATGAGTATTAACACAGTACAACTAAAATCTAATATATAAAATTCTCGTGTCACAGTTTTCGTTGCCATACTCCTCCGAAACGGCTTGACCGATTCTCATGAAATTTTGTGAGCATATTGAGTAGGTCTGAGAATCAGCCAACATTTATTTTTCATACCCCTGTGACCGGGAAAAACATTGCACGCGGGCGGAGCCGCGGGCGTCAGCTAGTAAGCTATAAAATCCTACATTTTCTAGCTTTAAGGACGCGTGTTTTGTATGGTCAAGGTCCTATCAACGGAGTGTTATCTTTAGTGATTGTCTATATGCCCTATTTATTGTCACGGCAGAACAACACACAGAAAACTACCTTTAAATTTAAAGTGATAGTCAGAGGGAAATAATGGAATACAGGGTATGGGTAATGGTGAAAAAAAAAGTCCTTTCTTTTCGGTAGCCGAAAATATAAGGGTAGCTTGCCCTGCTAATTACCTTACCCAGGCTAGGCGTTAATAGGTGAATAAGTTTCACCGTAGTCAATTTACTTACTTACCTATATAACATTTTGTATTACATCATTTTCATATTTTTGATAGAAACTAATAGAAATTACAATTTTAAAAATGAATGTTTGGTAATAAAAAAATCGGTATACTTAACCTTTTTCTGGCCAATAATACTACAAATGAGATAATTTTTGAAAAGCAATTAGTTTGCTGACTCAATCACAAATTTTAATGTGAAAAATTTTTTGATCTCGAGCAGGATTTGAACCCGCGTCTTCTGGTTTGCCGGACCAGACGCCTTAACTAGGAAACTAATGAAACTAGGAAAAATAAAAAAAATAGACATTAACATAAACACATTTAATATAATAAGTACTCAGATCGCTGAAAGAGGTCCACATCCAATACCTGTTACTCTAGACCATCCCAGAGCACTTCGTTTAAAGGATAAGCTCTGGCATAAGTGTCAATAGTTTTCACAAACACTTCCAGGAAACTCTCAAGAATGGGTGACCTTAAGAATTGCTCCAGCTTCTTCCAGTTACCGTTTATGAAGGTTTTGACCAATTTAACTGAAATAAAATATAAAAATCATGAATCCTTTTACCTTTACTAGTAACTATAATCTCGAATAACAGAAATAAGATTCCCTTGGGATGCAGGACAATCTCTATTACCGATTGTCACAGATGATCACCGGGCACGAGAGCTTCGGCACGGTTAGTAACATGCCATCGGTAAGTATCTGTGGCAAATACACCGGGAAACCACGGCTGTGTACCAGCACTGTTAAGAACGCAGGGAGGACACAGCGGTTCACACATATGTGGAGAGTACAGCGTGAGCGCCAGGGTCTGGACGTGGACATTCTCTCGCTGGACACATGGTGCTAGTCTTGATCTCCAGCGGGAGTAAGTGGTATGACACCACGTCTTTCTGTGGGCAGGTCATACTCGTGAAAGAGACGACGGGGAGGGAGCGGTAGATAACTCTCCCACCCGAGTTCCACAGACCTGGGCGCCGCCGAATTGTCGTCGCCGAAGACTATCGGCCTTCATGACCGGAGGCCTGAGGACGGTGAGTGGGCTGCTCACCGTCCTTACAGAAGCAGGCCCATGACGGCAGAGCGACGTGAGGGATTCACCCCCCCCCCCCCTCTAAAAGCGGGATCACATCCAACCCCCCCCCCCCCCCAAAGACGCGGGATAGCACCCGAACCACCCCCTAGAGCAGGCCGTAGTGGTAGCCGTAGGTCTGTTGGGAGTCCTGGAACATCCTTCCGAGGGCTTACCCGAGTCTCAAACTGCAGGCTGTGAGGCATTACGTCAGGTTTTTAAGTTGGTAGGAGTCCGGCATAGCATCCATGAAGAATTTTCCCTGACTTTAGGAAAAAAAGGGCACGTGTGGTTTGGTTCGGTAGAAGTCATGCGTCATAAGTGTTTATTATGATGCGACACAGCATCCACGACAGCGACACACATGAAAAATCCACTCACTAGTTCCGTCACGAAACTACTTCAACGGAACAACTGGGTGTAATCCATTTTGATGTGTGTGAAAAATGTCAACGTAATCTCACGTTTAAAAATGCACAAAAATCACGTTCAAAGATTGAAGTCACGATAGTAAAACTATTCTTATACGTACATATTTCTTTGTCTCCTCTACTGAGGTTCTCGTTTTCAAATGTAAACTTGTTTCTTAGTTCAGTTTCAACATGGTACTCCTTAAGGCCAATTCTATCTGCATGATCTATTTCCGAATAAAACTTCTCTGTCAGTCCTTTGAATTTAATAAGGTAATCATCTGTAACATAAAATTAATAACAGAGGAATTAGAATTAGGATAATTTAATGTTAAAAAATTTCGTTCAGTTTTGCGAATGTTTTTGTGCTTCGGAAGGATTTTTTTTAGGAGGACACTAAGGTGGCAGTCAACAATACGGTTCACCAGAAGGACCGGTGGTCACCGCAGCCTATGAACGTTTGCAACACCAGAGGCGCCACTCTCGCGCTGCCGACCCTGTAAAAACCTGCTAAGACCCCTTTTGAAGAACCCCATACTGCAGGCGTTTGGGAAAACCGAGGCTGGGAGATCGTTCCACAACCTAAGCGTGCGCGGAAGAAACCCCTATCGGATCTTACTGTGCTCGAACGCTCCGGACATAGAGTGTGAGGATATTATATAACAACAAAAATATTATATTAGTAATTAGTATACTTTATTACATGGCCGTCTGAGGGTTCTACGTTCTACTTTCTACCACAGAAAAAATAGTGACTACATAAGCCTTTATTACGTTGGGCAAATACATGCGGTGAAATATGGGCCTTTGTCTAACCCTTCTGGAATAAAGGGAGTTGCCGATCTGTATGTAATACCATTATATTATTAAGTTCTGACTATTCTATAAATGACTAGCGGACGTCACGCGGTTTCACCCACGTAGTTCCCCTCCCGTGGGAATACGGGAATAAAATATAGCCTATGTTCACCGCATAGAGTGTAGCTTCCCAACAGTGAAAGAATTTTTCAAATCAGTCCAGTAGTTCCGGAGCCTATTCGTTACAAACAAACAAACAAAAAAACAAAAAAACAAATCTTTCCTCTTTATAATATTATATACACTCGAGAGCAATGAATCCGGGTCACTTAAAGAATCCTAAAAATCTCGGAAACTAAAAATGCTAGGTTAATGCAATAAATTGTATTTAATAGACAATGTAATACTCCTTAAATGAAGGTATTAAAACTTCTTAGTTATTGTAAAGTTATATCATAAAAAAATCAAATTTGAAAAAGGGCCACTTTCGAAGATGGAACTACGAAATTACAGCATTTGGTGTTGCTTTTGTTTGTAATCTGTCATTTATGTGGGTACATAAACCATGTTGATAGTGCTCTATATTCATTAATCAAGCTGAAATTATGTCGCTTACGCCTGAAGAATGCACCAGAATACTTACAATGCTGGAAACCGGCCGGAGTCAGCGCGATACAGCCAGGACTGTCGGTGTGTCGCTGTCAACAGTACAAAGAGTTCTCCGACGTTACGAAGAAACTGGTTCTAACCTACGCAGACCAGGAACGGGCAGAACCAGGTGTACCACAGCACGAGAAGACCGATACTTGGTGAACACCATGCTTCGAAATCGCTTTCTCACAGGAACTGAACTCACCAATCAGTTTCGACGCCTCGGAGGAAGTAACCCAAGTGCATGGACAGTAAGACGTCGGCTTGCTGAATCTAACTTAAAACCCCTTAGACCTGCAAACGGCCCTAAACTGGAGCGTGGGCATCGTATTTCGAGACTAAGGTATGCCCAGAGCCACGTTAATTGGAGTATTGAAGATTGGTCAAAAGTTATGTTCTCCGACGAATCAAAATTTATGCTCTACAAGCACGATGGAAGACACAGAGTGTATCGAAGACCAGGGGAAAGATTCAAGCAAGCATGCATCGAAGAAAAAGTAGCCTACGGTGGTGGGTCTGTACTTGTGTGGGCCGGAATTTCTTCTGAAAGTCGCACAGAGCTGGTGATCATAGAAAACGGCTCTTTAACTAGCGTAAGATATGTGGAAGAAATCCTCAATGATCACGTTGGTCCATTTATGGTCAATTTAGGTGAGGATGCTATATTTATGCATGACAATGCCCGACCTCATACAGGTAGGATTGTGAATGACTACCTTCAAGAGATGAACATTACTCGTATGGAGTGGCCAGCGCGCAGCCCGGATATCAACCCGATCGAGCATGCTTGGGACGAGCTAGGCAGATGCGTAAAACAACGAAACCCTCCCCCAATCACGCTTCGTGAGCTCAAAATTGCTCTCACAGAGGAATGGGAGAATATTCCCCAAAATCGTATAAGGAACTTGGTGTACAGCATGCCAAACCGCGTAAACGCAGTAATGGAAGCACGAGGAGGCAATACGAAGTATTAAAATTCAAGAAAATCGTAATAAAGTTCAAAAATTTCATGTTTCCTATTTTTGTTTTAAGGAGAGATCAGTTTTTTCTTTATGTAATTTTGTGTTAATAAAATGTATGGTGACTCATATTTTTTTTACTTTCATTTAAGGAGTATTACATTGTCTATTAAATACAATTTATTGCATTAACCTATCATTTTTAGTTTCCGAGATTTTTAACATTCTTTAAGTGACCCGGATTCATTGCTCTCGAGTGTAGTATAAGTATAGATGAACATAAAAGAATGATCTTACCTGCGATTATAGTACTGAAACCTGCCCCATCAATATCAAGATCTTCCAGTGTACCTTTAGCTTCATAGTAATAGTTAAAAACTAACTGCGGACAGTGTAAATGGGATTCATAAGTAAATCCGTCGTCATCGAATCTGCAATAAAATGGTTTCAGTTAAAAAGGTTTTTATACTACTGGGGTGGCAGACAAATAAGCAACACCAGAGGCACTACACTCGGGCTGCCGACCCTGCAAGAACTTTCTAAGACCCGCCTTGAAGAACCCCATACTGTAGGCGTTTGGGAAAACCGAGGCAGGGAGCTCATTCCATAACCTAAGCGTTCGCGGAAGAAAACCCCTATCGGACAAATTGAGTTATTATTACTACGTATAGAAAAGGCACCCCAAAGTAAAGTTTTGCGCCAAGAGTAATGGTCCATGGTTCATAACTCAATTAGTCTCTTGTGAGCACCCGACACAACGTGACGCCTAGTGAAAAGATTTGCGAAAAATGTTTTCGTGTGTAGTCAAATACTGTAAAAACCAGCCCAGAAAACAAAATAAATGTCATGGAAGTACTTTCAAAGGCGTTCGTTTTTTGTTAAGGATAGCTTCTCTATACGTTATATATAATAATAACTCAATGATCGGACCTTACTGTGCTCGAACGCTCCTGACGCAATGTGTGAGGATGAACGCCGAGTCTGTGTGCGATGATAGAACGTAGCCGTAGGCATTACAGTCATCATTTCAACATATAGGTTTTCTGTACAACTATAAAAACTAGGGACGACCTGCGCACGTGTTTCTCATCTCTTACAAACCCATGATCTTCAAGCGGAGCGTGAAGAGGCACATCACAGGGTTGCCAACTTGAGGACCACTGTCAGAAGTCTTACGGACGGTGAGAGTGTCAAGCAGTTGCTAGAGGTCATCATGGCTTTCCATCAGACGGGTGGCGTCATTTGGTGGGCTCAATATATATACATGAAAAAATGAACAATATGCATAAAAATTTATACACATCGTAGTCACGTCTTTATTCCTTTATTTGCGAGCGATTTCGTGCTTCGAAGGGCACGTTAAGCCGTTGGTCTCAGTTGTTAGTAGTATGGCAGTCGTTAAGCAAAGTTAAATGCCTTAATGGGGCCGGGGTGCCTTGAAAATTTTCAAGAGCGGGTCGGTCAGCAAAACCTTCGCCTGTTCATTTTAACACGGCAATAAGCTTACCACATTACCAGTGACAAAAAATATAAGGTGAAATGTGGGCGTATACAAAGCCTCTGCCTTAACCTTCGGGGATAAAGTCGTGACTGTGTTTGTATAGAATAAGTAAATTAAAAAAAAACTTACTTCACTAATTCAACTTGGCAATCTTTCAGGCCAGCCAGTGTAGCGTTATATAGTGTATAATCCAGGGTGAGCACAGATCCCTCGATCTTCGCTACATATATTGGGTCGATAGGATCAAATAAGCCCTTAACACCATTTACAAGCACCTTATAAATTCTATTTGCAGCCCTAGTTATACATACCGAGTCGTTAAATTTGCAGATCTGTTTAACTGCAACAAAAATAGTAGCTATCTTGTGGTATTAATGTTTTAGGACAATTTAAACAGTGCTATCTTGAAATAGATAGTTTTAAGTCGATTTCAATGACCACAAAACACAGTCGTGTGCGTTTAGTGCTCAAGTTTCCCTTTCCTACCCCTGCCTTCTATTCAGAATACGACTATTTCACTTAAAGACAATCTGGACCGCCTGGGTATAGACACCCTGTGCGCGCTTAATAACACAAATTATATAGAGAGATGTATTGGGCCTCGCGGAGTCTAAGAGTAGTAAATTAGAGGTGTTTGATTTCTTTACGAGACGCAGATTAGTCCCTGCGTCGAAAACTGCTCTCACCTTTGCGATAGCTCTGCGAGATACTTAATAGACGTGCCTCGCTATGCAGGGCAGAGAGACGTGCTATTCCAACTATTATTATGGTGACGGAAGGTCTCGAGCCCTTGGCACAGCTAAGAACAATAGCGTCTACGGCAGCATTCTATCCAATTTCTTTTCAAGTTCATAACTATCGGGAATACCAGCACAGCACTGCTAAACACTTCTATCCTCTCACATTGACGTTGCCCAAAGCTGATCAATCAATCAATCAAATCAGCCCGATATCTACGTGAAAAAAAAAGAAGATATTTGACAAAACATAATAATAAAAATGATTCTTACTTTTACTAGTTAATGACGGTACTGCATTACTGTGAACTGTGAAACCGAATAAAACCAACACAAGAAAAGTCCACACTGACACAGCGCGAGACATGATGTCTTCAGTGAAATCGATCTATTAATGTCAGGCATGGAACATTTTTCCCAATATATATACTTAATTTATCTATATTAATGAACTACATACATTAGTTATGTGACAGTTTAAATTGCTATTAGTTACGTGATAATTATGTAAACTATTATGATATAGTTCAATGATGCTTATGCGACATTTTTTTTTGTTTTACGTCTATGCTGGACTCGAATCGCCTAATTTTGATGAGCTTCGGAGGTAGGAGGCAGTGTTAGTCTTCCACCGTGGTCTTATTAAAGACTTGGCATGTTATCCTGCTTCTTTGGAGCGTGAGACGTTCGTAAAATGCACTCATCGCACCGCCCGCGCCACGCCAACTTAGGGCCATCTGCTGCAACGCCAGGTCCTCGGGGCGAGTCTGGACGTGGACATTCACATCGTCAGCGGGAGTAATTGTGACGCCACTATGTCTTTTTGCGACCAGGATATGCTTGTGAAACGCCTCCTTCACAAGCATTGCCGGGGAGCGAGATAGTTCTGTCCAACCACGGTTCCACAGTCTGCGGCGAGGACGCAGCAGATTTATTTTAACTCAAGACTATTGAACTTTCTGACCGGGGGCATGGGGATGACGGTAGGCAGGCTGCTTGTCATAACTACAGAAGCAGGCCCAAGTAACTGCGTGACGCAAGAGTTGCAAGCAAGCGGAATAACAGCTGAACTAAACCCAATAGACGCGGGATAACACCCGAACCTAAGCGAGGTGGTGGTAGCCAAAGTTTGTCGGAAATCCTAGGAAATTCTTATGAGGGCTTCCCGGAGGTCCCCGCCATAATATAGGCAGTTGCAGGGAACCATGCAGTTTTGGGCGGTAGGAATCCGGCATAGCATCCATAAAGGATTTAAAATTTATAATGAAATATTTATTCGGTCATTGTCATACAACGTTTTCTGGTTCAAATTATGGTGATAATAGCAGTATGGGATTTGACCATTGATAAAAAAATTGGCGGCATATAGTAGCTGTGTCTCACTGCTTTGACTGTGATAATTACGAACTCTAAAACATTATTGAACTCATAATACCACTTACCATAATGTATGGTATATCCATATACCATAATACTGTCAGATTTTTTGCTCTACAGTCTCAGTGTTCTGTAAACGATCACTGCAGTAAGTAACATTCACTGTGGCTCGTCCTCGGGTGGGTGACTACTTTTTCATATTTCTATTTGCGAGCGTTTCTGTACTTCGGAAGGCACGTTAAGCCGTTGGTCTCCGACTCCAGTAAAATACATACATACATGCCTTTATCACCGAAGGTGTAGGCAGAGGCCATAGTATACGCCCACCTTTCACCTTATAGTTATATGTCCCAAGTAATAGGTGGTGAGCCTATTGCCGTGTGTGTTCCCGTAGCCGTGGACAGGCGTAGGTGGCCGCGACCCGCAATTGAAATTTTTTATTCAACTTAGCTTAACGATTGTCATTTTACTGACAACCGGGTTTCAATGAGTTTTATTTCTCTTCCGGATCTTTTTGCGAAAGTGTTCTCTTAGTCGCTTTTTACTACACCCTTGGAATGTATTGGGGTGGCGACATTTTGTACTCTTACCCGTCACTACACGGGACCTCGTCGCCAAACGGGGCTGCCAGTAAAATGGCAGTCGATAGCCCAAGTTCTAGGCATTACGGGCTTGAAAATTTTCAACTGCCAAATGGACCACCTGGAAAACTTCAGCAGTGGACTGCCATAGGCCGATGCCATGATTTATTATTTATCTGTTGGAAAGTTACGACTGTCTTAATGGTTTACATATTTAACAGAAATTAATGATTCGGATGATTTTGATACTTTCTGAAAATGATAAAATTGGGTATAAATATATGTGAAGCAGTGTAATATATTCGTTGTGTGATAGAATATCAACAAAGTCAAGATGTGTCGCGTTCTAGCACTTTGCTTTTTGTTCGGGATTGCTTTCTTCAACTCTGTTCAGAGTAAGTTGAAAGGCTTTTTAGAATAATTATAGACTAGCGAATATCTCTCGTGTTCACCCGCGTAGTTCCTGTTCCCATGAGAACGCGGGAATAAAATATATTACCTATCTCACCCGGGGATAGTGTAGTTTGAATCGGTTTAGTAGTTTCAGAGCCTATTCAGTGTATACAAAAGAGATGCGCCGAATCTGGGTTGATCCGAATTCGAACATTCGGCCGAATGTACGGTATAAAATGTACCGAACCGAATATTCGGCCGAACTATTCGGTTTAAATTAACGCTGTAAACAGGTTAGTACAGGTCAGTCGACGAGGCTAGTGACATTCTCTCAGCGCTAGGCGCGTAGCCCTCAACCCCAGGGTGCCGCCGCGATTCTCAATCGAACGGCAAGCTCTATAAAAATTTACAGTCGAAATGTTCATTTGTCTCACCTTTAGTCACAAATATTTCATCAGTAATTCTCCGCCTATGCAAGAAATCGCCAGTTTAGTGGTTCGCTTAGGTCTACAGATCATGCTAGCTGTAAAAAATCGAAGTCGTCGCAAAAGCCCATAAGTAGAGTATCATTAATAATCCTCATAGCACGCCTATATACACAGTCGAACTCATTTTTAATGAAATTAAATTTGTTTTCCACCAACGAAGAGTTTTAAAAAATTAGGATTGAGATGAATGAGTTGAATGTAAAAAGTGAAATGGAAAATCAACAGTTCAGTGTCATAAAGAGTTAGTTCAGTGGTGAGTTTTGGACTTATCGTGTACGGTCGTGTTTTGTAGCGTATTAGTGATAATGTCGTGTGACACGGAATGAAGTGAAGAAAAGTACTTGGAGATTTTATCATAAAGAAGAACAGATGAAAACGGACTCCGTAATTATACGGACGACTATCTAAGACTGAGCCAGCTCATAACAATAATTTCTGCCACTCAGTACTTTCATCTCGACCATTTGTTGGTGGGAAAACAAGTACTTTGCAAGTTAAACGGATTCAATAATGGGTCTGCTCTGTTCGCGGTAAAAACCGGGCATTTTTTAAGGAAGCAACGTTGAGCACTCCGAGTCTTTTGGACGCTAGGTCCAAAAATCTCGGAGTGCTCATTTGGCATTTTCACCAAAATGACTACGTTACTATATTGTGCATCACCAGAAATCTCTGTAATATAACATTAATTATGGGAAAACCGTTACCTATTCAATAATATTAATATTGTTAATAATAATTTCAACATTCGGTAATTATTCGGCAAATAAACCGAATATTCGGCCGAATACGAACTTTCCAAAACTTGCCGAATGTACCGAATTCGAATATTCGGCCGAACATTCGGCGCATCTCTAATTACAAACAAACAATATTTTTTTCCTCTTGATAGGCAGTAGTATTAAATAGTATAGATGTAGGTCACAAAGTAAACCAACAAACCAAAAAATAGATACAGCATTTTTGTTTTAAAAAAAAAAAACTTATGAACGTCAAGATTTAGATTTAGAAGCTTATTACCAACCCGACTGGCCAGCACATGGTGTAAGGTCAACCACCTTATTTTTACGCGAGGAATTTCTCATGGAGGCTATGCCGAACTCCTACCAACTAACCACACGATGCCCCATCCCACGTCCCGGTTACGTCCGCGGAAGGTTTCCGAGAGGGCCATAACTTACCCGAGCTGGCTAGGGCCGGGTCGGCGAGATGAAACTGAAATCTGAAATCTGTCGTGCGGTGTTCCACAGGGATCAGTCTTAGGACCGCTCATGTGGAACATCGGTTACGATTGGGTGCTGCGTCAGCTGCGTGGTCCGTTGATCAGAGGTGTCGGCGTAACGTGTTACGGCGCGACACCCTCGTTACAGCGCAAGGAGCAACGCACCGAGATGCAGCCGTAAAGGCCACGGCAGGGGTTGGTCATTAGTAGTAGATCGAGTACGGCGACTGGGTCTTGAGGTCGCCCTTCACAAATCCAAGGCTCTGTGCTTTCACGGACCTCGGAATGGGCCACCTGCGGGATCCAGCTTAAAATGCAAGCAGGCTTTAATTTTGTTATGTGTCAGAAGTTCTGTATAGATTCTTCTTTTCTTATATATTAATGGTTCTTTGTTTATTAACGATACCGCCAATATGCAGTAGTAACATAGATACAAAATTTGACTGAATCATTAATTTAATGATTCAGTAAAAAAATGGCGATACACCAGTCTCAAGTCAATTCCAACCTTGTAGAATCTCTGTATATATTGCAAAATTGTAAACGATGTACAGATACAGTCAGAACCAAAAGTTTTGAAGCAAAATCAAAAGACAATAGTTTGAAGTTAAGTTTGACTTACCTTTTTAAACACATGCTTTAACCTTGTATTGTAGAAGAAATGATACTCCAATGATCCTTTACATAGCCATTTATTCTTCTGTTCTTCGTATAATAATAGATACTACTCCTATATTCCACTTAATGGTATGATGAAATAACAATCCAATGATTGTAGATTCTTTACATTTTTATTTTCACAATATAACTAATACTTGCACAACTAAGTACTAACTAAATATTCTACTTAACTAATTAACACTACTGAACTTGATCAGGAAACAGAATGTTCTCCTTTTTCCAGAACATTCACTTTTTATCGGCTCTCACCAACTCCCACCTCATAATGAACATTTATGTCGAATCAACTACCCACTATTTTCGAATAATCAATAAATGTTATAAGTACAGGCTAATTATTTTACTATGAGGCGGTGTTGACATCACAAAAATAACTTATTACTACTTAAAACTGAATAGTTTTAGTAAAATCACAACATTTGTTTGACTCAAAATCAAAGAATATTATGCTATAGGGAAGTCAAGATAACCTAGCGGTTAATCTCTCCATGTGAATTTCGGAATCAATTCAAGCCACGAGTTCAATTCACTCTTCACTATTTATTTTGACTGCCTCAATGGCGCATTCGGTAGTGTAACCTCCTGCCGCACTGAGGTCCCGGTCGGTCCAAATATTTGTGTGATCCACAAAGTTTGTTTTAAAGTTTGGGTGTTTTATGACTACAGATTTGTGGGCACACCGTTTTACAACACTAGTGATCCACAAATGTTTGCTTCGAAGTTTGGGTGTTTTGTATGTAAATATGTATGTATTTAGAAATTATATAAGTATGTCTATCAGTCGTCTGGATCCCAATGCACAGGCTTATAAATATTAGCTTAATTTGGGCTAGATGACTTTGTGTGAGAATGTCTAAGATACAAATACCTACCTATTAAGTATTTCTTGAAGTTTTTATTCGATTATTATTCTCGAGCATTATTCTTTACCTTGTAGGATGAATCTTCAAAGAATATGTTTTTATCAATTTTTTTCGCGGCTTTGTAAAATTGTGTCTGTGGGAAACGGGTACGAAAAAACTACCGCCATGTTGACTGTGCCACTGGCGTCAGCTAGTTGTGTACAATGTTTATTTTAACAATTTATGTACACACATAGCTAATATGTTACAGAGAAACGTAGTTAGAAAAAAGTACAATGGCTGACAATTAATAATAGCTTTTAGGGTTCCGTACGTAAAGGGTAAAAAACGGGACCCTGTTCATGAGACTTCGCTGTCCGTCGGTCTGTCTGTCTGTCCGTCACGAGGCTGTATCTCATGAACGGTAATAGCTAGAGAGCTGAAATTTTTACAGATTATGTGTTTCTATTGCCGCTATAACAATAAATACTAAAATCAGAATAACTATATTAATTAAGGGGGCTCCCATACAAAAAACGTGATAATTTTTTTTTAGTTTTTTGGTACGATACCCTCCGTGCGCGAGTCTGACTCTTACTTGGCCGGTTTTTTTTTTATTTTTTAGTGTCGAGAGGGATTCGACTGACAATATTTCGTTTAACGATAGTAAAGGAGAGGAGGGATAGGAACCCGCCTCACACCCTCGATTCGTCAATCTTAATGTACAACAGTTAAGGATCACCTAACTAATTGTAAGGGAGGAATAATGAACCGAACTTCTCGGGAAAGGAATTTTGGATGCTGGAAAATTCCATTTCTAAAGAGTCCGGTTCGTCATTCCTCTCCCTCCCTCCTCTCCATTCCCTACTTTATTATCGTTTTAGGATGGATTTCCGCCTTGTGACGCCCAATTTCATTAGCATTTTTCTTTTACTAAACCCTTTCCTTTACCTTGGGACATCCTTTCGAGGGTTTACCTGGGACTCCCGGCCATAGCCTGTTGTAAGGCATTGTGTGGTAGGAGTCCGGCAATGAATCCATGTAGGATTTCCACACCGTAAAAAAAAACCCTCCGTTTTGCACGGAGAAAACGAGAGGCTTGGCTTTGGATTTAGGTTCGGCAGCCAGCGCCTCCGGTGTTCCAAAAATCCATTGACTATGGTGACCTCTCTGATGTTTGTTTGTCTTATCACGCTTTTAATGTTCGTCTTGCTGTTTATATTCCAGGCAAACAGATTTGCAAGTTCAGCGATGAGGCATGCTTAACAAAAGTAGCAAAGAGGACTCTAGACGCATTCAGATACGGTTGGACTGATAAAATCACACCATTTGATCCGTTATACGTGGAGAAAATAAGCGGAAAACTGGCCACAGCCGATTTTGAACTGACAGACGTGTATCTTAAAGGGTTGTCGAGCTGTAATGTCTTATCGTTGAAGTAAGTACATACGTGAATATTTTTTAAATATTTTGGGGATAGAGAAAACGCCGTTTAGCCCATAGGCTACGGTGACCACCAGTTCTTCTGGTAGGTCGTATGCTTGTCTGCCACCTTAGTAGTTTAAAAAAAATAAGTTAATACAAGTTTGTGCTTGCTTTATTTAGATAGCTTCTTCAGATCTACATAGAAAACAACCAAACTCCGAAACAAATGTTTGCGAATTATACATATATTTTCTCAGCCCGGACAACAGCTCCCGGCCGTAAAAAGAAAAAAAACCCGACCAAGTGCGAGTTGGACTCGCCCATGAAGGGTTTCGTAGCAGCAAGTAACATAATATAAAAGTTCTTATAGTTCGTTGTAACTTTGATTGATGTATTAACACATTCGCAGTGGTAGTGATTTTTCTAACCGAAAATTGCGGTTTATGACGAATTAAAAAAAAACTACCAGCTCTATCTCGTTCAAACCAATTTTCGTTGGTAGTTTTTATAGCAATGTACATCATATATTTTTTTTTAGATTTATAGGTTCATCATCACGCCTTTATCCCCGAAGGGGTAGGCAGAGGCATATTATATACCCACATTTCACCTTTTTTATAATTTGTCCCACGTAATACGTTGTGAGCCGTATTGCCGTGTTTAAATGGACAGGCGCAGGTTGTGACTGCCTGCTGTTGAAATAAAGCCTTCAACTTGGCTTAACGACTGCCATTTTACTGGCAACCGGGACCAACGGCTTAACGTGCCTTCCGAAGCACGGAAACGCTCAAATAAATGTCACAAAGTGATCACATGGATGGTCACCCATCCATGGACCGGCCATAGTGAAAGTTGCTTACTGCAGTGATCGTTTACAGAACACTGAGTCCGCGGGGCCACGAGCGCACTGTACGCGGTCATGTAGTCAGTCTAAACTAAGAGAATGATAAATCTAAAAAGAATATATGATGTACATTGCCATAAAAACTACCAACGAAAATTGGTTTGAATTTTCGGTTACAAAAATCACTACCACTGCGAACGTGTTAAAACATCAATCAAAGTTACAACGAACTATAAGAACTTTTATATTATGTTACTTGCTGCTACGAAGCCCTTCATGGGCGAGTCCAACTCGCACTAGGCCGGTTTTTTATCTATTAAACACACAAACATTGTTCGCCCCACTCGGTTAAAAAAGTTCGACTACTACTGTTTTCTTTGTTTATGTTTTATCTCCCGGCCAAATAAATAATACAAGATGGAGATGTGAAAAGATGTTCCATAGTTTTTTTTTTTAAGTCTTAATTTTGATTACAGATTTGACGAAACAGAGCTGAAATATGACTACCGCGTACAGTGCCCTCAGTTAGTTTTCAGTTATAACGAAAAGCTCAGAGGGATTTTCGCTGGCATTTTCGTCGACGAAGAAGGCCCATGTTTCATTACCGCAGGTCAGAAAATTTACTTAAAAGGGTTGTCTCTTAAGAGCCTACATGACGCCAAATTGTTAAAAGAAGATAGAAGATATGCATTTTCGCGTGCAAGAAAGAGAGAGGTGCGATCGGTTTTTGTGCACTTTTAACTAAATAAATTAATTATAAAAAAACTATAAGCAATATGAAAAAAATGCTCTAGTGCAAATGAAAATTTTAGTATTGTCTTTCTTATTAATATTTTGTATTATAAAAACAACGTATAACTTATGAGATCTAGCTTAAAATTTTACGAAATCGAGGTATTTTTAACACAAAAATCTATCGAGAATTTTATCAGTAATCGTATTTCGAGCCTAGAGCGTTTTTAGTTCATGAACTGAAGTTGCCTGTGTTCAAATTTTAATTCATCAGTCCTCACGAGTCCTGAGATCTAGCTCAAAGTAATAGTCTATTTGGCGTCAGATTGACTCTTAAATGCAGTTTCCCTTTTTTTATAACCTGAGGAAAAATCCTTCATGGATGCTATGCCGGACTCCTACCGACCATGAAACCTCACGTAACGCCCAATAGCCTACGGTTGGGAGCCCCGGGTAAGCCCTCGGAAGGATGTCCCAGGACTCCCAACAGACCAACGGCTACCACTGCGGCCTCGTCTAGGTGGTAGTTCGGGTGCTATCCCGCTTCTTAGGGGGGCACGTGCGTGAATCACTTAAGTACGTCACGCTGCCATCATGGGCCTGCTTCTGTCTAGCCGTTATGGTTCATGAGATACAGTCTGGTGCCAGACATACAGACTTATGGACAGCGGAGTCTCAGGCGCCGCCGACGTCTTCGCCGATGACTGTCGGCCTCCATGACCGGGGGCCTGAGGACGGTGAGCAGTCCCCTCACCGTGCTCAGGCTACCGGTCATGGAGGCCGATGGCACCAGACTGTATCTCATGAACCATATGGCTAGACAGCTGATTTTTTCACAGATGACGCATTTCTATTGCCGCTATTACAACAAATACTAAAACAAAACTTAAGGGGTCTCCCATACAACAAACGTGATTTATTGCCGTTTTTTGATACGGAAACGTCGAATATGAAGTAAAACGTAACACTTTCCTATTTCAGAGGACTACATCATAATAATCAAGGGAGAAATTGAGAAATACATATCGGAAGAAGACCACGAACTGAGGTTCAGATTCAAAGGTTACACCGTCGAAACCGAAATCAAAGGAAAACTGGAATATAACAACGATCATCCTATCAAAGGAGATCCGACTACATGTAAGTTTTTTTTAAATATTATGCCACAGGGCGGAAACTCCATACATAAGATTCATTTTCAATTCTGACACCTCAATAAAACCACTAAAACACATTTTTTACAGAGCTTGAATGTGTGTGTGACTAAGGTTTAAGCGTTAAGCAAATATTCTCCTTAAAATACCCTCTTTTTTAAATTTACAAGTTAACAATGGATTTCCGATGACAATTCATCTCATGAAGTTTGACGAGTTATTTCTGGGAAGCCATAATTATAGTACCTACATATTGAGAACCTAATATCAATCGAATATAAACACAGCTAGTTTTTTCGCCTTCCCTTTTCATGGTCAGTTTCGTGAAACATGTAACTTAAAAATGTTAATGGAAATCAGCCTTGTTAAAAACGGCATGTATTTAAATCGATATCTGTTTATTCCCTCTTTTCGAACAAAATATTACAAAGTTCAACCAAAAATACTGACTTGCACACTAATTTTGCACACTAAATAAGTCAAATTCGATATACTGTTTAGTGGTATTTGCATAACTATTTTACTGAACAAATCACTATTATCATAATAGTTTATCTAAAAATTCCTTTGCCTAACAAACATATTAAAACTTTTTTAAGGAAAACCATCGTCTAATTTACTTTTAAGGAACATCATTTATTCTAATTAAAATCCCAATTTCATCAGTCATCTTTACAAAATTAAATTTTATTAAACAAAAAAATAAAAAAGCTAACTTAACCTAACCTATTCCGTTATAAGATTGTAAAATTTAGAGTGCAAGTTAGTATTATCGATAAGCAATTTGGATTTTTGTTTAGCACATCTTATATCCGGTGTACAAACCACATTTTTGGTATAATTTCAATAAAAAAAAAGTTTTGTGTAAATTTTTTGTTTTTTAAGAAGTACATGTTTAGTTAATCTATTGTTTTTTTTGCACAGCATTCACATTTCTGGTATGCATTCAGTTAATTAGTGGAGTTACCCAGTGTGCAGAAAACGTATACCTATAGATGTGCATTTAAAAATATCCGGTTAAAAACTGGTATACTCAAGGAAATTCAAGTTTTGTAAACTTGAATTTCCTTGACGGCTAAGGCGATATAGTTTAAATTTTCATTAACATTTTCTAATATGAATTTGTATTTTCATTGCAGCATTCTTTGTGAAAAATCTCATCAACAGCAACTGGAAGAAATTCGAAGAATTCTTTAGGTCTCCAATCCTGGAAACCTTTTTGAAAATTTTCATTAAGGCGCATGACACGTATGTGACGTCGTTCCCGTTTAATGAGCTGTTTTGGGACGGCCAAGAGTGAATATAGACCTTATAGGACATTTCAAGGTTCAATGAAACATAAATAAAACCATTATCATAAAGTTGTTTGTCTTATTTCAATATTTATAGGCTGGTAAAGGTACTAGTTGGTAAATCTTAGAAGGTGTTTACAGGGTCGGCAGCGCGAGAGTGGCGCCTCTGGTGTTGCGAACGTTCATAGGCTGCGGTGACCGCCAGTCCTTCTGGTTGGCCGTATGCTTGTCTGCCAGCTTTATATCACAGTTACGTAGATAATTATTACACATAATTATCTACGGAACTGTGATATACCCGATGCCCACAACTACAGCCAAAAGAATAACGACCGCACGGAAATCCAGCCTTGATTATTCTGCTTTTGTTAATAGCTCCGTTTCTTCTTGACCGATTGCGATGAAAGATCTAAACATCTCTACTAGAATTAACTCCACTAAGTTATTTTTAACAGAAAAAAAATCGCATCAATATCCGTTCAGTAGTTTTTCGCCCATAAGGACGACGACGTGACAAGAATTTCGAAAAAAAAACTGTGGTCATTATCGTTCATACCCACCTATAACATAAACTAAGTATTGTTTTGTTAATATCTCCATTGTACAGACACGTTTACAATATATAGATTCGATATTAATATACTTACTACGAATTAACTATTCGTTACAAACAAACAAACAAAAAAACAAATCTTTCCTCTTTATAATATTAGTATAGATTATGAAAACTCACTCACTTGTACTATTCCACAACTTAACCGGTTTCCCTGCTAAAGCATTCTCAAAGGTGTAAACACCTTTGAGAATGCTATAACAGCGAAACCGGTCAGGTATTATTTAAAATCAAAATAAAAGTTGTGGAATAGTACAAGTGAGTGAGTTTTCATAAAGTATTATAACAAGTTCCATCAAATGCCAACTATCAAAAGTATAAAGGATTGTTTTTATAGGTTGACAAATTACCATTAATTATTTATTTATTTATTTATTTATTTATTAGTGTGACATGGGTGGGTACAAAGATCTTATAGTAACACATAACTGGTTCTCCAAGTCTGCCAGTGGCTTACACAATTCTTAATCTATTGTTATAATCTATATAAAATTTCATTTTTTATATTACAATACGATATACACATTCATCATTATATGTCACTGTTCATCAATCAATTCCCAATTAAATTTTAGAAGACATCAATTCTGTACATCTTGAAAAGAAAAACATCATATTTTCCAAGGCTTACATATTTTGAGATTATTATTAGGATTTATAACATCAATTTAACATAATTGTCAGAATTAAATTATTTATGTTACCAAATGTCAAAAATTCAAAATGTCAAAGGTACAAATGTCAAATTTATTTAATGTCACTGATTTGTACTTATCTAAATGGTCAATAGTGTCAATATCTAATAAATGTCAAATACATAGCTCAGACCATCTACGCTACATCAAGGTTGTCCTTCAGATAATCATCCACCGAATAGAAACATTTGTGAATCAATAATAATTTTACTCTATTCTTAAAAATATTAAGTTCTGCAAGTTCTCGGAAGGATTTTGGCAAATGATTATAGATACGCGCAATCATACATAACACACTTTTGTTAAACAGCGCCGTCTTGTTGCTTGGCATACATATTCTTAATTGGTGTCTTTTACTTCTCAGTGTTTTAAATAAATTAATATTTCTCTTCACAAACAGTACCATTTCGAGTATATATATACACGGAAGTGTTAGTATATGCAATTTTAAAAAGTGTGGTTTGCAGCTATCTGTCTGTTTTAGATTACACAGAGACCGTATACACCTTTTTTGAGCTTTAAAAACAGTATCCTTATCAGTGGAGTTACCCCAGAACAGCACCCCATACCTCAGGAGAGGTGTGACATAACCATGGTATGCCATTACTCCCACAGATGCGCTCACTGTCCTACTAAGCATAAATTGGGCATAAGAGTAGGAATTCAGTCTAGAACATACCGATACAATATGCTGTTTCCAGTTTAGTTTGCTATCTATTGTCACGCCTAAGAATTTCGTTGTGTCAACTTCTTCTATTGTTGAATCCAGATAATGAATGTCCATATTAGTCAATTTATTTACAGTGCTACGAAATGTCATAAATTTAGTTTTTTTAAGATTTATAATTAAATTATTTGCAGTCAACCACTCAATTATCTCACTTAATGTAGTGTTTATGTCATTTTCAATGCATAACTTGTTATGTCCAGTAAATAAAATAGTGCTGTCATCAGCAAACAAGACAGTCTTATGCTTTGAAGCATTTGGAAAATCGTTTATATAAATAATGAAAAACAATGGTCCCAACACACTTCCCTGAGGCACCCCCGACGTTACTTGTCGGCGTTTTGATGAGTAGTGAATAAGTTTTTTCTCAAATGGACATATTTTGGAAATGGTGGTTATTTGTGTTCGGTTGGTTAGGTATGATTTTACCAAATCATAAACATTGCCTCTGATGCCGTATGCATATAATTTGTTCAACAGTCTTTCATGACATACGTAATCAAATGCTTTGGACAAATCCATAAACAGTGCACACACCTGATTACCCTTGTCTCGATTTGTAAGTATTGTATGAAGGAAAGTGTATATTGCCATATTAATAGACTTTTTCTTCCTAAATCCAACTTGTTCTTCACAGAAGAGACTATTCGATTCAAAATAATTGTAAATACTGGTATGCATTACTCTTTCAAATATTTTCGACATAACAGGCAAAAGCGCTATTGGTCGATAACAGCTAATGTCATGTCTATCATTTTTTTTAAACAGCGGCTTTATTATAGTCAGCTTTAACTTATCAGGAAATACACCTTTTAAAATGCAGAGGTTAATTATATGACTAAGAATATGAGATAGTCTAGTTGAGATACACTTTAATGACTGTGTTGATATACCATCATACCCAGTACTTTTCGTATTTTTCATTGCATGAATAATATTGTAAATGTCTTTAGGTACAGTTGGATACATGAAAAGAGAATTTAGTACAAACGGACATCTAAACCTTGGATCATTTGAATCAGATTTACCTGATAAGTCAGTAAAGAAGTTGTTAAAATGGTTAGCAATTTCAGTGGGATCACTTATAGTTTTTCCATCAATATTAAGACCCTGTATTTCCTCTTTAGGCAAATTTAATTTCCTATTTTGGATTACCCGCCAAGCAGCCTTAGATTTGTTAGTCGCAGATTTTATATAATTGTCGTTTTGTGCTTTTTGGGTTAAAGTGACTATACGTTTCAATCGTGATGATAACATTTTAAATTTATCCTTATTTACCTTTGAAGGGTTTTTCCTATATTCCCATAGTAGATGCCGTTTATTTTTACAGCATTTCCTTAAACCTTTTGTGACCCATCGTGGTCGGGTTTGGGTGAACACTTTTTTTTGGATAATAGGAAAACATTGATCGTACAATTGGATAAATGTGTCATAAAAATAGTTAAATGCTAAATTTGGATCCTGACTATTAAAAACGTCACTGAAGCTAAGGGAATTAATATGTTCTTTGAATTTGATCATGTTTTTAATTGAATAGTCGCGCCTTTCTATTTTCCAGTATTTCAGAAGGCTTGTAGGCTTAACCGGACAAGTCAGCAGTTGTGCAGTATGGTCTGATAGCGCATATTCGACAACCTTTGCTTTACATCCTTTTATATTGTATAGAATGTTATCTATGCACTTTCCACTTGATATCCTTGTAGGTTCATTGACACTTAGCTTTAGGTTGTGGTTATAAATTATTTGCCGAAACCTTGTCTCATCATCAGATTCGACAAGTGTGTTTATGTTAAAATCACCACTGATAATTGCTTTTTTTGTTTTGTGATAGCAAAATTGGTTCAGCAGCTTTTCAAACACCGTGAAGAATTTATCCCTATCTACTAAGCTGGATCTTGGTGGCCTATATACACAGATAATGTAGATGTGGTGATCTGACAGCTCAATTCCTGAGCATTCTATTATATTTTGTATAGAATACCGCGTTATTTCATTAATTGGTACATATTTATGTGAATTATTTATTAAAATGCAAGAACCGCCACGCCGATTTAGCCTACAATAACAAGAACCCAGTCTATAATTTGGTAAATATAGTGTATTCACATCACTAGCAATCATATTGTGTTCTGTGATGCACAACACATCTATGGGTTTTCTTTCACTGCTCAAAACTAATGCCAAGCGGTTTGATTTGGACACTAAACCGTCAATGTTTTGATGTAGAATGTTTATCTCATTGTATACGAAAAAGCTGGTTTGACAATTGTGGAATAAATACCTGGTTTTCAACCTGCAACTGTTCTGTCTGAGTACATTTATCTACAGCAAAGCTTAAGTTATCATTCACATACTGTAAATACCGTTTATTGTATTCAATGCGTAATATTTCTCGGAGAAGTATTCTAGATTTGTGAAGCACAGAATAATAACCTACAGGAACATAATCACGATATTTCATGTCAATGTAACTACAATGTCTATATTTGGAGCATAAAAATTCTAGTTCGTAATTTAGTTTATGTTCGTTCAGAAATCTGTTGGTCGGCACTTCCGAAATTAGGATATTAGTATTTGGCACATTTGATATAAATTGTCTTAATGAGTATATTAATTCGTCCGGTTGTTTGTCATTAATGCCCCCTAAAATGATAATGAAGTCATTCTTATCTAATTTACACATGTCATTTTTTGCTGTCAGAAGAATATGTTGCATTGTCGCTTCTGAATACCAATAGCTATAGACCTCGTACATGTCACCGACCAATTTTTGTAGGTTCTGCCTTACTCTGGATCCTTGCTGATCAGCCAAAATTACAATTTTCTTTTTTTTTATATCAGAGAGCTTGAGATTAGATGGTTTAATAGCAGTTGTAGACTCTTGAACCCCATTTTTATTTGAACTGGATATAGGATCAGTTTTAGTCAGCTTAATCTCATCTTGTTTCGCTGTATTGGGGCTACAGTCTTCTATATTCTGCATCTGCAATTTTTGTGCCGTTTCTATATTTTTTGTGCTTGATAATATGATTTTTTGCTGGGCTTTCTTTTTCTTTTGAAAGGATGTAGGTGTCCGGTTTTTTCTTGCTGGAGTTAGGCATATGTCTTTATAGGTTTCAGTTAATTTCATAGATTTTTGTAGTTCATCTTTGAGTCGTATGTTTTCGCTACTTAAATTTTCTATCTCTTGATGAGCACTTGATAGCTCATCGCTTAGTAATTTTATTTTATTTTCGAGACCCTTGACAACCTCCTCATCCACATGAAGACTATCGTTTGGTATGCTCATAATTGTTGAGTCAAACAATTCCGATCGTTCGCTGTCACTTGTCCTATCATCGTCTAGATTTTCAACAGATAAACCACGGCGGATTTTACGGAAAGTCACGTTATGTGGTGTCTCCATTGCATTCAAAACGTGTGTTTATTAATGGTACTTTTATTTTTTAAGGTTGGCAAGACTGTTAATGCTTCATGCATAGATAATGTTTCGCTGTTACACTGGAACGCGCCCACAAGAATTTTATGTGGCGGGTGGTTTGGATTGCTTTTAAAAATACCAGTCTTGAAAACGAACACTATTTTTCATTATTCATTTGCTCTTTTACATTTTTTGTGTAAATTTAGCCCAAAAATTGATATTCCTTACTTGTGATAGTCATAATTGCTGTATTATTGCCGTTAATTGCTGTATAAACAGCGTACACAAAATACACAATGTTGAGTTTGTATATGGAGTAAATTCATCACAATCTTCTTGCAAATGATATCACTTAATTCACTGAGATATACAATACTGTCACAATACTTTTAACTTGTTATTACATTATTTAAATATTTTTTAAAACTATTTTATGCGGAGCCAACTTTCACAGGGCCAGTGTTGCCAGCCAATGATCAATTAAAATAACCACAGAAAACATCTGCCACAAAACGGAAACGGACCCTTAAGTAATTCCTTACTATCAGATCAGCATAAAGCACGTATGCCTCTCCCAGTTCACGCCACAATACACGGTACTGTGCCTTCCGCATCCATACAATTTCCTTTTAGGTGTCGAGGAATTCCTCTCCATCGGAGTCAACTGGTCAGAAGACTGGCCGCAATGCCACATTGTATCTATATTTATACTCATGGAAGAAAAACCAGCCAAGTGCGAGTAGGACTCGGGCATGGACTGTTCCGTTTCGCAGAACGTCAATAAATCACGTTTGTTGAGTGGGAGCACCTCTTATTTTTTTCTTATTTTAGTATTTGTTGTTATAGTGGCAACAGAAATATATCATCTGAGAAAATTGCATCTTTCTAGCTTCCACGGTTCCTTAGGTACAGCCTCGTGACGAAGAGATAGACGAAAGGCGGAGTCTCATGAATAAGGTTTCGATTTTTGCCTTTTGGGTACAGAACCCTAAAAACAATAAATATTTGTTCCGTGAATGTACCTACCTAATCTCTAAAAGAGAAAGAGGCGATGCCACTATAAGTGACCGAGCATTTGGGCCACAACCCTAATGCTATGATTGCATGTTTGCACCCCTTGAGAGTCTCGCCATGCGCCAGGTGCAGCATCAGCATAGACGCAATACGCCGAGGAAGTTGAGAAGAAGCCTAGGCCAACACAAGTTGCATTACCATCTTTCAGGCCTTTTAAAATCGTCACGAGCCAAACTTTTATTACAATGACGACGAGACGTCTTAAGGCATACCCTCCGTTGGATAGACAGAGGACGTGTGCGGGACAGTAGTGATTTTTTGGGAATTCTGTCCCACCTTATCCCTCGGGCCCAGCCCTCGGTGATTACGGTGGGACAGAATTCCCAAAAAATCAAACGAATGTCTCACATTAATATAATTTACGTTCGTACGTTCGCTGACGCTCTACGCTACAACAAACTAACCCGATGCATGTTTGTTAACATGAACAAGTTAAGATCACAAACAGTTAGATGATCGCTAACCCGATAGATGATCGCTAATTCATACTACCAACTTTATTCTCAAATATATGTTTGTACTTACTAATTCGAACTTTGTCACCAATTATAAACTTTGGACGACATTTTTGGGTTGCCTTTATCATGGAATTCGTAATATTATTTTTAATGTCCGTTTCATTAAACTTATTGACATTAACAGGTGCAAATTTAATAGTACGATGTTTTGTGTTGTTATATGTCTTCACAACATCGTTCAAGCCACCATCTCTCTAACCGGGACCAACGGCTTAACGTGCCTTCCGAAGCACGGAAACGCTCAAATAAATGTCACAAAGTGATCACATGGGTGGTCACCCATCCATGGACCAGCCATAGTGAAAGTTGCTTACTGCAGTGATCGTTTACAGAACACTGAGTCCGCGGGGCCACGAGCGCTTCACTATTATAGTATAGATAATTATTAGGTACTTACATGACATTGCTTCTTATTTTCTGTCTTCATTTTAAAATCCAAGGTTAGATAGAGTATCTACTTAATAGGTATATTGCACGCGCAACATTGTCGTGGGAATAGAATATGAGACGTTCTTCAAGTATGGGAACGACGATGCATGCCTAGTACATAAGTAGGTAACACACACCAGAACAAACTGCTGACATTACTTTAGCTTTGTGGGAATAGAATATGAGATGTTCTTCAAGTATGGGAACGACGATGCATGCCTAGTTCACAAGCAGGTAACACACACCAGAACAAACTGCTGACATTACTTTAGCTTTGTAACGTTGTTACCCGACTGTGATAGAAAGAGGTGTATGAACAAAATAAGTATTGCTAAATGAATATTTTTAAAGGAATATATAATAAAGGATAAAAAAATTTAATTAAGCGCAAGCGTACGAGTATAACTTAATTTTAACACTTTTTTATCGGAAGCTCAGTTCAAACAATTTCGATTCTAAACAATCAAATATTCAAATCTCATCTTCACGCATTGTCCTCGAAGGGGTAGGCAGAGACATACTATATGGCTACACTAGCTGAGGCGTGCGGCTTCGCCCGCGTGAAATTTGGTCCCCGTTCCCGCTTCCCGTGGGAACATTTTCCCGGTATAAAAAGTAGTCTATGTATTATTCCGGACTATACTCTATCCCTGTACCAAATTTAAGCCAGATCCATTCAGTCGTTAGAGCGTGGTAACAAACATCCAAACATCTAAACATCCAAACATCTTCACAAACTTTCACATTTATAATATTAGTAGGAAGTAGGATTTCACCTTTTGCGTTTCTGTCCCAAGAACTGGTGGTGAGTCAATTGTCGTGTTGAAATAGACAGACGCAGATTTGTGGCTACCTGATGTTGGAATTTTTCAACCAGTCCATAAGGCCTTCAACTTGGCTTAACGAGTGCCATATTAATGACTAGCGGACGTCACGCGGTCTCACCCGCGCAGTTCCCGTGGGAATATGGGAATTAAATATAGCCTATGTTCACCGCAAAGAGTTCCCAACAGTGAAAGAATTTTTTAAATCGGTTCAGTAGTTCCGGAGCCTATTCGTTACAAACAAACAAACAAAAAAAATCAAAAAAACTAATCTTTCCTCTTTATAATATTAGTATAAAAAACCGGGACCAACGGCCTAACGTACCCTCCGAAGCATGGAAAACGCTCGTAAATGAAATGACATAAAGTGGTCACCCATCTGAGTACCAGCCATAGCGAAAGTTGCTTAACGCAGTGATCGTTAACGGAACACTGAGTCAGCTCGGCTACGAGCGCTTCAAATTCATATACTCGTATTTACAAAATTATTGTAAATTCACTTTGAATGTCATTTAACTTTTAATAATTTCCTTCGATTTCATCGTTAAACCTTAACCAAATTTATATAAACCACCTGTACTATAGATACTACCTTTCAAATAAAGATATATATGTATAAAGTTATGTTAAGATAATGAGAAACAATACATTGAACCACATACAAATAAATTAGGTACTCACCTCCTTTTTAGTCGGTTAAATAACTATAAGACGTCGTTCTAATATTGAATTGCTGACTGCACAGTAATAAACGGAAACCTTACTGACACAAGGACACACACACACACAAACCTTCCGATGAATATGCAAATGAATCTTCTTTGTTTATGTCGGAAATTATATTACAAAGTGATAACATCAAATACCGCAATAAACTATGTGGTTTTCTGGATATGTCTGTTAAATAGAATTAATTACATGCAATCACCTGTTTATCCTAGGACTAGGCAGAAATGTATTAGACAACCAGATACCTATCTATATACTATCTATACTAATATTATAAAGACGAAAGATTTGTATTTTTGTATGTTACGAATAAACTCAAAAACTATTGAACCGATTTTAAAAATTCTTTCACTGTTAGAAAGCTCAATTATCTAGGAGTAACATATGTTTTATCCTAGTATTCCCACGGAAACGTGAACTACGCGGGTGAAACCGCAGCGACGGCAACTCAATATTATGAATAACTGATAGTTAATAATATAAATAAGCTAATTATAAGTTTGTGTTATGAGATCTAGACAACTGATAAACGTACTTATATATTTCTAAATACATACATATTATACATAGAAAACATCCAAACTCCGGAACTAACATTTGCGGATCACACAAATATTTTGTTCCGACCCAGGATTCGAACCCAGGACCTCAGAAACGACAGTCGCATACACTACCACTCCACCACCGAGGCAGTCAAACATACAACATAATATATGGGTACGAATGAACGATCAACGAACATACATAAATTATAATTACATTTTATAGGTATCATACATAAATCATAACATTCGTCGGAATTAGCTTTGACGGTGTTGGTAAAGATATGGTTTTGTATTTCAATTGTAATAACAAAAGTGCAATTAAACGAAATGAGTTTTCAATCACTTTGATTTAAATAGTCATAAGTAACATAAATTAATTATACACCTCTATAGATAAGAAGTTAAGTTTCATTTTGTTGGGAGGCGGTAATTGCTGAATTGATACTTTTTATGTATAAAACCTATCAATTTTTCTAACAAATTACATTCGCTCCAGTATCTTCCAGTGATCTTCACCAGCAAGAAAATGTGAGTAAGTGCTGTTAAATTAATTATTATTTAGTTAATAATTATCCAGCTGAGATGCTTGGATTGAAATCCTGCCGGCTGATAATTATTAATTATTATTTAGTTAATTATTATCCAGCTGAGTTGCTCGGAAATTTTCCTGCCGGTTGATAATTATTAATTATTATTTAGTTAATTATTATCCAGCTGAGTTGTTGAACGCATCCATAGTGTCTGCAGCTGCAGCAGCACCGAAAAGGAAGTCGAAGGGGTCGTCGAATCCGTGTACAACTGGTAAACGTAAGCTCACCAAAAGCTTACGGGACTCATCGCCTCCAGACTCATTACCAACCATCATCGGTCAAAAACGGAGTTCGTCTGAGAGGTATGTGTTTGTATTATAATCGTAGTTAATAATATTCAACATTTTTATTAGTCCTTATTCCATTTAAATATGTTACCAATAATGTGAAGCGCTCGTGGCCCCGCGGACTCAGTGTTCTGTAAACGATCACTGCAGTAAGCAACTTTCACTATGGCCGGTCCATGGATGGGTGACCATCCATGTGATCACTTTGTGACATTTATTTGAGCGTTTCCGTGCTTCAGAAGGCACGTTAAGCCGTTGGTCCCGGTTGCCAGTAAAATGGCAGTCGTTAAGCCAAGTTGAAGGCTTTATTTCAACAGCAGGCAGTCACAACCTGCGCCTATCCATTTATACACGGCAATACGGCTCACTACTTATTACGTGGGACAAATTATAAAAAGGTGAAATGTGGGTATATAATATGCCTCTGCCTACCCCTTCGGAGATAAAGGCGTGATGATGAACCAATAATGTAAAATTAATAAACTAACTTTAAGATCTTCACTAATATTTTTTATACGTAGCAATTGTGACTATTATTCAAATCAAGAGTACTTATTTAGAATTTTAAATTGTTTATTAATTTTCAAACTACTTTCAGAATAAGTATAATTAATTATTTAGTTTATTAGATGTTGTATTCAATCAATCAATCAAGAACTTATGTTAGTCACAATAACAGGTTTTATTTAGAGTAATACAATATTGAAGTTTATAAATTCATAATTATTTTACTTTTTATAGGAAGAAGAGACCAGATATCTTCAACATACTGAAGTCTGAGGAAGCCAACAGCGTGGATAATCGACGCAGCCCTATAACGTCGAGCTTCACGAGCCGTGTCTCCACGGGAACATCTCGTCGCACTGCCAAAACTAGCGGTGAGTATTTTGTAGATCTGAAACTCTACAAAACAGTCGACTACGCGTCTCATGAGCGCCAGCTTCGATACAAGACAGCGCTTGTAACGGTAAAGTTGCAGTGTGACGAGGCGTCATCGTCTTGGGAGGCTCTACAGGGCTTCCTAGGACAGGTTTTTTCTGACTTTAAGGACTCGGAGCCTGTTCATTACAGTGAGAACATTTTTATAAAATACACTCGAGAGCAATGAATCCGGGTCACTTAAAGAATGTTAAAAATCTCGGAAACTAAAAATGATAGGTTAATGCAATAAATTGTATTTAATAGACAATGTAATACTCCTTAAATGAAAGTAAAAAAAATATGAGTCACCATACATTTTATTAAAACAAAATTACATAAAGAAAAAACTGCTGATCTCTCCTTAAAACAAAAATAGGAAACATGAAATTTTTGAACTTTATTACGATTTTCTTGAATTTTAATACTTCGTATTGCCTCCTCGTGCTTCCATTACTGCGTTTACGCGGTTTGGCATGCTGTACACCAAGTTCCTTATACGATTTTGGGGAATATTCTCCCATTCCTCTGTGAGAGCAATTTTGAGCTAACGAAGCGTGATTGGGGGAGGGTTTCGTTGTTTTACGCATCTGCCTAGCTCGTCCCAAGCATGCTCGATCGGGTTGATATCCGGGCTGCGCGCTGGCCACTCCATACGAGTAATGTTCATCTCTTGAAGGTAGTCATTCACAATCCTACCTGTATGAGGTCGGGCATTGTCATGCATAAATATAGCATCCTCACCTAAATTGACCATAAATGGACCAACGTGATCATTGAGGATTTCTTCCACATATCTTACGCTAGTTAAAGAGCCGTTTTCTATGATCACCAGCTCTGTGCGACTTTCAGAAGAAATTCCGGCCCACACAAGTACAGACCCACCACCGTAGGCTACTTTTTCTTCGATGCATGCTTGCTTGAATCTTTCCCCTGGTCTTCGATACACTCTGTGTCTTCCATCGTGCTTGTAGAGCATAAATTTTGATTCGTCGGAGAACATAACTTTTGACCAATCTTCAATACTCCAATTTACGTGGCTCTGGGCATACCTTAGTCTCGAAATACGATGCCCACGCTCCAGTTTAGGGCCGTTTGCAGGTCTAAGGGGTTTTAAGTTAGATTCAGCAAGCCGACGTCTTACTGTCCATGCACTTGGGTTACTTCCTCCGAGGCGTCGAAACTGATTGGTGAGTTCAGTTCCTGTGAGAAAGCGATTTCGAAGCATGGTGTTCACCAAGTATCGGTCTTCTCGTGCTGTGGTACACCTGGTTCTGCCCGTTCCTGGTCTGCGTAGGTTAGAACCAGTTTCTTCGTAACGTCGGAGAACTCTTTGTACTGTTGACAGCGACACACCGACAGTCCTGGCTGTATCGCGCTGACTCCGGCCGGTTTCCAGCATTGTAAGTATTCTGGTGCATTCTTCAGGCGTAAGCGACATAATTTCAGCTTGATTAATGAATATAGAGCACTATCAACATGGTTTATGTACCCACATAAATGACAGATTACAAACAAAAGCAACACCAAATGCTGTAATTTCGTAGTTCCATCTTCGAAAGTGGCCCTTTTTCAAATTTGATTTTTTTATGATATAACTTTACAATAACTAAGAAGTTTTAATACCTTCATTTAAGGAGTATTACATTGTCTATTAAATACAATTTATTGCATTAACCTAGCATTTTTAGTTTCCGAGATTTTTAGGATTCTTTAAGTGACCCGGATTCATTGCTCTCGAGTGTAGTTTTCTAGTGTAAATATAATTTCCTTTTAATTTTTTTCTAGTGTTAGAAGTATATTTTTAGTAATAATATGTAGTGTGTTTTGATATTATAATTTTTATAACTCTAAATATAAGACAGTGTGTTGTGCAGTTCATTATATTTTTCCATTAGTAACTACCTAAGTGGTGTAGGTATTATAAATAAGTAATAATGCCTTTTTGTACAGCGTGTAACACATCTGTACCTAGTAAATTATGGGTAGGTCACATGCGAAGTAATTCACATAAAAAAAGTAGTCATACAACAAAACATAGCGAAGGTGTAGAAATAGTGAGTTCTGCATTTCGTAATCGCATAATAACATTTAAATTATTACCAATTCATGACCTTCAGCTAGCATCAGTGGATACATTTTTTTATGATATCCGTAATAAGTTAAAATCCCTTTTAAATGAATATGTTAAAAAACATACATGTCTTAAAATTAATTTCGAGCTATTTGGTATGTTCCTAAAGTTCAAAGACAATTCTCAAGAAGTAAAATCATTTGGAACCAAAAATAAAATATTGTACAGTAATTTTGATTTTGAAAAATTATATTCTGAAACGGTTAGCTATTTAAAAGCAAGTATTGAAGAATTTGAGGGTCGCGACAGTGGATGGACTTTTTTAAACAACTTATACGTTGAGGTCAACCTCAATAAATACCAACCACTTAGTGGTTCTTGGTATATTCCTTTACCCAAATCTATTCAGGCAAAGAAAGCGTGTATAAATATATTAAACAAAGATGAGTATTGTTTTTTATGGTGCGTAACTGCAGCATTATATCCAGCTAAGAAACACCCTGAAAGAACTTCATCTTATCCTAACTTTAGAGAATTATTTGATATAAGGGGAATGACTTTTCCTGTATCGTTTCGCGATATTAAAATTTTCGAGAACAATAACCCGAATATAAAGTTTATAATATATGTCGGAGTAGACATGCGGCAGCTGTTTTTAAAAAGCGCAGGCCCGCTGACCTGGAGTAGGTCATCGGGTCTGCTTTATGCTTTATTACACTTATAGATGGATATCTGGTTAAATAACAGTGAAATAAATACTTAGGCGGTATTTATTTCAGAAACACAGTAATCAAAACAAGCAAATGGAACACCAATGAAACAAAATAAAATGAAATGAAAAATCTTTATTCATGTAAGTCACAATCTACATTTACTGCCAGATTCGCAACGCAATAGGTAGAGCTGGAGAAAAAAGAACCTGGCAATAAAACTCCGGCCACTCTTTTAACTTCCAGTAGGTTATTACAACATAATTTTTATTCCAAATTAAAACCAACATAGAATCTACTCACAATGTTTTCTCTCCAAATTCCAGCAACAAAGTGAGCCCTCGGCCACAACCACTGTCTATTTATAAATCCCCGCCACTCACATTGTTCTCACAAAACACGTGGCTTGATATTTAATGTTTTCTTTTTAAATCAAAGAAATGTGGTTCAATTTATTTTTGAGAAATAAAGTTATTAATTTAATTAGTCAAACAAACTGTTAAATTGAATGAAATCATTAAAATACAAAGATTAATTCATTCTCAGTAAAATGAACATTGTCGGAACTATAGGAATAACAAAAATCCTGTTTTGATTAAAAACATTTTTAAATGTCGACAATATTCGTAATAATTGTCAATAAGAATTTAACAATAGTCTTTATTGTAGGTTCTTACGAACCTACATAGTCACATAACACTTAGGTAACCTAATTAGTTCAACACTACATCAAGTTATACAAATCAGTGTTAATAAATTCTACAACTATTTCTATTCGAACCTTATATCACAAAATAGTAAAGTATCAGTAAAGTTGCTCATTGTAATGGTTTTAATCTATTTATACATACATACATACATAACATCACGCCTGTTTCCCAACGGGGTAGGCAGAGACTATGGCTTTCCACTTGCTACGATCCTGGCAAACAACTTTCGCTTCTTCAACTTTCATAAGTGTCTTCATACATGCTCTTCGGTTAAGGGTACTCTTGACCTGGCCTTTTCTCAGAAGATTGTCGATTTTATCGACTTGAGTATGCCGAGGTCGACCTCTACCAGTTTGCCCATTCACTCTCGCCTCATAAATCTGTTTCGTCAGCCTATTTCCATCCATTCTCTCCACATGTCCAAACCATCTGAGCATCCCTTTTTCTATCTTAGTCACTACATCTTCTGTCATGCCGCAATGTTCCCTTATCACACTATTATATCACATTATATCACACCTTATATACTATCTATTTATAATCAAATAGATTTTAATTAGTAATTCTCGGTGTGGCGACACGGCCATACTGATCGGCGATGCGTGCTCTGCATCGTGTGTTAAGGTCTAGATCTGCAAAATAAATATTAAAAGCTGAGGCTTGGTAGTTCTACAGTACACGCAAACCAGAAAAACTTGGTTAAGCAAATATAATTCCATTGGTCATAACCTTACATCGTGGTAGCATGTAGAGTGTCACCGCTCATAGTTAATGAAGACGGTGAGCTGGTTATGATGCGCTCACTGAGTGCTACTACTGCGATCCACATCAATCAATGAATCAAATCAGCCTATATCAGTCCACTGCAGGACGTAGGCCTCTCCCAAATGACGCCACAACACACGGTCCTGCGCACATGTAAATACATGGCAACAGATTTTTTATTTATTTTTTTTATTTTTTATACACAGGTAAGGATTTGTAGGGGAGAGGTCGATGCTGTCAAAGACAGGGGCCCTAGGGGATGTTGGTAGGGTCGATGCTGTGCCCTAAGCGGTCTTGTACGCCGTGTTACACAGGGGACCATTATTCTTTCAGGATTGGGATATCCACTTTTAGTGGTTCTTACTGCTCATTCCACATGACAACAGTATTTTTTTTTTTATATACGGGTAAGGATATGTAGGGGAGAGGTCGATGCTGTCAAAGACAGGGGCCCTAGGGGATGTTGGTAGGGTCGATGCTGTGCCCTAAGCGGTCTTGTACGCCGTGTTACACAGGGGACCATTATTCTTTCAGGATTGGGATATCCACTTTTAGTGATTCTTACTGCTCATTCCACATGACAACAGTATTTTTTTTTTTGTATATACGGGTAAGGATATGTAGGGGAGAGGTCGATGCTGTCAAAGACAGGGGCCCTAGGGGATGTTGGTAGGGTCGATGCTGTGCCCTAAGCGGTCTTGTACGCCGTGTTACACAGGGGACCATTATTCTTTCAGGATTAGGATATCCACTTTTAGTGGTTCTTACTGCTCATTCCACATGACAACAGTATTTTTTTTATTTTTTTTTATATACGGGTAAGGATATGTAGGGGAGAGTTCGATGCTGTCAAAGACAGGGGCCCTAGGGGATGTTGGTAAGGTCGATGCTGTGCCCTAAGCGGTCTTGTACGCCGTGTTACACAGGGGACCACTATTCTTTCAGGATTGGAATATCCACTTTTTGTGGCTTAATACAAATAATAAATAAATAATATGATTCAGGATAGGGATATTAGTGGCTTATTGGCGACTCCACGCCCCAATAGCATCTTTTCATTTAAATATTTTATTAGCTAATTTGGTGACTCCACGTCCCAATAGCATCATTTGTCTAATAATTCAGCTAGCATTTTAATACCGATTAGACTGAAGAAACTAAAATGAAAATACCTCACCAGATTTTTCAATTTGTGGTTTCTGAGAATCAAGTACTCGCTGGGTGCGGTGCCGTCAGCGTCAGCGCCAATGCGCCAGATGACCTAACCTAAGCTGTAGCTCACCACGAGGTTTTGGGCGCCCCGCTGTTGATTGTGGGGACCTTTAGCGCCCGTCTATGATGTCCTAATGCTTCCTTTAGAAGACAGCGGCCGTTGTCGAGAACGCTGTAAACTTAAACAAAGATGCCTCTGTAAAAACTATGATTTTTTTTTTGCACGATTCCTGTCAAATCTCGCCTTAGTAGATGTCTGTGTCGTTGTTGTACGTGCCATTCAAGAAGTTTCAAACTAGGTACTTCAGTGGTTGACCAAATTAGGCAATTCCGCTGGTAAACAGTTTTGGCACTAAAATAAGAGGAGCTACGCCTGCGGTTGGACTTTCTGATGCGGTGTGCGAATTTGAAGTCTCGTAATCCCTTATCATGATAAGACTATTAGCCCTAATGATACCTGTGGCTACTATACAGGGACATCGTTTATAATCACTTGTTTTGGGGCTAGAAAGAGATGAAATACTTGTTTGGGCCACCAAGGTTCAATTTTTTTAGGATTTCCACAACTGGCAACATTAGCGAACTGTCAAAAATTTGTAAGCTCCGTGAAATTTTATTTTAAATTAATCTTATTTATTGTAAAAACCCTAATTAAAATTAGTTAAATTCATTGAAATTAATTTACTAGTGCATAATTAGTGTTCAAAGTGTTAAAATACGTAATTCCAAAGTTCTGTTCGTAATTTTATGAAATGAGTAACGAATGAGTCATCTTAACCGTTAAAAGAAAGTGATTTTGACGTAAATTTTCAGAATTTATTGACTGTTTCCTCGGTGCTGCATCATTATAATAGTAAAAGTGTTAAATCGACTTTGTATACCGATAATATACTTGCGTTATTACTTAAATAACAACGATCAGCTGTTAAATTGCCGGCAACATAACCTATAGTCTACTTGTAAGTAGGTTCGTAAAACTGCAAATATTGACGTGTATCACATATTGGAAGTTATAAAACTAGTAAGTATATATTTAGTGTAGCTAGTAACAGACCATTTCACTTCGAATAATTTAATGAATAACACATAGATTCACAAAAGGAGTGTTAAAAGTTTTACAAGTTACCCAGTGGATAGGTGTGCCGGTGAGTTTGTTTACCTGTTGTTCACTTGTATATATGTCATAATATATTCAATGCTGAAATCTGATAGGTAATTCATTCGAATCCCACCTCTCGCTTTGAAATTAATAGGGACAGTAGGTGTGTCCACCTGTTGTTCACTAGTAATATATCTAATAGTATATTCTATGTTGAAAACTTACAGGTATCACACTCATACGAATAGGTACTTTTTTGCAATAAACAAATCTATCTATCCATAGCTTTAGAGGCTGCTCCTTGTTTTAAATATAACGTAGCTATTCTTGTTTAATACTACAAAATGATGACTCGAAGAGGTCTGGCCCGTCAGGAACAGTCAAAACTTCAACTGGTCTTAGAAGAACTAAAATCTGCCAAGGAGCAGGTTGTCCAGCTTAGTAATGAACGTGATGACAATGAGACAGAGCTTGTCTCTGTTGTAGAACACAACGGCAAACTAAAACAGCAGTTGTCCTTGCTAAGCGTGCGGTTAGATGAAGTGACTGGGGAACGGGATGAACTCCTAAAAATAGTAAATAATTTTGATAAGTGCAGTGCAGAGTATGAACGTGCTTTAAAACGGATAGCTGATCTAGAACATGAGCTTAGGGACTCCCACCAACAAATAACTCAGCTAGAAGAAGCGTCTCTGCAAGTTAGTACTCAACAAAACCAAACATTGTTCGACGAACTCATGGATAGGTCCCCAAGGTTAGTTACTGCTGCAAAACCTAAACAGACTGACATTATAGACCTTACAAATGATACTCCTAAACACCCTGCAGTGTCGGCCAAAGTAGGTTTAGGTCATTGTAGCAACAAAAAGTTAAAACGTTATATAAAAATAAATAAGTTGATAAGAAAAAATCAAAATTTGCTTAATAATAATAAAAATTTCACCAAAAATATTAAGAATTGCCGAAATAGATTGGATATTTTACATGAACTAAATTTATGCACTGAAAAGTTAGAAAGTAGTCAAAAACAGCATGCTGCAGATACACAGGAATTCAGTTATAAGTTACAACAGCTTCAAGATTCCCTGGAGTCTGTTAAGACAATGTATGATAAATCGCAGCTGATTATAAAAGAATATTCTTTGGCCTTGGATAAACTCTTAAATTCAACATCTAATTATGCTGACCGTTTTAACTCCTTAGCAGATAAAACACAATGTGACTGCAGTCAACCTGAGCCAGGGAGTACACTTGCCCTATCTGGTGACCAGATGCATAGCACACTAAAACAAATTAATCAAGGTTTTAAAAAAGATAACAGTGAAGGTAGTCGTTGGATTATGTTCAGTGATGAAATTGGGAGAGACATGGGGTCAAAATTAAACTTTTATTCACAGGGGCAGTCCTTTATAAATCACTGCATGCCTTCTACATCCTATACCCAATTAATGAAGGCCGTATGTAGTTATAAATTTCATCAGAGAGATAATCTGGTTATTTTCATAGGAAACAGGACTGATATAACCAAACAAAAACTTATTAAATATTATAATAAATTAAAGTCGTTAGATTTAAATAATATTATAATTTACACACTGCCCTACTGTAAGCATATGCCAGTTGTGGAAAATAGGATTAGGTACTATTTAAATTTATCATTGGACACATTAACACTTCATAATAAAAAATTTAGTATAATTGATACTAACACTATTGTTAGGAAAAATTATTATTTCTATATGACTAAAGGAAAGCATAAGCTTCTGGATTATTTTAAAAGACAGGTAGCAATTTCGCTACATTATTTTATAGATACTTTAGCCAAAAATCTGGCTATCAAACCTGCTCCTTTTGAGCAGAAAAATGACATTGATATTAGAACTCTGGATAGTTGTTTATATCCAAGTAATTTAAATTAGATTATAGGACAAAAGAGCAACGTTCTTGCACTAAGCTTGACACAATGTATAAATCAATTAATGTTAAATCTTGCCATTTAGTTCTACATCAGCCACAGCATAATTTTATATCTGATTGCTCACAGGCCGTTGAATCTATTAATCTTAAAAATAATGCTTTACACCTGGTGCACCAAAATGTTGAAGGCCTGATTGGTGGAAAAGAATTGGAATTGGAATTGTACATGAACTTGAATGGCATTGATATTTTTTGTGTAACAGAACATTGGTTAAGGCCTTATCAACTCATGTTCAATTTCAAAAATCACCAGGTTGCTAGCTCGTTCTGTAGAGTGAAATATAAACGTGGAGGCTCTTTAATTATTATTAATAAGTCAATAAAGTGTAAAGAACGTAAAGACATAGTAGCCCTCTCTGTTGAACGAGTTATTGAGATAGCCAGTATAGAGTTTGAGCGGTTCATTGTACTAAGCATATACAGTCCCCCAGATGCTCCATATGTACAGTTCGAAGAAAAACTTGAAGAAGCATTGTTTAAATGCCAAAGTACTAAAAAAACGGTCCTATTTTGTGGGGATCTCAATGTAGATGTTTTAGAAACTGCACGGGAACCTTTACAGAGAGAGAAAATGTTAAATTTGTTCAAGTCATTTGGTTTGTATAATATATTTTTGGAACCTACTCGTATAACTGCCACTAGTGCTACTTGTATTGATAATATTTATACTAATATAAATCCCATTAAAAAATGTATAGTGGACCCTGTAAAATCAGATCATCGCGGTCAGTTTGTTTCTTATCTGAGAAATAGTAGGGAAAATAAGAAGATAATTAGTTTTGTCCCAGTTAACACACATCGCTTGGAAACATTCAGAAGAAACTTAGTCAAGAAAATAACAGAATTGCCCAATTACACTAGTGTAGAAGAATCCTACTCTGATTTATTCAATTTGATACATGATGTGTTTGGGAAAATCTTTACCCCGAAAACTTTATCAATCGGAGGCAGCTCTGCTTTCAGTGACTGGGCAACACCCGGAATTTATAAAAGTCGCCATAAACTATATGAACTGTATTCTGAAAAATCGCATAATTTCAACCCAGAGTTTCAGGAATATGTTAAAAAATATTCAAAGATATTTAAGCAAGCCTGTACCTTGGCCAAGTCTAATTTCATTAGAAATAAAATTTTAGATTCTGCGAATGTCATTAAAACTACTTGGAACATTATAAATGCGGAATGTGGTAGGTGTACAGCGAATGAAAGAAAGTTTCATTTAAAGATAGACAATCGCCACGTTTCGGGGGATATGGAAGTGGCGACCGAGTTCGAAAAATTTTTCAGTAATGTACCTATTGAGATTACTAACACTCTCCGGTCGTCTTCCACATCCGCCGAGCTTTTATTAGCAGAATCTGTAGCTGCCTGTGAGGGCGCGTTCGAATTTACAGTTGTCAACTGCAACGACATCTTAAAAGCATTTAAATCTATTAATGTTAAAAAAACCGCTGACCTTAGTGGGCTATCAGTAAAATCCGTATCAAGTATTATAGATGTCATTGCCCCCCACTTGGCAACTGTGTTTAACGATTGCGTCTCAAGTGGTGTATTTCCTGATTTGATGAAACACAGTAAAGTTATACCACTGTTCAAGGCTGGCAGTACTTCAGATCCGGGTAATTTCAGACCTATCTCGGTGTTGCCGACCTTGAGCAAGATATTTGAAAAACTAATACTAGAGCAGATGCTGATCTATTTTAATAGTCACAAATTGTTTCATGAGAAACAATTTGGCTTCACTAAAGGACGCTCGACTACCGATGCTGGTGTAGAGTTATTGAAATGTATTTACGAGGCCTGGGAGAATAAACAAGATGCAATTGGTGTGTTTTGCGATTTGTCCAAGGCATTTGATTGTGTCCAACATGAAACATTAATCAGGAAATTACACCATTATGGCATAAGAAGCAAGGCTCTCGATCTTCTGACTTCATATTTGAACAATAGAATTCAGAGGGTTGATGTTAATGGTACACGCTCGGAGGGCTCTGTAGTTACTATGGGCGTCCCACAGGGTTCAATACTCGGACCATTTTTATTCCTTATATATTTTAATGACCTACCCTTTTACGTGGGGGACAACAACAGGATTGTTTTGTTTGCAGATGATACTTCTTTGATTTTCAAAGTTAAAAGACAAATAGATAACTATGACGATGTCAACAACGCAATCTTGAAAGTGGTTCATTGGTTTAACACTAACAATCTTAGACTGAATGATAATAAAACTAAATGCATAAAATTTACCTTGCCCAATGTAACACAGTCAGAAACCAATGTTCAACTTAATGGTCGGGTGTTGGAACTTGTGGAATCAACGACGTTCCTAGGGTTAACGGTCGATGCTGGTTTACAATGGGGTCCACATATTGTTAAACTAGCAAATAGATTAAGTTCAGCAGCATTTGCTGTACAAAAGATAAGGCACTTGACGGATGTAGATACGGCTAGAATAGTCTATTTCAGTTACTTTCATAGCATAATGTCATACGGTATTCTACTGTGGGGCAATGCTGCAGATATAGATAAAATTTTTATTTTACAAAAGCGGGCCATAAGAGCTATATATAGATTAGGTCCAAGGGTCTCTCTGCGCGAGAAATTCAAAGAGGTTAAAATTCTTACAGTAGCATCACAATACATTTTTGAGAATCTTATGTACGTACAAAGAAATTTACATAGTTTCGCTAAGTTAAGTGATAGACACAATGTGAACACTAGAAATAAAAGTAACCTTGCTGTTTATCATAGCAGATTGCACAAAATCAGCAATTCTTTCATGGGTAACTGTTTACGCTTTTACAACAGGCTACCAGACGAAATTAAAAGTATGTCCCTTAATAAATTTAAAAAGGTTGTAAAAAGTAAATTGTACTGCAGGGGCTACTATACAATTGGTGATTATTTGTTGGATGGAGAAGCCTGGAAATGACCTGCTCTACTGGATTCTCAAAAAATTGTCAAATGCATAGTTTTTAGATTCATTTTGTAAATAGAGCTCTAAAAAGAATAACCCGCTGAGTTTCTTGCCAGTTCTTCTCAGGTGGGTCGCGTTGTGAACTGGTGGTAGATTTTGATTTATATTCTGGACGTTTTACAAGAGCATCTGTAAATGCCTATGTGAAATAAATTTCTTTTTCTTTCTTTCTTTCTTTCAATGCTCGCCTTTGTAGTTTGTATAGCGTAACAGAAATTACTTTGTATAGGAGTATTTTTAAAGAGGAAATCCTACATGAATGCCATGCCGGACTCCTACCGACTAAAAACCACACGTTTCCTACCTAATATGCCTACGGTTGGGAGCCCCGGGTAAGCTCTCGGAAGGATGACCCCAGGACTCCCGACAGACCTACAGTTACCACTGCGGCCTCACCTAGCGGTGGGGGAATATGCATAGGAGTCTACTGTGAAGGTTACACGTTCCTGTTCATCTGAAGTGCCTGGCTTACTCGATACGTTGACGTGTAGGTATAGCTTCGAATGGCACGGTCGGTTTGCTAATAGAGCGCAAGTGAACTTGCGTTGATCTAAACATTCGAGGTCCTGAAAACGATGCAATTGTCCTAATGTTAACGGTGAAAAAAAACTTTAACGGTGCTAATTTTTTTCAAAATAGTAACTTCCATAATTTTATGACGAGTCTTAAGGTATTAATTACTAAAGCTTCTTTGGAAAGATTTAGGTACAACAGTCAACCGTTGTGTACCTACCCAAGATTGGGTCTCGCTTTTCAGATACCTATCTTGACATTTTCTTGCAGATATCATCCCTGGACGGTCTCATCTCAATGGAAACCGTCTATGATAGTATGTACGTAACTATATAGTTGTTTACTGTTTATTCAGATGAATAATCATTAATCAAACTGTTATTCAAGACTTTGCCTGTTAAAGGTATTTCAGTTTAACAATATCGGCATGCTGCATCCGCTCGCCCTTCCTGTATTTATTTCAAATTCAATTTTTTGCGAATATACCATTATGGATGTGAGACAGCAAGTCTTCCTTGTGCTTCGAGGCTTAAAGCGCGTCGCAGTCGGGATACCGTATAATCATCTTGAAATGGCGTCCATACAAGTAATAGTTAAAACGTTTGACTCGTACTACCACCAAAATCTCGAGTTCGCTCGAGTGATACTTATCTAGTTTCTACATCGCATCGATCGTGTGCATACTAAAAAAAAACCACTATGTGCTGCCGACCCGTACCTATTGATTTGAATAAGGATTGACCCGAAGTCAAGGCCCAGCCAAGGAAGCAATTCGCTAGGTTCTTTTCCTAGAAATATTCTATGCCATGCTTCCTCATGAACATGGGTCCATTGCCACTTAGCGCCTTAGATAGTCAGTTCATTAAGAGAAGCCACAGCAGGAGCGATATTTGGTATGAACGAGCGGGAGTATTCAGCGCGACAACTAAATAGACGAATTTGTTTAGCATTTGTCGGTACCAGAGTTTTTAGGCTTAACCTTTTTAGGGCTAGGACGCACTTGACCGTTCTGTACTAAATTTTTAGCATACTCAATTGACCGTTAAAAGAAAAGGCATTATTCTATGAGGATTGGAAATCCTGGTTTACGGAATGATATTAAGACTCTAAGCACAGATTAGTAAATAGTTACTGCTCTAGTGACAGAGCTTGGAGAGAAAACCTACGGTATTTACCACAGATATCAGAAAAATATGTACTGATAACGTCACCTATACAAACCTATGCTATACTACCTTTGAGGTCATTGTCTGAACTCAAGAGGTAATTTTATTTTTCTGGGTGTTTTTAAGTCATCTTCGATATCAAGGTTACCTTATGCTATCTAATAAAAATAGATTTGAACCTACCAACACGTCTGAAGTAATAATCTTGTGAAATGTGACATTCAATTTCTACGTTAATAATATTATCTAGAATCTAGACAGACAGAGACAGAGGTAGCATCTTAAATGCTCGTAGAAACAACAGGAGACCTATGCCACCAAGTAATTTTATCGACCACACGTTTTCGGTTTTCCGGCAAATTGTATGAGATTGACTCACGAATTAACAAGCACTTAACCACGCTATCAAAGATGGTATTATTAATTACCTTACCTATCCTCACACGCATTGTGTTCAAGCTGGACTAGTTAAGAACAGAGTTCATATTATAGGTTATGTGCTTTTCGCGGCGATAGCAGGTACCAAATGTGTAAACGGCTTTTGATCAAAATGAATAAAATTCAAGTACTATAAGTTTGTTCGTATAACCGTTGTGTTGGCCGGGTTATTGTCGCATTGAGAACACAAGTTTCTTTCAACCGTACGTTTATCCGAATCTGTTGTAGTAGCTTTAAAACGTCACTCACGAGAGATATGACCGGACTTACTACAAAAATTACAGTAAGAAGCGTTTCCACTATCAATGGAATATTTTAACAGTTTCGGTGGTGGTTGTGATCAATTCGCGTTTGAACGCTTACATAATATAGAAGAGGTAACATAACCTATCATCGCTGCTACTGCATCGCAATTTCGTAACCACTAAGCTGGCAGACTAGCTTATGGTGGCCTCACCGTGGACGCGGTAACTAGCCAGTTGTCAACCTATGTTAGCGCGGCCTTCATTCATACGTATATCGTAGTCACTTGATAACATAGTTAGTTTGAAACAAACAAAAAAAAACATGATTACATCAATTGCAGTCGCCAACGCGACGTTACCGCCTAGGTCATTTGAGGGTAGAAACACATCGGTACTTAATCATAACTTTCTTTTGTTGTTTCGACAGGCGATCACTCATACATTACTTCACTGTGATCATATTAAAATAAAATTCAGGTGGTACATTACCCCTTTGCTGTTGTAGCTGTGTGACGGTGCTGGTGGAAGACTTACTAGCACCGGGATCTCGCACAGGCGCGGAACACGCCGGCGCGCCCGTAACCGCGTGCGGCGCGTTGGTAAACTGGTACACAATCTTCGTAGCAAAGATCCTGAAAAATAAATAGTCTCGCACAGTATTTTGTAGGTAGTGATCCCACTTCTGATGTCGGAGTAGACATGCGGCAGCTGTTTTTAAAAAGCGCAGGCCCGCTGACCTGGAGTAGGTCATCGGGTCTGCTTTATGCTTTATTACACTTATAGATGGATATCTGGTTAAATAACAGTGAAATAAATACTTAGGCGGTATTTATTTCAGAAACACAGTAATCAAAACAAGTATTTTTCATTTCATTTTATTTTATTTCATTGGTGTTCCATTTGCTTTAGTCCGAGAGCTGGCACGAATTTTTGGGTAGGTATTTGAGGCAAGCTGAAAACTTGTCAGATACCTCTCCTATTATATCCCAACTCGGAATTGCAGACCTGGCTGGTGAGTACCGGGGCTAAATCAACCCCTAAATATTTAAAGATATTATTTTTTTTTCCCAAAAAATATATTTGAGGCACTACGCAATTTATATATGTTGCAGTGTAATACTTAATGAATACGAAATACGAAAAAAATAAGCCAGATAATTTAATCGGGGTTTTAACATTGCCAGACGCGTGCAAAAATATTTTGCAAACAATTATAAAAAATGTTTTTGAGGCAGCTTGAAATTTTAATGGAGCGTTATTTATAAGTAAAAAATAAGATTACCAAAAAGACAGATCATTTCGGTGGGGCTTTCTACCTGCCAGGTCATCAAACAAATAATGAATGGGTACGAGCCTGTAGTGCTATAGACAAGCTGGAGTGTGAGAGAGCGCATAACGACAGCTGTCTTCGTTCTTGCTTGCCGCGTTACTATTAGCTCTGGCGAAGCCACGTGCGACCCATGAGGTTTCTAGTTAAAATTTCGGATTTAAAAATATTAAATTTTCTGAATTTCACTACTAAAAACATTTTGCATAAAAGAGATTGTAATGATTTATGGACGTTACGTATTAAAAAAAGCAATAATTAAAATAAAAAATCGCAAAACCAGGTTTATAAAAATATAATAACTCTCCAGTAGTACAATTATTTCAAGTATAAAATAAAATTTAAATAAATTCTATTCATTTATTAATATTTTAGAGATATTGAGTTAATATAAATGTAGGAACCTACCTACTTATAATTTGGTCAAACTAATTTTATTCTATATTTTATACAACCCGTTTTATTTTATTTATCTTTTAATTTTTTAAATGTTTAAAATTACATAATTAAACATATTTCGGAATAGGAATAATAATAAATTATATATTATATATTACTAGTATATATTATTATTATAATATATCACATATAAATTTACATTTTTAAATATACCTATATAAAAAATACATTTAAAAATATAAAAAAATAGTATCCCACCGGCATCGGGTACAGGGACCAAGCTACCGGTGGTCAGGGCTCCAGAGACAGGAATCGCCTCACAATACGTGCCGTGCTCAGTAAAACTGCCTTTTGCATCAAGCCCTTGACCCAACTGCCTAACGCAAGCCTCTTAAGATGTTGATCGAGGCTTTTGGCGATCAGACCGTGTGCTGATACGACTATCGGAACAATAATCGCTGAATCTACATCCCACATGTCGACAACCTCGTGAGCCAAGTCCAAATATTTCAATTGTTTATCTTTTTCTGCTTTCACGAGATTCTCGTCATGTGGTACCGTAATATCAACGATTATTGCGAGGCGTTCTGATCGATCTATTACCACTATATCAGGCTTATTGGCTACAATAGTCCTGTCGGTGATAATAGACCGATCCCAGTATAACGTGATACGACCATTCTCTAGAACTGGGTCGGGCACATACCTGTAATATGGTACCTCTGAATCGACAAGTTTATATTTTAGCGCAAGTTGCTGATGGATAATCCTGGCCACTTGGTTGTGTCTATGCAAGTACTCGCCGTTGGCAAGACGAGGACAACCAGAAATAATATGTCTGAGAGATTCACCCGGTAGGTGGCATGCCCGACATATGTCAACCGTACCGTCTCTCAAAATATATTTCCGATAGTTATTCGTCATGACAACTTCGTCTGTAATCGCACAAACAAAACCTTCAGTTTCTCCGAACAAATCTCCGAAACGAAGCCAGGATACAGAAGCTAGAAAATCTACATCGGGCCCATGTAAGGCCCGATAAAATCGTCCATGCAGCTCTTTGCCCTGCCATATCTCCTTGCGATCATTAGTCGTCAATATTACTGGTTTGTGCCAGTTCTCTTTGGCAAGAGCAAGAGGGGTCAGTCCATTGTCTACTGCTACCACATCCCGATGCATACCCACGTCAGCATGAAGGAAATATTCCCTAAGGTTGTATACCTCACGATTGTGTAAGGTCTTGGCATTTAAAAAGCCACGACCTCCGCACTTTCGTGGGATATACAACCTCATTACAGACGAACGTGGGTGATGCATACGGTTTATGGTCAATAGCGAACGGACTTTTCTATCCAGGGCGTCTAATTCAGTCTGAGTCCATCTAAGTATGCCGAAGGAATAGATTAAGATTGGCATGGCCCAACCGTTGATAGCCCGCACCTTGTTACCGCCTGACAAAAGACTTTTCAGCACTTTTTTCAGGCGGCCAAAGAAACGGTCCTCCAACGTTTGTTTCATTCCAATCTCTGTAATACCTAATGCCTGCGACATACCTAGATATTTATAGGTTTCAGTCGCGGAAAGGGATTTAAGTTTTGTGAAATCTGAAAGTTGTACTCTTTCAGATTCCACAATCCGACCCTTCTTTACATGCATGACTGCACATTTATCTACACCAAATTCCATTTTGATAGAATTACTGAAAGCTTCTGTGACTTTTAGTAACTCGATCAAGTGGGAATCGGTGGAGGCAAATAATTTTAAGTCATCCATGTAAAGAAGGTGGGAAACAACTTGACCTCCTCTCCGAAACTGATAGCCTAATCCTGAACCCTCCAGCAAAGTGCTGAGAGGATTCAGTGCCAGGCAAAACCATAGGGGACTCAGACTGTCACCCTGAAATATACCCCTCTTGATCCTGACAGGCTCGTCATCCCCAAGAACCCGACGACATCCTGGATATACAAGAGCCGTTGTCCATTGCCCCATACATGTCTTCAAGAAGGCGCTAAGAGTTGCATCAACTTTATACAACTCCAGCACCTTCAACAGCCATGTATGTGGCACTGAATCATAGGCTTTCTTGTAATCAATCCAGCATGTCGCAAGGTTTTTCCGGTTACGCCGAACCTGTTGATTAATGGCCATATCAAGAATAAGGAGTTCTTTAGTACCACGTGACCCGCTTCTACATCCATTTTGAGAGTTGGACATAATAGAATTATTTTCAATATGTGTTGATAGCTTAACTCTCAAAATAGATGTAAGAAGCTTATAGACCGTTGGTAAACAAGTTATCGGTCTATAATTTTTAGGGTCCGTAGTACTACCAGATTTGTAGAGGAGGTGTGTGATACCCGAAGTCATAAAAGATGGAAGCGACCCAGACTCAAGTGATGATTGAAAGCAGGATGCCAAACAAGCATGTGAGCTATGGAACCATTTCAGCCAAAAGTTGTGCAGTCCGTCCGGCCCAGTTGACTTCCAATTGGGCAACGAACGAACCGCACTGGCAATGTCACTAGATGTTATTAGGACTGGTTCCATAGTCTGTATTGACTCACATGAAAGCTTGACATCCCGCATCCACTCACACTCTGTATGACTAACAGGTACCGACCAAATGCCTTGCCAAAATGTACTAGTGGTTTCAGCACTTGGTAGGCACATGTCAGTCATACTTGAATCAGGTTGCTCCCATCTTTTATACACCCATCTCTCATCGTTTTGGAACGAGCGATTCTGAGTATAGCGATCCACTCGCTTTTTGTATCGCCGTATACGGCTTGCCCACGCATAAATTTTCTGCTTCAGGTGGTCTATACGTTCCGTGACTCGCACTGAGTATTCGCGAGGACTAATATCAGTCCCCGCAAATGCACGAGTCACAAAACGCATTACCCTGGGACGGGTATTACCCGTCCTGAAGCAGCATAGCTTACCAATGAGTACCCTAGTCTCGGCGATGCGACGCTCAATTCTGCATTGCCAGACTGGAACAGAGTTAGGTCTAGTAGCTGGCTCAAATTTTGGAAATTTTACACCAGCCACTCGACACACTGCTACAGCCGCGCAATACAGAATTGAGTGTGCATCACTTATATCTACACAAGTTTCAAAATAACTTGGTAGAGCCGAGTTCAGGGCACTCACTAGCGCCATGTTCTTTTTATGCGTAGGCAAACGCGGTATACGTGGACGACATATGAGATCACAAAATCTATAATCTTGAATCGCTCGCTCCAAAACACTCCTTAATTCATCGTTATACTGTGTACTTACTGTTGTAACAATATCATCCACTACTTCGTCAATGGGTACGACAGGTTGTGATTCGTTTACTTCACTATTAACACTAGGATGTGACGAAGTAGGGATGATAATGTTACTCTGTACTTCCGAGCGAATCCTCTCAAGCACGGCATCGTCCAACATATGACTACGTTGTATGACCCGTACTTGATCCGACAGCCGCTGCGCCGACACGTTGACAGTTGGTTCAAGAGCCTGAAACAAAGGCAGTAAACGAACACGATACGCAGTGAGGTTAGTTCCTCCCTCTGTAGCCACAAAATATGCCCGCATGACATTTTCGTTCATTGACGAAGTCCATCGCATGCGGTGCACATTAAAAAATGAGTTATTATTATATATTATTAGTATTATAATGTGCTCTCTTGTTTGCTTAGTCAGATGAACGTCTGAGACACAGGATTAACATCCTAGTTCAGACAAGGGTCTGATAATACACTGTAACAACTTCTTGCAGTAGCTGATAGGTATTCCATTACTTTAGTCAAGTGTAAGTTAAACCATGAATTGTAAGATATTAACGATTGTACTGCTTTTATTACTTTGATATAGAAAAAGAAAATATTATATGTGCCTACAATGACTGAATTACTGTAATCCTAATATTTTAAGTGATATCTGTATTGTTTTTGATGAAATAAATTTAAACCTCATGGGTTATTGTAAGTCACGTGGCCTCGCCAGAGCCAATAGTAACGCGGCAAGCAAGAACGAAGACAGCTGTCGTTATGCGCTCTCTCTCTCACACTACAGCTTGTCTATAGCACTACAGGCTCGTACCCATTCATTATTTGTTTGATCACCTGGCAGGTACAAAGCTCCACCGAAAAGATCTGTCTTTTTGGGAATCTTATTTTTTACTTATAAATAACGCTCCATTAAAATTTCAAGCTGCCTCAAAAACATTTTTTATAATTTTTACAAAATATTTTTGCACGCGTCTGGCAATGTTAAAACCCCGATTAAATTATCTGGCTTATTTTTTTCGTATTCATTAAGTATTACACTGCAACATATATAAATTGCGTAGTGCCTCAAATATATTTTTTGGAAAAAAATAAATATATTTTTAAAAATTTAGGGGTTGATTTAGCCCCGCTACTCACCAGCCAGGTCTGCAATTCCGAGTTGGGATATAGTAGGAGAGGTATCTGACAAGTTTTCAGCTAGCCTCAAATACCTACCCAAAAATTCGTGCCAGCTCTCGGACTAAAGCAAATGGAACACCAATGAAATAAAATAAAATGAAATGAAAAATCTTTATTCATGTAAGTCACAATCTACATTTACTGCCAGATTCGCAACGCAATAGGTAGAGCTGGAGAAAAAAGAACCTGGCAATAAAACTCCGGCCACTCTTTTAACTTCCAGTAGGTTATTACAACATAATTTTTATTCCAAATTAAAACCAACATAGAATCTACTCACAATGTTTTCTCTCCAAATTCCAGCAACAAAGTGAGCCCTCGGCCACAACCACTGTCTATTTATAAATCCCCGCCACTCAAATTGTTCTCACAAAACACGTGGCTTGATATTTAATGTTTTCTTTTTAAATCAAAGAAATGTGGTTCAATTTATTTTTGAGAAATAAAGTTATTAATTTAATTAGTCAAACAAACTGTTAAATTGAATGAAATCATTAAAATACAAAGATTAATTCATTCTCAGTAAAATGAACATTGTCGGAACTATAGGAATAACAAAAATCCTGTTTTGATTAATACGAACCTACATAGTCACATAACACTTAGGTAACCTAATTAGTTCAACACTACATCAAGTTATACAAATCAGTGTTAATAAATTCTACAATTTCTATTCGAACCTTATATCACAAAATAGTAAAGTATCTGTAAAGTTGCTCATTGTAATGGTTTTAATCTATTTATAATCAAATAGATTTTAATTAGTAATTCTCGGTGTGGCGACATATATGGTCTAAAAAAATGTAAAACTTTTGTAGGTCCTTTATATAAGTCGGACATTAACGAAAAATATAGCGGTAAAACTATACACTTACTGTTTCTCGAAAATAACTACACTTCTCACTATTGTTTGATTAAAGATCCTTCTAGGCTCTTCAGAAGTCAAATCACATCTCATCATAGCAGACTGTGTTTGTGTGAGTTATGTTTGATATTTTTCAATACTTCTGAAGAACTTAACAACCATTCATGTGGAGGTGTTGTTACTATTCTTCCTGATAAGGGTTCGATAATTAAATTTAAGAACTATGATCGTAAACAAAACGTGCCATTTTGTATTTATGCAGATTTTGAGTCAATGTTAGAAACTAATCCAGAGGCCAACTGTTCCAGTGGGAACACAAATATTTTGCACCATCATGTACCGGTTGCTTTTGGTTATTATGTAGTTTGTTCCGATAACCCTAACTATAATCGGTACGCATCATATCGGGGACCTGATTGTGATAAGCAGTTTGTCAACTCAATATTTAAAGATGTGCAAAAAATATTTGAAATCATGAGTACTACAGTTCCAATGAAATTTTCGACCGAAGATAGATTTGATTTTGACAATGCAACTCATTGTCACATTTGTCAAAATTTAGTTTTTTCCGACAAAGTGCGTGACCATTGTCACCTAACTGGTCGTTATCGCGGCGCTGCACATCCATTTTGTAATTTGCAGTATAAGCGCCCTTCGTTTGTGCCCATATTCTTTCATAACTTAGCTGGATATGACTGTCATTTATTTATAAAAGCTTTAGGTGAGGTTCCAGGTAATATAAAGATAATACCTAAAACTAAAGAAAATTATATCTCATTTACAAAGTTTGTACCAGTTGCAAATAACCAGTTTTTTCAACTTCGCTTTGTTGACTCTTTTAAGTTTTTGGGAACAAGCTTAGACAAATTAGCAGATACCTTAAAACCAGAAATGTTTAAATATTTACGAAATCACTTCCCATCTCAGAATGAATTTCAGTTACTTACTCGCAAAGGTATTTATCCATATGAATATATGAACTCATGGGAACGGTACAGTGAAAAATCACTACCTCCAAAGAAATGCTTTTATAGTTTCCTAAACGATCAAGATATTTCACAAGATGATTATCAACATGCATGCGCAATTTGGTCAACATTTAAAATCAAAGATTTGGGAAGTTATACAGATTTATATTTAAAAACTGACGTGCTTTTGTTGGCAGATATATTTGAAAATTTTAGACAAACTTGTAAGCTACACTATCAGTTAGACCCAGCTTTTTATTTAACTGCACCGGGCTTATCTTTTGATGCAATGTTATTAAAAACAGGCATTCAGTTGGAACTCATTGATGACTTGTCCATGGTACGCATGTTACAGAATGGTATTAGGGGAGGAGTATGCCTCTGCTCTCATAGATATGCTAAAGCAAATAACGCATACTTACCTGATTATGTACCTTCTGAGCCTGATTCCTACATCGCTTATATTGATTGTAATAACTTGTATGGATACAGTATGTGTCAATATTTACCACTGTCTAATTTCAAGTTTCTTGATCAACAAGAGATGAATAAATTAGATATAACTACAATAGCAACTAATGCAGAATATGGTTACATACTAGAAGTGGATTTAGAATATCCTAAGCATTTGCATAACTTACACAATGATTTACCATTTTGTTCCGAGAAGTGTATTCCACCAGGTGGAAAAACTTTCAAATTAGTTCCTAATTTATATGATAAATTTAAGTATGTTATACATTACGTTCACTTACAAACTTGCTTAAAACATGGATTGATTTTAAAGAAAATTCATCGTGTGATTAGTTTTCGACACAGCCCATATTTAAAACAATATATTGATTTAAACACTACACTAAGACAAAAAAGTTCATCTGTATTTGAACAGGATTTTTTTAAACTTTTGAACAACCGTGTCTTTGGTAAAACCTTAGAAAATAATGAGAAGAGAGTTAATGTTCATTTAGTTACTCAGTGGCAGGACAGTAAAAATGTTACTAAAAAGAGGAAATGTGCACAAAAACTTATTGCTCGTCCAAATTTCAATAGTGCAACGGTTTTTACAAAAAATTTGGTTGCTGTGCAATTAAATCCTGATGAAATAGTTTTAGATAAACCAATATATCGTCGTTGTCAAGCTAATTTCTGCTATGTGCAAAAATATGAATTTGAGATATTGCAAAAAAAAGTTGTCCTGTAAAATTTTATATGAAAGGAAATTTTTTAAACTATTTAGGTTTCAGGGCACCAATGATACCCTTCATGTCATAAGATTATACGATTATAAATTGTAACAACTTATTTTATATTTTTATTTTTAAGTATTTTTTGCACATAGCAGATTTTAAATTGTCAATTAAAATTCGCATAACAGGTTTTAAATAAGTTTATATTTATATTAATTTAATATTTTTACTATTGATAAACAAAAAGAACAGGTTTTAATCATACTCTCAGGGGCTCTTCTTGATAAAAGCATTCTTTAAGAAGGAGCCCCGTAGAAAGTGGACTTGGCGAAGCCTCGACAACGTCACAAGGAACGAGATGGACTTCATCATGACGGAAAGGAAGTGTACTTTTAAAGATGTCTCTGTGATCACAGGTTTAATATTGGCAGTGATCACCGACTTGTCCGAGCATCTTTAAATTTAGACATCCGCGCCGAAAGGACCCGGATGATGAAGCCTACTCTCCGACCTACCATGGCCCAAAATAGATTCAGGTGCTGATAGGTTCCAATTAGAACTTCAAAACCGTTTTGATCTGCTGGAAACTACTGGTGCTACTGGTCATGATAAAGCCGAAAACATAGTCAGGACGCTGCAGCAAGTGTCCCAATATTTCTCTGACCGGAAAAAGCAATAACAGGTACTCTAAGCTCCTCCATCAGAACTTATTAGGATAAGACGGGAAATGCCATCTTCGCACATATTTTCGTCAGACAAGAGAGATTTGAACCACAAGAAAACCCCCCACTAACGCGCTACTATACCGAGAACATTCCGGACATCGACCAGAACAAGATCGGGGCGGTTCGTGGGCAACTAAAGAACAACAGGTCCCCTGGGGAGAACGGAATTACGACTGAACTCCGAAGCAGGGGGGACTCTGGTCCTAAAAGAGCTAACGAGTATCTTTCATTCTGTCCTCCAACAGGGACAAACACCTAAAGCATAAAGCAAAGGCTCTGTTTTTCAAGAAAGGTGACAAGACGTTACTGAAGAACTACAGACCCATCTCACTCCTGGAGCCATGTTTACAAGTTCTTCTGAAGAGTAGTCACAAACCGCCTTGCCGGATAGCTCGACGAGTTTTAGCCAAAGGAGCAAGCCGTGTTTCGATAAGGCTTCAGTACCGTTGACCACACCCATACTGTTCCGCAGACTGTACAGAAGACCAATGAATACAATCAGCCGCTGTGGATTACGAGATTGCTTTTGTGGATTACGAGAAGGCCTTCGACTTTGTCGAAACCAGGGTAGTCCTGGACGCTCTGCAGCGATGTCGTGTCGACTGGCGATATATCGAGGTGTTGAGATGTTTGTATGACATCGCTACCATGACCATCCAGCTAGAAAACTATAAAACCAACTCCATTAAATTACGTAGAGGTGTGAGACCTGAACAGGAGAAAGAAATTAGTCAGTTTCGTTTTAAGTGCGATCGATGATAAACTTTTCTTCATAAACTTTAAACATCTCGCAAAGAATCTGTGTCTCGAAATACAAATCCTTTGAATTCAATGGATCTCAATCAGCCCTCTACTACATCTTCTTGAGAGCTGCTTGGCATATTCCTGGTCACTCTCAATTCCTGTACAGAGATTTCATTAGTTGTTCTGTCATCATTACCAATGCTGTAAATAACGTAACACCTCCGCTTGGTCGTTGAAGGAAACGGTGAGCTATTGCTTCTTTCAGAGGATGAATTTATGGATTCGTTGTTTGCCCTATACGGTAGAAGATTTAGAGGGCTGATTGAGATCAATTGAATTCAACGGATCTGTATTTAGAGACACTGATTCTTAGGGAGGTGTTTGAAGTTTATGAAGAAACATTTATCATCGATCGCTCTTAAAACTAAACTGACTAATTTCTATCCTCTGTTTATTTCGGAAATACACAAAACCACAGTACTTAAGCACTTGATTAATCATACCTTACACAGTTTATGAACTGACTGCTCATGAATAACTAAAAGTTTATTTCCAAAGAAGTCACATTAAATTATAATAACGTATCAAGATATCTAATGAAATTTGAAGGTTAACATAAATAAATAGCAAAATATAACGACATTCATATGACATCTTTATGGTTTATTTACCTTTACCTTCTACCTTACAATGTAAGATTGGCGGTGTTTAGAATAAAATTATGCTATGTGCATACGAATTACTAGTTTGTCAATTGCCCGCGGTCAAAAAAAAAGTGCTATGTGCAATCGGGTCACTTAGCAGATTTTATTTGACAATATTCTAGCTGGCTCCACATAACATATTTTATTAAATTGTCATAGTGCGTCGTATAGTACTTATAAGCACATAGCAGTTCTTTCATACGATAGATTGGTTCATTTACCAGTCGTTATTGTCAAAATGTTAAAATCATAAAAAATGCACATAGCAGATTTTGGTTTGACAACGACGATATATTGGTTTTACAGTACTAGAACTATCGAAAAGCCACATGTATGACTTTCATTACTCTGTTATACAACCTTTTTACAAAAATCGCGTACAGATGTGTTACACGGACACTGATAGCTTTGTATATCATATACGAACACATGATTTTTATGCGGACATAAAAAAACATTTTTTGTCTTACTTTGACACCAGTAACTTTAGTACAAATAATCACTACAAGTTGTCTACACACAATAAAAAAGTTCCTGGGTTATTTAAGGACGAAATGGGGGGTAAAATCATAAGTGAATTTGTGGGACTTCGCTCAAAGTTATATTGTATTAAAACGGAGGATAGCACCATTAAAAAAGCAAAGGGTATTAAAAAAAATATTGTTCGTGATTTTAATGTTGTTGATTACAAAACCACACTTCACGAAGGTAATGTTGTTCATAAAACGAATGTCTTATTTAAATCAATAAAACATGAGTTGTTTACATGTACTGTAAAAAAAATAGCACTGTCTGGTAATGATGACAAAAGAGTAATTTCTAAAGATAAAATTGCCACTCGTGCGTGGGGTCATACCGATATTTTTAATTTTTAACAAAAATTAGGTGTGCTATCCTGTCTTTACATAGTATTCACAAATTATAATTATTATAATCAACTAAACTAACTAAAACTGTAAAATTTATATGCTATTTTGTATTATTATAAGTACCTAATCTTAAGAAATTAAACTAAGTAAAACTGAGAAATTTGGAATAAATGCATTATTATAAATATAGTATTCTGTTTTTTCTTTAATTTCCTAATACATTTGCAATACCTACTATCATGTACCATGAGAGATTTTCGCGGTCGCGGGAAACCGCTGTCGCGCTGGCTATGCCCGCCATGAAACTTGTATGTCAGGATCGTAGTAAGTGGAAATCCATAGTCTCTGCCTACCCTGATGGGAAACAGGTGTGAAAATATGTATATGTATGTTATGATGTCTTAAGTTACATACTTCGAAGTAAAATTTCTTAGAAATCTGAAATAGGATATCACTACGGTTAGTAGTAGTAGTGGACTGTAGGACATTCTGAAAAAAATCTTCAAAACCTGGGACCTTGGTAGCGACAGTCACAACCTCATAACATACAACACGTTTTACAATTCATAAAAATTTTGCAACTTAAGTAGGTACATAACAATAACATTATGTACGTGCAAATTATTGAATGGTTGAATTTCAAGTTCTAACTTGATCATCATACCAATATGTCATCATTCACGTTACAACATGTTTGAAATTCATAAGAATTTCACAACTATTAAGTAGGTACATAACAATAACATTATGCACGTGCAAATTATTGAATGGTTGAATTTCAAGCTCTAACTTGATCATCATACCAATAAATACTTTATGTCAGCATAATTTGTTATATCAACTGCGTTAGCAAAAATATTACTACCTAGTTCATTCTTTATTAAACAGCCAAGACGAGCACATCTAACAACATGGTAGGTATTTTATAACTTTCAATCTATTTAAAAAATATTAGTTATGATTTATTACTAATGTTTTAAATAATTTTCAGAATACCGTCAGCAAATTTTCAAACGGAACAGAAGAGAGCTCTCCTGAATATCTTCCAGACCTGCAAGATCAGTTCGACTTGGACAACGCAATGAATAGACCTTGGATAACACCCATTGAAGAAGTAACAAGAAACAAAACGAAAACTAATCGAAAAAGATCAACAACAAGCAAACACAGTGCATCGAATTCCTATATTATTAACAGTGAAAGAAGAAAAGGACGACGTTTAATAAAAATTAAGATCAAGGAACTCAGTGAGTCAAGAGACGACGAAGATGAAGTTAAGGAGATTATCAGTGCACAGTATATTGTACACGATACGGTAGATGATATATCGGATCAAGCTGAAAAATTAATACACAATATTTCTAAAAAAAATTGTGGCTACTCATATCATATTTTTTAATTAGGTAATAATTCATTAGTGTAACTAGTAGATAAAGTAATGACATATTTAGATTTTATTAAAATTATATTTACTGTGGAAATATGTGTTAAAAAAATTATTAATATTAAAAATGTGTGTTAAAAAATAAAAAACCATAGGTAATAATTGTGTGGCTACTCATATCATGTTTTTTAATTAGGTAATAATTCATTAATGTAACTAGTAGATAAAGTGAGGACATAATTAGATTTTATTAAAATTTTATTTACTGTGAAAATATGTGTTTAAAATTATAAATATTAAAAAAGTGTATTAAAAAATAAAAAACCATAGGTAATAATTGTGTGGCTACTCATATCATGTTTTTTTAATTAGGTAATAATTCATTAATGTAACTAGTAGATATAGTGATGACATATTTAGATTTTATTTACTGTGAAAATTTGTTAAAATATTATAAATATTAAAAATGTTTGTTAAAAAATAAAAAACCATTTACTTTAAAAAATTGTTTTATTTATTAAAACTGTGTATAGGTTGACTTTCTTGCTCTATTAAATAATTCTTTATACATAAAACATTTTTAAGTGCACATTGTTTAATATGATTAATACAATTAAAACTGGTTTCATTATTTGAATATTTGTTATGCAACAGTGATAAATTTGGACATTTGTCTTCACCAAGATCTATACAAATACAACTCATACATAGATCTTGAATCCACTTAACTTTTTCTAAGCCCTTCACAATAATTTCCTTATTTTCTAGATAAGGAACAATTATACGTTGAAATTCTCTATAGTCGATATAACCTTCATTCCAGTAAATCCCTCTGTTTTTCTCCAACCACGTAACTTGTTTTTTTTCATTCGTAGTTAAGTATTTAAATAAGTATGGAGGCTTTATTAAGAACGTTTGGGTATAAACACGGGTGGCCAGAGCTAATTCCTTGACTATAAAGTTATTACAAGTGTCTTTAAACCCCTGGACATCCACTATAATTGTATTCGGGTTCATGATATTTTTGAGTGTGAACAAGGCGCTCAAGGACTTTAGATAGAAACGGTAAGATAGAGATAGGACGGTAATGAGAGAAACACGAAGGACTAGATTTTTTAGGTAAAGGTATAATTTGAGCTTCTTTCCACATCGATGGAAAAATGCCACTGGAAATGGAATGGTTCAGAATATTACAGATAATTGGTAGTAAGACATCTAGAATCGGAAGGATCATCTTGCGGCTAATACAGTCATTACCAACAGCATTAGACGCTATAGATATTATGCTCTTCTTAACATCACAAGCGGTGAATTGATTAAAATTAAAAGATTGATATTCAGGAGTTGGTAGCTGTGAAAGGCGAGTAATAGTATTAGTTTTGGTACTAGCGTCAAAACTCGATGTATTTGAGAAATGCTTATTTAAAGCGTCGAGGTCAATATTACTAGAATTAACTTCTTGTTTTGACTTACCAACTCCCAAGGTTCTTAGAAATTTCCAGATTTTAGCTGAATCTCCGTTTTCTATGGATATTTGAATGTGCTGGCGTTGTGCGTTCCTACACACCTTATTGCAGAGATTTCGTATCCTAACATAGCTTTCGCGGTTAAATTCGGTGGGTTGGTATTTAAATTTGGTTTTAGCTCGACCTTTTTTATTAATTAAATCTTTTATTTCATTAGTGAGCCACGGCGATGGAGGATGTTTAATTTTTACTGGACGGACAGGTGCGTGAATATCGTAGAGGCTGACCAATTTGTTAGTTAAAAATCGAACCTTGTCGTCAACTAGACCACAATTGTACAACGAAGCCCAATCTATGCTATTTGCATCTTCTCTAAGTTTTTCACCATTCATCCGACTGAAGTTCCGCTGCATTAACACCTTAGACTTTGCCTTGGGGGGGCGAGCTTTATAAGAGAGAAAAATAAGGTCATGAAAGGAGAAGATATCAGCCGTGCATTGGCCGTGTTTTACTACAAGCTCAGGAGACGAAACTATAATGATGTCTAGAAGGGAAGGAGCACAGTCAGGAAAATGGTGGGTAGTATCCAAAGGAAGAACAGAAAGATTACAAGCTTCTAAAATATTCCATAGCTTGACAGATCGAGACAGAGAAAGAGAGTCATTCTTAACAAGACAAGTATTTAAGTCTCCTAGTATTATAGTATGTCGATAAGATGGCACTAGGCTTTCCAGCAAAAGTTCGAAGGAAGAAAAATAATCAACTCGGGAGGAGGGGCTGTAGTAAACACCAAGAAGTGCCTTGGTGTGATTGAGTTCGACTTCAATAAAAATGTACTCGCCCGAATTTGACGGCGGTGGCTGCGCTGATACCCGTAAAATATTGTAAGGGATATGCGATTTTAAATAAATACCAACACCGCCACCACGGCCCATCGAGCGATCGTTCCTTATTAGGTGATATCCTGGCAAAGTGACAGGAAGAGAAGGCAAATCTGGTGTCAACCATGTCTCTGATACAAAAATTGCGTGGATATGTTTATTGTTAAGGTTAGCCAGCATACCAGGAAAATGGGCGGAAATACTCTGAGCATTAATATGCAAAACGTTAAAGTTATGAGGCACATCAGAGAAATGCGATTCGAGCACTTCTGCAAGTGAAGGAGTAACCACTGCGCTATTATTTAGTGTACGTGTTGAGCAAATAAGAAAACTGTCATCATTGCCTTCCGATTCTGACATAATCTATAGCAATTTATAAAAATAATAATAATAGTATAAATAATAATAATAAAATAATAATAATAATAAATAAATAAAATAAATCAATTAATAGAATAAATATTAATTATATATTAGTATAATAAAATAATATAAAATGAAAGGGTTAGGTTCACAGTCCGGTTCACCTACCAGCTGAGTGCAAATACAAATTAATACATTATTATAAACAAGAAAAAGAAAATAAATAAATTCGTATTTAGGGTCTTGACGTAATTAGAACATTATTGACAGATTATAACACTAGGCTGTATCCGTCCAATTGCCTTTGCCAATTCCAAGAAGGTTGAAAATTAAGAAACTAATTGACAGTAATGACAAGAGAATTACAAGAGACAGTGACATGATAGCAGAATAAACAAAATTTATTGTCGTCGGTGTTTGGAAAATAAAATAAAGAAAGTGAAATTACTGTGACTATAGAGAGTGAAAGTGGTGAACAACAAGTTGCAATAATATAAAACAAGTTATAGCATAAACATTACCCGAAATTAAGTACACACGACGCGACGGTGTCAGCCAATGATAAACACATAGTACACTTATTTTTTGATCGTCACGGTGCGTCTTGGCTTCGCACTGGCAGCCGTTGATTTTGGAGCTATAATGACTTTGTCAGCTTCCGCTGAGGCAGGCGCAGGCGCAGGGATTCGAATCCTATCTAACTCCTGAAGCGAGGCGATGCGATGACGTGACCCATCCGACGCTGTTACATGGATGTGCCCCTCTCTCGTCCAGCACTTGTCTAATCCGAACCGCTCTCGTGCAGCCATAAACGTCTCGTGCCTGGTCTTCGTTAGAAACTCCGATATTGTAATGCCAGATCCTTTAAGTTTCGATTTTGAATACCAAATACTGTCACGATCAGCTACCTTGCAAAACTTGACAAGTATTGGTCTAGGCTTATGGGGGGAAGATGGGCGCCCCATTCTGTGGCATCGCTGAACATCGGAAGCAACAAAATCAGAGATCTGCAACTGCTGCTTCGCTACACCCACAACTATCTCCGCTGTGTCCTCAGAAGCACGCTCCTTCACACCATGCAGAAGGAGGATTTTGCGACGGCTGCGAGTCTCCAAACTATCCACCTTGCGTGTCAGATGGTCAACTTGTTGCTGAAGGAGATTCAAGGCAGATGATATGAAGGACTTAAAAGCCGCAAACTCTGACACTAAATTTGCAGTGTCCGGTGCAGCGCTGCTTGCCAGCTTCGTTTCAAAGACCATCATCTGTTTATGAAACATTGATTTTAAGCTAGCCATTGACTCCTGTACGTTTGGTTCCATGTTCCTCAGTGAAATTATAAGTGCTGTAGTAGTTTTGAAAAGAGATAACACTCACACTGGTAGGTGACTTCTATTATTGTATGATTTTTATCATGAAAGTGAATACTGATAGTTAAATAATTAAAAAATTAATATTTAATATAGAGTGATTCAAAACAAGTCTATATGCCACAACTACCCACAAATTTTGAATTTCTCACTTACCAGACCAAATTTTTCAATTCTGCAATCAGCAACCGGATTATTGATAAATTGTTTATTTTACTGTGTATAATAATAAATAATAATGCAAACACATTATTTATAATAAAAACACGAAACACACACGTACTACACAAACGCACGCCATCCATGCGCAATCCACTCTCAACTTCAACTGTTCGATTTTTGTAAATAATTCTGGCCCATTGACGTCATTTTATAAGATTCCAAAAACAAGAAAATGTTATAAACTACACATGCAATAAACCTGTTCATAGAAAAGTAGGACGTAGGAAGGCTTAATTTAAGTTTAAAGTCGTCTGGGTAGGTGCGGCGACCGGTCGCCGCGCGGGGCTTTACGGAAAAACTTGATTATTATGCGCGGCGACCGGTCGCCGCGAGGAGCTCTAAGGGTTTAAGAGTATGTATTGTTTTCCATATTATTTTAGGCAAATTTTAAAACTATGATAGTAAATTAGACCAATCCTTACAGTTTTGGCAATATTAGACTTGTCAAGTTGTTCACCGACGAGTTATCAAGTTAATCACCGAATTATCAACATGTTCTCAGCAACCATAAAAGTGTTTACAGTAGTTATCAACTTAGGCACCATCAAAATAAGTATTGTTTTCTTGGGCAAGCAATGTTTTTTATAATACATAATACCTAACTGACAAAAACAAGGGAGGTAGGAACTTACTATTTGAACATCATTATCAAAATTTAAAAAAAAGAGGTAACTGGATAAATATTAAAATCAAACGCTATGATTCTATTAGTTTCATATGGTAAAAGGAGTGATTACTCCTGTAGAATAATCAATTGCTTCGTCCAAATCTGGATCAGTGTTAGATGTCAAGGGGTCATTATGAGAATGGACATTTCGAGAAAAGGACATTATGAGAAAGGACATGAGATGAGACAGACTGTTTTAAGTTGCAAATAAATGTCTTTAAAAGACTCGTCGATTAAATCAGGGACATCCAACAAGTTCTTTTTTTTTTCATTACTTATTGGTAAAGTCAGTTTTCATCGTACTGGAGCCATTGAATTGGTTTAAAGATATTTCTACCCTGAGTCGTCTAGCTTTTTGACCACACATTGCCTCTTCTGTCTAATTGAGGTGCGTGCCAAAATACGTCACGCGTCACCACCCTGGGCCTGTCTCTGCCAGGGCGACAGCTAGCCCCGAGTGTCGCCCCCAGGCTCACGCTTATGGGGGACGGAGATCGTTCTGAGATCTCCGATTCCCAGCGCGTCTTCTCCTGCGGCACGGAAGATTGCTGTTCCACTCCCGTTCCTACTCCGCCGCCTCTTTTGCAACCATCACCTCCTCACAAAACAAGGCGGCGGAGTTCCATAAACTTTCGCTGCTGACCATAGCCTGAACCATGGCCTGGAGCGTGATATTTATCACTCCTAAGGCCACTGAAAGGTCACATCGTTGATCCGTCCACTCTGGGCAATCTGCCAGAGTGTTGAGCACCGTATCCGTTAAGCAGCCAGAACAGTAGTGGCACTCTGGCGCTGGCTCGCGCCTTATCCGATGCAGGTACACACTGAAGCAACCATGCCCGGTGAGTAGCTGCGTCAGCCGATAGGAGAGGCAGCAATGGCGCCTCTCCAGCCAGTTCTTCATTACAGGCCTTATCGCCTCAACTATATCATGCCCGGCTGTTGGTTGTCCAAGTCGCTCCTTCCACTCCTCCACGACTACCTGGCGGAGCTGAGACTTCTGTCCCTCGATTTCCTGTGAAGCAAGTCTCAGATCTCGCTCCTCTGCCTCTTTGCACTACAGGTATAGTGCTGCAAGGGCCCTCGCTTCCAGGTCCCATGGAGGTGTACCGGTTAAAAGAGTTGCCGCTTCAAAAGAGACCGTGCGGTATCCTCTTATAATCCTGACGGCCAGCAGCCGAAGTGGACGTCGCAGTATTGCCACGTTACTGGACGTTTGACTACCTGCCCATACCGGAGCCCCGTAAAGAGCCATGGACCGCACGATCCCAGCATAGAGTCTCCTGCAAGAGGTGTCAGGCCCCTTTAAGTTAGGCAGTAGTCGTGATAACGACAACGCCACTCCCTTCAACTTGGGGGCCGCACGATCTCAGGTGAGGCGTAATGTCTCCTAGCCGGGACCCCTCCATGGGACCTGGAAGCGAGAGCTCTTGCGTCACTGTTTAGATGGCGCAAGGAGGCGCTGGGGCGAGGTCAAAGGCCTGCGTCTAGGGAAATCAAGGCCCAGCGGTCCCTGCTCCACCATGAAACCGTGGAGACATGAAGGTGCGACTTGAGCAACCAAAGGGGGGATTCGCCACAATCGCGGCCATCAGACCGGTCATGGACGAGTGGCTGGAGAGGAGACACGGTGCTCTCTCCTACCGGTTGTCACAGATACTTACCGGGCACGGTAGCTTCGGTAGGTATTTGTGGCGAAGACACCGGGAAACCACGGCCGAGTGTCAGCACTGCGAGGACCGCAGCGATGACACAGCGCTCCACACGCTGGTGGAGTGCACTGCGTGGGCGCAATAGCGCCAGGTCCTCGTAGTGGTTCTGGACGTAGACACTTTTTCGCTCGAGACCATAGTGCGAGCTATGATCTCCAGCGGAAGTAAGTGGGACTGCGCCGCCTCTTTCTGCGAGCAGGTCATGCTCGTGAAGGAGGCGGCGGGGCGGGTACGGGAGAGAACTCTCCTACCCGAGATCCGCAGTCGGCGGCTTAGGCGCCGCCGACGTGTCTTCGCCGAAGACTATCGGCCTCCATGACCGGGGGCCTGAGGAGGGTGAGAGGGCTGCTCGCCGTCCTTATAGAAGCAGGCCCATGACGGCAGCGTGACGTGAGGGATGCACGCACGCCCCCCCCCCTTAGAAGAACACCCGAAACCCCCCAAAGACGTGGGATAGCACCCGAACCACCCCCTAGGTGAGGCCGTAGCGGCGGCCGTGGGTCTGTTGGGAGTCCTGGGACATTCTTCCGAGGGCTTACCCGGGGCTCCCAACCATAGGCTGTTGGGCGTTACATGAGGTTTTTTAGTCGGTAGGAGTCCGGCATAGCATCCATGAGGATTTTCCGTCACGTTAAAAAAAACTCTGTACATTTTTGCTATCAAAAGTTCAACGGATAAATATTTCTTCCCAGTCGAATTTCTACAATAATGGCTCTCAGAGCTGGGAAATGTGGCCTTTAACAAGCTTTAAATCTTGAATTGATTTTTTATTTTTAGTTTGTTTACCACATTGCGAGCTAGGAATGTGCGGCCATAACTGGACATCTCGATATGTCACGTATTGAACAGAAATATTCAACCTGTTCATAACTTGACATCATAACTTATCATGACTTAATTTGAGGATGACGGCTGTCTATGACTTGATATCTCATTATGTCAGAATTCAAACAGAATATTTAGTTCGGCATAACTTAATATATCAATTTGTCATTTTTAATCTCTCATTTTTTCAGACAGCCATAAGTGTGTAAGTAGAGATATCCAGAAACCGACATTATCCTGGTAGCTAAGTATATCTTGATATAACCACATATCAATCTTCGTTCACAAAAAATAAGTAATCGATAACTAGGCATTACAAAAAAAAATTATGTACATATTCAGTTGTAATTTTTTTATATATAAATTCATACCGTTAGGATCGTATTAAGCTAATAAAAAGAAAATCATACAAGTCGAGATGTCAAGTTGTTCACGCCAGCCACGGATATAACATTAGTAGATCTATTTATTTAATGATTTTGCTTTCACGTAGTTCTTCAATGATAGATATTATTTCATTGTCTAGTCCTGTGTTACCGGCATCTCGAGAAGCAATTAATAACTTTAATCTATCAACCAATTCATTGGGATCATCCCAATATACAAAATCTGTGTTTTTTTTCCACATTTTTGTTGAAGGTAATCCTTTTCCTACTTTCTGTCTACAACTTGGACTTCTACTTTCTTGATCGAAAAGTGGTTTAATAACTTGCAAATATTTTTGTCCTTTATTACTTTTAATTGTTTTTTTTGAATCGAAATCACGACGATGTGCATTCGTTACAAGTAACATTGTCTTATAATTTTGCTTGTCACAGTCATTAACCAAGCTCAGATCAATGTCTTTTTTTAACAGTAACTCTCGCAACCCAGGTGTACTTTCGTATTTGTGTCCGGCTACAGTAATAACTTTATCCCCAATAGTTATGTTAGAGGAACCCAACATTAGCTTTCCACGTTCATTTCTTATACCAAATGGAACATCTGATAGTACTTGTGAAGATAACGACCAAGATGATGCATCTGGATTAGTACCGACTAATGACTGAAAAGAAGAGTCTGATGAGGGTTCCGTTTCGTTACTAGCAATACTGATATCATCTGTTTCTTTCATATCTTGGTCTTGTGGTTCTTGGGGTTTTACTTTTTCCTCCTTTTTTGTTAGAGCTAAGTGGTTATTAGTGTTGGCTATTAAATTGAGAGATTCTGTGACAGGTTTAAAAACTGTATCAAGAGCATGCTTATTATTATCTTCAAAATCCTTCATTTTACGTATTTTTTTCTTGACAGCTTGTGTCGCATCAACAATTTGTTTTTTCAATGATTTATCCATTATGTAAAATAGGTGGTAATCGAATAAGAATCAATTAAAGAATAACAATAAACAGACTGCAGTCTACTTAAATATTCAAATTTCATCCAATAATACAAATGTGTCAAACGTTTTTCTATAGCAACCATTGTTTTTAGAACAATCTTTATTAATTACCACATAATCAAAAGGTTCTTTCCATATTAAGGAACACATTTCTCGAAATTTCAACCATGTCATATCGGTGTTAACATGTTCTTCATAAACATGTTTTAAATTAACTTCATCTTGCTTAAAAAGCACAATTAGGTTAGCATTATCTCTTACAAGTTGTTTAGGTATTTTGGTATAAGTTTGATTTAAATAAAAACTATCAATCAATTTATGTCTTCCCATGGCAAAATAATCACGCATATTACTTTGATTTTCACATGCTACATCATCAAAAATAATCACAGAATTTGGTTTTGCATCTGAAACTTTTAAAACGTCATCATTTGTCTGATATTTATGAAGAGTGATACCTGGTACTCGTTGTAAAACCTTTTCTAAAAAGATGTACTTTGGTTGATGTAGAGTTTTAGAGTATACATAAACATTTTTAAATGTCAAACCATTTTCATGCAATAGAAGACTAATTAATAAATTAGTTTTTCCACAATTTGATGGCCCACAAATGATGCAACGTACAGTATTCGGTAATAATTCTCCATGACGTAATTTGTTTTTTGTCAAATCGTCACAGATTGTATTGACCTGTAACGATTGTCTTTGTTTAACGAATTTCATGTTTGCTATGCAATACTGATGGACTCATAATGAAAAGATGAATTTATAACATAAATATTTATAACTAGAAGTAGTCGAACCCAACTCGTTAAAGAAAACGTTGTGGGTTATAAATGGTAAGTAATGAACATGGAGGGAGCTTTAGCAAATTTTATTTTTTAAATTATTTTTTATAATAATGTTAGGTTGGTCGCAGGCCCGCTCGCCCCTCAGTTTTCGCCCCTTATGAGCTTAGGGTTACTTTTTGCCCCTTCATATTTTAGATATGCCAATTCGCCCCTTGATTATCATTAGCTTGGAAAGTACAGTCAGAAAAAAGAGGTGGGTTTGACACCAGAATACTGCTGACACCTTTGGGATGACTCTACGAAGTATTAGCTGGACACGTTGCTATGCAATGACATGATTAGGTTTTTCAAATGGCTATGACAACCCCTCAATCAGAACTTATCACGTGACCACGAGCCCCCCCCCCCCCGTCTCAGTGTTGAAACCCCCTCCCCATCCGGAACATATCACGTGACTCCCCCCCACCGCAGAGTCTGGAGGTACTCGTGGAGAATCAGAAATAGAAATCAGTATGAAACCCCCGCACTCCCAACCAGAACTTATTACGTGACCACCAGCCCCCCCCCCCCCCCGTATTAGAGTAGAAAATCTTAAATCAGTATCACAGCCTCCCCCCCCCCATCCGGACCATATCACGTAACACGTGGTACGTGACCCCCCCCCCCATCCGGACCATATCACGTGACACGTGGTACGTGACCCCCCCCCCACCATTGCAGTCTGGACGTACTAATGGAGAAATTTTGAAATCAGTATCAAACCCTACAACTTTAACCAGAACTTATCACGTGATCAACATCCCCCCCCCCCCGAAGTTGCCGCGATGACAAGCTTGCACCCTTTTAATAAATTGGTAAAAGTGAATTTAACACCTTTAAACATATTATTATAATATGTTTTACTTACCTTTTTTTGTGCGTACTGTACCTAACTCATGTAATAGCCATAGAAATAGTCTTAAGGGGCGAATAGATACACCAAAATAATTAATTAAATGTTTAAATTATACTCGCCCCTTCGGAAGGGGCGAATCGATACACCAATAAGGGGCGAGTTGGGAGTTTTATTTAAAGGGGCGAGATCTGAGGGGCGAGCGGGCCTGCGACCTTAGGTTAGGTTACATTTTTAAAATGTGGAATATTGGGCGAGTTCTGTCCCACGTGAGCGAGGAGCGGTAGCGACGATGCGAACTTAAAGTGGGACAGAGTGCCCAATATTTCACTGCTCGGGACTCCCGGCTATTTCAATTTACCCACAAAACTCCGCAGCGGCCTTTATCGGTAGGAGAGAGAAACTCCAGAAACGTATTATATATATATAACGGCTTCTGGGCTTCATGGCTGGAACACCTCCCGGGGTGATTAATATCGCCCATGGGTAGAAATGCTACTTCCACCCCGTATCACTATTCAGATGGGGCAGCAATCACTTTTGGCTACAACCACGACCGCACCCAGGGTTCAGCAGCAGGGTAAACCATCACCTGGTTACCATCATATAGTCTCATTGCCCCAAGATACGAACGTAGCAACCCCTGAACGGTGATCGGGAAACTAGTGAGGCTTCATGAGGAGTTCAAAGCAGGAACTTACTGTCTTCTTCGAGCAGGAATAGTCGTCTCCGTTACGTTAAAGGTTTCCTTCTGGAACTTTCTAGTAGAAGAAGACCGCTGCCCTCCACTTCGACAGTATTGCCGCGATTATGCTTGGGAATCTGCACTCCTGTTGTATGAATATGATAGACCGCAATGCCCAAGGCTGTCGACTGCTTCCCTACATTGATCAATATGCGGAGAAGCAGTTCATTTGTGTTCTTCACTGTTTAAGTTTCTAAGTAACCTCGCTAGTTTAGCGTTCTTAAACAATCACTACGTTAAGAACCTTAGTTAGATCTGAAATGAATAACTGTTTGTTTGACTGAATGATTAGTATGCCCATTTATGAGAATTTCCGTGCTTTAGAAGATACGGAAGCAAGGTGGAGTCAATGGTAGGCTATGTCATAGATTTCAGCTACTAGTAACACTGTAAAACAAGTTGAAAGCCATAAGTGGTTTGAAAATTTTCAACAGCAGGAAGCTAAATCCTTCCTGCGTCTGCCTCAGCCTACTTCTTCAAGAAAAAGAGTGATTATAATAGGGATATAATAAACCGAGCCTCAAAAGTTTTTATCGGCCACGGCATTTAGCCTCTCATTTAATAACTAAGCCACGCGAAAACTAAATAGCCTCTAATATACTAATTCGTCCTTTTTAAAACGTCACCAAAACATTCCATTATTAGCATCAAATAAAGATCAACAATTATTTTAACTTGTCTTCCGTAATAATATATCAACACCTAATTTACTAATTCAGCCACATATTTTAAATGTAATCACCATTTTATATTTTATAGCTTCAAAACAAGAGCCTCAAAAAATATTATTTAAGCCCCCACAGACAACATCAGTTTTTATAACTCAGCGTGTAAAATAGATATATCATATTCTTTTTTCGTGAAAATAGCCACTGTAAGGCTAGACGCGAGTGCACAGGACGACAGCGACCGGCCATTAGCATCAACCAGAGACCGCTATTTGATATCACTTTGTAACTAAAGACAGATTACGCTTACCGAACAAGAAAGTGAGGTTAAGAAAGCAAATACTAAACTTAAAATCGAGTACATTATAGACTCTCTAGAAGTGAATGTCGTCATAAATTTACAATTAATGAGAAATTACTCGTTACTCACATTTGGGTTAAGTATTTGCATTCTTGGACTCACTTTTTTGTTTGGTACCTGTCTTTAGTTCTATAATCTATATTACATGCATACATAATGTCACCGACCGAAATCTGTATGATGTCTAATTGTCTATTCATTACAGAGAATACCTCATACTTGCAGGCAAGGCAATGTATGAAATAACGAGAGTATGGAAAGGTTTTTCGCTGCTTGCGAAGGTTAGGTTAGGTTGGAACAGTTACCCTAACGCGCGAAGGCAAGCGAGCGAAGCGAGCATTCCGCTGCAGCGGCCTTCGAGCACCAGATGTATTTCAGATAAATTTAATATTTTACAATATGTTACAATTTATAATTCCTCGATAGTTTATAATTTTGCGGTACTTATAATTTTATGGTGTCCCAAGACCTATTTATTTTACACATTACCAGTGGACCAGCAGGTATTCTATGCAATCCCTAGGAAATTTGTACAGTACTAGACATAGTATGAACAATCATATACTTATTCAAAACATTTCTTAAATTGCTTCGAAGGGGCATCTGGAGTCTGAGCCTCATTTCGAAGCTAAGTCTACACACCAAAGCCGCCGCCGGCCTTACCCGGCGGATTCTGCCAGCTTTGGTGTGTAGACAGCTTTAGGAATACCTGCCCCAGACTAACAGATTATAATATCGCACCCCTATTCAAACAAAGAAATAACTCAAAATTCATGTGTTTGGAGATTTCATCAAAAACTGTAATAACGTTACTAGGAGAATGGTTTCACTCAAACAGCCATTGCAATACGACTAAATTGAGCCAGATAAAATGTCATCCGTCTCTTTCTCACTAACGTGCGCGGTGAAGTCGGTACCGGTAAAGTGAACTATTCATTGATGCGCCATCGTCGTATGAGGTCGGGTCATTGCTGGTGAGAATAAAAATGAAATAAAACAAAATAATTCAGTGTATTGCTGGCAGGTAACTGTAACATTTTTTTATTAATCTAAAAGTGCATTAATATAAACTTATTTCGCTTTATTAGTAAAAATGCTATAAGTTATATCAAAAATTTTTGACTTAATTCTGTTTCATACAAAACAATGTGAGTTTTTTTATTTCTTTTCCAACTTAGTGCAGCTTTTTTAAAATTTTATTATAATGTACTGAAAATTAGCAACACAAGACTTATTTCACATTTCATCAAGTACCTATATTGTTAATGCACTTAAAATAGAATATGGTTCTTAGAAATGGTATTTTTCATCTCCATTTAGCATAGCGTCAACATCAATTTGGTTTAAGCTTACTATTTTGTGCCATTAGTAATTCGTATTTTGATCCTAGCTACTAGGTACGTAAGATTGTGATAAACAGAAAGTATTATTAGTTTGTTAATAATTTGGTTGATTTTACGTAGGTACCTATAATATCAAAAATTACAGAGAAACATAATTATTACATATCTATATATTTACGTTATTACTATCTACACTAAACTTTAATAAGGCCCCCGTGGCATTGTGCCCAAAAGACTAGCAGCATTTCCCCTTTGAATAGCAACACTTATTCGCTGAGCGAGAAAACTGGCAGCCCTTTGGTCACCAGTCGACTTCACAAAGCGCTTTTTCAAATTCTTGAAATATAATTGCTCATTGGGACCCTATGGACCTAGGGTCTCAACACTGACTAGACAAAGAGGAAACAATGAGTCTGTCTGCACACTAGGTAACTCCACTAATTTACTAAATGCAAACCATAAAATTTTATGTTGTGCAAAAAAACCAATTGAAAAACATGTCCTACTTAAAAAAACTTAAATATTATTCAGAACGAGATGACCTTTTTAATCGAATTCTTACCAAAAATGTGGTTCGTACACGGACTGATTGTGATTTGTAAAACAGAAATATGAATTGTATATCCAAAATACTAACTTGCACTTTAAATTGCACAATTTTATAACGGAATAGGTAAGGTTAGGTAAGTTTTTATTTTTTTGATCAATAGAATGTAATTTTGTAGAGGTGACTTATAAAATTGGGTTTTTACTTAGAATAAACGCAATTAGGTGATGGTTTTCCTTAAAAAAGTTTTAACATTTTTGTTGAACTAAGCAATTGTGAGATAAACTATTTTGATAATAGTTATTCGTTCAGTAAAACAGTTCTGCAAATATCATAAAACTGTGTAATGAATTTGTTATACACTCGAGAGCAATGAATCCGGGTCACTTAAAGAATCCTAAAAATCTCGGAAACTAAAAATGCTAGGTTAATGCAATAAATTGTATTTAATAGACAATGTAATACTCCTTAAATGAAGGTATTAAAACTTCTTAGTTATTGTAAAGTTATATCATAAAAAAATCAAATTGGAAAAGGGCCACTTTCGAAGATGGAACTACGAAATTACAGCATTTGGTGTTGCTTTTGTTTGTAATCTGTCATTTATGTGGGTACATAAACCATGTTGATAGTGCTCTATATTCATTAATCAAGCTGAAATTATGTCGCTTACGCCTGAAGAATGCACCAGAATACTTACAATGCTGGAAACCGGCCGGAGTCAGCGCGATACAGCCAGGACTGTCGGTGTGTCGCTGTCAACAGTACAAAGAGTTCTCCGACGTTACGAAGAAACTGGTTCTAACCTACGCAGACCAGGAACGGGCAGAACCAGGTGTACCACAGCACGAGAAGACCGATACTTGGTGAACACCATGCTTCGAAATCGCTTTCTCACAGGAACTGAACTCACCAATCAGTTTCGACGCCTCGGAGGAAGTAACCCAAGTGCATGGACAGTAAGACGTCGGCTTGCTGAATCTAACTTAAAACCCCTTAGACCTGCAAACGGCCCTAAACTGGAGCGTGGGCATCGTATTTCGAGACTAAGGTATGCCCAGAGCCACGTAAATTGGAGTATTGAAGATTGGTCAAAAGTTATGTTCTCCGACGAATCAAAATTTATGCTCTACAAGCACGATGGAAGACACAAAGTGTATCGAAGACCAGGGGAAAGATTCAAGCAAGCATGCATCGAAGAAAAAGTAGCCTACGGTGGTGGGTCTGTACTTGTGTGGGCCGGAATTTCTTCTGAAAGTCGCACAGAGCTGGTGATCATAGAAAACGGCTCTTTAACTAGCGTAAGATATGTGGAAGAAATCCTCAATGATCACGTTGGTCCATTTATGGTCAATTTAGGTGAGGATGCTATATTTATGCATGACAATGCCCGACCTCATACAGGTAGGATTGTGAATGACTACCTTCAAGAGATGAACATTACTCGTATGGAGTGGCCAGCGCGCAGCCCGGATATCAACCCGATCGAGCATGCTTGGGACGAGCTAGGCAGATGCGTAAAACAACGAAACCCTCCCCCAATCACGCTTCGTGAGCTCAAAATTGCTCTCACAGAGGAATGGGAGAATATTCCCCAAAATCGTATAAGGAACTTGGTGTACAGCATGCCAAACCGCGTAAACGCAGTAATGGAAGCACGAGGAGGCAATACGAAGTATTAAAATTCAAGAAAATCGTAATAAAGTTCAAAAATTTCATGTTTCCTATTTTTGTTTTAAGGAGAGATCAGCAGTTTTTTTCTTTATGTAATTTTGTGTTAATAAAATGTATGGTGACTCATATTTTTTTTACTTTCATTTAAGGAGTATTACATTGTCTATTAAATACAATTTATTGCATTAACCTATCATTTTTAGTTTCCGAGATTTTTAACATTCTTTAAGTGACCCGGATTCATTGCTCTCGAGTTTATTTACTGTGCATAATTAGTGTGCAAGTCAGTGTTTTTGGTTTAATTTTGAAATATTTAGTTTGGAAAAAGGGAATACACAGATATCGATTTAAATATATGCTATTTTAATATTTTTGATGCGCTGGCTTTTAATTTCGTTTTAAGAAGATGGGATAGGGCCAGAGTGTTAACACAAGTTGCATCCCAGACCAGGACCCTCGACCCATCTCCCACGGTATTATTATACCATCCGGTCTATTGCCACCGTCTCTGAAAACGCCGTTTGGCTCTAAGGGCGCAGGCACATTGGCGGTGGCAAGCACGACGAATGATGTCATTAAGCACAGCGTGGCGTAACAAGCGACCTGCGCTCTTTAAACATGAAAGTCCATGATGACCCAAAGTGTCAACGTTAAAACCGCAGGGGTATAGTTGTGGAGCGCAAAGAGTGACGCTAAGTCTCAAACCAACTAAAACTCTTAGGATGTCCGGTTCCAAAAAAGTTCCGGTGTGGCTGTAGGGAAATCTTTTAGCCAATCACCGGATTCCTTTCTAATGAGCGCTAATAATCTGGCCCGATCTGGGCAATCTGGGAGTCAAAGGTTAATTTTGATATAGCGTCGTCCCGACTGTCATACTGAATTTCGAAGTTTAAAATAGCGATGAACTGTAGCTCTAAAGAACCGAAACGCGACTCACGCGAAAGTGCGCCACATCGAAACCCATAATTTCGAATGTTTTCCACCGCGAAGCACGGTAGTGCGAAAGTATTCCACATCGATTCACACATTGTCGTATGTATTCCAGCGCGATGCACGTCAGTGCGAAAGTCTAGTAAATGCATGCGAAGGCATGCTACTTTTTGCTTAACACAGAAATGTTGTTTTTTGACACGGGGACTGAAGGTTAGGCACTTCACCGCCCCACTTCGGGGGAGTGGGGCGACTTCGTGTGGGACTCACGTTTCTGAAAGGGGAACCGTCCTACCCACTAAACCCCGCGGTGGTCGACCTCACCTGATCCGGGTCGCAGGATAGGCCGGTGGATAAATCACTGCGGCTCGGCAAATGGTCGCCCCGTTCTTTCAGAACTATCCACTGGGGGCTGGTGGTCGGCCCCCAGTACTCCCTAAGGAGCTGAAAAACAGCCCGCATCGTACCACTCTCGAATGTCCCTCTGATGAGCGATTGGTTCCTACCGATATAGCCCGTAAGGGCGATGCGCGGCCTGTTCGATGCCGCACACTCAGCGAGGGTGTGTTCCGCCGAGTCTATGACGCCATTGGGGAGTGACAGTACACAGGGTCCGACTTCACGCCCACCACCTCCCGCAGGTACTTGGCAAAACAGCCATGTCCTGTGAGAAGCTGATATGGTACGCTGGAGCACCGTGTGTCCTCTCCACCCAAGTCTGAAGGATGGGCTGGATCGCACCCAAGAGCCGCACGCTTGAGGAAGGATCCTCCAACCTAATTGCCCACTCCTGAAAGAGATCGTCGCAAGCCGACCTTCTCCAGCGACCGATGTTCTCTGGGAGCAAGCGACCTCCACTACTACGCACCAGGGCGCTCTCCTCGCGCTGGAATACATACGACTGTGGAGGAAAGGTTGGGAATGTTCCTCCAACACACAAAGGGGGATCCTCCGACCAGGCTAGGTGATCGCGCCTGGCGGGTCGAAGCCCAACGGTTGATGTTGGTAATATCATTCATCATCATGAGAATTCTGATATCGCGATTCAGGATTTATCTATACTTCGGTGCGAGAACTTTCATATCGCGATGCAGGACTTCAATTATCTTCGCTATGCGGCGGTCGCCACAACGACAATGTGTGAATCGATGTGGAATACTTTCGCACTACCGTGCTTCGCGGTGGAAAACATTTAAAATTATGGGTATCGATGCGGCGCACTTTCGCACAACGTAAGTCGCGTTTCGGTACTTTAGGGCTATTTTGAACTTCGAAATTCAGTATGACAGTGCGTCGTCCCAGCTCCGTTGTGAATTTGGATGGGTGAGAAATCTATACCTCCGGTGCTCGACGTGGCGTGTACAAATGACAAAAAGACTGGCAAAGCCACACTAGAAATTTTGCGGATCCCTAGCCCACTATATTTAAGTCGTCGAGTGGTTCACCGGTGATCCCGCGTGGCTCCAATGGAACAGTAAGGTTCGGCTCACCGGTGAGCCGCGTGGCCCCAATGAAAAGTAGTATATTTTACCGTAGCGTTCAACGTGTTAATAAAATACATCAAAATGTTTTCCATTTTGTACATATTTGAATACCTAAAATTATAATACCTAAAGTTAAATAACCTAAGTTCAAAATACCTAAAATCTAAATACCTAATGGTGGGTTGACCTAAATTTAAAAATACCGTAAGTTTAAAATGGCTAAGTATTTGAATACCTAAAATTATAATACCTAAAGTTAAATAACCTAAGTTTAAAATACCTAATGGTTGTTTGACTTACGAAATAATATGTGGTACGGCTTAAAGAAAAAGGGACACTGCTCACCCCGACTCGGATAGGTTTTTTTTTTATTGACGCGGTCGACCCGGCTAGGGGCGCCCCGTTTATTCGGGGCTCTCCTCGGGGAAGCCAGGTGGGCGGCTCTCCAAGCTCCCTAGGGAGCTGAAGACCACGCCTGCACCGCTCTCGAGCGCCCCTATGTAATAGGGGAGACAGAGAGCGACTGGCGCAGGCGTTCGCTAATGGGCACCCCCGGAACACGGGAAAGGTGCCCACCGCAATGTGACCGTTGGTGAACGGGGTCCCCCGACCTTACGCCCACGGTCAAGAAACAATCGGGGGCGCGCAGCGACTCCTCACTGCGGCGCCCCCGAACTGCACAGCAGAGCGGGAACATTATCCGTTACTCCCGCTTCCCCGCACAGTGCACCTCCCGCTTCAACTCACTGCCAACCACCTGCCACCGCATCAACTGGCGAGGTGACAGCGGCCCAGCACTGTTGCCGCCGGCAGGGCGGGAGCATTTACCCAAACTCCCGCCCACCACGCAGTGCCTCTCCCACTTTGCCGCCATCGTCTCGCCAGCAAAAGTGGCGAAGCGACGGCGACCCTGCATTGCTGCTGCTGGCCGTGAATAACGGCACTGCCGGCAGCGACACACACCACCGAGCAACCCACAGGTGGGTTACTCCCGCCTCGGCCGGAATTAGCCAGAGTAGCACAACTCCCCCACAGAGGAAGGGGAGTGGTCGCTACTCCGTTGCCCAGGATGCACCACGAGGAGGATCCGACCCATTGGGGTCCTTAAGATGTTAGTGGGACCCCGCATCCCAAGCCTTCTTGAGTTATTACAGCATTAATTTTAATATTCCAGGACTTAGGCGAACTTTTTAACCCGTACAATAACTTATTCAATTTTACAATATTATTACCTCTCGTATATGCCCCTTCTGGTAAACTTACATACACATTTTCTTGCCCCTGTGACATCCAGTTGGTATATGGGTAAGTTATATTTAGTTGCAATTATTACAAATAGCCTAAAGGTTGTTAACTTACAATTAACAATTTACATTTTACAATTTTTGATAAAATAAATTTATTTATTTATTTTATTTAACTTAGCAACTTCTATCTATTTATATTATTAACTATAAATATCATTTAAGTTAATAATATCCTGTTGCTCGAACCCCCTAGCAACAAGCCTAGCCTATAAACTGTTTAACATCATTTACATTTTAAATCTTAAAAACCCATTTGCTGCTTATTGGCTTTGTATTTACAGGCATTTTACAAAATTCCCATGTGTTATTGGCATTCAGAGTCTCAAGTTCCCTGGCAATAGCTGCACTCCACTTACCAGCATCATTTCGGCTCATGGCATCACCATTATGTAACAGGGTCACACTCACTTTGATCCAACTGCACATTATTGCATGTAGAAAGCTGTTTGTTTACGCTCACGCGTACTCCTTTCTCTTACGGGTGAACCAATTTCTTCCAATAGGTGTTCATCCTCACTGCATGGCAAGTAGTCACTGTCATTTTCCGAGTTATCTTCTAGGATACTACTTGTGTGGGTTGTCTCTATCTCTTGGGGTTCAAGGGTAGCTATCTCATTGCCTGTCACGGGACTATTCTCTTGCATTATCTCCTCTTCAAGGTTTAATGGCACTACAGTTTGACCTTCACCTCTCTTCAGTTGAGGTTTTTCCTTCTCTTCTTCCTGTATAAATACAATGTCCTTTTTTATTTCCAGCATGTTCTTCTCAGGGTTGCAGATACGGTATCCTTTCACATCCTCGTCATACCCGACCATCAAGCCTTTCTCCCCTTTGGCATCCCATTTCCTCCTCTTGCTTTGGGAATGTGTACATATACTTCTGTACCAAAAGCTCTCAGTCTGTGGATATCATAAGTTTTCCCAGTCCATACCTCAAATGGAGATTGTCCGTCCTCATGGCTCTTGCCAGTCCTGTTCAACGCGAACACTGCTGTATTTATAGCTTCGGCCCATAGTTTCTTTGGTAAATTTCTCTCATGTATCATTTTTCTGGCCGCTTCCACCAATGTTCTATTTTCTCTTTCAGCCTTTCCATTTTGTTCAAGGGTGTATGGTACTGTAGTTTGATGTGTTATTCCACGTCCTGCAAACATTTCTTTAACATCCCTGTTCACAAACTCCAGGCCGTTATCACTCCTGAATGTCTTCACTTTGTTTCCAATAATTTTTTCGGTCTTATTTATGAAGTCTTCAATTACATACTTGATCTTATCTTTTGTTTTCACAAAATGCACTCTTCTGACAGGTATCTTCTAAGGACATGGTATTCAGGGCACAAAAACGTTGTGTAAGAGCTATGTTCTCATTAAAGGTAATTGATAGCTGCGTGCCTTTCTTTAAAAAATATAATATTTTAACTCTGCCTTCTGTTTATATATTTGAAATAGCTGTGTTTGTCAAGCGCAATTTAAACTTATTTGTACTCGCCTCAGATGCGTATGGCAGAATGCAAAGAGACAGAAGCCGTCTGTGCTTACATAATGCCCATACAGCACTTATGCATAACAGTGTTTTTGCCATGGCTCCTAAAATCTATAACAAATTGCCTAAAAATATAAAAGACTTAGACTTTGACACATTTAAACAACGCCTAAAAAAGCTGCTGGCTGAAAGATGCTACTACACTATCAAAGATTTCCTATCTGAGCCAAATTTAAGATAGGACTAGGTATATGATTAATATTATTGTATTATATCTTATAATTGATTGTTATTGTATAATTTCCCATTGCATTATTAATAATTTTATTTGTATTTTAGTATGTTGTTTAATGTGGATTTTGTTAATGACATTGTAATTTGTTTTCTCTAATATTGTATCAATTCTATTATTAACTAATAATGATTTGTTTTATATCATATCTTAAAATTTGAAATTTTCTAATGACATTGTAATCACTATTATCTGACATCTTACAAATTCTATTTTGACATTATTTTAATTTTCATTACCATGAACCATTCTGTAACGCCTTTATACACTTGTTTTCTGCAGGTATGAGTTCTGTTATAATCTTTGTTGACTTATGTTATAATCTTTTGCATGCCATAGAGAGGCGATAAAACAGTGCACTTTACCAATATAAATATGTAACAACAATGTATTACCTGTTTTATGCAAAATAAATACTGATTACTGATTACTGATTACTGATTACTGAAGTTCGAATAGTCATCTTTCAGCGCAACAAAGTATCTTGAACCACCAACTGACAGTTCTTTCATGGGACCGCAGGTATCAATTTGAAGTAATTCACATGTCCTTGTACTCTTGTATTCACTTCTTTTAAACGGCAATCTTTGTATTTTTCCAACCAAACAACTCTCACACACCAAGTTGGATGTTTGTTTAACCTCAATGTTGTTTTTCCGTAAAATATCTTTCACATATGAAAAGTTTTGATGTGCCAATCTCTTGTGCCACTCATTCAGGTCGTTCGGCACTAATTTTGCAGTACTTGCAATATCACAATTATTATTATAACGTAGTTCCAGATAAAACGAATTTCCAATTCTTTCCGCAATCGCACAAATTTTATTTGACTAAAAAAATTGCATGAGCTGTCATTTGTAATCATTACATAACCTTTATCTGTGTCTCGATTTACCGAAAATAGGTTTGTTTGCAATTCTGGAACGTACAACACGTTGTCTATGACTGTGTCAATCCATTCGTTTCCGTTCGAGACTTGAACTATTATCTGTCCATAACCAAGCGCATTTATCACTGTACCATTACCTATGATTATAGATTTTGACGCCACATTTGAAAATGATGTAAACAATGCTCGATCCCGGCACATATGTTCACTCGCGCCAGAATCCACTAGCCACCTGGATTTTTGCAGTTGTTGCGACGGGTTAGACACCACAAACGCGTTACTATTCGTTTTATTCTCACTTTTTGACGGATTTTGTTTACGAAAGCGGCACTGAGACTTGAAATGTCCAACCTTCCCACAATAGTAACAGTTATTATTATTACTGACGTTCCCTTCGCTATGACTCTTGTTATTACCTTTACACTCAGTTTGATAATTTCCACTTTTACCACATTTGAAACATTTTACAGGGCTTTTCTTTTTCACAACGAATGCAGAGGATGACTGTGCTTCTTCGTTCTTCCCTTGTACTCGCTCTTCCTCAATTAGTAGTCTGGCCACCAAATTTTCAAATGTTTGTTTGTCGTCAGGCGCAGACTCCCAGGCCGATACGAAATGTTTATATTCTTTCGGTAATGACATTAATACTTTAGTGATTACAAATTTGTCCCAAATTGCTTCACCCATCTGTATTGATTGGTTTTGCATTTCTTGAATCTTAGATAAGAAAACAGACATGTCTATGCCTCTTTCAAACTTATATTGGAAAAATGTCTGCTGTATAATATGCACACTAGTCTCAGTTTTCTGTTCATACACCCTATGAAGTTTCCGCCACATCGCGGCAGAACTCGTGCATGTAATGATATGCAACATTACCTCTTCGGACATCCGTGTAACCAGCAACGTTTGCGCTTTGGCATCTTTAGTTTCCCATGCAGGTATCTCACAGGCAACTTCGGGCGTAACCTGTTTTCCCTCCACAATGTCTAACCAGCAATTGCCCCTCAATTGAACTGATGTTTGAAATTTCCAGATATTCCAATTTCGGGCCCCTTCTAACTTGATCACATTCACGTTGTTGCTATTACCCTCCATTCCAACCTTGTCCTCTCTCATCAAAGAACAAGTACTCCTCGACGATGTTCCGCAGTTCCCGAGCCCGAACACACCGCAAACTGTAGTGAAATAACTTCACTTTTTCCTTCTCGCCGATTTTGCTAACAGATATTTTGTGTCTGGCCCCATAACCTGGTGTTATGAAATAAACGAACAGCAATTTTATAGGAATTACACTCCTTTTATTACTTTAATAATTATTATGCAGTACAACAACGTCCACCATTTTTCAGTTATAACAGAAGAAGGGAGAAAACAAAGGGATACCAACATTACCACCATTTCGAATTTTCAAAATACAAGTACCTATACATTCTTTTCATTTCTGCCAACTTAAGTCCTGTGAATAAACATTGCCATATTTAATGACAGGTGCGATATGTGAACAGCTTGGCAAAACAGAGTGGACGTTTTCGTAAAAAAATGTCGTGGTTACAAAATGGAGTCAAATAAAATAATTAAAAAAAAAATTGATGATAAACATAATATTGGGTGTACACACAATCAAATTGTATTATATTCGTATCGGGAACTCTAAAATAGCACTACTTTCAGAGAAAAGTATACTTTTATGATACAGGAATAGGGGTTTGAATTCATTTTGTAACTTTTTTAAAACAAAGTAAAAGAAAATCAGAGTAATACTCACTACACAAATTTGTTTTTTTGGAAAAATAATCTTATATTCTAACTTTATTCATCAAACACATTCGTCTAACATCTTTTAATGAAACGTAAGCTCTTACAATACTTCTACTTTGTAATTTTGGGATAAAACAAACTCGTTAATTTTCGTAATAATTAGATAACGGGTTTTATTTTTTTTACTTAGGAATAATTACGACATAAGAACTTGCCCTTACAATTCCATTTTGTAACTTCAACGTTCCATAATTATACGTAACCAAACAAAATGGAAGTAACGTTTCGCTACCCATCGAAATAAAATTGGCTGTATCTTTACGATACTACTACTTTTCAGTAAGATTAAAATTGTTAATTAATTAAATACTGAATTAACTTTTAATTCTTATCTACTTAATAAATAAAACATAAAGTTACAGTCAGATTTCACGGTTACAAGGTGGATGAAAAGAATCGGTTGTCTGTAAAGTCTATTTACTGACAATAGTTGAACGTGACAACGTCATAAGAAAATACTGATGGAATGGTTTCTCCTCACACGGAACACTCAAATGGAACGCCTCAGACCGAGGTAACGCCCATGAAAAAAAAACAAACAAACAAATAAAAAAAACACATTAGTTGATTATAGCCCCACCTGTTGAAAACATGACTAAAATAAATGGAACGCCTCAGAGCGAGGCAGAGCGAGGTAACGCGAGGGAGGTAACGACGAATTGCGTCATCTTTTTTCGTTCGTGCAGCCGGCTCCATCGAATTATAAGACGTTGTCACGTCAAAAATAGCACAGTAACGGTTGCGACACGAATTACATTAAAACTAGCGTTCTGATAACATTTTTAAAATGACGGCATTAGTGGGAATGTTACCACAAAACGAATTAGTAGTCAACTCGGTACTTTATTTTCAAATATTAATATAAAATCGCGGTTACAAAACGGAATTCCGCAGCTGGTTGATTTCATGGGACAACATTTAATGATAAGTAGTTATTAAAAATATTATGGCACTATCCATATTTTACTTCTTATTATGATAGTTCCCAACCATTTTCATACCACGAAATACCAATTAGTGTTATACTAATTAATAAAACTATAAATAAACTAAATACTAATTCCTTCCGATCACCGTAGGACAGCATGAAATAAGGGGGTGCAGAACTAAGTTTTATTTAATATTTTTAAAGGGATTTATATAATCGACTTACTTTTGCATGTTAATAATGGGGAATAATAAATGTCCTTAAAAAAGTCTTATCTTATGACAAAATGTCTGCCGTTTGTATATAAAAAGGGTAAGAAGTGACAGGACAAGCCAAAACGCTGAACGACTTTTTTTACGAAACCGCCCGAGTAGAAGATAATGGGGGCGCTATTGTATTATATTTATTTTACGAGTTTGCGCGCGAAATCGGAGACATGCGGACTACTCCGTTGAAAATTTTCCAAAATTAGTGTGTTTCGAGTGTTTTATGAGTAAAAGTGGTGGATTTTTAAGCATAAAAGTTCGACAAAGTGCACAAGTGTTGGAAAGTGATAAAACGCAGTGAAACGTGACTCTTCCATTTCTCGACAAACTCCAGAGACACTTTTAGTAAAGTACCACCGCTTTACTAGAGAAGACTGACTTTGACTTAGGGCTGCACTTGACTTTGACTAGACTTAGAGGACGAGGACTGTGACTTGAAAAATGAAGATATAATAAATATAAGACTAGGCTGTATGGCTCAAATTGCCTTTGCCTATCCGAAACTGGATAAATAAAACTACTACTATTATATTTATTTTACGTTACAAATGTAGGTAGTACTTCATTTACACTGACATGCAAGTGACGTTTTTGACAGCATTTTGTCAATATGCAAAATAGTATTAGTTCCGTTTCTTTAGAGATCTTTTTGTCAAGCTGTATGTAGGTGTATGTATATTACCCACCTGTCCTTAGTTCTGTCTGACTGATTGACTGTAGGTTTACGAGTGTCCTAATGGTGTCATTGAATGACAGGTATTAAACATTTTCATTAACATATATAGATATTAATGGTAATACGATTCGGGTGACTTAGATAATAACTAGGAATTAGGTAAATACCACTATACTACCCGTTCGCTCTCATTTTGCCGCTGACGTAGACGCGTATACCCGAATTTTTAATTAGACGAAGTAAATTGACAGTACCTAGCTAATGTCACTTAGTCATAGAAAATAAACAACATTGTATGAAGACGTGACATTAGTTGCTGTCAATTTACTTCGTCTAATTAAAAATTCGACATTAGTATGAAGCCGAGCGGCAAACTTAGAGCGAACGAGCAGTATAAATATAAGAATCAACGTGAGTTTCCAGTTTAGTGCGCAAAGGTAAACGTTAAATCGAAGTCAATATGTATCGTGTTTTGTCGTTCTTGCTTCTGTTCGTAATAGTATTGTTAAACCCTGTTCAAGGTAAGTGGAAAATTTTTATTATTTGTAGAATCCATCATAGGTTTGTACCAAAATAATGTGCTCTGTTAACCTTGTACTCTAAATGGCTGAACGTCACCAGATACCTCAACACCAAGCCCCACCCCCCATACAATTGGAAATGGAGAGAAATGTGGTATGGCACCACAGCAAATAGAGTTTTCTTAGTTCTGTATACAATATACCGAGGGTTGAGTGTTCAAACCCGTTAAATGTGAAAAATTAACTTTCGAGATAATCAATGTTAAAGTTTGCTGGCAATAAAAAAATGGGTTAATTTATTAAATCAATGCAAATTACTTAACACAATAACTTAGCACAATTATATATCTATGATAATATATTTTATGATTTTAGTCTAATTTTAATAATAAACTGTTGCACAAAATTGTAATTAGTAAATTGGGGGGCTGACTTATTGGGTTTTACCCCAAAATTAAAAATATGTTTCTATTAATTATTAGCTTTATTAATTGAATAAGGTTTTTATTCAATTAATAATGCTAATAATTGAATGAAGTGAATGACGATAATACTTTTATAATAGTCAATCACTGTCGGTTTCAGATTCAGGTATGTTGTTGAATGTTTTCAGGCTGTGTAACCACCTATGAAATTCCTCGGGAATGATTTATTTTTTTCACATCGTTTCTATATTTATTTTGGCAACACTGATCGGTATTTGACTTTGGTATAATTCCTCCGGCCATTCTGTTAGTTGCATGTTGGTTTAAAATCACTTAGCACTCGTTTTAGGTGTGTTTTGAGTGGTTCTAAAAATGTCTATGTGTCTATTTTGGGTGCAAGGGGCCCCACCACCACCAAATTTCGGGGGCCCAAGCGACCTCACCTGCACGTGGTGCACCTGCCAATCAACGGACGAGGCTCCGCGAATTTGTGTACCCACATGGTGGCTAAGGCTTCCATATGGGTGCCAGGTGGTACAAAGTGTTGGTCCGGGGGGGTACCACCGTGCAGCTGTGGCGCCCCAAGTAAACCAGCCCCGGTTGTGTTGCGTTCGGGGTTCAGCAGTTGCACAGCCGGACCCGGGGCGATGTTTGACGCAGCAGGGGGGGAACAGTAGGCGCTAAGTAAAGTCTAGTGTGGCGGACGGGGTTCAACCCGCCGGCCAGGGGAGACCCTTAGAAACGGTTTTGCCACTGGCCGCCCGCGGCATAGTATAGGGGCCCAACTGGGACTAACCAACCTGGGAAGCTGCCCCACCAGGCCGCGCATAATCCCGATGTGGTTGATCGTGCCGGATGGTGACCGGAAATGGACCCAGCGGCCACACTCGGAGGGGTACGGGGGCCCTTCCGTCCGGCGGGTCGGCTTCTGTCTCACCACACAGCAATAGAAACTAGCCCCTACGCTTTATCCCTTATTGCTGTTGCAAATGTCGCCACGTCCTCACGTCTCACCTTTAAAAAAATTATAATCATTGCAGCGCACAAAGACAAGAATAACGATATCACAGCGGCCGCTGCAAATCATCCCTTGAAAGCACCATTTGAGGTGGAGTTCTCCAACATCAGAGGACTCCAAGCAAACCTCAATGCCTTCACCCACCATCTCGAGACGGCACCTCCAGCTGTGATGTTCCTGACGGATACGCTGCCCTGACGACACGTCGTACCTCTGTTACCCCGGCTATATCATCGAGGAGCAATTTCGAGAAAAGGCCGGGGTGTGCGCGTTCGTCAGGGCGAATGTTTGCTGTCGCCGTCTGCGCTGCCTTGAAAACCCATCCGTATCCGTCCTCTGGTTGCACGTAGATCATGGCTCTATGAGCCAGATCTACGTGTGTGTATACCGTTCCCATACAGGGGAAGCTGAGACAACGAGGCTGTTTCGGGACCTCAGCAAGCGAGCGCCGAGCTCGTGTTTCTTGGGGACTTCAACGGTCACCACACCGTGGCGGGGGTCCCGCAGAACCGATCATGCTGGCAAGGCCGCCCACAAATTCGCTCTCTCCCATGGTCTGACCCAAATGGTACGCGGGATCACGCGCATACCGGACAGGTTGGACCATGAACCCGCCTTGCTGGAACTACTGCTGATGAGTTGTCAAACCCAATACAGTGTGTCGGTGGACGCCCCACTGGGTTAGTCGGACCACTGTGTTGTGCATGCCCGCATGCAAGTACCATCTCCAGTGCGTGCAGTTGAGATGAAGCGGTAGTTATGGCACTACTCGTCAGCGGACTGGGACGGTCTTCACGACTACTTTGCGTCTGTCCCATGGAGTCAGCGCTGCTTTGCAGGCAAGGCTTCTTCAGAGAGCGCATCTGCGGTGGCTGGTGAGATCAGTTTAGCTATGGAATATTATATTCCATACACTGATGTCGTCAGCATCCGCAAAGCTCGTCCCTGGTTCGGGCGTGAATGCGCCGAGGCTGTTCAGCAAAAACAGAGGGCGTTTCGCGCCTGTGACAGGGTTCGGGCAATGCAGGACCCGAACGTGGCTTGCATCAAGGCAGCGTACTACAGAGCCACTAGAGCCAGCAAGAGCGCTTTTAAGAGAGCGGATGCCCAGCGCGTCGCACGGCTGGGTCGGGGACTAGCCTCGCACCCTACGGGTAGCCGCGGCTACTGGCAGCTGGCCAAATCCGTACAGGCTAATTTCCGCCAACCCTCGTTGCCCTCGATCATTAAGATTTCAATACCAATAAATACATTTTATCTGGTTCTCTCGCAAAACAAAATATGAAATGTTTAACTAGCTTTAGAGTATTTTCAACTAATATTATTATTTAGTAATGCACTTACTGGGTAATTTGGTTAGTATATCACTATGTTACACTCTGAAATAGGGTTATCTGGAAACATGACTAGGAAGAGCAAAAAATTCTGATTCTAGTAACTTAGATAATCTATACTTCTATACTAATATTATAAAGAGGTAAAGTTTGTGTGTTTGTATATTTGTTAAATTGTAAGGGGTAATCTCGGGATCTACTGAACCGATTTTAAAAATTCTTTCACCAATAGAAAGCTACGTTATTGCGGAGTGTCATAGGCTGTATAGCATCACGCCACAACGAATAGGAGCGGAGCAGTAATAGTAAATGTTTCAAAAACGTGGGAAAAGTTATTCCTTTTGAGAGCTTCGTTGCGTGTGCTGCGTGACTAATATTATTTAACCGACTTCAAACAAGGAGGACCCAATTCACCCGTTTTTTTTTAATTTTTTTTTATGTTTTTTCGCGCAGAACTCCGCCGTTTATAGACCGATTTGAAAATTTTTATTTCGTTCGAAAATAGGTACTCCCAAGGTGGTCCCATTTTAAGGAAGCCAGGATCTGATTATGGAATCCTGGAGAAATCGAAAGGAACTTTTAAAAATTGTAGGGGCATCTAGGGCGTTTGTAAATTTATTTATTAAGGGTTTTAAAGTAGTACGACTTAATGAAGGTCTGGAGTCAATCTGATGATGGAGACGAAAGACAGTAGAGAGAATTCCCTAACGATATACAGCAGTTACTTTGTGTTTGGGTTTGATTAATTTGTACTGTCGAAAACTTTACACCTAGATAGATAGATTTTTAGTCCACACGACACTAAAAATAGTGAAAAAATAATTTTAACAAATAAGAACCCGACTTCAAACAAAACTAAGAACTGAAAAATAAAATTTACTTAGCACAAAGTTAGTATATTCTGATTAATCAGATATCCTTAAATATAATACTGAAGTCAGTGCCAATATGACTATGAGAGAGATTAATAATGTCTACCTAAGCCTTCATAGTTTTACTGGGCACTGATTTCAGTATTATGTTCAATGATATCTGATAAATCAGAATATACTAACTTTGTGCTAAGTAAATTTTTTAGGAAGTAAAGTTTGTGTGTTTTTACATCTCTTAAAAAAATTGTAAGGGGTAATCTTAGGATCTACCGAACCGATTTTAAAAATTCTTTCACCAATAGAAAGTTACGTTATTGTGCAGTGTCATAGGCTATATAGCATTACGCTACAACGAATAGGAGCAGAGCAGTAATAGTATTTTTTTCAAAAACGTTGGAAAAGTTATTCCTTTTAAAAGAGCTTCGTTGCGTGTGCTTTTTTTCTTTTTTTTTTTTTTAACGTGAGGGAAAATCCTCGTAGGATGCTATGCCGGACTCTTACCGACTAAAAAAACCTCACGTAACGCCCAACAGCCTATGGTTGAGAGCCCCGGGTAAGCCCTCAGGAAGGATGTCCCGTGACTCCCAACAGACCTACGGCCGCCAATGCGGCCTCGCCCAGGCGGTGGTTCGGGTGCAACGCGTCTATGGGGGGTTTCGGGTGTGACCCCGCTTCTAAGGGGGGGCGTGCGTGAGTGCTCACGTCACGCTGCCGTCATGGGCCTGCTTCTGTAAGGACGGTGAGCGGCCCTCTCACCGTCCTCAGACCCCCGGTCATGGAGGCCGGTAGTCCTCGGCGAAGACACGTCGGCGGCGCCCAGGGCGCCGACTGCGGAACTCGGGTGGGAGAGTTCTCTCCCGCACCCGGCCCGCCGCCTCCTTCGCGAGCATGACCTGCTCGCAGAAAGAGGCGGCGCAGTCCCACTCGTTGCGTGTGTTGCGTAAATATTTATAGTTATGTAAAAAATATGTACCTACTACAAAATTGTTTCTCTTAAAAAAGTTCTTAAAAAAATTGCGCGATAGCATGTGTCTATCTTTGGGTTGGTGCACAAAAACCATTTTAATGGCAATCAATTTTTTCTACAATAATGCTACGGGATACCTCTTTCGTAAAGGAAATTGTTCTTAAAAATAATGCGACGGGAATACACGCGACGACAAACTTTTCTCTCTCTCTGTCTCTCACGTAGTATTGAATATATTAACGACGAGACGCTACGGGAGTAAACGCAACGTGACGGGAGTAAATGCGACGGGAACAGGTAATACTCTCTATTATGTGGCGCAAACGAAGTTGCGCGGGTCAGCTAGTATAGAGATATTTTGAAATTAGATAAAATGAGCTATCGTAAGAACAATTTAAAAATCTTATATCTTGTAAAACGTTGCAAAATATCAGTGTTTTAAGAAATATGACCAAAAAACATAGTTATTGGACAAAATTTATAATTATTGGACAGTAAATAACAGTTATTGGACAGTCGGTAAATATAGGGAAATAATAGTTATACGAGTAATAAAACAACATAAAAAAGTAATAAAACAATATAAGAATATTTAAGGTTAACAAAATTGTTTTTCTAAAGCTAAAATATCCATAAAAAAATCTGTTAACTAAACAGTCAGCAAATTGTTCATCATCAAACATAATTCTGTCTTGATAATTGGAGTTTATGAAAATGTTAAGAAATTACATCACAAAAAAATAGAAGTAATAAAGAAATTAAATAAAAAACAACTAAATATGTATTATTATTTGGACCATCTTGGTCTTAAAAAAATAATTAATTAAATAAATAAAACAAAAAAATATTTTTTCTAGCAATCTCTATTATCTTTAGGTTTTGCGTTTCCCTTAACTCCCTGAGTGCTAAATTCAAATCATTTTGGTCATAATGCTTCTATTTTCCCTTAGGCGTTTTGTTTTTTGACTCCAATTTGCAAGCAAACAATTATTGGACACTATATAGCACAGTTATTGGACGCTGTCAAATCTCTGACAGGGTAGTCCGTGATGTCTGAGATTGAAAGTAATACCTATAACAAATTTAATTGCTATACAATTAAAGCTAAAAATCACTTAAATTCATATCTCTGGAAAAATAATAGTGATTGGACACTGTCCAATAATAGTTTTTTTTAAATTGTGGCATACAATCATTGGACAGATTAAACATACATACATATTATATTCACGCCTTTATCCCCGAAGGGGTAGGCAGAGGCCTATACCGGCCCACATTTCACCGTGTACAATTCGGTCCCACGTGACAGGTGGTGAGCCCATCGCCGTGTTGAAATGGACCGCCGCCGCCGTCAGAGCCTCGTCCGTTGTTCAGCAGGTGCACGAGCTTGCACGTGAGGTTGACTTGGGCCCGATGGTGTTGGTAGGGCCCCACTACACCCCACAGATTAAAATAGTCTCAAAATATAACATTTATGAGTTAGAAGTCATTTAATCATGTAAATTGTTTAATAACTTACCGCTTTCCAAACAGTCAAAATAATAACATACACCACTGCGCCAATAACACATCAAAACACTTGACCCAACCTTATTAAAAAAATAATTTTTCACGACGATTGTCCGTTACCATGACAGTCGCCGCGAAAAAAATATTTTGTCGCTTTCTTACTGCCAGTTGTTGTAAAACCTATGAACTAAAACAATATTAACTAATAACAGCTTTTGTCAATAAGTATAGATGTCGCTCTTTGTTTGTAGTTATCTTATTATTTGACATTCAGAAGCGACTGTCCAATAACTATTCGGTGTCTAATGACTGTCTGGTTTACCCTATCGGGTTTTAACACCCAACCCTCGATACTTTTGTCTTGGGGTTGAAGGGTTACATTGGACAAGATTTAGTCTTTTCCCAAATTTATTTATTTATTGGTACATCAACAGCATACATACACATCATTAAATTTGTCATGCATCCATTATTACATTCTTATATGCATACCTATTACAGACGTACACAGCATTGACCATAATTATAATAACAAACAAATAACAGAATTGAATTGCAAGCATTAATTACTAGATTAAAAATATAAATCGACACACTACAAAAAATTTCACTGAACTTAAAATTACACTGTACTAAAGCAAAAAAAAAGTGTTATTATTAAATTAAATAGCATGACAAGCGAAAAGTATTCAAATTTAATTATATTTATATCAATTGAAATGCAAATTGTAATATCTTTAACTAGGTGACGTCTCGCCGCAAAATAGATAGTACAGAAGGAAACCTCAGGTACCTACACTTAAAATATTTAAATCAATTATGTAGTATGCGTAATATCTAAATATATATAACTCAAAGGTGACTGACTGACTGACATGGTGATCTATCAACGCAGAGCCCAAACCACTGGACGGATCGGGCTGAAATTTGTCATGCAGGTAGATGTTATGACGTAGGCATCCGCTAAGAAAGGATTTTGATAAATTCTACCCCCAAGGGGATAAAAAACGGGAAGCGGGAACGGGACCAATTTTACGCGGGCGAAGCTGCGGGCATCAGCTAGTCAATGTATAAAAATGATTGCAATATCGTTCATTGATATCAGCGTTGCTAAGTAGCTCGATAGATGGCTCTGTGCCATACTCCTAAATGGCGGTTACAGGGTGAATTTAACATTTTACATTCCCAGTTTTAGCTTGGTTTCGACTGGGCGTTGATAGATGAATAACTTTTCCTGTAATTTTTTTAAAATTTACAAGGTAAGTTATCCATTTATCAACGCCCAGTCGAAACCCAGCTAAAACTGGGAATGTAAAATTGTATTGGAACTTCTTCATTATAAAAGACACTTAAAATTTCTTCCAGTCCCCTTATAATGTTGTGATCCATTACAAAATATTTTTTGAAATTTCAGCCCTAATGGGATAAATAGAATATTATGAGTTGATTGAAGTAAATCCCGGGAGAAGACGGGGGGCACAGCTAGTATGTTTATATTTACGTGAGAATAATAAAAATACGCTCATCTTGTGCGATTCCCGGATCGGTTCAAATATTTGTGTCATCCACAAATGTTTTATTAGGGGTGTGGATGTTTTCTTATGTACCTATTTATTAAATTGATATAGATTGATGATCGAATGTTTTCTTATTTTACACCCTTAGGGTATATTATTCGAAAAATCCTGAAATCATATTCGTTTTTTGCCACCTTAATGGTGGAATTTCCAAAAATCCTCTCTTATCGGTAGCCTACTATATAAGGGTACCAATATTATAAAAACTGCCCTATAATTTTGATAAATTGATGATTGAGAGTTCCCCTATTTTACACCCTATGGGGTGGATTTTAGAAAATTCCTGAAACACTTGTAAATATATTTTCATTTAGAAGCAGGTATACGAAATTTGAGGTAGTAGTGTTTGAAAGTGCCTAAAGAAGTTCCCATTAAAACTTACATCGACTGTTTTACCCCTATACCTATTGGACTTTGTTATACACGTGCAAAGAAAAGAAAGAAAGAAAAATTTCTTTATTTTAAACTAGCTGTTGCCCGCGACTTCGTACGCGTGAAAATTATGTTATTTTGCCAATTTGATTGCTCTCTGCTTAGCCCCTAGGATATGTAGCGTGATAATATATAGCATATTCGAAGACCCTACCCCTAGTTAATATTTGTGCAAAATTTGAATGAAATCTATTGAGTACTTTTCGAGATCCTTCCGGACAAAGCAAAGCAAACAGATAAACAGACAAAAAATTTTCTAACTATATTTTCGGCTTCGGTATCTTATGTTGAACACCCAGCGAGTATTTTTTTTAAATATTTCCAATGTACAGTTTTGACTTTTCTATCATTTTATTATATGTATGGATGAAACAACACTGACAAAGTAGTAATAAAAATAAATAAGTAGAGTTAATAAGATCCCGTTGTTGCACCAAAATAGGAGCCCGTTCAGCATAATGGCGGGTACGAATACTCGGCGCTGGTTTTCAACGGGCTCTCAAAGGACACGTCAATTTTTTTGTAATAAAAAACACGTATGTGACTAACTTTAAAAAATGGGAGCTCTGTGAGCGATGTTTAGGTGAGCGTAGCCACAGCGAATTTAGTGTGTACATAGGTTTTCATCTGTCGGTACTAATTTGTGCGTCACGAGGTTTACCGACGCACGCACAAATTATACAGGGTGTCCCACAGCTATGCCACATGGAGGGAAAGTACCTTAAATATTGTAGATGGAACATTTTACTAAAAGAAGATATTATTTTAAATTAAAAAAAAAACAACTTAAACTGCATTCAAAGATATTTAAATAATTACATGGTTAAGTTGGAAATTCAGAAAAATGATAAGCTGGCATTGCCGGTGATCTCAATTAAGACTTGAGAAATGATAAGCTGGCAGCTTATCATTTTTCTGAACAAAATTTCACATCAAATGTACATACATGGTCTTCCTTTTATTTTTGACACTATGTTACTTAGCAAAAAATAATCTTTATGATGAAGCCTTTCGATCTGTATGATAAAGCTACAGGATAATTATTTTTTCTCGTGTAGCGGGTTCGATTCCCGGCTCAATCATGTTATTATTTAAAAATCTATGAATGGAGTTTAAATTGTTTTTTGAATTAAAATAATGTCTTCTTTCAGTAAATTGTTCCATCTACAATATTTTAAGGTACTTTCCCTCCATGTGGCAAAGCCGCGGGACGCCCTGTATAATACAGATGGATGGCGCAGTGACGAACAAATAATTTTCGACAAATTATAATTTATATTTTAATTAGTACTATTATAATATTATAATTAGTAGTAGTAGTAGGAAACTACGTAGGTTTTAACCTACGAACGAATTAAATTATTATAATTTGTCGCCATATAATTGGTAAGTTTTAACCTACGTAGTTTCCGTTACCGTACGAATTCGGAAATAAAATATATTACACGGAGATAGGACACAACTACACGGGAACCGGAACACTACACAACACGAGAAAGCAAGCAGAACCCATACACACTAAGGCATAAAGATAGACTAAATCTACCAAATTCGAGACTGAAAATGAATGCTTCAGCCCTCTTGGTCATGTCCATTAAGATATATAATAAACTACCAGAGTTCATTAACAATGAAAGAAAAATTCTATCCATTTCTCAATAAATTAAACTTTTCCTGATAAATAATAGCTATTACACTATTAAGGAATACTTCAATGATAAGCACCTGTAATTAAATCTATACTAATATTATAAAGAGGAAAGATTTGTTTATTTGTTTTTTTTTATTTGTATTTTTTTGTTTGTTTGTTTGTAACGAATAGGCTCCGGAACTACTGGACCGATTCGAAAAATTCTTTCACTGTTGGGAAGCTACAGCCTTTGCGATGAACATAGGCTATATTTTATTCCCGTATTCCCACGGGAACGGGAACTACGCGGGTGAAACCGCGTGACGTTCGCTAGTACTAAATATTAATATACAATCTTGACAAAAAATCTACTAGGTATTCCCAATTGACTTCATTGATGACCTTAATTTATTAAAGCCTGAAATTTAAAACTAATTATAATTAACATTGCCTGTATGTACGGATATTAATAGCATTTATTTTATAGAAATTATATTTTATTTTATTTTCATTGCAATTTATATTATATTTGTACTTTTCTGTACATTTTATTTTGATTTAATTGTACATAATTCATATTTGTATTTATTTTAAATTGACATAACTTGTACATTGACATTTGTGTTGTTTTGTATGTTTTATGTTGTTTTAATTGACTTGTGTATTTTAATTTTTCAATTGATAATTTTACATGGAGTTTTATTAATTTATAATCAATCCTTGTTTTTAAGATTTTATTTTACTTTTTTCATTGATAATTCCAAATTGACATTGTATTGAATTGTACCTATTTACAATTTTTAATTGATATTTCTATATTGACTTCTATTAGTTTACAATCGATTTTAATTATGTATTTAAAATTTTCAATTGTTAATTCTATATCAACTAAATGTTAATTTGTGATCCGGTTTGATTGTAAATTTTGATTGTTGTGTTTGCTAGATTGCCTTTTGAACATAGTGCCTGAATTAAAGGCTGTGATGAATGTTAAGAATGACTCATATAAGATAAGCTTTTCAAAAAAGTTGCAAATGTACCTATACTTAATAAGTGTCTTCCTTTCTCCTAGAATAACTGTGCTGTGTCCGACAGGGTCCATAATTGTAACCAAAAATATTATTAGAACAGCTGTATCACATTATGGAATGCAATAAATGTATTGAGTATTGAGTTGTATAGCATCTCAACAGTGAGAGAATATTTCAAATCAGTTGTTTAGTTTTGGAGGCTAATTAATGGCAACAAACAAAGAAACAATCAAATATATTTCCTCTTGGTAATATTATAAGTAGGTATAAATTGAAACGCAAATAGTAATCTATACATCAATACATATAATAAAATCGTAACAGGTCGCTGTCTGTACATGGAAGATAAATGAGAAAACATATTATAAGGGGGCTTTATGAACGCAATAGAACCCAAAACAATGATTTTTTGAATTTTTGTCTGTCGCGCCGAATTGTTTTAGAATAGACTTAATCATTAAGCTCTTCTATGATTAAGCAAACAGGGCAGTTTCACACGCTGCTTGATGAGTCTGATGAAGAAATACCTCTCCTTTCATACACCATAAGTGACGTAAACGAAGTTGCGGACTCAGCTAGTAATATAATAAAATTGTTGAGGGTCAAGACTCTGTACATGGAAGCTATTTTGAAAATTTTAATTATAGGGCGTTCTCTAATCGACACTGATGCCGACAATGTAATTTAACTTTTCATGTCTGTCTGTCTGTCTGTATCCCGAGTAGGTAAGTATCACGCCGAAACTACTGAATCCATTTGTATGAAACTTGGTACAATCTGAGCTTTTGCTATTTTGATTCCAATATTTTGAAAAAACATTAGTGTCATAAAGAGGGTACTTTACACTAGTTTCAATGTTGAGGGTTTCGTAGTTCAGGAATTAGAGACATCGCCACTTTAGCAAAATTTAGAATCAAGGGTTCCTTTGAATATGAGGGTAATTCTAAACTGGCGTGTTGGCTTAATCCTAAAAGAGCTTAATGATTAAGACTTTTGTAAAACTATTCAGTACGCGCCGAAGGCGACCTCCTTTCATAGACCTTATGTGACGTACCTAAACGAAGTTGCAAGGGTCAGCAAGTATCTTTAATAAGTTACCAAGCATCTTAAGCTTATTAAATTACAATTATATTAAAATACTATAATATTAAAATACAATTAATTATTAAATTAGAACAGTGCATACGATCGTAACTATAAATTACGACCTCAGTCGTAATATATGGTTGTATAAAGTCGTAAATAACTACAAATCGAGATTATGCAAAGTATATCAAAATCGGAACATAGACGTTCATACGGTATACGTTGGAACAGTTTGATTTACAAATTTTCATTAACACAATTAAAACGTTCTATAATCGCACTGCTCGCCACAGACGGGGTGTTCATCCTCACACTTTGCGTCGGGGATGCTCGAGCACAGAAAGATCCTCCGATAGGGTTTCTACTCCTCGGGGTTTAGGGGACATGCGTTACTTCTCATGGAGCTAATGTTACACCCTGAGGGTACAGTAGTGGCTTCTTCAATCAGAATTCTAAGGTTCAATGTCTTCGGGATTAACGAAAAAACCCACATTAAGAGGAAGGGCATAACGGTACTCCGTTCGTTGAGCAGCCCGCTTGGGGCAGTACCTCCGCCCTGCAGAAGATAATAGTAATAGTAACCTGACCCCGGTTGGGTTATGTTCTCCGTCGGTTAGCAGGGAGCCAGAGCTCATCGGGGTGACTTGGTGCCGGTGACGGTGAGACCAGAGGCTTATCTGTCCCCAATGGCGGATAGAGGCGCGGCATATTGGTACGGCGGTTAGGGAGACCCGGTGAAACGGTTGGCCGCTGACCGCCCGCAGGCTGTACGGGACCCGAACCTGGGGAACACTTAATCTCTGCCCCAGGAGGCTGAACCAGCAGCCGGTGTAAAGTCCCTGGTGCTGTGGTCGTGCCGGAGGAGGATACCGGAGTGGACGCGGCTACTGCATAGAGGGGGGGGGGGGGGGCTTCCGTACGCCGTGCCAGTTACCGCACTACCACTGTCTACCTTCGGTGAGTTCGAGTCTAGTCGCTCGCTTTGTCTCCTGCGCCACGGGCACAGAAGCGCCCCCTTCACCTTTTTAATTCCCCATATTATTAAGAACCTTAACTTCAAATAAGAAAAAGAAAAAGTTATCCACAGCGGCATCGTAGTCCACACTCCGAATGGACTTTTGCAACATCAGAGGTAAGCACGCGAACATCAACGAAGTCCACCACCATCTTGAAACTGCGAAGCCGACCATTTTTTTCTTGACGAAGATGCAGATCTCATGCCCGGGTAATACATCTTACTTAATGTACCCTGCCTACAAACTGAGTTGAGAACAACTTCAGGCAGAAAGCCGGGGTATTTATGTACGTCCGGAATGATGTCTGCAGTCCCCGTCTTACAAGCCTCGAAGACAGAGACCTGTCTACGTTATGGGCGCGCGTGGATCACGGGGGCTACACTGCTCCGGCTGTACACGCGTGCGTGTACAGGTCTCTCAGCGGTGACACGGACACAGTTCGCCTTTTTGACCACCTGCAGCAATCGACTGACAGGGTGATTGAGCAGTGTCCCTCCGCGGAGATAGTGATTGTGGGGGATTTCAACGGTCATCATTTTGACTGGTTGGCCACCAACTTTGCGGGGAGAGCTGCTCACGAATTTGCCTTGACCTATGGGTTCTCTCAGCTGGTTAAATCCCATACAAGGATACCAGACAAGAAGAACGAGCATAGTGCATTGCTAGACCTCCTGCAGACTACGCGTCCGGACGGATACAACGTTTCAGTGGATGCTCCGCTCGGTTCGTCAGACCACTGTGTCGTTCAGGCGCATGTGCCTCCTGCAAGGCCTAAACCACCTCGGCCCAAGAAGTGGCAACATGTGTGGCACTACAAGTCAGCAGACTGGGATGGACTGCGAGAGTTCTTCGCGTCGTACCCCGAGGCGGCTTTGTTTTGCCTCAGAGGATCTGGATTCTTGAGCTGTAGCTGTCGCTGAGGATCCCCTCAGTGACAGCTATAGCACAAGAATTGGAGGGTATGAATGCTACATTACCAACCGGTTTAATCGGCTCTGCAGAGAAGCTTTTATGCAGGAAGAATCTGCTTACAGAGCTTGGACCACGGCTCCTTGGATCCAAACATCTTTGAGTTGAAACGCAATACCTACCAGTAAAAGAGCTATTGTCAAGGCTAAGTTCGATTTCATCGGCAGAATTGGTGAACGGCTAGCAGACTACCCTTAGGGAGTCGTGCATTCTGAACTTCTGTCGGTCAGGTCTACTTAAACCCGACGGTAGTTTGGTCCAGAGTGCTAAGGAGAAAGCCGACCTTTTGGGTTTTCTCATTGCCTCTAACTTGACCATGAGTGACGGGGGTGCTTTGTCGCCGGGTAATCCGAGTTGTGGCATTTCCATGCCGGAAGTTAAATTTACACAGCGGAATGTCCGACGGCAGCTTCAATCTCTAGACGTTCATAAGTCGAGTGGGCCAGACGGCATTCCCGCGGTGTGGTCCAGAGTTGTGTCCGGTACTTACACGTCTTTTCACACTTTCACATTCCAAGCAACTAGTCCCGGCGTCGTGGAAGATCGCATATATGCATCCTGTACCCAAGGACGGTGACAGGATCGACCCGGCCAATTACAGGCCTATAGCCGTCACCTCCCTTTTATCTAAGGTGATGGAGCGTGTAATTAATACACAGCTCCTGGGGTACCTTGAGGAACACGACATGCTCAGTGACCGGCAGTACGGTTTCCGTCACGGTTGCTTGACGGGCGATCTTCTTGTGTACCTAACACACCGATGGGCGGAGGCTATCGAGAGTAAGAGCGAGGCTCTAGCAGTAAACCTCGACATATCTAAAGCTTTTGACCGGGTCTGGAACCGTGGTCTTCTTACAAAATTGCCCTCCTATCGACTGTCCGAGATGTTATGCAGATGGGTGTCCAGGTTTCTGGCCGGTAGAAGCATCAGGGCCGTCATCGACGGCAGCTGTTCTGACTGCATGGCCATCAACGTTGGAGTACCGTAAGTCTCAGTGTTGTCCCCTACTCTGTTTCTGCTGCATATCAATATGTATAAGTCGCAAGTGCGGCCGCACATGGAGTACTGCTGTCACCTCTGGGCGGGGGCACCAGAATATCAGCTTCGTCCATTCGACTCGGTGCAAAGGCGAGCTGTGAGAGTTGTCAACGATCCTATGCTTACAGGTGATGAGGAACCTCTTCGTGACAGGAGTGACTTTGCCTCCTTATGCGTGTTCTACCGCCTGTACAATGGTATGCGCTCTGAGGAATTGTTTGATATGATGCCCACGGCTACGTTCTATCATCGCACCGCTCGCCACATATAGGGAGTTCATCCTCACACTCTACGTCCGGAGCGTTCCAGCACGGTTAGATCCGATAGGGGTTTTCTTCCGCGCACGCTTAGGTTGTGGAATGATCTCCCTGCCTCGGTTTTCCCAAACGCCTTCAGTATTGGGTTCTTCAAAAGGTGTCTTAGAAGGTTTTTACAGGGTCGGCAGCGCGAGAGTGGCGCCTCTGGTGTTGCAAACGTACATAGGCTGCGGTGACCACCGGTCCTTTTGGTGTGCCGTATGCTTGTCTGCCACCTTAGTGGTATAAAAAAAGTTGCTTTCTTCATGCTTAGCTTGTGGAATGATCTTCCTGCCTCAATTCTTCCAAACGCCTGCAGTATGAGGTTCTTTAAAAGGGGTCTTAGAAGGTTTCTACAGGGTTGGCAGCGCGAGTGTAGCGATTCTGGTGTTGCAAACGTCCATAGGCTGCGGTGACCACTAGTACACCGTATGCTTGTGCACCTTAGTGGCAAAATAAAATTACTTTTGTTATAAAAGTTATGATCTTTCCATTTATCACAAGAAAAAGATTATTCAAACCCCTAAATTGTGGGAAAATCGCATAATTCTAAAATGACGTGTTCCGACTTTATGGTTATGACGCATCGTTATTCATTAACATATAATTAACATTACTATTAACATATATTATCTAATAATTGACGTTAATGATTATAATTCTGGTGATTTAAATATAAAAAAAAATAGTTAAAAATAGCTATCTGTATAAATATGAAAAGATGTGAATTTTCAGTTTAGTTTGCAAAGTTAAACTGAAGTTATGCGACGTGTTCTGTCTCTTTCGTTCCTGTTTGGAATAGTTTTTTTAAATCCTGTGCAGAGTAAGTGGAAACTGTCTATCACTAAGCAGTATCTCATGAAACTTGTTATCCAGTCGGCTGGAATTTTCACAGATCACGTATTTCTGTTACGGATTTAATGAGTAAATTGGTACTAAAATCAGAATAAAATAAATATCTAAGTGCGATTCCCAAACAACAAATGGGGGGACTTTGCCGTTCTGGCTATAATATATTTTAGACAAAAACCGGTCGGAGTAGCCGATTGTCCGTACTATTTTCACAGATAATGGTACGGACATTGTTTTTTTTTTTTGGAATAAGCGCTCACAACCCATATGATTGACTCTCATTGAGGGACCGCTTTATAGAATTTTCATGTACCATAGTTTCCGTGCTTTGGAATGAAAGGCACTTAGACCATAGTTGGTCCCGGCCAGTAGCCAACTAGACAATTTTAACAGCAAGTAACCTGATGTCCATTTGAACACGGCAACAAAATCACCATTTTTCACGTAACATTACTACCACCTGTTTACGTTACGTGGAAAAGAATAAGAACAGTGTTCTTTCGGGCATATAGATGTGTCGCCATAAAATTGTAAATACCTAAGATATATCTTACTTCTTATCTTACTAATATTATAAATGCGAATGTTTGTGAGTGTGGATGTTTGTTACTCTTTCACGCTCGAACGGCTGAACGGATCTGGCTCAAATTTGGTACAGGGATACATTATAGTCTGGAATAACACATAGGCTACTTTTTATCCCGGGAATAAGTTCCCACGGGAAGCGAAATTTTACGCGGGCGAAGCTGCGGGCATCAGCTAGTATTATAATAAATTATTCATTAAATGCGATGGGTAAGAGTACAAAATGTCGTCACCCTAATACATCCCAAGGGTATAAGAGGCGACTAAGGGAAAACTTGCAAAAAGATCCAGTGCGTAGAGAAGGAAAACTCGAAATGAAACACGGTTGTCAGTAAATTTACAATCGTTCAGCCTAGTTGAAGTCCTTATGGGCGGCTTGAAAATTATCAACTGCGGGTCGCGGTGAGTTGCGGCTGTCCATTTCAACACGGCAATAGGCTCACCGCCTATTACGTGGGACATAAAACTATAAGGTGAAATGTGGGTGAACACTATGCCTATGTCTACGTCTTCGGGGATAAAGGGGCGAATACACATTATGTATGTATGTTTGTAGTAAAGTGAGATTATAAAGACATTAAACCGTACAATATGGTAGGTAGCTATCCTATAAGATGGTTAGGTTGGAACAGTGACTAGTTAAACGGGCGAAAGTGAGCAAGCAAAGCGAGCGTGCTGCAATGGCGCCCGAGCTCCAGATGTTCTAATTAATACTAAGTATTCTTTTCGTTTACAGTCTTTTTTTTAACGTGAGGGAAAATCCTCACGGATGCTACCGACTAAAAAACCTCACGTGACGCCCAACAGCCTATAGTTGGGAGCCCCGGGCACGCCCTTGGAAGGATGTCCCAGGACTCCCAATTCGGGAGACAGTTTACAAACTCATTAAGTTGGTTCTATTCATACGTGATACGACTAATTTCAATCAATCAATCAATTCAGCCTATAGCAGTCCACTGCTGGACATAAGCCTCTGCCAAATTTCGACACAACACACGGTTCTGCGCTCTTTTTTGCGCATCCAGTCAATCCCTGCAAACTTCTTTAATCGTCGCTCCATCTGGCAGGGGGTCGTCCTACCCCACGTTTACCAAGTCGCGGTCTCCACTCCAGAAATCGCTTGCTCCATCGGCCATCAGTTCTTCTACAAATGTGGTCAGCCCACTGCTACTTCAAAACGCATACTCTGCGAGCCATGTCGACCACTCTGACTGAATCTGAATGACTAATTTACAACTGTTCTATTCCAGGCAAGGAACCTTGCAAGTTCAGTGATGAAGTTTGTGTAACAAAGATAGGAGCGTATGCTTTCAACCAGTTCAAGCATGGATGGAAGGACATAATCGCTCCTCTAGATTCTATATATGTGGAGAAGATCAACGGAACCTTGATCGATGTTGATTATGAACTGTCAGACGCTTATCTGAAAGGGTTGGCGGACTGTGAGGTGGCAACCATGAAGTAAGTACTTTTTTTTATGGTGTTAAAACCGGACCCTATTACCTACTGACACTTCGCTGTCCGTCTGTCTCATCAGAAACCGTGACAGCTAGAAAGGTGAACTTTTCGCAGGTGATGTATGTGTGTGAGCATGTTCCGTAAATGATGGTGTCAAATATTTATGATTACAGATATGATGAAAGTTGGGTGACGTTTGACTACCGCCTACACTGTCCTCAGTTGGTGTTCAGTTACTACGAAAGACTCAAAGGGAAATTCTATGGTCAAGACGTCGACGAAGAGGGCCCATGTGTTGTAACTACAGGTTAGAAATTAATGTAACATTTCCATTCATCAAATCAGCCTATGGCAGTCCACAGCTGGACATAGGCTTCTCACAATTTAATCCACAACACACGGTCCTGCTCCAAACGCATCCAGTCCCAGCCTGCGACGTTTTTTTTAATCTATACATTTATACATGTAATAAAATGATAGAAAAGTCAAAATTGTACATTAGAAATATTTTAAAAAAATACTCGCTGGGTATTCAACATAAGATACCGAAGCCAAAAATTTGTGTATGTGTGTACTGAGAGCCCAAGTTATTTTTGCGGATTTTTGCAGTTTAACTAACAATAGTGCTTAGTAAAAGTTGAGGAAACATTTGTAAACCGAATATCAGAGTTTGTAAAGACATAATTCAAAAGCTATATCGCCTTAAGTGGGTCCCTCAGTTCACACACCTATGCTCCCAAATCTAGATAAAGATTGAGTTCACTAACAAGTTTTGATTATAGACCTTTAGTAAAACATGAATAAACATCTACACAACATTTAGAAACATAATTTGAATATATAATAAAAAATTACAAACGTCTTTCTGTGGTCCCTGAGGGACCACATATATTTATCACATAATTAATAGATTATAACATGAACATTAAATATACATAAGCCAATCTTTAGTAAAAATTACAAGGAAAATTTTAAAACTAAAGAAAGATCACAAATAGTAGTAAATATTGAAAACTTTACGTTTTTGTTGGTGGGCCTCAGTTCACACACTATGCAAATGCTAATTGTTCGAAATATAATTAAATACAACAATTACAAAAATGTGGAGCCCTTCAGTGCTTAGTAAATTTTTTATATTATCGATCTGTATTTATCTTGTCACTGGTGTTTAATTTATTTGTGTTATTTTAACATTTTTATTGATTTTCATACTAAGACAGGTATAGGGTGTCCACACTTTAAGAAAAGCACTGTTTCTTTATTTTTTAGGTCATTTATTACTTATCAGAATATTGTATAAGTGATAGGTTATAATGGGTGTCTCAGTAAGAGTGCACTTTTTAAATTTAGTGTTTTTTTTAGTGCATTTGGCAACTCTGAGATTTGGCAGCTTACACTTTTATTTGTTCCGATTAATAAAAAGGAGCGCATTTCGAAAGAACATGCAAAGCTAGCTAGCTACTACGAACAATTTTCAGTCGAGAAGTGCACCTAATGTGTGAACCATTTGAAGAGTTGTCAAAAAATGAAGAAACTGGGTTGGTAATGGACAGTAAGACTCCTGTACGTCCGTTGTGTGCGAACGGCATGTGGTTTCAGCAAGGCGGCGCAGCGCCACCTGCTACACCGCGCATGAAACAATCCATTTATTGTAGCAACGATTGCCGGAAAAAAATATCTCAATAAATTCTGATGTAAACTGGCCACCAAGATCATGCGATTTAACGCTGTGCGATTTTTTTCTTTGAGGTTTTCTCTAATCGCAGGTTAGGCGAATAAACCAGAAACAATGCCTAAGCTCAAATTCGAGATCCAACGAGTCATCGGTGCGATACAGCCTCATCTCTGTGAAAAAGTCATGAAAAATTTCATGAATAGAGTAATGGCCTGCCATCAGAGCCGTGGAGGCCATATGACGGATATTTTGTTCCATACTTAATCGTAACATGTCTTTTTGACAATTCAATAAAAAATCACAACTCTCTCAAAAAAAAATGTTTTTTATATTAAAATGAAAAAGTGCACTCTTACTGAGATACCCTTTATTATTAACTAGCGGACGTCACGCGATTTCACCCGCGTAGTTCCCGTTCCCGTGGGAATACGAGAATAAAATATAACCTATGGTCACCGCAAAGAGTGTAGCTTTCCAACAGTGAAAGAATTTTTCAAATCAGTCCAGTAGTTCCGGAGCCTATTCGTTACAAACAAACAAACAAAAAAACAAATCTTTCCTCTGTAGCATTTATTTTCTGTAGATGCAGCACTCAGCGTGTGAAAGCAGCCTAATCGATTTATCTTTTTTTAATCGGTTGTCAGTGGTGACATTTCTGCTGTCAGAATGACAGGATGTCATAAGGATCGGTGACGAATCGTTTTTGCATTCAATGAAAGCAGGTTTTGAATGAAATTCGAGACGATTCCACGTTAGAGAGGGGATAAAGCCCTGATACAAAGTTCCAAGTCTCTTTTTACCATCGGCTAAGGACGAGGGAAATTGAAATTACTCTGAGTGGCACGCCTCAATTTTACTTTGGAGGTTGTAAGTTGCAACCTGAGGACCTGTTAAGGAATTAGTCTGAGTTTTACTTATTCTCCTCGGAAGGAGTTGGACTCTGTGTCAACCAATACCCAGATTCTGGTAAGTTTCAATTAACTATTTGCAAAGCGGGTCGATTGTCGTCTTTCGCGCAGTCAGTCAGTATCTTAATTTGTCGTTTCTTTCATGACAGGGTTTTTTAGTACGGGGAAAAGTGGGTCAGCCGCTGTTCTGAGCCACACCCGAGAACACGTGGACCACACGAGCGAGGTCATTAAGAGAGAAGCCTGCCAATTTCACCTGAACTCTCAGCTCACAATGCAGGCCAGTACTCGTCACCCTTATATGCGTGTAGCCTAGCCGCCTAAGTCACCACTCACGCTGATTTAGTTTAGTGCTGTACAATTAGTACGTAACCCGTAATTCTTCTTATGTATGTCTGTGCTTTCTGTATCTATGTAATCTCATTGTCTCTGTAGTGTACTGTGTTATATAAATATATGTGTGTACACCCTACCTGGCTGTTTTCGTCAGAGCCCTGGCCTACCCTTGCACGCACACTGGAATCTCTGTAGTAAGGCGCCCTGGGAAAGAGTTCTCTGCATAGCTACCTCGCGCTAGTTGGTGAGTAACACTGAATATCTTTGTGTTATACCTCTTTATAATATTAGTTATTAATAAGCTTCAATCGTAATACATATCCCACCAAAAACATTCTGTAAAAAACGAGCCAAGTCTCGATGGAGCTGCTTGTTTATCTCTAAAAAGTAATGAAATCTCGAAGTCGTGCCAAGTTTAAGGTTCCTTACTGTGATTTCTTTATTATTATAGTTAATTTTGTGTGACTTGCCCATTGAAGGGTACAAAACCAGGTGCTCCATGACACCATTGCAAAAAACTAGCCAAGCAGCTCTATCGAGACTTGGCTAGTTTTTTACATATTTTTTTCCCTTATGAGCGAAGTACCTAAATTGCACGATGCCACTGCTGCATACTACCTAAAACGCGAAATACCTGAAACTCAAAGTACCTAAATTGCACGATGCCTAAAAACTTAATTTGCCTACAATACACTTTGACAACAATGTTTAATGCCTAAGAATGGAAATGCCTAAAATGAAGATTGCCAGCATAATACAAGGTACGGGGGTATTCAGGTACATATGATCACGCCTTTATCCCCGAAGGGGTAGACAAAGGGTAAATGTGGGCCTACGATATGCCCACATTTCACCTTTTTAGATTTTTTCCACGTGATAGGTGGTGAGCCGTATTGATATAGACAGGCGCAGGTTGTGACTGCTGGCTGTTGAAATTTTTCAAGCCGCCTAAAAGGTCTTCAGCTTGACTTAACTACTGCCATTTTACTGTCAACCGGGACCAATGGCTTAACGTGCCTTCCGAAGCACGGAAACGCTCAAATAAATGTCACAAAGTAGTCACATAGATGGTCACCCATCCAAGGACTGGCCATAGTGAAAGTTCCTTACTGCAGTGATCGTTTACAGGACACTGAGACCGCGGGGTCACGAGCGCTTCAGGTACGGTTCCATTCAGGTACGGTCGGCCAAATTGGTTTACCATTTATGAAAACACTTTGTGACAAATTGTTTCACATCCATTTTGTAAAATGTTTGAGTAAAGTGCATAATGATGCTGTCATACTCTAATTGATTTGTAGGCAATTAACTATAACCGGCATTATACTTTGTAGACATTAAACAAAGTAGTCATTTTGCTTCGTAGGCGTTATAGCCTTATAGACATTAAAACTTTATAGGCATCGTGCGTTTTAGACATTGACTTTAGGCAATTTGCTTCATAGGCATCGTGCAATTTAGGTACTTCGCTCATAAGGGATTTTTTTTGGTGGGATTTCACTTCTTTTAGGCAAACTTCATTTTCATAATCAGTCTAACGCGATACTTGGAAGTGCGATGTCGGTTCTCAAAAATGTTAATAGATGTAGAAAAATTTATTGTATTTATAAGCCCGTATACGGAGATATTATTTGGGACTTTGAAATTGTGGTTTGCCTAAACCGCACTGAGCGGCAACAGAACTGCACGTCACGACAGGCCGCGACACTTGTGGTCAGTTGATCAACTTAGGCGCGTGGTTCTGCTGCAGTCGGCTGCAGTGCAGTTCCGTTGACGCTTAGTGCGTGTTGTGTCATATAATTTAATATAAATAATATTTTGACGCGCCGTATCGTGCAGTTCCGCTCAGTGCGGTCTTACCTTTATAACGGAATAAAAGACTAACACAAGACAAGACATGGTACAAATTCAAAAAGCTGTATATAAAGAAACTCGTATAAAGAGGTTTCAAGTTTCTAAATTACACATATTCTTCAACAGTAACTGAGCGATATATTCTGGGACATTTATTTTTCACACAACGCTATCTGATCCCAAAGTAAGCTAGGAATAACCTGCTTGTGTTATGGGTATCAGACACTTATCATACATAGAAACAGCCAGACTCTCGAGAGATACATTTATGGATCACACAATTTTTTGTCTCCGGTGGGAATCGAACCGAAAATCGTGATCTGCAGTCGCACATTTCGACCTCTAGACCAACGAGGCAGTCTATATCACGACTAGCAACAAGCTGACAGTTTTACGTCCGCAAATAAATAACAATTCTAAACTACCCACATTCAACAACAACTGTTCTCCGTTTATAAATAAAAGTTCTAAACTACCAACATTCAACAACTGTTCATCTTTATCTCACACTTTACGACTATGCAAGAACTTTGAAACTCAATGTATTGAAAAGCTGAAGGCTTTCAGAAAAGGAGAAGAGAGAAATAAAAAGATGGAATTAAAATTTCAATTGATGGTATATTATAATTTAAACTCGGGGTCGTGGTAATTTCGAGCAGCAAGTGCGATCTCCGAAGGCCTTCGCAGGGTTCCGACTTATCTTAGTGGTTCCCAAGGCTGATGCAGTCCGCGACGTAGCCGTGCCGTCCACAAATTCGGCTGGCACGGTGTTTTCGACCCGTAGGGTGGATGACTGCTCGTAGACTTGGAGGGTGCGTCTTCACCTTCGTGGAACCCGAAGGTGGACTTCTATAGCCCGTAGGGTGGACGTTGACAACCCGTAGGGTGTATGCTGACAACCCGTAGGGTGGACGTTCCTGCTTGGAACCCGCAGGGTGGATCTTGACAACCCGTATGGTGGACCCTGGAATGTTCCAGATGACGGGTTAGCTGGAACCCTTTTTCCCGCCCATTGCTAAGACAGCCGGTCCCTGTTAAACCTGTCAGGAGTCGGCTGACTTACAATGTTTGGTTCTATACTAAGTTTACAGAGACCTTTTTTTCACACCCCTGTAATCTACCCTCCCTTAACAGGGTTGACCAACAGCCGTTAATTTTCACTGTTTTAAAAGTCTAGATTCATTATAATTAATTTGACTCACCCAATGATGGGGTTATTGACGCTCGCAGCTAAATCGCTGATCACTTTGGGAGCACCTGGCTCCTAACAATATTTTTTCACTTTGAAATTATACTCTGATGCACCTACGCACAGTGTCTTATATTTAGATTATTTGAGTAATGGGGCTTTGAAATTTGCGCGCGGTTGTTTTTATATTTTTGTACAGCGCCTCTAGCGGCACCACTCGAAACTACTCAATCGTCAAGACCGCTTTTTAAATACGAAATAAGGCTTCCGCCGTTGCGACACTTACTCGGTAGATGGCGCTTTCATTTATTAATCTACGTTTTCATTTTAAAACCCCTAATGTTGAACCCCTAATTGCACCCGTTGTTCCACAACGTTACATTTGGGCGCCACTGAAAAGCTGAAGGCTTTCAGAAAAGGAGAAGAGAGAAATAAAAAGATGGAATTAAAATTTCAATTGATGGTATATTATAATTTAAACTCGGGGTCGTGGTAATTTCGAGCAGCAAGTGCGATCTCCGAAGGCCTTCGCAGGGTTCCGACTTATCTTAGTGGTTCCCAAGGCTGATGCAGTCCGCGACGTAGCCGTGCCGTCCACAAATTCGGCTGGCACGGTGTTTTCGACCCGTAGGGTGGATGACTGCTCGTAGACTTGGAGGGTGCGTCTTCACCTTCGTGGAACCCGAAGGTGGACTTCTATAGCCCGTAGGGTGGACGTTGACAACCCGTAGGGTGGATGCTGACAACCCGTAGGGTGGACGTTCCTGCTTGGAACCCGCAGGGTGGATCTTGACAACCCGTATGGTGGACCCTGGAATGTTCCAGATGACGGGTTAGCTGGAACCCTTTTTCCCGCCCATTGCTAAGACAGCCGGTCCCTGTTAAACCTGTCAGGAGTCGGCTGACTTACAATGTTTGGTTCTATACTAAGTTTACAGAGACCTTTTTTTCACACCCCTGTAATCTACCCTCCCTTAACAGGGTTGACCAACAGCCGTTAATTTTCACTGTTTTAAAAGTCTAGATTCATTATAATTAATTTGACTCACCCAATGATGGGGTTATTGACGCTCGCAGCTAAATCGCTGATCACTTTGGCAGCACCTGGCTCCTAACAATATTTTTTCACTTTGAAATTATACTCTGATGCACCTACGCACAGTGTCTTATATTTAGATTATTTGAGTAATGGGGCTTTGAAATTTGCGCGCGGTTGTTTTTATATTTTTGTACAGCGCCTCTAGCGGCACCACTCGAAACTACTCAATCGTCAAGACCGCTTTTTAAATACGAAATAAGGCTTCCGCCGTTGCGACACTTACTCGGTAGATGGCGCTTTCATTTATTAATCTACGTTTTCATTTTAAAACCCCTAATGTTGAACCCCTAATTGCACCCGTTGTTCCACAACGTTACAGTATGTTCTTGAAACAATATTATCTCTTGACTGCATGGACACCCTACTAGTATGGAAAACCTAATTCGTACATTTCTGGTTAAAGACCAACAAAACCAGTGACAAGATAAATACAGATCGATAATATAAAAAAATTACTAAGCACTGAAAGGCTCCACATTTACGTAATTGTTGTATTTAATTATATTTCGAACAATTAGCATTTGCATAGTGTGTGAACTGAGGCCCACCAACAAAAACGTAAAGTTTTCAATATTTACTACTATTTGTGATCTTTCTTTAGTTTTAAAATTTTCCTTGTAATTTTTACTAAAGATTGGCTTATGTATATTTAATGTTCATGTTATAATCTATTAATTATGTAATAAATATATGTGGTCCCTCAGGGACCACAGAAAGACGTTTGTAATTTTTTATTATATATTCAAATTATGTTTCTAAATGTTGTGTAGATGTTTATTCATGTTTTACTAGGTCTATAATCAAAACTTGTTAGTGAACTCAATCTTTATCTAGATTTGGGAGCATAGGTGTGTGAACTGAGGGACCCACTTAAGGCGATATAGCTTTTGAATTATGTCTTTACAAACTCTGACATTCGTTTTACAAATATTTCCTCAACTTTTACTAAGCACTATTGTTAGTTAAACTGCAAAAATCCGCAAAAATAAAATTGGGCTCTCAGTCCACACATACACAAAAATTTAGTTAGAATTTTTTGTGTCTGTTTGTCTGTTTGCTTTACTTTGTCCGGAAGGATCTCGAAAAGTACAGAATAGATTTGATTCAAATTTTGCACAAATATTAACTAGGGGTAGGGTCTTCTAATAGGCTATAATATATTATCACGCTACATATCCTAGGGGCTAAGCATGAGAGCAATCAAATTGGCATTATAACATAATTTTCACGCGTACAAAGTCGCGTTCAACAGCTAGCTTAATGTATAAAAAGAAAATTCTGAGAAACCTCTAAGTCTTATCTTGGGCTGGTAGATACACTCGGTAAAAATAACCTTGAAAAAGACATTACCAGAAGGATCTGGATGGGCCGCCGGGCGCAGTACCGTGTGTTGTGGCGTGAATTAACAGAGGTTTTTTTATATTTTTATACCACTAAGGTGGCAGACAAGCTTACGGCCCACCAGAAGGACTGGTAGTCACCGCAGCCTATGAACGTTTGCAACACCAAAGGCGCCACTCTCGCGCTGCCGACCCTGTAAAACCCTTCTTAGACCCCTTTTGAAGAACTCCATACTGTAGGCGTTTGGGAAAACCGAGGCAGGAAGATCATTCCACAACCTAAGCGTGCGCGGAAGAAAACCCCTATCGGATCTAACCGTGCAGACGTAGAGTGTGAGTCTCTACTGTCACGAAGAGTTTCAACACCACCTGTCAGTATAGAATCGCTGACAACTCTCACGGCTCGCCTTTGCACCGAGTCAAATGGACGAAGCTGGTATTCAGGTGCCCCTGCCCAGAGGTGACAGCAGTGCTTGCGCCGCAATAAAGTACCGCCGCGCCCTGTTGAGCACACCGAGCTTCTTGGACGCCAGCTTGGCCTTGCCCTCCAAATGATTGCGGAACTGAACGTCACTGGAGATGTCAACACCGGAGATGACAACAAAAATCCCTATACTTTTAGAGATGGAAAGAGATGTGCCCTGGAATTGCGGCGCTACAGTAATTGGGGCTTTCTTAGCGGTGAAGAAACACGCTTGTGTCTTGGAGGGGTTTAACAGGACAAGGTTTTGTCCACCCCAATCGGACACTCTAGTGAGAGTAGCCTCGATTTCAGACACAAGCTGTTCACGACTATCTTTCACTGCGTCCCGAGAAATATTTGGGCGGCCCGTGTAACCAGTGTCCCCCGTACTGTCGTCTGCATAACAATGAATGCCGTCAATAGACAACATGTCTTTGATATGCAGCACACTGCTTAAGTGCCACCGCGGGTATACCGTCCAGCCCACTCGACTTATGAACGTCCAGGGAACGAAGCTCCCGTCGAACGTCCCGCTGCGTAAATTTAACTTCCGGTACGGTCTGATTTGATTGATTGATTCACAAATTAGAGCTGTCCCTTTAGTTTCCATTTATAGCTAACCACGGGTTTCAAGGTTGGAAACAAACAAAATCACTACTTCGATAAGAGAAAGGTTTGTGTGAATCTGTATATCTGTCTGTCTATTTGGGGCATCATGGCTCCCTACTGGATGAAAATTTGTGGATGTGGATTGTTTTTGTGATCAATGTGATCGAGATGGTTCTTAGCGATAAATTTTGAAATTTATCAGCTTACTTCCTAGATAATATAGGGATCTCAATAAAATTCACAAGATCGATCGATCTGAAATTTGCGAAACAGTTCCCAACTCCTCAGAAAATTTTAGCGTACATAGCATATATATAATTCCTTTATTTAACCGACAACCTAGAAAAGGTCACAGGCTGGGACTGGATGCGGAATGCGCAAGAGTATGTGTTGTGGCATAAATTGGGAAAGGCCTAGGTCCTATAGTAGACTGTCGTAGACTGAGTTGATTGATTCCATGTTTGGGCTTATTAGCACAGTCTCCATTTCAGGATTATTTGGATTTTTTAAAATTAATGCTCTCTCTTTCAGATGATTATCTCATAAAATTCAGTGGCCAAATCGAGAAATTCGTATCGGAAAAAGACCAGAAACTGCGTTTTAAAGTTAAACAGTATACTATAGAAACTGAACTGAAAGGAAATCTGGTATTTGACAACAGCAATCTAGTCAAAGGAGATAAAGTGATATGTAAGTGGAAAACAACTACTTACTTACAACTTCACCAATTTATCAAATTGGTGAAGAATTTTTGTGAAGTGAACAAGAATTTTTGTACTGACTGTAATTTTAATATTTATTGGGAAACACCTGAAATCGCGGCCGTTGCGCTTATCAAAGAAATTAATACGATTGCTATTCAGCACTGTGTGAAAAGAAACCCAATGAAAAATGCAACGATAATTTTAAAAGTACTTTTATATCTTCTTCTTTTTTAATATTTTTAGGGTTCCGTATTTATGGGTAAAAACGGGATCCTATTAGTGAGACTTCGCTGTTCGCCTGTCTGTCTGCCACAAGACTGTATCTCAGCAACCGTGACAGCTAGAGTTGAAATTTTCACAGATTATGCATTTCTGTTGCCTCTATAACGTAATAAAAATAACGTCAAGCGTGACGGGAACCATGCGGGCGAAACCGCGTGAGGTTCGACCACTATTTAAATACTAGCGGACGTCATACGCGTAGTTCCCGTCACGCTTGACGGTTTCGAGGTGTCGGTAAGCGTAAGTGATTTCAAGTTCTCGGCACCAAGTTTTGTCTTATCTTATACTAGCTAACCTGCGCAACTTCGTTTGCGTTACATGAGAGTAAGAAAGAAAGAGGTGTTGTATTAATATTTCGAGTATTATAATGTTTTCCGTCGTATTTATTTCCCGTCGCACTTACCTCCTCCGCGTCGCTTATATTCATTAGAGCTGACCCGCACAACTTCGTTTGCGTCACATGAGAGTGAGAATATGTAAAGCGATATAATGTTTCCCGTCGCATTTACTTCCGTCCATTCGTTTTTTGGTATGGAACTCATCGTGTGCAAATCCGACTCGCACTCGACCGGTTTTTATCGTTCAGTTGATTGGCTACCAGTGCAGACCACGTTTACTCCCGTCGGGCGTCGTGTCGCTCATACTTTAAAACTTAATAAGAGGCTTATGTAAGTGAACCTAAAAGATAGGCATATGCAGTTGAGGACTATTCTTTATAAGTTTTTAAGAGGAACAATTTTGTAATACACATTTTTAACGTAACTTAAACCACCTACGCAGTGTACGTAATGGAAGCTTTGAAAAGAAAGAAATTTTCCCTGTTCTCAAAACATTATTCATGGCTGCTCCGCCCCTATTCGTCTTAGCGTGATGTCATATTGTCATTAACCATCCTTAATAAATTGACTATTAAACTGTAAAATAATTTTTGAAATGCAACCAGTAGTTTCTGAGATCCTAGCACAAACAAACTCTTCAGTTTTAAAATATTGTGAGCGGATCTTAAGAGACAGATAAATTAGATTATTGTGAGCGAACCTTAAGATAGACATATGCTGTCGCGAACTTTTTTTTTTAGCTTTTTAAGAGAAACAATTTTGTAATACACAATTTTTACGTAACTTAAACCATTTACGCAGCGTAGGCTTCGAAAGCTCTCAGACAGTAAAAAATATTCCCCGTTTTCGAAACGTTCTTGATTGCTGCTCCACTCCTATTAGCCTTAGCGTGATCTTGTATAGCCTATAGCCATCCTCAATAGATGGACTATCAAACTGTAAAAGAATTTCCGAAATCCAACCAGTAGTTCCTGAGATCCTAGCGTTCAAACAAACAACCAAACCCTTCAGCTTTATAATATTAGTATGGATTGTCACCGATTCCGTGGGAATACGGAAATAAAATATCCCTATGTCGACCGGGCTTCCCAATAGTGAAAAAAAAATTTTAATACGTTTCTCTAGTTTTGGAGCATATTCGATGCAAAGAATCAAAAAAATCTTCCCTCTTTATAATATTAGTATAGATTTGACAAGATTGTTATCTCGAATTGGGTAGGTATGTATATTTTCTAATTCTTACAAACGTGTATTTTCCTTTGCAGCTAACTCTTTGAGAACATACATTAACAAGAACTGGAAAGCATTAGAAAAATACTGGAAGTCTCCGATTCTCGAGAGCTTTTTGAAAATTTTCATACAAGCGCTTGATTTGTACGGGAAAAACGTGCCTTTGGAACAAATATTATTGGACGGGCAAGACTGATTCTAAAACTTAAAATGGATGATTTTTATAAATTTAAATTTAAATCTAAACATTAAATTAAATTATAACAATAATTTGGTTGACTTATTTGTGTATTTTTAAGGAATGTCTCGAAAGTCTGTGAATCCTCGTGACCTGGTGGACTCAGTGTTCTGTAAACGATCACTGCACTGCAGTAAGTATTTCGCTATGGCCAGTTTTTGGATGAGTTACCACATTGTAACATTTTTTTAGCGAGCGTTTCCGTGCTTTGGAAAGCACGTTAAGCCGTTGGTCCCGGTTGTCAGTATCATGAAAGTCGTTAAGCCAAGTTAACGGTTCGAAAAATTTCTACAATGGCTCCTCACAACCTGCGCCTGTCTATAATATTTTCATCAGCTATTGCATGTGACATAAACGAGTATGTCACCGAGATAGAGGCGTGGACTTGTGTATTTACTATACGTGCGATAGGGGGCTTCTACACGTAACGAGTACAGTGGCGAGACAGTGCCCTCGGCTGAGTGCTCGGTACGTATTAACGTTTTGAAGAGTGCCTCGGCCAAGAAGAGTGGCGAGAGAGTCACTAGAACTACGATTTGTTTGCTAGGCCGAGTGTCCACCTCCCCGCTTCGTTTCTCCGCCCCCGCAGTGATGCACTATCCCGCTCGACACGTATGAACATGCACTCGACCGATTACTCGCTACTCGTTCGCTAGTAGTGTACCTATGCATTTTTTATGAATAGTTAACTTTTGATTTGAAAATGGCTAATACGGGTAAATGGAATTTAGACACAAACTTTAAAATCCATTCAATGTTACAAATTACCTTCTTGTCCAAATACCTCTACTCTCTTCTGCCATTAAGTCTCATAGTTCTTCAATTTTGAGTGGTACCTATTAGCCGGTTAAAAATTATCTTAAAATCTTTTATTCTACGATTCTTGACGAGTCAGCATCCATGCTGATTCTCCAAGAATCAAAATACATATAAACACTAAGTGCGCTTTTATTGTCATGCGTGTTTTCGCGCACATGCTGGCCGGGCCCGCATCACCGTACCGTCTCACCCGCGTTCCGCGTGCTTGAGGCGTGCATGATAATGAAAACATACGCATGCGCGTAAAAATACGCATGACAATAAAAGCGCACTTACTCGTTCACCCTACTATCTCGGCCTTATGTCGTTTTATTGTCTCGACACTGTACTCGTTACGTGTAGAAGACCCATCACGTATAGAGGTTTGGTTTAAGCCCCGGGTCAGGACAATGATTTATAATATGTAATCAGCAATTACGTAATTTTGGTCTGTATTGGAGTTGGGAAATTATTTGTATAACTAAACTATACATATTTACATGATCGTGAGACAAAATGTAAACGTTTTATTACTTCTTAACATTTTTATTACTTTTCAAACTGAACTAAATACAGACGGCATGTCGAAGATGCCTACTTATGTTCGGGCCACACTAAGGGGAAATGCCATTAATAATGGGGTTGATGAACGTTAAACGTTAGTGTAGCCACCGAATTATCGCGATAATTCGACAACGGCATTCACATTGCCGTTTGACGTTAGGCGATAGCTCAAGTGGCGGCATATCAAAGAGAATTATTACGTTGAAGCGGCCACACTACGCGTGTCAGTGCGCACCGTGAGACTGTGACCGTTTTCAGTATTTTAATACCTTTTCGGTATATTTTATTGACTTTTTTCGATATCAGTATATTAATGGGTATATTGGTAAAAGTCAGTATTTTTGGGTATATTTTGAATAAAAGGTTACGGTAAAGGTGCTCCCTCACCGGGAGCATTCGCCTGTAATGTAACAAATTAGATTCGACTTTGAGCATTACGTTACGGCCTGCCTCCCTGACCCACGAGCGTTCGCGTGTAATGTAACATTTATAGATTCGACTCGAGCATTACGTTACGATGCTACCTCCCTGACCGACACGAGCATTCGCGTGTAATGTAACATTTATTATAGACTAGCTGATGCCCGCAGCTTCGCCTGCGTGAAATTTTGTTCTCTTCTCCGCGTCTCATGGGAACTTATTCCCGGGATAAAACTTGTATCATTTCAGACTATAATCTATCTCTGTGTGACTACATGATAATTTTGCAATCCAATATGGCCGCCGCGCCGAAATCACAAAATTTCATGATGGGTATCGTTTAAGGGGGTTTTTGGTATGCTGAGTACGAATTTCGGGTTAATTTAGAGATCCAATATGGCCGCCGCGCCGAAAACACAAAATTTCATGATGGGTATCGTTTAAGGGGTTTTTTGGTATGCTGAGTACGAAATTTATGATAATTTTGCAATCCAAAATGGCCGCCGCGCCACTATTACAAAATTTCATGACAGGTATCGTTTAAGGGGTTTTTTTGGTATGCTGAGTACGAATTTCAGGTTAATTTAGAGATCCAATATGGCCGCCGCGCCGAATTCACAAAATTTCATGATGGGTATCGTTTAAGGGGTTTTTTAGTATGCTGAATACGAATTTCGGGTTAATTAAGGGATCCAATATGGCCGCCGCGCCGTTATCACAAAATTTCATGATGGGTATCGTTTAAGGGGTTTTTTGTAATGCTGAGTACGAATTTCGGGTCAATTTAGAGATCCAATATGGCCGCGCCGCCATTATAACAAAATTTCATGATGGGTATCGTTTAAGGGGTTCTTCGGTATGCTGAGTACGAATTTTATGATAATTTTTGCAATCAATATGGCCGCCGAGCCGAAATCACAAAATTTCATGATGGGTATCGTTTAAGGGGTTTTTTGATATGCTGAGTACGAATTTCGGGTCAATTTAGAGATCCAATATGGCCGCCGTGCCATTATAACAAAATTTCATGATGGGTATCGTTTAAGGGGTTCTTCGGTATGCTGAGTACGAATTTTATGATAATTTTTGCAATCCAATATGGCCGCCGAGCCGAAATCACAAAATTTCATGATGGGTATCGTTTAAGGGGTTTTTTGGTATGCTGAGTACGAATTTCAAGATAATTTTGCAAAATTAACCCTAAATTCGTACTCAGCATATCAAAATTCCATTTATACGATATGCTACATGAAATTTTACAACGGTGGCGAGGCAGCCATACTGGATAGCAAAATTTACCTAAAATTCGTATTTGGCATACCAAAAAACCCCATAAACTATATACAACATGAAATTTCACAACAGTGGCACGGCGGCCATTTTGGATGGCAAACGTTAACCTGAAATTCGTACTCAGCATACCAAAAAACCCCTCATACGATATACAGCATGAAATTTTACAAAGGTGTAAGGCGGCCATCTTGGATTGCAAAATTGACCTTAAATTCGTACTCAGCCTACCAAAAAACCCCTTAAACGATACCCATGATGAAATTTTGTGATAACGGCGTGGCGGCCATATTGGATCTCCAAATTGACCCGAAATTCGTACTCAGCATATAAAAAAACCCCTTAAACGGTATCCAACATGAAATTTTACAACGGTGGCGCGGCGGCCATCTTGGATTGCAAAATTGACCTTAAATTCGTACTCAGCCTACCAAAAAACCCCTTAAACGATACCCATCGTGAAATTTTGTGATAACGGCGCGGTGGCCATATTGGATCTCTAAATGGACCCGAAATTCGTACTCAGCATATCAAAAAACCCCTTAAACGATACCCATCATGAAATTTTGTGATTTCGGCGCGGCGGTTATATTGGATCTCTAAATTAACCCGAAATTCGTACTCAGCATACCAAAAACCCTCTTAAACGATACCCATCATGAAATTTTGTGATTTCGGCGCGGCGGCCATATTGGATTGCAAAATTATCATGTAAAACAGCTGGGTGTGGGGCTCCCGGTTCCGGAACGGGGCCGTCCTACCCATTAAACCTGGTGGTATTCCTCATCCCTATAGCCGGGAATCCGGAAAGCCGGGAAAATCTTTGGAAATTCTTTGGCTTTCGGCCGAAAGCCAAAGAATTTCCAAAGATTATTCCCTTCGAGAACCGTTCGGCGTCTCTCCTCGGGGGAGCAAGATGGGAGGACCTGAAAAAATAAAAACCCAATTCCTCATCGCAATGATTTTTTCTTTGTAGGGTTTGTTGCAATAACATTCGGTAATTTTTTTTTACGAAGCGTGTTGCAGGTGAAGGACGTTGAATTCAATCCTTCAAATAAAATGTTAAATGTAAATTCTAGGTTCTTCTTTTATAAAAATAAGGTAGTAATTAAAGAATAAACACGTTTTGATAATCGGTATTTTTATCGGTATATTTTCTCTGTGCCAGTATTATATATAGATACATTCAGTATATTTTTAAGGAGCTAAGGTATTTTTGTAAAATTTAATTCGGTCACACTTAACGTCAATTTTAACGGCAAGAATGGGCATTCACGCGAGAATTATTACGTTGAAGCGGCCACACTACTCAAATGGTGACGTTAAGAATTAACGCCATAATTAGCGCAATATTTATCGCGATGATGGGCATTGACGTTTTCTTTAATGTGGCCCCGGCTTTAGTCTTAATTTACTTTCACATTAATAATTTTTAAACTAATTTAATAAATTTAGGGTTCGATATAATACAAAACATAGTTATCAGGTAAATTATACAATCAAATAGTGTTGTTAACTACCACCCGACAAGCGCCATCTAGGTAATATATATGGTTGCATTTTCTGACAAATCGGACATTATTAAAAAGAAATGTTAAATAAGTTATAGGTAAGCTAGAAATAAAGGTATTGTTATAGTTTAATATTTCGATAACTGAAGGTCCTATCAGTTAATGAAAAGACAATCCACGGTTTTTTAGGGGATTCAAATTGCCGGGTCGGCGAGATGTGTCGTGCGGTGTTCCACAGGGATCGGTTTTAGGGCCGCTCCTGTGGAACATCGGTTACGACTGGGTGCTGCGTGGTCCGTTGCTCAGAGGGGTCGGCGTAACGTGTTACGCTGACGACACTCTCGTTACGGCGCGGGGAGCAACGCACCGTGCCGCAGCACTTAAGGCCACGGCAGGGGTTGCTCAGGTCGTGGGTCGGATTCGGCGGCTGGGTCTCGAGGTCGCCCTTCCCAAATCCGAGGCGCTGTGCTTCCACGGACCTTGGATGGGGCCACCTGCGGGATCCAGCCTACAGGTAGAGGGCGTCAGCATCGGCATCGAGCCCTCGATGAAGTATCTGGGGCTCGTACTCGATGGCCGGTGGAACTTCGGACATCACTTCCGAAGTTTGGTCCCAAAACTGAGGGGAGCATCGGCCGCACTCGCGCGGCTGATGCCCAACATCAGGGGACCCAACGCTCCCTATAGGAGACTGTACCTGGGGATCGTGCGAAGCATGGCCTTGTACGGGGCTCCCGTATGGGCGAAGACCCTGACGGCCAGCAATGAGGCTAGACTGCTGAGCCCGCAGAGAGTGATGGCCGTCAGGGTGATAAGAGGATACCGCACGATCTCCGGTGAGGCGGCATGTCTCCTAGCCGGGACCCCTCCATGGGACCTGGAAGCGAGAGCCCTTGCGTCACTGTTCAGATGGCGCAAGGAGGCGCTGGAGCGGGGCCAAAGGCCTGCGTCTCGAGAAATCGAGGCCCAGCGGACCCTGCTCCACCAGGAAACCATGGAGACATGGAAGGTGCGACTTGAGCAACCAAAGGGGGGATTCGCCACAATCGCGGCCGTCAGACCGGTCATGGACGAGTGGCTGGAGAGAAGACACGGTGCTCTCTCCTACCGGTTGACACAGATACTTGCCGGGCACGGTAGCTTCGGTAGGTATCTGTGGCGAAAACACCGGGAAACCACGGCCGAGTGTCAGCACTGCGAGGACCGCAGCGATGACACGGCGCTCCACACTCTGGTGGAGTGCACGGCGTGGGCACAACAGCGACAGGTCCTCGTAGTGGGTCTGGGCGTGGACACTCTCTCGCTCGAGGCCATGGTGCGAGCCATGCTCTCCAGCGAGAGTAAGTGGGACTGTGCCGCCTCTTTCTGCGAGCAGGTCATGCTCGCGAAGGAGGCGGCGGGCCGGGTGCGGGAGAGAACTCTCCCTCTCGAGTTCCGCAATCGGCGCCCTGGGCGCCGCCGACGTGTCTTCGCCGAGGACTATCGACCTCCATGACCGGGGGTCTGAGGACGGTGAGAGGGCACCGTCCTTACAGAAGCAGGCCCATGACGGCAGCGTGACGTGAGCAACTCACGCACGCCCCCCTTAGAAGCGGGGTCACCCCCGAAACCCCCCATAGACGCGGGATTACACCCGAACCACCCCCTGGGCGAGGCCGCATTGGCGGCCGTAGGTCTGTTGGGAGTCACGGGACATCCTTCCTGAGGGCTTACCCGGGGCTCTCAACCATAGGCTGTTAGGCGTGGCGTGAGGTTTTTTAGTCGGTAAGAGTCCGGCATAACATCCTATGAGAATTTTCCCTCACGTTAAACAAAAAAAAAAGGGGATTCAAATAAATAGGAGAGTCAAATATTTTCCGAGATAGTGAATAAACAAACAGACAGATAGGTTTATGACGATACTGTGATGTTTATTACATAAAAGTACTTATAAAAAGTAAGTTACTATGTATGTGCTAAATAAAGACAGATTTTATTTGAAAGTCGTTTCATGGAGTAGGTACCCAGGTATGAAAGGTTCTACTTTCTAAATGATGACTTTAATATAGATGCTGTGATGATTATAATACATAAATAAATGGTTATGCGTCTATCCCCGAATGAGTAGGCAGAGGCAGGAAATGTGGACATATAATAATGCCCACATTTCACTTTTTCAGAATTTGTACAGTCAGCTGCAGAGAAAAGTAAACAGGGCCGGCCTTTAAGGATTGAATTTTCTCGGAAAATCTCAAATTTATTTTTATGAGATTTTGTATAGTTATAAAATTACACAAATATAAAAACGATAGCAAATTTCATAAAAATATATAAAAGAGTTTTTGATAAAAGTCAATGCTTACAGGGCCGCCCTGTATCCTTTTCTCTGCAGCTGACTGTACCACTTTGCCTTCTTATGCGTGTTCTACCGCCTGTAAAATGAATTGTGATATGTAATATGTAACATGGACATCATCTCACTGGAGACCATGATGCGAGCCATGATCTCCTACGGGAGTAAGTGGGATGCCGCCGCGTCCGTCTTTCTGCGAATAGGTCATGCTCATGAAAGAGGCGGCGGGAGGGAGTGGGAGATAGCTCTCCCACCCGAGTTCCGCAATCTGCGGCGAGGGCGCCTCAGAACAATGGGGGGGGGGGTTGCTTATTGTCGTTAAAGAAGCAGGTCCAAGACATCGTGACGTGACGTTCACGAACGCCGTACCCCAAGAAGCGAGATAACACCCGAACAACCCTTATAGACGCGGAAAAGTGTCCGAACTGCCTAAGTTAGGCCGTAGTGGTAGCCAAAGTCTGTTGGGAATCCTGGGACATCCTTCTGAGGACTTGTCTGGGGCTCTCAACCGTAGGCAGAGTTAGGGCACGTGGTTTTAGTTGTAAGGGCCCGGGCCCACCAATATCCAAGGGTTCTCACCTGCAAGCGGCGCACCAATTACAGGAGCGTATTAACATGGGCTCCGACGCATTTAGGTACCTTCGTAGTTGATGTTTTTTTTTTTTTTTTTATATTCAGCTCGCCAAATTGACGTCGCCACCAGCCTGATGGTAAGAAAGCAGTGGCGCATCTAGCGATTGGGGGCCACTTCTTACAGTGGTCCTCAAGTTGGCGGCCCTGTGATGTGCCTCTTCACGCTCCTCTTGAAGAACCCGGGATTGTAAGATGAGGGAAAGACGTGTGCGGGCAGGTCGTTCCATGTTTTTATAGTTCGACAGAGGAACGATCTTTTGAAACGCTTGGTTCTGGCGAAGATTCTCTCCACTGTGTATGAGTGGCATCTCTGCCCGGCACGCGTTGTTCGGGATAGGAAAGGAGATGGTGGGATCAGGTTGAAGAGCTCTTCAGAACATTCGCCGTGATACATTCGATAGAAGGCAGCCAAGGACGCTATGGTTCTTCGCTGCGACAAAGGTTCGAGGCCTCCCGTCACCTCAGGACAACCAATTATTCGGATAGCACGTCTCTGCATAGCGTCAAGCGCGTCTAACAAGTACCTCGCGGAGTCATCCCAAAGGTGAGAACAGTACTCGACGCAGGGACGAATCTGCGTCTTGTACAGTAAACATCTCTGATGTGGCGTGAAATACCGTCTCACCTTATTCAGGATTCCCAGTTTCCGCGAGGCCAGACCAATACTAACAGCTCTCTATGTAGTTTTTGTGATTGAGCTCACGCCGGACGTCTATACCGAGGATCTCCAGGTTGTCCTTTAGTGGAATTGTAATGCTCTGAAGAGAGGGCAGGGGTAGGAATGGGGACTTCTTAGCTGTAAACGCACACGCCTGTGTTTTTCTGGCATTGAACTCGACCAGGTTGTCTGAACCCTATTGGGCAATGCGGCCCAGGTCCAGAGCGAGATCCGCCACGAGTTGTCGTCTCTTCTCATCCACGTCGCCTCGCCCTGCCGCTGGACGGCCAGAATAGCTCCCATGAAGAGTACTGTCATCCGCATAACAATGAATGCACCCAAGGGACAGCATGTCACTGATATGCAGAAGAAAGAGAGTTGGGGACAATACCGATCCCTGTGGTACTCCGGCATTTACCTGAAAAAAACAGGAAGCCTGACCATCACAGAGGACCCGAATCCGTCGCCCGTTCAGGAAGCTGGCCAACCAGCGGCACAACTGATGCGATAAACCATATGACGGCAGCTTGGAAAGAAGCGATGCATGCCATACCCTATCAAAGGCTTTTGCGATGTCTAGGCCAATAGCCAGAGATTCGCCGTGCCTCTCCATAGCCTCACCCCAGGTGTGCGTTATGTACGCTAGGAGGTCACCCGTAGATCGTTTCGGCCTAAAGCCATATTGGCGATCGTTAATTAACGAGTGATCCTCCAGATAGCGCATGAGCTGTTTGTTGATGATTAGCTCGAACACCTTGCAGATGACGGTGGTTACGGCTAATGGGGCGATAGTTGGCTGGATCCGACCGATCCCCTTTCTTGGGGATCGGTTGGACATTCGCCTCCTTCCAAGCCTCCGGCACTTCTCCCGACGAATACGAAAGGCGATACAGGCGTGTTAGCGTTGGAGACAATTCAGCTGCACAATTCCTCAGCACCACGGCCGGAATGCCATCAGAACCACTGGCCTTCCGCGTGTCGAGTGACCGTAGCACCGCCCGCACATCGCACTGCCGGATTACAATTTCCGGCGTCGTGGTTCCACAGTTGGCGATAGTGGGAGGTTGCTTGCCACAGTCATCGACCCGGGAATTAGCCGCAAAGAGCTTGGCCAGCATTTCCGCTTTCTCTTGGGCCTTGTGAGCCAGTGATCCGTCAGGATAGCGCAGCGGCGGCAGCGAGGGCTTGCAAAAGTTGGCCTGCACGGTTTGGCCAGTTGCCAGTATCCACGGCTGCCCGTCGGATGTGACGTGAGCTCCTGACCAAGACGCGTGACGCGCTGGGCGTCCGCTCTCTTGAAGGCTCTCTTACTGGACCTAGTGGCTCTGTTGTACGCTGCCTTGAGGCAGGCCACATTCGGGTCGCGCACAGCTCGAGCCCTGATCCAGGCGCGATAAGCCGCCTGTTTTTGTTGAACAGCTACGGCACACTCACGCCCGAACCAGGGGCGGGCTTTGCGGATGCTGGCGACATCAGTGTATGGAATGTAGTATTCCATACCTAATGTGATTTCACCAGCAACCGCAGAAGCGCTTTCCGATGAAGCCCTCCCTGCAAAGCAGCGCTGACTCCACGGGACGGCTGCAAAGTATTCTCGTAGTCCGTCCCAGTCTGCTGACGAGTAGTGCCACAGTCGCCGCGTCACCTTTACTGCCCTTGCAGGGGACTGTACCTGCAGGCGGGCACGCACAACACAGTGGTCGGATGTACCCAGTGGGGCGCTAACCGTCACACTGTACTGTGCTGGATTACTCGTCAGCAGTAAGTCCAGCAGGGCGGGTTCATGGTCTGACCTGTCCGGTATGCGCGTAATCCCGCGTACCACCTGGGTCAGACCATGGAAGAGTGCGAACGCGTGGGTGGCCCGTCCCGCAGGATCTGTCTTGAGGGACCCCAACCACTCAATGTGGTGACCATTGAAGTCCCCCAGAAAAACCAACTCGGCGTTCGGGAACCGTACCTGCGCGTCATCAGCCCCCTCGCTGAGGTGCTGATACAACCTCATCATCTCAGCTGTCCCTGTGTGGCATCGATAGACACACACGTAGATCTGACTCATGGAGCCGTGATCTACGTGCAGCCAAAGGACGGAGAGGGAAGGGTCCTCAAGGCAGCGCAGCCGGCGACAGCAAACATCCGCCCTAACGAACGCGCACACCCCGGCTTTTTCTCGAAATAGTTCCTCGATGATATAGCCGGGGTAACTAAGGTACGACTGATCGGCAGGGCGGAGTATTTGCGTTTCCGTTAGGAACATCACCGCTGGCCGTGCCGTCTCTAGATGGTGATGGACGACGTTGAGGTTGGCATGGAGTCCGCGGATGTTAGCGAACTCCACCTCAAACAGTACGTTACTGGGAGTAGTAGCGGCCGCTGTGGTACCTGATTTTCTTTTCTGCACTGCCATGATTGCTGGGAAAGGGAGACGTGAAGACGGAGTGACATTTGCTGCAGCAGTGAGTGACAAGGCGTAGGGGCTAGCTTCATCTATGACTGTGTGGTGAGACGGAAGCCGACCCGCCGGACGGAAGGGCCCCCGTACCCCCCCGAGTGTGGTCGCCGGGACCCAGTCCGGTCACCATCCGGCACGACGAACCACATCGGGATTATGCGCGGCCTGGTGGGGCAACCTCCCAGGGTGGTTAGTCCCAGTTGGGCCCCTATACTATGCCGCGGGCGGCCAGCGGTAAACCGTTTCTACGGGTCTCCCTGGCCGGCGGGTCGACCCCCGTCAGCCACACTAGAATCCGCTTTGCGCCTACTGGTCCCCCCCTGCTGCATCAAACATCGCCCCGGGCCCGGCTGTGCAGCTGCTGAACCCCGAACGCAACCCAACCGGGGCTGGGTTACTTGGGGGGCTTTTCACAGCTGCACGGTGGTACCCCCCCGGACCAACACTTTGTACCACCTGGCACCCACATGGGAGCCTAGGCCACCATGTGGGTACCTAAATTCGCGGAGCCTCGTTCGTTGGTTAACAGGTGCACCACGTGTAGGTGAGGTCGCTTGGGCCCTCGGAAATTTGGTGGTGGTGGGGCCCCTTACACCCAAAATGTTGGGCCTGCTGTGAAATCTAAGTAACCGGACACTAGTAGCACAGATAATAAAATAAAAATAAATAAATAAATAAAATGCTTTATTCGGCACGCACAAAAACAATAATAAAAAGAAGAAAAATAAACTGTAGAAAATGTACAATGTGCGTGTCCTATATATATTAACAACGCGTACAATCTTACTAATATTATAAATGCGAAAGTTTGTGAGTATGGATGTTTGTTACTCTTTCACGCTCAAACCGCTGAACGGATCGGGCTGAAATTTGGTACAAAGATACATTATTGTCTGGAATAACACATAGACTACCTTTTATCCCGGGAATAACTTCCCGCGGGAACAAATTTTACGCGGGCGAAGCTGCGGGCATCAGCTAGTATATTATATTAACGGTATAATATAATATACTAGTAGTAAAGTAACAGCTACAGTGCTGGGCCCGAAGCGATGATCCCCGAAGCAAGTGGGGGCTAGTAGGCACCAATTAGATTATAGAGTGTGCGATGTGGGTTGACCCGTCAACCAGGCAGATCTGTACTGTAACTGGGAGCGGGGCCCGTGGCAAATTTATTGGATGGGGCCCCATCCAACAAATTTGCCACGGGCCCCAGATGGTGTAGTTACGCCACTGGTGGAATGATCTCCCTGCCTCGGTTTTCCCAAAGCCCCTATAGTATGGGGTCTTCAAAAGGGGTCTTATAAGGTTCTTGCAGGGACAGCTGTTGCAAACGTCCATAGGCTACGATTACCACATCTATTGGGTGGGCCTAGAACTTTTCTGTCACTTTAGTGGTATAAAAAGTCATAAGAGGTGGTGAGTCGTATTGCCGTGAAGAAATAGACAGGCGCAGGTTGTGACTGTTAATGATATTAATAAGTAGGTATCTAATCTAGACATATTATTTCTAAACTGCAAAACCCACGATATTGAAACTAAATTCTTAAATGAATTGCTATCTAATACCGAATAGATTATTAAAATCAAACTACGCGTTGCGTTATTATTACAACTGCAAATCTATTTTGTATTTCATATTTTTTCACAAAGTAACAAATTTCTTTTTTGCACTGGCAAATCGGAATCAAAAGTATATTAAAGCCTTCTTTATAGTATAAACTCAGATCATGCCAAGTATTCCCTCGAGAGGCAACGGGAAAGAGTACAAAATGTCGCCATCCCACATCCCGACGGTGTCGTAAGAGGCGACTAAAGGAACACTTTCTCAAAACAATCCATTGTGTAGAGACGGGAAACTCGAAATAAAACCCGGTTGTCAGTAAAATGACAATCGTTAGGTCAAGTTAAAGGTCTCATGGGCGCGGCGGTTTGAAAAATTTAAACTGCGGGTCGTCGTGACGACCTGCGCCTGTCCATATCAACACGGCAATGGACTCACAATGTATAACGTGGGACATAGAATTATAAGGTGAATATGGGCGTATGCAATGCCTCTGCCTGCCCCTTCTGGGATGGAGATGTGACTTTAAGTATGTATGTAATAGCAAGTATCATTTAAATTCAATGTATAGAACTTGGACCAACTACAGTTTTAGTATAAGTATAAATTTATAACTGTTGGGAGTCCTGGGACATCCTTCCGAGGGCTTACCCGGGGCTCCCAACCATAGGCTGTTGGGCGTTATGTGAGGTTTTTTAGTCGGTAGGAGTCCGGCATAGAATCCATAAAGGATTTTCCTCACAGTAAAAAAAAAGTATAGATTTTTAAATGTTTAATCTGGAATAAATTTGAATGAGCTCTACAGATTTTGATGAAACAAGGACTAGATTATAGCAATAGACTATACAATACATCTGAATTAAATTATGACGGTAAAAAGTATGGTTATGATTTTTACGCACTTTAAGATTTGACCTACAAAACACTACAGCGCAGCTCCTATATGTGATAGCGAGATGTTTAATAGCCTAAATGTTAATCTAGTCCTAGGGCAATATTTTGTTGAAAGTCGCATTCAAATTCGTTTAGTCGTTTGTGTCGTTGAGCGATAGTTTAACAAACAAACAGACATACATACATACGATAATTAAAAAAGCATTGTTTCGGAATTGGACATTTTTAAGAATGTACTCAGAGAGTTTGTCTTGAGTTACTCCCGGCTTCGCCCGGGATATACTTCGATAAACTTATGTCCTATTGGCCTGGAATATCGAACATTCGCATCGCTTTTGTTTAGAAATTCAAGTAATCCTGAAGCACGTGTTCATTTATTTTTATTTAGAAACAGGTAGGTTTCCGAAATTTGAAGTAGTTGTCTTTGAAAATGAAGAAGTTCCCATAGACACTTACATCCCCTGTTTTAAATATTTATTGATAAAATTTGGCAAATCCCCGATATACCTACGTGTCTATGGTTTTGTAATAAAAAACGTAAGATAAGATAAGATAATCAGATAATTGATTAATATAATATGTTGGTTTGTCTGTATGTCTGTATATCTGTTTGTCTGAACGTTTGTGCACGCTAATCTCAGTAACCGCTTAACCGATTGCAATGCGGTTTTCTGTATTGTGTTGTGATTTGCTCCACTTGACATTTAATGTTTATTTCATGTCAATCGGTTTATACCTAAATAAAAAAGTTATATCACTTTAAAGAATCAAATATAGACATATGAATCTAAAAATGGGTAAATCTAAACTGGCGTGTTGGCTTAATCATAAAAGAGCTTAATGATTAAGGCTATTTTAAAGCAATTCAGTCCGCACCGAAGGCTAGGACTGATTTTTTTTAGAATAGACTTAATCTTTAAGCTCTTTTATGATCAAGCAAACAGGGCAGTTTCACACGCTGCTTGATGAGTCTGATGAAGAAATACTTCTCCTTTCATACACTTTATGTAACGTAAAGGAAGTTGCGGGGTCAGCTATTTCATTAATAAAAATAGATAAGAAAAATAGAAGATAGAAAAGTAGGATTAGTAAGATTTCATAATATGCACAACATTACTTTAATAGCTGTTCCCCGCGGCTTTGACCGAGTAAAATCATAACCCTCCTTTTGCACAGTTAGTCGGTTAAAAAGTAGCCTATGTCCTTTTCAGGGCTTTCTCAAACTATCTCTATACCAAATTTCATCTCAATCGCTCCAGCCGTTTAGGCGTGAAAGCGTAACAGACAGACAGAGTTACTAATTAGGTACTAAAGGCATGTATTTAAATCGATCTCTGTATAATTCTCTTTTTCTGAACTAAATATTTCAAAGTTAAACCAAAAATACTGACTTGCACACTAATTATGCACACTAAATAAATCAAATTCATTATACTGTTTAATGGTATCTGCAGAACTGTTTTACTGAACGAATAACTACTATCAAAATTGTAAATCTAATAATTCTTTAGTTTAACAAAAATAATATAACTTTTTTAAGGAAAATCATCACCTAATTTAGTTTTAGGAACATCGTTTATTCTAAGTAAAACCCCAATTTAATCAGTCACCTCTACAAAATTAAATTTTATTGATCAAAAAAATTAACAGTCTAAAATAACCTAACCTATTCCGTTATATGATTGTATAATTTAGAGTGCAAGTTAGTATTTTTGATAAACAATTCGTATTTCTGTTTTACAAATCATATATTCGATGTACGAACCACATTTTTGGTGTGAATTCGATTAAAAAGGTCATCTCGTTCTGAGTAACATATTACAATATATAAGTCTTTTAAGTAGGACGTTTAGTTAATGAATTGGTTTTTTTGTACAGCATTTCATTTTCTCGTTTGCATTCAGTAAATTAGTGGAGTTACTAGTTACCTAGTGTGCAGACAAATTAAACAGATGTGCATTTAAAAATATCCCATTATTAAATACTAATTATTTACATAATAATATTATTATATATAGTAGGAATAATGTGTTACATAATAAGTGTAGTATTAAATAATAGTTACGTTAATTAGATAAAGCAAATTGTTGTGATTGCGAAGTACGATAATGGGTCAAATATTGATCTTGTTTACGCAACAAAAGTTAGTGAGTCAGTTATTTCGTTAATTTGGCTATTTTTAGGGTTTCGTAGAAGCGGGATAGTACCCGAACTTCCTAAGTGAAAAAAAAAATTACCAAAGTGCGTCGTAAATCCTGGACATCCTTCCGAGGGCTTACCCAGGGCTCCCAGCCTTAGGCAGTAGTAGGGTCTCGTGTGGTTTCAGTCGCCAAGAGTCCATGCAGATAGCATCCATTAGCGATTTCCACACGTATAAAACAAAAAGTTTTCGTAGAAGCTGCTAACATTTTTTTAACTGATAAATTTACTGCCTTAAGTATCCGTATTCAAAGAGTAAAAACGGGACCCATTTCACCAGATTTGTACGAGTATCTCACGAGCCGTGATGGGTACGTATCATAATGCATAAGTGTAAAATCTATAAGTTTACATTGTATAAGTTCAAAATATATAAAATCAAAAAGTATAATAGTCAGAAGAAATAATCAACAATATGCATAATTTACGTTTTATACAAATGTCTCATATGCCAACATTTAATATCAATTGAGGAGGTCCAGAACAAAGGCCGATAAATCCACTTTTCGTAATTTTTTAGAAAATACAAAAGAATGATTTACGTAAGAATACTTATATGGTTTTTTAAACTAATATTACCTTAATTTGGCGTGCAGAAAGGACTTTCAAATAGTTATGGCTAAAAAAATCTAGTATTGATAGTTTCTTTACAAATTTAATTTCAAATATGGAGTTATCGGGATTTGGTATGATCATAATGTATTTATCGGGATTTGACTGGCTATTTTGTAATTATCGGCTTTTGTCCCGGTACTTCAGCAAAAATCGACATTACGATTGGTGCAAGTTTTTGTATAATGGATAGGTAAAACTAGTAAAATACGTGTTAAATTTTGTGAAATCAATGTAAGATAGTTTAATTATCAAAAATTACAATTTTTATACGAAAACGAAGGTGGACCAAAGGGTTTCTTCTTCAGTACAGTCGCACATAACTCTTCATCATCAGAATAGAATAGAATAGAATAGAAATATTCTTTATTGTACACCAAAAAAAAAAAAATTTACATAGTTAAGGAATACAAGGTCTTGTAATGTACAATGGGCGGCCTTATCGCTAAGTGCAGATTATTATATCAGATTCATGCTCACGATGGCTTTCGTTTTGTACTAAATCTCTATACCACTTAAATTCGTCAATAATACTCCGATCATTAGTTCTAGTTATTTATTAAATTAAATAGAATAAATTAAATAAAAAAAATATTTAATATTAATTTTCATTTCTTCTAATAATTTTATTAATTTTAGTAGCTTAACCCTTAGAGCTCCTCGCGGCGACCCGTCGCCGCGCATAATAATCAAGTTTTTCCGTAAAGCCCCGCGCGGCGACCGGTCGCCGCACCTACCCAGACGACTTTAAACTTAAATTTAGCCTGCTTACGTCCTACTTTTCAATGAACAGGTTTATTGCATGTGTAGTTTATAACATTTTCTTGTTTTTGGAATCTTATGAAATGACGTCAATGGGCCAGAATTATTTACAAAAATCGAACAGTTGAAGTTGAGAGTGGATTGCGCATGGATGGCGTGCGTTTGTGTAGTACGTGTGTGTTTCGTGTTTTTATTATAAATAATGTGTTTGCATTATTATTTATTATTATACACAGTAAAATAAACAATATATCAATAATCCGGTTGGTGTTTACAGGATCGTAAAATATGGTGTGGTGGTAGAGTAATCAATGTTTTTTTTGTTGAGTGCGTGTGTACCAAGTGCAAGTGTGCGTGTGTGTTTTGTTTTTTTATTATAAATAATGTGTTTTCATTATTGTTTATTATTATACACAGTAAAATAAACAATTTATCAATAATCCGGTTGCTGTTTGCAGAATTGAAAATTTTGGTCTGGTAAGTGAGATAAAAATTTTTTTTGGGAAATGGGAAATCTTTTTTCATTTTTAGGGTGGTGGAGCTAGGTCCACGTGATTACCGATTTTCGATATATTTTTTTAGTGTGTTGAAGGGTTAAAGGTAGCACAAGTATTAAATTTATTATTATTATATTAACCCTTCAACACACTAAAAAAATATATCGAAAATCGGTAATCACGTGGACCTAGCTCCACCACCCTAAAAATGAAAAAAGATTTCCCATTTCCCAAAAAAAATTTTTATCTCACTTACCAGACCAAATTTTTCAATTCTGCAAACAGCAACCGGATTATTGATAAATTGTTTATTTTACTGTGTATAATAATAAACAATAATGAAAACACATTATTTATAATAAAAAAACAAAACACACACGCACACTTGCACTTGGTACACACGCACTCAACAAAAAAAACATTGATTACTCTACCACCACACCATATTTTACGATCCTGTAAACACCAACCGGATTATTGATATATTGTTTATTTTACTGTGTATAATAATAAATAATAATGCAAACACATTATTTATAATAAAAACACGAAACACACACGTACTACACAAACGCACGCCATCCATGCGCAATCCACTCTCAACTTCAACTGTTCGATTTTTGTAAATAATTCTGGCCCATTGACGTCATTTCATAAGATTCCAAAAACAAGAAAATGTTATAAACTACACATGCAATAAACCTGTTCATTGAAAAGTAGGACGTAAGCAGGCTAAATTTAAGTTTAAAGTCGTCTGGGTAGGTGCGGCGACCGGTCGCCGCGCGGGGCTTTACGGAAAAACTTGATTATTATGCGCGGCGACGGGTCGCCGCGAGGAGCTCTAAGGGTTAAATAAGTGTTGTTAACATTCCATAAACTATTTCTATATAAAAAATAACAATATAAAAAATATTTGTCGGTAAATGGACTGAACACGAAAATAATCTAGAGAATTTGTATAGGATTTATCGGTTATTGTTCCGAAAATAAAAGAAAGCCTTTAAAATACGTGTATTTGTCGAGTTTTGATCCGGCTGCCCATCTTAAGAGCCTCATTTAGTACGTTTTTAACGGGATCTGTTGCGGTGTGAGTGTTGTATATCATGTATGACTACTTCAACTACCAATAAAAACTATAAAAAGACATTGAGCGCAAAGTGGAATTATCGGCTTTTGTTCCGGACCTCCTCAATTAAGGTCAAAATACCTAAAAATAATGCAATCCGATTTGGATGGGTTAGGTTAGAAGGCTAAAGGCGGGAGCGGAGCTACCACCTTAGCCTTAGTGGTTATTTTTTTTTATAAATTAAAATAATAGTTTATACTACAAAACTATTCTTTTAATTTAAAACAAAAAATAACCACTAAGGCTAAGGCGGGAGCTCCGCTTCGCTTCGCTGCCGCCTTAGTATTCGAACCTAACCCATTCAAGTCGGATTATTTTGAAAATTTATATTATAAATCGTAGCCCTATGAACCATTATGCATTTTGTGTGTTATATATTTCGACCATTATGGCATTCAAACTTAGAAATTAAGAACTTATGTCAAATAACTTTATTTATTTTGATGCATTATGTATTTTGATTTTCGGTATTTTAACTTTATATATTCCAACCATATGTATTTTGAAATTAATTATGTTTCAATACGTACCCGCCGTGATAGCTAGAAGAATGTTGAAATTCTCCCAGATGATATATTTTTCTGTTGCCGCTATTACAATCAATACTAAAAATATTTTTAAAACAATCATGTCCGCCTGAAGCCAGTTATTTATTTTTTGCCGTTTTTTGGTATGGAACCCTTCCTTGGGCGACTCCGACTCGCAATTGGGCAGTAATATTTCCATTATCAATAAAGTATATTAAAAGATAAGCGCGGTATATATATTGGTTGGTATTACTTCTGCGTATTCAATAACTAATTCATATCTTAGTCAAAATGAGTGGTCTGTCTCTCTGGTTTGTGATAACTTTAGTTGTATACGCCACTGGATCTCCTCATAGTACAAGTGAGTAGCATTTATTGTGTGTGACCACTAAGGTTCCTTCAAACGTTCCTTCAAACTACCCTCCAAATATATAATAGCTGTGGCGGGGGTGGGGAAGTTTACTCAGTGGAAGGCAAGGAGTTGCCTATCTGTATGTAATACTATTGGGATGCGATGGGGCCCTACCAACAATCCCAGGTTCCAAGCCTGCCTCACTTGCGAGTGGTGCACCTGCTGACTAACGGACGAGGTCATGGCTCGTCCGTTAGTCGGGCGGCAGTCATGGCGTAGAGAAGGAAAACTCGAAATGAAACCCTATACCAACCCGTCTGCCCAGCGTGGTACAGTAAGGCCGAAACCCTCCCAAAAATGATGGCACAAAACAGGACATGCGCAAAGCACAGGACCGTGAATTGTGGTGAAATTTGGGAGAGGCCTGCAGTGGACTGCTGAATTGATTGATTGGTTGACTCTCTTTGCTCAGTAAAATATTTTTGCTTTTTGCTTCAAAAAGAAAAAAAAAAGACGCGTGGAAATCTTCATGATGCCATGACGAACTCACGGCTTCAATGAATGAGCAAGACATAAGATAACTGGTGAAATGTAGGCCTTTTTTTTTTTTTTTTTTTTTAACGTGAGGGAAAATCCTCGTAGGATGCTATGCCGGACTCTTACCGACTAAAAAACCTCACGTAACGCCCAACAGCCTATGGTTGAGAGCCCCGGGTAAGCCCTCAGGAAGGATGTCCCGTGACTCCCAACAGACCTACGGCCGCCAATGCGGCCTCGCCCAGGGGGTGGTTCGGGTGCAATCCCGCGTCTATGGGGGGTTTCGGGTGTGACCCCGCTTCTAAGGGGGGGCGTGCGTAAGTGCTCACGTCACGCTGCCGTCATGGGCCTGCTTCTGTAAGGACGGTGAGCGGCCCTCCCACCGTCCTCAGACCCCCGGTCATGGAGGCCGATAGTCCTCGGCGAAGACACGTCGGCGGCGCCCGGGGCGCCGACTGCGGAACTCGGGTGGGAGAGTTCTCTCCCGCACCCGGCCCGCCGCCTCCTTCGCGAGCATGACCTGCTCGCAGAACGAGGCGGCGCAGTCCCACTTACTCCCGCTGGAGAGCATGGCTCGCACCATGGCCTCAAGCGAGAGGGCGTCCACGCCCAGACCCACTACGAGGACCTGTCGCTGTTGTGCCCACGCCGTGCACTCCACCAGCGTGTGGAGCGCCGTGTCATCGCTGCGGTCCTCGCAGTGCTGACATTCGGCCGTGGTTTCCCGGTGTTTTCGCCACAGATACCTACCGAAGCTACCGTGCCCGGCAAGCATCTGTGTCAACCGGTAGGAGAGAGCACCGTGTCTTCTCTCCAGCCACTCGTCCATGACCGGTCTGACGGCCGCGATTGTGGCGAATCCCCCCTTTGGTTGCTCAAGTCGCATCTTCCATGTCTCCAGGGTTTCCTGGTGGAGCAGGGTCCGCTGGGCCTCGATTTCTCGAGACGCAGGCCTTTGGCCCCGCTCCAGCGCCTCCTTGCGCCATCTGAACAGTGACGCAAGGGCTCTCGCTTCCAGGTCCCATGGAGGGGTCCCGGCTAGGAGACATGCCGCCTCACCGGAGATCGTGCGGTATCCTCTTATCACCCTGACGGCCATCACTCTCTGCGGGCTCATCAGTCTAGCCTCATTGCTGGCCGTCAGGGTCTCCGCCCATACGGGAGCCCCGTACAGGGCCATGCTTCGCACGATCCCAAGGTACAGCCTCCTGTAGGGAGCGTTGGGTCCCCTGATGTTGGGCATCAGCCGCGCGAGTGCGGCCGATGCTCCCCTCAGTTTTGGGACCAAACTTCGGAAATGGTGTCCGAAGTTCCACCGGCCATCGAGTACGAGCCCCAGATACTTCATCGAGGGCTCGATGCCGATGCTGACGCCCCCCACCTGTAGGCTGGATCCCGCAGGTGGCCCCATCCGAGGTCCGTGGAAGCACAGAGCCTCGGATTTGTGAAGGGCGACCTCAAGACCCAGCCGCCGAATCCGACCCACGACCTGAGCAACCCCTGCCGTGGCCTTAAGTGCTGCGGCACGGTGCGTTGCTCCCCGCGCCGTAACGAGGGTGTCGTCGGCGTAACATGTTACGCCGACCCCTCTGAGCAACGGACCACGCAGCACCCAGTCGTAACCGATGTTCCACAGGAGCGGCCCTAAAACCGATCCCTGTGGAACACCGCACGACACATCTCGCCGACCCGGCCCTAGCCAGCTCGGGTAAGTTATGGCTCTCTCGGATAGATAAGCCCCGACAATTCGACGGAGGTAGGGAGGCACTCCATGATAGATAAGCGCCTCCCTGACGCAGCTCCAGGGCAAGGTGTTGAATGCGTTGGCGATGTCGAGAGACACCGCCACCACCACCTCACCCTGTGAGACTGCTTCCTCCGTCAGGCCTCTAATGCGCATGATCGCGTCCACGGTGGAGCGTCCCTGACGGAAGCCAAACTGGCTATCCGCCAGATCAGGCCCCACGCGTGTGAGGTGCCCGACGAGGCGTTGGGCAATAATGCGCTCAAAGAGCTTGCACACCTCGTCGAGCAACACGATCGGCCGGTACCCTGATGGGGAATTTGCCGGCCGCCCCGCCTTTCGAATCAAGACCAGTTTCCCTGTCTTCCAGACCTTGGGAAACTGGCCTTTCTCGAGGCATGCGCTAAAGAGCCCAATTAGTCGAGGCCCAAGCTCTTCGAGAGCCAGGACCCACGCTCGGCCTGGAATGCCGTCGGGTCCAGGGGCGGTGTTTCTGCGGGATTTAAGCCGCAGTACAGCCGCCCCTAACTCACCCTCGGTGACTACGGGCACGTCGTTCTCGCTGCCTTCCGCGTTGGGCGCCTGAGACGGAGCCATGCGCGGAGAAATATGTTCCTCCGCTCTCGACGGGAACAAGGGGTCCAGGACCTCCTCCAACCGCTCCGGCTGGAGACTCTGAGTCAGTGGGGGCGCCTTAGGGCGTAATTTGCCCCTTACCATAAGGTACGGGCGCCCCCACGGGTTCCGCTCCAGAGTCTCCATCAGCTCATCGCGGCCCAGCTTTTTGGACCGCTTGATGGCCGTCTGGAGGGCCCTCTTGGCCTCCTTGTACCCATCGTAGAGCTCCGTCTCTCGGGCTGCCGCATCGTCTGGGCGGCGACGCCTCCGGCGGAACCTGGTGTACCGGCGGCGCGCGGTAACGCACTCCGCGCGCAACTGCGCGATTTCCGGCGTCCACCAGTATACCTGTTTCCTCGCCGGTCTGGGCCTAGCCCTGGGCATCGCCGCATCGCAGATGTGCGACATGGCTCTCCCGAACCACTCCACCTCGGTATCAACATCGGCAGGCCTGTCCGCTGACGGAATCCAGGCCTGCACGATGGCCGCCTCCAGGAGAGCCTCCCGATCAAGGCGATGAAGTGCCCAACGCGGTTCCGGGGGATTCGCAATTGCTGGCGGCAGGTTTGGTGGAGGGGAGACGTCGAACCGAATATATCGGTGATCTGACAACGTCTCCTCCTCCTCCACCACGCGCCATCCCTGGACACGGCGGGCGAGCTCAGGGGTCGCAAACGAGACGTCTATGACCGAGCTGAGCCCCCGCCGCGTCCAGGTTGCGACATTCCCCCGGTTCAGGATGACTAGGCCACGTGTTGTGACCCAGTCCTCCAGTTTCCTCCCCCTGTCTCTGGTTTCCCGGGAGCCCCAAGCCTGCGACCAGGCATTGAAGTCTCCCAGGACCAGGACAGGGCGAGGCCGGCATGCAGCGAGGACGACGTCCAGCTCAGGGAGCCATAGCTCGAACTGATGCTGGTCGAGGCTCGGCGAGATGTAAACGGCCACAACAGCCACACCCTCGTATTCCGCCGCGACACAACCCGGACCCCTAGCGATGACCGCCAGGCGCGAGTCGTCCGCGCCGGTCCCCCCAAAAATAGTCGCCATGCCGTCCAGATCCACCGGGCTTCCCGGGTGAACCCAATACGGCTCGGCGACGACTGCGATGTTAATGGACCACTGCCTGATGCTCTGGTACAGAAGGTCCTGAGCACCAGTGCAGTGGTTCAAATTCACCTGCAGGATGCGGATATGGGTGTCCATTAATGGACGTCCATTTCCGCACCCTGCCGCGGGCGTGCCACCTCACTCTCAGCCCCCCGTGCGGACGGACGGGGCCTCGGCCTTGAGGCAGCGCAGGACTTGCTGCCCGCCCGGTGGTCGGCCTCCTTGCCCTCCGCCACGCATTTATAACACCGCGGCGGGGCGTCACAGGCAAGGGCCTTGTGACCGGGCTGACTACAGCGGAAGCACCGGTCGCCTACGGTGACTTCCGCCGCACACTGCACCCCCACATGCCCCACGACCAGGCACCTATAGCACCTGGGAAATGTAGGCCTATAGCAAGTATAAGTCGAGGAAAAGCCGTCGTGACTTCAAATTACTTTATGTGATTCGGAAGGCACGTTAAGGCGCTGGTGCCGGCTACCAGATGGTAGGTAGTCGTTAAGCCAAGTTAAAGGCCTTATGGGCTGCTTGAAAAAATCTGAAACGGGAACTCACAATCTGCGCCAGTCTATTGCAAGGCGGCATGTTGCTGGGAGCAAAAACGGATAGTGAACTGAGCGTGCAGTTTGCTTCTGCTTACCCTTTAGGGGATAAAAGCGTGACTATATATAACTGTAACAATTAATTTTAGGTACGAAAACATGTGCATGGTACGAGTCGATATGTTTAACAAAGGCAGTACAAAAGGTCTACGACAACTTGGTGAATGGAATGCCAGGTTTGACGGAACCCATTGATCCAATGTACTTGGAAAGGGTAGGTGGACACGTAAAAACGTTTGGATATGAACTGACTAATGTCACAATGACAGGATTGCGAAATTGTACGGTTGAGTTACTGAAGTAAGTATACCAAATAATAAAGGATACTGTACACAATATACTGTGTAAATAGACTTGAGCGTTTACTTGTAACTGAACATAGAACTTTTGCTGGTTTGAAATCTTTGAACTCAGTCAGTCAGAGTCACTCGAACAGAAGTCAAGCATAGAGCCAAACATCGCTACGCATCGTAATATTTCTAGCGAACGTACAAGTCGACGCTCGTCAAAAAAATATTTATAACTAGCGGACGTCATGCGGTTTCGCCCGCGTAGTTCCCGTTCCCGTGGGAATATGGGAATAAAATAAGCTTATGTTCACCAGGGATTGTGTAGCTTTCCAACAGTAAAAGAACTTTTCAAATCAGTTCAGTAGTTTCGGAGCCTATTTGATGCAAACAAACAATCAAACCTTTCCTCTTTATAGTATTAGTATAGACTATTTGTTACTGAGCAATCTGTACATTGTTACACTGGAAAGCGACAGGAGTGTGGTGAGGGATAGCCTGGCAAACCAGAGACTCAGCTCGGCAAGAAAAGCTTGAAGCAAATTTACTGTTCTGAATGCTCTCCAGAACGCTTGATAGATTGCTGGCTAGAACGCTTAGAATGCCAGTCAGAATGCTAAATAAATTGCTTGCACTTTAAAACACTCGGGTATTATAGGTTACCTATATAGCGTTCTCATTTATAACACTTTTACAGCACATTTCTCCATTACCGTATCAGACTCGCGTTTCGGTAGGTACCGTTGAAAACTGCAGCTACGAGTTACATGTTCGACACGATGACACGCTGTACGGTTCGTTGATATGTTACAAGTGTGGACGCAGCATAACATTCGCAAGAGCGCTCATTACAAGTGTATGCTCAAGGTATTACAATAAAATAATTTATTTTGTTGCAGATTCGATAATATTGATCAATGGACATACAACTATAATTTACATTGCCCGCTTTTAGTTTTTGATTTCAACTACACAACTAAAGGAAAATTGGATGTTGTAGAGTTTGATGTTGAAGGTCAAGGGTCGATAACAACAGGTTGAAATTTGTAGACTTCCTATTTAAAATCTGAGCAATATTGTCTTCATAAGTCCAGCACTGACCATTTAGGAAACACATTGCACTATCAATCAGGGGTTGGACGTGGGTATTTTCTCGAAAACAATGGTCTGAGCACCATGCAGCCCCGCTTCTGATGAATGCCTGTCTGTTTAAGCATTGTTTGTTACAGTGGCAACAGTCTCTATAAAAAAATCTGCTCTCTAGCTATCATGGCCTCGTGATTCGCACGAACGTTAAACGCGGTATTGTAGATTTGTGTATATAGTAGAGTGCTAAAGCTAAGACTTTACAAAAATGTCTCATCCGTTATAAATAACGGCCTGCTAGTGGTGCACCTCATTTGCACCTCTTTTTCGTCATTTTCTAATATATTATGTTTTGTATAATAGCTTTTTGTCAACTGAAAGGGAAATGAATAATGGAACGGAATAACAGAAAGTTTTCCAAACGTTAATACTTAATTTTTCAGAAGATTACCTGATATTAGTAACGGGAGTATCAGAAAAATATTTATCAGAAAAAGACAATAAGCTGCGGTTCGACCTCAAGGACTATGAATTTAAAACAGTACTCGGAGGAAAATTCTTATACGTAAATAAGAGTTTTAGTAAAGGAGAGAAAGAGAAAAGTAAGGTTTTTAAGTGCTTACTAAATCTATCTAACTGTACACATATTATTGTTTTACGTTTAAGTATTACTTGCTATAGCGACAACCGAAATAAATCATCTGTCAATAATTTCAGCTGTTTAGCTATCACAGTTCCGGAGATAAAGTAACATACAGACGGACAGCGGAGTTTCAATAATAGGGCCAAACTTAGTACCAACACGTCTGACCACCCTACTAAAGTCAATAATTCTCAAAACAATATTCGGAAAAGTCTTTTTCTTTGTGAGGAAATCCCTCATGGATGCTATACCGGACTCCTACCGACTAAAAACGGTGCCCTACCAATGCCTACGGCCGTTAGCCGCGGGTAAGCCCTCGGAAGAATGTCCCAGAATTAATGACAAACTTTGGCTATCACCGCAAGCTCACTTAAGGGTTCGGGTTAGTACTTTTCTTTCTTTCTAATAGAGTATTATGTTATCTTTCAGTTGATTTCTGTTCGACCTACATAAACAGTCACGCGGATATATACGAAACCAGCTTACGGACTCAAGTTTTGAAGAATTTTATGGATATATATGCCCAGAGAGTCAACACCTACCTCAGGGCATTCCCAATAGAAGAAATATTCAAGAAAGAATAAGCTACCTAAGAATAAGTAACGAATACTTCTAACAGGGCACTCAACAAATTTTGATATGACAATAACTATTTATAAAATATTGGTAATTTTATTTAGAGTTTTCATATGACTATGAAACTAGCTGACCCTTGCAACTCGTTTACGACACTTAAGAGAAAAAAAGGGAGAGTAAGAGAGAAGGGTTCAAAGGAGCGTGTGCAAATCTGACGTCTTTGCTTTATCATACAATAGCTGACGTCACACGGTTTCACAAGCGTAGCTCCGGTTCCAGTGGGAATATGGGAATAAATAGCCTTTGTTACTCAAGGTGAATGTAGCTTTCCAATGGTGAAAAAACTTTTAGAACCGGGACAGTAGTTTTTAGTTGATTTATTACAAACATACACACACACAAAAATACAAAATTAGTAAATCACTGAGTTGTTGACCAGAGTTGTTGAGCTGAATTAACACAATATACTTAATCTATGCTATTTTATGATAAAGCAAATATAGCTTAGAAAGACCAAAACACTGAAATAAATCTTTGAATTCTAGGTATAGCGAAGGTTGAGATGTCTCTAATGTCTCAATCTCAACTGCAAAGATCTACAACGTAAAAACTGCAATTACTGCAAAGATGCAAAGAAGATGTTGTTTCAAGAGACGAGATTGGAGACATTTTGCCTAGAATAAATTGCCACTCGCAGGTGAAAATCTCGCCTTGTGTAACTGATCCTATAATAAGTCTCATGCTGCAATTTTTTCTCCAAACTGTCACAGTTCATGGCACTTTTCAAATCACTGATTACTTGTCTTATTACAAACATCATTATAAAATGCTGCGTCCACATTTGTACGGCACATTTCTTCATTACCGTGTCAGAGTCGCGTCGGTGCCGTTGAAAACTGCGGCCACGAGTTACATGTTCGACACGATGACACGCTGATTATGTTACAAATGTGGACGCCGCATAACTATGCTTGCCCCCAACTGCCACCCACTATTGGGTGCATGGGGTATTTTCGGTTTACTCGTGTGACAATTTAAAGGGGGATGGAGGGTGGGGGGAATACATCGATACTACCACTTCCTCTTTTTTTTTACGTGAGAAAAATTCTACTTGGATGCTATGACTCTTCCCGGTTAAAAACCACACGTTCCCTACCTAATGCCTTTGTTTGGAAGTCCTGGGTAAGCCCTTGGAAGGATGAGCCCAGTAATACCAATAGACATTGGCTACCACTGCGGACTCACCTGTGGGTTAGGATGCTATGGGCCTGCTTCTGTAAGGACGTTGGGCAGCCCCCCCTCCACCAAGATCAGGCCCCCGGTTATTGAGGCCAATATTCTTGGGCGAAGTCAAGTCTGAGGCGCCCCCACTACAGACTGCGGGACTCGGGTGGCAGAGTTCTCTCCCGCTTCCTCCCTGCCACCTCTTTCACGAGCATGACCTGCCCACAGAAAGACGCAGCGGTGTCTCACTTACGCCTATTGGAGATCATGGCTCGCATCATGGTCTGTTATTGTCAGACAGACAGATAGACAGACGGACGGCGAAGTCGCATAAATGGGTATAAATAGGGTTCCACTTTTTACCCTCTGGGTACGGAACCCTAAAAACGAACGCGCCGAATTAGTCCAATCCTGCCCGATCTGGCAATAATGTAAACATGTCATGTTTTGACAATCGTTGTCTAAGACAAATGAGTAGAAAAATATAGTATGACAAATCATTTAATTTTTTACTATCCTGAGTAGTTATTTTAAATGAAAATAAACTGTGATAAAGAAGTTATTTGGTGTCGAAATAATTGTAAGAACACTGTATGACTCGCTGGATACTGGAATATAATCAGGGTGAATATTCAATTGCAAGTAAAATCATTACTCTGGTGTTGCAAACGTTCATAGGCTGCGGTGACCACCGGTTCTTCTGGTGGGCCGTGTGCTTGTCTGCCACCTTAGTGGTATAAAAAAAAAAAAAAAAAAAAAAAAGTAACTAGAATATATAGGATCAAATGTGTTTGTTTACATTTTTGCGCAAAGCTATTGAAAAGCCGTATACCACACGGGTGGCGTGGAAATGTGTGCATAACATGTATTATGTGACTCTTAGAATCGCGATATTTTAGGAATGGCAACTCTTAGGAAAAAATCAATGAGATCATTTTTGTGGAGAATTTTAAGGTCTAAAACTTTGCTTCAAGTGCTATTTTGATAACACTTACCGTTTTCGAGAAAAATCTAAAAAACCTTAAATTTTGACCTTTGACCCCGAATAACTTTTGTAGCACACATAGGATCGATGGGGGCTTTTAATAATTTTGTAATAGCATGTAGACTCGCGTTCAGAGATGAATATGAACACACTTGACTTTAACATTAAAATTGTATTAGACGAAACAAACATACAATGGGATTAATTAAATTAAATTAAATTCGCGTAAAAGAATAGAATTCGTTAGCGTTGGCGCGACGGTTTATTGGCGGTCAGAGCAGCGTGCGGTCGTGCGGAAGTATTTGGATGCACTGGCCGGCGATGTAGATTGCTCTGCGCTCCGTCGCTCTGCACCGAAGGAGGGGCTTGCTGCACGTCGACGACTTCCTCGCATAACCTTGTTAATGCATTCTGCAACAAATTTATTTATTTATTTGTGGGTCACAATATTTGATCCCACAGTACCCCCCCACGAATAACATGGTACATGTTACAAGTAACGATCTGGGAATCGAACTCTCCTGCCTGAACGAGTGTTATACCCAGTATCCTCATGTCTAGTGCTATCAGGTACTTTGTTACCTACACCAACGTCCTTACTTATAAAGGCAGGCTTCACTCTATCTATTGACACCTTAACTACCTTCTGACCGATGATTATGTCGATAGTTTTAGGGCTCCGGTCTACCACCTTGTAAGGTCCTGTATATGGTGGTTCCAGCGAACCACGGTGTAACTCCTGACGCAAGAATATGTGACTACTGGTAGCTAACTCCTTATGCACGAAAACTTTTTGGTTTGAGTGAGCCGATGCTGGGGTTGGCTTCACGTTAGCAATCCTCCTACGCAATTGTGACACAAAATCGGGGTACTCCACCTTATCAGTTGTGGTGACGAAGAACTCGCCGGGGATACGGAGCTGCTCGCCGTACACCAATTCCGCTGGTGAACTTTGCAGGTCCTCCTTCCATGCTGTACGTATACCTAAGAGTACTACAGGTATAATATCAACCCAGTCCTTACCACCATGAGCCATCAGGGCAGCTTTTAGGGTACGGTGTTGTCGTTCTATCATCCCGTTGCAAATTGGGTGGTAAGCCCAGCTCTCCACCAAAATTTAGCTCCCCGGGAATTTTTGTTATTTCAAATGTCTAAATTGACAGGACTATTATAAAAAAAAACATATTTTAGTACACATCATTTTTTTGAATTGATTGATTGACAGAATTGACTTTATTTGCACCTCTTTTTCGTATTCCTTTGAGACAGGTTTTATTTATGACAATTACTTTAGTAATTTAAAAAAAAATGAAGATCAATAAAACAAAGAAATAATAATAATATCAAATGAAGATCTCGCGTTTGGTTATGTACTTAAGTGTATTTAGGTTCAAATTAGCGTGTTTGGTTATTCACATTCACACAATCTGGTTTTTACATACATACATACATACATATGGTCACGCCTTTATCCCCGAAGGGGGTAGGCAGAGGCATATTATATGCCCACATTTCACCTTTGTATAATTTGTCCCACGTAATAGGTGGTAAGCCGTATTACCGTGTTTAAATGGACAGGCGCAGGTTGTGACTACCTGCTGTTGAAATAAAGCCTTCAACTTAGCTTAACGACTGCCATTTTACTGGCAACCGGGACCAACGGTTTAACGTGCCTTCCGAAGCACGGAAACGCTCAAATAAATGTCACAAAGTGATCACATGGATGGTCACCCATCCATGGACCGGCCACAGTGAAAGTTGCTTACTGCAGTGATCGTTTACAGAACACTGAGTCCGCGGGGCCACGAGCGCTTTCAATCTAGTTTTTGAATTGAAGATTTTGTTTATCTTATAATGTAATGTGTATGACAAGACTACATTAAATTCGCATTTTCACTTTACATCCTACGGTTCACTATAACCTTAGATCATCTAACCACAGGATGCGCCTTACTTAAGCATTGTTTTCTGCCAAGCCACATGACCATTTGGTCTTTTGGCTTTATGAAAAGCCTGTACATCAGTACATCATTTTATATGATTAAACTAATACATTACATAGTAGTTGACTGTACAATAACAATTAACACACAACAGCCATTACGCGTTTGTCGATAAATACATTTTTAAATGCAATGAAATTTTATATGTCTTTGTGTTTCCCCCTTCATTTGTATGAAAACTGGCAGAATATTTTTGTATGCGGTGGTTCGCAAAGGCTAGTCCCGTGTTATATGGTCTAAGACTATAACTAGTTTTTAGGTGATAATTATCGTACTGAACATTTAAATTTCAATTATTTATACGGGGTCAATCATAAATAAACATGAGATGCGCACCAGCATCATCTATGGCGAAAGTTTGTATGTGCCGATGTTTGTTCGCTGTTCAAGTAAAACTACTAAATGAATGTTAATGTAACTTTACAGTGTTTACAGAAGCGCTCGCGTCCTCGCGGATTTATTGTTCTGTAAACGCTTACTGCAGTTATAAACTTTCACTATGGCCAATCCTTGTATGGGTGACCATCCATGTGACCACTTTGTGACATTTATTTAAGCGTTTCCGTGATTCGGAAGGCACGTTAAGCCGTTGGTCCCGGTTGCCAGTAAAATGGCAGTCGTTAAGCCAAGTTGAAGCCTAAATGGAGCGGGTTGAAAATTTTCAACAGCAGGCAGTCACAACCTGCGCCTGTCCATTTCAACACGACAATAGGCACACCACCACGTGGGACGAATTCTTAAAAAAGGTGAAATATAATCATCTCCCTGGATGCATGGCCAAGCATGGCGTTTCCCGTCTGATTCTCGGGCGAAAGCTTGGAACACGTATTCTTGTTTGCTTAAAGTAGAATAGGTCGCCCGACACAAGGGTTGAAGTGACCGACCGGACCGCTACCGTAATCGGGAACAGCGGAAGTGCCAGGAACTAGGGGCCGTTTTTCTGTAACCTTTTTCATATGGGAGGGCATAGACTTATAGGCATAGAATTATAACGCATACAAATACAAATTCTTTACAAATTTACATAGAAACCCAATACGCGCGAGCGACGTGAAGCCATTTCATGGCAGCTGATACCGGCTGCCTACATCAATCGGCGCTTTAGTACCGGGCATCTAGTGTCAGTGCAAAGAGCTCGCGTAATTTTCGTCTAAAAATGACGTATTCTGCAGTGAAAGGATGCCACAATTCATCTGAAAATTGTTCCAAACACCTAAAGATCACATTGCATAGGTTAGTACTGCAAAATATGTTACATTTTTGTTAAAAACACCTCAATTAAAGAAACAAAAATCGTACATTTTAGTGACCTCATTTTCATAGACGGTGTTGCAAGCAATGAGAATAAAATTTTCCCACTTTTTCTCTTATTTGCTTCAATATCGGTTTTAGGAACTGTTCTTGTTATAAAAATACTCTTATCACATACATACATATGCTTACGCCTTTACTCCCGAAGGGGTAGGCAGAGGCATTATATACGCCCACATCGTTATACATTACATTCCACGTAATAGGGGGTGAGCCGTAATGCCGTGTTGAGATAACGCAGGTTGTGACTGACTGCTGTTGAAATTTTTCAAGCCGCCTCAAAAGGCCTTAAACTTTGCTTAATGACTACCATTTTACTGGCAACCGGAAACAACAGCTTAACGGCCTTCAGAAGCACAGAATCTCTCAAATAAATGTCACAAAGTGGTGACATGGATGGTCACCCATCCAAGGACTGGCCATAGTGAAAGTTGCTTACTGCAGTGATCGTTTACAGATCAGATCGTTTACACATCACCGAGTACGCGGGGCCACAAGCGCTTCATATCTACTTAAATAATTTTATTTGCAAAATTTTGTGGGTGGGTACCACATATTAGTAAAATATGTGATTAAAACAAGTTTATTAATTTAATAAGTAAGGGCTCCCGGCAGACTTAGGCAACCACCTTGGCCTCGCTTAGAGGGTTCGGGTGCTATCCCGTCACTTGGGGAAGGGGGTAGAGTTAGTTACTATTCCACCACCATGAATGCTTTTGGAAAAACGTGGAGTAGCCAACTCGTCCTTCTCAGGCCCTTGGTCAGGGAGGCCGGTAGTAATAATATATTACTTACTACAACAGTTTGAAAGACAAATTATTACTGATTTTAGAATTTGTTGGTATAGTGGCAGCAGAAATACATCATCTCGGAAAATTTCAGCTCTATGGCTATTACGGTTTCTGAGATAGAACCTCGAGATAGACAGACAGACAGCGAGACGGACGACTGAACCTCGTAAATAGGGTTCCCTTTTTACCCTTTGGCTACGGAACTCTAGAAGTATATATAGGTATGCCTACTAGTAAAAACTTAAACTGTTTATTATACTGGTTAGTAAGTCGTTTTACACTTACCCCCATATTCATAATGGTTTATTAAACCTATTTTAGTTAAAACACATTTTAAGTTTATTGCTGTCTCTAACCATACTCTGTCATTGGTTAGAGACAGCAATAGACTTAAAGTGTGTTTTAACTAAAATAGGTTTAATAAACGATTATGAATATGGGGGTTAGTGTTTAATTTAGCCTTTTTTTAAACTACATATTAATAAAATATGGGAGACCATTCTGCCTACCCCGCGAAGAGTATAGCATAAAGATAAATAGAGTTAAATGTTTAATTAAATGTAAGTATACAAACAATTTTATTTTTTCCCATTTATAGGGTAAATTTTATTTCCTAGCAACATTTTCTGTAAGCTTGTGTGAGTGTCACCGAGTATAAAGACGAGTAGTTTACACCTACATTAATATTGGTTCGGCTTCGCGGGCGCGTACGTATAATTGAGCGACTCTCAGTCTGAGGGTATTTAGCCTTGCTGTACCACGCTGGCAAGACGGGTTGGTACAGGGTTTTCGTTTTGAGTTTTCCTTCTCTGTGCGCCATGACCTCGTCCGTCAATCAGCAGGTGCACCACTCGCAAATGAGGCTGGCTTGGACCCCGGGGATTTTTGGAAGGGCCCCATTTGCACCCTTACATACAGCAAACGTTATTATTTTCTTGCCTTTTTTTGGTACTGAACCCTCCGTGTGTCCGAGTGTGTGTGAATTTAACTCCCACTTGGTCGGCTTTTATTGTAGTAAGTTCTTGACGTACGGTAAGAGTACGGGGAAACTTCACCACACGAGTAGAGCCGCAGCTATTAGATAGTTTGATTATATTTGAATAATTAAACAGTTTAAAACGCGTATAAAACGCGTACAACGACATTGTAGTGAGCAGAATCTTGAGGACAAAATGGGTCACTTTAAACAGCTTAGGCTTGTGCTCGCGTTTGTGTTGCTTGAGTGCAACTTAATACATAGTCAGGGTAAGTCAATCTTCGATATTCTGTATTAAATGGCGGCCACGGCATACACCGCGCAATTGGAATTTCGTTCCCGTTCCCGCTTACCATACATAAGTACATACATATAGTCACACCTTTATTCCCGAAGGGGTGGGCAGAGGCAATATGCCGAAAATAAGTACTTACAAGTCTCGTAAGTACTTATTTTCGTTCCTTTTCTCGTGAAAATGAGTTTAGATCCCAAAGAAAAAAGTAGTGGAAAATCTCCTAGCATTCTATCAGAAAGCGATATTTTAGAATTACGAGAATTAAATAAGAAAAGAGGTAACTTACGCGGTAGATTAACATTATTCAGTAAATATATTAATTCGTTAGATAAACCTTCATTAGATGAGCAGCAAACAGAAGAATTACAATTACGTTAAGCTAATATTGACAAGCTATTTGTTGAATTTCAAGATGTACAATCTAAGATCGAAAATACTTCTAGTGAGACAGAATTATTTAAACAGTTCGAAATTAGGGAGTCCATCGGCTAAATGTAGTTCCGGTAAGCGTGAAGTTGTTGCTACTAATTGTTCTCATAATACGAATAATCCGATAAAATTGCCTACCATATCGTTATCCTCCTTTGACGGTTCATTTGAGAACTGGTTAAAGTAGCGAGATACATTTATTTCGTTAATACATAATGCTAGCGAAATAAATCCCATACAAAAGTCTCACTATCTCCGTTCATCGTTGAAAGGAAATGCCCTTCATTCCCAGTAGTTCCGCGGCAGTTGTTCCGCTACGGAACTTGTAATTCCGTTGACTATGAGCCTGATTCAGATGCCTCAAAATATGTCACTCAATTACACACACACATACAAATTACGCGAAGTAAGCCGTACGATCTACAACATCAGTGCTTCAATGTTCGACCTTGACAAATCCTAAGGCAATCGAACGATTGCAGCATACGCTTTTGCCGGATTTCATTCGATTTTAATACATTATATTACTGTTATAAAATTTGAGGGGCCATGCATATATATCGCCAGGTGATAGTCCACCCCGATCAGCGCAATCTATCTACAGCTAATAGTTTGGCGTGAGAACAAAGGGGACCCGCAGGCTGATTACATAATAACAGCGATCAGCGATGAAATTAACGATTTGACTTCCGATTGCGTGTGGTCACATGTTCGGGTTCGTTCTCGACGGTAATCATCATGAGCGCTCGACGGATGTGCCTCTGACTAATCTGCCTGAACTGAGATCACATGTAGCCGGTTCAGATCTGTCATGTAATGTGTTTCCCTTCGATCGGTTTTCATCCTACATGCCAATGATTCGATCGGCCGCTTATATTATGTTACGGTTCATTCATAATACTCGTATCAAGACCAACCGCAAACAAGGTTCGCTGTTACCTACTAAGTGAATTACGTATATCCATTCGCTTGCTTGCGCACTCGTCTCAGATAGAATCGTTCCCTCAGGAATACAAATCATTATCGAATAATTTATCAAATATCAAGTACTCACGAAACATGTCAATGTCAGGACTTAATTTATTTTTTGGTAAAGACTTATTGATACGAGTAGAAGGGAGATTAAGCAACTTCGGTGAGTTTGCGTTTGATAAAAAGCACCCTATACTGCTGTGTAGTAAATACCCATTTAGCGTTCTTTTATTTAATTATAAGCATAAATATTTGTGTCATGCCGGTCTTTAGTTATTACTGTCAACCATTCGCGAGGAGTGGTGGCCACTCGGTGGTAGAAATTTAGCGCGTTCCTTCGTTCATAAATGCGTTAGATGTGTTAGGTTAGATGGGAAAACGTTTAGTTCGATCATGGGTAACCTACCGTCTGAACGATTGATGCCTGGGTTTCCGTTTCTACGTACGGGTACCGATTACTGTGGCCCAGTATATATCTTGAACCGTCAAGGGAGAGGTTCACGTTTAGTCAAATGCTACGTATGCATTTTTGTTTGTTTTGCTACTCGTTTAGTACACTTAGAGTTAGTAACAAATTTATCTACCGAAAGATACTCTGTCTTAAAATATTCATCTCGCGTAGGGGCAAAACCCGCCGAGATTTATTCAGATAACGGCAAAAACTATGTTGGTGCCGCCAACGAGTTAGGAAACTTTCTTTTAAAATAATTAACTTCAATAACTGAAATGATGGCCTTAGACCATATTTCTTTCAAGTTTATTCCTATTTTTTCGCCCCAATTCGGCGGGATCTGGGAGTCAGGGATTCGTAGTTGCAAGTATCACTTGAAACGCGTTTTAGGATACTCTAATCTCACGTCTGAGGAGTTTTACACGGTTCTGGTGCAAATCGAGGCTGTCCTGAACTCCCGTCCGCTAACTCCTCTTTCTGCCGACGACGCCAGCGATCTTCAAGCCTTAACACCGGGACATTTTTCAATTGGCCGCCCTCTCACATCTCCGATCACCAAAGACATACGCTACACGGTCACCGATCGCCTACCACGCTATGACCGCGTAGGACAAATGCGTCAACATTTTTGGCAACGGTGGTCAAAAGAATACATGAGCGAACTGCAAACGAGGACCAAATGGAAAGTACACAAGAGCGACATCCCTATTGATAAGCTTGTTCTTATCAAAGAGGACAACCTGCCGCCGTTGAAGTGGCGTCTTGGGCGAGTACAGCACGTCTACCCAGGGAAGGATGGCGTCTCGCGTGTCGCTAGAATACGCACTGCTACAGGAGAAGTCCAGCGATCGTTCGCCAAAATTTGTCCACTGCCTGTCGAAGTGGTGTCTTCAGCTGATGTCAGTTCAGGAATCCGAGAGCTTCCAGGGCCGGGAGCATGTTAACGCTATTGGCTGCGAGCGAGATGATCGGCGGGGACGGCGCATCACTTGCATCGTAATGCACTACGGCTGCGACACTCGACCAATATTGTTGTCCCGTTAGCCACAATAAAACCTAATTTCAATTCTCACCTCGAAGTTTCGTATTCCGTTTGGAGTTACACAAAAATAACCCATCGAAGTCCCGCTACCCAACACTCATTAAAGGACTTTATTCCTATCGGACCAAATGGTTGATGACTGGGACTACACGGGAAGCACCAGCTTTTATTTCTGTATTTATTTTATACTAGCTGTTCCCCGCGGCTTCGACTCGTTCTCGCGAAAATCATAACCCTAATTTTGCGCAGTCGGTTAAAAAGTAGCCAGGGCTTCGAACTATCTCTATACATAATTTCATCTCAACCACTCCAGCCATTTAGCCGTGAAAGCGTAACAGACAGACAGCCAGACAAACAGACATACAGAGTTACTTTCGCATTTATAATATTAGTAGGGATACAGACGATTATTTGGAATTTCTCATGGCCCCGAAGAACATTTACTATGGCTGGACAAATAAACTGTTGGTCCCGGTTGCCAGTAAAATAGCCGTATTTAAGCCAAATTTAAGGCCATTATCCGCGGCTTGAAAAATTTCAACAGCAGGCAGTCACAACCTGCGTCTGTCCATATTTGTCCTGGAGTCAATAACGGAACGATTACTGAGTAATATTGCCTTTATTGCAATTCCGCAATAATAACTTACCTATGTCTAATTTAAAACTAGGTACTCATCCAGATCCCTTGGAATGGGACTTGCTTCTTCCAGGAATAATTCTCGGGTATAATTATAGGTCTAAACCTATATAATAATTTTTAATATAACAATTGTGCCTAAATATCGGTTGCCATACAGGTACAGGCAAGGGTTTTAATCCCAAAATTGGAGGCTCATTCTGAAAAGAACAATTAGGTATAATAATACAAACACCCTCAACACATAGAGAGCTCCCTAAAACTTTTCTTTATAATTATCATCTGACTTTTAAATTAAAGGTCCTTATTAATAAACTAAAAAGAACTATAACTATTACATTTCTCACAATGCCTGCAATATTACATTGAATTTACTTAAAGTAAATGTTCAGGAAGACTCGACGGGGGTCCACGTTGGGCGTAATGAAAAACAGGGGTCCACAATCGTAATATTAATTTATTTTCTATAGTGAAGAACTAAAATGTCCACTTGACTTCCCTTATCAATAAAGCCATCATTTTTTTCTTGGGTCTACCTCTACTCTTAAAATTAAGAAATTACATTAAGTTATTAGTGTCTAATTTTAATTGATTATGACTGTTATCCTACTAATATTATAAATGTGAAAGTTTGTGAAGATGTTTGGATGGCTCTAACGGCTGAATGGATCTGGCTGAAATTTGGTACAGGGATAGAGTATAGTCTGGAATAGCACATAGGCTACTTTTTCACCCCGGAAAATGTTCCCACGGGAAGCGGGAACGGGAACCATATTTCACGCGGGTGAAGCCGCGCGCATCAGCTTCTAACAACAATAATTAATAGTGTAAATTAATAGTATCATAATTTATATAGGTATTTAAATTTAAATAAATACGTACAATACAACACAAGGAAATATGAAAGAGTGGTATAAGTTTTATAGTATTTTTATTTAAAGTATTATAATTATAATAAAGATTTATAGTATTTAATCCAAAAAGTTTGCAAATAACTTAAACACATATGTCCACAAACTATTGTGTTAAATTGTTGATATCTATCATAGGTATAATGAACATCACAGTTCTTAAAATATGGCATTAATTCTCTTGGCGGTTTTAAATCACCATAGCTATCAAAATATTCACAATAATTGTTTATTTTAACATAAGCTACCCAATGCGTTCCATCATTTCTCGAATTATCTAGGTTAACTATAGCACATTCAATTCGTTTAGGTGTTTTTGGTAACTGATCCTTCATATAAACTCCTCGAAAATGTGGAATACAATGGCCATACTTCTGAATATCGATATTAGTTAAAGCGCGATTAGGTAGCTGATCAATTAGTTTTTTGATTTTTAAAATTTATTTTTTATTTTATATATTATAAACAATCCCTGACCTTGCTTATGCGGTTTAATGTATAGACCTTTACCTATTGCTATAGCCTCCATAGTTTTATTATGACGTTCAGTTTCTTGTAATTTTTTCTGACCGTGTTTATAATCATTCACAGTTTTTGCAATACCAGCTGCACCACCAGCTAATGCTCCTAAAGCAGATAAACCAGCAAAAATTGGGATTAAAGGTAGAATGCCTCCAGTTTTTGGTATAGGTATCATTCGAGGTACTCGAACTTTTGGAATGCATGGAACTAATTTTCGGGCAACCATATAAGCTATATTTATTAATGACTTATCATCTTTAGGTGAGAGTTTTTTGATTTTCCTTTTTATTTTTTTAACAAAGTTATTAAAGGTCTTAACACCAGCACCAGAGTTCAATTTAGCTTTCATAACTTTGTTTACTATCCACGAACTAATCTTTTCCCCTGTTCGAGCATCTTTTGCTTTAAGTCTTTGCTACGCCATATCTATAAGACGTAAGTCGGCTTTTTGACGGTTAGGCAAGTCTGTGTAGTTTGCGTATGCAATATCATGATGCATACAAGCTTCGTCTAACTTATTTACACCTTTATCACCACGTAGTAATCGTTTCGAAAGCTTTGTTCCTGGTCCACAATAGTTATAACCAGGTAAGTGTAGTTCGAATGGTAAATGATTAATGATATTGTTTATTAGTCCACCACCTTGCATCGTCCAAAGAATAATGAATATACTTTAAAATTACATATCACTTATATAATTAACTCATTCCACTATTGCAGTCTTATCAATCCAACTATTCTCTTTGTTATTCAAACCCAACCATTTTACAAACAGTTTGTTTCCTTTCTTTTTAATACCTTTTCTATCAAATAGACACCAGGACAGGACGACCTTTGAAGCTCTTGTTCGTAAAAAGTTCCTAATATGACTTGTTTTTGATTATCTTCGATGCGATATGTTATTGGTACAGTGTTATTTATCTTTTTTATAGTAAATAATTCTGTTGACCAGTTAGGAGTGTATCCTTTCTCAAATATATGTTTGTACTTACTAATTCGAACTTTGTCACCAATTTTAAACTTTGGACGACATTTTTGGACTACCTTTATCATGGAATTCGTAATATTATTTTTAATGTTAGTTTCATTAAACTTATTGACATTAACAGGTGCAAATTTAATAGTACGATGTTTTGTGTTGTTATATGTCTTCACAATACCGTTCAAGCCACCATCTATCCACTTATAGTGTCCGTTCAAGCTAAAGTATTTGTACAATTTATTTTTAATAGTTTTAATAACTCGTTCTACAATTGAAGCCTTTTTGGTTGAAAATGTTGAGTAGTGATTAATATTATAGTTCTGTAAAAGCTTTTGAAATGTAGAATTATAGAACTCAGTACCCATATCAGTTTGCAGATGATTTGGTATCCTGTGATTAGAAAAAAGTATTTTTTCAAATGCAAGAGAGACATCATGTTTGGATTTAGTTTTTAATGGTTCCACCCAAACGTACTTGGAGAAGCAGTCAATAACTATTAAAATATAGTTATATCCTTTATTAAAGGGTTTTAGGTTTTGCATATCAGCTAAATCTGCTTGCCACAAATCATCAATACCTTTTAAAATTACAGATCGTCGAGGAAAATTTTTTCGTGCTGCTTTATGTATTTCATTGACGATTTGTTGTTTCGTCATTTTAACAAACTATAAGGGCTATGTTTTTCGATCTTTTAATATAGATTGAATTGCGTCTTGAACTAGTCTATCAACTGCTTTTCTTGTGTAAAATTTGCTTTCCAAATGAGTCTCTATCTCAGACATTATTGTTTTTAAAGCTTTCTCTATGTGGTTTTGAACACTATTTGGAATAGAACTTTGCAATTTTCGTAAGTCATTGACTAGTACACCTTTCAATTCATCTACATATGCTTTATTTACTGCATCATCTGCGTCTTGAGGAGGTTTAACACCTTTTAGCCTCGATGTCTTCAAGTCATAATCTCCATAATCAGATTTTATTAATGCGTTATCATTAAAATCAAGTATTTCTGATATCCGCATTCGCTTATGAATATAATGACCAAATTTGTCTACATTCATATTAAAGGTGTATTATGTTGAACGGTATATAGTAAAATGACACACATATAACATTAGTAGATCTATTTATTTAATGATTTTGCTTTCACGTAGTTCTTCAATGATAGATATTATTTCATTGTCTAGTCCTGTGTTACCGGCATCTCGAGAAGCAATTAATAACTTTAATCTATCAACCAATTCATTGGGATCATCCCAATATACAAAATCTGTGTTTTTTTTCAACATTTTTGTTAAAGGTAATCCTTTTCCTACTTTCTGTCTACAACTTGGACTTCTACTTTCTTGATCGAAAAGTGATTTAATAACTTGCAAATATTTTTGTCCTTTATTACTTTTAATTGGTTTTTTTGAATCGAAATCACGACGATGTGCATTCGTTACAAGTAACATTGTCTTATAATTTTGCTTGTCACAGTCATTAACCAAGCTCAGATCAATGTCTTTTTTTAACAGTAACTCTCGCAACCCAGGTGTACTTTCGTATTTGTGTCCGGCTACAGTAATAACTTTATCCCCAATAGTTATGTTAGAGGAACCCAACATTAGCTTTCCACGTTCATTTCTTATACCAAATGGAACATCTGATAGTACTTGTGAAGATAACGACCAAGATGATGCATCTGGATTAGTACCGACTAATGACTGAAATGAAGAGTCCGAAGAGGGTTCCGTTTCGTTACTAGCAATACTGCTATCATCTGTTTCTTTCATATCTTGGTCTTGTGGTTCTTGGGGTTCTACTTTTTCCTCCTTTTTTGTTAGAGCTAAGTGGTTATTAGTGTTGGCTATTAAATTGAGAGATTCTGTGACAGGTTTAAAAACTGTATCAAGAGCATGCTTATTATTATCTTCAAAATCCTTCATTTTACGTATTTTTTTCTTGACAGCTTGTGTCGCATCAACAATTTGTTTTTTCAATGATTTATCCATTATGTAAAATAGGTGGTAATCGAATAAGAATCAATTAAAGAATAACAATAAACAGACTGCAGTCTACTTAAATATTCAAATTTCATCCAATAATACAAATGTGTCAAACGTTTTTCTATAGCAACCATTGTTTTTAAAACAATCTTTATTAATTACCACATAATCAAAAGGTTCTTTCCATATTAAGGAACACATTTCTCGAAATTTCAACCATGTCATATCGGTGTTAACATGTTCTTCATAAACATGTTTCAAATTAACTTCATCTTGCTTAAAAAGCACAATTAGGTTAGCATTATCTCTTACAAGTTGTTTAGGTATTTTGGTATAAGTTTGATTTAAATAAAAACTATCAATCAATTTATGTCTTCCCATGGCAAAATAATCACGCATATTACTTTGATTTTCACAAGCTACATCATCAAAAATAATCACAGAATTTGGTTTTGCATCTGAAACTTTTAAAACGTCATCATTTGTCTGATATTTATGAAGAGTGATACCTGGTACTCGTTGTAAAACCTTTTCTAAAAAGATGTACTTTGGTTGATGTAGAGTTTTAGAGTATACATAAACATTTTTAAATGTCAAACAATTTTCATGCAATAGAAGACCAATTAATAAATTAGTTTTTCCACAATTCGATGGCCCACAAATGATGCAACGTACAGTATTCGGTAATAATTCTCCATGACGTAATTTCTTTTTTGTCAAATCGTCACAGATTGTATTGACCTGTAACGATTGTCTTTGTTTAACGAATTTCATGTTTGCTATGCAATACTGATGGACTCATAATGAAAAGATGAATTAATAACATAAATATTTATAACTAGAAGTAGTCGAACCCAACTGGTTACAGAAAACGTTGTGGGTTATAAATGGTAAGTAATGAACATGGAGGGAGCTTCAGCAAATTTTATTTTTAAATTATTTTTTATAATAATGTTAGGTTAGGTTACATTTTTAAAATGTGGAATATTGGGCGAGTTCTGTCCCACGTGAGCGAGGAGCGGCAGCGACGATGCGAACTTAAAGTGGGACAGAGTGCCCAATATTTCACTACTGCTGACCCCTCGGAGCAACGGACCACGCAGCACCCAGTCGAAACCGATGTTCCACAGGAGCGCTCCTAATACCGATCCCTGTGGAACACCGCACGACACATCGCGCCGACCTGGCCCTAGCCAGCTCGGGTAAGTTATGCCCTCTCAGAGAGATAGGCCGCGACAATACGACGGAGGTAGGGAGGCACTCCATGGTAAATAAGCGCCTCCATTACGTAGCTCCAGGGCAGGGTGTTGGAGGCGTTGGCGATGTCAAGAGACACCGCCACCACCACCTCACCCTGAGAGACTGCTTCCTCCGTCAGGCCTCTACAAACTTTCGCATTTATAATATTAGGAAGATAACCAAACGCGAGATCTTTATTTGTTTTGTTCTTTGTTTTATTGATTATTTTTTTAATTGTTAAAGTCATTGACACAGAATAGGGCCTGTCCCAAAAAAATACGAAGAAGAGGTACGAATAAAGTCAATTCTCGTTGCCACTGCCAATGTAGACAAAAAATGATAGCCAAAATAGATTCTTAGTGTACAAGAGGTACCTACTTAAATGTATTTAAGTCCAAATTAGTATATTTGTTTATTCATAGTTTCTGAATTGAAGATTTTGTTCTTATAATGTAATGTGTTTGATTAGAAAACATTTGCATTTTCACTTTACAGCCTACGGTTCACCATAACTGGTTTTTAGGTGATAATTATAGTACTTACTGAACATTTAAAATTCAATTATATATACGGAGTCAATCTTAACATGAGGAGATGCGCACCATCTATTGCGAAAGTTTGTATGGGTAGATGTTTGTTCGCTTTTCAAGTAAAAACTACTAAATGAATAAGTATTAATGAAACTTTACAGTATTGTAGCTTACACTTCAGAATATATCATATGCTACTTTTTAGGGTTTCCGTACCCAAAGAGTAAAATCGGAACCCTATTACTGAGACTTTAATGTCCGTCTGTCTGTCTGTCTGTCTCCCGTGTGGCGACGGGGTCCCATGTTGCAACGGGTAAGAGTACAAAATCAGACCACCCCAATACATCCCGAGGGTGTCGTAAGAGGCGACTACGGTAACACTTTCGCAAAAATATCCATTGCACAGAGAAGGAATACTCGAAATGAAACCCGGTTGTTAGTTAAATTACAATCGTTAAGCTAAGTTGAAGGCCTTATGGGCGGCTTGAACATTTCAACTGCGGACCGCGGTTACCTGCGACTGTCCATTTCAACGCGGCAATAGGCTCTCCACCTATTACGTAGGACATAATACTATAAGGTGAAATGTGGGGGTATACTAGGTCTCTGCCTACCCTTTCGGGGATAAAAGCGTGACTATATGTATGTATGGTATATATGCTGGCCGTCTGTCTGTCCGTCATCAGGTTGTATCTCGTGAACCGTAGTATAATAGCAAGATAGTTGAAAAATTTACATATGATTTATTTCTGATGCCGCTGCTACAACAACAAATACTAAAAAAAACAATTAATGTGTAAAGGAGGCTTTCATACATTTTTTCGCCTTTTTTGGTACTGAACCATCTGTGAGCAAATTCAACTCCCACTTGGTCGGTTTTTATTGTAGTAAGCTCTTGGCGTACGGTAAGAGTACGGGGAAACTTCACCGCACGAGTAGAGCCGCAGCTATTAGATAGTTTGATTATATTTGAATAATTAAACAGTATAAAACACGTATTTAATCCAACGACTTCGCAGTGAGCAAAATCTTTAGGACGAAATGGGTCCCTTCAAGCAGCTTAGACTTGTGCTCGCGTTTGTGTTGCTCGAGTGCAACTTAATACATAGTCAGGGTAAGACAATATTCGTTATTCTGCATTTAATCTAACATACATATGGTCTCGCCTTTATCCCTGAAGGGGTAGGCAGAGGCATATTATATGCCCACATTTCACATTTGTAAAATTTGTCCCACGTAATAGGTGGCGAGCCGTATTGCTGTGTTGAGATGGCCAGGCGCTGGTTGTGACTGCCTGCTGTTGAAATACCAAGCCGAATAAAAAGGCCTTCAACTTGACTCGACTGGCATTTTACTGACAACCGGGACCAACGACTTAACGTGCCTTCCGAAGCACGGAAGCACTCAAATAAATGTCACTTAACACAGGAAAGTTGCTTACTGCAGTGATCGTTTACAGATCACTGAGTCCGCGGAGCCACGAGCGCTTTGTTCAATCTAAGATAATAAAATATAATAGTGTTACATACAGATAGACAACTATCTGAGCCAGGTTCCTCACCCCCGCCACAGCTGTCATTATAGTTGGATGGTACTTTGAGGAAACGTTTGCTTAACCTTAGTGGTCACACACACATTCAAGCTCTGTACAAACATAGCGTGTAGGCAGGCCTCCGTCACTCGCTCAAAGCCGCGCGCTATGTACCTACCGCTCGGCGTATCCCTGGAGATACAACTGGCAGAGGGCTGCCGAACGCCCGACTGAGCGCTCGCATCGCATCGCACTGCACGTTTCCCTCGCTTACGCTTCGAAATGCCGAAACCACGTTTTTATTGGGCAGTGGACGGGTGTACAAAAACAAAAGAAAATCTGTCGTTTTTTAAATTGCCGAGAGACGAAGAAAGGTGAGTAGTATTTTAAATCTTATAAATATGAATGTTTTCACCATTTATTTGTTATAATTTATTTACAATTATTATAATAAAATATCTACAAAAGGCTAAAACAAACAATTAAAAAAAGAACTAAGAATTTTATTATACATACCTACATACAGGCGTCGTAGTATTCCTCCACATCATCGTTCACTGGAAACGTTCCCAGAAGACTGGCAGCATTGCCACGTTGAATGGCAATGCTTATCCTTTGTGCAAGGAAATAGCCAGCCTTCTGGTCCCGTGAAGCGTCGACTAAACGCTTTGCCAAATCTTTATACAAAAAGCGGGCACTTGGACCCCAAGGCCCCAACGTTTCAACCCCAAACGGCTCAAACATATAATTACCTATTAAATTACAGTATTTGCGCCGTTTGAGGTTTTCCGCAGAAGCAGCAGCAGCACCTGCACAACCTGCTGTGCTTGGAAGATGTGACGGCGCAAGGGTGTCAACGCATGTGGCGTCCCACACCAAAGGTCGACCCATCTTCCAAGGCAACAATGACATACCGTCGGGCCTCTTGCCATCGTCACGCACCAGTCCGTTTGGTTCTAAAACGGCGGGTACGCCTGCGGTGACAAGAGCCCGACGTATTATGTCATTCAGGTTGGCGTGAATAAACGAATAATAATAATAATAATAAATTGCGCGGCTGTAACAGTATGTCGGGTAGCTGGTGTCAAATTTCCTAAATTTGAGCCAGCTACTAGACCTCAGTCTGTTCCAGTCTGGCAGTGCAGAATTGAGCGTCGTATCACCGAGACTAGGGTGCTCATTGGTAAGCTATGCTGCTTCAGGGGGGGTAATACCCGACCCAGAGTGATGCGTTTTGTGACTCGTGCATTTGCGGGGACAGATATTAGTCCCCGCGAATACTCTGTATGGGTCACGGAACGCATTGACTACCTGAAGCAGAAAATTTGTGCGTGGGCAAACCGTATACGGCGATACAAAAAGAGAGTGGATAGATATACTCAGAATCGTTCGTTCCAAAAAGATGAGAGGTGTGTATATAGAAGATGGGAGCAATCCGATTCAAGTGTGACTAGTGTGTGCCTACCTGATGCCGAAACCACAAGCACATTTTGGCGAGGTATTTGGTCGGCACCTATTAGTCATACAGAGTGTGATTGGATGCGGAATGTTGAGCAGTCATGCGAGTCTATTGAAACCATGGCACCGGTCATAATAACACCCGATGACATTGCCAGTGCAGTTCGTTCGTTGCCCAATTGGAAATCAACTGGGCCGGACGGACTGCACAATTTTTGGCTCAAATGGTTCCATAGCTCGCATGATTGTTTGGCATCTTGCTTTCAATCATCAGTTGAGTCTGGATCGCTTCCATCTTTTATGACTTCGGGTATTACACACCTCCTCTATAAATCCGGTAGTACCACGGACCCGAAAAATTATAGACCGATAACTTGTTTGCCTACGGTCTATAAGCTTCTCACATCTGTTTTGAGAGTTAAATTATCATCTCATTTAGAAAATTATTCCATAATGTCCAACTCTCAAAATGGATGTAGAAGCGGGTCACGTGGTACTAAAGAACTCCTTATTCTTGACATGGCCATTAATCAGCAGGTTCGTCGTAACCGGAGAAATCTGGCAACATGCTGGATTGATTACAAGAAAGCCTACGATTCCGTGCCACATACATGGCTGTTGAGGGTGCTGGAGTTGTATAAAGTTGATACAACTCTTCGCACCTTCCTGCAGGCATGTATGGGGCAATGGAGAACGGCTCTTGTTTATCCAGGATGTCGTCAGATGCTTGGGAACGGTGAGCCTGTCAGGATTGAGAGGGGTATATTTCAGGGTGATAGTCTGAGTCCCTTATGGTTTTGTCTAGCACTGAATCCTCTCAGTACTTTACTGGAGAATTCAGGGCTAGGTTATCAGTTTCGGAGAGGAGGTCAAGTTGTTTCCCACCTTCTGTACATGGATGACTTGAAATTATTTGCCTGCACCAATTCCCACTTGATAGAGTTACTCAAGATCACTGAAACCTTTAGTAATTATATCAAAATGGAATTTGGTGTAGATAAATGTGCAGTCATGCATGTAAAGAAGGGACGGATTGTGGAATCTGAAAGAGTACAACTTTCAGATTTCACAAAACTTAAATCCCTCTCCGCGACTGAAACCTACAAATATCTTGGTATGTCGCAGGCATTAGGTATTGCTGAGACCGGCATGAAACAAGCGTTGGTGAATCGTTTCCTTGGCCGCCTGAAAAAAGTACTGAGAAGTCTTTTATCAGGAGGTAACAAGGTGCGCGCCATCAATGGTTGGGCCATGCCTGTCTTAGGATATTCCTTCGGCATACTGAGATGGACTCAGACAGAACTGGACACCCTGGATAGAAAAGTCCGTTCGTTGTTGACCGCAAACCGAATGCATCATCCGCGTTCGTCTGTAATGAGGTTGTATATCCCACGGAAATGTGGTGGTCGTGGATTTTTAAATATCAAGACGTTACATAACCGTGAAATATACAACCTTAGGGAATATTTCCTTCATGCGGACGTGGGTATGCATCGGGATGTGGTAACAATAGACAGCGGACTGACCCCTCTCTCTCTTGCCAAAGAGAACTGGCACAAACCAGCAATACTAACTACTAATGATCGCAAGGAGATATGGCAGGGCAAAGAGCTGCATGGACGATTCTATCGGGCCTTACATGGGTCCGATGTAGATTTATTAGCATCAGTATCCTGGCTACGTTTTGGTGATCTTTTTGGAGAAACCGAAGGTTTTGTTTGTGCAATTACTGACCAAGCTGTTATGACGAATAACTATCGGAAGTATATTTTGAGAGATGGTACGGTTGACATATGTCGGGCATGCCACCGACCGGGTGAATCTCTCAGACATATAATTTCTGGTTGTCCTCGTCTTGCCAACGGTGAGTATTTGCATAGACACAACCAAGTGGCCAGGATTGTCCATCAGCAACTTGCCCTAAAATATAAACTTGTGGATGCAGAGGTACCGTATTACAGGTATGTGCCCGACCCAGTTTTCGAAAATGGTCATGGCACATTGTATTGGGATCGGTCTATTATCACTGACAGGACTATTGTAGCCAATAAGCCTGATATAGTGGTAATAGATCGATCAGAGCGCCTCGTAATAATCGTTGATATTACCGTCCCACATGACGAAAATCTCGTGAAAGCAGAAAAAGAAAAAGAAATAAAATATTTGGATTTGGCTCACGAGATTGTCGACATGTGGGATGTGGATTCAGCGGTTATTGTTCCGATAGTCATATCAGCACATGGTCTGATTGCCAAGAGCCTCGATCAACACCTAAAGAGGCTCGGGTTAGGTAGTTGGGTCAAGGGCCAGATGCAAAAGGCAGTTCTCTTAGACACTGCACGTATTGTGAGGAGGTTCCTGTCTCTGTAGCCCTAACCACCGGTAGCTTGGTCCCTGTATCCGATGCCGGTGGGACACTATTTTTTTTATATTTTTAAATATTTTTTTTTTATATAATGTATTTAAAAATTTAAATTAATATGTTTTAAAATTGTAAATAAAGGAAATAATAATAATATATAATATTTTACGTGGCTTTTTTTTTTATTTGTGTTCACGCAAGTCAGTGGAACGGAACGGCGCGGCACCAAAAATGCAAATGAGAACCCCGGGCGTGGCGACTGTCACTAATGTCAACGCGAAGAAAACGGGAGCCATTACATTTTTCGCAAGAGACAATTACGCCAGAAAATATTGTAATATTTCGTTATAAATACAAAATTAGATTCAAAAATATCAAGAACTCTTTTCATTCGATGGAAGTCGGTCCACCATCATTGGTAAAGAAAACCCAAACATAAAACTGGTCTTCGGCCGGATCGGAAGAAACGTGCCTCAAGGAATTTACATTTCCATCTGGAGATCGGCATTGGCAAGGAAATTAAACGGTCAGGTCAATCAATACTCCTATCCAAACCCATCCATAAATCTATTTGTACTAATATCGTTTTTTTTTGGTGTAAAATTCCAGAGCCTCCGTGAGACAGTGACTCGTACCGTGCTAGTCCGTGGTTGAAATATAATATACTTATTATACGTGATTAATCAAGCAAAACTAGAATTCAGGTTTGATCAAGTAGAAACTGTAAGTACTTTCTTGTGTTTCCTATAGTCTCCCAACAATAATGCCAGTTGACGATTATAAAGACTTAATAAAAAAGAGGGGTGTAATTAAAGGAAAGTTCACAGTATTTCACAAATATGTACAGTCCCTACAGGATGTAGACGTAACAGAATCTCAAAGGATAGCTTTAGAAGATCGTTGTAACAATATAATGTCATTGTTGGATCAGTTTTCATCGATTCAGGATGACATAGATTTCCATTTACAAGATTCAGAACAAGAATTAGACAAACAAATCCTTGAAAGAGAATGTTTTGAAAACTTGTTTTATGAAATTACATCTAAAGCTAAGTGCATGTTGAGAAGCAAACAGACAGATAACCATGTTGAAATGTGCAACGCTAAGTCCTCTCGCATCAAATTACCTACTATTTCATTGCCTGCCTTTGACGGTTCATTTGAACAGTGGTTGGAGTTTAGGGACACCTACATATCGTTAATTCATAACTCAAAAACAATTGACAGTATTCAAAAGTTTCATTATTTGCGCTCGGCCCTCACTGGCACTGCAAGTCAAATTATAAAATCTTTACAATTTACAGCAGAGAATTATACCATAGCTTGGAGTTTATTGGAGAACAGATTTAATAACAATAGACTGCTAGTGCAGAACCATGTAAAAGCTTTGTTCTCATTAAACTCTTTGCAAAAGGAATCTTCATCTCACATACGTAGATTGATTGATAGCGTTTTGAAGAATATCCGTGCCCTTAAAAGTTTAGATGAGCCCACAGATAACTGGGACACATTAGTTATATACCTCATTGTTTCTAAGTTAGACTCAACCACTGAGAAGGAGTGGGAGAATTATAAAAGTACACTTTCAAAGTTACCAGGTCATGCTAACAACAAATTAACACTCAATGACATGATAACATTTCTTACCGATAGGGCAGATATGTTAGAGTCTATCAGAGGTACACATGATTCTGGTAAACAATCTTCTGAGGGCTCCGGTAAGAAATCTTATCAGTCAAGGCATCCTAGTTCTGGTTCACATAGCTATATTGCAACACATAATAATAACAATAATTCATTTAAATCATCACAAAGGTCTAACTCGAACAATGATTCAAAGCGCTATCATAGGTGTACTCTCTGCAAAGAGAATCATCCACTATATTCATGCAGAAAGTTTAATGACCTTCCTGTGAAGGATAAATTATTATTTGTAGATGAAAACAAACTTTGTAAGAACTGTTTACGTGCTGGACATGCAGTGTCTAATTGTTGGTTCGGTGGTTGCAAAGTATGCAATCTTAAGCATAATTCTTGTCTTCATGGTGGGTGCTGTGATAAGGGCAGCATGACACAGTCGGCGGGGCCACACAACGCGACAGCGCCGCAGTCCACATCTTGTGACGGGCCCGAGGCGAAGGGCAGCTCACACAGTACAGCGTTACACAGTACAGCTGTACACAGTACAGCGTTACACAGTACGTCAACTTCAAGTCAACAGTATGTCAACGAGTGTTCACTTCAAGAACCGGTTATTCTTTCGACTGCTTTATTGGACATTTTAGACCATGAAAACAAGAATTACACTATTCGCGCCATACTCGATAACGGCAGTCAACATTCATTTATCACAAAAGCGTTGTGTGATAAATTAAAAATTCGTTTAATACAGTCCACAGTAAAAATCGCAGGGGTAGGTAATTCGGTTACCCAATCTACACAATCATGCAAAGTGAAATTGCAGTCGAAGAATAGTGACTTCAAAATTGAAATAAATTGTCTCGTCTTACCTTGTATTACTGCAACATTACCTTCTGTGACACAAAATATTACAAAGTTTATGATACCAAGTCATGTATCACTCGCTGATCCTGAATTTTTCATGTCAAATAGGATCGATTTACTAATCGGCGCTGATACATTTTGGGACCTTTTAGGTGAAGGATTAATTCGACTTGCAAACGGCCCATACCTACAAAACACTAAATTGGGTTGGGTTATATCTGGTGTCATACACAATACGAAGGGTTCATCTGTTAATCGAGTTCAATGCAATTTTACGCACACATACGATAATTTAGATAATCAATTAACTAAGTTTTGGGAATTGGAAGAGGTTAGTTCGAAAACAAATATGTCAAAAGAAGAGCAGGATTGTGAAAGGTTATTTATAGAAACAACAACACGTGATAACCGTGGTCGTTTCTCTGTGCGTATTCCATTAGGCGAATCAGCTGATCAACTAGGCGATTCATACCTACAAGCCGAGAGTCGGTTCCTCGCGCTCGAACGAAAGTTGGGACGGTGCACACCGAGTTATAAAAAATTATATTTTGATTTTATGCGTGAATATTTGGAACTCGGTCACATGACCAAAGTTGATACTTATCCGTCTCCCCATTATTTCCTGCCGCATCATGGTGTCTTTAGAGAACATAGTACCACTACGAAATTACGAGTGGTATTTGACGCTAGCGCTAAAACTACCTCCGGTCAGTCGTTAAATGATATACAACTGACTGGCCCGGCTTTACAAAATGATATTGTTGCTATTCTGTTAAGATTTCGTCAATACACATACATTGCTTGTGCAGATGTCGAAAAAATGTTCAGACAAATATTAATTCAACCCGATCAACAATATTTACAATTAATTTTGTGGAGAGAAAATCCATTACATGAGCTCTGTGTGTACCGGCTCAACACAATAACGTACGGAACTGCGTCCGCACCATACCTCAGTATGAGATGTTTGCAACAACTAGCATCGGAATGCACTGATAAGGAAATAGCTAATATTATTTACAAAGATTTTTATGTTGACGATCTGATAACTGGATGCGATGATAAAGATAAATTATTGGGCGTCTGTGACAAGGTTTCTACAGTATTGCAATCTGGTTGTTTCTATTTACGAAAGTGGCTATTCAATTTTGATTTGTCAACTTGTCGGCCATCAAAAAATCTATCGCTAGGCGAATCCTGTCAAAGCAAAACTTTAGGTTTAGGCTGGTTCGCAAACACAGATGAGTTACATTACACAACAAAACTTAATTTAAGCCAAAGTCACGTTACTAAGCGCATTATTTTATCAGTAATTTCACAAGTTTATGATCCGTTAGGCCTATTGGCGCCTATTATAATACTCGCAAAGATATTATTACACAAATTATGGACTTACAAAATCGGATGGGACGACCCGGTGCCTCATGATATTTTGACAGGTTGGAAAAAATTCATTGACACTCTTGACAATTTGGGTAAATTGCGTGTACCGCGTCAAGTTATTAATAGCAAAATGCAATTTATAGAATTGCATATATTTAGTGATGCCTCTCAAAACGCTTACGGCGCTTGTGCTTACGTGCGTATGTATTCTGATAATAATACCAACGTTTCTGTAGCCTTGTTATGTTCTAAATCGAAGGTTGCTCCTGTCAAACCAATAACGATACCGCGTTTGGAATTATGCGGAGCACTATTAGGTGCAAAGTTGTACAATAAAATTGTAAATTCACTTCGTTCGAATTTCACTAATGTTTATTTTTGGTCTGATTCCACAATTGTTCTGGGATGGCTAAGAATGTCACCTAGTGCTCTTAAAACATTTGTACAAAACAGGGTGACTCAAATTAATGAACTCACTGGTAGTTTACCATGGTTACACGTAGAAGGTAAATGCAATCCAGCTGACTTGGTGTCGCGCGGGGTCACGCTGGATACGCTGCCCTCAGCTGATATTTGGTGGCACGGCCCGCCATTTTTACACGAACGCCTTTGCGATTTTACTTATGATCACAGTTGTCATAATGTCAACTTTAATGAACTACCAGATATTAAATTAACTACTACATTGTTAGTACAACAAGTTAATGAGAACATGTTTCCTTTTGAAAGATTTTCTTCATTTAACCGTATGAAGCGTGTATTCGCTTACATGTTGCGTTTCATAACTAACATTCGTAGCAAAAACAGGTTAAACCGTACACTTGGCCCGCTTCAAGTAGACGAGTTAAATAAATCTGTTACAAAGTTAACTGAAATGTCTCAGAATCAATCGTTTCCTGACCTTGTCATTTCATCAGGCGGGACTGTAACCCCAAAGTCTATTCGTAACGTTTCTGGTCTGAATATATTTGTTGATGATAATAAAATAATTAGAGTTGGAGGCAGATTGGATAATTCTTTAAGTTTCTCCTACAATAAAAAGCACCCTATATTGTTATGCAGCAAGCATACATTTACCCGTTTATTATTTCAAAATGAGCATAAGCGGTTGCTTCATGCTGGCCCACAATCACTGTTAGGTAGTATCAGAGAAAATTGGTGGCCCCTCAGAGGCCGCAACCTAGCTAGAAACACTGTACATACATGCGTGACATGTACTCGTATTAAGGGTAAGACAGTTACAGTACAAATGGGTAACTTACCTGCAGAAAGGCTGGAATCTGGTTTTCCGTTTATAAGGTGTGGCGTAGACTATGCCGGACCCATGTTTATTTTGAACCGTAAAGGCAGAGGCGCTAAACTAGATAAGTGTTATGTCTGTTTGTTTGTTTGTTTCTCAACACGCGCAATTCACTTAGAGTTAGTTACTGATCTAACAACTGATGCTTACATATTAGCTTTGAAGCGGTTTATGTCTCGACGGGGCAAACCTGCTGAAATATTTTCAGATAATGGAAAAAATTTTGTTGGGGCTATGAAGGAACTTACAATTTTTTTACACAAAAATAGGAATAACATTGCAGAACTTTTGGCTAATGATAATATAAAATTTAACTTTATACCGGTTTATTCGCCCCATTTTGGTGGACTATGGGAAGCAGGAGTAAAGTCTTGTAAATATCACATCCGTCGTGTTATCGGCAACACGAACTTAACGTACGAGGAGTTTAGCACGATATTAGTTCAAATTGAGGCTGTCCTAAACTCTCGACCCATGTATCCGCTTTCCGCAGAACCAACTGACCTTCTTCCCCTTAGCCCTTCTCTTTTTCTGATTGGCCGACCGCTCACCGCACCTGCCAGCTCAGACCTGACGACTACAAATTCGAATCGCTTGTCCCGATATGATCGGGTGGAACAAATGAGGCAGCAGTTCTGGCAGAGATGGTCCAAGGAGTACATTGCGGAACTTCAGACGAGAACGAAGTGGAAGACTAATAAGGACGAATTAAAACCGAACACTCTAGTACTTATTAAAGAGGACCATCTTCCCCCGCTCAAGTGGCGCTTGGGAAGAATTCTTCATACCTTTCCTGGGAAAGATGGTTTATCACGAGTCACTGACATCAAGACGGCGACGGGGATGGTGCGAAGGGCGTTTTCAAAAATTTGCCCGTTGCTACCCCAAGAAGCGTAAATTTCATATATCCTACAAATGATATTTCGTTGGAACTGGCAGTTCCAAGGCCGGGGGCATATGTTCACGCAAGTCAGTGGAACGGAACGGCGCGGCACCAAAAATGCAAATGAGAACCCCGGGCGTGGCGACTGTCACTAATGTCAACGCGAAGAAAACGGGAGCCATTACATTTTTGGCAAGAGACAATTACGCCAGAAAATATTGTAATATTTCGTTATAAATACAAAATTTGATTCAAAAATATCAAGAACTCTTTTCATTCGATGGAAGTCGGTCCACCATCATTGGTAAAGAAAACCCAAACAATTTGTTTGAACATAAGTAGGTAGGTGATAAGTATGTAAATCGTAAATTAAGGAGTTTTTGGAGTCAGGTATTATAAAAGTGTTGTTTTGTGGAATATTGAAAATGTTTTACAGAATTTATAGCTAAATATGTTTTATAGGTAGTCAAAGCGATCGTGGCCCCGCGGATTCAGTGTACTGTAATCGATCACTGCAGTAAGCAACTTACACTATGGCTAGTCTTTGGATGGGTGACCACTTTGTTACCTTTATTTGAGCGTTTCCGTGCTTCGGAAGGCACGTTAAACCGTTGGTCCGGTTGCTAATAAAATAGCAGTCAGCCAAGTTGGAGGCCTTTTTAGGCGGCTTGAAAAATTTAAACAGCAGACGGTCACAACCTGCCCTTGTCCATCTCAAAGCGTATTGACGTACGGCTTACCACCTATTACTTGGGACAAACTATAAGAAAATTTAATGTGGGCATCTAATATGCCTCTGCCCTCCCCTTCGGAGATCGACGCGTGAACATATGTATATGTGTGTGTAACATAGTAAGGTGGGATGGCCGGGTGGGATAGGTGAATAGCCGGTATTTATGCTAAAGGTAATGTCAGTTAATTTTAGATTTCTTTGATATTTTAGTTCTGGGTAGGAATAAGATAAATACCTACCTACTGTAAATTGTAATTTTACACCAATGCATCAATGGTTGAACAAACTGACTTGATCTAAAACCTTAGATTCCATTACATAATTTTACAAGTCAATTTAAAAAAAGTTTGTTATGACCTTGAAACCTAACCGTCGTCAAAGTTCATTACAAGACTATTATGACGAATAAGGTTTTTAAACTCACATGACTTGTACTACACGTAATAATAATTATATTTCGGTTAGATGTTTACGCGAAAAAGACCCGAAATATATTATTATATTATGACGAATCCAAAAAAAGAGACATTACGATATTACTGTATTGTCATCAGAATTCTACACACAGCTGTCAATTTTCATGACGCTACGATCCTTGGAAGATGGTTGAATTTTTTACTTAGATTCCTGTGGCGACCGCCACATAGCGAAGATCAATTATAGTCCTGCATTGCGGTATGAAAGTTCTCGCAACGAAGATAAGATTGATCCTGAATCGCGATATCAGAGTTCTCACTGCGATGAATGATATAACCAACAGTCCAACATCAACCGTTGGGCTTCGGCCCGCCAGGCGCGAACACCTAGCCTGGTCGGAGGATCCTCCCTTTGTGTGTTGGAGGAACATTCCCAACATTTCCTCTACAATTCCATTACATTGTTAGTTACACACACGTCGACCTAATAAAAGCGTATTAAAACATGGTTGACTCGTAACCTTCGTTTTATTTGTAACCTTGGTCAGTAATTGCACAAACAAAACCTTCGGTTTCTCCAAAAAGATCACCAAAACGTAGCCAGGATACTGATGCTAATAAATCTACATCGGACCCATGTAAGGCCCGATAGAATCGTCCATGCAGCTCTTTGCCCTGCCATATCTCCTTGCGATCATTAGTAGTTAGTATTGCTGGTTTGTGCCAGTTCTCTTTGGCAAGAGAGAGAGGGGTCAGTCCGCTGTCTATTGTTACCACATCCCGATGCATACCCACGTCCGCATGAAGGAAATATTCCCTAAGGTTGTATATTTCACGGTTATGTAACGTCTTGATATTTAAAAATCCACGACCACCACATTTCCGTGGGATATACAACCTCATTACAGACGAACGCGGATGATGCATTCGGTTTGCGGTCAACAACGAACGGACTTTTCTATCCAGGGTGTCCAGTTCTGTCTGAGTCCATCTCAGTATGCCGAAGGAATATCCTAAGACAGGCATGGCCCAACCATTGATGGCGCGCACCTTGTTACCTCCTGATAAAAGACTTCTCAGTACTTTTTTCAGGCGGCCAAGGAAACGATCCACCAACGCTTGTTTCATGCCGGTCTCAGCAATACCTAATGCCTGCGACATACCAAGATATTTGTAGGTTTCAGTCGCGGAGAGGGATTTAAGTTTTGTGAAATCTGAAAGTTGTACTCTTTCAGATTCCACAATCCGTCCCTTCTTTACATGCATGACTGCACATTTATCTACACCAAATTCCATTTTGATAGAATTACTAAAGGTTTCAGTGATCTTGAGTAACTCTATCAAGTGGGAATTGGTGCAGGCAAATAATTTCAAGTCATCCATGTACAGAAGGTGGGAAACAACTTGACCTCCTCTCCGAAACTGATAGCCTAGCCCTGAATTCTCCAGTAAAGTACTGAGAGGATTCAGTGCTAGACAAAACCATAAGGGACTCAGACTATCACCCTGAAATATACCCCTCTCAATCCTGACAGGCTCACCGTTCCCAAGCATCTGACGACATCCTGGATAAACAAGAGCCGTTCTCCATTGCCCCATACATGCCTGCAGGAAGGTGCGAAGAGTTGTATCAACTTTATACAACTCCAGCACCCTCAACAGCCATGTATGTGGCACGGAATCGTAGGCTTTCTTGTAATCAATCCAGCATGTTGCCAGATTTCTCCGGTTACGACGAACCTGCTGATTAATGGCCATGTCAAGAATAAGGAGTTCTTTAGTACCACGTGACCCGCTTCTACATCCATTTTGAGAGTTGGACATTATGGAATAATTTTCTAAATGAGATGATAATTTAACTCTCAAAACAGATGTGAGAAGCTTATAGACCGTAGGCAAACAAGTTATCGGTCTATAATTTTTCGGGTCCGTGGTACTACCGGATTTATAGAGGAGGTGTGTAATACCCGAAGTCATAAAAGATGGAAGCGATCCAGACTCAACTGATGATTGAAAGCAAGATGCCAAACAATCATGCGAGCTATGGAACCATTTGAGCCAAAAATTGTGCAGTCCGTCCGGCCCAGTTGATTTCCAATTGGGCAACGAACGAACTGCACTGGCAATGTCATCGGGTGTTATTATGACCGGTGCCATGGTTTCAATAGACTCGCATGACTGCTCAACATTCCGCATCCAATCACACTCTGTATGACTAATAGGTGCCGACCAAATACCTCGCCAAAATGTGCTTGTGGTTTCGGCATCAGGTAGGCACACACTAGTCACACTTGAATCGGATTGCTCCCATCTTCTATATACACACCTCTCATCTTTTTGGAACGAACGATTCTGAGTATATCTATCCACTCTCTTTTTGTATCGCCGTATACGGTTTGCCCACGCACAAATTTTCTGCTTCAGGTAGTCAATGCGTTCCGTGACCCATACAGAGTATTCGCGGGGACTAATATCTGTCCCCGCAAATGCACGAGTCACAAAACGCATCACTCTGGGTCGGGTATTACCCCCCCTGAAGCAGCATAGCTTACCAATGAGCACCCTAGTCTCGGTGATACGACGCTCAATTCTGCACTGCCAGACTGGAACAGACTGAGGTCTAGTAGCTGGCTCAAATTTAGGAAATTTGACACCAGCTACCCGACATACTGTTACAGCCGCGCAATTTATTATTATTATTATTATTCGTTTATTCACGCCAACCTGAATGACATAATACGTCGGGCTCTTGTCACCGCAGGCGTACCCGCCGTTTTAGAACCAAACGGACTGGTGCGTGACGATGGCAAGAGGCCCGACGGTATGTCATTGTTGCCTTGGAAGATGGGTCGACCTTTGGTGTGGGACGCCACATGCGTTGACACCCTTGCGCCGTCACATCTTCCAAGCACAGCAGGTTGTGCAGGTGCTGCTGCTGCTTCTGCGGAAAACCTCAAACGGCGCAAATACTGTAATTTAATAGGTAATTATATGTTTGAGCCGTTTGGGGTTGAAACGTTGGGGCCTTGGGGTCCAAGTGCCCGCTTTTTGTATAAAGATTTGGCAAAGCGTTTAGTCGACGCTTCACGGGACCAGAAGGCTGGCTATTTCCTTGCACAAAGGATAAGCATTGCCATTCAACGTGGCAATGCTGCCAGTCTTCTGGGAACGTTTCCAGTGAACGATGATGTGGAGGAATACTACGACGCCTGTATGTAGGTATGTATAATAAAATTCTTAGTTCTTTTTTTAATTGTTTGTTTTAGCCTTTTGTAGATATTTTATTATAATAATTGTAAATAAATTATAACAAATAAATGGTGAAAACATTCATATTTATAAGATTTAAAATACTACTCACCTTTCTTCGTCTCTCGGCAATTTAAAAAACTACAGATTTTCTTTTGTTTTTGTACACCCGTCCACTGCCCAATAAAAACGTGGTTTCGGCATTTCGAAGCGTAAGCGAGGGAAACGTGCAGTGCGATGCGATGCGAGCGCTCAGTCGGGCGTTCGGCAGCCCTCTGCCAGTTGTATCTCCAGGGATACGCCGAGCGGTAGGTACATAGCGCGCGGCTTTGAGCGAGTGACGGAGGCCTGCCTACACGCTATGTTTGTACAGAGCTTGAATGTGTGTGTGACCACTAAGGTTAAGCAAACGTTTCCTCAAAGTACCATCCAACTATAATGACAGCTGTGGCGGGGGTGAGGAACCTGGCTCAGATAGTTGTCTATCTGTATGTAACACTATTATATTTTATTATCTTAGATTGAACAAAGCGCTCGTGGCTCCGCGGACTCAGTGATCTGTAAACGATCACTGCAGTAAGCAACTTTCCTGTGTTAAGTGACATTTATTTGAGTGCTTCCGTGCTTCGGAAGGCACGTTAAGTCGTTGGTCCCGGTTGTCAGTAAAATGCCAGTCGAGTCAAGTTGAAGGCGTTTTTATTCGGCTTGGTATTTCAACAGCAGGCAGTCACAACCAGCGCCTGGCCATCTCAACACAGCAATACGGCTCGCCACCTATTACGTGGGACAAATTTTACAAATGTGAAATGTGGGCATATAATATGCCTCTGCCTACCCCTTCAGGGATAAAGGCGAGACCATATGTATGTTAGATTAAATGCAGAATAACGAATATTGTCTTACCCTGACTATGTATTAAGTTGCACTCGAGCAACACAAACGCGAGCACAAGTCTAAGCTGCTTGAAGGGACCCATTTCGTCCTAAAGATTTTGCTCACTGCGAAGTCGTTGGATTAAATACGTGTTTTATACTGTTTAATTATTCAAATATAATCAAACTATCTAATAGCTGCGGCTCTACTCGTGCGGTGAAGTTTCCCCGTACTCTTACCGTACGCCAAGAGCTTACTACAATAAAAACCGACCAAGTGGGAGTTGAATTTGCTCACAGATGGTTCAGTACCAAAAAAGGCGAAAAAATGTATGAAAGCCTCCTTTACACATTAATTGTTTTTTTTAGTATTTGTTGTTGTAGCAGCGGCATCAGAAATAAATCATATGTAAATTTTTCAACTATCTTGCTATTATACTACGGTTCACGAGATACAACCTGATGACGGACAGACAGACGGCCAGCATATATACCATACATACATATAGTCACGCTTTTATCCCCGAAAGGGTAGGCAGAGACCTAGTATACCCCCACATTTCACCTTATAGTATTATGTCCTACGTAATAGGTGGAGAGCCTATTGCCGCGTTGAAATGGACAGTCGCAGGTAACCGCGGTCCGCAGTTGAAATGTTCAAGCCGCCCATAAGGCCTTCAACTTAGCTTAACGATTGTAATTTAACTAACAACCGGGTTTCATTTCGAGTATTCCTTCTCTGTGCAATGGATATTTTTGCGAAAGTGTTACCGTAGTCGCCTCTTACGACACCCTCGGGATGTATTGGGGTGGTCTGATTTTGTACTCTTACCCGTTGCAACATGGGACCCCGTCGCCACACGGGAGACAGACAGACAGACAGACGGACATTAAAGTCTCAGTAATAGGGTTCCGATTTTACTCTTTGGGTACGGAAACCCTAAAAAGTAGCATATGATATATTCTGAAGTGTAAGCTACAATACTGTAAAGTTTCATTAATACTTATTCATTTAGTAGTTTTTACTTGAAAAGCGAACAAACATCTACCCATACAAACTTTCGCAATAGATGGTGCGCATCTCCTCATGTTAAGATTGACTCCGTATATATAATTGAATTTTAAATGTTCAGTAAGTACTATAATTATCACCTAAAAACCAGTTATGGTGAACCGTAGGCTGTAAAGTGAAAATGCAAATGTTTTCTAATCAAACACATTACATTATAAGAACAAAATCTTCAATTCAGAAACTATGAATAAACAAATATACTAATTTGGACTTAAATACATTTAAGTAGGTACCTCTTGTACACTAAGAATCTATTTTGGCTATCATTTTTTGTCTACATTGGCAGTGGCAACGAGAATTGACTTTATTCGTACCTCTTCTTCGTATTTTTTTGGGACAGGCCCTATTCTGTGTCAATGACTTTAACAATTAAAAAAATAATCAATAAAACAAAGAACAAAACAAATAAAGATCTCGCGTTTGGTTATCTTCCTAATATTATAAATGCGAAAGTTTGTAGAGGCCTGACGGAGGAAGCAGTCTCTCAGGGTGAGGTGGTGGTGGCGGTGTCTCTTGACATCGCCAACGCCTCCAACACCCTGCCCTGGAGCTACGTAATGGAGGCGCTTATTTACCATGGAGTGCCTCCCTACCTCCGTCGTATTGTCGCGGCCTATCTCTCTGAGAGGGCATAACTTACCCGAGCTGGCTAGGGCCAGGTCGGCGCGATGTGTCGTGCGGTGTTCCACAGGGATCGGTATTAGGAGCGCTCCTGTGGAACATCGGTTTCGACTGGGTGCTGCGTGGTCCGTTGCTCCGAGGGGTCAGCAGTAGTGAAATATTGGGCACTCTGTCCCACTTTAAGTTCGCATCGTCGCTGCCGCTCCTCGCTCACGTGGGACAGAACTCGCCCAATATTCCACATTTTAAAAATGTAACCTAACCTAACATTATTATAAAAAATAATTTAAAAATAAAATTTGCTGAAGCTCCCTCCATGTTCATTACTTACCATTTATAACCCACAACGTTTTCTGTAACCAGTTGGGTTCGACTACTTCTAGTTATAAATATTTATGTTATTAATTCATCTTTTCATTATGAGTCCATCAGTATTGCATAGCAAACATGAAATTCGTTAAACAAAGACAATCGTTACAGGTCAATACAATCTGTGACGATTTGACAAAAAAGAAATTACGTCATGGAGAATTATTACCGAATACTTGTAACACTCTGCAATACTCACCAACACATTATCCATACGTTCTAATATAATACTCTCTTTTTGTCTCGTGATAACGAGGATTTCATACATTAAGCACATTAACACAAAGATATTAAACTCGATATCTTTCTGTCGTTTTATTCCGTGTTTACATCCAGTCACAATACTACACATACACATAGGTTAGACGTCGTGAATCTGACATTGTCATTTTGACAGTAACAATGACTGATCCTTGTCAACGAAATAGTTTAGGAATAAAAAAAAGAACATAAAAAAAATAGTTTTATTTAGTGTACAATAAATCTAGATTAGAATAAATAATAGGTATATTAAATTAGTAAACAGATTTGGAACTAATGATAATTTATATATAGTTTGCGAGCGGATCAATTTCGGAGTGGTCACACCAGAATTCACGTTCCGCGTAACGTAGAACATTATGTCAAATAGTGGATAAAATATTCGCTTAAGAGGATAGGATGGTTAATGTACAGGATAGTTTTAGCTTCAGTTAATGACATGGCGTTAATGCGATAAAGCCCTAATCGTGTATGGCGTATGAGAAGTGGAGGAATAAAAGTCACGAACGGAACGTGAGGGATGAGTGAAATGAAACGGACCGTAGATGTAACTGACCAAGCGGGTTTGGCTTGGTGGGAAGGGGAAGAGACGAAAAGCAAAGATGGAGGCAGTCGGCATTTTTTTCTCTCGAGCGAGAAGACCCGTAAGGTGTCTCTTCAAGAGCAATTCGTACCATCACAGGACCCGCAAAAAGGTATTTATAAGCTAGATAGACCTTGTAATAATCGCGGTCTGTGAAGTGCGTGCTGATTGCTAATGACGCGTAACTTTTGTTGTAGCGGGTCTTTGGAGTACCTACCTATTATTGCTGGGAATACCTGCCCGTCCCTTGGCGGACTCCCAACACGGAGGAATTCTTCCCCGTGAACCCATCAGCGTGGGACGCGTGATCCACAGACGGGACTGCGCGCCGCTGACGAGCCCGGCTTTGTAGCGGTAACCGGTTCTCGCACCGGCATTTTTTATTCTCTTTTTTACGCCACGTGCATTTCTTTTTCACTACTTGGCACCAAGGAGGGCCACCAGGATTCTTCTTATACATCCATACGCGAGGTTGATTACTGCATCTCGTTGGTTAGCGGTGCCTACGCGGTAGTCCACCGACAGTTTAACAACGTAGTTCACCTTCAGGAGGCTGCATAACGATCCGAGAATGTAACTAGATTTATTTAGCCTTTAAATCATAGATTATAATAATGTTAACCAGAATGGATCCATCTCTAGGTCGCTAGATTAAAGTATATTTTGTTAGCCACGTCACAAGGTGATGTTTAGTTAATTGTGTCAAATGAAATAATTTCATCGCATCGGCGCAAGAGCCGGCCAGGTCAATAGATTTGATATAAGTTTATAGCAAGTAAGTAAAGTGTGTGTAGATATAAGTATTCTAACTGGAGTAATACTGGTGCATCCTGCCATATATATAGGCTAAGTAGTGCGTTTGATATACCACAAGGCCTGTGGTTTTTGTATTGTAGACCATTAAACGTGATGATAATAATATACACTGGTTTTTCTTTCACGAACTCACTGCAACAGGGGTTTACTAGCCAGACAACACGGCCCTTAACCTAAAAGGTCCACTGTATCTCCGGCTGCTGTTATCCAGGTAATCTTCTTTTACAAATCAAACTATTGTAACACGGGATTTGGGAAGTCCACACCGACACCCTTGACGCCCGTTACGTTACATGGCGCCCGAACTTTATTTTATTGTGATTACCTATTAAAGTGCTGCATGTACAGCGCCTGAATTCAATTGAAATTAGTTGGTAACCATTGTTGCAATTGAGCTTCGGGGGGGAATTTCCTTTGTGTTTATCTTTTGAGGGATACAATTTTTATTGTTGTATCTAGGCTTGAAAGCAGTAGCTTTACTTTAAGAAAATTAATAGTTCATACTTCACCGTTCCCTCAGGAATATGTCAAAATTTTAAATATTGACATATTGATGGTTTATAGATATTGAATCTGGTCACTCACCCTATTAAGAATTCATATCCGTGAAGACCAGACCACAAAATGTGTAAATTTTGACTTTTTTATGCAAATTTAAGTTTTTTTTCTTTAACAAAAGTTTCATCCAGAACTAACAACATTTTTTAAATATTGACATCTGGATGGTTTAAGTGTTAAATATAATTGCTTACACTGCTTAGAGTTAATAACAGTAAGAAACCAAACCAAAATATGTGCAAATTTTGTTTTTGTGAACAAATTTGTGTTTTATGAGTTGTCGTTCTCATCCCGGCAAAAATCAACTTTTTAAGTATCAACATATTGGTGATTTTTAAACTTCTATCTGATTCGGTGCACCATTCTGCATTGATAAACACTAGGACCAGATAAAGTCTTGTGTCAATTTTCGATTTTGTGAGCAAATTTGAGTTTTTTTGTCTTATCGTTCTCCCGACAAAAATCAACTTTTTAAATATCAACATATTGGTTGTTTTTATAGTTTTATCTGATCTTGTACACCCTTTAGAGCTTACATACACAAGGATCAGGACTAAATAGTTGCAGGTTTTGTTTTTATTAACAAAATTGAATTTTTTCATAGTAATTTTTACGAACATAATTTTGAAACATAACTTTGTTGTTATTGAGTCTGTGGCATTGCTACAGTGATTATACCATTACTACTACTACTACTGGAGCATTTTAGGCTAAATACAAACTAGATATTAAGAACTTATTTATAAAAAATGTCAAAAACTCCAGATACTGATGCAAGTGAATTTGCTTCACCGGTGCATAGTCGGAACGTTATGCAGGTAACTTCTAGCCCGTATACACGACCTTTAGAGGTACACATACCTATGGATACCGTAAATACACGTCCCCGAGTCAACGTGAACCGGACTTCATCTTTGGCTCCCGAAACGTTTACGACATCCATAGTCTCTAATACGACCACCCATTATGCTGCCTCTCACAGCAACACACAAGAGACATACGTGGCACAAGAACCGATAGCACACGCACATAAGACATTCCCCATTAAAACTAGCGAAATTTTTGACAACATGAACCAAGGTAATGGTATAACACAAGTGGTTGCACCGCCCCCCAGTGCGCATGTGTACTACAAATCATTGAATTTAGCTTCCCTTAAACTCAAGTATAACGGAGAGTCAGATATTGACGACTTCCTCCTTAGGGTTAATGAAACACGTATCGCACGACAGATTGACGATACAACATTAGTAAGAGGTTTTTCAGAACTGTTATCTGACACCGCACTCAAGTTTCATAGAACAATCCAACATAAAATTAACTCTTGGTTTGATATTTGCGTTGAATTTCGAAAATTCTTTCAATCAAAGGATTACAACTACAACATAGAGAGACAAATTCGTGAAAAAAAGCAGAAGCTAGGTCAGTCTGTATCATTCTTTATTTTAGATATCCAGGATTTAAACAATAGACTAACATATCCTATTACAAGCGACAACCTACTTGAAATTATAAAACACAATTTGCTACCTACATACGCCCAACTATTAGCCATCAATGATATTACTACCTTTGACCAATTGGTCAACGTGTCCAAGAATTATGAGGCTTATTCTGGTGTTTTATGTCAATCTAAACCGGTTGGCAAGCGCGAACTCAATGCAGTCAGCGTCGGCAAATTACCTGACAGGCGCGGCTCACCTATTACTTGCCTTAAATGTAAAAAAGTCGGCCATAGTTATAAGGTGTGTAGGTCAATACCAGGCATAATATGTTTCAAGTGCGGAGCTAAGAGGGTGACGATTAGGAGCTGCACCCAATGTAACACAGGCTTGCGCTCGCAGTCTACTACACAGACACTTAATGAAAAAAACTGATGGGGCCCCCGAGCAAGTCGTTACACACACAAACAGTCTCTTCGCCTGAAATATCGTCATTCGTAGGGGATAATCGGTTGTTTGTTAAATTCACAATAAAGGACCGTAATTTCGAAGCATTGCTCGATCCTGGGGCACATTTATCAGTTTTAGGTGCGAATAAGCATCTATATTTTCAAAGACTTCGATGGACATTACATGCTAGGGATGCTTCAGTCGTGCCAGCAGTATTTTTAGCGGATTTATCTCAAATTAAAGTCATTGGCATAATGTCTTTGCCAATAACTTGTAATGGGATAACTGCCCACTTTAATTTTTTAGTTTGCCCTGACATACATCACGAAATCTTGTGCGGTATGGATTTCGCTGATGCATTTGGTCTAGTGGACATTTTTAAGTTTGGAGATGTCGTGAGGAGAGGCAACTCCACAAGTTATAGTGCTTGCAGTGCGTTGTGTGAGGTGAAAGCTTTAATACCCAGAGATGATCTAACATCTCAACAAGCCAAACATCTACAAAAAGTAATGAATGACTTTGAGTCAATTTCATCAGAAAAAAAAGGTTTAGGGAAAACGCATATCGTTACACATAAAATTATTACACAGGGAGAGCCTATTAAACAAAGATATTACCCTTTATCGCCTGCTAAGTTGACAGCATTGAATAGGGAGGTGGACGAGATGTTGAGGCTCGATGTCATCGAACCGTCGAGGTCACCATGGTCCAACCCGGTTGTCATGATCCCAAAGAAAGATGGATCATGGAGATTCTGCCTCGACGCGCGTAAGCTCAATGATGTCACGGTTAAAGACTCGTACCCACTTCCTTATATAAATTCGATTTTGGACAATCTGCGAGGAGCACATTATCTTAGTTCAATTGATTTATCATCGAGTTTTTGGCAGGTCAGTTTGTCAAGTCAGGATGGAATAGACGGCAAAGGTACTTCTTGTGAGAAAACAGCTTTCGTAGTCCCTAATAGAGGTCTTTTTCATTTTAAAAGAATGCCATTCGGATTATCCAATGCGGGAGCGGAAATGCAAAGGCTAGTTGATTCGCTATTTCTGCACAAATTTGACGGAAAAGTTTTTTGTTATCTGGACGATCTTCTGATTGCCACAGAGTCATTTTCTGAACATATGGAGATACTTGCTGCTGTAAAGAGGTCGCTTAGTGACGCTGGTCTCACTATCAACTTAAAAAAGTGCGAATTTTGCAAAGGAGAGCTTAGATACTTGGGATACATCATCAATACACAAGGTTTGCGCACTGACCCAGAGAAGCTGAGCAGCATTCAGAATTTCCCACAGCCTAAAACTGCCAAGCAGCTACGAGGATTTATAGGTCTATGTTCATACTATCGTAGGTTTGTTAAGGATTTTTCCACCATCATAGCACCTATGACAGCGTTGGTAGGTAAGAAGAAAGGCAGTGACGGCATCCAATGGTCCGAAGCAGCTGAGGATTCTTTCAATACCCTTAAAAATGCTTTAATAACAGCTCCAGTTTTGGCGTCGCCAGAATTTTCGAAACCTTTCGTGCTTCATTGCGACGCATCATCCGTAGGCATTGGTAGTGTTTTGACGCAGGACATAGATGGAATCGAGCGTCCTGTGGCTTTCTTTTCACGTTTACTGGCAAAACCTGAGAGAAATTACAGTACAACAGAGCGTGAACTGCTCGCGGTAGTGGATTCCATAAATCATTTTCGTGCTTACATAGAAGGTACTAAGTTCACGGTCATCACTGACCATATGAGTTTAAAGTGGCTTAAGTCTTTAAATAACCCCTCAGGCAGGTTGGCCAGATGGGCAATGCAGATATCCACTTTTAATTTTGACATTTGCCATAAGGCAGGTAAGCTTAATGTCGTACCAGATGCACTATCCCGAATTTCGGTCGATGCTATTACTTTCAATCAAGAACTTTCTTCAACTTCTGATGAGTGGTATAAGAAGATGTATAACGGCTGTAAAACTATGCCTACTCGTTTCAAAAATTTTCAGATCCTAGGCAACAATTTGTTTAGATTTTGCAAAGGTGGCTCTTGTACTTCAAAAAACAATTGGAGGTTAGTAATTCCTAAAGAGCTGGTCGATGAATGCATCAAGGAAAACCATGACTCCTTCTGTAGTGTACACCCAGGAGTTCAAAAAACGTATTTGAAAATTAGGGAACATTATTATTGGCCAAATATGTTTGAAAATGTTAAGGAATTTGTCACACGGTGTGACAAGTGTAAAGCATATAAACACTCAAATTCACCACCTCACGGACTCATGACAAATCAAAAGGAGGTGGACGTTCCGATGCACACGTTGTCAATAGATATTATAGGCCCATTACCTAAAGCATATTCGGGTCATATATACATTCTGTCAGTTGTAGACGTTTTCTCAAAATTTGTATGGCTTCACCCCCTCCGTACTGCAACCACTCAAACGGTCACTTCATTTTTGGAAAAGGAATTGATCTTGAAATGGGGAACCCCCGCGATTCTTATTTGTGACAACGCTACCATATTTAAAAGCAAATCGTTTAAATCATTTTGCGATGGATATTCTATCCCTCGAATTTTCTATACGGCGCATTACGCACCGCAAGCGAATACAGTCGAACGGTATAACAAAACCGCTGAAGTCTGTTTATCCATACTAGTTGAACAAGATCAACGTAATTGGTCCAAATACCTTCAGCAAATTCAGCTATCACTGAATAGCACGGTGAACCTAGCAACGGGATACACACCGTACTTCTTAGCCACCGGTCGTGAAATAGTCACTGACGGTCAATTCCATTCAATTCTTAGGGATTTACCAACATCAGCTGATGATCTGACCATAGGCGATAGAAGCGCAGCGGCATCATCGTTGTTGGAATTGGGAAAAATTTTTGACAAGGTAGTAGATGCATTAACTCAGGCGTACCAGAAAAATTCACAACATTATAACCTAAGACGACGACACTTCACAGCGAAAATAGGCGATGTGGTCTGGCGAAGGAACTTCGTACAATCTAACGCAGCGAAGTATTTCTCCGCCAAGCTGGCGCCGAAATTTGTGAAGTGCACGGTTGAAAGGAGGTTGTCAGATGTAGTGTATGAGCTACGCGAGTTATCGTCAGGATCTGTTGGTAAATTTCATGTAAAGGACATCTTGCGTGTAGATTAAATTATTTACACACCCTGTCCGATATTGTTGCTTGTCTAGTGGTATTTACTCCGAACCCAAGATTTTTTTTTGATCGTAGGGCTAGGCAAGCATTTATCGAAACTAATGTATGCAATTAATAATTGTTTTGCCGTTTGTGTTTTTACATTGTGTTCTTATTCTTACAGTTAATGTTTATATGATATGATACTTAACAACGCATGAGCAAAAAAGTTGTTTTTCTTGACAGTCAAATGATTGACCGACAGTACGATTGGCCAAAGTATGAAAAACTCTTACAGAATATAAGACTGATGAATGACAGCATGTAAATAATTATGGAATGATAGGAGCAAATAAGAAAGGGAAGGATAAGTGCATGACTGAATGATAGGTGGAAAATAAGCTTTAAATATTATTATATGTATTATTATAATTATTATTAATATGGAAAGGATGACGAATGAATGTACATAGATAAATATGAAATACTGTGTGAGGTATGGAAGAGTGAAGTACGCGTTTTGAAAGGAATACCTATCCAGCTGTGATCATTCTAAAGGGCAGTCAGAAGAATAACTATTGCTAGCAGCGTTCTGAAGTTTTATTCTTTTGTTTCTCGGTGTTTTTTTAATCCTTTTTGGAGTCGGTTAAGTAACCACTTTTTCCCGGTTGCCCCGGCTGTTTCTTTCGGTAAACCTGTCGGTTTACCTCTTTTCCCGAGAAAGGGGGTATTGTAACACTCTGCAATACTCACCAACACATTATCCATACGTTCTAATATAATACTCTCTTTTTGTCTCGTGATAACGAGGATTTCATACATTAAGCACATTAACACAAAGATATTAAACTCGATATCTTTCTGTCGTTTTATTCCGTGTTTACATCCAGTCACAATACTACACATACACATAGGTTAGACGTCGTGAATCTGACATTGTCATTTTGACAGTAACAATGACTGATCCTTGTCAACGAAATAGTTTAGGAATAAAAAAAAGAACATAAAAAAAATAGTTTTATTTAGTGTACAATAAATCTAGATTAGAATAAATAATAGGTATATTAAATTAGTAAACAGATTTGGAACTAATGATAATTTATATATAGTTTGCGAGCGGATCAATTTCGGAGTGGTCACACCAGAATTCACGTTCCGCGTAACGTAGAACATTATGTCAAATAGTGGATAAAATATTCGCTTAAGAGGATAGGATGGTTAATGTACAGGATAGTTTTAGCTTCAGTTAATGACATGGCGTTAATGCGATAAAGCCCTAATCGTGTATGGCGTATGAGAAGTGGAGGAATAAAAGTCACGAACGGAACGTGAGGGATGAGTGAAATGAAACGGACCGTAGATGTAACTGACCAAGCGGGTTTGGCTTGGTGGGAAGGGGAAGAGACGAAAAGCAAAGATGGAGGCAGTCGGCATTTTTTTCTCTCGAGCGAGAAGACCCGTAAGGTGTCTCTTCAAGAGCAATTCGTACCATCACAGGACCCGCAAAAAGGTATTTATAAGCTAGATAGACCTTGTAATAATCGCGGTCTGTGAAGTGCGTGCTGATTGCTAATGACGCGTAACTTTTGTTGTAGCGGGTCTTTGGAGTACCTACCTATTATTGCTGGGAATACCTGCCCGTCCCTTGGCGGACTCCCAACACGGAGGAATTCTTCCCCGTGAACCCATCAGCGTGGGACGCGTGATCCACAGACGGGACTGCGCGCCGCTGACGAGCCCGGCTTTGTAGCGGTAACCGGTTCTCGCACCGGCATTTTTTATTCTCTTTTTTACGCCACGTGCATTTCTTTTTCACTACTTGGCACCAAGGAGGGCCACCAGGATTCTTCTTATACATCCATACGCGAGGTTGATTACTGCATCTCGTTGGTTAGCGGTGCCTACGCGGTAGTCCACCGACAGTTTAACAACGTAGTTCACCTTCAGGAGGCTGCATAACGATCCGAGAATGTAACTAGATTTATTTAGCCTTTAAATCATAGATTATAATAATGTTAACCAGAATGGATCCATCTCTAGGTCGCTAGATTAAAGTATATTTTGTTAGCCACGTCACAAGGTGATGTTTAGTTAATTGTGTCAAATGAAATAATTTCATCGCATCGGCGCAAGAGCCGGCCAGGTCAATAGATTTGATATAAGTTTATAGCAAGTAAGTAAAGTGTGTGTAGATATAAGTATTCTAACTGGAGTAATACTGGTGCATCCTGCCATATATATAGGCTAAGTAGTGCGTTTGATATACCACAAGGCCTGTGGTTTTTGTATTGTAGACCATTAAACGTGATGATAATAATATACACTGGTTTTTCTTTCACGAACTCACTGCAACAGGGGTTTACTAGCCAGACAACACGGCCCTTAACCTAAAAGGTCCACTGTATCTCCGGCTGCTGTTATCCAGGTAATCTTCTTTTACAAATCAAACTATTGTAACACGGGATTTGGGAAGTCCACACCGACACCCTTGACGCCCGTTACGTTACATACTGTACGTTGCATCATTTGTGGGCCATCGAATTGTGGAAAAACTAATTTATTAATTGGTCTTCTATTGCATGAAAATTGTTTGACATTTAAAAATGTTTATGTATACTCTAAAACTCTACATCAACCAAAGTACATCTTTTTAGAAAAGGTTTTACAACGAGTACCAGGTATCACTCTTCATAAATATCAGACAAATGATGACGTTTTAAAAGTTTCAGATGCAAAACCAAATTCTGTGATTATTTTTGATGATGTAGCTTGTGAAAATCAAAGTAATATGCGTGATTATTTTGCCATGGGAAGACATAAATTGATTGATAGTTTTTATTTAAATCAAACTTATACCAAAATACCTAAACAACTTGTAAGAGATAATGCTAACCTAATTGTGCTTTTTAAGCAAGATGAAGTTAATTTGAAACATGTTTATGAAGAACATGTTAACACCGATATGACATGGTTGAAATTTCGAGAAATGTGTTCCTTAATATGGAAAGAACCTTTTGATTATGTGGTAATTAATAAAGATTGTTTTAAAAACAATGGTTGCTATAGAAAAACGTTTGACACATTTGTATTATTGGATGAAATTTGAATATTTAAGTAGACTGCAGTCTGTTTATTGTTATTCTTTAATTGATTCTTATTCGATTACCACCTATTTTACATAATGGATAAATCATTGAAAAAACAAATTGTTGATGCGACACAAGCTGTCAAGAAAAAAATACGTAAAATGAAGGATTTTGAAGATAATAATAAGCATGCTCTTGATACAGTTTTTAAACCTGTCACAGAATCTCTCAATTTAATAGCCAACACTAATAACCACTTAGCTCTAACAAAAAAGGAGGAAAAAGTAGAACCCCAAGAACCACAAGACCAAGATATGAAAGAAACAGATGATAGCAGTATTGCTAGTAACGAAACGGAACCCTCTTCGGACTCTTCATTTCAGTCATTAGTCGGTACTAATCCAGATGCATCATCTTGGTCGTTATCTTCACAAGTACTATCAGATGTTCCATTTGGTATAAGAAATGAACGTGGAAAGCTAATGTTGGGTTCCTCTAACATAACTATTGGGGATAAAGTTATTACTGTAGCCGGACACAAATACGAAAGTACACCTGGGTTGCGAGAGTTACTGTTAAAAAAAGACATTGATCTGAGCTTGGTTAATGACTGTGACAAGCAAAATTATAAGACAATGTTACTTGTAACGAATGCACATCGTCGTGATTTCGATTCAAAAAAACCAATTAAAAGTAATAAAGGACAAAAATATTTGCAAGTTATTAAATCACTTTTCGATCAAGAAAGTAGAAGTCCAAGTTGTAGACAGAAAGTAGGAAAAGGATTACCTTTAACAAAAATGTTGAAAAAAAACACAGATTTTGTATATTGGGATGATCCCAATGAATTGGTTGATAGATTAAAGTTATTAATTGCTTCTCGAGATGCCGGTAACACAGGACTAGACAATGAAATAATATCTATCATTGAAGAACTACGTGAAAGCAAAATCATTAAATAAATAGATCTACTAATGTTATATGTGTGTCATTTTACTATATACCGTTCAACATAATACACCTTTAATATGAATGTAGACAAATTTGGTCATTATATTCATAAGCGAATGCGGATATCAGAAATACTTGATTTTAATGATAACGCATTAATAAAATCTGATTATGGAGATTATGACTTGAAGACATCGAGGCTAAAAGGTGTTAAACCTCCTCAAGACGCAGATGATGCAGTAAATAAAGCATATGTAGATGAATTGAAAGGTGTACTAGTCAATGACTTACGAAAATTGCAAAGTTCTATTCCAAATAGTGTTCAAAACCACATAGAGAAAGCTTTAAAAACAATAATGTCTGAGATAGAGACTCATTTGGAAAGCAAATTTTACACAAGAAAAGCAGTTGATAGACTAGTTCAAGACGCAATTCAATCTATATTAAAAGATCGAAAAACATAGCCCTTATAGTTTGTTAAAATGACGAAACAACAAATCGTCAATGAAATACATAAAGCAGCACGAAAAAATTTTCCTCGACGATCTGTAATTTTAAAAGGTATTGATGATTTGTGGCAAGCAGATTTAGCTGATATGCAAAACCTAAAACCCTTTAATAAAGGATATAACTATATTTTAATAGTTATTGACTGCTTCTCCAAGTACGTTTGGGTGGAACCATTAAAAACTAAATCCAAACATGATGTCTCTCTTGCATTTGAAAAAATACTTTTTTCTAATCACAGGATACCAAATCATCTGCAAACTGATATGGGTACTGAGTTCTATAATTCTACATTTCAAAAGCTTTTACAGAACTATAATATTAATCACTACTCAACATTTTCAACCAAAAAGGCTTCAATTGTAGAACGAGTTATTAAAACTATTAAAAATAAATTGTACAAATACTTTAGCTTGAACGGACACTATAAGTGGATAGATGGTGGCTTGAACGGTATTGTGAAGACATATAACAACACAAAACATCGTACTATTAAATTTGCACCTGTTAATGTCAATAAGTTTAATGAAACTAACATTAAAAATAATATTACGAATTCCATGATAAAGGTAGTCCAAAAATGTCGTCCAAAGTTTAAAATTGGTGACAAAGTTCGAATTAGTAAGTACAAACATATATTTGAGAAAGGATACACTCCTAACTGGTAAACAGAATTATTTACTATAAAAAAGATAAATAACACTGTACCAATAACATATCGCATCGAAGATAATCAAAAACAAGTCATATTAGGAACTTTTTACGAACAAGAGCTTCAAAGGTCGTCCTGTCCTGGTGTCTATTTGATAGAAAAGGTATTAAAAAGAAAGGAAACAAACTGTTTGTAAAATGGTTGGGTTTGAATAACAAAGAGAATAGTTGGATTGATAAGACTGCAATAGTGGAATGAGTTAATTATATAAGTGATATGTAATTTTAAAGTATATTCATTATTCTTTGGACGATGCAAGGTGGTGGACTAATAAACAATATCATTAATCATTTACCATTCGAACTACACTTACCTGGTTATAACTATTGTGGACCAGGAACAAAGCTTTCGAAACGATTACTACGTGGTGATAAAGGTGTAAATAAGTTAGACGAAGCTTGTATGCATCATGATATTGCATACGCAAACTACACAGACTTGCCTAACCGTCAAAAAGCCGACTTACGTCTTATAGATATGGCGTAGCAAAGACTTAAAGCAAAAGATGCTCGAACAGGGGAAAAGATTAGTTCGTGGATAGTAAACAAAGTTATGAAAGCTAAATTGAAGTCTGGTGCTGGTGTTAAGACCTTTAATAACTTTGTTAAAAAAATAAAAAGGAAAATCAAAAAACTCTCACCTAAAGATGATAAGTCATTAATAAATATAGCTTATATGGTTGCCCGAAAATTAGTTCCATGCATTCCAAAAGTTCGAGTACCTCGAATGATACCTATACCAAAAACTGGAGGCATTCTACCTTTAATCCCAATTTTTGCTGGTTTATCTGCTTTAGGAGCATTAGCTGGTGGTGCAGCTGGTATTGCAAAAACTGTGAATGATTATAAACACGGTCAGAAAAAATTACAAGAAACTGAACGTCATAATAAAACTATGGAGGCTATAGCAATAGGTAAAGGTCTATACATTAAACCGCATAAGCAAGGTCAGGGATTGTTTATAATATATAAAATAAAAAATAAATTTTAAAAATCAAAAAACTAATTGATCAGCTACCTAATCGCGCTTTAACTAATATCGATATTCAGAAGTATGGCCATTGTATTCCACATTTTCGAGGAGTTTATATGAAGGATCAGTTACCAAAAACACCTAAACGAATTGAATGTGCTATAGTTAACCTAGATAATTCGAGAAATGATGGAACGCATTGGGTAGCTTATGTTAAAATAAACAATTATTGTGAATATTTTGATAGCTATGGTGATTTAAAACCGCCAAGAGAATTAATGCTATATTTTAAGAACTGTGATGTTCATTATACCTATGATAGATATCAACAATTTAACACAATAGTTTGTGGACATATGTGTTTAAGTTATTTGCAAACTTTTTGGATTAAATACTATAAATCTTTATTATAATTATAATACTTTAAATAAAAATACTATAAAACTTATACCACTCTTTCATTTCCATCATTTGCAAGATGTCACTCACCTTATCGATAACTGGAAACTCATCGGTATTATCTACCTATTATCCAGACACGTTGCCATTAGCTGCGGAGTATGAATGTGCATTATTACATTTCTCTACATATAATTCTATTCTAAATTTTGAAAATACAAACAATAAATTATACTATGGTTCTAAAAATGTTATTGAGATACCTGAAGGAACTTATGAATTACAAGATATTAGTGACTATTTAAAAACTGAGATAAAAGATGCATCTATAAAATTCAATTGTAATAACAACACCTTAAAAACTGTGTTATTTTGTACATCAACTATAGATTTTACTAAAGAAGATACATTTGGAAGTTTGGAAAAGCAGATCTTAGAAGCAAATAAATATCATGTATCAGAGTTTCCAGTAAACATTTTGCCAACGACTGTCATAAGGATTGAATGTGACATAGTTAGCGGTTCCTATATAAACGGTCAATCCAGTCACATCTTACACGAATTTGCACTTAATGTTCCACCTGGATACAGGATTATAGAAATTCCGAAAAACGCAATCTACTTTCCAATAAATCAAACCAATATAAGCTGCATACAGATAAGGTTGTTGGATATAAATAATAACTTAATAAATTTGCGAGGTGAAGAAGTGCAGTTGTATCTACATATCAGAAGAAAACAATGATAGATTATAATAAATATGTGGTACATCCAACTAAAAATAACAGTTCTACTAAAACTATCAAACCAATAAGAGCTCGGTCTAAAAGGGTTATAAAATTGAATAACAATAATAAAGCATTTCTTAAAGCGATCGGTTTGTTGAAATGAATATACTCTAGTATATATACTAGATGTTTTGTCCACTCCTGCATACAACAACGCTGTGGAAGGAATTGAATTTCACTCTTACAAGCCTTTCGTAACAAGTTTCAATAGAAGCGATGAAATCAGGATACCTATTAATCAACAAGACTTGTATATATTACCATCAGCAAGCACTTTGTTTTTGGAAGGAACTGTTGTTGTAAACAAGGGTGGAAATTCGAAGGAAAGAGTCAGTAGCGTTCATTTCACAAACAATAGTCTACTTTACTTGTTTCAAGATATAAGGTATGAGATAAACGGAGTGGAAATAGATAAAATAAAAAACGCTGGTATAACTACCACAATGAAATCATTAATATCAATGAACGAAAACGAGGCTAAAGCATCTAATGCTTGGGGATGGAATATCGAAGGCATAAATAGTGCAAATGGGGGAAGCTTTTCTGCTTCTATACCCCTCTGTAACATTCTTGGTTTTGCAGAAGATTTCAAGAAAGTAGTGATAAACAGCAAACATGAATTAATATTGTTACGAAGTAATATTAATCTGAACGCCCTAAAACTTAACGATGGTGAAACTGTAGAAGATATTATTATAAATAAAATAATATGGCGTGTACCACATGTCAAAGTGTCCGATAGGGAAAAAATAAATATGTTAAAACTGTTAGAAAAAGATCGACCACTCCAGATGATATTTAGGAATTGGGATTTATATGAATATCCGGCTTTACCAAAAACTACTAAGCATACTTGGTCCATAAAAACATCGTCGCAAATAGAGAAACCAAGATTTGTTATTATTGGTCTGCAAACAAATAGAAAAAATAATTCTAAATTGGATATGTCTAAGTTTGATCACTGTGATGTTCGTGATGTTAGAGTATACCTAAATTCAATCTACTTCCCTTATGAAAATTTGAATTCAAGTTTCTCGAATAATCGAATTGCTTTAATATATGAACAATATACTAGATTTCAACAGTCGTATTATGGACGTCGCGCCGAGCCGTTATTAAATGAGAAACAATTTAAAAATATTGCTCCGTTATTTGTAGTAAATTGTTCTAGACAACCAGATAATCTTAAATCAGGTCCTGTTGTAGATGTTAGAGTGGAAATTGAAAGTGATATTGATATACCAGATCAAACTTCAGCATATTGTCTTATATTGAACGACTGTATAATCGAGTATAAGCCGTTAAGTAGCATCGTGAGAAAGATATCATGAACAAAAATACTATTATAGTAGATGTTCAGGGTTTTAAAGATCGTTATAATAACTTTATAGTCAAAGAATTAGCTGTAGCTACGTTGGAACATACTCATATATTCTTAATAAAACCTCCTTACCCGTTCTCCTCGCTAACTGATGAAGAAAGAAGACACATTTGGTGGATTGAAAGGAATAGAGGTTACCGCTGGAGCGAAGGATATATAGACTACAGAGAATTTTCTAGAATAATCAAACCCTATTTGAAGGAAAAAAAGGTTCTTGTTAAAGGCAGTGAGAAAATTAATTGGGTTCAAGAGCTATGTGGTCATAATAATGTTTCTGACATATGTGAAAATAAAAGTGTTCCTAACTTAAAGACTCTTAGTGATCTTTACTGTAAAGATCTATTTTTGTATAATTGTTTTGCTCATAAGAACTATTGTGCTTTAAGGAATGTATTGTGTATTAAACAATGGTGTTTAGAAAATGTTTTTTGTATTTCATAAGTTTAATAAACCGAATAAATGTTTTATTACTATACTGTGTTTGTTTTTCATACTATTTCCTACCCAAGTCGAAATTGAAATGAAAAAAAAAAAATTAATCATAATACCATTTATTTAATGTCTCAAAAAATTACATTGATCTTAAACCTAACACAATGATATAAAATGACGCGTACAAAATGTTGAAGCGTCAGCAGTACATCTCTAAGTATTAAGGTGATGTATAACTTACTTGAAACTAAAAACACATTAGTTAAAATGATAAGCTATCACCATGAATTCTCTTAGATATTTTCTTAATAATACCTTCAGCCATGTCCATGATTTCATCAACTGTATCATGAACTACGTATTGAGCACTAAGTATCACACTGTCACTATCTTCACAAAACGGCAACGAAGGTTTGTCTTTGTCGCTGGTGATGTCCAAGATCTTTATCTGAATTAACTTGACTCCTTTTGGTTGGTTGCTGATTACAAAAGATTTATGAGCTGTCTTTTTAGATTTTCTACAAATAGTTGGTTTTCTTCTTTTTGGTTCAACTTCCGTAGGTGAAAGAGGTAAAATATGTGAGAAGTCAAAGGGGTCTTGAGCGTATTGAACAATACCGTCACCATATGCGTCTGCCATTATTTATAATGTATTAATGTTGAGGTATATCTGGTTGGCCTCGTCCTCCTCTGCCTCGATCTTCTAACGTTTTAAATATTTGGCTCAGTAATTTCTCTGTTTTATAATATATTTCATCCCACTGATCGTAAACAATACATTGGGTTTTCACTCTTGTATGTATTTCTACTTCGTTATCTGATGTATCTTCAGCTTCTAATACATCTATTTAATTACGTATTTTGGAATCCTCCAATTCCTTGTAGCAAAGTAACTGGTTTGAGGTTCAGAGATGCACTGCTGTTGCTTCAACATTATTAATTAAAAGACTGCTTTGTGTGAATGTAAAGAGAACAAGTATGAAACTGAATGTAATTATGAGTAAAAGGTGAATTAAATAGAAACATGACCCGCTAGTGACACATACACTGTACTACGTATTAATTCAAGTTCTGACCTGTTGATTTAGTTTATTTTGCAATAAGTTGTAACGAGATACTCCCTACAAGTTTGCAAGTGTCATAGTTCACTATGACGAACATGTTCAAACATGTTTTAAGAATGATGTTAATGCACATAATTGTAAACGTGTTGTAACGTGAATGATGATGCATACCATCAGGTGTTATGAGGTTGTGACCGTCGCTACCAAGGTCCCAGGTTTTGAAGATTTTTTTCAGTATGTCCAATAGTCCACTACTACTACTAAGTACGTACGTAGTGATATCCTATTTCACATTTCTAAGAAATTTTACTTCGAAGTATGTAACTTAAGACATATGACGTATGTATGTTATGATGTCTTAAGTTACACATATTTTCACACCTTGATTACCTAATATTATTTTTTTGCAAGATTGTAGTTTCAAATAGGGTTAGCAGTAAATCGTAAATTACCGTAGTATAGTAATTTGCAATACAGTACATGATGAAAATTTATAAGAACCCTTATACCAAAGTAATTAGTATAATTAGTAAGTAAACTAGTAGCATGAAATACAAAAACAAGAATTATGAAGTTGTTTACGTTAAAAAGAATTACTTAGGTACTCATAGATTGCTCTATTAATTCGTATTATTCGTAATTATCATACTTATAGATAATAAGATCCTATTAATACTAAAGATAAATTATCTTTATTACATACATACATACATATGGTCACGCCGTTATCCCCGAAGGGGTAGGCAGAGGCATATTATATGCCCACAATTCACCTTTGTATAATTTGTCCCACGTAATAGGTGGTGAGCCGTATTGCCGTGTTTAAATGGACAGGCGCAGGTTGTACTCTGCCTGCTGTTGAAATAAAGCCTTCAACTTAGCTTAACGACTGCCATTTTACTGGCAACCGGGACCAACGGCTTAACGTGCCTTCCAAAGCACGGAAACGCTAAAATAAATGTCACAAAGTGATCACATGGATGGTCACCCATCCATGTACCGGCCATAGTGAAAGTTGCTTACTACAGTGATCGTTTACAGAACACTGAGTCCGCGGGGCCACGAGCGCTTCATTGAGGTATCTTTATTGAGGTATTTTAAATTTATAATAAATATTGTACTGTTTGAAATTTGTATTGTTGACAACCTTAATCGCTGTTTAGAATTTCAACATTAACAAAAAAACAAAAGTATCAAAACCGGAGTCAGATACTAGTATAATTGTACTCGTATACCTTGTTAGTGTGACAACCCTAAATATTTCCTGCATTGACTATTTATTAAATATCTTAGTTGATACTTTTAACAGTTATAATACGTCCAAGGAAAAATGTTCGATTGCTTGTTATTTGTTAATGAATAATTACGCTAATTTTGAATACGACAAGCTATCAGCCTTGTTTTAGCTTATAATCTCATAATTTCAAAAGACTTCCATTACCATTCGAGTTGTCTCTTGTGTAATTACTAGCGACGGTCTAAGGTTAATTCCATCCGGCTAGATACATAAGATCTCATCTCCGCTATGGTAACGTCTCTTAGCCTCTTGGTTGTATGTAGTTGCTAATGCGATGAAGCACTAAACGCGCATGTCTATGACGACGACTGCATTAAACGCAAATGTCGATGTCTGACGACTGTGCTATAAGTGTGAAAGCGCAAATGCATACTGCATACATCGTCTCTTAGCCTCTTGGTTGTACGTAGTTGCTAATGCGATGAAGCACTAAACGCACATGTCTATGACGACGACTGCATTAAACGCAAATGTCGATGTCTGACGACTGTGCTATAAGTGTGGAAGCGCAAATGCATACTGCATACATCGTCTCTTAGCCTCTTCGTTGTACGTAGTTGCTAATGCGATGAAGCACTAAACGCGTATGTCTACGACGACGACTGCATTAAACGCAAATGTCGATGTCTGACGACTGTGCTATAAGTGTGGAAGCGCAAATGCATACTGCATACATCGTGGTTGTACGTAGTTGCTAATGCGATGAAGCACTAAACTCACATGTCTAAGTCGACGACTGCATTAAACGCAAATGTCGATGTCTGACGACTGTGCTATAAGTGTGGAACCGCAAATGCATACTGCATGCATCGTGGTTGTACGTAGTTGCTAATGTGATGAAGCACTAAACGCACATGTCTATGACGACGACTGCATTAAACACAAATGCCGATGTCTGACGACTGTGCTATAAGTGTGGAAGCGCAAATGCATACTGCATACATCGTGATTGTACGTAGTTGCTAATGCGATGAAGCACTAAACGCACATGTCTATGACGACGACTGCATTAAACGCAAATGTCGATGTCTGACGACTGTGCTATAAGTGTGGAAGCGCAAATGCATACTGCATACATCGTTATTGTACGTAGATGCTAATGCGATGAAGCACTAAACGCACATGTCTATGACGACGACTGCATTAAACGCAAATGTCGATGTCTGACGACTGTGCTATAAGTGTGGAAGCGCAAATGCATACTGCATTCATTGTCTCTTAGTCTCTTGGTTGTACGTAGTTGCTAATGCGATGAAGCACTTAACGCACATGTCTAAGACGACGACTGCATTAAACGTAAATGTCGATGTCTGACGACTGTGCTATAAGTGTGGAAGCGCAAATGCATACTGCATGCATCTTGGTTGTACGTAGTTGCTACTGCAATGAAGCACTAAACGCACATGTCTATGACGACGACTGCATTAAACGCAAATGTCGATGTCTGACGACTGTGCTATAAGTGTGGAAGCGCAAATGCATTCTGCATACATCGTGGTTGTACGTAGTTGCTAATGCGATGAAGCACTAAACGCGCATGTCTATGACGACGACTGCATTAAACGCAAATGTCGATGTCTGACGACTGTGCTATAAGTGTGGAAGCGCAAATACATACTGCATACATCATGGTTGAACGTAGTTGCTAATGCGATGAAGCACTAAACGCACAAGTTTATGACGACGACTGCATTAAACGCAAATGTCGATGTCTGACGACTGTGCTATAAGTGTGAAAGCGCAAATGCATACTGCATACATCTTGGTTGTACGTAGTTGCTAATGCGATGAAGCACTAAACGCACAAGTCTATGACGACGACTGCATTAAACGCAAATGTCGATGTCTGACGACTGTGCTTTAAGTGTGGAAGCGCAAATGCATACTGCATACATCGTGGTTGTACGTAGTTGCTAATGCGATGAAGCACTAAACGCACATGTCTAAGACGACGACTGCATTAAACGTAAATGTCGATGTCTGACGACTGTGCTATAAGTGTGGAAGCGCAAATGCATACTGCATGCATCTTGGTTGTACGAAGTTGCTAATGCGATGAAGCACTAAACGCACATGTCTATGACGACGACTGCATTAAACGCAAATGTCGATGTCTGACGACTGTGCTATAAGTGTGGAAGCGCAAATGCATTCTGCATACATCGTGGTTGTACGTAGTTGCTAATGCGATGAAGCACTAAACGCGCATGTCTATGACGACGACTGCATTAAACGCAAATGTCGATGTCTGACGACTGTGCTATAAGTGTGGAAGCGCAAATACATACTGCATACATCATGGTTGAACATAGTTGCTAATGCGATGAAGCACTAAACGCACAAGTTTATGACGACGACTGCATTAAACGCAAATGTCGATGTCTGACGACTGTGCTATAAGTGTGAAAGCGCAAATGCATACTGCATACATCTTGGTTGTACGTAGTTGCTAATGCGATGAAGCACTAAACGCACAAGTCTATGACGACGACTGCATTAAACGCAAATGTCGATGTCTGACGACTGTGCTTTAAGTGCGGAAGCGCAAATGCATACTGCATACATCGTGGTTGTACGTAGTTGCTAATGCGATGAAGCACTAAACGCACATGTCTATGACGACGACTGCATTAAACGCAAACGTCGATGTCTGACGACTGTGCTATAAGTGTGGAAGCGCAAATACATACTGCATACATCATGGTTGAACGTAGTTGCTAATGCGATGAAGCACTAAACGCACAAGTTTATGACGACGACTGCATTAAACGCAAATGTCGTTGCTGACGACTGTGCTATAAGTGTGAAAGCGCAAATGCATACTGCATACATCTTGGTTGTACGTAGTTGCTAATGCGATGAAGCACTAAACGCACAAGTCTATGACGACGACTGCATTAAACGCAAATGTCGATGTCTGACGACTGTGCTATAAGTGTGGAAGCGCAAATGCATACTGCATACATCTTGGTTGTACGTAGTTGCTAATGCGGTGAAGCACTAAACGCACAAGTCTATGACGACGACTGCATTAAACGCAAATGTCGATGTCTGACGACTGTGCTATAAGTGTGGAAGCGCAAATGCATACTGCATACATCTTGGTTGTACGTAGTTGCTAATGCGGTGAAGCACTAAACGCACAAGTCTATGACGACGACTGCATTAAACGCAAATATCGATGTTTGACGACTGTGCTATAAGTGTGGAAGCGCAAATGCATACTGCATACATTGTCTCTTAGCCTCTTGGTTGTACGTAGTTGCTAATGCAATGAAGCACTAAACGCACATGTCTATGTCGACGACTGCATAAAACCGCAAATGTCTATGTCTGACGACTGAGCTATAAGTGTGGAAGCGCAAATGCATACTGCATACATTGTCTCTTAGCCTCTTGGTTGTACGTAGTTGCTAATGCAATGAAGCACTAATCGCACATGTCTATGACGACGACTGCATTAAACACAAATGCCGATGTCTGACGACTGTGCTATAAGTGTGGAAGCGCAAATGCATACTGCATACATCGTGATTGTACGTAGTTGCTAATGCGATGAAGCACTAAACGCACATGTCTATGACGACGACTGCATTAAACGCAAATGACGATGTCTGACGACTGTGCTATAAGTGTGGAAGCGCAAATGCATACTGCATACATCGTGGTTGTACGTAGATGCTAATGCGATGAAGCACTAAACGCACATGTCTATGACGACGACTGCATTAAACGCAAATGTCGATGTCTGACGACTGTGCTATAAGTGTGGAAGCGCAAATGCATACTGCATTCATTGTCTCTTAGCCTCTTCGTTGTACGTAGTTGCTAATGCGATGAAGCACTAAACGCGTATGTCTACGACGACGACTGCATTAAACGCAAATGTCGATGTCTGACGACTGTGCTATAAGTGTGGAAGCGCAAATGCATACTGCATACATCGTGGTTGTACGTAGTTGCTAATGCGATGAAGCACTAAACTCACATGTCTAAGACGACGACTGCATTAAACGCAAATGTCGATGTCTGACGACTGTGCTATAAGTGTGGAACCGCAAATGCATACTGCATGCATCGTGGTTGTACGTAGTTGCTAATGTGCTGAAGCACTAAACGCACATGTCTATGACGACGACTGCATTAAACACAAATGCCGATGTCTGACGACTGTGCTATAAGTGTGGAAGCGCAAATGCATACTGCATACATCGTGATTGTACGTAGTTGCTAATGCGATGAAGCACTAAACGCACATGTCTATGACGACGACTGCATTAAACGCAAATGTCGATGTCTGACGACTGTGCTATAAGTGTGGAAGCGCAAATGCATACTGCAGACATCGTGGTTGTACGTAGATGCTAATGCGATGAAGCACTAAACGCACATGTCTATGACGACGACTGCATTAAACGCAAATGTCGATGTCTGACGACTGTGCTATAAGTGTGGAAGCGCAAATGCATACTGCATTCATTGTCTCTTAGTCTCTTGGTTGTACGTAGTTGCTAATGCGATGAAGCACTAAACGCACATGTCTAAGACGACGACTGCATTAAACGTAAATGTCGATGTCTGACGACTGTGCTATAAGTGTGGAACCGCAAATGCATACTGCATGCATCTTGCAGGGTTACACTGGAAGTCAGTTGTCTTGATATATTAAACAATACCTGAGCCCGCAACTTCGTTTACGTCACATAAGGTGTATGAAAGGAGAGGTATTTCTTCATCATACTCATCAAGCAGCGTGTGAAACTGACTGTTTCAAAACAATTCAGTCCACGCCTTCAGCGCGGACTGAATCGTTTTAAAATAGCCTTAATCCTTAAGCTCTTTTGTGATTAAGCCAACACGCCAGTTTAGATTTACCCATTTTTAGATTCATAAGTCTATGTATGATTCTTTAAAGTGATATAACTTTTTTCTTTATAAACCGATTGATATGAAACAAACACCAAATGTTAAGCAGAGCAAACCTTAACACAATAAAGAAAACCGCATTGGAATCGGTTTAGTGGTTACTGAGATTAGCGTGCACAAACGTACAGACAAACAGATATACAGACAAACAGACAAAAATTCTAAAAATCATTTTTGGGTTCTATTTCGTTCATAAAGCCCCCCTATAATATTTTTTCTCATTTATCTTACATGTACAGACAGCGACCTGTTACGATTTTATTATATGTATTGATATTGATTGATTTGGCATAGATTAAAAGTTCTTATAGCCTCCAATAAACGCACGAAGCATTTAAAAGTGCCTGTAATATAGAATAAGTATATTAATATTTAAGGATAAAATATATTCCTTATAAAGTTCCATCCGTTTCTATCCAATGTAAGATCTTTGAATAAATTTCAAAAATCTGCCCAAAAAAGGATATTTTATGTCTTCTATTATAATTTTGTATAGCCAGAGGGTGATCTTAGGGCTCAACCCCCACTTGCTTCCTATTATTCTGCGGCACTGCCAGAATGTGATTGTAGCTTTGTTGATTTTGTTTTCGAGATGATTACTCCAGTTTAGTTTGCTGTCAAGAAGTACCCCAAGATACTTGACCTATTTGGAGAATTGGAATTTGGTGCCATAGAGACGTGGCAACCGATAGTTTCCCAGAATCCTTTTGTTTGTGAACAATACCAACTCCGTCTGGCTAGGAATGCAGTCGTCGTCTTAGACATGTGCGTTTAGTGCTTCATCGCATTAGCAACTACGTACAACCACGATGTATGCAGTATGCATTTGCGCTTCCACACTTAAAGCACAGTCGTCAGACATCGACATTTGCGTTTAATGCAGTCGTCGTCATAGACTTGTGCGTTTAGTGCTTCATCGCATTAGCAACTACGTACAACCAAGATGTATGCAGTATGCATTTGCGCTTTCACACTTATAGCACAGTCGTCAGACATCGACATTTGCGTTTAATGCAGTCGTCGTCATAAACTTGTGCGTTTAGTGCTTCATCGCATTAGCAACTACGTTCAACCATGATGTATGCAGTATGTATTTGCGCTTCCACACTTATAGCACAGTCGTCAGACATCGACATTTGCGTTTAATGCAGTCGTCGTCATAGACATGCACGTTTAGTGCTTCATCGCATTAGCAACTACGTACAACCACGATGTATGCAGAATGCATTTGCGCTTCCACACTTATAGCACAGTCGTCAGACATCGACATTTGCGTTTAATGCAGTCGTCGTCATAGACATGTGCGTTTAGTGCTTCATTGCAGTAGCAACTATTACTCAAAATATTTATATCATACCTCTCTCTTTCTCACTCTCATGTGCCGCAAACGAAGTTGCGCGGGTCAGCTAGTAATAAATAAAATCTGATAAATCAAAATACATATTACTTTGTGCTAAGTAAATTTTATTTTTCAGTTTTTGTTTGAAGTCGGTTTAATTTTTCTTAACCCTAGCTAGAAAGATAATCTGCGCCTCAGAGGCGCAAGTAAAATAAGTAAAATATATTTATCGTTTTCTCTTTTTAACGGGCGCGCTCTCGAACTTGTCACGATAGGTAATCTCTGTCGTCGCCAAGTACATCAGCGAGGCGGATGCGTGCCATCGGTAAGAACTTTGAATTAGCTGCTTTTGCTAAGTAATGCGCTCGTGGAGCGTAAGATTATCCTTTGTGCAACTTTCGTCAGAACATGTCAAGTTTGATTAGTAGTTATTCTTATTGTTTTTTATTGTTTTATTATGCGTTTTAGGGTCTGAAAATCATGGCATGGAATAGATCATTATCAGTTAAAGAGAAATAGTGAATGAGCTGATTACAGCTCATTCACTATTTCTCTTTAACTATCTCTATAACATCATTAGATGAATAGCGTAGATGAAGAGGAATAGCAGATTGCTCATACCGACTTTAAAACATTGATCCGGACCGCTATAGAAGCTGCATTATCGAAATCTGCTGAAAATAAAGCTGTAGATGAACAAGTTGAGCAGGCTCCAAGTAAGGCTATTTTGTGACCTATGTACATCCAAAAAAAGGTGGATGTCGAAAATGACTGGCGCTAAATGTATCTGTGGCGAACATAAAACAAGATGTATGCGTCGACTGCATTTGTGTGCCATTCTTGGATCCAAAGATATTTTATTTATATTTTTCATATTAATGTTAACTAAAATTAAGCATTATGCGAGTTAAATTATCTCTAAAAGGGAAGTTAATATATCCTATTCAAGGAAGACTGATATTTTTTGGTACTTTTTTTTAGAGGTTAAAAATATAGTGATAGATTTCTTGAAAAATATTTTTTTAGTATAATTTCTTCTATTAGCTATTAACTTAATATTAAAGTAGGCTAGTCCTGATTAAAAAGCTTTACGGGCCACAGGCAGACCTTACTATTTCATGCGCTCAATAGACGCATGATTATCTTTCAAGTTATTTCCAACATGACTATCTTTCTAGGGTTAAAAGTTTTAAATGTATAGATGTGTTTGGCTAAACAACATTTATTTGCATATATTGCATTTTCACTTTACGTCTTACGGTTAGCTAACTGGTTTTGAGCTGATAATTATTGTACTGAACATTTAAAATTGAATTATTTATTCGGGGTCAATCTTAACACAATGATGCGCACCATATAAGGCGAAAGTTTGTATGGGTAGATGTTTGTTCGCTTTTCCAGTAAAAACTACTAAATGAATATTAATGAAACTTTACAGTATTGTAGCTCCGTACCCAAAGAGTATAATCAGTACCCTGTTACTGAGACTTTTCTGTCTGTCTGTATGTCTGTCATCAGATTGTACCTCGTGAACCGTGGTAGCTAGACAGTTGAAATTTTACTGATTATGTATTTATCTTGCCGCTGTGACAACAAATACTAGAAACATTAAAAATGTGTAAAGGGGGCTTTCATACAACAAACGTTATTTTCTTGCCATTTTTGGTACTGATCCCTCTGTGTACGAATTCGACTCGCACTTGGTCGTATTTAGCTTCTAGTAAGTTCTGGGTAGGGTAAGGGTACGGGAAAACTTGTACACGTGTAAACTCTACACGTGTAGAGCCGCAGGTATTAGATAGTTTGTTTATATTTGAATAATTAAACAGTAATTTTATTCAACGGTATAAAACCGCTATGTAATTCAACGACATTGCAGTGAGCAGAATCTTTAGGACGAAATGGGTTACCTTAAGCGACTTTGGCTTGTGCTCGCGTTTGTGTTGCTCGAGTGCAACTCTATACATAGTCAGGGTAAGACAATCTTCGATATTCTGTACAAAATCAAAGATAAATTTATTAGTATTACAAACAGATTTATTATATTTTGGGGGAACGCAGTGGTCAATGAGGCGCAAAAAAGGTTCATCCGAGCAATATGTAACTTGAAATCTACAGATGCCTGGTAATGATATATTTATTTATTTATTTTTTAAAGCCACATTTCGTAAGATTAAAATTGTTGACGATGCCTTCTATGTACATTTTAGAAATTATGTATGTTTGTAAAACGGAATTGGTCGAAATTTTCTCAAGTGACTAGTTGCCGCAGTTTAGGTAAATTACACGAAGTAGCGTTTAAAACAACTATGTATCGGAAAAGTGTATTTTGCATGGCGCCTAAAATATAAAATAAGTTACCTAAGTCAATTATTTCTGCGCAAGATGTACATGAATTTAAAAATAAGCTACTTACACTACTGATAGAGAAAGCATAGGTACGCCCAAATTTCACCTTATAGTTTTATGTGCCACGTAATAGGTGGTGAGCCTATTGCCGTGGTGACATGAACTGGTGCAGGTGGTGACGACGCGCTGTTGAAATTTTTCAAGCCGCGCGTAAGGCCCTAAACTTGGCTTAACGATTGTCATTTTACTGACAACAGGGTTAATTTCGAGCTTTCTTTCTCTGCGTAGAGAAGGAAAGCTCGAAATTAACCCCGAAATTAGATCGTTTTGTGAAAGTGTTTTCGTGCTCGGGATGAATTAGGGTGGTGACATTTTGTACTCTTTCCCGTTGCCAAACTGGACCCCGTCGCAATGCAACACGGGACGGGGATTTAGTCTCTTATCACACGCTTATTTAAACTTAATATGAAAGTGTAAGTGTAGTGATTTACAAAATACTTCAACTTTTGATTTCAGGCAAAGAGGCATGTGATTTGAAGGACGCAGGGTGTGTAACTAAATCTTTTCAAAATATTTATAAAAGTAAAGATTTCCAAGAACTTATTAGTACCCTATATGATGACAACACGACGACGGGCCAAATGGAAGATTTGCTAAGTTATGAATTAACTGACATGACAATGTATGGAATGGAAAATTGTGAAGTCATATCTTTGCAGTATGTGAATGTCTTTATAAATATAGTAGTATAGTATTTAGGAAGCGCACGTGACCCCGCGGACTCAGTGTTCTGCAGTAAGTAACTTTCACTATGGCCAGTCCGTAGATGGGTGATTATCCATTTGACCACTTTTTGACATTCATTTGAGCGTGTCTGTGCTTTGAAAGTCACGTTAAGCCGTTGGTCTCAGTTGCCAGTAAAATGGAAGTCGTTAAGCCAAGTTGAAGGCCTGTCCATCTCAACACGGCAATACGGATTACTCTCAACGGGTCACCCTAAAACGGTTCACACTGTGACTCCTTACGAAGAAAACTCGCAACGAGTAACAGTGAGACCCGATGTTGACATTTTATTCTCATCTAGTACCACTGGGTCTTGTAGTGTGACTCGTTCGGAAAACTCGCCGCATCGAGTAACTGTGCTACTTTATTTGAGCGTTTCCGGTTTGGTCCCGGTTGCCAGTAAAATGGCAGTCGTTAAGCCAAGTTGAAGGCTTTATTTCAACAGCAGGCAGTCACAACCTGCGCCTGTCCATTTAAACACGGCAATACGGCTCACAACGTATTACGTGGGACAAATTATAAAAAGGTGAAATGTGGGTATATAATACGCCTCTGCCTACCCCTTCGGGGATAAAGGCGTGATGATGAACCAGAATAGGTATGTTAATTTAAAAAAAAATAGCCCAAATATTTATTTGGTTAAATTTGGGAATCGAAGACGGGACCTCAGCACGGTTCTGAGGTACACAGTAAAGAGGAGTATGAGAGTGCACCTTTGACAGCCTTGCATTGCACGGGATTGAAAAACCAAACAATCAATACCTATTCTTAATATTAATTCATTTTTAGGGTTCCGTACCCAAAGGGTAAAGAACGGGACCCTATTCATGAGACTTCGCTGTCCGTCTGTCTGTCTGTCTGTCTGTCTGTCCGTCAGGAGGCTGTATCTCGTGAACGGTGATAGCTAGAAAGTTGAAATTTTCACAGATTATGTGTTTTTGTTGCCGCTATAACAACAAATACTGAAAACAAAAACATAATAATATTTAAGGGGGGCTTCCATACAATAAACGTGTTTTTTAGCGATTTTGTCTTATATATTCGGTAATAAAGTATCCTTCTCAATTTAAATACGTTAGTTAATTTGAACATTTCATCAAGATCATTCATTCCCTTTACACCATGCAAATTAAATGAATACTTTAGGAGGTATAGCACAATCAAATGTTGCTCAATGAAATTAATTTCGTGTCGCCATGATTGAACATTATACGGGTCACATACTAACTTATTTTTCGACTTTATCGTACATATTTTTTCTTTAAAAAGTGAACAACGCTTTCAGCAGATTACTTTAGGTAGGTGTAATATTTCAAAGATAGCTATTTCATAGGAAATAGCAAACAAATAGTCCATATTTTAGATTTTTCTCCAGTATAAACAATTTACGTACAAACACACAATTTATGTTGTAGACGTAGATATCGTGTTTATAATGTCATCATTTTCAGAATATTGATGACATTAATGATGTCATCAATATTCTGAAAAAGAAATTAAACATAGAGTTCACAAACTCTTTTTGAAATATATACTGTACCTACCGTAGAGGATCTATACAAGGATAGTTAATACTATAGAGCAACGCGAACTGTCTAAAGACGCGCCTTGTATAACACTATAGAGCAACGCGAACTATCTAAAGACGCGCGTTTTATAACACTGTAGAGCAACGCGAACTGTCTAAAGACGCGCGTTGTATAACAATATAGAGCAACGCGAACTGTCTAAGGCGCGCGTTGCTCTGTGTTAATAGGTAATGAGGGCAACCAGTAGACGCTTGAAATACTCACAGAATATCGAGCAGTGTATTTTCATAAAAAAATTATAATTAAAACAAAATGGACCTTTACTGGGACATCCTTTTGAGAGCTTACCCGGGGCTCCCAACCGTAGGCTGTTGGCCGTTACGTGGGGTTTTTTAGTCGGTAGGAGTCCGGCATATCATCCATTAAGGATTTTCCATCTCGTTAAATAAGAAGAAAAAAGGGGGGCTCCCATGCAACAAATAGGTACGACTTTTTGTTGTTTTTTTGGTACGGAACCCTCCGTGCGGGAGTCCGACTCGCACTTGGCCGGTTTTTTATTTATATTTTTTTGGTAATTTCTCTAAAAAAAGTTAAGTACCTACTTAATTTGTTTTGGAGAAGTTACTAAAAGAATCTGGTGAGTTAATAACAAAAATATTGATTAAACATTTATTATTAACAAATGTTACTACAAGATAATAAAAATCCACAACGAGTCGCACTATTACTAGTAGAGATTTCTTTTCCGAACAAGTAACACTCGTGATACTAGATGAAAATTAAAACTCGCATCGAGTAGCACTGTTACTCAATGCGACGATTTTTCCGAACGAGTCACACTACAAGACCCAGTGGTACTAGATAAGAACAAATTGTCAACAACGGGTCACACTGTAACAAATTATAAAAAGGTAAAATGTGGGCATATTACAATTACGGGATGATTCATCTATCAAGAAACTCTTACAATATGGGTAATTAATAAAATTGTATTTTTCAAAACTCCATTCCTTAGGGGTTAAAAAATTTGATTGTCTCTGGTTTGTTTATACCCAATTATTATTTGATTTATTTTTACTTTATTTTCTTAATTCTAATTTTTGACTTATTAATTTATTGTTATTTAGGGGTCCCAAATGTACCAGGAAACCGTGAAGACATGGAAGCTGCTACTTGAGCAACCAAAAATTTTCGCCACTATCACGACTGTTAGACCGATCGTTGAGTGCTGGAGAAGAGACACGGTGCTCTCACCTACCTCTACGCGAGATGGCACCCGAACCACCCCCTAGGCGAGGCCGCAGTGGTAGCCGTAGGTCTGTTGGGAGTCCTAGGACATCCTTCCAAGGGCTTACCCGGGGATCCCAACCGTAGGCTGTTGGGCGTAACGTGAGGTTTTTTAGTCGATAGAAGTCCGGCATAGTATCCATTAAGGATCTTCCCTCACGGTAAAAAGGGGTTCCAAATGTGCATCACTTGTGGCGCCATCTGAAAACCAGCGCTACTCATACCATCTTATGCTGAGATTGCGACCTTATTTGGGTTCGGTCAGTGTAATTTTATTTTAAGATAAGATGTTAAGTTCTTCGTTGTTTGTCATTCATTGTGCGTGTCTTAATTAAAAATATTTTCTTTCTTTCTCTCTTTAAATATGTAATGGTTGAAACCGTGGATCCAGCTAGTAATCAGATAATAGAGCTGTACTATTAAAGAATATTTTTATTTCAGGTTATATGGAGAAAACGATTTAAGATACCAATACGATGTGTTTTGTCCTCAGTTGGATATTTCTTATAACTATAAGATTAGAGGAAAATCATTCATTCCAAACTTTTATGCAGAAGGCCTGGGTAGCGGAGTAATGGGTAAGTTTTTTTTAACCTGAGGAAAATCCTACAGGCATATGCAATGACCGACTCAAAGCCACATGTTTCATGCCTAATGTTTACGGTTGGGAGCCCCGGGTAAGCCCTCGGAAGCATGACCCGAGGTGATAAATAAGTTATATATTTTAATTAAAGTTCATATTTTCAAATAACTTTGCTGGTGGAGTGGCAATGTTTGCAACTCGCGTTTCCAAGGGGCTGGGTACAAATTCAGCACTAAACAATTTTTTTAGTACAAGATGGCGCCCGAGGCTCCACCCACGTCAAAAATTGTTTTCGTTCCCGCTTCCCATGAAAACTTATTCTGGGGGTATAAATGTAGTCAATATGATATTCATATCTGTAACAAACAGCCAGATCAATTCAGCTAGTAGAGTGTGGAACAGTAATAAACATTCAACCATCCTGACATCCAGACAACTACACTCACAAATATATATAGCGAACGTCACGTGGTTTCAACCTTTCAGCTCCCGTTCCCGTGAGAACTTGGGAATAAAATATAGCCTATGTTAGCCGAGTATAACGTAGCTTCCCAACAGTGAATTTTTTTTTCAAATTTTCGGTGCAAACAAATAAATCTTTCCTCTAAATAATATAGGCACCTATAGAAAGTATGGACTAAGATATTCTGTTTTTTTTTATTACAGATAATTGTTTTATATACATGAATGGAAACAACGACGTATACACTTCAGAGAGGGACCAGAAACCACGTCTTCGATTTAATGATGTTAATTTTGATATGGACCTTCAAGGTCGCTACGTAATTTCCAATGAGGAGGTAACCCAAGGGAACCCATTTACAGGTTTGTTTAATTCAACTACTAGTAATGCTCTTCAGCTAAGCTAGAGATATATTTTATCTATACTAGCGTTCTTTTTCAACGCGAAGAATATCCTACAAGGATGCTACGCCGGAATCCTACCGCCTAAAAACCACACGTTCCCAACCTACTGCCCACAGTTGGGAGCCCCGGGTAAGTCCTTGGGAAGGATGATACCAGGATACAATGACTTCAGGATACCTGTCTGCCTGTAGTATAAGCAATTTCCGAAATCGCTGAATACACCCTCCTGTTTTGCCCCTTGGGAGTCGAATTACCAGAAATGGTAAAACTGTTTTATTAGATTGTATCTCATATCGCTTTAACCACTTTTTATATTATCTGGAATAGCTTTTAAAACTTAGATAGGTATACCCCTTATTTCACGCCATCACAGAGCAACGCGACTAGTTCAAGGAAGGGAGAAGACCTAGCATGTTTGACCTATACATATCTGTCTGTCATATTTTGCGCGGGGAAATCATATTCATATAGGTACACCACTACAAAAGCAATCGGCTATCACACATCAATACACTCACAATTTCAGACATACACATATATATTTCTTATTTATGTGTGTGTAAAAGAGTGCTCTTTTTGGGAGTTTGCTTTGACAGAAGGGAAATTCCCAGTATGGCGCCTCCCCTCCGTGTTGCTCTATGCATGCCATTAACCATTATAAAATTTGCTTATTAATAACTTAGATGTGTTTCCCACGGCAAAAATAATCCATTTGCTTTTTACCACGTGAAAGTAGAAAACATAGACCATTTTTTTCAAATTGTATAATTATTCAATTCTCTTTGCAGTTCGATTGGCTGAAACTGCGATTAATAATTTAGGGCAGAGGATATTACAAAAATATGCTCGTGACCCAGTTTTGACGACATTTACGGTGGTTTTTATGGAGAAATTCAACGAATATCTGGCAGCTTTTCCTATAGAGGATTTTTTTGTTAAATAGATGAAAACTAAGACTAAGACTTTTATGTAAAAAAAAACCAATCTACCTTCTTTCTTATATCTTTTTTTCATGTAACGTCAAGAATATTGCTGAATATTGATTTTAGATTTACTGTCAGATTCTTAAGGGACCAGGTAGAGCCAGTGAGAAAAGAACACGGCAATAAACACTTACCTTTTTAATATATCACTAAATTGGTACTCTCTATTAAAGTTTAGATTCAATGCGTGAGTGTTCAGATTAATGTCAATTATTGAAATCAAAGTTGGTATAAATTCGATTTGAGTGAGAGTTCAGATTAATGTCAATAAATTTCAAGAAGTAGAATCTAAACTTTAAGGTCAATAATTGACATTAACATTAATCTGAACATCAGTCTGACTATTTTTTATCCTGACATTTTTATTATTTTAAACAAATGTGGTGTACTGACATTGTAATATTAAGATTTTAATCTGTTTAAATGGATAATAGTAAGAACAAACTTTAGGTGTAAGTTAGTAAAGCATTATGAGCGATTTGGTGCTATCTGTAAGCTTTTACTGCGTCATACTGTTTAATGAAACTATAAATAAATAAATAGTAGGACTTAGAGCTAACGGGATATTTAACAAATAAAAGCTACCTGGCAGTGACACAAATTGATCCTTTATAGATTAGTGAATTGGTGAATAAATGTTGAAAAATAGCCGGACTAAGCTTCTTGAGAAGTTCTTCTCGGCCACGTTTTAAAACCCTCAGTCAAAGCGAATAAATTTTATTTTTTGCTTTTTTATATTATTGGTGTTCCTAATTTTCGGCACTGTTGCAAGCGCCATTATCACGGAGCCGTGGAACCAGAGGAACTGAAACACTGGCACTTGAAAGGGAAAGTCTCAGAAGCACATAATATTTGCACAAATAAGATAGTATAGATGGAAACCTATGTCCTTTTTTTAAACCCACTCTTGGCTACCACACTCGCGCGCAAATCAGTATCGAAAACTACTATGAAAATATTTGAACTCGTGTCTGTGAACTCTGTGAGCGGTGCCTATGGGTCCGTTCACACAGACCGGCTCGGAGAGCATCGGCGCGCACTTTTCTTTTCACACAGACCGGATCGTATACGCTCGGAGTCGGTCGGAGCGGAGCCGCCAACTATTTCACACAGACCGGCTGAAAGAGGATGCGCTCGGAGCCGGTCGGATGCGCTCGGAGCCGGTCGGATGCACTCGGAGCCGGTCGGATGCGCTCGGAGCCGGTCGGATGCGCTCGGAGCCGGTCGGATTCATCGAGTGCATCGATTCACTACAAAGGCAGTACCAGTATTCCAAGTTTTGTTTTCGGTGTTAACGGGTGCTTTTCGGAACATGGTTTTAGATAGCTCCGATGAAGAAATATATTAATTATTCATCAGTCATGTTTTCGTATAAGTGCACACAACTGTTCTGTTTAAATTGTGCTATCGAAATGGCGGTCGGCGTGGGGCAGCGCGCACGCAATCGGAGCCGATCGGCTGCGCGAGCGGGAAAGAGCACGCAATCGGAGCCGATCGGCTGCGCGAGCAAGAAAAAGCAGGAAATCAGAGCCGAACGGCTGCGCGAACGAGAAAAATACGCGATCGGAGCCGGTCAGCTCCTCTTATTATTTCACACCAAGCTCGTTCAAGCATTCTTACTGACAAAAGCAGTGCACATGCAAGAATAAACCTTAATTCAAATAATAAAAGCTCTGTTTTCAACGTGATAAGAATCTGCTCTGTTCTCCGAGCCGGTCTGTGTGACCGGACCCTTAGTGTGCGTAGCCTCAGCGAATTTGGTATGTAGGTTTCCATCTGTACTATCTCTAATTGGTGCTCGAACTCGATCACGTTCCCGTCTTGACGTTCGATTTTGATGATGATTGACAATTTGATTACAGTGTTAAGTATCTTATGCTGTGGCTAGTCCTCAGATGGGTGACTAACAAATTTGGAACAAAAGATGCTACCAGTTTTATATTATTCAGATTAGTATACAACGTGAACTTTTGTATAGTGCAAAGTTCAGACACCCCGACTAGAGTTGCGCTTCAAAATACTGTATAAAAAAAAATAATGAAACTAACGAAAACTGATCAAGTTATAAGCTTTTACAGTTGCACTGTTTTCTCCACGAACAGCGTAGTAAGTATTATATTATACGCAAGGCAGATAGGTAGTCACTATTCGTGTGGTATTGATAACAACATTAAGAAACCATTTTCATAAGAGGTAATTATGGAACAGTGTTTTAGACAGAAACCGGCCAAGTAGGAGTCGGACTTGCGGAGCCGTGGAACCAGAGGAACTGAAACACTGGCACTTGAAAGGGAAAGTCTCAGAAGCACATAATATTTGCACAAATAAGATAGTATAGATGGAAACCTATGTCCTTTTTTTAAACCCACTCTTGGCTACCACACTCGCGCGCAAATCAGTATCGAAAACTACTATGAAAATATTTGAACTCGTGTCTGTGAACTCTGTGAGCGGTGCCTATGGGTCCGTTCACACAGACCGGCTCGGAGAGCATCGGCGCGCACTTTTCTTTTCACACAGACCGGATCGTATACGCTCGGAGTCGGTCGGAGCGGAGCCGCCAACTATTTCACACAGACCGGCTGAAAGAGGATGCGCTCGGAGCCGGTCGGATGCGCTCGGAGCCGGTCGGATGCACTCGGAGCCGGTCGGATGCGCTCGGAGCCGGTCGGATGCGCTCGGAGCCGGTCGGATTCATCGAGTGCATCGATTCACTACAAAGGCAGTACCAGTATTCCAAGTTTTGTTTTCGGTGTTAACGGGTGCTTTTCGGAACATGGTTTTAGATAGCTCCGATGAAGAAATATATTAATTATTCATCAGTCATGTTTTCGTATAAGTGCACACAACTGTTCTGTTTAAATTGTGCTATCGAAATGGCGGTCGGCGTGGGGCAGCGCGCACGCAATCGGAGCCGATCGGCTGCGCGAGCGGGAAAGAGCACGCAATCGGAGCCGATCGGCTGCGCGAGCAAGAAAAAGCAGGAAATCAGAGCCGAACGGCTGCGCGAACGAGAAAAATACGCGATCGGAGCCGGTCAGCTCCTCTTATTATTTCACACCAAGCTCGTTCAAGCATTCTTACTGACAAAAGCAGTGCACATGCAAGAATAAACCTTAATTCAAATAATAAAAGCTCTGTTTTCAACGTGATAAGAATCTGCTCTGTTCTCCGAGCCGGTCTGTGTGACCGGACCCTTAGTGTGCGTAGCCTCAGCGAATTTGGTATGTAGGTTTCCATCTGTACTATCTCTAATTGGTGCTCGAACTCGATCACGTTCCCGTCTTGACGTTCGATTTTGATGATGATTGACAATTTGATTACAGTGTTAAGTATCTTATGCTGTGGCTAGTCCTCAGATGGGTGACTAACAAATTTGGAACAAAAGATGCTACCAGTTTTATATTATTCAGATTAGTATACAACGTGAACTTTTGTATAGTGCAAAGTTCAGACACCCCGACTAGAGTTGCGCTTCAAAATACTGTATAAAAAAAAATAATGAAACTAACGAAAACTGATCAAGTTATAAGCTTTTACAGTTGCACTGTTTTCTCCACGAACAGCGTAGTAAGTATTATATTATACGCAAGGCAGATAGGTAGTCACTATTCGTGTGGTATTGATAACAACATTAAGAAACCATTTTCATAAGAGGTAATTATGGAACAGTGTTTTAGACAGAAACCGGCCAAGTAGGAGTCGGACTTGCGGATGTAGGGTTCTGTACTAAAATACGACAAAAACCACGTTTATTGTGTGGGAGCCCACTTAAATGTTATTTTGGTCTGTTTTTAGGGTTCTGTACCCAAAGGGTAAAAACGAAACCCTATTCATGAGACTTCGTTGTTCGTCTCTCTGTCTATCACGAGACTCTATCGGCACCGTGATAGTTAGAGTTGAATTGTTACAGATACTAAAATCAGATAAAATTGGGCGATTAAAGGGGATTCCCATACAACAAACGCGAATTTTGCAGCTTTTTTAGTACGGAACCGTATCGGTGCGTTAGTCTGTTTCGCACTTGGCTGGTATTTATAATTGCTATAATAATACTGACACAGAAATACACTGTCAGTGAAATTTTCAACTGTCTAGCTATAATAATGGTTAGTGACATACAGCTTGTTGAAAGGGACATTAAAGTCTTAGTAATAAGGTCCCATTTTTACCCTCTCCGATGCTAAGGTTCACTAGCATCAGAGTCTTAGCAAAAGGGTCTAGCTGTAAAGCCTATGATGTTAAGTAGGTATGTGTTCAAGGGCTGAATAAAAAAATTCTTTCTTTCTAGCTGTTACCTATTGAGTACGGAACGCTAGAACTGCAAGTATCTATACTGTATTTCAATAGCTTTGCGCAAAAATGTAAACAAACACATTTGATCCTTCGTATCCATAGTAACTTGCAATTGAGTATTTATCCTGATTGTATTCCAGTATCCAGGAGTCATACAGTGTTCTTACAATCATTTCGACACCAAATAACATCTTAATGATAGTTTATTTTCATTTAAAATACCTACTCAGGATAGTAAAAATTCAATGATTTGGGCAGGCATTATGAATTAATGGACAAACGGTGTCGGGAAGAGCTCTGACGGGGTAAATGAGGATTTTGGGAACCTTCCGGTCGACTTTGTCCATTTCCTAACTTGACCACATCCAAACTTGTCCACTTCCTAAATTGTCATCTTCTTAACTTTACTTTCTTTCAGGGTCGGCAGCGCGAGTGTGGTGCCTCTGGTGTTGCAAACGTCCATAGGCTGCGGTGACCACCGGTACATCTGGTGGGCCGTATGCTTGTCTGCCACCTTAGTGGTATAAAAAAACCAAAAAAAACCATTTCCAAAGTTGTCACTTCCTAATTTGACTACTTACCGATTCGTCTTCTTTTGAAATTGTCTATTTTAAATGTCAAACAAATGAAGGTCAATGTAACAAATGAAGATCGATTAAACAAAAGAAGATCGGTAAAACAAAAGAAGATCGACAAAATAAATGAAAATCGGCAAAACAGATCAATAAAACAAACGACTATACGAAAATAAATAAGCTGGACTGCTACGGCATAAGGGGAAATATTTTAATTTGACTAATAGAATACATCTGACTGCGATTACTAAATTAAATACAAAAAGTAATTACGAGACTACATATGTATCAAAACAACGCATTGTATCCTTTGGCGTTCCACAAGGCAGTGTGCTATATAATGCATTTAAGTCAAAGACAGCAATCAACAATAATAGACGTAAATGATCATAATAACAAAATTCTTGACACGGACAACGCAAAATTTTTAGGTTTATTGATTGATAGAAAACTCAATTGGAAAGGTCATATCGATGGTTTAGTAAATAGACTAAATAGTTCAGCATATGCCCTACATAAACTTTCAAGGATAGTAAATACAGATGCTATACTAACTGCGTACCATGGCCTTGTTGCATCAGTGCTAAGATACGGTGTGATGTTCTGGGGCAATTCCACTAATAAAGAAGTAGCTTTTAAATCTCAGAAACGATGTATAAGGGCTATGTTTGGCCTTAGGGTAACAGATAGTTGTGTACCAAATTTTAAAAGATACAAGGTTCTAACGCTGCCGTCTATATATATTTTAGAAACTGCTCTCTTTGTAAAGTTAAACCCTCATCTATTTCCGCAGCTGTCTGATTTTGTAACCCGTAATAGACGTAAGAACGCGTTGTGTATTAGAAGGGGTAAGACTAGTCTTATGAGAAGAAGTGTATTTTGCTTGGCTCCAAAAATTTATAACAATATACCTAATCATTGGAAAATTTTAAATATTGATATGTTTAAAAATAACTTAAAGAATCTACTTCAGGATAAATGTTATTATACTTTTGACGAATTTTTAAATGATACATTTTAATACTGACATTAATTTATTTGGATTATATTACTTATGCATGTACTAATTAATGGATTTAATAGTTACTTTAATAATTTAAAAATGTGAAATTTGTACGGCAGACCATGAGATGATGTGAGATCTGATATTATAATGTGAACATCTTATTTGTACCATATTCAGCAAATAAAGAACTTTAACTTGAACTTGAACTTGATAAACATTCAAAAAAATAGGTGCAAGCAATTCTCGACCTTATGAACATACAACAACATATTTATTTATTTTTTACGCATTCATTATCAGTGATGTCTATAAACGCCAAAAAGCACATTTTTTGAGATGAATCATTAAGGTTGAGAATATCTTGCACCTATTTTTTTTAATGGCAATCGCATCTAGATTACAAAATATGGCTTCAAGTAGTTTTTGATCTCATAAACTTGCTTAGAGTCTTTTGTTTTAATAATCTGCATATGTATTATCGGTCTTCATTTGTTTTCAGATCTTTATTTGTTTTGTCGATCTTCATTCTTTTCGCCGATCTTCATTTGTTTCACCGATCTTCATTTGAATGAATAGACAGACAATCTGGGTAAAAAACCTTAAAGACCAGCTCAGGAACCAATCCGGATCCAGCGTTCCAGGAATTGAAAGTGTACAATTTAGTAGGTGGAAGTGACAGAATAGGAAACGACGAATTTAGAATAGACTATCTGAGAAGTAGACAAATTAAGAATGAACGAATGGCAATTCAGGAAAAGGACAACTTAGGAGTGGACAATTTAGGAAGTGGACAAGTTTGGAAGTGGTCAAGTTAGGAAATGGACAACGTCGACCGGAAGGTTCAAATTTATCATAAATATGAATTACTAGCTGACCCTCGCAACTTCGTTTACGTCAAATTAAGTTTGCAAATGGAGAGGTACTTATTCACAAGACTCATCAAGCAAGGATTGTTTTACATAAGTTTCAATGTTGAGGGTTTTGTAGTTCAGCGGCGTGTTGGCTTAATCATAAAAAAGCTCAAATTCCTGAACTACAAAACCCTCAACATTGAAACTTATGTGAAACAATCCTTAAAGGACTCCCTTTATACCACAGAAAAAAAATTTGGTTCCGATACCAAATTTTTTTTCTGTGGTATAAAGGGAGTCCTTTGCCACGCATTGAGAAGTTACAATTAAAAAACCATTTGTCTTTCATCAGCGCAAAATATAATGTACAGTACTTACATAATTAAATATTTTATTTAATTATGTAAGTACTGTTAATATTTGGAGTGTAAAAGGCATAAGTAGCGTAAGTTGCTCAATGCATATTTATTAAGAATCCTAAACGTGAGAACCTATAATTGGCTTACTGATACTAATTTAAATGTTTTACTTAAGTTGAATAATGGTGTTGGTTCTCCATAAATAAATAAATAAATAAATAAATAAATGCCCTCAGGAGCAGTTCACCAGATTCTCGATTCACCAGATTCGCAACTTACCAGATTCTCAACTCACCAGATTCGCAATTAACCAGAAGTATAATCAAAAGCAAATTCAATTTATGTAGTATATTAACAACAGAAAATGTAGGTAATTAATTCCAAAAAAAATTAAAATAAAAAAAAATCTATACGTATAATAAAACTGTAGAGGGTCGGGAGTCTGTACATGGACGATATTATGAAAATTTTAAGTGTAGGGCGTTCTCTAATCGATACTGAAGCCGAAAATGTAATTTAAAAATTTCATGTCTGTCTGTCTGTAAAGATGTATCCCGAATAAGTATCACGCCGAAACTACTGAACCGATTTGAATAATACTTTGTACGATCTAAGCTTATAGTCCGAGGAAGGTTCTTAAGTACTTCTGATCCAGATATTTTACGCGGTTCCTTCAGGAGAGGGGATGAAACACAAAATAGTTTTTTAGCTATAATTTCTCACTGCGTGGTTCGATTTTAAATATTTTTTTGGTGTCTGAAAGGGAGTACATTAAGCATTACTCCACACAATTTTCAATATAAGGGTTATGTAGTTCAGAAATTAGGGGCATCTCAACTTTCGGTAAATCTAGAATTCAACGTTTCTTTTGAAAGTGAGGCTAAACGGGCGTGTTGGCTAGCAAACAGGGCCGTTTCACACGCTACTTAATGAGTCTCATGAAGAAGTACCCCTCCATTCGTACACCTTATGTGACGTAAACGAAGTTGCGAGGGTCAGCTAGTATAAAATAAAAATATTTTTCTTCGGTTAAACAGATAAATAAAACTGTACTTCCAAATAAACAGCTTTACACTAACTAAATGCATAAGAAAACCATTTTTTATATTTTTCTGTCAATCTGTTTGTTCCGGTTAATATCTGAAATGGTTAGACCGATTTCACTGTAATATAATTGATGTTACGAGGTAAAACTTAGGCTACTTCTAGTTTTAAACCGCAATAAGAATCCGCACAAAAACAATGAAACCTATGAAAAGGTTAACAAAACACAATTCCACGCCTACTAAGTCGCCGGCATCAGCTAGCATATGCCCCATGCTATCAATAACACACAAAATAATACTCTTTATTTTTCATTTTTTTTCTAGCATTTTTTTCTCTTGTTATCTTTATATAATGCAATACATGTAATTTTCTTAATCCTACTTCCTACTATCCTACTTCCTACTATCCTACTAATATTATAAATGTGAAAGTTTGTGAAGATGTTTGGATGTTTAGATGTTTGGATGTTTGTTACTCAATCACGCTCTAACGGCTGAATGAATCGGGCTGAAACTTGGTACAGGGATAGAGTGTAGTCCAGAATGACACATAGGCAACTTTTTATCCCGGAAGAATGATCCCGCGGGAAGCGGGAACGGGAACCAAATTTCACGAGGGCGCGGGAAGCGAGAACGGGAACCAAATTTCACGCGGGCGAAGCCGCGCGCATCAGCTAGTAATAATATAATTGTAATAATAATTGTAAAAATGTAATTTTTGTTCTGTACAAACAAAATGTGCTGACGCATTCACTAATACGCATTTTCTGTTTGATAGTACAATATCTAGTTAACTGAGAATCTGGTGAGTTGAGAATCTGGTAAGTTGCGAATCTGGTGAATCGAGAATCTGGTAAACTGCTCCTGAGGGAATAAATGCAGCGGCAGCAGTGCTGATTGCTGTCGAGTTCGGACTGATATCTTTATGGAAGAAATAAATGAAGTTTCGCATAGCAAACGAAGATCGACATAACGAAAAAGGATCGTTAAAACAAGTGAAGATCGACAAAACAAATGAAGATTTTTAAAACAATTTAAGATCGATGTCACCTTACAGGTAGCAAAGCGTCTAGTTGACTCCTTTCGTGGCCATAGGGCTGGCCTCTCTCTCGTTTAAAGTATTAGCATGATGTAATTCAACGTGATTTTTATGCCTTTTTGGTAGGCAACCCGCCGTGCGCGGATCCGACTCGCACTTGGCCGGTTTTTAGGTGAGGCAAGCTGAAATTTGAACATCCTGTACATAAAACAAGCTTTGAAACTGTGCGGCCGTGTAGTACTAAGTGAAGGCCAAATAGCAGTGTTTTACCTAAAAATAAAACACATCATGTCTGTCTGTCTGTCTGTCTGTCTGTCTGTATCCCGAATAAGTATCACGCCGAAACTGCTAAATCGATTTGAATGATACTTAACACAATCTTAGCTTATGATCCGAGAAGGGTTCTAGGATACTTTTGATTCCGATATTTTGCGCGGGTCCTGCGGGAGAGAGGATGAAAGACAAAATGGTTTTTCAATTATAATTTCTCAACGCGTGATCTGATTAAAAATATTTTTTAGTGTTAAAAAGGGAGTACTTTAGGGATTGTTCTCCACAAGTTTCAATAATGAGGGTTATGTACTTCAGAAATTAGAGACATTTCAACTTTTGCTAAACCTATAATTCAAGGGTTTCTTTGAATGTAAGGGTCATTCTAAACTGGCGTGTTTGCTAAGTCACAAAGAATTTAAAGATTAAGGGGTATTGTCAAATAATTTAGTCAGTCAGGACTGAATTGTTTTAGAATAAACTGAATCTTTAAGTTCTTTTCTGATTAAGCAAACAGGGCGGTTTCACGCGCTCCTAGGGGTCTGATGAAGAATTCGGCTCACTACTGGCGTGTTTGCTAAGTCACAAATTCTTTGTGACTTAGCAAACACGCCAGTTTAGAATGACCCTTACATTCAAAGAAACCCTTGAATTATAGGTTTAGCAAAAGTTGAAATTTAAATTTTTCATGTCTGTCTGTCTGTCCATCTGTCTGTCTATCTGTCTGTCTGTCTGTATCCCGAATAAGTATCACGCCGAAACTACTGAATCGATTCGAATGGAACTTGGTACAATCAGAGCTTATAATCCGAGGAAGGTTCTAGGATACTTTTGATCCTTATATTTTGCGCTGATGAAAGACAAATGGTTTTTTAATTGTAACTTCTCAATGCGTGGCAAAGGACTCCCTTTATACCACAGAAAAAAAATTTGGTTCCGATACCAAATTTTTTTTCTGTTTGCTAAACCTATAATTCAAGGGTTTCTTTGAATGTAAGGGTCATTCTAAACTGGCGTGTTTGCTAAGTCACAAAGAATTTGTGACTTAGCAAACACGCCAGTAGTGAGCCGAATTCTTCATCAGACCCCTAGGAGCGCGTGAAACCGCCCTGTTTGCTTAATCAGAAAAGAACTTAAAGATTCAGTTTATTCTAAAACAATTCAGTCCTGACTGACTAAATTATTTGACAATACCCCTTAATCTTTAAATTCTTTGTGACTTAGCAAACACGCCAGTTTAGAATGACCCTTACATTCAAAGAAACCCTTGAATTATAGGTTTAGCAAAAGTTGAAATGTCTCTAATTTCTGAAGTACATAACCCTCATTATTGAAACTTGTGGAGAACAATCCCTAAAGTACTCCCTTTTTAACACTAAAAAATATTTTTAATCAGATCACGCGTTGAGAAATTATAATTGAAAAACCATTTTGTCTTTCATCCTCTCTCCCGCAGGACCCGCGCAAAATATCGGAATCAAAAGTATCCTAGAACCCTTCTCGGATCATAAGCTAAGATTGTGTTAAGTATCATTCAAATCGATTTAGCAGTTTCGGCGTGATACTTATTCGGGATACAGACAGACAGACAGACAGACAGACAGACATGATGTGTTTTATTTTTAGGTAAAACACTGCTATTTGGCCTTCACTTAGTACTACACGGCCGCACAGTTTCAAAGCTTGTTTTATGTACAGGATGTTCAAATTTCAGCTTGCCTCACCTAAAAACCGGCCAAGTGCGAGTCGGATCCGCGCACGGCGGGTTGCCTACCAAAAAGGCATAAAAATCACGTTGAATTACATCATGCTAATACTTTAAACGAGAGAGAGGCCAGCCCTATGGCCACGAAAGGAGTCAACTAGACGCTTTGCTACCTGTAAGGTGACATCGATCTTAAATTGTTTTAAAAATCTTCATTTGTTTTGTCGATCTTCACTTGTTTTAACGATCCTTTTTCGTTATGTCGATCTTCGTTTGCTATGCGAAACTTCATTTATTTCTTCCATAAAGATATCAGTCCGAACTCGACAGCAATCAGCACTGCTGCCGCTGCATTTATTCCCTCAGGAGCAGTTTACCAGATTCTCGATTCACCAGATTCGCAACTTACCAGATTCTCAACTCACCAGATTCTCAGTTAACTAGATATTGTACTATCAAACAGAAAATGCGTATTAGTGAATGCGTCAGCACATTTTGTTTGTACAGAACAAAAATTACATTTTTACAATTATTATTACAATTATATTATTACTAGCTGATGCGCGCGGCTTCGCCCGCGTGAAATTTGGTTCCCGTTCTCGCTTCCCGCGCCCTCGTGAAATTTGGTTCCCGTTCCCGCTTCCCGCGGGATCATTCTTCCGGGATAAAAAGTTGCCTATGTGTCATTCTGGACTACACTCTATCCCTGTACCAAGTTTCAGCCCGATTCATTCAGCCGTTAGAGCGTGATTGAGTAACAAACATCCAAACATCTAAACATCCAAACATCTTCACAAACTTTCACATTTATAATATTAGTAGGATAGTAGGAAGTAGGATAGTAGGAAGTAGGATTAAGAAAATTACATGTATTGCATTATATAAAGATAACAAGAGAAAAAAATGCTAGAAAAAAAATGAAAAATAAAGAGTATTATTTTGTGTGTTATTGATAGCATGGGGCATATGCTAGCTGATGCCGGCGACTTAGTAGGCGTGGAATTGTGTTTTGTTAACCTTTTCATAGGTTTCATTGTTTTTGTGCGGATTCTTATTGCGGTTTAAAACTAGAAGTAGCCTAAGTTTTACCTCGTAACATCAATTATATTACAGTGAAATCGGTCTAACCATTTCAGATATTAACCGGAACAAACAGATTGACAGAAAAATATAAAAAATGGTTTTCTTATGCATTTAGTTAGTGTAAAGCTGTTTATTTGGAAGTACAGTTTTATTTATCTGTTTAACCGAAGAAAAATATTTTTATTTTATACTAGCTGACCCTCGCAACTTCGTTTACGTCACATAAGGTGTACGAATGGAGGGGTACTTCTTCATGAGACTCATTAAGTAGCGTGTGAAACGGCCCTGTTTGCTAGCCAACACGCCCGTTTAGCCTCACTTTCAAAAGAAACGTTGAATTCTAGATTTACCGAAAGTTGAGATGCCCCTAATTTCTGAACTACATAACCCTTATATTGAAAATTGTGTGGAGTAATGCTTAATGTACTCCCTTTCAGACACCAAAAAAATATTTAAAATCGAACCACGCAGTGAGAAATTATAGCTAAAAAACTATTTTGTGTTTCATCCCCTCTCCTGAAGGAACCGCGTAAAATATCTGGATCAGAAGTACTTAAGAACCTTCCTCGGACTATAAGCTTAGATCGTACAAAGTATTATTCAAATCGGTTCAGTAGTTTCGGCGTGATACTTATTCGGGATACATCTTTACAGACAGACAGACATGAAATTTTTAAATTACATTTTCGGCTTCAGTATCGATTAGAGAACGCCCTACACTTAAAATTTTCATAATATCGTCCATGTACAGACTCCCGACCCTCTACAGTTTTATTATACGTATAGATTTTTTTTTATTTTAATTTTTTTTGGAATTAATTACCTACATTTTCTGTTGTTAATATACTACATAAATTGAATTTGCTTTTGATTATACTTCTGGTTAATTGCGAATCTGGTGAGTTGAGAATCTGGTAAGTTGCGAATCTGGTGAATCGAGAATCTGGTGAACTGCTCCTGAGGGCATTTATTTATTTATTTATTTATGGAGAACCAACACCATTATTCAACTTAAGTAAAACATTTAAATTAGTATCAGTAAGCCAATTATAGGTTCTCACGTTTAGGATTCTTAATAAATATGCATTGAGCAACTTACGCTACTTATGCCTTTTACACTCCAAATATTAACAGTACTTACATAATTAAATAAAATATGTTATAAGATACTTACAAACTAGTGATATACAAAGGTGAAGAGGTATTTACTAGTTTAAGAAAAACTTATTGCTCATTTGACGCCTTGCTACTGGAATGCTAGTATTAAAAATATCAAAATCGAGTTCATTTGACATTGAGTTTAGACTCTTGCATGCTCGCGGTATGAATGAGTTTTGTCTGTAATTGGTACCGCATCTAAAGACATGAAGCGGTTTAAGGTTTCTTGGTAGCTTGGTTGGTGCATTAAAAAACAGCTTACTCAACAGGTCGGGACAGTCAACGGCATTTGATGTAATTTTTAAAATGAACGATATGTCTGCGATATTTCTTCGCTCCGACAGTGTAATTAGGTGGAACTTTTTACATAATTTAATATACTCCGAGGATTTATAGGGGATTTTTAACCGAAAGCAAATATATTTAATGAATTTAATCTGAATTTTCTCAATTTCTGCGATGTAGCTGTCATACCATACCTGTGAACCGTACTCTAATATACTCCTTACAAAACTACGATACAGTATCTTCCAGGTCTTGACGTTTTTAAAGCAGGCCGAACTACGCATAATAAAACCAAGGGCTTTGGAGGCTCTCGACACTCGTGCTTGTCAAATAGCACCTTAGAGTCGTGGATAATTCCTAGATCCCTTACTGACTCCCCACTGGGAATTACTTGATTTTTTAGTTTATAGGATGAATCAATTACACTCTTTTTCCTACTAAATGTTACCAGCGAACATTTGGATGGATTCAGTTCGAGTCTATTATCACGACAGTAGTCATCTAGGCGAGAAAGATCAGCCTGCAGCCCCAATACATCTGCGTTTGATTCTATAGAGGCAAAGACCTTCATATCATCTGCAAAGCACAGGAGCCTGGAATGCTGAAAACACATTTCAATATCATTGACGTATATGATAAACAAAAGAGGCGCCAATAACGATCCCTGGGGAATGCCACTGGGGATGTCCACCCAACTCGATATGTAGTTATTGACGACTACCGCTTGCGACCTTCTATCTATATATGATGAAAACCATCTAAGAAGGTTACCTCGGACCCCCAAGCCTTGCAGCTTCTGCAATAGGATAGTCTGATCAATACGATCGAAGGCTTTAGAATAATCAGTGTAGATTACATCCACTTGCTTACCATTGTCCATAGCTTCAGTCACGAAATCATTAAGCAAGATTAAATTTGAAACAGTAGATCGCCCTTTGAGAAATCCATGTTGCGACTGGTTAAAACAATTTTTAAGTGAGGCATAAAGTTGATCGTGAACTAGTTTTTCGAATACTTTGGATATTACGCATAATTTAGATATCGGTCTATAGTTGGTAATCTCTGCTTTAGATCCTTTTTTATGGATCGGGGTGATATAAGCAGCCTTCCATATTGGCGGAACCATACTTTCAACCAGAGATTTATGAAACAGCAGGGTAATAGGTGTAGATATACTGTGTGCACAGCCGATCAAGAAACGAGAGTGAATCTGATCCGGCCCAGCGGATTTATTAGGATTAAGCTTTGATAGGATTATTTCTATTTGTTTTCTTTTTAAGTTAATACTAGAAATTTCAGAATCATTGTGCGGCTGTGATTGGGATGTGTTAATTGCGGAAATGAGAGGAGGGGTGACCGAGTCATTAAAAGTTGAGTGAAAAAATGTGGAAAAAGCATTACAAATGCCTTGCCCTGTTGTAATAATTGAATTATTGTATTTAAGATTACAAGGGATAGCATTGGATCTACTACGCGTTTTAATAAATGACCAAAAATGTCGGGGATCATTCTTAATTGACTCTTCTGTAGCAGCTATGTAAGACTCATAACATTGTTTTTCTAACTGCTTAACCCTTTCCCTTAATAGTTTGAACGATTCTAAATCAGATCTATTTTTATAAATTTTAAATTTTGATAGATATTTATGTTTCTCTTTGATAACCTTTAACAAAGGTCTCGTGTACCATTTGGGATATGTTTGACTATTTACAGACCTATGAGGTATATATTTCCGAATGAGTTCATTGATTACGGAGTAAAAATAATCAGTGGCTTCGCTCATCGACCGCCTACTGAACTCCCTATGCCAAGACAGTTCACTAATCACTTTATTAATGGCGGCAAAGTCACCCTTATCATAAAAATATTTAATATATGATCTAGATTTAAGGTTTTGTACAGTAACGTGCTCCGTTTGCATAATAAGCGCACCATGAAGAGAGTCTACAGGCACCAGTGGCTCCTTACACTCAACTACCGATAAAAGCTCATTTGACAGCACTAGGTCTAGGATTCTACCCATGCTATTTAGAATTCCATTGTACTGTGATAGGTTATGAGACTGTAATTCCTCGACCAAAAGCCGCTGATCCGGTGAGGTTAAGTTATTCGGCCGAAACGAGGACTCACCATCCCATACCCATTTTATTTCACTCATATTAAAATCTCCCACTACAATAAATTTTTCCATTGGGTGTGGGCAAAAGGCAAGATTGAGTTTATCTAGATAGTTACTAAGTTGTTGTGAGAAACTGTTACCGTTCTTCTGGTCGCATAGATAAATAATAGACAAATAAAACTTAAAACTTTTATCACCGCCTGCGTTCCCTGTGTCTACTGTTAGCCACAAATCCTCGGCCGACGAATGCAATCGGGGCTCCGGCATGACAGACCAATCCTTGCGTACCGCTACAAGTACACCTCCCCCGTATGGTTTCGTAGTCACGGTCCCTACGCCAGATACTATATCGGCCATCGAAGAGTTCACTGTCGGAGATACTGTCCACCAGCCATGTTTCGGTTAAAACAATGACATCATACGAACAGAGACAAAGGTTACGATAGAATTTTAGCGTTTTTGTACGCAAGCCCCTTACATTTTGATAGTAAATGTTTAATTTCCTACTTTTATTATCCATTTAATAAAATATTAAAAACAGAATTGAATTTGTAAATAGTATTTACCATTACGAAAAAATGCATAATATGATTGCAAAACCATAATATAAAATAATATGTGGGTGCGTAATAAAAATCATTCAGTACCTGATTACTAACAAGTGTGCGAGCAGGCAAGAGCATGCGTACGAGATCGAGTACGAAAAAGATAACTAGTTCCGCGTCAATCGCAACCGCAAAGAAACCGGTGCAATAAACTATACAATAGAAACTTGTTTGAGAACAATAAGACGTCCAAAGATGCTTATAAATTGCAGAAACTGTAAACATTTTGTGTGCAAGTAAGAATATATTGAACATTGAGATTGTAAGTCGATATAAACACAGATTTACCTCAACTGTGTGACTTATTATACTATAGTGCAGGGAAAAACTAATTAATATTATTGTTAAATACATTAAAAATAAGTATTGATTATGCTTACATATTAAACAACCTTGTTTAAATCGGAATCCCTGTTGACAACCAGAGGGCGTGTGTCGATGTCTTTTCTTACATGAATTTTTCCAAACCGCACCCATACAAATTTATATTTTTTCTCTTTAGCCATGACTTTTGTTTTATTCAGAAGTTTCTTGGACTCAGAACTTAGGTGGTCATTCACGTAAATGCGTTGAGCATTCTCGTACCCTAAGTCACTTGTAGATAGACTCTTTTCCGCACGAGCGGCTGCAATAAACTCTTCCTTGACGTATCTGTTTATGAAGCTCATGATGATAACCTTTTCCTTGCTGTTGTATGTTGGAACTCTTGATATATAATTTATCATAGATTTCGGAAAATTGTATTTTATAGTACTTCCTATAGCCTCCACTATCTTGAACAAATTTTCACTTCTCTTTTCTGGTATCCCTCTTATCTCGACATTGTTTAAACGTGTCCTTTGGTCATTTGCTGCAAGCTCCGATTTTATATTTGCAACATCGGCCTGAAGTCCAGTGAATGATTTCTTCATACTTTCCAGCTCAGTGATTCTGTTTTCAAGTCCTTCCAGCTTTTTAGTGTAGTCCTCCATTTTATTTGACATAAACTCACATGACGTCTTAATATCATGTATTTCTTCTCTAAGACTCTTTACCTCAGAAAAAAGAGCTGGTAAATCACATAACTGGCGCTTGAGATCCTTAATTTCCTTCATAACTGCCTCAATAGTAATTGGATCGTTTTGAATTCGCGGCGACGCTTGAGATCCTCGACATGAAGAACATTTCCATGACGCCCTCCTCTCGTTGCCTAGCTTTCTCCATCCGGACTCAGATATATTGGCACAACCTAAGTCCAGCTGCTTTCCACATGAACCACATTGAGCTCCGTCGTTAAATTGAATGCCACAAGTACTGCACTTCATCATATTGACGAATAGCCAAAATGTTGACAATCTATGACTTTAAATGAAAAAGACTCAAACGCGTGTTGACTGCACAAGTGCTCAAACGAGAATGTTGGGAGAATGGGCATTGCTGTGACAGCGCTACTGATCTCCATACATTTTGTATAGATTTATATTGGCATGTATTCCGAGCTCTGCAGCAGTCTCGCGGCTACACTGCAGCGACAGCACTGCTGCGCTACACTAACACCTTGCTGCCGATATAATTTATCTGATTCAAATTGATTTATATACAGACTATCGGCAGGGTTTACCACTGGTGACCGAAAATCATTTTATCATTTGACGTGTTACCAAAAACATTAGTCCATTCTACTACTGATCGAATGAACAATTGACTAAAAGAGTTTTTATCGAACAAACATAAATGGTATTTTTACTACTGATCGAATGAACGTTTGGTCGAAAAACAGTTGACTAAAGAATATTTTAACAAACAAAAGCGAAATAAGTAGAATTCGGTTCTGGCACTCGCCGGCCGCTGCCGCGGCACGCTCACTTCGCTCGCTCGGCTCGTTTGTAGTGGTCGCAGTTCTAACCTAACCTAACCTAGCCATTTTAATTCAGCCCCTGTTAAAATATTCTTTAGTCAACTGTTTTTCGACCAAGCGTTCATTCGATCAGTAGGTAGTAAAATTACCAAATGTTTGTTCGATTAAAACTCTTTTGGTCAATTGTTCTTTCGATCAGTAGTAGAATGGCTTAATGTTTTTTTCGGTCACGAGTCAAACTATCAAATGGATTTCGGTCAACAGTGGTAAACCGCTATCGGCAAGTTGATAAGGTTGAAAGTTGCTTATTATTTTTTTATAATCTATTAGAGATAGCCATTTAAAAAAGTAAGTGCAAGCAATTCTCGACTTTAATCATACTTGCTTTAGTCATACACACACACACATAGCTACGAATGTGGTGGCCTATTGTAGAATGATCTTCTTGCCTCGGTTTTCCCAAACGCTTACAGTAAGGGGTTCTTCAAAAGCGGTGTTCGATTATTCTTGGAGGATCTGCAGCACGAGTATATCGCCTATGGTGTTACGAACGTTCGGAAGCTACGATGACCACTTTCCATAGTATAAAGTAGGTAAGTATTTATTGCCGTGTTTTATTCTCACTGAGTTGGCTGTGGCTCTACCTCGTCCCTTATGAATCTGGCAGTAAATCTAAAACCAATATTGGGTATATGGGATATATGGTAGGGATATGGTATGGTATCCATATTAAATAACACCACTTGTACTGTTCCACAACATTTATTTACGTTATACCTGACCGGTTTCGCCTCTCGGCATTCTTAAAGGTACAGGAGAAAAAAACACTAACTTGATGACCACTACATCATGTAACTTCATCTAAACTAAACAATTTTAAAATAGTGTAGGTGTAGTTACATGATATAGTGGTGTTATTCAATATGTGCAGCAAGTTCCACCAAGTGCCATCAACCAACAGTGTAAATGAAAAATGATATGGTATCCTTTGATATGAAGCTCTTATTCTTGGTTTTCATCTATATAACAAAAAATTCGTCAATAGGAAATGCTGCCAGGTATTCGTTAAATTTCTCCATAAAAACCCCCAAAAATGTCTTCAAGACTAGATCACGAGCATATTTTTCTAATATCCTCTTCCCTAAATTATTAATGGCAGTTTCAGCCGATTTAACTGCAAAGAAAATAGTATAGTCAATTACAAATTGTCTATTTTTTCTTCTTTCACTTGGTAAAAAGCCCATGGATTATTTCTGAATAACTTTTTCAGTCATGAGAAACACATCTAAGTAATGAAATAACCTACGGTTTCTAATTACTTATAATTATGTGTTATGTCATAGACATAATATGCTGTTATGAACTTTTTTTAGAACTTTTTAAGAGAACCAATTTTGTAGTACACAATTTTTATATAACTTTAACTATTTACGCAGCGTACGCCTCGGAAGCTCTCAGACGCTTAAAAATATTTCCCGTTTTCAAAATATTCTTGATTGCTGCTCCGCTCTTATTCGCCTTAGCGTAATCTTATATAGCCTATAGCCACCCTCAATAAATGGACTATCAAACTGTACAAGAATTTCTGAAATCCAATCAGTAGTTTCTGAGATCCTAGCGTTCAACCATAGAAACAAGTCTTCAGCTTTATAATAATACTAGCTGTCCCGCGCAACTTCGTTTGCGCTACATAAGAGAGAGTATTACCTGTTCCCGTCGCATTTACTCCCGTCGCGTTGCGTTTACTCCCGTAGCGTCTCGTCGTTAATATTTAATACTACGTGAGAGAAAGAGAGAGAGAGAGAGGTTTCTCGTCGCGTGTATTCCCGTCGCATTATTTTTAAGAACAATTTCGTTTATGAAAAAGGTATCCCGTGGCATTATTGTAGAAAAAAATTGATTGCCATTAAAATGGTTATTGTGCACCAACCCAAAGATAGACACATGCTATCGCGCAATTTTTTTAGAACTTTTTTAAGAGAAACAATTTTGTAGTACATATTTTTACATAACTATAAATATTTACGCAGCACACGCAACGAAGCTCTTAAAAGGAATAACTTTTCCCCCGTTTTTGAAACATTTACTATTACTGCTCCGCTCCTATTCGTTGTAGCGTGATGCTATATAGCCTATGACACTCCACAATAACGTAGCATTCTCTTGGTGAAAGAATTTTCAAAATCGGTTCAGTAGATCCCGAGATTACCCCTTACAATTTAACAAACACACAAACTTTACTTCTTTATAATATTAGTATAGATTAGTATGGATATGGATTTTCACGCGTAAGAAGTCGCGGGCAACAGCTAGTATTTAATAAAAAAGGGGTGTTATTTTTCCTAATAAAAAAAAATTATCGCACATTATGCATTTGTTTGGTACGGCAACGATTCGAGGTAACATGGTCGGCTCGGCAACACAAGCCACTGAGCACCCGCCTGGCTGCTGTTGCCGCTCTTTGCTGCCACGTAGTAGCGTTAGAAAGGGTGATAATAAAAATTTACAGGAACTCTGAAACTGATTTACGGTTAAAGTGTTCACGTGACTATTATTTCTTCATTATTGTATTTTTTTTGACTGATGCCACGTCACGTGACGAAGTTTAAACAGTTAGTTTCGGGACACCATATATATTTATCTTTGAGTCGTTCCCTAAGCGAGTCTCTCTTTACTTAACAATAAATTGTGCATGCTGCCTTGTAGACTATTGCGATTGAGGGGTCATCCAACCGCAATAGTTAAATTTAAACAAGGAATGCTATTGAAACGTGGTATGAGAATTAATTCAGCTAAAACCAACATTCGAATCCCTTTAACGGCTTGAATAAAGGGTGTACCTAAGTTACAAGCGATTCCAGAAAATATTAGAGCTACGGATATAAAGTCTGATATGAGCGAAAATTACTTAAAATCTAATAAAACATTTTTACCATTTCAGGTAATACGACTTTCAAGGGGGCAAAACAGCAATGAGTATTAATAGCGATTTCGGAAACGCTTATGGCTATTACAGATAAAATGTCTCGGGCTTAGATGAGGAGCATTACTAGTAGTAAAATTTAACTAACCTATAAATGGGTTCCCTCGGGTTACCCTCTCATTGGCAATTACGAAGCGACCTTGAAGGTCAATATCAAAATTAACATCATTAAATCGAAGACGTGGTTTCCTGTCCCTCTCTGAAGTGTATACGTCGTTATTTCCATTCATGAATATAAAACAATCATCTGTAACAAAAAAAAAAAACATCAGATATCTTAGTTATAAGTAGTGTTATAAATGCCAAAGTTTGTGAGTGTAAATGTGTGGATGTCTGGCTGTCAGGATGTCAGGATGGCTAGATGTTTATTACTCTTTCACACTCTACCGGCTGAAATGATCTGGCATATATAGATTATAGTCTTAAATAACACATAGGCTACATTTACATCTCCGGGATTAGCTCCCACGGAAAGCAGAAATGAGAACTAATTTTTACGTGAGTGGCCGCCATCTGGTAGGTACAAAATATTTGATTAGTGCTTGATTCGCACCCGGCCCCTAAGAAACGCTATTCACATACATTGCCACTCCACCAGCGAAATTATTTGAAAATGTGTACTTTAAATTAAAATATAACTTACCTATTTCTTTGATACCCAGACCTTCTGCATAAAAGTTTGGAGAAAATGATATTCCTCTAATCTTATAAATATAAGAAACATCCAACCGAGGACAAAATACATCGTATTGGTATCTTAATTCGCTTTCTCCAAAAAACCTGGAATAAAAATTTTCTTGCGACTAAAATCGAAGTAACACTATAATTATGTACGAGAGAATAACTAGTACTGAAGTAGTCTACTTCAGTGTACTGAAGTAGTCTACTTCAGTATGGTTACCATAGTTACGTTGTGTTTATTAGTTCTTGGGAAATGGGGAGGACACCAGTTAAAATATGATCACTTACTATCATTCTGGTAGCTTGTCTGGCGCACGGATTATTCTACTATGATCAGCTGGGTGATCAAATTCCACAACTTTTGTGTCCTTAAATCACCTGCTGACAATTCACCTGGGTGATCAAATTCCACATGATTTTAAATTATTTTATTTGTTTCCCTACATAACCTGGGTGATTAAATTCCACATGATTTTAAATTATTTGTTTCCTTAAATCACCCGGATTAAATAGTTAGTGATTTAATGATTGTAATAAATAAAATCAAGTTAAAGTTATTTATTACAATCATAAAATAAATTATATAATAGGTTTTAAGGTTTCATAATGATTATATTAAAAAAGTTGCTTGGCGGCGAATCTTCTTCGGTGAGTTGACGACGTCTCAATGTATAAAACGCCGCATCTTTTTGTAAAGCGTGGAGTAAATGCACAATATTATTATTTTTACGACGCATTACGCTATTGATTTTGTGGTGCCATCCTTCCAAGCTGTTCGTGGTGCGATGTCGCTCTCTCCAAATCCACCAAATCGGCATCATCGACGCCCTCATCGACGACCTTCTTGTTAGAATAAATACTCCTTCCTGTTAGAATAAGTACTATAAAAAAAAAAATCACCCCGGTGATTTAAGGAAACAAATAATTTAAAAGCATGTGGAATTTAATCACCCAGGTGATATAGGGAAACAAATAAAATAATTTAAAATCATGTGGAATTTGATCACCCAGGTGAATTGTCAGCAGGTGATATAAGGACACAAAAGTTGTGAAATTTGATCACCCAGGTCATATCACCCAGCTGATCATAGTGGAATAATCCCAACAGAGGATTCGGATCAATAAGCTTTACGTCTTTCCTCCTAAAAACTCTGGAAAAATTGTGTGACAGAGACATTCAAGGAACGGCCCTTCAAAATAAGCCATTGCATCAAACCCAACATGCGTATGCCCCCGGCAAGTCTACGGACTCAGCACTACATGCAGTGATAAACAACATAGAAGAGGCCATCCAGAATAAATCAATGTGCCTCGGCACGTTCATAGAGAAAAAGGGGGCTTTCGACAGAACTAGCTTCAGTAGCATAACCACGGCACTGGCAAGGCATGGAGTGAATACGGCAGTCAGTGACTGGATAGAAAACATGCTGAGTAAAGGCTACAGACAAGTGAAAAACAGTGCGCAGCGGTGGTCAAAGAATGTCCACAAGGAGGTGTCGTCTCTCCGCTGGTATGGTATCTTGTTGTAAATGACCTAATAACCAAACTAAACGCAAATCACCACTACGCTGTGAGATATGCAGATGACATAACAATATTACACACAGACGGTGCTTAAGATCGTAGAACGTTGGTGCACTGCCAATGAGCTATCGATCAACCCAAGTAAGACAGAGCTGATACTGATCACAAAAAAAATAATTCTCGCAAATTATCGGGTGCCACGTCTCTATGGCACCCAATTACAACCCTCAAGAGAGGTCAGGTATCTTGGGGTGCTTCTTGACAGCAAACTGAACTGGAGTAATCATCTCGAAAACAAAATAAACAAAGCAGCAATCACATTCTGGCAGTGCTGCAGAATGGTAGGAAAAATAGGGGGGTTGAGCCCCAAGATCACCCTCAGGTTATACGAATCGATAATCAGACCCATTGTCTCCTACGGGGCTGTGGCCCCTTTATCTGCGATTATGCCGTCTGTGGCGCCTATTTCGAGAGGCGCGCGAGGCGTCGGCTGATGTTCTTAAAATGGCGATTTCTCATAACTTTTCTATGGTAGCCATATAAAATTCTTACCTCACTGGAATCTTTATGAAACAAGCTAATGATAAAATGATAGATAAGACCAGTTTTGCCTTGTAATGTATTACTAATTTCTATTAGAAATGAGGATTTGTGATTTTTCACCAGTTTTCTTTACAAAAGTCGTTAAAATAAAAAAAAACATTCAAAAATTTTAATTTTTTTTATTTCATTTCATTAAATACATCCTATTTCACAATTTTTCAATTTACAAGCCTCTCAAAATACAACTCATTTCGGCGACCCGACCGCCGAGCGCCAAAAAAAGGTTAAGTTCATGCCATGATTCTGAGAAAACTGTGCTTCAAGTGCCTTGGATTCTTATTTCATTCGTAAGTATGGTCCTTAAACTTTTATTACACACAGTTTTGGTTGACAAAAGTGTTTAGTTTATTAGAAATTGAACAATGAACCAAGCCCTTAAAAAAAGGTCCAAAAAAGGTACTCGTAATTTTTTTTTATTTTTTGAATTTTTTTATGTATTTTTTTTCATACAAATTTACAATCTACAGCTACATGACTTTTTCTAATCGATAAACACAAAAAAAAGGTGTGCTGGCATACAAATATTTTTCAGAAATGAACAAAGAAAGTGAACGATTTCAATCAAAAAATGATAGAGAATTCCGGCCAAATTTTACACAAAATTATTGAAATAGATTTTACATTTAATGCTTGAAAACAATAAAAGAATACGTAAAAATACATAAAATAACGATAGATTGTCATCATTACAGTATTTACTCTTTGTTATTCATCCAAATGTATGGGCTTGGCGCCGCGCCGCCGTGACGCCGATGGCGCGTAAAATTACAATGAATGTTCGTTGAAAATAACTATTTTAGGTACAAAATCTTTATGAAATACACAATCTACGAATAAAAACTCTAACCCAGTCATGATTTTGCTAAGTTTTGAAAGTAAAAAACACCAAACACAAATGTAATTGCACGCAACACAGTACCGGTCGTCGTCACTTAGCTGCGCGGAATGGTGCGCGATGGAGGGCACTTTTTAAACGAGAATCATAAGGTGCAGCTATGATTAACAGACATAAAATGTACTATATACTTGTCCCGTTTCTTTCTTAGAACGCTCTATAAAAAATTGAGCAGGATAGAGATAGTACAATCTGAGCTACAAAAGCCCGAACTGTTTGGAGGAAAAAGTATCAAATATTGATACATACACAGATGAACACAGATGACGGGTTCTTGAAAAAATCTCTTATTTTGAATTCAACAGTTGAAGGGGGGTGGCCACGCACAAGCCTAACCACAGTCAAGGACACCTTGCAACAATTTCAAAGACTAGCCTGCATGGCAACCACCGGGGGGATAAGAACTACGCCCACCGCCGCCATGGAAGCGATACTGAGTCTCCCGCCACTACACGTGACTGAAAATTCTATGACTTTGGAAACCAACAAAGGTATCACATACGGAGATATACAGGAACTTGATGGATTCGGAACCACTAACTGAAGCGATCACCGACACAATACGAAAGCAGTTTGTGTTCGACAAAAAGTACAAAATACAACTAAAAGAGTGCCCCCAAGAGGGACTCAATACCATGGAGCTGAGGATATTTACGGATGGTTCCAAGACGAAGATGGGTACCGGAGCAGGAACCTTCTCGGAGGACCTCGAAATTAATATCGCAACACCCCTAGGCACCCATGTCACAGTATACCAGGCGGAATGCATGGGCATAATCAAGGCGACAGAGGCTATCAGGGCCAGGACTGTACAGAACCAGTGCATCCGGATAGAAACTGATAGTGGGTCGGTCCTACAGGCGTTACAGAGCCATACAATGACATCGGGTCTTATCATGGAGTGCCACAAAGGCCGCATGGACATATGCGTAAAGAACAATGTTACCCTACAATGGATAAAAGGACTCATTCGCTCACGAGGTAACGATGCAGCGGACGAGCTAGCAATAAGAGGCTCTTCGCTGACAGCAATGGGCCCTGAACCTATTCTGCCCCTCCCATCGAGATGGGTACGCAACCTGTTAAAACAGCAGACAAGGAGCCAGCACTAGGATTAATAGACCGGGGTAATACATGCAGATAGGCGAGAGAGGCATTGCCGACAATCAACATCAGAATTTCTCGCAAAATTCTGCAGCTAAACAGGAATAAGATAAGTATAATAAGAGGTATAGTTACAGTCACAGTCCACTTAACAAACATCTCTTTAATTGGATTGCCCGGAACTGGCAAGATACAGGGCTACACACCTCGACACACCGAGGTCGCTCCAGGAAGACGTTGGCAACGTGAAGAGTCTGCTTGACTACTTGATACCCTACCTACTGACTTAATACCACAAACCCCCACGCAAAATAGGCGCATTACATAACGTCGAGTTGCGGAAACCCGGGTAAACCTAGAACCTAGTTCTTGGTACAGTCAAATACAATGAAATGTACTAGTTTAATCTTACAAAATGATTTATCCCTGCGAGTGGTTACCTATTACAATGTTTAAGGATAATTGAAAATTTGATAACTTACACATTTGGAATTTTAAAATCTGGATATAAATAAGTTATAATAACCTACTAGGTTATGGTTTCTTTTTGTACACACATCGTGTATTTACTGTATTCTATTTTTGGTATTGTAATTTATGGATAACTGAAATTTGTTATTTTACACATTCGTAATTTTGAAATCTGAGATATTAATTACATGTTTTTTTAAAAATTAGACATTGGACAGTAAGATGTTTAGAATTAAGGTATTTTTTATGATAAGGTATTTCAATTTCGGGTATTTGGGCTAATATATTTTAATAACTAACCATAATGAAGTAACCAAAGATAGTGACAAACATGGTATCCACTGAACTTGACAATAATAATAATATAATAATAATAATCCTTAATGTTATCAGATCCCAAAGTAAGCTAGGAATAACCTGCTTGTGTTATGGGTATCAGACCACGGATATTAATACTTATTTATGACTCTTGAGACAAACATTTATGGGTCACACAAATATTTGTCTCCGGTGGGAATCGAACCTACGACCTCCAGCGCCGCAGGCGGTATCACTACCGACTGCGCCACAGAGGCAGTAAAGAAGTAATATTACAAAAAAAAAATTAACAAAGAAAAACCGGCTTCAAACAAAAACTAAAACTTGAAAAATAAAATTAACTTAGCACAAAGTAATAGGTAGTATATTTAGATTTATCAGATATTATTGAATGTAATACTGAAATCGGCGCCAAGTAAAACTATAGGTTTAGGTAGTTATTATTAATCTCTCATAGAAATATTGGCACCGACTTCAGTATTGCAGTCAATAATATCTGATAAATCTAAATATACTACCTATTACTTTGTGCTAAGTTAATTTTATTTTTCAATTTTTAGTTTTTTTTTAAAGTCGGTTTTTTTGTTATTTTTTTTTTCATTATTTTTACTGTCTAGGGGTAATGTTCTCCCCAATACAAATTAATCAAGCCCAAACACAAGGTAACTGCTGTAAATCGTTAAGGAATTCCCTCGCTTCGAGGGATTTCTTCGATTTCTCCAGGATCCCAGCATCAGATTCTGACTTCCTGTATATGGGACCACATGAAAAGCACCAGCTTTCAAATAAAAAAAGAATCATCAAAATCGGATAACTCTTTCTAGCGATTTGCCGGTAACGAACATAAAAAAATATATATATATATATATATACAGACGAATTGAGAACCTCCTCCTTTTTTGGAAGCCGGTTAAAAATTATGTATCCCTGCGAGTGGTTACCTATTACAATGTTTAAGGATAATTGAAAATTTGATAACTTACACATTTGGAATTTTAAAATCTGGATAAAAATAAGTTATCATAACCTACTAGGTATTACTAGTAAGTTATGGTTTCTTTTTGTACTCACATCGTATATTTACTGTATTCTATTTTGTTGGTATTGTAGTTTATGGATAATTGAAATTTGATATTTTACACATTCTGAATTTTGAAATCTGAGATATTAATTACATGTTTTTTTTTTAATTAGACATTGTACAGTAAGATGTATTGAATTAAGGTATTTTGTATGATAAGGTATTTCAATTTCGGGTATTTTGGGCTCATATATTTTAATAACTAACTATAATGAAGTAACCAAAGATAGAGACAAACATGCGCGAAAGCGTGTAAAGAGAAATAATTATGTATCCCAATAAAGGGAACACCCAAAAATTCCGAAATATGTTTTTCCGAATTTCAATATTCTGATGTTCAAAATTCCGAAGATTATAATTCCTAAGAAACAAAGCTCCGAATATTCAAAAGGACGATATTCATTTATCCGAAAGTCGTAAGTACGAATTTTTATTTTTCCTAATTTCATTAGCACGAATAATCAAAAGACCAGATAGGTGGAAACACTCCCTGCGACAAACATTTACTATATATTATAAACATCGGCTTATGTATTGTTTCAGCAGTGCTTTTGAGGAGTATCGGAGGGATATTGTCTAGCCCAGCACCCTTTGTAATATCTAGACACTTTAATTGTTTAAGAACATCGGATTCGAGCAGATCTATATCATTAATAATGGTGCTGTTAGGAACTTTGAGGTCTGCCTCGGCCACGTCATCAGAGTTATAGGAGTGCATAAGGTTAGATGGTTGGAAAGCTGATTGAAAGAAAGATGAGAAAAAGCTGCATGCCTCCGCGGGGTGACTAGCCTCTTTACCTTTGTACTGAACATTTGCAGGAATGTCTGTTTGGTTTTTTTGGTATGTCCAGAAGTATTTGATGTTTTTTGGTATGTTGTCTTCTACTATTTTCATATAATTTCTGTAACGTGTTAATGATTCCTTCCTGAATCTCTCTCTATACATAGAAAAGAGCGCGTAATCTGACTGGTTTCTATACGTTTTCCATTTGACCCAGGCCTTACTCTTATTTTTATATATATGAATTAAAGCAGGAGTAAACCATGCGGAAAATTTTGTATTGGAAATGCGTTTAGTGGGAACTCGTCTTCGTATTATGTCAAAGAGATGCTCGTAAAATATTTCTACACATTGCTCGGCAGTTTTATGTTGTAGCATCTCATACCAATTTATTTCCGAGATATCATTGTTTATTAAGTCATAATCAGCATTCCTATAGCAGTACGTTGACGTTAACCTAGTCGGGATAGGCTTGGGCTCGCCTAGGTCAGTCGGTATTAAATGGTAATAAGGAGGGTGAAGCGAGTCCGGTGGCACCAAGGTGATAGGCGCGGGGAAAGTCTCACTATCGTGCAAATTAGTCAAGGTCAAGTCAAGAATTCGATTCTTACTATTTTTAAATAAATTCAATTGAAAACAGTTCATATTTGTCATAAAATTTCCAAGGTAAGCGTATGGTGGTGTAAGATTGTCTATGTTATGTATTTTCATATTTGTTCCATCACGATACCAGTCCAGGTCCGGCAAATTGAAATCGCCTATGAGACAAAAATTCATATACTCTTTTATCTGTATAATGTCCTGTATAGTGTTAAAGTAAGTATAGTACGTTTCTGAACACGTCTTAGGTGACATGTACACGGCGCTTAACAAATATAAACCCCTTCCAATACGGATATCCAATAAAATATGGTCAATTACCGGAGGCATGTCGACAGTGACGAGAGGGGGCGCGGGAGTGCATCGCGAGGCGCACAGCGAGCGCAGCACCGCGACCATCACCCCACCGCCGTCCTTCTTGCCACACGCATCGCGATCGCGGTCACTTCGGTACACGTTATAGCGGGAGTCAATATATTCACTATTCAAAACCCCACTATGGAACCAAGTCTCGGTTAATACTATAATATCGTAATTGTGCGCAAGTATATTCATATAGATTGTGTTCAGTTTAGTTCTCAAACCGCGACAGTTTTGATAGTAAATAGAAAGTGCGTTACTATTGAATTTTGTTTACAATACCATAAGATATTAATTGTAAGTTATTAGTGTCGAATCGAACATCAGTGGGATTGCTTAAAACAAGAAGTGTGAAAAGTGTGTAAACAAATTTACAAGAGCAGTGATATCTCACAGCATTAATTACGAGTACAGGATAAACCGGTGTCAAGCGAGCCAGACCAATCGCAATAACAGCAACAAATTTATCATAAAAGAGCCTAATGATTAAGGCTATTGTAAAATAATTCAGTCTGCGCCGAAGGCGTGGATTGAATTGTTTTAGAATAGACTAAATCTTTAAGCTCTTTTATGATTAAGCAAACAGGGCCGTTTCACACGCTGCTTGATGAGACTCATGAAGATGTACCCCTACTTTCGTACACCTCATGTGACGTAAACGAAGTTGCGCGGGTCAGCTAGTCATAAATACGAAGGATGAATGTCGTTTCCACCCGTTCCTGTTTCAACCCGAAAACTTATGATTAAAGACGATTATTTATGTTCCCGATTCCACCCGTTTTTTTTAAATAAAGTATAGTGAAGTCTAACTACCGAAAACATTATTTCCAAGTGAGAGGAAGGCAAAGGACAAAACAAAAAAAAAACTGTTTTTTGCCTTCCACTCACTGGGAAATAATATCTTCGGTAGTTAGACTTGACCGTACTTTATTAAAAAGCCTTAACAGTGAATTTTCGGATATTTGAAATTCTGAATAATGTTTTTCGGGAAAATAACAGTCCGGTCTTTTGATTATTCGTGCTAATGAAATTAGGAAAAATAAAAATTCGTACTTACGACTTTCGGATAAATGAATATCGTCCTTTTGAATATTCGGAGCTTTGTTTCTTAGGAATTATAATCTTCGGAATTTTGAACATCAGAATATTGAAATTCGGAAAAACATATTTCGGAATTTTTGGGTGTTCCCTTTATTGGGATACATAATTATTTCTCTTTACACGCTTTCGCGCATGTTTGTCTCTATCTTTGGTTACTTCATTATAGTTAGTTATTAAAATATATGAGCCCAAAATACCCGAAATTGAAATACCTTATCATACAAAATACCTTAATTCAATACATCTTACTGTACAATGTCTAATTAAAAAAAAAACATGTAATTAATATCTCAGATTTCAAAATTCAGAATGTGTAAAATATCAAATTTCAATTATCCATAATCTACAATACCAACAAAATAGAATACAGTAAATATACGATGTGAGTACAAAAAGAAACCATAACTTACTAGTAATACCTAGTAGGTTATGATAACTTATTTTTATCCAGATTTTAAAATTCCAAATGTGTAAGTTATCAAATTTTCAATTATCCTTAAACATTGTAATAGGTAACCACTCGCAGGGATACATAATTTTTAACCGGCTTCCAAAAAAGGAGGAGGTTCTCAATTCGTCTGTATATATATATATATATTTTTTTTTTTTTTTATGTTCGTTACCGGCAAATCGCTAGAAAGAGTTATCCGATTTTGATGATTCTTTTTTTATTTGAAAGCTGGTGCTTTTCATGTGGTCCCATATACAGGAAGTCAGAATCTGATGCTGGGATCCTGGAGAAATCGAAGAAATCCCTCGAAGCGAGGGAATTCCTTAACGATTTACAGCAGTTACCTTGTGTTTGGGCTTGATTAATTTGTATTGGGGAGAACATTACCCCTAGACAGTAAAAATAATGAAAAAAAAAATAACAAAAAAACCGACTTTAAAAAAAAACTAAAAATTGAAAAATAAAATTAACTTAGCACAAAGTAATAGGTAGTATATTTAGATTTATCAGATATTATTGACTGCAATACTGAAGTCGGTGCCAATATTTCTATGAGAGATTAATAATAACTACCTAAACCTATAGTTTTACTTGGCGCCGATTTCAGTATTACATTCAATAATATCTGATAAATCTAAATATACTACCTATTACTTTGTGCTAAGTTAATTTTATTTTTCAAGTTTTAGTTTTTGTTTGAAGCCGGTTTTTCTTTGTTAAATTTTTTTTTGTAATATTACTTCTTTACTGCCTCTGTGGCGCAGTCGGTAGTGATACCGCCTGCGGCGCTGGAGGTCGTAGGTTCGATTCCCACCGGAGACAAATATTTGTGTGACCCATAAATGTTTGTCTCAAGAGTCATAAATAAGTATTAATATCCGTGGTCTGATACCCATAACACAAGCAGGTTATTCCTAGCTTACTTTGGGATCTGATAACATTAAGGATTATTATTATTATATTATTATTATTGTCAAGTTCAGTGGATACCATGTTTGTCACTATCTTTGGTTACTTCATTATGGTTAGTTATTAAAATATATTAGCCCAAATACCCGAAATTGAAATACCTTATCATAAAAAATACCTTAATTCTAAACATCTTACTGTCCAATGTCTAATTTTTAAAAAAACATGTAATTAATATCTCAGATTTCAAAATTACGAATGTGTAAAATAACAAATTTCAGTTATCCATAAATTACAATACCAAAAATAGAATACAGTAAATACACGATGTGTGTACAAAAAGAAACCATAACCTAGTAGGTTATTATAACTTATTTATATCCAGATTTTAAAATTCCAAATGTGTAAGTTATCAAATTTTCAATTATCCTTAAACATTGTAATAGGTAACCACTCGCAGGGATAAATCATTTTGTAAGATTAAACTAGTACATTTCATTGTATTTGACTGTACCAAGAACTAGGTTCTAGGTTTACCCGGGTTTCCGCAACTCGACGTTATGTAATGCGCCTATTTTGCGTGGGGGTTTGTGGTATTAAGTCAGTAGGTAGGGTATCAAGTAGTCAAGCAGACTCTTCACGTTGCCAACGTCTTCCTGGAGCGACCTCGGTGTGTCGAGGTGTGTAGCCCTGTATCTTGCCAGTTCCGGGCAATCCAATTAAAGAGATGTTTGTTAAGTGGACTGTGACTGTAACTATACCTCTTATTATACTTATCTTATTCCTGTTTAGCTGCAGAATTTTGCGAGAAATTCTGATGTTGATTGTCGGCAATGCCTCTCTCGCCTATCTGCATGTATTACCCCGGTCTATTAATCCTAGTGCTGGCTCCTTGTCTGCTGTTTTAACAGGTTGCGTACCCATCTCGATGGGAGGGGCAGAATAGGTTCAGGGCCCATTGCTGTCAGCGAAGAGCCTCTTATTGCTAGCTCGTCCGCTGCATCGTTACCTCGTGAGCGAATGAGTCCTTTTATCCATTGTAGGGTAACATTGTTCTTTACGCATATGTCCATGCGGCCTTTGTGGCACTCCATGATAAGACCCGATGTCATTGTATGGCTCTGTAACGCCTGTAGGACCGACCCACTATCAGTTTCTATCCGGATGCACTGGTTCTGTACAGTCCTGGCCCTGATAGCCTCTGTCGCCTTGATTATGCCCATGCATTCCGCCTGGTATACTGTGACATGGGTGCCTAGGGGTGTTGCGATATTAATTTCGAGGTCCTCCGAGAAGGTTCCTGCTCCGGTACCCATCTTCGTCTTGGAACCATCCGTAAATATCCTCAGCTCCATGGTATTGAGTCCCTCTTGGGGGCACTCTTTTAGTTGTATTTTGTACTTTTTGTCGAACACAAACTGCTTTCGTATTGTGTCGGTGATCGCTTCAGTTAGTGGTTCCGAATCCATCAAGTTCCTGTATATCTCCGTATGTGATACCTTTGTTGGTTTCCAAAGTCATAGAATTTTCAGTCACGTGTAGTGGCGGGAGACTCAGTATCGCTTCCATGGCGGCGGTGGGCGTAGTTCTTATCCCCCCGGTGGTTGCCATGCAGGCTAGTCTTTGAAATTGTTGCAAGGTGTCCTTGACTGTGGTTAGGCTTGTGCGTGGCCACCCCCCTTCAACTGTTGAATTCAAAATAAGAGATTTTTTCAAGAACCCGTCATCTGTGTTCATCTGTGTATGTATCAATATTTGATACTTTTTCCTCCAAACAGTTCGGGCTTTTGTAGCTCAGATTGTACTATCTCTATCCTGCTCAATTTTTTATAGAGCGTTCTAAGAAAGAAACGGGACAAGTATATAGTACATTTTATGTCTGTTAATCATAGCTGCACCTTATGATTCTCGTTTAAAAAGTGCCCTCCATCGCGCACCATTCCGCGCAGCTAAGTGACGACGACCGGTACTGTGTTGCGTGCAATTACATTTGTGTTTGGTGTTTTTTACTTTCAAAACTTAGCAAAATCATGACTGGGTTAGAGTTTTTATTCGTAGATTGTGTATTTCATAAAGATTTTGTACCTAAAATAGTTATTTTCAACGAACATTCATTGTAATTTTACGCGCCATCGGCGTCACGGCGGCGCGGCGCCAAGCCCATACATTTGGATGAATAACAAAGAGTAAATACTGTAATGATGACAATCTATCGTTATTTTATGTATTTTTACGTATTCTTTTATTGTTTTCAAGCATTAAATGTAAAATCTATTTCAATAATTTTGTGTAAAATTTGGCCGGAATTCTCTATCATTTTTTGATTGAAATCGTTCACTTTCTTTGTTCATTTCTGAAAAATATTTGTATGCCAGCACACCTTTTTTTTGTGTTTATCGATTAGAAAAAGTCATGTAGCTGTAGATTGTAAATTTGTATGAAAAAAAATACATAAAAAAATTCAAAAAATAAAAAAAAATTACGAGTACCTTTTTTGGACCTTTTTTTAAGGGCTTGGTTCATTGTTCAATTTCTAATAAACTAAACACTTTTGTCAACCAAAACTGTGTGTAATAAAAGTTTAAGGACCATACTTACGAATGAAATAAGAATCCAAGGCACTTGAAGCACAGTTTTCTCAGAATCATGGCATGAACTTAACCTTTTTTTGGCGCTCGGCGGTCGGGTCGCCGAAATGAGTTGTATTTTGAGAGGCTTGTAAATTGAAAAATTGTGAAATAGGATGTATTTAATGAAATGAAATAAAAAAAATTAAAATTTTTGAATGTTTTTTTTTATTTTAACGACTTTTGTAAAGAAAACTGGTGAAAAATCACAAATCCTCATTTCTAATAGAAATTAGTAATACATTACAAGGCAAAACTGGTCTTATCTATCATTTTATCATTAGCTTGTTTCATAAAGATTCCAGTGAGGTAAGAATTTTATATGGCTACCATAGAAAAGTTATGAGAAATCGCCATTTTAAGAACATCAGCCGACGCCTCGCGCGCCTCTCGAAATAGGCGCCACAGACGGCATAATCGCAGATAAAGGGGCCACAGCCCCGTAGGAGACAATGGGTCTGATTATCGATTCGTATAACCTGAGGGTGATCTTGGGGCTCAACCCCCCTATTTTTCCTACCATTCTGCAGCACTGCCAGAATGTGATTGCTGCTTTGTTTATTTTGTTTTCGAGATGATTACTCCAGTTCAGTTTGCTGTCAAGAAGCACCCCAAGATACCTGACCTCTCTTGAGGGTTGTAATTGGGTGCCATAGAGACGTGGCACCCGATAATTTGCGAGAATTATTTTTTTTGTGATCAGTATCAGCTCTGTCTTACTTGGGTTGATCGATAGCTCATTGGCAGTGCACCAACGTTCTACGATCTTAAGCACCGTCTGTGTGTAATATTGTTATGTCATCTGCATATCTCACAGCGTAGTGGTGATTTGCGTTTAGTTTGGTTATTAGGTCATTTACAACAAGATACCATACCAGCGGAGAGACGACACCTCCTTGTGGACATTCTTTGACCACCGCTGCGCACTGTTTTTCACTTGTCTGTAGCCTTTACTCAGCATGTTTTCTATCCAGTCACTGACTGCCGTATTCACTCCATGCCTTGCCAGTGCCGTGGTTATGCTACTGAAGCTAGTTCTGTCGAAAGCCCCCTTTTTCTCTATGAACGTGCCGAGGCACATTGATTTATTCTGGATGGCCTCTTCTATGTTGTTTATCACTGCATGTAGTGCTGAGTCCGTAGACTTGCCGGGGGCATACGCATGTTGGGTTTGATGCAATGGCTTATTTTGAAGGGCCGTTCCTTGAATGTCTCTGTCACACAATTTTTCCAGAGTTTTTAGGAGGAAAGACGTAAAGCTTATTGATCCGAATCCTCTGTTGGGATTATTCCACTATGATCAGCTGGGTGATATGACCTGGGTGATCAAATTTCACAACTTTTGTGTCCTTATATCACCTGCTGACAATTCACCTGGGTGATCAAATTCCACATGATTTTAAATTATTTTATTTGTTTCCCTATATCACCTGGGTGATTAAATTCCACATGCTTTTAAATTATTTGTTTCCTTAAATCACCGGGGTGATTATTTTTTTTATAGTACTTATTCTAACAGGAAGGAGTATTTATTCTAACAAGAAGGTCGTCGATGAGGGCGTCGATGATGCCGATTTGGTGGATTTGGAGAGAGCGACATCGCACCACGAACAGCTTGGAAGGATGGCACCACAAAATCAATAGCGTAATGCGTCGTAAAAATAATAATATTGTGCATTTACTCCACGCTTTACAAAAAGATGCGGCGTTTTATACATTGAGACGTCGTCAACTCACCGAAGAAGATTCGCCGCCAAGCAACTTTTTTAATATAATCATTATGAAACCTTAAAACCTATTATATAATTTATTTTATGATTGTAATAAATAACTTTAACTTGATTTTATTTATTACAATCATTAAATCACTAACTATTTAATCCGGGTGATTTAAGGAAACAAATAATTTAAAATCATGTGGAATTTAATCACCCAGGTTATGTAGGGAAACAAATAAAATAATTTAAAATCATGTGGAATTTGATCACCCAGGTGAATTGTCAGCAGGTGATTTAAGGACACAAAAGTTGTGGAATTTGATCACCCAGCTGATCATAGTAGAATAATCCGTGCGCCAGACAAGCTACCAGAATGATAGTAAGTGATCATATTTTAACTGGTGTCCTCCCCATTTCCCAAGAACTAATAAACACAACGTAACTATGGTAACCATACTGAAGTAGACTACTTCAGTACACTGAAGTAGACTACTTCAGTACTAGTTATTCTCTCGTACATAATTATAGTGTTACTTCGATTTTAGTCGCAAGAAAATTTTTATTCCAGGTTTTTTGGAGAAAGCGAATTAAGATACCAATACGATGTATTTTGTCCTCGGTTGGATGTTTCTTATATTTATAAGATTAGAGGAATATCATTTTCTCCAAACTTTTATGCAGAAGGTCTGGGTATCAAAGAAATAGGTAAGTTATATTTTAATTTAAAGTACACATTTTCAAATAATTTCGCTGGTGGAGTGGCAATGTATGTGAATAGCGTTTCTTAGGGGCCGGGTGCGAATCAAGCACTAATCAAATATTTTGTACCTACCAGATGGCGGCCACTCACGTAAAAATTAGTTCTCATTTCTGCTTTCCGTGGGAGCTAATCCCGGAGATGTAAATGTAGCCTATGTGTTATTTAAGACTATAATCTATATATGCCAGATCATTTCAGCCGGTAGAGTGTGAAAGAGTAATAAACATCTAGCCATCCTGACATCCTGACAGCCAGACATCCACACATTTACACTCACAAACTTTGGCATTTATAACACTACTTATAACTAAGATATCTGATGTTTTTTATTTTTGTTACAGATGATTGTTTTATATTCATGAATGGAAATAACGACGTATACACTTCAGAGAGGGACAGGAAACCACGTCTTCGATTTAATGATGTTAATTTTGATATTGACCTTCAAGGTCGCTTCGTAATTGCCAATGAGAGGGTAACCCGAGGGAACCCATTTATAGGTTAGTTAAATTTTACTACTAGTAATGCTCCTCATCTAAGCCCGAGACATTTTATCTGTAATAGCCATAAGCGTTTCCGAAATCGCTATTAATACTCATTGCTGTTTTGCCCCCTTGAAAGTCGTATTACCTGAAATGGTAAAAATGTTTTATTAGATTTTAAGTAATTTTCGCTCATATCAGACTTTATATCCGTAGCTCTAATATTTTCTGGAATCGCTTGTAACTTAGGTACACCCTTTATTCAAGCCGTTAAAGGGATTCGAATGTTGGTTTTAGCTGAATTAATTCTCATACCACGTTTCAATAGCATTCCTTGTTTAAATTTAACTATTGCGGTTGGATGACCCCTCAATCGCAATAGTCTACAAGGCAGCATGCACAATTTATTGTTAAGTAAAGAGAGACTCGCTTAGGGAACGACTCAAAGATAAATATATATGGTGTCCCGAAACTAACTGTTTAAACTTCGTCACGTGACGTGGCATCAGTCAAAAAAAATACAATAATGAAGAAATAATAGTCACGTGAACACTTTAACCGTAAATCAGTTTCAGAGTTCCTGTAAATTTTTATTATCACCCTTTCTAACGCTACTACGTGGCAGCAAAGAGCGGCAACAGCAGCCAGGCGGGTGCTCAGTGGCTTGTGTTGCCGAGCCGACCATGTTACCTCGAATCGTTGCCGTACCAAACAAATGCATAATGTGCGATAATTTTTTTTTATTAGGAAAAATAACACCCCTTTTTTATTAAATACTAGCTGTTGCCCGCGACTTCTTACGCGTGAAAATCCATATCCATACTAATCTATACTAATATTATAAAGAAGTAAAGTTTGTGTGTTTGTTAAATTGTAAGGGGTAATCTCGGGATCTACTGAACCGATTTTGAAAATTCTTTCACCAAGAGAATGCTACGTTATTGTGGAGTGTCATAGGCTATATAGCATCACGCTACAACGAATAGGAGCGGAGCAGTAATAGTAAATGTTTCAAAAACGGGGGAAAAGTTATTCCTTTTAAGAGCTTCGTTGCGTGTGCTGCGTAAATATTTATATTTATGTAAAAATATGTACTACAAAATTGTTTCTCTTAAAAAAGTTCTAAAAAAATTGCGCGATAGCATGTGTCTATCTTTGGGTTGGTGCACAATAACCATTTTAATGGCAATCAATTTTTTTCTACAATAATGCCACGGGATACCTTTTTCATAAACGAAATTGTTCTTAAAAATAATGCGACGGGAATACACGCGACGAGAAACCTCTCTCTCTCTCTCTTTCTCTCACGTAGTATTAAATATTAACGACGAGACGCTACGGGAGTAAACGCAACGCGACGGGAGTAAATGCGACGGGAACAGGTAATACTCTCTCTTATGTAGCGCAAACGAAGTTGCGCGGGACAGCTAGTATTATTATAAAGCTGAAGACTTGTTTCTATGGTTGAACGCTAGGATCTCAGAAACTACTGATTGGATTTCAGAAATTCTTGTACAGTTTGATAGTCCATTTATTGAGGGTGGCTATAGGCTATATAAGATTACGCTAAGGCGAATAAGAGCGGAGCAGCAATCAAGAATATTTTGAAAACGGGAAATATTTTTAAGCGTCTGAGAGCTTCCGAGGCGTACGCTGCGTAAATAGTTAAAGTTATATAAAAATTGTGTACTACAAAATTGGTTCTCTTAAAAAGTTCTAAAAAAAGTTCATAACAGCATATTATGTCTATGACATAACACATAATTATAAGTAATTAGAAACCGTAGGTTATTTCATTACTTAGATGTGTTTCTCATGACTGAAAAAGTTATTCAGAAATAATCCATGGGCTTTTTACCAAGTGAAAGAAGAAAAAATAGACAATTTGTAATTGACTATACTATTTTCTTTGCAGTTAAATCGGCTGAAACTGCCATTAATAATTTAGGGAAGAGGATATTAGAAAAATATGCTCGTGATCTAGTCTTGAAGACATTTTTGGGGGTTTTTATGGAGAAATTTAACGAATACCTGGCAGCATTTCCTATTGACGAATTTTTTGTTATATAGATGAAAACCAAGAATAAGAGCTTCATATCAAAGGATACCATATCATTTTTCATTTACACTGTTGGTTGATGGCACTTGGTGGAACTTGCTGCACATATTGAATAACACCACTATATCATGTAACTACACCTACACTATTTTAAAATTGTTTAGTTTAGATGAAGTTACATGATGTAGTGGTCATCAAGTTAGTGTTTTTTTCTCCTGTACCTTTAAGAATGCCGAGAGGCGAAACCGGTCAGGTATAACGTAAATAAATGTTGTGGAACAGTACAAGTGGTGTTATTTAATATGGATACCATACCATATCCCTACCATATATCCCATATACCCAATATTGGTTTTAGATTTACTGCCAGATTCATAAGGGACGAGGTAGAGCCACAGCCAACTCAGTGAGAATAAAACACGGCAATAAATACTTACCTACTTTATACTATGGAAAGTGGTCATCGTAGCTTCCGAACGTTCGTAACACCATAGGCGATATACTCGTGCTGCAGATCCTCCAAGAATAATCGAACACCGCTTTTGAAGAACCCCTTACTGTAAGCGTTTGGGAAAACCGAGGCAAGAAGATCATTCTACAATAGGCCACCACATTCGTAGCTATGTGTGTGTGTGTATGACTAAAGCAAGTATGATTAAAGTCGAGAATTGCTTGCACTTACTTTTTTAAATGGCTATCTCTAATAGATTATAAAAAAATAATAAGCAACTTTCAACCTTATCAACTTGCCGATAGCGGTTTACCACTGTTGACCGAAATCCATTTGATAGTTTGACTCGTGACCGAAAAAAACATTAAGCCATTCTACTACTGATCGAAAGAACAATTGACCAAAAGAGTTTTAATCGAACAAACATTTGGTAATTTTACTACCTACTGATCGAATGAACGCTTGGTCGAAAAACAGTTGACTAAAGAATATTTTAACAGGGGCTGAATTAAAATGGCTAGGTTAGGTTAGGTTAGAACTGCGACCACTACAAACGAGCCGAGCGAGCGAAGTGAGCGTGCCGCGGCAGCGGCCGGCGAGTGCCAGAACCGAATTCTACTTATTTCGCTTTTGTTTGTTAAAATATTCTTTAGTCAACTGTTTTTCGACCAAACGTTCATTCGATCAGTAGTAGAATGGACTAATGTTTTTGGTAACACGTCAAATGATAAAATGATTTTCGGTCACCAGTGGTAAACCCTGCCGATAGTCTGTATATAAATCAATTTGAATCAGATAAATTATATCGGCAGCAAGGTGTTAGTGTAGCGCAGCAGTGCTGTCGCTGCAGTGTAGCCGCGAGACTGCTGCAGAGCTCGGAATACATGCCAATATAAATCTATACAAAATGTATGGAGATCAGTAGCGCTGTCACAGCAATGCCCATTCTCCCAACATTCTCGTTTGAGCACTTGTGCAGTCAACACGCGTTTGAGTCTTTTTCATTTAAAGTCATAGATTGTCAACATTTTGGCTATTCGTCAATATGATGAAGTGCAGTACTTGTGGCATTCAATTTAACGACGGAGCTCAATGTGGTTCATGTGGAAAGCAGCTGGACTTCGGTTGTGCCAATATATCTGAGTCCGGATGGAGAAAGCTAGGCAACGAGAGGAGGGCGTCATGGAAATGTTCTTCATGTCGAGGATCTCAAGCGTCGCCGCGAATTCAAAACGATCCAATTACTATTGAGGCAGTTATGAAGGAAATTAAGGATCTCAAGCGCCAGTTATGTGATTTACCAGCTCTTTTTTCTGAGGTAAAGAGTCTTAGAGAAGAAATACATGATATTAAGACGTCATGTGAGTTTATGTCAAATAAAATGGAGGACTACACTAAAAAGCTGGAAGGACTTGAAAACAGAATCACTGAGCTGGAAAGTATGAAGAAATCATTCACTGGACTTCAGGCCGATGTTGCAAATATAAAATCGGAGCTTGCAGCAAATGACCAAAGGACACGTTTAAACAATGTCGAGATAAGAGGGATACCAGAAAAGAGAAGTGAAAATTTGTTCAAGATAGTGGAGGCTATAGGAAGTACTATAAAATACAATTTTCCGAAATCTATGATAAATTATATATCAAGAGTTCCAACATACAACAGCAAGGAAAAGGTTATCATCATGAGCTTCATAAACAGATACGTCAAGGAAGAGTTTATTGCAGCCGCTCGTGCGGAAAAGAGTCTATCTACAAGTGACTTAGGGTACGAGAATGCTCAACGCATTTACGTGAATGACCACCTAAGTTCTGAGTCCAAGAAACTTCTGAATAAAACAAAAGTCATGGCTAAAGAGAAAAAATATAAATTTGTATGGGTGCGGTTTGGAAAAATTCATGTAAGAAAAGACATCGACACACGCCCTCTGGTTGTCAACAGGGATTCCGATTTAAACAAGGTTGTTTAATATGTAAGCATAATCAATACTTATTTTTAATGTATTTAACAATAATATTAATTAGTTTTTCCCTGCACTATAGTATAATAAGTCACACAGTTGAGGTAAATCTGTGTTTATATCGACTTACAATCTCAATGTTCAATATATTCTTACTTGCACACAAAATGTTTACAGTTTCTGCAATTTATAAGCATCTTTGGACGTCTTATTGTTCTCAAACAAGTTTCTATTGTATAGTTTATTGCACCGGTTTCTTTGCGGTTGCGATTGACGCGGAACTAGTTATCTTTTTCGTACTCGATCTCGTACGCATGCTCTTGCCTGCTCGCACACTTGTTAGTAATCAGGTACTGAATGATTTTTATTACGCACCCACATATTATTTTATATTATGGTTTTGCAATCATATTATGCATTTTTTCGTAATGGTAAATACTATTTACAAATTCAATTCTGTTTTTAATATTTTATTAAATGGATAATAAAAGTAGGAAATTAAACATTTACTATCAAAATGTAAGGGGCTTGCGTACAAAAACGCTAAAATTCTATCGTAACCTTTGTCTCTGTTCGTATGATGTCATTGTTTTAACCGAAACATGGCTGGTGGACAGTATCTCCGACAGTGAACTCTTCGATGGCCGATATAGTATCTGGCGTAGGGACCGTGACTACGAAACCATACGGGGGAGGTGTACTTGTAGCGGTACGCAAGGATTGGTCTGTCATGCCGGAGCCCCGATTGCATTCGTCGGCCGAGGATTTGTGGCTAACAGTAGACACAGGGAACGCAGGCGGTGATAAAAGTTTTAAGTTTTATTTGTCTATTATTTATCTATGCGACCAGAAGAACGGTAACAGTTTCTCACAACAACTTAGTAACTATCTAGATAAACTCAATCTTGCCTTTTGCCCACACCCAATGGAAAAATTTATTGTAGTGGGAGATTTTAATATGAGTGAAATAAAATGGGTATGGGATGGTGAGTCCTCGTTTCGGCCGAATAACTTAACCTCACCGGATCAGCGGCTTTTGGTCGAGGAATTACAGTCTCATAACCTATCACAGTACAATGGAATTCTAAATAGCATGGGTAGAATCCTAGACCTAGTGCTGTCAAATGAGCTTTTATCGGTAGTTGAGTGTAAGGAGCCACTGGTGCCTGTAGACTCTCTTCATGGTGCGCTTATTATGCAAACGGAGCACGTTACTGTACAAAACCTTAAATCTAGATCATATATTAAATATTTTTATGATAAGGGTGACTTTGCCGCCATTAATAAAGTGATTAGTGAACTGTCTTGGCATAGGGAGTTCAGTAGGCGGTCGATGAGCGAAGCCACTGATTATTTTTACTCCGTAATCAATGAACTCATTCGGAAATATATACCTCATAGGTCTGTAAATAGTCAAACATATCCCAAATGGTACACGAGACCTTTGTTAAAGGTTATCAAAGAGAAACATAAATATCTATCAAAATTTAAAATTTATAAAAATAGATCTGATTTAGAATCGTTCAAACTATTAAGGGAAAGGGTTAAGCAGTTAGAAAAACAATGTTATGAGTCTTACATAGCTGCTACAGAAGAGTCAATTAAGAATGATCCCCGACATTTTTGGTCATTTATTAAAACGCGTAGTAGATCCAATGCTATCCCTTGTAATCTTAAATACAATAATTCAATTATTACAACAGGGCAAGGCATTTGTAATGCTTTTTCCACATTTTTTCACTCAACTTTTAATGACTCGGTCACCCCTCCTCTCATTTCCGCAATTAACACATCCCAATCACAGCCGCACAATGATTCTGAAATTTCTAGTATTAACTTAAAAAGAAAACAAATAGAAATAATCCTATCAAAGCTTAATCCTAATAAATCCGCTGGGCCGGATCAGATTCACTCTCGTTTCTTGATCGGCTGTGCACACAGTATATCTACACCTATTACCCTGCTGTTTCATAAATCTCTGGTTGAAAGTATGGTTCCGCCAATATGGAAGGCTGCTTATATCACCCCGATCCATAAAAAAGGATCTAAAGCAGAGATTACCAACTATAGACCGATATCTAAATTATGCGTAATATCCAAAGTATTCGAAAAACTAGTTCACGATCAACTTTATGCCTCACTTAAAAATTGTTTTAACCAGTCGCAACATGGATTTCTCAAAGGGCGATCTACTGTTTCAAATTTAATCTTGCTTAATGATTTCGTGACTGAAGCTATGGACAATGGTAAGCAAGTGGATGTAATCTACACTGATTATTCTAAAGCCTTCGATCGTATTGATCAGACTATCCTATTGCAGAAGCTGCAAGGCTTGGGGGTCCGAGGTAACCTTCTTAGATGGTTTTCATCATATATAGATAGAAGGTCGCAAGCGGTAGTCGTCAATAACTACATATCGAGTTGGGTGGACATCCCCAGTGGCATTCCCCAGGGATCGTTATTGGCGCCTCTTTTGTTTATCATATACGTCAATGATATTGAAATGTGTTTTCAGCATTCCAGGCTCCTGTGCTTTGCAGATGATATGAAGGTCTTTGCCTCTATAGAATCAAACGCAGATGTATTGGGGCTGCAGGCTGATCTTTCTCGCCTAGATGACTACTGTCGTGATAATAGACTCGAACTGAATCCATCCAAATGTTCGCTGGTAACATTTAGTAGGAAAAAGAGTGTAATTGATTCATCCTATAAACTAAAAAATCAAGTAATTCCCAGTGGGGAGTCAGTAAGGGATCTAGGAATTATCCACGACTCTAAGGTGCTATTTGACAAGCACGAGTGTCGAGAGCCTCCAAAGCCCTTGGTTTTATTATGCGTAGTTCGGCCTGCTTTAAAAACGTCAAGACCTGGAAGATACTGTATCGTAGTTTTGTAAGGAGTATATTAGAGTACGGTTCACAGGTATGGTATGACAGCTACATCGCAGAAATTGAGAAAATTCAGATTAAATTCATTAAATATATTTGCTTTCGGTTAAAAATCCCCTATAAATCCTCGGAGTATATTAAATTATGTAAAAAGTTCCACCTAATTACACTGTCGGAGCGAAGAAATATCGCAGACATGTCGTTCATTTTAAAAATTACATCAAATGCCGTTGACTGTCCCGACCTGTTGAGTAAGCTGTTTTTTAATGCACCAACCAAGCTACCAAGAAACCTTAAACCGCTTCATGTCTTTAGATGCGGTACCAATTACAGACAAAACTCATTCATACCGCGAGCATGCAAGAGTCTAAACTCAATGTCAAATGAACTCGATTTTGATATTTTTAATACTAGCATTCCAGTAGCAAGGCGTCAAATGAGCAATAAGTTTTTCTTAAACTAGTAAATACCTCTTCACCTTTGTATATCACTAGTTTGTAAGTATCTTATAACATATTTTATTTAATTATGTAAGTACTGTTAATATTTGGAGTGTAAAAGGCATAAGTAGCGTAAGTTGCTCAATGCATATTTATTAAGAATCCTAAACGTGAGAACCTATAATTGGCTTACTGATACTAATTTAAATGTTTTACTTAAGTTGAATAATGGTGTTGGTTCTCCATAAATAAATAAATAAATAAATAAATAAATAAATAAATGCCCTCAGGAGCAGTTCACCAGATTCTCGATTCACCAGATTCGCAACTTACCAGATTCTCAACTCACCAGATTCGCAATTAACCAGAAGTATAATCAAAAGCAAATTCAATTTATGTAGTATATTAACAACAGAAAATGTAGGTAATTAATTCCAAAAAAAATTAAAATAAAAAAAAATCTATACGTATAATAAAACTGTAGAGGGTCGGGAGTCTGTACATGGACGATATTATGAAAATTTTAAGTGTAGGGCGTTCTCTAATCGATACTGAAGCCGAAAATGTAATTTAAAAATTTCATGTCTGTCTGTCTGTAAAGATGTATCCCGAATAAGTATCACGCCGAAACTACTGAACCGATTTGAATAATACTTTGTACGATCTAAGCTTATAGTCCGAGGAAGGTTCTTAAGTACTTTTGATCCAGATATTTTACGCGGTTCCTTCAGGAGAGGGGATGAAACACAAAATAGTTTTTTAGCTATAATTTCTCACTGCGTGGTTCGATTTTAAATATTTTTTTGGTGTCTGAAAGGGAGTACATTAAGCATTACTCCACACAATTTTCAATATAAGGGTTATGTAGTTCAGAAATTAGGGGCATCTCAACTTTCGGTAAATCTAGAATTCAACGTTTCTTTTGAAAGTGAGGCTAAACGGGCGTGTTGGCTAGCAAACAGGGCCGTTTCACACGCTACTTAATGAGTCTCATGAAGAAGTACCCCTCCATTCGTACACCTTATGTGACGTAAACGAAGTTGCGAGGGTCAGCTAGTATAAAATAAAAATATTTTTCTTCGGTTAAACAGATAAATAAAACTGTACTTCCAAATAAACAGCTTTACACTAACTAAATGCATAAGAAAACCATTTTTTATATTTTTCTGTCAATCTGTTTGTTCCGGTTAATATCTGAAATGGTTAGACCGATTTCACTGTAATATAATTGATGTTACGAGGTAAAACTTAGGCTACTTCTAGTTTTAAACCGCAATAAGAATCCGCACAAAAACAATGAAACCTATGAAAAGGTTAACAAAACACAATTCCACGCCTACTAAGTCGCCGGCATCAGCTAGCATATGCCCCATGCTATCAATAACACACAAAATAATACTCTTTATTTTTCATTTTTTTTCTAGCATTTTTTTCTCTTGTTATCTTTATATAATGCAATACATGTAATTTTCTTAATCCTACTTCCTACTATCCTACTTCCTACTATCCTACTAATCCTACTAATATTATAAATGTGAAAGTTTGTGAAGATGTTTGGATGTTTAGATGTTTGGATGTTTGTTACTCAATCACGCTCTAACGGCTGAATGAATCGGGCTGAAACTTGGTACAGGGATAGAGTGTAGTCCAGAATGACACATAGGCAACTTTTTATCCCGGAAGAATGATCCCGCGGGAAGCGGGAACGGGAACCAAATTTCACGAGGGCGCGGGAAGCGAGAACGGGAACCAAATTTCACGCGGGCGAAGCCGCGCGCATCAGCTAGTAATAATATAATTGTAATAATAATTGTAAAAATGTAATTTTTGTTCTGTACAAACAAAATGTGCTGACGCATTCACTAATACGCATTTTCTGTTTGATAGTACAATATCTAGTTAACTGAGAATCTGGTGAGTTGAGAATCTGGTAAGTTGCGAATCTGGTGAATCGAGAATCTGGTAAACTGCTCCTGAGGGAATAAATGCAGCGGCAGCAGTGCTGATTGCTGTCGAGTTCGGACTGATATCTTTATGGAAGAAATAAATGAAGTTTCGCATAGCAAACGAAGATCGACATAACGAAAAAGGATCGTTAAAACAAGTGAAGATCGACAAAACAAATGAAGATTTTTAAAACAATTTAAGATCGATGTCACCTTACAGGTAGCAAAGCGTCTAGTTGACTCCTTTCGTGACCATAGGGCTGGCCTCTCTCTCGTTTAAAGTATTAGCATGATGTAATTCAACGTGATTTTTATGCCTTTTTGGTAGGCAACCCGCCGTGCGCGGATCCGACTCGCACTTGGCCGGTTTTTAGGTGAGGCAAGCTGAAATTTGAACATCCTGTACATAAAACAAGCTTTGAAACTGTGCGGCCGTGTAGTACTAAGTGAAGGCCAAATAGCAGTGTTTTACCTAAAAATAAAACACATCATGTCTGTCTGTCTGTCTGTCTGTCTGTCTGTATCCCGAATAAGTATCACGCCGAAACTGCTAAATCGATTTGAATGATACTTAACACAATCTTAGCTTATGATCCGAGAAGGGTTCTAGGATACTTTTGATTCCGATATTTTGCGCGGGTCCTGCGGGAGAGAGGATGAAAGACAAAATGGTTTTTCAATTATAATTTCTCAACGCGTGATCTGATTAAAAATATTTTTTAGTGTTAAAAAGGGAGTACTTTAGGGATTGTTCTCCACAAGTTTCAATAATGAGGGTTATGTACTTCAGAATTTAGAGACATTTCAACTTTTGCTAAACCTATAATTCAAGGGTTTCTTTGAATGTAAGGGTCATTCTAAACTGGCGTGTTTGCTAAGTCACAAAGAATTTAAAGATTAAGGGGTATTGTCAAATAATTTAGTCAGTCAGGACTGAATTGTTTTAGAATAAACTGAATCTTTAAGTTCTTTTCTGATTAAGCAAACAGGGCGGTTTCACGCGCTCCTAGGGGTCTGATGAAGAATTCGGCTCACTACTGGCGTGTTTGCTAAGTCACAAATTCTTTGTGACTTAGCAAACACGCCAGTTTAGAATGACCCTTACATTCAAAGAAACCCTTGAATTATAGGTTTAGCAAAAGTTGAAATTTAAATTTTTCATGTCTGTCTGTCTGTCCATCTGTCTGTCTATCTGTCTGTCTGTCTGTATCCCGAATAAGTATCACGCCGAAACTACTGAATCGATTCGAATGGAACTTGGTACAATCAGAGCTTATAATCCGAGGAAGGTTCTAGGATACTTTTGATCCTTATATTTTGCGCTGATGAAAGACAAATGGTTTTTTAATTGTAACTTCTCAATGCGTGGCAAAGGACTCCCTTTATACCACAGAAAAAAAATTTGGTATCGGAACCAAATTTTTTTTCTGTGGTATAAAGGGAGTCCTTTAAGGATTGTTTCACATAAGTTTCAATGTTGAGGGTTTTGTAGTTCAGGAATTTGAGCTTTTTTATGATTAAGCCAACACGCCGCTGAACTACAAAACCCTCAACATTGAAACTTATGTAAAACAATCCTTGCTTGATGAGTCTTGTGAATAAGTACCTCTCCATTTGCAAACTTAATTTGACGTAAACGAAGTTGCGAGGGTCAGCTAGTAATTCATATTTATGATAAATTTGAACCTTCCGGTCGACGTTGTCCATTTCCTAACTTGACCACTTCCAAACTTGTCCACTTCCTAAATTGTCCACTCCTAAGTTGTCCTTTTCCTGAATTGCCATTCGTTCATTCTTAATTTGTCTACTTCTCAGATAGTCTATTCTAAATTCGTCGTTTCCTATTCTGTCACTTCCACCTACTAAATTGTACACTTTCAATTCCTGGAACGCTGGATCCGGATTGGTTCCTGAGCTGGTCTTTAAGGTTTTTTACCCAGATTGTCTGTCTATTCATTCAAATGAAGATCGGTGAAACAAATGAAGATCGGCGAAAAGAATGAAGATCGACAAAACAAATAAAGATCTGAAAACAAATGAAGACCGATAATACATATGCAGATTATTAAAACAAAAGACTCTAAGCAAGTTTATGAGATCAAAAACTACTTGAAGCCATATTTTGTAATCTAGATGCGATTGCCATTAAAAAAAATAGGTGCAAGATATTCTCAACCTTAATGATTCATCTCAAAAAATGTGCTTTTTGGCGTTTATAGACATCACTGATAATGAATGCGTAAAAAATAAATAAATATGTTGTTGTATGTTCATAAGGTCGAGAATTGCTTGCACCTATTTTTTTGAATGTTTATCAAGTTCAAGTTCAAGTTAAAGTTCTTTATTTGCTGAATATGGTACAAATAAGATGTTCACATTATAATATCAGATCTCACATCATCTCATGGTCTGCCGTACAAATTTCACATTTTTAAATTATTAAAGTAACTATTAAATCCATTAATTAGTACATGCATAAGTAATATAATCCAAATAAATTAATGTCAGTATTAAAATGTATCATTTAAAAATTCGTCAAAAGTATAATAACATTTATCCTGAAGTAGATTCTTTAAGTTATTTTTAAACATATCAATATTTAAAATTTTCCAATGATTAGGTATATTGTTATAAATTTTTGGAGCCAAGCAAAATACACTTCTTCTCATAAGACTAGTCTTACCCCTTCTAATACACAACGCGTTCTTACGTCTATTACGGGTTACAAAATCAGACAGCTGCGGAAATAGATGAGGGTTTAACTTTACAAAGAGAGCAGTTTCTAAAATATATATAGACGGCAGCGTTAGAACCTTGTATCTTTTAAAATTTGGTACACAACTATCTGTTACCCTAAGGCCAAACATAGCCCTTATACATCGTTTCTGAGATTTAAAAGCTACTTCTTTATTAGTGGAATTGCCCCAGAACATCACACCGTATCTTAGCACTGATGCAACAAGGCCATGGTACGCAGTTAGTATAGCATCTGTATTTACTATCCTTGAAAGTTTATGTAGGGCATATGCTGAACTATTTAGTCTATTTACTAAACCATCGATATGACCTTTCCAATTGAGTTTTCTATCAATCAATAAACCTAAAAATTTTGCGTTGTCCGTGTCAAGAATTTTGTTATTATGATCATTTACGTCTATTATTGTTGATTGCTGTCTTTGACTTAAATGCATTATATAGCACACTGCCTTGTGGAACGCCAAAGGATACAATGCGTTGTTTTGATACATTTATTTATTTATTTATTTATTTAAACTTCATGCACAATGTACATAGGCGGACTTAATGCCATAGGCATTCTCTAACAGTCAACCATAGGTGATGCAGAGACAAACAAAGTAGGTGCATTATCTTGTAGAAGTAAAGTAGAGAAAATTAAGACTTGATCAAAAAAATACATAACAAGATACCTAAATAATAAGCATACAACCCATTAATATTAATAACATAACATACTCCTAACACATAATATATAAATATATACACAAATATTAAAATAAATATATAAACTCATACAAATACATACATATATATACAGTTACACATAAGTACCTACATATATAAACAATATGTAGAAAGAAGAAAATTCGGTAACATGAGGAAATATAAAACTACTAAAACTATGATTCTGCCAATCTATTCCAAAATAATTTGCGAACTCGTTTCTTAAATGAATAACGACCAGTAACCTTCCTGACCTCAAGCGGCAGCGCGTTCCACTGCAAGACAGACTGCACCACAAAAGAAGAGTGTACAAAACCAGACTTATGAGAAGGGCAAAGTAGAAGTCGATTATTCTGTGAACGAAGGGTTCTATTATGGTTGTTACAAAGATATTGAAATTGAGAAGATAGATAGTTAGGAGAATTGGGAGATGTTAGGATGGAAAATAGTGTGGTAAGTGCACGCAGATCACGTCTTTGGCGAATGGGCAGCCATTTTAGTTGGGAGCGATAGTTGGACACATGGTCATACTTACGGAGACCAAAAACGAACCGAATGCAGTTGTTTAGAAGACGATCATACTTGTTAAGGTGTTCTGCGTTCAAATCGAAGTAACAAACGTCACCGTAATCGAATAATGGAAACAATAGGGTCTCCACGAGCATTTTTTTTGTATTGGTGGGAAGAAGGTACCTCAGACGATATAATGCACGCAGAGCTCCCGTTACCCTCTGACTGACATGAACCACCTGCTCCTTCCAACTCAAGGTAGAATCAACCATTAAACCCAAGTTCTTCACCGAAGAACTAAATGGTATGATCGATCCGTTGAAAGTAACAGGTGGAAGAGACGAATTGTCCACTCGATCTATCAAGCGTTGGCTCCCCACCACAGATGCTTGGCACTTCGACGGATTCACGGTCAATCCAAATCTATTAGACCAATTGTGGATGCTGACAAGGTCTCTATTCACCGCATCGACCGCGCCAACCAAGTCCTCTACCCGTGCCTGAGCATATAGCTGTAAATCGTCGGCATACAGGTGATACGCACATTTGAGATGTTGAGTTAAAAGATTAATAAATATAGAGAAGAGTAATGGAGATAAAATTCCGCCTTGAGGGACACCAGCATCCATATCGCACCAACAAGATAACCTCTCATCAACTCGAACAGCCTGCTGACGCCCCTGAAGATAACTAGAGAACCAGTCCAGTACATCCGGTGAGATCTTGAAGTGAGATAGGATAGCTAAAAGAATGTCGTGGCTGACATTAATAAAAGCATTTGAGAAATCTATCAGTACTAAAACAGTAAGTTTGGTTTCATCCATGCCAGCCCTAATATCTCCGGTGACTTTGAGAAGTGCGGAGGTAGTGCTGTGACCGGGCCTAAAGCCTGACTGTAGAGAACTTAATAATGAATTTTTGAAAATAAAAAGGGATAACTGTTTATGAACACAAGACTCAAGGACTTTTGATAAGAAAGGTAATATACTTATAGGGCGGAAATGATTTGGTAAAGAAGGATTTGTTGTTTTAGGGAGTGGAATAACATAAGCCTTGCGCCATTGAGATGGAAACTGTCCAGACATTAGGGAGGAATTAATGATATGAGTAATTGCTAGCAGCACATGGTCCAAAATCATAGCAATCATACGGCGGCTAACATTGTCATATCCCACAGCGTTTGATTTAATGGACAGAATTATCTTCTTAACCTCACCTGGTGTAACTGGAGAAAATGAGAAGGAGTCCACTTCGGGACAAGGCATATTAGCAATATGTTCCAGAGTGCAACTCTTGGTCTGCTGATTCAGATGAGTAATTGTAGTGAAGTGCTTATTGATGTCATCCAAACCAATTGTTGCACGGAACTCAGAACTATTCGGTTTTCCAATACCCAGAGTTCCTAGGAACTTCCAGATATTAGAAGAAGAGGAAGCAGAAATGTTATTAAGAATATAACGGCGTTTTACATTGCGTATCACCTGATTACACCTATTTCTGGCCGCTTTGTACAGTGACCACGTCTCATCGCCACGGGCTCTCCGAAACTTCCGAAAGGCACGATCCCTATGCCCCATCGCCAATCGAACCTCCTCAGTAATCCAAGGCGCAGGAGGACGCTTCAATTTCACTCTCCGTAATGGAGCATGTAGGTCGTACAGCCCCATTACCGCATTATTAAATATAGACAACTTGTCATCTACGGAGGGGGTCTCAATCAAAGAGTCCCAGTTTAATTTCGATGCATCCCCACATAGATTTTCAGCATTCACCCGGCCAAAATTGCGCATGAGCATAGTACGAGGTTGTAATTTAGGAGGTTTGAGAATGTACTTCAGATAGATTAAATCATGGCGAGAAAATGCCGGCGCAGGATGCTGCCCATGACAGGATACAAGCAGTGGTGCAGAGGTGAGAATCAAATCCAGCCAGGTATCATCAGTATCCAAATTGTGGTGTGTAGCTTGCAGAGGGAGGACATGTAAACTGGCTGATTCAACAAACTGAAGGAACTTATGGGAGAGTGACGGAATAAGGAGATTGGTATTGAGATCACCCATAATAATGTGATGTTCATAATCTGAACCTATAGATTCTAGAATAGGCTCAAGACTAGAGAAGCACTTTTTGTCAGGGGGAGAGTAAACAACGCTGAGAACAGTTTTTATTCCTTTGACAATAACCTCCAAGAAAATAAACTCCACCTCTGTGGCCAAACTGGAAGGAGAAGAAGAAATGACCCTGTAAGGAAAGTCTGAACGAAGATATATCGCCACGCCACCTCCCCTCCTCTCGTCCTCATCAACACGGTCATTACGGATTAAAACAAATCCTGGGAGAGGATAAGTGGTGCTAAGATGGTGAGGCTTGAACCAGCTCTCGGAGACAAGGACAGCGTGTACGTCAGCACCCGCAAATGCCTCAAGAAACTCGCTGTAGTGAAAAGGCACACTCTGTGCATTTATGTGACAAACGTTCAGAAGATTACGCGACCGTCTATCGAATGTGTTTTTCACCCAGTCACCAAGTGTATGACCAGACTCGAAACTTTCATCTCTGGAAAGTATAGATGAATCATTGGCAGAATAATACATTTCATCATTATCAGAATACATATATAAATGAATAATAATACTTATAATATAATACAATTATGTATAGAAATAGAATACCATAAATAAACTTCGTTTAAAATTAAATAATGCAGTATTTCCAAACGTAAGTAGTCTATGCACCACCCACCAGCAGTTTTACATGTATATAAATAAGAAGACACACAAAAATATAAAAAAAGAAAAAAAAACAGATAGAAACAGACATTTTAGCATGCTAAACACAACAATATTAATCAATGAACAAGTTGATATTTTAAGTCACTGATCTATATTTTATACAGATCAGTGTTTCAAGTACAGAACAAAAGTGTAACGGAACGTAAATACATTGGTGTTAATTTCCGAACGCAACTTACTTATTCCTATAATCATCAAAACAAGTCAACTGTCAATGTCACATCATGTATTCTGTCAGATGTGTTTGAGTTCGAGTTTTCTTTGATTGTAAACATACAAATTATTAACTTACCCTAAACTTAACAATTTAGCATCTACTCTATTAAAAAAAAAAGCATAGGCAAAGCTGAGCAACATTAATGTGTGCCAAATGTGATAAACATAAAGTAAAAAAGCAACAAAACAAGAATTACAGCATTACCGATCAACCTGTCGCCCTTTGAATGCACACCTACAGAAAAGCATATAAAGATAGCACGAATATCAGTTTCTACGCGACTTGGCATGAGCCTGATCACCATCGACACTGCCAATTACACCACGGGCTACGGATTTACCTCGGTCGCCATCCTCTCTGTGATGTTTAATCGTCAAAGGATTCAGTTCATCCATAGAAGTGACTTTGTACCGGCGACCAGCCACATTGATGTTAACAACGCCGTCCTGTGTCCAACATGCTCGCATTCCAAAGTGCTGCCGTGCCTTAGCAAACACCATACGCCGTGTCGTGGTCAGGAATTCTTTGACAGACACTGATGAGCCTTTCAATTTTGTCTTTGACCTCCACACCGCTGACCGGAGGCTCATATTGGAAAATCTTACCAAGACGGGACGATCATGATCAGAGCCAGTGGCACCAATTCTATGGCAACTCGAGATGTCTGTAGGTGCAAGGTTATGAAGTGCCATTTTTTTATGTACTATGTCCAGTATAGTAGAAGCACAATTTTCCTTCTCAACCTCTGCAATCCCCATGAAGACCAGAGTTTTACGTCGGTGCCGAGTCTCCAATGCATCCATGGCTTTTGAGCACTCGGTGATCTGTTTTCTCAGCAGACCGAGCATGGTGAATATCAGTTCCCTGAAGGTACGGAACTCCTCTGCTACACGTGAAACAGTCTCCTTAGTAGACCCCGCGGCTTGCAGCTGGGCTTGAAGTTCACCCATCTTCTTTCCAAAGGACTCTTCCAATTTGTATTGCGCAGTTTCAATTGCGGCAAGTTGTGGCTGTGACATTGTGACAGTATATTTTTATTTTTGATACTTTAACTGTGTTTAGTGCTGGTAGGTGGTATGTGTGAAGTTTCCTTTAAATCACATAAAAACTTTCACAAATGTTTGTACTGTTCACTGGGTATGTAATACACTTTCTCAGCTATTGAAAATCTTTATAACTTCAAGATATTAATTAAATATGATTTTTTTAATCAGAGCAAGTTCCGAACTTTTTTTTACACCTACCCGAAAAAGTATTACTATCATATATACATATATACATATGTAGTCTCGTAATTACTTTTTGTATTTAATTTAGTAATCGCAGTCAGATGTATTCTATTAGTCAAATTAAAATATTTCCCCTTATGCCGTAGCAGTCCAGCTTATTTATTTTCGTATAGTCGTTTGTTTTATTGATCTGTTTTGCCGATTTTCATTTATTTTGTCGATCTTCTTTTGTTTTACCGATCTTCTTTTGTTTAATCGATCTTCATTTGTTACATTGACCTTCATTTGTTTGACATTTAAAATAGACAATTTCAAAAGAAGACGAATCGGTAAGTAGTCAAATTAGGAAGTGACAACTTTGGAAATGGTTTTTTTTGGTTTTTTTATACCACTAAGGTGGCAGACAAGCATACGGCCCACCAGATGTACCGGTGGTCACCGCAGCCTATGGACGTTTGCAACACCAGAGGCACCACACTCGCGCTGCCGACCCTGAAAGAAAGTAAAGTTAAGAAGATGACAATTTAGGAAGTGGACAAGTTTGGATGTGGTCAAGTTAGGAAATGGACAAAGTCGACCGGAAGGTTCCCAAAATCCTCATTTACCCCGTCAGAGCTCTTCCCGACACCGTTTGTCCATTAATTCATAATGCCTGCCCAAATCATTGAATTTTTACTATCCTGAGTAGGTATTTTAAATGAAAATAAACTATCATTAAGATGTTATTTGGTGTCGAAATGATTGTAAGAACACTGTATGACTCCTGGATACTGGAATACAATCAGGATAAATACTCAATTGCAAGTTACTATGGATACGAAGGATCAAATGTGTTTGTTTACATTTTTGCGCAAAGCTATTGAAATACAGTATAGATACTTGCAGTTCTAGCGTTCCGTACTCAATAGGTAACAGCTAGAAAGAAAGAATTTTTTTATTCAGCCCTTGAACACATACCTACTTAACATCATAGGCTTTACAGCTAGACCCTTTTGCTAAGACTCTGATGCTAGTGAACCTTAGCATCGGAGAGGGTAAAAATGGGACCTTATTACTAAGACTTTAATGTCCCTTTCAACAAGCTGTATGTCACTAACCATTATTATAGCTAGACAGTTGAAAATTTCACTGACAGTGTATTTCTGTGTCAGTATTATTATAGCAATTATAAATACCAGCCAAGTGCGAAACAGACTAACGCACCGATACGGTTCCGTACTAAAAAAGCTGCAAAATTCGCGTTTGTTGTATGGGAATCCCCTTTAATCGCCCAATTTTATCTGATTTTAGTATCTGTAACAATTCAACTCTAACTATCACGGTGCCGATAGAGTCTCGTGATAGACAGAGAGACGAACAACGAAGTCTCATGAATAGGGTTTCGTTTTTACCCTTTGGGTACAGAACCCTAAAAACAGACCAAAATAACATTTAAGTGGGCTCCCACACAATAAACGTGGTTTTTGTCGTATTTTAGTACAGAACCCTACATCCGCAAGTCCGACTCCTACTTGGCCGGTTTCTGTCTAAAACACTGTTCCATAATTACCTCTTATGAAAATGGTTTCTTAATGTTGTTATCAATACCACACGAATAGTGACTACCTATCTGCCTTGCGTATAATATAATACTTACTACGCTGTTCGTGGAGAAAACAGTGCAACTGTAAAAGCTTATAACTTGATCAGTTTTCGTTAGTTTCATTATTTTTTTTTATACAGTATTTTGAAGCGCAACTCTAGTCGGGGTGTCTGAACTTTGCACTATACAAAAGTTCACGTTGTATACTAATCTGAATAATATAAAACTGGTAGCATCTTTTGTTCCAAATTTGTTAGTCACCCATCTGAGGACTAGCCACAGCATAAGATACTTAACACTGTAATCAAATTGTCAATCATCATCAAAATCGAACGTCAAGACGGGAACGTGATCGAGTTCGAGCACCAATTAGAGATAGTACAGATGGAAACCTACATACCAAATTCGCTGAGGCTACGCACACTAAGGGTCCGGTCACACAGACCGGCTCGGAGAACAGAGCAGATTCTTATCACGTTGAAAACAGAGCTTTTATTATTTGAATTAAGGTTTATTCTTGCATGTGCACTGCTTTTGTCAGTAAGAATGCTTGAACGAGCTTGGTGTGAAATAATAAGAGGAGCTGACCGGCTCCGATCGCGTATTTTTCTCGTTCGCGCAGCCGTTCGGCTCTGATTTCCTGCTTTTTCTTGCTCGCGCAGCCGATCGGCTCCGATTGCGTGCTCTTTCCCGCTCGCGCAGCCGATCGGCTCCGATTGCGTGCGCGCTGCCCCACGCCGACCGCCATTTCGATAGCACAATTTAAACAGAACAGTTGTGTGCACTTATACGAAAACATGACTGATGAATAATTAATATATTTCTTCATCGGAGCTATCTAAAACCATGTTCCGAAAAGCACCCGTTAACACCGAAAACAAAACTTGGAATACTGGTACTGCCTTTGTAGTGAATCGATGCACTCGATGAATCCGACCGGCTCCGAGCGCATCCGACCGGCTCCGAGCGCATCCGACCGGCTCCGAGTGCATCCGACCGGCTCCGAGCGCATCCGACCGGCTCCGAGCGCATCCTCTTTCAGCCGGTCTGTGTGAAATAGTTGGCGGCTCCGCTCCGACCGACTCCGAGCGTATACGATCCGGTCTGTGTGAAAAGAAAAGTGCGCGCCGATGCTCTCCGAGCCGGTCTGTGTGAACGGACCCATAGGCACCGCTCACAGAGTTCACAGACACGAGTTCAAATATTTTCATAGTAGTTTTCGATACTGATTTGCGCGCGAGTGTGGTAGCCAAGAGTGGGTTTAAAAAAAGGACATAGGTTTCCATCTATACTATCTTATTTGTGCAAATATTATGTGCTTCTGAGACTTTCCCTTTCAAGTGCCAGTGTTTCAGTTCCTCTGGTTCCACGGCTCCGCAAGTCCGACTCCTACTTGGCCGGTTTCTGTCTAAAACACTGTTCCATAATTACCTCTTATGAAAATGGTTTCTTAATGTTGTTATCAATACCACACGAATAGTGACTACCTATCTGCCTTGCGTATAATATAATACTTACTACGCTGTTCGTGGAGAAAACAGTGCAACTGTAAAAGCTTATAACTTGATCAGTTTTCGTTAGTTTCATTATTTTTTTTTATACAGTATTTTGAAGCGCAACTCTAGTCGGGGTGTCTGAACTTTGCACTATACAAAAGTTCACGTTGTATACTAATCTGAATAATATAAAACTGGTAGCATCTTTTGTTCCAAATTTGTTAGTCACCCATCTGAGGACTAGCCACAGCATAAGATACTTAACACTGTAATCAAATTGTCAATCATCATCAAAATCGAACGTCAAGACGGGAACGTGATCGAGTTCGAGCACCAATTAGAGATAGTACAGATGGAAACCTACATACCAAATTCGCTGAGGCTACGCACACTAAGGGTCCGGTCACACAGACCGGCTCGGAGAACAGAGCAGATTCTTATCACGTTGAAAACAGAGCTTTTATTATTTGAATTAAGGTTTATTCTTGCATGTGCACTGCTTTTGTCAGTAAAAATGCTTGAACGAGCTTGGTGTGAAATAATAAGAGGAGCTGACCGGCTCCGATCGCGTATTTTTCTCGTTCGCGCAGCCGTTCGGCTCTGATTTCCTGCTTTTTCTTGCTCGCGCAGCCGATCGGCTCCGATTGCGTGCTCTTTCCCGCTCGCGCAGCCGATCGGCTCCGATTGCGTGCGCGCTGCCCCACGCCGACCGCCATTTCGATAGCACAATTTAAACAGAACAGTTGTGTGCACTTATACGAAAACATGACTGATGAATAATTAATATATTTCTTCATCGGAGCTATCTAAAACCATGTTCCGAAAAGCACCCGTTAACACCGAAAACAAAACTTGGAATACTGGTACTGCCTTTGTAGTGAATCGATGCACTCGATGAATCCGACCGGCTCCGAGCGCATCCGACCGGCTCCGAGCGCATCCGACCGGCTCCGAGTGCATCCGACCGGCTCCGAGCGCATCCGACCGGCTCCGAGCGCATCCTCTTTCAGCCGGTCTGTGTGAAATAGTTGGCGGCTCCGCTCCGACCGACTCCGAGCGTATACGATCCGGTCTGTGTGAAAAGAAAAGTGCGCGCCGATGCTCTCCGAGCCGGTCTGTGTGAACGGACCCATAGGCACCGCTCACAGAGTTCACAGACACGAGTTCAAATATTTTCATAGTAGTTTTCGATACTGATTTGCGCGCGAGTGTGGTAGCCAAGAGTGGGTTTAAAAAAAGGACATAGGTTTCCATCTATACTATCTTATTTGTGCAAATATTATGTGCTTCTGAGACTTTCCCTTTCAAGTGCCAGTGTTTCAGTTCCTCTGGTTCCACGGCTCCGTGATAATGGCGCTTGCAACAGTGCCGAAAATTAGGAACACCAATAATATAAAAAAGCAAAAAATAAAATTTATTCGCTTTGACTGAGGGTTTTAAAACGTGGCCGAGAAGAACTTCTCAAGAAGCTTAGTCCGGCTATTTTTCAACATTTATTCACCAATTCACTAATCTATAAAGGATCAATTTGTGTCACTGCCAGGTAGCTTTTATTTGTTAAATATCCCGTTAGCTCTAAGTCCTACTATTTATTTATTTATAGTTTCATTAAACAGTATGACGCAGTAAAAGCTTACAGATAGCACCAAATCGCTCATAATGCTTTACTAACTTACACCTAAAGTTTGTTCTTACTATTATCCATTTAAACAGATTAAAATCTTAATATTACAATGTCAGTACACCACATTTGTTTAAAATAATAAAAATGTCAGGATAAAAAATAGTCAGACTGATGTTCAGATTAATGTTAATGTCAATTATTGACCTTAAAGTTTAGATTCTACTTCTTGAAATTTATTGACATTAATCTGAACTCTCACTCAAATCGAATTTATACCAACTTTGATTTCAATAATTGACATTAATCTGAACACTCACGCATTGAATCTAAACTTTAATAGAGAGTACCAATTTAGTGATATATTAAAAAGGTAAGTGTTTATTGCCGTGTTCTTTTCTCACTGGCTCTACCTGGTCCCTTAAGAATCTGACAGTAAATCTAAAATCAATATTCAGCAATATTCTTGACGTTACATGAAAAAAAGATATAAGAAAGAAGGTAGATTGGTTTTTTTTTACATAAAAGTCTTAGTCTTAGTTTTCATCTATTTAACAAAAAAATCCTCTATAGGAAAAGCTGCCAGATATTCGTTGAATTTCTCCATAAAAACCACCGTAAATGTCGTCAAAACTGGGTCACGAGCATATTTTTGTAATATCCTCTGCCCTAAATTATTAATCGCAGTTTCAGCCAATCGAACTGCAAAGAGAATTGAATAATTATACAATTTGAAAAAAATGGTCTATGTTTTCTACTTTCACGTGGTAAAAAGCAAATGGATTATTTTTGCCGTGGGAAACACATCTAAGTTATTAATAAGCAAATTTTATAATGGTTAATGGCATGCATAGAGCAACACGGAGGGGAGGCGCCATACTGGGAATTTCCCTTCTGTCAAAGCAAACTCCCAAAAAGAGCACTCTTTTACACACACATAAATAAGAAATATATATGTGTATGTCTGAAATTGTGAGTGTATTGATGTGTGATAGCCGATTGCTTTTGTAGTGGTGTACCTATATGAATATGATTTCCCCGCGCAAAATATGACAGACAGATATGTATAGGTCAAACATGCTAGGTCTTCTCCCTTCCTTGAACTAGTCGCGTTGCTCTGTGATGGCGTGAAATAAGGGGTATACCTATCTAAGTTTTAAAAGCTATTCCAGATAATATAAAAAGTGGTTAAAGCGATATGAGATACAATCTAATAAAACAGTTTTACCATTTCTGGTAATTCGACTCCCAAGGGGCAAAACAGGAGGGTGTATTCAGCGATTTCGGAAATTGCTTATACTACAGGCAGACAGGTATCCTGAAGTCATTGTATCCTGGTATCATCCTTCCCAAGGACTTACCCGGGGCTCCCAACTGTAGGCAGTAGGTTGGGAACGTGTGGTTTTTAGGCGGTAGGATTCCGGCGTAGCATCCTTGTAGGATATTCTTCGCGTTGAAAAAGAACGCTAGTATAGATAAAATATATCTCTAGCTTAGCTGAAGAGCATTACTAGTAGTTGAATTAAACAAACCTGTAAATGGGTTCCCTTGGGTTACCTCCTCATTGGAAATTACGTAGCGACCTTGAAGGTCCATATCAAAATTAACATCATTAAATCGAAGACGTGGTTTCTGGTCCCTCTCCGAAGTGTATACGTCGTTGTTTCCATTCATGTATATAAAACAATTATCTGTAATAAAAAAAAACAGAATATCTTAGTCCATACTTTCTATAGGTGCCTATATTATTTAGAGGAAAGATTTATTTGTTTGCACCGAAAATTTGAAAAAAAAATTCACTGTTGGGAAGCTACGTTATACTCGGCTAACATAGGCTATATTTTATTCCCAAGTTCTCACGGGAACGGGAGCTGAAAGGTTGAAACCACGTGACGTTCGCTATATATATTTGTGAGTGTAGTTGTCTGGATGTCAGGATGGTTGAATGTTTATTACTGTTCCACACTCTACTAGCTGAATTGATCTGGCTGTTTGTTACAGATATGAATATCATATTGACTACATTTATACCCCCAGAATAAGTTTTCATGGGAAGCGGGAACGAAAACAATTTTTGACGTGGGTGGAGCCTCGGGCGCCATCTTGTACTAAAAAAATTGTTTAGTGCTGAATTTGTACCCAGCCCCTTGGAAACGCGAGTTGCAAACATTGCCACTCCACCAGCAAAGTTATTTGAAAATATGAACTTTAATTAAAATATATAACTTATTTATCACCTCGGGTCATGCTTCCGAGGGCTTACCCGGGGCTCCCAACCGTAAACATTAGGCATGAAACATGTGGCTTTGAGTCGGTCATTGCATATGCCTGTAGGATTTTCCTCAGGTTAAAAAAAACTTACCCATTACTCCGCTACCCAGGCCTTCTGCATAAAAGTTTGGAATGAATGATTTTCCTCTAATCTTATAGTTATAAGAAATATCCAACTGAGGACAAAACACATCGTATTGGTATCTTAAATCGTTTTCTCCATATAACCTGAAATAAAAATATTCTTTAATAGTACAGCTCTATTATCTGATTACTAGCTGGATCCACGGTTTCAACCATTACATATTTAAAGAGAGAAAGAAAGAAAATATTTTTAATTAAGACACGCACAATGAATGACAAACAACGAAGAACTTAACATCTTATCTTAAAATAAAATTACACTGACCGAACCCAAATAAGGTCGCAATCTCAGCATAAGATGGTATGAGTAGCGCTGGTTTTCAGATGGCGCCACAAGTGATGCACATTTGGAACCCCTTTTTACCGTGAGGGAAGATCCTTAATGGATACTATGCCGGACTTCTATCGACTAAAAAACCTCACGTTACGCCCAACAGCCTACGGTTGGGATCCCCGGGTAAGCCCTTGGAAGGATGTCCTAGGACTCCCAACAGACCTACGGCTACCACTGCGGCCTCGCCTAGGGGGTGGTTCGGGTGCCATCTCGCGTAGAGGTAGGTGAGAGCACCGTGTCTCTTCTCCAGCACTCAACGATCGGTCTAACAGTCGTGATAGTGGCGAAAATTTTTGGTTGCTCAAGTAGCAGCTTCCATGTCTTCACGGTTTCCTGGTACATTTGGGACCCCTAAATAACAATAAATTAATAAGTCAAAAATTAGAATTAAGAAAATAAAGTAAAAATAAATCAAATAATAATTGGGTATAAACAAACCAGAGACAATCAAATTTTTTAACCCCTAAGGAATGGAGTTTTGAAAAATACAATTTTATTAATTACCCATATTGTAAGAGTTTCTTGATAGATGAATCATCCCGTAATTGTAATATGCCCACATTTTACCTTTTTATAATTTGTTACAGTGTGACCCGTTGTTGACAATTTGTTCTTATCTAGTACCACTGGGTCTTGTAGTGTGACTCGTTCGGAAAAATCGTCGCATTGAGTAACAGTGCTACTCGATGCGAGTTTTAATTTTCATCTAGTATCACGAGTGTTACTTGTTCGGAAAAGAAATCTCTACTAGTAATAGTGCGACTCGTTGTGGATTTTTATTATCTTGTAGTAACATTTGTTAATAATAAATGTTTAATCAATATTTTTGTTATTAACTCACCAGATTCTTTTAGTAACTTCTCCAAAACAAATTAAGTAGGTACTTAACTTTTTTTAGAGAAATTACCAAAAAAATATAAATAAAAAACCGGCCAAGTGCGAGTCGGACTCCCGCACGGAGGGTTCCGTACCAAAAAAACAACAAAAAGTCGTACCTATTTGTTGCATGGGAGCCCCCCTTTTTTCTTCTTATTTAACGAGATGGAAAATCCTTAATGGATGATATGCCGGACTCCTACCGACTAAAAAACCCCACGTAACGGCCAACAGCCTACGGTTGGGAGCCCCGGGTAAGCTCTCAAAAGGATGTCCCAGTAAAGGTCCATTTTGTTTTAATTATAATTTTTTTATGAAAATACACTGCTCGATATTCTGTGAGTATTTCAAGCGTCTACTGGTTGCCCTCATTACCTATTAACACAGAGCAACGCGCGCCTTAGACAGTTCGCGTTGCTCTATATTGTTATACAACGCGCGTCTTTAGACAGTTCGCGTTGCTCTACAGTGTTATAAAACGCGCGTCTTTAGATAGTTCGCGTTGCTCTATAGTGTTATACAAGGCGCGTCTTTAGACAGTTCGCGTTGCTCTATAGTATTAACTATCCTTGTATAGATCCTCTACGGTAGGTACAGTATATATTTCAAAAAGAGTTTGTGAACTCTATGTTTAATTTCTTTTTCAGAATATTGATGACATCATTAATGTCATCAATATTCTGAAAATGATGACATTATAAACACGATATCTACGTCTACAACATAAATTGTGTGTTTGTACGTAAATTGTTTATACTGGAGAAAAATCTAAAATATGGACTATTTGTTTGCTATTTCCTATGAAATAGCTATCTTTGAAATATTACACCTACCTAAAGTAATCTGCTGAAAGCGTTGTTCACTTTTTAAAGAAAAAATATGTACGATAAAGTCGAAAAATAAGTTAGTATGTGACCCGTATAATGTTCAATCATGGCGACACGAAATTAATTTCATTGAGCAACATTTGATTGTGCTATACCTCCTAAAGTATTCATTTAATTTGCATGGTGTAAAGGGAATGAATGATCTTGATGAAATGTTCAAATTAACTAACGTATTTAAATTGAGAAGGATACTTTATTACCGAATATATAAGACAAAATCGCTAAAAAACACGTTTATTGTATGGAAGCCCCCCTTAAATATTATTATGTTTTTGTTTTCAGTATTTGTTGTTATAGCGGCAACAAAAACACATAATCTGTGAAAATTTCAACTTTCTAGCTATCACCGTTCACGAGATACAGCCTCCTGACGGACAGACAGACAGACAGACAGACAGACGGACAGCGAAGTCTCATGAATAGGGTCCCGTTCTTTACCCTTTGGGTACGGAACCCTAAAAATGAATTAATATTAAGAATAGGTATTGATTGTTTGGTTTTTCAATCCCGTGCAATGCAAGGCTGTCAAAGGTGCACTCTCATACTCCTCTTTACTGTGTACCTCAGAACCGTGCTGAGGTCCCGTCTTCGATTCCCAAATTTAACCAAATAAATATTTGGGCTATTTTTTTTTAAATTAACATACCTATTCTGGTTCATCATCACGCCTTTATCCCCGAAGGGGTAGGCAGAGGCGTATTATATACCCACATTTCACCTTTTTATAATTTGTCCCACGTAATACGTTGTGAGCCGTATTGCCGTGTTTAAATGGACAGGCGCAGGTTGTGACTGCCTGCTGTTGAAATAAAGCCTTCAACTTGGCTTAACGACTGCCATTTTACTGGCAACCGGGACCAAACCGGAAACGCTCAAATAAAGTAGCACAGTTACTCGATGCGGCGAGTTTTCCGAACGAGTCACACTACAAGACCCAGTGGTACTAGATGAGAATAAAATGTCAACATCGGGTCTCACTGTTACTCGTTGCGAGTTTTCTTCGTAAGGAGTCACAGTGTGAACCGTTTTAGGGTGACCCGTTGAGAGTAATCCGTATTGCCGTGTTGAGATGGACAGGCCTTCAACTTGGCTTAACGACTTCCATTTTACTGGCAACTGAGACCAACGGCTTAACGTGACTTTCAAAGCACAGACACGCTCAAATGAATGTCAAAAAGTGGTCAAATGGATAATCACCCATCTACGGACTGGCCATAGTGAAAGTTACTTACTGCAGAACACTGAGTCCGCGGGGTCACGTGCGCTTCCTAAATACTATACTACTATATTTATAAAGACATTCACATACTGCAAAGATATGACTTCACAATTTTCCATTCCATACATTGTCATGTCAGTTAATTCATAACTTAGCAAATCTTCCATTTGGCCCGTCGTCGTGTTGTCATCATATAGGGTACTAATAAGTTCTTGGAAATCTTTACTTTTATAAATATTTTGAAAAGATTTAGTTACACACCCTGCGTCCTTCAAATCACATGCCTCTTTGCCTGAAATCAAAAGTTGAAGTATTTTGTAAATCACTACACTTACACTTTCATATTAAGTTTAAATAAGCGTGTGATAAGAGACTAAATCCCCGTCCCGTGTTGCATTGCGACGGGGTCCAGTTTGGCAACGGGAAAGAGTACAAAATGTCACCACCCTAATTCATCCCGAGCACGAAAACACTTTCACAAAACGATCTAATTTCGGGGTTAATTTCGAGCTTTCCTTCTCTACGCAGAGAAAGAAAGCTCGAAATTAACCCTGTTGTCAGTAAAATGACAATCGTTAAGCCAAGTTTAGGGCCTTACGCGCGGCTTGAAAAATTTCAACAGCGCGTCGTCACCACCTGCACCAGTTCATGTCACCACGGCAATAGGCTCACCACCTATTACGTGGCACATAAAACTATAAGGTGAAATTTGGGCGTACCTATGCTTTCTCTATCAGTAGTGTAAGTAGCTTATTTTTAAATTCATGTACATCTTGCGCAGAAATAATTGACTTAGGTAACTTATTTTATATTTTAGGCGCCATGCAAAATACACTTTTCCGATACATAGTTGTTTTAAACGCTACTTCGTGTAATTTACCTAAACTGCGGCAACTAGTCACTTGAGAAAATTTCGACCAATTCCGTTTTACAAACATACATAATTTCTAAAATGTACATAGAAGGCATCGTCAACAATTTTAATCTTACGAAATGTGGCTTTAAAAAATAAATAAATAAATATATCATTACCAGGCATCTGTAGATTTCAAGTTACATATTGCTCGGATGAACCTTTTTTGCGCCTCATTGACCACTGCGTTCCCCCAAAATATAATAAATCTGTTTGTAATACTAATAAATTTATCTTTGATTTTGTACAGAATATCGAAGATTGTCTTACCCTGACTATGTATAGAGTTGCACTCGAGCAACACAAACGCGAGCACAAGCCAAAGTCGCTTAAGGTAACCCATTTCGTCCTAAAGATTCTGCTCACTGCAATGTCGTTGAATTACATAGCGGTTTTATACCGTTGAATAAAATTACTGTTTAATTATTCAAATATAAACAAACTATCTAATACCTGCGGCTCTACACGTGTAGAGTTTACACGTGTACAAGTTTTCCCGTACCCTTACCCTACCCAGAACTTACTAGAAGCTAAATACGACCAAGTGCGAGTCGAATTCGTACACAGAGGGATCAGTACCAAAAATGGCAAGAAAATAACGTTTGTTGTATGAAAGCCCCCTTTACACATTTTTAATGTTTCTAGTATTTGTTGTCACAGCGGCAAGATAAATACATAATCAGTAAAATTTCAACTGTCTAGCTACCACGGTTCACGAGGTACAATCTGATGACAGACATACAGACAGACAGAAAAGTCTCAGTAACAGGGTACTGATTATACTCTTTGGGTACGGAGCTACAATACTGTAAAGTTTCATTAATATTCATTTAGTAGTTTTTACTGGAAAAGCGAACAAACATCTACCCATACAAACTTTCGCCTTATATGGTGCGCATCATTGTGTTAAGATTGACCCCGAATAAATAATTCAATTTTAAATGTTCAGTACAATAATTATCAGCTCAAAACCAGTTAGCTAACCGTAAGACGTAAAGTGAAAATGCAATATATGCAAATAAATGTTGTTTAGCCAAACACATCTATACATTTAAAACTTTTAACCCTAGAAAGATAGTCATGTTGGAAATAACTTGAAAGATAATCATGCGTCTATTGAGCGCATGAAATAGTAAGGTCTGCCTGTGGCCCGTAAAGCTTTTTAATCAGGACTAGCCTACTTTAATATTAAGTTAATAGCTAATAGAAGAAATTATACTAAAAAAATATTTTTCAAGAAATCTATCACTATATTTTTAACCTCTAAAAAAAAGTACCAAAAAATATCAGTCTTCCTTGAATAGGATATATTAACTTCCCTTTTAGAGATAATTTAACTCGCATAATGCTTAATTTTAGTTAACATTAATATGAAAAATATAAATAAAATATCTTTGGATCCAAGAATGGCACACAAATGCAGTCGACGCATACATCTTGTTTTATGTTCGCCACAGATACATTTAGCGCCAGTCATTTTCGACATCCACCTTTTTTTGGATGTACATAGGTCACAAAATAGCCTTACTTGGAGCCTGCTCAACTTGTTCATCTACAGCTTTATTTTCAGCAGATTTCGATAATGCAGCTTCTATAGCGGTCCGGATCAATGTTTTAAAGTCGGTATGAGCAATCTGCTATTCCTCTTCATCTACGCTATTCATCTAATGATGTTATAGAGATAGTTAAAGAGAAATAGTGAATGAGCTGTAATCAGCTCATTCACTATTTCTCTTTAACTGATAATGATCTATTCCATGCCATGATTTTCAGACCCTAAAACGCATAATAAAACAATAAAAAACAATAAGAATAACTACTAATCAAACTTGACATGTTCTGACGAAAGTTGCACAAAGGATAATCTTACGCTCCACGAGCGCATTACTTAGCAAAAGCAGCTAATTCAAAGTTCTTACCGATGGCACGCATCCGCCTCGCTGATGTACTTGGCGACGACAGAGATTACCTATCGTGACAAGTTCGAGAGCGCGCCCGTTAAAAAGAGAAAACGATAAATATATTTTACTTATTTTACTTGCGCCTCTGAGGCGCAGATTATCTTTCTAGCTAGGGTTAAGAAAAATTAAACCGACTTCAAACAAAAACTGAAAAATAAAATTTACTTAGCACAAAGTAATATGTATTTTGATTTATCAGATTTTATTTATTACTAGCTGACCCGCGCAACTTCGTTTGCGGCACATGAGAGTGAGAAAGAGAGAGGTATGATATAAATATTTTGAGTAATAGTTGCTACTGCAATGAAGCACTAAACGCACATGTCTATGACGACGACTGCATTAAACGCAAATGTCGATGTCTGACGACTGTGCTATAAGTGTGGAAGCGCAAATGCATTCTGCATACATCGTGGTTGTACGTAGTTGCTAATGCGATGAAGCACTAAACGTGCATGTCTATGACGACGACTGCATTAAACGCAAATGTCGATGTCTGACGACTGTGCTATAAGTGTGGAAGCGCAAATACATACTGCATACATCATGGTTGAACGTAGTTGCTAATGCGATGAAGCACTAAACGCACAAGTTTATGACGACGACTGCATTAAACGCAAATGTCGATGTCTGACGACTGTGCTATAAGTGTGAAAGCGCAAATGCATACTGCATACATCTTGGTTGTACGTAGTTGCTAATGCGATGAAGCACTAAACGCACAAGTCTATGACGACGACTGCATTAAACGCAAATGTCGATGTCTGACGACTGTGCTTTAAGTGTGGAAGCGCAAATGCATACTGCATACATCGTGGTTGTACGTAGTTGCTAATGCGATGAAGCACTAAACGCACATGTCTAAGACGATGACTGCATTCCTAGCCAGACGGAGTTGGTATTGTTCACAAACAAAAGGATTCTGGGAAACTATCGGTTGCCACGTCTCTATGGCACCAAATTCCAATTCTCCAAATAGGTCAAGTATCTTGGGGTACTTCTTGACAGCAAACTAAACTGGAGTAATCATCTCGAAAACAAAATCAACAAAGCTACAATCACATTCTGGCAGTGCCGCAGAATAATAGGAAGCAAGTGGGGGTTGAGCCCTAAGATCACCCTCTGGCTATACAAAATTATAATAGAAGACATAAAATATCCTTTTTTGGGCAGATTTTTGAAATTTATTCAAAGATCTTACATTGGATAGAAACGGATGGAACTTTATAAGGAATATATTTTATCCTTAAATATTAATATACTTATTCTATATTACAGGCACTTTTAAATGCTTCGTGCGTTTATTGGAGGCTATAAGAACTTTTAATCTATGCCAAATCAATCAATATCAATACATATAATAAAATCGTAACAGGTCGCTGTCTGTACATGTAAGATAAATGAGAAAAAATATTATAGGGGGGCTTTATGAACGAAATAGAACCCAAAAATGATTTTTAGAATTTTTGTCTGTTTGTCTGTATATCTGTTTGTCTGTACGTTTGTGCACGCTAATCTCAGTAACCACTAAACCGATTCCAATGCGGTTTTCTTTATTGTGTTAAGGTTTGCTCTGCTTAACATTTGGTGTTTGTTTCATATCAATCGGTTTATAAAGAAAAAAGTTATATCACTTTAAAGAATCATACATAGACTTATGAATCTAAAAATGGGTAAATCTAAACTGGCGTGTTGGCTTAATCACAAAAGAGCTTAAGTATTAAGGCTATTTTAAAACGATTCAGTCCGCGCTGAAGGCGTGGACTGAATTGTTTTGAAACAGTCAGTTTCACACGCTGCTTGATGAGTATGATGAAGAAATACCTCTCCTTTCATACACCTTATGTGACGTAAACGAAGTTGCGGGCTCAGGTATTGTTTAATATATCAAGACAACTGACTTCCAGTGTAACCCTGCAAGATGCATGCAGTATGCATTTGCGGTTCCACACTTATAGCACAGTCGTCAGACATCGACATTTACGTTTAATGCAGTCGTCGTCTTAGACATGTGCGTTTAGTGCTTCATCGCATTAGCAACTACGTACAACCAAGAGACTAAGAGACAATGAATGCAGTATGCATTTGCGCTTCCACACTTATAGCACAGTCGTCAGACATCGACATTTGCGTTTAATGCAGTCGTCGTCATAGACATGTGCGTTTAGTGCTTCATCGCATTAGCATCTACGTACAACCACGATGTCTGCAGTATGCATTTGCGCTTCCACACTTATAGCACAGTCGTCAGACATCGACATTTGCGTTTAATGCAGTCGTCGTCATAGACATGTGCGTTTAGTGCTTCATCGCATTAGCAACTACGTACAATCACGATGTATGCAGTATGCATTTGCGCTTCCACACTTATAGCACAGTCGTCAGACATCGGCATTTGTGTTTAATGCAGTCGTCGTCATAGACATGTGCGTTTAGTGCTTCAGCACATTAGCAACTACGTACAACCACGATGCATGCAGTATGCATTTGCGGTTCCACACTTATAGCACAGTCGTCAGACATCGACATTTGCGTTTAATGCAGTCGTCGTCTTAGACATGTGAGTTTAGTGCTTCATCGCATTAGCAACTACGTACAACCACGATGTATGCAGTATGCATTTGCGCTTCCACACTTATAGCACAGTCGTCAGACATCGACATTTGCGTTTAATGCAGTCGTCGTCGTAGACATACGCGTTTAGTGCTTCATCGCATTAGCAACTACGTACAACGAAGAGGCTAAGAGACAATGAATGCAGTATGCATTTGCGCTTCCACACTTATAGCACAGTCGTCAGACATCGACATTTGCGTTTAATGCAGTCGTCGTCATAGACATGTGCGTTTAGTGCTTCATCGCATTAGCATCTACGTACAACCACGATGTATGCAGTATGCATTTGCGCTTCCACACTTATAGCACAGTCGTCAGACATCGTCATTTGCGTTTAATGCAGTCGTCGTCATAGACATGTGCGTTTAGTGCTTCATCGCATTAGCAACTACGTACAATCACGATGTATGCAGTATGCATTTGCGCTTCCACACTTATAGCACAGTCGTCAGACATCGGCATTTGTGTTTAATGCAGTCGTCGTCATAGACATGTGCGTTTAGTGCTTCATTGCATTAGCAACTACGTACAACCAAGAGGCTAAGAGACAATGTATGCAGTATGCATTTGCGCTTCCACACTTATAGCACAGTCGTCAGACATAGACATTTGCGGTTTTATGCAGTCGTCGACATAGACATGTGCGTTTAGTGCTTCATTGCATTAGCAACTACGTACAACCAAGAGGCTAAGAGACAATGTATGCAGTATGCATTTGCGCTTCCACACTTATAGCACAGTCGTCAAACATCGATATTTGCGTTTAATGCAGTCGTCGTCATAGACTTGTGCGTTTAGTGCTTCACCGCATTAGCAACTACGTACAACCAAGATGTATGCAGTATGCATTTGCGCTTCCACACTTATAGCACAGTCGTCAGACATCGACATTTGCGTTTAATGCAGTCGTCGTCATAGACTTGTGCGTTTAGTGCTTCACCGCATTAGCAACTACGTACAACCAAGATGTATGCAGTATGCATTTGCGCTTCCACACTTATAGCACAGTCGTCAGACATCGACATTTGCGTTTAATGCAGTCGTCGTCATAGACTTGTGCGTTTAGTGCTTCATCGCATTAGCAACTACGTACAACCAAGATGTATGCAGTATGCATTTGCGCTTTCACACTTATAGCACAGTCGTCAGCAACGACATTTGCGTTTAATGCAGTCGTCGTCATAAACTTGTGCGTTTAGTGCTTCATCGCATTAGCAACTACGTTCAACCATGATGTATGCAGTATGTATTTGCGCTTCCACACTTATAGCACAGTCGTCAGACATCGACGTTTGCGTTTAATGCAGTCGTCGTCATAGACATGTGCGTTTAGTGCTTCATCGCATTAGCAACTACGTACAACCACGATGTATGCAGTATGCATTTGCGCTTCCGCACTTAAAGCACAGTCGTCAGACATCGACATTTGCGTTTAATGCAGTCGTCGTCATAGACTTGTGCGTTTAGTGCTTCATCGCATTAGCAACTACGTACAACCAAGATGTATGCAGTATGCATTTGCGCTTTCACACTTATAGCACAGTCGTCAGACATCGACATTTGCGTTTAATGCAGTCGTCGTCATAAACTTGTGCGTTTAGTGCTTCATCGCATTAGCAACTATGTTCAACCATGATGTATGCAGTATGTATTTGCGCTTCCACACTTATAGCACAGTCGTCAGACATCGACATTTGCGTTTAATGCAGTCGTCGTCATAGACATGCGCGTTTAGTGCTTCATCGCATTAGCAACTACGTACAACCACGATGTATGCAGAATGCATTTGCGCTTCCACACTTATAGCACAGTCGTCAGACATCGACATTTGCGTTTAATGCAGTCGTCGTCATAGACATGTGCGTTTAGTGCTTCATCGCATTAGCAACTTCGTACAACCAAGATGCATGCAGTATGCATTTGCGCTTCCACACTTATAGCACAGTCGTCAGACATCGACATTTACGTTTAATGCAGTCGTCGTCTTAGACATGTGCGTTTAGTGCTTCATCGCATTAGCAACTACGTACAACCACGATGTATGCAGTATGCATTTGCGCTTCCACACTTAAAGCACAGTCGTCAGACATCGACATTTGCGTTTAATGCAGTCGTCGTCATAGACTTGTGCGTTTAGTGCTTCATCGCATTAGCAACTACGTACAACCAAGATGTATGCAGTATGCATTTGCGCTTTCACACTTATAGCACAGTCGTCAGACATCGACATTTGCGTTTAATGCAGTCGTCGTCATAAACTTGTGCGTTTAGTGCTTCATCGCATTAGCAACTACGTTCAACCATGATGTATGCAGTATGTATTTGCGCTTCCACACTTATAGCACAGTCGTCAGACATCGACATTTGCGTTTAATGCAGTCGTCGTCATAGACATGCGCGTTTAGTGCTTCATCGCATTAGCAACTACGTACAACCACGATGTATGCAGAATGCATTTGCGCTTCCACACTTATAGCACAGTCGTCAGACATCGACATTTGCGTTTAATGCAGTCGTCGTCATAGACATGTGCGTTTAGTGCTTCATTGCAGTAGCAACTACGTACAACCAAGATGCATGCAGTATGCATTTGCGCTTCCACACTTATAGCACAGTCGTCAGACATCGACATTTACGTTTAATGCAGTCGTCGTCTTAGACATGTGCGTTAAGTGCTTCATCGCATTAGCAACTACGTACAACCAAGAGACTAAGAGACAATGAATGCAGTATGCATTTGCGCTTCCACACTTATAGCACAGTCGTCAGACATCGACATTTGCGTTTAATGCAGTCGTCGTCATAGACATGTGCGTTTAGTGCTTCATCGCATTAGCATCTACGTACAATAACGATGTATGCAGTATGCATTTGCGCTTCCACACTTATAGCACAGTCGTCAGACATCGACATTTGCGTTTAATGCAGTCGTCGTCATAGACATGTGCGTTTAGTGCTTCATCGCATTAGCAACTACGTACAATCACGATGTATGCAGTATGCATTTGCGCTTCCACACTTATAGCACAGTCGTCAGACATCGGCATTTGTGTTTAATGCAGTCGTCGTCATAGACATGTGCGTTTAGTGCTTCATCACATTAGCAACTACGTACAACCACGATGCATGCAGTATGCATTTGCGGTTCCACACTTATAGCACAGTCGTCAGACATCGACATTTGCGTTTAATGCAGTCGTCGTCTTAGACATGTGAGTTTAGTGCTTCATCGCATTAGCAACTACGTACAACCACGATGTATGCAGTATGCATTTGCGCTTCCACACTTATAGCACAGTCGTCAGACATCGACATTTGCGTTTAATGCAGTCGTCGTCGTAGACATACGCGTTTAGTGCTTCATCGCATTAGCAACTACGTACAACGAAGAGGCTAAGAGACGATGTATGCAGTATGCATTTGCGCTTCCACACTTATAGCACAGTCGTCAGACATCGACATTTGCGTTTAATGCAGTCGTCGTCATAGACATGTGCGTTTAGTGCTTCATCGCATTAGCAACTACGTACAACCAAGAGGCTAAGAGACGATGTATGCAGTATGCATTTGCGCTTTCACACTTATAGCACAGTCGTCAGACATCGACATTTGCGTTTAATGCAGTCGTCGTCATAGACATGCGCGTTTAGTGCTTCATCGCATTAGCAACTACATACAACCAAGAGGCTAAGAGACGTTACCATAGCGGAGATGAGATCTTATGTATCTAGCCGGATGGAATTAACCTTAGACCGTCGCTAGTAATTACACAAGAGACAACTCGAATGGTAATGGAAGTCTTTTGAAATTATGAGATTATAAGCTAAAACAAGGCTGATAGCTTGTCGTATTCAAAATTAGTGTAATTCATTAACAAATAACAAGCAATCGAACATTTTTCCTTGGACGTATTATAACTGTTAAAAGTATCAACTAAGATATTTAATAAATAGTCAATGCAGGAAATATTTAGGGTTGTCACACTAACAAGGTATACGAGTACAATTATACTAGTATCTGACTCCGGTTTTGATACTTTTGTTTTTTTGTTAATGTTGAAATTCTAAACAGCGATTAAGGTTGTCAACAATACAAATTTCAAACAGTACAATATTTATTATAAATTTAAAATACCTCAATAAAGATACCTCAATGAAGCGCTCGTGGCCCCGCGGACTCAGTGTTCTGTAAACGATCACTGTAGTAAGCAACTTTCACTATGGCCGGTACATGGATGGGTGACCATCCATGTGATCACTTTGTGACATTTATTTTAGCGTTTCCGTGCTTTGGAAGGCACGTTAAGCCGTTGGTCCCGGTTGCCAGTAAAATGGCAGTCGTTAAGCTAAGTTGAAGGCTTTATTTCAACAGCAGGCAGAGTACAACCTGCGCCTGTCCATTTAAACACGGCAATACGGCTCACCACCTATTACGTGGGACAAATTATACAAAGGTGAATTGTGGGCATATAATATGCCTCTGCCTACCCCTTCGGGGATAACGGCGTGACCATATGTATGTATGTATGTAATAAAGATAATTTATCTTTAGTATTAATAGGATCTTATTATCTATAAGTATGATAATTACGAATAATACGAATTAATAGAGCAATCTATGAGTACCTAAGTAATTCTTTTTAACGTAAACAACTTCATAATTCTTGTTTTTGTATTTCATGCTACTAGTTTACTTACTAATTATACTAATTACTTTGGTATAAGGGTTCTTATAAATTTTCATCATGTACTGTATTGCAAATTACTATACTACGGTAATTTACGATTTACTGCTAACCCTATTTGAAACTACAATCTTGCAAAAAAATAATATTAGGTAATCAAGGTGTGAAAATATGTGTAACTTAAGACATCATAACATACATACGTCATATGTCTTAAGTTACATACTTCGAAGTAAAATTTCTTAGAAATGTGAAATAGGATATCACTACGTACGTACTTAGTAGTAGTAGTGGACTATTGGACATACTGAAAAAAATCTTCAAAACCTGGGACCTTGGTAGCGACGGTCACAACCTCATAACACCTGATGGTATGCATCATCATTCACGTTACAACACGTTTACAATTATGTGCATTAACATCATTCTTAAAACATGTTTGAACATGTTCGTCATAGTGAACTATGACACTTGCAAACTTGTAGGGAGTATCTCGTTACAACTTATTGCAAAATAAACTAAATCAACAGGTCAGAACTTGAATTAATACGTAGTACAGTGTATGTGTCACTAGCGGGTCATGTTTCTATTTAATTCACCTTTTACTCATAATTACATTCAGTTTCATACTTGTTCTCTTTACATTCACACAAAGCAGTCTTTTAATTAATAATGTTGAAGCAACAGCAGTGCATCTCTGAACCTCAAACCAGTTACTTTGCTACAAGGAATTGGAGGATTCCAAAATACGTAATTAAATAGATGTATTAGAAGCTGAAGATACATCAGATAACGAAGTAGAAATACATACAAGAGTGAAAACCCAATGTATTGTTTACGATCAGTGGGATGAAATATATTATAAAACAGAGAAATTACTGAGCCAAATATTTAAAACGTTAGAAGATCGAGGCAGAGGAGGACGAGGCCAACCAGATATACCTCAACATTAATACATTATAAATAATGGCAGACGCATATGGTGACGGTATTGTTCAATACGCTCAAGACCCCTTTGACTTCTCACATATTTTACCTCTTTCACCTACGGAAGTTGAACCAAAAAGAAGAAAACCAACTATTTGTAGAAAATCTAAAAAGACAGCTCATAAATCTTTTGTAATCAGCAACCAACCAAAAGGAGTCAAGTTAATTCAGATAAAGATCTTGGACATCACCAGCGACAAAGACAAACCTTCGTTGCCGTTTTGTGAAGATAGTGACAGTGTGATACTTAGTGCTCAATACGTAGTTCATGATACAGTTGATGAAATCATGGACATGGCTGAAGGTATTATTAAGAAAATATCTAAGAGAATTCATGGTGATAGCTTATCATTTTAACTAATGTGTTTTTAGTTTCAAGTAAGTTATACATCACCTTAATACTTAGAGATGTACTGCTGACGCTTCAACATTTTGTACGCGTCATTTTATATCATTGTGTTAGGTTTAAGATCAATGTAATTTTTTGAGACATTAAATAAATGGTATTATGATTAATTTTTTTTTTTTCATTTCAATTTCGACTTGGGTAGGAAATAGTATGAAAAACAAACACAGTATAGTAATAAAACATTTATTCGGTTTATTAAACTTATGAAATACAAAAAACATTTTCTAAACACCATTGTTTAATACACAATACATTCCTTAAAGCACAATAGTTCTTATGAGCAAAACAATTATACAAAAATAGATCTTTACAGTAAAGATCACTAAGAGTCTTTAAGTTAGGAACACTTTTATTTTCACATATGTCAGAAACATTATTATGACCACATAGCTCTTGAACCCAATTAATTTTCTCACTGCCTTTAACAAGAACCTTTTTTTCCTTCAAATAGGGTTTGATTATTCTAGAAAATTCTCTGTAGTCTATATATCCTTCGCTCCAGCGGTAACCTCTATTCCTTTCAATCCACCAAATGTGTCTTCTTTCTTCATCAGTTAGCGAGGAGAACGGGTAAGGAGGTTTTATTAAGAATATATGAGTATGTTCCAACGTAGCTACAGCTAATTCTTTGACTATAAAGTTATTATAACGATCTTTAAAACCCTGAACATCTACTATAATAGTATTTTTGTTCATGATATCTTTCTCACGATGCTACTTAACGGCTTATACTCGATTATACAGTCGTTCAATATAAGACAATATGCTGAAGTTTGATCTGGTATATCAATATCACTTTCAATTTCCACTCTAACATCTACAACAGGACCTGATTTAAGATTATCTGGTTGTCTAGAACAATTTACTACAAATAACGGAGCAATATTTTTAAATTGTTTCTCATTTAATAACGGCTCGGCGCGACGTCCATAATACGACTGTTGAAATCTAGTATATTGTTCATATATTAAAGCAATTCGATTATTCGAGAAACTTGAATTCAAATTTTCATAAGGGAAGTAGATTGAATTTAGGTATACTCTAACATCACGAACATCACAGTGATCAAACTTAGACATATCCAATTTAGAATAATTTTTTCTATTTGTTTGCAGACCAATAATAACAAATCTTGGTTTCTCTATTTGCGACGATGTTTTTATGGACCAAGTATGCTTAGTAGTTTTTGGTAAAGCCGGATATTCATATAAATCCCAATTCCTAAATATCATCTGGAGTGGTCGATCTTTTTCTAACAGTTTTAACATATTTATTTTTTCCCTATCGGACACTTTGACATGTGGTACACGCCATATTATTTTATTTATAATAATATCTTCTACAGTTTCACCATCGTTAAGTTTTAGGGCGTTCAGATTAATATTACTTCGTAACAATATTAATTCATGTTTGCTGTTTATCACTACTTTCTTGAAATCTTCTGCAAAACCAAGAATGTTACAGAGGGGTATAGAAGCAGAAAAGCTTCCCCCATTTGCACTATTTATGCCTTCGATATTCCATCCCCAAGCATTAGATGCTTTAGCCTCGTTTTCGTTCATTGATATTAATGATTTCATTGTGGTAGTTATACCAGCGTTTTTTATTTTATCTATTTCCACTCCGTTTATCTCATACCTTATATCTTGAAACAAGTAAAGTAGACTATTGTTTGTGAAATGAACGCTACTGACTCTTTCCTTCGAATTTCCACCCTTGTTTACAACAACAGTTCCTTCCAAAAACAAAGTGCTTGCTGATGGTAATATATACAAGTCTTGTTGATTAATAGGTATCCTGATTTCATCGCTTCTATTGAAACTTGTTACGAAAGGCTTGTAAGAGTGAAATTCAATTCCTTCCACAGCGTTGTTGTATGCAGGAGTGGACAAAACATCTAGTATATATACTAGAGTATATTCATTTCAACAAACCGATCGCTTTAAGAAATGCTTTATTATTGTTATTCAATTTTATAACCCTTTTAGACCGAGCTCTTATTGGTTTGATAGTTTTAGTAGAACTGTTATTTTTAGTTGGATGTACCACATATTTATTATAATCTATCATTGTTTTCTTCTGATATGTAGATACAACTGCACTTCTTCACCTCGCAAATTTATTAAGTTATTATTTATATCCAACAACCTTATCTGTATGCAGCTTATATTGGTTTGATTTATTGGAAAGTAGATTGCGTTTTTCGGAATTTCTATAATCCTGTATCCAGGTGGAACATTAAGTGCAAATTCGTGTAAGATGTGACTGGATTGACCGTTTATATAGGAACCGCTAACTATGTCACATTCAATCCTTATGACAGTCGTTGGCAAAATGTTTACTGGAAACTCTGATACATGATATTTATTTGCTTCTAAGATCTGCTTTTCCAAACTTCCAAATGTATCTTCTTTAGTAAAATCTATAGTTGATGTACAAAATAACACAGTTTTTAAGGTGTTGTTATTACAATTGAATTTTATAGATGCATCTTTTATCTCAGTTTTTAAATAGTCACTAATATTTTGTAATTCATAAGTTCCTTCAGGTATCTCAATAACATTTTTAGAACCATAGTATAATTTATTGTTTGTATTTTCAAAATTTAGAATAGAATTATATGTAGAGAAATGTAATAATGCACATTCATACTCCGCAGCTAATGGCAACGTGTCTGGATAATAGGTAGATAATACCGATGAGTTTCCAGTTATCGATAAGGTGAGTGACATCTTGCAAATGATGGAAATGAAAGAGTGGTATAAGTTTTATAGTATTTTTATTTAAAGTATTATAATTATAATAAAGATTTATAGTATTTAATCCAAAAAGTTTGCAAATAACTTAAACACATATGTCCACAAACTATTGTGTTAAATTGTTGATATCTATCATAGGTATAATGAACATCACAGTTCTTAAAATATAGCATTAATTCTCTTGGCGGTTTTAAATCACCATAGCTATCAAAATATTCACAATAATTGTTTATTTTAACATAAGCTACCCAATGCGTTCCATCATTTCTCGAATTATCTAGGTTAACTATAGCACATTCAATTCGTTTAGGTGTTTTTGGTAACTGATCCTTCATATAAACTCCTCGAAAATGTGGAATACAATGGCCATACTTCTGAATATCGATATTAGTTAAAGCGCGATTAGGTAGCTGATCAATTAGTTTTTTGATTTTTAAAATTTATTTTTTATTTTATATATTATAAACAATCCCTGACCTTGCTTATGCGGTTTAATGTATAGACCTTTACCTATTGCTATAGCCTCCATAGTTTTATTATGACGTTCAGTTTCTTGTAATTTTTTCTGACCGTGTTTATAATCATTCACAGTTTTTGCAATACCAGCTGCACCACCAGCTAATGCTCCTAAAGCAGATAAACCAGCAAAAATTGGGATTAAAGGTAGAATGCCTCCAGTTTTTGGTATAGGTATCATTCGAGGTACTCGAACTTTTGGAATGCATGGAACTAATTTTCGGGCAACCATATAAGCTATATTTATTAATGACTTATCATCTTTAGGTGAGAGTTTTTTGATTTTCCTTTTTATTTTTTTAACAAAGTTATTAAAGGTCTTAACACCAGCACCAGACTTCAATTTAGCTTTCATAACTTTGTTTACTATCCACGAACTAATCTTTTCCCCTGTTCGAGCATCTTTTGCTTTAAGTCTTTGCTACGCCATATCTATAAGACGTAAGTCGGCTTTTTGACGGTTAGGCAAGTCTGTCTAGTTTGCGTATGCAATATCATGATGCATACAAGCTTCGTCTAACTTATTTACACCTTTATCACCACGTAGTAATCGTTTCGAAAGCTTTGTTCCTGGTCCACAATAGTTATAACCAGGTAAGTGTAGTTCGAATGGTAAATGATTAATGATATTGTTTATTAGTCCACCACCTTGCATCGTCCAAAGAATAATGAATATACTTTAAAATTACATATCACTTATATAATTAACTCATTCCACTATTGCAGTCTTATCAATCCAACTATTCTCTTTGTTATTCAAACCCAACCATTTTACAAACAGTTTGTTTCCTTTCTTTTTAATACCTTTTCTATCAAATAGACACCAGGACAGGACGACCTTTGAAGCTCTTGTTCGTAAAAAGTTCCTAATATGACTTGTTTTTGATTATCTTCGATGCGATATGTTATTGGTACAGTGTTATTTATCTTTTTTATAGTAAATAATTCTGTTGACCAGTTAGGAGTGTATCCTTTCTCAAATATATGTTTGTACTTACTAATTCGAACTTTGTCACCAATTTTAAACTTTGGACGACATTTTTGGACTACCTTTATCATGGAATTCGTAATATTATTTTTAATGTTAGTTTCATTAAACTTATTGACATTAACAGGTGCAAATTTAATAGTACGATGTTTTGTGTTGTTATATGTCTTCACAATACCGTTCAAGCCACCATCTATCCACTTATAGTGTCCGTTCAAGCTAAAGTATTTGTACAATTTATTTTTAATAGTTTTAATAACTCGTTCTACAATTGAAGCCTTTTTGGTTGAAAATGTTGAGTAGTGATTAATATTATAGTTCTGTAAAAGCTTTTGAAATGTAGAATTATAGAACTCAGTACCCATATCAGTTTGCAGATGATTTGGTATCCTGTGATTAGAAAAAAGTATTTTTTCAAATGCAAGAGAGACATCATGTTTGGATTTAGTTTTTAATGGTTCCACCCAAACGTACTTGGAGAAGCAGTCAATAACTATTAAAATATAGTTATATCCTTTATTAAAGGGTTTTAGGTTTTGCATATCAGCTAAATCTGCTTGCCACAAATCATCAATACCTTTTAAAATTACAGATCGTCGAGGAAATTTTTTTCGTGCTGCTTTATGTATTTCATTGACGATTTGTTGTTTCGTCATTTTAACAAACTATAAGGGCTATGTTTTTCGATCTTTTAATATAGATTGAATTGCGTCTTGAACTAGTCTATCAACTGCTTTTCTTGTGTAAAATTTGCTTTCCAAATGAGTCTCTATCTCAGACATTATTGTTTTTAAAGCTTTCTCTATGTGGTTTTGAACACTATTTGGAATAGAACTTTGCAATTTTCGTAAGTCATTGACTAGTACACCTTTCAATTCATCTACATATGCTTTATTTACTGCATCATCTGCGTCTTGAGGAGGTTTAACACCTTTTAGCCTCGATGTCTTCAAGTCATAATCTCCATAATCAGATTTTATTAATGCGTTATCATTAAAATCAAGTATTTCTGATATCCGCATTCGCTTATGAATATAATGACCAAATTTGTCTACATTCATATTAAAGGTGTATTATGTTGAACGGTATATAGTAAAATGACACACATATAACATTAGTAGATCTATTTATTTAATGATTTTGCTTTCACGTAGTTCTTCAATGATAGATATTATTTCATTGTCTAGTCCTGTGTTACCGGCATCTCGAGAAGCAATTAATAACTTTAATCTATCAACCAATTCATTGGGATCATCCCAATATACAAAATCTGTGTTTTTTTTCAACATTTTTGTTAAAGGTAATCCTTTTCCTACTTTCTGTCTACAACTTGGACTTCTACTTTCTTGATCGAAAAGTGATTTAATAACTTGCAAATATTTTTGTCCTTTATTACTTTTAATTGGTTTTTTTGAATCGAAATCACGACGATGTGCATTCGTTACAAGTAACATTGTCTTATAATTTTGCTTGTCACAGTCATTAACCAAGCTCAGATCAATGTCTTTTTTTAACAGTAACTCTCGCAACCCAGGTGTACTTTCGTATTTGTGTCCGGCTACAGTAATAACTTTATCCCCAATAGTTATGTTAGAGGAACCCAACATTAGCTTTCCACGTTCATTTCTTATACCAAATGGAACATCTGATAGTACTTGTGAAGATAACGACCAAGATGATGCATCTGGATTAGTACCGACTAATGACTGAAATGAAGAGTCCGAAGAGGGTTCCGTTTCGTTACTAGCAATACTGCTATCATCTGTTTCTTTCATATCTTGGTCTTGTGGTTCTTGGGGTTCTACTTTTTCCTCCTTTTTTGTTAGAGCTAAGTGGTTATTAGTGTTGGCTATTAAATTGAGAGATTCTGTGACAGGTTTAAAAACTGTATCAAGAGCATGCTTATTATTATCTTCAAAATCCTTCATTTTACGTATTTTTTTCTTGACAGCTTGTGTCGCATCAACAATTTGTTTTTTCAATGATTTATCCATTATGTAAAATAGGTGGTAATCGAATAAGAATCAATTAAAGAATAACAATAAACAGACTGCAGTCTACTTAAATATTCAAATTTCATCCAATAATACAAATGTGTCAAACGTTTTTCTATAGCAACCATTGTTTTTAAAACAATCTTTATTAATTACCACATAATCAAAAGGTTCTTTCCATATTAAGGAACACATTTCTCGAAATTTCAACCATGTCATATCGGTGTTAACATGTTCTTCATAAACATGTTTCAAATTAACTTCATCTTGCTTAAAAAGCACAATTAGGTTAGCATTATCTCTTACAAGTTGTTTAGGTATTTTGGTATAAGTTTGATTTAAATAAAAACTATCAATCAATTTATGTCTTCCCATGGCAAAATAATCACGCATATTACTTTGATTTTCACAAGCTACATCATCAAAAATAATCACAGAATTTGGTTTTGCATCTGAAACTTTTAAAACGTCATCATTTGTCTGATATTTATGAAGAGTGATACCTGGTACTCGTTGTAAAACCTTTTCTAAAAAGATGTACTTTGGTTGATGTAGAGTTTTAGAGTATACATAAACATTTTTAAATGTCAAACAATTTTCATGCAATAGAAGACCAATTAATAAATTAGTTTTTCCACAATTCGATGGCCCACAAATGATGCAACGTACAGTATTCGGTAATAATTCTCCATGACGTAATTTCTTTTTTGTCAAATCGTCACAGATTGTATTGACCTGTAACGATTGTCTTTGTTTAACGAATTTCATGTTTGCTATGCAATACTGATGGACTCATAATGAAAAGATGAATTAATAACATAAATATTTATAACTAGAAGTAGTCGAACCCAACTGGTTACAGAAAACGTTGTGGGTTATAAATGGTAAGTAATGAACATGGAGGGAGCTTCAGCAAATTTTATTTTTAAATTATTTTTTATAATAATGTTAGGTTAGGTTACATTTTTAAAATGTGGAATATTGGGCGAGTTCTGTCCCACGTGAGCGAGGAGCGGCAGCGACGATGCGAACTTAAAGTGGGACAGAGTGCCCAATATTTCACTACTGCTGACCCCTCGGAGCAACGGACCACGCAGCACCCAGTCGAAACCGATGTTCCACAGGAGCGCTCCTAATACCGATCCCTGTGGAACACCGCACGACACATCGCGCCGACCTGGCCCTAGCCAGCTCGGGTAAGTTATGCCCTCTCAGAGAGATAGGCCGCGACAATACGACGGAGGTAGGGAGGCACTCCATGGTAAATAAGCGCCTCCCTTACGTAGCTCCAGGGCAGGGTGTTGGAGGCGTTGGCGATGTCAAGAGACACCGCCACCACCACCTCACCCTGAGAGACTGCTTCCTCCGTCAGGCCTCTACAAACTTTCGCATTTATAATATTAGGAAGATAACCAAACGCGAGATCTTTATTTGTTTTGTTCTTTGTTTTATTGATTATTTTTTTAATTGTTAAAGTCATTGACACAGAATAGGGCCTGTCCCAAAAAAATACGAAGAAGAGGTACGAATAAAGTCAATTCTCGTTGCCACTGCCAATATAGACAAAAAATGATAGCCAAAATAGATTCTTAGTGTACAAGAGGTACCTACTTAAATGTATTTAAGTCCAAATTAGTATATTTGTTTATTCATAGTTTCTGAATTGAAGATTTTGTTCTTATAATGTAATGTGTTTGATTAGAAAACATTTGCATTTTCACTTTACAGCCTACGGTTCACCATAACTGGTTTTTAGGTGATAATTATAGTACTTACTGAACATTTAAAATTCAATTATATATACGGAGTCAATCTTAACATGAGGAGATGCGCACCATCTATTGCGAAAGTTTGTATGGGTAGATGTTTGTTCGCTTTTCAAGTAAAAACTACTAAATGAATAAGTATTAATGAAACTTTACAGTATTGTAGCTTACACTTCAGAATATATCATATGCTACTTTTTAGGGTTTCCGTACCCAAAGAGTAAAATCGGAACCCTATTACTGAGACTTTAATGTCCGTCTGTCTGTCTGTCTGTCTCCCGTGTGGCGACGGGGTCCCATGTTGCAACGGGTAAGAGTACAAAATCAGACCACCCCAATACATCCCGAGGGTGTCGTAAGAGGCGACTACGGTACCACTTTCGCAAAAATATCCATTGCACAGAGAAGTAATACTCGAAATGAAACCCGGTTGTTAGTTAAATTACAATCGTTAAGCTAAGTTGAAGGCCTTATGGGCGGCTTGAACATTTCAACTGCGGACCGCGGTTACCTGCGACTGTCCATTTCAACGCGGCAATAGGCTCTCCACCTATTACGTAGGACATAATACTATAAGGTGAAATGTGGGGGTATACTAGGTCTCTGCCTACCCTTTCGGGGATAAAAGCGTGACTATATGTATGTATGGTATATATGCTGGCCGTCTGTCTGTCCGTCATCAGGTTGTATCTCGTGAACCGTAGTGTTTCGGCGAACGGTCGGCTATCGGGAGAGTTCGTCACTCGGCTGGCTATTCCCCCCCCCCCCCCCCGCACCCGCCCCGCGCTGCCTCGCCAGGCGGGCGGCCACTCATCGACCGTTCAGTCAAATCTCGGACGCGGTTCGGAACTATTGTGCGCGATACATGTGTGTGTCAGTGCCTCGGTCGACACGGCAACTCGAAAACAACCTCAAGGGAATATCAAGGCCTCGGAGCAACCTCAGGAAGACCGGGAATCAGGGTAAGTGGCGAATCATTCTTGGTGGCGGTCCGATTTCCGAAACTTCTTGTGTCGTCTTGTGTGCCTGCAAGAACTACCAGAAAGACAGTCCACTAGCTCACTGAGTTATCGAACATATTTATGGTCCTTCGAGCCGGATTTCAGCCGGATTTCGGTATACTTGTTGGTATTTTTTCGTTGTAGATTTAAAAATTGAAATTCCTAACCGCCACTTACAGCTCTGACACAAGTCTCGATTCGGTCGGATACAATTCAAATTAAAGTCGTTAAGTTTGTTTGTCATTTGCGGTTCGGTTATTGTATTACATTGTGCGGTATGCGATATTTGTGAAATTATCTTCAGTTATTAGAACAATTTATTTGATTTATTGTAGGGTTCCGTTATATATTTTTTTTCTCTTACCCGGGGGTGGGTGCATCACGATTTGGAGTCTTAACGATTTAAAATGGCTAAGGTATCATCAACTAAATTTAAAATTCAAGTCGAATGGCTTAGAAGCACGTTAGAAATGATCGCGGGAAAAACTCAAACCAATGCAGTTATTTCGGCGAGATTACGTAAACTCGATGAACGATACGCACTTTTGTCGGAACAGTATGAGTTATTGCTGGATAATACGGTAGATCCGGAAATGATTAAAATCTATACGGCTGATTATAATGAGGCGGAGTTGGCTTATAATCAACTGGAAGCGGTCTCGTCGGCTTACCCGGGTTTGGACGGGGTTCACAGACCGTCCGAGAGTTCAAATACGGCAAGACTTCCCAGAATCGATTTATGCAAATTTGATGGTGACGTTTTTCAGTGGACAAGTTTTATAAGCCTATTCAGTTCGTTGGTACTAACACGGAAAGATATATCAAAGACGGAAAAATTTCATTACTTAGTTTCTCATGTGTTAAATGAACCGCATACCTTAATACGGCATTTACCTATGGTAGACGAATCCCTAGATATAGGCTTAGAAATTCTTAAGGGTAGATATGAAAATATCAGGATGCTAGCAGATAGTCACATTTCTAGAATCCTACAGCTACCTACATTAAATAAACCCTATGATCTGCGTTCTAAAATTCTAAACCCACTGTTGGAGTCCACTCGCGCCTTGAATAATTTAGGCCTTCCTATAGATCAATGGTCTTATATTTTATTATTCATTAGCTTAAATAAAATTCCGTTAGACGTTAAAACTCGGTTTGAACAGAAGTACGGCGGAAATATAATCACCCTACCCACATTCAATCAACTTGTGGAGTTTTTGCAAAATGAATGTCGGCTTATAGACTCGACAACAGCTGACGGCGCGACCTTGAAGGACAATCGTACCCGCCGCACCATACACATCATCGGAAACGAAAGTGAATCTTACAGGAATGAACGAATAATCGCTAGGCGATGTTTATACTGTGAAATAAGCGGTCACATGATTTCGGAGTGTTTTAAATTTAAAAAATTAACCGCGGGTCAGCGTAAAGACTGGGTGCGAGCTGAAAACGTATGCTTTAAATGTTTTGGTAAGCATTCGGCATCTACGTGCGATAAAAGGACAGCATGTAAACGCTGTGGCCATCGGGGTCACAACGACTTAATATGCATGCACAACTATACTGCGTCTCGCGCTAGCTCGCCTTCGGAGGGACCTGGCTACCGCAGCCACCGTCCGCGTCGTCGCACGCGCACGGCCTCTCCTCGCGAAAGAAGAGAGGTACCGTCGCGCTCATCAGCTGAGCGTGTAGTTCAGGTCAGCTCGCGCAACGGCTATCAGGCATGCGAACGGCGGGAATCGCACGAATCGCGCGGTCAGTCACGTAATAATTCTCAAAAGCAATATTCAGCATAGCAATTAAGGTTACATGATGACTCATCTTCAACGTCTTTGCATCGAAACCCGTATAATGTTGTTCTACCCACGGCTATTATTGAAATTAAGAATAAAAATGGTGAATTCGTTAAAGCACGGGCTCTCTTAGATTTAGGGGCTCAAATGTCGGTAATAAAGGGGGATTTGGTATCTACCCTCGGATTGAAACGGTCTTATAGTAATGTACAAATCACGGGTATCGGTGGCATTCAAGCCAATACATATCAACACGTTGTTGTTATATATTTCAAACCAGAACATTCAGAACACCCAGTACTAGCGGTAACGGCGGCAGTTTTAAGAAGGCTTACGTCTTATTCGGTTAACAGAACAAATTTGGTTTTTAAAGAGTTGAAACTCGCAGATAACGGCTCATTGAATTCTTCAGAGATAGACGTAATTTTTGGATGTGATATACTCGGTCAAATCTTAAATGGGGAAAAGATTACTTTGTGTCAGGGTGGGCCCTACGCGTTGGGCACGGTATTTAATTTCGCGGTATTCGGACCAGTTTCGCCGGAGACGCGGGAGCTGGCCGAATCGTCGGTTAACCAGTTGACACTCAAGGAAACGGTGGAAAGGTTTTGGCGATCTGAGGAACCCCCTCTTAATAAAATTAAAAGTCCCGAGGACTTGGAATGCGAACAATTATTTGTTTCAACGGTATCGCGAGGCCCGGACGGTAAATATATCTCGCGCTTACCTCTTATCTCGGCAGGTGATAGACGTCTATTAGGAGACTCACGCCAGCCCGCTTATAAGCAATTTATGTCGCTTGAGAGGCGGATGCAACGGAATCCGGAATTTCGGGAGAAATACATTGAATTTATTAATGAATATATTAGGCTGGGACACATGAGTGTATCGCAATTTGATATTAATTCGGGGCAAGAACATTACTTTCTCCCACATCACGGAGTATTTAAAAAATCGGGCGATGTGAATAAAATTCGCGTTGTATTCAATGGCAGTCAGAAAACAAGTTCGGGAGTGTCATTAAACGACTGTCTGTTTTCGGGAGAACGATTGCAAAACGATATCACTAATATTATAATGAAATTTAGGGTTCCACAAATTGTATTTACTACGGATATTAAAATGATGTTTAGGCAGACGTGGATTCACCCGGACGATCGGAGATATCAGTTGATTCTCTGGCGAGCGTCGCCCACGGAGCCCCTACTTACCTATCAATTAAACACAAATACATACGGTTTGAAGTCGAGCTCTTTCATAGCCATACGCTGCTTACACCAGCTCGCCCGGGACGAGGTTGATAAAACCCGTGCCGCTAAGTTACTCATAGACAACACATACGTTGACGATTTGAATGGCGGCGCAGACTCGCTGATTGAGGCGCGTGAGCTTCGCGATGAGTTAATCTCATTGATGAATTCGGCCGGCTATGAGTTACGGAAATGGTCCAGTAATATGCCAGCATTACTGAATGACTTACCCACGGAACACTTGGAGTCACCGCGGCGTTTCGATGATCGCGATTCGGATGGAACGGGTTTTGTCAAGATTTTAGGCATTCAGTGGGACCCCAAATGTGACAATTTCACTTACCATGTAAATCTGCCCACAGATAGTGACGTCACACGTCGTAGTATTTTGTCAATAGTGGCTAGACTTTACGACTCACTTGGGTGGATCTGTCCAGTAGTTTTTAAAATAAAACTTTTATTACAGTCCCTATTGGCGACTTCTGATAACTCAAAGGGGGTAGCTTGGGATGCCCCGGCCCCCATAGATTTAGTGCGACAATGGAGGGATATCATCTCTGACTTGCCGCATCTGCAACGTATCTCCATTCCCCGGTGTGTCAAGTTAGAAGGACCGACTAAATATACTCTTCACGGGTTTTGTGATGGCTCCAGCGTCGGTTACGCTGCAGCAGTCTACTTGCGCGCGGAGGGCGCAGACGGACGGACTCACGTACGCCTACTTATTGCTAAGTCACGTATAACGCCATTAAGGGTTAAGTTAACAATACCGAAACTGGAGTTGAATGGTGCTAAGTTGCTGTCAACGTTGGTTAATCACACGGTCGAGTCAATGGAGGATAAGGTTCGGTTAGACCAAATTGTAGGCTGGTGCGACAGCACTATCGTTTTGGCGTGGTTACGGACACCACCTCATAAATTACAAGTCTTTGAAGGAAACCGGGTTTCGGATATAATAACCTCTAAGACCAACATTGACTGGCGTCACGTACCCGGCGAGATGAATTGTGCGGACGTTGCGTCACGCGGTTGCTCGGCGGCAGAACTCTTGAACCATCCCTTGTGGTGGGGATCGAGTTGGCTGGAGCGGCCGCCCCATACGTGGCCGTCCGGGGGCCCAGAGTTCCCGCCAGATTTGTTACCTGGCCTGAGGCCGGCCGTTAGGGTTGCTAATGTAAACGAATTGATATCGGATTTTAATTTATTAGATCGTTTTAGTTCATATGAAAAGTTGCTAAACGTTACTACATACTTACTACGCTTTAAAAACAATTCAAAAATTAACTCTGAGAAGGTTTACGGTAGTTTAACGGTGTCGGAACGTAGAATCGCCAATCTGTGCTTAATTCGTATTGTGCAGTCAAAAAATTTCTCCGATGAATTGACAAACCTTCGAACGGGTACTGAAATTAAAAATTCATTGCGACGGTTGAATTTATTTTTGGACAGGGATGATATTATTCGTGTCGGCGGCAGAATCGGCGCCTCTACCCTTCCATATGAGTCACGGCACCCTATATTAATACCGGCGAGGGGTAGTTTCACAGACTTGCTAGTCAATCATTATCATAAGGTCTACTGTCACGTCGGAGCTAACGCGTTGAGTGCGATTCTCTCACGACGCTACTGGATTATCTCGGCGCGGCGTGTCACGCGACACATAACGTTTAAATGCGTACAATGTTTTCGACACCGGGCTCGGCCTAAACAGCCATATATGGCAGATTTGCCTGCCGATCGCGTTACCGGAGTCAGACCTTTCGTCGGGGTCGGCACGGATTTCGCTGGACCTTTTTACGTTAAAACGAGCTCGTTGCGTAATGCAAGGGTTCAAAAGTGTTACTTATGCGTTTTCATTTGCTTGTCGGTTAAGGCGGTACATCTAGAAATTGTATCAAACTTATCAGTTGAAGCCTTCGTGGCAGCCTTGACTAGGTTCGTATCTAGGAGAGGTGTACCGTCCTTGATCCGATCAGACTGCGGTACAAACTTCACGGGAACCGATAAATATTTAAAGGAGTTATACATATTCTTACGGAACCATCACCAGGAAATTGATCGGAAGCTGACGGCTCAAAACATAACTTGGCTCTTCAATTGCCCTTCAAATCCTTCAAGCGGTGGCATATTCGAGTCGGCAGTGAAGGGTGCCAAGACACATGCGAAACGGGTTCTCGGAGAAGCCAAGCTCACTTTCGAAGAGCTGACCACCTTTTTTACCAAGGTAGAAGCGGTAATGAATTCTCGGCCGCTTTGCCCCCTTAGTACGGACTCGGAAGACCTTGATGTATTGACCCCCGGTCATTTCCTAATAGGGCAACCTCTCGTTGCACTTCCTGAGTATCCCTACACGGAAACTCCGGAGCACCGGTTGTCTCGGTACCAACTTATTCAAAAGATATCCCAGCATTTCTGGTCTCGGTGGAGATGTGAATATCTTCACACACTCCAACAAAGGCATAAGTGGACTTCTCATAACGAGGCTCCCAAGGTCGATGACCTGATATTGATAAAGGAGGATAATTTACCCCCTCTCCAATGGAAACGCGGTCGGATCGTTAGGTTACTTCCGGGTAGGGACGGAATTGTCAAAGTTGTAGAGGTCAGGACTCAGCAAGGGAACATCTTACGACCTGTCTCTAAGCTTTGTGGATTGCCTTCGGTGGTTTAGTGGGTAACCAAGGCAGAACCTTGGTTAGGCGGCAGGATGTTTCGGCGAACGGTCGGCTATCGGGAGAGTTCGTCACTCGGCTGGCTATTCCCCCCCCCCCCGCACCCGCCCCGCGCTGCCTCGCCAGGCGGGCGGCCACTCATCGACCGTTCAGTCAAATCTCGGACGCGGTTCGGAACTATTGTGCGCGATACATGTGTGTGTCAGTGCCTCGGTCGACACGGCAACTCGAAAACAACCTCAAGGGAATATCAAGGCCTCGGAGCAACCTCAGGAAGACCGGGAATCAGGGTAAGTGGCGAATCATTCTTGGTGGCGGTCCGATTTCCGAAACTTCTTGTGTCGTCTTGTGTGCCTGCAAGAACTACCAGAAAGACAGTCCACTAGCTCACTGAGTTATCGAACACGTAGTATAATAGCAAGATAGTTGAAAAATTTACATATGATTTATTTCTGATGCCGCTGCTACAACAACAAATACTAAAAAAAACAATTAATGTGTAAAGGAGGCTTTCATACATTTTTTCGCCTTTTTTGGTACTGAACCATCTGTGAGCAAATTCAACTCCCACTTGGTCGGTTTTTATTGTAGTAAGCTCTTGGCGTACGGTAAGAGTACGGGGAAACTTCACCGCACGAGTAGAGCCGCAGCTATTAGATAGTTTGATTATATTTGAATAATTAAACAGTATAAAACACGTATTTAATCCAACGACTTCGCAGTGAGCAAAATCTTTAGGACGAAATGGGTCCCTTCAAGCAGCTTAGACTTGTGCTCGCGTTTGTGTTGCTCGAGTGCAACTTAATACATAGTCAGGGTAAGACAATATTCGTTATTCTGCATTTAATCTAACATACATATGGTCTCGCCTTTATCCCTGAAGGGGTAGGCAGAGGCATATTATATGCCCACATTTCACATTTGTAAAATTTGTCCCACGTAATAGGTGGCGAGCCGTATTGCTGTGTTGAGATGGCCAGGCGCTGGTTGTGACTGCCTGCTGTTGAAATACCAAGCCGAATAAAAAGGCCTTCAACTTGACTCGACTGGCATTTTACTGACAACCGGGACCAACGACTTAACGTGCCTTCCGAAGCACGGAAGCACTCAAATAAATGTCACTTAACACAGGAAAGTTGCTTACTGCAGTGATCGTTTACAGATCACTGAGTCCGCGGAGCCACGAGCGCTTTGTTCAATCTAAGATAATAAAATATAATAGTGTTACATACAGATAGACAACTATCTGAGCCAGGTTCCTCACCCCCGCCACAGCTGTCATTATAGTTGGATGGTACTTTGAGGAAACGTTTGCTTAACCTTAGTGGTCACACACACATTCAAGCTCTGTACAAACATAGCGTGTAGGCAGGCCTCCGTCACTCGCTCAAAGCCGCGCGCTATGTACCTACCGCTCGGCGTATCCCTGGAGATACAACTGGCAGAGGGCTGCCGAACGCCCGACTGAGCGCTCGCATCGCATCGCACTGCACGTTTCCCTCGCTTACGCTTCGAAATGCCGAAACCACGTTTTTATTGGGCAGTGGACGGGTGTACAAAAACAAAAGAAAATCTGTCGTTTTTTAAATTGCCGAGAGACGAAGAAAGGTGAGTAGTATTTTAAATCTTATAAATATGAATGTTTTCACCATTTATTTGTTATAATTTATTTACAATTATTATAATAAAATATCTACAAAAGGCTAAAACAAACAATTAAAAAAAGAACTAAGAATTTTATTATACATACCTACATACAGGCGTCGTAGTATTCCTCCACATCATCGTTCACTGGAAACGTTCCCAGAAGACTGGCAGCATTGCCACGTTGAATGGCAATGCTTATCCTTTGTGCAAGGAAATAGCCAGCCTTCTGGTCCCGTGAAGCGTCGACTAAACGCTTTGCCAAATCTTTATACAAAAAGCGGGCACTTGGACCCCAAGGCCCCAACGTTTCAACCCCAAACGGCTCAAACATATAATTACCTATTAAATTACAGTATTTGCGCCGTTTGAGGTTTTCCGCAGAAGCAGCAGCAGCACCTGCACAACCTGCTGTGCTTGGAAGATGTGACGGCGCAAGGGTGTCAACGCATGTGGCGTCCCACACCAAAGGTCGACCCATCTTCCAAGGCAACAATGACATACCGTCGGGCCTCTTGCCATCGTCACGCACCAGTCCGTTTGGTTCTAAAACGGCGGGTACGCCTGCGGTGACAAGAGCCCGACGTATTATGTCATTCAGGTTGGCGTGAATAAACGAATAATAATAATAATAATAAATTGCGCGGCTGTAACAGTATGTCGGGTAGCTGGTGTCAAATTTCCTAAATTTGAGCCAGCTACTAGACCTCAGTCTGTTCCAGTCTGGCAGTGCAGAATTGAGCGTCGTATCACCGAGACTAGGGTGCTCATTGGTAAGCTATGCTGCTTCAGGGGGGGTAATACCCGACCCAGAGTGATGCGTTTTGTGACTCGTGCATTTGCGGGGACAGATATTAGTCCCCGCGAATACTCTGTATGGGTCACGGAACGCATTGACTACCTGAAGCAGAAAATTTGTGCGTGGGCAAACCGTATACGGCGATACAAAAAGAGAGTGGATAGATATACTCAGAATCGTTCGTTCCAAAAAGATGAGAGGTGTGTATATAGAAGATGGGAGCAATCCGATTCAAGTGTGACTAGTGTGTGCCTACCTGATGCCGAAACCACAAGCACATTTTGGCGAGGTATTTGGTCGGCACCTATTAGTCATACAGAGTGTGATTGGATGCGGAATGTTGAGCAGTCATGCGAGTCTATTGAAACCATGGCACCGGTCATAATAACACCCGATGACATTGCCAGTGCAGTTCGTTCGTTGCCCAATTGGAAATCAACTGGGCCGGACGGACTGCACAATTTTTGGCTCAAATGGTTCCATAGCTCGCATGATTGTTTGGCATCTTGCTTTCAATCATCAGTTGAGTCTGGATCGCTTCCATCTTTTATGACTTCGGGTATTACACACCTCCTCTATAAATCCGGTAGTACCACGGACCCGAAAAATTATAGACCGATAACTTGTTTGCCTACGGTCTATAAGCTTCTCACATCTGTTTTGAGAGTTAAATTATCATCTCATTTAGAAAATTATTCCATAATGTCCAACTCTCAAAATGGATGTAGAAGCGGGTCACGTGGTACTAAAGAACTCCTTATTCTTGACATGGCCATTAATCAGCAGGTTCGTCGTAACCGGAGAAATCTGGCAACATGCTGGATTGATTACAAGAAAGCCTACGATTCCGTGCCACATACATGGCTGTTGAGGGTGCTGGAGTTGTATAAAGTTGATACAACTCTTCGCACCTTCCTGCAGGCATGTATGGGGCAATGGAGAACGGCTCTTGTTTATCCAGGATGTCGTCAGATGCTTGGGAACGGTGAGCCTGTCAGGATTGAGAGGGGTATATTTCAGGGTGATAGTCTGAGTCCCTTATGGTTTTGTCTAGCACTGAATCCTCTCAGTACTTTACTGGAGAATTCAGGGCTAGGCTATCAGTTTCGGAGAGGAGGTCAAGTTGTTTCCCACCTTCTGTACATGGATGACTTGAAATTATTTGCCTGCACCAATTCCCACTTGATAGAGTTACTCAAGATCACTGAAACCTTTAGTAATTCTATCAAAATGGAATTTGGTGTAGATAAATGTGCAGTCATGCATGTAAAGAAGGGACGGATTGTGGAATCTGAAAGAGTACAACTTTCAGATTTCACAAAACTTAAATCCCTCTCCGCGACTGAAACCTACAAATATCTTGGTATGTCGCAGGCATTAGGTATTGCTGAGACCGGCATGAAACAAGCGTTGGTGGATCGTTTCCTTGGCCGCCTGAAAAAAGTACTGAGAAGTCTTTTATCAGGAGGTAACAAGGTGCGCGCCATCAATGGTTGGGCCATGCCTGTCTTAGGATATTCCTTCGGCATACTGAGATGGACTCAGACAGAACTGGACACCCTGGATAGAAAAGTCCGTTCGTTGTTGACCGCAAACCGAATGCATCATCCGCGTTCGTCTGTAATGAGGTTGTATATCCCACGGAAATGTGGTGGTCGTGGATTTTTAAATATCAAGACGTTACATAACCGTGAAATATACAACCTTAGGGAATATTTCCTTCATGCGGACGTGGGTATGCATCGGGATGTGGTAACAATAGACAGCGGACTGACCCCTCTCTCTCTTGCCAAAGAGAACTGGCACAAACCAGCAATACTAACTACTAATGATCGCAAGGAGATATGGCAGGGCAAAGAGCTGCATGGACGATTCTATCGGGCCTTACATGGGTCCGATGTAGATTTATTAGCATCAGTATCCTGGCTACGTTTTGGTGATCTTTTTGGAGAAACCGAAGGTTTTGTTTGTGCAATTACTGACCAAGCTGTTATGACGAATAACTATCGGAAGTATATTTTGAGAGATGGTACGGTTGACATATGTCGGGCATGCCACCGACCGGGTGAATCTCTCAGACATATAATTTCTGGTTGTCCTCGTCTTGCCAACGGTGAGTATTTGCATAGACACAACCAAGTGGCCAGGATTGTCCATCAGCAACTTGCCCTAAAATATAAACTTGTGGATGCAGAGGTACCGTATTACAGGTATGTGCCCGACCCAGTTTTCGAAAATGGTCATGGCACATTGTATTGGGATCGGTCTATTATCACTGACAGGACTATTGTAGCCAATAAGCCTGATATAGTGGTAATAGATCGATCAGAGCGCCTCGTAATAATCGTTGATATTACCGTCCCACATGACGAAAATCTCGTGAAAGCAGAAAAAGAAAAAGAAATAAAATATTTGGATTTGGCTCACGAGATTGTCGACATGTGGGATGTGGATTCAGCGGTTATTGTTCCGATAGTCATATCAGCACATGGTCTGATTGCCAAGAGCCTCGATCAACACCTAAAGAGGCTCGGGTTAGGTAGTTGGGTCAAGGGCCAGATGCAAAAGGCAGTTCTCTTAGACACTGCACGTATTGTGAGGAGGTTCCTGTCTCTGTAGCCCTAACCACCGGTAGCTTGGTCCCTGTATCCGATGCCGGTGGGACACTATTTTTTTTATATTTTTAAATATTTTTTTTTTATATAATGTATTTAAAAATTTAAATTAATATGTTTTAAAATTGTAAATAAAGGAAATAATAATAATATATAATATTTTACGTGGCTTTTTTTTTTATTTGTGTTCACGCAAGTCAGTGGAACGGAACGGCGCGGCACCAAAAATGCAAATGAGAACCCCGGGCGTGGCGACTGTCACTAATGTCAACGCGAAGAAAACGGGAGCCATTACATTTTTCGCAAGAGACAATTACGCCAGAAAATATTGTAATATTTCGTTATAAATACAAAATTAGATTCAAAAATATCAAGAACTCTTTTCATTCGATGGAAGTCGGTCCACCATCATTGGTAAAGAAAACCCAAACATAAAACTGGTCTTCGGCCGGATCGGAAGAAACGTGCCTCAAGGAATTTACATTTCCATCTGGAGATCGGCATTGGCAAGGAAATTAAACGGTCAGGTCAATCAATACTCCTATCCAAACCCATCCATAAATCTATTTGTACTAATATCGTTTTTTTTTGGTGTAAAATTCCAGAGCCTCCGTGAGACAGTGACTCGTACCGTGCTAGTCCGTGGTTGAAATATAATATACTTATTATACGTGATTAATCAAGCAAAACTAGAATTCAGGTTTGATCAAGTAGAAACTGTAAGTACTTTCTTGTGTTTCATATAGTCTCCCAACAATAATGCCAGTTGACGATTATAAAGACTTAATAAAAAAGAGGGGTGTAATTAAAGGAAAGTTCACAGTATTTCACAAATATGTACAGTCCCTACAGGATGTAGACGTAACAGAATCTCAAAGGATAGCTTTAGAAGATCGTTGTAACAATATAATGTCATTGTTGGATCAGTTTTCATCGATTCAGGATGACATAGAGACAGAACAAGAATTAGACAAACAAATCCTTGAAAGAGAATGTTTTGAAAACTTGTTTTATGAAATTACATCTAAAGCTAAGTGCATGTTGAGAAGCAAACAGACAGATAACCATGTTGAAATGTGCAACGCTAAGTCCTCTCGCATCAAATTACCTACTATTTCATTGCCTGCCTTTGACGGTTCATTTGAACAGTGGTTGGAGTTTAGGGACACCTACATATCGTTAATTCATAACTCAAAAACAATTGACAGTATTCAAAAGTTTCATTATTTGCGCTCGGCCCTCACTGGCACTGCAAGTCAAATTATAAAATCTTTACAATTTACAGCAGAGAATTATACCATAGCTTGGAGTTTATTGGAGAACAGATTTAATAACAATAGACTGCTAGTGCAGAACCATGTAAAAGCTTTGTTCTCATTAAACTCTTTGCAAAAGGAATCTTCATCTCACATACGTAGATTGATTGATAGCGTTTTGAAGAATATCCGTGCCCTTAAAAGTTTAGATGAGCCCACAGATAACTGGGACACATTAGTTATATACCTCATTGTTTCTAAGTTAGACTCAACCACTGAGAAGGAGTGGGAGAATTATAAAAGTACACTTTCAAAGTTACCAGGTCATGCTAACAACAAATTAACACTCAATGACATGATAACATTTCTTACCGATAGGGCAGATATGTTAGAGTCTATCAGAGGTACACATGATTCTGGTAAACAATCTTCTGAGGGCTCCGGTAAGAAATCTTATCAGTCAAGGCATCCTAGTTCTGGTTCACATAGCTATATTGCAACACATAATAATAACAATAATTCATTTAAATCATCACAAAGGTCTAACTCGAACAATGATTCAAAGCGCTATCATAGGTGTACTCTCTGCAAAGAGAATCATCCACTATATTCATGCAGAAAGTTTAATGACCTTCCTGTGAAGGATAAATTATTATTTGTAGATGAAAACAAACTTTGTAAGAACTGTTTACGTGCTGGACATGCAGTGTCTAATTGTTGGTTCGGTGGTTGCAAAGTATGCAATCTTAAGCATAATTCTTGTCTTCATGGTGGGTGCTGTGATAAGGGCAGCATGACACAGTCGGCGGGGCCACACAACGCGACAGCGCCGCAGTCCACATCTTGTGACGGGCCCGAGGCGAAGGGCAGCTCACACAGTACAGCGTTACACAGTACAGCTGTACACAGTACAGCGTTACACAGTACGTCAACTTCAAGTCAACAGTATGTCAACGAGTGTTCACTTCAAGAACCGGTTATTCTTTCGACTGCTTTATTGGACATTTTAGACCATGAAAACAAGAATTACACTATTCGCGCCATACTCGATAACGGCAGTCAACATTCATTTATCACAAAAGCGTTGTGTGATAAATTAAAAATTCGTTTAATACAGTCCACAGTAAAAATCGCAGGGGTAGGTAATTCGGTTACCCAATCTACACAATCATGCAAAGTGAAATTGCAGTCGAAGAATAGTGACTTCAAAATTGAAATAAATTGTCTCGTCTTACCTTGTATTACTGCAACATTACCTTCTGTGACACAAAATATTACAAAGTTTATGATACCAAGTCATGTATCACTCGCTGATCCTGAATTTTTCATGTCAAATAGGATCGATTTACTAATCGGCGCTGATACATTTTGGGACCTTTTAGGTGAAGGATTAATTCGACTTGCAAACGGCCCATACCTACAAAACACTAAATTGGGTTGGGTTATATCTGGTGTCATACACAATACGAAGGGTTCATCTGTTAATCGAGTTCAATGCAATTTTACGCACACATACGATAATTTAGATAATCAATTAACTAAGTTTTGGGAATTGGAAGAGGTAAGTTCGAAAACAAATATGTCAAAAGAAGAGCAGGATTGTGAAAGGTTATTTATAGAAACAACAACACGTGATAACCGTGGTCGTTTCTCTGTGCGTATTCCATTAGGCGAATCAGCTGATCAACTAGGCGATTCATACCTACAAGCCGAGAGTCGGTTCCTCGCGCTCGAACGAAAGTTGGGACGGTGCACACCGAGTTATAAAAAATTATATTTTGATTTTATGCGTGAATATTTGGAACTCGGTCACATGACCAAAGTTTATACTTATCCGTCTCCCCATTATTTCCTGCCGCATCATGGTGTCTTTAGAGAACATAGTACCACTACGAAATTACGAGTGGTATTTGACGCTAGCGCTAAAACTACCTCCGGTCAGTCGTTAAATGATATACAACTGACTGGCCCGGCTTTACAAAATGATATTGTTGCTATTCTGTTAAGATTTCGTCAATACACATACATTGCTTGTGCAGATGTCGAAAAAATGTTCAGACAAATATTAATTCAACCCGATCAACAATATTTACAATTAATTTTGTGGAGAGAAAATCCATTACATGAGCTCTGTGTGTACCGGCTCAACACAATAACGTACGGAACTGCGTCCGCACCATACCTCAGTATGAGATGTTTGCAACAACTAGCATCGGAATGCACTGATAAGGAAATAGCTAATATTATTTACAAAGATTTTTATGTTGACGATCTGATAACTGGATGCGATGATAAAGATAAATTATTGGGCGTCTGTGACAAGGTTTCTACAGTATTGCAATCTGGTTGTTTCTATTTACGAAAGTGGCTATTCAATTTTGATTTGTCAACTTGTCGGCCATCAAAAAATCTATCGCTAGGCGAATCCTGTCAAAGCAAAACTTTAGGTTTAGGCTGGTTCGCAAACACAGATGAGTTACATTACACAACAAAACTTAATTTAAGCCAAAGTCACGTTACTAAGCGCATTATTTTATCAGTAATTTCACAAGTTTATGATCCGTTAGGCCTATTGGCGCCTATTATAATACTCGCAAAGATATTATTACACAAATTATGGACTTACAAAATCGGATGGGACGACCCGGTGCCTCATGATATTTTGACAGGTTGGAAAAAATTCATTGACACTCTTGACAATTTGGGTAAATTGCGTGTACCGCGTCAAGTTATTAATAGCAAAATGCAATTTATAGAATTGCATATATTTAGTGATGCCTCTCAAAACGCTTACGGCGCTTGTGCTTACGTGCGTATGTATTCTGATAATAATACCAACGTTTCTGTAGCCTTGTTATGTTCTAAATCGAAGGTTGCTCCTGTCAAACCAATAACGATACCGCGTTTGGAATTATGCGGAGCACTATTAGGTGCAAAGTTGTACAATAAAATTGTAAATTCACTTCGTTCGAATTTCACTAATGTTTATTTTTGGTCTGATTCCACAATTGTTCTGGGATGGCTAAGAATGTCACCTAGTGCTCTTAAAACATTTGTACAAAACAGGGTGACTCAAATTAATGAACTCACTGGTAGTTTACCATGGTTACACGTAGAAGGTAAATGCAATCCAGCTGACTTGGTGTCGCGCGGGGTCACGCTGGATACGCTGCGCTCAGCTGATATTTGGTGGCACGGCCCGCCATTTTTACACGAACGCCTTTGCGATTTTACTTATGATCACAGTTGTCATAATGTCAACTTTAATGAACTACCAGATATTAAATTAACTACTACATTGTTAGTACAACAAGTTAATGAGAACATGTTTCCTTTTGAAAGATTTTCTTCATTTAACCGTATGAAGCGTGTATTCGCTTACATGTTGCGTTTCATAACTAACATTCGTAGCAAAAACAGGTTAAACCGTACACTTGGCCCGCTTCAAGTAGACGAGTTAAATAAATCTGTTACAAAGTTAACTGAAATGTCTCAGAATCAATCGTTTCCTGACCTTGTCATTTCATCAGGCGGGACTGTAACCCCAAAGTCTATTCGTAACGTTTCTGGTCTGAATATATTTGTTGATGATAATAAAATAATTAGAGTTGGAGGCAGATTGGATAATTCTTTAAGTTTCTCCTACAATAAAAAGCACCCTATATTGTTATGCAGCAAGCATACATTTACCCGTTTATTATTTCAAAATGAGCATAAGCGGTTGCTTCATGCTGGCCCACAATCACTGTTAGGTAGTATCAGAGAAAATTGGTGGCCCCTCAGAGGCCGCAACCTAGCTAGAAACACTGTACATACATGCGTGACATGTACTCGTATTAAGGGTAAGACAGTTACAGTACAAATGGGTAACTTACCTGCAGAAAGGCTGGAATCTGGTTTTCCGTTTATAAGGTGTGGCGTAGACTATGCCGGACCCATGTTTATTTTGAACCGGAAAGGCAGAGGCGCTAAACTAGATAAGTGTTATGTCTGTTTGTTTGTTTGTTTCTCAACACGCGCAATTCACTTAGAGTTAGTTACTGATCTAACAACTGATGCTTACATATTAGCTTTGAAGCGGTTTATGTCTCGACGGGGCAAACCTGCTGAAATATTTTCAGATAATGGAAAAAATTTTGTTGGGGCTATGAAGGAACTTACAATTTTTTTACACAAAAATAGGAATAACATTGCAGAACTTTTGGCTAATGATAATATAAAATTTAACTTTATACCGGTTTATTCGCCCCATTTTGGTGGACTATGGGAAGCAGGAGTAAAGTCTTGTAAATATCACATCCGTCGTGTTATCGGCAACACGAACTTAACGTACGAGGAGTTTAGCACGATATTAGTTCAAATTGAGGCTGTCCTAAACTCTCGACCCATGTATCCGCTTTCCGCAGAACCAACTGACCTTCTTCCCCTTAGCCCTTCTCTTTTTCTGATTGGCCGACCGCTCACCGCACCTGCCAGCTCAGACCTGACGACTACAAATTCGAATCGCTTGTCCCGATATGATCGGGTGGAACAAATGAGGCAGCAGTTCTGGCAGAGATGGTCCAAGGAGTACATTGCGGAACTTCAGACGAGAACGAAGTGGAAGACTAATAAGGACGAATTAAAACCGAACACTCTAGTACTTATTAAAGAGGACCATCTTCCCCCGCTCAAGTGGCGCTTGGGAAGAATTCTTCATACCTTTCCTGGGAAAGATGGTTTATCACGAGTCGCTGACATCAAGACGGCGACGGGGATGGTGCGAAGGGCGTTTTCAAAAATTTGCCCGTTGCTACCCCAAGAAGCGTAAATTTCATATATCCTACAAATGATATTTCGTTGGAACTGGCAGTTCCAAGGCCGGGGGCATATGTTCACGCAAGTCAGTGGAACGGAACGGCGCGGCACCAAAAATGCAAATGAGAACCCCGGGCGTGGCGACTGTCACTAATGTCAACGCGAAGAAAACGGGAGCCATTACATTTTTCGCAAGAGACAATTACGCCAGAAAATATTGTAATATTTCGTTATAAATACAAAATTTGATTCAAAAATATCAAGAACTCTTTTCATTCGATGGAAGTCGGTCCACCATCATTGGTAAAGAAAACCCAAACAATTTGTTTGAACATAAGTAGGTAGGTGATAAGTATGTAAATCGTAAATTAAGGAGTTTTTGGAGTCAGGTATTATAAAAGTGTTGTTTTGTGGAATATTGAAAATGTTTTACAGAATTTATAGCTAAATATGTTTTATAGGTAGTCAAAGCGATCGTGGCCCCGCGGATTCAGTGTACTGTAATCGATCACTGCAGTAAGCAACTTACACTATGGCTAGTCTTTGGATGGGTGACCACTTTGTTACCTTTATTTGAGCGTTTCCGTGCTTCGGAAGGCACGTTAAACCGTTGGTCCGGTTGCTAATAAAATAGCAGTCAGCCAAGTTGGAGGCCTTTTTAGGCGGCTTGAAAAATTTAAACAGCAGACGGTCACAACCTGCCCTTGTCCATCTCAAAGCGTATTGACGTACGGCTTACCACCTATTACTTGGGACAAACTATAAGAAAATTAAATGTGGGCATCTAATATGCCTCTGCCCTCCCCTTCGGAGATCGACGCGTGAACATATGTATATGTGTGTGTAACATAGTAAGGTGGGATGGCCGGGTGGGATAGGTGAATAGCCGGTATTTATGCTAAAGGTAATGTCAGTTAATTTTAGATTTCTTTGATATTTTAGTTCTGGGTAGGAATAAGATAAATACCTACCTACTGTAAATTGTAATTTTACACCAATGCATCAATGGTTGAACAAACTGACTTGATCTAAAACCTTAGATTCCATTACATAATTTTACAAGTCAATTTAAAAAAAGTTTGTTATGACCTTGAAACCTAACCGTCGTCAAAGTTCATTACAAGACTATTATGACGAATAAGGTTTTTAAACTCACATGACTTGTACTACACGTAATAATAATTATATTTCGGTTAGATGTTTACGCGAAAAAGACCCGAAATATATTATTATATTATGACGAATCCAAAAAAAGAGACATTACGATATTACTGTATTGTCATCAGAATTCTACACACAGCTGTCAATTTTCATGACGCTACGATCCTTGGAAGATGGTTGAATTTTTTACTTAGATTCCTGTGGCGACCGCCACATAGCGAAGATCAATTATAGTCCTGCATTGCGGTATGAAAGTTCTCGCAACGAAGATAAGATTGATCCTGAATCGCGATATCAGAGTTCTCACTGCGATGAATGATATAACCAACAGTCCAACATCAACCGTTGGGCTTCGGCCCGCCAGGCGCGAACACCTAGCCTGGTCGGAGGATCCTCCCTTTGTGTGTTGGAGGAACATTCCCAACATTTCCTCTACAATTCCATTACATTGTTAGTTACACACACGTCGACCTAATAAAAGCGTATTAAAACATGGTTGACTCGTAACCTTCGTTTTATTACAACAATCATTATAGGTTCAACCCTAGCGTATTCTTACGATGACGTCACTCGCACAGCGGGCAACACAGTCTCGACCTCGATGCTATGAGCGCGTATTTGATGTACAATTCTTCTCGTTCTGAGCAGCAGGTATTATTATTAAAATTTTGTAGGCTAATATAGCGTAGGTATTTTCGTTTTGAATGGGAGTGATGTATCTGTTACGTAGTAACTATTTAGTAATCTGTGGTGTAGGTAACAAAATTAAAAACGGGTCATTTGTATGGAGATTCCGTCCTGTTATTTGATCGCGACCACGACATACACCGCACGCGTTTTTTTCCCCTTCCCGCTTATCATGGGAACTTATTGCCAGAAACCCACCTACCAAATTTCAGCCAGAGCCGTCAGAACGTGAAATAATTACAAACATCCAGAAATCTACACATCTATGGATGTGATGATCAGATGTCTGGACAAATATATACATCCACACATCTATGTTTACAAATTTCGCATTAAGGTATAACATTAGTATGATAATATCGTACATTATTTTTTACTTGCGGCAGTCACGCGGTTTCAAACACGTCGCTCCAGTTTCCGTGGGAATACCTACGGAAATAAAATATAGCCTATATTACTCTGGGTGAATGTAGCTTTCCATCGGTGAAAGAATTTTTGAAATCGGCACAGTAGTTGTTGAGTTTATTCATTATAAACATGCAAAAATACGAATACAACATTTAAGTATACACTAACCACGAAGTCCACGAAGTCTGTCAACTACGAAACTGGCTCCAATACTAACCTTGCACTATTCAAGACATCAACATAATTAAATTCGCATACTCAGCTAGGTAATAGGACATGACCTGACCTGACATTGACAGCTGACCTACGAGCAATTGTGACCTACGAGGAATAGCCATTTTATTGTGGAGTGCTGTCACCTCAGCACCTGGAACCTCATCGCGACAGGCGAGACTTTGTCCTCTTATGCGTGTTCTATGGTTTGTATAATGGATTGTGCTCTGAGGAAAATTTGTTTGATATGATACCTACGTTCTATAATCGCACCGCTCGCCACAGACAGGGTGTTCCATCTTCACACTTTGCGTCCGGAGCGTTCAAGCACAGTAAGGTCCGATTGGGGCTATCTTCCGCGAACGCTTTAAATTGTGGAATGGGCTTCCAGCCTCGATTTTCCCAAACGCCTACAGTATGGGGTTCTTCAAAGGGGGTCTTAGAAGGTTCTTGGAGGGCAGGTTGCAGCAGCGCGAGTTTAGCTCCTTTGGTGTTGCAAACGTTCATAGGCTACGTTGACCACCAGTCCGCCTGGTAGGCCGTACGCTTGTCTGCCCACCTAAGTGATGCAAAAATAGAAAAAAAAACATGTTTACGTATTTCTGTTTTCATGAAAACCACGGGTGAATGACCTTTAAGTGAGTCAAATTAATTTAATCCATTGGTAATCTGTGAACAGCGCTGTGCTCTTTGTTGTTGGTTTAGTCTCACTAAAGGCACATTAGCATTTTGATAATTTACCTTTACGGGTTAGCGCCCATATGCAAATATGATATAGTCCGTTTCACAGTTAAATTACCTCGTAATATTCTATTCTTAAAAGTGTTATACTTTTTTTATTTATAAACCGATTGACATGAAAAAATCGCTTAATGTTAAGTGGAGCAAACTTCAATCAATCAAGCAAACGGTTAAGCGGTTACTGAGATTAACGTGCACAAACGTACAAACAAACAGAGATACAAACATATAGAAATACAGACAAAAATTCTAAAAATCATTGTTTTGGGTTCTATTGCGTTCATAAAGCCCCCCTATAATATTTTTTCTTATTTATCTTCCATGAACAGCCAGCGACCTGTTCCAATTTTATTATATGTATTGATTGATGATATTGATTATGACATCCAACCGTTAGCACAAAGAGTTTTGTTTTTCATGTCATAATATACTTAACTTTACTAAAACAGTGCTCTTACGATTGGATTTGAGATTTTATTTTTTTATAAATATCTGAAACGAAACATTCACTACCAACCTACCAACGGAGGTGAAGTTGCTGCTTGCACAACGTTCCACATCTCAATTAATGGTCACACCCGAAAAAAACGATAGCAAAAGAAGAAAGTAAGTTTCGACTAAAAGTTAGATTACATGGAAGAAACAAAAACTTATTAGGGTAACACAGCAATCAAGATAGGCAACCTAAGTGCTAGAGGTAATATTTCTCTGAACGGACTCTATTGACAACTAGCTGCTGATGTCCGCAGCTTCACCCGCGTAGAATTTGTTCCCGTTCCCGCTCCCGTATTTTATCCCCTTGGGGGTAGAATCTAAATATATATAACTCAAAGGTGACTGACTGACTGACATAGTGATCTATCAACGCACAGCCCAAACCACTGGACGGATCGGACTGAAATCTAAATATATATAACTCAAAGGTGACTGACTGACTGACATAGTGATCTATCAACGCACAGCCCAAACCACTGGACGGATCGGGCTGAAATTTGGCATACAGGTAGATGTTATGACGTAGGCATCCGCTAAGAAAGGATTTTGATAAATTCTACCCCCGAGGGCACCCGCAACTTCGTTTACGTCACATGAGGTGTATGAAAGGAGAGGTATTTCTTCATCAGACTCATCAAGCAGCGTGTGAAACTGCCCTGTTCGCTTAATCATAAAAGTGCTTAATGATTAAGGCTATTCTAAAAAAAAAATATTAAAATATCCTTAATCATTAAGCTCTTTTATGATCAATAGCCAACACGCCAGTTTAGATTTAAGCCCATTCTTACATTCATGTGTCTAAGTATGATTCTCTAAACTGATATAACTGTTTTATTTATAAACTGACTGACATGAAATAAACTCTAAATGTTAAGTGGAGCAAACCTCAACACAATAAAGAAAATCGCATTACAATCGGTTAAGCGGTTACTGAGATTAGCGTACACAAACGTACAGACAAACAGATATATGGACATACAGAAAAACAGGCAAAAATTCTAAAAATAATTGTTTTCAGGTCCCTCTGTACTCTTAATTTCATTAGGTATTTATCACGTGCCTATTTAAACTTAAAATAACAATATAAGTGTGGTATTTTTAAAAATACTTTAACTTTTTGATTTCAGGCAAAGGGGCATGTTATTTGAAGGACGCAGATTGTGTAACTAAATCTTTTCAAAATATTTATAAAAGTAAAGATTTCCAAGAACTTATTAGTACCCTATATTATAATGACACGACGGTTGGCCAAATGGAAGATTTGCTAATGTATGAATTAACCAACTTCACAATGTATGGAATGAATAATTGTGAAGTCATATCTTGGCAGTATGTAATTTATTTTATAACTAGCTGATGCCCGCAGCTTCGCCCGAGTAAAATTTGTTCCCGAGGGAACTTATTCCCGGGATAAAAAGTAGCCTATGTGTTATTCCAGACTATAATGTTTCTCTTTACCAAATTTCAGCCTGATCCGTTCAGCGGTTTGAATGTGAAAGAGTAACTAACATCCACACTCAGAAACTTTCGCATTTATAATATTAAAAAGTAAGAATATAATATAGGTACTTTTGACTGCCTCGTTGGTCGTTGATCTAGGTAGAAATGTGCGACTGCGGATCACGAGGTCGTGGGTTCGATTTCCACCGGAGACAAAAATGTTTATGATCCATAAATGTCTGTCTCGACAGTCTGGGTGTTTCTATGTATGCTAAGTATCTATTTAAAAGTATCCCACCTAGCATAAATATCGGTTGTCTGATACACATAACACAAGCAGGTTATTTCCTTGCTTACTTTGGGATCAGATAGCGTGGTGTGCAAATGTACTTGAATGAATTTGTTAAAAAAATACAATTACCGGATGACTCACCTATCAAGAAACCGTTACAATATGAATAATTAAACAAATAGGATTTTTGAAAACCCTTGGAAGTATAAGAGGGGTTAAAGTTTAGAGATGGTTTAGGAGTTTAGACTAGCTAGGTCCACGGTTTCAACCGTTATACTTACAGGTTGAAACCGTGGACCCAGCTAATAATCAGATAATAGAGTTGTACTACTAAGGGCAAGTTCGACCAAAATCGGAATAAGACTACACTAGAAAATAACTTGTGCTTGTTCTAAAAGTAAAGTCATTTTCCGTTGTATCAACAACTACTATACATACGCACAACGTAACTATGGTAACAATACTGAAGTAGACTACTTCGGTACTGCCTATGGTCTAACTCCGATTTTGGTCGAATACGCCCTAAAGAAAAATTTTATTTCAGGTTTTTTGGAGAATACGAATTTAGATACCAATACGATTTATTTTGTCCTCAGTTGGATGTTTCTTTTATTTATAAGATTACAGGAACATCATTTTTTCCAAATTTTTATGCAGAAGGCCTGGGTAGTGGAAATATGGGTTAGTTATATTTTAAAGTACACATTTTCAAATAACTTCTCTGGTGGAGTGGCAATGTCCCGTTCCTGCTTCCCACCCGAATTTATCCCGGGAATACTAATGTAGCTTATGTGTTATTTGAGACTATAATCTATACTTTTCTGTAACAAATTTCGGCCAGATTATTACAGCCGGTAAAGTGTGAAAGAGTAACAAAACATCCAAACATCTTGGCATCTACATATCTACACTCACAAACTTTCGCATTTATAATACTACTATTACTAAGGTATCAGTTGCCTGTTTTTAGGGTTCCGTAGCCGAATGGCAAAAACGGAACCCTTTTATATTCGTCATGTCTGTCTGTCTGTCTGTCCGTCCGTGTGTCATAGCCATTTTTCTTCGAAACTATAAGACCTATGCCATTGAAACTTGGTAAGTAGATGTATTCTGTTAACCGCATCAAGATTTTTATATAAAACTAGAAAAAAGCAGTAATTTTTGGGGGTCTCCATACTCAGAACTGAAACTGAAAAATGTTTTTTTCGTCAAACCCATAGGTGGGGAGGGGGGGTATCTATAGATAGGTCTTCAAAAACGCTATTGAGGTTTCTAACGTCATTTTTTTCTAAATTGAATAGTTTACGTAAGAGACACTTCCAAAGTGGAAAAATGTGTCCCCCCCCCTCTAACTTCTAAACTAAGAGAATGATAAGTCTAAAAAAAATATATGATGTACATTGCCATAAAAACTACCAACAAAATTGGTTTCAAAGAGATAGAGTTGTTAGTTTTTTTTAATACGTCATAAACCGCAATTTTCGCCGGAAATAATCACTACCACTGCGAACGTGTTAAAACATCAGTGAAAGGTACAACGAACTGCAAAAACTTTTATATTATGTTATTTGCTGCTAAGGAACCCTTCATGGGTGAGTCCAACTCGCACTTGGCCGGTTTTTTTTTTTGTTACAGATGATTGTTTTATATACATGAATGGAAATAACGACATATACACTTCTGAGAGAGACCAGAGACCACGTCTTCGATTTCATTATGATAATTTTGACATGGACCTTCAAGGTCGCTACTATATTGCAAGTGAGGAGGTAACCCAAGGGAACCCATTTACAGGTTAGTTAAATTCAACTACTAGTAATGCTCCTCAGCTAAGCCCGAGACGTATTACATCTGTAGTAGCGATAAGCGTTTCCGAAATCGCTAAATACTCCATAATTAGACAAGTGGCACAAGCGTAAATCGCAAACGAAAGGATAGTATGTATTGACCAATCACACCCAAGCTTATCGCTGGCGTACGAATCGCGCGCCGCGGCGGGATCACGAGCTGTAAGTAGAATTACCTAAAATGGTAAACCTGTTTCCTAAGATTGTAAGTGTATGTAACAACTGTCTTGGCTGCTGGATTTATTTATGAACCGAAATACAGAAGGATTAGAAATATCCCTTATCCTCATCCCTCTCCTGCCTCAACCCCTTTCCTGTCCTCTTATTCTTTTCCTACCTTGTCTTCATTCCATGCTCTCTCCGCTAAGCCAACATTGCCAACTGCCCTGGGGCCGGGCGATCCCAGAAAATGGCTAGCCTTACTCAGACAAGCGAGGCTGTGTCTGGGTGGACCTTATTTTCCCTTGCTGTGGGACAGCCACTTTGCTAAATTGAATGTGAGAGGAGGTATGGAAAATAAAACAAATTGAGTAAGTATGTAAGATGATGCAAGAAAGACGACTAGATATTCTTAGGTATATGAAACAATGAGAAATGGATGCAACACCACCATACATGTAGCCTATACGGCTTACTGGTCAGGTGTAACTGAGACCAGTACAACGTGTCAGGGCGTCAGTGTAGTAACATCTGCGAGAATGAATGAATGTGTAAGCCCAAGACTCCTTAAAGACTACCTACAGTTCTAAATTATTATAAAATCATAAAAAAACTATGACCCACTAGTTAAACCGTTGGAAATGTCCTTAAGAAACACATCTATGTAATAAGAAACCGTTTTATTTATTCATTAGCTCCAACCAAATAATTGTATAGACCGGCCCATCCATACATTAGTTTTGAAAACGTTAAAGTGAGTGTATGCGCTCACTTGGTCGTAGTCGGTGTTATTGTTCCGCAGGTGAAAAACACGTGTCAAGATAAGACATTTTACGCAAGATGCCTTCCTGTGTGGTTGCTATAATATGTTTGTGTGTGTCGAATGTGAACTAGTCTCACTTTTTTTAGTTCGTAATGCATGACGTGGGCCCGTCTATACTATTACTTGGTCTAAGTTACTTAATTGTGTTTCTGACGACGAAAAAAGTTTCTCAAAAATAATCCATGGGCTTTTTACCACGAGACAAATTTGACAATTTATAATTGAATTTATATACATTTTTCTTTGCAGTTAAATTGGCTGAAACTGCCATTAATAATTTAGGGAGAAGGATATTAGAAAAATATGCTCGTGATCCAGTCTTGAAGACATTTTTGGGGGTTTTTATTGAGAAACTCAACGAATACCTGGCAGCATTTCCTATAGACAATTTTTTTGTTATATAGATGAAAATCAAGAATAAGACCTACATATTATCAATGGAACCCAAATATATCTTTTTTAATATAACGTCAAGAATTTTGCTGAATATTTATTTTAGTTTTGCTCCAGGTTCATAAGGGACCAGGTCAGTTCGAAAAGAACTCTGTAATAAAAACTTGCCTTTCATAAACTACTAAATTGGCAGATAGAGATAAGCCTGCTACTGACTATCTGATGTTCGTAACTACTGAACGTTTTCAACGCCAATGGCGCTATACTCGTGCTGCAGATCCTGCAAGAACAATCGAAGACCGCTTTTGAAGAACCCCGAACTGTAAGAGTTTGGAGAACCCGAGGCAGGAAGATCATTCTATAATCTAAGCGTGTGCGTCATACAATACATTGCCGACAGCCATAACAGGTTTGTCAGTTAATAAATTTAAAAAACTAATAAAACTTAAATTGTGCCGGAAAGCTTATTATAGCATTAAAGACTTTCTAGAAGACAAGGCTGCCTGGCAGTGACACGAATTGCTCCTTTCTACATTTAAAAAAAACTGTATTAGATACTAAGATGAATTAAGAGGGACCGGACTGAGTTTCTTGGGGTGTTCTTCTCAGTCTGTAGCATTTCCGAACCCCCGGTAGAGTAAGAAAAATTTTGACAAACCCGTATAATTTTTTTTTAAATTTCAAAGGGAATAAATTTCATTTTATTTGATTTTCTCTTATTTTATTTCATAAATTTATATGGTTGTGACGTTACATCACGCATTGAATCCAAACTTTAATTTCAATAATTGACATCAAATCTGAACATTATTGTTATTATTTTTTATTCTGACATTGTAATAATTATTTTAAACTAATTTGCGATGAAAACTGACATGGTTACATTTAGATAATAATCTGGTTAAATGGATACTTGTAAGAACAAACTTTATAGTTATAATTTATTTAGTACTAGCTGAGCCCGCAACTTCGTTTACGTCACATAAGGTGTATGAAAGGAAAGGTATTTATTTCTTCATCAGAGTCATCAAGCAGCGTCTGAAACTGCCCTGTTTGCTTAATCATAAAAGAGCTTAATGATTAAGTCTATTTTAAAATAATTCAGTCCACGCCTTCGGCGCGGACTGAATTGTTTAAAAATAGTCTTAATCATTAAGCTCTTTTATGATTAAGCCAACACGCCAGTTTAGGTTCACTCACATTCAAAGAAACCCCTACAATTAAAATTTTCAAAATATCTGATTCTTAAAAGTGTTATAACTCTTTTATTTCTAAACCGATTTACATAAAACAAACGCTAAATGTTAACTGGAGCAAACCTCAACACAATAAAAAAAACCGCATTGCAATCGGTTGAGCGGTTACTGAGATTAGCGTGCACAACCGTACAGACAAACAGATATACAGACATACAGACATACAGACAAACAGACAAAAATTCTAAAAATCATTGTTTTGGGTTCTATTACGTTCATAAAGCCCCCCTATCATATTTTTTCTTATTTATCTTCCATGTACAGACAGCGACCTGTTACGATTTTATTATATGTACTAGCTGACCCCGCAACTTCGTTTACGTCACATTAAGTGTGAGAAAGGAGAGGTATCTCTTCATCAAGCAGCGTGTGAAACTGCCCTGTTTGCTTAATCATAAAAGAGCTTAAAGATTAAAATAAGATTAAGCCAACACGCCAGTTTAAAATTTCATTCAAAGAAACCGCTACAATTAAAATTTTAAACATATCTGATTCTTAAAAGCGTTATAACTTTTTTATTTATTAACCGATTGACATGAAATAAACGCTAAATGTTAAGTGGAGCAAACCTCAACACAATAATAAAACTGCATTGCAATCGGTTAAGCGGTTACTGAGATTAGCGTGCATAACCGTACAGACAAACAGACATACAAACAAACAGACAAAAATTCTAAAAATCATTGTTTTCGGTTCTATTGCGTTCATAAAGCCCCCCTATAATATTTTTTCTTATTTATCTTCCATGTACAGACAGCGATCTGTTACGATTTTATTTATTGATGATGATAATATGATATTGATGATGAATTGATTAAGCCAACACGCCAGTTTATATTTACACTCTCATTCAAAGAAACCGCTACAATTAAAATTTTAAACATATCTGATTCTTAAAAGTGTTATAACTTTTTTATTTATTAACCGATTGACATGAAATAAACGCTAAATGTTAAGTGGAGCAAACCTCAACACAATAAAAAAAAACCGCATTGCAATCGGTTAAGCGGTTACTGAGATTAGCGTGCACAACCGTACAGACAAACAGACAAACAGACATACAGACAAACAGACAAAAATTCTGAATATCATTGTTTTGGGTCCTATTGCGTTCATAAAGCCCCCCTATAATATTTTTTCTTATTTATCTTCCATGTACAGACAGCGATCTGTTACGATTTTATTATATGTATTGATTGATGATTGATATTGATATTGATGATGTATTGATTAAGCCAACACGCCAGTTTAGATTTACACTCTCATTAAAGAAACCGCTACAATTAAAATTTTGAACATATCTGATTCTTAAAAGCGTTATAACTTTTTTATTTATAAACCGTGTAACGTAACGGGCGTCAAGGGTGTCGGTGTGGACTTCCCAAGTCCCGTGTTACAATAGTTTGATTTGTAAAAGAAGATTACCTGGATAACAGCAGCCGGAGATACAGTGGACCTTTTAGGTTAAGGGCCGTGTTGTCTGGCTAGTAAACCCCTGTTGCAGTGAGTTCGTGAAAGAAAAACCAGTGTATATTATTATCACCACGTTTAATGGTCTACAATACAAAAACCATAGGCCTTGTGGTATATCAAACGCACTACTTAGCCTATATATATATGGCAGGATGTACCAGTATTACTCCAGTTAGAATACTTATATCTACACACACTTTACTTACTTGCTATAAACTTATATCAGATCTATTGACCTGGCCGGCTCTTGCGCCGATGCGATGAAATTATTTCATTTGACACAATTAACTAAACATCACCTTGTGACGTGGCTAACAAAATATACTTTAATCTAGCGACCTAGAGATGGATCCATTCTGGTTAACATTATTATAATCTATGATTTAAAGGCTAAATAAATCTAGTTACATTCTCGGATCGTTATGCAGCCTCCTGAAGGTGAACTACGTTGTTAAACTGTCGGTGGACTATCGCGTAGGCACCGCTAACCAACGAGATGCAGTAATCAACCTCGCGTATGGATGTATAAGAAGAATCCTGGTGGCCCTCCTTGGTGCCAAGTAGTGAAAAAGAAATGCACGTGGCGTAAAAAAGAGAATAAAAAATGCCGGTGCGAGAACCGGTTACCGCTACAAAGCCGGGCTCGTCAGCGGCGCGCAGTCCCGTCTGTGGATCACGCGTCCCACGCTGATGGGTTCACGGGGAAGAATTCCTCCGTGTTGGGAGTCCGCCAAGGGACGGGCAGGTATTCCCAGCAATAATAGGTAGGTACTCCAAAGACCCGCTACAACAAAAGTTACGCGTCATTAGCAATCAGCACGCACTTCACAGACCGCGATTATTACAAGGTCTATCTAGCTTATAAATACCTTTTTGCGGGTCCTGTGATGGTACGAATTGCTCTTGAAGAGACACCTTACGGGTCTTCTCGCTCGAGAGAAAAAAATGCCGACTGCCTCCATCTTTGCTTTTCGTCTCTTCCCCTTCCCACCAAGCCAAACCCGCTTGGTCAGTTACATCTACGGTCCGTTTCATTTCACTCATCCCTCACGTTCCGTTCGTGACTTTTATTCCTCCACTTCTCATACGCCATACACGATTAGGGCTTTATCGCATTAACGCCATGTCATTAACTGAAGCTAAAACTATCCTGTACATTAACCATCCTATCCTCTTAAGCGAATATTTTATCCACTATTTGACATAATGTTCTACGTTACGCGGAACGTGAATTCTGGTGTGACCACTCCGAAATTGATCCGCTCGTAAACTATATATAAATTATCATTAGTTCCAAATCTGTTTACTAATTTAATATACCTATTATTTATTCTAATCTAGATTTATTGTACACTAAATAAAACTATTTTTTTTATGTTCTTTTTTTTATTCCTAAACTATTTCGTTGACCAGGATCAGTCATTGTTACTGTCAAAATGACAATGTCAGATTCACGACGTCTAACCTATGTGTATGTGTAGTATTGTGACTGGATGTAAACACGGAATAAAACGACAGAAAGATATCGAGTTTAATATCTTTGTGTTAATGTGCTTAATGTATGAAATCCTCGTTATCACGAGACAAAAAGAGAGTATTATATTAGAACGTATGGATAATGTGTTGGTGAGTATTGCAGAGTGTTACAATACCCCCTTTCTCGGGAAAAGAGGTAAACCGACAGGTTTACCGAAAGAAACAGCCGGGGCAACCGGGAAAAAGTGGTTACTTAACCGACTCCAAAAAGGATTAAAAAAATACCGAGAAACAAAAGAATAAAACTTCAGAACGCTGCTAGCAATAGTTATTCTTCTGACTGCCCTTTAGAATGATCACAGCTGGATAGGTATTCCTTTCAAAACGCGTACTTCACTCTTCCATACCTCACACAGTATTTCATATTTATCTATGTACATTCATTCGTCATCCTTTCCATATTAATAATAATTATAATAATACATATAATAATATTTAAAGCTTATTTTCCACCTATCATTCAGTCATGCACTTATCCTTCCCTTTCTTATTTGCTCCTATCATTCCATAATTATTTACATGCTGTCATTCATCAGTCTTATATTCTGTAAGAGTTTTTCATACTTTGGCCAATCGTACTGTCGGTCAATCATTTGACTGTCAAGAAAAACAACTTTTTTGCTCATGCGTTGTTAAGTATCATATCATATAAACATTAACTGTAAGAATAAGAACACAATGTAAAAACACAAACGGCAAAACAATTATTAATTGCATACATTAGTTTCGATAAATGCTTGCCTAGCCCTACGATCAAAAAATAATCTTGGGTTCGGAGTAAATACCACTAGACAAGCAACAATATCGGACAGGGTGTGTAAATAATTTAATCTACACGCAAGATGTCCTTTACATGAAATTTACCAACAGATCCTGACGATAACTCGCGTAGCTCATACACTACATCTGACAACCTCCTTTCAACCGTGCACTTCACAAATTTCGGCGCCAGCTTGGCGGAGAAATACTTCGCTGCGTTAGATTGTACGAAGTTCCTTCGCCAGACCACATCGCCTATTTTCGCTGTGAAGTGTCGTCGTCTTAGGTTATAATGTTGTGAATTTTTCTGGTACGCCTGAGTTAATGCATCTACTACCTTGTCAAAAATTTTTCCCAATTCCAACAACGATGATGCCGCTGCGCTTCTATCGCCTATGGTCAGATCATCAGCTGATGTTGGTAAATCCCTAAGAATTGAATGGAATTGACCGTCAGTGACTATTTCACGACCGGTGGCTAAGAAGTACGGTGTGTATCCCGTTGCTAGGTTCACCGTGCTATTCAGTGATAGCTGAATTTGCTGAAGGTATTTGGACCAATTACGTTGATCTTGTTCAACTAGTATGGATAAACAGACTTCAGCGGTTTTGTTATACCGTTCGACTGTATTCGCTTGCGGTGCATAATGCGCCGTATAGAAAATTCGAGGGATAGAATATCCATCGCAAAATGATTTAAACGATTTGCTTTTAAATATGGTAGCGTTGTCACAAATAAGAATCGCGGGGGTTCCCCATTTCAAGATCAATTCCTTTTCCAAAAATGAAGTGACCGTTTGAGTGGTTGCAGTACGGAGGGGGTGAAGCCATACAAATTTTGAGAAAACGTCTACAACTGACAGAATGTATATATGACCCGAATATGCTTTAGGTAATGGGCCTATAATATCTATTGACAACGTGTGCATCGGAACGTCCACCTCTTTTTGATTTGTCATGAGTCCGTGAGGTGGTGAATTTGAGTGTTTATATGCTTTACACTTGTCACACCGTGTGACAAATTCCTTAACATTTTCAAACATATTTGGCCAATAATAATGTTCCCTAATTTTCAAATACGTTTTTTGAACTCCTGGGTGTACACTACAGAAGGAGTCATGGTTTTCCTTGATGCATTCATCGACCAGCTCTTTAGGAATTACTAACCTCCAATTGTTTTTTGAAGTACAAGAGCCACCTTTGCAAAATCTAAACAAATTGTTGCCTAGGATCTGAAAATTTTTGAAACGAGTAGGCATAGTTTTACAGCCGTTATACATCTTCTTATACCACTCATCAGAAGTTGAAGAAAGTTCTTGATTGAAAGTAATAGCATCGACCGAAATTCGGGATAGTGCATCTGGTACGACATTAAGCTTACCTGCCTTATGGCAAATGTCAAAATTAAAAGTGGATATCTGCATTGCCCATCTGGCCAACCTGCCTGAGGGGTTATTTAAAGACTTAAGCCACTTTAAACTCATATGGTCAGTGATGACCGTGAACTTAGTACCTTCTATGTAAGCACGAAAATGATTTATGGAATCCACTACCGCGAGCAGTTCACGCTCTGTTGTACTGTAATTTCTCTCAGGTTTTGCCAGTAAACGTGAAAAGAAAGCCACAGGACGCTCGATTCCATCTATGTCCTGCGTCAAAACACTACCAATGCCTACGGATGATGCGTCGCAATGAAGCACGAAAGGTTTCGAAAATTCTGGCGACGCCAAAACTGGAGCTGTTATTAAAGCATTTTTAAGGGTATTGAAAGAATCCTCAGCTGCTTCGGACCATTGGATGCCGTCACTGCCTTTCTTCTTACCTACCAACGCTGTCATAGGTGCTATGATGGTGGAAAAATCCTTAACAAACCTACGATAGTATGAACATAGACCTATAAATCCTCGTAGCTGCTTGGCAGTTTTAGGCTGTGGGAAATTCTGAATGCTGCTCAGCTTCTCTGGGTCAGTGCGCAAACCTTGTGTATTGATGATGTATCCCAAGTATCTAAGCTCTCCTTTGCAAAATTCGCACTTTTTTAAGTTGATAGTGAGACCAGCGTCACTAAGCGACCTCTTTACAGCAGCAAGTATCTCCATATGTTCAGAAAATGACTCTGTGGCAATCAGAAGATCGTCCAGATAACAAAAAACTTTTCCGTCAAATTTGTGCAGAAATAGCGAATCAACTAGCCTTTGCATTTCAGCTCCCGCATTGGATAATCCGAATGGCATTCTTTTAAAATGAAAAAGACCTCTATTAGGGACTACGAAAGCTGTTTTCTCACAAGAAGTACCTTTGCCGTCTATTCCATCCTGACTTGACAAACTGACCTGCCAAAAACTCGATGATAAATCAATTGAACTAAGATAATGTGCTCCTCGCAGATTGTCCAAAATCGAATTTATATAAGGAAGTGGGTACGAGTCTTTAACCGTGACATCATTGAGCTTACGCGCGTCGAGGCAGAATCTCCATGATCCATGTTTCTTTGGGATCATGACAACCGGGTTGGACCATGGTGACCTCGACGGTTCGATGACATCGAGCCTCAACATCTCGTCCACCTCCCTATTCAATGCTGTCAACTTAGCAGGCGATAAAGGGTAATATCTTTGTTTAATAGGCTCTCCCTGTGTAATAATTTTATGTGTAACGATATGCGTTTTCCCTAAACCTTTTTTTCTGATGAAATTGACTCAAAGTCATTCATTACTTTTTGTAGATGTTTGGCTTGTTGAGATGTTAGATCATCTCTGGGTATTAAAGCTTTCACCTCACACAACGCACTGCAAGCACTATAACTTGTGGAGTTGCCTCTCCTCACGACATCTCCAAACTTAAAAATGTCCACTAGACCAAATGCATCAGCGAAATCCATACCGCACAAGATTTCGTGATGTATGTCAGGGCAAACTAAAAAATTAAAGTGGGCAGTTATCCCATTACAAGTTACTGGCAAAGACATTATGCCAATGACTTTAATTTGAGATAAATCCGCTAAAAATACTGCTGGCACGACTGAAGCATCCCTAGCATGTAATGTCCATCCAAGTCTTTGAAAATATCGATGCTTATTCGCACCTAAAACTGATAAATGTGCCCCAGGATCGAGCAATGCTTCGAAATTACGGTCCTTTATTGTGAATTTAACAAACAACCGATTATCCCCTACGAATGACGATATTTCAGGCGAAGAGACTGTTTGTGTGTGTAACGACTTGCTCGGGGGCCCCATCAGTTTTTTTCATTAAGTGTCTGTGTAGTAGACTGCGAGCGCAAGCCTGTGTTACATTGGGTGCAGCTCCTAATCGTCACCCTCTTAGCTCCGCACTTGAAACATATTATGCCTGGTATTGACCTACACACCTTATAACTATGGCCGACTTTTTTACATTTAAGGCAAGTAATAGGTGAGCCGCGCCTGTCAGGTAATTTGCCGACGCTGACTGCATTGAGTTCGCGCTTGCCAACCGGTTTAGATTGACATAAAACACCAGAATAAGCCTCATAATTCTTGGACACGTTGACCAATTGGTCAAAGGTAGTAATATCATTGATGGCTAATAGTTGGGCGTATGTAGGTAGCAAATTGTGTTTTATAATTTCAAGTAGGTTGTCGCTTGTAATAGGATATGTTAGTCTATTGTTTAAATCCTGGATATCTAAAATAAAGAATGATACAGACTGACCTAGCTTCTGCTTTTTTTCACGAATTTGTCTCTCTATGTTGTAGTTGTAATCCTTTGATTGAAAGAATTTTCGAAATTCAACGCAAATATCAAACCAAGAGTTAATTTTATGTTGGATTGTTCTATGAAACTTGAGTGCGGTGTCAGATAACAGTTCTGAAAAACCTCTTACTAATGTTGTATCGTCAATCTGTCGTGCGATACGTGTTTCATTAACCCTAAGGAGGAAGTCGTCAATATCTGACTCTCCGTTATACTTGAGTTTAAGGGAAGCTAAATTCAATGATTTGTAGTACACATGCGCACTGGGGGGCGGTGCAACTACTTGTGTTATACCATTACCTTGGTTCATGTTGTCAAAAATTTCGCTAGTTTTAATGGGGAATGTCTTATGTGCGTGTGCTATCGGTTCTTGTGCCACGTATGTCTCTTGTGTGTTGCTGTGAGAGGCAGCATAATGGGTGGTCGTATTAGAGACTATGGATGTCGTAAACGTTTCGGGAGCCAAAGATGAAGTCCGGTTCACGTTGACTCGGGGACGTGTATTTACGGTATCCATAGGTATGTGTACCTCTAAAGGTCGTGTATACGGGCTAGAAGTTACCTGCATAACGTTCCGACCATGCACCGGTGAAGCAAATTCACTTGCATCAGTATCTGGAGTTTTTGACATTTTTTATAAATAAGTTCTTAATATCTAGTTTGTATTTAGCCTAAAATGCTCTAGTAGTAGTAGTAGTAATGGTATAATCACTGTAGCAATGCCACAGACACAATAACAACAAAGTTATGTTTCAAAAGTATGTTCGTAAAAATTACTATGAAAAAATTCAATTTTGTTAATAAAAACAAAACCTGCAACTATTTAGTCCTGATCCTTGTGTATTTAAGCTCTAAAGGGTGTACAAGATCAGATAAAACTATAAAAACAACCAATATGTTGATATTTAAAAAGTTGATTTTTTGTCGGGAGAACGATAAGACAAAAAAACTCAAATTTGCTCACAAAATCGAAAATTGACACAAGACTTTATCTGGTCCTAGTGTTTATCAATGCAGAATGGTGCACCGAATCAGATAGAAGTTTAAAAATCACCAATATGTTGATACTTAAAAAGTTGATTTTTTCCGGGATGAGAACGACAACTCATAAAACACAAATTTGTTCACAAAAACAAAATTTGCACATATTTTGGTTTGGTTTCTTACTGTTATTAACTCTAAGCAGTGTAAGCAATTATATTAAACACTTAAACCATCCAGATGTCAATATTTAAAAAATGTTGTTAGTTCTGGATGAAACTTTTGTTAAAGAAAAAAAAAACTTAAATTTGCATAAAAAAGTCAAAATTTACACATTTTGTGGTCTGGTCTTCACGGATATGAATTCTTAATAGGGTGAGTGACCAGATTCAATATCTATAAACCATCAATATGTCAATATTTAAAATTTTGACATATTCCTGAGGGAACGGTGAAGTATGAACTATTAATTTTCTTAAAGTAAAGCTACTGCTTTCAAGCCTAGATACAACAATAAAAATTGTATCCCTCAAAAGATAAACACAAAGGAAATTCCCCCCCGAAGCTCAATTGCAACAATGGTTACCAACTAATTTCAATTGAATTCAGGCGCTGTACATGCAGCACTTTAATAGGTAATCACAATAAAATAAAGTTCGGGCGCCATGTAACGTAACGGGCGTCAAGGGTGTCGGTGTGGACTTCCCAAGTCCCGTGTTACAATAGTTTGATTTGTAAAAGAAGATTACCTGGATAACAGCAGCCGGAGATACAGTGGACCTTTTAGGTTAAGGGCCGTGTTGTCTGGCTAGTAAACCCCTGTTGCAGTGAGTTCGTGAAAGAAAAACCAGTGTATATTATTATCACCACGTTTAATGGTCTACAATACAAAAACCATAGGCCTTGTGGTATATCAAACGCACTACTTAGCCTATATATATATGGCAGGATGTACCAGTATTACTCCAGTTAGAATACTTATATCTACACACACTTTACTTACTTGCTATAAACTTATATCAGATCTATTGACCTGGCCGGCTCTTGCGCCGATGCGATGAAATTATTTCATTTGACACAATTAACTAAACATCACCTTGTGACGTGGCTAACAAAATATACTTTAATCTAGCGACCTAGAGATGGATCCATTCTGGTTAACATTATTATAATCTATGATTTAAAGGCTAAATAAATCTAGTTACATTCTCGGATCGTTATGCAGCCTCCTGAAGGTGAACTACGTTGTTAAACTGTCGGTGGACTATCGCGTAGGCACCGCTAACCAACGAGATGCAGTAATCAACCTCGCGTATGGATGTATAAGAAGAATCCTGGTGGCCCTCCTTGGTGCCAAGTAGTGAAAAAGAAATGCACGTGGCGTAAAAAAGAGAATAAAAAATGCCGGTGCGAGAACCGGTTACCGCTACAAAGCCGGGCTCGTCAGCGGCGCGCAGTCCCGTCTGTGGATCACGCGTCCCACGCTGATGGGTTCACGGGGAAGAATTCCTCCGTGTTGGGAGTCCGCCAAGGGACGGGCAGGTATTCCCAGCAATAATAGGTAGGTACTCCAAAGACCCGCTACAACAAAAGTTACGCGTCATTAGCAATCAGCACGCACTTCACAGACCGCGATTATTACAAGGTCTATCTAGCTTATAAATACCTTTTTGCGGGTCCTGTGATGGTACGAATTGCTCTTGAAGAGACACCTTACGGGTCTTCTCGCTCGAGAGAAAAAAATGCCGACTGCCTCCATCTTTGCTTTTCGTCTCTTCCCCTTCCCACCAAGCCAAACCCGCTTGGTCAGTTACATCTACGGTCCGTTTCATTTCACTCATCCCTCACGTTCCGTTCGTGACTTTTATTCCTCCACTTCTCATACGCCATACACGATTAGGGCTTTATCGCATTAACGCCATGTCATTAACTGAAGCTAAAACTATCCTGTACATTAACCATCCTATCCTCTTAAGCGAATATTTTATCCACTATTTGACATAATGTTCTACGTTACGCGGAACGTGAATTCTGGTGTGACCACTCCGAAATTGATCCGCTCGTAAACTATATATAAATTATCATTAGTTCCAAATCTGTTTACTAATTTAATATACCTATTATTTATTCTAATCTAGATTTATTGTACACTAAATAAAACTATTTTTTTTATGTTCTTTTTTTTATTCCTAAACTATTTCGTTGACCAGGATCAGTCATTGTTACTGTCAAAATGACAATGTCAGATTCACGACGTCTAACCTATGTGTATGTGTAGTATTGTGACTGGATGTAAACACGGAATAAAACGACAGAAAGATATCGAGTTTAATATCTTTGTGTTAATGTGCTTAATGTATGAAATCCTCGTTATCACGAGACAAAAAGAGAGTATTATATTAGAACGTATGGATAATGTGTTGGTGAGTATTGCAGAGTGTTACAACCGATTGACATGAAATAAACGCTAAATGTTAAGTGGAGCAAACCTAAACACAATAAAAAAAACCGCATTGCAATCGGTTAAGCGGTTACTGAGATTAGCGTGCACAACCGTACAGACAAACAGACATACAGACAAACAGACATACAGACATACAGACAAACAGACAAAAATTCTAAAAATCATTGTTTTGGGTTCTATTGTGTTCATAAAGCCCCCCTATAATTTTTTTTTTATTTATCTTCCATGTACAGACAGCGACCTGTTACGATTTTATTATATGTATTGATTGATGATGATTGATGATTGATGATTGATGGCATTATGAGCGATTTGGTGTTAACTGTAAGCTTTTACTGTTTTATGGCACTAAAAATAAATAAATAGTAGGATATTTACCAGATAAAGGGTGCCTAGCAGTGACACAATTTGCGTCTTTCTATGTTAGTGAATTGGTAAAACTGTATTAGATTTTAAGATAATTTTTGAAAACGCCGTACTGTGTTTCTTGAGGAGTTCTTCTCGGTTATTCCCGAAAAGGTAGGCAGAGGCATATTATAATTATGCCCGCATTTCACCTTTTTTTAGAATTTGTCCCACGCAATACGTGGTGAGCCGTATTACCGTGTTGAGATGGACAGCCACAGGTTGTGACTACCTGCTCTTGAAATTTTTCAAGCCGCCTAAAAAGGGTTTTAACTTGGCTGAACGACTGCCATTTTATTGACAACGCGGACCAACGGCTTAAGGTGTTTTCCGAAGCACGGAAACGCTCAAATAAATGCCACAAAGTGCTCACATGGATGGTCACCCATCCAAGGACTGACCAGTGGAAGTTCTAATGATTGATGCTCACATATAACTATGATCACGGTGTTAAGTATCCTATGCTGGGCCTAGTCCTTAGATGGGTAAATGAAAAATATGACGGAAAAGTTTCTACCAGTTTTAATTTAATCATATTAATTTATAAATGCTGAAAAAATGAGCGTGGGAAGTTAAAAATACCGGCTATTTCACGACGTCTAGCAAGTACATTATATACTTAAATAAATGTATGTCCGTATATCTAAGTATAATATATCTAGCGGACACAGAAACCTCTTATTAATACCGTAACCATTCTAATACTATTTTATACGTGTGGAAAATTGATATTAATGCTATGCCGGACCGACTAAAAACCAACACGTTTCCTACTTACTGCCTACTGTTGGGAGACCCGGGTAAGCCCTCGGAAGGATTCGCCAGGATTCCCAACTTCTACTAATACCACTGCCGACAGATCATAGTAGTTCTCTTTATACTGTGCTAATACTAGGTGTCAATGATACAGAGATGTCGGTGAAGCATTCGGTAGTGTAACCGCCTGACTCGCTGAGGTCCCGGGTCCAAAGTTTAGTGTGACCCACAAAATGTTTGTTTCGGAGTTAGAGTGTTTTCTATGTATAATGATAGAATTATGTAAGTATGTCTTAACTATTGGAATTATATAAGTAGGTCTATCAGTCGTCTAAATTCCATAGCACAATCTTATATCATTAGCTTAATTTGAGCTAGACGATGTTGTGTGATCAAATCAACCTACTTATATCAGTCCACTGCTGGACGTAGGCCTCTCCTAATTTACGCCACAGTACGCGGTCCTGCGCCTTTCGCATCCAGTCCTAGCCTGAGACCTTTACCAGGTCGTCAACCTATCTGGCGGGTGGTCGTCCTACTACCCTACGCTTACCAAGTCGCAGTCTCCACTCCAGAACTCGTTTGCCCCATCGGCCGTCGACTTTTCTACAGATGTGGCCAGCCCATTGCCACTTTAATGTGCTTATTCTGCGAGCTATGTCGACCACTCTGGTTCTCTGCCGAATAACCTCATTTCGGAGTTTGTCCCTCAGAGATGCTTCAAGCATGGCTCGTTCCATAGCTCGTTGTGTAACTTTGTCTCGACACCCTATGTAATAACTGGTAGGATGCACTGGTTGTAGACTTTCGTCTTCAGGCAATGCGGTATAGGCGAATTGAAAACTCGACGTAGCTTGCTGAACGCTGCCCAGCCCAAACGGACCCTTCTAGCGATTTCCTTGTCCAGGTTGCCCTTATCTAACGTGATAACATGCCCAAGATAGGTATACTTGTGGACAACCTCAAGCCTCGATCCTTGGTGTGCGTGCTCATTGAACATGACCTTGGTTTTCTCCAAGTTTATACCGAGACCAACAGGTCGAGACGCACCGTTTAAGCTGTGCAACATTTCGCCCAACTGTTCCAGTGTCTCTGCCACTATGACGATGTCGTCGGCAAATCGAAGGTGCGAGATGCGCACGGCGTTGATGTTTACGCCCTATGCTTACCAGTCCAGCGTCTTGAAGACGTCCTCCAGCGCATTGGTGAAGAGTTTCGGGGATATTACGTCGCCCTGTCTTACACCTCTGCGCAGTTCGATAGGATTTGTTTTATGGTTCTCTAGCTGGATGGTCATGGTAGTGGTCTCGTACAAACATCTCAACGCCTCGACATAACGCCAATCGACCCAACACCGATGCAGAGATGCTGTGTGAGAATGTCCACATATATTTATAAGTATTATTATTAAGAGACGGTGCGGGACAGGCTAAGCGCCAGGTATGATGCTGCTTCGAACCTTTGTCCTAAAGTACAAAATGTACGGCACCACTTCTTTATAATTGAGAACACACCATCTCCATACATTTTGGATTTTGTTTGATTTGGATTTTAGAAATGCGAAAACAGAATTCAAAATTATTTAAATTCCCAATTCCCAATTCCCAAGTCCCGAATCCTGAATCCCGAATCCGATATCCCAAAAATAGAATCCGGAATCTGGAATTCCAATTAATTGGGAATCCAGAAATTTCATATAGGTACATGTTCACGTCTTTATCCCCGAAGGACTAATCGTCCTTTCGGGCGATCACGTTTACACCTAATGATAATAAGATCTCGTTAGACGCCGAAAAGTGTCTGAAGAAGCTGTAGCCGCTGTTCAGGAAAGCATTGAAAAAAACCCAAATTAATCAATTCGTCGCCGTTCTCAGCAACTGGGGCTGCTGGGGCTGTCCTCTTTCACTTCCCATGATTTAAGGCGATTGACTTATTTTCTTTGGAGTTATGTAAAATCAATTGTCTACGTAGATCAACCAGAGACAATTGAACATCTGAAAATCAATATACGAAGAGCTTGACGAAATACAGCCGCAAATGATGCGAACGGCAGGCTGATTACGTATAAAACAGCGATCAGCGATAGTCGCGCAATCATTGCGCAATCATCGCACGATTTATCGCTGGTGGCTTAAAAAATGGTATTATGTTATATTCTATAGCGAATCGTTCACTAATCGCTACGTCGCACTTATCACTACGAAACTAGCGCCATAAACAATTACGTGGCGATCACTGAAAACTGGGAACTGTCACATCTGTTGGGCATTTCATTAGTGTATGTGCGTGCTGAGAGACCACTTTTATTTTTTCGGATTTTTGCAGTTTAACTAACAATAGTGCGTAGTAAAATTTGCGAAAATATTTGTATAGCTTAGTGATCGGTTAGAAAGCGCGTCCGAACACGTGCTCGCAGCACTATTGTTAGTTAAACTGCAAAAATCCGCAAAAAATGAAAGTGGTCTCTCAGTACACACATACACTAATAAAATATCGAAATCGCTGCCTGGAGGTTGTCAAAAACGATACGTAATACGAAATTATCGCCAGATCGCTGCCGCAGTATGGCACAAATACACTTTTTAATTTACTGATTGTCCTACAGAGGCAGCACCGTCGCTAGTTGGCTATGGCAAAACGATCGTTGATACGTAGTACGAAACAGTCAACAAACAGCGATTATCGCGCGATTTCCGCGAGATTATCGCTGTCGCTTGCCAATTGTAACATACGTAATAAGGCTGCCGGTTATGAAAATTGGTGTTCCAGATTGCACGTTGTACCAGCCGTGTTGGCCACCTGACAGAATTCATAATTAAATTTAAACTTTAATCTATACTAATATTATAAAGAGGTAAAGTTTGTCTATACTAATATTATAAAGAGGCAAAGTTTGTGTGTTTGTATATTTGTTAAATTGTAAGGGGTAATCTCGGGATCTACTGAACCGATTTTAAAAATTCTTTCACCAATAGAAAGCTACGTTAATGTGGAGTGTCATAGGCTATATAGCATCACGCTACAACGAATAGGAGCGGAGCAGTAATAGTAAATGTTTCAAAAACGGGGGAAAAGTTATTCCTTTTGAGAGCTTCGTTGCGTGTGCTGCGTGAGTAATATTGTTTAACCGACTTCAAACAAGGAGGAGGTTACTCAATTCAACCGTTTTTTTTATTTTTTATTTTTTTTTATGTTTGTTCGCGCAGAACTCCGTCGTTTATGGACCGAATTAGAAATTTTTTTTTCGTTCGAAAATAGATACTCCCAAGGTGGTCCCATTTTAAGGAAGCCAGGATCTGATTATGGCATCCTGGAGAAATCGAAAGGAATTTTTAAAAATTGTTGGGGCATCTAGGGCGTTTGTAATTTTTTTTATTAAGGGTTTTAAAGTAGTACAACTTAATGAAGGTCTGGAGTCGATCTGATGATGGAGACGAAAGACAGTAGAGAGAATTGCCTAACGATATACAGCAGTTACTTTGTGTTTGGGTTTGATTAATTTGTACTGTCGAGAACTTTACACCTAGATAGATAGATTTTCAGCCCACACGACACTTAAAATAGTGAAAAAAAAAAATTACCAAGAAAGAAACCGACTTCAAACAAAACTAAAAACTGCAAAATAAAATTTACTAAGCACAAAGTTACTTTATTCTGATTTATCAGATATCAAATATACTTTTTTTTAATCTTTATTTTAATTCGGGGTTTTTACCCAAGAAGGATACGTCAACCCCATCGTATCCTAAAACAATTATACATGAACAAAGTTTATGTAGGACTTCAAATGGAGCGAGTCACTCCTGAACTACCAAAGCCAAACGACACAACCTTTCAGCACGATCAGATTTTGGTTTTGATAGGATAGTTTGAATGAGACCTACGTCTAGTCTGTTTAGATTTAGCTCTTTCAGCAGCGAATCGCGTTCATCCTTATTCCGGACACATTCCAACAGCAAATGTTGGATATCTTCGATTGTATTGCAAGCAATACAATTGGGTGAGTTATTTTTCTTCATTAAGTACGCGAACTTCGCCAATGGAAAATGTCCGGATCTGAGTCTTAGGGCTAGCTTGACATAATTTCTAGATAGCTTCATCTAATCGGAATTATCGAACCAAGGTGCACGAGGAAGCCTACACTGTATGGTCTTATACCATATACCTTTATCTAAAGATTTCTTTTCAAACCGGTTATTCCACTCATTGAAACATAGTTTTTTAAATTTAGGTTCTAATTCCCAGTAATCTGATAAATGATTAAGTAAATTGCCATCTGTTGCCGCTAGTTTAGCAATACGGTCAGCTTCCTCGTTCCCTTTCAGGCCAATATGTGCTGGAACCCATTGCAATATTATGTCTTTACCATTTTGATTGAATGATTGTATAATTTTTAGTATCGCATAGGCTATCGATGCACCTCTGCGGCCAGAGGCACATCGAGCCACATGCTGCAAGGCACTCTTACTGTCTGAAAGGATGACGATTTTATTCTGATTTATTTGAACTCCGTAAGATACGGCCTGATGTATTGCTATGAGTTCCAATGACATTATAGATACAATGCAATCAATTTTGAAGCCTGCTTTATACTGAAAGGTTTTGTCGTAAAACCCAGCTCCCATACCCTGGTCACTTTTGGATCCATCTGTAAATATTCTATGCCAATCAAAGTACTTCTTGTTCAATTCCGCAATGACGTCATTTACTAACAGATTAGGTTCTAAGTGATTTTTCGAGTACTTTACACAATCCAGATTAACAAGCACATTTTTTTCAATATCAATATTTGTAACCCATGTATCCAAATTAAACATGTCAAGAACATCGAAAGAATAAATATCAGTTTCATTCACATCTTTATAAGTTTTTATCAGTAAAGGTTTGTTTTTATTTTCCCAATAACTTAAATAACATAAGTCACTTAATTCTGCAATTATAGCAACAATTGCGTTATTGGACCAAGAAGATATTTTCAAACAGAATTTATATGCTAGGTATAACCTTCTCAAAGATAACGGAGTTATATGTAGCTCGCTTTCCATGACGTGAATCGGTGAAGTTTTTATAAAACCGCCTATTAGTCTGGACGGAGACTTTTCCGTATGAGTTTTTGCACTACAATCGTAAATAAAACAACCGTAATCTATGCGGCTTCTTATTAGTGAGATATATAATCTTCGCATGTGAGTTGTATGAATTCCAAAAGAGCTGCCTGCGAGTACCTTTAGAATATTTAAGAGTTTAGAACACTTTTCAGTAGTCTCATTTATGTGTTTACCCCACCGTAGACCCCGATCCAGCCACATTCCCAAATACTTGATGCATTCTGAAAACGGTATATTACAGCCATTTACCTTTAACGTAGGTAATATACGTCTGCGACCTCTACTAAAAACGCAATAGTATGATTTATTAGGTGATATTTCTAATCCTAATTCCCCTATTCGTGGCGTTATGCTGTCAAGAGCTCTTTGCATATACAATTCGGCGCTGAAAATATCTCTGTCTCTAACATACAGAACGTAATCGTCTGCATATTGCGACAGAACTACATTAAGGGGTAGTCGTCCAACTCTATAAGTAATCAAATTAAAGATAAGAGGCGACAGGGGGTCGCCTTGCGCTAAACCTTTGTTAGTCCATCTGGAGATGGTTGAATTTTGATTACTGTTCATCTTTATCTTTAACCATCTTTCACTCAAGAATGACCAGAGGTAATTGCAAAGTTTTGATCCTACTTTTAGTTCATCTAATATATACAACGCTACATCCACTGACACATTATTATAGGCATTTTCAATGTCTAAAAAACACGCCAGGGTTGGTACATTTTTTGAGAATCCTACCTGAATGTAGGTAACCAAATGAGAAATTGCGTCCAAACACGATCGGGATTTCCTGAAACCAACGGTAGAAGGTGGCAGAATCTTTTCTTTTTCTGTATACCATTCTAGGCGTTTAAATAACATTAAGTGAAAGGTTTTGCACAGACACGACATTAACGAGATAGGACGAAGTTTAAGCTCGATATTATTATTATTATTACTACATTTAGGAATAGGAATTATTTGAATATTACGCCATTGAAGGGGGACGGTACCGGAATTGAAAATTTCATTATATATTTTGAGGAGAAAGTGTTTAGCTATGTAAGGTAGGTTATGGATCATGGTGTAGGAAATCCCATCCTCGCCCGGTGATGAATCCTTTTTTTTTAAGACAATAATTGAGTTCTTGCATACTGAAATTCTTTTCCAATATTAAGTTTTTTGAAATGAACTTAGGCCTAGAATTTAATACGTAATCAGGAGTGAGCGAGTTTAATAATTTCGTTTGTAGTTCCGGAGGAGGATATGTTTTGGTTTGCCTAGCACCCTTTACCCACTTCATACGGCGCCACATCTCAGGCGCTGAAACAGTCTGATCAATGGAATCGCAGAACTTGTGCCAGCTTAAAGATTTAGCTTTGTTTATTAATTTTTGCGATTCTTTAGTTTTTTCTTCCAGTTTCCGCAAGTTTTCCGGGGTGGGATTACGGCGAAATTGGGATAAAGCTAGTCTTCTTTGTGCAACTGCTCTAGAAAGTGTCGGTGTCCAGTAATCTTTGGGCTTAAATTTATTAGTGGGTTTAAAACAACATTTTATATATGGTATGTTCTGATCGGCCACGCAATTAATCTGATCTACGAGAAGGTCATACATTTCTTGAAGATTACTACTGTTATAATTATTAAAAAGGTGTGAACTATTTTCTAATGATTTCCGATATTCTGCCCAATTAGCTTTCTTAAAATTTTGTCTTTTCATTGTACTGAAACTATTAGCAATATTAAACGACATCCTAACAATGAAATGGTCACTACCCAAATTTTCATTAAACACTTGCCATTCAAATTTTAATGCAAGATCAGACGATACAAATGAAATATCTGGCGAGGACCGCTGTAGTCTTCCATTTACCAATTTCTCTCGAGTGATCTTTCCATCGTTAAGATAAATGAAAGAGTTTTCCAGGGTTGAGTCCATTATTTGCATACCTCTCGAATCAGTTCTGACCGACCAGTTGGTGTGGTGACCGTTGAAATCTCCCGCTATTACAGTTGATTTAGAAAATTGTGTAAAGATTTCATCCCAATCTGCAGGGTGGGTTCGTACAGAAGAAGGGCAGTACACACTTACTATATTTTCTAAATCCTTACAATTAATTAATTTTACGCTAACTACCTCAATTCCTGGATTAGACACATACATTGGGTTCAAATATGATTGAATGGATTTGTGTACAATTATTGCAACGCCGCCATAACCCTCAGTTCTATCTGTTCTATACACATTATAACCACTTATATTAATATAACTTTCATTATCTAACCATGTCTCACTAAGTATACCTATATGAATATGTTGCTGACTTAAAAGTTCCATAAATGAAACCAATTTGGGACGTATACTTTGTGCATTCCACTGAAATATATTTATACGTATACTGTCATGGCCATTATTATCCATTTATGAAATTTAAAAAAGTTTCAACGAAATTTCCTGTAGCAAACATAATTATCAGCATATTTTTAACCTCCTCCCAGATTAGTTTCAAGACAGATACAATCTTACCTTCTAATGTATTTTGTGACATAATAATTGATTTCATCTTAAAAATAAGTTTTTTAAACTCAAATTTATAGCGCAACTGCTCCTCTTGGCCACTCTGTGTCATATCTTCTGTTTTCCGGTTTCTAGACTCTTTTCTTCCTTGCTGCTCTTGAACTGCATGAGTTGTTTCCGACCTCTTCAGATTTTTCGAACCTTTTTTAGACTGAAGTAAAGGGGATGTCATGCCACGTTGTGATTCAGCAAGCGTCTCGTCCGCACCTTCCATCAAGTCTGTGTCCAATAGCAGAGGTTCACACTGCACCGTAGGCTTGGAGGCTATGGAACTATATGTCTTCATATGTTCTGCATCGGTAGTGAACGCCGAGTTTTGTAAAGTTTGCGAGGAGTTTGTTTGTTTTTTATTTGCCATAAGAAATGATTCTAGTGCTTTTCGATACGTTACGTTTTTCTCACTCATGATAATTCTTATTTGTTTTTCTTTTGAAAACATGGGACAGCTTTTATCCAGTACGAAGTGTGCACCTTTACAGTTTAAGCAAGTGAATTCCTTAATGTCGCAATTTTCGTGATTATCACCGCATTTAGGGCACAATTTCTTTTTTATTGGGCAAAACTTAAGAATATGTCCAAACTTCCAGCACCCCGAACACTGAGTCACGGGGAAGACATAGGGTTCCACTTTAAATCGGCAGTCGTATGCGTAAATGTATGGTGGGAGAGAGTTTCCTTTAAAACAAAGTCTTACCGACTCACTATCAATCCATTTACCATCTGCATTCAATCGCTCAAGTCGGATGATAGAAATAATATCCATCTGACTTACGATTATGTTTTGTAATTCTTTCTCATTCAACTCAATATCAACTCCTTTCACTATTCCGTAAGAAAATAATAATTCATTAATTTTCTGGCACCTGTAGCCCATTTCTTTAAATTTATGACAGTTTAATAGCTTATTGGCATCGTCGTCTTCCTTGAACTGGACTAAAACTTTGTTGAAACTTTTATATTTTATTCGGGTAATGCCAGTGATATTCTCAGATCTTAACAGTTTAGCTAAAGCCATTTGTTTAGGTAAACATTCCATGGAAGTGATGCACACTTCATATGAATTAATTTCTTCACATTGTTCGTTTTGTTTATTATTTTCAACTACCCTCTTATTTTTTTCTGTTTCTGTAGAATTACTTCGTATAATCCGTTTAGGCTTCCTCCTAATAACAGTAATAAATTCATCTTCCTCGCTGCCATCATTTTCTCTCTCCTTTCTCTTTACAACACTTCTCATCGCATTTTCACAATTATTATCAATTACAGCACTACTCTCCGCACTAGGTTGACACTCCCGTTCACAGTTGGTCAAAAAATCCGTGTCACTCGAATCATCACCATCGTTATTAATTTCATCCATTTAGAATGAATCACACAGGTAAACACTCAATACAATTTTATCCACTCACGGAGACGGAAGAAACACAAACACGCGTGTGCTCCGCGCGCGAGTCACCGGGCGAGTGCCTCTATACTTCTATACTATTATTATAAAGAGGTAAAGTTTGTGTGTTTGTATATTTGTTAAATTGTAAGGGGTAATCTCGGGATCTACTGAACCGATTTTAAAAATTCTTTCACCAATAGAAAGTTACGTTAATGTGGAGTGTCATAGGCTATATAGCATCACGCTACAACGAATAGGAGCGGAGCAGTAATAGTAAATGTTTCAAAAACGGGGGAAAGTTATTCCTTTTGAGAGATCCGTTGCGTGTGCTGCGTAAATATTTATAGTTATTGTATGGGACTCGTTGAAGAAGCCTCTGCATTGCCCTGTTGCTAGTAAACCTAGACGAAATCCAGTTAGGTACCTTCAAGGGTGGAAAAGCACAAACAACTCACCTGGAGATGGGGATGGATCTTGACGGGAGCCGGCGGCGAAACCGTTGTAATGATTGATCGGCCTGCTATCACGAAAATCCACCCAAATTGCACTTTCACCGTATCAGTAGATTGATCGTAGGTCTAGAACAGTCATTGAACTTCTAACGAGTATAGTTATGCTGAAAACAGCTTAAATTTTTGATTTTACGGGACCTCAGACGCGTCCATTGCAAAGAAAATTTTCGAACTCTTTTTTGTTGCTTGCCGCTAGAGGCGCGAGCGGCGCGCGGAACGTTCATTCATAGGCCGATCTGTTCGACCGGCGATACTAGCGCCATTGGCGGTAAATTTAAAAGGAAGGAAAACAATTTGGATAGGAAATTAACTCAGGACTGGCTTGATGTCCGTACATTTTCCCCCCACTTGAAATTCACCAGGATTTCACACATTAAGATTATTTAATGCTCATGACAATTGTGCTCGAAATTACTAAATATTAACAAACTTAACTTAAGAAACAATACCATCTCAGGCGGATAATATTGTTTACACCCTTATAAATAATATAATTAATTAAGAGGTAAGGGACAGACCTTAACTACAGGCCGTCGCATAGTTTTACCATTAACCGTTCGGAGAGTAACCACCCGGACGATATTATCTGAACCAGCATGAACCTGGTCCACGCGAGCTAACTTCCAAAACAAAGGTGGAAGATTAGGTTCGTTTACGATTACCAAATCGTTTATTTTAAGATTAGGCGGTCCTGGTTTATACCATTTAGTCTTTTGTTGCAGTGTGTGCAAGTAATCTCGTTGCCAAGCACGCCAAAAACTCTGAGTGACCTGCCTAATCATTTGCCAACGCGAACGAGGGCAATGCGTATCAACTAAAGGTTCCTCAGGGAGAGATACCAGAGGACCTCCCGTTAGGAAATGCCCGGGTGTTAAAACGTCGGATTCCTGAGGATCCGGAGATAATGAACAAAGTGGTCGGGAGTTTAGAACTGCCTCGACTTTCGTAAGGATAGTGGCAAATTCTTCTAACGTAATAACTTGAGCCCCAATTGTCCGTTTAAGAAGATATTTTGTAGACATGATTCCGATTTCAATTATTCCAGAGAAATGAGGCGCGGCTGGGGGATTGAACTGCCACTTTATTTGACGGTTAGCTAAGCCATCCGATATTTCAGAGTAATATTTACGAAATTCGTCGTTAATTTCGTTGAGATACCTATTCGCTCCAACGAAATTCGTCCCGTTATCGCTAAAAATTGTATGACAAATCCCACGGCGGGAAACAAACCTATCTAGTGCTGCGAGGAATGCTTCAGCGCTCAATTCAGTCACGGGCTCTAAGTGAACAGCTTTCGAACTTAGACAAACAAATAAACAGAGATATGCTTTATAAGTTCTTGCTCCGCGACGATGGTTTTCTTTTATTATAAACGGACCTCCGAAATCAATGCCGGTGGTATGAAAACATCGAGAGGGTTGAAGTCGCTCAGCTGGCAACTTACCCATTAAAGTCGATACAGGTACCGGTTTCACTTTGAAACAACGGACACATTTCGAAAGGACGGTACGTATTAGAAGTCTTATCCCGATAATCCAAAATTTTCTTTGAATTAATGACTGCAGCGTTCGGGGACCACAATGAAGATATTTTATATGAAAATGTTCTACAATCAGTCGCGAGAGGGGACACAGCTTTGGCAACAGCAAAGGATGCAACGCTGATAGAGATAACTTTGCTCTATCTATACGTCCCCCCACTCGCATTAAACCATCCTCATCAAGAAAGGGAGATAATTTTTGAATTGATTTTTCACATTGTTTATTATTCTGTATTAGATCGACTTGTGATGTCATATAGTGATTTTGAGTAAATTTGACGAGTGTCTTGACGGAGTTCTCGAGCTCCGAACTAGTAAGTACAGAGAATTTTCGATCTGTCTTAGCTGTCCTTGCGTTCGAGATAAACCGAAAACACCACGCTAAAACTCTTTGAAGTTTCGTTAAAGACGAACAATTGTTTATTAGATTAAAAAATATATTATTTTCTTCTTGAACAATGTGAAAACTCTCTGTGACTGCAGGTTTTAATTCCGGTAACTCTTCCTTAGCCAGCAATAATTGCTTGGAAGGCCAAGAGTTGGGTAGGGCTTGCAGCCAGGCAGGACCAGTCCACCATAAAGGATGGCTGGCAAGTTCCGAACAAGACACACCGCGACTGCAGCAGTCAGCCGGATTGTCTTCAGTTGCAACGTGATACCAATGTTCAGGACTGATCAAGTCTGTCGCCTGAACAACACGATTAGCAACGTACATTTTTAGCAAATGTGGTGCTGTGTTTAACCATGACAAGGTAGTCATGCTATCTGAATAAGCTCGGACGGAGCTAATTTTAATTTTATTTTTCAGAAGAGTATACATGTGAGACAGTACTCGTGCTAGAAGCACCGCTGCGCTTAGCTCGAGTCTATTCACTGTAGTAGTTTTAATAGGAGCTACTCGAGACTTTCCTATTAACAAATTAGTAACGGTAGGACTTTTAACGTCTTCCGTGACGACACACAAATATACACAACAGCCATATCCTTTCAACGACCCGTCACAAAACCCTATTAAATGTACCTCGATTGGATCGGAAGGTATCACAAGCCTTGGAAGCGAAATGTTTTGTAGGTCGGACAAATTGGCGGCTATGTAATGCCATCTTTTTGCTAAGTCCTTGGGGATAGTTTCGTCCCAGGACAACTTTAAGCACCACATCTCTTGCAGCAGTGACTTAGCTGCAAATACAACCGGGCCGATCCAGCCTAATGGATCGAATATCCGGGCAACTATAGACAAAATTGATCTTTTAGTGAACTGAACATCAAAGGTGTCTGAAAAAGTGTACGAGAAGTTATCTTCCGATGGATTCCAACGGATGCCTAATATTTTAATAAACTCATTTCCTGATTCTTCGAAGGATTTGGAAGTTTGACAGTGATCCGGAGGAACATCAGATAAAAGGCTCGGCTCGTTAGTACTCCACTTACGAAGTTCAAAGTGGCCTTTCGACAGCAAGCAGGTTACGTCTGCTTTCAACTGCCTAGCACCTTCAAGCGACGAACTGCCCGTTGTAATATCGTCCATGAACGTTTCTTCGAACAGAACTTCGGACACACGACTCGCATATTCGGAGCCGTGGTCTTCGGCCAGTTGACGAAGGGTTCGAATGGCGAGATAGGGAGAACTTGCGACCCCGTACGTAATTGTTTTTAGCTCGTACTCAGTTAGCGGCTCAGTAGGTTCAGCACGCCATAGAATGTGTTGATAGCGCCTATCTTCAGGTCTAATTAAAATTTGGCGATACATTTTACAAATGTCCGCAGTAAAAACAATTTTATGAAGTCGAAATTTTGTAACTAAATCGATTATGTCGATTTGAAGTTTCGGTCCGACATGAACAATATTATTTAAAGAAAGATTATTAGTAGTCTTGCTACTCGCGTCGAAGACTACTCGAAGACGTGTCGTAGCACTTTCTGGGCGTACGACGCAATGATGAGGAATTATATAACGATCAGTAGACGAAGAATCTGCTGGCTGCATGTGTCCAAGGTCTTCGTACTGTTTCATAAATTCCTTGTACTCGTTTTTTAACTCCGTCTGATTAGTAAGACGTTTCTCTAAGTTAAGAAAACGATTAAAAGCGTGACGGTCTGAGTCCCCCAAAGAAGGAGCGTCATCTCTTAACATTATTGGTACAACATACCGACCATCTGACGTGCGGTAAGTACCATTTTTATATTTTTCTTCGCAAATATCGTCCTCGGGAACGGAAATTCTACATTTCGGCGGTTCCTCGGACTCCCAGAACCGTTGAACGACCACATCGAGCGTACATGAAGACGCGAGGAGTGACGTAACGGGTTCACTGGGAACGTTAGTTTTCATGTTATGAAAATACTGACCGGTTATCACCCAGCCGAACACACTGGACAACGCACAGGGTAATTCGGGGCCGGGAGTAAAACGAGACCCGGTGTATATTTGATCAAAACATTCAACACCTAACAAAAGATCGATCGGACCGGATTTATGAAAGTCGCGGTCGGCGAGATCCAGATGCATAAAATAATCCTTGACGACCAACGGTAATGTTGTCGAAGGCAAAGCTGAAGTAATTTTAGGTAAAACTACCAATGGCAAGTCAAACTTAGGCGATTCACTCGTACGAGGTATTATCGAGCCGAAAGTGTAACCTTTTATATTACAAACGGAATTTTGTCCAAGACCAGTAACACTTAAATTACATTTTTTAATACGTAAACCCAATCGCCGTGCGCAAGCACTCGTAATAAAAGAATCCATCGAACCGCTGTCAATAAGGGCGCGCGCATACTGAAGCGAGCCATTCGCGTGGTACACTCGCACTATCGCAGAACCTAATATTTTTGTACGGCTAACCGTGGTACGACTCCGAGTTGAATTCTCGGTCGTGCTAGCAAGTGTAGCACTCGTGCTAGGGTTGTCAGGTAAGTTTGAATTAACCGACTGTGTTAATAAACTTTTCTTTTCAACGTGCAAAAGCGTATTATGTTTCGCATCACAAATGAAACAAGTTGATTTGGATTTACAACTAGTATTGTCGTGACCAGGCCTTAGACAATTAATACAAAGTTTTAATTCATGAACGAATTTTTTACGCTGTTCCATGGTCATGGAATGCAGCTTACTACACCGATAAATCTAGTGAGTTTCATTACAACATAAACACATAAACTGAGTTTGTTTATTATTATTGGACGCCACAAATGACGACCTTGGTACGGACTTGGTAGGATGTAGTGTACTACTATCCTTACGCGTACTATCAACCTTCTGAGTACTACGAAATTGTCTATTTTTCGATACAAGTGAAGTGGTCGAAATCGGCTGACTCACTTCTAGGACCTTTATATAATTCTGTAAATAAACCACCAAGTCGTTAAATTTCGGAATTTCGTTCTTATTTTGTAACGCAAAACGTTTTTTCGTTTCATGGTCAAGTGGCCTTGACGCAATATAGAACAAAATAAACTCTAATAAATCCTCAATATTCAACGCGCGTAAGGCATTGACACTTTCGTAAAGTACATTCGTAAACTCAGATAAGTTGGTTAATGACGGTTTATTTAGCGGCGTCAATTTCAATATATTTTCTAAATACGCTGTAGCCAGAGTACGCTTGTCGTCGTATCGGTCTAACAACGCACTGTAAACTACAGTATAGTTAGCTAAAGTGATAGGAACACCTTTAGCTAGTATTAATGCATTTCCAGATAAACACGAGATTAAATAGTGAAATTTTTCAATGTCGGACAAGGCGACATTATTATGAATAAGAGGAACGTAACTGTCTTTAAAGGTTTGCCAATTTTCAATCTGGCCGTCAAACTTAGGTATCTCTATTTTCGGTAACCGAACTTGCGCGATAGACGAATTACGACTAGATCCCGCAACGGGCTCCGATTTAGAAACTGACGGAGAACCAAGCGAATCGGCAAATTCGACAGCTGCGTAATACAACTCGTCAAAAGATAACAGGGTTTGATTATCGTATTCATGCTTCGGATTCGCAGTTAATTGTAATTTATTTAAGTTTTCATGCGAATCGATAAAATTCTCCCTAATTCTCTCGATAGATTTGAATCGAGCTCTAAACGACGGAATTTTCGTTTTATCTGTAGAAGCATTTTTAACTAAATCATAAATAATCTGCATACTTTTGAACTCATATTCACGCCTTTTTATGTACTGCTGCAGTTCAACATCCGCCATCTTGTCTTAGTTTCGTAAAATAAACGAATTGAAACAGTATTCGATATCGCAAAGTACCCAATCTCCGAACGGCAATAGGTAGAAACTCGGTAACACTCGGCTATACTCGGTAACGCTCGGTAACCAACCAATTATTTCGGTAGGTACAAAATATAAGTAGGTATGTAACTCAAAATATAAGTAGGTAGGTACACGTCTACAACCAGCCCGAGATGATTCGAATCTCAAAAAACCAAACTATGTGGTTCGGAGTTATGGAGGCACAAACATACTAACAAATTATCAACTTCAATTTCGAGCACAACTAACACAAGAAAATACAAACAACTAGCATCAGTCAAGACAGCAGCTTAAATTACTATTTACTTGCAATCTAACGTGAATAATGAAATTTTAGTTTTAAAATTAATTATGAACAAATCGTTCGGTAAGTTAGGTATGTCCGCCGGGCGCCTCGCTGTATGCAAGCGAGCGGCCGCATTGACAAAAGTACCTACGGACGGAGGTAGATATACCTGCCGCGTAAATGAAATTTTACTAAGAAATAAGTGAATTTGTGGGCCTTTATACCACCATTTGATTCACTTAATCTTTATGAATGTAAAATAAAGTCGTAAAAAGTTGACTTTTTATGAATAATGTGGGATTATGATTATATAAACCTCACAGGAGGCACCACTTAAATGTATGGGACTCGTTGAAGAAGCCTCTGCATTGCCCTGTTGCTAGTAAACCTAGACGAAATCCAGTTAGGTACCTTCAAGGGTGGAAAAGCACAAACAACTCACCTGGAGATGGGGATGGATCTTGACGGGAGCCGGCGGCGAAACCGTTGTAATGATTGATCGGCCTGCTATCACGAAAATCCACCCAAATTGCACTTTCACCGTATCAGTAGATTGATCGTAGGTCTAGAACAGTCATTGAACTTCTAACGAGTATAGTTATGCTGAAAACAGCTTAAATTTTTGATTTTACGGGACCTCAGACGCGTCCATTGCAAAGAAAATTTTCGAACTCTTTTTTGTTGCTTGCCGCTAGAGGCGCGAGCGGCGCGCGGAACGTTCATTCATAGGCCGATCTGTTCGACCGGCGATACTAGCGCCATTGGCGGTAAATTTAAAAGGAAGGAAAACAATTTGGATAGGAAATTAACTCAGGACTGGCTTGATGTCCGTACAGTTATGTAAAAAATATGTACCTACTACAAAATTGTTTCTCTTAAAAAAGTTCTTAAAAAAATTGCGCGATAGCATGTGTCTATTTTTGGGTTGGTGCACAATAACCATTTTAATGGCAATCAATTTTTTCTACAATAATGCCACGGGATACCTCTTTCGTAAAAGAAATTGTTATTAAAAATAATGCGACGGCAATACACGCGACGACAAACCTTTCTCTCTCTCTCTCTCTCTCTCTCTCTCTCTCTCTCTCTTTCTCTCTCTCACGTAGTATTGAATATTAACGACGAGACGCTACGGGAGTAAACACAACGTGACGGGAGTAAAGGCGACGGGAACAGGTAATACTCTCTCTTATGTGGCGCAAACGAAGTTGCGCGGGTCAGCTAGTGTTAAATAATATTCCATGTAATAAAGCTTGTTTCATTAATATTAAAATATATTTCTTTGTTATATTATGATTTAAAATTGTGAACCTCTAAAAATACACGCTTTACAAATAGAACAATTAAATTCTATAGGTATTTGGATTTTTTTTTGAATACATTATAAACAACATACTTAATACGACAACACAATAAAATATACAGCTTATATTTATAAAAAGACAAAAATAAGAATTACAAAATCAGTTAACTGGAAGGTAAAAAAAATTAGTTCGTTAATTAAATCTGTAAGCGCGATCCCACCAAAAAAATACTGTAAAAAACTAGCCAAGTCTCGATGGAGCAGCTTGTTTATCTCTAAAAAGTAATAAGATCTAGACAAAGTCATGCCAAGTCTAAGGTTCCTTACTGCTTAATGTTGTGTGACGTGGCCGTTGAAAATTTTGTATACGTTAGTGTGTACAAGTCAATTTTGTCTACACGTAATGTTATATCTGTTGTAACTACCTATGTTTGTTAAGCGAGATAATAGCCCATAATGGCATTGGTAATTTGACGCTAGTGTCTCATTTTACGCTGTTGTTGATTATGCAACACATGCATGCGTCAAATCGACCACCGCTCTAATAAAAAATAGACGAACAGACGGACTTCTTTCAATGATTAGAAGTCCGTCTGTGCTGGAAATATTTTTTATACTGTTTATTTCAAGCATAATAAGGCATACATAAGTATTATTAAAATACGCAGCTTTATCAAGCCTATAATTGACTGGTTATTGAATCAACGTTTTCCAAGTGGCAATTTTCCATCACCAATGGTTAGCGGTTCTGGCGACAGATTGGTGCAATGGTGTCATGAAGCATCTGGTTTTGTACCCTTGTGTACCCTTCAACGGCCAAGTCACACAACATTAACGATAATAATAAAGGAATCCCAGTAGGGAACCTTAGACTTGGCATGACTTTGTCTAGATCTTATTACTTTTTAGAGATAAACAAGCTGCTCCATCAAGACTTGGCTAGTTTTTTACAGAATGTTTATGATGGGATTTCACTTCTTTTTGTAGAAACGTGGGCATATTGATTTATTTTATTAGAATTTCTTATTTGACGCATTTTCTTTCTTTATAGGAGTAGTTTTTTTATTATTACAAATCTTTCTTTTCTTTTTTTCCGGTTCTGATTCTTGTACAGCAGCAACAGTTTTTTGTATTGCTTATTCGCTTTCATGCATTATATTTTGACCAAATTTTGAGCGAAATTAATATTTTAGTGTAATTTGTTTATTTAATTTGTGTAATTTTTGAGTAGAACAAAGATAATCGTTCGTCTATTTCTTTTTGTAAACTTGTAAGTATAAAAACCAGTCTAGTCTTATCCAGAGTTTTTCTTTATTTTTATTTATATGCGTATTAAAAGCAGAAGGGGAGGCATTTCGCCCAGTAGTGGGATACTACTATTAGTAGGCTAGATTAAATTAGAAGATGTGTCCGATGTCGATATTTTATGTACCAATAGTAGAAGGGGGCATTACCATGTCTCTAATACAGCAAAAACCAGCTGAGGGTTCTTCATCAGATACTTCAGACCTTCAATTATTGACATCAAATAAAGCGGCCCACCAAGTTGAATATTTTTTGTAAAGGCGGTATGTTGATCTCTTACAGTTTGGTTGGGCTTTTATGTTTTCTAATCAGGGTTACCAGGTACTCCAGATCTTCGATTATCCTAGTTTTAATAGGTTTCCCTTTATGTGGTCATTAAACCCTAACTCTGTACCAAATTTCAGCTCCCTGAGTTTATGGGAAGTACTAGTTCTGTTTTGATGATCATGAGTGAGTGAGTGAATAAGTGTCATAAATGCGAAACTTTGCTTTCGCTTAAGTAAAAAAACCGGCAAAGTGCGAGTTGGACTCGCCCATGAAGGGTTCCGTAGCAGCAGAGACCGTATTCTTAGCATTCCATGGATTCTCCGTGCGGGCGCCAGGTCCATAGCGTGGCACAGGGGGGAACACCCCGACGGCGTCTGGGACTTGCGACCCATTCGAGTAGGTTTAGGGTAGCCACCTTACTATGCGCATAAACGATCACCTTCCACCGTCAACAATGTTCCCCCCCCCTGCCCACCCAGATTTGGTAAGATCCTATCAATGCCGCTTTGGATACTCGTTTTAGTAAAGAGCTTACTAAAGCTCTTGGCAATCCAAGGTCCTTAAATAAATTATACAGGAATTTAACTGGAATTCCCCTTGCTCCTACTTCTACGGCATAGAGTTTAACCACATAGCCATTTTTGGTTAACTCATTGGTCAATTCAAAGTATTTATTTGTCTTCATGGCGTGGTCCTTCGGTATGTTGGTCTCCCACGGCACCGTCAGCTCCACGAGCACCGCACGCCTGTGTATCCTCGAAAACAGGAATATGTCGGGTCTGGATGACGAGGCACATACATCCTCCGGGATTTTGTAGTGTTTTTCATACGTGTCTGAGAGTATAGTCCAATCGGCGGCAGCCATCAAAATTGAGTATGGCTTTTGAGGTACTTTCTTTGAACAGCCTTCCTTTACAAACGAAATGTCATTTTTTTTGTTTGTGGTTAATCCCTTTTTCGCTCTCGCTACCGCCAAACTGACAGCCTCACGTATGATTTCCAATACCCTATCGTGTCGGCGTGAGTAATGACCCCGGTCTAGTAACGTCCTACAACCTACCAGCAGGTGCCTAGCAGTTCCAATCGCTTCTCCACAGGCATTACATGTTTTATCTGTGGCTTTCCCCCACCTGACCAGATTACTTGGGTCGGGGAGGGTCAATTGAAACGCGTTCAGGTAGCACTTAAGCAAAGCCGGCGACCAGTCGTACAATAAGGTACGCCACTGCATAATATAAAAGTTCCTGTAGTTCGTTGTAACGTTCATTGATGTTTTAACACGTTCGCAGTGGTAATGATTTTTATAGGCACAAATTGCGTTTTATTTTATTACCAACTCGATTTCATTCAAACCAATTTATGTTGGTAGATTTTATGGCAATGTACATCACATATTTTTTTAGATTTATCATTCGCTTAGTTTAGAAGTTAGAGAGGGGGGGGGGGGGGGACACATTATTCCACTTTGGAAGTGTCTCTTGCGCAAACTATTCACCTTAGAAAAAAATTGTGTTAGAAACCTCAATAGCATTTTTGTAGACCTATCTATTATCTATAGATAGGTCTACAAAAATGCTTTTATATAAATATTCTTGAGTCAATTGTTTTTCGACCAAACGTTCATTCGATCAGTAGTAAAAATACCACGTGTTTGTTCAATAAAAACTCTTTTGGTCAATTGTTCATTCGATCAAAAGTAGAATGACCTAATGTTTTTTCGGTCACACGTCAAATGATCAAATTAATTTCGGTCAACAGTGGTAAACCCACGAAAATTGGTTTGAATGGGATAGAGCTGGTAGTTGTTTTTTAATACGTCATAAACCGCAATTTTCGGTTAGAAAAATCACTACCACTGCGAACGTGTTAAAACATCAATCAAAGTTACTACGAACTATAAGAACTTTTATATTATGTTACTTGCTGCTCCGAAACCCTTCATGGGCGAGTCCAACTCGCACTTGGCCGGTTTTTTTTGTAATTTTAATTTTAAGAAACAAAAACAATTAGGTATATATTAAAGAAACAACATCCTCCAGAATAGTGCGCCATTTTTGTTTGAAACAATGGGTTGTGTGCTAAATATTTTTTTCGTACTGACGTTAATTTTGATGGCCTTCAATTCAGTGCTGAGTAAGTAGACTAGACACATGGAAAAATACACATATCACGCGTCTTTTTCCTCGAAAGGGTAGGCAGAGGCACAATATACGCCCATTTTTAACGTTTAGTTTTTTTGCTCTACGTAATAGGTGGTGAGCCTTATTGGCGTGTTAAAATGGACTGACGCAGGTTGTAAAATTTTTCAAACCGTCCATAAAGCCTTAACTTGACTTAATGACTGCCATTGTACTGGCAACCGGGACCAACGGCTTAACCTGTCTTCCGAAGCACGGAAATGCTCGCTGATGGAAATGTCACAAAGTAGTCACCCATCCAAGGACCAGTCACGGCGAAAGTTTCTTCTTACAGTGGTTCGAATGCATCAGTTAGGTATTATTTTTATTTATATTTTAAATAAATACATTGATTTGGCAATTGTACTAAACATATTAAATTAATAATATAAACACTGATTTATGAAATGCAAATTAATGTAACTTTTTAATTAATCTATCTATATACATACAATAAAACTGTAGAGGGTCGAAAATCTGTAATGGAAGATATTTTGAAAATTTTAATTGTCGGGCATTCTCTAATCGATACTGAAGCCGAAAATGTAATGTAAATTTTTCATGTCTGTCTGTCTGTCTGTCTGTATCCCGAATAAATATCGCGCTGAAACTACTTAACCAATTGGAATGATCCTCGGTACGTTTTGAGCTCATAGTCCGAGGAAGGTTCTAGGATACTTTTGATCCCGATATTTTTCGCGGTTCTTTCAGGAGAGGGGATGAAGGTGAAATAGTTTTGCAGCTGTAATTTCTCACCGCGTAGTCCAATTTCAAATATTTTTTTGGTGTTTAAAAGGGTGTACTTTAAGTATTGTTCCACATAAGTTTCAATATTTAGGGGTTTTGTATTTCAGAAATTAAAGACGTTTCGCCAAACCTATAATTCAAGGATTCCTTTAAATATGTGGGTAAATCTAAACTGGCGTGTTGGCTTAATCATAAAAGAGCTTAATGATTAAGGCTATTGTAAAATAATTCAGTGTACTGTATTGTTTTAGAATGGAATGAAATAATTTGTCGTTCTAAAGTTTTATAATTCTAATTTTGTATATTTTATTATTATAATTTTAATATGAAAGAATCATAAATAATACGGTATACGCTGATAAATAACATCGATTACCTACAATTAATATTTTGTTATTATTTCGACATGTCAAAAATTTTAAGTGTTAAATGAGTTAAGAGGAAAAATGGGCTCAGAGAAATTTGCAAAATAGGTATTTGAATTAGATGTTGCCGTCGCAGTGCACCTAATAACAACCCCGTAATGTGCGATAAGAATAACTTTAGTTCAGATCGAATTTATAAGGACGATATCGATGTTTCGTAGTTAGAGGACTAACAGGCAAATTCAAAACAATTTTTCAGATATTTGCATTTGACGTACAACACCAAAAAAATGCAAGCACCGCAATGACAGATTGCCAAAAAACGAAACTTCTATTCAAACGCAAAGTTTTCGATGACAAAGGAGTAAACATTTCTTTTAAAAATATAAATCGCTAATTTAGAAAGGTCAAATTATATTTTAAAGTTCTGCTTATTTAAATTCATTTTCTTATATTAGGAATATTAAGAAACTACTCTTTGCATTTTTCTTTGTATTGCCCGGTTTGAACATTATTTCCGTATATAGATACGAACAAATCCGTATATATGGCAAGACTGAACATGCATGCGGCTACAACGAGTATCAGCTACAGCATTATGACGTCATCAGATTGCTATTCGCATGCCTGCCGCATTTTCATATCATTACGCGTTCGGCGCGTACGTTGCTGACAAATGTGCGATCAGGTTTAGAGAACATACTAACTGTCAAACATAAAAAGTCTTAAAAATAAATTTATTAAAATGAGGCGTTATTGAAACCTTTTTTTTTATGTTCTGGTTTAATCTGCAATCAGTATTTTTCTTTTCTTGAACTATAAGCAGATTATGTTGGGTAGATACATTGACATGTGGAGTGTGCCTCCCAGCAGAGACATCTACTCCTTAGGGCCAAAGCTCAGTCACTCGCAAGATGTAGGCTCAATATGTCCTTTCTTTTAAGGCGCCTTATTGAAATCTAAAAACTATCATCAAGAGTCTGTTTTATTGCTAATCATCTTGATCTAGATCACAGGAGACGTAAGGTCTACTAAATTTTTTTTTTTTTTTTGTTAAAAATGTCGTGAATTTTAAGCTGGATCTTCTGCTGGACACAATCTTTTCTGGAACAGGATGCGAATAATACCTATAAGGTGCACGCGTACCTCGTTGTACGACTGGTCGCCGACTTTGCTTAGATTCTATCTGAACGCGTTTCAGTTGACCCTCCCTGACCATAGTAATCTGGTCAGGTAGAGGAAAGCCACAAATAATAAATGTAATGCATGTGGAGAAGCAATTGGAACTGCTAAGCACCTGCTGTTGGGTTGTAGGACGCTATTAGACCGGGGTCATTACTCACGCCGACATGGTAAGGTATGGGAGAATATATGTGAGGCTGTCAGTTTGGCAGTAGCTAGAACGAAAAAAGGATTAACCACAGACAAAATAAATGACATTGCGTTTGTAAAGGAAGGCTGTTCAAAGAAAGTACCTCAAAAGCCATACTCAGTTTTGATGGTTGCCGCCGATTGAATCATACTCGCAGAGACGTAAGAAAAACACTACAAAATTCCGGAGGATGTACGTGCCTCACCATTCAGACCCGACATCTTCCTGTTTTCAAGAACACTTAAGCGTGCAGTGCAAGTGGGGCTCACGATGCTGTGGGAGACCAACATACATAAGTACCCGCCATGAAGATAAATAAATACTTTGACTTGACCAATGAGTTAACCAAAAATTGACTATGTGGTTAAACTATGCCGTAGAAGTATGAAGCAAGTGATATTCCAGCTAAATCCTTGTCTAGTTTATTTAACACTTTTACGGACAGAAACCATTCGTAATAATTTGTGATGTGACACACAAATTTGCCATAAAAAATAGTATCACGTCTGTGGACGGACTGCAACGTTATTCGATTTTAAAAGTACTTATGTGTTGTGGCGGTAACGGTCGGAGGAGACATATCCGCCTGACGTAACCGTCACCAAAAATCGCCGCAGCGCACCTTGTTGGACGTACTTCCTCCCGCTGTGGCGCAGGGCGACTGATCGGTCGAAAATGTAGGTAGATCATTCGGCCACAGATAGAGTATCACAACACAAGGTTCTTCAATATGTGCGTGACATAGGTAACTTGCGTGCACGCGCAAGAGTGCTTGACGTGACACTAGCTATCTGTATTTACAGCCTAAAATGGCACAGAGTCATTTCTTTCCTATAAATGTAATGGGAATTGTCGGCTATGGATGAAATTCGAGTTTTGACGTATTTCAAATCACCGGCCGCAGCCGTAGTGCCATATTGTGTCACGGCTCTCGACGAACTTTCCGTGAACGTATTAAAGTCCTTGAACTGCCAAGAGCTTCAGTAAGCTCTTCACTAACACGAAAATCCAAAGTGGAATTGATAGGATCTTACCAAATCTGGTTGGGCAGAGGAATGAACATTGCTGACGGTGGAAGGTGAGCGTTTATGCGCATAGTAAGGTGGTCACCCTAAACCTACTCAAATGGGTCGCAAGTCCCAGACGCCGTCGAGGTGTTCCCCTCTGTGCCACGCTATGGACCCGGTGCCCGCACGGAGAATCCATAAGCTAAGAATAAGGTCTCGCCTGCACAAAATTTCACATGCGTTCGAGTTGTACCTTTTGATCAGATCAAGAGGCCTAAAAGGTCAAAGCCCACTATAACGACTCCGCTCCCACCCGGCAAAAACAATACAATTCAAATATAGGCTTTAAATATTGCTCTTTAGATATATTTTACATTGCCATCATCAATTAGCAGACAGCCCGCTTTCAGCGAGCTTACCGCCGTCAGACTGCTCGCGAGTGAACGCCTCGCTGGCCGTGCGTTGTAGACGAGCGGTCGGTGCGGTGCCCGCGTGCTCACTGCTAGCAGTCGCCTCACCGGCTCGCTACTACGAGTTGTTTTAATGGAAACCGATCGCGAACTGTGTCTATTGCGAAAAGCGAGAGCGGTCGGCGGGTGGACAGCTGGCCGTCTGCTAGCTGTCGCCGCGTGGACTGCTGGGTGCGTGCTAGCTGTCGCCGCGTATACTGCGAGCAGTAGTCTTCTTTTAGGGCAGTGTTGGGTGGGAGCGGTGTTGAAGCGCAGTCGTTTAAGTGAGCTTTGACCTTAACTCACCCTAATGTATTTTTGCGACTGGGGCCAGTTATACTCCAGTAAAACCACTAGGCCCACTGAGGCGATTACGTTGATTGATATATTTTTTTACTTTCTTACATATCTGGTACTTGGGTTATGGGTGTGGTGTGGGCATATACTATGCGTTTGCGTACCCCTTCGAGGATAAAGAAGTGACTATATTTATGTATGTTTTTATTTGTTGTTATTCAAGTTTATTCTATGATTTCAGCCAAGGAGATTTGCACTGCGGATGATTCGAAATGTTTGACAAAAATTGCAAGAAGGGCCTATAATAATTTCGAAGATGGGATCCCAGGTTTAACAGGACCAATTGATCCTCTAATTATAGAAAGTATTGCCGGATTTGTAGATTCATTTTATTATAATCTTATAAATATTACAATGAACGGAATGAAAAACTGTGAAGTGAAATTGTTGAAGTAAGTTCATTTAATTCTATTCTATTCTATTTTTGGTTTCGTCTTTCTGCTGGGGTGAATGCCGGCAACTCCGCCAAAATCAAGGTCATTTAATAAAAGAAGTCTAAAACGGAACTAATAGATATTTTACATAATTTGGCGACATTGTTGAAATGCCGTCACTTGTGTCAGTTAATCTGACTTACTTTTGACTTAAGGTCCTATGGCCCCTAGATAAGGCAGAGGGCGTCCACAGTGCATCGCCATCATTGTCGGTCTTGAGCTTCGCGTTTTGTTTCGCTTCATGTCTTTCCAATGCCTTCCGCCTCTGCAATGACACTCCATCGCCATGTCTGTTTCGGACGGCCACGTTTGCGCTTTCGTTCGGGGTTCTAGTCTAGCGCTTGCCTTGGTATGTGGTCCCGGTCCCTTCGAAGCGAATGCCCAATCCAGCTCCATTTCCGGCGTTTGATCTGATGTTCTATAGGTGTCTCATTGCAGCGTTCCCATAGGCTAAGGTTGGAAATTGTCTCGGGCCAGTAGTAGGCGGTAGGTGTGAATAAAGTTAACACATATCTTTACATTGAAAATTTTAATTAAATTAGAATAATTCAAGTTTCATAAAGTTTTGTTGTACTATCCTTCTGTGTACATGATAATAAGTGAGTACACACGTTTGTAGCAGTACATGTGAGTTACTTACAGCTTAAATACCACCTGCCAGCATTCGTCACACTACACTAAACTATTTATCACTATCACTGAGTTGCTGTCCTGAATATCATGTCTCAGCTTGAGGAGGTACAGTCTGCGCAGAAGACCTTGGAGGAAAACTTTTTCCGGAAGATGGATGAGCTACAAGTCCAGTTACAAGGTAGTACTGCGGCCAAAGACACTGTGGCTAAGGTAGCTGAAGAGTTCCGCACATTCAGGGAGCTAATATTTAATATCCTGGGCCTTCTTCGGAAACAGATTGCAGAATGTGCCAGGGCCACGGATGCAGTTGACAGTTGGCAGCGAAGGAAAGCCTTGGTGTTCAGCGGGATCACAGAGATAGACCGAGAAAACTGTAAAGACACTATTATGGAGTTGCTGCAAACTAAGATGGCTTTGAAGGATATTCCAGTTACATCTATTAAGACCTGCCATCGCCTCGGGGCTACTGGTACTGGTCATCATCGTCCCATCCTGGTAAGATTTTGTGATTTGAACATCAAGTCTACAGTCTGGAATGCGAAGTCTAGACTCAAAGGGTCCTCTATAGCAGTTAGGGAGTTCCTAACTAAGACCCGGCAGACGCTGTTTGTCAAGGCAAGACTTCATTTTGGAATGCGCTGTTGTTGGACACAGGATGGTAATATCTTGATTAAAGCGCCCGATGGACGTCGCCACAGGATATCTACTTCTGAAGAACTCTCCGCCATTGTCGAAAAGCATCCGAAAGCGGGGTCAGACGTGAGTGCTCGAAAGACATAAATGCCTTGAACTTCAAGATGTTTCTCAAATGACCTCTTGCATTACTTGTGATGGTGGTGTTTATCTGGACATTGGTTATTCAACTTGATTTATGTTTATATCTATATCTTTAATTTTTGTACAGGGGTGCCTACTGATGTGATAAAGATTCACTTTCTTTACTTAAACCGACTTGTATTGTAGTGGTTCACTTCACTTTCATTTTTATTTGTATCAAAATCAAGCATGACATGTCAATGTCAATGTCATAATTTTGACAAGTAGACATTAGGGTTTTAACACACTGGGCCGATGGTATCTGGACATTAGCTATAGACATTTTATGAGGCAACGAAACAAAATGCCGAGATAGGTGCAGTGTATTCGTGCATTTTTCATTTATTGTTGTTTTTGTTTTCCTTTAATTTGACACTGTACCTAATCATATTTAGTGGGCACCCATAACTGTTTATTGTTTCTTGGTGTGTGTTTGCTGGTGGGTGGTGCAGAGATATTGAGATTAGCTTAACTTGCTTCTGCATAGCACAGGAATATTTTAGTATTGTATTGTATTGTATTGTCTGTATTTATTTATTTCATATTTTATAATATTTATTTTATTTGTTTACTATTATGAGTAGCTCATCTGATGAGGACTTGTCCTATCATTCTGCATATGATGGGGAGTTCGTATCTGGCTCTGAAATTGGTACACTAGGTGAACAACTATGTACGCGTTTTGGAACTGAATCGGGCAGATCACTGAATGTTTGCCATATAAATGCTGAAAGCGTGCCCTATCACTTCAGCGACCTCTTAGAAACGTTTTCAGATTCCCAGGCACATGCCATTTTGGTTTCAGAGAGTTTCTTTAAACCTAATCATCTTTCTACATGCTATGCACTCCCGGGTTTTATTCTGATACGAAACGACAGAGAGGGTAGGGAGAGGGGTGGAGTTGCAATTTATCTCCGTAGTAACTTTCCTTATAAAATTGTAGCCTCATCTCCCCCGCAGTACGCTGCTACTGCGGAATTTCTCTTCCTCGAGGTGTGGGTTAGGGGGATAAAAGTCCTTCTTGGAGTTGTCTACTGCCCCCCTACTGTTGACTACTTCACTGATTTCGAATCGGTTTTAGAATCCTTGGGGCCTGATTATGAGCATCACATCATCATGGGTGACCTTAACACTAATCTCCTCATTCCTAACTCTTCTCGAGCTATTAGGCTACGGCACATTGTTGAGTCGGCTTCGCTTTATATATTACCATTACAGGCCACACATCACAATGTGGATGTACCTGACACATTGCTCGACCTAATTATTACCTCTTCTTCTTCTTTAGTTCGCTCTCATGGACAGCTTCTTGCTCCTGCTTTCTCTCATCATGATCTCATTTACTTGTCCTATACTCTCAAGCTACCAAAATTGAAACCTAAAGTTCTGCACATGCGTTGTTTTGGACAGGTTGACGTCAATTCATTGCGGAACGATGCTTCTGAGATTGATTGGGAGCTACTGGTGGAGGCTCAAACTATTGATGATAAGATTCAAGAGTTTAACAAAGCTGTAATAGGCATCTACGATAAACATGCACCCATTAAGAGGGTTAAATTAAAGCGTCCACCGGCACAATGGATTACGGATGAGGTCCGTCTAGCAATGAAAGGTAGGGATCGAGCATTTCGTAAATTTAAAAATAACAGATCGGATGTTAACTGGGACCTATACAAAACTGCTAGGAATCGTTGCAATCAGGTGATACGTAACTCTAAACGCCGATATATCTTTGATAGTATTGCTTCGTCTTCATCCTCAGATATATGGAGATTTCTGGGTACACTGGGAATTGGTAGGAGTAGGCAGTTGGAGTTTCCAAAGACAATTGGGTTGGATGACATAAATAATCATTTCTCTACCTACAATGCCATGGCTGATCCAGTTAAAAGTCAAACGGTAGACTCTCTGGCTGTCCTGCCGGTTCCCTGTTATGCTCCTTTTAAATTTTCTCCAGTCTCGGAGGATGAGATTAAAAAGATCATCATTTCGATACATTCCAAAGCAGTTGGCTGTGACAACATTAGTCGCCGCATGATTACCACCATCCTTGAACAGCTCCTCCCTGCTATATCTCATATCATTAACTTTTCCCTCGATTCTGGTCAATTCCCTAGTTTGTGGCGTAAAGCCTACGTACGTCCCTTACCCAAAATTACAAACCCTTCCCTGCCTAAACACTTTCGTCCAATATCCATACTTCCTTTTCTGTCTAAGGTATTGGAAGCATGTGTGCACAGCCAACTGTCTAAATTTATTTTCCGTAATGCCATATTGAGCCCTTTTCAATCTGGTTTTAGACCAGGTCACAGCACCACTACTGCCCTTCTTAAGATAACTGGTGATATTAAGGAAGGTATGGAGAAGGGTATGGTTACAGTGTTGGTGTTAGTGGACTTCTCTAATGCTTTTAACAGCGTCAATCATGACATCTTATTGGCTGTTCTTGGTCACATAGGAATCTCATCTGACGAGTTGGAATGGTTCTCCTCTTATCTTCGGGATCGCCAGCAATCAGTTTCTGTTAATGACACTTCGTCACACTGGTGTAACCTAAATGCTGGGGTCCCACAAGGCGGTATACTCTCTCCTCTTCTATTTTCTATATTTATTAATTTCCTCATTGCTGATCTTCAGTGTGCGTATCATCTGTATGCTGATGACTTGCAGATGTATAGTCAAGCTAGGGTTGATGACATTGCGGAGGCTATTGACAGCTTGAACAGGGATTTAGACTCTTTAGGGAGGTGGTGTGACAGGTTCGGCCTATCAGTTAATCCGGAGAAATGTCAATGTATAATAATAGGTAGCTCCCGGATGATGAGCAGGCTGGAGGGTGTAAGTCTGCCACAATGTACATTTAGGGCTCAAACTATACCGGTTACCACTACTGTAAAGAACCTGGGATTGTATCTTGATTCCACTCTTGATTGGCGTGCTCAGGTTACTAATGTCAGCCAGAAGGTTACTGGAACACTACGGGCATTTTACAGACTTAAAAACTTTCTTCCTGTAAGTACCAAGATGACGCTTGTGCAGATGCTAATCTTTCCTATTATTGACTATGGTGATGTGTGCTATTTCGGCCTGAATGCAGATCTGCTCTATAAACTTGACCGACTTCTCAATAATTGCATTCGATTTGTTTTCAATCTCCGAAAATATGATCACGTCTCGGCTTATCGGGATGAGCTGGGTTGGTTACCCATACGTCGCCGGCGTAGTTTACGTGCGGTGACTATGGTTTATTCAATTCTACACTCTCCTCATGCTCCTACTTACTTGACTCCTTATTTTCAACTGCTCTGTTCAAATCATAACAAAAACTTGCGCTCATCTAAAAACCTTCTTCTTCGCTGTCCCTCTCACTCCTCTGATTTTATACACTGCTCTTTCGTTGTTCAGTCCATTCTCTTCTGGAATGCTCTTCCTCTTGAAGTTCGGTTGGCTACTAGTAGGGAGTCCTTCAAGGAAAAATACGACTACTTTATAGTGTACCATGACTTAGAGAATCTTTGTGGTTTTGCTACAATCTTCGTTTCTGCTTGCTGCTTGTCAACATTTTTTTTTTCTTTTTTTTTCTCTATTCCCCTTTATCTCATCTCTGATTTTTTTATTTTTTTTTAGTTTATTTATGTAGCTTTGTATTTTTTATTTAAGTATGTATATGTATATGTGTGTATATGTGTATGTATATGTATATGTGTGTATATGTAGGTATGTGTATATGTATGTGTATTTATGTGTATATGTATGTATTTATATATGTATGTAATATCACATTGCGTTTTTTATGACCTCTTGCATTATTTATAAAACAGTTCTCAATATATCCCTGAGTACCTACTTTATCTTGTCTCTGCATCACCCTCAGGTAGACTGGTAGAGAATGCCTAAGGCATTAAGTCCGCCTTGTACTATGTGCTAAAGTTTAAAATAAATAAATAAATAAATATATGCCGAGAATACGGCGGAGGCAGCGCTTAACGAAGACTTGTAGCTGATGCGAGATGATTTTTGTGACCTTCCAAGTCTCGCATCCGTATAGCAGCACGGTCTTATTTATATATTATAGCTAGATGGCTGAAATTTTCACAGATGTTGTGCTTCTGTTGCTATACCTACTAAAAATATATATAAAAAAACTGAGAATTCGTGTCTCACACGAATTCTGTGATTTCGAGTTCAAGGTGAATCTTCGAAATGGGAAAAACTATTGTCACTGAACGACGAGAAAGAGGAAAAGATAACAAAATAAAACACAACTTACTTTTTAGGGTTCCCCAAAAGTTAAAAAACGGGACCCTATTCATGAAACTCGCGGTCCGTCTGTCTGTCTGTTCGTCACGAGGCTGTATCTCATGAATGGATCACCGTTCTAGCTAGAGAGTTGAAATTTTCTTAGATTATGAATTTTTTTTTTTTTAAAAAGATTAGGCTACAGTGCAAAGCATTACCCGATCGCCTTTGTTTTATCTGTTTTTTTAATCATTCTTCGTTTCCAAAATATCGATTACCAAATGAAAAATAAAAATATAAATTTCACTATTTTGGTCATAACTTTTTTCGTTAAACTAAGTCTGTATGTACCTATTACAACAAACGTGATTTTTACTGATATTAAGTTCAAAATTAAGCATTGCGCAGGTTTTTCCCCAATTGTCTAATTAGAATTTTTCTTAGATAAAAGACCGGAAAACAATAGCTCATTAATTAAATTTAATTACTAATGGCATCATACATAAAAAATAGCTTAATGCGTTGATCGGTGACAGAACTAGCACCATTGAAGAAGCAGAATAAAATATCTTTTCAACCCCCAACGAAAAAAGAGGGATGATATAAGTTTGACGTCTGTATCATAGCTGTCCAACGGATGGACCAATTTTGATGTGGTTGTTCTTTGTCCGAACGCTGATGTGACCAAGATGATTCTCGAGTGATGGAGGGATTTTTCTCAAATCACAGGTCCGATTCATTGGGAATTTAGTACACCTACCTACTTACTGTAATAAGAGTGACCGGAATTTGATTGGCAAGTTATTTTACTCCGACTCTACCTATTGCGATACAAATCTGACAGTAAATGTAATGTAGAAGCAATCACTTGGACGTAGGTACATAAGTGTTACAAAGTTGCCTATATGAATAAAGATTTTTCATTTTCATTTTTCATTTCATGTTGCTTTGATGTTATTTCCTCGACATGGTAACCTGGAAAAGACTGATGAATCAAGTAGCTCGCGGTATACCCAACTCCTCAGAAAATTACAAGATGTATACCATATTTGGACTAATTAGAACAGTTTCAAGGTCGGAGAGTTATAGGGTTCCGTACAACAAACATAACTTTATTTCGTTTTTTTGGTACCTACGCAATCCTTTGTGCGCGAATCTGACTTCGCCGGTTTTTTGTAATTACAGGATATAGGTATATCATATTTGGACTTATTAGAAAGTCTCAAGATCAAAGGTGGTTTTAATTTTCCAATTAACACATATTTTTTATTTTTTTATTTATGTCTTTTGTACACACAACTGAGAAGAGACAAAAGTAACAAGGAACATTATACAAGGCACTACTTATTTCTACAGAAATCTCGCCCAGTAGACCTGAGAGAGGAGATATGAAGGGGAAATAAGTGCGTGCAGGTTAATGAACATACATAATTAAACGATAATAGCAAAAATACTTAAATACATATCAATAGAAATACATAATTTTATACAAAATTATTATCTATTTTCAGATATAACAAGGCTGACTCTGAATATGAATTTGTACTACACTGCCCGCTGATAGTTTTTGATTTTGACTACATTTCCTACGGAGGAATCGCTGGTGTTGAGTTTGAAGCTGTAGGAGTAGCTTCAATAACTGCAGGTTAGAATTCAGTTCTTTTTACATATTGTCATGTAAGTTAGTGACCTAGTGTTGAAATAGACAGGCGTAGGTTGAGACTGTCCGCTGTAGAAAATTTTCGCGAGTAAAATAGCACTATTCTTTCTCATGGCTGTCGCTCGTCTGGGACTGGGCTTACCGTCAAAGTTTCACGACTCTTAATAAAAACAATAAAAAAAGTACTTGATGGAATGAAAAGCTATAGATCGGGAGTCAAGTCGCTTCTAGTAATGCTGAAAGTAAAAAGCCATTCATAAAAAGCTATTCCTAGCAGTCAGTAAAACAAACACAAGCTTTAAATTCAGCGAGGGTTTTTAAGAAATGACAGGAAGAAGCAGGAAATCATATGGCTTAGAGTGGTACTTGCTACCGACCTTCTTGAGGATTCAATAAACTAAGTATATCTATCATAAAATATTAGGCCTGTTTTGAAATTTCAGAAACCGCCACTAGTATTGGCAGATTCCGGAATCAGCCAGAGAACCTGTTCAGTGGCGAAATCATAGGTGGATTCGGAAATCGGCCATTGAGTTTCCTCGCAATGACTAATGACAAATTGGGCCTATTAGTTTTTTTACGAATATAAGTACGAAAAGGCTGTTCAAAGTTATACTAAAAAACGTCTAAAATGACCTGAAATGGTTAGAGAAAAGATATAACAACCGTGTCTCTTTGTTGTTCAATTTGGCGGGAGCACTGCTGTACCCCCAGAATCCAGATGAAGTAATACGTGAAGAGAGAACTTATTGTGTTTTTGAAAATTGCACGAACAGATGAATGTGAAAATTGACTCAGTCAAAGCAAAGCACATCAAAGTTAATAAGAAAATTACGCCTATTTTAAAGCAACTTTTTAGGGTTTCGTAGCCAAATGGCAAAAACGGAACCCTTATAGATTCGTCATGTCTGTCTGTCTGTCTGTCTGTCTGTCTGTCTGTCCGTCCGTGTGTCACAGCCACTTTTCTCCGAAACTATACGGCCTATGCTATTGAAACTTGGTAAATAGATGTATTCTGTAAACCGCATTAAGATACTTATATAACACTAGAAAAAAAGCAGTAAATTTTGGGGGTCCCCATACTCAGAACTGAAACTCAAAAATTTTTTTTTCATCAAACCCATACGTGTGGGTTATCTATAGATAGGTCTTCCAAAATGCTGTTGAGGTTTCTAACATCATTTTTTTCTAAAGTGAATAGTTTGCGCAAGAGGGACTTCCAAAGTGGAAAAATGAGTGTCCCCCCCCCTCTAACTTCTAAACTAAGAGAGTGATAAATCTAAAGAAAAATATATGATGTACATTGCCATAAGAACTACCAACGAAAATTGGTTTGAATGAGATAGAGCTGGTAGTTTTTTTTTAATACGTCATTAACCGTAATTTTCGTTTAGAAAAATCACTACCACTGCGAACGTGTTAAAACATCAATGAAAGTTACAACGAACTTTTATATTATGTTACTTGCTGCTACGAAACCCTTCATGGGTGAGTCCAACTCGCACTTGGCCGGTTATTTAAAATTGAGTATCTTTTTTCAGATAAGTACTACATAATAATCACAGGTAATATTGAAAAAAATATCTTAAACCAGGACAAAAAACCACGACTGCGACTTTTGAATTACAAAGTGAAAACTGACCTTAAAGGAAAGGTCATATATAAAAATAAAAGTTTTACCGTAGGCAATGCAGTAAAAAGTAAGTTTTGCCATTTCTTGACTGTTAACTTATGGCCAGTTTTCTGTACATGGCGTTTGTGGTACTTATATCCATTCACTGGCATTTTTCAGGCCTAATTTTTAAGTTTTAATTTTTAAGAAGCGCTCGTGGCCCCGCGGACTCAGTGTTCTGTAAACGATCACTGCAGTAAGCAACTTTCACTATGGCCGGTCCATGGATGGGTGACCATCCATGTGATCACTTTGTGACATTTATTTGAGCGTTTTCGTTCATTGGAAGGCACGTTAAGCCGTTGGTCCCGGTTGCCAGTAAAATGGCAGGCGTTAAGCTAAGTTGAAGGCTTTATTTCAGCAGCAGGCAGTTACAACCTGCGCCTGTCCATTTAAACACGGCAATACGGCTCACCACCTATTACGTGGGACAAATTATACAAAGGTGAAATGTGGGCATATAATATGCCTCTGCCTACCCCTTCGGGGATAAAGGCGTGACCATATGTATGTATGTATGTAATTTTTAAGTCATACTAGATGATGCTCGCGGCTTCGCCCGCTTGATATTCGGTACCCGTTCCCGCTTCCCGTGGTAACATATTCCTGGGATAAAAAGTAGCTTATGTGTTATTCCAGATTATAAGTTACCTCTGTACCAAATTTCAGCCCAATCCGTTCAGCCGAACATCCAAACAGCCAAACATCCAAATATCGTCACAAACTTTCACATTTGTAATATTAGTAGGAAGTAGAATTAGTACCATCATGCTACTTTCTTTCTTCTTACATCTTGGTATTTTCATATTGGTTAGAGCGTAAAAGAGTAACAAACAGCCACACATCCATTTAATATCCATGGGTACTTACAAAATCATTCGCATTTATAATATAAATAAGCTGTAAGGGTGGAAATGGGACCCTACCAACATCGCCCGGGACCTGCTGATTGACGGACAAGGTCATGATGCACAGAGAGGGAAAACTCGAAACAAAAACCCTGTACCAACCCGTCTAGCCAGCGTGGTACAGTAAGGCCTACGTCCAGCAGTGGACTGCTATAGACTGAGTTGATTGTACTCGTACTACAATACAAGTTCAAAATATAATATTTCTCTTTTAACAGTTGAAAATGCCTCGGCATACTTGAACGGTAACCAGACGCTTTTCGAAAACTACGTACGCACTAGAATTCTTGAGAAGTTCTTAGTGTTGTTTATGGCGACAGCTCAAACATACTTGAGAACAGTTCCTTTAGACGAATTTTTATCAAAGGATTGATGTCGCTTATCCAGTTGACAACATTGCAATACATAATGATTCAAGATTTGAGTATTTTATTTTTGAATGTCGTACCCCGACCGTAGGCACTGTGCAGTGGTAGGGCACCGTGTCACAGAAAATTTGATTTTTTTTTGTAACCGTGTAAGAGTCCGGCCAGGCGTCCATGAAAGATAACGTCACGTGAGCATAAAAAAGAAAAAAAGATTTATACCTCTAGAAAAATAAATAGAATACTTCTTTTTTATACCACAAAGTTGGCAGACAAGCATTCGGCTCACCAGATGTACTGGTGGTCAACGCAGCATATGGACGATTGCAACACCAGAGGCGTAACACGCGCGCTGCCGACCCTGTAAAAACCTTCTAAGAACCCTATACTGCAGGCGTTTGCGAAAACCGAGGCAGGGAGATCGTGCCATCTAAGCGTAAGCGGAAGAGCCAATCGGATCCAACCGTGTTTGAACAAGACTGAATAAATGGAAGAATGAAGACTGCAAATTATGGTATCGTTTTAAGCATTGTGACTTGTATATTATTTTAAATGGAGATGTTCAGGACCACACAATAGATTTTTTTATTTTATATTTAGCTCGCCAAATTGACGTCGCCACCAGCCTTATGAAAAGCCGTGGCGCATCTATGCCTCTCATGCATCGAAGTGCCTCTTTACGAATACAAAAAACTCGTTTGTGCAATGGGACTCGGATATCAAACAGACGTCAATATTTTCGTTATCTAGGACTACTTGCAACTCATGTTGATGTTTCTGTAGGACCATTCATAACTGTTGTTGAGAAGTAGCTCTTTTCGTGCTGTTTTCAATTTTTTTAAACGTTCATCGAACGTGATCATAAGTTCTAGTACCTGATTTAATTTCGCTTCAATGTTTCGGTGTCACGAGTTGCATTATTGCTATTACGTGTAATTTCTGCAAATAAAGCGTTTCTCGGCTTATTTTTGCTTGACGGGCAAGGTTGCGGCGGAGCCGTGACCTTAATAGTTTTTGTCGTGTTTACATCGATAGTTTGTCTCGGCAAATGATGAGTTGTGATTGAGCTACTATTATACATCCCCTATAGTTGGCGGGAAGAGGTTCACCACAGTGGACACATTTCGGTTTGTCAGTGGCAGGCTTAGTAATCCGGCAGGCTTATTACGTATGTTACAATAGGCAAGCGATAGCAATAATCTCGCGGAAATCGTGCGATAATCGCTGTTTGTTGACTGTTTCGTATTACGTATCAACGATCGTTTTCCTACAGCAAACTAGCGACGGTGCTGCCTCTGCAGGACAATCAGTAAATTTAAAAGTGCATTTGTGCTATACTGCGGCAGCGATCTGGCGATAATTTCGTATTACGTATCGTTTTTGACAACCTTCAGGCCGCGATTTCGAACGTCAAAACTGCGATTGCGTTTTCTCTAATTGCTGATCGTTCGCTAATCTCTTCTTAGTATTAATATAATCTATTTTTGCGTAATTATTTAGTAAATTGCTAATTTTATTCTTCTTAAAGTGTAATTATTGTTTATAATTGAAATACTTTACAGCAGTGAATTGTCATGTACTTAATTTTGTTTTGTAAAGAGTATGGTTAGTGTAAGTGTTGAGTTGTGATCTTACTGTTTACTGAAATATTTGATTGTAAAGTAAGAATGGCTCGTGCAGTTCTTTTGATTGACGCACTTGAGGTTGAAGCTAGAAGGGCAGATAATCGAAATTCAGGACTTTGAAGCTTTGAATCTAAGCGAAGCAGAGTTCAAAGCCCACTAAATACAGGCTATCAAAAGAGCCTTGTCGTTTTGTGTGATGAGTTAAGACCATTAATGGCACAAAGAAAAGGGAGAACAAAAAAGAGCTTAGAACGTAAAGTGAGTACAAATCATTCGTCACATATGTTTGTACTACAAAGGGCATTTTATTAGTGTATGTGTATACGGAGAGACCACTTTTATTTTTTGCGGATTTTTGCAGTTTAACTAACAATAGTGCTGCGAGCACGTGTTCGGACGCGCTTTCTAACAGATTACTAAGCTTTACAAATATTTCCGCAACTTTTACTATGCACTAATGTTAGTTAAACTGCAAAACTCCGCAAAAATAAAAGTGGTCTCTCAGTACACAAATACACTAATAAAATGCCCAACAGATGTGACAGTTCCCAGTTTTCAGTGATCGCCACGTAATTGTTTATGGCGCTAGTTTCGTAGTGATAAGTGCAACGATTAGCAAACGATTCGCGATAGAATTTTACGTAATACCATTTTTTTTTTGCAACCAGCGATAAATCGCATGATGATTGCTCGATGAATGCGCAATTATCGCTGATCGCTGTTTTATACGTAATCAGCCTGCGGGCTTTTGGCAATCCGTTGTGAGGTGCTTGCCATTACATTTAACGCATCTCGGCTCTTTAGAGCAACATTTTTGCGTGTGGCCATAAGTTTGGCACTTTTTATATTGGGGTATTAGTTTTGGGGTTTTTAGGGGGTGGATTTCAACCTTACATCCTAAAATATTGTTAATTTTATAGATATTTTCTTGATTATTGAAGCTGAGCATAAATAAATTTAGAGGCTCCTTGTTCCTCCATCTGAGTTTGTTTACTGCAGCCTCAATGTTGTACACCTTGGATTGAAGATCCTCAACAATTCTTTTGGGTTCGCACGTATGGTGCAGTTTTTTGGCAGTTGTTGGTAGAGGTGTCTAGTAATTAACCTGTAGGCTTTCTCGTTGGTGACATTCACCTTAACAGTGTCCTCGCTTAATATTTTGACAGTTAAATGGTTACCTGATAAACCTTCTACCAAAAAGTCGTAAAATTTTTGGTAGTCTCTGACGCCATCTACCATTATTGGTGGCGGCAATAATGACTTTTTTGGTTTTGGTTGACTCGCATCCTCACAGTCGGATGCTGACTTAGCTGGGGGGAGCGTTTTGTGTTGAGTTTCCTTTTTTCCTTTTCTTAACACGAACCCACTCCGTTTCTTTAGCTAATTCCTCCTCATCTGAGCAATAATTCACGCATTTTGAGGAAGGATTTTCGGTTACCTGTTTGGTAGTAGGTTGAGGAGTTTGCTGCTGCTTCAAGAGCTCCTCAAATTGTGCCTTACGACACTGGAGTTGCTCTTGCAGGACTTTAACTTGTTGTTGCAGTTTTTCATTAGCTGCTTTCTTGTTGCGGTAATACGTATACAGCAGATGTTCATTCTCTGTTTTTATCTTAATACTAGGTGGATTTGAAGCCATTTCGAACACGACACTTAGATCACTTTGTTAGTAGCGTCACACGCGGAAGTAGGTCATGATGACGCGCACTGCCGTCAGCGGGCACTGGTAGCGGTGTTTATAACGTTAGATCAATAGATCTCACGAGTCCTGAATCTAAATCAAGATAATAGTAAGTACATTTATTTAGCTTCATACGAACCCTTAACAACACCTGCTTGTGTGTATTGATTTGGCTGCGAGATCACAGACTGCCTGGCTGATGCAGATAGAACAGTAACTGTTCTATTGGCGAACGCACACACTTTGAGTTGAATTGGTCATCAGTCCAAAACTTTCAAAAAAACTGCTATTAACTGACAGGCTGATTTCTGCCGGCAGACTCTTCATTTACGGGGTCCTTTAGAGGACCCTGGTGTGGCAACGGGGCCCCGTATACGAGAAAGAGTACAAAATGTCGCCATCGCCACCCTAATTCATACCGAGGGTGTCCTAAGGAAACACTTTCGCAAAAATTAAACCCGGTTCTCAGTAAAATTTCAATCGTTAAGCCAAGTTGAAGGCCTTATGGGCGGCTTGAAAAATTTCAACTGCGGGTCGTCACAATCTGAACCTCTCCATTTCAACACGGCAAAAGGGTCACCACCTATTACAACTATATAATAATAATAATAATATTTGTGGACATTCACACACAACATCATCTAGCCCATAATAATCTAATATAAGCTTTTGCTATGTTATCTAGGCGACTGATAGACATACTTATATATTTCTAAATAAATACATATAATACATAGAAAACACCCAAAATCCAAACCAAACATTTGGGATCGAGCTTGATGTTTACCAAGTATCTGGTTCGTACATTGTACCCAGGGACAATTTTTTTTATCTTGTATCCTACGCACAGAAGCAAATATCTCTGATACATCTAAACATTTGTGGCATAAGAAAAAACTTCGACGAATTTTTGGTGCTTATCCAAGAATCTAAACTGGATTGTGATGTTATTATACTTACAAAATGCTGGCTAAGCAAAGTATCAACAATACCAAACATTAGCGGTTACAACGTCCAAAGTAGTATATACAAACTTTAAAAACCAAAATGACGGTGTTGTTACGTACGTAAAGTCCACATTAATATACTCGGTTTCGGAGCCGCATATTTTGGAGGCCACAAATTTACTTTGCAAAATCGGTAACGATGTTGCGATTCTACCCGTATATAGATCCCCTTCATATCCGCTAATTGACGATTTCTTAAATAGTATAGATGCGACATTGATGTCGCTATCAAGAACGTCATATATTGCCTTAGTGGGTGATCTAAATATCGATATTAAGCCTAACAACGAAGACCGCCACTCCAATGAATATCTCACCTTCACTGCATCCCACGGGCTACTCCCAGCCCATCAATACATTACTAGGGGGAAAAATGCATTGACCACGTGCTTTTAAAAACGAAACAATTGGCTACCACCATTGTAAATCAGACAAAAATTACCGATCATCTTCCAGTATTTTTGAGTTTGAAATTGGCAGGCCCTAAACCAGAGTATTCTTGTACTACCAAATTCGTTGATTTGAATAAGGTCCAAGAAGACGTTAAAGACACAGACTTCACTGCAGTTCTCTTAACAAACGATGCTAATGAAGCAGCTAATATATTAACTTCCACACTAACCAAAATAATAACAAAACACACAAAATATCGCAAAGTCTCGAAAAGATACCGAATTATAAAACCTTGGATTACGCCAGGTCTACTACACTGTATCCGAAACAGAGACAAAATGCATCAAGAGCTAAGGTCCCAACCAGATAATCCCATTCTGAAACTAACTTACTATCGTTACCGAAACTTTTGCAATAATTTGTTACGGAAACTGAAAATAAATTTATGAAAGAGCTGAATTTGCAATAATTTGTTACGGAAACTGAAAATAAATTTAAGAAAGAGCTGAATTTCAAAAAAGAAAGAGTGACCCAAGAGCTACCTGGGATCTAATTAAATCAATAACACATTCCAAACAACGACCACTACCACCTAGGGAGCTCTTAACAGTTGCAATAGATAAATTTAGAGCTATCAATTCTGTTAATTGCTATTTTGTAAATATAGGAAATGCATTGGCTAACGGTATACAAAAACTGAATGTGCCTCAGACAAAACTCCAAAACAACACTCCTTTAACTCCAAAACAAGTAAAAATTCCATCTGTTTATTGGTCACAGACTATGTAGAAGTCAATAATGTTATAAATAATTTAAAAACTGATTCAACAGCGGGAATTGATCTTGTTAGTAGCAAAATCTTAAAGATGACGTGCAAAACTTTAGTACCCTATATCACCCACATTTGTAACCTCACAATTTCGGCTGGTGTGTTCCCTGACGTCTACAAAACAGCCTTAGTTCATCCAGTTCACAAGGGGGGAGAAAGAGAGTGCATTAGTAATTATAGACCAATATCAGTGCTTCCACCACTCTCAAAAATTCTAGAAAAGCTACTGAACACCCGTCTGCTTAATTTTCTGCGAGCTAATAACTTTCGGAGATTCCGTATGGTTTTAGGACAGGTATTACAACAGAGGATGCGGTTACACGTTTTTCTGAGAGGACTTCTAAGCTCATGGATGGGGGGCAGAAGTGCCTCGGAGTCTTTCTCGATATATCTAAAGCATTCGACGTAGTATCTATCCCGAGACTATTATCAAAACTGGAGCGAATAGGAATACGTGGAATTGCTATGGAAATATTTTCTAACTACATGAAAAATAGATATCAAAATTTTAAGATGCGATGTTAATAGTGAAAAATGTAAACTTGAATACGGCGTCCCGCAGGGAAGTGTGTTGGGACCGACACTGTTCCTCATTTATATTAACGACCTGTGTTCTTTTTCACTCACAAATTGTTCCCTGTTTTCTTATAGACCAGAAGCTAAGAAGCTTTTCAAATATAAAAAAATAGTTGTAGAATGAAACCTATTGCAAAAGGAAGGGAATGTGACAAAAATAACAGGAAAAATAATTTACGGGCGATCTGTTACGAAAGCATTGAAACATTAATAATAATATACCAAACTAAAAGTAAACTCGAAACGTTACACGATCAGAAACCAAAAAAAAAACCCCACACACACGCCACAGGCGCACAAACACACACACACACACACACACTCACACACGCAAACACGCACACACATTCACAATAGTAGATAATCAATTTAGATGTAGGTAATATTGTTATGAGGATGAGCTCACTAACAGCTTAATTTTACTTTTATAATGGGATATAATAAACTGAGCCTCAAAAGTTTTGCATTTAGCTTCTGATTTAATAACTAAGCCACACGAAAATGAATTAGCCTTTAATATACTGATTCATCCTCTTTATAACGTCACCTAAACATTCCGTTATCAGCATCAAATAAAGATCAACAATTATTTTAACTTGTCCTGCGTATTTATATATTAACACCTAATTTACTAATTCAGCCACAGATTTTACATGTAATCACCATTTTATATTTTACAGCTTCAAATCCAGAGCCTCAAAGAATTATAATTTAAGCCTCCACAGACAACATCAGTTTTTATAACTTAGCGTGTAAAATAAATATGTCACATTCTTTTTTCGTGAAAATAGCCACTGCAAGGTTTGACGCAAGTGCAAAGAACGACAGCGACCGGCCATTTGCATCATTGGAGACTGCTATTTGATATCACTTTGTAACTAAAGACGCTTACCGAACAAGAAAGTAAGTACAAGAAAGCAAATACTAAACTTAAAAGTGTATAATGTATTATACGGCGAATCATATACTTTTTTTTAACGTGAGGGAAAATCCTCATGGATGTTATGCCGGACTCCTACCGACTAAAAACCTCACGTAACGCCCGACAGCCTATGGTTGGGAGCCCCGGGTAAGCCCTCGGAAGGATGGCCTCGCCTAGGGGGTGGTTCGGGAGCTATCCCGCGTCTTTGGGGGGTTTCGGGTGTGATCCCGCTTCTAAGGGGGGGCGTGCGTGAATCACTCACGTCACGCTGCCGTCTAGGGCCTGCTTCTGTAAGGACGGTGAGCTGCCTCCTCACCGTCCTCAAACCTCTGGGCATGGATGCCGATAGTCTTCGGCGAAGACACGTCGGCGGCGCCCAAACCGCAGACTGCGGAACTCGGGTGTGAGAGTTCTCTCCCGTTTCCGCCCCGATGTCTCTTTCACGAGCATGACTTGCTCGCAGAAAGAGGCGGCGCAGTCCCACTGACTCCTGCTGAAGATCATTGCTCGCACCATGGTCTCGAGCAAGAGAGTGTCCACGTCCATACCCACCACAAGGAAACTCTCGCAAATCAAATGTTACAAAGTGGTCACACATCCGAGCACCAGCAATAGCAGTAGTTGCTTACTTTCTTTCTTTCGTTCTTTCTTTCTTTCTTTATTTCTTTCTTACTGCAGTGATCGTTTACAAAAGACTGAGTCAGTGGCTACAAGTGGTTCTAGCTATTTAGGTAATATTAGTGGCCATAGTTTGCTTTTTGATGGCAATTTTAGTTAACTTTGTTGATCCATTAATGTGGGACGAGTTACATTTTAAACATGCTGAATTATGAAATTAGAAGCTACGGTATTAATAAATAATGTCTATTTTGATGCCATTTTTTAGTAATTTAGAAGTTTACTGTTTGAATGCATGTTACTAAATTAGATGCTAAAAAATAATCACGAATCTGACTTATATTAACAGTGGCTAATAAAGAAGTTAAATGGTGGCTATAATCTATAAATTCTGACGCTCATTAATTGTGGCTGACTAATCGATTTGGGAGGCAAAGTATTTTTTCGGAGGCCAAAAATGCTATTAAAAAAAGTTCGTTTAATTAGCATCCTTTTATAATTATGTGTATTAACATCTACGTACCTATCCGACACTGAAACTACCAATTGTGAAAATTTTTGGGGGAACACTGATTCCCAAGTCACAGGCTTATAGTCTAGTTTGGGAGCCAGGGATCCAAAACCAACAATTGATACTTTTCCTGTGTAACAATAAATAAATAAATAAAATAAAATAAATAAAAAAAATTGTGGATCACACAAATATTTGGACCGACCACCTCCAGCGCCACAGGCGGTATCACTGCCGACTACGCCACAGAGGCAGTCAAAAGTGAAATGTGGGCGTATACTATGCCTCTGCCTACCCCTTCACCCAAAAGCGTGACTATATGTACGTATGTATATAAGAGGTCAATAAATAGGTACCATAGTTATACCTTTATCACGACTTTTTGGTCTAGTGATTAGCGTACCTGATAACTAAAACGGAAGTCGTTTATTCAATTCCAACTCAAGGCCTAGAGGCCAATCCAACCTTCATTTACTTATTTAGTTAATTAAAACGACTATAAACCAAATTAATTATACATGTCATGTATTAATATCATAGCATTTTAAAAATATAAAAGAACCTAAAATGAAGATAATAATTGTACGCAGTCAATATGTCAGCAAACAAGTCTCAGCTACGGTAGTTTCGGGTGAATATTAGATACGTATTATTGGCGATTGCGCACGCACATGGCCAAGGAAAAAATGTGTTCGTGGAAAAAGCCCTGCATCAAATATATATTTCCAAGACGGCTTATTGGAGGTTAGGGGGGACATACCGAAGGTAAGGGGCCTATACTGAACCTATCAATAGGGCCGTCGTTAAACCTGTAATTCAATATTATTAGCAATGGAATCTATTATAAGTCATGGTGCAATACTTTTGAGCTTACAATTTACGCTCTACAGATTCATTGTACAGAATGGAATTAATATCATGCAGTACTGTTTTGGATTTAGGATTACCTTTCGGATTTAATTTAATAGAAGATCTTCAAGCCATTCGTGTATAACATGCAAGAAAGTGATAACAGTGGGGAGATCCTTTGCCAATATAATACCGATAGTAAAACGAGCAATGGTATAAGTATTGATCCCTGGCTAATGCCGGAGTTCCTGTGTTATGGTCGAGATTCATACAAGTCAAGTCGTAACTGTAATCAATTCTACAAGTAGTCAGCACTTTATCTGAGCAAAGTTCAAGCAATATCTAAGGCAGAGCTTCACAAGTAATATTATTATGTCTTTATTAAATCTGCCAAAGGCCTTTCGAAAATCCAAATAGAGTACATCTACTCTCCATGTTTCTATCTACTACACATGTATGAGATACCTAAACTACATGTGTGTATCAAAAGTATCTATTGGGACACCCACCGAAAGGCTACAATGGGCGGGACAATTTTATAGATAAATAATATTAAAATTATAATTTTATCGGATTCTAAACCCATCAGAACTTGAGTGTGCAAAATTTCAATGTAAGCAGACGATTTAAAGTGCCCCATGGTTTCCGCCCACTTCATCGAGAGGTTCAAGCTAGGTATTATCGACGTAAGTACTTATTTAATATTAGCGCGCGGCTTCGCCCGCGTGAAATTTGGTTTCCGTTCTTGCTTCCCGTGGAAATATTTTCCCAAAATAAATAAATAAATCAAATAAAAAGTGGCCTATGTGTTATTCCGGACTATACTTACTTTATCCCTGTACCATATTTAAGCCAGTTCCATGCAGCCGTTAGAGCGTGATTAAGTAACAAACATCCAAATATCTTCACAACTTTCACATTTATAATATTAATACTAGCTGATGCTCGCGGCTTCGTCCGCGTAAAAGTTGGTTCCCGTTTCCGCTTCCCATAGGAACATATTCCCGGGATGAAATGTAGCCTATATGTTATTCCAGACTCTAATCTACCCCGATTCCGAATTTCAGGCCGATCCGTTCACTAACAGTTGAACGGATCGGCAGTTGAGCGTGATTGAGTAACAAACATACAAACATCCAAGCATCTTCACAAAGTTTCACATTTTTATAATATTAGTAGAATTAGTAGGATAGTAGGATTATCATTCAGATCTGTGCAGCCATGCCCTCCTGAGAAAAAAGTTCTTGTCAGACAGATAGAAAACAAGGAGATCACATAGAAGTTCTGATTACTCATATTTCGCTAGAGGTGGATAACCAAAAAAATAACAAATACATAAAACATTATAATTTATTGTAACGTTGTTAACTACATAAACAAGCGAAATCAATCCTTCAATAACACTTGGTCTAAAGGAATTCTTCTCAAAAATGTGTCAATCCTCATCATAAGCAGCTCCACGAACTTTTCAAGAAATATAGTTCGTACGTAGTTTTCGAACTTTTCCTGGTTGCTGTTCAAGTATGCCGCGGCACCTTCAACTGCAAAATAAAGAAAAACCCTTTCTTGCTTTTCACCATTTCACATTGTAAAACCGGTAGGTTGCATTCTACCTAGCGAGATTGTACGGAGCCCATTCATTGCAAACAAACAATCATACAAACAAACAATCATGTATTTATTTTTAGGGTTTCGTAGCCAAATGGCAAAAACGGAACCCTTATAAATTCGTCATGTCTGTCTGTCCGTCTGTGTGTCACAGCCACTTTTCTCCGAAACTATAAGGCCTATGCTGTTGAAGCTTGGTAAGTAGATGTATTCTGTGAACCGCATCAAGGTTTTTGTATAAAACTAGAAAAAAAGCAGTTAATTTTGGAGGTCCCAAAATTAACTGCTTTTTTTCTGAAACTCAAAACTGAAACTCAATTTTTTTTTTCATCATACCCATACGTGTGGGGTATCAATAGATAGGTCTTTAAAAATGCTATTGAGGTTTCTAACATCATTTTTTTCTGAAGTGAATAGTTTGCGCGAGAGACACTTCCAAAGTGGAAAAATGTGTGTCTTCCCCCTCTAACTTCTAAACTAAGAGAATGATAAATCTAAAAAAAATATATAATGTACATTGCCATAAAATCTACCAACGAAAATTGGTAGGTAGTTTTTTTTAATACGTCATAAACCGCAATTTTCGCCGAGAAAAATCACTACCACTGCGAACGTGTTATAATATCAATGAAAGTTACATCGAACTACAAGAACATTTATATTATGTTACTTGCTGCTACAGAACCCTTCATGGGCGAGTTCAACTCGCACTTGGCCAGTTTTTTAATTAGATGTTAGAAAGAAAGAAAGAAAAAGTATTTTTTATGGCAGCTGCAGTAACAAAAGCGTATAAATACTTGATTGACTGTGACTGTCAACAGTGTAGCTTATCTTGTCAGTGTCACATCACAAGTTGTCAACATAATATATTCAATTCACACAAAACACAAAACACACACAAAAAAAAGCCTATAGATTTAGAATGGTAGCGAAAAATTATAAATCTATGATAAAAACAGTTTGGACTTGAGACGTATCGCCATTTTTTATTAATTTAATTTGAATCTATTTATTTTACTGGAGACTGGCAAAATCGTTAATAAACGGAGGGACATTCATTAAATGAGGAAGAAGAAGATTACGCGTAGATAAATTGTAGAGTTAAGTAAGTACATAAGTTTTAAATCTTACCATACTACCTAAATTAAATACGATTACAAGAACAATAATAGGTGAAAATACAGTGTCATACTTTACAACAATCCAAATCGATAGCCACTGCAACTAGTGAAAGCAGGTCGTTTCCACGGGTACACTACATTAATACGAAAAACTTAATTCCGAAAGTCAAAATCACGAATTTCATAATTCCGATTTTCATAAGTCCGAATGATTCGAAATCCCGAATGTCAAAAATCCGATATTTCATAAATCCTTTTATTAAAAGTCATAATTTTAAAATTCCGAATGTTTACAATTCCGACTGTCAGAATGCCGAATTTCAAGAAACCGAACCGTTGAATTCCGAATCATTAAAAATCCGCCATATTATAAATACGAACTCCGATTATCAAAAATCCGAAATGTCGTTTCCACCTGTTCCTGTTTTAACCCGAAAACTTATCATTTTTTTTTTTTTTTTTTTTATAATAAGTGTATTCAAATTCACTTTTAAATATTACAATCTAGCTTATGGGCTAATAAGTAATTATACTTTGACTTAAACTTCTAAAATGAAAATACTTATTCTAAGAAGATAATCCATTGATTTTTCTTAGAGTCTGTTAAGTTTACGTACACATTGTTCTTGTGTTCTACACTAAACGACTAAAGTCACTTATCGCGTTCACATAGCACTACACTAACTCAAAGGGTTTAGTTCTTTTGAGTCTTCTTTTTAAGTCTGTCCAATCGAGGAGTTGGATTGCCTCAGGATTGTCATGATAGTGAAGTCTCTTTTCGTGAGCTTCTGCGAAACGTTGAATAATTTTGTCGACGGACTCCACTTGAAGGTCCCGATGGAGATCGTCATTTCGGATATACCAAGGTGCATTAACTATACTTCTTAGCACTTTATTTTGAAAACGCTGGATAATGTTTTTGTTGCTCTGTTTAGTGCAGCCCCACAGCTGTACCATATGTCCATACGGGCATCAGGACTTGCTTATACAGTAAAAGTTTGTTTGGTATTGACAGGCTTGATTTTTTTCCAAGCAGCCAATTCATTTCGCTGTAACGTATATCTAGTTCTTGCCGTTTTTTCTTAATGTGCGCTTTCCAACGTAGCTTCACATCAAGCGTCATGCCAAGATATTTCGCTGTATTACCATATGGAACAAGCTTATTGTTGATGAGTATTGGGTAGTACTGGGGTGCTTTGTTTGTAAAATCTATGTGAGTTGATTTTGATTCATTTAAATTGAAGCGCCATTTTTTAGTCCATTCAAAAACTTTTGTCACAGCTATTTGTGCGTTAATCACGGCTTCCTTATGGGTACTTCCGGTAGACATTATGGCAGTGTCATCGGCGAAGGTTGCTATGGTGCTGTTTTCTGGTACTGGAATGTCGCATGTGTATAGTAGGTAAAGGACCGGCCCTATCACACTTCCCTGCGGGATTCCAGCTTTTATTTCCTTGAGTTCAGAATAACCATTTTCATGCCTTACCTTAAATTTTCTCGCGGATATATAAGATTCTAAGATTGCTACAAACTGTGCAGGCAGCATGGAGCTTAATTTATGTATCAGACCTTTATGCCAGACTCTGTCAAATGCCTGCGCAACATCTAGGAACACAGAGGAGCAAACTTTATTGTCTTCTAATGCATTTTCAATTATTTTTGTAATCCTATGTACTTGATCTATTGTTGAGTGTTTCTCCCTAAAGCCAAACTGGTGATTAGGGATAAGAGCTCTTTGATCAAGTATAGGTTTCATTCTTTTTAGCAAAAGCTTTTCGAATAGTTTAGAGATTACAGGTAACAAGGAGATTGGCCTATATGATGTCGGTTCATGAGGCGGTTTCCCTGGCTTTGCTATCATGATGACTTCAGCTACTTTCCAAACAGCTGGAACATATTTTAATCTAATAGATGCATTAAACAGATACGTTAATTTCACCAGCGCTTTCCGTGGCAGATGTTGTAGTACTTGGCCTGTAATAAGGTCGTAACCTGGCGCTTTTTTGATGTTCATATTTTTGTGTTACTAATTTTATTTCAGTCGAATCTTGTTGGTGTTCTTGGTATGGCAACTCTTCTGACAGCCCTTCATTTGGTCGAAATATTGTTTCTAAATGTAGCGCAAACCTTTTTGCCTTTTGTTCATTACTTACTGCCCATTTACCATTTAATTCCCTAATTGGAGGAATGGGCGCAATTGGAGCTCTGTATTTCTTCATCACCTTCCAGAGGGAGTAATTGCTGGTGCGGTCACCGGACAACCTCTCTAATGATTTGGCAATTGAATCATCTTTGTAACTTTGGATAATTCTTGTCAATATTTTTGTTAAGTGATTTAATATATTTTTATCGGTAGGTGATCTTGTGTAGTGCCATTTCTTTCTCTGTCTCCTTTTCTCGACAATTAGGTCAAGGATTTCTTTGGGATATGTGTTACCCTTGCTTCTTATCATAATTTCGGGTGTATTATGCCATGCTGACTGCTGGATGTCGGAAGTAAATTTGTTCACTTCGTAGTCTAGTTGGTCAGCATTTCGCAGGGGCACTTTGAGTTCGATTTTAGCTTCTAAATCCGATTGAAAACTTACCCAGTCGGTTTTTATGTTGACCAAGGTGGGGTAGGTTTCTCTGAGAAGGACATTTTCGCCAAGGGTTAAGGTTATGGGAGAGTGATCCGAATTCATGTCAAACCCTTCTTCAATAGCCATATAAGTCGACGAAATATTTTTAAAAAGAAAAAAGTCTATCAAGTCTGGGATTCGTCCTATATCCGTAGGCCAATAGGTCGGTTTCCCAGTAGATATTACTTCGCATTGGATTTCATTCATAGCACTTTTTAGCTCTCTTCCTTTGGTGGAGGTTAATCTGGAACCCCAGTATGTATTTTTGGCATTAAAATCACCACCGAGTATAAATCGATTACCGAGCTTATTCAGAAAAGTGACGTATTGCTCTTGTTTTAATTTATATCTCGGAGGACAATATATGGCTGCTATTGTCAGTGTATATCGCTTGGTTTCAATGCATACCGAAACGGCTTGAATATCACACTCTTCGTGAGTCATGGGCGGATAGTGAGAGATATTTTCTTTTATTATCACAGTGCTACCTCCATTTGCATTATTATATGGATGGATAGCATGATATGATTTATATCCATTTAACTTAATGTAGGACTCTTTCGTAAAGTGTGATTCTGATATCAAACACACATCTATATTTTCTTTATCTAGGACTACTTGCAACTCATGACGACGTTTGAGCAGTCCATTTGCATTCCAAGTCATGATTTTTAAGACTTTATTCATAAACGTTGATTAAAAGTAGCTCTTTTAGTGCTATTTTCAATTTTTTTAAGGCGTTCGTCAAACGTGATCATAAGGTTTAATACCTGATTTAATTTGCCTTCAATTTCCGTGTTTACATTGCGATGATTCACATTGCTATTACGTGTAATATGTGCATACGTAGCGTTTTCGCGCTTGCTTTTGCTAGATGCGCAAGGTTGCGATGCAGCCGTGACCTTATTAGGTTTTGACGTGTTTGAATCGCTAGTCTGATTCTGCAAAAGACTTTTCTTCTGAATATTTTTATTTTTAAAATTCTGTAGTTCTTTAGCAACCATACATCCCCTATAGTTAGCAGGGTGCGGTTCGCCACAATGCACACATTTTGGCTTGTCAGTTGCTGACTTCTGGCAATCTTTCGTTAGGTGCTTGCCTACACATTTAACGCAACGCGGCTCCTTACGGCAATATTTTTGCGTATGACCGTAAGCTTGACACCTTTTGCATTGCGGTATCAATTTAGGAGTCTTTAGAGGGTGTATTTCCACTTTGCATCCTAGAATACTGCTGATTTTGTAGATATTCTGAATATCTTCTTCTTTACTGAATGTGAGCATGAATAAGTTCAGTGGCTCCTTGTTGTTCCACTTAAGTTTATTCACTGCTGCTTCAATTTTATACCCCTTGTGTTGAAGGTCCTCAACAATTCTTTTGGGGTCGCAAGTGTGGTGCAGTTTTTTAGCAACTACACGAATGGGCCGATCTTGTTTATTTTCATATGAATGCCATAAACAATTATTGGAGGAAAGGTGTTTGGGTGATTAACCTGTAACCTTTCTCGTTAGTGGCATTCACTTTAACAGTATTCCCGCTTAACATTTTCACTGAAAATGGGTCACCTGATAACCCTTCTACCAAAAAATCGTAAAATTTTTGGTAGTTTTGGACACCATCCACTATTATTGGTGGTGGCAAAGGGGTCCTTTTTTGTTTTATTTGAGGCGCATCCTCGCAGTCAGAAGCTGATTTGGGCGGGGGTGAGGGAGATGTGTTCATTTTCCTTTTTTCTGTTTTTCACACGAACCCACTCCGTTTCTTTCGCTAAATCTTCCTCATCCGTGCAGTATCCACACACTTTGAGGAAGAACTTTCGCTTGCCTGTTTCGTAACAGGTTGAGGGGTTTGCTTCTGTGGAAGCAGTAGTTCCTCGAATTGAGCCTGAAGGCACCGGAGTCGCTCTTTCAGGTCCTGAACCTGTTGTTGCAGTTCTTCATTAGCTGCTTTTTCGTTGCGGTAATGGGAATACAGCAGATGTTCATTTTCCGTTTTTAACTTAATACAAGGAGATGAAGCCATCTCGAGCACGTTCTTTGTACACTTTGTTAGCGTCACACGCGGAAGTAGGTCATGATGACTACGCACTGCCGACAGTGGGCACTGGCAGCGGCGCGGGCGGCGCTACCGATGCACTTTTATCACGCGCGGACAGATATTTGTGTTGCGTTCAACACGTCTGCTCTGTTTGGAGGCACAAGACCGACGACTTATCATTAAAGACGATTATTTATGTTCCCGATTCCACCCGTTTCTTTAATAAAGTATAGTCAAGTCTAACTACCGAAAATATTATTTCCAAGTGAGTGAAAGGCAAACGACAAAACAAAAAAAAATAACCACGAAGGCTAAAGCGGGAGCTCCGCTCCGCTTCGCTCCCGCCTTAGCCTTCTAACCTAACCTATCCGAGTCGGGGTACTCTGGAGTCAGAACCATTCACTTATTATGGTTAATACCCCGACTCGGATAGGTTAGGTTATAAGGCTAAGGCGAAAGCGAAGCGGCGCGGAGCTCCGGCCTTAGCCATCGTGGTTATTTTTTTTTGTTTTGTCGTTTGCCTTCCACTCACTTGGAAATAATATCTTCGGTATTTAGACTTGACCGTAATTTATTAAAAAAACTTAAACAGTGAATTTTCGGATATTTGAAATTCTGAATAATGTTTTTGGGAAAATAACAGTCCGGTCTTTTGATTATTCGTACTAATGAAATTAGGAAAAATAAAAATTCGTACTAATGACTTTCGGATAAATGAATATCGTCCTTTTGAATATTCGGAGCTTTGTTTGTCAGGAATTATAATCTTCGGAATTTTGAACATCGAAATATTGAAATTCGGAAAAACATATTTCGGAATTTTTGGGTGTTCCCCGTTTCCACACCAAGCGCTGATTTTCGTCCACAACCTTAGTTATCGTGTAAATGGTGGTGTTAGTATAGATAACATAATCCCATCAAAAACAAAACTTGTAAAAAACCCAAGTCTCGTAACTCGTTTTTCTACCGTAAGAAGTAGTAAGATTCATGTAATACTAAGTCTATGTCCATAATCAAGATACCTATAAAAAACTTTATGTTTTAAAATAACTAAAAAGATTGGCTTGGTAATCGCATTCAGATATATTATTTTTAAAAGGTATTTAGGTAAAATAAATTGAAGAACTCAGTTCTAATTATTTCTTAAAGAAATCTTTTCCATCAGTACGGTGAGAAAAGAGCTCAAAATGTATTTTAAAAAATCTTCAATAGAGCCTTTTTTTTACGGAGGGAAAATCTTTAAGGATGTTATGCCGGACTCCTACCGACTAAACCCGAACTCCTCACCTAGGGAAGGGGTTCGGGTGCTATCCCACGTTTTTGGGGGGTTTTTCGGGAGTTATTACGCTTGTTATGGGGGGCGTGTGTGAATCTCTCACGTCACGCTGTCGTCTAGGACCTGCTTCTGTAAGGACGGTGAGCTGCCCCCTCACCGTCCTCAGGTCATGGAGGCCGATAGTCTTGGGCGAAAACTCATCGGCGGCACCCCCGCTGCCGACTGCGGAACTCAGGTGGGAGAGTTCTCTCCCGCTCCATCCCCGCTGCTTCCTTCACGAGCAGGTCCTGCTCGCAAAAAGAGGCAGCGCAGTCCCACTTACTCCAGCGAGTCATTAGAGAATTGGTTTAAACATTACCATGACACAGGCTGTCTGGTGTAACGACTAAACGTGCTTTCCGAAGCACGGAAATGAACGCAAATGGAAATACTCGATTAGATGATGCTCGCAGATTTACCCGCGTAAAATTGTTTTCCCATTCGCGCTTTCCATGAAAACTTATTCCCGGGATTAAAAGTAGCCTATGATGTCTTATTCCAGACTACAATCTATCCTCGTACCAAATTTCAGCCAGACCCGTTTAGCCTTTAGAGGGTTAAAGAGTTACAAACATCCACATTCAGACAGACTTTCGCATTTATAATATTACTTACTGAGAAGTAAGATTATTACATGATTAGGCATCTATATATATATAAAAATCAATGCCACTTTTCGTTGTAATTTTATAACTCAAGAACGGGCTCACCTATCCAAACCAAATGTTAAGGCTTTGTTCGGACTATTTAGTAGATGGTTTATGTGAAGTTTGCACAATATCGGTCGAGCGGTTCTTCACTTATCACGCAAACGAAGTTGCGCGGGTCAGCTAGTTATGTAAGGGATATTTTTAAATGCACATCTATATATTTTTTCTGCACACTAGGTAACTCCACTAATTAACTGAATGCATACCAGAAATATGAATGCTGTGCAAAAAAACCAATTGATTAACTAAACGTGTACTTCTTAAAAAACTAAAATTTTACGTAATTCGAGATTACCTTTTTTATCGAATTCACATCTAAAACGTGGTTCGTACATCGGATATATGATTTACTAAACAAAAATACGAATTGCTTATCAAAAATACTAACTAGCACTCTAAATTTTACAATCTTATAACGGAATAGGTTAGGTTAGGTTAGTTTTTTATTTTTTTTGATTAATATAATTTAATTTTGTAAAGATAACTGATTAAATAGGGTTATTAATTAGAATAAAAGATGTTCATAAAAGTAAATTAGGCGATGGTTTTCCTTAAAAAAGTTTTAAGAAGTTTGTTGAGCTAAGGAATTTTTAGATATACGATTTTGATAATAGTGATCTGTTCAGTAAAATAGTTCTGCAAATACCATTAAACAGTATATAGAATTGGATTTATTTAGTGTGCATAATTAGTGTGCAAGTCAGTATTTTTGGTTTAACTTTGTAATATTTTGTTTGAAAAAAGGGAATAAACAGATATCGATTTAAATACATGCCGTTATGTAATATGTCAAGCCAGTACTTACTTTGTAATTTATCCCCTTTAGTGAATCTTCTATTTTTATATACGACCTTCCCTTTAAGATCAGTGTTCACTTTGTAATCCAAAAGCCCCAACCTTTCTTTCTTGTCCTCTTGTGAAACAATTTTTTCAGCTTTTCCATTGATCATTAGCTTATATTTTTCTGAAGAAAAAACATGTCTTATTATTTTTGCGTCATCAGCAACATTATACAGCAACAACAACTAGAACATAGTCGTGAGGCGACACCGGTCAGGTGTTATAATAAATATTGTGGAACAGTACAAGTTGATGTTATTCCATTAGAGTAGCAAGTTTCACCAAGTGCCATCAATAAATAGTATAAATAATCTAAAACAAGATTGAAAATTTTAAAAATAAATCTAACCTGCTGTTATTGTAGCTTCTCCTTCAATATCGAATTCTAGAGTAAGAAATTTTCCTTTGGATTTATATTCAAAATCAAAAACTAGCAACGGGCAGTCTAAATCATATTCATAAGTATAATTATTTATGTCAAATCTGTGAAAAAATTAAATGATGTTGGTTGTTATACTTCAAAAGCGTTGACAGCATCGCTTGCGCAGTGTTATGTAAAAATGATCAACTGACAATCGCAATTTACGGCTTATAGTGCCTCCTAATGCACGGAAATGCTCGCAAATGAAACCATACGGTCACAACTCTGAGGACTGGCCGTAGCGAAAGTTGATCTATTATATAATACTGAGTTAGCGAGGCTTCGAGAAATAGATAATATTAGAAAAAAAGTATTGAAAAGGCTCAAATGTTAGAATTTCATTACCAGAATACCATTGGGGTCACTACAGGTCCACGACGAAGAACCGCTATTTTTGTCATTAGTAGTTTGCTATTTTTTATAAATAGACTTACTTTAACAAAGTCACTTCACAGTCTCTCATTCCGAATAATGTTACATTTTTTAGATGGTAATTAAATAATGCTTCTACAGATCCGTTAATATTTTCAAAAAATAGTGGATCTATTGGTTCTGCTAGGCCTGGAATACCAGCTACAAATTGATTGTGGGTCCTTTTTGCAACATTTGTTAAACAATTCGAATCATCCAATGTGCAAGTCTCCTTGCCTGAAATTATAGAATTTATTCCAATAAATCATCTCAATACTCATTTTTTTAATTTTTAAGAACTTTGATGGTGGAAAACAAAGCTCATTTCATTAAAAATTAACTTGTTCAGCTCATAGTTTCCCGCTTATTATTCTGTAACCATGGAAACTGGCCTTGCGTGAAACTTTTGAGTCACGCTGCTGGACCCGGCAAGGACGGCAAACAATCCGTCCGCGTGATACGGCTCAGTAATTTCCAGGAATATTCTAAGCATAACGCGTGAAACTTTTGCGTCACGCTGCTGGACCCGGCAAGGACAGCAAACAATCCGCGTAATATGGTTCAGTAATTTCAAGGAATATTGTAAGGGTAATTTCCTCTCAGGGTAATAATTTGTCTAACGTGTCTGTCTAAAGTTCGACTTTTTATTAGATGCAGTAAACTGGCGTTTCAAAATGTCATTCTGTACCGAAATTCAATCATTTTCGTTACGTAATGACATTTTGAAACGTCAGTTTACTGGATCTAATAAAAAGTCGAACTTAATTTGTAAATTGCCTACTCACTCAACACAGAATCGAAGGCGAACAAAACTAACGCTAGCACGAATAATAAATTTTGCACACAACCCATTGTTACAAACAAGACAACCGCACTATTCAAAAGGATGCTCCTTCATTTATTTATAACTAGTTTTTTATCTCACAGTAATAAATAAAATAACAATAAAAAAGTTATAATAAAAAACAAAGTACTTGTCCAATATGTTTGTGTATGTGCAGATGATATTCTGTACAAAATTGAAACAATTAGTTTTGAGACAGGTGACCGTTTTTGGCATTTCGTACGTTTTACTCGTTGATTTGTGGAGAATACTTACCAAATCGTCTCTACGTAGAACAACCCAATCGTGGTAGATGAGTGATTTGCATGTTTTGTTTTCATGAACGTTAGAACACCCTAGCCTATCGATTAGTTTATTAAAAATAAATCTAAGTAGAACAATTTTACCTTAAATCGATACACGACATTTCCCACAACTACAAAATTGACTCCAAGTAACAGTAGTGGTGATACTACGTTGGACGCTCAACCACGAACCCTTTTTTTATTTTTGACGTGTACTACAGAAGGGTAACGTCTTATAATTTGATGGAGCCCGCAGAACGCACGAAAAAACATGACGTATGCGGCGTTACCTCGCTCTGAGGTGTTCCATTTAACCAGGCGAGAATGTGGTACAAAATGAGTACATCGAGAATGTGGAGGGTATTGCTGACCCCGTATTTCAGTTTACGTTTTTAGGCATCTATTACATTTTTTTTATCAAAGAACGGTTATCAATCTTAAAGGATAATCGATAAATAAGGGATTATATTAACTTAAAATTTCTTTACACTCACAAGCCATTATTTATTATAATAATACGTAATATCTAAATAATTATAACAATTTTCGGCTCTTTGCCTTACATATCAATTATCACAAAAATATTAATTTTTCAGACTACTAATTTTATTATGTTGGTAATATATAATGAGATCAACAATTAATGATGACAAAATCAGGTTTAGAAACTCACGCACGCCCCCCCCCCCCCCAAGGACAAGCGGGTTAACACCTGAACAACCCCTCAAAGATGCCACCTGAACCACCCGACCCCCCAAGCTGAGGCCGCAGTGGTAGCTGTAAGTCTATCGGGAGTCCTGGGGTATCCTTCCGAGGGCTTATCCGGGGCTCCCAACCTTGTTGCAGTTAGGCAGGATACGTGTGGTTTTTAGTCGGTGGGAGTCAACTAACATCCATGTAGGATTTCCTCGCGTTAAAATAAAAAGAAAAAGAATCCGTTCAGCCTATCGCTCTTCGCGGTGCCTTTTTATCCAAATATACCTAAAAATACAAAATATTCAATGAAAATCGTAAATTGAAATATGGAATGAAACTTCTACGTCACGATTGTGGAAGGGTCATACGTACCCTGTAGTCGTTATTTCGACGTGTATCTCCTTGTGCAAGCGAAGCTTGGAGAGCGCAGAGTGGAGGGCTACAACTGCTGAGAAGTTCAAAAACGTGCGACTAGGGAATAAAAAAATATACTTGAAACAAAATGGACAGGGTCAAATAGACCCCGCCACATCCTCGCCGGGTTAAGGCTGAGTTGTCACGTTCAAATATCGTCAGTAAACCGACTTTACAGACAACCGATTTATTTTTTAACGTGTGGGAAAATCCTTCATTGATGCTATGCCGGACTCCTACCGACTAAAAAACCTCACGTAACGCCCAGCAACCTACGATCGGGAGTCCGGGTAAGCCCTCGGAAGGATGTCCCAGGACTCCCAACAGACCTACGGCTACCACTGCGGCCTGGCCTGGGGGGTGGTTCGGGTGCTATCCCGCAATCTTTGGGGGGTTTCCGGATGTAATCCGCTTCTTAGGGGGGGGGTGAATCCCTCGTTTCACGCTGCCGTCATGGGAGTGCTTCTGTAAGGACGGTGAGCAGCTCTCTCACCGTTCTCAGGCCCCCGATCAACCACGAACCCTACCCCGCAACTGCCACTTACGGGACATTTATTTTGCAATATTTTTTACTGTGAGTCATTTAAAGAAAATCACGTGAATGCTGATAAGTACCACATAAGCTACTGGTTATAGAGTTAGTTCCATCGTATAATTAAGGATGTAGCAAATAACATATTAAAAACTAACTTTTATGCACTGTATTGTAATGATACATCAAGTAGAAAACAATATACAAGTCTTTGAAACTTTGAAGCGCTATCCTGTAAAATTTGTCATTAAAGTAGTTAGGATGTTATTCGTAGGGACCGTCAAAATATGGTTCGGCAGAGGGAGGAACATTGTGAACGGTGAAAGGTGAGAGCTGACGCGTCTTAAGTTGCCCACCCTAAACCACATCAAAAGGGGTCGCAAGTAGCAGACACCCTCAACCTAGGGTGATACAGTGATAAATAAGTGGAGGAAGGTGCTCTAAGTTGATGTTGACACATTTCAATGGTACACATAAATATATATTATAAGTACTTTAATCTAATACATAATTAAATATACATACATGTACAAACTAATACGGTACATAAACATAATATAATACATACATATAATGACACACATAATATATAACATACGTACATTTATGTGTGTACCTTATTAAGACCTCATTCAACGTCTTTCTTAAACTCTTTAGTGAACTGAGAACCCATAGAGTGACATACGAAAAGTCAGTAATGTCGATGGAGGAAAAATACGTTTTTAAATAAGAAAATTAATATTGAAATTGAAATAAGGACTTTAAATGTTGTTTTCTGTGTTTACTTACAGGTAAGTATTTTTGTAAGCTTTAGGTGAAAAGTATGAAAACAATGTTTAAATTGAAATAAATTATATAATTCTGTGTTTACTTACAGACAACCACTGCAGTCTTTGTTTCACCCTATTATTATTATTATTATAAAACAACATTTACTGCAAAAATAAAAACAAAGAAATGGAGAAGTTGAGATTTGACTTTACGGTAAAAACTTCGGGAGATGGTAAGTCGAATATTATTTGCATAACATCGATAGGTACACCTAGCGGACAGACGTTCATTCTACCGGCTGAATATCAACCTGCAAGTTTACATCAAGTAATAACATCTACTTCAAACTATGCCAAGATTAGAAAAACATTATATAAGAGGCACCAGACAAGGAAAATATGGATTACTATAACAGATGAAATATCAAAGGCTTATTTAGACGAAGAACAAAATTTAGAATTTAATGATTTTTATTTGGAAGAAATTATAGAAGACATAATTGATAATAAATCTTTACCCAGCGGCTCAAATCAGAATTTGGAAAAGCTCTTAGATATTTGATAATTGAAAAAAACCAATATAAATCTGAAACCCAGAATTTAGGGAAAATTTCCAAAGATTTTATGCTTGAGAAGTTCACGGGTAAAAATGCAAATGCTGAACATAGATTAAAGAGTTCAACAAAGAATGTGAACGTTTCAATATTGACGAAGACAAAAAGAAGATCGAAATGTTTAATTTTTTTTTGGAAAACTCTGGTCTGGACTGGTACAGATGTATGTTAATAAAAATAACAGTAAAATCAGAGTGGAATAAATGGGAGAAGAATTTTTGTGATACATTTGCAAACAAAGGTTGGTCGCCCATCAGGTACGCTCTTGCCTTTAAGTACCAAACGGGTTCATTGCTTGAGTATGCTCTAAAAAAAGAAAAATTATTGTTAGAAGTCAAGAATTCGATCGATACTGGTACACTTATAGACCTTATAGCATACGGGCTGCCTAACTACCTGACTGATAAAATTGACAGAGAGACTTTACAGGAAACCGAAGACCTCTACAATGAATTAGGAAAGTTGGAACATCTTGTTGGAAAGAATAAATATGATAAGAAACAATACACATATACTAATTCAAAAAATAGGAAAGTCGAAGAGAAAATACCATGCCAGATTTGCATAACCGAGAAGAAAAGGACACGTTTCCATCCTGAAGAAAACTGCTGGTTTAACAAAAATAATTTCAAAACAGCTATGAGAAGTGTTAATAACTCAGAATTAGAAATTGAATTGAATGAAGAGAATCAAAAAAACTAGATATTCCACCATTAATACAATTAAAATTACTATTAAATTGTAGTGTTGGGTGTAGTAGGGCCCTACCAACACCTCCGGGCCCAAGTCAACCTCACGTGCAAGCTCGTGCACCTGCTGAACAACGGACGAGGCTCTGACGTCGGCGGTCCATTTCAACACGGCGATGGGCTCACCACCTGTTACGTGGGACCGAATTGTACACGGTGAAATGTGGGCCGGTATAGGCCTCTGCCTACCCCTTCGGGGATAAAGGCGTGAGTATATGTATGTATGTATGTAAATTGTACCTTACAAGTTTCTGGAATTTATGATTCTGGTTCAAATGTGTCATTAATTAATGCAAAATTATTGAAAATCAAAGAAAACCAGGACAACACAAGTAAAAAACACACAGTAAATTTGAAAACTATTAATGGTGAGAAGAAAACAAGAGGTATAGTAACACTAAAAATAAAAATTTATAATATTGAAGGAACTATGGATGTTTTTGTGATAGATAGTAAAGATTTTCATTATGATTTTCTAATCGGATTGGATTGTATAAAAAAAATTAATCTAATACAAACAGAAGAATTGAATATTATACAATGCGAAAAACCAGAAGAAAAGAAGTTCTTTAAACAAGTAAATAAAAGAACTGAAGATGAAAATAATATTAAATTGACAAGTGTCAAAATTCCTGATGTACTAGGTGACACTAGAGAAAATAATGATTATTCTTTATATTCAGAGATATTGAGACAAGAATGTAATGATATGAAGATATATGAAGTAAACTTCAACGAAAATATAAATTCAGGAGAATTTGAAATATCAGTAAATCATTTGAATTTACATCAACAAACAGAAATAAATAAACTAATAGTAAAATACAATAAGGTCTTTGCTAAGGATAAATACGACATTGGCACTGTACGAGATTATGAAGCTCATATAGATTTGATGGTAGATAAATATTGTTACAAACGTCCATACAGGTGCACTGTTGATGATAGGAAAGAAATTGAAAACCAGATATCAAAATTATTAGAGAAAAAATTGATAGAAGAATCCTATAGCCCATTTGCTGCCCCTGTTACTCTGGCATATAAAAAAGAAGATGATAAAAAAACAATATTATGTATAGATTTCAGAGAACTGAATAAAATTGTAGTACCACAATTACAGCCATTTCCATTGATTGAAGATTTAATGGTGAAAGCTGTAAATTGTGAATTCTTTTCTACTTTTGACATAAATTCTGCATTTTGGTCAATTCCTTTAAAGATTCAAGATAGATACAAAACAGCATTTGTTACACAAACAGCCCATTTTCAATGGACTTGTCTTCCGTTTGGATTAAAGACAGCACCGGCAATATTTCAAAGAATATTAAGTAATATAATAAGAAAACACAAACTCTCTGACTTTACAGTGAATTTTATAGATGATATTTTGATATTTTCCAAAAGTTTTGACGAACACGTAGTACATATATCTAGACTCCTTGAAGCAATACAAAGAGAAGGATTTAGACTGAAATTTTCAAAATGTTCTTTTGCAAAAGATTACGCTGAATATTTGGGACATATAATAGAAAATAATTCAGTTAGACCTCTCAAAGATTATCTTGCTGCTGTAAAAAACTTCCCGACTCCAGAAACAAGGAAAAATATTCGCCAGTTTCTAGGGAAAGTTAATTTTCATCATAAGTTATGAAACCACACAGTGCCATTATTTTAGACTCGTTACATAATCTATTACGAAAAGATGTAAAAATTATATGGTCTCCAGAATGTCAGAAATCATTTGATAAAATGAAAGAATTACTATGTTCAAAACCAATTCTAAAAATATTTGATCCTGCACAACCGATAAAAATTTACACAGATGCTAGTATTAAAGGAATGGGAGCAGTGTTAAAACAAGAAGATAAAAACGGAGTGCTTAAACCTGTAGCTTATTTCTCAAAAAAAATTACAGAAACTCAAAAGAAAAAAAAACTATACAGGGTGAATTTTTCAAAAGGGATTGGATGGCCAAATCCGAAACTATAAGGACTAGCGAAAAATGCTCAAAGGAGTCACGAGCCCGATTTTGATGAAACTTAAAACCTCATTATTAGATTTTTGAAAAACCAATAATCCTAGCCAGGAATCGAACTCATTGATTATGAAAAAAAAAACACATCCTATATTATTACACCATACTATAGTGTTGCTATTAAGGATCTTATTCTGGGAAGTAATGATATACGGCAAACTAAAGGAAAGTGCTCCTCTTTGACAAAATGCATTTTATTTTGCTTACGTTAACCGATTTTGTTCAAAATGTAGACCATTGTTTTCAATACATAGCTGGATTCGAGACCTCAAGGATCGTACTGCATTCAATATTATTAGTTCCGTTTAGAACTTTCTCCAAAAAATCATACTGAGCATGATTTAAAACAAGAAATAGCTACGATCTATTCTGGGATTTCGAACGAAACAAACTATGATACAAAATTTAGGTACATGAAATATGAATTCTATAAAAATTCCAAACTTTCCTGAAATTTGCCGTCTATCATTACTTCGCAGAATTTGATCCTTATGAGCGACACTATCGTATGGTGTAATAATAAAGGGTGTGTTTTTTTTTTCAAAATCATTGGGTTCGATTCCCAGCTAGGATTATTGGTTTTTCAAAAATCTAATGATGAGGTTATAAGTTTTATCAAAATCGGGCTCGTGACTCCTTTGAGCATTTTTAGCTATTCCTTATAGTTTCGGATTTGGCCATCCAAGCCCTTTTCAAAAATTCACCCTGTATATTTAGAATGTCTGGCAATTAAAGAAGCAGTAAAGTATTGGCAACACTGGCTCATGGGAAAGGAATTCGTAGTGACTCTGATCATAAACCATTGGAAAATCTGAACATTAAAGCTAGAACTGATGAAGAACTTGGTGATTTGACATATTACTTATCACAGTATGATTTTAAGATTATATATAACCCCGGAAAATCTAATCAAGAAGCAGATTGCTTAAGCAGAAATCCAGTCTTAGAATCATGTGAAAATACTAATGATATTTTGAAAGTTGTGAATTAAAACAGCCTCGATGATATAATAAAAGATCAATACGCAAATCTAGATCTGCAGAATAGAAAATCTAGTTTTGAACTGAAAAATGGGATTTATTACAAAAAGAATAAAAGAAGAAATAAAATCATACTATCAGAAGTACTTAGTAAAACATTAATGAAAGATGTACATGATACCTACTGTCACATTGGAAGGAGCCAGATGATAAATAAAATAACACCATTCTACACAACAAAGAATATCTTCACAAATATTAATAAAATTTGTGATGAATGTGACATTTGTATAAAAAACAAATCAAGAAGGAAACCAAAATTTGGCTTGATGTCACATTTAGGACCAGCAACACGCCCATTTGAAATTGTATCAATTGATACCATTGGAGGCTTTGGAGGATCACGATCTACAAAAAAATACTTACATATTCTGGTTGATCACTTTACAAGATATGCCTATATTTTGACATCGAAAAATCAGGGCTCAAATGATTTTATTAAATTAATAAAAAAGGTGACACAAAACCATACTATTGATATGGTATTAACAGACCAATACCCTGGTATAAATTCCAAAGAATTTAAAAAAAATCTGGAAAAAAATAAAATAGCATTAGTGTTCACAGCTGTAGATGCACCATTTTCAAATGGGTTAAATGAAAGGCTTAATCAAACTCTTGTCAATAAGATAAGATGTAAAATCAATGAAGGTGACAACAGCTCAGCATGGACAACCATTGCACAAAAATGTGTTGAAAAATATAATGAAACAGAACATACAGTCACGAAATTTACTCCAAAATACCTTTTAGAAGGTGAAACTGTGAACATTTTGCCATTTGAATTGAAAGCAAAATGCACAAAAGAAGATCTGAGAAGAGATAGAAAGCTGGCCTACGAGAACTCCATAAAGTCTCATAATTATAATAAAAGAAAATATGATTTCCATAGGGAAGAATATAAATTCAAAGTAGGGGACAGAGTCTTTGTAGAAAACGGAAACCGGCTAAATAGGAAGAAAATGGATGAATTGAGAATTGGACCGTACAAAATCTTAGGTAAGATTTCTAACTCAATATATGAACTGGACACCGGACACAAGAAAGCGGAATCAAATCTCTATCATATTTCAAAGCTATCTCCGGTGGAAGCAAGCACTTAAACGAACAATTTCTTACAATAAATTGTTCTCTCCGAGAGTGGGAGATGTAAAGAAAGAACTTATTAAGACCTTATTCAACGTCTTTCTTAAACTCTTTAGTGAACTGAGAACCCATAGAGTGACATACGAAAAGTCAGTAATGTCGATGGAGGAAAAATACGTTTTTAAATAAGAAAATTAATATTGAAATTGAAATAAGGACTTCAAATGTTGTTTTCTGTGTTTACTTACAGGTAAGTATTTTTGTAAGCTTTAGGTGAAAAGTATGAAAACAATGTTTAAATTGAAATAAATTATATTTCTGTGTTTACTTACAGACAACCACTGCAGTCTTTGTTTCACCCTATTATTATTATTATTATATAAATATTACACATTCAAATAACATTGTAAAAGTCATTGAATAGATGGTTTTCCTAATCTTTATAAAGCTCGCGTACTTTCTGTTTAAATGTAAAACTATTGGTGCATGTCCCGACTTCTGGCGGAAGCGCATTCCAAGGAGAGTTGATTGCACTAAGAAGAAAGAATGATTCATTGTTGAAGCGTGAGTAGGGCAGAGAAGAAGGCGATTATTTGAAGAGCGCAAATTTTTATCATGATTAGAGCAGAGTAATTTGAGATGAGATGTCAAGTAAGAAGGAGCATTAGAGTAGTTCAATAGTGAAAACAGCATAGTTACTGTACGCAAATTACGACGCTGTCATATAGGCAACCAACCCAACTCGGAACGATAAACCGAGACATGATCGTACTTACGAAGATTGTAAACGAATCAAATGCAAATTGTTGAGAAGCCGATCGAGTATATTGAGCAGATCTGCATTCAGGTCGAGATAGCACACATCACCATAGTCTATGATGGTAATTATAAGAGTCTGAACCAGCATTGCCTTGGTTTTCGGTGGAAGAAAGTTCTTGAGTCGATAGAAGGCACGTGACGTTCCTGTAATTTTCTGGCAAATGTTAGTTGCTTTGCTATATTATTTTATTTTTATTTTTTTTTTTCTTAGTGTACTGTTTGAACAGTCCGAATTTCATAACATATCTTCCATAATTTTGGGCGTAGTCGTTGATGAATCTATCAAGCAGCTACTTTGTTGTACCTATAAATATTACTATGTATCTTTTTTTCTCTACTATTATAAAATTTTAAAAATTGTTGTGACGGTGCATTCAGGATAAATTTTAGGTGTTCCGGCAAAATGCAGTAGTTTGATCATAATTGTACTATTAACATTATGTAGGTATTTTTTCAACTTAAATTAGGCTGTATCTTTCATCACTATCACTTCTTTATCACCATCATCAACATCATCACTTAATCATCACTTCACTAATATTATAAAGAGAAAAAATGTGATTGTTTGCTTGCATCGAATGGGCTCCGGAACTACTGGACGGATTTGAAAAATTCTTTCACTGTTGGGAATCTACACTCTTTGCGGTAAACATATGCTATCTTTTATTCCCGTATTCCTACGGAAACGGGAACCACGCGGGTGAAACCGCGTGACGTCCTCTAGTCTTTCATCAACAATGATAATACAGCTTGTCCTATGATTTACTATAGGCCCTATGCATTGGACAGGTCAAAGTCGATTGGATAATAGTTAAAATCACCTCGCGAACGAAGTCGCGGGCGTAAGCTTGTATAATATAATAATAGGTATGTTTTGTTTAAATTAAAACCTTGAGTAATAACATGCCTGTATTTATATATATGTCTCTATTGACCTTCGTATGGGCATTTTATTAATATGTTTTCAACGCGGAGTCAAATTAATATAAAATTGGGATAAAAAAAAACAAGTTGAGCTTAATATTATAAAAAAAATGTTTTCTATTTACAAAGTCTTATGTACGCGATATGGCCGCCAATTGTTATAACAACTAGTTTCATCTATACTGTCCGATTTCAAATATTTTTTTAGTGTCAGAAAGGGAATTCTTTTAGCATTGTTCCACATAAGTTTCATTATTGAGAGTTTCGTAGTTCAGAAATTAGAGGCATCTCAACTTTCGCTTAACCTATAATTCAAGGGTTTATTTGAATGTGAGGGTAAATCTAAACTGGCGTGTTGGGTTAATCATAAAAGAGATATATATTGTAAAACAATTCAGTCCGCGCCGAAGGCGGGGACTGAATTGTTTTAGAATAGACTTAATCTTTAAGCTCTTTTATGATTAAGCAAACAGGGCCGTTTCACACGCTGCTTGATGAGTCTGATGAAGAAGTACCTCTCCTTTCGTACACTTTACACTTGGTGGAACTTGCTGTAAATATTTTAAAAAAATCGACTCTTGAACTGTTCCACAATATTTTTTATCAAGTGAGTGTGCAGTGTTGTTCTTTTTGATTCCGCTTGAAAGTTCGCTTTTACACTTTCTTATCACACAAATACAATCTCAAATACGTTATGAAAATTCACTTGTACTATTCCACTTTTATTTTAATTTAAAAATACCTGACCGGTTTCGCTTTTAAAGCATTATCAAAGAACCTTTGATAATGCTTTAAAAGCGAAACCGGTCAGGTATTTTTAAATTAAAATAAAAGTGGAATAGTACAAGTGAATTTTCATAATGTATTATAACAAGTTCCATCAAGTGCCAACAATCGAAAGTATAACGGACTCAAATACGTTGTCGCTATTGTTGCGAATATTTTAAAACTATTTAGTTTTGGTAGTGTGTGCTTAGAAGTTTGTTATTTATTTAATGTTTGAGATGGCAACGCCACCTCAAAGTAAAACGAAACAATTAACCTACACTAATAAATTATAAAGGGAAAATATTTAATAAAGTTTTAATAGTCATAATCATAATAACCATTTATTTATTTGTAAAACATAGGTACGTTACAGTTCTTGAAAAATTGTTATAGTTCTCTATATCCTTCCACATACAGTGGTGTACAAATAGTGAACTTAAACCCAGTTATACAGAATATTACAGATCAATTCAATTTGATGACTCCATTGTAATGTACTCTCAATCTGAAGACCCAAAAACTTCTCGACTGAGACATACTTAATTTCTATATTATTATGCTTTACTTCTAATTGTATTGTGCTTCTCCATTGACAGAAGTTCATTATATTTGTTTTGCCTAAATTTACGTTAAGATTATGTACCTGCAGCCATACAATGAAGAGGAAATGGTATTGTTAATAGTGTTGACGTCAAAATTATTATTATCAGACAGCACAGTGCTGTCATCAGCATGCAAAATTTGTCTAAGTTAGAAAAAAGATAGTATTAATAAGTGCTTACTAAATGGAAGAAATATGTTATATCGATCGTTCCAAGAGAAGAGAGTAAAACTGTATACTACGAATCATTGCAGTGTGATTTTTCTACACACTAGAAAGAAATGACGTACTAGTATTTAAGGTTGCGTTTGTGACCTAACCTGCATAGAGCATCACTTTTAATGACTTTGAACATGGAGGGGATACGCCATACGTTACGTGGCCATCCCCTCTGTCAATACACAAGTCTAAGTGGCCATGAGCAAATATTATGTGTGTCTGAAATTATGAGTATATTATTTTATGTAAGTTCCCAAGTGACAGCCAGTGGTGTATATGAATACGATTTCCCCCTGTATTGTAATGACAGACAGTGTTATGTATCTGGTTAACATATAAAGGTGTCTGCCTTAGATGCAGGCCGTTATGCGCTATGCCTAACTAGTTATGACTTGACTTCAGTTACTGACGTAATATGGCTATGGTATCTCCGTGACCGACGTCTTTTGGAAGTAAAGTGATTAATGAGTGTGTGTTGCCAACCCTTAATATTATATTTTTCGTTGCTCTTATTCAAGGACGTCAGTGTCTCGTCGGATTCGAACTGACTAAGACACCAAGGTTCCTCTGTCTAGTACCGGGCGAGAAAGAATAATAGTTTTTAATCACAGTCGTTCGGAATGTAAGCAATATTGCACCGTGTCGCTCGTTTGTCTTAGATTGAGGCATGCGTGACGACCGTTATCATAAGTTAGCATAAGTATCCTATTTCCATTCCAATTGTTATGTCTATGCGTTCCTAAGAGGAAGTATCTTGTCAGATAGACAGTAGACGATAAAAGACCTCATAAGGTTTCCATTTATATAACGAGGCTTAGGCTGTTCTGGAGGTTTTGCCATATATATCAATTCATTTGATGACTCCATTGTAATGTACTCTCAATCTGAAGACCCAAAAACTTCTCGACTGAGACATACTTAATTTCTATATTATTATGCTTTACTTCTAATTGTATTGTGCTTCCCCATTGACAGAAGTTCATTATATTTGTTTTGCCTAAATTTACGTTAAGATTATGTACCTGCAGCCATACAATGAAGAGGAAATGGTATTGTTAATAGTGTTGACGTCAAAATTATTATTATCAGACAGCACAGTGCTGTCATCAGCATGCAAAATTTGTCTAAGTTAGAAAAAAGATAGTATTAATAAGTGCTTACTAAATGGAAGAAATATGTTATATCGATTGTTCCAAGAGAAGAGAGTAAAACTGTATACTACGGATCATTGCAGTGTGATTTTTCTACACACTAGAAAGAAATGACGTACTAGTATTTAAGGTTGCGTTTGTGACCTAACCTGCATAGAGCATCACTTTTAATGACTTTGAACATGGAGGGGATACGCCATACGTTACGTGGCCATCCCCTCTGTCAATACACAAGTCTAAGAGGCCATGAGCAAATATTATGTGTGTCTGAAATTATGAGTATATTATTTTATGTAAGTTCCCAAGTGACAGCCAGTGGTGTATATGAATACGATTTCCCCCTGTATTGTAATGACAGACAGTGTTATGTATCTGGTTAACATATAAAGGTGTCTGCCTTAGATGCAGGACGTTATGCGCTATGCCTAACTAGTTATGACTTGACTTCAGTTACTGACGTAATATGGCTATGGTATGTCCGTGACCGACGTCTTTTGGAAGTAAAGTGATTAATGAGTGTGTGTTGCCAACCCTTAATATTATATTTTTCGTTGCTCTTATTCAAGGACGTCAGTGTCGCGTCGGATTCGAACTGACTAAGACACCAAGGTTCCTCTGTCTAGTACCGGGCGAGAAAGAATAATAGTTTTTAATCACAGTCGTTCGGAATGTAAGCAATATTGCACCGTGTCGCTCGTTTGTCTTAGATTGAGGCATGCGTGACGACCGTTATCATAAGTTAGCATAAGTATCCTATTTCCATTCCAATTGTTATGTCCATGCGTTCCTAAGAGGAAGTATCTTGTCAGATAGACAGTAGACGATAAAATACCTCATAAGGTTTCCATTTATATAACGAGGTTTATGATAATTATGATTGCTGTTCTGGAGGTTTTGCCATATATTGAATCAATATCAAGCACACACTTTACGATGTTAACGGACTCCTATTACCTAATATTATTGTAGATATGTAATGTAATCTTAAGGCTAAGAATATGTCTGTAGTGTTACAGTGGGTGCCATCTCATGTTGGTATTGTCGGAAACGAAATTGCAGACTGACTAGCAAAAGAAATATACTTGTATGCCAGATTTCTTTGAAACTTTCTTTAGAGTAAAACAGCGCTGCTTTGATAGCTGGCAAGAGTATTTTATGAAAGAAGCCGTACCAAAGGTAAATGGTCCGCTACCATACAGCGCCGTGTTTTTAAGAGGACTTGAATTGACAATGCCCACATGGGAAGGCAAACCATCACATCAGCTCTGCGACTTCGTTCCGGACACCTATCTCTTAATAATTCGCGTTTTAATAGGTAAAGTTGAATAATTGTGCGGAATGTGACGTCATTAAGGATGCCTACCATATTATAATTATGGAGTGAGTACGTAACGCATCTCAGAGACAGGATTTGTTTTACATACGTTAACTGGTACGAGACTGGAGCATGCAAAAGCGTTCTTGCGTTTCCTACTTCAGAACATTCAAGTATGCTATACAGGCTCGTACTTGTCGGTATGTCAAAAAAAAAAGTTAAAAAAACATTTATTTCGCATAATCCTAATACACAGGCACTTGCGACACGTCAATGAATACAAAGTAAATAGTACCTACCACCAGTTCGGAACGCGGCCCGCTTGAGAAGAACTGGCAAGAAACTCGGCGGGCTATTCTTTTTGTGCACTCCATATTTACAATAAGTACTATAAACTAAAACTCCATCAGTAGATCGAGCAGATCACTTCCAGGCTTCCTTATCAATCAAATAATCGTCAACTGTATAGTAGCCCCTGCAGCATAATTTACTTTTTATACACTTTTTAAACTTAATTAGGGGCATCCTTTTTATTTCGCTTGGAAGCCTGTTGTAAAAACGTATAGAGTTACCCAGGAAAGAATGACTTACTTTGTTCAGTCTACAATGATAAACGGCAAGGTTGTTTTATGTCTGGTGTACCCTGGCGCGGCGCCGGCTGCGGGACGACCTGCTGAAGAGCGCGCGCGTGCGCCGCGGTGCCACTTCCGCCGACTTCGGGCTCGTGGCCCCTCCGCGACCTTTCTTCATAAATGAACGTCTCACTAGAAAGAATAAAAGTTTATTTTACAACGTGCGACAAGCGGCGAGCAGGTCCGGTTGGAGATATACTTGGACGAGACACGGACGAATCTGGGTCAGGCAGGCGGAGGGGGGGAGAGCTTACAATATCCGTTCGGAATTAGACATTAGTCGGGTTTTTGGGCCCCATGCGCTCGAGAGTGTTACTTCATAATCTTTGAAATAGTACATGTATGGTATTGGGACTGTAGTGGTGGATTGGAGAAGATAGTGCATAGTTTTATCTTTGAAATAGTACATATAGGATATTGGGATGTTATTTTATTAGAAATAATAATATTGAATAGTTTTATAAATGTTTTTGTCTTTGAAATAGTACATAATTTAAGCTATTGGGATTGTATTTTAATAGAAATTTTTTTAAATGGTTTTATAAATGTTTTTGTGTTTGAAATAGTACATATAGGCTACTGGGAATATAGTATGTTTAAAAAAATATTGCATAACTTTGTTAACGGTTTTTTGGGCATTATTATGGTCTGTGTGATGATCTCGCTGCTGAAGGCTTTTGACGTCAATTGTTATACTGATTGTTTCTATGGCCGTGTGCGTCTATATTTGGTCAAGTGCTCGAATTTAGTGCATGTTTTGTACATAGTGGTACCACATAGGGCCTGCATTGATTGCTATAAGAGTAAAACTATGGAAACATTGACCCATAATACTAATTATAGAAATTTTTGTTTGTTGTACGATATACATTACAATGTTTAACACAAAACGGAAAAGTTTGAAAGTAGGATTATTTAATGCTGGGTCACTTAATACAGGTCATGACGAATTTTTGGTGGCTATGGAGAGACACAACGTTGATATAATGGCCATAAATGAGACGTGGATTAAGGATGGGGAGGAGGGTCGGGCGCCTAGGGTACCCAATTATAGATTCAGATACAGGCCACGCCCTCTTCACATATGTAATGGGGATGGTGGAGGTATAGGTTTCTACGTGCGTTGTGGACTGCATGTGCGCACGGAACCACATCCGGTATCGCCAAATGTTGAGCAGATGTGGTTAAGGCTTAACTGTGACTCGCAGTCCATTATCATTGGAACAGCATACAGGACACAAAGGCTTACCCCTAACACACTAATAGACGCCTTGACCGATTCGATTTCCTCTTTTGCAGGGGTAGATAAGATAATTTTATTGGGTGATTTTAACATTGACCTGTTGGATAGGCAGGAGGGCAAGACCAAGCAGATGGAGTCCTTTTTGGTGAGTATGAGTTTGAAAAATGTTGTTACAGAACCAACTCATTTCACGGACCACAGTGCTACTTTAATTGATCTTATTTGTACAGATGCTCAGGTAGAGAGAGTATGGGTGGAACACATTCCCGAGCTTGGCCGACATGCACTGGTTGCAGCAGAGATCAACTTTCAAATTGAGAAACCTAAACCCCAATGGATCATATATCGACCACTGAAGGACATATTGGCTGACAGGTTTGAGGAGGACCTTCATAGAATAAACTGGGACTCCATACTGGCTCTGGGAGATGTTGACTGCATGGTGCAAACATTGAGTGAATACATAACCCAATTGTTTAATTTACATGCACCCATAAAAAGATTTCACCTGAAGGAGAGTGGCTATCCCTGGATTACTAGCACCATCAAGGATATGATGCATATCAGGGACCGTTATCACAAAAAGGCCAAGGACACCAAACGGCAGACCCACATGGAAATGTACCGGGAGCTCAAGTATCTGGTGAGAGGTGCAATAGAGAGTGAGAAAAGGGCTTATTTTAAAAGTCAAATTGACAATAATATAAATCAGCCAAAGAAGCTATGGCAACAACTTAAATCTAAAATTTTACCTAGCAATAAAAACAACAATAATGAGCTACCAGCCTCCTGTGGAAGTGCAGACAGGCTGAATGAACACTTTTTAAATGTGCCAGGGGATGACAGAATATCCATATCTGATCTCACTTACTTCGAGTTCAACCGGTTTAGCCAAGATGCATTTCAGTTGGAGTTTGTGAGTGAGGATAGTGTGAGTAAAGTCATAAAGAGCCTGAAGTCTAATGCCATGGGTGCAGATGAGATTTCGCTGGAGATGTTGCTGATGACTCTCCCTCAAACCCTTCCTGTCATTACACACATTATAAATACATCGATTGCAACCTCAACCTTTCCCAGTGCTTGGAAAACGGCAAAAATAAGGCCAATTCCTAAACTGCAGCACCCAATGAGTCCCAAAGACCTGCGTCCAATCAGTCTTTTGCCATGTCTATCAAAGATTTTGGAAAGGGTTGTTAGTGATCAACTCAGGGTTTATCTTGAATGGAATAGTATACTGCCAACTGTACAATCGGGTTTCCGAAGGGGTCACAGTACGGCAACGGCACTTTTGGATGTCGTGGATGAACTGTTGCAGGCGAGTGATGAGGGTAAGGGTACGGTACTCACACTGCTTGATTATTCCCGGGCATTTGATAGCATAAACATCTCGCTTCTGCTGTCTAAGCTCACTTTTTATGGTTGTTCTATGGAGGTCGTGAAATGGTTCAATAGCTATCTCGGCAATCGATGCCAATTTGTACAAATAAGGGACAGCAAAACAGGATGTATAATTGAATCTGCTCACCGTCAGGTCACAAGGGGTGTTCCGCAGGGATCCATATTGGGACCTTTGCTGTTCATTATGTACACTGCTGACATAGTCAATGTAATCAGGCATTCCAGGTTTCATATCTATGCTGATGACCTACAAGTTTATTTTTCTTTTGCGCCAGGTGAGTATGAGATATCTGTAAAAAATATTAATGAGGACTTGAGTAGTATAGCAGAATGGTCTCGAAGAAATGCATTGGTTTTGAATCCTGGGAAGTCAAAATTTATTTTAATTGGCACAAGGCAAATGGTCGACCAGATAAAGCAATTGCCTTTGAATATAGGTATTGATGGGTGTGATGTGCAGCGAGTGTCAGAGGTGCGGAATCTCGGTGTTGTCTTTGATGAAGAATTACACTTCGAAACACATGTCTTGCGGGGGGTTCGGAACTGCTTTTACAGGTTAAAGCTATTATACAGGATACGCCCATACATTAGTGTCAGCATAAGAATACTATTATGCGAGTCACTTATCCTATCCAAGCTCAACTATGCTGACACTGTGTATGGTAGCTGTCTTCTGAAACGCACAGAGCGGCTAATACAAAGAGTGCGGAATGCCTGTGCAAGATATTGTTTCCCTATACCACCTAGAGAACATGTTACTCCGTTTCTTAATGAGGGCAACATGCTTAAGATGTCGGAGCGTCGGGAGTTGCATCTTGCCACTCTGCTGTTTGGGTTAGTGCAAACGCACAGACCTCAATATCTGTACAACAAGCTGTCATGGTCAAGGCATGTGAATATGCATAGAACACGTGCCTCTGCTTATCTCATGATCTTGCCACTTCACAGAACTACTAAATATAGATCAAGCTTTAGATATAGGACGAGCCGCATATGGAACGATTTGCCACCACCTTTTCGTGCCTTAAAATCGGTCCACTCATTTAGAAATAAATATAAGCTTTACTTATTAGAAAGGCAGAAGAATGGTCAAACTCACCATGTGTCTCGCACGCGACGGTGATGCACGTCTATGGAAATCGATGAATTGTCCAAGCATTGTGAGCATTGTGGGTTCATGGGTGTTTCTCTCCATTCTTGATTGCACTTCTCAATGTATATTGGCAAATTGGTACAATGTCCTGACGTTGTTGTTGTGGAATCAAAACCTGTAGCACCGGTTTTATATAATTTTAGGTTATGTATAAAATATCAGATAATAAGTAGTAAGAAGTACTTTGGTTTTGTGATAATCATTAGTAAATCACTTAATTCTAGTAGAAATAGTCTAATATTTAAGTCATAGTTAAGTAGTGATATAAATTTGAAACTTACGTACTTAGTGATAAAATTTTGGTTTATGTTAGTGTACTGTATACGGATATTGCTTAATGAGATGTGTATGGCGGTTAATCACTGACCTGTAATAATAGATACTAATACAGGTCAGTGCGGTTAATGAGTACAACTTGTAGGTGCCTTAATGCAGCCAGAATGTTTAAAGGAGATTATTTAAAAATTGTTAAGGCCAGTCGCAATTCACTTTCGATTGATATCATTGTATTGTTTTCCTTTCACTTTCACTTTACGTTCGATTTCGTTTCTAAATTTTTTTGTCCATAGCGTAATAATGTATTCTCTTTGGTTGTCCTTGATCACAGAGTGGAGTAAATTGTACCATGTCGCTGATCGATGATTGTTTTTTGGTTTTTGGAATGCACGCACTGACAAAAAGTAGGATGCCATTGCCGAATCCGATGCCGCATGCCGCGATGATGCGATAAGATGTACCTATCAATATTATTTTTTCATATTAGTTATGGCTTGGCTACTGTACATTATTTTCTACTATTTTCTACCAAGTTGTTTATTTTTTGTTTATAAAGTCTTGTTTTATTGTTTGCTTAGTTTAAGTACATTCTGTATGCAACGACGTACGTGACGTCCCTTAAAGGCGTCATCTGAAAACCAGCGCTGCCTAACATTAACCTGTTAGTGCAGCAATAGCTGAGATGACGACCTTTTCGGGCACGCACATTGTACATTTCCTGCAGTTTATTTTTCATTTTTATTTTTTATATTGTTTTTTGTGCGTGCCGAATAAAGCATTTTATTTATTTTATTTATTTTATTCACATTGTGTCTATCGCTTAACTTAGTAAAACTAGATATTTTTTTCTGAACATACATAAGATTTTCAAAAATATATTGTGATGCCACAGTCAGAATATTTACTTCTTTAAATTTTTCGCGCAGAGAGGGATTAGTCCGTTAATCCACCCATAAAAATCCACCCCTTGGGTGGATTTCCGGAATTATATATTATTAATCAAAATAGTCCGGTAATCCACCCACGAAAATCCACCCAAGGGGTGGATTTCCGGAATTATATATTATTAATCCAATTAGTCCGTTAATCCACCCATTAAATGGGTGGATTTCGAAGTTGGACAAAACATATGGAGATCAGCAAAACAAATGAATCAAAAGAAACAAATGAAGATCGTCAAAACAAATGACGGTCGTATAAACAAATGACGATCGAAAATCAAATTAAGATTGGCAAAACAAATGAAGATCGTCAAAACAAATTACGGTCGAATAAACAAATGACGATCGAAAAAACAAGTGAAGATCGACTAAACAAATGACGGTCGGATAAACAAATGAAGATTGACAAAACAAATGAAGATCGACAAAATAAATGACTGTCGAATAAACAAATGACGATCGAAAAAACAAATGAAGATCGACAAAACAATTGAAGATCGACAAAACAAATGATGGTCGGATAAACAAATGAATATTGACAAAACAAATGAAGATCGACAAAATAAATGACGGTCAGATAAACAAATGGCGATCAAAAACAAATGAAGATCATCATAATAAATAATGATCGAAAAGAAATGAAAACCGATAAAAAATTTGCAACTTAATAAAACAAAAGACCTAAGTACCTATGAGCTTTGAGTTTTGGGTTTTGAGTTCTGAGTTCTGATATTTGAGCTTTCAGTCTTGTTGATTTTTGAGGGTCAAAAATTACTTGCAGCCATTTTTTGTAATCTAGATACGTGTGCCATTCAAAAAAATAGGTGCAAGCAAATCTCGACCTTAATGACACTTCTCTAAAAATGTTCTATTAGGCGTTAACAGACATCACTGATCATGACTATGTAAAAGATGAATAAATATTATGCATGTTCATAAGAACGAGAATTGCTGGCACCTATTTTTTTTCAATGGCAAACGCAGCTAGATTATTTGCCGATCTTCATTTGTTTTCCGATCGTCATTTGTTTATTTGACCGTCATTTGTTTTGACGATCTTCATTTGTTTTGCCGATCTTCATTGGTTTTTTCGATCGTCATTTTTTTATCCAAACGTCATTTGTTTTGACGATCTTCATTTATTTTGCCGATCTTCATTTGTTTTTTCGATCGTCATTTGTTTATTCGATCGTCATTTGTTTCGACGATCTTCATTTGTTCTGCCGATCTTCATTTGTTTTTTCGACCGTCATTTGTTTAGCTGATCTTCATTTGTTTTGCCGATCTTCATTTGTTTTTTCGATCTTCTTTTGTTTTTTTTTTGATCTTTTTTATTTATCATGAATAGATCTGGAAATCCACCTCTTGGGTGGAATTCCGGACATACCATAACATGTAATTCCGGTTATCCACCCCATTGGGTGGATTTTTTGGGGTGGATTAACGGAATAATGACCTTTGGCCCTATGAGGCTAAGAAGTACTGATTAATGTTATGTTTATTTTACTTAGTCACCAGGAGGGTCACATGATTTATGTAATCAAACCCTCTATAAATAAATAAAGAAAAAGCGTCTTTTGAGATTTACGAAACTTTATAAATAAAAAACCAAAATGCTTAAAATAATGATGATGTATTGCATTGTTGTTAACTAGACACATGACAACTAGCTACATCAATCCCTCGTTAACAATTCATCTAACGGAATAACGTTCAGATATGCATTACTTGTCTTAATAAACACGACCAAGAACTTCTCAAGAAATATTGTACGCACGTAGGTTTCGAACTTCTGCTGGTTGTTGTTCAAGTATGTTGAGGCATTTTCAACTGCGAAAAAAGAAAATACCATCTCTTAGAAGTATATAATAATTATTCACGGATCATCATCAGCACTGCAGCTGATTTGGCGCCGACTGCTGGGTATAAGCCTTCCCCAAGGATCGCAACAACGTTCAGACTTGTGCCGCCCGCATCCAGTGGGCTCCTGCGTTCTCTATTACCTTGCGGGATGCCTCTCTACTCCACATTTTACTACGCCCCTACTCGCACTTTACGACCTCTATACAAACACAGAGATAGTTAGACAGACGGACAGTAAGGTCTATTATAGAGTCTCGTTTTTACCCTTTGGGTATGGAACCCTAAAGTTTGACATCACGTAATGTATTAAGTGCAAAACTTACCTTGTGCTGCATCACCTTTAGTAACACTTTTATTTTTATATACGACTTTTCCTTTAAGGTCAGTTTCCACTTTGTAAGCCACAAATTCCAATCTTGGTTTGTTATCCTTTTCCGAAATATTTTTTTTAGTTTTTCCTTCGATCGTTATTCTGTAATTATCTGAAGAAGAAAAACATGTTATTTTTTAACGTAACCAGCAATAAACTTCAAATCTTCGAAGCAGCATTCATCATCATCATTATTATTATTCTTACAAACTTTGCCTAAATCTTCAGCAAAAGCAGGCAATTTTAAAATTAAAAAAGGCGCCGATCCTGATGCTTTTCTAATAAACACAAAAGATCCTGTAATTTTCTGAGGAGTTGGGCATCCTGCATACTACTTTATGCATCTACCAGTTCTAGGTTACTGTGTCGAGAAAATATCATCAAAGTAACAGTAGGTACAAGGTACATCTTAATTCCGATGAATCGAACCTGTGAATTTCAGTAAAATCCCTTCCTCACACATGAAATGAGCTGATGAACTTCAAAATTTATGGCCAAGAACAATCCCCGTCACATCAGCTTTCGAATCATTGGGACGCTACAATGCCACAGACAGATACACAGGCCCATCCGCATGAAATTCTGTTCTTGTACCCGCATCTCATAGGATCTTACTCTGGGGATAAGTTTTATACTCTAAGGATAAGATTATGTACTCCATCAAATTTGAGCCATAAACTGTTGAGCACTTCACTGTTAGAGTGTGATTGCTTAAAAAATGTACAAAATATTCACATCTATCTATCTATACTTATAATAAAACTGTTGAGGGTCGAGAGTCTGTACATGGAATATATTTATAAAAAAATTATTGCAGGGTGTTCTTTAATCGATACTGAAGCCGAAAATGTAATTTAAACTTTTCATGTCTGTCTGTCTGTATCCCGAATAAGTATTACGCCGAAACTACTAGATCGATTTGAATGAAACTTGGAACAATCTGAGCTTATGTTCCGAGAAAGGTTCTAGGATACTTTTGATTCCGATATTTTGCGCAGTTCCTTCGGGAGAGGGGATGAAAGATAAAGTTGTTTTTCAGCTGTAATTTCTTAACGCGAAATCTAATTTCAAATATTTTTTTAGTATTGGAAAGGGAGTATTTTAAGGATTGTTCTACAACGTACGTTTGGTTGGCCCGGCCCTCCCGGAATTTACGACTTCGGAGTATAGCAATCTACTGTACTCATCACCAGAAACATATGTACCGCTTTCTTTTTCAATGTAACTCTGTATTTTTGGAGAAAATCTCATGAAAAGGGGGCCGGGCCAACCAAACGCTTTCAGCTCGGCCCCCCTTGTAACTCGAAAAATATACAGCCAATTAAAAAAACACTTGAGCTTGAGAAATGTACCCCGGCATCTCGTTATACGTTCCAAAACAGATTTTGTATATTCGTAATATCAAACGATAAATCGATGTAGAAAGGGGGCCGAGCTGAAAATTTTTGATAAGAAAATACGTACAGAAGGACAAAAGATTTTTATTAAAAAACTATAAATATAGAATCTACACATGGTAAATATCATATGTACCGCCTTAGTTTATAATAAAACTTGCTAAATTTAAAATAAACACCAACCTCAGTTCGTTCAGCTCGGCCCCCTTTAAACGTCTATAGCTTCTAAACTATGACATGTTTCGTTACGAAAAAACTATTTCCTGACTCATATAAAGGAGTACATTCCTTCTAAATGAATTAGGATTCTGTGAAATTAGTATTTAAAAAGATTAATGGGATCGAAAATATCATACAGGATAAATGATAAGGTGACCATGATTTCAGTGAAAATTATTAAGAAAAAGCTGCATAAATTGAGTAAATCTTTAAATGAATAAACAACTCAACAGCTTCATTTTCCCATGTATCAAAATTTCCGCAGTGTCAAAATGTGTCAAAGTTGCGGGGGTCAGCTGGTTTTAGAATATTAGTTAGAAGCGAGATGAAAAAAAAGCATGACTAAATGAAGCGAAATATTATTTCACGACATACTTACGAGTGACGGAGGCCTGGTTGGTACTACTAGTTGAGTAAAGTTGAAATTGATGGATACGAGTAAACTAGGTAGTTATATGAAGTTCATGAATCATGATACGATGTGTGCGCTTGGGTTTTAAACTACTCTCCAGGAGGTAATTTTTTAAACTTGTCATGTCCACTTTTGTACAAATAGAAAAATAAAATTAGTTTAAGAGGATCGACTGCAGTGATGTCCCAATGCGAGTATATTGGTAGTGTCCAAGGTAGTAATGGTTGTCGAACGTTGGACCGCGCCGATGGGAGGCCATCCCCGCGCGCCGCTACTCCGCCTGCCGATGGCAGTGGCACAACAACCGAGTTGTTCTACTGTTCAGATAGACTTTATTACCGTAGTTGTAATATATTTTAACATTTTCTTCTTATTTAGGCGTCATCCTGCCCATAGCTAATAGTTTATTTTCTATAGCTTACTATAAAACTCTTTGCATCACTGTCCGTAAGAACCTCACCTTTTTACAGGAAGCTTACATCCTAGGCAATCGGAAAATGTGTAGGTTAATTTTTGGAAAAAGTTGGTAAATGTATACTAATATTATAAAGAGGAAAGGTTTAATTGTTTGTTTGCATCGAAAGGGCTCCGAAGCTACTGGACCGATTTGAAAAATTATTTCACTGTTGGGAAGCTATTCTCTTCCCATTGAACATAGGCTATATTTTATTCCCGTGATTCCACGAGAACAGGAGCTAAGCTGAAGAAACCGCGTGACATCCGCTAGTAGCTTATAAGTTACATTTATGAAGTGGCTCCTCAATCTGAACATCTGGATTCAGGAGTTTTTTGAAGTTCTTAACGAAAGTGATTTATTTTATTGATTTTCTTTTTACATCATTTAGTAGGCATTGTGTAGGGTTAGGTACTTTACATAATGCATACTAAATAACTAACGATTTACGCGGTTTACTTATGTTTGACGAAAAACGATATCCAAAGTGTCACATGCCAAAGCATGTTTCCCAAATTTTCATTTGGCAAAAAAACATTCGGCTAAACAACTTTTCGCAATTTTACAGTTAGAAATACTATTTTCTAAATCATGGTCACCTTATCATTTATCCTGTATGATATTTTCGATCCCATTAATCTTTTTAAATACTAATTTCACAGAATCCTAATTCATTTAGAAGGAATGTACTCCTTTATATGAGTCAGGAAATAGTTTTTTCGTAACGAAACATGTCATAGTTTAGAAGCTATAGACGTTTAAAGGGGGCCGAGCTGAACGAACTGAGGTTGGTGTTTATTTTAAATTTAGCAAGTTTTATTATAAACTAAGGCGGTACATATGATATTTACCATGTGTAGATTCTATATTTATAGTTTTTTAATAAAAATCTTTTGTCCTTCTGTACGTATTTTCTTATCAAAAATTTTCAGCTCGGCCCCCTTTCTACATCGATTTATCGTTTGATATTACGAATATACAAAATCTGTTTTGGAACGTATAACGAGATGCCGGGGTACATTTCTCAAGCTCAAGTGTTTTTTTAATTGGCTGTATATTTTTCGAGTTACAAGGGGGGCCGAGCTGAAAGCGTTTGGTTGGCCCGGCCCCCTTTTCATGAGTTTTTCTCCAAAAATACAGAGTTACATTGAAAAAGAAAGCGGTACATATGTTTCTGGTGATGAGTACAGTAGATTGCTATACTCCGAAGTCGTAAATTCCGGGAGGGCCGGGCCAACCAAACGAACGTGAGAGTAGACACGATATCTAGTAGGTATATTGTTGATGGATGGTCGCAAAACCCAGACACTCACACAGTCTTCCTCTCTGTACCACGCTATAGACCCGGCGCCCGCCCGGTGAATACAAGGAGTGCTGAGAATAAGTCTCTCTCGAAGTATATGTGTATAAAAAAAAGAAATTCTGACCTGCAGTTATTTCACCTTGCCCTTCAACATCTATATCTGCACCTGCAAATTTTCCTTTTGATTTATATTCAAAGTCAATATTTAACAGTGGGCATTCTATAACGTATTCATATGAGGCCCCGACCTTATCAAATCTGTAAAGTAAATAAATATCTATATTATAGGTACTAATATTAACAAGAGTAAGTATAACTTAAAGTTAGACAGACAATAAATTCAAAAAGCTTAAACATCAATGATTTTATAAATGACAAGGTTTTTTGCAAATTGTTCATTCGTAAAATTAAAAGAAAAAAAGTATAATTATTCGATTTTAAGAAACATTTTTAAAAAAGCCGAATTGAGTTTTCTGGGAAGGTATAATTATTCGATTTTAAGAAACATTTTTAAAAAAGCCGAATTGAGTTTTCTGGGAAGTTCTTCTCGGTCTCGTTGCATTTTTTATATTTAGAACCCTCGATCATAAGAGTCACGACATATCAATTTTTATATTTCAATTTTTAGAGGAGTAAATTTTATTTTAGATTTGTAGATAACTTACGTAATATATTCCACTTTACAGTTTTTTAATCCGACCAGTGTTGCATTTTTTATATGGTAATTAAATATATCTACAGATCCGTCATTTTTTTTCTAAATGTATGGGATCTAATGGTTCTGCTAATCCTGGAACCCCAGCTACGGTTATATCGTAGACTTTTCTTGCAAGATATGTTAAACATTCTGAGTCATCCCATGTGCAAATCTTCTTGCCTGAAATCATAGAATTAACTTAAATAAATATGTGTGAAATCTTCTATTTTATGTGGCATAATTAAACCCGAGAGTGCTACTGGCCCAGATTATCGTTCCTCTGTCTGAATTAATTTAATGATAACGGCTTTAAGTTATAAAGTTTTTCTTTTAACTTTATAACTTAAAGCCGTTATCATTAAATTAATTCATTAATTCAAAAAAGCATTTTATTTCACACAGGAATATGCAAAGCACGTGTACAACTATACGATACTTATTTAACTAAAATAACAAAAAACATTACCCTCCTGTCTTCGGCAGTTCGGGTAAAAAAGGGCTTTAAATAAGAAGAAAGAAAATCAACAATAAAGAAATTGAAATGAATTCATTAAGCTATTACTTTATTAGATAGTCTAATCTCTCAACGCCGTAAATTACCAGCCATACAGATGCTTTTCACATCTATATTTTTGATAGATTTTATCTGTATGCTGGCTTGAGATACTTTTAGGCGCAATTATTTGATAATTTACAATATTCGTAGACACTATTACCACTTTTATTTACGTTTGGAATTCCCTTATGGATGCTATGGCTATGCCAGAGTCTTACCCCCAGGGTAAGCCCTCCGAATGATTTTCAGAATTCCCGACACAAAAGTGAAATCTTTACAAACGTCATGCTGGACTCGAATTAACGTAACCACAAGGTTCATACCTTTTTCCAACCCAATCTTATTTTGCCCATAGGTCTGTCTAATAATTAAGTAGTATTCAACTCACCCAGCACTGAATCAAAGGCAACAAAACTTAAAGTGAGCACGAAAAATAAAATTTGCACACCACCCATTGTTTCAAACAAGGCTGACTTAATCGCACTGATTAAAAGGATGTTGTTTCATGAATTTTTAACTCGTTGTTATCTAACATCAAACTTTATATAAATAACATTTTTTTGCCTAAAGTACCGAGAATAAATATTTTTCTTTGTTGGTGCTTTAGGAAAACAAATGAAAAAGTACAAACCTTCAATTAAGAAAACTTAATCTCTTTTAATGCATCTAAGCAGAAGTTAGTACAACGCGAAAGACACATTTTAATTGGTATGTTGTGTATCAATTACTATTATTGTTTTTCTGTCAGGTGAATTTGTGCAAGTAAGTACGTCTTTAGAGAAATATAATCATTAAACTCAATGCATTAGAGCTGCCGAACGCAGAAATTACCTCTGACACTGAAACTATTCTAATAAGACCAAAGATGGATAAATGTGCTGTAATTTGTATATCCCGCAGACTACTTGAGCATAAGCCATCTCTACATTATTAGACTGTGTTTTCCAAATGTCAAGTCGGAGATCAGTAGGACTCTTAGGTCTCTTTTATTACCCTTTTTATAGAGATCACATTAATTTTATAATTATTTTGCAGTGGTGCTTGGAATCTACTGAAATTTATGATGAAACTCTTTGCAATGCTGAATCGAAAATTACTTTGTAGACTCCACTGCACAAATCTCCCTATTTCATAGTGCTAAAAATAGTCTCAAATTGTCCGCCAACAATAAGCATTTACCATACTTTACTAAATTAAGCGGGTCTTTAATCACTGTTCAGATGGCGCAAGGAGGCGCTGGAGCGGGGTCAAAGGCCCGCTTATCGAGAAATCGAGGCCCAGCGGTCCCTACTCCAAGAGGAAACCGTGGAGACATGGAAGGTGCGACTTGAGCAACCAAACGGGAGATTTGCCACAATCGCGGCCGTCAGACCGGTCATGGACGAGTGGCTGGAGAAGATACAAGGTGCTCTCTCCTACCGGTTGACACAGATGCTTGCCGGGCACGGTAGCTTCGGTGGGTATCTGTGGGGAAAACACCGGGAAACCACGGTCGAGTGTCAGCACTGCAAGGACCGCAGTGATGACACGGCGCTCCACACGCTGGTGGAGTGCACGGCATGATGACCGGGGCCTGAGGACGGTGAGAGGGCGGCTCACCGTCCTTACAGAAGCAGGCCCATGACGGCAGCGTGACGTGAGCAATTCACGCACGCCCCCCCTTAGAAGCGGGATCACACCCGAAACCCCCCAAAGACGCGGGATAGCACCCCAACCACCCCCTGGACGAGGCCGCAGCGGCGGCCGTGGGTCTGTTGGGAGTTCTGGGACATCCTTCCGAGGGCTTCCCCGGGGCTCCCAACCACAGGCTGTTGGGCGTGACGTGAGGTTTTTTTTTGTCAGTAGGAGTCCGGCATAGCATCCCTGAGGATTTTCCCTCACGTTAAACAACAAAAAAAAGTGGGTCTTTAATCATGTTAATAAACTTCAAAGGCCCCTAAAGTACTCCCTTGACTTACACCACAAAAGTTGCATATGACAACGATCAGGCGTCTACCTGTCATGTAACTCACTAAAAGACGATCGACTTCCGATGCTGGTGTAGATTTTGTTGAAGAGTATTTATGGGGCCTGGGAGGATAAGCATGGCGCGCTTGCTGTGTTTTGCGATTTGTCTAAGGCTTTTAATAGCGTCCTCCATGAAACATTGATCAGGAAACTACATCACTACGGGATAAGGAACAAGGCTCTCGATCTTCTCACTTCATATTTGGGTCGATATTAGTGGCACACGTTCACAGTTATCGGTGGTTACTATGGGCGTTCCGCAGGGTTCGATACTTAGCCCATTAAAATTTTATAATTTAAATAAAAGACCACCCTATTACGTAGGGGACACCAACGGAATTGTTTTATTTGCAGATAACACTTCCTTAATTTTCAAAATTAAAAGACAACTAGATAATAATGACATTGTCAACAAAGCAATCCTGTAAGTAGTACATTAGTTCAACACCAATAATCTTAGCCTGAATGATAACAAAACTAAATGTATTAAATTTACCTTGCCCAATGTAATACAGACAGAAACCAATGTTCAACTTAATGGTCGAGAGTTGGAACCTGTGAAATCTACAGACTACTTAGGGTTGACGGTCGATGCTGGATAGCAGTGGGGTCAACATATTAACTAGCCATATTAATAGCCTATCAACATATAAAGGTGGATGGCAGATTAAGTTCAGCAGCATTTTCTGTACAAAAGAATAGGCACTTGACTGACGTAGATACAGCTAGAATAGTTTATTTCGTCTAGTCCCACCTGTTCTGTTGAGTAGTTCTGTTAACAGAACTACTGGTAATTTTTCTCCCATTAGTTCTGTCCACAGAACAATTGGTAATGCAATTCCCACCTGTTCTGTTGACAGAACTACAGGTAATTTTTTTTTACCATTAGTTCTGTCCACAGAACAAATGGTAATTCAATTCCCACCTGTTCTGCTGAGTAGTTCTGTTAGCAGAACTCATGGTATTTTTATGTCCCATTAGTTCTGTCCACAGTTTTTATTATTGTCGACGTGGGGAATGCGTTGACGTCCTGTCATCCCAGCCGCGGGGGTAGCTGTGACGGTGTGTGAGGTTACTGGCCCCGGAAAGAAACCGTCCTGTCCACTAAACCCCGCGGTGTTCCTCTTTACTCTATAGCCAGGTCGAAAGAATCAAAATGATTATTCACGTCGACCTGGCTAGAGGCGCCCTGCAAATTCGGGGAAGACAGATGGGTGGCTCTCCAGAGCTGCTAGGGGTAGACAGAGACATATTATATGCCCACATTTCACCTTTAGATATTGTCCCACGTAATGGGTGGTGATTAAATGCGTATTGCTGTGTGGAATTGGCAGGACAGGTTGAAATATTTCAAGTAGCCTAACTTAAAGGCAAAGGCCTTCAACTTGGCTTAAAAATGCCATTGTACTGACAACCGGGACCAACGGCTTAATATGCCTTTTTTTTTTTTTTTTTTTAACGTGAGAGAAAATCCTCCTAGGATGCTATGCCGGACTCTTACCGACTAAAAAACCTCACGTAACGCCCAACAGCCTATGGTTGAGAGCCCCGGGTAAGCCCTCAGGAAGGATGTCCCGTGACTCCCAACAGGGCTTAATATGCCTTACAAAGCACAGAAACTTACTGCGTTAGTATAATTACGTCCCAATAATAAACTTTCCATCTAAAGTAATACTAAGTAACAGAACTAGTGGGAATAGTTGAAAGACAAGTCATGTGTAAAAGCATAGTCTTATGAGCCACAGAACTAATGGGAACAAAAATTACCAGTAGTTCTGCCAACAGAACTACTCAACAGAACAGTTGATGGGAACAGTTTGCAAAAGTCAGGTGTAAAGCATAGTCTTATAAGTCACAGAATTAATGGGAAAAAAATTACTAGTAGTTCTGCCGGCGGAACTAGTCAACAGAACAGGTGGGAGTAGACGGTTTATTTTAGTTACTCCCACAGCGTTATATCTTACGGTATTCTACTGTGAAGTAATGCCGCAGACATAAATACAATTTTTGTTTTACAAAAACGGACCATATGAGCCATATATAGATTAGGTTCAAGGGTCTCTCTGCGCCAAAAATTCAAAGAAGTAAATATTCTGACTGTAGCATCACAATATATTTTTGAAAATCTTATGTAGTGTACAAAGGGATTGATCTAGTTTCGTTAAGTTAAGCGATATAAATAAACAAATACATATTCACGGACATCTCACACAATATAAATACTAGACATAAAAATAACCTTGCTAGTCATCAGTATAGACTGAAAAAAGTCAGTAATTCTTTCCTGGGTAACTGTATGCGTGTTTACAACAGGCTTCCAAATGAAATAAAAAGTACCTATGCCCTTAACTAAGTTCAAAAAGTTTATAAAAATAACTTATACTGCAAGGGCTACTATACAATTGACGATTATTTGCTTGACAAGGAAGCCTGGAAATGATTTGCTTGCTCTACTAGGTACATTCTCAAGCAATAGTTTTGATCTTTAGTTTAAATTTTAGTAAATAGAGCACAAAAAGAAAAGCCCGCCGAGTTTCTTGCCAGTTCTTCTCAAGCGTACCGCGTTCCGAACTGGTGGTACTATTTGGTTTGTACTCGTATTCATTGCGTGTCGCAAGTGCGCTATGAACCTATTAGGATTTTGCGAAATAAATGTTTTTTGAGTTTGAGTTTGAACTAGAAAAATATAATGGCAGTCTTTATATTGAAGTTGAACATTGATAATAAGACATCATTATTCACAAAATAGAATGCTTTTTTAACCGACTTCAAAAAAGGAGAGGGTTCTCAAGTCGGCTGTATGTTTTTTTAACTACAAGAACGTTTATATTAGTAAGTAATATAAACGTTCTTGTAGTTCGTTGTAACTTTCCTTGATGTTTTAACACGTTCGCAGTGGTAGTGATTTTTCTCGGCGAAAATTGCGGTTTATGACGTATTAAAAAAAACTACCAACTCTATTTCGTTCAAACTAATTTTCGTTGGTAGATTTTATGGCAATGTACATTATATATTTTTTTTTAGATTTATTATTCTCTTAGTTTAGAAGTTAGAGGGGGGGGGGGGCACACATTTTTCCACTTTGGAAGTGTCTCTTGCGCAAACTATTCACTTTAGAAAAACATGATGTTAGTAACCTCAATAGCATTTTTGAAGACTTATCTATAGATACCCTACACGTATGGGTTTGATGAAAAAAATTTTTTTGAGTTTCAGTTCTGTGTATGAAGACCCCCAAAATTAACTGTTTTTTTTCTAGTTTTATATAACCCTTAACTAAGTTCAAAAAGTGTATAAAAATAACTTATACTGCAAGGGCTACTATACAATTGACGATTATTTGCTTGACAAGGAAGCCTGGAAATGATTTGCTTGCTCTACTAGGTACATTCTCAAGCAATAGTTTTGATCTTTAGTTTAAATTTTAGTAAATAGAGCACAAAAAGAAAAGCCCGCCGAGTTTCTTGCCAGTTCTTCTCAAGCGTACCGCGTTCCGAACTGGTAGTACTATTTGGTTTGTACTCGTATTCATTGCGTGTCGCAAGTGCGCTATGTACCTATTAGGATTTTGCGAAATAAATGTTTTTTGAGTTTGAGTTTGAACTAGAAAAATATAATGGCAGTCTTTATATTGAAGTTGAACATTGATAATAAGACATCATTATTCACAAAATAGAATGCCTTTTTAACCGACTTCAAAAAAGGAGAGGGTTCTCAAGTCGGCTGTATGTTTTTTTAACTACAAGAACGTTTATATTAGTAAGTAATATAAACGTTCTTGTAGTTCGTTGTAACTTTCCTTGATGTTTTAACACGTTCGCAGTGGTAGTGATTTTTCTCGGCGAAAATTGCGGTTTATGACGTATTAAAAAAAACTACCAACTCTATTTCGTTCAAACTAATTTTCGTTGGTAGATTTTATGGCAATGTACATTATATATTTTTTTTTAGATTTATCATTCTCTTAGTTTAGAAGTTAGAGGGGGGGGGGCACACATTTTTCCACTTTGGAAGTGTCTCTTGCGCAAACTATTCACTTTAGAAAAAAATGATGTTAGTAACCTCAATAGCATTTTTGAAGACTTATCTATAGATACCCTACACGTATGGGTTTGATGAAAAATTTTTTTTTGAGTTTCAGTTCTGAGTATGAAGACCCCCAAAATTAACTGTTTTTTTTCTAGTTTTATATAAATTCTTGATGCGGTTTACAGAATACATCTACTTACCAAGTTTCAACAGAACAGGCCTTACACTTTAGGTTTATTTTAGAATACATTCCGAAACATTAATTATGGACGGATACCACCACGTCAGAATCTGCCTCACGGCTAACCAAGTATTCATCAACCTAGCCTATAGCAGTACAGTGCTGGACGTAGGCCTCTCCCAATTCACACCAAGTGTTGGTAAGTGTTGTTTGCCTAGTGTTGGTACGGAACCCTCTGTGCGTGAATTAAACTCTCACTTGGCCGCTTTTAAACCTAAACTAACTAGCGAGGCTGCCCAAATCGTACTGTTATACGTCTATATAGTCTAGAAATAGCTTTTTAAAAAAAACACTTTTAATTGTGACAGTTAATATAATGAGAAAACAGATTTAGTACTTGATACAGTGGGGTGTAAGTATAGGGGTTCCGACCCGTACCGAGATTCAGAGCGAACTGCCGATCGGCCGGCGTGTATAGACTGTGTGTCCGAGCCCTGATGCTAGTTCAGCAAGTCAGGGATGCTGGTCAGCAAAACCCCATACATTAGCTGGGTATAACAGCCCCCCGAGGGAGACTGAAGTTCGACGGAAATATCGAAGTTCAGAAAAATAAATAAAAATAAAATAAATAAAATGAAATAAAATTTATTCCCTTTGAAATTTTCAAAAAAATATTTAGGTTTGTCAAAATTTTTGTGACTCTACCGGGCGTTCGGAAATGCTACAGACTGAGAAGAACACCCCAAGAAACTCAGTCCGGTCCCTATTAATTCATCTTAGTATACAGTTTTTTTTTTTAATGTAGAAAGGAGCAATTCGTGTCACTGCCAGGCAGCCTTGTCTTCTAGAAAGTCTTTAATGCTATAATAAGCTTTCTGGCACAGTTTAAGTTTTATTACTTTTTTAAATTTATTAACTGACAAACCTGTTACGGCTGTCGGCAATGTATTGTACATTCGAATACAATTGCCCGCAAAAGAATTGCTTATTTTATTAAGCCTAAATCTAGGTACAGCCAATTTATTCTTATTTCTTAAGTTTAGGTTATGGATATCACTATTTTTTATAAATTTACTATTATTTTTATGAGTATATAATAAGTTTTCATATATGTACTGTGAATACACAGTAAGGATGTTGATATCCTTAAACTTTTCTCTTAATGACTCCCGAAACCCCATACCATAGATAGCCCGGACAGCTCTTTTCTGCAACACAAAGATACATTCGATGTCGGCAGCGTTACCCCATAATAGTATGCCATAGGTCATGACACTGTGGAAATAGCTAAAGTAGACAAGACGCGCTGTTCTAATGTCTGTCAGTTGTCGGATCTTTTTAACGGCATAGGCTGCAGAGCTCAGTCTGCCCGAGACTTTCTCGATATGAGGCCCCCACTGCAAGTTGGAGTCTAACTTTATGCCCAGAAAGACAGTTTCAATCCTGGTGTTAACGAGCCTAACATTTGGCAAGGTGAATCTAATACATTTTGTTTTAGTTTCATTTAACAATAAATTATTTGCGTTAAACTAGTGGACTACCCTAGAGAGGGCATTGTTTACTTCGTCAAGATTGCGTTGTCCACGTTCAACTTTAAATATTAAAGATGTGTCATCAGCAAACAAAACTACCTCGTGATCGTCTCTTATAAGGTGAGGGAGATCATTTATGTACACTAAAAATAGAAAAGGTCCCAGAATTGAACCCTGAGGCACCCCCATTGTTACAGCAGACCCATGTGACTGTTTACCATTTATAACTACTCTCTGTACTCTATCTCTTAGGTAAGAACTAATTAAATCCAAGGCCGTCCCCTGGATCCCATAATGATCAAGTTTTTGAATTAAAGTCCGATGCTGGACGCAATCAAAGGCCTTACATAAGTCGCAGAATACACCATAAGCATCATACGACTCCTCCCAGGCCTCATATATACACTCTAATAATTTAATTCCAGCATCCGTGGTAGACCGACCGCGCGTGAAACCGAATTGTTTAGTATGGAATAGTCTATTTGTATTAAAATGATTTTGCATTTGATTAAGCATTAATTTTAGCCTTTTCAAAGATTTTACTAAACGTGGGTAGTACAGAAATAGGACGAAAATTGGACGGATCCGAGGTGCTACCCGATTTAAACAGAGGAGTTATTTTACTAAACTTCTTTAAGTCAGGAAACACACCACTATCAACACAATTATTAAATATTATTGATAATTCAGGGGCAACCATTTCAATTAACGAATTAACTAAATGTACAGAAATTCCCCAGAGGTCAGCCGTTTTCTTAATATTTAAAGATTTAAAAGTTTTTATTATAGTGTGTATACTAATTTTACTGAATTTGAATATTTCATTACAGCAAGGAACATTTGCTTTTAACAAGGATTCTGCTATTGGGGTAGAAGAACCTAGGCCTCTGGTCAAATCTACTGGTATTCGAGAGAAAAAATGTTCAAATTCGTTAGCGACTTCGGCATCTGTTGTAATGATGTTACCATTTACTTTAAGTTTAAAATTATTATCATTTGATTTTGCTTGGCCTCTTTCTGCGTTAATTATTTTCCAAGTAGATTTAACTTTGTCTACACTATTGATAATTTTATTACTTATATACTTTCTTTTGGTCGCTAAGCAGTCTGCTTTAAACTTTTTTGAATAAGTTTTAACATAATTTAGAAATTCATCTGTTCTATTAAGCTGTCTTTCTGAGTATAGTTCATACAGTTTTTGTCTACTTTTATGTATATCCTCAGTGGCCCATTCACTGAAGGCTGGCCTGTCTCCGATTGTGACTTCCTTAGACTTGAATATGGAGTTGAACTCATTGTAAAAGGAATCAAAAAATAACTTATACATTACATTTGAATCTAAGCCAGTGTCTAAAAATGGAAGTTTATTGCAAAGTCCAACTCGCATACGTTCCAAGCGGTCACTAGTTACTGGTCTACATAATATTTTACGTCTTTTAACTTTTTCTCTTGTGATCTTGAAAGATGCTATTTGCCCAGTATGATCTGATTTTATCTTATTTATAATACTCTTACTTTCTGGCAACATATCACTGTATATATTGTCCAGACAAGTAGCTGTTGTATCACAATATCTAGTAGGCTCTAAAAATAAGTTAGTGAGATTGTGTGATTTAAATAAATTTAAGGTATCATTGGTCTGACGTGTATATATAAGTATATTAACATTAAAATCACCGCACACTATTAGGTGTTTATTAGTTTTACCAAGTTTAAATAGCACTTTATCCATTACTTCCTCAAACTCACAAAAGGGTGAGACTCCAGGTTTATATACGCATACTACTATGAATTGCTCCAATTCTACGCACGATATTTCAACTGTACACTCTACAGAGAGGGACACAACATCTTTCCGTTCCTTATACTTTAACTTCTTATTTAATAAAATCAACGAACCCCCCCGTGTTGTGTTGACCCTGCAGAACGCACTACCAACCCGGTGACTACTGAAGCTGAACATGAGCTCATACTCCTTACGCATATGTTCTGTAAGACAAACTATTTCAATATTTTCTGAGCTCATGAACAGCTCCAATTCAAACTCTTTGACCTGCGTTAATGTTGCTATATTATAATGCACCAGACTGATATAATTTACATTTTTTAAATTAGTTTTGTTCGGAGGACAGTTTCCGAAATAGTTATGATTTGCAATTAAATTCAACTCTATCAATTTACAATTTTGGCTAGAGGGTAAATCCTCTGTTGTCCAAGAAGTTAATTTAAATTACTTGTAAGCGATTCCAAAGTCCTAAATCTACTCTGCTCAAATAAAGCAGTTTTGTCAGCCAAGTTTTTGGCTATAGAGTAAAAATAAGGTAGACAATACCTACCCTTGTGATTATTATAGACTTTATACTTGCTATGTGACAAATTTGTGTCAAATACAGAATTAAAGTCAATTACATTGAATTTATTATTATACTGACTTATTAAGTTTAAACGTAAATTCATGGCGCTCAGTGTTATCATTTGATGTTTTGAGTACCTTATCTATGGTTACAGGACATTTAGTAAAGTCCTTAAGGGACCATTCATATTTTTTAGTCATATATTGTAGCTCAAATTGCAAACTTTGTATTTTTGATTCTAATTTTTGTGTGTCAGTGCAATATTTTAAATGACTTTGTTCCAGCTCTAACATTGACAATTTAGCTTGTTCGGGTGTAGGGTTAGACAACGTCTCTCAACCGAGGTAATGGTACAGGTGAATCTGGGCATTGGTCATTGTCATCGTCGGTGGAAGTCGGATTCCCTTTAACAATGTTTGACTTATATCTAGAGCAGATCTTAAATAACTTAAATACTATGAATTATATTACGACTATAGAAATGAAAGAAGTGAATACAAAGTAATGGGTCTGGTACTTTACAATTGTAGGCTTTTCTTTTATTATCTTATCTAACTCTGATAAAATCTTTTTATTGTTGTTATACAAATCTAAATCACTTAGATCTATGTCCTGTAACGTGGTAGAAAGCACATTATTTGACAGGTTATTCATTTTAACAATTGTCTTACAACAAGGGTCATTTATAATACTAAAATCTAAATTAGGGCTAGGAATACTAATATTAATTGCGTTGGTGTACGGGATGAGTCGTGAGTTTTTAGTGTAAACTGTGCACTCGTTTGGAATAAGTAGGACACCAGTGCCGACTATTATCATTTCACGAAGTTCTGAGAGACCGCACTCAAATGAAATTTTGTTTGGCTGGGATTGCACAAAGATCCATTGATTATTGGCAATCGGTTTCCAAATGTCTAGATCGCCAGATATGGTCACTATTTTGCACTGAGTTGGCACTGCACTTATGGTTTTGGTTAACAGTTCACTTTCACACGTAGGATTTCCATTCGTCAGTAGAACCATGGGAATTTCATACAGGAAGAACTCAGAGCTTACAACCTTACACTTATCTAAATTATCTAAATTACAAAAGTTTAACTTATTTCTAGAAATAGCGATATATGGATTTGAAGGAGATATAAAACTATATGTACCAGAGTTGTTTACTCCGTGGGGAGTAGGTAGACCCATCGTGTGATATAAATTAAAATCGTCATTAGTGACTAAAGGTATTTGTAACACAAATACTAACTTATAATTATAATAGTAGCAATTAACCTTAGAAATACTTAATAAAAGGTGAATATTGTCAATATTTAATGAAATTGGTATTCCAGTGTCCCTTGGTAAGTGTCTGCCATTAGTTACCAATTCTTGGTATAATTGAAACGGGGTCAGTATACTGGGATATAGAATGTTTTGACTGCTTAATACAATAGCGTTCATTATATCTTCTAACTGAAACGACAATGTAAGCAAGGAACTATCGAGGCTCGCAAATATGGAGTAGACTTCTGTTTCGATTTTTAAATAATTTGATATTTCTGTGAGGTTACTTATTTGTTTTAATATAGTATTTAGTGAGCTAATAAGAATGTTTTCGTTGTGTTTTATTTTATTAATTGTTTGTTTGAAGGATTCCAGCGTGGAAGTGGTAATTAAAATATTTTCTTTCATTAATTCGGCGATTTTCTTTTGGTCCCTTTGAACTAATTCAATAGCTGAGTCATATTTTGACGCGTCGTCCTCGTCAAGAGTACCGAAGACGTGTTTGAAGATAGTACCAATACCACCAAACCATGCTGATCGTTTATTACGTTTTGGAACTAAGTGGGAAATAGAATAGTATTCGCGCTGAATGTCGTTGAATCGCAATGTTAATGGTGATAGTTTATTCTCACAGTATGAGTCATTGGTTTTTTGACACATAATTTTAGTTGACTTTAAAATTTCCTTCAAATTGAATAAATGTGGATCAATATAGGAAATATCTATGTAATTAACTACATTTAAGTCGGCTTTTATTATCTTTAGTTTGCCTATGCTATCGAAGTAAATTCCAGAGTTAGAAGGATACGGCTTGATAAGATCTGGATGCGCAACGGCTGTGGCGCTGAAAAGAAAATAGGAATAATTAAGTAATTCCTCTAAATTAGTACTTGTGTTTGCAGACATCATAAAGATGAATTGTTTTTATGAAGACTGTACTCTTAAGTAATCTATGCAAGTTGTACTATCAAACTACTATCTTATTTTGTCGTTGAAGAGGGGCATTGAATGACTTAATGATAGTATTTTGATAGATTAAGTAGAAATAAGTAGAAAATAGTATATTACTGATCATTTAACCTTGTCGATGTATAATTAGAAGAAGTGGACGGTTGCGAAACTCCTGCGGGTTTAATTTCATCGAAATGATGCGTTATGTGCCTTCTGTTGATTAAGAGTGTGACTGTGTGGTTGTTGTTGACTTTAATAATTTTGTATGGTCCTTTCCAAATAGGGGACAAAGCTTTCCGAAGTCGTAAATGGTTTTTAAGGTAAACGTAGTCGCCTACTTTGTATTGCGGAGGACTTCTAGTATGTGTGTCATAATAAGTTTTTGAATTGTTTTTTGATTTCAATATATTTTCCAAAGCTTTCTCTCGTGTGTATCTGAATTTGTGTTGTAACATTCGGATGTAATCGGAATATGTAGTACCGGAACTACTTTCGAATACAGAGTTTGGTATAAATGGTTTGTGTCCAAAAATGAGTTCGAATGGACTGAATTTAGTAGTGGTATGAATCGTCGTATTGTACGTGAGCATAGCAGTGTATACGTATGTTGGCCAATTGTCCTGATTGTCATTCACGAAAGATTTTAAATACTCTTTCAGAGAAGAGTGGCTGCGTTCTAACGCACCTTGAGTTTGAGGATGGTAGGGTGATGACCACAATTGCTTTATTTTCAGAAACTGGCAAGTAGTTTTAAAAAGATCCGAAGTAAAGTTAGTACGGGTCCGTCAGGATTGATTTAGGAATTCCGAAAAGAGAGATGAACTGGATCAGGCAATCCGCTGATTCTTCGCCAGTCGTGCTGCGTAAGGGGTAAGCTACAGAGTATTTGGTAAGATCATCTTGGAGGGTAAGTATGTATTTAAGTTTGCCAGTGCCGGATTCAGGGAGTGGTCCTACTATATCCAATCCTCTTTGAAATGGGGTGGTCGACGTGGTAGTGATTTCCATGGGAGCTCTGTTTACTCTCCTTAGAGCTTTATTTTCTTAGCATTGTTTGCATTTCTTAACGTAATCATCTATGTCTCCTCTCATTCCTTTCCAGAAGAATTGTTCTCTAATTCTGTTGAACATGCGCGACGAGCCTAGATGACCGGCTACAGGGATGTCATGATTTTCACGGAGGATTTTAGGTATTTCACTCAATGTTGGATAAATGGTTTTATTTAAGTAAATATGTATTGGTATTCTAGTGTTATGGAAAACATAGGTAAGTATGTTATAAATTTTAGTATAAGAAAGCCTGTCAAAAGGATTTTTAAAGTCGGAAATTGCAATGTTCGTGACGAGCCCTGATTGCAAGATATTATTTCTGATTCATTTAAGACTATCGTATATAACAGGGTAAGAGGATTCATCAAAATGGTGTACTTTAGTGAAAAGTAAGAAGATATCCTTATCACCATGTTTGGTTTGGAGTGATGAATTTATTTCCTTTTCGGAATTTATGAGCTCGTCTTTATTTGGGTTTTCGTGTAGGATTTCGGAAACGTAAGGGTTTGACTCATCTAGATCTATAGATGTAGGAATTATAATAGTTTTAAAGGGGATTCATTATGTTCTTGAAGCTGAGTGTTAAAAGTCATTTCTTTGTTACTTATTGACTTCAGGAATTGGGAGTAGTCATCGTTATTCGTGTTTAGGTTAGTTTGTGTATTCAAGGTTTTCGAAGTCAAGGTTAAGGTCCGAACTGTGAGGACTTAATTCTAAGGGACCTAAATCTATGAGGTTTGGTTCTTGATTTTGCACCAGTGGAATGTCTGGGGCAGAGCTAGGACCAGGAACAGGGTCTAGGTAAGGGTTAGCAATAGGCTTAGCAATAGGTTTAGCAATAGGTTTAGCAATAGGTTTAGTAATAGGTTTAGCAATAGGTTTAGTAATCGATTTTGGATTCGGGTTCGTTTCTTGAGTTGGTATTAGAAAGTCGTCACAGTCAAAGGTAGAAGGAATATGAGATGGTAGATTTAAGAGGGGGTCTTCCAATGGATAATCTGGTAGGGTGTTAGTAGGATCTAGTGATGGAGTTTCGTAAAATGGCTGATTGCCATCGATTGGATTTACTGGAAAGCGAGACAGCGCGTCGGCGTTGGCGTTTATCTTCCCTTTTTTATGAACTATGTCGTAGTCAAACTCTTCTAGTTTTAGGCGCCAGCGAACTAGTCTTGAACCAGGGTCTTTACAATTGAATAACCACTGTAGTGGTTTATGATCTGTGACTATTGTGAATCTGTGCCCATAAAGGTAAAGACGAAAGGCTTTTGTGCCGAAGACTATGGCAAGACACTCCTTTTCCGTTACGCTCGAGAGGCATATGCTATTGGGCAGTCCTTTCCTATTTTTCCTTGTGATAGAATAGCTGATACAGCGTAGTTCGAAGCATCGCAAGTAAGTACAAATTGTTTAGTAAAATCTGGATAGGCTAGAATCGGTGAGGTTGTGAGTTTACGTTGTAAAGTTTCGAAAGCAAGTTGTTGTTTTTTTTGAGAAGTGAGGTAAGTGGCTTAGCTAATTTAGAAAAATCTGAGATGAAACGTCGGTAATATGATACTAGTCCGAGGAATGATTTTAAATCTTTTGGGCACTTAGGTATCGGGAATTCAGTGATAGCTTTAATTTTTTCAGGGTTTGGTTTGACGCCTTCATTATTTATAATATGTCCAAGATACGCAACTTCTTTGCGTAAAAATTTGCATTTTTCAGGTTGTAATTTGAGATTGTATCTGCGGAGTCTATCGAATACAGCGGCAAGATTTTTTATGCTTGTGGAAAGATCTGGTGCGTAAACTACAATATTGTCTAGGTAAACAAAACACCTAGATCCTTGGAGGCCAGAGAGGTGTTCATTAATTTTTGAAATGTCGACGGTGCATTCTTGAGGCCAAATGGCATCCTGTTGAATTGAAAATGACCTTGAGGAATTGAAAAAGCAGTTTTTGCAGCGTCTTGTGAAGAGATAGGAATTTGGTGAAACCCGGATGCAAGGTCCAGGGTCGTGAAGTATTGGCTTTTCCCGAGTTGGTCTAGTATTTCCGTTATTTGTGGGATTGGATACGTTTCACCTATGGGGACTAATAAAAGACGTTAGTTGGTGGTTGCAAACAGACTGCTTTATTCAAGGCATTCATACATTTGACAGTAGGCAAAGTTTCACCCCAAAGCCTCATAGATGGCGCTACGTGTATTAAATTACATTATATTTGATAACATTCTAACACCCCCACTTTATCAAAATAACAACACTTTCAAAATATTACATACAGTGGAGAGGTAAAACTACACACTTAAAAAAAATGCCTTTTAAATTCAACATACAATAACAAATATAGTATACAGTTCTGCCTTGGCTATTTTAAATTAACAATTCCAAGTTCTTTCATGAACTTATAATGTTTAACACCTGGCAGACCTTTGGTTAGTAAGTCAGCGGGCATGTTAACTGTTGACAAATATCTAGCTTCAATTACATCATTTCTCAAAACTTCTCTAATGAAATGGTACCTTACATCAATATGTTTGGACCGTTTATGTGACTGATAATTATTTGCCAATTTCAATGCACTCTGACTGTCATTGTACATAACAATTTTATTATGAGAACCAATTATTTCAAACTCTAACTTCTGTAAATATATTGCTTCACGACATGCCTCCGACAAAGCCATATATTCTGCTTCACAACTACTAAGAGCAACAGTTCTTTGTTTCTTGCTCTCCCACGAAATTGCAGCACCTGATTTAGTGAAACAGAAACCAGTATATGAGCGTCTGTCAGTGGCATCACTTGCCCAATCAGCATCCACAAAACCTACAAGCTCTGCACTTTCTTTAGAATATTTTAAACAATAGGTCTTAGTCTGTGACAAATATTTCAGAATTCTTTTTGCGTAATTCCAGTGTAGGTACATAAGAATAACAGTTGTTAAACTGGCTTAAATAATTGACTGAATAGGCAATATCAGGACGAGTTGGGACAGCCAAGTACATTAAACTTCCTATTAATTTTTGATAAGGTAGCTTTTGTTCACATACATTAGACTTATCAACATTTAATTTACATTCTATAGGAGTTCCTACTGCATGACATTCAGACATATCAAACTTTTCAAGTAATTGGTTAACATACTGTTCTTGATCTAAAGTAATTACATTGGTACTTTTGTTAATGTTAACTCTCATGCCCAAATAATTTCTCACTTGACCTAAATTCTTTATTTAAAATTTTTGACCCAAAATTTTTACTAAATTATCAGATTCAGACTTACAATTTGAGAATACTAGAAAATCATCGACATACAGTCCAACTATGGTTTTCCTATTATCACTATGATTTTTAACAAATACGCAGGGTTCTAATTTACATTTTCTAAATCCTGATTTACATAGTATCTCCTCAACCTTTTTATACCATGCTAGAGATGACTGTTTTAACCCATAAACAGCTTTACTTAATTTTAAAACTTTATTTAAACTATTTATGGGAAAACCTTCAGGTAAATGCATAAATATGCTTTCTTTTAGATGACCATTAAGGAAAGCTGTTTTCACATCTAAATGAGTGATGTCCATGCCTAACTGGACACTTATGGCAAACAACAAACGCAGGGTTGAATGTCTAATCACTGGACTGAAGGTTTCTTGGTAATCAATACCAGCCTTCTGGGTAAAACCCTTGGCCACAAGCCGCGCACGATATGTCACTTTATTGTCTGAGTCAAACTTCTTTTTAAATACCCACTTACACTGCACTACACTCGCGTTGCTAGGAGTATCGACAACTTCCCACACTTTATTGTCTTGAAATGACTGCAGCTCCTCTGCCATGGCCTGCAACCACATAAGTCGCTCTGGCCCACTGATGGCCTCTGCATATGTCAGTCCATCTTCTCCTGTGGCTGTAGCACATATGCCGACTAAACCGTATCTATCTGGCTTTCTCCTCTGACGCTTCTCTGTTACTTCTGGAACTGGTGTAGTAGAACCTGAATGTGGTGTATCTGAAGCTTCTTCTGTATTCTGTGGAGCTGAACTTGTCTTTTCCGTGTTCAGATTTTCTCCACAAGCTTCTGACTCTAAACTTTCTTCTTCAACATCCAAGTAATCAGATTCTGAAGAACTTGACTTGTTCAGGGGTTCAAGTTTTACCACAGATTCCTCTACCAACTCCCCCACTGAATCTGTGCTTTCTAGGGAAACGGTCACGGTCTCTGGACGCTTGGGTTTTTCTTGTATTATAACATCCCTACTTGTATTGATTTTGTTTTTTACTGGATCATATATTCGGTAACCTTTGACATTGTCATTATAACCAACAAGTATATGTTTTGTTGATTTCCTGTCCCACTTAGCTCTTTTTTTCTTTTGGTACGTGCACCATCGCTGGACTCCCAAATACACGTAAATGTTGTAAATCTGGTTTCCTACCAAACCACATCTCGTATGGAGTCTTTTCAATACCTGAAGCTGCAGACCTGTTTTTGAGATATACAGCGGTATTTGCGGCTTCTGCCCAAAACTTTTTTCTAATTGTGCTTCAAAAAGTAGGCATCTAGCTCTCTCTACAATGGTCCGGTTGCTTCTTTCGCTGAGTCCATTCTGCTCCGGTGTGTAAGCATTTGTTTTTTGGTGAATGACCCCTTCAGGTTTCAAAAAATTTCTAAAATCATTGCTGCAATACTCACATCCATTATCTGTGCGCAATATTTTTATTTTTCTGTTTTGAAAGTTCTCCACCATTGACTTGAATTCTTTAAAACAAGTCAGTGTTTCACTTTTACACTTTAAGAAGTATATGAAGGTCATTCTGGTGAAGTCATCAATAAATAGCAAAAAATATCTTGCACCACCAATGGATTCAGCGAAAGAAGCAACCGGACCATTGTAGAGAGAGCTAGATGCCTACTTTTTGAAGCACAATTAGAAAAAAAGTTTTGGGCAGAAGCCGCAAATACCGCTGTATATCTCAAAAACAGGTCTGCAGCTTCAGGTATTGAAAAGACTCCATACGAGATGTGGTTTGGTAGGAAACCAGATTTACAACATTTACGTGTATTTGGGAGTCCAGCGATGGTGCACGTACCAATATAATCAATTTTGCACGTGCTCTGGCATCTGCTACTGTCTGTGCTGCATCTGTCTCCGCTGCTTCTTGCTTGAGGTACTTGTCCGTGTCCTCAAGGACTAGCAAGCTTTGTACGGCGAACGCCCAGTCGTCATAGTTTTCACGACCCTTGAGCTTTGGCACACTCGAAATGAAACTTGAGGTCATCATGATAAGTTGATGTCACACGCGCAAAATAAACTAACAAATTAACAATAACTTTTCGAAAAAAAAACGCAATAACTTTAACTTTAATAACGAAAAATCTGAGTTGCCCATAACCTAATAAAAGACGTTAGTTGGTGGTTGCAAACAGACTGCTTTATTCAAGGCATTCATACATTTGACAGTAGGCAAAGTTTCACCCCAAAGCCTCATAGATGGCGCTACGTGTATTAAATTACATTATATTTGATAACATTCTAACAGGGACGTCATTAAGTTTCCTATAATCTATCACGACTCTCCATTTTTTTTGGCCAGAGGCATCTAGTTTTTTAGGGACTACCCAGATTGGCGAGGACCACGGTGAGTCAGATGGCGTCACTATGTTCTGATCTAGCATCTTGTTAATTTGGCTTTCTACTTCCCGCTTATGACATTCTGGGAATCTATATGATTTGGTTTGAATTGGAATATCTGTGGTTGTTTTAATTTTATGTTCGGCGGCTGTAGTAAAGGTAAGTTGTTCGTAAGGAAGGTGGAAAATGTCAGAATAATTCGAACAGATTTGTAACAGTTCATCTACTTCTTCTTTGTTGAGATGGGATATTCTAAGTTCTTTTAGGACTTCGTTTGTTCTATCTAGAGTATTTGAATTTGGTACTGATACAGGCAGGGTTGTGCAAGATTGGGAATCTAATTCTTCTAAGGTAAGGTTAAGGTTGGAGTGGATAGTAGCCGGGTTTTCTGATGTGTTAACGACGGTTAGATTAATACGATTATTTTCTTTCACACCTACTATACAGTTGGCAATTAGTAATGAATCGGAAATATGCTGATCTAGGATAATTCCTTCTTGGATGTAGGGATTACTAACCGTGCATTCAATTACTGCTTCTGTACGAGGGGGTATAGTATAAAGTGGTTCAGAGAAATTTAAGTTAATGAAATCATTTCCTATGCGTAAGACGCGTTTGTGGTAATCGACCTGGCATGCAAAGTTCTTGAGCAGATCATTGCCTATTATGCCATCGTGGCTTAGGCTTATATCTTCAACGACATGGAATTCGTGTAGTCTTGTGATTGTTTGGAAAATGGGCATTCTGAAACTCCCAAGAGTTGGAGTGACGCTGTCACCTGGGTCGATTCCTTTGAGAGGAATTTTGGACATGGAATTCAATTTTAATAAGCTGATACATGAACCAGTATCTACTAAAAATGATAGGGGCCTAGCTGAAACCGGGGTTTGGAGAACCTCATGGGGTAAGTATCGTTTTTCTGAATTTTTATTTATTTCGTATATGATAACTTTGCTTTCTTTTTGTTTCAGATATTGGGAAGATGCTGATGATTTAGGAATAAAAGAAGAGGCGGTTTCAGAGTAACTTGAGTTCATAAATTTTGTAGGTGTAGTAAGGTTCCTTGGTGTTAAAGGGTTAAAGGATTTGTGGAAGGTGAAAGGTTCTGTAGGTTAAAATGAAGCAGGGAGGTTTTGTTTGGACACGGGGCATTGATGTGAAACCGCGGATTTGGATAGAGAGTTGGATATGGAGGAGTTATGTGAAATGCAGCAGGCAGTCACAAAATAAAATAAAAATAAAATAAAATTTATTCCCTTTGAAATTTAAAAAAAAATGATTTAGGTTTGTCAACCTGCGCCTGTCCATTTCAACACGGCAATACGGCTCACCACCTATTACGTGGGACAAATTATACAAAGGTGAAATGTGGGCATATAATATGCCTCTGCCTAACCCTTCGGGGATAAAGGCGTGACCATATGTATGTATGTATGTGAAATGGAAATTTTGATAGGTTTATGGGATATAGTAGGAACATTGGATAAGGTGGGTACAGTGGGTACAGTGGATGCAGTAGGCATATCCGGGTTTACGATTGACGGGTATTGCGAATGCAGTGGATACAGTGAGCGAGGTTTACATTGGGGTACAGTGGATACGGTGGATACAGTGGGTACAGTGGATACACTGGGAATACCCGGATTTACATTTGAGGGGTATTGTGAATTCAGTGGACGCCGAGTGCGGGAGTTGCATTGGGATACAGTGGAATCAGTGGGTATACCCGGATTTACAATTGACGGGTATTGCAAATGCAGTGGATACAGTGAGCGGGGTTTGCATTGGGGTACAGTGGATACGGTGGATACAGTGGGTACAGTGGGAATACCCGGATTTACATTTGAGGGGAATTGTGAATTCAGTGGACGCCGAGTGCGGGAGTTGCATTGGGATACAGTGGAAACGGTGGATGCAGTGGGTACAGTGGATACAGTGGGAATACCCGGATTTACAATTGACGGGTATTGTGAATTCAGGGGACGTCGAGTGCGGGAGTTGCATTGGGATACAGTGGAATCAGTGGGTATACCCGGATTTACAATTGACGGGTATTGTGAATGCAGTGGATACAGTGAGCGGGGTTTGCATTTGGGTACAGTGGATACGGTGTATACAGTGGGAACAGTGTGAATACCCGGATTTACATTTGAGGGGTATTGTGAATTCAGTGGACGCCGAGTGCGGGACTTGCATTGGGATACAGTGGAATCAGTGGGTATACCCGGATTTACAATTGACGGGTATTGTGAATGCAGTGGATACAGTGAGCGGGGTTTGCATTTGGGTACAGTGGATACGGTGTATACAGTGGGTACAGTGGATGCAGTGGGAATACCCGGATTTACATTCGACGGGTATTGGGGATTCAGTGGATACAGAGTGCGAGAGTTACGTTGGGACACAGTGGATACAGTGGGTTTGGTACCGTTTTTGAGTTTGTAGGGGTAATTTCCCGGGCGATACCTCTCGGGAAATTTTACTTGTTTAAATAGTTGTTGTCAACTTCGTCAACTCCCTTATCTTCTGGGTCGTCAACGGTAAATGTTCTGCGTGGTGCTTGGGAGGTGTTTTGTGATGAAGTATTTGGGCGCAATGATGAAGCAGAGGGATTGGTTTGATTTCGGTTGTTGTTAAATTGCCTTTTTCGGCAGTTGTCAATAGTGTGCCCTATGTTTTTGCAATACCGGCAGATTGAGTCGTTTGTAAATATTTTCCTTGGCGAAAATTGTCGAGGACTTGGTATATTTGTAGGATTTGTAGGACGATAGGTCTGTGACGGAACTTCGCGTCGGGGTAAGAACCTGGATCTGTCATTGCTACCGTAATTTGTTTGTGTTGGTTTTTTGTATGATGCTGATAGGATTTTTTCCTCAGCTACGGCGAAACCAACGGCCGCATTCAAGGAGTCAGGGTTACGGCAGCGCACTATTTGCGACAATCGGGATGCAATCCAATTACAAAGGTATGTAAGGCAAGGTCCTCCATACCTGCTACGCGACCTGTCATCTCCGATTTCTTTTTTATCGATACCTTAATCTCCATAAGCAATTTAGATAGTAGAGTCTCTATTTTAAGGGCAAATTGATTAACCGACTCGTTAGCTCCTTGCTTAGACTCCTGTAGTTCCGATAGGAGGTGTGTGTAATGCTTACGGTCACCGAACTGTTGTTTTAGAAATTCGATTAATTGTTCAAAAGATTCGAATTCTTTAATGCTGCATGTACTGTCGGCCCTCTCTGTTAGTTGACTTAATATATATTTGAATAGTATGGGCTTTTGGGATTTGTTCGCCAAGTCGTATGCGCTTTGGCAATTAGAAATAAAGGGGTTCAATTTGTCCCTGGAACCATCGAATGGTTTAATGAATTTTAGTAAAACATTGTATTCAATTTTTACCTCCACGTCTGTTAATGATGCAGATCCACCGGGAACACTGGTTACCTTTTCAGCTTTTTGCATTTTTTCTGGTTCACCTTTGCTAGTCATTATAAAATTTTCAAAACAAAACAAACACACAAAATAGAAAGTACAAAGTAAAATCATGAAACACAATAATAAAATTAATTTCAAGAAGCCGTCTCCACACTATAGAACTCCTTTGACGCTGTGAGCTTATCGCGGTAACGTGGACCGGATGGTTAACATAAACAATCGTTGGTCTTAACACTAACTTCGCCTTGAATTTGGCAATGAAATGTAGACAAAAATAATCGAAAAAAATGTGTATTTCAAAGAAGAAGATGACTTGGTAATGTTATAGGTATTACAGGGTTTCTTCTATAAGGCTCTGAGTTCTTTGTTGTCTTTTCTGTAAAATTGTTTTTAGCGCTCAAGGTGAATATTGAACTTTCACTCACGAAAAGAAGGCGATTAGTAGCAGGAACATGGTATACACTGGTTCAGTGAACAAGCTGCAGCAAGAATGCGGCGAGCAGGTTGCGGCAGGAACACGGCGAGCCACCTGCAGCAGGAACACGGCGAGCAGACGCGATCTTTCCGCGTTCTGAGTCGTTTGATATAATATTTTTTCTCACTGTTTTCACCACAGCACAGAATATACTTTATACACTATTAGTGTCAGAGGCACTTTCTTAGATTTATGCATTAAAATAATATGGGTGTAAAATTTCACCACAGCACTTTGAAAGTTTTTCGGGAGCGTATTTGGGTAAAAGGGGATTTTCGTATCCCACCGCTGCTACCAAAATGTTATACGAGAGTCTAGAAATATAGCTTTTTAAAAAAAAAAAAACTTTTAATTGTCACAGTTAATATAATGAGAAAACAGATTTAGTACTTGATACAGTGGGGTGTAAGTATAGGGGTTCCGACCCGTACCGAGATTCAGAGCGAACTGCCGATCAGCCGGCGTGTATAGACTGTGTGTCCGAGCCCTGATGCTAGTTCAGCAAGTCAGGGATGCTGGTCAGCATAACCCCATACATTAGCTGGGTATAACAGTACGCTACGTCGAGGCACTGCAGGTATTGTTCTGGAACGGGTGAATGGTTGGTCTAGTAAAACTGGACCTTCTCGTGCGTTGTTTGCGTCTATAGTTTGAACACTTGCTGCTGAGGATGGTCAGCATATGGATTTGGTGAGCCTGGTATACCGCAACTCTTTCTCGGTTGTCACGGTTGGAGGTGGTCAGAATGCCTGCTTATGGCATTTCCCTCTTTTTTCAATTAAGTCAATGGGCGGTGGATATAACGTAGGGGAATATTTTTAGCCGTATCCCAGTAGTTCCGTTGCATTCAGAACGAAAATATTAAATTTAAATTGTAGCTATTACGGTTGCTGAGATACAGCCTCGTGACGGACGGACAGGCAGACAGACACACGGACGACGATATCTCATGAATAGAGACCCGTTTATATCCTTTAGGTAAAGCAACCCTAAAACGGGTAAGAACAGCAAAATTAAGTTGAGTTTAAATCAGCAAATTGATAATGACGCCTAGGCATCAGAAGGTGGCACCACTCATAGGTGAGGATGGCTTGGACCCCGGGGTTGTAGGTCCTCAACAGACCCCAAGGATTTGGTGAAGAAATGCAACATCCTTTATCTTCAAAATATATAAAAATATATGAAAATATACGAAAATATATAATAATATATAGTAATATGCTAAAATATACCGAGCTATATCTGTCGATATATTTTGATGACGTCATCAAAATATGTCGACAGATATAGCTTGGTATATTTTAGCATATTACTATATATTTTTTATATTAATATTTATATTTTCGTATATTTTGAGGATAAAGGATGTTCCCTTTGTTTACCAAACATTCGGGAAGAGTGTCATATAGTCACGCCTTTTTCCCCCGAAGGGGTAGGCAGAGATATATTATATGCCCACATTTAACCTTTAAGATTTTGTCCCATGTAATGTGGCGTGAATTGAGAGAGGCCTACGTCCAGCACTGGACGTATTGCCGTGTTGAAATGGACAGAGGCAGGATGTGACGTGGTGGTATCCGTCCATAATTATTGTTCCGGAATGTATTCTAAAATAAACCTATACAAAATATATGGGGACCAGAGGTTCTGTAGCAGCAATGCAGCACTGCTGCCGAGCAGTGCTGAAAAATAATAAGGATTGGCTTGAGACATCATTTCATTTCCTATCATCACGGAAAACAATTTGAAGAATAATCGCGGCCGACCGGAAATTTCATTTGAGCTACGATCTGAACGTTCAAAACGGGCCAAACCGTCCTATTAACGACTAGCTGACGTCACGCGTTTTACTATTAGCCCCCGTTCCTAACAAAGCCGATGTTCACAGGGAAGAGTGTAAAGAAATTTTCAAATCGGTCCAGTAGTTTCTGAGCCTATTCGATGCAAACAAACAAACAATCAAATACTTACTCTTTATAATCCTACTAACGTTTAATGATATGCCTCACTAGTGAGGAAAACTAGGAATGCAATTCGTACTCTACGTAGCCGATTCCTTACACTGGCAGCTACGAGTATAATTATGCTGCCAGGGTGTCCAGATGGCTACTTACCGCCTGAGTTCCACAATATACTACAAATATCTATTTTACTTATATTTAGCATCCACAAAAGCGATATTGCTAAACAATGTATTTAATGCCAAAGAAAAGGGTATCTTGCCCCAGTGTGCGGCGGTATGCTCTGGAGAACCAACGTGGCAACACATCATCTGCAACAACTATGAGTAAGAAACCGTCTGTAGATCTATAGCTGGCATGCACAGTTGCGAGATGATCTTTTCCATACATGGTGCACCAGACTATAGAGCCATCAGTAAATGTTGGGCTCGGTTTGGCCATGACCAGGCGTTATTCTGAGGTCCTGGGTAGAAAGGTGGCACGGCTTTTCGTCACCTTACACAGCTCCACACGCTCGCCTTTTGCACGACGTGGAGTGGTGAGGTTGCTTTACTCTCTGCAGTAGTTTCTGCTATTTTAGAAAGCGAAGATTTACTGCCTTTGCCAAAGCTGATGTTGCCAAGACAATGACGTATGCTGAGACAAATATGATGCCGAAGTAGCAGGATTTAATGGCAATTTTGAAATTGTAACCAGAATTTGCTATTGTAATTAACTCGGTATCACTGTTGGACAGCTGCTTTAGTTTTTCATTGGAGAGCTGCTGCTAAAAAATCGACATAATCTTACAGCTCGTCTTCAAAAGACGTACTACTTATAATTTCTTTTCTTGATTATTATCTAGAGATGAGTGCCATTACCATGCGAAGTATATTTTTAACCGACCTGCCGAAGACAGGAGGGTAATGTTTTTCGAGATAATGTATTGTATGTTTGTATAATTCTTTGTCACTTCCTACAGCCTGAACGCCTTGACGGATTTTGACATGCGAGGTGTCATTTGATTCGTCGTGATTGTGTGAGTGACACCAGATAGGGTAGACTGGGTACGGTAGAAACATTTTTGCGTTTATCGGGCATAGCATCGGAATTTGTTAAGGTAGCGATGAAAGAAATGTATTAAACAAAAGACCTTTTATCTGTCTTCTAATGGGCAATGTTATTTGAAATCATTTTATATTAGTTTTCTGTGTAAAATTGTGTTGAAAAAAAAACGGTAATTTGTTTTAACCGTACCCATGTCAGGGTCGGTTGAAACAGTGCTTGGGGTCAAATGAAACACATGCAAATAATACAAAATATTTAAGTTATCACGTTTTATTAGAAAATAACAAAAACAATCAGTAAAGAACTAGTCATCTAATAATATTTTAATGGCACAGATGAAAATTACAAATATTTTTTTAGTAATACAGTATAGTCTTTGTCGATACTTATAACCTAACAGTATTTTTATCAGCCTTTGAAGTTTTACATCAAGTACAACTTAAATGAAATTATAGTAAGATTTTCTTGACAGTAATATTTGCAATATTGGTAATTTGCGATATTGGTAATTTTTTTAACTATCAACAAAACAAAAATCGAACTAAACAAAACAAAGTCCCGCTTTTACATCTTCATATGCTTGTTTGCATGTTGATAAGTCGGCCCGACCTTTCGTAGTCTTTCTCTGGCGTACCCTTGGCATCTGAGAAACAAGAAAATTGAATAAATAAAATGTTTCAAACGTACCCACAAATAATGTTTCAACTGTCCCCAACCCCCGATTGGTATAAAAAGTTTCACAGTTAGAACTATTACACATTTAATTAAAAACTAATGATACTACAATATTCTACAAACTTCAATTAAAACGAAAGAAAACTCTCATTACTCTAACTTTATACAAAATCTAAATATTTGCAAAAATGTAAGAACAAAAATACTTACTTGTTCGTCAATAAACACAATGGGGCCTCCTATAGCCAAGTACAGCGCCCGTAGAACAACGTGATACTAAAATTCGTGTTTGGGCTTGTCACCCGCTTCATACTCCCCTTGGACCCCTAACCTCATCAGGCACTGTTTACGAGATATTCGCGTTTGTTTCAACCGTCCACCGTTTTAACCGTACCCAGTCTACCCTATATTAAAATTTTTGAAAAATGAAAATGGCAGATTTTTGGCGCTAAAATGTAAATTTTTCTTGGACGCTCTACAGCCTGAATGGCTTGATGGATTTTTAAAAACAAGGTGTCATTTGATTCGTCGTGATTGTATGCGTGACACCAGGTATAATAAAATTCATGGAAAATCAAAATGACGGACTTTTGGCGTTATAATCATTTAACTGCGATGAACGCAAAACTACTGAACCGATTTCGATGCAGTATTATGTGTTTATAAGGCCTTGGTGAGATTTGAATTCTAACATTTGTTTGATTGCAATCGCTTAAGTAGCACCAGAAATATGTTTGACCAGGTTTAATTTTAGTGATATCCCTTCACTACACGGAAATTAATAACTTCACTACTAACATAACTAAAAAGTTTTAAATAAACTTAATTACCTATTTAGAATATAAAAAACCCGACTGCCAAGTAAACATACAACTGAAAAGCAAAAAAAACAAGCTCTACATTTCTTTTGTGTTTTCTTTAGCTACTTACTGTTTTACTTTGTCGGCAACATTTGCAGGCGGGAAGAAGCTATGTCAAGCGAGTGGTGGTTTACAAAATAGCTACATGTTTTTCACAGCTTTTTCATCATTCAGTGCATTTTTTGCACCATTGCGTAGAGAAGGAATACTCGAAATGAAACCCGACTGTCAGTAATATGACAATCGTTAAGCCAAGTTAAAGGCCTTATGGGCGGCATGAAAAATATCCACGGCGGGATGTCATGACCTGTCCATTTCTACACGGCAATTGGCTCACCACCTGTTAGTTGGGACATAAAATTATAAGGTGAAATATGGGCGTATACTATGCCTCTGCGTACCCCTTTGGGAATAAAGGTGACTATATGTATGTATGTATCAATTATTTACTTTTCATAAATTTGTTCATACATAGAATTTTAAAAATATCAATTTTATGATATTAGTATTACCACAGATAATTATAGTATAATATAGATAAAACACTATGAATAAAATGAAACCAATTTACTTAGTACCATACAGTCAAAATTTGACTAATAAGCTCGTGGTACGGAATCTACACAACTGATAAGCTTTCATATATTTAAATATTTTACAATTTTACGAATGGATGTTATGTTACGGATGTGTAGATGTCTGGATGTCAAGATGTGTGGATGTATGTAACCTTTTTACGCTCTAACGGCTAAACGGAGAGGCCCTTTTTAGGGTTGCCGAATGGCAAAAACGGAACCCTTATAGATTCGTCATGTCTGTCTGTCTGTCCGTCCGTATGTCACAGCCATTTTTCTCCGAAACTATAAGGCCTTTGCTGTTAAAACTTTGTAAGTAGATGTATTCTGTGAACCGCGTTAAGATTTTTATATAAAACTAGAAAAATAGCAGTAAATTTTGGGGGTCCCCATACTCACAACTGAAACTCAAAAATGTATTTTTCATCAAACCCATACGTGTGGGATATCTATAGAGAGGTCTCTAAAAATGCTATTGAGGTTCCTAATATCATTTTTTTTAAAGTGAATCGTTTTTTTTTAATTTTATTTTTTTAATTAATGTATTTTCACCAAAACAGAATTAACACAGAGTTTTCTTAATATGATAAGTTTCAATAACAATGTCTCGAAAAAATGAAAATAGCTTCCGTTGCCGAACTAGGTATAAGCCTGTTTCGGCTTTCGGTGCCAATTCCCCACGGAAAATTCTTAAAGATATAAACACGCTATGTAAACAACAGATTTAAAGTAATATTAAAAGGTAATAGTAAGAAAGAAAAATTCTGCGAGTGCGGTGCATGTATTTGTGTGTGTGTGTTTGCGCAAGAGACACTTCCAAAGTGGAAAAATGTTCCCCCCCCCCCATCTAACTTCTAAACTAAAAGAATGATAAATCTAAAAAAATATATATATATGATGTACCTACATTGCCATAAAAACTACCAACGATTTAATACGTCATAAACCGCAATTTTCGCCTGGAAAAATCACTTCCACTGCGAACGCGTTAAAACATCAATCAAAGTTACAACGAACTACAAGAACTTTTATATTATATTACTTGCTGCTACGGAACCCTTCATGAGCGAGTCCAACTCGCACTTGGCCGGTTTTTTTTAACGTGAGGGAAAATCCTTCATGGATGCTATGCCGGACTCCTAACGACTAAAAACCTCACGTAACGCCCAACAGCCTACGGTTGGGAGCCCCGGGTAAGCCCTCGGGCCTCCCAACAGACCTACGGCTACCTGTGTAGTGTCTCCTCTTCAGCCACTCGTCCATGACCGCTCTATGTGTAGTTGTCTGGATGTCAAGATGTGTGGATGTTTGTAACTCTTTCACGCTCTAACGGCTGAACGGATATGGCTGAAATTTAGTACAGCGCAACTTTATTTGCGTCGCATTTACTCCCATCGCGTCGTTAATAATCATTATTTTAGAACTAATTAAGGTTATTGAGAAAACCTTAAAAAATGAATACATAAGTTTTAAGAGGATCAATTTTGTAATGTTAAAAAGATCGTTCCTCTGTCGAACTACAAAAACATGGAACGACCTACCCGCACAACGTGTATCCCTCATCTTACAATCCTGGGTTCTTTAACAGGAGCGTGAAGAGGCACATTTCAGGGCCGCCAACTTGAGGACCACTGTCGTAAGTCTTGAGGGCCCCACTCAGTAACAGTTTACAGGACGATATCAATCGGTCAGTTAATTGCAATAGCCCACACACTAACAGTTCTGTTGAAGGTACACTCTCGTACTCGTCCAACTTCGTTCAACTTCGCGAGTAATGTGGAGGAAGCATTAGCATATTATCAAACCACAATATCTTCGGCAACAATCGACAGTGTGAAAAGAAAAATTAATAATCTTAAAAGCACATTCAGAAAAGATTGATTTTACTCTTATATTTAAATACGCTTTTTGGTAGGTAGTTATCAAGAGGGATAAACCTATATTATATCTTATAACTATCTATAATTTACACAGATTAAAAGTAAATACGTAGGTACTTTTAAATTATTATAAAATTTTAATATATATTTATTTATTTCTTGTTATTATCCAGTTTATAAAAGTTTTGTCAAGAATTTTGAATAAAAGTATGGTACGTGTGTACGTAACATAATATATTTTTATTTTATACTTATTCATTGAATATCCATCTACCTACTTTCAGGTCGATGAATCTACCTACGTAAAAACATGTTGACTTGTGATCATTTGCTGAATGTAGTGTATGGACCCTCAAACTGATATCAGACTATGGCCGACGGACGATCGTACGGTGGGAAACTGCCGACTCCCAACCGTTAGTGTGTGGTCGCAAGACTGACAGCAGGGCCTTGCCGGCAGGCAAAAATCGCTTTAGTGTGTTGGCGCTATTGGTCTAGGACGGCAGGCCGTCCGATAGAACCAGAGACTGCAGGCGGACTGTTAGTGAGTGGGGCCCTTTACGGACTTGTGAGACTGGCCCCCAATCGCTAGATGCGCCACGGCTTGCCATCAGGCTGGTGGCGTCGTCAATACGGCGAGCTAAATATAAAAAAAAAACAAAGTAGTACATTATTTTTACGTAACTTTAACCATTTACGCAGAAGCGAAACGGAAATTATTATAAGGAATAATTTATTCCCGTTATCGTAACATTTTTCTTTGCTGCTCCGCTGCTATTTTTAGCGTTATGTTATGTAGCCTATAGCCGAACTCAATAAATGTGCCTATTTTCACAATAAAACTGTTTCGAACATAATATATATTTATTATGCCCGTTTTATAATTTAAAGCCCAAACTAAGCTATACGCTTGTGCTATGGGATCTAGACGACTGATAGACATACTTATGTATGTACTTAGAAATATATAAGTATGTCTATCAGACGTCTATATCACAAGCTTACCTTTAGCTTAGTTTGGGCTAGATGATGTTGTGTGAGAATGTCACAACACAAAACAATATTTAAAAAAAAAACTTTAAAAATAAAAACCAAAATGCATAAAATATTATGTATTTCAATGTTGTTAACTAGATAAGCGACATCAATCCCTCGTTAACAATTCATCTAACGGGATAACTTTAAGATATGTATTAGTTCTCTCAATAAACACGACGAAGAACTTCTCAAGAAATATAGTACGCAAGTAGGTTTCGAATTTCTGCTGGTTGTTGTTTAAGTATGTCGAGGCATTTTCAACTGCGAAAAAAGAAAAACCATCTCTTAGATAAAATACAATAATTATTCACAGATCATCATCACTGCAGCTGATTTGGTATAGGCCTTCTCCAAGGATCGCAACAACGTTCAGACTTGTGCCGCCCGCATCCAGCAGGCTCCTGCGATCTCTATTAGGTCATTTGTCGACCTTGCGGAATGCCTTCCTACTCCACATTTTAATAGGTACCTACTCGCACTTTACGACCTCTAGACCAACGACGCAGTTCAAAATATACGAGGACAAACAGAGAGATAGTTGGACAGATGGACAGTAAGGTCTATAATAGGGTGTTTTCATTTTTACCCTTTCGGTATGGAACCCTAAATTTTGGTTACTGGGTGAATCCGACCACTCTTTTGTGCGTGCCCGCCTGCAGGTATCATCTTCTGCTAGGGCAGTAGAGGTGACGAGGCAATTGTGGCACTACTCGTCAGCAGACTGGGATGGACTACTATATACTTTGCAGTCGTCCCGTGGAGTCAGCGCTGATTTGCAGGGAGGACCCTATCGGAAAGCACCTCTGCGGATGCTGGTGAAATTACATTAGGTATGGAATACTACAATCCTTACACTGATGTCGCCAGCATCCGCAAACCCACCCCTGGTTCGGGCATGAATGCGCCGTAGCTGTTCAACAAAAAACAAGGTACAAGAGAAAGCAGAAATGCTGACCAATCTCTTTGCGACTAATTCACGGGTCAATGACTGTGGCAAGCAACCTCCAACTATCGCTGACTGTGGAACCACAATGCCGGATATTGTAATCCGGCATTGTGGTTTGATGTGCGAGCGGTGCTACGGTCACTCGACACGCGGAAAGCCAGTGGTCCTGATGGCATTTTTTTTCTTTTTTATATTCAGCACGCCAAATTGACGTCGCCACCAGCCTAATGGAAAGCCGTGGCGCATCTAACGATTGGGGGCCACTTTTGACACTGGTCCTCAAGTTGGCGGCCCTGTGATGTGCCTCTTCATGCTCCTCTTAAAGAACCCGGGATTGTAAGATGGTGGAAAAACGTGTGCGGGCAGTTCGTTCCAAGTTTTTACAGTTCGACAGAGGAACGATCTTTTGAAACGCTCAGTTCTGGCGAAGATTCTCTCCATTGTGTATGAGTGGCACTTCTGCCCGGCACGCGTTGTTCGGGATCGAAAAGGAGAGGGTGGGATCAGGTTGAAGAGCTCTTCAGAACATTCGCCGGATACATTCGGTAGAAAGCAGCCAAGGACGCTATGGTTCTTCGCTGCGCTAACGGTTCGAGGCCTCCCGTCACCTCAGGACAACCAATTATTCGAATAGCACGTCTCTGCATAGCGTCAAGCGCGTCTAATAAGTACCTCGTAGAGTCATCCCAAAGGTGAGAACAGTACTCGACGCAGGGACGAATCTGCGTCTTGTAGAGTAAACATCTCTGATGTGGCGTGAAGTACCGCCGCACCTTATTTAGGACTCCAAGTTTACGCGAGGCCAGCCCCATACAACTCTCTATGTAGTTTTTGTGATTGAGCTCACGCCGGACGTCTATACCGAGGATCTCCAGGTTGTCCTTTAGTGGAACCGTAATAAGGCATTCTGGCGGTAGTGCTGAAGAAGTGTGCAGCTGTATAATCTCCAACGCTAACACGCCTGTATCGCCTTTCCTATTCGTCGGGAGAAGTGCCGGAGACTTGGAAGGAGGCGAATGTCCAGCCGATCTCCAAGAAAGGGGATTAGTTGGATCCGGCCAACTATCGCCTCATAGCCGTAACCACCGTCATCTGCAAGGTGTTCGAGCCAATTATCAACAAGCAGCTCTTGCGCTATTTGAAAGCAAATTAGCAAACTTCAATGTAGCTTTAAGCTGAAACGATCAACGGGTAACCTTCTAGCGCTTATAACACACACCTGAGGTGAGGTTATGGAGAGGAACAGCGAATCTCTGGCTATTGGCCAAGACATCGCTAAAGCCTTTGAAAGGGTATATGGCATGCGTTGCTTCTTTTCAAGCTGCCGGCATATGGTCTATCGCCTCAGTTGTGCAACTGGTTGACCAGCTTCCTGCACGGGCGATGTATTCGGGTTTTCTATGATGGTCAGGCTTCCTGCTTTTGCCAGGTAAATGCTGGAGTACCACAGGGATCGCTATTGGCCCAACTTTTTTTCTTCTACATTTCAATGACATGCTGTCCCTTGCCATGCATTCATTGTTATGCAGATGATAGTACTCTGCATCTGTTTTGGCCGTCCAGCAGAGGGGCGGGGCGACGTGGAGGAGAAGAGACGTCAACTCGTGGCGGATCTCGACCGGAACCTGGGTCACATTGCCCAATGGGGTTCATACAACCTGATCGAGTTGAATGCCAGAAAAACACAGGCTCGTGAGTTTACAGCTAAGAAGTCCCCAATCCTACCCCTACCCTCTCTTCAGAGCATTACGGTTCCACTAAAGGACAACCTGGAGATCCTTGGTATAGAGTTATAGACGTCCGGCGTGAGCTCAATAACAGAAACTACATAGAACGTTGTATTGGGCTGGCCTTGCGGAAACTAGGAGTCCTAAATAAGGTGAGACGGTACTTCACGCCACATCAGAGTGTCTACTGTACAAGACACTGATTCGCCCCTGCGTCGAATACTATTCTCACCTTTAGATGTCTCCGCGAGGTACTTATTAGACGCGCTTGACGCTATGCAAAGACGTACTGTCCGAATAATTGGTTGTCCTGAGGTGACGGGAGGCCTTGAACCGTTGTTGCAGCGAAGAACCACAGCCTATCAATATTCTCAAAAGCTCTTCAACCTGATCCCACCCTCTTCGTTCCGATCTTGAGAAACTCGTACCGGGCAGAGATGCCACTCATACACAGTGGAGAGAATTTTCACCAGAACTGAGCGTTTTAAATGATTTCTCTGTCGAACTATATCAACCTGGAACGACCTGCCCACACACGTGATTCGTGAATCTTACAATCTCGCACTCTTCAATAGGAGCGTGACGAAGCACATCACAGGGCCACCAACTTGATGACCATTGGTAGAGTGGCCCCCAAGTGCTAGATGCACCTCTAAAACTAACTATCTTCACGCCAAATCCCTTGCGGGGTAGGCAGAAAGAACCGAGCGCCACACGGCACGGTCCATACACACCTCACTTGCTTCTTCAACTTTCATTTTTCTTTTCATGCACCTTCGATGCACCGAGATGCATCGAGATGCACCGAGATGCATCGAGATGCACCTCGGCTTTCCATAAGGCTGGCAACGTCAATTTGGCGAGCTACATATAAAAGAAAAAAAAAAGATGTTACGTAATGTGTTTAGTGTAAAACTTACCTTGTACTGCATCGCCTTTAGTGACACTTTTATTTTTATGTACAACCTTCCCTTTAAGGTCAGTTTCCAATTTGTAATCCAAAAGTTCTAATCGTGGTTTGTTATCCTTTTCAGAAATATATTTTTTAGTTTTTCCTTTGAGCGTTATCCTGTAGTTATCTGAAAAAGAAAAACATATGTTATTTTTCACCAGCAATAGGTTTCGAATGTCCAAAGCAACATTATTGTCGGCCTAAATAATTTTTATTTTTAAAAATTTTTCTATTCGGTAATACGGCTCACCACCTATTACGTGGGTCAAATTCTAATAAGGTCAAATGTGGCCATATCATATGCCTCTGCCTACCACTTCGGGGATAAGGCGTGACCATTTATGTATATATGTACCTATGTAAACTTTTCGATGTTGTTAGGTAGTTACGCCTGTATTAGTTTTATTATCAATCCTAATAAAATTTACCGAAACTATTTCAACGTAAAATATACCTTACCGTATATTAAATAAAAAATACCATATCGTTGATATATCAGCTATGTCGTTTTGTTCTATATACGTTGGCGCCAAGAATTGGTTAGGCAATTGTTGACGCCAAAGTTTTGCACCAATATTTATAACCTATCTTTAGCATTCGTAATTTTATTTAAATATTAACATTATTTATTAGTTTAACGATATTTTATGCAATTATTGAAAATAAAACATTTCATACGAAACTTTGAACTTTAGTTAGTTATTTATATATGTCGGAGTAGACATGCGGCAGCTGTTTATAAAAAGCGCAGGCCCGCTGACCTGGAGTCGGTCATCGGGTCTGCTTTAAGCTTTATTACACTTATAGATGGATATCTAGTTAAATAACAGTGAAATAAATACTTAGGCAGTATTTATTTCAGAAACAGTAATAAAAACAAGCAAATGGAACACCAATGAAATAAAATGAAATGAAATGAAAAACCTTTATTCATGTAAGTCACAATCTACATTTACTGCCAGATTCGCAACGCAATAGGTAGAGCTGGAGAAAAAAGAACCTGGCAATAAAACTCCGGCCACTCTTTTAACTTCCAGTAGGTTATTACAACATAATTTTTATTCCAAATTAAAACCAACATAGAATCTACTCACAATGTTTTCTCTCCAAATTCCAGCAGCAAAGTGAGCCCTCGGCCACAACCACTGTAGGGCTTGAACTCCGGAATTCCGGAATTGACATAATTCCGGAATTCCGATAAAATCTAATATCGTTCTCAATTCCGGAATTGGCGAGATCAATACCGGTATTTCGATATTGGAAAAAAAAATGTTTTCGCTTCTTCTTTTATTTCATTACAAACAAAAATGTAGATTATAAGCTTCTTATGCAATTTAATTACCTTTAATTACTACAATGTTGATAATTTAGGATTTTTCTATTAACAAATTAATTCGATTATGTACTTAGGTATAAAATTAATGGTATTTGATAGAAAACATACTATTAATATTTAAATAATAATAATAATATTATTGACTAGCTGACCCCGCAACTTCGTTTACGTCACATAAGGTGTATGAAAGGAAAGGTATTTCTTCATCGGAGTCATCAAGCAGCGTCTGAAACTGCCCTGTTTGCTTAATCATAAAAGAGCTTAATGATTAAGTCTATTTTTAAAGCCAGTTTAGGTTCACTCACATTCAAAGAAACCCCTACAATTAAAATTTTCAAAATATCTGATTCTTAAAAGTGTTATAACTCTTTTATTTCTAAACCGATTTACATAAAACAAACGCTAAATGTTAACTGGAGCAAACCCCAACACAATAAAAAAAACCGCATTGCAATCGGTTGAGCGGTTACTGAGATTAGCGTGCACAACCGTACAGACAAACAGATATACAGACATACAGACATACAGACAAACAGACAAAAATTCTAAAAATCATTGTTTTGGGTTCTATTACGTTCATAAAGCCCCCCTATAATATTTTTTCTTATTTATCTTCCATGTACAGACAGCGACCTGTTACGATTTTATTATATGTATTGATTGATGACGTTTTTGTATTTTTTTTTACATTTAGACTTCAATTTATAGTGCGAACTTAGACTTAGCTCTGACTTATGCTACGAGTTAAATTTAACTTTGATAGACACGTCCAAGGCCATTGTCTCAAGGCGCTCCACTGACCCAGAGTGAGGAGGGTCCTGGGTTCCCTGTTCTCATCAAGGCGGAGGAACATATTCCTTCGCACATGGCTCCGTCTCAGGCGCCCGACGCTGATTACAGTAAGAACGACCTGCCTGCAGTGACTTCGACTGAAGGTGAGTTAGGGGCGACTGTACTGCGGCTTAGATTACGCAGGGACCGTGCCCCTGGACCCTACAGCATTCTAGGCCGAGCGTGGGTCTTGGCTCTTGAGGATCTTGGGCCTCGAGTGATGGGGCCCTTTAGTGCATGCCTCGAAAAAGGCCAGATTCCCAAGGTCTGAAAGACAGGGAAACTGGTTCTGATCCGAAAGGCAAGGTGGTCGGCAGTCTACCCATCCGGGGATCGGCCGATCGTGTTGCTACGTTGAGCAACTCCGGCCGATCCCCGATCGATCGTTCCCCAACAATGATACGCTCAAGGAGCTTGCATACCTCGCTAGGTATGCAAGCTCCTTAAGCGTATCATTGCACTGCGCACCGTCGGGCACCTCACACGCGTGGGGCCAGATCTGGCGGATAACCAGTTTGTTTTCCGTCAAGGGCGCTCCACCGTGGATGCGATCATGCGCATTAGAAGACTGACGGAGGAAGTAACATCGCAGGGTGAGGTGGTGTTGAAAGCGATGGAGATGTCAAGAGACACCGGCATCGCCTTTAACACCTTGCCCTGGAGCTGCGTTAGGGAGGTGCTTATTTATCATGGTGAGCCCCCCTACTTCCGTCGAATCGTCGGGGCCTATCTTTCCGAGAGGGCCATAACTTACCCAAGCTGGCTAGGGCCCAGCCGGGTCAGCGAGATACGTCGTGTGGTGTTCCGCAGAGATCAGTCTTAAGACTGCTTCTGTGGAACATCGGTTACGATTGGGTGCTGCGAGGTCCGTTGCTCAGAGGCGGCATGTCGCGAGGATCTGGCAGCGAGGCGTCCTTGTTTAAATAAATTAATTATATTTCTAATTTATTCTTTTCTGGTGCAAGGAGGTGCCGAAGCGGGGTCATAGGCCTACTTCTCCAGAAATCTAGGTTCGGCAGTTCCAGCTCCACAAGGAAACCGTGGAGACCTGGACTTGAGCAACAAACCGAATCGCCACATCACATCACACAAGGGGGGAATCGCCGCAATCAAGTCGGTCAGATCGGTCATGGGCGAGTGACTAGAGAGGAGCCACGGTGCAGGTGCTGTGTCCTACCGGTTATCACAGATGCTTACCGGGCACGGGAGATTCAGTAAGTATCTGTGACGAATACACCGGGAAATCACACCTGAGTGCCAGCACTGCGAGGAACGCAGTGAGGACACAGTACTTCTCACATTAGTGGAGTGCGCAGCGTGGGCTTAACAGCGCCCGGTCCTCGTGGTAGTTCTGGACGTGGACATTCTCTCGCTGGAGACCATTGCGCGAGCTATGATCTCTAGTGGGAGTAAGTGGGACGCCACTGCGTCTTTCTGTGATCAGTTAATGCGGCGAAAAGTGATCGAGAGAGAACGCTCCCACCCGAATTCCGCATGTCTTTGCCCAAGACTATCGGCCTCCATAATCGGGGGCCTGAGGACGGTGGGAGGGCTAATCGCCGTCCTTACAAAAGCACGGCCAAGACGAAAGCGTAACGTGAAAGTTTCATGCACGCCACACGCCCTGAGATGCAGGATAACACCTGAACAAGCCCCAAATACGCGGAATAGCACCCGAACCTCTTAGGTGAGGCCGCAGTGATAGTCAAGGTCTGTGAGGAATCCTGGGGTCATCCTTCTGAGGGCTTACGCGGGCCAACCGTAGGCAATAGTTGGGAAACGTGTGGTTTTTAGTTGGTTACGTTAAAATAAGTAATTTTACTGGGAATCAAAGTAGTTTATCACTAATCACGTAGGACTGCCAGCTCCCGTTTCCTTTTTTACATATCACTATTTTGTACAAAACGAAACTTGATTGAGTTCCGGAATTCCGGAATTCAAATACTGAATATCGAAACCCAATTCCGGAACTTTTTTTTTTTTTTTTTTATTTATTAAGATATATACACAATATAACATAACAAGTTACACCCATAAAACCCACAAGGGTTTATCCTGAGTGTGAGTGTACATTTTAGTTATCATGCTTCATTCACTTATGTTCTAAACAAAAATTCAGAATTACGATAGATAATAAGTATTAACAATGAGTTGCACAAAATTCTCTGATAACAAAAATAGTGGGTAGGTGGCACAATATTTCGAGCGCAAACCGGTCGATACAACATTTTGTTCGACGGGCAGTACACACCTACTTTGAATGAAAGTGAAAGTTCGCTATACAGGATGATTAAGTATTAGCAGAGTATCTTTAGTTTTTCTTAAATTATACTAAAACTTTTTATTATTTAATTTCTAATCTCTTTTCTTTTTGCTAAATAGAATTTAAATTGTAATTGAAATTAAATTTGAGTATTTCGTAATTGAATTTCTATTATCTTTCATAGAGATTAAACGATAAGAATACAATGATTACTATTATAAATATTCGGAATTGCATTAAATTAATTTCTTTTTCTTCTTCTCGATTTTTTTTTTCCATGCTACTATTCTTGTTTTTTTTTATAACTATTTATTTGAGGTAGGAAGGTATATTTTTTTAACTAATTGTTTTATGTTTAGTAGATTTATTTTACTTTTAGTTTCTAATGGAAGCTCATTAATAATTCTAGGTAGTAAGTAGTCAGTAGTTCGGGTACCGTAGAAGTTGTTGGTTTTTTTAGTAACTATCTTTTTATTTACTATTTGACGTGTCATAATTGGGTGTTTTACTAGATTTTTATTGTATTTGAAGTAGTTTTCTATAAGAAGCACCATATTTAATTTCTTCTGAATTGGTATTATTTTGCAAAATTCAAATATTTTTTCATCATCATTTTTAAATTGAATTCGAACATTTTCAGGTACAATAGATTTCAGTAAACGGAGTTGTAAGGAGTATATTTTATGCAAATAAGACGGAAATGTGCGTCCGTAACTACTGAGCCCATATACTATAATACTCTCCGCTAGAGCGGTATACATGTCAAGTAAAATTGTGAACGGTATTTTATACTTAAGTATACAAAATTTGGCCAAAATAGCCCGAAGTTTGTCACATACAGCGTCTATATGGACTGACCAATTAAATCGTTCGTCCATAGTTAATCCTAAGTATGTGATTTGAGTGACCTTGTCGATAGATTTACAGTTGCATTGTGTTTTTCTACCATGCAAACAATCATGATCATGGGCAATCAATTGTATATCAACATCACTGTTCTTTTTATTATAGGCGGATGACACATGAAGCACTTTAGTTTTCTGCACATTTATGACTAGCCCTACATCGTGCGACCACTTGGATAAAAGTGTGAAGTCTGTTTGAAGTCGATTAATTGCTACTAAAATATCACGATCGGCCGAAATGAGACATGTATCATCAGCATACTGGTAGACGACGCACTGTTTTATGATGTTGTTCAGGTCATTCACATAGGCAAGGTAATGCAGAGGGCCTATCACGGATCCCTGAGCCGTTCCCTCCACTACTTGCACCTGATCACTCAATTCGCTATCTATCTTAACGTGGAAGGATCGATTTTTTAAATAGTCTACACACCAGGCCAAAAGAGGACCACGTATTCCACTGACTTCCAGTTTTTTTATTAGTATGTCATGCCTCAAAGTATCAAACGCTTTGCTATAGTCAATAAAGACCACAAGAACATGTTCTTTTTTATCCAGTCTACTATTTACATAGTCTGTGAAGCTGGAGAGCAGTTGTGTTGTACTCTTTTTAGGCTGGAAACCAAACTGATTTTCTGATATTATTTGATGTTGTCTATAAAAGTTATGAATTTCATTACAAATATATTTTTCTACTACTTTATCAATTATAGGTAATATTGTAATAGGCCTGTAGTTACTGTATTCATTCATTGGTCCTTTTTTATAGATTGGTCTTATTATGCCTGCTTTAAGTTCATTTGGATATGAGCCCTTATTTAAGCTTACCTTAATTAATTTTGAGATTGCAAAGGACAGTTTTTCTGAGATAGTTTTAATGTCCATTGGTTTAATTCTGTCTAGTCCTGGAGATTTATTGGTTTTAATATTTTTAATAATTTTAATGATGTCTTTTGGAGTAGGTTGTTTAAGCAATATGGAGACGTTTGCGTCTTTGACATAAGTGCTAGGGTCGAGTAGTGGAATTTTACATTTTGGTACTAGGTCTTTTACTGATTTTTCGAATTCTTTAGCAAAGTTATTAGCGATAGTTTTACTACAAAAGTTTTGCTGGCTAAATGCTTTTAAAATTATACTGTCTAATGACAACTTCAGTCGGCCTGTCATTCTATTCAATATTTCCCACAGTTTATTCGGATTTCCCCTGTTAGTATTGATTTCCTTTTTATAATATTGGTTTCTGGTTTTTTCAACAATTTTGTTACATCGATTGCGTAGTTGCGAATATTCTAATTTCAATATTTTATTTGTTGTATCTTTTTTTAATTCAATTAGTTTTTCATCTTTCAATTTACACATCTTAATTACTGTATTATTCACCCATTTCTTTGTGTTTCTATCAGATGAGCGTAACTTTGTGGTATATTTAGATTTTTCATAACAGTTATCTATATTCGTTTTTATGATACTATATATTTTGTGTGGACATGTGATATTTTCTATGTTGTCCCAAACGATATTGTTTAGCTCTTTCTCGAGCAAGGATTTGTCATATCGAGGCACAATTTTGCAATCATCCTGTATACGTGCAGTACATAAGAACGAGGCAACAGTGACGCGGTGGTCCGCCAGTACTGTTCCAAGCGCCGCACAATACACGTCCTGCGCGCGGGATCTTACAAATATGTGATCAATGCACGTTTTTGTTAAAATATTATTTTTAAATTCAATTCTTGTATAGTCTCTGATCCCGCACACAAGACCGTGTTCGTACATTAAGTCAAGATACTGTTGTGCCATGGACGTTTTGGATTTAAGATCTATGTTTACATCTCCAACAAGTATGATATTCTGAGTATGATAGTTCCTGAGAATATTACCCAATTCAACGAGGAATCGTGTTTTACTCTGTGCTGGTGGTCTATAAAGTGCACACAGAATGAAGGTCATGTTGGATTGTGTAATTATTTTGCCTGTAATGCATTCTGTATGAATAGTGGTGATTTTATACTTCGTAAATTGGTGATTTTTGTGCACATAAACAATTATACCACCACCTTTCCGCTTGTTCCGTAGTTCTGTGTGCAAATTATAGTTTGGTATGTTGTATAAACAGCTGATACGTTCAGATATACCCACCTCGGTTAGCACAATAACATCTACATTTCTTTTCGTATTACTTAATAATAACTCGAGTTTAGAAAAGTTTTTTATTATTGAGCGTATGTTTACATGCAGGTAAGTTAAGTAGCCTAAATTATTACAAGGGTTAGGTAGCCGTTTGAAGTAAAATGAGATGGTCGGGCAGTCACGTAATTCAGTAATATTATCTTGGATGTCATCCATTTGTATTTTTTTATTTTTGTTAGATAATGATTATTACCAAAGTACATGACTACGATTGAGTGAGGCTTTTTATATCACTCTCCGAGCGTATAATAATTACTTTTGCGCTATCAGTTTTACGTAAAAGTACCCTACCTTCTCTGCACCAGATATATTTATAGGATTCTTTTAGCTCTTGCTTGGCTTTCCAGAGAAGATTTTTTAAGTGCGGAGTTATAGCTTGCCTTATAAATATTTTATTTTTCTTCATTTTTCTTCTTTTACAACTGAAAAAGCGTCCGATATTCAAGCCCTAAACCACTGTCTATTTATAAATCCCCGCCACTCAAATTATTCTCACAAAACACGTGGCTTGATATTTAATGTTTTCTTTTTAAATCAAAGAAATGTGGTTCAATTTATTTTTGAGAAATAAAGTTATTAATTAAATTAGTCAAACAAACTGTTAAATTGAATGAAATCGTTAAAATACAAAGATTAATTCATTCTCAGTAAAATGAACATTGCCGGAACTATAGGAATAACAAAAATCCTGTTTTGATTAAAAACATTTTTAAATGTCGACAATATTCGTAATAATTGTCAATAAGAATTTAACAATAGTTTTTATTGTAGGTTCTTACGAACCTACATAGTCACATAACACTTAGGTAACCTAATTAGTTCAACACTACATCAAGTTATACAAATCAGTGTTAATAAATTCTACAACTATTTCTATTCGAACCTTATATCACAAAATAGTAAGGTATCAGTAAAGTTGCTCATTGTAATGGTTTTAATCTATTTATAATCGAATAGATTTTAATTAGTAATTCTCGGTGTGGCGACACGGCCATACTGATCGGCGATGCGTGCTCTGCATCGTGTCTTAAGGTCTAGATCTGCAAAATAAATATTGAAAGCTGAGGCTTGGTAGTTCTACAGTACACGCAAACCAGAAAAACTTGGTTAAGCAAATATAATTTCATTGGTCATAACCTTACATCGTGGTAGCATGTAGAGTGTCACCGCTCATAGTTAATGAAGACGGTGAGCTGGTTATGATGCGCTCACTGAATGCTACTACTGCTCGTTCCACATCAATCAATGAATCAAATCAGCCTATATCAGTCCACTGCTGGACGTAGGCTTCTCCCAAATGACGCCACAACACACGGTCCTGCGCACATGTAAATACATGGCAACAGTAATTTTTTTATTTTTTATACACAGGTAAGGATTTGTAGGGTAGAGGTCGACGCTGTCAAAGACAGGGGCCCTAGGGGATGTTGGTAGGGTCGATGCTGTGCCCTAAGCGGTCTTGTACGCCGTGTTACACAGGGGACCATTATTCTTTCAGTATTGGGATATCCACTTTAAGTGGTTCTTACTGCTCATTCCACATGACAACAGTATTTTGATTTTTTTTTATTTTTTATACACAGGTAAGGACATGTAGGGGAGAGGGCGATGCTGTCAAAGACAGGGGCCCTAGGGGATGTTGGTAGGGTCGATGCTGTGCCCTAAGCGGTCTTGTACGCCGTGTTACACAGGGGACCATTATTCTTTAAGGATTGGGATATCCACTTTAAGTGGTTCTTACTGCTCATTCCACATGACAACAGTATTTTTTTTATTAAGGATATGTAGGGGAGAGGTCGATGCTGTCAAAGACAGGGGTCCTAGGGGATGTTGGTAGGGTCGATGCTGTGCCCTAAGCGGTCTTGTACGCCGTGTTACACAGGGGACCATTATTCTTTCAGGATTGGGATATCCACTTTTTTGTGGCTTAATATAAATAATAAATAAATAATATGATTCATAGGGATATTAGTGGCTTATTGGCGACTCCACGCCCCAATAGCATCTTTTCATTTAAATATTTTATTAGCTAATTTGGTGACTCCACGTCCCAATAGCATCATTTGTCTAATAATTCAGCTAGCATTTTAATACCGATTAGACTGAAGAAACTAAAATGAAAATACCTCACCAGATTTTTCAATTTGTGGTTTCTGAGAATCAAGTACTCGCTGGGTGCGGTGCCGTCAGCGTCAGCGCCAATGCGCCAGATGACCTAACCTAAGCTGTAGCTCACCACGAGGTTTTGGGCGCCCCACTGTTGATTGTGGGTGACCTTTAGCGCCCGTCTATGATGTCCTAATGCTTCCTTTAGAAGACAGCGGCCGTTGTCGAGAACGCTGTAAACTTAAACAAAGATGCCTCTGTAAAAACTGATTTTTTTTGCACGATTCCTGTCAAATCTCGCCTTATCTTTAGTACTTAGATGTCTGTGTCGTTGTTGTACGTGCTGTTCAAGAAGTTTCACACTAGGTACTTCAGTGGTTGACCAAATTAAGCAATTCCGGTGGTAAACAGTTTTGGCACTGAAATAAGAGGAGCTACGCCTGCAGTTCGGACTTTCTGATGCGGTGTGCGAATTTGAAGTCCCGTAATCCCTTATCATGATAAGACTATTAGCCCTACTGATACCTGGGGCTACTATACAGGGACATCGTTTATAATCACTTGTTTTGGGGCTAGGAAGAGATGAAATACTTGTTTGGGCCACCAAGGTTCAATGCTCGCCTTTGTAGTTTGTATAGCGTAACAGAACTTACTTTGCATAGGAGTATTTTTAAAGAGGGAATCTTAGCAAACCGACCGTGCCATTCGAAGCTATACCTACACGTCGACGTACCGAGTAAGCCAGGCACTTCAGATGAACAGGAACGTGTAACCTTCACAGTAGACTCCTATGCATATTCCCCCACCGCTAGGTGAGGCCACAGTGGTAACTGTAGGTCTGTCGGGAGTCCTGGGGTCATCCTTCCGAGAGCTTACCCGGGGCTCCCAGGCGTAGGCATATTAGGTAGGAAACGTGTGGTTTTTAGTCGGTAGCAGTCCGGCATGGCATTCATCTAATAGAGCGCAAGTGAACTTGCGTTGCTCTAAACATTTGAGGTCCTGTAAACGATGCAATTGTCCTAATTTTAACGGTGAAAAAAATCTTTAACGGTGCTATTTTTTTCAAAATAGTAACTTCCATAATTTTATGAAGAGTCTTAAGAGATTTAGGTACAACAGTCAGCCGTTGTGTACCTACCCAAGATTGGGTCTTGCTTTTCAGATACCTATCTTGACATTTTCTTGCAGATAACATCCCTGGACGGTCTCATCTCAATAGAAACCGTCTATGATAGTACATACGTAACTATCTCGACGTTGTTTACTGTTTATTCAGATGAATAATCAAACTGTTATTCAAGATTTTGCCTGTTAAAGGTATTTCAGTTTAACAATATCGGCATGCTGCATCCGCTCATCCTTCCTGTATTTATTTCAAATTCAAATTTTTGCGAATATACCATTATGGATGTGAGACAGCAAGTCTTCCTTGTGCTTCGAGGCTTAAAGCGCGTCGCAGTCGGGATACCGTATAATCATCTTGATGTTTCTACATCGCATCGGTCGTGTGCATACTAAAAAAAAAAGGCCACTATGTGCTGCCGACCCGTATTGATTTGAATAAGGATTGACCCGAAGTCAAGGCCCAGCCAAGGAAACAATTCGCTAGGTTTTTTCCTAGAAATATTCTATGCCATGCTTCCTCATGAACATGGGTCCATTGCCACTTAGCGCCTTATATAGTCAGTTCATTAAGAGAAGCCACAGCAGGAACGATATTTGGTATGAACGAGCGGGAGTATTCAGCGCGACAACTGAATAGACGAATTTGTTTAGCATTTGTCGGTACCAGAGTTTTTAGGCTTAACCTTTTTAGGGCTAGGACGCACTTGACCGTTCTGTACTAAATTTTTAGCATACTCAATTGACCGTTAAAAGAAAAGGCATTATTCTATGATGATTGGAAATCCTGGTTTACGGAATGATATTAAGACTCTAAGCACAGATTAGTAAATAGTTACTGCTCTAGTGACAGAGTTTGGAGAGAAAACCTACGGTATTTATCACAGATATCAGAAAAATATGTACTGATAACGTCATCTATACAAACCTATGCTATACTACCTTTGTGGTCATTGTCTGAACTCAAGAGGTAATTTTATTTTTCTGGGTTTTAAAGTCATCTTCGATATCAAGGTTACCTTATGCTATCTAATAAAAATAGATTTGAACCTACCAACACGTCTGAAGCAATAATCTTGTGAAATGTGACATTCAATTTCTACGTTAATTTTATTATCTAGAATCTAGACAGACTTAAGATGCTCGTAGAAACAACAGGAAACCTATGCCAAGTAATTTTATTGACCACACGTTTTCGGTTTTCCGGCAAATTGTATGAGATTGACTCACGAATTAACAAGCACTTAACCCCGCTATCAAAGATGATATTATTAATTACCTTACCTATCCCCACACGCATTGTGTTCAAGCTGGACTAGTTAAGAACAGAGTTCATATTATAGGTTATGTGCTTTTCGCGGCGATAGCAGGTACCAAATGTGTAAACGGCTTTTGATCAAAATGAATAAAAATCAAGTACTATAAGTTTGTTCGTATAACCGTTGTGTTGGCCGGGTTATTGTTGCATTGGGAACACAAGTTTCTTTCAACCGTACGTTTATCCGATTCTGTTGTAGTAGCTTTAAAACGTCACTCACGAGAGGTATGACCGGACTTACTACAAAAATTACAGTAAGAAGCGTTTCCACTATCAATGGAATATTTTAACAGATTCGGTGGTGGTTGTGATCAATTCGCGTTTGAACGCTTACATAATATAGAAGAGGTAACATAACCTATCATCGCTGCTACTGCATCGTAATTTCGTAACCACTAAGCTGGCAGACTAGCTTATGGGGGCCTCACCGAGGACGCGGTAACTAGCGAGTTGTCAACCTATGTTAGCGCGGCCCTTCAGCAATCTAGTTGTTTTCATACGTATATCGTAGTCACTTGATAACATGGTTCGTTTGACGCAAACAAAAAAAACATGATTACATCAATTGCAGTCGCCAACGCGACGTTACCGCCTAGGTCATATGAGGGTAGAAACACATCGGTACTTAATCATAACTTTCTTTTGTTGTTTCGACAGGCGATCATATTAAAATAAAATTCAGGTGGTACATTACCCCTTTGCGGTTGTAGCTGTGTGACGGTGCCGGTGGAAGACTTACTAGCACCAGGATCTCGCACAGCCGCGGAACACGCCGGCGCGCCCGTAACCGCGTGCGGCGCGTTGGTAAACTGGTACACAGTAGATATCTTCGTAGTACAGATCCTGAAAAATGAATAGCCACGCGTAGTATTTCGTAGGTACCTATCCCACTTCTGATGTCGGAGTAGACATGCGGCAGCTGTTTTTAAAAGGGTTAGGGGACATTCGTCCCACTATGGAACTGACCCGAGTACCAGTTGCCCCTTTCAAAATTTGATAATGGTTAACTGGGCCCACATCAAATTTGTGTTGAATGGTTATAAAAAAAAATAACCACGAAGGCTAAGGCGGGAGCTCCGCTTCGCTCGCGCCTTAGCCTTCTAACCTAACCTAACCGAGTCGAGGAGTTAACCATAATAAGTGAATGGTTAACACCCTGACTCAGAGTACCCCGACTCGGATAGGTTAGGTTAGAAGGCTAAGGCGGGAGCGAAGCGGAGCGGAGCTCCCGCCGTAGACTTCGTGGTTATTTTTTTTATAACCCACCGGTATATATACGGACATTCTGGGATTTGGACATTTTGGGACATGGATAACGTTATGATGAATATTGGACATTTTGCGAACTGGACATTCTGCGCCTAAACGCCCTTCGCTTGGTTGGAACCAAAACAGATGTGGGCCCAGTTAACCATGAACGAAACATAACATGTTTGAAAGGGGCAACTGGTACTTGGGTCAGTTCCATAGTGGGACGAATGTCCCCTAACCCTTTTAAAAAGCGCAGGCCCGCTGACCTGGAGTAGGTCATCGGGTCTGCTTTATGCTTTATTACACTTATAGATGGATATCTAGTTAAATAACAGTGAAATAAATACTTAGGCAGTATTTATTTCAGAAACACAGTAATAAAAACAAGCAAATGGAACACCAATGACATAAAATGAAATGAAATGAAAAATCTTTATTCATGTAAGTCACAATCTACATTTACTGCCAGATTCGCAACGCAATAGGTAGAGCTGGAGAAAAAAGAACCTGGCAATAAAACTCCGGCCACTCTTTTAACTTCCAGTAGGTTATCAATACATATAATAAAATCATAACAGGTCGCTGTCTGTACATGGAAGATAAATAAGAAAAAATATTATAGGGGGGCTTTATGAACGCAATAGAACCCAAAATAATGATTTTTAGAATTTTTGTCTGTTTGTCTGTATGTCTGTATGTCTGTATATCTGTATATCTGTTTGTCTGTACGGTTATGCACGCTAATCTCAGTAACCGCTTAACCGATTGCAATGCAGTTTTATTATTGTGTTGAGGTTTGCTCCACTTAACATTTAGCGTTTATTTCATGTCAATCGGTTAATAAATAAAAAAGTTATAACGCTTTTAAGAATCAGATATGTTTAAAATTTTAATTGTAGCGGTTTCTTTGAATGAAATTTTAAACTGGCGTGTTGGCTTAATCTTATTTTAATCTTTAAGCTCTTTTATGATTAAGCAAACAGGGCAGTTTCACACGCTGCTTGATGAAGAGATACCTCTCCTTTCTCACACTTAATGTGACGTAAACGAAGTTGCGGGGTCAGCTAGTACATATAATAAAATCGTAACAGGTCGCTGTCTGTACATGGAAGATAAATAAGAAAAAATATGATAGGGGGGCTTTATGAACGTAATAGAACCCAAAACAATGATTTTTAGAATTTTTGTCTGTTTGTCTGTATGTCTGTATGTCTGTATATCTGTTTGTCTGTACGGTTGTGCACGCTAATCTCAGTAACCGCTCAACCGATTGCAATGCGGTTTTTTTTTATTGTGTTGAGGTTTGCTCCAGTTAACATTTAGCGTTTGTTTTATGTAAATCGGTTTAGAAATAAAAGAGTTATAACACTTTTAAGAATCAGATATTTTGAAAATTTTAATTGTAGGGGTTTCTTTGAATGTGAGTGAACCTAAACTGGCGTGTTGGCTTAATCATAAAAGAGCTTAATGATTAAGACTATTTTTAAACAATTCAGTCCGCGCCGAAGGCGTGGACTGAATTGTTTTAAAATGGACTTAATCATTAAGCTCTTTTATGATTAAGCAAACAGGGCAGTTTCAGACGCTGCTTGATGACTCTGATGAACCTTTCCTTCCATACACCTTATGTGACGTAAACGAAGTTGCGGGCTCAGCTAGTTACAACATAATTTTTATTCCAAATTAAAACCAACATAGAATCTACTCACAATGTTTTCTCTCCAAATTCCAGCAGCAAAGTGAGCCCTCGGCCACAACCACTGTCTATTTATAAATCCCCGCCACTCAAATTATTCTCACAAAACACGTGGCTTGATATTTAATGTTTTCTTTTTAAATCAAAGAAATGTGCTTCAATTTATTTTTGAGAAATAAAGTTATTAATTTAATTAGTCAAACAAACTGTTAAATTGAATGAAATCGTTAAAATACAAAGATTAATTCATTCTCAGTAAAATGAACATTGCCGGAACTATAGGAATAACAAAAATCCTGTTTTGATTAAAAACAAATTTTAATGTCGACAATATTCGTAATAATTGTCAATAAGAATTTAACAATAGTTTTTATTGTAGGTTCTTACGAACCTACATAGTCACATAACACTTAGGTAACCTAATTAGTTCAACACTACATCAAGTTATACAAATCAGTGTTAATAAATTCTACAACTATTTCTATTCGAACCTTATATCACAAAATAGTAAGGTATCAGTAAAGTTGCTCATTGTAATGGTTTTAATCTATTTATAATCGAATAGATTTTAATTAGTAATTCTCGGTGTGGCGACATATATATGTTTTAAATGCGCATTGCGGCTTCATAATGGCAGACTGCATGCAACTAAAGATACGGGCCCACTGAAAAGTAAACTAATATATATGAAGGTTCAAGATTGTTTGCGTCGACACTACATATATCTAGTATACTCGAAGGTCGCAAGTCCCAGACACTCACGCAGTGTTTCCCTCTGTACCACGCTATAGACCCCCCGGCGCCCGCCCAGTGAATACAAGAAGTGCTGAGAATAAGTCTCTCTCAAAGTTTAATTAAAAAAAAAGAAATTCTGACCTGCAGCTAGTTCACCTTGCCCTTCAACATCTATTTCTGCACCAACAAATTTTCCTTTTGATTTATATTCAAAATCAATATGTAACAGTGGGCAATTTAAAACGTATTCATATGAAGACTCGTCCTTATCGAATCTGTAAAGTAAATAACATTTTTACTCTTGATTTTTGGCACTTGGTGGAACTTGTTGCAACACATTATGCACTTTTGCTTATCCACTTGTACTTTATTCCACGATTTTAATTAATACTAAATATAATCTGACCGGTTTCGCTTTACATACACTGCATTTTGAAAATGCTGTAAAGCGAAACCGTTCAGGTTAGTAATAATTAAAATTGTGGAATAAAGTACAAGTGGTTAAATAAAAGGGGAACACCCAAAAATTCCGAAATATGTTTTTCCGAATTTCAATATTCCGATGTTCAAAATTCCGAAGATTATAATTCCTAAGAAACAAAGCTCCGAATATTCAAAAGGACGATATTCATTTATCCGAAAGTCATAAGTACGAATTTTTATTTTTCCTATTTTCATTAGTACGAATAATCAAAAGACCGGACTGTTATTTTTCCGAAAAACATTATTACGAATTTTAAATATCCGAAAATTCACTGTTAAAGTTTTTTTAATAAAGTACGGTCAAGTCTAACTACCGAAGATATTATTTCCATTTCCGAGTCGAGGTGTTAACCATAATAAGTAAATGGTTAACACCCCAACTCAGAATACCCCGACTCGGATAGGTTAGGTTAGAAGGCTAAGGCGGGAGCGAAGCGGAGCGGAGCTCCCGCCTTAGCCTTCGTGGTTATTTTTTTTTTGTCTTGTCGTTTGCCTTCCACTCACTTGGAAATAATATTTTCGGTAGTTAGACTTGACTATACTTTATTAAAAAACGGGTGGAATCGGGAACATAAATAATCGTCTTTAATGATAAGTTTTCGGGTTAAAACAGGAACGGGTGGAAACGACATTCACCCTTCGTATTTATGATATTTCGGATTTTTGATAATCGGAGTTCGTATTTATAATACGGCGGATTTTTAATGATTCGGAATTCAACGGTTCGTTTTCTTGAAATTCGGCATTCTGACAGTCGGAATTATAAACATTCGGAATTTTAAAATTATGACTTTTAATAAAAAGAATTTATGAGACATCGGATTTTTGACTTTCGGGATTTCAAATCATTCGGACTTATGAAATTCGGAATTATGAAATTCGTGATTGTGACTTTCGGAATTAAGTTTTTCGTATTAATGTAGTGTACCCAAATAAAAGTGCATAATGTCTGAAAGTAAATAAATATCTATATTATAAGTACTAAATAAATAATGTGAAGTGCTCGTGACCCCGCGTACTCAGTGTTCTGTAAACGATCACTGCAGTAAGCAACTTTCATTATGGCCAGTCCTTGGATGGGTGACCATCTATGTCACCATTTTGCGACATTTATTAGAGCGCTTCCGTGCTTCAGAAGGCACGTTAAGCCGTTGGTCCCGGTTGCCAATAAAATGGCAGTCGTTAAGACAAGTTGAAGGCCATTTTAGGCGGCTTGAAAAATTTCAACAGCAGGCTCACAACCTGCGCCTGTATATCTCAATACGGCAATACGGCTCACCACCCATTACGTGGGACAAATTCTAAACAGGTAAAATGTAGGCATAAAATATGCCTCTGCCTACCCCTTCAGGGATGAAGGCGTGACCATATGTACCTATAGGTACTAATATTATAAAACGGCATATATTTAAATCGATATCTGTTTATTCCCTTTTTCCGAACAAAATATTACAAAGTTAAACCAAAAATACTGACTTGCACACTAATTATGCACACTAAATAATTCAAAGTCAATATACTGTTTAATAGTATTTGCAGAACTATTGTACTGAACAAATCACTATTATCAAAATTGTATATCTAAAAATTCCTTAGCTTAACAAACATATTAAAACTTTTTTAAGGAAAACCGTCGCCTAATTTACTTTTAGAAACATCTATTATTCTTATTAAAAACCTAATTTAATCAGTCATCTTTACAAAATTAAATTATAGGAATCAAAAAATAAAAAAAACTAACCTAACCTATTCCGTTATAAGATTGTGCACTTTAGAGTGCAAGTTAGTATTTTTGATAAGCAATTCGTAATTTTAACCCCCGACGGAAACCCGGACGTGTGTGGGTGTGTGTGTGGGTGTGTGTGTGGGTGTGTGATGTGTGTGTGTGTGTGTGTGTGTGTGTGTGTGTGTGCGTGTGTGTGTGTTTGTAAGTCTGTCTGTGGCATCGTAGCTCCCAAACGGATGAACCGATTTTAATTCGGTTTCTTTTGTTTGAAAGATGGGTTAGGGGAGAGTGTTCTTAGCTATGTTTTATAAAAATCGGTTTAGCCATTTCAATGATATGAGGGGTGAAAGTGGTGACAAAAAATTGAAAGTGTTTAAATATACCCGTGTTAGGTATCAAATGAAAGGTCATAAGTAACTTTTACATCACGATACCGCAAGTTTTATGAAAATCGGTTTAGCCATTCGAAATATATGAGGAGTGGAATGTATTTCTAATTCGGTAACCACATTCCGCGCCATTCGCATTATATTAGCTCTGAATAATTGTTGCACGTAAGCAATGATTTAGAACAGCTAACAATCTTTCCGCAATAAACGTGTGGTCAAATGATTTCCAATGCCAACAATTTCGATGGTGTAACCCCGAAACGGTTCCAAGTCAAATACTGCATTTGAATACGTTAACTTAGAAGGCTAATGCGTTGAGTGGAGCGAAGCGGAGCCCTTGTGGTTATTTTTTTTTTACCATCGATCAAAATAGTAGCTCAGCAAAAAACGATACGAGATATTTGCTCTAAATTATTTTTCGTAAAATATATTTTACTAACTGAAACATTTGACTAAATAAAAATTGGTAAAAGTACTAGTTGGTAAATAAGTTATTGTTTAAACGTTCACTACCCCAAACATAACGTTTGCATTACAATTATTTGTGTAGAGTTTTATTGCTAAGTAATAATTTGGCAAATGAAATTATGCGAGACATTCTTTTTGTAGAGATAATTTGGCAATTTCTATTCGGTCAAACATAGTAGACCCATATAGAAAACTTACTTAATAAATTCCACTTCACAGTTTTTCAATCCGACTAATGTTGCATTTTCTATATGATAATTAAATAAATCTATAGATCCGTCAATGTTTTCTGTATGTAGTGGATCTATTGGCTCTGCTAATCCTGGAATCCCAACTTCGAATTTTTCGTAGAATTTTCTTGCAAGATATGTTAAACATTCCGAGTCATCCCATGTGCAAATCTTCTTGCCTGAAATCATAGAATTAAGTTAAATTAATTTCTGTGAAATCTTCAATTTTATCTGTGGTATAATTATGCCTGAAAGTGATACTGGCCCTAATTATGGTTCCTCTGTCTGAATTAATTTAATGTTAACGGTTTTAAGTTATAAAGAGAAAGAAAGAAAAGCATTTTATTTTACACAAGAATAGGCTTAGCACAAGTACAACTAAGTAGGTTTTAAATAAACAGGATACTTATTTAACCAAAATAACAAAAACCACTGAAGGAAATTGTTAAGTAAAACACTAGATCTGCAATATTTTCTATTAAACTTTATTGAGAACGCGGTACACATCACAAACTCAGAAACTCAGTTATCGCCATATTTAATTTTCACAATACCATAGACTTTCTACAGATCAAAGATCAACGACAATAAAAATGTTGCCAAATACAAAACTGTATTATATTGAGTTATATTAACACCCCCCCTCAATATCCCTTACAAACAAATTACTAAAAGAAAAGTATAATGTTTACTTAACACAGTTCTTAACTTTAGCTTAACTATAATTAGGCTCAGTTCTTAACTGTAACTGAACTCAGTTCTTAACAATAAATGAACTCAGTTCTTAACTATAAATGAACTCAGTTCTTAACTATAAATGAACTCAGTTCTTAACTATATTACTCGTATCTACAAACTTACATAACAAATTTTTATTAAGGGCTTTTGTATACAAATCTGCTATCTGATCTTCGGTTTTTATGTAGTTCAAAACTAATTTGCCCTTTTTAATTAATTCTTTAATAAAATGATATCTAATATCTATATGTTTCAATCTCTTTACACAATCTGTGTTAGCAACCATTATGGCGCTCTGATTGTCACAAAACATTTGTACTGGACAGATGTTTTTAATATTAAAGTCACTGAGTAGATTTATAAGCCAGCAAGCGTCAGCTGCGGCCATACTGATTGCAACATATTCTGACTCAGTAGAAGACAGAATAACACTAGCCTGTTTTCTTGAACACCAAGACACTAAACAATTAGCAAAAATAAAACAACAACCAGACGTTGACTTTCTGTCTTTTAAATCTCCCCCCCAATTAGCATCACAATAACCTGTTAGCAGATCATTATTACATTTATATATCAAATTATAATCAATAGTATGTTTGATATATCTCATAACTCTTTTTAGAGCAGTTAACAATGAGTGATTTGCTCTGTTTTGGTATCTACTAAGGATTGAGACGGCTACACAGATGTCAGGTCTAGTCCCTAACGCAGCATAGGATAAACAGCCTATCATTTTTCTACACACATTTTCAATGTTCTTATCGACTACAGAGTCATTACTTTCTTCTAATATTTTAACATTAAAGTTTAAGTCCATAGGGGTATACATTTCTTTACAATTTTGCATTTCAAATTTAGTTAAAATAGTCTTAAGGTATTCTTTCTGACATAATTTTGTCACTTTAGTTTGCCAATCTTGGCTTACTTGTATGCCTAAAAAGGTTGATACTAATCCCAAATCTTTCATTTAAAATTTACTGTTTAACAGAGATTTAAATTCAGATATTACACTGTTATTGTTGCCAAAAAATAATAAATCATCAACATACAATAGAACATATGTTTTTGAATCGCTAGTATGTTTTGAGTACAAACAAGTATCGGTTTGGGACCTTACAAAACCTTGAGTCACAATTACCGAATTGAATTTATTTTTACTTATTTTTATATTTACTTATTTATTTTAACAATTCTACTATTCCCATTATAGGCACCTTCTGGTAATTCTAAGTAAACTAATTCATCAATATTTCCATATAAAAATGCACCTGTTACATCCATCTGATAGATTGGTAAATTCAACTTTGTAGCAATAGACACAAATAACCTAAAAGTAGATAAATTTGCCACTGGGGCATATAATTCAAATGAATCTAACAGATCACTCTGTTCAAAGCCCCTAGCTACTAGTCTAGCTTTTTATTGGACACAATTATTAGAATTTTTAATTTTAAATACCCATTTGCTACTTACAGTTTTTGTGTTTGAAGGTTTTTCACATATATCCCAGGTATGGTGTCATTCAAGGTCTCTAATTCTCTGGCTATGGCTTCTTGCCATTTACATGCATCTTGCCTTTGCATAGCTTCTTGATATGTTTTAGGCTCATTGTCCAGAGTGGAAACATAATGACAAGTGTAGAATGAGGTTTGTTTCCTGGTACGGACACTTCTCGGTAACGGTGTTGTTCCGTCATCTTCACTACCCGAGCTTTCATTACTAAAACATTGTACATACATGCTCCCGTCACTTTCTGTGGATATATTTTGAGCTTCTTCACGCTGCCGAGACTGCTGTGGAAGTTCACTATCTCCCACCAGCTCCATACTTTCCTCAGACTGAACATTTCCTTTTACAACCTTATCGTCGCTCAATGGTTGATCCTGTTCAACCCTTTGTAATGTATTTGTATCATGTTCCAGCAGTACCAACTGCTGTGTTGACTGCGGCTCCAGAAAAACAATATCCCTTTTTACATCAACTCTGTTTTTCTGTGGGAATAATATTCGATATCCCTTTACATCTTCTCTATAACCCACCATAATACCTTTTTCTCCTTTGGAGTCCCACTTTCTCCTTTTTTCTTTAGGGATATGTACAAACACAGGGGTACCAAATATCTTCAACTGATTAATATCAAATTGTTTCTTAGACCATGTCTCGAACGGTGTTTTTCCGGGCTCGTTACTTTTGCTTGTTCTATTAAGTACATATGCAGCCGCTTGAACAGCTTCAGCCCATAATTTCTTAGGCAATCCTTTAGCATAAAGCATTGTTCTGGCTGCCTCGACCAGAGTTCGATTTTCTCGTTCAGCTTTACCATTTTGTTCCGGAGTGAAAGGAACTGTGGTCTGATGTACAATACCACGTCTTGCAAACAGTTCGGTCACTGCTTTATTTTTGAATTCTAAGCCATTGTCACTCCGAAAGTAATGTATTTTGTTGTTAGTAGTATTTTCAGCTATGTTTATGAAGTTTTCGATACACATTTTAACTTCATCTTTCCCTTTGACAAAGTACACTGATCTATAATTTGAGAAGTCGTCTTTCATGATTATAAAATATCTTGAGCCTCCCATAGACGGCACCTCCATGGGGCCACAAGCGTCCGCATGTATGAGTTCACACGGCCTTGTTGTTTTTGTTTCACTAGCAGTGAAGGGCAAGCGACTTATTTTGCCCTGCAAGCAACTCTCACACTTAGTGTCATCTTTCACTGAAATATTGTTGTTTCTAAGTACAGCTTTGACTTGTTGTAAATTTTGGTGAGCTAATCGTTCGTGCCACTCTTTAAGACTTGATTGTATCTGAGTCACATTTGCTTCTTTACACTCGTAACGTATGTCCAGAAAATACATCTCGCCATTACGATTAGCAACTGCACACAATTTATTTTGTTTGTAAAATTTGCACATGTCATCGTTTGCAATCATGACATAACCTCTATCTGTCACACAGTTGACAGAAAATAGGTTAGTTTTCAGTTCCGGCACGTATAACACATTATCTATGGTTGTGTCTAACCACTGCCGTCCATTAAAGACTTGCAACGCCACCTGTCCGTGACCCTGTGCACTGATTGCATTTCCGTTTCCGATGATCACAGATTTATTTGACCAAGGTGAATATGATGAAAAAAGATGGCGATCTCGACACATGTGTTGACTAGCGCCAGTATCCACTAACCATTGTGATTTTTCAAAATGTCCACTTGAATTCACTATCACGAATGCGTTAGTTGTATGATTGTCTTTTTCCTTGCCTTTTTTAAACCAACAATCGCTTTTAACCTTTCGTATGTGGAAGGGGCAACGAACTTGTACCAGGCGTCTGTGGCAAGTTACACAGGCCGCTGGGAGCGCGCGACTGCTCTTCGAATTTCTCAAAATTCAAGGAAAATTTATATGAATCATAATGAACAATGTCTGTTTTAGGAAGATAAATAAGTGAATAATTTTATTCATAAACATTTATTTATAAAATCATGTTTTTTTTATAATATAGACTTTTGTATACAGCGACCCCGTCCGAACATTACCTGTTGCAAAGAATGAACGATTTTGTCAATAAATTAGTTCACAGAATTTGGTAATTTTTATTTTTACACATTCCTAGATAATTTTCCAATCAATTTTTAAGTAAACTCTCTGGATTCCAGCAATAAATCACTCCTAAAAACAGATTTTAAATATTGCAAATCGGCGTTTGTCGAATTGTTTGACTGATATATATATTTTTTTAACGATGGCACTACTGAATGGTAAAATTGATGATCATAGATACAATATCAAGCAATAAAAGAACCTATTTTCAAGAGCGTTTTATTTTAGTAAATTTAGAGCCGGTATTCTTGGGACGGATACGGGACAACGCAGATGGTGGGGTATGGACGGATACGACACAAAACGGTTGAGAGGTTAAATGTCCCACCTTTTTACAGAAATAGCACTTTTTCACCTGTTTATCTTCAATGTTCGAATATTTTTTATTATTGCGATACTTGCACTCGCTTTGAAAATGTCCTAGTTTATTACACTTATAGCACTTTATTTTCTTGTCTATTTTCTTGGCAACGAAAGCCGCTGATTGGGATACATCTTGTTTATCTTTTAAACGCTCCTCTTCTATGAGTAATCTAGCCACGAGATTGTCATACGTTTGCTTGTCGTCCGGTGCAGATTCCCACGCGGAGACAAAATGTTTATAATCTACTGGAAGCGACATCAATACTTTCGTGATTACGAACTTGTCAGACATATTTTCTCCCATCTGCTTTAACTGATTCTTGAGTTCTTCAATTTTAGATAGAAATGTGGACATGTCTGTACCTTCTTTGAATTTATATTGAAAGAAGCGCTGTTGGACAATATGTATGCTCGTTTCAGATGTTTGCTCGTAAATGCTAGAAAGTTTCTTCCACATTTCAGCAGACGTGGTACACGTTAAATTATGTGTCATGGCGGTTTCCGACATTCTTGTTACCAGCCACGTTTGAGCTTTCGCATCTTGCATCTCCCATTTTACCTTGTCTGTCGCATCTAGTTTTACTTTAGTTCCCTGAACCACTTCTAATAAATCTTGACTTCTTAGTAGAATCATGGATTGGAATTTCCACACGTTCCAATTCGATACTCCTTCTAATTTTATATGTGAAACCGGTGTCTTGTTCTCTTCCATTTCGCTTGATTTCTCAGTTCGTCCCGTCCTTGTAATACAAGTATAATATTTGCTTTCTGTCCCGCCGGCCTAACCTAACCACGTGCACGAACATGCAGTCGCGACGCCACCGACAGTATTTTTCGACGAAGCTGTATTTTACTATTTTGTTTTACTCAACCTACAGGATGTGCCTGGGCCCATAACCTGAAGGAAATTGTTAAGTAAAACACTGGATTTTCAATACTATCTATTAAACTTTATTGAGAACGCGGTACACATCACAAACTCAGAAACTCAGTTATCGCCAAATTTAATTTTCACAATACCATAGACTTTCTACAGATCAACGATCAACGACAATAAAAATGTTGCTAAATACAAAACTGTATTATATTGAGTTATATTAACAACCACTGGCCAAGTGCGAGTTGGACTCGCCCATGAAGGGTTCCGTAGCAGCAAGTTACATAATAATATAAAGTTCTTGTGGTTCGTTATAACTTTGATTGATGTTTTAACACGTTCGCAGTGGTAGTGATTTTTCTAGGCGAAAATTGGTGTTTATGACGTATTAAAAAGAAATAGAAGCGCTCGTGGCCCCGCGGACTCAGTGTTATGTAAACGATCACTGCAGTAAGCAACTTTCACTATGGCCGGTCCATGGATGGGTGACCATCCATGTGATCACTTTGTGACATGTATTTGAGCGTTTCCGTGCTTCGGAAGGCACGTTAAGCCGTTGGTCCCGGTTGCCAGTAAAATGGCAGTCGTTAAGCAAAGTTGAAGGCTTTATTTTCAACAGCAGGCAGTCACAACCTGCGCCTGTCCATTTAAACACGGCAATACGGCTCACCACCTATTACGTGGGACAAATTATACAAAAAGGTGAAATGTGTGCATATAATGTGCCTCTGCCTACCCCTTCGGGGATAAAGGCGTGACCATATGTATGTATTTAAAAAGAAATACCATCTAGACCTCGTTCAAACCAATTTTCGTTGGTAATTTTTATAGCAATGTACATCATATATATTTTTTTAGATTTATCATTCTCTTAGTTTAGAGTAAGAGGGGGGGGGGACACATTTTCCCACTTTGGAAGTGTCTTTTGAACAAACTATTCACTTAAAAAAACGATGTTTAAAACCTCAAATATTTTAATTCAGAGTATGGGGACCCCCAAAATTTACTGTTTTTTTTTCTAGTTTTATATAAAAATCTTAATGCGGTTCACAGAATACATCTACTTACTAAGTTTCAACAGCATATGCCTTATAGTTTCGGAGAAAAGTGCCTGTGACATACGGACGGACCGACAGACAGACAGAGAGACATGACGAATCTATAAAGGTTCCGTTTTTGCCATTTGGCTACGGAACCCTAAAAAAGAGCATAAAATAAGAAGAAAGGAAACCAACAAAAAAGAAATTGAAATCAATTCGTCAAGCTATTACTTTATTAGATAGTCCTATCTCCAATGCTGCAAATTTCCAGCGATACAGATGCTTTTCTAATCTATATTTTTGATAGATTATAATTATCTGTATGCTGTGTTGAGATTAATCGCAATTATTTGATTAAAATTTTCAATATTCGTGGACACTATCACCACTTTTTATTTACGTTTGGAATTCCCTCATGGATGCTATTCCAAGCTCTTACCGACTAAAACTACACGGTGCCCTACGACTGCCTACGGCCAGGATCCCCAGGGACCCCCGAATGATTTTCAGAATTGCCAACACAAAAGTGAAATTTTTGCGAACGTCGTGCTGGACTCGAACTATCTAAATCACAAGGTTCATACCTTTTCAACCCGATCTTATTTTGCCCATAGGTCTGTCTAATAATAATGCAGGTAGTATTCAACTCACCCAGCGCTGAATCAAAGGCAACATAACTTAAAGTGAGCATGAAAAATAGAATTTGCACACAACCCATTGTTTCGAACAAGGCTGACTTAATCGCACTGATTAATAGGATGTTAAACATCAATTTATAACTCGTTGTTATCTAACATCAAACTTATAATAACAATTTTTGGCCTAAAATACCAAGAAAAAAAAATTTTTTTTTGGTGGTTTTGGCAAACAATTGTTAATGAAATTTTTGTATTCAGTTCTGTTTATATGCGCATAATTGAACGTTATCATGCTCACTAATCTGTAAAAAGTACCTACCTTGAATTATTAAAACGTAATCTCCATTAATGCATCTAAGCAGAAGTTAGTACAACGCGTGAAAAACGAAAGACAAATTTTAATTAGTATGCTGTGTATCAATTACTGCCGAAAGCAAAAATTACCTCCGCCACTGAAACTGAAACATTGTTAGACTGAGTTCTCCAAATGTCATTCCTAGGTTCCCTTCCCTTTTTATTGAGATCGCACTAATTTGATAATCAAATTGCAGTGGTACTCGGAATCTACTGAAATCCATGATGAAACTCTTTGCAATGTTTATTTATTTATTTATTTAATGGGACAAATCTGGGACATCTTTGCAATGTTGAATTGAGATTTACTTTATAGACTCCACTGCACAACTCTCCCTATTTCAGAGTGCTAAAAATAGTTTCAAATTGTCTGCAAACAATGAACATTTACCATACTGCCCTAAATTGAGCGGGTCTTTAATCATGTTAATAAACTTCAAAGGCCCCTAAATTACTCCCTTGTATTACGCCAGAAAGAGTTGCAGGTGGTCCAGATTTATATCCTAAATGGACTACGATTAGGCGTCTACCTGTCATGTAACTAGAGAAATATAGTGACAGTCTTATATTGTAGCTTACCGTTGATAGTTTTGATAAAAGGACATTATTGTTGAATAAATCGAATGCCTTCTTAAAGTTAAATAAGTTGCATCTGCATGTGTCCACATGAGGAAGTAATTACAAGATACTATCAAATAGATAGCAGTTTATATTTAAAGCCGTGTTGTGTGTCCCATTCACAAAGTTTGGACCTTCTGAATCTATTTAAATCATCTAATTTATATAACAATTTTATGGAACCGACCAGAATAACGGCCACAACTGCAAAATGCATTGATAACATATATAGTAGTGAGAAATCCATACATAAATCTATAATCAAAAAAGTTCGCTCAGATCACACAGGGCAGTTTGTCTCATTCTGCATTTCTGAAAAAGTCCAAAAGAGACAAGTAAATATGATAACATTCAGTGAAAGCCGTATACAAAATTTCAAATGTAATATTACACAAAAGGTACAGTTGTTGCCCTATCACGGTAGTTCGAATCACTTGTATAACTCATTAGTCAACTTGATTATTGGTGAGTTCAGTGCAATTTTCACACCTAGGCGCCGATCTTTTAATAAACGTTTCTCCATGAGTGAGTGGGCAACTCCTGGAATTTATAAAAGCCGTAACAAACTGTATGAACTAAGAGAAGTCCTATAACCACAATCCGCAATTTCAAGAATTTGTAAAAAAATATTCAAAAACATTCAGACAAGCCTGTCTTGGAGCGAAATCTATTTATTAAAAAAATAAAATCAAATGTTCAAATAATATTATTAAAGAAACTTGGAATGTCATAAACATTGAGACTGGTAAATCTAAAATACGTTGTAATGATTTTCATTTAAAAATAGATAATTTTGATATTAAAGAGGACTTGGAAGTTGCGACTGAATTTGAAAAATATTTTTCTGACATTCCAGTTTCATACCAGAAGTCTCTCTCCTTGCTCTGCTTCTGCCGAACAAATTCTAAAACTTGGCGTAGACGAATGCGGCACAGACTTTGAATTCTCAGCTGTCAGTCCTATAGATGTTTTAAAAACTTTTAAAGAAATTAATATGAAAACCACTAAAGATTTATGGGGTCTATCTGTCAAAACTGTTGCTCATATTATAACTGTAATAGCCCCGCATCTGGCAACTGTGTTCAATAGTTGTGTCGAGACTGGTGTGTTTCCTGACTTGATGAAACATAGTAAAGTCATACCTTTTTTTAAGGCGGGAAATAGTGAGGATCACTCGAACTTTCGACCTGTTTCCATATTACCTACACTCAGTAAAATTTTTGAAAAGCTAATGCTTAAACAGTTGCTCAGTCACTTTAATAAACATAATTTACTACACAGGAAACAGTTCGGGTTCACAAAGGGTTGTTCAACAGTGGATGCAGGAGTTGCTTTACTTAAGAGTATTTACACGGCTTGGGAGGATTCGCAGGATGCACTGGGTGTGTTTTGCGATTTGTTTAAGGCCTTCGATTGTGTTCACCACGAAACTCTGGTCAAAAAGTTGCGCCACTATGGTGTCAGGAATAGAGCTCTCGACCTCATGACTTCTTATTAGAGCAATAGAATTCAGAGGGTTGAAGTAAACGGTATACGATCTCCAGGGACCCCAGTTGTAATGGGTGTCCCGCAGGGTTCAATCCTTGGTCCATTTCTCTTTTTAATATACATAAATGACTTACCTTATTATGTTAGGGCTGAACATGAGATTGTTCTGTTCGCGGATGATACTTCTCTGACATTTAAAATTAATAGACAGTTATTGGATTATGACGATGTTAACAGTGCACTCTCAAAAGTTGTTTTTTGGTTTAGCGTTAATAACCTTCTTTTAAATGATAAAAACCTAAAGTAATAAAGTTTTCGACACCTAATGTGAGACAGGTGGCGACCAATGTACAACTGAATGGATCCGGGCTGAACTCTGTGGAGACTACAGTATTTTTAGGCATTACAATTGACTCGAAGTTGCACTGGGGCCTGCATATAGAAAAATTGTCAGGTAAATTAAGTTCTGCTGCATATGCAGTTAAAACAATTAGACGGCTCACTGATGTTGAAATGGCTAGAATAGTCTATTTCAGTTATTTCCATAGTGTTATGTCATACGGAATTCTTCTCTGGGGAGATTCAGCGGACATCAATAACATATTTATATTACAAAAGAGAGCTGTGAGAGCAATATACAATATACCAGCTAGGTCCTAGAGTTTCTCTAAGAGAAAAGATCAAAGAAATTAATATTCTAACTGTTATATCACAATACATATATGAAAATTTAATTTATGTGCATAAAAATAAGGACCAATTTCTAAAAAAATGTGATATACACAATGTAAATACCAGGCATAAAGATAATCTTGTTTTACATGCTACTCGTCTACACAGTAGGTATAAGTAGTTCTTTTGTCGGACAATGTATAAAGTTTTATAATAAACTTCCCAAAGAAAGTAGATTATTGTCAATAAACTAATTCAAAGCTACAATTAAAGCCAAATTATGTAGCAAGGCATATTATACAATTTCAGACTATATAGATGATAAAAATGCGTGGGTTTAAGGCGCTCCAAGTCAACACACAAAAAAAAATTGTACCTACCTAGACGAATTTTGTTTAAAAAAGGATATTGCTTAATGAAAACTCGCGTGTACAAATCTCATCACACAAATCATTCAACAATTACACCTCTGTAGTTGTTGAATGATTTGTAATTACCTACGTTTTGGACACGTTGCAGCGCCCATGGTCCCTAATTTCATAAGTATGAGTGTGAAAAACCGCGGAAGTTTAAAAGTAACATCTCTATCGATATAGCAAGACCAAATCCTTTTTTAGTTGGGAAAATATAGTTTTTGCTGAATCTCATTTTTATTGGTGTGTCATTTTTATTGGGGTGTAGTGGGGCCCTACCAACACCATCGGGCCCAAGTCAACCTCACGTGCAAGCTCGTGCACCTGCTGAACAACGGACGAGGCTCTGGTGGCGGCGGTCCATTTCAACACGGCGATGGGCTCACCACCTGTCACGTGGGACCGAATTGTACACGGTGAAATGTGGGCCGGTATAGGCCTCTGCCTACCCCTTCGGGGATAAAGGCGTGAGTATATGTATGTATGTATGTCATTTTTATTGTAGTCATGTAGTAGGTAATTTTTTGCTTAATTTTAGCAAAGTTGTATTTTTTTAATACCATTATTTGTAAATGGGGTCTATTATTAAATTGTATGTTTAGGCTGCGAAACTATATACTTTTCTGTAATTTTGTGAATAATTTAACGTTCTCGATATAAATAGGTTTAGAGTTGGTGCCTATCTTGTTTTTTTACCGTCTATAAATTCTCATGAACGTCGTGTTGGACTCGAATTGACGAACACAGTTCACACTGTCTCTATACGTCTAGCGAACGTATTTAGTAACTCCTGGGATGTCCAAGGAAGGCTTTTGGGTACCTACTGATAAATCATCATCTTTTATTAATGTTGGGTTTATTAAAGTAAATAAAGTAAATAAATTTAAAAGAATAGGTATCAAGTGTTATAAACCTCGGTTTTGGTTAAAAAATATTGGTAAGTTTTGGGCTAAAATGTAAGTATAAATATATGTTTTTAATTTGTATTAAGTACCTACCGACTATTAAGATCCTACCGACTAAAAACCTCACGTAACGCCCAACAGCCGACGGTTGGGAGCCCCGGGTAAGCCCTCGGATCTCCCAACAGACCAACGGTTACCTGTGTAGTGTCTCCTCTCCAGCCACTCGTCCATGACCAGTCTATGTGTAGTTGTCTGGATGTCAAGATGTGTGGATGTTTGTAACTCTTTCACGCTCTAACGGTTGAACGGATATGGCTGAAATTTAGTAAAGCGCAACTTTATTTGCGTCGCATTTACTCCCATCGCGTCATTATTTTAACGTTAATAATCATTATTTTAGAACTAATGAAGATTATTGAGAAAACCTTAAAAAATAAATACATAAGTTTTAAGAGGATCAATTTTGTAATGTAAAAAGATCGTAGGGGAGAACGTGGAATGTGCGTGGTGGTATGGAAGGTAAGATGAATAAATTGATAGATGTAATGAAAGAGCGATACCTGACCCATACCCAGAGACGAAGCGGAAGGGGAGCGGCATCGACGATCTTCCTGGCGGCATAATTGCTTTGTGGTCCGGAGTGGACCAAGAGGATCATGCCAGTAAGGGAGTGGGTGTCTTGCTCTCCTCCCGTTTGGCTTCTGGAGTGAAAGATTATGGATTGGCAGGCCCAAGACTCCTGTGGGTACGTATAAAACTGGGGATCACGAGAGTTTTTTTGGTCGCAGCCTATGCTCCCGTCAGCTCGGCTAATCCCCAAGTGCTCGCGGAGTTCTGGGATTCCGTTAGGGACGTCCTCGATTTGGCTGAGGGGAATGAAAAGTTGATCATGTGTGGTGATTTGAATGGATGGGTGGGGACTAAGCGAGATGGCTTCGAGGCTATCCTTGATCCGCATGGAGATAAGAGAGCGAATGATGCTGGTAAGTCAATCTTAGACGTATGCTTGGAACGAGACCTCCTTGTGGCGAACAGTTTATTCCGTCACAAAGATATCCACACGTATACTTGGAGACGGAAGGAAGAAAAAAGTGTAATTGATTTGATTTTGATAGACAGTCGTCTCCGAGAGGCTATAAGGGATACAAGAGCCTACAGAGGCCCCACTCTTGAAACTGACCACTACCTGGTGGTAAGCCGGTTTGTTGGTCTTTTCAAGAAGTGGAGGCACTGGCAAGTGCGTGTCCCCTTCGGAGACTATGAAAGGATAAAGAGTGAAAAACTGGAAGATGAAAGTGTAAGGAGTATGTATGTAGGCTTAGTCAGTGAAAGGCTTGCAAACGCGAGCCTTTCCGACTTAGATGTGGATGAATGCTGGAATATTATGAAAGAAAGTATAGTGGATAGTGCAAAAGAAGCATGTGGGAGTGCAAAGAGACATGAACATTCGAAAGGTGATGCCTGGTGGGATGCAGAGGTACAATCCTGCGTAGCAAGAAAGAAGAAAGCGTGGTTGGATTATGTCTCATCTTCTCAACTGAATGACAGTATGAAAGACACGAAGAAAGAAATTTACCGCCTCTGCAAGAATGAAGCCAAAGCTTTAGTGAAAGAGAAGCGTGAAAGAATAAATTTGATTGCGGAAGAGAAGCTGACGAGGAACTTCGAGACAAATACCAAAACTCTTTTGGAGGGAGGTCAAGAAGTCTCGGAGCTGTTCGTCAGTTTCCAGAATGGATAAGATAAAGAGTAAAGCTGGGGACATTCTTGCGGGCCCATTAGAGGTGTTAGAGCGGTGGAATGAGTACTTTGGAGAAATGTATGAATATCTCCCGGATGCGGGCACTGCGAGGGAGTCGATGACTGATCTTGCGGTGCAAGCATCAAGCGGAGATATTACTTTGGAAGAGATTGAATGGTCGATACGAAGCTTGAAAAATGGAAAGTCTGCGGGAATTGATAGGATATCTGCTGAAATGATCAAATTAGGTGGTCCTTGCGTCCGAGACGCCTTCTGGTCATTGAGCAATCTATGCTGGAAGACTGGAAGGGTCCCAATGGACTGGAGGCGTGCTATCATCGTGCCCTTGTATAAAGGCAAGGGCTCACGTATGGAGTGCGCCAACTATAGGGCCATCAGTTTGATCAGTATAGCAGCTAAAGTGTATGGCAAAATTATTGAAAGGAGAATGAGGGTGGAATCTGACGGATTACTGTGGGAGGCGCAGGGTGGTTTCCGAAATGGAAGGGGATGTATGGACCAAGTTTTCTCTCTCCGCAACATCGTAGAGAAGCAGCTGGCTGTAGGCCGGAAGGTTTTCTGCGGTTTTGTGGACATGGAGAAAGCATTTGACAGAGTTGTACGGAAGGATCTCTGGGATATATTGCCAGGATACGGGATTGATGGTGCGCTGCTTCGTGCTGTGCAGTCTACATATGTGGGATGTACGGCATGTGTGCGGGTGGGCGGCAGCCTGTCTCCCTGGTTTGACGTCAACATTGGCGTCAGACAGGGCTGCGTGCTGTCGGCTCTGCTGTTTGTCCTGTACCTGGACGATTGTCTTAAGAGAGTAAGATCGATGAATGTTGGATTGCGAATGGGTGACTTACTTGTGAACTGTTTGCTGTATGCAGATGATGCCGTGCTTATAGCCGAATCGCCATCAGAACTACAGTCACTAATCACAACGATGAAAGATGATTGTCTAATGAGAGGCTTACATTTGAACGCGACTAAAACGAAAGTGATGGTATTCGAAAGAGAAGAGGACAGAACGAATGCCAGGATAACTGTAAATGATGTAGTGCTGGAACAGGTGGATGAGTTTGTATATCTTGGATGTGCATTTAGCAGGGATGGACGGTACACCGCTGATGTAGAAAAGAGGGTAACTGCGGGCAATAGTGTGAATGGAGCATTAGGCAAACTTTTAGGTACCAAGGGCTTAAGTCAAAAGGCCCAGCTAGCAGTACACAATGCGGTGCTGATACCTACGCTAACGTATGGAAGCGAGAGTTGGGTATGGCAGGAAACGCATGAAAGTAGAATAAACGCGGTCGAGATGCGCGCGCTACGCAAAATCTGCGGAGTAACGCTCGCAGATCGCGTTCGGAATGAAGATGTAAGAAAGAGAGTTGGTCTGAAAGAGAGTGTCGGTGTTAAAGTAAGGAAGGGCATGCTACGATGGTTCGGGCATGTGGAACGAATGGGAGATGAAAGAATGACAAAACAGATATACAACGCGAAAGTGGATGGACGTAGGAGTCGGGGAAGGCCACGACACACCTACCACGACCAAATTAATCGTGTGTTAGTTGAAGGTGGTGTCAAGAGCCGTAGGAACCGACGTGCATGCATGAAAAGAAAAATGAAAGTTGAAGAAGCAAGTGAGGTGTGTATGGACCGTGCCGTGTGGCGCTCGGTTCTTTCTGCCTACCCCGCAAGGGATTTGGCGTGAAGATAGTTAGTTAGTTAGTTAAAAAGATCGTTCCTGTATCAAAGTATAAAAACATGGAACGACCTACCCGCACACGTGTTTCCCTCAAGAAGAGGCACATTACAGGGCCGCCAACTTAAGGACCACTGTCAAAAGTCTTACGGACTGTGAGACTGGCCCCCAATCGCTAGATGCGCCACGGCTTACCATCAGGCTGGCGGCGACGTCAATTTGGCGAGCTAAATATATATAAAAAAAGTAATACATTATTTTTACTTAACTTTAACCATTTACGCCGAAGCGAAACGGAAATTCCTATAAGGAATAATTTATTCCCGTTATCGTAACATTTCTCTTTGCTGTTCCGCTGCTATTTTTAGCGTTATGTTACATATATTTATTATACCAGTTTTGTAATTTACGAAACTTTAAAAAAAACCAAAATGCTTAAAATATTATGTATTTTAATGTTGTTAACTAGATAAGCGACATCAATCCCTCGTTAACAATTCATCTAACGGGATAACTTTCAGATATGTATTAGTTCTCTTAATATACACGTCGAAGAACTTCTCAAGAAATATAGTACGCACGTAGGTTTCAAATTTCTGCTGGTTGTTGTTCAAGTATGTCGAAGCATTTTCAACTGCGAAAAAAGAAAAACCATCTCTAAGATAAATTCACTAAATCAATTCACGGACATTTCACACAACGCTATCTGATCCCAAAGTAAGCTAGGAATAACCTGCTTGTTTTATGGGTATCAGACGACGGATATTAATACTTAAATGCTTTTAAATACATACATATTATACATAGAAACACCCAGACTCTTGAGACAAACATTTATGGGTCACACAAATATTTGTCTCCGGTGGGAATCGAAACCACGACCTCCAGCGCCGCAGGCGGTATCACTACCGACTGCGCCACAGAGGCAGTCAAGATAAGTATATAATAATTATTCACAGATCATCATCATCATTGCCGCTGATTTAGTGCCCACTGCTGGGTATAGGCCTTGCCCAAGGATAGCAAAAACGACGTTCAGACTTGTGCCACCCACATCCAGCAGGCTCCTGCGATCTCTATTAGGTCATTTGTCGACCTTGCGGAATGCCTTCCTACTCCACATTTTAGGCAGTTCAAAATATACGAGTACAAACAGAGAGATAGTTGGACAGACGGACAGTAAGGTCTATAATAGGGTGTTTTCATTTTTACCCTTTGGGTATGGAACCCTAAATATTGATCACTGGGTGAATCCAACCACTGTATTGTGCGTGCCCGCTTGCAGATATCATCTTCTGCTAGGGCAGTAGAGGTGACGAGGCAATTGTGGCACTACTGGTCAGCAGACTGGGACGGACTACTATATACTTTGCAGCCGTCTCGTGGAGTCAGCGCTGCTTTCCAGGGAGGGCTTCATCGGAAAGCGCCTCTGCGGATGCTGGTGAGATTACATTAGGTATGGAATACTACATTTCATACACTGATGTCACCGTCATCCGCAAACCCGCTCCTGGTTCGGGCATAAGTGCGTCGTAGCTGTTCTACAAAAACGAGCAGCGTACCGCGCCTGGGTCAGGGCTCGAGCTGTGCGCGACCCGAATGTGGCCCGCTTCAAGGCAGCTTACAACAGAACCACTAGTTTCAGTAAGAGGGCCTTCAAGAGAGCGGACGCCCAGCGCGCCGCGGCTTGGTCAAAAGCTCAGGTCGCATCCAACGGGCAGCCGTGGATACTGGCAACTGGCCAAAGCCGTGCAGGCCAACTTCTCCAGGCCTCCGAAGCCGCCGCTGCGCTATCCTGGCGGATCACTGGCTTACAAGGCACAAGAGAAAGCAGAAATGATGGCCAATCTCTTTGCGACTAATTCCCGGGTCGATGACTGTGGCAAACAACCTCCCACTATCGCTGACTGTAGAACCACTATGCCTGATATTGTAATCCGGCAGTGCAATGTGCGAGCGGTGCTACGGTCACTCGACACGCGGAAAGCCAGTGGTCCTGATGGCATTCCGGCGGCAGTGCTGAAGAAGTGTGCAGCTGAATTATCTCCAACGCTAACACGCCTTTATCTCCTTTCCAATAGGAAAGGAAAGCCTCCGGCACTTCTCCCGACGAATACGTCGGGAGAAGTGCCGGAGGCTTGGAGGGAGGCGAATGTCCAGCCGATCTCCAAGAAAGGGGATTGGATGGATCCGGCCAACTATCGCCTCATAGCCGTAACCACCGTCATCTGCATAGTGTTCGAGCTAATTATTAAAAAGCAGCTCTTGCGCTATCTGAAAGCAAATTAGCAAACTTCAATATAGCTTTAAGCTGAAACGATCAACGGGTGACCTTCTATCGTTTATAATACACATCTGAGGTGAGGTTATGGAGAGGAACAGCTAATCTCTGACTATTAGCCAAGACATTACTAAAGGCTTTGAAAGGGTATGGCATGCGTTGCTTTTTTTCATGCTGCCAGCATACGGTCTATTATCGCCTCAGTTGTGCTACTGGTTGGCTAGTTTCCTGCACGGGCGACGTATTCGGGTTTTCTGTGATGGTCAGGCTTCCTGTTTTTGGCAGGTAAATGCCAGAGTACCACAGGGATCGGTATTGGCCCAACTCTCTTTCTTCTGCATTTCAATGACATGCTGTCCCTTGCTATGCATTTATTGTTATATAAATGATAGTACTGTGCATGGGAGCTGTTCTGGCCGTCCAGCAGAGGGGCGGGGTAACGTGGAGGAGAAGAGACGTCAGCTCGTGGCGGACCTCGACCGGAACCTGGGTCACATTGCCCAATGGGGTTCATACAATCTGATCGACTTCAATTCCAGAAAAACACAGGCGTGTGAGTTTACAGCTAAGAAGTCCCCAATCGTAGTATTGGAGACTTCTGACCGTACTGCTCTGAAGAGAGGGTAGGGGTAGCCCTACCCTCTCTTCAGAGCAGTACGGTTCCACTAAATGACAACCTGGAGATCCTCGGTATAGACGTCCGGCGTGAGGTCAATCACAGAAACTACATAGAGCGTTGTATTGGGCTGGCCTCGCGGAAACTAGGAGTCCTAAATAAGGTATGACGGTACTTCACGTCACATCAGAGATGTTTACTGTACAAGATGCTGATTCGCCCCTGCGTCGAATACTCTATTCACCTTTGGGATGACTCTGCGAGGGACTTACTAGACGCGCTTGACGCTGTGCAAAGACGTGCTGTCCGAAAAATTGGCTGTCCTAAGGTGGCGGGAGGCCTCGAACTGTTGTTGCAGCGAAGAACCACAGCGTATCAATATTCTGAAAAGCTCTTTAACCTGATCCCACCCTCTTCTTTCCGATCTTGAGAAACGCGTGCCGGGCATAGATGTCAAATCAAATCAAATCAAAAATATATTTATTTCACATAGGCATTATACAGATGCGCTTGCAAAACGTCCAGAATACAAAACAAAAACTCTACCACCAGTTCACAACGCGACCCACCTGAGAAGAACTGGCAAGAAACTCAGCGGGTTGTTCTTTTTTTTGCTCTATTTACAATTTTAAAGAATCTAAAAACTAGGCATTTTAACAATTTTTTTGAGAATCCAGCAGAGCAGGTCATTTCCAGGCTTCCTTATCCAACAAATAATCATTGATTGTATGGTAGCCCCTGCAGTTCAATTTACTTTTAACAGATCTTTTAAACTTATTAAGGGACATACTTTTAATTTCGTCTGGAAGCCTGTTGTAAAAGCGTATACAGTTACCCATGAAAGAATTGCTGGTTTTGTGCAATCTGCTATGAAAAACAGCAAGGTTATTTTTATTTCTAGTGTTGACATTGTGTCTATCACTTAACTTAGCGAAACTATGTAGATTTCTTTGTACATACATAAGGTTTTCAAAAATATATTGGGATGCTTCAGTAAGAATATTAACCTCTTTGAATTTTTCGCGCAGAGAGACCCTTGGACCTAGTCTATATATAGCTCTTATGGCCCGCTTTTGTAAAATAAAAATTTTATTTATATCTGCAGCATTGCCCCACAGTAGAATACCATAAGACATTATACTGTGAAAGTAACTGAAATAAACTATTCTAGCCGTATCTACATCAGTCAAGTGCCTTATTTTTTGTACAGCAAATGCTGCTGAACTTAATCTACTAGCTAGTTTTACAATATGTGGACCCCATTGTAAACCAGCATCAACCATTAACCCTAGGAATGTGGTTTGTTCCACAAGTTCCAACTCTCGACCATTAAGTTGAACATTGGTTTCTGACTGTGCAACATTAGGCAAGGTAAATTTAATACATTTAGTTTTATTATCATTTAGTTTAAGATTGTTAGTGTTAAACCAATGAACCACTTTCAAGATTGCGTTGTTGACATCGTCATAGTTATCTATTTGTCTTTTAACTTTGAAAATCAAAGAAGTGTCATCTGCAAACAAAACAATCCTGTTGTTGTCCCCCACGTAAAAGGGTAGGTCATTAAAATATATAAGGAATAAAAATGGTCCGAGTATTGAACCCTGCGGGACGCCCATAGTAACTAAAGATCCCTCTGAGCGTGTACCATTAACATCGACCCGCTGAATTCTATTGTTCAAATATGAAGTCAGAAGGTCGAGAGCCTTGCTTCTTATGCCATAATGGTGTAATTTCCTGATTAATGTTTTATGTTGGACGCAATCAAATGCCTTAGACAGATCACAAAACACACCAATTGCATCTTGTTTATCCTCCCAGGCGTCATAAATACATTTCAATAACTCTACACCAGCATCGGTAGTCGAACGTCCTTTAGTGAAGCCAAATTGTTTCTCATGAAATAATTTGTGACTGTTAAAATAGATCAGCATCTGCTCTAGTATCAATTTTTCAAATACCTTGCTCAAGGTCGGCAACACCGAGATAGGTCTGAAATTACCCGGATCTGAAGCGGTGCCAGCCTTGAATAGTGGTATAACTTTACTGTGTTTGACTGATGCTACTCATACACAGTGGAGAGAATCTTCACCAGAACTGAGCGTTTTAAATAATTTCTCTGTCGAACTATATAAACCTGGAACGACCTGCCCACAGACGTGATTCCCTCATCTTACAATCCCGCACTCTTCAAGAGGAGCGTGAACAGGCACATCACAGGGCCACCAACTTGATGACCATTGGGAGAGTGGCCCCCAATTGCTAGATGCGCTTTGGCTTTCCATAAGGCTGGCGACGTCAATTTGGCGAGCTAAATAAAGGAAAAAAAAATGATGTTGCGTAATGTGTTTAGTGTAAAACTTACCTTGTACTGCATCGCCTTTAGTAACACTTTTATTTTTATATACGACCTTCCCTTTAAGGTCAGTTTCCACTTTGAAATCCAAAAGTTCTAATCGTGGTTTGTTATCCTTTTCCGAAATATATTTTTTAGTTTTTCCTTTGAGCGTTATCCTGTAGTTATCTGAAAAAGAAAACCATATGTTATTTTTTAACGTCACCAGCAATAGGCTTCGAATGTCCAAAGCAACATTATTGTCGGCCTAAATAATTTTTATTTTTACAAATTTTTCTATACGGCAATACGGCTCACCGCCTATTACATGGGTCAAATTCTAATTAGGTGAAATGTGGGCATATAATATGCCTCTGCCTACCACTCCGGGGATAAAGGCGTGACTATATGTATATGTATGTAAACTTTTCCTAAATCTTCAGCTAAAAGTGGTAATTTTATAATTAAAAAGGCCCCTGCCTAAGGCTTTTCTATTGATCCTGTAATATCCTGAGGAGTTTCCGCAGACTACTTACTAGTCGAGAAAATACCATCAAAGGAACAGTAGGTACAAGGTACATCTAATTTCCGATGAATCGAACCTGTGAATTTTAGTATTATCCCTTCCTCACTCAGGAAATAAGCTGATAATCTTCAAAATGTATAGCTCAGAACAATCCCCGTCACATTAGCTTTCGAATCATTGGGCCGCTACGATGCCACAGTCCCATCTCAGGAACAAACACACACATAACAGGATCTTACTCTTGGGATAATATATATTAGGATAGATATGAATACTCAGGGGTTTCATAATCTTAGGATAAAATTAAGTACTCTACCAAATTGCAGCGTCAAAATGTTGTATTATATAATAACAAATTTACAAACTATTCACATTTATAATATCTTTAGAGTTTAATAAGCTCTTTACTATAAAACGAAGTCTCAAAGCATTGATACTTAGGGTGTTACCAAATCTGGTCAGGCAGAGGAGGAAACATCGTGAACGGCGAAGACGAGCACTGACGTCTCATCTGGTGTAGCCTAAACCTACTCAAATGGGCCGCAAGCTTCGATCAACAATATGCTAGATAGCGAGTCGCAAACAAAAGCAAAGCCAAAAACCGTCCGATGTTAGGTAGTTACGCCTGTATTAGGTTTATTATCAATCCTAATAAAATTTACCGAAACTATATAAAATTTCAACGTAAAATATACCTTACCGTATATTAAATAAAAAAATACCATATCGTTGATATATCAGCTATGTCGTTTTGTTCTGTATACGTTGGCGCCAAGAATTGGTTAGGCAATTGTTGACGCCAAAGTTTTGCGCCAACATTTATAACCTATCTTTAGCATTCGTAATTTTATTCAAAAATTAACATTATTTATTAGTTTAACGATATTTTATGCAATTATTGAAAATGAAACATTTCATACGAAATTTTGAACTTTAGATAGTTATTTTAGAATGTTTTAAATGCGCATTGCGACTTCATAATGGCAGACTGCACAAAACTAAAGATACGGGCCCACTCAAAAGTAAACTAATATATATGAAGGTTCAAGATTGTTTGCGTCGACATATATCTAGTATAATCGAAGGTCGCAAGTCCCAGACACTCACGCAGTGTTTCCCTCTGTACCACGCCATGAACCCCCCGGCGCCCGCCCAGTGAATACAAGAAGTGCTGAGAATAAGTCTCTCTCAAAGTTTAATATAAAAAAAAAGAAATTCTGACCTGCAGCTATTCCACCTTGCCCTTCAACATCTATTTCTGCACCAACAAATTTTCCTTTTGATTTATATTCAAAGTCAATATCTAACAGCGGGCAGTTTAAAACGTATTCATATGAAGACTCGTCCTTATCGAATCTGTAAAGTAAATAACATTTTTACTATTGATTTTCGGCACTTGGTGGAACTTGTTTCAACACATTATGCACTTTTTGCTTAACCACTTGTACTTTATTCCACGATTTTAATTAATACTAAATATCATCTGACCGGTTTCGCTTTACATATACTGCATTTTGGAAATGCTGTAAAGCGAAACCGTTCAGGTTAGTAATAATTAAAATAGTGTAATAAAGTACAAGTGGTTTAACAAAAGTGCATAATGTCTGAAAGTAAATAAATATCTAAATTATAAGTACTAAATAAATAATGTGAAGCGCTCGTGACCCCGCGTACTCAGTGTTCTGTAAACGATCACTGCAGTAAGCAACTTTCACTATGGCCAGTCCTTGGATGGGTGACTATCTATGTCACCAATTTGTGACATTTATTTGAGCGTTTTCGTGCTTTGGAAGGCACGTTAAACCGTTGGTCCCGGTTGCCAGTAAAATGGCAGTCGTTAAGACAAGGTGAAGGCCTTTTTGGGCGGCTTGAAAATTTTCAACAGCAGGCAGTCACAACCTGCGCCTGTATATCTCAACACAGCTGTACGGCTTTTTTTTTTTTTTTTTTTTTTTTTTTTAGATGTATGAATATAAATAATCTTTATTACGTGGGACAAATTCTAAAAAGGTGAAATGTAGGCATAAAATATGCCTGTGCGTACCCCTTCGGGGATAAAGACGTGACCATATTTATAGGTACTAATATTAATTAACTACCAACTATTATAAAAATGTTAACTCATCTTATTATTATTTAAGTTAGAGTTATACAAGTATGTAATGAATAACTTTGCTGTAAACTACGCTAAATTCATTGCACTGTGTTTTTTTCTTACATGTACCGATGTTACAGATGACGGCAACATGTTATTACTTTTATGCTTAGAGTAAATATTTTAGATTTTATGTTATAAATTGTTCTTATTTAAGTGAGTTGTAAGTCTTTTTTATGAATAAAACCTTTAAACCTAAACCTAACCTAAACCTAAAGAGTAAAGGGATGCGGGGTCCTACTAACATCTTAAGGACCCCAATGGTTCGGATCCTCCTCGTGGTGCATCCTGGGCAACTGAGTAGTAACCTCTCCCCTTTCTCTGTTGGGGAGTGGTCCTACTCTGACTAATTCCGGCCGAGTAGTCCCACTCGTGGTTGGCCGCTGTCGCCTCGTAGCTTTTGACGTGGTGATGGTGGCAAAGCGGGAGGCGCACTGTGCCGAGAGAGAGAGTAACGGAAAATACTCCCACTCCGCCGTGCAGTTTGGGGGCGCCGCGGTAAGGAGTTCTCTGCGCGCCCCCGATCGTTTATTGACCGTAGGCGTAAGGTCGGGGGACCCCGCCCAGCAACGGTTATATGACGGTGGGCATCCTCCCTGTATTTCAGTTGGGTGCCCATATGAGCACGCCTGCGCCAGCCGCTTTGTACCCCCTCCGCTTTCAAAGGAGCGCCCGAGAGCAATTTAGGTGCGGGCGTGATTTTAGCTTCATGAGGAGCTCTGGGGAGCCGCCCATCTGGCTCCCCCGAGGAGAACCCCGAATTAACGGGAAGCTTCTACCAGGGTCGACGTGAATAATCTTCTTGAACACCGCGGGGTTTAGTGGGTAGGACGGTCCCTTTCCGGACCGGGACAGGAGTCCTGCACTACAAACCGTCTCAGCTGCCCCCGCGGTTTGGATGACGGCGTCGCGTCGGCGCGTAATAATTATTGATTTTGTAAATGATTGTTAATGATTTTGTAAATGACGAGGTAGGTAGTGATGCGAACTGCTCCTTTGTGGAATTGAAAAAAAAACTATATTCGATTTTAAGATACATTTTGAAATAATGCCGAAATAAGTTTCCTGGGGAGTTCTTCTCGGTATCGTTGCGTTTTTATATTAAGAACTAATTAAGTTTTATTTCATCAATTTTAAGAGGTTATTTTAGTATAGATACGGAAGCCTGCCATTTTTGACCGAAAAGATTTTGCCAAAATTTCACTACCCAAACAAATGGCAACCTTTTCCCACGAACTTTTTCATTTCGTCAAATTTTTATTACTACTAATGCGGGAGTGGAGCGAACCGGAGCCTTCGTGGTTATTTTTTTTATAACCATCGATCGAAATAGTAGCTCAGCAAAAAACGATATGAGATATTTGCCTTATATAATTTTGCGTAAAATATATTTTTCTAACTGAAACATTTGACTAAATAAAAATTGTTAAAAGTACTAGTTGGTAAATAAGTTATTGTTTAAACGTTCACTACCCCAAACATAACGTTTGCATTACAATTATTTGTGAAGAGTTTTATTGCTAAGTAATAATTTGGCAAATGAAATTATGCGAGACATTTGGTTTGTAGAGATAATTTGGAAATTTCTTTTCCGTCAAACATAGTAGACCCATATAGAAAACTTACTTAATAAATTCCACTTCACAGTTTTTCAATCCGACTAATGTTGCATTTTCTATATGATAATTAAATAAATCTATAGATCCGTCATAGTTTTCTGTATGTAGTGGATCTATTGGCTCTGCTAATCCTGGAGTCCCAACTACGATTTTTTCGTAGAATTTTCTTGCAAGATATGTTAAACATTCCGAGTCATCCCATGTGCAAATCTTCTTGCCTGAAATCAAAGAATTAACTTAAATTCATTTGTGTGAAATCTTCAATTTTATCAGTGGTATAATTAAGCCTGAGAGTGATACTGGCCCAGACTATCATTCCTCTGTCTGAATTAATTTAATGATCACGGCTTTAAGTTATAAAGAGAAAGAAAGAAAAGCATATTATTTTACACAGAGATGGGCACAGCACAAGTATAACTACTTATGTTTAAAATAAACAGGTACTTATTTAACTAAAATAACAAAAAAAAATGGCACAAAATGAGAAGAAAGAAAACCAACAATAAACAAATTGAAATCAATTCGTCAAGCTATTTCTTTATTAGATAGTCCTATCTCTCAACGCCGTAAAATTCCTGGGATACAGATGCTTTTCTCATCTATATTTTTGATAGATTTTATCTGCATTCTGTGTTGAGATACTTTTTAATCGACTTAAAAAAAGGAGGAGGCTCTCAATTCATCTGTATGCTTTTTTTATGTATGTTAACCGATATTTACGTCAATTATAGACGGATTTCAATTTTTTTCGTTTGTTGAATAGGGTTTACTTCTGAGGTGATCCCACTTTCACCAGGTCAGGATCTGAAGATAGGACCTAGGAGAAATTGAGGGCAACCATCGAAAATTGTAGGGACAACTAGTGCCTTTAATAACTTTTTAATTAAGCGCTTTAAAGTACTACAATTTAATGAAGGTCTGAAGTCGATCTGATGATGGAACCGAAAGACAGTCGAGGAATTTCTTAATGATATACACCAGTTACCTTGGGTTTGGGCTTGATTGATTTGTATTGATGAGAACTTTACATCTGTATTTCGTTCCACCCGTCACTTAATATAATAAAAAAATAATAATAAAAACCGACTTCAAACAAATCCTGAAACATAAAATTTACTTAGTACAAAGTAATATGTATTTTGATTTATCAGATTTTATTCAATATAATATTGAAGTTGGTGCCATTAATAATAGGTACCTACCTAAACCTATGGGTTTACTTGGCGCCGACTTCAATATGTTATTGAATAAAATCTGATAAATCAAAATACATATTACTTTGTGCTAAGTAAATTTTATGTTTCAGGATTTGTTTGAAGTCGGTTTTTATTTTTTATTATTTTTTTTAAGCGCAATTATTTGATAATTTTCAATAATCGTAGAGACTATTACCACTTTTTATTTACGTTTGGAATTCCCTCATGGATGCTATGGCTATGCCAGAGTCTTACCGACTAAAACTACACAGTGCCCCACCACTGCCTACCGTCGGTACCCCCAGGGTAAGTCCTCCGAATGATTTTCAGAATTCCCGACACAAAAGTGAAATCTTTACAAACGTCATGCTGGACTCGAATTACCGTAACCACAAGGTTCATACCTTTTTCTAACCCAATCTTATTTTGACCATAGCTCTGTCTAATAATTAAGTAGTATTCAACTCACCCAGCACTGAATCTAAAGCAGCAGAACTTAAAGTGAGCACGAAAAATAAAATTTGCACACAACCCATTGTTTCGAACAAGGCTGACTTAATCGCACTGATTAAAAGGATGTTGTTTCATGAATTTATAACTCGTTGTTATCTAACATCAAACTTATAATAACCATTTTTTGCCTAAAATACCAAAAAAAAAAATTTCTTGTTGGTGGTTTAGGCAAACAAATATGGTAATGAAATTTTTGTATTCAGTTCTGTTTATTGCTCGTAATTGAACGTTATCATGCTCACTAATCCGTAAAAAGTACCTACCTTCAATTATTAAAACTTAATCTCTTTAATGCATCTAAGCAGAAGCGTCAAAAACGAAAGACAAATTTTAATTGGTATGTTGTGTATGAATTACTATTATTGTTTATCTGTCAAGTGAATTTGTGCAAGTAAATAATAAATAAATAAATAAATATTCACGGACATCTCTCACAACGCTATCTGATCCCAAAGTAAGCTAGGAATAACCTGCTTGTGTTATGGGTATCAGACCACGGATATTAATACTTATATACTTTTAAATACATACATATTATACATAGAAACACCCAGACTCTTGAGACAAACATTTATGGGTCACACAAATATTTGTCTCCGGTGGGAATCGAACCCACGACCTCCAGAACCGCAGGCGGTATCACTACCGACTGCGCCACAGAGGCAATCAAATCAAGTAAGTACGTCTTTAGAGAAGTACATATATTAATTAAACTCAATGCATTAGAGCTGCCGAACGCAGAAATTACCTCCGACACTGAAACTATTCTAATAAGACCAAAGATGGATAAATGTGCTGCTGAAATGCTTTAGACATCTCTACATTATTAGACTGTGTTCTCTAAATGTCAAGTCGGTTATCAATAATACTCCTAGGTCTTGAGATCACATTAATTTGATAATCAAATTGCGGTGGTACTCGGAATCTACTGAAATTCATGATAAAATTCTTTGCAATGTTGAATTGAGCTTTACTTTGTAGACTCCACTGCACAACTCTCCCTATTTCAGAGTGCTAAAAATATTTTCAAATTGTCTGCAAATAATAAGCATTTACCATACTGCCCTAAATTGAGCGGGTCTTTAATCATGTTAATAAACTTCAAGGGTCCCTAAATTACTCCCTTGTATTACGCCATAAAGAGTTGCAGGTGGTCCAGATTTATATCTTAATAAATGGAATGGACTACGATTAGGCGTCTACCTGTCATGTAACTAGAAAAATTATAGTAGCAGTCTTACATTGTAGCTCACCGTTGATAGTTTTCATAAAAAGACATTATTGTTCAATAAATCGAATGCCTTATTAAAGTTAAATAAGCTACATCTACATGTGTTCACATAAGGAAGTAATTACAAGATATTGTCAAATAGATAGGAGTTTATATTTAAAGCCGTGTTGTGTGTCCCATAAAACGATTTAATAATTGTTGTGACGTAATTTGCTAGTAAGCTCCACTGTATCGCTGACACCAGTACTTAAGCTGGAGCTGAAGATAGAATCCCCACTGGCTGGACCCCACTCCTTATTGCTTTTAGGAATTGTGATATTTCTTTCGATAACTCTCGTAATCTTCTAGCGTTCAAGAAAATAAGCAATAATGGAGCAGTGGTTGAAATACCTTCATAACGGATTTCTAGAAAAGAAAACTATTGATAATATTTCATATTATGTTTCCATCCTCAATCGTTTCGGCTAGGTTTAATGAGAGCGTAATATATAATTAATATTTTACGCCTCATTATACACATTTTTTTGTACATATTCGACTCAGCAACAAATTAATCAAAACTTGAGGCTAAAAAAGCTTTTTAACTTTTTTGGGTCTGTTGTATTTCTATTTAAAATTAAGCAGCCCCTTTGGACATCTTTAATTTTTCACGATGTGACATTACTTGTATCAATTAAATTAAAAAATGATCTGTCTACGCCTAGCAGACACTCGTGAACTAAGAGACTTGAAATTTTTAGACCTTATAAGACCCATAAAAAAATGATTAATCCAAAATTCCAATCTTAAGGGGATAAAATAGGGGGTTTAAGTTTAGAAAATACACGCCCATGAGGTCTAGGAGCTTAGTTAGTAATCAATAATTCAATTATATGTAATCCAAATAACCATCTTTGTCTTTGGTGAGAAAAATCAAAGGTTTCCTTGGATTGACGCTGGATTGACTATAATCTTTCGTACTTATAGAATTCGGTGGGCCTAAGAAGGCCACATTGTACGTTTCTTTTATGGATCTTATAGTGTTTCTTTTCACTAAATTGTCAAATCTTGAAGAATCTCATAGTGAAGCTCATTGTAAATCATCTTAATTGACAGTTTTGTATGGAAATTCGTAAAATGGCCACATCCATGAATAATTATTTATTAATAATGTCAAATTCTATGTTCAAATTGGTGAAATATTAGATTGGTAAGGGGGGGACTAAGATTTCACGTTTAAATTTAGCTGTTTTATTGTCATTAGTGTGTTTTTAAGTTCTTTTGGACAAAAAAGCAGACAAAGGACCTATAGAAACTTTTTAAAGCGTACCTACACGTCAAGATAAACTCGTATTTTCATTAATGAACAGTGTGTAGCCGTAACCTAGATAGTTGAAAACGTTTTCAACACAAGTGATACATTCTAAATCTATGAGTGATACAGTCGCTCTGCCGACCCTGGAAAATGTCTAAAAGACATAACATAGAGTTAAGGAACTTTGAGAATCCTGACCCTGAGTTTATTGGTTGTTTTCATTAATTACCTAAGCCTTTGATTAAAATCAAAAAGCTTAGGTGACATTAGGTATATAATTATATACCTAAACCTAATAAATACACGATACTTATAATGTCACCTTAGCCTTTTAACATGATGTTGTGGTCATCAATTTACAATTACCTTACCTTTGAGAATGCCGAAAGGCGAAACCAGTCAGTTGTAAAGTAAATAAATGTTGTAGAACAGTATAAGTGGTGTTATTCAATATGAGCAGCAAGTTCCACCAAGTGCTATCAATCAACAGTATAAATAACCTTTTTGGGCTACCTACATGTCACAATGTTTCGGAGAGTGCCACAGGTCCTTCTCCAAAGTTTACATGGCATCCGCAGTGGTGGCTTATGGGATGTGCTATGGGTCCGGGATGCATTAATTGTCGGATTTAGAAGCTCTTTTCGGCTAGCAAAGAAGACCTACATACCTATCACAACCCTCAGAGATATCTTATTCACCATTATTCCGGATTGACCAATTCTAAGGGAGCTACAAATCTTTCTCCAATATTTACATGGCACCCACAATGGTACCTAATGGGGTTGTGGCATGGGTTCAGAATCCCAGGGTTGCCATGGACCCTCCTCCAAAGTTCATATGACACCCCCAGGGATACCTTTTGCAGGGTACCATGAGTCCGGAATGTATTATTCCTGCTTGTAGCACAATCCTTCTCACAAGTTAACATGGCACCCCCGGGGTATCCTGGGGGTCCAGAATGCATTTTACAGTGTTAAAAGCACAAGCCAACCTGTCCAAGCCAAACTCACCTGTCAACTAGTACATCTGCTGTCAATCCTGTAGACCTGAGGCTTCGATGTGAAAGGATTTTTTAGATACATTGATGGTAAAGGTGAAATTAGAGATATAAAAATGATATAGAAACTTTGTACACTTAAGTATTGCTTAATTTATTTATTCATTCATAAAAACAGTGCTCTAGCCATTGTAAAAAAAAATTGTACAATTCGGATACACAAAATCTTCAACATTCTATTGGTGTCAGTTAAATCTTTTTCTTTTGTATGTGTCCTTCCAAACCAGTCATAATTAACATTGTGCATGTATATTCACATTCATTAATTGCTGAAATTCATTGTTGACGTTAATGCAAGCCATGGTGAAACTAGTCATGACTCCTCGAGAGCTCATCCAATAAATACTATTTGGAAAATTATCTTGCATCTGAAAATGAAACAGTTTTAGGTAAATGTGCATTTATGTTGCATAAAAGAACTTCTTGTATTATTTCAAAATTATTTATCAAGTTTTTATGTGATTCAGGCTCCTTCTTCTAGTTTAATGATTGCTATTTTGAAAACTGAACCCAATATCCTTTATTGATAACTAGCTGACCCGCGCAACTTCGTTTGCCTGATAAATAAAGAACCGCTCGACCGATTTTGTGCAAACTTCACATAAACCATCTACTAAATAGTCCAAACAAAGCCTAAACATTTGGTTTGGATAGGTGAGCCCGTTCTTGAGTTATAAAATTACAACGAAAAGTGGCATTGATTTTTATATATATAGATGATAACTTAGCAATTTGCACTAAGGAGTTACAAATTTGTTGCAAGATGCATTCGGTGGCATCGGTCATGAAATATAATGCTTATGTAATACCAAGCCATTGTCAATGGTGTTAGATTACTGTCATGGAGCTCTCTCAACAATAGGAAATACCAAAGCATGTATGCAGGTATAACAGATAATGCAAGACTAAACCTAACCTAACCTAACCTAACCTAACCGCTGGCCAAAGATGCAGCCTTGGGAACGAGGCGGGCACCAGACTATGACCTGTGTCCGATCTCATTCGTCAAGCGGCAGATCCGCATGGACACGCTTGGCGAATGGAATCGGAGATACGAGTCTGGCGAGACCGCCTCGATCACAAGGCTCTTCTTCCCAAATGCGGTGGACGCGTACAGGATTATACGGAAGTTCACTCCAAACAAACACACCACACAGGTCCTGTCGGGGCATGGTGGGTTCTCAGGGTACTTGACCCGATTCAAGTGCAAGGGGGACCCATCATGCCCTTGCGACTCCGAAACCGAGGAGACCATCCCTCACTTACTGGCGGAGTGCCCGGTGTTCTCGAGTCTGAGGTATAACCTGGAACAGAAAATTGACATCGACATAACAGTCACAAATTTAAAAAGTATAATGGCAGGGAAATATAGAGACGAGTTCTTGGAATATTGTACAAAAATATGTAAGATAGTAAATAATAGTAATAAAATTGTCTAAGAAGTGGAGTTACCACGGCATAACGCAAGTTATGCCGTAGGTGACATAACATTAGAAACTACAAATAGAAATTGTAAAACAGTATTACAGAAACTAGGAAGTAGGAAATTAGAAAATTAGAATATGGCAGATTATGGCAATCCCAAAACCCACTCTGGGTAGTAGTAATAGAGATAAGATGTATAAATAAGAAATGTGAAGGGGAGAGATTGTTAAGCAAGATATATGTATTTATAAGATAACAAACCATAGAATTTAAGAAGAAATTGTGAAAGGAGTGGAGTTCATTTATTTACCCTATAGTAATAAGTTATAACAGAAAATAAATAAAAACCTAGAAGAGAGTTTAGCAGGCGTCCCACCTGAAAATGATAAGAAGGAAGTATAAAAGAAAGAACAGGTATGCAGAATGACTGAGATCAGAGAAACAGTGAGAACTAGAATGCAAAATTAGAGCAGGAAAGTCTCCGAAATGTAGACATCGGAGGATAGATAGGTACACACCCAGCTATCCATGGTAGCCGGGCACAAAAAAAAAAAAAAAAAAAAAAAAAAAAAAACCTAACCTAACCTAACCTAACCTAATTATAAGATAATTTGCAATCTAGTAATTAAGAACTATGAAATAAATATGTACCTAATTATTGAATTATAATTTTGTTTACCTTTTATTGATTTTTATTTTGATACAATAAGTAGGTACATGTGATAAAGTTAAGCTTTGGGTCTTGCAAAGGACTCGAATGTGACGAATGTCCCTTGTTTATAAATCTTGATTGCCTCAGAGTGTAGGATAGCACGTTAGCACGTTAGTAATCAATTATTTGAATTCAATCACAGTATGAGAAAGACATCTTTTTTCATATATTGGTGCCGTCGTTATCGTAAAAGTAGATTTACTATATTCTTTGATACAATTTCTTGTTTTCTTTTTGGTGTTGAATTCAAGCTTGAAACTGATGCCTAGGTCACAGAAACCAACAATAATATCTCTTTGAAACAATTATGAATATTCTTTTTAGGGTTCCGTACCCAAAGGGTAAAGAACGGGACCCTATTCATGAGACTTCGCTGTCCGTCTGTCTGTCTGTCTGTCTGTCAGTCAGGAGGCTGTATCTCATGAACGGTGATAGCTAGAGAGTTGAAATTTTCACAGATTATGTGTTTTTATTGCCGCTATAACAACAAATACTGAAAACAAAAACATAATAATATTTAAGGGGGGCTGCCATATAACAAACGTGTTTTTTAGCGATTTTGTCTTATATTTTCGGTTATAAGGTATCCTTCTTAATTTAAATACGTTAGTTAATTTGAACATTTCGTTAAGATCATTCAATTCCTTTACACCATGCAAATTAAATGAATACTATAGGAGTTATAGCACAATCAAATGTTGCTCAATGAAATTAATTTCGTGTCGCCATGATTGAACATTATACGGGTCACATACTAACTTATTTTTCGACTTTCATCGTAAATATTTTTTCTTTAAAAAGTAAACAACGCCTTCAGGAGATTACTTTAGGTAGGTGTAATATTTCAAAGATAGCTATTTCATAGGAAATAGTAAACAAATCGTCCATATTTTAGATTTTTCTCCAGTATAAACAATTTACGTACAAACACACAATTTATGTTGTAGACGTAGATATCGTGTTTATAATGTCATCATTTTCAGAATATTGATGACGTTTGATGTCATCAATATTCTGAAAAAGAAATTAAACATAGAGTTCACAAACTCTTTTTGAAATATATACTGTACCGACCGTAGAGGATCTATACAAGGATAGTTAACACTATAGAGCAACGCGAACTGTCTAAAGACGCGCGTTGTATAACACTATAGAGCAAAGCGAACTGTCTAAAGACGCGCGTTGTATAACAATACAGAGCAGCGCGAACTGTCTAAGGCGCGCGTTGCTCTGTGTTAATAGGTAATGAGGGCAACCAGTAGACGCTTGAAATACTCACAGAATATCGAGCAGTGTATTTTCATAAAAAAAAAATTAAAACAAAATGGACCTTTACCTACTGGGACATCCTTTCGAGAGCTTACCCGGGGCTCCCAACCGTAGGCTGTTGGCCGTTACGTGGGGTTTTTTAGTCGGAAGGAGTCCGGCATATCATCCATTAAGGATTTTCCATCTTGTTTAATAAAAAGAAAAAAGGGGGCTCCCATGCAACAAATAGGTACGACTTTTTGTTGTTTTTTGGTACGGAACCCTCCGTGCGGGAGTTCGACTCGCACTTGGCCGGTTATTTTATTTTTCTAGAGCTACGATTATTGATCAAATTGACAATGACATGACACTTATGACAGATGCAATAATGTCTGGCGTAAATTACGAGCGACCACTAAAAAAAAATAAAGTGCATTAATTATGTAATTTAATGCTTCATTTTTACTTATTTTTTATTCTATTGATGAAAATCACGATATATAGTTAAACTATATATAAAAACTATCGTTTTACGTAGTAATATTGGCAAAATATTTTTACAATTCGGCGGTTCCCTGTATTTTTTAAGAGCAGCAACATCGATTTCAAATATGTTGGGAGAATTGCAGAAGATTCATTTTTTTATGTTATCTCTAAAGCATTTCTTGTGCAACTCTGCAAAAGAATCTGAATATGAATGAAACGCGCTATGTTGCCTTTTTAGGCCCGCGGGACTTCACGCGAAATACTTTTTACTTATACATGCATCGACGTTTTGGACACGTTAACCATGGTCCATGGTCCCTAATTTCATAAGTATGGGTGTGAAAAACCGCGGTAGTTTAAAAATAACATCTTTATCGATATAATTAATGTGCAAGAACCAAACCCTTTTTAGTTGGGAAAATATAGTTTTTACTGAATCCCATTTTTATTGTAGTCATGTAGTAATTTTTTGCTTAATCTTAGCAATGTTGTATTTTTTTAATACCATTGTTTGTAAATGGGGTCTATTATTAAATTGTATGTTTAGGCTGAGAAATTATATACTTTTCTGTAATTTTGTGAATAATTTAACGTTCTCGATATAAATAGGTTTAGAGTTGGTACCTATCTTGTTTTTTTACCGTCTATAAATTCTAACGATCGTCGTGCTGGACTCGAATTGACGAACACAGTTCACACTGTCTTTATACGTCTAGCGGACGTATTTGGTAACTCCTCGGATGTCCCAGGAAGGCTCCTGGGTACCTATTGATAAATCATCATCTTTTATTGATTTTGGGTTTATTAAAGTAAATAAAGTAAATAAATTTAAAAGAATAGGTATCAAGTGTTATAAACCTCGGTTTTTGTTAAAAAATATAGATAAGTTTTGGGCTAAAGTGTAGGTATAAATTTATTTTTCTAATTTGTATTAAGTACCTACATCATTTAGAGCATTTTTTTGCACCATTGCGTAGAGACGGAATACCTATTCAAAATGAAACCCGACTGGAAGTAAAATGACAATCGTTAAGCCAAGTTGAAGGCCTTATGGGCGGCTTGAACAATATCAACGGCGGGATGTCAAGACCTGCACCTGTCCATTTCAAGATGGCAATAGGCTCTCATCAGCTGTTACGTGGGACGTAAAATTATAAAGTGAAATATGATTTTTAAATAAGGTGAAATATGGGCGTATACTATGCCTCTGCGTACCCCTTCGGGAATGAAGGCGTGACTAAATGTACTACCCGGCGTAAATATCTGCGAACCTGACTTCCCCTCGCACTTCCCTGCACCTCGTCCCATTTTCGGCTATCCAGTATCCGCGCGCGATTGAAAATTTGTAATCGGCCATTTTCCATTGACTTTGACAAGGTTCAGCACATTCTCGTTGCCCTCGAATTATAGGTACCGTACAGTTTGCATGACGTCATTATGGTCATTTTACAGGTTCGCAGATATTTTCGCTGGGCATGGATACATACATACAGTATGTATCATTTATATCGTTTTCATAAATTTATTCATACATAGAATTTTAAAAATGACGATTTTATGATATTAGTATTACCACAGATACTTAATTATACATCCCGTGTCGTAACCAGTATAATAAGGTTGTAAAAATTTACGTCGCATTTATTCCCATCGCGTCGCTAATATTCTTTATTTTAGAACTAATTTCGGTTATTGAGAATGTCTTAAAAAATAAATACATAAGTTTTAAGAGGATCAATTTTGTAATTCATTATTTTTACGTAACTTTAACCATTTACGCAGAAGCGAAACGGAAATTCTACTATGGAATAATTTATTCCCGTTATCGTAACATTTTTCTTTGCTGCTCCACTCCTATTCTTAGCGTTATCTTATGTAGCCTATAGCCATCCTCAATAAATGTACCTACCTATTTTCACAATCGAACTGTATCGAAAATAATTTTCCCAGTTTTGTAATTTACGAAACTTTAAAAATAAAAACCAAAATGCTTAAAATATTATGTATTTTAATATTGTTCACAAGATAAGCGACATCAATCCCTCGATAACAATTCATCTAACGGAATAGATTTTAGATATGAATTAGCTGTCTTCACAAACACGACCAAGAACTTCTCAAGAAAGATAGTACGCACGTAGGTTTCGAACTTCTGCTGGTTGTTGTTCAAGTATGTCGCGGCATTTTCAACTGCAAAAAAATAAAAACCAGATCAATCAAGAACTAAGATCAATATTAATAAACATTATTGATTACGGGTCTTTTTCGCGTAGGTATACATTTCAAACTTTGCTCACCTCTCAACGTTTCGGCTATGTTGCAACAGCCGTGGTCACGAGTAGACTAGGAGTAAGTACTTAAAGTTTTTTAAACGAAAAAGACCCGTAGGTACTTAAAGTTTGAAATGTATACACGAAAAAGACCCGTAATCAATCATTTGCAGTGCAAGTCGTGTGAGTTTAAAAACCTAAATAGGTATATTAATAAAATTACAGGGTAATCTAGTCATCTATCAGCGCCCACCCCAAACCCTTAGACCTAGAAACTTGAAGCTACCCTTATATAGCAGGCTACCGATAAGAACGGGTTTTTAGGAAATCCCCCATTAAGGTGGCAAAATAAGGTGTAATCAGTTGTATGGAACTTCCCCTTTTTTAATGATAGCAGCATGAAATTACATACACGTGTTTTTAATTACAAAACAATAGACACGCACATCGAAAATTTGTACAATCATGCTAAAAAGAGGTAAAACAGGGGATGTAAGTTTCAATGGGAACTTGTTCATTTTCAAAGACAACTACTTTAAATTTCGTATACTTGCTTCTAAATAAAAATAAATGAAGACCTGTTATAAGATTTTTCTAAAATCTACCCCGAAGCGGGGAAAATTGGGAAACACTTAATCATCAATCTATATTGATTGATGCTTGAGTCGCTCAATCATCAATCTATATTCGATATTCCGGCCATAATGGGATAAATAGGACATAAGTTTATCGAGGTATACAGCTAGTAAGTATTATGTAATTATTCACGGATCATCATCATCATTGCAGCTGATTTGGCGCCCACAGCTGGGTATAGGCCTTCTCTAAGGATCTCAACAACGCTCATGCTAGTAACGCCTGCATCCAGCAGACTCCCGCAACTTCTATCCATTCATCAGGTCATCTGTCGACCTTGCGGGATGCCTACCTACTCCAAGCTTTCCGATACGCGTCACAAAAGAACTTTTCGGCTCCTTATGCTAACTGTCACGGAGACGGCATTAAATAAAAATTCACGGGTATTTTTACCCAGTGCCATTTGATCCCAAGGTAAGCTAGGATTAACTTGGCTGTCTAATAGGTACCAGACAACGGTTAATAATACTATAAAACTACTTTTTTATAAATAACGGGTGTTTTTTTTAGAGGTATAGAACTTTAAGTTGGCCTAGCTGTTTTAACCGGCGGTATTTTTGTCAGCTGTAAAGTGATTTATGTTTAGTATGGTTTGGCATTTTAACATAAATAGACTGAAGCCTGAACAATGCTTCCAAATTGTGCAAATTTATTTTGAAAATCATGGTTCTTTCCGAAATGCGTATCGTGATTTTCATAAGCGAATTTTCTTTAGCGGTGCAGCTCACTTTTGGTTGAATGGATACATCAATAAACAAAACTGCCATATTTGGGGTGATGATGATCCTCAAGTGTATGTTGAGACACCGTTACATCCAGTAAAACTGACTGTGTGGTGTGCTTTATAGGCTGGTGGAATAATTGGTCCGTACTTCTTTAGAAACGATGCTGACCAGAATGTTACAGTCAATCGTGACTGCTATAGAGCGACGATTACTGACTTTTTCGTTCATCAATTGAACAACCATGTTGTGCAGGAGTAGTGGTTTCAACAAGACGGCGCAACATGTCACATTGCTCGTGCCACAATTGATTTATTGAAGGAAACGTTTGGTAACCGCATAGTTTCACGTTTTGGACACGTGGATTGGCCTCCAGAGTCGTGCGATTTTACGCCACTTGACTATTTTCTGTGGAGATATGTGAAGTCGCTCGTCTACGCCGATAAGCCCGAAACGATTGACCACTTGGAGGATAACATTCGGAGCGATATTGTCGCTATACGGCCACAAATGTTGGGAAAGTCATCGAAAATTGGACCTCTAGATTAGACTACGTCCGAGCCAGCCCTGGCGGTTATATGCCAGAAATCATATTTAAATTATAATGCCAGAAGATTTCCTTTCGAATAAAGTCATTTCCATATCAATAAAAACAATCACCTTTGTTTTATTCCATTTCAAAGTTCTATACCTCGAAAAAAAACACCCTTTACTTATAATACATAGAACACCCAGAGACGAATATTTATGAATCACACAAATTAGTGATCCACAGTCGCACTATACGACCTCTAGATCAACGAGGCAGTTCAAAAATATAAAAAGAAATATAGATTGACAGTAAGGTCTTTGGGAACGGAACCCTAAAAATCGGCATTATTGCCCAGTATACGTATTAAGTGCAAAATTTACCTTTTGCTGCATCGCCTTTAGTAACACTTTTATTTTTATATACGACCTTTCCTTTAAGGTCAGTTTCCACTTTGTAATCCACAAGTTCCAATCGTGGTTTGTTATCCTTTTCCGAAATATTTTTTTTAGTTTTTCCTTTGATTGTTATCTTGTAATTATCTGAACAAGAAAAAGCATGTGTTATTTTTTAACGTAACTAGCAACAGGTTTCGGGTTTCCAAAGCAACATTATTGTCGACCTCATTGAATACTATTTTAACAAACTATAGTCCAAAATCTTCAGCAAAAATATCAAGCAGTGACACATGAACGGGGTCCAATCAATCACATCAGCCTATGCCAGTCCACTGCTGGACGTAGGCCTCTCTCAAATTACGTCACTATCCACGGTCCTATGCCTGCGTATTCATGAGGTCCATTGGTAATAATTCCAATAATATTTCCACCCGCGCGTAATTCTGTTCTCGTACCCGCATCCCATATAAACTTACTCCGGGGATAAAAAGGTTGGTAATCAAAATTTCTGCCACATCACTCAACTTTAGCTGTTAGAACGTAATTAAATAAGTAAATTTATCATTACAATTATAATTGTTTCATACTTATTATATATTGGACTCTTTGTAAAGGTAACCATTATCATTGTTTTTATTTATTTACTGTATATCAATATCAATACATATAATAAAATCGTAACAGGTCGCTGTCTGTACATGGAAGATAAATAAGAAAAAATATTATAGGGGGGCTTTATAAACGCAATAGAACCCAAAACAATGATTCTTAGAATTTTTGTCTGTTTGTCTGTATGTCTGTATGTCTGTATGTCTGTATGTCTGTATATCTGTTTGTCTGTACGGTTGTGCACGCTAATCTCAGTAACCGCTCCACCGATTGCAATGCGGTTTTATTGTATTGAGGTTTGCTCCAGTTAACATTTAGCGTTTGTTTTATGTAAATCGGTTTAGAAATAAAAGAGTTATAACACTTTTAAGAATCAGATATTTTGAAATTTTTAATTGTAGGGGTTTCTTTGAATGTGAGTGAACCTAAACTGGCGTGTTGGCTTAATCATAAAAGAGCTTAATGATTAAGACTATTTTTAAACAATTCAGTCCGCGCCGAAGGCGTGGACTGAATTGTTTTAAAATAGACTTCATCATTAAGCTCTTTTATGATTAAGCAAACAGGGCAGTTTCAGGCGCTGCTTGATGACTCTGATGAAGAAATAGCTTTCCTTTCATACACCTCATGTGACGTAAACGAAGTTGCGGGCTCAGCTAGTTACCAATATATATAGTACCAATAAGATCTTGAGGGTATTGTGCGAGAGGTGGGACCTTCCAGTTCTACAGAGGTGGACGCAACTGCATGCTAGCGCATACCCGAGATTTATTCAGTGATTTTTGTTTTGTTTGTAATATAAACTAACATAGTTTTTAAGATATTTTGTTACTATATATAGATAGTTGTAAGATCACTGTTACTAACATATATTATGGACCTATGTCTGCGTTAAATAACTTATGTTATATTAATTTTAAATTATTTGACTGTAATATAATTTGTATCATTTTAAAATATTATGTATCTTTTTCTGATTTCTGTGGTATCTATACTTATAATAAAACTGTTGAGGGTCGAGAGTCTGTACACATGGAAGATATTTTGGAAATTTTAATTGGAGGGGGTTCTCTAATCGATACAGAAGCCGAAAATGTAATTTAAAATTTTCATGTCTGTCTGTCTGTCTGTATCCCGAATAAGTATCACGCCAAAACTACAGAACCGAATTGAATGATACTTGATATATTCTGAGCTTATAGTCCGAGGAAGGTTCTAGGATACTTTTGATCCCGATATTGTGCGTGGTTCTTGCGGGAGAGGGGATGAAAGACAAAATGGTTTTTCAGTTGTAATTTGTCAACGCGGGGTCCGATTTCAAATATTGTTTTAGTGTTGGAAAGGGAGTACTTAAAGGATCATTCCACACAAGTTTCGATATTGAGGGTTATGTAGTTCAGAAATTAGGAGCATCTCAACTTTCGGTAAACCTAGAGTTCAAGGGTTCTTTTGAATGTGAGGGTAAATTCAAACGGGCGTGTTGGCTTAATGCAGTCCGCGCCGAAGGCGTGGATTGAATTGTTTTAGAATAGACTTAATCTTTAAGTTTTTTTATGATTAAACAAACAGGGCCGTTTCACACGCTGCTTGATGAGACTCATGAAGAAGTTTCCCTCCTTTCGTACAACTCATGTGACGTAAACGAAGTTGCGAGGGTCAGCTAGTTATTAAATAGTATGTACAATGCTTTTACAAGCCTCTATTTGAACCTACATTGGCACTATACTGAACTACACTCAACTTCGACGGTTCGGCGTCCGTGCGTCACTGTCCAAAAGGGTTCCAGTTGAAAACCAGCACCAGGTTTTTACCTGGCACATGCTGAACTGGACACCCATTTGGTGCAATTCTTTTTTGCATTACCTATTAGTTATATTCTGTTGACCTTGTGGGATTGGAGGTATGTTTATTCACAATGTGTGTGAACATGCTTCTATTTCCAATGGTACCTATTAATATTATTGTTTGTATACTATTTATTATATTGCTGTAATTATATATTGTTTTACTTCTCGTTGTGTTAAAGGATGTATGATGTATGTGTAACTACTTTGAACCAAATAAATAATTCTTTTTTCTTTCTTTCATTAAATAACAAACATCCAAATACAGTTTGGATATTATTTTGTTATTTAATCACTTTGTAACATCTCATTATCGTATCATCTTTACAAACTTTTACATTCATTGGTGCAATTAAACATGATTATTAGCCCGTATTTGGGTGCACAAAAGACTTTACCCAAATTTGAGCACCTAAACATTTTTTACACTATCAGTAACTCGAGCAAACTTTAAGGTCAGTCAATGCGGTTGTAAGCAACCTCGTTTGGAGTTATTCCGTTTGCTTGTAAAGAAAATGGAATAACGTAAGTAGTTTTAAATAGGGGCAACTCGAGGACATCGTGTTGCCCCTATTTTTCGCCAGCCCCGTGTGGCGACGGGACCCGGTGTTGCAACAGGAAAGAGTATAAAATGTCGTCACGCCAATTCATCCCGGGGATGTCCTAAGAGGCGGCTAAGGGAACACTTTCGCAAAATGACCCATTGCGTACATAAAAAATGACAAAAGTAAATCCAAGTTGAACCTTTTTGCTTGGCTTGAAAATTTTAACCACGCGTTGTCACTCTTTATTTCTGTCCGTTTCTACACGGCAATAGGCTCACCACCTATTACGTGGGACATTACTATAAGGTGACATGTGGGTGTATACTATACCTCTGCCTACCTCTTCGGGGATAAAAGCGTGACTGTACATATGTAGTGCCACACCATCGCGTAGTCCACTACTAAATCGAAGATTTTTTTATGTATTAATGAACCCGCTTATGTATTACGCACCACCACATATTATTCGCTTCTTAATTCGAGCTAAAGACAAACTGTCATAAAGTGTTTTGGTCGAATATGATATACAAAAAGAACATAATCTAACCTGCAGCTATTTCACCTTGCCCTTCAACATCTAATTCTGCGCCAGCAAATTTTCCTTTTGACTTATATTCAAAGTCAATATTTAACAGCGGGCAGTCTAAAACGTATTCATATGAAGCCTCCTCCTTATCAAATCTGTAAAGTAAGTAAATATCTATTTATAGAAGAAACTAAATTATCGGTTTAAAATAATTACATTGCCGACTTAAAGTTTGTCAGACAATAAATTCGAAAGCTTATAGCTTATAAACTGTGAATTGTTTTAGAAAGCTTAAAATCAGAAAATTGTGAAATAACTAGGTATATATAGGCAGTATATAACTAGGTATATATAGGCAGTATATATAGGCAGTGACACTAATTGCTTCTTTGTAGAAGTGAAAAAAAAACTATATTCTATTCTATGAAACATTTTGAAAAAAACGCTGAATTAAGTTTCCTGGGGAGTTCTTCTCGGTCTCGTTCTATTTTTTTTTATTTAAAGCCCTCATTAGAGTCACGACAAAATGACAAATTTATTTTTTTTTATTTTAAGAGGAATAAATTTTATTGTAGATAGGTAATTATAATATATAGATGACTTACTTAGTCAATTCCACCTTACAGTTTTTCATTCCGACCAAATTTACATTTTCTATATGGTAATTAAATAAATCTATAGACCCGTCAATTTTTTCTAAATGTATTGGATCTATTGGTTCTGCTACTCCTGGGACCCCAACTACGAATCTTTCGTAGACTTTTTTTACAATATATGTTAAACAATCCAAGTCATCCCATGTGCAAATCTTCTTGCCTGAAATTTAGAATTAATTTAAATAAATGATGTACATGAAATATTCAATTTTATCTGTGGTATAATTAAGCCTGAGAGTGCTGCTGGTTCAGATTAACGTTCATATAGGATAGGTTCTAAATAGGTTTTAAATAAACATGATACTTATTTAACAAAAATAACAAAAAAAAAGTACAAAACAAGAAAACAGAAAACCAACAAAATAAAACCACAACCAAATTGAAATCAATTCATCAAGCTTATTAGACAGTCTTATCTCTCAACGCCGTAAATTTCCAGCAATAAAGATGCTTTTCTCTCTATATTTTTGATAAATTATCGGTATGCTGTGTTGAGATACTTTTAAGCGCAAGTATTTGAAAAAAAAAATCAATGGTTATCGACACCGTTACAAGTTTTTTTACGTTTGGAACTCCCTAATGGACACTATGCCAGACTCTTACCGACTTAAACTACACGATGGTTTACCACTGCCTACGACTACGGCCGGGAGTCCCGGGAAGCCCTCGGATTGATTTTCAGAATTCCCGACGACACAAAAGTGATGTCATAGTACTTTTTTAACGTGTGGAAACCGGACTTTTACTTTTTAATGGGCTGGAACGAACGGAAACCACACGGTTCATATCAATCCGTAGTCCGATTCAAGCTTATTTTGCCCAGGTCTTTTTAATAGTCAAGTGTCTACTCACCCAGCGCTGAATCAAAGGCAACAAAACTTATAGTGAGCACGAAAAATACAATTTGCACACAACCCATTGTTTCAAACAATGCTGACTTAATCGCACTGATTCAAGGGATGTCGTTTCATCAATTTATAACTTGTTGTTATCTAACATCAATCTTATAATAACCATTTTTTGGCTAAATACTATGAATAAAATTATTTTTTTGTTGGTGTTTTATTCAAACAAATGTGCTAATGAAATTTTTGTATTCAGTTCTGTTTATTACGGATAATTGGAAGTTAATATGCTCACTAATTCGTAAAAAGTACCTTCAAATATAAAAACTTAAATCTCTTTTAATGCATCTAAGCAGAAGTTAGTACAACGCGTCAATAACAAAAGACAAATTATTATTGGTACGTTGTGTTTCAATTACTAATATTGTTTTTCTGATAAGTGACCTGTAAGTAAGTACATATTATGTCTTTAGAAAAATATCTGAGGGCACGCAGTGCCCTCATCAAGTCGAGCCATAGCGCGGCGGTGAGCGGCACGGCCGTACTATCTTTTTTTGAACCCACACAGGCCATTTTCGACCCCCTCTATAACTTCGACGTAGATAAAGCTAGTAGTTTGAATTTTCTGTTACTAAGTGAGCTCCGTTTAAATACCGTATATTTAAACTTTCGTTCACCAGTAGTTTAAGAATTATAACTAGTCAAAGTTGCTTAAAAACCGTAGTCACTCACTGACTGACCGATCATCAAAATTATAAGCTACTTCTAGTGGACATAGAACCTTGGAAATTTAGATTACAATGTAGTGTTTAGTGTATATCATATTTCAGTTCAAAGTGGTGACCCATCAAAGGTTTGGAGATTTCTAAGAACAATGGGGGTTGGAAAACAAGACAAGAAATAAATCCTAAAGATCTGATCACTGAGGTTCTTATCCAGCATTTCACTTCCATGTCCAATTTTGATAGGACTCTCAAGGCAAACACTTTTGACTATCTTTCGACGATGCCAGCCCCCAACCATTTACCTTTTGTCTTCGAACTATTTACCACTAGTGATGTTAAAAAGAGCATAGTGGCGATTACATCCAAAGCTGTTGGTAGCGACTGTGTTGGGCGAAACATGATCCTTCCTATCCTTGATGAAATCCTACCCATCATCTGCTTTATTCTTAACTATTCCATATCGAGTGGTGTTTTTCCATCATCATGGAAAGATGCTTTAATTACTCCTTTGCCGAAAAAATCAAATCCCCAGTTATTAACTGATTACCGTCCTATATCCACCCTACCATTTCTTTCTAAAGTTCTGGAACGCCTTGTCCACATCCAATTAAGTTCGTTTATTCGTCAAAATAATCTCCTAAATCCTTTCCAGTCAGGGTTTCGTCCCGGTCACAGTACAACCACAGCTTTGGTAAATATTACAGACGACATCAGATCGGGAATGGAGGATGGTAAGTTAACTGTTCTCTGTTTACTAGACTTCAGTAACGCCTTCAATACAGTCGATTTTGATATTTTACTTTCGATACTCGGCTCTCTTAACATATCTCCTACGGAAATAGAGTGGTTTTGTAGTTACCTGAGTGGCCGCCGACAACGCATAATCTAGTTGCTGCAATACCATAGTCGGTGTGCCCCAAGGTGGCGTTCTCTCTCCGCTCCTCTTTGCAATTTTTATAAATTCTATCTCAAATCAACTCACTTCTTCCTACCACCTTTAGATCTCCAAATTTACACACAAGCATCCCTTGATAGGCTGTTGGAAGCAGTGGATACGATAAATGAGGATTTGACTCGGATATCATTATGGACTAGATCTTATGGACTACAAATAAATCTATCTAAAACGCAGGTCATTATATTAGGCAGCCGAAGAACAACTGCGAAAATAATTTGGTCGCAAATTCCCCATATTGTTTTTGAGGGGGCAATGATTCCATATGGTGATAAAGTTAAGAACCTAGGAATAATTGTGGATTCGAATTTATCATGGGGTCCACAACTTCAAGAGTTAAGTAGGAAGATGTTTGCTTCTGCGGGAACATTAAGGAGGTTGCAGCATTTCCTTCCAACATCCACAAAAATTGCACTTGCGAACTCCTTGCTTATTTCAATCCTTGATTATGCAGATGTCAGTTACTTAGATCTTGCCGAAAACCAGCTTGATAAACTTGAGCGTCCCCAAAATGTTTGCATACGATTTATATTTGGTTTGCGCAAGTATGATCACGTTTCAAGTTTCGAACACAGCTCAACTGGTTACCTATGTCGAATAGGTAACCAGTTGAGCTGTGTTCGCAGGAATACTCATATACTATCCTTATTATACAATATTCTCTTTAACCCATCTTCACCTACCTATTTAAAGGAACGTTTTAAGTTCCTTCATGAAACGCATGCCAGATGTTTGAGATAAAAATATAAAGATAAAAATGCCTCCGCATTCCACAAATTTCTGTGACAGTTCCTTTAGTGTTACAGCAGTTCGCTTGTGGAATATGTTACCACTGGAAATTAAAAGCGCTGAAACTTTGCAAAAGTTTAAAACCAGCATTAAGAGCTATTATCTATCAAGCAATACATAGTTGAAATGTTTTTATACTATGAAGTATATACTGAACGCATAATAAGATTGGTATGTATGTATTTATGTATGTATTATAAATATTTGTATGTATGATTTATAAGTATCTAGTATAAAATTTATACTAGATACTTATAAAACATACATACAAATATTAAATAATAATGTGTATTTATAGATGCTATTTTGAACTTTTATCTTTTGTTCTACCTATTTTAGGGTATAATACCATAAGTTTGACGCCTACAACTACCAGTTTCTGTCCTACCATCATATTTCCATCCAAAGGTTGCCTGGCAGAAATTGCTTTTAGCGATAAGGCCGCCCATTGTATTGCTATTTTATATCAAGTTTGTAAATTGTAATACTATCTTGGCGTACAATAAAGTATATAATAAATAAATATATCCGGAGGAAAAATTTAAAAAATCTGGAATTTCATTCCAGTTTTCGAGTTTCACTAACTGCATAGATAACTTTGAAATCCTATAAAAATTTAGAAAATTACAAAGTTACATCTGCTGTCAACTGCATAGATAAGAGACCGTATTCTTAGCATTCCATGGATTCTCAGTGCGGGCGCCGGGTCCATGGCGTGGCACAGGGGGAACACCCCGACGGCGTCTGGGACTTGCGACCCATTCGTGTAGGTTTAGGGTGGCCACCTTACTATGCGCATAAACGATCACCTTCCACCGTCAACAATGTTCCCCCCCCCCCCCCCCCTGCCCAAGTCAATCTTTACCAAGTCAATCTTTTTATTTAAAACATTAAAGACTGTAGCTATTGATTATGAACACAATAAGATGTTGTTGGGATAGCTAATTACTTAAAATTTAAGACAGAAGGTCCCTTATGCAGAGACTGAATAAAATAACTGACTTGGTAATGACATGAATCTGAATCTCACTACTTTTTACGGTAGAAGAACAGAGTTGCGAGACTTGGTTTTTTTTACAAGTATTGTTTTTGATGGGATATTAATTTAACTCAATGCATTAGAGTTCCCGAACGCAGAAAATACCTCAGACACTGATACTGTTGCGATAAGGCCAAAGAAATATGTGCTGTACCTGCAGACTACTTGATGCAGCAGCTTTCAACATCTTTATATAAGTAGACTGTGTTCTGTAAATGTCAAGTCGGTGATCAGTAATACTCCTAGGTCTCTCTTTTTGCTTACTCTTTTTATGGAGATCACATTAATTTTCTAATTGTATTGCCGTGGTGCTCGGAATGTACTGAAATTCATCATGAAACTCTTTGCAATATTGAATCAAACTTCATTTTGTAGACTCCACTGCGCAACTCTCCCTATTTATCATAGTGCTAATAATATTTCAAATTGTCCGCAAACAATAAGCATTTTACCATACTTTCCTATATTAAGCGGGTCTTTAATCATGTTAATAAACTTCAAAGGCCCCTAAATTAGTCCCTTGTCTTACGCCATAAAGTGTTGCAGGTGGTTCAGATTTATGTCCTGAATGGACTTCGATTAGGCGTCTACCTGTCATGATACTAGAAAAATATAGTAGCAGTCTTATATTGTAGCTTACCGTTGATAATTTTGATAATAAGACATTATTGTTTAATAAAACGAATGCCTTATTAAAGTTAAGTAAGCTGCATCTACAAGTGTCCACATGAGGAAGTAATTACAAGATACTGTCAAATAGATAGCAGTTTATTTTTAAAGCGGTGTTGTGGGTCCCATAAAACGATTCAATTATTTGTTGTGACGTAATTTGCTAGTTAGCTCCACTGTATCGCTGACACCAGTACTTTAGCTGGTGAAGATAGAATCCCTACTGGATGGACCTCACTCCTCATTGCTTCCGAAAATTGCGTTGCATGGGTTAATTTTGGGATGAAAAGGCAATACCGAATGATTGTAAAAGCCGAATGTATATTAATTTGAAGAAGGCGGTCCGAAACTTCACAAAAATTTTGAATTTTTTCCTCAATGAAAGATTCATAGGCATCTTCTAGAATAGGAGACACTAGGAGGCGAAGAGAACTTTTTTGAGTAATTTTTAAATTTGGAGCCAAAAAAGATAACATTAAATTTAAGTTATTGTCTATCTACACATATAATAAAACTGTAGAGGGTCGAGAGTTTGTACATGGAAGATATTTTCAAAATTTTAATTGTAAGGCTTTCTCTAATCGATACTGAAGCCGAAAATGCAATTAAAAGTTTAATGTCCATCTGTCTGTCTTTCTGTCTGTCTGTTTGTCTGTATCCCGAAAAAGTATCACGCCGAAACTACAGAATCGATTTGAATGATGCTTGGCACAATCTTAGCTTATGATCCGAGGAAGGTTTTGATCCTGACTGGTTCCTTCAGGGAAGGGAATAAAGGATGAAATGTTTTTTCAGCTAATATTTCTCGCCCCGCGGTCCGATTATAAATTATGTTTTTGGTAACAGTTAGGGTAACAACGTAAGTTTCAATATTGAGGGTTTTGTAGTTCAGAAATTAGAGACATCTCAACTATCGCTAAACCTAGAATTCAAATGTTCCTTTGAATGTGAGGGTAAATTTAAAACTGGCGTGTTGGCCTAGTCATAAAAGAGCTTAAAGATTGGGTATTGTAAAATCTTTTAGCTCTTTTATGATTAAGCAAACAGGGCATTTCACATGCTTATTGATGAGTCTGATGAAGAAATACCTGCCCTTTCATATACCTTATCTGACGTAATCAAAGTTGCGAGGGTCAGCTAGTCTACAATAAAAATACAGGTGTTTTAGGATTCCCACATTTATTTTAAATTTATTTACACTAATATTATAAAGAGGAAAGATTTGTTTGTTTGTTCGTTTGCAAAGAATCGACTCTGTAACTATTGGACCGATTTCAAAAATTCTTTCACTGTGTGGGAAACTATCCCCATGTGACTTATAATTTTATCTCTGTATTCCCACGGGAAACCGCCTGAGGTCCGCTAGTTTAATATCTGTTTTTTTTTAACGTTAGGGAAAATCCTTAATGGATGCTATGCCGGACTCCTACCGACTAAAAAACCTCACGTAACGTCCAGCAGTTTACGGTCGGGAGCCCCGGGTAAGCCCTTGGAAGGTTGTTTCAAGACTCCCAACAGACCTACGGCGACCACTGCGGCGTCGCTTATGGGGGAGGGGGGGGGGGGTTCGGGTGCTATCCCGCGTCTTTAGGGGTTTTCGGATGTGATCCCGCTTCTTAGGGAGGACGTGTGTGAATTCCTCACGACACGCTGCCGTCATGGGCCTACGTCTACGTCTGTTAGAACGGTGAGCAGGTGGGCGGCGCCCCAGCCGCCGACTACGGAACTCGGGTGGGACAGTTCTCTCTCGCTCCCGCCCCGCCGCCTCTTTCACGAGCATGACCTGCTCGCAGAAAGAGGCAGCGCAGTCCCACTTCTGCGCTGGAGATCATGGCTCGCACCATGGTGTCCAGCGAGTAGTTTATTATATGTCGGTATGAAAATTAAAGAAGGAAAACAGTTAAAACTGAACTGATAACTCTGTCTATGCCTTTGGGGAAAAATGAGTTAGTGGTGATGAAAAAGAGGGTGAAGCCGCGGAGCTCAGCTAGTAAAGTATAATTACAATTTTTACACTTTGTTATTGCAATAATTAACTAGTTACCTACTTATTTTATTACATCCTTTATACTTTTGATTGTTGCCACTTGATGAATTAACTTATTTACATTTTTGATTTGTGATAATGTAAAGAGTCAGTTCTCACGCCCTTGGTAATATGAGCGGCACAGAATGCTCCGGAAATAACACACAAATAATGCCAAAAGATGATCTAAGCTAAAGACACATAAACTGTAATTATTTGACCGTGGGACAAAACATTATGCATAATGTTTTGCAAAGAAAACAGTAGTTGTCAAACTATTTTAGCCGAGTGGGGCGAAAAATTTATTGTGGCTTTAATAGATAAAAATGTGAAAGTATATTATGACAAAGTAGGAATCTTCGACATGCCATCTATAAGTATTTTGTTTAGTATGAAAGTAATAAAAATTTTAAAAAAAAAATGTTGTTTCCATTTTGTCTCGCAGACAAGTAAATACGGTATAGCACTTTGCAACATTGTTGTAGCAATTTAGATTCCTAGCTTACTTTGGGATCAGTTGGCGTTGTGTGAAAATTTCAGGAAATTTTTATTTATTTATTAAATGGACTGGTGCAGGATGTGGATATCCAATTACTGATTTTTTAAATTAATTTTTTTTGCCTTCAATTTGTTTTAACATCTGCCTTGTTATTGGCAAATAATACACACAAAAAGATTCTTTTTTTCTTTTGTTTTATTCTAGGTATTAGAGCAAGCACGTGCAAGCAAGAAGCGCTCGTGGCTGCCAAAAATGGCTATGTGGTTAAACTCTACGCCGTAGAGGTAGGAGCAAGGGGAATTCCAGCTAAATCCCTATAAAATGTATTTAAAGACCTTGAATTGCCAAGAGCTTCAGCAAGCTCATTACTAAAACGACTATCCAAAGCGGCATTGATAGTATCTTACCAAATATGGTTGGGCAGGGGAGGGAACATTGGTGACGGTAGAAGGTGAGCGTTTATGCGCATAGTTAGGTGGCCACCCTAAACCTACTCATATGGGTCGCAAGTCCCAGACGCCGCGCCGTCGAGGTGTTCCCCCTGTGCCACGCTATGGACCCGGCGTCCGCACGGAGAATCTATGGAATGCTAAGAATAAGGTCTCTTTGGACATCATCTAGCTCAAATTAAGCTAATATAAGCTTGTGCTATGGAATCTAGATGACTGATATATTTATATAATTATACATAGAAAACACCCAAACTCCGAAATAAACATTAGTGGATCACACAAATACTTGGACTGACCCAGGAAAGGAACCCAGGACCTCCAGTGTGGCAGGCGGTTTTAGAGGCAGTCATATGTATACCGTGAGATGCTTAACGCAGTGAGTCCTTACGGAATACTGCCGGATAACAACCTCGTCCACGGAATACTGCGGGATTACAAGCTCATCCACGGACGGACGGACGAACGTGAAAAGTCGTTATTACAGAGGTTAAGCATATAAATCGCATAGTGAACTTTGAACTCTACTATTATTATTAGTTGCAACAAAACCATCTTGTGTATGTTTGCTCGTAAATTATTGTCAATATTTTATGATTGTATAATTATATTATTATATTCATGATGCATAAGACGGTTGCTTTAAACTCATCTGACAAACAATGTATTTATTTTATGCATGTATTTAAATCGATATCTGTATATTTCCTTTTTCTGAACTAAATACATATTACAAAGTTAAACCAAGAATACTGACTTGCACACTAATTATGCACACTTAAGTAAGTTAAGCAATTGGTTTTTGCAGAGCATTTACTTTTCTGGTTTGCATCCAGTAAATTAGTGAAGTTACCTAGTGTGCAGAAAAATTAAACAGATGTGCATTTAAAAATATCCCTTTGTTTTATAGTTGTTATAGCGGTAAAATTTTAAACTGTCTATTTTTTTTGGTATGAAAATCCTCATGGATGCCATGCTGAACTTCTACAGAGATAAACCACACGGTGCCTTGCCATCTGTCCAAGGCCAGGAGTCCTGGGGAAGCCCTCGGAACTTTAACTGTCTAGCTATCACGGTTTTGGAGATACAGCCTGGTGACAGCCTCAGACAGACAGACAGACGTACAGCGAAATAGAAAGAACCGCAGAAGAGTCGGCAGCGCGAATGTAGCGCCTCTGGTGTTGCAAACGTCCATAGGCTTCAGAGACCACCATTTCATCTAGTGGACTGTATACTTGTCTGCCACCTGCAATAATTCAACAACACAATCTTTTGCCCCTACCAGAGTTACATTGTTTTGTTCGTAATGGATACAACCAAAATCTCCAGTTACTTTCTCTATGTATTATGGATCTCTTTTGACTGCCTCTGTGGCGCAGTCGGTAGTGATACCGCCTGCGGATCTGGAGGTCGTGGGTTCGCTTCCCACCGGAGACAAATATTTGAGTGACCCATAAATGTTGGTCTTAAGAGTCTGGGTGTTTCTATGTATAATATGTATGTATTTAAAAAGTATAATAAGTATTAATATCCGTGGTCTGATACCCATAATACAAGCAGGTTATTCTTCCTAGCTTACTTTGGGATCAGATAGCGTTGTGTGAAATGTCCGTGAATATTTATTTATTTATTTATCTAGAGAATCCTTTAAATCTTCGTTACCGGTGATAAATGCCTGATAGGTACTTCGCTACGATTTGCCGCTTTTGTTAAGCAATCGGTGTCGTTCACATCGCATCTTTTAATACCTTAAATAAAAAAAGTACTTAAATATAAGCACTCTTTCTCCCCCACATCTTCTGCGAAGAGGGTAATACACTACAAACCTACATTTTGTTGAGGCCCTAATAAATAGTTATTATCATTGCTATTACATAAACTTAGCTGTTCGGCTGTCCATCCTCAGGCCGTATTTAGGGCGTGAACCGTGATAGCTAGACATAAAAAAATTACCAGATTCATTATGTTTTTTTTAATTAAGCTCGCCAATTTGACGCCGCCACTGATGGAAAGCCGTGGCTCATCTAGGGATTAGGGGCCACTCTCACAGTCCATAAGACTTCTGACAGTGGTCCTCAAGTTGGCGACCTTGTGATGTGCCTCTTCCCCCTCCACTTGAAGAACCCGGGATTGTAAGATGAGGGAAACACGTGTGCGGGCAGGTCGTTCCTGGTTTTTATAGTTCGACAGAGGAACGATATTTTGAAACGGTCAGTTCTGGAAAGGATTTTCTCCACTGTGTGTGAGTGGCACCTCTGCCCGGCACGCGTTGTTCGGGATCGAAAAGGAGAGGGCGGGATCAGGTTCAAGAGCTCTTCAGAACACTCGCCGTGATATATTCGGTAGAAGGCCAAGGATGCTATGGTTCTTCCCTGTGCCAACGGCTCGAGGCCTCTCGTCACCTCAGGACAGGCAATAATTCGGATAGCACGTCTCTGCATAGCGTCCAGCGCAGCGCAGTCAAAATGTTCATATGTAACGAGCGCTCGGCCGAGGGCACTGTCTCAACACTGTACTACCCGTTCGCTCTAACTTTGCCGCTGGCGTAGAGGCGTATACCCGAATTGTTAATTAGACGAAGTAAATTGACAGTAGCTAATGTCACTTCGTCATAGAAAATAAGCAACATTGTATGAAGAAGTGACATTAGTTGCTGTCAATTTACTTCGTCTAATTAAAAATTCGACTTTAGTATGGAGCCGAGCGGCAAAGTTAGAGCGTACGAGCAGTACTCCGTGTAGAAGCCCCATAAGCTGTATCCAGAATAAGTTTTTTTATTCCCGTGCACTCCAGTCTTTCAAGAAACTTTCTTTCTTCTGTTGCTGGTGTTTTTTCAGGGGTGACCATTATGTGCGATGTGGAACTTTGTGGAAGCAGTAACTTTGCCTCCGTTGACGATGGTAACGAATTTATTTTTAAGATATCCAATCGTACAGTAACAGACACACTTGTCAGGCAAAGTTAAGTTTAATATAACATAAAAAACAAAACTAAACTTGAAAAACAAAACGGAAAAGAGTATAAAATGTCACCAGCCCAATCCCGACATCCCGAGGGTGTCGTAAGAGACGACTAAGGGAACATTTTCGCATAATGATCCATTATGTAGAGAAGGAAAAGTCGAAATTAAACCTGGTTGTCAGTAAAATGACAGTCGTTAAGCCAAGTTGAAAGCCTTATGGGCGGCCCGATAAGTTTCAACTGCGGGTTGACACAACATGCGCCTGTCCATTTCAACATGGCAATAAGCTCACCACCTATTACGTGGGTGGGACATAAAACTATTAGGTGAAATGTGGGCGTATACTATTAATAATAAATAAATATATCTGTTCCGCATGAAGCGTGAAAGAGTATCACAGTGTTAACTAAACTCGTAATAGAAGTGTGGGTAGGTATTTGAAACCATTGTAATAAAATTGTTCACATGTTACATGTAATTCATTGCGGTTCTTTCTGTAAACTGTGTATAATTATTATCATTGTAAAAACTTTGATCACGTAATATTTAAGGTGGAAAAAAAATTCACGCTTGAGCAGTAAAGTTGCGTTTTTAGGGCTACGTACCCAAAGAATAAAAACAGGACCCGATTCATGAGACTACGCTGTCCATCTGTCTGTCTGTCCGTCACGAGGCTGTATCTTAGGAACCTGATAGCTAGAGAGCAGAAATTTTTACAGATGATGTATTTCTGTTGCCGCTATAACAAAAAAAATCAGAAAGAAATGGGGATATAGGGGGTCTCCCATACAATAAACGTGATTTCTTGCCATTTTTTTTGGTACGGAATCCTCTGTGCGCGCGGCGCGAGTTTGACTCGCAATTGGCCTGTTTTTAGGGTTTCGTAGCCAAATGGCAAAAACGGAACCCTTATAGATTCGTCATGTCTGTCTGTCTGTCCGTCTGACTGTCCGTCCGTGTGTCACAGACAATTTTCTTCGAAACTATAAGGCCTATGATACTGAAACTTGGTAACTAGATGTATTCTGTGAACCGCATTAAGATTCTTATGTAAAACTAGAAAAAAAGCAGTAAAGTTTGGGGTCCCCATACTCAGAACTGAAACTCAAAATTTTTTTTTTTCATCAAAACCATACGTGTAGGGTATCTATAGATAGGTCTTCAAAAATGCTATTGAGGTATCTAACATCATATCTTTCTAAACTGAATAGATTGCGCAAGAGACACTTCCAAAGTGGAAAAATGCGTGTCCCCCCCCCCCCGTCTAACTTCTAAACTAAGAGAATGATAAATCTAAAAAGAAGATATGATGTACATTGCCATAAAAACTACCAACGAAAATTGGTTTGAACGAGATAGAGCTGGTAGTTTTTTTTTTAATACGTCATAAACCGCAATTTTCGGTTAGAAAAATCACTACCACTGCGAACGTGTTAAAACATCAATCAAAGTTACAACGAACTATAAGAACTTTTATATTATGTTACTTGCTGCTACGAAACCCTTCATGGGCGAGTCCAACTTGCACTTAGCCGGTTTTTTTTTATTTCATACGTCGCGGGGAAATCCCTTTAGACTGCTAAGTTATCAAGCCACGCTATAAATTTTTGAAAAAAGTAAACGCAAAGGTTATAAATTTTTAGGGTTCCGTACGTTTAGAAGTACACTTTGACAGAGGTTAAGGTCCTCCTTAAGGCGCCTCCCCTCCCGATAAAAGTCATAGATCGTGTTGCTCTATGGTGGTAGAGGAAGAGGAACCTATCTTTTTTTACGTGAAGGAAAATCCTTATGGATGCTATGCCGGACTCCTACCGACTGAAATACCTCACGTATCCTGCCCACAGCCTACGGTTGTGAGCCCCGGATAAGCCCTCGGAAGGATACCCCAGGACTCCCAACAGGGCTCACCTAGGGGGGGGTTCGGGTGCTATCCCGCGTCTTTGGGGGGTTTTTCGTGTGTCATCCCGCTTCTTAGGGGGGACGTGTGTGAATCCGGCCGTTGCACGTGTGTCGCCATGAGTACCGAACTCACGGTAATCGAGCTGCTGGCGTTCTTGTAGCAGGAACTCGACGTGATGGACGAGGTGTCAGCTGTTCAGGTCCACTCATCAAACTTCCTCCAAAAAGATAATAACTACAGCCAATCGTCTTCTGTTTGAGGTCCTTAACAAGATGGACCATAGTGTCTCGACGACGTGACGGGGCAAGCAAAAGCGTACAGGACATCATTACCCGACGATGTGCCGACGATAGTGGTGAGGAACCTACAGAAGCTTAGGTACTCACGTCACTTTCGACCATTTCAACGTTACGTGCCTTTTTTTTGGCTTTGACTGAAGTGCAGGCCACGGTGTTGTTGTGGGTTTACGTAAAAAAGTGGTGTCGTTATGTAAAATCACAACATTTTCTAGGTCACAGTCCAGAGGTACACGTCGTATGACTTAAACGTTAGTTTCGAGTCAGCGGTTATATAGTCACTGAGTGGCAATGTTGAGTCCGAGCATTACGCCGTGGCCTACTGCCCGGCGCCGCGCACCTCTGCCGCGTGTGCAGAGCCCCGCGCCGCTGCCCCGCGTGCCTAACGCATACCTCATGCAGAAGTGCATTGAAGTTTTGATAGCGTGTCTAGGAGCGCACCAACCGCTCCATTGAAGCCTATGCCTGAGAGGGCATTAAACCAGGCTACTGATAGGTTTATTACAGTGCAGTCTAGGAAGCACCGGCTGCGAACCAAAGTGAACCGTTGCGGCACAGCACCAAAACTGGTAGTGCAGTTCACATCAGCGCTGCGTACCGCAATACCGTCCACCCCGGTGATGTACATCTCCCGCCTAGTCTTTACTGCTAAGGGGGAGAACATCGTGGAGTACGTCGAAGTGCAGCTGTTGGAGTCGAGCAGCAACGTCAATTTTCTATTGTTCGTTGGGCGAGGACCCAACAGTAGCCTGGGCCTCGTCATAGATGACAGCTTCTGGCCACAGGGCGTGGTATTCCGTCGTTTCCGTGGACAGCTACCACCGGAGCGCATGTAGATATAGTGCTACGTGAAGTGTTTACTAATAATAGTAACTATTTAAAATTTTCAACACTACACACTATATTGTCTATGTATTCTTAGTTTTAAGGTATATATCCTAGGGGCCGTAGTATAGAGTTAATAACATATTGTAACTTTTCTAATGTTGCCTGAAATAAACAATTATTATTACACGATTATTATTACAGACAGACACATATACATACACACATACACATACACATTCAAATAAACACATACAAATATACACACATACACATAATAATATACACACACATTATTATTTTAAAAATGAAAGTTGAAGAGGCGAGTGAGGTGTGTATGGACCGTGCCGTGTGGCGCTCGGTTCTTTCTGCCTACCCCGCAAGGGATTTGGCGTGAAGATAGTATAGTATTATTATTTTTCATTGCAGATACTTTGTCGGAGAGCAGTTGACTTATGAATACTACCTGCAATGTCCAAAACTAGTGGTAGATTTCCAGTACGAAGCTAAGAAAAATAGGAGACAAAGATATTGATGGAACTATTATTGGTTAGTACCTTTTAGGGTTCCGTACCCAAAGAGTAAAAACGGGAGAAATCTCATCGGGTACGGAATCCTAAAAACGAAATTTGTCTTTCATTTCAGATGATTACCTTGTAATAATCAAAGGAAGAAGCGAGATGACAATCTCAGAAAAGGACCAAAAGCCGCGACTCGCCCTTAAGGAATACATGCTAGAGAGTGGAAAGCTGGGGAAGTACACTTTTGAAATTAAAATGATAATCAAAGGAGACAAAGATACATGTAAGTTATTAAAAGATTTTATGAACCACGTTGCACCCAAATTACCTATCAATCAAATCAGCCTATAGCAGTCCGCTGAACGTAGGCCTATCCGAATTTACGTCACAATACAAGGTCCTTCGCCTTCCATATCCCGTCCTTCCCTGCGACATTTTCCAGGTCTTCAGTCTATCTGGCGCAGGGTTTTCGTACCTTACGCTTACCAAGCCACGGACGTTACTCCAGAACTCGTATGCTCCAACAGGCACGTCGGATCTTCTACAGATGTGGCCAGCCCATTGCCACTTTAATTCGCCTACTCTGCGAGCTATGTTCACCACTCTGGTTCTCTGACAAAAAGCATAGTTTCGGATTTTATCCCTCACAGACACCCACATTTTGAATGAAACCACTTGTACTGTTCCACAACATTTATTTACTGTACAACTGACCGGCTTCACCTCTCGGCATTCTCAAAGGTAAAAAAAAACTAACTTGATGATGACTACATCATGTAAATACAGTATTTTAGTAGCAAGTTCCACCAAGTGCCATCAACCAACAGTATAAAATAATCTGAACTAATTTTAAGAGTAAGACCATTTGCAACCAAGGCGTTTTGCATTATAGACTTTTTTCATACGAAACATTTAACTAACACAGACGTTTTACAATCTACTTAGTCCTTCGGAACCTAACCTTTTTTTACATGTTCTGCAAAGGTTCAAATCTTGACTTATAAAGTGGTGTTACTCACTTAATTCTTTTCTTTTTTTCAATTGACTTCGTAGCGACGCACTTTAACAAAAGCTACGGGAAGGCGATAACGAAAACTATGCAGAACCCGATTCTAGTGAACTTTTTCGATACGTTTATGAAAATGGTTAACGTATACATGGCAGCATTTCCTTTAGACGAACTTTTTGCAAAAGATCAATAATGAAACTGGGAAAACAATTATTTGTACTGTTATTGAATGAAACGTCAAAAAAAATCTCTGATATTTAGCTTAACACATTGAGAGACAATCGGGCTATTATGATTAACGATGTGGCACATTCAACTTCCATACAAAAATATTAGACGGCTTTGGACGTCCTGTCACCTTTTATACAAAAAGTTGCTTGTGATACAGAGGACGTCCTGAACCGCCAACCGTTTAGGATAGTGATGTGAGAACTTAAGTCTTTTAAGTCACTTAAGTTAGGACTAGACTCGATTTTCAAGACTCGACTCCAAAAATACGACTCAAGTGTTTTTATTAATCTGAGGGACTCCAGTTGTTATAATACTACTCGGATATAAATGGACTCGAGTCTTTTATTAAAAGACTCACAACTTAGTCGCGAGTTTTTTATTAAATGACTCGAGTTGTTTAGCATACGATGAGCTGTTTAAAATTATAATAATAAAGTGTAATAAATAAATAAAAAATTGTATTGTAATTCTAAATTAGTACAAATAGGCATTTTTAGTTCAAGTTAAAGCTTTATCAGTTTAATCAATTTTCCATGTTTATTAATCAATTACCTATAGCTTAATCATCATTTAATCTTGCCCTATCCTTTAATACCTCGGGTTTACACATCTTGTCGTAAAGACTACACTAGACCAGACATTATCAAAGCTGATCTGACAGAACGTGTTCCGTCCGCTGGGCCCTCCACTGTTCATACTTTAAGATCATCAAAACACAAAACAAAAAACAACAGAAATTAGAGATTTTATGCCTTTTCAGCGACCTTGGAAACATTCTCTCCCCCTTCTTCCAGCAGCTCATCGCGAATTCATAAACGAAATTATTCTTAAAAATAATGCGACGGGAATACACGCTACGAGAAACCTTTTTCTCTCTCTCTCTCTCTCTCTCTCACGTAGTATTGAATATTAACGACGAGACGCTACGGGAGTAAACGCAACGCGGCGGGAGTAAATGCGACGGGAACAGGTAATACTCTCTCATATGTGGCGCAAACGAAGTTTCGCGGGTCAGCTAGTTTGAAATAAAAGATCGAAAATACTAACCTCAATGATCCTGCGTGTAGGTAACAGCCGGCGAAAAAGCGTGCTCCCCTTGTGGTGACAACCACAGAGTACATTTGTATATAACACCCAACTGACGCGAACAAAAACGACGTTCGTGACCGTTGTGTCCTCTCATGCAGGTTTATGTGTGCGTGTGCCACACTTACATTTTTTTGGATGAAAGTTGATGTAATATGACAGACATTAAAGCAGAAAAAACAACTTATGATGTGACACTGAACATTTTTTTACCACTTGGTATCCGTATTTGTATTAGAATAAGGATCAAAATGAAATAAATTGGCCTAATAAAACGACGTGTATGTACAGCCGCCCGCCGTATCACAGTACTCAACTGATGACGTTCTCAGCCGTCGTGTCCCTCAATGTGTTAAATATGTCTACATATTTTAGTAATTTTTTTTTATTTTATGGTGTTCTTCACATTTTTCTGTATCAGAGTTAAAGTGAAAAAGTAATGACCACTTATTGAATTTCATAAATAAAATAAAATGCATACCTAATCCCATTAAATTCCCACAAAATGGTACCTAATTTTGCAACAAAAAAGAAGAAAAATACCTAAATTAGATTGTATTTTCATTTTTGTGGTGACACCTGACGCCTCGTCAATTCAATCCATTCTCATAGTTTTGAAAAAGTTAATAACCACCCGAGATTCGCAGTCTGCGGCAGGGGGGGCCGCAGACACTTGTCTTTGCCAAAGACTATCGGCTTCCATGACCGGGGCCTGAGGATGGTGAGGGGGTTGCTCACCGTCTATACAGGATCCAGCCATAGACGAAAGCGTGACGTTAAAGATTCACGCACGCCACATGCCCCAAGAAGCGGGATAATTTCCGAACAACCCCACAAAGACGCGGGATGTCACCCAAAGCCCTCTAGGTGAGGATGCTAGCCAAGGTCTGTTGGGAATCCTGGGGTCATTCTTCCGTGGGCTTTCCCGGTGCTCCCAACCGTAGGCATTCGGTAGAAAACGTGTGGTTTTTAGTCAGTAGGAGTCCGGCATAGCATTCATAAAGGATTTTCTTAACGGTAAGAATACACAGAACAAAAGTAATATACTACTTACACTTGCTTTCGCTAAACTCGAACAAAGAAATTGCGATTACCAACCAAAAATATATAAAGTTGCTCATCTTGTCTATTATGTCTGTCTGACTGCCTTGCTTAGCCATAGAAAGGATATACCCAGGACTTCCGACACTCGTTTTCATGGCATTTATGTTTAGAGATTACCCCTAAAATTATAATCATATAATTTAAAAAAAAAATTATGTTAGGCAGGTACTGAAAATAAAATCTTAACAACTAAAAAGTAGTAATAGCCTAAACCAGGTAAAACATGGTACATTTTACTAGAGTTTGTGCTTACTTATACAGCGAGTAAACATTGTCATTATAATTAAACAAAACAGTTTGTTTAGAGCTGGTTAACAATCTACCTAATTAGTTTTTTTTTATTTCCTTCAATTTTGTTACTAACTAACACCTGCAATGTCATTTCGTGAGTCATTTAATGTGTCTTTTTATTTTAAATCGCTTGTGTAAACTTCTGAAAGAATAAAACTTAAAGGACAATGGGCAAAAATGTATGGCGCTTGTCCCATCGGCGGCCACATCTGTCCTATATATATATTTTAGTCGACAATTATGTATATAATAAGACTGCAAAAAAAATATTTCGGTAACTTGTTTGGATAAAAAGTTATAAAGGGTTGAACATATTAAAAAAATCTAATTAATTAAACCAAAAGTACGTAAATAATAAAACGTAATGCACAAAAGTATAAGATAATGATGGGTTAAATAAAACTAAAGGTTCATTAATTATTAAATACATCGATTTATTGACATGAAAACAAAAACATTTCAAACACGTGGCAATGAATACTAGCATTATGTGTCTAACCACATAATGCTAGTATTACTTTAAAAAAAGAAAATAATGGGATTTAACTGTTGCCTACAATTACATCATTTAAAAAATGAGCTGGTAAACGAATTTCTTCTTCTTGGTTACTCGCCCACCCTAAATACCACACTACACACATTATATATATATATATATAAATATATATATATATATATAGAATCTGCCTAAAAAAATAAAAAAAACCAGCACAAGTCATCAAGATAGATATTAACAAGTCCGATATGCAAGCCTGAGTCGAAAGAGATTGTCAAACAATAATAATCGCACAGTACTCAACGAAACAAATGTCAACGATGGACTGCGATGTGCGCTTGAACATAACGGTAATCGTCGGGTCGAGAGTGCTTGTCGCTGATTGGTTGACGCATGAAACATGTCGAGACCGGTTTTAACAAAGGTCCTTAGACCATAAATAAGAAAAGTATTGAATATTAGCGTACATAAATAAAATAAAAAAAAAATGTATTTTAAAAATAGTATTTTAACTATATTTTTTTTCCCTAACGGTATTTCATAGTACTCATTAAACAATATTTGTTGTCAAAAATATCCCCTTTTAAATGACACTAGTTTCACTGATGGCCGCTCATGGGCCGAAATGCCCATTGTCCTTTACTTTATATTTTAGGATCGCCTATCGTTCACAGGCTCCGGTGACCACATCCCACCAGGTGACATATAAAAACATATAAAATCAATTTCATCATAAATTCAATTTATTCAGAATCAATCAATCAATAAAATCAACTTATGACATTCCACTGTTGGTCTTGATGGCCTTTTTAAATCCTCATCGATGCTATGCCAGACTTCTATCGATTAAAAACACCTCACGTATTCTGCCTGACAGCCTATGGTTGGAAGCCCCGGGTAAGCCCGACTCCCAACGTCTTTGGGGGGTTTTTCGGGTGCTATCCCACTTCTTAGGGGGGAGGGGGGCGTGAATTCCTAACGTCACGCTGTCGTCTAGGGGTCTAGAGCCTGCTTCTGTAAGGATGGTGGGCAGCCCCGCACTGTCCTCATGCCCCCGGTTATGGAGACCGATAGTCTTGGGCGAAGACACGTCGGCGCGGCGTTTTCGCCGCCAACTGTGGAACTCGGGTGGGAGAGTTCTCTCCTGTTCCCTACCCGCCGCCTCTTTTACGAGCATGACCTGCTCGCAGAAAGAGGCAGTGCAGTCCCACTTACTCCCGCTGGAGATCATGGTTCACACCATGGTCTCCAGTGAGAGAGTGTCCTCGTCCAGACCTGCCACGAGGACCTAACGCTGTTGGGCCCACGCCGTATGCTCCACCGGTCTTGATGGCCTCTGCCAAATTACGCCACAATACACGGTCCTGCGCCTTCCACATCTAGTCACTCTTCTCAGGTCACTTTTTTGCGGTCATCGGTACATATGAGGGGTCGTGCTACCCCACGTTTACTTAGATGCGGTTTCCACTCCAAAACTCGTTTCTTCCAATGGCCATCTGTTCTTCTATCGATGTGGTCAGCCTAATGCCTCTTCAAAAATGGTTCCTGTACTCCGATGCTCTGTCCAATAGACAGATGTGGTCAGCCTAATGCCTCTTCAAAAATGGTTCCTGTACTCCGATGAAAAAGACGAATCAACCGTCTCATCTCATAATGTCCTTTCTCCAAACGGCCTTTTCTCGAAATGTTCTTTTCTCGAAATGTCCTTTTCTCAAAATGTCCTTTTCGCGAAATGTCCTTTTCTCAAAATGTCCTTTCGCGAAATGTCCTTTTCTCAAAATGGCCCTTTCCCAAAATATGTATACTACAGGATTAACCCCTGTCATTTTTTTTATAACCATCAAGTTACCACCACTCACTTGGTAAATTTGATGTTATTTTTTTATAGCCACCTAAACAAAACTTAGGTGGTTATAAAAAAAATCCTGGGGTTAATCCTGTAGTGCACATAAATAAAAAAGAAAAATAATGGATCTGGCATTTTGCGAAACTGTCATATTGCGATTCTGTCATTTTGCGAATCTGTCATATTGCGATTCTGTCATTTTGCGAATCTGTCTTTTTGCGTTTCTGACCATTTGCGAAAAAATGCCAACATTTGGCATTCTGCGAATCTGTCATTTTGCGTTTTTGACATTGTACGCCTAAACCAAATGAAGGTTAAATGAACACTGTGGTTGCAGTTCCTGCAGAGCACATGCGGAGAGAAATAAGCTATGTCGTTCCGGCTCTAACGCACGCTCCTAGCGCCGCCCTTTTCGCTAAGGAGAGCGTGGTGCGTTAATTTATGGAACAACGAGAGTCATGTACTGTGGTAGTATGAGTCTGTAAGCCGGATTATTTTCGCGCTCTTGTTCGATCAAACGGTGTGGTTTACGAATATCGATTAATTCGGAGTAGGTGTCTGATATATTTTTAATGTTTTTGGTAGGTATATTTAATGAAACTTCGTATATTTGAGTGCATTTATAATGTAAAATGTAACGTAAAATGAATATTTGAGATTAATTTAGGAGTATAATTTAAAATTGATATACGTTGCTGTCAGTTCTGAAAAGGGAAGCCAGCGGGAATCGGCTTGTATGGAGCCTTCGCTACTGGCTCACAGCACGCCGCTTACATCTCTCATCTGAGCTCCGCGTCGTCAACGCGCAGCCCACATCTCCACTTCCATCGCGCCATACAAATACCTCACATATGTTGGCATTTTTTCGCAAATGGTCAGAAACGCAAAAAGACAGATTCGCAAAATGACAGAATCGCAATATGACAGATTCGCAAAATGCCAGATCCATTATTTTTCTTTTTTATTTATGTGCACTACAGGATTAACCCCGCTCAATCTGACTTGGATACGTTATTTTTTTTATAACCACCTAAGTTTTGTTTATGTGGCTATAAAAAAATAACATCAAATTTACCAAGTGAGTGGTGGTAACTTGATGGTTATAAAAAAAATGACAGGAGTTAATCCTGTAGTATACATATTTTGAGAAAGGGACATTTTGAGAAAAGGATATTTTGCGAAAGGACATTTTGAGAAAAGGACATTTCGCGAAAAGGACATTTTGAGAAAAGGACATTATGAGATGAGACGGTTGATTCGTCTTGATTTAAGTTTTGGAAATTTATGTTGATTTATACTAACAAATAAAGAATTTGATTAATATAACTCGATGTTTTTTTATTCGAGATTTATCTGTCATTTTGCGAATCTGTCATTCTGCGAATCTGTCATTCTGCGAATCTGTCATTCTGCGAATCTGTCATGCTGCGAATCTGTCACTAAGCGAATCTGTCATTTTGCGAATCTGTCATTTTGCGACACCTGGCATTATGCGTTTCTGTCAATTCGCTAATCTGTCATTTTGCGTTTCTGACATTGTACGCCTAAGCCGTTCATTTGTATACCATGAGATAGAGACGTCACTTGACTTATTGACGACATCAGCGGCGCCAAGCAGTTTTTGCAGGAAACTCGCCGGCTGCTTGTTTGTTTATTGTATCTAATAAATAATATTTATAATTTTATGAAACTAGAATTAAAAATTATATTAAAGTATAAGTTACAAGTAATAAAAATTGCTTACGGAGTGTAGTGTGGTGATGTGGAAGTAGGAGAGGATAAGTATCTTCTTTTGTTACTTGAAAACATTAGAGTAATATATAATGAATAATATAATGAATAATATAATAAATAATGTTGAGGCATTTTAATTACCATAGCTAAATCTAGATGGCGCCAGCCAAAATTATAGAAGTCGGTGTTGAGAGTCTCCACAATCTTATGACTACTCAAGAATTATTTCTAACATAGATAGATAACTTAAATTCAATCAATTCATTAGACCTGTGTTTTTATAAACCTTATTTCCTCCCGCGATAGATCGGCAGGGAAAATTGCGAGGAAATAAGAAACTTTAAAATTAAAAAAACTATTTTTTTGACCTTTTTAGGGTTCCATATCCGGTCGTACCCATGGTGAATAAAAAACGGGACTCTATTTTTATTCATAAGACTTAGCCGTCCGTCTGTCTGTCTGTCCGTCAGTGACTTACAGAAGACCGATGCGACGGACCGTCCGTCACGCGTCACGAGGCTGTATCTTATGAAAACGGTGATAGCTAGAGAGCTGAAATTTTCACAGATTTTCTGTTTCTTTTGCCGCTATAACAAATACTAACAACAGAAAAATTAATACATGTTTATTTTTATTTCTGTTTTTGTTACCGGCAGCATAATCAATTATTATGTTGCTGTAATCTCTATTTAGTCTACTTTGTTTCTATCATTAACCTTCTTACAAATTTCCGTACAGTACTTTAAAAACTTGTCTCTACTTTTACTGTTTATTATATTTTTAAAATTTTCTACTGCAATGCTCATTCCTATCTCCTGTTCTAGGTTATATCGCAGCCTAGAGTATACTGGGCATTCCGCCAGTAGGTGAGGGATGTTTTCCTCTGTTTCGGGATCACAGGTGCATGATGGGTCATCCTTGCACTTGAAGCGAGTCAAGTACTCGGAGAACCCACCATGCCCCGTCAGAACCTGCGTGGTGTGTTTCGTTGGAGTGAACTTCCTAACTGTACTATACGCGTCCACCGCGTTGGGGAAGAAGAGCTTTGTGATCGAGGCGGTTTCGCCCGACTCGTATCTCCGGTTCCATTCGGCAAGCGTGTCCATGCGGATCTGACGCTTGGCGAATGAGACCGGACACAGGTCATAGTCTGGCGCTCGCCTCGATCCCAAAGCTGCCTCTTTGGCCAGTTGGTCGGCTCTCTCATTCCCCTCCATCCCCACGTGTGCCTTAATCCAGTACAAATCTACTGATTTGCCTGCTAGAATGCAATTTCTAATGTTGGTACGGGCTTCAACAGCGAGAGGATGGAGGCAACTGGGATTTCCGACCGTCTGAAGCGCCGCGGTTGAATCGCTGAGCACCCCAAAGCTTTTCGCATTGTGTTTCGTGATTACCCTCGTTGCCTCACATATGGCCAGGAGTTCCGCCTGGTATACAGTGCAATATGACGGCAGTCCAAGCTTGCGGGCCTTTGTTTCGGCTCCGTCTTTCCACAAAGAAAGCGCGGCGTCGACCCTGCCCGCAATCTTGCTGCCGTCGGTGTATATTTTTATTTCACAATTTATTTGTGCAACATGATCTTCATTTTCGACGCTAATGAACTCCAGGCTCATATGTTCGGCAGGATGAGGGTTCTCAGCGTAAGATGCCACTCGCTCGATCTCCCTCCCGACTAGGTCTGGTAATTCCGCCCCTTTCTTTAGTCTGTACATTAGTGCAGCTTCCTTAACCCGAAGGTCAAGGGGAAGTATCCCGGCTAATACCAGAGCCGAGTCGTGGGAGACCGTGCGATAAGCTCTGCAAATCTTTTGCGCGAAACTACGCTGGATGAATTTTAAGTGCTTTTTTGATGCCCAGCTTTCCAACCGCCGGCTCCCAGGCGGCAGCCGCGTACAGCACAATAGGTTCCACGGTTGCTGTGTAAATTGTGTGTGTGATTTCTGGATGCAGACCCCAACTTGCCTTCGCCGCCCTGGTCAGTTGCTTATGGAGGCTAGTAACCCTCCTGCAAACGCTCTCGACATGCGCATTGAATGTGAGTTTTTTGTCAATAATTAGGCCGAGCAACTTGATTTCGTCAGACACGCCAATGCTGACCCCGCCCATGCTAAGCCGTGGTGTGTCGTATACCAGTTTTCTGGTCACTACCATGGCGTTGGTCTTATGTGGCGCAAACTTCAATTTATTCTTGTCACCCCACGACTTAACTTGTTCGAGCGCAGCATTGGCGCGCCCCTCAATCTCCCCCCCGGTGTCCCCGCAAAAGACCAGGACGACGTCGTCCGCAAAGGCCTGAACATACTCCCCCCGGTTCTCCAGACTGCGCAACAGCGGATCTAGGAGGAGATTCCAGAGTATCGGTCCACCGATAGAGCCCTGGACGCACCCCTTTCTCGTTCTTGTGGTGTGCTCCTTGCCTGCATATCGCACATGCACTCTGCGGTCGCTCATGTAACTATTCAACACCCTTCTCAGCCCCTCTGGGCACTCCTCCTCCACTAGCCTCATTTTGATGGCCGGCCACCATGCGCTGTCGAAGGCGCCCTCTATATCCAAGGACACTAGCGTCAGAATTTTCTTCTGGTCCAATTTTGACCTGATGAACTGGATCAGGGTATAGAGGGCGTCTTCGCAGCTCCTCTGCGACATGAATCCATATTGGTGGGGGCTGATCCTCGAATGAAGATGGTGTCGAAGCCTCGACATGACCATCTTCTCGAGGACCTTCCCCAACACCGGGAGTAGGCCAATTGGCCGGTACGATTTAGGGTGTGAATAGTTATCCTTCCCTGGTTTTCGCAGTGCCACTACTGTTGCCTCTTTCCAGGCCCTTGGGAAGTATTGTAGTGCGAGACATTTGTTTGCAAGGCAAAGGAACACTTCAGGTTGGTTTCTGATGGCGTGGCCACAAATATCCGCCGTGAAGCCATCGGCACCTGGTGCTTTCTTGGGATTGAAAGACCGGACAGCTGTCTCGAGCTCGAAGGGGGTGAACGGTGGATCGCGCAGTTCCCCGCACGGTCCCCCGGCCACCACCTCCGAGCTCTCTCTTATGCTTCTCTGTTCGTCCGTGTCTTCCGTCTCCAGATCTTCGGGATAAAAAGTTCTCGCTAGCAATTTAGCGGATCCCTCCTCGTCTAGGGCCACGCCATTCACCTCCAGGAGTACGTCCTTAGCTCTACCCGCGGTTCGTTCCATCACCCTGTAAATCCCCTCCCACATCCCCTCCCGGTCCTGCTTGCAGCAGAACTCCTTCCAGGACCTGATCTGGGATTTCCTGGCTTCGGCTTCATATCTTTCCTTGCACTCCAGGTACTCGTTCACGACACCGGCTCTGCGCACTGGTGCGGCGCATCTAATGCGACGTCTCTTGGTGGTGACCTCCTTCTTCATTTTTGCTAGTTCGTCGGACCACCATGGAATGGACAACCTTTGACACTTAGCCTTTTCAGGTATTGCACTGTTGCATGCTTCGGTGATTACTTGGCTGAGCTCCTCAACTACTTCGTCAATCTGTGCTTCTGTTTGTATGGCATTTACCCTTTCATGTGTTATTCCCTTATTTACCCTCAGCTCAGCCAATTCCTCCCCAAATTTGGACCAATCTGCTTTCTTAGTATTAAATTTACGTGTCGTTCTTACAACATCTGTGCCCCTCGACTTTTTTAGTTTGATGTCAAAGGTGATCCCATTGTGGTCCGAGCTCGTGAGGTTTACCTCGACCTTCCAATTCACCACCAAGTTTAGTGCGCTTGCAGTACACAAGGTAAAGTCGACATGACTCCTATACCTTGTCGTTCCTCTGATGGTATCGAACGTTGGTGTGTTACCCGTCTTGAGTACCTGGAGGCCCATCTGATCAATCATTTCCAACATGTCCTTGCCTCTTCGATCCACCTTCTCGCTTCCCCACCACGTATTCCAGGCATTCCCATCGCCCCCCATAATGAGCTTACCCAATCCAGGTTTGGCCGCTATCTTTTTTAGCCTCAGCAGATATGGAGCAATTGGTTTGTCAGGCTCGAGGTAGAAGGAGGCCAGTGTGATCTTCCATGCGACGGTTTTGAGGCGCACCACTACGATGTTGTTCGTGGTGAGGTCGGGGTATTGGACAACGTCAACGTGTGGGTCGAAGACAGCTATCGCTGCCTTGACCTTGTCCTCCCCAGTCGCGGTATTCTGGAAGATCCTTACACCTGGGTAACTCCTCATACCTCGAGTCTCACTGTCCACATGAGGCTCCTGATCAATGCTGCCATAATTTTGCGATTCGCTGCTTCTGTTAACAGTTCTTGCTGAGCTAGCTTCTTTTTCATAAGGTTTGTCTGGAACACGTGGTAGGTGGAGTTTACTGCCTGGCTGCCCTTAGCAGTAGGCTACTGCAGATCTTGCTAGGGACTCCCAGCGCCTTCGGACGGGACACTCTTCGCTGAAGGCGTTATGTTCTGTGCGGCCGAACTTTGCTCTCTTGCAGTTTTTGCATGATGGTGTTGCGTTAACTGCCCAGCTGTCACACTGCGCCTTCACATGTGGTCCCCCACAGTGACTGCACGTCTCTTCTCTTTCGGTGCAGAAACTCTTCACGTGGCCATACGCCAGGCACTGTGAGCACTGTACCAGTGGTGAGTGGTCTGTCACCCTCACCCGCTGCATGTCCACGTGAAGTGCACCGATCGCAGTCATTCTTTTCCATATTTTAGGGGCTACCGTTAGGACCACGTGGTTTGAGTGGGGGTTCCTCGCCCTTTTCCTGAATCTGACTGACAGACGTTCGTCCTCCTTGCCTCCTTGCCAACAGCCTATGGTTGGGAGCCCCGGGTAAGCCCTCAGAAGGATGTCCCAGGACTCTCAACAGACCTACAGCCGCCACTGCGGCCTCGCCCAGGGGGAGGTTCGGGTGCTAGCCGCGTCTTTGGGGGGGGTTTCGGGTGTGATCCCGCTTCTAAGGGGGGGGCGTGCGTGAGTTTCTCACGTCACGCTGACCGGCATTGCAAGGCTAAAGAACTTGTTTTGGTTAGATATTCGGAAAATGTGAAGGGTTATAGGGTTTATAATCCAGAAAATAACTCTGTTATGACTAGCAGAGATGTCATAATAATGGAACCTATTAAAGATACTGTAGATATCCCTATAGAGTGCAAGCCTTCAGCGGAGGAGGAAAGAATATGTGAGGAAGAAGAGGAAAAGTCAGAAATTGATGTTGAATTATATGATAATGACATAACATATGTTCCAGAAGCTTCTTCGGTAAGTGACTCCCATAATAGTTCTTCTGATACAGCCTCAGAAGCAGACATTTCTTTAGTTGACTTAAATCAAGATGTTCCAAGCAAACGAGTGAGAAAAATACCTGTCAGATTTGGCTATAATCAGCTATGTATTACAGAGCCTGAAGACCATAACCTGACCGATATTACACTCGGGGAAGCTTTAAATGGACCTGAAAATAAATTTTGGAGAGAAAGCATGGAGGAGGAGTTAGAATCATTCAAAAAGAATGATGCATGGGAACTTGTAGACAAACCGTGTGACTCTACAGTAGTCCAGTGCAAGTGGGTTTTTAAAAAGAAATATGATAGTGTAGGCAATGTACGTTATCGTGCAAGACTAGTAGCAAAAGATTTTTCACAGAAGCCTGGTATAGACTATCATGAGACTTTTTCCCCTGTGCTTCGTTATACTACATTGAGATTATTATTTTCTTTAGCAGTTAAGTTAGATTTAGACATACGTCATCTTGATGTCACTACAGCCTTTTTGAATGGTTTATTGAATGAATCAGTGTATATGCAGAAACCTGTTGGTTATAAAGATTCTAGTGATAACAACAAGGTATTAAAACTTAAACGTGCCATTTATGGACTCAAGCAATCATCACGGGCTTGGTATCAAAGAGTCAATGATTACTTGGTCACCCTAGGTTATTCAAAATCTAAGTATGAACCTTGTCTGTTTACAAAATTTGAAGGCAATGTCAAAGTTATAATTGCACTGTTTGTAGATGATTTCTTTGTATTTTCAAATTGTAAAATGGCAACTAACCAGTTAGTGCATGAACTTAGTTGTAAGTTTAAGATTAAGGATTTGGGTCAAATAAAACAATGTTTAGGTTTAAGAGTAAATATGTATAAAAGAGTTATAACTGTTGACCAAGAACAGTATGTAGAAACTTTATTAAAAAAATATAACATGTCACATTGTAAGACTGCTGAAACTCCTATGGAGATGAATTTAAAATTAGAAAAAAGTGAGAATAGCAGTTGTGATAAATTTCCATATAGACAACTGATAGGTAATCTAATGTATTTAGCTGTTCTAACCAGACCAGATATAGCTTATAGTGTCTGCTATCTGAGTCAGTTTAATAATTCATTTGATGAAACTCATTGGAAACACTTAAAGAGAATTCTTAAATATGTAAAGGGAACTAAAAAGTCTTGTTTTTTCTAAAGATAATTCATGTATAGAGGGTTATGTTGATGCCGACTGGGGTTCAGATTCAATTGATAGGAAATCTTTTTCTGGGTTTTGTTTTAAGTTGTCAGGTTCAGTTATATCTTTTTAACGTCGGAAACAAAGAAATGTAGCACTGTCTTCAACAGAAGCTGAATACATTTCTATGTCTGAAGCTAGCAAAGAGGCTATTTATCTTAAGAGTTTATTGTTTGAAATTTTGGGAAATTCTGAAACTATTACTTTATATAACGATTGTCAAAGCGCACAAAAATTAATTTTGAATCCCATATTTCATAGAAGGTCTAAACACATAGATATTAGGTATCACTTTGTGAGGGAGGCAGTTGCAAACAAGTTTGTTAAAATTAATTATTTAGAAACTGCTGAAATGCCAGCTGATATTTTTACGAAGCTTAGGTTGTGTAAAGCATAAATATTTGACAAAGAAGCTTGGTATTTCACCTATTTCAAATTACCATTAATTTTGTTAAGCGGAGGTGTTAATGCAGTAACAAAATTATATGCTATCTGTGGTGCAAAGTTACTACTAGCGCCACTTGTGTTAACAATGTGAACTTTTACATAATAAAATGTCACTCTTGTGGAACTGATGCCTTTTACTATTACTAAGTTAATTTTATTTTTCATTTTTTAGTTTTTGTTTGAAGTCGGTTTTTATCTGTTAATTTTTTTTTTTTTTTTTTTCCTTTTATTTAGTGACGGGTAGACTGAAAATATATTTGTCTAGGGGTATTATATAATAATAATAAAATCATTTATTTCAGGTATTCACCCATAAGCAAGAATTAATAAATTACAAACATTCAATTAAGTAACACATTAAAATACAATAAACAAATAAAATTTAACGAATACAAACAATAAATGAAATAGGTAATAATACTAAAAATTAATACAAATGATAGAATAATCAAATAAACCAATATAGCATATATAATAAAAATAATAACTATATTAATGAAATCAAATAATATTAAATAAAAACAAGTATGTATGTACAATCAAAATTATAAATTCCAATAATTAAAAGTCAAATAACAACAAATAAGTAAAATCAGAATAATAATATCAAAGTAATTTGCATAAGAAATAAATAAAATCGTAATAAATTAAAAACAATTGAATAATCAGATATTATTGGCATTATAACACAATCAAGTCAAATTAAATAATATAAATTAAATATAATTAGTTAAAGATAAGAACAAAATTCTCGTGGAGACCTCGGTATAATTCGGCATCCTTGGTCTTATGTACCATGTTAATATTTCCTTTTAAAGGTTATGTTCGGAACGTGCAGATTGCAGCAATGGTTTATATACGGACAATCTACCCGGTCAGCGATCATCTTCAAGAGGGTGTTGGAACTCGCCCTGACTCTGCGCACAAGTGAGGCGGCGCGCTTCCGCATCGTGGTGTAGAAACAATCTACTCGCGCCTGGGCGAACATGCCTGACGCGCTCCAGCGCCAGGGCAGTCCCATCAACCTCCTAAATGCGTTATTGTATTGGACCCGGAGGGCCCCGTACGTTCTCCGAGTGTAGTCAGCCCACAGACTGCACGTGTAGAAAGACGTACAGTAGGCTCTAAAAAGAGTAACTTTTACTTGTTGTGAACAACGTGCAAATCTGTGAGCTATCATATTAGCTCGGACAGCCAGAGCCCTCCGTTCCCTATTGATATCAGCATTGTCGTTGAGGTCGGCGGTGATCAGGTGACCCAGGTATTTAAATTGAACTACTCGTTCGAGTGCAACACCTCCGAGTCGCACGGGCGGTACACTATCCTGGTACTGGGCCCCGCCGGCCCCAAAAACAATGTACTGACTTTGTTTAATATTGTAAATAAGCCCGTGATCCGCTGCGTATGATTCACATGTGGCTAAGAGCGATCTCAACCCACAGGCCGAGGCGCGCAGCAGGACCATGTCGTCTGCGTAGCTCAGATTATTGACGCATACTCCGTCAATATGACACCCGACACGCTGGCTGCTGAGCGCCTCAATCAGTGCATCAATATACACATTAAAGAGTGCCGGCGAGGTCAACTTCCCCTGCCTCACTCCGCACTCCAACCTATATGGCTCTGACAAAGCTCCCGCCCATCTCACACTATTGACCTGGTTCCCATACCAATACCGAAACGTACTTAGCAGTTCCAAAGGAATACCCAAGGTCTCCAGCTTCTTCCAAAGGACTTCGTAGGAAACCTGGTCAAAAGCTTTCGACATGTCCGGGAAACATGCAAAGACGGGTGTCTTTCGACATGTATAATACTTGACAGTCTGCTTGAGACACAGGACTGCACTTTCTGTTGATAAACCAGGTCTGAAACCAAATTGGTTATCATGTAGGTTTATATATTTGTTCAACTGTGTCTCAAGCAGACCATCAAGCACTTTAGCAAACACTGTAGCCAAAGATATTGGTCTATAATTATTTATGTCAGACAGGTCTCCGGTCTTGTTCTTTACAACAGGAACAACAAGTGTTCTTATCATGTCCGAAGGCAGGTAAGAGTGACTGATGCACAAGTTGAACAGAAGAGCCAGAACTCTGGGTAAATGAGGTCCAGCGTTCAACAGATGCTCGATACTGAGTCCGTCGTGTCCGGGTGACTTACCACGGGATGAACCTCTTATTATTTTATCAATGTCATTGGCAGTAAATCGTGTATTTACTCTATTACGACCAGTACCAGCATCAGACATTGAACGCGGTCCCCCAAGCTGCCATTTTACAAAAAAGTGACTCCTAAAACGATCAGCTATTTGTTTGGCGTCACTCACACCATCCACACTCACAGGCAAGCCAGGCCGCGTATTCAACTTATTGGTTTGCTTCCAAAAACCACGGAAGTCACGTTTAGAGTGCAGAGAAGCAACTATGTCCATTTTGATTTGTTCTTGGTGATTTTGACACCATTTCAATTGAGATTTGAAGTACTTCCTACTCTCCCTCATTTCCTCATACACACTACCAGTAGTAGGTTTCCCACACAACTGCCACATCTGAAATTTAAGCCTGGCTTCCCCGTGAGCATGTCTGACGTGCCGATTCCAACCCACTACCCGCCTCTCCCCCCTACGAACGACGCAATTGCTGCTACAAAGTGAAGCATCGCTAAGAGCGTTCACAATATTTTTGTGTAAATTGTCAATTAAATGTCTGTGAGAAATGTCATTGCAATAAAAGTCACTACATAATCTAAAGTCTAATGGAAAGTCAATTAATCGCAGTCTATTGTTGCATTCATTATAATACAAATTTATTTGTTCGCTCGAGCGGTCCCCCCAAGCAATATTATTAATTGTTGTATGTATTATTGTTCTCCCCAACACAAATTTATCAAGCCCAAACACAAGGTAACTGCTGCAAATCGTTAAGGAATTCCCTCGATTCGAGGGATTTCTTCGATTTCTCCAGGATCCCAGTATCCGATTCTGATTTCCTGTAAATGGGACTACATGGGAATCTTTCAAATGAAAAAAGGAACATCAAAATCGGTTAACTCGTTCAAGCGATTTGCCAGTAACAAACATAAAATAAAATACAGACGAATTGAGAACCTCCTCCTTTTTTGGAAGTCGGTTAAAAAGGTAACTTCAGTTCATTAACTAAAAATGCTCTAGACAAAAACACGATTATTGATAAAATAGTCGATAGTTCTTTTTTGTTCGATCGAATACATCGATTTGGTAGAATTTTAAGCTGCATCTCATGACTTTGAAGTTAGTTTTATTACGTAATTTATTTATAAGAAACAGTTACAGTAGTAAAATCTTCATTTGCACTATACCACTTTTTTCATATTGGTTATACTTCTTTTATTTTTTTATGCCTTCTTTTATTTATGTGGTTTAAAACGCACAAAAATCAATTGCATCTCTTCCTTTCTTTCGCGCTAAAATACATCAAACAAATTATTAATTTGTTTCATGTATTTCCTGGTGTGCAATAAAGAGTATTTGTATAATGTCTTGTTCCAACCGATTAGAGTCATATGGACTTTTAAGGAAGTACTGTCATCCGCTCTGACACACTAGACGCGCTTGATGCTATGCAGAGACGAGCTATCCAAATTATTGGTAGTCCTGAGGTGACGGAAGGCCTCGAGCCGTTGGCGCAGCGAAGAACCATAGCGTTCTTGGCTGCCTTCTACAGAATTTATCACAGTGAGTGTTCTGAAAGCTCTTTTTATTTTAACTTAAACCTACATTGTACCTTAAACCTAATGCGTTGCACCCACAGATTTCCCCTCCGTACCACAGTATGAACCCGGATTCGGCGCCCGCACGGTAGATCCATGCAATGCTAAAAGAATAAGATCTCTAAAACAATTTTAATTTGAGAATTTAGAAAACCCCGATCTTGAAACTGTTCTAATAAGCCCAAACATGGTACATGTACTTAGCCTACATCCTACTAATATTATAAATGTGTAAGTTTGTGAAGATGTTTGGGTGTTTTGATGTTTGTTACTCAATCACGCTCTAATGGCTGAGCAGATCGGGCTGAAATTTGGAACTGTGGTAGATTAAGAAGGATGAATAACACATAGGCCATTTAATCCTAGGAATATGTTCCCAGGAGGAATTTGGTATCCTGCAGACTACTCGATGCAGCAGCCTGTTCCGGATACAATATCGTTAAAATACCATCAAAGTAACAGTAGGTATACTTATAATATTTACGATGAATCGAAACTGTGAGTTTTAGTGATATCCATTCATCACGCTCGAAGCGCTAGTGGCCCCGCGGACTCAGTGTTCTGTAAGCGATCACAACAGTAAGCAACTTTCACTATGGCCAGTCCTTAGATGGGTGACCGTCCATGTGACCACTTTGTGATATTTATTTGAGCTTTTCTGTGCTTCGGAAGGCACGTTAAGCCGTTGGTCCCGGTAGCCAGTAAAATGGCAGTCGTTAAGCCAAGTTGAAGTCTTTATAGGCGGCTTGAAAATTTCAACAGCAGGAGGTCGCAACCTGCGCCTGTCCATCTCAACACAGCAACACGGCTCACCACCTATTACGTGGGGCAAATTTTATAAAGGTGAAATGTTGGAATATAATATGCCCCTGTCTACCCCTTCGGGGACAAAGGCGTGACCATATGTATGGACCCTTCATCACTCAGGAAGTGAGCTAATGATCTTAAAAAAATATAGCTAAGAACCATCCCCGTCACATCGGCTTTCGAATAAAAAACCGCATCAAAATTGGTCCAACCGTTTGGTCAGACCTACAAAGGTCAAAGACCACTTACACGACTCTGCTGCCACCCGGCAAAAATAATATAATTCAAATATAGGCTTTAGATATTGCTCTTTAGACATATTTTACATTGCCATCATCAATTAACAGACAGCTCGCTTTCAGCGAGCTTACCGCCGTCAGACTGCTCGGGAGTTGACGCCTCGCCGGGCTTGCGTTGTAGACGAGCGGTCGGCGCGGTGCCCGCGCGCGCTTACTGCTAGCAGTCGCCCCACCGGCACCGATCGCGAACTGTGTCTTTTGCGAAAGGCGAGAGCGGTCGGCGGGTGGACAGCTGGCCGTCTGCTAGCTGTCGCCGAGTGGACTGCTGGGTGCGTGCTAGCTGTCACCGCGTAGACTGCGAGCAGTAGTCTTCTTTTAGGGCAGTGTTGGGTGGGAGCGGTGTTGGAGCAGAGTCGTTAAAGTGGGCTATGTCCTTAACACCCCTCGTTTTTCGTCGGGGGTTAAAAAGGTCATGTAATAATACAAAAGCCTTAATGGGCGGCTTGAAAAATTTCAACTGCTGGTTGCGGCGATCTGCGCCTGTCTATTCCAACACGACAATAGGCTCACCACCTGTTAAGTGGGACATAAAACTATACGATTAAATGTGAACGTATACTATACATCTGCCTACCCCTTCGGGGATAAAGACGTGACTATATGTATGTATACATGTATGTAATAAAACAACAGGAAAAGTAGCAAAATATGTATTCTCAATCTTGGTATAAAATTATGTATGGGTGATAATAATGGCATAAACACACGAAAATCAAATATAATAGTTTTCTTTTTATTCTAAGCAGCATAAGTTCGAGTCCTAGTCCTCCACAAACAGTTCCTCGAATGAAAAGGTCTCAAAGAATTTATTGAATCTCGTCATCAACTCTTTCATAAAACTCACTAATACCGGGTTTTGGTCAATCTTCACTAAACTCTTCCCATATTTTCCATTCAAGGACTTCGTAAATTGGTCAACTGCAAAATTGATAATAATTTCATTATTTTGGCTATTGTATTTCTGCAAACTGCAATAAATTTGTCTGGTTTTGCTCGCGCCACTATAACTCCCAAATGATATGAATCCATGTGATTAAGATATATATTGTTGGGACATGTCGGACAAAGATTCTTTGCCCCTTGGAAGGAGATGTAAATTGCTAAACATCTACTAATGGCAGAAATGCAGGAGCTTGAATGGGGCACACTACATTTTAATACTAAGGTTAAGGTTTCAAAATCTCGTAAGCGAAATCCGATGTTTCATTAAACTAATTATTAAAAACCTAAATTTCAAAATTCCGAGCGCTTATAACTCCGTATGCTGGATTTCAAGAAACTGATCATAAAATTCCGACTTTCAAAATCCGACTTATTATAAATAAAAATCAGAAAAAACCCATGTCCGTTATTTAGACATCTTGTAACTGCATTTTACAACGCGCATTGACGCGCTCTTGACTTTGTTAACTCAGTGTTCTGTAAACGATCACTGTTATGATCTCTGTTCTGATCACTGTCATGTCAGTAATCAATTTTCTGACGTGCAATGTAGTACTGTATACTGATTATAAATTACACGAGACCTTAACCACGTGCAAGCAAGCATACAGGCAAGCATGCACGTATACTCGTACAGCACGCAAGCGGCAAGGTGTTTCCCGGCTTCAAGCCGTTCTCCGACCCAAACTTTAATAATATAAGTTTAAAATCTAGATTTATAAGAACACTGTAAAGACTTACATTTTTCTTTGTCTCCTGTTATGAAATTTGAAATTTCAAACTTAAACGTTCCGTCAAGAACATTTTCAATGACGTATTCTGTCAATTTGATATGTGTTTTATTATCTTTTTCAGATACATATTCGTCGCACCATCCTTTAATTATAATGAGGTAATCATCTGTAAAAAAAACTAAGTCTCAAGTACCAGAAATAGCCATGTCTTTTCATAAAATGGGCGGCGTCATTTTTGCGAGTTAAATATGAGTATCTAAAAGCAACGAGCAATGGAGCGAGCTATGCTTAGGGTGTCTCCGAGGGATGTTTTCGAAACGATGTTATCCGCTTGGAGAGCGTCTCGAAGTGGCAGTACCACTGGCCGATGGAGCAAATGAGTTCTGGAGTGGAGACCGCGACTTGGTAAACGTGTAATAAGACGACCCACCGCAAGATTGACCGTCGTTGACCTGAAACCGGTTGCAGTGAGTGACTGGATGGGATGCGTTTGGCGCAAGACCGTGTGTTGTGGCGTGATTTGGGAGAGGTCTACGTTCAGCAGTGCACGGCCTGCTGATTTGATTGAAATATAAGTAATACAGTCCCAATATTCGATTCGTAATAGAAGAAAGTCGTAAACAACTTGTGCTTGAAATCGGAGTTCTCTCGTCACGAGTCGATTACGGTCCCATTGGGTGGACTAATCTTAACCCCACCAAGATACAAGTTAGTATATTCACCGCGAAGAAAACCCCATTTACTTCGGCACAGCTCCAAATGTATTGGGATCTTTGAAGTTAAATTCTCTATTGACTATGGTAATGGTTATGGTAACCAGTGCCAACGGGTGCCGAAGTTTGAAGTGAAATTTTAAATTCTTACCTACCTATAGTTTCAGTGGCAAAAAGAACTCCATCAATCTCTATGTCTTCTAGTTTTCCCTTAGCTTCCAACTTAAAATCTGTGACCAGCTCAGGACATCGCAGGTAGTATTCGTATTCCAATCGCTCTCCTACAAACCTGCAAAAAAAATCTGAATATGTAACAAGTATGTTGTTGTTTTCTGGGACTTTCGAGGGCTTACCCAGGGTACCAGTCGTAGGCAGTTGTAAGACACAGTGTGGTTTTAGCCGGTATAAGTCCGGAACAGCATTCATGAGAATTTCTACACGTTAACATGATGGCACTTTTCGTATCTCTCAAAATATTTTCAGTAATTATTAAGTATATGAGGCTAGTCTAGCCATGCCCTTTAAGTCGTGCAACGAGCAATGGATCGAATTATGCTTGGGGTGTCTCTGAGGCTGAGGGATAGAATCTGAAAATATGATGTTATTCGTCAGAGAACCAGAGTGGTCGATATAGCTCGCAGAGTACCTATGCGTGTTGAAGTTGGTTGGCCACATATTTATATGTATAGAAGAACCGATGTCCGATGGATCATGAAGCGTATTATCATGCACTTCGATCAATACATTTAAAACATCATGCATGCATCAATCAAATCAAATGAGCCTATCGCAGTCCACTGCTGGACGTAGGCCTCTCCTAATTTACGCCACAATCCACATGCATGCATGACAGCACAAAATTTGCATGTCGTGCCACTTTACTCTTTCATGCTTTAATGGCTGAACAAATCAGCTTAAAATTTGATACAGGAATAGATGACAGTCTGGAATAACACATAGGCTTCTTTTTTTTACGTGAGGGAATATCCTCATGGATGTTATGCCGGATTTGTCAGTACAAGTACAGTCCATATTTTTTCATGGGATGCTGAAACGTGGAACAGAATTCCACGCGGGTGAAGCCGCGAGCATAAAATTCGAATGAAAATGGAACTTACTGTACTTCTTCAACTGTACATCCTTTTTGTCCTGTCATTGTCACATTAGTTTTTTTATAATCGAAATCTTCGAAATGTCCACTGACCTCATCTATGTGAAAAGGATCGAGAGGCTCAAGTAAGCCTTTTATTCCAGGTACCAGTACTTGAAATACATACTTGTTTGCTGCGTTTGTTACACATTTTGAGTCATTTAAATCACACATTTTTTTACCTAAAATTAAAGCATATACATCAGTGGTATTAAGATTAGAAGAGAGAACGGTACGCTCTTATGAACATAATTGATTTATATTAAGCTCAATCAATCAAATCAGCCTATGGGAGTCCTCTAATGGACGTAGGTCTCTCCCAAATTACACATACACAGTGCAAAGTCCTGCTACTTCCGCTTTATGGTTATGTAGCAGGACCTTTACTTTCCGGTACAGAGTACAGAGTGCCTAGTGTAAGTTTCTCGAGCACAATAAATTATAGTTATTCACTGTGCGCGCATTGACGCATTGACATAATAGATCCAGCTAGCTGTAAGCGCGGGAAATTGTATCGACGTGAATCACGATAAACGCTTGCAAAACTTATTGTGCTTCTCCAACAGAAATGCACTATGCTGCATGGTTATTATTATGGATGCGTTCGAAATCTACCAATCTCATTCGTCAGTCGCATATTTTAACAATAAAAATGAACCGATGAATGTGATTGGTGGATATCAAACGAATCTAAAGCAACGTAGCGTAGTGAACACAAAAAGAGACCGTTTCCTCAACATTTCATGTATTCACCGTGCGAGCGCCGGGTCCATAGCGTGGTACAGAGAGAAACGTGTGGTCAACTGTGAGGATGTCTGAGACTTGCGACCCATGTGAGTAGGTTTACCTTAAGATGCGTCAGCGCTCACCTTTCACCGTTCTCAATGTTCCCCCCTTTGCCTAACCGCACTTGGTAAGATCCTATCAATGCCGCTTTGGAAATTCGTTTTAGTAAAGAGCTTACTGGACTAAACAGAACAGGTGGGAGTAGACGAATCCAAGGTCTATATAACTCAATCAAGGTCTATATAACGTAAATAGAGATTTAGCAGGTATAGTCGAATTTTTAATAAGACGAAGTAAAGTGACAGCTACTAATGTCACTTCTTCATAGAAATTAATCAACATTGTATGAACATTAGTTGCTGTCACTTTACTTCATCTAATTAAAAATTCGACTTTAGTCCCTTTGCTCCTACTTCTGCGGCATAGAGATTTACCACATAACCATTCTTGGTCAACTCATTGGTCAATTCAAAGTATTTATTTAACTTCATAGCGTGGTCCTTAGGTATGGTAGTTTCCCACGGCAACGTGAGCTCCACGAGCACTTCACGCTTATGCATCTTTGAATACAAGAATAAGTCGTGTCTGAATGGCGAGGCACAAACATCGTTCGGTATTTTATAGTGTTTTTATACGAATCAACGAGTAGGGTTCCATCAGCGGCAGCTATCAAAATTGAGTAGGGCTTTGAGGTTATTTCTATGAACAGCCTTCCTTTTCAAACGCTGTTTCTCTTCTTTTGTTTGTAGTCAATCCTTTTCTTGATCTAGCTACCGCTAAACTTACGGCCTCACGTATGATTTCTAATACCTTATTATGTCAGCGTGAGTAATGACGCCGGTCTAATAGCGTCTTACAACCCACCAGCAGGTGTCTAGCAGTCCCAACTGCTTCGCCACATATATTTCATGCTTCTGAGGCTTTCCCCCATCTAACAAGGTTGCTTTTGTCAGGGAGGGTCAACTGGAACGCATTTAGGTAGAATTTCAGCAAAGATGGCGACCAGCTGTACATTAAGGTACGCCTTTTCAAGGCCATAGGAATTCAAAATTCGCACAGAGCCAACCACTCGCTCTGCATTTCTAGGTTCATTTCGTGCACCTTATATGTATCATTTCATCTTGTTGAAGAAAGGATTTTGTTATGTCTTTATCTGTTTGTCTCCTAATACTACCTAGACCTACTCTACCAGTAGGCGAACCCATCATGAATCTTTTATCTGATGTATTTTTAACCCCCGACGGAAACCCGGACGGGGTGTTATAAGTTTGACGTGTGTGTGTGGGTGTGTGTGTGTGTGTGTGTGTGTGTGTGTGTGTGTGCGTGTGTGTGTGTGTGTGTGTGTGTGTGTGTGTGTGTGTGTGTGTGTGTGTGTGTGTAAGTCTGTCTGTGTCATCGTAGCTCCCAAACTGATGAACCAATTTTGATTCTGTTTCTTTTGTTTGAAAGATGGGTTAAGGGAGAGTGTTCTTAGCTATGTTTTATAAAAATCGGTTAAGCCATTTCAAAGATATGAGGGGTGAAAGTGGGGATGAAAAATTAAATTTGTTCAAATATACCCGTGTTGGGTATTAAATGAAAGGTCATAACTTATACATCACGATATCGCAAGTTTTATGAAAATCGGTTTAGCCATTCGAAAGATATAAAGAGTGGAATGTATTTCTAATTCTGTAACCACACTCCGCGCAATTCGCATTAGTTCTGAATAATTGTTGATAGACTATACGTATATTGATATTAAAAAACTTCTATAAAAAACATGAAATAAAAAATTAAATTTAAAATTTAAAAACCCCCGACTTACAAAAAAAAGAACAATAAAAAAACCTGTAAAAAGTAAAAAATAACTATTATATTATGACCTATCTACCCTAAGTATTGAACCTTTATTATTATTATAGGTAGCTATATTATTTACGTATTCATATTGTTAACTAACAGTTTGTCTCGTCGGGGACCGCTCACCAAACATAACCTAATCGTGCGTCTGTCTCTATTTAGGTATAGAGCGGTCCCCCGACGAGATCAACAACTGTTAGTTAAAAATATGAATACGTAAATAATATAGCTACCTATAATAATAATAAAGGTTCAATACTTTTTTTTTTTTGACGCGGGGAACGCATTTACGCGCCTTCATCCCAGCTTCAGGGGCAGCTGGGATGGTGTGTGGGACTCCCGGCCCGGTCCGGAATGGACCGTCCTACCCACTAAACCCCGCGGTGTTCCTCCTCACCCTTTAGCCGGGCCGAGGGATATCAAAAGATTATTCACGTCGACCCGGCTAGGGGCGCCCCGTTAATTCGGAGCTCTCCTCGGGGGAGCCAGATGGGCGGCTCCCCAAAGCTCTCTAAGGAGCTGAAAAAACCACGCCTGCACCGCTCTCGAGCGCCCCTCTGTCATAGAGGAGTCAGAGAGCGGCTGGCGCAGGCGTGCGCTAATGGGCACCCCCGGAACACGGGGAAGGTGCCCACCGCCATGTGACCGTTGGAGGGCGGGGTCCCCCAACCTTACGCCCTCGGTCATGAAACAATCGGGGGACGTGCGCTAGCTCCTAGCGCAGGCGCCCCCAAACTGCATGACAGGGCGGGAGCATTTACCCAAACTCCCGCCTTTCCATGCAGTGCCTCTCATACTTCGCCACTATCGCCTCGCCAGCAAATGTGGTGGAGCGACAGCAGCAACACGATACAATCGGGGGCGCGCAGTGAACTCCTTACTGCGCCGCCCCCGAACTGCACGGCGAAGCGGGAGTATTTTCCATTACTCCCGCTCCCCCGCGCCTCCCTCTTTGCCGCCATCACCTCGTCAACTGACGAGGCAATAGCGGCCCAGCACTGCTGCTGCCAACCGTGTTGCTACTCACGGCCGGCAGCAACACACACCACCGAGCACCCCACAGGTGGGCTGCTCCCGCCTCGGCCGGAATTTGCCAGAGTAGCACCACTCCCCCACAGAGGAAGGGGAGTGGTCGCTACTCCGTTGCCCAGGATGCACCACGAGGAGGACCCGACCCATTGGGGTCCCGAAGATGTTCGCAGGACCCCGCATCCCAAGGTTCAATACTTTTTTTTTTTCTTTTTTTTTTTTTTTGTTGACGCGGGGAACGCATTTACGCGCCTTCATCCCAACCGCGGGGGCAGCTGGGATGGTGTGTGGGACTCCCGGCCCGGTCCGGAATGGACCGTCCTACCCACTAAACCCCGCGGTGTTCCTCCTCACCCTATAGCCGGGCCGAGGGATATCAAAAGATTATTCACGTCGACCCGGCTAGGGGCGCCCCGTGAATTCGGGGCTCTCCTCGGGGGAGCCAGATGGGCGACTCCCCAAAGCTCCGTAAGGAGCTGAAAACCACGCCTGCACCGCTCTCGAGCGCCCCTCTGTAATAGAGGAGACAGAGAGCGGCTGGCGCAGGCGTGCGCTAATGGGCACCCTCGGAACACGGGGAAGGTGCCCACCGCCATGTGACCGTTGGTGGGCGGGGTCCCCCGACCTTACGCCCACGGTCAACAAATATTCGGGGGCGTGCGCAAGCTCCTTGCGACGGCGCCCCGAACTGCACGGCGGAGTGGGACCAATTGTCGAGTTGCTCCCACTCCCCCACGCAGTGCGCCTCCCGCTTTGTCGCCGACAGCAAGCGAAACGATGGCGGCTCAGCACGCCTGACTGCCGACCATGGCTTGCACCATGACCAGCAGTGACAGGTGCTGTACGGAGCGGCCGCACGGACGGAACGGCCGCACAGGCGGAACGGCCGCGCAGACGGAACCACCGTACATGCGGCAGCCCGCACACACGCAGCAGTCTCTGGCAAACTGCCGCGGCACGAAACTGCCGCACAGGTGGACTGCCGTACAGGCGGAAACAGCCGCACAGGCGGAACAGCCGCACATGCGGCCGCTGCCGCACAACAAACTTGCTCCAACCGACCGCAGCCGGGAGCAAACCACCACACTGTCGCGACCGGGCTTCCACCGAGTATCCGGGAGCTGTCGCAACACCACGGGCCTTGAAGGCCCGCCATACCACGACCCTCTCGTGCAATGGGGTCAACTCCGTCAAACGACGGCCGAAAAACGGTCCCAGTGCTTCCACCGGCCAGAAAGCCGGGAGCACTGGGGCGTCCGCTAAGGTGTGTTGCGGTGCAGAGACGCCGCAACACCGTAGGCCTAGCAGGCCCACCCAACTGCGACCCCCTCGCCATGGGGTCAGCTTGCCGGGATATTGGTACATCGACTAATGGGGGCAGCACGCCGCACCCATTAGCCGATGTTCCAGGGTGCACCGTCTTAGTCTAGTTGCCACTCCCCCCGGGCATATAGCCCAAAGGGATAGAAAACCGGACCAAGCTCACTAGGAGGTTTCCCGACCTAGCACCCCAAGGTTCAATAATTTTTTTTTTTTTTTTTTTTTTTTGACGCGGGGAACGCCTTTACGCGCCTTCATCCCAGCTGCGGGGGCAGCTGGGATGGTGTGTGGGACTCCCGGCCCGGTCCGGAATGGACCGTCCTACCCACTAAACCCCGCGGTGTTCCTCCTCACCCTTTAGCCGGGCCGAGGGATATCAAAACATTATTCACGTCGACCCGGCTAGGGGCGCCCCGTATATTCGGGGCTCTCCTCGGGGGAGCCAGATGGGCGGCTCCCCAAAGCTCCCTAAAGAGCTGAGACCACGCCTGCACCGCTCTCGAGCGCCCCTCTGTAATAGAGGAGACAGAGAGCGGCTGGCGCAGGCGTGCGCTAATGGGCACCCCCGGAACACGGGAAAGGTGCCCACCGCCATGTGACCGTTGGTGGACGGGGTCCCCCGACCTTACGCCCACGGTCAAGAAACAATCGGGGGCGCGCAGTGACTCCTCACCGCAGTGCCCCCGAACTGCACGGCAGAGCGGGAGCATTATCCGTTACTCCCGCTCCCCCGCACAGTGCACCTCCCGCTTTGCCGCCATCACCTCGTCAACTGGCGAGGTGACAGCGGCCCAGCACTGTTGCCGCCGGCCGCACCGCTACCCACGGCCGGCAGCCCGAACTGCATGGCACGGCGGGAGCATTTACCCAAACTCCCGCCCCCCACGCAGTGCCTCTCCCACTTTGCCGCCATCGTCTCGCCAGCAAAGGTGGCGAAGCGACGGCGACCCAGCACTGCTGCTGCCGGCCGTGAATAACGCCACGGCCGGCAGCAACACACACCACCGAGCAACCCACAGGTGGGTTACTCCCGCCTCGGCCGGAATTAGCCAGAGTAGCACAACTCCCCCACAGAGGAAGGGGAGTGGTCGCTACTCCGTTGCCCAGGATGCACCACGAGGAGGATCCGACCCATTGGGGTCCTTAAGATGTTAGTAGGACCCCGCATCCCAAGGTTCAATACTTAGGGTAGATAGGTCATAATATAATAGTTATTTTTTTACAGGTTTTTTATTGATCTTTTTTTTTTTGTAAATCGGGGGTTTTTTAAATTTTTAATTTAATTTTTTATTATCCCCTTTTGATTTTGATAAGATGTGCATTTTAGTGACTCGTAGATGTTTGTAGAGTTCCGACGGCTTCTTATACGTTATTCCGAAGTTATTTTAGAGGCTCTGTATAGTGTCGACAGGTCAGCCGATTGAGCTAGTCCTAGCCTCGATTTTAATGTCTTAGTTACATTCGCATCAAATTTTAGGTTTGTTTGTTTGTTAAGGCTTATCTATTATATAAAAATAAGTCGGGTTTTCCTTCCTGACGCTATAACTCCAGAACGCACGAACCGATTTCCACGGTTTTGCATTCGTTGGAAAGGTCTCGGGCTCCGTGAGGCTTATAGCAAAGAAAATTCAGCAAAATTTCACATAAAGCGCCATCGCGGGCGAAGCTGCGGGCATCAGCTAGTATCGTATACAATAAACGGCCAGTTCAGACGTGAGGTTAAATAGTTCTTGTATATCAATGCTTTTTTGACACTACTTATTGGTTGTTAATCTACCTTTTTTATGTCAGCTATGAAGCTATCAGTAACCTCATTTAAAGCTGGAGTTCCACCTCTATTATCTATCTTTCTTCCAAGAACTTTAAAAGGTACGGTTTCAGATATCATGGAAACGTTTTCGCCACCTATAGTAAGACCCGGGTCATACAAAATGAGGTATAACATTTAGTCATTTTTATGAGGTAAATTTGGTACCCCGTCTACCCAGACACAGACAGCAGCATTTGCTAGGTTTTGTTATCATTCCATGTATCCAAGTACAGAATTCATCCTCTGTACTCAGTAGGTTTTGGCACTGTTTTGGACTGCGAGTAAGTATTGCGATGTCGTCTACAAACGCAAGGATAGACCCCGTATATTGACTGTGTATTTTAAACAGATAGCCCCACATCTTCTCATGGATGAAAATACTATCTACTAAAATATTAATTACTGTATTAAAAACTATAGGTGATAAACAGCAACCTTGAAACAATCCTATATTATAATTTAATCTCATGTTGTACTGAGCCGAAGGCCTTATACAAATCCAACAAACTGTTATTTGCCTTTCATTTAACCTGGCATCTTTTGGACTTTCGGCCAGCAAGGAATTATAATAATAATAAGACATCTGAATTTCTGAAGATGCGCAGGCAGATAGAGCTGTGTGCGGATGCATTAATCTCTGAGATAGCCACCTACAGACAGGGTCATCTTTATTCAAAGAGTCAAAGCAGGGTCAAAGTGATGACGCACGAATCCATAATATTATATTTAAAATTGCATATTTAGATTTTGAATCTAGATAAAAGTGGTATTACTTTGTTAAATGTTACTATACGAGATATTACTTCGTAAGTCTGTATTTTTAGATTTTTTCTAGTACTCAGTTCGTATTTGGGGTGGTGAGTAAGAATTTTCGTCAAAGATAAATCCTTGTTTTAGAATTACAAGGCACGGCAGTGCACCCGCTATGTTGAGCAACAAAGCGGCACATTTTTTTTTTTAAGTCACCTCGTTTTTTATCAATTTGCAAGAAACCAAACCCCCTTTTCTTTTTCAGTTTTGTTCATAATATTTTGCAGTTTTTCGGGGCAGCCCTTCATTTTAGCCCCTCTATATAAAATAGATGCAGAGGAGCTTATGTCGAGACTTTGCCTGTAGTCTGTGACTCTGTTGCATTAAACTACGTCACTAGGTCACGTGGATCATCTGTTCAAAGTTTGAATTAAAACAAAAATGACAATTGGATTGAACTTTCACAATAAACGTGTTAGAGAGGGACAGTCTTGCCCCACTACCATCAAGATTCAGGTGCCCATGCGACCTCACCTGCACGCGGTGCACCTGCTGTACAACTGACGAGGCTCCGCGTATAAAGGTACCCATATGGTGGCTTAGGCTCCCGGGAATGTGGGTGCCAGGTGGTACAGTGTTGGTCCGGGGGGGTACCACCGTGCAGCTGTGAAAAGCCCCCCAAGTAACCCAGCCCCGGTTGGGTTGCGTTCGGGGTTCAGCAGCTGCACAGCCGGGCCCGGGGCGATGTTTGATGCAGCAGGGGGGGACCAGTAGGCGCTAGCGGATTCTAGTGTGGCTGACGGGGGTCGATCCGCCGGCCAGGGAGACCCGTAGAAACGGTTTTGCCGCTGGCCGCCCGCTGCATAGTATAGGGGCCCAACTGGGACTAACCACCCTGGGAGGCTGCCCCACCAGGCCGCGCATAATCCCGATGTGGTTCGTCGTGCCGGATGGTGACCGGACTGGGACCCGGCGACCACACGTCATAGATGAAGCTAGCCCCTACGCCTTGTCATTCACTGCTGCAGCAAATGTCGCTCCGTTTTCACGTCTCCCTTCTGAACAATCATGGCAGTGCAAAAAAAAACGGTACCACAGCGGCCGCTACTACTCCCAGTAACGTACTGTTTGAGGTGGAGTTCACTAATATCCGCGGACTCCATGCCAACCTTTAACGTCGTCCATCACCATCTGGAGACGGCACGGCCAACTGTGATGTTCCTAACGGAGACGCAAATACGCCGCCCTGCCGATCAGTCGCACTTATGCTACCCTGGCTATATCATCGAGGAACAATTTCGAGATAAAGCTGGGGTGTGCGCGTTCGTTAGGGCGGATGTTTGCTGTCGCCGGCTGCGCTGCCTTGAGAACCCTTCCCTCTCCGTCCTTTGGCTGCACGTAGATCACGGCTCTATGAGTCAGATCTACGTGTGTGTCTATCGATCCCGCACAGGAACAGCTGAGATAACGAGGCTGTATCAGCACCACAGCGAAGGGGCTGATGACGCGCAGGTGCAGATCCCGAACGCTGAATTGGTTTTTCTGGGGGACTTCAACAGTCACCACACTGAGTGGCTGGGGTCCCGCAGGACCGATCCGGCGGGACGGGTCGCCCACGCGTTTGCTCTCTCCCATGGTCTGACCCAGGTGGTACGCGGGATTACGCGCATACCGGACAGGTCAGACCATGAACCCGCCCTGCTGGACTTACTGCTGACGAGTTATCCAGCACAGTACAGTGTGTCGGTTAGCGCCCCACTGGGTCAATCCGACCACTGTGTTGTGCGTGCCCGCCTGCAGGTGTCATCTCCTGCAAGGGCAGCATAGGTGACGCGGCGATTATGGCACTACTCGTCAGCAGACTGGGACGGACTACGAGAATACTTTGCAGCCGTCCCGTGGAGTAAGCGCTGCTTTGCAGGGAGGGCTTCATCGGAAAGCGCCTCTGCGGTTGCTGGTGAGATTACATTAGGTATGGAATACTACATTCCATACACTGATGTCGCCAGCATCCGCAAAGCCCGCCCCTGGTTCGGGCGTGAGTGCGCCGTAGCTGTTCAACAAAAACAGGCGGCTTACCGCGCCTGGATCAGGGCTCGAGCTGTGCGCGACCCGAATGTGGCCCGCCTCAAAGCAGCGTACAACAGAGCCACTAGGTCCAGTAAGAGGGCCTTCAAGAGAGCGGACGCCCAGCGCGTCACGCGGCTTGGTCAGGAGCTCACATCACATCCTACGGGCAGCCGTGGATATTGGCAACTGGCCAAACCCGTGCAGGCCAACTTTTGCAAGCCCTTGCTGCCGCCGCTACGCTATCCTGACGGATCTCTGGCTCACAAGGCCCAAGAGAAAGCAGAAATGCTGACCAATCTCTTTGCGGCTAATTCCCGGGTCGATGACTGTGGCAAGCAACCTCCCACTATCGCTGACTGTGGAACCACGATGCCCGATATTGTAATCCGGCAGTGCGATGTGCGAGCGGTGCTATGGTCACTCGACACGCGGAAAGCCAGTGGTCCTGATGGCATTCCGGCAGTGGTGCTGAAGAAGTGTGCAGCTGAATTATCTCCAATGCTAACACGCCTGTATCGCCAATCCTATTCGTCGAGAGAAGCGCCGGAGGCTTGGAAGGAGGCGAACGTCCAGCCGATCCCCAAGAAGGGGGATTGGTCGGATCCGGCCAACTATCGCCCCATAGCCGTAACCACCGTCATCTGCAAGGTGTTCGAGCTAATTATCAACAAAAAGCTCATGCGCTACCTGGAGGATCACTCGTTAATTAGCGATCGTCAATATGGCTTTAGGCCGAAACGATCAACGGGTGACCTCCTGGCGTACATAACACACACCTAGGGTGAGGCTATGGAGAGGCACGGTGAATCTTCGGCTATTGGCCTAGACATCGCTAAAGCCTTTGATAGGGTATGGCATGCGTCGCTTTTTTCCAAGCTGCATATGGTTTATCGCCTCAGTTGTGCCGCTGGTTGGCCAGCTTCCTGCACGGGCGACGTATACGGGTTCTCTGTGATGGTCAGGCTTCCTGCTTTTTGCAGGTAAATGCCGGAGTACCACAGGGATCGGTATTGTCCCCAACTCTCTTTCTTCTGCATATCAATGACATGCTGTCCCTTGGGTGCATTCATTGTTATGCGGATGATAGTACGCTACATGGGAGCTATTCTGGCCGTCCAGCGGAGGGGCGTGGTGACGTGTAGGAGAAGAGACGGCAACTCGTGGTGGATCTCGACCGGGACCTGGGTCACATTGCCCAATGGGGTTCAGACAACCTGGTCGAGTTCAATGCCAAAAAAACACAGGCGTGTGCGTTTACAGCTAAGAAGTCCCCATTCCTTCCTAAGCATTACGGTTCCACTAAAGGACAACCTGGAGATCCTCGGTATAGACGACCGGCGTGAGCTCAATCACAAAAACTACATAGAGAGTTGTATTGGGCTGGCCTCGCGTAAACTTGGAGTCCTAAATAAGGTGAGGCGGTACTTCACGCCACATCAGAGATGTTTACTCTACAAGACGCAAATTCGTCGCTGCGTCGAGTACTGTTCTCACCTTTGGGATGACTCTGCGAGGTACTTACTAGACGCGCTTGACGCTATGCAGAGACGTGCTATCCGAATAATTGGTTGTCCGAGGTGACGGGCGGCCTCGAACCGTTAGCGCAGCGAAGAACCATAGCGTCCTTGGCTGCTTTCTACCGAATGTATCATGGCGAATGTTCTGAAGAGCTCTTCAACCTGATCCCTCCCTCTCCTTTCCGATCCCGAACAACGCGTGCCGGGCAGAGATGTCACTCATACACAGTGGAGAGAATCGTCGCCAGAACTAAGCGTTTCAAAAGATCGTTCCTCTGTCGAACTGTAAAAACTTGGAACGACCTGCCCGCACACGTTTTTCCCTCATCTTACAATCCCGGGTTCTTTAAGAGGGCGTGAAGAGGTACATCACAGGGCCGCCAACTTGAGGACCACTGTCAAAAGTGGCCCCCAATCGCTAGATGCGCCACGGCTTTCCATCAGGCTGGTGGCGACGTCAATTTGGCGTGTTGAATATAAAAAAAAAAAAACGTCTGGTGAGAACGATCTCAAGGCTTTCTTGTTTTTTTAACCGACTTCAAAAAAAGGAGGAGGTTCTCAATTCGTCTGTATGTATTTTTTTTTATGTATGTCAAGCGATAATTCCGTCAATTATAGACGGATTTAAAAAAAAAAAAATTTGTTGAATAGGGGTTACTTCTGAGGTGGTCCCATTTTCACCAGGTCAGGATCTGATGAAGGGATCTAGGAGAAAACGAGGGCAACCACCGAAAATTGTAGGGACAACTAGTGTGCTTGTTAACTTTTTAATTAAGTGCTTTAATGTTCTACACTTTAATGAAGGTATGGCGTCGATCTGATGATAGAGTCGAAAGACAGTCAAGGGCATTCCTAAACAATTTACAGCAGTTATCTTGTGTTTGGACTTGATTGATTTGTATTGATGAGAACTTTACACCTAGATTGATAGATCCAACTTCAAAAAAAAAAGAAAGGTCTCAATGTTTTATGTATGTTCACCGTCAATTAAAGACGGCTTTCAATTTTTTTTGTTGAATAGGGTTTACTTCTGAGGTGGTCCCATTATAACCAGGTTAGGATCTGATGATGGGATCCTGGAGAAATCGAGGGCAACCACCGAAAATTATAGGCACAACTAGTGCGTTTGTTAACTTTTTAATTCAGTGCTTTAATGTACTACCATTAATAAAGGTCTGGAGTCGATCTGATGATGGAACCAAAAGAGATTCGAGGGAATTCCTTAACGATTTACAGCAGCTACCTTGTGTTGGGGCTTAATTAATTTGTATTGATGAGAACTTTCATCTAGATAGATATATTTTTCGGTTCACCCGTCACTTAAAATAATGAAAAAAAATTTTTCAATAAAAAATACAACCGACTTCCAAGAAATCCTGAAAAATAAAATTTACTTAGCACAAAGTAATATGTAGTTGATTTATCAGATTTTATTCAGTATAATATTGAAGTTGGTGCCATGAATAATACCTCCCTAAACCTATGAATTTACTTGGCGCCGACTTCAATATGATATTGAATAAAAATCAGATAAATCAACTACATATTACTTTGTGCTAAGTAAATTTTATTTTTCAGGATTTCTTGGAAGTCGGTTGTATTTTTTATTGAAAAATTTTTTCTAAAATAATGTTGCACATTAAAAGAATGACACTTCAATGTTTAAGGCATTTGTTCTCTAAACTTTATCATATACGTACTCGTGAAAATTATGTTATACTTAATGCTAATTTGATTGCTCTCTGCTTAGCGTGATAATATATGTATAGCCTATTTGAAGAGCCTGCCCCTAGTTAATATTTGTGCAGAATTTGAATCAAATCTATTGAGTAGGTACTTTTCGAGATCCTTCTGAACAAAGCAAAGCAAACAGACAAACAGACAATATTTTTTCTAACTATATTTTCGGCTTCGGTATCTTATGTTGAACACCCAGCGAGTATTTTTTTTTATATTTCCAATGTACAGTTTTGACTTTTCTATCATTTTATTAATTTAATAGAAGAAGATAGATAGATAGAAGAAGATATAAGATGAACTGAAATTCAAAATGTAATAAGTATAATAATATCACTCGTCAACTCAATGACGAACACGATGTACCGGAAGACGCAGAGTGGGAAGACCTCCCGCAAAGTGGAAAGATAACCTAATTAAGGTAGTGGGAGATTGCGGATGCAGGTGGCACAAGACCGAACTTCGTGGCGATCCTAGGGGGAGGATAATGCCCAGCAGTGGTTGTCCAATCAGCTGAGATATTAACTTCAGATCTTTCAGCTCAACAATTGTCACAATATATTGAAGGAATTTTTAAATAATGGGCTTTTTACGTTTAGTAATTCTCATGGATGTCATGACGGCTACCGCAAAAACCATACAGTGCCCAATAATCTGCGTACGGCTGGGAGCTCTAGGTAAGCCTTCGACCGAATGTCCCAGGACTCCCAGCACACTTTGGCTACCACTGCGACCTCGCTTAAGGTGTTCAGGTGTTATCCCGCTTCTTGGAGCGTGAGGTTTTTAGGTATATGATGAGTGCAATGTGATAATGAGTGATTACATAATCGCCAACAAACTGCCTTGAAATTTGGCGAATATTGTGAAATATACATACCTATGTTGTTCTGACGAAAAAAAATTTTAAAAGGTGTGCGTGAAACCGTAAAAAATTTCGTCACGTGACGTGGCATCAGTCAAGAAACATTTCAAAAATGAAGAAAAAATAATCACATTTTTTTTATTTATTTTTATTTTTTTATTACATGAATACTTTAACCGTAAAGCCGTTTTAAAGGTCCTATAAATTATCATTTTCACCCTTTCTATCGCTACTGAGCGGCAGTAGAAAGCGACAACGACAGCCAGACGGGTGCTCTGTGTTTGTTTTGCCACGGCGACCATGTTACCTCGAATTGCCGCGGTAAAAAATGAATTCTTAATGTGCTACAAAAAAATTTTAAAAAAAGAAAAAAATTACCCCCCTTTTTAACCGACTTCAAAAAAGGAGGAGGTTCTCAATTCATACGCTATGTTTTTTATTTTTTTTTTGTATGTATGTTACCCGATAGCAGCGACAAATTATGGATGGATTTTGAAAATTTTTTTTTGTTTGAAAGAGGTTACTTCTGAGGTGGTCCCATATCCAGGGTATCAGGATCTGATGCTGGGATCCAGGAGAAATCGAGGGCAACCACCGAAAATTGTAGGGACAACTAGTGCGTTTGTAAACTTTTTGATTAAGTGCTTTAATGTACTAAAATTTAATGAAGGTCTGGACTCGATCTGATGATGGAACCGAAAGACAGTCGAGGGAATTCCTTAACGATTTACAGCAGCTATCTTGTGTTTCGGATTGATTGGTTTGTGTTTAAGAGAACTTTACACCTAGATAGATATACTTTTCGGTCCACCCGTCACTTAAAATAAAAAAATAAAAAAATTAAATAAAAAAATAGAACCGACTTCATACAAATCTTTAAATATAAAATTTACCTAGCACATAGTAATATGTATTTTGATTTATCAGATTTTATTCAATATATTATTGAAGTTGGTGCCATTAATAATACCTACCTAAACCAATGGGTTTACTTGGCGCCGACTTCAATATGATATTGAATAAAATCTGATAAATCAAAATACATATTACTATGTGCTAGGTAAATTTTATATTTAAAGATTTGTATGAAGTCGGTTCTATTTTTTTATTTAAATTTTTTATTTATTAAATATTTGTATTTGATTTCCGATGCCAAGTCATTTCATGAAATTCGGAGAGGTAATTTTGTTACACCCAGTATAATCAAGTATTTGTGGACGGCTTTTGAAGTGAAATATGTTTCGATAGGGTGTGAAAACTGGAAGAGAATTCCACGCGGGTGAGGTTAATAAAAATAAAACTTTCTTACTTGTGGGAGATAATGATGGTACTTCATTACACTGAACAGTGAAACCGAACAACACGAACACAAATAGAAACCACGTGAACTTCATTTTAAGTGAAATGAATACGGCTAAACGAATTTCACAAATATATAAGCGTTTTATTATTTACTAGCTGACCCTCGCAACTTCGTTTACGCCACATAAAGTGTATGAAAGGACAGGTATTTATTCAACAAACTCATGGGAGCGTATGGAACTGCCCTGTTTGCTTAATCATAAAAGAACTTAAAGATTAAGTCCATTCTAAAAGACTTTTTTCACAATAGCCTTAATCATTAAGCTCTTTTATGATTAAGCCAACACGCCAGTTTAGATTTACACTCGCATACAAAGGAATACGAATTCTAGGGTTTGCGAAAGTTGAAATGTCTCTAATTCCTGATCTATAAAACCCTCAATATTGAAACTTGTGTGAATCAATCTTTAAAATCCTCTTTTTACAACAATGAAAAAAGTTTTGGAATCGAACCACGCATTGAGAAGTTACAACTAAAAAACCGTTATTCTTTCATCCCCTGAAAGGCTATGGGCTTTCAGGAAAGGAGAAGAGATAAATAAGAAGATGAGAATTAGAATTTACAACGATGGTTTATTAAAGACTAAAAGCTCGGGGTCGTGGTACGTGATCAGGCAGCAAGAGGCTTTGCGATTTCTGATAGTCCTCGCAGGGTTCGACTTATCTTGGTTCTCCTGGATGGTGATGCAGTCCGCGAGGTAGCCGTGCCGTCCACAAATTCGGCTGGCACGGTGTTTTCAACCCGTAGGGTGGATGGTTGCTTGTAGAACCCGAAGGGTGCGTTTTCACCTTCGTGGAACCCGAAGGGTGGATTTTCACAATCCGTAGGGTAGATTTCTGCAACCCGTAGGGTGGACCCTGGAATGTTCCAGATAGGGGGTTAGCTGGAACCCTTTTTCCCGCCTATTCCCTAAGACAGCCGACCCTTGCTAACCATTGCAGGAGTCGGGAGTCTTACAATGTCTGCTTACAGCACTAATTTTACAGAGATGTTTTTTCACACCCCTGTTAACTACCCCCCTATAACAGGGTTGACCAACAGCCGTTAATTTTCACTGTTTAAAATTTAGATTACATTATACATAATTTAACTCACCCAATGATGGGATACTTGACGTTTGCAGCTAAACAATTGTTCACTTAGGGAGAATTTCGCTCCCTATAAAATTATAATTAGTTTTCAATTAATTCAATTAATTCCCGATGCACAGACACCTTCGCGACAGTATAATTTAAATTTGTGATATGGTTCCCGAAACTTCGCGCGCAGTCCTATTTATAGCATTGGTCAGCGCCTCTGGCGGCAAGTAGCGTCCCTACGTACTACGTCACTCTGGTCACGTCATCGCTGGTGTTGATGTGACTATTTGTCGGCAGATGGCGCTTTCATTTATTATGACTAACATTTCATTTTTAATTAACCAATTTTATTAATTTATGCACACGTTGTTGCACAACGTTACACCCCTCTCCCAAAGGAACCGCGCAAAATATCGGGATCAAAAGTATCTTAGAACCTTCCTCAGATTATAAGCTCTAATTGTACCAAGTTACATTTAAATCGATTCAGTAGTTTCGGCGTGATACTTATTCGGGATACAGACAGATAGACACACAGACAGACAGACAGATATGAAAAATTTAAATTACATTTTCGGCTTCAGAATCGGTTGAAGAACGCCCTACAATTTTTTTTTTTTAATATCTTCCATGTACAGACCCGCGACCCTCAACAGCTATTATATTATATGTATAGACTAGCTGACCCTCGCAACTTCGTTTACGTCACATAAGGTGTACAAAAGGTGAGGTAATTCTTCATCAGACTCATCAAGCACCGTGTGAAACGGCCCTGTTGGCTTAATCATAAAAGAGTCAATTATTAAGGCTATTGTAAAATAATTCAGTCCGCGCTGAAGGCGTGCGTCAGCCAACACGCCCGTTTAGATTTACCCTCTCATTCAAAGGAACCCTTGAATTCTAGGTTTGGCGAAAGTTGATATGCCTCTAATTTTTGAACCACAAAATCCTCAACCTTGAAACTTGTGTGGAATAATGCTGACTTAGACTTAATCAGACTACGCGTTGAGCAATAACAGCTGAAAAACCATTTCATCTTTTATCCCCTCTCCTGAAGTAACCTCGGAAAATTTCGAGATCAAAAGTATCCTAGAACCTTCCTCGGAACATAAGCTCTGATTGTACCAAGTTTCATTCAAATCGATTCAGTAGTTTCGGCGTGATACTTATTCGGGATACAGACAGACAGACAGACAGACATGAAAAAATTAAATAACATTTTCGGCTTCAGTATCGATTAGAGAATGCCCTACTCAACAGTTTTATTATATGTATAGATTTTACTAGCCTTACAACTTCGTTTACGCCACATAAGGAGTATTAAGGGCAGGTATTTTTTCAACAGACTCATGGGAGCGTATCAAACTGCCCTGTTTGCTTAATCATAAAAGAGCTCAAAGATTAAGTCCATTCTAAAACAATTCAGCCCACGTCACGTCATTTACGTGGACTGAATCATTAACAATACCCTTAATCATTAAGCTCTTTTATGATTAAGCAAACACGCCAGTTTAGATTTACCCACAAATTCGAAGTAACCGTTGATTTCTAGGTTTTGCGATAGTTGAGATGTCTCTAATTCCTGAACTACAAAACCCTCAACATTGAAACTCGTGTGAAACAATCCTTAAAGTACTCCCTTTATGACACTGAAAAAAATTTGGAATCGGAATACGCATTGGAAACTTACAATGAAAAAACCATTTTCTCTTTCATCCCCTCTCCCAAAGGAACCGCGCAAAATATCGGGATCAAAAGTATCCTAAAACCTTCCTAGGATCATAAGCTCTGATTGTACCAAATTTCATTTAAATCGATTCAGTAGTTTCGGCGTGATACTTATTCGGGATACAGACAGACAGACTGACAGACAGACAGACAGACAGACAGACATGAAAAATTTAAATTACATTTTCGGTTTCAGTATCGATTAGAGAACGCCCCACAGTTAAAATTTTCAAAATATCTTCCATGTACAAACTCTCGACCCTCTACAGTTTTATTATAAGTATATAGATTGAACTAAACACATACGGTGTACATTTGTAATATGTTAATTACGTAGACTACTGTGATAAGTAAAATTCACTGCTCTCTTACGCCCTTGGCACACCTCCGCCGTGAAACCAGAACAGCGGAACCGCTGAATGAATTCCGCTGTGATCAAGTGTGGATTGAACAGCGGAACTGGGCAATGGAACCTGACACGAGTTAGTCCATGTGACGCTATCGCAATTTTATCGTATTATTTTTATTATCTGGATGACTTAATAAATACATAAAGGGTCTATTTCTGATGGCTTGAAGTAGTTTTTCCGTGAACTTCACGTCCATTTACTGAATAAATATTAGTTTCGCTGTTCCGCTCTGTATTTCTGTCAATTTTGACAAACCGGCGCGTAGACAATGCGGCACCGCAATAACAAGGCGGCCGAAGCGCGGAGGTTTGACTGGCGTAGGAGCAGATTGGCGAAACCGTGCGGTGAAATATAGAAGATAGTTAAATCTATGCATTAGAACAGGCGGTTTCGCTAGTGTTCCGCTCCTCCTACATGTGACAGAACTTGGCGGAATTACTGCGGTTCCGCTATCATGGTTTCGCGGCGGAGGTGTGCTAAGGGCGTTAATTAAAACTGGCGATTGCACTAAATTTAGAGTCGAATTTTAAATTTAGTTTTTTTTTGACTTAAATACGGGCGGATTAAGCTCCTAAAAACCAATGTATCTAATAAGCCGTCTCGTATTTGATAACTTAAACAAATGCAAGACAATTACTTAATTGTCTTGCATTTGTCTGCTGGATTTTATCACTTCTTACCTAAAAGATAGAGTACAGAGAGTAGTTATAAATGGTAAACAGTCACATGGTTCTGCTGGGTTGCCTCAGTTCAACGGGGTTGGCTCAGGGTTCAATTTTGGGACCTTTTCTATTTTTAGTGTACATTAATGATCTCCCTCACCTCATAAGAGACAATCACGAGATAGTTTTGTTTACTGATGCCACATCTTGAATATTTAAATTTAAACATAGACAACGCGAACTTGACGAAGTAAACAATGCCCTTTCTAAGATAGTCCACTGGTTTAATGATAATAATATATTGTTAAATGAAACAAAAACTAAATGTGTTAGATTCACCTTGCCAAATGTTAAGCTCCTCACCAGTATTAAGATTAGGGATGATGAAATAGAATTGGTCAATGAGGCTGTCTTTCTGGGCATAAAGTTAGACTCCAACTTACAATGAGGGAATCACATCGAGAGAGTCTCGGACAGACTGAGCTCTGCAGCCTATGCCGTTAAAAAGATCTGACAACTGACCGACATTACAACAGCGCGTCTTTTCTACTTTAGCTACTTCCACAATGTCATGACCTATGGCATACTATTGTGGGGTAATGCTGTCGACATCGAATGTATGTTTGTGTTGCAGAAAAGGGCTGTCCGGACTATCTATGGTATGGGGTTTTGGGAGTTATTAATTAATGAAAATGTATTGAATACTCATAAAAATAACAGTAAATTCATTAAAAATAGTGTTATTCATAATCTAAACTTAAGAAATAAGGATAAATTGGCTATCCCCAGATACAGGCTATATACAATTAGCAGTTCTTTTCAATATCCTATAATTTTCTGAGGAGTTTGGAATCCAGCAGACTATTTGATACAGCAGCCAGTTCCAGGTTACCATGTCGAGGAAATAGTAGTAGTAGTAATAGTATACCATATTTACGATGAATCGTACCCCTGAATTTTAGTAAAATACCTTCATCACTCGGGAAGTGAACTGATGATCTTTAAATTTAAGAACCAGCCCCTTCACATCGGATTTCGAAAAAAATCCGTATCTAAATTGGTTCAACTGTTGTGTCACTACGATGCCACAGACAGACACACACATACATAGATCAGACTTATAGCACACACCCCTCGGTTTTCGTAGAGGGTTAAAAAGGTCAAGTAATAAAACAACAGGAAAAGTAGGAAAATATATATTTTCAATATTGTCCACAAAAAAAAACATCTTCTTCAATCTTGTTACAAACTATGTTTGGCATAACCATACGAAAATCACATATTATGTAATAGTATTTTTTTTATTCTAAGCAAAGGTTCGAGTCCTAGTCCTCCACAAACAGTTCCTCGAATGGAAACGCGTCAAAGAATGTATTGAATGTCTTCATCAACACTTTCATGAAACTCACAAGTATCGGGTTTTCTTCAATTCTCACTAAAGTGTTCCCATATTTTTCATTCAAGGAAGTCGAAATTTTGTCAACTGCAAAATTGATAATATGAATAAATATTTGTGGATATTTACACACAACATCATCTAGCCCAAATTAAGCTAATATAAGGCTGTGCTTTGGGATCTAGACGATAATCTAATATAGTGATATTATTTTCATTGTTGCATCTATGCAAAATTCAATAAATTTAAGTGGTGTGTACGTGCATCCGCACTATTTGATCGCGCCACAAAATCTCATAAATGATGTGGAGGATCCTTGCAATTAAGATGCTATATTAACTACAAGCAAGACTACATTAATACGAAAAATGTAATTCCGAAAGTCACAATCACGAATTTCAAATTCCGAATTTTATAATTTCGAATGATTTGGAATTCTGAAAGTCAAAAATCCGATGATTAGAAGATAAGTCCTATTATAAAAAACCTACATTTCAAAATCCGGAAAGCTTATAATTCCGACTGACAGAATTCCGAATTTCAAAACACCGAATCATCAAAAATACGACATATCAAAAATACGAACTCCAATCATCAAAAATTCGATTAAACAAATATTTTTTTAATTTTAATTTAATAATTGAAGACGATTGAAACGCCTTATAAAGCTGCCTTTTACAAGGCGCATTGAGGCGCTCATAGCCTCGCTAACTCAGTGTTCTGTAAACGACCACTGTCAGTAAGCAACTTTCGTAATGGCTGCAACATATTATACTGATTATAAATTTACGAGACCTTAACCAAGTGCAAGCAAGCAGACAGGAAATCTGCATGCTTGCCTGTCTGCTTGCACTGGCTGCAGCTGTATACAGCATGCAAGCAGACACGTATGCAGGCATTCTTTAGTTTCTCACCCTTGTGTGACGAGTTGAGAGTGACGAGACAAGCTTGTCGGAAGGACATGTCTCCATTGCTCGCTCTTAACTGATATATCAAACCATTGCACAGGTGCACAGGGGAGTCACTGTTCAAACTTAACCTAACCTAATAAAATCTTTTTTTTACTCTTGTCACTCCGAGTAAGGACCACGGCTAGTCAGGTTTCAACTTAATTTTTATGTTAGACAAAAAACCTATTTAATTACATAATCATTCAATATACATACTTACATAATTACTTAAAATCTCAGCATAATATTAATTTTACTTTAAGTAATTTTTGGAGAAAGGAGGGGAAAGTTGTAATTCTTATATTACATAAATAGTATTTTTCGGAAAAAATCATCTCGAAAACGCAATAAACAAAGCTACAATCACATTAGCAGAATGGTAGGAAGCAAGTGGGGGGCCAAGAGGATATTTACGGGTAGATCCAAGACAAGGATGGGTACCGGAGAAGGAACCTTCTTGGAGGACCTGAACATTAATCTTGCAACACCCCTAGGCACCCAGGGCACGGTATACCAGGTCGAGTTTATGGGTATAATCAAAGCGACTGAGGCCATCAAGGTCAGGACCGTACAGAATCAGTGTATCCGGATACTGACCTATAGTCGATCGGTCCTACTAGCGTTTCAGAGCCATACAATAACATCGGGGCTTATCATGGAGAGCCCTATGGGTCTCATGGATATATGCGCAAAGAACAAAGTTACCCTACAATGGGTAAAAGGACACAGTGGCTCACGAGGTAAAGACGCAGCGGACGAGCTGGCAAAAGAGGCTCTTCGCTGACAGCAATGGGACCTGAACCTATTCGCACCATCGGGATGAGTACGTAATCTGCTAAAACAGCATACAAGGAGCCATCACCAGGATTACTGGATCAGCCTAGAAACAGGCAGACAGGCGAGAGAGGCACTACCGACAATCAACACTAGATTCTCTCGCAAAATTCTGCAGCTAAAAACGGCCAAAATAAGCATGATAACAAGTATAGTTACGGGTATTTAGGTGTCACTGACAGACCCCTTTGCCTGTATGGAGACGGATGAAACTGCCAGTCACATTTTTATAGAATGCCCGGAACTGGCAAGATACAGGGTTAGACACTTCGGTACATCGAGGTCGCTCCAGGAAGTCGTCGGCAACGTGAAGCGTCCTTAGATTTTTGGAGGAACTGAGATGGCAATAGCCATACCACAACCCTCCACACAAAATAGGAGCAAATTTGACGTCGAGTTGCGGAAACCAGTCCGTGAAAACCTAGAGCCTAATGTTTTTCGGGAAAATAACAGTACGGACTTTTAATACTTATTGAAATAGGGAACAATATGAACTTGTACTTATGACTTTCGGATAAATGAATAATCGTGCTTTGAATATTCGGAATTACATTCTCCGATCCAAATTTTATTGTGATTAATATGAGTAAAATCTAGAAAAACACTGTAAAAACTCACATTTTTCTTTGTCTCCTTTAATTAAATCTGTAATTTCAATCTTATACGTTCCTCCAAGAACATTTCGAATTACGTATCCTGTCAGTTCGATCCGTGTCTTATTATCCTTTTTAGATACATATTCCCTGCACCATCCTTTAATTATGATGTGGTAATCATCTGTAAAAAGAACTCACTGTCAAGTACCAGAAATAGCCAAGGCTTTCCGTCAAGCGAGCAGCGTCTTTTTTGCGCTGGCCGAATGGAGCGAACGAGTTCTGGAGTGGAGATCGCGACTTGGTAAACGTGTAATAAAACGATCCACCTCAAGATGGACCGTTGACCTGAAACAGGTTGCAGTGAGTGACTGGATGCGTTTGGTGCAAGACCGTGTGTTGTGGCGTGATTTGGACTGCCTGCTGATTTGGTTGAAATACAAGTAAACTAGTCCAGTCATTATATACATTTGGAAATGCAAATGAACCGAGAAAGCCAAATTTTGGATATTACGTGTGGAGGGGCTAGAAAAGCTTAAGTTCAAATTGTCGACCAAAATAACCTGGTGGGTTTTCCGCCATCTTGAAAAAAGGGTTATATTCAGTTTTTTCATCATAATTCGGTTCCCCGTTGAGATACGAAAATTTTAATGAAAAGTTTTTTGTTGCTCTTTGTACGATCTACAATTAAGGTCTACACATTTTTCACGTATCGATCACCGTTATCGAAATATCGATCCAAAAGCCGCAATTTGGGGAGAAAAAATTGTTTTTAGCTATTTCCTTCTTTCTCGAGAAATATATCAAAAATTGTCCATAAAGAAAATTGTTGAGCGTGTTCAGACCTACAAATTCGTTTTTTTATTTTTTATTTTTAACAAGAATTACGACCTCAATGGCGCCACAAAGTCGGCCATCGTCGGCGAAGATATCGATCTTTTGGTTTTAGTTTCCGGACTTGCACAGGACAAAAAATATTTTTTTTCGCAAACCAGCTAAAGGCAAAACACCGGCAAAACTATACTCTCCGAATAGTTTCAAGTATGATAAGTCTGTTCTTGAGAACATTCTTTTCATCCATGCTGTCAGCGTTTGTGACACCACGTCGTCTTTTTATAATATTGGAAAGTCGAAATTCATCAGCACCCTCGAGAAGAACCCGAACCTCCGGTCATCGGTAGAAGAAAAGGTCGATCCGGAGATTCTAGTTTGCGCGGGAAAACTATTCCTTATCGCTCTGTATGGAGGTCGTAAAGAGGATACAACGATGGATAATTTGCGATTCCACCGCTTTGCAAAATCAATGACAACAAATAAGACGAATAATCTTTCACTACTCCCACCAACGGAAAGCGAAGTCCGCCAACACGTTTTCCAGACATATCGACAGGTACAAACGTGGCTCGGAATTTTCAAAGATCCTCAGGAATGGGCTTGGCGACAGACGAATTACGGGCTTGAACCAATTTACACCACAGCCGCACCGGCTCCACCTGAACTTTTAAAACTCATTTCGTGCAAATGTAAAGGAAAGTGTGGGGCTGCTTGTGGGTAAGTTTTTTTTTTTTTTTTGTTGACGCGGGAAACGCCTTTACGCGCCTTCCGGAATGGACCGTCCTACCCTCTAAACCCCGCGGTGTTCCTCCTCACCCTTTAGCCAGGCCGAGGGATATCAAAAGATTATTCACGTCGACCCGGCTAGGGGCGCCCCGTTTATTCAGGGCTCTCCTCGGGGGAGCCAGATGGGCGGCTCCCCAAAGCTCCCAAAGGAGCTGAAGACCACGCCAGCACCGCTCTCGAGCGCCCCTCTGTAATAGAGGAGACAGAGAGCGGCTGGCGCAGGCGTGCGCTAATGGGCACCCCCGGAACACGGGAAAGGTGCCCACCGCCATGTGACCGTTGGCGGGCGGGGTCCCCCGACCTTACGCCCACGGTCAAGAAACAATCGGGGGCGCGCAGTGACTCCTCACCGCGGCGCCCCCGAACTGCACGGCAGAGCGGGAGCATTATCCGTTACTCCCGCTCCCCCGCACAGTGCACCTCCCGCTTTGCCGCCATCACCTCGTCAACTGGCGAGGTGACCGCGGCCCAGCACTGTTGCCGCCGGTCGCGCCGTTATTCACGGCCGGCAGCCCGAACTGCATGGCAGGGCGGGAGCATTTACCCAAAATCCCGCCCCCCACGCAGTGCCTTTCCCACTTTGCCGCCATCGTCTCGCCAGCAAAGGTGGCGAAGTGACGGCGACCCAGCACTGCTGCTGCCGGCCGTGAATAACGGCACGGCCGGCAGCAACACACACCACCGAGCAACCCACAGTTGGGTTACTCCCGCCTCGGTCGGAATTAGCCAGAGTAGCACAACTCCCCCACAGAGGAGGGGAGTAGTCGCTACTCCGTTGCCCAGGATGCACAACTAGGAGGATCCGACCCATTGGGGTCCTTAAGATGTTAGTAGGACCCCGCATTCTTCTTGTGGGTGCAGTAAAGCAGGAATTAGTTGCTCCATTATTTGCCTGCACTGTAGTAGACAGACATGCAACAATGTCGCCAGAGTCGAGATTTTATTCAACGACGATTACGATGATGATGATTATGTTTTTTCAACCGTCCCAGCATTATTTACTGCGATTCAAGAGTTTTCACGACACGAAGAGACTACCGAGGAAGAACTTCTACAGCCAGGACCATCGAAACGGCGAAAAACAAGTGAAAAAAAATTACCACCTGTAGTTATTGTTTTTTGCTGCATAAAAATTATTTGATCAATAACATGTGTTTGATTTATAATTTGGCTGGTTTATTAATTTATTTTGTATTGCAATAATTGTCTGAGAAGACCAGGTTGGCTGTACATAGGGGAGTGCTCATCCCTACACTTATGTATGGTAGTGAAAGTTGGGTATGGCAGAAGAAGCATGAAAGCAAAATTAATGCAGTGGAAATGAGAAGTCTGCGAAGTATAGCTGGAGTGACTTTAATGGACAAAAAAAGAAATAGCGTGATAAGGGAAAAATGTGGTATAACAGAAGATGTAGTGACTAAGATCGAAAAAGGGATGCTTAGATGGTTTGGACACATGGAAAGAATGGATGAGAATAGACTGACAAAGCAGATTTATGAGGCGAGAATGAATGGGCAAACTGGTAGGGGTAAACCTCGGCGTACGCATGCCGATCAAATCAGAGACGTTCTGGAAAAAGGCAAGGTCAAGAGTACCCTTAACCGGCGAGCGTGTATGAAAACAGTTATGAAAGTAGAAGAAGCGAAAGTTGTATGTCAGGATCGTAGCAAGTGGAAAGCCATAGTCTCTGCTTACCCCGATGGGAGACAAGCGTGATTATATGTATGTATGTATGTATGCAATAATTGCTTGAACAACCATTCATCCATTTTGACGTATGGATACAACCGTGCGAGCGGTTAAATCAAAACCGGGCACAGTCTTACTGACTTTGCGCCGCGCTAGAGGTCGTAATTCTTATCGAAAATTAAAAATAAAAAAATCGAATTTGTAGGTCTGAAAACGCTCACCAATTTTCATTATAGACATTTTTCGATATATTTCACGAGAAAGAAGGAAATAGCTAAAAACAAATTTTCTCTCCAAATTTATGGCTTTTTGGATCGATATTTCGATAACGGTGATCGATACGTGAAAAATGTCTAGACCTTAATTGTAGATCGTACAAAGAGCAACAAAAAACTTTTTTTAAAATTTTCGTATCTCAACGGGGAAACGAATTATGATGAAAAAAATGAATATAACCCTTTTTTCAAGATGGCGGAAAACCCACCAGGTTATTTTGGTCGACAATTTGAACTTAAGATTTTCTAGCCCCTCCCCACGTAATATCCAAAATTTGGCTTTCTCGGTTCATTTGCATTTCTAACCCGATTTTTTCGACGTAATGACTGGACTAAACATACAGTCCCAACATTCGATTCGGACTGGAAGAAATTCGTAAACAACTTGTGTCTGAATTCGAAGTTCTCTCGTCAAGGGACGATTGGGGTGGACTAAATCTTGTCCAACTAAGGGTCCGTTCACACAGACCGGCTCGGAGAGCAGAGCAGATTCTTATCATGTTGAAAACAGAGCTTTTATTATTTGAAGTAAGGTTTATTCTTGCATGTGCACTGCTTTTGTCAGTAAGGGTCCGTTCACACAGACCGGCTCGGAGAGCAGAGCAGATTCTAATCACGTTGAAAACAGAGTTTTTATTATTCGAAGTAAGGTTTATTTTTGCATGTGCACTGCTTTTGTCATTGAGAATGCTTGAACGCGCTTGGTGTGAAATAATAAGAGGAGCTGACCGGCTCCGATCGCGTACTTTTCTCGTTCGCGCAGCAAACATATTAAAATATGAATTTTAAATTCTTAACCTACTTATAGTTTCAGTGGCAAGAACGACTCCATCTATCTCTACGTCTTCTAGTTTTCCCTTTGCTTCGTACTGAAAATCTATAACCAGCTCAGGACATCGCAGGTAGTATTCGTATGCCAATTGCGGTCCTACAAATCTGCAAAAATAATATTTGAATAAATAAAATAATAAATGAAAAATGTTCATTGAATCACATGTAGGTATACATCAGAACTTTGAACGAAAACTGATTCCCTAGCTAGGCTATTATTGCCTGTGTTACGGGAATAAGTATTTAGTCTTACAATAATACATTTGTCAATGCAGTGGTTCTCTATATAATTATACATGGGGCACACTAAAAGTTTTGCACTTCTAGCTAATTGGAAGTATTTGAATTTCGAATGTTTTATTTTTTTGAAACGTTGCAACCTTCTTAGTAATAAAAAAAAACAATTGGCGGGAAATTATTTGTCATTTGTTTTTTATCACACACCAAAGTTCTACTTGTGCAACGAAAATTCAATTACCTAAGTCGAAAAGATTTTAGAGCGATGATTTTTTGTGATTTTAAAAGTTCTCTATCTCTCTGCAAGACTGTGCTACTCGTCTCCAAAAGGCTTTTGGGAGAGAAGCACCGTGCGGCGATGGTTTGGTGAATTTGAGAGAGGTCCAGTTTCTTTACATGACGAATTTCGTGAAGGGCGGCCTGCAACTGCCGTCAACGTAAATAATATAGCTACTCTTATGCGGCTACTTGCAAAGTACCTACGATACAATTCGAGGACTATTGGGGATTGGTATGAGCCAAATTCAGAAAGTTTTATACAAATAATTGAAAGTTCGGCAACTTTGTTGTCGTTGGATCCCTCATGAACTGACAGCGGAGCAGAAGCGGGCTCGTGTGGAATGGTGCTCACAGATGACATTGCACAGGAGACGAAACGTGGTTTTATTGTTTAAAACCCGAAAAAGAACAGCATTCTTGTGAATGGATGTCTGAAAATGAGAACAGGCCAACAAAAGTGAGCTCGCCGAGAAACTTTGGTAAAAAAATGTTCGCGTTTCTCGACTAAGGGTCCCGTTTGCACAATTCCACTTGAAGACCTTCCCACCATTCTCATACTCATCGTGACGCCCTAGGCACCGAGTCCCCCCAGCGACGCATCCCATTGCCGGGCGTCAGAGCGTGAGATTCAGGGTAGTATTTTATAGAGGTTTTCTGCTTCGCGGTCCCTAGGGACCACCGGTCCTTTCAATTCAGGGTTACGGATTTTCCGGACGGTGGTCTTTGTAAGACCGTTGTTTACTGGCACTGAATGAATTCAGAGCCAGTGAACCCGTCCGCCCGGGTGGTGATATTTTATAGAGGTGCCCATCTGTTTCCAGACGGGGTTACGGCTCGACCGATCAATGGTCTCTGGGAGACCGCGTATAGCAAAGTACTCATCGCCCTACGATTTCTCCGCTAAGTACGCTCTGCTTAATCAGAGCGTACGCGGAAAACTCCACACCTTGGTGGAATATTGGCCATGGGCGACTACGAGCGGCTCTCGCGAAACGCACGTCGACGTCCACGTTATCAGGGTGTACTATGTGGAGGTTGTCCTACCCAACACCCCATTCCACGCTGCTGAAACTGCGAGTATAAAAATAGGGTGAAAATGGAACTTACTTTAGTTCATCAACTATACAACCCTTTTGTCCTGTCACTGTTACATTAGTTTGTTTATAATGGTAATTAGGATTTAAAAAATAATTAAAACGTGTAGGAAAAATAATAGATTGCGGCATGCAAAAAATATTATTGGTATATACTATCATTATTATTCGGTTTAGTAATAATTAGTTTCCTTTCATTGTCAATAAACTGACGGTGGTTTCATTGTTTTTTTTTTATTTTTTTTTGTCTGGCACTCGGCGGCCGCTCCCGCGGCACGCTCGATACGCTCGCTCGTCTCGTGCTTGTTGTGGTCACAGTTCTAACCTAACCTAACCTAACCCTGCCCTTTTACACTACATTACATTATACTAATTGAATATTCGATGAAATACATATTATATCAACTGAACATAATGTAATGAAATGAGCATTATACTTTTTGATCAATAGCGCAAATGTTGTTTCGCAAATAAATATACGGAAATAAAAATTATGCTTTTGCTCCACCTCCCACGCCGCGGCCACCGCTCTGCTTCTATGCAACCAACGCATTTGTCGCTTTTTCCAATACTTTACGATTCTACAAAAAAAATCTGATATCGTCGTTGCACCTGACAAGTTCCATATGTGCATTTTTTCGATTTTTGCATATTTATAATATCCGTCTAAATCTACACATGCTAGTAAAATCCGTTGTGTAATATGTACCTTAGAACCAATTTTGCAATATTCCGTATGTATTTTCCGTATATATTAAGCTTTGGAAAAAAATGTTATGTGCACACACGCACATATGGAATATGCGATCTTGCCAATATCGCGCGAAAAACATGATCATGTAACATTATGGCGACAAACATGGTATAAGGTGTCGTTAACCATCATTTTAATTAGTATTGAAAAGAAAAGTGTGTCTAAATTCGTAAGTAATGTGCTTTTTATTTATTTATTATCATTATTTGATAAGTTTTGTTATTTAAGCTTTGGAAAAAAATGTTATGTGCACACACGCACATATGGAATATGCGATCTTGCCAATATCGCGCGAAAAACATGATAAACATGTAACATTATGGCGACAAACATGGTATAAGGTGTCGTTAACCATCATTTTAATTAGTATTGAAAAGAAAAGTGTGTCTAAATTCGTAAGTAATGTGCTTTTTATTTATTTATTATCATTATTTGATAAGTTTAGTTATGGATAGAGTCCTATCCACAATATAGGGGCCACTTTCGGGTCTCACCTGCGAGTGGTGCTCCTGCTGATTGTCAGAAGAGGTCATGACGAAGAGAAAAACAAACAGAATAAAGCACTACGCACTACTAACGCACTACTTAGCCGTCTGGTCAACGTCGAACAATAAGGCCCAAACCCCTACTAATATGAAAGCTTATAAAAATAAACGGCCCCCATTTCCCTGCACTTCCACTGTTCTGGTCGCGGTAGTGGTCGCAACAATGGCGGGAGGGAAGTGCAAAGAATTTACAGGCTAAGACAGCCTACCATTCACGACTGATCCTGGTTCCATATATCGACGCACTTTAGGTACACTCCATAGCTGTACGAGCATCTTATCAAACTCGAGGTAGAACAGAGTCGCAAAGACGTACTAGACTTGTGCGAGGTCCGAATAGAGGGTATCTTCACTTACACACTTCAATCAAGGAACACTAGAACACGCTAACCCTCACACCAGATGAAACGCTCTATTTTTAGCAAAGTGAAGGAAGGACCTCCGACGGTGGTGTCGATTTTATGGTGAAAATTTACCTCATTAGCAGTGGTGTGGAAGTCAGCAGTGTATCGGCTTGGGTAGCATATCATATACCGGAACTGAAACTCTCTGAATGTGGTACAGGTGTTTGTGAAAAAGGCAATCGAGGCTGTGTACGACGACATAGCAAAGATATTACAAGGCACTGCCAACTTCAATATTAATGGGGATTTTCAACGCCAAACTGTAGGGTACAAGGTGATCGCAAAACGTTGATACGGCGAATGACTGGGGTACATATCTACTTGTTGATTTTCCCTCCAGACCTCTCAGGGTCACTTCTTGGTGAGTTCTTTCTTTATATTCTTCATAGAAAGTAGATTTGGTGAAGCCCCGACAAAGTCACAATAAATGAGAAAGTATTTATCATAACGGACAAAAGTAATGACTTTGTGATTGTCAGGTGGTGAAATACTGGGACAAGTCAGTGATCACAACCGGCATTAAGCCGGTTGTGATCACTGACTTGTCATTTTCAGAAAGAGCCCAGGTTATAAAGCCTGTTCTTCGATCTACTACACACCACATAGAATTGGGATCCGAAAGGTTTCAATTGAAACTTTGAAATCGTTTCGATTTGCTAGAAACCACTGACAACGATAAAACCGACACAGTGGTAAAAACGTTACAACAAGTGCTCGAAGATTTTTGTCCAGCAATGGCAAAAAAGGTGTTGAAAGCTCCGAGACTCTCGAAGTTATGAAGATTAGACGAGAAATGAGACTTACGCCTGCGTATTCGTCAGAACGGTTTGACCTTAACATCAAAATTCAAAAGCTGCTAAGACACGACCTCAGACGTAATAACACCAGTGTTTTCGAGGCTACAATTGAGCAGAACAGGGGCACTAAGGTCTGTACCCAACAGTTCAGCAGCAGCAAACAACCACAGGTAGCAAAATTGTACCCTCAAGGTTAATTTCATTAAGATTCTCGAGGAAATGGAATGCTTTTACAGAGACCTATAATTATCACGGATTAATTAGCCTACGTGGCCTAGTAATGATGGCCACAGGATCCCGCCAAACCACCTGTACCATTAGTCAGTGCCATTGATGGTACAATTGGCACTGATTTATCCCACTAGTACCTGGGAAATAAATACAAGTGTTACGCTCGACGTTACTTCATTAGGTTCCATTAACGCACCAATGTACCAGATATCGATCAGAGCGAAGTCAGCGCGGCTCTTGAGCAACTCAAAAATAATAAATCCCCTTGAGAGGACGGAATTAATAAGCAACACCTTAAATTTGGTGGGACTCTGGTCCTTAAAGTGTATTAAATTTCATTCTCCGACTGGAACAGACTGCTGAAACGAGGATTGTGGTGACTCTGATCTTTAAAAAAATGTGACAAGACCTGCCCCATGTCACTTGTGCGCGAGTTTACAAGTTGTTCTCGAGAATAGTGTCACAAATTGCCTAGTCGTAAAGAAACAATGTAGCAGGGACTAATCCTAGTCGAAAGATTGAGGTTTGTGGTTGCCCAGGAGTCTACCTACCTTGAAACCTGAATTTGAAACGATGTTATCCATAAGAATACCATCGTTGTCGACATAGCTCTCAGAGCATGCGTTTTGATGGTGGGTACACATCTATAAAAGAAACGATGGCCAAGCTTGATGAACGTAGGATAGGACGATCCCCCTCCTGATGGCTCGACCGCCTGAAAAGGTCACAGAGAGTGACAGAATGCGGAAGACATAGGACCGTATGTACCGGCGTAATTTTGGTGAGGCCTATGTCCAGTACTGGATTACCTGAATTTGATTACCTAATTAAGAATAGGCATAAAACTGAGCACGGTTTCTACAGACATAAGATCGTACGTAATTATTCAAAAGTTTAAGTTCCATCCATTTTGTTCTGCACTCTGCATTGGACTCGTGTAAGTGGATTAAGGACTTTATAGAGGTGTTTATATTGTGACTTTTAGGTATCTTAACATACTTTTAATTTAACTTTTAGGATTAAGAACAGAAGTTTTAATTAATACTAATACATTACAAAAAGACCGACCAATAATAATTGTGAAAATGAAAGTAGTAAACTGAATGTTTAATACCGAAATGTCACATAATAAACTAGTTTTTGAGAAAACAGTGTTAACATTATCCCTTATGTGCATGAAAATGACACATGAATAATTTGCATGCACAGTGCCAAAACAGGTATGTGCAGATTTACAGAAAAAAAACAATAAAATCTTCTAATATTATGCAACATTGCATTTCAAATGTATATCTTACATATGTAAAAAATGAATGTTCATAATACTGCATTTACAGATTTTTGATTACTTACACACTTTTTGAATAAACATGTTTTTTTGAGTTTCCCAAAACCTTGTAAAAATCACATCTGGAACTTGTCAGGCGCAACGACGATATCTTAATACTTAAAATTTGGACCCGTTTTAATTTTTATAGCTGCTAGCAATCACTATCCGAAAGTGTATTTTTATATGGAAGTCAATAGTTGCTAATGTCTGATATCCCACTGTTAATATTAGCTGCCAAGTCATTATTTTTAATACCTAGCATATTATTTCATTTTTCCTATTTAATATATTTGCTATCTTATAGAGGCAGCCGTTATTTAGTATTTATAAATCTTACTATTCAGTTGCTTCACCAAAAAATCACAGCCAATTTAAATTTAAATAAAGCGTAGATCTCAATATAAAGCTGCTACTTTATAATTTAAATGCTATTTCACTGTAGCTGCCAACCCATTATTTTTCCTACCCGTTTTAATTATTTTTAAAATCCTAAATAAGATTAGTTTGTCGCCGCGTTAAATACATGCCTATATATACTACGGCAAATTATTAATGAGGCGACTAACAATTTATTAGGCGCCTAACTACATGGTTCCAAAAAAAATAACTTGGTAGTGATTAAATATTTTAGCAACAATTATATTATAATAGGTTACAAAACGTAAGATTTATAAAAACTAAATAACGGCTGCGTTTATGATAGCAAATATATTATACAGTAAAAATGAAATAATATGCTAGGTATTAAAAATAAAGACTTGGCAACTAATATTAACAGTGGGATATCAAACAATGTATTACTAGCAACTATTGGCTTCCATAATTCGACGCTGGAAAGGCTAATTGAATTAACGACCATTATATAAATTGTTCAGGAGAAGCATTTAAAAAATTCATAACTAATTAAACATTTGAGTTATCCCATTCAAAATCAGAATGGTTATTATAAATAACGTTTACTATGAAATGTATATAAATAAAAAAATGTAGGTATTCTCCTTCCAAATATATTAGAGATAATACAATGCACAACATAATCTTGGTAAGGTAAAAATGACTTAAGTTACTGTAACATCCTCATTGTGGTTCGCTAAAGACGTTTGAATGATCAAATAGCTGTATAAAATGAACTAGATAAATGTTTTATATTCTGTTCAGTATAGTTCCACATCAAAGTAAAATGTTTTATCGGGCTGAATCAAGTCAAACGATGACAGCCAGATTATCTTATCCGGCATTAAACGTTAAGTCACTCCTAGACTTTTAGTATTATCTCCCAATATGAATGACTTATGAAAGTGACCGGTAAAATAATCTTCAAATTACATTATATTTTTATACTGATTTTTCTTAAAAAATCTAGAGCGTAACTTTATGTATTAGCAAAAAAATAAAACTACACCATTCTGAAATGAATCCCTGTCATTAAAATGGAAAAGCTATATTTTATGCGTGTAACCATTAGGTTGTACCCATAAACTATGTGAGTGCAGTGTGGAGTAGTGAGTTATACTCACCAAACCATCCGTTTTCCCAGACTTCCTCTAAGGATGAGTATGAGTATTCCAGTAGTTTTCACGGCGTCCGGTCAAATACTCGTTGATTTACAGAATCGTACTATCTGACCCATCCAGATACTAAAAATTTTCTTGGTATTTTCTTGTCGTACCGACGTATGGTATGGGTACGACAAGAAAATACTTCTTTTCTGTTCTGTTCTGTTCTGTTCTTAGATCTGCTAATTGAAATTATTTTATACTCAGTCATAACTTGAGACTGGTCTCCAGCAGGAGCATTTCGGTCGTGAGGGGTCATCCATCACTCTTACTAGTACTGTCTGTAGCATTTATTTTCTATAGATGCAGTATTCAGGATGTGAAAGCAGCCTTATCTAGTTATCTTTTTTTAATCGGTTGTCAGTGGTGACATTTCTGCTGTCAGAATGACAGGATGTCATAAGGACGAGTGAGATTCGGCGGGAAACTTTCAGACAAGCGTTAAATTGTGTTTTAATAATTTTTCAAAACTAGTGTAATTTTGAGTGTTTATGTGTAATTTATGGTGGATTATTAAACACAAAGGTTCGACAACGTGCAAAAGTGTTGGAAAGTGATAAAGCGCAGTGAAACGCGAGTTTTTAGGTTTGTCGACGAATTCCACATCAAGCCCTAGTAAGGTACCACCGCCTTACTAGAGTAGAACTTAGTCCAAATTTGGACATACATGAATACGCTGCTCATAAGAAGAATCATAACATGAAAATGATTTATATTTTCACAACAATGAAATTTACTTGACTTTGGCATACTCTCAAACCGAGAAAGTCCAAGAACAAGAAGAAAAAAAAAAAAAAAAAAAGGACGAGTGACGAATCGTTTTTGCATTGAATGAAAGCTGGTTTTAGATCAAAATTCGAGACGATTCCACGTGAGAGAGGGGATAAAGCCCTGATACAAGGTTCCGAGTCTCTTTTGACCATCGGCTAAGGACGAGGGATTGATATTACTCTGAGTGGCACGCCTCAATTTTTCTTTGGAGGCTGTTAGTTGCAACATGAGGACCTGTTAAGGAATTAGTCTGAGTTAACTTATTCTCTTCGGAAGGAGTTGGACTCTGTGTCAACCTACACCCGGGATACCGGTAAGCGTCATTTCTTGTTTGCTAAGCGGTTCGAATTTCGTCGGTCGCGATGTCAGTTATTTCATTTGTCGTTTACTTGTCATAACAGGGTTTTTTTACTACGGGGAAAAGCGGCCCGTCCACGGTTGGCAGAGCCACACCCAATGACACGTGGACTACATGAGCGAGGTGTTTTGAGAGGGACCAGCCGCCTCCACGTGGCATTCTCGGGCTGTGCTGCTCTCAGCTTACTCAAGGCCAGTAATTGTCACCCTATTACAGTGTAGTTAGCTGCTTACCCGTTCTACCTGCTCACGCGGCAGTGGTCTATTAAGTGGAATTAGACTTTATTTCTGTGTACCTGTGATATTTGTGTCTATCAGTGAATAAGCTCTCTGTGTGTCTCTGTGTATCTCTGTGTACTTAGTAAATATATGTGTGTACACCCTATTGTCTGTTTTCGTCAGAGCCTTAGCCTACCCTTGCACACAGACTGGAAACTCAGAAACAAGGCGCCCTGGGATAGAGTTCTCTGCATAGCTACCTCACGCTAGTTGGTGAGTAACACAGAACATCTTTGGGTTGCATGTCAAGTACTATTCAGGCTACAATGTCCTGTAATTATCTCGCTAACTAGCCTCATGTTTCCTCTTGTTAGCTTCGACTATCTCATTCCCGCTGAAAATCTCAATCTAAGGTTAAACTTCTGTCATTATGCTCCTGCTGATAACCCCCTAGGTGATTTTATGAGCGATGGGAAGTTCAGTCTTAGGTCCAACCAAGCATTCATCTGCTCCCTCTGGGGCTAGATTATCTACTGTTTCGTCACCCGAAATTCCCTAGGTTCCAGGTACCCAATCTATGTACGTATACTTCGGTCTTTCCCTCCAACATGTCAAGTGACTTTCTATATTCCTTCACGATTGCTGATGTTATTATTTTCTTCCTTAAATTTCAATGCCACTTGACTGTCGCTGTATATGGTTGCCTTTCCCGAGTTTGTTTGGTGGTAAATTATTTGCGCGCTCTCAGTGATTGTGGTGATTTTACACATTTACACCATTTATTTTATTATTTGGAACACTTCCAGAGCGTGGTTGTTCAGTCTCACTGGTTCAGCACTGCTTTGCATTATCTTAATTTAGGTTCGTTTCTTTGCTTTACACATCGTGCCAGAGCCTTCTTCAAAGAGTTCCCCAACGTAGGAATACACCTATGTGTATTATTATGTGCATTCTCTTAATTTTATTATTATTCATCTTATTACCAGACATCATATAAGTAGCGATAGGTATCCTCCCTTACTCACGTGTACCGTGCAAGTTACGGCTGCCATCTCTGACTCCATCAGCCGGTGTCTCAGCATTTTATGTTTCACCCATTTTTACGTCTTTGTCACTTTCTTCGCAGTTCAGAGTTGTTTCTATTAAATCCGGAGTATTAAAGATTCCTTGACGTCAAAGAAGTACCTCAACGCGAACTGCTTTCGTATTATGCCTAACAGCCTACGGTCGGGAGCCCCGGGTAAGCCCTCGAAAGGATACCCCAAGACTCCCAACAAATCTACGGCTACCACTGCGGCCTCATCTAGGGGGAGGGGGGGGGGGTCGGGTGCTATCCCGCGTCTTTGGGGGGCGTGCGTGAATCCCCCACATCACGCTGTCGTCTAGGGCCTGCTTCTGTAAGGACGGTAAGCAAGCAAAGAGGCAGCGCAATCCCACTTACTCCCGCTGGAGATCATGGCTCATACCTTCGTCTCCAGCGGGAGAGTATCCACGTCCAGACCTGCCACGAGGACCTGGCGCTATTGCGCCCACGTCGTGCATTCCACCAATGTGTGGAGCGCTGTGTCCTCACTGCGCTCCTCGCAGTGCTGGCACTCGGCCGTTGTTTCCCGGTGTATTCGCCACAGATACTTACCGAAGCTCCCGTGCCCGGTAAGTATCTGTGACAACCAGTAGGAGAGAGCACCGTGGCTCCTCTCCAGCCTCTCGTCCATGACCAGTCTGACCGCTGCGATTGTGGCGAATCCCCTTTGGTTGCTCAAGTCGCACCTTCCAGGTACTGGATATTCCATCGTAGGTGTTCTGCTTTAATGATTGCGGTTTTTTATATTAACCAGATCAGAAGACGCTACGCTATGTTTGCAGATGTTAACCTTAAAAGCGTCTTATAGGTCTTGCTGCTTGTGGCTGCTTTTTAGCCCCGCGAAGAACGTCCGCAATCTACTTTCATTTCTGTATTCTTCTTTGGAAGTGTTTATTTCTTCTCCTCTTTATATCTTTTTCTTTGAACACATCTATGGTACTTATGAACAGATTCAGTGGTCCATTTGTGATAAAGATGCACATACTGACCATATGCCGAAATATCAAATATTCTCAATAACACATGGAAAATATCCCGTTAGCTGTAATACTAATAAATATACTTTTTTAATTTAATCAATTTTTGTAACGTGTGAAGTGAAGTAACGCAAATTTGAAATTCAATAAATAAGATTTCGCATTTGTGCAAATATCAGCTGCAGATATTCGCCTTCGCAAATGTCCAGAAATTAGCATTCGCTATAATTGTGGAAGATGACACCCGTTGTCACTAGTCAATTATGACTAGTGACAATGGGTGTAGTCTCCCAGTTTTACACCGTATAGGTGGCTGAAATACCCATAGAACGTTTGGCTCTTAGCTAACAGCCGCGGTCTAACTGCAAACGATGACCTTGACGTATCGTCTAACCGCCATTGTTTGATATTTGTCTTTCTTTTTTGGTGGTTTTATCACACTAATTTGATGAATTTTGCAGTAAGCAGAGTAGCTGATGTGCTCTAAACACATATAAATAAATTCAGGTAAAATTGTGTAATCGACCAATTTATTGGTAAGAGCCATCGACAAAATTGGTTTAACGTCCTAATTTTTGCAATTAGAAGGAAGGTTAAAGGGTTTATACGACAATAAACTAAAATATATTGACCGGTAAATTGACTTATTTTGAAATTCTAAAATAATTACCAACCACTAAAATGTTTTATGCCGTGAAAATTTCAAAAAATGAAATGACTGAATGTTTTAAAATAATATTTTTTTCTTAAATCATGTGCAGGCTAAATGACTTATCAGTATTTAGCTGCTGTCATGGGTGCTTTATTAACCAAAATCAAAAAATGAGTGGATTTAAAACACAAAATTATACTAAAATATCGAAAATCACCGATGTCTTAACGACCACCAAAGTGCTCAGATTAAATCGTTACCTAGACCATTCGAAAGAGAAAAATCAGGCGATTCTAACGATATATATAACTCATATTCGACCAAATTGGCTGTTAATGCAGTTTGCCTTTCCAGCGTCGATATAAAAATACACTTTCGGATAGTGATTGCAAGCAGCTATAAAAATCAAAACTGGTCCAAATTTTAAGTATTAAGATATCAGAATTTTTGTTTGTAGAATCGTAAAGTATTGAAAAAAGCGACAAATGCGTTAGTTGCATAGAGTGGCCGGGGCGTGGGAGGTGGAGCAAAGCATAATTTTCGTTTCATCGAATATTAATTTGCGATAACAACATTAGCGCTATTGATCAAAAAGTATAATGCTCATTTCATGAAATAATGCACAGTTGATATAATATATTATGTATTTCATCGAATATTCAATAGGTATAATGTAATGTAGTGTAGAAGGGCAGGGTTTGGTTAGGTTAGAACTGTGACCACAACCAGCACGAGGCGAGCGAGCAAAGCGAGCGTGCCGCGCTAGCGGCCGCCGAGTGCCAGACAAATAACAAAATATGAAAAAGAAACAATGAAACCACCGTCAGTTTATAGACAATGAAAGGAAGCTAATTATTACTAAAACGAATAATAATAATAATATAGACCAATAACATTTTTTGCTTTCCGCAATTTACTTTATTTAGACCTTATAAAATGGCAATGTATTTAACGCGGCGAAAAACTAATCTTATTTAGGATTTTAAAAATAATTTAAACGTGTAGGAAAAATAATAGATTGGCAGCTACAGTGAAATAGCATTTCAAGTATAAAGTAGCAGCTTTATATTGAGATCTACGCTTTATTTATATTTAAATTGGCAGTAATTTTTTGGTGAAGCAACTGAATTTATTGTTAGGCGAAAACTTGGCGGCGAACATAAAGTAGAAAATAGGCTTTTATATGTTATACAATGAGGTTGTTTATAAAATTAACTGAGATGAGAATAAAATATGCACGTGGTCATAAGAAACATTCTCTTTGCGACATTTTATATGGTCTAAAAAAAGCAAATTGTGGCATGCAAAAATATATTTGGTCTATACTATTTTTTTTTTTTTTTTTTTTTTTTATACCACTAAGGTGGCAGACAAGCATACGGCCCACCAGATGGACCGGTGGTCACCGCAGCCTATGAACGTTTGCAACACCAGAGGTGCCACACTCGCGCTGCCGACCCTGTAAAAACCTTCTAAGACCCCTTTTGAAGAACCGCATACTGTAGGCGTTTGGGAAAACCGAGGCAGGGAGGTCATTCCACAACCTAAGCGTGCGCGGAAGAAAACACCTATCGGATCTAACCGTGCTGGAACGCACCGGACGCAGAGTGTGAGGATGAACTCCCTGTCTGTGGCGAGCGGTGCGATGATAGAATGTAGCCGTGGGCATCATATCAAACAATTCCTCAGAGCACATACCATTGTACAGGCGGTAGAACACGCATAAGGAGGCAAAGTCTCTCCTGTCGCGAAGAGGTTCCACACCAGCTGTAAGTACAGGATCGTTGACAATTCTTACAGCTCGCCTTTGCACCGAGTCAAATGGACGAAGCTGATATTCAGGTGCTCCCGCCCAGAGGTGACAGCAGTACTCCATATGCGGCCGCACTTGCGACTTATAGAGAAGCAGTGTTTGCGCCGCAGTGAAGTACCTCCGCGCCCTGTTGAGCACACCCAGCTTTTTGGACGCCAGCTTAGCCTTGTCCTCCAAATGACTACGGAACTGAACGTCACTGGAGATGTCAACGCCAAGGATCCCTATACTTTTGGATATGGAAAGAGATGTACCCTGAAATTGCGGCGCTACAGTAATTGGGGTTTGCTTAGCGGTGAAAAAACACGCTTGTGTCTTGGAAGGGTTGAACTGGACAAGATTTTGTCCACCCCAATCGGACACTCTAGTAAGAGTAGCCTCGATTTCAGACACAAGCTGTTCACGATTTTCCTCCACTGTGTCCCGAGAGATACCGGGGCGGCCCGTGTAACAAGTGTCCCCCGTACTGTCGTCCGCATAACAATGAATGCCGTCAATAGACAACATGTCATTGGTATGCAGCAGAAACAGAGTAGGGGACAACACTGAGCCTTGCGGTACTCCAGCGTTTATAGCCATGCAGTCTGAACAGCTGCCGTCAACGACGGCCCTGATGCTTCTACCGGCCAAGAAGCTGGACACCCATCCACATAATCTCTCGGGTAGTCCATATGAGGGCAGTTTCGTAAGAAGACCACGGTGCCAGACCCGGTCAAAGGCTTTAGAGATGTCGAGGCTCACAGCTAGAGCCTCACCCTTACTCTCGATAGCCGCCGCCCATCGGTGTGTTAGGTACACAAGAAGATCGCCCGTCGAGCGACCGTGACGGAAACCGTACTGCCGGTCGCTGAGCAGGTCGTGTTCCTCAAGGTACCCCAGGAGCTGTGTATTAATTACACGCTCCATCACCTTGGATAAAAGGGAGGTGACGGCTATAGGCCTGTAATTGGCCGGGTCGGTTCTGTCACCCTTCTTGGGTACAGGATGTACATACGCGATCTTCCACGACGCCGGGACTTGTTGCATAGAATAGGAAAGTGTGAAAAGACGTGTAAGTACCGGACACAACTCTGGACCACAATGCTTAAGTACCACCGCGGGAATGCCGTCTGGCCCACTCGACTTATGAACGTCCAGAGATTGAAGCTCCCGCCGGACATTCCGCTGTGTAAATTTAACTTCCGGCATGGAAGTGCCACAACTCGGAATGCCCGGCGGTAAAGCACCCCCGTCGCTCATGGTCGAGTTAGAGGCAAAAGATTACCCAAAAGGTAAAAATTATTATTATTATTCGGTATATAATAATTAGTTTCCATTCATTGTCAATAAACTGACAGTCGTTTCATTGTTTTTTTTTTTTCATATTTTGTTTTTTGTCTGGCACTCGGCGGCCGCTGCCGCGGCACGCTCGCCTCGTGCTTGTTGTGGTTACAGTTCCAACCTAACCTAACCCTGCCCTCGTGGGGGCTGTCCGGCTCGTTCTTCGGCCTTGGGTAGAGAGGGCGCACGGTGCGCTGGCGTACCACATCACTCAGCTCCTCACAGGACATGGCTGTTTCGCCAAGTACCTGTGGGAGTTGGTGGGTGTGGAGTCGGACCCCGTGTGCCGTCACTGCCCAAGTGGCGCCGTGGACTCGGCAGAGCACACACTCGCCGAGTGCGTGGCGTGGGACGGGCCGCGTGTCGCCTATTGGTGTCGATTTGTCGCTGCCGGCTGTAGTGCGAGCCATGGCCGGCCAAGTACCAGTGCGAGGTGGTGGGTATGGAGTCGGACCCCGTGTGCCGTTACTGCCCAAGTGGCGCCATGGACTCGGCAGAACACACACTCGCCGAGTGTGCGGCGTGGGACGGGCCGCGTGTCGCGTATTGGTTTCGATTTGTCGCTGCCGGCTGTGGTGCGAGCCATGGCCGGCAGCCAAGAGTGCTGGGCCGCCGTCACCTTGTTTGCTTGTGAGGTGATGGCGGGCAAGAGAGAGGAGATGCGGGTGCGGGAGCGTGCAGGTCAAACGCTCCCGCCTCGCCGTCCGGTTCGGGGGCGCCGCATGGCAGCCTTCGTGCGCGCCCCCGACTAGTGTTGTTCCGGTGGGTGGTGGTCGGAGGACCTCACTCACCGATGATCGTTTGGCGGAAGGCACCTCCCCGAGTTCCGGAGGTGCCTTAGTGCCCGCCTGCTCGGCCGCTTTCTGCCCCCTCTGCTTTCAGAGGGGCGCTCGAGAGTGGTGCGATGCGGGCTTATTTCTTCAGCTCCTTAGGGAGCTCCGGGGGGCCGACCATCTGGCCTCCCGAGGAGAGCCCCAACCCTACGGGGCATCCCTAGCCGGGTCGACGTGGAATCTACATCTTCATAACCCTCGGCATGGCTATAGGGTGAGTCGGAACACCGCCGGGCTTAGTGGTTAGGACGGTCCCTTCTTCCGGGACCGGTGAGTCCCACACACCGTCCCAGCTACCCCCGTAGCTGGTATGACGGTGCCTAAACGCATTCCCCGCGTCAACAAAAAAAAACCTAACCCTGCCCTTCTGCACTACATTACATTATACCAATTAATATTCGATGAAATACATATTATACCAACTGAACATTCATAAAATGAGCATTATACTTTTTTAAACAAGAGCGCAAATGTTGTCATCGCAAATAAATATTCGATGAATGAAAATTATGCTTTTGCTCCACCTCCCAGTCTCCCACGCCGCGTCCAAAGCTCCGCTTCTATGCAGCCAACGCATTTGTCGCTTTTTTCAATACTTTACGATTCTACAAAAAAAAATTCTGATATCCTAATACTTAAAATTTGGACCCGCTTTAATTTTTATAGCTGCTTGCAAACACTACCCGAAAGTGTATTATTATATGGAAGCCAATAGTTGCTAATAATGCAATGTTTGATATCCCACTGTTAATATTAGCTGCCAAGTCATTATTTTTAATACCTAGCATATTATTTTATTTTTTCTGTTTAGTATACCATGTATTTGCGTTCATAAAGTGGCAGCCGTTTTGTAGCTTATTATAATATAATTGTTGCTAAAATATTTAATCACTACCAAGTTATTTTGTTGGAACCATATTGTTAGTCGCCTAATAAGTTGTTAGTCGTCTCATTAATAATTTGCCTTAATGAACTAATATTTTTATTTTGATAAATATTTTCATTTTTATAAAAAAAAAAAGGTTGTAGGTCGCTGTAATACTTTTGATACACTTACTTTGAACCGAGTCAAACTTCAACACAAATAATGCTGGAAAAATCCAAAGCAGATTTAAGACACGCATGGCTATTTTTATTCTGAACTCAAATTGATATTGCAATTTGGCGGACATGACACCTTAATTTATAGATCCAGTGTGTATTGCGTTGACGCACTTTATTTTTTTATGTTTATCATCTCAGACAATGAATTCAAAAACATCATTATTTAAATAATATCTCGTTAAAATGGGAAAATCTACAATTTATAATTGGTAAGTTTTAGGGTTTCGTACCTCAAAAGGAAAAACGAAAACCACCAAACCCAAAAGTCATTTATTTGCCACATAAACGGCCGTAACTTTTTCCGCGTGAATATAGAATTTTGATTTTTTACAGATTTAAGGGATTGTAGATCGATATACATGTAACAAAACTGTCGAAGGTCAAGAGTCTGTACATGGAAGCTATTTTGAAAATGTTAATAGTAGAGAACGCCCTCTCTAATCGATATTGAAGCCGAAAATGTAATTTAAATTTTTCATGTCGGTCTGTGTGTATCCCGAATAAGCTAAACTACTGAATCAATAAAATTTGAATGATACTTGGCACAATCTGACCTTATGATCCGAGGAAGATTCTAGGATACTTTTGATCCCGATATTTGGGGGGATGAAAGATACTTTTTTTTGGCTGTAAATTCTCACCGGGTGGTCCGATGTCAAGAAAGGGTCCGGTCCAGTGTCAGAAAGGGAGTACTTTAAGCATTGTTCCACACAGTTTCAATATAGAGGGTTTTGTAATTCTGAAATTAGAAACATCTCAACTTTCGCTAAACCTAGAATTCAAGGGTTCCTTTGAATGCAGAGTTAAATCTAAACGCGCGTGTTGACTTAATCATAAAAGAGCTGAATGATTAAGGCTAGTGTAAAATAATTCAGTCCGTGCCGAAAGCGTGGACTGAATTGTTTTAGAATAGACTTAACCATTAAGCTCTTTTATGATTAAGCAAACAGGGCCGTTTCACACTCTGCTTGATGAGTCTGATGAACTAGTACCTCTCCTTTCGTACACCTTATGTGACGTAAACGAAGTTGCGAGGGTCAGCTAGTTTGAATATAATGGAGTTCATTTCGGACTGTCGGTTCCACTGCTTTCACTGTAAGTCGATTCCTCCGCGCATTCACCACATAAAGGATCTTGACTCTTGACAGACAAACGAAAGGACGTACGGATGTACGAAACCTTCGGTGGGCGAGTCCGACTCGCAGTTGTCCAGTTTCTTTGTAATTAAATTACCTTTCTTACGATATTAATCACTACTGGTTATCTTTACTTTTATAAAATCGTAAATTGTAGGCCAGATGACATCATCAAAGGGCAATGCCGAAATTAGGCCCTGATTGCCCATACTTGGGATTTAGCTGAAAATATAAGTAATGAATTTGCATAATTTTTGACGCTATTCACGACTTGATAGAAGTTAGGATTTATTTCGTCAAAATAAAAAGTTATTCAATAAATACACCGCTATTTGCATCTGCTGGGTTGCCAGTCTTTTGTAAACTAATTGAATAGGTAGTATTTTTACAAAATACTCAGATTAAGTTTTTGCTTAGATAGGTACTTTTTTAATTTTTTTATACCGCCAATGTGGCAGACAAGCATAACGTTTGTAACACCAGAGGTGCTGCACGCGCGCTTCCTACCCTGTAAGTTCCTTCTAAGACCCGGCTCGGTTTTTCCAAACGTCAACGGTATGAGGATCTTCAAAAGGAAGATCCCCATACCGTTGACGTTTGGAAAAACCGAGGCAGAGAGATCATTCCACAATTCCTTAACTGATCTTACCGTGCTCGAACGCTCCGGATGGAAAGTGTGGGGATGAATCTGAGGCGGGTTACGTAAATATTTGTCTATTATACTACAACGTTCCACATCTCAATTAATGGTCACACCCGAAAAAAAACGATAGCAAAAGAAGAAAGTAAGTTTCGACTAAACGTTAGATAACATGGGAGAAACAAAAACTTATTGGGGTAACACAAAAATCAAGATAGGCAACCTAAGTGAGCGACTGACAGTCACCCAGTGATATGTCGTTGTCAAAATGGTACTGCATCATTGTACGTTTTTCTGTTTTTTTTCATCAATAATTAAATATTCAATTCTGATCATGAATACTGACTTTAGGTAATTGAATAAATGTATGATAGACAAAAAATACATAATTAACTAGCTAAATGACTGCAGGAAGAGTTTCTGATAACTCTAAAGTGCTTGTGTAAGGGCACATTTATAAAAATTAAAAGCCTTGATATTTTGGAAACCCCAACTTATGTTTTAACTATTCTTTTATGAATAAATTATTTTTATTTACAAGCAATATATTGTACCCATTTTCATGATTGGGCACCCAGGGCCTAAAGTACTATGAAGACCTGGCATTGCCCTTTACGTTTTATTTCTATTATGTTATTGTACTCTTTTTTTCCTAACTACATCTCTATTGTAATACATGTGTGTACATAAATTGTTAAATAAATAAATCAAACTTATAGGAAACCAAGCGCTATCTCGAATTTGAATCGATAAGCGACATCTGTTGGTCACTATTTGTACTGAAATTTTAAAATATTTTTTTTAAATTCATGATTAATTATGTATTTGTTTACACGATTGTGTGTAAAAAAAAACAAAATAATTTACCCAATAGTCTGGACATATTAAAAACTATAAGAATCCTTAAATTTTTATGTTTTTATGGCGGCCGAAACCTCTAAATCTCTACTATCATAGAATTGTAAAAATAGCTGTGACGGTACATTCAAGATAAATAAAAAAAACTGAAATCGACTAATTTAGGGCTTCTAAATCCAAATCTATATTTTTTCTTCGTGTCTGTATGTTTGTTTATTTGTTCAGGGTTGGAGCAAAATCCAGTTGCCTGATCAAATTTTTACTGTTAGGATTTTGTAAGTATACAGGGTGGAATTTAAAGACGGTAGTTGGAGGGAAAGTACCCTTAATATTGATAATGGCAAGTTTTGCTGAAAGGAAACATTCCTTTATTTTCAAAAGTAAGGAATACTGCATTTAGAGATTTTTTGTAAAATCACCTGTTCGAGCCGGGAATGGAACTTGGGAGTTTTGAAAAAAAAAACATCCTGTATTTTATGATACCAACCGAGAGAGTCTTTAATAAGGAACAATTTCTTTTAAACAACATAGTATCTTAAATTAAAGGAAGACCAAGTAAAATATATTTTTATTGTAAAGCTTTCTCACTATCTGAAGAAAAAAAAACAGTCTAATTGAGATTCTTCTAATTTTTTTTGATGTTGGTTCAAAAATGTCTAGTTTCTGTGAATGGGAATATTCGTTCTGGTCACTGAACCAACCAACTTCAAAAAAAAGTAGGATGGTTCTCAATTAGATTGTTTTTTTTTTCTCCAGATAGTGAGTAAGCTTTACAATAAAAACATATTTTACTTGATCTTCCTTTAATTTAAGATAATATGTTGGTTAAAAGAAATTTATCCCAGTTAAAGACGGTTTTGGTTGGTATCATAAAATCCAGGATGTTTTTTTTTCACATCTCCCAGGTTCGATTTCCGGCTCAAGCAGGTGATTTTTCAAAAACCTTTAAATGCAGTTTTACTTACTTTTGAAAATAAAGGAATGTTTCCTTCCAGCAAAACTTGCCATTATCAATATTAAGGGTACTTTCCCTCCAACTACCGTCTTTAAATTCCACCCTGTATATTAAACTTAGATAACGCTATTTGTTTCATCAATATCGGACCAGCGAAAGGGATAGTACAGATTGAACTATGCTTTACTAGACGCCCTATGCGTTGGAGAGGTCAAAGTCGTTTGGTTAATTAGTTACTCAATCAATAGCAAACCACTTATCCACGTTCTTGCTTTCAGCCATGCACATAATCGAGTAACACAGTAGTCTTTAATGAATGATCAGTGGCGTTATGCTATTTGGGTGAAGTTAGGTTTTGAATGGGATGACCACTTTGGTAGTAGGTGATTACATTGCAGCAGTCACTTTGCTATCGGTTACGGTCTAATCGGTAAATAGCCAATGAAGGTAAGCAATCTTTGGTGCGGTCAACTTTAAGATGGGTAACCACGTTGAAAGTATCTAGATGAAACACTTTTCAGCAGATACCTTTCCCATCCCCATGGGTCTCATTACGGATTCAAAGACTCAAACCGACTTAGATAAAATCACACAGCCCGTATCTATATCCGTCTGTCGCCGGGTGCCCCGGGCCCGGGTAACTCCTCGGGAACATATCCAAACACTCCCGGCAGACGTTGACTACCACCGCAGCCTCGACTAAGTTCGGGTGTTATCCCACTTCTTTAGGGGTTGGTTTGGTTGTCATTCTGATACTTGGGACGTGAGGCATGCGTGTCATTCTCCCGTCTCGCCGTCGTTTTAGCAGATATCATGCTTCCAGTTACGCACATTATGATTTACTGACTCTAATAGGTAAATAACCAGCTAAGAACGGTCAGATCAGTGACGACGTGAAATACATAGTCAGCAGTTAAGTATCTAACAACAATTCTGCGATGTTTATGCACTAAACTGTCATTTACTTGGCCGGTAACTGATGAGGAAGAGTCATTGAGAGTAGAAATAAAATAAATAAATGGTTTAAAAAACCCTAGAAAAATACGCTTTTATAATGCACGAAAAAACCAAAAATAAATTATGGATCGTTCAAGTTGCCTCTATTTCTAGGCTGAAGTGTAAACTATGTGCTTTTAGGTATAATATTTAATTGCAAAAGTGTGGGGCGCTGGAACAGGAAAGACTTTCCTGGCGGAAGCTGCATGATGTCTTGTCAGATTAAGGATAAGGTCACATTTATAAAAACGTGTTTTTCTCGTGTTTTTAAACTATTAATTTACACTGTCACGCTTTTATATATCTATTGAGACTTTTACTATTATTAATATCATTTTAAATTTCGGAAATGTATTAACGACTAGCTGACCCCGCAACTTCGTTTACGTCACATTAGGTGTGAGAAAGGAGAGGTATCTCTTCATCAAGCAGCGTGTGAAACTGCCCTGTTTGCTTAATCATAAAAGAGCTTAAAGATTAAAATAAGATTAAGCCAACACGCCAGTTTAAAATTTCATTCAAAGAAACCGCTACAATTAAAATTTTGAACATATCTGATTCTTAAAAGCGTTATAACTTTTTTATTTATTAACCGATTGACATGAAATAAACGCTAAATGTTAAGTGGAGCAAACCTCAACACAATAATAAAACTGCATTGCAATCGGTTAAGCGGTTACTGAGATTAGCGTGCATAACCGTACAGACAAACAGACATACAAACAAACAGACAAAAATTCTAAAAATCATTGTTTTCGGTTCTATTGCGTTCATAAAGCCCCCCTATAATATTTTTTCTTATTTATCTTCCATGTACAGACAGCGATCTGTTACGATTTTATTTATTGATGATGATAATATGATATTGATGATGAATTGATTAAGTCAACACGCCAGTTTATATTTACACTCTCATTCAAAAAAACCGCTACAATTAAAATTTTAAACATATCTGATTCTTAAAAGTGTTATAACTTTTTTATTTATTAACCGATTGACATGAAATAAACGCTAAATGTTAAGTGGAGCAAACCTCAACACAATAAAAAAAAACCGCATTGCAATCGGTTAAGCGGTTACTGAGATTAGCGTGCACAACCGTACAGACAAACAGACAAACAGACATACAGACAAACAGACAAAAATTCTGAATATCATTGTTTTGGGTCCTATTGCGTTCATAAAGCCCCCCTATAATATTTTTTCTTATTTATCTTCCATGTACAGACAGCGATCTGTTACGATTTTATTATATGTATTGATTGATGATTGATATTGATATTGATGATGTATTGATTAAGCCAACACGCCAGTTTAGATTTACACTCTCATTCAAAGAAACCGCTACAATTAAAATTTTAAACATCTGATTCTTAAAAGCGTTATAACTTTTTTATTTATAAACCGATTGACATGAAATAAACGCTAAATGTTAAGTGGAGCAAACCTAAACACAATAAAAAAAACCGCATTGCAATCGGTTAAGCGGTTACTGAGATTAGCGTGCACAACCGTACAGACAAACAGACATACAGACAAACAGACATACAGACATACAGACAAACAGACAAAAATTCTAAAAATCATTGTTTTGGGTTCTATTGCGTTCATAAAGCCCCCCTATAATTTTTTTTTTATTTATCTTCCATGTACAGACAGTGACCTGTTACGATTTTATTATATGTATTGATGATAGGCTTTACCTAATTGAAATGCATAACATACTTACTTGAAAAGTAAAGAAGTTAATCACGCCTACGCATTTTCACAACCCACTTTTGCCAGTTTTTCGTGACGCCCACGTAATAGGAGCAAACCTATTACCGTTACAGATCTCTATTAGATAATTAATAGGTAGGTCCTTAAAGTTTCGGCATTCTGAGATATTTAGTACAATATGTAGTAATCAATATCAATCATCAATCAATCAATCAATACATATAATAAAATCGTAACAGGTCGCTGTCTGTACATGGAAGATAAATAAGAAAAAATATTATAGGGGGGCTTTATAAACGCAATAGAACCCAAAACAATGATTTTTAGAATTTTTGTCTGTTTGTCTGTATGTCTGTATGTCTGTATATCTGTTTGTCTGTACGGTTGTGCACGCTAATCTCAGTAACCGCTCAACCGATTGCAATGCGGTTTTTTTTATTGTGTTGAGGTTTGCTCCAGTTAACATTTAGCGTTTGTTTTATGTAAATCGGTTTAGAAATAAAATAGTTATAACCCTTTTAAGAATCAGATATTTTGAAAATTTTAATTGTAGGGGTTTCTTTGAATACAGGTAGGGGGCGTCAGCATCGGCATCGAGCCCTCGATGAAATATCTGGGGCTCGTACTCGATGGCCGGTGGAACTTCGGACATCACTTCCGAAGTTTGGTCCCAAAACTGAGGGGAGCATCGGCCGCACTCGCGCGGCTGATGCCCAACATCAGGGGACCCAACGCTCCCTACAGGAGGCTGTACCTGGGGATCGTGCGAAGCATGGCTCTGTACGGGGCTCCCGTATGGGCGGAGACCCTGACGGCCAGCAATGAGGCTAGACTGCTGAGCCCGCAGAGAGTGATGGCCGTCAGGGTGATAAGAGGATACCGCACGATCTCCGGTGAGGCGGCATGTCTCCTAGCCGGGACCCCTCCATGGGACCTGGAAGCGAGAGCCCTTGCGTCACTGTTCAGATGGCGCAAGGAGGCGCTGGAGCGGGGCCAAAGGCCTGCGTCTCGAGAAATCGAGGCCCAGCGGACCCTGCTCCACCAGGAAACCGTGGAGACATGGAAGGTGCGACTTGAGCAACCAAAGGGGGGATTCGCCACAATCGCGGCCGTTAGACCGGTCATGGACGAGTGGCTGGAGAGAAGACACGGTGCTCTCTCCTACCGGTTGACACAGACGCTTGCCGGGCACGGTAGCTTCGGTAGGTATCTGTGGCGAAAACACCGGGAAACCACGGCCGAGTGTCAGCACTGCGAGGACCGCAGCGATGACACGGCGCTCCACACGCTGGTGGAGTGCACGGCGTGGGCACAACAGCGACAGGTCCTCGTAGTGGGTCTGGGCGTGGACACTCTCTCGCTTGAGGCCATGGTGCGAGCCATGCTCTCCGGCGGGAGTAAGTGGGACTGCGCCGCCTCTTTCTGCGAGCAGGTCATGCTCGCGAAGGAGGCGGCGGGCCGGGTGCGGTAGAGAACTCTCCCACCCGAGTTCCGCAGTCGGCGCCCAAGGGCGCCGCCGACGTGTCTTCGCCGAGGACTATCGGCCTCCATGACCGGGGGTCTGAGGACGGTGAGAGGGCCGCTCACCGTCCTTACAGAAGCAGACCCATGACGGCAGCGTGACGTGAGCACTCACGCACGCCCCTCCTTAGAAGCGGGGTCACACCCGAAACCCCCCATAGACGCGGGATTGCACCCGAACCACCGTAGGTCTGTTGGGAGTCACGGGACATCCTTCCTGAGGGCTTACCCGGGGCTCTCAACCATAGGCTGTTGGGCGTTACGTGAGGTTTTTTAGTCGGTAAGAGTCCGGCATAGCATCCTACGAGGATTTTCACTCACGTTAAAAAAAAAAAAAAAGTGGTTTCTTTGAATGTGAGTGAACCTAAACTGGCGTGTTGGCTTAATCATAAAAGAGCTTAATGATTAAGACTATTTTTAAACAATTCAGTCCGAAGGCGTGGACTGAATTGTTTTAAAATAGACTTAATCATTAAGCTCTTTTATGATTAAGCAAACAGGGCAGTTTCAGACGCTGCTTGAAGACTCTGATGAAGAAATACCTTTCCTTTATTTTTTAAACCATTTATTTATTTTATACTTTATAGTCACAACATTTATACCTTTACTAGCTATTCCCTGTGGCTTCATCCGCGTAGAAGTTGTTATCGCATAAAAGCATTTCCCCTTCTTTCGCGCAGTCAGTTAAAAAGTAGCCTATGTCCTTCCCTTAAAATCAAACTATCTTTATAACAAATTTCATCAAAATCGGTTCAGTGGTTTAGGCGTGAAAACGTAACAGACAGACATACAGAGTTACTTTCGCATTTATAATATTAGTAGGGATTTCTGTATTACATGGTATTTTGACTGAGTTCAGTTCAGATCAGTTTGACAGCACCATATTATTGTATTGTCACCAGAGTTACATACAGCTGCCAATTTTCATGACGCTACGATCCTTGGAAGCTGGTTAAATTAGCTACCTTAGATTCCACTTGTTTTCAGTGTCTATCTTCCGGCTCCATCATCATATCAGTTCGACAGTACCATATTATTGTATTGTCATCAGAACTACATACAGCTGCCAATTTTCATGACGCTACGATCCTTGGAAGCTGGTTAAATTAGCTACCTTAGATTCCACTTTTTCCATCGAAGTTTCAGTGCCTATCTTCCGGCTCCATCATCATATCCGTTTGACAGTACCATATTATTGTATTGTCATCAGAACTACATACAGCTGCCAATTTTTATGACCCTACGATCCTTGGAAGCTGGTTAAATTAGCTACCTTAGATTCCACCTGTTTTCAGTGCCTATCTTCCGGCTCCATCATCATATCAGTTTGACAGTACCATATTATTGTATTGTCATCAAAACTACATACATCTGCCAATTTTCATGACGCTACGATCCTTGGAAGATGGTTAAATTAGTTTCCTTAGATTCCATTACATTGTTAGCTACATACACGACGACCTAATAAAAGCGTATTAACAAATAGATTTTATTAAACCTAATGTTAATTTACATACCTTCGAGAGGTGCCCCGGGTGGCTACGGGGTCCTGTGTTGCGACGGGTAAGAGAACAAAACGTCGCCATCTCAACAATCCGGACGCCGTCGATCGACAAACATCTTTCAAAATACATTAGAGACCGATGAAACCCGGTTTTCAGTAAAATGACAATCGTTAAGCCAAGTTGAAGGCCATGTGTGCGGCTTGAAAACTTTCAACTGTGGGTAGCGGCGACGAACTGCGCCTGTCCATTTCAACACGGCAATAGGCTCACTACCTATTACGTGGAACATAAAACTATAAGGTGTAATGTGGGCGTATACTATGCCTCTGCCTACCCTTTCGGGGATAAACGCGTGATATATGTATGTATCTATGAGAGGTGCCCAAACACTTCTGCACTAGTTCTAAGTAAAACCATCAAGATTTTCTGATTATTCGAATATCTTACGTAACATACCTGCAGTTACTGAAAAGACTCAGAATGCCAGAATTTCATTACCATAATATTACTGGGGTCACTACACGTCCAAGGCAAAGGACCGCTATTGTTGTCATTTTAGTACATAGTTTGCCTTCTGACACTTCCGTGGATCTTTTTATTTTTTTTAAATGAGTCATAGCAATTAGGTAGAATTTCAAATTGCACAAATTCTTTTTGTACAAGAAATAATGCTGTTGGACACTATTCTAACCTGCTGCAGAGGCAGCAGAACAGCTATGTGTAGGGGACTGAACTACCACCTCCCCACTACCGGATAGTAGGATAGCCTAGAGATTAAGCCGAGACTCGAACCGATCGGTGGGAAGGGAGCGTTCAGTGGTGAACGAGGTAATGGTGTCCTAACACTATTAGCTGCCGAAGTGCCAACCACGGCGTGCACTAAGGATGGCATCGGAAAATAAAAGCTGACCGCCTATATCACGTTGTTCACAAGCAAGCGTGTTCGTTAAGTGACGGTATGCAAAGTACGACTCTACACCCATCAGCTCTCAGCGGTACTTCGTGAAGCAGCCATACCCTGTGAGAGGATGAGTGAGGTGGAAGGTCGACGCATCGTGCTTCATTCCTATTAACGACCAACGTGATGTACTTCACAGCGTGTAGGTTTTGTTACCTGGAACAATGTTTTGGCGCAAGTGTTGAACAAGTAAGAATATAATATGTCGTTCAGGAAAATATCAGTACTTCTGGCACATACGTCATAAGTCGCTATAAAAAATTACAATCTATACATATAATAAAACTGTAGAGGGTCGAGAGTCTGTACATGGAAGATATTTTGAAAATTTTAATTGTAGGGCGTTCTCTAATCGACACTGAAGTCAAAAATGTAATTTAAATTTTTCATGTCTGTCTGTCTGTCTGTCTATCTGTCTGTCTGTCTGTATCCCGAATAAGTATCATGCCGAAACTACTGAATCGATTTGAATGATACTTGGCACAATCTTAGCTTATGATCCGAGGAAGGTTCTAGGATACTTTTGATTTCAAGATTTTGCGCGGTTCCTGCGGGAGAGAGGATGAAAGACAAAATGGTTTTTCAACTATAATCTCTCAACGCGTGATCTGATTAAATATATTTTTTAGTGTTAAAAAGGGAGTACTTTAGGGATTGTTCCCCACAAGTTTCCATATTGAGGGTTATGTATTTCAGAAATTAGAGACATTTCAACCTTTGCTAAACCTATAATTCAAGGGTTTCTTTAAATGTAAGGGTTATTCTAAACTGGCGTGTAAGATTAAGGGTATTGTAAAATAATTCAGTCTGGGGGACTGAATTGTTTTAGAATAGACTGAATCTTTAAGTTCTTTTCTGATTAAGCAAACAGGGCAGTTTAACGCGGTCCTAGGGGTCTGATGAAGAAATACCTCTTCTTTCATTAACCTTATATGACGTAAACGAAGTTGCGAGGGTCAGCTAGTTAAATAATATGTAAAGCATTATTAAAATGTTAAGGACGGCTGGCGCAGCAAAAGATCGTCTACAATCTCTGAGGGATAGATAATGACTGTAACCCCTTGAGGGTATTCTATGCTATAGGTACCTACAGATGATGGTATGCTGCACAATGTATGGGAATTATTCCGTCCACCCAACGGTAGGGCGGCGGACTGAAAGCAGAGAAAATACAGAGCCAACTTATGGTTGAACGGCATTTCCACGTGATTCTGAAAATTGGCGCAGGCCTTTACTGCTAAAATGCTAACATTCACACTACTTTTTTTATAATGTTGTATTAAAATCGCACTGTTGAATGACGTTTATATCGTCATAGACTTTCGTGGTGAGCTTATCAATAAGAAGTATTAGTAAGTGAGAGTTGTGTTGGGTAAGCCTCGCGGAAAATAGAAGCCCTGAATATGGTAAGGCGATTATTAATGCGGTGCCAGACGTGTTGCTGGTTAGGAGTCTACTGCCCAAGACAGCGCAGCGGTCGTCCCCGCGTCGAATACTGCTCTTGTCTTTGGGATGACTCCACCAAATTCATAGAACACCATAATATAAGATGATATGAAGCAACATACTATTTGCGTTATAGTTTGTCCAGAGGTAACAGGAAGCATTGAGTCGCTGGCGCAACGTAGACCGCTAAAAATGTATGTCGTGATTACTCAAATACATTATTTTTTAAAGTTACCTCCATTATACTTTTCTAACATTCCGTTTATTCCATTCAAAGAAATGCTCACGGAACTTGCATATCGCTTTCACGTTGAACTCGGTCCCAATATGGAAGTGATCTGCAAGGGCCATGAGCAAAACTAGCATCATTAAAATGATGCTAGTTTTGCACCTCGCGAACGATGTTGCGGGCAAAATCTAGTAATATATAAAATCTATGCATATTTGTTGTACCTAACTACGTTTTTGTGAACAATGCAAAGAGGTGAAGGACGTTGTATTAATTTTAATCTAATTAAATCTAAAATTCAATTGTAACTACCTATTGTAAGAAAAACCGACCAAGTTCGAGTCGAACTGGCGCACGGGTTTCGTACCAAAAGATGGAAAAAAATCACGTTTGTTGTTTGGGAGCCCCCTTTAAATATCGTCTACTCCCACCTGTTCTGATGAGTAGTTCTGTTAACAGAACTACTGGTAATTTTTTTCCCATTAGTTCTGTTCACAGACCAATTGTTTTTTTTTATTTGGGTATTTATTGTTGTTATGGCGACAACAGAAATACATCATCTGTGAAAATTTCAGCTCTCTAGCTATCACAGTTCCCGAGATACAGCCTCGTGACAGACAGACAGATAGACGGACAGTTCATGAAACCCTTTGGGTACGAAACCTAAAAATTATAAAATATTTCAAGAATAAAATATGAACGTCTAAAAATTTGTATTTTTATCGATATTATCTTTGTGCAAATAGTTGGTATATTATTTCAGTATGTTTTAATTTTAATTAAGGCGCTACGGTACCTATTTTTGTGTAATTTGATTCGGTCACAGTGACCGGTCCGGTCAAATGAAACGCAGACCGCATTGTGTACAGTCCGTTCACAGTTATTTTACCTCTAGCGGTGAGGTTGCCTATTTACATTAATTGCTGGGTTAACAAAATAAGTTTTTGCTTTTCCCATGTAGAAAATCTCTGTCGAAATTTATTTCTTCTTTTGCTTGGCGAAGATATTCTTAATCAAAAAGATTAGGCTACAGTGCAAAGCATTACACGATCGCCTTTGTTTTAGGCTCAAATTGTAGCTGACTAATTACTTCATAGGATTTTTTTATTTGTTTTTTTAATCATTCTTCGTTTCCAAAATATCGAGCACCAAATGAAAAATAAAAATATAAATTTCACTATTTTGGTCATAACTTGTTTCGTTAAACTATATCTGTATTTGGGGGCACGGCAGTTTTTCAGGCCCTTATTTAAGAACCTCAGGATAAGACCAGAACGCAGAAATTTTCGTCATCCAGTAAGCTATAATCACTAACTTAAAATCCAGAATTTCAAGTCTGTAGGTCATTTAGTTCCGAAGTTAAGCGAAAGCAAAGTTTCGCATTTATGACACTCATTCACTCATGATCATCAAAATAGAACTAGTACTTCCCATAAACTCAGAGAGCTGAAATTTGGTACAGTTAGGGTTTAATGATCACATAAAGGGAAAACTATAAAAAGTAGGATAATCGAAGATCTGGAGTACCTGGTGACCCTGATTAAAAAACACAAGAGCCCAACGGTATAATTTAGAGATCACACATACCGTCTTTACAAAAAATATTCAACTTGGTGGGCCGCTTTATTTAATGTCAATAATCGAAGGTCTGAAGTAGCTGATGAAGAACCCTCAGCGAGTCTCAGCTGTATTAGAGATATGATAATGCACCTTTCTACTATTGGTACCTACATAAAAAAAATGACTGTCATTGCAAAAATTCAGCAAAGTGGGTGTCCCACTTTGCTGAATTTTTGCAATGACAGTCATTTTTTTCTAATTTATCTTCTAATTTAAGCTAGCCTATAGCGGGACGCTATAGGCTAGCTTAAATTAGAAGATGCTGCTGGGCGAATGCCGCCCCTTCTACTTTTAAAACGAATATAAATAAAATTAAAGGAAAGCTCTGGATAAGGCTAGACTGGCTTTTATACTTATACTTACAAGTTTACAAGAAGAAATAGTCGAACGATTATCTTTATTCTACTCGATAATTAAATTAACAAATTACACTAAAATATTAATTTCGCTCAAAATTTGGTCAAAATATAATGCATGAACGTGAATGGGCAATACAAAAAACTGTTGCTACTGTACTGGAATCAGAACCGGAAAAAAAGAAAAGAAAGATTTCTAATAATTAAAAAACTACTCCTAAAAAGAAAAAAGCTGCGTCAAATAAGAAAATCTAATAAAATAAATCAATATGCCCACGTTTCTACAAAAAGAAGTGAAATCCCACCAAAAACATTCTGGAAAAACGGCAAAGTCATACAACATTAACTATAATAATAAAGAAATCACATTATGGAACCTTAGACTTGGCACGACTTTGTCTAGATTTCATTACTTTTTAGAGATAAACAAGCAGCTCCATCGAGACTTGGCTAGTTTTTTACAGAATGTTTTTAGTGGGATGTACAGTCACCTCCAATATTGCATGGGCCCCTTAAAATCTATAATCCCATGCACATTTGAGTCCAGATTCACAAAAACTCCACTAGATGGCGCAACTTTACTCGAATATCGAATAATATTGCATAGACACCTTAGAATCATAAAAAATGTACTAGATGGCATATTTACATTACTTAAAAGATTAATGAGTTGCTATTTTGACAATAATCGCGTTCCTGTGTGAGGTATTAAAAAAATCGGCAACGCTAGATACTTGACTTCCAATGTTATCCAAGAGATGGCGTCAATTCTCAGTGCAAAGCAATTTCGTTTCGAATTGACCATGCATTTTTTTTTTATACTACTTAGGTGGCAGACAAGCTTACGGCCCACCGGAAGATTGGTAACCGTAGCCTATTGACGTTTGCAACACATTCTCAAATTCGTCTGTACCTATTACAACAATTTGTGGTTTTTACTGATATTAAGTTCAAAATTAAGCATTGCGCAGGTTTTTCCCCAATTGTCTAATTAGAAATTTTCTTAGATAACAGACCGAAAAACAATAGCTCATTAATTAAATTTAATTAGGGATGGAATACATAAATAATTGACTGAAATATCGCTTAACATACATAAAAAATCATACAGACGAATTAAGAACCTCCTCCTTTTTTTGAAGTCGTTTAAAAATAGAACTTTTGCTGCGTGTAAAGTTAAGTAGATTTAGCCGTGAAAAATAGCTCTTGGTCCTAACGATTGGATCTTGAAATCTCCTTTAAAATTAAAATACGCTATAGGGCGAATTTACTGCAATGCCAACACACAGAAAACGATATAATGACAAGTTGTCAGAAGTAAAATAACAGAGAACGTACTTCAAGAACAACTTGACGGTCTCCACAAAAATACTAGCTGATTCCCACAGCTTCGCCAGCGTAAAAATTGTTCACGTTCCCACTTCTCGTGAGATCTTATTCCCGAGATAAAAAGTAGCCTATGTGTTATTCGGGACTATAATCTATCCTTGTGCCAAATTTCAGCCAGATACGTTCAGTCATTAGAGCGATCCTGGATATATTCTTCCGAGGGCTAACCCGGGGCTCCCAACCGTAGGTAGGATCGTGTTAGTTTTTAGTCGGTAAGAGTAACATACATCCACACATCTACCCATACACACTCACAAACTTTCGCATTTTTAATATTACTAAGATAAGTAAGATGATGTATAGACGTGCAGTCTGACAGCGCGGGCACGCGAACGAAACGCAAGAATGCGTCCAGACAGTATAGTTATTTTACCTCTTACAGTTCGTTTTCTGTGAGTTGGTATTGCAGTAAAGTCGCCCTGAGTGCCAGTTTAAGACATTTTACCGGTTATTAGTGAAGATTTTAAGGTGTAACCATTAGCATTAAGAGTTAAAATATATCCATTAGTCAATATAGGTACTTAACTTTACTACACACGTGGTTCTGTTACTATTCAATTGTACTTGAGATTCATTTTCTTACTTAAAAAAGACACTCATTACTATCACCAAGGAGGGTGAAGTTGCAGCTTCCACATCTCAAATAATTTCCACGCTCAAAAAAAACGGCGCAAAAGAAGATAATAAGTTTCGACTTAAGGTTGGAGTACATGGGAGAAACAAAACCTTAATAGGGTAACATGAAAATCAATAAAGCCAACCTCACGGCTAGAGGTAAATTAGCAATGAACGGACTTTATGCAGGCAGCGGGCCGCGGTCCAGATGAAAATGCCACAGTCACAAAATGTCAAGGACGACCAAAATGCCACAGTTTGCTCTGCTCACATCCTTCGAATCGTAGAATCGTAGTCTACGTTAATTTTCATCGGACCGAAGCCCGCAGAACGCAGCCGGTGTGGTAAATCCTATAAAGTAGGTATATAAGTACAACGCGTCTACCTATTAAATTGTCTAATCACATGCTTGAGTAGGTTTAACGTTTCGTACATTTTTAATTTATTCTATCGAGTCTGCGTTAACGACTGTATACGTATTTCCACTTTTTAAAGTCGCTATTCGTTGATATTATAAAACAACCTACACCAAAATAGAGAATGATAATTTGTGCTACCTATCTCTCGTGGCTGTCCGCGCCATGTGTCGTCTGCGTGAATTGCTAAAAATTTAGGCGCTATAAACATATCATTTAAATGCTTATAGCTAGTTACAGATAGGTAGTTAGATGGGTGGTTCCTTACTAGTGTCAAAGAAGGGGAAGTTGATGGAAAGAGATTCTGGGGGGATGTAAGGTATATACAGGGTGTGGCGTAAATAGTGGTCCAACCGTCAGGGTGTGATAGAACAGGTGCCCCACTATAACATACTACAATATCATCCAAATTTACCCAAGGGTCTCAGAAAAAAATAACTTTTTTTTAAAAATCGTCCCTTTTTTGGAAAGTTGCCTGTAGATTATAGGAAAACAGCTATTTCTGATTTCTGTTTTTTCTCTCTTAAAGCTAAATACATAAGCTATCAAAAAATAATATTGTTAATAAATTCCACAACAAACGTTTGAAATAAATATAAGTTCATCTCAATTTTCTCTCTAATTTTCAGGTATCATGAAAATTGTTCAACGTTTTTTTATAAAAAATATGTACTACACTGATGCTATCCAAACGTTTAAAAATATGCTTATGTAATATTGATTTCAAAATGATACCATGAAAGGATTTCGCATAAACAGAAACTAGTAATTTTTACTGTTAAACTTCAAAACGGGTTAAGAAAAATGACCAAAATCAACTTACATACATCACACTTATAACGTTTTTTTTCATAGTAATAGTTCATAGTCGACATTATTATTATTTATTTAAAATCTTATAACCTAGATAGCGCCCGCGGCTCCACCCGCGTGGGATTTTGTAACTATTCTCGCTTTTATGATCCCACCGGAAGTGGGAATAGTAACAAAATTCATCGCGGGTGAAACCGCAGGCAACATCAAGGTCGCGGTTGAACGCCCGAAACGTCGGTGAATGTAAGTAAATAGTATTTCGCGTGAAGTGTTAAAAACTGCGATAGTTTAAAAAAATCATAACCGTGATGGCGCCCGCAGTTCCACGCGCTAGGAATTTGTCATGGAATGGGAACAGAATTTCAGATAGAAAATAAATAAAAGCGAGAATAGTTACAAAATCCCACGCGGGTGGAGCCGCGGGCGCTATCTAGGTTATAAGATTTTAAATAAATAATAATAATGTCGACTATGAACTATTACTATGAAAAAAACATTATAAGTGTGATGTATGTAAGTTGATTTTGGTAATTTTTCTTAACCCGTTTTGAACTTTAACAGTAAAAATTACAAGTTTCTGTTTATACGAAATCCTTACATGGTATCATTTTGAAATCAGTATTACATAAGCATATTTTTAAACGTTTGGGTAGCATCAGTGTAGTACATATTTTTTATAAAAAACGTTGAACAATTTTCATGATAGCTGAAAATTAGAGAGAAAATTGAGATGAACTTATATTTATTTCAAACGTTTGTTGTGGAATTCTATTAACAATATTATTTTTTGATAGCTTATGTATTTAGCTTTAAGAGAGAAAAACAGAAATCAGAAATAGCGGTTTTCCTATAATCTACAGGCAACTTTACAAAAAAGGGACGATTTTTCAAAAAAAGTTATTTTTTTCTGAGACCCTTGGGTAAATTTGGATGATATTGTAGTATGTTATAGTGGGGCACCTGGTCTATCACACCCTGACGGTTGGACCACTATTTACGCCACACCCTGTATAAGCGTGCGCATAAGTAGAATGCGTCGAATCAGGAAGTAACTAAAATTATTTTACTTCATACTGTCGAAGAAATTTTATATCAAAGTAATTTATTCTATAAATTATTTCCACTGAAATACCAGTGAGTGGCTTACATAGTCCAAGTATTAAAATAAATTCATATATTTGAAAACGGAAGCTCTGGTAAGCATCAATTGCATAATTTTTATTTAGTCAATTAAGTGTGGGTAATTTTCGTGTACAAAAAAAAATATTTTAAGTAAATTTATTATATTAGGCAGGCGTTTGTGAAATTTATAAAGGGGGTAACGTTCTGTTGTATATTAAGTCTTTTAAAATGGGGAGTAAAAATTAATAGCGAAGGGAAAGTTTAGGGAATATCTATGGTTGAAGAGGGTGTGTATAAAATATGTTTGTTCTTTACAGAATGAGCTTCCAAGTTTTGGTTTAAAAACCCCTGCCTATACCCGTAAGCAATTTTTTTGAAAATATAGGCGTAGAGCATTACTATTGCATATCCCGGAAAAATGAAGTCCCATCCCAGAATCCGGATGAGTACCTAGTTTATATAAGTTAGATATAAGTTTTACTGGTGAAATTGTAATAAAAGTATTAATACTCTGAGTTCTTGCATTATTGACTCCAGGACAAATTACCTTACCTAAACTACTGAACCGCCTGGGAACTCCTGGGAACACTACGGACTTCCCAGAAGCGTGTCAATGTGTCGTCTGCGTTGTGCCTTAAACAACCAACAAACATAGTCGTGACTGAGTCATCAATTAAAACAACATTTTTATTCTCAGCAGAATTTCAATTTCTTTTCTGTTTTGGCTAGGTACTTTTTTTTTTTTTTTTTTTTTTTTGAACGTGAGGGAAAATCCTCGTAGGATGCTATGCCGGACTCTTACCGACTAAAAAACCTCACGTAACGCCCAACAGCCTATGGTTGAGAGCCCCGGGTAAGCCCTCAGGAAGGATGTCCCGTGACTCCCAACAGACCTACGGCCGCCAATGCGGCCTCGCCCAGGGGGTGGTTCGGGTGCAATCCCGCGTCTATGGGGGGTTTCGGGTGTGACCCCGCTTCTAAGGGGGGGCGTGCGTGAGTGCTCACGTCACGCTGCCGTCATGGGCCTGCTTCTGTAAGGACGGTGAGCGGCCCTCTCACCGTCCTCAGACCCCCGGTCATGGAGGCCGATAGTCCTCGGCGAAGACACGTCGGCGGCGCCCAGGGCGCCGACTGCGGAACTCGGGTGGGAGAGTTCTCTCCCGCACCCGGCCCGCCGCCTCCTTCGCGAGCATGACCTGCTCGCAGAAAGAGGCGGCGCAGTCCCACTTACTCCCGCTGGAGAGCATGGCTCGCACCATGGCCTCAAGCGAGAGAGTGTCCACGCCCAGACCCACTACGAGGACCTGTCGCTGTTGTGCCCACGCCGTGCACTCCACCAGCGTGTGGAGCGCCGTGTCATCGCTGCGGTCCTCGCAGTGCTGACACTCGGCCGTGGTTTCCCGGTGTTTTCGCCACAGATACCTACCGAAGCTACCGTGCCCGGCAAGCATCTGTGTCAACCGGTAGGAGAGAGCACCGTGTCTTCTCTCCAGCCACTCGTCCATGACCGGTCTGACGGCCGCGATTGTGGCGAATCCCCCCTTTGGTTGCTCAAGTCGCACCTTCCATGTCTCCACGGTTTCCTGGTGGAGCAGGGTCCGCTGGGCCTGATTTCTCGAGACGCAGGCCTTTGGCCCCGCTCCAGCGCCTCCTTGCGCCATCTGAACAGTGACGCAAGGGCTCTCGCTTCCAGGTCCCATGGAGGGGTCCCGGCTAGGAGACATGCCGCCTCACCGGAGATCGTGCGGTATCCTCTTATCACCCTGACGGCCATCACTCTCTGCGGGCTCAGCAGTCTAGCCTCATTGCTGGCCGTCAGGGTCTCCGCCCATACGGGAGCCCCGTACAGGGCCATGCTTCGCACGATCCCCAGGTACAGCCTCCTGTAGGGAGCGTTGGGTCCCCTGATGTTGGGCATCAGCCGCGCGAGTGCGGCCGATGCTCCCCTCAGTTTTGGGACCAAACTTCGGAAGTGATGTCCGAAGTTCCACCGGCCATCGAGTACGAGCCCCAGATACTTCATCGAGGGCTCGATGCCGATGCTGACGCCCCCTACCTGTAGGCTGGATCCCGCAGGTGGCCCCATCCGAGGTCCGTGGAAGCACAGAGCCTCGGATTTGTGAAGGGCGACCTCGAGACCCAGCCGCCGAATCCGACCCACGACCTGAGCAACCCCTGCCGTGGCCTTAAGTGCTGCGGCACGGTGCGTTGCTCCCCGCGCCGTAACGAGGGTGTCGTCGGCGTAACACGTTACGCCGACCCCTCTGAGCAACGGACCACGCAGCACCCAGTCGTAACCGATGTTCCACAGGAGCGGCCCTAAAACCGATCCCTGTGGAACACCGCAGGACACATCTCGCCGACCCGGCCCTAGCCAGCTCGGGTAAGTTATGGCTCTCTCGGAGAGATAAGCCCCGACAATTCGACGGAGGTAGGGAGGCACTCCATGATAGATAAGCGCCTCCCTGACGCAGCTCCAGGGCAAGGTGTTGAATGCGTTGGCGATGTCGAGAGACACCGCCACCACCACCTCACCCTGTGAGACTGCTTCCTCCGTCAGGCCTCTAATGCGCATGATCGCGTCCACGGTGGAGCGTCCCTGACGGAAGCCAAACTGGCTATCCGCCAGATCAGGCCCCACGCGTGTGAGGTGCCCGACGAGGCGTTGTGCAATAATGCGCTCAAAGAGCTTGCACACCTCGTCGAGCAACACGATCGGCCGGTACCCTGATGGGGAATTTGCCGGCCGCCCCGCCTTTCGAATCAAGACCAGTTTCCCTGTCTTCCAGACCTTGGGAAACTGGCCTTTTTCAAGGCATGCGCTATAAAGACCCATAAGTCGAGGCCCAAGCTCCTCGAGAGCCAGGACCCATGCACGGCCTGGAATGCCGTCGGGTCCAGGGGCGGTGTTTCTGCGGGATTTAAGCCGCAGGACAGCCGCCCCTAACTCACCCTCGGTGACTAAGGGCACGTCGTTCTCGCTGCCTTCCGCGTTGGGCGCCTGAGACGGAGCCATGCGCGGAGGAACGTGTTCCTCCGCTCTCGACGGGAACAAGGAGTCCAGGACCCCCTCCAGCCGGTCCGGCTGGAGACTCTGGGTTAGTGGGGGCGCCTTAGGGCGTAATTTGCCTCTTACCATGAGGTACGGGCGCCCCCACGGGTTCCGCTCCAGAGTCTCCATCAGCTCTTCGCGGCCCAATTTTTTGGACCGCTTGATGGCGGTCTGGAGGGCCCTCTTGGCCTCCTTGTACCCATCGTAGAGCTCCGTCTCTCGGACTGCCGCATCGTCTGGGCGGCGACGCCTCCGGCGAAACCTGGTGTACCGGCGGCGCGCGGTAACGCAATCCACGCGCAACTGCGCGATTTCCGGCGTCCACCAGTACACCTGTTTCCTCGCCGGTCTGGGCCTAGCCCTGGGCATCGCCGTATCACAGATGTGCGACATGGCTCTCCCGAACCACTCCACCTCGGTATCAACATCGGCAGGCCTGTCCGCTGTCGGAATCCAGGACTGCACGATGGCCGCCTCCAGGAGAGCCTCCCGATCAAGGCGATGGAGTGCCCAACGCGGTTCCGGGGGATTCGCAATTGCTGGCGGCAGGTTAGGTGGAGGGGAGACGTCAAACCGAATATATCGGTGATCTGATGACGTCTCCTCCTCTTCCACCACGCGCCATCCCTGGACACGGCGGGCGATCTCAGGGGTCGCAAACGAAACGTCTATGACCGAGCTGAGCCCCCGCCGCGTCCAGGTTGCGACATTCCCCCGGTTTAGGATGACTAGGCCACGTGTAGTGACCCAGTCCTCCAGTATCCTCCCCCTGTCTCTGGTTTCCCGGGAGCCCCAAGCCTGAGACCAGGCATTGAAGTCTCCCAAGACCAGGACAGGGCGAGGCCGGCATGCAGCGAGAACGACGTCCAGCTCAGGGAGCCATAGCTCAAACTGATGCTGGTCGAGGCTCGGCGAGATGTAAACGGCCACGACAGCCACACCCTCGTATTCCGCCGCGACACAACCCGGGCCTCTGGCGATGACCGCCAGGCGCGAGTCGTCCGCGCCGGTCCCCCCAAAAATGGTCGCCACGCAGTCCAGATCCACTGGGCTTCCCGGGTGAACCCAGTACGGCTCGGCGACGACGACGATGTTAATGGACCACTGCTGCTCTGGTACAGAAGGTCCTGAGCACCAGTGCAGTGGTTCAGATTCACCTGCAGGATGCGGATATGGGTGTCCATTAATGGACGTCCATTTCCGCACCCTGCCGCGAACTTGCACCCACAGCCTCACCCCCCCGTGCGGACGGACGGGGCTTCGGCCTTGAGGCAGCGCAGGCTTTGCTGCCCGCCCGGTGGTCGGCCTCCTTGCCCTCCGCCACGCATTTATAACAGCGTGGCGGAGCGTCACAGGCAAGGGCCTTGTGACCGGGCTGACTACAGCGGAAGCACCGATCTCCTACGGTGACTTCCGCCGCACACTGCACCCCCACATGCCCCACGACCAGGCACCTAAAGCACCTGTCTTCGCGGGGCTGCAGGAGATGCACCTGCGCCCTCAGGAAGCCCCCAATTAGAAGGCTCCGTCCGTCCGCGACTTTTTGAGCCGCCGCGACAGGGCAGCTCACGACTGCCGAACCGTGACCGGTGGGGCCAAAGCGGATTTCGCCTGACCTCACCTGATCGCGCGGGCAGCCGCTCGCCTCCACGACGGCGGAGATTATCTCCTCCGTCGTGGCCGCGTCATCCAGACCCAAAATGCGCAGACTCGCGCATTTGTTGGGTCTGGTGACGCGGACATCGCCCGTGTCCAGCGACGCCCTCAGCTTTGCCGCTAGGGCATCAGCTTTGGGGCCGCTGGTGGCGCCAGAGACCTCGAGGAGGCGTGCTCCGGTGCGCGTCACCTTGCACCGGAGACCTCCCTCAATGTCGAGGGCCTTGAGGTCGACTGAGGCTTTCGCCTGCCTCAGGACCTCGGCGTACCCCACGCCCTTCGCCTTGCCCTCTGCCGTCACCGTGATGACGACGGCAGTGGAGCGAGGAGCGCGAAGCCTCTTTGGCGCCTTCGCCGCGGCGGCCTTTGCCGCTTTTGCAGCGACTTTTGCCGCCTTTTTGGCGGCCTTTGCCGCCTTTGGTGTTTTTGGTGCAGCGGGAGCGCTGGCTGTGCTGGGGGAGGCGGGGTTGCCACCTCCACCAGGTGCCGTCTTCTTCTTGGGGGCGGAGGCCTTCTGCTGGAGACCGGGAGTCCCACTGGGTGCAGCCGTCGTCGCGTACGACGGGACGACGGGTGCCGCCAGCGGTGGGCGGTATGCCCGGTCCTCGAGGACGCCGAGGCGGCGCTCGATGGTCTCCAGCAGTTGGACCATCGTCGGGGTCGCCTTAGGTGCACGGGGAGCGGGGGTTTTAACACCCCGAGCCTCCCCGGCCCCCTGGACGAGCTGCGTAAGCTTGCCGATTTCCTCCCGCATCAGCTCTTGCTGCTTGCGGGAGTCGGCAAGCTCCTTCTCCAGGCTCGCAACCCGAGCCCGGAGCTTCCCCTCCTCGCTGGAGACGCTCCTCTCAAGGAGCTCCTCGAGCGCCTTCGTCGCCCCTGTGACGGCTTCCGTCACTACTTTCTTCTTGCCCGCAACATTCTTGGCGCCTTTTACGGCGCCACAAATGCGGGCAAGAGCCGCCATTATCTCCTTCGCCGCCGGCACCTCCGTGACCCTCCCGCTTGGCAGCGGGGGCACAATCGCCGGCGGCTCTGCCACCCTTACTCTCGCTCTGTAGAGGTCGGCTTTCCGACCTCTACCCGCGGTGGTGGCCACTACCTTCCGAGGAAGGTCCTCCTCACTGGTAGACGATACCGACCCAGGCCGACGGAACAGGCCTTTGCCTGGTTCGCTCGACCTGGGCCTCTTCCTACCTACGTCAGCATGGATACCGAGACCGAGGGTATCCTCGGTCTCGGTGCCCATGTCGACCGCCGACTCCATCTCGGAGCCGGCACGGGTTGACGCGACCTCCGCGTCACTGGGGGTGGTTTTTAGGCACACCCCTGGGCCCGAACTATGGTGACCCCTCCCATATACCACCTGGGATGAACCCTGGCGGGGGTCGACATGACGAGTCATGCCAAGCGATTCCCCGGACACTGTCCGGGTGCGCTCCTGGGTAGTAACATTTGTTGTAATTTGCTCCATAGTAGTAAGTTTTTTTTTGCGTTTTGCGTCCGCCGACGTAAGGGTGGGAGTGGGGAAGTTGGGAGAGGATGTGAGGATGGGAAGGGTGGGAAGGTGGGAGTGACGCCCTAGGCACTGAGTTCCCTCCAGCGATACATCAAATTGCCGGGCGTCAGAGCGTGAGATTTGGGTTATTTTTTATAGAGGTTTTCTTCCTCGCAACTCCAAAGAGCCACCGTGCCCGTCTGTTGCCAGACGGGGTTACGGCTCGGCCGAACGATGGTCCCTATGGAACCGCGTACTTCACCGCTGATCGCTCAGTGGCGAAGTACTCGTCGCCCTGAGAGTTCTCCACTAAGTACGCTCTGCATAACAGAGCGCATGCGGAGAACTCCAAACCGGCCATAGAGGCCCCCCCTCCTTGGTGGAATATTGGCCGTGGGCGACGACGTGCGCCTCAGGCGAAGTCCACATCGTCGTCCACGTTACCAGGATGCACCACGTGGAGGTTGTCCTACCCAGCACCCCTTGGCTAGGTACTAAATCAAAAGAAAATAAATTCATACTGCGTACTTAACTAGAAACTAGTTGTTCTAGAAATACTTTAATAATAGATAAGACCCAAGATAAAAACGAGTATAAAAATGCTATTTTATTAGTCCACAATATTCAGTAAGTGAGAAATTCTCAAAATGGGTCATTTCGAGACGCTCCGATTCGTGCTCGTGTTTGTTTTGTTCACCTGCACTTCAATGCAAAGTAAGAATTAAGTCTATGGTCTCATGAAACGCCATAGGCTGCGTACAAGTCACGTCAAACGCCGTGTCTTTATAGGAATGTCCGTCGATGTAGATCACAATCACAACAATATCTACATTTCTTTGTTAAGCACAGTGCCGTGGCATACGTCTTGACGCTGCACGCTGCCGACTTCGTTTAGGGGAGACTATAGACAAAGTTATTATAATAGTATTACGTATAGATAGGCAACTCCCTGCCCCCCACTGAGCAGGCTTCCCCACCCCCGCCACAGCTGTCATTATAGTTGGAGGGTATTTTGACGGAACGTTTGCTTAGCTTTAGTGGTCACACTCAAGTTCGCGCAACAGACACAAATCAGATATAAATATTAAAGGATTGTTCCCACGAACGAAAAAATCGCGTTGATATCATCGTCATCGTCTTGCCAGTATTTTTATGCATTCTCTCGTCGCAGTTGTAGAGACATGTTCAACGCGATATTACCGCAATTCTCTTGCTAGTGTAAACGGTCCCTTAATGCTTGGTAATAGCGCCTATTTCTGCCAGCTGACTTCTATTATGGAAGTGGCAGAGATGTGTTAATTTCGTTGTTAGCCCATGAACTCTCACCAGTGGCTCCAAGCAGTTGTGATGCGCGCAGCGGCCACACCCCGGTAAACCGCGTCGACTCGCGGGCTAAACCTGGTTGAGGGGGCTTGTCACCTCGGTGGCAAGTTTATTGCGGATCCCTCCCGCATAGCGCATAAAGTCTGATTCGGCAAGGAAGACAACCCACCGTAGATATACAAAAGGGCTTGGTGGACTCGGCGATTCAGCAAGGCAATGTGGATGGCCTAGGGCGGCGGTAGAGGGCGTACAGTTACCGTCGGCCAGACACATCATCCGACCTCTCCTCCAGTCGTAGCGGTCTCCCGTTCCACTGGGTTCAGGAGGGGGAAGACGAGTGTGTGCGCCTGCGTTTGCGCGAACGCTTGACAGCTTCCGTATTTTGGACTCCGAATTCCGTTAAGTCCTATGGCGATGGGATGAGGTAGAGAGGTCTGGTTTGATGCAAGCTAGTCTTTGTCTGATTCCTGCACATGGGCGATCTTGGGGGTGTGAGTACACACCGTGGTCGCTTTCGTACTGCAAGTTGGGAAGTGCAAGTGCGGATTCGGCAGCACCCGGGATGACAGAGCAGCCCTATTTAGGGAGGCACTGCTCTCCTCGCTCAGCCGGGGAGGGGGCTAGAAAAGGTGCCCTAAAAAATGCTCGTTCCTACTCGGAAGGTGATAGTAACCGCGGCTGTCACTGCCCCAACAAGCAAAATAGTCTCAGAACACATATGTTATAGGAATAAGACACTTATAAGATTCTTATATTGATTTTGGCGTTCGCAATTACTCTTATATGCATCTCAGAAAATGCTATTTGGTTTTTGATCACGATTATTCTGTTAATTAGCCTTTTAAGGGCTTACAATACTATGTATATAGATCACTATAAGCCGCACCCTCTGGTTAAAGCTTTTAGTAAGAGCAATCAGACTTAAGAATGAAGGTTCTTATAAGCAGCACTTGTAAGCACTTTTAAGATTGCTTATGAGGCTACTATAGACCCGAATCTCCTATTAAAGCTATCCATAAGTGTGAATACACTTGATTCCATTTACACTTGTTACTTAGTTTTATAAGCGCTAATAAGTACAATATTTGAATCCGTTACAAATAAAGTAGTTTTATAAAAGCATTTGTAAGTCGTAATTGAATCTAGTTTAATGCGAGCTTATAAACATTCACAATGATACTACTTTTACTAATAACATACTTGCCACATGTTATTATAAGTGTAATAATTTTATACGAGCTAATTTCAATACTGTTATTGTCAAAGAAACACTTGTTATTCGTTGGTAAAGTCATTATAAGATTAGTTACCCTTGCAATAGGTGGTTTGGGCCAATATAGTTCTGTTGATTCGCAGTACGACCTTGTGAAGTACAAGTCACGAAACCTGGCGAGGGTTCCGCACAAATTAATTGTATATTGGACTATGACTCAAATACAGAAGAAGTGACACCAAACCACTTAGGTGGTGGCTCATGAATAAATATGACAAACTTGTACTGTTAGTATTACAGCAAAAGCGCATTAACTCAAAACAATATTAATTACTTAAACAAATCGACAATAAATACATACCTGCTTATATTCATGAACACAAACACCACCTACAGGTGTTATTTCAATATTAGGTTGTATATTTAGCGTTTTTCTTAGTCACCGACCGAAGTTTTGGTTTCGGCCAGTTTCGGGCAAAAAATCGAGTTTCGGCAGCAGTTTCGGTTAATTCGGCAAAATGGGCCGAAACTCACGTGTTCATGAATTTTGAGTGCCAGGCTCTGCTTGTGACGTGGTTGGGATGAAAATAACCAGTTAATATGTTACTAACCTAAGATTTAGAGATTTACAAACAACTTCCAATCAATAGTTACAATAAGACAATTTTATTCAAACCACAAGCAATTATAATCATTGAGAAGTATTAGACAGCTACCCCTTTTTTTCACGTGATGGAAATTCTAAACAGACTAAAAAACATCACGTAACGCCCAACAGCCTACGGTCGATAGTCCGGGTAAGCCCTTGGAAGAATGTCCCAGGACTCCCAACAGACAGTTACCCCTGTATTATGTCTTAGACCACCTATTTAGACTTTTTAGACTTTTTGGTTATGGAATCCTAAAAAGGTATTCTAGGACATTACATGAACCTACCCCTTTGTAGTCGGTTCTGTATAAAAAGGGGAACATAGGACCCCATTACTAAGAATTCGTTGGTCGTCTGTCTGTCAGCAAGCTGTAACTCATGCACCGTGATAGTTAGACAGTTAAAATTTTCACAGATGATGTTTTTCTGTTGCCGCTATAGCAAGAAATAATAAAAACAGAGAAAATAACAATATTAAAGGCGGTCTTCCATACAACAAACGTGATTTTTTGCCACTTATCTTGTACGGAACTCTACGTGCGCGAGTCTGGCTCTTGTCCAGTTTTAGTTATATAGGTACTTAATGTAACCAAAACTGGGCAACAGCGTTTTAAATATTTAAAAAAATAATAAATAATTGCTCTTTCTTAATATTTCTATCCCCATCTTTGATTTCGATCCATCCGATGCAGTGATAAGAGGGTATAGCATTGTCTCCGTTGAGGCGGTATGTCTCCTTGTAGGAACCATTTAATAGGAAATTCATAGCCTAATTACATAATAAATGGAAGCGAGAGCCCTTGCCTCGTTATTTAAAAGGCGCAAGGAGGCGCTGGAGCGAGGCCGCAATGCCATTGGTCGGCACCCCGAGCGATCGAGACTTACCGGTCCTCGCCCGCTTTGCCAGGAAGTCATGGACACTTGAAGGTGCGATTTCAGCAACCAAGTTGGGTAAACAACACAATCGGGGCATACAACCTCATACCGGTTGTCACAGATAATATCGAGCACGGGTGCTTCGATTCCGTTCGCAGCACGACGAAAAACGCAGTTAGGACACCGGGCTTAACTCATTGGTAGAGTGCTCAGCGTGGGGGCATCAGCGCCAGATCCTCGTGGCAAGTCTAGAGACGGCAGTGGTAGCTAAAGTCTGTCGGGAATCCTGAGACTCCCTTCCGAAGAATTACCCTCCGCAGACAGTATCAGGGCACCGTGTGGTTTTAGTCGGTAGAAGTTCGCAATAGCGTCCATGAGTAATTCCACACGTAAAAGAAAGACACCCATCTTTAGGTGAAGATATTTCTAAAATGAACACTTGAGAAGATTTATACCGTTGATTGACGGTGGTAAACCGGCCAAGTGCGAGTTGGACTCACGCATGGAGGGGTAAAAGCGGGACCCTATGAATGAGCGAGATATGAGACTTAGCCGTCAGTCTGTTTATTATTCACTAGCGGACGTCACGCGGTTTCACCCGCGTAGTTCCTGTTCCCGTAGGAATACGGGAATAAAATATAGCCTATGTTCACCGCAAAGAGTGTAGCTTCCCAACAGTGAAAGAGTTTTTCAAATCGGTCCAGTAGTTCCGGAGCCTATTCGTTACAAACAAACAAACAAAAAAAACAAATCTTTCCTCTTTATAATATTAGTATAGATGACGCAGTATCGCTGGAACCGTGATAGATAGAGAGCTAAAATTTTTACAGATGATTTATTCCTGTTGCTGCTATAACAAAAAATAGACATAATTTTTGTGCCCAATTTTTGTAACGGAACTATCTGTGCGTGAATACGACTCGCACTTAGCCAGTTTTTTTTTAATACTTGAGTTTCGGTTTCGGTTTCGGCCGAAACTGACCCTGGGCCGAAAGTTCGGTTTCGGTTTCGGCTGAAAAACCAGTTTCGGTCGGACACTACAGTTTCTTATTTCACCACGGATCCCCAAGAGATAAAAACATGGCGAGTGAATGCAGCGGCTATGAGACATTATAGAACCGAGTTTGTCTATAGTGGTATAGTCTTTTTCTGGACAGCTCAGCAATCATGTAAACATGTCATGTTTTGACAGAAGTTGTCTATGATCATAGTGTTGTAACTATACTGATTCTATGTATGTAAATAATCATTGAGTTATATCTAGTTCACCGTACATTCATTTACTTCGGTATATCAATCGCCAAATTCATCAAATCATGAAATTCGGTATATCAATATATATTATGTGCAATAATTTTTTTATATTAATTTAATTAAAGGATCTTTAAAAAAAAAGAAACTTTTAGAAAATTGAATAAGATAATCATTTATTTACAATAATATATTACTTTTGGGGATGATAAAAAGTGTAGACGCCTCGTTGGCTGCTTGCCGTTCTTACAGAAACAGACTAAGACATCTTGAGAGATTTCTAATGTGGGGTTTTTAAATCCTAAGAAAGGAAAGTAGGCCATTATAATGACATGGTGACAGGTATATTCGAAGCAAAGTATTAAGAAATTAAACCTTTTGAACAAGCGCAATAAAAGCACATTAGGTCACAAAATTTGATAAAAATGTTACGAAACCAAATACATAGGTATGTTGCCAATCTCGCCGCCCCAAAAAAAAATAACGGCACCTTCGTTTAATAACTTTGAACTTACTTCGGGACAGGTTAAGCCTTACGTAGGAAGAAAAAAAAACAAATCATCAAATATAACAGAAGTTGAAGTACTGCTAAAAATAGGTTTGACTAGAATCGAAGATTAATGTGTCACTCAGGTCCAAAACGAAAAGGAACACAGGTAAAAAATGATTAGAAATTAAGCATTTGGTTAGCGAGGCTGTAACAACGCACTTTATAATCACTGGGAAAAGTCTGGCATGACTTCCATGAAGAATTGCATCTAGCACCTATCTTCTTGCAGCATCTTCATCAGGTCTTATGGCAGCTTGGCAGCGTCGCGCGCATCATGCATTTGTGTCTGATTCGTAATAGTCACTAGATGTGTCGCCGGACACAGTAATTAAAAAAGTGTTTGTTACGGTATCGCTAACCTGATCCATAATCTCAATTAATTTTTTCATGTTTTCCTCTTCCTCTTTAACGTGAGCAACACATTTTGACCATTGTTCTGCTCCGATTCTCGCCAAACCTTGTTTTAGCAGTCCTTTGATTTCTACCATTTGAAATGATTTGTTTTTTCTTCCGACATAAGATTTTACCTGTGCCCAAATAAGCTCAATGGGGTTTAGCTCTTTAAGTTTGGAGAAAATCGGTTAACAAATGCGTCTTCTAGACCAAAACTGACATGCACACACACATACGGACGAAAGCAAAATCGTCTATACTGTGGAATCGAAGACCCAAACTCAAAGTGCCTTTTCACACGTACCGGTTGCCGGGTAGCCGGTGCCGGGTAACCGGCGGCGAATGCAAGCGGTTGCCGGGCAAATCACGCCGGTACGTGTGTGTACTCGCACTCTTCGCTGTCTGGGTCAATAAGTTATATTATTATGTAAGTACATTTTTTCGAACTGACAGATTGATAAAACAATGACCTCCTTTTAAAATCAATTGGCCAGTACAACAATTTTACAACACTATGGCAAAGACAAACAAGTCTGAGAAAAAATAATTTAATGACAAGCAAAAATGACAGTCTTAAATTTTTACCATCCGAGTATTTTTCATGAAATTATTCTATAATCTAAAGGTTTATTAGTGTCGAAATGTCCGCATAAATCTAACTAGAGTTCCTTGAAACGACTATGATCAGGATTGATAATTAAATGTAAGTAATTATGGAGTAGTCGAGATCCAATTTCTTTGTTTACTATATTATTTAAATCTGTTGAATTCCACTATATAGTAGAACACTTCGAAATGCTAACTTAAAAATGGCTACCGAAAATGACTAATGGGGAACATTTTGTTATTTTAAAGTAATGAATACGAATGTACAATTACATAATTTAAGAGGGGCTTTAAAATTTTCACCAGAAACTTGGTATGTTGCACGAGAAATACGAGTTCCCAGTACGTTTTTGATTAACAACATGAAATACGAACACTCTGAAAAAATATCATATAACTTGCCTTATTAATGTCCAAAATATTATTAGTAAGTATTTTATTAAGTTTTTAGTATTATGTACACGGAGCGTGTAAAACTCCCAATATTGATAACTGAATGATTGACTGAACGAAATGAGAACTTGTAGAACCGTTGTAAAGTGCATAACAATCTAGTTTAGTTTTATAAGAGACTATTAATAGATTTGGTAGGATTGTATGGTTTTACAAAATGCCGCTACACGGCCGTTACAGTCGTTAGTTGAATTCCATGAGGGTACTATTAGACTGTTAAAGAACTGAATACACTAATAAAGTGGGCCCTTTTCCGGGCTTGTAAGCGCTTATGAGTTCGTTGTAAGTCTATTGAAAATTGGTCTTGGGATAATTATAAAACCGCGTTTTGCTCGTTGGGGCATCATACTAAAACGTGGTCGAAATAACAAAAAGCATTCCATGAAAACACCTATCATGACATTCGGCGCGTGGAACGTGAGAACGCTTATTGATCGCGATGGCAACGCCTGCCCTGAACGCAAAACTGCCATAGTAGCTCGGGAACTACATCGCTATAACGTGGATGTGGCTGCTCTTAGGCGCGAAACTCATCTTGCCGATGAAGGAGAGCTGGTAGAAGAAGGTGGCGGCTATACTTTCTTTTGGAAAGGTACCGCAGCCTCCGAACCGCGACGTTCAGGCGTAGGGTTTGCCATCAAGAATAACATTGCTAAGCCTGCTTTTTATTTTAATTTTTGACTTTGTAATTAATATTAATTTATCATTTTTTGAAATTTACAATATTTTTAATTACTTAATATTTATTGAATTTTAAAATTTTCATGTGTATATTATGTTGTTATTTTGATCGTGATATTATTGTTAAGTTATATGGGTTTATGATGCCTGAAATAAATGAATTATTATTATTATTATTAAGCGACTTGAGGAGCACCCAGTGCATACTTCAGACCGCGTTACCACACTGCGCCTTTACCTGGATAAAGACAAACTACCTTAATGTCATCAGTGTCTATGCCCCTACGCTAGACAAGGCTGATGACATCAAGGATAAATTTTACGAGGAACTATCTCGATGCCTTGGCAGTATAAACGCCAAAGAGCAGGTTATATTGCTAGGCGATTTCAATGCCAGAGTTGGACGAGACTATGAGGCTTGGCCTGGAGTCCTGGGTAGACACGGAGTTGGCAACATGAACAGTAATGGTCAGTTGCTACTCAGTCTCTGTGCTCAATATGAGCTTGCAATATCGAACACTATGTTCAGACTTGCCGCTAAGCACAAGACAACGTGGATGCACCCTCGATCCAAACACTGGCATTTGATCGATTATGCTATTGTCAGGCAGAGAGATACTGGTCAAGTCCAAGTCACTCGTGTCATGCGTGGTGCTCATTGTTGGACTGATCACCAACTTGTTGTCACAAAGCTACGGCTCCGCCTCCGTCGACCTCGTAGATCCACACTTACAAAGCCTGCGTCTTTGAACGTAGATAGGCTTGAGAATCTCGAGGTGAGGGAGAAATATGCTGAAGCTGTGTCTGGAAAGCTGTTGCCAGTGAATGAGACAGGTGATGTTGATGCGGTCTGGGGAACTTTTTCTTCTCATCTTATAGAGGCAGCCTCAGCTACTTTAGGTATAAAAAGCCGTCGTAGTGAGGACTGGTTTGATGAGAATGACGAGGTTCTTAGGACAGCATTCAACAAACATCGAGACCTTTTGCGACAGCATAGTAGGCAAGGTGGAAGCGTTGCGGTAGTCAAAGCGAGTGACCTTGAATTGCGGAAGCTGTCTCGTCAAGTAAAAGACAAATGGTGGCGAGACAAGGCTCTCCATATGCAGTGGCTCGCTGATACTAAGCAGCTCGGGGAGATTTACTCCGAGGTACGTAGGCTGACTGGTACATCCTACCGAGCGAAGGTGCTATTGAAGTCGTTAGACGGTATGCACCTATTGACAAACAAGGAGGATGTACTAAATCGTTTGGCCCAACACTTTAACAGCTTGCTCAACGTAGATCGTTCACCTGATCTACGAAGTGTGAGTCTAATACCTCAACTCCCTCTTTCCATTGAGCTGGATGAGCCCCTGTCATGTGATGAGGTTGTCTCTGCCATCAAGCAGCAACAGAACAAGCGAGCGGTTGGTATTGACCTTATACCAGGAGAGCTGTTGAAATACGGCGGCGAGGAGTTGTACATGTTGGTTTGGAAACTTTTTGCTCGTATGTGGGAGGAAGAGCGAGTCCCGGACGATTTTAAAGTGTCTCGCATTTGTACCCTCTACAAGAGCAAGGGTGACCGTTCCGACTGCGGCTCTTACCGCGGTATTTCGTTTTTGTCAGCCCCTGTAAAGGCCTTTGCCAGAGTTCTTTTAAACCGCTTAAAGGCTCTGTCTGAAAAGATACTGCCAGAAACCCAGTTTGGCTTCCGACCTGAACGAGGCACCTGTGAAGCAATTTTTTCTGTGCGTCAACTGCAAGAAAAAAGCAAAGAACAAGGTCGTCCGCTATATCTCTGCTTCTTTGACCTGGAGCGAACAATCAAATTTCTTCCCCGTTACCTGTGGGGTGAAACAAGGGTGTGTTCTAGCGCCCACACTGTTCGCCATGTACTTAGCAGTAGTAGTCAGGGATGTTTTACAGACTCTTTCTGAGGGAGTCCGCATCCGCTTCCGCACAGATGGCAGTCTTTTCAATTTGGCCAGACTTATGGCGCGCACTAGGGTCTCACATACAATGATTACAGAAATCATGTATGCTGACGACCTATGCTTTGCGGCAGAATCCCCTGATGGCCTGCAACGGCTAATGACCACTTTTCAACAAGCGTGCTGCAGGTTCGGCCTAAATAAAAATCAGTGTCAAGAAGACGGAGGTGATGTCTCTGGACACACATGGTCACGAGACACTGTCTATACAGCTGGGTCAGGACATGTGGAAGCAGGTTGATAAGTTTCGCTATCTGGGGAGCACTATTACATCTAAATGTAACCTTGATGATGAGATCAGCAGCAGGATCTGTGCCGCAGCTGCGGCATTTGGGAAGCTGCGTTCCAAGGTTTTCTGTTCGCATGACCTTAAGCTGGCCACTAAAATATCTGTTTACATGGCAATTGTGCTGCCAAACCTCTTATATTCCTCCGAGACGTGGTGTGTGTATCGGCGCCTCATACGCACTCTGGATCGTTTCCACCTCAAGTGCCTACGTTCCATCATAAAGATCCGATGGTCCGACCGAGTGCGTAACACCGAAGTTTTGCGACAGGCCAATGTCGGTGGCATTGAGTCCTACTTAATGCGTCGGCAGCTTCGGTGGTGCGGTCACTTGTCACGTATGGCGGAGGAGAGAGTGGCGAAACGCATCTTCTACTCTGAACTAGAGGAGGGCAAGCGGAAACATGGCGGCCAACTCCTCAGGTTTAAAGATGTTCAGAAGCGTCATATGAGAAGATGCAACATTAAGCCGTCTCAATGGGAAGGTTTGGCAGCACAACGTCCAGAATGGCGCAGGGTGGTGCAAAGACGAGTAAGCGATTTCGAGGAACAGCGAAAGGCAGACCTCGACGCGGAAACGCGATGAGCTGAAAGTCCGCCCACCCGCCGGCTGTCATTCAGTACAATTACGTAAGTGGTGTTCTCACGTGCCCTCTGTGTACACGTGAGTTCACCGCAAAGATCGGCTACGTTAGCCATCTTCGAGCGCATCAGCGCCGAGCCGACTAGGAGTCGAAGTGGTCGCCATGGCCGAAATCGGTCGGAGGCATCAATGCTTGGCATGATGTCCTTATCAAAGCGTAATCGTAAAAATTGACAGTAATATTGATTACTGATGTTATTTGTAACACTGCTTAGATTTCTTAGAACTTCAGAACACTAAGTATTATACGACTATGTTTGTTGGTTGGTTAAGGCACAACGCAGACGACACATGGCGCGGACAGCCACGAGAGATAGGTAGCACAAATTATCTCTATTTTATGTAGGTAGTTTATAATTATTAAGTAGAGTAATGTGAGAGTTTGAGAAAAAACCGATCAAGTGCGATTCGAACTCGCAGGGTTCTGTACCAAAAAAACTAAATTTAAACACGTTTGTACAACAAACCTATTTTGTTTGACAAATATTTACAGTACCTGTTGTAATAGCAACAGAAATACATCATCTGTGAAAATATCAGCTCTCTAGCTAACACCGTTCGTGAGATACAGCCCCACGATCGACAGACATACAGAGGGACGGCGAAGTCTCATGAATAGGGTCCCGTTTTTACCCTATGGGTACGGAACCCTAAAAACAGAGTGCCTAGTGTTAACTTTTGCGGGCGCCTGTCGGCATTCACGGTGTCAATTTTTAAGGAATCTAGACACCGCTGCGTAGGTGTAACGTGGGAACTTGTTTTGACCTTGATGTTATCTTACACTTTGTACCTATGTTCGCAAAGTAAATCTATGTCTATACATATAATAAAATGATAGAAAAGACAGAACTGTACATTGGAAATATTTAAAAAAAATACTAGCTGAGTATTCAACATAAGATACCGAAGCCGAAAATATAGTTAGATTTTTTTTTGTCTGTTTGCCTGTTTGTGTGTTTGCTTTGCATTGTGCGGAAGGATCTCGAAAAGTACTCTATAGATTTGATGCAAATTTTGCACAAATATCAACTAGAGGTACGGTCTTCAAATAGACTATATATTTTTACGCTACATATCTTAGGGGCTAAGCAGAGAGCGATCTAATTGGCATTATAACATAATTTTCACGCGTACTAAGTCGTGGGCTACAGCTAGTAAATGAATAAATGATCTTCATACTAATTCACGTTAAAAAATGAAATGAGTATGTATGCTTTAATTTAAGATTCAGTTAATTTAAGAATCAGTTGAATAAGGAACTACGACTGCCATCAAACTGCCTGCAGTTGGGCAGACGTTAAACATAATATATTTCACTAAAAAAAATTGTTAACTTAGATTATTTATACTGCTGGTTGATTGCACTTCGTGGAACCTGCTGCACATATTGATTAACACCACTTGTACTGTTCCACAAAATTTATTTACTTTACACCTGACCGGTTTGGGGTAAATATATAAACTAATAATTATCACACTTTGACATTGTTATTTTTAAGATTATACTTGTAGTATTTAATGTGTTCAAAAATCCGATAAATTAATTCCCCTACTTTTGGGGCAAACTCAAAAATATTTGAGTAGGTACCTACAGTAAAAATTTTTTAGTTTAGATGTATTTACATAATGTAGTGGTCTCCAACTAACTTGAAGACCACTACATTATGTTTTGTACCATTGAGAATGCCGAGAGGCGAAACCAGTCAGGTGTAAAGTAAATAAATGTTGTGGAACAGTACAAAGTGGTGTTATTCATTTTGTGAAAAAAACATGTTTTTTTTCTTTACGTATAGGTACCTACGTGAGTCACGAAAGAAGCTTGCTAGAACTCCCACTAGTCAGTAAGGTAGCCAGAACCTGTCTCTGTCTATTTCAACACGGTAATAAGTTCACCACCTATTGAATCCCGCGTGGCGACGAGGCCCCGTCGGCTACGGGAAAGAGTACAAAATGTCGCCACCCCCCCCCCCCCCATTCATCCCGAGGGTGTCGTAGTAAGAGGCAACTAAGGGAACACTTTCGCTAAACGATGCATTGCGTAGAGAGGGAATACTCGAAATAACATGCCAAAAGAAACTTACAAACAATTTCGCTGCCTACACCTTTTAAAAGGTGTAGGCAGCGAAATTGTTTGTAAGTTTCTTTTTGCACAAGTTGTCAAAATCATCCGATTGTCTTGGTGAGTGTGTGCAACTGGCCGTTGCTAAGGTCTAGGGACTGATATTTGTATTATCAACAACATCAACATTTTAATAAAATCTAAAATTATATTTTTTTTTAATCTAAATATAAAATTGGTGGATTTTTAAATATAAATGTTTGAAAATGTTGAGAAAACGGCAAAAAAATCTGTGAAAATTGGAGCTCTCTAGCTATTACCGATCATGAGATATACAGACAGACAGACAGATAGCGAAGTCTCACTCATAGGGTGCCGCTTTTACCCTTTGTGTACGGAACCCTGAAAAAAGAATTTTGGACCGCGGCGCACGATGCGACGGGTCCAATACCCGTAAACCAGGCGTTATAATATAGTAGGGCAGCCCATGAGGGGATTTGAAGAGTTACTCAAGCGCGTCAGAAAACTATATGAGGAGAAACCTTATTCCTTGTTATACAAGATAATTCTTTTTATTTTAATTTCAGTCGATTATATCATAACAATGAAAGGACTTGTCGAGAAATATTATGACGAAGAATCAAATGACAAGGTTAGCCTTTAAGGACACAAAGTTTGATTCGGAGTTCCGTGGTACTTACAAAATTGAAAGTAAAAAGATATTTTTCACTTCTTATGCTCGTAAAGTTCTTGTTTATGCTGGGTGTATGCGGACTAAAACAACATTTTATGCTCTAGTGCATAAAGTTCTTTTTCTTCTTCTAAAACAATATGGCCATACTAGACCGTAGAGACGGTACCATGAAGATCGTGTTACTCTATGAACCAAACATAATAAAACGCTATTAAATAACTTGTTTTTTTTGTTACATTTAATTTGTACTTTCTGTGTTCTATATAAATTAAGAAACATTAAAAATCAGATAGTATTATGAGTGAAAAAATATTATAAAATGAACTTATGATTAGGCAGTATAGGTCTCGTTACCCATGCCTAATGCTTCATGTAGAATGATTAAAAAAAGAAAAATAATTAAAAAGATATATATATATATATATTTTTTTAATATTTTATTTAAAGACTTTTATTTACAATATCACTGTTTCATTTCCTTGCAATCGAAGTGAAAAGCAGAGTGTATAACTCGATCATAAAACCCATTTTATCCTCGACTTAATATCCACCCTCGCCTTTGGCTCGGGCGGATAAACGTCTCGTATAAAATGGCTTCTTTTATGCACTTGTAGTACAATCTACTATTTTTTTAATACAGTTGCTCAAAAAGTGGCTTATTACAAGGACGTATAGAGTTCGGGATGTGGGCTATTACACACTCGTGCTTTTTCTTTACCATTCCTGCACTCGTGCGTTTTCTTTCCCAATTGTCAAAATAATGTCTGTGATTCATGCAAATATATCTAAAAAAAAGATACTAACTTGTTTCAATATCAGATTAAAAGTAATTTTAATTAAAATTTAACCATAAATTAATATCAGTATCGACCCCAGTGTTGGTGCGGCGCTCGTACGAGTTAGCTGCGTTGAACGCGCAATAGTATTATTTACGAGTTAAGTGATAGTGAGTCATCGCAGTGCGAGCGACGACGGCGGTTGCCGGACTACCTGTTACTTATTCAAGGACAATGGACCTTTTGTTTATACCTGCGAATGGATAAACAACAAAATGAAGACGACTGTAGTTCCTTACTTGATGACGAGCCTTTGATGGGCGGAGAAACTAGTTTATTAGAAGAAAGAATTGTTGAAAGTACACAAACAAAAAACATGGATGAAGATACACATAGTACGGTGCAAAAGAGATCACGAGAAGAAGAAGAATGGACGGTAGTTGGTACAAAGGAAAAGAGGTTGAAAGAAGATATTATACAAATATATATTTATAGTAATGAGAAACTACCCAAACAGTTTACTTTAGCAAAGTTATTGGACGAAAACAACATTACGCAAGTCCTCAGAGTGAAGTATATCAGCCCATCAATCATCAATACATATAATAAAATCGTAACAGGTCGCTCTCTGTACATGGAAGATAAATAAGAAAAAATATTATAGGGGGGCTTTATGAACGCAATAGAACCCAAAACAATGATTTTTAGAATTTTTGTCTGTTTGTCTGTTTGTCTGTATGTCTGTATATCTGTTTGTCTGTACGGTTGTGCACGCTATTCTCAGTAACCGCTCAACCGATTGCAATGCGGTTTTTTTTATTGTGTTGAGGTTTGCTCCAGTTAACATTTAGCGTTTGTTTTATGTAAATCGGTTTAGAAATAAAAGAGTTATAACACTTTTAAGAATCAGATATTTTGAAAATTTTAATTGTAGGGGTTTCTTTGAATGTGAGTGAACCTAAACTGGCGTGTTGGCGTGTGAAATAGACTTAATCATTAAGCTCTTTTATGATTAAGCAAACAGGGCAGTTTCAGACGCTGCTTGATGACTCTGATGAAGAAATACCTTACCTTTCATACACCTTATGTGACGTAAACGAAGTTGCGGGCTCAGCTAGTACAAAATAAGGTTAGACTGTAGGAATGAATCTGAAGTAGACAAATTAGAGACCTGCAAAGTGTTTTCTGAAAAAGGTTGGAAAATTCAGAAGGCAAACGAGAAATACACATCGTACGGTATTATACGAGATGTGGAGCTAGACATATCAGAAGACGACATCCAAAAAAATATCTCATGTCCTAGCCCGGCTAAGCTAATAGCGGCAAAAAGGCTTATGCGCCGTAATACCGACACGACGACGACGGGATGGTGCGCCTCGGAGACAATTCGTTTAGGTTTTAAGGGCACGTTTATACCACCGTACGTATTCGTAAACAATCTACGTATTAAAGTCGAACCATATGTCTTTCCAGTTTCTCAGTGTTCTAAATGTTGGAAATATGGACATACAATTAAATTTTGCCCTTCAACAAAAGTAGTTTGTCCTAAGTGCGGCGATAACCACCCTAACTGTGAAAAGAAAAGATTTAAATGTGTGAACTGTTTGGGGGCACATATGTCATTGGATAGGGCCTGTCCAGAATTTATTAAAGAAAAAAAAATTAGACAATTAATGACAGAGTTTAATTGTACTTACAAACGAGCTCTTATGATTTACGTCCCAACAACTCCTGAACATCCCATGGAAACAGTGACATTTATAGAAAATACGGACGAACAATATAGCTATTTCAACTGCTATGTTCTAATCATAACAAAAACTTGCGCTCATCTAAAAACCTTCTTCTTCGTTGTCCCACTCACTCCTCTGATTTTATACACTCTTCTTTCGTGGTTCAGTCCATTCTTTTCTGGAATGCTCTCCCCCTTGAAGTTAGGTTAGCCACTAGTAGGGAATCCTTCAAGGAGAAAGTACGGGTACTTTATAGTGTACCATAAAGGAAAGAATCTTGGCAGTTTCGCTACAATCTTCAGTACTGCTCTAAAACTGAAATATCATTAATGGTTCATTGTTGCAAATCTATTTTTCCCCCTTTATCTCATCTATGATATTTTTGATTATATGTTTATTTATGTAGGTACCTATGTATTTTTTTATGTATATAAGTATGTATGTATGTGTGTATGTATATATTTATGTATGTATTTATGTAGGTTTGTATGTATTTATATATGTATGTAAAATCACTTTTGTACTTTAATATGACGATGATGGCTTGAATTATTTCGTAAACAGCTCTCGACATATCCCTGAGCACCTACCTAATGTTATCTCTGCATCACCCTCAGGTAGACTGGTAGATAATGCCTAAGGCATTAAGTCCGCCTTGTACTTAGTGCTAAAGTTTAAAATAAATAAATAAATAAATAAATATAGCTGCTATACGGAACCTACATTTGTAGGAAAATCTGATGGTTATACGGAACCCGAAGACGAGGAATCTTGAACAAAAAGGAAACACACGTATGCAACAGTTATGAAACCCAATTTGGTTAAAAAAAAAGCAAGCTCTGAAAAATTCAAGGCAACACGCCCTTGCACTCCAAGCCCAGTAAGCGAGCATCAGGAACAATACAGTGACATCCCGGCATCACCCGCTCCCCCATTTATCAAGGACAGAGAAGTTAAATTTGAAGAACTTTTATTAAAATTAAAAATTATATTATTCCGAAAAAATGAATCATTAAGTGACAAAATTCAAAATATTGTAAAATACTGTTTAGAATGGTTGATCTTAGTCATTGTTGAGAACATATCAGATTGGCCAGTTTTAAAAAAAATGTTCGAATATTTTAATGGCTAACATTAATACTTTATTACGGCTTAACATATTACAATGGAACGCACAAAGCATTAACCGAAATTAATAACGTTTGAGAGTTTGCTGTCCCAAGAGAAAATTCACATTGCTGTCGTTTGTGAGACATGGCTTAAAGTCACAGATGAAGTAATAATAATACTTTATTCAATTCAATATGATATTGTAGTACATAAATGGTAAATAAATCGATGTTTGTTACCTACTGGTTATACAATTCAATTGGTTAAGGTGCTGCAGTCCTAGCTAGGTTATTTGATAACCTGTGTTAAGGGCCACAGTGCAGATCCCCATTCAATTTTTACATGACACTAACAGTGCCCGTTGTTGTTAATTAGGTTATGACAATATCTAAATACAAAATAGTTTTCAAAATAAATTAAAGATAACGATTAAAAAAGTAAATAAAGCTAAACTAAGAATAGCAATAAAACATTGATCAATACTGGATACATTTCTTCTGTAAATCAATGAGAGAAATGTGTGTGTGTGTGTGTGTGTGTGTGTGTGTGTGTATGTATGTTTGTGTGGGTGTGTGTGTGTGAGTGGGTGTGTGCGCTTGCATGACAGCTCTTCCTTTATGTTTAATATAATAATGAATGTGTTACAATTTCTTCTGTTTCATTGTACCCTTTACTTTGAAGGAAGGAGAACACCGTCTTCTTGCAGTCATGATACGGTAAGTTGTATATCCTGCAGTGCCTGTTAACAGTGTTATAAAGCGATGGACCCTGGTAGTAAGCAACTCTCTTAATAAAGGATGTTCGCATTTTTGGGAGTGTACATAAATATGCATGAAAAGACAAAATTGTCTTTTCTACGTTTTGTGATTTGAATAAAGGGAGTTTTACGATGTTACATCAGTATAATTTGTAAAATAAAATGTTGTCTAATATTAAGAACTTTCCAATTCTTGTAAAGCTCATCGGTGGGGTACATAATAGGTCTGAAGGTTGCGACCTTTAATATAGCTTTGTGGGCAACTTCCAGTGGCATCAAAATAGACTTAGCCGTCCCACCCCAGCACGAAACACAATATGTAACAATAGACGAACACAAGGCAAAGTAGACAGTTCTTATTGTTCTTGTATTTGCAACGTTCCGGAGTGTTTTAAATATATATATTAATTTACGGACTCAACTTGTAAGTACAGTAATATGTTTTTTAAAGTTTAAATATTTATCTAAAATGATACCCAAGTATTTTATTTGCTCAACGGATTCTAGAGATGGACATTCACAGGAATATTTTGCACGGCAAGTGTGGGCTTTTAAAGTCACTTGAGTGTGTGGTTGAGAAGCTTCGCTGATGGAGTGGATTATGTATTTTGTTTTGCTGGCATTTAGTGTGAGGGTGTGGGCAGCAAGCCAGTCCATTGTTGTATTAAGTCCCTGTTGTGCCACACATTCCAATCCCGACCAAGTGGCAGCCGTAAAAATCAAAGCGGTATCGTCTGCAAAAGATACAATCCTATCCTTGGAGATGTTGAGGTTGCACAAATCATTTATAAATATAAGAAAGAGGGTAGGACCTAGTATGCTTCCTTGGGGAACACCGTAGCAGATGGAAAGTTCGTCACTATTGTGGTTGTCTATTCTGACACTTTGAGTGCGGTTTGTAAGATAACTACGGAAAAGTTCCAGTTGTAATCCTTTGACGCCCATATTCTCAAGTTTGATTAGAAGAGTGGGGATAGGGACGGTGTCAAAGGCTTTCGAGAGGTCCTGAAACACAGTAAGGACTTTTTTGCTTTGATCTAAGTGTTGTGCTATGTAATTTGTCAAGTCCTGAACTGCATCACAGGTAGATTTGTTTTTACGAAAGCCAAACTGATGTGGGGATAGAAGATTGTAATGCTCAAGGTAATTAACCAGTCTTCTATTTATAAGTCTCTCAAGCACCTTAGACAACGCGCTTAGAACAGCAATTGGACGGTAGTTATTGGGTTGATTCCCATCCCCACCCTTGAAAACGGGATGAATAATAGCCTTTTTCAATGAAGTAGGAAATACAGCTGTTTCGAAGCAGAGATTAAATATATGGCATAGTATGGGCGCCAGAACATCAGTATATGTCTTTAAAAAAAGTGGTGTAATCCTATCCCAACCAGCAGCAGCATCCGCTCGTAAAGATCCAATTATTGACGCAATTTCATCAGGGTCTGTCTGCTCTAGGACGAAAGACGTGAATGGGGTGACCTTTCGCCTGGCCAATGAAATTGCTGCCGGCTGCAACGGCTCGTCAGTGATACGGGCTGCAAGATTACCACCAACGCTAACGAAAAACGAATTAACATTGTTACATGATTGTACTGGTGTTGGTAAGCAATTTAATAGCGGTGTGGAAGAGTTTTTGCTTTTTGTGGTATTTGTGATACGTTTTACAGTGTCCCAAAGAGTTTTTGGATTATGGCTTGCATTATGAAGTTCAGTTGTGTCATATTGTCTTTTTACCTTCTTTAGCAGTCCAGCACAAAAGTTTCTATAGCGTAGGTAAGTTATTTTTAGTACTTCATTCTCAGGTTTTCCTTTAAACTTTTTGTGTAATGCGTCCCTATTTCTAATGCAGCGAAGCAAACCTGGAGTAATCCACGGTTTGATAATTCTCTTTCGCGCCGATGCTTTTTTCAGTGTTGTGTTTTTTGAGATAGCTGTAGTGAGTAAGTCAATTAGTCTGTCTGTCGCCGTGTTAGGGTCCTCAATAAATAAAATTTCACTAAAATCTATTTCAGACATAGTCTTTTGAAGGGCCTTTTGATCTACCTTGCTTATAGTTGGGTTAGGAATTATTTGCTCACGTTTCCTGTCTAAACAAAACAGGGACGAGTGATGGTCTGTCACTGTGGTATCGTAAATAAGCGAAACAGAGGGAGACTTGGTTTTTATGAATATGTGATCAAGGCATCTATGATCTCTCGTGGGCAGGGTATGTGCAGCAAGATATCCGTGCGTGGCGAAAGTATTCAGATATTCATTAGAGCGCGTATCAACGGTATTTGGCTTTATGTCTATGTTCAGATCACCAGTTATAATTACAGATTTAAATTTATCCAGTGTTGGAAGTAAGTTATTCAAAGCTAGTAGAAAATTATCAATATTATATTCTGATGGTGATCGATAAATGCAGACAATAGCCACTTCCGTTTTTATTTTAATTATCAGACCCGTAGCAGATTGACCAAAGTCTGGTTCTTCATATGTGGCGTGGAGATCAGACTTCATGTAAACGACTACCCCATAATTTTTGTTGATATGCTTTGTGGTCTTTGCTGTAGTGTAGTTTTGCAATATTGGAATAAATGAGTTGGTAGAACATGGCAGCCAACATTCTGTCAGAGCCACCACGTCACAGTCGAAAGGGAGACGATGCATCAGAGTTTCCAGTTTCGTGATATTAGCGGAGATGGAACATATATTTTGCGAGAGTATTTTTAGATATCTGTTTGGTTGTTTTATAACAGATGGTGTAATTTCAGGGGCTCCTGTGTGTGATACAGATAATTCGTCAATTTTGTCGAGTAATTGGTTTATGTTGCTATCCACTTTTAAGGTAAGTAATTATTAAAAAGGTGCAGTTTAAGTAAGTACTATAGAAAATTTCTCTTCTTTGGTATTCCAATAGGGTTTGGCAGTTATCAGTGCAACAATCACAAGACTCGTATCTATTACACTGACTCGTACTCGCATTAAAAACATAAGAATAACAGTAGGCCAGGATCAAGAGCCGGTATACAATATTATCAATGTGTTCCAGATTAACCAACATCATCTGCGCGTAGATTAGCAAAAAGAGTGTCACAGTAAAGGTAAGCGGTTTTAATATTTTTAGGAAAGACCGGGACGACGGCTATGGTGGCGTGGCTATTTTCACTCACAAATCCATCCAATCACATACCATACAAGTAACGTGTAATAATACGGGTATCGAAATCATTGGCATTAAAGTATATAACTGCCAGTACATAGAAAACATTATTTCGTTATATTGTCCCCCTTCTGTTAGTACTACGCAGAGTGATTGGGATCTCATACTCTCGCCCTTTAGTAACAAAACATTGATACTAGGCGACTTTAACGGCCATCATACTAACTGGTGTACAAAATTAAATCAGAAAGGAACCCAGATATTTGACGCATTGATGGATAACAAGTTTGTTACATTGAATGACGGACAGATCACTAGGTATAAATATGTCAACGGTATTTTGCAGATGTCGTCCCCCGATATATCGCTTGCTTCTTCTGATATAGGTTTGAAAATGAATTGGAATGTTCTTAATGAATCCTTAGGAAGTGATCACCGGGTAATTACAATTTCATCAAATCTGAGAAAATCTCCGAAACAAGATTTAAAAAGAAATTTCAAAAGAGCTGATTGGGTTTCTTATACAATTTTACTAGAAAAACTATTTTCAAATTTTGTAATGACCGAGAATATTCAAAATAATTATGACACAATAATCGATTACATATATCTAGCGGCAGATTTGCACATTCCTTATTTAAGAGTAAGTTCTGACCCTACTTGTAAGTTTTCACCTAAGCCCTATTGGTCTCAAGAGCTTTTCAAGGCGGTCGCTGAACGTCGGTTGGCGTTAAAAGTTTTTAGAAATAACCCCATTACACAAAACTTATGCAATTTAAAAAATAAAATCCGCATTGCACAAAAACTAATTCGTAATGCTAAATCAAAAAGTTGGCAAAGTTTTTGTTCTACCGTTGACCAATCCTGTTCCTCTAAAGAAGTATGGGAAAAAATGAAGTGGCTTAAAGGAAATAAATCAAATAAACAGTACATTAGCGAAGATAAGGCGACAATACTGTTAAACAGCTTAAGGGGCGGTTATAGCGCACAAGTAGGCATTTGGCGCTCCCCTCGCCCCGGGCGCAAGACACACCGCGCGCCGGCAGCGGCAGTCAACTCTCATGCCACAGTATACAGTATAGTAGAAAGAAACAGCATGCTAACTTTGTTTGACGTAGTAAATGCATCTAACTTTATTAAGTGTAGTGATTTATTAGTTTCGTAAATAAAAATAAAAGAGTTAATCGTAAATAAATTATGTATATTATACTATTATTTTTAAGCTAAAGAGTTTGTTTGTTTGTTTAGTTGTTCTAACTCTAGAGTCTAAGAGACTGCTAGTTGAATTTCAAGAGTTTCTTAACAGAATGTCCATTTTTGAAAAATACCAAAATATATAACATCACGCTAAGGCGAATAAGAGCTTAGCAGCAACGAAACATTTTTCGACAACTAGGATATTCCATTTCTTTTGAGAGTTTCCGTTGCGTACATTTGCTACAGTTGCGTAAAAAATGTAAATTACATAATAGCTGGTCATAAAAATTTCTAAAGTTTTCTAAAGTTGGTATGCTAAGTATGAATCACGGGATCATTGTGCAATCCAAAATGGCCGCCGCGGTGTAATCACAAAATTTCATGCTAGGTGTCGTTTAAAGGGTTTTTTGGTATGCTGAGTACGAATCACGTACTAATTTTGCAATCCAATATGGACGCCGCGCCGTAATCACAAAATATCATGATGGGTATCGTTTAAGGGGTTTCTTGGTATGCTGAGTACGAATCACGTGATAATTTTGCAATCCAATATGGGCGCCACGCCGTAATCACAAAATTTCATGATGGGTATCGTTTAAGGGGTTTCTTGGTATGCTGAGTACGAATCACGTGATAATTTTGCAATCCAAAATGGCGGCCGCGGTGTAATCACAAAAATTCATGATGGGTATCGTTTAAAGGGTTTTTTGGTATGCTGAGTACGAATTACGTACTAATTTTGCAATCCAATATGGCCACCGCGCCGTAATCACACAATTTCATGATGGGTATAGTTTAAGGGAATTCTTGGTATGCTAAGTTTCCGTTGCGTACGTTTGCTACAGTTGCGTAAAAAATGTAAATTACATAATAGCTGGTCATAAAAATTTCTAAAGTTTTCTAAAGTTGGTATGCTAAGTATGAATCACGGGATCATTATGCAATCCAAAATGGCCGCCGCGGTGTAATCACAAAATTTCATGATAGGTGTCGTTTAAAGGGTTTTTTGGTATGCTGAGTACGAATCACATGATAATTTTGCAATCCAATATGGCCACCGCGGTGTGATCACAAAATTTCATGATTGGTATCGCTTAAGGGGTTTTTTGGTATGCTGAGTACGAATCACATGATAATTTTGCAATCCAATATGGGCGCCGCGCCGTAATCACAAAATTTTATGATGGGTATCGTTTAAAGGTTTTCTTGGTATGCTGAGTACGAATCACGTGATAATTTCGCAATCCAAAATGGCCGCCTCAGTGTAATCACAAAATTTCATGATGGGAATCGTTTAAAGGGTTTTTGGTATGCTGAGTACGAATTACGTGATAATTTTGCAATACAATATGGCCGCCACGCCGTTATCACAAAATATCATATTGGGTATCGTTTAAGGGGTGTATTGGTATGCTGAGTACGAATCCTGTGATAATTTTGAAATGCAATATGGCCGCCGCGCCGTAATCGCAAAAATCCATGATGGTTATTGTTTAATGGGTTTTTTGGTATGCTGAGGACGAATCACATGATAATTTTGCAATCCAAAATGGCCACCGCGCCGTAATCACATAATTGCGTAATGAATATCGTTTAATGGGTTTTTTCGAATGCTGAGTACGAATAACATGATCATTTTGGAATTCAATTTGGCCGCCTAAGCTATTTAGGCCTACTTGCGCGGAGAGTCGAGTTAAATATTTTTTTTTTTTTTTTTTTTTTTTATACCACTAAGGTGGCAGACAAGCACACGGCCCACCAGAAGAACCGGTGGTCACCGCAGCCTATGAACGTTTGCAACACCAGAGGCGCCACACTCGCGCTGCCGACCCTGTAAAAACCTTCTTAGACCCCTTTTGAAGAACCCCATACTGTAGGCGTTTGGGAAAACCGAGGCAGGAAGATCATTCCACAACCTAAGCGTGCGCGGAAGAAAACCCCTACCGGATCTAACCGTGCTCAAACGCTCCGGACGTAGGGTGTGCGGATGAAATCCCTGTCTATGGCGAGCGGTGCGATGATAGAAGGTAGCCGTGGGCATCATGTCAAACAATTCCTCGGAGCACATACCATTGTACAGGCGGTAGAACACGCATAAGGAGGCATAGTCTCTCCTGTCGCGAACAGGTTCCACACCACCTGTCAGTATAGGATCGTTGACAACTCTCACAGCTCGCCTCTGCACCGAGTCAAACGGGCGAAGCTGATATTCAGGTGCCCCCGCCCAGAGGTGACAGCAGTACTCCATGTGTGGCCGCACTTGCGACTTATAGAGAAGCAGTGTTTGCGCCGCAGTAAAGTACCGCCGCGCCCTGTTGAGCACACCGAGCTTCTTGGACGCCAGCCTGGCCTTGTCCTCCAAATGACTGCGGAACTGAACGTCACTGGAGATGTCAACACCAAGGATCCCTATACTTTTAGAGATGGAAAGAGATGTGCCCTGGAATCGTGGCGCTACAGTAATTGGGGCTTTCTTAGCGGTGAAGAAACACGCCTGTGTCTTGGAGGGATTGAACTGGACAAGGTTTTGTCTACCCCAATCGGACACTCTAGTAAGAGTAGCCTCGATTTCAGACACAAGCTGTTCACGACTTTCCTCCACTGCGTCCCGAGAGATACCGGGACGGCCTGTGTAACAAGTGTCCCCTGTACTGTCGTCTGCATAACAATGAATGCCGTCAATAGACAACATGTCATTGATATGCAGCAGAAACAGGGTAGGGGACAACACTGAGCCTTGCGGTACTCCAGCGTTTATGGCCATGCAGTCAGAACAGCTGCCGTCGACAACAGCCCTGATGCTTCTATCGGCCAAAAAGCTGGACACCCATCCGCAAAATCTCTCGGTCAGTCCGTAGGAGGGCAATTTTTTAAGAAGACCACGGTGCCAGACCCGGTCAAAGGCTTTAGAAATGTCGAGGCTCACTGCTAGAGCCTCGCCCTTACTCTCGATAGCCGTCGCCCATCGGTGTGTGAGGCACACGAGAAGATCGCCCGTCGAGCGACCGTGACGGAAACCGTACTGCCGGTCACTGAGCAGGTCGTTTTCCTCAAGGTACCTCAGGAGCTGTGTATTAATTACACGCTCCATCACCTTAGACAATAGAGAGGTGACGGCTATAGGCCTGTAATTGGCCGGGTCGGTCCTATCACCTTTCTTGGGCACAGGATGCACATACGCGATCTTCCACGACGCCGGGACTTGTCGCATGGAATAAGAAAGCGAGAAAAGACGTGTAAGTACCGGACACAACTCTGGACCACACTGCTTAAGTACTACCGCGGGTATACCGTCTGGCCCACTCGACTTATGAACGTCCAGAGAATGAAGCTCCCGTCGGACGTCCCGCTGCGTAAATTTAACTTCCGGCATGGAAGTTCCACACCACGGAACGTCCGGCGGCACAGCACCCCCGTCGCTCATGGTCGAGTTAGAGGCAAAGAGAGAACCCAAAAGGTCGGCCTTCTCCCTGGCACTCTGGGCCAGACTACCGTCGGGTTTAAGCAAAGGTGGTAAACCTGACTGACAGAAGTTTCCCTCGGCAGCTTTGGCAAGCGACCAGAATTCACGACTTCCTGAAGGGTACCCTGCTAGCCGCTCACCAATTCTGCCGACGAAATCGAATTTAGCCCTGACAATTGCTCTTTTGCTGGCCCTCGAGGCGGCATTTAGTTTGCGTTTCACCTCAGAGATGTTAGGATCTGAATTTGCACGAGCCGTGGTCCAGGCTCTGTAGGCAGATTCTTTCAGCATCAAAGCTTCTCTGCAGAGCCGATTGAACCACGGTCGCTTTTTTGCTCCTACAGGGATCCAGCGGTTGGGAATATAGCACTCCATGCCCTCCAAGATCCCCTCAGCGACTGCTGCAGCGCAGGAATCCAGATCGTCTGAGGCAAAACAAAGCCGCCTCCACGGGTACGACGCGAAGAACTCCCGCAGTCCATCCCAGTCTGCTGACTTATAGTGCCACACATGTCGCCACTCCTTGGGCCGAGGTGGTTCAGGCCTTGCGAGAGGCACATGCGCCCGAATGATACAGTGGTCCGACGATCCGAGCGGAGCATCCACTGAGACGTTGTATCCATCCGGACGCGTTGTCAGCAGGAGGTCCAGCAATGCACTATGCTCGTTCTCCTTATCTGGTATCCTCGTATGGGATTTAACCAGTTGGGAGAACCCATAGGTCAGGGCAAATTCGTGTGCAGCGTTCCCCGCAAAGTTGGTCATCCGGGAGCCCAACCAGTCAACATGATGACCGTTGAAGTCCCCCAGAATCACAATCTCCGCAGAAGGATACTGCTCAATCACCTTGTCAGTCGATTGTTGCAGGTGGTCAAAAAGGCGAACTGTGTCCGTGTTACCGCTGTGAGACCTGTACACGCACGCGTAGATCCGAGTGTGGCCCCCGTGATCCACGCGCGCCCATAACGTAGACAGGTCCCTGTCTTCAAGGCTTGTAAGACGGCGACAGCAGACATCATCACGGACGTACATACATACCCCGGCTTTCGGCTTGAAGTTGTACTCAAGCTTATAGCCAGGGTACATTAAGTAGGATGTATCGCCCGGGCATGAAATCTGCGTCTCCGTCAGGAAAAAAAGGGTCGGCTTCGCAGTTTCCAGATGGTGGTGGACTACGTTGAGGTTCTTGTGCATACCTCTGATGTTGCAAAGGTCCATGTAAAGTGTCGACGACGAAGCCGCTGTGTATACTTTTCTTCTTTTTCTTCCTTTAGCCATGTTTTTTTTAAAAAAGGGGGTTAAAAAAGTGAAGAGGTGCCTGTGTGCCGGTGGCGCAAGAGACTAAGCGAGACTCTAACTAACCAAAGGCAGACAGAGGTAGTGCGGTAGACTGGCACGGCGTACGGAAGGGCCCCCGGTCCCCCCCCGATGCAGTGGCCGCGTCCACTCCGGTATCCTCCTCCGGCACGACCACAGCACCAGGGACTTTACACAGGCTGCTGGTTCAGCCTCCTGGGGCGGAGATTATGTAATCCCCAGGTTCGGGTTCCGTACCAGCCTGCGGGCGGTCAGCGGTCAACCGTTTCACCGGGTCTCCCTGACCGCCGTACCAATATTCCGCGCCTCTATCTGCCAATGGAGACAGATTAAGCCTCTGGTCTCACCGTCACCGGCACAGAGTCACCCCAATGAGCTCTGGATCCCTGCTAACCGACGGAGAACATAACCCAACCGGAGTCAGGTTACTATTACCGCGGTCTTCTGCAGGGCGGAGGTACTGCCCCAGGCGGGCTGCTCACCGAACGGCGTACCGTTATGCCCTTCCTCCTAATGTGGGCTTTTTCGTTAATCCCTAAGATATTGAATCTTAGGGATCTGATTGAAGAAGCCACTACTGTACCCTCAGGGTGTAACGTTAGCTCCATGAGAAGTAACGCATGACCCCTAAACCCCGAGGGCGAAAAAAAAAAATATATAAATATATAAATATAAAGTTAGTAAGCTCTGAGTTAAATAAATAACTTCTTAACTCTGACCACGTCTTGCACAGTTGCAAATTGGCACGCGGTTAACTAACTCACAGTAATCCGAACAAGATTTTTTAGTCTGTCGTTCCATGCAATCCAACCACACACAAATGTTAGAACGAAGAATGGAACATGTGTCTCTATCTCTTTTACACTACAGTCTGCTACGTATGATTTACGATACTACCATACTTACGATACTACCATTTACGATACCAATCATAAAATTTTGTGATTACGGCGCGGCGGGCATATTGGATTGCAAAATTAGTACGTGATTCATATTCAGCATACCATACAACCCTATAAACGATACCCATCATGAAATTTTGTGATTACAGCGCGGCGGGCATATTGGATTGCAAAACTATCACGTGATTCATACTCAGCATACCAAAAAAACACTTAAACGATACACATCATGAAATTTTGTGATTATGGCACGGCGGCCATATTGGATTGCAAAATTATCACGTGATTCGTACTCAGCATACCAAAAAACCCCTTAAACGATACCCATCATGAAATTTTGTGATTATGGCGCGGTGGCCTTTTTGGATTGCAAAATTAGTACGTGATTCGTACTCAGCATACCAAAAAACCCCTTAAACGATACACATCATGAAATTTTGTGATTACGGCGCGGCGGCCATCTTGTATTGCAAAATTAGTACGCGATTCGTACTCAGCATACCAAAAAACCCCTTAAACGATACCCATCATGAAATTTTGTGATTACGGCGCGGCGGCTATATTCGATTGCAAAATTATCACGTGATTCGTACTCAGCATACGAACAAACCCCTTAAACGATACCCATCATGAAATTTTGTGATTACAGCGCGGCGGCCATATTGGATTGCAAAATTAGTACGCGATTCGTACTCAGCATACCAAAAAACCCCTTAAACGATACCCATCATGAAATTTTGTGATTACGGCGCGGCGGCTATATTCGATTGCAAAATTATCACGTGATTCGTACTCAGCATACGAACAAACCCCTTAAACGATACCCATCATGAAATTTTGTGATTACGGCGCGGCGGCCATATTGGATTGCAAAATTATCACGTACTTCGTACTCAGCATACCAAAAAACCCCTTAAACGATACACATCATGAAATTTTGTGATTATGGCACGGCGGCGATATTGGATTGCAAAATTATCACGTGATTCGTACTCAGCATACCATAAAACCCTATAAACGATACCCATCATGAAATTTTGTGATTACGGCGCGGCGGCCATCTTGTATTGCAAAATTAGTACGCGATTCGTACTCAGCATACCAAAAAACCCCTTAAACGATACCCATCATGAAATTTTGTGATTACGGCGCGGCGGCTATATTCGATTGCAAAATTATCACGTGGCTCGTACTCAGCATACGAACAAACCCCTTAAACGATACCCATCATGAAATTTTGTGATTACGGCGCGGCCGCTATATTCGATTGCAAAATTATTACGTGATTCGTACTCAGCATACGAACAAACCCCTTAAACGATACCCATCATGAAATTTTGTGATTACGGCGCGGCGGCCATATTGGATTGCAAAATTATCACGTACTTCGTACTCAGCATACCAAAAAACCCCTTAAACGATACCCATCATGAAATTTTGTAATTACGGCGTAGCCGCCATGTTGGATTGCGAAATTATCATGTGTAGTCCAATCCTACCCGATCTGGCAATAATGTAAACATGTCATGTTTTGACAATCGTTGTCTAAGACAGATGAGTAGAAAAATATAGTATGACAAATCATTGAATTTTTTACTATATTGAGTAGGTATTTTAAATGAAAATAAACTGTCTTATAGAAGTTATTTGGTGTCGAAATGGTTGTAAGAACACTGTATGACTCTTGGATACTGGAATATAATCAGCGTGAATACTCAATTGCAAGTAACTATGAATATATAGGATCAAATGTGTTTGTTTACATTTTTGCGCAAAGCTATTGAAATACAGTATACCTAATTCGTAGACATTTTAATGCATTAGGTAGCTGGTTACCATGTCGTGAAAACATTTAAAAAGTAAAAGAACACCACATTTTTACCATGAGTCGCGTATGTATTTGTAACGGTTAATCTTATTACATTTTGCCCATTATTGATATTGTTATACTGTGGCACGATTTCAACGTAATTTGGCATAATAATTACGAAATAGTTGCGAAAAAAACTGACACAGGTCCTGCCTCCACAAGCGCCAGGGCGAGACTGATCGGCCGTCAGCGGCGCAATTCTATTGCGTTTGGTAGATATTCGTACATGATAACTATGTAAATAGTTGTTTATAGAAAAACGCTCGGAAAATGTGTATAAAAACTTAATACCTTTAATTGAGTGCAAAAAAAAATTATAAAATGTTAATAGTTTAGCCACAGTTTTGAAAAAACTTTTCTGAGAGAGTCAACTTTGGGATTTTTTTCTATCTAGTGAAATTTATTGGATCGTGTAACGGGCTCGGAATATGTTTAGCTTATATCCTTTACTATTATATATATATTTTTTTCAGATTTAAAAACCCTTTTCTTTTTGACTAGGATTGTTTCAAAAAACTCAAAATCTGACCCACGCGGCCTTAACTCCTGATTATGTTTTGCCGCAGAAGCCTATATTCTCGTCACACAACTCCAAGTTAGATTCTCATATAACGGTACACGAGCTACAAAAGTGTATCCGTTTAAAGGACACCTCACCCGGTGACGATAATATCACATATTCTATGGTAAACACTTGCCTTATATCGGAAAAAAAATGCTTACAGATTTATTTAATAAAATATATTTCAGCGGTTTTGTTCCTGATCAATGGAGGAACATAGTAATTATACCTACACCTAAACCGGGAAGAGATCCCCACTCCATATCAGCACTGCGGCCGATGTCGATGATCTCATGTTTATGTAAAATTTTTCATGGCATTTTACTCAATAGATTAGAATGGTACATAGAAAAAAATAATTATTTATCAATAAATACGACTGGTTTTAGGAAGTGTCACTCTACTCTAGACAACCTCACTAGCTTAACAACCAAAATTCAGTTAGGTCTCTCCAAAAAAAATGTTACAATCGGCTGTTTCCTGGATATAGATAATGCCTATAATAATGTTGAAGTGTCACGTCTAGTTGTAATTATGGATAGTATTGGGGTTGGGTCAACGCTCTGTACTTATTTATGGAACTTTTTGAAAGAAAGAAATCTTCGGATCAAAATTAATGGGTCAACAATAAGCCGAACTACAGGTCGCGGCTTAGCCCAAGGAGATCCTCTGTCCCCGCTGCTGTTCAATATTGTCACAATGAACATATGTGAATCAGTTTGTTCTTCGGAGGTATGGATTTCTCAGTACGCGGACGATTATGTAATATATGCTTCAGGGAAAGACGTGACAAGTATTTGTAACTATCTTCAAACCACACTTAATTCCATTTTCTTATTATTTAGAAATATAGGTCTTGATATTTCAGCCACAAAAAGTAAAGTATGTATTTTTCAAAATAGTTTTTATAGAGAGCCGATTACTCTTAAAATTGATGGTATATCACTACAAACTGTTGAAAGTATTAAATATCTGGGATTGTGGTTGGACAGAGGACTTAGATGGTCTAAACCAGTGATGGGCAAAGTACGGCCCGCGGGCCACCTCCGGCCCGCGGAAGTATTTCATCCGGCCCGCCGACGATCCTTCGGCACCTGCTATATGGCCCGGGATAATTATATTTTGCCGGTCCAGATGTATTATGTAGATTCTACTTTGTAGAGCAATAAACACATAGGTGAAGACGGTGTAGCGAACAGACTTTTTCGACCATGAAATTGCTGAACAACTCAATCGCAAACCGACTTAGTGTTGAACACCTTTTAGCGCTGCTAAAGTTACTTCGTCACAACACGAACTTGCATTTGAAATATATGGCACGTATGAAGGATTTTCCTACGTCCTACACGCCTACCATGGCACGGCAGGGCCTTGCAAATACCAGTTAAATTCTAATTTTTAACGTTTGTGCAAGTGTATAAGTTTACTGTATTTTTTTATATCTTATGATCAAAAGTTCAGCACAAAATACATTTTTAGGGTTCGGTACCCGAAGGGTAAAAACGGCCCTATTCACGAGACTTTGCCATCCAGTTCGTCTGTCCGTCACGAGGCTGTTTCACAAGAACCGTGATAGCTAGAGAGCTGAAATTTTCACAGATGAGGGCCCCCATACAAAAAATGTTTTTTTTTTTCGTTTTTTTTTGTACGAAATTCTCTGAGCAAGAGTCCGACTCGCACTTGGCCGGTTTTCTATGTTTCTGGCCCTCGCCTGATATTTTTTAATTTTTCTGGCCCCCCGTTAAAAAAGTTTGCCCAACACTGGCTAAACATATAAATGAGATTAAACAAAAAATATCATCATATTCTAATATATTTAAAGTGCTATCGGGGGGTGGATGGGGTGTGCACCCAATTCATTTAAGACGTCTATACTTAAGTCTTATCAGAAGCAGACTGGATTATGGTAGCCACCTTTATGGGGCAAGCTGTGTTACACATTTAAATAAGTTGCAGGTTGTGCAAAATCAATTTCTGCGTTTGGTTGGTGGATTTGTGAGGAGTGCACCCGTGCATGCAATGGAAAGTGAACTTTGTGTTCAACCATTGCATGTACGGAGGTACTTTTTAGCTACAAAGTACTGGCTTAGGTTAAGATCATTAGATTCAAATAATTATATTATTGATGTTATCAATGAATGTCACGAACAAATTTTAAATTCACAGTGGCGACGTAAGAATAAACCTCCACTTATTTCACCGCATGAAAAGTTCAAAGCCACTCCTTTTTACACAAGTAAGATACTAGAAATGTTCACTCTTGACACATGGATAAGCAGTGTGAATTTATCTCAAACTGTGAGACCGTTCATCAACGTACTCGATAAACCCAAACAACATTATAAACAAGACGTTCTCAATAATCTTTGTGCAACGTTTATTGACGAAAACTATTCTCATTTTTACCACATTTTTACTGACGGGTCAAAGGTTAACGACAATTTCGGTGCAGCATTTTTGACCCACAAACTCAAAATTCTATCAAGCTAAAAATTTTTACACTAAATGTTTCCATAATGAATGTTGAACTTATCGCTATTGCAGAGGCACTTTCATATATCGACTCGTTACAATCTGGAGCCTATGTCATTTTCACAGACTCAAGGAGTGCGCTTCAACATTTATTAGGATGCACTACAGGTACAAGGGGAATCCCAATAGCCTATGAAATTTTAAAATTAATCGATAAACTTCAAAAGAAAAACAATTGGAATATAATATTACAATGGATCCCCTCACACGTCGGTTTGAAGGGTAATACTGAAGTAGACCATTTAGCTAAACAAGCTACAGTCACGGGTATTACTTTTCACCGAATGCCTTATTGGAGCGATTGTTTGATGACCACAAAGGCTGACTGTTATGACATGTGGAAAGAGTATTTTGATGAACGGTCTCGCTCTGCCGGTATATGGTACCGGACATTGCAGCAATCACCATCTCGCGCTTTGTGGTTTGCAGAGTCCGGTCTTGCTAGGCAAGATGTTGTGACAGCCCTTAGACTTCGTTCTGGACATATGCCGTTAAACAGCTTTGCATACATGATGAAGAAGAACTCTTCCCCTAACTGTGCAATTTGTAACGTTAGGGAAGATGTTTATCACATTATAGCAGAGTGTGTGCGGAACGAAACCCAAAGAAAACAGCTGGAAATCGACCTAGGCATATCTTTGCGGTCGCTAGGGGTTTGTAACAACATCATGTCTACACCTATGTCGGATGAAGCAAAACGGTTGTATGCAATTGTTAATTTTGGCTTAAAAATTAGAAATGATTAGTTGTAGTTTTAGTTTTAGAATTTTCGTACGGGGGTGACATGATCACTGCGTGATCAAGCCCCTGCCTTATGGCAAATAAAAGAAAAAAAAAAAAAAGGATCGACCAAATTAAATTTATAAATATAAAAAAAGTTGGCTGTATGAAGTGCACTGCCATAGTCTCTGCTTAGGAAGGTATATATTCTTTTACGGTTGGCGCCATTTTGGATATTCAGGTTTATTGTGTTTTTATTATTTTATTAAATTGCTTAATTTTTTCGCAACTGTATTAAAAATAGTTGTTCAATACAACGTGTGGGACTGATATTTAAACTCGTTCCGACTGTCTACCCTCGCCTTCGGCTCGGGTCAACATCTGTCGTAACTCGTTGTAATAACAGAAATCCCACACTTGTATCGAAAACTACCACTATTTTTACGTGTGGAAATCCTACATGGATGCTATGCCGGACTCCTACCGACTAAAACCACACGATTTCTAGTAAAAGAATAAGCTTTTACACTAAATCTAGATACATACATACATACATATGATCACGACTTTCATTCCCGAAGGGGTAGGCAGAGACAATAATAAGTCCACATTTCACCTTTTAGCTTTTGTTCCACGTTATAGGTGGTGAAACTTATTGCCGTGTTGATACGGACAGGCACAGGGTGTAACTACTGCTCGTTCGCTCTAACTTTGCCGCTCGGCTCCATACTAAAGTCGATTTTTTAATTAGACGAAGTAAATTGACAGCAACTAATGTCACTTCCTTATACAATGTTGCGTATTTTCTATGACGAAGTGACATTAGCTACTGTCAATTTACTTCGTCTAATTAATAATTCGGGTATACGCCTCGACGCCAGCGGCAAAGTTAGAGCGAACGGGTAGTACCTGCTTTTGAAATTTTTCAAGCCGCCCATGAAGGCCTTCAACTTGGTTAAACGCCTACCATTTTGCTGGCAACTGGTATAACGTGCCCTCCAAAGCACGGAAACGCTCTTAAATAAATGTCACAAAGTGGTCACCTATCCATAACCAGCAATAGTAAATGTTGCTTGCTACAGTGATCGTTTACAGAACATAGAGTCCGCGGGGCCACGAGCGCTTCAAATCTAGGTATGAATGCAGAAAAAAATGGCAACAGATTGGTTGCGGCATTTAAATTATGAAGAAACAGAATATTTACTCGATGTTATCAGTTAACCTATATAAATAAATAAATTAATGGTTTAAAAAGCCCTAGAAAAATACGCTTTTATAATTCACGAAAAAAACAAAAGTACCTAAATTATGGATCGCTCAAGTTGCCTCTATTTCTAGGCTGAAGTGTAAACTATGTGCTTTTAGTTATAATATTTGATTGCAAAAGCGTGGGGCGCTGGAACAGGAAAGACTTTCCTGGCGGAAGCTGCATGATGTCTTGTCAGATTAAGGATAAGGTCATATTTATAAAAGCGTGTTTTTCTCGTGTTTTTAAACTATTAATTTACACTGTCACGCTTTTATATATCTATTGTGACTTTTACTATTATTAATATCATTTTATATTTCGGAAATGTATTAACGATGATAGGCTTTAATTGAAATGCATAAACACTTACTTGAAAAGTAAAGTAGTTAAGCACGCCTACGCATTTTCAACACCCACTTTTGCCAGTTTTTCGTGACGCCCGCGTAATAGGAGCAAACCTATTGCCGTTACGGATCTCTATTAGATAATTCATAGGTAGGTCCTTAAAGTTTCGGCATTCCACGATATTTAGTACAATATGTAGTAATCATGTAATAAGAATACAAACGCATATATCCCCAAGCGGGATATCAAAGGTAACCAAAGATATCTCGTTCTCGAACAAGAACTCTACATTTTGCCACTGTTAATGTACGGACATCAAGCCAGTCCTGAGTTGATTTCCTATCCAAATTGTTTCCCTTCCTTTTAAATTTACCGCCAATGGCGCTAGTATCGCCGGTCGAACAGATCGGCCTATGAATGAACGTTCCGCGCGCCGCTCGCGCCTCTAGCGGCAAGAAAAAAGAGTTCGAAAATTTTCTTTGCAATGGACGCGTCTGAAGTCCCGTAAAATCAAAAATTTAAGCTGGTTTCAGCATAACTATACTCGTTAGAAGTTCAATGACTGTTCTAAACCTACGATCAATCTACTGATACGGTGAAAGTGCAATTTGGGTGAATTTTCGTGATAGCAGGCCGATCAATCATTACAACGGTTTCGCCGCCGGCTCCCGTCAAGATCCATCCCCATCTCCAGGTGAGTTGTTTGTGCTTTTCCACCCTTGAAGGTAACTGGATTTCGTCTAGGTTTACTAGCAACAGGGCAATGCAGAGGCTTCTTCAACGAGTCCCATAAATTTAAATGGTGCCTCCTGTGAGGATTATATAATCATAATCCCACATTATTCATAAAAAGTCAACTTTTTACGACTTTATTTTACATTCATAAAGATTAAGTGAATCCAATGGTGGTATAAAGGCCCACAAATTCACTTATTTCTTAGTAAAATTTCATTTACGCGGCAGGTATATCTACCTCCGTAGTTACTTTTGTCAACGCGGCCGCTCGCTTGCATACAGCGAAGCGCCCGGCGGACATACCTAACTTACCGAACGATTTGTTCGTAATTCATTTTAAAACTAAAATTTCTTTATTCACGTTAGATTGCAAATAGATAGTAAATTAAGCTGCTGTCTTGACTGATGTTAGTTGTTTGTATTTTCTTGTGTTAGTTGTGCTCGAAATTGAAGTTGATAATTTGTTAGTATGTTTGTGACTCCATACCTCCGAACCACATAGTTTGGTTTTTTGAGATTCGAATCATCTCGGGCTGGTTGTAAACGTGTACCTACCTACTTATATTTTGAGTTACCTACTTATGTTTTGTACCTACCGAAATAATTGGTTGGTTACCGAGCGTTACCGAGTATAACCGAGTGTTACCGAGTTTCTACCTATTGCCGTTCGGAGATTGGGTACTTTGCGATATCGAATATCGAATACTGTTTCAATTCGTTTATTTTACGAAACTAAGACAAGATGGCGGATGTTGAACTGCAGCAGTACATAAAAAGGCGTGAATATGAGTTTAAAAGTATGCAGATTATTTATGATTTAGTTAAAAATGCTTCTACAGATAAAACGAAAATTCCGTCGTTTAGAGCTCGATTCAAATCTATCGAGAGAATTAGGGAGAATTTTATCGATTCGCATGAAAACTTAAATAAATTACAATTATCTGCGAATCCGAAGCATGAATACGATAATCAAACCCTGTTATCTTTTGACGAGTTGTATTACGCAGCTGTCGAATTTGCCGATTCGCTTGGTTCTCTGTCAGTTTCTAAATCGGAGCCCGTTGCGAGATCTAGTCGTAATTCGTCTATCGCGCAAGTTAGGTTACCGAAAATAGAGATACCTAAGTTTGACGGCCAGATTGAAAATTGGCAAACCTTTAAAGACAGTTACGTTCCTCTTATTCATAATAATGTCGCCTTGTCCGACATTGAAAAATTTCACTATTTAATCTCGTGTTTATCGGGAAATGCATTAATACTAGCTAAAGGTGTTCTTATCACTTTAGCTAACTATACTGTAGTTTACAGTGCGTTGTTAGACCGATACGACGACAAGCGTACTCTGGCTACAGCTTATTTAGAAAATATATTGAAATTGACGCCGCTAAATAAACCGTCATTAACCAACTTATCTGAGTTTACGAATGTACTTTACGACGACTTGGTTGTTTATTTACAGAATTATGTAAAGGTTCTAGAAGTGAGTCAGCCGATTTCGACTACTTCACTTGTCTCGAAAAATAGACAATTTCGTAGTACTCAGAAGGTTGATAGTACGCGTAAGGATGTTCGTACACATCCTACCAAGTCCGTACCAAGGTCGTCATTTGTGGCGTCCAATAATAATAAACAAAATCAGTTTATGTGTTTATGTTGTAATGAAACTCACTCGATTTATCGGTGTAGTAAGCTGCATTCCATGAGTATGGAACAGCGTAAAAAATTCGTTCATGAATTCAAACTTTGTATTAATTGTCTAAGGCCTGGTCACGACAATACTAGTTGTAAATCCAAATCAACGTGTTTCATTTGTGATGCTAAACATAACACGCTTTTGCACGTTGAAAAGAAAAGTTTATTAACACAGTCGGTTAATTCAAACTTACCTGACAACCCTAGCACGAGTGCTACACTTGCTAGCACGACCGAGAATTCAACTCGGAGTCGTACCGCGGTTAGCGGTACAAAAATATTAGGTTCTGCGATAGTGCGAGTGTACCACGCGAATGGCTCGCTTCAGTATGCGCGCGCCCTTATTGACAGTGGTTCGATGGATTCTTTTATCACGAGTGCTTGCGCACGGCGATTGGGTTTACGTATTAAAAAATGTAATTTAAGTGTTACTGGTCTTGGACAAAATTCAGTTTGTAATATAAAAGGTTACACTTTCGGCTCGATAATACCTCGTACGAGTGAATCGCCGAAGTTTGACTTGCCATTGGTAGTTTTACCTAAAATTACTTCGGCTTTGCCTTCGACAACATTACCGTTGGTCGTCAAGGATTATTTTATGCATCTGGATCTCGCCGACCGCGACTTTCATAAATCCGGTCCGATCGATCTTTTGTTAGGTGTTGAATGTTTTGATCAAATATACACCGGGTCTCGTTTTACTCCCGGTCCCGAATTACCCTGTGCATTGTCCAGTGTGTTCGGCTGGGTGATAACCGGTCAGTATTTTCATAACATGAAAACTAACGTTCCTAGTGAACCCGTTACGTCACTCCTCGCGTCTTCATGCACGCTCGACGAGATCGTTCAACGGTTCTGGGAGTCCGAGGAACTTCCGAAATGTACAATTTCCGTTCCCGAGGACGATATTTGCGAAGAAAAATATAAAAATGGTACTTACCGCACGTCCGATGGTCGGTATGTTGTACCAATAATGTTAAGAGATGACGCTCCTTCTTTGGGGGACTCAGACCGTCACGCTTTTAATCGTTTTCTTAACTTAGAGAAACGTCTTACTAATCAGACGGAGTTAAAAAACGAGTACAAGGAATTTATGAAACAGTACGAAGACCTTGGACACATGCAGCCAGCAGATTCTTCGTCTACTGATCGTTATATAATTCCTCATCATTGCGTCGTACGCCCAGAAAGTGCTACGACACGTCTTCGAGTAGTCTTCGACGCGAGTAGCAAGACTACTAATAATCTTTCCTTAAATAATATTGTTCATGTCGGACCGAAACTTCAAATCGACATAATCGATTTAGTTACAAAATTTCGACTTCATAAAATTGTTTTTAATGCGGACATTTGTAAAATGTATCGCCAAATTTTAATTAGACCTGAAGATAGGCGCTATCAACACATTCTATGGCGTGCTGAACCTACTGAGCCGCTAACTGAATACGAGCTAAAACAATTACGTACGGGGTCGCAAGTTCTCCGTATCTCGCCATTCGAACCCTTCGTCAACTGGCCGAAGACCACGGCTCCGAATTTGCGAGTCGTGTGTCCGAAGTTCTGTTCGAAGAAACGTTCATGGACGATATTACAACGGGCAGTTCGTCGCTTGAAGGTGCTAGGCAGTTGAAAGCAGACATAACCTGCTTGCTTGCTTGCGAAAGGCCACTTTGACCTTCGTAAGTGGAGTACCAACGAGCCGAGCCTGTTATCTGATGTTCCTCCGGATCACTGTTAAACTTCCAAATCCTTCGAAGAATCAGGAAATGAGTTTATTAAAATATTAGGCATCCGTTGGAATCCATCGGAAGATAACTTCTCGTACACTTTTTCAGACACTTTTGATGTTCAGTTCACTAAAAGATCTATCTTGTCTATAGTTGCCCGGATATTCGGATCGGCCCGGTTGTATTTGCAGCTAAGTCACTGCTGCAAGAGATGTGGTGCTTAAAGTTGTCCTGGGACGAAACGATCCCCAAGGACTTAGCAAAAAGATGGCATTGCATAGCCGCCAATTTGTCCGACCTACAAAACATTTCGCTTCCAAGGTTTGTGATACCTTCCGATCCAGTCGAGGTACATTTAATAGGGTTTTGTGACGGGTCGTTGAAAGGATATGGCTGTTGTGTATATTTGTGTGTCGTCACAAAAGACGTTAAAAGTCCTACCGTTACTAATTTGTTAATAGGAAAGTCTCGAGTAGCTCCTATTAAAACTACTACAGTGAATAGACTCGAGCTAAGCGCAGCGGTGCTTCTAGCACGAGTACTGTCTCACATGTATACTCTTCTGAAAAATAAAATTAAAATTAGCTCCATCCGAGCTTATTCAGATAGCATGACTACCTTGTCATGGTTAAACACAGCACCACATTTGCTAAAAATGTACGTTGCTAATCGTGTTGTTCAGGCGACAGACTTGATCAGTCCTGAACATTGGTATCACGTTGCAACTGAAGACAACCCGGCTGACTGCTGCAGCCGCGGTGTGTCTTGTTCCGAACTTGCCAGCCATCCTTTATGGTGGACTGGTCCTGCCTGGCTGCAAGCCCTACCAAACTCTTGGCCTTCCAAGCAATTATTGCTGGCTAAGGAAGAGTTACCGGAATTAAAACCTGCAGTCACAGAGAGTTTTCACATTGTTCAAGAAGAAAATAATATATTTTTTAACCTAATAAACAATTGTTCGTCTTTAACGAAACTTCAAAGAGTTTTAGCGTGGTGTTTTCGGTTTATCTCGAACGCAAGGACAGCTAAGTCAGATCGAAAATTCTCTGTACTTACTAGTTCGGAGCTCGAGAACTCCGTCAAGACACTCGTCAAATTTACTCAAAATCACTATATGACATCGCAAGTCGATCTAATACAAAGTAATAAACAATGTGAAAAATCAATTCAAAAATTATCTCCCTTTCTTGATGAGGATGGTTTAATGCGAGTGGGGGGACGTATAGATAGAGCAAAGTTATCTCTATCAGCGTTGCATCCTTTGCTGTTGCCAAAGCTGTGTCCCCTCTCGCGACTGATTGTCGAACATTTTCATATAAAATATCTTCATTGTGGTCCCCGAACGCTGCAGTCATTAATTCAAAGAAAATTTTGGATTATCGGGATAAGACTTCTAATACGTACCGTCCTTTCGAAATGTGTCCGTTGTTTCAAAGTGAAACCGGTACCTGTATCGACTTTGATGGGTAAGTTGCCAGCTGAGCGACTTCAACCCTCTCGATGCTTTCATACCACCGGCATTGATTATGGAGGCCCGTTTATAATAAAAGAAAACCATCGTCGCGGAGCAAGAACTTATAAAGCATATCTCTGTTTATTCGTTTGTCTAAGTTCGAAAGCTGTTCACTTAGAGCCCGTGACTGAATTGAGCGCTGAAGCATTCCTTGCAGCACTAGATAGGTTTGTTTCCCGCCGTGGGATTTGTCATACAATTTTTAGCGATAACGGGACGAATTTCGTTGGAGTGAATAGGTATCTCAACGAAATTAACGACGAATTTCGTAAATATTACTCTGAAATATCGGATGGCTTAGCTAACCGTCAAATAAAGTGGCAGTTCAATCCCCCAGCCGCGCCTCATTTCTCTGGAATAATTGAAATCGGAATCATGTCTACAAAATATCTTCTTAAACGGTCAATTGGGGCTCAAGTTCTTACGTTAGAAGAATTTGCCACTATCCTTACGAAAGTCGAGGCAGTTCTAAACTCCCGACCACTTTGTTCATTATCTCCGGATCCTCAGGAATCCGACGTTTTAACACCCGGGCATTTCCTAACGGGAGGTCTTCTTGTATCTCTCCCTGAGGAACCTTTAGTTGATACGCATTGCCCTCGTTCGCGTTGGCAAATGATTAGGCAGGTCACTCAGAGTTTCTGGCGTGCTTGGCAACGAGATTACTTGCACACACTGCAACAAAAGACTAAATGGTATAAACCAGGACCGCCTAATCTTAAAATAAACGATTTGGTGATCGTAAACGAACCTAATCTTCCACCTTTGTTTTGGAAGTTAGCCCGCGTGGACCAGGTTCATGCTGGTTCAGATAATATCGTACGGGTGGTTACTCTCCGAACGGTTAATGGAAAAACTATGCGACGGCCTGTAGTTAAGGTCTGTCCCTTACCTCTTAATTAATTATATTATTTATGAGTGTGTAAACAATATTATCCGCCTGAGATGGTATTGTTTCTTAAGTTAAGTTTGTTAATATTTAGTTATTTCGAGCACAATTATCATAAGCATTAAATAATCTTAATGTGTGAAATCCTTGTGAATTTCAAGTGGGGGGAAAATGTACGGACATCAAGCCAGTCCTGAGTTGATTTCCTATCCAAATTGTTTCCCTTCCTTTTAAATTTACCGCCAATGGCGCTAGTATCGCCGGTCGAACAGATCGGCCTATGAATGAACGTTCCGCGCGCCGCTCGCGCCTCTGGCGGCAAGAAAAAAGAGTTCGAAAATTTTCTTTGCAATGGACGCGTCTGAAGTCCCGTAAAATCAAAAATTTAAGCTGGTTTCAGCATAACTATACTCGTTAGAAGTTCAATGACTGTTCTAAACCTACGATCAATCTACTGATACGGTGAAAGTGCAATTTGGGTGAATTTTCGTGATAGCAGGCCGATCAATCATTACAACGGTTTCGCCGCCGGCTCCCGTCAAGATCCATCCCCATCTCCAGGTGAGTTGTTTGTGCTTTTCCACCCTTGAAGGTAACTGGATTTCGTCTAGGTTTACTAGCAACAGGGCAATGCAGAGGCTTCTTCAACGAGTCCCATACAGTTAACGTATTCCCCTCATGTATCTACTTAATTGCCTGAAAGAAGAGGCGTTCCCTTTAGCAGCATGAACGTTATGCTCTTGTGCGACCTCATGCAGCTTTCGCCAGGATTTTTATTATAAAAGGATTAGTATTAATAGGAATTTGCGTACAAAAAAGTCTTTCTTGGTCTAGCGCCCCATGCTTTTACTGTCAAATATTATGACTAAAAGCACATAGTTTACACTTTAGCCTAGAAATAGAGGCAACTTGAGCGATCCATAATTTATATTTGTTTTTTTCGTGCATTATAAAAGCGTATTTTTCTAGGGCTTTTTAAACCATTTATTTATTTTATACTTTTTAGTCACTACATTTATACCTTTTCTAGCTGTTCCCTGCGGCTTCATCCGCGTAGAAGTTGTTATCGCATAAAATCATTGCCCTCCTTTTGCGCAGTCAGTTAAAAAGTAGCCTATGTCCTACCCTTAAACTTAAACTATCTTTATAACAAATTTCATCAAAATTGGTTCAGTGGTTTAGGAGTGAAAACGTAACAGACAGACCGACAGAGTTACTTTCGGATTTATAATATTAGTAGGGATTTCTGTATTACATGGTGTTTTGTCTGAGTTTGACTAATGTGGAAATATTTCATTATTACTCTAATACATTTACACTCAATATTAACTTCAATATATAACAGGTTCGTTATAACCTTAAACCCTAATCGTGGTCAAAGTTCATTACAAGACTTTTCTAACAAATCCAAACACAGCTATGATACGATGTTCAATCATGAAGTTACAATTCATATCTTACGACTCCATCATCAGATCAGTTTGACAGCACCATATTATTGTATTGTTATCACAACTACAAACATCTGCCAATTTTCATGACGCTACGATCCTTGGAAGATGGTTAAATTAGTTACCTGAGATTCCATTGCATAGTTTTACAAGTCAATTAAAAAAAGGTTTGTTATAACCCTGAAACCTAAGCCTGGTCAAAGTTCATTACAAGATTTTTCTGACGAATCCAAAAACAGATATAATACGATATTCCATCATGAAGTTCCAGTGCATATCATCCGGCTCCATCATCAGGTCAGTTCGACAGTACCATATTATTGTATTGTCATCAGAACTACATACAGCTGCCAATTTTCATGACCCTACGATCCTTGGAAGCTGGTTAAATTAGCTACCTTAGATTCCACTTGTTTTCAGTACCTATCTTCCGACTCCATCATCATATCAGTTCGACAGTACCATATTATTGTATTGTCATCAGAACTACATACAGCTGCCAATTTTCATGACCCTACGATCCTTGGAAGCTGGTTAAATTAGCTACTTTAGATTCCACTTGTTTTCAGTACCTATCTTCCGGCTCCATCATCATATCAGTTTGACAGTACTATATTATTGTATTGTCATCAGAACTACATACATCTGCCAATTTTCATGACGCTACGATCCTTGGAAGCTGGTTAAATTAGCTACCTTAGATTCCACTTTTTCCATCGAAGTTTCAGTGCCTATCTTCCGGCTCCATCATCATATCAGTTTGACAGTACCATATTATTGTATTGTCATCAGACTACATACAGCTGCCAACTTTCATGACCCTACGATCCTTGGAAGCTGGTTAAATTAACTACCTTAGATTCCACTTGTTTTCAGTACCTATCTTCCGGCTCCATCATCATATCAGTTTGACAGTACTATGTTATTGTATTTTCATCAGAACTACATACATCTGCCAATTTTCATGACGCTACGATCCTTGGAAGATGTTTAAATTAGTTTCCTTAGATTCCAATACATTGTTAGTTACATACACGACGACCTAATAAAAGCGTATTAATATTTGTGGACATTCATACACAACATCATCTAGCCCAAATTAAGCGAATCTAAGCTTTTGCTCTAGGAACTAGATGACTGAAATGCATACTTATATATTTCTAATAAAGAAAACACCCAAACCCCGAAACAAACATAAATATAAATAAATGTAAATATTTACGGACATTTTCACACAACTCTATCTGATCCCAAGGTAAGCTAGGCATAACCTGTTTGATAAAACATCCTTAATGCTAGATTTTTTTTTGTTTAATTTGTTTAAGAATATGCGTAATGTACTCGGCGATATTAGTTCTCATAAGCTTTGTTTTATATTAATTGTTCCAAGAAGTACCTACTTTACTCGTTATTATGTTTATTTACTGGTTCCGAAGGCTTTCTGGTGACCTATAAATACAGATACAAACGTTTTTATCTAGTTTAGGCATTAAATTAATTAGCCGTGAAATACCTAGTTTACGTATAGTCATTTCGATACACTAAGACTGAAGTTTTATTATTGTATTATTATTGTACTTTAATGGTTGAGTTAATTTATTTTTATTTCATTTTATGCTTTGTCATCAGACTGATGATGTTAAAAGTCATTCTAATTCATTGAGTTCTTCTTCTGATTCTGGACGGGCCCCTTGTGGCTATGGGAAAGAGTACACAATGTCGCCACCCCAATACATCCCAAGGGTGTTGTAAGAGGCAACTAAGGGAACACTTTCGCCAAACGATCCATTGCATAGAGAAGGAAAACTCGAAATGAAACCCGGTTTTAAGGAAAATGACAATCATCAAGCCAAATCGAAGGTTCGGCCTATGGGCGGCTTGAAAAAGTTGCTGCGCCCTTCGATTTCAACACGGCAATAGGCTTACCACCTTAAAGTATAAATAAGTCTTATTTATACTCTAAGCTATTACGTGAAACAAAAACTATAATGTGAAATCTGGGCGTACGCTATGCCCCTGCCATGTTAAAGTATGTATATATATTATACAGTAGCATTTCTCAATCAGCCAGTTAGTGAGAGTAGTTTTAAATTTTCGTACAGTTAAGTTCTCTTATACAATTTGGTACCTATATAATTATATTTTGTTACATACATACATACATATGGTCACGCCTTTATCCCCGAAGGGGTAGGCAGAGGCATATTATATGCCCACATTTCACCTTTTTTGTATAATTTGTCCCACGTAATAGGTGGTGAGCCGTATTGCCGTGTTTAAATGGACAGGCGCAGGTTGTGACTGCCTGCTGTTGAAAATAAAGCCTTCCACTTAGCTTAACGACTGCCATTTTACTGGCAACCGGGACCAACGGCTTAACGTGCCTTCCAAAGCACGGAAACGCTCAAATAAATGTCACAAAGTGATCACATGGATGGTCACCCATCCATGGACCGGCCATAGTGAAAGTTGCTTACTGCAGTGATCGTTTACAGAACACTGAGTCCGCGGGGCCACGAGCGCTTCTATATTTTGTTATTGTCAAGAAATAAGAGTTGTCATGATGAAGTGATGATTTACAGGGTTTTATGGTAGCAACAGCTTTATAATAACTCTAAATTAGAATATTTTATATTGACTAGCCTTTTTTTTTATTTAACGTGAGGGAAAATCCTCATGGATGTTATGAAGGACTCCTACCGACTAAAAAAAACCTCAAGTCATGCCCAACAGCCTGTGGTTGGGAGCCCCGGGGAAGCCCTCGGAAGGACGTCCCAGAACTCCCAACAGAGCCACGGCCGCCACTGCGGCCTCGCCCCGGGGGTGGTTCGGGTGCTATCCCGCGTCTTTGGGGGGTTTCGGGTGTGATCCCGCTTCTAAGGGGGGGCGTGCGTGAATTGCTCACGTCACGCTGCCGTCATGGGCCTGCTTCTGTAAGGACGGTGAGCCGCCCTCTCACCGTCCTCAGGCCTCCGGTCATAGTGGCCGATAATCCTCGGCGTAGACATGTCGGCGGCGCCCAGGCCGCCGACTGCGGAACTCGGGTGGGAGAGTTCTCTCATGGTCTCGAGCGAGAGAGTGTCCACGTCTAGACCCACTACGAGGACCTGGCGCTGTTGCGCCCACGCCGTGCACTCCACCAGCGTGTGGAGCGCCGTGTCATCGCTGCGGTCCTCGCAGTGCTGACACTCGGCCGTGGTTTCCCGGTGTTTTCACCACAGATACCTACCGAAGCTACCGTGCCCGGTATGGCGGTATTCGGACGTGATTGATAAGAGGAAATATTTATGTAAAACATTCAGTCACGTCCTTCGCCATTAGCACTTAGATAAATTGATAATTTATTGTATTGTATAGTTAGCAGAAATTTATCTGGTGTCGCGATCTTAGGATGCGTGACACCAGAGATAACATCCCCTCTTTGCATTCCTAATATTGTATGGGTGCTAATTAAACGACCTTCTTTTTAATAGCATTTTTAGCCTCCGTAAAAATACTTTGCCCCCTAAATTAATAAGTCAACCACAATTAATGAGCGTCAGAATTTATAGATTATAGCCACCAGTTAACCTCTCTATTAGCCACTGTTAATATAATTCAGCATCGTGATTATTTTTAAGCATCTAATTTTGTAACATGCATTCAAACAGTAAGCTTCTAAAATACTAAAAAATGGCATCAAAATGGACATTATTTATTAATATCATAGCTTCTAATTTCCTAATTCAGCATGTTTAAAATGTAACTCGTCCAACATTTATGGATCATCAAAGTTAAGTAAAAATGCCACCAAAAAGCAAATTATGGCCACTAATATTACCTAAATAGCTAGGACCACTTGTAGCCACTAACTCAGTCTTTTGTAAACGATCACTGCAGTAAGCAACTACCGCTATTGCTGGTGCTCGGATGGTTACCACTTTGTAACATTTGATTTGCGAGAGTTTCCTTGCTTTGCAAGGCACGTCGTTCAGCCAACTGTGTGGGGTGTCACAATCTGGTGGAAACGGACAAGCGAGTCTTGAAACGGACTCGCTTGTCCGTTTTACACGGGAACATGGGACAGATTTTCGGGCATAAATGCTTTTATTTATTATTATGTGTTACCTGCAGTCTTTATAATCAGATATTCTATACATTACCGGCAGTCTAAAGCTGTCTACACACCAAAGCCGCCGCCGGCCTTACCCGGCGGGTTCTGCCGCCGGGAAAAACTTTTGAGGCTTTGGGTGTGTAGACAGCTTTAAGAATACCTGCCCCAGACTCCAGATGCCCCTTCGAAGCAATTTAAGAAATGTTTTGAATAAGTATGTGATTGTTCATACTTTGTCTAGTACTGTACAAATTTCCTAGGGATTTCATAGAATACCTGCTGGTCCACCGGTAATGTGTAAAATAAATAGGTCTTGGGTCACCATAAAATTATAAGTAGGTACCGCAAAATTATAAACTATCGAGGAATTATAAATTGTAACATATTGTAAAATATTAAATTTATCTGTAATACATCTGGCGCTCGGCGGCCGCTGCAGCGGCATGCTCGCTTCGCTCGCTCGCCTTCAGGCGTTAGTGGTAACTGTTCCAACCTAACCTAACCTTCGCAAACAGCGAACAACCCTTCCATACTCTCGTTATTTCATACATTGCCTTGCCTGCAAGTATCAGGTATTCTCTATAATGCCTAGACATCATACAGATTTCGGTCGGTGACATTATGTGTGCATGTAATACAGATTATGGAACTAAAGACAGATACCAAACAAAGAAGTGAGACCAAGAATGCAAATACTTAACCCAAATGTGAGTAACGAGTAATTTCTCATTAATCGTAAATTTATGACGACATTCAAGATATGCAATTCTAGAGAGTCTATAATGTACTCAATTTTGAGTTTAGTATTTGCTTTCTTAACCTCACTCTCTTGTTTGGTAAGCGTAATCTGTCTTTAGTTACAAAGTGATATCAAATAACGGTCTCTGATTGATGCTAATGGCCGGTCGCTGTCGTCCTGTGCACTCGCGTCTAGCCTTACAGTGGCTATTTTCACGAAAAAAGAATATGATATATCTATTTTACACGCTAAGTTATAAAAACTGATGTTGTCTGTGGAGGCTTAAATTATATTTTTTGAGGCTCTGGTTTTGAAGCTATAAAATATAAAATGGTGATTACATGTAAAATATGTGGCTGAATTAGTAAATTAGGTGTAAATATATTATTACGGAGAACAAGTTAAAATAATTGTTGATCTTTATTTGATGCTTATAATGGAATGTTTAGGTGACGTTTTAAAGAGGACGAATTAGTATCTTAGAGGCTATATCATTTTCGCGTGGCTTAGTTATTAAATGAGAGGCTAAATGCCGTGGCCGAGAAAAACTTTTGAGGCTCGGTTTATTATATCCCATATTGTATTATATAAACCGCGGTTTTGATAGAATAAGTTAGTCGGTAAGCAAGATACAATAAAAGACTACACAAGTATAATTTCGTCTCTCCCTACGACACGCTATAAATTGGTGACCCCGACGTAGAAAAAATGCAGCAGAAGCATCCTCGACGTCTGAAGAATTTTACCGACTCGCTCTGAACAAGAAGAAAGGAACCAACGAGCGACAAAAGGTGCATATTTTCCCTGGCCTCCCACAAGCGGGTCTCACCGGGTCGAAAATTTCAAGAAGCACTAAACGGCTGGTGTAAAAATTAGGTAGAATGGCACCTATCACACCAATGAAGAGCCTAAATATCGCCGGTTCCAGCGACACATCAATCGATTCCTGCACCGATGTAGTCGCAGCAATTTCCATCGTCGAGCGGCTGCCAGAGTTTTGGAGAGATTCCCCGCGCTTATGGTTTTCGCAATTTGAAGCCATAGTCGCCCCACAGAAACAGGGCGACGACTATAAATACAACGCGGTGGTGGCGAAACTTCCGAAGGAGGTCGTTCATCAAGTAAGCGACATTTTAACAAACCCTCCTGCGGAAAGTAAATATGCAGCTATAAAGGAACGGCTCATTAGTTGCTACGAAGAAAGTGAGCAACTGCGCTTCCACAAATTGATCTCAGAGATGGATATAGGGGATCAAAAACCATCTCATTATTGAAAAAAATGAGAGAAGCGGGAAGCGGAAAATAAATGATGACACAATACGATTATTGTGGATCAGACAACTTCCTCCAGCCGTTACCACAGTATTGGCAGTGACCGAACAGTTGTCACTGGAAAAGTTAAGTGATATCAGCATTATAACGCACTTGACGTCACAAATTGCTGAATTGCAAATAGAAATCGCTGCATTACGTGACGCACAGGTGTCGAGTCGACGCAATTTCAACCTTCAGCATTTTCCACGGTCTAGGTCTAGGTCAAGAACGCGTGGTTATTCACCGGCTAGAATATGTGGTTATCATCAGAAATATAAACACAAAGCTTACAAATGCTACAAGCCGTGTGCCTGGAAAAATAACGTACAGCAGCCGGAAAACTAAAACTAGCACAGAATGGGGCGGATCTCTGTGCTATACAACCGTCTAAACGCCTTACTATAACCGACTGCAAAAGTGTTTACAGATTTTTGTAGATACGGGGGCAAATATTTCGGTGATTACGAAGCCTATAAATAGCAAAGAGAAAACGAGCGATTTTAAACTCTATGCGGCAAACGGCACAGTCATAGATACATACGGCGAAAAAACGATGACCTTAGATTTGGGTCTACGGCGATCCTTTAGTTGGACATTCATCATAGCTGATGTTAAAATGCCAATATTGGGAGCTGATTTTCTGGAGCATTACCAGTTATTGGTAGATATAGCAGGAAAAAGATTGGTTGATAAAATAACAGACCTCCAAACGCCTGCCAGGATAAATAGGACCAAAGTTCCTTCGATTCGCTCAATAGACAGCGGTTTACCTGATTCAATTAGGCGTCTGTTAGAAAAATATGAAGATACCAACCAACTTCCCGAAACCAACTTCCCGAAAATCGCCGGTTAAACATAATGTTCAGCACCACATTATCACAAAGGGACCTCCAGTAAGTGCTCGAGCTCGCCCACTTCCGCCGGAAAAATTATAAAGCGGCTAGAAAGGAGATTCAAGATTTAATAGACATGGGTATATGTGACCCCTCCAGCAGTCCATGGGCTAGTCCGATGCACATGGTAAAAAAGAAAAATGGTGAATGGAGGCTCTGCGGTGATTACCGCGCATTAAATAAGATTACAGTTCCTGATAGATATCCATTGCCAAGATTATTGGATTTTTCATACATAACCAGTGGAAAAAGTATCTTCAGCAAAATTGATATTAAGAAAGCATATTATTGCATACCAGTTGCTGAACCCGAAAAAACCGCTGTGATATTACCCTTTGCCCTGGTGCATTTTTTAAAAATGCCATTTGGTTTTCGGAACTCAGGATGTTCTTTTTAAAGGTTTATGGACGCCATATTCAGAGATCTGGACTTTGTATTTGTATTCGTGGACGATATATTAATAGCATCCAAAAGCAAAGAAGAAAATCTCAAACATATAGAGATAGTATTCGAACGGCTGAGCAAAAATGGGATTACACTTAATTTGACCAAGTGCGAATTTGTCAGAGAAGAGTTAGACTTCCTTGGTTATCATATAACGAGCCAGGGAATGAAACCGTAACAAGAAAAAGCACAGGCTATCATTGATTACCCAAAGCCGAAGACAGTCAAGGAACTCCTTCGTTTTCTGGGCATGATGAATTTTTACAGACATTTAATAGCCCACGCCGCCGATCATCAAGCGCCACTTAATAAATACTTAAAAAATTCAAAGAAAAATGATAATTCTTTGATAAAGTGGAACGCCGAATCACAAAAAGCTTTTCAGCAATGTAAGCAGGATTTGCGGGACGTCACAAACGTGGTTTATCCGGATCCTAAAGCGCAGATAGCATTGATGACAGATGTTAGCTTAAAATGCGCAGGCGCGGTTCTTCAACAGAAAGTTGAACAAGAATGGAAACCGATCGCTTATTTTTCAAAGTCGCTTTCCGATGCTCAAACGAAGTACTCTACATACAACAGAGAGCTATTAGGAATATATATGGCGGTAAAACATTTTCGACGTTAAATTGAAGGCTGTAATTTTACTATTTATACAGATAGTCCATTAAAATGTTACATGAGCTTTGTGTTTAGTAGAGGACGCAATTTTATTTGCGGGACATGTGTGGGGGGTCAATAGAAGCTTAACCTCAAGTTTGTGGGGTCGCCACCCTTGTCCCCCGGCCGCCATCTTGAAAAGAGGGGGGAAAAAACACTCTTTTCGCAATATTTCGGAAACTATGAGTCTTACAAAAAAATTGTGGAGTCATAATTTGTGGCATATTGTTTTACAAATGTCCCAAAAATAAAATTGCGTCCTCTAAGAAATGCAATATTCGGTCCTTAAATTGTAACATTTCAATGGACTAAGATCATAAGCCATTAATTTATGCTTGACAAGAAACTGGGCATTGACGACACTCCAAGAAGAATAAGACCAATTTTGCACCGACATCCGTCATATAAGCGGACAAGATAACGTTGTCGCAGACGCATTGTCCAGAGTGGTGGAAACTATTTCACTCCCTACGCTTATTGATTTTTCGGAGTTACGAAAATCACAAGAAAACGACATCGAACTTCAACAATTAATGCGAAACAAGTCGTTAGATATAGCGCTCGTTCGAACGAAAGATGTAAACAATGAAGTATATTGCGATATATCAACGGGAGTTGCACGTCCGTATCTTCCACAACAATTTAGGAAGAAAATTTTTGATAGTTTTCATAACCTCAGTCACCCTGGAAAAAAGGGCACAAGAGAGTTAATTACGAAAAACTATATATAGACGAAAATGAATGCGGATATAAACAAAATAATGGAGTGAATCATGCATACAATGTCAGCGTTCTAAAGTGCATCGACACACTGTCTCGCCAACTGGGAAATATTTGCCTACAAAGCGTTTTTCACATGTGCATATAGACATCGTCGGTAAATTACCTACATCGCAAAATAAACAGTACTTGATTACTATGATAGACCGATGTACGTCATGGCCAGAAGCTTTTCCGGTATCAGAGATCACAGCAGAGACTGTGGCAAAAATTGTGTTTTGGATGCCCGGATTATATCACTTCCGATCAGGGAAGGCAGTTTGAGTCCGAGTTATTTCGAGAACTTGCAAAATTTATCGGAGTAGAGAAACTCCGAACAACGCCGTATCATCCACAATCTAATTACAAAGTCGAACGACTCCACAGGACGATGAAAACGGCACTGGTAGCCAGAACAAATACGAAGAATTGGACACAGGAATTGCCCTCAGTTCTATTAGGTCTACGCTCCAGTTATCGACAAGATACTGGTTGCTGCGCCGCCGAATTAGTATATGGGACTACAATAAAGCTACCTGCAAGTTTTTTCAGCGAAGAAAATAGCAAGACGTATCCTGAATTCTTACAAGAGATAAAAGAAAATATCAGCCGCGTAACGTCCATTCCAAAACGAGAAAGTACGGTAAGAAACGTTTTTGTTCACCCAAGATTAAAGGACTGTACACATGTGTTTTTAAGATGTGATAGATTACGTCCAAGTCTCACACCTCCGTATGAAGGCCCATACCTAGTAACCAGACGGGGTGATAAGGTATTTACGATCAAACGTGATGATAAAGAAATTACCATTTCAATCGATCGTCTCAAGCCAGCATATCTTATCAACAATTCAGAGGAACTAAAAATTCGTGAAAACGAAGCAAACAGTTGGGAACGTGACCAAGGGACAAATCAAGAAAAGAAGAGCATGATTACGCGTTCCGGCCGAATATCACGCCTGACAGTTCGATTTAATATATATAATAAGTAACTATAGATAATAATATATTTAACTGTTAAGTGTTATATTGTTTTACAGATATTTTTTACAAATTGTTATTAGATATTTACTGATTTTTTGTGTAAAAGATTGTTTTTAAAAAGGGGGGAGTTCTATGGCGGTATTCGGACGTGATTGATAAGAGGAAATATTTATGTAAAACATTCAGTCACGTCCTTCGCCATTAGCACTTAGATAAATTGATAATTTATAGTATTGTAAAGTTAGCAGAAATTTATCTGGTGTCGCGATCTTAGGATGCGTGATACCAGAGATAACATCCCCTCTTTGCATTCCTAATATTGTATTATATAAACCGCGGTTTTGATAGAATAAGTTAGTCGGTAAGCAAGATACAATAAAAGACTACACAAGTATAATTTCGTCTCTCCCTACGACACGCTATACCCGGCAAGCATCTGTGTCAACCGGTAGGAGAGAGCACCGTGTCTCCTCACCAGCCACTCGTCCATGACCGGTCTGACGGCCGCGATTGTGGCGAATCCTCCCTTTGGTTGCTCAAGTCGCACATTCCATGTCTCCACGGTTTCCTGTTGGAGTAGGGACCGCTGGGCCTCGATTTCTTGATAAGAGGGCCTTTGGCCCCGCTCCAGGCCTCCTTGCGCCATCTGAACAGTGACGCAAGGGCTCTCGCTTCCAGGTCCCACCAGACCGGCCACCTCACCGGAGATCGTGCGGTATCCCCTTATCACCTGATGGCCATCACTCTCTGCGGGCTCATCAATCTAGCCACATTGCTGGCCGTCAGGGTTTCCGCCCATACAGGAGCTCCGTATAGAGCCATGCTTCGCACGATCTCCAGGTACAGTCTCCTGTAGGGAGCGTTGGGTCCCCTGATGTTGGGCATCAGCCGCGCCAGTGCGGCTAATGCTCCCCTCAGTTTTGGGACCAAACTTCGGAAGTGATGTCCGAAGTTCCACCGGCCATCGAGTACGAGCCCCAGATACTTCATCGAGGGCTCGATGCCGATGCTGACGCCCCCTACCTGTAGGCTGGATCCCGCAGGTGATATTGACTAGCCTTCTCAATAAATATGTCACGTACATTTTCACACAACGCTATCTGTTCCCAAAGTAAGCTAAGAATAACCTGTTTGTGTCATGGGTATCAGAACACGGATACTTATAAGCTTTTAAACACATACTTATCATACATAGAAACACCCAAAGCTTCGGACAAACATTTATGGATCAGATATATTTTGTCTCCGGTGCTAATCGAAAGCTCGACCTCGTGATCCGTAGTCGCACATTTCTACCTCTAGATTACTCTAGACCAGGGGTCGGCAACCCGTGGCTCGCGAGGCACTTGCGGTTCTTTGGATCATAAGCTGCGGCTCTTTATTTCCAGCAATTATTACTTATCTATACATATAAAATTTCTTGTCCCGACTGACTGACTGACTCATTCATCAACGCAGAGCCTAAACCTACAAACTTGAAATTTAAGCATCCACTAAGAAAGGATTTTTGGAAATTCTACTACTAAAGGGGAAAAATAAGGGATGGAAGTTTGTATGAAAGTCCGTCATTTTCAGAGCTAGATGCACAAAATTTCATACATCTGTGTCTTTTAAGAAATAAATAAACACGTATAATATCAGCGTTTTTTTCAAAATTTAACTACTAAGATGGTAAAATAGGTGATAAACGTTAGTATGGAAAGATCGTCATTTTCAAAGTTGGAAGCATAAAACTTCGTACAAAGACGTACTTTTAAGAATAAATAAACATTAGTATAAGCGTTTTTCAAAATTTAACTACTAAATAAAATAAGTGATAATCGTTTGTATGGAATATTCGTCACTTTCAGTAAGAAAGTTAGAAGCTCTAATGAATATAAGCGACGCGACGGGAGAAAATGCGACGGGAAACATTTTTTTTTTTTTTTTTTTTTTTTTTTATACCACTAAGGTGGCAGACAAGCATACGGCCCACCAGAAGGACCGGTGGTCACCGCAGCCTATGAACGTTTGCAACACCAGAGGTGCCACACTTGCGCTGCCGACCCTGTAAAAACCTTCTAAGACCCCTTTTGAAGAACCCCATACTGTAGGCGTTTGGGAAAACCGAGGCAGGGAGGTCATTCCACAACCTAAGCGTGCGTGGAAGAAAACACCTATCGGATCTAACCGTGCTGGAACGCACCGGACGCAGAGTGTGAGGATGAACTCCCTGTCTGTGGCGAGCGGTGCGATGATAGAACGTAGCCGTGGGCATCATATCAAACAATTCCTCAGAGCACATACCATTGTACAGGCGGTAGAACACGCATAAGGAGGCAAAGTCTCTCCTGTCGCGAAGAGGTTCCACACCAGCTGTAAGTACAGGATCGTTGACAATTCTTACAGCTCGTCTTTGCACCGAGCCAAATGGACGAAGCTGATATTCAGGTGCTCCCGCCCAGAGGTGACAGCAGTACTCCATATGCGGCCGCACTTGCGATTTATAGAGAAGCAGTGTTTGCGCCGCAGTGAAGTACCGCCGCGCCCTGTTGAGCACACCTAGCTTCTTGGACGCCAGCTTAGCCTTGTCCTCCAAATGACTACGGAACTGAACGTCACTGGAGATGTCAACGCCAAGGATCCCTATACTTTTGGCGATGGAAAGAGATGTGCCCTGAAATTGCGGCGCTACAGTAATTGGGGTTTGCTTAGCGGTGAAAAAACACGCTTGTGTCTTGGAAGGGTTGAACTGGACAAGATTTTGTCCACCCCAATCGGACAGTCTAGTAAGAGTAGCCTCGATTTCAGACACAAGCTGTTCACGATTTTCCTCTACTGTGTCCCGAGAGATACCGGGGCGGCCCGTGTAACAAGTGTCCCCCGTACTGTCGTCCGCATAACAATGAATGCCATCAATAGACAACATGTCATTGATATGCAGCAGAAACAGAGTAGGGGACAACACTGAGCCTTGCGGGACTCCAGCGTTTATGGCCATGCAGTCTGAACAGCTGCCGTCAACGACGGCCCTGATGCTTCTACCGGCCAAGAAGCTGGACACCCATCCGCATAATCTCTCAGGTAGTCCATATGAGGGCAATTTCGTAAGAAGACCACGGTGCCAGACCCGGTCAAAGGCTTTAGAGATGTCGAGGCTCACTGCTAGAGCCTCACCCTTACTCTCGATAGCCGCCGCCCATCGGTGTGTTAGGTACACAAGAAGATCGCCCGTCGAGCGACCGTGACGGAAACCGTACTGCCGGTCGCTGAGCAGGTCGTGTTCCTCAAGGTACCCCAGGAGCTGTGTATTAATTACACGCTCCATCACCTTGGATAAAAGGGAGGTGACGGCTATAGGCCTGTAATTGGCCGGGTCGGTCCTGTCACCCTTCTTGGGTACAGGATGTACATACGCGATCTTCCACGACGCCGGGACTTGTCGCATGGAATAGGAAAGTGCGAAAAGACGTGTAAGTACCGGACACAACTCTGGACCACAATGCTTTAGTACCACCGCGGGAATGCCGTCTGGCCCACTCGACTTATGAACGTCCAGGGATTGAAGCTCCCGCCGGACATTCCGCTGTGTAAATTTAACTTCCGGCATGGAAGTGCCACAACTCGGAATGCACGGCGGTATTGCACCCCCGTCGCTCATGGTCGAGTTAGAGGCAAAGAGATTACCCAAAATGTCGGCTTTGGCGGTTTGCTCCTTGGCACTCTGGGCCAAACTACCGTCGGGTTTAAGCAAGGGTGGTAATCCTGACCGACAGAAGTTTCCCTCGGCAGCTTTGGCAAGCGACCAAAATTCACGACTTCCTGAAGGGTAGCCTGCTAGCCGTTCGCCAATTCTGCCGACGAAATCGAACTTGGCCTTGACAATTGCTCTTTTACTGGACCTCGAGGCGGCATTTAATTTGCGTTTTACCTCAGAGATGTTTGGATCTGAATTTGCACGAGCCGTGGTCCAAGCTCTGTAGGCAGATTCTTTCTGCATTAGAGCTTCTCTGCAGAGCCGATTGAACCACGGTCGCTTTTTTGCACCTACAGGGATCCAGCGGTTGGGAATGTAGCATTCCATACCCTCCAAGATCCCCTCAGCGACTGCTATAGCACAAGAATCCAGATCCTCTGAGGCAAAACAAAGCCGCCACCACGGGTACGACGCATAGAACTCTCGCAGTCCATCCCAGTCTGCTGACTTGTAGTGCCACACATGTCGCCACTCCTTGGGCCGAGGTGGTTCAGGCCTTGCGAGAGGCACATGCGTCCGAACGACACAGTGGTCCGACGATCCTAGCGGAGCATCCACTGAAACACTGTATCCGTCCGGACGCGTTGTCAGCAGGAGGTCCAGCAATGCACTATGCTCGTTCTCCCTGTCTGGTATCCTTGAATGGGATTTAACCAGCTGGGAGAACCCATAGGTCAAGGCAAATTCGTGAGCAGCTTTTCACGCAAAGTCGGTGGTCCGGGAGCCCAACCAGTCAACATGACATCACATAAAATATTAATACCGTACCTGTCTCTTTCTCACTCTCTTGTGACTCAAACGAAGTTGCGCGGAACAGCTAGTATTTGATAAAAAAGTAATATTAAAACGTTGTCGTTGTTCTGAATCGATTAATTATGATCAAAAAACACAATGATGACCCAGACAGCCTTCTTTTAACATTGTATCGATAACAAGTAGGTACATCAAAAATAATTAACCAGCCGATTTTTTATTGTTGCGTTCAGAACTTAGCTGTTAACAGCTACATTGTCCTACTATTTCAGTAATAAATTTTTAATAATGGAGAAATAAAAATATTTGATCTCTATCTATCCTGTAGGGTACTAGGGATCAAATATCTTGATTAGCTACTGTTGGAGACCTTCGATGTTAGAAATTAAAGAGTGGACTGTATAATAAATCGGTCTAATTCGGTATAAAAAATACAATATAATTTGTAGGCGCGAGTGTCGCGGGCGGTGTCGCTGCGCAAAAGTATCGGAGACGAGTGCGGGCCCCCCGCACCCTCTCCGCCTCCGGTCTCGTCCTAGTGTGGCGCTCGTGCGCCGACATGCTGCCCCGGTTGAAGTACCCTGGTGCTTCAATTAAGTGGTAGAGGACAAATATTGTTGAAGCCTCTTACCACGGTTCCAGTCTTCATCTTTACCTCTACAACGCGTGTGACGCCATCGCTGCCTTCGTGTACCTTCACAATGCGACCCAACGGCCACAGCAGAGCGGGCAGTGCTTTGTCCTTCACAAGCACTAGTGACCCTGTTTGTAGAGTACCCGTAGACGTCGGCCACTTTGTCTTCTGCTGTAGTATACAAATATACTCATTAGTAAAGCGCTTCCAGAAGTGCTGCCGGATGAGTTCTATGCGCTGGTAGCGTTGCAGGTGCGTGATGTCGCCGCTAGTGACCTGAGGGTGAGGAACAGACATGAGCGTTCGTCCGATCAAGAAGTGAGCAGGTGTAAGGGCAGTCAAATCTAAGGGATCAGAGGAAGCTGGAGTAATGGGACGAGAATTGAGAATAGCCTCAATTTGACACAAACAAGTAGCCATTTCTTCGTATGTCAAGTGAGTAAGTGAAAGAACTTTCTTAAGTAAAAGTTTCGTACTTTTAACGGCTGCCTCTGCAATCCCGTTAAAGTGAGGGGAGTAGGCAGGAGTGAAATGGAATACGATACCTTCTTCCGCTAAGTCTGACACAACATTTGTATTAGAAAGGAAGTCGTTGATTTCGTTGGAAGCCCCAACGAAATTTGTTCCATTATCGGACCACACACTGCGAGGTTTGCCTCGACGGGACACAAACCTTTTGAAGGCTGCCATATACGCCTCTGTGCTTAAGGCTGGAACGAGTTCAATGTGAATAGCTTTAACAGCAAGGCACACAAAAATGCACAGGTACGTCTTAATTAGTCTACAACCGCGTCCTTTGCGGTCAGCGATCAAAATTGGCCCAGCGTAGTCGACACTACAATTCAAGAAGGGAAACTGAAGGTCTGTTCGAGCTGCCGGTAATTGTCCCATAATAGGTTGAACGTTTTCAGCCCTATATCTGAAGCATTTTAAACACTTCTTGACTGTAAGTTTGGATAAGTTTCTGCCACCTAGAGGCCAGTACCGCTGGCGTATAGTCGCTAATAAAAGCTGCGGGCCTGCATGTAAAAGCTTATGATGATTGAACTGAAATAGTAATTTAGTTAATGTATGTTTACTACAAAGTAGTATGGGATGTTTTATGTCGTAGTCATAGGGGGAGTTGCTAAGTCTACCACCTACGCGTAAAATGTCATTCTGATCCAGAAACGGAGTTAACGAAATAAGGCGGTTACCTCGTGGCAGAGACTTACCCGATTTCAATAAAGAGTACTCCTCTGGGAACATTTGGAGTTGAGCTACATGTAAAATATATTCTAAAGAGCTTTTTAACTCATCTGATGATAAAAAGCTTCTACGTCTATTTTGATTAAATTTAAAATTGTTAATAGCTCTAAGTACGTATGCGACTACTCTAATTAAGCGATTAAAATTAGAATACTTAGTAATGAGGTATTGTATGATAGAACTACTACTAAGCTCGCTACTATCAACTACATGGCATACTACTTCAGGCAGATCCTGTTTCGCAACATAGTTCGGTATTTGTGGCCAATCATCTTCTGATTTTAACAGATAAGTAGGGCCAGACCACCAAAATAAACTGGTGCTGATAGCATCAGCCTTCAGCCCACGCGAAACAAGATCAGCCGGGTTTTCCTTGGTCGGCACGTAGCTCCACACACAGTCAACAGTAGACTCCTGAATTTCATTGACTCTGTTACGTACGAAAGGTTTCAGTTGGTTTGAAGTTGCTGACAGCCATGAAAGTACTATAGTGGAGTCGCACCACATGTAAATTTTATCGATCCGCATTGTAAGAGAGTCACGAACCTTAGTACACAGTCTTGTAGCCAGTAACGCACCGCACAGTTCGAGTCTCGGTATTGTAGTAGGCTTAATTGGGGCTATGCGATTTTTAGAAGTTAAAAGTTTAACAGAAATAGATCCTGACTCATCAACTGAACGAATGTATAGACACGCCCCATAAGCTTTCTCTGAAGCGTCGCAAAATACGTGAATTTCGTTGCTTATGGAGTCACTACATGAGATAAATCTAGGTACCTTTAGCTGGTTGAGGGCAGGTAAAGTGGCTACAAATGAAGACCAAAGCTCCTTTACCTCGCTAGAAACCTCATCATCCCAATCATATTTATCTGACCAAAGTCGTTGCATTATTATTTTGACCTCAACGACACAGGGTCCTACCAGGCCTAGAGGGTCAAAAATTTGGCTTATGACTGATAGAATGTGACGTTTCGTAATCTTTTTGAAATTTTTGTCTATATTTATAGAAAATGAAAGTGAGTCAGAATTACATAGCCAATGAACACCTAGTGTTTTGGATGGAGCATTAACGTTATCGCTATTAAAATCTAATAAATTATTTGAAGTATGTATGTCAGTATTGTCTGTTATTTCTCTTAAAATACTTATGTCATTGGATTTAAACTTTCGCAAACAAAATTTAGCAGATGAGAGCTTATCAATGACACCTCGACATAGCTTAATTGTATTAGGCATTGTGTCTGATCCCCCAAGATAATCATCCACATAGAAGTCGTGTTGGATAGCACGCTTAACGTCATGGTCAGATGATGTGGAGGATAGATCGCTAAGACATTTTGTAGCTAAGTATGGTGAGCAGGCTTGGCCATAGGTCACCGTATTAAGAAAATAAACTTTAAGAGGTTCTTTTGGGTTGTAACGAAAAACAATACATTGTAATGGCCTTTGTGAAGGATTGATATCTATGGCCCTATACATTTTTTCGATATCGCCTGATATCGCGTACTTATGTTGACGAAAGCGCAATAGAATGGAGTATAGGTCGTCTTGGACCACAGGGCCTACCATTTGAATGGCATTTAACGAGACGCCTGTAGTGGAAGATGCAGAACCGTCAAATACAGTTCTTTGTTTAGTACTTACACTCAATTCACGGGTAATTCCGTGGTGGGGTAAGAAGTAATGAACCTTATGGTTGGAAGCTATTGTGAACTGAGAAACTGTACCTTGTTCAGTCATATGGCCTAACTGTTCATACTCCCGCATGAAATCTAGGTAGCGCTGTTTGAAGAGTGAGTCACGCTGAAAGCGTCGTTCAAGAGATAGGAAGCGACTTATTGCCATTTGAAGAGAGTCACCCAACACTTGGGGATCTTTTTTAAGAGGCATCGTGACCACGTAACGCCCATTGTCGGTACGGTAAGTAGTTTCTTTAAAATGCTGTTCACAGGCATTTTCTTCTTTTGTATAAGAATGTTTAGTTGGTACTGAATCGAGTTCCCAAAATCGGTCAATATTCATTTCCTCTTTTACCAGATGGCAAAAGTGGGATGAAGTGTGACGACGGGATAGAAGTGAGACGTGACCAGACACAATCCAACCTAACTTAGTCTCATGAAGCTTAGGTAGATTTTTGCCTAAGTCGATAGTGCTATGTTCTAGTATGTCCCAGAACGTTTCAGTCCCTACTAAGATGTCAATGACTGACGGAATATTGAAGGTAGGGTCAGCTAGATGTAATCCCGATGGAAGAGGGATCTGTTTTTTATTGACGAACCGTGATGGCAGCATCTTAGATATCTCAGGTAATATAAGGCAATCTAAGTCAACCGTATAGTCACCGTAATAAGACTCAAGCGTGAGATTACAAGACTGTGTACTATAAGAGGTCTGATTGTTGATACCTGTTACCGTTGTGGAGCCAGCACCGTGTATAGGCAACCCAAGCTTTGACGATAAAGCTTGTGTAACAAAGTTAGCTGTACTACCGTTGTCCAGTAAGATGCGAGCGGAGTGCTTAGTGCCGTCAGCACCATGCACTTTCACCAGAGCTGTGGAAAGTAATACAACAGAATTTGAATAGTTATGTTCCAAATTGGTGGAAAGCACAACGTTCTCACTATTAGGCATGGGATTGATAGATGATGGTTTAAGTTCAGGTTCTTGGTGAAGACTTGTGTTGTGACGTGACTTACAGCGTTTACAGTGCGATAGCCTGCAAGTCTTCTCAGTATGGCCTGAACGTAAACAATTTAGACAAAGTTTCAAATGTTTTACTTTTTCTAAACGAGCTTCAATAGGCAAGGATCTGAAAGATTCACAATTGTGAAGCAAATGATTCTCAGAGCATAATGGACAGTTATAAGAATAACCTATGGATTTATTTGGATTAGATGCCACAGTAAAACTTTTTGATTTTATATTTTGATTGTTATAATCTGTAGATCTAGACTTAAGATTGATTTTATTATTTTCTTCTAGCTTTTCTAACAAAGTAATTTGGCTTTCTATAAATTTAATAAATTGATTTAATGTTGGGGGTTGGGATAAAGTGTTACGGTGTTCCTCCCAGTAACGACTAGTACTGTTATCTAATTTCTGAGACATCATAAATATAATCAAGGTGTCCCAGTGTTCAGTGGGCTGTTTCAGTGTTTTAAGTGCCCTAATATTTTTGTTCGTAATATCAATCAAGTACCTTAAACTTTTACTGGACTCTTTTGTGCATGACTGTACATTAAATAATGCTTGTACGTGATTATGTATCAGTAACTGATCGTTGTCATACCGTTGACACAACAAGTCCCAAGCATTTATGTAGTTATCACTGGTAAAATCTATGTTTTTAATAACTAAAGAAGCACTACCACGTAAACAAGATCGTAAGTAATGAAATTTCATGATATCGTCATTGCACTTATTTGTATGGATTAAAGAAATGTAGGTATCCTTGAACTCGAGCCAACCCTGAACGCTGCCGTCAAAATGAGGCAAATCAATTTTCGGTAGACGTACATTTGTGTGTGCCTTACCTGGTGTCTCCTCTGAACTCGGCTTTGCCGCGAGAAAACTCCGTGCCAGCGCCACAGCAGAGTAGTACTGATCCTCGAACTCGATCCGTGTCTTAACCTCATCATCGGGCATATCAAGCAGTAACTCGATTTCAGTCTGTAAAGCATCAAATTCACTATATAATAACTGAAATTTTTCGTAACGACCTTCCAACCCAAGGTGTTGCAGGTCAGATAAGACGGAAGCGGTTTTTAATGAATTTAGATGATTTGTGAAAATAGTTACTTTAGCTTTAAGGCCACTACGTCTTTTCTTTAAACTTTCCAATTTCTCGTATTGCACAGGCATGATTAATAATGCAAAGGAAATATGCAATCAATTCTAGCAGAAAAATAAAACAAGATCGTAATAGTACTATAGGATTGGAATGCAGTTAGCGACCTTGAAGATGCACCGGCCGGCTAACGTCGTCGATCAGCTGTGCGTTAGCGTAGTGCAGTATATTTTATCGAAAAGCAAATTTATTTTCACTAAACGGCAAAGGAATGGCACTTACTATGATTAAATTGAGGCGAAAAAGCAGATTGAACAAAATTCAGAAGTTACAATTGAAATTTGTAGGTACGTGGATAGGTATTTGGTTGGTAAGAAAAAAGGAATCCTGATCGGAACGAACTCACTCAGTTACTGAATCCTTCCCTTATGCAGGTTTTCTTGTCTTGAAGATCCACTTGCATGCAGCTTCAAATTGGCTAAGCGAATATTATTCTTGATGAAATAAGTAGGTAGGTATATTCGTGCCGGTCAAAGTCCACCAACGCCGATCACTTGCGTTATTATTCGTATTCCTTGTTATTCCGGTGAGTTCCACAAACGAAACTATAGGACCAAACTGTTGGAGACCTTCGATGTTAGAAATTAAAGAGTGGACTGTATAATAAATCGGTCTAATTCGGTATAAAAAATACAATATAATTTGTAGGCGCGAGTGTCGCGGGCGGTGTCGCTGCGCAAAAGTATCGGAGACGAGTGCGGGCCCCCCGCACCCTCTCCGCCTCCGGTCTCGTCCTAGTGTGGCGCTCGTGCGCCGACAGCTACCACAATTAAGAATTATTGTAGGAGAAATGTTGGGCATCTCATCAGACTGACTACTCCAAGGAAAAAATTGCTTGATTTTTCCTTGGCGTCCTTGAACCAATGTACTACTTTCAGGATTGCATTGTTGCCATCGTCATAGTTATCTAGTTGTCTTTTAATTTTGAAAATTAAGGAAGTGTCATCTGCAAACAAATTAATCCCGTTGGTGTCCCCTACGTAATAGGTTATGTTTTCATCTATAAATTAAAAATAAAAATGGTCCGAGTATCGAACCCTGCGAAACGCCCATAGTAACCACCGATCCCTCTAAACGTGTGCCACTAACATCGACCCTCTGAGTTCTATTGCTCAAATATGAAGTCTAAAGATCGAGAGTCTTGTTCCATAACCCGTAGTGATGTATGAAAGCATTAGACAAATCTGAAAATACACCAAACGCATCATGCTTATCCTCCCATGCCTCATAAATACTCTTCCACAAATCTGCACCAGCATCGGTAGTGGACCGTCCTTTAGTGAAACCAAATTGTTTGTCATGAAGTAATTTGTAATTGTTAAAATAGGTCAGCATCTGCTTAAGTATTAATTATTCAAATATCTTGCTCGAAGTCAGCAATACTGAGACAGGTCTGAAATTACCTGGATTTGAAGCACTGCTGGCCTTGAACAAAGGTATAACTTTACTATGTTTCATTAAATCAGGAAATACACCACTTGAAACGCAATCGTTAAACACAGCTGCCAAGTCAAGTGGGAGGGCAATGACATTAATGACACTAGATACAGATGTTACCGACAGCCGCCATAGGTCTGCAGTTTTTTAACATAAATAGCCTTAAAAGCTTTCAAGCCGTTACAGTTAACAGCCGTGAATTCGAACTTCGAACGCGTCTTGCTATTTACATATTCTGACAATATTTTCTCAGCGGAAGTGGAAGACGGAGGAAGAATATTCGTTATACCAATAGGTATATTACTGAAAAAATGTTCAAACTCAGTCGCTACTTACAGATCTTGTGACGGGGTGACCGTTTATCTTTAAATGAAAGCTTCGTTCACTTGTTTTAGACCTACCGCATTTAGATTTTTTAAAGTTCCAAGTAGTTTTAAATACATTTGTCGAAGCTGTAATTTTATTTCCAATGAAATTTGACTTTGCCAAAGAACAGACCTGTCTAAATGTCTTTGAATATTTTTTAACAACTCCTAAAGACTTCTCTGATTAGAATTGAAACGTCATTCTTCCGGAAGCTGCTGAATCAGTGCCTCCATCACGGCTACTTTCCTAAGATATGGAAGGAAGCCGTGGTGGTGGTGCTGAAGAAGCCTGGCAAAGACTCGTACCCCGGTACCAAATCGTACAGACCGATAGGGCTGCTTCCGGTTCTGGGAAAGGTGTACGAGAGGATGGTGATTGCTCGTCTCAAGTATCATTTATTGCCGCGGATGAGTACCCGCCAGTACGGCTTTATGCCCCAAAAGTGCACCGAAGACGCCCTCTATGACCTGATGGGGCACATAGTGGCTAAACTCCGTGAAAAGAGGATAGTCACTATGGTGTCCTTGGACATAGAGGGGCCTTCGATAGCGCCTGGTGGCCAGCTATAAAAGTCCGACTGGCTGAGGAAAAGTGTCCGGCAAACTTGAGACGAGTAATCAGCAGCTACCTTAGCGACAGGAGAGTGAGGGTTCGGTACGCCGGCGAGGAGCACAGCCGCTCTACGGATAAAGGGTGCGTCCAAGGGTCGATCGGAGGTCCCTTACTGTGGAACTTACTTCTGGATCCACTTCTGTATGAACTTGAGCGAATGGGTGTGTTTGTGCAGGCTTTCGCGGACGATGTGGTGCTGATGTTTGACGGGGACTCAGCTCTGGAGATCGAAGGACACGCCAATGCCTCTCTCGAACATGTGCGGGAGTGGGGCATCCGAAATAAGCTAAAATTCGCACCGCACAAAACCAGTGCGATGGTAATAACGCGGAGGCTGAAGTACGATGTCCCGCGCCTTAGCATGGGCGGGATAGACATTGGCATGTCCCCCCAAATAAAAATCCTAGGGCTAACCATAGACAAGGCACTCACATTCAACACACACGTCACCAATGTATGCAGAAAGAAAAAAAAATGATTGCCATTAAAATGGTTATTGTGCACCAACCCAAAGATAGACACATGCTATCGCGCTATTTTTTTAGAACTTTTTTAAGAGAAACAATTTTGTAGTACATATAAGTTTTACATATCTATAAATATTTACACAGTACACGCAACGAAGCTATCAAAAGGAATAACTTTTCCCCCGTTTTTTGAAACATTTACTATTACTGCTCCGCTCCTATTCGTTGTAGCGTGATGCTATATAGCCTATGACACTCCACAATAACGTAGCTTTCTATTGGTGAAAGGATTTTTAAAACCGGTTCAGTAGAACCCGAGATTACCCTTACAATTTAACAAACACACAAACTTTACTTCTTTATAATATTAGTATGGATAAGCAGAAGTAGGAAAACAATGAAAGAATAAGGATAGCTAGCTATTAAAACACTGGAAATATAATAAATCAGTTTTTTAATGCTCTAAAACTGTACGATTCAGAATTGTATTAGTTGCCATCTACGAAAACTTCATTCAAAGGATTATCATCAAGGAAAGAGTTGAATTTCTTCATGTACTTATTGAAAATCGTTTCCGCGACTGGATATCTCACGAGCGTCTCGGCAGATTTTCCCAAACTCCTTACGAACTTCCGACCAATTTCAACTGTAAAATAAAATTGAAATATTTAGTATTTTTATGGTTCCGTACCCCGGGACCCAAATCATGAGACTTCGCTGTCCGACTGTTTAGTCTGTCCGTCACGAGGCTGTAGGTATGTCAGGAACCGTGATAGCTAGAGAGCTGAAATTTTTACAGATGATGTTTTTCTGTTGCCGCTATGACAACATAATACTAAAATAAAAGAAGCGCTCGTGGCCCCGCGGACTCAGTGTTCTGTAAAAGATCACTGCAGTAAGCAACTTTCACTATGGCCGGTCCATGAATGGGTGACCATCCATGTGATCACTTTGTGACATTTATTTGAGCGTTTCTGTGCTTCGGAAGGCACGTTCAGCCGTTGGTCCCGGTTGCCAGTAAAATGGCAGTCGTTAAGCCAAGTTGAAGGCTTTATTTCAACAGCAGGCAGTCACAACCAGCGCCTGTCCATTTAAACAAGGCAATACGGCTCACAACGTATTACGTGGGACAAATTATAAAAAAGGTGAAATGTGGGCATATAATATGCCTCTGCCTACCCCTTCGGGGATAAAGGCGTGATGATGAACCAAAAAAAGGGGGCTCCCATTCAACAAACGTAATGTTTTTGCCTTTATTTGGTACGGAACCCTCTGTGCGCGAGTCCGACGCGCACTTGGCCGGTTTTTTATACTACGAAGGTCGCAGACAAGATAACGGCCCACCTGACGGTTGGTACCGTAGCCTTATGGACGATAGCAACACCAGAGGCACTAGAAACGCGCTGTCGACCCAGGAGCAGGTTGTGACGATCCACCGTTAAAAATTTTCAAGTTGCAAGGCTTTCAAATTGTCTTAAGGACTGCCATTTTACTGACAACCGGGACCAATGGCTTAACGTGCCATCCGGAGCAAGGAAACGCTCTCAAATAAATGTCACTAAGTAGTCACATGGTGGTCACCCATCCCAGTCTCAGTCACATACAATTTACAGAACGCTAAGTCAGCGGGGCCACGAGCGCCATGATCACAGAGGAAAGAACGGTTTTCTCTTTTAAGGGCCCTTTTTTTTACGTGAGGAAATATTACATGGATGCTATGTCGGACTCCTACCGACTAAAAACCACACGTATCCTACCGAACAGGCTAAGGTTGGGAGCCCCGCTTTTAAGGGGCCCGTTTAGAAAATGACGAATAAGAGCTGAAAATGAAATCATTTTCTGCCGGCATTGTAGACGAAGAATGATAACCAAAAAGTAGATTTATAATCGACAAGATGTGTGTCAAAATATGCTTTTGTTATAAATTGTATACTAATTATACATTTATACTAAATATAAATTGTATAAAATGGTCATAAAATCAGCCCCAAAGTTTTAGATGAATGCATTTTATGGCTACAATTAGTATCCACGCGAAAGAAAAGGATATGCCAATAAATGAAGAAAACATACACTTTTAATTTGGTTATCTTCGATTACGAATAAGTATGAGTATTAACTTATAACAACTCAAATAAGCAATAAAATACTACATTTAACAGCTTAAAGGACGCGTATTTTGTATGGTCGTTAGCCCTATCCACGGCCCTAGCCGCCAGTACTTTAGTTTCTCCGTGAATGTTAGTGGCCATGAAAGTTTATTTGGGTTCCGTACCAAAAGGGTAAAAATGGGACAGTATTCATGACACATTGCCTGCTCCGTCAGTCTGTCTGTCCGTCATGAGGCTGTAAGTCAGGAACCATGATAACTAGAGAGCTGAAATTTTCACAGCTGATGTTTTACTGCTACTAAAAGCAGAAAAATAATTATATTATGGATGGGCATCTTCCATACAACAAACGTTTTTTTGAACATTTTTTTAGCTGGTAGGAGTCCGGCATGGCATCCATGAGGGATTTTAAAACAAATGTTTGAATATCTGCTATTTGAAACTCACCTAATTTTTGGTCCCCCTCAGTTACTTGTAAGATTTCAAATTTGTAATTTCCAACCAACTCCGCATCCAACTTCATGTCCCTAAAGCCTATTCTTGCCTTTTTGTCCTTTTCAGAAAAGTATTCATCGCAATTTCCTTGCATTTTTATGAGATAATCGGCTGAAATAAAAAATAATAATACCTATTTCGTCAATCAATTACACGGCCTAGTACTCATTAATACCTAGTACTTATTTGAAATTATCTATCTGGCTCTTAGAACATTTGGCTACTAAAGTTTGAGAGTGTAGATACGAGTAGATGTCTGGACGTGTGTTTGTTATACTAAGGCTAGATTCGACCAAAGTCGGAGTAAGACTAGACTGAAGTAAAGTGACTTTCTATTTTACCAACAAATAAGAGCATAACGTAACTATGGTAACCCTACAGGATAGAGTACTTCAGTATGGGACATGGGTTACCATAGTTACGTTGTGCTTGTTAGTTGTTGATAGTGACTTCACTTTCACTTTACTTTTAGTATAAGTACGAGCTATTCCCTAGTATATCCTTTCTCCGATTTTGGTCGAATCCAACCTTAATGTGTTTAACGATAAAACTTTAAAGCCCCATATGACATAGATTTCAAACATTTTTATTTTCCACAAAATGGCGGCTGGTAGTATTAATATTGAAATTTCATTGATATCATAATAGACGTAAGTAGCGAAAAATTCTAAATCTATGCGTAAGAGTCGTCCATATTGGTTCGCGTTGATCTCTAGCGGGTCACGTACCTACATACTTAAATAAACTGATAAACACATTACCCTTCCTGTACGATGCGTAGTCTGGTAATATAAAAATAGGTAAAAAAACTTTTTAAGTTAAACGGTTTTATGTTAAACATACATTGCAATGTTTAAGAAAAATGTACTAAAAACCAAAAAATAATTAAATAGATACAGTCGTGGGAATTATAAACATATGCATAGACTCGACTAAAATAAAACCGTGGGGCACGTCAATTGTCTACAAATTATCGACTAAATGTGCGATAGAAGAATCGTTTAATTCGTCGTTAGGCAGTTGGCCCGCAGACGGTGAGGAAATTACTCACTATTTTCTTGCTCATGGAATTGTGTGTTATTATACGCCATTTAGTGGCTGCGCCCATCTTAAATATTGAGGTTATATGGTGCATTGTATTCTTCTTGTCAAGCCCTTTTATTTGATACCCAAATTGGTGGGATTGTTAAAAAATTATTATCAGCCATTTGGTAGCGGCAGCCATCTTAGATTTCAATTTTGCATAGTAAATTGTATTCTACTTGTTGAGACCTTTCATTTGATACCCATGTTGATGGGATTGATAAAACCTAAGTTATCCGCCATTTTTTAGAGGCCGCCATCTTGGATTTCAATTTTTTATAGTATATTGTATTCTGCTTGTTGAGACCTTTCATTTGATACCCATATTGATAAAACCTACGTTAGCCGCCATTTTGTAGCGGCCGCCATCTTGGATTTCAATTTTTTATAGTATATTGTATTTTGCTTGTTGAGCCCTTTCATTTGATACCCATATTGATGTGATTAATAATAAATAAATTATCCGCCATTTTGTAGCGGCGGCCATCTTGAATTTATAAAGATAATGAATAAACATAATTGTATTGTCATCAAAATCCAAAGTGTATACAAAATTTCAGATTAATCGGTTGACAGGAAGAGGGTGAAATTTGAATTACTAAATTTGACCCAAGAATAAATAATAAAACAAACGGGATGAGCTAAATAAAACCGTTTAAAAACATCTGCCCCCTTAGACAAGTGACTTTTACGTTAGTAGAAAAATGTATGAGACTGACACTCGTTATCGAGAGAAATCTCAATAATGAGTGTCAGTCAATTCATTACTAACGTAAAAGTCACTTATCTGAGGGGGCTGAACTGCAGTACCTACGAATACCTATTTGCTGATCACACAAAATAATTTGTCCCGATGCTGTCAAATAAAAAAATAATTAGGTAATGGAATGATGAGAAACTTACCTACTGCTACTTTAGCATGACCTTTTAGTTTAAAATTATTTGCTTCTGAAACACTTCCTTTTAAATCAAAATCATATACAACATCCATCTCAGGACACTGAATTTCATATTCGTATGTTATTCGCTCATCGCCAAAAAATCTGAAATCAAAACATTTACTTTAAAATGTACAAAAACCGGCCAAGTGCGAGTCATACTTGCTCACACGGAGGGTTGGAACTATTCGTATTAGACTTGAGCTTTGAGCACCCATTTCATTTTTTTTGATTCGAGCTCGTGCCTTTTGTCTTGTCGGGGAAGTCGCTTTAGACCGCTAAGTTAATCCACGGTCGGGGCTGATGACATATCATCTACCTCATACGTCTTGGGCCTATGGTAGGTATATACCTGGGACATCCTTCAGAGGGCTTACCCGGGGCTTCCGATCATAGGCTGTTGGGCGTAACGTGAGGTTTTTTAGTCGGTAGGAGTCCGGCATAGCATCCATGATGGATTTTTCATCACGATAAAAAAAAAGAATGGTAGTTCATCAACCAATATGAATGTACCACTGAGAATGGTAGTTGCCGGCCACCGGCCACATCCTCCGTCAACAATGTCGCTCCCCTGCCCAATCAGATTTGGTCAGATTCTATAAATGCGATGGGTCCGTTGGGGCCCTACCAACAACCTCCAGGGTCCAAGCTAGCCTCACCTGCAAGTGGTGCACCTGCTTATTACCGGACGAGGTCATGGCGCTCAGAGAGGAAAAGCTCGAAATAATAGCACAGTAAGGCCAAATACACCCATAAAAAGTTGTGCCGGGCTCCACACGGTAATACTATGATAGTATTACTCCCCTTACAACCCCGGGTTGTTTAAGCTCATCTTAAGAAGGTACATCGATAGACTGCAAAAGTCAATAGTCGTGTGGACTGTGAATGTAGTCCCCAATCACTGGATGTATGCTTGGCTTTCCATCATACGTCATTTTGTCGAGCTACTTGACTTGACTTAATGACCAATGACGCCTCGATGAGACAGAGGGCATCCACAGTGCGTCATCGTCATCCTATAGGTCTTGAACTACGCTTTTTGTTTCACTCCATGTCTTTCCTATGCTTTCCGCCTCTGCAAAGATACTCCATCTTCATGTCTGTTTAGGTTTTATGACGGCTACTTTTGATTTTTTCTTGGGGGGTTTAATCTTAGATTGGCCATATATATTATAAAAAAATTTTTACTTACTTGAGTGATATAACATTGCATTTGCTAAGTTTTGTTACAGTAATGTTTGTTATATCATAATGTATAGTCAGTATATCTCCTGAGATCTTTTTAAAATTCAGTGGATCAATAGCTTCTATGAAATCTTTGCGCTTGGAAACATTTATCATTGCTTGTGTTACACATTCTGGGTCATTCAAATTACACTCTTCACCTGAAATTAAAATATTTTTTTGACTAATGAAAATTAAGTATAAAACCGTAAAGGGTCGAGAATCTGTACATGGAAGATATTTAGAAAATTTTAACTGTAGGGCATTCCCTATTTTTTTTTACGGGAGGGAAAATCCTCAAAGGATGTTATGCCGGACACTTACCGACTAGAAAACCTCACGTAACGCCCAACAGCCTGTGGTTGGGAGCCCCGGATAAGCCCTCGGAAGGATGTCCCAGGACTTCCAACAGTCCTACGGTCGTTACTGCGGCCTCGCCCAAGGGGTGGTTCGGGTGCTATCCCGCGTCTTTGGGGTGATCGCGGGTGTGATCTCGCTTCTAAGGGGGGGCGTGCGTGAGTTGCTCAAGTCACGCTGCCGTCATGGGCCTGCTTCTGTAAGGACGGTGAGTGACACTCTCACCGTCCTCAGACCCCCCGGTCATGGAGGCTGATGGTCCTCGGCGAAGACACGTCGGCGACGCCCAGGCCGCCGACTGCGGAACTCGGGTGGGAGAGCTCTCTCCCGCACCCGCCCCGCCGCCTCCTTTACGAGCATGACCAGCTCGCAGAAAGAGGCGGCGCAGTCCCACTTACTCCCGCTGGAGAGCATGGCTCGCACCATCGTTTCGAGCGAGAGAGTGTCCACGTCCAGACCCACTACGAGGACCTGGCGCTGTTGCGCCCACGCCGTGCACTCCACCAGCGTGTGGAGCGCCATGTCATCGCTACGGTCCTCGCAGTGCTGACACTCGGCCGTGGTTTCCCGGTGTTTTCGCCACAGATACTCACCGAAGTTACCGTGCCCGGCAAGCATCTGTGTCAACCGGTAGGAGAGAGCACCGTATCTTCTCTCCAGTCACTCGTCCATGACCGGTCTGACGGCCGCGATTGTGGTGAATCCCCCCTTTGGTTGCTCAAGTCGCACCTTCCATGTCTCCACGGTTTCCTGGTGGAGCAGGGACCGCTGAGCCACGATTTCTCGAAACGCAGGCCTTTGGCCCCGCTCCAGCGCCTCCTTGCGCCATCGGAACAGTGACGCAAGGGCTCTCGCTTCCAGGTCCCGTGGAGGGGTCCCGGCTAGTAGACATGCCGCCTCACCGGAGATCGTGCGGTATCCTCTTATCACCCTGACGGCCATCACTCTCTGCGGGCTCAGCAGTCTAGCCACATTGCCGGAGGGCATTCCCGAATAGATACTGAAGCCGAAATTGTAATAAACAAAAATGTTATGCGTTCGTCTGTCATGATACTTTATTCGGGATACAGACTACACCGAATAAGTATTACGACGAAAAAACTGAATTAATTTGAATGTTAGGTACTTGACACAATGGCTTATGATCCGAGGGAGGTTATTTTTCTAACGCAACTTTGTTTACGTTACAGCACCACTTTTCTGTGTACCAACTGCAGCGTCATCTGCCGGGCTGATCTAAACCATCCAGGGCGCCACCCAAATGCAAACAAGAAATCATTCAAATCTGTCCAGCCACAGGAGGAGTTCAGTGACATACACACGTACAGTAGAATCTTCTCTACTATCATAAAATTGTAAAAATTGCTGTGACGGTACATTCAAGCTACATTTAAAAAAATAACTGTAATAGACTAATTTAGGGCTTCTGATTGCACTCAGAAGCCCTAAATTAGTCTATTACTGATATATATGATTTTTTCTTCGTGTCCGTTTGTTTATTTGTTCCAGGTTGGAACAAAATATTGAAACTTGATCGTAATTTGTGCTATTAGGATTTTTTACGTATTTTGTCAACTGAACTATTAGAAAGATTTATTTTTGCCAACAAAATACGATTTTTTTTGCACGTCTTTTTTTTTAACGCGAGGGAAAATCCATCATGGATGCTATGCCGGACTCCTACCGACTAAAATACCTCAAGTAACTCCCAACAGCCTATGGTTGGGAGCCCCGGGTAAGCCCTCGGAAGGATGTCCCAGGACATCATTGCACCTCTTTTTCATAATTTTCAGAGAAAGAGGCCTTAAATCTTACTAATTATGATAAATTATCTTTGATCTTACTTTGTACTGAAGCACAGACGAACAAAGCAATCGCGAGGACTGATCGGAGCGTCTCGAAACGACCCATTTTATCCTTGAGATTTACTCACTTACTGAATATTGTGGGTTAGGGATTTAGCATTTTATACTTATCGTATCTCTTAAAATATTCATAGAACTTTAAATAATATATAGTTCAGTACGCAATATGAATTTATTAACGTCAATACCTAAAATAGTCTTGAAAAAACAAGAAGAATTGAAATTCAGCTGAAGGTGTAATCTCCTTTATGAAAAAACTAAAAGTTAAAAAAGATGCCAATTGGGAATTAGACTCGCGGACGAAGGGTTCCGTACCAAAAGACGGCAATAAATAACGTTTGTTGTATGGAAATTCCCATTTAGTATTTGTAACAGAAGGGGCAATGAAACATCTCAGGAATCAGCTAATTACTTTATTCTCCGTGTAGACACACACAATAATTTGGGCAGAGCTTCGACTAGTCTCAGTATAGTACAACAAACATGCTCGCACTTTTTTTTAACGTGAGGCAAAATCCATAATGGATGCTATGCCGGACTCCTACCGACTAAAAAACCTCACGTAACGCCCAACAGCCTATGGTTGGGAGTCCCGGGTAAGCCCTCGGAAGGATATCCCAGGACTCCTAACAGACCCATGGCCATCACTGCGACCTCGTCTAGGGGATGGTTCGGGTGCTATCCCGCGTCTTTGGGGGGTTTTGGGTGTGATCCCGCTCGCACTCTCATAATATAGATGTACACTCAGAAAATAGGTACTTGAGGCGTGGTGTTACATATATTTTTTTTTGATTTTAGTACCTATTTGTTGTTATAGCGGCAACAGAAACGCATTATCTGTGAAAATTTCAGCTTTCTAGCTATCACGGTTCCTGAGATCCAGGGTCATTACGGACAGACAGACAAACGGTCGGTGAAGTTTCATGAATAGGTTTATCTCTCAAACTTATAGATAGATTATTCTATAAGTCTGAGGGGTTATCTTTTAACTGTTTGGGTACAGAACCCTAAAAAAAACCGAAATTGAAATCCAGCGTATCTACTTGATTAAAAACGTTGTGCATATAGATGAGTTAGGCCTTAGGTACGTCTATATTTCGTACATATTTGAATAATAAATATTCATATGGTATATCAGGGAGTGATTACGTAATACTTTAATATTGATGACAGGCCTCGTGGTCCAGTGGTTAGTGTGCTTGACTACGGATTCGGAGGTCGTGGGTTCGATTCCCACCCAGGACAAATCTCTTTGTGTGATGAGGACATTGATTTGTTTTGTGTCTGGGTGTAATATTATTATGTATGTATTTACTATTTAGAAATATGTAAGTAGATATGTGTATCAGTCTTCTAGATCCCATAGCACAAGCTTATATTAGACTAGCTGACCCGCGCAACTTCGTTTGCGCCACATAAGAGAGAGTATTACCTGTTCCCGTCGCATTTACTCCCGTCGCGTTGCGTTTACTCCCGTAGCGTCTCGAATATTCAATACTACGTGAGAGACAGAGAGAGAGAGAGAAAGGTTTCTCGTCGCGTGTATTCCCGTCGCATTATTTTTAAGAACAATTTCGTTTCTGAAAGAGGTATCCGTGGCATTATTGTAGAAAAATATTGATTATCATTAAAATGGTTATTGTGCACCAACCCAAAGATAGACACATGCTATCGCGCAATTTTTTTATAACTTTTTTAAGAGAAAAATTTTGTAGTACATTTTTTTTACATAACTATAAATATTTACGCAGCACACGCAACGAAGCTCTCAAAAGGAATCACTTTTTCCCCGTTTTTCGAACATTTACTATTACTGCTCCGCTCCTATTCGTTGTAGCGTGATGCTATATAGCCTATGGCACTCCACAATAACGTAGCTTTCTATTGGTGAAAGAATTTTTAAAATCGGTTCAGTAGATCCCGAGATTACCCCTTACAATTTTAAAACAACACACTTTTCTTGTTTTATACATACTTATCATGGGAGCCAGCCGTTTGATTGAAAATATATTGCCAAAATTTCACTATTCAAACAAATTTGGGCAACCTTTTTTTATACCAATGCAATGTTTGGAATAATTTTGGTACGCACTTTTTCATTTCATCAAATTTAATTTGGCAGAATATTACAATGGGTTTGAACATTATGGCATTTGATCTTTAATCGAATGATTTATTGCAGCAAACAATCTTTAGACAATAAACGTTTGGTCAAATGATTTGCTATGACAAAATAAAGTTAATTATTAAGAATACAAAATCCCGACTGCCAAGTAAACATACAACTGAAAAGCAAAAAACAAGCTCTACATTTATTTTGTGATTTTCTTTAGCTAGGTACTTACTGTTTTACTTTGTCGGCAACATTTGCAGGCGGGTACAAGCTATGTCAAGCTAGTGGTAGTTTACAAAATAGCTACATGTTCCATAGCTTTTTTTATTTTTAACTTAATAATTTTGCCGTTGAATAAACAATTCGCGTAAAAAATCTTCCATCTTTGCGCTCGGAAACATTTATCATTGCTTGTGTTACACATTCTGGGTCATTCAAATTACACTCTTGACCTGAAATTAAAATATTTTTTGACTAATGAAAATTATCTATAAGTACATATAGTAAAACCGTAAAGGGTCGAGAATCTGTACATGGAAGATATTTAGAAAATGTCCACGTCCAGATCCAATACGAGGACCTGGCGCTGTTGCGCCCACGCCGTGCACTCCATCAGCGTGTGGAGCGCCGTGTCATCGCTGCGGTCCTCGCAGTGCTGACACTCGGCCGTGGTTTCCCGGTGTTTTCGCCACAGATACTTACCGAAGTTATCGTGCCCGGCAAGCATCTGTGTCAACTGGTAGGAGAGAGCACCGTGTCTTCACTCCAGCCACTCGTCCATGACCGGTCTGACGGCCGCGATTGTGGCGAATCCCCCCTTTGGTTGCTCAAGTCGCACCTTCCATGTCTCCACGGTTTCCTGGTGGAGCAGGGACCGCTGAGCCACGATTTCTCGAAACGCAGGCCTTTGGCCCCGCTCCAGCGCCTCCTTGCGCCATCGGAACAGTGACGCAAGGGCTCTCGCTTCCAGGTCCCATGGAGGGGTCCCGGCTAGGAGACATGCCGCCTCACCGGAGATTGTGCGGTATCCTCTTATCACCCTGACACATCACTCTCTGCGGGCTCAGCAGTCTAGCCACATTGCTAGTCTAGCCACATTGCCGGAGGGCATTCCCTAATAGATACTGAAGCCGAAATTGTAATTAAAAAAAAAATGTTATCCGTTCGTCTGTCATGATACTTTATTCGGGATACAGACTACACCGAATAAAAGCCATCACAAACTTAGCTATACTATATATTAATATGAAATACAGCAAGGCATATTACGACATATTTTCAATACAATTTTTCGGAGGACCACACACGCAGCTATGATATATATTTCTATGACGTCATCAAAATATGTCAACAGATATAGCTTGGTATATTTTAGCATATTACTATGTATTTGTATATTAATTTCTATTTTCGCATATTTTGAAGACAAAGGATGTTACGTTTGTTTATTGAACATTCGGGGAGAGTATCATCATCAGTGGTAGTACTTTCAATGTTATGACCAAAGCAAGTAAATGGTTAATTAATCATAATAAAATTATTCTTGCTTGTAATCTGCCTGGAATCTTGAATTGAAAATATTAAAGGTATGAGCTTGAACTCGGCAGCAAGCAGCACTGCTGTCGCTGCAATGCTGCCGCTGAGGCACTGTATACTGTAGTTTGACTCGGCCGGATTTTAGAAATAAATGCCTACAGCCGCGCGGTACGTAGCCCACCTACAGCATTTTAATAATGTGCCTACTTTAACTTTCTATTTAGTATTGCGATTGTAAATATGTACATATAGTCACGCCTTTATCCCTGAAGGTGTAGGCAGAGGCATAGTATACGTCTACATTTTACCTTATAGTTTTACGTACGCGTAATAGATAGTGAGCCTAATGCAGTTGATTTTTTTCAATCCGCCCACAAGGCCTTCAATTTGTATTAAGGATTGTCGTTTTACTGACAACCGGCTTTCATTTCGAGTACTTAAATATGTACCTTTTTTATTAAAAAAAAAAAAACTTTGTGAGTAATAATAGGTATAATATCCCCGCAACGGCTGACAGGTAGACAACGGTAGACAATAATAATCGTCTCATCACAGTCATGTTTCGTCAGTGATCGAATCACGGAATTCTAGTCTTTATAATCATTGCGTTAAATTTTTGATTTACAAAATGAAAACTATTTTTCGATTTGAAAGTACTAGTCAGTCTCTAGTACTTTTCGTACATTGTCAAGTTTTGTTAAATTCTGGAAGTTCATACATATTTGTCTCTATGCGTGTAATAAAAATTAATGGTAACAAAAATGCTGTCAATCAAAGTCATACGGTGCTTAGTGTACTGTAACATCGGTCATCCACAAAGAAATGAATACTCTTGAAACATACCTAAATCAGGCGCGGGGCGGCGGCGTAGCGGCTCAGCGCCCGTTGTCTACTAACGATTGAGTGAGACGGGTTTAGAAATTTCTCGATTCTTTCTCAATTAAATAACTACGAACTGACAACGGAACTAAATGTACTACCTACACGTACTAGAGTTCTGAACTACTTTTTTTTTTAGATATTGTACTATATTGGATCGCACCGTTCACTGACTGAGCAAGCACAAGTCTAGTTTTAAACACAAACATACCTACTCCATGTAACTACCTAGTTCACTCGTGTCAATCACTTTGTTTAACTTTAGTCAACTAGTAGTATAGTACCAATTAGTACTTAAGTAAAATCAATTTATAGTCTTACCTTTCGGAGTTCCCAGGTAATCTAAAAAACGTTATCTCTGGGTGCGTTATTGACAAATTCATGCAACCAAAACAAGCACAATAGACTCTAGTTGTCATATTAAATATTTTTAGTTAATAAAACACGCGCGGTTACTATCTAAAAAACGACACACCGTCCATTCGTCTACTCTGCACAATCGCCTGCTTGCGTGCTGAAAGGCCTGCCAAAAACGAGACTCGTAGGTATAGGTTGCGCTTCGTCCGTTTGTAGGGAGTTACAATACTGGTTACATATATATATACTGTGGCTGAGGTGCTGCGCGAGAATGCTGCCTGCCGCGTTGATTCTGAGCGCGGCAGCAGGAGTTTCGCGCTGCACGTGGTGGCACATGCATACATATTATTAGTCACGCCTTTTTCCCCGAAGGAATAGGTAGAGGTATATTATATGCCCACATTTCATGACCGATAGGGCTGGCCTATTTCTCGTTTGAAGAATTAGTATGTAATTAATAAACGGGATTTTTTGCCTTTTTCGATACGCAACCCATCGTGCACGAATCTCACTCGCACTTGGCCGGTTTTTGGGATAGGTACGCTGAAACTTGTCCATCCTGTACATAAAATAAGCATAAAAACCGTGCGCATTTAAGGACGGCCGCAGGCGGAGTGAGCACGAGTGAGAGCAAAATATATATTACAGTATAGCTCCCGTTTGTGATAGCTAGCTATAATATATATCTCGATATATTAATACATATTATAGCTACGTATGTGGTGGCCTTTAAGTTCGCTTTACACGACCGACTTCAGGGTATAATGTGCAACTAATGAAGAATTGATCCTGAAACCCAAAATTATTTCCTGAGATAATGACGTTGTTGAGACGAACTTCGGTTTTAGTAATAGTTTTTATTGCACTTAATTCTTTTGTTTATTGGCCCTATCAATTTGTACCCATTATTCGACTCAAATCGTGCCCGTACTTGATATAAAACTTGAAAGTATCAGCGGTTATTGTGAAATATTCGTCGCATCTCAACAAGTTTTGAAATAACGAACGTTGGTAGTTTATATTAGGAGGTAAGTGATACGAAGTTCACCGGGGCATCTAGTTAAAGATAAAAAAACCCGGACAAGTGCGAGTCGGACTCTCCCACCAAGGTTTCCGTACATCCATCCGTCGGTCTCTCAAGACCCTTTATCTCGTGAATGCGTGAAGGTATCGAGTTGAAATAAATAAGCGCCCGATGACGCATTCACGGGATAAAGGGTCTTGACAAACTTATGGATGCACGTCTACTTTAAACTCCTTTTTAATGATTTTGTCACAAAATTACAGTTTTTAGTTTTTTTTTCCTATATGTGTGGTAGAATAGGATTTTACTTGCCAAATTTCATAGTCCAGAAAGAAAGAAAGAAAATCATATTTATTAGCACACACAATACCAACGACAACAATGATTCTGGGGTAACGCAAAGTGCCCTATGAATTTTGATTCCCTTTGGCAGTGTCGAAATATACATTTTTGACGACATAAGTGACCGAAACTTTCTTCTGCCTTGTTCCCCCGAAGCAAGGCGGCGAAGTGCATAATCGCAGGCCAGGATGGACGCAAAAACTACTCAACGAATTTCGATGCGGTTTTATTTCAAAATGTAATTTAATTGTTCAGTTTGAATTTCGGTGATGTCTCTTCACTATAAGGTAATTATTAACTCCTTGTGTTATTCTTTACAGATAGTTTTTCAAACTATGACCACAGTATATATATGTTGTTTAACCAGTATTGTAGCTCCCTACAAACGGACGAAGCGCAAGCTATACCTACGATTCTCGTTTTCGGCAGGCCTTTCAGCACGCAAGCAGCGTCCGCAGTCGCGATTGTGCCGAGTAGACGAATGGACGGTGTGTCGTTTTTTAAATAGTAACCGCGCGTGTTTTATTTACTAAAAATATTTAATATGACAACTAGAGTCTATTGTGCTTGTTTTGGTTGCATGAATTCGCCAATAACGCACCCAGAGATAACGTTTTTTAGATTACCTGGAAACTCCGAAAGGTAAGACTATAATATATAAATTGATTTTACTTAAGTACTAATTGGTACTTTAATACAAGTTGACTAAAGTTAAACAAAGTGATTGACACGAGTGAACTAGGTAGGTACTACCCGTTCGTTCTAACTTTGCCGCTGGCGTAGAGGTGTATACCCGAATTGTTAATTAGACGAAGTAAATTGACAGTAGCTTATGTCACTTCGTCATAGAAAATACGCAACATTGTATGAAGAAGTGACATTAGTTGCTGTCAATTTACTTCGTCTAATTAAAAATTCGACTTTAGTATGGAGCCGAGCGGCAAAGTTAGAGCGAACGAGCAGTAGTTACATTAAGTACGTGTGTTTGTGTTTAAAACTAGACTTGTGCTTGCTCAGTCAGTGAACGGTGCGATCCAATATAGTACAATATCCAAAAAAAAACTAGTTCAGAACTCTAGTACGTGTCGGTAGTACATTTAGTTCCGTTGTCAGTTCGTAGTTAAATAATTGAGAGCAATGATTTAGGTATGTTTCAAGAGTATTCATTTCACACACTTTACACTTAGCACCGTATGACTTTGATTGACAGCATTTTTGTTATCTTTAATTTTTATTACACGCATAGAGACAAATTTGAACTTCCAAAATTTAACACAACTTGACAATGTACGAAAAGTACTAGTGTACTAGAGACTGACTAGTACTTTCAAAGCGAAAGATAGTTTTAATTTTGTAAATCAAAAATTTAAAGCAATGATTACCGCCTAAGTTGTCATCACGTGTATGATCTTTAGTAGGTACCATATCGTGTCGGTGAAGGTAGTGATACCAGGCTGATAGCGCCTCACCACTCAGCAGTTGGTGCTTGCCGGTACTAGTTGTTACACCACATGTGTGCAAGGTACGTTTATTTATACCTACTGATGAGTCACACTATTACTCGAAGAGATTATTTTACGCGCTCAAGATGTAGACGCGCGCCGTGAACGCGCGGGTGGAGCGCGCGCTGCAGTGCTACATCTGCTACTGCCGCCTGCACCCCGCCTCGGGGCTAAGACTAGAATTCCGTGATTCTATCACTGGCGAAACATGTGATGAGCCGATTATTGTTGTCTACGCCGCTTACTCGTTTTCAAATTTCTACACCCGTCTCACTCAATCGCTAGTAGATAACGGGCGCAGCGCCGCCACGCCGCCACCCCTCGCCGCCAGCCGTTGCGGGGATATTATATTATTACTCACAAAGTATTTTTTTGTTTAAATAAAAAAGGTACATATTTACTCGAAATGAAAGCCGGTTGTCAGTAAAACAACAATCCTTAGTACAAATTGAAGGCCTTGTGGGCGGATTGAAAAAAAATCAACTGCATTAGGCTCACTATCTATTACGCGTACGTAAAACTATAAGGTAAAATGTGGGCGTATACTATGCCTCTGCCTACACCTTCAGGGATAAAGGCGTGACTATATGAATGTATGTATGTACATATTTACATCCGCAATACTAAATAGAAAGTCAAGTAGGCACATATTATTAAAATGCTGTAGGTGGGCAGCCCTATCGCATGCTTATGTACCGCGCGGCTGTAGGCATTTATTTCTAAAATCCGGCCGAGTCAAACTACAGTATACAGTGCTATGACCCAATTAAGACGTAGAACATTTTTGGGATACTACGAGTCGGGATTTGGTTCACGACTACGCCGAAATATTAACGTGGATCAAGGTTTCGTAAACGGCGCAATGGGCATGATCATGAAAATTGAGTGGGCCGCTCTACGAAGAGATTAATAGAGTTGGGAGAGCTACCGCAAGCAGTGTTGGTTGAGTTCGATGACTCTACCATACGAGGTAATGACACAGCGATGGGTGTACGGATTGACCCCTCAACGGTTCAACGGTTCATCATTTCGATGCACTACGAGAGGATGTTGGCTGTGACAGTTCACGTACTATAAGGTATCACTCTCTACAAAGCTGTTGTAGATCTACAGATCTAGATACACACCACTGGTCGACGGCAATCGAGAATAAGTATTAGGCCCTAGTAGTGAGCCTCAACATCTCTTAGGTCTTTGGCCGGGTCTGGCACCGTGGTCTTAAGAAATTGCCATCTTATGGACTACCCGAGAGTTTATATGGTTGGGTGTCCAGCTTTCTGACCGGTAGAAGCATCAGGGCAGTCGTCGCCGGCAGCTGTTCTGACTGCATGGCCATAAACGCTGGTGTACCGCAAGGCTCACTGTTACTCTGGTGTTGCAAACGTTCAAAGGCTGCGGTGACCACCAGTCCTTCTGGTATGCTTGTCTGCCACATTAGAGGTACCTATAAAGAAATTATTAAGAAAACAAAAAACCCGAATGCAAAGTAAATATTGAACTAAAAAGCAAAAAACAAGCTCTACATGTCTTTTGTGACTTCTTTAGCTACTTACTGCAGACGGAAACAAGCTACGCCAAGCGGGTGGTGGTATACAAAATAGCTAAATGTTCCCATAGCTTGTTCCCGCGTTTGTTTCATAAGGGGTGGATGTAAGTCGATAGCCGATGGAACTGCGGATACCACAGACGAAGTTTGGTCACAAAAGTGAGGGGGGCATTAGCCGCACGCTCGCGGTTGATGCCCAACATAAGGGGACCCAACGGTCCTTACAGTTGACTCTACCTGGTGATCGTGCGGCGCATGGCCCTATACGGGGCCCCCGTATGGGCGGAGACCCTAACGGCCAGCAATCTAGCTAGATTGCTCACCCTACAGAGGTCGATGGCCGTCAGGATAATAAGGGGATACCGCACGATCTCGGGTGAGGCGGCATGTCTTCTAGCCGGGACCCTTCCATGGTTCCTGAAAGAGAGAGTCCTTGCGTCACTATTTAAATGGCGCAAGGAGGCGCTGGAGCGGGGCCAAAGGCCTGCGTCTCGAGAAATCGAGGGGCAAGGTTAGGTTCGGGTGGGGTGAGGTTAGTAAAGTACTTACTTTACTTTGTTGCACATAGGCCTAAAAATATGCCTTTGTTGAAATAATTATAATAGCATAAGTTGATAAAAATGCTATTCAAATAGCTTTACCGCGGCAGTCCCCGAGTGTCACAAACCTTTTTCATTAAATTTAGACTTTCTTCTTTGTACTTTCATAAAAAAAGAAGGTTATGATGTGATTTAAAAATTAGTTTTGAAATCGTCTTTAGTGGAATCGCCCATAAGTTCATAAAAAATGCTATGCAAATACCTTTACCGCGGCAGTCCCCGAGTGCCACACATCTTTTTATATTTAAAACGCTCTTGTCCCCTATGATATTGTTATTTCATCTGTTTTTATTGTTTGTTGCTATAGCGGCAACAGAAATACATCATCTGTGAAAATGTTAACTGTCTAACTATCTCGGTGCATGAGTTACAGCCTGCTTACAGACAAACAGACGACCAAAGAAGTCTTAGTAACGGGGTCCTATTTTTGTCACCGTCAGAATGGCAGGTTGCCTGTGACAAACGAGTCCCAAAGTATACTCAAAAATTGCTACATGATTGCTTATATTTGCTACACGTCTCCAAGAATTGCTACATATAATACCTAACCGACTACAAAAGAGTATAGCGCCATCTGTTGAAAATATATGTACTAAAATAAAAGGAGCGAGGTAACGCGAGGTAACGCCGCATACGTTATATTGTTTCGTGCGTGCAGCTGGCTCCATCGAATTATAAGACGTTGTCACGTCAAAAAACCATAATACAGGGGTAACTGTCTAGTATTTCCCAATGATTGTAATCGCTTGTGGTATGAACGAAATTATTGTAAATATTGATTTGAAGTCGTTTATAAATCTCTAAATCTTTCGTTAGTTACATATTAACTGGTTGGGCTGACCCCAACCACGTCACAAGCAGAGTCAGGCACTCGAAATTCACGAACACGTGAGTTTCTTCCTGTTTTGGCCGAAACTCGACGTTTTGACCGAAACTAGCCGGAACCGAAAATTCGGTCAGTCACTAACATCCATAAGGATTTTCCGTCACGTAAATAAAAAAAAGGTGATATTGTACGCAGTTTTTGGATAAACTTCCGAAAAGCGCATACCGCCAATCAATCTGAAATTTTGTGTGATGACGTATTTTGACCTCCTTATCACGAATATCATAACTAAAATTGACACAAACGACATAACAAAATTTAAAAAAAACCACGAAGGCTAAGGCGGGAGCGAAGCGGAGCCTTTACGCCTGTAGCACACCTTTCGCCGCGAATCCATGAAAGCGGAACCGCAGTAATTTTGCCAGGTTCTGTCCCATGTAGGAGGAGCGGGAGACTGGCGAAACCACCTGTTTTAATGCATAGATGTTAAATCTAATCTAATCTTCTATCTCTTTCCCCGAGCGGTTTCGCCGATCTGCTGTACGCCTGTCAAACTTCCGCGCTTCGGCCGCCTTTTTGTTGCGGTGCCGCGTTGTCTATGCGCGAGTTTGTCATAATTGACAAAAGTAGGTATAGAGCAAAACAGCGAAACTAATATTTTTTCATAAAATGCTAAACTACTTCAAGCCATCAGAAATAGACTTGTTATATATTTATTAAATCATGCACATCATAAAAATAATTTGAAAAAATTGCAATAGCGTCACATTGAGTAACTCGCGTCAGGTTCCGTTGCCCAGTTCTGCTGCTCAATCTACACTTGAACACAGCGGAATTCATCGAAATTTTCCAAATGTTATCAATTTGCTGATGACACGTGTATAGTGGTCGCCGACAAGGATCCAAATAAAGCATGCGAGCTGTTACAATCCGACTTCGATTTACTATGTAAATGGTGTCATGATAATGGTTTAGTACTTAACGCTACAAAAACCAAACTCATGCACATCAAATCACCATACCTTAAGCACCCACTCACCAACATAATAACGGCTCACAATCACATGTGTCTTCACTATGGCCAAGTCAACGTGTCTTCGTGTAGTTGCCCAAATATTGAACTTACTGACTCACATACATACCTAGGACTTAAAATTGATGCGAATATGAACTGGACAAACCACATCGAACATGTATGTATTAAATTGAGACAGTTCCTAGCAAACATCACTTTGCTGAATAGACGTATTCCATATAAAGTAAAGTTAATGCTATATAACTCATTGGCGGAATCTCATGTTCAATACTGTCTGAGCAGCTATGGTCGTACATATAAAACTCACCTAAATAAAATTTACTACTTACAGTTACGAATATTAAAGAGAATAGTTGCACCAAAAACCAAAGAACAATTCAGGGATGACGAACTAGGTCTCTTCAAGCATTGTAACACATTGCCTGTTTATCTGCAATTTAAATTAAATTTAATAAAAGAGCAATTTTTTAATTTCAACTTAATTACAAAAAAAGAACACTCTGTATATACTAGAAGTGTTGCTCAAAACAAGTTATGTACTATGCGGGCTGATAACGTGTTTGGTGAAAGGACTATAGTCCGTTCATAGTTTATTTACCTCTATCTGTGAGGTTGGCTTCCCTGATTTTCGTGTTACCACACTAAGATTTTTTTTCTCCCATGTACTCCAACCTTAAGTCAAAACTTATTTTCTTCTTTTGCTGCCGTTTTTTCGGGCGTGGAAATTATTTGAGATGTGGAAGCAGTACCTTTGCCCTCCTTGGTGAGTGTCTTTTATGAATTACATATCCATTTTGAAACTTAAGAAGAATCTTTTAGTAACAGAACTACGTCTTTAGTAATGTTAATTATACTGACTAATGGATATTTACATAAAAAGAACTCTCAGTCTTAAACGGTTCCATCTTATAATCTCCCCTGATATGCGGTAAAATGTCTGAAGCTGGCACTCATAGGGGGACTTTACTGCAATACCAACTTACAGAAAACGAACTGTCAGAGGTAAATAAACTGTGAACGGACTATACTCGTTATTTAGTTCCTCGTTTAATAAATGAACTACCCTCAGTTTTGCGAAATGACATGACCAAGGACAACATCAAATCAGTTTTAAAAAAAATCTTTCAGAGCAGTATTGTAAACCCCAAATAATGACGGTATTGTTTTTATTTGCCTACCTTTAAGGCTTTAATTATTGCCTACCTAGTTCATCAAGTAAAATTCGTAAAACCATAATAAATTATAGTGTCGCGGATGGCAGGTTATTATGATTCATAAAGGAGTAATGAGAGTTTTAACATGATATTTGGTTAAAATTTATCTGGCTTGTCTAACATGACTGTATTGTAATGCGACACGATTTCATTGTTTTGTGTGTAGGTATGTACTTGGTACCTTTACACATTGTGTGTGATAGATTGCGACCTTGGAGTGTATATTAAAAGGTACCAAATAATAATAGATGTACTCTAAGATTGTTTCTCTGACGTGGCGCGGAATTTTCTGAGCACAGGGCTTGGTGGGTGTTTCTGTACCGTACCTTTCACTGTTCCAAAAGTGTACTAGTATTGAAGTACCTAGGTGAATGTACCTACAGGAGATTTCAACGTACTTAATTCGTCTATTTTTTGTATTTTTTCTTAAATTTCTATTCTAGCGCAAAGACAAACCTCCGTGGTTTAATTGTGCTACTTTGTATTATGTAATGTACGATTTATGATACTATAAATAAAAAATAAAAAAAAAATAAAAAATCTAACGGTTCCGGTGTCCTGGTTTCACGGCGGAGATGTGCTAAGAGCGTAAGGTGCGGTTCCACTTAGGCGGAGCGGAGAGGAGCTGTAGATTTTTAAGCCATGTGATTGGTGAATCGCGGCACAGCTCGTCTCCGAAAAGATGCAATTCACCAATCACGGTGCGGCGCGGAGAGGAGCCCCTCCGCGCCGCACCGTGATTGGTGAATTGCGGCACAGTATGCGCTTTTCGGAAGTTTACCCCATAATTGTAAAGTACGCGGTATAAAGTACGCAATACCGTTACGCGTCCACGAAATAAAAATTCTTGACTGAAAGACAGATTGAAGGACAGACGGACAACAAAGTCATTTTATAAGGGTTCCGTTTTTCCTTTGAGGTACAGAACCCCTAAAAAGCACGTACATATTTGTGAAAAGTTCCACTTCTAATTTATTTGGTCGTTTTCATTCGAGATAAAATGTGTCGCGTTGAATCTGTGCGGTTTTTACTTGTGTTGGTTTTATATGACATCACAGTTCACAGTAATGTAGTACCATCATTACTTACCAAAGGTAAGGACACGTTTTTATAATTATTTTAATGTTTACATGTCCGATTTTCTTCTTTTTTTTCTGACTTACCGGGCCTTTTGGTAGGCGGAGATCCTGCTCAACAAAAAAGAATTCCACTGCAGACTTTGTCTACACTTTTTTCTTAATTATCTTCCATGTACAGACAGTGACCTGTTACGATTTTAATATATGTATTGATAAAATTTTGCTATTTTCTTTCGTGCCTCAGCTCCCGCCAGTCTGCCAACAGGATTATGGCCCGGAGGTTCACCACTAAACGTTCCAGCGCTCTCCGCGCAAGGTAAAAATGCATTCCTACTAAATTTTACACTGGCACTAGAACCATTTTCATCACTTTCAGCGCTGAACCATTTGCCACCGTCACCCGAAACCTGGTCTTCTCCTGGGGAATCTAAGTCGGTTTCTACCTTAATCAAATGACGCCTATTACGCCTTTATCGCCTGCCTATGGAGTTCGATACAAAATAAGAACGTGGTTCTCCTCTACCCGCACACGCTTCCTACCAGTTGCATCTAGGTACCATGACCACCGGCTGGACCTTTCGCAGTTCTGGCAACTCTCGCGCGTATCTATCATTGTATTGTTTGGTATGTAGCGATATTGACTCAAAATCAAGTGTTATCACGACTTAGTTCTAGTTTATTATCGTTAACCGGGAGCCTTATGTTAGAACCAAGTCGTGATATCACTTTTGATTTTGAGAGTTGCCCGAACTGCGAAAGGTCCAGCCGGTGGTCACCGGGTAAATATAATGTTTATCGCGAACACATTATCAAGAGCCCCACTGACGGATGAGTTTCAAGATAAGATTAGTGTTGAAATAGAAGAACAATCTTGTTTTCTGTTAGAATGTGTTCGTTTTAGTGACAGGGTCACATATAATAATGAACACATAATGTAAGATGATGAATGTCAGTTAATAAATTATAGGTCAAAACCAATCAAGGTAAACATTAAAAAAGTCCACAACTGAGTTTAAATACTACAAAATGCGCTCGTCAAGAAATTGCTTTTGGAATATGGGTAAAAATAATGGACTGAGTGACTTAAGATGTGAAACTGGCCGACAGTTATAGAAGAGTGTAATAGTTCATAGCCTGTTTCGAAATCGTGAGTCAGACCCATGTCAGACCTCAAACAGGTTTCCCTCATGTTTCAAATGTTTATTACGGAGACTGAGTATTTCTATGTATGATGTAGGTAGGTAAGTGTTTTCGCGAGGCCAGCGATTATGCATTTCGCCACCTTGGTTTCGGGGAACAAGGCAGCTTCGTGTGAGACTCAAGGCCCCGTGAACCCTTCACTTCATCGGTTGTATAGATCACATAGCACAAGCCTTTATTACCCTTTGTTTTATGTGTGGAAAATCCGTCATGGATGCTATGACAAACTCTTACAGACTAAAAACCAACACATTCCCTACCTACCTACTACTACTACACATTACCTGCCTACGGTTGGTAGCCTCGGGTAAGCCCTCGGAAGGATAACAAGGAAGCCATAATTATGATATACCATATTTGATATACCATAATTTGAGCTAGTTAACGTTGTGTGAGAATGTCCAATATTTTTTTATTTATTTGTAATAGCGCTGTTTAAAATGTCCTAAACATATATTTTAGTTACAGGTCAGCATGTCTGCACATTCAACAACTCAGTATGTTTAACTGGGGCTGCAAATAGGGTTTATAAGGTGTTGTTAAGTGGGGTTAGGGGATTATTTGATCCTATCGACCCAATACATGTAGCGAAGATCGAGGGATCTATGCTCACGCTGGATTATACACTGTACCTATAACGCTACAATGACTGGACTGAAAGATTGTAATGTTGAAAAATTCAAGTAAGTTCAGATTTAAAGTAATACTTTTTTGCGGTTCCGTTCCTAAAGTGTAAATGGAGACTCCTAAGACTACTACTACTAAGACTCCCTGTCCATCTGTCTGTCGAGCTATATGTTTAATGTCTGTATATGTTAAATCTCATTAACCGTGATAGCTAGCCAGTGAAATTTTCATAGGTGATACGCTATAAGTATAACCACAAATACTGGAAACAGAATTAAATGCATATATAAAGTGTCCCAAAACTAACCGTTCAAACTTCGTCACGTGACGTGGCATCAGTCAAGAAATATCACAAAATGAAGAAAAAAAATCACATAACACTTTAACTATAAATCCGTTTAAGGGTCGGTTATAGCGCACAAGTAGGCATTTGGCGCTCCCCTCGCCCCGGACGCGAGACACACCGCGCGCCGGCAGCGGCAGTGAACTCTCATGCCACAGTATACAGTAGAGTAGAAAGAAACAGCATGCTAACTTTGTTTGACGTAGTAAATGCATATAACTTTAATATGTGTAGTGATTTATTAGAGTTTCGTAAATAAATAAGTTAATTATATTTATTATACTATTATTTTTAAGCTAAAGAGTTTGTTTGTTTGTTTAGTTGTTTGAACAATAGAGTCTAAGAGACTGCTAGTTGAATTTCAAAAGTTCCTTAACAGAATGTCTATTTTTCAAAAATATCAAAATATATAACATCACGCTAAGGCGAATGAGAGCTGAGCAGCAACGAAACATTTTTCGAAAACCAGTATATTTCATTTTTTTTGAGAGTTTCCGTTGCGTACGTTTGCTAGATGGTTACAGTTGCGTAAAAAATAAAAATTACATAATAGCTGGTCATAAAAATTTCTAAAGTTTTCTAAAGTTGGTATGCTAAGTATGAATCACGTGATCATTTTGCAATTCAATATGGGCGCCGCGCCATAATCACAAAATTTCATGATGGGTATCGTTTAAGCTCGGCGCTCGTGGCCCCGCGGACTCAGTGTTCTGTAAACGATCACTGCAGTAAGCAACTTTCACTATGGCCAGTCCATGGATGGGTGACCATCCATGTGATCACTTCGTGATATTTATTTGAGCGTTTCCGTGCTTCGGAAGGCGCGTTAAGTCGTTGGTCCCGGTTGCCAGTAAAATGGCAGTCGTTAAGCTTAATTAAAGGCTTTATTTCAACTGCAGGCAGTCACAACCTGCGCCTGTCCATTTAAACACGGCAATACGGCTCACCACCTATTACGTGGGACAAATTATACAAAGGTAAAATGTGGGCATATAATATGCCTCTGCCTACCCCTTCGGGGATAAAGGCGTGACCATATGTATCGTTTAAGGGGTTTCTTGGTGTGCTGAGTACAAGTCACGTGATAATTTCGCAATCCAAAAAGGCCACCGCTGTGTAATCACAAAATTTCATATTGGGTATCGTTTAAAGGGGTTTTTGGTATGCTGAGTACGAATTACGTGATAATTTTGCAATCCAATATGGTCGCCTCGCCGTAATCACAAAATTTTATGATGGGTATCGTTTAAGGGGTGTTTGGTATGCTGAGTACGAATCACGTGATAATTTTACAATTTAATATGGTCGCCGCGCCTAAATCGCAAAATTACATGATGGCTATCGTTTAAGTGGTTTTTCGGTATGCTGAGTACGAATCACGGGATAATTTTGCAATCCAATATGGCCGCCGCGCCGTAATCGCAAAACTCCATGATGGGTATCGTTTAAGTGGTTTTTTGGTATGCTGAGTACGAATCACGGGATAACTTTGCAATCCAAAATGGCCACCGCGCCGTAATCATATAATTTCGTGATGGATATCTTTTAATGGGTTTTTTCGAATGCTGAGTACAAATAACATGATAATTTTGGAATTCAATTTGCCTAAGCTATTTACAGTAGTAAATTAAAAAGATTTGCTTATTAAGTTTAGGCCTAGCAATGCGAAAATACTATGACAACAGGATTTTTGTAAAATTAAGGCCAATGACATTAAATTGGTACCTAGCATACGAAAGAATCCCTTAATCGGTACCCATCATGAAATTTTGTGATTACGCCGCGGCGGCCATATTGGATTGGAAAATTATCACGTGATTCGTACTCAGCATTCCAAAAAAACCCCTTAAACGATACCCATCATGAAATTTTGTGATTACGGCGCAGCGGGCATATTGGATTGCAAAATTATCACGTGATTCGTACTCAGCATGCCAAAAAACCCCTTAATCGATACCCAACATGATATTTTATGATTGTGGCGCAGCAGCCATATTGTATTGCAAAATTATCACGTGATTCGTACTCAGCATAACAAAAAACCCCTTAATCGATACCCAACATGAAATTTTATGATTATGGCGCAGCAGCCATATTGGATTGCAAAATTATCACGTGATTCGTACTCAGCATACCAAAAAACCCCTTAAACGATACCCATCATGAAATTTTGTGATAACGGCGCGGCGGCCATCTTGTATTGCAAAATTAGTACGTGATTCGTACTCAGCATACCAAAAAACCGCTTAAACGATACCCATCATGATTTTTTGAGATTACGGCGCGGCGGTCATATTGGATTGCAAAATTAACACGTAATTCGTACTCAGCATACCAAAAAACCCCTTAAACGATACCCATCATGAAATTTTGTGATTACGGCGCGGCGGCCATCTTGTATTGCAAATTAGTACGTGATTCGTACTCAGCATACCAAAAAACCGCTTAAACGATACCCATCATGATTTTTTGAGATTACGGCGCGGCGGTCATATTGGATTGCAAAATTAACACGTAATTCGTACTCAGCATACCAAAAAACCCCTTAAACGATACCCATCATGAAATTTTGTGATTACGGCGCGGTGGCCATATTGGATTGCAAAATTATCGCGTGATTCGTACTCAGCATACCAAAAAACCGCTTAAACGATACACATCATGATTTTTTGAGATTACGGCGCGGCGGTCATATTGGATTGCAAAATTAACACGTAATTCGTACTCAGCATACCAAAAAACCCCTTAAACGATACCCATCATGAAATTTTGTAATAACGGCGCGGCGGCCATCTTGTATTGCAAAATTAGTACGTGATTCGTACTCAGCATACCAAAAAACCGCTTAAACGATACCCATCATGATTTTTTGAGATTACGGCGCGGCGGTCATATTGGATTGCAAAATTAACACGTAATTCGTACTCAGCATACCAAAAAACCCCTTAAACGATACCCATCATGAAATTTTGTGATTACGTCGTGGCCGCCATGTTGGATTGCGAAATTATCATGTAATTTGTAGACATTTTAATGCATTAGGTAGCTGGTTACCATGTCGTGAAAACACTTAAAAAGTAAAAGATCACCACATTTTTACCATGAGTCGCGTATTTATTTGTAACGGTTAATCTAATTACATTTTGCCCATTACTGATATTTTTATACTGTGGCGCGATTTCAACGTAATTTGGCATAATAATTACGAAATAGTTGCGAAAAAAACTGACACAGGTCCTGCCTCCACAAGCGCCAGGGCGAGACTGATCGGCCGTCAGCGGCGCAATTCTATTGCGTTTGGTAGATATTCGTACATGATAACTATGTAAATAGTTGTTTATAGAAAAACGCTCGGAAAATGTGTATAAAAACTTAATACCTTTAATTGAGTGCAAAAAAAATATATAAAATGTTAATAGTTTAGCCACAGTTTTGAAAAAACTTTTCTGAGAGAGTCAACTTTGGGATTTTTTTCTATCTAGTGAAATTTATTGGATCGTGTAACGGGCTCGGAATATGTTTAACTTATATCCTTAACTATTATATATATATTTTTCAGATTTAAAAACCCTTTACTTTCTGACTAGGATTGTTTCAAAAAACTCAAAATCTGACCCACGCGGCCTTAAAGGTCCTGTAAATTTTCATTATCACCGTTTCTATCGCTTTTGAGCGGCAGCACAAAGCGACAGCGACAGCCTGCCGGGTGCTCCTAAAAACACTAATGATAACACCTCTTTTTTATTAAATACTATCGGTTTCACCCACGTAGATTTCCCGTTCCAAAATAATTCCCCCAACAGTGAAAGAATTTTTCAAATCGGTCCAGTAGTTCCGGAGCCTATTCGATGCAAACAAACAAACAATCAATTAAAATCATTCCTCTTTATTAGTATAGATTTGTATATGATTTCTGATGCCAAGTCATCTCATAAAATTTGACGAGTCAATTTTGAGACACCAAATATTAGGGGGGCTCTCATTCAACAAACGTGTTCTTTTACCATTGTAAGTTGGTCCGGAAACCTTCGTGTGTTGCCCTTGGCCGAATTTTTGGAAATACGAGCATACAGGATGTAACATTTAGACCGGTCAATATGGGCAAGTCTGTAAATAAAAGATATACATTGATATGTTTTTAGGAACCTTGTCATCGATTTTAGAGAAAAGAAAAACAGTATACAAAGATTTGAAATAAAACTCTTGCCCAGTTCGGAAATTGAACCCGGAAGTTTTGAAAAATAAAACATAGGTACATTATTTCTCTACGAATATCGATTTTGTAGGTCAGAAGCAGTATATTTTACTATGAGTCGTGATATTTAATATAAATAGAATGCCTTTTAATACATGTTTTTTTAATTTAATGAAGTACATGTTGGAAGTGAAACCCTTTTAGGGTTTCGTAGCCAAATGGCAAAAACGGAACCGGAATAGATTCGTCATGTCTGTCTGTCTGTCTGTCTGTCTGTCCGTCCGTGTGTCACAGCCACTTTTCTCCGAAACTATAAAGCCTACGCTATTGAAACTTGGTAACTTGGTAACTGTGAACCGCATTAAGATTCTTAAATAAAACTAGAAAAAAAGTAGTAAATTTTGGGGGTCCCCATACTAAGAACTGAATCTCAAAATTTTTCTTTTCATCAAAGCCATACGTGTGTGGTATTTATAGATAGGTCTTCAAAAATGCTATTGAGGTTTCTAACATATTTTTTTTCTAAAGTGAATAGTTTGCGCAAGAGACACTTCCAAAGTGGAAAAATGTGTGCCCCCCCTCTAACTTCTAAACTAAGAGCATTATAAATCTAGAAAGAATATATGATGTACATTGCTATATAAACTACCAACGAAAATTGGTTTGAACGAAATAGAGCCGGTAGTTTTTTTTAATACGTCATAAACCGCAATTTTCGTTTAGAAAAATCTTTACCACTGCGAACGTATTAAAACATCAATCAAAGCTACAACGAACTATAAGAACTTTTATATGTATTATGTTATTTGCTGCTACGAAACCCTTCATGGGCGAGTCCAACTCGCACTTGGCCGGTTTTTTTTATGTATCGTTCAACTCGTCTTTTTAATAATTGTTTATCTTACTATTTTTCGACACAATAGTCAAATAGCTTGAGAATTTTTAAAAGATAATTTCCCCAAAAAAAAGTTCATTAGAAACGGCTCTGTGAAATGGTTGGTGGATTTAACCCCGCTAGACTATTTCTTGTGGGTTACTTTGAGAGTGACCTTGATAAAACAAGCTACATCCACTCCATTGATGACTTAGAAGCAGCCATTGAGTCCATATTACCGCCAATTCACCACTTAAAGGTACAAAACGCAATAGCAAATAATGGTTTGAACTTATAACATGTACTTCATTAAAATAACGAACATTAAAATATCTATTCATATTAGATTATTATTTTTCATTTGCTGTTTATGACCTACATAATCGATATTATTATTTTTCAAAATGACCCGCAGGCTTATTACGTATGTTACAATAGGCAAGCGATAGCGATGATCTCGCAGAAGTCGCTGTTTGTTGACTGTTTTGTATTACGTATCAACGATCGTTTTGCCATAGCAAACTAGCGACGGTGCTGCCTCTGTAGGACAATCAGTAAATTAAAAAGTGCATTTGTGCTATTACTGCGGCAGCGATCTGGCGATAATTTCGTATTACGTGTCGTTTTTGACAACCTCCAGGCAGCGATTTCGAACGTCAAAACTGCGATTGCGTTTTCTCTGATGGCTGATCGTTCGATAATCTCTACTTAGTATTAATAATCTATTGTTGCGTAACTATTTAGTAATTGCCAATTTCATTATTCTTAAAGTATAATTATAAACGTCGAAAAACTTTACAGCAGTGAATTGTCGTGTACTTAATTTTGTTTTGTAAAGAGTGTTAGTTAGTTAAGTTAGTGTAAGTGTTGAGTTGTGATCTTACTGTGCACTGAAATATTTGATTTTAAAGTAAGAATGGCTCGTGCAGTTCTTTTGATTGACGCACTTGAGGTTGAAGCCAGAAGGGCAGATAATCGAAATTCAGGACTTTAAAGTTTTGAATCAAAGCGAAGCAGAGTTCAAAGCCCACTAAGTACAGGCTATCAAAAGAGCTTTGTCGTTTTGTGTGATGAGTTAAGACCATTTCTATTCTTTTTTTCTTTTTTTTATACCACTAAGGTGGCAATCAAGCATACGGCCGACCAGATGGATCGGTGGTCACCGCTTCCAATGAACGTTTGCAACACCAGAGGCGCCAGGCGCGCTGCCGACCCTGTAAAAACCTTTTAAGACCCCTTTTGAAGAACCCCAGACTGTAAGCGATTGGGAAAATCGAGGCAGGGAGATCATCCCACAACCTAAGCGTGCGCGGAAGAAAACCCCTATCGGATCTAACCGTGTTGGAACGCTTCGGACGCAGAGTGTGAGGATGAACTCCCTGTCTGTGGCAAGCGGTGCGGTGATAGAACGTAGCCGTGGGCATCATATCAAACAATTCCTCAGAGCAAATACCATTGTACAGGCGGTAGAACACGCATAAGGAGGCAAATCTCTCTTGCCGCGAAGAGGTTCCACACCACCTGTAAGTATAGGACCGTTGACAACTCTTACAGCACGACTTTGCACCGAGCCAAATGGACGAAGCTGATATTCAGGTGCCCCTGCCCAGAGGTGACAGCAGTACTCCATGTGCGGCCGCACTAGCGACTTATACAGAAGCAGTGTTTGCGCAGCAGTTAAGTACCGCTGCGCCCTGTTCAGCACACCTAGCTTCTTGGACGCCAGCTTAGCCTTGTCGTCACATATGTTTGTACTACAATGGGCATTTTATTAGTGTATGTGTGTACTTAGAGACCACTTTCATTTTAAGGGATTTTTGCAGTTTAACTAACAATAGTGCTGCGAGCACGTGTTCGGACGCGTTTTCTAACCGATCACTAAGCTTTACAAATATTTCCGCAACTTTTACTATGCACTATTGTTAAACTTTAAAGTTAAACTGCAAAAATCCGAAAAAATAAAAGTGGTCTCTCAGTACACCATACACTAATAAAATGCCCAACAGATGTGACAGTTCCAAGTTTTCAGTGATCGCCACGTAATTGTTTATGGCGCTAGTTTCGTAGTGATAAGTGCAACGTAGCGATTAGCGAACGATTCGCTATAGAATTTAACGTAATACCATTTTTTCCGCGACCTGATCGCTGTTTTATACGTAATCAGCCTGGGTTGAATTCCCGGTATGTTTCATTTGAAATCTATTTATGCAGTTTTTCTTTTCTCTAAAATCGATGACATGGTTCCTAACGACAGATCCTTGTATCTCTTATATATTAATCTATACTAATATTATATAGAGGAAAGATTTAATTGTTTGTTTGTTTGTTTGCATCGAATAGGCTCTGAAACTACTGGTCCGATTTGAAAAATGTTTCGCTGTTGGGGAGCTACACTCTTCGCGGTGAACATAGACTATATTTTATTCCCATATTAACGGGAACTACGCGGGTGAAACCGCGTGACGTCCGCTAGTGTCTTATATTTGCAGACTTGCCCATACTGACCGCTCCGAATGTTACATGCTGTATATTAAATTTTATACACGTATATGCTACGGGTAGCATGTTTATAGGTGAAATAATTTCATTGCAGAATTGAAAACGACAGTTTGGCCTACGAATATCGTCTACACTGTCCGCAGTTAGATATTAACTATTACTACGAAGTTAAAGGTACACTGGAAGGTCATGATGTTGATGGAGAAGGTTATTGCACTGTAATCGCATGTAAGTATCAACTGTATTTTTTCATCAAAATTTCCAAATAGTATAATTTTGTCCTCGCGAACCTATTCCTGAATATCTGGACACACCAAGGTCTCCGTTTCATTCTTAGTAACTACGCAAGATCTCAATGGCGAGATGAAGAGGCCTTTTGGAAGTACGAATTAGTCCCATAGGGCTGCCGTATTTGACTTTGACAAATCCTAAGGCAATTCGAAGGATTGCAGCGTACGCTTTTGCCGGATTTCATTCGATTCTAATCCCTACTAATATTATAAATGCGAAAGTAACTCTGTCTGCCTGTCTTTCACGCTTTCACGCCAAAACGGCTAGAGCGATTGAGATGAAATTTGGTCGCGGTCTAAGCCGCAGGGAACAACTAGTACATTATATTACTGTTGTCAGTTGTAAAATCTGAGGGGTTTTGAGAAAAAATATAACCGTAAAATATTGTTCTAAAGACCCATATCTATTTTATGACAAGTTTAACGAGGATTAAACTAATTTATTTTGATAAAAAAACCGGCCAAGTGCGAGTTGGACTCGCCCATGAAGCATAGTAGAATTATATTAAACTCTGCATGAAGGGTTTCGTAGCAGCAAGTAACATAATATAAAAGTTCTTATAGTTCGTTGTAACTTTGATTGATGTTTTAATAAGTTCGCAGTGGTAGTGATTTTTATAACCGAAAATTGCGGTTTATGACGTATAAAAAAAACTACCAGCTCTATCTCGTTCAAACCAATTTTCGTTGGTAGTTTTTATGGCAATGTACATCATATATTTTTTTTACATTTATCATTCTCTTAGTTTAGAAGTTAGAGGGGGGGGGGACACATTTTTCCACTTTGGAAGTGTCTCTTGCGCAAACTATTCACTTCAGAAAAAAATGATGTTAAGAACCTTAATAGCATTTTTGAAGACCTATCTATAGATACCCCACACGTATACGTTTGATGAAAAAAAATTTTTTGAGTTTCAGTTCTGAGTATGGGGACCCCCAAAATTTACTGTTTTTTTTCTAGTTTTATATAAGAATCTTAATGCGGTTCACAGAATGCATCTAGTTACCAAGTTTCAATAGCATAGGCCTTATAGTTTCGGATTAAAGTGACTGTGACACACGGACGGACAGACAGACAGACATGACGAATCTATAAGGGTTCCGTTTTTGCCATTTGGCTACGAAACCCTAAAAAGTACATTACTTGTTAAGATTTCTGCAATATTTCTCATTTTTTCGAGAGTGATTTCGATCGGACAAAGTTTTTCCTAATCGTGTTTTGAACCGTTAAAAAAGCAAGAGTATCTAATAATTTACAAAAATATAGTTTTATCAGATCAAATCAAAGAATATGTCCTACAAGTTCACCCCAAGATGAGTCTCAAGTCACTATCTAATTAATTTGCAACGTAACCTTCATTTTTTGTTTTAATTCTTCTATTACAGATGATAACGTTATTACATTCAAAGGGTTGTTAGAGAAAGTTCATTCGATATTAGATCCTGCAGATAGAATTGGCGTGAAGGAGTACCATGTTGAAACTGATCTGAGAAACAAATTTACATTTGAAAATGAGAACCTCACTAGAGGAGACAAAGAAACATGTACGTATTAAATAAAATACTATTGTTATCTTGACTTGTAAGAATGTTTGTATTTATCGGAATGTTTGAACGTGATTTTTGAGCGGTTTATGACGTATCCGGTATCCGGTTTATGACGTATATGATCCCTGTACCAATTTTCAGCCAGATCAGTTTACCCGTTTGAGCGTGAAAGAGTAACAAACCTCCAGACACTTACAAATTCACACATCCACACTCACAACTTTCGCATTTATTAAATTACTAGTTGACCCTAACAACTTCGTTTGTGTTGCATTTTTCATTGCTGCTTAGCTACTATTCATTGTAGCGTAATGATTTATAGCCTATGACACTCCACAATAACGTAGCTTTCTATTGGTGAAATAAGTATGCAAATCGGTTCAGTAGATCGAGATCCAGAGATTACCCTTTACAACGTCACAAACGTTACCTCTTTATATATATATTACTCTTTATGTATAGAACAAAAAGCCGTGAGATCGGTCTCACCAGACTGCCCCTCCGTAACACGTTTATTTTGAAAGTTCAATCCGATTGACGTTGTCATTTTTGTTTTATTTCAAACTTTGAACATATGATCCACATGACCTTGTGACGCAGTTTAATGAAACAGACACACAGACTACAGACAAAATCTGGACATGAGCCCCTCTGCACTCTATTTTATAGAGAGGGGCTAAAAAGACCGATAGTTATAAACTGAGAATCGAACCCCGACCTCTGGACAGCGGTTAAACCAACACTTGATAGGAAAGATTACTGTCATATCCGAAGTGCGATGATCAAGTAACAAGTGTAAGTGGAGCGGTGATAGCTGTAATCAGTTGTGTCAACATGTCTGTTTGTTCTACCTCGGGAACGTTGCGCAAACTGCTCTGCGATTACGTGGCGTGGGGTGGGGTGGGGATGTGTTCTTTGTTAAATGTTTTAGTCTTAAAATAGTTGGAGTCATTATTGGCTTAAATATTAGCCACTATTATGAAAAATATTTGCCATAAAAATATACCAACTCTACTTGACTGCCTTGTAGGCCAAGAGGTCAAACTGTGAGACTGCGATCATGTGGGATCACGAGGTCGTGGGTTCGATTCCCTCCGGAGACCAAAATTTGTGTGACGTATAAATAATTGTCTTAAGATTCTGGGTTTTTCTATGAATGATAAGTATGTATTTAAAAAAGTATATGAGTATTAATATCCGTGGTCTACCCATAACACAAGCAGGTTATTCCTAGCTTACTTTGGGATCATGTGCTCGGACTGCAGAGATATAATGTGGGTAACAACTGTCCTGGCTGCTTGATTTTTTGTGGAATGAATTACAGAAGGCTTTGAATTTACCTTATCCCCGTCCTTTTCCTACCTCGACCCTTTCCTAACCACCAATCCTATTCCTACCTCATCTTTTTCCCATCCTTTCTCCGCCAAGCCAACGTTGCCGTGCGTATGTGCTGCGTGACTAGGGGCGAGCCTAGTATTAGCGTGCCAATTGCCCTGGGGCCGGGCGACCCCAGAAGAAGGCTAGCCTTACTTAGACATGCGGGGCTCTGTCTGGGTGGACTTTATTTTCCCTTGCTTTTCGTGGGAACGCAATGGACAAAACCAAAAACAAAATTCGAAATGGCGGCGATGTGGTTCGCAACCCATCACGTCTCGTTTCCCATCGAGGCGAAAAGTGGACTTGGGATAGCCACTTTGCTACGTTAAATGTAAGAGGAGGTATGATAGACAAAATTGAGGAAGTATGCAAGATGATGAAAGAGAGACGACTCGATATTCTGTGCGTGAATGAGACAAAGAGGAAAGGATGTGACACCACCACACATGGACCCTACGCTGCCTACTGGTCGGGTGTGCCTAAAACCAGTAAAGCGTGTCAGGGCGTTGGTGTAGTACTGTCTGCGAGAATGAATGAATGTGTCACAGAATATGAATGTGTAAGCCCAAGACTCCTTTGGTTGAGGCTGAAGGTTGGACTTACCCGCATCTTTGTTTTAGGAGTATATGCTCCACAAGATGCGCGGTGGTGCCGATCTTTACGAGACCAAAGTGAGAGGCAGGCATTTTGGGAGAGCATGAGTGATGTTTTGAGTAAGTGCAAACAAAATGAGAGGATAGTAATGTTAGGCGATTTTAATGGGTGGGTTGGAGTCAAGCGTGATGGGTATGAAAGAGTATTGGGAAAGTTTGGTGATGAGCGAGTGAATAAAAATGGAGAAAGTTTGCTTGAAGTATGTTTGGAGAAGAATCTTGTGGTGACTAACACCATGTTTTACCACAAAGATATCCACTTGATTACGAGACAAGAAGGAAGTAAGAGGAGCATGATTGACTTTGTGATTGTTGACGCAAGGATGAGAAAGAAAGTACTAGACACTCGAGCCTACCGCGGTGCTGGGATTGACACAGACCACTTCTTGGTTGTCAGCCGAGTAAGAGGTCTGTTTCAGCGGTGGAGGCACCGTGTGCGTGAACCTGTTAGTGTACTAGAACGCATAAAAGTTGAGAATTTGCAAGAGATAGGTATAAAAGAGGAATTTGTGAGCAAACTAAGCAAAAAGTTTGATAATTTAGATGAAGTATGTGAGATTGAAGAATTATGGAAGCCGATTAAGGAAGGACTCGTGGAAGTTGCGATTGAAGTGTGTGGTGTGAGCAAGAGAAGCCAAGGATGTAAGTTAAAAAAAATTTTCAATAAAAAATAAAACCGACTTCCAACAAATCCTGAAAAATAAAATTTACTTAGCACAAAGTAATATGTATTTTGATTTATCTGATTTTATTCAATATCATATTGAAGTCGGCGCCAAGTAAACCCATAGGTTTATGTAGGTATTATTCATGGCACCAACTTCAATACTATATTGAATAAAATCTGATAAATCAAAATACATTTTACTTTGTGCTAAGTAAATTTTATTTTTCAGGATTTGTTGGAAGTCGGTTTTATTTTTTATTGAAAATTTTTTTTTCATTATTTTAAGTGACGGGTGAACCGAAAAATATATCTATCTAGGTAAAAGTTTTCATCAATACAAATCAATCAAGCCCAAACACAAGGTAGCTGCTGTAAATCGTTAAGGATTTCCCTCGACTATCTTTCGGTTCCATAATCAGATCGACTCCAGATATTCATTAAATTGTAGTAAGTACCTACATTAAAGCACTGAATTAAAAAGTTAACAAATGCACTGGTTGTCCCTACAATTTTCGGTGGTTGCCCTCGATTTCTCCTGGATCCCATCATCAGATCCTGATCTGATTAAAATAGGACCACCTCAGAAGTAAACCCTATTCAAGAAAGAAAACATATTAAATCCGTTTATAGTTGACGGAAATATCGGTGAACATACATAAAACATTGAGAACTTCCTTTTTTTTTGAAAGCGGATCTATCAATCTAGGTGCAAAGTTCTCATCAATACAAATCAATCAAGCCCAAACACAAGGTAACTGCTGTAAATTGTTAAGGAATGCCCTCGACTGTCTTTCGACTCTATCATCAGATCGACTCCAGACCTTCATTAAAGTGTAGAGCATTAAAGCACTTAATTAAAAAATTAACAAGTGCACTTGTTGTCCCTACAATTTTCGGTGGTTGCCCTCGTTTTCTCCTGGATCCCATCATTAGATCCTGACCTGGTGAAAATGGGACCACCTCAGAAGTAAACCCTATTCAACAAAAAAATAAATTTTGAAATCCGTCTATAATTGACGGAAATATCGCCTGACATACATAAAAAAAAATACATACAGACGAATTGAGAACCTCCTCCTTTTTTTGAAGTCGGTTAAAAAGAATGACCGCGGAAGTTCTGAAAGCGTTGTCTGAGAAGAAGAAAGCATGGTTGGACTGGCTGGCCACAAAGGCCAATCAAAGAATGCAGAAGGCAACGGATGAGGATGTACGAATGGCCAACGATGAGTATAAAAGGTATAAGCGTGTGGCAAAAGAGGTGTTAGTAAGAAAGAAGGAGAATGATAGAGATGAATTTGATAAAAGGTTATCTGGTGACTTCCAACAGAATATAAAATTCTTTTGGAAGTCCATAAAAGCGGTAAGGAGTCCACAGACCACATCACCGCTTAATAAGATCAGAAACCAGGATGGAAGTTTTGTGAGAGGAGAAGAGTGTGTGCTAAAAATATGGAAGGAGTATTTTGAAAGTCTATTTGATAAAGAGGATACGCAAGTGCAAACTCATTTTTGTGAAATGAATGAAATTGGCAATGAAAACGACATTAGTATGGAAGAAATAATGGAAGCATTAAATAGTATGAAACTAGGCAAGGCTGCTGGGATTGATAGGGTTTCCGTTGAGATGCTGAAAGCAGGACGTGGCGTGGTGATTGACCAGCTGTACCGCCTTTTTAATCTGTGCTGGAGGAGTGGCAGCGTACCAAAAGAATGGTCCAAAGCCGTCATTGTGCCGCTGTACAAAGGAAAAGGGTCGCAGCAAGAGTGCAAAAATTACCGCGGCATAAGCCTGCTCAGCATCGTCGGTAAACTGTATGCGAAAGTGTTGATAAAAAGAGTGATGAATGAAAGTGAAGGAAAAATGTGGGATGTTCAAGCAGGATTTATGAAAGGAAGGGGATGCACGGATCAGGTCTTCTCCTTACGACGCATAGCAGAAAAAGTTTTGGCGAAAAGCCAAAAGGTATATTGCGTATTCGTAGATCTGGAGAAGGCCTATGACAAAGTGGTGAGGAATGAACTATGGTCAACATTGTCTTTGTACGGGGTGAGCAGCAGCTTGATACGAGCACTGAAATCTCTTTATGAGGGCTCGAGTGCTTGTGTCAGGATCAACGGAGCTTGCACGGACTTCTTTAACATAGAAAGGGGTGTGAGACAGGGTTGTGTAGCGTCACCGTGGCTGTTTAACCTGTACATGGACAGTTGTTTGAAAGAATTGCAAGAGAGTGCGTGTGGTATAAAACTGAACGAGCTGTCCATCAAATGCCTCCTATATGCTGACGATCAGGTGATCTTAGCTGCATCGGCGGAGGAGTTGCAGTTGATGGTTAATATTATGCATGAGGCGCTGAAAGGTAGAGGAATGAAAGTGAATGTAAGTAAGACTAAAGTAATGGTTTTTGAAAGAGAGAAATGTATGACGAATTGCCCTATTATTATCGAAGGGCAAAGAGTGGAACAGGTGAAAGAATTTGTATACCTGGGTTCAAAATTTACGAGGGATGGAAAGTGTGACCAGGATATTGAGAGAAGAGTTTTGGCAGGAAATCAAGTGAATGGGGCGATGCATACCTTTATGAGCAGTCAAAACGTGTCTAAGAAGGCAAGAGTGGCTGTGCATAGGGGTGTGCTTATCCCCACACTTATGTATGGTAGTGAAAGTTGGGTGTGGCAGAAGAAGCATGAAAGTAAAATTAATGCAGTGGAAATGAGAAGTCTGCGAAGTATAGCTCGAGTGAAATTGATGGACAAAGTAAGAAATAGCGTGATTAGAAAACAATGTGGTATAACTGAAGATGTAGTGACAAAGATAGAAAAAGGGATGCTTAGATGGTTTGGACATGTTGAGAGGACGGATGAAAATAGACTGACTAAACAGATCTATAAGGCGAGAATGAATGGGCAAGCTGGTAGGGGTCATCCTCGGCGTACGCATGGTAACCAAATTGATGACCTGCTGGAAAAAGGCCAGGTCAAGAGCACCCTTAACCGGCGAGCGTGTATGAAAGCACTTATGAAAGTAGAAGAAGCGAAAGTGGTATGCCAGGATCGTAGCAAGTGGAAAGCCATAGTCTCTGCCTACCCCGATGGGAAACAGGCGTGATGATATGTATGTATGTATTAAAAGTCATATTACGTTGAAATCTTGCTCACTTAACAGGTTTTAAGGTCTTAAGGAGAATGCAAAAAAAACAGAACTATAACTTAACGATCAATCAAATTAAAAACCAAAAAAACTAACAAGCAGCCGTGAGACGGTCTTACCCGACTGCCTCTCTCTAAAACGTTAATTGTAAAAATGAAAGTTCAATCCGATTGACGTTGTCATTTTTGTTTTATTTCAAGCTTTGAACAGATGATCCACGTGACCTAGTGACGTAGTTTAATGCAACAGAGTCACAGACTACAGACAAAAGTCTCGTCATAAGCCAATCTGCAATCTATTTTATAGAGAGGGGCTAAAACTTGACGATCAGTGGAACTAAAAAATCTTTCTAAGATCATTAATGCTACAGTTTGTGAGTATGGATGTGTAGAAGTGTGACTGTTTAGGTATTACTCTTTCACGCTCTAAAGGCGGAACGCATCTTCCTAAAATTTGGTAAAGAAATAGATTATATTCTCGAATAACACTCAGGCTTTTTACTCCCGGTATATATAGATCTATATTCCCATGGGAGCTAGAACGGGAACAAAATCCTCAGAAGCCTTCTAGTAAAACATTAAGGAATGGTCATAATGATTATTATTTTTTATATTATTTCAGTTAAATTCGTCAAGAGATACATAAACAGTAACTGGAAGAATTTGGAGCAATGCTTAAGGTCACCCATCCTTGAGAGTTTCCTGGAAGTGTTCGTGAAGAGTGTTGACGCCTATGCCAGAGCTTTTCCTTTGATTGAAATGTTGAGGGTGGTCTGAATCTGAAGTAACAGGTTTTGTACATGAACTTCTGTTAGCGATCTGAACGTAATTCTAATTCATTAAATATTATTTGTAAAAATTGTCTTTCTTTTTAGTTTTATTTTTACTGCCATGTTTGATATCGACTAATTATATCTGTAGCTTCTAACTTTTTATAATTGGTTGGACTCCCTGCGCACTGAATGCGGGGAGAGCTGCTCACGAATTTGAATTCTCCAAACTGACCAAATCCCACACGAGGCTACCAGACAGGGGACAGCCTCGGCTGAAAAAGCGTCCGGACAGATATGACGTTTCAGTGGACGCTCCGCTTGGATCGTCGGACCACTGTATCGTTCGGACGCATGTGCCTTTCGTAAGGCCTGAACCACCTCGCCCAAAGGAGTGACGTCATATGTGGCACTACATGTCAGCAGACTGGGATGGACTGCGACAGTTCTTCGCGTCATACCCGTGGAGGCGACTTTATTTTGTCCAGTATCTGGATTCCTACGCTGCAGCAGTCGCTGAGGGGATCTTGGCGGGCATGGAGTGCTACATTCCTCACTGCTGGATCCCTGTAGGATCAAAAAAGCGACCGTGGTTCAATCGACTCTGCAGAGAAGCTTCGTTGTTAAAAGAATCTGCCTACAGAGCTAGGACTACGGCTCGTGCAAATTCGGATCCTGACATTTCTGAGGTGAAACGCAATTTCGCCAGAGCACAGTCAGGGCTAAGTTCGCTTTCGTTGGCAGAATTGGTGAACAACTAGCAGGCTACCTTTCAGGGAGTCGTGAATTCTGGTCGCTTGCCAAAGCTGCAGAGGGAAACTTCTGTCAGTCAGATTTACCACCTTTACTTCAACCCGACGGTAGTACGGTCCAAAGTGCCAAGGAGAAAGCCTTTGAACAGGATTGTGGCCCTATTTCCCCTCCTTGGTTGCACGTGCTAAAGTCGTACTTACCAAGTCTCTAAGATATCCTGATGGAGCTAGGACCGCTGAGCCAGGGAAGCTGTCTGTCACTATGTCGCCGCCTCTAAGAAACTTCAAAGCGGTGAGGACTCAGCCGATTTCATTGGGTGAAAGGAGTTAACTTTCGCCCCTCACCATGCTCAGACACCACGTAGACTAGTTTAAAGAAATCGAATAAGGGGTCTTGACAGACAGACCCTTTTTTTTTACAGAGGAGTTTTAGAGTGGTGACCCTGGGGAAATGGACGAAATAGGCAGCAGAAAGGCGGTGGGATCGTCCCCACAAGAAAATAATAATAATAGAGTGGAGACCGCGACTCAGCAAATGACGGGACGTTCACCCACCAGATGGACCGAAACAGCGACGACATGGAAGAGGTCGCAAGCTAGGACTGGATGCGGAAGGTCCAGGACCGTGTCTTGTGGCGTTAATAGGGAGAGGCCTGCGTCCAGCAGTGGACTGCCAGAGACTGATTTGATTGATTGATTAATTACATGTTTATATGTAGATACTTAATTAAAATTGTAAATAGAATATTCTGCGACGATTTTATTTTATTGTCTTTAATTTTTTTACGTACAGAGGGGCGCAGCGTGGAGCGCCTCGCGGTGCTCCTCTGGACATTCTACGGCGCCCAGTTTAGGAACCCTTGCTAAATTAAGTTGCCTGTAAGAAATCGCCTTATGCGATAGGGCCTCCAATTGTTATACTAATAAGTTAAAATTAAGCTACTTAAATGTATTTCCTGTCTAAAGATCCTGCCTGTGATCCTCCCACCCGAGTTCCGCAGTCTGCGGCGGAGGCGCCGCCTATCGGCCTCCATGACCGGGGGCCTGAGAACGGAGAGGGGGCTGCTCCCTGTCTTTACAGAAGCAGGCCCTAGACGACAGCGTGCCGTGAAAGATTCACGCGCACACCTCCCCAAGAAGCGGGATAACACCCAAATAATTGGTGGTAGCCAAGGTCTGTTAGGAATCCTGGTGTCATTCTTCCGAGGGCTTACCCGGGGCTCCAAACCGTAGGCCTTAGGTAGGAAACGTGTGGTTTTTATTTGGTAGGAGTCCAGCATAGCATCCCTGCAGGATTTTCCAAAAAAAAAATACTAGCAGTATAATTTACTTTTTATAGACTTTATGAACTTAATTAAGGGCATACTTTTTATTTCATATGGTAGCCTGTTGTAAAAACGTTATACAGTTTGCCAGGAGAGAATTACTGACTTTATTCAGTCTACAATGATATTCAGCAAGGTTATTTTTATGTCTGGTGTATAAGTATATTGTGAATATCGCTCAACTTAGCGAAACTAGGTTTTTTTTTTTGTAGATACATAATATTTTCAAAAATATATTGTGTTGTGATGTTACAGTCAGAATATTTACTTCTTTGAATTTTCGCGCAGAGAGACCCTGGACCTAATCTACACGGCTCTTATGGCCCAAGACAACAATTAAATAAGTATTTATATCTGCGGCATTACCCTAAAAAAACAAGATAAGTACAAGAATTGTATTTATATCTGCGGCATTGCCCTACAGTACTATAAGACACACTGTGTAAATAACTGAAATACACTATTCTAGCTGTATCTTTACATCAGTAGTGCCTAATCTTTTGTACAGCAAATGCTGATAAACTTAATTTGCCAGTCAATATATGGGCCCCTCTGCAATCCAGCATCGACCGTCAACCCCAGGAACTAGTAGTAGTAGATCTCACAAATTCCAACTCTCGGCCATTAAATTATGTTCTGTATCTTGTGAGATTAGCCTGTTCATACAGACAGACAGACAGAAAAGAATTTAAAAACATAATTTTTGTCCTTCATTGTTGTTTTTATATCGCCACCACTACCTACTTTTATTTTTATTTTGTCAATTGTGCTGACAAACGATTTCGGCTCTCTCATTAAGGTTTAGATAAGGTTATATTACTAGTAAAAATTATCATAATAGTTTACAAAATTAACATACACCGAATCTATAATTAAAATGTACTTCAATTAAATAGATAAAAATTGGTCAGGTGCGCATCGAACAAGTGCGAGGAGGCTTCCGTACCAAAAATCACACACAAAAAAAACACGTTTGTTGTATGGGGCCACCCTTAAATATTATAAGATTTTTTTTTCAGTGTGTGTTGTTATAGTGAAACAGAAATACAACGTCATCTGTGAAAATTCCCTAGTGACAGAGGTACAGCGCAGTCTTAGCTAGAGTCTCGTTTTTACAGCGTAGTCTTAGCTAGAGTCTCGTTTTTACAGCGTAGTCTTAGCTAGAGTCTCGTTTTTACAGCGTAGTCTTAGCTAGAGTCTCGTTTTTACCCTTTGGGTTACGAAACCCTAAAAGAAACACATATAAACGCATGTTTGTGGGTATAGTTCCTCGTCTTATTATTCAATTTCAATCGAGAAAATATGTATCGCGTCGTATTCATGTGGTTTTTGTCTGTGTTCGTTATATTCGGTTTCACAATTCACTGTAATGCATCAGTACCTCCTAAAAGTAAGTACATTTTATAATTATTATAATACAACAATTTATTTTTCGAATTTCTTCCATATTATGTGTTAATATACCTAATCTTAAAAACTACTGAACTGAATTGAAAAATTCTTTCTCTGTTGAAAAGCTACTCTCCTGTATTCCCACGGAAACGGTAGCTACGCGGGTGAAACCGCGCTTTTTCTTTGAACTCTACCTTGGCACAAATTTAGTTATAAATTACTAATTTAATACTAATTTAAATAGAAACCATGCCAATTTAAGTTTCAGAATTCAGGGAAGTTATTTGGCATTCAAGAAGATAGCATCTGAATTATAATCAAAATGAAGGCCATGGTTTTGAAGAGCTAGTACATACTATTTAAAAGACCTACCTACATACCTACACCATATCAGCTAGGGCAGGGGTTCCCAACCTAAACGCGCGGCGCCTTGAGCCGCCGCCGCCGTAGAATTGAAATTTCACGTAGCATGTTAGGGACCCGTGGACATTTTAAAAACTTATAAGGGCGCCCTGGTCTGAAAAAAGGTTGGGAACCCCTGAGCTAGGGTACCTACTCTACAGTCTATTTCTCTTACTTCTTTATCCCCAAAGGAGTGGGCACATTTCACCTTTAAGTTTCTGTCCGCCTATTGTCGTGTTGAAAATGGACAGGCGCAGGTTGTGCTTGTGACGACCCACTGTTGAAATTTTTCAAGCCACCCAAAATGCCTTCAACTTGCCTTAACGACTGTCATATTACTGACAACCGGGACCAACGGTTTAACGTGCCTTCTGGACCAAAACACAAAGTGACCACGTGGTGGTCACCCATCCTAGGGCCGTCCACTGTGAAAATTGCTAACGGCAGTGATCATTTACAGAACACTAAGTCCGCGGGGTCGAGCACGATCACTACGGGTATACCTACTTCACATAAAAAGTAAAATAATCGTTAAAATATCGAGCGTGATCGTGACAACATAAAACCGGCCAAGTGCGAGGTGGTATCGCGCACAGTGGGTTTCGCAATAAAACGGCAAAATCATTGCGTTTCATATGGGAGCGTCCTGTGGTGGGGCAAGCCCGGGGCCCATGCCCCGGGAGGCATATCAGGGAGGGGGGGGGGGGCTTGGGGCAAATCAGAGGGCGGACAACTCAAACATGCACATGTCATCAGTTAGAGTTTTAAATAGTGAATTACTTGCCCCGTGTGGCGACGGGGTCCCGTGTTACGACGAGTTAGAGTACAAATTTTCGCCACCCCTTTGCATCCCCAGGGGGTGTCGTAAGAGGCGACTAAGGGAACACTCTCGCAAAAAGATCCATTGCGTAGAGAAGGAAAAATATCGCTTAACATACATAAAAAAAAATACATACAGACGAATTGAGAACCTCCTCCTTTTTTTGAAGTCGGTTAAAAATCGAAATGAAACCCGGTTGACAGCGAAATGACAATCGGTAAGCCAAGTTGAAGGCCTTATGGGCGCTTGAAAATTTTCAACTGTGGGTCGCGGGGACCTGCGCCTGTCCATTTCAACACGGCAATAGCCTCACCCCCTATTACGTGGAACATAAAACTATAAGGTGAAATGTGGGCGTATACTATGCCTCTGCCTACCACTTCGTGGATTAAGGCGTGATTATATGTATATGTTGTTAAATAGTTACACTTCAGCAACAAAATAAAACTTGAAAATACAACTTTACATTTACATTTATTTGAGCAGCGTTACAGCCTATCTAAGCGTTCAGAATGAAGAGAGCTCTCAATATTTTTTTTTTTTGAGCCCTAGGGCACCACCCGGGAGCGAGGGGTGGAGGTAGAGAACGCTACATGCGTACCACACGGCCGGCCGTGTGATTATGTCAGACTCTTACTGACTGAACTCTACCTTGAGCCTCTAGCCCTTGGGCCTTGGAGACTCGTCGGAAGCGATCACCCTTCTAGGGAAGGGTGACGCAGCGTCACTCAGCTAACGCTGGGCATACGCTTGTGAAGTACTTTAACGGCGGGGGCACTAGGTATCCCCGTCGTGGACTGATGTGTAGGGAGCGAATGATAGCTCGGATAACTAACTTGGGTGGGGACCAGATTCCTGTGCTGCACGAAGGCTTAACAGGTCGCTGGTTAACCTATTCGGGGGATCGGATAGTGAATGACGCGGCCTCCTCGTAACATGAGGCGTGGTTGGGAGAATTTGACGCGGTTCGTAGTCCGCTGCTTCTCTAATGAGAGGATTTGAGTGTTGTGTTGCGTTGCTGAAGAAGCGGGTCGAACTCGCTTTAAGGTACTCTTGCATAGTAGGGAGGTCAAGATCTCTATGTAGATCTGCGTTACGAGTATACCATGGGGCGTTAGCCGCCCGGCGACAAAAGTTATTTTGAACAACTTGCAACTTGTGAATATACTTGGGATTTATGTGTGCGAATACTGGGGAGGCGTATGTTAGTACAGGACGTATACAAACCTTGTAGAGTGTTCGCTTGTTGCGAAGCGACATCCTACTATGCCTACCTAGCATACAATCGAGCCTACCTAGATAAAACCTAGCTCTATTTGACACTCGGCGAATGTGTGGGAGGAAAGATAGCCTTTCGTCAAGAGTGACGCCAAGGTATTTTGCCTACCTTCGCCACGGTATCTGGTTGCCAAAGAGAGTAGGTGCCTGCGGAAGTGGCCGTTTTCGTGTGTTTCTCCGTTTCGCGTCGAAGCGGATTGCAGCGCTCTTGTCTGCGTTCACTTCGATGCGCCACTTGTGAAACCACACACCTAACCTATTAATCGAAGGCTGTAGCCTTTTGATAGCTGACGCGACCTGAGGGCTATTTACGTACAACGCCGTGTCGTCCGCAAATAGCGATAGCTGTACTCCCCTAGTGGGAATGGGTATATCGTTAGTGTATGTAATGTACAGTAACGGTGAGAGGGGGGACCCCTGTGGGACCCCCGCTGTGGGTGTACGCGGTGCTGATAAATACCCGTCGTGCCTATAGCGAAAGCTACGGTCTGCCAGGAATGACTGAATCAACTTGACGAGCCGATCAGGCATTCCTGATTGATAAAGCTTGTAAACGAGCCCTACGTGACAAACCTTGTCGAAGGCTTTGGCCACATCGAAAAAGACCGCGACTGTCTTTTTCCTTTGTGGGTAGAACCCGTTTAAAGCGTACTCCACTATTCTGTGGACCTGTCGCGTGCAGCAGTGCTGCGGTCGGAACCCGAATTGGTGTGGTATGATGACGTCGTTCTGGAACAGATACTCTCTTACGTGACAGAGTATTGCTCTTTCGAACAGTTTGCCCATAGCCTTGAGGAGGCTGATAGGGCGATGATTAGCCGGGATGTGTAGAGCTTTACCGGGCTTTGGAATGCCGATTACGATTGCCATTTTCCAAGTAGTTGGAAAATGACATAGGTCGAAGCAGGCGTTGAAGATAAGAGAAAGTACTGTTAGTACCTGGGTTGGCATATGCTTTAGTGCAGCATTGGAGATGTTATCGGCACCGGGAGCCTTCCTGACTTTTAGCCCTCTGACGTAGGTTTTCACCTCGTCAGGTGATACCGCAACCGCGGGTGCTGTCAAAGGGAGGTTGTTTCTCCGGTTTACTTTCCTCTCCACCATGCGAACGTGTGACGTATCATACGGCATCTTGGAGGGGGAACATTGATCTGCAATGCTGTCTGCAAAGCATTCCGCCTTTTCCTCGTCTTCAAATGCGAAGGAGCCATCAGGGCGGCTGAGTGGAGGGATGGTGACAATGGGGTCCGTACGAAGTGCTTTCGCAACTTTGTAAAACGCTACATGGGATGGAGATACCTCCTCCAAGCTCTCAATATTATTACCCGCCATTTTATACATTTACCCCCAGAACCTGATTACATCCGACATGGCATGGAGTGAGTGTGGAAATGTTACTGTCCTGGCTCTGTTAGATTTTTCCAACGCTTACAACACTTAACACAGTAACACACTTAACACAGTAGATTTCGACATATTAATTGACATAATGCGGTCACTTGGCATATCTCCAGTGGTGATTGATTGGTTTCGCAGTTACCTGTGTGGACGCCGACAGTGTGTATGTATTGAGAACACTCTCTCTTCATGGTGCAATACATCTGTTGGAGTACCCCAGGGTGGCGTTCTGTCTCCTTTGCTCTTCGCATTTTTCATTAATTCCATCTCAGACCAACTTCGTTCTTCCTATCACCTTCATGAAGATGATCTACAGATATACAGTCAAGCTCCCTTGGCATCCATTACAGACGCTGTAGATGCCATTAAGAATGATCTGGCTAGTATAAGTACTTGGAGTGAATCATACGGTCTCGCAGTGAACCCTTTTAAGACTCATGTCTCAATTGTTGGTAGTTCTTGGATGATCTCAAGGATTGATTGGTCACAACTCCCACCGATAACCTTCAATGGTGCCAATATTCTATATAGTGATCGGGTCAAAGATCTAGGAATATATCGACACCAGAAGTATCAATTAATGTAAGGGACAAAACACGGTTTTTCAGGAGAGCCAAAAAACGATTTTATTTTTATAAATCTGTCTGTAACTTTTTACCGTCTGGTCCGATTTTAATTATGTCAAGAGTGAAGTTTCTTAGAATTTCTTCTTCTTTCATGCTATAAACTCAAAATTTAGGAATGTCTACTAGTTTCCAAAATAGCGTATCCGTTACATTAAAAATATTTGATAAGTTGTACCTTACGTTACTGATATTTTATGTATGAACAAATGAGTATAGTGTAAGTAGCAAGAGATTATAGAAAATCACATGCAAATGTATTGTAAAGGACTTTACTTTAAGACTTTTGATGATATTTGATGTAAATTGGTACTTGTAGGTTATCGAAAAAAAAATAACCGGCCAAGTGAGAGTCAGACTCGGAGGGCTTAGTACCAAACAACAGTAAAATAGCACGTTTGTTGAATGGGAGCACCCCTTAAATATTAATATATTTCTGATTTTAATACACTCGAGAGCAATGAATCCGGGTCACTTAAAGAATCCTAAAAATCTCGGAAACTAAAAATGCTAGGGTAATGCAATAAATTGTATTTAATAGACAATGTAATACTCCTTAAATGAAGGTATTAAAACTTCTTAGTTATTGTAAAGTTATATCATAAAAAAATCAAATTTGAAAAAGGGCCACTTTCGAAGATGGAACTACGAAATTACAGCATTTGGTGTTGCTTTTGTTTGTAATCTGTCATTTATGTGGGTACATAAACCATGTTGATAGTGCTCTATATTCATTAATCAAGCTGAAATTATGTCGCTTACGCCTGAAGAATGCACCAGAATACTTACAATGCTGGAAACCGGCCGGAGTCAGCGCGATACAGCCAGGACTGTCGGTGTGTCGCTGTCAACAGTACAAAGAGTTCTCCGACGTTACGAAGAAACTGGTTCTAACCTACGCAGACCAGGAACGGGCAGAACCAGGTGTACCACAGCACGAAAAGACCGATACTTGGTGAACACCATGCTTCGAAATCGCTTTCTCACAGGAACTGAACTCACCAATCAGTTTCGACGCCTCGGAGGAAGTAACCCAAGTGCATGGACAGTAAGACGTCGGCTTGCTGAATCTAACTTAAAACCCCTTAGACCTGCAAACGGCCCTAAACTGGAGCGTGGGCATCGTATTTCGAGACTAAGGTATGCCCAGAGCCACGTAAATTGGAGTATTGAAGATTGGTCAAAAGTTATGTTCTCCGACGAATCAAAATTTATGCTCTACAAGCACGATGGAAGACACAGAGTGTATCGAAGACCAGGGGAAAGATTCAAGCAAGCATGCATCGAAGAAAAAGTAGCCTACGGTGGTGGGTCTGTACTTGTGTGGGCCGGAATTTCTTCTGAAAGTCGCACAGAGCTGGTGATCATAGAAAACGGCTCTTTAACTAGCGTAAGATATGTGGAAGAAATCCTCAATGATCACGTTGGTCCATTTATGGTCAATTTAGGTGAGGATGCTATATTTATGCATGACAATGCCCGACCTCATACAGGTAGGATTGTGAATGACTACCTTCAAGAGATGAACATTACTCGTATGGAGTGGCCAGCGCGCAGCCCGGATATCAACCCGATCGAGCATGCTTGGGACTAGCTAGGCAGATGCGTAAAACAACGAAACCCTCCCCCAATCACGCTTCGTGAGCTCAAAATTGCTCTCACAGAGGAATGGGAGAATATTCCCCAAAATCGTATAAGGAACTTGGTGTACAGCATGCCAAACCGCGTAAACGCAGTAATGGAAGCACGAGGAGGCAATACGAAGTATTAAAATTCAAGAAAATCGTAATAAAGTTCAAAAATTTCATGTTTCCTATTTTTGTTTTAAGGAGAGATCGGCAGTTTTTTCTTTATGTAATTTTGTGTTAATAAAATGTATGGTGACTCATATTTTTTTTACTTTCATTTAAGGAGTATTACATTGTCTATTAAATACAATTTATTGCATTAACCTATCATTTTTAGTTTCCGAGATTTTTAACATTCTTTAAGTGACCCGGATTCATTGCTCTCGAGTGTATTTGTTGTTTTCCGAAACCCGAAAAATTACTTTATGGTATTTTCACAAGAGGGAAATAATTTTTTGGCATGAATAATATTGGTATTATTCTACATTAAAAGATAAAGGACAGTTGGACTTGGTCTCCTTGTTTCTATCCTGTTCTATCACGAGAGAATAGGGAATTCGCAGATGTAATGAGAACACTGTTTGCTGTAGCACGGTATATTTCCAACTGTCATTCTTTACAAGACAATTATGTACCTACCTACATATTATACTATGGATACATCACATTCCTCCACCTTAATTCGGTAATTTTATAATCCTACACCCAATATTATGACGGGGAACACCCAAAAATTCCGAAATATGTTTTTCCGAATTTAAATATTCCGATGTTCAAAATTCCGAAGATTATAATTCCTAAGAAACAAAGCTCCGAATATTCAAAAGGACGATATTCATTTATCCGAAAGTCATAAGTTCGAATTTTTATTTTTCCTAATTTCATTAGTACGAATAATCAAAAGACCGGACTGTTATTTTCCCGAAAAACATTATTCAGAATTTCAAATATCCGAAAATTCACAGTTTAAGTTTTTTTAGAAGATATTATTTCCAAGTAAGTGGAAGGGAAACGACAAAACAAAAAAAAATAACCACGATGGCTAAGGCCGGAACTCCGCTCCGCTTCGCTTTCGCGTTAGCCTTCTAACCTAACCTATCCGAGTCGAGGTGTTAACCATAATAAGTGAATGGTTAACACCCTGACTCATAGTACCCCGACTCGGATAGGTTAGGTTAGAAGGCTAAGGCGGGAGCGAAGCGGAGCGGAGCTCCCGCCTTAGCCTTCGTGGTTTTTTTTTTTTTGTTTTGTCGTTTGCCTTCCACTCACTTGGAAATAATATTTTCGGTAGTTAGAATTGACTATACTTTATTAAAAAAACGGGTGGAATCGGGAACATAAATAATCGTCTTTAATGATAAGTTTTTTGGGGTAAAACAGGAGCGAGTGGAAACAACATTCACCCTTCGTATTTATGATATTTCGGATTTTTGATAATCGGAGTTCGTATTTATAATATGGCGGATTTTTAATGATTCGGAATTCAACGGTTCGGTTTCTTGAAACTCGGCATTCTGACAGTCGGAATTGTAAACATTGGGAATTTTGAAATTATGACTTTTAATAAAAAGGATTTATGATACATCGGATTTTTGACTTTCGGGATTTAGAATCATTCGGACTTATGAAATTCGGAATTAAGAAATTCGTGATTGTGACTTTCGGAATTAAGTTTTTCGTATTAATGTAGTGTACCCATTATGACGGTTCATATAATATTTTGTCATTACAATTAATTATACATACCTATTATATACAACATATCTAGTAAGTAATATTATATTAAGTTTCTAATACAAACTTAAAGAATGCATAACATCATTAGAAAAACTTACAACACAAGTTACGCTTGTACATAATACATAACAAATAACGTATAGGTACCTATCTATGGTAAGTTTATAACATCATTCATCTAATTTTCGTTTATCTATGCGACACTTTCGTATCGGGCGGGATTGAAGAGGTACACCGGTTAGCGGGGTCTCCGTGCAGCTAGTAACCTTTCCTGCCAACCCAATATCGACCCCGGGGTTCGAATACGGGTATGCCGCGACCAACTCTGTTTCCCCGGAACTAGGTATCTCGCACCCCCTAGAACCCCCTTCCGCTTCCGGTGCCACCGCGTCCCCCGACTGTTCCACTGGGCTCTCCTGAGGCTTTTCGGGTACTAGGCTGGTACCCGTCGTAGCCAGTGAACTCCGAGACCTTCGTTTTAACTGATCGACGTGCCTGTGAATGACATTACCACTGCTATCTCTTACTCTATAGTTAGTTGTACCTAAAGACTCTAAGACATTACCTGGAGCCCACTTTTCGTTTTTAAGGTACTGTCTATACCACACTCCTTCTCCTACTTCCACCTTCCTGTCAGTATCGCCGGCATAATCTACCTGTCTTTGCTGTGCCCGCCTAACGTGAGCTTCTCTGTCTGGCTTCAGCGCGTCAAGACGTGTACGTAGGTGCCTACCCATTAATAACATCGCCGGGCTCTCTCCCGTGGTGGCGTGTTCCGTGTTTCGATAATGCAATAAGAACGTATTTAAGGACCGGTCGATACAATTTCCTTCGGCGTTTGCTTTCTTTATTACGCGTTTCAATATCTTGACGGCATTTTCGGCAGCGCCGTTCGATGCCGGATGATACGGGGCGGTGAATATGTGTTCGATTCCGTCTTTACTTACGAACGTTTCGAACTCCCTACTCGTAAACGGTGGACCATTATCCGTCACTATCTGCTTAGGAACCCCCATCCTACTCCATAATTCGTCAAGCCTATGAATGGTACTACTGGCCGCTGTACTGGGAACCCTAAATATTTCCATCCACTTAGACATAGCATCTATCACGATCAAATATGTTTTTCCAAAAATGGGGCCTAGGAAGTCAAGGTGCAGCCGGGACCATGCACGCTGAGGGCGCGGCCATACACGCGGCTCGTGCTTGGGCGGTGCGTCAGCGTGTGCGGCGCACACTTGACACGCGCGACAGGTCGCCTCAACCGGCTCATCGAGGCCGGGCCACCACACGTAGCTGCGAGCCACCGCCTTCGACTTCACTATCCCCATGTGCGGCTCGTGAATACATGCCAACACCTTGGCTTGACAGTTAACCGGCACTACTACCCTATGACCCCACATTACGCAGCCTAGCTCCTCGTACAGCTCTGCCTTCCTAGTGAAGTAAGGTTGCATGTTGACTATTTCACACTGGGCTGGCCAACCGTCGCGGATATAACTTAACACCCTACTCAGAATGGGGTCTCTAGCGGTTTCTTTTTTTACCCCATTATAATCTAATAATAACGCATCTTGAGCAAAGTGTAAGAATGTTTGTTCGGGTGCGGAAGCCCCGCCCCCTTTATTTGATTTTATCGGTAAACGCGATAATCCATCGGCGCAATTATCTTTTGTCGATACATACTCGATATCATAATTATACGCTGATAAGATAACAGCCCAGCGTTGCATTCGGCTGGCTGTCATCGTAGGTATGCCTTTGTTTGGTCCAAATATCGAAACCAACGGCTTATGATCGGTACGCAATGTAAACTGACGTCCATACAAATACTGATGAAATTTTTTCATTGTAAATATAATAGCTAAGGCCTCGCGATGAATTTGTGAATAGTTCCGCTCGGCGTCGGTCAGTGTGCGTGAGGCGTACGCGACCGGGCGCTCGGCCCCCGCGCCGCACGGCTGTGTGAGTACCGCGCCTACTCCCTGAGCGCTCGCGTCGCACGTCACGATCAGCTGTTTTGTCGGATCGTAGTGAGCTAACACCTCGGTATCGGTTAACCTACGTTTCACTTCGTGAAATGCCCGTTTACACTCTGCGTTCCAGTCCCAATCTACCCCTTTTCTCAACAACCTATACAACGGAACTAATAACGGATTAAAATTCCTAATAAATTTTGCAAAGAAATTCACCATACCCAAGAACGATCGTAGTTCCGGTACATTACGCGGTGCTTGCATTTTCAGGATAGCTTCTATCTTAGATCCATCTGCTTTGACACCTTCTTTGGAAATAACAAACCCTAAGTATGTGACTTCTTCCGACAGGAAAACACATTTACTACGTTTCAATTTAAGCCCGTTTTGTAATAATCGCTCAAAAACCATTTCTAACGCTTTCAAATGTTCCGCTTTAGTCTTACCCCCAATAATAATATCGTCCAAGAAGACTTGTACATTCGGAATATTACACAATAGATTCGTCATTATGCGTTGAAAAATTCCTACACTTGAAGCCAAACCATAAACTAATCTATTATACAAAAATAAACCTCGATGTGTATTAATTACTGTGTACCTTTTTGATTCATCTAATACCACTTGGTTATACGCTTGTGATAAATCAATTTTGCTAAAAAATTGATTTCCATTCAGCCCCACAAGGACATCCTCTATTTTAGGTAAGGGGTAGCGGTCGATCAGTAAAACGGGGTTAAGAGTCGCTTTATAGTCTGCACATATCCTAAGCGTACCGTCCGGTTTGTTGATACCCATAAACCAGTGGAGAGGCCCAGTCGGAGCAGTCGACGGGCTCGATGACGCCGGCGCGTAGCATGCTATCAAGCTCGGCATCCACGCGCTCCCTCAGCGCGTACGGCAGCGGCCGCGCGCGGTGGAACACGGGCACCGCGCCCTCCCTGACCCGGAGCGTGGCCCGCTCGCCGGTGTACCGCCCCAGCCCGCCGCTAAACAGCTCTTTATACCTGTCGAGCAATTTACAGATAACATTATCTACTGTTGGTTTACAAGTTATTTGATTTTTTACATAGTTGCATTTGAAACTAGGGACTTGAATTTTTAATTCGGCCAACCACTGTCTACCTAATAAGGACGTTGTACCCCCTTCAATAACAAAAAGTTCTAAAGTTTTTTCCTGATCCTGGTAACACACTCTCGGCTTAATGATACCCAAGGGTTTGATTTTAGTGCCGTCATAAAATTTGAGAACAGTCTCGTTCTTCAAAATGCCGAAATGAGAAAAATACCTATCGTAAGTACTTTTACTGATACATGAGATGGCCGTGCCCGTATCTATCTCCATTCTTATTACGGTTTGATCTATAAGAATTGGAATACTCACTGCGTTATAATCGTTTAGGCACAAGTGGTGAAGGTGCTCTTCTATATCTCCGTCGTCTTCCTCGTCAGTGCCACAGCCGACCTCCCCAAAATGAAAACCTCGGGTCCCGCCGGCGCCGTGCACTTGCTCACGACGACTCCGTGTGCCAGCTGTGGCCCACTCCGGGCAAACTCGCCGCAGGTGCCCTGTGCGCTGACACTTGCTGCACACATACTGCTTGAAACGACAGTGTGCCTCGTTATGGTCTCGCGCTCCGCACGCACTGCAACCGGCCGATCCGCCGCCGCCCGTACTCATGCCGCTGCGCTGCTCAGCACCGAGCCGCGGCGCACGCGCTGGTGCCCCCGCGGGCGCTGCGCCCCGGCCACGCCCGCGCATTTGTGTAGTGCCGCCGCGTCGCGCACGCTTTGATGCAAGGAAATGCACTGCCTGCGGCTGTACTGATGTTGAGTTGGAATTCGTATGCTACGCTACTCCCCCGCCCTTGCCCTATGTTTTCCTGAAATCATTACTGGACTCATGAACCGCTGCCTATTAATATCTGTTTTTCCCAAAACATGGAAACATGCGATAATCAAAATAATTCCGAAACCCAATAAATCCGACTACTCCACTTCAGCCTCTTACCGTCCCATAGGACTTTTACCTATACTGGGTAAAACTCTGGAAAAATTAATTATACAACGCCTCACACATCACTTAAACACCACACACTCCCATAACACAAAACAATACGGATTCAAACAGCAAACCTCCACCGTACATGCACTCACCAACATGGTAAATACTATTAAAACACACAAAAGGAACGGATTACATGTGGCGATGATCTCCCTTGATATTAAAGCAGCATTCGATCATGCCTGGTGGCCCGCCATACTCACACGACTACACCACACCAAATGCCCGAAAAACATGTACACCATCATTCAAAATTACCTATCAGACCGCACGGCTACCATATTATATTCTGACGCCACAGCCACCAAACAACTAAGTAGAGGTTGCATCCAGGGATCTGTATGCGGACCGACCTTCTGGAATCTGATTTTGGACGACCTGCTGGACAAGTCTGGCGACTCGTCCGAAGGCGGACTTCCGGAGGGATGCCGGCTGCAGGCCTTTGCAGACGATATCACTCTAATAGCGGCACACAAAAAACTTATAACTCTTCAAAACAATATCAATCAATGTTTACGCACTATACAAGAATGGGGCAACACCAATAAACTTACCTTTGGACCAGACAAAACCATCGCCCTAGCTTTCACAAACAAAACTAAACTTCTACACTTGACTATGAACAGCATACATATTCCATTCAGCCGGACCGCCAAGGTGCTGGGGTTGATCGTCGACGACAAGCTACACTTCACACAACACGTAAACTACATCACTGACAAAACACGTACACTACATAACACACTCACTAGATTTATCAGACCTACCTGGGGAATACACTCCCAAAACATACTCACACTCTACAGGGGAGTAATCGAACCCATAATATGCTACGCCTCCAGCGTATGGTACACTGCTCTAAACTTCAAAAAAAACCGCAATAAACTATTATCACTACAAAGAGGGTTTGCACTTAAAATAATAAGAGGCTTTCGTACTATTAACACCACCAACGCCATAGCAATATCTCTACTCACACCACTAGACCTGAAAGTTATAGAAAGAGCACAAATTGAACTAGTAAAAATGACAGGGGTCACCGATCATCTCCCACCCGATATCACACTCGACACACCAACACAACCGTCCCAGTTACTTCACCCTGCACAAAGAACAGCACAATCTTTTGACTTTATCAGTACACAGACAGAACTAGACGACATACTAATTACTCAACAACATGCATACCACATCTACACTGACGGCAGTAAACACGACGAATTGGTGGGAGCCGCTTTTGTTGTACACACTCCACAAAACACCCGCATCACCAAAACTTTCAAATTACATTCATCGTGCAGCGTATTCCAAGCCGAACTGGTGGCCATCGACCAAGCCTGTCAGTGGCTACAAAAGCAACAGGCTGCCAAAGCTTTCATCCTGTCGGACTCCAGATCGGCTCTGGAAGATATTAGCAACACTTATAGCACACATCAAATCTCCACAAACATTCAAAAGTTTTTACATACCACACACACCCAAATTAAATTTGTTTGGGTCAAGGCTCACACAGGCATACAGGGCAACGAGGCTGCAGATATAGCAGCCAAGTCTGCGGCTTCCGAAGCCTGTTCACCCGTTTTCACACACTTCCCGTTGAGTTACGTTAAAAACAAGACCAAAACACATAGCAACACCCTGGCTTCTGACAGATATACTGCAAATATTAAAGGAACGATCATTAAAACTTGGTGCCCGTCACTCACACACCTGCACAAGCTCATCAACATAACAGGACACACTTTTGCACTCACACAATTACTCACTAATCACGGCTATCACAAGCAATACCTACATAGATTTCACATCACCGACAACGACACCTGCCCCTGTGACAACACAACAACTCAGACTTTTACACACCTCATTACAGCATGCCCACGATTCACTCGTACAAGGCTAGAACACGAACAACTCTGCCACCACGTTGACCTGGACCCATACAACTTAACGATTCTGATTACCAGCAACGCCGCCACTTACACTTTTATGACTCACATTACCCACATAGTTAACACACTCAAGAAATTTAATAACACATAACATAACACTCATATAATTCAACAAAACATCACAATATTCACTTAATGTTCATATACCAAATGTAACAAATAATTTATGTATCAAATAGCAGAATGGACCTTAACGTAATAAACTCCCCCTGAAGGTGGGTTAACCTTGAGGGGAACAAAAAAAAAAAACTCCCCCGCCCTCCACCGCCGCCGCGTCCCTCTCTGCGGCCTCTAGCGAAGTGGCGAGCTTCACAGCTTGTGCGAACGTAAAACTGTCACTCTCTGCGAACAATCTCTGCCTCGTGACGTCACTTTTAATTCCGCAAACCAATTGATCCCTCAAATTTTCGTTTAGGTTCGCTTCAAATTTGCAGTGCCTGAACAATCTTTTCAACTCGGTTACGTAGACTGAAATGCTTTCACACCCTAATTGTCGTCTTTGCCTAAAGCGATACCTTTCAGCTAAAGCAGAGGGTGCCGGTTGTAGGTACTCACGTAATAAAGTAACCGCCGCATCGTACGTGAGAGTGGAGGGTACCGCCGGACTTGCCAAGTTGACCAATACTTCGTACGCTTCATCACCCATCACTGCAATTAGTGTCGGTAATTGTTTCTCCTTGTCAACGTCGTTCACTTTAAAGTACATGTTCAACCGGTCGACATAAGATGACCACGTCCCCGTCTTCACATCAAATGGACCAATTTTGCCTATTGACATCTTTTTGTTTTTTATTTTAGCTGGTTGTAACTTTTGCACTTATATGTTTATCCTCGTCGTCAATATCCTGTTCTATCACGAGAGAATAGGGAATTCGCAGATGTAATGAGAACACTGTTTGCTGTAGCACGGTATATTTCCAACTGTCATTCTTTACAAGACAATTATGTACCTACCTACATATTATACTATGGATACATCACAGTTTCCATCAGGAGTTTAGGGACTTTATTGCTCCGCGTATGGCTCCGTCTCAGGCACTGGACGGGGCGACTGTTCTGACTGTTCGGGACTTCAGGAACGATGTGCCTGAAGTCACCATGGGCATATTTGGGGCACCTGTGCTGCGACTTAAAAAAGCACCGCCCCCGAACCCGACGACATTCCAAGTCGAGCATGGGTCCTGATGGCTCTCCAAGCATTTGGGTCTTGTTTAATAGGGCTCTGATGATGATGCGCTAAGCATAGCTCGAAAAAGGCCAGGATGTAGCATATTATTGGAGAGCACCTTGTTGGGCACTTCACACGAGCGTCGCCAGTTCTGAAGGTTAGCCAGTTTAGTTTCCGTTGGGGGCGCTCCATCGTGGACGCGATCATGCGTGTCTGGGGTCTGAGGGAGGAAGAGATATTGCGGAAAAGGTGGTGATGGCGGTGTCCGTTGACAACGCCATAGGTTCAATCCCTTTCCCTGAAGTTGCGTTAGTGAGGCACTCATTTATCATGATGGAGTGCTTTCCTACTTACGTCGGATTTTTGGAGCTCATCTCTTCGGGACATGAATAAGCTAACGGCTAAGGGGTATCGTGTGGTATTTTGGAGGGATCGGTCCACTTCTGTAGAACCGCGGTCATGGTGCTACTCGGTCATTTGCTTAGGGGGAATTAGCGTCGATGTCTAGCCCTCTATGGAGTATCTTGGAGTCGTACTCGATAGCTGGTTGAACTTCGAAAATATTTCCGAGATATGTCCCAAATCTGAGTAGGGGCAACGACTGCGCTTCCGCGGTAGTTGACCAACATTAGGGAACACAACGCGCTCTGCACACTGTCAGGAACTCATAAAGATAAGGAAGGTGCAGACTGAGCAACCAAGGTGGGAAAATTTGCAATCGGAGCGCACGGGACCCTAAAAATTCCTTTCGAGGAGTTACCCGGGGCTGCCGCCCATACATCGATTGCTAGGGTGTGATTTTAATCGGGTGAAATCAAGAAAAAAATTGGCGAAATGAAGTGAGATAAGTAGTAATGTATATAAATTACCCCTAAAAAGCTCGATTAATGAGTTAAGGTAAGGGACAAGTTATATAAAATTACCGATTTGAGGTCTAAGGTAAGGGTCAAAATTATTTTGTATCATGACTTACTTTATTTGTCTGAGAAGAAAAAAATCAATTTTTTCGTCATAAATCGTTTTAGGCAGTCCTAAAATTTGTACTGTAAGGGACATTTTTTTAACGATAGAGACATTTTGAGTATACCAATCGATAGAGCTCAAAATTCTGAATCCAGTGATATATATAACTCATTTTCGCCAAAATGTCCCTTACGTTAATTGATACTTCTGGTGTCGATATATTGACTCAAAGTTGTCATGGGATCCTCAAATTCAAGAAACCAGCCGTAGAATGTATGCAGCGACAGGATCTTTGAAAAATTTACGAGCTTTCCTGCCAACTGCCACCAAGATTGCGCTTGCAAAATCTCTCCTACTTCCAATCCTCGACTATGCAGATGTCAGCTATCGAGATCTCACCGAGAGCCAGTTAGATAAACTTGAGCGACTTCAGAATTTATGCATCAGATTTATATTTGGACTACGCAAATATGATCACATCTCCGATTTTCGGAAAAGACTACTACCTATTCGTCTTCGCCGGAATGCTCATATTCTTTTCTTGTTATACAGTATACTGTTCAACCCTTCCACGCCTACCTATCTCAAAGGAAGATTTGAATTCCTTCATGATACTCACTTGAAGTGCCTAAGATCATCGAAGAATTTGATACTAAAAATGCCATCACATGCCACAAAATTTTTAGATAATTCTTTTACTGTACGCGCAATACCATTGTGGAATGTGCTGCCATTAGATATTAGACGTGCAAAGTCGATGGCCATCTTCAAAGACAGGGTTAAAAACCACTATTTGTCACTATAAGTGTAATTTATATCTGTTTATCCCTTATTTTTGTTACTGTTTATTTATGTTTTTATTTAGTATATTGTTATTTATGTTGTGTTATTCATGTGTGTATATTGTTATTAATTGTGCTATTATTTAGTGTATTGTTATAATGTTATTTATTCAGTAGTGTGCGCCACTTACCTTCGCGTTCTCGAGATTAATAGGGTCCCGACACGATCAATTGGCAATTGTCATGCCTCGTCAATATCATGTGTACATATACGTCGATGCACACACACATGCAAAGAAATCACACACTTTAACAACTTCCATTCATAAATATCAGACTTGACTCAATATATTGACCCGTGTCGGAAGCCCACTACGGTCTTGAAAGGAAGTGATATTTTAAGGGTTTCGTTTTGTGGTACGGTGCCCTATTAATAGACTTAACACAAAAAGAATAGCGGGGAAATTCTTTCGAAATTCGAAACAATAAAAATGACATAGGTAAAAATAAATACACTTATGGCGGGGGGGGGGTTGCACCGCCTAAGAAAACTCTAGATCCTGGGCTGTTTAAGAGGGGCGAATGCGTACTTATCCCGGGGATAATAAGTAGCCTAAATGTTATTCCAGACTATAATGTGTCCCATAAGGTAGAAATTTTTCGCTTTTGTAATAAGTATATTAGTTAGAATTAACAGATTTAAAGTTCGTAAAATACAATAAATTCAGTAAAATAGATAAAAATAAAACATTAAAAATATATAAACACTAAACACTGAAATAATTATTATGCTTGGTAATTTGTTGAACACCTCGAATACAACAACACACTGGATTCTTTGCCACAATGTATAGAATTCATTGTCTCTGGTTTTTGCTCACTGCGGTGTTGTTGGAATTCAAATTGCTTGAAAGTACGGAAAAATCAGTGACTCATCAACACCGTCTAGGGATATTTTTTTAAAAGTTCTGCATCTCAAAAAAATACCTACTGGCCGATTTTAAAAACTTTTGATTGAATCTTATTTTGTAGGTAGGTATATTTGAATGATTCCAAATTTGAAATTAAAAAAAAGAAATTAAAACAAATGATTTGCGCGGCATTAGAATAGCGAAGTTCGATATTGATTAATTAGGAATTTATTTCATTGTATAAGTCATGCAGCGACGCCATTTAACTAGAGAAGAAATGCTAAGGTCAGTAGGCATGCTCCAAGCTGGGGCTACTCAGCGGAGTATTGCTGAGGAGATTGGAACTAGGCAAAACGTTATTTCAAGATTGTGGTCACATTATCGTGCAACCGGGGAAGTGGCTGAAAGACACCGTGGCGGGAGACGCATAACCACCCAACGACAAGACCGCGAGAATGCAGCCAAACGTTACAGCCGTGCAGTTGGTTCAACGGCTCCAGTCAGAACACCAATTGCTTGTCAGTGACCACCCTGTCGGTTTTACCCTGGCCGGCGCAATCGCCTGATTTAAACCCCATCGAGCATGCGTGGGACATGCTCCAAAGAAGGGCTTATAAGAATTTTACTGCAGACATTGCGACTGAAGAGCAACTTTTTTTGCATCTTAGCAGAACTTGAGACAATATCCCGCAGCGAGACTTTGATAACTTAATTCAAAGCATGAAAAACCGTTGCAGGACCGTGGTTAACGTCATGGGTGGTTTTACTGACTACTGTTTTTTCCTATCAGTGCAAAAAATTGAAAAGAAATTACTTATTTTTTTATTTTTTCGTAAATGACACATTCATCTTTAGTTGCACCATTTTTTTACTTTTTGTTTTCATTTTAATAAAATTTTATATAAGTCAAAAATATATTTTTATTTTATTTTAAAATATAGTCAGAAAAATGGGCTTCCTAAGAATATAACATTGTTGCATATTATTCCTAACAGATTTTCTAAAAATTGAGAAAATGTGAAATATCCCTAGACGGTGTTGATGTGTGTGTTGTATACACACATCAACACCGTCTAGGGATATTTCACATTTTAGTGTTGCTTTTAGAGAGCTAAAATCTCTCTCATCTTAGAATATTCGCCAATGAGTCAGTCTTCAAGTTTGGATGCAACGACTAGTCACTCAAAACTATTATTTTCAGCACAGCATGTTTGTGAATTCAGTGATGATAAATGTGTGACAAAGGCAGGACAGAATATTTACAAGAATATTTCTCAAATGGATATAGATCCCTTAAATGTGAGCAAGATTGAAGGAGCCTTACTAAAAACTCTCAATTATCAAGTCGCAAACGTTACGATGTCAGGACTGCGGAATTGTAAAGTTATGTCGTTCAGGTTGGTATGCATAATACTTGTATAATTATTTCGACGGGTTTCCTCTTTCTATTAGTATCTCGATACTAATAATAAGACGAATATTTTTGGACAAAGCAATATTTGGACTTCTGTACATGGAGTAGGTACCTACCTACCAACTGCTGTTGAACAAAAACTTTTTAATAACTACGCTTCTACGTTCGTGTGTATTCATTGCTGTGTGAGAGATGGGCAGAAGATTTAAACCCAATGGGTGGAAATGGGTTTAAACCGGGTCTTTTGGGAGGAAACGGGTTTAAACCCGGGAAAAAACCCAAATAAATATAAAAATAATAAAATAAATATTCACGGACATCTCACTCAACGCTATCTGATCCCAAAGTAAGCTAGGAATAACCTGCTTGTGTTATGGGTATCAGACCACGGATATTAATACTTATATACTTTTAAATACATACATGTTATACATAGAAACACCCAGACTCTTGAGACAAACATTTATGGGTCACACAAATATTTGTCTCCGGTGGGAATCGAACCCACGACCTCCAGCGCCGCAGGCGGTATCACTACCGACTGCGCCACAGAGGCAGTCAAAATAGAGGGTTAAAATCAGCGATAACTACTTTCATTTTGAATTGAATTATTTAGTGTTCAATTCTACATGAAAGTACCACTCGCCATTCGCCAGTTTCATTGTCTAAACAAGTTGAATACTTATTTTTAACACGCTTTTATTAGCTTCACTTGTAACTATGTATGTAAGAAAATCTTGGAATGTTAATTTGACCCACTTCCCGTCCTTCGATCAGGCTGAAATTTTGCACACGCTCTGAGTTCTGATGACAATACATGAATAGCTAAAAAACGTTGTTACAAATCCAATATGGCGGCCTCCCCAAAATGGCGGACTGGCTGTTTGAAATCCACCCCCATGTTATGGGCATCGAATGAAAGGGTTTGCTGTCAGAAATACGAAAAAAATGGTCACGTGACTTAAATCCAATATGGCGGACGTCCAAGATGGCGGACAAGCTATTTGAAATGCACCTCCATGATATGGGTATCAAATGAAAGGGTTTGCTGTTAGGAATACGAAAAAAATTGTCACGCGACTTAAATCCAACATGGCGGACATCCAAGATAGCGGATTGGCTATTTGAAATGCACCCCCATGATATGGGTATTAAATAAAAGGGTTTGAAGCGTGTTTTTTAGTTTTTCAAATTATTTAACAATTATTTATTTATTATACAGGATGGAATTTAGACGCTAGTTGGATGTAAAGTACCCTTAATATTGATAATAGCAAGTTTTGCTTAAAGGAAACATTCCTTTATTTTCAAAAGTAAGTGTTAGTAGTTAGTCAAACTGCATTTAAAGATTTTTGAAAAATCACCTGCTTGAGCCGGGAATGGAACCTGGGAGATGTAAAAAAAAAACAGGTATTTTTTGATACCAACCGAAAGTGTCTGTATACCGGTCAGGTTTATAAATAAATATTGTGGAACAGTACAGTCAAGTACAATGAAATGTACTAGTCTAATCTTACAAAATGATGTATCCCTGCGAGTGCCATAATGAACTTACCAAAGATTGTGACAAACATATCGGTATCTAGTCCACCGAACTTGACAATATCATGTATGCGTATAAAGAGCAATAACGACCCCAAATACACTTCTTTTTTTTATAAAGAAAAGGAAGAAAGGAAAGCGGAAAGCCAGTGGTCCTGATGGCATTCCGGCGGTGGTGCTGAGAAAGTGTGCAGCCGAATTGTCTCCAACGCTAACACGCCTGTATCGCCTTTCCTATTCGTCAGGAAAAGTGCCGGAGGCTTGGAAGGAGGCGAACGTCCAGCCGATTCCCAAGAAAGGGGATCGGTCGGATCCGGCCGACTATCGCCCCATAGCCGTAACCACCGTCATCTGCAAGGTGTTCGAGCTGATTATTAACAAGCAGCTCATGCGCTATCTAGAGGATCACTCGCTAATTAGCGATCGTCAATACGGCTTTAGGCCGAAACGATCAACGGGTGGCCTCCTAGCGTATATAACACACAGAGGCTATGGAGAGGCACGGCGAATCTCTGGCTATTGGCCTAGACATCTCTAAAGCCTTTGATAGGGTATGGCATGCGTCACTTCTTTCCAAGCTGCCGGCATACGGTATGTCGCCTCAGTTGTGCCGCTGGTCGGCCAGCTTCCTGCACGGGCGACGTATACGGGTTCTCTGTGATGGTCAGGCTTCCGGCTTCTTGCAGGTAAATGCCGGAGTACCACAGGGATCGGTATTGTCCCCAAATCTCTTTCTTCTGCATATCAATGACATGCTGTCCCTAGGGTGCAGTCATTGTTATGCGGATGATAGTACTCTGCATGGGAGCTATTCTGGCCGTCAAGCGGAGACGGCAACTCGTGGCGGGCCTCGACCGGGACCTGGGTCACATTACCCGATGGGGCTCAGACAACCTGGTCGAGTTCACTGCCAGAAAAACACAGGCGTGTGTGTTTACAGCTAAGAAGTCCCCATTCGTACCCCTACCCACTCTTCAGAGCATTACGGTTCCACTAAAGGACAACCTGGAGATCCTCGGTATAGACGTCCGGCGTGAGCTCAATCACAAAAACTACGTAGAGCGGTGTATTGGGCTGGCCTCGCGTGAACTAGGAGCCCTAAATAAGATGAGACGCTACTTCACGCCACATCAGAGATGTTTACTGTACAAGACGCAGATTCGCCCCTGCGTCGTATACTGTTCTCATTTTTTGGATGAGTCCGCGAAGTACTTGCTAGACGCGCTTGATGCTATGCAAAGACGTGCTATCCGAATAATCGTTTGCCCTGAGGTGACGGAAGGCCTCGAACCGTTGGCGCAGCGAAGAACCATAGCGTCCTTGGCTGCCTTCTACCGAATGTATCACGGCGAATGTTCTGAAGAGCTCTTCAACCTGATCCGACCCTCTCCTTTCCGATCCCGAACAACACGTGCCGGGCAGAGCTGCCACTCATACACAGTGGAGAGAATCTTCGCCAGAACAAAGCGTTTCAAAAGATCGTTTCGCTGTCGAACTATAAAAACCTGGAACGACCTGCCCGCACATGTGTTGCCATCATTTTACAATGCCGGGTTCTTCAAGAGAAGCGTGAAGTGGCGAATCACAAGGCCGCCAACTTGAGGACCACTGTCAGAAGTGGCCCCCAATCGTTAGATGCGCCACGGCTTTCCATCAGGCAAATTTCGGGGGCCCAAGCGACCTCACCTGCACGTGGTGCACCTGCCAATCAACGAACGAGGCTCCGCAAATTTGTGTACCTACATGGTGGCTAAGGTTCTCATGTGGGTGCCAGGTGGTACAAAGTGTTGGTCCGGGGGGGTACCACCGTGCAGCTGTGTAAGGCCCCCCAAGTAACCCAGCCCCGGTTGGGTTGCGTTCGGGGTTCAGCAGCTGCACAGCCGGGCCCGGGGCGATGTTTGATGCAGCAGGGGGGGACCAATAGGCGCTAAGCTGATTCTAGTGTGACTGACGAGGGCCAACCTTTCGGCCAGGGAGACCTGTAGAAACGGTTTTGCCGCTGGCCGCCCGCGGCATAGTACTGGGGCCCAACTGGGACTAAACACCCTGGGAGGCTGCCCCACCAGGCCGCGCATAATCCCGATGTGATTCTTCGTGCCGGATGGTGACCGGACTGGGACCCGGCGACCACACTCGGGGGGGGGGGGGGTACGGGGGCACTTCCGTGGGTCGGCTTCCGTCTCGCCACACAGTCATAGATGAAGCTAGCCCCTACACCTTGTCACTCACTGCTGCAGCAAATGTCGCTCCGTCTTCACGTCTTCCTTCTTTTCCCAACCTTCATGGCAGCGAAAAAAAGAAAAAAAGGTACCACAGCGGCCGCTACTACTCCCAGTAACGTACTGTTTGAGGTGGAGTTCGCTAACATCCGCGGACTTCATGCCAACCTCATCGTCGTCCATCACTATCTAGAGACGGCACGGCCAGCTGTGTTGTTCCTAACGGAGACGCAAATACGCCGCCCTGCCGATCAGTCGTACTTTATGCTACCCTAGTCGTACTACGGGTATATCATCGAGGAACAATTTCGAGATAAAGCCAGGGTGTGCGCGTTCGTTAGGGCGGATGTTTGCTGTCGCCGGCTACGCTGCCTTGAGAACCCTTCCTTCCCCGTTCTTTGGCTGCACGTGAATCACGGCTCCATGAGTCAGATCTACGTGTGTCTATCGCCCCCACACAGGGACAGCTGAGATGACAAGGCTGTTTCAGAACCTAAGCGATGGGGCTGATGACGCGCAGGTGCGGTTGCCGAACGCTAAAGTGGTTTTTCTGGGGGACTTCAACAGTCAACTGAGTGGCTGGGGTCCCGCAGAATCGATCCAGCGGGACGGGCCGCCCACGCGTTCGCTCTCTCTCATGGTCTGACCCAAGTGGTGCGCGGGATTACACGCATACCGGACAGGTCAGACCATGAACCCGCCCTGCTGGACTTACTGCTGACGAGTTATCCAGCACAGTACAGTGTGTCGGTTAGCGCCCCACTGGGTCAGTCCGACCACTGTGTTGTGCGTGCCCGCCTGCAGATGTCATCTGGTCAAGGCAGTAGAGGTGACGCGGCGATTGTGGCACTACTCGTCAGCAGACTGGGACGGACTACGAGAATACTTTGCAGCCGTCCCGTGGAGTCAGCGCTGCTTTGCAGGGAGGACTTCATCGGAAAGCGCCTCTGCGGTTGCTGGTGAGATTACATTAGGTATGGAATACTAAATTCCATACACTGATGTCGCCAGCATCCGCAAAGCCCACCCCTGGTTCGGGCGTGAGTGCGCCGTAACTGTTCAACAAAAACAGGCGGCTTACCGCGACTGGATCAGGGCTCGGGCTTTGCGCGCCCCGAATGTGGCCCGCCTCAAAGCAGCGTACAACAGAGCCACTAGGTTCAGTAAGAGAGCCTCCAAGAGAACGGACACCCAGCGCGTCACGCGGCTTGGTCAGGAGCTCACGTCACATCCGACGGGCAGCCGTGGATACTGGCAACTGGCCAAAGCCGTGCAGGCCAACTTTTGCAAGTCCTCGCTGCCGCCGCTGCGCTATCCTGACGGATCACTGGGTCACGAGGCCCAAGAGAAAGCAGAAATGCTGGCCAATCTCTTTTCGGCTAATTCCCGGGTCGATGACTGTGGCAGGCAACTTCCCACTATCGCCGACTGTGGAACCACGATGCCGGATATTGTAATCCAGCAGTGCGATGTGCGGGCGGTGCTAAGGTCACTCGACACGCGGAAAGCCAGTGGTCCTGATGGCATTCCGGCAGTGGTGCTAAAGAAGTGTGCAGCTGAATTATCTCCAACGCTAACACGCCTGTATCGCCTTTCCTATTCGTCGGGAGAAGTGCCGGAGGCTTGGAAGGAGGCGAACGTCGAGCCGATCCCCAAGATAGGTGATCGGTCGGATCCTGCCAACTATCGCCCCATAGCCGTAACCACCGTCATCTGCAAGGTGTTCGAGCCAATCATCAACAAACAGCTCATGCACTATCTGGAGGATCACTCGTTAATTAGCGATCGTCAATATGGCTTTAGGCCGAAACGATCAACGGGTGACCTCCTAGCGTACATAACACACACCTGGGGTGAGGCTATAGAGAGGCACGGCGAATCTCTGGCTATTGGCCTAGACATCTCTTAAGCCTTTGATAGGGTATGGCATGCGTAGCTTCGTTCCAAGCTGCCGGCATATGGTTTTTCGCCCCAGTTGTGCCGCTGGGTGGCCAGCTTCCTGCACGGGCGATGTATACGGGTTCTCTGTGATGGTCAGACTTCCTGCTTTTTGCAGATAAATGACGGAGTACCACAGGGATCGGTATTGTCCCCAACCCTTGGGTGCATTCATTGTTATGCGGATGATAGTACTCTGCATGGGAGCTATTCTGGCCGTCAAGCGGAGGCAACTCGTGGCGGGTCTCGACCGGGACCTAGGTCACATTACCCGATGGGGCTCAGACAACCTGCTCGAGTTCACTGCCAGAAAAACACAGGCGTGTGTGTTTACAGCTAAGAAGTCCCCATTACTACCCCTACCCACTCTTCAGAGCATTACGGTTCCACTAAAGGACAACCTGGAGATCCTCGGTATAGACATCCGGTGTGAGCTCAACCATAAAAACTACATAGAGAGTTGTATTGGGCTGGCCTCGCGGAAACTTGGAGTCCTAAATAAGGTGAGACGGTACTTCACGCCACATCAGAGATGTTTACTGTACAAGACGCAGATTCGTCCCTGCGTCGAGTACTGTTTTCACCTTTGGGATGACTCCGCGAGGTACTTACTAGACTCGCTTGAGGCTATGCAGAGACGTGCTATCCGAATAATTGGTTGTCCCGAGGTGACGGGAGACCTCGAACCGTTGGCGCAGCGAAGAACCAAAGCGTCCTGGCTGCCTTCTACTGAATGTATCATGGCGAATGTTCTGAAGAGCTCTTCAATCTGATCCCACCATCTCCTTTCCGATCCTGAACAACGCGTGCTGGGCAGAGATGCCACTCATACACAGTGGAGAGAATTTTCGCCAGAACCTAGCGTTTCAAAAGATCGTTCCTCTGTCGAACTATAAAAACTTGGAACGACCTGCCCGCACACGTATTTCCCTCATCTTACAATCCCGGGTTCTTTAAGAGGAGCGTGAAGAGGCACATCACAGGGCCACCAACTTAAAGGACCACTGTCAGAAGTGGCCCCCAATCGCTGGATGCGCCACGGCTTTCCATCAGGCTGGTGGCGACGTCAATTTGGCGAGGTGAAATTAAAAAAAATAAAAATAAAAAATGACGCAATTAATGGTCATGTTTTTTTGTTGTTGTTATAATTTGATGTTGTAGGTTGGTACTTTGCGAAAAAACGAAAACACCTTAATTAAAATAACAAATAACCTTAAAGAAAAAGAAAAAAGATGACAATAGTCACTGTGCAGTTTAAAATTTCAAATGTTTAAGAGTATGTTTTACAAAATTATAAACACCCAAATAAAATCCCTATTGGGAGGAATCTTATGGGTTTAAACCGGGTTTAAACTCAATTTGGGTTTAAACCGGGATGATTGCCCATCACTTGTGTATTCATTGCTGTGTGTGTATTCATTGCTGTGTGGGTTAAGGCACCTGAACATTAGCTTTGTCCCTTCGACTCGGTGCATAAGCGAGCCATGAGAGTTGTCAACGATTCTATACTTGACAACTACGCGACAAGAGATTCTATACCTTCATTTGTGTGTTCTACCGCCTGTACAATTGTTTGTGCCCTGAGGAATTGTTGGATTTGATACCGAGGGCCACGTTCTACTACCATCTCACCGCTCGCCACAGATAAGGTGTTCATCCTCACACTTTGCGTCCGGAGCGATCGAGCACAACAAGTAAGGTCCGATAGGGCCTTTCATTCGCCTACGCTGTTGTAAAATGAACTCCTCAGTTTTATTCCGACTCCCGGCCAAATTGGGATAGGCGTACGTCCAGCAGTGAACTCCGATAGGCTGATTTAATTGAGGAAGGCCAATCTAGAACTTTTTACAATAAAAAAATATGAATATTCTCATTGACTGTTATATTTTTCATGCAGATTTGAAAAGGACGAAGCCTCGTATGAATACCGCATTCGCTGTCCGAAATTGATTTTTAGTTATTACTCTAAAAACGAAGGAGATCTGGGAGATATTTCACATCTTGATGGAGAAGGTTTTCGTACGATAACAGCAAGTTAGTGTAAATTCATTATATTATTATTTTAAGAGTAGACAACAATATACGTAGCGAGGGAGATCACCAAATAAAATAAGTGACTGATAATGTTGATTAACAGCAATTATTCACAAGCTTAGGTTTCTAGTGTATTCCAAAGACTTCTATATAAACTGAGGTAGACGCGCCGTACTCTAACAAGCGAGATTTCAAAAGCAATCCTCAAACACACACAATGCTAAGACTACACTCACTTATAAATACTATTTACGTAATTGTCACCACACACAATAGTAATATACGGATAGAACAAGAGTAAAAGAGAAGGCGTATGGACTCCAATTGCAAGTCGAGTACCTACTCTCGAAGTTTTGACTCACAACAGTGCGAACAACGCTGCTAATTAGCGCAGTTTATAGGTTTCAAAAATCATTGCGTAGAGCATGTCTATCTCAGTTTATACATATAGAAGTCTTTGGTGTATTCATTTACGCGGACGTAGGTACGTGTGTCTGAAAAATAGGTACCTATTTATTCGTTTATATTAGGAGTTAAAACACAGAGCGCTTTTCTAATAAGTAAAGTAAACAATCAAAAATATCATATTCTATGCCCCTACATTATAAAGAAATTAACAGCAGCTACAAAAATAGCGCTCTCGTAACTCAACTTTTTTTTTATTATCGTGAGGGATATCCTCATGGATGCTATGCCGGACTCCTACCGACTAAAAAACTTCATGTTACGCCGAACAGCCTATGGTTGGGAGTCCCGGGTAAGCCCTCGGGAGGATGTCCCAGGGCTCCCAAAACTCGTAACCCAGCTAGTTGTAAGTACACGCGACGACACACATACTGACTCAAACAATATTGTGAGGTTAGCTACTGGTAAATATTCCGTTAAGTATCTCAAATACTAATTTTAGTGACCACGAAAAGTAATTTTTTGCTCTTGCCTCGTGAATGGCCTCGTAGTCACAACCACTGGCCTCGTATAGTCCAATCCTGCCCGATCTGGCAATAATGTAAACATGTGTCATGTTTTGACAATCGTGGTCTAAGACAGATTATAGAAAAATATAGTAAGACAAATCATTGAATTTTGTACTATCCTTAGTAGGTATTTTAGATGAAAATAAACTATCATAAAGAAGTTATTTGGAGTCGAAATGATTTTAAGAACACTGTATGACTCCTGGATACTGGAATATAATCAGGGTGAATACTCAATTGCAAGTAGATATGGATATAGAGGATCAAATGTGTTTGTTTACATTTTTGCGCAAAGCTGTTGAAATACAGTACAGTCAAACCACTGGGTTTGTGTGTCTCACTACGGATTCGCAGGTCGTGGGTTCGATTCCCAACCAGGACAAATCTCTTCGTATGATGAGCACATTGATTTGTTCTGTGTCTGGGTGTAGTTTATCTATATGTAGTGTTTGTATTTAGAAATATATAAGTATGTTTATCAGTCGTATAGATCCCATATCACAAGCTTATATTAGCTTAATTTGGGCTAAATGATGTTGTGTGGGAATGTCCACAAATATTTACTTATTTATTTATTATTATTCCTCAATGGGTTGAAAAAACAACAGGTCCTTTGATAGGTTAAGCCTTAGGTTCATATAGGTCCATCAAAATTTCAAGTCTTATTAAAGGATTATTCCACTTTGTTCACCTGGGTGATATCACCTAGGTGAACAAAGTGGAATTGATTAGTCAACTTGGATCACCTCAGAAATAAATCACCTGGGTGATATCACCTAGGTGAACAAAGTGGAATTTGATTAGACTACTTTGAACACCTCGGAAATAAATAATTTCAAATTCATTGTTTTAACCATATCACGACGGACAGGTTGTAACTTCTAGGTATCGACTCGGGTGCAAAGACGCATTAAAACATAAGTTTTATTCATTTCTTTTCTGTTTAAAAAAAACCACGAAGGCTAAAGCGGCTCCGCTTCGCTCCCGCCTTAGCCTTCTAACCTAACCTATCCGAGTCTGATTCAAATCAATTCCACTTTGTTCACCTAGGTGATATCACCCAGGTGAACAAAAGGACAATGATTAAAGCTACTAACTAAGAACTTATCAACATGAATGTGTAACATTGGCGCCACCGACAAAGCGGTTGAGGTGGCAGAGTTCTATGCCAAAACTGTATAGAAAAAAAAATAGACATGAATTATTGACACGATAGAAGAAGAAGAACATGAATGTGTGTAATTTAAAGTTTATGTAGATATTGTTCCATTTCAGATCAGTACCTCATAACAATCAAAGGTAAAATGGAAAAATTAACTTCCGAACGTGACAATACCATGCGCTTAGGGTTCCAGGGGTATCATATTGACACAAAACTTAAAGGGAAACTGACATTTGATAATGAAAAACTAGTTAAAGGGGACAAACAAAAATGTAAGTTTTTAGTCAACATGTTATACTGTTACAATGTTCCTAATCTTGCATTTATTTTTATACTACTAAGGTGGCAGGCAAGCTAACGGTCCACCGAATGGTTGGTTAACTACCATAGCTTATGGACGTTTGCAACACCAGAGACGCTACACACGCGCTGCGGACCCGGACGTAGGTTGTTATGACCCACAGTTGAAAATTTTCAAGCCGCCCATTAGGTCTTGCAACTTTACTTAACGATTGTTATTTTACTGAAAACCGGGAACAACGGCTATATATGCATTCCAAAGCAATGAAACCCGCGTAAATAAAAGTCACAAAGTGGTCACCCATCCAAGGAGCGAATAACGAAGTGCAACGCTTGTCTGGAAGTTTCCCGCAGAAACCTAACAAATAGGTATAAGCTTGAATTTTTTTCTTGTCCATATTCCTCCTACCGGCCTGAATCACTCGCTGCCCTTCCTTCTGCCTATGACTAGGAGTCCCGGGGTATACCCTCTGAAGAATAACTCCAGGGCACAAATTAGATATAGTAGGATATAGTAGTAGTTCCTAATGGAAAACTCATGTATGTACTTTTTATTAAATCTACCCTCTGCTACACACACTCGCGCACAAATCATTATCGAAAAGTCGGTTGAGGAGCGCCTGACTTCGTGTCTGAGAATGAGTTGTCTATGTGTGCGTAGTGTCTGTGAATGAGTTGTCTATGTGTGCGTAGCCTCAGCGAATTTAGTGTGTAGGTTTCTAATTTGTGCCCAGGGCTTCCGACACAAGTAATACATTCCATTATTGTTGTACAAATAACATTAAAATAATTTTCTATGTTACAGTTAACGCAATGAGGAAATATGTAAACAATAACTACAAGAAGTTCGAAAATTACGTAGGGACACCAATTCGCGAGAGTTTCTTGCCAGTTTTCGTTAGTGCTCTTGACAAATACATGAGAGAACGGCCCGTTAACGAAGTTCTTACTGATGGTTAATCTCTATGTTAAATGAGTTGTTCTAGAAATGTATACCTACCTACTGTATTTATTTAGCCGTGACACAAAACATAAACAAGGAAAACAGTAGTTGTCAAACTTTTTGGGCCGAGTGGGGCAAAAATTAGTGACCGACCGAAGTTTCGGTTTCGGTTTCGGTTTCGGCCAGTTTCGGCCAAAAAATCGAGTTTCGGCCGCAGTTTCGGTTTCGGCCAAAATGGGCCGAAACTTTCGGCCGGGCCGAAAGTCACGTGTTTATGAATTTTGAGTCCCTAGCTCTGCTTGTGACGTGGTTAGGGTCAGCCCAACCAGTTAATATGATACTAACCGAAGCTTTACAGGTTTACAAAGGACTTCCAATCAATAGTTAGATATAATAATACATTTTTTACGGAATCTTAAAAAGGTGATCTAGGACATTACATAACCCTACCCCTTTATTGTCGGTTCCGTTGACTTCGTTGGTCGTCTGTCTGTCTGTCAGCAGACTCATGCACCGCGATAGTTAGACAGTTAAATTTTTTTACAGATGATGTATTTCTGTTAAAAATAGACAAATTAATAATATTAAAGCGGCCTCCCAAACAAAACAACATACGTGATTGTTTGCTGATTTTCTTGTACGGAACCCTACGCGCGCTAGTCCGGCTCACTGTTGTCCAGTTTTAGTTATATACTTTTACCCTCATATTCATAATCGTTTATTAAACCTATTTTAGTTAAAACACATTTTAAGTCTATTGCTGTCTCTAACCATACTCTGTCATTGGTTAGAGACAGCAATAGACTTAAAGTGTGTTTTAACTAAAATAGGTTTAGGACACTTTAAGTCTATTGCTGTCTCTAACCAATGACAGAGTATGGTTAGAGACAGCAATAGACTTAAAATGTGTTTTAACTAAAATAGGTTTAATAAACGAATATGAATATGGGGGTTAGAAAATAACCAAAACCAGCTAAGAGCTGGCAGCAGGGCACCATGTGGTTTTAGTCGGTAGGAGTTTGCAATAGCATCTATGAGTTATTCCACACGTAAAAGAAAGAAACTCATCTTTAGGTGGAGATATTTCTAAAATGAACACTTGAGATGATTTATACCGTTGATTGATACCGCTGATTGATGGCACTTGGTGGAATTTGCTGCACCTATTGAAAAAATAACCGGCCAAGTGCGAGACTAACACACGGAGGGGTTAAAGCTTATTAACAAGACATGAGGTCTAGCCGTCCGTCTGTCTATTAGTCACGAGGTTGTATCGCTGGAACCGTGCCAGATATAGGCCTATTTTCACTGTACAGTAGTCCTACCGACTATAATCCACGCGTATCCTACCTAACAGCCTACGGTTGGGAGCCCCGAGTATGCCCTCGGAATGATGCATACTGCGGCCGCGTCTGTGGGGGGTTGTTCAGTTGTTATCCCGCTTCTTGAGCAGGGCGTGGATGAATCTCTCACGTCATGTTATCGTCTAACTAAGGCTTGCTTCTGTAAAGACGGTAAGCAGCTCCGTCACCGCCCTCAGGCCCCCGGTCATGGAGGCTAATAGTATGGGGCGCCACACCGCCGCAGACTGTGGAACTCGGGTGACAGAGTTCTTCCGCTTCCTCCCCGCCGTCTCTTTTACGAGCATGACCTGCTCACAGGAAGAGGCCTATGGCCCCGCTCCAGCGCTCCTTGCGCCATTTTAAACAATGATGCAAGAGCCCTTGCTTCCAGGTCCCAAAGAGGGGTCCCGGCTAGAAGACATGCCGCCTCGACTGAGATCGTGCGGTATCTCCTTATCACTCTGACAGCCGTCGCCTTCTGCGGGCTAAGCAATCTAGCCGCATTGCTGGCCATCAGGATCTCCACCCATACGGGGGCCCCGTATAGGGACATGGTCCGCACGATCCCAAAGTACAGTATCCTGCAGGGAGCGTTGGGTCTCCTGATATTGGGCAACAACCGCGAGAGTGCGGCTGATGTCCCCCCCTCAGCTATGGGACCAAACTTCGCAAGTAGTATCCGAAGTTCCACCGGCTATCGAGTACGAGCCCCAGATACGTCATAGAGAGCTCGATGCCGATGCTGACGCCTCCTATATGTAAGCTGGATCCCGCAAGTGGCCTCAGGGCTGTGTCTCGGTGCGTTGCTTCTCGCGCTGTAATGAGGGTGTCGTCGTAACACGTTACGCACGTAACACGTTACGACGACACCTCTGAGCAACGGACCACGCAGCACCCAATCGAAACCGATGTTCCACAGAAGCGGTCCTAAGACCGATCCCTATGGAACACCAAACGACACTACTCGCGGACCCAGCCCTAGCCAGCTCGCGTAAGTTATATGGCTCTCTCGGAAAGATAGGCCCCGACAATTCGACGGAGGTATGGAGGCATTCCATGGTAAATAAGCGCCTCCCAAACGCAGCTTCAGGGCAAGGTGCTGAAAGCGTTGGCTATGTCAAGTCAAGAGACACTGCCACCACCACCTCACCCTGTTCTGATGACGATAAAAAAATGCTTACTAAAATCAGAAAAAAGCATCCACACAACAAACGTAATTTTTTGCCCAATTTTTGTAACGGAACCCTCTGTGCGCAATCCGACTCGCACTTGGCTGGTTATTTTTTTTTTTTTTTCAATATGAACACGTGAGTTTCGGTTTCGGTTTCGGTTTCGGCCGAAACTGACCCTGGGGCCGAAAGTTCGGTTTCGGTTTCGGTTTCGGCCGGAAAACCAGTTTCGGTCGGACACTAGCAAAAATGCAGGTACCCTATTGTGTGTTTAATTAATAGATAAAAGATAAGTTATGGAAAATAAGACTAAAGCATCTTCGACATGCCGTCTATATTTAGTTTAGTGTGAAAAGTAATAAAAATGTAAAAAACATTTTGTCTCACGGCCAAGTAAACACGGTATACTTAAGTAATACCTTACTTGGTAATCATCACATACATTTAAAAAAATATTGTTTTAGGTATATTTTTGCCTGTATTAGTCTATTCTTGTATATGCCCCGCAAGTTGATATTGCGATGGAACTTTGTCATAATGACAGCTAAGTGACGTCATAGTGACGTAGCGCAAGCGCGGGCTGGCCTCGCAAATCTACAAACGGCATTTTTTTAGTACTGACGGCTCGACTGACATACATCACCAAGATGGCCGCCAATCGCAATATCAAATTATCAACGTGCGGGGCTAGTATGATGATTAATTTTAAGTTTATTTTATTTCGGTGATGGGTTTATTTTTCACTTTTATTATTATTTGTTTTAGATCGTGTAAAGTAAGCCTTTGTTTTATGTTGTATCTATTCTGTTTCCAAAATAAAATTATTTTGTTCTTTCTTTTTCTTTATTTATTTATCTACTAGGTACCCAATGCAGGCATACCTAGAATCGTATTTAACCGTGAAGCTGACAAGACCCCCCTGGACCACACCAGCTTCCTTGAATATTCCGTTAATAGGATTAAGGGCCCTTTTAGTATCACGTGTGCCTGCGCACGGATGCGGGCCATCTATGCTACGTGCCGCACGCATAAAAGCATTTTCACATCACTGTGCAATATTGTGCGTATCGCCAAGAGGAGAACTCGTGTCGATGCAATGATTGTAAAAAACGTGCGTGCGACCAGCTTCACTGTAAAAACAACACAGGCGGTCGATGTTCGCCACACGCGTGCGGGGCAGCACGCATCCGCGCGCACTTCCAGCATCTCACCCGCGTTCCGTGTGCTTGTGGCGCGCATGATAATAAAAACGTGTATGGCACTAATAGGATCCGGGCGGCGCGCATGCGGGCGCGGCCCGCGTGCGCGCGAATACACGCATGACACTAAAAGCACTAAAAGAGCCCTAGCCTTAGACCATATACCACGGGACTAGCCTTTGCGAACCACCGCATACAAAAATATTCTGCTAGTTTTCATAGCGGGTGAAGGGGGAAACACAAAGACATAAAATTTCATTATATTTAAAAATGTATTAATCGACAAACGCGTATAGCTGTTGTGTGTTAATTTTTATTGTACAGTCAACTACAATGAAATGTACTAGTTTAATCATATAAAATGATGTACTGATGTACAGTGCTTTTTATAAAGCCAAAAGACCAAATGGTCTATTGGCTTGGCAGAAAACAATGCTTAAGTAAGGCGCATCCTTTGGTTAGATGATCTAAGGTCCTAGCATACATTTTGTTGTTTCACACTTCCAAAGAAATATTTCTACCCACATATTTCAAAATATTTTACAAATGAGGTGCCGCCATTTTAACGTATTAAAATACCACAACGACCTGGATCACATGCAAGCTGTATAAATTCATATGATTGGCCATTAATCCGAAAAATAAAGAATTTTAGCATCTTTCATTATGATTTATTTCTTGAAATACAAATTCTCTATTTATGTATACATAAAAGATAATACCCTCAATATACTAAAAATATAATTCTTTGTAATTCAAATCAACACTAATTAGGTTGCTTGGCGGGGTGCTAGGTCGGGGAACCTCCTAGTGAGCTTGGACCGGTTTCCTATCCCTTCGGGCTATATGCCCGGGGGGAGTGGCAACTGGACTAAGACGGTGCATCCTGGATAGTCGGCTAACAGGCGCAGCGCTGGAGTCTGCTGCCCCTGTAAGTCGATGAACCAATATCCCGACAACCGACCCCATGTCGCAGGGGGTCGTGGACTCGTGGTATGGCGGGCCTGCTAGGCCTGCGGTTGCGGCGTTAACCGCCGTAACAATTGTGACGTCCGCTCCCGGCTACGGCCGGTAGAAGCGCTGTCGTTCGTCGGTCCTTCCGACCGAATGCTGTATGTCAGTGGCCGCATGTGCGGGTGTTCTGCCTGTGCGGCTGTTTCCGTCTGTACGGCAGCCTGTCTGTGCGGCAGTTGAACCCCTCGGCACGCGGCAGCTTGGGCGGCTGCTGCGTGTGGGCTCCTGCTCGCCTGTACGGCTGGTCCGTCTGTGCGGCCGTTCCGCCTGTGCAGCCCGTTCGCCTGTGCGGCCGCTCCATACAGCAGTAGTAGGGGTGTGCCATCCTTTTACATCTTGGCAAGCTGACCCCATTGCACGAGGGGGGTCGAAGTTCAGTGGGCCTGCTAGGCCCATGGTGTTACCGCACATCTGCGGTGGTTCTGGCCGTCATTTGACGGAGTTGACCCCATTGCACGAGGGGGTCGTAGTATGGCGGGCCTTCAAGGCCCGCGAAACGTGAGGTTTGCTCCCGGCTGCGGCCGGTTAGAGCGAGTATGCTGTGCGGCAGTGGCCGCATATGCGGCTGTTCCGCTTGTGCGGCTGTTTCCGCCTGTACGGCAGCCTGTCTGTGCGGCAGTTAAGCCCCTCGGCACACAGCAGCTTGGGCGGCTGCTGAGTGTGGGCTTCTGCTCTGCCTGTACGGCTGGTCCGTCTTTGCGGCTGTTCCGACTGTGCGGCCCTTCCGCCTGTGCGGCCGCTCCGCACAGCATCAGTAGGGGACTGTCACTGCCGATCGTGGTGCAAGCCATGGTCGGCAGTCAGGCGTGCCGATTCGCCATCGATTCGGCGGGAGGCACACTGCGCAGGGGAGCGGGAGTAACGGAACTCCCGCTTCGCCGTGCAGTTCGGGGGCGCCGCGGTAAGGAGTCACTGCGCGCCCCCCTGAATACTTGTTGGCCGTGGGCGTAAGGTCGGGGGACCCCGCCCATTGACGGCCACATGGCGGAAGGCACCTCCCCGTGTTCCGGAGGTGCCCTTAGTGCCCGCCCGCTCGGCCGCTCTCTACCCCCTCTGCTTGCAGAAGGGCGCTCGAGAGTGGTGCGATGCGGGCTTGTTTTCTTCAGCTCCTTAGGGAGCTCTGGGGGGCCGACCATCTGGTCCCCCGAGGAGAGCCCCAACTCTATGGGGCATCCCTAGCCGGGTCGACGTAGAATCTAATTTTCATATCCCTCGGCCCGGCTATACGGTGAGTCGGAACACCGCGGGGTTTAGTGGGTAGGACGGTCCCTGTTTTCGGGACCGGTGAGTCCCACACACCGTCCCAGCTACCCCCGTAGCTGGGATGACGGTGCCTAAATGCATTCCCCGCGTCAAAAAAAAAAAAAATTAGGTTGCTTGGCAGAAATTGGTTTTAGCAATTTCGTCCTCCAATGCACTATTTCTAATTTGTAATACCAAATTTTAATAATACTATCTTGGTTTACAATAAAGTAAGTATAATAATAAATAAAAAAGCTAATAAAGAAAAAAATATCTTATTATTCTGTGATTTTTGTTTAAATTAAATTCAAAGAAATAGAATTTTAATATCAATTATTATACCAAATTAGATAATAAAATTCTTTAAAATCTAAATATTTGTAACATTATTCTTTTAAATAAGCTTTAATATCAAAAATATATTCTCTTCTCTAGATATACCATACCATATCTATCCATATATTTAAATGAGAAATTCTAAAGAGCTTTGATTTAAACAGAATGATGTCCATGCTTGACGCCAGATCAATGTGTTAAGCGCCTAAAAAAACATTCAGTAAAAAAACTCTTTATTATTCCTACTTATTAAAAACTTAATATAGTCCGTTCACAGTTATATTACCTCTGAGTGACAGCTCGTCAATCGTTTTCTGTGTGTTGGCATTGCAGTAAAGTCACCCTATAAGTGCCAGCCTTAGACATTTTACAGAATTAAGTGGAGATTATAACATCCAACCTTTAGCACGAATAGTTGTGATTTTAATGTCACAATAAACTTTACTTCACTAAAACAATGCTCCTGTTACTATGCGATTGTTTTTAAGATTTATTTATTTTTTATCAATTTCTGAAAAAAATAAATCCCTACCACCACAATCGAAGGTGAAGTTGCTGCTTCCACAACGTTCCACATCTCAAATAATGGTCACACCCGGAAAAAACGCCAGCAAAAGAAGAAAGTAAGTTTCGACTAAAAGTAAGATTACATGGGAGAAACCAAAACTTATTGGGGTAACACAGCAATCAAGATAGGCAACCTAAGTGCTAGAGGTAATATATCTCTGAACGGACTATAATCAACAGATCAGTGGTGATTCCACAGATAAAATAGCCATAATAACAGGCTTCAGACAAATTGCCATATTTTTAGTACTTAGTAACATAATATTTATCATTATGTCATAAACTTATGTTCAACATATTTAATATCATATTTATCGTCAGCTTATTATAATAAGATTTATTTTTAATATACATGTCATAAAAATTCTGTATAACAAATACACTTAAAAAAATGTATGAAATATAAAAAGAAAATAGATATTTAAGGTATGTCTAGAAGCAATAACATTATGATTTATATTTCAGAAATATGTACCTACTTATATCAAATAAAAAAAAACACAAAAATGTATAGAAAAGCAACAGATGCATCAATAACTATAGTAGAGATGCAACAGTAGGGAAATAGGCCTTCTGGCTCTAACATAAAGAGTTAACGTTGCAATGAGGATCAATGGTTTGATCGAGATCATCGTACTAGCGAGTCAAAGGCTTAATACTATTAATATTCTTACAATGTTTGTCAGACCATATTAAAAACTCTTTTGCGGCAGTCACACATTCAAGTAGCATCATGCAATCATCTTCAGCTCTATGCGCACTTATTACTTCTTTTCCTAATAACCTAGTATACAAATCAGTCAACTTAAAACTTAATCTATCATTTACTTCTTTTGCTTTTTCAGATTTCTTACGCTTTTTAACCTTTGGTACAATTTCAAATGAATCTGAAAATGATTCACATAGGGAATCAATTTCACTCCAATCCTCAGAACTTAAATTCAAATCTGGCCAATCTTCACTACCTTTTGAATCCTCAAAACTGCTACTTGTATTTGAGGATTGTTTTGGATAATTTTGTTTATGTAAAGTTCTGAATCCCAGCAAAGAATCAACACATAACAAATCTTCAGGCATAGCAACATTTATATCCATGAACTCTGCTAACAGTATTTTATAATCAAATATATTAGTGTGCGTTCGCGCAGCGGAATGTTGTTGAATTTAAAGATTTTAATTATGCAGATATTTAGTATATGACGCCGTGTAATTGTGTATGGTAAAAAGAAAATTGTGTATGCAGCCATTGTGGAGAAATTCGCCAAAAACTGATTCCGCTGGGCGAACGTTGTCCTGGCGGAACTTTTTTTAAATCCATGCACTTAAAAGAAAAAAAATGTGTCCAACAATTAGTGTGTATTTGTGTGTAATTGTGTATGTATGAATAAAATTAGTGTATGCATAAACTTCGGAGAAATTCAAGTTTCCGCTACGCGAACGTTCGGCCATTAGCTAGTTTTCATATAAAGCGCTTATATAGAGAGCTGTAGATTTTTACATACGTTGTTTTGAATTTGTTTATATTTGTTTAAAAAACAGATTTAGATAAAAATGTAGGGTTTAAAAGATAAAAATATAAACGTAAAATACGCTTTAATGGTCGTAGTTCGTAAAGTATACACTTTGGGGTCTAGATTTTCACGTTTATACAAACCATGTAAGTGCCTGCAATATGTTGCCAAGTATCAATGATGTTCCGTTAGTTATTAAAGGGTTATAGGACAATTTACCATGAATAGATCACTGTTTACAAAGCAGTCAAATATCACGGCGTTCTAAAGGAATTGCATAGTAAAATGTATTCCAATAATTAGTTTATTAATTCAACTACTCACATGCAAAATTTCATCTCATTAAATTCAGTAATTAAAGAAAAACAATTAAAATACTGACAAAGCATCGAAAGCCTACATAACCCGACCAAGTTCGAATGGCTACAAAAAAGCGGCCGTGACATATATCTAAGTAACGCTCTTAACCTTCCAGTATAGTATTTATTACTACAGTACAGTTGCGTACACAAGCGTTAGGAAAAAATTAAACAATTGCATTTCTTGAATGAATTTTTTTTTAATAATAACACCATCTACGATAAAAATAAATCTCCTATTAACAAGTACTTCTCTAATTAAACATCTGTGTACAAAAATATTTGTAATTACATATAATAATTATGTACGTATTTATTATTTATTTCTCGCCACCTGTTACGTAGAAACCCAAAAATGGCGAAATGTGGGTGACACAGAAATGTCACACCTCTGCCTACCCCTTCTGGGACAACAGCCGTGAGCAGCCTTGGGCGCGCGCCCCAGTAACGGCAGAACTTGGCATACAATTCATGTGCGCGCACAGGCGCGTGTATTTTGAGCGTATCGGGAGCGCAGCTGAGGTGCTTCTCATGACTAGTCCCTTGTTTATAAAAACTTAACATTAACAAACGCTTGCTAAACATACTCTGTCATTGGTTAGAGACAACAATAGACTTAAAATGTGTTTTAACTAAAATAGGTTTAATAAACGATTATGAATATGAGGGTAAAGATAATATGTATTTCGAGCTTCAATAAAAATTTAAATCACTGATCACATATCGAAACAACAATTGTGTTATCACCTGTACCAATTCAAAACCGGTATTAGACTGTAAATTTTAGAATGTTACCTAAATATATTGCACGGCCGCTTTTTTGTCGTCATTCGAACTTGGTCGGGTTATGTAGGCTTTCGATGCTTTGTCAGTATTTTAATTGTTTCTCTTTAATTACTGAATTTGATGAGATGAAATTTTGCATGTGAGTAGTTGAATTAATAAACTAATTATTGGAATACATTTTACTATGCAATTCCTTTAGAACGCCGTGATATTCGACTGCTTTGTAAACAGTGATCTATTCATGGTAAATTGTCCTATAACCCTTTATTTACTAACGGAACATCATTGATACTTTGCAACATGTTGCAGGCACTTACATGGTTTGTATAAACGTGAAAATCTAGACCCCAAAGTGTATACTTTACGAACTACGACCATTAAAGCGTATTTTACGTTTATATTTTTATCTCTTAAACCCTACAATTTTTTCTAAATCTGTTTTTTAAACAAATATAAACAAATTCAAAACAACGTATGTAAAAATCTGCAGCTCTCTATATAAGCGCTTTATATGAAAACTAGCTAATGGCCGAACGTTCGCGTAGCGGAAACTTGAATTTCTCCGAAGTTTATGCATACACTAATTTTATTCATACATACACAATTACACACAAATACACACTAATTGTTGGACACATTTTTTTTCTTTTAAGTGCATGGATTTAAAAAAAGTTCCGCCAGGACAACGTTCGCCCAGCGGAATCAGTTTTTGGCGAATTTCTCCACAATGGCTGCATACACAATTTTCTTTTTACCATACACAATTACACGACGTCATATACTAAATATCTGCATAATTAAAATCTTTAAATTCACCAACATTCCGCTGCGCGAACGCACACAATATATTACCATTGTGGGCAACCAAGCAAAGTGGTGTTGGCAAATTCTGAAGAAATGACAACATTATTTTCGCATTTTCTTTAAAGAGTGGCTTATTTAATAACATTTCATTTGTTATCCCTGTCACAGCAGATGCAACTGGATGTATATTTCTTTGTGGGTTAAACAGAAGCGTAAGTTTACTAACATACGGTCTAGTTCCAGCCACAGCGGTTTCTAAATCATTGCGCAAAACGGCGACGAAGCTTAACTCTATAATCTTGGTTTTATTACGCTCTTGATATGGAAGTCCTGTTGTTTCTATATCGAAGAACACATAGCTGGCAATCTTGACCATCGTGATTGATTGTTTGTATTATAGAAGAATAATACCACACTTATGTTGGAAAATAAACTGCATACTGTTCTCGAAAAGTTTAAATTCTGTGTCCATTGCGCTTACACTCACTACTTATCTATTTAAAGGTCTACCTTTGTATGTTTAAAATAAACATAGTACTCTTCTCAAAATTGAATAGATTCAGAGCAAGGAAATTAATTATGTAGGTAAACCCAAATACACAAAATTGTAAATTGACAAAATCACTATCAATTAGGGATGCAAACGATATATCGATATATTTAAAATATCGATATATCGGTTATAAATATCGATATTTTAGTATCGATATCGGAATCAAAAATATCGACGATATATCGAACGATATATCGTCGATATTTTTCATGAGCGAAATATCGATATTTTAATATCCAAATTGAAACCCAAAATTTCGACGATTTATTCTTGAGCGTGAGATGATTTCACTCAATCAAAAATTATAATTAATTGAATATTTTAAATAAAAGATTTTGGTATTTATCTTGATATATAACCACTTAGGTTTTGGTAAATGAAAAAGAGTTAAGATGAAATAAATTTCATGTCTTATTTACAAGTGTATTGTGGCGTAAATTTGGAAAGGCCTACATCCAGATTTGATTGATAGATTGTTTTATTTTAGATATCTAAATTGAATTACCACGTGGACCACTTTGTGACATTTTATTTACGAGCGTTTCCGTGCTTCGGAAGGCACGATAAGCCGTTGGTCCCGGTTGTCGGTAAAATGACAGTCGTTAAGCCAAGTTGAAGGCCTTACGGGCGGCTTGAAAAATTTCAACTGTGGGTCGTCACAACCTGCGCCCGGGTCGGCAGCGCGTGTGTAGCGCCTCTGGTGTTGCAAACGTCTATAGGCTACGGTTACCAACCTTCCGGTGGGCCGTAAGCTTGTCTGCCACCTAAGTAGTATAAAAAAAAAACCAAAACTATTAAAATGTTAAAATATAAACTTAACACTAGGCTATATGGCTGCCACTGCCACGGTGTGGCGGAGTGATACTGCATGCGACTGCTACGCTGAGGTATTTGGCCGATTGTTTTAATTGAGTTCGATTCCCGGGTAAGACAATCGGCCAAATACATTTTTCAAAGTTTGAGTGTTTTCGGTTTATACTATTCGTATTATTAAAGTGTAAAGTGGTCGTGTCTGTACAATGGAGATACTTAAAAAATAATACTTGGATTATTATATCTTAACGAACGATACTGCACACAACGTTTTTATTAACCCTTGTCTGTTGGTCCTTATGCCTGTTTGTTCGCTATGGACGCAAATACTACTGAACGGAACTTGATGCGTATTTTAATAGAGAGATCTAGTTAAGCTTAAATCTGAGATTTGTTCCATGGCAATCGGTTGAAAAAAGGTGGAGTTATGAACAAAAGTAGAATAATCAAGGTTAGTCCCGTCCGATCATTATTCTTAAAAAAAATTGCGTGTACTTAGTGTACACACGTAAGAAGTGAAACTTCTTCATAAACTTAATTTTCACCTCACCTTAAATTAAGTCAAAAAGTACAAAAGTCCCAAAGTCCCAAAGTCCCAAAGTCCAAAAGTTCAAAAGTCCAAAAGTCCAAAAGTCCAAAAGTCCAAAAGTCCAAAAGTCCAAAAGTCCAAAGTCCAAAAGGCCAAAAGTCCAAAATTCCCAAAGTCCCAAAGTCCCAAGGTCTCAAGGTCAAAAAGTCCCAAAGTCCCAAAGTCCCAAAGTCCCAAAGTCCCAAAGTCCCAAAGTCCCAAAGTCCCAAAGTCCCAAAGTCCCAAAGTCCCAAAGTCCCAAAGTCCCAAAGTCCCAAAGTCCCAAAGTCCCAAAGTTCCAAAGTCCCAAAGTCCCAAAGTCCCAAAGTCATAAAGTCCCAAAGTCCCAAAGTCCCAAAGTCCCAAAGTCCCAAAGTCCCAAAGTCCCAAAGTCCCAAAGTCCCAAAGTCCCAAAGTCCCAAAGTCCCAAAGTCCCAAAGTCCCAAAGCCCCAAAGTCCCAAAGTCCCAAAGTCCCAAAGTCTAAAAGTCCAAAAGTCCAAAAACCCTTAAATGACATGCTATCCCTGGATAAAGTACTCTTAATTCGAATCCACCGTGGTGGGGAACAGAACAAAGATGGCGCGTAACCAAAAATCGTGACGTGACGTGACGCAAATTTTTTTCCAACGCCGATAAAGAAGTTTCACTTCAAAAAAAACAATAAGAGCAGCAAAAAAATCAATAGATCGATATATCGCTCGTCAATATCGATATATCGTTTATAAACAGCGATATTTTCAATATCGATATTTTATCTCGAAAAATATCGATATTCTAATATCGATATTTTTTATGAACGATATTGCATCCCTACTATCAATCAACATTCAACCATTAGCTGTCAGCGCGATGGCTGTCAAATATGACGTGCACCGTGCACGACTCACGCACGTCATTTTTTTTTAGAGTCATATGGGACAGGCTCCGGTTCTGAGACCGTGCTGCCTAGTTATTGGTTCGTCACTTGTAGTTCTTACAAGAACGACGTGACGGAGGCGCGGGTTGCTCTGTTTAACCAGTCAGTGGACGTATAAATAATCCGTTCAGTTATTTTTTTCTCTGCCAGATCGGTTTCTGTGCTGGTACAGTACGTGGGTTCAGTATGCCTCGATATTTAACAGAATTCAGTTGAGTTGGAAGTCACAGGGAAAGCCGCGGGACATAGCTAGTAAGCCAAATAAAAACACATTCACTACAGACACCATTTATTATAATTAATGCAGCAAGTTTATAAGTAACTTATACGAACGAACTAATACTAATTAACATGTAACAATCGATGGAATCAATCAATAAGCCTATCGCAGAGATGATGAGGTGCAAAACTAAAATAGATTAAAGTCGCATTCTACCCTACATTATGAAAAAAAATATTTATGAAAAATTGTCAATAAAGATCCAAGTAGATTCGTTTTACACTCGCAGCAAACAAGATTGAGGTTCATATAATAGAAAATGTATAATAATAGAAAATGGTTTGCCTATGCTGATCCAGTAAAAACCATTACATGCGTCTTACACATCCTCATCTAGAGCCCAAATTAAGCTAATATAAGCTTGTGCTATAGGATCAAGAAAACCGATAAACATACTTAAATGCTTCTAAATACATACACTTTATCACACTTAAAATAAGTCCGACCCGGAAATCGAACCCAGGACTTCAGCACGCCAGTCAGTTACACTATCGCCTGCGCCACCGAAGCAGTCACTTATTCATTGATATTCATTCAAAAACATGTCTGAAAGTCAACCATCCAGTCACAATCTTTCATCACTCCAATCCTACTCCATCACTAAGTCTATAATAACTTAACTAAAAAAACATTTTCTTAATATATTTCACGACAATCATATAATACGTTACATTACTGAAATTACCTTTACACATGACGTAGTTTTAACGGTGCTTTTTGAAAATGCAAACAGAGAAAAAGCGCGTAAAACTATACAAACGCAAGATATGGATCTATATTGTAGTCGCTAATCATACTTTAATAATTAAATGCTACTTAGTATTAATTGTGAAATATGAAGATGTATATTATTCAATGACACTGATCCTTGAACCATTTTGGCTAAAAATTGATATACCGACAACCTGGATTAACACATCCATGAGCCCCGCGGACTCAGTGTTCTGTAAACGATCACTGCAGTAAGCAACTTTCACTATGGCCGGTCCATGGATGGGTGACCATCCATGTGATCACTTTGTGACATTTATTTGAGGGTTTCCGTGCTTCGGAAGGCACGTTAAGTCGTTGGTCCCGGTTGCCAGTAAAATGGCAGTCGTTAAGCCTAGTTGAAGGCTTTATTTCAACAGCAGGCAGTCACAACCTGCGCCTGTCCATTTTAAACACGGCAATACGGCTCACAACGTATTACGTGGGACAAAATATAAAAAAGGTGAAATGTGGGTATATAATATGCCTCTGCCTACCCCTTCGGGGATAAAGGCGTGATGATGAACCTGGATTAACACATATTATGGGCTAGGCTTCCCGGGAAAAAAGTTCTGTTGGGAAATATATTAGCTAGTCAAGAACTGATTGAAAGCACACAGCTTTCAGTTTTGTATTTCTTTTTAGCTACTGAGATGACAGACCAAACTTACTGCCAACTTGATGTTTGGTTACCAACGTTACCGTAGCTGGATGTTTACAACACCAGAAGAGCTACATATTGATAGGAATATGCGATTACCGCATCACAAAATTAGCGTGCTAGACACGTTTAACAATTTTTTAACTCTTCAGTTTGTTTAAGTGTGTAGGTTTATATAAATGGCCACATCTTAAGCGTGTCAATACTAAGTCATGTAAAGAGTCCTTATACTTTTACTTTCACCAATCTTCCAAATCGTCAGCATCCACATCATTTATATCAATATTATTATCATCATCTTCTGGTTCCTTTGCGATAACATCAACAGTATCAAGTTTATTTGTAATATTGTCTACATCGACGTCATGAGTAAAATCTTCTTCTCCATTCAAATTCTTTGCTGTCATATAAGCTTCATAATAATCAGATTCCAAAATTTCTACTTTAGCATTATCTTGATCATCTATTTCTTCATCAATAATATTAGATTCCTCATAAATTTCTAGAGCTTTTTTGCATAAGATATCGTCATTTACTTCCTCGCCGGTGGGTTCATATACGTATTCATCTTTTTCGGCCTTTACATTTCCAGTATTTGCCTTTTCGGCTTTAGCGTTTCCTGTATTTGTCTTTTCGGCTTTAACATTTACAGTATTTGCTTTTTCGGCATTAGTATTTCCAGTATTCGCCTTTTGGGTATTTGCAGTTTGAACCTTCTTTAGGGCAGCTGCATCGGCCCTGGCTTGTTGATGTTTCGACAATGGTTTCTGTTTATCAATCATATGCAAAGGTTTGAAGTGAAGGGTACTGCCGGCTGAAAATTACAAAGAACATTTTGTAACACAACTTAGTATTGTATATCATTGTCATGTATGTCACCGTGAAACTGTAAAACAGTTAGATTGTAATCTATCTAGCGAGGACTATAGATATAAATACAACTTAGGAGCAACGTAGGAGCACAGGTAGGTTTTGCGTCACCATGCTCTGAATGACAATGTTCGGAGAGCCTTTGTTTCGGCAGATGTCCCGTGCCTTTTGGAGCCGCCAGGCCTTAGTAGATCAGACGGCAAGAGACCGGACGGCATGACTTTGGTGCCATGGAAAAACGGTAAGTGCCTCTTGTGGGATACCACGTGTGTTAGTACCGTCGCCCCTAGCCACCTCAGTCGTACCGTCCGCTCTCCAGCAGCTGCTGCTGAAGATGCAGCAGAAAAAAAACGACGTAAATATGCGGCCTTGACAGACCAATATTTATTTGTTCCCTTCGCTGTCGAAACGATGGGCAGTTGGGGTGCAGACGCCAAGGTTTTGATCAAAGAATTGGGCAGGCGGTTAATGGACAAGACAGGTGACTCCCGCTCCGGCTCGTATCTGGTGCAAAGGTTGGCCATTGCTATCCAGCGTGGCAATGCAGCCAGTGTAATGGGCACCTTTGCACCGGATACTGTGAGGGACGGGTTAATTAATTACTTTTAATCATAAATTGATGTATAAAAAAAAAAAAAAAAAAAAAAAAATACAACTATAATACGTTTTCGGGAAACGGTAACAGAAATCTGTTTGCGTATCTGGTCGATTGCGATTAACATGTCAGGTCGTTTGCGTTTCTGGTCAATTGCGTTTTTATTCTGGTCATTTGCGTATCGGGTCATTTGCGTGTCTGGTCATTAGCGTATTTGAAATCTGGTCACTTGCGTATCGGGTCATTTGCGTATCTGGTCATATACGTCGAAAGGAAATTCACACAGATGAAGCGGGCGCGGTCATCACCACATGAATTAAAAACCTTCCTAACACTTTTTAAAATGTATCAAAAACAGAAAAATTGGGTCCAGCCGTTCTCAGGGCTTAGGGACAAACGAAAACGAACAGCAATTTAAGTCAGAGTTCACTCAAAGGGAAAAACGAGCCGCTGTCCGTCAATATCTCACGAGACTGTATATCAGGAACAGTGTTAGCTAGAAAGGTGAAATTTTCACAGTGCTGTATTTCAGTTGCAGCTATAATAGCAAATACTAAAATCTGACTATAAATAATATGTAAGGGAGGCTCCCATACAGCAAACGTAATGATTTTGCCTAAGAAGAATATATTTCATCTACTCACCCACAGTAACATTCTGCAGCGCACACAATTTATCATGATCCTCAATAGACCCGCAGTCCACAATATAATAAGGGGGGGATTTCTTTGATTTCTTCAGAGCGGTCACATTGTAATCCTTCAGGAATTCCTCAAGAGGCAGCCGTTTTATAGGAGGGATGGCGAATGCTCGCAATGTAACTGGCAATATTGGTATAATGCGACGGGCCACATTTACTTGTAAAACCTGTAACAAATAAGTTTATTTTTTATATAACACTAAAGTAGTAGACAAGCTCAAGGCCCACCCGATAGTTAATCGTAGCCTATCGACGTTTGCAACACCAGAGGCGCTACAACGGCGCAATCGACCTTGCAAGAACCTTCTTTGGAAGTTAGAAAAAAATTATATCCTAGGAACTTGACGACCACTGTCAGAAGTCTTATAGACCGCTAGAAATCGCTAGATATCGTATCGCCATGGCTTTCCATCAAGCGGGCGGAGTCAGTTTGGCGAGCCCAATATAAAATAAGTGGCCCAAAAATGGTTTATAATCCTGTAATGTTCAGTTTTATGTCCCACGTGGTGATCCCAATGAGTGGTCAGCCTATTGCCGTGTTGAACTGACTATATGTATGAATCCATATTTCTTTGCTAACATTATAAATGTGAAAGTTTGGGAGTGTATTTATGTACTGCTCGTTCGCTCTAACTTTGCCGCTCGGCTCCTTACTAAAGTCGAATTTTTAATTAGACGAAGTAAATTGACAGCAACTAATGTCACTTCTTCATACAATGTTGCGTATTTTCTATGACGAAGTGACATTAGCTACTGTCAATTTACTTCGTCTAATTAACAATTCGGGTATACGCCTCTACGCCAGCGGCAAAGTTAGAGCGAACGGGTAGTATTGACGTGTGGATGTTTGTTACTCTTTACCAGCTTAAAGGATTTTTAAGTACATTCGTGGACAATCTCACACAACATCATCTAGCCGAAATTAAGCTAATATAAGCTTGTGCTATGGGATCTAGACGACTGATAGACATCCTATCCTACTAATATTATAAATGTGAAAGTTTGTGAAGATGTTTGGATGTTTGGATGTTTGGATGTTTGTTACTCAATCACGCTCTAACGGCTCAACGGATTGGGCTTAAATTTAGTACAGGGATAGAGTATAGTCTGGAATAACACATAGGCTACTTTTTATCCCGGGAAAATGTTCCCACGGGAAGCGGGAACGGGAACCAAATTTCACGCGGGCGAAGCCGCGCGCGTCTACTAGTAAAATAATATTTCTAAATTTATACATAATCCTACTAATATTATAAATGTGAAAGTTTGTGAAGATGTTTGGAAGTTTGGATGTTTGTTACTCAATCACGCTCTAATGGCTAAACGGATCTGGCTGAAATTTGGTACAGGGATAGAGTACAGTCCGGAATAACACATAGGCTATTTTTTATCCCAAGTAAATGTTCCCACGGGAAACGGGAACGGGAACCAAATTTCACGCGGGCGAAGCCGCGCGCATCAGCTAGTCATAGATAAATTACACCCAGACACAGAACAAATCAATGTGCTCATCACACAAAGAGATTTGTTTTGGGTGGGAATCGAACCCACTATACACGGCCTTCGCCGACGCCACTCAATTAGGCTGAAATTGGTACAGGGATAGAGAATAGTGTCGAATAACACACACGCAAATTTTTATTCCCAAAATAAGACACGGATACGGGAACATTATTCCACGTGGGTAGGTAGTTATACAAAACTTACCCGCTGCAATTCAGCTGGAACCTGCCCTTTAATGATATTGCAAATGGCGCTGTCGGTTTCGTCTGCCACCTCGCAAACCTCGTTGATCTGTGAAAAAGAAATTACAGTAGTGAGGATGGGTTACTATTGCCGTACGTCTATAGTACTCGTAGATTAAGAAGTAAAGGAAAAAAAGGAGAAATTTTCATACAAAATTGAAAATTAAAAGAATTTGACAGGCGCCGAATTTTAATATCGATGCTAACACAAATTATGTAATTATTTTGTTTTTTTTTTTTTTTAAATTTTGCTCACCAAAATGATGCCGCCGCCGCCTGATGAAAAGCCACAGCGACATCTAGCGTATCGCTATGTTCTTCCGTACGAAAGAAAGGCAGAAAAAATCACGATCTTTGTATGGGGTCTGAATTTATTTTCTGATTTTAGTATTTGTTGTTATAGCGGCAACAGAAATACATTTGTAAAAATTTCAGCGCTGTAACTTTCACCGTTTCTGAGATACAGCGCAGAGCGGGAAGGCCGAAACTCTAAAAATTGACAACATTTTTTATTTTATTTATCAACGTAACATAAAATCTTACGTTTTCCGAATTATTTAAAAGTAAATATTAATAAATAGCTCAAAATTGTACATGAATCATTAAAATAGAAAAATATGATTGGAGTTCTTTTGCATTTTTTGAGAAAATTTACCATTGTGATGTTTATATATTTTTACATCATCAAAAAGAAGAGATTTTAAGTAACAAAAAGACTACCAAATTTTAAAAAATATCTGATAATTTGACGGGTGATTTTTCGATTGAAAATTTTAATGCTTTTGCGATATTTATTTATTTATACCATAAAACATCTATCCTTACAGGATATTAAGTCAATAAAAGGAGAAAATATAAACATTTTGAATCAAAAAAATTACAGTGCATTAGGAACATAAAAAGAAAGGTTTCTGCTAAATTTCGTGAAAAAACTAACATTTTTGTAAAAGAAAATAATCAAAAACTCAAAATCTGGGTTTATTTAGTTTTTGACATACTTTTTGAGGTGATGCAAAGAAGTGTTAATCCTAGAGTTGTAGACTTTTTTATTTCCTACAACTGTAGTTTTGTCGGAAATCGAGAAAACCCCTATTCCCCCCTAAAACCCCCATTTTTTTCACTTCCCGACCTCAGATCGCCCGTAAATTATTTTTCCTTTTATTTTTCTCACATTCTCTTCCTTTTGCAATAGGTTTTATTCTACTACTATTTTTTTATATTTTAAAAGCTATCTGCACTGGTCTATGTGACGGCACATTCAAGATAAATTGAAAAAAAATAACTAATAAAATTTAGGGCTTCTGAGTCCAAATCTATAATATTTTTTCTTCGCGTCTGTTTATTTGTTTGGGGTTGGAGCAAAATCCAGTAGCTTGATCATAACTACATTCAAATTCATTTATTCACGTTAAATATGGTACAGTTTGAGATGTTATAAATTTTTTTTGACACCAACACATTTCGCCAGATCACAATGTTAGGCACAATGTTAGGCAGACCAGCTCAGTCGCTGAGCAGCCGTCTTAAGGGTACGTTCCTCATTAATAACTTATGTAATTTATCTGATCTGATGTGATGTGTGATATATGTGTTGAAATTAGCAGAGGTCTACGTCCAGCAGTGCTGAACTGCCATAGACCGATTTGATTGATTGTATTCAAGGTTATTTTATACTGCCCATGGCTTGGTTTAAGAGATAATGTATAAGTACTATTCTGCTGAACTATTTGTAAAGATATGACCCGTGTTGCTATTAATTGTAATAACGTGTACCAACTATTGATGGAATTAGATTATAGTAGAAATAGATGTATAGCAATATTTGTAAAGAATGTGACTTTAAAAAGAGTGGCCGTGAGTTTTATTGCCAGGTTCTTTCTCACAGGTTCTACCTATTGCGAATCTGGCGGTAAATGTAGAATCGGAAATCTTGACGAGAATAAAGACTCTTTTATCTCATATTCATTTCTTTTCATTTCATAACTTGTTTGCTAATACCCTCCTTACAGAATATGCCTCCGGCTATCCCTTCGGGGATAAAAGGCGTGACCGTATGTATTGATATACCTTCCCCTATACGAGACGAATCTAACACATGCAAATATCATTATACAATTTTATAATAATTATTGTCTAAATTTACAATCCCTAATCAACACAAATGTAGGTACAATTCCATGCATTACATTACGTTTTCTACAGTACAGATCATTAGGAGGTGTTACCAATTCTATTAATAATGTTACAATGTCAAAATCATTCATTTTTGTTTCCACCAGTTTAGGTACCTTTATTTAATGTATTGAATTGTAATATTAGGATTTTGTAGGTATATGTTCAACTTAAATAAAGCTGTATGTCTGTATGTAATCAATAAAATCGGTTCAGCGAAAATGATAATACAGCTTGACCTATGTTTTAATAGAAGACCTATGAATTGGGTAGGTCAAAGTCGATTGGTTATTAGTTAAAATCACCTCGCGAACGAAGTTGCGGGCAGCAGCTAGTACTATTATATTATCTTTGGATACAGCCTGGGACAGACAGGCTGAAAGCCGAGTCTTACTATAGTCCGTTTACAGTTATATAACCTCTGACTGACAGCTTGTCGATCATTTCCTGTGTGTTGGCATAGCAGTAAAGTCCCCCTATGAGTGCCAGCCTCAGACATTTTACCGATTATAGTGGAGATTATAACATCCAACCGTTACCACGAATAGTTTTGTTTTTCATGTCCTAATATACTTAACTTGACTAAAACAGTGCTCTTATAACTATACGATTGGATTTGAGTTATTTATTTTTTTATAAATATCTGATAAGAAACATTCACTACCATCACCAACGGAGCTGAAGTTGCTGCTTCCACATCTCAAATTAATGGTCACACCCGAAAAAAACGACAGCAAAAGAAGAAAGTAAGTTTCGACTAAAAGTTAGATTACATGGGAGAAACAAAAACTTATTGGGGTAACACAGCAATCAAGATAGGCAACCTAAGTGCTAGAGGTAATATATCTCTGAACGGACTATAACAGAGTCCCGTTTTTACACTTTAAGAACGGAACCCTAAAAAATGGTAGGTACATACCACTTGGCACATGGCACGAACTTCATGCTTAATAGCATTGCGTATCTGTGGCTGAAGACCGTCGAATAATGGTGCTGTTAAATCGTTAGCGAACATCTGAAGTTGTTCTCGCTTTTTCTCTGAAAGGCAATATTTGGCATTATATTATACGCTAAAATTTATACACATACATACATATGGTCACGCCTTTATCCCCGAAGGGGTAGGCAGAGGCATATTATATGCCCACATTTCACCTTTTTAGAATATGTCCCACGCAATAGGTGGTGAGCCGTATTGCCGTGTTGAAATAGACAAGCGCAGGTTGTGACTGTCTGCTGTTGAAATTTTTCAAGCCGCCTATAAAGGCCCTCAACTTGGCTTAACGACAGCCGTTTTACTGGCAACCAGGACCAACTGCTTAACGTGCCTTCCGAAGCACGGAAACGCTCAAATAAATGTCACAAAGTGGTCACATGGATGGTCACTCATCCAAGGACCGGCCATAGTGAAAGTTGCTTACTGCAGTGATCGTTTACACAACACTGAGTCCGCGGGGTCACGAGCGCTAGATTTACACTAATATTATAAAGAGGAAAGATTTGATTGTTTGTTTTCGTTTGTATTGAAAAGGCTCTAAAATTGCTCGACATATACATACATACATAACATCACGCCTGTCTCCCAGCGGGGTAGGCAGAGACTATGATTTTCCACTTGCTACGATTCTGGCAAACAACTTTCGCTTCTTCAACTTTCATAAGTGTCTTCATACATGCTCTTCGGTTAAGGGTACTCTTGACCTGGCCTTTTCTCAGAAGATTATCGATTTGATCGACTTGAGTATGCCGAGGTCGACCCCTACCAGTTTGCCCATTCACTCTCGCCTCATAAATCTGTTTCGTCAGCCTATTTCCATCCATTCTCTCCACATGTCCAAACCATCTGAGCATCCCTTTCTCTATCTTAGTCACTACATCTTCTGTCATACCGCAATGTTCCCTTATCACACTATTCTTTACTTTATCCCTCAATGTCACTCCAGCTATACTTCGCAAACTTCTCATTTCCACAGATTAGAAAAATTATTTCACTGTTGGGAAGCTATACTATCACCGGGTGGCATAGGCTATATTTTATTCCCGTATTCCCACCGGAACGGGAACAACGCACGTGTAACCGCGTGACATCGGCTTGGGCATTTTTTTTTTCAGCGTTTCGACAGCGTAGTCTTCTTACAAAAATACATACATACATATGATCCCGCCTTTTATCCCCGAAGGGGTAGGCAGAGGCGTATTATATGCCCACAATTCACCTTTAAGGTTTGTCCCACGTAATAGGTGCCTTACAAAAATATTAGTTCGATTTCCCGTAGTTACGCTTGTGAGCAAACGAGGGTAGTCAACAAATCATGTTTAAAAACAGATAAATGGATACTTACGTTTAAATATGTTCTTATCTGAAATGAATAAAAACATATATTAGAAAGAATGAAAGCAAAATATGTTATTATACGCACAAAAATAAAAAATACCGACCAAGTGCTGAGATTCTGTACTAAATTCAGGCAAGAAAATTGTTTAGATGTTTGTTACTCAATCACGCTGTAAATGCTGAACAGATCTGGCTGAAATTTGGCACGGGGATAGATTATAATCTTAAATAACACGTAAGCTACTACTAACTACTACTACTTTTTATCCCGGGAAAACATTCCCACGGGTAACCAGAACAAAACTGCCGCGGGTATTATCTAGTAATATTTCTAAAAGAAAACTTTTCTCTCTGCTTACCCCCTTTCGGATATTGAGGTATGCGTCCAGGAATCATCGCAAGTGGGAGACCCTGTGGATTGTTGCGGGATACATTTCCTGCCTTTTTGAAACCTGTAACACATAAAAATACATGTTTTGAATGACAAAAACCTATAGAAGCGCTTGTGGCCCCGCGGACTCAGTGTTCTGTAAACGATCACTGGAGTACGCAACATTTACTGTGGCCGGTCATGGATGGGTGACCACCATGTGACCACTTTGTGACATTTATTTCCGAGCGTTACCATACTTCAGATGGCACGTTAAGCCGTTGGTCCCGGTTGCCAGTAAAATGGCAATCATTAAGCCAAGTTGAAGAAAGTTATAAATATTCAACAGCGGGCAGTCACAACCTGCGCCTGTCCATATGTGCACGAGGTGGGTGGTTAGGAACTTTTATTCCTAACTGACCAACCAGGTGGATAACTCAGGTGGTCGGTTGGGAACGGGGGATATCAACACGGCAATACGGCTCGCCACGTATAATCCTCGCAAATAAATGTCAAAGTATTCGCGTGGTGGTCACCTATCTAAGGATCGGTCATAGTGAAAGTTACTTACCATGCATTTTATCTATACTAATATTATAAAGAGGAAAGATTTGTTTTTTGTTTGTAACGAATAGGCTCCGGAACTACTGGTGCGATTTGAAAAATTCTTTTACTGTTGGGAAGCTACACTCTTTGCGGGTAACATAGGCTATATTTTATTCCCGTAATCCCACGGGAACGGGAACTACGCGGGTGAAACCGCGTGACGTCCGCTAGTACTAAATAAAGATAGAAAAAAGAAATTTGTCTACTTACCCCCTTTAGGATATTGGGGTGTGCGTCCATATGACGCAGGAGGGTAATTCCTTGGTTCTTTAAATGCATTAGCCGGTCTATTAAAAACTAGAACATATAAAAATACATGTTAGAATGACAAGAACTACAGCTTGGCAAAAAAGTCTAGAAACGGAACTATTATTTTGCAGGCTGGCTACATTGTCAAAAAGCTGTTTGAAGCGCTCGTGGTCCCGCGGACTCAGTGTTCTGTAAACAATCACTGCAGTAAGCAACATTTACTATGGCCGAATATGGATGGGTGACCACCACGTGGACCACTTTGTGACATTTATTTACGAGCGTTTCCGTGCTTCGGAAGGCACGATAAGCCGTTGGTCCCGGTTGTCAGTAAAATGACAGTCGTTAAGCCAAGTTGAAGGCCTTACGGGCGGCTTGAAAAATTTCAACTGTGGGTCGTCACAACCTGCGCCCAGGTCGGCAGCGCGTGTGTAGCGCCTCTGGTGTTGCAAACGTCTATAGGCTACGGTTACCAACCTTCCGGTGGGCCGTAAGCTTTTCTGCCACCTAAGTAGTATAAAAAATTAAAAAAAAAAGCTGTCAATAACGTCACACAATTTGATTGGTGGGTTTATTGACGGTTGTTGGCAACTGGATACTGTTCGCGCCGCGAACCGGTCTAGAACCCAGACATCACGCCACCATCGTACCATACTCAACAGCCAATCAGGCGCCGGCGCGCGCCACGCGCGACACCGCCTCCACGCCACGCTGCGCCCGGTGCGGCGTCCCATTCCACTTCACATTGCAAGCGAGTGCGCACATAATCATACTTAAGCATATTACAACTGTTATAGCGACTAATCCGAGAGTAAATTATATTTGTTTTAATACGTTTGATATACATATTGTGTAACGATAGAATAAACCTTATCAAATAAAGCAAGAGAAATTTGTAAAAACCAAAACTTGTTTGAATCTCAAACAAAGTGGCGACCGTACACAAGGACACGAACCGGTAACTTTCACCATCGTCTACGGAGGTATACGGGTGCCGCTAACCCTTTTCCTTTACTGTTACTAGTGAAGGGAAAAGACCGGCCAAGCGGCGGATTGCGCCGCCCGTATCTACCGACGGGGAGAAGCGTCGCGGACTCGCCGGATCCCGGTGCCAGCGGCGCCGGCGTCGACGCGGCAGCAAGAGGGAAGACTCGCGGCCTCATCTGGTCGTGGAAGCGACCGCCCCAGCGCAGTCGCCAGGATCTGCCAGTAAACGGTGAGCCGGTTCCTATATATTCCCCTCATACCCATCCCGTCCGTCTGTCCCCTTCCTTTGGGCAACACGGCATAGCTTTCTTATTTTAATTAAGTACGTTTAATTTCTTATACCTACCTACATAACTCCCTACTTATTCTGCGCTAGTCACGCAGCCAATTTAGGTAATTTACCTAGGTACTTACCTACCTACATTAACTTTCTTATTTTGCAACTTTAACACGCACTATGCACAAGCTTTCCTAATAAGTAATGTAACCTTTCCTACTTATTCTGCCTTATTCACGCAGCCAAATATTCAGCCATAGCATGCTTTATGCGAAATATTTCAGTTTAACCTATGTACCTACCTATTTTAGATACCTACCTACATATCGCTTAGGTGATATGACTTTAACTACGACGCACCCAGATACGGCTAAATTTCATTGAAGTGATAGCCTATGCTTTATGCAAAATATTTCAGTTTAACCTATGTACCTACCTATTTTTGATACCTACCTACATATCGCTTAGGTGATATGACTTTAACTACGACGCACCCAGATGCGACTAAATTTCATTGAAATGTTAGCCTAACTTAACTTCAAGCTAAATTGCACTACATGGCAGCCTACGTTTTATATTTCATTAGTGATTTATAAGTACGAGTACTTTGTTATAAAGTTTCTTACGTCGAAAGAGCTTGCAAGGTATTTGCCTATGCAATTTATCATTTCATAATCAATTGCACGATGCATCCCAGCATTAATATTTCATTACAATAAATAAGTGTCGCTTGCTATAGCAACTTCTACATACCTACCTATCTGCATATCGCACTACAGTACTTCGCATCGCTCTCGCTACTACGCTTGTCTTGTTACTATCCGCTGTTCACTGGCCCACACGGCATTTTCCAGGTGCAAGGTCGTTGACCGCCTACTGCGGCCCGTCGTCCGCTTGCGCCCGCTGCCAGCTACCTACCCGCTCAGCAGCTGAGCGCCTGTTTGCGGTGCGGTCTTCGCTGACGGAGCGCCGGCCCCTGCCGGCCTGGGAAAACGAGGAGCGTATCGTACCTATTTTGTTATTTATATCTATCATTCACCTTTGAATTCTGTTCGCTATGGCTTCCGAGATGAAACTTAAAGATTTGATTATTAAACGTGGTTCCATTAAGGGACGCGTTACCAAGTTTAAACTTTATTTAGATTCTTTGGCTACTTTAGAGCCGGTTTCACCTATTGAAGTCAACAAAGTTGGAATGAAGTTATCGCGAATGGAAGCGCTACTCATAGACTTCGACGAGGTGCAGAACCAAATAGAATTATTAAGTGAGAGTAATCAGGCTCAGGAACTTAGTAATAGGGACTTAATTGAACAAGAATTTGATAACAGTATTTCATTTGCTCGTGAATTTGTAGAAACACACGGGCCGTCCTCCAAGAAAGATCAAGGTTTCCAATTGTTCTCATGTCAACAGCTGTCATGACTGTCATCATCATGATAGCCATGACGGTTGCGGTAGTTCTAACCTAGGCTTTAAATTACCCGTTATAAATATACCTAAATTTGAAGGAACATATTCCAAATGGTTGGAATTCAAAGAAATTTATTGCTCATTGATACATGATAACTCGAGAATTAAAAACATTCACAAATTTCATTACTTGAGTTCATACTTGGAGGGCGAAGCCGCACGCGTACTTAGCAACCTAGAAGTATCTGATAGAAACTATACTGAGGCCTGGTCTATTCTCTGTAGCCGTTATGACAATAAAAGGCAGCTGATTAATAACCACTTAAAGTCTTTGTTGAATATCGAACATGTCCGAGAAACTGACAAGTCTTTAAGATACATTATTGATCATATCAATAAAAATCTCCGTGCCTTAAGCACTTTAGGGTTACCCACCGAGAACTGGGATGTTCTCATTATTCACATTTTATCAACAAAGTTGGACAATGGCACCAAATACAAATGGGAGGAACATAGAAATACTCTACCTGATATCCCAAGTCTTGATGATTTCTTCTCCTTTCTCAAAAATCGTGCTGACGTTTTTGAAATAGTAAATAAAAGTCGTACTGAGGCATCAGATAATCATAAACAATTCAATTCCAATAAACCCCAGACAAAGGCCTTTACTGTCACTTCGGAGAGTAAGGAAGCTACCCCTTCTACTTCTTCCACTAATAACAAACTTGAGTGTGCCATGTGTCAAGGTAATCATCCTCTGTACCACTGCATGACATTCAAATCTAAGAGCCCTGACGATAAAAATTCCTTAGTTACTGAATGGAGGTTGTGCAAGAATTGCCTCAGGTACGGTCACGATGCACAAAACTGTAAGCTGCCTGGCAGCTGCCGTCGGTGTGGCAAGAGACATAATTCTTGCCTCCACTTACCTGACCCTCCAGTGTCACCTAGCCCTAGTGAAGAGACTATATCCATGTCCACCTTGTCCTCCTCGGAGGTATTACTATGCACTGCTATGGTGCGCCTAATGAACCCTATAACCAATAAGGTTATTACCGTTAGAGCCTTACTTGACAGCGGGAGTCAGTCGTCCTTCATCACAGAAGGAGTAAAGAGACGACTCAATTTGGTCCCTCAGCCGTCAAGTGCACATATTGTTGGCCTAGGTAATAGCCCAATAAACGTAAGCACAGAACGCTGTAACCTAAAACTATTCTCTAAGACTAACGCATTCCAAGTTTCAACGTGCTGTCTAGTCTTACCGAAGATAACAAATAATATTCCTAAAGTTTCATTTGATGTTAGTCATCTTAATCTAAGTAGGTTCAAGTTAGCAGACTCCAGCTTCAACATATCTTCCCCTATAGATATGCTCATAGGTGCCGACTTATTTTGGGATCTAATTGGTAACAAACACCAGTCCCTAGGGTTGGGTACCACTAAATTAAGGAGCTCTAAACTTGGTTGGCTCGTCAGAGGTCACATGCCTAACTCAAACCCCAATACAACTAATCAATCTATAATTTGTAATTTTTCAATAGATCAAAGTCCACGGATAGACAATCAGCTGACCAATGTTTGGGAAACAGAGAGTGTTCCTCAAACCCAGCCTTATACTGATGAAGACTACGCTTCAAAAAAGCACTTCATCAACAACACTATTCGTAAACACAATTTCCTAATTCAGCCCTACTCTGGTGAAGACTACGCCTGTAAGAGGCACTTCATCATGGGTCCTAATAAAGAAAGGATTGTGAAAATGCAGTCTCTTTCTGGTGAAGACTACGCTTGTCAAAGGCACTTCACCACTAACCCTAATAGTAAAAGGGATGCTGAAACACAGCCCTTTTCTGATGAAGACTACGCTTGTCAAAGGCACTTCATCACTAACAATATTACTAAAACCCATAGTCGTTTCTGTGTAGGTCTACCTCAAAGAAACATTCCAATTCGTCGGGGGGAGTCTCACTACACAGCCAGGAAACGGCTCTCAGTTCCATAAGCTTACTTTAAGAAAAAGCCAAGGCTTAAATCTATGAATACTAGTCCAACTATTTCTTTCTCTCACTGTCCTGTTAGCAGGAAGAGGAGTTAGTTCATTAAACTAAACAATACTTAATTTCTAACTTAATAAATGCCTTCTCTTAAATCCAAGTAATATTATTATATATTAAATGTATAAAATCTATTTATCCTCACATTCCACTTTCTGCGTGTGGGAGGGTTGACTCATTAATTCGTCATATGAAATTTCACATTCAATTATTCTGAAATCTAGTAACCTTACCTTTGTAATACTTATTAACTCCTTTTAGCCCTTATTTGAAAATGTTACAGGCCATTGGGAGGCAGGTGCATAATATGCACCAGGGTATACATGCCTACGATGGGTAATTTACCTACTGAATCGACCGTAAGGGTCAAAAATTCTAAGTAACCAAATGTTTTCTGTGTATATTTTTTATGTATTAGATAAAGGTGCATCCAGCTTGAGGTGGTGAGTTACCTTACTAAGATGCTTTCACATAAGCTCTAAAAAGATTCTTCGCTCGTAGAGGTATGCCTAGTGACATTTATGGTTATAATGGCAACATTTGGATGCAGCCAGTTAGGAAATCAACAATTGTCTAGAAAAGGCAATATTATTAAGGATATGCAGCTCGTTGGAACCTGTGAGTTTCGCTTCATCATAGCATACGCTCCTCGCTTCAACGGGTCGGCAGTGGTCGGTTCGAAGTCAGCCACATCTCACCTACATGTGTGTGTGTGTGTGTGTTAGGCCCAGTCCATCTGACTTTCAAAGAGCTGTCCACTGTGTTGCTCAGACAGAAGTCACCCCAAACAGCCTACCTTTACTTCCCTTATGCCCCTTACCCTACGATTTCCTGACTCTCACCCTGGCTCACGTTTACTTCGTAGGTCCACGACTGCGCTCTGCCTACACCGAGCTTCGGCAACCTCAACGTGCGCCACCTCGACCGCTACGAGCGACTTTAACAAGCAACAGAACATTTTGGAAGCAGTGGGCTTCCGAGTATGCGTACGAGCTCCAACAAAGAACCAAATGGCGTGTGAAGCGTCGGGATCTCCACGATGACCTGGTCTAGATTCATGGCTTATTAGATACATTCAGCAAATTATATCCCGGCTCCGACGGAGTACCTAGAGTAGCCGACGTCACTACTGCTAAGAGCATCTCTGCCGGCGAGCTATCAACTGCCTTGGCCTGGTACCGACTGGAGATGAATGAATTGGTTGAAAGCTGGACCTGGAGCTTTCAACGGGGCGGAGGATGTTCGCGCCGCGAACCGGTCTAGAACCCAGACATCACGCCACCATCGTACCATACTCAACAGCCAATCAGGCGCCGGCGCGCGCCACGCGCGACACCGCCTCCACGCCACGCTGCGCCCGGTGCGGCGTCCCATTCCACTTCACATTGCAAGCGAGTGCGCACATAATCATACTTAAGCATATTACAACTGTTATAGCGACTAATCCGAGAGTAAATTATATTTGTTTTAATACGTTTGATATACATATTGTGTAACGATAGAATAAACCTTATCAAATAAAGCAAGAGAAATTTGTAAAAACCAAAACTTGTTTGAATCTCAAACAGATACTGATTGGTGGTTCTTTTAACTGGTTGCCATATGAACAGCACAGTGGCTCCTCCATTATTTTCTTCACTTTTTTTCCAAGCTCTAAGTACCTAGTTAAAAGTGGTGGGTAAACTTTCTTAAAGGGGGGAATAGAAAAATTAAGGAATTTCAGAGGAGGGCCAGAATTATGGGAAAAATGCCTTTTGTGTTGAAATTTTTAAACATAATATAAAACTTTACAGTCTACACACTTAAAGAAACGTTAAAATTCAATGCTTTCTTTGTGTTTTTGCCCATCACTGAATCTAGTAGGTACTACTTACTCAATACTTTTTTTTTTTTTTTTTTCAAATAAATTTTTGATTATTGAATTTTTTTATAAGATTAAATAAAATATTATGCATATATTTCAAATCAAACTAACTCTCGTCCTTATTATCGCAACAGCCATCCATCTTAAGACCGACCGTAGCGTAAGATGCTTAACAAAGTAATCATTTAGGGGGATTAGGTCTTAAATAAATATATACCTGGAGCAGTTGACGGTCCACTTTGGTCAAATCTACGGTCGAAGTTATTATTGCCAAATGCTGAAACAAGAAAAAATATTGTGAAACATTTAAATTATTTTGCAAAAATCCCAAATTCAAAACCCAAATTTCAATAAGTATCCAAAATCCCGAATTCAAATTCAGAGTTCTGATATTAAATTATATAGCACTGCGATAACGTCGCCACCGAAAAAAATTGTAAAACCCTCGGCTATAGCACCAATTAGAGATAGTACAGATGGAAAACTTATGTCATGTACTTTTTTTTTCCTTTTGAGCGAAGTACCTAAATTGCACGATGCCATGCTGCATATCTACCTAAAACGCGAAATACCTGAAACTCGAAGTACCTAAATTGCACGATGCCTAAAAACTTATTTTGCCTACAAATACTCAGCTCTCGACATATCCCTGAGCACCTACCTAATGTTATCTCTGCATCACCCTCAGGTAGACTGGTAGATAATGCCTATGGTATTAAGTCCGCCTTGTACTTAGTGCTAAAGTTTAAGATAAATAAATAAATACTTAGACAACAATGTTTAATGCCTAAGAATGGTAATGCCTAAAATGAAGATTGCCAGCACAAATCAAGGTACGGGGCATTCAGGTACATATGATCACGCCTTTATCCCCGAAGGGGCAGACAAAGGTGAAATGTGGGCATACTATATGCCCACATTGCACCTTTTTAGAATTTTCCCACGTGATAGGTGGTGAGCCGTATTGCCGTGTTGATATAGACAGGCGCAGGTTGTGACTGGTCTGCTGTTGAAATTTTTCAAGCCGCCTAAAAGGTCTTCAACTTGACTTAACTACTGCCATTTTACTGGCAACCGGGACCAACAACGTCTTAACGTGCCTTCCGAAGCACGGAAACGCTCAAATAAATGTCACAATGTGGTCACATGGATGGTCATCCATCCATGGACTGGCCATAGTGAAAGTTACTTACTACAGTGATCGTTTACAGAACATTGAGACCGCGGGTCACTAGCGCAAATTGGTTTACCATTTATGACAACACTTTGTGACAACATTTATGACACATCCATTTCGTAAAATGTGATTAATAGTAGTTTATGACACTGTTGCATAATAAGGGTTCTTATAACACGAGTGTGTTTTAAAAAAACGAGCCGTAGGCGAGTTTTTTTATAGTATCACACGAGTGTTATAAGACCAAGTTATGTATAGTGTCATACACTACTTTATCTACTCTCATACTATAATACCTGATTTCATTTTGTTGTGATATATAGTTGCTCCTTGATTTCGCCGGTAACAGGTTCATGGTCATGTTTGACGCAGTTTCCAGAATGTCTGGTGGTGTACAATTACCACCATCCTCGCTTTAAGACATGTTTTTACACAAAAACTAATTTATTTTACAAACAAAACCAAACTTTGTTTAATTTAAATGTAAAATGTTGGCGCCAAGGCGCAAACATCGATTGCGCATGCGTGTTTCTTTTTTTTTTAGGCTGCGGAGACCATAGATTTAGGATTTTTCGCTACTCTGGAGACACAATTTTTTTTTAAAGTAGAGGTTCAAACTTCTTTTTCAGCTGGAGATTGTTTATGGTGTATCGTAATGATTAAAAAGTTTTATTATGATATAGGTGTCCATACAAGACCTGTATCGTAATAAAACTTTTTTTTTGGCCTGTGCGTAATGTTTGTCATAATAGTATTGATTTCAATTTTATAATCTTTGTATTATAGTATCAGAGTAGATAAACAAAATTATGTAATTAATCCTTTTTGAGTAAAGTGCATAATGATGCTGTCATACGTCTAATTGATTTGTAGGCAATTAACTATCACCGGCATTACACTTTGTAGACATTAAACAACATAGGCATTTTGCTTCGTGGGCATTATAACCATATAATAAATAATAAATAAATAAATATTCACGGACATATAGACATAAAACTTTACAGGCATCCTGTGTTTTAGACATTGACTTTAGGCAATTTGCTTCAGAGGCATCGTGCAATTTAGGTACTTCGCTCAAAAGGGTTTTTTTTGACACCTACCCTCTGTTACGCACACTCGCGCACAAATCAGTATCGAAAACTAGCCTCAACCTCGCCTGACTTCGTGTCTGTGAACTCAGTGAGCGGTGTCTATGTGTGCGTAGCCTCAGCTAATTTAGTATGTAGGTTTCCATCTGTACTATCTCTAATTTGTGGTTATAGGGTTGCACATAAAGAGTCGCAAATATAAATCTCACCCATCTCAGGAGAGACTGTAGCGTAGGATGCTTTACACAGTGATCATTTATAGGGAAAAGTATAATAATAATAATAATATACCTATATTGTTCGACAATCTCACACATCATCTAGCCCAAATTAAGCTAATATAAGCTTGTGCTATGGGATCTAGACGACGACATACTTATATGGGTTTGACGCATTTGGTGCACTTCTTAACTTGTACACCATGCTTATATGGTAAACTTAGCAACTGGTGCACTTCTCAATTGGTGCACTTCGCAACTGGTGCACTTTTTAATTGGTACACTTCGCAAAAGCACGAAAATTAAACACGAATAGAAAATTGTTTAAGTAAATGTGTACCTACTTGAAAGGTATTTGTTGATTATATTTTGAAGAAAATTACCTACGCAAAACCAAAGATTCTTTCATTTTTAGACAATTTTTCCAAATCTGCACTCATCTTAAAAAGTGCTCCTTTTGCGAAGTGCACCAATTTAGAAGTGCACCAGTTGCTAAGTTCACAATTTGAGCAGGGTGTACAAGTTGAGAAGTGCACCAAATGCGTCAAACCCTTATATATTTCTAAATGCATTCTTTTTTTTATTCACGGACATTCCACACAACGCTATCTGATCCCAAAGTAAGCTAGGAATAACCTGCTTGTGTTATGGGTATCAGACCACGGATATTAATACTTATATACTTTTTTTTAAATACATACATATTATACATAGAAACACCCAGTCTCTTGAGACAAACATTTATGGGTCACACAAATATTTGTCTCCGGTGGGAATCGAACCCACGACCTCCAGCACCGCAAGCGGTATCCCTACCGACTGCGCCACAGAGGCAGACAGTCTTAAATAAATATTTACCTGGAGCATTTGAAGGTCCACTTTGGTCAAATCTGCGGTCAATTTTTAAGTTGCCAAATACTGAAACAAAACGAAATATTATAAAGCTGACGGGTTTGTTTGTTTGAACGCAAGGATCTCAGAAACTACGGGATGAATTCCATTTTATTAAGAGTTTGACGGTCTATTTATTGGGAAAGACTATCGGCTATCTATGCTTCTATACCTTACTAATATTATAAAGGCCAAAGTTTGTCCGAGGACTATCGGCCTCCATGACCGGGGGTCTGAGGACGGTGAGAGGGCCGCTCACCGTCCTTACAGAAACAGGCCCATGACGGCAGCGTGACGTGAGCAACTCACGCATGCCCCCCTTAGAAGCGGGGTCACACCCGAAACCCCCCAAAGACGCGGGATAGCACCCGAACCACCCCCTGGGCGAGGCCGCAGTGGTGGCCGTAGGTCTGTTGTGAGTCACGGGACATCCTTCCGAGGGCTTACCCGGGGCTCCCAACCACAGGCTGTTGGGCGTTACGTGAGGTTTTTAGTCGGTAAGAGTCCGGCATAACATCCTCTGAGGATTTTACCTCACTTAAAAAAAAAAGGCCAAAGTTTGTGAGTGTAGATGGATGTGGATGTTTGTTTCTCTTTCACGCTCGATTGGCTGAACGGATCTGGCTGAAATTTGGTACAGGGATACATTATAGTCTGGAATAACACATAGCCTACTTTTTATACCGGGAATATGTTGAAGTTGCGGGCATCAGCTAGTATTTAATATTATCTATACTAATATTATAAAAAGGAAAGATTTGTTTTTATTTGTTTTTTTTTTGTTTGTTTGTTCGTTTGTAACGAATAGACTCCGAAACTACTGGACCGATTTGAAAAATTCTTTCACTGTTGTGAAGCTACACTCTTTGCGGTTAACATAGGCTATATCTTATTCCCGTATTCCCACGGGAACAGAAACTACGCGGGTGAAACCGCGTGACATCCGCTAGTAAATAATAAAGATTTGATTGTTTGTTCGTTAGCATTGAATAGGCTCCGAAACTACAGAACCGATTTGAAAAATTCTTTCACTGTTGGAAAGTTACACTATCCCTAAGTGATACAGGCTATATTTTATTCCCCTATTCCCACGGGAACGGGAACTACGTGACGTCGGCTAGTATCCTACTTCCTACTTCCTACTATCCTACTAATCCTACTAATATTATAAATGTGAAAGTTTGTGAAGATGTTTGGATGTTTGTTACTCAATCACGCTCTAACAGCTTAACGGATTGGGCTGAAATTTAGTACAGAGATAGCTTATGGTCTGGAATAACACATAGGCTACTTTTCATCCCGGGAGAACGTTCCCATGGGAAGCGGGAACGGGTACCGAATTACACGCGGGCGAAGCCGCGAGCATCGTCTAGTTAGTATAATATAATTATTAAGGGACTGTTGCTGTGTTCAAGACTATAGACAGTGGTCCTCAAGTTGGCGACCCTATGATATGCCTCGTCACGCTCCGCTTGAAGAACCCGGGTTCGTAAGATGCATGTACTTTTATTCAACTGATGTATTACTTATCACAATTCACTGTGAATCTGAGTGCATTAATTTTAAAACAGAATTGTTGACCAAAGGTGAATACCTAGTTACTAACCGTTCGCTCTAAGTTTGCCGCTGGCGTAGAGGCGTATACCCGAATTTTTAATTAGACGAAGTAAATTGACAGTAGCTAATGTCACTTCGTCATAGAAAATAAGCAACATTGTATGAAGAAGTGACATTAGTTGCTGTCAATTTACTTCGTCTAATTAAAATTTCGACTTTAGTATGGAGCCGAGCGGCAAACTTAGAGCGAACGAGCAGTACCTAAAATACAAATCTTGAAACAATAAGTAATGTGACAATAATGTTCAAAATGTATTATAAAACATGTATTGTGTTGAAGCGCTTGTGGCCCCGCGGACTCAGTGTTCTGTAAACGATCACTGAGTGAGCAACTATGGCCGGTCTTTGGATGGGTGACCTTCCATGTGACCACTTTGTGACATTTATTTGAGCGCTTCCGTGCTTCGGAAGTCACGTTAAGCAGTTGGTCCCTGCCAGTAAAATGGCAGTCGTTAAGCCAAGTTGAAGTTGAAGGCCTTTTTAGGCGGCTTGAAAAATTTCAACAGCGGGCAATCACAACCTTCGCTAGTCTATTTCAACACGGCAATACGGCTCACCATCTATTACGTGCGACATATTCAAAAATAAGGTAAAATTGGGGCATATAATATGCCTCTGCCTACGCCTTCGGGGATAAAGGCGTGACCACATGTATGTATGAGGATCGTATAATAATCTTACCAGTGCCATACTGGGGAGCTACCGGTAAGGGTGCCTTTTCCTTCTTTGGCTTCCTTTCTCGTGGCATATCCCTCTTGAATCTTGCTGGTGGAACTTCTGCAAGAAATAAATTAGAAACACATTTATTTATTTTTCAACACCCTTGCTCATAAATTGGTTTAATATATTAAACACTTGCGCTATTTTTTTCTTGATCGCACTAGTGTTTTATTTTATATTCCATCAAATTAAGTTTGTACCTCGCTGAATGATATTGTTTATGCATTCTATTTGCTCTTAACTTAACTGGGTTATAGTAACGGGAACGGGAACTACGCGGGTGAAACCGCGTGACGTCCGCTAATTATATATTACTAGCAGACGTCACGCGGTTCCACCCGCATAGTTCCCGTTCCCGTGGGAATACGGGAATAAAATATAGCCTATGTTCACCGCAAAGAGTGTAGCTTTCCAACAGTGAAAGATTTTTTAAAATCGGTCCAGTAGTTCCGGAGCCTATTCGTTACAAACAAACAAAAAAACAAATATTTCCTCTTTATAATATTAAGTATAGAAGTATAGATAATGTGAAAGTCTGTGGAGATGTTTGGATGTTGCGATGTTTGTTACTCAATTACGCTCTAACAGCAGAACGGATCGGGCTGAAAATTGGTACAGGGATAGATAGCACTTTTCTTCCCGGGAATATGTTCCCATGGGAAGCAGGAACGGGTAACGATATCTACGCGGGGGAAGTCATGAGCATCATCTAGTATCATCATAAAATGTCTTACCAATGCCATCTGCTATAGCTCTTGCTCTCTTTTCCCTCCTGAATATGGGTTGTTCACGTGCTGTGCAAAAAGAAATATATTAGACATTTAGAAATAAAACTTTTCCTAACGATATGTAGGTACTGCTTGAATTCAATTAAATGTGTACGTAAAGCGCGGGACACACGGAAGTAAAGGTGCGGTTTCACTGAGGCGGAGCGGGGAGGAGCTGTGCCGCGATTCACCAATCACACGGCTTAAAATCAACATCTCTGATCCGCTTCGCACCGTGATTGATTCACGGATTGGTGAATCGCGGCACAGCTCCTCCCCGCTCCGCCTAAGTGGAACATCGCGAGGCAAAGAAAGGACAGGACACGGGCACGTTGCTTTTTCACCTGTGACTTATAGTAAACGGCCGGGGAGCGAACGGATGAAAGACGGTTGAGAAGAGAGGTCCAGAAGGGTATAAAAACATAATGGAGCCATCTTAGACGTATACCTCTCAAAAACCATTTTGGATAAATATGTAGATTGTAGATTAAAGGCAGAATGATTGATTTAATTGATACATTACATTATATTTTATCATTACTGTTAATTAATTACACAATAATAACTACTATCAAACACAATCAAAAATTGTCAATTATAAGCATAGCTTATTTATTAATCAAATAACCCACCCCTAACCGTTCCCGGTGCAAAGGTGCCCATTACGCTAGCCGCATTGCCACGCTGAAAGGCTATCTATGGCCAGCCTATGGACCAGGAACGATTTGGAGCGGGAGTCGAGTCAATTGTAGATCCTTCATTATTGTAAAAATCTATTATCTCCATTACTTCGCCTAAATTAAGTTGGTTGAATATCGCCACGTGCGTGCCTCGTCTTCTTATTTTTAAAAAAGTTGCGATTTGCGATCATTCTGTGTATCCCACGCCTTACATTGATGTGACCATGTTTAGGTCAATCGCTGATTTATTGAGGAGACTGATGTTATTACTGGTTATATATGATATGGTCGAGAATTTTTAATGCCAGGTTTTCACAGAATCTACCTATTTGCCTCGCCAACCAGGCAGTAAATGTTTAAGCAATAATCTTGACATGGGTGAATGTTGAGCATTGCTATTTATGCCTACAGAAACATAACTAACAAGTGTGAAAACTTGTGAAGATGTTTGTGACTCAATCCCGCTAGTCATGGCGGGATAAGATAAGAATATCGGTGTTAATGAATTTCGCATATCGGAATGAAAAGCTTAAATTGTTGGAGATTTAACTGTAAATAAGTAAATTGTCATTGGAAAGTAGTCAAGTAATAGTTTTATAGGTTTAACGGTATAACACGCTAACAAGACCTTTCTTTGCCACGACCACGGAAAAAAGCCAAGTGCGCAGAGGGTTGCAGACGCACTCCACCCAGACAGTGTGCTACATTATACCATTATACGGGGTATTATAATGTAGCACACTACCTAAACTTTAGTCTGATTGCCGACGATATATGTATTGTAGAAGACACATCTCGGACATGAGCTCTTGATTTTAGAAAGGCCCCCATTCCCTACTTTTGAGTTCCTTCCAAACGGTTTTACCGATCTGGGAACTTGGTCCAGCATATTGTTCAGGTCAAGTAGGAGAGGTGCAACGGCACTTTCGTTCAACTGAAAGTCACAGAGGCCATTCATATGATGTTGTGTTTACAGCACAACAGTCAGTGTTCAGCTCGTTTTTTATCTCTACTTTTGAGTTCCTTCCAAACGGTTTGACCGATCTGGGAACTTGGTGCAGCATATTGTTCAGGTCAAGTAGGAGAGGTGCAACGGCACTTTCGGTCAACTGAAAGTCACAGAGGCCATTCAAATACAAGTACTCCTTACAGTCAGTGTTCAGCTAGTTTTTTATACCTTAGTGGTATAAAAAGATATGAAAGCACTGAAACTCAGTCAGCGAGTATTAGCGAAAACTCCGTTCAGTCCCAATGTGTAGCTGTCCTGTGGACGCATTACAACACATGCTAGCCGAGTGTCCAGCCTGAAATGAATGGATTCGTGACCACAGAACTGCCGTAGGAGCCGGGAGCGTCACACTGACGACCTTGATTTTACTCGTGGAAATCAGTGGAGTGCTAGAAACGCTGTTGTTGCGTTCTGCGGAACTGATAGTTGTGAAGGAGGCGGCGAAAACTTCCGTGAAAGGTCTTGTGTCGTTCCCCGCCGCAGAATGCAAACCCATGAGTCCAGACCTGAGGGTGAGGGTTCGCAGTGACCTTGTCCTAGCAAAGACAAACCCAATGTTTGATGCGTTTCTAAGCGCCCCTTATTATTGGTGAGGACTAAAATATTCCCCAATGAAATAGGTGTTACTGGACCGTACAGCGGAGTTCCGGCAATGCAGTCCGCGCATCCAATCGTATTGGAAGATTAAAATCTTGTCAGGAGCATTACATTCGGATTGTAGACCTTTTAAAAACCTTGGGATTTTTCCAGCGCAAAGTTCGATTATGGATCAGGCAAAGTGCATTATCATGCCTGTAAAGCATTCGGATTAATGGCGAGCAGTCGTCATCGTGTTAGATTTTCGCAATAACTCTTCGGAACTCAAACCATTATACAAGTGGTAAGGTTCTGATCATAAAGAGTCTCATAGTTCGCCTTTGTGCAAAGTAATATTTGCTCATGTAATTTGCTGACGAATCACATGCAAGCTGCTGCTGCGTACAATACGCTACTTTATGTCACTTAAAACACGCACATATACATGCTGCGCTGTGCTACAGTATACCCAGTAAGCAGCTGTATTTGCATTTATAGGCCTGCCATATTGACTGGATGCTTAAAATCTAAGTAGCCCCCATAAATAAAGTTGCTTCGACTCGGAGAATGAAGCCGTTCCACCTCCTGAGCTTATATTTACGAAAGAGTACTAAGGTTTTATTAGACCACTTCCCGTTTAGATTTCGAAACTGGAATCGGCTAAGAACCATCGACCCAATAATGCCTGCAATGTATCACCCAGATCTGGCAAGTGGTTTGTTCAGGTCGTGCGAACGCAGTGCTTAGTAATATAATTTCAAATCCCTTGACGAATTTAATCGATAAAGTTAAATATCGTCGTTTCATTTGATTTCTTTTTTCGTATAGCAACGATCGAATTGTTGATATTTTATTGAACAACGTCATCAATTATTTTTTCGCTGATAAGAAACTCACATCGGCGAACACATAAATTACTGCCCCAAAGAATTGCGGATGTGAGTTTTCTTTTTTTAGATACCTTATGAGGCCCCTTGTTCATACACGTTTTTTTTGGACCGAAAATGTACGGTGAATTCGTCGTGTGTAGGCATGTAGGCACAGTTGTCAGTGTTGTATGGATGGTCTTTCAGAGCTTGTTGATACACAGGCGGCACTAGGGCACGGCGCCGCTCCGTCGCTGAGTCGCTGTAATGCTATGGTCTCCTATAAACGCGGAAGGCTGCGTGCAATGTCAAGGTGTACGCCCCATGGCGTAAGCATAGTGCCCTCACTATGCTTACTTAGAAATGTACTGTTGTGTTCTGTTTATTGCGCTAACGCCGGCGTGACATTGTGACGCGGCGTTCGGCGTGACGTGCACGCAGCCTATGTCTTTATAGGAGACCATAGCCTAGCCTAGCGCCATGTGCACCCCTTGGCGCACCGCGTCTAGGCACGGCATGTTTCCCAGTCCATATGAGCTTATCGACGTTGCCAAATGTTTTCACGTTTTCGTGACAGAGTACCTGGCACGTGGTCGTTGTTTCGACTAGCAGTTTTGCCGTGCCATGTAAATACTTCCGTGTTTCGTTAACTGTCGCCGTACGGCGAAGAATTCGTGTATGAACAAGAGTCCTGAGAGTGTGTCCAGATCTTGGCGACGCGCCGCAAAAATGCCTATTTGCAAAAGGGTTGCGCTGCTCGTGTACCGCTCACTCCCACCACTATTTGCACCCGAAGCTCATTTACTTTGTTTCACACCGCGATACGTTGAGCATATTTTTTACATTCTTTTGCGGACGATTCGATTTCTCTTTCTACCACCTACTGCATCCATGGTACATTTAACGAGTACTGAAAAGGCCTGCATGCTACCTGAGACCCGGCGCACGAAACAATGGCAGTTCGCGACGCATTCACCAGATATGGACGCACCCTTATCGCAGTTAGATTCAGAACAAACACCAGAAGACTGCGAGATACATTTGTATTTTTTTTAACACATTATAGTCCTTCCTAGATTATGTATATAATGTACGCACATAATATACTTAATCTATAAAATTGACGAAACAAATATCCATCACACAAGTAGTACTGAAATAATATTCATGGCGGATAGACCTCATGACTCACAAGCGAGTGGAAGTCTGCCACATATTTCCCTCAGACACCTTCAAGAAGTGTTAGTTCTTGCAGATGTGCAGGGATTATCCACAATTTTTTTACCACATGGATATTTATCAAATTTAATAAGTACATTAAAGTAGTTTACCTTCGTCACTTTCCATTTTAGATAACAGCGTCCCATGGACCCTCAGGAGACTGTCCCTTAGTATCTCCCAACTGGATTTGTAGCCAAAATGTTTGTTGTACATATGCTGTAGCTTGACCATGTTTAGTGTGAAATCGCTTTGTAAATGTGCAGACAAACGCTTTTTAATGTTAGATTCGACTGCTTTAATCAGTTTATTCTGATTTGGTGCTTCATATTTGAACAGAGGATCAGCCAGTATTTGCCTAGCTTTAGAAGCGATAAATTGACCTCGCCACATTCGCCCGATTTGTAGCGCTCTTTCTTCTCGTGTTTTATTGCCTTTTAATACTCTGAAAGGACGCTTAGGTACTTCAGGTTCCATGCTTCGTGGTTTCTTTTGTGGTGAAGCTTGATCCTGGTCGGCAAGAAAACGTTTTCGTGGCTCCTCAAACCGGTTCTGTTGGGGCTGATCTTTTCGCTCATCAAACCTGTTTCCAGAAGGATACACCGTGGATGTTCGAGGTGGGTCATTGTTTTGGTCACGTCTTCGATAAAATTCATTTTGATCGCGAGAGGGACCAGCCGATTGATTCGAAGGGAAGGTATTGCGATTTGAATCACGATTCTGACTCTGCCATTTCGAATCGTTGCTGTTGTTCGATCTCCGATCACGGGAAGCATCCCGGTTAGAACGATCATTGTTGTTCCACCTTGAATCCTGACGATTGCCTCCTTCTGGTTCAGCATTGTCGCCCCATCTCGAGCCCCTATTGTCCCACGTTGGCTCATCGTGTCTTGAACCACCATTGTCGCGATTTGAACGATTATCTCGTTCTGAGCGATTGGTATCCCGATTTGAGCGATTACTATTCTGATTAGAACGATTGTCATCCCAGTTAGAGCGGTTGTTTCCCCAATTAGAGCTACTATTATCCCATCTTGAAGCCTGCTCATTTCTCGATGGATTGTTTTGAGAGCCTCCAGATTGCTGTTGTTTATTCCAATCATTATTAGACCAAGAATTTTGGTTATAGCCTTGGTTGCCCAAGTTGCCAAAGGGCAAGGTCTGGTAGCCTACACTTGGGCCTGATGGAATGGCTGAATAAGCAGGCTGATTCATCATATAAAACGCTTGCTGTGAAAGAATTATAGAAGATAGTTATAATGATGTTCAAAATATAGGAAAAGATTTAGCTTCTTATTTTATCGATGGAATCCAATCAGATTATGGTATTAACATATTCATTGGGAACTTGATGACTTGATTTTTATTGGAAAATAGACAAGTATACCAACTGCAATAATACCAAGAGGATGGATGCTAAAATGAATAATCTATTTAGAGCTATGTCTTTACCTTTATCATCTCTAAATCAAGTGCAACAGCATAACATTTTTAATTAGCAATCAACAGTTGAGATGCAGGATATCCGACTTGTTGCAGAATCACTCACAACCAAATGAAAAAGGTGCTTTGTGAAGACATGTGACGCACACATTACAAAGCACATACTCGGGCTATGAATACACCTACACATTCATAGCGAGCTGAGCATGTAAAAGGCATGGCAGCTCTTGGCAAACATATCAAAAATATCTTTCTACCCAGCAGAAAGCAGATTGTGTTCCCAAACGTGTCTCAACATATCACGCGTAGGGTAGTATATTTTATTTCCACATCTGAAGTATGCAACATCACGCAAGTTTAATACTAAATGGCTGTCCCCAAGAGTGGAAGAATCGCGATGGATCCGCGATTCTATCGTCGGCCAATTTCGCGACTTGCAACGGAATTACATCGACGAAACGTAGAATGCAGAACATCTGCCAGGGTGATCTATCGTCGCTATAATATCGCCGTGTGGGGACACGTTCATAGAGTGTATGGAAATACGTGGCACGACGACAATATCACCGTGATTCTTCCGCTCGTGGGCCTCGAGCCCCTAAGCCCCTTTTCACACGTACCGGTTGCCGGGAGGCGGCGAAGTGTATGGCCATGTACTATAGCTTTCACACGTACCGGCGTGATTTGTCCGGTAATGCCATACACTCGCCGCCGGGTACCCGGCACCGGCTACCCGGCAACCGGTATGTGTGAAAAGGGGCAAAGTGTTTACCTTTGAAGGTTACTCGCATTGCATACTTCAAAAGAGGTTTTATTTATGGTTTCTAAAGTGCCATGGTTCTCCTAGACCAGCAAAGTAACTTTTTTTTTTCATCATCATCATTAATGCTAATTCCACAATGTCGCAGTTCAAACCACTACATGATTTAAGGTGTGCCATTGTGGAATAATCTTTTAACCCTACACTTACCTGGGGATAAACATTTGGGGCACCAAAAGGTGGTATCACAGGTGGTGCATTGTTAACAGGCATCCGAGATGGTGGAGGGGGTGGTGCCAGATTGAGTCCTGCACCCCAATTGGATCCTTGGGAGCCATACGACTGCATGGGATCAGATGATCTGCCTTGCGCTGGTCCTTTGTTGGTGTTTGCTGGCCTCTGCAATTTTATTAAAATATACACACTGTCCTAAAAAATCCAGCTACACCATAATGACTAAAATTGTGTGCACACTAATTGTCTATCAGGGTATGAAACAATATAAGTGAACGCAAGCCGCTGCATGCGATATTTTTGCTCACTGTATCTCCTCTATCGGAGCCAACCAAATATAGGGTTTCTCACACCTTTATCCCCAAAGGAGTAGATGCATACTAAAATACAAATAATATTGGTGCAATGTGGCATTGCATTATTCGTTTTTCAGAAATGTCTGATGGGTACATCAAAATCCACTTCACCATTTGAAGGCCTCATACGTGATTATAAAACAGCAGGTAGTTGCAACCTGTGACTGTCCATTTCAACACAGCAATAGGCTCATCTGAAAACTGCCAGTGTAGTGGCCTTGCCTTCTTAAAATCTGAATTGTTCAGACGGTACCTAGATGAAAGGATGTCTTGATGTCTGTTAAGGGGTCCCGACACGATCAATTGGCAATTGTCATGCCTCGTCAATATCATGTGTACATACACATTGATGCATACACACATGCAAAGCAATCACGCACACTGAGACATTTTCCATTCATAAATATCAGACTTGAATCAATATATTGACCCATGTTGGGAGCCCATAACTCAATCACGCTCTTTAAGGCTGAACGAATCTGGCTTTAATTTGGTACAAGGAAAGAGAAAAGTCTGAAATAACTTAAGAAACTACTCTTTATCCTGGGAATAAGTTACCATGACAAGCCCAATGTTGAGGCCAATGCCATTTTCTTGATCAACACGTTGGACGAGTGGCGTTGGGGCCGTGTTGGGCCCAATGTATGGAGCCCGCCTGAACCTCATGCATAGAAACAAGCTATAAAGAACTTACAGGGGTTTTCGACTTCGACATCACCTTCAATTCATATCCATTATACATCACTCCATCAATTTGGTTCATGACAATTGCCGCATCTTCACTAGCGTATAAACCAATAGTCACTTGCTTTGAGCGGTTATCAAGCATAATTAAATTGTCCAGTATGATATCATCAATGCCGCATTTATTGTACACCAGTGTCTTTATATCGTTATATGTTGCCTGCGAATGCAAATTCAATAATTACGTTGAACTTTAACGATTGCAAGACGCCGAAAACATTCAAAATAAATTCTACTTACATTGAAAGGTAAATTTTGTATAGTCAGCAACATGTTGAAAAATAATTTTACAGCTTTCTGATGCCAAATTTCAAACACCACAAATCACAAATTATATTTAAACAGAAATTCAGCTATCATCACAGTTTTAACATTAAAAATTAAATTATTTTTAATGATACGGTCGTAAGGTCATTCTCATTTCCAAACAGAAGAGAGAGAGAGAGAGAGAGACGTATTCGTTTCGTATATATATTACTATACTCTTTGGTATCGACCAAAGACAATACAAAACTTATTGACCGTCAAAGCGAATAGGCTCTGGAGACTGTCAATATTCATCAACTAAGGGGCTGCGGAGACGATCAAGCGACTCAAGTCTGTGTGTATAGCCCATACACACACGTGTATCGTATAAACGTACCTATACAGTATAGGTACGTTTATACGATACACGTCCGTCGAATGCTTAAATTAAAAATAAAATAAAATAATATTTATTCCCTTTGAAATTATTAAAAAAAAATTAAATTACGTAAATTTTTTTGTGACTCTACTCAGGGTTCGGAAATGCTACAGACTGAGAATAACACCCCAAGAAACTCAGTCCGGCTGTGGTCCGGTCCCTCCCAAAATTCATCATACAATCTAATACAATTTTTTTTATATATATTATGTAGAAAAGAGCAATTCGTGTTACTGCCAGGCAGCCTTGTCTTCCAGAAAGTCTTTAATACTTTATTAAGCTTTCTGGCACAATTTAAATGTTATGACTTTTTAAATTTATTCACTGACAAACCTGCTACGGCTGTTGGCAATGTATTATATATTCGAATACAATTGTCCACAAAAGAATTTTTGCTTATTTCATGAAGTGTAAATCTAGGGATAGCCAATTTATTCTTATTTCTTAAGTTTAAGTTTTAAGTTATGGATATTATCAACTTCGATCAACAATATACTAGATAACGGGTCACGACCAAAAGCGAAGCAAAATACTGCCCCGTGTTGCTATAGTCGAATTTATAATTAGACGAAATAAAGTGACAGTAACTAATGTCACTTCTTCATAGAAATTAAACAACATTGTATGAAGAAGTGACATTAGTTGCTGTCACTTTACTGCGTCTAACTAAAAATTCGACTTCAGGTACTTATGCCTGTATCGGTTCATTAGCAATTCTGATAAAATTTGGCCTAAACTGTATCAAATTCCAACGTAAAAAATACCATACAGTATACAAAAAGCATAAAATACCACAGTGCTGATTTTTCAGTTACGTCGTCTTGTTCCTTATACGTTGGCACCATCAATAATTGGTTTGGATATTATTGCCTTTTGATCCCAAAATAAGTTTTAGAACCTAACTTTAGAATTCGTAATTTCATTAAAATATTGACAATATTTATTTTTATTAACTATTAAAATTTGACTTAATATCGTAAATATTAAAAGTGAGAAATTTTATCCGAAACTTGGTACTTTTGATTGTAATTTTAAAATGTTTTCAAGCGCATTGCGATTTTACATTGACAGTGCTTGGACCAAACTAAACTTGCAAATGTGAATTGACAAGTCTCATTGATCGTCTAGCAGCCCCTGGACTCTGTGGTTCTGTTGTTTATTTTTCTTTTGTCTATAGTTTATTCCTATTTCTTCTGCTGCCGTGCCTTGCCGTGTGTTTAGCGTTTCTTTCTGGATTCTGAGGACATAATTTTGCAATTTAATTATGCCTGCTGTTTCCAAAATAATTCTTAAAATCTGAAATTAATTAGACTACCTGATTTACCAAACTCGTCCATCTATAAAACAGCCAAAATGATGATAACAATACAGGGTCTGGCACCAACTGTAAGTACCCACAGCCTGTATTTTCTGAATTCCTATAGCCTAAAATGTCTACAGCAATTGCTTCAGTACTGTTTAATAAACATTAATCAATAACTTTTTAACGTCTTGTGACCCGTCCAATGGCATTGGATAAGTTTTAGAGGGTTAATCAATGAATACAGAATAAAAAGGTGATGCCATAAAAGCCATTCGGAAAATTTAACTTGATCGAGTTCTACAATACAGCCCCATATTTATTCCTATGAGTATTTGCTTTTCATACCTTTTTAGGGTACCGTACGCAAAGGGTAAAATTGGGACTCTTGTAGCCGCACTGACTAGCTACAACCAGCACCTGTTTATTTCAAAACAGCAATAGGCTCACTGCCTTAGGTCAGACACAAATACAGAGGGTGAAATGTGGCTGTATCTATAGAATGCCTAGCTTACTTTCTAAAGTTTTACAGACTGGGACCGTGGCCCCCAATCGCTAGATGTTGCTGTGACTTTCCATCAGGTGGCGGCGGCTTCATTTTGGCGAGCTAAATATAAAAAAAACCCTCTGTAATATAAACCCTGTTCACGGATTCGACGGGAAACTTTCAGACAAGTGTTGCATTTCGATATAATCATTTTTCTAAACTAGTGTATTTTTGAGTGTTTATGTGTAATTTATGGTGGATTATTAAACATTAAGGTGAACGTGATAAAGTGTTTGAAAGCGCAGTGAAATGCGAGTTTTTAGGTTTGTCGACAAATTCCACAGCTAACCCTAGTAAGGTACCACCACCTTACTAGAGTAGAACTTAGTCCGAACTTGGTCATACATGAATACGCTGCTGTTAAGAAGGATCTTAAATGAAAATGATTAATATTTTCACAATGAAATTTACTTGACTTTAGCATACTCTCAAGCCGAGAAACTCCAAGAACAAGAAGAAAAAAAAACCCTGCTCAGTATAGAAATACTAATATTATAAAGAGGAAAGATTTGGTTGTTTATTTGCATTGAAACTATTGAACTGTTTTGAAAAATTCTTTTACTGCTGGACGCTATTCCTGGGTACCGTGGGCAATATTTTATTCCCATATTCCCACAGAAATAAGAACTATGCAGGTGAAATCACTTCACAATTATGTCTGCTCGTTAATATTTTGATAATTTTTTTCTTATTTTATTTGACAGACGAAGTATGCAGATGTCAAGAAGTTGATAAAACAACAGTGTAACATAGAAGATTTTATTTTGGACAATCTTCTTAGTGATAATGATGGCACTAAGAAGGTCCGTGTTGGACTTGCTGACGACAGTGAAGGTTTGAAACTGATGAAATATCTCGATGGATACCTTATGGCTGGGAATTATACAGTCAAAGTATCACCTGTTGGTAGTAAATCTGCTGTAAGTAGTATTATTTATTCACCTTCATCTTAATATTCTTTTCAGTTTTTCTTCCAATTCTTGACTTGGTTTTGGACTATGATCACTGTATTAAAAGATTCCATCAGTTTTGTAATACCCTGACTAGAACTGAATTTTTTATTTATAATGTGAAAAAGTTAGCATACTAATTGTTATAAATATTTAATCTATAGGAACTGAAAACTCAATGGACTGTCATTGGACTGATGCTCAGCTTTATTTATTTTTCTGTTACAGCCAAGTGGACCTCAAGGTGGATACAGTGGACCATCTGTCTACCCAAATCAATCCAGAAATGATTACCCTAACCAAATGAATACAAATGACTACAATAGGCCTTCTCATGGGCCTAATACTATGCGAGGGCCTGGTGGACCCCAGGTCCCTGCTGGTCCCCATGGTTACGGTGGGCCACAGGGGTCTGGAGGACCTGCTGTTTGGGCCTCTAATAATAATCCCAATCAGTGGGGTCCAACTTCGAGTATGAGTGAACAAGTACCACAGAGCACATTTAATTATAGAGCTGGAGCTAATCCACAGGGTGCCCAACCTGGATATATGCCACAGGTTCGTAACAATATTAATTGTTAAATTATGTGTCCTTTTATTTAATTTCAATCAATATGCATAAGTGACCAATGATTTTCTGTGTAGAGTAGTCACTGTTAGTTAAAACATAAATATTGCATTTTAAATGTCTTATTATATTTCTAGCATGGTGGTCCCCGTTCTGAAGGTCGCCCTTTCGAACAAGGCAGACAGGGTCCACCAGTGGAGCCAAACTATGGCAGTTACCAACCTAAAAATGTAAGTATTAATTATTCTATTACTCCTATTTAGTACATTACACATAACAACATCCATTTTTAGTTGATAATTTTCAAAACAAACAGGCTGAAAAGAAACCAGCCAAGAGCAAGTCAATCTCGTACACTGAGGGTTCCGTACCCCTAGTTTAAAAACGGGAGCCTAAATTACTGAAACTCTACTTTCGTCACAAGGCTGCGTCTATTGAACCTTTATATCTAGACAGTTGAATTTTTTACAGGTGATGTATTTCTGTTGCCGCTATAACAACAAATACTACAGAATAAATGAAAATATTAAGGCGCCCATAATATACATATTTATTTTTTAGGAGAGGAGCTCTCACACAACCAATGTCATTGTTTGATACTAGGGGTCCAATGGACCCCATATAAAGTAGTATAATGGATCGATAATAGATTTTCGTATGGACCATTAACCTGGTCCATGGTCCATACGCAAATCTATTATCGATCCTTGCCCAATTTTTTGGTACAAAATCCTTCATATATGTGAGTTCAACTCACACTTGGTTGGCCATTTTTAAATCTTCCTAATCTCACAATTAAGACATCTACAGTGGTATAGCGATTCTAATCCAAGATACCTCTTTCAGGGACCCCGGCAGAACTTGAGGAGTATAGACACAGTAGAAACTACAACTACGCCGGTTGGAAGGTACCCAGCTAATCAGTACCAACAGGAGAAATCAGTGAGTGGATTGTAATTGTGATATTTACACGACCTATGACTTTAATGAGGAGGGAAGGCGCTCTTTTACACAAGTCCAAAATTATAAGTGTAGTATTTTCATAGTTTTGTCGAAGTTCCGTAGCGAAACTAATAAAACGTTTACTCGATCGCGTTAGATCTTCATTAGCCGGATCCACACCAGACGATCCAACGCGCTCAGATCGCGCGCGGCAGGACTTTGATGTGGACTTGCCTCGCGCGAAGAAAGCTACGCGCCAGGCGCGCGCGCTCCTTGCCGCGAGCGATCCGTCACTTGTCGGTTTATGTTACTAGCACACAGGTGCCTCGGTCTTTAGGCGCGATCGGTGGAGACGACGGTGTGTGGAGCGCGCGATCATAGCGTCTGAAAGTTCAACTGTGCTATACTTAGGCGGATCAGTATGGATCGTTGGAGCGTGTCGGTGCGACGCGGCGGGATCGCAAGAAAAGTTAAGTTCGTCCAGACGACACGATCCATGATCCATGCCTCATGCTCCCCGATCGCGGATCGCAGGACCGACGATCCAAAGTGGATCGTCTGGTGGGGATCTGCCTATTGGGGTATTCTTTGGTGACATCGTGAGGCACACAATTAATAAAAAACTAAATTTTTTTGAGTCTTGAGCGATTTTATGTGTCCTACTTGCACCAAATAAAGGTTTTTTTGTATCTTTCTTTCTTAAACATCTAAGGTACCCCCTCATCTTAATCTGTAGCGCTCGAATAACTACAAAAATTGCTTCTAGGGCACCTATTTGACAGCTGTTCCACCAGTAACTTGACATTGGCGGCCTTGTCCTCCACAAATGCCAGGAACCAAAAGTTGAAGTTGCTTCTAGGGCTCCCCAATGACTATTACAGCTGACTATACATGACTTATCTATGAGTATGTCAGTTCACATGTCATTCAGTGAGCTCCCCTACTAACAGCTTACATAGCATCCATCTAACCATATATTGTTTCAGATAACAATCATGAAAGAAAACTTTCAGGGCCCTACACCGTTCAACATAACCCATCCTGCGGGGAATCAACCGTCGCAGTTCCCGCAACGTGGACCCAACCCGTCATGGGAACCTCCCCACCAGGTAAGTGCTTATTAGTACATTACTGCTTCGCTTCTATTCGTCTTAGTGTGATGTTATATGGCCTATTATCCTAGGATCCCTTTAAGAACGACCTTCACCGAGTTGGTTATTGGATGAAAAGTGTTTTATATTAAACTAAATATGTCACTAATTAATTTGCAATAGGGTTGCCTAAACTTACCCGAGCTGGCTAGGGCCGGGTCGGCGGGATGTGTCGTGCGGTGTTCCACAGGGATCGGTATTAGGGCCGCTCCTGTGGAACATCGGTTACGACTGGGTGCTGCGTGGTCCGTTGCTCCGAGGGGTCAGCGTAACTTGTTACGCCGACGATACCCTCGTTACGGCGCGGGGAGCAACGCACCGTGACGCAGCACTAAAGGCCACCGCAGGGGTTGCTCAAGTCGTGGGTCGGATTCGGCGGCTGGGTCTCGAGGTCGCCCTTCACAAATCCGAGGCTCTGTGCTTCCACGGACCTCGGAAGGGGCCACCTGCGGGGTCCAGCCTGCGGGTAGGGGGCGTCAGCATCGGCATCGAGCCTTCGATGAAGTATCTGGGGCTCGTACTCGATGGCCGGTGGAACTTCGGACATCACTTCCGAAGTTTGGTCCCAAAACTGAGGGGGGCATCAGCCGCACTAGCGCGACTGATGCCCAACATCAGGGGACCCAACGCTCCCTACAGGAGACTGTACCTGGCGATCGTGCGAAGTATGGCCCTATACGGGGCCCCCGTATGGGCGGAGACCCTGACGGCCAGCAATGTGGCTAAACTGATGAGCCCGCAGAGGACGATGGCCATCCGGGTGATAAGGGGATACCGCACGATCTCCGGTGAGGCGGCATGTCTCCTAGCTGGGACCCCTCCATGGGACCTGGAAGCGAGAGCCCTTGCGTCGCTGTTTAGATGGCGCAAGGAGGCGCTCGAGCGGGGCCAAAGGCCTGAGTCTCGAGAAATCGAGGCCCAGCGATCCCTGCTCCACCAGGAAACCGTGGAGACATGGAAGGTACGACTTGAGCAACCAAAGGGGGGATTCGCCACAATCGCGGCCGTCAGACCGGTCATGGACGAGTGGCTGGAGAGGAGACACGGTGCTCTCTCCTACCGGTTGACACAGATACTTGCCGGGCACGGTAGCTTCGGTAGGTATCTGTGGCGAAAACACCGGGAAACCACGGCCGAATGTCAGCACTGCGAGGACCGCAGCGATGACACGGCGCTCCACACGCTGGTGGAGTGCACAGCGTGGGCGCAACAGCGCCAGGTTCTTGTGTTGGGTCTGGACGTGGACACTCTCTCGCTCGAGACCATGGTGCGAGCCATGCTCTCCAGCGGGAGTAAGTGGGACTGCGCCGCCTCTTTCTGCGAGCAGGTCATGCTCGTGAAAGAGGCGGCGGGGCGGGAACGGGAGAGAACTCTCCCACCCGAGTTCCGCAGTCGGCGGCTTGGGCGCCGCCGACGTGTCTTCGCCGAGGACTATCGGCCTCCATGACCGGGGGCCTGAGGACGGTGAGAGGGCGGCTCACCGTCCTTACAGAAGCAGGCCGATGACGGCAGCGTGACGTGAGGAACTCACGCACGCCTCCCCCCCCTTAGAAGCGGGATCACACCCGAAACCCCCCCAAAGACGCGGGATTGCACCCGAACCACCCCCTGGGCGAGGCCGCAGTGGCGGCCGTGGGTCTGTTGGGTGTCCTGGGACATCCTTCCGAGGGCTTACCCGGGGCTCCCAACCATAGGCTGTTGGGCGTTACGTGAGGTTTTTTAGTCGGTAGGAGTCCGGCATAACATCCATGAGGATTTTCCCTCACGTTAAACAAAAAAAAAAAAAAAAAAATAGGGTTGCCTAAAAATTTTCAGTCCAGAATATGATACATTAAGAATTTAAAAAAAATAATTACTATTTTCTGGTTTGCTTAATAGATATATTCCATACCAATTGAAAGTATAACGCCCATAGAATATGCAAATGTTAGGTTGTCGATTTTTTTCTCGTCACGACTTTTGTTACGCAGGTATAAACAGGTAAATCGATACTAGTAATGCAACGCCCTGGTTAATGAATTAAGTAAAATTTGCATATTCTATGGGCGTTAAACTTCCCATTGGTATGGAATGTATCTAATAAGCAAACCAGTAAAAGGTAAAAAACATTTTTTTTTTAATTCTTAATTTATCATATTGTGGACTGAAATTTTTTAGGCAACCCTATTGCATTTTAAATTTTTGACATATTTAGTTGAATATAAAACACTTTTCATCCAATAACCAGCTCGGTGAAGGTCGTTCTTAAAGGGATCTTAGACCATATAGCCATCCTCAATAAATGGACTATCAAAGAAATTTTTGAAATCCAACCAGTAGTTCCTGAGATCCTAGCGTTTAAACAAACTCTTCAGCTTAAAATATTTGTATAGATTTCACACGTTCTTATTCCTGCAGGGGGAAGTAGAGACATACTAACATGCTCAGATTTCCTCTTATATTTACGTCCCATGTAACAGGTGGTGAGCCTTTTGCCAAGTTATAACTGCCCAGTGTTGAAAATTTTTCAAGTCTTCAATAAGGCCAGAAAAGGCATCAACTGCTTAACATTCCTTCCACAGCACGGAAATTCTGTAGATGTCACAAAGGACACTAACACAGCAACTCTTCGCTAGCTCAGTGTTCTGTAAATGGTGCGCGTTAAGCATCTAAAGCTATGGCTGGTACTGCGATGGGTGACCGCTTAGTGGCATTTCCATTAAGGGCGTTTCTATGTTTCGAAAAGCACATTAAGCTGTTTTGATTGCCGGTAATATAGCAGTCTTTAAGCCAAGTTGAAGGCCATGACCTATTACTGTCCATTTCAACACGACATCGGTCTCACCGCCTCTTACGTGAGACAAAATATAACCTGTGAATACCACTGCCTTTCGGCGAATAATGACTACATTATACAAAATATGGCGCTGGTGAAGTTATCCATATAATTATTTTCTCCCTATCTTTAGCAATCGACTGAAAACCCGTTCATCAAAGCTATTGAAGACCGGAAATATCCTCAAGGCGACCAACCCAGGGCTTCAAAGGGTTTCCAGCCTAAGCCGGACACTTATAAAGAGTACGAGAAGAGACGTGGCTTCTCACCACCTAGGAATCCTATGGCACGAGGGATGTCTCCCGGTAGACGGGATGAGAGAGATTCGGCTGGGAAAAGAGATGAGTTGCGCCGAGATCCACCTGTTAGGCGAGAAGAGATTCAGAGGGATGCTGGGAGGATGGGTGATATTGGTCCGCGAAGACCGTCGCCTAACCGTATAGACGCCGGCCAGAGAAGGGTCTCTCCGCCAGGGAACAGGGACGAACCCCGTGGGAGGAGGTTCTCGCCGGAGAGGAGAATGTCGCCTGGTGAGTGATATTTACTTTTAATTTAATAGTCTCTTTTCGGGGCTTGTTCAAATTGAAATAACGTGCTACACACACACACATACACGCTTTCGCGCGAGCACTCAGCACATACACGAGTCTACGTACACACGCACGCTGGCCCGTGCGCACACACACACACACACACACACACTTAGCCACGTGAACGTGCATGCTCACACACATATCCCCGCGTACATGCACACACGCACGCTTCGCGCACAATCACTAAGTATACACACGAGCGCGTACGTTAACGAACGAACTAATATGCATGCATTAAATACCTCAAAAAAGTTGTTTCAATAGCTAACGTAGTACAGGTATAGATTCAATGAGTAGCTTGTTTTCTCGCGTAGGTGATAGAAGAAACATTCCCGGAGGGGCCGGACCTGAGCAGCAGTTTCCTCCGAGGAGGGTGTCGCCGAGCCGCCGCCTCGTGTCGCCGGGCAGGAGGGGGGACCGGGACGTACACAGGTTGGTGCCAACCCTATCTAAGGACGAACTAGGAACGCGCGAACGTGACAGCAACAAGGCTCCAAGGGTGGAAGCCGACCAGGCTCCCATACGTGTGGGGATTCGCCACACCGAACCCATGACTTGCAAGCAAATGAACGCCGTACGCCGACATTTCGTGCGACAATTCGCGAGAATGTACGTCCGGGAGAGCGGTGCCGTTCCTCATTTCACAGACTTAACTCTGAAACCTGGTTGGATTCTGATCACCTGCCGGGATCAGATGAGCAGGGACTGGATAGCAAACGAGGTTGATAGTCTTAGAAATCCACGGTGGTGGATGGGTGCACAGCTTTCTATCGTTCCAGAAAATATGCTGGAAGACCGAATTACAGCCGCTACGTTCATTCCTAGAGCAGACGCAGAAAATCTAAGTAGCGCGTTGAAAAAACTCCGCAAGTGGAACTCAGAACTCAAAACCTCAATTTGGTTAGTGGAAAAAGAGAAGAAGATGAACAATGGAATTATGGTTACCTTCTCTATCGATGAGTTTTCAATGAAAGCACTCGAGGTCACCAATTTCGAGGCTCAGGTGAACTCCAGAACGATCTACTTCAACGTGACGCGTGAACAACCGTTCACGTTTTACCCTCCCAAACAGAAACGTATCCGGAGCGCTTCAGCAAAACCCAAAAGTACTACCGATCGGCTGGACGAACGTGTTCTAGCTGCTACCCTCATTCCCAAGGCAGAAGCAGCAAATGTAGGTGAAGCGCTGACCATACTCCGTAAGTGGAACTGTGGACTCAACACTGAAATGTGGAAGGTAGAAAAAGAGGAGATGATGAACCATGGAATTTCGGTAACCTTCTCTATCGATGGGTCCTCATTAAAAGCACTCGAAGTCACCAATTTCGAAGCTCAGTTGAGTTTTGGGACAATCTACTTCAAAGTAACGCGTGAACAACCATTATCCTTTATCACTCCTGAACCGGACCCTATCCCGAGCACTTCAGAAGAACCCAATAGTACTATCGAACCGTGTATGCCTGTGGAACGTATTCTAGTTGCTACATTCATTCCCAGAACACTCGCAATACATGTACGTCAAGCGCTGATCATACTCAGTAAATGGAACAGGAGACTCAATACTAAAATGTGGAAAGTAGAAAAACTGGATAGGACGAACCATGGAAATTTGGTAACCTTCTCTATCGATGAGTCCTCATTGGAAGCACTCCAAGTCACCAATTTCGAAGCTCAGTTGAGTTTTGGGAAGATCTACTTCAAAGTAACTCGTGAACAACCGTTGTCGTATGTCACTCCTGAACCGGACTCTATCCCGAGCGCTTCAGCAGGACCCAAAAGTACTATCGAACCGTGTATGCTAGCGGAACGTATTCTAGTTGAAACACTTATTCCCAGAACACTCGCAATAAATGTACTTGAAGCGCTGATAACAATCCGTAAGTGTAACACAGGACTCTACACTGAAATGTGGAAGGTGGAGAAAGAGGAGAGATCGACCAAAGGAACTTCGGTTACCTTCTCCATTGATAAGTCCTCAATGGAAGCCCTTCAATTCTTTAATTATGAAGCTCAGTTAAGCTTCGGAAAGATCTGCTTCAAAGTGATGGGTGAACAACCGTCGTCGTTCGAAACTCCCGAACAGGACCCTACCTCGAGCACTTCAGCAGGACCTAAAAGTACTTCCGAACGGTATATGCAGGGCATGAATAAACTGGCCGAACGTATTCTGGCTGATACCTACTTTCCCAAAACAGACGCAGTCAACTTGGCTGAAGCGTTGACAATGCTCCGTAAGTGGAACAAAGGACTAAACACTGAAATGTGGAAGGTGGAAAAACAGAAGTGGATGGATCATGGAATTTCGGTTACCTTCTCTATCGATGAGTCCTCAATGGAAGCTCTCCAAGTCACCAATTTTGAGGCTCAGTTAAGCTCAAGCACGATCTACTTCAACGTGACGCGCGAACAACCGTCGATCGCTTCAGCGGGGCCTCAAAGTACTATTGATGAAGCAATTGCCAAGTTGTTGACACACAAACGTGCTGTACACAAACCTCTAAAAACCAACCCCCGGGGTCGTAAAATCCCTACGGGGAATTGCTAGCCAGGTGATATTATTACAGAGTCGGACCCTCCTCACATGTTACTCTAGAGCAGTATTTCCCAAATATTTGGTTAAAAATAAATAATTATTTGTGGACAATCTCACACAACACCATCTAGCCCGAAGTAAGCTAAAATAAGCTTGTGTTATGGGATCTAGACGACTGATAAATACTGGGTGTTTCTTTTAGGGTGTCAAGCCGCCACTAGCTGGTAGCAGGGTTCCATACCTATCGATTTAACCCCCATGTATGTTCTACGATTTTTTGTAGTTTTCGAGATATAATTTTTTTTCGTTATTTTTTATAATTACGTGTCCACGTGGCTTTCTTCTTTTTGGTTCGACTTTTCTTGGATATTTTATTATTATTATAATGCCTATTGATTGCAGTATTATGGACAAAATAATCTCCTTCCTAACTTGGATACAAGATGTAAAAAATTTAATCGATAATAAAAAAATAGGGAATTATGCAGAACATTATATCTCGAAAACTACAAAAAATCGTAGAACATACATGGGGGTTAAATCGATAGGTAAGGAACCCTGCTACCAGCTAGTGGCGGCTTGACACCCTAAAAGAAACACCGTGTATACCTATATGTATATTTCTAACTTACATATTATACATAGAAAACACCCAAACTCCGAAACAAACATTTGTGGATCACACAAGTATTTGGACCGACCTGGGAATCGAACACAGGACATCCAGCGCCGCAGGCGGTATCTCTAACGATTAAATAGCAATTTCAGTTGACCTTGAAATGTAAGATACTTCGAGGGCAACCAGACTGAGACAAAAGCCGTACGTCTACTAGATTAGACAACCGGCGCGGCGCTTTGTGTTTTGTATTCCAATAAGAATAAATAAGACTGCGTCATAAGCAAAACATTCTCCTTAGACAGCCGAGAGGGGTCTTAAAATTGGGATTTTTTATCGAAACCCAGTCAACCATAAGAATCACTGCTCTAGAGGACAATACTTATTTGGAAAGGAGTGGGGTAGCGACTCTGCCCCTAACGCGCGCCTGGCGGGCTACACCAAAAATGCTCTCTACTAAAATGTAGCAGAAACTCAGACGGTAGATTTTTAAATTTTCCTGGCAAACTTTGACTACCACCGCGGCGTGTAGGGGTTCAGGAGTTACTCTGCTTCTTGTGGTGTCCAACCCTGTGAATCTCACACGTCACGCCACCCGCCGTCTTGGGTCTGCTTCTGTAAGGAAATTGAGCTACCCACATTTTGAAGCCTTTAAATAATCAGCAAGAAGATATCAAGAATATCATCTCTTTACAAGTTTGGTCTCTTCCAGATTTCTCTTTATTGCCAAGAGTTTCTGTCGCAAACGCAATTCCCCCTTATCGATGTATTGTAAAAAGGCGACTTTAAACTCTAAGAATACTCATTTTAATACCAAAATTGGATGATAATCGTCATAGGTGACCGAGCACTGATCAGTGCTCACGCAATTAATAGGTTGGTCCTGGTCAGTGCTACCGCTTAGGAAAGGTTAAGTAACCGATTTCTGTGAAGCAGTAACTCCCGTAAACATACTCTTATAGGATTGCCGCGCGTCCAGCCAGCGCATTATCGAAGCAATTACCTAATATGATGATTTTCAGTATTAGTTTACGCAGACAATTCTACTACAGACTATATCGACAACCGTGACGTCATTTTTGGTTGAATACTAACAAATTACGGCAGACTTTTGCATCCGACCACTGCGTCATCTTACGCTACGATTAATTCTGAGATAAGTGACCGTTTGTGGTATTTCTTTTTGCGAACGTTTCCGTGCTTCGGAAGGCACGTAAAGTAGGTCCCGGCTGCGAGTAACATGTAATCTTTGAGTCAATTTGAGGGCCTTGTCGATGGCTTGAACATTGAAAAACAGACCAAATCCTGCCCTTCATGAGACAAAAATAAAACAAGCAAATTGTGGTCATTTAGTATGCCTAAGCCTACCTTCGGGAAAAGGCGCAACATGAAGTTCTTGGAGTCCTTCCTAGACCGCTACTGCACTAACGATTGGCACCCATATTCCGAAGCGAAGCCACAATATCATAATTTCTTTTGGTCCAACCCTCCTGCCGGCACATATATTTTACTCCACAAAGCCAAGTAGCCATAATTCGTCTGGAACGAAGGCGACTCTCCTGCAGGTTGTGGTGAGTTGCTTTATAAATAACTTCTGTACCTATTTCACAATATTACAGTATGGTGGAAGGTTGATATCCTGATACACAAGAATTCTTGTGTTTCATGTTCAAAAATTGGTGGCAAATTATAATAATTAGCCAAAGCTTTCATCACGAAGGACGATTAATCTTGTAAAGAAATACCACTTTGCTACAGCATTTGCAGAGTTAGCCCTGTAATCCTCTGTAATTTCCCATGATTCTTTAATGGCATGATTCGGACTTAAGTAAATAAGTCAAAGACTGTACAGTAGTACCACGTTTATAAGTTACACCGATGTACCTGCGCAGAAGTCTCATATTCGAAACGCGCGAAAAAATCTTAACCAATCACAACGTTCCGCATAGACGCGTCAAATATGGCCCTTTGTTATTGGTTGCCGCCTGCGCGCCATGTTTGATGCCCGCAGCATCGCGGCGCAATGAGGAACAATGAGCGAGATAGCACTACTCTCTGGATTTATTGCATTTTCAATCTTAACGTAACGCAATAAAGTCGGTGTTTCAACAGCGTTGGCAATCGTCATTAATCGGCGCTAGCTTGCTCTCTTCTGAGCAGGGGCGAACTTTGTCAATGCGACTTATATGCGTGGTTCACCTGTACTGGATTTTATGCCACGCTCTAAAGAAGCAGATGACTTAAGCAGATAGTGAGCACTTCTTTAGTTATTCCTTCATGACCCCTTCACGTGACCTAAAGCAATTAAACAGTCTTTTTAAATATTCTTCATTCTTCTTAGATATTCCCCTGACCGACGTCCATCGGATAAAATGGGAGACAAGTTCAGACCAGACAACAAGGATTTGAAGAAAGTCAGACCAGCGTATGAACCACCCTCACATGTAAGTACATTCAGTAAAATATACTTAGGGTCTGTAGGTCTTACTAATTTGGTCCTCTTTAAATTTAAGAAACTGATTTATCTAGCAGCGATACTAAACAGCAAAGTTTCTATACAAATGTTGGTTTTAAATCCCGCTTTATTTTGTGAACCTGTATTGTGCGGGAAGAAAAGTTATTCTAGAGGGTACGGTAAATCAAAAACTAACTAGGAAAATCAGTGCACACGCCTTGTTTCATCATGTATGGAAGTTTAGAACAATTAGTGTGCTGTTTCATATAAATGTATGAATAAAGACATCCTGGTTATTACGGGACTTAAACCAGTGTAAACCTGTTTTACAATATAAATGTTCTTATCACTGAGCTACAGCGAAATAAGCTGAAATTCTTTGCTATTTACGATCGCTTGATGCGAAAGGAAATAAGAGTATGATAAATTAGGTTGACAAATACCTAAATTCTTCTCAGCAAAGAGGAAGTGCTAACCTTACAGTGAGACACATACAAGCTTATTTCATTCATTGACAGAAAGTTGGTTGAGGAGTTTCAAGGCCATATAGCCATGTTGATAAGAGACCTAATCCCAGCAGCCATGACGATGATGGGCTGTTGACTCGAAGAAGATCGCACAGAGCGACTGGATGCGAAGAGCGCAATACTATGTATTGTGGCATAGTTTGAGAGAATCCTACGTCCAGCAGTGAACTGCTATATGCTCATTTGTTGAAGATGATGACGTCCAGTTTGCAGCAATTGTATTGCAGCATAGTTTTCAGGCTTAGTACATATCTAACTGAAGATGTAATGCATACGTTCGGTCGCGTAACGTCAGAGTCGACAAACAAATAAACACACTCAACCTTTTTTGTCGCTATCATAACACGTCAGACTGCGTTGATATACGTCTTCTAATCTATGTTGAACGCAAAACAAGAAATCGTGTTATCTGTTATGAAATGATAGACGCATTTGATCAAATCTTGAAAATAATACAGGCTTTACATTTTTGGCATGAAAAATATTGATACACGAGGAATTATCATGGCAATGCAAAAAATAGATCAACACAGAAACTAAATTACTACTTGCATAGTGTAAATGTTACACATTTGAGTGTATAGGCGATGGATTATGAGTTCGACGTTCGGTTAGGCAAAAACAGTTGTTTTACTGACAATGACTTAAGAAACAGACAAATACAAAAAGTACAGAAATGGAGTCGCTTCAAAACAGATTGACTACTGTAAAATACGTACGCCAACTAAGAAATGATGAAGATCAAAGACTTCAAACTCCTTAAAAGTTCATCAAATTGCAGCAAGAAGTATGTTTGGAAACTGACATGTACGGAACAAGTCGGTTTCCAAACATAAAAATAAAATAATGGTCCTAGGTTTAGGCGAACTGTGTCGCTTTAAATAGACACATCCATAAACAGCCGTAAGATGTAACACCCGTCTTTGGCGTCACAAAACTTATCAACGACTAGTACACATCTTATCCAGAAAATAAAGCAGTACAGACGATTGGCTGCTACGCCTCAGACGATCATATGACATTATTTATGAAGAGATTTCAGAAAGTGAAATAATACAAATACAGCAGTAATACTAATTCTAAACATCTAAAAACCAACATAGGTGCTTGATCTGGCAACCAAGTAATTCGTTAAAACAGCAAATGTCGATAACAGAACAACGACCTTTGCAGCTTTGCATAATCAGCCTTTTATTACTTTACTCCTTGCCAATTGATTGCAAATTCTATGAAGAATGGAATGTTTGAAGACCCAAATGTGCGCTAACAAACTTGAATTGACAGTAAAGGAAGCAATAAATTAGAACCGTATTTTAGAATTTAGTTCCAGTACAGCGATAGAAAAAGAGTAAATAAAATGCAGTCTAACTAGAGGATCAGGATTGTGAGTCCTATTAGCCAAGTTAGATAGATGAATTGCATTCTAGGTATTCAGTGAAAACTCATAACGATTTTATTCCAAGTTTTAAGAAATCATAAAAATGGAAAAATAATTGATTGACGGCTGCCATTTTAACCTTATCTGGTAACCCATTGCAACGTCCGAGATTTATATGTTGTTTGTAAATATCCAATTTTTCGATAAAACTAAAAGAGAATTGATTAGAACTTTGAATGGAAATTAAATGTTTAGTTCGGAAAAATGTAAATCGTAATGCATATCGTATCGAATGTATACAATTGTTTACGATTATGTATGATTGTATTTTACGATTACAAAGTATGCTAATACGTTGAGAGATCTAAAATCGTTGCTGATATTAAAAATATTACTAGAAAAGAATGCCTCAAGGTTCATAAAACCCTGCTTTTAAAATAGTCTTTACAGACAAACTGCAGCCTACACTACAATGTTGATTATCCACAAATAATTGCATACCGCCCTCATTTCATACCATTAAAAGTCAACGGTATCACGAAGATAAGACCACGTCATGGGGGTCACCCGAAATGGATGTAAACTTACCACTGTCGATGATTCCCTCTGACTGATTTCGACGGGGAATATCCAGGAAAAAAAATCTTGTGTTGCAATCTTCAGGATATAACTAATGCAATCAATCAAATCAGCCTATGGCATTCCACTCCTGGACGTAGGCCTAACTAATGCGTTAATAAGAAATAATAAATCGAGAAAAATGTGTACATGCGTGTCGAGAACATCAAAATTTCGCAGATGCCTAAAACAGCAATCGCAAAATGACGTTAATGACGTTGGTAGATATTAGATGTTTTATCATATCCAAACTATTCCATACATGAAGGATCATAAGTATTATTGCCTTCCAATAAGAAGAACTGCATTGCACGATGGATGTCTGACGGAAACCAGTCATTGGAATCGACCACTCTACAATATCGTGCCGAAAATCCAATATAAAGTGAAAATTAAGGAGACCAGAACATTATTGCACATCACATACAAAATAAGGCAAATACTTTCTTCGCGAAAAACCCAGGAACTAATAACACGGTGTACAATCGATAATTTGATGGTAAGTAGCGTTGCTAATCTCTTGCAACAGTAACACGTTTGCAGGGCTTGAAATACCGTAGTTATTCAAAAAGGTCAAATTGACGCGATGCCGGCATACGATTCAAACGGGAGGAAAATGACAGATGGACTGACGAAAACCAGAATTTTTCAGATGTTACCTAGTGTGTTTTCGATGGCTAATCCCATTTGCATTCGAAAACTTCGACCCAGTTTCTTGCTAGTATATTGCTACTTTTGGTGTGAAATACTAGACGGTAATGAAACTATTTACCAGTGAGATAACATTTACAATAAATATTTACACACGAAAAGTATTAGAAATCTTACTTTCGCTATTAGCATTCGACAAACGCTGCCACAACCTTTAAGATGATAAGAGGGTACCGCAAAATCTCCGCTGAGGCGGCATGTCTCCTAGCCGGGACCCCCCCGTAGGACTTGGAAGCGGAAATCCTGGCATTATTGTATTAATTTCGCTGGAAAGCGCTGGAGCGAGATCAAAGGCGAACGGAACGAAATCGAGGCCCAGTGATGTTTGCTCCGCCAGGAGCTCAGAGAGATATGGAAGGTGCGATTCGAGGAACCAAAGTGGGGACACACTGCTTACTATACTTGTCTCTCTACTCTGTTTGACCAGCTTCACCTTCTCAATAGTGAGACGGTGAAAATGGTCAAAACGAGTGGCAGGAATGGCGCCACGGCAGCCTCACCTACCAAATGTCACAGATGCTTACCGACCACTGGTGCTTCGGAAAGTATCTCTGGCGCGTACATCTGGAGGTAACACCCGACTGCCACCACTGCGTCACTCATCACTGCCAGTGCAACGAGAACATCTCACTGCATATACACTGGCGGAATGCTCAGCATGAGCGCTGCAGCGACAACACCTCATTGCGGGCCTGGGCGTGGATATTCTCATGCTGGGGACTATGGTGAGGGCTCTGGCTTCGAGTGGGTGTAAGTGGTACGCCGCTGCATCTTTCTGGCGAACAAGTTATGCTTAAGAAAGAGGTGGCGGGGAGAAATTTCCCTCTAGAGTGCCGGTGGCGCAGTCACCGCAGGCTGCTATACGCCCAGGACAAGCAACCTCCATGACCGAGGGACGAAGAACGGCGAGTTGATTGCTCGCCGCTCCTACAGAAGCAGGACAAGACGGTGATGTGTTTTTTCGCCCCTCATATACATTTTGAAGCGAAAAAAGCCCGCAGTTTCGGCGCCGTCATTTTTCGACTACCTTCAATCTAAACTAAGGCATGTTTAATGACTTTGCCATTACTGGACTCCAGCCTTCAATCACAGACCAATATAGACTGCTTTAAACCATTTCTAAATTGTGAAAAACGTACGTATTTGTAGCTATGGAAATTTTAACTCCGAATGGGCCTGATGTAAGTTCGTAAGATGTAAACTGTTATACGTATCGTCTAAATAGATGTGGTGAGGGATAAGGTATTTTGCAACCGCTATCAAGCCCTGCACGTGAGCTTTACTGATATTGCAAGTGTTGGTAACCACTCACCATCACGTCAGTTGTCTCAGGATTTTGTATACCGGCTTGTCACTTGATAAAAATATCAAGAGGGAGTTGGAGCGAATTATACTCTGTGACCGTCCGGGATAGTAATAGACATATTGCCTTAGGTTCCTTCGTTACCGAGGCGAGCAAATCAGCAACCATCTATATATTTGATAAAACTGTAGTTTAATGTCGTACCGATGTTGTCCTTTAAAGGGGAAAACGGATTAGGTGGGAATTGGTCGCGTACACATATGATTGACTTGTTTGGTCGCCTCTCACTGAGTGATACTGAATTGTGTTAAAAATCAGTATAGTTCTAAAATTCTGCAATGCATGCCTTTATATAAAAACTAAGTGGAAAGTGGTAATCTTGGAATATATATTACGTTTCCCGCTGTTATATAGAACCCCATTCCAGCTTGACGTGTTTGCATTTAAAATTTCAATTTACAGGCACCAAACCAACCCATGTTCTCAAGTAGTTTTCGCCCAATCGCCCAAGAAAAACCACAGTACTCGGGTATGAGAGGTGAACAACCAGGTGCTTGGAATAGACACGGCGATGATTCGATAAAGAAACATGAAGACGAAAGACGTATTCAAATGGGTAGAGAGCGGGGACCCGACAAGGTCGACAAGCGATATTCTCCAGGTCGCAAGTCACGCTCTCCACCTCGGCGAAATAGATCTCCTATCCGGGATCGAATAAGAAGAAACTCACTTTCTCCGCGTTCTTCGTACTCCCCACGTCGATCATGGGCTCTCGAGAAACGTCGTAGTCCCGATGCACCGCCGCCACCTCTTTGGCCCGGACAAGACTCTGATATTGACCACGGTAGACCGAGTCGTCAAAAGTTTCCTCCAGAAGAAAAGCCTAAACACCAGCCTGTGTGGGAAGGAAGATCGTTTAAGGAAGATGAACACCGCAATAGACGTCCTGAGGAACGGAATCCTTACGATGCAGCAAAGCTCCGTGTCGCTAAAGAGTTAATGGAGAGAGAATCTGCTCATGCTGGGCCGAGCGACCGATATCAACCTAAGTTTTCGCCTCGTCGTGACGAGTATGCAGAGCGCCGTGATAACTATCATCGCGAGCTACCTGATCGAAAAGTTCAAGCTGATGACTTTGATTTACCGCGGAAACCTCGCGACGAAGGTCGCCGTGACGACTATAATCGCAGGGAATGGGGAGGTGGAGATTCACCAGGCCGAGCAAGCCAAATAGTGAGCCCTGAAGACTTTGACAAAGATTTTGAAGACATCTACAAGAGAGCTGTACAGTTCAAAAAGAAAACTGAAGAACTGAGGAAGTCCGGTTCAAGAAAAAGAGACGATTTCGACGAAAATAGTCAGCGACGTGAAGATCGTGGAAGACATCGTGAGGAAGAGCCAATTAGGCAGCAGGATGTCCGACGTTTCGACGGTGGCCACCGCGAGGATCAATACCCTCGCGACATGCAAACCACGGGCAGAGAAGAACGAGTCAACGACGCAGCTCATTATGCTGCTAGTAGAAACGTTCGAGAAAAAAGGGAAAAAGCTGTTGATGAAATCGCCCACAAAATTCTGGACAGAAATGAACAATATAAACACGTCGAAGATGATCAGAAACGTTACATTATCCAAGAACTTAAAACAGTAGTCGGTAACATAATTTTCGATATGTTCCGAGATTCAGATGTGTCTTTCATTGAAATCATTATCAAGTTTCAAGCTAAATATAATTTGAAAGATGAGGCGAAAATTTTGCAGGACGTGATGCGATCCCTTCCAAAACACTTGAGAACTATGAAACGTCAAGCTCCAGGTAAGAAAGTTCTATCTTTCAGTTCTTACCCTCACACTATGCCACCCGAGCTGCTACTCGCGTTGCCGCGAATATTGCCCTAACAGCTATACACTCCCTATTCGCAATGTTTATCGCGTTCGTATTGCCGCTCTTTTGACTCGTGCTAAAACACAGACAAAAAATGGATTCCTGGGCAGGACGCACGGCACACACACGCAGCTTATATCTCTGCCAATTGCCCTCGCTCCTCGTTGAGTGTGTGGCCAGTGTACATATACAACTTATGTATAACAGTATTTATAGAAATTATTATCTATGACCACTTTATGATGTATTATATTAATATACAAAGACCACAGTTGTTATGAAAATGAAATTAAGTTTGTGTGTGCAATAATCATTAGGTGCCGTGTTTACAACAGTAATAATATGTCCCCAGATTCCATGGATGTACCGACCAAGACCAGTCGAATCTCTCCAGGCCCCGACTTGAACCAAGGTAAATGATCCTACTTCTTTATCCTAAATCCTATCTTATTGAGTATAGGATAAATATCTGTTCAAGTATCATGTAAAATGTCTTCAAAAAATCTTGTCTTTTCAGGGTTCCCTGCTCGTCCTAAATTAGCTGATTCTGGTATTTTTTTCTCATATGCTTATTTTTGTATAATTCAATGAACTGAGATTATCAAGGTTGTTACAATCTTTCAGATTTCAACGTTAAACTAGCACCACCGAGCGTCGTGAATGTTGCGCGTACAGGAGACTCACAAGTTCAACAGATCGTGGGTCAGTCGGTGATGCCTATGATGGTGCCTGCCCCGTATTATCAAACTTTCGATACTTTTAATCATAGTTTCCAAGGCCAGGTTTATGCATCGACATCAACTGTACAGTTTCCAGAACCAGTCCCACCAGTTGTGGACGTTGAGCCAGTTTCATTCACAGAAGAAGATGATCAAGATGGCTACAAGCTTTATCTGTGCCGAGATGATTGCGAAAGGATCTCACATGGCGAAGCTGACCTTTTACGAGATTATCTCATTTCTCAAATGTTTACAGCTACAGGCCAGTATCAGGGATGGTCGCCAGACTTCACGTTTAAGGGACTCCAGAGCCTGCTTAGGTATGAAGTCATAACCAAAGACAAATGGTCTAGAGATTGGCTTCTCAACTTGGACTTTAGCGACTTTACAGATTTTGGCGTTTTGGTCTACACAAAAGAGCAGTTATGGTACGAGAGAGCAGCTATATGGCTGCCCGGCCATTCCAGAGTTAAAAACATTGACCCACTTGAAAAGCTTAGGTTACAAAATAGACATCTAAGTGAAGTTTCCATCGATAAATGGAAGCCTGTTAAAAAAATTGTTAATGAAAAAGGTACAAGGCTTTATGTTGATATGCCACCGTCTTCTGCTAGGGCTCTTGAGAACCATGGCATGACGTTAAGTTACGAGTTGCAGCAGGTCAATGTCTATCCAAAAGTTACTGCAGTCGATAAAAACTCTTTTGATGATGGCTTAAAAGTCGAAAGTACCGATGACCCCGCAACAATTCATAAAGCCATAAAAAACTCTGCTATGCCAGTTTTGAAAAGCGATACATCGCTTGTGAAAATAGTATTAAAAGGTAACAAAAACTTAAATCTCGATCACGCGCGAAAGATTAAAGAAGTTGTCATTTACAATATATTTCAATATCACCGCCAAGAGGGTACTATGCGGACCGATTTTGTGAAATATGGGTTTCTGTCACCCAATTGCTTTGCTATATTGCCTCTTAATGAGGAGTCCAGACGATGGCTCACGGTTCGTAATTTTGGCAAACTTAACCGCCAGGCTATCGAAGTCGTATCCACGTCCGAAACGGAATTCTTCAAACTGACTATCACTGTACCATACCATAGGTGCTTGCGCGTGGGATATTTATTAGAAAGGTTGAGACAGAGTAACAGGGGAGTGAAGAATATGAATTATGAAATATGGAAGGTGAACAAAATGACCACTCACCATATAAAACAGGATAAAAATTCTACATTCGAAGCCGCCTTTGATATTGAGGTGGATTTAGAATCGTTGGCAACTTTGGTGTCTTTGCAGTTCAAGTTAGACTACATAGACTCGAATGGTGTTCACGTTGCGCGATTCAAATCGGAGTATTCGGAATCCGATTTACAGAACATAATCATGAATCAAAAATCTGAACTGATGGACAGTTACGACGTGGCTAACATGGACTTAGAATCGCAAGAATCCGGTTCAGAATCGGACAAGGATGTTATTTGTTTAGAATAAGTCATATTCTATTATTCATTAAGTTTTGCAGTAGCAATGTTTAAGTTTTCTTTATGGTTTGGTTTTATCTAAACTTTGAATAAAGCGTGTCGTGTTCTATTTTTTGAGTTTTTCTATGTATGACGTGTGGAGATCCTATGTCCTAGAATGGTATTTAATAGTTTCGGGAGTCTGATATCACTATTGTTAATAACATAGGATTTATAAAGCCAGATTTGAAGCAGATTTCGCAAAGAATCATTTTTAGAATAAAATTTCAATCAGGTAAGTTGTATTGGTTATATACTTGCCTTCGTTAAAGAATTTATTAAGTAATTAAATTATGTATTGTCATTGAAAATACCGTGAATATTTGTGTGATTTTTACTATTTTAATCCCCTTTTAAGCTTTCAGCCTTTTCTGGTAAATAATATAATATGGCGGAAGATAAAATATTAAAGTACCACGACCATAACAAAAAGTTGTGTTACTTCATTTTATTGTGCAATGGAGAAATTTTAAACGCTTTGTAAGCTGATAATGTTTGTTGGTGTACATTTATTTCGAAATTGTTAATGCGTAATTTCGCTTTCCTTTATGACATTTTGAGTTTCAGATTCTATAGATTCCCGACGATCATTTCTGAAAAGACGAGTTTGGACGACTACGAAGATTGATGCAAAAAGGAGCGATTGGGTCCAATTTTAAAGGTAAGCATTTAAGCTATAAAATGGTATTGTTGGCTACTTTTAGGAGGGAAACCATAAGAGTTGGAATTGTTTCAATAAATGGGCGAAAAGTATCAATTCCAGCGAAGGTATCACATATACCCACTTCTTACGCATCAAACTGAAACGGTAAGATTTACAGTCAAATCAGCCTATCCTGTGCTGCGTATAGGTAAGACATTCGCAAACATGGGCTTAACTGAGCTCTTGCATCGCAAAGAAACTCATCATTTACAAAACTTTCATTATATTTTTTTTTATAATAGTCCATCCATCAATCATGAGGCATATTTGAGCAAAGATTTGTAACGAAATCTCGGTTCTACCTCAGAATTGCCTGAGGAACTACTTCCAGCTTTATTCAGGTTTCATCGTCAATACCACATTGTACGTAATAGTCACACATGAATTTCCGAAGAAGCTGGAGAGACTTACATCCACGTTTCAACCGTGTATTTTAATAGGGGCAGGTTATGGACTTGCTTCAAATATTAGCTTGTTTCGTACGTTTCCTTGATAGCTAGCCTGTCCCAGAGCTTTCGGCATTTTCTTTTCTATTTCCTGCGCTGGAGTTTGAAAGAAAAGCGTTTGTATTCGGGCCAGGGTTGAGCGAACAATTTTTATTATTTTGGGTATTTGTGGTGATCCCTGAATTGTATATGCAACATCATTCCTTTTACCAGGTCTACGCAACAACGCACTGCACTAGTCTACAGGAGCGGCGGAATTTTAGAAGGGAGAACGGGAGTTTTATGATTCCTAAGTCTGTCAATTCGTCTCAATATTGTTTGTCCCGGCATATACCTATTGAAATATTTTTGTTAATAGAAATATGTATAATAGGAACAGTTTTTTTTAGATTCAGTCTAAAGTTATGTAAACGGCCGAAGCAACCAACCAAAACATTGAAACATTTGATGCCGTGACCATTTCAATGTTCTTAATTGTGTCATCTTCGTAGCAAGTATTGACATGACTGTCATGCTGATGAATTTCTACGTTCTTAGCTATACTTAGTTGGTAACTAAACATGTTCCAAGTCGTTCCGACTCGAAGGACCAGCAAGAACAGCCGTACGTTGCTTATATCTGTTCTGCAGGCTTATTAGGTACAAATAAACTTAATGATACCCATTTATATAAGATGGTTTGTTTATTTATGCTTGAACATGATTTTTTTTTAATGTATTCTCAATTTTAGTATTAATTTGTTATTTTTCATTTGTTACTTTGACGAATCTTGTATTTATTGCCGCGTGCTTCGTTGTGATATTAAAAGCATTTTGTATGGAGGCGAAGCCACTTGTATGTGGACATGACCGCACGTTAAGCAGGCGTTTCGGCTTTCGTTTTCGTCACATGGAGGTAGAAATTAGTTTGATTTAGGTAGAATATGTTTTTTAATTATTTTGCAGGAATTCGCTGTTCGCCGCTATTCTAGAAGATTCATCGTGATGTATTCCTTCCTATTTGTTTTGAATTGTTTGAACTCTCTAAACACATAAAATGAATCCCCATTAAAGTACATATCAAAAAAAAATTAGATATTGTTGTTGTTTGAACTCTCTGAACACATAAAATCAATCCCATGAATTCCCATTTAGGTATCAATAAAATTCTATTATTAGAGTTAACGGGATATTTACCATGTTCTATTGAGTATTTCCGATATTTCGGCCGCTTTCGGCCGATAATTCAATAAAATTGTTTTAGATATTGTTGTCTGAATGAGCAATTAAATTAAAGGATATTTTTACAGGATTTTTATTTGAAAAGTTAAGGTTATGGGCCCATGTTATAATATGAACCCACTTAAGAGTTTACCTCGAAATAGTAGGCAGAAGCGTATTATTCGCCTACATTATTTGGTCCCACATAATAGGAGACGAGTCTATTTTCATGCTGTGTTGCAAAAATATTGCGGCTATGTGCTGTTAGGCTAAAATGAGGTTTTGCATTCCACAGGTCGGAGGTCTCCTGCTCAGCATATGCGACGTAATCAACCTACCCTGGTTGTGAAGAAAAAGCTATTAGCCAGACCGGGACAACGAGCAATCGGGCCGGAACATGGCTCAAAACCAGTACATAGGGCAATCAGACCAGAGCCTATCTCAAGACCAGTACAGAGGCCTTTCCGACCTGAACCTGGGGCAAGACCGGTACAAAGGGCAGTTGGACCAGAATCTAGCTCGAGACCGGTTCAGAGAACTTTCAGACCTGAACCTGGCTCAAGACCTGTACAGCGGGCGGTTGAATCCAGACCTGGGGCAAGACCCATACAAAGGGCAGATAGACCCGGACCTGTGGCAAGACCGATACAAAGGGCAGATAGACCCGGACTTGGGACAAGACCGGTACAAAGGGCAAACAGACCTGAACCTGGGGCAAGACCGGTACAAAAGGCAGTGGGACCTAAATCGGGGGCAAGACCGATGCAGCGTGACCTTAGACCTCAACCAAGACCGGTGCAGCGTACTGTCTTACCTGAAGATGAGGCAAGAGCGATACAGCGGGATGTCAAAAACGAATCGGGTGCAGAGACGACACGGCGGTCGAAACCCGATCCGGTGGGCAAGCCCGTACAACGAGTTGTTAAGGACAACTTGGTGAAAACGCCGGGGAACCAGCCGGCTAAGACAGCGGTGAAACGCGCTGCCAGTGCTGTACAAGCCAAAGAAATACAAGGTAATTATTTATACCTTTGAAAGTCGTTAAATATAGCTTTATATACTTACTAGCGGACGTCACGCGGTTTCACCCGCGTAGTTCCCGTTCCCGTGGGTATACGGGAATAAAATATAGCCTATGTTCTCCGCAAAGAGTGTAGCTTTCCAACAGTGAAAGATTTTTTTCAAATCGGTCAAGTAGTTCCGGAGTCTATTCGTTACAAACAAACAAACAAACAAAAAAACAAAAAAAGCAAAAAAAACAAATCTTTCCTCTTTATAATATTAGTATAGATTTCTCATTTATTTAGATGAAATGAGATTTTTTTGAGCACAAAGAAGCAATTTTGAAATTGAAATCTGTCAATCCTTTCACTATATCTTATTTCAAAGTACCTTTTTAGGATTCCATACCCAAAGAGTAAAAACGTGGCCCCATTCATGAGACTTAGCCGTCTGTCTGTCTGTCCGTCCGTCGCCGTGTTAGCTAATGAGCTGAAATTTTTACAGATGTATTTCTATTGTCGCCGTTACAACACATACTAAGATCAGAAAAAGGTGGAATTAAGTGGGCTCCCATACAGCAAACGTGATTTTTTGCCATTTTTGGTACGAAACCCTCTGTGCGCGAATCCGACCCGCACTTGCCCGGTTTTTTATACTAGGCTCTAACATAACAGCACCTATAATACCGAATTAAAGCATCCCTATAATATATTTTGTTCAGAATCAGCCAAGAGGAAGAAAGAGGCCCCCAAATCGCCAGCAGCGACTCGGGAACGTGGCAGTGGAGATTACCAACTGAACTATGTCCTGACGAAAAGTCTGGAAATTGAGCTGACTAATGTTATGGATAAGGTAAGATTTTGTTATAAAATCAAAAACACATTTATTTCACATAATCCTCCTTTTTTTACTACATACTTTTTTACTACATTTTTTTAAATACATAGGCACTTACGATACTTCTTATATAGAAATCAAAGATAATGCGCTTGGTGTGTTTTGCGATTTGTCTAAGGCTTTTGATTGCGTCCAACATGAAACATTGATCAGGAAACTACATCACTCGGGATAAGGAACGAGGCTCTCGGTCTTTTGACTTCATATTTGAAAAATAGAACTCAGAGGGTCGATGTTAGTGGCACACGTTCAGAGGCATCGATGGTTACTATGGGCGTCCCGCAAGGTTCGATACTCGGACCATTTTTATTTTAAATTGATATTATATTAATGACCTACCGCTACCTTATTACGTAGGGACACCGCCGCTATGAAAGCACCACCTGTTTGGAACGCGGCCCGCTTAAAAAAAAAACTGGCAAGAAACTCGGCGGGCTATTCTTTTTGTAATTAACTAAAATTTTTAAAATATTGTTTGGCTATGCAGTAGAACAAGCAGATCATTTCCAGGCCTTCTTGTCAAGCAAATAATCGTTAATTGTATAGTAGCCCTTGGCGTATAATTTACTTTTTAGGGTTCCGTACCCAAAAGATAAAAACGGTACCCTATTCATGAGACTTCGCTCTCCGCCTGTCTGTCTGTCCGTCTGTCACGAGAAATTTTCACAGATGATGTATTTTTGTTGCCGCTATAACAACAAATACTACAATCAGAAAAATAATAATAATCAAAGGGGCTCCCATTAAACCAACGTATTTTTTTGTCAGTTTTTCCACTTGGTCACAGTTCGAAACAGGTTGACATATGAAATCGCTTAAAGTGCAAGGTCGAAATAGGTCCGGTTAACATGCTTTTTGAGGCAAACGTTTATAGCTAGACATTGAAGTCTAGAAACGAAATTAATATTTTTCTTTTTGACAATCTGTCATAATGTTGTCCCAATGTCTGTCAATGTATGACGTAATACAATTTGATTGGTGGTTTTTATTGACGTTTATTAGCAAGTGGATACTGATTGGTGGTACTTTCAAACGTGTTGCCATAATTATAAACTTCACAGTGGCGCCACAAAATCATAAGACTCAGAACGCAATCTCATGTATGTACTGTTTTTCACACCTACCCTCTGCACCTACACTCTCGCGCACAAATAAGTATCGAAAACTACTATGAAAACTTTTGACCTAGTGTCTGTAAACTCTGTGAGCGGTGTCTATGTGTGCGTAGCCTCAGCGAATTTAGTATGTAGGTTTCCATCTGTATTATCTCTAATTTGTGGTAGCGCTTCCGTTAATTTCTACTCTATTATGCCAAGCTATAGTTGCGGGGGTCAGCTAGTTTATTTCTGTAATTTATTAATGTTGATATACAGGTCTCCCAAGGTCTAGTCGACTTGCCCGATGAGGAGATCGAGAATGGTACTGCTGGGAAGGTTCGGAATGAGGCAATACCCGCTTTAAAAAATGTAAGTGTTTTACAATTCATTTTTTTTATACTACCTAGGTGTCTTATACTAATGAAAAGTTGGGTTCGACAGAAGAAACACGAAAGTGAAATTAATGCAGTGGAAATGAGAAGTTTGCGAAGTATATCTGGAGATTGACGGATAAGGAAAGGAATAATATAAGGAAACATTGCGGCTTCACAGAAAATGTATGACCATGATAGAGAAAGATATGTTCAGATGGTTTGAACACGTCACCTCGTGGAGAGAATGGATTGAAATAGACTGACAAAAAAACTGAAGACTAATATTTTTTATTACTAGCGGTGGAGCGTTTAGCGTTTTTAAATGGACAGGTGCTGTATGGGACGATCGCCGATAAATGTTTCCAAATTTACATTAGCGAGCGCTACCGTGCTTCGGAAGTCACTTTAAGCCATTGGTCGCGCTTGCCGGTAAAATGGCAGTCGTTAAACCAATTTGACGGCCTTATGGGCGTCTTGAAATGTCAACTGTGGGTCTTCACAAAGGCTCACCATCACCACCTATTACGTGGAACAGAAAACTACAAAGTAAAATGTGGGCAACACTATGCCTCTGCCTGCCCCTTTGGGGATTAAGGCGTGACTATATTATGTATGTATTTATTGCCCATTTCTTTTCTCAGGTACTTGGATTGAACGTAACGAAAAGATTACTGAATGTCTACAATCCTCTTAATGTAAAGGTATGTAATATTCAAACTATTCTCAAAATATTTATTGTATTCCTAATTCCTAGCATACTGTTAGATCCGATAGGGGCTTTCTACCGCGCACGCTTAGTTTGTGGAATGATCTCCCTGCTTCGGTTTTCCCAAACGCCTACAGTATGGGGTTCTTCATGAGGGGTCTTAGAAGGTTTTTACAGGGTCGGCAGCGCGAGTGTGGCGCCTCTGGTGTTACAAACGTCCATAGGCTGCGGTGATCACCGGTACATCTGGTGGGCCGTATGCTTGTCTGCCACCTTAGTGGTTTTAAAAAAAACTGAAATATAGTCTGTTTCAAATGAATCCTACTAATATTATAAATGCGATCGTTTGTGAAGATGTTTGTTACTCAATTAAGCTCTATTGGATGAACGGATTGAGCTGAAAAGTATGTGGATAGATTATAGCCTGAAATAACACATAACCTACTTTTCTTCCCGGGAATATGTTCCCACGGAAAGCAGAAACTTACTAAACACGCGGACGAAGTCACAAGCTTTCATCTAGTTGAGAAATAAGTTCAGTGCCACCAAAACCTTTGAAACCTTTCACGCCTCAACGGCTTGAGCGATTGAGATGAAATTTGGTATAGAGATAGTCCGAGGCCCTAGGAAGGACATTAGGCTACTTTTTAACCGACTGCGCAAAATGAGGGTTATGATTTTATGCGATAACGATTTCTTCGCGGTCGAAGCCGCGGGTAACAGCTAGTATATATTATAAAAATGAATCGCTAAATGTGTTGCTAAGCTCAAATCTCGAGAACAGCTGAACCGATTTAGCTAATTCTTTTTTATTTGTGTTTGTTATTATCATCAGAATGAGATTAAAGAAAAATATTTTGAAATAGCTTTAACTGGCTCGAACCGTTCGAAGAAATTGTTTCTATTGCGATTTTGCATCGGGTGATCCTCAGCTGCAACCCTGAAATAGGAACCGGGCACAAAAAAAAACTGTAAACTGGAAACCGGCACCTGAACCCAGGAACCGGGTACTCGGAATACGAAACCGGGAACGACTCTGAACGAGAACAGGAAATCGGGAACTTAAAACTTGGAATACCGAATTCAATATTTAAAGTGAAGGCAGGACAACGTCTGTCGGGTCAGCTAGTGAAATATAATTATAACAATTTTACGAATAGGAGCAGAGCAGCAATAGCAAAATGGGGACGCTTTTCCTTTTTTAGAGGTTCGGTTGCGTGCGCTACGTAAATGGTTAAAGTTAAATCAGAATCGTGTACTAAACAAAGTTGTTCCTCTTGAATAATAAAAAAAATGTCCGCGGCTGCATACGGCTATCTTTTAAGGTTTCCTTAAAACCATTTTAATGATTAATTCTTATAAATGTGCTCAAAGTTGCTCTAATGGCTGAACGGATCTGACTGTAATTTGGTACGGGGATATATTATAATCTGGAAGTCTAGATTATTTTTTTATCCCTAGAATACCTATTTTCCCGTGGACAGAACTACACGCGGGCTAAGCCGCGGGCATCAGCAAGTGCAATATTAGCGACGGGATTATACACACCGGGAAATATGATCTTAATTCTTATCCAAATAAATCCATTTTTCTCTTTCTGCCGTATACGTGGCAAACGAAGTGCACTGGTCAGCTAGTGTTACAGAATAGTAGATATTATGATTGATTTATGTATTTGTATCACAGGAGGGTACCGGTCCATCGGTTCCAACCGGGGAATCCCTCCCTGAGCCATCTAGCGGCACCGGGAAATCCCTCCCCGAGCCATCTAGCGGCACTGGGGAATTCCTACCCGAACTATCTAGCGGCACACAGGAGGGTACCGGTCCACCGGTTCCAACCGGGGAATCCCTCCCCGAGCCATCTAGCGGCACCGAAGAAACCCTCCCCGGACCATCTAGCGGCACGCAGGAGGGTGCCGGTCCACCGTTTCCAACCGGGGAATCCCTCCCCGAGCCATCTAGCGGCACCTTGGAATCCCTCCCAGAGCCGTCTAGTGGCACCGGGGAATCCTTCCCTGACCCATCTAGTGGCGGTTTCGTATGTGTGAAGGAAGAACAGGAGCGCCAAAATTCAGACACAGACAAAACACAGGACGAACAGATGCGTCCTCTTGGAAAAAAACGCAAGAAAGTAGGTGAGGAGTGGATTTCCAATTCAAAATGGAAACGTCTAAAGAAGAGAGCTAAGAAAATGCTAGCGATGAAGGCGGAACTAGAACAGCTCGACCCCGAGGCGGCAACAGCCTGTGTGACCATAGCGGCAGAGGGACAGGCTGCTCCAAAAGTCATAAGTCCTGGTGAACAGGCAGCTCCAAAGGCCAAAGATCCTAGTGGACAGGCAGCTCCAAAGGCCAAAGATCCTAGTGGACAGGTAGCGCAAAAGGCCAAAGATCCTGGTGAACTTACACAGCCACGCCCACCCAAACTCCCTAAACATCGACTGAAGTCGGAGCTAGGTCCCACCGTTGCCACAGTCGTCATCCAGCGGAACGATGGCTCATCGACGGATCAGGAGACGGCCGCCGACATCAGGCAGAAGCTTACGTACCTCATCGAAGATGCCATCATCGCCGGTGTTCGCGGTAGCAGCCTGTTTTTCCTCGATTCGGGCCTGGTGGCTGAAGGTTGCTTCATAGTGACACCGGGGAATGAGGAGTCATTGAGGTGGCTGCTGAACTGCGATTTTGGGGAGCATGGTGGCGTACCTCTGAGGACGAGGATACTGCACAGGCACAGGTTGTTGATTTGGCTCCCTGGAAGCATCGAGGGTCTTACCGTCGATCCAATGGATTTTATTATGGCCCAAAACGACAACAGGGAGGATGAGCTCAAGCTCTCCCAGTGGGTGCCTATCCACAGAGACACGCTTCCCCTGGGAGTGCGACTTTTGGTGGCTGTACCCAAAGAAGCGACTGTGGCAGGAAACGTGTGGCTATATTACCAGGCCACGCGGGTCCTAGCTCGACCGCTCACAGCCGTAGGCCCTGGAAAATGGAGGGAGGTGGTAAGCCCACGACGGGGAAAAAAGCTCTCCGGCAGCGGGGACCCCAACCAGCCTAGGACCTCTACAGGAGGCCCCAGGGGGGGATGGAAGCCGAACCAACAGAGCGCTATCCCCGGCACAACAAAACGCAGTAACATGAAAAGGGAGGCCGTGTGCGAAATGCAGGAAGGGATCCCTAGGGAGACCAGTTTTGATAGTCGTGACACGGCCAAAACCCAGCAGGCAATGCCCGACTCCAGCACACCGACACACACTAGACCACACCTCCTGCCTACCCCGCCCAGTGTAGCACTACAATCGCAAGGGTATGGGCAGCAGGCCACAGGCCCCCGCAACTAGTAGGGAGCACACACAAACACTCACTCACTTACAGACATACCACACTTACACGCATAACACATCTCTCACATGAACACACAAACACAAAACAAAATATGCAAAAAAAAAACTTCCACCAAATCTTCACCACTGCCGCGAGGTTACTATTGAGCTTTGCCGCTATGGGGTAATAGATATCCATCTACAAGAATGATACGTACCTTTAAAATAACCGTATGGCAGGGCTGGCCTTAACCGGGAGGAGACCTCTTTCATCACGAACATGGTGAGTCAACCCTGATAACATGCATTTATGCCAGCAGTAGGACGAGAACTGTTGGACTAATAAAGGCAGATTGTTACAGTGACCTCACCAGTGACGAAATAACGTACAGACGGGCAAGGAAAGTGAAAGCGTGCTCTAAGTCTCGGCTTGTCTACCTTACGAGAGAGAATTAATCAATACAAGAAATCTTCATTCAAAAAGTACCAAGGTAAGGGCACTCCTATTGTTGTAGGCTGCGATGCTATGGTCTGGGGCCTGGAGCAGCACAGGCTGCAACAAGGAGGGAGATTATTTTTAGAGTTTCTAAGTGGTACAACAGCATCATTACGTTAGAATATATTCGAAATATGTGGAAGAAGTAAGCGCTATCTATACAGGGTGGAAGTTAAAGACCGTGGTTAGAGGAAAAGTAGCCTTAAAATTATATTTGCTGTAAGTTTTTTTAGTTGTTTGTGTGGTAAGTTGTAGTGATAGTGTAGTAGTATGTTAGTTATTAGTATAGTGTTTTTTTTGGATCCCTTTCGTATACATAATATATGTTATTCCTAAAATGTTGTGGCACAATGAATTTGGCATAATTATACTTGGTCATAATTGATTTTTAGCAGCATATACTGTGGCAATTTATGCATACTACCCGTTCGCTCTAAGTTTGCCGCTGGCGTAGAGGCGTATACCCGAATTTTTAATTAGACGAAGTAAATTGACAGTAGCTAATGTCACTTCGTCATAGAAAATAAGCAACATTGTATGAAGAAGTGACACTAGTCGCTGTCAATTTAGTTTTACTAATTAAAAATTCGACTTTAGTATGGAGCCGAGCGGCAAACTTAGAGCGAACGAGCAGTAGTTATAATTTGCACAATGTTTTTAGGCATAGTGTACAGTCGCCTGTTAGTTTATAAAGGTGTTTTTTTTAGAGGTATAGAACTTTGAAATGGAATAAAACGAAGGTGATTGTTTTTATTGATTTGAAAATGAATTTATTCGAAAGGATATCTTCTGTCATTATAATTTAAATATGATTTCTGGTATATAACCGCCACGGCTGGCTCGGACGTAGTCTAATCTAGAGGTCCAATTTTCGATGACTTTCCCAACATTTGTGGCCGTATATCGACAATAACGCGCCGAATGTTGTCCTCCAAGTGGTCAATCGTTTCGGGCTTATCGGCGTAGACGAGCGACTTCACATATCTCCACAGAAAATAGTCAAGTGGCGTAAAATCGAATCATCGCTCTATAGCAGTCACGATTGACTGTAACGTTCTGGTCAGCATCGTTTCTAAAGAAGTACGGACCAATTATACCACCAGCCTATAAAGCACACCACATTGTCAGTTTTTCTGAATGTAACGGTGTCTCAACATACACTTGAGGATCATCATCACCCCAAATATGGCAGTTTTGTTTATTGACGTATCCATTCAACCAAAAGTGAGCTGCACCGCTAAACAAAATTCGCTTATGAAAATCACGATACGCATTTCGGACAGAACCATGATTTTCAAAATAAATTTGCACAATTTGGAAGCATTGTTCAGGCGTCAGTCTATTCATGTTGAAATGCCAAACCAAACTAAACATAAATCACTTTACAGCTGACAAAAATACTGCCATTTAAAACAGTTATGCCAACTTAAAGTTCTATACCTCTAAAAAAAACACCCGTTACTAGTATTTCCTATATTATATAGTGTCAAAGTAGGTTTAGGCGCGGCGAGGGTGGCCCTTCGGCCACCCCTAAGCCACCTTTTAATTATTTTACATAAGTTTTCCATTGTAGTTTGATACTTTTATGCCTTTATAAAAGCTATGCTTATAAATTTTATGCCTAAATATGATTATGCTAATTTTATTTTATGATTAAGACAATTATGCTATATTTGTTATAGATAACAAAATTATGCATAAAAATCATTAGTCTAAATTACCATATGCTGAAATATTTTATGGTTATTTTTTTATGCAAATGGATAGTGAACCCTTTTTTTTGTATATAGTTCCTAGTATATAAAATCAGACTCGATCCTCCGACGTCATATTTTTAGGGTCGGCAGCGCGAGTGTGGCGCCTCTGGTGTTGCAAACGTTCATGGGCTGCGGTGTCCACCTGTCTTTCTGGTGGGCCGTATGCGTTTAGTCGCATAATGCCTAATTCGCAAAATGGCACCCGAGTCTGAAAAGGACTAATTCGCAAAAGGACTAATTCTTAAAAGTACTAATTCGCAAAATGGCTAATTCTTAAAAGGACTAATTCGCAAAATGGCTTATTCTTAAAAGGACTAATTCGCGAAATGGCTAATTCTGAAAAGGACTAAGTCGCAAAAGGACTAATTCTTAAAAAGTCTAATTCGCGAAATGGCCAACTCTTAACAAGGTATGATGTTGGTGTTGGTTATAAAAAAAACCACGAAGGCTAATGCGGGAGCGGAGCGGAGCGGAGCGAATATATATCGAAGTCGGGGCGCGCAGAATTCGACTTTACCTACCAATTTCGATGTAGTACCTTCTAAACGGTTGAAAATCGAATGCTGCGCGCCCCGACTTCGATAAGTTAGGTTAGAAGGCTTAATGCGGGAGCGAAGCTCCCGCATTAGCCTTCGTGGTTTTTTTTATATTCATTCAACACCAACATCATACGCTGTTAAGAGTTGGCCATTTTGCGAATTAGTCTTTTTAAGAATTAGTCCTTTTGCGAATTAGTCCTTTTCAGAATTAGCCATTTCGCGAATTAGTCCTTTTAAGAATTAGCCATTTTGCGAATTAGTCCTTTTAAGAATTAGCCATTTTGCGAATTAGTCCTTTTAAGAATTAGTCCTTTTGCGAATTAGTCCTTTTCAGACTCGGGTGCCATTTTGCGAATTAGGCATTATGCGACTAAACGCCGTATGCTTGTCTGCCACCTTAGTGGTGTAAAAAAAAAACCGGCCAAGCGCGAGTTGGACTCGCCCATGAAGGGTTTTGTAGCAGCAAGTAACATAGTATAAAAGTTCTTGTCGTTCGTTGTAACTTTCATTGATGTTTTAACACGTTCGCAGTGGTAGTGATTTTTCTAACCGAAAATTGCGGTTTACGACGTATTAAAAAAAACTACCAGCTCTATCTCGTTCAAACCAATTTTTGTTAGTAGTTTTTATGGCAATGTACATCATATCTTCTTTTTAGATTTATCATTCTCTTAGTTTAGAAGTTAGAGGGTGGGGGACACATTTTTTCACTTTGGAAGTGTCTCTTGCGCAAACTATTCACCTTAGAAAAAAATGATGTTAAAAACCTCAATAGCATTTTTGAAGTCCTATCTATAGATACCACACACGTATGGGTTTTGATGAAAAAAAAATGTTGAGTTTCAGTTCTGAGTATGGGGACCCCCAAAATTTACTGCGTTTTTTCTAGATTTGTATAAGAATCTTAATGCGGTTCACAGAATACATCTAGTTACCAAGTTCAATAGCCCATGCTATTCCAAAACTATAAGACCCATGTCTTATAGTTTTGGAGAAAGTGGCTGTGACACACGGACGGACAGACAGACTGACAGACAGGCAGACAGACATGACGAATCTATAAGGGTTCCGTTTTTGCCAATTGGCTACGAAACCCTAAAAATGGCATAACAAAATTAATTTCTCACTATAAAAATAAAAAAGCAAATCAATCAATCAAGTAAGCCTATGGCCTACGTCCAGCTGTGGGACGTAGGCCTCCCCCAAATTTCGCCACGATACACGACCGCATCCAATCACTCCCTGCTAACTTCTTCAGGTCATCGGTTCATCCGGCGGGGGTTCGCCCTACAACACAGGTACCAAGTCGCGGTCTCCATTCCAGTACTCGTTTGCTCCTTCGGCCATCGGTTCTTTTACAGTTGCAGCCCACTGCCACTTAAACACGCATACACTGCGAGCTATGTCGACGGAAACATCGTTTCGGATTTCATCCCTCTGACACCCCAAGCATAGCCCGTTCCATTACTCAAGGGTACTTCAAGGGCCTGACTGTAAGTGCTCACGTCTCGGCTCCGGAAATTTCTGGTATAATGCATGGTGACTTTCCGTCTTCAGGCATTACGGTATAAGCGAATAGAAAATCCGACACAATAAGCTGAACGCTGCCCAGCCCAAGCATCCGCAACCTTCTCGAGATTTTCTTTTCCAGCTGCCCACGAAGATGTATTCCTGGACTACCTCAAGCCTCGATCCTCCGACGTCGTTTCTTTACGCTCCGAGTTTTTAGTTGTTACTTGAGAACGATCGGACGCTGTTGCGCATTATGTAGCTTAACGTCTATGGCTATTAGCTACAGTTTCAGAAGTTGTTGGTTCCAGTGATGGCGGTATAGTACGCTTCGGGGGCATTATAAGGATGTATACAGGTCTATGACGGGCTAATTGCTGCTCGACACAGATGGCAGGATGTTTCGTTACGGTGTCGGGCGCCAAAAGAGCCTGGAGTTGCTAATTTGGTAGCGGTGGATCCTTTTAAATTATACAATCTGTTTCTTTTTTCTACACTAACTTTAGAAGGCACATCCGACGCCGGGGGGGGGGGGGGGGGGGGTGCGGAATTTAATTACATTTCAGTTGGAGCTGAAAGTGAAAGTAAATAGTGAAAGTGATTTTCAAGTTGCAGCAACGAAATTGCCGTTGATACTTACGTGATGTTATTTTGAGATTTAGCTTATGGACTCCATGGAAGATCAATACGACTTGACAAATCTGTTGAAATGTGAATGAAAGTAGCTTCAAGTGTGCGTGCTTTCTTTGCACGTGTGTGTGCATTGACGTGTATGTACACTTATCAAGTCGCTTGATCGTCTCTGTATCCCATTAATCACTCGTCTCAATTCGATGGCAAATGTATATTGTGTTCCTTTCAGATGTCAAGTACTCCAAAGATTATATGTCTTTTTTTGCAAATTTGTGCATTATTATGGTATTTGCATGATGTGTATTATGCCTGAGAGCTTATTCGCAGATTGCCTCTATCGCAAAATATCAACTGGTCCGAAAATGTGTCTTTCGCTGATTTTTCGGTCATTTTTGAACCAGTAGACATTTTGCGATAAAGACCATCTATGAATAAGCCTGCCTGAGGACTATTGTTTACAATACTGGGGTTAGCTGCTAACTTAAATAAAAATGTATCTAAAATATGTAGGTATTTATAGTTTAGAAGCTAATATTAGCTTAATTTGGATTAGATGTCGCTGCGTAAAAATGTGTCAAAATTAAGGTCCAAAGAGTGTTTGGAATTTCAGTTGGAGATCGGACAACCGGACGTGACTATCTACGTTTTAGCGTTAACGTATCACAGGCATAGATTTGAGTATCTTATATTATAAATTGTATCGCGTTGAAAACGATGTAACAGTGACATTTCCGAAACATCTGATCATTTTTTTTTAGCTTTTTTCGGCCGATTGACGTTTTTCCAATCGAAAGTGGGTGTTATATTGACACAAGCAACGTTTTCAGATTTAGCTTGTTTAAATATGAATTTACTAGATGGCGCTCACGGCTCCACATCCCATGCGATCTTATTCCGGAAATAAAAAGTAGCCTATGTGTTATTCTAGGCTATAACCTATGCCTGTACCAAATTTCACCCAGAGCCGTTGTGAAACATTTACAAACGTCCACACTTCCATACATTCTCACATCCATACTCACAAATGCTCATAGAATTCGGGACTTCTGAATACTATTTACTTATCTGCACCAACGTTAGTGTAATGTCCCGAACTCTACAAGTGTAAAAATCGAGATAGTTTAAAAATCACATACTCACAAATATCATAGTAAGATATAATATTTTTCTGCAGGTCAAATTCAATGGCAAGCCAGAGAAGGAAGAGCTCCGTGAATTCCTGAAGAAATACAACTTCATAGGTTTCGTTCGCGAAGCTGTGAACGTATTCGCGGCTCAAGTCAAGGGCATTGATGACTTTGACAGGCTTTGCAAGGACAAGGAGGTCAAATGCGGTATGTATCTTTCTAAATTTAAGAAACGACTCAAAAAACTAACAAAATTTACTTTGTATGTTATTTATACTGTTGGTTGATTGCACTTGGTGGAACCTGCTGCACATAATGAATAACGTCACTGCAAATGTGGAACAGTACAAGTGCCGTAAATAAATAAATAAAGATGTTGCGGGTTCGAGTCCCGTTCGGGGCTGAATAATTTATGATATTATAGTCGACATACTAATTTATTTTCAAAAGTATTTCTCAGTTGTGTATCTCTTTGTTGACGGACATTCTGAAGTTTCGGGTTCAAATCATGAAAAAAAAATATGTCCCTCAAATCTTTGTTTTGGAATATGATTTCTATGTATTAACAAAGTGTATTTATCATATTACAGGTAGTGTAAAAGTAACGGTAACTCCGGTGTACAGTTTCATTAGTTGTCCACCGAATCTTAGAACGAAATATGTAGAAATCACCTCAGATGCTATTAACATTGACATACATAATGATATTGAAATTAAAACTGAGACGCCAAAAACCACCGATAAAGGTCCAGCAAAACTAGAAAACGATAGTACTACAAACAAAGGAGTAAACAATAAAATAAGTTCAGATACAAATAAGGTTCCATCTAAAACGCCTCCCATAGTGGTTAAAGCCCAAAGTAATGTAAGTCCTATTAAACCACAAGCTAAAGAAACGACACCGCAAAACCAAACTACAGCTGCTGCTAAAGTGACTACTCCAAAAACAGACACTCAGGTGAATACTGTAAAAACTGAACCTAAAGTGACGCCTACAAACACCACTCAAGTTAAAGTGACAACTGCAAAAACAACTGAGGCTAAACTGACTCCTGCGAAACCAACTCTAACTAAAGTGACTCCTATAAAAGCGACTGAGGCTAAAGTGACTCCTGCGAAAACAAATGAAGCCAAAGTAACTCCTGCAAAAACAAATGAAGTGAAAGTGACTCCTGCTAAAACAAATGAAGCTAAAGTGACTCCTGCAAAACCAACTGAAGTTAAAGTAACTCCTACGAAACCAATAGCTAAAGTTACACCTAAGACTGACGCTAAAGTGACACCTACAAAACCAATAGCTAAAGTCACACCTAAAACAGACTCTAAAGTGACTAAACCAATTTCAACTAAAGTTACACCGACTAAAGTTGCGCAGAAAAAGTCTATGAATAAGAAATCTTTCGCGGTTCAAGACGAATATGATGAATTGGATGATCATGATATTTTAGCGTTGATGTCTGAGGGTATCGTTTTAGACGAGTACACTGGTTCTGATGAAGAGTGATTCGTATACAAATATATAGGAAAATTTATACTTTTGTAACCTTAGAGGAAAACGAGTTATTATAATTTTAACGAGAAGTTTAACCTGTGTATCGGTGTAAATATCTTTGACATCATATATATGTGGCAAATAGATGACCAAATTTTCTTGCGGTTTTTGTTCAAGCTCACTTCCTGAGTGATGAAGGGATTTCACAGATCCAATTGATCTGTTCGTATGCTATTTTTTGACGGTATTTCCACGACATGGTAACTTGAAACTTGCTGCTGCAAAAATAGTCTGCGAGATACCTCCTTAGAAAATTACAGCACTTATACTATGTTCTGGGCTAATTGTAGTCAGGGGTGTTTTACATATTATGTAAATTTATAACTACAAAAAATGATTTATTGAAGCCTTTACGACAAAATAATAAAGTACAGAAGTAATCTCATGTATGTACTTTTTAATCAACACTTATCCTCGACTACGCACACTCATGTACAAACTAGTATCGAAATTACTATTTAAATCTTTTGACCTCGTGTCCGTGAACTCCGAGACCGGTGTCTAGTGTGTGCGTTGCCCGAGCGCACTTTTGATGCAGATTGCCTTCTGTGTATATTATTATTTTGTGCCTTTACACTTATGTTAACATGTTAAAAGGATATCGTATATTTTTGTTTGGTGTGTAAAATGTGTAGGCACTTTTGATTTCCTTAATAAAATTGTATTTTGATAAGCAAATAAGACAGCCATGGTTGGTACGACATTTTTTGGGTTTTTGTTTTGAGTTTTTGTTCTCAAATGATAGTTGTTTCAATACTACCAAAATGTGGGTAGATGTAAGTTTCTGCATTGTTTGATTCTATCTTAGCGATAAGTTTCGACTAGTCGTAAAACTAGTTTTATTGTTATGTGTATACTGTAAGATCACAATTTATGTTAAATTAAAGAAAAGAATTCATAAAGTTTTTGTTTTATTGAAGTGAAACTTCTTTATCGGCGTTGGAAAAAAATTTGCGTCACGTCACGTCACGATTTTTGGTTACGCGCCATCTTTGTTCTGTTCCCCACCACGGTGGATTCGAATGAAGAGTACTTTATCCAGGGATAGCATGTCATTTAAGGGTTTTTGGACTTTTGGACTTTTAGACTTTGGGACTTTGGGACTTTGGGGCTTTAGGACTTTGGGACTTTGGGACTTTGGGACTTTGGAACTTTGGGACTTTGGAACTTTGGGACTTTGGGACTTTGGGACTTTGGGACTTTGGGACTTTGGGACTTTGCGACTTTGTGACTTTGCGAATTTGCGACTTTGCGACTTTGCGACTTTGGGACTTTGGGACCTTGAGACCTTGAGACCTTGGGACTTTGGGACTTTGGCAATTTTGGACTTTTGGCCTTTTGGACTTTTGGCCTTTTGGACTTTTGGACTTTGGACTTTGGACTTTTGGACTTTTGGACTTTTGGACTAGGACTTTTGTACTTTTTGACTTAATTTAAGGTGAGGTGAAAATTAAGTTTATGAAGAAGTTTCACTTCTTACGTGTGTACACTAAGTACACGCAATTTTTTTTTTAGAGCGTGGGTTGTTTACCTTTTTCCACTGTTTTCTGTCAAAATAAAAATCGTTTTTTAGAAAATGTTCACTTTTTCGGAATGTTTACCTCGAAAATGGGTAGGATTTCGGCAAAAGTGTTAAAACAAAAGTTGTAGGTAATTTTATAAGCTTTAATTGCACAGGAGATACTTTTTCTCTACGACTCACCGATTTGAAGATATTAGCGAAAAACCTAAAAATGGGAACTTTAAACCCCTCCCCCTCCTCCGGCTCCCCCCCTAGGCGCGGGGACTTTTAGTATGTTTACTCCCTAAGCACGCTGATCAACTTTCTGAAGAAATTTCTTAGGTGCCAGCTAACGCACGCTACACTCCTTTGTTGAGTGGACTATAGAGCAGAATCGCGAATCGCGAAAAGAAACACTGCGTACTATAGTTAGTATAGGTATAGCACCACTAATGACAGTTACCTACACAAAGTTCTATGCTGCATCGTGTCGTGCGGGCCGCCCACGCAGCCGCAGCGATCGGTGCTGTCTCTTGTCAGTTGGATGGAACACACATTTTGAATGTCATAAAATGAAAATCGCGACTTGGCAAACGTAGGGTAGGACGTCCACCCGCCAGATGGACTGACGATGATCTAAAAAAGGTCGCAGGCTGGAACTGGATGCGGAAAACGCAGGACCGTGTGTATCGTTGCGTAAGTTGGGAGAAGCCTACGTCCAGCAGTGGACTGCCATAGGCCTACTTGATTGAAAATGAAAATAAAGTTTTGGTATGTCTACAGGCCGAACATTTTTACAGCAGCTGTATATCGTAATGGGACCAAGAGAAAAAGTTCTCCCACGAGAAAACCTGACAGTAGCCTGTAACCACAGTATCAAAAAATATTTCACCATTACAATGCTACGTTATCCCCGAGTTTACACAGTATACTGTGCTGTTACTCAGGGATAACGTAGCATTGTAATGGTGAAATAGTTTATCTAAATTTGAGTTTATTCGTAACAAACATTGTCAGTTTTCTCGTGGTCACACTTACGTGAGGGAAAATCCTCATGTATGTTATGCCGGACTCCTACCGACTAAAAAACCTCACGTGACGCCCAACAGTCTTAGATCATCTAACCACAGGATGCGCCTTACTTAAGCATTGTTTTCTGCCATTGCACATGACCATTTGGTCTTTTGGCTTTATAAAAAGCCTGTACATTAGTACATCATTTTATATGATTAAACTAGTACATTTCATTGTAGTTGACTGTACAATAACAATTAACACACAACAGCCATTACGCGTTTGTCGATTAATACATTTTTAAATGCAATGAAATTTTATATGTCTTTGTGTTTCCCCCTTCACTTGTATGAAAACTGGCAGAATATTTTTGTAGGCGGTGGTTCGCAAAGGCTAGTCCCGTGTTATATTGTCTAAGCCAACAGTCTATGGTTGGGAGCCCCGGGTAAGCCCTCAGAAGGATGTCCCCCTGTTGATCTCTTCATGTATTACCGATAATTTTTGTCGACCTTCATTTGTTATTATACAAAAATGTAGAGCGACAAAACAAAGATCGAAAAAACAAATGAAGATGGGCAAACAAATCAAGATTTCTTTACAGCAGTTTATCACAGAAACAGCTCTCCTTCGGCATTTTTCATCTTTATATAATTAGTATAAATTGGCAGCGAACAGTCGCTGACAATCTATACTAACAATATAAAGGTCACCAGTACCGCTGCTCTGAACCTCAGTGTAAGCAGGTGAAGTTGCCCGATGCTCGACTTAAACCCTACCTAAATATACACAAAATGCCTCGACATGGACATAAATTGAAATAATAGAACAAGAGTTGCTTTTTAAATTTTATTGTTATAGTTATTCATACAGGAAAGGTCGATTCAAACTAAAGTGCAGTAAATTGTTTATAGTAAAAATGTATAACAGCTGACAATTTATTTCTTTAAAGTTTGAAAAAGAAGTATTTGATGAAAAAGGTGTTTTATAAAATATGAACATTACGCAGTGGAAATAAGATTGCTTTTTACTTTGACAGTTGTAAAATTCAATGCACATCAGCTTGCTTCGACCATAAGTCAAATATACTTAAGTTTAAAGATAGAAATTCCTAGAATTTCATAATACACAATGTAAATTAAAACTACATATTCTAATAAAACTAAATTTTGTCAAATACATTAATTATATTTAGCGAATCTAAAATTTACCACACCTTTATAATATTGCTTATTTTTTTTTGTATAGAAGATCACAAAATGCAGATTTAAAATCATATTACAGGTCTGCAAAATACAGCTCGATCCGAATGGCAGTTGATTAACAAAAATATTGTGTAGCAACGGGAAAAAGTACAAAATGTCGCCAGCCCAATTTATCCTGAAGGTGTAGTAAGAGCTGGCTAGGCTACTTTTGCAAAACGACCCATTGAGTAGAGAAGGAAACCTCGAAATGACACCCAGTTCTCATCAAAATGACATTAAGCAAGTTTGAAAGCCTTCTGGAGGGCTTGAAAAGTTTTAACTGTGGGTCGTTGCAATCTGCACCTGTTCATTTCAGCACGGCAATAGACTCACCAACTATCATGTAGGACATAAAACTGTGAGGTGAAATGTGGGTGTACACAATGCCTCTGCCTACCCCTTCGGAGATAAAGGCGTGACGTAAAAATAGGTATTATTAAGCTTTTGTAGTTGAAATGCAGAGAGTGAGAGCGCAATGGTCCAAACTATATCAATAACTACCTTATAGTTTTGAAATTTTAGTTCATTTTGCATTACACAATTGTCACAGAGATCAATCTATATTTCACAAACTAGCTTACATTCCCATACACTTAACAAAAAGTATATCGACTTACTGAAATTGTAAGCACTTAAGCTAATTATGACTCAAACTTGATTCAATTCTGAATCTGTCGGCTGGACCTACGAGTTCTTATAGAGCTAGGAGTGGCCGGGGTGTTAGACAAACGTGCAGAAGCCCGGCTCGGTGTACCTTTAGCCCCAGTAGTTTTCAACTCGGCCACTTGATCAGTCGTCTCCACATTTGCATCTTGATTCTCCTGCGGCTCAGTAATATCCTCAACCATTTCAGCATCACCGTTCTGATCACCGTCTTCGTCAACCGCTTCAATATTATCAAATACTTCATCGACATTATCTACCGTTCCGTTTTCATCATCTCCAAACTCTTCAGCACCCTCGTCGCCTTGAACATCTTCTTGGGCAGTAGATTCTTCAGCGTTCTCAACATTTTCTCCCTCAACGGAGGTCAATAAGTCAGTTATTTGATTGTCCAAGTCTTTTCCGAGCACATCGGATGTTGCAGAAGTATTATGTGCATCGTTTTTGGCTTCAGTTGCAGGAGCCTTTTCATCTGTAGTAGTGTTGGCCTGGTTATTGGCTGGCTTGTCTGGAGCTTTATCGCAGACTCTGATACTCAGTGTACTGCGGCCTGTGAATTTAAAAAACTTTTAGTTTATACAAAAAACATTTTGTATTCTAGTTTCAATATATAAAAACACCAGCAATTCTGCTCGTGCGGGGAACTGACCGTACCTGTTTTCCACAAGAACCTGTTCTCAGGATGCAAAGTAGCTTTTCCAAGTACTATTCTATAACTATAACAAATTTCATCAGACTCGGTTCACGCGTGAAAGCGTAAAAGAGCATCTTTTTGCATAATTATATAAATTAACATTTCACGCGCTTACAGTTGAACAGATCCGACCGAAATTAGTACAGGGATAGATAGATAGTCTGGAATAACACATACTTAGTACTTTTTATCCCGCAAACAAATTCCCATGAGATGCTGGAACTGGAGCAAACAAAATCCCACACGAGCGCGATTAAGTGTTTACCATCACAGAAATTGTATCTAAATGCATTCCGAGCGCTTACAAATAGACCAACAGTGTATGATAATAAGGCATTGAATACTCTTTTCGAATTCGAATTGAAGCATTGAAACTCACCAATGACAGTACCATCAGCCTGAACGATGGCATCATAATCACTCTTCTCCGTAAACCCGATGAACAGCAAGTTGTGGATAGACCTGTGCTTCTTAATGGACTTTGGGTGGAACACATCGAGGAATGTGTTCATTACGTGCTTCTTGGGGAGCTGCGGCTTACCCATTATCTGAAATCAAAATTATTGCCTTAATGGACTGCCTGCTGGCGCAGTGGTAAGTTTATGACAGCCATGCTGTGATCGAATTCTAAATTGGACCAAATATTTGTATAATGTGCGAATCTTTGCTCCACAGTTTGATGACAGTTTTTTTTTGTTCAATATCCAGTTGTCTAGATTCCATAAAATAAGCTTATATTCGCTTAATTTGGTTAATCTGCGACACAGATTAATTAAATTTAATTCGAATTTATTTGTGTGACAATATAAAAAAAAATTGCTTAAAATAGCGAGGGTAGACAAAACAAACAAAAATTAATTTTGGTTTTGGTCCACCCTCACAGGCTACAATGAAACAACATGTTTGGAGCTATTTATTGTAGGGTAATTTTTTATCCCATAACATCCTTATAGGTTTTACCCATTGAAAGAAAGAAAGAAAAAAAAAACTGAGTACGGAAACCTAAAAACAGTAAAAACAGAATATCAGACTTACCTTAACATAGTACGGCAATACAACATAGGGTTGTTTCTTCAATACATCAATTGAGATCTGCGCCTCAATTGGGCCAATTTCTCGAGCCAGGCCAGGGTTGAGGAGCATGTTTCGAGTTTTATCGGTGAGGTCGGCGACAGCGCGCGCATACGTTTTATTCATGCTCAATAGATTAAGAATTGTCTGAAATTATACAAGAAAATAGATATCTTTTTTAATTCTATGTACCAGGTGAAAGTATAAGCCTAACAGAACATGTGAGAGCAGAGGCATACATACATATGGTCACGTCTTTATCCCCAAAAAGTAAGGCAGTTGCATATACGTTTCACCTTAGTTTTTGTCCCCCTAATAACTAGTGAGCCATTTTGTCTCTAAAAAAAGCCAATAAGGTGGTAACTTGGCTTAACGATTGCCATTTCGTCAACATGTGGTTTCCAAAGCTTGGAAACACTCAAATAAATGTCACCAAGTAGTCACCCATCCAAGGACTGGTCATCACAAAGTTGCTTACTGTACTGATTGTTTACACAACACTGAGTCCGCGGCGCGGTGCACCCAGAGAATCACCTATATGTAAGAACGTACCTTTGTAACATAAAAAAAAATACTTACAGAAATGTTCCTTTTCAGACATTGCGGCAACAAACGCTTATACAAATGAGCGTTAGCCACTAGCTCTTCAACATCATCATTCTTCTTAGCTTTCACTGCAGTGCTTTCACCATTCACTGCCTCAGTAGTTTTAGTCTCAGTAGCCTCTACATTTTCAGTACTTGTTCCTTCTGCGTTCTCATTACTGGCTCCCTCAACATTTTCCGCCTTAACAGTATTGTCACTTTCATTAGCGCCTTCAACATTTTCATTATTCGTTTCTACATTCTCAGCGTTTGCTGCGGGCTCTGGTTCAACGTTAGCGGCATCATCCTTTTGCTCATTTTCAGGGTTCGCTTCTTGAACCTTTTCACCGTCTTGTGCATTTTCTTGGTCATATATTTCATTTTCCTTCTTGTATATCTCTTCGATCTACAAATTAACAGAATTTTTCTTAATGTCATGATGTTTAGTATTTTCAATGAAGCAAATATGCAAAGACAAGTGTAATCATTTGAAAGAAAATAATTATTATCAAAAAAACATACTAACTTTGGTAAACACCTCTCCCAGGTGGGTATTAATGAGGTTCATCATGTTTTTTTTAAAGAATTGATCTGGTCTTAGGGGTTTGTCTGCAACTAACAATTTGACAACATATTAGTTAGACAGTAGCAGAGACCTTTCTATAATCTATACTTTTAGTGTAATGCTGCAGCTAGGGGTTTCGTTAAACAAAGATAAAGAGGGCTGTTCAAGTATTACGTGACGCAATTTTTGAAGATTTTAGAACCTCCCTCCCCTCGTAACGCACAGAAACGTATTTCTGTATCCTCTCCCGATACCCCTCCCGCTTCTTAACATTTAACAAGACCCCCCCCCCCTCATCTTAAATTGCATTACCTATTACTTGAACGCCCGTTAATTCAATCAGATATGTACGAATTTATAGCTAAAACCACTCAATTTGAAATCTACTGGATGATAGATCATGAAAGGGGTGCTGAAAGTTATTATTCAATACCTGTTACCTCACTACAAATATATTTAATGATTTTTGCTATATTCTAAAGAAAAAATAAAGTTAAACATGTGTAGTACAAAAACAAAACTGGGAATCTCTTAGTAATCATCATCATTCTTCAATTCTGGTTGCATCCATGAAGTTCCAGGGTCTCTATGGTAACATACATACATACATCCATTTGTACTGGTAATGTAATGGACAATCTCTGACTCAAGGGCACATGGACGATGAAGGCAAACCTCATGCAGGTGCTATTACTTTAACATACCCCTAATACCCTCCAGTCGACTTATTAAGTCTTGCTCAGGAAGTCGCTTTGACGAAATCCATAGCATGACTGACTTCAATCTGCAAGCCCCATTCAACCTAAAAAGGTAAGACTCAAGACAAAAAAATAAGACTGATACTGGGTATGTACCATTTTATCATGAGCTCCCACTGAAAGCTGAAGATTATCTATTAACATTGATATGGAGTTACCTTCAGATGTGTCACATTTTAATGATGTAAGTAGCTATCATAAAACTGCAAAAAATGTCCTCTGCAAAACTTTCAAAAGTTGACTGGTGGACAATGTCAGTAGACTGACATAGTTCACCCATCTGCTGTTAAAAACATATGTGGCCAGTGATAATCACTTACCAGGCAACAGCAGAACATTATTAAATTACTAAATAATATTAAATGTAGTAATAATAAAAGGCAATAACTACCTATGACTTTTGTATCGGATTCTGGCTTGATGCCTCCAGCTTCTAAAGCTATGTTCACTATCTCGATGTCGGTGTTTTTAGGGTACATAGCCCTATACTCTTTGATGGTTTCCGGGGCGTGACCGACGACTTTGCCTAACATAGCGGTCCTTATACGCTCGCGAATAGCCTGTTTAATGACACGCTGTATCGCGGGACTGCGTAACAATTCCTCATGCGAACTCTCTGCACACCTATCTCGGACGTCCCTCAAAATGGCTCCCAAAGCCAACTCCAAGCGTCCGGTCATCAGCTTGGTCGGCACTTTGTCGGGGAGCAGCGTGAGCGCTTCCCTCTCAGCCTGCGCCATCGACACCATCGCAGCTGCCACTAACTGGTTACGATTGCCGGCAGGCTGAGACGCGAGCTTGTTTGGCGGCGGTGCTTTCGAAGGCTTGGTCACTTTATTGGCCAAAGGTTTCGCGGGTTTTGGGTTCTGTTGTTTCTGATTACCGATTCTCTGACCGATCGATTGTTTACCTTGTCCGTAATTATAGGATGTAGACTTAGGTTGGTTCTGATTGGGGAAAGGTCTTTGGTTTCGGGCCGGTGTGGACCCAGCGTAACTAGAACCACGTGGGCCTGATCCAGTTGACCTTTTGGGGTAGGAATTATGCTGCCAGTCACTGTCAGACTGACGTTTTTTACCAAACAGCTTGCGGAATTGTTGGGGTCCATCGTTGCGGAACTGTTGGGATCCTTCGTTGCGGAAATGTTGGGATCCATCGTTGTATAAGTGAGAGAAATCGCGGTTGGAACCACTCTGTTTTGGTTCGAGCTGGTAAAACGGTTGTTGGGTAAAATTTCTCTGAAATTCAATTACAAAAAAACAATGTTATTCGAAACAATATGCTGAAATGTGCATCTCATGGCGAGGCACTTTGTCGGTGGTCTACATTATTGGGTGTATCAGGCACCGTCAACTTGTTTCAGCATAAGAGTTCTTATGGAGACATTAGATATTTCTCTAGTGATAATATGGCTAACTGGACGAAAAATATGACAACTAAATATTTGTAGATCTCCCAAACTCAGAATTAAGAAGTCAATGAAATACTCCACACATTTCTATGTATCCAAAAGAATTACAACATGTAAGTTGCAATCCAAGTTGAAAACATGTAAGAAATAGAGGAGCATATTTCAAATTAAGTTGCATTGAAGAATTTGAGAACTTGTGTTGCAGATTTTTTCGCCCAGTCGATGTATTATACAATAAAATATCCAATGTAATTATTCATTATACATGAAAAGTTACTAAGTGGCGCTCAGTAATACCATCAAACAACTGAATCTCATGCTTGTGTCACAGCCTGAGAGTTGCGATTAGCATCATGTGGAACGTCAGTCAGTGACTTTACAATGTGTCTCAATTGCCAACTTCAATGTACACCTCATGTGTTTTTACCAAGATCAAGTGTCTAGAAGTTTTGAAATCTAAAAGTGTTTTATCTACGGACGTAGATAAATTTCCTACAGCTAGGCTTTTCATTCTTCATTCATTTTGAGCACACAATTCAAACAGTTGAGAGTTTTTATTTGATGTGTGATAAACTCTTCAAGAAAATTTTCCTAAAATACAGAGAAGAATATACTTTCTATAAAACGTACCTGTTGTGGTTGCATTAGCGGTTGAATGATCTGCTGACGCTCTAGCATCTCTCGCTTGCGTTTCAGCAAGTCCAGTTCCAAATCAATGTCCTATAATAAATTAAAACTGTTGAACTTGGTTTTTATTATATACTAGCGGACGTCATGCAGTTTCACCCGCATAGTTCCGGTGGGAATACGGGAATAAAATATAGCCTATGTTTACCGCAAAGAGAGTAGCTTCCCAACAGTGAATGAATTTTTCAAATCAGTCCAGTAGTTCCGGAGCCTATTTGTTACAAACAAACAAACAAAAAACTAATCTTTCCTCTTTATAATATTAGTATAGAAAACTGTTGTGAAGTACACAATTTGGCATAGAAGATGGGGATTGGAATGGAACCCTTAAGATGTAATAGGTCTGGAAAATTGAAGTAGGACTAGGCATAACTTAACCCCACTCTTTTAGAGCCTTCGCTATGAATACTTGCATACTAAGGTCATGAAATGTGGGATGACTTTTTATGGTAAAAATGGAAACCTACTAGTAACACTCCACTCGTCTGTAAGTCAACTGGCTGTTTCTTATGAAACATGATAGCTAGCTAGACGGTTGAAGTATTATAGAAGGCACCAGGATAGATGAAACTAAAAAAAGATTGTAATAATACAGATCACTCTTTTATTCACGAAGGGGTAGGCAGAGGGACAGTATTTAACCTTATAGTTTTAGTCCAAGAAATAGCTGGTGAGCCTCTTGCCGTTTTCCAGCTGCCCATAAGGCTTTCAACTTGGCTTTACAGTAATATTCACGGAACCCTACCCTATCCAGAATATTCTATGGAACTCCACGGTTCCCATATTGGGAATCCTTGTTATAGAGACATGACATTTAATGAATAAACCTTTTTGACAGCTAGCTGGGATATGAAATGCTTCTTTTTTCCTGCTTTATATAAATACTTTAAATAAATTTATAACACATTTGCTCGTAAAGAGTCTCTTATTTGACCAATTTCACTAACGTAATGTATCTCATTACGGCCTAGTCCGGTAATGTAAAGTAAAACGGACGATTGCGTCTAAAACGAACGGTACTTTTTTAAAATCTTAGCAAAGAGTTTTTATGTCAGAAAAGTGGTGAACATTTTATAAATAAAATTAACTTTGGGAGATAAAATATAATAAAATAAACATGTAATTGTTTAATTTAATTAATTTTGACAATAAATTACAACCATTTATGTGAAACCAATACAAACAATATTAATTTACTTTATTAATAATACTGGCTGTTTTTGTGCCTTTGCCTCTTAAGAAATAAGAAAAAAAAGAAAGCGTTTTGTTGTGAACAAGTAAAATTCCGCGCGCTTTATTATCGCTATTTTTTGCTACGTTTTTTTGTTAGTTTATGAATGTCCCCGTTTTATTTATTTCCTTGTTTCCTCGCAAATATGTTATGAAACGTCGTATGACACACGTTCGCTTTGATAATTACAGCCTCTGCTTTCTTGTAGCCCTCGCCTGCGGCTCGGGCTAGCAATAACGCCTCGGCTGTAATTATCAACTTACCGAACTTGTATCATAATGTACTATTACAGTTCTAGTTTTCATAGCTCATACGTTTCAAAACTGATTAGTATCAAGGTCTAATTACAAGACAATAGAATTCGTTAAAATGGACTTTTTTGACCTCTTGTTCCAGAAATAGGTCTCATGTATGTATTTAACAATAGCTTACACACACACACACAAATATAACCTTGGCCCATTATAATTTGTGATTCTGAATTTTAAAACAGTACAATCAAGGTGTTGGTTTTATTCGGTAAGAGTCTGGCATAGCAACCATGATGGATTTTCCACACAATAAAAAAAGCAGTACAATCATTTCCAGTTACACTCCTGGAAATTGTATTGGGAGTTTAATATTAATATTTCTTGGCTTGGCTGGCATGGGAATAGCACCTTGTCTATTTCCAAACCTAATTGCAGTCATTACTTAGTCAAGCTTGGGCCTTGCAAATATATTTTTGATATTATTATTTAACCACTCGGGTAAACCATGCGTGTGGATGTAACTATCTACCGATGGGCACAATGCCACGGGGGCCTTATTTAGGTTTAGTTAAGATAGTAATAATGTAAATAATAGATATGTTTCTCTGTAATTTTGAACAATCTACTAATGTTGGAAAGAAAAGGAAGCGCTTGCAGCCACTCTCTCCCAGTAGTATACTAAAAATCCACTAAGTGAGTCTAACTTGGGCATAGAAGGTTCCATACAAAAGAAAAGACAAAATCGATTTTTTATTGGTATGGAGGTTCTGCTTAATCCCCTTTTTACTTTTTTCTCTAGCTTTCACAGTTCCTGAGATACAGCCTCGTAACTCATGAATAGGGTCCTGTCCCGTACCCTTTGGGTACGGAAACAATACAATACAAAACACTGCAACATAGATAGTCCTGAGAAGGGGACTATTTGTGGCATTGGCATAAGCGTCTACTTGCTTCAGCAGGTTTGTCGTTGATTTGGGCTGCCCATAGCACAGCATTCACACATGGAATACTCCAGGATTAGCCATGTGTTCTTTCAGACTATAATATATTCCTAAACCAAATATCAGCCACAGTATTCAATTCAATATTATAATATGTGAATGTGGATAAGTAATAAACATAAACATTGATGCATAAAACGTTTGCGTTTCTAATATTAATCGGAAAGAAGGAATTGATTGTTCGCTAGGTAGAAATTGTACAGCGATAACAGAACAGCTAATGTGAAAAATAATTACGCGGAGTTTGGTATGAAGCTAAGTTTCAGTGATTCGACGCGAAACTCGTATAAAGTTACGATAGCGAACGTGAAGTAGTATTAGTCTTTGGAATGGCAAAAAAACAGGGCAAATCGAAAATCTATTTGCCGCATCAACTTCTCCACGTTAACGCAACCGCCATCGCCATTACACGACAGGTTATATAGGTCGTACCGTGCAGACAAAAACATATTAGTAACCACACTGTAATGATAATGTGAGAAATAAAAATTGCTACGGAATGGCGTCGTTATGAGCAAAATCGTTATGTACCTTTAGATGATCTGAAATGAAGGGTCGAACGGGAAGGTTGCCACCGCTGCCACTTCCTCGAGGTGGATTTCGATTACGACGCATTATTAAGCTAGAAATACTTTCAATAAATACAAATTCAACACCAAACTAATAATCGGCAACGCGCACCAAACACAGAACGACTGACGAACGAAAACGCAAATCGAATGATCAATGAATGAAATGGCGGCCGACAATGGCGGCTTCGGCTTGTATGAAGGGTCGGGAAGGGGAAGGTCGGGGCGAGGAAGGAGGGGCGACCGGCAAAACGCCACAAACAAAATGGAATTGACGTCAAAAGTTTTTTTTTAAATTGGAACTTTGGCATTATGGGGTCCAGACACGATGAATTGGCCATTTGTAATGCCCTACGTGATTGAAGATCTCACTTGAAGGATGAATTGACGATACTTGACGCCCATTGAAGGTGCCGTCAAGTGTGCACGTACAGTTGCCTTTTGGCACTATTCGCTAGTAGTTTGCACCGGAGCGGAATCTTGAGCTCCGGTGAAATTCACCGGTGATTTTGCGAACTCCGGTGATTCTCCGGAGATCTCCGGAGCATCGTGTTTTTATGTACATAGTATTTGATGCCTTGAAATATTGTCTAAAGGTGCTCCCTCACCGGGAGCATTCGCGTGTAATGTAACATTACAGAGTCGAGCATTACAATAGTGAGGGGGGAGGGGAACCGAGCATTGCAATGCGCAGCTTGTAATGATACAAGACGAGGTTATTGTACATCAGTGAAGGAGGAGAACCGAGCATTGCAAAAATGCGCGCCTTGTAATGATACAATGTGTTATGTTTTGATACAACTTGTAACATCAATGCGCTTTTTTTGTTGCGGCTGGCCGGCCGCACACTGGTCCGGATTTTAAAATAGGTGGACATACGACCTAAGATGTCAAAAGCTATTGGGAATTTTTTTTTGGATAGGTAGTGTGATGATTGGCATATAACAAGTTTATAAAACATAATATACTGTCATACGTCGCTCATTATTAGTGATTATTCTGTCAATACATTTTTGCTAAATAAAGCCTATATTTCAGGTAATGTTCTTATTTATCACAATTTATTTAGCAAAATGGATAAATACCTGCGGCCCGAACGGTACGACGCAGATCCGGCAACAAACGCCGAAAACGCAGTGACTTGGACGCACTGGAAGAAAACATTTGAAAACTTCCTCGCGGCACTGGGAACGGATGAGAAATCCTGCAACGATGAGAAGAAGTACCAACTGTTAGTAAACCATTTATCTTCAAATGTTTACCAGTATATACGTGACGTAAATAAATACGGAGAGGCTATAGCGAAACTGGAAGCGCTCTTTGTTAAACCTGCGAATAAAGTTTATTCGCGTTACAAACTTGCCAGAAGACAACAACAGCCAGGTGAAACGATAGATAAGTACATTCAAGAGCTCAAATTATTAGCGAAAGACTGTGCCTTCGGAGCAGTCTCTGCTGAACAGAATGAAAACGAATATGTGAGAGACGCATTCTTAGCAGGGTTATCGTCGACTGCTATCCGCCAAAGACTTCTAGAGAATGTGTCACTAAGCCTGGACGATGCACACTCACAAGCACGCTCACTAGAAATGGCACAGGTCCATAACGGAAACTTTCAACAACCATCTACCAGTACCTTCGCCAATACCACCGCAGCCCTCAAACAAACGTCATCAAACAAGGATACCTGCTACTTTTGTGGTTCGAAGAGACACCTGCGTCGGTCATGTCCCGCCTTCGACGCTACTTGCCTAAAGTGCGGTAAGAAGGGCCATTTCGCGAAGGTTTGCAAGAGCGGGCAACAGCAGAGCGCATTTGTAGCTTGCGACGATACCGCTCATATAAATTTAAACACTACAACGAAGTCATTTTCTTGCCTAACAGCAGCGACATCTGATCTGAAGAAAGCAACCGTTAATATTACTATAAACGGATCTATAACTGCTCGCGCACTCGTTGACACTGGCGCGTCAACAAGCTTTATCAACAGTCTACTGGTTGATAAAAATAACTTAAAGAAGACTGCCTGTAATCAAAATATAACTATGGCTGCAACACATTTAACTTCTACAGTTGATGGTATTTGTTCACTAAAGATCAATCTGCAAGGACATAGTATCGATGCCGATTTCCTTGTCATGCGGGGACTATGCGCTGACGTCATAATCGGGCATGATATTTTACAGAAACACGATGCGCTCGAAATGCACTTTGGCGGGCCACGCGGCCCATTAAAACTTTGTTCCCTATCTCGCGCCAATATAGAGCCCGTGAGCTTGTTCCCAAATCTTCTACCAGATTGTAAGCCAATTACCATCTAATCAAGGAAACACTCGCCTGATAACGCAGCATTTATTAGCGCAGAGATAAAGAAACTCCTGGACGACAACATTATCGAACCGAGTCTATCGCCATGGCGAGCTCAAGTCCTCGTCACTTCGAACGAGAATCATAAGAAACGGATGTGTATAGATTACTCGCTCACGATCAATAAATATACCCAACTGGATGCCTATCCTCTACCAAGCATCGAGGACATAGTAGCAAAGGTAGCGAAATTCCGAGTATTCAGCAAGATTGACTTACGAAGTGCCTATCATCAGATACCGATCTTGATGCAAGAGAAACCATATACGGCCTTCGAAGCTGACGGTAACTTATATCAGTTTTGTACAATTCCGTTTGGAGTAACCAACGGGGTAGCTGCGTTTCAGCGAGCAGTCAACACAATTTTAGCCAAAGAAAATGCAAAAGGAATATACGCATATCTCGATGATATTACTGTTTGCGGACGAGACCAAGAAGACCACAATGAAAAACTGAAACACTTCCTTGACATCGCTGCCCGTTACAACCTTACTCTAAACCTCGACAAAAGCGAATTCTCTAAGCAACAAATTAATTTACTCGGCTATAACATTTATGACGGTGTAATAAAGCCCGACCCGGATCGTCTGCGCCCGCTTTTAGAGCTTCCTGTCCCTGAAAACACAGCCACTCTAAGACGTGCTCTGGGACTATTCGCACATTATTCAAAGTGGATCCTTAACTTTTCCAAGAAGATTCATCCTCTTGTTATACAAGAAAAGTTTCGTATATCACAAGAAGCAGCAAATGCGTTTGAAGCAATTAAACAAGAAATCGCAGACTCTGCTCTTCACGCTATTGATGACAAAATTCCTTTCACAGTAGAAACTGACGCATCAGACTATGCAATTGCTGAAACTTTAACGCAAGAAGGAAGACCAATCGCTTTTTTTTCTCGAACCCTAACCAGCTGCGAACGAAATTATCCTGCAATCGAAAAGGAAGCTACGGCAATAATCGAATCAATCAGGAGATGGCGTCAGTTCCTTTGCGGAAGAACATTCCGGCTCATCACGGATCAGAAGTCAGTCGCATATATCGATACCTCTGGGCTCAAAGGTCGTAAAGGACATTTGGGCGAAAATGACTTTTTGATACAGTTTTACTCAATTTTTAATTCCCTATCGATCTGTATATTCCGTTTTACGAAATTCGCAAAAAAAATGCCTTTACGACCCACATAATCTGAGACTTTAAGCCAAGTTTACCGTTAAAATATGGAAGTAAATAACACTTACCTGCTAGAGTAAAATTATTTTGGTAGTAAAGGAAAATATAAAGAAAATTTTGGGTGTAAAACACGTAAAAAATTTAAATGGTCCTATACTCCCTATAAGTCACCTCAAAAATATGGATGTAAAGGACATAAGGACTTGTCCTGATGTCCTTTACATCCATACTGCTACTTGTAGCAGTGTGTTAAAGTGGGTAACTTTAAAAGTGAGCTAGATACAATCGACTTAGGAGACCCACAGGGTAGCGTGCTTGGCCCAACGCTTTTTATAATGTATATGGATAATATAATATGCTATGCCGATGACACTGTTACTGTTACTGACAATATAATATGTTATATTTGATGGTGTAAGTTGGGCTGAAAAATTTACGCAAGCCGAGTTGGGCCTGGGGCAAGTGTCAACATGGTTGCATTATAATTAAGTGACACTGAATGCCAGTAAAACTAAATATGTATGTTTTCATAAAACAGCTAGATCGGCCCATTACACATCTCTTGGTATCAAATTACACTACTGCAAAGAAATGAAAGGTTGCCAATGTGAATTCATCCAAAGGACAGACAGCATTAAATACCTTGGCGTAATTATTGACGAAAACTTGTTAAAAAACATCATCGTTTTGTCAAACGGAGTGCGAAAAACCGCAAATATAATGAAATTTCTTCGTTCTTCAGCGCCAACGGACGACCTGAAATCCGTTTATTTTGCCCTGAGTCCTCCTGAGTCAGTCGGCCGTCCCGTGGAGTCAGCGCTGCTTTGCAGGGAGGGCTTCATCATTGAGCCTGCATGCATGATGTCGCCAGCATCCGCAAAGCCCGCCCTTTGTTCGGGCGTGAGTGCGCCGTAGCTGTTCAACAAAAACAGGTGGCTTACCGCGCCTGGATCAGGGCTCGGTCTGTGCGCGACCAGAAAGTGGCCCGCCTCAAAGCAGCGTACAACAGAGCCACTAGGTCCAGTAAGAGAGCCTTCAAGAGAGTGGACGCCCAGCGCATCACGCGGCTTGGTAAGGAGCTCGCGTAACATCCGACGGGCAGACGTGAATACTGGCAACTGACCAAAGCCGTGCAGGCCAACTTTTGCAAGCTCTTGCTGCCGCTGCGCTATCTTGACGGATGACTGGCTCACAAGGCCCAAGAGAAATCAGAAATGCTGGCCAATCTCTTTGCGGCTAATTCCCGGGTCGATGACTGTGGCAAGCAACCTCCCACTATCGCCGACTGTGGAACCACGATGCCGATATTGTAATCCGGCAGTGCGGCATTGGTGCTGAAGAAGTGTGCAGCTGAATTATGTCCAACGCTAACACGCCTGTATCGTCTTTCCTATTCGTCGGGAGAAGAGTCGAAGGCTTGGTAGGAGGCGAACGTTCAGCCGATCCCCAAGAAAGGGGATCTGTCGGATCCGGCCAACTATCGCACCATAGCCGTAACCACCGTAATCTGCAAAGTGTTCAAGCTAATTATCAACAAACAGCTCATGCGCTATCTGGAGGATCACTCGTTAATTAGCGATTGTCAATATGGCTTTAGGCCGAAACGATCAACGGGTGACCACTTAGCGTACATTACACACACCTGGGGTGAGGCTATGGAGAAGCACGGTGAATCTCTGGCTATTGGCCTAGACATGGCTAAAGCCTTTGATAGGGTATGACATGCGTCGCATCTTTCCAAGCTGCCGGCATATGGCCTATCGCCTCAGTTGTGCCGATGGTTGGCCAGCTTCCTGCACGGGTGACGTACACGGGTCCTCTGTGATGGTCAGGCTTCCTGCTTTTTGCAGGTATATGCCGGAGTACCACAGGGATCGGTATTTTCCCCAACTCTCTTTCTTCTGCATATCAATGACATGCTGTCCCTTGGGTGCATTCATTGTTATTCGGATGATAGTAGGTACTCTGCATGGGAGCTATTCTGGCCGTCGAAAGAGACGACAACTCGTGGCGGATCTTCACCGGGACCTGGGTCGCATTGCCCAATGGGGTTCGGACAACCTGGTCGAGTTCAATGCCAGAAAAACACACAGTTTACAGCTAAGAAGTCCCCATTCCTATCCCTACCCTGTCTTCGGAACATTGGGGTTCCACTAAAAGAAAGCTCAATCACAAAACCTACGTAGAGAGATGTATTGGGCTGGCCTCGTGGAAACTAGAATTCCTGAATAAGCTGAGACTATTTCACCTCACATCAGAGATGTTTACTGTACAAGACGAAGATTCGCCCCTGCGTCGAATTCTGTTCTCACATTTGGGATGACTCCGCAAGACACCTACTAGCGTCAACGCTATGCAGCGACGTGCTATCCGAATAATTGGTTGTCCTGAGGTGACGGGAGGCCTCAAACCGTTAGCGCAACGAAGAACCATAGCGTCCTTGGCTGCCTTCTACCAAATGTATTACGGTGAATGTTCTGAAGAGCTCGATTCAACCTAATCCTACCATCTCCTTTCCAAACCCGAACAACGCGTGCCGGGGCAGAGATGCCACTCATACGCAGTGGAGAGAATTTTCGCCTGAACCAAGCATTTCAAAAGATCGTTCATCTGTCGAACTATAAGAACATGGAACGACCTGCCCGCATAGTTTTTCCGTCATCTTACAATCCCGGGTTCTTCAAGAGGAGCGTGAAGAGGCACATCACAGGGCCGGCAACTTGAGGAACCACTGTTGAAAGTCTTACAGACTGTGAGACTGGCCCCCAATCGTTAGATGCACCACGGCTTACCATCAGGGTGGTGGCGACGTCAATTTGACGAGCTTAATATTAAAAAATATAAGTTTATTTAATAATGTAGCCCTTTTTTTTTTTTTTTTTTTTTTTTTTTAACGTGAGGGAAAATCCTCGTAAGGGCTCCCGACACGGTCAATTGGGCATGACAAGTCTACGTGCTTGAGTCAAGTTATTGACCGTTTACCACGTAGACTTGACGCTATCATCAATAAATCTACGGTTTGATGGGAATTGAAGTAGAAAAGAGCGTATTAAAAAAAAACGGCACTTGATGCACTTTCGATTGATGTGAACTGACGGGACTTGACAAGTTTTTATTTTTATTTTTTTTTTTAACGCGGGGACTGCAGATTAGGCACTTCGCCGCCTTGTTTCGGGGGAGCAAGGCGGCTTTGTGTGGGACTCGCGGTCAACATGGTACCGTCCTACCCACTAAACCCCGCGGTGTTCCGCCTCGCCTTAACCGGGTCGCAGGATAGGCCGGTGGATAAATCACTGCGGCCCGGCAAAGGGTCGCCCCGTTACATCATCGGGACTCTCCACGGGGGGCTTGATGGACTGCCCCCCCCCCCCGCCCCTTAAATCCTAATGGAGTTGGAAGTGCTGATTCCGTCGGTCTGCTCTCGGATGCCCCTCTGTAAGCAGAGGGGGTAGAGAGCGGCCAAGCGCGGGGCGGGCGCTCAAAGCACCCCCGGAATGACAAGTTTTTATTTATTTTGCAATCGGAAAACTTCAAAACGTCAAATTCAAAAAAGTTGCGGAATCGATCAGCGTCCAAGAATGTATTCAATATTATTTAGCTACTAGTTTACCTATATATATTAGACGACCTGTTTGGTTCGGAGGCAAAAATACTGTCTTTTAATCAAGAGGTCGCGGCTTCGATCTAATATGGCCGCTGCGCCGTAATCACAAAATATCATGATGGGTATCGTTTAAGGGGATTTTTGGTATGCTGAGTACGAATCAGTTGATAATTCTGCAATTCAATATGGCCGCCGCGCCGTAATCACAAAATTTCCTGATGGGTATCGTTTAAGGGGTTTTTTGGTATGCTGAGTACGAATCACATGATAATTTTGCAATCCAATATGGCCGCTGCGATGTATTCACATAATATCATGATGGGTATCGTTTAAGGGATTTTTTGGTATGCTGAGTACGAATCACATGATAATTTTGCAATCCAATATGGCCGCCGCGCCATTATCACAAAATTCCAGGATGGGTATCGTTTAAGGGGGTTTTTGGTATGCTGAGCACGAATTTCGGGTTAATTTTGCAATCCAAAATGGCCGCCCCACCACCGTTGTAAATTTTCATGTTGGATATCGTTTTTGGGGTTTTTTGGTATGCTGAGTACGAATTTCAGGTGAATATTGCAATCCAATATGGCCGCACCACCGTTGTAAAATTTCATGTTGGTTATCGTATAAGTAGATTTTTGGTATGCTGAGTACGAATTTCAGGTTAATTTTGCAATCCAATATGGCCGCCGTGCCACTGTTGTCAAATTTCATATTGGATATCATATAAGGGGTTTTTTGGTATGCTAAGTACGAATTTCAGGTTAATTTTGCAATCCAAAATGACTGCCGCGCCACCGTTGTAAAATTTCATGTTGGATACCGTATAAGGGGTTTTTTGGTATGCTGAGTACGAATTTTGGGTTAAATTTGCAATCCAAAAAGGCCGCCGTGCCACTGTTGTGAAATTTCATGTTGGATATCGTATAAAGGGTTTTTTGGTATGCTAAGTACGAATTTCGGCTTAATTTTGCAATCCAAAATGGCTACCGTGCCACTGTTGTGAAATTTCATGTTGGATATCGTTTAAGGGGTTTTTTGGTATTCTGAGTACGAATTTCAGGTTAATATTGCAATCCAATATGGCCGCCGCACCACCGTTGTAAAATTTCATGTTGATTATCGTATAAGGAGGTTTTTGGTATGCTGAGTACGAATTTCAGGTAAATTTTGCAATCCAAAATGGCCGCTGTGCCACTGTTGCGAAATTTCATATTGGATATCGTATAAGGGGTTTTTTGGTATGCTGAGTACGAATTTCGGGTTAATTTTGCAATCCAAAAAGGCCGCCGTACCACTGTTGTGAAATTTCATGTTGGAAATCGTATAAAGGGTTTTTTGGTATGCTAAGTACGAATTTCGGGTTAATTTTGCAATCCAAAAAGGCCGCCGTGCCACTGTTGTGAAATTTCATGTTGGAAATCGTATAGAGGGTTTTTTGGTATGCTAAGTACGAATTTCGGGTTAATTATGCAATCCAAAAAGGCCGCCGTGCCACTGTTGAGAAATTTCATGTTGGAAATCGTATAAAGGGTTTTTTGGTATGCTAAGTACGAATTTCGGGTTAATTTTGCAATCCAAAAAGGCCGCCGTGCCACTGTTGTGAAATTTCATGTTGGAAATCGTATAAAGGGTTTTTTGGTATGCTAAGTACGAATTTCGGGTTAATTTTGCAATCCAAAATGGCTACCGTGCCGCTGTTGTGAAATTTCATATTGGATACCGTATAAGGGGTTTTTTGGTATGCTAAGTACGAATTTCGGGTTAATTTTGCAATCCAAAATGGCTGCCGCGCCATTGTTGTAAAATTTCATGTTGGATACCGTATAAGGGGTTTTTGGTATGCTGAGTACGAATTTTGGGTTAATTTTGCAATCCAAAATGGCCACCGTGCCACTGTTGTGAAATTGCATGTTGGATATCGTTTAAGGGGTTTTTTGGTATGCTGAGTACGAATTTCAGGTTAATTTTGCAATCCAATATGGCCGCCGCGCCGTAATCACAAAATTTCATGATGGGTATCGTTTATGAGCTTTTTTAGGCTGAGTACTATTTTAATGTAATAATAATAACACTACTAGAGATGTAAAATGACTGAATCTGACCAGTCACGATTGTCAAAAACCGTATTTGACCGGTCATTTATTGTCAAATTCAATCAATTTGACTTAAACTTACTATTAATTCTAACTATTAAAGTGACTAAATAATGCCAATTTTTCCCGACAGGGGGCACCATTTCAGTATAATCTATACATATAATAAAACTGTTCAGGGTCAACAGTCTGTACATGGAAGATATTTTGAAAATTTTAATTGTAAGGCGTTCTCTAATCGATACTGAAGCCGAAAATGTAATTTAAACTTTTCATGTCTGTCTGTCTGTATCCCGAATAAGTATCACGCCGAAACTACTATACCGATTTGAATGATACTTAGTACATTTTAAGCTTATAGCCCGAGAAAGGTTCTAGGATACTTTTCACACTGTACTTTTGATCCCGAAGTATTGCGCGGTTCTTGCGGGAGAGAGGATTAAAGATAAAATGGTTTTTCAGTTGTAATTTCGCAACGCGTGATGCGATTTCAAATATTTTATTATACTATTGAAAAGGGAGTAGGTACTTTAAGGGTTTTTCGACCCAAGTTTCAAGATTGAGGGTTTGTAGTTCAGAAATTAGAGGCATCTCAACTTTCGCCGAACCTAGAATTCAAGGGTTCCTTTGAATGAGAGGGTAAGCGCTCGTTCAGACATGCGGGAATCGCGCGGTAACCGCGCGGTTATGTCTGAACGATTACTAACGGGTATACTACGCCAAATCGAATGCCAAATAATCGAACGTTCAAAATATCGAAGATTACAATATCAATGTTCGATATATTAAACGTTCGATATTTTGAACGTTCGAGTATTTGGATGTTCGATTATTTGGCATTCGATTTGGCGTAGTATACCCTTACTAACTAACTCATATAAATAAGACCCGCGCGATTTCAGTATCGCATGGAAATCGCACGGTTCCCGCCGTGTCTGAACTGAGGCGAAGTGGCTGTTCAGACACGGCGGGAACCGCGCGATTTTCATGCGATTCTAAAATCGCGCGGGTCTTATTTATATGAGTTAGTTAGTAATCGTTCAGACATAACCGCGCGGTTACCGCGCGATTACCGCGCGATTCCCGCCGTGTCTGAACTGAGGCTAAACCAACGCGCCCCGCCCATTCCCGCATGTCTGAACTGAGGCGAAGTGGCTGGTCAGACACGGCGGGAACCGCGCGATTTTCATGCGATTCTAAAATCGCGCGGGTCTTATTTATATGAGTTAGTTAGTAATCGTTCAGACATAACCGCGCGGTTACCGCACGGTTACCGCGCGGTTACCGCGAGATTACCGCGCGATTCCCGCCGTGTCTGATAAGTGGCTGTTCAGACACGGCGGGAACCGCGCGATTTAAATGTGATTCTAAAATCGCGCGGGTCTTATTTATATGAGTTAGTAATCGTTCAGACATAACCGCGCGGTTACCACGCGATTACCGCGCGATTTCCATGCGATTCTAAAATCGCACGGGTCTTATTTATATGAGTTAGTTAGTAATCGTTCAGACATAACCGCGCGGTTACCGCGCGATTTCCGCGCGATTTCCGCGCGGTTCCCGCCGTGTCTGAACTGAGGCTAATTATTAAGGCCTTAATCTTTAAGCTCTTTTACAATTAAGCAAACAGGGCCGTTTCACACGGTGCTTGACAAGTCTGATGAAGAATTAGGTACCTCTCCTTTTGTGCACATTATGTGACGTAAACGAAGTTGCGAGGGTCAGCTAGTTCAAAAAGCACTCAAAATCAAAATGACTGTTTATGACCCTTTGTTAAGACAAGCACCTAATACATCGTAACCGACACCAGAGGTCGCAAAGATCGGCACCGACCATAATCACCTACGATATATGACGTGATATTAAACCAATCGCATCAATATATCACGTCATCGGCGACCAATCACAGCGCTTGATCTACGGCCATACTACGAAGCTTTTTCTACTCAAAATTACCTACGTAAAACACTCGCATCTGAACCTTTATACTAAAAAGATATACTTAATCTACTCTTTACTGTACATGAATCTAAATTCAATTATATTCATTTATCAAGAAGTCTACGTTCTCAATTCTCTCCTTCAACTCGAACCCTCAAGCATCGCAGCATTACCATAATTTTGGACCTTCGTGACGGATTCACAAGGAGAGAAGAACCAGTACCTGGCTGAGATACCCAAACGCAGAAGCTGCCTTCTATACTTCGTAAAAGTATACCTACACGTGAAGATCGCATACAGACTACCCTGAGCATCCGCTACGTGATTCCAAGTCGCAGCGCAGTGGCAAGATTGGATCGTGGACGAGGGTGTCATTGTCTGAGTCGTGTCGTGGCTCGTGGCTGGTGGTTGCAACTGTGAGTACCCCAGCTTTCTTATCCCCCCAGAATGTCTAAGCCTACGGTGGTTGAAAGTGGTAGTAACGCAGTTCTCAAAGATCTCATAAAACGCAGAGGCTCGGTCAAGGGTAGATTAACAGTTTTTAAAAATTATATTACTTCTTTAGTGCCTTTAGAAATCAATGATATCAAACGCGCAGAATTAAAGTTACGTCTACAAGGTGCTAAAAGCTTATACAAGGACTTCAATGAAATTCAGACTGAAATTGAGTCGTTAGTCTCAGAGTCTGAGGAACTAGTAGCTCGTGAATCATTCGAAAACGACTATTACGGTGTTTTAGCTCAGGCTGAGTGCATGATCGTTGAAGATGAACCTCATGTAAAGTGTAATAATTCGCATAAATCTGTAAAATTGCCTACCATTTCGCTCCCTACCTTCAACGGTAAATATGAACAGTGGTTAGACTTCCGTGACACTTTTCTGGCTTTAGTTCATAATTCTAAAGAAATCTCAGATATACAAAAGTTCCACTATCTTAAATCTTCATTACAGGGTAGTGCAGAACTAGTTATAGATTCTATTGAATTCTCTGCCACTAACTATTCTATTGCCTGGGAAATTCTAACTAACCGCTATAACAACAATAGACTTCTGGTGCATAATCATGTTAAGTCACTGTTCAATATTCCTAGCGTTAATAAAGAATCGCCCGCCGTGATTCGTAAACTTATTGATACATTAATAAAAAATATTCGCGCATTAAACTTAATAGGTGAACCCACAGAGCACTGGGATACGCTTATTATTTATCTAGTAGTCACTAAGTTAGATGCGGCCACGGAGCGCGAATGGGAGCAACATAAAAATTTATTATTGACTTCCAACGATTCATCTTACAAAATTAAATTAGAACACTTAATTAAATTCTTAAGAGACAAAGCCGATATTTTAGAAACGGTATCATTAACTCACTCAAAGCCTAGCTCCCTACAATCATCCGATCACAAGCGGAACGATTCTAGTTCTAGCACACATTCTAAGGTACACTGTAACGTAGTAGCAAACAAATCTAAGTCGGCACTAAGGAATACACGCACGAATAGCTGTGTTAAGTGTAACGAGAACCATCCGCTGTATTCATGTTCACAATTTTTAAATCTTAATTTGCACGATAAGCTACAATTTATAAACGATAACCACTTATGCGAAAACTGCTTGCATTCCGGTCATACACTGTCTGATTGTCGATACGGTCTTTGTAGGAAATGTGGCAAAAAACATAATACTGTAGTTTGTCGTGAGGATTGTGATAAGAAGCGCGATGAGGTGTGCACTGTATCACTGGTGTCGAATAGTGAGGCGTCACTCGAATGCGGGCCCCGCTCGCCGCAGATAGACAAAGGGTCACAATTACATACCTATAATGCACATTCATTATTCACACATTCAAATAACCAACCTGTTCTATTGTCGACTGCAGTTGTGAGGATCGCTGATAAGAACGGCACTCATCATAACTGTCGTGCGATATTGGATAGTGGTAGCGAGCGTAGTTTTATAACACAGTCATTATTTCAAAAACTAAAATTAACTTCTTTACAGTCCACTTTACAAATAAATGGAGTTGGTAATGTTGTAACACAAACCACACAACTATGCGATATTGGGTTTGAATCTATTTGTGGCACGTTCTCAAGGCGTGTTTCCTGCTTGATCTTGCCTCAAATAACTTTAAACTTACCAACTTTCACCATTAAAAAACATTCATTTAATATACCTACACGCATACAGTTAGCTGATCCCGAGTTTTACAAATGTCATCACATTGACATGTTAATCGGGGCTGACCTATTTTGGGATATTTTGGAGGAAGGTAAAATACGTCTTTCTAATGGTCCTTACCTCCAGAATACCAAACTGGGTTGGATAGTGTCCGGACCTATTTACCAAAACAATACAAGATTCTCGCATAATGTTTCTTGTAATTTTACTACTATAGAATCGCAAAATATAGATAGGCAAGTACGCATGTTTTGGGAAATAGAGGAACTATCCAACCACTATCACGGTGACATGCGCAGCTTGGAGGAGCGTCAGTGCGAAGACCATTTCATACAAACAACGAAGCGGTTGCCAGATGGAAGGTTCTGCGTGCGCATTCCCTTCAAGCAGTCACCTGACACTTTAGGTGAGTCTAATTCGCAAGCGGAAAAACGTTTTTTTGCGTTAGAAAGACGTTTAGAACGCAATCCCACTTACCGACAGCTATACAAAGAATTTATACACGAATACATGAAACTAGGTCATATGTGTCGCATAACATCATATGGCAACCCGCATTACTTCATGCCACATCATGGTGTATTTCGCGAGCATAGTACCACTACCAAGTTGCGAGTGGTATTCGACGCCAGCGCAGCGACGTCAAGTGGTTCGTCCCTCAATGACTTACAATTACTGGGGAAACCGTTGCAAGGAGATTTGATTTCTATTTTGTTAAGATTTCGTGAAAATAAATATGTTGCCTGCGCTGACGTTGAAAAAATGTACCGACAGGTACTCGTCACACCCAGATCAACGAGATCTGCAACTTATATTATGGCGCGATAATCCATCGGATGAACTATCTATTTATCGTCTAAATACAATTACGTACGGAACCACCTCAGCTCCGTTTCTAAGCTGTAGGTGTTTAAAACAGTTAGCACATGACAGCCAATCCCCCTTGATTGCTAATGTCATAAAAAACGATTTTTATGTCGATGATTTGTGTTTCGGTGGGGACAACATCGAGGACTTATTATCTGCTTGTGCTGAAATCACCGACACTTTGAGGACGGGCTGTTTTCCCCTCCGTAAATGGATTTTCAACTTTGATCATGAAAATTCAATTTCCATAAGTCACACGAAACACTTTTCAATGGGTGAACACGCTAACAACAAAACACTAGGGTTAGGCTGGCATAATAAATCGGATCAGTTGAATTTTCACACACAATTTAATATAAATGATCAATATCCAACTAAACGCATAATTTTGTCTGTAGTGTCGCAGATATTCGATCCGATCGGAGTTTTAAGCCCTACTATAGTGATAGCCAAAGTTTTACTACAGAGATTGTGGCTTTTACGTTTGGACTGGGACGAAAGGGTTCCTAAAGACATAGCAAAAATCTATTATGAATTTCTAAAGAACCTATCTAACCTACGTAATATAAATATTCCTAGGTATGTTTTCTGTGACAGTTCTATTCAACGAGAATTACATATTTTCACAGATGCGTCACAGGTGGCATACGGCGCGTGCGCATACGTGCGTAGTATAGATAGTGAATCAGCTGTTAAGGTACAACTGTTATGTGCGAAGGGTAAGATCGCGCCGCTATCTCCCACAACTATACCGCGACTAGAGTTGTGTGGAGCATTAGTGGGGGCTAGACTTTATCATAAAATTAAACAGTCACTCAGAAGTCATTTTGATAAAGTGATTTTCTGGTGTGACTCAACGATCGTATTAGGATGGTTGCATATGTCACCTAATTTATTAAAAACGTACGTACAGAACAGGGTTTCTGAAATACATGAACTGTCGAAGGACCTCCCATGGCGACATGTCAAGGGTCGGGACAACCCAGCTGATTTAGTTTCACGCGGCCTTCACTTAGACGCTTTGAGTGACTCATGTAAGTGGTGGGACGGTCCTGAGTTCCTTCACGATCTGGACTACGACTGTACGTACAAAGAAATGGAGTCCAATGTTAATAATTTACCGGAAGTAAAATCTAATGCTGTTAAACTTTTATTGCTCAGCCAAGTGACGACGAATTCATTTTTTCCCTTTCATAGATTCTCACAGTTCGTTCGTATGCAGCGGGCGGCCGCTTATGTACTTCGTTTTGTACATAACTTACGTAACAAAGCGTCGCGTCGGTCCGGCGCGCTGACTGCTGACGAACTGAACGAGGCTGTGTTGTTGCTCGCGCGCATTTCACAGCGAGAATCTTATCTTGAGGAATATGAGGCGTTGTTGCAAGATGCACGAAACATAATTTAACTAAACTTAATTTATTTATCGACAATAGTAAATTAATTCGAGTGGGTGGTCGTCTATCTAATTCTTTAAATTTTAATTATGATAAGAAACATCCCATTTTGTTGTCAAACAAACATCATTTCACATTGCTACTTTTTAGACATCAACATAAAATACTGCTACATGCTGCACCACAGTTACTTCTATATTCACTTAGGGAAATGTGGTGGCCGGTGGGTGGAAGAGGCTTGGCTCGAACCGTTAATCATAACTGCATTATCTGCGCACGCCAGCGAGCCAAGATCTTAACGCCACTTATGGGTAACTTACCACCAGAACGTTTGCAACCAGGTGTTCCCTTTATGAAATGTGGAGTAGATTACGCAGGGCCCTTCTTCATATTAAATCGCATTGGTAGGGGAGCGAAAACTGTTAAATCATACTTATGCATATTCGTATGTTTTACTACGCGTGCGGTTCATCTTGAACTGGTCAGTGACCTGTCAACAGAGGCTTACCTAATGGCACTCAAACGCTTTATTTCTCGTCGTGGCAAACCAACTACTATTTTCTCAGACAACGGGAGAAACTTCGTAGGGTTGATGAATCAATTTTCAAAATTTTTATTAGATTGTTCAGAGGCTATTAGAGAGTACGCGATTTCTCAAAGCATTAAATTTAAATTTCTACCACCGTATGCAAGTCATTTTGCCGGGATCTGGGAGTCTGGGGTCCGAAGCTGCAAGCATCATTTGCGGCGCGTCGTAGGCAACGCACACTTAACGTACGAGGAGTTCTATACGGTTTTGACGCAAATTGAGGCCGTATTGAACTCCCGTCCTCTCAGTCCTATGTCAACAGATCCGAACGACTTGCAGCCCCTCAGTCCAGCGCATTTTCTTGTCGGGCGGCCCCTGACTGCTCCGGTATGCGAAGACGTTCCCGAGAAGCCAATGCATCTCCTAACGAGGTATCAACGTGTGGAACAGATACGCCAGCATTTTTGGAATAGATGGTCGAAGGAGTATGTTTCCGAGTTGCAGACCAGATTAAAATGGAAGCAGAATGCAGATAGCCTACAAATCAACACGATGGTTTTAATAAAGGACGACAACCTGCCTCCTTTGAAATGGGCACTGGGCCGCATCCTAAAAACATTTCCTGGCAAGGATGCCATCTCCAGAGTGGCTGACATCAGAACGGCGAACGGCACGGTCCGTCGAGCATTTTCGAAGATCTGTCCTCTGCCAATCAATGTGGACTAATTGGAAGACACCTCTTCCAAGGCGGGGAGTATGTTAAGACAAGCACCTAATACATCGTAACCGACACCAGAGGTCGCAAAGATCGGCACCGACCATAATCACCTACGATATATGACGTGATATTAAACCAATCGCATCAATATATCACGTCATCGGCGACCAATCACAGCGCTTGATCTACGGCCATACTACGAAGCTTTTTCTACTCAAAATTACCTACGTAAAACACTCGCATCTGAACCTTTATACTAAAAAGATATACTTAATCTACTCTTTACTGTACATGAATCTAAATTCAATTATATTCATTTATCAAGAAGTCTACGTTCTCAATTCTCTCCTTCAACTCGAACCCTCAAGCATCGCAGCATTATCACCCTTTGTGACAGTAAATGACCGTTTTTGACCAATTTGACCGTAAATGACAGTCAGTCAAATTCAGTCACTTAGGTCATTTTCATCTCTAAACACTACCATAGTCAGCAGATATTTTTTCAACTAAAATATTTTTATTAAATTTTATTCATAAAACAGCGAATATTTACTATAAATATTTCAGAAAATCACGAATAGAAGTAATAGAACCTATAATTTCAATATTCAATGGAAATACTATGGAAATTTTGGAAAAATACTACAATATTATAATGACATGACAGCTGCAAATGTCAATTGAAAAATAACACGAAAATACATACATACATACATATCATCACGCCTGTTTCCCATCGGGGTAGGCAGAGACTATGGCTTTCCACTTGCTACGATCCTGGCATACCACTTTCGCTTCTTCTACTTTCATAAGTGCTTTCATACACGCTCGCCGGTTAAGGGTACTCTTGACCTGGCCTTTTTCCAGCAGGTCATCAATTTGGTTACCATGCGTACGCCGAGGATGACCCCTACCAGCTTGCCCATTCATTATCGCCTTATAGATCTGTTTAGTCAGTCTATTTTCATCCATCCTCTCAACATGTCCAAACCATCTAAGCATCCCTTTTTCTATCTTTGTCACTACATCTTCAGTTATACCACATTGTTTTCTAATCACGCTATTCCTTTCTTTGTCCATCAATTTCACTCCAGCTATACTTCGCAGACTTCTCATGTCCACTGCATTAATTTTACTTTCATGCTTCTTCTGCCACACCCAACTTTCACTACCATACATAAGTGTGGGGATAAGCACACCCCTATGCACAGCCACTCTCGCCTTCTTAGACACGTTTTGACTGCTCATAAAGGTATGCATCGCCCCATTCACTTGATTTCCTGCCAAAACTCTTCTCTCAATATCCTGGTCACACTTTCCATCCCTCATAAATTTTGAACCCAGGTATACAAATTCTTTCACCTGTTCCACTCTTTGCCCTTCGATAATAATAGGGCAATTCGTCATACATTCCTCTCTTTCAAAAACCATTACTTTAGTCTTACTTACATTCACTTTCATTCCTCTACCTTTCAGCGCCTCATGCATAATATTAACCATCAACTGCAACTCCTCCGCCGATGCAGCTAAGATCACCTGATCGTCAGCATATAGGAGGCATTTGATGGTCAGCTCGTTCAGTTTTATACCACACGCACTCTCTTGCAATTCTTTCAAACAACTGTCCATGTACAGGTTAAACAGCCACGGTGACGCTACACAACCCTGTCTCACACCCCTTTCTATATTAAAGAAGTCCGTGCAAGCTCCGTTGATCCTGACACAAGCACTTGAGCCCTCATAAAGAGATTTCAGTGCTCGTATCAAGCTGCTGCTCACCCCGTACAAAGACAATGTTGACCATAGTTCATTCCTCACCACTTTGTCATAGGCCTTCTCCAGATCTACGAATACGCAATATACCTTTTGGCTTTTCGCCAAAACTTTTTCTGCTATGCATCGTAAGGAGAAGACCTGATCCGTGCATCCCCTTCCTTTCATAAATCCTGCTTGAACATCCCACATTTTTCCTTCACTTTCATTCATCACTCTTTTTATCAACACTTTCGCATACAGTTTACCGACGATGCTGAGCAGGCTTATGCCGCGGTAATTTTTGGGTTAATAAACACGAAAATGGATACAAATTAAATGGAAAAATCATGTTGACTAGGGCCAAAAGCAGACAAAATGCCCTCACACCATCCCCGGACTCGTCAGGCGGCTCCACTTCGCACCCTAAGGATACTGCTTTACCTGCCTGCGAAATGTCGAGCTCCACCAGTAGCAGTGACGAGTATTTCTCCCCACCGACGTCGCCACTACCTGTACGTCGGCAGGGGAGAGGCCGGCCGCCAGTTAGCTTAGGACCCCGAGGCCCACCGGCCTCGAATAGGGCCCCCGCTGCCGGTGGTAATGTGCACCCCATGAAGTGGACTAAAGAAATTAATGAAAACGTCATGCGGGCATATTTTGCGGCTTCAGAGCTAGGTGCTAACCTCACTGCGTACCGTGGCCGTTTACTTTCTGTATTTCAGGAACTTGAACCAGCTGTCAACGTGTCAGCACAGCGATTATCGGATCAGGTGCGGGCTATCCAGCGTTGTAATAAGCTTGATAGTCCGACACTTGAGAGGCTACTACTTCGTCGCAAGTTGTGTGAACCTCGTCACAAATTCGTACACCACCAGTTAGTACACCTGTAGTTGCTGAGGAAGTTGTTGATGATGAGACTATATCCGTAAGTACCCAATGTAAGAATCGATTAAGGAGTGCTTTGGAAGATGCGATTGTGGAATATCGGTTTGCAAGTGCAGATTGTAGACCACGTCTTCCTCGTATGCCCATGCATAAAAGAAATCGGGCTCTGGTGTGTGCCCTGGATTCACTATTGCACCAATATCTGGACAATAGTGAAGATCTTAGTGATACGCACTCAATCCTGTACTGTGCGGCGGTTGCAGCTTGTCGAGTAGCTAAGGTTAAATTTTACACAAATGAAACTGCTACTCGACCTAGGTCTGCAAAACCTACTTGGCAGTGTAGGATTGAGAGGCGTATTTCCGAGGCCAGGGCACTCATCGGGAAACTTATATGTTTCAGGTCGGGTAATACCCGTCCGAAGGTGATGCGCTTTGTGAAACAAGCGTTCTTTGGGACTAACATAAGTCCTCAAAGATACGCATCATGTGTCACAGAGCGCATCGATCTTCTGAAACAAAAGGTTTATGCATGGGCAAATCGCGTTAGACGCTACAAAGTGCGAGTAGATCGATTTAACCAGAATCGTATGTTCCAAAAAAACGAGAAGTGGGTTTACAGGAACTGGGAAACCCCATATCTTCCAGAGGTTAATGACGTAACTCACCCAGATGATGATACTAGTAATGCATTTTGGAGGAACCTCTGGTCAAGACCTGTTGATCATACTGAGGGTGATTGGATGAGAGATGTTGAACGGTCATGTGAGAATATAACGGATATGGAACCAGTTTATATAGATGCAGAAGATGTTGCTTGTGCAGTTCGTTCGCTCCCGAATTGGAAATCAGCGGGACCGGACGGACTGCATAATTTCTGGTTAAAATGGTTCGGCAGCTCACATGGCCGTTTAGCATCACAATTTCAATCATCTCTAGATATGGGTTCACTACCCGATTTTATGACTACTGGTTTAACTCACTTACTCTACAAATCTGGTAGTGCTGCGGATCCCAAAAATTATAAACCCATTACATGTTTACCAACTGTCTATAGTCCAATCCTGCCCGATCTGGCAATAATGTAAACATGTCATGTTTTGACAAACGTTCTCTAAGGTTACGTCCGCACAGGCAGGCGGCTTGCTTGGTGCCTAGCGCCTAGCGAGTCACCTAGCGAGTCGCTTAGTAAAACGGACATACTTGAATGTTCGCGACCGGCCGCACTGCGCGCTTGGCGCCTAGCGAGTAGCTTAGCGTGTATCCAAGTAAACAAACATGTTGGTTTTTTGTCGCCAGGCGCGAGGCATTTTAAAGAAAAAAATATACGAAATATTAATCGCATCCATACATACAAATAAATTCAATTGGAGTGTCTGTTTGTAATATTAAAATAACCGCTTTCTACTGCATGCATATGAATGTATTACGGTACACATACCAAAATATATACTTTTAAAATTTTTGTCTGTCTGTTTGTTCTGGCCTCCGGCTAATCTCTGGAACGTCTGGACCGATTTGGACGGGACTTTCACTGGCAGATAGCTTATGTAATAAGTAGTAACTTAGGCTACTTTTATTTTAGAAAAATTCTTTTATTTTAGAAAAAAAACTAAATAAACTAAATTTTTTTATTACATTCTACGCGGACGAAGTCGCGGACACAGCTAGTCATAAATAGATGAGTATCCGAATGAGTTAATTTTCCTTTAACTTTACTGAGAAGTAGATCAAATGTGTCTCTGGCCATACGCAAATCTTCGTAATTTTTTAGTGAAAATTATGCAATTGCTTTTATAGAACAAAAAAATCCCCATGACTTGACCGTGTCTTATTTATGTCATGAACCCAATATGAAGCGCTCGTGGCCCCGCGGACTCAGTGTTGTGTAAACGATCACTGTAGTAAGCAACATTTACTGTGGCCGTTCATGGATGGGTGACCGTCTCGTGACCACTGTGTGACATTTATTTTCCGTGCTTCGAAAAGTCCTTGGTCCCGGTTGCCAGTAAAATAGCAATCGAGGCAGTACCTAAGTCAAGTTGAGGGCCTTTTTAGGCGGCTTGAAAATTTTTAACAGCTGGCACTGCTGGCAGTCCTTGCCTGCGCCTGTCCATATCAACATGGCAATACGGCTCACCACCTATTACGTGGGACAAAATCTCAAAGGTGAAATGTGGGCATCTAAAATGCCTCTGTCTACCCCTTCGTGGATAAAAGGCGTGATCATATGTATGAACCCAATATAGAGCAGTATATAGCTATTTTTGAAAGTGAAATCTCTTCAACGTGCCGACAAGCAAATGACCAAGGCACCTAGCGACCCCCCACGCAAACCACCTTTCAGTGCGGCCACCGTGTATCCTAGCAAGTCGCCAGGATGCAAGCCACCAGGCTCTAGGCGCCAAGCAAGCCACCTGCCTGTGCGGACGTAGCCTAAGACAGATGAGTAGAAAAATATAGTATGACAAAACATTATTTTTTTTAATATCCTGAATATGGTATTTTAAATGAAAATAAACTATTATATAGAAGTTATTTGGTGTCAAAATGATTGTAAAAACACTGTATGACTCTTGGATACTGGAATACTCAATTGCAAGTAACTATGGATTTATAGGATCAAATGTGTTTGTTTACATTTTTGCGCAAAGCTATTGAAATACAGTATATAAACTTTTAACATCCATTTTGAGAGTCAAAATTACTAAACACATAGAAAAACATTCGATAACATCAATCTCTCAAAATGGATGTAAAAGTGGGGCCCGTGGCACTAAGCAACTCCTTTTAATCGATATGACCATAAGCCAACAGGTGCGTCGTAATCGCAAAAATCTGGCAACATGTTGGATAGATTATAAGAAGGCCTTTGATACAGTGCCACATACATGGCTTTACATCAGTTGCAATTTAGTGTGGGCAAATAATTTGAGGTCATCCATGTAAAGGAGGTGCGATATAACCCCACCATCTTTGCGCAACCGATAGCCTAACCCAGAACTCTCTAGCATAGTACTGAGAGGATTTAGAGCTAGACAAACTGTCTCCTTGAAATATTCCCCGCTTGATACTAATTGGTGCACCATTATTGCAAAACCGACGACACCCTGGATAGCAAAGGACTGTTTTCCACTGCCCCATACATGCCCTCAAGAAAGTACACAGAGTTGTATCAGTTTTATACAGCTCAAGTACCTTCAGTTTACTGGGAGTAACAGAAACTTTCAGTAGAGCCATCAGGATGGAATTTGGGGTGGACAAGTGTGCAGTCATGCATGTTAAAAGAGGTGTGATAGTGGAATCTGATGGGGTAGAACTTTCAGATTCCACTAAGCTAAACTGTCTTTCTGCAACCGAAACTTACAAATATCTGGGTATATCACAAGCATTAGGAATTTCTGATACTGGCATGAAAGAGACATTACAGGAGCGTTTCTTTGGCCGCCTGAAAAAAGTAATAAAAAGACTTTTATCAGGCGGTAACAAGCTGCACGCCTTTAATGGGTGGGTCATGCCAGTCCTAATGTACTCTTTTGGTATACTCAGATGGACTCAGACTGAACTCAATTAAATTGATAGAAGAGTAAGAACACTGTTGACTGCATTCCGGATGCATCATCCCCGATCATCTGTATTGAGGTACAACCTCATTACAGATGATCGGGGAAATGTGGGGGTTGTCGCGAAGATCTGATAATCTTGCGAAGTTCTGAAGTTATACTCCATGGAGATTGCTACCTCCATGGTAATTATCGCGTCGGTCTATTTATTTTTCATCTAAATTTGAATATGATTACGTTTCTAATGTCAAATGGATAATTTTCTTTGCACGTCATTTAGTTAAAGTCGAACCACTTAATAAGCTAGTATACTATGGTATCAAGACGCAAGGTTTATGTGTACGGTCAAGTTTATCCTGTACCGCGTGTGCGAAGTCTGATAGCACAGCTACGAAGGCTTGTATTCCTTTTACATGTTATTTCTCACCCGTGTAATAGATAAAACTATTGTGTTGTCATGAGTGTCACGCATGAGTAAGTGAGCCGACCCTGTATACCTACATTTGATGGTCCTAGAACTGGAGTCAATGATACTTGATATAATGAGTCGATGATATTTGATGTTACTAGAGCTGCGATGCTCTGTGTGGGCCACTGATGTTTGATGATCCTATAGTTGGGAGTCAATGTAGTTATCGTATCACCCGGCGGCCTACCTGTGTGTTATAACGTGTTATATGTCTATGGCTGTGAACATGAGATTTACGGCATCTAGGTCTTGGATCCAATACTGTTGTACTTTTATGATATGTATAGGAATGCAAGCAATTCTCTTCGTGAGAATAACGTTTATTTCATTGGTTACAGATAAAGCAAGCAAGAACATCTCTGGACGTAAACAGCACAGCATTATACGAATTTATCGGAATTAATATGAACCCAATAAAAGAACCCCACAAAGCAACCATTTATTTCTTCTCTTTCTTTTTTCGACAGGGGTCGAGGCTTTTTAAATGCTAAGACCCTCCATAACCGCGAGGTATACAATCTTAGGGAATTCTTTCTGAAAACAGACACCAATATGCACCGTAATGTGGTCGCAGTGGACACGGGACTCACCCCGCTTGCTATGGGCAGAGAGAACTGGCGCAAACTGTAGTACTTAGTACTGAAGATCGCAAAGAGGTATGGAAAAGCAAGCAGCTACATGGACGTTTTTATCGGGCCTTAAATGGACCTGACATTGATTTAAAAGCGTCCGTATCTTGGCTACAGTTCGGTAATCTTTTCGGTGAAACCGAAGGCTTTGTCTTTGCCATAATGGACGAAGTTGTTATGACGAAGAACTACCGGAAACATATTCTGAAGGATGGTACAATTGACATCTGTCGGGCATGTCATTGTCCCGGAGAATCACTTAGTGCGAGGCAGCATTTGCGTTTTTTCGCGGCGGTTTCTAACCTCAAAATGTCATCAAACTGTCAAAATCAATGAAATCAAGTCAATGTTTTGATATTTTGAGGTTAGAAACCGCCGCGATAACCGCAAGTGCGGCCTCGCCCTTAGACATATAGTTTCTGGTTGTTCTCGTCTTGCCAATGGAGAATATTTGCACAGACATAACCGTAATCACAAAACTTCATGATGGGTATCATTTAAGGGGTTTTTTGGTATGCTGTGTACGAATCACAAGTCAATTTTGCAGTCCAATATGGCCGCTGCGCCGTAATCACAAAATTTCATGATAGGTATCGTTTAAGGGGTTTTTTGGTATGCTAATTACAAATTCAATGGTAATTTAGCGATCCAATATGGCCGCCGCGCCGTAATATAAAAAAATCATAATGGGTATCGTTTAAGGGGCTTTTTCGTATGCTGAGTACGAATTACATAATAGTAGGATCTCGGACTCTGCCTGGGCGACACGCCGTAGAGGAGAAGAGACGGCAACTCGTGGCGGATCTTGACCGGGACCTGGGTCACATTGCCCAATGGGGTTCAGACAACCTGGTCGAGTTCAATGCCGGGAAAGCACAGGCGGGTGCGTTTACAGCTAAGAAGTCCCCATTCCCACCCCTACCCTCTCTTCAGAACATTACGGTTCCACTAAAGGACAACCTGAAGATCCTCGGTATAGACGTCCAGCGTGAGCTCAATCACAAAAAATCCATAGAGCGTTGTATTGGGCTGGCCTCGCGGAAACTAGGAGTCCTAAATAAGGGTAGATGGTACTTCACGCCACATCAGAGATGTCTAGTGTACAAGACGCAGATTCGCTCCTGCGTCGAATACTGTTCTCACCTTTGGGATGACTCTGCGAGGTACTTGCTGGACACCCTTGATGCTATGCAGAGACGTGCTATCCGAATAATTGGTCGTCCTGAGGTGACGGGAGGCCTAGAACCGTTGGCGCAGCGAAGAACCATACCATCCTTGGCGGCCTTCTAACGAATGTATCACGGCGAATGTTCTGTGCAGCTCTTCAACCTGATCCCACCCTCTCCTTTCCGATCCCGAACAACGCGTACCGGGCAGAGATGCTACTCATACACAGTGGAGAGAATCTTCGCCAGAACAGAGCGTTTTCAAAAGATCGTTCCTATGCTGAATTATAAAAACCTGGAACGACCTGCCCGCACACGTGTTTCCCTCATCTTACAACCCCGGGTTCTGTAAGAGGAGCGTGAAGAGGATCATCACAAAGCCGCTAACTTGAGGACCACTGTCAAAAGTGGCCCTTAATCGCTAGATACGCCACGGTTTTCTATCAGGCTAGTGGCGACGTCAATTTGGCGAGTTAAATATCAAAAAAAAAAACAAAAGTATTTTTAATTTAAGTTGTTTGATATATTATGTCAGTAAGTTCAGAACTTTTAACTTACCTACTTAACATGTTTGTGAAAAAAAAGTAGTTACATAGAATTTTATGTTTAAATGCGATTTTTGATACATTTGAACCCTCTTTTAAATCTCTGGTGAATAATAAGCACTTACTCACTAAAACCACACGTGCCCGATCACTGCACGGTCAGAAACCATGGTTAGGCCCTCAAAAGGATTTGCCAGGATTTCCCTTGACTACCATTGCGGCCTCTCCTAAGGGGTTAGAGTCTTTTGCTTTGACTGCCTCTGTGGCGCAGTCGATAGTGATACCGCCTGCGGCGCTGGAGGTCGTGGGTTCAATTCCCACCGGAGACAAATATTTGTGTGACCCATAAATGTTTGTCTCAAGAGCCTGGGTGTTTCTATGTATAATATAAATGCATTTAAAAAGTATTTAAGTATTAATATCCGTGGTCTGGTACCCATAACATAAGCAGGTTATTCCTAGCTTACTTTGGGATCAGATAGCATTGTATGAAATGTCCGCGAATATTTATATTTATCTTACTTCTTACTAATATTATAAATGCGAAAGTTTGTGAGTGTGGATGTTTGTTACTTTTTCACGCTCAAACCGCTGAACGGATTGGGCTGAAATTTGGTACAGGGATACATTATAGTTTGGAATAACACATAGGGTACCTATTATCCCGGGAATAACTTCCCGCGGGAACAAATTTTACGCGGGCGAAGCTGCGGGCATCAGCTAGTTTATATATATTTTATATTATTATTTTATGACTTAAGGGGTTGTTCGGGTGTTTAGCCGCTTCTTGGGACGATCGGCGCGCGTAAAACTTTCACGCCACGCTGCATTATTGAACCTCCTTTTGTAAGCAGAAGGTGAGCGGTGGTGGACGGTGAGCAGTCCCCTCGCCGTCCTAAGGCCCCCGGTCATGAAGGCCGATAGTCTTGGGCGCAGAGAAGTCTACAGCGCCTTCATCGCAGACTGTGGAGTTCGGGTGGGTGATGGCCTGATTGAAACTTTTTCCCACCCTTGTGGGACCTCGATTTCCAGCGCCTCTATGCGACATTTAAACAATGAGTCGAGAGGCATCGCTTCTAGGTTCCAAAGAGGGGTCCCAACTTGGAGATATTCCATGCAGTATCCTCTTATTACTCTGACGGCTCCTCGTTCCCCTTACTTGGGAACCTAATACGAGAATGCCGCTGTTCAACCCCCCCCCCCCCTTTCAGTTTTGAGATTACACTTTGGTAACGGTGTCCGAAATTCCATCCGCTAATAAGTACGAGCCCCAGATACTTCATCAAGGGCTCGATACCGATGCTAATGCCTCCTACTTGTATGCTGGATCTATAAAGTGGCTCTTCCAATGTCAGTAAAAGCACAAGGTCTCAGATTTGGGAGGGGCGACCACTAAACCCAACCGTCATAGAAGACTTCCAACGATAAAGTTATTCGGAGAATAAGCCCTCTGAAGCAGTCGTTAGATGCTGAGTTCCGATTTACTCCAATATTAAAATGGGCCACTATCAAAGGCCAGATGTGGCCCACGGGCCACTGTTCGAATATAGCGGCCTTAAACGAAACCCATAATGAAATTTTGTAATTACGGCGCGTCGGCTACTTTTGAATAGCAAAATTATTATGTAATTCGTACTCAGCATACGAAAAAACCCCTTAAACGATAGGTACCCAGTATGATTTTTTCATATTACGGCGCGGTGGCCATATTGGATCGCTAAATTACCATTGAATTTGTTATTAGTATACCAAAAAACCCCTTAAACGATACCCATCATAAAATTTTGTGATTACGGCGCAGCGGCCATATTGGATTGCAAAATTGACACGTGATTCGTACACAGCATACCAAAAAACCCCTTAAACGATACCCATCATGAAGTTTTGTAATTTCGGCGCAGCGGCCATATTGGACTGCAAAATAATCATGTAATTCGTACTCAGCATACTAAAAAACGGTTTAAACCATACTTATCATGAAATTTTGTAATTACAGTGCGGCGGCCATATTGGATTACAAAATTGTCATGTAATTCGTACTCAGCATACTAAAAAACCCCTAAAACGATATGCATCATGAAATTTTGTTATTACGGCGCGACGGCCATATTGGATTGGAATTTTATAATGTAATTTGTACTCAGCACACTAAAAAACCCTTTGAACCATATCCATCATGGAATTTTGTAATTACAGTGCGGCGGCCATATTGGATTACAAAATTGTCATGTAATTCGTACTCAGCATACTAAAAAACCCCTAAAACGATATGCATCATGAAATTTTGTTATTACGGAGCGGCGGCCATATTGGATTGCAATTTCATAATGTAATTCGTACTCAGCATACGAAAAACCCTTAAAACGATGCCCGTCATGAAATTTTGTAATTACGGCGCGGCGGCCATATTGGATTACAAATTATTATGTTCGTAATTGGTACTCAGCATACTAAAAACTCTTAACTGATCCATTAGCCATCGTCCATTACCCATCACCAGTCACCCATCAGATGACCCATCATATGATCATCCATCACCTATCAACCTTCACCTGTAAAATTTCCGCTACATCTATATGCTTGTCTGCCATTTTAGTAGTATTTAAAAAAAAATCGGCTAAGTGTGAGTCGCATCCGCGCACAGGGGGTACCGTTCCGTACGACCATTCTAGAGCCCAAATACCGCTTATCCTTTTTTAATTACTATTGTGACTTTCATCAGGACTTGGCACCATCATCAGACTTGGCTTACCAAATTTTATATTTTTGCCTTGTACGCATCAACACGATTCTAAGGAGCCCAAACACTGCGGATTTATTTTTATAATTAGTATGGTGAACTTCACCAGGACTTGACTCCATCATCGGACTTGGTTGACTAAATGTGATGTATTTGCCATGTACGCATCAAGACCATTCTATGGAGCCCAAACACTTATATGTCTGTATATTTAGTTATTTTCATGACCTTCACTTTGACTTGGCTCCATCATCAGACTTGGTTCACCATCCCCTATTATATATTTGCCAAGTACACAAAAACACCAGTCTAAACGTCAAAACGCTATGGGATTATCTTGTTTCGTTGAGAAGTTTGGTACTATGGCGACCTTCAGGGTTCGCCTTTACACCAGGTCTAAAATACCATCATATTGTACTCTCCCCGAAACTACAGATGTATTTTAAATTTCAGCTCATTCGGAGCATGAGAAGTGGGTCAAATCTTACTTGCAAAATTTGTACCCTACATACCTACACACATACATAGCAAGTTAAATAAAAGCTTGTTAAAAAAGTTTTAATTATAATAAAAATAATTTTCATAGTTGATTTACATTTTTTTTCTAAACTTACCAATCATATAAAATAATTTCTTCGCTGTATAAGTATTTGTAATATAAAATCCTTGAAATCAAATTAAACTTACTAACTATACTGTTTGCAGACATGGACATTGCTACGTCAAAGACAATTATTAAAAAAAAAAAGTCGCCGCAGCCAGCCGCCGCAAAAATTTGCGGCAGTCGTACGATTTTTTATCAGCAGTGTGCGCACTTCTATGAATCTCTGTGTGTTACAGATTTGCGGCAAACGCAACGCACCGGAACGCAAAGCGGTGGGCGCTCGCCCTAAATACAGCACTAGGGTATTTTTTTTAATCTGCCTTAGAAAATACTATAAATTCTAAGCACTTTCTTTCTTGGTTTTATTAAAATAGCTCAAGAAACAAAAAAGTTAGAGTACAAAATATTTTTTTTCTTTTGTTTTTTGCTTCTCCTGAAAAGTCCCATTTTGTCCTTTACGACCTTTGAGCCCAGAGGTATCGATATGTTAAATCAAACCCACTCATCTAGAATAAAAAATGACAAAATTCAACGCTGGAGACTAGAGCTGGCCATATTCAAATTCGATATCGTCTACAGACCCGGAATTAACCAGCTGAAGAAACTCCATGAAACTCTTTGCCATCCAGGAGTAACGAGAATGGTCCATTGGGTACGTACCAAAAACCTAGCTTAGGGTCAAGTGTTCAACAATGAAACAGTGGTACACAATAAAACATAGTAATATTTCCAAAACACGTCGTTGGCAGTTAGTGCAATATATTGCGTAAGGACACTCAATAGATACCACCGGCGTATCCCAGTTTGCGGCGGCACCGCGTGAGAAAAGACGCGTCTGCGGCTCATTTTTACTATTTTCGTCAAAAATTGAAGTATTTCTGGCTATCTTTAAAGATTTTTCATTATTTAATGGTTAGGAATATTATATTTTTTATGATTATCCTGCATTCTACATGTTTTGTAGATTATTTTGGCATATATCATTTGTTTCAAAGTTACAATTTTGTGAACATAAATTAAAAGTTAGTTAGATAAACCCTAGGTAGTCAACAATGAAACAGTTTAGCAATGGACACAATAAAACACTGTTTTATTGTGTACCACCATAAGATATCTATGTAAATCTAGATTTTTATTGGTTGATATTGTGTAACCTTATCTATTAAAATTTGTTTTTATTTTAATATGGCGCGTAACAAAGCTGTAAAAAGGACGAGGGGCGTATTGTTTACCAAATGGCAAAAATTAACAATATTCGATATTCTGTTAGCTGGGAAAATGGCCGGAATCGAATGTTTACGGTCTTATAAATCAGGGCATGCAGAACTGTCATTAAAAAAGCCTGAAACATGCAGCATGGCACGTCGTGCCACTGCATTTAACGTAGAAACGGACTGCTCTTTCTTTAATAACTACCTACATTAAACAAAATTTGAATTAGGCACAGTTTATTTATGGTGTTTCATTGTTGAATATATGGTGTTTCATTGTGTACGCCTATATGGACACAATGACACAAATCCCATTTCTTAGTTTTTATTTCTTTGTCGATTGAAATCACTTTATTTAAAAAAATCTATAAATGACATTCGATACCCAATCATATTGACTACATGCCTGTAAAATTATAGACTTCTATCAGCAAAAACATAAGATGTACGAGGTTATGAACTTTTAGTGTTTCATTGTTGAACACTTGACCCTACTCAATCGAAGAAGTAAAACAAATCACATCAGCATGTCGCACATGTGCTGAATTAAAACCCCGATTTTACAAATATCAAGGAAGTCTTATAAAGGCAACATCCTCATTTGAAAGGCTCTCCATTGATTTTAAAGGTCCCCTTCCGACGGAAGGCCCTAATCGTTATATCTTGACTATCATCGATGAATACTCTCGTTACCCTTTTGCATATCCTTGTGCCAATCTAAACACGGACACAGTTAAAGCAAAACTAACGGATCTTTTCTCAATTTTTGGAATGCCTATATACATACACAGTGATCGTGGGGCCACATTCTTATCAGAAGACTTGAAAGAATTTTTACACAAGAAGAATATAGCAACCAGCTATACAACACCGTACAACCCTCGAGGTAACGGTCAAACAGAGAGGTATAATGGCATAATCTGGAAAACAATAGAATTAGCGCTGAAATCACAAGTTTTACCTATAAATAAGTGGGAACATGTGCTTACAGATGCTCTCCATGCTATACGCTCCTTATTGTGCACAGCGACAAATTGTACTCCCCACGAGCGAATGTTTAAGCATCCCAGGCGTTCCGCAAGTGGTCAATCCTTACCCACGTGGTTAAATGGTCCAGGACGAGTCTTGCTGAAGAACAATCACAGAACAAGCAAGTATGACCCCATTGTGGAGGAAGTAGAGCTGCTCGAGGCAAACCCGCAACATTCCCGTGTCCGTTTCCCTAATGGAAGAGAATCCGTAGGGCAAACCGCCACTTAGCCCCTCCAGGTAACTGTCTTCCGGAAATAGATGATGACGATGAAGAGGAGTGGGAGGAGGCCCAAGAACAACACAGCACTAACAAGAACCAGCCGGGACCGACACCTGAGAGCCCACAACCACGACGCTCCACTAGACAATGTCGTCCACCAGTTCACCTCGATGACTACGTCTGCGAATGACGCTGGGGAGAATGTGATGATTGGCATATAACAAGTTTATAAAACATAATATACTGTCATACGTCGCTCATTATTAGTGATTATTCTGTCAATACATTTTTGCTAAATAAAGCCTATATTTCAGGTAATGTTCTTATTTATCACAGGTAGAAGCCGTGAGCCGGTCTCAAGCCCCTCTCTAAAACGTTTAAAGTATTCAATCCGATTGACGTTGTCATTTTTGTTTTATTTCAAACTTTGAACCATAGATTTAGGATTTTTCGCTACTCTCAAAAGTACATTCTAAATCTATGCTTTGAACAGATCCACGTGTCCTAGTGACTTAGCAGCACCGATCTGTATTATTACCACCTTAGCAGATATAATGTCATGTTGGATATTTTTCTGAGGTTTTTTGATATGCTGAGTACGAATTTTTAGGTTAATTTTGCAATCCAAGATGGCCGCCACACCACCATTGTAAAATTTCATGTCGGACTCGGCTGAGTACCATTTTAATGTACTAGGCCTTAATTTTACAATAATGACCTTTTGTCATAGTATTTTCGCATTGCTAGTTTAGGAAGCCTAAACTTAATAAGCTGAGTGGCTCTGTTGTACGCTGCTTTGAGGAGAGCCACGTTCGGGTCCCGCATTGCTCGAGCCCTGACCCAGGCGCGATACGCCGTCTGTTTTTGCTGAGAAGCCTCGGCGCATTCACGCCCGAACCAGGGACGAGCTTTGCGGATGCTGGCGACATCAGTGTATGGAATGTAGTTTTCCATACCTAAACTGATCTCACCAGCCACCGCAGATGCGCTCTCCGAAGAAGCCTTGCCTGCAAAGCAGCGCTGACTCCACGGAACAGACGCAAAGTAGTCGCGAAGACCGTCCCAGTCCGCTGACGACTAGTGCCATAACCGCCGCTTCATCTCAACTGCGTGTCATCAGCACCCTCGCTGAGGTGCTCAGCTTCCCCTGTGTGGGAATCTGTATAAAGGACGGAGAATGATGGGTTTTCAAGGCAGCGCAGACGGCGACAGCAAACATCCGCAATGACGAACGCGCACACCCCGGCCTTTTCTCGAAATTGCTCCTCGATGATATAGCCGGGGTACAGAGGTAGGTACGATGTCAGGGCGGCGGTATCTGCGTCTCCGTCAGGAACATCACAGCTGTCCGTGCCGTCTCGAGATGGTGGGTGACGACATCATTGAGGTTTGCTTGGAGTCCTCTGATGTTGGAGAACTCCACCTCAAATGGTACTTTCAAGGGATGATTTGCAGCGGCCGCTGTGACACCATTATTTTTGTTTTTGTGCGCTGCCATGATTTTTAATTTTTAAAGGGGAGACGTGAAGACGTGGCGACTTTTGCAACAGCAGTGGCAGGGAGGGACAAAGCGTAGGGGCTAGTTTCATCTATTACTGTGTGGTGAGACAGAAGCTGACCCGATGGACGGAAGGGACCCCGTACCTCCCCCCGAGTGTGGCCGTCGACGGTCCCTTTCCGGTCACCATCCGGCACGACGAACCACATCAGGATTATTCGCGGCCTGGTGGGGCAGCCTCTCAAGGTGGTTAGTCCCAGTTGGGCCCCTATACTATGCCGCGGGCGACCAGCGTAAGAACCGTTTCTAGGGGTCTCCCTGACCAGCGGGTCGACCCCCGTCAGCCACACTAGATTTCACTTTGCGCCTACTGGTCGCCCCCTGCTGCATCAAACATCGCCCCGGGCCCGGCTGTGCAGCTGCTGGACCCCGAACGCAACCCAACCGGGGCTGGTTACTTGGGGGGCTTTTCACAGCTGCACGGTGGTACGTGTGCATCTGGATTAAGGGCCCAAAAATTAAATATTGGCAAAACAAAATAAGATTTACAGGGACTTTGGTTATAATTTTGTTAAACTTAGGGCACTATGCCACTAATTAGCTGTTATGATGAAATAACTTGGGCTCTCAATCCAGATGCCAGCATAAAAATGCATGGCCTGAATCTTGAAAAGTACTTCGTCTGGGCTGATAATTTTTATTTAAGCACTAGCTGAGCCCCAACTTCGTTTACGTCACATAAGGTGTATGAAAGGAAAGGTATTTCTTCATCAGAGTCCTCAAGCAGCGTCTGAAACTGCCCTGTTTGCTTAATCATAAAAGAGCTTAATGATTAAGTCTATTTTAAAACAATTCAGTCCACGCCTTCGGCGCGGACTCTTTTATGATTAAGCCAACACGCCAGTTTAGGTTCACTCACATTCTAAGAAACCCCTACAATTAAAATTTTCAGAATATCTGATTCTTAAAAGTGTTTTATTAAATACTAGCTGAGCTCGCAACTTCGTTTACGTCACATAAGGTGTATGAAAGGAAAGGTATTTCTTCATCAGAGTCATCAAGCAGCGTCTGAAATTGCCCTGTTTGCTTAATCATAAAAGAGCCAACACGCCAGTTTAGGTTCTCTCACATTCAAAGAAACCCCTACAATTAAAATTTTCAAAATATCTGATTCTTAAAAGTGTTATAACTCTTTTATTTCTAAACCTCAACACAATAAAAAAAACCGCATTGCAATCGGTTGAGTGGTAACTGAGATTAGCGTGCACAACCGTACAGACAAACAGATATACAGACATACAGACAAACAGACAAAAATTCTAAAAATCATTGTTTTGGGTTCTATTGCGTTCATAAAGCCCCCCTATAATATTTTTTCTTATTTATCTTCCATGTACAGACAGCGACCTGTTACGATTTTATTATAGGGGAACATGGGCATCAGTGGATCACTTTTTTTTTGAAGCTGTTTTTGACGTAAATTTTTGCTTCAATAACAGAAGTTTTGCATGTAATACGTAAAAGCATAATTAAATTTTAAGTTTCTCTTTTTAAATACCTCATTAATAAATTAATATATGTCAGAAAACGGTTTTTTCTTCGAGAGGGAATTGATCCACTGTGGCACATGTATGGGTTACCTTGAATCGGGGTTTGAGTTACAGTGGATCATAAGGGGTAGTATGGACAGCCAGTGGAACTTCGGATACCTCTTCCGAAGTTTGAACCCAAAACTGAGGGGGGCATCAGCCGCACTCTCGCGACTGATGCCCGACATCAGGGGACCCACCCAACGCTCCCTACAGAAGACAGTACCTCGGGATCGTGCGGAGCATGGCCCTATACGGGGCCCTCGCATTGGTGAAGACCCTGACGGCCAGCAATGGGGCTAGATTACTTAGACCGCAGAGGGCGATGGCCTTCAGGGTGATAAGGGGATATCGCACGATCTTAGGTGAGGCAGCATGACACCTAGCCGGGACCCTTCCATGGGACCTGGAAGCGAGAGCCCTTGCGTCACTATTTGAATGGCGCAACTGCGCAAGGAGGCGCTGGAGTGGGGCCACAGGCCTGCGCTTCGCGAAATCGAATCTCGGCGGTCCCAACTACACCAGGAAACCGTGGAGACACGGAAGGTGTGACTTGAGCAACCAAAGGGGGACTCGCCACGATTGCGCGGCGGTCAGACCTGTCATGGACTAGTGGCTGATAGAAGATATGGTGCTTTCTTCTACCGGTTGTCACAGATACTTACCGGGCACGAGAGCTTCGATAAGTACTGTGGTTCAGTAACAGCGCCAGGTCCTCGTGGCAGGTCTGGACGTGGACACTCTTTCGCTGGAGACTATGGTGCGAGCAATGATCTCCAGCGGGAGTAGGTAAGTGGGACTGAGCTGCCTCTTTTTTGCGAGCCGGTGATGCTTGTGAAAGAGGCAGCGGGTAGGGAGCAGAAGAGAACTCTCCCACCTAAGTTCCGCAGTTGGTGGCTAGGGCGCCGCCGACGTGTCTTCGCCCCAGACTATCGGCCTCCATGACCGAGGGCCTGAGGACGGTGAGGGGGCTGCCCACCGTTCTTTACGGACTAAAAAACAAACGTATCCCACGTAACACGTTTGGGAGCCCCCCCCCCCCCCCCGGGTAAGCCCTCGGAAGGATACCCCAGGACACCCAACAGACCTATTACGACTACCACTGCAGCCTCACCTAGAGGTGGGGGGGGTGGGTTCAGGTGCTATCCCACTTCTTAGGGGGGCATCATGGCTCGCACCATGGTCTCCAGCGAGAGAATGTTCTGCCACGAGGACCTGGCGCTGTTGTCCTCGCTGGGCTCTCCGCAGTGCTGGCACTTGGCCGAGGTTTCCCGGTGTATTCGCCACAAATACTTACCGAAGCTCCCGTGCCCAGGAGGCATCTGTGACAACCGGTAGGGGAGAGAATCGTGGCTCCTCTCCAGCCACTCGTCCATGACCGGTCTGCCCGCCGCGATCGTGGCGAATTCTCCCGTTGGTTGCTCAAGTCGCACCTTCCAGGTCTCCACGGTTTCCTGGTGGAGCTGGGACCGCCTTGCTGTGTTTTCTTTTGACTATTACGGGGCATATTGACCCGTAAAAAAGGATCATATAAAATTCGAATCCCTTCGGGCAACAGTGGATCACGATCCGATGAACCCCATTGGAGTATGATTCACTGTAACCCATTTACCAATAACAGAAATAATATTTTTATTTAAATATAATGAGCTTTTACAGCACAGTATAATACAGTTTTAGATACTCAGACACACACTAAAATAAAATATACAAAGACATTGAAATATCTAAAAAACCTGGTAGCAAAACTATTTCCAATAATACCTAAATATTTTTTTTCCTACGTGCCTACGGACCGATGCGCTGTCGCGCGGCCTTCCTTTGAGACTCTGTGGCGGTGACTATCGGGTAGTGCGGGGTGTAGGAGGATGTGCGCTGACCCGAAGTGTATATGTGTGGGTGCCATAGGCACAAAGTTATAACAAATGATCCACTGTTCCCCGTGATCCACTGATGCCCATGTTCCCTATGTATTGATTTAGTTAAGAATTTCTTAAATAACTTAACCACGTCTGTAAATTGGTAAAAAAGAAATAATGACAAAACAAAAAAGTTAATAGTTAAAATGTAAATGGAAATTGAATTTTCCTAAAACGTCTGAACTGAGGGCCCAATATTTCTGCAGTATGTGGCAGCGTGTGAAACTGCCCTGTTTGCTTAATCATAAAAGAGCTATTTATGATTAAGCTAACACGCACGTTTAGATTTACCCATTTTTAGATTTATCTTTAACAGATTTTTTAAAGTGATAATACTTTTTATTTATAAACCAATTGACATGAAACAAACACTACCTAAATTTTAAGTGGAGCAAACCTCAACATAATGAAAAAAAAACGGCATTGCAATCGGTTACAGTTTGTCTATAAGTCGTGACATGAATGTATGAGGAACTAAAAATAGTTATGTGTGTGGCAACACTGGCAACACGAAACATATGTACGTCAGTTGTCAATGCTATCGTCGAATTTCGTTTACTCTCTTACGTAACTTTAATGTTTGGATTAAACTGCAACAAATTGAGATCAAACTACGCATAAAGGTTTGAGAAATGAGTAAAGAAAATCGGAGTGGTGCGCAGGAAGTGATTTTTAAAGTTTTCCAGTGATGTTTCGCGGAGTACAATTGTTGTGCGATTTTGAGGATGTTTATGAGCGAAAAGCATCTTTGGTGGGTATGTAATCGTGTTATTGTTTGTTTTGAATCTGTCTGAAGTTACAAATTCACTGAATTTACGATTTGGAGACAAAAAAAAGGCATTGTTTACATATTTTTAGGTTAGAATCTTAAACTTACAATCTACCTATAATGTAAGTCAGTGGTTAGAACAACATGGTTATTTTATAGTACGACCTACATTTTTGATACTCAGTTCAATCTGGTTTTCTACCAATTTTTATTTTGAATTAATTGCTTTATGTCAATAGTTGGTTTCCAATATGTAATTTATTTTCTTTTTTTACTCTTTTCAGGAAAATCAGAGAGTACAGTTAGGCGAATAGTTAACGAAGGTTTTAATAATGAAGGAAAGTTTGAAACTCCACAGAAAAGGTCGGCAAAGAAAGAAATAGACGATTTTAATATTTGAGCACTGCGCCAAAAAAATCCTTGTCAGATGGGGGAAAGTTACAGATAAAACATGTAATTACATGATTGTGGCAAAGCAATTGGGACTGCTAGGCACCTGCTGGTGGGTTGTAAGACGCTATTAGACCGGGGCTTCTGGATCTGGTTCAATAACTTTATTCTGGATCTGATTCAATAAAACAGAAACAAAATTAAAAATGTATTATGTGTTTTATTTATTAACTCACTAGCTGATGCCCGCAGCTTCGCCCGTGTCGAATTTGTTCTCGTTAGGAACTTATTCCCAGGATGAAAAGTAGTGTACGTTACCCCAGCAAAAAAGTAGCTCCTAAACTGATTTGAGTGGAACCTATATTTAGAGCGTAATACGCCATATATGTGCGCCGAAAAAAAAATTTGTGCGTATTGACGTTGTGGAAAAAAAAGGAAAAAACGATTTCTGCTGGAGTAACGCCGTTCCAGCAGGAAAATTTTAAACGAATAATCTTAGAGAGAAATATTTTGCATGCACCGAGGGCTCATACTTTTACAAATATGTGCCCTTAAAATAAAATTTGTGCGTCTTAAGGTTTTCGTTATAATGAGTTTTTTGCTGGGGTAACGTTTTGTGAAATGCTGTATCTCGGAAACCACTACATGTGCGCCTCTAGAATAAACTTACACGAGTAGCTCTTAATTGGTGCGAATTTGTGTCATAATCAGATTCAGGAAAATGTGTATAGTTTTCAAGTAATCACGCTTTGTTGAAAATCTGAAAAAAGGTTGCACCACCTAAACGAGAACACCTACGAACTCGCTAAAAACTGTATTCGATCCTGCTCGACACTTACAGTGATCGTAAAAAGTTTCATAAGTGCACATGCATGCGTTAACGAATAATATTACTAAAACTCAAAAAAACGGCGTCAAAACTTTGACATCAAAATACAAAGACTGGCTCAACGCAAGATAAGGAAGTATAAATAAAAATTTTGTGCGTATAATTAAATAATATATGGTGAAAATTCAGAGTGAAATATTTCGTTTTTAAGAAGAAATAAACAAAAAACAAAACATACTAACAACGGATGGTTATCCGACTAAATTCGAATGACTACAAAAAAGCGACTGTTTAATACATATCGATGACCTTCTTAACTGAACGGATTATACCTAAAGTGTTGACCGAACAGTCGCGTTCAAAAGTTTGTAACCTAATTTTAGAGTTTAATTATGACCATATCAAATGATAGACCTTGTTGATATGTAATTCTTTTTTTATTATTGACTCTTAAACTAATTATTGCATCAAATCACAGATCAAATTTCCTACCTATAAATATCAAAACAAAAATAAAATTATATTATTTATATACTATGTGTAGTCCTTATTAATTTAAATCACAGATCAGGTTTTCATTTAAGTATGAATTTACAAATAGCGAAGTCGCATAATCACAGAAAATCACAGTTTGGTATTAAATCTATCTACAGGGTAATTTTACCTGACTGCGCCAGAAGTAGGGTAATCTTTGTCGAGTGTGTGTACATATGGTTGGCGTTTTCTACAGCTTACATGGCTTGACGGATTTAAATAATCGAGGTGTCGTTAGATTCGTCTCAATTGAGATAGGTACCTACTGCATTTTTTTTAACATTATGTATCTTACATAATGTTAAAAAATTACCCCCGCAGTTGAGTTTTTGTTTCATTATAATTTACTTGTTAAATCGTCAACCACCTCTCGCTGGCAGGTTCTATACATAATTCCCATCAATATTGGCATCTAAAATTAAAATGATATAAATATGTACCATGTGTAGTCCTTATTAATTTAAATCACAGATCAGGTTTTCATTTCAGTTTTAAAATACAAATAGCGGAGTCGCATAATCACAGAAAATCACAATTTGGTAATTAAATCTATCTACAGGGCTATTTTACCCGACTGCGACAGAAGAAGGGTAAAGGTTCTGTTGACTTTAGGTACATTTACACCAAGCACAGCTCTCAAAACTGTACCTAACCTATATATGTTTACCATGGCTAGAACACTGTTATTATGAATGAATAAATAAATTAAGCAATACTAAGTGTACAAAGTTTCTATATCATTTTTATATCTCTAATTTCATCTTTACCGTCAATGTATCTAAAAAATCCTTTCACATCGAAGCCTCAGGTCTACAGGAATGACAGCAGATTAGCAGATGTACTAGTTGACAGGTGAGTTTGGGTTGGACAGTTTGGCTTGGACAGGTTGGCTTGTGCTTTTAACACTGTTGGAAATGCATTCTGGACCCATAGGATAACCCGGGGGTGCCATGTTAACTTATGAGAAGGATTGTGCCACATCCAGGAATAATACATTCCGGACTCATGGTACCCTCCAAAAGATATCCCTGGGGGTGTCATATAATCTTTGGAGGAGGGTCCATGGTACCCCTAGGATTCCGAACCCATGCCACAACCCCATGAGGTACCATTGTGGGTGCCATGTAAATATTGGAGAAAGATTTGTGGCTCCCTTAGGATTGGTCAATCCGGAATAATGGCAAATAAGATATCTCTGTCTCGATATGTAGGTCTTCTTTGCTAGCCCAAAAGGGGCTTATAAATCCAACAATTAATGCATTCCGGACCCATAGCACATCCCATAAGCTACCAATGCGGATGCCATGTGAACTTAGAAGGACCCGTGGCACTCCCCGAAACATTGTGACACGTAGGTAGCCCAAAAAGGTTATTTATACTGTTGATTGATAACACTTGGTGGAACCTGCTGCTCATATTGAATAACACCACTCATACTGTTCTACAACATTTATTTACTTTACAACTGACTGATTTCGCCTTTCAGCATTCTCAAAGGTAAGGTTGTTATAACTTGATGACCACTATATCATGTTAAAAGGCTAAGGTGACATTATAAGTATCTTAGAGTATTTATTAGGTTTAGGTATATAATTATATACCTAATGTCACCTTAGCCTTTTGATTTCACATTTTTTATCATAATTTTAATAATACCTAACCGGTTTCGCTATTATAGCATGCTCAAAGGTCTCAAAGGACCTTTGAGAATGCTATAATAGCGAAACCGGTTAGGTATTATTAAAATTATAATAAAAGTTGTGGAATAGTACAAGTGAGTGAGTTTTCATAATGTATAACAAGTTCCATCAAGTGCCAACAATCAAAATTATAAAGGTTACACTGTTCATTAATGAAAATACGAGTTTATCTGGACGTGTACGCTTTAAAAAGTTTCTATGGAGTTCCAAGTCTGCAATTTTGTCCAAAAGAACTTAAAAACACACTAATGACAATAAAAATGCTAAATTTAAACGTGAAATCTTAGTCCCCCCCTTACCAATCTAATAATTCACCAATTTGAACATAGAATTTCACATTATTAATAAATAATTATTCATGGATGTGGCCATTTTACGAATTTCCATACAAAACTGTCAATTCAGATGATTTACAATGAGATTCATTATGAGATTCTTCAAGACAATTTAGTGAATGACAATTTAGTGAAGAGAAACACTATAAGATCCATAAAAGAAACGTACAATGTGGCCTATTTAGGCCCACTGTTGTTATCGATAAACGCATCTACACATACAACGCGCATCTCTGTGTATGTGTAACGTCATCCATAAACAGTGCAAGTGTGACAGAGAGCATGATGTGCGCTTTTTCTTTTGCATGTTTTATTACCTCCGCCTGCCACGAGCTGTTCTTTTGACTTTTTTTATAATGATGAATATGAATATGATATATTGATAGTATCGAACCTAGTGTTAATTACCTTTTTATTTATTAACTTACTTTTATTCAGTGTCTGCCTCTGTGGCGCAGTCGGTAGTAATATCGCCTGCGGCGCTGGAGGTCGTGGGTTAAATTCCCATCGGAGACAAATATTTGTGTGGCCCATAAATGTTTGTCTCAAGAGTCTGGGTGTTTCTATGTATATAATATGTATGTATTTAAAAGTATAATTATACCTAAGTATTAATATCCGTGGTCTGATACCCATAACACAAGCAGGTTATTCCTATTACTTTAGGATCAGATAGCGTTGTGTAAAATGTTCGTGAATATTTAAAAAAAAACTGTGTCTGTGACACAAGTATGTCACGTTTTTGCTTTTTTCTACCTACTCTTTTATAAGTAGTAGGTAGTATAAACTAATTTTAATGCAAATATAATATGGATGTACTTAATCATGTGCAATTTCGCGGAAACCGCTGGTAAGAATATAATCAAGTTTATTTAATTTAATAGTACTTTTCTACTTCACTGTACTCAGACACAATACGTTTCAAATTGTTCGAGAGTAAAATTAAGAAGGTCATCGATATGTATTTAACAGTCGCTTTTTTGTAGTCATTCGAATTTAGTCGGATAACCATCCGTTGTTAGTATGTTTTGTTTTTTTTGTTTATTTCTTCTTAAATACGAAATATTTTACGCTGAATTTTCACCATATATTATTTAATTATACGCACAATTTTTTTATTTATACTCCCTTATCTTGCGTTGAGCCAGTCTTTGTATTTTGATGTCAAAGTTTTGACGCCGTTTTTAAGAGTTTTAGTAATATTATTCGTTAACGCATGCATGTGCACTTATGAAACTTTTTACGATCACTGTAAGTGTCGAGCAGTATCGAATACAGTTTTTAGCGAGTTCGTAGGTGTTCTCTGTTAGGTGGTGCAACTTTTTTTCAGATTTTCAACAAAGCGTGATTACTTGAAAACTATACACATTTTCCTGAATCTGATTATGACACAAATTCGCACAAATTAAAAGCTACTCGTGTAAGTTTATTCTAGAGGCGCACATGTAGTGGTTTCCGAGATACAGCATTTCACAAAACGTTACCCCAGCAAAAAACTCAATATAACGAAAACCTTAAGACGCACAAATTTTATTTTAAGGGCACATATTTGTAAAAGTATGAGCCCTCGGTGCATGCAAAATATTTCTCTCTAAGATTATTCGTTTAGAATTTTCCTGCTGGAACGGCGTTACTCCAGCAGAAATCGTTTTTTCCTTTTTTTTCCACAACGTCAATACGCACAAATTTTTTTTTCGGCGCACATATATGGCATAATACGCTCTAAATATAGGTTCAACTCAAATCAGTCTAGGAGCTACTTTTTTGCTGGGGTAACGTACACTGAAAAGTAGCCTATGTGTTATTCCAGACTATAATGTATCCCTGTACCAAATTTCAGCCAGATCAGTTCAACTGTTCGAGCGTGAAAGAGTCTCACATCCACACTCATAAGCTTTCGCATTTATAATATTTGTATTGTTCCCGTTCCCGCTTCCCGTAAGAACTTATTCCCGGAATAAAAAGTAGCCATGGTTATTCCAGATTATAATGTATCCCTGTACCAAATTTCAGCCAGATCCCTTTAACCGTTCGAGCGTGTAAGAGTAATAAACATCCACACTCACAAACTGTCGCATTTATAATATTAGTAAGATTTTACTCGGAACGAACTCCTCGTATCAAAATCATTTTGGTCGTACTATATAGGGTTGCATACATGCATTCAGCAGCGCCCTCATTTAATTTCACGACTTTATAGACAAACTGTAAGTTAAGCGGTTACTGAGATTAGCGTGCACAAACGTACAGACAAACAGATATACTTACAGACAAAAATTCTAAAAATCATTGTTTTGGGTTCTATTGCGTTTATAAAGCCCCCTATAATAATTTTTCTTATTTACAGACAGCGACCTAATACGATTTTATTATATGTATTGATTGATGACATAAGGATGGCTATGGGGAATGGAAACCTTCCATATTAAATTTCAGTAATGTATTTAACACCGTAGATTTCAATGTCTTGCTGGCCATTCTTCGCTCTCTTATCATATCTCAGACAGTGGTTGAATGGTTTTAGAGTTACCTGTCTGTCCGCCGACAGCGTATTCGATATCTCTCCGGAGCAGAATGTACAAAACGCAAAATGAGCACCACCGCAAGATGTACAAATCGCAAAATGTACACCTTAGCCCCCATTCACACTTAATGGGGGCTAAGGTGTTATTACAGCACCAAGCACATATATTTTGTTTTTTAAACTTTTTAAATAAAACAAATAAAGATCGGTATAACAAATAAAGATCAGTGAAACAAAATAATGAAGATCAGTGAAACAAATAAAGATCGGTAAAACAAATGAAGATCGACAAAACAAACGCTTTAAATAAACACACTTTATATTTTATAAACTACGATTATTAATTCGAGTCAGTAAAATGACATTTTCAGTGTTGCGGGTTTCTTCACACAAATAAATAGTGATGTCACAGTATAAATATATGTTGTTTAACCAGTATTGTAGCTCCCTACAAACGGACGAAGCGCAAGCTATACCTACGATTCTTGTTTTCGGCAGGCCTTCCAGCACGCAAGCAGCGTCCGCAGTCGCGATTGTGCCCAGTAGAGGAATGGACGGTGTGTCGTTTTTTAAATAGTAACCGCGAGTGTTTACTAAAAATATTTAATATGACAACTAGAGTCTGTTGTACTTGTTTTGGTTGCATGAATTCGTCAATAACGCACCCAGAGATAACGTTTTTTAGATTACCTGGAAACTCCGAAAGGTAAGACTATAAATTGATATTACTTAAGTACTAATTGGTACTATACTACTAGTTGACAAAAGTTAAACAAAGTGATTGACACGAGTGAACTAGGTAGTTACATGAAGTAGGTATGTTTGTGTTTAAAACTAGACTTGTGCTTGCTCAGTCAGTGCACGGTGCGATCCAATATAGTACAATATCCAAAAAAAAACTAGTTCGAACTCTAGTACGTGTAGGTAGTACATTTAGTTCCGTTGTCAGTTCATAGTTATTTAATTGAGAGCAATGAATTAGGTATGTTTCAAGAGTATTCATTTCTTTGTGGATGACCGATGTTACAGTACACTTAGCACCGTATGACTGCCTCTGTGGCGCGGTCGGTATTGATACTGCCTGCGGCGCTGGAGGTGGTGGGTTCGATTCCCACCCGAGACAAATATTAGTGTGACCCATAAATGTTTGTCTCAAGTGTCTGGTTGTTTCTATGTATAATATGTATGTATTTAAAAAGTATATTAGTATTAATATCCGTGGTCTGATACCCATAACACAAGCAGGTTATTCCTAGGTTACTTTGGGATCTGATAGCGTTGTGTGAAATGTCCGTGAATATAAAAAAAAAAAGTTGACAGCATTTTTGTTACCTTTGATTTTTATTACACGCATAGAGACAAATATGAACTTCCAAAGCTTAACACAACTTGACAATGTACGAAAAGTACTAGTGTACTAGAGACTGACTAGTACTTTCAAATCAAAATATAGTTTTAATTTTGTAAATCAAAAATTTAACGCAATGATTATAAAGACTAAAATTCCGTGATTCTATCACTGACGAAACATGTGATGATCCGATTTATTATTGTCTACACCGCTTACTCGTTTTCAAATTTCTACACCCGTCTCACTCAATCGTTAGTAGATAACGGGCGCTGCGCCGCCACGCGCCGCCGCCGTCCCGCGCCGCCAGCCGTTGCCATTTTTTTGTTTAAATAAAAAAGGTACATATTTAATCGAAATGAAAGCCGGTTGTCAGTAAAACAACAATCCTTAATACAAATTGAAGGCCTTGTGGGCGGATTGAAAAAAATCAACTGCATTAGGCTCACTATCTATTACGCGTACGTAAAACTATAAGGTAAAATGTGGGCGTATACTATGCCTCTGCCTACACCTTCAGGGATAAAGGCGTGACTATATGAATGTATGTATGTACATATTTACAATCGCAATACTAAATAGAAAGTCAAAGTAGGCACATATTATTAAAATGCTGTAGGTGGGCAGCCCTATCGCATGCTTACGTACCGCGCGGCTGTAGGCATTTATTTCTAAAATCCGGCCGAGTCAAACTACAGTATACAGTGGTGATGTGGTTGAATCGAGGTTTACAATTAAGTCAACAACAAGTTAGTCGAGATTATATTTTTTTATTCAATATCAAACATATTAAATATTACATAAAACCACATTATATCGTATTTCAACCCATTCAAACAATGCAGTAAACAAACAATTTGGATCTCGATTGCTCCAAAATTATTTAGCTACATTTAAATAATAATCACTTCTCTAGAAACCATAGTTTGTTTTATACAAACATTTCACACCAATTTACCTTGAAAATAATTTCATGAAAAATACTTTGATGACAAAAAATTAAACTGTCATTTCAGCTTGTCCTTAAATTATTTTTTTTCTACGACCATTTGGTAATTTGCATAATCAATAACCACAAGTCATATCTTCTTAACCCTAGAAGCCCAATCTAGGTCATTTTGACCTACACACAAACGGATATTTGCTATCCTTTTCTGTATTCATTAATGGACTGGTAGAGGCACTCAGCAAACAGCATGTCGGTTGTCACATTGATGGCATATGCGTCAACAACCTAAGCTATGCGGACGACATGGTGTTGCTGAGTGCGTCTGTCTGCGGCCTTAGAAGGTTGATTAAAACTTGTGAGGAATACGCCCGTGAACACGGATTAAAATATAATGTTATAAAAAGCCAGTGGATGGTCTTTGAGGCGGGAGGGGAATCCCTTCAGGATTTACCTGCGCTTATGTTAAACTCTGTCCCATTAGTAAGAGTTAACAAGTTTAAATATCTTGGGCATATTATCACTACCGACCTCAGGGACAATGAAGACATCGAGCGAGAGCGGAGGACTTTGTCAATTAGGGCCAATATGATTGCCCGCAGGTTTGCACGCTGCTCAGTTAAAGTTAAAATCACTCTCTTCCGAGCGTACTGTACAACGCTATACACGTGCAGCTTGTGGACCGATTACAATAAAAAGAAATACAGCGACCTCCGTGTCCTGTATAACAATGCGTTCAGAATGCTGTTGGGACTGCCTCGTTTCTGTAGTGCATCGGGCATGTTCGCAGAGGCGCGTACTGCGTGTTTTCACGCGATGATGCGGTCACGTGCAGCCTCCTTAGTTCGGCGAGTGCGGGCCAGTTCCAACAGTGTTCTGAAGATGATTGCAGACAGGTTGGACTGCACTTTCCTTCGGCATTGCGGTGACAGACACTTGTCGGTGCCGGTGCCGAAGAGGCAATACTAAAGGACCTGTGTATTTTTATGTATATTATACCTACTGATACTGTTGATAGTGACCTTCGACTTTTTCGGCGACTACTTGACTTCAAAATTAGAAGTATGTATTTATTTTTATTGACAAGGAATTATATTGTGTATTGAATGTTATTTATATGTATTTAGAATTTAATCTTTGACTGACATGTATTATTTATATTGTTTTATTTTATTGATTTATTATTGTTATTGTATTGTGATTTATTTGACATGACTGGTAATGTTTTTATTTGTATGGTTATTTTTTGTGAATTTTTGAATGTATGGGTATTTTTAGCCTGATTTAAATAAATGAATTGAATTGAATTTTTCGCACCGTTTCTTCGATTGTCGTGATTGATCAAACTATCTTAGTACGCGCCAAGGACTAACAGGAGACATCTGTGTCGCATTGGTAAGTACCACAATTTTGTACTTATCGTAATGCTGTAGGTCAATTTTACCTATGTTTGGTCTTTGTGTAAGTTTTATCCACGTGGTACATTTTAAGGAAAGCAATTTTAATTGGATTGAACGTTGTATTTTAACTAATAAGGAAAAGCCATTAAATGTTAGATATTTTACAAAGAAAATTGATTTGACCTTGCCATGGATGAACAAGCGACTGGAAGCTCCAACTTTGAAGCTTTCGGTGTATGACAATATCAAGAAAATGCTTCAAACTGAGCCACAATCATCGTGGGCTGATCCCACAGACGAACCAGAGCCGAATAAGCGTCGCTACTGTGAATATTTTTCATATAAAAAAGCAGTGAATTACAAATTTAGTGTGCATCAAGTGCAAAAAAGCAATATGCTATGAACACAATATTGATGTGTGTGAAAACTGATTACAAAGTGAGATTATTGTAATAAAACTATTACTACTTAATTATGAAAAATATATTAGTTTGTTGTAAGAAAGACAATTTATTTTATTTTTTGTTTCTTTTTTTGTTAATAAGAATTAAACCATGAAGATCACAATTTGTACCAAAAATTATGATTCTCACTTATCACTTGTTATCACTAAGGTGTAATAAATCAATATTAATTTTATTTTTCTTTATTTTAGTATTCAATTAGCTGAAAACATAATACATTTATAAATATTTGTAAATATAACAATATAAACAGATTTACAGGTACATTTACTTGTGTAGGTCAATTTGGCCTATAATTGGGCTTTATAGCTAGTAAAATATGATTGGGCTTCTAGGGTTAAGCTTTTTTGCAAGCAAATTTAATATGCTGGTAAGGTCCATATTTCTCCAATCATATTATATCGACTGCCTCTGTGGCGCAGTCGGTAGTGATACCGCTTGCGGCGCTAGAGGTCGTGGGTTCGATTCCCACTGGAGACAAATATTTGTGTGACCCATGTTTGTCTCAAGAGTCTGGGTGTTACTATGTATAATATGTATGTATTTAAAAAAAGTAAATAAGTATTAATATCCGTGGTCTGATACCCATAACACAAGCAGGTTATTCCTAGCTTACTTTGGGATCAGATAGCGTTGTGTGTGTGAAATGTCCGTGAATATTTATATTTATTTTATTTTATTTTATTTTATATACATTTAAACAAATCAGCCTATATTAGTCCACTGCTGGACGTAGGCCTCTCCTAAATTACGCCACAACACACGGTCCTGCGCCTTCCTCATCCAGTCAGTCCCTGCGACGTTAGGCTGCAATCACACGGACTGCATCGCAGCGACTGCGCGCAGTCGATAAATTTAATTGCATGCAGTTTTATGTTCGACTTCATACAGTTATGATATCAACTGCACGCAGTCGGCTGCAGTCGTGTAAAGTCAATATCAACTGCATGCAGTCGTACCGTCAACTTCGCGCAGTTCGCTACAGTCGTGTAGTGTCGCCGCATGCACAGAGTACATTTGTATATTATGAGATAGAGACGTCACTCGACTAAGTGACGACACCAGCGGTGCCAAGCAGCTATTGCAAGAAACTTTCCGACTGCGTGGCCATGAAATAAAAATCGAGTGTAATAAATAAATTTAAGTAAACTTGAATCTTTTAGAAAAAATAGTTATAAGATCGTAAAAAGTAATAATAAACTACCTTGGGCAGAAAAGTAGTCTTACTTATATGACCCTATGTAACGAAACCATACCACGATTTAAAAAAAGGCACAGCGCCATCTAGTTGTGAATTTTTAACTAAAATAAAAGATTTTTTAATATTGCATACAGCGCCAACTACCACGTGTTTCTGGAAACTCTTACGTTATAATGGAACGAAATTAAATATCATGACAAGTCTCAATGTAACTGCAATGTTGAGAACCTACGTAAGTTGGTTACATTATAATTCAATGCTCAGTTCTAAGTGATAACACCATGGCCGCATGCTCTGTCCACCGCTAACGCATACAGTTAGTGTGCGGTAGTCAAGGATGGAAAACATGGATTTCACATGGATTTCCTCATTACTGAGTATAGAAGGGGGACACAAATATTCCACTTTGGAAGTGTCTCTTGCGCAAACTATTTACTTTAAAAAATAATTATTTTAGGAACCTCAATAGCATTTTTGAAGACCTATCTATAGATACCTACACGTATAAGTTTGATGAAAAAATAATTTCTTAGTGATCACAAATGTATTTTGTTCTGAATAAATGACTTATGACTTATGAAACTATAAAGGGCCCCACTCACTAACAGTTTACCGGACGATATCAATCTGTCAGTTAATCGCAATAGCCCACACACTAACAGTTCTGTTGAAGGTTTTGGACGGACGACTAATACGAACTGATAGTGTGTGGCCGCTCGACGATTCCGTTCAGCGCCGACAGATATCGGCCGGACAGTTTAAAACCTGGCGCGCGATTGACCACACATTAGCAGGTAGCCGGCCGGCGGCCTGTCGACCGACGTCTTGTATCAGTTGCAGGCCGACAGTTTTAAGATTTTCGACTTGTTTAATTTTACCGTCAAAATGGACAGCAAACCTCAATTTGTATCTACGTTTATTGAGTTATATAGAAGTTTCCCATGTTTATGGAAGGTGAAAGATGATTATCATCACAATAAACGATTGAAGGAAGAACGAAGGATGCTTAAAACAAATTATTAGCATCTTATCAAACCACAATACCTTCAGCAACAATTGACAATGTGAAAAAAAAATCTTAAAAGCACATTCAGTAAATATCTATAAAAGGTAATTTTGATTTTACTCTTATATGAAAATGCTAAATACGCTTTTTGGTAGGTAGCTATCTAGAGGGATAACCCTATATATCTTATACCTATCTATAATTTATACAGATTAAAAGTACCTACGTACTTTTAAATTATGTATTATAAAATTTAAATATATATTTATTATTGTTATCCAGATTATAATAGTTTTGTCAAAAATTTTGAATAAAAATATTTATGGTACGGTATATTATTCATTAAATATCCATCTACCTACTTTCAGATCGATGAATCTACGTAATAACATGTTGACTTGTGATAATAATTCATTTATTCATTACAAAATAATTTGTGTAGAATAGCAAATAGGTGACCATTTGCTGTATGTAGTGTATGGGCCCTCAAACCGATATCAGACCATGGCCGACGGGCGATCGTACGGTGGAAAACTGCCGACTCCCGACTGTTAGTGTGTGGTCGCAAGACTGACAGCAGGCCCTTGCCGGCAGGCAAAAATCGCTTTAGTGTGTTGGCGCTATTGGTCTAGGACGGCAGGCCGTCCGATAGGATCAGAGACTGCAGGCGGACTGTTAGTGAGTGGGGCCCTTAAGGGTTCCGTTTTTGGCATTTGGCTACGGAACCCTAAAAATCACCTTCCGTATGGCAAAATAATAGCATAGAATCAATCCACATCCGCGCTGCACTCTGCAGTTATTTAATTCGATGACGGCGGCGCCGTAATAATATAAGAGAAGCGTCTGTGCTTTCATTTCGACGTCAAACCTTACACTATAGCTCTTGGCCTACATGCTTGGCTTCAACTGCGTGAAGTCAGATTCGACTGCAAACAACTGTATGCAGTTGAATATAGCAACTGCATGCAGTCGCTGCGATGCAGTCCGTCTGATGGCACCCTTAATCGGGGACAGCGGTAGTGCCGGGAACTGGGGGCTGTTGCTTTGTATGACTCATCATATTTGGGAGGGTTTCATTGGCCTTACTGTACCACGCTGGCCAAACGGGTTGGTACAGGGTTTCATTTCGAGTATTCCTTCTCTACGCCACGACCTCGTCCGTTAATCGGCAGGTGCACCACTGGCAGGTGAGGCTGGCTTGGACCCCGGGGATGTTGGTAGGGCCCCATCGCACCCCACATAAAATACGTATTGTAAATATGTAATAGATATTACATATAATAAATAAATATTCACGGACATTTCACACAACGCTATCTGATCCCAAAGTAAGCTAGGAATCACCTGCTTGTTTTATGGGTATCAGACCACGAATATTAATACTTATATACTTTTTAAATACATACATATAATACATAGAAACACCCAGACTCTTGAAACAAATATTTATGGGTCACACAAATATTTGTCTTCGGTGGGAATCGAACCCACGACCCCCAGGCGGTATCACTACCGACTGCGCCACAGAGGCAGTCGTAATATAGTCGTAAATTTTATATTTACAATATAAAATTTAAAATTCTATAAAAAGAACACTTTCACACCTAATAAAATAAAAAATGTCTAAGTCTATTGATTGTCGAACATCACTATTGTAGCGGGTCACCCTTTTTTGTATCAGTGACAGTTGCACTTGTCATTTTACTGACTGAGATTAAAAATCCGACTTTACACTTGATACTTGTCATCATGGAGTAATATTTCTGTAGGTGTGCCGCAGGGTGGCGTTTTGTCTCCTTTACTTTTCGCATTATTATTACTTAACCGTATCACCACCAAACTTCTTTCATCCTATCACCTATATGCAGATGATTTGCAACACATGCTCCACTTGAATCACTTTATGATGCAGTTGCCCTTATAAATATAGATCTTGCAAACATTCAACAAAATTTCAGCTCAATTTCTGCTTCAAAGTTGAGATTCCACCCGAACAAAGTAATATACGAAAAGTTAAATAAAAGCTTATAACAAGAAAAAAGTTATTTTATACAGAAAACATATTCGGATGAATATTGTAACGGGACCACGAGGGACAGTTCTACTCGTGGTCCCACGGGGGAACCCCTTTGTGCACTAAAATCCATTAGAAAGATCCATTATGGATCTTTGTGGACATATCATGTCCACTTTAATACCTTATAGTAAGTATTTTTTATGAAAAATGGATCTTTTAGGACATGTGAGTGGAAAAAGATCCATTAAAGTTGTGGTATACGAAGAACATCTAAAAGGTAAAATGATAATTTCAAAACAAATGAAGATCGGTAAAACATATGAAGATCAATAAAACAAATGAAGATCGACGAAACAAATTAAGATCGGTAAAACAAATGAAGATCGAGAAAACAAATGAAGATCGACGAAACAAATGAAGATCGGCAAAATAAATCATCCATGATGGATCTTTTTAATGGATTTTAGTGGACAAAGGGGAGAGAACAAGTATAACAGGTGTATAAATAAAATGTCCGTAATTTCTTAACGAATACCTTTTATTACTCTTTATGTATCAATAGTGACATTTGGAACGCGTCACGCACTTAACTAACATTTGTACACACAAGCCGAGCTCACCAGTCACACTCACAAACAAACATACACACATACAATCGTTACTCTCCAAATGTAACTTAGTCATTAAAAAACTTATAACTAAACCCAATTATATTAACTACATTACAATTTTTTAGAGTCACCTTCCATACTTAATGGCTACAACTTCATTGCATCAACTAGTCTAAAGAAAAAATACACGCATGAGAGGCTTTGAAAGCAATGCAAGGCATCTATTGAGTTACTAGTGCTAATAATATAGAAATTTGTGTGTATGTCTGTCTCCACGACACACAAAAATATCACACACATCACTGGCATACTAATTAAGTTTCTGCGACACAAAATTGCATTGAATAAAGCAACTTTCTTTATACATTGCTCACACTGTGTTTGATTAAAATTAAGAAAAAGTAGTGAATAGTAAAAATAAAATCCGTTACCGCATTATACTTTGGAGGTAGGTCAGTGATGCTGCTAAGGTGGCAGACAAGCATACAGCCTACCTGATCGAAATTGGGCACAATAACGGCAGTGATCGGTTTTAAATTTTATAATACATATACTGTGATTTTTCTTATATATTAATTTTAATTATATAAGATTGCAAAATGTTTGACTCTTACACACATTTACGGCACTTTTACACACACACACACTGCTCATGGTTAACTAGTTGGACTTAACCGATACATGTTAAAACAAATTACAATAAAAGAATCATACGATTGTTGTATAATGGTACCGTATGTACGTTTACTTAGAAATATATTCAAACAAAATATTGAACAAGTCCTTATTTTGATAATGAGCTTAAAAGATTATTTTACAATCTTGTATGGAACAAAATACTCAATACCCTTTTTTTTACAGTCGGGTAAAAACATTAACACCAGAACCGTGAGAAAACTAAATAACAAACCAAAAAGTCGTGTGTAGTGACTATTATAATGGTTTCACGACTATGCAAAGGCGAAATAGTCAACATCACACCGTTATACCTATGGCTAGTTCACTGTATATGTACCGCAAGTTGGTATTGAGCTGGAACCTTGTCATAATGACAGCTAAGTGACGTCATCGTGACGTAGCGCGAGCGCGGGCTGGCCTCGCGAAGCTGCGTACGGTATTTTTTTTAGTACTGATGGCTCGACGGACATACCGTCACCAAGATGGCCGCCAAGCGCAATATCAACGCGCGGGGCTTATAAAGTCTGAATAAGTGACTTTGAAACATATTATGACTAGTATTTTAATCATAAAGAGGGCTATACGAAATAAGGGAATTGGATGCTACCGGTTTTAAAAAAAACGGATGTTGAAGAAAACGCAGCTAGAAATGCTTATGCCAGAGTTTGTAATGTACAATGAGAGATGTCAAATATAACGTAGTTTGTTTGCGCCACATATTATAGAACTAACTGCAGATGAAGTTTACCGAACAAGAGAGTGAGATCGAGAAAGCAAACACTAAATTCAAGACTGAATACTGTAACGAGGCAGTGCTAAACATTGTTCACAAGTAACTAGTTCTTTTATAGTATGCAGTACTTACTTTTGACTTTAGTATTTGCTTTCCTGGCCTCACCTATTTTGTCTGGTAAGCGTCATCTGTTGGATCTATAAATCTTGTTTTGCACGATAATGGCGTATGATTGAGAGATATAACTCTAGTCACTATGTTTCGAGATCGCGGTGTAAAAATGCTAAGATATACACTTTTCTTTGACAGATTTCCCTTTGCAATGTCGTTGTTCTACGAAACTGACCGACGACCTGTATTTCCTCCTACCTGCTAGATCACTTAGAATATTCGCTGGGTGTTAATTTTATTTGAAAACTTGATATTTAATAAATGATTATGTAACGATAATAACAAGAAGCCGTGAGACGGTCTCACCCGACTGCCCCTCAATGTTTATTGTGAAAGTGAAAGTTCAATCCGATTGACGTTGTCATTTTTGTTTTATTTCAAACTTTGAACAGATGATCCATGTGACCTAGTGACGTAATTTAATGCGACAGAGTCACAGACTACAGACACAAGTCTCGCCATAAGCCCCTCTGCAATCTATTTTATAGAGAGGGGCTAAAATTTATAGTCGTACTGATTCTAATTTAATACGGACTGCACGCTATGGTGGCACTTTTAAGACATTACAATTATGAAAATCGCTCTATATTCTGTAAAATATAGCTTGATCTTTGTGACAGTTATATTACCGTTAATAAAATTAACTTTTAATAATAGTATAATAAAGTTGTTATTTACAGTTTGCACCTCTGCGTTCTCACTCTCTGCATTTCAACCACAAAAGCTTTATACCGTTGACATAAAGTCTATTCTTGTTTACGTTTGTAGAACTGTCACAGAGATCAAGCTATGTATTACAGAGTATAGATGAAAGTTGATAAGCCATCGGCGGATATGATAAAAGTGGGCAAATGCGGAATAATTACTAGATTAGAGATATAAAAGCTACTACGGGTTCACAAAATAAATTTAAGATTAAAACTTAATCGGTACACGATTGAAAGCTATTTCCTTTTATAAATTAGCAGATTCGCAAGTGCTTATTGTCACTCACGGTGAGCGCGTTAACATGAATTTAGAGACAACGTATTCAGACGTATCTAAAACATCAGTTTATAAGGAATTTTATGCCTAGTTTTTGTGGAGATATGTAGCGTAGTTTCGGACATATGCGTTTTTTCTTCCAATATCAAGTTCAAAGAGTAAGAGAGAGAGTGAGGGTTTGCCGCACTGCGACTGCTAGGCAGCCAAGCGACAGTTTGTTTTCAGAGCAGCCATAATAAAACTGTCTTTTTTATCCGTCTGAATTCGTTTACCCTACACTTCACAGGGCAATTTAAAGTTATCATAAAGAACGAAGTCCGTTTTGACATTCGAGAATGCGCCACCCTCATTGGCGGGTTGCCGAATTCATCAAAGAGATGCTCCCAAAGAACCAACTCATTGGTGGATTCGACAACCCGCCAATAAGTATGGCGCTTTCTCAAATGTCAAAACGGACTTCTTATTTTGTGATAACTTTAGTCCGTTTTCTAAAAGGGCCATCATTGCGTGCGTAACAAAAACGTAATATTGTAATTTCACGTGGTATCAGTATGTTGCTGAGTGTAGCAGGTAGCCGCGCGGTCGTCGGATCAGTCCCGGCGAGGCGACGGGCGTCGTCACTTCTTGTCTGCGCCCGTCACCGCGTTGTTGGTACCGGCGTTGGCGGCGCCGCCGTAGTTCTGGAAAGAAAGGTAACATTACATTATAAACCAATCAAATTGAAGCGCTCCCAGCTGCTTCAGTGTTCTCTAAACAATCACTGCATCTGCAGGTAATCAATTTTGGCCGGTCCTTGGGTGGTTGACCATAGGGTGACATTTATTTGCAAGTGTTACCGTGCTTCGGGAGACATGTTAAGCGGTTGGCCTTGGTTGTCATTAACATGACAGTCGTTAAACCAAATTATAGGACTTATGACAGCTTAAAAAAAATCATAAGGGGGTCGTAACATCCAGCCCTGTCCTATTTCAACATGGCTATAGGTTCACCACCTATTACGTGAGACAAAAACACTAAGGTGAAGTGTGGGCGTATACCATGCTTCTGTTTATCCCTTCGGGGATAAAAGTCATGACTATATGTATATTTAGTACTAGAAACACAAACCTGGTAGTATTGTGCCCAAGCTTGCGCAGCGTCCTGTTGATTACCAGACTGGTTCCCTTGCTGATACTGAAATAAAGTTTATATTTTAATTTCGTAGATACATCTATACTAATATAATAATGAGGATAGATTTGATTGTTTGTATGTTTGTTTGCATTGAATAGGCTCCGAAACCATTGAACCGATTTGAAAAATTCTTTCACTGTTAGGAAGCTACACTATTGCCAAATGACAAGCTATATTTTATTCCCACGGAAACGAGAACCACGCAGATGAAACCGAGCGATGTCCGCTAATTTCTAATAATCTTACTAACATTATAAATGCGAAAGTTTGTGAAGATGTTTGGATGTTTGTTACTCAATCACGCTCTAACGGCTGAATAGATCTGGCTGAAATTTGGTACAGGGATAGAGTATAGTCTGGAATAACACATAGGCTACTTTTTATCCCGGGAATAAGTTCCTACGGGAAGCGGGACCCGGAACAAATGTTACGCGGGCGAAGATGCGGGCATCAGCTAGTTGGGTTATAAGTACAAGACACCATCAGCTCCGTTTATACCCTTTGGGTACGGAACTCTCAAGAATGAGGAAAACCCATTCAAGTAGATACTTATGTGTGATTCAGATTACAGATAATTTTAATTTATCTCTAGCTACTCTGTGAAAGTGAAACATACACTGGAAGTATAACAAAGAATATTGATTATAATACAGTAGGTATACAGGTTTTTAAGGAAGTTTTGTCGCTAAGATTGTTGGTCAGTCTTATAGCTAGCTAATATTTATCTTAAGGGTTGTATGTTCGAAAGAGACTCATTTGGGGTCAACTTTATACTAGGAAATATTCTTCGATTTGATATGATAAAACTATATTATTGTAATTTATTAGATACTCTTGTTTTTTAACGTATCAAAAGAAGATTAGGAATACTTTGTTCGATCGAAATCGCTCTCGAAAAGTGAGAAATATTGCAAAAATCTTAACAAGTAATGTACTTTTTTTATCTAAATAAACGAGTTTAATTCTTATAAAAACTTGTCATAAAATAGATATAGGTCTTTAGAACAATATTTTACGTATAGGTTTTTGCTTAAAACCCCTCACATTTTACAACAGTAACATAATGTATTAGAATCGAATGAAATCCGACAAAAGCGTACGCTGCAATCGTTTGAATTGCCTTAGGATTTGTCAAGGTCGAACATTGCAGCTTTAAAACAATATCATTCATAGTGTTACGAACTTACAAGTTTGAGTTTATCAAAAGTCTGAAAGACTACCATGTAATTCGTACTTAGGATAGGAAAAAACCCTTTAGATTAGACGATACCCATTATGGAATTTTGTAATTACGACGCAGTGGAACACATAGGTAATTTTCATCCCGGAAATAAGTTACCATAGGAAGCGGGAACAGAAAAAAAATCACACTGCTGGCATCAGCTAGTATAGTTATAAACTCACCCCCGTCCACCCCGCCTGCTGCTGCTGCCACTGCTGCCACTGGTACCACTGCTGGTAGTTGGACCACTGCTGCTGCTGGCTCTGTTGGCTCTGGCCCTGGCCCTGCCCGCCCTGGCCCTTAGCCACCTGCCCGGACGCCTGGCCTTGGGTGTTACCACTGCCGGTGCCAGTGGCGCCAGTACCGCTGCCGGCTTGGTTACCTTGGTTGCCCCAGTTACCCCAGTTGCCCCAGTTACCCCAGCCTGCTGTGAAGGTAAATATGATTAGATATGATGTGGATATTGCAACATGAAATGGTAAGTCTGCATCGTTTAGAATAACTTAAGCTACATGCGTAAGCGCACTCTTTAAAAACCGGTCAAGGGCGAGTCGGTTTCGAGCACAGAGGGTTACGTACCAACTAACTGTAAAATAATTAATAGTTTAAAAAACAAAAAAAAGGCTTTTAGCACGCACTCAATTTTTTTTTATTTTATACTTTTTTCGTATCCCATTCAGCAAATCCTTTCATTAATACCCATATCATGGGGGTTCATTTCAAATAGCCAATCCACCATCTTGGATTTCCGTCCTGTTGGATTTAAGTCACGTGACTGTTTTTTCGTATTCCTGACAGCAAACCCATTCATTCAATACCCATATCATGGGGGTGGATTTCAAACAGCCAGTCCGCCATTTTGGGGAGGCCGCCATATTGGATTTGTATTGACGTGTGCAAATTTTCAGCCTGATCGAAGGACGGGAAGTGGGTCAAATTAATATTCCAAGATTTTCTTACATACATAGTTACAAGTGAAGCTTATTGAAGCATGTTAAAAACCAGCCCAGTGCGACACGAACTCGCGCACAGAGGGCGCCAAAATTGGGAAAAAATCACGTTTGTGGTATGAGAACCCCTTTAAATTATTGTTTTATTTTATGTTTTGAGTAACTTGTTGTTATAGCGGCAAATAAAAATACAATGTGTGAAAATTTTAACTTTCTAGCCATCACAGTTCATGAGATAAAGCCTCATGACATACAGACAGCAGTTTCAGTAATAGCACGGGGTATTAACGCATACAGCATATATTTTCAAATTTCAAAATATCTTATTTAGATATATAATGCATGGCAAATTATTTTAAAAATTAAATCATGATATTGGCTGCTATAGTAGCACATCAAACTCGTTGATTATAGAATAAACGTAGATTGTGTAAAAATTATCTCTCGATAGCGTTTGATAAAGATAAAAGATGGCGCTCATGTTAATCATGTCAATGATTCACATGAGCGCCATCTTTTATCGATGTTAAAGAAATTATTATTTCATTAGTTTTTACGAACGGCCAGTTTACGTTATCGAAACAAGCAACTTGTGAAGCGTTATTTGGCCGATTCTCTCAGTGGCACTTTAGCTTAGCGGATACGCAAGTGGTATTTTAGTTAATGCTGGTTCGAGCCCCGCAGGATGACTTTTGTATTTTTTTCTTTTTATTTTTCTTTTACTTTTTAACTTAATCTAACATAGATTATTAAATAGTCCTACTTATAGCTATTCTGGAATTTAATAATCTTTTTTTTCCTTTCAGAATTGTTTCACGTTATTGTTATAAAAAATGAAAGCTGTAATCTACGTGATAATTGTAAGAGAAATATGTTCCAGCGAGATTTTGTACTAGCTTTTATTAGGGTTCCAAAGGGGAAAAAACGGGACCTTATTGACGAGACTTCGCCATCTGTCTGTCTGTCTGTCCGCCATGACGCTGTATCTCAGGAACCGTTAAAGCCAGAGAGCTGAGAGCTGAGAGCCAACCGTACTTTATAAGAAAGTATTGTACTTTATTTCGGGTATTTGTACTGTATACTTTATGAGAACAATAAAGTACGCGAAAATACTTTATTTCGCATGATTTGATTTTTCTGGGATTTTGAAAAGTATCCTCTGAATATTTTTTCGTATAACGGAATGAGCCAAGATCCCGGCCGTGGAGCCAGACTTAAGTAATTATAGGAAATAGGTATAATTCTTTTCTCCTGATCTACATAAGTTTAGAGTTTACCTGTATGGACTTCAATCTATACTAACATTATAAAGAGGAAAGATTTGATTGTTTGTTTGTTTGCATCGAATAGGCTCCGGAACTACTGTACCGATTTAAAAAATCTTCCACTGTTGGGAAGCTACACTCTTTGCGGTGAACATAGGCTATATTTCATTTCCGTATTCCCACGGGAGCGGGAACTACGTGGGTGAAACCGCGAGACGTCCGCTAGTTTATACTAATATTATAAAGAGGAAAGATTTGATTGTTTGTTTGTTTGTTTGCATCGAATAGGCTCCGAAACTTTTGGACCGAGTTGAAGAATTCTTTCACTGTTGGGAAGTTACACTCTTTGCGGTGAACATACGCTATATTTTATCCCCGTATTCCCACGGAAACGAGAATTACGCGGGTAAAACCGCGTGACTTCCGCTAGTCTCATATATAAAAATGAATCGCAAAATGTGTTGGTAAGCGCATAACTTCAGAACGGGTGAACCGATTTCACTAATTCTTTTTTTGTTGTGTAAGGTATTGTCAGGAAAAGGTTGTTATGGAAGAAAAAGTATTGTATTCCCACGGGAACGGGAACTACGCGGGTGAAAACGCGCGACGTCCTCTAGTCTATACTAATATTATAAAGAGGAAAGATTTGTTTTTTTTTTGCTATTTTGTTTTTTTTGTTTTATTGTTTTTTTTGTTTGTTTGTTTGTAACGAATAGGCTCCGGAACTACTGGATCGATTTGAAAAATTCTTTCACTGTTGGGAAGCTACACTCTGCGGTGAACATATGCTATATTTTATTCCCGTATTCCCACGTGAACGCGAACTACGCGGGTGAAACCGCGTGACGTCCGCTAGTCTATACTAGTATTATATAGAGGAAAGATTTGTTTTTTTGTTTTTTGCTTTTTTGTTTTTTTTTGTTTGTTTGTTTGTAACGAATAGGCTCCGGAACTACTGGACCGATTTAAAAAATTCTTTCGCTGTCGGAAAGCTACACTCTTTGCGGTGAACATAGGCTATATTTTTTTCCCGTATTCCCACAGGAACGGGAACTACGCGGGTGAAACCGCGTGACGTCCGCTTGTTATCTATAAAGAGAAAAGATTTGATTGTTTGTTTGCATCGAATAGGCTCCGGAACTACTGAACCAATATCAAAAATTCTTTCACTGATAGGAACACAGATATCAGAATTCCCACGGTTCCCGAATTCCCACGTGAACGGGACCGCGTGACTTCCGCTTGTTATTTATTAAGAGAAAAGATTTGATTGTTTGTTTGTTCGCATCGAATAGGCACCGAAACTACAGAACCGATTTCAAAAACTCTTTCACTGTTGGGAAGCAAATCTCTTTGCGGTGAACCTAGTCTAATTATATAAAAACCGAATTCCCACGGGAACGGGAATTACGCGGGAGAAACCACGTAACGTCCGATAGTTTTAAAAATAATAAAAAGCACTTGTGTACTGCCTAGGTTCTACACTTGCACTTGTGTTCTTCTTCTAGGTTAAAATTGTAAATAAAATGTACCTAGTCTTCTTTGTAAGTCTGCTTTTTTTTACACCATTGAAATTAGATATATGTACTCTATTTCTTCTAAAAAAAGTTGGCAACCCTAGATGTATTCCTGTTGCCGCTATAACAATAAATACTAAAATCAGAAAAAAAAGAAAGATTAAGGAGAATCTCATTTAAAAGTCGTGACTTTTTGCCGTTTTTGGTACGGATCTTTGTGTGCGAGTCCAACTCGCACTTGGCCGGTACATATGCCAAGTTTTCCATAGTAAGTATTTATTTTTATTGTAAAATGAAAAAAACACAAGTCCTGTGTAAGCTTATTGTCATTTTCTCTTCATAATAAAAATATTAAGTTAAAATAAGAAACAAAAAGAACCGTGATTTGAAGTGGGTCAACTCGTTTCAGGCGCCACCTACTTACCCGCTGAGCTAACTGTGCGACTGATGCATGGAGTGAAATACTTAGTCATATCAGAACAGTTGAAACGAATTGTTCTCATATCATTTAATGATATGAGAACAGTTGATGATTGATTTAAATTTAATCAATAGCAAAAATAAATACTCAATACAAAGATAACATGCTTATTTAAAGCAATTAGTATGTCAACTCTTTCATAATATTTTTCATTATAATAAAAAATAACAAAGTCCCGTGTGAGTAAGTAGTCTTTTTTCACTTAATAAAAATATTGAGTAGTATAAAATATGGGTACGTTCAAAAAGTAAAACTTAAAAAGATAACAAAAAGAATCGTGTGAAAGTGGGATTCGAACTGGGGCTTGCATGCACCGGATACCTCCCGTTTACCCGTCTGTGCTAATTAAGTGACTGCGTCACGATTGAAATAACTAAATACTTTATCAAAACAGTTGAAACGAAATCAAATTTGACCTTGGAATCTAGTTGAACATTTTGCTAAAAATATCGTCGCCATCTAGTTACATTTGAGAATTCCCACACTGACAGGTAGGCGGCCAGGTCTGTGGCGCGAGTTACGAGTGTAATCGATTTTTGTTCCTGTTCGTGCATCTGTATAGAATATATTATATAATCTGTGGTAATAGAGTCCCGAAACGATTTGACACACTCATTTCACTTCACATACATACACGTTAAGCGAACACTCGACCGAGCTACATGGTAGGCGGAGTGGGAGGTGTTAGGTTTTCTCGTTACGAAATATCTTGATTCGGTCGCCGCGCTCAAAGCCGACGATAAAAGCGATGCAATAGCTTAAAAAAAAAACAAAATAGCATAAAAATGTTAACAGACCTTGATTCTGGTTACCCCAGTTGCCCCAGCCTGCCCAGTTGCCGGCCCACTGGTTCCAACCCTGCTGATTCTGCTGGTTCGCTTGATTCTGGTTTTGGTTCGACCCATCCTGTATGGACAAACAAAAATAGTTATGTAGAACCTAATTTATTATGTCCGCATAAAGTCATAGACCTGATCTAACACATTTATAGAATCAATTAGGGATGTGAAAAAAATAGATATTGATTTTTTTTACGTATTTTAAAAGCTTATCATTAATAATATCGATATTGATTTCGAAAAACTTAAAAAAAAAGTTATTGATTGAATTATGAACCACTTAAAATTTGATAAAATTTGAAATACGACCATGCGACTTTAAACGCCCGACATTGTCACAGCCATAGAAACCTATGGCTGTGACGTTACGATTGCTACAACTACAATGATTGAAACGTGTTACGATGACGTCACACGCGCTCGGATTTGTTCGGGAGCTGTCGCCGTGTTTTCGCACGATTGTTGTGTTCGACTCATTATTGAATTTTCAAATTGGTATAACTTCTGAATTATTGCGAAAATCATAAATACAAAAATAGTTTTACTATAAAACTTGTATATATTATGATCTTTCCATTCATCACAAGAAAAAAAATAATTCACATCCCCAATTATAAATAGGCAATAAGTACCTATGTTAACTTTTTCATAACATTCTTAATATTGTATACTAAAAAAAAAACACAGCTTGACCCAGACGGGACTTGAACCTGTAACCTTTGCCTAAACCAGGGCAATACTTTTCCACTTGAGATACTGCATTGACCTGGTCAAGTTGTCCTTTTTCACTTTATAATAAAATATTATACACATTTATTTCGCACTAGCTAATCCCCGCGGCTTCGACCGCTTAGAAGTCGTTATCGCGTGAAATCCTAACCCTCCTTTTGCGCAGTCGGTTAAAAAGTAGCCTATGTCCTTTTCCCAGGGCCTCGAACTATCCCTATATTAAATTTTATCTCAATCGTTCCATCCGTTTAGGCGTGAAAGCGTAACAGACAGACAGACAGTTTCTTTCCCATTAAGAATATTAGTAGGGTTATTCTTAATACTACTACCTACCTACTACCTACACACTTACGAAACAATTATGAGTGTATTGTTTGAATTGCTTTTCTTTTGCTTATTTTTTTGGAAGCACTCGTGGCCCCGCGGACTCAGTGTTCCGATCACTGCAGTAAGCAACTTTCACTATCGCCGGTCCATGGATTGGTGACCATCCATGTGATCACTTTGTGACATTTATTTTAACGTTTCCGTGCTTAGGAAGGCACGTTAAGCCGTTGGTCCCGGTTGCCTGTAAAATGGCAGTTGTTAAGCTAAGTTGAAGGCTTTATTTCAACAGCAGGCAGTCACAACCTGCGCCTGTCCATTTAAACACGGCAATACGGCTCACCACCTATTACGTGGGACAAATTATACAAAGGTGAAATGTGGGCATATAATATGTTTCTGCCTACCCCTTCGGGGATAAAGGCGTGACCATATGTATGTTTTTTTTTTTTGGATACAAACCTTGTCTTGACTTGGCTATAAAGCAAAAAAAAAGAATCAGCGAAATCGGTCCAGCCGTTCTAAAGTTATGAGCGTACATACATTGAGATTTATTCATCAAATTCATCAAGCAGCGTGTGAAACAGCCCTGTGTGTTTGATCATAAAAGAGCTTAAAGATTAAGCATATTCTAAAAAAAATTTACGGCGCGGACTGAATTATTTTACAATAGCCTTAATCATTAAGCTCTCTTATGATTAAGCCAGCACGCCTGCTTAGATTTACCCTCACATTCAAAGGAACCCTTGAATTCTAGGTTTAGCGAAAGTTGAGATGTCTCTAATTTCTGAACTACAAAACCTTTAATATTAAAACTTGTGTAGCACAATCGTTAAAGTACTTCCTTTCTAACATTAAAAAAATATTTGAAATTGGACCACGCGTTGAGAAATAACAACTTAAAAAACATTTTGTCTTTCATCCCCTCTCCCAGAGGAACCGCGCCAAATATCGGGATCAAAAGTATCCCAGAACCTTCCTTGGATCATAAGCTCAGAGTAGTTTCGGCGTGATACTTATTCGGCGGGATACAGACAGACAGACGTGAAAAATTTAAACTACATTTTCGGCTTCAGTGACGATTAGACAACGCCCTAGAATTAAAATTTTCAAAATATCTTCCATGTAGAGACTCTTGCTCGACCCTTTACAGTTTTATTATATGTACCTATACTAATATTATTAAGAGGAAAGATGATTGTTTGTTTGCATCGAATAGGCTCCGAAACTACTGGACCGATTTGAAAAATTCTTTTACTGTTCGGAAGCTACGCTCTTTGCGGTGAAACATAGGCTATATTTTATTCCCGTATTCCCACAGGAACGGGCCGCCGGGGCAGCCTAGCTGACCCGGCCGCCATATCAATTTTTTTTGGCTACAAACCTTTTCTTGAACTGTTGGCTATAAAACAAAACAAAAAAAGAATTAGCGAAATCGGTCCAGCCGTTCGCAGACCCATTTTTATTATATAGATAGACTAGCTGATCCTCGCAACTTCGTTTACGTCACATACGTTGTACGAAAGGAGAGGTACTTCTTCATCAGCCTCAGACATCAGGAAACCAGGAACGGGAACATGGGACCGAGAACTCAGAACTCGGGATACCAATTTCCATATTCATATTATGGCAGGATGTCTGTCGGGTCAGGTAGTTACTATATAGAAGTGCGTGAGTAACATACCTTTTAATTATAATAAAAGGAGGGGAGGGGGGATGAGGAACCCGCCTCACACCCTCGATTCGTCAATCCTAACTTACAACCGTTAAGGATAACCCCAACTAATTGTATGGGAGGAATGACGAACCGAACTCCTCAGGAACGTAATTTTGGATGTGGGATAGGAAAAATTACCTGTACCCTCCAGATTGTTGGTAATTAGCAATACTCCGCTTAACAATGTGACTAATTTGTCAACACGTGTTTCGCCTACACACGAGGCATCTTCAGGACTATAATTTAAGGATGCATAATTTTAGGATGGATTTCCGCCATGTAACGCCTGATTCCATTAGTTATACCTTTTGATTCCTCTGCTGCCCCGCGGCCGCCGAGGGCCTGCTGGTCTGCATGGCGTTCCCGCCAGCCCCGCCCCCACCGGCGCCCCCGCCCCGGGTAGGGCCGGCGCCCCCCGAGCCCCTCTGCCAGCCCCCGCCGCCCCCGCTCGGGCCCCCAGGGGCACCTCCGCCGGCGCCTCCGCTAGCGCTGCCGCTGTTGCTGCTGTTGCCGCTGCCTCCGCCACCTGTGTGCAGAACAAACATGTTATTAATCGTTTGGAAATTTTGTATTAACATCTGGTCAAGTGCGAGTCGGACTCGCGCTCAGCGGGTTCTGTACCAAAAAACGGTAAAAATCACGTTTGTTGACAAATTTTTCACATACGGGAGCCCCTGCCTTTTTCTCCGATTTTAGTATTTTGGTTGTCATTCAAAAGAGATCAACAATGTAAAATGACAACAATATTGTTATAACGGCTTCGATCATCACCGCACTTTCTTATTCATCAAATCAAATAATGCGTATTTCAGCTAGTTTGGGTAGTACTACGACCACCAGTTACTGTCCAAAATATTCGGTCTATAAATTTTACTGATTTACATTTATCACTCGTTTCATTCTAGATATAATAAAAAAAAATATGGTCGAATTGAATAATCTCCTCCTTTTTTGAAGTCGGTTAAAAAAAAACATAAAACCACAACACACCTGGCGGTCTCTTTTCAACGCGATCCATAAGTGTCTCGGGGGTCCTTACCTCCCGAACCTATCTCCTAACGGACCCCCACCCCCACTGTTACCTCCCACAGTAAGCCCTCAGAAGGATGCCCCCCAAGGTTCCCGAACTTATGAACACCGCGAGCTTTGGTCGTAATTTAAAAACAATAAATAAAACCACAACACACCTGGCGGTCTCTTCTCAACGCGATCCATAAGCGGTCTCGGGGGCCTATCCCTCCCGAACCTATCTCCTAATGGACCTCCGCCCCCACTGTTACCGCCGACTGGCCCGCCGATGCCGCGCATGCCCCTGTCGGGTCGGTTGCCTCCGCCGCCACCTCCGCCGCCGCCGCGACCTCCGCGGAAGTTGTCGCGGTCGCCGCGTCCGCCGAAATCGCCTCTGTGGGGAAAGATTATGCTATGATTAGTGTCGTGTGGCTAGTGGAACACTTTTGCAATCCATTGCGCAGAGAAGGAAAACTCGAAATGGATGAAAATGTCAGTAAAATGACATAGGGGAGGCTTGAAAATATGCAATGTGCCTGTCCATTTCAACACGGCAATAATAGGCTCACCACCTATTAGGTGGGACATAAAGTTCTTCTGCCTACCCCTTTAGGGATCAAGGTGTGCCTGTATGTACATTTTTACGCCTATCTCGATACATGAATGTTTTGTATTGGTGTGCAATGAAGTTCATTCTATTGACTGCCTCATTTCATTATGTTCTCACCCTTTATACAGGTAGAAATGTGCGACTGCGGATCGCCAAGTCTTGAGTTCGCTTCCATCGGAGACAAAAAATTGACACTCAGTTTCTCGTAACAAACATTTATGGATCATAACACCCAGACTCTTGAGACAAACATTTATGGATCATAAATGTTTGTCTCACGAGTCTGGATGTTTCTATGTATGATAAGTATGTATTTAAAAGTATTTAAGTATTAATATCTGTAGTCCGACACCCGCAACACAAGCAGGTTATTCCTAGCTTACTTTGATATCAGATAGCGTTCTGTGGAAAGGTCCGTGAATATATTCAATTCTCACCGGACTAACGGCGGCGGCGCAGGTTGCCAAGGCCTGTCGAACCGCGACTGGTTGCCGCCGCCCATGGGCGGTCCTCGCGCGTCGCGGGAGCCCCAGCGACTGCCGCCGCGACCTCCGCCACCTCCGCCGCCTCCGCCGCCGCCGCCGCCCCCGGAACCTCCCCAGCGGGAGCCACCTCCGCCGCCGCCGCCTCCGCCTCCGCCCCATCTGTCCTCTGATAAACAAAAAGAGATAAAGGTTTTATACACAAATGAGAATATGAATACTGTATTCGTATAACACTGACTTGAACTGAACGACGGGAAGCTCATATATACCATACACTGATCTGTATTATTACCACTGGATTGGCTGTCTCATACAAATGACAGCGAATTATTTGTGCCGATTTGAAACGCCTCTAGAGTTGGTTCAAGGAACTAAATCTGACGTATCATGCAAATGACTTCCCGTATCGCGCCGGGAATTACGAATTATTTTGTAATTTAAGGACTTTTGTGCAGTTTAGTGAGGATTTGTGTGGTTACAAAAAAGCAATAGACATGGTGAAATGTGTGTTTTGCAAAATTAGCTTCAAAAAAGGGAGCAACATTAGATTTCACAGGTAAGTTGAATTTTTGTAATTTTTATCATTAAATCAGCCTGACCTACATGTAAAATGCTTGATTATTTACAAAATATGTATAGGAATAATAATTTGGTGAGATTAAATTATTTTTAAGCACAAAAATAGGATTTTAATTTCGTTTAGTGATGTCCATGTTGTCGTATCGATAAACTTGATCATGGTCTGATGTTATCGAAAACTTTTATTTATAAGAAATATGTCTAATAATGGTATCATTTTACATTACATATGGTCACGCCTTCATCCCCGAAGGGGTAGGCAGAGGCATACTATATGCCCACATTTCACCATTTTAGAATTTGTCCCACGTAACAATTGGTGAGCCGTATTGCCGTGTTGAGATGGACAGGCGCAGGTTGTGACTGCCCGCTGTTGAAATTTTTCAAGCCGCCCAAAAAGGCCTTCAACATGGCTTAACGACTGCCATTTTACTGACAACCAGGACCAACTGATTAACGTGCCTTCCGAAGAACGGAAACGCTCAAATAAATGTGACAAAGTGGTCACCAGAATGGTCACCCATCCAGGGACTGGCCATAGTGAAAGTTGCTTACTGCAGTGATTATTTACAGAACACTGAGTCCGCGGGGCCACGAGCGCTTCAATATATAATAATGGTATCAACCAAACAAAATCTTATTAGTAATATTTATTTAACTTATTTTCTGACATTAACTTGTGTGGGTAAAACTTACTACATAATGTTTTTTACTCTATTGATGTATGTTTATTTTATTGCAGATTTCCAACTGATCCAAAAATTAGAAGTGCATGGCTTGGCAACATGGGAGCCCATAACTGGACTCCAAATTCAAGCGATCGTCTGTGTTCTAATCTAATAATTGTAATGCTTATAATAAATGTTATTATAAGCATTACACAAGAACTTCCCGGTTAATAAATAGTATACCGTCCGCTAGTGTACCATAGTTTTACAATAAAGTGTAAAATAAATAAATGATTAATAAAATGACGTTTATTTTTTTTTTCTTACTACACATAACTCCCTTTCTATTTCTATGGCGCATGATATATACAGGGTGAATTTTTGATAAGGGATTGGATGGCCAAATCCGAAACTATAAGGAATAGCCAAAAACGCTGAAAGGAGTCACGAACCCGATTTTGATGAAACTTAAAACCTCATCATTAGATTTTCGAAAAACCCATAATCCTAGCTGGGAATCGAATCCATTGATTTTGAAAAAAAAAACACACCCTTTATTATTACACCATACGATAGAGTCGCTGTTAAGGATCAAATTTTGCAAAGTAATGATATACGCCAAATTTAAGGAACATTTGGAATTTTAATAGAATGCATATTTCATGTACCTAAATTTTGTATCATAGTTTGTTTCGTTGGAAATCCCAGAAAAGATCGTAACTATTCCGTGTTTTAAATTATGCTCAGAATGATTTTTTAGAGAATATTCTCAACGGAATCAATAATATTCCTTAGTTATTCCTTGAGGTTTCGAATCCAGCTATGTATTGCAAAGATTTTGAACAATTAATCAGTTAACGTAAGAAAAATAAAATGTATTTTGTTAAAGATGAGCTCTTTCCTGTAGTTTGCCGTATATCATTACTTCTCAGAATATGATCCTTAATAGCAACACTATCGTATGGTGTAATAATAAAGGGTGTGTTTTTTTTTTTCAAAATCAATGGATTCGAATCCCAGCTAGGATTATGGGTTTTTCAAAAATCTAATGATGAGGTTTTAAGTTTCATCAAAATCGGGCTCGTGACTCCTTTGAGCATTTTTCGCTATTCCTTATAGTTTCGGATTTGGTCATCCAATCCCTTTTGAAAAATTCACCCTGTATATACGCTCACTTCGTGGTGAAATGGACAATGATAAATGCATCAAATTAACTGAAGTATATGAAAGCCACAGACACTTTATGGGATCCACGTTCACAGCACAATGATCTTTGTCTGTCTGCCTTTTATTCTTTTTGTCGGGATTCATTATTACTAAAGCTGCAGCGAATTGGCATACGTCACCCATGGTAGCTAGTAAGAAACTATAGAAATTCGTTGCTCAGCTTGAGGCACGCTGCCGAATCATGTAATTTCCCCAACACGCGGCACGCTCAGATTGAGGCAGCTCGCCCTGCAGCTGCTCAAGTGGAGATGCGCCTTAATACCTCTTTCAATCTCTTCAACAAAAGTAATATTTTCCTACAATTTTGCGTCACGAGTATGCCACATTGCAGGTAAATATTATTTCATTTAGGTAGATATACTAGACACCACCTCAAACCACGCTTATTAAGAGCAATATTCATTAAAGCGTCGACAGCTTAGTGGTTAAGAAGACTGACTGTCTTGCGATCGAGAAGACCCGGGTTCGAATCCTGGCCACTCCTAGCACAAGCAATTTAGCTTAGTTGGAGAAGTTAAAGGGAATATTCATAATTTCGGTTGGTAATATTCTTATATTAAACAAATTTTAAAATATATATACTAAAAATGTTTTCATTTCAAATTAAATCTATCGATACGCGTCAGTTCAAGAAAGTTTGGCACATCACTAATTTTAGTTCTCTGAACCAGCGCTGCTGATTTCAGCGCCACAATGGTGAGAATTAAGAAGGCATAACTTTAGTTTGACAGCCACCTATCCAGTGTGGTAATAATACAGATCAGTGATACCATACATTAGTCACGCCGTTTAGTTCCACATAATATGGAGGTAAGTCTATGACGTATTAAAATGGACAGGCGTAGGTTGCGACGATTCCGTTGAATTTTTTTAAGCCGCCCATGGCGCCTTTAACTTGACTTAACGACTATCATGGTACTGATAACAGGTACCAAAGGCTTAACGTGCCTTCCGAAGCCCGAAAACTCTCGAAGTAAACACGTCACAAAGCGGTTACGTCGTGTTCACCTATCCAAGGACAGTAATGTACCAAAATCCTATTCATTAATTATTATTAATTCGAAAGTTTGTGACTACGAATGTTTATTACTCTCTCACATATTGGTACAGGGATGGCATAAAGTCTGGAATAACACATCAATCAATCAAATCAGGCTATGGCAGTCCACTGTTGGACGTAGGCCTGCACAATACACGATCCTGCGCTTTCCGCATCCACTCACTCCCTGCAACTTCCTTCAGGTCGTTAGTCTATCTGGACTAACACATAAGTTACTTTTGTAAGTAAGTACACGTACCTCTATCCCGCGGGAAGTCCCTGCTGCGCGGTTCCCTGCCGCCATGCCGCGGCCTGTCGTCCGACCGATGTCGTTTCGCCGGCGGCTGGTCCCGCGACGCGGACCGCTCGCGCTTGTCCTTTTCGCGACTGGCGCCCGCAGCCCGCGCCTCCTTGTGGTATTCATCGAGAATAACCTTGGCTTTCTCGGCGTCCAGCTCGGGGAATATGACCTCGTCTATCCAGGAGCACTTGTCCGGCAGAGCGAAGTTGGCTGCGAAAACACACGGTACAGTTAGCAGACGGGGACGAGATGTACGGTGTAGCGGTGGCAGTGAGCCTAGAGGCTGGGACGGCGGCTGGCGCTACCAACCTTTCATGTCCACTATGGCGGGGTCGGGCACCTCCTTGCCGTCGGCCTCCTCCCTTTGCTTGACGCGCTCGCGGTAAGTTTCGTCGTCGGTCACTACGACGACGGCGACCCGCCGGTATCCGTCGAACTCCCGCAACTTGCGCCTCTGAGCCGACGGGTACACGTTCGTCTGTATTTACCCAACGCGATATCGAAACCGCGGCAATGACAGGTATGAACGGCGTCGTCGTCGCGCAGGTAGCGATGTGGAGCAAAACATTCTCATTATAGACATTGCGGCCCGTTACGTGGCAGTGAGACACCTAGAACAAGCTCAACAGAGATCCTAGTCGCGGTTATAGTCTGTGGGCCGTGGCACCGCTCCCACAGCGCTACATGTGTACTGTCGCGGAAGCGGTGTGCACATCCTTATCTACGCTTACGCTATCACGTACCTTGCGATGCGAGGACAAGTCGATACGTGGCTACCATCTACACAATTTTGCATACATTAAATCGTATCAATAATTATATCAGTAAAACATAGGGGGAGAGCCAAAATATATTTGAAAGGGTCGTGCGATCTCGATTGTTCCTGATTAAGTGTGCTGCCAAAATGAATACATCGTTAATATCAAAATATGAAACGTGTCTCACCTGGTCGAGGATAAAATTCCGCCTGCGGCCCTTGGCGATTTCCAACAATTTAAGCACGCATTTAGCGCACTTGGTCACCATAGCGTCCCACCTGCCCTCGTAGGTCGCGCGGAACGGTTTACAGTCCACCTGAACGATGACACACTCATACAGAACGCACGAAACTGAGGCCGGGGGCTTAGCCTACTTAGTCTAGTCTAGATATAGATATAGGTATAGATATATGCATGGGCGATACCAGGGACATCCTCGGAGACACTCGGGCCTGCCGAATGGCCGTCCTCTTCGCGCGGCGATCCACTGGTATCGTATAAACTACTCGGTAAACGTCGCTAAATAGCGATTTTTTTTTGTTATATTTGTTTTACAAATGTTGTTCATATTGCATTGCACCCTGTTGAAAATACAGACGATCATTAGTATAGTTTATTTGTGGCGTGTTCACTCACTGCCGTGTTCAATATTACTCACACACTGTGCTGAAAAGGAACGGTTATTATTTTTGTGTCGGTTTGTTTGTGTATTGCTGTGTCCGGTTGTCTCAATCGACATATTGTAATAATTACTAAGTATTATATACATTTTGAGGTGTTGCCATGTTCTAAAAAAAACCACATACAGACACACAACCGCTCTTCCACATACAACTACAATATAAAATAATCTTACTTGTAACATCTCTTTCACAACATATAGGAACCAGCGCATGCCCTTCGAATATACTTACTGATCTTACTTATAAAGAAATTTTGTGTTCACTAAGAATACTTACGAATGTTTAATAGGGGTGCTAAAAGGCACATGCGCATTATAACATAACAACAACTCAAAACTATTCCAGGAAATATATGGTATACAGGTGGGTTTATTAATGATTTTGTAACATATTATATTCATTCTGCATTAATTTTTAAGTAAAACTTAAAGGGTATCTTTAAAAATAAGTTAGTAAACTATGATGTAAGATATAATTGATCGAAGTGGGTTAATTAATACGACTTAAATTTATAATTAAGCAACTTTCCTCTAAATTCATCAAATATTGAGTTCCATAGTAGAGTAGTAAAAAATAGGTTCACATGAGTCTTATAAAAGTACGAATTCGTAAAGGAGGTAGTAGTAATATAATTTATCTAATTAACAAAAAACAAACTTTCTTAGGACTGTAATTGCTTTCCTTCCGGCAGATCTAGTGTGAGATGATACATAGCATATATAGCCTTTCTCGAAGGAGAGATCTATTAATCGCTCAAGTAATATTAAAATTGGACCAGTACACATTATTGTCTAATTAACATGTGACGGGCTAACTAGAAATTATGATCTTTTCTTCAAAAGACCAATGACGATACACTCTCTCTCCTGCAGGGAGAGACTCGCATATTTTTCAGTAGAAAAAAAATGTGAGTTTTCTTCCCTGCTTGTCTCTTACTTCCCAGTCCTACCAACAGAAGGAAACCTACATACTCAATTCGCTGAGGCTACGCAGACATAGATACTGCTCACAAGAGTTCACAGACACGAAGTCAAACATTTCCATAGTAGTTTTCGATAGGAACTAATTTGTGCGCGAGTGGGCGTAGCAGAGGGTAGGTGTAAAAAAAAAAGTATATACATGAGTTTGCGTTCTGTAGCTTATTATTTTGTGGTCCTTCTATTGCAAATTACGCCAGTAAATGTAAATTCTGACGATCGATATCCCGATATGTATTCTACACATCACCACTCTACTTGGGATTAGCAGAGAAGCTTTAAGAGTATCCTAGTTATAAAGGTATCCTACAAAACCACTATGGTGTTCCGTTTGGTCTCTACGGAGTATCAAAATTAATATGTAAAATAAACTAGCTATGCCTCTCCCCACCCTGACATGCTTCGAATGAACCATTTACGAAATCGCTGAAGCTTCTAAAAACTATTTCACCCCTTTGGTGGTGGAATTTTGTAAAATTTCTTATATATAAGAGCTTACACTTACTACTTTGTGTTTATTAGACTGGGCGTTGATATGAGCTCACACATACTTAACTCTATAGCCTGAAAAAATATCGCATAAACATTTTTTTTAAACAGACAATATACCTTTACATAAATGCTACAAACCACGAATAAAACCACACCTGTACACAACGAATCTAATACATTACGTGTGTGTTCGTGTATGTATGTGGATATATGTGTGTGTATGGATGTATATGTGTGTATATATACCTGCATCCGTTCCTGCAGAGCGCCCGCAGAGAGGATGTTGTAGCGACGCTCGGGGAACGCTTCAACTCGGGCCTTGGCCCAGTGAGTCTTGCCGGAGCCGGGGAGACCCACCATTAGGATCACCTGTCGGAGAACATTGGAAGTTAATATAGGACACGGTAGAGGGTTGAGTACTGGGGAAAAACTGATAGTTATACCAAAATAGTCATGAATTACTATTTTGCAAGTGCCCACTCTGCAAAGTCCATTCTACAAAGTGTCCAGCGCAGTTTGCGAACCGCAAATTCTGTGTCAAATCCAGCCTACAGCCAATACCCATATCAGCTGTAAGCGAGATTTTATAACGCTATATACAGGACTTTTAGTACAGACTTAATGCTCTGTTCTTTGCTTGTTTAAAATTGCCGTCAAAACCGGGCTTTATGGAAAACCACGTGAATTAATTTTAAAACGTGTATCAAATGAATATATCAAATGAATATTGGACACAATTGGGCCATTTACTAATGCACCCAAAATTTGCGGCTGGACCTTTCAACACTGACATAGAGCGGATTCGTGAAGGCGGCTGAGCTAGTTTCCCAATATCATTTTGAGAGGTTTACGGGAGATTTTGATAATAATTTCTATCTTTATAGTTTTGACACACCGAACAACATCCTTCATACCGAAAAAGTGACTCACCTCACACTCGGCAAGGCTGGCAGGCCTCGGGGGCCCTTCAACGAGCTCAGCGTGGCTGATCAGTACATAGCCGGGCACCAGGCAGGCCTCAGTGCCGTCCAGTTCCTCCTCTACCAGGTATCTGTAACGAAGGCATAGTTTTAATGCAACTTTCACATATTTCAACGTGGACGCAATTTCATAGTATAATTTTTGAAATAAAGTGTTAAATATGTGACGCGTCTTTTTTGGGTCCCGAAAAATTGCATAAAGACCTCCAATAAAGTTCCACGTGCGACGGCCAAATCGCAGACTGTGTATGTGTGTATGCAAAGTATGAGTTCAATTTTCAAAGTACGTTCATTACAAGTAAGTACTGACAGATGGCTTCTCATTATAATAATATTAGCTGGTTCCCGGTGCTTCACCCGCGTAAAATTTGCTCCCGTTCCCCCTTACCTTAGGAACTTATTCCCGGGATAAAAAGTAGCCTATGTGTCATCATTCCAGACTATAATGTATCCCTGTACCAAATTTCAGCCAGATCCGTTCAGCCGTTCGAGCGTGAAAAAGTAACAAACATCCACACATCTGTCTATGTTATCAATATTAGTAAGAAGTAAGATTTAGTGAATAGATAATACATTGACAACTAACTTGTAGTTCCGCTTGCGATCTTATACAACACAAGATATACAAGAGTAAATACGAAACATTTGATATACTTGCTTAGTGTCTATAATACACAATATGTGTATTATAAAGAATTACTGTGCAGGAAACGGTCATTTTTCACTTCCAATACCTACCTATTACACCGCTCATCACCTATTTATTACGTGGAACAAAAACTATATTGTGAAATGTGGATGTATACTATGCCTCTGCCTGCCTCTTCGTGGCTAAAGGCGTGACCATATGTATGTTTTCTCTTTTACAATATGACAGAGTCACGACGCTTTGACTTCTGCGTCGCCGCCTTCCTAACTGTGTAAAAAGCTACAAGCCATTCTAGACCTTGTGTTATACTCGATAGATTTTCATTTATGTTTTGTCAATCTGCCTTTGTCAAACCACTAGACGGTCATGTACAGTCACCTCCAATATTGCATGGGTCCCTTAAGATCTATAATCCCATGCACATTTCCTCTAGTTGCAGTAGTTCGATTGGTAGTTCGGTTGACCGAACTAATGCAACTTTTTAGTAGCAGAAGTCCGGTTGATTTTAATCACCGAACTGTTGCTACCTCTCTAGGTGCAGTGGTTCGGTTGAAATGGAGATCGGTAAAACAAATGAAGATCAACGAAACAAACGAAGATCAACGAGACAAATGAAGATCAACGAAACAAATGAAGATCAACGAAACAAATGAAGATCGACGAAACAAATAAGGATCAACGAAATAAATGAAGATCGATGAAACAAATGAAGATCAATGAAATAAATGAAGATCGGCATAGCAAAAGAAGATCGACAAAATAAATGAAGATCGACAAATAAATGAAGATCGGTAAAACAAAAGAAGATCGGCAAAACAAAATAAATGACGATTGACAAAACAAATGAAGTTCGGTGAAACAAATGAAGATCGAAAAAACAACTGAAGACCGATAAAACATACGCAGATCAATAGAACAAAAGACCATAAGCAAGTTGATAAGGTCAAAAACTATTTGCGGCCATATTTTGTAATCTAGATATGATTGCCATTTAAAAAAAATAGGTGTAAGCAATTCTCACCCTCAATGACACTTCTAAAATATCTGCTTTTTGGCGTTTATAGACATCATTGATCATGAATATGTAAAAAACAAATAAATAATATGCATATTCATAAGGTCGAGAAATGCTTGCACCTATTTTTTGGAATGGCATCGCATCTAGATTACAAAATATGGCTGCAAATAGTTTTTGACCTTATCAACTTGCTTATGGTCTTTTGTTCTATTGATCTGCGTATGTTTTATCGGTCTTCATTTGTTTTTTCGATCTTCATTTGTTTCACCGAACTTCATTTGTTTTGTCAATCGTCATTTATTTTGTTTTGCCGATCTTCTTTTGTTTTACCGATCTTCATTTATTTGTCGATCTTTGTTTATTTTGTCGATCTTCTTTTGCTATGCCGATCTTCATTTATTTCATTGATCTTCATTTGTTTCATCGATCTTCATTTGTTTCGTTGATCCTTATTTGTCTCGTCGATCTTCATTTGTTTCGTTGATCTTCATTTGTTTCGTTGATCTTCATTTGTTTCGTTGATCTTCATTTGTTTCGTTGATCTTTATTTGTTTTACCGATCTTCATTTCAACCGAACCACTGCACCTAGAGAGGTAGCAACAGTTCGGTGATTGAAATCAACCGGACTTCTGCTACTAAAAAGTTGCATTAGTTCGGTCAACCGAACTACCAATCGAACTACTGCAACTAGAGGGCACATTTGAGTCCAAATTAACAAAAACTCCACTAGATGGCGCAACTTTACTCGAATATAATATTGCATAGACACCTTAGAATCACACAAAATGTACTAGATGGCATATTTACATTACTCAAAAGATTAATGAGTTGTTATTTTGACAATAATCGCGTTCCTGTGTGAGGTATTAAAAAAAATCGGCAACGATAGATACTTGACTTCCAATGTTATCCGAGAGATGGCGTCAATTCTCAGTGCAAAGCAATTTCGTTACGGATTGACCATGCATTCTCAAATTCGTCTGTACAAAACTAGCACTCGATAGTGTCCGTAAATTGTAAGGCAATCAACTAATCAATCAAATCAGCTTATAGCAGTCCACTGCTACATGCTGTGGACTGCTATAGGACGCAGGCCTCTCCCAATCCACGCCACAACACAGTTCTTCGCCGAATCCAGTCCCAGCCTGCGACCTTTCCGAGGTCGTGGGTCCATCTAGCGGGTGCACGTCCAACCCTACGTTATAATTATAACATTGGAGAAAACTCACCTTATAACAAACTTGATCTTCTTGTCAAGAAGCACCTGTCCTTTGAGTACTTGCTCCTCCGTTATTTCAACAACCTCGTTGACTGTAACAACATCAATTATATTATTGACGTGACAACGTCTCATAATTCGATGGAGCCGGCTGCACGCACGTTAAAATAAGACGTATGCGGCGTTACCTCGCTCTGCTGAGCTGTCCATTTATTTTTTTTCAACAGACGGCGCTATAATCAATTTATTTTATTTATATATTTACGTCTTATAATTCGGTGGAGCCGGCTGTACGCACAAAAAAACATGACGTATGTGGCGTTACCCCGCTCTGAGGCGTTCCATTTAAGGCTGAGTTGTCACGTTCAGTAAACCGACTTTACAAACAACCGATTTTTTATTTTTATATTGTTTACAATATCACCGTCGTATAAAAAGGATATTACATAAATTAAATTACGACTCTATTGAAAATTATATTGGAATTACAACCTAAATAGTGAAAATAATTAAATTTAATGAGTTATTTACCAATTTTTTTCTTTTGGTATTTTTCTGCTAGTATTTGTAATAGTGGCAACAGAAATACATCTAGCTATCACAGTTAATGAGATACAGCCTCTTGACAGACAGACAAATGGACAGCAAAGTCTCAGTAACAGGGTCCCATTTTTACCCTTTAATTATATCACACGACATCCTCCTAGTTTCCATAAAATTCAACTTACTAGGTTCAGCTTTAATATCCTTTTCGGTTTTGGTTTCCGAAGAGTCCGTCTCCATCGTCTCAGATTTCGGTTCCTCTGGCTTCTCAGCTGGTGGTTCTGGCTTTTCACCATTCTCCTGTACAAAGAAATCATTATTAGCTAAGCGAATTTGTGTTTCTGTTCGTGTTTGTCTCTACGTTTTTTTTAACGTGTAAAAATACCTGAAGTTATGCTATGCCGAACTCTTACCAAATCTTCACTTGCCTAAGTTAAAGGGTCCTATGTCCAGCAGTGTTTTGAATTTACACTGTTCCACAATATACTGGGTGTTTCTTTTAGGGTGTCAAGCCGCCACTAGCTGGTAGCAGGGTTCCATACCTATCGATTTAACCCCCATGTATGTTCTACGATTTTTTGTAGTTTTCGAGATATAATTATTTTTCTTTATTTTTTATAATTACGTGTCCACGTGGCTTTCTTCTTTTTGGTTCGACTTTTCTTAGATATTTTTTTATTATTATAATGCCTATTGATTGCAGTATTATGGACAAAATAATCTCCTTCCTAACTATGATACAAGATGTAAAAATTTTAATCGATAATAAAAAATAGGGAATTATGCAGAGCATTATATCTCGAAAACTACAAAAAATCGTAGAACATACATGGGGGTTAAATCGATAGGTATGGAACCCTGCTACCAGCTAGTGGCGGCTTGACACCCTAAAAGAAACACCGTGTATATTTATACACCTGACCAGTTTCGCCTTACGGCAGTGTGTATAGTGTATATGTATAGATGTTATGATATAGTGGTATGTAATTGTTAACAAAAACATAATGGGGATGCAAGTTTTTAAATGAACCCCAAAAAATGGGGAGCAATATTGTAGAAGTTATGCAATGTCATTCCGGTTGCGATCTTGTATAACACAGGCTATACAAGAGTAAATACAGAATATTTATATACCTGCTACAAAATTATAATATCCAATGTAATTATATTATAGTAATATTTTAAGCAGGAGGACCGAAAAATGGATCGGGCTGAAATTTGGTACAAGGATAGATTATAGTCTGAAATAACACAGGCTACTTTTTTATGCGGGGAACATTTTCCCACGGGAAGCGGGAAAGTCGCGAGCGTCATCTGGTATCACAAAAATGCTATTTTTTATCCCCGTAATACGTCCTCAACGGATGTGAGAACAGGATTTTTAACAGCAAGTACTATAATAACAAAGTACCTTGGGCTCCTCCATATTTTCATCTGCAGGAGTCTCCGCTTCCTTTTCTTTTTCTTTCTCTTTCTCCTTTTCTTTCTCTTTCTCGGCAATTTCTTCTTCCGTCGGCACTTCCTCACCTCTGTCCCTCTTTTCTTGATCTTCTTTCTCCTTTTTCTCGCGCGCTATTTTTTCACGCTCCTAAGAAATAGTTATTTTTAGTACAAATGAAAAGTATTGACACATTTTAGTTATAAATGAAAAGTAAAATGTGGGCATTATAATATGCCTCTGTCTACCCCTTCGAGGATAAAGGCGTAACCATAATGTATGTATGGTTATCTATACTAATATTATAAAGAGGAAAGATTTGTTTTTTTTTTTTGTTTTTTTGTTTGTAACGAATAGGCTCCGGAACTACTGGACCGATTTGAAAAATTCTTTCACTGTTGGAAAGCTACACTCTTTGCGGTGAACATAGGCTATATTTTATTTCCGTATTCCAACGCGAACGGGAACTACGCGGGTGAAACCGACCGCGTGACGTCAGCTAGTAATTTATAAAGTAGACCTCGCAATTTGGTTTGCGTCACATTTTTCATAGCTGCTCCGCTCCAATCGTGGTAGCGCGATATTATATAGCCATCCTCAATAAATGGACTATCAAACTGTAAACGAAATTTTGAAATTCTATCGGTAGGTACTGAGGTTAGCATTCCGACTAAGGTTGCTTCTTGCAATATGTTTGTTACTCAATCAAGCTTTAACGGCAAAGGATCAGACTGGTTTGGACTACTTTTCACCCAGGAATATGTTCTCATGGATCTGACTGAAGTTTGGTACAGTGGCAGAATATAGTCCTTTTTATCCCGGGAATATATTCCCACGGGAAGCGGGAACGGGAACCAAATTTCACGCGGGCGAAGCCGCGCGCATCAGCTAGTGTAAAATAAATATAAAACCAAAATAATCTTACCTCTCTCTTCTTCCTCTGCCGTTCCTCTCTCTCCTTCCTCTCCCTCTCTCTCCGTTCCCGCTCTTTCTTGGCGGCTTCTTCCTTCTGTTTCTGCAACTCTTCCTCAATCCTTCTCTTTTCCTCTAAAACTTGCTCGACGGGGATTTCAATGCGTGTGCGCACCAGTTTAGTTTTCGTCAGCATGTTGTACCTGATAGTAATGTTGTATGAATTAGTTATTATGCTGCGTCAAAAGGACATTTCTGGTTGCTCAAGACGGACTTAGCTACATTATTTGGCTTCTGGAAAATTTATTCTGCTACAATTTTGATGGCAATTGTTTTGTATTTTTTTTTCTGCCGTTGACACCTGGGCTATTAGAACTAGGATGAAAATATGCTACCTTCATCTTATCTTATCTAGAAAACGGTGACCAGTTTCCATCAGATGTGACTTATCTCTAAATGAGGGTAAATAGGTGGCAAACAGAGCCTTACAATTAACACGAGTGAAAAAGAAAGACTCGCTAAACTACCAGATGGTTCATACATGTGTATGAATATGGAGAATGGATGAAAACAGACTGACAGAAGAGATTTCGATTACAGGATCGTAGCAAGTGGAAAGCCGTGACAGGCGTGATGTTATGTATGTATGTTTTATTATCATCATCTTAGTCCCTTCCACAGTAACAACTTTAATTAACTTTTCAGACCCCATGGATGCTATGCCAGACTCGCAATGACAAAAACTATCCAGTGCCCTAGGACTGTCTATGGCCGGGATGTTCTTAGGATCAAGTTCGCTACTGTGAAGAATAATATACTTAGATAAAACCCACAACCATATGTACATAAATAATATTATTTTTCTAATACCATTACCATATAAAGCTGTCATTCCATACTTTGACTCAAGCGCTATAGGTTAACGCAAAAGTATTGTGATAGAATATTTATTATACCTGTGCATGAAACTCATAGAACACAAGTAATACGGGTTGATCTATACAGGACTGTACGCCAACCCCATTACGTATTCTGAGTTTCGGAAGCTAATAGTAGTTAAAGTATAAATATATAAATGTGAAAGCTTGTGAATGTGTGTGATGTTACTTTATCATGCTGTAACCCCTGAACCAAATGTACTGAAATCCCTACTAATATTATAAATGCGAAAGTAACTGTCTGTCTGTTACGCTTTCACGCCTAAACAGCTGGAGCGATTGAGATTAAATTTTGTATAGGGATAGTTCAAGGCCCTGGGAAGACATAGGCTACCTTTTAACCGACTGCGCAAAAGGAGGGTTATGATTTTACTCGATAACGACTTCTAAGCGGTCGAAGTCGCGGGGAGCTGCCGCACTGTTGATTTTTTAACCCACTTCAAAAAATTGAGAAGATTATCAATTCGACGGTATACAGGGTGTATACAGACCGCTCTAAATGTTACATGTGTATATATTTCGTTTCAAATAAAACACATACCATTATATGAATAGGTACCCGAAGCTTTAATATAATAATAATAATAAAAATAATAAAAATCTTTTATTATATTTATTTATTATTGTATAAATTATGAAATTAGTTTATTGCAACTGTCTCACATAAAATTAAATATTTTTTAAATGTTCAAACGATAGTATTCTGTCCAGGGTTTCAGTAGTACACAAATATTGTGTGATTCGCAAATGTTTGTCTCAGAGTTTAGGGCTTTTTTAAGTTTAGCATAAGTTGGGTATATCTCTGCCTACCCCTTCGGGGATAAGAGCGTGAACGTATACAAAAATCATCAGCAAGCCATCACAGTCCCAATCTCTCATGATGAAAGATTGGATAATGAATTATCTATATAAACTGATGGATCATTCATGCATCTATTTACAATTATGTCAATCCAATCCAATACCCTTAATATATGATATAATACCAATAGATGATATCTTAAATCAATCGAGCCCTTACAAATCAAATCTTCCCTCTTAATAATAATAAGTATACACAGATAACCAACCATATTAACCCATTCAAGCCAGCCAAATAAACTTTCCATCACCTAAATACATAAACTATATAACAATATATATACTTTATATACAATAATTTACCTGTCATTGCCAAAATTGACTTTGTAGCACTGATTCCTAGTTAGTATGTGCGGGAACAGAGCCTTTCCGTCCAGTAATGACTTGTCAAACTCGTATGCCACACCCAGTTCAAGACCGTTCAGAGTGTATGAGATCTTACATGGGTTCGATGTTAGGTCCTGTTGGAAAAGAATTGTATATTAGTGTCTTTATTTCTCTAACATTCCTGTTCTTGTGGGAATACGGGAAAACATGTTAAGCCATTGATACTGATTGTCCTTTAAAACTGTGAAGGCATTTTGGGCGGCTTGATAATTTCAACAGTCAAGCCGCAAGCAGAACTAATGCTAGTATCATGCGAACTGGCGCGTTGTCCATCCCGAGGGTGTCTAAATATGGAAAAAGAATTGGTTTCGAGCAGGATTCGAACTTTATTTATTTATTTATATTTAAAATAAAATTATGATCACATCAGTTAGCATACTAATTGCTTTTCAAAAATAATCTTAATGGTTAAAGGGTCACCATGTTGGGACAAGAAGTTAAAAGGTGAAATGTGGGCATTATGCCTCTGCCTACCTCTTCGAGGATAAAGACGTGACTATGTACTTATATAAGCGAACAAGGCTTAATAATAAGAGTGTTCTTACCAAGTAAGCTCCCACAACATCCTTCTCGGCCAGAGCTTTCCCGTACTCCTTGAACTCGCCGTTGTACACCGCACGTCCCGTGCTCTCGTAGCCCCAACTGAGTGCGCCCTCGCCTGGGGAATGTAAGTTTAAGTTGAGTACAGCAAGTCGTTGGTCCCGGTTTCCAGTATAATGGCAGTTGTTAAGCCAAGTTGAAGGACTTTATAGGCGGCTGGAATTTTTTTAACAGCGGGCAGAAACAACCTGGGCCAGTTCACATCAACACTGCAATACGGCCCCTCCGGAACATCAACGAGCAGAAGTTTAGTTGTACTTAGGTCAAAACTCACTCAAACTCACTCACTCACTTTTTTGTAGATATCCAGACATGTTGTTGTTTGAAGGGACATGGAAGCAATGGCGTGGCTTTGTCCCAGACGTCTTTTAACCCAAGTCCTGTTATAGTGCAAAATGGCACTGGAACTAATTCTGACACAATAAAAAAAAATGTTCCAGAAATTTCTGGCGCTGTGGCGTAGCGGTAGTGTATTCGAAAGCTATGTCAGAGGGTGCGGGTTGGATTTCCGCTCAGTGCAAATATTTGGGTCATGTGGTGTATTCTGACATATTATTATGTTCGTTTCGGCCGTGAGACAAACTGACCATTACACTAAAGGTCGATTGTACATTTTGACATGGTCGTATTATGTCTTAAGATCATTCAGGACGCGATAACATTATGACCACACTATATTGTACATTTTGACGAATGTACGTTTTGACCTAAGTACAAATATACTTCTACTCGTTGATGTTCCGGAGCCCGGCTCACTCCCTATTATGTGGGACAATTACTATAAAAAAAGGTGAAGCGTGGGCATGTTATATGCCTCTGTAAAAGGCGTGATCATTATGTGTGTGTGTGTGTGTGTGTGTGTGTGTATAGCTTGAGAAGAGTAGAAAAATATGCGACTGTGCTGTTCATATGGCAACTCGTTAGAAATAACCACCAAATAAGCATCCAGTTGCCAAATAAACCACCAATCAAATTATACTACTGTTTATAAGTTACAGAGATGTACCTGCGCAGTAGTCTCATATTCGAAACGCGCGAAATAATCTTAACCAATCACAAAGCTCCGCATAGACGCGCCAAATATGGCAGTTTGTTATTGGTTGCCGCCTGCGTGCCATGTTCGATGCCCGCAGCATCGCGGTGCAATGAGGTACAACGAACGAGATAGCACTACTCTCTGGATTTATTGCATTCTCAATCTTAACGTAACGCAATAAAGTCTGTGTTTCAACAGCGTTGGCAATCGTTATTAATCGGCGTTAGCTTGCTCTCTTCTGAGCAGGCGAAATTTGTCGATGCGACTTATAAACGTGGTTCACCTGTACTGATATATGGGACGTTATATTAACATCACCAGCATTCAAAATATTAGGTTCTGTTTATAGACTTTTTGTCAAGCTATAAACCAATATAATCCCTCCCTGTCCTGTTCGATCCTGAACAACGCGTGTCGGGAAGAGGTGCCACACTAACACAGTAGAGAGATTCTTAGTCAGAACTGAGCGATTCAAAAGATTGTTCCTCTGTCGAACTATCAAAACTAGGAACGACACACGTGTTTCCCTCCTCTTACACTCTCGGGTTCTTCGGGTGAAGAAGCACATCTAGCTGCTAACTTGAGGACCATTGTCAAAAGTCGTACGAACTGTGAGAGTGACATGACTTTCCATCATCTGCGTTAAATTTGGCAAGTCGCGTACAGCCTGTATTTATCTTCTTGAGCTTTCTTGGCTTGATTGTATTGCAAAGTTAAGTAATTTTCAAGTCGATTATATAAAACTTTTTCATGCCTAGATTTTAAGCAGCGTATTCATTTATGTCCAAGTTTTTAAAGTGAACACAAGCGACATTGTTATACATAGAAGATAGATTTAGGAGTTAATAAAAATGCAATTACCTAGATGTAGTGTAGATTCCACAGTGGACCAACCGATCCTCAATCCGGAACCAACGGGCTCCTTCTCAGTGCTCTCAGTTGTGGTGACCACTGGACCTACCAATACCTGGAACATTTAAAACAGTTTTAAATAAGATTCTCACATATAGAGGACTCAGAACTGAACAATCATCATCACACCTTTTAGCCCCGAAGGGGTAGGTAGAGGCATATTATATGCCCACATTTCAACTTTTTGATTTTTGTCCCATGTAATAGGTGGTGAGCCGTATTCAATTCAATTCAATTCAATTCAATTCTTTATTGCATTCATGTGTACATACAGTTGTTGCTTATAGATAAGGTACTTACAACATGAAACCCTGTACGGGCACAGCAATGTAAGGTAGGGTACATTACCCGTTTGAATTAATTGTATTTAACATCAATCTTTAATGTTTTAAATATTATACATTCTTATGATACTAATTATTTACGTTTACAAAATTAGAAAATTATTTATTTACAATATATTTTTTCATCAACAACAAATATGTACTCGTAAACTACTTAGGCACTATCTTTGTTTTGAGATCTTATGAACATAATATAAAATTATAAAATAAAATAATTATCAATATTTTAATAAGTTGTACATTGGAAATTGTAAATATTTTGTGGACATTCTCACAAATATAAAAATTTATAAGCAAGTACGAGAAATAAGTTTAGGTACATCTATAAAGTAGGTATATTATAATTATGTTATTATGGTCTTTAATTAACAAGGAACAATTATTTAAAATGATGTATCATAAACGGTGGCTTTCTCATCGAAAAATTCCTGCAATGTGTAGTAGCATTTCTGGGATAGATATTTTTGTAACTTACTTTTGAATAAGTTATTACTTTCAAGAGCTTTTAGTGCCTGTGGTATTTTGTTATAGATTTTAATAGACATAAAATATGGGCCTGAGTGGAGCATGGAATTGTATTGTCGTGTTATGACCACAACTTTGTAATGTTGCTGTTATGGCAGTGGGACTAACTGCAAATGGGACGAAGTGCGAATGGGGCGACGTGCGAAAGAGACCAATTTCGAACGCGGGACGAAATGCGAAAGGGACGAAGTGAGCATAACCCGTATGGGGGTGTATATATGGTAGGTACGTATGTGACTTACCTCAAAACAAACCCTGCCAGTATCCACGCCATGCGAGGCTCTCGTGCCAGCCCAGGCGTGTGCGAAGGCTCCTTCAGAGACAGGCACCACACTGTTCAGCTCGGGCAGTTCCAAGTACTGGTTTAGATCGCTGTCATCTGGGAAATGCAGGTATGTTTATAATTGGGTTTTATTTGTGCAAACCCTACCTGGCTTTGTAGAGGGTTCCTTAGTGACTATTCACGCTTCGAGATAATTTTGAAAATCAATTAGTATGCTGACTCAATCACATGTGAAAAAATTTTGGTCTCGAGCAGGTCTCGAACCTGCGTCCTCTGGTTTGCCCGACCAGACGCCCTAACCGTTGGTCCACCGAGACACTACTCTTGACCGTCAAATTCTTTCACCACTTTACAGTCTTAGGGCGACGAATTCACACTTGTTTAGCTTATGCAGTCTTCTGTGTTCGCAGGCGTGGACACGAAAGAATGCTTTCGCTATTTGCTGTATCTCGCTGTGATTGCCGTTGTTTCAAAGGGTAAAAAAAAGATATATAAATAAGGCATCTGTATAGAGCTGAATAAGTGTGAGTAGTCCCTAAAACTAGATATATTAAGATAAACCACTTTGTAAGGAAAAAATGGTTGGGTAGTGATTAACCGACACCGGTGGTGGTATACAATAGTAAATACTTACACCAAGACAAAGTGATCTTGTTTTCGTCAATTTCCGGCTCCACAACTTTGACTACGGTGATTTCTTTCTTCTCTTTCGCCACCTCCTGTTGGTCAGAAATACAAAATTTTATTAGTTACTAGCTGTGCCCGCGACTTCGTCCGCGTGGAATGTAATAAAAAAAAGTTTTTTTTTTCTAAGTTACTCCTTATTACATAAGCTATCTGCCAGTGAAATTCCCGTCCAAATCGGTCCAGCCGTTCCAGAGATTAGCCGGAACAAACAGACAGACAAAAATTTTAAAAATATATATTTTGGTATGTGTAAGCGGTTATTTTAATATTAAAAACAGACACTCCAATTTTATTTATTTGTATAGATGGAGGGGCATTAGGTATATGGGGCGATGTAGGGACCACTACCGGCACTTTAGAAAGTTACACAGCACAATGTGTAGATTGCACTTCCAATGCAAAATCTTCAAAATTCTAACTCAAAATCCAAAACGCCTTTGAAAGTAAGCAGGCGGCTCTTGTGGAGAAACAGACGTTATGTACAGACGAATTTGAGAATGCATGGTCAATCCGAAACGAAATTGCTTTGCACTGAGAATTGATGCCATCTCTCGGATAACATTGGAAGCCAAGTATCTAGCGTTGCCGATTTTTTAATACCTCACACAGGAACGCGATTATTGTCAAAATATCAACTCATTAATCTTTTGAGTAATGTAAATATGCCATCTAGTAAACTTTTTGCGATTCTAAGGTGTCTATGCAATATTATATCCGAGTAAAGTTGCGCCATCTAGTGGAGTTTTGTGAATTTGGACTCAAATGTGCATGGAATTATAGATCTTTAGGGGCCCATGCAATATTGGAGGTGACTGTACATAGTATTTTTTATAATTATGTATTTAGACATCTTCTGTAGGATACTTAAGATATTATTTATTATACAAATATTTTATAGAGGAAAGATTTGATTGTTTGTTTGCATCGAATAGGCTTCGAAACTACTGAACAGAGGGGCAAGTGCGCGTTTTTGCGTGAGTTTGTCGACATTCACGGCGCGCCAATTCGTATGGAATCGAGACCCCGCCACCTAGCTGTAAACGCGAGAACTTGTCTCGATTCCATACAAATCGGCATTAACGCGCTCACTCGTGAATGTCGACAGGCGCACGCCGAAACTCGCACTTGCCACTCTGATTTGAAAAATTCTTTCACTGTTGGGAAGCTACGCTATCTGGGGGTAACCATAGGCTATATTTTATTCCCGCATTCCCACTGGAACGGGAGCTGCGCGGGTGAAACTGCATGGCGTATTCGGCACAAGCAATTTATTACAGGCACCACTTCAGTACACTTTCCATTTCATATTTAGTAAATTTACAAAAATTGCATAATACATACCTCGGGCACAGTCAACATTTCATTGGTGACCTCCACGGCCCGATAGAAGTTGCTCCATCGGGCTTTCTTCTGTTGCTTGCGCTTCAAACGGTTCAGCTTTACCGGGTCCTGATGACGTCATAAAACGTTATAGACACATTGAAAGTCACTATGGCCGGATGGGTGACGACCACCAAAGATTAATTATTATAGTATTACATACAGATAGGCAACTCTCTGCCCCCCACTGAGCAAGCTTCCCCACCCCCGCCAGCCCCGCCACAACTGTCACTATAGTTGGCGGGTGTCGTGAGGGAACATTTGCTGAGCCTTATTGGTCACACGCACACATTCGCTCTGTACGAAAACAGAATTGAACACGAATCATTGGTATGGAGTTTCAGCCCTGTGCGACCATGTAGCCACTTTGCGACATTTATTTTGCGCGCGTTTCCTTGCTTCGGAAGGCACGTGATATTCATTTGTACTCTCCTACTGCCTTTGTATGGAGTTTCAGCCCAGTGCGACCACTTAGCCACTTTGCGACATTTATTTTGTGCGCGTTTCCTTGCTTCGGAAGGCACGTGATATTTATTTGTACTCTCCTACTGCCAATGTGGGTGTTGCAAATGTCTTTAGGCTACGGTTACCAACCATCAGGTGAGCCGTAAGCTACTCTGCAACCTTAGTAGTGTATAAAAAGCCCACGATCCCGAGTGTGTTCTATTAAGCCCAAACATGCTATATTTCCTGTAACTTTCTGAGCAGTTGGACATTCCGCAGACTAAAAAAATGACATATTAGACGTTAAACCCTGAGTTGAAACCTTGACTTAAGTTATCACAAAATAAGAAGTCCGTTTTGACATTTGAGAAAGCGCCACCCTTATTGGCGGGTTGCCGAATTCATGAAAGAGATGCTCCCAATGAACCAACTCTCATTGGTTGATTCGGCAACCCGCCAATGAGTATGGCGCTTTCTCAAATGTTAAAACGGACTTCCTATTTTGTGATAACTTTACTTCATGCAACAGTCAGTTCTAGGTTACCATGTCGTAGAAATGCCATCAAGTAACAGTATTATATATTTCCTATATAATACTGTCACTTTGATGGGATATTCCTAGGGCTTGTGAATTTTAATTAAATCCATTTGTCACTCATGATCTTCAAAATTAATAGCTAATAACAATCCCGGTCACATTTCGAAAAAAATCTTTTCTCTCGGCTATTAATAAAAAAAAAAGGGCCATCAAAAGTGGTCCATCCCTTGGGAGGCTACGATCCCACAATTACACGAATTACATGTGTATATTTTGAATTGTCAGGTCTGTCTGTAAACCAAATTGAGTAAATAAACCGAACGGAGGCTAAGTTTCGAAAGTTCCCTATTTTGGTAGGGTTGTCAAGGTAAAGTCAATTTGAATAACACATTTTTTACATTTCTTTTTCAGTACGATAGACATATTATTAATTTCTTTTGATAATACAAAATAGAAAATTAGTTTATTTTAATGGTGCAGTAAATTTTGAATCTTTTAAACACTTTTCCAATAACAAATAAAGATTGTTTTGATTAAGTCGAAATTTTTTTTCCCCTTTTAGTACTCTATTAAGTGATAATTATTTTAAAAAATTGTTGCAAGCAATTCCCGACCTTAGTAACAATTCTCTAAAGTCGTGTTTTTCTTAAAAATATCAATGATCGCGTCTCATACTTCTTATAGAATACGTTTAAAAATTATCACGAGTATATGTATAAAAAGAATTAGATATTGTGTAAGTTTATAAGATCGAGAAGTATTTTTTAAATATTTATGAATTTTCAACCTTGTCACCTTCTCGATATAGTATATTCGTTTTGCAAAATTAATAAATTCGTAGTTTACACACAAAAAGTTCAAATGTGTAACGATTGAAATGCAAACTTTTCACTCGAAAAAGTTTGCCTAAAAGACAGTACCGTCACAGTATTTTAACAACACCTATAATAGTTTCAAATTTACTTACCTTTTCCTTTCCTTGGGATAGCTAAGTATGATATGTTTTTATTTTTTCTACTGTTATTCACATACACAGTACAAAATTTTACCATTCTTATTTATAAAATACCACAGAAATAGAATAACAAGCAAATGCATAGAGGTAACCCTAACCCTTCAGCCACACTATGCCACTCGCACTGCTCCTCGCAATGCCGTGAATATTGTCCTACCAGCCACAAACTCCCCTATTCGCGGAGTTCATCCCTAGCTCGTATTTACCACTTCGCCAATTTACGCTAAAAGACTAATAAAACATGGATCGGTGGGCAGTACTTCCGGCATGACGAAAGCAGCCACACTACGTCGCTAACATTTCCCTTTCTCTCGTTCTTCGCCAAGTGTGTAGACCACAGACGTATAAAGAAAAGCAGACTAATCACAACCCATGCAAATGCGTGGCAATTACACTACAAACAAACATTACTCACACAAACACAAAACACAGGGCCGAATTCAGCATTGTAAGATTGCAATTTAAATTAATATTTTGTAACTAGAAATATATGTGTATGCTGCATGCCGAAAAAAGAGCAGCAGCAGCAGCAGCATGAACATATTACTTTAATAACATTAATTTGATTGATAATAATAATAATGTTCGGTGGACTGCTAGTGCTCTCCAAACGAACGAATATGTATGTATGTTTCGGAGCGTACCAAGTTCGGTGGATCGGATCGATTCACCGAACCAATTTTGTCGCATGTTAGGAGTTTACTTTGCCACTTAGGTAACAGACAAGCACACGGCCGACCTGACGGAATGTGGTTACTGTCAAACTGGAGCTCCGTTTTGCTGTATGTTCTTCTTTTAGGTTATGTAAATGATAAAAAATAATAAAAAAATCAAAAGCTTTTAGATGAGTGTTTATTTATTTTTAAATAAATGACGATCGAAAAAACATACGCAGATCAATAAAACATACGCAGATCAATAAAACAAAAGACTATAAGCAAGTTGATAGATCAATAGTTAGTTGCAGCCATATTTTGTAATAAAATGCGATTACCATTCAAAAAAATAGTTGCAAGCAATTTTCGACCTAATGACACTTTTCTAAAAATGTGCTTTTAAGCGTTTATAGACATCACTGATCATGAATATGTAGGCGATTCCACACTTATGTTAGGTTAGGATCGGCCAAAGCTTGCCACGTGGGTATTTGGACGAGTAACGGACAAAGCAATCACCAGATAACCATTATGAACATGTCACGGTACGCTTACTTAATTAAACACTACTAAACCTATAACCGCGTGGCACAAGGAGGAACATTGCAACAGTGTCTGGGGCTTGCAACCCATACAAGCAGGTTTGAGGCGGCCGCCTTTACAATGATCATAAATGCTCACCATTCCACCGATAACAATATTCTCCATTGCCCATATACTTTCACGTTTCTATCTACTGACGTCTAGTTTAAGACTGAGCCTCACAAAAGGGCGTTGCCGTTTTATAGTGAATCTACCTTCATTGCAATTACGAACGAAACCTTACAAATGGCAGGTGTCACTCTCGTTCCACTGTCAACGCGCCGTCAAATACGTAAAAAATAAATAAATATTATGCATGTTCCTAAGGTCGAGAACTGCTTGCACCTATTTTTTTAATGGTTATTGCATCTAGATTACGAAAAATGGGTCCATGCAAAATTTCGTCCTTATGAGCATGCATAATATCTATTTATTTTTTATATAGGTATTCATGATCAGTAATGTCAATAAACACCTAAAAGCGCATTTTTACATAAGTGTCATTAAGGTCGAGAATAGCTTGCAGCTATTTTTTTAATGTTAATCGCATTTAGATTACAAAATATGGCTGCGAGTAAAGTAAGTTTTTTAGATAAGTGATCCATGATGGATCTTTAAAAATGTTCCAGTAGTTCTGCATTCCTAGAGCATCTGCAACAGATTTGCTGAATAATTGAGTCGCAAGACGCACCTCCAATTTTTGTTTTGAAAAATATTTATGGTCTTTTCTTATTTTACCGCCTAAATGCACACCTTTTTTCTGAACGAGGTTTTCCAACAAGAACAAATACTCAAAATTTACGTCAGTACGCCATTGTGTAGCTTATTTTGACAGATACATAAGCTACATATAGCACGACCTCCGATGTGTCAATTTGTCAGTTATTGTATCCATACAGGAAAAAAAGAGATAAAGATATACAATATTAGGTTAGAGTGAAAGTAACAACGATATTTTTTACATGGTTAATGTGTGCGTAGAATTATGTTTAGTCTGCTTTTCTTTATACGTCTGTGGTGTAGACGGTTCATATAATTGTCAACTATAATTTATTTGGCCGTCACGCAAAACATAAAGAAAAAAACGGTAGTTGTCGAACTTTTTTAGCCGAGAGGGGCGAAAAATGTATTGTGTTTAAAAGATAAAAATGTGAAAGTAAAATAAGACTAAGTAGGAATCTTCGACATTCCGTCTATATTTATTTTAGTGTGAAAAGTAATTAAATGTTGTTTACATAATGTCTCACGGCCAAGTGAATACGGTATAGCTGTGCCAATGTTAATCCGACCTGCTCATAGTGGTGCAACTGATTCGCCTGATAAGTATACAACTTAGACTGTTCGGTTTATTTACTCATGTCCTGTAACGGTGTCGCGAGTTCAACAGTGTATTTCAGTCTCAAAAAATGTCACCACAGCTACTAAGAGTGGGGCAGTCTCTGGTCCGTTCTAAGAACTATGATCTCACCAGAGAGAAATAATACAATACAGACTGCCAGAGCACAAATTAGAGATAATACAGATGGAAAACTCATGTGTGTACTTTTTTTTCACACCTACCCTCTGCTACACACACTCGCGCACAAATCAGTGTCGAAAATTCGGTTGAGACCGCCTGACCTCGTGTCTGTGAATGAATTGTCTATGTGTGCGTAGTGTCTCGGAATGAGTTGTCTATGTGTGCGTAGCCTCAGCGAAATTAGTATGTAGGTTTTTATATGTACTATCTCTAATTTGTGGCCAGAGGCTGTACAGCTCGAACCACGGATCTTTGCGTCTACGAAGTTCGTTCGTTCGCGTCGCAATTCTGCAATATTAGGTATCAGAGGGTAAAGTACTGCGCAGCTAAGGCGGGAAGTGCGACCCTCCCGCCTCTGCAGTAGTTTATTACCTAATAATGGTGGCGCGAGCTGTAAACTGATGTAAAATGCTTGCCTTGTGATAAAACCTATCATACAGTTTTGGATTCCTTATAATATTCAACATAACCAATCATTTATAATCACCTATAAACTAATAATATAATAATTCTACAATCAATTACATACCTTGCTGACTTCCTCAAGTTTCTTTGCATCGTTCTCAGCCTGCAGCCGTTCCCGTTCAAGCCGTTCCTGTTCTCGCACCTTGAGACGTTCGTTCAACTCCTCCCATTCTTCCTCTTCAGTCAACTCGCGTTTCTTTTTGGGTTCATCGTCTTTGTTTTCCTGTTACAATCGAAAAATAAAAGATGAAAAAGTGGGTAGATAATTTTTTTTTTGAAATTTTTTGAACTAAGCATGCGCTGTGTAGTACGGGACGACCTAGAAAATGTTGCAGGGATGGGCTGGATGTGTTTGGCGTAGGACCGATTGTTGTGGTGTAATATGGGAGAAGCCTACGTCCAGCAGTGGACTGCCATAGGCTGACTAGATTGTCTTAATCAAGGTGATTCTGGTAGAACGCTTCTGTCTACTCGGTTTAAAACAAACCCCAGATTTCAGCGTGTTTGAAACACTGTTCTAAATAGAATGCAGGTGGATTAACAGTACTCCTGCCAACAGAACTGCTTAACAAAACAGATGATGGGAATAGTAAGTAAGTCACAGAATTAATGGGAAAAAAATTACCAGTAGTTCTGCCAACAGAACAGGTGGGAGTAGACGAATTGGTCATCCATTCTAAACCTACAAGAACAAGACAAGACCCTCTGTTCCACGCTACGGACCTGCATAGTGAATCCATGGAATGCTAGGAATTATTTTTTTTTTTTTATCCTACTTAGGTCGCAGACAAGCTTACGGCCCACCGGAAGGTTGGTAACCGTAGCCTATAGACGTTTGCAACACCAGAGGCGCTACACACGCGCTGCCGACCCGGGCGCAGGTTGTGACGACCCACAGTTGAAATTTTTCAAGCCGCCCGTAAGGCCTTCAACTTGGCTTAACGACTGTCATTTTACTGACAACCGGGACCAACGGCTTATCGTGCCTTCCGAAGCACGGAAACGCTCGTAAATAAATGTCACAAAGTGGTCCACGTGGTGGTCACCCATCCATATCCGGCCATAGTAAATGTTGCTTACTGCAGTGATCGTTTACAGAACACTGAGTCCGCGGGGCCACGAGCGCTTAGGTCTATCGTTCAATCTAGATGCTTAGAACTTTCAGTGTAAGGACTAAAACCGCTTGCACATCTTACTAATATTATAAACGTGAAAGTTTGTGAAAATGTTTGTTACTCAATCACAGCTGAACCGATCTGGTTGAAAATTGGTAAATGGATAGATTATGGTCTGGAATAACATATAGGCTAAGTTATATCCCGGGAATAAGTTTCTACGGGAAGCGGGAACGGAATCTAGTCATCTATACTAATATTAAAAGAGGGAAATAAAGATTTGATTGTTTGTTTGCATCGCATAGGCTCGAAACTACTAAACAAATTTGAAAAATTCTTCCACTATTGGGAAGTTACACTATCCCCGATGAACATAGGATATATTTTATTCCCGTGAAACTGCATGACGTCCGATAGTCATCTATGTGTGAGTAAATGTGATTGTTGCATGCAATATTATTTGGTCATTGTATCTCGACTACTAGAGATGATTGTACATCATCTATATATCTATTAGTTTTGAGTCCATCCACCAGGCATGCTAATGTTTCTGTACACATACAAACCTCATCATCCCCATTTTTGTCAGGTTTCTCTTCAGCGTCTTCATCCATATTCTCTTGTTCATCTGTCGGTTTGTCTTTCCCTACAAATCCGATACCAACCTCTCCATCATTATCCGGTTTATCTTCAGAATCTTCGTCCATCTTGACTTCCTTGTCCTTGTTAGTGGCTTGTGTCTCCGTTGGTTCTATAAATTGAATGGCATAATTTATAATTTTACGTGTATATTGAATTATGAGTATTTAATTTAAAAGTGTTTCCAAAAATTGTTAGCTACAGAAATAAATCGTCTTTTTTATGGTTCCGTAACCGAAGGGTAATAAACCGGGCAAGTGCGAGTTGGACTCGCCCATGAAGGGTTTCGTAGCAACAAGTAACATAATATAAAAGTTCTTATAGTTCGTTGTAACTTTGACTGATGTTTTAACACATTCGCAGTGGTAGTGATTTCACTAACCGGAAATTGCGGTCTATGACGTATTAAAAAAAAACTACCAGCTCTATCTCGTTCAAACTAATTTTCGTTGGCAGTTTTTATGACAATGTACATCATATATTTTTTTAAGATTTATCATACTCTTAGTTTAGAAGTTAGAGGGGGGGACACACATTTTTCCACTTTGTAAGTGTCTCTTGCGCAAACTATTCACTTTAGAAAAAAATTATGTTAGAAACCTCCATAGCATTTTTGAAGACCTGTCTATAGATACACCACACGTATGGGTTTGATGAAAAAAAAAATTTAGAGTTTCAGTTCTGAGTATGGGGACCCCCAAAATTTACTGCTTTTTTTCTAGTTTTATATAAGAATCTTTATGCGGTTTACAGAATACATCTAGCTACCAAGTTTCAATAGCATAGACCTTATAGTTTCGGAGAAAAGTGGCTGTGACACACGTCTGTCTGTCCGTCTGTGTGTCCGTCACACAGACGGACAGACAGACAGACATGACGAATCTATAAGGGTTCCGTTTTTGCCATTTGGCTATGAAACCCTAAAAATGGGATCATATTACTTAGACTTCACTGTCCGTCTGTCATCTGTATCTCAGACACTGGCTAGAGAGTTAATGATGATTTTTCATTTCACTAACAATTTTTGGAATAGACGTGTATAATACTTACCAGAATCTTCAGCAGAGGACCCGGAGTTTTGCCTGTAATGAAATAAATATTTATAGTAAGTTTGTTGCCCATGCTGCTACGATCCTTTTAGCACTCATTTAACGAAAACATGTGCATATTTGAAGGGCTCGTGGCCCCACGGAAGTCCGTGGCTTTTGGCCTTATGGGCGGCTTGAAAATTTTCAACCGTTGGTCTAGCACCAACCTGCGTCTGTCAATTTCAACACGGCAATAGGCTCACCACCTATTACGTGGAACATAAAACTATAAGGTGAAATGTGGGCGTTTACTATATCTACCTACACCTATAGGGGTAAAGGCATGATTATATGTATGTATGTATAGATAAACAAAACTTACTTGTCATCCTCATCAGAAGGCGGTGACACAGGTCTAGGAGCAGGCTTCTTGGACTCAGCTGTTGGTGTTCTGTGTTCGGGCTCCTTAGAGGGCATCTCAGTGTCCGAGTCGTCTAGGTTAGGTGAGTACTGTTCGCTCAGTTTCACTTCCTCCTCTATTGGCTCTGGGGGCTCTTCGCGGACAGATTGTAAGGGCTGCAGAGAAATAAGGATGTTCAGTTTTCAACACACTACAAAAATCCCTACTAATATTATAAATGCGAAAGTAACTATCGTCTGTCTGTTACATTTTCACGCCTAAACCGATGAACCGATTTTGATAGATAGTTTGCGTTCAAGGGAAAGAAATAGGCTACTTGTTAACTGACTGCGCAAAAGGAGGTTAATAAATGATTTTACGCGATAACGACTTCTACGCTGACGAAGCCGCGGGAAGCCGCTAATGAGTTGTATAAACCTTGGAAAAAAAGGGGTTGTTCCTGAAGTCTGATGATTAAATAAACGTAATGGGGCGAATGGAATGGAAGAGAGATTAGGCCTGCTATGCTCTCTCGCTTGTTCCACGCTCGGTTTATGAGGAACGTGACACTTTTTCGTGCGTCCAGCCAGAGTCATCAATTTATAAGTAGTCAAAAGTAACGTATTTCAATATATGATATATTGTAATGTTTTTAACCACGTCATGACTACGTCAAGTGGTGAGCAAGTTGCAAAATGTGTTAATATTCGAAAAATACCACAATAAATACATCTTGTACTATTCTATTGCTAAAGAATTACCAAGAAAATACCTTGTATTTCGTTTTACATTTGAAATTATCGTGCACCGTGTCATTTGAGTGGTAGAGGCGAAGTTTTACGACTGGCGATATCTACGCTTGACGTCCGCCACTATGAAACTACGCTCGTGATAAATACGAGTAATAAATATAAAAACTACTAGCTATAAACTTTTTACTAAACCTGTTTGAATGCACCTATTTTAAAGATAGTGTAACCAACAGTTCTGCAATTCCAAAACCACGGTAATATAACCAAAGATAACACAGATAAGATTTATTTGAGCGTTTCCGTGCTTCGGAAGACACGGTAAGTCGTTGGTCCCGGTTGCCAGTAAATTGGCAGTCAGTTTAAGCCAAGTTGAAAGCTCTTTAGGCGGCTTGATAAACTTCAACAGCAGCCAGTCACAACCTGCGCCTGTCCATCGCAACGGCTTACCACCTATAACGAGCGGGTCAAATTAAAAAAAAAAAAATTACAAAAAAGAAACAGACTTCAAACAAAACTAAAAACTGAAAAATAAAATTTACTTAGCACAAAGTTAGTATATATTCTGATTTATCAGATATCATTAAATTTAATACTGAAGTCGGTGCCCAGTAAAACTATGTAGGCTTAGGTAGACATTATTAATCTCTCTCATAGTCATATTGGCACCGACTTCAGTATTAAATTTAATGATATCTGATAAATCAGAATATATACTAACTTTGTGCTAAGTAAATTTTATTTTTCAGTTTTTAGTTTTGTTTGAAGTCGGTTTCTTTTCTGTTGAAATTTTTTTTTTCACCATTTTTAGTGACGTGTTGAAAATCGATCTATCTAGGTGTAAAGTTCTCGATAGTACAAATTAATCAAGCCCAAACACAAGGTAACTGCTGTATATCGTTAGGGAATACTCTCTACTGTCTTTCTTCTCCATCATCAGATCGACTCCAGACCTTTATTAAGTTGTACTACTTTAAAGCCCTTAATAAAAAATATTACAAATGCCCTAGATGCCCCTACAATTTTTAAAAGTCCCTTTCGATTTCTCCAGGATGCCATCATCAGATCCTGACTTCCTTAAAATGGGACCACCTTGGAAGTATCTATTTTCGAACAAAAATAAATTTTTCAAATCGGTCCATAAACGACGGAGTTCTGCGCGAACAAACATAAAAAAAAATAAAAAAAAGCATATAAACGGTCGAATTGAGTAACCTCCTCTCCTTTTTTGAAGTCGGTTAAAAAGGTCAAATGTGGGAATGTAATATGCCTCTGCCTACCCCTTTCGGGATAAAGGCGTGACCATATGTATGTATGTATTACATACAGATAGGCAACTCCTTGCCCTCCACTGAGCAAGCTTTCTCGCCGCGGCTACTCACGCTGATCTGGCGTCTAGCGCGAACGTGGCGTTCAGTTTCAATCAAATACCGTACTAAACAAACAGCAATAAGGTCGCTTGAATCGGGCATGGACGTAGAAATGGCGTGGTCGATGAGGGCCGTTGAGTTTGATGGAATAACAACCTTTTTTCTATACTAAAGTGGCAGACAAGGGTCCGGCCCACCAGATGTACTGGTGGTCACCGCAGTCTAAGGACGAGAAGAGACAGTACTACTAAATGATTATAATTTGTCTTTGAATGAGGACTCAGTAGTATGTGGTTTAGCTGTAGTCCCAAGTTCAATTCCAAATGACATAGCAGCTATTCTTCTCCAAAAACACTAACCTTAGCAGGAGTACTTGCAAGTCGAGATGATGAAGACCGTCGTGTAGTTCTAGGTGCAGGAACCCGTTTGGGTGTTGAAGGCTCGTCAATATCTTCAGTTGATGTATCAAGGATAGACGAATCAGGAAAGGCTGTGAACAAAAATTGAGCGTTTATTATTATTCATAAATCAAGCAGGAAGATGCTTCAACTGATAGTCTAGTATCATGTGATTTTCTTTTCTATCTATAAAAATATGTCCAGTTTATTCTTAAACTGATTAAGGCTGGTTTTAGAGTCACGCTGACCGTCGGCGCTGACAGCCAAAGTAAAGTGTATGATATCAGCAATTGTCAAGGAGTGCAGAGAGTCACTTGACCGACTGGCGGAGAAAGCTGAGGTAAGCCTAGCTTGGGTGCCCGGACACGAGGTAGTACCGGGTAACGAAGAGGCAGATAGGCTAGCTCGAGAAGGAGCGGATGAACACCTGGTGGGACCCGAGCCAGGGCTCCCTATTGCTCACAAAATCACCAAGGGTGTAATCAACAAAAGAATAACGGTAGAAACCAACCGAAGATGGAGATCATCAACTGGAATGAGACAGTCAAAGATCTTCATCAAAGGAATGGATGCGAAGCGTACTAGCCGACTGGTAAAACTAAACAGAGGAAACATGAGGCTAGTCATAGAGATTATAACAGGAAACTGTCGCCTAAACAGGCATCTCACAGTGTTAGGAGTGAAGAACGACCCAACATGCCCAGAATGCCTGGAAGAAACCAGCATCCACCTATTGGCTGAGTGTCCAATGTACTCGCTAGGCAGATGGGAAATCATGGAAACAGATAGAATCGAACAAGAGGACCTGAAGAATCTGAAGGTGGATCAGATAATAAGCCTATGCAAGAGAACTGGAAGATTCAATGGGACGCCATGAAGATTGCCGTCTCCAAGGGATACCCAAACATATCCCTTGGAGACGTTCTGGGGAAATGGACGAAATAGGCAGCAACAAGGCGGACGGATCGCCCGCTCGGCGGTGCCGGCGTCCCCACAAGAAAATAATAATAAAAGTGTATGAACTTCTAGGACTTCTAGGAAGCGTTTTAGAATAACGCGTGGCTATCACGCGTGCGTTGGTCAGCGCTGACGGGTCGGCGTCGTCGCGCCGAGAAGAAGCACGATACTGAAACGTCTCCCGGTGACGAGCTACACGCTGAGCTGACAGCACCGATGGTCAGCGTGACTCTGAAACCAGCCTTACAGTTTGTGCTGATATAATGTTGTTAGGCAGTTTGTTCCACTCACTAACCACTCTATTGCTGTCTGCATTGTAAAGTAAAAATTAAAGCAATATTAGTTATTGTCCACGATGTACAGCTATAACCCTTTCAAGGTAATAATGTAAAAGTAGAACAGAACATCTATCTTCATGGGAAAATATAGATTTTTCAGCAAATTGAAAATAAATTAAGTGGCAGCAAATTTATCAATTTTTTACATGTTAAATTAACAATTTTTAAATAAAAGAGCCATCTTGTCCTGTTGATAGTTATTTTGTGGAATATTTTTACATAGGTGACCGCTCTGTCTTTTAGACTTGTCAAGCAATGCTATGCCTTTCTCAATGCAGATTAAGCTTCAATTATTGAAAACCAATTTACCTCACCATTAACTCCGGTGGGTTAAGTTTGTGGGAGTTACATGTAGTATAGGGGCAGTAGGAGTATATGGACAGCTGTGACCTTCCTTTAATAATTATAAATACTAAAATATTCATATCCCACATGAATGTTTAACCAATTCACAATACAAAACATACTCCAATAGATGTCATGAAGGTGTGATTGATTAATATATTAAAATAGATTAAGTAGTCTCCATAGCAACATGACGAACACATATTGAAAACCTATTAATTATTTATACCGTAAATAGCCTTACTTGCCCAGTGCCCTATTTTAACAAGGTTAACCGTGTTACTGGATTCAGCAACAGTTATGGTAGTACTATATGCTTTATTTCATGACATTCTAAGTGGTAACATTTTAGTTCTAGTTTTAAAACTCTAATTTGCTTATACATGACTACTGTTCCTAATTACAAAATTGCCTTGTAATAGCAATATATTTAAATAGTAATTAGACTAAATTAGTCTTGTAATTTTTTATTGGTTTTCTTTAATGAGGATTTATACTAAACATTCCTACATTTCAGATCTTAAAATTTCTTGTACAACTATACCAGCTAATGTTCACAGCTCCGCCCATTTACAGAGCAGAGCGCACACGGAGGCAGTTCAAGAGGAACAAATTTTCCATACTTTTGTTGCATATATCACTGCTATTCATATTATATGCAGTGTCATGATTATATAACCTTTAACCTTCCTCAATAAATAGGAGAATCCTATAAGAATTTATGTAATCAAACCTGTATTTCCTGACATTCTAGTATTTAAAATTACAAACACATCAGCATTAAAAAAACATTACCATGAAATAAGGGTGGGAAAGAGTTTTTGTAAATAAGTGGGATTAAAAATGATCATACATTTAAATAGGGGAATTGAAAAAGAAAAAAAATGTTTTTTTAAATCTACACCAAAGGGGGTAAAAAATACAACTAGTGAAATGTGGGCATACAGTATGCCTTTGCCTAACCCTTACGGCGGGAAATGGACGAAATAGGCAGCAGACAGGCGGGGTAATCGTCCGCTGGGCGGTGCCGGCATCTCTACAAGAAAATAATGATGACCCTTAAGGGCAAATGCATGATTGTGTATGTAAGTATATTTCTTTTTAATGAAGTGGATATTCAGGGGAACCCCCATATCAAAATCCTCAAGCCCAAGCCAATATGCTTGATTATAAAGCAACTGGTAAAGTATGAGCATAAACTATTCCTCAACCTAACCCCAAGAGGAAAGGCAAATGACTGGGTATTAGAATAAGTTTACTGAAAAAAGCAAAATGATTGTAGCAGAGAGTAAAGAATTTATTTATGAGCGAGACCAGGCACAATAACAACAAAATACACTTTGACCTGATAAATGCATTGGTTTGGAGGTTAAATAGTGTCTCATTCTGTGGAAGGAGGTGTGTGTATAGCCCTTTACATTACACCAGCACAACAATCACATTGTGACTAGCATGGCGCTCAAATTCTTGAACACCTTAGATTATTACAGAACTTCAGTAAGACAGGGATAATGTTACCGCTTTCATTAAAATGTTTATAATATTTGAGCACTGTTACCAGCATCATGATCACATAGAAATCTGTGCATACATTCCATTACCTCTCTAGATACCTTCATGCTGTTTTATCAACACATTACTTATGCAGTGTTGTTAGGATCCCATCAAATATGTCAGGTATCTAAGCCTAAGGGAACACAGCATGTACCAAGGTTTAGCACCCAAAGCAACCTTTACTGAACTACGTGTGCTGTACATCTACATGTTTTGGGTCGTAAGTAAATTTTACTTACTATTGCTGCAGTAGTTTCATCAACTTCTACGAACAAACTTCACAAAATAGACAGAAACATGATAAAAAAAGCATAGATATTCGACCAATGTAAAACGAGTGCGTGTACAACAATTAATTTCTTATCTGTGCATAATTACGGAAGGAAAACAACTTCTAAACAATTAACAATTCGCGCTTCGGTAGATACTGATGTTATGAAAAAGACATCTATTGAAAATATGGTTCATTTATTATAACTACGATAGTATTTTTGATTTGAATGCAACGATCTGTACATAGATGAGTGGAAACAAGGTACATGACGTCAACAACGCCGAAAACAAGCACTACGAAGATGCGAAAAATCGAAATGGCACAAATATTACACGTGCCTTACATTTAACGACAGGACCGCTATTGATAAAAACAAATGATACAAAACAATTGAAACTGAGTAATATCGGAAAATAAAGTTATTTACCTTTTCCTGTTTTTGATTCTAGAGCTTTCTTCAATCTTTCTACCAAAGCCGGCTTATTCCCCTTGGTGTCCAAACCGAGGGCGCCAAGCTCGGATCTTAGATCCACCACCTTCATTTTGGACGGATCCATATTACGAATATAACAAACTATCCAGTTCACAAATCACTATTGTATTCACTACAATTCTATTCCACAACTTAGGTAAATTCAAACATAACTCGTCCGAGTCACGCAATGATTATCGGGATAGCGCCAAGCCAAACCAAGATGGCCGTTCCGCTAATAACCTCAAATGAAATAACGGAAACGGAAAAGGAAATCCATAGAGATGGAATTCTACAATCGACTAAAATCATGATACAAGAAATTCTGGGCTTTGAAATCTGTTTTATTCACAGACTTAAGGGCACCCGACACGGTCAATTGGGCATGACAAGTCTACGTGCTTGAGTCAAGTTATTGACCGTTTACCACGTAGACTTGACGCTATCATCAATTTAATCTACGGTTTGATGGGAATTGAAGTAGAAAAGAGCGTATTAAAAAAAAAACGGCACTTGATGCACTTTCGATTGATGTGAACTGACGGGACTTGACAAGTTTTTATTTTTATTTTTTTTTTAACGCGGGGACTGCAGATTAGGCACTTCGCCGCCTTTTTTCGGGGGAGCAAGGCGGCTTTGTGTGGGACTCGCGGTCAACATGGTACCGTCCTACCCACTAAACCCCGCGGTGTTCCGCCTCGCCTTAAGCGGGTCGCAGGATAGGCCGGTGGATAAATCACTGCGGCCCGGCAAAGGGTCGCCCGGTTACATCATCGGGACTCTCCACAGGGGGGCTTGATGGACTGCCCCCCCCCCCCTTAAATCCTAATGGAGTTGGAAGTGCTGATTCCGTCGGTCTGCTCTCGGATGCCCCTCTGTAAGCAGAGGGGGTAGAGAGCGGCCAAGCGCGGGGCGGGCGCTCAAAGCACCCCCGGAATGACAAGTTTTTATTTATTTTGCAATCGGAAAACTTCAAAACGTCAAATTCAAAAAAGTTGCGGAATCGATCAGCGTCCAAGAATGTATTCAATATTATTTATATAATAGTTTACCTATATACTGGTTGAATTTATAGTCGTTTTGGAACGGAAAGGTTTAGGCCCAGTTTCGATAACAGAACCGATCGGCACTGTCAATTTGAAAATCAACAATAATAAATTACGAAAATGTCAAAATCTACATCGTTTGCCAAAATCAAAACGAGAACACCTGGTTATTGCTTTAAATTTCACGAAATACGTTTACTACGATTTTCTACTACAATTTTTCATTCAATGTCTAACGTTCCAATCAGTTAGAAGAGTCACCGCGCCGGGAAAATTCGACCAATCACAACGCATGAACGCATCGGTCCACGTGGACTCGTTGCCAAGTAACGTCGGTAGGTACTCGACTAGTTACGTCTTGTAGGTAGGTAAATACGCTCGGCCGACCGCGCCGACCGACGACCGCGGCGCGCAGTTCGACTATAACTCGCGCGCAGTATTGTTGTCGCGATCGACTTTTATTTGTGGTCGGAAATAAAACGATTAGTTTACACTCGAGAGTACGAATCTCGTGATGAATTACGCAGTGCGATAGTGGACAATAGCCTAAAACGTGCCCGTTTGTGTATCGAACGTTCTGGACTCCATTTTGAGCAGTTGCTAAGGTACAGGGAAGTGTAAATAAACTGTGAATAGGTAGGTATTTAAGATGATTATTTTGTAAATAGCTCCAATTTTTTAAATACGCCGGAAATACTCCCTATTTGTTCGTGTTCATTTTCATTATTATTACATAAACCTTATTAATTCACCGTAAAATAGAACAATATAAAGTATTTCCGACGGTCCTAAGCCCGCGTAAAGTATGAAGGAGAAATTGGAGTCCTTTATTATTATCTAAGTACCTATTATTATCGAAACGATGCATTCGGCCAATGAACTGATCACATGGAGACACGCGCCGCGGCGTTAGGTACCTATGGGTTTTGGAGTTTCATTCATTGAAAAGTTCAATGAATAATCGAAGCGCTACTAATGTTTCAACTCGAACGAGTGATAAAGATTACATAGAAGTCATTTTTTTATTATAACCTGCACAGCTGTTTTGACACTCCGAAATGGTTCCATTATTGATTCCGAGTAACCCCCTCTCGGGTCCAGAACGACTATAAATTCAACCAGTATATTAGACGACCTGTTTGGTTCGGAGGCAAAAATACTGTCTTTTAATCAAGAGGTCGCGGCTTCGATCCAATATGGCCGCTGCGCCGTAATCACAAAATATCATGATGGGTATCGTTTAAGGGGATTTTTGGTATGCTGAGTACGAATCAGTTGATAATTCTGCAATCCAATATGGCCGCCGCGCCGTCATCACAAAATTTCCTGATGGGTATCGTTTAAGGGGTTTTTTGGTATGCTGAGTACGAATAACATGATAATTTTGCAATCCAATATGGCCGCTTCGATGTATTCACATATTATCATGATGGGTATCGTTTAAGGGATTTTTTGGTATGCTGAGTACGAATCACATGATAATTTTGCAATCCAATATGGCCGCCGCGCCATTATCACAAAATTCCATAATGGGTATCGTTTAAGGGGTTTTTGGTATGCTGAGTACGAATTTCGGGTTAATTTTGCAATCCAAGATGGCCGCCCCACCACCGTTGTAAATTTTCATGTTGGATATCGTTTATGGGGTTTTTTGGTATGCTGAGTACGAATTTCAGGTTAATATTGCAATCCAATATGGCCGCCGCACCACCGTTGTAAAATTTCATGTTGGTTATCGTATAACGAGATTTTTGGCATGCTGAGTACGAATTTCAGGTTAATTTTGCAATCCAAAATGGCTGCCGCGCCACCGTTGTAAAATTTCATGTTGGATACCGTATAAGGGGTTTTTTGGTATGCTGAGTACGAATTTTGGGTTAATTTTGCAATCCAAAAAGGCCGCCCCACCACCGTTGTAAATTTTCATGTTGGATATCGTTTATGGGGTTTTTTGGTATGCTGAGTACGAATTTCAGGTTAATATTGCAATCCAAAATGGCCGCCGTGCCACTGCTGTCAAATTTCATATTGGATATCATATAAGGGTTTTTTGGTATGCTAAGTACGAATTTCGGGTTAATTTTGCAATCCAAAATGGCTGCCGCGTCACCATTGTAAAATTTCATGTTGGATACCGTATAAGGGGTTTTTTGGTATGCTGAGTACGAATTTTGGGTTAATTTTGCAATTCAATATGGCCGCCGCACCACCGTTGTAAAATTTCATGTTGGTTATCGTATAAGGAGGTTTTTGGTATGCTGAGTACGAATTTCAGGTAAATTTTGCAATCCAAAATGGCTGCCGTGCCACTGTTGAGAAATTTCATATTGGATATCGTATAAGGGGTTTTTGGTATGCTGAGTACGAATTTCGGGTTAATTTTGCAATCCAAAATGGCCACCGTGCCACTGTTGTGAAATTTCATGTTGGATATCGTTTAAGGGGTTTTTTGGTATGCTGAGTACGAATTTCAGGTTAATTTTGCAATCCAATATGGCCACCGCGCCGTAATCACAAAATTTCATGATGGGTATCGTTTATGAGCTTTTTAAGGCTGAGTACTATTTTAATGTACTTAGTATTAATAATAATAACAGTACCATAGTCAGCAGATATTTTTTCAACTAAAATATTTTTATTAAATTTTATTCATAAAACAGTGAATATTTACTATAAATATTTCAGAAAATCAAGAATAGAAGTAATAAAACCTATAATTTCAATATTCAATGGAAATACTATGGAAATTTTGGAAAAATACTACAATATTATAATGACATGACAGATGCAAATGTCAATTGAAAAATAACACGAAAATGGATACAAATTAAATGGAAAAATCATGTAGACTAGGGTCAAAAGCAGACAAAATGCACTCACACCATCCCCGGACTCGTCAGGCGGCTCCACTTCGCACCCTAAGGATACTGCTTTACCTGCCTGCGAAATGTCGAGCTCCACCAGTAGCAGTGACGAGTATTTCTCCCCACTGACGTCGCCACTACCTGTAGGTCGGCAGGGGAGAGGCCGGCCGCCAGCTAGCTTGGGACCCCGAGGCCCACCGGCCTCGACTAGGGCCCCCGCTGCCGGTGGTAATGTGCACCGCATGAAGTGGACTAAAGAAATTAATGAAAACGTCATGCGGGCATATTTTGCGGCTTCAGAGCTAGCTCTGAAGCCGCAAAATATGCCCGCATGACGTTACGCAGTGAGGTTAGCACCTAGGTGCTAACCTCACTGCGTACCGTGGCCGTTTACTTTCTGTATTTCAGGAACTTGAACCAGCTGTCAACGTGTCAGCACAGCGATTATCGGATCAGGTGCGGGCTATCCAGCGTTATAATAAGCTTGATAGTCCGACACTTGAGAGGCTACTACTTCGTCGCAAGTTGTGTGTACCTCGTCACAAATTCGTACACCACCAGTTAGTACACCTGTAGTTGCTGAGGAAGTTATTGATGATGAGACTATATACGTAAGTACCCAATGTGAGAATCGATTAAGGAGTGCTTTGGAAGATGCGATTGTGGAATATCGGTTTGCAAGTGCAGATTGTAGACCACGTCTTCCTCGTATGCCCATGCATAAAAGAAATCGGGCTCTGGTGTGTGCCCTGGATTCACTATTGCACCAATATCTGGACAATAGTGAAGATCTTAGTGATACGCACTCAATCCTGTACTGTGCGGCGGTTGCAGCTTGTCGAGTAGCTAAGGTTAAATTTTACACAAATGAAACTGCTACTCGACCTAGGTCTGCAAAACCTACTTGGCAGTGTAGGATTGAGAGGCGTATTTCCGAGGCCAGGGCACTCATCGGGAAACTTATATGTTTCAGTTCGGGTAATACCCGTCCGAAGGTGATGCGCTTTGTGAAACAAGCGTTCTTTGGGACTAACATAAGTCCTCAAAGATACGCATCATGTGTCACAGAGCGCATCGATCTTCTGAAACAAAAGGTTTATGCATGGGCAAATCGCGTTAGACGCTACAAAGTGCGAGTAGATCGATTTAACCAGAATCGTATGTTCCAAAAAAACGAGAAGTGGGTTTACAGGAACTGGGAATCCCCATATCTTCCAGAGGTTAATGACGTAACTCACCCAGATGATGATACTAGTAACGCATTTCGGAGGAACCTCTGGTCAAGACCTGTTGATCATACTGAGGGTGATTGGATGAGAGATGTTGAACGGTCATGTGAGAATATAACGGATATGGAACCAGTTTATATAGATGCAGAAGATGTTGCTTGTGCAGTTCGTTCGCTCCCGAATTGAAAATCAGTGGGACCGGACGGACTGCATAATTTCTGGTTAAAATGGTTCGGCAGCTCACATGGCCGTTTAACATCACAATTTCAATCATCCCTAGATATGGGTTCACTACCCGATTTTATGACTACTGGTTTAACTCTCTTACTCTACAAATCTGGTAGTGCTGCGGATCCCAAAAATTATAAACCCATTACATGTTTACCAACTGTCTATAGTCCAATCCTGCCCGATCTGGCAATAAAATAAAAAATAAAATAAAATAAAATAAAATAAAATAAAATTTATTCCCTTTGAAATTTTTAAAAAATTATTTAGGTTTGTCAAAATTTTTGTGACTCTACCGGGGGTTCGGAAATGCTACAGACTGAGAAGAACACCCCAAGAAACTCAGTCCGGTCCCTCTTATTCATCTTATACAGTTTTGTTTTTTAAATGTAGAAAGGAGCAATTCGTGTCACTGCCAGGCAGTCTTGTCTTCTAGAAAGTCTTTAATGCTATAATAAGCTTTCTGGTACAATTTAAGTTTTACTAGTTTTTTAAATTTATTAACTGACAAACCTGTTATGGCTGTCGGCAATGTATTGTACATTCGAATACAATTGCCCGCAAAAGAATTGCTTATTTTATTTAGCCTAAATCTAGGTACAGCCAATTTATTCTTATTTCTTAAGTTTAGGTTATGGATATCACTATTTTTAATAAATTTACTGTTATTTTTATGAGTATATAATAAGTTTTCATATATGTACTGTGAATACACAGTAAGGATGTTGATATCCTTAAACTTTTCTCTTAATGACTCCCGAAACCCCATACCATAGATAGCCCGGACAGCCCTTTTCTGCAACACAAAGATACATTCGATGTCGGCAGCGTTACCCCATAATAGTATGCCATAGGTCATGACACTGTGGAAGTAGCTAAAGTAGACAAGACGCGCTGTTCTAATGTCTGTCAGTTGTCGGATCTTTTTAACGGCATAGGCTGCAGAGCTCAGTCTGCCCGAGACTCTCCCGATATGAGGCCCCCACTGCAAGTTGGAGTCTAACTTTATGCCCAGAAAGACAGTTTCATCGACCAATTCTACTTGATCATCCCTAATCTTAATACTGGTGTTAACGAGCCTAACATTTGGCAAGGTGAATCTAATACATTTTGTTTTAGTTTCGTTTAACAATAAATTATTAGCGTTAAACCAGTGGACTACCCTAGAGAGGGCATTGTTTACTTCGTCAAGATCGCGTTGTCCACGTTCAACTTTAAATATTAATGTTGCATAAACGATATTATAATGTTGAATTTAAAAATATATTCTCCCAAAATACTTCGACAGCTTGAGGAATAGGAAAAGGGTAGGTACTCACACGTACATCCAGGCGCAGATCTCCTGTAGTTCCCCGGGGAATACCTATGGTTCTTGAACTTGAATAATAAAGTATAGATAAACAGTTTTAGAGAATTTCGCGAATATAATTTTTGAGACGAGGACACGCGCGCGCGGTTAATTTCCTTCGAATCTCGTTACAGAGTCTTTCTCCAGATGGCGCTAGTGTGTGCCATTGGTGTGAGTTATTTTTCTTTTTTATATGGACGATGAAAAAGGGCGAAGGATGCATGTCGAGTACGTAACATTTCCCCCCACCGAAATCAACATTGATTTCAAAATAGATATCACAAATATTAAAGTACAATATGTGCACCTATTCAACTACAACACTGTTAAACAATGAATAGGGTTTTAAGGGAGTTCAGAAATGAACCCAATATTAAAGCAAATGGACTGTAAATAAAACTTAGAACTACATTAAAATAAAATATGTATGTTATATAGGTATACTTAGTTTAAATATCCTGTTCTTTTGGAAGAGGACTCAGTTTAGTGACGGGCCGTTGCAATCGTGAACTTTGAGTTCGAACCGTAACTACGCGAACTCTACCATCTGAACCGGGAAAAACTTGTTCCACACGTCCTAAACACCACTGTAGACACGGAGTGTTATCATTATGAACTAAAACTAAGTCATTGACCGCTAGATTAGGCGTATCCACAAACCACTTCTGCCTCTGTTGCAAAGTATGAAGGTATTCTGATTTCCAACGACGCCAGAAATGCATAGTGATCTGTTGAATACATTGCCATCTAGATAAATGATTAATTGATACATCTGAAAGATCGTAACTGGGGGCCGATACCAGTTGACGACCTACTAAAAAATGACCTGGCGTCAGAACATCGAACTCACCAGGATCATTAGACAAACTGCACAATGGCCGAGAATTTAATATAGCCTCTATATTCGAAAAAAGAGTACATATCTCTTCAAATGATAATGTGCGAGTGCCCATGACACGTTTTAAATGCCATTTAGCCGATTTTATACCGATCTCGTAGGCGCCACCAAAATGGCTACCGCTTGGTGGATTGAACTTCCAATACACCTTCCGGAGTGTGAATCCATCAGTTAGTTGAGATTTATTTGAATTATAAAAGAGAACTACCTCATTTAAATGTTTATTCGCAGCAACAAAGTTTTTTCCATTGTCTGACCAAACCGTGTGCGGTAGACCTCTCCGAGCAGTAAATCGATCAAATGCAGCCAAGAAACAATCACAAGATAAGGAACTGAGAATTTCGAGATGTACTGCACGAGTTGAAAAACAAATAAAAAGACACAAATACGCTTTGGATATTTTAGCATTACGCCTATTTGTCTCCTTCGTATAAAAAGGACCTCCTACATCAACGCCAACAGTGTGAAACGGATAAATATCTTGCAAACGATATTTAGGCAGCGAAGCCATTTTAGGTTGATTTATAGTCGGCTTATTTTTGAAACATGTAATGCACTTTGAAAGGCGAGACCGAATTACACATCTAGCAGCAACAATCCAATATTTTTGCGCTAGGATATTTTGCAAGTTTCTAGGCCCAACGTGTAAATAAATTTTATGATAATAATCTATAAGAATATTAGTGAAGTGTGATTTTTTAGGTAAAATTAAGGGGTGCCGTTGTGTAAACGGTAAGTCTGCTTGAGAAAGTCTACCCCCCACCATGAGGAGACCATGGCTATCAATGAAGGGGTCGAGTTTACGTAGACTTGGAGAGCAATACTTATTTTGTTTTAATGACTCAAGGTCAGTTGAAAAATATTGAGATTGGACCATTTGAATAATTAAATTGTGTGACACATTTAACTCAGACGTTAATAAAGGCCCCTTAATCTTGTCAAAGGCACGAGGCCTTGAATTAGCTATAAACCTAAGGCACCACGCCACCACACGCAATAACTTATTAAAAGGCGATTGCCCATCTTTCAATGGACCGCCGTTTCATAACAAATAATTTAGTATGACAGCGAAAATCGGAGATTGAATTGAATGGATATCGTACTTTCATAGGAAATAAAAAATATTCTATTATTTTGTAGGGTTTTCTATTATTCTTCGTTTTGCTGTTCAAATTAGAGGTTAGTTTTGAAGCAAATGTCCATCAATCCGTCAAATCAATTTGTCCAAAAAGTGTAATCGTTACATTGATGAACATGGATTTAATTCAAAAAAGATAAAAGTAATAGTTCCATCACACTTATAAAAAACCCTGAAAATGTATTTACTTACCACATATCAACTTATTGAGATAATGTATTGTAGTAAATAAACAAATAGGATCTCGATTGTTCCTTAATTACTTACCATTTAAATATCAATCCTGATCATAATCACTTTGTATGGAACCGTACATTGTTTTATATAAACATTTCACACCGATTTATATAAAATAATTTCATGAAAAATCCTTCGGCGATAAACATTTTAAACTGTCATTTTTCCTTGTTGTTGTTGTTGCTGCTTTATTCGTCCAAAGGACAGGCAAAAGTATTTAAAACCATACTGCCAATTCTTGTATTATTTAATATTCAGCTGTTTATGTCATTTTTCTCGGTCCTCGTCCTCTTAGGACACTCAAAGTCAAGTACCGAAAAGACGTTTTGTTAAAAACTTTTCAATTTTTGACAGTTCGTATTTCGTTCAAATGTCTAATATGCTCGCAACACGGTGAATAATATATCACCTAGCCTAGATTTTTACTATAGTTAGAATCATAGATTTAGGATTTTTCGCTACTCTCAAATCACATTCTAAATCTATGGTTAGAATGCTATTTTATATAAAAAATACAATAATCTGCTATTAATAGAACCTACTTCCAACTCAACCATAGATTTAGAATTTATCGATAGTTAATCTATGATCTCAACGACATTGTTGCATGAACACCGAAATGTAGGCCTCACACATTGATATTTGCGATTGGCGGCCATCTTCGTCACGTCAGTACCATTCATTTGGTCAGTCCGCGGCGCGTACAAACGATACAACCACGAATTAATATCAAAGTTAAAACGCCACAAAAGATTTTGATCGATTGAATTAAAAGATTGTTAAAAAAATATTACATGATTTACCAATTTACTTAGATGGCTATACACTTTTTATTAAGGTTTTTCAAAAAGAAACGATCTCTGGGCGTTCTCCTTTGAAAACTTGACAATTACATCATCATAAAAGTCACTGATCACAGTGGGACTTTTCGTGAGTAATGAAACCCTCTCGTTTATAGTTTTAAGTTCTAAGGGTTCGCCATTGAATTCACTGAGAGACCTCACCGGCCATTGATGTGGTTGTTGGTACAGCCACTGAGGACCGTTGAACCAACCATCAGCAATATTCAATAGTTGAGCAGGAGTAACACCGCGAGAGCATACATCGGCGGGGTTACTAGTACCACTTACATGATACCATTTAACCATTGAGGAACCGTCAGCTATTTTAGCGACACGGTTAGCTACAAACGTTTTTAGCTTATATGCAGGTGTATTGATCCATGTCAGTACTACAGAACTGTCAGTGAACGCCAACACTTCATGGATGTGCACTTGCTTTGATAAAATTGATATAATGTAATTGAGCGTTTTAGATAATAAATGAGCAGCCATTAATTCAAGACGAGGGATGGATACTGTCTGTAAGGGCGCAACCTTAGATTTAGAAAACAGTAAACTCACTTTGATATTACCCAGCGCGTCTTGACTGCGAATATATATTACGACAGCGAATCCGAGGATTGACGCGTCGCAAAAACCAATAAGATGAAAATTTAAATAATTACTGATAAGAACATGCCGATTATGTTGTAATTCGGATAATAAAGGAATTTGAGATGAATAAATACGCCATTCATCACATAGGGTGTTGGGCAAGGCGTCATCCCAGTCTAAGTTTTTAGACCATAGTTTTTGCATAAAGCATTTTGCAAAAAATATACATGGCTGGACGAAACCCAACGGATCAAATAGTCTAGCAATAGCTGACAGAACAGAGCGTTTTGTAACAATAGAATCCATTTCCGTAGTACGAAATGAAAAAAACATCCTCTTGTGGCAGCCAGTGAAGACCTAAAATCTTAATCGCCAAAGTGCTACTATCATCAAACTGAATAGGCGGTTCAAGTTGATCGCTAGGTAAGCTACTTAAAACTAGGCTGCTATTACTTGACCACTTGCGCAGTTCAAACCCACCAAGTTTCAACAATTCGACCAAGTCATGTTGTAACTGTAAGGCTTCGTCTACACTATCTACTGACCAAAGAAAATCATCGACGTAGAAGCCTGTACCAAGCGCACGGGCAGCGTGAGGAAATCGGGCGCCCTCATCAGCTGCTAGCTGCTGCAAGGTGCGAATCGCCAGAAACGGACTACTTACCACGCCGTATGTCAAGGTACCTAGTTCATATACCTTTATAGGGTCGTTTGGCGCGTTTCGCCAGTAAATATGTTGATATGTGCGCTGCCTTTCATCTATTAAAATGCATCGATACATTTTGGAGATATCAGCGCACAAACAAACTTCACGCAACCGAAAACCAATTAATAGCTCCACTAAATCAGCTTGTAATTTCGGTCCCGTATATAAAACGGAATTCAAGGATTTATTATTGGTAGTAGAACACGAAGCGTCGAAGACCACGCGAAGCTTCGTAGTGCTACTGTCAGGCTTATGAACACAATGATGGGGTATGACATATTTGGACTCCACCTCCGATATAGTACCTACACAAGTCATATGACCGAGCGAAGCATATTCATCCATGAACTTTGTATACTCGCACTTAAGTGAAGGTAGACGAGATAATTTTCGCTCTAAATTTTCGAATCTGCGTAATGCGATTTGTTGAGAATCACCCAAATTCGCATCAGGTTTAAAAGGATAACTAACAATATATCTACCGCTACTATCCCGCTTGCAGTCATTTACAAACATCTGCTCTGCGATGACGTCATTTGGGTCCCTAGGTATATCACAAAATAAAGTCTCCGTTTCCCAAAATGATTTCATCAGTTTATCAACTTTGATTGACGCGCCAGTAAACATACAGGTTGATACACTATCCCTGGAACTATCCAATGACAATTGACCAGTAATGACATACCCAAATATGCTACTTAACGCGAGTGGCAAATCCTTTCGAGATGGATAATACTTGCCACCGTCATAAATAAATGGAAACACATCACTACCAAGCAAAACATCAATACGACTTGAACTATAAAAAGTAGGGTCAGCCAACACCAAATGTTTATATTCTTGAATTATTTCTTGCGATAAATTAAGGGATGGCATATCGCTGGAAATCTTTGAAATCACAACCGCCTTAATGTCGAAAACAGGGTTACTAGACATTGTTGGTTTGATTCTGCAGGAAACCACACCCTGATCGTGTACCACTGACCCACCCAGACCGACCAACTGTGTACTACACTTGAAACGGGATAGTCCCAATCGCTGTGCACAGTCATTAGTCATGAAACTGGTTTGTGAACCACTATCGATCACAACACGCACAGGTTGATATTTGCCTAAAACATCTGATACGTGTATGACCGCAGTACCTAGAAGTACAGTAGACCCAGCTGAGCAGGACAGCGAGACGTGTTTACTTTGAACATCTTTAGAATCGGTAGTAGTACAAGGTATAGTAGGCGAGAACGATTTCTGATCTAAATGCAATGTGTGGTGGTGACGTCCTTTGCAGACCGTACATGATAGCTTGGAGGGACACTCATTAGATTCGTGACCTTGGCGCAGGCAGTTTTCACACAACTGCAAGTTATTTATTTTAGCAACGCGTTGACTAGGTGACAAAGCCATGTACTCGAAACATTTATAAATTGAATGAAATGGCTTATTGCAATATTGACAACAATTGCCTTTAGTAGTATTTGTTTTAACAGGGCCTGTGTTGCTACTAGTCAAACATGTTTTTGAAATTAAAGTTTTTGAACTAGGCTTATGACTCGAATTATGAGTTATAAGTTTACTAGAACCAGATTTCAACGTACAATTTGTTGACATTTCCAACATACGTACTTGCGATAAAACAAAATCGATTAAAGTTTTGAAAATAGGTATTTCATTTTGACCTATCTTTTGTTCGAATTCACGCCTAGAAACCGGGTCCAAGTTACGCAATCCGATATAGCAAAGAATAAATCCCGACAGATCTTCGATTTGCAATAATTCAAGTGCTTGAACGCATTCTTGAAAAGTTTCTAAAAAGGTATTTAATCCGCTCACAGATTCGCCAGACAACGGCTTAAACGTAAACAACTTATCCATATACCGAGTAGCTATAGCTCGCTTATTTTCAAACCTATTCATCAATGACGACCAAACAATATCATAGTTGTCACTAGATATAGGTAGGCTTTTAACAATTTGAAGGGCAGGCCCGCTTACAACCGACAGTAAATAATAAAACTTTTCGGTATTACCTATCGAATTATTCGTATGAATTAAGCTAGTAAATGTGTCACGAAATGTGATCCAATTCTCCAATTTACCATCAAAATGAACTAGTTCAATTTTAGGTAAACGGGGTTGTGCACAACTACGCTTCTTCGAGACATCATCATGTAAATTAGCAGAGTTCTTTGACGATTGTTCGTGACGTCGAAAAATATTTTTTATTCCAAAATACAAATCATCCATAGAAAGTGACTCCTGATCGCATATGACATAGTCGGGGTTTTGCTTTAATTTCAATACGGAAATCTCATCAACCACTTTCTCGAACAAATCACGGGTGCTATCAAGGTCACTGACCCGTACGTACAGTTTGTCTAACTCCGGGATACTATGTTCGACGGCCTTTGCCAAATCATATAATTGTTGAACACGTCTATAATAACGTTCCTTTTTAATAATAAGCGAATTAATTTTAATTTCAATCTCTGTTAATTTTTGTGCCATTTCGAATCACAAATATAGAAACACAAATATAACACACGAAATAGGTTATAAGTAGGTAGGTATACGGAATACGTAGAACAATAAGTACTTACGGTTTTTACAAATATTTTCACCAAAATGAGTCAATTCCAGTTTATCCAACACAGAAATAGATATAGAAATATTTGACTACACTGGTATAAACCAAAATTTGCAATATTACATCACCACAGTAGAACTATTGAATAAATACTTGCAATGTAACATCCACCCACAAGTTAGTGAAAAGTAAAATTTGAACGCGAAATTCGAAAATATCTGTTGATATCTATTTTGAACTTATAAATTTGGCTCGAAATGACCATAAATGTTGCATAAACGATATTATAATGTTGAATTTAAAAATATATTCTCCCAAAATACTTCGACAGCTTGAGGAATAGGAAAAGGGTAGGTACTCACACGTACATCCAGGCGCAGATCTCCTGTAGTTCCCCGGGGAATACCTATGGTTCTTGAACTTGAATAATAAAGTATAGATAAACAGTTTTAGAGAATTTCGCGAATATAATTTTTGAGACGAGGACACGCGCGCGCGGTTAATTTCCTTCGAATCTCGTTACAGAGTCTTTCTCCAGATGGCGCTAGTGTGTGCCATTGGTGTGAGTTATTTTTCTTTTTTATATGGACGATGAAAAAGGGCGAAGGATGCATGTCGAGTACGTAACAATTAAAGATGTGTCATCAGCAAACAAAACTACCTCGTGATCGTCTCTTATAAGGTGAGGGAGATCATTTATGTACACTAAAAATAGAAAAGGTCCCAGAATTGAACCCTGAGGCACCCCCATTGTTACAGCAGAACCATTTGACTGTTTACCATTTATAACTACTCTCTGTACTCTATCTCTAAGGTAAGAACTAATTAAATCCAAGGCCGTCCCCCGGATTCCATAATGATCAAGTTTTTGAATTAAAGTCTGATGCTGGACGCAATCGAAGGCCTTAGATAAGTCGCAGAATACACCATAAGCATCATACGACTCCTCCCAGGCCTCATATATACACTCTAACAATTTGATTCCAGCATCCGTGGTAGACCGACCGCGCGTGACGAGAAATAGGACGAAAATTGGACGGATCTGAGGTGCTACCCGATTTAAACAGAGGAGTTATTTTACTAAACTTCATTAAGTCAGGAAACACACCACTATCAACACAATTATTAAATATTATTGATAATTCAGGGGCAACCATTTCAATTAACGAATTAACTAAATGTACAGAAATTCCCCAGAGGTCAGCAGTTTTCTTAATATTTAAAGATTTAAAAGTTTTTATGACAGTGTGTATACTAATTTTACTGAATTTGAATATTTCATTACAGCAAGGAACATTTGCTTTTAACAAGGATTCTGCTATTGGGGTAGAAGAACCTAGGGCTCTGGTCAAATCTACTGGAATTCGAGAAAAAAATTGTTCAAATTCGTTAGCGACTTCGGCATCTGTTGTAATTATGTTACCATTTACTTTAAGTTTAAAATTATTATCATTCGATTTTGCTTGGCCTCTTTCTGCGTTAATTATTTTCCAAGTAGATTTAACTTTGTCTACACTATTGAGAATTTTATTACTTATATACTTTCTTTTGGCTGCTAAGCAGTCTGCTTTAAACTTTTTTGAATAAGTTTTAACATAATTTAGAAATTCATCTGTTCTATTAAGCTGTCTTTCTGAGTATAGTTCATACAGTTTTTGTCTACTTTTATGTATATCCTCAGTGGCCCATTCACTGAAGGCTGGCCTATCACCGATTGTGACTTCCTTAGACTTGAATACAGAGTTGAACTCATTGTAAAAGGAATCAAAAAATAACTTATACATTACATTTGGATCTAAGCCAGTGTCTAAAAATGGAAGTTTATTGCAAAGTCCAACTCGCATACGTTCCAAGCGGTCACTAGTTACTGGTCTACATAATATTTTACGTCTTTTAACTTTTTCTCTTGTGATCTTGAAAGATGCTATTTGCCCAGTATGATCTGATTTTATCTTATTTATAATACTCTTACTTTCTGGCAACATATCACTGTATATATTGTCCAGACAAGTAGCTGTTGTATCACAATATCTAGTAGGCTCTAAAAATAAGTTAGTGAGATTGTGTGATTTAAATAAATTTAAGATATCATTGGTCTGACGCGTATTTATAAGTATATTAACATTAAAATCACCGCACACTATTAGGTGTTTATTAGTTTTTCCAAGTTTAAATAGCACTTTATCCATTACTTCCTCAAACTCACAAAAGGGTGAGACTCCAGGTTTATATACGCATACTACTATGAATTGCTCCAATTCTACGCACGATATTTCAACTGTACACTCTACAGAGAGGGACACAACATCTTTCCGTTCCTTATATTTTAATTTCTTATTTAATAAAATCAACGAACCCCCCCGTGTTGTGTTGACCCTGCAGAACGCACTACCAACCCGGTGACTACTGAAACTGAACATGAGCTCATACTCCTTACGCATATGTTCTGTAAGACAAACAATTTCAATATTTTCTGAGCTCATGAACAGCTCCAATTCAAACTCTTTGACCTGTGTTAATGTTGCAATATTATAATGCACCAGGCTGATGTAATCTACATTTTTTAATTTAGTTTTGTTCGGAGGACAGTTTCCGATAAAATTACGGTTTGCAATTAAATTTAACTCCATTAATTTACAATTTTGGCTAGAGGGTAAATCCTCTGTTGTCCCAGCAGTTAATTTAAATTACTTGGAACAGATTCCAAAGTCCTAAATCTACTCTGCTCAAATAAAGCAGTTTTGTCAGCCAAGTTTTTGGCTACAGAATAAAAATAATTAAATAGCAAACTTGCTATTTGTCTTTTATAATATTTGGGTAGACAATACCTACCCTTGTGATTATTATAGACTATAAACTTACTATGTGACAAATTTGTGTTAAATACAGAATTAAAGTCAATTATATTAAATTTATTATTATACTGACTTATTAAATTCAAACGCAAATTCATCTTATATCTAAATGAATTTTCCGAATCTGGCACACCTTTTATAAATGGAGGGATGCGGGGTCCTGCGAACATCTTCGGGACCCCAATGGGTCGGGTCCTCCTCGTGGTGCATCCTGGGCAACGGAGTAGCGACCACTCCCCTTCCTCTGTGGGGGAGTGGTGCTACTCTGGCAAATTCCGGCCGAGGCGGGAGCAGCCCACCTGTGGGGTGCTCGGTGGTGTGTGTTGCTGCCGGCCGTGAGTAGCAACACGGTCGGCAGCAGCAGTGCTGGGCCGCTATTGCCTAGTCAGTTGACGAGGTGATGGCGGCAAAGAGGGAGGCGCGGGGGAGCGGGAGTAATGGAAAATACTCCCACTTCGCCGTGCAGTTCGGGGGCGGCGCAGTAAGGAGTTCACTGCGCGCCCCTGATTGTATCGTGTTGCTGCTGTCGCTCCACCACATTTGCTGGCGAGGCGATAGTAGCGAAGTATGAGAGGCACTGCATGGAAGGGCGGGAGTTTGGGTAAATGCTCCCGCCCTGTCATGCAGTTTGGGGGCGCCTGCGCTAGGAGCTAGCGCACGTCCCCCGATTGTTTCATGACCGAGGGCGTAAGGTTGGGGGACCCCGCCCTCCAACGGTCACATGGCGGTGGGCACCTTCCCCGTGTTCCGGGGGTGCCCATTAGCGCACGCCTGCGCCAGCCGCTCTCTGACTCCTCTATGACAGAGGGGCGCTCGAGAGCGGTGCAGGCGTGGTTTTTTCAGCTCCTTAGAGAGCTTTGGGGAGCCGCCCATCTGGCTCCCCCGAGGAGAGCTCCGAATTAACGGGGCGCCCCTAGCCGGGTCGACGTGAACAATCTTTTGATATCCCTCGGCCCGGCTAAAGGGTGAGGAGGAACACCGCGGGGTTTAGTGGGTAGGACGGTCCATCCCGGACCGGGCCGGGAGTCCCACACACCATCCCAGCTGCCCCTGAAGCTGGGATGAAGGCGCGTAAATGCGTTCCCCGCGTCAAAAAAAAAAAAAAAAAAAACCTTTTATAAATGGAAGTGTGAACATTACAACTTGTATGACATTTAAGTTTAAGATGTAATTCATGTATAGGGACAAATCATCATTGCTAATTTTCCCCCTGTTTGCACAGAAAATTATTATTTTACTGTTAGCTTCAAATTTATATTCTAATATCTTTTGCATAATACCACTTAATGAAGCACCCGGATAGCAATTATTAATAACCGAGTAATAACTTGAATTTGAGTTTTGTTTTAAAAATGAACTTAGATTGGTACCAATATCATCACTAAATACAATTAATTTAGTACAACTATTACTATTATTTACACTGTCACACAATATATCCACTGATGTACTGGGCGAGCATGTGGTAATGGGAGCTAGGGGCTCAGCGGTAACCGGTTCGCCCTGGGCCTCCACCGGCTCAATTGCTTTAGGGCAGTTAATATTGCATAAGTGGTCATTTAGGAAACAATTAAGGCGCTCAGTGTTATCATTTGATGTTTTGAGTACCTTGTCTATTGTTAAAGAACATTTAGTAAAGTCCTTAAGGGACCATTCATATTTTTTAGTCATATATTGTAGCTCAAATTGCAAACTTTGTATTTTTGACTCTAATTTTTGTGTGTCAGTGCAATATTTTAAATGGCTTTGTTCTAGTTCTAACATTGACAATTTAGCTTGTTCTCTAAATTTTAAACAAGAACCTATATTTTTACACTTCTTGATTAACATTTTATGGAATTTTAATTGCTTTTTTGATTTTTGTATGAACTTTTTAATTTTTAGATATTTTTTTAGTTTATTTCTGCTGCAAAACAAAACCGACTTGTCCTGTTGATATGGACTGTCACCTGTAAGATCTATAGTAGTCAAGTCCAGGTTTTGAGAATTTGCAGAAGGAATAAACTGCGGGATACCACTCATTAACTCACTAAAAAGATTATCGGTTTGTTGGGCAGTAACTTTCTCAGCAGCTTCTTCCAGGTGTGAGATCTGTCCCTGGGCATCCCTTAGCTCCTGTTCCAGAAAGGTCGTCCTCCTCAAGGTTTTCTCATACTCGTCACTGCACTCTTGGAACCTATCTACAATTGACTGAAGGTGGTCCCGCTCCGCAACAATGTCATCATAACTAACATGAAGTCTTGATAATTCGCATTTTAATTTTTTTGTGTCATTCAAAGCGTTTATCAATAGATTTTCATTTTCCTCTCTTTCCTTTTCCAACTGTACACAGAGCTCCGTTTTAGATTTAAGCTCCAGCAACACCAACTGAAGTTTGGGCTCTTCCTGCTGGCGGCCGAGAGCTCTGCGACTACGGGTATTCATATTATTAATAAGTAAGTGCAATTAAACGCGAATTATATGATGGAGCTCCTTGTACAGTTTATGGTAAGAAGTAACAAGGTTATGTACCGGCTATAAATTATACTTAATATTTTTATGTACTTACGCAAATACACCAACCGTCGTCAACGTCGAGTAAACGCTTATACAAGTATAATAATTCTACTCACGAGAAACAGTCGATTTATTATGTATTTACGTGAAAAAGAAAGCATTTAACATTCGAAAAAAACGGGTACCTGACTCGTCACCTCTTACACCAAAATACACGGACAGAACACTTTTATTATATTAATCTGACTATTTTAGGACACTATTAATGCGATGATAATGGTTTTAATTGGTTTAAAATTGTTTAAATACTAAATAACTAATTAATTTTAAAAATATTTTTAGAGAGCTAAAATTTTTGACAGTTCGATAGTGTTGCCAGACTCGGAATCCCCTGTGAATGACATGAAGCATAACTGTCAGTTATCTATAATATATAATGTAAACATGTCATGTTTTGACAAGCGTTCTCTAACCGGCCCCATACACGTACAATAATATTGATCAATATAGCAATAAATTTACCGTGTATGGGTACTATTGAGGTTTGAACAGACTATATTTGGATGGAAATAAATATTGTGGCAATATTATTGAGTCAATAATATTGTTCGTGTATGGGGCCGGTAAGACAGATGAGTAGAAAAATATAGTATGACAAAACATTATTTTTTTTTAATATCCTGAATAAGGTATTTTAAATGAAAATAAACTATCATGTAGAAGTTATTTGGTGTCAAAATGATTGTGAAAACACTGTATGACTCTTGGATACCCAGTCGCGCATCCGAACTGTCAAACGTCACGGGCCGCCGACGCTCAACACCTTCGCGAGCGTTGGCGGGAACAGCGGTTGCGCGCCGAGCTTCACAAAATTAATTCTTATTTCTTTTATAGGAGTCGCACTACAGAAATACTTACTGTTTCATCATGCTGGATAACTGACGAAAATAACTAAACTAAATCCGAGGATATCCGATGTGTAATGGATTAATGAAATGTCGCTGAAAATTACGATGGTTAAAATGAAGTAGTATTCTTATGTTTTACCATGTAATTCAAAATAAAACCAGTTTTAAGTCTTATATTTTTTTATTTACCAAATATACACACAAACACGTTACCCAAAAATAAAAAAAAAGAATTTGTAGATACAAAATCTCCGAAAATAAATTTATCAATATTAGCGTATTTTCATTGCCAAAAATTGTCATCTTCACATGCTATTATAATTAATTTTACCTCGATTTGGGACGGAAATATTTATAACAGCTGTTAAACAACACCTTTTAAATGCAAAACAAGAATAATTGAATCAAAATAAACAAAAATATTAATAAAATAAAAGTATTAAAGTTATACATTTTTTGCGTATTTACATTGGCCAATAAAAAAAACAATTAATAAATATACACTGAAATAAATAAGTATATATTATAAAATAATATATCATTCAATATATTAAATAAAACCATAAATAAAAGCAGAATAAACTAAAATATTAAATACTTACCCCGTAACTAATTGGAACGCTAAAATGGCGGCTCAACAGAAAATTTATTTATCACAATCAACTCGAAGTTTCTGATGTTTTTTCTTTTAATGTTACTCTGCAGGCTATGTTAATCATTATTATAAACTCATCCTGCATTATTTCCGGCCTGGATGAAAGAGGATAATACCGGATATAAACGGATATAAACTGGCATTATGATGACCGTGGGCGTCGGAGCCGATGACAGTTCTGTCACTATAGTGCACGTGGGCGCTTTCGTGGATACTGGAATACTCAATTGCAAGTAACTATGGATTTATAGGATCAAATGTGTTTGTTTACATTTTTGCGCAAAGCTATTGAAATACAGTATATAAACTTTTAACATCCATTTTGAGAGTCAAAATTACTAAACACATAGAAAAACATTCGATAATATCAATCTCTCAAAATGGATGTAAAAGTGGGGCCCGTGGCACTAAGCAACTCCTTTTAATCGATATGACCATCAGCCAACAGGTGCGTCGTAATCGCAAAAATCTGGCAACATGTTGGATAGATTATAAGAAGGCCTTTGATACAGTGCCACTTACATGGCTTCTGAAGGTACTTGAGCTGTATAAAACTGATACAACTCTGTGTACTTTCTTGAGGGCATTTATGGGTCAGTGTAAAACAGTCCTTTGCTATCCAGGGTGTCGTCGGTTTTGCAATAATGGTGCACCAATTAGTATCAAGCGGGGAATATTTCAAGGGGACAGTCTGAGTCCGTTGTGGTTTTGTCTAGCTCTAAATCCTCTCAGTACTATGCTAGAGAGTTCTGGGTTAGGCTATCGGTTGCGCAAAGATGGTGGGGTTATATCGCACCTCCTTTACATGGATGACCTCAAATTATTTGCCCACACTAAATTGCAATTGATGGATTTACTGGGAGCAACAGAAACTTTCAGTAGAGCCATCAGGATGGAATTTGGGGTGGACAAGTGTGCAGTCATGCATGTTAAAAGAGGTGTGATAGTGGAATCTGATGGGGTAGAACTTTCAGATTCCACTAAGCTAAACTGTCTTTCTGCAACCGAAACTTACAAATATCTGGGTATATCACAAGCATTAGGAATTTCTGATACTGGCATGAAAGAGACATTACAGGAGCGTTTCTTTGGCCGCCTGAAAAAAGTAATAAAAAGACTTTAAGGGCGAGGCCGCACTTGCGGTTATCGTGGCGGTTTCTAACCTCAAAATGTCAAAACATTGACTTGATTTGATTGATTTTGACAGTTTGATGACATTTTGAGGTTAGGCGTTGCTGAGTTGTGTGCAAGGGCGGCGTTACGCGGGTTCACACGGTGTCTTCTGCCCCTCCGACGCCGACGGGGGCAGAATCTAGGTCCGCGGTGTGGTGTGTGGCGACCGCGTAAAGTTGTATACAGCCACACGGCTTCCAACTAAGTGCGAGGCAGCATTTGCGTTTTTCCGCGGCGGTTTCTAACCTCAAAATGTCATCAAACTGTCAAAATCAATGAAATCAAGTCAATGTTTTGATATTTTGAGGTTAGAAACCGCCGCGATAACCGCAAGTGCGGCCTCGCCCTTAGACATATAGTTTCTGGTTGTTCTCGTCTTGCCAATGGATAATATTTGCACAGACATAACCAAGTGGCCAAGATTATACATCAGCAGCTGATATAGTGGTGATAGATCGATTGGAACGCCTCGCAATAATTATCGATATCAGCATTTCTCATGATGACAACCTCTTTAAAGCAGAAAAGGAAAAAGAAATGAAATATTTGGATTTGGCTCATGAAGTTGTTGACATGTGGCATGTTGATTCGGCAATTATTGTTCCAATTATCGTTTCGGTCCACGGTTTGATGGCAAAGAGCCTCGATAACCATCTGAAGAGGCTCTCGTTAGACGGCTGGTTCAAGGGCCTGATACAGAAGGCAGTACTTCTTGACACGGCACGCATTTTGAGGAGGTTCCTGTCTCTGAAGCCCTAACCACCGGTAGCTTGGTCCCTGCACCCGATGCCGGTGGGACACTATTTTTTTATATTTTTAAATAGATTTTTATTTTTGTAAGCATTATTTATTTAAAAATGTAAGACAATATGTTAAGAATAAAAAATAAATGGAATAATAATAATAAATCTTTATTTTCAAGCAATATTAGAGACAGTTACAGATATTTTTAACTTACTCTACGGCTCATAGATACATACCTTAGGCAGCGCGATTGTGGCGCCTCTGGTGTTGCGAACCGCCATAGGCTGCCTTGACCACCGGTACATCTGGCTGTATGCTTGTCTGCCACTCTAGTGGTATAAAAAAAAAAACCTTAATACTAAAAATACATATACATATAACTTAACCTAATTGACACGCACTGACGTCGACGTGTCGCGGGGCGGGGTGTCCCGTGTCAGCAGACGTCCTCTGAAGCGCCGATACTTCACCCCTCTCGGCCAGAAGTCAGCAGCCATGAAGGTGGTGATGCGGTCTGTAGTAGGAAGGTTTAATGTAATAGACCTTAATTTTACAATAAGGACCTTTTGTCATAGTATTATCGCATTGCTAGTTTAGAAAGCCTAAACTTAATAAGCAAATTATTAAAATTTACTAGTTAGGCGAAAATGGTACTCAGCATTTCAAAAAATCCCTTTAACGATACTCATCATGAAATGTTGTGATTACGGCGCGGCGGCCATATTGGATTGCAAAATTAACCATAAATTCGTACTCAGCATTCCAAAAAACCTCTTATACGATATCCAACATGAAATTTTACAACAGTGGCAAGGCGGCCATTTTGTATTTCAAAATTAACCCAGAATTCGTACTCAGCATACCAAAAAACCCCTTATACGATATCCAACATGAAATTTTACAACAGTGGCAAGGCGGCCATTTTGGATTGCAAAATAACCCAAAATTCGTACTCAGCATACCAAAAAACCCCTTATACGATATCCAACATGAAATTTTACAACAGTGGCAAGGCGGCCATTTTGTATTGCAAAATTAACCCAAAATTCGTACTCAGCATACCAAAAAACCCCTTATACGATATCCAACATGAAATTTTACAACAGTAGCACGGCGGCCATTTTGGATTGCAAAATTAACCTGAAATTCGTACTCAGCATACCAAAAAACCCCTTATACGATATCCAACATGAAATTTTACAACAGTGGCAAGGCGGCCATTTTGGATTGTAAAATAACCCAAAATTCGTACTCAGCATACCAAAAAACCCCTTATACGATATCCAATATGAATTTTTACAACAATGGCACGGCGGCCATTTTGGATTGCAAAATTAACCTGAAATTCGTACTCAGCATACCAAAAAACCCCTTACACGATATCCAACATGAATTTTCACAACAGTGGCACGGCGGCCATTTTGGATTGCAAAATTAACCCAAAATTCGTACTCAGCATACCAAAACACCCCTTATACGGTATCCAATATGAAATTTTACAACGGTGGTGTGGCGGCTATCTTGGATTGCAAAATTATCCCAAAATTCGTACTCAGCATACCAAAAAGCCTTAGAAAAATATCCAACATGACATTATATCTGCTAAGTCACTAGGTCACGTGGATCATTTGTTCAAAGTTAGAAATAAAACAAAAATGACAACGTCAATCGGATTGAATACTTTAACGTTTTAGATAGGGGCCGTCGGGTTACACCGGCTCACGGCTTCTACCTATCCAAAAAAAAAATCCCAATAGCATTTGACATCTTAGGTCGTACGTCGACCTATTTTAAAATCCGGACCAGTGTGCGGCCGGCCAGCCGCAAATAAAAGTGCATTGATGTTACAAGTTGTATCAAAACATTACACATTGTATCATTACCAGGTGCGCAAAGCGCATTAATGTTACAAGTTGTATCAAAACATTACACACTAGCGGACGTCACGCGGTTGTAACCGCGTAGTTCCCGTTTCCGTGGGAATAGGTACGGGAATAAAATATGCCTATGCCTATGTTTACCGCAAAGAGTGTAGCTTCCCAACAGTGAAAGAATTTTTCAAAGTAGTTCCGGAGCCTATTCGATGCAAACAAACAAACAAACAATCAAATCTTTCCTCTTTATAATATTAGTAAAGATTGTATCATTACAAGGCGCGCATTGTAATGCTTCGTTCTCCTCCTTCACTGATATAACCTCGTCTTTTATCATTACAAGTTGCGCATTGCAATGCTCGGTTCTCCTCCATCACCGCTGTAATGCTCGACGCTATAATGTTACATTACACGCGAATGCTCCCGGTGAGGGACATACATCAGACAGGACAGGACAGAGGGTACATAAAAACACGATGCTCCGGAGATCTCTGGGGAATCACCGGAGTTCGCAAAATCACCGGTGAATTTCACCGTAGCTCAAGATTCCGCTCCGATGCAAACTACTAGCGAATATGGCCAAAAGGCAAGTGTGCGAGCCACACTTGACGGCACCTTCAATGGGCGTCAAGTATCGTCAATTCATCCTTCAAGTGAGATCTCAATCACGTAAAGGCATGACAATAAAAATTGATCGTCTCGGGGGCCTCTTACATTACAATATGTGCAGACAAAGCATTAGAGATTGAAAAGTACGCCAAAACTAACACATATAAAAACCACACACACTAACGCAACTACAGGGAAGGAGTTAGCCGCCTAGTTCAATAAGATTTATTTTAATGAAATAAGAGTATCTTAAAATACCTCTTTTAAGGTTCCGTAGCCAAATGGCAAAAAACGGAACCCTTATAGATTCGTCATGTCTGTCTGTCTGTCCGTCCGATTGTCACAACCACTTTTCTCCGAAACTATAAGACCTATGCACTTGAAACTTGGTAAGTAGATGTATTCTGTGAACCGCATTAAGATTTTTAAATATAACTAGAAAAAAGCAGTAAATTTTGGGGGTCCCCATACTCAGAACTGAAACGAAAAGATTTTTTTTCATCAAACCCATACGTGTGGGGTATCCATAGATAGGTCTTCAAAAATGCTATTGAGGCTAAAGCACCTTTTAAAACATCATTTTTTTCTAAAGGTGCTCCCTCACCGGGAGCATTCGCGCGTAATGTAATGTTACGAGTCGAGAAATTACAGCCAGTGTGGGAGGTGAACCGAACATTGCAATGCGCACCTTGTAATGATACAAGACGAGGTTACAACAGTAAGGCAGGTGATCCGAGCATTGCAATGCGCGCCTTGTAATGATACAAGACGAGGTTACAACAGTAAGGCACGTGATCCGAACATTGCAATGCGCGCCTTGTAATGATACAATGTGTAACGTTTTGATCCAACTCGTAACATCAATGCTTTTTTTTTGTTGCGGCTGGCCGGCCGCGCACTGGTCCGGATTATAAATAGGTGGCCATACGTACGATCTAAGATGTCAAACGCTTTTGGGAAAAAAATAGTAGTACGAGTACGAATTTCAGGTTAATTTTGCAATCCAATATGGCCGCCGCGCCACCATTGTAAAATTTCATGTTGGATATCGTTTATGGGGTTTTTTGGTATGCTGAGTACGAATTTCAGGTTAATTTTGCAATCCAATATGGCCACCGCGCCACCGTTGTAAAATGTCATGTTGCATATCATATAGGGGGTTTTTTGGTATGCTGAGTACGAATTTTGGGTTAATTTTGCAATCCAATATGGCCGCCGCGCCGAATTCACAAAATTTCATGATGGGTATCATTTAAGGAGGATTTTGGTACGCTGAGTACGAATCTCATGATAATTTTGCAATCCAATATGGCCGCCGCGCCGAAATCACAAAATTTCATGATGGGTATCGTCTAAGAGGTATTTTGGTATGCTGAGTACGAATCACATGATAATTTTGCAATCCAATATGGCGGCCGCGCCGAAATCACAAAATTTCATAATGGGTATCGTCTAAGGGGTTTTTTGTATGCTGAGTACGAATCACATGATAGTTTTGAAATCCAATATGGCCGCCACGCCGAAATCACAAAATTTCATGATGGATATCGTATAAGGGGTTTTTTGGTATGCCGAGTACGAACTTTGGGTTAATTTAGCAATCCAAGATGGCTGTCGCGCCAGCGTTGTAAAATTTCATTTTGGATATCGTGAAAGGGGTTTTTTGGTATCTCAGCATACTGACAGAAATCTCGCAACAGTGGCGCGGTGGCCATATTGGATTGCAAAATTATCATGAGATTCGTACTCAGCGTACCAAAATCCCCCTGAAACAATACCCATCATGAAATTTTGTGATTTCGGTGCAGCGGCCATAATTGATTACAAAATTATCATGTGATTCGTACTCAGCATACAAAAAAACCCCTTAGACGATACCCATCATGAAATTTTGTGATTTCGGCGCGGCGGCCAAATCGGATTGCAAAATTATCATGTGTATCGTACTCAGCATACCAAAAAACCCCTTAAACGATACCCATCATGAAATTTTGTGATTTCGGCGTGGCGGCCATATTGGATTGCAAAATTATCATGTGATTCGATCTCAGCATACAAAAAAACCCCTTAGACGATACCCATCATGAAATTTTGTGATTTCGGCGCGGCGGCCAAATCGGATTGCAAAATTATCATGTGTATCGTACTCAGCATACTAAAAAACCCCTCAAACGATACCCATCATGAAATTCTGTGATTTCGGCGTGGCGGCCATATTGGATTGCAAAAATTATCATGTGATTCGATCTCAGCATACAAAAAACCCCTTAAACGATACCCATCATGAAATTTTGTGATTTCGGCGCGGCCGCCATATTGAATTGCAAAATTATCATGTGATTCGTACTCACCATACCAAAAAACCCCTTAAACGATACCCATCACGACAATTTTGTGATTTCGGCGCGGGGCCCATATTGGATTGCAAAATTATCACGTGATTCGTACTCAGCATACCAAGAAACCCCTAAAGCAATACCCATCATGAAATTTTGTGATTTCGGCGCGGCGGCCATATTGGATTGCAAAATTATCATGAGATTCGTACTCAGCATACCAAAAACCCCCTTTAACGATACCCATCATGAAATTTTGTGATTTCAGCGCGGCGGCCAAATTGGATTGCAAAATTATCATGTGTATCGTACTCAGCATACCAAAAACCCCCTTTAACGATACCCATCATGAAATTTTGTGATTTCAGCGCGGCGGCCAAATTGGATTGCAAAATTATCATGTGTATCGTACTCAGCATACCAAAAAACCCCTTAAACGATACCCATCATGAAATTTTGTGATTTCGGCGTGGCGGCCATATTGGATTGCAAAATTATCATGTGATTCGTACTCAGCATACAAAAAAACCCCTTAGACGATACCCATCATGAAATTTTGTGATTTCGGCGCGGCGGCCAAATCGGATTGCAAAATTATCATGTGTATCGTACTCAGCATACCAAAAAACCCCTCAAACGATATACTCAATATCATCGAAGATTACAGGCATTATATTAAAATGCAATTCTGAACTAATTAAATGCTGAATCACAGTTTGCCACACTTATTTTTATGTTAGCATTAAATTTAATCTTGAAAAGAAGTGCCTGAGTTTGGCCCCTACATTAATGAGAGGTATCTAATACGTCAAACTGCAGCATCGGCAGCTTAAACCTTTCAAAAACCAGGCGGACGTCATTTTTTTTAACATGTCATGTATAGTGTTGCTATACGTGTAGAAACGAGATAGCAGCATTCACTAACCCCTTAGAGCGAGCGGAATGGAAAGACCAACGCACACAAACATAATTAATGTTTCGTCTGCTACTTATTGTACGTCTGTGGTTTTATTAAGCCCGGGCCGCTGCTCTATGTTTTCGTGTATGTAATATGTGATATCATTATCATAGAAACATTGTTGTTCAATACAAACATAAGAACCAAATTGAATTTTTATTAGGTTAATTATAGGGATTCCTGAAATGTAAGCAGAAAGTACCTGAGGGGAATCAACTGAAATTTGAATTTTAAAAATAAAGGAAAGTATTTTTTTAAATGGTAGGTACAATAATGGTGCTGCCGATTCGTATCAACCTCCACCCAAAAAAGCTATAGAATTACATTATTTCCGCAAAAATAAAAGATTCATTCATACGGTTTCGCATTAAATCGATATAGAAGTCAAATTCTATTATAGTTACATACCAGTGCAGTTGTCATGCGTTGCTTGGATACATGACGATTACAGTAATGTGTTTTTACTTTTGTTGTTGTTAAAACATAAATAATTCTAATAAGAAACTACTTATTTGGAGTGGAGTATCTAAATTAATTACTGTATCAAAATTTTACGTACAAAATTAAAGTTTCAAAATGGCAAAGAAGGAGGAACATAAAAGTATAATAACGCTTTTTATCAATACGTACATATTATGATCTTATTTTTATGAAGACTACTTCTCAGTAATAAAACATATTTAATTTCAGTTCCCCTTGTATATCCGAGCAATGAGTTAGAGCAAAAAATTATGGAGGCATTCGAAGTATTCGATCATTCTGGCAAGCAAGTAGTTGATGTTAGAGAGATTGGAACTATCTTACGTTCATTAGGTAATTGCCACATCTGTGCTTTGTTCCGTTTCCATTTTTATTAGATATAGATTTCCACCAATATTTCCAACATTCCCACAAAAAAACTGATTTCTTATGGCGGCTGTACACACTCGTCGAGACACCCCGAGACAGGCCGAGTGCGAGTGTGTACAGGGCGCACTCGTCTCGTCTCGCTCTCTCGTTCTCGTCTCGGTCGCTCTCGGTGGCGTGTCGGTTTTTGCGCCCGAGTCAAAGGGTCTCGTTGGCTCTAGCGAGGTAAACGAGAGCGGGCATGTACACACTCGTTCATTTAGTTGCCCTCAGAAAGTTTTAATGTTTTAATGTATTTCATTAAATGGTCTAAAGAACTCGAATTATAGTTTTTTACCTCTATTCAGCGTGGAGCTGCAGCGGAATCAGTTTATAATCGTTTTTTTATTTAATTAACATTTTATTATAATAATAGCTTGCGGTACAAAAACAAACAGCAGCAGCAATTTCCACGTCCATTGTCGCGGGAGTCCTATGAGACTCTGAGCTTACGAGTGTGTACAGGCATGCTCTCGTCGAGAGCCTTCTCGGCCGAGGCTCTCGGCGAGAGGCTCTCGACGAGTGTGTACAGCCGCCATTAGGTATTTCGATAACTAAGAATTCTCCTGAATCTGTAAGTACCTACCTTCCTACACACTAAGATCTTGCGTTAAGTAGTGGACCCAACGGATTTTGCATTGTCTGGAAATGCCTTTGTACATTTAATTGACGAATTTTATATCAACAATGTTTCCACCGGGAGTGAGAGCCCCAACCCAGAGCCCACATTTACCCCGTTATTTTGGGGTGTCATTTCGCGTAAACAGAAAGAACATACCTAGTTGATTAGCTACATACTGTCCACCTTGCTCACTAACAAAAGCAGGTGGGTATTTCCAGAAAATGTCTCGTCCGTATAGCGAGGTCCATTAAGTTTTGTGGTCGATCTTTTTAACTACGATCTCGGATGAACCGAAATAACCATTTTTTATGTAAAGTTGGAACAATTTTACCTTTATCTACCTGCCCGGTACCTTTTGGTAATAAACACGTCTCGTTAACTGCATTATAGGTTGCTGTCCGACTGAAGCAGAAATCCAGGAAGTGATTCTACGAACTGAAAATAAAGAGGCGACTGGAAACGTGCCTTTGGCCAATTTTATGCCTTACATGAGCAAAGCCATGATGGAGCATAGGTAATCTATACTAATAGATAAAACTGAGGAGTTCGTGCGTTTGTTTGAACGCAATGACCTCATGAACTCTGGTTGGATTTCAAAAAATATTTGTGTGTTCGATATTTAATTTATCGAAGATGACTAATGACTAGGTATAGGTTAGGTACATAAGAAGAGGTACAAAGCCACAATAAATATATAGTGCCGCAAGCATAAAATAGTAATTAAACACAAAAAACGGTACTTAGGTATGTCGATACTATTAAGAAAACAATTTGTATTAATACTACTTACTCAGAAATAGGTCTTTTTTTTTTTACGTACGTTTTTACATGGATGCTATGCTGGACTCCTACCGACTAAAACCACACGATGCTCTACAACTGTCTACGGCCGGGAGTCCCGGGTAAGCCCTCGGATCAGAAATAGGTCTATTGCTGCATCGAAGCGGACAGTCATTAATTTGCCATATCGACTAGGTACCATTTTACTGACAAAGGAGCCGATGAAGGCCTCGTATTTCAGAACTGACATCTAGTTTTCTACTAAGACTAGCTGATGCCCGCAGCTTTGCCCGCGTAAAATTTGTTCCCGTTCCCGCTTTCTGTATTTTATCCCCTTGGGGGTAGAATTTATCAAAATTCTTTCTTAGCGTATGCCTACGTCATAACATCTACCTGCACGCCAAATTTCAGCCCGATCCGTCCAGAGGTTTGGGATGTGCGTTGATAGATCACTATGTCAGTCAGTCAGTCACCTTTAAGTTAAGTATATATATTTAGAAGATTATTGCTAGGCTGTTTGTTTTCAATACAGGTATTATCCAGCAAGTGCAGAGATGTTGTTAGCTGCCTTTCGCTATTTTGATACTGAAGGACGTGGATTCCTTACTAAGGAACGCTTTACAAAACTCATGCTAGAAGAAGGAGAATATTTCACTCAGGTCAGAACTTTTAAACTCTTAATTTTATTGTTTGAAGTGTTCTGTACTGTAATCAACTAGGGTCACGTATAATTTTGTCACGTTCTAAACCATGCAAAGCTTTCCAACTAATGGGCGTTTTCAATTATTATTACCTACTATAGGTACATACCTATTCATATTTGCAACACCCGACTGAATAGTCAAAACGGTTTACCACACGGAAAATATAGGTACCTACCTACTTGGTTTTATATTTTTTTTTTGCTATGGTTCACCAAAAAATCCACGTCTTTTGAGGAGAAGCTTTTAACTAGTGTCCGACCGAAACTGGTTTTCCGGCCGAAACCGAAACCGAAACCGAACTTTCGGCCCTTGGGTCAGTTTCGGCCGAAACCGAAACCGAAACTCACGTGTTCATATTGAAAAAAAAAAAACCAGCCAAGTGCGAGTCGGATTCCCGCACAGAGAAATCCGTTACAAAAATTACGTTTGTTGTGTGGATGTTTTTTCTGATTTTAGTAGGTATTTTTTTGTTATAGCGGCAACAGCACATGGTGAGGTGGTTGGTGGTGGCAGTGTCTTTTGAAATCTCCAACGAACACCTTGCCCTGGAGCTGCGTTTGGGAGGCGCTTATGTACCATAGAATGCCTCAATACCTCCGTCGAATTGTCGGGGCCTATCTTTCCGAGAGGGCCATAACTTACCCGAGAGAGGGTCGGCGAGATGTGTCGTTCGGTGTTCCACAGGGATTCTTGGACCGCTTCTGTGGAACATCCTTCTGTGGTCCGGGTGTCGGGGTAACCTGTTACGTGCGTAACGTGTTACGACGACACCCTAATTACAGCGCGGCACGAGGAGCAACACAACGAGACGCAGCCCTAAAGGACACCTGCGGGATCCAGCTTACTTATAGGTGGCGTCAGCATCGGCATCGAGCTCTCGATGACGTATCAGGGGATCGTACTCGATAGCCGGTGTAACATCGGATACCACTTCCGAAGTTTGGTCCCAAAACTGAGGGAGGGGGCATCAGCCGCACTCTCGCGGTTGTTGCCCAATATCAGGGGATCCAACGCTCCCTGCAGGAGACTGTACCTTGGGATCATGCGGAACAGGGCCCTATATGATGCCCCCGAATGGGCGGAGATCCTGATGGCCAGCAATGCGGCTAGATTGCTTAGCCCGCAGAAAGCGATGGCTGTCAGGGTAAGGATAAAGGGATACCGCATGATCTCAGTTGAGGCGGCATGTCTTCTAGCCGGGACCCCTCTATGGGACCTGGAAGCGAGGGCCCTTGCGTCATTGTTTAAATGGCGCAAGAAGGCGCCTTCCTATGAACAGGTTATGCTCGTGAAAGGGACGGCGCCGGGGAGGAAGTGGGAGAGAACTCTCCCACCCAAGTTGCATAGTCTGCGACGGTGCGCCCTATACTATCAGCCTCTATGACCAGGGGCCTGAGGACGTCTGCTCACCGTCCTTATAGAAGCAGGCCCTGGCTAGACGATAGCATGAAGTTTGAGATTTATGCATGCTCCCCTGAAGTAGCAGGATAACAACTGAACAACCCCCCAAAGACGCGACTGCAGTATGTATCATTCCGAGGGCATACTCGGGGCTCCCAATTCGTAGTTTTTAGTCGGAAGAACTCCGGCATAGCATCTCTGTAGGATTTAAGAGTAAAAAATAGCGGCAACAGAAATACATCAACAGTGAAAATAGCCCTCTATCTGGCGTGGTTCCAGCGATACAACCTCATGACTAAGAGACAGACGGTCGGCTTGGCCTTATGTCTCGTTAATAGGGTCCCGCTTTAACTCCTCCGTGAGGGTCTGACTCGCACTTGGCCGGTTATTGCCGGTTTTCAATAGGTGCCGCAAGTTCCACCAAGTGCCATCGATCAACGGTATAAGTCTTCTCAAGTGTTTATTTTTGAAATATCTCCACCTAAAGATGAGTTTCTTTCTTTTACGTGTGGAATTACTCATAGATGCTATTGCGAACTCCTACCGTACCGACTAAAACCACACGGTGCCCTGCTACTAGGTCTTGACCGGTTTTGGTTACATTCTAGAAGTGTATAACTAAAACTGGGCACGAGTGAGTCGGACTCGCGCACGAAGGGTTCCGTACAAGAAAAGCGGCAAAAAAGACACGGTTGTTGTATGGGAGGCCCTCTTTAATACTATTATTTTGTCTATTTTTATTATTTGTTGCTATAGCGGCTAAAGAAATACATCATCTGTAGAAAAAATACTGTCTAACTATCATGGTTGATGAGTTACAGCCTCCTGACAGACAGACAGACGATCAACACAGTCAACGGAACCGACAACAAAGGGGTAGGGTTATGTAATGTCCTAGATCTTTAGGATTCAGTAACCATAAGTAAAAACGGGATCCTAAAAAGGAGGTGGAAGACATAACACAGGGGTAACTGTCTAATACTTCTCAATGATTGTACTCGTAATTGCTTGTGGCTTAAATAAAGTTGTATTATTATAACTATTGATTGGAAGTCCTTTGTAAATTTCTAAATCTTCGGTTAGTAATATATTAACTGGTTGGGCTAACCCCAACCACGTCACAAACTCACGAGCAGAGCCAGACACTCAAAATTCATGAACACGTGGGTTTCGGCCTGGCCGAAAGTTTCGGCCCATTTTGGCCGAAACCGAAACTGCGGCCGAAACTCGATTTTTTGGCCGAAACTGACCGAAACCGAAACCGAAACTTCGGTCGGTCACTACTTTTAACTATACGGCAATGCATGTTTGCTCAACAGGAGGAGTTCGACGAAATGATGCAAACTGCCGTAGACCCCGTCACAGACACAATCATGTACGAGTATTACATTAATCAGCTGATGGTGCGTATTTCCTTTTAATTGAATTGCCTTTGAACACATTTCATTGGTAATCCTTATGACATTCTATCTCCGCACACCGCCAATAAAATCCCTATCTTTTTCCTGATTGTATCTAACTCCTTCCTTATTTATATACCTACCTTCCTAATCCTCATCCTATCCAATCCTGTAGATACCATCAAAATCCGTGTACATTATAGCCGATGAAGAAGTCGCAGAACAAAAGAGAAAAGAAGCCGCTGCTCCAAAAAGAAGAGGCGCTGCTTCTCTTTTAATGGACTCTTAATGGTAACAAATACACTTACTGGTGCATATTGTTCAAAAACCGGTCAAGTGCGAGTTGGACTCGCGCACAGATGGTTCTGTACAAAAAGAACTGTAAGTTTGTTGTATGGGAGCCTCCCTTAATCCCATTTTTTTTTGTTTTGTTGTTATAGCGGCAACAGAAATACATCATCTGTGAAAATTTCAGCTTTCTAGCTATAACGGTTCCTTCCATAGACGGACGGCGAATTCTCATGAAAGGATCACGTTTTTACCTTTTGATTACGGAACTCTAAAAAAAATGTATGTCTGGCGGTAATATGAAGCGGGAAGAGGCGAAATATCGTTTTAATTGACCTTGCTGCTACACATGCGCGATAAGTTGAGACACGCTGGACTAAAGAAAAAAGCGTACCTACCTTAACATATCGCGTACCTACGCGTATTGCTAGCCCTGTTAAGGGGCGGTTATAGCGCACAAGTAGGCATTTGGCGCTCCCCTCGCCCCGGGCGCAAGACACACCGCGCACCTGCAGCGGCAGTGAACTCTCATGCCACAGTATACAGTAGAGTAGAAAGAAACAGCATGCTAACTTTGTTTGACGTAGTAAATGCATCTAACTTTATTAAGTGTAGTGATTTATTAGAGTTTCCTAAATAAATGAGTTAATTATATATATTATACTATAATTTTTAAGCTAAAGAATTTGTTTGTTTGTTTAGTTGTTTGAACTCTAGAGTCTAAGAGACTGCTAGTTGAATTTCAAAAGTTCCTTAACAGAATGTCCATTTTTGAAAAATACCAAAATATATAACATCACGCTAAGGCGAATAAGAGCTGAGCAGCAACGAAACATTTTTCGAAAACTAGGATATTTCATTTCTTTTGAGAGTTTCCGTTGCGTAAGTTTGCTAGATGGTTACAGTTGCGTAAAAAATGTAAATTACATTATAACGGGTCATAAAAAATTCTAAAGTTTTCTAAAATTGGTATGCTAAGTATGAATCACGTGATCATTTTGCAATCCAAAATGGCCGCCGCGGTGTAATCACAAAATTTCATGATGGGTATCATTTAAAGGGTTTTTTGGTATGCTGAGTACGAATCGCGTAATAATTTTGCAATCCAACATGGGCGCCGCGCCGTAATTACAAAATTTCATGATGGGTTTCGTTTAAGGGGTTTCTTGGTATGCTGAGTACGAATCACGTGAAAATTTTGCAATCCAATATGGGCGCCGCGCCGTAATCACAAAATTTCATGATGGGTATCGTTTAAGGGGTTTCTTGGTATGCTGAGTACGAATCACGTGATAATTTTGCAATCCAAAATGGCCGCCGCAGTGTAGTCACAAAATTTCATGATGGGTATCGTTTTAAGGGTTTTTTGGTATGCTGAGTACGAATCACGTACTAATTTTGCAATCCAATATGGCCGCCACGCCGAAATCGCAAAAATCCATGATGGTTATCGTTTAAGGGGTTTTTTGGTATGCTGAGTACGAATCACATGATAATTTTGCAATCCAAAATGGCCACCGCGCCGTAATCACATAATTTCGTGATGGATATCGTTTAATGGGTTTTTTCGAATGCTGAGTACGAATAACATGATAATTTTGGAATTCAATTTGGCCGCCTAAGCTATTAACAGTAGTAAACTAAAAAGATTTGCTTATTAATTTTAGGCCTAGCAATGCGAAAATACTGTGACAAAAGGTTTTTATTGTAAAATTAAGGCCAATTACATTAAATTGCTACCTAGCATACGAAAGAATCCCTTAATCGATACCCATCATGAAATTTTGTGATTACGGCGCGGTGGCCATATTGGATTGCAAAATTATCACGTGATTCGTACTCAGCATACCAAAAAACCCCTTAAACGATACCCATCATGAAATTTTTTGATTACGGCGCGGCGGCCGTATTGGATTGTAAAATTATCACGTGATTCGTAATCAGCATACGAAAAAACCCCTTAAACGATACCCATCATGAAACTTTGTGATTACGGCGCGGCGGCCATATTGGATTGTAAAATTATCACGTGATTCGTACTCAGCATAGCAAAAAAATCTTTAAACGATACCCGTCATGAAATTTTGTGATTACGGCGCGGCGGCCATCTTGTATTGCAAAATTAGTACGCGATTCGTACTCAGCATACCAAAAAACCCCTTAAACGATACCCATCATGAAATTTTGTGATTACGGCGCGGCGGCTATATTCGATTGCAAAATTATCACGTGATTCGTACTCAGCATACGAACAAACCCCTTAAACGATACCCATCATGAAATTTTGTGATTACGGCGCGGCGGCCATATTGGATTACAAAATTATTACGTACTTCGTACTCAGCATACCAAAAAACCCCTTAAACGATACCCATCATGAAATTTTGTGATTACGGCGTGGCCGCCATGTTGGATTGCGAAATTATCATGTAATTCGTAGACATTTTAATGCATTAGGTAGCTGGTTACCATGTCGTGAAAACACTTAAAAAGTAAAAGATCACCACATTTTTACCATGAGTCGCGTATGTATTTTTAACGGTTAATCTAATTACATTTTGCCCATTACTGATATTCTTATACTGTGGCGCGATTTCAACGTAATTTGGCATAATAATTACGAAATAGTTGCGAAAAAAACTGACACAGGTCCTGCCTCCACAAGCGCCAGGGCGAGACTGATCGGCCGTCAGCGGCGCAATTCTATTGCGTTTGGTAGATATTCGTACATGATAACTATGTAAATAGTTGTTTATAGAAAAACGCTCGGAAAATGTGTATAAAAACTTAATACCTTTAATTGAGTGCAAAAAAAATATATAAAATGTTAATAGTTTAGCCACAGTTTTGAAAAAACTTTTCTGAGAGAGTCAACTTTGGGATTTTTTTCTATCTAGTGAAATTTATTGGATCGTGTAACGGGCTCGGAATATGTTTAGCTTATATCCTTAACTATTATATATATATTTATCAGAATTATAAACCCTTTACTTTTTAAGTAGGATTGTTTCAAAAAACTCAAAATCTGACCCACGCGGCCTTAAATTATATTTAAAACTAGCTGATGCCCGCAGCTTCGCCCGCGTAAAATTTGTTCCCGCGGGAAGTTATTCCCGGGATAAAAGGTTGCCTATGTGTTATTCCAGACTATAATGTATCTCTGTACCAAATTTCAGCCCGATCCATTCAGCGGTTTGAGCGTGAAAAAGTAACAAACATCCACACTCACAAACTTTCGCATTTATAATATTAGTAAGACTAGCGGACGTCACGCGGTTTTACCCGCGTAGTTCCCGTTCCCGTGGGAATACGGGAATAAAATATAGCCTATGTTCACCGCAAAGAGTGTAGCTTTCCAACAGTGAAAGATTTTTTCAAATCGGTCCAGTAGTTCCGGAGCCTATTCGTTAAAAACAAACAAAGAAAAAAACAAAAAAAAAACAGAGAAAAAAACAAATCTTTCCTCTATATAATATTATTATTTAAAATATAAGTAGGTAACAATTTTCTATGGAATTTTCGAAGATGGCTTTCCATACAACATACGTGATTCTGTGACGTTTTTTGGTACGGAGCCCTTGTCGCGAGTCTGACTCGCACTTGGGCACCGATTCTCGCTTCACACGACATGAATGCGTGGACGGAAATCGGCGGGTGACGCGTCGCCTGTCTCATATTTAGGAACGGCGAAACATGAGACGGGCGACGTTTCACCCGTAAATTTGCGTCCACGCATTCACGTCGTGTGGTCGAGAATCGGCCCCCAGGTCAGTTTTCGAATAGGCGTCATGACACCGATCGTGCGTATTTGATAGTTTACGCTGCATCGAACTGATCAAAAATGCGAAGCCTATAAAATTCAGACATGGCCAACCTTTAAAAAATTAATTGCATATTTTTACAGGTCGAGGAAGAAGTTCTGGATACTAACGTAACGCCAAAATAATCGCGTTATCGACATCCCTGAGTGGTCTAAAAGTGATAGAATAGTTTATTATAAGATCAATATTACACATGTCATTTTGCACCCTGCCTGGCCACAACTACTGGGGCATTAATGCGGTGTCGTAGCCTAAAGTAATACACATCTAAATTATTGTAGTATGGTCCGAAATAAAAAAAGGTCTTAACGTATGTTTTATTTCATTCAGATACCTACATTATTACGTAAATGTTTTGAAGTATAGGTACGACAAATAAGCAAGCTTTAACGCCAAGATTATACCCCTTGCACCTAGAAATGAGTTCATAAAGGGCTAGCGACACGGTCAAACTGCACTTGTCATGCATGTTAAATATGAATGGAAGTTGCTTCAGTGTGCGTGATTTCTTTGCATGTGTGTCTGCATCGACATGTATGTACACATGAAATTGACGAGACATTACAAGTGCAGTTGGACCGTGTCGCTAGCCCATTAGGTGTTTCCCATTTTAGAGGACTTGGCAAAAAAGTCCACACAAATGGTGGAACTAATATTTCGCATACTGGCTTCATTGTCAAAATACTGTCAATAATGTCACATGTCAGCAAAAAAACTGTTATAGTCATCTCGGTGTAGCATGGTGCGTATGACAGTTGTCGATCGCGTTTCGTTTCACTCTTGAAAGTTGCCGTGAATTACAATTATGAACTTAGTATTTCAGCTACATCCCATTCATAATATATTAAATCGTTAATCACTGTTGTATATAAAATTAAACTCAACCAGAATATTCTAGTCTACAAATAAAATGAATTTGGAAGAAAAAATTAACAAATTGTTGAGTATAACGTAACACCAAAGATGTCTTTAGTGATGGGATTATATACATCTACGATGGATAGTCGATATTTTGATAAAACAAAACGTATATTGTCCGTAGTTCCAACTTTTATTGTAAAATGTATATTATTGAGTTATTATAATTAATATTTTTCCTCTTCTCGGTTACCTTCTTTTTTTTCTTGCGAAGTTACCCGGTCTTTTGATAGGCCTAGTACCTTTTGAACGGTGATAACTAGAGATGAAATTTTCACAGATTATGTGTTTTTGTTACCGCTATAATAACAAATACTAAAAACAAAAAAAATATAATATTTATGGGGACTCCCATACAACAAACGTATTTTTGTCGTTTTTCGGTACGGAGACCTCTGCTCACTTGGCCGGTTTTTTAAGCTGTTTAGTTAATTCAAAAATAAATATAGCAATAATTTTCATAACAATAATAAACAGAACGTGATTTATCTCGTTTATCGTAGGATTCTAAACATGAATTGCATATCGACACATCCCTAGTAATGTGGTACTGATAGATATCAACGTCATTCTGCCAACTGTCATACGCACCTTGTTACAGCGAGGCGACTATAAGCGAAAAATTTTAAATCTGGTTTTAGAATTGTGCTCCCGTTAAGGACTGGGAGATGGTGTGGTGGGCCGTATGCTTGTCTGCCACCTTAGTGGTAATAAAAACAAGAAAGCAACTCCGCCGGTTTAAAAAAAAAATAAGCATTACAATATTGCGTATTTTGACAATGAAGCCAGCATGGCTTCATTGTCAAAATACTGTCAATAATGTCACATGTCAGTAAAAAACTGTTTAGCAAAAATGCCAAATCTATGGTTTTAGAATTGTGTGGTTGGTGAAGCCAAAATCAATTTTAAAGACACAGGGTCCCGTTAACGGCCCACTGGGAGCTGGTGCCTCCTATATTACGCTATGCTCAAGGCAGAAAAATTACAAGTTGCATGACCTATTTATGCGATGACCATTAAATTGCCTTTTTTTTTTCTTTAACTTTCTCTGGAGTACCTGGATTAGAGATGTGTTGGGAAATCCATGCTATTCATAAACTAGTTAACCGTTACAACCATAGATTTAGAATTTTTCGCTACTGTACATTCTAAATCTATGGTTACAACACAGGGCCGATCCAGGAGTAGGGATCTGAATTCTGGTTTCCAGATCCTTTGCAGACTAGATAGAGGTAATAAGAAAAAAAGAACAAGGCCTTTCAAACTTTTTACAGTTTATTCATTCAAAACGTTATTAATTGCCAAACTGTAACATTGACAATATTGTGAAAAAACCGTTAAGTATTCGTCATTCAATGAGGCAATATATTCACAACGCCTCACCGAATGGTATTTACATTTATTTAGTTTATGTAACAGTGTTATATTAATAAAATCTAATTAGTTCGATACATTCTCTTTTAGTTTACCATTTCATAATAAAAATAGAGTCTTTCCTTAGTTCACACTCGAACCGCAAACATCAAATCTCAATTTTAACTATGAACTAAATTAATAACGTTTAAAATCACGAATCGTAAAAGTATACCAGCGTAAGGCTGAGGTCATTTGCGGTTAACGCGGGCAGTTTCTAACCTCAAAATGTCAAAACCAATGAAACCGAATCTATGGTTTCATTGGTTTTGAAATGTTGAGGTTAGACACCACACCACCCGCGGTAACCGCAAATGCGGCCGGTACCCTCGAGTTGTCATTGGTGAAATTTGAAAATGGTGGTTAATTTGTGTCTTTAAATAAAAATAAAGTAACGGGTCGCCGGAACCTTCACGTAATATGAAAATTGACACGATTTTGTTACATATGACGCTAGTCTAATTCTTGCAAGACAAATAAAATTGTGACATAGTTCAATTAAATAAAGTGCTAGATTTTGCGTATGAAGGTACCTTCATTTTTAAGATCCGTGTTTTCAACTATAGTTTAGAAAGATTAAAAAATAACCATATTACCTAACAATAAAATGTCTATCAGCTAAAATATGGCCTATTGTTAAACACACGTGCACTCACAAAAATTATACTTAAATAAATGCAAACACTAATTCATTAACTAGAATTAACTTTGGCAAATTACTAAATAAACGAATGGGGTCGTTGCAATGTATTTTACCAAGGTATAAATGTTTCCCTGATTTTGAATATAAAATTAATAAATTCAAATTAGTATTAGGGTTCCCGGAATATTAGGTTTCATGTTTTGTATTTTTGTTAATGTTAGCCAGTGTTGGGCATTAATCAATTAATTTTTTAATTGTAGGAGCTAAAAATTGAAAATTTAATCGCAATTAAATTAGTTGCAACTAATTCAATCCAATTGATTGTTTAATTGTGAGAGACAATTAAAATCAATCGCGATTAATTCCATCAATTGTGGTTTACAGTTGATTTAATCACAATTAATATTTTAGTTGACTAATATAATCGTCAATTGTTTTTAATATGTAATTAACACTAAACTTAGAAAAATTTAAGGGTAGTGAATGTTGTGTGGTAAGTTCCTGCCATGATAACAGAACCTACAATCGTATAAATATTGGAATGTAGGTATGTGGCGTAGGTATTGTGTATGGAAGTTAAAAAGTAGGTATGGTGATACCTATAAAACTAAACCCCAGAGCACAGTTTTCTGGTCCGTTGCGTTTGGTGGTGGGTTCGCTGTAAATGAGATCACATCATCATCATTTAAGTGTTAGTCCCGACACTACTCCTCACACCTACTGCAATATTTACAGTAAATTTTCTCCTCACGTTGCATTTGGTGGGCCCCAAAGTAACTTTATGATTTAATATCATCATCATTTTCATTAAGTGCTAGTCCCGGCATACAATACAGTCTCGCCTTTATCCCCGAAGGCGTAAGCAGAGGCATAGTATACGCCCATGTGTACCTATGTATGTGATACGAATATCAGCGATAACCAAGTTATAAATTTTCCCCAAAATTAGGGAAATTACAAATTTTAATATTTTTGTCAGAATAATATTACAATAATATTTTAGATTACAACGTATCAAATGATCTATTATTTTTCAATTTACCCCAAAAATAGGGAGAAATTTTATTACAATACTGTTTATATATATTGTATTATTAAAATTTACAAGAAGTAATAAAAAAGACTCGCTATTTTTGAGAATTTTTTTTTTCCCCAAATTTAGGGAAATAACAAATTTAAATATTTTTGTTGAATAAAAACTATCAAAATTTGTTATTTCCCTAATTTTGGGAAAAATTTCTAACCTGGTAATCTCTGACGTCTGTTGTTGATAATCTCTACACTTGCCAATATACATTATTAAAAAAAAAATACCTAAACAATAAAAAACACATTGTTTTAGTGTTTCATGAGACAGTACCCCCCCCCCCCCACCTTGTCCTTTCATCTAAACCTTTAAAAATGCCGTGAGGCGAAACAGGACAGGTTATAAATAATAAAAATATTGTGGAACAATAGAATGATACAAGTGCCGTTTCCAATATAATTATGATGATAATGATCATCATCATCATCGTTATCATGATGATCATTATCTAGCACTAATGATGATGATGTGATAGCTCGGCCCCCGCGGCTCGATATGGAGCTTAAGAGTACGGAACCCTCGTCGCATCGCTTTCGAGGAATAGCAGCTGATCGGGAGGGCACTAGAAGCACCTCTGGAATACGGAAAGGTACCTTCCGCCATTTAATCCTCGCCCACTGGTTTTTCAAAAGTCAAAACCCAAAGGCGTCTCGACCTTGGAGGGCGCGAATAAACACTGCGCCGCATTTTCTGTAGTTGGGTGAAGCTGTCTAACCCCCAGTTTCCGAAAGGTAACAGAAAATTAATTAGTAATTGTTAATCGTAAATATGCCTCAGACGATTGACAATTACTAATTGTAATCATAAGAATATACAAGCAACAACTAATTAGTTGTAATTGTAAGAACTTGCAATTACGATTGATTATTTAGTTGTTAGTTGCAATTAAATTTGAAAATTTAATTGTTAGTTGTCAATCGTTTCCACAATTGATTTTTGCCCAACACTGATGTTAGCATAATGTTGCGCCAATGGAATGATTCGAAAAAAAAAAGAAACACGATGAAGCTGTCATATTATTTAAATTCTTGTAAAATGGCCGATGTAGGGACTACTCATTGTCGACAGCCTTTTTCGCATTATGCCGTATTTCTATTATTTTTTTCTTACGCGTTGAAACAACTGTATACAGGCCGGCGAACGCACTGATAGTCAGATAAATGGTTCAATTTTAATTGAAACGCTATTATAGTGCTCACACTCTGACTGTTAGACTAAAAATTTCTTACATTATGTTAAGAAATGTTTAATGAACATGAAACATTTCATAACATATTGATGTAATGTTTAGTTATAATATTTGCTAATGTAAGTTAACATTTTATAAAAGCCAGTGTGAGAGCACCATTACATTTCATGAAACCAATAATTTTATTATCTTAATAGTCGTGCGATTGTACAATTTGGGATTCTACATTAAATATTAATATTTTCTATAGTTAACAGTTTAAATTGAATATTAGGTATATATTTATACATTTTAAAATACATACTACATAATATTTACACCGCAGTAACGAGTGACAAAGAAAAACTGATTGTAATACATTTTATTTACACAAGAATAGAAAAGGAGGCTGTGTATTCCAGATTAAAAGACAAGGATAGAGAAATACTTATTAAGAACTAAATCATTTATGTAAGAGAGAGACAAAGGAGACAGGCTAGGTTCTCAAAATCTTGAATTTGGGACACACATAAGGTCGACTATTGTGTAATAAACCGAAGATATATATAGCTAATATTGTTTAATGCAAGTCTAGGGGCAACAGTAGTTTTCGACCTTATTGCATTGTGAACGTTCTAACAACATTTCGAGGAAACAGGTGCTGAATTACAGCATTTAGAGGAAAAAGGTGCTGAATGATAGTATTTAGAGGAAATGGGTGCTGAATGACAGCATTTAGAGAAAACGGGTGCTACATTTCAGCATTTCTTGAAAAAGGGTCCTATGGTTCGATCAAATAAAGTGTAATCGAAGGTCCCAAATTAAAGTTCATCACGACGATGTATGGTAGATAAGATTTAACAGTGAAAAAACAAGAAGTAAAATGCAAATTTGCTCGCTTGTTACTGCAGCGACATAACAATAATCCCAGATAGTCGTATCATAAAAACGCCATTATGAAACACTGAGGCGAATAGTGGCACATCATAGTGGTCGTTCGTGTCCGTATGGATTGAGGAGCCATCCCTCCTTTTTAAATGAAACTCACTCCCCTATTTAGTATACAATAAAAAAATTATGTAGGTCAATTTTGGAATTTGTACATCCAATAGATAAAAAGTTACATCGATTTCAAAGTGGCACCTCAATCTAAACATCTGGATTGAGGAGCCACTTGAATTTCTTAAGGAAACTGATAAATATTATTGATTTTCTTTTTGTATCATTTAGTAGGTATTATTTAGGGTACCTACTAACGATTTCCGCCCTATCCTACTGGATTTCAAGAAGTTACGAAACATTTAGTATGGCTCCTCAATCTAAATCATTGCATATGGTTTCTTAAAAGAGAGAGCATCAATTACTTTAATCGACTGAATTACAGTTTAGTACATAATGCTCTCGTGATTGTAGCTTAAGGATGGTGATGTACATAACATACATTTGGTAATACAACATGTTTGTTCTGGCTCCTCAATCCATACGTTTGCAGAAAGTAAATGTGTTTTTCCTACCCTAGGTCACGATGAAATCAAAATGTAGAAGCACCAGCATTTAGTAGGAATTCCTATTAATCATTTATATGCAAGTTAAAGAGTGTACATTATATTTTAACAGAAAAATATTAACAAGGTAAATTTCCTATATAATACGCCGTGTAGGGTGACCATAATTAATTCCTTTGTCCAAGATTCCAAATTTCTCGAGAATCATACTTATAGAATTCGGGACTTCACGCGAAACACATTTACTTACATTTTCACACCGACGTTTCGAGCACGTTGCAGCGCCCGTGGTCGCGGTTGGACTGAATTCTCAAGAATCTTTTTAACTATCAATAAAAGTCTTCGCATAAGTACAACTTTTTTTAAGTTATTGCATAGCTTTTATCTCGGGCTGTGAGCGCGGCGACCAAATCAAGAAACTCTCTAACGAAAATAAAACCTTACACTCGACTATTCTCGGCCAAACTCGATCACACTCGTGTATCACTTACACGTGAGCGTTCGCATATCGTGTTGGGGTGAGTGCGGTGGTGTGGGGTGGGTTGAGGCGTGGTGGAATGAGGTGGGTTTGGTGGGGTGTGGTACAGTGAAACACAGTGAGGTACAGCTAAATACAGTGAGGTACAGAGAAGTAAAGCGAAGTTCAGTGAGGTACACTGAAGTACAGCGAGAACAATGAAGTACAGATGAGTACAGTGGAGTACAATGTAATACAGAAGAGAACAGTGGAGTTCAGTTGAGTGCAATGGTGTACACTGGTGTACAAATGAGTAGAGTGAAGTATAATGGATTACAGTCAAGTACAGTTGAGTACAGTGGTGTACAGTGGAGCACAAAAGAGTACAGTGGAGTGCAAATGAGTATAATGGAGTTAATTAGTTAATTAATTATGGTCACACGGCGTATTATATAGGAAATTTACCTTGTTAATATTTTTCTGTTAAAATATAATGTACACTCTTTAACTTGCATATAAATGATTAATAGGAATTCCTACTAAATGCTGGTGCTTCTACATTTTGATTTCATCGTGACCTAGGGTAGGAAAAACACATTTACTTTCTGCAAACGTATGGATTGAGGAGCCAGAACAAACATGTTGTATTACCAAATGTATGTTATGTACATCACCATCCTTAAGCTACAATCACGAGAGCATTATGTACTAAACTGTAATTCAGTCGATTAAAGTAATTGATGCTCTCTCTTTTAAGAAACCATATGCAATGATTTAGATTGAGGAGCCATACTAAATGTTTCGTAACTTCTTGAAATCCAGTAGGATAGGGCGGAAATCGTTAGTAGGTACCCTAAATAATACCTACTAAATGATACAAAAAGAAAATCAATAATATTTATCAGTTTCCTTAAGAAATTCAAGTGGCTCCTCAATCCAGATGTTTAGATTGAGGTGCCACTTTGAAATCGATGTAACTTTTTATCTATTGGATGTACAAATTCCAAAATTGACCTACATAATTTTTTTATTGTATACTAAATAGGGGAGTGAGTTTCATTTAAAAAGGAGGGATGGCTCCTCAATCCATACGGACATGGTCGTTCAACACTTACATTAGAATTGCATGTTTCAAATGGCCAACGTCTATAATATAGATTGCTTTTTATTCGAGATTAGCTGCCTTGCACGTTTTTTCGCGCGTTAATAAAGAAAAACTTTCTTTATTAACAAGAGGAAGATCCTACCCATCATCAATGGCTCCAACTGTATTTACATACTATCGTCAGAACTTTTCAGGTACTCAATATTTCAAAAAAATCGGCCCAGCCGTTCTCGAGCTTGGATTAGAGATTTAGCGATTCCTTTTTATGTATTTTAAACCATACAACTCTAAAATACGTGTGCGAAAATTTACTAACGACCTAACGAACTAACGAAAATAAAAAAAAATGTCTACATGAGAGAGAATACATTACATCAGTAAATTTTCATCTACGTTTTCAAATTATTATTGTTTGATTTATTAATACAATGGAGTCGCGTCCACGTCATACTTCATACCCGCGCAAAATATTTCTGAAATTAGAACACAAGTGCGGCTTGTTTAGTGTTGCCATTTGAAACACGTTAATTTTGGCGCATTGTCGAACTTCTAAATTTAAATAATTATACAATAGTCATCATGTTACGCTCATTTTTAAATTATCAAAGCATTTATTCTATCTTAACTATACAATTATGAAAACCATTTTGACAAAAGTAAAATTAAAAAATAATTTTATTTAATTCCCATTATTATATATGAATGGCACTTCCGTGAAAATTTCTGAATCGTAGCTATACTTATTTTTATTTTAACAATTCGTATTAATTTTTTTCGCAATTTTTAATGAGCTAAGTATATTTAAAATTCACAATAAATTTCATGAGAAATTATTTACAGAAAAGTAGTCATTGTTTACAAACACACATACCGAGCATTTTTAAAATAAATATTTTATACACATGAAGATTAGGTACTAAAATATTTCCGTGAGTTTATAGCCATATAGAAGCAAATGATTTTGGATTCGGAAATAATAATGAAACCAAAAAATATTAAGTTCGATTGAGAAAAGAAATTGATTTTTCGTTTTAAAATGTTAAAACTAGCATCGCTTAAAGTGAAATAATTAAACTGTCAATGTTTAGTTATTCGAGTGAAATATTTAGTTATTTAAGTAACATCTTCGCTCATTTGAAATTAAACAATTTTTTTAACGATACAGTTTTAAAAAAATTGTCAAATAATATCGCTTTTTCTCGATTTATTTATTTAAGTCGATTCCATTATTGATACCGAATGCAATATATACACCAAAAACGGCTTTAAATGTAAAAAAATAAGTCATGAGAAGAAATAATTATACAATAGGTAACTTAACAATCCTAAATAACTTGAATTAGGGATGCTGAGTAAAGTTGCCCAATGCAAATATAACTTTAGAAAGAGAGATCCACTGATTTTGGTTTGGTACAGCACCATCTGTGTCGCACACTATGTATTATGTAAGTACAGCTGGCGCCAAATAACTTTGCGTCTATGAAGTTTGTTCGTTCGCGTTACTGCTGAGGCGGGAGGGGCGCCCCTCCCGCGTCAGAAGCCGACAGAGATGAAATATAGAGCTTAATCTCTGTCGCACTGTGAAACTAAAACAGCGAATGTCTTTTTCCATAGTTACTGTGCTATAGTGCAATGTATCTTAAATAATTTGAGCTGTGATCCTTAGAAACACTTTAACACTTAAGTTTAAGACACGTAAGACAATCTTTCGATAAGATTATTTATATGGGGTGTCCCATAAGCCCCGTACTGGGCTAGTACTGGCAATGACAAATAGGGTTGCTTGTGTACAATAAACATATTCACACGATATTGTAATCTAATTTCTGGGTTATTAGGAGTTAAGAGTGAGTTTTGAGGTCATTATAATTATTGCTAAAAGTAAAAAAGTTAATTTAACCTTTGTCCGACTTGTATAGCGTATTTTTAAAAAAATAATTTTAGGTTAGTATAGAAAAGCAACGTTTATTTAGGTAAGAAATTGAAAAAGTATAACAGCTTATCATCGACACTACGAGTATAACGATTTTTGCAATAAAATGAAAAAAGATTTACCATTTTTTTTTTAAATTTAGGCAATATTTTGTCGAGCTTTCGGCTTAGCATGCCCTTAATAGGACACTTTGTATAACTTCTCAACGAATAGTACTTTATCAATATCAATACATATAATAAAATCGTAACAGGTCGCTGTCTGTACATGGAAGATAAATAAAAAAAAAATTATAGGGGGGCTTTATGAACGCAATAGAACCCAAAACAATGATTTTTAGAATTTTTGTCTGTTTGTCTGTATGTCTGTATGTCTGTTTGTCTGTATGTCTGTTTGTCTGTACGGTTGTGCACGCTAATCTCAGTAACCGCTTAACCGATTGCAATGCGGTTTTTTTTATTGTGTTTAGGTTTGCTCCACTTAACATTTAGCGTTTATTTCATGTCAATCGATTTATAAATAAAAAAGTTATAACGCTTTTAAGAATCAGATATGATTAAAATTTTAATTGTAGCGGTTTCTTTGAATGAGAGTGTAAATCTAAACTGGCGTGTTGGCTTAATCAATACATCATCAATATCAATATCAATCATCAATCAATACATATAATAAAATCGTAACAGATCGCTGTCTGTACATGGAAGATAAATAAGAAAAAATATTATAGGGGGGCTTTATGAACGCAATAGGACCCAAAACAATGATATTCAGAATTTTTGTCTGTTTGTCTGTATGTCTGTTTGTCTGTTTGTCTGTACGGTTGTGCACGCTAATCTCAGTAACCGCTTAACCGATTGCAATGCGGTTTTTTTTTATTGTGTTGAGGTTTGCTCCACTTAACATTTAGCGTTTATTTCATGTCAATCGGTTAATAAATAAAAAAGTTATAACACTTTTAAGAATCAGATATGTTTAAAATTTTAATTGTAGCGGTTTCTTTGAATGAGAGTGTAAATATAAACTGGCGTGTTGGCTTAATCAATTCATCATCAATATCATATTATCATCATCAATAAATAAAATCGTAACAGATCGCTGTCTGTACATGGAAGATAAATAAGAAAAAATATTATAGGGGGGCTTTATGAACGCAATAGAACCGAAAACAATGATTTTTAGAATTTTTGTCTGTTTGTTTGTATGTCTGTTTGTCTGTACGGTTATGCACGCTAATCTCAGTAACCGCTTAACCGATTGCAATGCAGTTTTATTATTGTGTTGAGGTTTGCTCCACTTAACATTTAGCGTTTATTTCATGTCAATCAGTTAATAAATAAAAAAGTTATAACGCTTTTAAGAATCAGATATGTTTAAAATTTTAATTGTAGCGGTTTCTTTGAATGAAATTTTAAACTGGCGTGTTGGCTTAATCTTATTTTAATCTTTAAGCTCTTTTATGACTAAGCAAACAGGGCAGTTTCACACGCTGCTTGATGAAGAGATACCTCTCCTTTCTCACACTTAATGTGACGTAAACGAAGTTGCGGGGTCAGCTAGTATACTAATATAACTGTTTATAATATGTATCACATAATATTTATGTATAGGGTCCTCATACACAGTTGCCAAATATGAAAAAAAAAAAAAAGACTATAGATATAACCCAGCAATTCTGTTATTTATTTTATAAAGTTAGTGATATTTGAAATAGCTTTCGATAGGATATATCTATAATTTATTCCAAGTTCTCCACCTCCTCAATGGAGGCCAGAAATGCATTAAATAAAATCCCGCGAAAAAATAACATATATTATTAAATAACATTTAATAATATATATAGTTTGACACACGAGGTATATTTGAAACTTTCGAGAGAAAGAAAGATGTATAAGATCCAATTCACACGGAGCCAAAAGAAGTTTCTTTTCTAAAATGTACACAGTGAAAATAAGATCTATTTCAGACCAGTGATCCGGCTTAGTTTCAATCACATCGGTTCGATAATTCGAAACGGACGGACTTCGAGAACATACGTATATTTTTGACACACACACGCACACAACAAATTATATTTAGACCTCCGTTTATTTTCTCGTAACGTGTACGGTATCTGTACTTATCTATTTGAGTCTCGCGATTTTACCATTATTAGGAGGGGAAAAAATTAAAAGTAAGCAGCGAAAGGGGGGCAGAATTAAAAGTAAGTAGCAATAAAGATTAAAATCTAGGGATAAATTACTAAAAAAAGTTTTATTTAAGTAACTAGATGATACTCGCTGCTTCGCCCGCGTGAAATTCGGTACCCGTTCCCGCTTTCTGTGGGAATATGTTCCCGGGAAGAAAAGTAGCTATCTCTGTACCAAATTTCAGCCCAATCCGTTCAGCCGCTAGAGCGTGATTTAGTAACGAACATCCAAACATTTTCACAAACTTTCACATCTAGTAGGGATGAGAATGGTGGCTAAAAATTCAACTGCATTTAATTATAGCTTAAAATTAATTCAATTCCATAGTTTTTACACTGTTAAGGAACCATTATGGAGGATGTCGCTACTGTAATAATTCTTAGTAACCAGCTTAACAATAAAAGTGAGAAAATTATACCTGTCCCTATTTGTATTGCAATAACAGAAAGAGACAGAACAATTTGTTTTTGAAATAGAAATGTTTTTTTTTTAATTATTTTAATAGTCTAGTGTCGCACCGCAGTCAGTTTGGTTTTCCCATCCATATTTTTTTTATAAATCACAGTTATATTATTAATCACTATGGATTCATAGACATTTTCTTGAAATAATCTTCACCTTAATATTGGACTGGCAAAGAACCTCAATCCATACAGCCTAGTTTTCATAGACAATAATCGACTAAATCAATGATGAGTTTACATTATTTTTTGTTACGATGCGCTCTAGCTTGCCCTTTGGTCGACAATGCGCCAAACTAAATATTATCTAACGTTAAACCTAGTATGTATTAGTTCGCACAACACTTCGGACTGTTTATCTGCAACAACGCAGCACATCCTCTGAAAATTTACAACTTACATGTAAATAGGAATAAATCTGTTTTGTTTTTTTTACAGGAATAAAACAATAGTTTGTTATAGTAATATTTTGTGATTGACAAAATAAAGTACAAAGCAATGAATGGTACCATTGTGTTGTCCATAAGACAGCCAATGAAAAAGTATACTAATTTCCTTGTGAGAAATGAGAGAGAGGGATGGAAGTAAGTTCGAGAGGGTGTGTATGTTTGCGATTTGTGTGTGAGTGAGAGGGTCTTAAAAGAAGTACTCGAGAGGGAAAGTGTGTGTATGTGTGTGTGCGAGTAAGAGAGAGAGAGAGAGAGAGAGAGAGCTAGGTAATAAGTAGTGAGTATACTTACGCTGTTATTGCGGCGTTTGGGGCGAAGAGGAACGTGAGTGCGCCGCCAACGAGTGTTGCAACGCTGCCGGTGTTAGCCACTCCCTAGGGAGGAAATAGTAATTTTCGATACAAGTGTGGGATTTCTGTTATTACAACGAGTTACGGCTGGTGTTGACCCGAGCCGAAGGCGAGGGTAGACAGTCGGAACGAGTTTAAATAACAGTCCCACACGTTGTTTTGAACAACTATTTTTAATACAGTTGCGAAAAAATTAAGCAATTTTATAAAATTATAAAAACACAATAAACCTGAATATCCAAAATGGCGCCAACCGTAAAATATTATTATACCTTTCTAAGCAGAGACTATGGCTGTGCACTTCATGCAGCCAACTTTTTTATATTTATAAATTTAATTTGGCCGATACTTATATTAATTTATGCTTAAATTTAAATTAAAATTACTTTTATTCTGATATTGAAACAAGTTAGTATCTTTTTTCAGAAATATTTGGATAAATCACAGACATTATTTTGACAATTGGGAAAGAAAACGCACGAGTGCGGGTATGGTAAAGAAAAAGCACGTGTGTGTAATAGCCCACATCCCGAACGCTATACGTCCCTGTAATACGCCACTTTTTGAGCAACTGCATTAAAAATTCACTTTGTATTATTGCTATATGATTTTCTTTACAGTTAGGTATGTATGTGTATAATGTAGCTAGTATGCAAAATAATAGTTCTGTTACTACTCTTTTGGCCAATCTTTACCTACACACCAATTTAAAACAAAATTAAGAGTAACTAGATTACAAAAAAAAGTGTGTGCGTGTAACCTTTACGCGCGATTGAAGTAAAACTTCTTTGCCATTGACGGCATCAAATGTTATACTAATATCATTCATTCGAATTTTGAAAATTCAAATAGTAAGCGTTACTTCCGTCAGAGAAAAAACTGAGTTACACCCTAGTCGCGCCTAAGAAATTTTACTTCAAAAAGAGAAATAAGAAAGGAAAATAAAATTATATTTACTTAGGTAAACACCGCTGTAGGAAAGGCACGCACGAACTGACGTACGCCAGCCGGTTCACCCACGCGGGAATGTCCCGGTCACATAACGCCTGCGAAATGAAACATATATTTAAGAGTTATGAAATATATCAATATGGGACAGCTCAAGTTAGCACGGAGTCGATAACAAAAGTTTATTCTGTGATAACAGTGATCGGGTGCCTTATTCTACTTTAGAAGAAGCGTACTACTCCTTAAAAAGTAACCAAGGAATCAGTTAGTAGGTACTTGATTATAGAATGCAAATAAAAACATAATTCATCACTCACTGGTCCGCATAATAAAAATTTAAAAAATCAGAGGACCAAGAAGATTCCCTTGTGCAGCACCTTTCTATACTTATATGAAGCAAACATTACTAGTGAATTTACAAATAGACAACAATGGGCTCTACTTTAAGTAAAGATATTAGAACCCCTACACTTCAAACTGAAGCCCAGAGCTTAGATAAACCCGTGAGTCTAGTAGTACTTACAGAATATATGGGCGATACAAGAAGTATCGGAGGCCTTATAAAAATCTAAATATAATATGAGTCATTTTTATTTATGTGAAAGATAAGTGTTCAACTACTTGATGAAAATTGCTTCATAATTTATTAATTAATTAATTTATTTATTCATTTATGCACTCAATACTATGTTTTAATATAGGGATAAGTATTAAAGAAGACAAAGTGAGCTGTTTTTTTTAAAGTACATCCAATTCCCATTAATTTAGGCATATTTTGTAAAGCCCTTCCCGAAAGACTGGTCTTAGGCGATCACATCCAGCATTCTTCCACGACCTTCGGTCAGTCCTTTTGGCGGGGTGCCCTACCAACTTTACTTTTTTACAAAGTATCCATGTTTACTGGACTGATTTTCTAAGTACATACTAGTTGATTCTTGCGGCTTGGTCTGAGTGAAGATTTTTTCCTGACTTTAATCTATCACTGTACCAAATCCGTTCAGTTGTTAAAGCGTGATTGGGTAACAAACATCCAAATATCCAAACATCTTCACAAACTTTCATATCTATACTAATATTATAAAGAGGAAATATTTGTTTTTTTGTTTGTTTGTTTGTAACGAATAGGCTCCGCAACTGGACCGATTTGAAAAATTATTTCACTGTTGGGAAGCTACACTCTTTGCGGTGAACATAGGCTATATTTTATTCCCGTATTCCCACGGGAACGGGAACTACGCGGGTGAAACCGCGTGACGTCCGCTAGTTTATAATATTAGTAGTAGTAGGATACATAAGATGTGCTTACCATACAAAACGCAGATGTGAAATGATTACAGTTGTTGTTCATTAAATGGTACCTGAAATCATATTACAACAATATCTATATATTAATAGCGAAAACTTTGTATCCCCTTTTAAGAAAATTGCGAAAACGGATGAACGTGAAATTTGACACAGCCAAAGTTTATAAAAATGGAGAAGCTATTTTCTTTTTGCACATTTTACAAACATAAAACTATTTTTATTACAAAATTTGCTGTCAAATTTCGACGGCCAACGGGTCTATAGTTTATTTAAAAAATATGAACCAAGACTAGCGCTCAAATAATGACGAAAATCATGAATTTAGCATGCTCATGACCAACTTGAATAAACTGCTGCCAGCTAGAAACAGAAGCAGAAATTATGAAGTGGAAATGGGCGCTATAGGAATCCACCGAGATCTTTGAACCCAACAAGTGGGGCTCCCGTTGATTAACGCACGAGTGCAGCTTGGCAGAAATGAGTAAAACCTAATGGAGGCGCCACTGTGTCGCCGAGGACTATCGGCCTCCATGACCGGGGGTCTGAGGACGGTGGGAGGGTCACTCACCGTCCTTACAGAAGCAGGCCCATGACGGCAGCGTGACGTGAGCAACTCACGCACGCCCCCCCGCCTTAGAAGCAGGATCACACCCGAAACCCCCCAAAGACGCGGGATAGCACCCGAACCACCCCCTGGGCGAGGCCGCAAAGGCGGCCTAAGGTCTGTTGGGAGTCCTGGGACATCCTTCCGAGGGCTTCCCCGGGGCTACCAACCATAGGCTGTTGGGCGTTACGTGAGGTTTTTTAGTCGGTAGGAGTCCGGCATCCATCCATGAGGATTTTCCCTCACGTTAAACAAAAAAAAAGGCGCCACTGTGCAGTTCATATGGCAATTCTATTGTCATTAAACGTCAATAAAACCACCAATCAAATTGTACATGTCATTGATTGGCAAACTTATGTGAAGTTATTGACAGAAATTTGCCAGAATTTTTACTTTTTTGCCGAGCCATACTTATTCTTCACTATATTGAAAACGTATGTAAAAGTTAACACATTAAATGGTGTTGTTCTAAAAATGTATAAATGAAAACAATATTGTAATACACACCTGTCACCGCGGAACTGCTTGCCAAGTTCTGTGACCAGCCGCCGCACTTCGTCCTCGTTGAAGTCTGTATATCCTATGTGTACACTTTGTCTGCAATGAACAAACATAACAAGGTTATTATACGTAAGTATCGATAATCTAGCGAATGTCAATCAACTTCAAAACTGTCTATTAGTATTTGGACATCAACCACCTAGAGACCGTGCCTAAAAAGTCGTAAAAGCTTCATCGAAAAACCGAAGCCTCACACGAACACCATGTTGCGTTGAGAATTTCGCTATGGAAGCAAAAACTACCGCCGATTTCAGACTCTTTACCTCCTCAGGAAAAGCTACCGGCTTGTTATAGGTTGTCTGGAAGAGATCGCTTTTAGCGATTAGACCGCCCATTGTACTCTTCATTCATAGTTACTAAGTTATGATTAAAAATACTTTATGTAATGGTTTTTTTCTTTTTCGTTTTTAACGTGAGGCAAAATCCTCAAGGATGTTATCTCCTCCGACTCCCGACTCCTACCGACTAAAAAACCTCACGTAACGCCCAACAGCCTATGGTTGGGAGCCGCGGGTAAGCCCTCGGAAGGATGTCCCAGGACTCCCAACAGAAGAGAAGTACTTTATGTAATGGTGTAACTGTACAATAAAGCATTATCTATCTATCTATCTTCCGCCTGGACGCGACCTCCGATAGCCAGTGTGGAGGTCTCCCAACCGTTCACGCACGATGGTCGGCCGGTCCAAACAAACCTATACAGGGAATGCGAGATCTGGGCCTAACCACATGTGGTTGCGACGCCCCCATCCATGTTGCACTTACTTTTTTTTTATACCACTATGGTGGCAGACAAGCTTACGGCCCACCAGAAGGACTGGTGGTCACCGCTGCCTATGTACGTTTGCAACACCAGAGGCGCCACACTCGCGCTGCCGACCCTGTAAAAACCTCCTAAGGCCCCTTTTGAAGAACCCCATACTGTACGCGTTTGGGAAAACCGAGGCAGGGAGGCAGGTAGATCATTCCACAACCTAAGCGAAAACTTGAAAACGTACTTGCGTGTCCCATTTGTCCTACATTCAGCTCTAAGGCCGATCTTATTAACACCACCGACAGAGCGGTTGCGATGGCAGAGTTTAATGACAATATTGTTAAAAAACATACATAAATATGGTCACGCCGTTATCTCCGAAGAGGTGGGTAGAGGCATATTATATGCACACATTTCACCTTTTTAGAATTTGTCCCACGTAATAGGTGGTGCGCCATACTGCCATGTTGAAATGGACAGGCGCTGGTTGTGACTGCCTGCTGTCGAAATTTTTCAATCCCCCTATAAAGGCCTTCCACTTGGCTTAAAGACTGCCATTTTACTGGCAACCGGGACCAACGGCTTAGCGAGCCTTCCGAAGCACGGAAGCGCTCAAATTAATGTCACAAAGTAGTCACATGAATGGTCACCGATCCAAGGACCGCCCATAGTGAAAGTTGCTTACTGCAGTGATCGTTTACAGAACACTAGAGTACGCGGGTCCCGAGCGTTTCTGTTGTTAAAAAGGCTCAAAAATCATTGACATGATAGAAGAAGTAACGCACCTGAACTGCTCGCCCAGTTCCTGCTCGTCACTTAGATCTCTCATATATGCCTGTCTGCTGTATACCTAGGCACAGATCGTGTCATCAACGTTGGCATCTTGACCTGAATCCGCCGCAGTGTACCCAGGCACGGGTCGTCTCGTCCCCTGTGGCAAGTAACGCACCTGAACCTGAACTGCTCGCCCAGTTCCCGCTCGTCGCGCGGCGTGATCTCGAACACGCCGGTGAAGGCGTACGGGTGTCCGCCGTACGCCCACTCCGACCCGTGCACCTGCACGCCGCTGTGGAACACGCCCACACCCGCGCCCGCTGTGTACCTAGGCACGGATTGTATCGTTAAGTTTGCTGAGATTATGAATTGCGATGAATTTTTAGTTAATTTTGCGGAAAATATGAATTACTATGCATTTTTTGTTCATGAATTCGGTACTTAATGATGAATCATTCCTATACGCATTGAAATGCGTATAGTGCACGGCATCTAACGGCCTGGCGACGGGGATCGGCGCGGACGGTGCGAACGGCGTTGCGGCGGGCGAGGCGCCTAGTCGCGCGGCATCGTTTGCAGGTCACGGGGTAGTCGGGCTCGCAGCCGCGACCCGTTAAATTGATCACTGGCCTAGTCATAGCGACTGCCACCCGACGCCGTGGCCTGCGCCGTACTGCTTCATGTATTTGTTTCACTCGCACGCCGCACCGCCAGTCGCCCGTGCCGTTAGCTCGGTACATTTCGCCGGTCGCATCGCCGTTCGCCGCGCCGCGTGGCTTGGTCAGTACATTTCTATTCATTTGTTTAAGTCGCAAGACGCTTCGCCGTTCGCGCCGCGCGAATTTATCGCTATGGCGACTGTCCCGTGGCCAGGCCGTAACTTGGCAAGGTTTTGGAGTAGTAGTAGAAGATTTTCAAGCCGCTCAATAGGCCTTCAACGTGGCTTATCGACTGTCATGTTATATACTCTAATGATGTAATGTAAACAGTAAATAACTCACCAATTCGTCCAATACATGTCGTATACGTTGAGAACGACCGGCGACTGCCCTGGCCGAGGCCCGCGCTGCTCCGCCCGCTTCGACAGCATCGACATGCATGACGGGAACATCGCGCAGCACGACTGTACACAACGCAAATAGGAATATATTAATATAATCACTGAAAATATCTATATTCCAAAGTATAGGTGTTTGGTATGCTTTTGACTCTCATTGGGGATATGAGTAGGAGTTGTATGTGTGTGTAATTTATCTACAGCGGTAGGCCTGTACCGCAGGGAGTCAGGGTGGGACTGGATGCGGAAAGCGCAAGACCATGTACCGTGGCGTGAATTGGGAGAGATCTACGTCCAGCAGTAGACAGCCATAGGCTGATTTAATTGATTTATAGTCAGCCTCTAAGAAGTAATTCCTGGCACATGTCTTTTTGACCTGACTATAACGAGTGTCTGGACATTTGCTATCTTTCTCGTTTGTCGTTAGAAGGAATGAGATAGAACATGTGTGACAAATTAATCTTACAGGCTGACTGCCAGAACCGGATAGTAGTAAGCGTGTCGAAAGTAACACCTGCGTGAATGAAGAAGGAGCCTCTTGCTGTGGATTATCAAGCGCCAATAGTGTTCGTCATAAAAAGCAAGTCTTATAAAGCTGTCAACACTTGTGTATTTTTTGCAACAGAGGCAAATATATCAGCGTGAGTGGTTTTATCTCGTGAAATATGAGGTGCTGCTTTTAGGCGTTTCTGCCGGGTGTGATATATTGCACTTCGCAAGGCGAAGACTCTCGTACACTCCCACATACGTCGCCATCCCATCATACATGTCTCTTAATGGGAACCTTACAAAATTTGGGCTTCGCGGAAGTGACCTTTCGCCTTGTATAACTACGTTTTGGAGTACCTCAAGAATACCTTATGTACCTTTTACTACTGTGGACCTCTTATTCACGTGTGGAAATTGTCATGAACCGGCTAAAATCCCACGGTGCCTTGCAACTACCTCCGGCCGGGAGACGCGGGCATCTTAATTTTGTTTATGTCAAAACACATCTTGCTAACTTATGTTAGAAAATAACGCTATAACTCTGTTTATAATTTCACTAACAATTCATTTTGTTCGCGACTGTACGTCTATACATTTGTTCCTCGAACTCAACATAGATTTTTTTAATTTATTCCACTGCGAATTCGCATAAAGTATTTACACAATTAGAGGCAGAATTTCACGCACTATTTATACATTTATATAGTATTTATTAAAAGAAAAGTTCCCTTTATAAAAGAACTATTATGTGTACGCTACCATAACGCCAGCTCCGAGTGTTGAAAAGTCTTGTTCAACATCTCTGTTCCTACAAGAGCAATCGTTATGAAATTTTGCATAGCGGGAGAAGTACTTTACAATTAGCCGTTTTCGAGTACAGCCCTGTGTACGCTAGCTTGATCGTGACGCCAGCGTACACAGTGAAAATAGTGTTTCCTAGACTAAAGAGGAAGAGTTTTATTTTTATTTTTACACTAATTAGGCAGTATTTACACAGAGTTTAATGGCATAGTAACCAACTCGATATAGCTCTTGTGTACGCTAACATAACGAACACCAAATATCGCGATATGAAACAGAATCGCTTGTAAAAAATATACACCTAGTCTAGGAGTCCTTGAAATGGAATCTCACTTCTTTTTTATCGAGGATAAATCGGTTTTCTTATACTTATTTCTATTCACTTTGTAAACATAATAAAGTTTAAAAAAATTGGCTATCTGCCAAAAAGTTGGCATGCACTGTCTTCTTGCAGCGCATTAATTTACGCGAAATAGATGTTGTTATGGTTGAATATTACTTACTTACTTAATAATTACATGGGGATGAAAAGTAGTAAAGAAATTAAAAAGTAAATATTTATACAATTAACTTCATTGCATATAACTAAGTTTGCAAAGCGACCACAATACACAGTGAGTAGTTCAAGTAAGCGTATTTGAAATAAAATGCATCTGCATTATTTTTTACTCGACATAGACACAAACAGTCATCGTTTAATTAAAAATAAGGTGGAAAAGGTACCAGTCCTGCGCGTGAATCACGTTAGTGTGTCAGCGTACGTATACTTAAACCGCAATTATGTTTAATAAGAATAGGTGGTAAATTATAGATAAAGGTAAATAAATTACAAGTAATTTATATATTATGACGGCATTCAGGAAAGAATACCTACACATTTCTGTGTCCGAGCTTAAGAAAATTGTGCATACAGATGTTTGACGCAGTTCACGTTTTTATGGAGCACAATGCACTTTTACAAAGAATTACTGACAAATTTAAACAGCCGACGGTTGGCTCATAAATTGCCAACAACAAGCTACCAGACTAATAAGGAGATAAATAATATATTATTATGATTAACGTATCACGTATCACAAATATAACAATATTTTATTATTAGACCATTTATCTTCGTGTTATGTATGGAGATAATAATACCAAATAACTGGGGAGCACCTCTCTTCCTCTTATTATCGTAAAATCTCGGCATCATCCAAAAAGCTCGACCTTGGAGCCCGGTCTCTGCTTTGGTCGACTATCGAATATTTTTTTGTCATATCTCTCGAGTAAGTATTCCTTTGGCCTTTTCGGAATTTTTGCAAGTGACTAGGCACTGCCGTCTAACCTGATTTAGTCTTCACGTCAGTCAGTACTGTTAGCAGGTTATTTTTGGAGGTGGTGTAATGCATTTCAGCAGTTTACCATTATGCTCCCCTAGAGCATAATAGTAAAGCATGATAGAAACTGATTTTTTGACCACTCACGTTGATTTTTTTTATGTGAGGGAAAATTCTAATGGATGTTATGCCGGACTAAGTCAGTCAGCAGGTACACTTATGAAATGGCTAGACTGCTCCAAAGATCTTTGGGTGGACTCTTTAGCGTTTTTTTTTTACACAATACCACTGGTAGTAAACGAGAATACAATTGCGGGAACCATTGCCGGGAAAGCCGGGAAAGAGCTTGTCTAATACAGAAACTTAGAACGCTCTAATAGCGCACATTTTTCCCACTGACTACAATCCCAGATTCTTCAAGCAGAGCATGAAGAAAGACATAACACATTACTAAGTCGCCAACTTGAGGTTCATATCAATAGTCGTCTGGATTGTGAGTGACACTCAACTATATGTTAAAATGGCTCTTCAAAAATCTGGTGGCGTCTTTTTGACGGTTTTCTAGTAACACTTAATCTTATTTGAACTATTAATAGTGTTTGCATATTATTGGTTGCTCGTGACTGTGTCCAATTATTTGTGAAAAATATTATGGCGTGACTATGTAATTTTATAAGCGGCCTTTGACGTCTCAATGAAGAATGTCACTAGTTTGACGACAAAGTTGCTCTAGGCTTTTTTTGCGCTCTAGTATCACGCGACCCTGATACAAATACAACGTAAGTCATGCAACGATTCCGCGCAAGGGTCGAAAACATCTGGTGTTGTATATTTTTTCATAACATTGCAGTTTTTGTGAATGGCTTGTGCTTAGATAAACAATCTATAACACCAAAATCAATGTATAATAAAAAATGGGCATACGGGAATATAATATAAGTAGCCCATGTCACCCGGAGATAGTGTAGCTTCCCAACAGTAAAAGAGTTTGTCAAATCGGTTCAGTAGTTTCGAAGCCTATTTAATGCAAACAAAAAATCAAATATTTCCTCTTTATAATCTTATATATAAAATTCTCGTGTCACAATGTTCGTTCCCGTACTCCTCCGAAACGGCTTGACCGATTCTCATGAAATTTTGTGAGCATATTGAGTAGGTCTGAGAATCGGCCAACATCTATTTTTCATACCCCTAAGTGACCGGGAATAACATTCCACGCGGGCGGCGCCGCGGGCATCAGCGAGTATTAGTTTAGATTCACGTTTTTTCCGAGAAAAAAACTATCACATTTTAAAATTTCTTTAAAAATAATTATGTATTTTTCTCTAACTTGAGAGATGGGATATATAGTTTTTGTTATTTATATGACAGAACAAAGGTTGCCGGGTCAGCTAGTGCTTCTCACTACTCTCCAGCATAGCTGAATGATGTTTTCATACGAGTGGAGATATTATACGAGCCAATGAGTTACTTCCTTTGCTTCTCCAATCCAGTGCTAGTATCAATACTACAGGAATGTAACCATAACCACAAAAAATACGTTACGCTCACCATTATACCAGGGCAGGGAAATGTACCTTGCCAACTTCCTAACACAAGAGTCACTAATTTCTTGTAAATTCATTTGTTCTATCTATGAATCTCACCAAGAAGAACTATTTCTTTAATACCATTGCGTTTCAGTCTTTTTGAGAACAGTCTAATCACAAACTTGGATGATGTTCACAATTCTTATCAAAATCACTGCAACTCTACTAAAAACTACACGATACACGAATTCTTCGCTCCACGAATGTTTAAATAACTGTTTCACAGACAATATTTACGCTGTCAACTCACAACTGAACAGACACATCCACACATCCACATGGCTAAACACATGTTGTTCGGTGTTTTAATGAGAGATCGCGACCTAAGCGAGAGGAGGGACCGACCAACACGGACCCATCGTAATTGGCGCTGAATGAATATAGTCACGTATTATCAACGTGTTTGTAACATCCTGCATATTTTTTTTTTGTAAAGGCTTTAGCATTAGTGTATGCGACTATCGATGTTGATGTCCCGTGTATGAAGTCCACGTCAAAACAAGTATTTGTATGCAATGCTAGTGTTCGTTTCGGAGTTAAAACATGTTTTAATAAAATAAACAAGTATCAATGCTTATCAGTTGTTAGTTTAACTGGAGCAAATTAGCGTTTCGTTAAAAAAGGTCCAGAATTGTTTTAAACAGGGTGTTCACCGCGGCTTCGTCCGAGTAGAAGTCGTTATCGCGTAAAATCATTTCCCTCCTTTAGCGCAGTTGGTTAAAAAGTAGCCTATGTCCAAATTCCATCAAAATCGGTTCAGCGGTTTAGGCGTGAAAACATAACAGACAGACAGAGTTACTTTCGCATTTATAATTTTAGTAAGGTTTTTTGTGTTTGCCTATCTCCTGGACTATACGCCTCTTTCATTCATACCTTAACTCGAGTTTTGAAAGAGACATTGATGAGTTAGTTTTCTAACACCTTACTTATGTAGGGAAGCGCTAGTATCACCGCTGACTCAAGTTTTCTGTAAACGACCACTATGCTAAGCAACTTTTGCTACGGCTGGATGTCAGATGGGTGACCACTTTCTGAAATTTACATTTACGAGCGTTTTCGTGTTTCAAAAACACGTTAAACCGTTGGTTCCATCGCAATCTGACAGCGGAATAATAGTAAAATGTGGGCGTATAACATGCCTACCACACCTACTGCCTACCACTTTGGAGGTAAAGGCGTGATTATGTGTATGTAAGTAGAGAAAGTGGCAATGAGAAATCGTCTTCGTATCGATCGAGTACAAGACCTTTAATTTATTTTCATTACTGTCTACCAATAGCATGAATAATCTATCATGTTATTTGTAGGTAGTTAGAAGTCAAGGTCTGCGTAACAGGAATCTTGTCGGCTTCTTTATGATCCAAGAACCGCATTCGTTTTTCAAAAACCTGTCTATAAAGCTATAAAACCTGCTTGCAAATTTAAAAAACCGCATCCAAATTAGTTCACCTTTTTGAGAGTCACAGACAAACACATAAATAGACCTATAAAACTTGTAAATCTATTCCACAGACTTACAATAAGTAGCAGACAAAGCATAAGAGATTGAAAAGTACGCCAAAACTAACACATATAAAAACCACTCACACTAACGCAACTACAGGGAAGGAGTTAGCCGCCTAGTTCAATAAGATTTATTTTAATGAAATAAGAGTATCTTAAAATATTAATAAACCTCTTATAAGGTTCCGTAGCCAAATGGCAAAAAACAGAACCCTTATAGATTCGTCATGTCTGTCTGTCTGTCTGTCCGTCCGAATGTCACAACCACTTTTCTCCGAAACTATAAGACCTATGCACTTGAAACTTGGTAAGTAAATAATGAATAATAATAAATAAATATTCACGGACATTTCACACAACGCTATCTGATCCCAAAGTAAGCTAGGAATAACCTGCTTGTGTTATGGATATCAGACCACGGATATTAATACTTATATACTTTTAAATACATACTTATTGTACATAGAAACACCCAGACTCTTGAGACAAACATTTATGGATCACACAAATATTTGTCTCCGGTGGGAATCGAACCCACGACCTCCAGCGCCACAGGCGGTATCACTACCGACCGTGCCACAGAGGCAGTCGGTAGAGATATTCTGTGAACCGCATTAAGATTTTTAAATATAACTAGAAAAAAGCAGTAAATTTTGGGGGTCCCCATACCACAGATTAAATAACCCATACTCAGAACTGAAACGAAAAGATTTTTTTTCATCAAACCCATACGTGTGGGGTATCCATAGATAGGTCTTCAAAAATGCTATTGAGGCTAAAGCACCTTTAGAAAAAAATGATGTTACAAAACATCATTTTTTTCTAAAGGTGCTCCCTCACCGGGAGCATTCGCGCGTAATGTAATGTTACGAGTCGAGAATTACAGCCAGTGTGGGAGGTGAACCGAGCATTGCAATGCGCACCTTGTTATGATACAAGACGAGGTTACAGCAGTGAAGCAGGTGATCTGAGCATTGCAATGCGCGCCTTGTAATGATACAATGTGCAACGTTTTGATCCAACTCGTAACATCAATGCGCTTTTTTTGTTGCGGCTGGCCGGCCGCACACTGGTCCGGATTATAAATAGGTGGACATACGATCCTTAGATCGTATGTCCACCTATCTCTTCTCCACATCACATCATGTCCACATCTTAATGTCAAACGCTTTTGGGAAAAAAATAGTAGTACGAGTACGAATTTTAGGTTAATTTTGCAATCCAATATGGCCGCCGCGCCACCATTGTAAAATTTCATGTTGGATATCGTTTATGGGGTTTTTTGGTATGCTGAGTACGAATTTCAGGTTAATTTTGCAATCCAATATGGCCACCGCGCCACCGTTGTAAAATTTCATGTTGCATATCATCTAAGGGGTTTTTTGGTATGCTGAGTCCGAATTTTGGGTTAATTTTGCAATCCAATATGGCCGCCGCGCCGAATTCACAAAATTTCATGATGGGTATCGTTTAAGGAGGATTTTGGTACGCTGAGTACGAATCTCATGATAATTTTGCAATCCAATATGGCCGACGCGCCGAAATCACAAAATTTCATGATGGGTATCATCTAAGAGGTTTTTTGGTATGCTGAGTACGAATCACATGATAATTTTGCAATCCAATATGGCCGCCGCGCCGAAGTCACAAAATTTCATGATGGGTATCGTCTAAGGGGATTTTTGGTATGCTAAGTACGAATCTCATGATAATTTTGCAATCCAATATGGCCGTCGCGCCGAAATCACAAAATTTTCGTGATGGGTATCGTTTAAGGGGTTTTTTGGTATGCTGAGTACGAATCACATGATAATTTTGCAATCCAATATGGCGGCCGCGCCGAAATCACAAAATTTCATGATGGGTATCGTCTAAGGGGTTTTTTTGTATGCTAAGTACGAATCACATGATAGTTTTGAAATCCAATATGGCCGCCACGCCGAAATCACAAAATTTCATTATGGATATCGTATAAGGGGTTTTTTGGTATGCCGACTACGAACTTTGGGTTAATTTAGCAATCCAAGATGGCTGTCGTGCCAGCGTTGTAAAATTTCATTTTGGATATCGTGAAAGAGGTTTTTTGGTATCTCAGCATACTGACTGAAATCTCGCAACAGTGGCGCGGTGGCCATATTGGATTGCAAAATTAACCTGAAATTCTTACTCAGCATACCGAAAAACCCCATAAACAATATCCAACATGAAATTTAACAACGGTGGCGCGGCGGCCAAATTGGATTGCAAAATTATCATGTGATTCGTACTCAGCGTACCAAAATCCCCCTTAAACGATACCCATCATGAAATTTTGTGATTTCGACGCGGCGGCTATATTGGATTGCAAAATTATCTCTTAGTCTTTCTGTTCCCGGTTTCCATTTCGGAGTTTCCAGTTCTATGATCCGATTCAAAATCGCAATAAAAGCCATTTCTGCTAATAGTTTTGCACCAATTTTTTTAAAACCTTCTCCTGACAGAAACAAACACAACAAAAAAGAATTAGCGAAATCGGTCCAGCATTTCACGCGTGATGCCGTGACCACGGAAATCGGGCTTCATTTTTATGTATTGTATACTCAATATCATCGAAGATTACAGGCATTATATTAAAATGCAATTCTGAACTAATTAAATGCTGAATCACAGTTTGCCACATTTATTTTTATGTTAGCATTAAATTTAATCTTGAAAAGAAGTGCCTGAGTTTGGCCCCTACATTAATGAGAGGTATCTAATACGTCAAACTGCAGCATCGGCAGCTTAGACCTTTCAAAAACCAGGCGCACGTCATTTTTTTTAACATGTCATGTATAGTGTTGCTATACGTGTAGAAACGAGATAGCAGCATTCACTAACCCCTTAGAGCAGGGGTTCCCAAACTTTTTGGTATCACGCCTCCCTACTGTTAAAATTAATGTGCCCACGCCTCCCCTCAGACCAGGGAACAGCAAATAGGCTCGCTAAACTAGTATTTGTTGTTATAGCGGTAACAGAAATACATATTATGTGAAAATTTTAGCTCTCTAGCTATCGAGATGCCTGAAATACAACCTCGTGACGGAAAGACAGACAGACGAACGGCGAAGTCTCATGAATAGGGTCCCGTTTTGACCCTTTGAACACAGAACCCTGAAACATACAATTATTAAATAAAATAAGGGTAGGTAATAAAGTTTGTAAATACATCTCAGACCTCCCTCTTGTTTATTATCCTATTGCTTTGAGGGACTTGAGCGTGAGAATTTCCACACCAGGCCTGCGACCAGGTCTTGGCGTTGCAGCGTCCGCAGTGCTGGTACTCAGGTGTTACCCCCCGGTGTATGCACCACAGATACTTACCGAAGCACCCGTGTCCGGTAAATATCTATGAAACGCGGTAGGTGAGGCTACAATGGCGCCTCTTCAGTCACTCTTCCATGATCGACTTCATCACCTCGATATGAGTCTCTAATTTGGCAGCTCAGGGAACAGACCTATGGTATTGCTGAGGCTCCTCCAGGGCCCTCGCTTCCAGGTCCCATGGTGGGGTCCCGGGTAGGAGACATGCAGCATCAACGTTGATTGTGCGTTACCCTCTTATTATCCTGATGCCAGAGATTCACGGTCAGACTTACAAAAGGTCACTTCTTGCAAAAAGATTCAAAAACGGATGTGCTTGCATGATTTTGACAAAATTCTCAATTCTGAATTTAATATACTTAAGTAGATAAAAAAATTGTACAAAGTAGATTACTAGCCTAATCTAGTTTGCTTCTAAACTTTGTTTTAACTTTGTATTAATTGTAACCAATAGTCCAGTCATTTGGTCGGAAAAATAGAGGTTACCTGGAAAGTTTTCCGGGAGTTTTGAAAATTGGCAATTTTATAGATTTTGATATGCTCTTTCTAAATTTCAACTTTGCCACCTCGTATGTTCGCCGCTCGCGCCGCCATATTGGCGCCCAAAAGCAGTTTTTTCATAATAACTCCTTTCCGGCGCATTTTACAGGAAAAACATACTCTACAAAATAAAAGTAGAGAAAATTTCCTACAATTTATGTCATAACCTTTTCTTTCCTAAAATCAATAGTTTCGGTGTACGAGCGCCGTAAACCATTATACATCCACACCAACGTGTAATATTTACTTTAAACTGCTCATATTGTGATTTGTAAATTATAAAAATTATACGAAGGCTAAATATTGTTCCATAGAATGAGAACCTAGCTAACTATAGCCTGTCATGTCTCCGCAGGTATAAAGGAATACGTCCCTTCTATCTCAGGCCCCTTCTTTCCCTTCTAAGAAACATCTGGCCACAGCTGAGCTCAATAGAAATATTTAGTCTTAGTCATCAGTAGACATCGGATTATATGCACTATCAAAGTGCCAAAATATGCATGCAAATATGCACTTAAAAAGGGCGAAATATGCACAAAATATGCACTATCAAAAACAGTTTAGTAAGAGAATTTACGTTTTTTTTACATTATATTCGCCATAGACAGGGATTTCATCCTCACACCCTACGTCTGGAGCGTTCGAGCACGGTTAGATCCGGTAGGGGTTTTCTTCCGCGCACGCTTAGGTTGTGGAATGATCTTCCTGCCTCGGTTTTCCCAAACGCCTACAGTATGGGGTTCTTCAAAAGGGGTCTAAGAAGGTTTTTACAGGGTCGGCAGCGCGAGTGTGGCGCCTCTGGTGTTGCAAACGTTCATAGGCTGCGGTGACCACCAGTCCTTCTGGTGGGCCGTATGCTTGTCTGCCACTTTAGTGGTATAAAAAAAAAAAAAATTTTCTTGATGAAGGTTTTTCAAAAACCAAATATCAAAGAATTTACGCCTTTTTTTCACATTGCGTTATAATTATTTTGATGCAGTTTAAATTGTGTAGGGCGCGTGAGTGAAGCAGGGATGCCACACGCTGCATCCCGTCAGCGCCTTAGCAACATATCAACTGCGAGTAGTGCGAGTCAACACTTAAGCAGCTTGAAACAATATCGCTTGAGTGATAAAAAAACCCTTGTACAAATTCCAAAGAGATTTTTTATTCCATTATACTGCGAAAGGTTTACACATGTGCAACAAAACAATAGAATCTCCGAGTACACACCATTTTTTTACACAATTCCAGATGTCAACTTATATTTTACGACCCAAATAAGCACTTTCATTGAAAATGTATCAAAATATGCGATAACGCTATAAAAATGGCATTATATGCAATTGCATATGCAAACATGCAAATGCATATAATCCGATGTCTAGTCATCAGTATACGTTAATCATTTCACAGTGTCGTTTACATTTATAGAGCCATGGCTTCTAATGAAGTAAACTGCTTTATTTGTGGTGATATACTGCAAGAAAGTGAAGTTATTTAAGTGAAGGAAAAAGGATTGGTTTTACACTTTACGGCGCTCCTACGCCGAAACTGTTAATTTTAGGGATAAAAAGATTATGACAAATTGTAGGAAATTTCCTCTACTTTTATTGTGTAGATATGTTTTTCCTGTAAAATGCGTCGGAAAGGAGTTATTATCAAAAAACTGCTTTTGGGCGCCATTTTTTCAAAATGGCGGCGCGAGCGGCAAACATACGAGGTGGCAAAGTTGAAATTTGGAAAGAGCATATCAAAGTCTATAAAATTACCAATTTTCAAAACTCCCGGAAAACTTTCCAAGTAAAAATACTAAATGACTGTATTACAATGCTACCCATGAATATTAATTAAAAAGGTATAGGATTTAAAATATTTAACCCAAAATTGTGCCTTATCCATCTTTTTAAAATTTCCATAACTTGCTATTGTGATGTTACTCTGATCCTGACCGCGCCGTCCCTGTACATGTTTTCGCGCCTCCCCAGGGGGGCGCGCCCCCCAGTTTGAAAACCAATGCCTTAGAGCGAGCGGAATGGAAAGACCAACGCACACAAACATAATTATGTTTCGTCTGCTACTTATTGTACGTCTGTGATCTATACTTAATATTAAACAGGAAAGATTTGTTGGTTTGTTATCGATAAACTACGAAACCGATGAATCAATTCTAAAAATCTTTTACCTTGTGAAAGCAAAGTTATTCTGAAATAATAAAGGCACCATTTTCCTACTTTAGGGAGGGGGAGAACAAATCAGGCACGATTCTATACATTTTTGTAAATACAGCATGTTTGGGTGAAATGGAAAATGAAATACTCTGTGACATAGACAAAGTCTGGGTTTTATAATTTTCATTTTCATACAGAATTGTGTGAAATACAATATCCTAAGCCTAACTAATCACATTTCCCTAAAATTAGTATCACTGTTATCTTTTTGATTACATTATTGATCCTGTCCTGTGTGGGCGCAGTGCGAGTATTGCAATATGTAAGTAAGTATATCTGTATAAGTACTTACTAATATGTTTGGGCACCAATTTCATTAGCAAAATAAATTACTTATTCCATATACGAAAATAATTAAAAAAAAATATAATCGCGCACTTAGGTCCGTAAATATCATACCGATTTTATTTTTAAGAAATATTCTTCCCGTTCCCGCTTCCCATTGGAACTTATTCCCAGGATAAACATAATATTAGAATGTCCAACAATGCCCAATAATAGAACATGCTGTATACTAACATTATAAAAAGAAAACGCAATAACAACTGAATGATCGAAATCTATTAATTCAGCCGTTTTTGCTTGAGCTTAAGTAATTTACACCCACTTCCGAAGTGGCTAAGAATCTCCTCGTCAGAATCCTTCAAGCCGTTTGGGGGTTATAGTGGTGCAACCTAATAGTGCTGACGCATATCAAATTTATGGCCATTCGCAGAAATGTAACAAGTCTCCAGGCTCTACAAACGGTTTTAGAAAGTACTGGGAATACGTTTATAAGGAAGAATAAGCACATTAAAGTGGCAGTGGGCTGGCCACGTCTGTGCAGAAGAACTGACGACGGCGATGTCCCCCCCATGTTAGCCGAGACCGCGACTCGGCTAACGTGGGGTAGGAGTCCTACTGAGATCTCTCAGTCCCGCAAATACCGGGATTACAATTTCGTTGCGGGATTGCATTCCCTTTATGACTTAGCCGAAGTGGACGGAGCCGCAGCGTCAGCTAGTCTGACACGAAAGCTATCCAATTTTCCAAAGCAAACATTAAAACAAGTCGTAAATTTCGAGCTGATATCGGAACTTGTTGAAGCATGTCATTTTTGCTCGGACTGCAGAAAATCAGAAATTGTGTTTGTGGTTGAGTAAAATCTGTCCTGGCCACAGACATTTTTTTTATTTATTTATTTATTTGGAACAAATAACAGTTACATGTTGTTGTAGTACAGTTAGACGTTTCAATACAATTGTTAAACATATAACCCACACCATTGTTCACGAATTGACATAAAACACATGAAATGGTCAGTAAAAAGAGAAAAACAAAAAAAGAACCTTATACAGTACAGTGTAACCTGGAAATTAACTTCTCAAACCAGCAAATAAGCAGTCAGAGACATGACTTTTAAATTGTTTGTTTGAAGTAGCAAATATATCAATTTCAACAAAATGAGTGTTGTAAGTCTCAACAAGGCGATGAAGAGGGGCACGCACCCCCGCGTTGGTCTTGCAGGTGCTTGTGTAGAAAAGTCGCGATGCGCGCACCTCTCGCCTATGGACAGTTCGAGGTACTATATAACACAACCTATTCGTTAGATCAGAACAGTCATAGCGATTGTTACACAGGCCGTGCAGCATCATGGCATCAAGTAGTACTCGTCTAGATCTTAAGTCCAAAACACTGTAAAGCTCCAGCAGCTGTGCATACGAAATCTTTGATCGATGGTATCTATAATGCATATTGCGTAAAAACTTTTTTTGTACTAACTCTATACTATCATCATACTTAGCATAGAGAGGGTTCCAAATTGATGTGGCATATTCTAACTGAGAACGTATGATGGTCTTGTACAGAAACAGAAGTGTGGAAGGCCGCAGGAAGTCGCGCGAGGATCTCATAACAAACCCATACATGCGATAGGCTTTTTTGATAATACTATCAATATGCTGATCAAGGTGCAAATTGGAGTCAAGCAGCACGCCCAAGTCGCGAACCGTACTAACCCTGTTTAGGAGTCCGTTACTAACGGAGTAGTCAAATAGCAACTTATTTCTATTTTTAGTGAATGATACTGTTTGACATTTTGCAATATTTAAAAACAACTTATTTTGGATACAATAATCATATAGTCTATTAAGATCATCCTGAAGAAGCAAGCAATCCTGAATGGTCCCACATGGTTTATAGATTTTAATATCATCTGCGTACATCAAAAATTTTGAATTTTTAAAACATTGCTTTACATCATTGATAAAAATAACAAAGAGAAATGGTCCTAATATCGATCCTTGTGGAACCCCAGAATGTACAATAATAGACTCAGATTTAAAACCATTTACAACAACTCTCTGAGTCCTATTCAAAATATATGAGAGAAACCACCTAAGTAAATTACCTCTAATTCCATTGAAGGCTATCTTGTCTAACAACAGGGAATGATCTACTTTGTCGAAAGCTTTCTGAAAATCCGTATAAACGGCATCCACTTGCACTCGTTGATCCAGGTTTCTAAACAAGTCATCAACATAGCTAAGAAGGTTAGTATTTGTCGAGCGACATTTTACGAAGCCATGTTGTTCGGGTATAATTATTCTATGTATGAGAGGATACAGTGCATCATGAACTAGCCTTTCAAATAATTTTGATAGCGTGGACAAAATGGAAATCGGCCGATAATTTTCGACGTTACTTTTATTGCCACTTTTATAAATAGGCGTAACAAATGCTTGCTTCCACATCGAAGGAAAGGTGCACTCTCGCAAACACTTATTTAATAGAAGATATAGTGGATTGTACAAGTGGTCGGCTAATCTAACTAGGAAACATGGCGGTAGACCGTCAGGGCCCGCACCCTTAGAGGGATCGAGTGATTTAATTGCTTTTTTAATTGACTCCTCCGTTAATTGAAGATCTGTAATACACGTAGACTGATCTGAGCACAGATTTGAAGGTTGCCAGGTTTTAGGATCAACAGTAGAGGGCTCATAAACAGAGCGAAAAAAAGCCGAGAACAAATTACATATGTCTGTGGGCTCCTGTGATGAAACCTCCCTATAGTACATAGTATTAGGGAAATTGCTTTTCTGTTTGTAGTTTGAAACATATGACCAAAAATACTTAACATTCATAGGTATACTATTCTCGACAGTGTTAATGTATTCCCGAAAGCGCGCAGCCATTTCTTTGTGTAATAACTTACGGTAACTAGAGAAGTGATTATAATCTGATGGATTCCTATAAGTTTTCCATTTCAGCCAAGATCGTTCCTTGCCCTTGAAAATACGAATCAGAGTAGGTGAAAACCAAACAGGGAAACGTAAACTCCTTGAGGGTGTCCTGGGAATATGTCGTCTTATAATACTGTATAATATGTCATAGAAAGCGCTGACAGATTGTTCAGCTGGCAGATTTGATAATGCCTCGGACCAGTCAACCCTATTCAGTTCCTCAGCAATTCCATCATAGTTGGCTTTCCGGTAGTTGTAGGTACGCGTCGGTTGACGTTTCATTGGGTTGAACCGCACTTTCAACTGGGTGATAACGGAGTATGGTGGATGATGATTAACTACATTCAATAGTGGACAGCAAACTACGGCTTCTGAGTCGATGTTAGAAATAAATAAGTCAAGTGTGCGACCCAAGTCATTTTTAAAGTGATTATATTGCAGACCATTAGTGAGAGATAGGAAATTTAGCAAATTTCGAGCGACGGTATCCAAAGATGAGTCTATACAGGCAACGACATGACTCCCGTTCGGGACCCAGTTTATGCATGGAATGTTAAAATCACCTACAATATAAAAAGAGTCAACCGTTGAGTCATTAACGATACGTTGTAGCATATCTAAGTACTGACTATATACGTCATGCGGGGTACCCGGTGGAATATAAACGTTGCTAATGATATGACGTTTGTTGACTTCAGCCGCGGGCAGCTGTACTATAACCTGCTCTATAAAGTTGTCACCAAATTGCGTAGTCACTTCAGTTGGTTTAAGGTCGCGACGTATTGCCACCAAGACACCCCCTCCGTCACGCTTTCCAGTAGTAACTCTGTTTCTGTCGCATCTAAATACAAGGTAGCGGTCGTCAACAATTTCACTGTCAGTGTTATCCGGCGTAAGCCACGTTTCGGTGAATATCAATACATCATAGGAATTAGCCAAAACATTCCTATGTAGTGCCTGCAGCTTTGAGCGGAACCCACCACAGTTCTGGTAATATATTACTAAATTATTAGAAGCCATTGATTGCAAATAAATAACGAATACATACTATTTATACGATATGTTGCAATACACGACAAGCACACAGCATTTTGGAACCGCAAACACCTTAAAAATAACGGTACAATAACAATAAAATTAACAAAATATTTAAGAGTTTCCTCGCCACAGCAACCTCTCGGAAAGTTACCGCATGATATAATTTTGAAACAACAGTAATTTACATTAGGTGCGAAATAATCACAGCTTACAGAAGAGTAACACTTGCAGAATAGTACCTGATAAAAAACTACAGAACCAAACAGACACAGGTAGAAAAATAGCAAACACACGCACATCATTATTAGACTGATATGGTTACCAAGTTGAATCAGTATGCATACTAAAAAATTACATAAAATTAGCATGAAGAACTTAAAACTAAAAATATATTTAGTGTCTAGTATCAGCAGATGTACTCGCTTGCTCACTCTCATTAATTTTTTCAAGATCTTCCTCAGATCGGACGGCAAATGCAGGGTAACCATCGGATTTACGGACCAGTACAGTCGAGTTTTTGATCCAAACATACTTGTATCCTCTTTTACGGGCAATATCACGACATTTGCGAAACAAGGTTTTGTTTTTCAGAGTTAGATGCTCGTTCAGATAGATTGGCAATGAGGCACCCAAAATTCCAACCTGATCCGTCTTAATGCTCCCAGTTTTCCGGCAGGCGCTAATTAAATTGTCACGTATTATTTTCGACCTCAGTTTCACAATAACATTCTTGGGTTTTCCATCGCGCTGTTGAGCATGGGGGACCCTATGTATGGACAGGATATCAGTCGGCGCCACAGGGCAGTTAGCAAGTCTACTTATAGTATCCATCAATGTAAGTAAATTCTCACCCCTTTTCTCAGGTACATTGCAAATCTCAATATTACATTGACGCGCTTGTTGTTATGTACAAAATAGATGCCGCGAGTATATTTGTATGAAACCGAGCGTGTCACTTTCATGACTCCTACTGTGACGTCAAATACGCGAAATGAGGTCTAATTGACACCGCTTTGAAAGAATAAATTTTGTCATCTTTCTGCACTTGAAGTAGGTACAGGTACAGGCACTCGCGACTTCTATGTATAGTCCAATCCTGCCGATCTGGCAATAATGTAAACATGTCATGTTTTGACAATCGTTATCTAAGACAGATGAGTAGTAAAATATAGTATGACAAATCATTGAATGTTTTACCTACTATCCTGGGTATGGGTAGGTATTTTAAATGAAAATAAACTATCGTAAAGAAATTATTTGTTGTCGAATGTTTGTAAGAACACTGTATGACTAGGATACTGGAATATAATCAGGGTAAATATTCAATTGCAAGTAACTATGGATATATAGGATCAAATGTGTTTGTTTACATTTTTGCGCAAAGCTATTGAAATACAGTATACCTATCTATACTGTGATTCTGGCTGTTGGAATTTTGATTCGTATGGTTATAGGTTTTCTCCTAAATAAAGTGTTCTTGCTGTCATTACTACAGTCGGTTATAACAATTTTCTAACCCGCCCTGATCACGAACGAATTTGAACCCTCGCTAAGTTATATAATGAGTATTACTGTATTGTGGGACTAACAAACCTACTGCTAAGTGTGAGTATGTAATTCGCCTCTACCATTCTCCTCAGTGATTATAGGCTTGAATGTATGTATGTACGTTATGGACTCATGGCATAGCTCTTAACTAGGTAGCTCCCTGTGGAGGAATTAATCCCGAGGTTGGATTCCTGAGGATACTGCAGTGTTTGAAATGGACAACCGAAGGAAGTGACTACCCGTCGCTTGAAATGTTCTAGTCAAGCGGCATCTAGGCCTTCAACTTGGTTTAACGTGCCCTCCGCAGCACGGAAATTCCACAAAGTGGTCACCCATCTAGATACCAGCCACAGCGTTAGAAGCTCATTTACAGAACACTGAGTAACCAGGGCTACGGGCGCTTCAGCCTACATACACATAAATCTACACACTAATTATAAAGAGGAAAAATTTGTATTTTTGTGTGTGTGTATGTTTGTAATGAATAAATTAAAAAACTACTGTGCTAATTTTAAAAATTCTTTCACCATTGGAAAACTACATTCACCGTAAGTAACATAGCCTATATTTCATTCCCATATTCCCACGGGAACGGGAGCTACGCGGATGAAACCGCATGACGTCCGCTAGTGTAACATAAATAGATATCTTACTCGAGTGCACCAAGAAAGTAGGTACGGATGAAAACAGCATTAAGTACTACATACGCTAGCGTGCCAAAGGACTATTGAAACTCGCCACCTTAATATACAGCACTTGGGGGCGACTGTCACCTACTTAAACCACAGATAAGAGATTGCTAGTATTTCTTTCTAAGTGCGAGGCCGCATCTGCGTTTTTCCGCGGCGGTTTCTAACCTCAAAATGTGTTTGACATTTTGAGGTTAGAAACCGCTGTGGTAACCGCAAGTGCGGCCTCGGCCTAAGTGCTCGTTTAAGGAGACGCGGCGCTTCGAGCGGCGCGGCCCGCCAGGCGGGCCGCCAGAAACACAAACGTATGGAAATGTTCAGAGCGTTCAAGGAGAAGCGTTTGTTTGAGTTGTAGCTGCCACAGCGGCGAGTGTCGTCGCGTCGGAAGCGGCAATTGAAGCGACGGGTGATGCCGCGGAGGACGCGGCGGGTAAACCAGCGAGTCTCGCAATGGAGGAACGCGGCGGATGAAGCTGCGGGTGACGCCGCGAAGGACGCTTCAAGGAAGGGATGGGAGATGTGCGGGGTATGCGTTAGGTAGGAATGTCGGGCAATATCGTTCATAGAAAATATCGATATTAAAATAAAAATATTTATCAAAATAAAATATCGATATTTTATTTTGAAAATGTAATCGATGTTTATAACCCAAACCTGGAGCAGATCGTCATGAAAGCAAAATATCACGTACGCAAAATAAACGATACATCGATACTTATGAAAGATTGGCGTTCAATTCCATACGTCGAACTCGAACATTTCCATACGTTTCAGGGTGGCGTTCTATCTCCTCTTTTATTCTGTATCTTCATCAACTCGGCTACGAGTCTTATTTCCAGTAACTTCCATCTCTACGCTGACGACTTGCAGCTGTACCGACGTTTTTCGGCCACTGACGCCCCATTTGGCATATCGTGCATTAACCGCGACTTAGACGAAGCGACTGGGCTAATTCGGTCGGACTGCGCATCAACCCTCTGAAGTCGCAAGCCATCGTCATTAGCAGTAAGTATCAAACTGACAATGGTGTCTGAACTGGATCCAGTTCTTTTGGCCGGTATTCAGATACCCTACGCAGACACTGTGAAGAACCTGGGAGTGATCATGGACACCACGCTATCCTGGAGTGCCCATATTAGTGACGTCAGCAAGAAAGTGCACTTCTCCTTTCATTTGTTGAAGTGCCTCCAGAGCCTCTTACCCTTGAGGACGAAAATTAGTCTTGCTCTATCTATTATTCAGCCCATTATTGACTACGCCGACGCCTGCTATTTAGACGCCACTGAGTAGCTTCTGGATAAACTTGAGAGGTTGCAAAATTTGTGTATACGCTTTATATTCAATCTTAGAAAGTTCGATCATGTTTCTCACTTTCGCAAAGAACTCAAGTGGCTCCCAATCCGCCTTCGCCGTAACACTCGAATCCTCTGCCTCCTTTACAATATCCTTTATAATCCATCTTCACCTCCCTATTAGGAGGAAAGGTTCTCTTTTGTTCGTTCTCCTGATGCTCTCTGCAGATCTCACCTACGCTCAAATCTTAAATTTCCTTCTCACAAAACCGGTTTTTATTCATCCTCTTTCACCGTGCATGCAGTCAGACTATGGAACTCACTTCCGCCTGGTATCAGGGACAGTAAAACTATCACCACTTTTAAAAAGCAAGTCCGTGGACACTATTTTTTTTTTTTTTTTTTTGTTGCCTACGGATTTTTAGTTTTTGAATAATTTAATTTACTTTTTATTTATTTGAATATTTTGTTGATTCAATGTGAAAAACATTTAAATTTCAACCTTATTGTTCTACAACTTTAATTTGTGTTGATTATATTATTAAGAACTTACTATTGTTTATTTTAATATTTTGAACCTGTTATAATTTGATTGTTCTAAAACTTTAATTTGTGTTGATTATGTAAGTACTTACTATTTATGTTGTTTATTATTAATGAATAAAACTTGATATGGTATTTATTTTATAAAAAAATAAATGTCAAATTAGGAAAAAATCGATTAATTTAAAAAAAAACGATTATTTTCTTGAGAAAAATCGATAATTTACTAATCGATTTTTCATGCTAAAGAAAAAATCGATTAACTAAATATCGTTTTTTTATGTACAATGTCACATCCCTATGTCGCACTGAACGACGCCGTATATGAAGCTGCGTGCAACGCGGCGGATGCAGCGCCGAGTGAAGCTGCGTGCCACGCGGCGGACGCAGCGCCGAGAGAAGCCACGCCACGCGCGTCGCTCGACGCCCCGCGTGTCCTTAAACGAGCTCCTACATTTCTATATGTTTGATTTTGCGCGTGACGCTACGCGGGCCGCTTCACGCGCCGCCTGACTATAAACGGTCAAATCGCTTTACGCACCGCTGCAAGCCACGCCGTACGCGACGCTTGACACCCCGCGTCTCCTTAAACGAGCCCTAAGTTGGAAAACAACAATAAAAAGCTTTCAGCTGCCGTCTGTCACAAATCCCTAGTAAAGTAATACTTAGTACTTACTATTTGAAAAGCGTATCTTATTTTTTTTATATATTACCAAAGATAATATAATAGTATTACATACAGATCGGCAACTCCCTGTCGCGCCACAACTGTCAGGCGAGTTGATGGACAATTTGCTTACATTTTATTGATCACACGCACACATTCAAGCTGGAGTTTCCGGCCTGTGATATTACTGAGATGGCAAACATACGAACAGTCAAAACATACATACATAGTCACACCTTTATCCCCGAAGGGTTAGGCAGAGGCATAGTATACGCATACGCTCACATTTCATAGTCCTTCACGTAATAGGTGGTGATCCTATTGCCGTGTTGAAATGGACGGGCGGAGGACGTTTCTCCAGCTTGTTCAACATAATTAACATGATGTTTAATCATGATGTTGAATAATGCTGGGCAGGATGGTACACCAAACCAACATGAAAGAAATGTGAAGGGCTTGATTAGACGACGAGCGACCCGGAACTTTCAAAGAAACGGTGTTATTTTATTAGTTCACTAGCAGACGTCACGCGATTTCACCCGCGTAGTTCAACGGGAATAAAATATAGCCTATGTTCACCGCAAAGAGTGTAGCTTTCCAACAGTGAAAAAAATTTTCATATCGGTCCAGTAGTTCCGGAGCCTATTCGTTACAAACAAACAAACAAACAAAAACCAAAAAATCAAAAAACAAATCTTTCCTCTTTATAATATTAGTACAGATGTAAGTAATTAGACAAAAATAAAGGATGCCTCGCGAATATCTGGTTCTCTAAGGCCTCTCCAATTAATTCTAGTTAATTAGACACATCAAGGTTATCTTTTCAAGCAGCTCTCGTGAGAAAATATTCAAGGAGACTTATTTTACGATATTATACGATGCTGAGTTGGCTTGTTCAAAATTAGCTCAACGATTTTGATAAATTTGCCACACAGATAGGCAGAACTAAGAGATGTTTACATAGGAAGTTGGGGAAATGTTTCTAAAAAAATGCAAAGAACAGTAGGAATATGCTATAGCGATGTGGGACATGTTCTACTTATGACGATGAGAAATTTTGAGTAGGGTTGACAGCATTGGGACGTAATGTAACGCTCTAGACAGGGTGTCCCAGAAGTCGACGTCAAGCCGGAATCGGGTAACAGGCAAGGTCATAATAGTTGTCAGAAAAATATAAAAAAAAATCTAGGTATTTTTCGTTCAAAAAAAGTAGAGAAAATCTACGCCTTGTGACGGCTAGAGAAATTGACTTTAAATTTCAGTTTAGACTTTAAAGAAAAAGTATTCAGGGTTACATTAGAGACAAAACCAAACAAAAAAGTTCATATCTGTAGCAACAGGAATGAAAAAATATATAAAATATAATTTTTAAAATACAAGACCTAGATTTTTTAAATATTTTTCTGAAAACTATTATGACCTAGCCTGTTACCCGATTCCGGATTGACGTCGACTTCTGGGACACCCAGTATATGTATCTAGACATGATAGGGTTGACTCTTTTTATTAGTTCCACTCACAAAGATAGCGAGATTGTTAGATATAGATCCATCCAGCACATAACATTGCTGCGCCACTAAAGGTACGGCATGCAATCAATATATCGCAGTCCTTTCTGAAGAATATCTGAAGCTGCTGAACTGTTCCGACGAGCGAGAGACAGAGAGGTCTGTACCATGCTGGTCGCCAACCTTCACTAGTTGGAGAGGCACTTTAAGAAGAAAAAGAAGTCCATTCTGGACGTAAGCTTTCCCCAAACATAATTATAACACACGGTTTTTCATCAGCTATTTGTTTAGCTGTTCTCCCAAGCCGGAGGAGCTCTAGACTTAAGATACGAATAGAGGCCAGATAAGATGGAACAGGGTTTTGTTATGAGTTACATCTCTTTGCCGTGACATCGTCTGTTAGTCAGTAGGTGCATCAATTGTCGCTTAAACTGGGTTAAGCCCAGGAGATCATATTAGGGCCACAAAGTTCCGGACGTTGAGACCCTAACAAGATCTCCAAGGTTGACGAGGAATTCATTCCTAATCTGCACGATATGTCAACATTTTTCACGAAATACTCAGAAATAAGTACAAATAAGATCGCTGGAGATAGGGTACCAATAAATAACATAATTTGTAAATGGCAACCCTAGGTCCCAATAAATTGGTCACAGGACCTTGAAATGTTGTACTAACTAGCAATATCAGTTCTAAAACGTTTCGCTATTGACCGATAATAAATAATGAATGTGAGAAGTGCCATATGAGAAAGTTTGACTTAACGTCGGAAAGTGACATTAAAGCAATGATTTTGAGGACATTTTTTTAGATCCTGACATTGCTGTAGATCCACTTTCTACGGCTACGGTGACCACTTTCCATTAAGTGAGCCGTAGCTTGTCCGCCACCTTAGTAGCAATAAAAATAAAGTCTTTAAAAACTAAAGCAGGTAACAATGCCTAGATGATACTATCGGTTATGTAGTATCATCTAAAGTTTTAGACATTGTCAGAATATAGTAGATTTCGGTTAACACCGGAGGGCCGTTTGCTAAAAATAATGAGAAACTAACTAAAAAACTAAATAAATACCATCAAGGAAAACAAAACCTGTTGTCAGTACAATTAACTTACTACAAACATTGTTTTTATCGTAGTTATTATAAAAGTTATCACGCTATCAATAGACACGCTCCGTTTACTGTTATGCGTAGGTATGAGGGCATTTGTTTTTTTAAACAAATGGACAGCAGATTTGGTAAATTGTGTGTTTATAGTATGAGCATCTAAACCACTAGCTGACCCTGCAACTTCGTTTACGTTACCTTTTAAAAGCCTTCCTCTTATACAACTCTATCTATTGTTGAAAATGGCACTACTAACATCAGTTGAGTATTTTAAAATATTTAAGCGAAAACAGCATTTTTTTTCATTTTTTACTATGTAGAGAAGAATATTTAACAGGAAACCCTACAAATAAGCTTGAATAAAAAGCAATAACGTACAGAAACAAATTCGGGGTCTTCTCGACGATTCTGTCCAGAATCGCAAATTTTCATTTTTATTGCGGTTTCATGCAACGATTTCTATCCTTTTTAAACAACCAAAGTTATGGACTTAGCTTACGAAAATAAACACGCTAAAGTGGCAATGAACTGCCTATTTTTTTGATTCTTCGAAAAACCGACCGTTATCAAGAATGAAACCACGGAAAACGTAAGGTTTGACACGCAATTTTGAGTCGAAGAATCTAGAGAAGGGTCTGGATGCGCAAATCATGCATTAGAATGGAAATTGGGAAAGATCCATGTTCAGCATGGATTGCAAGACTGATTTTTATTGAAATGTTTGAGGCCAGGTTTCTGTGGAACTACATGACTCAAACTAACCCCATAAAACGGCGCTGTAAATGCAACGTTCTCCTACAAAGGAATATTTTTCTCTCATGCAGCGACTGAAGACTTCAGATAGCAGATAGCATACTATAATACACTTTAAAGAAAGTCTAATCTTACAAAAACTGAACCAAAACATCATCAAGCCTAATATTGCAAGAACTGTCTTAATTTAAACATGTAGGTAAGTCGTATTGCTTTAAAAACCTATTAAAACATAAAAGCGGGACGGGTTTACGTTTAATAAACGTTCTATATTATATGTGCAGCATTTTTTTTCTTAATAATTATTCGTTTTTGAAGGTCATAGCAGCAAGTTAATTTTAGAACAGATTAGCTACCGGTTTAGAACGTCTGCTTCCCTGCTTGATAGATATTGATCTTGGAATTATACAATTTGGCGTAGATTTGCTTTTACAGCGCAAAAACGGCTTAGACTTAAAAAATATCCGTACCCGGAATACAGGATTCAGGCTATATCTGTAAATTCTACAGCTTTCCTGAAAACTGAGATGTACAGCAATGACCCAGACTAGAAAGTTACATCGAACTCGATCTCTGTAAGTCTTAGGAAAGTTAATTGTCTTGGCATTACCCAGACCCACAGAGCGGTGCAAAATCCTTTGTGACAAGAATTGACTCGGTAGTGTAATTGCCTATCATAAACTGTTACTTCTCTTGTAGTACCCTCAAGTTGTTCTGTATAAAGGAAATTGGAAGAAGAAAAGTTAAAATAGTTCTGGGACATCCATCCGAGGGCTTACCCGGGGCTCCCAACCCCAACCACAGGCTGTTGGGCGTTACGTGAGGTTTTTTAGTCGGTAGGAGACCAGCATATCATCCATGAGGATTTTCCCTCACGTTAAAAAAACTGTTTAAAAGTCAGTTGATCAGTCGCAAATAATCTTAACCATCTCTACCTAAGTAGTAGGTAGTTTACATAAAGAGTAGTTAGTATGCTTTGTTATATCCCCACGCACTGGTCTTCTTTTCGGTTGGATAGTCAAAATTGGCCAGAATTGACCAGTCAATCACAATATCTATTCTGCTTAGTATTTGGTCAATGTATATGTCCAGCCAGATGACGGTATCTAAATCGATACACTACACAGCCGCTCAGAATGCTATCGTGTAAATAAGACATTTAACAACACTGAAACGACTATACAACACAACATGAAAATAAGCTCAAAGTAACAAATATTTGCAAGCGAATAAATTAACGCAAGGACTGATTGTAGGCACGATACCATACTGTGAACTTGCCAACTTTTGTTGGTAAGACTAACCGCATACAGGCAAGGCAGGTTCCAATGACACCTTCGGTTCTGAGTGTTACAGAGTTTCGTATCGGAATTTGATAGATATTTCAATATAATATCTGTCAAAATTTCAGCAATCGACATAATAGCTATCAAAACATCAGAATCGTCTGCTAGTCCATCGAGTATTTAACATCAAATCAATTCTGCCATTTTCGTGATGGATGTAACTAAGCTGCCCCCGCAGCAAGGCCGCTTTGGGTGGGACTCTCAGTTATGGAGATGGGTCAGGTTACCCCTTGAACCACCACGGTGTTCCCTCTTGCCTGTACTGAGTTACAGGTTAAAGCGAAGACGCTACGACTAGTCAAAGGCACGTCCCAAAATGAAACTAAACTTGGGGAAATAGAACATTGCACTTGCAAGAGAAACATTGCAATAAGTTCGCTTGTAAGCATGAACAATTCCTCGCTATGGAATATGTGCTCGTTAGTTAAGCTAATAAGCTGGGACAATATATGAACCAGTTTTCGAGGATATAGCTGTCAAGTAAACAAAATATATTGGTAGCAAACACACTCGAATTCAAATCTGCATAATGTATAACTATTATCTATTTTATCTATGCAGCGGTGCTTTATTATGAACCAATGTAAGAACTAGCGTGCATTATATTTATAGCCCGTTGACTTCATTACAATGTGAAGTATGTAATGATAATGCCAGAGCTAATTCCAAATAGTAATTTTTCTTCTTTATGAATTTAATTTTTTTTTATATTTAGCTTGCTAATATGACGTCGTCGCACGCCTAGTGGAAAGCTTCTGGTAAATGTGCTGTAGTTTTGGTTTAAAACCAAAATTGCTTTATTTCAACACTGTCTCTAGCTACTCCAGGGATGTCACACTCGTCTGCATCGGTAATGATGCGGTAGAGACATAGTGAGATCGCAACAGAGTTTGAGATATCGACTCCTACCAAAGAGACAGAGACATGTCATACCAAAGTTTCTGTTACCAAGCTGAAGAAGCACTGAACGCACTTGCAGGTGAGGCGAGCCCTGAAAATGTCAGTAGGGCACCATCGCACGGACAATAGGTGTCTAATAACCAAGTAGATATGGATTTGGACCATAAAACGATATCGCTCGATTATCTTTTGACCTTGGTATCTAACATAAAGGCAATAATTCAAGTAAAGTATGATTATCTGTCGACTTGTCTCAAAGTAAACTACCTGTTTAATCACTGACCGAGTAATGAGGGTGTCGCAGTGGTAGCACAGGGCGGAAACTCCATACAAATGATTCGTTTTATATTCTGTCACCTGCAGTAAAACACGTTATGTTTGTACAGAGCTTGAATGTGTGTGTGACCACTAAGGTTAAGCAAACGTTCCGTCAAAATACCCTCTAACTATAATGACAGGCGAAGCTTGCTCAGTGGGGGGCAGGGAGTGCACTTTTTTATCTAATTTATTTTTTAACGTGAGGAAAGTCCCATCTATTAAAAACCACACTTATCCTACCTAACAGCCTACGGTTGGGAGCCCCGGGTACGCCCTCGGAAGGATGTCCCCAGACAGGGAGTTGCCTATCTGTATCTAATACTATTATATTATTTTTGGTGGTAGTAAATGCAAATGCCGTTGCTGAGACTTCGCGTTCGGACGCAACAATAATTTGTGTGACCCGCAAATATTTTTCTCGGAGTTTAGATGTTTCCGACTAAATTATGGATACGTAGATGAGTATGTACTTTTATCGGAGCAAACCGAGTTCTTGACTAGTAGAGACCTCAACTCGGTAAACGTAAGACATGAGGCCCCTTGTCTAATGAACTGATACCCAGTCGAGGTCATAAGGACTAAGGAGGATGCGGATGGTGCAGGACCGTATGTTCTCGCGAAAATAGGAAGAGGTCTATGTTCACAGGCGCACATATACCTACACATATACTAGTAGTATGTAGTCTAGCTAGATCACTTTGATTTCAATAAAGAGTTACACAATTCAAATTCAGCTCCCAATAGAGGTGACATTGGATTGGTGCCACCACGGATAATGAAATGAGCTGAATTTTAAAGTTTTTAGCTTGTTATACCGAAACGCATTAATATTTAGCGTGAACTTGAAAACTATAACATAACTAATTGTGGCAAATACACTTGTTTTGTTACGCTAAGCAATGTTTTGGCATGTCAGTCCATTGTTTAGATCATTGGTTCCTAACCTTTACAGAGCTGTTACCCCTATGGCATGTTAGAGAAACAGATTTTACCCCCAATAAAAAAAAAATCAACTTAATTTCCGTTTGGTTTCGGTCTGGGGTGCTTCGTCGTGGACACGATCATACGCATTCGAGATCTGACGGAGGAAGCAATATCGCAGAGCGAGGTGGTGATGCCGGTGTCTCTTGACATCGCCATCGCCTTCAACACTTTGGCCTGGAGCTGCTTTAGGAAAACCTTATTTATCATGGCGTGCCTCCCTACCTCCGTCGAATTGTCGGGGCTTATCTTTCCGAGAAGGCCATAACTTACCTGAGCTGGCTAAGGTCAATTCGGCGAGATTCAACGGTGTTCCGCAGGGATCGGTTCTAGGACCGCTTCTGTGGAACATCGGGTACGATTGGGTGCAGCGCGGCACGTTGCTTAGAAGTGTCGACGTAACGTGTTACGCCTATGACACCCTCATTACGGCGCGATGAGCAATGCACCGAGACGCAGCCCTAAAGGCCACGGAAGGCGTTGCTCAAGTTGTGGGTCAAATACTGTCCGCTGGGTCTTGAGGTCGCCCTTTACCAATCCGAAGCTCTGTGCTTTCACGGACCTTGGATTAGGCCACCTGCTGGATCCAGCATAAAGGTAGGGAGCGTCAGCATCGGTACTGAGCCCTCGATGAAGTATCTGGGGCTCGTACTCCATGGCCGATGAGACTTCTGAACTTCCGAAGTTTGGTGCCAAAACTGAGGGGCAACAATCGCGGTTGTTGTCCAACATAAGAGGACCCAACGCACCCTGCAGGAGACTGCCTTGGGATAGTGCGGAGTGCTTTACTTTTATCCCTATGGGGCCCCCGTAAGAGCGGAGACCTTGACAGCCCGCAATGCGGCTGTACTACTTAGCCTGCAAAAGGCTATGGCCGTCAAGGTGATAAGTATATCGCACGATCTCAGGGGGACACAGGGAAACCACGGCTGAGTGCCAGCACTGCGAAGAACGCAGCGAGGACACAGCGCTCCACACATTGGTGTAGTGCACAGCATGGGCGCTACAGCGCCAGGTCCTCGTAACTCGTAACAGGTATGGACTTGGACATTCTCTCGCTGGAGACCATGGTCAAATGATCTCCAGTGGGAGTAAGTGGGACACCGCTGCGTCTTTCTGCGGGAGAGAACTCTACCACCCGAGTTCCGCAGTCTGCGGACAGGACGCTGCAGACTTTTCTTCGCCCAAGACTATCGGCCTCCATGATCGGGGGCTGAGGATGGTGGGGTGCTTTTTAATTTCAAAATTAACACGTCTTTTATTTTTAACCCCCGACGAAAAACGAGGGGTGTTATAAGTTTTAATAACTGTGTGTCTGTCTCTACGCAACGGCCGCGCTGCGCCCAATCGTACTCGATGTTCCACAGAAGCGGTCCTAGGACCGATCCCTGCGGAACACCGCGGAATCTCGCCGAATCGATCCCAGCCAGCTCAGGTAAGTTATGGCCCTCTTGGAAAGATAAGCCCCGACAATTCGATGGAGGTAGGCCTAGGAGCCTAGGAGAAAGGCCTCCTTAACGCAGCTCCAGGCCAAAGTGTTGAAGGCGATGTCAAGAGACACCGGCATCACCACCTCGCTCTGCGATATTGCTTCCTCAGTCTGGTCTCGAATGCGTATGATCGCGTCCACGACGAAACACCCATGACGGAAACCAAACTGGTTATCCGCCAGATCTAGCCCCACGCGTGTGAAGTGCCCGACGAGGGGCTGTGCAGCGCTGTGACTATTACGAACAAGCAGTTTTCATCGTTTTCAGTCACCAATTTTTTTTTTAAACTAGATGAGATCCCGAAAGTTCCGGGATCTAGCAGGATTGATATTTCTAATCCTGCGGGATATTGAATTTGCGATCTCGTGTCGGGATTGCATTCCCTAGTTCAGATGGTGTCTGGATTTATTTTCAATGTTACCAGAGTTGAGAAGCCACTCTCGCATCTTAAAGTGGTAGCAAACGGTACCAACATGTTCAGAGTTCTGTTAGCAATGATGGGGTATTCTAAAGCTGTTTTTCGCCAAAATGTGCACCTTCTCGCTCTTCACTTCACTGAGATTCTACCAACACGAGAGATCGCGATGCCGCGTACCTACCTAGGTATTTATTTTATACTTACAATCATATTTTTACTCATCTATTTTGGGCATCACCTCTGTCCTCTGTTACCCCCATACAATAGCTGTTTTACCCCCGCGGAGGTAATTACCCCTAGGTTCGGAACCGAGGGTTTAGATAAACAATGTACAACAGCTTTTTTTCATGAGGAAGTATTCGAGTTCATGGAGAGTAGATATGACGAGCGCTTGTTCGACATCGAACAGAAGCTCAAATAATTAAATCTGCTCTAGTAGCAATTACACAACATAGTGCTGTTGTATGCGTGTATGTAATATGTCCTCGCGACCTAGCCAAGCCAAATGCGGGAAAAAAAGCGGGAACGGGAGAGAACTCTCCCACCCGAGTTCCGCAGTCGGTGGCATGGGCGCCGCCGACGTGTCTTCGCCGAGGACTATCGGCCTCCATGACCGGGGGTCTGAGGACGGTGAGAGGGTCGCTCACCGTCCTTACAGAAGTAGGCCCATGACGGCAGCGTGACGTGAGGAACTCACGCACGCCCCCCCTTAGAAGCGGGATCACACCCGAAACCCCCCAAAGACGCGAGATAGCACCCAAACCACCCCCTGGGCGAGGCCGCAGTGGCGGCCGTAGGTCTGTTGGGAGTCCTGGGACATCCTTACGAGGGCTTGCCCGGGGCTCGCAACCATAGGCTGTTGGGCGTTGCGTGAGATTTTTTAGTCGGTAGGAGAATAGCATCCAAGAGGATTTTCCCTCACGTAAAAAAAAAGCCAATCAAATGCCCGATCAGGATAATCTTTTGTAGTCGAGAGAGTATTTCAATTTAAATTTATTCATCTAAAGATATACAGAGATTTCGTAACAGCCTTTACAGGCGTACGTATATTAGAGTACCTGAAAAATAAATAATTAAGACTTTCGAGTTTGTATTTTTTATCGGATAACGTCCAGTATTTGAGTTAAACTTGGTTTTATTTTATAAATAGCCTTACAATGAACCTTGTTGGTCGCGTTTTCGCATGACCAGGTGCGACTAAATAATTACGTTAGTCAATTTAGTTACCCACGTTTACAAAGTATGTAGTGCTTTAAAAGCTGTTAACAGCATTCTATTTAGGTACTTTATAATTTCTAATAATGACACGTTAGAAATGGTTGCTAGCATATAATTGTGCTGGGTTCAAGTTCAAGCAAATGTCATTTCAGGTCATCGAAAGCTGTCGCTGAGGAGTCGGGAGGGATATAGAGTTGAATGAAAAGCTTAACCCTCGTAGCATCGCTCAGTCAGTGTTCTGTAAACGATCTGTTGGTTGATGAAGTGATCGTTGGTTCTGAAATGGATGGCCACTTTATGGAATACCATTAACGAGCGTTTTCGTGCTTCGGATGGAACGTTCAGCCGTTGGTCTCGGTTGCTGGAATGAGCCCCAAACTCCGTAATGACAAACACTTCACCATTTGTAAATAATCTGGTCCCATCCGTATTTGTATCCTGATACTATTGACTGCTGGGATATTATAACATCCCTACTACAGACTACTATACTACGAAAGTAAATCAGCCTGTTTGTTACGCTTTTACGTTTGAACAGCAGAACCGATTCTAATAAAATTTTGTAGAGACAGAATGGAGCTTGGCAAGTCTTAGGCTACTTTTTATCGGGGGTACAAATTCCTGTTTGCAACGGATATAGAAACCCGCTTTAGTAGGTAGCTTTATTTCATCAGGACCTCAGATCAATAAAGAAGAATCAAGAAAAGCAACAAAAAAGCCATGTACCTTTTTCGGCGCAATTGTTATGTTAATTTTCTTTTTCATTACAGAACGCACTGAAATCCACAACGATATTAATATCACTCAACCAGACGCAACATTCATACCGCTACATAAAAAAGTAACACTTCAACACTGCCGCATTCTTATGAGGCGCTCTAGAGACTGTCTTGTCTTTGCAGGGCTTTTAAGTGCCTATGAGTTCCAAGAAGGCGGGAAATCCTGACCAATCTAATTAGACCTCCGACAGTCGGCATAATGTATTGACGAATCTTATCTTCTCCTTGTATTTACGTGTGTCGCAATACGATGGCCGCATCAATATTATCTATGTTTTTTTAAATCCGCTTTAATCTTGTAACGCCGCACGTTGGATCCTGTAGTATGAGCTGGTTGGTCATTAATCAAAATTAAAAAAATCCCGGTAGATAATTTTTTTTCATAGATTTAGCAAATAGAGTATATACCACATTTATTATAAGTAATTAAAGTAGTATTGGTTGTCTAGTATACTTTTTATGATACGACAAAGTTGACCATATTTGTATTTTCCTTGTAGTCAATTAGGTTTTTTAAGTTTGGTGCAGTATTGAAACATTGTATTACTTTAAAAGTAACAGGGTATAATTAATAAAAAAAATCATGAGTGATGCTGAAGGTATGTAGTATTTAAAATGTATAAATTTAGTTCTTCACGATAAAATAACTTCTTCATAATAAATTTTTATTTAAAAACCACTTTTTCTTCAGAAGTGCAGTTTTGATACTGTTTTTTTTCGAAAAAGTGCATTTTGTCAGGGTACTAATTAGTTCTCCGTAACTCGTTAGTTAGTGTGTTTTATATAGTTGATATCAAAAGTTCAGACAAAATGCTCCTTTTCAAATGGCAGTGGTTTATAGTTTCACGGTGGTAGATTAAAAATATGAGCCAGTCGTATTTCGGTTAGTTATTACACTTAACTGTGAAAATTTTCGTCTTTAACATGAATGAATAGTTTTGAATTGTATTGTAGCCAATTATATAGGTTATTTTTAAGTTTTTTTTTTCTTCGGAATAGTGGATTATCTAGTAAAAAGGAGAGATTTGTGTGACAAATTATTTTTAATTCAATACAAGAAATTAGATAGCAAGTTTTTAAAATTAGAGGAGATAATTATTGCAGAAACCAACTGCCCTGCTTCAGATAAAACTTCCCTTAAAGAAACACTGCATATTTTTTAAAAATCTTTTAAAATAAAATAGCAATCGTCGAACAGAATCAAAGAAAGGTTTGTTAAAAATAACTCAACGTAGCTAGATAAGACTTGCATTTTTTAAAAATGATGGGTGAAAGGGTGAGCCCAGGTAGGCCCCCGAAGGATTTTGAGCAGAGTAGTGTCCGCAGTAAGCGTAGGAAGACCGAAGTTTTACGTGCATCCGGTTCTGGCAGTGAACTTTTTTATTCTGCTCAAATGTATTTTCGAACTGAAGACCACCATTCCCAATTAAATAAATTAAAAGACTGATATTCTATCACCGAAAACCACAGTAAATGAACAAGAGGCAGTATCTCCTCAAACCGCTTTGTCTATGTTTAGATATTGAAGCGAAATAAAGTAAGAAGCAGTATAACGTGGTACAAAGTTACGCGCCTCATATCTTTCCTTCTTAACTTAACGCTCGTAAAACTTCGAGAAAGGACACTATAACGGATGTATTTAATTTGTTTTTAATTTTTTCGGATCCAGTAGTTTCGTGCTCAAGGGTTGTGAGAAAATATAAAACTACTCTTCCTAGTGAGGTGCTAGAAATGATTTTACCAGATTAAAAGAATCTAGCCTTCATAAATCCATTTATTGTGATATATATTCAAATTGTTTAGAGTAATAAAGACATTAATAAAGTTATTTTGCCTCAAAACACCTTTAATAAAGACAATTATGAAAGTTAAGGTAGCGAATGATGTTTGCCGGGAGCGTTCCAAGTGGCAATCAGTGGTCTCTGCCTACCCCAGTGAGTAATAAGCGTGATTTTATGTATTTAGGTACGTATGAATGTATTATACACCTTTAAGACTTAGCTTAAGTCTCGGAACGTCGTTAAATAATATTGACCAACCATCCCATACAACAGGATCCACCGTGCGCCGTTATCAGGAGTTTAATGACCAAAGCCTTTTTTAACATTTTGTTTACTGTCTTTGATAACACCGTAACAGACATTCGACAAAGAAAAAAAATAGACATATTCTTGTAATCGATGTTTGAAACATATAACATCGAAACAGGAATGTAGGGTAACAATTAAATACTTACATTTAACATGTTTTTGTTTGGCAAGTTGTTATTTTAATAATAGCTTTGACTTCGCTTAAGTTACAATCATCATGCAATTAAGTAATTAAAAAATATTCGATTGCGAAAATATTGCTTATATGTTTGTCCTATAGATCTCAGTTTCCAACTGATTGAGATACAGCTTTGTCATTAAAAGAAAATCGTGATAGTAATTTGCAAAACATGACACAGGGGCATAACTAGGCGGCATTTTCAAGGTTGCACTTATCATACTTGGATTCTTGGAAAGGGTAGACGAAAGTTTACTGGTGTAATATCTATTATCTCATTTTTAGTTGTTTTTAAATGTGAGACAAATGACATTTCATCCGTCGAGAATCGCCGCCCAGATAGGAAACGGAAATGCCATGTTGGGTTATCATAGCCGATGAATAAAGTATAATATATACTACCCGTTCGCTCTAACTTTGCCGCTGGCGTAGAGGCGTATACCCGAATTGTTAATTAGACGAAGTAAATTGACAGTAGCTAATGTCACTTCGTCATAGAAAATACGCAACATTGTATCAAGAAGTGACATTAGTTGCTGTCAATTTACTTCGTCTAATAAAAAATTCGACTTTAGTATGGAGCCGAGCGGCGAAGTTAGAGCGAACGAGCAGTATTTAAAAATCTGAATTTCTTGTCTATTAATTGTCTAACTAGCTTTTTATAATCATGGGTTTATGAAACAATATTCAGAGAAATTTTAAGCTACATGTCAAGTTGATGATGACTATCTTCATCCATTCCAATCCAAGCATTCCATAAATGTATAACAATTTATATTTCTTCCTTGTAATATTATCAACAGCATGAATTATTGTAGCTTGTAATATTATCAAAAGCAATTAGATTACTGGATGGAGAACTCTGGATCAAAATAATGGCAAGTTTTAATTAAATTTCAATGTTGTCAATCATAGGACCAAGAAAAAACCCTGGGGAACCCCTTATGTATTTTAGTGTAGAAATAGAATACAAAGAACTGTCTTGATATTGACAGGAGTGGCCTGCCGGTCCCAGATATGTGAAGTGCATTGACAAATAAGAAAACAAGTCACTTAATATGTCATGAGTTTCCATACCTAACAAATTGAAATTTAGGCAAAGAAAAAAGACTTAGTAATATTTACAAAAAAATCCTTTGAAAGGAGACCTAGGGAAATCAGTGAAAATGCTCTGCCTCTATGTCACTGTATATTAGGGCTTGAACTCCGGAATTCCGGAATTGACATAATTCCGGAATTCCGATAAAATCTAATATCGTTCTCAATTCCGGAATTGGCGAGATCAATACCGGTATTTCGATATTGAAAAAAAAATGTTTTTCGCTTCTCTAATTTCATTATAAACAAAAATGTAGATTATAAGCTTCTTACGCAATTTAATTACCTTTAATTACTACAATGTTGATAATTTAGGATTTCTCTATTAACAAATTAATTCGATTATGTATTTTGGGAATTAATCATTTTATTTGATGATATCTCTAAAACCTACTAAGAAAGAAAATCCATAAAATTAATGGTATTTGACAGAAAACATACTATTCATGTCGAATGACGAATTTGTTTAAGGATTGACGAGAATGGTATTTTGACATTTATGTATGTAATATTTATAAGTTGTAATGATTTAATTTATCCAATAATAAAGACTATTTAAATAATAATAATATTATTGATGACGTTTTTGTATTTTTTTTACATTTAGACTTCAATTTATAGTGCGAACTTAAATTTAACTTTGATAGAAACGCTGTAAGAATTTGACAGAGGTCTCGCTCAGCATAGTTCTAGTAGTTGTGACGGAACTCATGGGGCCCGTACCTTATTATTAGGGGCAAAATTTGCCCCAAGGTGCTCCACTGCCCCAGAGAGAGGACGGTCCTGTTCTCCGTTGGTCCGTCTCAGGCGCCCGACGCTGATTACAGCGAGAACGATGTGCCCGAAGTCACTGAAGGTGAGTTAGGGGCGACTGTACTGCGGCTTAGATTCCGCAGGGACCGTGCCCCTGGACCCTACAGCATTCCAGGCCGAGCGTGGGTCCTGGCTCTTGAGGATCTCGGGCCTCGAGTGATGGGGCTCTTTAGTGCATGCCTCGAACAAGGCCAGATTCCCGCGGTCTAGAAGACAGGGTAACTGGTTCTGAACCGAAAGGCAAGGTGGTCGGCAGTCTACCCATCCGGGGATCGGCCGATCGTGTTGCTCCGTTGAGCAACTCCGGCCGATCCCTGATCGGTCGATCCCCAACAATGATACGCTCAAGGAGCTTGCATACCTCGTTAGGTATGCAAGTTCCTTGAGCGTATCATTGCACAGTGCATAGTCAGGCACCTCACACGCGTGGGGCCGGATCTGGCGGATAACCAGTTTGGTTTCCTTCAAGGGCGCTCCATCGTGGATGCGATCATGCGCATTAGAAGACTGACGGAGGAAGTAACAACGCAGGGTGAGGTGGTGTTGAAAGCGATGGCGATGTCAAGAGACCTATCTTTCCGAGAGGGCCATTACTTACCCAAGCTGACTAGGGCCCAGCCGGGTCAGTGAGATACGTCGTGCGGTGTTCCGCAGAGATCAGTCTTAAGACCGCTTCTGTGGAACATCGGTTACAATTGGGTGCTGCGTGGTCCGTTGCTCAGAGGCGGCAAGTCTCGAGGATCTGGCAGCGAGGCAAGTTGCGTCCTTGTTTAAATAAATTTATTATATTTCTGACTAGCTGATGCCCGCAGCTTCGCTCGCGTAAAATTTGTTCCCGTTCCCGCATCCCGTATTTTATTGCCTTGGGGGTAGAATTTATCAAAATCCTTTCTTAGCGGATGCCTATGTCATAACATCTACCTGCATGCCAATTTTCAGCTCGATCCTTCCAGTAGTTTGGGCTGTGCGTTGATAGATCACTATGTCAGTCAGTCAGTCACCTTTGAGTTATATATATTTAGATTTATACTTTTCTGGTGCAAGGAGGTGAGTGAGCAGGCCCAAGGCCTACGTCTCCAGAAATTTAGGTTCGGCAGTTCCAGCTCCACAAGGAAACCGTGGAGATCTGGACTTGAGCAACAAACCGAATCGCCACATCACATCACACAAGGGGGAATCGCCGAATCGCCACAATCAAGGCGGTCAGACCGGTCATGGGCGAGTGACTAGAGAGAAGCCACGGTGCGGGTGCTCTGTCCTACCGGTTGTCACAGATGCTTACCGAGCACGGCAGCTTCGGTAAATATCTGTGACGAATACCGGGAAATCACACCTGAGTGCCAGCATGGCGAGGAACGCAATGAGGACACTGTACTTCACACATTAGTGGAGTGCACAGCGTGGGCTTAACAGCGCCCGGTTCTCGTGGTAGGTCTGGACGTGGACATTCTCTCGCTAGAGACCATTGCGCGAGCTATGATCTCCAGTGGGAGTAAGTCCACTACGTCTTTCTGTGATCAGTTAATGCGGCGAAAAGTGATCGAGAGAGAACGCTCCCACCCGAATTCCGCTTGTCTTTGCCCAAGACTATCGGCCTCCATAATCGGGGGCCTGAGGACTGTGGGAGGGCTAATCGCCGTCCTTACAAAAGCACGCCCAAGACGAAAGCGTGACGTGAAAGTTTCACGCACGCCACACGGCCTGAGATGCGAGATAACACCTGAACAAGCCCCAAATACGCGGGATAGCACCCGAACCTCCTAGGTGAGGCCGCAGTGATAGTCAAGGTCTGTGGGAAATCCTAGGGTCATCCTTCTAAGGGGGTTACCCGGGCCAACAGTAGGCAATAGTTAGGAAACGTGTGGTTCTTAGTTGGTTACGTTAAATTAAGTAATTTTACTGGGAATCAAAGTAGTTTATCACTAATCACGTAGGGCTGCTAGCTCCCGTTTCTTTTTTTACATATCACTATTTTGTACAAAACTAAACTTGATGGAGTTCCGGAATTCCGGAATTCCGGAATTCAAATACTGAATATCGAAACCCAATTCCGGAACTGAAAAAGCGTCCGATATTCAAGCCCTACTGTATATCTATGTTAAGCTTGACAAAATAGTTTTGCCAATGCAAAACACTGTCAAACGCTTATGTTTGAGCCAAGAATGTTCAAAGTTCTATCCTAAATATCAAAGTTTTTCAATCAATTAGTAACCCAGCACTGCTGACCTTATTCACACATCAGTCCGCTAGCATGCAGGCTATGTCCCCAATTCAAGTAGGATTTTTGAAGCAACTGGGAGAAAGAAAGCTAAGATGATGAAGAAAAAATCCGTCCAGTATCGAGGTCATTAAACCCTTCTCCTGTTAATTGTTTTCAAGTTGTGTGTCATTTGTTTTCGAGTATGTTTCTCTCTATGATGATGTTTAAGTCTATTTCATGTTTTTAATATTTTTGAAACAATGCTACCTATTGCATTGAAACCCAGATTTCAGCTATATTGGAATTGCTACTGTGACAGGTTTTTATTAATTTGTTTTTTGTCTTGTTTTTCTTCTTTTACACTGTCACTACTTATAGAAGTAAGATTCTTTAAGTACATCAAATTAGTTGTAGTTACTGCTATTATTAAAATTACTTCGAAAATCTACCAGTTGGTCTCTTTACTTTTTTTTAAAGAAAAAATTACAGTATAATTTATTTTTGTTGAATACAAGTAACACAATTACTATTATCACTGTAAACCACTGTACACCAATAAGACACTGATAAATACACTACCAACAAGAAAATAAGTCTGTGAAGATTTTTACAGTAAGTATAATAAAACTAAGTGCACTATATGATACAGTGCACAAAAAAATAAAAGTGCTAACTACTGAACATAATGCTGTAGATCTTACTAAATTTGAGTTGTAATCGTTAGTAGAGTCCTCCTGAGAGATTGTGGGGGTGACTATGAGGGGGTCCCTGTCGCCGGTCTGGATCGATCTCCCATCTGACCCCCCATCAGAGCGACAACGGCACCCTTCACACCTCTTCATGATTACACATACTTGTGAACTGTGGATCGTCAATAACGTCCTTCAGTATAAATGCCTTTTTTTATTTCTTATTAGAACTGGTGGGACACAGTTGAGTGGCTTTTCAAAGAGACTTGTCATTGTTCTAATACAAAAAGATGTACCATGATAACAAAAAATTGCTCCATTAAGTATTAATATATTTACGAATATTAAATATATTTAGAGTTATTAAACATAGTAGATATAAATACCTCATTCTCACTATCTATGAGGGCTTCTTCCATTGCACCAAAACATTTAAAACTACAACTTTTTAAGAATATTCTAACATAATACAGATGCAAAATAGTACACAACCGACTGTCGGTAGCATGTTCACGTATTACCAACACTGAGTAATTCTAGATGAAAAGATAATCAAGCATAAAGAAAATGTCATTGTATGCAAATTTTATGTTTGACCATTGGTGAAATTAATGACTGTAACATTCATTTACAACGTACTTATAACTCACACCCGATAACATGTGTTACTAAAACTATATACCAATACAAAATAATTAAAATCTCCACTTACTAATGTTATTTGGCTTCTGTAGTATGCAAGTGTATTCCATAGAATTTAAAACACGAAATCAATGTAACAGCTCCATCGTATGTACAAAGTAAGTGAATATGCTATCGGGTAATCTCAATTACTTAGAAAATATTCTAATTATTTGTAAAATTTCCGGAAAAACTACTAAACCCCAACGTGCTTACTTAGATCACTTTGACAAATTTGACATTTAAATTATTTGACATACGATAAGCATAGATTAGGATTTCTGCAATAGAGATTCCTAATCTATTTTAAACCAAGATAATCATCTCATTGCCTACTTTAGCAACCTAATTCATTAAAATAATATGGGTATTTTATTTCAAGAGTACCCACTTTACTGTTTGGGACTTCACAGAATAGGTAATCGTTAATCACATAATCAAGCCCAGAACAGAACAGTACAACTCTATTTAAAAATAAATCAACACACGTCACCTCGTCTGTGCTGTCAGTTAACCTGTCAACATTATTGCAGCAGTTTGTGATTTTTTGCATGATTTTTATTAAAATACTGTGTTATTCAAAATGGTACGTCTGAAAATAACGTCATTACTTATGTAGCTACAACATTTACAACAAAAGTTTTTATAAAAATGTCTACATCCAATGGAATCAATCATAAAAAGTGCGGCTTATCATCTAAAGTTTTAACTGTGTTTTTACAATATTTCAGGTGTTGATAGCGGCAACAGTATGCACGAAATCAGGGAAAGGTACTTTATTTATTCTAATATACCGTGTTTTATTCATTATACTTCATATTTTCGTAACAAATATTATATTTTCAGCACTTGTGTCTCGTCAGTTTGTGGAGATGACGAAAGCACGTATCGAGGGTCTATTGGCTGCATTCCCCAAGCTGATGACTGGTGGGCGTCAGCATACCTTTGTGGAGACAGAATCTGTCAGGTATTCTTATAAGATTTTTTTCTATTACCTAGCCAATCTTCGTTCATGTTCCAATAAGATTTTGCAGAAATCATTGATATGGTCTTTTTTACACATCTATCACAATTTATTTCCATAGATTTAACATCTTCTGCTTTTCAACTAAGTATATCTCTTGTGATAAATTGCATCATTTTCTCTCTGGCACAGTCAGTAGTGATACCGCCTGCAGCGCTGGAGGTTGTGGGTTTGATTCCCACCGAAGGCAAATATTTGAGTGACCCTTAAATGTTTGTCTCAAGAGTTTGGGTGTTTCTGTATGTATAATATGCAGGTTATTCCTAGCTTACTTTGGGATGAGATAGCGTTGTGTGAGATGTCAGTGAATATTTTATTATTATTTATATTATTTTAACCACCATTATTCCAGTAATTTAGATTAACTATTGACTATATCTGAGTAATAATAACATGTTTGTATTGACATAATAATTGTACTAACATGAATTATGTACTTGAAAGTATTATTTGTATGAAAATGTTTGATATTTTTACAAAACTTTTAATTTGGTGGTTAAAATTGCTAGAAGTATTATTAGATTGCAAAACTATTGAATTAAGGAAATCTGTAAAAAGTAATTCTTATGTATTAATACAGTTTTTGTTATACTACTGAGGTAGCAGACAAGCTTACGGCCCACTTAATTAAATGGATGTCTGCAGCACCAGATGCGCTCACAGTATCTCTCTTTTGATGTTTACAGATATGTATACCAGCCACTGGATAAGTTGTACATGCTGCTCATTACCACTAAAGCCAGTAACATCCTTGAGGATCTGGAGACGCTCCGCCTGTTCAGTCGAGTGGTGAGTGGACAATGAAAACCCTTTTGGGTCATTTTTTTTTCTATTTATAACTAGCTGACACCAGCAACTTCGTTTACGTCACATAATGTGTAAGAAAGGAGAGGTATAAGCAGCGTGTGAAACTGCCCTGTTTGCTTAATCATAAAAGAGCTTAAAGTTTAACCCCCTTATTCATAATTGTTTATTAACCCAGTTAGACCGACCGACCCATACATGGGTTTCAAGAAATAAAAAAATCTGCCATCATTGCATGATTTTCTTGAGATGATTGACATATATTTTTAGAATCTTCAGTTATTGAATATTAACTTTGTCGACATCATACGTAGTGTATTTTACATTTTTAGCTGATTTTCGCAAGTTAAAACGCGTGTTTTGAAAATCGTAAAAGATGACCTCAAAAAAGGTAGGATAAACTATATTTAGTGTTATATTTCTATAAAAATAATAACAGAAACTAAACTATGAAACATAACAACATTTATATTACTACGATACTCCTAATAATTCTCGTTAATTTCACTTTTATATTGCCAAATATTTCATGAACCCATACATGGTTCCGTCGGCACAATCACTGTGCTCTGAATTTCTGTAAAACTACGTAAGTTTTTTTCATTTCAAATCGAAGCTATTATCATTACATGAATTTTTGAGTGAATTAGAGAATGGTGATGTTCCGGTTCCAGAATGCATCACATTTGAACTACCTGATAACGCAAATGCTGTTGTTACAGACGAAAATTCTGGAGAAGAAGACAATATTACCATACAAAACTTACAAGTCTCTCTTACGTGCATCTGCACAGGTTTATTATGACATTTGGAGTTCTGTTTCAGACAGTGAAGATAATATACCTTTGGCTAGGTTACAGCAGAGTTATCGCACTAGACAGCCAACTTCACATCCAGTACCATCTGCATCGACTGTACTGGATGATAATGTAATTTGCCCTATGTCTGTGCACAATACAACCTATAATTGGAGGAGTAGACACACACCCAAATGAGTTTCCTAGTTTTCAACCTGTCGAAGGTCCCATAGACGAGTTATGTCGTCCAATATACTATTTTGAACTATTGTTAGACGACGCCGACGCCATCATAAACAAACTTGTGAAATATTATACAAATTTATCTGCTTCTCAGAAAAATAAACCCGGTAACATTACTGTAATTGGCGAAATAAAATGCTTTGTTGGAATACTACTTTTTACTGGATATATTTCAGTTCCAAGACGACAAATGTATTAGGAAAAGTTCTTTCGTAAATAAGTCATTTTTTCGTGACAGATTTACCTACAGCATGAACCATTTACACTGCTGTGATAATAGTTTGATTCAAGTTTACAGTCATAAATACGCTAAAATGAGACCTTTATTTACTTTGCAAAATGCAATTTTTTAGGAAAAAGCCCCTGTTGACGAGATGCATAGCATCGACTAGGCTATGATTCCTTATTACGGGGTCATAGTTGTTAGCAGTTTATCAGGGCTAAACCGGTTATGTGAATACTGCCTAATATTTGTTGTCCAAAACTGTAATAGGTCTTCAAAATTAAAGTATAAATTAAAAAATAAACAACATAAAATATTTAATTTATGGTTTCAATCATTACGAAAACCATTAGTAAAGAGTCAAGACAGTGCCGACCGACCCATGTATGGGACATAATTTTCCAGCTTTTCCGGAAGCTGCAGATTTTTTTTATTATTTTTCCTGAGATGCTGGGGCTATATTAAGACATATATATAAAAATCACATCTTTCTCAGAAAAAAATAGTTTCAGGTTTATCTGGGTTAAACCTATTTTAGTTAAAACACACTATAAGTCTATTGCTGTCTCTGACCAATGACAGAGTATGGTTAGAGACAGCAATAGACTTAAAATGTGTTTTAACTAAAATAGGTTTAATAAACGATTATGAATATGGGGGTAAGTCTATTCTAAAACAATTCAGTCCACGCCTCCACGCCTTAGGCGCAGACTAAATTGTTTTTAAATAGCCTTAATCATTAAGCTCTTTTATGATTAAGCCAACACGCCAGTTTAGATTTACCCTCACATTCAAAGAAACCCCTACAGTTAAAATTTTCAAAATTCTTAAAAGTGACTTGAAATAAACAATAAACGTTAAGTGGAGCAAACCTCAACACAATAAAAAAACCGCATTGCAATCGGTTAAGCAGTTATTGAGATTAGCGTGCACAAACAGATATACAGACAAACAGACAAAAATTCTAAAAATAATTGTTTTGGGTTAGATTGCGTTCATAAAGCCCCCGTATAATATTTTTTCTTATTTATCTTCCATGTACAGACAGCGATCTGTTACGATTTTATTATATGTATTGATGTGACGAAAGAACTAGAACGTAGAATGCGGAGAAAATCCTACATGGATCCTAACATATTCTACCTAACAGCCCGGGAGCCCCGGGTAAGCCCTCGGAAGGATGCCCCAGGACAACCATGCTCTGTAACCAGTTACTAACCTAAGAAAAAATTGTCATCATGTCACCTTTGGGTTGACTCTGCTACGTACTTACTTACTAGACGCGCTTGACGCTATGTAGAGACGTGCTATCCGAATAAGTGGTTGTCCTGAGGTGACGAGAGGCCTCAAACCGTTAGTGCAGCGAAGTACCTTAGCGTCCTTGGCTGCCTTCTACCGAATGTATAATATGTACATTGCCATAAAATCTACCAACGAAAATTGGTTTGAACGAGATCCAGTTGGTAGTTTTTTTTAATACGTCATAAACCGCAATTTTCGCCTTGAAAAATCACTACCATTGCGAATGTGTTATGACATCAATGAAAGTTACAACGAACTACAAGAACTTTTATATTATGTTACTTGCTGCTACGGAACCCTTCATGGGCGAGTCCAACTCGCACTTGGCTGGTTTTTATATTCTGAAATAGAGGACGCCACAAGTGTTAGTATTGGTTACTAAACATATATTATAACTACATATCATTATAGCTAGGAGTAGGTTAGTGAGGACAGAAAAAAAGAGAAAGGGGGTTCTGAGATTAGGAGTGTAGCAAAAGGGTTCGGTTATAATCTTATTTTATTTGTGGATAAATTTGTAAAGTACTTTTATTAGTGGGGAGTTGACTAGGGTTAACAAATAGGCCAAATTAATCGATTGACAGATCCGTTTAGGGAGAAGATCGTATAGGGGAACCACTAATCTGGGATAGGAAAAAAAATATGTTCGAGGAAACCCTCAGCTAGACCTCACTCGCACAGAGAGCGGCCCCGAATGCGAATTTTGGCCAGAAACACAGGTGTACAGACAAATCCTAGGCGTAGACGAATGTCGATGTATTTATCTGTCCTGGGGTATCCTTCCGAGGGCTTACCCGGGACTCCCAACCGTAGGCTGTTAGCGGGACACGTGAGGGTTTAGTCGGTAGGAGTCCGGCATAACATCCATGAAGATTTTCCCTCACGTAAAAAAAAAGACGTAGACGAATTATAATTGACGTAGCAGTCTTATTAATAAACTGTTTTTTGTTAAAGAACCAAGGTCTGGATAGGTCTGGGTTGGGGGAACCATAAAATTTTCCCTTGATCAGACGGGAGGATTGCCAGGAGTCGTTCCAGGTGTTAGATAGAGAGAAACTAGCCAAGGAATGTAGATCTCTAGCGAAAGTGGGCCGCTAACTTGAGGACCACTGTCAGTAGTTTTACGGACTTTGAGAGTGGCCCCCAATCGCTGGACGCGCCACGGCTTTCCATGAGGCTGGCGATGTCAATTTGGCAAGCTAAATATAACAAAAAATGTCTAGTGATCAAGTTAGAAACGAAGATGATTATATCTATCTTCGTAACCAAGTTAATTTGATTTTCATTTGTTTTATTATTCTTCATTTGCCTTGTCGATTTTCATTTGTTTTGCCCTTACCTTTGGTGCAAAATCCCTATTGCTGCATTTGCATTGCATGGTCCCTATTGCTATGTGCAAATGGATCCGAACAGGACATGGCTACAGTACATGTCATCTAACTTGGCAAGGTTTGGAGTGAGCGGAGCACTTTTTGGAGTGAGCGGAGCACTTTTTGGAGTGAGTGGAGCACTTTAGGTACTTTTTTTTTTCAAATCTACCCTCGGCTAAGCACAAACTAAACAAAAGCAATAGCACAAAGTACGTAAGTAGTAATACGTAATGCAACGCAATGACACTCTCTCAAGTACTGTCACGGCAAAGTTGATGTGTCTATACCTACATCAACTTTGGTGGGGGGATGGGGAAGCTTACTCAGTGGGAGGCAGGGAGTTGCCGATCTGTATGTAATACTTTTATATTATCTTTGCCCCCACACTGCTCCAAAACCTTGCCTAGTTAGATGCCGTGCACTATAGCTGCTATTGAATTTTTCTAAGACATAATGTCTGCAACTCTGTTTGAATACTACCATGAATTACAATATTTATTTTTCGACAGGTGCCAGAATACTGCGCTCCGCTGACAGAAGCTGAAGTACTGAACCAGGCCTTCAATCTGCTGTTCGCTTTCGATGAAATTGTGGCTCTCGGGTACAGGGAGAGTGTTAATTTGGCACAGGTCAGTAAGATAGGTAATATAATAGTAATACATTCTGATAGGCAACTCCTTGCCCCCCACTGAGCAAGCTTCCCCACCCCCGCCACAGCTGTCATATAGTTGGAGGGTGTTTTGAGGGAATATTCGCGTAACCTTAGTGGTCACAAACACATTTAAGCTCTGTACAAACGTAACATGTTTTTTAAATGAGACAGAATTGAAAACGAATCATTTGTATGGAGTTATGCCCTGCGGATCAAACTCCCCACGATCTTCTCGCCAAAAAATAGTATGAATGAATAAATGAAATACTTTATTACAAGAAACATGGTTGATTTAAATAATAAATAAATAAATATTCAAGGACATTTCACACAACGCTATCTGATCCCAAAGTAAGCTAGGAATAACCTGCTTGTGTTATGGGTATCAGACCACGGATATTAATACTTATATACTTTTTAAATACATACATATTATACATAGAAACACCCAGACTCTTGAGACAAACATTTGTGGGTCACACAAATATTTGCGGTTTACCACTGTTGACCGAAATTCATTTGATCATTTGACGTGTGACCGAAAAAACATTAGGCCATTCTACTACTGATCGAATGAACAATTGACCAAAAGAGTTTTTATCGAACAAACATTTGGTATTTTTACTACTGATCGAATGAACGTTTGGCCGAAAAACAGTTGGCTAAAGAATATTTTAACAGGGGCTGAATCAAAATGGCTAGGTTAGGTTAGGTTAGAACTGCGACCACAACGCACGAGCCGAGCGAGCGAAGCGAGCGTGCCGCGGCAGCGGCCGGCGAGTGCCAGTACCGAATTCTACTTATTTCGCTTTTGTTTGTTAAAATATTCTTTAGTCAACTGTTTTTCGGTCAAACGTTCATTCGATCAGTAGTAAAAGTACCAAATGTTTGTTCGATAAAAACGCTTTTGGTCAATTGTTCATTCGATCAGTAGTAGAATGGCCTAATGTTTTTTCGGTCACACGTCAAATGATCAAATGAATTTCGGTCAACAGTGGTAAACCCAAATATTTGTCTCCGGTGGGAATCGAACCCACGACCTCCAGCGCCGCAGGCGGTATCACTACCGACTGCGCCACAGAGGCAGTCTTTTGATCTTCTCATAATCTATAGTCCAACGTGTTTCGCCGGACGGCGCGCGGCATGCAATTTCTAGAAATAATGTATGTTAGGTATTACAATAGTATTACAATTACAAACCTATAATACATATTAACAAATGTCGATTATTGTACCTACTTAATATAAATCAAATCAATTGTATGAGTAATTTTAAGTTTTCGTCAATACCTTTCAATATACAGGGTGGAATTTAAAGACGGTAGTTGGAGGTAAAGTACCCTTAATATTAATAATGGCAAGGGTAACATTCCTTTATTTTCAAAAGTAAGTAAAACTGCATTTAAAGATTTTTGAAAAATCACCTGCTTGAGCCGGGAATCGAACCTGGGAGATGTGAAAAAAGAAACATCCTGTATTTTATGATACCAACCGAAAGAGTCTTTAATAAGGAACAATTTCTTTTAAACAACATAGTATCTTAAATAAAAGGAATAACAAGTAAAATATTTTTTTATTGTAAAGCCTACATCAACAGCAACAATCATCACTAACTATAGAAAAAAAATCAGTCTAATTGAGAACCTCCTCCTTTTTTTTGAAGTTGGTTAAAAAAATGTTCTAGATTCTGTGAATGGGAATATTCGTTCTGGTCACTAAACCAACTAACTTCAAAAAAAGTAGGAGGTTCTTAATCAGATTGTATTTTTTTCTTTAGATAGTGAGTAAGCTATACAATAAAAACTTATTTTACTTGATCTTCCCTTAATTTAAGATACTATGTTGTTTAAAAGAAATTGTTCCTTATTAAATACTCTTTCGGTTGGTATCATAAAATACAGGTTTTTTCTTTAGATAGTGAGTAAGCTATACAATAAAAACTTATTTTACTTGATCTTCCCTTAATTTAAGATACTATGTTGTTTAAAAGAAATTGTTCCTTATTAAATACTCTTTCGGTTGGTATCATAAAATACATGATGTTTCTTTTTTCGCATCTCCCAGGTTCGATTCCCGGCTCAAGCAGGTGATTTTTCAAAATCCTGTAAATGTAGTTTTACTTACTTTTGAAAATAAAGGAATGTTTCCTTTCAGCAAAACTTGCTATTATCAATATTAAGGGTACTTTACCTCCAACTACCGTCTTTAAATTCCACCCTGTATACGTTAAATTAGGCACAGTTATGTCCTACTTTAAATTTCATAATATTAACAAAATGTCAAGTATTGTATTTGATATAACTCAAATCGATTACATGAGTTATAAGTTTTTGTCAAAATTTAGTGCGTGTTTTAGTCAAAAGTAGCGCGTGTCTTCGTGAATGGAACATTGGCACTACCTATAAAGTGCTTAGCCAATCATCTGAGACATGCTATATTCTATAGTTCTATACCAATGCTCTGTAATACCAACTCGTTTAAATTTACAGGTGCGGTCGTTTGTGGAAATGGACTCCCATGAGGAGAAGATCTACCAAGCTGTGAGACAGGTATGTAAAGACACACACTTGTTCAAACTTTTTATTGCATTAAGGTTTTGATAATGAATAAAAGAAGTTGTTTACTTGTGAAAATTGCTAGGGAAAATTCGGAAAATGTACCATGTATAATGTCACTAATATGTAATGTACTTCTTAAATCTAATTAAAAGAAAATTTCTGATTGACTCAAGAACTCCCAGCCCTTAGATAATGGTGAAATTTTGCGAGAGGTAGCTAGAGAAAGACCAGTGTTTTCAAAAAAGTTATTGGGTGCGATGCGACCCCGCCAACATCCCCGGGGGCCAAGCCAGCCAATCAGGTCATGGCGTAGAGACGGGAAACTCGAAATAAGCCCTGTTTGGCTAGCATGTTACAGTACAGTAAAACTCGAAGAGTTTCAGCCAAAGGAGCAAGCCGGGTTTCGAAAAGACTTCAGTACCGTTGACCACATCCATACTGGTCGGCAGATTGTACAAAAGACAAATGAGAACAATGAGGCATTGTGTATGGCTTTTGTGGGATAGGAGAAGGCCTTCGACTAGGCTTGCCAACTTCAAAATGCGAATTTGCGGGAAATGTTGATTTCAAATGCGGGACAAGGATTTAAAAAGCGGGATCTTACGAATTTTGTTCAGAATACTAAAAAACGTGAACTTTAACGGGTACTGAATTTCACGCGGAAAAGCCGCGAGCATCATTTAGTTTAAATATAATTTCCGTACGCTTTTTGATATGTTGTAAGTTTTACACGACAACGCATTTTCTTTCTCCAAACGCATGATAATGTAACTGTACAGATTTTTTTAAAAATGCTGACAAAAAACCAAGTTAGAATTCGGTCTTTTTACTCTTATCCTCGTCAAAAAATTTCTACAAAGCGATTGGAAAGTTTTCTCCAAGAAATGAAAAAAAAAACTTTTTAAGGCAGGAAACCCGTTTAGAATTTTCTCGACAGGAGAATGTAATGTTCACATGTCTCACTATTGTATTTGTAGGTACTGTAGATTAGCATCAGCGAAAAATTCTTTAAGTGTTTGAACTCTCTGTGCGTGACACGACAGGTGACCATATACTTTTAAAACCAAATTTTCCACATCAAATTCACATTTTGCACCAGCATGTGCAACAGCATCATGCAACATGTGTGCTGTCGCCATTTTTGTTCCGTAAATATGTAAAAACGGAACTATTTCTCCCGAAATTAACATTAGCATGTGCGTTTCACAAATCAAAAGGGGCCTGGTTTAGAAAATGACGAAAAAGAGGTGCAAATAAAAGCATTTTTTGTCGGATAAGTAGACAGAAAATTATAGCCAAAAAAATTTTTTTAAATCTTGGTACTAGATGTGTGTCAAAATATACATGTACAATAACATAATGTCTAAAACGATCATAAAGTCAGTCCCAACATTTTAGATGAATGCATTTTATGACTTCAATTTTTATCGACGCGCAAGAAAAATATATGCCAACTTAAAAAGAAAATATACATCTATAATTTGGTTTTCTTCGATTTTGAATAAGTAAGAGTATTAGCTTATTACAACAAAAATAAGATCTAAAATACAACAGTTTCTAGCTTGAAGGACGCGTGTTTTGTATGGTCAAGGTCGTTAGCCCTATGAACGGCCTTAATGTTATTGTATATATATATATATATATATATATATATATATATATATATATATATATATATATATATATATATATATATATATATATATATATATATATATATATATATCTATCGCTTCGCTTTCTTATTGGGGTCTTCATAGAAATCAAGCAAACATGTGCGAATACTCTCCTCTGGACAGTAGAATCTTACAACTACATATAGGAAATAACTTCATATTTCCGTGATTTGACGCATCGCTAGAAATACTGTAAACGTTAACGTTTGTTGCTAGATCAAGAAAAGCGGGACATCACGCGTCCCGCTCAGGGTGTGAGCGGGACGTCTTGTTATGGGTCTCAGAAACGGGACGTCCCGCGTATAGCGGGACGGTTGGCAACCCTACCTTCGACTGTGCCGAAACCTGGGCAGTCCTGAACGCTCTGCAGCGATGTCGTATCGATACATCGAGGTGCTGAGATGTTTGAACGACATCCTCACTACCATGACCATCCAGCTGGAAAACTATAAATATAAAACCAATTCTATAGCACTGTGTAGAGGTGTGAGACAAGGTGATGTAATAATTATCGCCTAAGCTCTTCACCAATGCGCTTGAGGACATCTTCAAGACGCTAAATTGTGGAAGGGTGGGGTGTGAACATCAACGACGTGCACATATCCCACCTTCGGTTTGCCGAAGACGGCATCATAGCCCCTGGGGCCCTGGAAAAGTTAGGCATTTTGCCTAACTGCTCCAGCGTCTCCGCTACATCGCTTAAACGGAATATCTCGACGTATGGTCTCGGTATGAACTTGGATAAAACCAAGGTCATGTTCAATGAACACGTCACACCGGGACCAATCTACGTCCAAGTAGGCTTGAGGTTGTTCAGGAGTATACTTACCTTGGGCACTATTGGGCAGGTTATCACACTTGGCAAAAAGAACCTGGACAAGGAAATAGCCAGAAGGATCCGGCTGGGTTGGGCAGCATTCAGTGAACTGCGTCAAGATTTCAATTCGCCTAAAGATTAATGCCTGAAGAGGAAAGTCGACATATAGTGCGTTCTACCAGTTATGATTTACGGTGCCGAGACGCGGACTTTTACGGTGGGGTTGGTCCATGCCCCTGGTGTTTCGCAGCGAGCTATGGAACGAGCTATGCTTGGAGTGTCTTTGAGTGATAAACTTCGAAATGAGGTTATCCGGCAGAGAATTAAAGTGGTCGATATAGCTCGCAGAATGAGCACTTTATAGTGGCAGTGGGCCGGCCACATCAGTAAATCAACCGAAGGCCGATGGAGTAAACGAGTTCTGGAGTTAAGAGGACGTATGACGCCAAATAGACTATTATCTTGATCTAGATCTCAGGACTCCTGAGGTCTAATGAACTAACATTACAACACAAGCAACTTCAGTTCATGAACTAAAGATCTACTAGCCTGAAAACACGATTACTAAAAAAAACCTCGATACTTTTAATTTTTGAAAACACCTCGTTTTAGTTAAACTTTGGGCTGGATCTCTATAACTATCTGTTATTTAGATATTATTTTTAATGTATAAGAAAGACAATACTAAAAACTTCATTTACACTAGTCGGTTTTTTTAATATTTATAATAGTTTTCTTTTTATCTGTAATTATCTGATTTTTAGCTTTCACATCATTTCGCTAAACACGCTCCAAACCTTCTCTCTCTTTCTTTCCTCGCAAAATCTGTATGCGCTATCCTTTACCGATTACGTTTAGTCTGGCTGCGCGCCTTGTAGGAAGCGGACCTATGCCCGATTGCGTCACACAATGCTCAATTACGACATCGATAAATCGATTAAAAAGCTTTTGAATTCCTGAAGGGGGGGGGGGGGGGGCTGTAGGTGCATAAAATCTTAATTTGTATAAATAATAAATGGCACTAATTACTTATAAAAGTTATACATATAAACGAACGAACATAAAAAACGTTTTTCGCTCCAAGAATGAAAGAAATAAAAAGCTAAGAACCGTATTGATTGTTTACTATCCGATATAAATTTTCTTCATCTTACTTAGTTTCTTCACGATGGCTTGTAGAAACTGGGGTGTTACTTTTGAACCTAGGTCGGTAGGGAAATAGAATATTTATTTATTAATGAGACAAATGTTACAATAAAGCATAATAACTATTTACAATATGAATAAATCTAACTAAACTAAATCTAAATAGGGCCCCCGTGGCATTGTGCCCAAAAGACTGGCAGCATTCCCCCTTTGAACGGCGATGCCTATTCGTTGGGAGAAATAACTGCCAGCCCTTAGGTCACCAGTTGACTCCACAAGACGCTTCTTCAGGTCGGTATGATTTGGCATATTATCTCCTCGATATTGTTGCCACCGAGAATCATCCGAGTTCTCAATGGCGTTACGGAATGCCTGTACCAGGACCTCGTTCGTTGGTCAGCATCTGCACTGCTTCAAGTGATGTCGGCTTGGGCCTAGAAGATCTTCATGGGGCCCAGACCTTTTCTGCATATTAGCATCTGCCCAGCTGTCTTCAAGCCCAACCATATTTCAAACCCGACGCAGCTTTTATTGACTGCCAGGAGCAGCAGCTATGAATTGAATTTTCATCCCCATTGGCAAAGTTGAGAGCGACTGCTGTCTTACCTCCCCAAGTCCGATAGGTTACCTAATTGAACTGGACGCTTTCTAGGAACAATAATAATAAACCGGCCAAGTGAGAGTTGAACTCGCCCAGGAAGGGTTCCGTAGCAGCAAGTAACATAATATAAAAGTTCGTGTGGTTCGTTGTAACTTTCATTGATGTTCGCAGTGGTAGTGATTTATCTCGGCGAAAATTGCGGTATATGACGTTCAAAAAAAAAAGAACTACCATCTTGATTTCGTTCAAACCAATTTTCTTTGGTAGATTTTATGACAATGAACATTATATATATTTTTTTAGATTTATCATTCTCTTAGTTTAGAAGTTAGAGGAGGGGGGGGGGGGGGGACACATTTTTCCACTTTGGAAGTGTCTCTTGCGCAAACTATTCACTTTAGAAAAAAAAACATGTTACATAAACCTCAAGAGCATTTTTGTGGAAAAAATTGAGTTTCAGTTCTGAGTATGGGGACCCCAAAATTAACTGCTTTTTTTTTCGTTTTATACAAAATTCTTGATGCGGTTCACAGAATACATCTACTTACCAAGTTTCAACAGCATAGGCCTTATAGTTTCGGAGAAAAGTGGCTGTGACACACGGACGGACTGACAGACATGACGAATCTATAAGGGTTCCGTTTTTGCCATTTGGCTACGGAACCCTAAAAATGTCATACAAAACCCAGAAACCGCCACTACTTCCTAGTAGTGGCGGCACTCCTGGGCGCCGATTCTCGACCACACGACTTGAATGCGTGGACGCAAATTTACGGGTGAAACGTCGTCCGTCTCATGTTCGCCGTTCCTAAATATGAGACAGGCGACGCGTCACCCGCCGATTTTCGTCCACGCATTCATGTCGTGTGAAGCGAGAATCGGTGCCCAGTGCGAGCGAGTCGGTGCCGGAAGTAATTGCACGGAACATAAAACAATGGAGTCGGCTAATTCAAGTACAAATTTAAAGACAGTGTAAGTATTTTAAAAAATCTTTAAAATATAACACTGTCTTTAGGCTTTCGATTTAATAGTAGAAAATTGCCGGTGATATTTTCAAAAAAAATTTATTGTTTAAAAATACTTGTTGATTCACATAAAAGAATAATCATTTTATTGAAGGTACTAATGAAAGAAAAATGAGTTTTTACTGAATGATGATGCTGTTGGGCGCAACAGCGCCAGGTCCTCGTGGTGAGTCTGGACGTGGACACTCTCTCGCTCGAGACAATGGTGCGAGCCATGCTCTCCAGCGGGAGTAAGTGGGACTGCGCCGCCTCTCTCTGCGAGCAGGTTATGCTCTTGAAAGAGGCGGTGGGGCGGGTACGGGAGAAAACTTTCCCACCCGAGTTCCGCAGTTGGTGCCTAGGCATCGGCGATATGTCTTCGCCGAAGACTATCGGCCTCCATGACCGTGGGCCTGAGGACGGCGAGAGGGCTACTCACTGTCCTTACAGAAGCAGGCCCATGACGGCAGCGTGACGTAAGAAGTTCACACACGCCCTTAGAAGCGGGATCACACCCGAAACCCCCCAAAGACGCGGTATATAGCACCCGAACCGCCCCCTGGGCGAGGCCGCAATTGTGGCCGTAGGTCTGTTAGAAGTCCTGGAACATCCTTCCGGGGGCTTACCCGGGGCTCCCAACCATAGACTGTTGGGCGTTACGTGAGGATTTTTAGTCGGTAGGAGTCCGGCATAGCACTCATGATGGATTTTATCTCACGTTAAAAAAAATAGTACACTCATTTGAAAAAAAACGGGCACCTAAGCAATGAACCATTTCAAATGTTAACCCAGTAATGCCTAGCGTGTCCATATGGACACACAAATCGTGGTTAAATGAAAGAGTTGTTATGGTAGTATTTTTTGACTTTTGTAATTATTTTATTTGTCTAACTCTGCATTCAAATGTCAAATTTTAATACATTGTAAACATCACTGTTACAATAATTTTAGTTCTCCAAGTATATTCATTTATTTGCCGCCTTTAACCAGTGCGCAGAAAAAATAGACCCGAGATGAGAGTAAGTAGTTATTATTTTTAAACTATAAATTATATTCATGTTATTATAGCACAAATTTATTGTGATAGTGTGTATTTATTTATATAAAAGCATAAAATACTGCCAGAATGTAATTTCCTATGTAATATATAGCACTGAACTTCATGTGTCCATATGGACACGCTAAGCTTTAGCCATAGCATTACAATATCTTTCGTTTTACTTTTAGATTGTTCGATTTTGACTAGTTTCTAGGTAGAGACACCATAAATCAAGCGTCAGATGTGAGAAGAGTAAAAAGGTGGTGGTAGTAGTGTCGTCTACAGTAATATCGGCGGTTGACAGCAAACCAAGTGAAGAAAATGTCGAGAGGTTATCATGATTTAGCCATTAGAAAATGTTTTTTGTCAATCCTTTTGGGTGTACAACAGCTATACATAATAAAACAATAATCCCAAAAGTACCACCACCTTTATCCACAAGCCTTACTCTTCATAAGAATCCAAAAATATATGGGAAAAGATAGGATTGTCCACTACTACATTACATTTATTAGACTCCTCTTAAGACTAGTGGACAAATACATACTTATAGGTACTTATATAAATATGTAGATAAATATATTAGAGAGGAAGTGGTTATTATCCCTATTTGTATGGAAGCTGGAGGCTTGTAATAATAATGCTTGTGATTTTCAAAATAAGATGCCACAGCTGGAGCTTCGTAGAGCAATAGTATTGATATCTTACCTAAAAAACTTTTGGAGTAGGTGCCAAAGGTGCAGGTAGATCATCTACCTTCAAACTATATGGTAGGTTTGATAAGATATATCATTATGTACGGAAAATTACGTAAAAAAAGATGTACGGACCCAAATGCAAAACAATAAGTTCGATGACCTCAGGTATTGATTGTACTGTACCTACTAAAAATAATAATAAACCATAATTATTATTTAAAAATGTCTCTTTTATGTTTTTAAACAAAAAGCAATAAATTTAGGTTACCAATTACCAAAAAAAATCTGCTTATGTTCTTGTCTTTTCAGCTATTGCAAGTGCTTAGTGTGTCCATTTGGACACGTGATTTTTTTTAAACTTCCAAATTATTTATAAAAATAAAATTTATGATTTATGTCTAGAAATACCTAATTAAATCATATTTAATGTCTAGATTTACCAAAATCTCAAAAAAAATAATTCGGGCATTACTGGGTTAATATTGCTTTGTTTGATAATTATAGGTAGTTTTATCCTCACAATTTGGTAAATTAATAAGAAAATAATCGTTTTCATCAGTATTTCATAAAAGTTTGTTACAATTTATGGAAAATAATGCTAAACCTCGCTAGTAGTGTATGTTCGCTAGTAGTGCATTTATGCTCATGAAGTAAAAATAAAAAGGATTTTTTGTTTGTTTTTCTTTAATAAAGTAAAAGCAGATAAATGTTTAGTATCGAGTGTGACCCCCTCTAGCTAAAATCACAGCTTGAATTCGTCTGGGCATGCTAGCGAGTATATCCCGGATACTTGCTTGCGGAATACGTTCCCACTCCGCAGTAATCACATTCTTCAGCTCTCTGATGGTCTGCGGAGCCGGGTGTACTGATCTCACACGCCGTTTTAGAACGTCCCAGACATGTTCTATGAGATTGAGGTCGGGACTTCGAGCTGGCCAATCCAAACGACTAATGCCAACCTCTTGCACATACGCATTAACATCGCGGGATCGGTGGGCGCGAGCATTGTCGTCCATAAAAATCGAGTCTTAACCTAGAGCGGCCAATGCGGGTTGTGCATGAGGAATTAGAACTTCCGTTATGTATCGATGCCCAGTCAGTGAGCCGTTTTCAATGAAGACTAACTCTGTACGTTCCATTGAATTTATTCCTGCCCAAAACATAACAGAGCCCCCACCATAAGGTGTGATTTCTTCGAAACATGCATCTGCAAAGCGCTCTCCTTGTCTTCTTAGCACTCGCCGACGTCGATCTTCACCGAACAGAGATATCCTGACTTCATCAGAGAACAAAACCCAATTCCAATCTTCTTTAGACCATGATTCACAATTTCTAGCGAACCTAAGTCTGTGAACTCTGTGCTCACGGAGTAATTTGGGGCCGCGGGCCGAGCGGTGACTGCGTATATTGGCAGCGAGAAGCCTCCTCCTGACCGTCCATAGACTAATATGCACATTTCTTACTTCTTGGAGGTTGTTCTTAAGATCCACATACGAAGATTTGCGATTTCTCAATGCGCGACTCACAAGAAAACGATCATCCCGTGGTTGGATGCATGGTTTTCTTCCAGAACCAGGCCTTCTCTCGACGGAACCAGTCTCCTGATATCGCTGCCAGGTCCTTTGGACCGTCGAGCGACTAACATTCAGCCTCCTAGCCACGAAACATTGGCTGCAACCCTCTCAAGCAGCGCGATAATTTTGGTAGCTTTTACCGCTTTATCTACCATTTTTGATACAGCCAAACAACAATAAATAAAGCTTTGACAGTCAAGGATATGAAATTAATCGATAAAAATTGAATAAAAGTTGTGAAAGTCAATGTTAACTCCTGGAACTTCGCGCCAAAAATGTAGGATAAAGGGGGGTTTTCTGTAAAAATGAGCATCAAATGAAAATTTGAATTTAGAACGTACTTTTTTAAATACCACGGCATTTTTAAAACCGGCCAGTAACGTGTACAAACGATTGAAACCTTTTTGGTATTGTATCTTTTTAAAGATGAATGAAAATCAAAACCGCCCGTTTTTTTTTGCAAATGAGTGTATTATTAGTATCTTTTTCTGCATTCAGTCTTTTCAAGAAGTGGAGGCACTGGCGAGTGCGTGTCCCTCTCGGAGACTTTGAAAGGATAAAGAGTGAAAAACTGGAAGATAAAAGCGTAAGGAGTATGTATGTAGGCTTAGTCAGTGAAAGGCTTGCAAACTCGAGCCTTTCCGACTTAGATGTGGATGAATGCTGGAATATTATGAAAGAAAGTGTAGTGGATAGTGCAAAAGAAGCATGTGGGAGTGCAAAGAGACATGAACATTCGAAAGGTGATGCTTGGTGGGATGCAGACGTTCAATCCTGCGTAGCAAGAAAGAAGAAAGCGTGTTTGGATTACGTCTCATCTCATCATCTTGCCAGGATTTGGGATTGATGGTGCGCTGCTTCGTGCTGTGTAGTCTACATTATGTGGGATGTACGGCATGTGTGCGGGTGGGCGGCAGCCTCTCTCCCTGGTCTGACGTCAACATTGGCGTCAGAGAGGGTTGCGTGCTGTCAGCCCTGCTGTTTGTCCTGTACCTGGACGATTGTCTTAAGAGAGTACGATCGATGAATGTTGGATTGCGAATGGGTGACTTACTTGTGAATGTGAACTGTTTGCTGTATGCAGATGATGCCGTGCTCATAGCCGAATCGCCGTTAGAACTACAGTCTCTAGTCACAGCGATGAAAGATGATAGTCTAATGAGAGGCTTACATTTGAACGCGACTAAAACGAAAGTGATGGTATTCGAAAGAGAAGAGGACAGAACGAATGCCAGGATAATTGTAAATGATGTTGTGCTGGAACAGGTGGATAAGTTTGTATATCTTGAATGTGCATTAAGCAGGGATGGACGGACGGTACACCACTGATGTAGAAAGGAGGGTAACTGCGGGAAATAGAGTGAATGGAGCGTTAGGCAAACTTTTGGGTACCAAAACCCTAAGTCAAAAGGCCCAGCCCGCAGTACACAATGCGGTGCTGATACCTACGCTAATGTATGGAAGCGAGAGTTCAGTATGGCAGGAAACGCATTAAAGTAGAATAAACGCGGTCGAAATGCGTGCGACGCAAAATCTGCGGAGTAACGCTCGCAGATCGCGTTCGGAATGAAGATGTAAGAAAGAGAGTTGGTCTGGAAGAGAGTGTCGGTGTTAAAGTAAGGAAGGACATGCTACGATGGTTCGGGCATGTGGAGCGAATGGGAGATGAAAGAATGACAAAACAGATATACAACGCGAAAGTGGATGGATGTAGGAGTCGGGGAAGGCCACGACACACCTACCACGACCAAATTAATCGTGTGTTAGTTGAAGGTGGTGTCAAGAGCCGAAGGAACCGACGTGCATGCATGAAAAGAAAAATTAAAGTTGAAGAAGCAAGTGAGGTGTGTATGGATCGTGCCGTGTGGCGCTCGGTTCTTTCTGCCTACCCCGCAAGGGATTTGGCGTGAAGGAAAATAGATAGATAGTATCTTTTTCATCATTGTTCTTTTACAGTAAAAAAGGATTATTCGTTCTTCATAATTCGCCTTGGTGCGGTGGTGCATTCGGTAGTATAACCGATGGCCGCGCTGAGGCCCTGATTTTATTCTGGGGTCGGGCCGAATATTTGTGTGATCCACAAAATGATGTTTCGGAGTTTGGGTGTTCGATAGTCCGTTTGTCGAGGATGGTTTATAACATTACACTTCAACGAATAGGAGCAACTATGAATAAAGTTTCGAAAACGGGAAAATTTATTTACTTTTGAGAGTATACGTTGCGTGCGCTGAGTAAATATAATTAAAGTTAAGTACATAAAAATTGTGTACTGCGAAATTGTTCATTTTAAAGTTCTATAAAAATCTCCTCCTACTTTTAGGTATAAGTAGTATAATACGGTCAATATAAAAAAAAAGTAAAACTATAAAACTAAAAACTGAGTAAAACTATTCACACAAAATATCTACTCCATTCTATTCATTGTTCGCTAGTGCGTTGTGATCCGCCCCTACTTGCGTATCGTAATCTGTCACCGACTGACGCGGCGGCGCCGCGCTGCGTGAATATGGCGCGCGATCTGTAGCAGAGGGGCTCGGGGGTAGCGGCAGTGAATCATGCGATTTGGTTAGGGTCAGACAAACTCTTAAGACCTCGACTCAGCAAACGTGGGGTAGAACGTCCACGCGCCAGATGGGCTGGGTCTGGATGCGGAAGACGTAGGACCGTGTCTTGTGGCGTAAATTGGGAGAGTCCTACGTCCAGCAGTGGATTGCCATAGGCTGGTTTGATTGATTGACTGTGACAATAATAGTTCCTTTTCCCAACCAGACGCAAGAGCGAGAGGCCGCTAACCGCATGCGCGAGCGCGCTAAGGAGCTGCAACGAGAGCGATTAGAGGCCGCCAAGCGAGGGGTGCCGCCTCGCAGCCAGGTGTCTTATGGTAAGGTGCACTTTATTATATTAAGCACAACGTAACTATGGTAACCATACTAAAGTAGACGCTGTGCTTATTAGTTGTTGGTAAAATGGAAAATCACTTTACTTTTAGTATAAGCACAATTTATTTTCTAGTATAGTCTTACCCCGATTTTTATGTCTTACAAAATCAATTATTAAACGGCCCCATTCCCTGCCTTCTTGAATTCCGTGTATGATTCTTTTTGTTACAAGTATAGGTCCCAAACGGTTTTTTTCTTTTTTTTTCTTTTTGTTAGATGGGTGAGTTACTTAGTTTTCGAGAAGATGGGCTAAGGGATGCTCACAACTTCTCGATCTGAGGAGATGGGGAAAAGGGAAAAGTGTTAGGGGTGTGACTGAAGAGGTCCCAAACGGTTTGATCTATGACCAACCGGAGTATTTCTGTTGCCCTTATAAAAACCAATACTAAAATCTAAAAAAATAATTATTAAAAGGAAAAATAAAAGCAAACAATTACGTTTGTTGCATGGGAGCCCCATGCAACAAACGTAATTGTTTGCTTTTTTTTTTCTCTCAAAACAGTTTAGAACTGATCATAAAAAAACAATTTTTGAATGCCGCCGCCCTCCCCCGTTCCGTCTTCTTTAAATTTGTTGCTCCCAAACAGTTACACTTTTGATTGACTGGAAGTAATACGTAATGCAACGCAGTGACACTCTCTCCAGTACTAACACGGCAACTACCTACGTACTTTATGCTATTGCTTTAGTTAGTTTAATTTGTGCTTGGCCGAGGGTAGGTTTGAAAAAAAAAGTACCTACATACATGAGATTGCGTTCTGTTCCTTATTATTTTGTTTCCATTGCTAGTTACCCTAGTATACTCACACGCACATTCAAGCTTGATTCCAGCATTTACATTACGTGTATATTAATGTGGTTGAAAGTGAACATTTTTGTATGGAGTTTCCGCCCTGTGATTACATACTTAAACTTGTAAATGTAACGTAAACGAAGTTGCGTGCGTGGGTCAGCTAGTAGGGAAATAAAATGAAATAGTTCAATGATATTTTGGCTGTCGCGGTGGCGCATTCAGTAGTGTAACCGCATTCCACACTGAGGTCCTGGGTTCTATTCCTGGGTCGGTCCAAACAAGCATGTCTATCAGTCGTCTAGATCCCATAGCACAAGCTTATATTAGCTTAATTTGGACTAGATGATGTTGTGTGTGACTGTCCACAAATATTTATTACTAGCTGTTGCCTGCGACTTCGTACGCTGCATTTTATATGTGATTCTTTAGATTAATATAACTTTTTTCTTTATGAACCGATTGACATGAAACAAACACTAAATGTTAAGTGGAATAAACCGCAACGCAATAAAGACAACCGCATTGCAATCGGTTGAGCGGTTGCTGAGATTAGCGTGCACAAACGTACAGACAAACAGACAAAATTCTAAAAACCATTGTTTTGGGTTCTAATGCGTCCATAAAGCCCCCCTATAAACTTTTTTCTTATATATCTTCAATGTACAGACAGCGACCTGTTACGATTTTATTATATGTACTAGCTGACCCGCGTAACTTCGTTTGCGTCACATGAGAGTGAGAAAGAGAGAGGTATGGTATTAGACGATTTCGAGTATTATAATGTTTACCGTTGCCTTTACCCTCGTCGCGCTTATTCCCGTCGCGCCGCGTCGCTTGTATTCATTAGAGCTGAACCGCATGTCTTCGTTTGCGTCACATGAGAGTGAGAAGGAAAGAGGTGTTAAAGTGATATAATGTTTCCCGTCGCTTTTACTTCCACCCATCCGTTTTTCGGTATGGAATTCATCGTGTGCGAGTCCAACTCGCACTTGGCCGGTTTTTATAGTTCAGTTGACTGGCTGCCACTGCAGACCAAGTTTACTCCCGGTGCGTCGCTCATACTTTTAAACTTTTTAAGAGGGTTATTGTAAGTGAACCTTAAAAGATTGGCATATGCTGTAAAGGACTTTTTTTATAACTTTTTAAGAGGAACAGTTTTGTAATACACAATTTTTACGTAACTTCAACTATTTATGCAGCGTCCGCAATGGATGCTCTCAAAAGAAAGAAATAATCCCCGTTCTAGAAACATTATTCATGGCTGCTCCGCTCCTATTCGTTTTAGCGTGATGTTATATCGCCATTAGCCAGCCTCAATAAATGGACTATTAAACTGTAAAATAATTTTTGAAATGCAACCAGTAGTTTCCGAGATCCTAGCACAAACAAACTTTTCAGTTTCATTATATCGTGAGCAAACATTAACAGATAGGCAAATTAGGTTATTGTGAGCGAACCTTAAAAGATAGACATATGCTGTCGCGGACTTTTTTTTAGAACTTTTTAAGAGAAACCATTTTGTAATACACAATTTTTACCTAACTGTAACCATTTACGCAGCGTACGCCTCGGAAGCTCTCAGACGGTTAAAAATATTCCAGGTTTTCAAAACATTCTTGATTGCTGCTCCGCTCCTATTCGTCTTAGCGTGATGTTATAAAGCCTATAGCTATCCTCGATAAATGGACTATCTAATTGTTAAAGAATTTTTGAAATCCAACCAGTAGTTCCTGAGATCCTGGCGTTCAAACAAACAAACAAACAAACTCTTCAGCTTTATAATATTAGAATGGATTGATTGATTGATTTATTTATACCCTACAGGGAGTGGTTTTGGCAGTTCTTCAATGTCATCATCTACAGCTACTGAACCCATTGCTGAGAAGATACCCACGACCCCTGCTCGTGATGTGTAAGTTAATTTCTATACTAAAACGATTACCGGGTGACATGCTCATCTATCAATATTAAGAGTATCCAACCGAAATTGTTTCAGGGTTTCGGCTGGATATTGGAAATTAAAACTTAAAACTAGAAGATTATTTTTGAAAAGCAATTAGTATGCTAACTGATCATAAATTAAATATGGAAAAAGAATTGGTTTCGAGCAGGATTCGAACCCGCGTCTTCGGCGAACCGTGCCGTTAAAAAAATATTAAAACTAGAACTTTTTGGTTGAACTTCCCTTACAGTACCTATAGGTAACTATTAAGATAGGGATTTTTTGTTTGATTGATAGCTCGATGAAACCTTACCGCACATCTAAACATCTATACTAATAATATAAAGAGGCAAGATTTCTTTTTTTTTGGTTTGTTTGTAACGTTTAGTCGCATAATGCCTAATTCGCAAAATGGCACCCGAGTCTGGAAAGGACTTATTCATAAAAGGACTAATTCTTAAAAAGACTAATTCGCGAAATGGCTTATTCTGAAAAGGACTAATTTGCAAAAGGACTAATTCTTAAAAAGACTAATTCGCGAAATGGCCAACTCTTAACAAGGTATGATGTTGGTGTTGGTGTTGGTTATAAAAATAAAACCACGAAGGCTAATGCGGGAGCTCCGCTCCGCTCCCGCATTAAGCCTTCTAACCTAACTTATCGAAGTCGGGGCGCGCAGCATTCGACTTTACCTACCAATTACGATGGTGTACCCCCTAAACGGTTGCAAATCGTTGTGTGACTTCGATAAGTTAGGTTAGAAGGCTTAATGTGGGAGCGGAACGGAGCGGAGCTCCCGCAATAGCCATCGTGTTTTTTTTTTAATAACTATTCAACACCAACATCATATGCTGTTAAGAGTTAGCCATTTCGCGAATAAGTCTTTAGCCCTTTGACGAATTAGTCCTTTTCAGAATTAGCCATTTCGCGAATTAGTCTTTTTAAGAATTAGTCCTTTTGCGAATTAGTCCTTTCCAGACTCGGGTGCCATTTTGCGAATTAGGCATTATGCGACTAAACGGTTTGTAACGAATAGGCTCGTGAACTACTGGACCGATTTGAAAATTCTTTCACTGTTAGGAAGCTACACTCTTTGCGGTGAACATAGGCTATATTTTATTCCCGTATTCCCACGGGAACGGGAACTACGCGGGTGAAACCGCGTGACGTCCGCTAGTATTGAATAAGGGCACTTGTTCTGTTCTACAACGTTTATTTATTATTTTACACCTGACGGCTTTCGCTTTTCGACGTTTTCAAAAGCAAAATTAACATAATTATATTATGACCACCATTCAAATACACGATACAATTTTAATACAGGTACTCGAATATTTTAGAGGATATCAGGATACCCGCTTTTAAATTTTTCCCAAAAATGGGGGTAGTTAAATATTTATGAGGTGAAACCACCCCTGTATCCCTTAGGGATGAAATCAGGGGTGGTTTATAGCTATTTATGGCTGTTTCGTAAGCATGCAACGGGTTTGATTATAATTTCTGTGTTGGTAATGTAAGTATTTGTTACTAGTGTACGTCACGCGGTCTCACCTGTGTTACTTCCGTTCCCGTGGGATGACGGGAATAAAATACAGCCTATGTTCACCGGGATAGTGTAGCTCCCCAAGAGTGAAAGAATTTTCAAAACGGTTTAGTAGTTTCGGAGCCTATTCGATGCAAACAAACAATCAAATCTTTCCTCTTTATAATATTAGTATTAGTTTATGCTTTGGGAATCTGGCAGTAAATGTAGAAGCAACAACCTTCATAATTTTGGACTGCCTCTGTGGCGTAGTCGGTAGTGATACCGCATGCGGCGCTGGAGGTCCTGGGTTCGGTCCAAATATTTGTGGGATCCACAAATGTTTGTTTCGGAGTTTGGGTGTTTTCTATGTATAATATGTATGTATTTAGAAATATATAAGTATGTATATCAGTTGTCTATATCCCATAGCACAATCTTATAGCTTAGTTTGGGCTAGATGATGTTGTGTGAGAATGTCCAAAAATATTTATTATTTATTTTTTACCTATTTCAATAAATACATTTCCATTGACACATTCCCAGGGGCCGTACCACCGGACGTTCGGCCATGAAGCTAGGTTCCCGCGGGACGGACGCGGAATCTTTTGTTTCCCGCCTGCGCAGTGAGGGGGACGTAGCAGCTTCAGTACCGCAAACGAAGGCTTCTGCTGACCCCGCCAGGTTACCTCCACCGGACCAGAAGGAGTAAGTATCAAGGCTCTTGAAAAAGGGTTTAATACATACATACATACATACATACATACATACATACATACATACATACATACATACATACATACATATCATTACGCCTGTTTCCCATCGGGGTAGGCAGAGACCATGGCTTTCTACTTGCTACTATCCTGGCATACCACTTTCGCTTCTTCTACTTTCATAAGTGCTTTCATACACGCTCGCCGGTTAAAGGTACCCTTGACCTGGCCTTTTTCCAGCAGGTCATCAATTTGGTTACCATGCGTACGCCGAGGATGACCCCTACCAGCTTGCCCATTCATTCTCGCCTTATAGATCTGTTTAGTCAGTCTATTTCCATCCATCCTCTCAACATGTCCAAACCATCTAAGCATCCCTTTTTTCTATCTTTGTCACTACATCTTCAGTTATACCACAATATTTTCTAATCACGCTATTCTTTCTTTGTCCATCAATTTTACTTCAACTATAAGTACTCGTAGACTTCTCATTTCCACTGCATTAATTTTACTTTCTTTAATTTTACTTTAAGAAGGTTATTTATACTCCTTTTCGAAGGTTCTCGGTTGCGAAGAAGCGTGGCCCCCGCGGACTCAGTGTTCTGTAAACGATCACTGCAGTAAGCAACTTTCACTATGGGCGTTCCTTGGATAGGTGACCATTCATGTGACCACTTTGTGACATTTACTTGAGCGTTTCCGTGCTTCGGAAGGCACGTTAAGCCGTTGGTCCCGGTTGCCAGTAAAATGGCAGTCGTTAAGCCAAGTTGAAGGCCTTTTAAGGCGGTTTGAAAGATTTCAACGGCAGGCAGTCACATCCTGCGTCTGTCCATCTCAACACAGCAATACGGCTCACCACCTATTACATTAGACAAATTCTACAAAGGTGAAATGTGGGCATACAGGATGTTGATCTGCATTTGTGCATTACTTGCACACATGACTGTACTGCCTACACTCGTTGATATTTCGGGATAAAACGAGACACCTTTTTTTACACTTTTTTTTTTCTGCTTAAATTCTTTTCTATTTGCTACGGGAACTCTACTGCTTATACTAAACCAATATTAAGTGAAAAAATGGGGCAGTAAAATTAAGTTCTTAATAATTATTAAATAAAATAAATTTAAAAAGCAACTCGTATGAATCGGTTCTAAATATTCTAATAATACTATTACCTACATAGGTACATTTTCACCGTTCATCCAAAACCGTTTCTTCTTTGCCTACAGTTTAGTAGGCACATACAAATGTGTAGGCATAGGCAAAGGAGGCCTGCGGTGGCGGCGCGTGTAAGTTACCCCTCCAACCCCCGCGCAGGAGCGAGCGGCTCAGGCGGCGCCTTTGATCGGTGAATTTGAAATTTTGAATTAATTAGTCGCTCGCCCGCGTTCAGCGTGAGTATAACCGCACGCGCCGATATCTACGTAACGTCCGTAACAACACCGGTAACGATGTCAGAGCGTTACAGTAACGTTGAGTTGGTGGAAATGGTGCGCCTTTACGCTATTTCTAATAATAACGTTGTTGATGCAATTCGCATGTTCAGGGAAATGTTTCCAGACCGACCAATACCATCTCGTCGCATGATGCTTGCCGCCACACAGCGCTTACGGGATCACCGACAGTTCAAGGTTCCTCGACATGCACAAGGTCGTGGTACACAAGGCCTATCAGCTGATCGGCAAGAGCAGATTCTCAATTATTTTGAGGAAGAACCTCGAGCCAGTACGCGTGAAGCCGGTCGCCGTTTCGGTGTTCATCATACCACAGTGTGGAAGCTGCTGAATCGCGAACTAATGCATCCGTTCCATTTCCGACGTGTTCAAGAGTTGCATCCGCAGGACAATAACGCTCGGACAGTTTTTTGTCACTGGCTCCTTGAACATCAGGACGTGAACATTTTGTGGTCCGACGAATCATTGTTTACGCGCGTGGGCGTTTATAACGTCCACAATGAACATTGGTGGGCTCACCGACAACACAACCCACATGTTACTACGCGGGACTCGTTCCAGGTCCGGTTTAGTCTGAATGTGTGGGCTGGTATCATCGGTGATCATCTACTTGGCCCATATTTTATTGACGGTCGTTTGAACAGTGCTACATACTTGGTGCTACTCCGACATGTGGTTAATGAGATGCTCGATGACATTCCACTCGCATTTCATAGGGACTTGTACTTCCAACAGGACGGTGCGCCACCTCACTATGGACGCCAAGTGCGCGAATATTTAAGTGAAGTGTTTGGTACGCAGTGGATAGGCCGTGGTGGACCGGTAGCCTGGCCGCCGCGTTCACCCGACCTAACGCCCTTAGACTTTTATTTGTGGGGAGATATTAAAAGACTTGTTTACAATGAAGACATTGTGAGTGTTACACAATTACGTGAAAGAATTGTTTTGGCATTTGAACAAATAAAAACAAATGTGCTAGTGCTTCGCAGCTTAAAACGCAACTTAGTGCGCCGCGCCAATCTGTGCATAGACACTGGGGGTGAGCATTTTGAACAATTATTGCGTGTTACATGATTTTGTAAATAGGTATTTAAGCTTTGATTCTCAATTAATTCTGTAAATAAGTTGATTTAAAATTTTTAACTACGCCAGAAATGCTTCATTTCAGAATACTTTTCTCATACCTAATGTTTACTAACAGTACTTAATGTTTTTGTTTGCAATTGCATGATAAATAGCGTGTTTCTGCCGGTCCTAAGCCATTGAAGTAGGAAGGAATCTTTTAAATCAACATAAACTCATCATCAAATCATTAATATCAAATCAAAAAAGTACATAAAGGTCACCGAACTTGTCAGCTGGAACTAAAAACTCATGAAACCTAATAACTAATGGCTCCTCTACACTGCCCGCAAAGTTCATAGGCGAAGTACTCTAGAAACTTTGTCTAAGTTCGAAAAAAGTGCGTCACTACACACTCAGTGGTGTCAGTAGCCTGCGCACGCACATTGCCGCCGTTTGTAATGAACAAAGACATTTGTGTGGCAGAGTTTCCAGGAACAACATAATTTGCTCCTGACCACTGTTTGACGCTGATAATTGGATCACATACACCAAAGCACTAATTATAGCTTAAATCACGCGCCGGCAAAGCACCGGCACACACGATGTCGGCCAAGTAGTGTAGAGAGGTACTTCGTGAACGCACTTCCCGCATCTTTGGGCCCATTGACTGAGGCGCAAAAATCGACAGCAAATAAAGTCGCCTGTGGGGAGGTATAGTTTTTGACGAGGTAAGCCGAAGTGCCTCTTTACACTATCGTATTCATTTAACTTCGTTCAACTTCGCGGGCAGTGTAGAGGAGCCATGAGATGCGATACGTAGCCGCATTATCTAGGTACCTACTATTGTCTAGCTTTAAGCCCAGGCCACACCGCCAGCGGGCGGGCGAGCGAGCTAGGCGGGCGGGTGAAGTGAGATATTGAAGTTATGCAAACTACGCGACATTGCCGAGCTAAACTATGGGGTTTACACCAAAAACTACATACGGAAGGGCGAACCAGGTAGTGCGGATGAGACTAGACACGTGGACACTGCTATTCGAATGACAAGCGACGACTAGTCTGAGTACCCGAAACGGGGAGGACGGTAGTTAAGCTAGCGAAGCGGGCGCGCCTAACGATGAAAACGAGTAGCTTCGCTCGCATCAGCCACGTAGGTTATTCGGCAGCTCGCAGTGTGCCTAGATCGCTCACCCGCCCGCTGGCAGTGTGACTTGCGCTTTAGCGTTGGCTCGGCGACGTAAACATTAAATACACGGGTGAAGATTTTTTCTTCGTAAATCATATTTCACTAAATTATTGCACAAAATTATTTTCATAATCATGCATGATGAAGCGTTCGTGGCCCCGCGGACTCAGTGTTCTGTAAACGATCACTGCAGTAAGCAACTTTCACTATGGCCGGTTCATGGATGGATGACCATCCATGTGATCACTTTGTGACATTTATTTGAGCGTTTCCGTGCTTCCGAAGGCACGTTAAGCCGTTGGTCCCGGTTGCCAGTAAAATGGCAGTCGTTAAGCCAAGTTGAAGGCTTTATTTCAACAGCAGGCAGTCGCAACCTGCACCTGTCCATTTAAACACGGCAATACGGCTCGCAACGTATTACGTGGGACAAATTATAAAAAGGTGAAATGTGGGTATATAATATGCCTCTGCCTACCCCTTCGGGGATAAAGGCGTGATGATGAACCATGAACCATATTTCACTAAAAACAGGATTTTTGGGGTTTTGTTATCTACGTATGTTTGTGTTGCTTGCAATCGATAATACCTATAGTACACTACGCACTGAAGGAGGCTTTTGCACGACCAAATCAACAGCTTGTATAATATATAATACATTATTGAAACACACACTTGCACTTACATTCCACAATTTAATTTGCTTTAACAACACCTGACCGGTTTCGCTTTATAGCATTCTCAAAGTTATTATAATGTTCTTACACTATCACCTCCAACACGTCGCATGTGGGCATATAATATAATGGGCCTCTGCCTACCCCTTCGGGTATAAGTCGTAACCATAATTCGAAGGTTCTTGTAGGGTCGGTAACGCGAGTGTAGCGCCCCTGGTGTTACAAACATTCATAGGCTACGGTGACTGCCATTCCATCAAGTGTTCCGTTATCTTGTCTGCCTCCTTAGTAGTATTAAAAAAAAAGTTACCTCTGATCATAGTCAAGTACCTATACTTGACTATGCCAGAATCAAATCTATCCATACATATAATAAAATGATAGAAAAGTCAAAACTGTACATTGGAAATATTAAAAAAAAACTACTCGCTGGGTGTTCAGCATATGATAGCGAAGCCGAAAATATAGTTAGAAAAATTTTTGTCTGTTTGTCTGTTTGCTTCGCTTTGTCCGGAAGGATCTCGAAAAGTACTCAATAGATTTGATTCAAGTTTTGCACAAACATTACACTGGTCAACAAAAATTTGTAACAAGAAAAGTGCTTACTAATTTTGAATTACCTACCTACCCTCATGTTATCACCATATTTATTTTGATTTCATCAGGTCTCGTTTTTGTGTTACAGCTACTACCCACAAAATTGAAAATTAATAATTTTTGTTTTACTCTCGCATTAAGAAAATTCAATTATTTAAAGAGCTTAGTGTTTTTTCCGTTTTCCGAGTTGTATGATTTTAAAATAATGTCAAGAAAGTGTGAAAATGATCCTGACAAGTTTTGTTACATTTGTGGCGGCATTACTTTTAAAACTCAGCGGAGGAATTTGACACCATTAGTAACTAAGTTTTATGAACAGTATTTTGACTTTGTCATCGGAAAACAAGATAAAGTGTGGGTGCCACACATCTGTTGTGTTACATGTGTAGGATCTTCTTACTGGATGAGCTAGAAAATCTAGGTCTATGCCTTTTGCAATCCTTATGATTTGGACGGAATCAACGAACCACTCATCTGATTGTTATTTTTGTCTGACTGATACAAAAGGTATTACAATTAAAACAAAAAGTAAAATTAAGTATCCTGACCTGCCACCGGCTAGGAGACCGATCTTTCATAATAAAAACTACCTTTACCAGAACCACCTCAAAGTTCCGATCGGACCGCTACGCCAGAACGCACGCTTGTTATATACTTATGAAAGAAAAATTTGAGTGTGGCAAAAATTAAAGAGGGCAGGGATATTCGTTGGCCCTCCAATCATCAGGCAATTGACGAAAGATAATATATTTAAAGAAAAACCGGAAAAATCAGCTTGGGAATATTTCATGAAAGTAACTTCCAATTTTCTAGGAAATCACCGATCAAGTGACTATATAAGTATTGTCGTGGAGCCGTTATCTACTAATAAGGCTTTAGGCTGTAATATGTCGTTGAAAATACATTTTCCTCATTCACATTTAGATTTCTTTCCTGAAAATTTGGGCGCCGTCAGTGATGAACACGGTGAAAGATTCCACCAAGACATTTTTACCTTAGAAAAGCGATATCAAGGCAAGTGGAGTCCACGTATGCTAGCAGATTACTGTTGGACATTACAATGAGACGTCCCTGAAGCAAAATATAGGCGAAAATCATAAAGCTACACTTATATTACTGTTGCAATATAACGGATTAACTTCTTTTTGTTAATAAAATCTGTCTTTTTTAAAATTTTAATAGAACTCAATTACAGAAGAACTATTCGTATTTGAAGCATTTTAATTTTATTTCTAGTATCCTTATCCTTGCCCCAAACATAACTAGACAAAAGTTTTCATGTTACATGCAAAAAGTGTTTTTTTGTCGACCAGTGTTACCTAGGGGTAGGGTCTTAAAATAGGCTATATATTATCACGCTACGCTAGGGGCTAAGCAGAGAGCAATCAAATTGGCATTGTAACAATTTTCACGCGTACGAAGTCGCGGGCAACAGCTAGTCTATATATAAAAAAGAAAGTCGTGTTAGTTACACTATTTATAACTAAAGAACGGCTGTACCGATTTGGCTGAAAAGGGGAGGTAGCTTAGAACCAGGAGACGGACATAGATTACTTTTTTATCCCGTTTCAGCGCGCTTTTTTTTATGCGCTTTTTTTGGTCACTCGGAATAAATGCGACGGGAACGGGTGATTTACTCTCTCTTATGTGACGCAAAGGAAGTTGTGCGAGTCAGCTAGTTATTTATATCTATTATACATATACATCCAGTTTCCGCTTGCAACATCGCTCTATGTGGGGAGTGGAAGTCATACCATTTACCAAGCCCGTCTCCACTCCAGAACTTGTTTGCTCCATAGGCTTAGATTGTGGAACGATCTCCCTGCCTCGGTTTTCCCAAACGCCTACAGTATGGGGTTCTTCAAAAGGGGTCTTAGAAGGTTTTTACAGGGTCGGCGGCGCGAGTGTAGCGCCTCTGGTGTTACAAACGTCTATAGGCTGCGGTGACCACCGATCCTTCTGGTGGGCATTATGCTTGTTTGCCACTTTAGAGGAATAAAAGAAATAGATAATCGGCCATCGGCTCAAGGCAGATGTGGCCAGCTCACTGTCTCTTTAAAGCACTTACTCTGTTCTGCGAGCTCTGATTCTCTGCTGGATAAGCTCGTTCTAGAGTTTATCCCTCAAAGACAGTCCCAGCTATCCTAGGACATGCAGGGATTCACTTGACAGACTGGCCGAAAGAACCCAAGTTTAACCTGGGTACCCGGACACGCGGGACTCCCGGGCAATGAAACAGCAGATAACTTGGCCGAATGGGAGCGGAAGAAAGCTTGGTGGGACCTGAGCCTGGGCTTCCCATCGCTCACAAAATCACCAAGGGAGTAATCAGCAGGAGCATAACGGTAGACACCAACCGCAGATGGAGATCGTCGACTGGAATGAGACAGTCGAAGATCTTCATCAAAGGCATGGATGCGAAAAGAACTAGCCAACTGGTCAAACTGACTAAAGTAAACATGACGCTAGTTATAGAGATAATCACAGGGCACTGTCGCCTGAACAGGCACCTGACACTGATAGGAGTGAAAGATGATCCTATATGCCCAGAGTGCATGGAGGAAGAAGAGACCAGTTTTCACCTACTGGCTGAGTAAGCTCACTAAGCAGATGGGAGGCTATGGGCACGGATAGATTAAATTTAGAGGATCTGGAACTTTTGAAGGTGGATCACATAGTCCGATTCTGCAAGGATACCGGAAGATTTGAAGGGGCGCCGTGAACTCTGCTGGGATACCCAATTCAATCCCAGAGAGGTGGCTGGGGAAATGGACAGCAAAAAAGGCGGCCCCCCACAAGAAAATAAAATCCTAGGACATTCTTCCGAGGCCTTACTTAGGCAGTGGTAGGGCGTGTGGTTATAGTCGATAAGAGTTCGGCATTGCATCCATGACGGATTTTCACATGTAAAATGAAGAAGAATTACTACACAATAATATAAACATTGACTGTTTGTTGCAGCGTTCACCTCCGCTTTGAAGAACGCCTCACGCTCGTCGCAGGCAGGGATGGTGATGTACAAACCTTTGAGCTAAGCGGTAAGTGGTATTTAATTATGTTTAACTTTCAATCTCCCGATTCCCGAGACCGAAAATTCAAGGTCCCGGTTGCCAGTAAAATGGCAGTCGTTAAGCTAAGTTGAAGGCTTTATTTCAACAGCAGGCATTCACAACCTGCGCCTGTCCATTTAAATACGGCAATACGGCTCACCACCTATTACGTGGGACAAATTATACAAAGGTGAAATGTGGGCATATAATATGCCTCTGCCTACCCCTTCGGGGATAAAAAGGCGTGACCATATGTATGTATGTATGTAACTTTCAATCTATTTACTAAACTAAACTCGTATGTACTCGGTTGAATAAAAAGAAACGACGATTGACATTTGTAAGCGGTAATGATTGGTAAGCTCTTCTATGATTAAGCAAACACGTCGGTTTAGAATGACACTTAAATAGGCTTGTGTCCTAAATTTCAAAAATTATTTAATTTGTAGCTTTATATTTATATAATCACCAAAATGTAATACTTTGATTTAAAACGATCATTTACATAGTTTATTTTGTGATTTAAAAATTAAATTTAAACTTGTATCGAAAACGCTCCAAACTGTCATGGCGCCATGTGTTGCCAAACAAAATAAAAAGGAAATGTGTATTTTTTTTATGAGTCACGGGACATAGTCGGTAGAAACACACATCAATCAGATTTATTCTTAGTGATCACAAGCCTATTCATAGGAACCCTTGATTTTTAGGTTTAGCAAAAGTTGAGATGCCTCTAATTTCTGAACTACAAAACCCTCAATATTAAAACTTGTGTGGAAAGTAAATTTACTCAATTTTTTTTTAGTATATTTAAGGAATGTTCAACACAAGTTTCTAACACACACAAAAAAATAATCGGACTACGCGTTGAGAAATTACAACTGAATAACCATTTGCCTTTCATCCCCTCTCCCAAAGGAACTGCACAAAATATCGGGATCAAAATTCTGGAGCTAGAACCTTCCTCGGATCATAAGCTCAGGTTGTGCCAAGTATCATTCAAATTGATTCAGTAGTTTCGGCATGAAACTTATTCGGGATACAGACAGACAATTAATTAAGTACATATTTTTTGTCGTCTTTTCATGCTTCAGTATCGATTATAGAATGCCCTACAATGACGGAACATGGCCGATCTAAAAACTATTATTTTTAAACACCGTCATTGTACTTATATATTTCATATTTCAAGTGGCTTTTGACATAATGACAACTTTATTGACAGGTTTATTGACGTTGCGCATCAGTAACGAGCAGTATGGCCGGATTCATGTCCATGTTGACAACAAGGACACCAGGCCACTACAATTGCAGGTAACTCTACACCCTCGAGAACGATGAGGGTCGTTTTGGCGAGATAAATATAATAATTAATAGTTTAAAAAACTAAAAATCACGCTTTTAGCACGCACAATTATTTTTTTATTTTAAACTTTTTTCGTATCCCATTCAGCAAACCCTTTCATTTAATACCCATATCATGGGAGTGCATTTCAAATAGCCAATCCGCCATCTTGGACGTCCGCCATATTGGATTTAAGTCACGTGACTATTTTTTCCGTATTCCTATTTTTTTCGTATCCCTTTCATTCGATACCCATATCATGGGGGTGGATTTCAAACAGCCAGTCCGCCATTTTGGGGAGGTCGTCATATTGGATTTGTAATGACATTTTTTAGCTAGTCATGTGTTGTCATCAGCAATCAGAGCGTGTGCAAAATTTCAGCCTGATCGAAGGACGGGAAGTCTGTCAAATTAACATTCCAAGATTTTCTTACATTCATAGTTACAAGTGAAGCTAATAGAAGCGTGTTAAAAAGAATAAACAATTAGTGTATGTACCTTCTCAATTTTTGGAAATAAATTAAAAATCTCATAGCAAGGGGTGACTTTGACTAACGGAGCAACATTGATAATAGTGAACATTTTTTGTTGGTCACTTTCCAGTAACACAAAATAGAAAAGGGTTCGTTCTAAAGCTCAAACTTTAATCCCGTTAAAGCCCCGTTAATCACAGTCACCTCATGCTGCTACTATTTGCTAGAATAGGATAACACTAAATAGTGGTATGTATTGTTCAGACGCATCCAAACGTGGACAAAGAAGCGTTCCGCTGCAGCGGCGTGATAGGGCTCAAGCAGAGCCAGCGCGCCTTCCCGCTCAACAGCGATGTGGGCGTGCTCAAGTGGCGCCTTAACGCCAGCGACGACAAGCAGGCGCCGCTCTCTGGTAACGTACCGCGACTTTACCTGGGCTATAGAGCCCCGGGATATTGTGTGGACATGTATGCTCACTGTGAGCATTCGCCCTGTACTACCATCGCGAACGCCAGCTCAGTGCGAATCGTGACTGCGTGATCAGATAGGTGTAATTTTTGTTGAGCGCTGATGAAAACTGCGTGAATGTTTTTTTTTGTGCTCAGCTTGAGCATGTGTCTTTCGGAACGCATGCAGAAACGTATCGTCGTATGCCTCAGGTTGAGGCATGTGTGACGAACCATTCGCGACGCATGCTTCGCAATGTCTGCACACGCCTTAGACCATATATGATTTCGCATTTCGCCACTACCAAAGGGGAGTCGCGCAATGGGGCTTACCCTCCATAACGTGGCATCGACAAAACTGCCGATACCGATGTTTATTTCGAATTATTTACCTACACTGCAAGGTTAATAAATAAAACAAAAATGAAAACTGTGCTTTCAAAGCTCTTTGAATGAGAATGTAAAACTTGAAAAAATAACGGAACTTATTATCAATGTCGCACCATCAATCAAAGTCGCCCCGTAGGCTATACTATGTGCGATGTACAAAACTACTGAACCGATTTGAATAATTCTTTCACTGTTTGAAAGCTACACTAACTCCGAGTAACATAGGCTATATTTTATTCCTATACTCCCAAGGGAACCGGAATTACTTTGGTGAAACTCCGTGACGTCCGCTGTTATAATCTAAAAGTGCATGATTTTAAAAGCGACACTCGTATTTTGTAGTGAACTGCTGGCCGTCAGAGGGCGCAGGCGGCGGCTGTGACGTCAACATTGAGTACGACCTAGAACGGGACCATTTAATACTGAACGATGTCAACATACATATACCCTTGCCGTAAGTGTGTCACCACCTTTATTGCATCCTTTTTTTTTTCAGATTTTTAAGGTTCATATCCAAATTGTAAAAACGCACTGATCTGTATTAAATACCACTGTATGGTGGCTGTCAAACTAATGTTATGCCTTCTTGATTCTCGCCATTGTGGCGCTGTAGTCCAGTAGCGTTGGTTCAGAGAACTAAAGTTAGTGATGTGCCAAACTTTCTTGATCTGACGTGTATCGATAGATTTAAATTGAAATTAAAAAAAAAATCAATGTTTTAATTTTATAATACGGTATAAGAATAATAGCAACTGAAATTACTAATAATCCCTTGAACGTCAGATTTAGTTCCTAGAACCAACTCTAGAGGCGTCTCAAATCGGCACAAACAATTCGCTGTCATTTGAATGAAACAGCCAATCTAGTGGTACGGGACCCTGTTACTCTGATGTCTTTCTTTATCTGAAATTTTCACAGCTGATGTGTTACTGTTGTCGCAATGACAAAAAACTTAAAATTGAAAAACCGGCTAAGTGCGAGTCGGATGCGAGACAAACATGGATCACACAAATGTTTGTCTCCAATAGGAATCGAACCCACGACCTCGTGATCCGCAGTCGCACAGTTTGACTCCTCTAGACCAACGAGGCAGTAATGTGATCTATCAATTCCGTCCCCTACAGGCAAAGCTAATATAATAGTATTACATACAGATCGGCAACTCCCTTCCTCCCACCGAGTAAGCTTCCCCATCCCCCCGCACAAGTTGGCGTATCTATTGCCGTGACAGTACTTGAGTGTCACTGCGTTGCATTACGCATTACTACCTACGTACTTTATGCTATTGCTTTGGTTTAATTTGGGCTTAGCCGAGGGTAGGTTTGAAAAAAAGTACCTACATACATGAGATTGCGTTCTGTTCCTTATTATTTTGAATTCATAGCTAGTGTCCCTATCCCTAGTATACTCACACACACATTCAAGCTTGATTAAAGCATTCACATTACGTGTATATTAGTGTGGGTAAAAACGAATATTTTTGTATGGAGTTTCCGCCCTGTGGTACAGGTCAGGCAACACGTCGGTGGTGGTGCACCAGTGGGAGGGCAGCTACACGCAGAAGGGCCGCACACTCATCTGGAGCGTGCCTATTATAGACCGCACCCACAAGTCCGGCAGTCTGGAGTTCACGTAAGTGTACATACTACCACTCACTACACACGACACACACTGCTCACCACTCACTACACACCACTTCAACTTTTGGTTTCTGGCATTTTTGGAGGGGCTACCACAAGTCCGCCGATGTCAAGTTTCCGGTGGAACAGCTGTCAAAGAGGTACTCAAGCTCTAAAGTTCTGGACGGTCAGTCTGTCAAGTGACTGAATGACGAGATTGTAATTATTTTCCATTCTCGACCAAACTGACAAAAATAAACGTCTCAGATTATCAATCACTATTATAAACTGACGCTTTAAATTATATTTAAGTTTTTTACAAAATTAATATAATATGTTTGTAAAAAAAATATGACGAGGAGCTTGTAGTAAGTAGCTACAAAATTAAATTGTCGAAAAACTATAATCTGATTTTATTAACACTAATAAAATTACCTAGTTTGTACACACAACGGGTAAACACAACAGGTAAAAGTAATTTAAAGGATGTGGGTCTAGCAATATTTGTAGGAAGTACCTCATATAGACTACACACCACACTTCGTATGCCAAAACACTGTCAATAACGTCACAAATGTCAGTTTGACGTAATACAATTCGATTGGTGCTTTTATTGACGTTTATTGTCAACTGGATACAGATTGGAGGTTCTTTCTAAAATGTTGCCTTAAGAACTGTACAGTGGTGCCACAATTATTTTCTACTCTTTTTGTCGCTATTATAAATAGTACAGTCATTAATGGGCTCCCGACATGATCATGCCTTGCAATTGTCAATCACGTTAAATATGAATGGAAGTTACTTCAGTGTGCGTGATTTCTTTGCACGTGTATGTGCTTCGACGAATATGTACACATGATATTTAACGTGCTTGACAATTGCCAATTGACCATGTCCGGACCCCTTTAGTATTTTTACTTCGAAAGTTTTCCGGGAGTTTTGAAAATTGGTAATTTTATAGATTTTGATATGCTCTTTCCAAGTTTCAGCTTTGCCACCTCGTATGTTTGCCGCTCGGCCCAAAAGCAGTTTTTTGATAATAACTCCTTTCCGACGCATTTTACAGGAAAAACATATCTACACAATAAAAGTAGAGGAAATTTCCTACAATTTGTCATAATCCTTTTTCCCTAAAATTAACAGTTTCGGCGTAGGAGCGCCGTAAAGTGTAATTCCAATCCTTTTTCCTTCACTTCAATAACTTCACTTTCTTGCAGTATATCACCACAAATAAAGCAGTTTACTTCATTAGAAGCCATGGCTCTGTAAATGTAAACGACACTGTGAAATGATAAACGTATACTGATGACTCAGACTAAATATTTCTATTGAGCTCAGCTGTGGCCTGATGTTTCTTAAAAGGGAAAGAAGGGGCCTGAGACAGAAGGGACGTATTCCTTTATACCTGCGGAGACATGACAGACTATAGTTAGCTAGGTTTTCATTCTATGGAACAATATTTAACATTCGTATAATTTTTATAATTTACAAATCACAATATGAGCAGTTTAAAGTAAATATTACACGTTGGTGTGGATGTATAATGGTTTACGGCGCTCGTACACCAAACCTATTGATTTTAGGAAAGAAAAGGTTTGACATAAATTGTAGGAAATTTTCTCTACTTTTATTTTGTATAGCATGTTTTTCCTGTAAAATGCGCCAGAAAGGAGTTATTATCAAAAAACTGCTTTTGGGCGCCATTTTTTCAATATGGCGGCGCGAGCGGAAAACATACGAGGTGGCAAAGTTGAAATTTAGAAAGAGCATATCAAAATCAATAAAATTGCCAATTTTCAAAACTCCCGGAAAACTTTCCAGGTAACCTCTATTTTTCCGACCAAATGACTGGACTAAAAGGACAATTTAGAGATAGTACAGATGGAAACCTACATACTAAATTCGCTGAGGCTACGCACACATAGACACCGCTCACAGACTTCACAGACACGAGGTCAAACATTTCCATAGTAGTTTTCGACACTGATTTGTGCGCGAGTATGCGTAGCAGAGGGTAGGTGTGAAAAAAAAAAGTACATACATGAAGTTACCACCTGTACTATCTCTAAATTTGTGTATAAAGTATCTTCTATAAAACTTGTATGAACCAAAAAATGTATTCCCATACAGCGTAACGCCTGCGATACCAAACGACTTTTTCCCGTTGACGGTAACGTGGACTTCGGACACATCGTTTGCGCTACTTGCCGCGAACAAGGTCACCATGGCAGAGGAGCCGACCCCCGTCGACTTCTCCCGAGAGATTTGCTTCCATCCCGATAAATATGAAATTGTTTAGTCTTACCTATTTATTTTGGCAGTCGATGTAATAAAATATATCATGTTATTGTAAAGTGCTATTTTTAGCGCATGAATGTCTACATTCTCCTAAATAGTGAATTTATAGTCGTTTTTGAGCGAAATATTTTAGATGTGAAATCTATGACACAACAAATCAGCCTATGGCAGATATAGTCCGTTCACAGTTATATTACCTCTGACAGATCGTTTTTCGTATGTTGGCATTGCAATAAAGCCCCCCTATGAGTGCCAGCTTAAGACATTTTGCCGCGATATAGGGGAGATTATAAGATGTAAACGTTAACACTAACAATTAGTTTTTACGTAAATATCTATTTGTCAATATACATAACTTTGCTAAACACGTGGTTCTGTTCTCCAAAACACCTCACGTAACGCCTATGGTTGGGAGCCCCGGGTAAGCCCTCGGAAGGATGTCCCAGGACTCATTGATAGACCTACTTCAATAAAAAAAGTTTACTTTTATTAGACTAACGCGTGTTTTAGGTTTTTTTTTAAATTACTTATACCTATTAAGGGATGAAACTTCGTAAGTATGAAATTACATTTTGAAAATGGATTGAGAGCATTGGAGCGAGTATGGATGCAACGGAAATCCTTTCAAAAATAGGAACTGTTATTTTGAGTCGACTTTTAACTTGGACTGTTTTAAACACAATAATATTGTGGTGATATTTTATAACGTCTACTGCTGCGAATTTTATCTTAAAATTATTATTTTACTTAAGGGCTATTAAAGTGTTAAATTAATAACTTTAATTATTATTGTATTACAGAAATATATTACTTATTTTTATTTTTAAGACATTCCTGTTATGTAATGTGCCACTTTCCGTCAATATATTTTGGTCAGACAATTGTATTTATTTCAGTAAGCCGCCATCATACTTATTTTGGTAAACCAAGTATAGCTTAGCAAAAAAGTCCTGAAACGGAACTAATATTTTGCAGGCTGGCTACATTGTCAAAAAGCTGCCAATAACGTCACATATGTCTGTCAGTCAATGACGGTATACAATTTGATTGGCGGGTTTTATTGACGGTTGTTAACAACTGGAAACTGATTGGTGGTTATTTTTAACGGGTGACCATATGAACAGCACAGTGGCTCCTCCATTATTTTCTTTACTTTTTTGCCAAGCTGTAAGTAGGTAATAAAATAGATATTTATTAAAATTTTAATTTATCATCATAATATTTAAGTGGTCATTCTGATAGTGTCATACTAATGACCACTTGGATCACAAAAATGGCGCGATAATAGTGTTATTGATGTGCAGTGCAAATAAATAAATAAATATATGTGGACATTCACACACACAACATTATCTAGCCCAAATTAAGCTCGTATAAGCTTGTGCGATAGGATCTAGACGACTGATAGACATACTTATATATTTCTAAATACATACATATTATACATAGAAAACACCCAAACTCCGAAACAAACTTTTGTGGATCACAAAAATATTTGGACCGACTCAGGAATCGAACCCAGGACCTCCAGCGTCGCGGGCGTTGTCACTACCGACTACGCCACAGGGGCAGTCTTGTAATAGTTGTATAATTTTTTTATACAAGGTGGCGCTGAGCTAAGCCTTTTCGCTGTTCCGTGTCGGCAAGCGTAACAGCAGCGCTATTTCAAGTATTTGTTCCCGGTTGAAAAATAACTCACGCGCCGTAAAAAAATCCCTTTAAAACATTAAGTAACCAATTTAATTTATGAACAGCACAAGCTTTGACTGCCTCTGTGGCGCAGTCGGTAGTGATACCTGCCGCGCCGGAGGTCCTGGGTTCGATTCCTAGGTCGGCCCATTATTATTATTATATTAGCTTATTTTTGGCTAGATGATGTTGTGTTGAAAATTAAAATCGTCGCCATTATTTTTTATTGTATTTTTGTCTAACTAAAGAGGTTTCTTTATTTTTATTTTTTTCATTCTACTGTTTTCTAATATAAGTGTACAACATACCTAATACCTACACATAGTTTATATAAATTGTATACTAGCAATAAATAAAGTTATAAAATGAATTGAACGTAGTTTTATTTATAAAATGAATAGCGTAGCGTTTTATTGTCAGCGATAATGTACGCGTTAATATTAGTCTGTATATATGCTGGTCTTAGTGCAGAGCTGCTGGGAGTTACAAAGGCTTATTATCCGTTTTACAATCTAGACAACATGTTGAGGAATGGAGTTTTGAACCTGACTGAAAGTTGTGAGTACTAAAGGCCGTCCACACGTGCGTGTCGTGATAATATCGCAGCGTGTAGACATATTCAACGAATCCCGAGATCAGCCTTCCGAGTGATTACCTTTATTTCATGAGGTACACAAGAGGTACCAAATATACTTAACCATTATATGTAACTAATACACTGTTTAACAGTACACCCGCGGGTCTGACATCAGGATGGCGAGTGTACCTACCTAATATTTAAAATGTCATTGTACGGACGTAGGTATACCAATTTTCAGGAGAGGTACGTAAACGTACACAGAAGGTACCAAATAACTGCAATATATTTAGGCCAATCTGAGAAGTACACCCGCGATCCTGATATTCACCTTACCAGGGGCTCTCAATCGTAGGCAATATGTAGGAAGCATGTGGTTTTAAGTCCAGTAGGACTCCGGCATAGCATCCATGGTAGGTACGATATTCCTAACGTTAATTAAAGACATGTTTAGGTAACGAGTGTTTAGAACTATCTCGACGATAATTATTACCTACGCCACGATTCTCTCGCTCGTGTACACGGCCCCTTTAGGTTCTAATACCGGGCTAGGTAAAGCTCGCCGGAAAAATCACTGCGTCTTGTCTGACTTTTAATATCTATAAGTTACCGAGTAAGCTCACCTATCACCCGAAACCCTTGGCACCGTTTAGTCTAATCTAAACGATGACCTTCAATGCTAACTGAAGGTAAAGACTCGTGGCACCTCCAGGAAAATTCAACAACAGGTAATCCATCCAAAAGTAGCTAAATGCAGTTCTCCCAAATACAATATAACCCTAGACACCGCATATGTGAACTTCACTATAAAAAAGTTTCGTTAAATATTGGCGGGGTGCGGGAAGAGGTTGACTTATCCTATTGGCTCGTGAGAGGCTTGCGAGACCACGCCCTGTCACTTTCGGTAGTGTTGGGGTGATGCCCACACTGCCCACAGTTATATCGATGTATCGATAAAAGACTTACTAAACTGTCTAAATTAAATTTTACTGGTTAAATCCCATACGAGGATACCAGACAAGGAGAACGAGCATAGTGCATTGCTGGACCTCCTGCTGACAACGCGTCCGGATGGATACAACGTCTCAGTGGATGCTCCGCTCGGATCGTCGGACCACTGTATCATTCGGGCGCATGTGACACTCGCAAGGCCTGAACCACCTCGGCCCAAGGAGTGGCGACATGTGTGGCACTATAAGTCAGCAGACTGGGATGGACTGCGGGAGTTCTTCGCGTCGTACCCGTGGAGGCGGCTTTGTTTTGCCTCAGACGATCTGGATTCCTGCGCTGCAGCAGTCGCTGAGGGGATCTTGGAGGGCATGGAGTGCTACATTCCTAACCGCTGGATCCCTGTAGGAGCAAAAAAGCGACCGTGGTTCAATCGGCTCTGCAGAGAAGCGTTGATGCTGAAAGAATCTGCCTACAGAGCCTGGACCACGGCTCGTGCAAATTCAGATCCAAACATCTCTGAGGTGAAACGCAAATTAAATGCCGCCTCGAGGGCCAGCAAAAGAGCAATTGTCAGGGCTAAATTCGATTTCGTCGGCAGAATTGGTGAGCGGCTAGCAGGGTACCCTTCAGGGAGTCGTGAATTCTGGTCGCTTGCCAAAGCTGCCGAGGGAAACTTCTGTCAGTCAGGTTTACCACCTTTGCTTAAACCCGACGGTAGTCTGGCCCAGAGTGCCGGGGAGAAGGCCGACCTTTTGGGTTATCTCTTTGCCGCTAACTCGACCATGAGCGACGGGGGTGCTGTGCCGCCGGACGTTCCGTGGTGTGGAACTTCCATGCCGGAAGTTAAATTCACGCAGCGGGACGTCCGACGGGAGCTTCGTTCTCTGGACGTTCATAAGTCGAGTGGGCCGGACGGTATACCCGCGGTGGTACTTAAGCAGTGTGGTCCAGAGTTGTGTCCGGTACTTACACGTCTTTTCACGCTTTCATATTCTATGCGACAAGTCCCGGCGTCGTGGAAGATCGCGTATGTGCATCCGGTGCCCAAGAAGGGTGATAGGACCGACCCGGCCAATTACAGGCCTATAGCCGTCACTTCCCTATTGTCTAAGGTGATGGAGCGTGTAATTAATACACAGCTCCTGAGGTACCTTGAGGAAAACGACCTGCTCAGTGACCGGCAGTACGGTTTCCGTCACGGTCGCTCGACGGGCGATCTTCTCGTGTGCCTCACACACCGATGGGCGACGGCTATCGAGAGTAAGGGCGAGGCTCTAGCAGTGAGCCTCGACATTTCTAAAGCCTTTGACCGGGTCTGGCACCGTGGTCTTCTTAATAAATTACCCTCCTACGGACTGACCGAAAGATTATGCGGATGGGTGTCCAGCTTTTTGGCCGGTAGAAGCATCAGGGCTGTTGTCGACGGCAGCTGTTCTGACTGCATGGCCATTAACGCTGGAGTACCGCAAGGCTCAGTGTTGTCCCCTACTCTGTTTCTGCTGCATATCAATGACATGTTGTCTATTGACGGCATTCATTGTTATGCAGACGACAGTACGGGGGACACTTGTTACACAGGCCGCCCCGGTATCTCTCGGGACGCAGTGGAAGAAAGTCGTGAACAGCTTGTGTCTGAAATCGAGGCTACTCTTACTAGAGTGTCCGATTGGGGTAGACAAAATCTTGTCCAGTTCAACCCCTCCAAGACACAGGCGTGTTTCTTCACCGCTAAGAAAGCCCCAATTACTGTAGCGCCACAATTCCAGGGCACATCTCTTTCCATCTCTAAAAGTATAGGGATTCTTGGTGTTGACATCTCCAGTGACGTTCAGTTCCGCAGTCATTTGGAGGACAAGGCCAAGCTAGCGTCCAAGAAGCTCGGTGTGCTCAACAGGGCGCGGCGGTACTTTACTGCGGCGCAAACACTGCTTCTCTATAAGTCGCAAGTGCGGCCACACATGGAGTACTGCTGTCACCTCTGGGCGGGGGCACCTGAATATCAGCTTCGTCCATTTGACTCGGTGCAGAGGCGAGCTGTGAGAGTTGTCAACGATCCTTTACTGACAGGTGGTGTTGAACCTCTTTGCGACAGGAGAGACTTTGCCTCCTTATGCGTGTTCTACCGCCTGTACAATGGTATCTGCTCTGAGGAATTGTTTGACATGATGCCCACGGCTACGTTCTATCATCGCACCGCTCGCCATAGACTGGGTTTTCATCCTCACACCCTACGTCCGGAGCGTTCGAGCACGGTTAGATCCGATAGGGGATTTCTTCCGCGCACGCTTAGGTTGTGGAATGATCTTCCTGCCTCGGTTTTCCCAAACGCCTACAGTATGGGGTTCTTCAAAAGGGGTCTAAGAAGGTTTTTACAGGGTCGGCAGCGCGAGTGTGGCGCCTCTGGTGTTGCAAACGTTCATAGGCTGCGGTGACCACCAGTCCTCCTGGTGGGCCGTATGCTTGTCTGCCACCTTAGTGGTATAAAAAAAAAAAAAAAAAAAAAAAAAAATACTATACAGTATAAGAAAATAACCATAGAATTTCAAGATCCGAGATACAGGGTCCGAGATCCGTGAACCAAGATTCGAAATCCGAGAAGATCCACTTCCGAGATACGATTCGCAATATAAGAAAAAAAACATAAAATTTCAAGATCGGAGATCGACAAAATCCACTTCATACATCTGAGATACGAGATCCGAGATCCATCCAAAATCAAAGATCCAAAATCTAAAATCCATAATACAAAATTACTTCAACATCTGTACCTACACGATTTATCCTTGCAGGGATGCTATGCCGGACTCCTCCCACCGACTAAATCCACACGTATCCTACTTAACAGCCTACGGTTGGTAGCCCCGAATAAGCCCTCGGAAGGATGTCTCCAGGGCTCCCAACAAACCTACGGCTACCTCTGCCGCCTCACCTAGGGGGGTTCGGGTCTCCATACGCTGGTGGAGTGCACGACGTGGGCGCAATAGCGACAGGTCCTCGTAGTGGTCGTAGTAGTAGGTCTGGACGTGGACACTCTCTCGCTCGAGACCATGGTGCGAGCCACGCCCCCCCCCCCCCCCCCCGAGGCGGCCGTAGGTCTGTTGGGAGTCCCGGGACATCCTTCCGAGGGCTCCCAACCACAGGCTGTTGGGCGTTACGCGAGGGTTTTTAGTCGGTAAGAGTCCGGCATAACATCCTTTGAGGATTTTCCCTCACGTAAAAAAGGGGGGGGTTGGGTGCTATCCCGCGTCTTTGGAGGGTGTTCGGGTGTTATCCCGCTTCTTGGGGGGGCGTGGAGTGCGTAATTCCCTCAGGTCATGCTGTCGTCATGGGCCTGCTTCTGTAAGGACGGTGAGCAGTCCTCTCACCGTCCTCAGACCCCCGGTCATGGAGACGCTAGTTATCTATAGATAATCCTATGTTGCAGTCTTTTCAACACTGAGGAACTACGCAGTGAACGCGAAACCAGTGAAGGAAACCGACTATCCTTGGATAGCTCGTGTGGTACACGCGACCACCAAGGACGCGCCGCACGTGTGTACGGCTTCGTGCATCGATTCTGGGATATTCGTCACCGCTGCCAGGTGTCTCTATGGGTAGGAAGTTTTACTGTGCGTTTGAAAGGTATTTGAAAGTGGAACATATCTCCTTGTTGCAACCGGAAGTGACGTTATGCGCGAATTAGGGAACACTTTCGCGAAACGATTCATAGCTTAGGGAAGGAAATCTCGAAATGAAACCCGGTTGTCAGTAAAATTAAAATCGTTAATCCAAGTTGAAAGCCTCAGGGGCGCCGGCTTGAAAAATTTTACCTGCAGGTCGACACGACCTGCGCTTGTCCATTTCAACACGGTAGGCAACGGAATTGACTTGGTGAATTGTCGGCGTAGAGTATGCCTCTCTCCTCTCTATGCATTCGGGAAAACGTGCGCCAAATATGTATGTGCGTTTGAAACATTGAGAATTCTATGCTGACGCAGCTACGTGCGCCATCTGGTGTTGTAATTAATATAGAAAATTATACACCTGTGCTGTGTGGCAAGATAATCAGATACAATATTCAATAGTATCTACTTATAAAATTTAATTTCCAGATTGAAAGTAGATTACACAAGTATAGTATACAGATCCGAGCAATTACGCGTAATAGCGTTCGTATTTCCCACAAAAACAACTAAACAGGGTTTTGACGACATTGCTTTTATAGTGGTGAAGAGTAATCAAGTGAAAAATTGGTCGACGATAAAAACATTCACGTACGTGAACCGGACAGACAACTCTTTTAATTGGTTTAAGCAGTTGGACTACACCTATGGACAAATTAACGGTGTGGTTATTGGATACTCTTCAAAAAAGGTTGGTATATTCTTGGTACTACCCCACCAAGCGATCTAGACCAACGCGTGTACCTCTGGTATAGGTAGGTACATACCGGCAAACTTCTTGAGCCGACCTAGAATTTAATTTTGAATTTTCTCTATATCATCAACTAAAAAGTTATTAGCTAACACAATAAAATGCCAATAATAAATGGCATTTACCACATACCTACCACTGGTAATAAATGGCATTGTATTGTGTTTTGCAAAAGGTCGATTAGGATTAGCATTTAGCGAACTTTAATTTTACGTAAACTTTCCATTGTCTCCATGACTCAACGAAAGAAGGAACAAGGACATCAGTTTGATCTGACAGAATTATCAGACATCGTCATAGGTTTGGATTTATGCCCGGACATTTTGACACATGCATGGAAAATTAAACAGTTTATAGTACCTTGCTACCATTCTTGCACATTGGATCAGATGATGAGGGACAACCCGTTATGCAAAAACTACCACGGCGTAGAAGGAGGAGCGATAATAGACAAAATAAAACAAGAGCTAATAGGGATCGCCACATGGGGGAGTCAGTCCGTCGAATACGAGCTGCCAGTAGGATTCGCTTTCGCAAATTCCGATTCATTTTATAAAGATTTCAGTTGTGCGCAAAAAATTCGAAATGATAATGGAATGCTGGTAACGAGAGGATATTATCAAAGTTTATGCAACGCGTGACGTGTATAAATAAATGTGAATGCTGGCTGGATTTTTATTTCATTTTAGAGGTTTTGTAATATTATCTGGAGATGGGTCGGGTCCTGGTGTGGGATGCAACTTGTGTTGACACTCTGGCCCCGTCCTATCTTCCTAAAACAAAATTAAAAACCAGTGCAGCAGCGGAAGCGGCTGAAAATCTTAAAATTAATAAATATAAGGGTCTCGACTCATCGTATCGTTTTTGTCCAGTCGGTGTCGAGACCCTGGGTCCATGGGGTCCCAATGCGCAAAAATTTTTCAAGAATTTGAAAAAGCGCCTAGTGGAGTCAACTGGTGACCCAAGGGCTGGCAGTTTTCTCGCTCAACGAATAGGTATTGCTATTCAAAGGGGGAATGCTGCTAGTCTTTTGGGCACAATGCCACGGGGGCCTTATTTAGGTTTAGTTTAGATAGTAATAATGTAAATATAGATAACTAGCTGATGCCCGCAGCTTCGCCCGCGATGGCGCTGTATGTGAAAAATGATTTTCCCGCTTTTCTATTGAAAATTTTCCTGAATTTTCTTTGCTATAAACCTAACGGAGCCCGAGACCTATCCAACGAATGCAAAACCGTGGAAATCGGTTCGTGCGTTCTGGAGTTATAGCGTCAGGAAGGAAAACCCGACTTATTTTTATATAATAGATTATGTAATAATTATGTTTTTCTGTAATGTTTAACAATACCTTTATATTATCTACATAGCCGATGCTCGTAATTTCATTTCACAGCACTTTTCAATGAAGTACTTCCTGACAAAGGTAGCTAAAAAATTGTAGGTATCCGTTATTATCTAAGGACATGAGAATGATATATCTTTATGAATTATGCAAATCGAACTATTACTTACGGAGATATTTAGCAATAAACTCAGACGGTTTCTATCGCTGAAAATCAATGTATATTATCACTAGCACATAGTTTATCATAAAATTGTATGTATGCTATTGCATAGGTTATATTTTATTATATTTGTTACTTACATGTTGCTGATCGTATATTTAGCATTATGCAAACCTTAGTTTTTTTTTATATTTAGCTCGCCAAATTGAAATCCCGGGATTGTAAGATGAGGGAAACACGTGTGCGGGCAAGTCGTTCCATGTTTTTATAGTTCGACAGAGGAACGATCTTTTGAAACACTCAGTTCTGGCGAAAATTCTTTCCACTGGTTTTAAGTGTGAATGGAATAATTTTTTATTAATAATTTATATATGTTTTATTAATTATTGACATTGTGAAATTTAATTGAGTTCTGGACATTTGTAATTTTTAACATATAAATTATATAAATATAATATATATATATATATATATATATATATATATATATATATATATATATATATATAAATTATATAAATATAATATATAAATAAATAAGCAGTTACTTTACTTTCATAAAAAATCGAATACATACTATACTTGTTATCTCCCTGATTTTAGGGTAAATTCGGAAAATGACTGGTGCAATACAAGTCTAATCTTAAAGAATTACAAATATGAATCACTTTGACATTTGTAATTTTTTAAGATTAGACTTGTATTGTAGTATTTTAATATGTTCAAAACCCGAAAAATATAACTCCCCACTTTTGGGCAGACTTTAAAAGCTGGTAATCTCGTCAATATTCGAGTACCTGCCTTAAAAATTGTATAGTTAAGGTGTATTTACATAATGTAGCGGTCATTAAGTTACTTTTACCTTCTCAAATTAATGCCGCAAGGCGAAACCTGTCAGGTGTAAAATAAATTAATGTTGTTGTGAACAATACAAGTGGTGTTACAACGTAAAAATAGTAGTTGCGAATAAATAAAATAGTAAATACTTACATCTATCATTTATTTATATTAAAGTTAAACTTAAAATCTGTATTTGAAAATGAAAATTTAAATTTGTTTAAATTGTCTCCACCAGTTTCTTCTTTAGCTATTGCGGTACTAGCAACTTCTTCAGCAATTTCATTGGTACTAGCAACTTCTTTAGCAATTTCACTGCTAGCAATTTCTTTACAAACCTCATTGCTAGCAACTTCTTTATTGACATTATCTTGGCATTCTTCACTAGTATTGCCAGTTAAAATATTACTGTCTGTATCAGTTTGTTCCGCTGTTAGTCCGAAGTTAAATCGAAATGCATCATTGCCAGTAGTTAAAAAAGCTGATTTTCTCAAAAATGTTGCTTTCGGTTTATCTGGCACTTCTGATATTTTTATCTTGGTTGCCACTGAAACGAGAAAAATAAATCAATATAACCTGAGATACTTAAGAAATATTTTTTCAGCTGAGGCAACTGAAGCATTGAACGAATTTAGACGTAGGTAAGTATATTGTAAGATAGTAATAAAAGATTTGTGTGCCCAATTTGTTGGGGATATGTCCCCAGTCCCCAGACATGGACAATCTTTTATGTTTAATAGGAAAATCCTACATGGATGCTATGTCGGTAGGAGTAGGCTTTCCTTACATTAAAAAAAGGAGGAAAGATTACTACCGGACTGCGACTGACACGCCGCCAAAGGGTCCAAGAAGGTTTGTTTTCAGAGCGGTCATAAGAACTATTCTTCTTTATACCTGCGTCTGAATTACTTAGAACAGTATAATATAGAACTGAAAGCACAGGGTGGAAACTCCATACAAAAATGTTCGTTTTCACCCACACTAATAAACACGTAATGTGAATGCTTGAATCAAGCTTGAATGTGTGTTAGTATACTAGGGACACTAGCTATGGAAATTAAATAATAAGGAACAGAATGCAATCTCATGTATGTAGGTACTTTTTTTTCAAGTCTACCCTCGGCTAAGCACAAATTAAACCAAAGCAATAGCACAAAGTATGTAGGTAGTAATACGTGATACAACGCAGTGACACTCTCTCAAGTACTGACACGGAAAACGACACTTAAATTTTGGTGGGGGGGTGGGGAAGCTTACTCGGTGGGAGGCAGGGAGTTGCCGATCTGTATGTAATACTATTTTTATTATCTTTGCTGAAAGCTAGAAGTTACTCCTCCGGCTGCCTGTGAAACCCATGCTATGCAACTAGTTTCGTACGAAGAATAATTCTTCTTTGTTAACTATAGGAATCTATACTAACATTATAAAGAGGAAAGATTTGTTTTTTCGTTTGTTTGTTTGTAATGAATAGGCTCTGGGATTACTGGACCGATTTGCAAAATTCTTTCACTGTTGGGAAGCTACACTCTTTGCGGTGAACATAGGCTATATTTTATACCCGTATTCCCACGGGAACGGGAACTACGCGGGTGAAACCGCGTGACGTCCCCTAGCCTTTAATAAAAAGATGTCTGAAAAATCGGGCTATAGAAAAGACTGTGCTTCTGAACCAAGATCTTTTTTCACTTTATATTAAGTGAAAAGAAAAGATCTTTTTTCACTTTATATAAAGTGAAAAAAGATCTTGGTATCGATTTATTTTGTTCTAAAAGTGATTTCTTTTTTAAATCTATATTTATTCCAGTCATTATATACATTTGGAAATGCAAATGAACCGAGAAAGCCAAATTTTGGATATTACGTAGGGGCTAGAAAAGCTTAAGTTCAAATTGTCGACCAAAATAACCTGGTGGGTTTTCCGCCATCTCATCATTGAAAAAAGGGTTATATTCAGTTTTTTCATCATAATTCGGTTCCCCGTTGAGATACGAAAATTTTAATAAAAGTTTTTTGTTGCTCTTTGTACGATCTACAAATTAAGGTCTACACATTTTTCACGTATCGATCACCGTTATCGAAATATCGATCCAAAAAGCCGCAATTTGGGGATAAAATAAATTTCAAGCATGATAAGTCTGTTCTTGAGAACATTCTTTTCATCCATGCTTTCAGCGGTTGTGACACCACGTCGTCTTTTTATAATATTGGAAAGTCGAAATTCATCAGCACCCTCGAGAAGAACCCGAACCTCCGGTCATCGGTAGAACTATTCAAGCAAGAAAAGGTCGATCCGGAGATGCTAGCTTGCGTGGGAAAACTATTCCTTATCGCTCTATATGGTGGTCGTAAAGAGCTCCACCTGAACTTTTAAAACTCATTTCGTGCAAATGTAAAGGAAAGTGTGGGGCTGCTTGTGGGTGCAGGAAAGCAGGAATTAGTTGCTCCGTTATTTGCCTGCACTGTAGTGGACAGACATGCAACAATGTCGCCAGAGTCGAGATTTTATTCAACGACGATCACGATGATGATGATTATGTTTTTTTCAATCGTCCCAGCATCATTTACTGCGATTCAAGAGTTTTCACGACTCGAAGAGTCTACCAAGGAAGAACTTCTACAGCCAGGACCATCGAAACGGCGAAAAACATGTGAAAAAAAATTACCACCTGTAATTATTGTTTTTTGCTGCATAAAAATTATTTGATCAATAATTTTCATGTGTTTGATTTATAGTTTGGCTGGTTTATTAATTTATTTTGTATTGCAATAATTGCTTGAACAACCATTCATCCATTTTGACGTATGAATACAACCGTGCGAGCGGCTAAATCAAAACCGGGCACAGTCTTACTGACTTTGCGCCGCGCTAGACGTCGTAATTCTTATCGAAAATAAAAAATTAAAAAACCAATTTGTAGGTCTAAACACGCTCACCAATTTTCACAATGGACATTTTTCGATATCTTTCACGAGAAAGAAGGAAATAGCTAAAATAATTTTTTTTTCCCAAATTTATGGCTTTTTGGATCGATATTTCGATAACGGTGATCGATACGTGAAAAATGTGTAGACCTTAATTATAGATCGTACAAAGAGCAACAAAAAACTTTTATGAAAATTTTCGTATCTCAACGGGGAACCGAATTATGATGAAAAAACTGAATATAACCCTTTTTTCAAGATGGCGGAAAACCCACCAGGTTATTTTGGTCGACAATTTGAACTTAAGCTTTTCTAGCCCCTCCCCACGTTATATCCTAAATTTGGCTTTCTCGGTTCATTTGCATTTCTAACCCGATTTTTTCGACGTAATGACTGGACTAATTCTGTGGATGGGGCAACATTTATGTTAGGGAGTATTATCAGCTGTATGAAGAAATGGGATAACATCTGAAATACGCTGTTTAACTTGTAGTAGTGTAAAATGGTATTACTAGCCAAAATTTCGTAGTTCTAGATCAATAGTAGTATTGACTGCCTCATTGGTCTAGAGGTCGAAATTTGCCACTGTGTATCACGAGGTCGTGGGTTTGATTCCCACTGGAGACAAAAATTTGTGTGATCCATAAATGTTTGTCTCGCGAGTCCGGATGTTTCTATGTATGTATTTAAAAGTATATAAGTATTATCTGCGGTCTGATACCCATAACACAAGCAGGTTATGTGCACTAGAGAAACCCTAAAAATTCAGCTCAGAGACTAAACTACATAAAAAACAAAATTGACCCATACATAATCTTACTTTTAACCAATTTCTTCTCTTCGGCTGCCATTTTGGCTCGGTAATCACCAAACTGTGTTCGCATCAGTTGTCTCTTACGTATCATGGGTTGGTTATTATTTTTTAAAACAGTGAGGACCTTCCATGCTTCTTGTACTGTAATGATAAAATGTAAACATTAGTTGTAAAGTCATTGAAATTTGAATGTTATTCGCCTTTGATAAAAGTATGAGTGTTAGAATGTATCAATCAATCAATCAAATCAGCCTGTGGCAGTCCACTGCCGGACGTAGGCCTCTCCTATTTTAAGCCACAATACATGGTCATGCACCTTCCGCGTTCAGTCCGAGCCTGCAACCTTTACCAGGATGTACAGATGTTACTATTTGCTACTCTTTCATGCTCTAATGCAGGGGTTCCCAACCTTTTCGAGGTCAGGGACCACTTTTATATTTTTCTTGTTAACAGGGACCACTATAAAGGCATAATTTAAACAAACTGTGATAATCCATCTGAAACTCAAAAAAACGCAGTAGGAAATTGCATAAACAGGAAACTTTCGTATTTTTGTATCTATTAATGTGATTTCTGGCTTGCATCTTCTTCACGAGATCTGCTAACCTGGAGTTTCGTATAAGAAATTTCTTTTAAACACCAAACCACTCAAGTGATTTTTTTGTGTTCTTCCTGGATTCCTTCATTAACTTCACCAGCGTCCGTGCTAAAAGGATTAGGAAGGAGGGGGGGGGGGGGGTACTATTCCACTTCTTCGAGGGGTGAAGAGACACGCCACCGTCTAGGCCGGCTTCTGTGAAAGAGCGGTGAGCAGCCAACTCGCCGCTCTCAGACTCTCGGTCATGGTGGACGACCGTGCCACCGACTACGGAACTTGGAATGGAGATTTCTCTCCCGCTGCATTCTTCGCGAGCATAACTTGCTCGCAGAAAGACACAGTTACGTCACACTTTCTCCCGTTGGAGACCAGAGCCCTTAACATGGTGTCCAGCGTGAGAATATTCACGCCCAGGCCCGTAACGAGGTCTTGTCGCTGCTATGCCCATGTAGTGCCGTGTCCCCGCTGTAGATACTTAACGAAGCACCCGTGCCCGGTAAACATCTGTGACACTCGGTAGGTGAGGCTACCATGGCGCCGAATTAGTGGTGAGTCCTCACTTTGGTAGCTCAAGTCATACCTTCCATGTCTCCATGAGCTTCTGGCGAAACAGGGATCACTATGCCTCTATTTCTTTGGGCACAGGCCTGTGGTCCCGATCCAGCGCCTTCTTGCACCATTGATACAACGACGCAAGAGCCCTGTTTTCCAGGTCCCATGGAGGGGTCTTGGCTAGGAGACATGCCGCCTCAACGGATATCGTGCGGTACCCTCTCCTGACCGCCATCGCCTTTAGCGGGCTATGCAGTTTAGCCACGTTGCCAGTCGTCAGGGCCTCCGCCCATACGGGGATCCCGTATAGTGCCATACTCCGCACGACCCCGAAGGTCTCTTGCAGGGAGCGTTGGGTACTCTTATGTTGGGTACCAACCGCGAGAGCGCAGCTGTTGCCCCCTCTGTTTTAAGACTTAACTTCGGAAATGGTGTCGCTCTGTAATGATACGCTCAAGCTTGCAAACCTCGACGAGGAACACCATCGGTCGGTACCCCGATGGCGTGTCCACCGTCCGCCCGGCCTTTCGGATCAGAACCAGTTTCCCACACTTTAGACTTTAGGAAACTGGTCTTTAGCCAGGATCCACGCTCGGCCTGGAAACACATTCAATCGTGGGCAAATCCCAGACTTTGTGTTGTCTTTGCTCGTCGAGCCAATGGGCGTACCAACCGCTCCCACTACTCGCGCTCTTCTCGCTCATTGCAACGGCTCACCACCCGATAAATTTAAAATCCTTCAGGGACCATGTTTTTGCTCCTGCGGACCACTGGTGGTCCGCGGACCACCGGTTGGGAACCACTGCTCTAATGGTTGAACTAACCTGGCTAAAATTTGGTACAGAGTCAGATTATATTCCCCTGAATAACACATAGGCCTACTTTTTATCCCGGGAATAAGTTCCTTAGGACGGCACAATCCAATTATATATGGATGTTTATCCATACCCTGAAATCCCTACTAATATTATAAATGCAAAAGTAGCTCTGTCTGTGTGTTATGTTTTCACGCCTAAACTGCAGAACCCATTTTGATTAAATTTGGTACAGAGATAGTTTGAGTCCAAGGGAAAACCAAGCTACTTTTTAACTGACTGCAGTAAAGGAGGGAGAAAAACAAATGATATAATCATGAAATTCTAACACAAACTATTGGGGTCCATGCAAATATTTGTTCCGAGGCAGGATTCAAACTCAAGACCTAAGCATTGGCAGCTTTATACGGCTGTATTAAAAAATAATAAGTACTAAAGTCTCATACGAAGATAGTTTTTGCATCTGTAAGTACTTACTCTGGAATATTTCAGGATGTTTTTACATTGTATATCTTTCTGTGGCACATATACCATTGTCGTTCAGATTCTGGTAATGGTACCTACTTACTTATACAAAAATAAAAATTTCGTAACATTGGTAAATATTACAACCATAGAACAAATGCAGAGTACAAAAGTTCTGAATAGCATACGACTATAAAACACCTATCTCAATAAACTATAAACCTACATAATATGACGCATATATTTTAAGAATTTTCTTCATAGCTAACATTTCAGTTTGGGGTTAATAACCGGTAACTCCAGATATTAGGTAGTAGTGTTCGTTTTTATCCCAGCAAATACATATGTACGTATAATACGAACTTGATAATAGTTTATAAATTTTTAAATTTCTTACATTGCTTTTCAGTTCCTTTCTTTTCGTTTAAAGTTCGCTCCAATTGTTGAATACACCAACACAGTTCCAGTTGAAATCGTCTTACAGATTCTTCAGGATCTAGGCCATCACTACTGTCCTTCTCTATCTTACAAGTTTTCTGTATAGTGTTAGATTTCCCTTTAGAATGTAATTTTGTAGGTTTTGGCATAGTAATTTCGTAATTTATTTTAATTTATTTAAAAACTGCCAACCACGTTCTGTTTTGTTTTGATTATTTGCTTATTTGCTTGACGGCCGGCAGGCAATGACGCAATTTTGACGTCACTGAAACCGACTTTTTTATTATGCGTCAGTTTAATCAGTCAACCACGAATTGACAATCGATTTTTTTCTTTATTTTTCTAATAGTAACACTGTGGTAAAACTACATACCGGCATGGCATGCGGCAGGCTGATTACGTATAAAACAACGATCAGCGATAATCGCGCAATCATCGCGCGATTTATCGCTGGTCGCGGAAAAAAATGATATTACAGTGGTGCCACGTATCGCGGTCTCATGGGCTCCCGACACGGGTCAATATATTGAGTCAAGTCTGATATTTATGAATGGAAGTTGTTTTAGTGTGCGTGATTTCTTTGCATGTGTATGTGCATCGACGTATATGTACACATGATATTGACGAGGCATGACAATTGCCAATTGATCGTGTCCGGACCCCTTTAGCGAATTGCGGGGCGGCGAGCGAAATGGCCGCCATGGCGGCGGTGGACGTACTCAGAACGTGTCAAAACCATAGAGTTAGGATGAATTCCTAATGGGCTAGCGACACGGTTAATAATATTGAGTCAAGTCTGATATTTATAAATGAAAGTTCCTTCAGTGTGCGTGATTTCTTTGCATGTATGTGTGTGCACGACGTGTATGTACACAAGATATTGACGAGGCATGACAAGTGCAGTTAGACCATGTATCGGGCCCATAATGGGCTCCTAGCACTTGACAAGTCTGATAATATGAATGAAATCAGCTTCAGTGAGCGTGATTTCTTTACGCGTGATATTGACGATATATTAAATTTATTTGCACTTGGTTGAAACTTGAAAGGTTATAGACACATTTATTTATTTTACTACCTAATAAAATGGACTCGCGAATATGTGTGACGAGATGGGAGTGTGTGATTTAAGTCACTTCAATATGGGCATGTATAGTCGATAGAGATGTAAACCTTTGAGGAAGTAATACAACTGAACGGACTATAACAACTCATTACATAGGCATAGGCTCCCTCTGTGGCGCAGTCGGTAGTGATACCGCCTGTGGCGCTGTATTTCGTGGGTTCGACTCCCACCTGAGACAAATATTTGTGTGACCCATAAATGATTATCTCAAGAGTCTGGGTGTTTCTATGTATGATATGTATGTATTTAATTAAAAGTATATGAGTTTTAATATCCGTGGTCTGATACCCATAACACGAGCAGGTTATTCCTAGCTTACTTTGGGATCAGATAGCCTTGTGTGAAATGTCCGTGAATATTATTATTCCCTATATTTAAATTTAAATTAATAAGTTTATAGATGTAAATCTATAAACTTATTAATTTAAATTTTTAAATACATTCTAAAAAAAAAAAAAATATTTAAAAATATAAAAAAAATAGCGTCCCACTGGCATCGGGTACAGGGACCAAGCTACCGGTGGTTAGGGCTGCAGAGACAGGAACCTCCTCACGATACGTGCCGTGTTTAGAAGTACCGCCTTTTGCATCTGGCCCTTGACCCAACTACCTAACGCGAGCCCCTTGAGATGTTGATCGAGGCTCTTGGCAATTAGACCGTGTGCTGATACGACTATCGGAACAATAATCGCTGAATCTACATCCCACATGTCGACAACCTCGTGAGCCAAGTCCAAATATTTTAATTGTTTGTCTTTTTCGGCTTTCACGAGGTTTTCGTCATGTGGAACCGTGATATCAACGATTATTGCGAAGCGCTCTGATCGATCTATTACCACTATATCAGGCTTATTGGCTACAATAGTCCTGTCAGTGATAATAGATCGATCCCAATACAACGTGGCACGACCATTTTCAAAAACTGGGTCGGGCACATACCTGTAATACGGTACCTCCAAATCCACAAGTTTATATTTTAGTGCAAGTTGCTGATGGACAATCCTGGCCACTTGGTTGTGTCTATGCAAATAGTCGCCGTTGGCAAGACGAGAACACCCAGAAATATTATGTCTGAGATATTCACCGGGTAGGTGGCATGCCCGACATATGTCAACCGTACCATCTCTCAAAATATTATTATTATTATTACTTGTCAAATAACGACCTACTTAAGCTGCGGTTCCACTTAGGCGGAGCGGAGCGGAGCTGTGGATTTTAAACCATGTGATTGGCTTAAAATCCACAGCTCCGCTCCATTTCCCTCCCGCCTTAAGGTACTCCGCACCGTGATTGGTGAATCGCTGCACAGCTCCGCTCCGCTCCACCTAAGTGGAATCGCACCTTTATAGTCTGTTCATTAATATTTTACATCTGACAGCTTCTCATTGTACGATTTTCTGTGTACATATCGTTGTCGTCCTATGAGTGCCAGCGTTTTACCCAGCCACAGCCCATTTTACCGAATTTAAGTGGAAATTTTTACATCTAACCGTAAGCATAAAGTGTTAAGTTTTTCATGTCATAAATAGTCATAATATGCTTAACTTAACTAAAACAGTGTTTCTTTTATTATACGATTGTATAAGAGTGTTACTTTTATATTTATTAATATCGGAAAAGAACATTCAGTACCATCACGACTGAAGGCAAAGTGGTTGGTTCCACAAAGTTCCATATCTCAAATAATGGCCACGCCCTAAAAAACACCAGCAAAAGATGAAAGTAACTTTCGAGTGAAGTAAAGTACTATGAGTGATATAATCCCATGACATTAAGATCTCTGAAAACTTGAGACTGGAAATGCCGACGCATTCCACCAATTACTATGACAAATCAATTACAGTTAAAGCCATTCGCCTTTGGAATGCATTGCCCCTTGAATATTAAACAGACTCAAACACTGAATTTATTTAAAAACCTAGTTAAAAATAATTTTCTTCCTACTTATCAATGAAACCTATGAATTGTTTTCTATTCTACTATGTATGTCTATTTAATTCTGAATGTATGTATCTATTGGGGTGTAAGATACACCCTCGGTGTATCCTTCCGTCAGGGGCGCTCCACCGTGGACGCGATCATGCGCATTAGAGGCCTGACGGAGGAAGCAGTCTCACGGGGTGAGGTGGTGATGGCGGTGTCTCTTGACATCGCCAACGCCTTCAACACCAGTAGTGGAATATTGGGCATTCTGTCCCACTTTAAGTTCGCATCGTCGCTATCGCTCCTTGCTCACGTGGGACAGATCGCCCAATATTCCACATTTTTAAAATGTAACCTAACCTAACATTTTTATAAAAAATAATTTATAAAATAAAACTTGCTGAAGCAAATCACCATCTCAACCTATCGCTGTCCACTGCTGAACATAGACCTCTTTAAATGATTTCCAGCCAGACCGGTTCATTGCCACCTGCATCCAATGAGACCCAGCAATTTTCACCAGGTCGTTGGTCCATCTGGTAGGTGACAGTCCCACACCGCGCCTGCCGGTGCGCGGCTTGAGTGGACAAGGATCTTTTTGCCCCATCGACCGTCCGATCTTCGCGCTATGTGGCTGGCCCATTGCCACTTCAGCTTACTAATCCTGCGAGCTATGTTAGCAACATTAGTTCTTCTACGGATGTCCTCATTCCTGATTCGATCACGTAGAGAAATGCTAAGCATAGCCCTCTTCATAGTTCGCTGCGCGACTTTGAGCCGTCTGAAAAGACCTTTTGTGATGCACCACATCTCAGAACCATAAGTCATCACGGGTAATACACATTGGTTGTACACCTTTGTTTTAAGACACTGAGGCTGAAGCAAATAGGTATCTTTTATGTTTCAACATACGTCAAACGTAAACACATCACTCATATCAAATTTCTCAGTTTTAGTTAGTTTAATTGTTGAATATTATATTACTTTCCGTTTCCGCTTAAAGATTTCAACAACAACATTTTTGTGAAATCATCCATTCATCATATTTCATGTCTAATTAGTTTTATGTTATCGAATTCTTTTCCTGTTTAAATTGGATATAATGTTATCGGACTCTTTTCCTGTTTGAATTGCATATAATGTTACATTCATAATAAATAATTTTTTACATACCTAGTATAACAAATGCAACTGCTGATATTTCAAATAACAGCGTTTGACTAAACGTGTAAGAATATATAATTATATGATACAAATGCTTACATGTGTTTTCAAGACAGCTAGCGTCATCTAATGGTCAGGGGAGTAAACGTTTCAACAAGTGTGTCCAATATCTGTTATATGGCGCTGTGCTCAATCTCAAATATAGTTTTTTATTGTTTTTATCATCTAAAATATTACATTTAAATAAAATAAAAGTGTGTGTGTACTTAATTTTAAACAACAGCTTTTGACTAAACGTGTAAGAATAAATATATGATACAAATGCTTACATGTGTTTTCAAATTAACAAGACAGTTAACGTCATCTAACGGTCAGGGGAGTAAACGTTTTAACAAGTGTGTCCAATATCCGTTAGATAGTGCTGTGCTCAATCTCAAATATAGTTTTTTATTGTTTTTATCATCTAAAATATTACATATAAATAAAATAAAAGTGTGTGTGTACTTAATTTTAAACAATAGCTTTTGATTAAACGTGTAAGAATAAATATATGATACAAATGCTTACATGTGTTTTCAAATTAACAAGACAGCTAACGTCATCTAACGGTCAGGGGAGTAAACGTTTTAACAAGTGTGTCCAATATCCGTTAGATGGCGCTGTGCTCAATCTCAAATATAGTTTTTTATTGTTTTTATCATCTAAAATATTACATATAAATAAAATAAAAGTGTGTGTGTACTTAATTTTAAACAACAGCTTTTGACTAAACGTGTAAGAATAAATATATGATACAAATGCTTACATGTGTTTTCAAATTAACAAGACAGCTAGCGTCATCTAACGGTCAGGGGAGTAAACGTTTCAACAAGTGGAAACGAAGCATCAAAAATTCCTCGAAGAGGTAGGCACAGGCATACCAACCAACATTTCATCGTATACATTTTTGGTCCAACATAATAGGTGCTGAATTCATCGCTAAGATCTCAAACAAATTTCTGGATTCGAAACCATGACTTTGGTTGACAGATAGTTGGTGTAATAATGTATAATATTAGACTACTTTTATCCTGAGAATATATTTCACCGGTAAAATATCAGCCACGGACACCCACTAGTACCAGTTATAAAAGACTTAAATTGATTAGGTTTGTTTAAAATATGATTCATGATCAATCAGGCGTAAGCAACATAAATATAATGATACACTTGCAAATATATTTTATTAAGGTTCAATTTGTAGTAAGGTAAATTATTGCTGAATCGATATTTTATTTGTATAAAACTCGGAATTTTTGAATGAAAAATCACATTCGAACCAGTATCTCACAAGTGACAAGTGACAAGTGACAAGAAATAACCAGATTTCTATCATGTGAGTAAGTTCTTCTTTTAATAGTAGAAATGCTCAGCTATGGACCTAGTTTTTGTCTGCTAGCTGTGTTCATTTTCATCTTCTCTTCATCTTAGTGCATTCTCAGTAGCTACCAAACCCTACTGGGATTTGGAGCCTGGGGTCCAGTTTTATTTGGTTGCTAGAGCAGCTATTGTTTGACTTTTGATTTTCAACATTGATGGGAGCGATTGCCGTCTAACATCCCAACCCCCTAGGAATGCCTTTATCGTTCCCTCGTCCGTTAGTCAACAGGTGCGCCGCTTAAAGGTGAGGACGCTTGGACCTCATGCACCCATTTTCATATCCTATCTATTCCTCATGATGTTGTTCAGTTACGAACCCGGTTTTTGTCTGTCGGCTGTGTTAACTTTCATGTCCTATCTATTCCTGATGTACTGAAAATCTGAGAATATTTTATTTATGATTTGATTGTATTTTAACAGGTCTGATTCGGAGTTTGAAACGTGTTCTGTAGTGGAGTCTGTTGCACCAAAGAAACGTAAGCCGGTGGAGAAAAAGCAAAAACAATCGAAGATCCTCACTTCACCTCCGTTGGAGTCAGACAGCGTTCGACGAAAAAGAAATTCATCTGACATTAAAACCACACAGAGGTAGGTTTCACTATGTTTTTTTTTTATACTACTAAGGTGACAGACAAGCTTACGACCCACCTGATGGTAAGTGCTCACCGCAGCCTATGGATGTTTGTAACACCGGAGGCGCTACACCCACGCTGCCGACTCTGAACGCTGTATTGCCATGTTGGAATGGATAGGCGCAGGTTGTGACTACCTGCTATTGAAAATTTTCAAGGCGCTCAGAAAAGCATTCAACATGGCTTAACGACTGCCATTTTACTGACAACCGGGACCAACGGCTTAACGTGCCTTCCGAAGTACGGAAACGCTCGCACAAAGAATTGATACAAATTGCTCACCCATCGAGGACCAGCCACAGCGAAACTTGCTTACCACAGTGATCGTGTACAGAACACTGAGACCGCGGGGCCACGAGCGCTTCAAAACTTCAACTTTTTTCAACTAAGTTTGTGTTTTGATTGTTAACATTCATACTTAGTATACTTTGATCCCAAGTTCTTAGTCACTTTGATTCAGTACGTTTATAATTAACACTTTGTTTCTTTTACAGAAAAAATAAACCAAACTTCCTGAATATTTTGCGGTCCGAAGAAGCCAGTTGCAGTGAACCAGAACGACGTGAACTAACTTCCAGTTTCTCGAGCCGTGTTGCAACGGGAACGTCCCGTCGCTCCAAGAAGACGGGAGGAGGGTATGTGATTGATTTTAAACTGTATAAAACTAATGACTACATATCACACGCCGCTGATGTGCGCTATAGGACTGCCCTTGTGACTGTAAAACTACAGTGTGACGAGTCCTCACTATCTTGGGAGTCACTTCAAGAGTTTCTAGGACTCGCATATAAAGAATTTCAAGACACTGAACCAGTGCATTATTCTGATAAGATTTTTATAAAGTAGTTTTATTCTCTATTTTTTATAAATTAAGCTATAGACTGAAAAAGTTTCGTATGTATTCGGTTTATAAATTGGGTTATATATAATAATAATAATAATAAATACTCAAGATAACTGAAACCTTTAGTAATTCTATCAAAATGGAATTTGGTGTAGATAAATGTGCAGTCATGCATGTAAAGAAGGGACGGATTGTGGAATCTGAAAGAGTACAACTTTCAGATTTCACAAAACTTAAATCCCTCTCCGCAACTGAAACCTACAAATATCTTGGTATGTCGCAGGCTTTAGGTATTGCTGAGACAGACATGAAACAAGCGTTGATGGATCGTTTCTTTGGCCGCCTGAAAAAAGTACTGAGAAGTCTTTTATCAGGTGGTAATAGGGTGCGAGCCATCAATGGTTGGGCCATGCCTGTCTTAGGATATTCCTTCGGCATACTGAGATGGACTCAGACAGAACTTGACACCCTGGATAGAAAAGTCCGTTCGTTGTTGACTGCAAACCGGATGCATCATCCGCGTTCGTCTGTAATGAGGTTGTATATCCCACGGAAATGCGGCGGTCGTGGTTTTTTAAATATCAAGACGTTGCACAACCGTGAGATATACAACCTTAGGGAATATTTCCTTCATGCGGACGTGGGTATGCATCGGGATGTAGTAACAATAGACAGCGGACTGACCCCTCTTTCTCTTGCCAAAGAGAACTGGCACAAACCAGTAATACTAACTACCAATGACCGCAAGGAGATATGGCAGAGTAAAGAACTGCATGGACGATTTTATCGGGCCTTACATGGGCCCGATGTAGATTTACTAGCATCAGTATCCTGGCTACGTTTTGGTGATCTGTTTGGAGAAACCGAAGGTTTTGTCTGTGCAATTACTGACGAAGTTGTTATGACGAATAACTATCGGAAGTATATTTTGAGAGATGGTACGGTTGACATATGTCGGGCATGCCACCTACCGGGTGAATCTCTCAGACATATTATTTCTGGTTGTCCTCGTCTTGCCAACGGGGAGTATTTGCATAGACACAACCAAGTGGCCAGGATTGTCCATCAGCAACTTGCACTAAAATATAAACTTGTTGATTCAGAGGTACCGTATTACAGGTATGTGCCCGACCCAGTTCTTGAAAATGGTCGTGTCACATTGTATTGGGATCGATCTATTATCACTGACAGGACTATTGTGGCCAATAAGCCTGATATAGTGGTAATAGATCGATCAGAGCGCCTAGCAATAATCGTTGACATTACCGTCCCACATGACGGAAATCTCGTGAAGGCAGAAAAGGAGAAACAAATAAAGTATTTGGATTTGGCTCACGAGATTGTCGACATGTGGGATGTGGATTCAGCGATTATTGTTCCGATAGTCGTATCAGCGCATGGTCTGATTGCCAAGAGCCTCGATCAACATCTAAAGAGGCTCGAGTTAGGTAGTTGGGTCAAGAACCAGATGCAAAAGGCAGTCCTCCTAGACACGGCACGCATTGTGAGGAGGTTCCTGTCTCTGCAGCCCTAACCACCGGTAGCTTGGTCCCTGTACTCGATACCGGTGGGACACTATTTTTTTATATTTTTAAATATATTTTTTTGTTTTATACTAATGTATTTAAAAATCTAAATTAATATGTATAAAGTAGTAAATAAAGGAAATAATAATAATAATAACTACCATCTATAAACTTTTAACATCTATTCTGAGAGGGAAAATATCGTCACACTTGATTGACAATTCCATCTTGTCCACCTCTCAGAATGGATGCAGAAGTGGGTCTCGTGGCACTAAAGAGCTCCTTATAATTGATATGGCCATTAGCCAACAGACACGCCGTAACCGCAACCGCGACATGTTGGATAGACTACAAGAAAGCTTTCGATTCTGTGCCGCATACATGGCTTTTGAGGGTACTAGAGTTGTATAAAATTGATGCAACTCTACGTGCCTTCATGCAGACATGTATGGGGCAATGGAAAACAGTCTTGTGCTATCCAGGATGTCGACAGGTTTGCGGGAACAGTGTGCCTATAAGGATTGAGCGGGGTATATTCCAGGGTGATAGTCTCAGTCCATTATGGTTTTGCCTAGCTCTGAATCCTCTGAGTACTATACTAGAGAATTCAGGGTTAGGCTATCGGTTGCGGAGGGACGGCCAAGTCATATCCCACCTCCTATACATGGATGACTTAAAGCTATTTGCATCCAACAAGCTGCAACTGATGGAATTACTAAAGATAACAGAAGTTTTTAGTAGTTCTCTCAGAATGGAGTTTGGTGTTGACAAATGTGCGGTCATGTATGTAAACAGAGGCAGGATAATAGAATCTGAAGGAGTTGAACTTTCAGATTCTATACAACTTGGATGTCTTTCCGCAAACGAATCATATAAATACCTGGGTATGTCGCAGGCGTTAGGCATTTGTGAAGTTGGCATGAAGCAATCGTTGAAGGAGCGCTTCTTTGGCCGCTTGAAAAAAGTCTTAAAAAGTCTTTTGTCAGGAGGTAATAAGGTGCGCGCCTATAACGGTTGGGTCATGCCAGTTTTAATGTACTCCTTTGGCATACTCAGGTGGACTCAGACAGAACTTGAAGCCCTGGATAGGAAAGTCCGTACGTTACTCACCGCATACCGAATGCATCATCCGCGTTCATCAGTGATGAGGTTGTACATACCGCGGAAATGTGGGGGTCGTGGTTTGCTAAATGCCAAGACCCTTCATAATCGTGAGTTGTGCAACCTCAGGGAATATTTCCTACACGGTGGCTCGGATGTGCATCGTGATGTGGTTGAAGTTGATAACGGACTTACCCCGCTTGCTCTGGCAAAAGAGAATTGGCATAAACCTATGATACTAAGTCTCAATAATCGTAAGGATACATGGAAGAGCAAGGAGTTGCATGGACGTTTTTATCGGGCCCTGCATGGGTCAGATATAGATTTTGCATCTTCTGTATCCTGGCTACGATTCGGTGACCTATTTGGGGAAACCGAAGGTTTTGTATTTGCAATTACTGATGAAGTTGTGATGACTAACAATTACCGAAAATATATCTTAAAGGATGGTACGATTGACATATGTCGGGCGTGTCACCGTCCCGGAGAATCTCTTAGGCATATTATTTCTGGTTGTTCTAGTCTGGCCAATAGTGAGTATTTGCATAGGGTCAAGTGTTCAACAATGAAACACTAAAAGTTCATAACCTCGTACATCTTATGTTTTTGCTGATAGAAGTCTATAACTTTACAGGCATGTAGTCAATATGATTGGGTATCGTGTGTCATTTATAGATTTTTTTAAATAAAGTGATTTGAATCGACAAAGAAATAAAAACTAAGAAATGGGATTTGTGTCATTGTGTCCATATAGGCGTACACAATGAAACACCATATATTCAACAATGAAACACCATAAATAAACTGTGCCTAATTCAAATTTTGTTTAATGTAGGTAGTTTAAAGAAAGAGCAGTCCGTTTCTACGTTAAATGCAGTGGCACGACGTGCCATGCTGCATGTTTCAGGCTTTTTTAATGACAGTTCTGCATGCCCTGATTTATAAGACCGTAAACATTCGATTCCAGCCATTTTCCCAGCTAACAGTATATCGAATATTGTTAATTTTTGCCATTTGATAAGCAATACGCCCCGTGTCCTTTTTACAGCTTTGTTACGCGCCATCTTAAAATAAAAACAAATTTTAATAGATAAGGTTACACAATATCAACCAATAAAAATCTAGATTTATATAGATATCTTATGATGGTACACAATAAAACAGTGTTTCATTGTGTCCATTGTTAAACTGTTTCATTGTTGACTACCTAGGGTTTATCTAACTAACTTTTAATTTATGTTCACAAAATTGTTACTTTGAAACAAATGATATATGCCAAAATAATCTACAAAACATGTAGAATGCAGGATAATCATAAAAAATATAATATTCCTAACCATTAAATAATGAAAAATCTTTAAAGATAGCCAGAAATACTTCAAATGAGTACAGAAAATAGTAAAAATGAGCCGCAGACGCGTCTTTTCTCACGCGGTGCCGCCGCAAACTGGGATACGCCGGTGGTATCTATTGAGTGTCCTTACGCGATATATTGCACTAACTGCCAACGACGCGTTTTGGAAATATTACTATGTTTTATTGTGTACCACTGTTTCATTGTTGAACACTTGACCCTAGACATAACCAAGTAGCTAGGATTATCCATCAACAACTTGCTTTGAAGTATAACCTTGTTGAATTAGAGGTACCGTATTATAGATATGTGCCCGACCCAGTTCTCGAAAGTGACCATATCACGTTGTACTGGGACCGACCTATTATCACTGACAGGACTATTCTTGCCAATAGACCTGACATAGTGATAATAGATCGTTTAGAGCGCCTTGCAATAATAATTGATATCACTATTCCACATGACGACAATCTCGTGAAGGCAGAAGTAGACAAACAAGCCAAGTATTTGGACTTAGCCCACGAGATCGTGGACATGTGGAGTGTTGACTCAGCTATTATTGTACCGATAGTGATCTCTGTGCATGGACTAATAGCCAAAAGCCTCGACCAACACCTTAAGAGGCTTGCGGTGGGCAGTTGGGTCAAGGGCTTGATGCAGAAGGCGGTTCTTCTTAACACGGCACGTATTGTGAGGAGGTTCCTGTCTCTGAAGTCCTGACCACCGGTAACTTGGTCCCTGTACCCGATACCGGTGGGTTACTATTTTTTATATTTTTAAATGTACTTTTTTTATATGGATGTATATTTAAAAATGTAATTTATAAGTATTTTAAAGTAATAAAGAGGAATAATAATAATAACGCCTTTTCGTACTGCGTGTAACACATCCGAGGAGGGTATGTGATTGATTTTAAACTGTATAAAACTAACGACTACATATCTGTGGTGACTGTAAAACTACAGTGTGACGAGTCCTTACTATCTTGGGAGTCACTTCAAGACTTTCTAGGACTCGCATATACAGAATTCCAAGACACTGAACCAGTGCATTATTCTGATAAGATTTTTATAAAGTAGTTTTATTCTCTATTTTTTATAAATTGAGCTATAGACTGAAAAAGTTTCGTATGTATTCGGTTTATAAATTGGGTTATATATAATAATAATAATAATAATGCCTTTTTGTACTGCGTGTAACACATCCGTACCCAGTAAATCATGGATAGGACATTTACGAAGTAGTTTGCATAGGAAAAGTACTCATACAATAAAACATAGTGATGGAGTAGAAATCGTAAACTCAGCGTTTCGCAATCGTATATTAACATATAAAATATTGTCTTGCGATGAACTTCAGGGAGCGTCAGTAGAATCTTTTTTTTTAAATATTCGTGACCAATTAAAATCTCTTCTAATCGAATTTCTTGCTAAGCATAATTGTGTTAAGGTAAACTTTGAGTATTTTGGTACATTTTTAAAATTCAAAGATAATTCCCAAGAAGTGAAATCTTTTGGAACCAAAAATAAAATATTGTATTCTAATTTTGATTTCGAAAAATTTTATATTGAAACAGTTAATTATTTAAAAACAAATATTGAAGAGTTTGAAGGTCGTGATAGTGGTTGGACATTTATAAATCATTTGTATGTTGAGATGAATCTCAATAAATACCAACCACTTGGTGGGTCGAGTTTCATCAGTTTACCCAAATCAATTCAGGCTAAAAAAGCGTGTTTGAATATTATGAATTGTTTTTTATGGTGTGTAACAGCGGCTTTATATCCAACTAAAAAACACCCTGAAAGAACGCATTCTTATCCTAATTTTCGAGAATTATTTAATTTAAAGGGAATGTCTTTTCCCGTGACCTTTAATGATATTAAAACATTTGAAAGAAACAATCCATGTATTAAGTTTATAATTTATGGTTTAAAAAATCATAAAACCTTTGTAGGTCCTTTGTATAAATCTGAAATCGATAAAAAATACAAAGGAAAAATTATTCATTTACTGTTTCTTGAAAATAACAGCTCTTCTCATTATTGTTTGATCAAAGACTGTTCTAGACTTTTTAGAAGTCAAGTCACATCTCATCACAACAGATTACATCTTTGTGATTTATGTTTAATATTTTTCAATACCGCTGACGAACTTAACAACCATTTATGTGGAGGTATAATAACTCTCCTCCCAAATAAAGGTTCAGTAATTAAATTTAAAAACTATGAACGCAAACAAACTATGCCTTTTTGTATTTACGCAGATTTTGAATCGATGTTACAAAAAAATACTGAGCCTAATAATAATTGTTCTAGTAAAAATACGAATATATTCCACCAACACGTGCCGGTTGCTTTTGGTTATTATATTGTATGCTCTGATGATCCTCGTTATAATCGTTACGTGTCATATCGAGGTAGAGACTGTGATAAGCGCTTTGTTGACTATATAACTAAAGACGTACAAAAAATTTATGATATAATTAGGTCGCCTGCTGCAATGATATTTTCCTCGGAGGACAGGTGTGATTTTGAAAATGCAACACGTTGTCATATCTGCCAAAACTTTATTTTTTGTGACAAAGTCCGCGATCATTGTCATCTTACCGGTCGTTATCGAGGAGCTGCGCATTCGTTCTGTAATTTGCAATATAAAATGCCCGCATTTGTCCCCATTTTTTTTCATAACTTAGCTGGTTATGATTGTCATTTATTTATTAAAGCGTTGGGTGACGTCCCTGGTGAAATAAAAATAATACCTAAAAATAAAGAAAACTATATCTCATTTACGAAAGAAGGATGACCAGGTGACTATGGAAGCTCGTATCACTATGAAGTTTGCTGTGTCTCTATAAAAATGTCTGCATCCTGATGATATTATGCTATATTTTAAGAAATAATAATAAACTATTATATTTAGCACCGGATTTCGTGGCAAATCGTGCATCAAATTAGGTCTTGAATACCCTAATTGTACGCACTTTTCCCATGGAGGGTTAAAAAATACCTAATAATTAGCCCCATTGACATCGAATTATTAAATGTGAGCACTTAATAATTGGTTACCGTTGTGGTATTAATTAATCATCATCATCATCTAAGCGTTGTTCCTGACACAGATGGTTACTCATTCCAATTCACTTAGGTACTCGGAATTAGCATTCCCCTTACCTTTCTTACATGGTCAGAGTGGAAAGACAGTACAGTACTAGGGTTCCACAATCTTCAGGGTTCAGGTCAACATCAACTGCGTGTGGTGTACTTGCTGACCAACCGAGGCTTTGGTGCAGATGCTCCTTGCGATGTTGCAAGAACAAACTGCAGAATCCTTGATGCTCCATCTACTATCAAGTCGTAACACAGGCGCTTAATGAATATTAGTAAAGTGCAGTTAGATAATGAAAACAGCATAAGTAAAAGCATATCAACTACCGGTGAGCGACTCTGGCATTGCTTGCACCCACAAAACTTACTGTAACACAGCTTCAATGAGGATTGATATTTTAATTAATAAATAATAGAATAATACAATAAAGATATTTTATTTTTGGAATAAAGCCTATTGTGACCTGAGTAGTTGAAAACATTTTCCAATGCAAGCAAATATTTAATAAAATACTTCATGTAACCCGACCGGACAGCGACAACGTAAAATAGACTTAAATAAAGGAGAGTGAAAGGAGGGAGCCTGCCACACACCCTCGGTGTGTCAATCCTAATGGTCACAATAGTAAATGTTACCCTTATGATGGTAAGAGGCCCCATACACCTACAATAATATTGATTCTAATAACATTGCATCAATATTTATTTCCGTCCAAGTATATGTCTGTTCAAACATCAATATTACCCCAACAATCATCTCTAAAGATCAATATTATATTATTGTACGACACGTGTATGGAGCCTCTAAGGAAGGCCAAACCAAACTCCTGATGGAAAGGATTATCAAAAGCTATAGGAATAACAAAGCATTTTACCATAACTACTAGTATATTAAATTGGAGAGCATATTTTAAAAATTATGTCGAAAATAACACGGTATGCCCGCCCGAATACAGAGTCCGTTGGGAATGTATGCAAACTATAATTATTTAAGGAATGATTACGGGATTAACAGAGGCGGCAGGTAGGTGTTAAACCAATTATTATCTTAATAATAGAATATCTTATGATAGCTACTATCATAAGATATTCTGTTACATAGTTAATATACAGAATTTCTTAACTAATATAAACACAGTTATATTACAGAGTATCTTAAGGTACTGTCATAATCAACAGAGTCAAATAGCAGTGCATTGGGTACTAGTCTCTTAATCAACAGAGTAAGTATAAATTATAAGTAAAAATAAAACAGTCTTGCATTAGCCGGAATGTAAATTCTATGACGGCTCAGCGCTTCTCTCTGTTACATAGTTAATATACAGAGTTTCTTAACTAATATAAACACAGTTATATGACAGAGTATCTTAAGGTACTGTCATAATCAACAGAGTCAAATAGCAGTGCATTGGGTACTAGTCTCTTAATCAACAGAGTAAGTATAAATTATAAGTAAAAATAAAACAGTCTTGCATTAGCCGGAATGTAAATTCTATGACGGCTCAGCGCTTCTCTCTGTTACATAGTTAATATACAGAGTTTCTTAACTAATATAAACACAGTTATATGACAGAGTATCTTAAGGTACTGTCATAATCAACAGAGTCAAATAGCAGTGCATTGGGTACTAGTCTCTTAATCAACAGAGTAAGTATAAATTATAAGTAAAAATAAAACAGTCTTGCATTAGCCGGAATGTAAATTCTATGACGGCTCAGCACTTCTCACATATCTTTGGGCACTAACATATGTTCCATATTGTCACAGTTTCGAAACATGCAATGTCTTGTACAGTTACACATTTATATGTTTGAATTTATTTTAGGTTCCTGATGCCTTACTTGTGGCTGGTACAAAGGTTCTGGTGGTAATGGTAGTGGTGGTGATGGTAGTGATGCTGGTAGTGAAGGTTCAGATGCTGCAGTTGCACTGTCTTCTACCACATTCATGAACCAAATGCTCGGCTTCGTGAAGAGAATGCCGTTGTACAGCCCTTCTAGCTCTCATCCAACATGCTTCACTAGCTTTCTCCAGGTGAGGACCCTGAAAGGAAAAGATATGCTACATTATATGAATTGTTTTAAAGATTATTATTTCATACATAAATATTATTAGAAATTCTCACAAAACATCATCTAGCCCAAATAAAGCTGACTGAATAATAAACTCCAAAAACATCAAATATTTAAGGTTTGTAGAAGACGGGACCAATATCAAAAGATCCAGTGTCCAGGATCCCCAATTAAAGATCATGGATCCATGACCCAAGATTCATGGACCAAGGGTCTATTTTAATAACAGGACAGGACCATTTTTAACAGCATACATAGAAATTATAAGTATGTCTATTGATGCTCTTACATCAAGGCTCCAAACAGCTTACTAGCTAGATATAGTGTGTGAGTTTTGAAGAGTGCATGTTCACGGTGTAAAACAACTGGTTTTACACCGTGAACATGCATTGTGAAAATAGTCATATTATGAAATTAACAAAGCTGACTTTCTGTGAGTACATTAGAAATAACCGATACAGCTATACAGTTGATTATACTAAATTAACTGTAAGTACATACCAAGTGTGGATATATCTCGGTAAGCAGTAAGTTCCTTTCATCACAATCTAGTGGCACTCTTACTGATTTTGTCCGTAGGTAGATTAGCCACAGAAATAACAGATACTTCTATGTCCGAATGCTGGGGCTTCTCCCAGCCCAGTTTCAAGAGCAGCTTGCATCGATTCATAGCACTTTATGCATATGTTATTGTCACGTGATACCTACAACACAAACAGTTTCCATGTGTCAAATTATTCTTATGCAATGCACTCGCAGTTCCTGGGATGCATTTATATCACTGCATTTGTCTAATCTGCATTAAAACAGCTGACTCACACAACATCATATTTGCTACACCTTTGCTTTTTAACTATGATATTTTGTAATATAAATACATAATTATAATCATTCCCCTCGAATCTAGTGCTATCTGTAAATGATCTATTGCAGCAGTAAACATTAAAATCGTTCAGTAGTTTTTAGGATCTTGTTCATTAATTAATATACAAATATTTACTGATTCAGTATGTATCACAGTTTTAGTACCTTTTTCACATAAACCCAACATGTATTGTCAAAAAGTGTCTTCTAGGATTGCCAGTAGACCTGGTAAGTTTCAGTGAGAGGCATAACTTATTTTATTTAAAAGCATAATAGGCACATACATACCTATTATACTTTTGATAATCTTCTAATCTGAAGCACACGGTGCCATTTTTAAAACATCATCTCTTTTAGGAACTCCGCTTTGATCACAATAGATCAGTAATGGTCGCAGTGAAACTAGCTTAGGTAGTTGTGCTAGAAAGATTGAACGAAAAATGCGTGCCACCACGGTCGCCAAAGCGCGAGAACGATCGGGCAGATGGCCGCCCTGGTTGCCGTGGCCCTTGAACAACTTGGTCGAGCCCCTGACTAAACAGTCAGCACATTTTTTATATTTTATGTTATTCACATGTTGGTTGGTAGTAATAAAATAAATACTCACCAGCGTTGGCAAAATCCATGACGGTAATGCAGTGTAACTTAAGTCATTTAAATCCAATAATGACTGCTACTGGCGGAGCGGAGTTATCAATTAAGCGAACAAAAAACACAGCGACGCATTGTAATACAATAAATTAAAAGTTATAACATAAAAAGTACACTCTTTTCACAGCTAAAATCATAAATTCCAAGTACTTTTACTACTAATAAAAGTAATATCTTTATCAACGAAACGGAGTACCGAAATTACCGAATACAATATGGCGGCCGGGCAGCCGAGCCGGCCCGTTTGACGATTTAGTACTGTTATTTAGGGATGCCAACTAAAACTAAATCGATAAAATCAATCGATAGTTTATTTCAAATTAATATAGATTTTTGAAATTATGATTATACCTTAATATATTTTATGATTGCTTTACTTATGTAATTACTTACTATATTTAATCGTAAACATCATCAATCAGATGCGGTGATCAGAACAAGCGTGTACCACATAACTGTGGCCTATGTACTCATTTCTTTAAAACACAAGTTTAGACCGTAATATTCGTACTAAAATATGTGTTTTATTGCACTAATCAATTTGGACGATGCCATTTTTGGGCAAGTCCATTAGCATCGCTCTCGCTCAAGCGCGTACAATATTTCTTTTTTCAATTAATTTATACCGACTTTGGTTATTTAGACCTTAAGCCAAATCTAGATTCCATAATTATATAATATCAGCAGCGTATTCGTGTAGGTCCAAGTTTGAACTAAGTTCTACTCTAGTATAGCGGTGGTACTTTACTAGAATCAAGAGCTTACAAATTAAGGGTGCCTTCAAATTAGAGGCGTGAGGAAGCGCTGCAGTGGTGCCACAGTGGTGAGCTAGACGCGCCACTGCAGCGCTTCTTCACGCCTCTAATTTGAAGGCGCCCTAATACTTATAGATACGTAGACGCAACAGCTATCTGGAACACAGCTCGCGCCACATAACTTTGAGTTTATGAATTTCGTTCGGTCGCGCAGCAATTATGCACGATTAGGTATCACAGGGTGAACTACTGAGCAGCTGAGTCGGGAGGTGCGCCCCTCCCGCCTCAGCAGGTAGAATAAATATATTTGCGAATGGTAATCATAGATATAATATATAGTAAAAGCAATATAAGACAATATCGACGTATATTAAAATGTATCGATTATAGATTTTAATCGATTCATTTATTGTTGAATTATTTATTTTAAGAATATGCCTTACATGTTGGCAACACTGGTCAACAGCCGCCATATTATTAATAGTCGGGGCGGAAAATGCAATAAAAACTATTAAATGTTTTTGTGATTTCCCACGGTGAAACGATGTTTTATTGTTAAATTAAATCGTAAAAGACATTTACAGAAATTAACACAATTTTCGATTTAAAACACGCTTTCATTTTAAGTGATTCCATAAAAAAACAATCCCCTTTGTATCAGTTTCAAATAATAAGTTTTTTCAAATGCGTTTTCTTGATTCATTTAAATTTTTGGGTACAAGTTTAGACAAATTAAGTAAAACTTTAACACCAGAAATGTTTAAACATTTACAAAATCACTTCCCTGTTCCTGATGAATTCCAACTACTTACTCGCAAAGGTATTTATCCATATGAATATATGGATTCGTGGAAACGGTATGATGAAAATTTTTTACCTCCCAAGAAATACTTTTATAGTTCCCTTAATGATGAAAATGTTTCTGAAGATGATTACCGGTATGCAAATTTAGTTTGGTCAAAATTTAGAATTACTAGTTTAGGTGAATATACGGATTTATATCTAAAAACTGATGTGCTTTTATTAGCAGATATTTTTGAAAATTTTAGAAAGACATGCAAACAACATTATCACTTAGTTCCATCTTTTTATTTAACTGCACCCAGTTTATCTTTCGACGCTATGTTATTAAAAACAGGTGTTGAATTGGAACTAATTAATGACTTGTCTATGATACGCATGTTACAAAGTGGTATAAGAGGAGGAGTGTGCCTCTGCTCTCACAGGCATGCTAAAGCAAATAACACATACTTAGCTAATTACAAATCTTCGGAACCTGATTCCTATATCTCTTATATAGATTGTAATAATTTGTATGGGTACAGTATGTGTCAATACTTACCATTATCTAATTTCAAATTTCTCACTCAACAAGAAATTGATAATTTAGATATAACTAAAATTGCAATTGATGCTGATTATGGTTATATTTTGGAAGTGGATATAGTATACCCTAAGCATTTGCATAACTTGCACAATGATTTACCATTTTGTTCCGAAAAATGTATACCCCCCGGGGGAAAGAGTTCTAAGCTAATACCTAATTTATATGATAAACTAGCTGTTCCCCGCGGCTTCGACCGCGCAGAAGTCATTATCGCGTAAGAGTCGTTATATCGTAAAATCATAACCCTCCTTTTGCACAGTCGGTTAAAAAATAGCCTATGTCCTTCCCAGGGCCTTGAACTATCCCTATACCAAATTTCATCTCAATCGCTCTAGCCGTTTAGGCGTGAAAGCGTAACAGACAGACAGACAGACAGACAGATAGACAGACAGACAGACAGACAGACAGAGTTACTTTCGCATTTATAATATTAGTAGGGATTTAATTATGTCATACATTACGTGCATTTACAAACTTGTATGAAACATGGGTTGATATTGAAGAAGATTCATAGAATAATCAGTTTTCTACAAAACCCATATTTAAAACAATATATTGATTTAAACACCAAACTGAGACAAAAAAGTTCTTCCACTTTTGAACAAGACTTTTTTAAGCTCTTGAATAATAGTGTATTTGGAAAAACTTTAGAAAATACTGAAAAGAGGGTTAATGTCCATTTAGTTTCTCAGTGGCAAGATATCGAAAACATAACTAAACGAAGAAAATGCGCTCAAAACCTTATTGCTCGTCCGAATTTCCATAGTGCAACGGTTTTCACAAAAAATCTAGTAGCGGTGCAGTTAAATCCTGAACAAATAGTTTTGAACAAACCAATATATATTGGATTTGCTGTTCTAGAATTATCAAAAAGTCATATGTATGACTTTCACTATTCAGTCATGCAACCTTTTTACAAGGATAGGATACGGATGTGTTACACGGACACAGATAGTTTTGTTTATCATATACAAACCCATGATTTCTATGAAGACATAAAAAATAACTTTTTATCTTACTTCGACACCAGCAATTTTTGTAAAAATAATGTGTATAATTTACCCATACAGAACAAAAAAATACCAGGCTTATTTAAAGATGAAATGGGTGGTAAAATAATAAGCGAATTCGTTGGGTTGAGATCAAAGTTATATTGTATCAAAACCATTGATAGCACTATTAAAAAAGCCAAGGGTATTAAAAAGAATGTTGTACGTGACATTAACGTTTTCGATTACAAAAAAACACTTTACAACAATGAAATTGTTCATAAAACAAATGTTTTATTTAAGTCAATAAAACATGAGCTATTTACATGTGCTGTAACAAAAATTGCGCTGTCTGGTGATGATGATAAACGAGTTACTGCAAAAGATAAGATTTCAACTCGAGCATGGGGTCATACCGATATTTTTAATTTTTAACAAAAATTAGGTGTGCTATCCTGTCTTCACATAGTATTCGCAAATTATAATTATTGTAATCAACTAAACTAACTAAAATTGTAAAATTTATATGCAGTTTTGTATTATTATAAGTACCTAATCTTAAGAAATTAAACTAAGTAAAACTGAGAAATTTGGAATAAATGCATTATTATAAATATAGTATTCTGTTTTTTCTTTAATTTCCTAATACATTTGCAATACCTACTATCATGTACCATGAGAGATTTTCGCGGTCGCGGGAAACCGCTGTCGCGCTGGCTATGCCCGCCATGAAACTTGTATGTCAGGATCGTAGTAAGTGGAAATCCTTAGTCTCTGCCTACCCTGATGGGAAACAGGTGTGAAAATATGTATATGTATGTATGTTATGATGTCTTAAGTTACATACTTCGAAGTAAAATTTCTTAGAAATGTGAAATAGGATATCTATGGTTAGTAGTAGTGGACTATTGGACATTCTGAAAAAAATCTTCAAAACCTGGGACCTTGGTAGCGACAGTCACAACCTCATAACACCTGATGATATGCATCATCATTCACGTTACAACACGTTTACAATTCATAAAAATTTCGCAACTTAAGTAAGTTCATAACAATGTGCATTAACATCATTCTTAAGACATGTTTGAACATGTACGTCATAGTGAACGATGACACTTGCAAACTTGTAGGGAGTATCTCGTTACAACTTATTGCAAAATAAACTAAATCAACAGGTCAGAACTTGAATTAATACGTAGTACAGTGTATGTGTCACTAGCGGGTCATGTTTCTATTTAATTCACCTATTACTCATAATTACATTCAGTTTCATACTTGTTCTCTTTACATTCACACAAAGCAGTATTTTAATTAATAATGTTGAAGCAACAGCAGTGCATCTCTGAACCTCAAACCAGTTACTTTGCTACAAGGAATAGGAGGATTCCAAAATACGTAATTAAAATAGATGTATTAGAAGCTGAAGATACATCAGATAACGAAGTAGAAATACATACAAGAGTGAAAACCCAATATATTGTTTACGATCAGTGGGATGAAATATATTATAAAACAGAGAAATTACTGAGCCAAATATTTAAAACGTTAGAAGATCGTGGCAGAGGAGGACGAGGCCAACCAGATATACCTCAACATTAATACATTATAAATAATGGCAGATGCATATGGTGACGGTATTGTTCAATACGCTCAAGACCCCTTTGACTTCTCACATATTTTACCTCTTTCACCTACGCAAGTTGAACCAAAAAGAAGAAAACCAACTATTTGTAGAAAATCTAAAAAGACAGCTCATAAATCTTTTGTAATCAGCAACCAACCAAAAGGAGTCAAGCTAATTCAGATAAAGATCTTGGACATCACCAGCGACAAAGACAAACCTTCGTTGCCGTTTTGTGAAGATAGTGACAGTGTGATACTTAGTGCTCAATACGTAGTTCATGATACAGTTGATGAAATCATGGACATGGCTGAAGGTATTATTAAGAAAATATCTAAGAAAATTCATGGTGATAGCTTATCATTTTAACTAATGTGTTTTTAGTTTTAAGTAAGTTATACATCACCTTAATACTTAGAGATGTACTGCTGACGCTTCAACATTTTGTACGCGTCATTTTATATCATTGTGTTAGGTTTAAGATCAATGTAATTTTTTGAGACATTAAATAAATGGTATTATGATTAATTTTTTCTTTTCATTTCAATTTCGACTTGGGTAGGAAATAGTATGAAAAACAAACACAGTATAGTAATAAAACATTTATTCGGTTTATTAAACTTATGAAATACAAAAATTATTTTCTAAACACCATTGTTTAATACACAATACATTCCTTAAAGCACAATAGTTCTTATGAGCAAAACAATTATACAAAAATAGGTCTTTACAGTAAAGATCACTAAGAGTCTTTAAGTTAGGAATACTTTTATTTTCACATATGTCAGAAACATTATTATGACCACATAGCTCTTGAACCCAATTAATTTTCTCACTACCTTTAACAAGAACCTTTTTTTCCTTCAAATAGGGTTTGATTATTCTAGAAAATTCTCTGTAGTCTATATATCCTTCGCTCCAGCGGTAACCTCTATTCCTTTCAATCCACCAAATGTGTCTTCTTTCTTCATCAGTTAGCGAGGATAACGGGTAAGGAGGTTTTATTAAGAATATATGAGTGTGTTCCAACGTAGCTACAGCTAATTCTTTGACTATAAAGTTATTATAACGATCTTTAAAACCCTGAACATCTACTATAATAGTATTTTTGTTCATGATATCTTTCTCACGACGCTACTTAACGGCTTATACTCGATTATACAGTCGTTCAATATAAGGCAATATGCTGAAGTTTGATCTGGTATATCAATATCACTTTCAATTTCCACTCTAACATCCACAACAGGACCTGATTTAAGATTATCTGGTTGTCTAGAACAATCTACAACAAATAACGGAGCAATATTTTTAAATTGTTTCTCATTTAATAACGGCTCGGCGCGACGTCCATAATACGACTGTTGAAATCTAGTATATTGTTCATATATTAAAGCAATTCGATTATTCGAGAAACTTGAATTAAAATTTTCATAAGGGAAGTAGGTTGAATTTAGGTATACTCTAACATCACAAACATCACAGTGATCAAACTTAGACATATCCAATTTAGAATTATTTTTTCTATTTGTTTGCAGACCAATAATAACAAATCTTGGTTTCTCTATTTGCGACGATGTTTTTATGGACCAAGTATGCTTAGTAGTTTTTGGTAAAGCCGGATATTCATATAAATCCCAATTCCTAAATATCATCTGGAGTGGTCGATCTTTTTCTAACAGTTTTAACATATTTATTTTTTCCCTATCGGACACTTTGACATGTGGTACACGCCATATTATTTTATTTATAATAATATCTTCTACAGTTTCACCATCGTTAAGTTTTAGGGTGTTCAGATTAGTATTACTTCGTAACAATATTAATTCATGTTTGCTGTTTATCACTACTTTCTTGAAATCTTCTGCAAAACCAAGAATGTTACAGAGGGCTATAGAAGCAGAAAAGCTTCCCCCATTTGCACTATTTATGCCTTCGATATTCCATCCCCAAGCATTAGATGCTTTAGCCTCGTTTTCGTTCATTGATATTAATGATTTCATTGTGGTAGTTATACCAGCGTTTTTTATTTTATCTATTTCCACTCCATTTATCTCATACCTTATATCTTGAAACAAATAAAGTAGACTATTGTTTGTGAAATGAACGCTACTGACTCTTTCCTTCGAATTTCCACCCTTGTTTACAACAACAGTTCCTTCCAAAAACAAAGTGCTTGCTGATGGTAATATATACAAGTCTTGTTGATTAATAGGTATCCTGATTTCATCGCTTCTATTGAAACTTGTTACGTAAGGCTTGTAAGAGTGAAATTCAATTCCTTCCACAGCGTTGTTGTATGCAGGAGTGGACAAAACATCTAGTATATTCATTTCAACAGACCGATCGCTTTAAGAAATGCTTTATTATTGTTATTCAATTTTATAACCCTTTTGGACCGAGCTCTTATTGGTTTGATAGTTTTAGTAGAACTGTTATTTTTAGTTGGATGTACCACATATTTATTATAATCTATCATTGTTTTCTTCTGATATGTAGATACAACTGCACTTCTTCACCTCGCAAATTTATTAAGTTATTATTTATATCCAACAACCTTATCTGTATGCAGCTTATATTGGTTTGATTTATTGGAAAGTAGATTGCGTTTTTCGGAATTTCTATAATCCTGTATCCAGGTGGAACATTAAGTGCAAATTCGTGTAAGATGTGACTAGATTGACCGTTTATATAGGAACCGCTAACTATGTCACATTCAATCCTTATGACAGTCGTTGGCAAAATGTTTACTGGAAACTCTGATACATGATATTTATTTGCTTCTAAGATCTGCTTTTTAAATCCCATTAAACTTCCAAATGTATCTTCTTTAGTAAAATCTATAGTTGATGTACAAAATAACACAGTTTTTAAGGTGTTGTTATTACAATTGAGTTTTATAGATGCATCTTTTATCTCAGTTTTTAAATAGTCACTAATATCTTGTAATTCATAAGTTCCTTCAGGTATCTCAATAACATTTTTAGAACCATAGTATAATTTATTGTTTGTATTATCAAAATTTGGAATAGAATTATATGTAGAGAAATGTAATAATGCACATTCATACTTCATACTCCTCAGCTAATGGCAACGTGTCTGGATAATAGGTAGATAATACCGATGAGTTTCCAGTTATCGATAAGGTGAGTGACATCTTGCAAATGATGGAAATGAAAGAGTGGTATAAGATTTATAGTATTTTTATTTAAAGTATTATAATTTATAATAAAGATTTATAGTATTTAATCCAAAAAGTTTGCAAATAACTTAAACACATATGTCCACAAACTATTGTGTTAAATTGTTGATATCTATCATAGTTATAATGAACATCACAGTTCTTAAAATATAGCATTAATTCTCTTGGCGGTTTTAAATCACCATAGCTATCAAAATATTCACAATAATTGTTTATTTTAACATAAGCTACCCAATGCGTTCCATCATTTCTCGAATTATCTAGGTTAACTATAGCACATTCAATTCGTTTAGGTGTTTTTGGTAACTGATCCTTCATATAAACTCCTCGAAAATGTGGAATACAATGACCATACTTCTGAATATCGATATTAGTTAAAGCGCGATTAGAATAAGAATAAGAATAAGAATAAATATGCTTTATTGTACACCATGAAAAACATTATTCTAAGAAGAAGATCTTAAAGATTATATGTACAATGGGCGGCCTTATCGCTAAGAGCGATCTCTTCCAGGCAACCTTTGGATGGACAGAGAAAATGGAACTGAAAGAGGCAGTGTACAAGCTATTGTCACAAACATAAACCAATGATAAAAATATACTTATAAACCTACATGTAATACACAATACACATCAATATATACAATTTCGTAAGAACCAGTTTAAATATCCAACCATCATAACAGATACGTTATATCTACCCAATAGGTAGGTACATTAAATATAAGTACACACTTACAAAAACACACATTAGGTAGCTGATCAATTAGTTTTTTGATGGATTTATAAACAATCCCTGACCTTGCTTATGCGGTTTAATGTATAGACCTTTACCTATTGCTATAGCCTCCATAGTTTTATTATGACGTTCAGTTTCTTGTAATTTCATTATTTGTGGATTTGTGTGTATTTCATCAGTGGAGCACGTCATTAAATATGGCCAATGTAATGCGGATGCTTTCTCTCACCACGATCTACTCTTCCTTTCCTATAAACTTCGCCCTCCTAAGGCAAAATGCAAAATACTGCGTAAGCGCAATTTTGGTGCTATGAACCTTGACAGCCTTCGTGGGGATGCTGACAGGGTTGACTGGGACTCATTATTTACATCAGAATCTATTGATGAAAAAATTAGCATTTTTAATAAACATATCATAGAGCTTTATGATAAGCATGCTCCTGTACGAGCGATTAAAATAAAACATATGCCTGCTCCGTGGCTCACTGATGCCATAAAAAAGGTAATGGCCAAGAAAGTTGCAGCAAAATTTAAATATAAATGTCGACCGACTACATGCAACTTTGAAAAATATGTCGAAATACGTAATCACTGCAATAAGGTGTGTAGAAATGCACAACGCCAGCATATTCATGCGTCAATTGAAAACGGTGATCCACCTAAAGTGTGGAAATTCCTAAAAAGCATAGGGGTTGGAAAGTCTTAAGAAAATAGTATTCCTAAAAATTTTGACCTCGATGCACTTAACTTGCATTTTTCTTCTTCGTCCGGTTTTGGAGGGACCACCAAAACCAATACACTTAGTCATCTTTCATCACTTCCAACTCCAAATTATCCGAGTTTCTTCTTTGAATCTTTCACTAATAGTGATGTTAAGAAGAGCATAATGGCGATTGCATCAAGTGCAGTGGGTAGTGACTATGTCAGTCGTAACATGATCATACCTATCCTAGATCAAATCCTTCCTGTCTTGACTCACATTTTAAATTTTTCCATTTCTGTGAGCCTTTTTCCATCCGTTTGGAAAGAAGCACAGATTATTCCTCTACCAAAAAAAGGTAACGCATCATGTTTTTCCCACTTCCGTCCTATCTCTATACTACCATTTCTTTCTAAAGTTCTAGAACGCCTTGTCTATAACCAGCTTAACACGTTCCTGTCTACCAACTCTTTGCTAAATCCTTTCCAAGCTGGTTTTCGTACTGGACATAGTACTGTAACTGCACTAGTTAATGTTACGGACGACATAAGAATAGGCATGGAGAAGTGCAGCCTCACGGTACTGTCTTTGCTTGATTTCAGTAATGCCTTCAACACTGTGGACTATGATATCCTACTCGGCATACTTCGCTCTCTTAACATATCTCCTATGGTGCTTGATTGGTTTCAAAGTTACCTGATTGGGCGCCGGCAACGTATATGTGTAGAAGATTCTCTTTCTTCTTGGACTAATATTACAGCCGGTGTTCCACAGGGCGGCGTTCTGTCTCCTTTACTCTTTGCTATATTTATAAATTCAATTTCTCAAAAATTAATTTCATCCTACCACCTTTATGCAGATGACTTACAAATATATACACAGGCGCCGTTAAACCAGTTGCACGAAGCAATTGCTGCAATGAACACGGATTTGGATCGCATATGTGAATGGAGCATTAATCATGGGCTTCAAGTTAATCCCTCAAAGACCCAGGTCATTATAGTCGGGAGTTCTTGGATAACGTCACGTATCGACTACACAATTTTGCCACAAGTTATTTTTAATGGTACTCCTATTGGTATAAGCGATGTGGTCAAAAACTTGGGAGTGCATATCGATAGCACATTGTCCTGGGATCATCAGCTACAGGAGGTCGGGCGCAAACTGTTTGCATCTGCAGGATCACTACGTAGATTACGTAGTTTTCTCCCCACAGCCACTAAAATTGCGCTTGCCCACTCTCTTTTGCTCCCAATCCTTGATTATGCAGATGTCAGCTATCTTGATCTCACAGAGGAGCAATTTGACAGGCTTGAGCGCCTTCAAAATGTTTGTATTAGATTCATATTTGGACTACGCAAATATGACCACGTATCTGAATTCAGAAAAAAGCTCAAGTGGCTCCCAATTCGTTTTCGACGGAATACTCACATATTAGCTTTACTATACAATATACTGTTCAATCCTTGTACTCCCCGATATCTCAAAAAACGTTTCACGTTCCTTCATGACAAACATTCGAGATTTTTAAGGTCATCAGAAAATTTGACTCTTTGGATGCCACAGCACTCAACAAATTTCGTGGACAAATCCTTCACTGTACAAGCGATTCGCCTGTGGAATGCTTTGCCAGTATCTATAAGGCGAGCACAATCACTAGTATCTTTCAAGAGTATGCTAATGAATCACTTTTTGTCTATTTCCGACTAGTACCTACTTCGTGTTTTCTTCTTAGTATGTATATGTCTCTAAATACGAGTATATGATAAAGTATATCGTGTCTGTATGTATGTTTATGTATTGTATATATTATATAATATGTATGTGTATTTATGTATGTTTATTTATATGTATATAATTATAGTTATGTTGTTGGTATATGTTTGCTTCTAAAATTTGTACACTGCCCCTATCAGCTTCATGTTTTCTATCCATCCAAAGGTTGCCTGGCAGAGATTGCTTTTAGCGATAAGGCCGCCTATTGTACATACGTAGATTAAGATCTTCTTCTTTGAATATGTTCCTTTATGGTGTACAATAAAGAATATTTTATTATTATTATGCTCTTTATTCAATAAAATAACTTATATAATACATTTTTAAATATAGTTATAAAAAAAATACATTTAAAAATATAAAATATAGTATCCCACCGGTATCGGGTACAGGGACCAAGCTACCGGTGGTCAGGGCTCCAGAGAGAGGAACCTCCGCACAATGCGTGCCGTGTCCAGTAACACTGCTTTTTGCATCACGCCCTTGATCCAGCTGCCCAACGCGAGCCTCTGAAGGTGTTGGTCGAGGTTCTTAGCTATAAGACCGTTAGCGGAAATGACTATTGGAACAATGATTGCCGTATCGACTTCCCACATGTCGACAATCTCGCGAGCTAAGTCCACATATTTTATTTTTTTGTCGCTCTCAGCCTTCACGAGATTCTCGTCATGGGGGATTGTGATATCAACAATCATTGCTCGCCGCTCAGATCGATCTATTACCACAATATCAGGCTTGTTGGCTACAACAGTCCTGTCTGTGATAATAGATCGATCCCAGTACAATGTGATACGACCATTTTCAAGAACTGGCTCAGCTACATACCTGTAATATGGAACCTCGATATCCACCAGGTAATACTTCAGAGCAAGTTGCTGATGGATGATCCTGGCTACTAGGTTGTGCCTGTGCAAGTACTCGCCGTTAGCAAGACGAGAACAACCAGAAATAATATGCCTGAGGGACTCGCCAGGAAGATGACACGCTCGACATACATCAGTCGTACCATCCCTCAGTATATATTTCCGGTAGTAGTTCGTCATGATAACTTCATCTGCAATTGCACAGACAAAACCCTCGGTCTCTCCAAAGAGATCACCGAATCGTAGCCAGGCCACAGAGGCTATAAGGTCTACATGAGATCCATGCAGAGCCTTATAAAACCTACCGTGGAGCTCCTTGCCCTTCCATATCTCCTGCCGGTCATCAACACCCAGTATTACAGGTTTGCGCCAGTTCTCTTTCGCCAAGGCAAGCGGGGTGAGTCCAGTATCCACTTTGACAACATCCCGATGCACATCCGCATTCATGTGGAGAAAATATTCTCTAAGGTTGCACACCTCGCGGTTATGTAGGGTTTTGGCATTCAAGAAGCCTCGGCCGCCACATTTCCGCGGGATGTACATCCTCATCACCGATGAACGCGGATGATGCATTCGATATGATGTCAATAGTGTACGAACTCTCCTGTCTAAGGCATCTAGTTCAGTTTGAGTCCACTTGAGTATGCCAAAGGAGTACATCAAGAGTGGCATGACCCAGCCGTTAAAAGCACGCACCTTGTTGCCGCCCGATAAAAGACTATTTAATACTTTTCTCAGGCGACTCAGGAAACGTTCTCGCAACGACTGTTTCATGTCAGCTTCATTGATGCCCAACGCTTGTGACATACCCAAGTACTTATAGGTGTCAGATACGAGGAGTGATGTCAGATGAATGGAATCAGAAAGCTGAATACCTTCCGATTCCACTATCCGTCCTCGCTTAACATGCATAACTGCACATTTATCCACACCAAATTCCATTTTGATTGAATTACTAAAGTTCTCAGTAACCTTTAGTAAATCAATCAAATGAGAATTTGTTGTGGCAAATAGCTTTAAGTCGTCCATGAAAAGTAAGTGAGATATAACCTGACCTCCTCCCCGTAATCTGTAACCTAGCCCTGAACTCTCTAGTAGAGTACTAAGAGGGTTCAGTGCTAAGCAAAACCAAAGAGGACTCAAACTGTCACCTTGGAAGATGCCCCGCTTAATCCTAATCGGCTCATCGTCACCGCAGAACCCCCCACATCCTGGATAGGTAAGAAGGGTCCTCCATTGCCTCATACATGACTGTAAAAAGGTGCATAGAGTTGTATCAACTTTATACAACTCCAGCACCCTTAAGAGCCACGTATGAGGTACAGAATCGAACGCCTTCTTATAATCTATCCAGCATGTTGATAGATTCTTACGGTTACGACGAACTTGTTGGCTAATAGTCATATCAATGAGGAGAAGCTCCTTAGTACCCCGAGCCCCACTTCTACATCCATTTTGAGAGTCACTCATAATTTTATTATTATTATTATTATTAAAATGAGTGACGCAAACAGAAAAAAACAGAAGAAAAAAACAAATGAATGACGGTCATCGAAGGATAAATACATGAGTAAATAGCTGGGAAAATTTGAATTTGGAATTCCTTACCAAAGAGGAGAAAATCGTAATTAAAGTGGCCAGTACGAAAAACGCCAATTTGATGTGTAAGCACCTAATATTTCAATCAATCAATCAATTTAGCCTATAGCAGTCCACACTGCTGGACATAGGCCTCTCTCATATTTATTTCCAGTCATCATATTATTCAGCCATATATTTATTATCTCACACTTAATATTTAGAAAATAGCGACTATGTCTTTTTTCATTTTGCCTGATGATAATATACTTACATTATTTTGGTTATTATCTCTGTGCTGTAAATTTTCATTTGAGTTGAGTCTGGGACCGGTCTACTTAATGTGAAATGAAGATATTTTATGAAATAAGATATGGCATATCATGTGAGTAACCAAAGCCAGTCTATATTAACTTAAAAATTAAAAAATCAATATTTTTTCGTCCCTGAGTTCGTCTCCTTACACCGCTGTCTATGGCGCGGATTCGCTGGAGCGGCGGGTCGTGGCATGCTTCATACAACTCAGTACATTTGATCTTTCCGCTCGCCGCGCCGCACCTAGATTTCGCTCGAGCGGATTCTGCGTGGCACAACCGTCGTTAAATTCTATAGCGAATCGTTCGCTAATCGCTACGTTGCATTTATCTCTACGAAACTAGCGCCATAAACAATTACGTGGCGATCACTGAAAACTGGGAACTGTCTCATCTGTTGGGAATTTTATTAGTGTATGTGTGTACTGAGAGACCGCTTTAATTTTTTCGGATTTTTTGCAGTTTAACTAACAATAGTGCATAGTAAAAGTTGCGGAAATATTTGTAAAGCTTAGTGATCGATTAGAAAGCGCGTCCCAACACGTGCTCGCAGCACTATTAATAGTTAAACTGCAAAAATCCGCAAAAAATGAAAGTGGTCTCTCAGTACACACATACACTAATAAAATGCCCATTGTAGTACAAACATATGTGCGATAAGGCTAAGCTGGCGTCCAAGAAGCTAGGTGTGCTCAACAGGGCGCGGTGGTACTTCACTGCTGCGCAAACACTGCTTCTGTATTAGTCACAAGTGCGGCTGCACATGGAGTACTGCTGTCACCTCTGGGCGGGGGCACTTGAATATCAGCTTCGTCCATTTGGCTCGGTGCAAAGACGTGCTGTAAGAGTTGTCAACGATCCTATACTTACAGGTGGTGTGGAACCTCTTCGCGACAAGAGAGACTTTACCTCCTTATGCGTGTTCTACCGCCTGTACAATGGTATGTGCTCTGAGGAATTGTTTGATATGATGTCTACGGCTACGTTCTATCACCGCACCGCTTGCCACAGACAGGGAGTTCATCCTCACACTCTGCGTCCGGAGCGTTCCAACACGGTTAGATCCGATGGGAGTTTTCGTCCACGCACACTTAGGTTGTGGAATGATTTCCCTGCCTCAGTTTTCCCAATCGCCTACAGTATGGGGTTCTTCAAAAGGGGTCTTAGAAGGTTTTTACAGGATCGGCAGTGCGGCTGGCGCCTCTGGAGTTGCAAACGTTCATAGGCTGCAGTGACCACCGGTCCTTCTGATGGGCCGTATGCTTGTCTGCCACCTTAGTGGTATAAAAAAAAAAGAAATGGTCTTAACTCATCACACAAAACGACAAAGCTCTTTTGATAGCCTGTATTTGAACTCTGCTTCACTTCGATTCAAAGCTTCAAAGTCCTGAATTTCGATTATCTGCTCTTCTAGCTTCAACCTCAAGAGCGTCAATCAAAAGAACTGCACGATCCATTCTTACTTTACAATCAAATATTTCAGTACACAGTAATAGGCCCCCGAGACGATCATGCCTTGCAATTGTCAATCACGTAAATTATGAATGAAAGATGCTTCAGTGTGCGTGATTGCTTTGCATGTGTATGTGCATCGACGTATACGTGCACATGGAATTCTACGTTATTGACAATCGCCAATTGATCATGTCGGGACCCCTTAAGATCACAACTCAACACTTACAATAACCATACTCTTTATAAAACAAAATTAAGTACACGACAATTCACTGCTGTAAAGTTTTTCGACGTTTACAATTACACTTTAAGAATAACAAAATTGGCAATTACTAAATAATTAAGCAAAAATAGATTATTAATACTAAGTAGAGATTAGCGAACGATCAGCAATCAGAGAAAACGCAATCGTAATTTTGACGTTCGAAATCGCTGCCTGGAGGCACAGATTACTAAATAGTTACTACGTAACAGATACATCACTCCCATACAAACGTGACAATACCTACGCTATATTAGCCTACAAAATTTTAATAATAATACCTGCTGTTCATAACGAGAAGAATTGTACCTTAAACACACGTCTATAGTGTCGAAACTGTGTTGCCCGCTGTGCTAGTGATGTCATCGTAAGAATGCGCTAGGGTTGAACCTATTCTGATTGTTGTAACAAAACGAATGTTACGAATCAACCTTGTTTTAGTACGGTTTTATTAGGTCGACATGTATGTAACTAACAATTTAATGGAATGTAAGGAAAAAAATTATGAATGGTTTAAAAAATCCCTAGAAAAACCACGCTTTTATAAATGCACGTAAAAACCAAAAATAAATTATGAATCACAGTAGGTAGGTATATCTATATATTTATATTGTTTATCTTATTCCTACCCATAACTAAAATATCAAAGAAATCTAAAATTAACTGACATTACCTTCAGCGTAAGTACCGGCTATTCACCTATCGTCCTATCCCACGCGGCCATCCTACCTTACTATGTTACACACACATACATAGGGTCACGCGTTGATCTCCGAAGGGGAAGGCAGAGGCATATTAGATGCCCATATTTCATTTTTTTATAGTTTGTAACATGTCATGGTGAGCAGGCAGGTTGTGACCGTCTGCTGTTTACATTTTTCAAACCGCCTAAAAATGCCTCCAACTTGGCTGACTGCTATTTTATTGGCAACCGGGACCAACGGCTTAATGTGCCTTCCGAAGCACGGAAACGCTCAAATAAAGGTCACAAAGTGGTCACAGGAATGGTCACCCATCCAAGAACAGGCCATAGTGAAAGTTGCTTACTACAGTGATCGATTACAGAACACTGAGTACGCGGGGCCACGAGCGCTTCGACTACCTATAAAACCTATTTACCTATAAATTCTATAAAACATTGAATTGCCTATAAAAAACAACACTTTTATAATACCTGACTCAAATAACTCCTTAATTTACGATTTACTTTCTTATCACCTACCTGCTTATGTTCAAACAAATAAATGATGAAAACATTGATAAGATTTAAAATATTACTCGGCTTTCTTCGTCTCTCGTCAATTTAAAAAAACGACTTTGTGTTTTTGTACTATTACACCCATCCACTGCACAATAATTACGTGGTTTCGGCATTTCGAAGCGTAAGCGCGGGAAACGCGCGGTGCGGTGCGATGCGAGCGCTCAGTCTCTCGGAGTATAAGTGTTCTGTGGCTCAGTCGGGCGTCCGGCAGCCCTCTGCCAGTTGCATCCCCAGGGATATGCCAAGCGGTAGGTACATAGCGCGCGGTTTTGAGCGAGTGACGGAGGCCTGCTGGAGGTTGTCAAAAACGATATGTAATACGAAATTATCGTCAGATCACAGCCGCACTATAGCACAAATGCACTTTTTATTTTCTGATTGTCCTACAGAGGCAGTGCTATGGTAAAATGATCGTTTAAACTTAATACGAAATAGACAATAAACAGTGATTATGGCGCGATTTTCGTATCGCTATCGCTTGCCTATTGTAACATAGTATTAATCAGCCTGCCGGTCCCAGCAGCTGGTCACTTGATTCTTATGGGCTAGCGACACGATCAATTGGCACTTGTCATGCGTCGTTATTTAAGAATGGAAGTTAAAATGGTGTGTGCATCGACATGTTGACTTTTAACGTGCATGACAATTGCAGTTTGACCGTGTCGCTAGCCCTTTAAAGATAGTGTAAGAGGCCCCCGAGACGATCAATTTTTATTGTCATGCCTTTACGTGATTGAGATCTCACTTGAAGGATGAATTGACGATAATTGACGCCCATTGAAGGTGCCGTCAAGTGTGGCTCGCACACTTGCCTTTTGGCCCTATTCGCTAGTAGTTTGCATCGGAGCGGAATCTTGAGCTACGGTGAAATTCACCGGTGATTTTGCGATCGTGTTTTTATGTACCCTCTGTCCTGTCCTGTCTGATGTATGTCCCTCACCGGGAGCATTCGCGTGTAATGTAACATTACAGCGTCGAGCATTACAGCGGTGATGGAGGAGAACCGAGCATTGCAATGCGCAACTTGTAATGATAAAAGACGAGGTTATATCAGTGAAGGAGGAGAACGAAGCATTACAATGCGCGCCTTGTAATGATACAATCTTTACTAATACACTCGAGAGCAATGAATCCGGGTCACTTAAAGAATCCTAAAAATCTCGGAAACTAAAAATGCTAGGTTAATGCAATAAATTGTATTTAATAGACAATGTAATACTCCTTAAATGAAGGTATTAAAACTTCTTAGTTATTGTAAAGTTATATCATAAAAAAATCAAATTTGAAAAAGGGCCACTTTCGAAGATGGAACTACGAAATTACAGCATTTGGTGTTGCTTTTGTTTGTAATCTGTCATTTATGTGGGTACATAAACCATGTTGATAGTGCTCTATATTCATTAATCAAGCTGAAATTATGTCGCTTACGCCTGAAGAATGCACCAGAATACTTACAATGCTGGAAACCGGCCGGAGTCAGCGCGATACAGCCAGGACTGTCGGTGTGTCGCTGTCAACAGTACAAAGAGTTCTCCGACGTTACGAAGAAACTGGTTCTAACCTACGCAGACCAGGAACGGGCAGAACCAGGTGTACCACAGCACGAGAAGACCGATACTTGGTGAACACCATGCTTCGAAATCGCTTTCTCACAGGAACTGAACTCACCAATCAGTTTCGACGCCTCGGAGGAAGTAACCCAAGTGCATGGACAGTAAGACGTCGGCTTGCTGAATCTAACTTAAAACCCCTTAGACCTGCAAACGGCCCTAAACTGGAGCGTGGGCATCGTATTTCGAGACTAAGGTATGCCCAGAGCCACGTAAATTGGAGTATTGAAGATTGGTCAAAAGTTATGTTCTCCGACGAATCAAAATTTATGCTCTACAAGTACGATGGAAGACACAGAGTGTATCGGAGACCAGGGGAAAGATTCAAGCAAGCATGCATCGAAGAAAAAGTAGCCTACGGTGGTGGGTCTGTACTTGTGTGGGCCGGAATTTCTTCTGAAAGTCGCACAGAGCTGGTGATCATAGAAAACGGCTCTTTAACTAGCGTAAGATATGTGGAAGAAATCCTCAATGATCACGTTGGTCCATTTATGGTCAATTTAGGTGAGGATGCTATATTTATGCATGACAATGCCCGACCTCATACAGGTAGGATTGTGAATGACTACCTTCAAGAGATGAACATTACTCGTATGGAGTGGCCAGCGCGCAGCCCGGATATCAACCCGATCGAGCATGCTTGGGACGAGCTAGGCAGATGCGTAAAACAACGAAACCCTCCCCCAATCACGCTTCGTGAGCTCAAAATTGCTCTCACAGAGGAATGGGAGAATATTCCCCAAAATCGTATAAGGAACTTGGTGTACAGCATGCCAAACCGCGTAAACGCAGTAATGGAAGCACGAGGAGGCAATACGAAGTATTAAAATTCAAGAAAATCGTAATAAAGTTCAAAAATTTCATGTTTCCTATTTTTGTTTTAAGGAGAGATCAGCAGTTTTTTCTTTATGTAATTTTGTGTTAATAAAATGTATGGTGACTCATATTTTTTTTACTTTCATTTAAGGAGTATTACATTGTCTATTAAATACAATTTATTGCATTAACCTATCATTTTTAGTTTCCGAGATTTTTAACATTCTTTAAGTGACCCGGATTCATTGCTCTCGAGTGTATTATAAAGAGGAAAGATTTGATTGTTTGTTTGTTTGTTTGCATCGAATAGGCTCCGGAACTACTTTGAAAAATTCTTTCACTGTTGGGAAGCTACACTCTTTGCGGTAAACATAGGCACAGGCTTAATTTATTCCCACGGAAACGGGAACTACGCGGTTACAACCGCGTGACGTCCGCTAGTGTGTAATGTTTTGATACAACTTGTAACATCAATGCACTTTTATTTGCGGCTGGCCGGCCGCACACTGGTCCGGATTTTAAAATAGGTCGACATCCGACCTAAGACGTCAAATGCTATTGGGAATTTTTTGAAGTGAAACTTCTTTATCGGCGTTGGAAAAAAATTTGCGTCACGTCACGTCACGTCACGATTTTTGGTTACGCGCCATCTTTGTTCTGTTCCCCACCACGGTGGATTCGAATTAAGAGTACTTTATCCAGGGATAGCATGTCATTTAAGGGTTTTTGGACTTTTGGGCTTTTGGACTTTTGGACTTTTGGATGGGACATTGGTACTTTGGGTCTTTGGGACTTTGGAACTTTGAGACTTTGGGACTTTTGAACTTTTGAACTTTTGAACTTTTGGACTTTTGGACTTTTGGACTTTTGGATGGGACCTTGGTACTTTGGGTCTTTGGGACTTTGGAACTTTGGGACTTTGGGACTTTGGGACTTTTGGACTTTTGGACTTTTGGACTTTTGGACTTTTGGACTTTTGGACTTTTGGACTTTTGGATGGGACCTTGGTACTTTGGGTCTTTGGGACTTTGGGACTTTGGGACTTTGGGACTTTTGGACTTTTGGACTTTTGGACTTTTGGACTTTTGGACTTTTGGACTTTTGGACTTTTGGACTTTTGGACTTTTGGACTTTTGGACTTTTGGACTTTTGGACTTTTGGACTTTTGGACTTTTGGACTTTTGGACTTTTGGACTTTTGGACTTTTGGACTTTTGGACTTTTGGACTTTTGGACTTTTGGACTTTTGGACTTTTGGACTTTTGGACTTTTGGACTTTTGGACTTTTGGACTTTTGGACTTTTGGACTTTTGGACTTTTGGACTTTTGGACTTTTGGACTTTTGGACTTTTGGACTTTTGGACTTTTGGACTTTTGGACTTTTGGACTTTTGGACTTTTGGACTTTTGGACTTTTGGACTTTTGGACTTTTGGACTTTTGGACTTTTGGACTTTTGGACTTTTGGACTTTTGGACTTTTGGACTTTGGACTTTTGGACTTTTGGACTTTTGGACTTTTGGACTTTTGGACTTTTGGACTTTTGGACTTTTAGACTTTGGGACTTTGGGACTTTGGGACTTTGGGACTTTGGGACTTTGGGACTTTGGGACTTTGGGACTTTGGGACTTTGGGACTTTGGGACTTTGGGACTTTGGGACTTTGGGACTTTGGGACTTTGGGACTTTGGGACCTTGAGACCTTGGGACTTTGGGACTTTGGGACTTTTGGACTTTTGGCCTTTTGGACTTTGGACTTTGGCCTTTTGGACTTTTGGACTTTTGGACTTTTGGACTTTTGGACTTTTGGACTTTTGGACTTTTGGACTTTTGGACTTTTGTACTTTTGTACTTTTTGACTTAATTTAAGGTGAGGTCGAAATTAAGTTTATGAAGAAGTTTCACTTCTTACGTGTGTACACTAAGTACACGCAATTTTTTTTTGTATAGGTAGAAGCCGTGAGCCGGTGTAACCCGACGTCCCCTATTTAAAACGTTTAAAGTATTCAATCCGATTGACGTTGTCATTTTTGTTTTATTTCTAACTTTGAACAAATGATCCACGTGACCTAGTGACTTAGCAGATATAATGTCATGTTGGATATTTTTCTGAGGCTTTTTGGTATGCTGAGTACGAATTTTGGGTTAATTTTGCAATCCAAGATGGCCGCCACACCACCGTTGTAAAATTTCATATTGGATACCGTATAAGGGGTGTTTTGGTATGCTGAGTACGAATTTTGGGTTAATTTTGCAATCCAAAATGGCCGCCGTGCCACTGTTGTGAAAATTCATGTTGGATATCGTGTAAGGGGTTTTTTGGTATGCTGAGTACGAATTTCAGGTTAATTTTGCAATCCAAAATGCCCGCCGTGCCACTGTTGTAAAAATTCATATTGGATATTGTATAAGGGGTTTTTTGGTATGCTGAGTACGAATTTTGGGTTATTTTGCAATCCAAAATGGCCGCCTTGCCACTGTTGTAAAATTTCATGTTGGATATCGTATAAGGGGTTTTTTGGTATGCTGAGTACGAATTTTGGGTTATTTTGCAATACAAAATGGCCGCCTTGCCACTGTTGTAAAATTTCATGTTGGGTATCGTATAATAGGTTTTTTGGAATGCTGAGTACGAATTTCAGGTTAATTTTGCAATCCAATATGGCCGCCGCGCCGTAATCACAACATTTCATGATGAGTATCGTTAAAGGGATTTTTTGAAATGCTGAGTACCATTTTCGCCTAACTAGTAAATTTTAATAATTTGCTTATTAAGTTTAGGCTTTCTAAACTAGCAATGCGAAAATACTATGACAAAAGGTCCTTATTGTAAAATTAAGGTCTATTACATTAAACCTTCCTACTACAGACCGCATCACCACCTTCATGGCTGCTGACTTCTGGCCGAGAGGGGTGAAGTATCGGCGCTTCAGAGGACGTCTGCTGACACGGGACACCCCGCCCCGCGACACGTCGACGTCAGTGCGTGTCAATTAGGTTAAGTTATATGTATATGTATTTTTAGTATTAAGGTTTTTTTTTTATACCACTAGAGTGGCAGACAAGCATACAGCCCCCCAAGATGTACCGGTGGTCAAGGCAGCCTATGGCGGTTCGCAACACCAGAGGCGCCACAATCGCGCTGCCTAAGGTATGTATCTATGAGCCGTAGAGTAAGTTAAAAATATCTGTAACTGTCTCTAATATTGCTTGAAAATAAAGATTTATTATTATTATTCCATTTATTTTTTATTCTTAACATATTGTCTTACATTTTTAAATAAATAATGCTTACAAAAATAAAAATCTATTTAAAAATATAAATAAATAGTGTCCCACCGGCATCGGGTGCAGGGACCAAGCTACCGGTGGTTAGGGCTTCAGAGACAGGAACCTCCTCAAAATGCGTGCCGTGTCAAGAAGTACTGCCTTCTGTATCAGGCCCTTGAACCAGCCGTCTAACGAGAGCCTCTTCAGATGGTTATCGAGGCTCTTTGCCATCAAACCGTGGACCGAAACGATAATTGGAACAATAATTGCCGAATGAACATGCCACATGTCAACAACTTCATGAGCCAAATCCAAATATTTCATTTCTTTTTCCTTTTCTGCTTTAAAGAGGTTGTCATCATGAGGAATGCTGATATCGATAATTATTGCGAGGCGTTCCAATCGATCTATCACCACTATATCAGCTGCTGATGTATTATCTTGGCCACTTGGTTATGTCTGTGCAAATATTCTCCATTGGCAAGACGAGAACAACCAGAAACTATATGTCTAAGGGCGAGGCCGCACTTGTGGTTATCGCGGCGGTTTCTAACCTCAAAATATCAAAACATTGACTTGATTTCATTGATTTTGACAGTTTGATGACATTTTGAGGTTAGAAACCGCCGCGACAAAACGCAAATGCTGCCTCGCACTAAGGGCGAGGCCGCACTTGCGGTTATCGCGGCGGTTTCTAACCTCAAAATGTCAAAACATTGACTTGATTTCATTGATTTTGACAGTTTGATGACTTTTTGAGGTTAGAAACCGCCGCGGAAAAACGCAAATGCGGCCTCGCACTTAGTGATTCTCCGGGACAATGACATGCCCGACAGATGTCAATGGTACCATCCTTCAGAATATGTTTCCGGTAGTTCTTCGTCATAACAACTTCGTCCATTATGGCAAAGACAAAACCTTCGGTTTCTCCGAAAAGATTACCGAACTGTAGCCAAGATACGGACGCTTTTAAATCAATGTCAGGTCCATTTAAGGCCCGATAAAAACGTCCATGTAGCTGCTTGCTTTTCCATACCTCTTTGCGATCTTCAGTACTAAGTACTACAGTTTGCGCCAGTTCTCTCTGCCCATAGCAAGCGGGGTGAGTCCCGTGTCCACTGCGACCACATTACGGTGCATATTGGTGTCTGTTTTCAGAAAGAATTCCCTAAGATTGTATACCTCGCGGTTATGGAGGGTCTTAGCATTTAAAAAGCCTCGACCCCCACATTTCCCCGATCATCTGTAATGAGGTTGTACCTCATTACAGATGATCGGGGATGATGCATCCGGAATGCAGTCAACAGTGTTCTTACTCTTCTATCAATTTTATTGAGTTCAGTCTGAGTCCATCTGAGTATACCAAAAGAGTACATTAGGACTGGCATGACCCACCCATTAAAGGCGTGCAGCTTGTTACCGCCTGACAAAAGTCTTTATATTACTTTTTTCAGGCGGCCAAAGAAACGCTCCTGTAATGTCTCTTTCATGCCAGTATCAGAAATTCCTAATGCTTGTGATATACCCAGATATTTGTAAGTTTCGGTTGCAGAAAGACAGTTTAGCTTAGTGGAATCTGAAAGTGCTACACCATCAGATTCCACTATCACACCTCTTTTAACATGCATGACTGCACACTTGTCCACCCCAAATTCCATCCTGATGGCTCTACTGAAAGTTTCTGTTACTCCCAGTAAATCCATCAGTTGCAATTTAGTGTGGGCAAATAATTTGAGGTCATCCATGTAAAGGAGGTGCGATATAACCCCACCATCTTTGCGCAACCGATAGCCTAACCCAGAACTCTCTAGCATAGTACTGAGAGGATTTAGAGCTAGACAAAACCACAACGTACTCAGACTGTCCCCTTGAAATATTCCCCGCTTGATACTAATTGGTGCACCATTATTGCAAAACCGACGACACCCTGGATAGCAAAGGACTGTTTTCCACTGCCCCATACATGCCCTCAAGAAAGTACACAGAGTTGTATCAGTTTTATACAGCTCAAGTACCTTCAGAAGCCATGTATGTGGCACTGAATCAAAGGCCTTCTTATAATCTATCCAACATGTCGCCAGATTTTTGCGATTACGACGCACCTGTTGGCTGATGGTCATATCGATTAAATGTTTTTCTATGTGTTTAGTAATTTTGACTTTCAAAATGGATGTTAAAAGTTTATATACTGTATTTCAATAGCTTTGCGCAAAAATGTAAACAAACACATTTGATCCTATAAATCCATAGTTACTTGCAATTGAGTATTCCAGTATCCAAGAGTCATACAGTGTTTTTACAATCATTTTGACACCAAATAACTTCTATATGATAGTTTATTTTCATTTAAAATACCTTATTCAGGATATTAAAAAAAAATAATGTTTTGTCATACTATATTTTTCTACTCATCTGTCTTAGTGCGAGGCCGCATTTGCGTTTTTCCGCGGCGGTTTCTAACCTCAAAATGTCATCAAACTGTCAAAATCAATGAAATCAAGTCAATGTTTTGACATTTTGAGGTTAGAAACCGCCGCGATAACCGCAAGTGCGGCCTCGCCCTTAGAGAACGCTTGTCAAAACATGACATGTTTACATTATTGCCAGATCGGGCAGGATTGGACTATAGACAGTTGGTAAATATGTAATGGGTTTATAATTTTTGGGATCCGTAGCACTACCAGATTTGTAGAGTAAGTGAGTTAAACCAGTAGTCATAAAATCGGGTAGTGAACCCATATCTAGGGATGATTGAAATTGTGATGCTAAACGGCCATGTGAGCTGCGGAACCATTTTAACCAGAAATTATGCAGTCCGTCCGGTCCCTCTGATTTCCAATTCGGGAGCGAACGAACTGCACAAGCAACATCTTCTGCATCTATATAAACTGGTTCCATATCCGTTATATTCTCACATGACCGTTCAACATCTCTCATCCAATCACCCTCAGTATGATCAACAGGTCTTGACCAGAGGTTCCTCCAAAATGCATTAGTAGTATCATCATCTGGGTGAGTTACGTCATTAACCTCTGGAAGATATGGGGTTTCCCAGTTCCTGTAAACCCACTTCTCGTTTTTTTGGAACATACGATTCTGGTTAAATCGATCTACTCGCACTTTATAGCGTCTAACGCGATTTGCCCATGCATAAACCTTTTGTTTCAGAAGATCGATGCGCTCTGTGACACATGATGCGTATCTTTGAGGACTTATTTTAGTTCCAAAGAACGCTTGTTTCACAAAGCGCATCACCTTCGGACGGGTATTACCCGACCTGAAACATATAAGTTTCCCGATGAGTGCCCTGGCCTCGGAAATACGCCTCTCAATCCTACACTGCCAAGTAGGTTTTGCAGACCTAGGTCGAGTAGCAGTTTCATTTGTGTAAAATTTAACCTTAGCTACTCGACAAGCTGCAACCGCCGCACAGTACAGGATTGAGTGCGTATCACTAAGATCTTCACTATTGTCCAGATATTGGTGCAATAGTGAATCCAGGGCACACACCAGAGCCCGATGTCTTTTATGCATGGGCATACGAGGAACACGTGGTCTACAATCTGCACTTGCAAACCGATATTCCACAATCGCATCTTCCAAAGCACTCCTTAATCGATTCTCACATTGGGTACTTACGGATATAGTCTCATCATCAACAACTTCCTCAGCAACTACAGGTGTACTAACTGGTGGTGTACGAATTTGTGACGAGGTACACACAACTTGCGACGAAGTAGTAGCCTCTCAAGTGTCGGACTATCAAGCTTATTACAACGCTGGATAGCCCGCACCTGATCCGATAATCGCTGTGCTGACACGTTGACAGCTGGTTCAAGTTCCTGAAATACAGAAAGTAAACGGCCACGGTACGCAGTGAGGTTAGCACCTAGCTCTGAAGCCGCAAAATATGCCCGCATGACGTTTTCATAAATTTCTTTAGTCCACTTCATGCGGTGCACATTACCACCGGCAGCGGGGGCCCTATTCGAGGCCGGTGGGCCTCGGGGTCCCAAGCTAGCTGGCGGCCGGCCTCTCCCCTGCCGACGTACAGGTAGTGGCGACGTCGGTGGGGAGAAATACTCGTCACTGCTACTGGTGGAGCTCGACATTTCGCAGGCAGGTAAAGCAGTATCCTTAGGGTGCGAAGTGGAGCCGCCTGACGAGGCCGGGGATGGTGTGAGTGCATTTTGTCTGCTTTTGGCCCTAGTCAACATGATTTTTCCATTTAATTTGTATCCATTTTCGTGTTATTTTTCAATTGACATTTGCAGCTGTCATGTCATTATAATATTGTAGTATTTTTCCAAAATTTCCATAGTATTTCCATTGAATATTGAAATTATAGGTTCTATTACTTCTATTCTTGATTTTCTGAAATATTTATAGTAAACTAGCTGATGCCCGCAACTTCGCCCGTGATGGCGCTGTATGTGAAAAATGATTTTCCCGCTTTTCTGTTTAATTTTGAATTTCTAGTTGAATTTTCTTTGCTATAAACCTCACGGAGCCCGAGACCTTTCCAACGAATGCAAAACCGTCGAAATCGGTTCGTGCGTTCTGGAGTTATAGCGTCAGGAAGGAAAACCCGACTTATTTTTATATAATAGATATTCGCTGTTTTATGAATAAAATTTAATAAAAATATTTTAGTTGAAAAAATATCTGCTGACTATGGTAGTGTTATTATTATTATTATTACATTAAAATAGTACTCAGCCTAAAAAAGCTCATAAACGATACCCATCATGAAATTTTGTGATTACGGCGCGGCAGGCATATTGGATTGCAAAATTAACCTGAAATTCGTACACAGCATACCAAAAAACCCCTTAAACGATATCCAACATGAAATTTCACAACAGTGGCACGGTGGCCATTTTGGATTGCAAAATTAACCCAAAATTCGTACTCAGCATACCAAAAAACCCATTATACGGTATCCAACATGAAATTTTACAACAATGGCGCGGCAGCCATTTTGGATTGCAAAATTAACCCGAAATTCGTACTTAGCATACCAAAAAACCCCTTATACGGTATCCAATATGAAATTTCACAACAGTGGCACAGCGGCCATTTTGGATTGCAAAATTTACCTGAAATTCGTACTCAGCATACCAAAAACCTCCTTATACGATAACCAACATGAAATTTTACAACGGTGGTGCAGCGGCCATATTGGATTGCAATATTAAAATGAAATTCGTACTCTGCATACCAAAAAACCCCTTAAACGATATCCAACATGAAATTTCACAACAGCGGCACGGTAGCCATTTTGGATTGCAAAATTAACCCGAAATTCGTACTTAGCATACCAAAAAACCCTTTATACGATTTCCAACATGAAATTTCACAACAGTGGCACGGCGGCCTTTTTGGATTGCAAAATTAACCCGAAATTCGTACTTAGCATACCAAAAAACCCTTTATACGATTTCCAACATGAAATTTCACAACAGTGGCAAGGCGGCCTTTTTGGATTGCAAAATTAACCCGAAATTCGTACTCAGCATACCAAAAAACCCCTTATACGATATCCAATATGAAATTTCACAACAGTGGCACAGCGGCCATTTTGGATTGCAAAATTTACCTGAAATTCGTACTCAGCATACCAAAAACCTCCTTATACGATAATCAACATGAAATTTTACAACGGTGGTGCGGCGGCCATATTGGATTGCAATATTAACCTGAAATTCGTACTGGCACCGCTTCAGATCCGGGTAATTTCAGACCTATCTCGGTGTTGCCGACCTTGAGCAAGATATTTGAAAAATTGATACTAGAGCAGATGCTGATCTATTTTAACAGTCACAAATTATTTCATGAAAAACAATTTGGCTTCACTAAAGGACGTTCGACTACCGATGCTGGTGTAGAGTTATTGAAATGTATTTATGACGCCTGGGAGGATAAACAAGATGCAATTGGTGTGTTTTGTGATCTGTCTAAGGCATTTGATTGCGTCCAACATAAAACATTAATCAGGAAATTACACCATTATGGCATAAGAAGCAAGGCTCTCGACCTTCTGACTTCATATTTGAACAATAGAATTCAGCGGGTCGATGTTAATGGTACACGCTCAGAGGGATCTGTAGTTACTATGGGCGTCCCGCAGGGTTGAATACTCGGACCATTTTCATTCCTTATATATTTTAATGACCTACCCTTTTACGTGGGGGACAACAACAGGATTGTTTTGTTTGCAGATGATACTTCTTTGATTTTCAAAGTTAAAAGACAAATAGATAACTATGACGATGTCAACAACGCAATCTTGAAAGTGGTTCATTGGTTTAACACTAACAATCTTAAACTAAATGATAATAAAACTAAATGTATTAAATTTACCTTGCCTAATGTAGCACAGTCAGAAACCAATGTTCAACTTGATGGTCGAGAGTTGGAACTTGTGGAACAAACCACATTCCTAGGGTTAACGGTTGATGCTGGTTTACAATGGGGTCCACATATTGTAAAACTAGCTAGTAGATTAAGTTCAGCAGCATTTGCTGTACAAAAAATAAAGCACTTGACTGATGTAGATACGGCTAGAATAGTTTATTTCAGTTACTTTCACAGTATAATGTCTTATGGTATTCTACTGTGGGGCAATGCTGCAGATATAAATAAAATTTTTATTTTACAAAAGCGGGCCATAAGAGCTATATATAGACTAGGTCCAAGGGTCTCTCTGCGCGAAAAATTCAAAGAGGTTAATATTCTTACTGTAGCATCACAATATATTTTTGAAAACCTTATGTATGTACAAAGAAATCTACATAGTTTCGCTAAGTTAAGTGATAGACACAATGTCAACACTAGAAATAAAAATAACCTTGCTGTTTTTCATAGCAGATTGCACAAAACCAGCAATTCTTTCATGGGTAACTGTATACGCTTTTACAACAGGCTTCCAGACGAAATTAAAAGTATGTCCCTTAATAAGTTTAAAAGATCTGTTAAAAGTAAATTGAACTGCAGGGGCTACTATACAATCAATGATTATTTGTTGGATAAGGAAGCCTGGAAATGACCTGCTCTGCTGGATTCTCAAAAAAATTGTTAAAATGCCTAGTTTTTAGATTCTTAAAATTGTAAATAGAGCAAAAAAAAAGAACAACCCGCTGAGTTTCTTGCCAGTTCTTCTCAGGTGGGTCGCGTTGTGAACTGGTGGTAGAGTTTTTGTTTTGTATTCTGGACGTTTTGCAAGCGCATCTGTATAATGCCTATGTGAAATAAATATATTTTTGATTTTTGATTTGATTTGATTTGATACTCAGCATACCAAAAACCCCCTTAAACGATATCCAACATGAAATTTCACAACAGTGGCACGGTAGCCATTTTGGATTGCAAAATTAACCCGAAATTCGTACTTAGCATACCAAAAAACCCCTTATACGATATCCAACATGAAATTTCACAACAGTGGCACGGCGGCCTTTTTGGATTGCAAAATTAACCGAAAATTCGTACTCAGCATACCAAAAAACCTCTTATACGGTATCCAACATGAAATTTTACAACGGTGGCGCGGCAGTCATTTTGGATTGCAAAATTAACCTGAAATTCGTACTTAGCATACCAAAAAACCCCTTATATGATATCCAATATGAAATTTGACAACAGTGGCACGGCGGCCATATTGGATTGCAAAATTAACCTGAAATTCGTACTCAGCATACCAAAAATCTCCTTATACGATAACCAACATGAAATTTTACAACGGTGGTGCGGCGGCCATATTGGATTGCAATATTGACCAGAAATTCGTACTCAGCATACCAAAAAACCCCTTAAACGATATCCAACATGAAATTTCACAACAGTGGCACGATGGCCATTTTGGATTGCAAAATTAACCCGAAATTCGTACTCAGCATACCAAAAAACCCCTTATACGGTATCCGACATAAAATTACACAACAGTGGCACGGCGGCCTTTTTGGATTGCAAAATTAACCCAAAATTCGTACTCAGCATACCAAAAAACCCCTTATACGGTATCCGACATGAAATTTTACAACGGTGGCGCGGCAGTCATTTTGGATTGCAAATTAACCCGAAATTCGTACTCAGCATACCAAAAACCTCCTTATACGATAACCAACATGAAATTTTACAACGGTGGTGCGGCGGCCATATTGGATTGCAATATTAACCTGAAATTCGTACTCAGCATACCAAAAAACCCCTTAAACGATATCCAACATGAAATTTCGCAACAGTGCCACGGCGGCCATTTTGAATTGCAAATTTAACCCGAAATTCGTACTCAGCATACCAAAAAACCCCTTATACGATATCCAACATGAAATTTCACAACAGTGGCACGGCGGCCTTTTTAGATTGCAAAATTAACCCAAAATTCGTACTCAGCATACCAAAAAACCCCTTATACGGTATCCAACATGAAATTTTACAACGGTGGCGCGGCAGCCATTTTGGATTGCAAAATTAACCCGAAATTCGTACTTAGCATACCAAAAAACCCCTTATATGATATCCAATATGAAATTTGACAACAGTGGCACGGCGGCCATTTCGGATTGCAAAATTAACCTGAAATTCGTACTCAGCATACCAAAAAACCCCTTATACGATATCCAACATGAAATTTCACAACAGTGGCACGGCGGCCTTTTTGGATTGCAAAATTAACCCAAAATTCGTACTCAGCATACCAAAAAACCCCTTATACGGTATCCAACATGAAATTTTACAACGGTGGCGCGGCAGCCATTTTGGATTGCAAAATTAACCCGAAATTCGTACTTAGCATACCAAAAAACCCCTTATATGATATCCAATATGAAAGTTGACAACAGTGGCACGGCGGCCATTTCGGATTGCAAAATTAACCTGAAATTCGTACTCAGCATATCAAAAATCTGCTTATACGATAACCAACATGAAATTTTACAACGGTGGTGCGGCGGCCATATTGGATTGCAATATTAACCTGAAATTCGTACTCAGCATACCAAAAAACCCCATAAACGATATCCAACATTAAAATTTACAACGGTGGTGGGGCGGCCATTTTGGATTGCAAAATTAACCCGAAATTCGTACTCAGCATACCGAAAACCCCCTTAAACGATACCCATCATGGAATTTTGTGATAATGACGCGGCAGCCATTTTGGATTGCAAAATTATCATGTGATTCGTACTCAGCATACCAAAAAATCCCTTAAACGATACCCATCATGATATTATGTGAATACATCGCAGCGACCATATTGGATTGCAAAATTATCATGTGATTCGTACTCAACATACCAAAAAACCCCTTAAATGATACCCATCAGGAAATTTTGTGATGACGGCGCTGCGGCCATATTGGATTGCAGAATTATCAACTGATTCGTACTCAGCATACCAAAAATCCCCTTAAAGGATACCCATCATGATATTTTGTGATTACGGCGCAGCGGCCATATTGGATCGAAGCCACGACCTCTTGATTAAAAGACAGTATTTTTGCCTCCGAACTAAACAGGTCGTCTAATATATATAAACTATTATCTATATAATATTGAATACATTCTTGGACGCTGATCGATTCCGCAACTTTTTTGAATTTGACGTTTTGAAGTTTTCCGATTGCAAAATAAATAAAAACTTGTCATTCCGGGGGTGCTTTTAGCGCCCGCCCCGCGCTTGGCCGCTCTCTACCCCCTCTGCTTACAGAGGGGCATCCGAGAGCGGACCGACGAAATCAGCACTTCCAACTCCATTAGGATTTAAGGGGAGGGGGGGGGCAGTCCATCAAGCCCCCCCGTGGAGAGTCCCGATGATGTAACGGGGCGACCCTTTGCCGGGCCGCAGTGATTTATCCACCGGCCTATCCTGCGACCCGGTTAAGGCGAGGCGGAACACCGCGGGGTTTTGTGGGTAAGACGGTACCATGTTGACCGCAAGTCCGACACAAAGCCGCCTTGCTCCCCCGAAACAAGGCGGCGAAGTGCCTAATCTGCAGTCCCCGCGTTAAAAAAAATAAAAACTTGTCAAGTCCCGTCAGTTCACATCAATCGAAAGTGCATCAAGTGCCGTTTTTTTTTTAAAACGCTCTTTTCTACTTCAATTCCCATCAAACCGTAGATTTATTGATGATAGCGTCAAGTCTACGTGGTAAACGGTCAATAACTTGACTCAAGCACGTAGACTTGTCATGCCCAATTGACCGTGTCGGGTGCCCTTAAGAACGGAGCCTTGCTTACCCGTGCGGGTTACTACTACGCGTAATTTTTTTACCAGTGCGCTACTCTACTGGTAGTAATATTTGATTCATTATTAATAATATAACATACTATAATGCCTTTCTTGCCCGTGGTAAAACCAGTGGTACTACTGGTAGTACCACGAGTAAAAACATTACCTGGATCAAAAATAAAGATCGGTAAAAACAAATGAAGATTGGTAAAACAAATAAAGATTGGCAAAAAGAAATAACGATCTGTAAAAACAAATTTAGATCGGTAAAAACAACTGAAGATCTGAAAAGGCGATCTGAAAAATGAAAGTGAGGAAAAACAAGTGAAAGTCGGTAAAAACAAATGAAGATCTATGAAAATAAATGAAGACCGGCACGACCTGCCCGCACACGTGTTTCCCTCATGTTACAACCCCGGGTTCTTTAAGAGGAGCGTGAAGAGGCACATCACAGGGCCGCCAACTTGAGGACCGCTGTAAGAAGTGGCCCCCAATCGCAAGATGCGCCACGGCTATCCATCGTGGCGACGACGTCAATTTGGCGAGCTGAATATAAAAAAAAAAAAAACAAAAAAAAAAGACCGGTAAAAACAATTAAAGATCTATAAAAATAAATGAAGATCGGTAAAAACAAATGAAAATTTGTAAAAACAAATGAAGATTGGTGAAAACAAATAAAGGTTAGGAAAAAAAACTTAAAATCGTTAGAAACAAATGAAGATCTGTAAAAATAAATGAAGATCGATAGAAACCACTAAAGATCGGTAAAACAAATGAAGATTTGGGTTTTATTGAGGTTGAGAAAAATATAATTACAGGTATAATAAGCTGGAATAGGTAGCAGGCGTTATAGTTTTATTCAAATAATATATTATAAATAATTAAATAATAAAATCTCTTACAGCACAATTCGTATGCACCTTTTAATTAATTTCTATTTAATAATAATAAATTATAAGAAGATGTCGTGAACGCGGCAGCCCTAATTAAGGTGTCCCGAACGACCGAACGACTAACAAATTTGTTTTCGTCGTTCGGGACATTCCCTCACGCGAGTCACGCGTCTCTTCCAACTATTCTCGACGATAGACGGCTTCGTCGGCCGACTGTACAATATTATTGACTCAATAATATTGCATCAATATTTATTTCCGTCCAATTATATTCTGTTCAAACCTCATTATTACCCATACGCGGTAAATTAATTGCTGTATTGATCAATATTATTGTACGTGTATGGGGCCGGTAAGAATTTGTCATGTGTTGCCATAACGATGAAGCTCAGATTTGAGTTACGTAAGTAGCGACTTCCTGAATGACGTAACGTGGCTAAATACGGAACTAAAAACTTAACCTCAAAATAACAATAATTTTTGAGATAGTATGCCGCTTGGAAAATTTGGCAAAATCACAGTTTCGTGGTAATTATTTGCTTAATTTGCCTGTAAACATTACACTGCTTCACTGTGGTGAGCTGCCCATACTACTTTACTTATCTTTTTGTTATCATAAAATGACATTTTTTCTCATTTTTTGTTTGAGTTAATAAAACTATCCTATTCTATTATTTATTTTCTAGTAAGGCAGGTTACATTCGTTTTATTTTATCTCCTTGCCAAATTCTTTTCATCTGTTCTGTTTTCGTTTACCATGGGCATGAAAACTGGTGTTTTACAGGTTGGTCGTCACAGTGACAAGTTTATCATTATTTGTGGTGGCAAAGGATCATGTTACTGCAAACCGCCAGGAGAACATGAGAGCTCGTGAACGCATGCGCAAGTCCAATCAAGGAGAGTACCCTGATTTGTACAGACAGAAAAACTGAGCTCATAGCTGTGTAAGTACCACTACTCCTATGTTGAAAGTGCTAATGCTAAACTAGCTGTAAATGACTGTTCTATAAACATTGTTATATAAAGATGCCACCAAAAAGTGCAGTAGACCTCTACTATGTAAAACTGTAGTGAATATATAATGCTAAAATGACCCAGCCTGTCTATGATATCTAGAGAACTGAGCACCACTATCTTACTTCACAAGACTATCAACATGGGCCCTCAAGATGACAATTGTTTTCAAAGTGTCTTTTCATTTTTGCTTAAAGAAAATGTATACCGTCAATCGTGGCAACTTTACCATATTTTTTGACTTTTATGCAATTTACTCCAACATTAAGCTGGCTATGGAAGTTTTGCTTGTTAAATTTGGTAAAAAAGGACAGTCTCTTTTGATTGAATTATTGAATTCTACAAAAAGCTACACAGAATAGCTGTAATCATCAAAAGTATGAGCGGGGTAAAATTGACACATTTTTGGCAACTTTACCTAGCCTTTATACAGGGTTACAGGAAAAGTTGTGCTAGATCCGTTAAGGGCGTGGAGTACCCATTATTTCTGACTAATTTCACTATGAAACACCCTACTCTAAACTTAACCCTGTTCGAGATATTCGACTTTGAATATTTTTATTGAAAATTGCCGATTTTTAGGTTACAAATTTTTTTATTTTGGGCGCCTTATTTATTATTTTTGTTGCATTTTGACATGTGTAATAAGATGCTCCAAAACGTCAATCATTGAAATAGTGCATAAATTAATTGAACATGTCGTAGAAGACAAGTGAAAGTTAAGAAAATAAAAAAAATAGTAACAAGTTTATTTTTCTCTAAGGGATATATGAAAAAAATATTACAGCAGTCGTTCGGCAGATGTTTTTTAAAATATCTACATTTCATCAGCTATTTAACGACGTATAGCAATGTAGGGTTGTATTTAAATTCATTGAAAAAAACTTAGTTTCAAAAGCGACAGTGGAGAAGAAAATTAATACTTAGCCCTAAAAAGTAAAATAAAACAATAGGAAAAGATGAAATGTCATTTATTAAACAAGGTTTTTATTTTTACACAACTTTTTCATACTCTACAGTTAATGTTCAACATGGCCTCGGTTATGAATACATTTTGGCATCCTTCTACGGAGACCAGTCTTTACTACTCCAGTGGTCAATGTTGTCCTCATTTGATTGGCTGCGTCCACAATCCTTTCTCTTAATTCTTCCACAGACGAAACTGGATTTGGCGGTTTTAGTGTCACGCGTGTGTTTTTTAGTCGGTAGGAGTCCGACATAGCATCCATGTAGGATTTTTCACACACTTAGAAAAAAAAAAGAAAAGGGTTTGTATTACAATTCGTAGAAAAAAAAGTAGTTGGGACGCTTCAGGTAGCAGTTCTAATGGTCCCGCGCCTATTGTCCTTCAAGTTAAGACGCACCGTGCGAGCGAGACAAGTGACAATTTATGCAAGTGTGAATGAAAGAACATAGTGACCGGTTGGGGTTGGGAATACAACACGTGATATTGTTTTGGTTGTTAGTCTGCTTTTGTGCTTCGTACATAGTAGATGTGATATCGTTTTGCTCTTTTTCTCGACTTGGCTGTGATTCTGGACCATTTCTTCTTATTTGTGACTACTGTGCTTGTTAACCGGACTCTGATTTGTACTTGTGACACGGAAGTGTTGAAGATGACGTCCTATACACCTGAGGAATATGCGGATATGCTTATTTGTTACGGATACTGTGATTGTGTGTCTGTGCAAGCTCGCAACGAATACATAATTCGCTACCCCGGTCGTCGAGTGCCAGATGTGGCCGTTTTTGACAGAGTTTATCGAAGACTTCGAGAAACTGGCTCTATTTCGAGACGAAGTACGGATTTGTGAAGACCACGAATTAATGGCGACGAAGAACAGGACAATGAGATAGTGCAACGCTTTCGAGCGGATCCAACTACTTCCACTAATATTGTTGCCCGTGATCTGGAACTTTCGCAATGGAGAGTGTGGTTTACAGTGCATACTGCTGGCCTATACCCGTACCATTACACTCCGGTACACGTTGTTGAAGAGGGAGACCCGGCGAGGAGGATAGATTTCTGCAGATTTATGCTGAATGCTGACATAGAAGACCCAATTTTTTTAAAAAACATCTTGTGGACAGATGAATCCAAATTTGATAAAGATGGAATAACAAATTATCACAACGCACATTACTGGGCCCCAAAAGCACGGGGTCCCAGCGTCGATTCAGCGTGAATGTGTGGATGGGCATTATCTCCAATTATTTAATTGGACCTTACTTTCTCCCGGACACTTTAAATGGGGAAACATACGAGAACTTTTTAAGAGGAGACTTAAATGATCTGCCACTAAACTTAATCAGGGACATGTGGTTCCAGCATGATGGCTGCCCTGCCCATTTCAGAAGAAGTGTCCGAGACTGGCTGGACACAACTTACCCAAATAAATGGATAGGACGAGGTGGGCCGTTGCCATGGCCAGCAAGAAGTCCGGACTTAACCCCCATGGATTTTCATGTGTGGGGGGTTATGAAAAGTCTTGTGTACAGCGAGCCGCCAAATCCAGTTTCGTCTGTGGAAGAATTAAGAGAAAGGATTGTGGACGCAGCCAATCAAATGAGGACAACATTGACCACTGGAGTAGTAAAGACTGGTCTCCGTAGAAGGATGCGAAAATGTATTCATAACCGAGGCGGTCATGTTGAACATGAACTGTAAAGTATGAAAAAGTTGTGTAAAAACCTTGTTTAATAAATGACATTTCATCTTTTCCTATTGTTTTATTTTACTTTTTAGGGCTAAGTATTAATTTTCTTCTCCACTGTCGCTTTTGAAACTAAGTTTTTTTCAATGAATTTAAATACAACCCTACATTGCTATACGTCGTTAGATAGCTGATGAAATGTAGATATTTTAAAAAACATCTGCCGAACGACTGCAGTAATATTTTTTTTTACATATCCCTTAGAGAAAAATAAACTTGTTACTATTTTTTTTATTTTCTTAACTTTCACTTGTCTTCTACGACATGTTCAATTAATTTATGCACTATTTCAATGATTGACTTTTTGTAGCATCTTATTACACATGTTAAAATGCAACAAAAATAATAAATAAGGCGCCCAAAATAAAAATAAAAAATTTTGTAACCTAAAAATCGGCAATTTTCAATAAAAATATTAAAAGTCGAATATCTCGAACAGGGTTAAGTTTAGGGTAGGGTGTTTCATAGTGAAATTAGTCAGAAATAATGGGTACTCCACGCCCTTAACGGATCTAGCACGACTTTTCCTGTAACCCTGTATACATGGCATGTGTGCCCCATATTGCACACGACTTAAAGTTACTTTTAGCCCTGGCGCCTAAAAAGCGATGTATGTATTTTTGAAGCAGCCATCTTCGTTTAAATAGGTAATACCAATACATAGGGAAAGTTACCACAAGAACTTCTCAAATTTTATAAAAATGTATGAAAGTAATCAGGGTTGTCAAAAAAAATGATTTTTTTTTATTGAAAACCTCATTTATTAAAGAACCACGCAACAGGAACAGAACAATTCTCCAAAACGATAAATAATTAAATGCCTACCTACCTCTTTAACATGAAATATAGACACATAGGTAGGTAGGTAAAGTTGCCTTTGTGCCAAATGAGGTAACTTTACCTAACCTCAAACAACATTACCTTTTCCAATAACTCCAGAAATAAAAGTTTTATAAGATTGAATAATAGTGATACTCCATAGTAACAATATTTCCCATAACATTTAATATAATTCACTGATCTGAACTATATTTTCTGCAAGCAAAGCCAATCTTTAGTCGGTGACACAGCGAACTTAATTGACCACATGCAATGAAAAAGTACACTATTTTGACAGTTGACGAAGTTGCCAGCTTGAAAAACTTTTTGGGTTACAACAATTTATTATAAAATCTACCAATATGCGTAAATTTGTGCTAACTGTCACAGATAAAAAAATATTTTATGTAAACTAGTACGGGGTATGCTTAGGTAAAGATGCTCACGAAAAGTAAAGATGCCACGATCGACGGTACATGTGCTGGCAGTGTTCTAAATTTCTTTGATTAGACATAAAACCAATCTTTTGAAATGCTCAGTTCTGGGTAGAAATGTTTGTCTCCACTGTATTAAGTTGGCACACAATGTTTGGGATTGAAAAGGACTATTACAATATTATGGAGCCTGGGCTTTGTTTCAACAGTATCATGGACCCTCCTGATTGATGTAGTATTTAATTTCAGGATTATAATATTAAACTAAGTATTTAAAAAAGGAAACATGACCGCGGTACCCCAACTAGACCCAGCAAAGTTGCAGCTGGTCCAGGAGTTGGAGATAGAGATGATGTCAGATATGTACAACCGCCTTGTCACTGCCTGCCACCGCAAGTGTATACCTGTAAAATATCATGAGACTGAGCTTGGTAAGAATTTTTAATATTTTTTTCACTGTTATATCCCATATGTACCACAAATTAAATTTATTTTATGTTGTCTGACAATTGGGTTATTTTATCCCTGCTGTGTTTCATAGGCAGAATGATGCCATTGTCTTTAAAATACTGGCAATTTTTGTGTCTAAATGGATCTTGGTCAGGTCTTTTTATTACCAGTAGTTCTTACCAATTGGGTCAATGGCTTTCCCTCAAACCAGGGGGCTGTGCGGCCTAATATGCTTTCCCTTTTTAGGGTTCCGTAGCCAATTGGCAAAAATGGAACCCTTATAGATTCGTCTGTATGTCTGTCTGTTCGTCCGTGTGTCACAGCCAGTTTTCTCCGAAACTATAAGGCCTATGCTGTTGAAACTTGGTTAGTAGATGTATTCTGTAAACGGCATCAAGATTTTTATATAAAACTAAAAAAAAGGAGTTAATTTTGGGGGTCCCCATACTCAGAACTGAAACTCAAATTTTTTTTTCATCAAACCTGGACGTGTGGGGTATCTATAGATAGGACTTCAAAAATGCTATTGAGGTTTCTAACATAATTTTTTTCTCAAGTGAATATTTTGCGCAAGAGACACTTCCAAAGTGGAAAAATGAGTAGACTGGTTTTAAAATTTAGGTTCTCAATTTTTACTGCTGTCATGTCAGCCCTACTAATGGCAAACTACATCCTATTCTAGAACTATTACAAAAGATGGAAGGGAAATTAACCTATTTACCTGCCCTCTTACTTAAGGAAGTTCATCATTACGCCTTTATCCCCGAAGGGGTAGGCAGAGGCATATTATATACCCACATTTCACCTTTTTATAATTTGTCCCACGTAATACGTTGTGAGCCGTATTGCCGTGTTAAAATGGACAGGCGCAGGTTGTGACTGCCTGCTGTTGAAATAAAGCCTTCAACTTGGCTTAACGACTGCCATTTTACTGGCAACCGGGACCAACGGCTTAACGTGCCTTCCGAAGCACGGAAACGCTCAAATAAATGTCACAAAGTGATCACATGGATGGTCACCCATCCATGGACCGGCCATAGTGAAAGTTGCTTACTGCAGTGATCGTTTACAGAACAATGAGTCCGCGGGGCCACGAGCGCTTCAGGAGCGCTTCTTACTTAAGGAGTTAGATTAAAAGTTGTGTGGTGGATTTCTTTCTGTATCTCTCTCTTCCCTTATATTTACGCACTTTTTTTTTATACCACTAAAGTGGCAGACAAGCATACGGCCCCACCGTATGATAGATTTCCACCTTGTGACACACAATTCCATTAGTTAAATTTCATTCCTCTAAATTCAACACCAGTGCTGTATATTACATTACATTATACTCGTAACCATCAATTTCATCCCACGACAATACATGGTCTTTTCAAATTATTTGTTTTAGGCAAAGGTGAGTCAGTCTGCCTAGATCGCTGTGTGGCGAAGTACCTAGATGTGCATGAGCGCATTGGCAAGAAATTGTCGAACATGTCACAGGGAGGAGACACAGAGGACCTAACGAAAGTTACCTTACCTGAGAAGAAATAGTTATAGAATTTACTTATAGTGAGTCATAAAATATTATGCATTAATAACTTATTAAAGGTATATTTTTATTTATTTATAAAGACTTCACGAAACTACTAATGTCCTATAACAAAAATCTAAAGTAATGTAGCATACCAGAAGCTACCATGATAGTAGCAAATACTACCACAATAGTTGGCAATACTACTATAATCATAAGGTGGCAACATTAAGATGTTATAATTATTTCGTTTAAATATATTACCTACCTATATTTATCATAACATTTATCTTCAGGAAATTATGATTCATTATAAGTATTTTAGTTAATAATATGAGAGAATGTTATTTTATATTTGGGTATTACTTGAAGTGAAGTACACAACATGCCATCGGACTAACTCATACATTTTATGGGATGACCAAAATACGTTATCGGTAACAGCCCATACAAAATTTTAAGCTTTAGTCTGAGTGTACTTTGGCTTTTAAAAAAAACTTAAATTCTTGTGAACTCGTAATTTTATTTTAGAATGGGTGGTTATTTAGGCTTATAATGGTTATGTTGACATTAGATAATTGTTAGAAATAAAACAGCTCAAATGTATTTTGTTCGTAATTTTATTTTTCCCATCAAAAAAGTAACAATTTCATAACTATACTATTCACTACACACTAGGTCAGAATACCTGAGAAAACATGACTTGGATGAAGATTATTTCAAAAATATGGAGAATATCAAAATAATTTCAATGGAGTTCATGTTTTCTTAAAGTTTTCTGATTTTTACTATAACATAATACTAATATTCAATAAAAAGGCTCAAAGTTATCATAATCTTGGTTCAACGTTTTCAAAAATATTTTGACTAGGCTTTTCAATCATTTTAAATACACTGGTTTACGAATTAAATTGTGTAAACCTTTGACATGTGCAACATAGCGTGTTTAGAGTCATCTAAGATTGGGCATGGGACAGAATAATAATTTGTAGATCGTGTTTTTGGTATGCATACATCGTACCTTATTGAGTTTTTTGTCTTTTGGTATCATCTAAAAGTCCGAACCCATGGCTAACACGGTAACACTTAATCAGTTGCGATATTACATAAATATGAGCACCAAATAATAGCACGCTTGTTACCCAAATATGGAAGAAAACCTCTTGATTTCTAAACTCGAGCATGTAAGCGAAATAAAGCCAGGCGGCCTGGCCTACTATCCATAGAAGGGATAAGTATAGAGCGTTTGTTAAACGCATCTTGAAACTGTGCGCTACTAAAGGCAGCAAAGATAAAAACCAAACGAAATATTGTGATGTCATGACGCTGTTGAATGCTACCAACACGACTGCTTGACAAAACATGGCAAAAGGCAAGCTATCTTGTTTTACGCCGTATGTTAAACTTAAAAAGAAAAGTATAATGATTTCGAACACTTGCGATATTAATTTCACCAAGTCTACCATCAGCTCATCCATAGTTAAGTATGAGCAATAAAACATAATAGAGAAGTTGTGACGAGTGTCTTTACGAAACAGGTGGTAAAGGTATGTTTCGAACAAAAATTCGTAACCGTACCTCGCATACATGATGTATGTGAGCCCGGAGACCGTTAACAAGCAGCTCAGCGTCAAAATAACTTGTTTCCTATTTGGCAACAACTGCCAAAGACCGTCTAAGACCTTCGTGGTATGAGTTATACTTTTGTAATCACCCAAGCTCAAGAACATAGGAAAACTTAAAGCTAAAGGGTACAATCTGATGTGAATCGATACACCAAGAAAGATTCCAGCCAGGGAATATCTTAACAATACATTCTTAGCCAAATTTGTTCTTAAGAAATACAAACTCGTTATAATGAAAAAACATGGCAATGAGTCCGCGTTACCGCGCGTTGATATTGCAATACTCATTGGATTGTAAAGCCACAGTTGAGCACAGTAAGAAGGTGCATTCGTTTTTGCATCGCGTAGCTGTCTCTGAACTAATTTTTTACAAGCGATTGCGATAAAAATATCAAATACAGAAAAGAGAAACTTTCCAAAACATGGATGGAGGAGAATATTTGGTGTCAAAAAGAGCGCAATGACCGGGCTGTATCGATACGTGTGGCGTTTGTAAGGTGATTCACCATTGACCATATGCCTAGCCGCATCAGTGAACACTTGGTAATCGACATCGGTGTATTTGACCTCTGAAAATTGGTCGTGAAGTTCCGCATAACAAATCAACAGCAACCTGAGCATTGCTCCTATTACCAGGTGAAAGGAAAGTGGCAAATTGATGTAGTTCCACAAAAGTCCCATTTTTGCCATTGGTGATTATCACGTGTTAGATTCTTGTTTTTAGTTCTTTGGCAGCCGATGTAAGGCAGTTCTTGAATTCAGCGAACTCTTTAGAGCATTCGTTCTTGGCGACAGAACCTTCCTTCAAGAGGACACAGCGTGCGTACAAAATACTCTGCTTAGAGCATTTAGCGAATACTAAAGGGTATTTGGCTAGTCTCTCTCTTGCTTTGGTAACTGATTCCATTATTGTTCTTCCTTCGCAATTTGCAAAGTTGTAGGAGGCTCTGATAAATCAATGAAGTCACGAGGGCGAAAGAATATATCGTAGATTGGCTTAGAGAAAAATATGCCGAGACCTAATGCGGTGAAAGTGAGTTGAAAAGTTTTGGGATATCTGTAGATCCAACTTCTTCTACCAAGAGGTTGGCTCCGACGACGATTTTCCATCATCTGTTAAGAAAATTCGAGATTTTTATCACATACAGACCAACATTGCATACCACAGCGCCTTCCCAGGTACTTACTCAAACTATCTTTTGACGAAATTTCATCTAAATCGCTTCAGCAGTTTAGGCGTAAAGCGTAACAGACAGAGTTCTTTGGAATTCATGAATATTAGTAAGGATTCTTTCTCATAAGACTGCTGCGAGGGGGTCTCGGTATAATCTTTGCAAGATGGATCGGAGTCTAGATAACTTTGCGAACTACTGACCTCCGGGGAATACTACGGGCACCAAACAGCAGATACTCACCTAACTTACTTACTTCCCGACTTTATTTGTCGGTGTAAATTGTCGTGGTTCTAAGTCGTAACCCTCGCACACAAGGGAAACCGGCTTGAACTTTAAGCAGCACTGGCGCATAGCTTCAAACACGTTTTGGCAGCGACTCTCTTGGAAGTCGTGTTCTGAAATAGAAATATTTAACTAAGAGACCCATTTTCAGCATTCCATGGATTCATCGCGCGGGAGCCGCGGGTTCATAGCGTACGGAGGGGATGTAAGATCCTCTCATACATACATACATATGGTCACACCTTTATTTCCGAAGGGGTAGGCAAAGGCATATTATATATGCCCACATTTCACCTTTTTAGAATTTGTCCCACGTAATAGGTGGTAAGCCGTATTGAGATGGACAAGCGCAGGTCGTGGTGACTGCTTGCTGTTGAAATTTTTCAAGCCGCCTAAAAGTTCAACTTGGCTTAACGACTGCCATTTTACTGGCAACCGGGACCTACAGCTTAACGTGCCTTCCGAAGCACGGAAACGCTCAAAATAAATGTCACAACGTGGTCACATGGATGGTCACCCATCCAAGGACTGGCCATAGTGAAAGTAGTTTACTGCAGTGACCGCGGGGCCACGAGTGCTTCATCAATTACACACTTCATTATACATTCTGTACGTACAGCGTTATCGCTAAAAGTTATCTCTATTGGTACCAGGTAATCGTTGTTTCAAAGTTGTTAGGCGTATGAAATGTCCAAAATGATACCTACTTGATTGGAATTTCGATCTGAGGGGCAAGTGCAAGTTTCGGCAGCGCCTGTCGACATACACGGATGAGCGCGTTATCGCCGATTTGTATGGAATCGAGACAAGTTCCCGCGCTCACGGCTAGGTGGCGGGGTCTCGATTCCATACGAATTGGCGCGCCGTGAATGTCGACAAGCTCACGCAAAAACTCGCACTTGCCCCTCTGGTCCCAAGTGGGTAGATTGTTTTCACTCTATGGTCAAACAAAAAACCAAAGCCAAAAATAGAGCCTGATTCAAATTCAAATTCAAAAATCAAATGATTTTATTGTGGGATTGCTCTGTTTCTTCCAGTAAAAATGCCACGTGTCCATCAATGGGAAATCTGATGTGCTTTGAAAGGTGTTCTAGAGCCTTACATTGACTTGGTGGCGCAGTGGTAAGTGCATTGCATGCGACGGTGTTCTGACGTCGGGTTCGAACCCCGGATCGGACAAAATATTTCTGTGAGCCGCTTATTGTTTCTTTCGGGGTTGAGATGTTTCTTAAGTGTATAATGTTAGTACCTATGTACCTAATGTACCTATTCACATTTCATCATTGTGTGAGAATGGTCTAAAAATATTCATTAATTTTACAAAATCTCGAAAATTGTGCTGTGCACAATATGGAACCGTTAATATGGAGTGAAAGAGGCAGTAGGTTCATTAGTTCAAAGTAATTAGAGCTAGTGTAAGCTGAGATGCCTTATGACCACGTGGAACGTATCTATATTGATCGAATGACGAAAATTACTCAGTAGGTCACTAACCTACAAAGAGATAGTCCTTATAGTTGTTCCACCGGAAACTTGACATTGGCGGACTTGTGGTATATATACTCCACAAATGTCATAAACAGAAAGTTCAAGTTGAAGTTGACTTAGTCCGTAGTTATTTGATAAAAGGTCAGATATTTGAGAGAAATTGACAGCAACTAATGTCACTTCTTCATACAATGTTGCTTATTTTCTATGACGAAGTGACATTAGCTACTGTCAATTTACTTCGTCTAATTGAAAATTCGGGTATACGCCTCTACACCAGCGGCAAACTTAGAGCGAACGGGTAGTACATAGGTAACTACATAATATTTTAGTTCCCGTAGGAGTACGCAGAGGCATAGTATGCGCCCACATTTATCTTCATAGTTTTCTCGTCCCACGCAATAGGTGGTGAGATTATTGAATAGTTTAATGTGCCTACCTACTTAGCTCCTTGGAATCCATTATTTTGAATAGACGGCATGATGGACTCGGATAGCGAAAAAAGTGTAGGTACCTAGGTACAATGGATCTATGAGGACTAAGGGTTTTAGTCATCGCTCATCATATCTTTATACTTGAAAGTTGTTTGAAAGAAAAAACTGCCAGACAAGAGTCATTACCTAGTCAGACGAGCGATACAATGACATCTAAACCTAAAAATAGACGCGCACGATTCCCATACCATAGAAAATCTATCGCGCTCGGTCTACTTAGATAACGAGTAAATTCAATGCGTCTATCTTGCGAACGCGTCATTAGAACTCTCCCAACAAGACCCTTTTTACGAAATTGATAGGAAAAGCCGGCTAAGTGCGAGTCGAAATCGCGCACCGGTTTCGAACTAAAACTAGCAATAAATCACGTTTGTTGTTTAGGAGTCCCTATTATTTGTTGTCATCGGTGAAAATTTTAACTATCACGGTTCCCGAGATCCATTCCGGAGACAGGTGAAGGTATAGCGGAGTGCCAGTAACTTAATATAGGTACTCGCCGATTGTGCAGAGCACCTACGTGTTGGCTGGCGATACACGCATAGGTACCGGGGAACCGGCCATCCGGGCGTTTAATAGATTTAGGGACTGGGGAGTCAACGTGAAAAATTGTTCAGCGGCTAGAATGTGCAGGGGTCAAAATGCGGGCCGGCAGTATATTTGACAAAAAGTATGCTTATGTAGCTTTCAATAGCGACTCCAAGATCTGTGGCAGCTTTGATTGGAGTCCTGTTGTCGTCATTGTGGATAGGTACTTCTGAGCATGTAAATGGTAAGTATAAGTATAAAAAAAGTAAAGTAGGTAGGATTTGATTATAGAGAGCATATATTATGATCAAAGGTACCAATTTCGAAACTAGCAATAAAAATCATTTTTCAGCAATTTATACATATATATTTTATTAACAATAATGTTACAATCGACATGCTCCTTAATCTCAATAGAAACAAGATATATGTATTTATTATACAGTTGATATTAAAACCAAACAAAATAGTTTGTATAACACAATATTTTCAATAAGTTCACTTATTTAGCTACAATAATCAGAATTGCATACTTATTTTTGGACTGCATCAATTTGATGATGTCTATTGCACATTCGTGATTTCTCAAAGAGAGATATTGGGCATCATCGTTGTTTTGTTTCAGGCTTCAGCAAATTATTGTGCGATATGAGGGAAGGCCTGTAAGACCCCCATTGACACAATTTTCACGAGATCCTAAAGACCCTTATGGGAGATCTATAATATAAACAGAAGTGAAGGTCTGTAGACCCATTCACGATTTTTGAAGAAGGGTATTTTAGATCAGACAATCACGAGTGATCCGACACACAAATTAAAGGTTATATTCCGTTATACTCGATCCACAAATTGTCTAGTAGACATTGCTCAGGACTATAGGGAGGATCTGTTAGACCCCATACATATTACTTTGTTACATTCATGTGTGCAGATGAGCTCTATGTACTTATGGCTCGTAAACTTTGAACTGTTATTTTAATGATGTTAGGTGCAAGATAATAATGCTATGATTAAGATTTTCATTACAATTTACTCTACAAAATATAGGGGCCCGATAGGCCCTGCCGAGAGCTTCGAGATCCAAGCCAGCTGTTACCGACTGACTGAGTCACGGTGAAAAGAGAAAAGGAATTCGAAATAACCCCATATAAACCTATCTGGCCAGCGTAGTACCACAAAATAATAAGGTGCAGAAAGCAATCTCATGTATGTACTTAACTTTTCATACCTACCCACGGCCACGCACACAAACAAGTATCGAAATTACTATTAAAGTCCTCTGACCTTGTGTCCGTAAACGCTGTGAGCGTTGTCTTATGTGTGCGTTGGCCGAGCGAACTTTGTACGTAGATTGCGTTCTCTACTACCCGTTCGCTCTAACTTTGCCGCTGGCGTAGAGGCGTATACCCGAATTGTTAATTAGACGAAGTAAATTAACAGTAGTTAATGTCACTTAGTCATAGAAAATACGCAACATTATAAGAAGAAGTGACATTAGTTGCTGTCAATTTACTTCGTCTAAAGTATGGAGCCGAACGGCAAAGTTAGAGCGAACGAGCAGTACTTATTATTTTGTGGTAGTACTGTGAGGTCAATCTTCCAATATAGTAAAATTAGGAGACGCCTGATTGACACAAAATATGCAAAACATAGAAATAGTTCTGTTTGATTCGTTTTCTGTTTAACAAGAACATGTTGCATGCACAAGGATTAAATGAGTATCTTCAAAAGGGTTTCCTTCGTGACAATTCCATTTCAATTGTCAGTTGCAAGCCAATTGAAATAAATTGATAGGTACTATTTTATGGTTGTATATTGCTCAACCATCCATTGATATGTAATTGTACAAATAAAGGTTGTTCATTACCACAGAAATATCACATCGGAAAAATACCGAACAATTCTTTAGAATTGAACAATTTTATATCCAAACTCTTTTACGCAGTATCTGTCTGACTCAACTATTTAAAAATTTATCAACGGTTTGAATTGTTATGGCCAGTGTGTTATCATAAACGTTATCTGAGTTAATTCAACATTTAAATTATACCAATACATTCTAGAGTAATTCTTGCTCGTTACGAGTGTGGTTGTACAGAGTTTTATAACGATACTCATTTACTAATAATTTCAAGATAAATTTATAATAATGAATAAATAAAGTAAATATGAGACCAATACCAGTAGTTACAGTTTGTCTATAAAGTCGTGAAATTAAATGAGGGCGCTGCTGAATGCATGTATGCAACCCTATATAGTACGACCAAAATGATTTTGATACGAGGAGTTCGTTCCGAGTAAAATCTTACTAATATTATAAATGCGACAGTTTGTGAGTGTGGATGTTAATTACTCTTACACGCTCGAACGGTTATAGGGATCTGGCTGAAATTTGGTACAGGGATACATTATAATCTGGAATAACCATGGCTACTTTTTATTCCGGGAATAAGTTCTTACGGGAAGCGGGAACGGGAACAATACAAATATTATAAATGCGAAAGCTTATGAGTGTGGATGTGAGACTCTTTCAAGCTCGAACAGTTGAACTGATCTGGCTGAAATTTGGTACAGGGATACATTATATTATAGTCTGGAATAACACATAGGCTACTTTTCATCCCGGGAATAAGTTCCTACGGGAAGCGGGAACGAGAACAAATTCGACACGGGCGAAGCTGCGGGCATCAGCTAGTGAGTTAATAAATAAAACACATTATACATTTTTAATTTTGTTTCTGTTTTATTGAATCAGATCCAGAATAAAGTTATTGAACCAGATCCAGAAGCCCCGGTCTAATAGCGTCTTGCAACCCACCAGCAGGTGCCTAGCAGTCCCAATTGCTTTGCCACAATCATGTAATTACATGTTTTATCTGTAACTTTCCCCCATCTGACAAGGATTTTTTTGGCGCAGTGCTCAAATATTAAAATCGTCTATTTCTTTCTTTGCCGACCTTTTCTGTGTTTACCAGGAGTTTCAAACTTTCCTTCATTATTAAAACCTTCGTTAACTATTCGCCTAACTGTACTCTCTGATTTTCCTGAAAAGAGTAAAAAAAGAAAATTAATTACATATTGGAAACAAACTATTGACATGAAGCAATTAATTCAAAATAAAAATTGGTAGAAAACCAGATTGAACTGAGTATCAAAAATGTAGGTCGTACTATAAAATAACCATGTTGTTCTAACCACTGACTTACATTATAGGTAGATTGTAAGTTTAAGATTCTAACCTAAAAATATGCAAACAATGCCTTTTTTTTGTCTCCAAATCGTAAATTCAGTAAATTTGTAACTTCAGACAGATTCAAAACAAACAATAACACGATTACATACCCACCAAAGATGCTGTTCGCTCATAAACATCCTCAAAATCCCACAACAATTGTCCAGCTTGGTACTCCGCGAAACATCACTGGAAAACTTTAAAAATCACTTCCTGCGCACCACTCCGATTTTCTTTACTCATTTCTCAAACCTTTATGCGTAGTTTGGTCTCCATTTGTTGCAGTTTAATCCAAACATTAAAGTTACGTGATAGAGTAAACGAAATTCGACGATAGTATTGACAACTGACGTACTAATGTTTCGTGTTGCCAGTGTTGCCACACACATAACTATTTTTAGTTCCTCAAACATTCATGTCACGACTTTATAGACAAACTTGTACATGATTGTGAAACAGTAATAATAAATCATGAAATAAGTAAAAAAAAAATCAAGATTTTCTTTTAGCTATTATTGATACTTCCATTTCCAATAATTAAAAATTAAATATTATTTTGATAATGATGATAAAAATCTATTCCTTTTTACACATTTTAATATCAAAGGATAAGTCTCTCAGGACGACAAAATTCAAGCATTCTTGTAGAAAAAGCTGCACAGAATTGAGCAGGATAGCAAATAAGTAATCATGATTTTCAAAAGCGAGCAAAAACTATAACTGTGTGTAGGTGACTTCTAAATCCTCAAATCCAATTTCTCTATAAAAAGCATTGCTATTTATGACTCATTCCAACACATTCCAACATTAAAAAAGAAATTAAGCAATACCTATAGCTATTAATCAGTTTTCTATAGAATATAATTAAACATTTACAATCTGTACCCACTCCCTAGGAATAAATTAAATAATTAATTTAAAATGACTATGTTTTTCCTTCTATGGATTGGTGCATAAATAAAGAAGTTTTAGAAAACAGCATGACACACAATGACCAACACTCGCGATTGAACCACTCAAATTGATAAGCACCGTACATAAAATTTAATGTACAGTTTAGATAAATTCACTTTCAGCTGGCATTGGACGTTCAGCTTTATAAGTGTAGATATTAAAATACCTATTGAAATTATTGCTTTTTTACTGTGTTATTCACAAAATATAATAGTTAAAACTAATATTTATGATACATTATACATATTCTTTACTATCACTATTTTTTATATTATTTCATTCAAGATCTCACCATCTTCATACCAGACTTTTTCATGTTGTTTTTTTTAACTAGGTATTCAAATTATTTAAAATTGAAACAAGCATGACATGAGAATTAATCTTTCACTTATATGTGAAATACAGTGCAGAGAATTTTTTTATACTTTAGATCTGCCAACTAATTATATTCACAGCTATTGGTTTTTATTGCTTTCCTTAGTTGATAGCAATGTACACTTACTTTATAAAGACAATCTTTCAATATAAGCTGACAGTAACAGTAACTAAGTCAATAATTTTATTTTAATTTATACAGGAACATTAAAATAATAAAAATACGGATTTCTACAACAATTTATGTATAGGTAGTATCTTAGCTAGATTTCATTCACTGTAAACAAACTATGTCCGTTGATAGCAGTGAAGAAATTGCCAAAACCTCATTTTATACTATATTTTTTAAATATGAAAACATACAGTTCATTTCCGCAGCGCTTGTCATATTAACTGCGCAAGAACATTTCGGCTATTGACTCGGACTAGCTTCACTTTCTGGCCGGTTTAGAGCAGGCTTCTCTGTAACTTGTGGCTTCTCTGCAATCTGTGGTTTTTCCGTAGACATTGTTTTATTTATGAATGGTTCCTTTTCCTCATCTCCTTGTTGATTATTTTCAATGTGTGTATCTGATAGTTTATTGACTATTACATCTGGTGTTTCCTGTTCCATTTCTGAAGGTCCATTTTGTTTATCACCATCAGACATTGTAGGTGAAACAGATCTTTGCATTAAATTGGGATTGGACACAGACACATTTGTTGAGGCGCTGTGCGAGTTGTCTTCACTTGAAACACTTAACTGTCTCGGCATTTGCTGACTTGGATGAGATAAAGTTTGAGGGACATGTGCATTGTGCAAAGGTAGTCTAGATTTGTCACTCTTCCTCCATAATGTAACCTCCTGTTGTTTGAAATAGCGTCTGTCTTCAGTGTCCATTAATACAAGATTTAGGTAATAACGCACAGAAAACTTGTTGTTTATGTCTCTCATAGTTGGTGTTAGGTCATATCCAGCCAAGAAGACTCTTATTGGAATGCTTTCTCCCCTAACAGGTGCACCATCCATGATTTCATATTTGGCAACTGTCTCATTCTCTGTGAATGTATTAGGACCAGAACCAGTAGTTTCTCTCTTTATTATTGATATTTCCATATGTTTTATTTTAATTCGTACAAGTAAAAAGTAGATCTTACCAACGATTACGTCCTTCAGGTGATATTTTGATTTGTTATACTCAAATTCTATATGAAGACAGTCTTCAATGCCTACTTCCATTTTAATAGAGTTTAACACATCAGGGTAGCTGCACAATGTGTGGACAGCGATATCCACTTCTTTGACGACGTCTGTGAGGCGACGCACGATAGTAGCTCGTAGGAAATATCTAAGTCTGACATTTGCGCCCGTATACACTTCATATGGCTTTTCAACATTCGCAAACTCAAATGGATAAGAAGTATGCTGCAACAGATCACCAGGACGCGCCAATTCTTTTACCAGAGATATAAACTCATGATGATTTCCTCGATCGTAGAATAATTCAATCTGACCTATGAGTTCGACCTTGATACCTTGGTGCTCAAGTTTTGAGCCGGGTTTTCTTAAGGTGACATTTACTCTACCGGACACTGTTTCACCATCGTAATAAAGCAATAACTTCTCCTTTTTGCCCTCATCCGTTTTCACTTCGGCCACCTTCCGTTTGTCAGCATCATCAAATACGATTTCAATATCAGCAGATTGTCCGAATCCAAAAAAGCTCATTTTTGCACTTATCACTGACGCTTGTTGCCGATTACTTAATACGAAGCTTTAGAACAGAATAGTAACGAAATTATTGAGCAAAACATTGAAAAACGGCGATGAAACGCCCGCAAATCTTAGGGGCGATTGAAAGGTTGAAGCAAAGATGGCGACTGCTTCATGTCGGATTGTCGGCTGTCGGCGTAGTTTCATACATAAAAATATAGTGGAAAACTCACCATTCAGGCATTTTTGGATCTCACAAGCAAATTTCTTACATGGGTCAGGCTGCGGCATGAATGTTCAATTCCACGTTAAGTCAAAGAAAAGTATTTTTAAATCGAAATTCCTATCATGTGTACATACAATAAAATTTTAATATGGCAACTTTTTATTTTAAAGGTATCTGTTCACATAATATCAAATTCGAAATCCGCGTTGCATGCAAACCATCCACTAGTGGATTCAGTACTACGTAATAGGACTTAAGGTCATAGCCCACTTACACGACTCTGCTCCCACCCGGCAAAAATAACATAATTCAAATATAGGCTTTAAATATTGCTTTTAGATATATTTTACACTAGCTGAGCCCGCAACTTCGTTTACGTCACATAAGGTGTATGAAAGGAAAGGTATTTCTTCATCAGAGTCATCAAGCAGCGTCTGAAACTGCCCTGTTTGCTTAATCATAAAAGAGCTTAATGATTAAGTCTATTTTAAAACAATTGAATTGTTTAAAAATAGTCTTAATCATTAAGCTCTTTTATGATTAAGCCAACACGCCAGTTTAGGTTCACTCACATTCAAAGAAACCCCTACAATTAAAATTTTCAAAATATCTAATTCTTAAAAGTGTTATAACTCTTTTATTTCTAAACCGATTTACATAAAACAAACGCTAAATGTTAACTGGAGCAAACCTCAACACAATAAAAAAAACCGCATTGCAATCGGTTGAGCGGTTGCTGAGATTAGCGTGCACAACCGTACAGACAAACAGATATACAGACATACAGACATACAGACAAACAGACAAAAATTCTAAAAATCATTGTTTTGGGTTCTATTGCGTTCATAAAGCCCCCCTATAATATTTTTTCTTATTTATCTTCCATGTACAGACAGCGACCTGTTACGATTTTATTATATGTATTGATATTGATTGCCATCATCAATTAGCAGACAGCTCGCTGTCAACGAGCTTACCGCCGCCAGACTGCTCGGGAGTGGACGCCTCGCTGGGCGTGCGTTGTAGACGAGCGGCCGCGGCCGGCGCACAGTGTCTTATAATCGCTCAGTAGCGGTCACTCTCTTCTCTTTATGTTTTATGATGGATAATAGCCAAACTAAGCAGATAGTTAAACTCCAAAATATTTATCACCCATAGTTTTAGAAAAATTTAAGAAATCGAGAAAATTCCATAGAACCCATAGAAACCCTTCATCTCCTTTGTTATTCGTATTATTTTCGTTGTTTCATTTTTCCATGATTAAGTTATAGTCTTGGCATCGATTTATAAAAAAAAAAGAACGAATGTTGTCTAGTTTAGCGAGAATATTTTTTTTTGTAAATATTTTATTTATTTTTTTCTAGGGGCATCCCTTGACGGTCGCATTTTTTTTAGATGCCGAATTGATAATTGTGAATAGTACTATTACCACAAAAAAAATTAGACGCTACAAGCCCAGGACAGCTGGGATATTCAGCTCTAAAGTTTTGAGTTAGGGTTGTCACTCAAATCTATGGTATAGTTCAGTTGTGGTCCTTACATTTTTTATGTGTTATGATTATGAATCAAAACAGCATGTTCTTTTGTATTAATTATATGTTTACGTATATGAAGAGTAAACTACATTTAACTGAAATAATAATAACAATCCTAAATTTCAATTAAATAAAACGTTTATCAAAAGAAACTAAGTAGTAATGATTTTAATGGTGTATAACCGCAATGGTGTATAATGCGAAACTATTTTAGAGAGAATTTTTATAAAAAAAAAATGTACAAATGTTGTCTATTTTAGCGAAAATATTTTTTTTTGTAATTATTTTATTTATCTTTTTCTGGGGGCATCCCTTGACGGTCGCATTTTTTTTAGATGCCGAATTGTTAATTGTGGATAGTATTACTACCAAAAAAAAAATTAGACGCTACAAGCCCAGGATAGCTCTGAAATTCAATTTTAAAGTTTTGAGGGGTAATGGTTGTCACTCATTTCTATGGTATAGTTCAGTTTATGGCAAACTGAATCGCAACGCAAGATAAGTGTAATATCAATGAATAAATTTGGATTTCTTTTTGATTCCTAACACATAAAAATATAAAGACCACAACTGAACAATACCATTGACTTGAGATACAACACTAACTCAAATCTTAAAAACTGAATATCGCAGCTGTCCTGTGCTTGTAGCGCGTAATTTTTTTTGTGGTAGTACTCATCAGCGCAATTAACAAAAAACATTTTTAAAAAATGCGGCCGTCAAGGAATTCCTATGAAAAAAAAAGATATAATTTTAAAAATCTCGCTAAAATAAACAAGTACACTTTTTATATTAATTGTTACCTACAATATCACTAACCCATTCCAAAACTTTCAAGCCAAAATTTAATTGCATTTCAATTATATCTCAATTGTATCATCATTCTAAATATTATAAATTTCAGACATCAAAATTTTTTGTGACAACCCTATTTCCATAGAAAATTATAAAAAACTTAGAAACGTCTTATCTCAGCTGTCCTGCATTGAAAAAAAAAAATTATAAGTAGGAAGCTACATAACTGGACATTAGTTAGATAGTGAAAAAAAATGCGACCGTTCACTAGAAAAGTTTTTATTTTTATTTTTCTAAAATTTGAAAATGAATTTTTATTTCGTATGCTAGGGTAGGTGCAGACTTGTAATTTCTACACATCATTACGAATATATTCCTCCATTTATTGCTAATTTTAACCACCATAAATTTTGATTATTTCGAGAAAAATCTGTAAAAATGTTTTTGTCAAAGTTTAATGACCTTTTAAGAAAAGCTTCATAATTTCAAAACTAATTTTTTTTCAATTTTTGGTGTGTCATATTATGCTGTACTACGTTTATATCTATCGTTATTGGTCATAAAAAAAGAGTGACCGCTACTGAGCGATTATAAAACACTGTGCGGCGCGGTGCCCGCGCGCTCACTGCTAGCAGCAGTGTTGCCGTTTCAAATAAAATAAAGTCTCTAGATCTCGATGAAAAAGTCCATAGATATTGAAAAAAACTTGAGAGGTGTCAAGGGACACCCGAATGGAACGAAGTTCCTTTCAATTAATTAGTGCAGGAATTGTAATAAAATTTTATTTTAATTTTAAAATTTTATTGTACAAAAACAAAAACAGAAACTGAAACGGAAACGGAAACGGGAACGGGAACGGGAACGGTAACGGAAACGGAAACGGAAACGGAAACGGAAACGGAAACGGAAACGGAAACAAAAACAAAAATAAAAACAAAAACAACACCCCCCTTCCCGCCACACCCCTTCCCCCCCTTTCCCCCCTCCCTCCCCCCATATTAAATCCCCCCCCCCTATTACCCTCATATTAAAGGAGGGTAGAGGTACCTCTACCCTCCATACTATAGCAAAAACATATAAACGGCCGAATTGAGTAACCTCCTTTTTTGAAATCGGTAAAAAAAGTGTCGTGATAATTTTTCGTAAGATTTTTTTCCGTCTAGCCCCCTTTCACAACGCGCGATAAGGAACTTCGTTTGTGTCACATAAGAGAGAGTAGCTATATCACCCGTTCCCGTCGAATTTACTTCCGTCGCGTTGCGTTTACTACCTTAGTAAAATTTTGAAAAACGCTGATACACGTGTTCATTTATTTCTTAAAAGACGTAAGTGTACGAAGTTGCATACTTCCAAATTTGAAAATGACGAACTTTCCATACAAACGTTTATCACCTATTTTACCCTCTTCGTAGTTAAAATTTGAGAAAACGCTGATACACGTATTCATTTATTTCCTTAAAGATACAGGTTTATGAAATTTAATGCATCTAGCTCTGAAAATGACGGACTTTCATACAAACTTTTGTCCCTTATTTTACCCCTTTTGCAGCAGAATTCCCAAAAACTCTTCCTTAGTGAGTGCTTACATCATAAAATGCATCTACTGTCGAAATTTCAAGTCTGTATGTCCAGCGGTTTAGGCTCTGCGTTGATGAATCAGTCAGTCAGTCAGTCAGTCAGTCGGGACATGTAATTTTATATGTATAGATAAGAAGTGTAGTATAAATTAATGCAATATTCACTACTTTACAAAGTACATACAGTGTTGAAAAAAAATGTTTCATTTCTACTAATTTAAGGTAATTAGCTTTGAATACAAGAAATCGTTAGAAGTCGCTAAAAAAAATTAAGTCGCTAGATGGTAATAAATAGTCTCTAAACTCATCAAAAATCGCTCGCTAGATCTAGCGACAAAGTCGCTAAAACGGCAACACTGGCTAGCAGTCCAAGCAGCTATTGCAAGAAACTTTCTGACTGCGTGGACATGAAATGAAAATCGAGTGTAACAAATATATTTAAAAAAACTTGAATCTTTTAGAAAAATTAGTTATAAGATCGTAAAAAATAATAATTAACTACCTTGGGCAGAAAAGTAGTCTTACTTATATGACCCTATGTAACGTAACCATACCGCGATTTAAAAAAAAGATACAGCGCCATCTAGTTGTGAATTTTTAACTAAAATATTAGATTTTTTAATATTGCGTACAGCGCCAACTACCACGTGTTTCTGGAAACTCTTACGTTATAATGAAACGAAATTAAATATCATGACAAGTCTCAATGTAACTGCAACGTTGAGAACCTACGTAAGTTGGTTACATTATAATTCAATGCTCAGTTCTAAGTGATAACACCATGGTCGCCGCACCGGCACCGATCGCGAACTGTGTCTATTGCGAAAAGCGAGAGCGGTCGGCGGGTGGACAGCTGGCCGTCTGCTAGCTGTAGCCGTATAGACTGCTGGGTGCGTGCTAGGTGTCGCCGCGTAGACTGCGAGTAGTATTCTTTTAGGGCAGTGTTGGGTGGGAGCGGTGTTGGAGCAGAGTCGTTTAAGTGGGCTATGACCTTTACGACTACGATACGATGGATGTATCACCAAAACGCAACTAGCGCATCACCTTTGCAAGAATTGCAGTCAATGAACTATTTAATAAATATAAGTTATATAACTATAGCGAGCTAACATTCAGTACCTAGCAGACTCGCATAATGAAAAGGATCACCTTGTGTTCCTCTCACCATTTATTTGGCAAAAGAGCCTAGCAGTGTGACCATATCAAAAATGGCGAATCTGCCACAGACTGGGCAAAAAATCTGCCAAAATCTGCCACACTTATAGCCAAAACTGCCAAAAATATACTAACGGAAAAATAGGACTTTTAATATAAATAACTTAAAGTTACTATACACTAATATACTACAATTTATAACATGTTTACAAGAGTAACATCAATTTAAAAGAAAATGGCAATACGGAATAAGATTATGCATCATAAAACTCTTCCACATCGCTGTCAACCACAACCGTGCCCAAAATAATGGCGGCGTTGCCACGTTGTATAGTAATGGAGAGCCTCTGGCCTAAGTAAACACCAGCATTTTGGTCCCGAGAATTGTCGACCAAAAGTTTACATATAGCTCTGTAAATGAGCTTCGCACTAGGACCCCACGGTCCAAGAGTCTCGTCCCTAAATGGCTCAAGTAAATAAATCCGACAAATTTTTGTATTTTCGCCGTTTGATGGTCTCCGCAGACGTGGCAGCAGCTCCCGCGCAGCTAGCAGTGCCTGGAACATGGGAAGGCGCAAGGGTATCCACACATGTAGCATCCCACACAAGCGGTTTTCCCATCTTCCAAGGCACCAATGACATTCCGTCGGGCCTCTTCCCATCGTCTCGAGCCAAGCCCTTGGGTTCAAGAATTACTGGCATGCCGGCGAGAGAACGGGCGCGACGGATGATGTCATTTATGCTAGCATGTCGCGGAAACCGACCAGCACTTTTGTAGCAGGATAGACCGTGGTGACCTAGGCGGTCGACTGTTTCACCGCGGTGACAACGATGTGGAGCGATGCAGGATGTACCGAGGCGTAAACAAGCAGCAATGCGAAAAGTACTGTTATCTAATCGTGTGCCAATATGACTTGAAGGTAAAGCATGAAGCCATTCACCCAACTCCCACTCCCCCACAGCCAGTAGGCGCGCTCGCTCTGCTGCACTCGATGAAATTCGGAAAAAATAACTTTTTAATAAAAAAATATATGCAACAACGAGCTGACCCTCGCAACATCTTTAACGTCATATAGGTAAGAAAGGAAAAATAATGAAATAAAATCGAAAATTGATTGGAAACCAAATCAATAAAGAAGATAAGAATATGAACTATATTACAGTTCATAATCATATGATGCATTTGTTTAAAAACAGAATAAGCGGTAAATCCCTGTATATTTGGCCATGAAACAGAAGTTTCCAGTTTGATGAAATAATGTGTAAGTAATCTAATTTCATAAGAAACCTGATGTGTATTTACTTAAAAACAATGAATTCATTGAAAATTCAGATTAGGTTATGTGAATTTTCTTAAAATATTTTAAATCTGCCGAAATCTGCCATTTTAGTAAATCGTCAGCATGATCTGCCACAGACAAAATTTAGGACCAAAATCTGCCAAAATGGCAGAAATCTGCCACAATTGGTCACACTGGAGCCTAGACAAGAAACTACAAATTTTTATTTTCCCTACTGGCTACATTATTAATTATAACGTCAGATAATCAGGGGGCCTGATCTGTATTTTACCACTGTCCATCAATCAATGACGTAATACAATTTGATTGGTGGTTGATATTGAAGTTCATTGGCAACTGGATACTGATTGGGGGTTCTTTTTAACAGGTTGCCATATAAAAAAGCACAGTGACGCATCCAAACTAAAGGGATCCCGACACGATCATATGGCAATTGTCATGCACGTTAAAATATGAATGGAAGTTGCTTCAGTCGCGTACTCGCGTGATTTCTTCGCATGTGTGTATGTATCGACCTATATTTACACATGATATTTAACGTGCATGACAATTGCCAATTGATCGTGTCGGGACCCCTTTAATATTATAAAGCTGAAGAGTTGCTTGATTGTTTGTTTGTTTGAACGCTAGGATCTCAGGTACTACTGGTTGGATTTCAAAAATTCTTTTACAGTTTGATAGTCCATTTATTGAGGATGGCCATAAACTATATAACATCACTCTCAAACTACGAATAATGTATTCTATAGAAGTGTAATTCGGCTCAAAAAATGGCTCCACCAAATGGGGACCGCGGAAGGTGGAGCTTAAAAAGGGGACCGCGCGACACAGTTAGTCCGCGCTGTCACGCGTAACGTACGGTTGTGTCGCTGGAACCAATCGCGTTAAGTATATACCAAAAATGCCTTCGTGTGTTGTGAAGTGGTGCAGAAGCCATACGGATATTCATTTTAAAAACACGTACTTGGGGAAGTTGAAAAGTGTTATGCAACATGAACGCAATTCCAAAATTAAATTATTTTTAAGCAGTGTTCATAGTATGTTAAGCGCTGAGGTAATATTGTTATAGTCATCTCGGTGTAGCATGGTGCGTATGACAGTTGTCGATCGCGTTTCGTTTCACTCTTGAAAGTTGCCGTGAATTACAATTATGAACTTAGTATTTCAGCTACATCCCATTCATTATATATTAAATCGTTAATCACTGTTGTATATAAAATTAAACTCAACCAGAATATTCTAGTCTACAAATAAAATGAATTTGGAAGAAAAATTTAACAAATTGTTGAGTATAACGTAACACCAAAGATGTCTTTAGTGATGGGATTATATACATCTACGATGGATAGTCGATATTTTGTTAAAACAAAACGTATATTGTCCGTAGTTCCAACTTTTATTGTAAAATAGTAGATTGTACTACAAGAGCATAAAAGAAGCCATTTTATACGAGACGTTTATCCGCCCGAGCCAAAGGCGAGGGTGGATATTAAGTCGAGGATAAAATGGGTTTTATGATCGAGTTATACACTCTGCTTTTCACTTCGATTGCAAGGAAATGAAGCAGTGATATTGTAAATAAAAGTCTTTAATTAAAATTAAAAGTAACATTTGAACAATTTTCAATTTGAACAATGTCTTTTTTCAAGTTTTTTTTTTAATCATTCTACATGAAGCATTAGGCATGGGTAACGAGACCCATACTACCTAATCATTTTTTCACTCATAATACTATCTGATTTTTAATATTTCTTAATTTATATAGAACACAGAAAGTACAAATTAAATGTAACAAAAAAAAAAACAAGTTATTTAATAGCGCTTTATTATGTTTGGTTCATGGAGTAACACGATCTTCATGATACCGTCTCTACTTGTTTTAGAAGAAGAAAAAGAACTTTACGCACTAGAGCATAAAATGTTGTTTTAGTCCGCATACACCCAGCATAAACAAGAACTTTACGAGCATAAGAAGTGAAAAGTATATTATTGAGTTATTATTATTAATATTTTTCCTCTTCTCGGTTACCTTCTTTTTTTTTCTTGCGAAGATACCAGATTTTAACAGATTATGTGTTTTTGTTACCGCTATAATAACAAATACTAAAAACAAAAAAATATAATATTTAAGGGGGCTCCCATACAACAAACGTATTTTTTGTCGTTTTTCGGTACGGAGACCTCTGCTCACTTGGCCGGTTTTTTAAGCTGTTTAGTTAATTCAAAAATAAATATAGCAATAATTTTCATAATAACAAACAGAACGTGATTTATCTCGTTTATCGTAGGATTCTAAACATCAATTGCATATCGACACATCCCTAGTATTGTGGTACTGATAGATATCAACGTCATACTGCCAACTGTCATACGCACCTTGTTACAGCGAGGCGACTATAGTAAGATATTATATTAGTAGGATGATATTATGCATAGAAATTAAATTATAATTTTTGTTTGTTTCGGAGTTTGCATGGCGTTGTCAAATATGCTGTATGTGGAACGTCAACTTCCAGAGACAGTTGAGCAAATTGTGGGCTATATTGCAGGGTTCGTAGCAAAAAAGTTACAAACCAAAATATAATGTTTGTCCTGCTTCAATTTATTACTGGCAACGGAACAACTTTATTTTCACAAACTAATTTGTTTGAAAGATTCAACAAAGAAGGAAAAGGGTTGTCTAGGGCACACAATTTGAAAATAATGGTAAATAAGTGTTTTGCCAAAATAATAGAAAGAAATGACGTCACCAAACCCCTGAAAGACAGTCATCCTATAGAAAGCAATCACGATGTTATGTTGTTGAAGGCTATAATCGAACAATTTCTAATAATTCGTTTGCATTATATTGCTAAAAACGAGTTCTATTAAATTCCAACCGCCATAAATTAAATAAACTAATTATTTTTAGAGGTTCATAATTGTGAAAAAAAACAACGTATTTTAATTTGTATATACGCATACAAAGTAGTTCAATCAATAGAAAAATAATAACAATCCAGTTATTATTTTTCTGTTGATTAAACTTTGATTGAACTTATTCTTATTACTGCATAAAACCATCCACGCTTATCACGTTCGCCGCTTCGGGTGGGGCGCCGAGCCGGCATGACCTTGGCGCGACCAATCGCATGCAAGTATTCAACGATGGATGTGTGAGTGTTATGTTTTATTGCTGTTTTTTAGGATGCGTAAGTTACTCCAAGATTTCAGCGGTAACTTTATAGGTGTTACATTTCTATAGAATACATTATTCGTAGCTCTCAAACGAATAGGAGCGGAGCAGCAATAAATAATGTTTCGAAAACGAGGAATATTTGTTACCGTCTGAGAGCTTCCGAGTTCCGAGGCGTACGCTGCTAAAATGGTTAAAGTTACGTAAAAACTCTGTATTTTCCTAAAAAGGTCTAAAAAAGTCCGCGACAGCATATGTTTATCTTTTAAGTTTCGCTCACGATAACCAAATTTGTCTTCTCTAAAGCTTTGTTCACAATATTATAAAACTGAAGAGTCTGTTTGTGCTAGGATCTCAGAAACTACAGGTTGCATTTCCAAAAAATATTTTACATTTTAATAGTCCATTTACTGAGAATGGCTTATGGCGATATAACATCACGCTAAGACAAATAGGAGTAGAGCAGCCATGAATAATGTTTCGAGAACGGAGAAGATTTCTTTCTTTTGAGAGCTTCCCTTGCGTACGCTGCGTGAATGGTTAAAGTTTCGATTGTGTATTGCAAAAATGTTCCTCTTAAAAAGTTATGAAAAAACTTCCTGAACAGCACATGCATATCTTTTAAGGTTCACTCACAATAACCTCTTTTAATGAGTTTTAAAATTTGAGCGACGCGACGCGAGTACCGCTTGGCCAACCGACCACCTGAGTTATCCACCTGGTTGGTCAGTTAGGAATAAAAGTTCCTAACCACCCACCTTGTGCACCTGGTTGGTCAGTTAGGAATAAAAATTCCTAACCACCCACCTGTAACTGTATAAAATAAATAATGTCCATAATGTCTACTTTATCAATATACCCACATGTCTATATGGCAAAACAATTGAAGATCAGCAAAACAAATGAAGATCGACAAAACAAATGGAGATCGACAAAACAAATGAAGAGCGACAAAACAAATGAAGAGCGACAAAACAAATGACGGTCGGATAAACAAATGACGATCGGCAAAACAAATGACGATCGAAAAAACAAAGATCGACAAAAGAAATGAAAATCGACAAAACAAATAAACATACATACATACATAACATCACGCCTATCTCCCAACGGGGTAGGCAGAGACTATGGCTTTCCACTTGCTACGATCCTGGCAAACAACTTTCGCTTCTTCAACTTTCATAAGTGTCTTCATACATGCTCTTCGGTTAAGGGTACTCTTGACCTGACCTTTTCTTAGAAGATTATCGATTTTATCGACTTGAGTATGCCGAGGTCGACCCCTACCAGTTTGCCCATTCACTCTCGCCTCATAAATCTGTTTCGTCAGCCTATTTCCATCCATTCTCTCCACATGTCCAAACCATCTGAGCATCCCTTTCTCTATCTTAGTCACTACATCTTCTGTCATGCCGCAATGTTCCCTTAGCACACTATTATTTACTTTATCCATCAATGTCACTCCAGCTATACTTCGCAAACTTCTCATTTCCACTGCATTAATTTTACTTTCATGCTTCTCCTGCCACACCCAACTTTCACTACCATGCATAAGTGTAGGGACAAGCACTCCTCTATGTACAGCCATCCTTGCCTTTTTAGACACGTTCTGACTGTTCATAAAGGTGTGAATGGCTCCATTCACTTGATTTCCTGCCAAGACTCTTCTTTCAATATCATTGTCACACTTTCCATCTCTTGCAAATTTTGAACCCAAATAAACAAACTCTTTCACCTGTTCCACGCTCTTTCCTTCGATCAATATCGAGCAATCAGTCATACATTTCTCTCTTTCAAAAACCATTACTTTTGTCTTGCTTACATTGACATTCATTCCTCTACTTTTAAGCGCATCGTTCATTATATTAACCATCAACTGCAACTGCTTATAGTCGTTTATAGACATCACTGATCACGAATATGTAAAAAGAAAAATAAATATTATGCATGTCCATAAGGTCGAGAATTGCTTGCACCTATTTTTTTAAATGTTTAAAGCATCTAGATTTAAAAAAATGGGTGCAAGCAAATTTCGACCTTATGGACATGCATATTAATTTTTTATATATTTGTGATCAGTGATGTCTATAAACGCCCAAAATCACATTTTTAGAGAAGTGTCATTAAGGTCGAGATTTGCTTGCACCTATTGTTTTAAATGGCAATGGCATCTAGATTACAAAATATAACTGAGAGTATTTTTTGATTTTATCAAAACAAGACTATGAGCAATAGTCGTAGTAGTAGTAGTTTATTGATCTGCATATGTTTTTTTCGATCGACATTTGTTTTGTCGACCTTCATTTGTTTAGTCGATTTTCATTTGTTTTGCTGATCTTCATTTGTTTTGTCGATCTTCATTTGTTTCGTCGCTCTTCATTTGTTTTGTCGGTCTTCATTTGTTTTGTCGATCTTCATTTGTTTTGTCGATCTTCATTTGTTTTGCTGATCTTCATTTGTTTTGCCATATAGACATGTGGGTATATTGATAAAGTAGACATTATGGTCATTATTTATTTTATACAGTCGCAGGTGGGTGGTTAGGAACTTTTATTCCTAACTGACCAACCAGGTGCACGAGGTGGGTGGTTAGGAACTTTTATTCCTAACTGACCAACCAGGTGGATAACTCAGGTGGTCGGTTGGGAACGGGGGGGTCTGCAGTGGTAGCCTGTCAACTGAACAATAAAAACCGGTCAAGTGCGAGTCGGACTCGCACACGAAGAGTTCCGTACCAAAAGTAGAATGGGCGCCGGGCGGAAATAAATGCGACGGGAAACATTATATCACTTTACATTTAAATACCACACCTCTCTCCTTCTCACTCTCATTTCATGCAAACGAATTTATGCGGGTCAGCTCTAACAAATCTAAGTGACGTTACGGGAGTAAATGCGACGGGAAACATTATATCACATTAAATATTTGTACCACATTTCTCTCTCTTGCTCACTCATATGACGTAAACGAAGTTGTGCGGGTGAGCTTTAATGAAAATAAGCGACTCGACGGCAGTAAGCGCGACGGGAGTAAATGCGACGGGAAACATTATATTATCGTGTTGGGACCCTATTATCTTTTATATATAAAAATGAATCGCAAAATGTGTTAGTAACTTAGATCATCTAACCACAGGATGCGCCTTACTTAAGCATTGTTTTCTGCCATTGCACATGACCATATTTGGTCTTTTGGCTTTATAAAAAGCCTGTACATCAGTACATCATTTTATATGATTAAACTAGTACATTACATTGTAGTTGACTGTACAATAACAATTAACACACAACAGCCATTACGCGTTTGTCGATTAATACATTTTTAAATGCAATGAAATTTTATATGTCTTTGTGTTTCCCCCTTCACTTGTATGAAAACTGGCAGAATATTTTTGTATGCGGTGGTTCGCAAAGGCTAGTCCTGTGTTATATGGTCTAAGGTTAGTAAGCGCATAACTTCAGAACGGGTGGACCGATTTCACTAATTCTTTTTTTGTTGTGTAAGGTATTGTCAGGAGAAAGTTCTTATGAAAGAAAAAATATTGTATTCCCACGGGAACGGGAACTACGCGGGTGAAACCGCGTCACGTCCTCTAGTCTTTCGTGCGAGGCCGCATTTGCGTTTTTCCGCGGCGGTTTCTAACCTCAAAATGTCATCAAACTGTCAAAATCAATGAAATCAAGTCAATGTTTTGACATTTTGAGGTTAGAAACCGCCGCGTTAACCGCAAGTGCGGCCTCGCCCTTCTATAAAATATTTAGTCAAGTTCTAATGTCAGTGAACCTAAACTCCAACCAATATCAGAAATGTTTAAAAAAAGTAAACGTTTGTGCTGCCAGACTTAAAAAATCTCTCTTTTTACAAATAAATGGCGGATATCAAAATTCTGTAAGAAAGCGAATTGATATTTTACGATAAATAAACCTTCGAAGTGTATTTAGAAGCATGGAGATTACACGTGCTACTTTAGGAATTGCAGTTGGCATAGCTGGCACTTTGTTTCTTGGTTATTGTGTATACTTTGACCAGCAACGACGAAAGGATCCACTCTTTAAAAAGAAGTTGAGAGAACGTAAGTTTTTGTATTCTTTCACTTAGCCACTCAAAATGACAAGGAATTGATGCTATAACCGTGCTCGTATTGTTGTTACAATCTTTTCACCTTCCTATAACCTACAAAATTTCATACCATTGGTTGCAATAATACGACATGCTGAATACTGTCAAATAACCTTCAATCAAAACTTGAGAATAACGTAGAAGAAGTAACGTAAATGGTGTCTGATAAGAACTCAAAACATTTCCAAAATATACCTACAATTAGAATGCTTTTCTGTACTTTTAAAGGCACACAAAGCCGCTGGTCCCGGATACCAGTAAGTAACGTCAAAATTTTAAGCCATAGGGGCGGCTTATAGTCTTTATGTTAACGGCGGTAAGCTAGGACTTGACCCTGTCCGTTTCAATACGAGTAGGTTTTTATCTGGGACGAAATAATACTTACAGTATGCCTCTGCTTACCCCTTTGGCTAAAAAGATGTGACTATAATATGTATGATTAAAGAAGCATGTTGACATTGTGATTGTGCCAACAATGCTATTCTTATTTTAGATATTTTATTCTATAAGGTATATTTAATCCATTTACTATTATGTAATGTCCATTTTCATTTATAAACTAATAATATGAAAAACTATTTATCAATAAACATATTTAATGTTCACTGTACTAACATCTGGCCTGCTTGCAGTCTCCAATTTTATTTTTGCGGATAATATGTAATATAAGTAATTGGCCTAAGTACAATACTGCTGTCCGATTGCTATAAGGATGTTAAGTCATGCAACATACTAATCACTTAACTCGGATCCAACAATAAGTATCTACCTACCAATCATTGTACAAAAATTCTGTGGTATGGACTCTTGCGTCAAAACTGTAAAAAAGGCAACTCATTATTCATCTGAGCATGTGCTTGTTTGCCACTTTAATGGATAAAATATTGTCTTCTAACATGTCACTACATCTCCACCGTTGTTTAACCTGTTGAAATGGTATGGTAATGGTAATTCTGTTAATAATTGATCTTTTTTGAAATGCGCTGATTTTAATTAGAAAGAGATATCTATTCAATTTTCTTTTATCTACTTTATGTAGAGGATTCTGTCACTTTATACGACAAATCCAGCCTCATAATTTCCTCACATACTACTGCTCATTCATTTCCCTGTACTGAGTGAACTTCGAATATTGATCCTCTGGTGCCATAACTGAATATTTTCTACCGAGTCAATAGAAAGTAAAGTTATAATGAATAACTCAAAAACCTTATACATATGGACTAGACTTGGTAAGCAGAAATGATATTAAATAATGTGCAGCGGGCAATTAAATTATACATTTGAGACTTTAATTGACTGCATGATTATTACACCAATAATGTTGGAAGGTATAATTAAAGTGAAGTTTCATGCTCCGGTAATATTATGAAGGCATCGAAAGTAACTAAAATATTAAATAGCAGTGTAATGGTTATGTCATCTTCTTCACTTTTCATTTGGTACTAGTGGACACCCATGACTTTACTTGATTTTAATTACATGTAATTCTTCCTTTTGAACTCGTTGTGCATTTGTCAAAATCTGTTGAGTATTTATTGAGTTAAGATGATGAGTAGGAACATTATTAGCTGACAATAAATTGGAACTTAGCTGGAAGTACGAGGGCTGATCAATAAGTCCGTGACTTTTTTAATTTCCCGGAAACTCTGCTTCTGTCAACGGGCAACTGTCAGTTGACTTCTGTCAAAATTTAGACAAGCTACGTCATTTTGTTTGTGTTTGATGTTGTTGATAGAAGACTAGCGCGCTTTTTGAGAAGAAAATGGAAAAATGTGAATTTCGTGTGCTTATTAAGCCTTATTTTTTGCGGAAAAAAACCATGACTCAAACCAAGACTAACCTTGATAAGTATTAGGGGGACTCTGCTTTATCTATTTCCATGGTAAAAAAGTGGTTTACTGAATTCAGATGTGGTCGTACAAGCACGGAAGATGCGGAATGTTCTGGATGTCCGTTTGAGGTCTCTACATCCGAAACCATAGAAAAAATCCACGATATGGTTTTAGCCGATCGGAGATTGAAAGTGAGTGAGATTGTGGAAGCCATAGGCATCTCACATGGCACAGTGGTTTCAATTTTGAATGAACACTTGAGTATGAGAAAGCTTTCCGCAAGATGGGTGCCGCATTTGCTCACAATCGACCACAAACGCAACTGTGTAACAATTTCGCAGGAGTGTTTGACGTTGTTCAACCGCAATATGGACGAGTTTTTGCACCAATTCGTAACCGTGGACAAAACATGTATCCACCACAATACACCAGAGACCAAACAGCAGTCAAAACAGTAGGTTTCTCGGGGGGAATCAGCGCCAAGGGAGGCAAATGTGGGTTTGTCAGTCAGTAAAGTCATGGCGACCGTTTTTCGGGATGCACGCGGTATAATCCACATTGACTGCCTTTAAAAGGGGAAAACAATCAATGGCGTATATTCTACCAACTTATTGGGACGATTCAATAAGGAATTGATAAAAAACGATCGCATTTGACCAAGAAGAAAAGTCTTTTCCATCAGGACAAACCGAGGGTGCACACATGTGCAGTTTCTATGGCAAAACTCCGTGACTTGGGAGACAAATTGCTCTCTCACCCACCCTATTCTGCAGATTTAGCGTCGAGTGACTATTTCTTGTTCCCGAACCTAAAGAAATTGCTTGGCGGAAAGAGATTTGACTCTACTGACAAAATCATCTCTCTAACAAATGCGTATTTTCATGACCTTGACAAATCTTTTTTTTCGGAAGGTATGGAAAAGCTGGAGAAACGTTGGACTAAGTGCATAGAACTCACAGGAGACTATGTTGATAAATTAAATAACTTCTTATCTAAAAACCTATATTTCATTGAAAAAGTCACGGACTTATTGACCTGCCCTCGTAAGATGGTAGTGGTTAAGCCAAGGTTTCATTAGGGGTGGATTGAAGAATTTCTGCAGTAGCCACGACCTGCTCCTGTCCTATTCAATATGGCAATAATGGACTTTTTGTAACAGCTTGATAGAGATGCCCTCGGTGGGGCAGCAAATAGACATACACAAAGGCAAGACAAAGAGTAGCAATTACTCCAGCCACCACTGTGATCTTCATAGGGCATCCCGTTAGAAAAACGTGTGCGTTCGCGCAGCGGAATGTTGTTGAATTTAAAGATTTTAATTATGCAGATATTTAGTGTATGACGTCGTGTAATTGTGTATGGTAAAAGAAAATTTGTGTGTGCAGCCATTGTGGAGAAATTCGCTAAAAACTGATTCCGCTGGGCGAACGTTGTCCTGGCGGCACTTTTTTTAAATCCATGCACTTAGAAGAAAAAAAATGAGTCCAACAATTAGTGTGTATTTGTGTGTAATTGTGTATGTATGAATAAAATTAGTGTATGCATTGACTTCGGAGAAATTCAAGTTTCCGCTACGCGAACGTTTGGCCATTAGCTAGTTTTCATATAAAGCGCTTATATAGAGAGCTGTAGATTTTTACATACGTTGTTTTGAATTTGTTTATATTTGTTTGAAAAACCGATTTATAAAAAAACCTAGGGCTTAAAAGATAAAAATATAAACGTAAAATACGCTAATTAGATCGTAGTTCGTAAAGTATGCACTTTGGGGTCTAGATTTTCACGTTTATACAAACCTTGTAAGTGCCTGCAACATGTTGCCAAGTATCAATGAAGTTCCGTTAGTAATTAAAGGGTTATAGGACAATTTACCGTGAATAGATCACTGTTTACAAAGCAGTCAAATATCACGACGTTCTAAAGGAATTGCATAGTAAAATGTATTCCAATAATTAGTTTATTAATTCAACTACTCATATGCAAAATTTCATCTCATTAAATTCAGTAATTAAAGAGAAACAATTAAAATACTGACAAAGCATCGAAAGCCTACATAACCCGACCAAGTTCGAATGGCTACAAAAAAGCGGCCGTGCCATATATCTTAGTAACGTTCTTAACCTTCCACTATAGTATTTATTAATATGGCACAGTTGCGTACACAAGCGTTAGGAAAAAATAAAACAATTGCATTTCTTGAACGAAAAATATTTTTTTAATAATAACGCCACTATCTACGATAAAAATAAATCTTCTGTTAACAAGTACTTCTCTAATTAAACATCTGTGTACAAAAATATTTATAATTACATATAATAACAAAAATATTTATAATTAAATATAATAATTATGTATTTATTATTTATTTCTCGCCACCTGTAACATAGAAACCCAAAAATGGCAAAATGTGGGTGACACAGAAATGTCACACCTCTGCCTACCCTTTCTAGGCCAACAGCCGTAAGCATATGAATGAATGAATGAAAATACAGCTCTAAGCGACTAACATGACAATCCTTGGGCGCGCGCCCCAGTAACGGCAGAACTTGGCATAAAACTCATGTGCGCGCACAGGCGCGTTTATTTCGAGCGTATCAGGAGCGCAGCTGAGGTGCTTGTCATGACTAGTCCCTTGTTCATAAAAACTTAACGTTAACAAACGCTTGCTAAACATACTGTCATTGGTTAGAGACAGCAATAGACTTAAAATGTGTTTTAACTAAAATAGGTTTAATAAACGATGATGAATATGAGGGTAAGGATATTAAGTATTTTGAGCTTCAATAAAAATTTAAATCACTGATCAAATAACTAGACTATTCAGATGTTCAGATTTGAGAGTCTGCCTAATATACCTAAAAATCACCATTTATAATGTGCTTATAAACTAAAACATTGGTATAAAAAGGTATTTTCAAGAAAATATTAAATATTCTTTAATTAGCAGCCTATAAATTATATCGAAACAACAATTGTGTTATCACCTGTACCAATTCAAAACCGGTATTAGACTGTAAATTTTAGAATGTTACCTAAATATATTGCGCGGCCGCTTTTTTGTGGCTATTCGAACTTGGTCGGGTTATGTAGGCTTTCGATGCTTTGTCAGTATTTTAATTGTTTCTCTTTAATTACTGACTTTAATGAGATGAAATTTTGCATATGAGTAGTTGAATTAATAAACTAACTATTGAAATAAATTTTACTATGCAATTCACTTAGGACGTCGTGATATTTGACTGCTTTGTAAACAGTGATATATTCAAGGTAAATTGTCCTATAACCCTTTAATTACTTACGGAACTTAATTGATACTTGGCAACGTGTTGCAGGCACTTACAAGGTTTGTATAAACGTGAAAATCTAGACCCCAAAGTGAATACTTTACGAACTACGATCTAATAAGCGTATTTTACGTTTATATTTTTATCTTTTAAACCCTACGTTTTTTTCTAAATCGGTTTCTTAAACAAATATAAACAAATTCAAAACAACGTATGTAAAAATCTACAGCTCTCTATATAAGCGCTTTATATGAAAACTAGCTAATGGCCAAACGTTCGTGTAGCGGAAACTTGAATTTCTCCGAAGTCAATGCATACACTAATTTTATTCATACATACACAATTACACACAAATACACACTAATTGTTGCACCCATTTTTTTCCTTCTAAGTGCATGGATTTAAAAAAAGTGCCGCCAGGTCAACGTTCGCCCAGCGGAATCAGTTTTTAGCGAATTTCTCCACAATGGCTGCATACACAAATTTTCTTTTACCATACACAATTACACGACGTAATACACTAAATATCTGCATAATTAAAATCTTTAAATTCAACAACATTCCGCTGCGCGAACGCACACTAGAAAAACCTAAATTTATTTTACAGTAAAATATATTACATGTAAGTGCAGTATTTGACCACATTTTGACAATGTCACCAACATGTGAAATATTAGTTCGGTTTCTAAACTTTTTTGCCAAGCTGTAAACACAATGTCTCTTTCAATAACTTTGGACCTACGCAAGCCTTCAATTATTATCATACTTTCTTCAAGGAGTGTATTATGTTGATTGCAGGCAGACAGAAGGCTCAGCAGAATGCATCACGGTCACGCACCTTGGGTGGCCCCCTGCCCGATATGAGCGACCATGAAGCTATGCAGAGGTTCTTTTTGCAACAGGTACGCTGAAATAACTGTTTTTTTTTCTCCAATCTAGCTGGTTTATTTTCTTAAGAGGTGATGTGAGCTTAGATTTTAGGCCTTATTTCAGAATGCTTCCTAAAAGTTAAAAATGCCTGAGATCCTATTTGGTTAAAAACTTAAAACTATTGTCAAATATTTATTTCATATCAGAGACATGTAGGAGGATGAAAAATATCAATATCTGAGTCGCTTAGGCATTTCAGGGTCATAGTTTTTTAATTTCCCGATTCTAATTTTTTTATGCTTCTCCATTTTTTTGCCTGTATTTCTCATCATTGATACATACTATGTGTGTCTCATGACATAATAAATGATAATTCACAGATTCAACTGGGAGAAGAGCTGTTAGCTGCGGGTGACTTCGAAACAGGCGTGGAACACCTCGGCCAGGCTGTTGCTGTCTGTGGCCAGACTCAGCAGTTACTCAGCGTAAGTAGATTTTATGATTTTCATTTTTCTGTTGGGATTCACATTATTTCTTTATCTACCAATGTAGTATGCTACGTTGTTTCACTCTTTTAGGTGATGTATTTTGAAACATCCCTGGATATCTATATCGCAAAAGAATAAGGCATAAGAGAGGTAGGTAGAACATCCTCGGTCTGTCAATCCTAGTGCACATTATCAGGGTAATAATATTATTGTGGTATGTAGACAAGTCTGTTCATTACTCTGTTAAAATTGTTACCTACCCTAACTAATTGTAATAGAGTAATGACGAATCAAACGCACAGAAAGGGATGCAGGAGACAACAATTCGGGAGGGCTGCACATGATACCCACATGGTTGTGCAACTCAAAAGGGAAAACGGAAACTTCAGAATCATTTTGTTGTCCATCAGTCTGGTATTGAGTCAGTTCAGAGATATACCCTGAAACCTCACAAACTTACTTTTTTTTTTAATACCACTAAAGTGGCAGACAAGCATACGGCTCCACCAGATGTACCGGTGGTCACCGCAGCCTATGGACGTTTGTAACACCAAAGGCGCCACCCTCGCGCTTCCGACTTGTAAAAACCTAAGACCCCTTTTGAAGAACCCCATACTGTAGGCGTTTGAGAAAACCGGGGCAGGGAGATCATTTTACAATATTATGTGGAGGAAAGCCTCTATCGGATCTTACCGTGGTCGAGCACTCCGGCCGCAATGTGTGAGGATGAACACCCTGTCTGTGGCAAGGGGTGTGGTGATAGAACGTAGCCTTAGTATACTACCAACAGCAAATCAAATGATCCTATGCCAGTCCACTGCTGTACGTAGAATTCCAGCCAACTGGAAACTCCCAAATTACGCCACGACACATGGTCCTGCTCCAAATTCATCCAGTCACTCCCTGCGACAGTTTTCAGATCATCGGTCCATGTAGCGGGTATAGAAAAATAAGTTTATTTGTTGACATTATATTTTCAGGTCCTCCAAACCACCATGCCAGCACCCATCTTCCATCTGCTGCTGAAGAAGCTCCCAGAAATCTCGGAGAGACTACGGGCTTCAATGAAGGCCAGCGGCAAGATGCCCCAAGAGGAAGATGTTGAATAGACTTAGGAGTTCCTATCACACGTAGAGGAAGAGTATAGTTCATTATCTACCCACAATCTCACTAAATATGGATAAGTTTCCATTTTTGGTCGACAGATGCTGTTTATTACCCCGAGATCATGTAATTTCTGATAACCTATTCATAAATAACCCTTTCAAACTATTTGACTAAGAAATCATGTAATTTCATTCTATTCATTTATCCCATATTTCAACCCCCTACAAAGACATTTTTTCCCCAATAAAAAGGTAGCTTTCTTTCCTAAGTTCTTAGCCTATCTCTGTACTAAATTTAATCAGAATCGGTTCAGTGAATCACTAGGTGTCAGTACTTATATAATCACACATTTATAATTATTTATTTCCCAGTACTGTTAGTTAAGAAATTACGAGTAATTTAAAGAAAGTACTTCTCTTTCCGATAATTTATTTAATGGTAATTAAATTAGTGTTAATTCTTTAATAATTAATGTTAGTTTAAATATCTCAATTTAGCGAGTTGCTTTTGATTATTGAAATTAACGATTTTCTTCGTGTACGAGTGTTAACATTTATGAATATTGTGGATAACTAAATATTGCATTTAGTGAGTTATAATTTTATTATAACAGCATAATACACAAGAATAAAAACAAAAACTTGGTTACTGAGCAATCCACAACAAAAAGTCCTTTTCTAACTAAAATTTTCGACTTGCAAAGCCGTAAATTTTTCCTAGTTTGTTGGGCTGTGAATAAAAAACTTGAAATGTCCGCCATTTTGCAAAATGAAAATACGATTTTGCAATTTTGCATCGAAACTTTGCAAATGGAACAGGTAATTTGCATGATATTGCAAATGGAGAGTATACCGTGAATAAAGGCTAGTTCATTGATAATGTAGGTATTTGTTAGTGTTATTTAGGTTTTGTTTTGTTTTCACAACTGGTTAAGAATGCTTGTGAGTTTTGATTGAGATTTTATTGTGAAATAAAAATGATTGTACAAATTGTGTGTTTCATTATTGACTAGCGGTTTCACCCGGGTAGTTCCCGTTTCCGTGGGAATACGGAAAGTAAATATAGCCTATATTTTATTCACCCGCAGATAGTGTAACTTTTCAATAGTGAACAAAAAATAAAGATCGTTTCAGTTGGAAATGGTAAAATTAGGATGACGACAATTTAGGAAGTGGACAAAGCGACCGGAAGGTTCTACATTATTTGGGAATTTATTAAAAGTTTAAAAAAAATCTTTACTAAATCCTTAAATAAAAATTATCAGTCCAGAGGTAGTAGGACTTTCTGAGATTCAGGCTATGCCACTTTATGCAGGCATCTGGATTGAGAGCCCACGTTATTTCATCATAACAGCTTTATTTCGCGTTTAAGAAATTTGTGGCATATTGCCCTAAGTTTAACAAAATTATAACTAAATTCCCTGTAAATCTTATTTTGTTTTGCGAAGATTTAATTTTTGGGCCCTCAATCCAGATGCACACGTTTGAAGTCTGGTTTATTTTTGTTTAAAAAAAATATGTCTAGCGTTCCACATCACTCTAGCAAGCAAGGGAAAATGACAGAGTGAGATATTTGAATTTAGCTAGGAAAGAAAGGAGACGGATATGCATACTGACAAAACGGGGCGGGCCAGCCTCATAGCACGGTTCGTGCTAATGATCGGTGGATGCGTAACCCCGTTAAAGCGCTGTCTAGGTTATATAATTGTCTTTGTTTCAGAGCCTATTCGATGCAAACAAACAAACAGTCAAATCTTTCTTCTTTATTATATTAGTACTAGCTGTTGCCCGCGACTTCGTACGCGTGAAAATTATGTTATAATGCAAATTTGACTGCTCTCTGCCCTTAGGATATGTAGCGTGATAATATATAGCCTATTTGAAGACCCTACCCCTAAGTAATATTTGTGCAAAGTTTCAATCAAATCTATTGAGTACTTTCCGAGATCCTTCCGGACAAAGCAAAGCAAACAGACAAAAAAAATTCTAACTATATTTTCGGCTTCGGTATCTTATGTTGAACACCCTGCGAGTATTTTTTTTTTAATATTTTTAATGTACAGTTTTGACTTTTCTATCATTTTATTATATGTATAAATACACTTGCTAATGTCCGCGTGGTAAGGGTTTACCGATATAAACTTTTACCTCATTCTTTATATTAGGTACCTTGTCAAACTATTTTTCCGATAAAAAGTAAATTTCCCCGACAAAGCTCTTAGCCTATCTATGTGTATAATTATATCAGAATCAGTTCAGTGAATCGCGGGCGGAAAAACATAGGTAATGGAGCGTTATCATCTTGAGAGGTAAGTGGTTAAATTTATTCCTTTTTAGCCAGTGTAGTAGAACAGCGGCCATTATCGCGCGAAGACAAGCGAGCGTGCTACGGCTACTACGGCAGATTGAAGAAACAAAAATATGACAAATTTATAACGCCACATGTACTGTTACACAACGTTTTATTATTTTACAACTGACCGGTTTCGCCTTACGGCATTTACAACGGCGAAACCATTCAGGTGTAAAATAAATAAATGTGGAACAGTAGGTACAAATGGTGTTATTCAATATGTGGAACCCCAATAAGTGCATCAATCAACGGTATAAATAAAATAATTGACCTCGATTCAGCCCGCTAATCTTGTGTTTTATGTTCATACCTACACTTTAGGCAAAAAAAAGAAAAGTATGTAACGAGTGTGGGCTTATCCAACATACATGTATTGTCTAAAACTTCCAGACGATCAATAAATTGACACGTTTGACGTCACGTCAATCTTGGATCGTATGAAGTAGCGTCAAGTGTGCATGCTTTGTTTGTAGGTGAGATTTGTCAAGTTCGCATTAATCTACGACCATTAAAGTGTTGCCATTATCATATGAAGCCATAAGAAATATATATCGATGACTCGCATCGCCAAAGTAAAATAACAAAAAGTAAATCTTAACAATTTATTAGGTCCCAGGTGTTTTAAATATTATATAAGTACCCGACACGATAAATAAAATAGTTACAACAGTATTTTAATTCAACAACATATTTAACTATAGCTTTATCGATCAAAACATAATTATTTGTGAAAGAATTAACAACTTAAAACATCAGCGTTCATAATTATATGAACATATTACTGCCTCTGTGGCGCAGTCGGTAGTGATACCGCCTGCGGCGCTGGAGGTCGTGGGTTCGATTCCCACCGGAGACAAATATTTGTGTGACCCATAAATGTTTGTCTCAAGAGTCTGGGTGTTTCTATGTATAATATGTATGTATTTAAAAGTATATAAGTATTAATATCCGTGGTCTGATACCCATAACACAAGCAGGTTATTCCTAGCTTACTTTGGGATCAGACAGCGTTGTGTGAGATGTCCGTGAATATTTATATTTATATATTTATATATTCTTGCAGATTTTATTTACATAACTACCTATTGATTTTTACATGTTAACAAACAAAAATGAAGAGGTTTCGGTGCAAAATGTGCATTAAAAATAAATGTCTTTGAAAGTGTTTGCGAATTATAAAAATTATCAAGTCTCATCAAAAACTTTTAAACTTATAAAAAACTAAGTAAAGCATGATTTTAAAGTGTTCTTTTGCAAATTTTGCGAAGTGCCCTGCGCTCTACCCTTGTTTTGAGTAGAGTACAGAGAGTTTCTAAATCAATATAGGTACCTACATATTAAACATTTTGATCAGTTTTTTCAACGTCTTCATTGAAGATATAATATCTACAAACTTATAAAATTGCATTACTACACCATTTACACCGATTTCTCACAACCCTTAAACAAATACTACCTATACATATATGTATATACAAATTTTCAACAATAAAATCCATCAACAATCATTAAGTTTTAGCGGCAACTGAACTTCTTATCAGATCTTGTGTCACTTTCATAACTTCTAAGGCACCTTTCTCAATAAGAGCATTTGCTAAATTCTTACCTAAATTATCACATTCGATCACTACGTCAATAGGAACGTTACTATTCGCTGTCATACCACAATATATTCTTTTATCGACATGCAATTCGTCAGACGCATTCACATCACTACAACTGTCATTAGTGTCATTAAGTACTGTTTGAGGAACTATTTCGTTGGAGTCGGTTTTTATTTTTTTACAGTCTTGTTCATCTGCGGGGCTTAGTTCATGTTTTTGTGTGCGTTTGATTTGTGTGAATGTGTGCTGTAATTTATGGTCTAGTTTTGTGACGCCGTCCAAGCTCCATACAGCGCCTGTTATCGACAACTGGTATTCAGAATTGACCGATTTGAGTGACGTTGATACTCCTACTGGTGCACTGCAACCACCACCTGCAAAAATACAATATCTTATCATTATGAATACATTTTTAAAGCAATTAAGCGCACCTAAATGTCACAAAGTGGTCACCCATCAAAGGACCGACCATAGCTAAAGTTGCTTACTGGAGTGATCGTTTGAAGAACATTTGAGTCTGCGGGGCCATGAGCTATTCAATACATATAAACGCTGTAATATATATGGGCGAGCCCCTATACATATAAAACTTCACTTACCCAAGGTCTTAAGAAAGCTCCTCTCAGCCAGTACCCTGCAATACGTCTCAGGGTGGTTGAAGGGTGCCAAGATGTCTAATATCTTTGTATTGTCCGCGCGACATTCCACGGCGAGGGCCCCCTGACCTACAGCGTATTTCATCTCCGCACATGGTAGTACCTGGGTTAGATACATAGATGTTTTAAAAACATTTTCACACCATCTTGTTCAAATTAAGCTAATATTAGCAATGTGCTTACTTATATATTTGATGTTGGACTCTTTAGCTCAAACTTGTGCTATGTCCATTACACATGATATGTATAGAAAAATCAATGATTTCAGAAATATTAAAATACCCCGGTAGGAAGTGTTTTAAAAGGTCCAAAAATATGCTGTACCTAATTGTAGGAGATGACTTGCAATTGCTTCCAGTTTACCATGTTTGGAAATACTATCAGGTAACTAGTATATCAAGTTACCTGAGATATCTTGTCGCTCCAGCCCATCCTGTGCAGGCCGGCGCTGGCCAGCAGTAGCGCGGCGTACGGCCCGCTACTGGTCAGCTTGTTGAGGCGAGTGTTCAGGTTGTCCCCCACTAGCAACTGGGGGTAGTTGGGAGGAGAGGGACGATGTACCGTATCTAACGACTTACCTGAGATATCTTGTCGCTCCAGCCCATCCTGTGCTGGCCGGCGCTGGCCAGCAGTAGCGCGGCGTACTGCCCGCTACTGGTCAGCTTGTTGAGGCGAGTGTTCAGGTTGTCCCCCACTAGCAACTGGGGGTAGTTGGGAGGAGAGGGACGATGTACCGTATCTAACGACTTACCTGAGATATCTTGTCGCTCCAGCCCATCCTGTGCTGGCCGGCGCTGGCCAGCAGTAGCGCGGCGTACTGCCCGCTACTGGTCAGCTTGTTGAGGCGAGTGTTCAGGTTGTCCCCCACTAGCAACTGGGGGTAGTTGGGAGGAGAGGGACGATGTACCGTATTTAACGACTTACCTGAGATATCTTGTCGCTCCAGCCCATCCTGTGCAGGCCGGCGCTGGCCAGCAGTAGCGCGGCGTACTGCCCGCTACTGGTCAGCTTGTTAAGGCGAGTGTTCAGGTTGTCCCCCACTAGCAACTGGGGGTAGTTGGGAGGAGAGAGGGACGATGTACCGTATCTAACGACTTACCTGAGATATCTTGTCGCTCCAGCCCATCCTGTGCAGGCCGGCGCTGGCTAGCAGTAGCGCGGCGTACTGCCCGCTACTGGTCAGCTTGTTGAGGCGAGTGTTCAGGTTGTCCCCCACTAGCAACTGGGGGTAGTTGGGAGGAGAGAGGGACGATGTACCGTATCTAACGACTTACCTGAGATATCTTGTCGCTCCAGCCCATCCTGTGCAGGCCGGCGCTGGCCAGCAGTAGCGCGGCGTACTGCCCGCTACTGGTCAGCTTGTTGAGGCGAGTGTTCAGGTTGTCCCCCACTAGCAACTGGGGGTAGTTGGGAGGAGAGGGACGATGTACCGTATCTAACGACTTACCTGAGATATCTTGTCGCTCCAGCCCATCCTGTGCAGGCCGGCGCTGGCCAGCAGTAGCTCGGCGTACTGCCCGCTACTGGTCAGCTTGTTGAGGCGAGTGTTCAGGTTGTCCCCCACTAGCAACTGGGGGTAGTTGGGAGGAGAGGGACGATGTACCGTATCTAACGACTTACCTGAGATATCTTGTCGCTCCAGCCCATCCTGTGCAGGCCGGCGCTGGCCAGCAGTAGCGCGGCGTACTGCCCGCTACTGGTCAGCTTGTTGAGGCGAGTGTTCAGGTTGTCCCCCACTAGCAACTGGGGGTAGTTGGGAGGAGAGGGACGATGTACCGTATCTAACGACTTACCTGAGATATCTTGTCGCTCCAGCCCATCCTGTGCAGGCCGGCGCTGGCCAGCAGTAGCGCGGCGTACTGCCCGCTACTGGTCAGCTTGTTGAGGCGAGTGTTCAGGTTATCCCCCACTAGCAACTGGGGGTAGTTGGGAGGAGAGGGACGATGTACCGTATCTAACGACTTACCTGAGATATCTTGTCGCTCCAGCCCATCCTGTGCAGGCCGGCGCTGGCCAGCAGTAGCGCGGCGTACTGCCCGCTACTGGTCAGCTTGTTGAGGCGAGTGTTCAGGTTGCCTCGCACATCGGCTACAAGCAACTGGGGGTACTTGCCCCTGATTTGCGCCGTACGACGGAGGGATGATGTGCCTGTATAACGATAACTATGAATAAGGTTGGCGCGAAACTAGAGAGACGCGAACACCATGTCGTTGTACTCATTACTAGCTGTTGCCCGCGACTTCGTACGCGTGGAAATTATGTTAAATGCCAATTTGATTGCTCTCTGCTTAGCACCTAGGATATGTAGCGTGATAATATTTAGCCTATTTGAAGACCCTACCCTAGTTAATATTTGTGCAAATTTTGAATCAAATCTATTGAGTACTTTTCGAGATCCTTCCGGACAAAGCAAAGCAAACAGACAAACAGACAAAAAATTTTCTAACTATATTTTCGGCTTCGGTATCTTAAGTAGAACACCCCGCGAGTAGTTTATTTCAAATATTTCCAATGTACAGTTTTGACTTTTCTATCATTTTATTATATGTATAGATTTTTCCAAACATAACGGAACTTATTATAAACCTTACCAATGACTGATCCTTCTGGTAATGTTGCCAGCGTGTAGTCTTTAAAATCTTCTCTAAGCACTAACGCGTCCCTAGGATCCTCTCTGAAAAAGAAATAACATTTCACTAACTCAGTTATACAAAGTACCTCATGCAACACTTTAATAAGTAGGTAGGCAGAAGGTTCTTAATTTCTACTAATTTATTTAATGAAAATGCTGTACACATTGGGCGACTGGTCGGGCCAGCGATTGGGCCAAAGTATTGGATCGCCGTTTACACATTAGGCCGACGGTTATACCAAAATATCGGATCGCTGTTTCACTGTGTTCCCTTGTCCGCACAAAATTCCTGCACAATCGGTACAAAAATCAATCACATTCGGTTGGCCAGCCAGCTTTGTCAAACAACATACCGCCAACCACCGCGCCGCTGTACCTACACATTAGGTTAAAGCACTGGGCCAGCCCGTTGGCCCAATGTATACAGTGCCCATAAAGGCATACACTGTCACTTTAAAAATAGGCTATTTAATTGCTGAATTTGCGACCGCTTGGCGCTTAGTGACATGAAGACTTTGATATTAGGTATTGCAATGTGAATCTACATGATATACCTACATATATATCTATTGTTAGAAAAACAACATTTTGAGGAAACGGATCCCAAAATAAAATTCATGACTATAAATAGAATAATAATATACGTTATACGTGCCCCAGTATTTATTATTTATTTATACAAATAATTTCAATGTTATCACGAGATCCGAATAAGTTTACAACCACGTGTTTCATGAATAAAATATTTGTTGCATCATTTACTGCTCAAGGCAATAGAAAACAAAAACATTTATGCAAACAAATGAAGCGATGCACACCCCGTTTCCGGAATTACATACATAATTGAATTGAACCTTGAGAAAATAATGTTTAAGAAGTGGAGATCGGTTGTCGGCCGAAATTCATTTAAAATGGGTGTATTTTAAATGAATTTGAAAATGGAATGAAGCACTCGTGGCCCCGCAGACTCCGTGTTCTGTAAACGATAACTGCAATAAGTATCTCTCACGATGGCCAGTCCTAGGATGGGTGACCGCTTTGTGACATTTATTTGCGAGCGTTTCCGAGCTTTGTAAGGCATGTTGAGCCCTTGGTCAAGGCTGTCAGTATTTCAGCAACATGACACTAGTTAAATCAAGTTGAAGACCTTATGGAAGTCTAGAGAATAAGGACACAAAAGATGCAACTTATAATACTAGGTGTGCCGTAATTTGTGTCACATACCTATTGTCACAGAGGTCATATTATACAGAATATCAAAAAACGGCAAAAATTACGTTTGTTGTAGGTATGGGATCCCCCCTTTCTTTCTGATTTTAGTATTTTTTGTTATAGCGGCAACAGAAATACATCATCTGTGAATTTCAGCTTTCTAGCTATCACAGTTCGTGACCAATAGACAAACAGACGGACGTCGAAGTCTCATGATTAGGGTCTCGATTTCTACCCTTTGAGTACAGAACCCTAAAAATCAATATTACCTTTCAAAAACAGCTCCTATAGCCAGTCCCTCTGGCAGTGTGGTCGGTAAATCTTTGAGGGAATGCACCACGAAGTCCACTGCGTCATTTCTAAGGGCGTCTTCCAAGTCTTTTGTGAATAATGACTTCTCGCCTATTTTTGGTAATGATATGTTAAGCACACGGTCACCTAATGTGGTCATACTAACTGAAAATGAATAGAAGAAAAACACTGTATGAGCAGTGGAAGTTATAAAGCTTACTGTACATTGGTTAGGTTCATAGATGCTGCCAAATACGCTTTGGTAGACTGTGCAGCCCAGCGTAGTTTTTATAATACTAAGGTGGCAGCCTATGAACGTTTGCAACACCAGAGACGATACACTTGCGCTGCCTACCCTGCCAGAACCTTCTAAGACCTCTTTTGAAGAACCTCATATTGTAGGCGTTTGGGAAAACCGAGGCAGGGAAATTATTTAGCTCCAGATGCAAGGTGTGAGGGACACCTTGTCTGTGGCAAGCAGTGCATTGATAGAACGTAGCAGTAGGCATCAATATTGAAGATTGCGAGTATCATTCACTATTCGAAAAATGCCCTGGTACAACTCTGAGTGGATAATCTGTGTCCAAATGACTATTACGTTAATTTCTTCCCCATGGTATCCCAGCAGTTATCACAGTGCCCCGTCGAATCTTCTCGTTTTGTTTTTCTGCCTTCAGATTTTCCAGTTGCCTGCAATGACGAGAACGAGTTGCTTCCTCATCATAGATCATTCCTCTGTCGAACTATAAAAACATGGAACGACCTGCCCGCACACGTTTTTCCCTCATCTTACAATCCCGGGTTCTTCAAGAGGAGCGTGAAGAGGCACATCACAGGGCCGCCAACTTGAGGGCCACTGTCGAAAGTCTTAAGGACTGTGAGACTGGCCCCCAATCGCTAGATGCGCCACGGCTTACCATCAGGTTGGTGGCGACGTCAATTTGGCGAGCTGAATATAAAAAAAAAGGACACAATTTTATAATATGTACAAGGGAATTAGGTGAATATTAGCAAAGCAAAGGTCGCAGGCTGGTACTGGATGCAGAAGGAGCAGAACCTTGTGTTGTGGCGTAAATTAGAAGAGGCCTCCAGTAGTTCTGTTAACAGAACTACTCAACAGAACAGGTGGGAGTAGACGACAAATTGGATTCAGTCTAGGTTTGCTAGGTCTTGGTTTACCTAGTGTCTGTTGTTATTATCGGCTACTAAGAAGTTGTGATTCCATTTTTTATTTTAGACATAGTTCAAAGCACCCTTTAAGAATGCTTTCTTCTGTTTTATCCATAGCTAGCTCAGAGGTGCGCCAGTTACAGCTGAGATCGACATACAACTCTGATATTGGTAGGACATATATACACTTTAAACAATATGAATAATATAAATATTATTAATATATAATAATAATTACCTATTGTGAACTCTTTATCCGGGTATAGTTTCTTGAGACTGTCAATGACAAAGTTGGTTTGAATAAGAGCCAGCTGCACCAAGAGTAAGATTATACATTACAATGATTATACACATAATCAAAATAATAAATTACTAGCTAACGCTGATGTTTAAAAGTTTTCCTGAAACAGTTTTCCACAGGAATATCTGTAAACTAAATTTTCAACTTTTCAAGAGTTTAGTGAGTGCTAAGGACTAACATTAAAAAAAAAACACAATTTAGCAAGTAGGTATCTTGCATAAGCTTGTCAGTTTTGATTTATGCATTTTGAATAAAATACTTAGTACAATAATTTTATAAATTTTAATGAAAATTATGAAGATAATAAAAATGGCAAACAAAATGAAAGTTACATAAAATTCCTCTATAAATCATAAATGAGACACTAATTAAAAATTGATAACAGTTGAGTATTATTGACCACAGATAAGCACTGTCATCTCTATAGTTATAGTCCAAACATTATGATTTGAAGCAATTCCATGCAAAGCAAACACAGTGCAGTTGCAACAAGATACTGTTAGTTCGTATTGGGAGCACTATTCAATATTGCGAGCCTTCTGTGGTCGTATTTGTAACTTAGGCACTGATAAGATTAAAAAGGTGATTTTGTATACGTTCTGATGTCATTACAAGTGCTAACACCCGGTTTTGGGACAGTACACAGTATTTTGAGCCCCATTAATACGTACTGATAAGGGCTAGAGCGACCCTTGACTTAAAATATTATGAGTTGAAGTTTTATTATATTCACGGATATTGAGTGCTTTATTAATAAACAGAACTTACTTCACTTTTCCGTGATCCAACACGAATAACATTTTTGGTTTCACTTTCCATTATCAAATCGTTGAATAACCAATCTACAGCTACTTATCAGTAACTTTGAGGTTATTTCATGAACGTAAATATTTTATATGACAATTGTTTTCAAGATATTGCCTTCATAACCTGTCACTATCACTGTAGTGGACAAGTCGTTAATTTAGGCAATTAATTAATTGTTAATGTACACAAAATAAACCACCCATGCATCAGCAAAATCGCTTCGCTAATGTCAGTAATGTCACTGACCTAGGGATGCAAACGCTATTTCGATATTTTTGAAATATCGATATATCGGTTATAAATATCGATATTTTAGTATCGATATCGGAATCAAAAATATCGACGATATATCGTTCTTCATGAGCGAAATATCGATATTTTAATATCCATATTGAAACCCAAAATTTCGACGATTTATTCTTCAGCGTGAGATGATTTCGTTATGAGCATTATTACCTCAATCAAAAATTACAATTATTTAAATATTTTAAATAAAAGATTTGGGTATTTATCTTGATATGCCAAGACACTTAGGTTTTGGTAAATGAAACTGAGTTAAGATGAAATTAATTTCATGTGTTATTTACAAGTGTATTGTGGCGTAAGGCCTACATCCAGATTTGATTGATAGATTGTTTTATTTTAGCTATCTAATTTGAATTACCAAAACTATTAAAATGTTAAAATATAGACATAACACTAGGCTGTATGGTTGCCACTGCCACGGTGGCGAAATGATAGTGCATGCGACTGCTACGCTGAGGTATTTGGTCGACTGTCTTACTTGGGTTCGATTCCCGGGTAAGACAATCGGCCAAATACATTTTTCAAAGTTTGAGTGTTTTCTGTCTATACACTTTAATAATACGAGTAGTATTATTAAAGAGTAAAGTGGTCGTGTCTGTACAACGGAGATATTTAAAATAATAATACTTGAATTATAATATCTTAACGAAGGATACTGCGTTTTTATTAATTCTTGGCTGTTGGTCCTTATGCCTGTTTGTTCGCTATGGATGCAAATACTACTGAACGGAAGTTTATGCGTTTTTTAATAGAGAGATCTTGTTAAGCTTAAATCTGAGCTTTGTTCCATGGCAATCGGTAAAAAAAAGCGGAGTTATGAAAGTAGAATAATCAAGGTTATTTCCGTGCGATCATTATTCTTTAAAAAAACAAGAGCAGCAAAAAAATCTTAATATCGATATATCGTTAATCAATATCGATATATCGTTTATAAATATCGATATTTTATATTGAAAAATATCGATATTCCAATATCGATATTTTTTATGAACGATATGCATCCCTACACTGACCTGACCTGACATGACAACGCACGGAGACTGATTACGGACGTCAGTAATGTCAAAGTCAGTCAACTTTTTCGAATTACAGAAGCTAAAGTAACCTTAGCCTCTTTTCACACGTACCGGTTGCCGGGTAGCCGGTGCTGGGTACCCGGCGGCGAGTGTATGGCATTACCGGGCAAATTACGCCAGTACGTGTGAAAGCTATAGTGCATGGCCATACACTTCGCCGCCTGCCGGATACCCGGCAACCGGTACGTGTGAAAAGGGGCTTATAATCGCGCACTAGACGCCGGATACACTAAGGGATAATAACATGGAGCAAATATAAGAGAGGAGGTGTTGTAATATGATTTCCCTATGAAACAATGTGTGACTCGGCGCGGGGGGAGGGTGTGGTGAGGAGGGGTTTGTATCCGCCCACTTTACTATTATCCATCTAGCGGTCAGTGTCAAAACTACTTGCTTACTTCAACTTCCGGGTTACTACGTAGTACTACTACTGTACACTGAAAACAGGGCCGAAGTTAGAATATTTTGTCCCCCCGGAGTATTAACTCTTAGCAAGATTGAATAGTGTATTATTTTTTTTATTTCTATCACTATGAAAATATATTTTTTTATAAAGTCTTTTCTAGATTGTAAGTAGTCTTAATAGAGAGAGAATAACAAAATATGACTTCGACTGACATTCGCTCACGTGGCAGTCACTTCAAAATAATGACAAATGGGCAAGAATACGCACCCTAGTTAAAGTACTATGATGGCAATAAAGAGACACACCATGAGTGTTGTATATAGTTTAAGATGCGGAACCAATAATAGGGAAAATTATAGCGAAAATGATTTATTTGCAAAACTCAAATTATATGTTAACAAAGCTCTAACAGTTATTAAGCCTCTACTGTATTGTCAGCGGTAAATATTAAAGAAAAAAAATGAAAGAATAAACCTCACATGGTGAACAAATTACTAATAAGAAGCCAATCAAGCTGGCGCCAATTGTCATTAAACCGTAGATAAAATGCAAGTACATTGAAAATTTTTCAATGAACATACTTAGGTTTATACAGAAACAAAAGCGCCAGCGCTTTTGCCTAAGTAGCGTTCTGTTGTCGTTCCCGCATTCCATGGGAATCGACTCCGGGAATAAAAAGCGTTAAAATATGTGTGATTTCAGACTATAATCTATTCCTGTACCAAATTTCTGCTAAGGCCATTTCGCCTTTTGAGCGTAAAAGAGTGACAAAAATCCATCCAGTCGTTAGCTAAATTACTTTTTGTACCTACTACTAGTAGGTAGGACGTTACGGGCTCCTCAGTGAAATTCTAAATTCGATCCTGTTTTTAATGCTGTTTATTCTTGGCAATAGATGGCGGTCTGTTATCGAAGTTCTTAAATAAATTTGTAAAAATAATCTTTGGTTGCCTAAATTTATTTCGGAATTATTGCTAAATAAGTTTAAATACTTAACAATATTAAAATTATATTATTACTGAGCTCTACGCACCTACATATTTTAGGTAACCAAAACACAAAGTATCGCCATCTAGCGTCGAGTAAAAAATATTTTACTGTATCCGGGGATCAGAGATGTTTCTAGAACTATTTATGAAAATAAAGAATAAAAATACTTACAACTAAAATGTGATGCCATGCATAGCATCAAAACGTCTATCCGAGTAATTTTTACACGATAGAACACAAAACTTTATCCTTATCTTTTTAAATTCTTCTAATTTCGCGAAAATACGAATTTTGACATATATTTGCGTACAACGAACCGGAAGTTGCCTAGATGAACGCGGACAGCGCACTGACTTAAGCCACGCCCACTGATGACGTCAGGACCCGCATTGAACGGTCACAGTGCACGCTTGCTTAGGCCCTCTCCTCTCTTATATTTGCTCCATGGATAATAATAATAATAAATTATTTATTTCGGACCAGGATCTAGTGTTGGTAACAGAATTCTTAAGGTGTTAGTAATATTTACGTACACAGACAGATAGATTACATTAACAATATGAGACCATCACACTACTAGGACACTGAATGCCTCGCATGCAGTCCTATCTTATAGAGAGCGTTATTTACCTATGCTTTTCCATAGCAACAACTCTCACCAACGAAACCGTCTTTCCACTCCGACCAACCGTTGTGCAGAATGGAACTCTTTTGTTGCAATTCATCGATATTACTTACACAATATTATATTGTGTATGTATCAAACAATACAGTCACACCTTTATCCCCGGAAGGGTAGGCAGAGGCATAATATACGTCCACCATCACTATTTTGTCCCGTGTAATATGTGATGATATGAAACTGCTCTTAAAAATATTCAAGACTTGGCCTTCAACTTGGCTTGACGACTGTCATTAAACTGACAACCGGGACCGGTGTCTCCCGAATCACACAAATGCTCACTATGATCACTCATCCGAGGACCAGGATTTGCCTCGGGCGACTTCGCCAACGAACTTCGTTCAACTTGTCGAGTAGTGTAGAGGAAGCTCGACTTTTGCCAAGCTATAATCTTGAAGAGGAAAGTGTGTCAGAGAGGAACGGTGCAGTTCCTTCCAGGAAAGTGAAAAAAAGTTGTTGGAACAAAATTATTTATTGATCTAAGAGGAATAACACAAGACAACGTGAAGCCAAAATTATTGAAAATCAGCTCAACTACTTGCGTAAATAGTTTTACTAAATGCAAAAAATATTCGAATATAGTCGACGATTTACATTAGATTCCAATCAATAATATTAAAGGGCTTTAAAATTACAGACGATTTATCATTTCTTGTTCACAATGAGCTATGCTCTTCACATTAACTTTTTAAATTTTAATGGTGGATCAAGGAACCGTAATTAAAAATCCTTTAATTATATGACTTAATTTAAGTGATACCTTAGTCATTTAATCCTATGTCACACAAATTAAAATCACAGTTGTTTCAAATCATTCATCGCTGAAATTTTGTTGTAATTATAAAAAAATAAACAAATTTAATGGTGGGACTACACCAACATCTCAATTCATAAACAAAACGGTATTACTTGTCAACGAGTTATGTCTAGATTTGATACAAATAAAAAAATCAAGGCGGTTCCTACATTAGACTTATTCTATATTCAATTTTAAAAAGCAACACTCATACACGTCACTAGAAATTAACTGTCCCACACAATGTGGGACCAATAACTGGTTTAAAATTATGATATACCTTTGCGAGGTTTATTCGGCAATTTCGAGTTCCGTACGGAACTTCTTTTCACAAATACACGGAACTATGAATCGCCGAGCTGATGGCTTTTTCTTTAATATAATGAGAAGAAAAGTATTTTAATAAAGTGCTATATCATAAATGTTAACAATAGTTGACATGCTTAAAATGCAAGTGCGGCACTGCCTTGGTGTTTCAGTAATACTCGTAATATTGGTCACTTTTGAGTTGTTTGATTATCAACAATACATCAGAAAACTGGAACCTAAGTCTGCTATTTCAATTGTATAACCACAGACTCGTCATTCTGGTAAGCATAGCTTTATATTGAGCTACAATTACGATAGATCTGTTCTGATAGAATTGAAATAGCAGTTTCGTAAGAGTACGGTAGCTCTTAGACTGATCCTTAGTATGAAAAGAAGTCATAATGACCATAAATTGTCATGAAGATGACGATCTGAAAGGACCATTTTTATTTTATCAGAATGGCGTCTTGACTTGAAGAGTCATGTTCATGAGTATAGTAAAGTTACCCCTGTTTCAACCCCCCCCCCCTCCCTTACTCAAACCTATTACGCGTTCCCTAGACGATCATGCATGCATGACAGCACGTAGTTTGCATGCCCCCCTCCCCCTTATTACTTAAGCCTCTATCACTCACAAAAATCCCTCTATATCATCGAGCTTTTTTACAATCTGCTGTTGACTATTCCATTGTACATCACTCGCTAGCTTTTAAACTAGTAGCTTGTAAACTCGCTCCGTGTAATGGAGGCTTTAGGCCTAATTATTTAAATACAACCATTAGATTTTCTACTACCCTCTTTTTTACTATACACACTTTTTTCTATTCTCGGCTTGAATATTTTGCCAAAACGACTATTGGTAAATTGAATTTTCCCGCGCTAAAATTCCTAATGAATTTATTATTTGCGTTCAACAAAATTCCTAGTGACCACAGTCTAAAAGTATTACAAGAGAAATAACCCACTACCAGAGTATTATAATATAAAATTATTGCTTTTTGCGTTTACTGCTCCTCAGTCGCCGTCTGTTGTTGATAAGTGGGGTGTTTTGACTTCTTGATGATGTTTCTGAAACATAAAACATTTTTCGAATGCATGAGTGTCAAAATCTAAACAAGATCTTTAACTTACCGTACTTGATACAAAATGTAATACATAGAATTATAAAATGTGCACCAAGTTCCACCAAGTGCCATCAACCATCAATCAACAGTATAAATAATTTGATAAATTTGTGTTGTAATTGTAAAAAAAAAGTTGTATTGTAAATTTAGATAATGTACTGTTAAAGATAATATTTGCAGTCCTGGTCTGACGATAGTTGTAAAACAATTTTTAATATCTCAAACTGTACCACATTTCTATTGAATAATAGTAGATTGTATTACAAGGGGGCAAAATAGTATTTTTACGGCGAGGGCGCTACTTTGAATCACGAGCGAAGCGAAGGATTCTAGAATAGAATCCCGAGCATAGCGAGGGATTCTAACGTAGAATCCTGAGCGCAGTAAGGGATTCAAAGTACACCGCCCAAGGGGAAAAATAATTTGCCTACTTATAATATACTCTACTTTTCATTCCCTTTCCATGAGAAAAGCGTATACTAAGTTTTGTACGACGTAGTTACCTTCTATAGTTATTGTTCCAGGAGTTCATGGATTGTCACTTTCATAACTTGACGTAAAACTTATTATATTTGCAGAATACAATAAAATGAGTTTACTGATTACAAGAACATTAATAATGACGAACACGAACAGATAAATGGCGCTATTTCTTTTTTAGTTAGCTCAGGACACCGCGCTGTGCAGCCAAGCCAACACTTACCAGCCAGTAATTCATATTTGCGGTCGATTTCTATGAAATTTTCAAGTTCCAAATTCAAATCCTTTGCCGCCCGCTAAAAAGCTCTTAACAGAAAAGAGCTATTTTGCGCCCCGTTATCGTGGTGCAAAGTGATTCTTTTCGAATAGAAGGAATGAAAAGTAAATTGAAACCTAACCAGGGAGTGTTTGGCGTAGGGCCGTGTGTTGTGGCGTAATTTACAACGATTACTTTAAAAAATGGACAGGAGACAAAATAGTACAAATTATACTTACTTTTTACAATTTTGAATGTTGGTGCAGACTTAACACTTTCCACCGGTGATTCATTTTCCTCCTTATCTTCTTGCTTTTTATTTGAAACTTTCTTCTTACTCTTAGATTTCATTTTACTGTTAGTCTTAGGAATTACTTCTTCAACATCCGTTGATTTACCACTGCTATCATCACTTACCCGTTTTCTCGTTACCCGATCACTGGATTTTGGAACTGTTTTGCTCTTTTTAGATCTAGTACGTCGTGTTTCTATTTCAACCGTTTCTTTCTTAGTAACCGTTTGTTGTTTCATAGCTTCTAACCGTTCTTTTGCTTCTCTTTTCTCTTTAATTCTATATATCTTTATCATCTCAGGTGTATATCCCTCTAAACCTTCTATCGGTTCTTCCGTTTCTTTAGGTTTGCCAGAAACCTTCCTTTTAAATGAAGCAAGTACTTCTTTCATTGCATATGTTAAGTTCGTGTCTTGTAGGTAGTCTTTCTGCATCAATGGCGATTGTAAATGGGAGTCACTGCTCTCAGACGCATTAGATAATTTTCTGATTCTATATTTGCATGTTTCATCCTCGTCTTCATCAAATTCTGATGTAGCTGTGTTGCGATCCTTTCGAATAATATCTTCAGGGTTACCAGCTAATATTTCAGCCCAAGTAAACTGTCGTGCTGAACCCATGAAGTTACCGAATTTTCCGATACTATTCCTATGAGTTTTGACACCCCTACGCTTTTTTATCGGTTTCTTTTTTGACCGCAAGTTTTTAGGCGATAGTTTTTTGCCGAAAATGTCGTGTGGCATCAGTGATTTTTTTAGACGGGCTACTAAATCGGCGTCAGATATAAAGAAGTTTCTAGACACGCAAGGTTTTCTAATACCGTCACTGGATGTGTTCAAAGTTTGCTTCAAAAGTTCCAACTTCAAATCGTTTTCAAGAGAACAGACGTTTTCTCTTTCAAATGCTTTTTTAATTCCAGCTCTGGCTAAGAAATTAGGGGGAGTATTTCTTTTTCCAAATCTATTTATAAATTTGTTACGATTCATTGGAGACATAGGCGGCTCTAAGAAGTTTAAAACCATTTCTTTATCACTAGTACAGCCATTTTTCAAAAGTTCACTTCTAAACAAACTTCTACAGTAATCATAATCAGGTTTTTCCTTAAAATCAAGACTTGTGATGTATTCTAAATATTTTTCCATAAACTGAGGGTAGAACTCAGTTTTGAAACACGTTTTGAGAAGGGTTTTGATGTCACTCATGAAATTTTTCTTCAACACGTGAACTAAATCTGGTTCAGTCAAAACTTCAGTTGTCTTCCAAGGCAAAGTCCCCGTTAACCAGTCTAACAAATTGTAACCCAGCGTCTCTAGATCTGACCGTCGTGAATGAGCTCCAATATGAGAATCTCTTGAACTGTATTCTAAGGTCCCGTCATGAGCTTTTCTGGCATCCATACCAAATTCCTTATGTTGTCCTTCAGAGTCTACAAACTTCGATGCTAATCCGTAGTCTAACAAATATATCTGTCCGTTAGACTGCGAAAGGACTGCTTCTTGATAAATCTCACCAAGATGTTCGGCATCACCTTTGTCTCTAGAAATTCTTTTCTTGGACTCTTCCTGAAATTCTTTTGTAGTACGAATAAGGCTTTTATCACCAAAGTCGTCCAAAAGTTTCTGGTAGGACTGGTCCGAGCATACAGAACTACTCATATCTTCATAGTTTACACAGTTGGACAACTGTCTTAGATTAAATGCGTGATGTCTATGCAAAGTTCTGCTATCTCGGTCTGACAGAATCTTTCTAAACTTGTTTTTAACGTTAGCAAGTCTTTTGTCATTGTCTAAATCTTCGGAACCTTTTGAGTCTTTGATAATGAAATCTTCATCGTCATAATAGTTGGAAGTCCTAGATTTCCCAGCTTTAGGCCTTCTGTGCTTTCCAGATAACACAACAACTCCTTTAGTCTCCTTTTGGAATGACGGTGTGAGTCTTACAATGGGAACTTTGCCAATTCTGGAAGCATCGAAACCCAGCATCAAATTTGAACTTTTAATATCAGAATGCGTGTATCCTTGATTATGTAAATACTCCAATACGTCTAAAATTTGTATGGCAAGTACTAGAACGTTTTTCAGGTCTAAAACTTTAGTCCGAGATATAACTTTCTGAAGGTCTTTGTCATACCGAGGTAGGACAAGGAACCTGTACTTTGTATTGGTGCTTTCGTCAGTGAATGAGCCACTGGCGATGTAAACGGGCATACCCATGCGTTTTTGTTTGTTCTTTTGACGCCATGCTTTTACTGTAAAAGAAAAAAGTTATGAAACCACTCTGGCAACTCTAAGGGCAGATCTATTAAAGTATTATTAGGCCTATTGTTCTGTACGGATGCGAAATGCGGACTATGCTTAGACGACACAGGCCGAATCTGCATTTCCAATAAATGCGTGGATGTGTAATGTCATGAGGGGCGGACGACGGCGTAAGGAATACATACCTGCATCCGAGGTATTACAAGAGAGAATTCGAGACATTGAAGACAAGTTGTGAAAGAGTCTCCAAAGGCGTTGTTTTTCTAAAAACAAGTGGATTGTTGACACTTATTTAAAGTAAATTTAACCGAAATCTAAATGTTCTACTCTCATTTACTTCACATTATGTTATTGTTGAAAGAAGCAATATCTTGGGTGTAATAACTCCTTCACCAATATCTACAGGGCCCAAGCACTTGCCCGACTACTGGACCAGGTTATGAAGCAGACCAGGCAACACAACTACAGTTTCATCTTGCGCTTCCAATGAATAAAAAGTCAAATTGTACCTGCTCTAGCAGCTTACAAAAGCATACCCCAGGCTGTGAATCTAGAATTGCTATGATAAATTCGATTATTCCCAGTTGTTCCGTTGAAGTAGTTCCGTGGCGGAACTAGTGAGACTTTTTTTCCCAGTTGTCCCGCGGAACAAAGCATCAATAATTCAGTTCCCATTAGTTCCGCGGAACAAAGTAGAAATGAAATAATAATAAATTCATTCCCAGTAGTTCCGCGGAACAAAGCATAAATTAAAAACTAATAAATCAAGTCCCAGTAGTCCCGCGGGAGAAAGCATCTCTTACATACGAATATTTTATGTTCCCATTAGTTCCCTACGGTGTCTTACGGCTATTTTCTCATAAAATTAAAAAAAAAATGAAGATCGACAAAACAAATGAAGATTGACGAAACAAACGAAGATCGATGAAACAAATGAAGATCAATGAAACAAATGAAGATCAACAAAACAAATGACGGTTGGAAAAACAAATCACGGTTGGAAAAACAAATCACGGTTGGAAAAACAAATGACGATCGAAAACAAAATTATGCAGATCAATAAAACAAAAGACTATAAGCAAGTTGATAAGGTCGAAAGTTTCTTGCAGCCATATTTTGTAAGCTAAATGCGATTACCATTCAAAAAATAGGTGCAAGCAATTCTCGACCTTAAGAATATGCACAATATCTATTAATTTTTTTATATATTCGTGATCTGTGATGTCTATAAACGCCTAAAAGCACATTTTTAGGGAAGTGTCATTAAGGTCGAGAATTGCTTGCAGCTATTTTTTTGAATGGTTATCGCATCTAGATTACAAAAAAGGTCCATGCCAATTTCGACCTTATGAGCATGCATAATATCTATTTTTTTTATATAATCGTGATCTGTGATGTCTATAAACGCCTAAAAGCACATTTTTAAATAAGTGCCATTAAGGTCGAGAATTGCTTGCACCTATTTTTTTTAATGCTAATCGCATTTTGATTACAAAATATGGCTGCAAGTAACTTTTGACCTTATCAATTTGCTTATAGTCTTTTGTTTTATTGATCTGCATAATGTTTTTTCGATCGTTATTTGTTTTTCCAACTGTCATTTGTTTTGCTGATCTTCATTTGTTTCGGCGATCTTCATTCGCTTTTGTCGATCTTCATTTGTTTTTGTAGATCTTTATTTGTTTTGAAAATTACTTAACTACTTTATACTTTTAAACTAGATGTTCTTCGTATAATGGATCTTTTTCCACTCGCATGTCCTAAAAGATCCATATTCATAAAAAATAAAATACTTTAAGGCTTTAAGATATTAAAGTGGACATAATATAATGTCCATAAAGATCCATGATAGTTCCGCTACGGAACTATTGGTAATAGCAAAGTCTCACTAGTTCCGCTACGGAACTACTGGGAATAGAAAAGTCTCACTAGTTCCGCCACGGAACTACTGAGAATAAAAAAGTCTCACTAGTTCCGCCACGGAACTATTGGGACAAAAAGTCTCACTAGTTCCGTCGCGGAACAACTGCCGCGGAACTACTGGGAATGAAGGGATAAATTCCTCCTAATATTATGATCTTAAACCAAATTTCTTCATCCAAAGGTTTCCTGGTGGAAATTGCTTTTTAGCGATAAGGCCGCCTATTGTACGTCTTCTTGCACGGTATTTATCTATACTAATATTATAAAGAAGAAAGATTTGTTTTTTTGTTTGTTTGTATAGTCTTTTTCTGGACAGCTCAGCAATCATGTAAACATGTCATGTGTTGACAGAAGTTGTCTATGATCATAGTGTTGTAACTATACTGATTCTATGTATGTAAATAATCATTGAGTTATATCTAGTTCACCGTACATTCATTTACTTCGGTATATCAATCGCCAAATTCATCAAATCATGAAATTCGGTATATCAATATATATTATGTGCAATAATTTTTTTATATTAATTTAATTAAAGGATCTTTAAAAAAAGAAACTTTTAGAAAATTTAATAGTACATATATAATCATTTATTTACAATAATATATTACTTTAGGACTGAATATTTTAACCATCCACCGTCAACCGTACCCAGTCTACCCTAAAGAATCATTTTTTTTTCTTTTTATTCATATTTAAATGTTTATGGCGTTCGTAACATTAGATTATCTTTTTGGCAGCTCGCTGATGAACGTTAGCCTCTTTAAATTTACTCCTCCACACGGTACTAAGCCTAACCGGATCCTTCTGACGATTTCTGGGTCGCACAAATACTTATTTAGTCCCAATTTTTTAAAAGTACTTCTGCGAAGAGTAGGCCTCGCGAGCGCCCAGGAAAAAACAACTTGTGAGGAATTATATCCCTTATGATCCCATCATATATAACGGGGACCTTTTTCTCCCTTATTTTCCGCCCTATTAAAAAAACTTTCGACAAAAGTTGTATTTTTATCTTTTCGTAGATCAATGATTTTAAATCAAAGAACATGTGTGCCAAGTTTGGAGATAATTGGTTAACAAATGCGTCTTCTAGACCGAAACTGACATGTACACACACATACGGACGAAAGCAAAATCGTCTATACTGTGGAATCGAAGACCCAAACTCAAAGTGCCTTTTCACACGTACCGGTTGCCGGGTAGCCGGTGCCGGGTAACCGGCGCGGCGGCGGCGGTGAATGCAAGCGGTTGGCGGGCAAATCACTCCGGTACGTGTGAAAGCTATAGTACACGGCCATATACCCACCCTACCCGGCACCCGGCAACCGGTACTTGTGAAAAGGGGCAAAGACTCGCATCTCCATATATTCAATATACTCTGTGGACTAGCACTCTTCGCTCTCTGGGTCAATAAGTTATATTATATAAAGGAAGTACATTTTTTCGAACTGACGGATTGATAAAACAATGACCTCCTTTTAAAATCAATTGGCCAGTACAACAGTTTTACAACACTATGGCAAAGACAAACAAGTCTGAGAAAAAATAATTTAATGACAAGCAAAAATGACAGTCTTAAATTTTTACCATCCGAGTATTTTTCATGAAATTATTCTATAATCTAAAGGTTTATTAGTGTCGAAATGTCCGCATAAATCTAACTAGAGTTCCTTGAAACGACTATGATCAGGATTGATAATTAAATGTAAGTAATTATGGAGTAGTCGAGATCCAATTTCTTTGTTTACTATATTTTTTAAGTCTGTTGAATTCCACTATAGTAACGAACATGCTCCGGAAGTACCGGACCGATTTGAAAAATTCTTTCACTGTTGGGAAGCTACACTATTTGCGGTGAACATAGGCTATATTTTATTCCCCTATTCCCACGGGAACGGGAACTACGCGGGTGAAACCGCGTGACGTTCGCTAGTGTACCATAATTTTATTTAATTGGCGTACTAAAAAGTGTGCAATAAATAAAGAATTACCTTGTGAGGATTGCGCAGTTCGTATCAAGCAGTGTATCTCCACAAACAGAGGTCCATTGGTGTGCGGTTCTATCTTAACTACATATCTAGCGTTTAGCTTCGTGACTTCTTTGTCCACGTCGTCTGAAGCCAAGTATATTCTACCGAAGCTGCCTCTACCTGAAAATGAAAATTGAACATCAGTTAATTAATAAAACTAAATAAACAACTCTAAGGGGCAGTGCGTGAGAATCTACACGAGTTTATATCATACTTTTTTTATTTTTTATTCATTGACCCTTGCGAGAGACTGGCATCTGTACTAGGTTTCCCTGTCGAACAGATTACCAGGCCCCCGCCGAGCAGACTAGTTGTAAAGATTATTCTAGTTCCATATGTTCTCTTTTAATGTTGTACTTATAAGTTAGTTTAGTTATACTATCACTGGTGTGTACATGTTTTTAAAGTGTTGTATAGAAACAATTGACTAAAGGATAAAATCATTGTCTCTGGTTTGTGGAGCCCCCCCTAGGGATCAATTTAATAAATTACCTAGCCTTTTCCAGTTCATTGGGTCATAATAGCCGTGGATCGAACTAATTCTACAAGAATGCAAGTCTGAGACCCTCAACCAATAGGCTACCGCCGCTTGTTATTTATCCTTAACTAGAGGACGTCACGCGGTTTCACCCGCGTAGTTCCCGTTCCCGTGGGAATACAATATTTTTTCTTCCATAAGAACCTTCTCCTGACAATACCTTACACAACAAAAAAAGAATTAGTGAAATCAGTCCACCCATTCTGAAGTTATGCGCTTACCAACACATTTTGCGATTCATTTTTATATATAAGATTTAAGATTTAGGTTAAGAAAACTTAAATAGGTTCAGGGCCAACTATGCCATACTAAAAGTTATAAAAAAACAAACGCATACACTTCAAAATCTTTAATGGTTAGTAACTTATGCCTGAACTACTAAATAAGCACAAGTTTTGTATAAATAAATAAATATTCACGGACATTTCACACAACGCTATCTGATCCCAAAGTAAGCTAGGAATAACCTGCTTGTGTTATGGGTATCAGACCACGGATATTAATCCCTACTAATATCCCTACTAATATTATAAATGCGAAAGTAACTCTGTCTGTCTGTCTGTCTGTCTGTCTGTCTGTCTGTCTGTCTGTTACGCTTTCACGCCTAAACGGCTGGAGCGATTGGGATGAAATTTGATATGGGGATAGTTTGAGGCCCTGGGAAGGACATAGGCTACTTTTTAACCGACTGCGCAAAAGGAGTGTTATGATTTTACGTGATAACGACTTTCACGCTATTACGCTTTCACGCCTAAACGGCTGGAGCGATTGAGATGAAATTTGGTATGTGGATAGTTCGAGGTCCTGGGAAGGACATAGGCTACTTTTTAACCGACTGCGCAATAGGAGTGTTATGATTTTACGTGATAACGACTTTCACGCGATAACGACTTCTACGCGGTCGAAGTCGCGGGCACCGCTATCCCTACTAATATTATAAATGCGAAAGTAAATTGGTCTGTCTGTCTATCAGTCTGTCTGTCTATTACATTTTCATGCTTAAACGGCTGGAGCGATTGAGATGAAAATTAGTATGGAGATAGTTCCAGGCCCTGGGAAGGACATAGGCTACTTTTTAACCGACTGCGCAAAAGGCGTGTTATGGTTTTACGTGAAAACGACTTTTACGCGATAACGACTGCTACGCGGTCGAAGTCGCGGGGAACAGCTATCCCTACTTCCCTACTAATATTATAAATGCTAAAGTAACTCTGTCTATCTGTCTGTCTGTCTGTTACGCTTTCTCGCCTAAACGGCTGGAGCGATTGAGATGAAATTTGGTATGGCGATAGTTCGAGGCCCTGGGAAGGACATAGGCTACTTTTTAACCGACTGCTCAAAAGGAGTGTTATGATTTTACGTGATAACGACTTTCACCCGATAACGACTTCTACGCGGTCGAAGTCGCGGGGAACAGCTATTTAATATAAATGAGCTTAAAGATTAAGTCTGTTGTAAATATACGCTACTTAGCCTAGGGGCTTGACAGAGAAGGATTAAAATCTGTAGGTATACTATATGGGCAAAAGACATGCTTACGAAATAGATTAATTTCAATTTTTATATGCGGATAGGTTTATATAAGCGTGAATCCCTCGCGTCACGCCGTCGTCTAGGGCCTGCTTCTGTAAGGACGGTGAGCGGCCTCCTCATCGAACTCAGGCCCCCGGTCATGTAGGCCGATAGTCTTAGGCGAAGACATGTCGCCGGCGCTCCCGCCGCTGATGCGGAACTCGGGTAGGAGAGTTCTCTCCCGCCCCCTCCCCGCCGCCTCTTTCACGAGCATGACCTGCTCGCAGAAAGAGGCAGCGCACCCACTTACTCCCGCTGGAGATCATGTTCTCCAGCGAGAGAGTGTTCACGTCTAGAATTGCCACGAAGGCCTGGCGTTATTGCGCTCGCACCTTGCACTTCACCAATGTGTGGAGCGCTGTGTCCTCGCTGCGTTGCTCGCAGTGCTGGCACTTGGCCGTCTTTTGCTAACTTTAATACCAATGAAAGGCAATCTCAACATCTCTGTTTGTTTGTTTATTAATTCATCAATTATGCACATCATATATGAATTCAATAACATAATAATTCTTTAAAAGAATACAGTTCATCAGTAACAACAGTAATAACAGCTTGGTATTGTTAGATGTGCGTGGTGTAACAATAACATCTGCATTGAAAGCTGTATTGGGCCAGTCCCAAAGAGACTAGAAATCTTGAATAACTAAAAAAGACTGCTAATTTTTCATGCCGCACAAGACAAAGTCTCCTGTACATGGCGCAGATTCGTTATTAAAAATACTGCTCTCAACTTTTGGATAACTCGTCGATAGCAGTGCTTACACTCCGTCTGTACATGCAGCGATGTGATAGGTATTCACAATAAAGACTGTCCTAAGGTAACTGACAGCCTTGAACTATTGCTGCAGAGTAGAACAATAGTTTTTTTTTTATATTAAGCTCGCCAAATTGACGTCGCGACTGAATATGGAAAGCCGTGTGGCGCATCTAGCGATCTAGCGATACTTTCACAGTCCGTAAGACTTACATTCAATTAATAGACCGAATCTACCAAGGTGAGGTAAAGAGCTCTTCAACTTAAATAAATATTAAATAACACGGGCCCAGATAGTCCAGATACCACTCGCATGCATTGAAAAGACTCTTGGCCAGAACCCAGCAATGCAAAAAATCGTTTCTCTTTCGAACCACATTCGCGTATTCGCGCTTCACAATACTACTTACTCTTTTTAACCGACTTCCAAAAAAGGAGGAGGTTCTCAATTCGTCGGTATTTTTTTTTTGTTATTAAAGGGGCCAATTAATAAACACGTACGTCTTATCGGCCTTGGGCCGTTAAAACCATGAGGTCTCTACCTATCCATCTAGCGCAGTCCTGGGGTATCCTTTAGGGGGCTCAAAACCGTAGGCTGTTAGGTAGGATACGTGTGGTTTTTTGTCAGTAGGAGTTATAGTATATTCATGTGGGATTTACCTCACATTAAAAAAACCATGTAGCGCATAGCTCCCCGGGTAAGTTGGAGGATGTCCTAACTTTGTCCCCACATTTTGGTTACGACTTATCCTAGAGGCTCGATAGAATACAGTTCAAACTTTGCTTATAACATAATTTCCATGCGAACGAAGTCGCGGGTAACAGCTAGTACTTAATATAATATAATTATGTGGTAGTCTATATTACACACAGAAACTCACAATTCAAGGGAGTAGTTAAAAGTGGTTTGACTAGTTTTAAACTAGTTTTCCCTCTGTGGCTCTGTGACATTGTTTTATATCCATACACATTCTATGTAAGTATGGAACTCTTCACTTTACAGGATTCATCTATACTAATATTATAAAGAGAAAAGATTTGATTGTTTGTTTGTTTGCATCGAATAGGCTCTGAAACTACTGGATCAATTTAAAAAATTCTTTCACAGTTGGGAAGCTACACTCTTTGCGGTGAACATAGGCTATATTTCATTCCCGTATTCCCACGGGAACGGGAACTACTCGGTTTAAACCGCGTGCCGTCCGCAAGTATAGATATAGAATATTTTAGTGAAAAAAATTTAGACATCAGCTTAATATTATTAATTTATCTGGCAGGCAGTTGAAACAACTGATGAAGCCTGTAACCAACCATTTCTTTTTTCAGTTTTCACTCTGTATATGGTATTACTTGTCCAATCTATTCTTAATTTCATTCACACTGACACAATCACTGGAAGTTTATTCCATGCTGGGACCACTCTGTTGCTGATAAAATGTTTGTGAGGATTGTTGTTAGAAAATCTAGTACACAATTTAAGACTGTGACCCATCAGTATATATCTAACTAGCGGACGTCCGTGGTTTCACCCGCGTAGTTCCCGTTCCCGTGGGAATACGGGAATAAAATATAGCCTATGTTCACCGCAAAGAGTGTAGCTTCCGAACAGTGAAAGAATTTTTCAAATCGGTCCAGTAGTTCCAGAGCCTATTCGTTATAAACAAACAAACAAAAAAACTAATCTTTCCTCTTAATAATATTAGTATAGATATATGTGTGTGAAACATAGTTTTAATGTATGCCACTGCTGTTTTATAAATCTCACATAGATCAAATATTTGTGTTCTGGAAATGTTTGCTTAGAACATTGAGTACTATAGTACCTATGTTAACGGAAAGTCTATATTCTGTGCTTGATCCAGAAACTTGTGCATAACAACTTACAGTAGCTTAACTTGGGACTAGATGAGGTTGTGCTCAAATGTCCTTATTTGTTATTCACCTACTATTATGTGATGCCTACCGATCATGACATGTGTTGTGAAATGTTTGCAAATGTACTTGTGCTGTGCCTATCATGCGTAAAATTAAAAGATTTTTCCTTCTTTCTTTTAATTCTACAACCATTGCTGCTTCTCATCCTACTAATTTTATAAATGTGAAAGTTTCTGAAGATGTTTGGATGTTTGTTACTCAATCACGCTCTAACGGCTGAATGGATCTGGCTGAAATTTGGTACAGAGATAGAGTATAATTTGGAATAACACATAGGCTACTTTTTATCCCGGGAAAATGTTCCCACGGGAAGCGGGAACGGGAACCAAATTTCATCGCGCATCAGCTAGTCTATAATAAACTCCTTAACCTTTAATGTTTAAAAGTTAAAATGTTATAAATGGACCAAAGTGAAAGTTTCTATTAGGTCATTGCACAGACCAAGTTCTTTCAAAGTTACCCTACATAATAAATAAATAAATATTTGTGGATTGATACAGAACTCTGCAAGGCCGAGCTGTGTTATTAATTTTGGTGGTCACTGCTGTTCTAGGCTTACACAGGCTGGGCTGGTTTCTGCAACTCAACATCATCAACATTATGCACGAGGTAACTGATGTACACATTTGCTGGATTAAATGTTGAACATTTTAAAATTTTAAAGCAACTGAAAAACCCAATTATAGAGTAATTTAAAAGCTTTATGATAATGTATTTTTTTATTTTATTAACTTTCACATAAGTCTGATCTTGATCAGCAGACGATGTGTCATCTTCTCTTACAGGAGAGGCCAATTCCATAGAAAGATGCTTGACCTTAGACACCAAAACAAAAACGAGTCATGTGGATTTTTAAAGATTTGACACTACTGGCAGATGTGTACAGCATTGTCTGGTGATCTGATAGCACCTATAACATACTATAACAAAGGCTCAGCTGTATGTGTCATTGTTTGATTTAAGTTTTTGCATTTCAGTATTATAAGAGAAGTGGCCATGACTTTTATTGGCAGGTTTTTTTTTCTCCGGCTCTACCTATAATGTTCCTAATCTGGCAGTAAATGTAGAAGCAATCATTTGAATGTTCATAAGTGTTACATTGGGACCTATATGAATAAAGATTTTTCATTTTCATTACAGACATTTTACTGCTAGTAATTTCATAGTGCTAAAAGATATGTACACATAACTTTGCTATTGAATTAAACATTGCAAATGGATTTTTGATAATATATGTACTTTGTTTCATTTCATTATTATATGTTTACTATAAGCAAAGATATTATATTTTTTACATTGCATGTTATAAATTTGTTTTGTTGTCAAAAGTCCTGGATTTAGTCTCTTAATCAGACATGAGCATTATTGGAAACATACAGGCTTTGCAGGTTGTTAATGCTTCTGTATACTACAACAGATGACACAGGCAGTTATCTATATAATGTATAAATATGACTAGAAACATACCTATGGGCTTTCCGATTCGCCACTTTTTCTGCAGTAAGTCATTGAAGACGATTCCGGGCGGCAATGCCTCATCGTCGCAATAACTCACATCTAAACTCGCCGGCGGCTCTTCTTCAGCTATCTTTGTTTTCTTTTTTGCAGGCAGCGGCAGCTGTACTATCTCGGTTCCGCGTCGCGGCATTGCGAATACATCCAGATTAACGTACCCAATTCACGTCAATGACTTTCCTTTTACAAACAGATTTATCCTCGATAGCAGCTGTATAAGTACTGCTGGAAATACAACAAAAGTTATATCAAGTTGCAGTTTAATTTAATTAAGTCCAACGTGCTTCACAATGTGACAAGATAATGAAATTATCCGTTAAATTTATCAAAAGAGCACTCACCACTATCATGGTCTTAGGCTAGTATTTAGATCTACTTTTAAAACCGTTAAACTGTTGGCAGATTATTGAAATTCACTGTACGAGTACGCTATGTAACCGTATAATAATTGTCGGAGTAACAAACCGAGAATTACGCCACAAAGTACGAGAAAAATTATACGAAAAATCTGAAACATAACAACTGATCAAAATTCCGCCATGTTGTTTGTGTTACTAGAGAATAGAGTAGTAGTAGTAGTTTTATTTATCCATTTTCGGATAGGCAAAGGCAATTTGAGCCATACAGCCAAATCTTGTATATTCAATAACTCTTCATTTTGCTTTACTATGTCACAGTCCTCGTCCTCTAAGTCCAGTCAAAGTCAAGTACAGCCCTAAGTCGAAGTCAGTCTTCTTTCAGAAAAGCGGTGGATACATTTCTGAAAGTTCCTTTGGATTTTTTGTCGGAAACTGCAAAGTTGCGATTCACTGCGTTTTATCACTTCCCAACACTAGTGCACGTTGTCGAACGTTTATGTTTAAGAAAAGAAGTCCACCAATAATACACACAAAACACTCGAAATTACACTAATTTTGCGAATTAACAAAACGACGCGATACGATTCCTTCCAATTCGCGCCAAAGAATCCCTAGAGAATAGAGATAGCGAGCGAACGGCGCGCGGCGGATCGTTCATGAAAGCGGTTGAGGTTTAGTCGATTTTTTAAAAACTGCTAATGGGCTCGCTACACGGTCAAACTGCACTTGTCATGCACGTTAAATATAAACGGAAGTTGCTTCAGTGTGCGTGATTTCTCTGCATGGGTGTGTGCATCAAAGTGTATGTACACATGATATGGACGAGGCATGACATTAGAAGGTGGTTTTGTAATTATAACGTTTTTTTTGTACGAAGTTTTCCAAGGGTAGCACATTTTACAAGTTAAGCCTCTTTAACTCCTGACAGAAAACGGATATAAACGGATAATAAACGGCGATCATAGTGACCGTGGGCGTCCGAACCGGTTCTTTTTTCGTCATCATAGTGTACGTGAGCGCCATAGTGGCTAACCAAGTTGTTAATCTAAAATCTAATAATAAGTTTTTTTTTTATACCACTAAGGTGGCAGACAAGCATACGGCCCACCAGAAGGACCGGTGGTCACCGCAGCCTATGAACGTTTGCAACACCAGAGGTGCCACACTCGCGCTGCCGACCCTGTAAAAACCTTTTAAGACCCCTTTTGAAGAACCCCATACAGTAGGCGTTTGCCGCCATTCCACAACCTAAGCGTGCGCGGAAGAAAACACCTATCGGATCTAACCGTGCTGGAACGCACGTGACGCAGAGTGTGAGGATGAACTCCCTGTCTGTGGCGAGCGGTGCGATGATAGAACGTAGCCGTGGGCATCATATCAAACAATTCCTCAGAGCACATACCATTGTACAGGCGGTAGAACACGCATAAGGAAAGGAGGTAATTGTCCTTCTATGTTCCTGACATGAACTAGGTACCATCATTGCCATACTTACGAATTTAAGCTGTAAGGCATCGTGTGGTTTTAGTCGGTAGAAGTTCAGAATCGGGTAAAATAAAAGGGAGGGGGGGCATTTTTTTTTTCAAAAAATGATAACCCCCCCCGGGTTATCATTTTTTGAAAAAAAAAATGCGCCCTTTTCGCAAGCGGTTGACTAAATCAAATACTCCTAAATGATTTTAAAAGAGCTATTAAAAACACCCCATTAACCGTGCCCAGGAGAAAAAATCATCCCCACTTTACGTGTAGGGTAGGAAGGGGTTTTTTTTTTTTTTTTTTTTTTTTTTTTTATATTCAGCTCGCCAAATTGACGTCGCCACCAGCCTGATGGTAAGAAAGCAGTGACGCATCTAGCGATTGGGGGCCACTTCTTACAGTGGTCCTCAAGTTGGCGGCCCTGTGATGTGCCTCTTCACGCTCCTCTTGAAGAACCCGGGATTGTAAGATGAGGGAAAGACGTGTGCGGGCAGGTCGTACCATGTTTTTATAGTTCGACAGAGGAACGATCTTTTGAAACGCTCGGTTCTGGCGAAGATTCTCTCCACTGTGTATGAGTGGCATCTCTGCCCGGCACGCGTTGTTCGGGATCGGAAAGGAGATGGTGGGATCAGGTTGAAGAGCTCTTCAGAACATTCGCCGTGATACATTCGATAGAAGGCAGCCAAGGACGCTATGGTTCTTCGCTGCGACAAAGGTTCGAGGCCTCCCGTCACCTCAGGACAACCAATTATTCGGATAGCACGTCTCTGCATAGCGTCAAGCGCGTCTAACAAGTACCTCGCGGAGTCATCCCAAAGGTGAGAACAGTACCTACTCGACGCAGGGACAATCTGCGTCTTGTACAGTAAACATCTCTGATGTGGGGTACCCCAAAAGGAATATGTGTCGTGAATTTAATTTAGAACTTTGTCAAGCCAGCAGCCAGAGTCGGTTGTTTTGGCTTCGCTCGTGACATACATCCAACGACACTCGTCGCAACATCACCTCCCGGCAAATTATGTTATGTAGGCTCAATAAGATGACATTTATGATTGCTCCGCTCCTTTGTGCAGCAGCGTGTTGCTAAAATAAATCGGTTCAGTATCCAGAGTTTCACCTAGAAACGTCACCAACTCACAAAGTACCTATCTACCTCCGTATTATTTACTAGCTGACCTACGCAACTTCGTTTGCGTGAGAAATAGAGAGAGAGTGACAGAAAGAGAGAGGTTTCCCGTCGCGTGTACTCGTATTTCCGTAGCATTATTTAGGCAAAAATTTGATTTCATCAAAATGGTTTTTGTTAACCAACCCTAAAGACACATTTAAAGTATACCTACCTATCCTCTGGCGGACATTGTTTTAGAACGTATAAGCACAGGCTACAGATCATTTTCTCTTTATACTGTGATATAAGTAAGAGAAACAATTATTGTATTACCTACCTAGGTATAATACTTACATTACTTTTACGGACTTTAACCATTTTACACAGCGCACGTAATGGAAGCTCTCAACGGGAATATTTTTCCCGTGTTTGAAACATTTATCATTACTGCTCCGCTTCTATTCGTTGTAGCGCGTTGCTATAGGTACAGTCTATAGCCACAGTATAATATGTTTTTTTTTTTTTTTTTTATACTACTTAGGTGGCAGACAAGCTTACGGCCCACCGGAAGGTTGGTAACCGTAGCCTATAGACGCTTGCAACACCAGAGGCGCTACACACGCGCTGCCGACCCGGGCGCAGGTTGTGACGACCCACAGTTGAAATTTTTCAAGCCGCCCGTAAGGCCTTCAACTTGGCTTAACGACTTTCATTTTACTGACAACCGGGACCAACGGCTTATCGTGCCTTCCGAAGCACGGAAACGCTCGTAAATAAATGTCACAAAGTGGTCCACGTGGTGGTCACCCATCCATATCCGGCCATAGTAAATGTTGCTTACTGCAGTGATCGTTTACAGAACACTGAGTCCGCGGGGCCACGAGCGCTTCAAAAAATGTTACTATAGCCGTCCTCGGTTAATCAAACTGTAAAGGATTTTTTAAAGTTCTACCAGTAGTTTCTGAATCCTGGAGTTCAAACAAACAAACTCTTCAGCGTAGGGGTAGGCAGAGACATACCTATGTAGTATAGTTTTGTCCCAATCCTGAAGTAGGTGGTGAGCTAAGCTGATAATTAGCATGTTTTTTTTACATCATGGATACTATGCTATGTTGGAATTCTGCCGACAAAAACCACACGGTGATCTGCAACTGCTTATAGCCGGGAGTCCGGGTTAAACCCTCGGAAGGATAAATAAATAAATAAATAAATATTCACGAACATCTCACACAACGCTATCTGATCCCAAAGTAAGCTTGGAATAACCTGCTTGTGTTAAGGGTATCAGACCACGGATATTAATACTTATATACTTTTAAATACATACATATTATACATAAAAACACCCAGACTCTTGAGACAAACATTTATGGGTCACACAAATATTTGTCTCCGGTGGGAATCGAACCCACGACCTCCAGCGCCGCAGGCGGTATCACTACCGACTGCGCCACAGAGGCAGTCAAGGATGTTTATATTATGTCGGAATAAAGTTTTGATGTCTCATTTATGTAACGGACCCAATGGCTGACAGGGACCCGATAGCCGACACTTGCGAAAAAACAGTCTTAATTATAATCTTCTTTTATTCATAAAGAATAATTTCAGTGTCTCTGACACTCTAGCGTCCCAACTCTGCTCACGATAATCATACATTTTCTAGGTTGAAAACTCAAATTGGAGTCAAGTTTTGTTTTCGATGTGAAGGAGTTGCCACCGTTTCTTTAATTCCTTGTCAGTTTTGTTAAGGGCATCTCTCAATTAAAGTAATGTTTTATTCAAGTTATTTCAACCATTTTGTGTAAGTTTTCTTTGTTTTGTTATTAGGTATTTGTCTTTAGATGCTATGCACGTTGTAATATTTGATATTTTATACCGCACATTTTTTCTAGAAAACAATCGAGGATTGGGTCTGAAAATAGTCGGTGTACCCAATAGCTGACACGCAGTTACCATTGATGTTATCAATACAATATTCAACAAATAAGGCCTGATGAAATGGCTTCCGCAAATAAAATTTCGAAAAATGTTTATAATTTATTTATTTAGTATTTTGCATTTTGGATTTCGATTTCGTATTTTTAATTTTGGAATTTTTATGCTACTTTCTAAGGCGTTAGACAAGCTTACGGCTTACCTGATAGTTTAATCTTTTAATATTTTAATCCTTTAATCTCTTAATCTTTTAATCTTTTAATCTTTTAATCTTTTAATCTTTTAATCTTTTAATCTTTTAATCTTTTAATCTTTTAATCTTTTAATCTTTTAATCTTTTAATCTTTTAATCTTTTAATCTTTTAATCTTTTAATCTTTTAATCTTTTAATCTTTTAATCTTTTAATCTTTTAATCTTTTAATCTTTTAATCTTTTAATCTTTTAATCTTTTAATCTTTTAATCTTTTAATCTTTTAATCTTTTAATCTTTTAATCTTTTAATCTTTTAATCTTTTAATCTTTTAATCTTTTAATCTTTTAATCTTTTAATCTTTTAATCTTTTAATCTTTTAATCTTTTAATCTTTTAATCTTTTAATCTTTTAATCTTTTAATCTTTTAATCTTTTAATCTTTTAATCTTTTAATCTTTTAATCTTTTAATCTTTTAATCTTTTAATCTTTTAATCTTTTAATCTTTTAATCTTTTAATCTTTTAATCGTTCAATCTTTTAATCTTTTTATCTCTAATCTGGAATTTAGAAATTTGTTTTCTCAGAATTAAAATCTAAAATCTTTCCGAAATTCAAAATCTATTTTGGATTTCGGATTCAAAATCCAATTTGAAATCCAATATCCAAAATCAAATACTCTAAACCTAACCCCTACCCCTAACCCTTAAACCCTAAATCCTAAAGTCAAAATACAAAATCCATGTCCAAACATTCTTTTTTACTCCACCCAGTACTTACTAGAAAACAGGGTGTCAACTATTGGGGTTACTGTCACGATCTGCCATTGGTGCCACAGATTTTTGGAGGTGTCATGGATGGTTTCTCGGCCAAAATTGAAAAAAATGCATGTTTTGATTATTTTTTTGTTGATTAAGTATGGGGATTTCTGTGACAAAATAAAACTTTTTTTCTTTGCCATTACCATCTTCACGCCAAATCCCTTGCGGGGTAGGCAGAAAGAACGGAAGGCAAAGATACTTAATTTGAGTAAACCATTGTACTAATTTAAAAAAATATTAATGTGCAGTTGCAATTTGCAATTAACTCCTTTTTTATCTTTACTTGAAGTTTGTGTCTTCTCTAAAGTGTCGGCCATTGGATTGGGGTCTCCACTGTATCTTATTTAAGAAGTCTCAGCTACATTACTATTACAGTTTCACAACAATGCGACAGCATACTTTAAACAGGAAATTTCCACAACGCTATTGAGCAAGTAAAAGATAAACGCAAGAGTCTACGGGTGCGGCGGCGCCATAGCACAGCCATAGCATAGGGATAAAAATAAAAAATGCATTGCATCCACGAAGGCCGAGGGCCGCCCGCGAGTTTACCGAGCCCCGCGGAAGGGAACAAGAACTGAACTTTTTCATTTCATTCATTCACGAGTCACTCGTTGAGCGTGAGGCCGTGCGTTTCGTTGCCCCGCAGTCGCGAGATATCGGACGCGATGCGGTTTTGTTTATCAACAAACAAAAAATGTAGCCAGTTGTGTTTAGTGACATAGATATCCAACAATTTTGTGTTTTATAACGTTTATAATCGAAAATGTTGTGTTAGTCTAATAAATGTTTGAAGATGGACGGTGCGACTGGTGATTCTGATCATTCTATGACTTGGGAGGACTTTTTTGGTGAGTTTTACATATAAAAGTAAACTTTCAAACAATTTTAAGCTTTTAAACATAGGTTTGTAACACCGTTGCGTTATAATTATATGCTTTCCATCAAGTTCCTTGTATACCGTAATCAATGCTAAAAATAAAAATAAATAATTGCCAAGGTGTTTGAAATTCGAATAAGTACCGCTATGTACTTGAATTTGAGATGAACCGGAAACATAAATAGATCATGTATAATAACTTAAATGTGAAATGAAGACTTTACAATAAATAATTTTAAGCACGATAGTTTAAGATTCCCTGGGGTAATAAAGGACTGGTTTCCGCAGCATTACCACTTATGGCTGTTGAGCACTGACTGTGTAGTGTGTAGAGTTGCGATTTGCGTGGCATTTGCAGTCTGCCGTACCAAAACACAGCACAACATCCTGTTCCTTTTTTATAAAAAAAACTAGCCATTTAACCTAGGCATGTAGGTGGATACCGACTGTCAATTTTTCTTCAATAAATACAGGTCTATGGTAACTAATATTTTACTGGTTTCTAGGGTTCCGTAGTTCCGTACCCAAAGGGCAAAAACGGGACCTTATCTATGAGACTTTGCAGTCCGTCTGCCTGTCTGTCCGTCATGAGGCTGTATCTCAGGAACCGTGATAGCAAGAGAGCTGAAATTTTCACACATGATGTATGTACCTATTTCTGTTGCCGAGTGTTGCCGCTATAACAACAAATAGGTAGTTATATTAATAAAATGATCGAAAAGTCAAAACTGTAATAGGAAATATTAAATAAAAAAAACTCGCTGGGTGTTCAACATAAGATACCGAAGCCGAAAATAATACCTAGTTAGAAAAAAAATTGTCTGTTTTTCAGTTTGTCTGTTTGCTTTGCTCTGTCCGGAAGGATTTCGAAAAGTACTCAATAGATTTGATTCAAATTTTGCACAAATTTATTAACTAGGGGACTAGGGGTAGGGTCTTCAAATAGGCTATATATTATCACGCTACATATCCTAGGGGCTAAGCAGAGAGCAATCAAATTGGCATTATAACATAATTTTCACGCGTACGAAGTCGCGGGCAACCGCTAGTCAATTAATAAAGATGATCTATCAGCACATCTATCAATAAATCTCCGTTCTATTATCACAAAAGATGTACTATTTTTATTTTATTTACTGAAAACACGAAGTGGTGTTATATAAAGTATATTAGGTAGGTATCATATAGCTACCGAATAGATGGACCAATAATTTGTGAAGCGGATGTTTTTTAGCTATGAATTATGAAGATTGTCAGCTCACTTTCCGGGTGATGAACATTTCTGTCCTATTGATCTGAAATTTGGTAGGTAAGTAGCCGGTCATTTGATGGTATTTCCACAACATGGTAAACTCGAAGTTGCTGCTGCATATCTGCGGGATAACCAACTCCTCAGAAAATTACAGCATTTATATTCTTTTACTTTTATACAAAACGGGATATTTGTGGCACTATTCTATCTATATCTATACTAATATCTATATCTATACTAATATTATAAAGAGGAAAGATTTGTTTTTTTGTTTGTTTGTTTGTTTGTTTGTTTGTTTGTAACGAATAGGCTCCGGAACTACTGGACCGATTTGAAAAATTCTTTCACTGTTGGGAAGCTACACTCCTTGCGGTGAACATAGGCTATATTTTATTCCCGTATTCCCACGGGAACGGGAACTACGCGGGTGAAACCGCGTGACGTCCGCTAGTAATATTATAAAAAGAAAAGATTTGTTTTTTGTTTGTAACGAATAGGCTCCGGAACTACTGGACCGATTTGCAAAATTCTTTCACTGTTGGAAAGCTACACTCTTAGCGGTGAACATAGGCTACATTATATTCCCGTATTCCCACGGGAACGGGAACTACACCGGTGAAACCGCGTGACGTCCGCTAGTTATTAATAAAATGTTTTGATACCTTTACTTTCCTCGACGTTTCGACAGGGTTACACCTATCGTGGTCCCGAGGCGACTGGTCCTCGTCTGGCGGTGGAACTTCCACGCGAAATCCCGTTTTGTATAAAAGTATGGTGTTCAACGCGTGTTAGTTTAAAAACAAATATTAGCATTTATATTATACCTACCAGAGGGCGGAATGTCCATACAAATGATTCGTTTTCTGATGATACTATCCCGCATCCTTGAGGTGTTGGTTCGGGTCTTGTCCCGTTTTTTATTGCGCGAGACAGCCTGTGTCTGGGTTATTTTCATTTTTGAAAAAAACACTTCTTACTCTATGGTAGGAAGCACAGAAAGAAACTTATTTAAAAGTATAAGTTCTTTGGTCCGACCTTGGATATACTCGAATCCGCTGTTGATAATATATGGAATCTAGATTTGGCATATGGTCTAAGTAACCAAAGCCAGTAAAAATTAATAAAAAAAAAAAAGAAATCAGAAAAAGTTTCCTCTTTCCTAATATCTGTGGTGGTTGAGAGCCCCGGGTTAACCCTCGGAAGGATGTCCCAGGATTCTAATATCTGTGGTAGGAAGTATAGAAGTAAAAAGCGCATACATGTCCATATGTGAGGGTTTTAGATGCAACCAGGATTAATGGTCAGATGATGATGACGTCGAGTTGTAATTCGGTAGTTTTCAATCATGTTGTTAATTCGGTAGTTTTCAATCATGTTGTTACAAAACATAATGTGCGTGATCGAACATTGTACTGGTTGAATTTATAGTCGTTCTGGACCCGAGAGGGGGTTACTCGGAATCAATAATGGAACCATTTCGGAGTGTCAAAACAGCTGTGCAGGTTATAATAAAAAAATGACTTCTATGTAATCTTTATCACTCGTTCGAGTTGAAACATTAGTAGCGCTTCGATTATTCATTGAACTTTTCAATGAATGAAACTCCGAAACCCATAGGTACCTACTACGCCGCGGCGCGTGTCTCCATGTGATCAGTTCATTGGCCGAATGCATCGTTTCGATAATAATAGGTACTTAGATAATAATAAAGGACTCCAATTTCTCCTTCATACTTTACGCGGGCTTAGGACCGTCGGAAATACTTTAATATTGTTCTATTTTACGGTGAATTAATAAGGTTTATGTAATAATAATGAAAATAAACACGAACAAATAGGGAGGATTTCCGGCGTATTTAAAAAATTGGAGCTATTTACAAAATAATCAACTTAAATACCTAGACCTACCTATTCACAGTTTATTTACACTTCCCTGTACCTTAGCAACTGCTCAAAATGGAGTCCAGAACGTTCGATACACAAACGGGCACGTTTTAGGCTATTGTCTTTTAGTTTATTCAATGTGTCTCTGTCACTTTTCACTATTTCAAAGGCGTCCACTATCGCACTGCGTAATTCATCACGAGATTCGTACTCTCGAGTGTAAACTAATCGTTTTATTTCCGACCACAAATAAAAGTCGATCGCGACGACAATACTGCGCGCGAGTTATAGTCGAACTGCGCGCCGCGGTCGCCGGTCGGCGGCGCGGTCGGCCGAGCGTATTTAGGTACCTACCTACAAGACGTATCAGGGCTGTTGTCGACGGCAGCTGTTCTGACTGCATGGCCATAAACGCTGGAGTACCGCAAGGCTCAGTGTTGTCCCCTACCCTGTTTCTGCTGCATATCAATGACATGTTATCTATTGACGGCATTCATTGTTATGCAGACGACAGTACAGGGGACACTTGTTACACAGGCCGTCCCGGTATCTCTCGGGTCGCAGTGGAGGAAAGTCGTGAACAGCTTGTGTCTAAAATCGAGGCTACTCTTACTAGAGTGTCCGATTGGGGTAGACAAAACCTTGTCCAGTTCAATCCCTCCAAGACACAGGCGTGTTTCTTCACCGCTAAGAAGGCTCCAATTACTGTAGCGCCACGATTCCAGGGCACATCTCTTTCCATCTCTAAAAGTATAGGGATCCTTGGTGTTGACATCTCCAGTGACGTTCAGTTCCGCAGTCATTTGGAGGACAAGGCCAGGCTGGCGTCCAAGAAGCTCGGTGTGCTCAACAGGGCGCGGCGGTACTTTACTGCGGCGCAAACACTGCTTCTCTATAAGTCGCAAGTGCGGCCACACATGGAGTACTGCTGTCACCTCTGGGCGGGGGCACCTGAATATCAGCTTCGCCCATTTGACTCGGTGCAGAGGCGAGCTGTGAGAGTTGTCAACGATCCTATACTGACAGGTGGTGTGGAACCTCTTCGCGACAGGAGAGACTATGCCTCCTTATGCGTGTTCTACCGCCTGTACAATGGTATGTGCTCCGAGGAATTGTTTGACATGATGCCCACGGCTACCTTCTATCATCGCACCGCTCGCCATAGACAGGGATTTCATTCTCACACCCTACGTCCGGAGCGTTTGAGCACGGTTAGATCCGGTAGGGGTTTTCTTCCGCGCACGCTTAGGTTGTGGAATGATCTTCCTGCCTCGGTTTTCCCAAACGCCTACAGTATGGGGTTCTTCAAAAGGGGTCTAAGAAGGTTTTTACAGGGTCGGCAGCGCGAGTGTGGCGCCTCTGGTGTTGCTAACGTTCATAGGCTGCGGTGACCACCGGTCCTTCTGGTGGGCCGTGTGCTTGTCTGCCACCTTAGTGGTATAAAAAAAAAAAATTGCGTGTACTTAGTGTACACACGTAAGAAGTGAAACTTCTTCATAAACTTAATTTTCACCTCACCTTAAATTAAGTCAAAAAGTACAAAAGTCCAAAAGTCCAAAAGTCCAAAAGTCCAAAAGTCCAAAAGTCCAAAAGTCCAAAAGTCCAAAAGTCCAAAGTCCAAAAGTCCAAAAGGCCAAAAGTCCAAAATTCCCAAAGTCCCAAAGTCCCAAGGTCTCAATGTCCCAAAGTCCCAAAGTCCCAAAGTCCCAAAGTCCCAAAGTCCCAAAGTCCCAAAGTCCCAAAGTCCCAAAGTCCCAAAGTCCCAAAGTCCCAAAGTCCCAAAGTCCCAAAGTCCCAAAGTCCCAAAGTCCCAAAGTCCCAAAGTCCCAAAGTCCCAAAGTCCCAAAGTCCCAAAGTCCCAAAGTCCCAAAGTCCCAAAGTCCCAAAGTCCCAAAGTCCCAAAGTCCCAAAGTCCCAAAGTCCCAAAGTCCCAAAGTCCCAAAGTCCCAAAGTCCCAAAGTCCCAAAGTCCCAAAGTCCCAAAGTCCCAAAGTCCCAAAGTCCCAAAGTCCCAAAGTCCCAAAGTCCCAAAGTCCCAAAGTCCCAAAGTCCCAAAGTCCCAAAGTCCCAAAGTCCCAAAGTCCCAAAGTCCCAAAGTCCCAAAGTCCCAAAGTCCCAAAGTCCCAAAGCCCCAAAGTCCCAAAGTCTAAAAGTCCAAAAGTCCAAAAACCCTTAAATGACATGCTATCCCTGGATAAAGTACTCTTAATTCGAATCCACCGTGGTGGGGAACAGAACAAAGATGGCGCGTAACCAAAAATCGTGACGTGACGTGACGTGACGTGACGCAAATTTTTTTCCAACGCCGATAAAGAAGTTTCACTTCAAAAAAAAAAAAATCTGTAATTATGAAATTCGAAGTGCTCATGATCATAGTAGGTAAACAGGAATGTTTGTTACTTATCACGATTTTTTTCAGCACTTGAAAGAAGAGTACCACACATCTACGCGCTTCGGTCGTTCGACGTCCACTAAACCATACCAAGCCCATGGACCTTGTTTAGCATGCCCATGCAAATGCATGTGTAACGTATCTTCCCTTTTTAATTCATCTTAGGTAGCTTAAGGTAGGTAAGGTAGGTAAGTATCTTCATCTTAGGTAGCTTAAGGTAGGTACGTATAGTTTTTACTTTGAGTTTTTCCTTTAGGACTCCTAAAAACGGACGGACGGAATCCTAAAAAGAATTTAACTAGATTTTCATGCACACGTACATAATCGCGCCTTTATCCCCGAAGGGGTAGGCAGGGGCTTAGTATACGCCCACATTTCACCTTAAAGTTAAAATGGTCAGTCGCAGGTCGTGAATTTTCTTCTCTACGCAATGGATCTTTTTGCGATAGTGTGACCTTAGTTGTCTCTTACGACACCCTCGGGACAATTGGGGTGACGACATTTTGTACTCTTCCTCGTCGTCACACGGGGTAACTACTCTAGCTTTTTAAGAATAAAATACCACGTATGGAAATAATATTATGTCTCAAGTACATTACGTATTAACAAAGAAGTTATTCCAAAGAGGTTTGCAATACTAGGCTATCTCTCATTTATTCACTTTTGCTTAAAATCACAGCAACAAACACTAATTACAGGAACAATTCGCTGCTCACTTATTATCTTACATCATTAAGCATACAATTCCATAGCAATTAAGTGGTTATCTCATTCAAGAATGCGAGTAACAGATAAAAAACGTCCTTATGATGTTTTTTGAAACAAATAACACTACCTGTTTATACACTAACTATAAAACATTCTTATAAAAACGTAAATTGTCTTAATCAAATTCATTGTCCGATTTCTTTTTTTATGCGGGTATCATCAGTGCTGCTGCCATAGAGCCAACTTACTGAATTAATGAAGTGCGCTTCCTCAGAACGCACCCGTTACACCGGATGTTCTTAATTTGAAATTCAATAGTTGGCGCCTTTAACACCATAGATAGATAATAATAGTCGATTTATAGTATTACAAATTTTATTATGCGACCTTTTAAACGATTTTTTCTTCCAATAAATATTATAAATGCACAGTCATTCTTCTATTCAGGTCTCAGCTTTCTCTAGCTGGATAGTCTTTGTTGTATAGCTATTTTGCAAACATCATTGTTTCATAATCGTAACAATTGCTTGTAAAAATAACTAGGCATATGAAATAACATTGTTGAACTGCGGACCTAGTTGAACTTGCTGATAGAACAATAAATTAAAAGGTGACGTTGAAGTCCGATAAGGCTGAATTGTTGTATTACATAAATACCTAGCATAATTTTGCAATGTTAGCAAGATGGCGGTAGTGTTAGATGTCTAGTGATTGCAATTTTCGATATTCGATAGGCAATACAAGGCTCTGTCAAATAATATGCAAGAAATAGATCCGGTAGGGGTTTTCACCTGCGCACGCTTACATTGTGGAATGATCTCCCTGCCTCGGTTTTCCCAAACGCCTACGGTATGGGGTTGTTTAGAAGGGTCTTAGAAGGTTTTTACAGGGTTCATAGGCTGCGGTAACCACCAGTCTTTCTGGTGGGTCGTAACGCTAGAGCATGAAAGAGTTAACAAACATTCATACTTACTTTTAAGTCTTTATTATGAGTAAGGATTTGGTTAAAGAATTAGTAGGACTGAATTAATGTTGGGAATCCTAGGGTCATCCCTGGGCCCTGGGGGCAGGGAACGTGTGGTTTTTAGTCGGTAAGAATCCGGCATAGCATCCATGTAATATTTTCCTCACGTTAAAAAAAGGACTGAATGAATTATTCCCTAAGTTAATATTAGTAGGTAAGGATTTGGTTAAAGGATTGTTGGATAAGAAGGACTAAATACGCTCATAGATCATACCTATCAGTATGTAGTGCCAAATGAATTAAACATGAAGTACCTATGTATCTATATTAGGCGCGTACTATTGTTTACAATACTGACGAATCAATATTATTACAAACTAAGTATCGCTTTGTCTCCGCGGGTCGTTAGTCACTCTCACGAATTGTGCAATCAATAGTGCTTAGCTATTTTGGGTGTAAGTAATACAATACCAGGTTGCAAATCAGTCTACTACTACACTTAGGTTTATACCAAACTAGCGGACGTCACGCGGTTTCACCCGCGTAGCTCCCGTTTCCGTGGGAATACCGGAATAAAACATAGCATATGTTCACCGCGAAGAGTTTAGCTTCCCAACAGTGAAAGAATTTTTCAAATCGGACTAGTAGTTTCGGAGGCTATTCGATGCAAACAAACAAAATTGCGTCCTTGGCTGGCTTCTGCCGAATGTATCACGGCGAATGTTCTGAAGAGCTCTTCAACCTGATCCCACCCTCTTCTTTCCGATCCTGAACAACGCGTGCCGGGCATAGATGCCACTCATACACAGTGGGGGGTCGTCCATTAATCGCGTGAGGTTTTTTTGGCCATTTTTTGGACCCCCCCTCCCCCATGGTGATATTTGGTGAGGTTTCAGATTACCCCTCCCCCCCTAGACCGAATCACGTGTATTTTTAGTAACTACGAAGTTTTTTTTTAATTTTATAGTAGTCTCTATTGTTTTAATCTATTCATACTTCTGTACGAATAGCGCAACTTCGTTTGCGTCACATAATAGAGAGAGATATTCATTAATTAATATTTTAATATATTTCCCGTTGCATCCCGTCGCGTCGTGTTGCTAAATAATATTCATTATTTTGGAGCTGATAAAGAAGGTGTCAGTTTGGCCTGCTTAGAATCTTACGTTGGTTTGATCGCAGTTGGCTAAATAGAAGCGAAGTTATGAACAAAATTACAATAACTTGATTATTGTAATTTTGTTCATAACTTCGCTTCTTTTCGTTCGTTGAATTTGGATGCGACTATCGATATCCACGTGGAGTGAGCTGCGTTTTTTTTGTCACGGGGGGAAAGCGGTTTGGCACCATCATCCTAGCTGCGGAAGCAGCCGGGACGGTGTGTGGGGCTCCCGGTCCCGAAAAGGGACCCTTCTACCCACTAAACCCCGCCATGTCCCTCTTCATCCTACAGCCGGCATGGATATCCAAAGATTACTCACGTCGGCCCGGCCCGGCCGGGGGCTCCCAACACTTCCGGGGTTCTCGCCCGCATCGCACCGCTCTCGAGCGCTTCTCTGGAAGCAGAGAGGGTGGAGAGCGGTGAGCGGGTGGGCTCTGAAGGCATCTCCGGAACAAGGAGAGGGGCCTTCCCCCAAATGATCTTCGTCGGTGGAAGGGGGTCATAGCTGCGTGCATCGGCTAGTCTAATATATATAACTTATAATAAAGCTATAGCGAGTCTAAAATCTGTACGTCGAATATATTTGGTAATTATATTCCAAATTTTTTTTACTGGATATTCTATCTATTTAACTTCCATTACATTTGATACTGAAGCTAAAATAGTTTTTTTTGTATGTCTTTCTGTATCACGCCAAAACTATAGATAAGTAGTACCATTTTAAATAATACGGACATAATTTGAGATTATTATTGATCGGATTGATGCCGATATTCTGCGCGGTTCCTCTGGGAGACACGATAAAAACAAAATGATTTTCGTGTTGTATGATCAACGCATAGGTAGGTATTTCGATTTCAATTAATTTCTGATGTAAGAAAAGAATTAAGTGCTTTATGAATTATTCCATACAAGTTTTAATATTGTAGGTTTTGTTGTACAGAAATTACAGTGATCTCAAATTCAGGGTTGTAAAGTTGCTGTTCGAAATAAATACACGTGATTTCTCACTACACCCCCCACCCCCCCTGGTGATGTTTCGTGATTTTTGTCAGACCCCCTCCCCCCCCCTTTCGAGCCTCACGTGATTAATGGACGACCCCTGGAGAGAATCTTCGCCAGAACCGAGCGTTTCAAAAGATCGTTCCTCTGTCGAACTATAAAAACTTGGAACGACCTGCCTGCACACGTGTTTCCCTCATCTTACAATCCCGGGTTCTTTAAGAGGAGCGTGAAGAGGCACATCACAGGGCCGCTAACTTGAGGACCACTGTAAGAAGTGGCCCCCAATCGCTAGATGCCCCACGGCTTTCCATCAGGCTGGTGGCGACGTCAATTTGGCGAGCTGAATATAAAAAAAAAAAAAAAAAAAACAATCAAATCTTTTTTAATATTAGTATAGATTACGCCACAACACACGGTGCTTCGTGTTCCGCATCCACTCACTCCCTGCAACCTTCTTTAGGTCATCGGTCCATCTAGAAAAAAAAAAAGAAAGTTGCAAATGCAGATTTATGGCGATGCGAAATTCTTCTGACAGGAATGTTAGAACCTACTTCCAGTGCCCGCAGCTTCCTTTTTTTAACCGACTTCCAAAAATGGAGGAGGTTCTCATCAAAATAAAATTTTTGATCATTATGACGCCACCGGAAAGTCAGAGCGACTATGACGACTCTCACTCCCAAAATTATTGTCTGGGGCCCTCAAAATAGCAGCGAATGTATTTGAATATTATATTTATGAATAGTACTGCTAAATTTCGACGGCGAACGGTCTCTGGTATAATGCAGCAATAGACATAAACTCCTAACTAACATGTTAGTGATTTACAGTTTCCTACATAACTAGAACTTAAAAAATATTACTGCCATTCGCCTGGCAAAAACGTGTAAGTACATATCACGTAGGCACTTACGTGTTTTTGCCATGAGTTATTAAAAGTAAAAAATAATTTTAATAGTTAACAGTAATTTTAATTTAATGTTAGTTAGGAGATTGTCACTTAGTCGTCTTATTTTAATCCTATCTGTTTTTCCCGTTCACTGCCTATCTTCGTACTGGAAAATAAAGGCATGAATATTTATGTATGTAATTATATGAAAATAACTAAGTATAGATAGAAAGTACTGGCAACACAATAGTGCGAAAGAATACTTAGGCCATAATGAAAAGGGTCGGCTTTCAAGTCTAGACGGTGTCAAGCACATCTTTGCTCTCAACCGAACCTGTACAAATTGTTCTAATGAACTGTCTGCAACTATTAAATCTAAATGAGACTCGAACAATATGGAACTTCATTGATTTATTATTGTACACTGCCTATTATTACTCTTAGTACTGAAATAATTACTTTTGACTTCGACCATCAGACGAGATGAGTAATTTGAATCTTCGTTATTTATTTTATTTACTTTTTAAACCACTAAGGTGGCAGACAAGCATACGGCCCGCCAGAAGGACTGTATTTTCTTTATTTTGTTTTCAAGTTTTAAGTCGAAAATATTAAAGTTGTAAATACTCGTAACAGTAGGTAGTTCATGTTAAGGGCATTCATGTGGTTTGGACAAAGTTCTACTCCAGTAAAGCGGAAAATTTCTTTATTTCTGGAGGTTGAAAAGTAACAAGAAAAGCTGCGTTTCATTGCGTTATATCACTTTCCTCACTAGTGCAAGTGGTCGATCCGTTGTTTTATGGTTCAGAATCCACCATTTTTACACGTAAACACTCAAAAATTCAATAGTTTTGAATATTGTACAATAAAGGGCGCCATCTTCATTGTATAATTATAATTCCCGCCAGCAAACGACATAAGACCTTACCGGCCCCATACACGTACAATATTATTGACTCAATAATATTAATTATTATTATTATTTTTTTTATCAATATTTATTTCTGTCTGAATATAGTCTGTGCAAACCTCAATATTACCCATACACGGTCAATTTATTGCTAAATTGATCAATATTGTTGTACGTGTATGGGGCCGGTTATAAAATTACATTTTGCAGAGCAATTTTATAGGCAAAGATCTAAAACCTAGACAGCCTGCTTACAGAGACGAGTTAGAATTTACAAAGAAGTATGTTTGATCAGTGGAAGCCGATGTAAACCGCGGCCGCCGGCGCCAGTGGTTTCCTGCATCTGACCGAGTTTCAGATTTCATATCGCCGTATCTACTTGATAACAAACATTTGAGCTAACAGTGACCCAGTTCCTGGCCTCTTGAAGACTACTATAACATCATTGATTGAAAGTATGTACTGCTCGTTCGCTCTAACTTTGCCGCTCGGCTCCATACTAAAGTCGAATCTTGTAAATAGACGAAGTAAACTGACAGCAACTTCTTCATACAATGTTCCGTATTTTCTATGACGAAGTGACATTAGCTACTGTCAATTTACTTCGTCTAATTAACAATTCGGGTATACGCCTCTACGCCAGCGGCAAAGTTAGAGCGAACGGGTAGTAGTTTAATTTTAGCAGTATGCACTGAACATCAGAGAAAACGGATGAGATTTCAGACCTTAGATTAAATAAATCTAGATTCGTCTTTTTATTACTAAAAATATTAGGGTTAAATAATTTTTAAATATTGATATTTCAATTGACACGTTGAAGCTGTGGCTCAAAGGGCAAATACTCTTGTAAACATTGCAGATAGATACTTCAACTAACTTTAATTTATTATAATCTAAACTTTAACTACTTGATTTGATCGAATATTAAAACTAATTTCATTTTAAAGTATTATAAAATACGCAGCATCAGCTGCAACGATCGTCTCGAGAACAGATACTTGGTACAACGCGTTGCAAGTTTCAACATATTCGCGCCATATTGGATTTATTTATCAGTGTAAACGTTGGAGCTAGCGGCCATGCTGCCCTAATTATGTCGTTTATTTTAAAAAGTTAACACATAAATCTTGCTTGATTAAAAAATGAAGAAATATTTTCGTTCAATAAATGAAGAGTAGATATGTAATTCTAATTACTAATTATTAGATTGGTTGTAGCAGAAAAATCACGTAAAATTGGCAATGGTCTGACCACATCTGTTGAAAAACCGCTTGCCGAGGGTGTAGACGAGTTCTGAAGAGAGGTAAGTATGTTAATAATAAACTCTTTGCGGCACATCTCTACAGCAGTGGGACTATGGGTAATTATTTTTCCCCATAGTACCACCACAAGGCAGTGGGACTACGGGGAAAAAAAATCCCCGTGGACCCACCAGTGGGACGTTCCGGTGGGACCACGGGTAATAGGGGGACACGGCACATGTTAGGTAGAACGACTAAAAAGGCTAAGTAGCAGATTACAGCAGGTTACAAAAAAAAAGGTCGCTTGATATCAGGAGATCTTGGTGTGACCGCTCACCCATCATTTCATCATGTCATAACGTTCTAAGTTTAGGTGCTTATATACTTTTTATTTTGATATTACTTTATATGTACAATTATTCTAATAGCTAGTTGCACCATGTTGAGAGGCTTTGAAAGAACATAGAGTGGGTGAATCTAAAGTCTTTTATCATTTTGACAAATATGTAAAAATAGATCTTTTTGCCAATATAAAGTCGTGGGACTCCGACAATATACATTATTCAAATATGTATAAGTGTAAAAAAGAGATCTTTTTTCTGATTACCATATAAACACGAATCTTACTAAGAATATTGATAATCTGAAAGCAGTTGTTTTAAACTGATGTTTTAACCATAAGAGCATGCTGTGTTTTGTATTCAACGAACGTGTGTACAATAGATATATATCTGACACTTATCTTGAGTAATTGGAGAAAAGCTGTGATGGTAATTAGGTATCGTGCGAATTTGTCATGCAAGAAGCACGCTGATTGCATTCACATAAAAAATCGTCCTGTAAGAGCAATGAAAATTAATAGAATGGAATAAAATAAACTTGATTGTACACCAATTAAAAACATACAGAAGAGAAAGACATTACAATTTTATAAATGTACAGAGGGCGGCCTTATCGCTAAAAAGCAATCTATTTTATTAATATTTCACTTTATTTTGATATGAGTTGCTGATGTGAGACCAATCCGGGAGTTTGGGCTGGACTTGAACCGGAAAGGGAACTTGTTTTCTCAGTTAAACGTTTCCCGAACATGCAATAGTGGAGAAAATCAAATACAAATAAAAGACAGAAGATTCAATAACGCTTCCATCCACTTTATTAGGGCAAGGACTTAGGACTTAAACTCATCACCATGCTCTTGCCCTTGTTACAATTTCTTTAGGGTCGGCGCAATACATCCCTGATAATCGTCATCTGATCATTTACTCCTTTCATATTCATACCAGTCCTTACACACGTCATCAAGGGTTTCTTTGGCCTCCCTCTGACTCTACATCCTTCAACATTCATATGCATCGTTCTTTTTGTTACATGACTTTCATCCCTTCTCATTACATGCCCACACGTAGGAAGCGACCTATGTAGGACTAGCTTAACTAATATACTTAATTTCTTGTACAAAGCACTCTTAGCAATCAAGTCCTAATAATACCAAAAAAAAAACCGTCTACATGCATCATCTCATTTTAGTTTTGTACGTTTAAAAACAACCGGTGAATTTATAGACGCAAATAATATTTAATACTATGTAGATATTAATCAATATCACCATTAATAAGTTAGCTATTTTTTCAAACACGTCGAGCACAGAATCGGTTTTATTTTTACTCCGTATTACTTCTGGTATTCACTTTCATTGACTGCATATAACATGCGTTTAAATATATTGCAGTAAACCGGTGTAAATGTCGTTGTGCAATAAAATACGAAATTGTACTGTCAAGTAAGTTACGCGTTTTCTCAAGACAGGATGTGCGGAGAGCAATCATATCGCTTATTAAACAACTGTGAAATAACTTCATGTAATAGTCGATTGCGTGATTTAAATACAGAATAGACGTATTATTGCCTATACGATAGGTTTTATTTTATTTTTAAATTTACATACCAATACGGTGGCAGACAAGCATACAGCCCACCAAATGTACTGGTGGTCACTGCAGCCTATGAACGCTTGCAACACCGGAGACGATACACTCGTGCTGCCGATCGAGTAAAAACCTGGTTCCAAACTCTATTGAGAATGAGCAATTTTGCACTTTGAAAGACAAACAGGATTTGACATCGCAGTAGTAGAGGTTGGCATGAAATGGTAATGATCTCACTACTGGAGATTTGTTTTATGTGGTGCAATTCAGCTAATTTGCCACGAGGTAGCTGGGCGGCGTTGTATGGGACAGCCAGCTCCAGAGAGGGACCAGACTACCCGCAGTACCCGCTGAACCACCAGGATGTACTGCGACTTGGAATGAGATTCTCCTCGGAGCGCCAGATGGACGATCCCAAAAACTTTTTAAAGAGCGTTTCGATCCCTCTGAAGGCAGAGGTGGTAGAGATTTAGAGAACTGGCCATTTTACTATCGACGATGCTGAAGACCAGGCGAAGCGAAAAGAACGTTGCTGTATTACTATAAACCTAAATATATACTAACATTATAAAAGTGTAGAGTTTGTATGCGGGCACAATGGAGTTAACGGATGTTCCAAAAGTATGCTATGAGGGAATGTAGGCTTCGTATGCCTTGGGATTAATGCTCGAATGTCTGTTGATAATAATGATGCATTTAGTAAACGTCGGTGCAAACAGACATTCCAACTTTATTTATTTGTATAGGTTTTAGCTAAATCATAAACTATTTGTAGAAATATACGACTGACAAACGTTTACGTAAATTCTTTGATTTATACTTGAAGCGTCAGATAGCTATAAATTCAGCATTTAAATGTATAAAACGACCATTAAATGATGCTACAATACAATCCTACTTATTGCTGCGCTGCACAATTACATTCATAAGAGTTGCTGTACCCATTCATGGTATATTTACTTACTTGCAAAATCGCGTATCTTCTTATATGGAAATGTTTTAGCTGTTTGTTTGTAATAATGAGGCAACGTATCAAACGGATGTGACATCCTTTAAAGGGAACATATCCTGAAGAATACCCTATTCTCATTTTGGTCTTCAATGATATTAAGCATAAAATAGTGAGATTGTTTCCAGTAGATCCGCGCAAGGAGTTCCGCGGCGTAACTGGTAAGATTTTTGTTCACAGTAGTTCCGTGACAGTAAATTTGTTCATTTTCAAAACAAATAAAGATTTATGAAACAAATGATGGTCGATAAAATAAGAGACTATGGACAGGTTCAAAGGTCGAAAATGGATTGCATAATTTTTTGTCATCTTTAATGTGTTGTTTAGTGATAACCATAAAAAAATATAGGTGCAAGGATGTTAGCTTGTTTTACATTTCCGAGGTCAATTTTTAATAATTGTTTTCGCGCTTTTATTAACTTCTAGCTTCTAGCTTTCTGACCTCCGAACGAATCCTTATTAGGCAACTGCGCTAGAACGTAGTCAGTAATATGCAAAGCTTGCAAGTTACGTTGGCTTGCGGAATGGGAAATTCTTAGATATTTAAATAGGTAAATGGCAAATATCTTCATTCATTTATGTATACTGCAAGCAACCAGTTTATTTACTTTTCTTGTAAAGAAATCAATATCAATACCTTTCATGACACTGCTGGACGTAAGCCCAGTGAATTTGAGCCTTACCTATTATACTGCTCAGACGTGTTGATAGAAGGTTTTGTTTCGAGTATTTCCTCTCGTTAGACCGACAGCTAGGATGGATTTCCACCATGTAACGCCTGATTCCATTAGTTTTTTTTTTTTATACTACTTAGGTGGCAGACAAGCCTTCGGCCCACCGGAAGGTTGGTAACCGTAGCCTATAGACGTTTGCAACACTAGAGGTGCTACACACGCGCTGCCGACCCGGGCGCAGGTTGTGACGACCCACAGTTGAAATTTTTCAAGCCGCCCATAAGGCATTCAACTTGGCTTAACGACTGTCATTTTACTGACAACCGGGACCAACGGCTTATCGTGCCTTCCGAAGCACGGAAACGCTCGTAAATAAATGTCACAAAGTGGTCCACGTGGTGGTCACCCATCCATATCCGGTCATAGTAAATGTTGCTTACTGCAGTGATCGTTTACAGAACACTGAGTCCGCGGGGCCACGAGCGCTTCAATTCAGTTAAAGTACATTTTATTTGGTTGAGGTTTTGTATGGGTAATAAAGGAGGGGAGGGCGAGTCCCGTCCTTAATTATCGTTCTAAAACGTACTTTCTTATTGGCGTGAGTACAAACCTATAATTTTGTAAGAAAATTAAAAAAAAGGTTTTTTTTTTCGATTTTCAGTTACAGGCAACAAGCAAGTAGCTTTTTAATGAACTGCAATCACTTTGTCAACATAGTCAGGGACATGAACAGAATCATAATTATCTTATCAACCTGCAGTTCTGATTAGATATAATTACTAGTTAAGGGGCGGTTATAGCGCACAAGTAGGCATTTGGCGCTCCCCTCGCCCCGGGCGCAAGACACACCGCGCGCCGGCAGCGGCAGTGAACTCTCATGCCACAGTATACAGTATAGTAGAAAGAAACAGCATGCTAACTTTGTTTGACGTAGTAAATGCATCTAACTTTATTAAGTGTAGTGATTTATTAGTTTCGTAAATAAAAATAAATGAGTTAATCGTAAATAAATTATGTATATTATACTATTATTTTTAAGCTAAAGAGTTTGTTTGTTTGTTAAGTTGTTCTAACTCTAGAGCCTAAGAGACTGCTAGTTGAATTTCAAGAGTTTCTTAACAGAATGTCCATTTTTGAAAAATACCAAAATATTTAACATCACGCTAAGGCGAATAAGAGCTTAGCAGCAACGAAACTTTTTTCGACAACTAGGATATTTCATTTTTTTTGAGAGTTTCCGTTGCGTACGTTTGCTACAGTTGCGTAAAAAATGTAAATTACATAATAGCTGGTCATAAAAATTTCTAAAGTTTTCTAAAGTTGGTATGCTAAGTATGAATCACGGGATCATTGTGCAATCCAAAATGGCCGCCGCGGTGTAATCACAAAATTTCATGATGGGTGTCGTTTAAAGGGTTCGTTGGTATGCTGAGTACGAATCACGTACTAATTTTGCAATCCAATATGGACGCCGCACCGTAATCACAAAATGTCATGAGGGGTATCGTTTAAGGGGTTTCTTGGTATGCTGAGTACGAATCACGTGATAATTTTGCAATCCAATATGGGCGCCGCGCCGTAATCACAAAATTTCATGATGGGTATCGTTTAAGGGGTTTCTTGATATGCTGAGTACGAATCACGTGATAATTTTGCAATACAAAATGGCGGCCGCGGTGTAATCACAAAAATTCATGATGGGTATCGTTTAAAGGGTTTTTGGTATGCTGAGTACGAATTACGTACTAATTTTGCAATCCAATATGGCCGCCGCGCCGTAATCACAAAATTTCATGATGGTTATCGTTTAAGGGGTTTGTTCGTATGCTGAGTACGAATCACGTGATAATTTTGCAATCGAATATAGCCGCCGCGCCGTAATCACAAAATTTCATGATGGGTATCGTTTAAGGGGTTTTTTGGTATGCTGAGTACGAATCACATGATAATTTTGCAATCCAATATGGGCGCCGCGCCGTAATCACAAAATTTTATGATGGGTATCGTTTAAGGGGTTTCTTGATATGCTGAGTACGAATCACGTGATAATTTCGCAATCCAAAATGGCCGCCTCGGTGTAATTACAAAATTTCATGATGGGTATCGTTTAAAGGGTTTTTGGTATGCTGAGTACGAATTACGTGATAATTTTGATATGCAATATGGCCACCGCGCCGTCATGGCAAAAATCTATGATGGTTATCGTTTAAGGGGTTTTTTGGTATGCTGAGGACGAATCACATGATAATTTTGCAATCCAAAATGGCCAACGCGCCGTAATCACATAATTTCGTAATGAATATCGTTTAATGGGTTTTTTCGAATGCTGAGTACGAATAACATGATCATTTTGGAATTCAATTTGGCCGCCTAAGCTATTTAGGCCCACTTGCGCGGAGAGTCGGGTTAAATATTTAAATATAGAGTTAGTAAGCTCTGAGTTAAATAAATAACTTCTTAACTCTGACCACGTCTTGCACAGTTGCAAATTGGCACGCGGTTAACTAACTTACAGTAAACCGAACAAGTTTTTTTAGTCTGTGTCGTTCCATGCAATCCAACCACACACAAATGTTAGAACGAAGAATAGAACATGTTTCTCTATCTCTTTTACACTACAGTCTGCTACGTATGATGCATACTTACGATACTACCATTTACGATACCAATCATAAAATTTTGTGATTACGGCGCGGCGGGCATATTGGATTGCAAAATTATCACGTGATTCGTACTCAGCATACCAAAAAACCCCTTAAACGATACCCATCATGAATTTTTGTGATTATGGCGCGGTGGCCTTTTTGGATTGCAAAATTAGTACGTGATTCGTATTCAGCATACCAAAAAACCCCTTAAACGATACCCATCATGAAATTTTGTGATTACGGCGCGGCGGCCATCTTGTATTGCAAAATTAGTAAGCGATTCGTACTCAGCATACCAAAAAACCCCTTAAACGATACCCATCATGAAATTTTGTGATTACGGCGCGGCGGCCATCTTGTATTGCAAAATTAGTACGCGATTCGTACTCAGCATACCAAAAAACCCCTTAAATGATACCCATCATGAAATTTTGTGATTACGGCGCGGCGGCTATATTCGATTGCAAAATTATCACGTGATTCGAACCCCTTAAACGATACCCATCATGAAATTTTGTGATTACGGCGCGGCGGCCATCTTGTATTGCAAAATTAGTACGCGATTCGTACTCAGCATACCAAAAAACCCCTTAAACGATACCCATCATGAAATTTTGTGATTACGGCGCGGCGGCCATCTTGTATTGCAAAATTAGTACGCGATTCGTACTCAGCATATCAAAAAACCCCTTAAACGATGCCCATCATGAAATTTTGTGATTACAGCGCGGCGGGCATATTGGATTGCAAAATTATCACGTGATTCGTACTCAGCATACCAAAAAACCCCTTAAACGGTACAATCATGAAATTTTGTGATTATGGCACGGCGGCCATATTGGATTGCAAAATTATCACGTGATTCGTACTCAGCATACCAAAAAACCCCTTAAACGATACCCATCATGAAATTTTGTGACTACGGCGCGGCGGCCATCTTGTATTGCAAAATTAGTACGCGATTCGTACTCAGCATACCAAAAAACCCCTTAAACGATACCCATCATGAAATTTTGTGATTACGGCGCGGCGGCTATATTCGATTGCAAAATTATCACGTGATTCGTACTCAGCATACGAACAAACCCCTTAAACGATAACCATCATGAAATTTTGTGATTACGGCGCGGCGGCCATATTGGATTGCAAAATTATCACGTACTTCGTACTCAGCATAGCAAAAAACCCGTTAAACGATACCCATCATGAAATTTTGTGATTACGGCGTGGCCGCCATGTTGGATTGCGAAATTATCATGTAATTCGTAGACATTTTAATGCATTAGGTAGCTGGTTACCATGTCGTAAAAACACTTAAAAAGTAAAAGATCACCACATTTTTACCATGAGTCGCGTATGTATTTGTAACGGTTAATCTAATTACATTTTGCCCATTACTGATATTTTTATACTGTGGCGCGATTTCAACGTAATTTGGCATAATAATTACGAAATAGTTGCGAAAAAAACTGACACAGGTCCTGCCTCCACAAGCGCCAGGGCGAGACTGATCGGCCGTCAGCGGCGCAATTCTATTGCGTTTGGTAGATATTCGTACATGATGACTATGTAAATAGTTGTTTATAGAAAAACGCTCGGAAAATGTGTATAAAAACTTAATACCTTTAATTGAGTGCAAAAAAAATATATAAAATATTAATAGTTTAGCCACAGTTTTGAAAAAACTTTTCTGAGAGAGTCAACTTTGGGATTTTTTTCTATCTAGTGAAATTTATTGGATCGTGTAACGGGCTCGGAATATGTTTAGCTTATATCCTTAACTATTATATATATATTTTTCAGATTTAAAAACCCTTTACTTTTCGACTAGAATTGTTTCAAAAAACTCAAAATCTGACCCACGCGGCCTTAAAATACCACAACAAACAGGACAGAGTACTTATGTACAAGATAAGAGTACAAACAGTTGTAATCTTAGAGTATAAATAAGAATAAAAATACTCTAAGGTTGTAATATAATGACATTTTGCAATCTGTGGTGTTTAAAAAAATCGTTCTTCCTGTAAGCGCATCGAGTGCATCGGAAAGAATCCAAAACCGTTCTCAAATCAAAATCTCGATCGAAATATTTGTATTTAAAAAAAAAGTGATATTATTTGAATCGCTAACATTATCAAAATTTCATTTTTCGTACGAAACATTTCATGCGAACTCCACAGAAAGCGTCAGTAACGCTTCCCTCACTTCACTGGTGCTTGATTGAGTTTGAACTGGAACTTGACTGTGAAGAGGCTAAGGACTTTAATGACTTGAAATAAGAAACACAACTATTTTACCAATGACTAGGCAGCACGGTCCGACCTTAGCCAGTTTCATGTGGAACGATCAAATAAAAAACAGGACGATTTCTTACGCACTCTATGACGTCAATTGCATATTAAAGTCATCAGAGGCCCCCGAGACGATCAATTTTTATTGTCATGCCTTGCCTTGCCTTTACGTGATTGAGATCTCACTTGAAGGATGAATTGACGATACTTGACGCCCATTGAAGGTGCCGTCAAGTGTGGCTCGAACACTTGCCTTTTGGCCCATTCGCTAGTAGTTTGCATCGGAGCGGAATCTTGAGCTACGGTGAAATTCACCGGTGATTTTGCGATCGTGTTTCTATGTACCCTCTGTCCTGTCCTGTCTGATGTATGTCCCTCACCGGGAGCATTCGCGTGTAATGTAACATTACAGCGTCGAGCATTACAGCGGTGATGGAGGAGAACCGAGCATTGCAATGCGCAACTTGTAATGATAAAAGACGAGGTTATATCAGTGAAGGAGGAGAACGAAGCATTGCAATGCGCGCCTTGTAATGATACAATCTTTACTAATATTATAAAGAGGAAAGATTTGATTGTTTGTTTGTTTGTTTGCACCGAATAGGCTCCGGAACTACTTTGAAAAATTCTTTCACTGTTGGGAAGCTACACTCTTTGCGGTAAACATAGGCATAGGCATATTTTATTCCCGTACCTATTCCCACGGAAACGGGAACTACGCGGTTGAAACCGCGTGACGTCCGCTAGTGCGTAATGTTTTGATACAACTTGTAACATTAATGCGCTTTGCGCACCTGGTAATGATACAATGTGTAATGTTTTGATACAACTTGTAACATCAATGCACTTTTATTTGCGGCTGGCCGGCCGCACACTGGTCCGGATTTTAAAATAGGTCGACATACGACCTAAGATGTCAAATGCTATTGGGAATTTTTTTGAAGTGAAACTTCTTTATCGGCGTTGGAAAAAAATTTGCGTCACGTCACGTCACGATTTTTGGTTACGCGCCATCTTTGTTCTGTTCCCCACCACGGTGGATTCGAATTAAGAGTACTTTATCCAGGGATAGCATGTCATTTAAGGGTTTTTGGACTTTTGGACTTATGGGCTTTTGGACTTTTGGACTTTTGGATGGGACATTGGTACTTTGGGTCTTTGGGACTTTGGAACTTTGAGACATTGGGACTTTTGAACTTTTGGAATTTTGGACTTTTGGACTTTTGGATGGGACCTTGGTACTTTGGGTCTTTGGGACTTTGGGACTTTGGGACTTTGGGACTTTGAGACTTTGGGACTTTGGGACTTTGGGACTTTGGGACTTTGGGACTTTGGGACTTTGGGACTTTGGGACTTTGGGACTTTTGGACTTTTGGCCTTTGGGACTTTGGGACTTTGGGACTTTGGGACTTTGGGACTTTGGAACTTTGGGAGTTTGGGACTTTGGGACTTTGGGACTTTTGGACTTTGGCCTTTGGGACTTTGGGACTTTGGGACTTTGGGACTTTGAGACTTTGGGACTTTGAGACTTTGGGACTTTGGGACCTTGAGACCTTAGGACTTTGGGACTTTGGGACTTTTGGACTTTTGGCCTTTTGGACTTTGGACTTTGGACTTTTGGACTTTTGGACTTTTGGACTTTTGTACTTCTGTACTTTTTGACTTAATTTAAGGTGAGGTGAAAATTAAGTTTATGAAGAAGTTTCACTTCTTACGTGTGTACACTAAGTACACGCAATTTTTTTTTGGATAGGTAGAAGCCGTGAGCCGGTGTAAACCGACGGCCCCTATCTAAAACGTTAAAGTATTCAATCCGATTGACGTTGTCATTTTTGTTTTATTTCTAACTTTGAACAAATGATCCACGTGACCTAGTGACTTAGCAGATATAATGTCATGTTGGATATTTTTCTGAGGCTTTTTAGTATGCTGAGTACGAATTTTGGGTTAATTTTGCAATCCAAGATGGCCGCCACACCACCGTTGTAAAATTTCATATTGGATACCGTATAAGGGGTGTTTTGGTATGCTGAGTACGAATTTTGGGTTAATTTTGCAATCCAAAATGGCCACCGTGCCACTGTTGTGAAAATTCATGTTGGATATCGTGTAAGGGGTTTTTTGGTATGCTGAGTACGAATTTCAGGTTAATTTTGCAATCCAAAATGGCCGCCGTGCCACTGTTGTAAAAATTCATATTGGATATCGTATAAGGGGTTTTTTGGTATGCTGAGTACGAATTTCAGGTTAATTTTGCAATCCAAAATGGCCACCGTGCCACTGCTGTAAAATTTCATGTTGGATATCGTGTAAGGGGTTTTTTGGTATGCTGAGTACGAATTTTGGGTTATTTTGCAATCCAAAATGGCCGCCTTGCCACTGTTGTAAAATTTCATGTTGGATATCGTATAAGGGGTTTTTCGGTATGCTGTCGCCCCGCGACAGGTAGGTAGAAGCCGTGAGCCGGTGTAACCCGACGGCCCCTATCTAAAATGTTAAAGTATTCAATCCGATTGACGTTGTCATTTTTGTTTTATTTCTAACTTTGAACAAATGATCCACGTGACCTAGTGACTTAGCAGATATAATGTCATGTTGGATATTTTTCTGAGGCTTTTTGGTATGCTGAGTACGAATTTTGGGTTAATTTTGCAATCCAAAATGGCCACCGTGCCACTGTTGTGAAAATTCATGTTGGATATCGTGTAAGGGGTTTTTTGGTATGCTGAGTACGAATTTCAGGTTAATTTTGCAATCCAAAATGGCCGCCGTGCCACTGTTGTAAAAATTCATATTGGATATCGTATAAGGGGTTTTTTGGTATGCTGAGTACGAATTTCAGGTTAATTTTGCAATCCAAAATGGCCACCGTGCCACTGCTGTAAAATTTCATGTTGGATATCGTGTAAGGGGTTTTTTGGTATGCTGAGTACGAATTTTGGGTTATTTTGCAATCCAAAATGGCCGCCTTGCCACTGTTGTAAAATTTCATGTTGGATATCGTATAAGGGGTTTTTTCGTATGCTGAGTACGAATTTTGGGTTAATTTTGCAATACAAAATGGCCGCCTTGCCACTGTTGTAAAATTTCATGTTGGATATCGTATAAGAGGTTTTTTGGAATGCTGAGTACGAATTTCAGGTTAATTTTGCAATCCAATATGGCCGCTGCGCCGTAATCACAACATTTCATGATGAGTATCGTTAAAGGGATTTTTTGAAATGCTGAGTACCATTTTCGCCTAACTAGTAAATTTTAATAATTTGCTTATTAAGTTTAGGCTTTCTAAACTAGCAATGCGAAAATACTATGACAAAAGGTCCTTATTGTAAAATTAAGGTCTATTACATTAAACCTTCCTACTACAGACCGCATCACCACCTTCATGGCTGCTGACTTCTGGCCGAGAGGGGTGAAGTATCGGCGCTTCAGAGGACGTCTGCTGACACGGGACACCCCGCCCCGCGACACGTCGACGTCAGTGCGTGTCAATTAGGTTAAGTTATATGTATATGTATTTTTAGTATTAAGGTTTTTTTTTATACCACTAGAGTGGTAGACAAGCATACAGCCCCCCCAGATGTACCGGTGGTCAAGGCAGCCTATGGCGGTTCGCAACACCAGAGGCGCCACAATCGCGCTGCCTAAGGTATGTATCTATGAGCCGTAGAGTAAGTTAAAAATATCTGTAACTGTCTCTAATATTGCTTGAAAATAAAGATTTATTATTATTATTCCATTTATTTTTTATTCTTACCATATTGTCTTACATTTTTAAATAAATAATGCTTACAAAAATAAAAATCTATTTAAAAATATAAAAAAATAGTGTCCCACCGGCATCGGGTGCAGGGACCAAGCTACCGGTGGTTAGGGCTTCAGAGACAGGAACCTGCTCAAAATGCGTGCCGTGTCAAGAAGTACTGCCTTCTGTATCAGGCCCTTGAACCAGCCGTCTAACGAGAGCCTCTTCAGATGGTTATCGAGGCTCTTTGCCATCAAACCGTGGACCGAAACGATAATTGGAACAATAATTGCCGAATCAACATGCCACATCTCAACAACTTCATGAGCCAAATCCAAATATTTCATTTCTTTTTCCTTTTCTGCTTTAAAGAGGTTGTCATCATGAGGAATGCTGATATCGATAATTATTGCGAGGCGTTCCAATCAATCTATCACCACTATATCAGCTGCTGATGTATAATCTTGGCCACTTGGTTATGTCTGTGCAAATATTTTTTTTTTCTTTTTTTTTTATGTGTATAAAAACTTAATACCTTTAATTGAGTGCAAAAAAAATATATAAAATGTTAATAGTTTAGCCACAGTTTTGAAAAAACTTTTCTGAGAGAGTCAACTTTGGGATTTTTTTCTATCTAGTGAAATTTATTGGATCGTGTAACGGGCTCGGAATATGTTTAGCTTATATCCTTAACTATTATATATATATTTTTCAGATTTAAAAACCCTTTACTTTTTGACTAGGATTGTTTCAAAAACTCAAAATCTGACCCACGCGGCCTTAAATGACTGGCTTTTCGTTTATCAACGATTCCGCCGATCTCCAGTGTAGGAAAATAGATACAAATCCACGAAAGCGCTCACGTGCACTATAGTGACAGAACTGTCATCGGCTCCGACGCCCACGGTCATCATAATGCCAGTTTATATCCGTTTATATCCGGTATTATCCTCTTTCATCCAGGCCGGAAATAATGCAGGATGAGTTTATAATAATGATTAACATAGCCTGCAGAGTAACATTAAAAGAAAAAACATCAGAAACTTCGAGTTGATTGTGATAAATAAATTTTCTGTTGAGCCGCCATTAGCGTTCCAATTAGTTACGGGGTAAGTATTAAATATTTTAGTTTATTCTGCTTTTATTTATGGTTTTATTTAATATATTGAATGATATATTATTTTATAATATATACTTATTTATTTCAGTGTATATTTATTAATTGTTTTTTTTATTGGCCAATGTAAATACACAAAAAATGTATAACTTTAATACTTTTATTTTATTAATATTTTTTGTTTATTTTGATTCAATTATTCTTGTTTTGCATTTAAAAGGTGTTGTTTAACAGCTGTTATAAATATTTCCGTCCCAAATCGAGGTAAAATTAATTATAATAGCATGTGAAGATGACAATTTTTGGCAATGAAAATACGCTAATATTGATAAAATTTATTTTCGGAGATTTTGTATCTACAAATTCTTTTTTTTTATTTTTGGGTAACGTGTTTGTGTGTATATTTGGTAAATAAAAAAATATAAGACTTAAAACTGGTTTTATTTTGAATTACATGGTAAAACATAAGAATACTACTTCATTTTAACCATCGTAATTTTCAGCGACATTTCATTAATCCATTACACATCGGATATCCTCGGATTTAGTTTAGTTATTTTCGTCAGTTATCCAGCATGATGAAACAGTAAGTATTTCTGTAGTGCGACTCCTTTAAAAGAAATAAGAATTAATTTTGTGAAGCTCGGCGCGCAACCGCCGTTCCCGCCAACGCTCGCGAAGGTGTTAGCGTCGGAGGCCAGTGACGTTTGACAGTTCGGATGCACGACTGGCTAACATCAGTAAAAATGGCAATAACAAAAGAGCAATTTGGCATTTGAAATGTCATGGGACTTTGACAATGAATCACAGACAATATGGACTAAAGAGGTTTGTATTTTAACTACCACAACACATAAACTAATGGATGACAGACATCACAAGGCTAAATACGAAATAGAAAGCGGTTACCATGATTGAAAAACTGTTAGCAGTGAGATCACATATCTCTAAATATCCAATTAACAATTATGCTTTTGCAGCCTTTCAATCAAGTTCGAGTTGTGTGTGTAATTAAAAAAATAGACTTTCATTCTGTAGCTCTCTTTTTTTCTCTAACACTAATGTATCCAATTTATTGGTCATTTATGTTTGTTGATTTCTCCAATAGGTATATGAAATTTCGTTTTCATTTTACGCGAAGATCAGGTAATTACATATTATGAGGTATACAAGAAAAGTCTGACGTAGATTGATTGAACGATTACTATAAGCAAAGATTTTTAAATATGCAAAGAACGGTAGGTAAACTTGTTCGAGATAAGTAAATATTGTAAATGCTCATAATATATTTTACTTAAACGAGCTTTTCTATGTCTTTAACACAGAGAATATTTGCTGTGGGTTTTGTTATGTTGCTGTGATTAATTATATAAAGTCTGCAGTCGCTCTCAAACTCTCAATGATCGCTCGCTAAAAGTGCTGTATATCGTCATGCTACCAAAGATAATATACCTAATAGTATTACCACCCAAAGTGGCGGCGAAGTAATAATAATAGTAAAAAATATGACATTTCCATACATTACTACAAACAAATACGGACATGTATGTTTCAGTCAATGAACTGGGTTCTTGGTACCGATTGAACCCTACATTATTTAATTACTAGCGGACGTCACGCGGTTTCACCCGCGTATTTCCAGTTCCCATGGGAATACGGGAATAAAATATAGCCTTTGTTCACCGCAAAGAGTGTAGCTTCCCAACAGTGAAAGAATTTTTCAAATCGGTCCAGTAGTTCCGGAGCCTATTCGATGCAAACAAACATGATACTATTCTCCACTGGCAAGCCGAGAACAACCAGAAACTATATGTCTAAGGGCGAGGCCGCACTTGCGGTTATCGCGGCGGTTTCTAACCTCAAAATATCAAAACATTGACTTGATTTCATTGATTTTGACAGTTTGATGACATTTTGAGGTTAGAAACCGCCGCGGAAAAACGCAAATGCTGCCTCGCACTAAGTGATTCTCCGGGACAATGACATGCCCGACAGATGTCAATTGTACCATCCTTCAGAATATGTTTCCGGTAGTTCTTCGTCATAACAACTTCGTCCATTATGGCAAAGACAAAACCTTCGGTTTCTCCGAAAAGATTACCGAACTGTAGCCAAGATACGGACGCTTTTAAATCAATGTCAGGTCCATTTAAGGCCCGATAAAAACGTCCATGTAGCTGCTTGCTTTTCCATACCTCTTTGCGATCTTCAGTACTAAGTACTACAGTTTGCGCCAGTTCTCTCTGCCCATAGCAAGCGGGGTGAGTCCCGTGTCCACTGCGACCACATTACGGTGCATATTGGTGTCTGTTTTCAGAAAGGATTCTGAGGGTCTTAGCATTTAAAAAGCCTCGACCCCCACATTTCCCCGATCATCTGTAATGAGGTTGTACCTCATTACAGATGATCGGGGATGATGCATCCGGAATGCAGTCAACAGTGTTCTTACTCTTCTATCAATTTTATTGAGTTCAGTCTGAGTCCATCTGAGTATACCAAAAGAGTACATTAGGACTGGCATGACCCACCCATTAAAGGCGTGCAGCTTGTTACCGCCTGATAAAAGTCTTTTTATTACTTTTTTCAGGCGGCCAAAGAAACGCTCCTGTAATGTCTCTTTCATGCCAGTATCACAAATTCCTAATGCTTGTGATATACCCAGATATTTGTAAATTTCGGTTGCAGAAAGACAGTTTAGCTTAGTGGAATCTGAAAGTTCTACCCCATCAGATTCCACTATCACACCTCTTTTAACATGCATGACTGCACACTTGTCCACCCCAAATTCCATCCTGATGGCTCTACTGAAAGTTTCTGTTACTCCCAGTAAATCCATCAGTTGCAATTTAGTGTGGGCAAATAATTTGAGGTCATCCATGTAAAGGAGGTGCGATATAACCCCACCATTTTTGCGCAACCGATAGCCTAACCCAGAACTCTCTAGCATAGTACTGAGAGGATTTAGAGCTAGACAAAACCACAACGGACTCAGACTGTCCCCTTGAAATATTCCCCGCTTGATACTAATTGGTGCACCATTATTGCAAAACCGACGTCACCCTGGATAGCAAAGGACTGTTTTCCACTGCCCCATACATGCCCTCAAGAAAGTACACAGAGTTGTATCAGTTTTATACAGCTCAAGTACCTTCAGAAGCCATGTATGTGGCACTGAATCAAAGGCCTTCTTATAATCCATCCAACATGTTGCCAGATTTTTGCGATTACGACGCACATGTTGGCTGATGATCATATCGATTAAAAGGAGTTGCTTAGTTAGCACTTTTACATCAATTTTGAAAGATTGATATTATCGAATGTTTTTCTATGTGTTTAGTAATTTTGACTCTCAAAATGGATGTTAAAAGTTTATATACTGTATTTCAATAGCTTTGCGCAAAAATGTAAACAAACACATTTGATCCTATAAATCCATAGTTACTTGCAATTGAGTATTCCAGTATCCAAGAGTCATACAGTGTTTTTACAATCATTTTGACACCAAATAACTTCTATATGATAGTTTATTTTCATTTAAAATACCTTATTCAGGATATTAAAAAAATAATGTTTTGTATAGGCTATATTTTTCTATTCATCTGTCTTAGAGAACGCTTGTCAAAACATGACATGTTTACATTATTGCCAGATCGGGCAGGATTGGACTATAAACAGTTGGTAAACATGTAATGGGTTTATAATTTTTGGGATCCGTAGCACTACCAGATTTGTAGAGTTAAGTGAGTTAAACCAGTAGTCATAAAATCGGGTAGTGAACCCATATCTAGGGATGATTGAAATTGTGATGCTAAACGGCCATGTGAGCTGCGGAACCATTTTAACCAGAAATTATGCAGTCCGTCCGGTCCCGCTGATTTCCAATTCGGGAGCGAACGAACTGCACAAGCAACATCTTCTGCATCTATATAAACTGGTTCCATATCTCTCATCCAATCACCCTCAGTATGATCAACAGGTCTTGACCAGAGGTTCCTCCAAAATGCATTACTAGTATCATCATCTGGGTGAGTTACGTCATTAACCTCTGGAAGATATGGGGTTTCCCAGTTCCTGTAAACCCACTTCTCGTTTTTTTGGAACATACGATTCTGGTTAAATCGATCTACTCGCACTTTGTAGCGTCTAACGCGATTTGCCCATGCATAAACCTTTTGTTTCAGAAGATCGATGCGCTCTGTGACACATGATGCGTATCTTTGAGGACTTATGTTAGTCCCAAAGAACGCTTGTTTCACAAAGCGCATCACCTTCGGGCGGGTATTACCCGACCTGAAACATATAAGTTTCCCGATGAGTGCCCTGGCCTCGGAAATACGCCTCTCAATCCTACACTGCCAAGTAGGTTTTGCAGACCTAGGTCGAGTAGCAGTTTCATTTGTGTAAAATTTAACCTTAGCTACTCGACAAGCTGCAACCGCCGCACAGTACAGGATTGAGTGCGTATCACTAAGATCTTCACTATTGTCCAGATATTGGTGCAATAGTGAATCCAGGGCACACACCAGAGCCCGATTTCTTTTATGCATGGGCATACGAGGAAGACGTGGTCTACAATCTGCACTTGCAAACCGATATTCCACAATCGCATCTTCCAAAGCACTCCTTAATCGATTCTTACATTGGGTACTTACGGATATAGTCTCCTCATCAACAACTTCCTCAGCAACTACAGGTGTACTAACTGGTGGTGTACGAATTTGTGACGAGGTACACACAACTTGCGACGAAGTAGTAGCCTCTCAAGTGTCGGACTATCAAGCTTATTACAACGCTGGATAGCCCGCACCTGATCCGATAATCGCTGTGCTGACACGTTGACAGCTGGTTCAAGTTCCTGAAATACAGAAAGTAAACGGCCACGGTACGCAGTGAGGTTAGCACCTAGCTCTGAAGCCGCAAAATATGCCCGCATGACGTTTTCATTAATTTCTTTAGTCCACTTCATGCGGTGCACATTACCACCGGCAGCGGGGGCCCTATTCGAGGCCGGTGGGCCTCGGGGTCCCAAGCTGGCTGGCGGCCGGCCTCTCCCCTGCCGACGTACAGGTAGTGGCGACGTCGGTGGGGAGAAATACTCGTCACTGCTACTTGTGGAGCTCGACATTTCGCAGGCAGGTAAAGCAGTATCCTTAGGGTGCGAAGTGGAGCCGCCTGACGAGTCCGGGGATGGTGTGAGTGCATTTTGTCTGCTTTTGACCCTAGTCAACATGATTTTTCCATTTAATTTGTATCCATTTTCATGTTATTTTTCAATTGACATTTGCATCTGTCATGTCATTATAATATTGTAGTATTTTTCCAAAATTTCCATAGTATTTCCATTGAATATTGAAATAATAGGTTCTATTACTTCTATTCTTGATTTTCTGAAATATTTATAGTAAATATTCGCTGTTTTATGAATAAAATTTAATAAAAATATTTTAGTTGAAAGAATATCTGCTGACTATGGTAGTGTTATTATTATTATTATTACATTAAAATAGTACTCAGCCTAAAAAAGCTCATAAACGATACCCATCATGAAATTTTGTGATTACGGCGCGGCGGCCATATTGGATTGCAAAATTAACCTCAAATTCGTACTCAGTATACCAAAAAACCCCTTAAACGATATCCAACATGAAATTTCACAACAGTGGCACGGCGGCCTTTTTTGCTTGCAAAATTAACCCAAAATTCGTACTCAGCATACCAAAAAACCCCTTATACGATATCGTTTCGCCGTGCCACTGCGCACGGCGGAAATTTTGGATTGCAATATTAACCTGAAATTCGTACTCAGCATACCAAAAAACCCCATAAACGATATCCAACATGAAAATTTACAACGGTGGTGGGGCGGCCTTTTTGGATTGCAAAATTAACCCAAAATTCGTACTCAGCATACCAAAAAACCCCTTATACGGTATCCAACATGAAATTTTACAACAATGGCGCGGCAGCCATTTTGTATTGCAAAATTAACCTGAAATTCGTACTCAGCATACCAAAAACCTCCTTATACGATAACCAACATGAAATTTTACAACGGTGGTGCGGCGGCCATATTGGATTGCAATATTAACCTGAAATTCGTACTCAGCATACCAAAAGACCCTCTATACGATATCCAACATGAAATTTCACAACAATGGCACGGCGGCCTTTTTGGATTGCAAAATTAACCCAAAATTCGTACTCAGCATACCAAAAAACCCCTTATACGGTATCCAACATGAAATTTTACAATGGTGGCACGGCAGCCATTTTGGATTGCAAAATTAACCCGAAATTCGTACTTAGCATACCAAAAAACCCCTTATATGATATCCAATATGAAATTTGACAGCAGTGGCACGGCGGCCATTTTGGATTGCAATATTAACCTGAAATTCGTACTCAGCATACCAAAAAACCCCATAAACGATATCCAACATGAAAATTTACAACGTTGGTGGGGCGGCCTTTTTGGATTGCAAAATTAACCCAAAATTCGTACTCAGCATACCAAAAAACCCCTTATACGGTATCCAACATGAAGTTTTACAACGGTGGCGCGGCAGCCATTTTGGATTGCAAAATTAACCTGAAATTCGTACTCAGCATGCCAAAAATCTCGTTATACGATAACCAACATGAAATTTTACAACGGTGGTGCGGCGGCCATATTGGATTGCAATATTAACCTGAAATTCGTACTCAGCATACCAAAAAACCCCATAAACGATATCCAACATGAAAATTTACAACGGTGGTGGGGCGGCCATCTTGGATTGCAAAATTAACCCGAAATTCGTACTCAGCATACCAAAAACCCCTTAAACGATACCCAGCATGGAATTTTGTGATAATGGCGCGGCGGCCATATTGGATTGCAAAATTATCATGTTATTCGTACTCAGCATACCAAAAAATCCCTTAAACGATACCCATCATGATATTATGTGAATACATCGCAGCGGCCATATTGGATTGCAAAATTATCATGTTATTCGTACTCAGCATACCAAAAAACCCCTTAAACGATACCCATCAGGAAATTTTGTGATGACGGCGCGGCGGCCATATTGGATTGCAGAATTATCAACTGATTCGTACTCAGCATACCAAAAATCCCCTTAAACGATACCCATCATGATATTTTGTGATTACGGCGCAGCGGCCATATTGGATCGAAGTCGCGACCTCTTGATTAAAAGACAGTATTTTTGCCTCCGAACCAAACAGGTCGTCTAATATATATAGGTAAACTATTATCTAAATAATATTGAATACATTCTTGGACCCTGATCGATTCCGCAACTTTTTTGAATTTGACGTTTTGAAGTTTTCCGATTGCAAAATAAATAAAAACTTGTCATTCCGGGGGTGCTTTTAGCGCCCGCCCCGCGCTTGGCCGCTCTCTACCCCCTCTGCTTACAGAGGGGCATCCGAGAGCGGACCGACGGAATCAGCACTTCCAACTCCATTAGGATTTAAGGGGGGGGGGGGGGGGCAGTCCATCAAGCCCCCCCGTGGAGAGTCCCGCTGATGTAACGGGGCGACCCTTTGCCGGGCCGCAGTGATTTATCGACCGGCCTATCCTGCGACCCGGTTAAGGCGAGGCGGAACACCGCGGGGTTTAGTGGGTAGGACGGTACCATGTTGACCGCGAGTCCCACACAAAGCCGCCTTGCTCCCCCGAAACAAGGCGGCGAAGTGCCTAATCTGCAGTCCCCGCGTTAAAAAAAAAAATAAAAATAAAAACTTGTCAAGTCCCGTCAGTTCACATCAATCGAAAGTGCATCAAGTGCCGTTTTTTTTTTAATACGCTCTTTTCTACTTCAATTCCCATCAAACCGTAGATTTATTGATGATAGCGTCAAGTCTACGTGGTAAACGGTCAATAACTTGACTCAAGCACGTAGACTTGTCATGCCCAATTGACCGTGTCGGGAGCCCTTTAGATCTGAAGAGTACATACTAAGTATTTACAGTTAATATTTATGGATGCGATTTCTTATAGGGGCCACATGTTGAACGGTTGTGTTAGCAGACTGTGTACGAGTACTTGAGTGCAGCTGTGTAATTCTCTACCTATACTTATGTATAAATATAATAAAGCTCTATACATTACGCATAGATATATTATATTATGTATGTCACTGTGAAAATAGTTGGATTGTATTGTAATCATCTACAATTTTACAGTTTATAATCTCGTAAAAATTAAAAACTGTCGAGATTTTACAATCTAACGGATTATTTTCTGATCGATGATTGCTGCCGCGGCTCGCTCGCTTCTCTCGCTCGCGCATTAGCGGTTACTGTTCCAAAATAACCTAACCAACTTCCACGGTTTATAATCTTGGTAGGTTTAAAAAAAATCATATTATATAATATAATAAGTATATGTATAGTACTGGTTTTTTTATAGAGAGGAGTGTGAGATTGTCAATCAAGTCTCACTTGACTCAATCACGTGAGACTTGTCACTTGATTATCTCAGGGATAATAGTTCTAAAGGGCCAAGTGCGAGTTTTTGCGTGAGCTTGTCGACATTCACGGCTCACCAATTCGTTTGGAATCAAGACCCCGCCACCTAGCTGTAAACGCGGGAACTTGTCTTGATCCCATACAAATCGGTGATAACGCGCTCGTGCGTGAATGTCGACAGGCGCTCACCGAAACTCGCACTTGCCCCTCTGATGTATGTATGCAGGGCTTGGCCAAACTATTAACCCGTTCAGGTGATGTGATACTGTGTATTACTCACTGATCTGCAACATAGTACCTACATACTTTTTTTTTGACGCGGGGCATGCTTTTGTGCACCGTCATGCGTCATCCCAGCCGCGGGGGCAGCAGGAACGGTGTGTGAGACTCCCAATCCCGCAAAGGAACCGTCCTACCCACAAAATCCCGCGGTGTTCCTCCTCACCCTGCAGCCGGCCTGAAGGATACCAAAAGATCATTCACGTCGACTCGGCCCGGAACATACTTAGTTAGTACATACGTACTAGGTACTATTATTTATTTGTGATGACACTTAGCATAATGTTATGATCAAAGATATACAAGTTATTATTAATAGTAGTTTTTTTACGTGTGGAAATCCGCATAAATGATAAAAATTATAATTATGCCCACACGGTTCCCTTTAATTTTTAATTTTTTTTAACGTGAGGGAAAATCCTCAAAGGATGTTATGCCGGACTCTTACCGACTAAAAAACCTCACGTAACGTCCAACAGCCTGTGGTTGGGAGCCCCGGGTAAGCCCTCGGAAGGATGTCCCGGGACACCCACACGGTTCCCTACGAACTGCCTACGGTCCTACGGGCGGTAACGGCGAGAGTCCTGAGTAAGCCCTCGTAAAGAAACCCCAGGTATTATAGTCTGTTCACAGTTATTTTACCTCTGACTGACTGCTTGTCGATCGTTTTCTGTGTGTTGGCGTTGCAGTAAAGTCCCCCTATGAGCGCCAGCCTACGACATTTTACCGATTATAGTGGAAATTATAACATCCAACCGTTAACACGAAGAGTTTTGTTTTTCATGTCATAATTATACTTAACTTTACTAAAACAGTGCTCTTATAACTATATGATTGGATTAGAGATTTCTTTATTTTTTTATGAATATCTGAAAAGAAATATTCACTATTTACCATCATCACCAACGGAGGTGAAGTTGCTGCTTCCACAACGTTCCACATCTCAACTCAATATTAATGGTCTCACCCGAAAAAAGAAGAAAGTAAGTTTCGACTAAAAGTAGATTACATGGGAGAAACAAAAATTATTGGGGTAACACAGCAATCAAGATAGGCAACCTAAGTGCTCAGGTAATATATCTCTGAACGGACTCTATTAGTATTTAGTTCAGATAGGTATCTATGGTGTAGTACCATAGAGCAACACGACCGGACTTGGTTTAATGGAGGTCGTGTCGAGCAAAGCAGACCTAAAATACAACCAAGACATTATTGTTTTCAATCTTGTGGCTTTATGGCTCAATTCCTGTTGTCAAATTTTATTACTATGTAAACAAAACTGCAGTACGCATGCGCTGGCACGCAGACGTTTGTCTAGACAGGGAGGCGATTCTCATATGTTTAATATAATAACAAACCAGCATAGTGAGACCTCCCCGCTATTCGCTGCCTATTTTATAAGGTTCAGGAAGTAGGGAAGTTCAAGGTTCCGTGTATAATTGTTGGGGTACGTTGAGAGTAAAGATTTTGCTGACATTGGCTAAAGGCCAGGTTCACGAACAATTTTAGCGAAAAATGCACTTTCAGATGAGGTAGAAATTTTATTTTCTTCTATGTTTTTTTTATCCTAATAAATTTTCTGATTTCTGTAAATATTATTAACGTGAAACTTTGTAAAGATGTTTGGATGTTTGTTACTCAGTCACGCTCTAGCGGCTGAACGGATTGGGCTGAAATTTGGTACAGAGGTAGCTTATATTCTGGAATAACACATAGGCTTTGTATCACGGGAATACGTTCCCACGGGAAGCGAATTTCACGTAGGCGAAGCCGCGAGCATCTTGATGTCCGCGACTCCGTGGAGTTTTCCTATATATATTCGTTTCCCACAAGAACTTATTCTTGGAATAAAACGTACTCTAGTTGTGCTAGTAGGTACTTTTACCGAGCTCTACCTTTGCACAAAATTTCTTGAGAACGGTTCAGTCGTTATGCGAAAAAGCGTAAAAGTTAAGAGTTGCATTTACATTTTTAAGTGGGGATTTAGAGTCGAAGCAATATTTTATTTGCTTTTTGATCCTTTAGAAGAAAAAAACACGGGAAACGGCTGTCAAAAGCGAGTACAGGAAAGTTTGCCACGCGCACAGAGTCGCTGGCACTAGATACTAGATATTTAAAAAAGTAAGCTATCACGGGACGCTTGGCAAATGTAAAACAACGAAATTTTTTTTGTAAAATCTAAAACCAAAATTACAAATTCAAATTCAGAGCTCCAAACTTCCGATACATGCTTACATGATATCTAAAATCTCTGCGAAAACGTCGCCATCGTCCAAATCAGTTTGACCCTCGGCTATTTATATTCACAGCAAAAAAAAGTACCTACTATGCCTAATTGACTATCCCAAATCGTTTCCCAATGGGCTTCGTATATCAAAATGTGTGGGTGTGTTGATAACGCATTAGGGCTCCGGGCAGATCAATACAATACGAACTCTAGCGAACAAATGACAGATATTATTATCGCGGGTGTGGAAAGATATGGTGCAGAGCTGTCAAGGTCTGCGAAATGTGTGGTTAATGTTAAAGAATGTATCGTTTACTAACAAACTAATCTTTCCTCTTTATAATATTAGTACCTACTGATATTTTATAATTAGATATCATCAATATACATCAATCAATCAATACTATAATGAAATTGTAACAGGTCGCTGTCTGTACATGGAAGATAAATAAGAAAAATATTATAGGGGGCTTTATGAACGCAATAGAACCCAAAACAATGATTTTTAGAATTTTTGTCTGTTTGTCTGTACGGTTGTGCACGCTAATCTCAGTAACCGCTCAACCGATTGCAATGTGGTTTAGCGTGTCAGCTTAGCGTTTTTGTGTCTGTGTCTTTCGGTATATTTAGTTACAGAAATATTAAGTGCGACTTTTTTTTAACACAGCGCCATTTTGGTAGAAAATAAAAGCTTGTGTTAAGGGATGTAGAGTAATGATGAAAATACTTACTTGTTATATTCAAAATTCTAACTATAATTGACATACCGGTCGATGTTAGATTAGATTTTTATTTTTATTACTTACAGAATCAGCGATACGGTTTTCAAAATAGGCCCATAAATAAATTGTCAAACATTTATAGTCATATTACAAAAGTTACGGCAACTAACGCACATATCGACATTAAAAAAATCATAAAGCGCCTTGACGTTTGTCATAAATCCATTTATTTAAGACTGACAAAACAACTGAAAATTGACCTCACGCATTCACAAAGGATTCTCTGAAAAGAGTGTCACTGAACGGACATCTCTTTGAGTCATAATCTTACCGCCTTAGTTAAATTTGAAACAAGAGACTTGGTCCAGACTCCAGACAAAATAATTACGCTTTTATTTCAAGCCAGACGATTCTTAATTTATAACTGCATTGTATTATATATATATGCATTTGGCGAAATCATTCACGTCATGGGCATACATTGACTACCGCGGTGGCCTTAGCTCAAGTTAGCTCTGCGGCCTCTGTGTTTGGACTTCATGAGAACACACAGGTAACGTAATTGCTAATTTAATAGGTAATGCTGTTGCTAATGGTATTACAGGTCAGTGTGTAATAGGTACTTATGGATCATAGACAAGATTTAAAAAATGAAACTGATTCATATTCCGTCAACTATGCAGTTGTTTTTCAGAATTTGAATTAAGAACGATTGAGCCAAGATATATTATTTTTTAGTAGTAGTAGTTTATTTTTCCTTTTTGGATAGGCAAAGGCAATTTGAGCCATACAGCCTAGTCTTATATTAGCATTTCAGTTGTTATCAATACAATTTAAGGCAGATAGCCCATTCTTCTATATGCGTAATAATAACAAATATAAAATCAATTTCACAAAGGCAAATAGCCAAATCTTCTATCAATGTAATTAAAGTATAAAATCAGTTTCATGATGGCAAATAGCCAAATCTTCTATTATGTATCTAAAGTCAAATTAATTTCGAGGCAAATAGCCAAATCTTCTATAAATTATATCAAATCAATTTCTTCAGCGATTTCAGTTGTCTTCATCAAGACAAAAATTCGTGTATCAAGTGTAGTGACACTTGACACTGACATATTTCATGAAATATTAAGTCCAATCCAGTAATTCCAATCCAGCATCCATAATTCCATAGTTACCTACTGCAAATTTGCAGGACATAAACAAGGATAAGCTTCTACAGAAATCCAATGCAAGCATTGATATAGTCATAAATAGGTCTAAAAGTATCCGAGCATGATAAAAGCTCCTGAAGTGAAGGCGGGATATCTTCATAAATTCGTAACAGCTGATCAATGAGTACGATGCGTTGAAGGTTAAAAGCCGGACAAGCGAAGAAAATGTATTGGAGAGTTTGATTTTCTTGTAAATTGCATTCTGTGCATATAGGAGACATAATTATTTGCATACGGTGCAGGTGTGCATTGAATGTGCAGTGTCCAAAACGAAGACGACAATATTATTTTTTATTAATTTTGTTATCTGTTGTTACAGTATTGGAACGTTCCAAATTCGAAATTACTTTTTTTTATTACGAAGGAGTTTCCTCAGCGTTGACTATTATTTTTATGCTCTACACATCTGTTTTGTCACCCTTGGCGTGTATATTGGGCTAGGTCGTATCGGGTCGATAGCCGGCACCCTCTAACATAATGGTACAATATAACGAGTGCCACAGCAGCTTCTAACTTCCGAATCTTTACATGGGAGTGCCGACATCATTTAGTTCTTTTATTGTTGGGATCTTGTATTTGAAATTAGAACAAGTATGCTACGGAACGGAAGTTTAAATCGTTACCAAAGATTTCAATAGCTGTAAAATTGTACTCTGTAATACTATTGAAATTAAAAATATTAGATGATGACAAAACAGCAATTAGCAATAGAATTTAAAAAAAATGTCTACATTTGCATACTTTTTTAATATAACGTAGGCACTGGTGTACCTACCTAATGTAATGATAATTAATGACAGAACGTTATTTTATTATTATTGGTTGTATTGCTCTATGGTTTTATAATATTGTTTGTGATTTTAATCGAGTTGAACGAGACATGGTAAAGGTAAAGGATTGATAATTATTATTCTATTGTCATCGTATTACACATAGGACAAGAATTTATGCTGTTGTTCGATACTTGCTTTGAATTGTAAAGAACTTATAAATGCGAAAGTGGCTATTTAATCTCAACATTGAGCTGATGTGACTGAGAAATCTTTTTCTAAGCATTTGAAATTCCAAACCGACCATGTAATTCGACTGGCCTCGTGGTCCAGTGGTTGGAGTACCTGATTGCAGATTCAAAGGTCGTGGGTTCAACTCCCACACAGGATAAATCTCTTTATGTGATGAGCACATTGATTTATTTTTAGAAATTCTAGATTGAAACTCAGTCAGATAAATTTCATAAAATATTTGTGACAAGTAAAAGCAAAATGGTATTATGGAGAGAGAGAGAGAGAGTAGTAGTAGAAGGATAGGGTGAGAAATAGGAAAGTCTCTTGAGAAATGTATGTTGGCTGGCTGGCAGTAATCCAGGTTTAATGAAATCAAAACCAAAGTAATAAAATAAAACATGGACACACGCTGTGAACTTAAAAATGACCCTTATTATTTATTATGCATGCAGCGATTATGTTTTTAATAATTTTAATATGCAATAAATGTAAATTTATAGCCGCTAAATGCTTTTAAAAGCAAACATGAGCACAACATGAGGTTGTGATCGTTCCACCCTCTCAAAACCTAATGAAAACACACTGGACAAAACGAAACGTACGCCAAAGGGATTAGTTGCTGCGGTAAGATTGATTTATTACTAAACACCCCTCACTAGGAGAAAACTATATTACTCAGGGGAAACGGAACGTAATTTGCCGCGGCAAAATGCATTGCATTTGACATTTCATGTTTTTGCTGAACTAGGCCTTTATTTTCATGGCATAAAGTTCACAGACTAAAAATGGTTACCATAGATTATGCAGAACCGCGAGATTCTAAGTTTGAAAACCTTACATTTAACGCCCAGTTAAATAAGGAACGTACTTATAGTCCGTTCATAGTTAATTTACCTCTAGCTGTGAGGTTGGCTTCCCCGATTTTCGTGTTACCACACTAAGATTTTTTTCTCCCATGTACTCCAACCTTAAGTCGGAACTTATTTTCTTCTTTTGCTGCCGTTTTTTCGGGCGTGGAAATTATTTGAGATGTGGAAGCAGCACCTGTGCCCTCCTTGATGACGATGATGAGTGTCTTTTTTGAATTACATATCCATTTTATGTAAATAAAAATGAAATTTAAGGAGAATCTTTAGAAGCAGAACTACGTTTTTAGTAATGTTAATTATACTGACTAATGGATATTTAAATAAAAAAAACTCTCAGGCTTAACGGTTCCATCTTATAATCTCCCCTAATATGCGGTAAAATGTCTGAAGCTGGCACTCATAGGGGGACTTTACTGCAATACCAACTTACAGAAAACGATCTGTCAGAGGTAAATAAACTGTGAACGGACTATATATGGTTTTACTAAAGTTCAAGGGGTCTATAAATGTGGTACTCTTAAAATAGGATTCGATGTAAGCATGCATTGTTTTGGTTGCACGCTTATTATTGAAATGGTAGATTTAAAGCTTAGTACTTGCAGTTAAGGTTTAATTTAGCTTTGTTCACTTTTAGTTGAGTACTCGTGGGAAAGAAAAACAGATCGTTTTTTTTTTATTATGTTAGGGTCAAAGCAAAATCATTTTTTTTATGGCTCTGCAGGCTCTGCATCTTAGAAACTTTCTAGTTATTTCCGTAACTGGAGTTGGAGCCTGGAATCAACTTTAAGTGGAGAAACACAGCCAATGAATTTCAGTATTGTTGGGTGGGAGTGACTGCGGTTTGAACTCTCACGGTTCTTTTGTCAATTTTAGGTGAGGTTGGCTTGTGCCCTGAAGATCTTTGTTGGGCCATATTACGCAGACTTTAATTCGAATATTTATATTTTGTTTAGCTAGCCATTTTTTTTCATTAGCTAGGGTAATTTTGAATCAGTAGGTACCTACGTGCCGTCATAGTTCATCATAATTAGACGTTCACCGGAAACGGCGAAGTCTAACAAAGCACCAAAGAAAGTAAAAGTTCATTATCAACTGCGCAGTACAAAGTTAATGTAGGTACTTCAAAGCTGGTCATATATCACAATGTTTTATTATAAAGTAACTATAGAAAAGAAATAAGTAGTAGGTACTTATCTAACTATCTATCTATCTATCTATCTTCACGCCAAATCCCTTTCGGGGTAGGCAGAAAGAACCTATCTAACTATTTTCGTTAAAGTAATTGGCATTACGTGAATTGACATGTCATGTAGCCAATTAAGAAATATTTAAAAAAGCATAAGTCATAGACAGATAGAAGTGTAAAGTTCTACGAATGCTAAAAAAAGTGCTAGTTGTGACAGCGAGGGGCTCTGATGAAATGTCAATTCATTTTTATTTGCGAATATAAAGGAGATCATTCACGTTTCATACATTTTTGGGCCAATTCTGAAAGTGCCGGCCAGAAAAAAAAAATGTAGTATTCGCATAGAACACACAATTTCTAGCAAAAAATACTACTACATTAACCCTGTGCGTGCTATGGTTTTGTTGTTACATGCTTTTAAAATTCGAGAAAAATGTTATTTTGATGATGTATTTTGATACATTTCATCACTTGAATAGTGATTTGTTTTTACGTTATTCTATTGTAATAAGAAAGAATTATCATTTTACTAACTATGTTAGTACCTACGCACAAACTAAACGTACCTAACGATTCACAACAAGTCCAAACTTGTTTCAAAAAACTTAGACAAAGGTGCCGCGCGCGCAGCCCCCAGGCTCAAGCGACAGGTACCTGGCAAATCACATCGCCACCTCCCGACGCCCGATGGGTGCGATGGGGCCCTACCACCAACCCCGGAGTCCAAGCCAGCCTCACCTGCGAGTGGTGCACCTGCTGATAAACGGACGAGGTCATGGCGCACAGAAAAGGAAAATTCGAAACTAAACCCTGTACCAACCCGTCTGGCCAGCGTGATACAGTAAGGCCAAATATCCTCCAATGATACACACAACAAAACAACGGCCCCCAGTTCCCGGCACTCCCGCTGGTCCCGATCACGGCAGCGGTCGCAGTGACGGCGGGAGGGGGGGTGCTAAGAATCTCCGGGTTACGGGAGGCTGCCATACAAAACTGACCCTGGCTACGTTTAATGGAACTACTCTGCGCCTGGACGAGCGGCTCACCGAACTCGAGGTAGAACTAGGTCGTATTAACTGGCACATCCAGTATTGTGCGAGGTCCGAAGAAAGGGGGAGGACACGCTAACTCTTGCATCAGGCGACCTGTTTTTCTTACGGGAAGGTGACGGAAGACATTCTTCCGAGGGCGGGATTGGCTTTATGGAGAAAAAGGACCTCGTTAGCAGCTTCGTGGCGATCAGCAGTGTTTCGCCTCGGGTAGCGTACTTAATACTGAGTGAGACTCACCAACAGGTACACCCTGAAGGTGATACAAGTGTACGCCCCGACCTCGAAAAGCATTGTCGAGGCAGTTGAGACCGTATACGAGGACATAGCAAAAGCACTACATGGTACTGCCAAGACTCACTACAGCGTTGTGATGGGGGACTTCAATGCCAAAGTCGAAGATCAGCCCCTTTGGTGTAGGGCGCAGAAATGACCGGGGCCATATGCTTGTCAGTTTTCTTGAGTCTGAGGGGCTCTTCTTGATGAACTCTTTCTTTAAGAAGAAGCCCCACAGAAAATGGACTTGGCGATGCCCCGACAAGGTCACAAGGAACGAGATAGACTTCATCATGTCGGACAGGAAGTCTCTATTTAGAGATGTCTCTGTGGTTAACAGGTTTAATACCGGTGGTGATCACCGACTTGTACGAGCATCTCTGAATTTGGACTTCCGAGCTGAAAGGGCCCTTATGATGAAGCCTACTCTCCGACCTACCGCGCTCCAGTTAGCCTCAGGGGCTGAGAGGTTCCAGTTAGAAATTCAGTACCCAAGTACTAGCCCAACAGCTTGGAAGACCCCGTCTGATGAAACAGAAGACAGCGGATGGCAGAACTGTGACCTCAAGGTTCGAGATTCTCGAGGAAATTAAGAGCTTTTACAGAGACCTGTATGCATCACGGACAAAAAGGCCGACGAGTAGGACCCTACTGATTGTGACCACCGAGTCCCACTATCGCGCCACTAGTTTGTACACAGTGACGAGGACGGAATTACAACTGAACTACTGAAGGCGGGGGGGGGGTCCCGGTTCTCAACGAGCTGACGAGTTTGTTTAATTCCGTCCTCAAACAGGGGCAAACACCTGAAGCGTGGAGCGGGAGTGCGGTGGCTCTGTTCTTCAAGAAAGGTGATAAGACCTTGCTGAGGAATTACAGACACATCTCACTCCTGAGCCATGTTTACAAGTTGTTCTCGAGAGTTGTCACAAACCGCCTCGCCGGAAGGCTCGACGAGTTTCAGCCAAAGGAGCAAGCCGGGTTTCGAAAAGGCTTCAGAACCGTGGACCACATCCATACTGTACGGCAGATTGTACAGAAAACAAACGAGTACAATCAGCCGCTGTGTATGGCTTTTGTGGACTACAAGAAGGCCTTTGACTCTGTCGAAATAAAATACTCTTTATTTTACATGCTTCTTTATGTAGGAACGTGAAATCAAAATTGGGCATAAAATATGTCTCTGCCTCACCCTTCGGAGAAACAGGTATAATTATATGTATGTGTGCTTATATGTGTGCTGAAAGATATAATTAATAAAATAAATCACTATTCAACTGCTCATATCAATTAGAATGACACCTTCGAAATAACATTTTTTACGAACTTTAAAAGCATGTAACAAAAAAACCATAGCACGCACAGGGTTAATGTAGTAGTATTTTTTGCTAGAAATTGTGTGTTCTATGCGAATATCACATTTTCTTTTTCTGGCCGGCACTTTCAGTTTTTGGTCCAAAATGAATGATGTCCTTTGGAATATGGGAATATTGTAGGTATATAATTAAAGTTCCCCTTTTTGTGCATTTTTATAAGTTTATCCCACGGAATGCGAAAACAGGAACATAATTCCACGCAATATGAACCGCGAGCGCCATCTAGTACATCCATACTTACAAACATTCGCGCTTAAAATATAAGCAAGGATTTACACTAGTGAAGTCACTGGCTAAGTCTAGTAATCTCGTAATGAAGATTTCCTCGGTGCTCAGTCCAAACAAGGTACAATAACAGTAGTTCTATTTATTCCCTGCGGCCAAAGCCCTCGTTAAAGATAGTACGATTGTACAAGCTTTGCGCGGCTATTTGCGGTGTGCGTTTGTATTTGAATTTCGAATAGGAGATTCGTGGCATTCACGCCCCGGAACCAGAGATAATATAGAGTAGATGAGTAAAGACAGACAGTCACTCTTGACTGTGAAATTAACCGTATGTTTACTCTATGAGAATTTCGTAAATAACTTTCTGTATAGTACTGAGATGAATTAAAATAGGGTACGTAGGTACCTAGATAGATATTTTTTTGTGTTGTATAACAACATGAAGTAAAGTATTCCATACGCATAATAGGGTTTTGATAAATAATTAAGCTGTCTAAATATTGATGTCTAATAAGGCAAAGTTTTGTTTGTTGTAAACCCGCGTCGAAATCTATTTGAAATATGATGAAAGTAAATTGTGGAAATTGGAAAGAAAGTACCTCTATTTCCCTCCTTGCTATACGATACGGGAGACCAGAAAGGAAACTGGAAGATTTGATGAGGCGCCGTGAAGTTGCTGGGATACCCAAACACATCCATTGAGGATGTTCTGGGGAAATGGATGAAATGTGCGGCAAAAAAGGCGGTCGGATCGTCCGCCCGGTGTCGGCGTCCCCACAAGATAATAATACAGATAATAGAATGGTAAAGTACCACAGACATATACATACATACATACATACATACATATAATCACGCCTTTATCCGAAGGGGTAGGCAGAGGCATAGTATACGCCCGCATTTCACCTTATAGTTTTATGTCCCACGTAATAGGTGGTGAGCCTATTGCCGTGTTGAAATGGACAGGCGCAGGTCGCCGCGACCCGCAGTTGAAATTTTTCAAGCCGCCCATAAGGCCTTCAACTTGGCTTAACGATTGTCATTTTACTGACAACCGGGTTTCATTTCGAGTTTTCCTTCTCTACGCAAGGATGGATCTTTTTGCGAAAGTGTTCCCTTAGTCGCCTCTTACGACACCCTCGGGATGTATTGGGGTGGCGACATTTTGTACTCTTACCCGTTGTAACACGGGACCCCGTCGACACACGGGGCACAGACATATAATAATAAATATAATAATAACCGCTCACACCGGTGTTGCCCTCTGTCGCCTTACAGGCTTAATGCCTTTGGCGATTGTATAGGGGGCCCATCTAGTGAGCTGGCGAGTCACCGTCTGCCAAAGTTTTAATATTATTATAGGTATATAGAAATGGCAGACGCCGTCTTCATCCATAGCCTAACTTAACCAGACCATCTAACACCCATCACAATAGCCCATTACGTAGTTAGCATATTTTACAATAGTTAGCTCCCATTGCAGATGGTCCATTACCGTTCTTCTACATAAGACGGATGTGGATTGTTTGCAGTGGGGGTCCCATTTCCCTTTAGATTAAAAGTCTCAAAGGGCCTCTGCATGTTGGACCTGTGTCCCCATGTAAGCCTACCAAAAGTCCGGGTGTCTTCGTAAGAAAAAAAAAAAGAAGATACCCGTGTGAAAGAGAGAAATATAATAATAAAATAAATATTAACGGACATTTCACACAACGCTATCTGATCCCAAAGTAAGCTAGGAATAACCTGCTTGTGTTATGGGTATCACACCACGGATATTAATACTTATATACTTTTTAAATACATACCTACATATTATACATAGAAACACCCAGACTCTTGAGACATCACTACCGACTGCCCCACAGAGGCAGTCAAGACATAGGTACTATAGTCCTATATTTTACGCGTCCTATGTGAGCTATGTTTCATACTCTTAGATCATCTAACCACAGGATGCGCCTTACTTAAGCATTGTTTTCTGCCATTGCACATGACCATTTGGTCTTTTGGCTTTATGAAAAGCACTGTACATCAGTACATCATTTTATATGATTAAACTAGTACATTTCATTGTAGTTGACTGTACAATAAAAATTAACACACAACAGCCATTACGCGTTTGTCGATTAATACATTTTTAAATGCAATGAAATTTTTTATGTCTTTGTGTTTCCCCCTTCACTTGTATGAAAACTGGCAGAATATTTTTGTATGCGGTGGTTCGCAAAGGCTAGTCCCGTGATATATGGTCTAAGTTCATACTACATCAAAAAAACACAGCAGAAGCGTCTAAATCTGAAAGCACAAAAATTCACATCCATCATTCATATCTATAACCTAATATGTCTATGGTTCAAAGGTACGGCGGGCGTTGTTTCATAACTGAATGGTGAATGGACTTGTAGTTTGTAAGGTCAACGGTCGGCATTTTGGCCATTTTAGTACTGATTTAGTCATTAAACTAATACGTAGACAATGTTGAATAACTATAATTAAGCTATTTGTGAATAAATGATTGGTTTGTTTTTCGGTACCGCAGGTATCTTACATAAAGGTTTATGTGCATATTGTGCATATTTATTGCACGCTTACGTAGATTTAAGGGTGTTTTCGGTAGGGAATAGAGAAGTCATGGTCTCCCTGTGCCCTGACCCAGACAGATAAAGTAAGTCGGTACGTTAGTAAGTACTTAAGTATACTAAGTATAGCTAAGTATACACTTACTGCCATTATGCATTTTGTATAAATCCGGCAAAGTGCGAGTCGGATTCGCGTGCAGAGGGTTCCATACCAATAACGGCAAAAAAAAAACACGTTTGTTGTAATGTACAGGAGCCCACCTCAAACAAATACTAAAATCAGAAAAGGGGGAGGAGGGGATTGAGGTCCACAATCCCCTCCTCCCCCTTTTCTGATTTTAGTATTTGTTGTCATAGCGGCAACAAAAACACATCATCTGTAAAAATTTCAGCTCTCCAGCCATCATTGTTCCATTACAGCGATTACAGCCTTATTGTGGACGGACAGACTGTCAGCGAAGTCTCATGAATAGGGTGCCGTTTTACCCTTTGGGTACGGAGCCCTAATAAAAAAAAATTAAAAAATTACCTGTACCTAACTACTTGTGTTAAAGATGGACTAACACCTATTAGTATACCTAACACATTACTTTGGGAGTCCTGGGACATCCTTCCGAGGGCTTACCCGGGGCTCCCGACCATAGGCTGTTGGGCGTTACGTGAGGTTTTTTAGTCGGTAGGAGTCCGGCATAGCATCCATGATGGATTTTACCTCTAGTTAAAAAAAATATATAATCATTATACTATACTATCTTCTCGCCAAATCCCTCGCGGGGTAGGCAGAAAGAACCGAGCGCCACACGGCACGGTCCATACACACCTTACTTGCTTCTTCAACTTTCATATAATAATCGTGTCATACTCCGCAGCAGAACCACTTTGACTACATAATGTACAAATTACAGGATAAATTGTAGATAATGTCTATATTTTTGTAGCTTAATATCAAAAATTGTATATTGTTAGTTTCTTGGGAAATATCAATTCAAAGTGGTCATGCTACAGAGCATACTCTCCAGCAGGACCACTTTAAAATAGCGGTTATTTCACGCTGATTGTGCGCAGGTCATAATGTAAACAAATGTATATTTATTGTATATCAAGATAACATCAAAATTTTTAGATAAATACTTACTGATTTTTAGTAACATTTAAATATTTTATCGGAAAGCGCCTGCTATGAATTTGTTAGCAAATAGCGAGATTAATATATTTCTTTACGAAATATAAACTACTATGCCCGCAGCTTCGCCCGCGTAAAATTTGTTCCTGTTCCCGCTTCCCGTATTTGACTCCCTTGGGGGTAGAATTTCTCAAAATTCTTTCTTAGGGAATGCCTACGTCAACTTATAAGGTGCAAGCAAATCTCGACCCTAATGACACTTCTCTAGACAAAGACGGAAAAAAAATGACACTTCTCTAAAAATGTGCTTTTAGGCGTTTATAGATCACTGATCACGAATATGTAAAAATTAAATAAATATAATGCATGTTCATAAGGTCGAGAATTGCTTGCACCTATTTTTTTTGAATGGTTATAGCATCTAGATTACAAAAAGTGGGTGCAAGCAAATTTCGACCTTATGAACATGCATAATATTGAGTTATTTTTTATATATTCGTGATCAGTGATGTCTATAAACGCCTAAAAGCACAGTCTCACTTAGTCCTCACCGTCCTCAGGCCCCCGGTCATGGAGACCGATAGTCTTCGGCGAAGACACGCGGAACTCGGGTGGAAGAGTTCTCATTCCCACCCCGCCGCCTCTTTCACGAGCATGACCTGCCCGCAGAAAGAAGCGGCGCAGTCCCACTTACTCCCGCTGGAAATCATGGTTCGCACCATGGTCTCGAGCGAGTGAGTGTTCACGTCCAGACCCACCACGATTTGTGTGCAGTATAGAAATAAATTTAATCTATATATATAAAAATCAATGCCACTTTTCGTTGTAATTTTATAACTCAAGAACGGGCTCACCTATCCAAACCAAATGTTTAGGCTTTGTTCGGACTATTTAGTAGATGGTTTATGTGAAGTTTGCACAAAATCGGTCGAGCGGTTCTTCATTTATCGCGCTAACGAAGTTGCGCGGGTCAGCTAGTTAATAATAGTAAATTAATTGCAGATGTTGTTATCTTGATATACAATTTATATATCGTATTAATCTTGTTATTTGCTAACAAATTCATAGCAGGCGCTTTCCGATAACATATTTACATGTTACTAAAAATCAGTAAGTATTTATCTAAAATTGTAGATGTTATCTTGATATACAATAAATATACATTTGTTTATATTATGACCTGTGCACAATCAGCGTGGAATAACCGCTATTTTAAAGTGGTCCTGCTAGAGAGTATGCTCTGTAGCATGACCACTTTGAATTGATATTTCCCAAGAAACTAACAATATACAATTTTTGATATTAAGCTACAAAAATATAGACATTATCTACATTTTATCCTGTAACTTGTACATAATGTAGTCAAAGTGGTTCTGCTGCGGAGCATGACACTAATAATCAATTATAATCATTACTATTATAATAATAAGTACTTACATTACCTTCGTGTACGACGCCATGATCTGTCGTGTACAGAAGTTCACTTACCTCTTACTGTATTACGTCATGTTGCGATTGAGAGCCTTTTTTTAGGATTAATAGTTTTGGTAGATTCGTAGATAAGTACATGATAGTTGTTGACCTTGGTAAATAAGTTCGTTAGACTTATAGCTTACGGTATTCTCAATTATTCTTTTGCTTTTTAATTTTAAAAAAATGCAAAGGAAAAACGTCACAAGGCACATCTTATCAATAACGCCAATGTAAAGAAAGAAAGAAAGATAATATTTTTATTTTGGATTACAACGTACATACCCACACCAAATAATAGTTACATTACATAATATGTAGGTAAATATTTAAATAAAAGAACAGAGTAAAAAAAATAAAAAAGAAAATTAAATTATTTACGAAAATAATGTTATTTGCATTTTGCATGATTCTGTGATTGCGACGCGACATCCAAAGAGAAAAATAATATAGATATAGATAGCGACACACAGAAATCAGAAAAACTCTCTTTTCTGATATCTGTGTAGCAACATTACAGGGAAGGACGAGATGCAGAAGGCCTGTTTTTTTTTACGTGAGGGAAAATCCTCATGGATGTTATGCCGGCCTCCTACCGATTAAAAAACCTCACGTAACGCCCAACAGCCTATGGTTGTGAGCCCCGGGTAAGCCCTCGGAAAGATGTCCCAGGACGATGCAGAAGGCCTAGCACTGCGTGTTTTAAAGCTAAGAATCCCACTTCCTACTATCCTACTAAAATTGTAAAAGTTTGTGAAGATGTTTGGATGTTTGTTATTCAATCACGCTCTAACGGCTGAACGGATTGGGCTGAACTTTGGTACAGAGATAGCTTATAGTCTGGAATAACACATAGGCTTACTTTTCATCTTCCCGGGAATATGGTGTGTCTGTACCCAGCGGTTGACCATTGCCTGCGTGGTAACGATTTCATTAAATAATTAGATCTATATTAGTTCTATAGAGATATATATAACACGCAATTTGTTCCGTTTTAGTTTTTACACAAAATTACTTCTTCTATAACAGTTACTCAGCGATGTACTTTTAAATGGGATATAATAAACCGAGCCTCAAAAGTTTTTATCGGCCACGGCATTTAGCTTCTGATTTAATAACTCAGCCACTCGAAAATGAAATAGCCTCTAATATGTTAATTCGTCCTCTTTACAACGTCACCTAAAAAATTCCATAATGAGCATCAAATAAAGATCTACAATTATTTTAACTTGTCCTGCGTATTAATATATTAACACCTAATTTACTAATTCAGCCCCAGATTTTATATGTAATCACCATTTTATATTTTACAGCTTCAAATCGAGAGCCTCAAAAAATTACAATTTAAGCCTCCACAGATAACATCAGTTTTTATAACTTAGCGTGTAAAATAAATATATCACATTCTTTTTTCGTGAAAAAAGCCACTGCAAGGTTTAATCTAAGTGCAAAGGGCGACAGCGACCGGCCATTTGCATTAATCAGAGACCGCTATTTGATGTCACTTTGCAACTAAAAACAGATTACGCTTACCGAACAAGAAAGTGAGGTCCAGAAAGCAAATACTAAACTTAAAAGTGTATTATACATTATACACTTTTGACTTTAGTATAGGTATAATACATTAAGTGAACATGACGATAATGTCGTCATAAATTTCACGATGAATGAGAAATTACTCGTTACTACTCACTTTTTTGTTTTGTGAGCGTTATTTGTCTTTAGTTCTATAATCTGTATTACATGCATACATAACGTCACCGACCGAAATCCGTATAATGTCTGGGCATTCTATAGAATACCTGAAACTTGCAGGCAAGGCAATGTATAAAATAATTATATACGAGAGTATGGAAAGAAGGTTTAGTGGCTGCTTGCGGCCGCCGAGCACCAGATGTCAAAAATTTAATATTTTGCATTACCTATGTAACAATTTATAATTTCTCGATAGTTTATAATTTTGCGGTATTTACAATTTTATGATGACCCCAGACCTATTTATTTTACAAATTGCCGGTGTACCAGCAGGTATTCTATGCAATCCCTAGGAATTTTGTACAATACCTAGACAAAGTATGAACAATCATATACTTATTCAAAACATTTCATACATTGCTTGGACGGGGCGTCTGGAGTCTGGAGCAGGTATTGCTTAGAATGCAGGTATTGTATTAATATCTGAATTATAAAGACTGCAGGTAACATCATAATAAATAAAAGCATTTATGACCGAAGGTCTGTTCCACGCCCCCGTGTTGAAACGAACTCGCTTGTCCATTTCCACCACCAGATTGTGACACCCCATACAGTCATCTTAACGTGCCTTTCAAAGCAAGGAAACCCTCGCAAATCAAATGTTACGAAGTGGTCACCCATCCGAGCACCAGCAATAACGGTAGTTGCTTACTGCAGTGATCGTTTACAAAAGACTGAGTCAGTGGCTACAAGTGGTTCTAGCTATTTAGGTAATATTAGTGGCCATAATTTGTTTTTTGATAGCAATTTTACTTAACTTTGATGATCCATTAATGTGGGATGAGTTACATTTTAAACATGCTGAATTAGGAAATTAGAAGCTAAGATATTAATAAATAATGTCTATTTTGATGCCATTTTTTAGTAATTTAAAAGTTCACTGTTAGAATGCATAATACAAAATTAGATGCTAAAAAATAATCACGATGCTGAATTATATTAACAGTGGCTAATAAAGAAGTTAAATGGTGGCTAGAATCTATAAATACTGACGCTCATTAATTGTGGCTGACTTATTAATTTGGGGGGCAAAGTATTTTTTCGGAGGCCAATAATGCTATTAAAAAGAAGTTCGTTTAATTAGCACCCCTTTTAAATTACGCACTTAAAAAAAACAAAATCTAGACAGGCGATTAGATCTACATTAACTCTAACTACTTATGTACTTTTTACTTATAAAATTCTTTACATTAAGTTAAAAAAGACAATTGAAAAAAGTAAACCTAGCGATGTGGTTAATCAATTTCGTGCGCTTATAATGCGACAGTTTTGTCCCCATTACAATTCAAATTAGGAATTATTAATATTTTTCATTTTATATTTCTATCTAATATAGATATATCGTTTTGAAAATCATAATCTTCTTTCGAAACGTAGGTAGCTTCTACTGTCATGTGAGTTTTAAATAAGTGTGCTTATAAATAAAATACATACATACATACATATCATCACGCCTGTTTCCCATCGGGGTAGGCAGAGACTATGGCTTTCCACTTGCTACGATCCTGGCATACCACTTTCGCTTCTTCTACTTTCATAAGTGCTTTCATACACGCTCGCCGGTTAAGGGTACTCTTGACCTGGCCTTTTTCCAGCAGGTCATCAATTTGGTTACCATGCGTACGCCGAGGATGACCCCTACCAGCTTGCCCATTCATTCTCGCCTTATAGATCTGTTTAGTCAGTCTATTTTCATCCATCCTCTCAACATGTCCAAACCATCTAAGCATCCCTTTTTCTATCTTTGTCACTACATCTTCAGTTATACCACATTGTTTTCTAATCACGCTATTCCTTTTTTTGTCCATCAATTTCACTCCAGCTATACTTCGCAGACTTCTCATTTCCACTGCATTAATTTTACTTTCATGCTTCTTCTGCCACACCCAACTTTCACTACCATACATAAGTGTGGGGATAAGCACACCCCTATGCACAGCCACTCTCGCCTTCTTAGACATGTTTTGACTGCTCATAAAGGTATGCATCGCCCCATTCACTTGATTTCCTGCCAAAACTCTTCTCTCAATATCCTGGTCACACTTTCCATCCCTCGTAAATTTTGAACCCAGGTATACAAATTCTTTCACCTGTTCCACTCTTTGCCCTTCGATAATAATAGGGCAATTCGTCATACATTTCTCTCTTTCAAAAACCATTACTTTAGTCTTACTTACATTCACTTTCATTCCTCTACCTTTCAGCGCCTCATGCATAATATTAACCATCAACTGCAACTCCTCCGCCGATGCAGCTAAGATCACCTGATCGTCAGCATATAGGAGGCATTTGATGGTCAGCTCGTTCAGTTTTATACCACACGCACTCTCTTGCAATTCTTTCAAACAACTGTCCATGTACAGGTTAAACAGCCACGGTGACGCTACACAACCCTGTCTCACACCCCTTTCTATATTAAAGAAGTCCGTGCAAGCTCCGTTAATATTCGTCAATAAATAAAATAAGGTCGTAAGAAATAATTTGAGGGTAGTATTGAATATTACCTGTTATAGAAGAAGTAATTTTACACATTCACATCGCTAGGTTTACTTTTTTCAATTGTCTTTTTTAACTTAATGTAAAGAATTTTATATGTAAAAAGTAAATAAGTAGTTAGATTTAATGTAGATCTAATCGCCTGTCTAGATTTTGTTTTTTTAAAGTGCGTAATTTAAAAGTAGATTGCTGAGTAACTGTTATACTTAGAAGAAGTAATTTTGTGTAAAAACTAAAACGTGTTATACATATCTCGATAGAACTAATATAGATCTAATTATTTTATGAATTCGTTACCACGCAGGCAATGGTCAACCGCCTGGGTACAGACACACGGGAATATGTCCCACCGGGAACAGGTGCTGAATTTCACGCGAGCATCATCGAGTCTCATAATAATATTTGCAAGTTTTGCCACGATCTTTCTTGACAGAAAGACCACCTCTTCGCTTATTGTGAAATATGATTAAATTTCAAAGAAATAATTAATATACAATTGGAGATGTATTGTTGTGTTCAATTTAGAATTCATTGCTAAACGTGGCCTGGATTTATGTCAAAGCATTAACAGAACAGCTGCAGACTTCTAATATTTTCATGTGTTACTGACTTTCCAAAACGTTTCTCATTGAATTGTTGGGTCTTTTACTTGTATCTTTACATAGTATAAAATAAAGTCGCTTTCGCTGACTATTTGCAAATATCTTTTAAACTAAGTACATACTTAACTTACAAACTAAGAATAGAGTTTTTGTTTGTGCAGTTTTCAGAAATAAATAGATCTAGGGCAATGGTGGGCAAACTTTTTTAACGGGGGGCCAGAAAAATTAAGAAATATCAGGTGAGGGCCAGAATTATAGAAAACTGGCCAAGTGCGAGTCCGACTTATGCTCAGAGAATTCCGACCAAAAAAAAACGAAAAGATAATCACTTTTTTGTATGGGAAGTCCCCCTTAATTTCCTCTTTTTTCTGATTTTGGTATTAGTTGTTATAGCAGCAACAAAAATACATCATTTGTGCTCTCTAGCTATCACAGTTCTAGAGAAACAGCCTCGCGACGGACAGACGAACTGATAGATGGATGACGAAGTCTCATGAATAGGGCCATTCTTAGCCTTCGGGAACCAAACCCTAAAAATGTATTTTGTGCTGAACTTTAATCATAAGATATTAAAAAATTTCATATACATATATATATATATATATATATATATATACATATGTTCATATATATATATATATATATATATATATATATATATATATATATATATATATATACATATGTTCATATATATATATATATATATATATATATATATATATGTGCCATATTTCAAATGCAAGTTCGTGTTGTGACGAAGTAACTTTAGCAGCGCTAAAAGGTGTTCAACAGTTAGTCGGTTTGCGATTACTGTTCACTTCACCGTCTTCATATATGTGTTTATTGCTCTACATAGTAGAATCTACATAATATTTCTGGACCGTCAGAATATAATTATCGCGGGCCATATACCAGGAACTGAAGGACCGTCGGCGGGCCGGATTAAATGCTTCCGCGGGCCGGAGCAGGCCCGCGGGCCGTACTTTGCCCATCACTGATCTAGGGTAAGGTTACACATGTAGTAGAAAGAAAACTGATATTCCAAAAATCTTTCACTATTAGTAAATAACTGTATTTCAAAATAAGATAGGCTATGTATCATGCTGATACTACTCAGGAGAGCACAGCAGTAATAATAAGTGCCAACTAATCTGACAGGTTTCCTTACATTACTGTAAGTACGACTGTGTATGAGAGAGAGAATCACGGTGTCCATAGTATGCCACAGGTGAAGCTGTGGTGTACAGCTTGTGTATTATCTTATCTACAAAATAATATTATAGAATAGAAAATAAAGAGGAACTAGCTTTAAAAGTTTTCATTCTATAATCCAGCACGACACTTTAAGCATTAGGAACTTTGTAAACTTGTAAACAGTTGCCAATAAAAATTAATAAAAAAAAAAGTATTGATCGCATTCAGAATGGCGCCAAAGCGGAACCATTGTAGAGGAGCGCCACCCTAATTGTTTCGAGTTCAAGTTCAAAGACATATCGACCTCAGGGCCAGCTCTATCTAGTTAAGTATTTAGTCGATTATATTGTAAATCGATTATGTTTTGTTCATTACAAAAACTTTGTCGAGTTGTATTTTACAATCAGAAAGTGTTGAAATGGACAGGCAGTGGACAGGCAGTCCATTTCAACACGGCAATTGGCTCACCACCTATAACGTGGGACATAAAACTATAAGGTGAAATGTGGTCCTATAGTATTACTATGCCACTACCTACCCCTTCGGGGATAAATGCGCGACTGTATGTATTTTACTATTTTATAATCAGGAGTGGGTCTTGGCGTTCGATCATTATCTAATAGTACTACGTTCGAGTCTGTCTGTTTGTTTCATTTGCATTATCACAGGAGACCGGTGGAATGGGTTTATGATTTTTTTATTAAAATTAACGTTGCAATTACAAACGATGTACTTAGTTTATGTCGAACGTGTACAGAATTTTGTGAGAACCTGTGTGTTGAAACAGACAGGTTGAAGCAATAGGATGCGGCTATATGATACGCAAAAATTTCAAGTTCATAAGGCCTTCAATTTGACTTAGCTTCTACCATGGTCTACACTCGGGATCAGAGGCTTAAAGAAATTTTATAAATAAATAAATAAAAATAAATAAATAAATTCTTTATTCGGCAAGTACGGGATCGCTTTTAATTGAGAATAAAATATCACGGTCTTAGAATTTGCCGTAGGTAAATAATGACGAAACTCAGCTCAATGCAGTCACAGTATAAAGAGTACTAACCAGTATTGTAGCTCCCTACAAACGGACGAAGCGCAAGCTATACCTACGATTCTCGTTATCGGCAGGCCTTTCAGCACGCTAGCAGGCGATTGTGCCGAGTAGACGAATGGACGGTGTGTCGTTTTTTAGATAGTAACCGCGCGTGTTTTATTTACTAAAAATATTTGCTGCTCGCTCAGTCAGTGAACGGTGTGATCCAATATAGTACAATATCCAAAAAAAAACTAGTTCAGAACTCTAGTTCGTGTAGGTAGTACATTTAGTTCCTTTGTAAGTTCATAGTTATTTAATTGAGAGCAATGATTTAGGTATGTTTCAAGAGTATTCATTTTTTTGTGGATGACCGATGTTACAGTACACGCTAAGTGTACTGTAACATCGGTCATCCACAAAGAAACAAACCGTATGACTTTGATTGACAGCATTTTTGTTACCTTTGATTTTTATTACACGCATAGAGACAAATATGAACTTCTAAAATTCAACACAACTTGACAATGTACGAAAAGTACTAGTGTACTAGAGACTGACTAGTACTTTCAAATCGAAAAATAGTTTTAATTTTGTAAATCAAAAATTTAACGCAATGATTATAAAGACTAGAATTCCGTGATTCTATCACTGACGAAACATGTGATGAGCCGATTATTATTGTCTACGCCGCTTACTCGTTTTCAAATTTCTATACCTGTCTCACTCCATCGTTAGTAGATAACGGGCGCTGCGCCGCCACGCCGCCGCCCCGCGCCGCCAGCCGTTGCGGGGATATTATATTATTCCTCACAAAGTATTTTTTTGTTTAAATAAAAAAGGTACATATTTACTCGAAATTGAAGCCGGTTGTCAGTAAAACGACAATCCTTAATACAGATTGAAGGCCTTGTGGGCGGATTGAAAAAATTGAACTGCATTATGCTCCCTATATATGCGTATATATAGTGAGCATAATGCAGTTCAATTTACGTAAAACTATAAGGTAAAATGTGGGCGTATACTATGCCTCTGCCTACACCTTCAGGGATAAAGGCGTGACTATATGAATGTATGTATGCACATATTTACAATCGCATACTAAATAGAAAATCAAAGTAGGCACATATTATTAAAATGCTGTAGGTGGGCAGCCCTATCGCATGCTTACGTACCGCGCGGCTGTAGGCATTTATTTCTAAAACCCGGCCGAGTCAAACTACAGTATACAGTGATGCAGTGTAGGTATCTAAAAAAACTGCGTTTTAGTAGGGTATCTCCGACCCCGACCGCACGATACTTACCTATAGTATCAGGGCTGTCACTTTTAGTTTATTCAATCGTCGTAAATGACAGGTTAGGTTAAACAATTGGACATTCTCATACAACATCATCTAGTCCAAATTAGGCCAGTTTAAGCTTGTGCTATGGGATCTAGACAACTGATAGACATATGTACTTATATATTTCTAAATAAATACATAGTAGGTATACAAAAACATCAAAACTCTGATACAAAACTTTGAGTAACACACAATTTATTCGATTCCACCCGAATCCAACCTGGGACCTCAGCACAACATTCCCATATTAATGATGGCAACATTTTATGGATCACAGAATTAATGTGAAAATTTCAGCTTTCTAAATATCACGGTTCCTGAGATACAGTCTCATGACGGAAGGACAGACAAAGTTCAAAGACAGCAAACGGACAACGTAGTCTCATAAATAGACTCCCGTTTTTATCCTTTGGGTAGGGAACCTTAAAAACGACCGAAATTCTAGAATATTTTAGCTTTTCCTTAATTCATACACTAAACACTATAAATTTGCATTCTTTTGAAGGTTCTATATTCGTTTGAAGTGCCACCAAAGTAAAGTTTCGATTATCAGTCAGTCAGTGTTCACTCACTGCATACATACATATAGTCACGCCTTTATCCCAAAAGGGGTAGTCAGAGGCGTAGTATACGCCCACGTCTCACCTTTTAGTTTCATGTCCCGCGAAATAGGTGGTGAGCCTATTGCCGTGTTGAAATGGACGGGTAGTGTTCTGTTAAAAGATACTAAATTTACTTCAAACTTCTAGTTTTATCCACAAAGAAATTATAAGGGGTCGAAAACAAACTGAGTGGGTTCGAAGCAGTGGGAGTAGAACTCGCGCAGCGAGGGTTCCGTACCAAAAAACGGCAAAATTCATGTTTGTTGTATTCCATGCAACAAACGTTCCCCTAATACAATATTATTTTTCTGATTTTAGTATTTGTTGTTATAGCGGCAACAGAAATACATCATCTGTAAAAATTCAGTTCTCTAGCTATCACGGTTACTGCGATACACACATTTTGTGGGACAGACAGACAGACGTACAGCGAAGCAGGGCCGTCTTAACCGGGGGTGCAGAGGCGCGGCCGCACCCGGGCGCCGAGCCCGAGGGGGCGCAGGCCGAGCTCTAAGCATTTCGATATTTCAATCTCGAAATTAAATGAGAGATTCGAATTGCTAACGGATCACAATAATGTTTTTTCATTTTTGCATAACATTGAGAACTGTAGGAAAATGGAGCCGAATAAAAAAAACACAATGTCTCACAGAAAAATTACAATTTAAAAATACATAAGATATTGACGACGAAGATTTGTTTAGTGAATTAGAATTTGTTGCCGAATAACACTGCCTGTAACAGTAGCCTAAGAAAAACGGTCTTTTTCAAAATTGAAGTTAATGAAAAATTATCTTCGGTCAACCAAGACCCAAAACAGGCTAGGAAAACTCGATTGGTCCACCATCGTAACTTATCTTTCGTAACCAGCTACGAACATAGAATTATTTTCATCCTTTGATAACCAGCTACGAAAACAGAATTAATTTGTCGTTTTCGTAACCAAGTTTCGTAGCCAGCTACGATAGAAGATTATTACTTCCTTTTCTGTAACTGGTTACTAATCAAGAATAATTATTCCAAGTTTGTAACCATGTATGTGGGTAAACATACACGGAATAATATACTATTACAACAAATTAATATATTTTATGATTTTATTTCCTACATGGTATTAACATAGTTACGTATAGAATTATGCTAGATATTACTTCAAGAATTCCTCTTCTCGACTTCTATGGCCCTAGTAGTAAAATTATAAAAATAGTCTAAAACTAAATTCAAATAGGTTAAACAAATTACTATAACATAAAATTAAACAAATACAAATACAAAGCGGGTCGGCAGCGCGTGTGTAGCGCCTCTGGTGTTGCAAACGTCTAAAGGCTACGGTTACCAACCTTCCGGTGGGCCGTAAGCTTGTCTGCCACCTAAGTTGTATAAAAAAAAAATTATGAACTAATAATCATATTGCGAAAAATTAAAAGCAGAAAGGTGCGATAATCTCTAAACAGTGACCTACACTTATAGTGTTATTTTCTAAGTCTAAAGCGGTAGTATTTATTTCAAAATCAATTTCCTGAAACCTGAAATTATTATTCTTGATTAGTAACCAGTTACAGAAAAGGAAGTAATAATCTTCTATCGTAGCTGGCTACGCAACTTGGTTACGAAAACGACATATTAATTCTGTTTTCGTAGCTGGTTATCAAAGAAAGAAAATAATTCCATGTTCGTAGCTGGTTACGAAAGATCAGTTACGATGGTGGACCAAAGGGAAAAGAAAAGAAAAACTTGGCAATTATAAGTATAGAATCAAAAATTCGAATCAAAATAAACAACATTATTAAAATATTTACCAACTCAAAAGTCAAAAAACTTGACTTTGATTTTAATAATTGAATAAATATTTGAGATTGCCAAGCACGCCTCTATAACAAGTCGAAAGGGCAAAGCTTTCAGAGAATTTTTAGATTAAAATTCAGGAGCACCAGTTAAAAAATGATGACAGCCCTCTGTGTGTGGTCGCACACGCAGTTAGAGTAATTAGCAGAAGATGGTGAGAGGAATGAGCTCATTTTTAATGAAATCAGTTTTGTTTTCCGCCAACAAAGAGTTTAAAAAATAATTTGGATTGAAATGAGTGAGGTGAATTTTAAAATATGAAATGGAAAATGAGCAGTCCACACAGAGTTTTTTGGACCAGTTGTGTGCGGTCGTGTTTTGCAGCCTATTAGTGATATCTAATGTCGTGTGACACGGAATCAAGTGAAGAAAAAGTATTTGCAATATTGTATCTTAAAGAAGAACAAATAAAAACGAACTCGCAATGATTCTGACCACTATTTAGGACTGAGCCAGCTCATTACAACAATTTCTGCCACTCAGTCCTTTTATCTCGACCATTTATTGGTAGGAAAGCAAGTACTTGCGAGTTAAACGGATTCAATAATGGGTGTTTCGGCTCGCGGTGAAAACCGGGTATTTTTTGGGAAGCAACAATAAGCACTCACGAGTTTTTTGGACTTCAGATTGGCGTTATCGCCTAAATGACTATGTTACTGTGCGCCACTAGAGATTTCTGTACCATGGCGTTAATTACGGGAAAACGCCTGCGTATTCAATAGTAATTAATTTTGTTAATAATAATTTCCACATTCGGTAATTATTCGGCAAATAAACCGAATATTCGGCCGAACCCGAACTTTTCAAAACTTTCCAAATTTACCGAATTCGAATATTCGGTGCATCTCTAGTTGAAATAAAAAGAGGTTACACTTATAACTTAAAATATGTTAGTGGTAGGTACCGACCGCGACCTTCGGAACCCTTCGTGCGCAAGTCCGATTCGCACTTAAAATAAAATATTGTTTATTTAATGTAGATTACAGATCTTAGAGAAAAATAAGTAGAATTAAAAATAAAAGTTTTATTTGGTTGACCGGTGAGGAGGGGGCGCAGTCTAAGCTTCGCACCCTGGCGCTATATAGCCTTAAGACGGCCCTGCAGCGAAGGGTCATGTATTGGGTCCTATTTTTCACTCTTTGGGTACGGAACCCTAATAAATACGAAGTCTAATAGGTATTGAACGAATTCGTACGTAAGCATTGAACTTATATTACTACGTCCATAATAATCTCAAGGTGCCTACCTTGAGAGTATTATGGACGTAGCAGGTACGTAAGTGAATTATTCAAACTCACCTTTCTTCTTCTTTTGTTACCTATCGTGAATTCGTGAATAACGATAGATAATGAGGGAGTTTAAAAATTACTGTTGAGGCATCCAAAAACAGCGCAAAATAGTGCTTACTTCTTTATAGGCATTGTCATATTTATCTAATGGCGACAGGTTGTGGCGACGAGGTCCCGTGTTGCGACAGGTAAGAGTACAAAATGTCGCCACCCCAATACATCCCAAGGGTGTCGTAAGAGGCGACTAAGGGAACACCTTCGCAAAAAGATCCATTACGTAGAGAAGGAAATCTCAAAATGTAACCCGGTTGTCAGTAAAATGACAATCGTTAAGCCAAGTTGAAGGTTTTATGCTTGGCTTGAAAATTTTCAACTGCGGGTCGTGGCGACCTGCGCCTGTCCATTCCAACACGGCAATAGGCTCATCACCTATTACGTGAGGCATAAAACTAAAATGAGAAATGGGGGCGTATACTATGCCTCTGTCTACTCCAACGGGGATAAAGGCGTGATTATATGTATGTATGTAAATTAAGATAGCAGGCATATGACACATACATTTTACGTAATCACGCGCACGCGGTTCGCGGCAACACTGATTGAACGCTTGGTTTACCTGCTGGGAGCGTTCCGACTAGTACTGATTTTTAAATGTGTGCGTGACGCGCGGCTCGTTCTGACGCGACGCGTCCGTAGGCACTGCGCACGCACACAAGTATACCGCGCTCGGTACCTTTGATATAATTTTGTTTGAAGATGCCTAACTCTATTAAACTCTGGTTTTACAGTGAATCTGTTTTCAATACTGATTTCTAGATTATCATGAACCATGCATGCGCTACAACCGTGTTAGTCATAGTCCTAAGAAAGACAGCGCCATCTATTCTTATAATCGTGGGAAAGGTGGACACTGAAGAACTGTATTAAAAGGAGTGCCAAAGAGCATGAATCCATTCACAGGGTTTACATTATTCAATACATATTACGTACAAGAATTTGATATGCCACGATTCCTTTATCCCGTTACACTGCTGGCCATGAAAATGTGGACTGATAGAATTAAATTTCGACCTACAACACTATTGGTAGATATTGTTGATACTCGTAGAAAGAGTTCAATTTTGAAAAATTATTGGGTGACTAACTCTACTATCAACGTCAAGCCAATAGACCTTTAAGATAATGTAGGCACCCACTAAGAAAATGTTTTTTTATAATTCCACCATGTGGAGGAAATAGCCGCAAAAATTCTCAAAAATTTTAATAAGTTGATACATTTAAATTAGGTTAGTACTGCTAGGTATAAGTTAAAATAAGCTGCTACTATTCAAATCAGTGCAAATCATAGCTTGTCAAATATCCGAAATCTCGAATTTTAACAAGATATTTCTACTTAGATGTTTAATCGATATTTAGACACACATTCATTCGATAAAAGCATGTGAATAACTATCGTTTACTGCGTTATGCATCTTAAAAGGCCGTAGGTCAGTCCTGAAATGGTTGAGACGACCTGTTGTGGCATTTTACGAGAGCTTTTGTGCTTCGGAAGGCACATTAAGCGGCCTAAGTCGTAGATACTAGCTGCCAATAACATGACATTAGGTAGTTAAGCTAAGTTGAAAGCCATAATATGGGAAGTTTAAAAAATGTTAACAGACAACCTGCCCTTGTTCGTTTCAACAATCGGCTCATCACATCCCTGATGTCGTCGTCTGAGTATGTCTGATTACGATTACTAAAATGTGGGCGTATAGTAGACCGTAGACTTCTGTTAATCCCTTCGTAGAAACAGGCATCACTATATAAATACGAGTATGGTTATCAGGTTATCATTATTCAAATTGCTTGTCAGCTACGATGTGTCATGGCGTCGTCGTCGTTCAATGCTCGCTGTGTGCCAACCAACGTGGCTGCGGTTATTCCGCAATCTTGTAAAAGACACGCATATTATACAGAGGCGTTTGTGGTTAAATGTAAATAATACGACATGTTGATTTTATCACGTGGAATATTTATAATGCGCGGCCTTTTGCTTAGAAAAATAAACAAATGTATCTATTGTTGCTTGCTATGAAAGGCATTGATAAATTTTTGAAATATCGAAGGTACTCGTATTTATGGATTGTAATATAAATGATAGTATGTGGAAATATCTGAGCCTAGTTTGTTTTTCTGTATTTTATTAAACTTTTATATACACAATACGCATAGCATAAGTTACAACACAATCAAAGAAATATCATGTACAAAGGCTATTGAACTCATAGTTGAGATCTTTTACAACAAAACTAACATAATTTAAATTAAAGAATCCATGCAGGCAGCAGTGGCAAGCACAAGAAGTAGATACTACGTATTGACAAAATTAATTAGAATTGGATTTATTAAACTAACAGAAGTCATTGGATAAAAAGACTTTGTTTTTCAGATTAGGACATTTGAAATTAATGCAAAAACTTAGACGATACATTTTTTTCATGGAATAATTAGCAAGTAGTGCTAATGATTTGTCCTTGCTACGATTACTAAGTAATCTTTTAATTCTAGCCTACGCCGTAATCATTTGAAACCTTGAACATTTCCTCGCGGCCCATTTTCCGCGGCCTCAAGTGTACGTAATGATTATTTCATAAGCCACCACGTTCTGAATGGGAATTATATTGTTATCCTTTTCTAACGCAGTGCTGACGACTCTGAAGATGTTTATGGCGATTAGAAGACAGTTTATGTTATTGGTTTAAAATTGAAATGACAAATAGTAATTTATGGTAGGCTCCAGGAGAGGAGCCTTAGTTCTTGGAATTCCCTGTGATTATTGATCAGGTGGGTGGCGAGAGGTGACTACTTACTTTTGGAGGGAGACTTCATTAAGAAAACTACTTGAATTTGGCAGAGGACTCGCGTCCACCCTAATCCAAAAGTACCCTCTCGTGCATCCCTTGTCAGTCAAAGAATTCGTGTCCGTATTAACTGAGGAGCCACTTCACTTTTTTACACTTGTCTAATCTTAAAAAGAAAAGGTCTTGAAATATTTGACATTTTGATCTCAGATTAAAAGATGAGGTTATGATGCTTTTAGCCGCATGCCTTGCCTAGGGAGAAAAGAGTCCGAAAAATATAATTAAAAGCCTCGTACTTATATCCCCCACACCATGCAAGGGGGACACTAGGACTGGGAAAGTTCTGATGTCTCCCACAGAGTGTTGACCAGGGGAGACACATAGCCTTTGGCCTCATAGAGAAACGCAGGCTAGCGCGAGCGGCGCAGAATGATTTGGCCTAAATAGGTGCTCTACCTACCTACCTAGTTTGATGTCAGTTATATTTTTAGCCTCAGTATCTTGATACCTATTTCGTGAAAGGAAATTACCGTTTACCCTCATTACCATTCATAAATTCAACTATTCCTTACCGCAAGCATAAAATTGCAACTAAGTGCGGTAGATGGCGCCTACGTCGCTCGACATATTAGGCGAAATATTTCAACGGTTTCGAGCACGGCTTGATAGCTTGACGATCAAATCACATAAGGTACCTGGATTGACATCATGGTGATCCCCACGATGACGTCGCGACGTTCAGGACCTCCTACGCTAGAATCCGTACCGCACAGAAGATTGTTTGTTTTGGCGGGTTTAGCGAAGCGAGTAATTATTATTAATGTGTATAAATTGGGATTTTGAGATTTTGATTGGGAGCAATATCTCAGATTTACTTGGAGAAAATAAATTGGAACTCGCTATTCCATGCTTAAACGATTACAAGTTAATCTTACTAGACAGAAGGCGTTTGAATAAGTTTATTGCAAGACTTTAATAATTTTCATTACGTAAATCAAAGAGTAATCAGAAATCGAATTCAGTTATTTCTTACAATTCTTAAGGTCGGAGTCGTAGGCGTCCTTCATTACATTAACTAAGTACAAAATATTATCGTATTATTAAATCTTAAACCCATTTATCTTGTTCCAATCTGACACAGATTACGTAATGCCCTTCGTGTAACGTTAATGTGTGCTACTCAGTCAATATTAACAGCATCTCAACCAAATTTTAAAGCTACATCAATTCGCAGATGTACCAAGTCATATTAAACATGAAATATCATTAATTACAAATGTATTGACACCTCGACTTACTCAATAATATAATGTGTATTCAATTTATAAGTAGTGAGCCTACTGCAGTGTTAAAATGGACAGCCGCAGGTTGTGCTCACCCACAGTTGAAGTATTTCAAGCCGTCCCCTTAAGGCCTTCAACTTGGCTTAACGATTGTCATTTTACTGACAACCGGGTTTCGTTTCGAGTTTTCCTTCTCTACGCATCGTTTTGCGAAAGTGTTCCCTTAGTCGCCTCTTACGCCACCCTCGGGATTCGAGGGTTTCGACATTTTGTACTATTCCCGTCGCCACACGGGATAATCTCAATATTAAATCGATATAATTAATATAGGTAGCTACTTGTGCGTACAAATATGGCGATGTTCAAATAAACACAGGTATGGATATCTATAGGCACGTGTTGCCAACAAATAAATTCAACACGCACGTGATTCATAGGCTTCAGAATGAGGTAATGTCAGATATTAATGCAATCATTATGAGTACTAGGTATGCGTCAAAGGGTTGTACTTTTTTACAAGAGAAAGAGCGACGGTAGGCGTAGTGTTACACCTATCGTGGTCCCGAGGCTACTGATGCATGTAGGCTGGAGAGTCCACTATGCATCGGGAGTTTAGACCTCTACCTCTTATTACTTGCATACGTTCCACCTGACTGAAAGCCTTCGTCTCAGCACAATAACGATAATAAAGGAGAGGAGAGAGAGGAACCCGCCTCACACCCTCGATTCGTCAATCCTATCGTACAACAGTTAATTTACATCCAAAATTCCTTTCCTGTGGAGTTCGGTTCGTCACTCCTCCCTTGCAATTAGTTGTAGTTATCCATAACTGTTGTACGTTAGGATTGACGAATCGTGGGTGTGAGGCGGGTTCCTCTCCCTTCCGCCTTTATTATAGTTCTAGGATGAATTTCCGCCATATAATTCCTGATTCCGTTAGTTATCAGCACAATAATATCGCAATGAAGCCTTCACAAAATCTTCGGTGGGTGCGTTTATGCGTGCGTTATACCAATCTCTGCAGTCCGAGCAATTTGTGCTATAAATAAAATAAAATATGTTTTGAGTTGTAGAAACTTTCTAACAAAAACTAATGGTTGAACCAAGACTACAACCCACTCTATACCACCTACGACAACCCTACACACGTGTAGAAAGTCGTCACGACCACAGTCATCTACTAATTAGAATAAAAATACTAAAGAAAAGCTTTCGTTTTGACACCGCATAACATTTTTCATACTAAGTTGGCCAATATGAAGACGCCTGCGTGATGGAAAGCCATTTTTTATACCACTAAGGTGGCAGACAAGTATACTCATTATATCATTTCGACATAGCGAGTTGAGGGCTACCACAGATATCAGAAAACTCTTTTCTGATATCAGTGAGGGCTACTACCACATCATATTTGACAAGATCATACACAGTGAGTGACCCTCAAGTTGGCGGCCCAATGATGTATCTTTTCATGCTCTGCTTGAAGAATTCTGGGTTGGAGGAGTAAAGATTTTCAACGTAAGAGACTCTTCCTAGTTAGTATATAATAGTAATTTATCTATGTAGCATAATAATATATCGTTCTCAATTACCATGTTTATGTTTATTAATTAATTCATTATTAAACTACAATAAATTAAATTACTTACAAGCATTACGGACAAGATAATTGTAGTACCCTACATACTAATATTTAATCATTATGTGAGTCGTACATACGATTCTGATTAGAATATAGACATTGTAAACAACATCTGTTTATATCATTTAAACAGTTGGTTAACACTGGTGTATTCCGGTCCAAGAGTTAAGTTAGAATTGTGATCAAAATGAATTTCTTAACCCTCAAAGGGGTAGACAGGCATATTAATGCCCACGTTTCACCTTTAGCATTTGTCCCGCGTGATAGGTTGTGAGCCGTATTTTCGTGTCAAATCCTTATAGATGTCTAGGACTTCTACCGACTAAAACCACACGGTGCCTTGCCATCTGTCTAAGACCAGGAGTCCGGTAAGTCCACGGAAGGATAACCTCAGGGCTTTCGACACAGACTTTGTCGGTTTGTCCACCATCGCGGACTAATAAGGACTTGATGTAAGGAATATAGGGCCTGCGCGTGCCTAAGTTGTGGATTTTCTGTAGACCCTAGTCAGCTATTACAAGGATAAATTTTGCTTAAAAGCTGACCTCAACACATTCATGAATGTTATAGGTATGTTAGAAACTGATATAAACTTTTTTTAATTATAAATAATTCTAGGTGTAGCAGTTTCGTCTGGTTATAGTTGAGTGATCACGGCCATTTCATTTATCAGCTGACTGCAACGTAAACACACCAGTCATTAATTAATTACAGACACCAAAATCGAAATTATCACAAGTATTCATCGGTGAAAAAACTAGTTTAACTTTTACCTTCGCTAAATGTCTTGTGAGTTGGCGAGTGAAATTCGGCAGGTTTGACCAGAACAGCTGACTGATACATTGACGTATTTGTAAGACTTGTAAAAAGTAAAAATCCTCTCTAGATTTTGCTATTGAATTTAATTAAATATACGGAACACTAAACAACCAGCCAAGTGCGAGTAGGACCTGCTCGCAGAGGTTTGCGTACCAAAAAATCGCCAATAAATCATGTTTGTTGTATAGAAGCCTCTTTTGATCCTCCCCTCTTTTTTTTTATTTATTTTAGCATTTGTTGTTATACCAGACACAAAAGTACCTACTGTCATCTGTTAAAAATTCAGCTCTATAGCTATCACGGTTCTTGAGATACAGCCTCGTGACGGACAGACAGACAGCGAAGTCTCATGATAGGGTCCTGTTTTTACCCTTTGTATATATGTAACTTATGGTTCGACAGAAAAACACTCCGTTCTGGAAAAGATTCTCTCCACTGTATGAAAATAGCACCTCTGCCCAACGCGTCGTTCGGTATTGCAAATGAGAGGCGGGATAAGGTTGAAGAGCTCTGTAGAACTTATAGTCTAACCCCCTTATTCATAATCGTTTATTAAACCTATTTTAGTTAAAACACATTTTTAGTCTATTGCTGTCTCTAACCAATGACAGAGTATGGTTAGAGACAGCAATAGACTTAAAATGTGTTTTAACTAAAATAGGTTTAATAAACGATTATGAATATGGGGGTAAGTGTAAAATAAATAAAATAAATTTTATCCATTAATGAACATTTTGTGACATAATTTTTTTACATTTTATTACGCTTGCAATTTTATTATAATTTACATTACTTAATTTTATAAAATCTGTGACATATCGTTATTGAATTGTATTTTCACTCTACTGACAATTAAATATTTGCATGCCAATTATTGACTAAGTGTTAGGACCGATTGCAAATTATATTTAAGACCTACCATGTACAACACTTACGGCAAATAAATGATTATGAATTATTTATGAAAATATAAGATACCCAGTTCGATAAAAATGTCGATGTCAAGAACGTATCTCCTAGGTAATAAATGTACACGTTTGTAGAGCGATTTACAAGAAACCAGTCCACATTTATATTGAGACCAACAATCCCGGTGTAGAAACGCATTGACATAACTAGGCGTAACGGACACCGGTTGTGGACAGCGTTGAAAAATGGCTCCTTGATGGCAATGGGCAAGTTAGGTTGAGAAATATTAGTATTAAATTTCAGCAAATCGGATTCTCGGCCAGTCGTGAAAAGGGTTATCGATAGCATTTCTATTTACGAGAGAATCCGTACTTCGGAAAGCCCGCGCACGTTAAACTATTGGTCCCGGTGGACAGCGCGTCACGCATCATTTTCTTCTGTCGATATCAAATGTAAAATGGCTGGTAGTCTTTAGCCAAGCTGAAGGCGGATTGAAAGCGGGTTGCTAGAAAATTTTCAACAGGAGCTCGTAATTCCAACCCTTCTGCTATTGGAAAGCTCTTGAAAGCCTTTAATCTGCGTCTACTTGAGCTTATATCGTCTATCTGGCCCGAGAGATAGAGTTTTATTTCGGAGCGTCATTTTGTCTAGTCACAGTGCAGTGGCTCAACCCTGGTCCTATCCTGCTGCTCAGTCGAGGCGAGGCTGTGCTACCGTTAAGGGCATGTATTTAAATCGATATCTGTATATTCCCTTTTTCTAAACTAAATACTTCAAAGTTAAACCAAAAATACTGACTTGCACACTAATTATGCACACTAAATAAATCGAATTCATTATACTGTTTAATGGTATTTGCAGAACTGTTTTACTGAACGAATAACTATTATCCAAATAGTATATCTAACAATTCCTTAGTTCAACAAAAATTATTTAAACTTTTTTAAGGAAAACCATCGCCTAATTTACTTTTAGGAACATCGTTTATTCTTAGTAAAACCCCAACTTAATCAGTTACCTCTACAAAATTAAATTATATTGATAAAAAAAAAAAAGTCTAACCTGAAGCGCTCGTGGCCCCGCGGAGTCAGTGTTCTGTAAACGATCACTGCAGTAAGCAACATTTACTGTGGCCGGACATGGATGGGTGACCACCACGTGGACCACTTTGTGACATTTATTTACGAGCGTTTCCGTGCTTCGGAAGGCACGATAAGCCGTTGGTCCCGGTTGTCAGTAAAATGACAGTCGTTAAGCCAAGTTGAAGGCCTTACGGGCGGCTTGAAAAATTTCAACTGTGGGTCGTCACAACCTGCGCCCGGGTCGGCAGCGCGTGTGTAGCGCCTCTGGTGTTGCAAACGTCTATAGGCTACGGTTACCAACCTTCCGGTGGGCCGTAAGCTTGTCTACCACCTAAGTAGTATATAAAAAAAAAAAAACCTAACCTAACCTATTCCGTTATACGATTGTACAATTTAGAGTGCAAATTAGTATTTTTGATATACAATTCGTATTTCTGTTTTACAAATCATATATTCGATGTACGAACCAAATTTTTGGTGTGAATTCGATTAGAAAGGTCATCTCGTTGTGAGGAATTTTAAGTAGGACATGTTTAGTTAATGAATTGGTTTTTTTGCACAGCATTTAATTTTCTGGTTTGCATTCAGTAAATTAGTGGAGTTACCTAGTGTGCAGAAAAAATAAACAGATGTGCATTTAAAAATATCCCACCGTTAAGTTCGTAAATGGTTTAACTTTAGTTGGTAGTCTGGCCTTTCTCCTGGGCTAGAAGTTCCACACTGCATTAGAGACAGAGCCTCACTTGGTGGTCAGAAGGTGTACCGCGGCTTTCAGCCAGATTGGCTCGATAAAGTTCTAATTCATCCACGCACATATTAATATTTCATTTAAATTTGTAGTAGACACACTGTTTTGAGAGTACATAAAAAGATTATAGGTAGTTAGATTGTTGACCGTACACAATTGGATTACGACAAAGCATCTAATACCTATTTTGTTTTCTTTGTTTCCAGGTAATTATCGACATGCAGCTTAACGATAGGTGATGTGATAACGACGAAACTTAACACAAATTCTTCAAGAACAAAATTGTAACAGTCTTACTGAGGCTTACCTGCATTAACCCTACAGAACACGCCTAACAAGTCCGCCCACCATCGCGCAACTTGAATGATGATAGCCGTCTACAATCACAATGTTCCCGCGCATTATATTCTGAGTAAATCAGATGTTGCTCTTGTCTGAATGGACTTGATACGGATTAGCCCACAAACTAGGTCCAGGTAAATCAGGTAGGCGGTAAACATCAGGTCAGACTGAATTTCTTGATTATTTATTTGGGTTTTGAGGAAGATTGAGGGAATCAAATCTTTAGAGACTGTTCATTTGTCGTGTATCCCGGGATTATTCGGGTTTTGTAAAGTCAAGATCAAAAATCCATTTGTTTCGCATAATTCTAATACATGGGCACTTACGAAACGTCAGGAATACAACGCAAAAGTCATCTATTCAAAACTCGGCGGATATTCTTTTTAGTGCTCTATTTCCAATAATATAGACTGTAAAAATTATAACATGTTGTTTGAGAATCCAGCAGAGCATGCAGATCATTTTCAGGCTTCCTTGTCAAGCAAATTTGTTTATTGTATAGTAGCCCTTGCAGCAAGGACATAGTAATATAGTCTGCCAGTAAAATAGTATAAAAAAACAAGAATTTAGGGTGGTAGTCGAAATATCATCAATCAACGCCTACTATTGCTGATAGATGACCGTGAATTGGTTAAATAAAGACAATGGTAATATCCAATCGTGTAAGTATAGAAGCAGGGTGAACGCCCAAATCGATCAATGTATCGAGTTGAAACGATTGCACGATCAAGGTCGACCCGTTAGGTGGAGAAATACTTCGCTGTATCAAATCTCAGGAAGGGATTTCGACTCGTTCTTAATTTTACGATTAGTCTTAGTTGATAAATAATTTGAAAACATACATTTTTGTAATAAATCGATTCCTGTGGTGGTGAACCTCGGCTATTGTTGGAATTTAGAGTCAACATTCACGGGTTATTGTAGACACAAATGTGAAGAGGTTAGTTTTGAAGTGAAAACTTCTTGAGGCGCGTTTCTTATGCATTTTTGAAGGGAAAAAACACTTGATTGCCCTTTACCTCACTTGTTCTGTTAAAGAGTTCTGTTGGCAGAAATACTGGTAATCTTATGCCCATTAGTTCGGTTCACAGACCAATTTTCACCGCGACATATTACGCTTACCGCGACACCTCAAAACTGTTAGATGAAGGTCGTGCGTGGTTTGATTTCGGTCTCGGTCTGAATCTGGATTTTAAAATCATATCGAAAAATTTGACTAATAAACTAAAAAAATGTTCTAGTTTTTACTGTGGGCATTCACGGAGGGCCACTTTTTCCGAGCGTCAAAAATTACGAACTCCAAATATTTTTACTGTTGAACGTGCAGCACGTTATCGTGTCCAGTTTTTTTTTGTTATTATCGCAGCACGCAGCATCTCTTGTTATAAACGTCCTTAAAAGAGTTACAAGTCAAGGTTGTAGAGAAAATTGTTCAGTACCTGTTTCCGTGAGCCGTCAACAGACTGGTGGCATCTCGTCCAACGAGTTGCGATACTTGTACCGACTTGTGAAGTGTGTGGCAGAATACTGCATGTTTGAAAACATAAGCCTACGCATACTTGAGGATTAAAACTTTCTTACACGTTCCTCGTAGTAATAGTAATACTTTGAAGAATGTGTAAATTAGAGCTTAATTTCTTGTCCCTACGAAAGACACAGGTAAGTATTGCAAATTCTGTGTTTAAAAGTCTGCGATGGCAGGTTTGCTCTGACCAATATTAATGGGCCCAATCCGATCTTTCATGCTAGCTGGTTTTGCAGCAGGTTTATGCTGCTAACGCCTTGGTGCGACGATGTGGAGGTTGTCGATGGCTGGATGCTCGCGACAATGTCTTTCGGAAGTGGTCTGAAAGTCCTCCGCCAGTGCAAGTGGAGGTTGTCCGGTCTGTTCTACAGCAATGGGTAGAGAGGACGCACAGTATGCCGAAATACCCGTACACTCCAATCAGTTCCTCACGGGACATAACTGCTTTGCCAAATACTTGTGCGAAGGGAGAGCCATGGCCGATAATGTTGGGCCCGGCCGTTCTGTCGCGTTGCCTCATTCGCCAGCGCGCCATGCCATTAACTGCGTATATTGGGGCGAGCTAGATGCACGTTTGACATCTAATACGAGGACGTTTGTGACCACAGATAACAGAAAGAGAATTTTCTGATTTCCGTGTTTGTGACACAATCAAGTTGAGTTTCGGAACCTGCAGAAACCTCCTAAAACCCCTTTTGCAGAACCCCGTACCGAAAATGTTCGAGGAAACCGAGGCGAGTATATTCCTCATCATAAGGAAGGAAGTCCCTACCGGACCATGTTATATCATACATAATTAAGTAGCGCTCCGTATTGAAATTGTGAGGATACTTACGACCTGACGAACAGTAAAACTTATATCGATTAACTTATAGAGAAATATCTAATGAGAGAGATTTAAACTTCACGCAAGCTTGATTCAAAAGCTGTTCACACTTCATACGTGTTACGAAAGTGTTATCGATGTTTCACGTTTTACTATCGCGTTTGATCTCGGTTACGTCGTCGCCACAGCTGACAAAGGCATAATCGCCGCTCTCATTGTGCACCATATTAGACGCATCAATTCCACTTAATTTCATTTGGAACTTTTCACTTTCTCCGTTAAGTAACGACGGCCATTTTCGAACGCACCTTATTTGAAAATTTAATTTTGTAATCGAATGACTTTGACATTGACTTCAAAGAGTATGCAGGTACTTTTTTTCGGTGTTCATTGTATTGACTTTCATATTTGAATAACATAACAGTTGATTTGTATTGATTAATAGAATGACATCTGCACAAGTAAGTAATAATGCTTTGTTTCGATTTATAACAAATGCCTATAAATAGTATATACAGTGCGCAAATAAGAGCATAATATGTAAAAAGATATAGCTACAATCTTGCATAAATAGACTTGCTATGGATAGCTATGGATTGACTTTTCTGTTTGTGTTTGAGTTATTTTCTACATTTGTAGCCGCTAATACCTGTGAACACTTCTCTGATAGATACTCTTTATGGTCAAGTATCATACGGCTTTAAAACCTCTTCGCTCCATCTCTATAAATATTATTCCAAATTCAAGTTCAAATACAGATGACATTACAATGTCCATAAATTATCTATTGATTTTTTTGTACTCAATGACAGCTGTCATTGTGAAGTATCCGTTTCAGTACTTTCATTGCGCTGTCAAATCGAGGTACTACCAAAATGACGGTTCGTTAAAAAATAAAACTTTCACTCTCACTTGAAGTTCAATGACAATATGACGCATTTTAAATTGAACTGTGTGATTATGTGTGTTTATAGCATTGTGTCGTAATTGCGCACCATTTGTCTTAATGATCTGGCGCTTTGGTTATTGAGATAGAACATAATTGGAAATGTGAGTTTGATTAACGGATGTATTGTATTGAGCAGGATAGTTTAAAGAATTGATGATGCTTGCTGATATACACTCTTAGGATTTGTTGTTGTAATCATGTTGCTCAACAGCTTTGTATACTTCAATATTAGGGGGTAGTTAGAACTATTGCACGCTTATATTGTATTTTTATTACTTTGAATAAAAGGGCTTTAGAATTTTGAGGATGCCAAACACAAATTTTAGGATATTCGTTATGTAGGTTGTTGTCAACAAAAAGATCTAAAAAACACGGCTCGAGTAGAAATTATATACAGCGTTACTGCTAGTATTGCTAATTGCCTGTAATTCAGTCTTGGGTCCCCATCTGAGTCGCCCGGAAGAGCCCCAACCCGGGGCATTCCTTTGGTGAGTCGCAGTGTCTTTACCTCCATCTTACTTTTGGCAAAGTAGAACTATGGTATAGTATTGCTCCTCATTGGAGCTGGCCCCACATAAACCTGCGAAACAGCGCCAAATGCTTTCCACCACATCAAAAAAAGTACAGGACCAAACTACTTAGTTGCAAGTCTCTTCTGAAGTTGTAACACAACGTACGTAAGTACTTATTCTATAAAACCCGTTGCATCCACATTATGAAGAGACTATAAAATTGTAGGTTAACCATGTAGTTAATGCTTTCCATAGAAACTCCATTAAAGAGCACTGATATGCAATCATGTCGCGATGACAGCGTATCGTTGGAGTAGTTACGACACGTGCGCGATAAGTTGAGACATGCTTGGGAAGAATAAAATGCAGAGCTGGTAACTTCAGTGACTCAGTGTTCTGTAAACGATTACTGCAGTAAGCAACATCGCTATGGCCGGTACTTGGATAGCTGGCTACCAGGCCACCGCACGACTACTTTGATATATTTATTTGAGAGCTTTTCGGTGCTTCGAAAGGCATGTTAAGCCGGTCCTGGTGTATCCTTCCGAGGGTTTACACGGGGCTTCCAACCGTAGGCTGTTAGGCAGGATACATTTTAGTCGGTAGGAGTCCGGCATAGCTTCCATGAGGATTTTCCCTCTCGTAGAAAAAAGGCATGTTAAACTGTTGGTCCTGGTTGTCAGTAACATCACAATGTTTAAGCCAAGTTGAAGGAACAGTGAACAGTGGGTCGTCACAACTTCCATCAAGTCATATGTCATTTATTCAGAACAAAATACATTTGTGATCTTATGCGTCCGTGAATACTCCCACAACAACAAAACAACTTTATCATTTCTGCAAAATACCAAATAAATAATATGAAACCAATAATTTTATTAATCAATTATTCTTCTCTAGCTAAACTATTTCTTTTTAATCAATAATTATATGATCATCAATATACTTATTTTATCAAGCACTGATTTATTCATGATGTGTAAGAAAACCAAATTTGTGTTGAAATTTCAGTTATAATAATACCTGCATCTTTTAAGATAGGTAATAATAACGTTAATTCCAATAAAATTTAGCAAGGCCATGGAATGTCATCAAGTGGGCGGTAAGCTAGCCTGGCACCCGTGTAGTATAAAAAAACTTCTTTCCTGCCTCAACTTATGGTGCACGAGTAGTAGCTACACAGATTAATGACAATATCGACGCTCTATGACTTTCACTCATAACGTCTATATTATCTGTGGACTGTGTGGGCGCATGGGCATGTGTCATCAATATAGTGTCATAATTTATGACAGTAAAATTGTTATTGCAATGGGAAATTCAATTTATTATTAAAATAGCAATATGGCTCATGAGATCTTGGTGGCGCATGGACACATTCACACACAATATCATCTAGCCCAAATTAAGCTAATATAAGCTTGTGCTATGGGATCTAGACGACTGATAAACATACTTTTATGAATATAATAATATTATTTTTTTTTTTTTTTTTATACCACTAGAGTGGCAGACAAGCATACGGCCCCCCCAGATGTACCGGTGGTCACCGCTGCCTATGGACGTTTGCAACACCAGAGGCGCCACAAGCGCGCTGCCGACTCTTTAAAAACCTTCTAAGTCCCCTTTTGAAGAACCCCATACTGTAGGCGTCCGGGAAAACCGAAGCAGGGAGATCATTCCACAAAAATATATACATAGAAAAACATCAAAAACGAAGAAACAAACATTTGTGGATCACACAAATATTTGGACCGACCCAGGGATCGAATCCAGGACATCCAGGCGCAAGCGGTATCACTACCGACTACGCCACAGAGGCATTGTTTTTTTATTCCGACTCTGACGACTCTGCAAATGTAAAATAGGACACACACACACACACACCCCAGGCCCCAGACAGATGGACCGAGGAGTCAAAAAAGGTCGCGTGTAGTGGAGCTGGCTGTGGAAGGTGGGATCGTGTAATATGTCGCAATATCGGTTATTATAATCATGAAAAAAAAAACATGAGAGAAATATTATTTTCGTAAAATAAAGACTAAAAAAATATCAAGTTAGACACAAAACTAATTGCTGGCAAGACAAAAGAAGACTACAAAATAAAAATAAAATTATCTAGTACTATCAGGTGGAAACTGTTTGCTGACGTGACTAATGTCCTCATTTTATTATCTGATATAGTGAGCGGGAGACTTTGTTTGCACAGATACCACAGAGAAAATAAGGTATTGTCGAAACCTAAGAATACGTACTAACCTACTTAACATATCTCTGGTCGAAACGTAGGTAATTGTCAATTAAGGACCACTAAACTTAATAAAAATAAATTCTCCACTTTATGATAACTGAAATGCTTGTTTTATTGTAATTAATGTAGGTACACATCCAATTACGTTGTTTATTTCATTACTTATTTTTATTTCGTATACGACAGTTAAGTTTGATACCAGAGTATTGAAGAATTTTTGTATGTTTGCAAAGCGGAACATGAGAACTCCTGGGACATCCTTCCAAGGGCTTACCCGGGGGCTTCCGGCCGTAGGCAGTGATAGGGGACGTAAAAAAAAAAGAAAATATGCTTAAAATTCGAAAGCTCTGATTTCAAAGTTTGTCGGTAACATATTTGTCTTGTTTTACAAATTTAAAGTAGATAGACATATACACTCATTTGCAAAAAAAAACGGGCGGTTTTGATTTTCATTCATCTTTAAAAAGATACAATACCAAAAAGGTTTCAATCGTTTGTACACGTTACTGGCCGGTTTTAAAAATGGCGTGGTATTTAAAAAAGTACGTTCTAAATTCAAATTTTCATTTGATGCTCATTTTTACAGAAAACCCCTTTTTATCCTACATTTTTGGCGCGAAGTTCCAGAAGTTAACATCGACTTTCACACCTTTTATTCAATTTTTATCGATTAATTTCATATCCTTGACTGTCAAAGCTTTATTTATTGCTGTTTGGCTGTATCAAAAATGGTAGATAAAGTGGTAAAAGCTACCAAAATTATCGCGCTGCTTGAAGAGGGTTGCAGCCAATGTTTCGTGGCTAGGAGGCTAAATGTTAGTCGCTCGACGGTCCAAAGGACCTGGCAGCGATATCAGGAGAGTGGTTCCGTCGAGAGAAGGCCTGGTACTGGAAGAAAACCATGTACCCAACCGCGGGATGATCGTTTTCTTGTGAGTCGCGCATTGAGAAATCGCAAATCTTCGTATGTGAATCTTAAGAACAACCCCCAAGAAGTAAGAAATGTGCATATTAGTCTATGGACGGTCAGGAGGAGGCTTCTTGCTGCCAATATACGCAGTCACCGCCCGGCCCGCGGCCCCAAATTACTCCGTGAGCACAGAGTGCACAGGCTTAGGTTCGCTAGAAATTGTGAATCATGGACTCAAGAAGATTGAAATAGGGTTTTGTTCTCTGATGAAGCCAGGATATCTCTGTTCGGTGAAGATCGACGTCGGCGAGTGCTAAGAAGACACGGAGAGCGCTTTGCAGATGCATGTTTCGAAGAAATCACACCTTATGGTGGGGGCTCTGTTATGTTTTGGGCAGGAATAAACTCAATGGAACGTACAGAGTTAGTCTTCATTGAAAACGGCTCACTGACTGGGCATCGATACATAACAGAAGTTCTAATTCCTCATGCACAACCCGCATTGGCCGCTCTAGGTCAAGACTCGATTTTTATGGACGACAATGCTCGCGCCCGCCGATCCCGCGATGTTAATGCGTATGTGCAAGAGGTCGGCATTCGTCGTTTGGATTGGCCAGCTCGAAGTCCCGACCTCAATCCCATAGAACATATCTGGGACGTTCTAAAACGGCGTGTGAGATCAGTACACCCGGCTCCGCAGACCATCAGAGAGCTGAAGAATGTGATTACTGCGGAGTGGGAACGTATTCCGCAAGCAAGTATCCGGGATATACTCGCTAGCATGCCCAGACGAATTCAAGCTGTGATTTTAGCTAGAGGGGGTCACACTCGATACTAAACATTAATCTGCTTTTACTTTATTAAAGAAAAACAAACAAAAAAACTTTTTATTTTTACTTCATGAGCATATGCACTACTAGCGAACATACACTACTACCGAGGTTTAGCATTATTTCTCATAAATTGTAACAAAATTTTATGAAATACTGATGAAAACCATTATTTTCTTATTAATTTACCAAATTGTGAGGATAAAACTACCTATAATTATCAAACAAAGCAATATTAACATTTGAAATGGTTTATTGCTTAGGTGCCCGTTTTTTTTGCAAATGAGTGTATATGTATAACACCATCTCTTTTGTTGCTGATTCTCTTCCCCGACTCTTACCTCAGCTAGTAGCCAGAAAAATTGCTGCAAGTTGCAGGCAGCTCGAGTTCGCAAACACCTCACACAAACGCACATCTGGTGTTGCAAACTCCATAGGATACGGTGACCGCTTCCCATCAGGTAGGCCGTATGCTAGGGGCCTGAGGACGGTGAGAGGGCGGCTCACCGTCCTTACAGAAGCAGGCCCATGACGGCAGCGTGACGTGAGGAACTCACACACGCACGCCCCTCCTTAGAAGCGGGATCACACCCGAAACCCCCCAAAGACGTCGGATAGCACCTGAACCACCCCCTGGGCGAGGCCGCAGTAGCGGCCGTAGGTCTGTTGGGTGGGAGTCCTGGGACATCCTTCCGAGGGCTTACCCGGGGCTCCCAACCATAGGCTGTTGGGCGTTACTGCTCGTTCGCTCTAACTTTGCCGCTCGGCTCCATACTAAAGTCGATTTTTTAATTGGATGAAGTAAATTGACAGCAACTAATGTCACTTCTTCATACAATGTTGCGTATTTTCTATGACGAAGTGACATTAGCTACTGTCAATTTACTTCGTCTAATTAACAATTCGGGTATACGCCTCTACGCCAACGGCAAAGTTAGAGCGAACGGGTAGTACGTGCGGTTTTTTATTGGGTAAGAGTCCGGCATAACATCCTTGAGGATTTTCCATCAAGTTAAAAAAAAAGGCCGTATGCTATGCTTTAGCATTATAATAAAAAAAGAAAGTTTTGTCACTCGTCTATTGCTTGTGGTCAATTGCGTGGGATAATTTTTAAGGAGGGATGATGTAGCGAATGGCCAAATTAATGTTCTCAATACAGTAATTAAGGTTAATGCTATGTGTTGACATTCACACTACGGTCACAAGTTTAATTAAATCGTTCTTAAACTGTTATTAAATACATATAAGATAACAGACGAGAGCTAAAACAAATAACTAGGTCGGAGAAGTCGTTACCACTCCTGAATTCCTCTTCTTTGCCAAATCATGGTGGATACAGGGTGGAATTTAAAGACTGGTTGGAGGTAAAGTACCTACCTACCCTTAATATTGGTAATAGCAACTTTTGCTGAAAGGAAACATTCCTTTATTTTCAAAAGTGAGTAACAATACATTTAAAGATTTTTGAAAAATCACAGAGTTTAGGTCTGCAAGAATTACAGAGGTGTAAATTGCCAAACATCTGCTAAAGGCAGATACGAGTATACTGGGTGTAACAAAACTACCTCTCCAAATTTCATGAGATGACTTGGCATCGGAAATCAAATACAAATATTTAATAAAAAAGAGGGGTTATTGTTTTTTATTTTTTTAAAATTTTTGTGCCGTTCTCTGACCCGAGCTTCTGAAGTGTACAATCTTTTTTTACCTTCTCTTTTTCAAAATCCTACAGGGATGCTATGTCGGACTCCTACCGACTAAAAACCACACGTATCCTACCTAACAGCCTACGGTTGAGAGCCCCGGGTAAGCCCTCGAAAGGATACCCCAGGACTCCCAACAGAGAAGTACACAATCTGCCTCTATCTATACTCAGATCCATGGGCGGTATGGAAATAATAAATCAAAATTCAAATAAACATTATACTTATGTACAGTCACCTCCAATATTGCATGGGCCCCTTAAGATCTATAATCACATGCACATTTTAGTCCAAATTTACAAATACTCCACTAGATGGCGCCACTTTACTCGAATATAATATTGCATAGATACCTTAGAATCACAAAAAATGTACTTGATGGCATACTTACATTACTCAAAAGATTAATGAGTTGCTATTTTGACAATAATCGCGTTTCTGTGTGAGGTATTAAAAAAATCGGTAACGATAGATACTTGACTTCCAATGTTATCCGAGATATGGCGTCAATTCTCAGTGCAGAGCAATTTCGTTTCGGATTGACCATGCATTCTCAAATTCGTCTGTACCTACATAAAAACCATTTCCTGAAAGTTTTCTCATAGGGGAATTAACAAGCTTATTTACGTTAAAGCTTAGCATCAACACAAGTAGAAACTTATAATCCAGCCATTTATCATAGAAAATACTCAGCCTTAGTAATATACGCTTCCTTTACACGCAATGGAAGTTTTTATATGACTTTCCTAGTTGTATTAATTCAATAATTTATTTTGCTAAAGATTATTTTCATTTATGTAGATTTTTTAGTGATTCTACCTACATGCAATAGGACTACCTAATTTATAGCCACGGTTAATCCCATTTTTCTTTTTTTTGTCGTTAGGAAAATTCTATATGGATGCTTTGCCGGACTCTTACCGACTAAAAACCACATGTTCCCTTCTTAATGCCTACGCCCTACGGTTGGGAACCCCGGGTAAACCCTCGGAAGGATGACCCCAGGATTCCAGACCTTGGCTACCACTGCGGCCTCACCTAGGGGGTTCGGGTGAGGCGAGGTTGAAGTGTTCGCCAAAGTCTGCCGAGAGCTCTGGGACATCCTTCCGAGGGCTTACCCGGAACTCCCGACCGTAGACAGTTGTATGGCATCGTGTGGTTTTAGTTGGTAGGAGTCCGGCCACAGATTACTAAATAGTTACTACGTCCGCGCACACACACAGCCACAGATTACTAAATAGTTACTGGTCCGGCATAGCATCCATGTAGGATTTCACGTAAAAAAGAGGGGGTAGCACCCGAACCCCCTCTTTGGGGGGTTGTTCGGATGTTATCCCGCGTCCTGGGGCGTGTGACGTGCGTAAAACTTTCACGTCAAGCTGTCGTCTTGGGCTTTCTTTTGAAAGGACGGTGAGCAGTCCCCCCACCGTCCTCAACGCTTAATCTCCTAAAAAGTAGGCACATAGTATGTATAGACAGCCAACTCGGACACACACCCACACAACAGTGGAAATATGTACGTTGGCAGTCCAAAAGTCTGATCGTTTGTACACTGTTTTTAATTTTTAACTGTGGTTGGTAATTCCGGAAATAACCTATCTAAAATCCCGTATTAAAATACAGACAATATGAGATAAATATAAATATTTATCTCCTATTGTCTGAATATAAGGTACCTACCTATAGCTAAAGCCTAGCAAAAAGGTCAAAAAGTCTTGAAACGAAACTAATGTTTTTCTAGCTGGCTACATTGCTCGAAACGTCATACGAAACACACACAGAATTTTATATGTATTTCGAAAGTAACACGATATTTTTCTATAGGGTAACCACTAAATAGTTTTTTTATATTTCTCCAAACTGCATTTATTCTTAACTGTACATTGTTTATAGTTAAGAACTCAAGAGATTACAAATTAATATAATTCTACCCACGTTCTATTCCGAAGACGGACTGCAAGCAAATTATAATACTAATGTCTCCATAATTATCATAAATTAATCATCATAAAATAGGCGTGAATAATAAAGTACCATATTTAAATATACTTCGGTACCTACTTATTCAATTTGTTTTGTATTTTATTTCTAAGTTGTTTTTACAAACGGGAGTTAATATATTTTCTCAAACGTTCTTCAGCTCATTAAAGATTTGATTACTTATTGAAGTAGCGCAAGAACCTTCGTAGACCCCTTTTGTAGAACTCCATACTGTAGGTATTTGGTAAAACCAGGGCACGGGGACTTCATTTCGAAACATAAGCTCCTATCGAACCTTACCGTGCTCGAACGCTCCGGGCGCATAATGTGAGGCTTAGGTAACACTCTGTCAGAGGCGAGCGGTGCAATGATAGAACGTTGCCGTGGGCATCATATCAAATAATTTCTCAGAGCACATACCATTGTACAGGCGGTAGAATACGCATAAGGAGGCAAAGTCTCTTCTGTCGCGAAGAGGTTACACACCACCTGTAAGTATGGGATCGTTGACAACTCTTACAGCTCGCAGGTGCCCCCGCCCAAAGGCTTTTTCATCAAAGACAGCAGTACTCCATATTCGCCGCACTTGCGACTTAAATAGAGAAGCAGTGTTTGCGCCGCCCCGCGCCGTCAAGTAGGGTACCGCAGCGCCCCGTTGAGCCCACCGAGCTTCTTGGACGCCAGCTTGGCCTTGTCCTCCAAATGTTTTTGGGATTATTTGTTTTCATTTTATTATCAAAGTAGATAAAAAAACCTTGACAACTTTACTTCAGCTTTAAAACAAAGCAATAAAAACATTCAAAGCCCACAAATGTCATCTTCGAACCAGATACCATTTCTGAAGTAAATAAATCAAAAAGCTCTCCCATAACTTACGCGACCGCCCAGGCAGACAATAACATTGCCGCTGGCAACACTCACAACTTAATTTTTACGAGTGGCAACATTGCTTTACCGCTGGATTTGCATACGTAAATGTCACTTCACGACGAGCTGGCGGAGGTTGAGAGAAGTATTTATTTATAGGCTAATATGAAGAAGCTGGTTGACTGATTTATAAACCCCCAGTCGAAACTACTGAAGGTAGAAACATGAACTTTGGACAGAACATAGTTTTCTTTTCTGAAATAAAAATCCACAATAAAGTAATTTTATTGAATTCACTCCCGAAAAGGTGAAATTGAGTAAAACAATGCGAGATAAAATGCCTGCCATCAAACTTGGTAATATAAGTAAATGTTCATCCGTGTTTCAGGATTTGCAGAATTCTACTTTAAGGGTTATAAAGGTTATATAATGTTTTGAAACGAAAATATTTGAAAACTGATTAAGTAGCATGGGTAATTTCGAACTCGAGTTCGAAATTACCCATGCTACATGAAATAAGTCAACACAGCTAGTGTAGAATAACTTACCTACTGCTCGTTCGCTCTAACTTTGCCGCTCGGCTCTATACTAAAGTCGAATTTTTGATTAGACGAATTAAATTGATAGCAACTAATGTCACTTCTTCTTGTAGTGTTGCGTATTTTCTATGACGAAGTGACATTAGCTACTGTCAATTTACTTCGTGTAATTAATAATTAACAATTCGGGTATACGCCTCTACGCCAGCGGCAAAGTTAGAGCGAACGGGTAGTACGTACGTGTTAGTTTAATTCTTTAAGGACTCCTTTAAAACGACTACCAGTCCATACAGCAGTGATTATAACTTAGCATTCACAAAGCTGAATACACAGCTGTGGAAATGAATACCTGATGGCCCCAGGGTATTTACTAGAGCAGGAGAATAGATTTCACTCTCGGCGGCGAGCGACGTTTGAAAGCGATATTGTCACTTTGTCGGTGTTGCCTCACACAAGGAACTTTACAACTACTTTGCCGGTAGTCTGGGAAAAAGGTTATTGACTGCCTCGGTTGCGCATTCGGTAGTGTGACCGCCCCTGTCGTGCTGAGCTCCTGGTATGGATTGGTGACCACTTCGTGACATTTATTTGCCAGCGTTTCCGTGCTTTGGGAGTCACGTTTTGTTGGTTCCGGTTACCAGTATAATGGCAGTCGTAGTCTCATGGGTGGCTTGAAAAATTTCAACAGCAGGCAGTCACAACTTGCGTCTGTCCATTTCAACACGGCAATACGGCTCCCACCCTATTTATTACGTGGAACAAAATATAAAAAGGTGAAATGTGGGCATATAATATGCCTCTGCCTACCCCTTCGGGGATAAAAGACGTGATCACATGGAAGCCTTATAGGCGACTCGAAAATTCGAGGGGATCGAATGGGACCCTATCACTGAGAGTCTGAGACTTTACTGTCTATCCGTCTGTCTATCTCCAGGTTGTATTTAACTGACAGCTGAAATTTTCACAAATAATGTATTTTCAGACTTATTAATATACTTAGAATATAATAATTATATTTACAATACATTTTAATTTTATATTTCTTTGGTTTCAGGTAATTTCATAATTTATTGAAGAAAAATTTAACACTCGAGCGGGTATTCAAACTTGCGTTTTCTTGCTTACAAGGGAGTGCTTTAGACTGCTAAGCTATCGAGCCACGCTTGGACCTTATGAACTCACGAACGCAAGTTAAAAATAATATGTATCAAGTCCTAGATGGTGCGGTTCCGCCTGCGTAGAATTCTGTTCTCGCGTCCTATGGAAATGTATTCTAGGGATAAAAATAGCTTATATGCTATTCCAGACTTAATCTATTCCTGTACCAAATTTCAGCCGGATCCTTTCAGCCGTTAAAGCGTAAAAGAGTAACAAAACACTCACATGTAAAAAAAAATACGCGGGCTCCCATATAACAAACGTGATTTCCTTGCCGTTTATTGTTACGAACCCTCCGGGCGCGAGTCCGACTCGCACTTGACCGATTTTTTCTGTTTAACAAGGTCTGTACAGAAGCAGCTACTTAGTTTGTAGGGTTACACAAAATGTTAAAACGTAACCCTATTCATGAAACTTCGCCGTCCGTCAGCCTGACTGTGCGGCGTCGGTCAGTCCGTCTCGTAGCTAAAGAGCTGAAATTATCACAGATGATATACTTATACTTACCTAATTCTGTTGCCGCTATATATATATAAAAAAAAAGTCAGAAAAAGGGGGATTAAGGGGGGCTCCCAAACAACAAACGTGTTTCTTGCAGTTTTTTAGTACGCACTTGCTTTTTAAACGATGACGTAATTCATTATAGATGCGTTCGCATTGAGCAATGTGCGTTCCTAATTACGAACTATTTACGCGTTTCAAGTGATAATTGTTGCGTTCAGTTTTGGCGCCATAAGACAAGGTGTACATAGTTCTAATAAATTATCTATGCTTTGGAATATGGCAAAGCTGTAATAGTAACTGCTACAAATAGGTCTGATAGCCGTAGGCACAGGCGTAAGAGACTGAAAAAAAAAGAAAATCATTTTCTTTTTTATTTATCTCACAAGATTGAAATCTATGTTGAAGAAAAAAAAACAATAAAATTCCATTCTATTCTATTGAAACTTCATGCAGACACAAATAAAAAATTGCCAGTTACCACTTATAAGAATTTGTTCCTCAAGATTCCTCGAAGTATTGTGTTAAAAATTTGTCATAGTTGAAATTCTAAACATAGTAAACTCGAAAGCAGAAACCATAATATAAATATCGTTTCGACCAACGGATCCCGTCGGCCGTGTAATTCGGGATGCGCGCCCTGCTGGGCGGTATAATTCTAACTTTATCTTTCATCCGAATTCCTGCCCGTAATTTTTCGTCGAACTCGATGGATTGACAAATGGACAAATATGAATTCAAATCTCCCTAGAAAGCTCTAGTATAGTTCCACCGAAATACTAGGACTTCGATGCAGAACTATCCGTATACTTCAGTCCTGGGGTATCTTTCCGAGGGCGTACCCGGGGCTCCCAACCGTAGGCTGTTAGCGGGACACGTGAGGTTTTTAAGTCGGTAGGAGTCCGGCGGCATGACATCCATGAGAGGATTTTTACTCACGTAAAAAAAAATCCGTATACTTCACAAAGACAAAGATGACTAGAGTGCCTAGCCAGCATTTTTTTTGGGTTCCGTACCCAAAGGGTAAAATCGAGACCCTATTAAGAGCCTACCAGACGCCAAATTGTTAAAAGAAGATAGAAGATATACATTTTAGCGTGCAAGAAAGAGAGACGTGTCCATTTTAACACGGCAATACGGCTCACCACCTATTACGTGGGACAAATTATACAAAGGTGAAATGTGGGCATATAATATGCCTCTGCCTGCCCCTTCGGGGATAAAGGCGTGACCATATGTATGTATGTAGAAAGAGAGAGATGCGATCGGTTTTTGTGAGATTTTAACGAAATAATAAATTATGAAAAAACCAATATGAAAAAAATGCTCTAGTGCAAATGAAGATTTTACTATTGTCTTTCTTATAAATATTTTATACTAGCTGATGCCCGCAGCTTCGCCCGCGTAAAATTTGTTCCCGCGGGAAGTTATTCCCGGGATAAAAGGTAGCCTATGTGTTATTCCAGACTATAATGTATCTCTGTACCAAATTTCAGCCCGATCCGTTCAGCGGTTTGAGCGTGAAAGAGTAACAAACATCCACACTCACAAACTTTCGCATTTATAATATTAGTAAGATTATAAAAACAAATTATAACATACGAGATATAGCTTAAAATTTCACGAAATCGAGGTATTTTCAACCCAAAAATCTATCGAGGATTTTATCAGTAATCGTGTTTTGATCCTAGAGCGTTTTTAGTTCATGAACTGAAGTTGTCTGTGTTCAAATTTTAATTCAGCAGACCTCATGAGTCCTGAGATCTAGATCAAAGTAATAGTCTATTTGGCGTCATATGGACTCTTAATGACAATTCGTTGTCCGTCTGTCTCTTTGACGGTCTGTCTGTCTGTCCGTCAAGAGGCTGTATCTCAGGAACCGTGATAGCTAGAGAGCTGTAATTTTCACAGAATGGTGTATTTCTGTTATAACAACAAATACGAAACTCAAAATGATAATAATAATTAAGGGGGCTCCCATACAACTAACTGATGGTTTTTTTGTCTATTTTGTGGTACGGAACCCTCCGTATGCGAGTCCGACACGCACAAGGCCGGTTTTTTCTTTACGTGTGGAGATCCCTCATGGATTAAACCATACGTCGCCTATCACTGCCTACGGTCGAGCGCCCCGGGTAAGCCTTGAGAATGATGCCCCAGCATGGTTTGTCTTTAGCTCCATGTGGAACAAGCAAAGAAACTAAACAAAAAAAACTGAAATGTACATAAACGTATAATGAAAAACACACTGTTTATTGAATGTTCTATTCAAAGTGTCATGGCAGTCCACACACGGAACATACGGCCGTTTATAGAGTAACGTAATACGTTGATTGTTTGTTTAAACACCATGCATTGGAGCTTTTTACTTTTTTTGTTTTATGACTAGGGATGTGACGAGGATCTCCCGACATTTCTAATCTTACTTTTCATGAAAATTATAAATGCGAAAGTTTGTGAAGATGTGTGTTACTCTATCATGTTCTAACGACTGAACGGATAAGGCTGAAAATTTGTGCAGAGTGCTTGGAATAACACCCATATGTTTCAAAAAATGTAAATATTAACTACTCGGGCCGACTTCCTTATTAGAAAACTAATTATGTGGCATGGATTAGAGGTATATGGTGCAACGGGGAGGGATTTACGCACGCCCCCTCTAAGAAGCGGGATAACACCCGAATAACCCATCCCAAGACGCGGGATAGCCCCCCATAGGTGAGGCCGCAGTGGTAGCCGTAGGTCTGTTGGAAGTGGGAGTCCTGGGGTATCCTTCGTAGGCTGTTGGGCAGGATACATGAGATTTTATAGTCGGTAGGAGTCCGGCATTGCTCCATGTAGGATTTTCTTTCAAGTAAAAAAATAAGGGTGCAACGGGAGATAAAACTAAGTGACATGCAAAGCTGTAGAGCTCAGAATAAAGTCCATGCTTTATCCTGAGAATAAATTCCCAGCGGGAATGGGAACAAAATTGCACGCGGGCGAAGTCGCGGTCACCATCTAGTATACTATACTGGTATAACATAATTAAAACAAACTTATGAGAAATAGAACACTGTCGTATAACAAGACATAAAATACAGGGTCGTATTTGGAAGTAGATATCAATAAAAATGATTGATGTGATTACATTATTCAACACAGTGGCTGATCATAGCTCAAATGATACCCGTTCCTTCCCCGTTAGCTGAGCTTAGCCTTATCTTGATGGCCCAGTTGTATGGTATGTTTTCAATATTATTTCTTACGCTGCGAGCCAGTCATGGTTAACTGAACTCTTGTAATAAAATAAGCGGGTCATGAGATGTAATATTGCAGTCGTCATTTGCAGGATTTTATGGCATTTTAAGATCGATTGTTCTGTCAGTTTTATATTGTGGTGTTACTTTAATATTATCATTTCTCAATATTGAGATTGTAAGAAGTTCAAACCTAATTTTTATTTTTAAACTTAGTTTATCTCCTGACTAGCTTTGCCCTGCAGGTTTGCTCGTGACATAGTTAGAACTCCCGTTGCACTCTAACTTCCATAATTAAATTTGCAAACAAGGAAGTCGGCCCGCATAGTTGATATTAATATTTTTTATCTTGCGCCCTTGGGTAGCAGCGTGAAGATACCTATACAAAAAGAAATAAATAAAAAAATCTGTGCGGGCTCTAAGACGGCAAGAAACTAATTTCTCCTAGAATTTTAACGGAGTTGAAGCTAGATGTAACTTTTCTGGTCTTGTTGTAGATTCTAGTTTATAGGAGTCACAGTTAGGAGAGTCTGGATGAGGGTAATAATCCGATTAAAAAATAGTAGTTATCATTGTAATTTTGGTACGATAATTTCTTAAAATTTTTAAAATAGAATCACTTAAATTAAATACATTTAGTGATAACGCAAATGGGTTTGAACGAAATGTTCTTATTTAATGATCAAGTATTCTAAATGTAGATCAGTCATTGTAGTTGAGATGCAGGCAGTGCGACGATTATCGTGAAACACGTGTGCGAGCCGACGCCGGCGGCGCGGGCGCAGGATATTATGACTTCGCTTTTATTTTATGTACTTCTTGTGTTATAGGGAGGGCAAAATATCGATAAATGTTTTTATTGGCTGTAAAAATGACTGGCAAGGTATTTTAATACTTATTGTTTCAGTTACATTTCTTTCAACGAAATGAGTAATGTCACGAAAAGAAAGACATAACTGTAATTAAATGTATGAAGAATATGGAGTTTAGTGTGAACTCAATTATCACTGTCTTCCTCATTTTAACGTCTTTCCAGTTGCTTCAATCGAATCCTTATCTGGAGTTTGATCCATTTTTATGTAAATGCATGTCTTTATTACCGAAAGGGTAAGCAGAGGTATAGTACATACTCCCTTTACCTTACAGGTTCTTTCGCACCTATTACCTTATAGATTTTTTCAATCCACTTAAGAGCCTTATTGACCTGTTAAAATGGACAGGCGACGAGGTCTTCAACTTGGTTTAACTATTGCCCTAATACTGACAACCGGGACCAACAGCTCAATTGGTTGCTTTTTTTTGTGGGGTAGTTACACGTAAATGAAGTACGTACACTAGATAAATCTCAACCCAGTACGTAGAGGTCCATTTGTTAACTGTGGAATTACCAACAAGTAAAAAATAAAGCAAAGGCATTGCAATTATCGATATATAAGATCAACACGAGTATCGATAAGTCGTCTGTGTTTATCGATTCTCGCGCAGCTCTCAGTGCGATATGACAACGGGTCAATGCCCTCTCGCCGCGTTTAGTCAATGCGTTTCTTGTGCATTCGTTTTTTAATAAAATAAAGCTTAGGAGTTTGAATTTGGGATTATCTTTGGTAATTGGCGGTACTTTGTAGCTGTTTTATTATATTTTTTTTTACATAAATGAAGGCAAAATAATTATTCTGTAGTTTAAGAGCAGATTTTAAATAACTATAAAGAAAATTCTCTTACATAGAAAAAAAGTAAAGTCGAAGAAAATTTCATTTTCAGCACAGTCCATAGGCTACAGCAATTACTTTTAATAAAGTGTGTGATATGAATATCTGCCACCTCTGAAGTATTTAATGCTGTTTTCATAGCTATGCCAACATAAGTGTACACTTATATTATGATTTCGCAGACTAAAATGGTCATAATTTCCCGGCTCAATCGATGTAGTGCTGAGAGTAGGAATGGGCGGATTCTATCCTAGGGTTGAGGTTAAGCCGCCTCTTTCTGCGAGCAGGTCATGCTCGTGAAAGAGGCGGCGGGGCGGGAGCAGGGGAGAACTCTCTCACCCGAGTTCCGCAGTCGGCGGCCTGGGCGCCGCCGATGTGTCTTCGCCAAAGACTATCGGCCTCCATGACCGGGGGCCTGAGGACGGTGAGAGGGCTGCTCACCGTCCTTACAGAAGCAGGCCCATGACGGCAGCGTGACGTGAGGGATCACGCACGCCTCCCTTTAGATGCGGGATCACACCCGAAACCCCCCAAAGACGCGGGATAGCACACGAACCTCCTTCCCTCACGTTAAAAAAAATTGGCTGAGGTTAACATTGGCCACTTAGATTCGTAGGCCTCGCATGCCTGTACATGCTACATGCTGTGCTGATTATTTTTTCCCTGATTATTTAATACGTAGCTCCTTCTTAATGTGTAAGATTTTATAGAACACGTTGTCAAATAAGTTTTTGTTATCAGCAATTATAGAGAACCTAGCTTTTCGTCCGCATGGCTTTGTTCTACCACTCAATAATAGAATTAAAGCGACTATTTATAGTTACATGAAGTTAATAGATTAGTACATAATTGTCATGAAATTTGGGACAAAGACGATTTTAAAATTATCATACAGCAGTCACCAATATTCATATTTGACGTCATTACTATTACTTTAATTTTAAAATCAGTATTCTATAAAAAGGAATCGATTAGAAATTTATGTTTCCAGATATAAAATAGTATAACCTTTTATACAAAGACCCTAACTGCGTCTGTCTGTCCGCGATAAAATAAAAGTCTTCCTGTTTTCATCAAACGAGGTAATTCATCAAAAAGTTAATATTTTTTAATATTGACTAAATCTACTATTTCACTACCTATCTACTACGAGTACTATCATTTATTCAATCCTTTTACTGTATTCACTTAAGTAATACTTCCAAAAATCACGACTTCCAGTGACTTCCCGTCTATTTACGGAACAATACAATTATTGTCAATAAGATACGCTGTTCCGTTGAATTTTAACCAAGGTTAACAAAATAACCTTGAGATTACCTATCCTCTTTTTTGTCTTTGGCTATTGTGTTTTGAATCAATACGAGGTGATGTGATGAGCTGGGGCGTGGGTTGCGGATAATTTTCTAGACAACCTTGCAGACAACCTCTCAAGTTAGAATCGTGATTAAACTATTGGTAATATATTATTTATTAAACATACGAAGGTAATTCTCGAAATACCTTGTTAAATAGATGCGTGTTTATTTTGAAAAGTTGTGATTAGTTTGTCAATAAACGTTATTTATAATTAAAATGTATGCCAAGGTTGTATTGGATTGACTACATTTTAATTCTTAATTGAAGCGCCTCGTTATTTGAAGTGACTATATCCGTTATTTCAACTTGATATAAATAAAATTCTGTAGTTCGAAACTACGCGGCTACGGTCGCGAACTATGGGATACATTCCTGGAAATGTTGTTAGAACATAATAAGATAGAAGAATCACTAAGGCTGAGCGCAGATGGTAGTCACGACAGTTTTAAGACAGACTTGCCTCACATAGACAAGTCTGTTTTAAAATTAAAACGAAACTGTTTTGTCTACGACACGTCGCACACCTAAGACAAAACTGTTTTGTCTACGATACGCATCACACGAACACCGTCCGCGTTGTGTCGGGTAGGTACTGTTCGTACTGCCGGACGTGTTATATGGTATAACCGCGTACTGGTTCAGTACCCAGTAGTCCAAATTTAGCAGGACCCAGCACCTTTTTCGGATGCAATATACCGCTCGGGCGCGTACAGTCGACGTTCGGTCGCGTTCGAGTCCGAGATAGAATATATTATACTATCTGTGGTCCGAGCGATCGCGTGACCGGATTGATGCACGCTTGGGAACATTTTGTTCCGTAGTGTATCTCAACTTAACGCCTACGAGTAGTAAGTAACGAATACTGTTGAATGTTATATGAATACTTGAGGCACGCCTGCCAGCTTAATGGGCTCAGGAGATGGTCAAGCGACTTGAGTCAATATCAAGTGTACATACACGTCGATGCATACACACGTGCAAAGAAATCATGCACACTGAAGCTACTTTCATTCATATTTTAATCGACTTGTCAAGTGCATATTGACCAATAAGAGCCCATTAGGCCATTAGGCACGTGTAGTACCTGCCAGATAATAATATATTAAACGAATAATATTTATTATTATGATAAATGAAGAAAAAGTGATATTAATTTTTTTTTTTCGAATCGTCATCAGAAGTACAGTCACTAGTCACAACGATAAAAGATGATTGTCTAATGAGAGGCTTACATTTGAACGCGACTAAAACGAAAGTGATGGTATTCGAAAGAGAAGAGGACAGAACGAATGCCAGGATAACTGTAAATGACGTAGTGCTGGAACAGGTGGATGAGTTTGTATATCTTGGATGTGCATTTAGCAGGGATGGACGGTACACCGCTGATGTAGAAAAGAGGGTAACTGCGGGCAATAGTGTGAATGGAGCGTTAGGCAAACTTTTAGGTACCAAGGCCTTAAGTCAAAAGGCCCAGCTCACAGTACACAATGCGGTGCTGATACCTTTGCTAACGTATGGAAGCGAGAGTTGGGTATGGCAGGAAACGCATGAAAGTAGAATAAACGCGGTCGAGATGCGCGCGCTACGCAAAATCTGCGGAGTAACGCTCGAAGATCGCGTTCGGAATGAAGATGTAAGAAAGAGAGTTGATCTGAAAGAGAGTGTCGGTGTTAAAGTAAGGAAGGGCATGCTACGATGGTTCGGGCATGCGGAACGAATGGGAGATGAAAGAATGACAAAACAGATATACAACGCGAAAGTGGATGGACGTAGGAGTCGGGGAAGGCCACGACACACCTACAACGACCAAATTAATCGTGTGTTAGTAGAAGGTGGTGTCAAGAGCCGTAGGAACCGACGTGCATGTATGAAAAGAAAAATGAAAGTTGAAGAAGCAAGTGAGGTGTGTATGGACCGTGCCGTGTGGCGCTCGGTTCTTTCTGCCTACCCCGCAAGGGATTTGGCGTAAAGATAGTTAGTTAGTTAGTTAGATTTTTTTTCTAAATCTTGTATATCGAAAACCGTGCGTGATGTCCTGATATTGCAAATACAACAAAATTTTCATCCCCTTTAAGAAAGCCCCAACCGTAAGGGGCAAACACATACAAACATAAGTGACCCTCGCCCCCCCCCCCCCTAATTTTTGCAAAGCGGGAATTTATGAAGGTCAACAAACCTGTCAGAACAATCAGAACGCTGTATGTACTTGTACGAAAGACCGGGTACTGGTCCGGGTACTGTTCGAATGCCATATGGCACGGTTCGGAAAGTTATGCTATATGTCAGGACATCATCGGGTACTGTTTTGCGCAAGACAGTTTTGTCTTTGATGTGCGCGCCCGCATGCATATAAAAGGGAAGCCGACAAACGTTAGTCAGACTTGTCGCCTTGTAGCTAAAGACAGCTTTGTCTAAGAGACGTTTTGTTCTAAGTGTGCGCCTCTCTATTTATCTCGTAGAGAGATAGTCTGTCTTAAAACTGTTGTGACTATAGTCTGCGCTCAGCCTAAGCTGTTGTCCGAGCCCGTGGCTCTGCTCGTGTGGAATTCGTTCCTTTTCCCGTTTCCGATAAAAAGTAACCTATATGTTTTTATAATAAAGATTAAAATCATTAAATAATGTTTCTTAATACCCCTCGCAACCTGAATAACTACCAACCGTCAGCTAAGAAAATATTAATTAAATATTTGTGGACATTCTCACACTACACCATCTAGCCCAAATTAAGCTAATATAAGCTTATGCTATAGGGTAGAGACGACTTTTAGACATACTTATTTACATACTATACATAGAAAACACCCAAACTCCGAAACAAACATTTGTGGATCACACAGATATTTGGATCGACCCGGGAATCGAACCCAGGACCTCAAGCGCGGAACGCGGTTACACTACCGACTGCGCCACCGAGGCAGTCGAAAAGGTTGCCCTGCTGCCCTTAAACTGAGTTAAAGCTCTTCGCCTTCAGAAGGATTTTTGCTTATAAACTCCTCACCTTGGTATATAAGCAGTAAAATGTTATTCATTTTGTATTATCGTGATGTAGGTCATGTTTGTAACAGTAGTTACATATGCGTAATCAGGCGCTTTCTTCAAAATTCTGCCAAACTGGTTTCAACTCAAGTGATTTGACCTCCGCGGTTTGAATTGCAGCGGTCCAACTTGAAGTTCTGTTATGTGTGCTGTTATGAGCTTTTTTTGGAACAAAGTTGAAAATGAGAAGGTCAATTTATACTTGCCCGTAACGGCCGATGAAGTGGACCTCAGGACTTCAAACTGGTATAATTTCATGCTAGAACGTAGTACAGTTATTTGTTCTGTGCTAGAACTAGCTGTTCCCAATGGTTTAACTTGTGATACCCTGCGAACCCCGTGGAAGCTAACCATGTAACCGATACATGCTTTATACAATAAGGTATGGAAATCTGCCAGATTTTTTGACATTTATTATTTTCTCTGCGCTACTTCAGATTAGTTTGTGATTCTAATGCCGAAAGAATATCAATATTCATAAAACCGGTTAAATAGTTTCATAGATTACAAATAAACAAATCGTTATAATATTCGTATAGGTACATGCGATGTCAGTAAATCCGACATCTTAGATAAATTGAATTGCGGAAACATTGCTTCATTATTCCGATGACTACATCTTGTTGAATGGTTTGAAATATGTACGTCATCAATACTTAGGTACTTAGGAAGTGTACATAATTGCCCAAGTAAACTTTTAAAAAGTTTATTTCTGGTCCTCGATACGTTTATGGAGGCCCATGAAAGGTCTGCTAATGTCATTCTATTTTATTTTAATTGCTCCCCAATCTCGCCCTTATTCACATTCGTGGTTTAGCATTAGCCGGTAATCTGGCCTTTCTCCAGGCCTAGGTGTCTCTCACGACCGCCCTAGTGTCCGAATGAATTCTACACGTATGTACAAAAAGTTACTCTTATTGAAAATACCTAATGTAAAGAGTGTACTTTGAACTTTAATCCTTTCCAATTCCTAAGTCCGACTCTGTTTGTTAATGAGTTTTTCCCATTGAGCTTAGAATCTTCAGCAAATATTACCTTTATAGAATGTTTTGAGTAACAAATCACGGTAAATTCTCGTAAGGGCAAGCCCATAACCATATTTCATTCATATTAACTGGTTAACACGTCACCATAAAGTACAGTCACGATGTTTACTCTTAAGTATAAAATGAACGAATACATGGTGTGTCAACCTACTTAAGTTTATTCTTCATTCTATGCTTTAAGGTCGAAAATGCCATAGCAGAATTAATATTATTACGTAAATAATGTGTAGTGGTGTTTAATTGGTATTATTTTGCTTCGTTTGTGATTCATCGCGCGCGTCAGTTGCTCGCCTAACTTGTAGCGAGCTAGCACGTCGCCATTTTTATTTTTTTTTGTCAACTCTGCGTGTGTTGTCATGTGCATTTCAGTTTCAGTTTGTTCTAATTTTGAATAGTGCGCGGGATTGTGGATTGTTATATTGAATCTGTGTTTTGGTTAGTGGTGTTATCAGGATTTAATAATATTTACCGCAGAAAAGTAAGTAATTAATACATTAAAGTATTTTTGTTTTGTATGTTAGTTTTTTTAGTAGAATATTCGAATAGCAGACATAAAATTCAAGCAAAATTACTCAGGATTACGTTTAAATAAAAAGCATTTGATAAGTAGGTATAGGTATTTTAGCAGTCCTTTTAAGATTTTCTTTTCTACTAAATAGAAAAATCATTAGCACAGTTTAATAAATATAATGGAAGTATGGTACTTTAGGTTTGTTTGAGTTAACCGTAGAAAAATATGCGAACTCAAGCAGGTTATGGTCCCAATCCCAAGTAATTAAGTCTTGTAATATTGTGATTGATAAAATGAAATACACAACCTTTATTAAGTTACAGGTTAGGAACATAAGGAGGTATTACCAAAGTCATGCTTAAGAGATTTTACCCTGAAAAAAAAACGGTTGGTCGTGTCTTATTAGTCTTATGTTTAACTTCTATGTAAATTACAATTAAACACGTAGGTAAGCAACATTTCTACTGATATTATCTAATCCACCATTTTAATTGCTAAGGTCAAGTATTATATAGCTTTTTAAATAAATTAGGTCAACGCGCGTTTGATAAAAATAATGGTAAACTGTTGGTAAAGTTACTAAGAAGCTGAATTGTAAACAAAGGATGATAATCAAATCGGGAAGAAAATAGTTGTCGTGTTTCTAGGCTGAGGGTGACGTCATTGCCTGCTTAAGTAAAAAAAATAAACATCATACATAGAGTATGCATGTACGTTCTCACATGACGTCATCTATGACACTTGATGGAGCTTGAGTATGCGGTAAGAATATTTTATTAAAGGTCGTATCAACTGTATATTGAGTGTAAGTTTTGCTTCCATTGGAAATATAGACTAGACTAGATGCTTGTGTATGTGGATGACTTATATTTTTATTTAAAAATAATATAATTTTGGCGGTCTGTACTTATACAATACGACAATAATGTAATTATGTAATATTAAATTCCGGTCATGACTTTTTTTTAGTAGAATTGCTGGAAGCTTCTGAAAATTAGGATGTTAATTAGTAAAAAGATCACATGAAATGTTAAGCCTATATCTAGAAAAAATAATTTTACTATTTTAAATCTATGGATATTAAAAAAAAATATTACCATTGACGACCCTGAAAACCACTATCTTTTCGAATATTAATGAACTACAACAATTTGAAAATAATCTTTTTACTAAAAGAAAAATATGTATACATATTGATGTGTCGTGCTTTCGTTTATTGACCTTTTTATCAGACTATGCAACATATCACCACTGATATGCACGCGGGAAATGATGCGTAGCGTAGATAGGTACTCCACCATTATTCTAATCGTAAATTCAAGAGGAGAGCAAAAGTCGTGCTTGACCTCCTGAGTACGTGCCTGTACACACGAATTAAACAGTGCAATGGGTCGGACTCTAGTCGTATTCAGGGCCCCATACGACAAAAATCACGTTTGTTGTATGTGATGTGAGCCCCCCTCAATACTAACCCTTTTTTCGGATTTTAGTAATAGCGGCAACAGAAATATATCATTTGGGAAAATTTCAGCCCTCTGGCTATCACGGTTCTTGAGATACAGCCTCGTGACGGACAGACAGCCAGACGCACGGACGGCGAAGTCTCATGAATAGGGTCCCATTTTTAACCTTTGGATACGGAACCCTAAAAACAGACAAGAGTTATGTGAGCCGGACTCACGCATACTGGGCCCCTTACCAAAAAGCGACAAAAATCACGTTGGATGTATGGGAGACTTCTTTAATAGTATTTTTTTCTTTTTTTTTTCGTATTTGGTGTTATCGTGACAAGTGAAATATTTTAAGTAGGTACTTACCTATTTGTGAAAATTTTAAGGCCTAGCTATCACGGTTCATGAGATACAGCCTGGTGACACACATACAGACAGCAGAGTTCTCAGTAACAGGGGCCCATTTTTACCCATTGGCTACGGAAACTTAATTAAGAAGCCCAAGTAGATTAAAATAATGAGCATTCAGACCTTATCAAAACACATCGATTTATTTAAAAAAATATGATTCTAAATTGGAAATCAATGGTAAATGTTATTGAAAAGTTCAATGCTGTTTTTTTTTTCACTCAGGGTCATCGTATTAGTAGAGTATGTTTACTTAGGTATTTGTAATTTAAAATACCATTATATTTCGTCATGCCATTTGAATCCCTTATACCTAGTCGTCGAATAGTGTTCTACCTGAGTCAGTTGAGTGAAGTTCTTCACATTCTTAAACAAAAGTGGAAATTCGTTTTTTAAATCAAGTTCGTGAAGTTCTTCATAAAAGTTTCAAATCATTTTTTTCTTGTGTTACCTACTTTTTTGCCGAATATTATTCAATTAGTAATGTGTCTTTTTAGTAAGAACAGTATTTTAAATTTAGCCTGTGCAACATTTGGCTTGTATGGTAAATACACACAGACTTACGGTACGTGTTATATTTATTTATTTTCTTTTAATAAGTACCTAGCTATAGGATTTGTGGAAAATTTTCGGGATTGAATCTAATTTTGTCTATATAACCTAGGCTAGGTTTTCATTCTTTATAATAATGCATTTTCCTGTTCTCTGAGACCCTTGGCTCAGCAAAGAAGTTCTGAAATAAACTATCAGTTTATCATTTTTTTGCTAAGGTGCTACTCTATTGCGCCCGGATTGCTGAACTAAATGGTGAAACCGTTACCTAGCATTGAACAGATGAACCATGACAAAATACTGAAGTACATAATTATCAATTTGCCAAAAAAAAAAATTGTCTAAGTGTTGAAACCTGTGTCAAACTGGAGCAAAAAAAAAAATTATAAAATACTTTCGGCGGGTTTTACAGTAAAATTCGTTGAAAGTAAAACCCTTTACTTACTATTAAATAAATCTTAGATTAATTAGCTTAAACATATTATTTTATTTTCGGGACCTTTTTATAATTACTTAATAGCCCCCTATAGACTATTATTCAATCCATAACAAATCCTCTCTATTCCACCACTTCCCTAAACAAAATAACAACAATCAAGTACAAAACTTACCTATTATTATCATATTAGGTATCATGAAGGTATAGTTTACATAAACGGTAGAGAACTTCCTTATTGGCACGCCAAAATGGCGGCCGGTCTATTGTCTATGGCTGTTGCAACAACCCCGAGGGGGACCGATATTAACGACCTGGGCGGGCTAGGGTTTTAGATATATTATTCTATGCAAATGGAAACTGACGTGTTGGTACTTACTTGCATTCGTAATATCTTGAAATATTTGGAGACGCTCATAGCCTGTGTTATTCAGTGTTCTGTAAAAGATCTACTTTTCTGGTTGCATCAAATGAATTTTAGTATAAAGAGTTTTTAGCAAGAGGTGCCAGAAAAGTTACCACAGGGATAACTGGCTTGTGGCAGCCAAGCGTTCACAGCGACGTTGCTTTTTGATCCTTCGATGTCGGCTCTTCCTATCATTGCGAAGCAAAATTCGCCAAGCGTTGGATTGTTCACCCATCAAAAGGGAACGTGAGCTGGGTTTAGACTGTCTCGTGAGGAAGGTTAGTTTTACCCTATTGATGGCTTGTCGTTGCGATAGTAATACTGATCAGTACGAGAGGAACCGCAGTTTCGGACATTTGGTTCATGCACTCGGCCGAGCGGCCGGTGGTGCGAAGCTACCATCCGCGGGATTATGCCTGAACGCCTCTAAGGCCGAAGCCAGCCTAGCCGCATCCGGCAAGGATATGCTCACTGTGGAGCCCCGAGAGTCGGGAGGCTCTAAACAATGTGACTTTACTAGTCGCGCTTCACCTCGTGAGGTGCGACGTCGAAGCCCATTTGGATCGCGGAGATCGATGTGTGGTAATTCCATTTACAAGTGTGTCCGTGCTTCGGAAAGGCATTGGTACTGATTGCTATTGACACAGCAGTTAGTTAAGTCAAGTTTAAGGTTTTATGTGGGCAACTTGAAAGCTTCAAACTGTAGCCACAAACACCAAAATAATTTAATAAAGGATCCGTTTTTTCCTTTAGGTACGGAACCCTAAAAAAGTACTTAACGGAGGGTAGAGTCTACTTATTGAATTTTTAATTGCCAACGTAACATATACAAACGTCACTTCTAAACGGTTTAATTTAAGTGAATTCAAATTTAGAATTTAGATAATCCTTGACATTTGATAATACCTTGACAGCATATTAATTTTATCATTCCTAATTGATTCAAACCTCTCGGTGAGGTGTGGTGATAGAGTTAATTAATTAGTGTGTCAGTAATAGGGAATGTGCTTTTCCACCAGAAATATGCTATATTATTATAGTATCAAGTAAATTTATTCTTCATTCCTTTACGAAAGAAATATTTCTGTAAGTACGAATATGCTAGTTAGCTAGTAGGTATTCTTGACGGAGTACCGTAATTATTTAATACTCTATTGTCTGTGGTTTGATGAACGATTGACTCATACATAACTCTATCGATTATTCACCATTCCAAATTCTCAGAACAATGAATGAATGATCACATTTTTATTAAAATTTTGTATCGATATTGGATTTTATTAATTTTCTGCTTGTTTATTGAGTGATTTGACTTTGAGGACACTTTCAATTTAAACGAGAATGACCATTCTTTAATCTTTCTGTAGGAAAAATTTGATTGTTTGTTTGCATTAAACAGGCTCCGAAATTACTGAACCAATTTCACAAAATTTTTCACTGTTGGAAAGCTACACTATCACACACACACACAGGGTGACAAAAGTTATATTTTATTCCCGTATTCCCACGGGAACGGGATCTATACGGGTGAAACCGAGTGATCTCCGCTAGTCGTAAAATATTTCGAAATGCATAAATCAAATCGGTCACGGTATATTACAATTTACAATACAACGCAGCAATTATTATTATCGTACAATGACATTAAATCTCGAAACTATGTATGTATGTTGACATCCTGCTCAAATAACATTGAACTTTCAATCTTATTGCTTTGGATTAAGACCTACAATAGACTGATAAGAAAGCTCCCTTCTAGCGTACTACAAACTTATCCGGCTAAATAGGGAGGGCGCCAATATCGCATCAAGTCCATACAGATATTCTCGTTTTAAATTTAGTTCGTCAATAACTCAACAGCATAGAGCAACATGTTCTATGACATAATATCGGGAGGGAAGGCGCCATACTGAGACTTTCCTCTCTGTCAAAGCAGGCTCCAAAACTCGTAGACCTATACACACGCATATAAGAATTATTGAGTGTATTGTTTTAATTATTTTGTTAAGTTCTATAGTGATATCCCCCCGCAACATATGACAGGCAGATATGTCTTTGTATAGAGTAAACATGCTATTTCTACTCCCCCTGTACTGGTCGCGTTGCTCTATGTGACACACAGATATGTATAGAGCAAACATTCTATGTCTACTCCCCTTGTACTGGTCGCGTTGCTCTATGTGACACACAGATATGTATAGAGCAAACATGCTATGTCTACTCCCCTTGCACTGGTCGCGTTGCTCTATGTGACACACAGATATGTATAGAGCAAACATGCTATGTCTACTCCCCTTGCACTGGTCGCGTTGCTCTATGTGACACACAGATATGTATAGAGCAAACATGCTATGTCTGCTCCCCTTGTACTGGTCGCGTTGCTCTATGTGACACACAGATATGTATAGAGCAAACATGCTATGTCTACTCCCCTGGTACTGGTCGCGTTGCTCTATGTGACACACAGATATGTATAGAGCAAACATGCTATGTCTGCTCCCCTTGTACTGGTCGCGTTGCTCTATACTCAATAGTAAGATAATTTTGTCTTTAAATGAGTCACGTTTGTTTTCAAACATTCTTGTTTACTAGACATGGAGGCGTACGTTTGTTTTGAATTATCTTTACGATTGTTTATCGAATGACGTGATTCAGCGTACAAATTATCTGAGAATTGGGATTTTGATAAACAAATATCACGGCGAGGATTATGAAGAGCTCTAAAACTCATTTGAATCGTCAACGTGGGCCAGGCTGAGGTGTAACTAATAAGTGTAACTCATATTAACTAATCTATGGTAGAGTAGAGAGGATAGATAGATAGATCACACTGTACAGTTTAGTAAAATTCATAAAATTTTTGGATTGCATTTATTTATGAAATCGATCCCTCAGGCATAGCATAAGCAGTAGAATTTTAATATTTCTTAATCAATGTAGGAAATTCTTTTAATTAGGTCGTCTTTCTATATGATTTAATCAATAGTAAAACAAGATCACCTTGTAATAAACACTGTCGTTTTATTTAGGTAAATCCTTCCGGGGGCTTACCCGGGGTCTCCCAACCAGTGGCGGCTGTACCTTAAGTGCGCTCGTGCAGTGAACCACCAGCTCAAAGGTTTTAAAAATAACAAAATTTATTAATAAATTACTTACAATTAGGTACCTATTTACCTAACACTTATTCTTTAAACATATAAAAACTCAAAACTAATAACATGTCTAATTATGACGAAACAATTTTAACTCTTTGCTACACTACTAAAGCCTAGATTCCCTGTAACCAAAAATCGGCGTGCGCTTTCCCGAGTGCACGAGAGCTACCCATACAACTTGTACTAGGTACGAGCTAATACGCCTAGCGCGTGAGACAAAACATCGTTCATAGAAAATGTACCGGGCAATGAGTCGCTTTTCGTGCGCCGCACGCACTCGGGCAATCCGAAGATTACCGAGAGTCCTCGATGTTTTGTTGATGAGGAAATTTGAATTCTCCCGGTACTGTTTCGCTGTATCTGTGACGCGTTAAATATTATTAATTGTTTTGATTTTTAAATTGTTAGTTGTTTTATTTTGTTCTTAGTTCTATTCTATATTGCGTGCAAAGTGTGTGGAGTGTGTGAAAATGAGCATAAACAATAACTAAGTACCTAAGTACTTAAAATAAAACTATACAAAACTTTTCAAAATAAAGTTGATAGGTATAAAATTAACGCTTAGTACCTAAATTTAAAACAAGAAAGCGGGTAAAGTGCACCACCAGATCGAGGACCCACCAGCCGCCACTGCTCCCAACCGTAGGCTGTTTGGTGGGATACGTGTGGTTTTTAGACTTTTTAGTCGGTGGTAGTACGGCATCCATATATACATATACAGGATGTTCCTGATGTTAAAAAAGGCCTACTTTCTATAAAAACGATTTTAGAGTTGATAATTTCTCAATGTACTAAACCAAAAAACTACTTTCTACAAAAACCATTTTAAGAATTATATTTGTATGAGGATGCCCAAACCCATTTATTTAGGAAGGTTGTATATCATCACGCTATCATCCAAAGGAACGTAGCAGTAATCTTGACTGTCAATGTTTATAGGTACTAAGTACTCTACCAGTGGTCTACACATAAGAAAATTGAATCATGTAATGTTAGGACTGTAATTTTCTAATTAAGTTGTTTCATAAAATTAATTGTACCTATAGTGAAATAAGATACTTGTATTGATAACCAGCTTCATTCATTTCCAAAACGTTATTATTCATTTAAATATGTATTGTATGTGTCTATACTTAAAGAACTGTTTTTTGAAGTCATTATCATTACTATTAGTTATTGCCATATCTAAATAACAGTTGTGACGAGAAAATGAGTACAAAATGCACTAACAGAACAATATGCATATCTACAGTTTGTTTTTAATTAAATTTTTAACAGTAAGGTTGTAAGGAAAATTATATTATGCTAGTAATTACCACAAATTAGATAGAACAGCCTACACACTAAATTCGCTGAGGCTACGCACACATAGAAGAAGAAAGAAAGAAAGAAAATCATTTTTATTAAGCACACATAAAACTTAGTAATCTTAAGATATGGTAATAAAAACCAAAAGCAATTACAATATAAAAATACATCATATAAAACTAAAAAAAAAACAATAAAACAAATTTGTGTGCCTAAAAGGCCTCAGCTCAGCATAAATGCTGTAGTAGATTACCACAGCGCTGATTTTCAGCTGAAGCCCACTAGTTACTCACGGACATATGCCCGAGAAACCCATGTATACAGCAGTACATCGAGTAGTTATTCAAATATATAAATTAAGTTACTTGGTAATATCAAACATATCACAGCAATACTTACATAATATAAATACATTACAGAGACATAATAAATATTAACAAATATTTTAGGTACATTTTTAGCCATTAAGCCCAAATATAGTCAATAATAGCTTGTCTCATGCGATATAAACAAATAATAGATTTACTTATTAAAAAAAAAATCAGATTCACATTAATACATTTATGCATCAATACATTTCACCCAGACATAGAACTAATCAATGAGCTTATCACTCAAAGTAATTTGTCCTGGGTGGTAACCAAACCCACGGCCTTTAACTCCGTAGTTAGGTACTTTAACCACTATATATTATAAATAAATAAACGACATTGAAAAAAATTCTAATGTTAGGTGCTGATTTTTTGCGACTCCAATAAAATAACCTTTTACTTAGTTTTCAAACTATTAACTGACCCGGCACTGCGTAGTGGCGGGGGGATGTTATTCCAGCACTTGGTAGCATTGTAGCGAAATCCACCTCTAAATGCAGTGGTTCTATGCCTAGGTATGCGCAGTGGCAGCGAAATCTTTCTACCAGGGGACAAACGATGGTCCTTCATCCAGATCAACTTTCCATACAAGAACACTGGCTTATTTTTTTTGACAACACCAAATAGCAACGTAGCCAAATGTAGTTCACGTCGGAACTTCTGTTTTAAAATATTATTTCCTATCAAATATGGCGTGATATGGCTCCGTCTGGGTATAACAAAACAATAACGAGCACAAGCGTTTTGCACTTTTTGTATCAGATTAGATGTTTTGGCTAGCAACCTGGGTCCATAAACTACGTCAAGGTAATTAAACTTGGACAAAACAAGTGATTCACACAATTGCACGCGCAAGTCCAAGCTGAGATAATCTCTTAGTCTGTACAATAGCTTCAGACGATAGAAGCAGTTACATACACACCGCTCACAGAGTGCACATTCACAGACACGAGGTCAAAGAGTTGCATAGTAGTTTTCGATACTGATTTGTGCGCGAGTGTGCGTAGAAGAGGGTAGGTGTGAAAAAAAGGAAATACATGAGGTTGCGTTCGGTACCTTATTATTTTGTGTAAGTACTATAAATAATGAAGTCATAAAGTAGAGCGTATATTATTAAGGCCCTCCCTCACCGGGAGCATTCGCGTGTAATGTAACATTTAGCGCAACAAAAAAAGATGTTACTAGCTGTATCAAAACTCAAAACATTACACATTGTATCATTACAAGGTGCGCAAAGCGCATTGATGTTACAAGTTGTATCAAAACATTACACATTGATTGTATCAGTACAAGGTGCGCATTGTAATGCTCGACTCTCCTCCTTCACTGATGTAACCTCGACTTGTATCATTAGGTACAAGGTGCGCATTGCAATGCTCGTTCTCCTCCCTCACTGCTGTAATGCTCGACTCTGTAACATTACATTACACGCGATTGCTCCCGGTGAGGGAGCGCCTTTATGTGTATTGACTTTGAATGAGCCGGCAGCAGACTATATAGATACAGCTTGTTTTGAAATGAGGCTGTTTAGTTGTTATCATAAATGAATAATTTCAAATCTATGTCATGCGTTTTGCGAATCTGTGCTAAATTTGCATAATACTTATACAGTCATATCAACAAACATACTATTTGATAGTGCTAAATGATAACAGAAACTAACACTAGTAACATTATCACTAAAAACTTAGGCTCAGATTACACTGAAATGACGGGGCAAGAGCATACGTCTGTTCCGCGCCTGTTTGATATAATTTTTTGGACATATCGCCTTCCCGAAACCTTTTAGAAAGTACTCAGAAATGCAACTGTCTTTAAAGGCATGTCTAAGGTTAGTAACGGGTGTTTTTTTTAGAGGTATAGAACTTTAAGTTGGCCTAGCTGTTTTAACCGGCGGTATTTTTGTCAGCTGTAAAGTGATTTATGTTTAGTATGGTTTGGCATTTTAACATAAATAGACTGAAGCCTGAACAATGCTTCCAAATTGTGCAAATTTATTTTGAAAATCATGGTTCTTTCCGAAATGCGTATCGTGATTTTCATAAGCGAATTTTCTTTAGCGGTGCAGCTCACTTTTGGTTGAATGGATACATCAATAAACAAAACTGCCATATTTGGGGTGATAATGATCCTCAAGTGTATGTTGAGACACCGTTACATCCAGTAAAACTGACTGTGTGGTGTGCTTTATAGGCTGGTGGAATAATTGGTCCGTACTTCTTTAGAAACGATGCTGACCAGAATGTTACAGTCAATCGTGACTGCTATAGAGCGAAGATTACTGACTTTTTCGTTCATCAATTGAACAACCATGTTGTGCAGGAGTAGTGGTTTCAACAAGACGGCGCAACATGTCACATTGCTCGTGCCACAATTGATTTATTGAAGGAAACGTTTGGTAACCGCATAGTTTCACGTTTTGGACACGTGGATTGGCCTCCAGAGTGTAACACTCTGCAATACTCACCAACACATTATCCATACGTTCTAGTATAATACTCTCTTTTTGTCTCGTGATAACGAGGATTTCATACATTAAGCACATTAACACAAAGATATTAAACTCGATATATTTCTGTCGTTTTATTCCGTGTTTACATCCAGTCACAATACTACACATACACATAGGTTAGACGTCGTGAATCTGACATTGTCATTTTGACAGTGACAATGACTGATCCTTGTCAACGAAATAGTTTAGGAATAAAAAAAAAGAACATAAAAAAAAAATAGTTTTATTTAGTGTACAATAAATCTAGATTAGAATAAATAATAGGTATATTAAATTAGTAAACAGATTTGGAACTAATGATAATTTATATATAGTTTACGAGCGGATCAATTTCGGAGTGGTCACACCAGAATTCACGTTCCGCGTAACGTAGAACATTATGTCAAATAGTGGATAAAATATTCGCTTAAGAGGATAGGATGGTTAATGTACAGGATAGTTTTAGCTTCAGTTAATGACATGGCGTTAATGCGATAAAGCCCTAATCGTGTATGGCGTATGAGAGGTGGAGGAATAAAAGTCACGAACGGAACGTGAGGGATGAGTGAAATGAAACGGACCGTAGATGTAACTGACCAAGCGGGTTTGGCTTGGTGGGAAGGGGAAGAGACGAAAAGCAAAGATGGAGGCAGTCGGCATTTTTTTCTCTCGAGCGAGAAGACCCGTAAGGTGTCTCTTCAAGAGCAATTCGTACCATCACAGGACCCGCAAAAAGGTATTTATAAGCTAGATAGACCTTGTAATAATCGCGGTCTGTGAAGTGCGTGCTGATTGCTAATGACGCGTAACTTTTGTTGTAGCGGGTCTTTGGAGTACCTACCTATTATTGCTGGGAATACCTGCCCGTCCCTTGGCGGAATCCCAACACGGAGGAATTCTTCCCCGTGAACCCATCAGCGTGGGACGCGTGATCCACAGACGGGACTGCGCGCCGCTGACGAGCCCGGCTTTGTAGCGGTAACCGGTTCTCGCACCGGCATTTTTTATTCTCTTTTTTGCGCCACGTGCATTTCTTTTTCACTACTTGGCACCAAGGAGGGCCACCAGGATTCTTCTTATACATCCATACGCGAGGTTGATTACTGCATCTCGTTGGTTAGCGGTGCCTACGCGATAGTCCACCGACAGTTTAACAACGTAGTTCACCTTCAGGAGGCTGCATAACGATCCGAGAATGTAACTAGATTTATTTAGCCTTTAAATCATAGATTATAATAATGTTAACCAGAATGGATCCATCTCTAGGTCGCTAGATTAAAGTATATTTTGTTAGCCACGTCACAAGGTGATGTTTAGTTAATTGTGTCAAATGAAATAATTTCATCGCATCGGCGCAAGAGCCGGCCAGGTCAATAGATCTGATATAAGTTTATAGCAAGTAAGTAAAGTGTGTGTAGATATAAGTATTCTAACTGGAGTAATACTGGTACATCCTGCCATATATATATAGGCTAAGTAGTGCGTTTGATATACCACAAGGCCTATGGTTTTTGTATTGTAGACCATTAAACGTGGTGATAATAATATACACTGGTTTTTCTTTCACGAACTCACTGCAACAGGGGTTTACTAGCCAGACAACACGGCCCTTAACCTAAAAGGTCCACTGTATCTCCGGCTGCTGTTATCCAGGTAATCTTCTTTTACAAATCAAACTATTGTAACACGGGACTTGGGAAGTCCACACCGACACCCTTGACGCCCGTTACGTTACATGGCGCCCGAACTTTATTTTATTGTGATTACCTATTAAAGTGCTGCATGTACAGCGCCTGAATTCAATTGAAATTAGTTGGTAACCATTGTTGCAATTGAGCTTCGGGGGGGAATTTCCTTTGTGTTTATCTTTTGAGGGATACAATTTTTATTGTTGTATCTAGGCTTGAAAGCAGTAGCTTTACTTTAAGAAAATTAATAGTTCATACTTCACCGTTCCCTCAGGAATATGTCAAAATTTTAAATATTGACATATTGATGGTTTATAGATATTGAATCTGGTCACTCACCCTATTAAGAATTCATATCCGTGAAGACCAGACCACAAAATGTGTAAATTTTGACTTTTTTATGCAAATTTAAGTTTTTTTTCTTTAACAAAAGTTTCATCCAGAACTAACAACATTTTTTAAATATTGACATCTGGATGGTTTAAGTGTTTAATATAATTGCTTACACTGCTTAGAGTTAATGACAGTAAGAAACCAAACCAAAATATGTGCAAATTTTGTTTTTGTGAACGGATTTGTGTTTTATGAGTTGTCGTTCTCATCCCGGCAAAAATCAACTTTTTAAGTATTAACAGATTGGTGATTTTTAAACTTCTATCTGATTCGGTGCACCATTCTGCATTGATAAACACTAGGACCAGATAAAGTCTTGTGTCAATTTTCGGTTTTGTGAGCAAATTTGAGTTTTTTTGTCTTATCGTTCTACCGACAAAAATCAACTTTTTAAATATCAACATATTGGTTGTTTTTATAGTTTTATCTGATCTTGTACACCCTTTAGAGCTTAAATACACAAGGATCAGGACTAAATAGTTGCAGGTTTTGTTTTTATTAACAAAATTGAATTTTTTCATAGTAATTTTTACGAACATACTTTTGAAACATAACTTTGTTGTTATTGTGTCTGTGGCATTGCTACAGTGATTATACCATTACTACTACTACTACTAGAGCATTTTAGGCTAAATACAAACTAGATATTAAGAACTTATTTATAAAAAATGTCAAAAACTCCAGATACTGATGCAAGTGAATTTGCTTCACCGGTGCATAGTCGGAACGTTATGCAGGTAACTTCTAGCCCGTATACACGACCTTTAGAGGTACACATACCTATGGATACCGTAAATACACGTCCCCGAGTCAACGTGAACCGGACTTCATCTTTGGCTCCCGAAACGTTTACGACATCCATAGTCTCTAATACGACCACCCATTATGCTGCCTCTCACAGCAACACACAAGAGACATACGTGGCACAAGAACCGATAGCACACGCACATAAGACATTCCCCATTAAAACTAGCGAAATTTTTGACAACATGAACCAAGGTAATGGTATAACACAAGTAGTTGCACCGCCCCCCAGTGCGCATGTGTACTACAAATCATTGAATTTAGCTTCCCTTAAACTCAAGTATAACGGAGAGTCAGATATTGACGACTTCCTCCTTAGGGTTAATGAAACACGTATCGCACGACAGATTGACGATACAACATTAGTAAGAGGTTTTTCAGAACTGTTATCTGACACCGCACTCAAGTTTCATAGAACAATCCAACATAAAATTAACTCTTGGTTTGATATTTGCGTTGAATTTCGAAAATTCTTTCAATCAAAGGATTACAACTACAACATAGAGAGACAAATTCGTGAAAAAAAGCAGAAGCTAGGTCAGTCTGTATCATTCTTTATTTTAGATATCCAGGATTTAAACAATAGACTAACATATCCTATTACAAGCGACAACCTACTTGAAATTATAAAACACAATTTGCTACCTACATACGCCCAACTATTAGCCATCAATGATATTACTACCTTTGACCAATTGGTCAACGTGTCCAAGAATTATGAGGCTTATTCTGGTGTTTTATGTCAATCTAAACCGGTTGGCAAGCGCGAACTCAATGCAGTCAGCGTCGGCAAATTACCTGACAGGCGCGGCTCACCTATTACTTGCCTTAAATGTAAAAAAGTCGGCCATAGTTATAAGGTGTGTAGGTCAATACCAGGCATAATATGTTTCAAGTGCGGTGCTAAGAGGGTGACGATTAGGAACTGCACCCAATGTAACACAGGCTTGCGCTCGCAGTCTACTACACAGACACTTAATAAAAAAAACTGATGGGGCCCCCGAGCAAGTCGTTACACACACAAACAGTCTCTTCGCCTGAAATATCGTCATTCGTAGGGGATAATCGGTTGTTTGTTAAATTCACAATAAAGGACCGTAATTTCGAAGCATTGCTCGATCCTGGGGCACATTTATCAGTTTTAGGTGCGAATAAGCATCGATATTTTCAAAGACTCGGATGGACATTACATGCTAGGGATGCTTCAGTCGTGCCAGCAGTATTTTTAGCGGATTTATCACAAATTAAAGTCATTGGCATAATGTCTTTGCCAATAACTTGTAATGGGATAACTGCCCACTTTAATTTTTTAGTTTGCCCTGACATACATCACGAAATCTTGTGCGGTATGGATTTCGCTGATGCATTTGGTCTAGTGGACATTTTTAAGTTTGGAGATGTCGTGAGGAGAGGCAACTCCACAAGTTATAGTGCTTGCAGTGCGTTGTGTGAGGTGAAAGCTTTAATACCCAGAGATGATCTAACATCTCAACAAGCCAAACATCTACAAAAAGTAATGAATGACTTTGAGTCAATTTCATCAGAAAAAAAAGGTTTAGGGAAAACGCATATCGTTACACATAAAATTATTACACAGGGAGAGCCTATTAAACAAAGATATTACCCTTTATCGCCTGCTAAGTTGACAGCATTGAATAGGGAGGTGGACGAGATGTTGAGGCTCGATGTCATCGAACCGTCGAGGTCACCATGGTCCAACCCGGTTGTCATGATCCCAAAGAAAGATGGATCATGGAGATTCTGCCTCGACGCGCGTAAGCTCAATGATGTCACGGTTAAAGACTCGTACCCACTTCCTTATATAAATTCGATTTTGGACAATCTGCGAGGAGCACATTATCTTAGTTCAATTGATTTATCATCGAGTTTTTGGCAGGTCAGTTTGTCAAGTCAGGATGGAATAGACGGCAAAGGTACTTCTTGTGAGAAAACAGCTTTCGTAGTCCCTAATAGAGGTCTTTTTCATTTTAAAAGAATGCCATTCGGATTATCCAATGCGGGAGCTGAAATGCAAAGGCTAGTTGATTCGCTATTTCTGCACAAATTTGACGGAAAAGTTTTTTGTTATCTGGACGATCTTCTGATTGCCACAGAGTCATTTTCTGAACATATGGAGATACTTGCTGCTGTAAAGAAGTCGCTTAGTGACGCTGGTCTCACTATCAACTTAAAAAAGTGCGAATTTTGCAAAGGAGAGCTTAGATACTTGGGATACATCATCAATACACAAGGTTTGCGCACTGACCCAGAGAAGCTGAGCAGCATTCAGAATTTCCCACAGCCTAAAACTGCCAAGCAGCTACGAGGATTTATAGGTCTATGTTCATACTATCGTAGGTTTGTTAAGGATTTTTCCACCATCATAGCACCTATGACAGCGTTGGTAGGTAAGAAGAAAGGCAGTGACGGCATCCAATGGTCCGAAGCAGCTGAGGATTCTTTCAATACCCTTAAAAATGCTTTAATAACAGCTCCAGTTTTGGCGTCGCCAGAATTTTCGAAACCTTTCGTGCTTCATTGCGACGCATCATCCGTAGGCATTGGTAGTGTTTTGACGCAGGACATAGATGGAATCGAGCGTCCTGTGGCTTTCTTTTCACGTTTACTGGCAAAACCTGAGAGAAATTACAGTACAACAGAGCGTGAACTGCTCGCGGTAGTGGATTCCATAAATCATTTTCGTGCTTACATAGAAGGTACTAAGTTCACGGTCATCACTGACCATATGAGTTTAAAGTGGCTTAAGTCTTTAAATAACCCCTCAGGCAGGTTGGCCAGATGGGCAATGCAGATATCCACTTTTAATTTTGACATTTGCCATAAGGCAGGTAAGCTTAATGTCGTACCAGATGCACTATCCCGAATTTCGGTCGATGCTATTACTTTCAATCAAGAACTTTCTTCAACTTCTGATGAGTGGTATAAGAAGATGTATAACGGCTGTAAAACTAAGCCTACTCGTTTCAAAAATTTTCAGATCCTAGGCAACAATTTGTTTAGATTTTGCAAAGGTGGCTCTTGTACTTCAAAAAACAATTGGAGGTTAGTAATTCCTAAAGAGCTGGTCGATGAATGCATCAAGGAAAACCATGACTCCTTCTGTAGTGTACACCCAGGAGTTCAAAAAACGTATTTGAAAATTAGGGAACATTATTATTGGCCAAATATGTTTGAAAATGTTAAGGAATTTGTCACACGGTGTGACAAGTGTAAAGCATATAAACACTCAAATTCACCACCTCACGGACTCATGACAAATCAAAAGGAGGTGGACGTTCCGATGCACACGTTGTCAATAGATATTATAGGCCCATTACCTAAAGCATATTCGGGTCATATATACATTCTGTCAGTTGTAGACGTTTTCTCAAAATTTGTATGGCTTCACCCCCTCCGTACTGCAACCACTCAAACGGTCACTTCATTTTTGGAAAAGGAATTGATCTTGAAATGGGGAACCCCCGCGATTCTTATTTGTGACAACGCTACCATATTTAAAAGCAAATCGTTTAAATCATTTTGCGATGGATATTCTATCCCTCGAATTTTCTATACGGCGCATTATGCACCGCAAGCGAATACAGTCGAACGGTATAACAAAACCGCTGAAGTCTGTTTATCCATACTAGTTGAACAAGATCAACGTAATTGGTCCAAATACCTTCAGCAAATTCAGCTATCACTGAATAGCACGGTGAACCTAGCAACGGGATACACACCGTACTTCTTAGCCACCGGTCGTGAAATAGTCACTGACGGTCAATTCCATTCAATTCTTAGGGATTTACCAACATCAGCTGATGATCTGACCATAGGCGATAGAAGCGCAGCGGCATCATCGTTGTTGGAATTGGGAAAAATTTTTGACAAGGTAGTAGATGCATTAACTCAGGCGTACCAGAAAAATTCACAACATTATAACCTAAGACGACGACACTTCACAGCGAAAATAGGCGATGTGGTCTGGCGAAGGAACTTCGTACAATCTAACGCAGCGAAGTATTTCTCCGCCAAGCTGGCGCCGAAATTTGTGAAGTGCACGGTTGAAAGGAGGTTGTCAGATGTAGTGTATGAGCTACGCGAGTTATCGTCAGGATCTGTTGGTAAATTTCATGTAAAGGACATCTTGCGTGTAGATTAAATTATTTACACACCCTGTCCGATATTGTTGCTTGTCTAGTGGTATTTACTCCGAACCCAAGATTTTTTTTTTGATCGTAGGGCTAGGCAAGCATTTATCGAAACTAATGTATGCAATTAATAATTGCTTTGCCGTTTGTGTTTTTACATTGTGTTCTTATTCTTACAGTTAATGTTTATATGATATGATACTTAACAACGCATGAGCAAAAAAGTTGTTTTTCTTGACAGTCAAATGATTGACCGACAGTACGATTGGCCAAAGTATGAAAAACTCTTACAGAATATAAGACTGATGAATGACAGCATGTAAATAATTATGGAATGATAGGAGCAAATAAGAAAGGGAAGGATAAGTGCATGACTGAATGATAGGTGGAAAATAAGCTTTAAATATTATTATATGTATTATTATAATTATTATTAATATGGAAAGGATGACGAATGAATGTACATAGATAAATATGAAATACTGTGTGAGGTATGGAAGAGTGAAGTACGCGTTTTGAAAGGAATACCTATCCAGCTGTGATCATTCTAAAGGGCAGTCAGAAGAATAACTATTGCTAGCAGCGTTCTGAAGTTTTATTCTTTTATTTCTCGGTATTTTTTTAATCCTTTTTGGAGTCGGTTAAGTAACCACTTTTTCCCGGTTACCCCGGCTGTTTCTTTCGGTAAACCTGTCGGTTTACCTCTTTTCCCGAGAAAGGGGGTATTGTAACACTCTGCAATACTCACCAACACATTATCCATACGTTCTAGTATAATACTCTCTTTTTGTCTCGTGATAACGAGGATTTCATACATTAAGCACATTAACACAAAGATATTAAACTCGATATATTTCTGTCGTTTTATTCCGTGTTTACATCCAGTCACAATACTACACATACACATAGGTTAGACGTCGTGAATCTGACATTGTCATTTTGACAGTGACAATGACTGATCCTTGTCAACGAAATAGTTTAGGAATAAAAAAAAAGAACATAAAAAAAAAATAGTTTTATTTAGTGTACAATAAATCTAGATTAGAATAAATAATAGGTATATTAAATTAGTAAACAGATTTGGAACTAATGATAATTTATATATAGTTTACGAGCGGATCAATTTCGGAGTGGTCACACCAGAATTCACGTTCCGCGTAACGTAGAACATTATGTCAAATAGTGGATAAAATATTCGCTTAAGAGGATAGGATGGTTAATGTACAGGATAGTTTTAGCTTCAGTTAATGACATGGCGTTAATGCGATAAAGCCCTAATCGTGTATGGCGTATGAGAGGTGGAGGAATAAAAGTCACGAACGGAACGTGAGGGATGAGTGAAATGAAACGGACCGTAGATGTAACTGACCAAGCGGGTTTGGCTTGGTGGGAAGGGGAAGAGACGAAAAGCAAAGATGGAGGCAGTCGGCATTTTTTTCTCTCGAGCGAGAAGACCCGTAAGGTGTCTCTTCAAGAGCAATTCGTACCATCACAGGACCCGCAAAAAGGTATTTATAAGCTAGATAGACCTTGTAATAATCGCGGTCTGTGAAGTGCGTGCTGATTGCTAATGACGCGTAACTTTTGTTGTAGCGGGTCTTTGGAGTACCTACCTATTATTGCTGGGAATACCTGCCCGTCCCTTGGCGGAATCCCAACACGGAGGAATTCTTCCCCGTGAACCCATCAGCGTGGGACGCGTGATCCACAGACGGGACTGCGCGCCGCTGACGAGCCCGGCTTTGTAGCGGTAACCGGTTCTCGCACCGGCATTTTTTATTCTCTTTTTTGCGCCACGTGCATTTCTTTTTCACTACTTGGCACCAAGGAGGGCCACCAGGATTCTTCTTATACATCCATACGCGAGGTTGATTACTGCATCTCGTTGGTTAGCGGTGCCTACGCGATAGTCCACCGACAGTTTAACAACGTAGTTCACCTTCAGGAGGCTGCATAACGATCCGAGAATGTAACTAGATTTATTTAGCCTTTAAATCATAGATTATAATAATGTTAACCAGAATGGATCCATCTCTAGGTCGCTAGATTAAAGTATATTTTGTTAGCCACGTCACAAGGTGATGTTTAGTTAATTGTGTCAAATGAAATAATTTCATCGCATCGGCGCAAGAGCCGGCCAGGTCAATAGATCTGATATAAGTTTATAGCAAGTAAGTAAAGTGTGTGTAGATATAAGTATTCTAACTGGAGTAATACTGGTACATCCTGCCATATATATATAGGCTAAGTAGTGCGTTTGATATACCACAAGGCCTATGGTTTTTGTATTGTAGACCATTAAACGTGGTGATAATAATATACACTGGTTTTTCTTTCACGAACTCACTGCAACAGGGGTTTACTAGCCAGACAACACGGCCCTTAACCTAAAAGGTCCACTGTATCTCCGGCTGCTGTTATCCAGGTAATCTTCTTTTACAAATCAAACTATTGTAACACGGGACTTGGGAAGTCCACACCGACACCCTTGACGCCCGTTACGTTACAAGAGTCGTGCGATTTTACGCCACTTGACTATTTTCTGTGGAGATATGTGAAGTCGCTCGTCTACGCCGATAAGCCCGAAACGATTGACCACTTGGAGGATAACATTCGGAGCGATATTGTCGCTATACGGCCACAAATGTTGGGAAAGTCATCGAAAATTGGACCTCTAGATTAGACTACGTCCGAGCCAGCCCTGGCGGTTATATGCCAGAAATCATATTTAAATTATAATGCCAGAAGATTTCCTTTCGAATAATGTCATTTCCTTATCAATAAAAACAATCACCTTCGTTTTATTCCATTTCAAAGTTCTATACCTCGAAAAAAAAACACCCTTTATATCCATTATGTATCCGACAGAAAACTAAAGTGATCGACATAGCTCGCAGACTTTAAAGTGGCAGTGGTCCAGCCACATCAGCAGAATAACCGATAGCCGATGAAGCAAACGAGTTCTGGGGTGTAGACCGCAAACGTGGGGTCGGACATCCACCCGCCAGATGGACCGACGATCTGGAAAACGTCGCAGGCTGGGACTGGATGCGGAAAGCACAGGACCGTGTGTTGTGACGTGGATTGAGAGAGGCAGGACTGCCATAGGCTGATTTTATTGAAATGTAATTTTTGTTTAGATAAATAAATTAAAATAAATATTGTTGGATATTCTCACACAACATCATCTAGCCCAAACTAAGCTATAAGCTTGTGCTATGGGATCTAGACGACTGATATACATACTTATATATTTCTAAATACATACATATAAAACACCGAAACTCCGAAACAAACATTTGTGGATCACACAAATATTTGAACCGACCCAGGAATCGAACCCAGGACCTTCAGCGCCGCATGCGGTATCACTACCGACTACGCCACAGAGGCAGTCATCAGATCATGATGGATTGGTAAATTCCGAGTAGATAAATTTAAAATCTCTAGCCTAGAATACCCTTAAGGTTTATATTCTTCATGGAATGATGACAAACCACGTCAGTTAATAGGAATGTCAAGTATTTAGTTGTTGTTACACTGTCGCTTAGTACCATGTTGTTGAATATTCACGAATGCAGTCCTACACACGTTAGGTTTACTGTTAGATCACTCAGACTAGTCGACGACTAGATTCTTTGTAGTAAATGAAATGTTTATTTCCTAGACTTGGAACATAGAGACACAACCTATGATTTTTATCGGTAGATGACGCGCCACAGCCTCGAATGCCTTGATGACCAGTGAAAAAAATAAAAGAAAGTTTGCCGTTGGCGTTGAGGCGTATACCCGAATTTTTAATTAGACGAAGTAAATTGACAGTAGCATATGTCACTTCGTCATAGAAAATAAGCAACATTGTATGAAGAAGTGACATTACTTGCTGTCAATTTACTTCGTCTAATTAAAAATTCGACTTTAGTATGGAGCCGAGCGGCAAACTAAGAGCGAACGAGCAGTACCTAGTTGTCTTGTTTGCCTGAATTCAAAAGACTGCCTAACTAGATAATATTTGAAAAATAAATAACATTACCCTGGTTAGAAATAACTTTATAAAAAACCTCGTTGATGTTACTAAAAAAGCACTGTCATAACATAAGTCTTACCAACTGTGAGAGTGGCTCCCAATCGCGAGATGCGCCACGGCTTTCCATCAGTGGCGGCGACGTCAATTTGGCAAGTTTAATATAAAAAAAAAATTGAAAGAATCCTTTATGCCTCTCCATGTTTTGCATTGCGTGTCTTGATGCATTTAACGGTGCTCGAGTTATTGATGATTTTAATTTATAAACGTCTTCCAAAAGGGGTTCATTTTAAATTGCTTCGTAAAAGTTTGTTCATGTATTTGTACTATATAACTTACCTACTCATTATAACATAAACTCATAATACCTACTGATTAAATAAATACTTCTAAGAAGGCTACTTAAACGCCTACAGCACTGGGGTTCTTCAAAGGGAGTCTTAGAAGGTTTTTACACGGTCGGCAGCGCGATTGTGGCGCCTCTGGTGTTGCAAGCGTCCATAGGCTTCGGTGACCACCGGTACATCTGGTGGACCGTATGCTTGTCTGCTACCTTAGAGGGAAAAAAAACTTTTAAGTTTAAATAAAGAACGCGGAAGTTTCTCTTATTGGACGTCTTGCATTATTATTAGAAAACTTCCAAGAGACGTTCGTTTACCGCCTTTTCTTGCAGAATCTGCTTTTTTTTTTCATCGCCATCTTGGTATAGGCTGCAATCTTCCACATAGGTTTTGTGAAAGCAGTCCCGTGCCATATGTTTAAGTTTCTTGTAAGATATTTATTAGCTAACCTGTTCTTAATTATGTTAGATAAACAAAAAAGGCTTGATTATAAGACTTTCATAATATAAAAGTGGACACGCACTACTCGTACCAAAGTAGGAAGATCATCGCAAAAATTCATTCCAAAATTCTTCAATACTCTGTGTATTGAAGAATTTTGGTCCTATTTTCATCGAAATCAAGGGTATGTGGGGGAAAGGGTTTTAAGGTGTTCTTTTCGAGTATCATTAGGATTTCATTTTTGGTTTACTCAAAGGATCAAGGAGCGGGTTATGGGATTTTGGGTTGCTTCAAGTCCGATAAACCGCCTTTTTATTCTAATTGCGTAAAATAGGAGTGACAAGCTTACTCTGTAAGATATAATGGTTAGAAAAGTAAAATTCATGACGGTAGGTTCTATGTAATTAAAACATTTTCCTGTAAAGCGCCCAAAACTTTATCCACTAACTACTCGTCCAAAAATATCTTGTCCATTGATATCCTAAATCTCTGGTCTTGTCGGAGTGAAAAATTACATTAAACACTATGGTCTGTTCTAATGAGGTCTATGGCCAATGGCGCCGTTTAAAGCGCAGACGCCACCGAGACGCGAGAAAATCTACAACTATTCATTGCCGCCAAATTATTTATGAAAAGTGCGGTTTCCGTTTTTCAAGCCTTAGAATACTAGTATTTGCGCATGTGGTTCGTCTACACAAGAAATAAGAATAAATTGGCTGTACCTAGATTTAGGCTTAATAAAATAAGCAATTCTTTTGCGGGCAATTGTATTCGAATGTACAATACATTGCCGACAGCCATAACAGGTTTGTCAGTTAATAAATTTAAAAAACTAATAAAACTTAAATTGTGCCAGAAAGCTTATTATAGCATTAAAGACTTTCTAGAAGACAAGGCTGCCTGGCAGTGACACGAATTGCTCCTTTCTACATAAAAAAAAACTGTATTAGATACTAAGATACTAGAACAGAAGGGACCAGACTGAGTTTCTTGGGGTGTTCTTCTCAGTCTGTAGTATTTCCGAACCCCCGGTAGAGTCACAAAAATTTTGACAAACCTAAATATTATTTTTAAAAATTTCAAAGGGAATAAATTTTATTTTATTTTATTTTTACATCTAGCACGTGATTTGCAAGTTTATCAACGGTAGGTATGCGGTCCGAGCTTACATACATTAATAGTAACGCCTTTATCCCCGAAAGGGGTAGGTAGAGGCGTTGTACACGCTCACATTTCACCTATGTTTGTGTCATGTAAGGTGATGTTAATAAAATAAATAGATAACATATTACGTCCGTATTTTATGTAAGTTCATGCATACCATGTATGTAATAAAATGCTTTGACATTTGCTCCCGACCATAGACAGTTATCGATCTATCGCTCTATCAGTCAATCATAAACCAAATACCAAAAAGCACGCCCATCTCATTGTCTATGCTTGCAAGTTGTCCATAGAGTCGTACTTTCACTTTCATGATATGCTATTATGACATGTACTTACTTTTAATCGCAGCATATTGTGTCTAAGTGCCTTGTTCAGCATCAGGGGTCATAGGTTCGACCCGGGTCGAGTAAACATGGGTGAATACTGCTTGGTACTGATTTATGATGGGCTACGATTACGTAGAAATTACATGCATACTTGCGGAAACAACTTTTTATTATGGGTGGTTCGTGTATAATCATGCCTTTTAAGACTCTGTACAGTTGATAACTTACTTAACCGTGTACCTACAGCTTTATTAGTAAGAGCAGAATCTGTTTTGAATGGTTTTTTAGAGCTTACTTTATTATACCTATACCTACATAGTTAAGTTATACACCGCGGTATGGGTTGATATCTTAGTCAGTGGTGGGCAAACTTTTTTAACGGGGGGCCAGAAAAATTAAGAAATATCAGATGAGGGCCAGAATTATAGAAAACTGGCCAAGTGCGAGTCGGACTGCTTAGAGAATCCCGTACAAAAAACGAAAAAAAAAAAACATATTTTTTGTATGGGAGCTCCCCTTAATTCCCTCTTTTTGACTGATTTTGGTATTTGTTGTTATAGCAGCAACAAAAATACATCATTTGTGAAAATTTCAGCTCTCTGGCTATCACGGTTCTTGAGAAACAGCCTCGTGACGGGCACACGAACAGATAGATAGATGGCGAAGTCTCATGAATAGGGCCGTTTTTACCCTTCGGGTACCGAACCCTAAAAATGTATTTTGTGCTGAACTTTTAATCATAAGATATAAAAAAAATACAGTAAACTTACACTTGCACAAACGTTAAAAATTAGAATTTAACTGGTATTTGCAAGGCCCTGCCATGCCATGGTAGGCGTGTAGGACGTAGGAAATTGCTTTTTATGTGCCATATTTGAAATGCAAGTTTGTGTTGTGACGAAGTAACTTTAGCAGCGCTAAAAGGTGTTCAACAGTAAGTCGGTTTGCGATTTAGTTGTTCAGCAATTTAATGGTCGAAAAAGTCTGTTCACTTCACCGTCTTCACTTATGTGTTTATGGCTCTACAAAGTAGAATCTACATAATACTTCTGGACCGTCAAAATATAATTATCGCGGGCCATATGCCAGGTGCCGAAGGACCGTCGGTCGGCGGGCCGGATTAAATACTACCGCGGGCCGGAGCTGGCCCGCGGGCCGTACTTTGCCTATCACTGTCTTAGATCGTCTAACCACAGGATGCGCCTTACTTAAGCATTGTTTTCTGCCATTGCACATGACCATTTGGTCTTTTGGCTTTATAAAAAGCACTGTACATCAGTACATCATTTTATATGATTAAACTAGTACATTTCATTGTAGTTGACTGTACAATAAAAATTAACACACAACAGCCATTACGCGTTTGTCGATTAATACATTTTTAAATGCAATGAAATTTTATATGTCTTTGTGTTGCCCCCTTCACTTGTATGAAAACTGGCAGAATATTTTTGTATGCGGTGGTTCGCTAAGGCTAGTCCCGTGATACATGGTCTAAGGTTGATATACTTGTAAAATTTATTTCGAGGTTTTCTTCAATTGGTACTTTTCCCTTAGTTCTCTTTTACGACCTACAGGATAAATTAGGGTGGTGACATTTGTTTCCTATCCCGTCAGCACAACAGACACATTGCTAATTTGGCAACTTTGGCAAGTAATAATTTTGAATATTGAGAGATTTATTGGGCTAGCCTCGAGAAAACTTGGAGACCTAAACAAGGTGAAGCGGTTCTTTACGCCACACCAGAGGGGTCTGCTGTACAAGACGCAGCTTCGTCCTTGCGTCGAATACTGCTCTCACCTTTGGGACGACTCCGCGAGGTACTTGCTTGACGCGCTGGACTCTATGCAGCGGCGTGCTATTCGCATTATCAACTGCCAGGAGGTGACGAAGTCTGGAGCCGTTGGCGCCGCGAAGAACTATTGCGTCTTTGGCTGCATTCTACCGTATCTATCACGATGAGTGTTCTGAAGAACTCTTTAACCTAATCTCGCCCTCTCCTTTCCGATCCCGAACAACACGTGCTGGACAAAGGTGCCACTCTCACACAGTTCAACTGAACGATTCAAAAGATCGTTTCTCTGTCGAACCATAAAAACCTGGAACGACCTGCCAGCGCACGTGTTTCCCTCCTCTTACAATCCCGAGTTCTTCAAGCGGAGCGTGAAGAGGCACATCATAGGGCCGCCAACTTGAGGACTACTGTCTACAGTCATATAGACTGTGACATTGGCCCCCAATCGCTAGATGTCGCTGTGGCTTTCCATCAGGCGGCAGCATCATTTTGGCGAGCTAAATATTAAAAAAAAAAAAGTGAATCAGCCTCCTTTCCGTTCCGGACACCTAAAACATAAAAAATAAAAATACAGTACGTTCAATCGTACCTACATACTCAAAGATGTCATCACAGCAGATTCAAACGATCTCAAGCATGTTTAGTCGGTACTACATCTTCTAACGGTGAATGAAAATTGGAACAAGTGTGGTTTAAGGCCCATTCTCTAATGTTTGAGTGTCTGTGTTTACTAATGTGGGCTTAGCTATAGAACCGTAATGCTTTTTAAACTGTGGAATATGGATCCCAACAAACAAAATTTTGTCATATAGAGGCTGAGAAAGCCAAAAATAATGCTCTTATAAGAGCTATATAAACGTTTATATAAGATTGGATTTGGGCACAAATTATAAGGAGAGTTTTATAACTTTTTACTATTGTCAGCTATTTTATCTTATACTGCCAAACAAGAGAGTTACACAAAAAGACTCGTAAGAAGCCAATGCTCTTTTATATAACATATTTAACACTTTAATAAGGGTGATGATTACCCTTATATGGGTTTTATGAAACAAATGTGGGAATGACTTTGGAGCACTGCGCTTATGGCTTTATTTACCGGATTTCTTTCAAATAGGTAATCACTTAAAAGAAGATCATTGCAGTTCTGCAGAGTGTCGAGTGCTATTAATTTTGTATGGTGCCTAGTTCGTTCGTTCGCACTATTTAGTTTCTAGCTAGAGAGCTGAATTTTTCACAGATTATGGTGTTTCTGTTGTCTCTATAACAACCAACAAAAAACAGAAAAATAATAATATATAAGGGGGATCCCATACAACAAACGTCATTTTTTGTCGTCTTCTGGTACTGCTCGTTCGCTCTAACTTTGCCGCTCGGCTCCATACTAAAGTCGAATTTTTAATTAGACGAAGTAAATTGACAGCGACTAATGTCACTTCTTCATACAATGTTGCGTATTTTCTATGACGTAGTGACATTAGCCTGCTACTGTCAATTTACTTCGTCCAATTAACAATTCGGGTATACGCCTCTACGTCAGCGGCAAAGTTAGAGCGAACGGGTAGTACGGAACCCTCCGTGCCCGAGTCTGACTCGCATTTGACCGGTTTTTAACTAATACGACTAGGTACCTACATTATACAATACTACAGATTCAAAGACTATATTTTTCTGTAAATAAAATGACTGCATTCAGCATTTTACATTTTACGCTCTGATTGGCTCTGAAATAAGTGACAGTTTGTGTCATTTCCATTTACGAGGGTTTCTTTAAAAATAACTTAGGTCTTCTGGCTTTGATTTTATGTATAACGTCTTAACTTTATTAATGTCTTAACTTCATATAAAACTATACTTTATATAAAGGTTTTCTCAGAGACAAAGTAATAAAATTCGAGTCTTTTCACTTTTTCAACGTTAACTAGCCTATATTATGGTTACATATCTACTTGTATTAAAACTCCGAAACAAATATTTGCGGATGACACAAAAAATCGGCCCTCACCCAATGATATATGAAAACTATAGATACGTTATCAACACTGAAAAATGGCAACAAAAAAGTCGGGCAATTGCCTTAATTTTCATACATGCTATCATAGATAATTTCATAGAAATTCTTTTTTTGAATGTATAAAATATTTGCCGTTTTTGAAAGCCGTGATGTTCGTACATAACGTGTCTATATTTTATTACGTCTTTGCCCTCACCAAACATACCTAAACAAAATTTTGTTAGCGCGAAATCTTCTATATGCAGTAGGTACGTAGTAGTATGACGTTTGCTCAACTCAACTGACACAAATTAGAGATAGTACAGATGGAAACCTACATACTACATTCGCTGAGGCTACGCACACATAGACAACTCATTCACAGACACGAGGTCAGGCGGTCTCAACCGAATTTTCGGTACTGATTTGTGCGCGAGTGTGTGTAGCAGAGGGTAGGTGTGAAAAAAGTAAATGCATGAATTTTATTTGTGAAACTGTATTGCTGCTTTATGTGGTGCATACATAAAGCAACACGAACTGTATAAGGGGCGAAGACATAGCATGTTTGTTCGGTACATATTTGTCTGTCATATTTTGCGGAGGGAAATCATATTCATATACTCCACTACCAAAGTAATCGGCTGTCACTATGGATTTACACAAAACAATCAAAACAATACACTCATAATTTCAGACATACGCATATACAAGTGAATTTTTCAAAAAGGCCAAATCCGAAACCAAAGGAATTGTGAAAAATGCCCATCATTAGATTTTTGAAAAACCAACAATCCTAGCTAGGAATCGAACACATTGATTTTGAAAAAAAAAAGCATACCCTATATTATTACTCCATACCATAGTGTTGCTATTAAGGATCTTATTCTGGGAAGTAATGACATACGGCAAACTAAAGAAAAGTACTCATCTTTAACAAAATACAATTTATTTTTCTTACATTAGCTGATTAATTGTTCAAAATGTAGACTGTTTGTTTATTGTTTTCAATACATAGCTGGATTCGAAACCTCAAGGATCGTACTGCATTCAATATTGTTGATTCCGTTTAGAATGTTCTCCAAAGAATCATTCTGAGCATGACTTAAAACAAGGAATAGTCACGATCTATTGTGAGATTTCGAACGAAACAAATTATGACACAAAATTTAGGTACATGAAATATGAATTATATTAAAATTCTAAACTTTCCTTAAATTTGCCGTATATCATTACTTCGCAGAATTTGATCCTGATCAGCGACACTATCGTATGGTGTAATAATAAAGGGTGTGTTCCTTTTTTTCAAAATCAATAGGTTCGATTCCCAGCTAGGATTATTGGCTTTTCAAAAATCTAATGATGAGATTTTAAGTTTTATCAAAATCGGGCCCGTGACTCCTTTGAGCATTTTTAGCTATTCCTTATAGTTTCAGATTTGGCCATACAAGCCCTTTTCAAAAATTCACCTGTATATTTCTTATACATATATGTGCGGCTGTCACTATGGATTTACACCTTCGGTTCCCAAACTGGGTTCCGCGGAACCTACGGGTTCCGTGGAGTAGGGATCAGGGTTCCGCCAAAATTATGTTGAAAACGCTAAATATGTGATGAGAAAAACTCCATTAATATTATTAAATATTAAACTACTATTGTAGGGATAATCACCATCTATTTTCGTGGAGAGATTAAACTAGGTAGGCTTTTGAATTGTGTTGTGTGTGTATGACTGTGTGTGTATACATAACTTCTTCTAAGAAAACGCGTTAGAGTTATGAATGAAAGGAAATCTATTACAAGTGAACATTTGGTAGATCTAAAATCTATATCCGATTACTATCCTGAAAATAATAATGAGTTTTAAGTGTAATTTGACCATAAGAGAACTTGACAGTGCAATGACAAGACGAACTGTGATTTTGACGTATGAAATTTAACCCACACAATCCATGTAAGTATTATGAAAAGAACAGCCAGAGGCGCTGATTTTGGGCCGTGTTATTTTCACGATGTGAATTTCGCAGGGTTGGCCCTAGGCCGTGGTCTCTCAGTGTATTCGTCACAGATACTTACCGAAGCACCCGAACCCCGGTAATTATCTGTGACAACCGACAGTAGGAATATGTAATTAGGTGCCTTCAGCAACATAAAATGTTTCAATAGTCGATTAATCGAATTCCATGCATAGTCGAGTCGTGAGACAAAACAACATTGTATTCCTTTGCAGCGGTATTTTAATATATTGAATGCTTAAACAAAAATGTTTCGAGTGGATCTTACGGCATTTCAAGTGGTTTATTTAAAGCTTTGAACTGTGCACTTACGGTATTTAATTTATTGACGCGATAAATATAACGTATGACTTTCCAATTTGTGTTCTTTCATAACTCGTATTCGATTGTTTAGTCGATTTTGAACTTATAATGATTAGAAACGGCAAGTGTGTTGTACTTAACTTGTGGTCTTTTGGGTTATTCGGTTTTATTTCCAACACAGGTTTTGAAATGCATAATGGCCGGCCTTATCGCTTACCTACTGTAATTTCTTTCAAGCAACCTTTCTGTAGTTTTATTCTCTTAGATTTGCTCACAGTTGAATATTGTGGGGAGATGCATAACATGTGCAGATAAAGTCCTGTCCTTTCGGTGACAATTTTATTCCCAACAAGGTACAGTGAGTCAATCTGGGTCCTGTCTAATGGCCCAGGGCCATGAGTATAAGATCCGTTCTACTAATGATGTCGTCTTTTCGATGGTGTTTTACTATCATATCCAGATGAACAAGGAAACTAAATTAACACCCCATAAGTCTATTTATCACGATTGGTCGGACTCGCTTCGACTCGCTTTAACTGATGACCAGGCCTCAAATCTATTTACTTAGCACCGATTTGTGTCAATTTCACACCAAGCTTCTCAAAGACGCATGACCAAACCGAGCACAGTATCTTCCGCATTCTAGACATAAGCCCGGTTAAATCCGTCGCGAGATTATTTGTGGCTACGTCGCCTCCATCCCATTAACGTCTTGCTGCGACGTCAAGTCGTAAATGATGGGAGGTGACGAAATGAGGTGACATTCGACCACCCATGTTTGGTTTTATTAGAGAATTTTATGTCATACTTATTGCTATATTTTGATCGATCGAGAACGCTGTGAGATTTTGACAGGTTTGTTAGCGAGTTACAACAGTAAGATAAGGGCTCGCTAAGTTGTGTAATTCTGAATAGGGTTGCCTACCATAGGCTTGTGTCCTAAATTTCAAAAATTGTTTAATTCTGTAGCTTTATATTTATATGATCACAAAAATGTATTACTTTGATTTAAAACAATCATTTACGTATCTTATTTCGTGATTTAAAAAATTGAATTTAAATTGGTAGCGAAAACGCTCCAAACTGTCATGGCGCCTTGTGTGACGTCACTTGTTGCCAAACAAAACAAAAAGAAAATGTGTTTTCAGGGGGTATTTTATTCAAGCTAACGAAAATAAAAGGTAACGCTTTTGGTTCCGACAAAATCCATTGTTGTATTTTATGAAAATGTACGAGAATCAAAACAATTACACAAGATGACACGACTGTCAGAGTACGTCAAACGTCAAAGAAGCAAACTGTGACGCCACAATTTCTGATGGTGTTTGATGTCACGTGACTGAATGCCAATTTTTTCCAATCTTATTTTCTAAAAATAGTAGTAATCCTTAGTTTGTATACCAATTTATATTACTTTTTGTTATTTATATATTGGACATAGTCGTTAGAAACACAATTCAATCAGATTTATTCTTAGTGGACACAAGCCTATTGCAACGATTTTAATGGAGTCCTACCGAGATCGTCGGGGTCCAGTCCTCACGACTGTTAAGGGTGTAGTGATATGATTGAATTACTTATTGCTTTGTGAATTCGCACATAAGAGCACAGAACAGAAGTGGTTTATGACAAAAAAAGTTGCAAACCGTCAAAATAAATTAGTTGCTGTAATTCTGTACAGGTAATTACAAAATAATGTTTATATGTACCGACAGATGCTGCACTACCTATTTATTAAAATATCATTAATCTTAACGTTCTTTGTTACAAAAGTACTCGTACTTTTTATAACCAATTTCAACAAAAGTCACTGCCGGGTCTAGCATTTGCAAAATTGTTGCTAATGATTTTGGAGATTATAATTGATGTGTTATTGAACTCCGATCTCATAAAAAAAATACAAAATATCACTCAAAAGTAGCTTATTGCAGTTTAGTCAATCATTCTGGAAGGTGAAAGGACTTGCCACGTAAGCTTGACGGGTTGGTACAGGATTTTTGTTTCGAGTATTGTGCCGACTGCCACTTGTCAAGAAGAAGAAATAACTGAAGTTCGATATTCAAAAAATTCTGAATCGCGATAATGTTCCAGGCGCCCGCTGACTATATATACAACAGTCCAACAACAACCGTTGGACTTGGGCCCACCAGGCTGATCACCTTGCCTGGTCGGAGGATCCTCCCTTTGTTGGAGGAACTTCTCTCTCACCTGTTCCTCCACAGTACTATTAATTCTTGACGCCAGTGTTCCTAATGGAGAGGGTGCGATGGGGTGGGGTTGGGAATAAAATTTGCTATTTTTAACTAGATGAATCACAAGAACGATTTATAGATCGTATATATTTGTTTAACGTGGCTACGACGTACGCCGCGAGTGCTGCGACCCAATATTTTGTGTTTATGGTCTCAATATTTTGTATTCTACAATTCTATATGTTACCGGGTCTCGCTCGACCCATCAATTGAAAAACACTGCTCTACGCTATTTTCGTCTGGTAGCAGGTGCACAAATATATTGGCGAGGATAGCTTGGTCCCCGAAGATTATTAATAAGGTATTGGAAGATTTATAAGTACTCAGGTAAACATTACCCTCCTGTCTTCGGCAGTTCGGGTAAAAACTACGCAACCTCTGTGTTACGCAATGAAAGATGGCCATGAAAAAAAAACGAAGTGTTGTCACCTCTAACGCCATAGACAATGGAAAATGACATCTAAAGAAATCGTCAGCCTGTCAAGTGTGACAGCGCGACAATAATGCCAACATAACAAGCGTGAAATGATTGTAATCTTTGTACAAAGGGATTTTTGAAACGGTTGTCACATAATCAGCAATTGATTTCTATCCTAAGCCTTTTTAAATACACGGCACGACTTTTATTAATTAATTAAATGACGTGGTTCATTAAGGCCAATTTTATTACTCTCCCGAAAGGAAATTGGGAGATCCCTTTGTCCAGATTGGTCGATGATTTGAAAAAGCCGAAACGAATTTTGGACAGTAGACCGTAGTTCGGCATTCTTCCCATATAAGACGCTCATCAACCCGCAGGAGTGGGACTCTACCTCCTGTATCCATTCCATATACAGGAGCCATGAGACCGTGTGTTTAGGCATAAATGACTACAGACCTACGTCTAGCCACAGTATAAATATGTATACAGTGGTCTAGCGGTTCTGTAACATACCTCCGACAGACGTTTCTCTGCCGGATGAGATTAATTCGACGACAGAATCGGTCACCAAATAAGAACTCGTCGACAAAACAAGAAAAAATAACCACGAAGGCTAAGGCGGGAGCTCCGCTACGCTTCGCTCCTGCCTAAGCCTTCTAACCTAACCTGTCCGGGTCGGGGTGTTAACCATTCACTTATTATGGTTGAATTAATCGTTCTGTCGCTCGGCGAAACGTTCGTAGTTGAAAGGTTCTGTCGGTGAACAACTCATAATCGTAACGTTCTGTCGGCGGCTCATCCGGCAGAGAAACTTCTGTCGGAGGTATGTTTCAGAGCCCGACCAGCAGTGGGCTAGGAAAAGTTGATTTGTTTTAACCAGTCAACCAAATCAGCCTATGGCAGTCCACTACGACGTAGGCCTCTTCCAAATTTTAATTGTAAAATGAGTTCGCTCAGTGCCAATATCCGTAACGGTTTTTTTTAAACCACTAGAGTGGCAGACAAGCATATGGCCGCACCAGATGTAGCGGTGGTCACCGCAGCTTATGGACATGTGCACAATCGCGCTGCCGACTCTGTAAAAACCTTCTAAGTCCCCTTTTGAAGAACCCCATACTGTAGGCGTTTGGGAAAACCGAGGCAGGGAGATCATTCCACAACCTTAGCGTACGCGGAAGAAAGCCTCTATCGGATCTTCTCACCGTGCTCGAGCGCACAGGACGACAGACGTTATACTATCGTAGTCGTATCGTTGCCTCTAAAACTGTATTTTGGGACATGCGCTGAAAATGTAGGCCGCGAAAGGTTACCAGTTCAAGGTATTCGTATTGTTGTGGACCGGTCGCGTAGTGACTGTCGCGGGTACCGTCAGCACCGTAGTCAAAATACGGAGTAGACAGTGTACATGATGCAGGGATTTGTTTTAAACAGGAATTTAATCAATACCGAACCGTTATGTATGTGATCAAATCCCTGTTTTATCGACCTAATAAGTATGTATTGCGAAATAGACGGTGTCCGCGGGTCCGTCCGCCTGAAATTTTGTGAGCTAATGTTGTTCTATCTTTATAAGTACTGATTCGCTCGTGGCCCCGCGGACTCAGTGTTCTGTAAACGATCACTGCAGTAAGCAACATTTACTATGGCCGGATATGGATGGGTGACCACCACGTGGACCACTTTGTGACATTTATTTACGAGCGTTTCCGTGCTTCGGAAGGCACGATAAGCCGTTGGTCCCGGTTGTCAGTAAAATGACAGTCGTTAAGCCAAGTTGAAGGCCTTATGGGCGGCTTGAAAAATTTCAACTGTGGGTCGTCACAACCTGCGCCCGGGTCGGCAGCGCGTGTGTAGCACCTCTGGTGTTGCAAACGTCTATAGGCTACGGTTACCAACCTTCCGGTGGGCCGTAAGCTTGTCTGTCACCTAAGTAGTATAAAAAAAAAAAAAAAAAAAAAAATAATTATCTATCCCTGTACAAAATTTTAGCCAGGCCCGTTCAGCCGTTAGAGCGTGAAAGAGTGTGGGAACAAATTATCGGACGCGTCCGTAAGCCGCGGCTGACGGACGCGGCTTAATAATGTGTACGATTGTTCATAAGGCGTCCGCGGCAGCAAAAAATATCCAGCCGGCCAGATTCTATTCGGACGTCCGTGCGCTCGAGGACAGTACAAGGTCACGTCCGCTACTTATGACCGATAGTTTGCACAGTTTCATTTATTTGTACTATTCAGATACAAGCAGGCTTGCAAGGATCAGCCGCGGCTTACGGACGCGTCCGATAATTTGTTCCCAGCTTAACAGATTAACAAACATCTATCCATATTTACAAACTTTCGCATTTATAATATTAGTAAGAAGAATGCATATTGATTGTACCCACAAAGTTGTACCCGCGAAAAATTTGTTCCAGTTCCCGCTTCCAGTGGGAACTTATTCCCGGGATAAAGAAGCAGCCTATGTGTTATTCCAAACCATAATCTATCCCTGTACCAAGTTTCAGCCAGATCCGTTCCGCCGTTCGAGCGTAAAAGAGTAACAAACATCCACACATCCACACTCACAAACTTTTGCCTTTATAATAGTAGTAAGATGTATGTATACACCTAAACTTTACTCAAACCCTTACCCCAAAGGTTATTCTGCATACGGACGGACAAACGGACTGATCAAAACTGATAAGGTTCCATGTTTACTACTGAACCCTAAAAAGCTTAAAGCCCTCCGAAATAGTTCTCAAACTATTTAGCATAAACTATTCGTGCTATATGTTTAAACATTTGTTCCGCTCGAAGCGTATAATCAGAATGTTTAGTGCACAAACAAAGGATTCCTTAGCATTTGCATGATTTTAGGGTTCAGTGTTGAAATGGTCAGCAGAAGGACTAAGAAAATTTAATAATGTGTAGTAATAAATAGAGTATGATTGGGTATCCTTCCGAGGGCTTACCCGGGGCTCCCAACCGTTAGTTTTTAGGCTACCAACCGCTGTTAGGTAGGATACGTGTGGTTTTTAGGTGGCATATAGCATCCGTGTAGGATTTCCTCACGTAAAAAAAATAAAAATAAATAAATAATGTTTATTGCTACAAGAACAAACTTATCTCATATGTTGCTAACCGTAAGATGAAAAAATATGACCATTTTTTTGGGAAATATATACCTACTACTAGCTGATACCCACAGCTCGGTGCGTGTGGAGTTTTGTTCCCGTTCTTATTATAGGGAGAAAAAATAGCCTATGTTTATTCCACTTTATATCTATTCCTGTACCAAATTTCAGCCAGATCAATCCAGCAGTTAGAGGGTGAAAGAGTAACAAAAATCGACACATCCACACTTACAAACTTTCGCATTTATAAAATTAATAAGATGAAGGGAAAGCTTGGTAACACTTTTAAACAAAATTTTTAAAAAAAGTATGTGAGATTGACCACAGTTAGTAGTTAAATAACGCTTTTGCAAATATTTTAGTTACGAAAGTAAGCAATGTAAACAGATTTTAAACAAATATTTTTAAAGCTGCGTTTTAAAGCAAATATTTTAAAAAACGCAGTGATTTCTTTACCTACCTACTTAATAGTCGATGTACGGAACCAGATACTAGTTTCGGTTCGTTCTTGGCAAGATTTTTTGTTAGTCAGGATCATGGCATGTCCTGAAGGAGTGACTCAGGTGGTAGAATGTTCTACAGAATTTTAATAACATCGCGGTTCGTGGCCTGTGGGCTGTGACTCAGGCCCTTTAATAAAGTTACAGGATACCTACCTATTAGTTATTATTGTAACTAATATTATGAAGAGGAAAGATTTGATTGTTTGTTTGCATCGTTATTATTTATTACTAGCTGACCCCGCAACTTCGTTTACGTCACATAAGGTGTATGAAAAGAGAGGTATTTTCTCATCAGACTCATTAAGCAGCGTGTGAAACTGCCCTATTTGCTTAATCATTAAGGAGCTTAAAGATTAAGTCTATTTTAAAATAGCCCTAATCATTAAGCTCTTTTGTGATTAAGCCAACACGCCAGTTTAGATTTACCCACACATTCAAAGAAGCCCCTACAATTAAAATTTTCAAAATATTTTCGATGTGATAGATTCTTAAAAGTGTTATAACTTTTTTATTTATCGACCGATTGACATGAAATAAACACTAAATGTTAAGTAGAGCAAACCTCAACACAATAAAAAACCGCATTGCAATCGGTTAAGCGGTTACTGAGATTAGCGTGCACAAACGTACAGACAAACAGATATACAGACAAACATTCTAAAAATCATTGTTTTGGGTTCTATTGCGTTCATAAAGCCCCTTATAATATTTTTTATTATTTATCTTCCATGTACAGACAGCGACCTGTTACGATTTTATTATATGAATCTATTGATAGTCGAATTTTTAATTAGACGAACTAAATAAATTGACAGCAGCTAATGTCACTTCGTCATAGAAATTAAGCAACATTGTATAAAAAAGTGACATTAGCTGCTGTCAATTTACTTCGTCTAATTAAAAATTCGGCTTTACTTATTAATAATTGTCTTAGTCTCTACACATATCCTATTTTTGAACTCCACTTATCTTAATACACGTAGGTAATTAGTGTTGTACAATAACAAAACTTGTAAGTAATGAACGGTGGTGTGTGTAAGCGTAGTGTTACGTGACGTTGACACACTGACTCATGTAATACCGATGTGGATCTTTAAAGAGCTGGTACAAATGCGTGGAATTTCTTTTCCGTTCCTGCTTCCCATGGAAACTTATTCCTGGGCTCACCACGTAGGACAAAAGATTAATGTTTGTATGAAATGTTGGCTTATAGTATGCCACTCCTACGCATTGGAGGATAACATCTTAACTATTATATATACCTAAATAAGAAAATGGTAAAACTATTTTGTCACTTCACTAAAATCAAAATCAAAATTATATTTATTTCACATAGGCATTATACAGATGCGCTCGTAAAACGTCCAGAATATAAAACAAAACTCTACCACCAGTTCACAACGCGACCCACCTGAGAAGAACTGGCAAGAAACTCAGCGGGTTGTTCGTTTTTTGCTCTATTTACAATTTAAACAATCTAAAAACTATGCATCTTAACAATTTTTTTGAGAATCCAGCAGGGCAGGTCATTTCCAGGCTTCCTTATCCAACAAATAATCATTGATTGTATAGTAGCCCCTGCAGTACAATTTACTTTTAACAGATCTTTGAAACTTATTAAGGGACTTATCTTAATACACGTAGATAATAATTAGTGTTGTACAAAACTTGTAAGTAATGAACGGTGGTGTGTGTAAGCGTAGTGTTACGTGACGTTGACACACTGACTCATGTAATACCGGTGTGGATCTTTAAAGAGCTGGTACACTCGCGTGGAGTTTTGTTCCCTTTCTTGCTTCCCATGGAAATTTATTCCCGGAATAAAAGATATGTGTTATTCCAGCCTGTAATCTATCCCTGTACCAAATCAGTATTAGATCCGCCAGAAAGCAGAGTTATTCTAAATTAACATAGACTGTTTATCACCATACTACTACCCATTGCGGAGCAGAGCGGTAATAAATAAATGCTTGCAATGCATAAATAAACAGTTTATTAAAAAAAAGTGTCTGTTCTCTCGTGTCTCTTCTCTGAAACGTTTGGACTGATTTCAACAGGACTTTCATCTTGTTTAAACAAACGCGAATTAAACGAAAATTCAGACTCGAAAAGAACGTCAAAGACCCCTTAATCCCCACCTTTTTCTGATTTTAGTATTTGTTGTTATAGCGGCAACATAAATACATCATCTGTGAAATTTTCAGCTCTCTAGCTATCACGGCTCCTGTGATACAGCCAGACAGACGGACATACAGACAGAAAGACATGGTAGTCTCATGAATAGCGTCCAGTTTTATCCCTAAAAAGAACTTCACAAAAACAACACTACAGCGGTATTAACTCCTCTATGCACTGCCATCTCAGTGTCTTCACGTGTGCCAGTGAACTTCGCCCTCTCAATAGTTCATTTCCGTTCACTATGGGCATAGAATCTAGCGAGCACGATGTAAGTGATTCTGTTCTATGATAATGTATGATCACATCCTGTATCGGTCATCAATATGTTGTTGAGATAAACCGTTATAGTATGGTATTGTTGAGTTTTCGTTTTGATATGAACTTATTTAAACGATTTACATACATACATTAAATCACTCCTGTTTCCCAACTATAAGCGGGGACTATGGCATCCCTCTTGCCACGATCCTGGCATATCACTTTCGCTTCATCTACTTTCTTAAGTGTTTACTGAAATACTGAATGTAAGTCGTAAACAGGAGTCAAATACTAAATTAAAACTTAAAATTGATGCGAGAGACTGAGTTTTTAGACTTTTTAGAGCTGCCTGGAACCTTATTAGTTTCTTGTGAAAGAAAACCAAACCCGTCTTCAAAATAATACTTACGTTATATATATCTAACTAAAATGTAAAAAAAAACGTCTTGTAAACGAGGAGCAACGTTTTGTTGTTAATATTTCCAAAAAATCGTTGAAATAATTTTAATATAATAATTTATAATTTGAAACCAGAAGTGGGTTCATTGGTGAATTTTCGGACATCACAATATTAAACTATTACATATAAACCTTTCTCATAAATCTCTATTCTATTTCAAAACACTAGCATAATTAAAACGAACTTAACGTTTTTACATGTGTTACTTGTTCCCATTTTTTTTACATTTCAGTAACCATTTTCGAATTTATTTAGTAACCAAAAATAAAACAGAAACAATTTAAGAACTAAAATGAAGTGGTTACTAAAAAGCAACAACATAAACCTCAGACAAGCATAAAATTGATTTACATAACTATAAATATTATGTACCTGTGTTTTCAAGAATGTTCGTATCACCATATTAGAAAGGTTTATGCGGATAATCCCAATTACAAGTTGCAAGTCGAGATCAGATACTGTGTCTCAGTATTCCATGGATTCACCGTGCGGGAGCCGGGTCCATAGCGTGGCACAGAGGGAAACACTGAGGGTGTCTGGGACTTGAGTAGGTTTAGGTAGAGACCTCAAGCAAGACGCGTCAGCGCTTACCTTCTACATTCCACAATGTTACCCCTTCTGCCTAACCGGCTTTGGATATTCGTTTTAGTAAAGAGCTTTTTGAAGGTCTTGACAATACTAGGTCTTTAAATAAGTCTACTCTAAAATGTGCAGTGTATGAATGTCGATCCAGTATAAGTGCATGTGAATCTGAATAGTCTCCGCTCTGATTTTGCATGAATTTAAATATTATGTCTGTACAACTCGTAAAGTGAGTCGTCTTTGTACTGTCAGCTGAACTATACATCTCTGTCATTGTATTAGGATTAATGCAGGCAAACGTTACAATAACAATTCAAGAATTTCATTCTAGAAATACAGTGTTGTGTGTGGTACAGACTTAGTAATTTTTTTATTAGAGATCGGGCTACGGGTTTTGCTATAAGTTCGACTTTGGCAAAGGAATTTAATGCCTGTAAAGCGTCATCGACTTGGAAATCGTTGTCAAATACGTTGCTTTAAGAGGCTAGTCCGCAAAAAATGCACTTAGGATTTTGGAAATATTCAAGAACTCACTTCATCAAATGACACTAAAATGGAACCTTAAATTGTTAATAGATGAAACTACAATAACACCGTGCGCTTTTTACAAAATAATTATTTACATTAGAAAAAACGCCTCTCAAGTTTATTAAAAATCATCGAAATAGCAGAAATAATCAAATTGACAAAGGTAACTTTCGATGGTTTTCAGAGGTTTTTTCGCAAGTAAATAATTATTTTGTAAAAAGTGCACGGTGTTAATGTAGTCTCATCTATTAAGAATTTAAGGTTCCATTTTAGTGTCATTTAATGAAGATAGTTCTTGAAAATAAAATCCTAAATGTCTTTTTGTGCATTTTGCGGACGCGCCCCTTAAATCGTTTATATTTTACAGGCTGAGAGCATTGTGGTTGCAATATTTTCAAGGAAATATTTAAAATCTAGTGAAGGTCTCAAAATAAATTTAATGACAATAAAAATATACCTAACCGAGTACAGATTGTCTTCCTTTTCTAAAGTTGTTGTTAGTGACATTTAAAAAAAGTCGCAGGAATCATTGCCTAAAATACCGCTTGATAATATATAATGTCAAACAGGAACAGGTTCACATAAGAATGAGAATAAGAAATTAGAAAAAGAATAAGAAAAAAACAATTGTCATTGTTTATGCGTTCGGAGTGTAATTATGATCTAAATAAGTAAATAGCCTTTGAGAATGCCGAAAGGCGAAACCGGTTAGGTATTACAATAATAAACGATATGGAACCGTACAAGTGAAGTTTTTCAATATGTTCACATAAGAACTTTTTTTTAATAATCCTAACTGAACTTAAACAGTTGGTCACCCTAACTACAGACTGTTACAAGTTATTCTATGTTATCCGAGCCTTTACTTTAGTTAGAGCATTACAGTATCTATTAGTTCAATTTGATGTTCTTTCATATCGCGATAACGAAATGAACGACTGGATAGTGTTACGGCCGTGGTCGTTTAAATTGTTTCTTATACTGACTTTATAATACGTTGGAGTGTTTGCTTTTTCGTAAATATGTCTAACGAGAAATCTTTAAAATTTTGTGAAGAGATAGACCAGAGCTTGAAAAAGGACTTCTACTACTTTTTATCCCGGAAATAAGTTCGCATGGCAAACAAGTGCGAGAAATCTACTTTTTAAATAAATTACAGTATGTTTTCATAAATATTACGTACGACCTTATTCAAAAGATTACGTCTAAGATTATCTTTTTATTTTAAACACCTAAATATTACTTTCAAAATATGCATGAATCAGCCTTTACGTCTTCGGATTGTCATACAAAATACCATTTAATTTAATATTATTCAGTATTAATGGATTCCCACATTCATTCAAATCTTAAACAGTGCTAAGCCGATTTACAAAAACCAGTAGCAATTCTTAATATTAACACATTCTCACCAAAATTTTCATTTATCTTATCGCACAAGGTATCGAACGCTTTGCAAAAGTCCCTTACGAAATATTAATAGGCTTATTTATACTTTACGAGGTAATAAAGTTTAATTTTATTGTATGGGTATTGAATGATTCAATTTATTTTATCGGTAATTACTTTAGGCAGTATGTAGTTAGTTATCTATTAGGTTCTAAAATTAATTTAACCGAGTATCTTTTGTGCGACTTCTAACAATTTTGTACCGTATTTGGAACGGATAGAGATACAAATTGCAATCAACGTTTAAGAGATAGTTAGTGACATTCTCTTTAATGAAGGTTAACGCAGTGGCAGCTGAGCTACTTGAAGCATTAAAACAAAGGATTAACCTTTAAAAAGAAGAAACACAGTCTAGGCTGGTTTTAGAGTCGCGCTGACCGTCGGCGCTGACAGCCAAAGTAAAGTGTATGAACTTCTAAAGTCGAATTTTTAATTAGACTAAGTAAAGTGACAGCAACTAATGTCACTTCTTCATAGAAATTAAGCAACATTGTATGAAGAAGTGAAATTAGTTGCTGTCACTTTACTTCGTCTAATTAAAAATTCGACTTTAGGAAGCGTTTTACGCGTAGCTATCACGCGTGCGTTGGTCAGCGCTGACCAACGCACGCGCGCCTCTGTATTCGGTGAGCGTTCTAGTGTCGCGCCGAGAAGACGCCGTCAGCGTCAGTCATGAGAAATCGCGATGTGTACACAAGTCTGTACACCACAATGATTAGCACGATACTGAAACGTCTAGCGCTGACAAGCTACGCGCTGAGCTGTCAGCACCGATGTCAGTGTGAATCTGAAACCAGCCTACATATCTGACAATCGACTGAATGAGAGAAATAGAAAGTCTTTAATAAATGTACTCATATAGGTTTTCTTTTGTTACAGGTAGTACAACAGATCTAACACCCACGCTCATAGGAATATATGACTCACTGCTTGAACCTGAAAAGAGTCTTAGACCAGAAACTTGTCGATTAGAAACTGCAAAAGATGCCAGAAATGACCCTCCAGTAATCCCTAAGAAGGAACCGAAAGATAATAACATATCAAAAGATCAAGAAGCCCCAACTAAGATGACAGGAGGAGTAAAACTACCTATCTCAAATTATAATAAAAGTTCTTTATACGCAATACGAACTAAAAGTGATAAAGAAAGTGTTAGTGATGAAGTGAATAAGTGTAACGTAAATGATGCCCCAGTTAATAAAGTACAAAGAACTTTTAAAGAAACAAAGCAGGTTTCGGATTCAGCTTTCGACAACCTTTCACCAAACGTTAAAAGAATGCTTTCTTCATCTGAAATGACAACATTAAAATTTCAGAAAAAGGCCACAAACGTCGGTAGAACGTCAATGAGAAGATCTAATATTCCACTAGTAGGGGCAACATCAAAAATTTCACAATCTGGAGTTGAAATTTTACCTTCAGTGGAGATTTACGATCAACCATGTGTAGCTAAATACTTAAATAAGTCTAAAAGCGAGGATAGTGAATCTCTAAAACCTGCCTTAAAGCCTGAGTTTAAAATAGACGATGCTCAAACGTATGATGTCCCAACGAACAACAGACCAGCCATCTACGACGTTCCAGTTAACAACAAAACTGCTTTTGAATCACTATCTTTACCTTACATAGATCAGTCTATCGAACTCTCTATTACTTCTAATGATAGAGAATTCGATATAAAATTATCTTCAAAAGACGTTTCTCCCTCAAAACAAAGTCCTCCAATAGAATCGCCAGCAAAAATACCACTAGTCGCTGAAGGCACAAACAGTTTACATCGGAAAGACTTTCTAAACAAGACTGACAGCCCACCGAAACTTTTATCGAAAACAATTCCGTACCCTGAAGCTGTAAGTTCTACTGGTAATCTTAAATGTGAGAAAGAAGTTATAAGACTGAATCCTCCAGTTCTAGAAGTGTCAAGGCCTCTATCAATGAGTTCAATTGCTTCATCTAGTTCCACATCGAGTAGTGGGGTGCAGAATAAAGGAGTAAATTCTGCATACTTGGCTTCGATAGAAAGTCTGGATGATCATAGCGATGCTGATATGACGTCAGCTAATGGCAGTAATAGTTTCATGAATAAAGCTGGAGTTATGACTGAAAGTGTATCAGAAGAAAGAAATTCGGTGGACACGACACGTAAGTAGAATGTTTTTAAAGAATTTTGTTCTAATGATTAACAAACTAGAGTAGTGAATCATAACGATATTGAAATAGTAATATCGTCGTAGAATAGAAGCTAAACTGGAAACTAAATCGTAAATACATATATTAACCTACCTAGCCACGCCTTTTTCTCCGAAGGTAGAGGCATGTTATGCCCTCAATTCACCAGTTTTATTAGTGCCGTAATAAGTGGTGCGCCTAAATACCACTACAATGTGACTAACTTGCTATTGAAATTTTCAAGCAGCCCTGCTATGCTGCCATGTTACAGTCAGCCAAGGCCAACTTTAAAATTGTTAATAGACCACTAAAAAGAATAACCCGCTGAGTTTCTTGCCAGTTCTTCTCAGGTGGGTCGCGTTGTAAACTAGTGGTAATCTTTGATTTATATTGGGGACATTTTACAAGTGCATCTGTATATGCCTAAGTGAAATAAATTTATTAAGAAAAAAAGAAACGACGTAATGTGCCTTCCGTAACTCGGAAACGGGCGTAAATGGAATTGGTTGGCTGGATTAGAGTAGGATGGGACCTTTTCCATTACACTGATATTATTATCTTAGGCGTAAGTCTCGGTTGTATCGCTCAAATAAATCTATACTAATATTATAAAGAGGAAAGATTTGTATTTTTGGTTTTTGTTTGTTTGTTTGTAACGAATAGGCTCCGGAACTACTGGACCGATTTGAAAAATTCTTTCACTGTTGGAAAGCTACACTCTTTGCGGTGAACATAGGCATATTTTACTCCCGTATTCCCACGGGAACGGGAACTACGCGGGTGAAACCGCGTGACGTCCGCTAGTAATAAATAAACAAATAATAAATAAATATTTGTGGACGTTCTCACAAAACATCATCTAGCCCAAATTAATCTAATATGAGCTTGTGCTATGGGATCTAGACGAATGATAAATATACTTATATCTTTCTAAATACATACATAGTGTAGATAAATTACACCCAGACACAGAACAAATCAATATGCTCATCACACAAAGAGATTTGTCCTGGGTGGGAATCGAACCCACGACCTCCGAATCCGTAGTCAGTCCCACTAACCACTGTACCTTGAGGCCATCGCTGAACCTTGGATACTAGGCTTTTCTTTTAATTTTTCTTCTTTGTTTCTTACAGCTCAGCTAGTGGATGAACTGCCTGGATTGTCACAACTAGAACGAGTGTGCGCTGAAATAATCCAGACCGAGAATGTCTACGTGGAAGACCTGCGTCAGGTCGTGGAGGTAAGATTACGAATTCTTTTTATGCTACCAAGGTGGCAGACAAGCTTACAGCCCACCAAATGGTTAAAAATGGTTGAATGGTTAATTAGTTTTAAACGTAAAATTAACTTTTTCTGTTTTTTCTAATACCGTGCATTTTTTTTAGTGTTAGGAAACGTGTGATTTTAGCCAAAGTCTGACATAGCATCCATGATGGATTTCCACACGAAAAAAATGCTAATAGACAGATATTTTAAAACTAAATTTAGTACTTCATCGCTCCGATTTCAGTCGAACGTTTGTTGCGTTTCCGACATTTTCCAATCTCTTTGAAACTTCAGACACCTTCAGATGATCGTACCCATTCCAAAATCCAGATCCGGTCTTATTGGTACTAATGCTACTACGGTAGCCATGTTGCTTGCGCAATATTACCGAGAAAAATGTATAAATTTTCTTTTTGTGAATCTCTACTATTATAAAATTGTAAAAATAGCTGTGACGGTACAATCAAGATAAATTTAAAAAGTAACTTTAATAGACTATTATAGGGCTTCTGAGTCCAAACCTATTTTTTTTTCTTCGTGTCTCTTTGTTTGATTATTTTTTCGGGGTTGAAGCAATATTCAGTAGCTTGATTAATTGTCTTATTAGGATTTTGTAGGTATTTTTTCAACTTAAATATCGCTGTATGTTTCATCAAAATCGGTTCAGCGGAAATGATAATACAGCTTGACCTATATTTTACTAGAAGCCCAATGCATTGGACATGTCAAACTCGTACTAAGAGGAATTATTCTTCGTACAAAACTGAATACGTAGCAACGGTTTCGTAGGCGGCAAAAGCGGTTAAAATCACAAACAGGCAGAAGCTAGTAGGCACTTATATAAAATGTTAAAATTAATATTTCTTGCATTATAATTATTTACATCTTAATTATGAAGAAATACAATGCACATTCGTCACAAAGGTCAGAAAAATAATTAGCCAGTAATTTTCTTCACCATTACAACGTTTAAAATACCGATTATAATATAATTGCAATGCTGCAGCCATAATTCTTGTATTCACTGAACATCCTTCCATTATTTATGAACAGATCGCGTGCGACCTGTAACCCAGTTCTTGGCTACTGAAGTTGCAATGCAATACCTACTAACTGTTTTTATAATACCTGACAGTTCACGTACCTTTTGGATTTTATTTCGTTTAAAATCATGTCGATGAAGCGCTCGTGGCCCCGCGGACTCAGTGTTCTGTAAACGATTACTGTAGTAAACAACATTTACTACGGCCGGTCCTTGGATGGGTGATAACCCATGTGACCACTTTGTGACATTTATTTGAGCGTTTCCATGCTTCGGTCCCGGTTGCCAGTAAAAGGCAGTCGTTAAGTCAAGTTGAAGGCCTTTAAGGGGCTTGAAAATTATCAACAGCAGGTAGTCACAACCTGCACCTGTCCATTTGAACGCGGCAATACGGCGCACCACCACACACAGAATCTTAAAGGTGAAATGTGGGTATATGTATGCCTTTCGGTGATTCGCGTTTCAAAAAACGAAAAAATCACGTATTATTGTATGGGAACCCCCTAAAGCCACAGACAGGGTGTTCATCCTTACGCGTTGCATCCGGAGCGCTCGAGCACGGTAAGATCCGATAGGGGCTTTCTTCCGCGCACGCTTTAGGTTGTGGAATGATCTACCTGCCTCGGTTTTCCGAAACGCCCACAGTGTGGGGTTCTTCAAGCGGGGTGTTAGAAGGTTTTCACAAGGTCGGCAGCGCGAATGTAGCGCTTCTGGTGTTGCAAGCGTCCATAGGCTGCGGTGACCACCGGTACATCTGGTGGGTGGGCCGTATGCTTGTCTGCCACCTATGTGGTAAACAAAAAAAAAATTGTTGTTATAGCGGCAACAGATAAATACCTCATCTGAAAATATTTCAACTGTCTGTCTACAACGATTCATGAGATACAGCAGCCTTTTTTAAGGCGTGGAAATTCTACCTTTTTTTCCGTAGTTCCATGGGACGTTCCATTGGTGGGACGATGGAAAAAAGTCATTTAATCGTAGTTCCATTTGCTGTGAACCACCGAAATCATCATGGATGATATGCGTAGCCTATGGAAGTTTGCAACACCACAGTCGTTACATTCGTGCTGCCGAACTTGAAAGAACCTTCTATAAACCCTTTTGAAGAACCTCATACTGTAGGATGTGGATATTTATACTGGTTTATTTCTAATAGATAATTATATAAAGAACGTACTTCTAAGTAGGTAAAACTTGTAATTGCCTAGAATTATAGAAGGTCTGAAACGGGAGGTTTGTTAACGGCTCTCCCTAATATGGGGGGTTGATGATAGACAGTATAATGCTGTGTTTCATTTTTTGTTTAGCAATTACGAGACCGTAACAATTTGTACTAGTTATCCTTATTTAGCTTGATAGAATTAAAAAGGTCCCGTTTCCTGATTTCTTAGTGTTATACGACTTAATGGTGACTCTTCCCGCTTGGAATTCTGTTACCGTTCCCGCATCCCATGGGAACATTATAATCAGTAGTTGCACTATGTGTTATTCTCTGGACTATTATCTATCTCTTTACAATATACCCGCCAGTTCCGTTTTTCTTAACGTGAGGGAAATCCTTCATGGATGCTATGCCGGACTCCTACCGACTAAAAAAACCTCACGTTACGCCTAACAGCCTATGGTTGGGAGCCCCGGGTAAGCCCTCGGAAGGATGTCCCAGGACTCCCAACAGACCCATGGCCGCCACCGGCGCCACCGCGGCCTCGCCTAGGGGGTGGTTCGGGTACTATCCCTCGTCTTTGGGGGGTTTCGAGTGTGATCCTGCTTCTAAGGGGGGGCGTGTGTGAATTCTTCACGTCACGCTGCCGTCATGGGCCTGCTTCTGTAAGGACGAGCCGAGGAGGTGAGCCGCCCTCTCACCGTCTTCGGCGAAGACACGTCGGCGGCGCCCAGGCCATAGACTGCGGAACTCGGATGGGAGAGTTCTCTCCCGTTCCCGCCCCGCCGCCTCTTTCACGAGCATGACCTGCTCGCAGAAGAGGCGGATCCATCACTTACAAACTTTCGCTCGCTCTTATGATTTTTAGCAACCAATACTTTAAGCATTTTACGCTATGGTCAGTTCTGTTCTGACATGGGTCACCGTTTCTGGCATGACTTTTACTTGAGGACGGCTACCTATACCTATGGCCCGTTCACATTAAGTTTAAAGCTGGTATAGAGTCGTAGTAGGGGAGGCGAGTGGCAAACTTAGAGCGAACGGGTAGTACCTACTTGCCTTCCTGGTCACCCGCTTTGTGAGGAGGGAAGTGAAGTTACGTCTTATATTGTGCGAGTGGCCATCAGTTTCCATAGATATTGCCATAAGAAGATTTCTATCAGGCGGTTGGCATCATTTTAAAACTAAAAACATTTTATCTTCAGGGTTTAAGGTATCTTCTAGTAACTTAACCGTGGAAATGTAGGTAGGTACTTTATCAAACCAATAAATCAAATAGCCGTAGACCTCTCCCAGATATAGTTTCACATTATCAAACTTTGAGTTATTATTACGTACCTATAATACTACTATACTAAAGCTGCATTGATAGGATCACCAAATCTGGTTGGGCAGGGGAGGGAACATTGCTGACGGTGGAAGGTGATCGTTTATGCGCATTGTAAGGTGGCCACCCTAAACCTACTCTGCTGGGTCGCAAGTCCCAGACGCCGTCGGGGTGTTCCCCCTGTGCCACGCTATGGACCCGGCGGCACCCGCACGGAGAATCCATGGAATGCTAAGAATCAGGTCGCCTACTATTATTATTATACTTCTAACAACCTAGTAACTCAATGTTATCAAATAGATTAGTTAATGCATTTGCCTACATCTTCGTCTTCTACAAATTTAAATTTTAAATATCCTGCCTACACTTCTTGGATGTCATTCATGAATTTTCATTAAATATTCATAAGATACACGGATTACAACACAGTGTCTTTGTAAACAATGTTTAACAACATTATTGATGACGCCAACTTGAGGACCACTGTCAGAAGTCTTACGGACTGTGAGAGTGGCCTCCAAGCGCTAGATGCGCTACGGCTTTCCATCAGGCGGGCGGTGTCAATTTGCGGCCAAGTGCGAGTCGGAGTCGCACACAGAGGATTCCCTTTGTAAACAATGTTTAACAACAACAATGTCAAACAATGTCAAAGATGTGCTCACAGACAAACAACAAAATTATGATCGAATTTAAGTAGATTTAAGATGAAGTTAGACTACGTATTATGTAGCATGTGGTTGGATGATCTAAGCATAGACCCTATTGTAATAGAGCTAATTGATTTTTGCATAAATTTTTATTTCTTTATTTATTAATTTTTTTTACAACATTATTGATGAATGATAATACAGAAACCGGCAGCGCAAAGAGGCACATTATAGGGACACCAACTTGAGGACCACTGTCAGAATTTTGAGAGTGGCCTCCTATCGCTAGATGTCGACATGACTTTCCATCAGGCGGGCGGCGCGTCAATTGGCGAGCTTAATATAAAAATAAAACCGGGCCAAGTGCGAGTCGGACCCGCGTGCAAAGGGTTCCGTACCAAAAATACCGTAAAAAATCACGTTTGTTGTATGGGAGCCTCCCTTATTTATTAATATTTTTTTGTTTTTAGTACCTATTATAGCAGCAACAGATTCACATAATCTGTAAAAATTTCAGCTCTCTAGCTATCACCGTTCATGAGGTACAGCCTCGTGACGGACAGAGAGCTGACAGATGGAAAGCGTAGTTTCATGAATAGGGTCCCGTTTTTTCTCTATGGTTCCGAAGCCTAAAAACGGCAATAGGCTCCTCACCTATTCAATCAATCAAATCAGCATGGCAGTCCACTGCTGGACGTAAACCTCTCCTAATTTACGCCACGACACCTGTGTGTTGTGGCGTAAATTAGGAGATTTGATCCGGGTTATTGTACATTCGTCACAATGTAAATTCGCCATATTTTGAAAAATCCATACCTACATGGAAAGTAAATTCGTCACATGTATAAAAAATATGTGTAAATTCGTCACATGTACATGAGGGTTATTGTATAATTGTCACAAATCCTCATTTCACGTTTTTTAAAAGTAGCAATAGTAAGTAGGTAATAGGTGTTCAGGACTGTTCCTAAACACCTATTACCTACGTGGGATCAAATTGAACTGAAAAACTTGCATCGGCACAATGATATCATCCTACTAATATTATAAATGCGACAGTTTGTGAGTGTGGATGTTTGTTATGCTTTCACGCTCAAACGGCTGAACGGATCTGGCTGAAATTTGGTACAGCGGTAGATTATGGTCTGGAATAACACATGGTCACTTTTATCCCGGGAATAAGTTCCCACGGGAAGCGGGAACGGAAACACATTTTATGCGGGCGAAGCTGCGAGCGTCAGCTAGTTATAATATAAAAAGAGGTATATTGGGTGTAACAAAATTACCTATCCAAATTTCGTCACGTGACGTGGCATCAGTCAAGAAACATTACAAAAATGAAGAAAAAAAAATCACATGAATACTTTAACCGTAAAGCCGTTTTAAAGGTCCTATTTTATCGCTACTGAGCGGCAGTAGAAAGCGACAACGACAGCCAGACGGGTGCCTCGAATAGCCGCGGTAAAAAATGAATTCTTAATGTGCGACTAAAAAATTTAAAAAAAAATGAAAAAATTTACCCCCCTTTTTATTAAATATTTGTATTTGATTTCCGATGCCAAGTGAAATTTGGAGAGGTAATTTTGTTACACCCAGTATAAAATCATTGTATCGGCATTATGTTATTCCGAACAGTATGTATGTTTATTTATGACAAAAACGTTTTTATATCTGAACGCAGCCGTAATGAATGCAAGATTACATTGTCAAACACGTATTTTTATAGGTGGCAACCCACGCGTCGCTTTGGAATTATAAATACGCGCCCATGCTTCGAAATAAAAATAGAATACAACGGGTACGCTTTCATTGATGCCCAGTTTGTTTACATACATTTATAAGCTCGTAGAATACTACTACATACATACATATAGTCACGCCTTTATCCCCGAAAGGGTAGGCAGAAGCATATTATATGCCCACATTTCTCCTTCTAAGATTTTGTCCCACGTAATAGGTGGTGAGCCGTATTGCCGAGTTGCAATGGACAAGAACAGGTTGTGACTGCCTGCTGTTAAAATTTTCAAGCTGCCTTCAAAGGCTATCAACTTGGCTAAATGACTGCCATTTTACTGGCAACCGGGACCAACGGCTTAACGTGCCTTCCGAAGCACGAAAACGCTCAAATAAATGTCACAAAGTGGTCCATTGCGTAGAGAAGGAAAATGCGAAATGAAACCCTGTTGTCCGAAAAATTAAGGCCTTGAAAAATTTCAACTGCGGGTCGTCGCAGCCTGCGTCTGTCCATTTCAACACGGCCATGGGCTCACCACCGACTCACCACTTGTCTACCCCTTCGGGGATAATGGCGTGAATATATGTATGTTCCTGTGGAAACCGGATTCGGAAAAACCTTAAAACTCGGGCGAAGCTGTGAGAAAGCTTTTATAACATAAATCGCAATTAACACGCTTGCGCCCATTTAAAGTGTTTAACGATAAAGTTACATTGTGAAATATTAACGTGAACTTTCTAGAATCCAGCACTTACTTCTAATCAATACGATATAAATACATACCAGTTTTCGTAAGCAGCTTAATTTATACTACTTTATGGCTACAACTCTAAATAACTTGCTTGCTTGTAAATTGAGTACCTAGTGATAAAGTTTCAATCAAATCAGCCTATGGCAATCTACTGCTGGACATAGGTCTATCCCAGTGATGGGCAAAGTACGGACCGTGGGCCAGCTCCGGCCCGCGAAAGCATTTAATCCGGCCCGCCGATCGTCCTTCGAGACGAATACCTGGTCATTACCAGGTAGATGGATGGAATAGAAGGCCCTCGATAATCATATTTTGACGGTATTACGTAGTTTCGACTTGGTAGATCAATATTCACATTTGTGAAGTGAACAGACTTTTTCAATCATGAAATTGCTGAACACCTTAATCACAAACCAACTTACTGATGATCACCTTTTGGCGTAGCTGAAAGTTACTCCGTCCCACTTTGAAAGTGCATTTGATATGTGGCACAGAAAAATCCGTCTACTTCGAAGTCCGTCGGTCAGAGTCTCTCCATCAACTATACTAACATCAGGAAAAAAGAGGGGATTAGGAGGGGGCGTCCCTAACAACAAATATGATTTATTTTTCGTTTTTTTTTTGTACGGGACCCTCCATGCGCACTTGGCCGGTTTTCCTATAATTCTGGCCCTCCCCTGGAATTCCTTAATTTTTCTAGCCCCCCATTAAAAAAGTTTGTCCAACACTGGCCTTATCTTCTCCCAAATTACGCCACAATACACGGTCCTACGCCTTCTACATCCAGGCACTCCCTGTGACCTCATAAACCAATCACATCATAGGCTGATTTGATTGGTTAATGAGGCACTCCATTGCTGGACGAAGGCCTCTCCCAGATAACGCCATAACACACTGTCCTGCTCCTTCTTCGAGTCCAGTCAGTCCCTGCAACCTTTTTCAGGTCGCCTGTCCATCTGGCTGGGGGTCGTCCTACCTCACGTTTACCAAGTCGCGATTTCCCTACAGAACGCGTTTGTTCCATCGGACATCGATTCTTCTACAGATGAACTATGACTAAAACGCATACTCTGCGAGCTATGTCGACTACTTAACTCTGGTTCTCTGACGGATAACATTGTTTCTGATTTTATCTCTAACACTTAAGCACTTTTATCTTGTTTTGATGTTTTTCATTTTAGCGTGTCTAGTTGTTTCAAACCTGGATTTTGAACAGCTGTCCTGCTTTTGCCAAGCCCTTAATGCTTCTATTATTGAGACATTTTTACTTTAGATCAAGAAAGTCGTATGAAATTCTATCATTGCCTAACTGAACGAGAGCCCAGTTTTCGTCCCACGCGGAAACATTTCAAACCTGTAATTCATGTGGATTCATGAACTACTAAACCTGTAATTCGAGTGGGTTCATGACCTACCTGCATATAATTAGTGATTAATATTGCATCGTGGTAGATTTCGTAATCGTGAGTACATATTACAGATATTTTCAATGATAAGCGCGAAGGCGTACCTTTCTATGACAGCGGTTTGAGTTATCAGCGGTAGAGATTTTAGTTGTATCGTTGATTTTTTATTTGTAGGGGTTCAAATATTACGTGACGCATTTTTCAAAAATTTCAGAAACGTACTGATTCTATTTTGTACCCTGTTTCAATGCTCTCGTCCCTGTAACGCACCGTAACGTTTTAAAAAACCCCCTTTCTCCCTAAATTGCGCTAAGTTATACATGAAAACCTTTTGCCGATTGCGGGTCGTAAGGCGGGCGGGCATTACAGTTGCGGGTACCTGCAGGATATAAGGGTGCACCTTGTGGCGTTCTTTGGAAATCAATTATAGTCAACCATGAACGTAAAATGGCTGAGACTAAATGAAAATACTTAGATACTATGACTGTAGGTAGTATGTCTACTTTAAATGTTTTCTATTCTGAACATTCATAATCCTATTGATACGTCATAATTATAGTAGGAACTTAATCAAACATTTTTGATTGCATTTGATAGCAATATATTCATAATACACTTACAAAACGAATCCAGTAGGTAAACGAAACTCTGAATCTGTTCATCACGGAATTAAGATCTATATTGAGTTCTACCACATCGAAAAGCTACGCTTGGTTCTACCGCTCATGAAATCGCTACCTCTCATAAACTTAGAGCAAAACTGCTATCCAGTTATAAACGCAGGGCGTGCGGGCACGTGGGCTTGATGTAATGCAGTTATAAGTGGATATCCGTGTGCGTAGCGGATGTTTAGTGATGTTTAATGAAGTTATAAATATAATATTAGCTGTCAAATACGCATTAACGTAGAATTACTGGCCACTCACGGGCTCACGACCTATTAGATGAGCTGTTGGGCAACTTTTTGTACTTTGACCGCACAGTATGACTCACTAATAGTCCTGCTAGCTCAGTTATGTGGGACAAAACGCTAAATGTGATTATGTGGGAACTTATAATTATATCCTCTGCTTACCCCTTTGGAGAAAAAAGCGTGGCTAAATGTAGTATTAAGGTGGAATTACCTACTCCTATACGAATATAGAACACAAGTTACAAGACCTACTCCTGTCCTGGGGTATCCTTCCGAGGGCTTACCCGGGACTTCAAACTGCTGTTAGGTAGGATACATGTAGTTTTTAGTAGGTAGAAGTCCTTCATTTTCCTTACGTTAAAAAAAAATTAAAAGAAGATTAACCATTGCCATTCAACGTGGCAATGCTGCCAGTCTTCTGGGGACGCTGCCACATGAGGATTGCGATGCGGAGAAATTTTATAACGCATTTTAGTTTTTCATTTTTTTTTTTTCATGGTAGTTTTAGCTTAAGTACTTTAATTTATTATTATAAGTTTAGTTATTTTTATTCTTTAAATATTTAGTTTATTCAAATCTTGAAATAAAAGTTATTACGATTAAAGATCTATTGGGCAACATCTTGTACTTTGACTGTTGCACAGTATGACGCACTCGTAGTCCCGCTAAGACAGGGTTCTGTAAGGGATTGGATTAAGCATCTTACGCTATGGTCAGTCCCAGTCCCAAGATGGCAGCTCTCCACCAGTCCACCACGGCAAGCTACAGCGCACGGCATCTATCTTGGCAAGATTTTGTAGTAATGGGGGTAAGTTCGCGCATCGTAAAGTCAGCTGCAGAGAAAAGTAAACAGGGCCGCCCTATAAGGATTGAATTTTCTCGGAAATACTCAAATATATTTTTATGAGATTTTGTATAGAATTAGACAAAATCAATAACCATGGTAAATTTCATAAAAATAAATGAAAGAGTTTTTTGAAAAAAGTCAATTCTTACAGGGCAGCCCTGTATCCTTTTCTCTGCAGCTGACCGTACACTTAGAAGCACATAAAAAGTGCTCCACTCACTCCAAAAAGTGCTCCACTTATTCCAAAAAGTGCTCCGCTCAGTCCAAAACCTTGCCAATTAAGATGCCGTGCACTATATAACTTTTTGAGTATTCCGTTAGGATTGATGAATCGAAGGTTCGAAGATCCACGGCAGTTTCAAATCCCTATTGCCTACGCCTACACCACCGAGGTAGTTAGTAATATGCTTTTAATAAAATATTCCCTTCCTTTTTATTTACGCGAGGAAAAATCCTCATGGATGTTATGCGGAACTCCCACCGACTAAAAAACCTCACGTGTCCTGCTAACAGCCTACGGTTGGGAGCCCCGGGTAAACCCTCGGAAGGATACCCCAGGACATAAAATGTTCCCCTTTTTTTTCGATCTTATTGCTTGAAATAGGTACAAAGTTGTACGAGAGTACCTCCAGAGTGGTACGAGACGTAGGTAGAACTATCAAAATATTTTAACATGCCGCCATAAAAATGCAATTCTATTTGTGGCACGTGTGGGCGATTCCGTTATCTAATTTATATGAGGCCAGTGCACACTGCCGAATTGATACGATTCAATAAAACCAACTATTCGGGTATTTATTCAACGATTTTATGTGTATCTTTGTTATTATTATGCTTAAAAGCCTCTTCATGGACCATCAAATATTCTGTTGGGTTTTATAATGTGTTTGGGTGTCATTTTTCTTTATCTATCTCTGCCCTCCTGATATGTCCATGCCGTGATGTTCTTCATAGTTTCCGTAGCGCCTTACACCTCCATCCTATGTCGCGGTTTTCAACATCCAAACATCTTCACAATAATATTAGGGTTAGGCGTGATTCACGTTACTCACTGACCGTTGAAGGCTGGTGTGACGTCACTTTTACGTATGTGACAATGACATTGACAGTCTGCGCTTGAGCCGACCGGAGCTACGAGTATCTTGGCCTTCGCGCATTACGCTATCGTCTACACTACTTCTTTACTAATGCGAGTTTATTTAACTCATTGATAGCATTGGTTTGCTTAACTTATAAAAGTACTAGCTGACCTGCATAATTTTATTAACGTCACATGACAGAGAAATAGATGCCCTTACTCTCTCTAGTATTTAAGGAATAATCTCTACTTCAACTCTTCTTAAAAGGATCAACTATTTTACCTTCCCAACTGCACAATTTCTTAGTTGGTTCGAGCGATTAGGCGATAGGCACATTATATATTATTGTAACTCACTGATTGTTGAAGGCTAATGTGATGTTACCTTTACGAAGTGTGTGACAATGACATTGAGAATCTCCGCGTGCGCCGCCGACCGGGGGTATTGCGGTATTACTCTATTATTTACGCAACTTCTACTTTATTGACACGCAATAAAATAAATAAAATAAAATAAATTTTATTTCCTGTGAAACTTTAAAAAAAATGTTGTTGTATAAAAAAAAATTGTGACTCTAACGGGGGTTCGGACATGCTATAGACTGAGAAAAACATCCCAAGAAACTCAGTTCGGTCCCTCCTAAAATTCATCGTAGAATCTAATACAGTTTTTAGGGTTTCGTAGCCAAATGGCAAAAAACGGAACCCTTATAGATTCGTCATGTCTGTCTGTCTGTCCGTCCGTGTGTCACAGCCACTTTTCTCCGAAACTATAAGGCCTATGCTATTGAAACTTGGTAACTAGATGTATTCTGTGAGCCGCATTAAGGTTCTTATTAAATATAAAACTAGAAAAAAAGCAATAAATTTTGGGGTCCCCATACTCAGAACTGAAACTCAAAATTTTTTTTTCATCTAACCCATACGTGTGGGGTATCTATAGATAGGTCTTCAAAAATGTTATTGAGGTTTCTAACATCATTTTTTTCTAAAGTGAATAGTTTGCGCAAGAGACACTTCCAAAGTGGAAAAATGTGTCCCCCCCCCCCCCCCTCTAACTTCTAAACTAAGAGAATGATAAATCTAAAAAGAATATATGATGTACATTGCCATAAAAACTACCAACGAAAATTGGTTTGAATGAGATAGAGCTGGTAGTTTTTTTTTAATACGTCATAAACCACAATTTTCGGTCAGAAAAATCACTACCACTGCGAACGTGTTAAAACATCAATCAAAGTTACAACGAACTATAAGAACTTTTATATTATGTTACTTGCTGCTACGGAACCCTTCATGGGCGAGTCCAACTCGCACTTTTCCGGTTTTTTTATTATATAAAAAGGAGCAATTCGTGTCACTGCCAGGCAGCCTTGTCTTCTGAAAAGTCGTTAATAATATAATAAGCTTTCCGGCACAATTTTTTTTATTCCGTCCATTAGACTCCTCGATTGGCTTACTTGACTTATAAAAGTACTAGAGGGCGCCCGCGGATCCGCTCGCGTGACATTCTGTTCCCATTTCCACATTTTCCCGCAACTTATTCCGGAATAAAAAGCCCAACTTAGCCTTTGTGTTACTCTAGATTATAATCTATCGCTGTGCCAAGTTTTAGCCAGATTCGTTCAACCCTTAGACCGTGAAAGAGTAGAAAACATCCAGACCTCCACACATTTACACTCGCTAACTTTTGTATTTACATATTACAAAGTGCAAACATGTAATATACATGTTTGCACTTTCCTTGGGGGTTCCAGTCTAAAATTTGCCTTAGTATGTGGTCTTCGAAGCGTGTACCCAAACTAGCTCCATTTCCGGCGTTTGATCTGATGTTCTATCTATAGGTTACTCACCTATAGAACGTCAGATCAAACGCCGTATATATTTAGTTCTATAACACTAGCGGACGTCACGCGGTTTCACCCGCGTAGTTCCCGTTCCCGTGGGAATACGGTAATAAAATATAGCCTATGTTCACCGCAAAGAGTGTCGCTTCCCAACAGTGAAAGAATTTTTCAAATCGGTTCAGTAGTTCCGGAGCCTATTCGTTACAAACAGACAAACAAACAAACAAAAAACAAATCTTTCCTCTTTATGATATTACTAGCTGACCCGCGCAACTTCGTTTGCGCCACTTAAGAGAGAGTATTACCTGTTCCCGTCGCATTTACTCCCGTCGCGTTGCGTTTACTCCCGTAGCGTCTATTCAATACTACGCAAGCTCTCAAAAGGAATAACTTTTCCCCGTTTTTGATACATTTACTATTACTGCTCCGCTCCTATTCATTGTAGCGTGATGCTATATAGCCTATGACACTCCACAATAACGTAGCTTTATATTGGTAAAAGAATTTTTAAAATCGGTTCAGTAGATCCCGAGATTACCCCTTACAATTTAACGAACACACAAACTTTACTTCTTTGTAATATTAGTTTAGAAGTATAGATTTAAATGGCCCTATCTACATGTTATATTACGTCTCTGCTTATACCAATCTGTTAAGGTGAGCATACCTAATATGGTAAGGCTCGTGATACACTTATCTGGTTATCAGACTTTCTAAGACTGTGAGCTGCGCACGCGACGACCTGGCTGCTATTTAGGGTTGAGGTACACTGATGTAAATATAATATTGAGTGAGACGTACAAAACTTGGACAAACATAACATAATGTGGTCCCCTGTGACTTTTGGATGACCTACGGCCAACAGAAATATGAGAGAGGCGTAAAACCATTAGTGGACTGCTAAAATAGTACATACATACATATAATCACGCCTTTATCCCCGAAGGGGTAGGCAGAGGCATAGTATACGCCCACATTTCACCTTATAGTATTATGTCCCTATAAATAGTCTGTTTTTATAAATTGATTTGTTATAAAATTCCCCAAAAAGATCTCCATGTATTACCTATAAGTATGTTTTTTTTATTAAAAATATTTTCTGTTTCTCCCGTGTCTGAATAACATATTCTGGTAGGTACCTACCTATGAGAATGGGTCATAATTTTTCAGTATATAAAAAAACTAATAAATAAATTTAAAATATTACCGGGTCAGCTAGTATGTTGAACATGGAATGCACCGCGAGGAAAATTTTCCCCCAGTGTGTTCCAACCATTCATCTGATACTCTGTTAATTTGTATTAGAAATTTTCTCTAAATAAGGAATGGACGAACACACACACATACAAGTCTACATCACACTTATCTAAGTATAGCAATGTTTGTATGGTGAATGTGCTGAAGATGCTGTAGATTTGGCCTTTAGGAGATTATAATTATATTGGGTGTTCTGAGGTCATTGACACGCTATAGTACTAATGCAATAATATGGAATGCAATACCGCAACAAAATTTTTATCCAGGTATTTGCGGGACTCAGAGGTCTAGTCCCCCGGGGATCCTGGTATTTGCAGAAATTGAAAGTCATTGAGAAAAGAAATTCTGTATTATAAAAAGGCGTGTATGTTTAACGTTAAAAGTTGCGTACAAGCCTACTTTACTTTACTTCTCCTTCTACTGGTGAATTTAGGCCTCTCAACTCACGCCTCAACCAAAGATAATGTAATAGTATTACATACAGATCGACAACTCCCTGCCTCCCACTGTGTAAGCTTCCCCATCTCCCCACCAAAGTTGATGTGTCTATTGCCGTGACAGTACTTGAGAGAGTGTCACTGCGTTGTATTACGTATTACTACCTACGTACTTTATGCTATTGCTTTGGTTTAATTTGTGCTTAGCCGAGGGTAGGTTTGAAAAAAAGTACCTTCATAGATGAGATTGCGTTCTGTTCCTTATTATTTTGTTTCCATAGCTAGTGTCCCTAGTATACTCACTCACACATTCAAGCTACATTCTAGCATTCATATTACGTGTATATTAGTGTGGGTGAAAACGAACATTTTTGTATGGAGTTTCCGCCCTGTGCCTCAACACAATCTTGCTCCTTCTACATCCAGTCACTCCCTGCGACCTTTACTAGGTCAGCTTCAACTTACTTTTTTGAAAAACCGGCCAAGGGCGAGTCGGACTTGCGCGCAGAGTGCTCTGTACCAAAAACGGGAAAAAAATCACGTTTGTTGTATGGGAGCCCCCTCTTAAGCCCCCTTATATTCTGATTTTAGGATTATGTTATAGCGGCAATAGAAATACATCACCTGCAAAAATTTCAGCTCTCTATCAATCGCGGTTCCTGAGATACAGCCTCGTGACGGACAGACAGACAGACGGACTGCGAAGTCTCATGAATAGGGTTCCATTTGTTACTCCATGGTTACGGAACCCTAAAAACTCTCCTTTGTTGCAAACGGTACATGCTCTCGTTGTGAACAATACTCAATCTGCGCCGAGTGTTGTGGTTTGTTGTAGACCGCAAGTGTGGTTAGCAACGGTACATCGTAGATGGAAATATTTTACACTAATCGAATGTATAAAAATGTTATGTTTCGGACTCAGTGTTCTGTAAACGATCACTGCAGTAAGCAACTTTCACTGTGGCCGGTCCATGGATGGGTGACCATCCATGTAATCACTTTGTGACATTTATTTGAGCGTTTCCGTGCTTCGGAAGGCACGTTAAGTCGTTGGTCCCGGCTGCCAGTAAAATGGCAGTCGTTAAGCTAAGTTGAAGGCTTTATTTCAACAGCAGGCAGTCACAGCCTGCGCCTGTCCATTTAAACACGGCAATACGGCACATTACCTATTACGTGGGACAAATTATACAAAGGTGAAATGTGGGCATATAATATGCCTCTGCCTACCCCTTCGGGGATAAAGGCGTGACCATATGTATGTATGTATGTTAAACATTGCAAAACTTGGGATAGATTCGGCTATAGGTATTTTCTTTTTGAATATTGATATTTTTGGATGATGATTTTCGATGACTTCGGCTTGGAGGAAACAACACAAATTACAAATTAATTATATAGTGAAACCTGGGCTCACTGACATTACATACCAAATACAAAATGTCGCCACCCAAATTCATCCCGAGGGTATCGTAAAAGGCGACTAAGGGCACACTATCGCAAAACGTTCCATTGCGTAGAAAAAGAAAACTCGATATGAAACCCGGTTCTCAGTAAAATGACTATCGTTAAGCCAAGTTTCAACTTCGGGTCGTCACGACCTGCGCCTATCTATTTCAACACGGCAATAGGCTCAGCACCTATTACGTGGGACATAAAACTATAAGGTGAAATGTGGGCGTATACTATGTGCTCTATTAAGTGCAATGAAATGGTGTATTATTTTTCCAGTTAGATTTAGACAATTCAGGGGTCAAAAACATTTTTAGTGGATTCTAGTCAGACATTCTCTCGTTGTTAGTTTCTGTGCCCCTTGGGAGGTTCCACGCGTATAAAATGGTTTCAAACACACAATACATATCATAACACACACGTGTTTTTGGTAATTTAGTAGTAGATGTTACTAAGACCGTTAGCGTTGCCAAACTCAGAAATTAAAAGACGACCAAAACTGGTTACGAATTTGTTCAAAAATTACAACAATTAGAGGGTCTGTGTTTACATAACCACAAGTACTTGCAACTCGCACGTAACTGTACGGTTACAATTACAAACAAGGTAGATAACCCTGTTCGGAATATGATAACCAGATACTAATTAAATGGCCTATTTTGGTCATTTTATTTACCTATCTCTAAGTCTATTTATTTATTTTTCACTTTATTGTACGCCAAGTAAATAAAATTATGGTACATAAAATACTGTGCAAGAAAATGTACAATGGGCGGCCTTATCGCTAAAAAGCAATTTCTACCAGGCACCCTTGATATAGTCAAGTTCAAGTTGCAAAATTAGCTTTGAATACTATTTTTGGAATAATAATATTAGAGTTGAGAATATTAGAGAATATTAGAGTGTTAAAAGAGTAAATAGTGAAATGTGATAAAGGAATATAGAACTTCGTAAAAATGTTTTTTAACTAGTTGTGCCAATCGGCTACGCCTGTGTATATCACATAACATGGCACATATAGATATCCCATGATTTTTTGTAATATTGTTAATTTGTATAATATCCATTAACCATTATAATAGTAACAGTACTAATATAATGTATATTTTTTTCTTTCTGTATTTTCATGTATTCTTACATTTGTTCTAGGGCTACCTGCACGTGTGGCGAAAAGAGGCGACTTTCTCGGACGAGCAACTATCGGAACTGTTCAATAATATTGAACACATCTACGCTTTTAACAGGTAACTTTTATTTTACACTAGCTGTTCCCCGCAACTTCGACCGCGTAGAAGTCGTTATCGCGTAAAATCATTACCCTCCTTTTGCATTGTCAGTTAAAAAGTAGCCTATATCCTTCCTTGGACTCAAACTATCTCTATACCAAATTTCAACAAAATCCGTTCAGCGGTTTAGGCGTAAAAGCGTAACAGACAGACAGACAGAGTTACTTTCGCATTTATAATATTAGTAGGGAAGTAGGGATTAGATGAAGTTTCCCGTACCGATTTCAAGTTGTTCCATATAATGAAAGCCTAAGTGTTAATCAAGAATAGAACGTCAGCTAGGTATTTGTTTACAAAGTTTTAGCCAAATCGGTTCAAGGGTTATTAATTCCGCGCCGAAGGAGAGAATTGTTTTAGAATAGACTGTTTCATACGCTCCTATGAGTCTGGTGAAAAAATACCTCTCCTTTCATACACCTTATGTGGCGTAAACGAAGTTGCGAGGATAAGCTATTTGAGTAATAAACATGTTCGCAGTTCACAGACTTCACACAAAAATACATGTAAATTCTGTATGCGTAGTTGCCGTTCTCGCATTCCATGGGCACGTATTTTAGGGATAAAAGGTACCCTATCCACAGTATAAATATGTTGTTTAACCAGTATTGTAGCTCCCTACAAATGGACGAAGCGCAAGCTATACCTACGATTCTCGTTTTCGGCAGGCCTTTCAGCACGCTAGCAGGCGATTGTGCCGAGTAGACGAATGGACGGTGTGTCGTTTTTTAAATAGTAACCGCGCGTGTTTTATTTACTAAACATATTTAATATGACAACTAGAGTCTATTGTGCTTGTTTTGGTTGCATGAATTCGTCAATAAAGCACCCACAGATAACGTTTTTTAGATTACCTGGAAACTCCGAAAGGTAAGACTATAAATTGATTTTACTTAAGTACTAATTGGTACTATACTACTAGTTGACTAAAGTTAAACAAAGTGATTGACACGAGTGAACTAGGTACTACCCGTTCGCTCTAACTTTGCCGCTGGCGTAGAGGCGTATACCCGAATTGTTAATTAGACGAAGTAAATTGACAGTAGCTAATGTCACTTCGTCATAGAAAATACGCAACATTGTATGAAGAAGTGACATTAGTTGCTGTCAATTTACTTCGTCTCATTAAAAATTCGACTTTAGTATGGAGCCGAGCGGCAAAGTTAGAGCGAACGAGCAGTAGTTAGGTACATGAAGTAGGTATGTTTTTGTTTAAAACTAGGCTTGTACTTGCTCAGTCACTGAACGGTGCGATCCAATATAGTACAATATCCAAAAAAAAAACTAGTTCAGAACTCTAGTACGTGTAGGTAGTACATTTAGTTCCGTTGTCAGTTCGTAGTTATTTAATTGAGAGCAATGATTTAGGTATGTTTCAAGAGTATTCATTTCTTTGTGGATGACCGATGTTACAGTACACTTAGCACCGTATGACTTTGATTGACAGCATTTTTGTTTCCTTTGATTTTTATTACACGCATAGAGACAAATTTGAACTTCCAAAATTTAACACAACTTGACAATGTACGAAAAGTACTAGTGTACTAGAGACTGACTAGTACTTTCAAAGCGAAAGATAGTTTTAATTTTGTAAATCAAAAATTTAACGCAATGATTATAAAGACTAGAATTCCGTGATTCTATCACTGACGAAACATGTGATGAGCCGATTATTATTGTCTACGCCGCTTACTCGTTTTCAAATTTCTACACCCGTCTCACTCAATCGTTAGTAGATAACGGGCGCAGCGCCGCCACGCCGCCACCCCGCGCCGCCAGCCGTTGCGGAGATATTATATTATTACTCACAAAGTATTTTTTTTGTTCAAATAAAAAAGGTACATATTTACTCGAAATGAAAGCCGGTTGTCAGTAAAACAGCAATCCTTAGTACAAATTGAAGGCCTTGTGGGCGGATTGAAAAAAATCAACTGCATTAGGCTCACTATCTATTACGCGTACGTAAAACTATAAGGTAAAATGTGGGCCTATACTATGCCTCTGCCTACACCTTCAGGGATAAAGGCGTGACTATATGCATGTATGTATGTACATATTTACATCCGCAATACTAAATAGAAAGTCAAAGTAGGCACATATTATTATTAAAATGCTGTAGGTGGGCAGCCCTATCGCATGCTTACGTACCGCGCGGCTGTAGGCATTTATTTCTAAAATCCGGCCGAGTCAAACTACAGTATACAGTGCCCTATCTGTTATTCCAGACTCAGATGTCTCCTTGTACAGAATTTCAGCCAGATCATTTCAATCGGTAAAGCGTGTGAGAGTCACAAACATCCATACCTATAAACTTTCGCGAGTATGATAAGTACTATAAAGTAGAATCACTCTAGATTTCTAGATCGACTGTTATTGCCGTTCAACATTTTCGTCACTGTTTCGTTTCGACAAAAACACTACTCCGTATTTCCAAAAAATCCTTTCCCTCAGCACAAAGCTACCCTCTTTGCAATCTACCCTCGCTATTATTTTAACACCCTCCATATGGGTGGTCTCGGATTAGGGGAGTATTCATCTTGGACAAAAAAGTTTAACACAAATGTACATCTATTATGGTACATACATTAAGTATAATTGCTGTTCCGTTTTAACATTACTTAAAGAAGTGAGACGAAGATACATACTTACATAGGTATGGAGTCATGAGTGACAGGCAATATTATTTTATACGTATGCTATTAGAGAAGGAAAACTCGAAATGAAACCCGGTTGTCAGTAAAATGACATCCGTTAAGCCAACTTGAAAGCCGGTTGTCAGTAAAATGACATCCGTTAAGTCCTGAAAAATTTCAACTGCGTGTCGTCACGACCTGCGCCTATCAATTCCAACACGGCAATACCTATTACGTACCTAATACCTATTACGTAGCACATAAAACTATCCCCCTTGGGCGAGGCCGCAGTGGCGGCCGGGGTTTTTTAGCCGGTAGGAGTCCGGCATAGCATCCATGAGGATTTCCCCTCACGTTAAAATAAATAGAAAAGTCAAAGCATATAGTAAAAACGCTCGATGACATGGAGCGAGCTTACAATCTGCTCGGTAACTCGCTGGTTTGTAGCTTGTAAACTTCGTTCAGTGTCATCCGAGGCTTACGAAGCCGGCTTTGCATGGCAGCGGCCATAGGCCAATCAGGGCGATTGACCTTTCCTACTTATGGCCGCCCTGAATTGAAATTGGTAGTGATCTACATCCAGCAGTCTTAGACCATTTAGCTACTGAGCCAGCAGTGGAATGTAAAAAACTAATTGGTCTGAGTAGGTAAACAAACAATATAATACAACTTATAGTAATGACTGTGGTAATGGTCTTGGGATAATGGCATTTTAATTTGAAAACAATGGTTCAAAGTTGTCTATAGATGGGGACGCAATTTAACGGTTTATTGGTTTAAAAGGTATTGTTGACCGAACTCGAAGGTTTAAAGCAACAAATAGACTTTGTTTAATGTAAGGCCCTGTATTTAAGCAGGAAATTTGTGAGAAATGGATAGGTGTTTTGAGGGCCTACCTCTCACACCCGGACCTCGTTCCGAGGGCTTCAGGTCGTACGTAGTTGTAGGGCATGGTGTGCTTTTGGCATGACATTTATGAGAAATTCCACACGTAATATACATAAAGGGCATACTTTCGAGGATATTAGACAGGTCGCCAGCTTTGCAGTTTTTCCAAACAGAGAATGCGTTTCGGAACCACAAAAGTAGATGCATAACACAACATCGACATGAATGGTCGGAATTCGGCAAGCTCTTCGCCAAGGTCTCGAAATGAAACTAAACGCTTTTTTCATGCAATAAAAATAAATAAATTAAATACACAGTATTTTTACCTTAAAATAATATAATTTGGAGCTAAAGTTATTCTTTAAGTTTACGGAAGTTCCACTAGTCTAAACAAGACATTGTTATGCTAATCGTGTGAATTCCACGCCAATTTTGAAGTAATTTATAAAATTATATAATGTGAAGGTCATGGGAAGTTAAATAATACAAAAGAATCAATGTTTTACTTACAATTACAAGTTGAATTGTATTTTTTGGCTTATTTTTGTGAGCTCAGTAACGGAATTTAATAGAATTTGGAACTAGACATCATGTACCTACCTAAGTGAAGTAATAATTGTACTAGATGTGACAAAATGAGAATAAAATAGTTTGGGTATGTGGGTGTAATTCGCTCCTGCCTACTCATTGGGGAGCTTTATCAGAAATTCCTGTAGTTACTCGAGATTAAGACATGGGTGGTATCAAACATGCTGAAAAGTACCTCCAGGAAGATTTCATATTGGTAGATGCCTTGAATCACTCGCTGCGAGCGGGCGTCAATTCCAAATCTTTAGATTAACTAAAGTGCAGCATCTGTAGGGTGAATACCCAATGAAAATCTGACACTATCGAGTAAAGGGGTCCCGACATGATCAATTGGCAATTGTCAAGCACGTAGATTTTCATGTGCACGTATACGTCGATGCACACACACATGCAAAGCAATCACGCACACTGAAGCAACTTCCATTCATAATTAACGTGACTGACAATTGCAAGACATGATCGTGTCGGGACCCTATTAAGTTTCAACTGCAGTCCACCCCTCCTGCAACTCCACCGAGGACAAATCTTTAATTTAAATAACACATAAAGAGAGATTTTGCTTTCCTGCACTTTATTTCGTAACTCGTCATGTACCATGACACCTCAATTTATTTCGAATCGCAGTACACCTACTTATTCAACTCAAAACGACCTGGAACCTGCTCTCGCGCAGTTCCCAAGCCACATTAAAAGTAAAACAACACATAACTGCCGCCGTACCCTTTGTTAGGTCACGTCTCAATGTGTTCTGGCACAACAACAATAGGGCTAGCTTTCACGCAGGGTACCTGACCGAGACACGCTTGTTATATTGTATTTCTTTTATATTACCTCGTCATAATGATGCCGCCTGCTTGATGGAAATCCACAGAAAACAGGAGAAATTTTATGAGGGCGTATCGATGTCCCTCGCATATGCCCAAATTGAGTGTTTATGAGTCGCGAGCTGCGCATCGGGTGATCAGTTTTGATCAATCAATCAAGCAGTCCACTCCTGGACGTAGGCCTCTCCCAATCTACGCCATAACACCCGGTCCTGCGCCTTTCACATCCAGTCCCAGCCTGCGACTCTTTTTCGATCGTCGGTCCATCTGGTGGGTGGACGTCCTACCCTACGTTTGCCAAGTCTCGGTCTTAACTTCAGAACTTGTTTGCTCCATCGGCCGACAGTTGTTCTGCTGATGTGGCCAGACCTCTGCCACTTTATAGTGCTTATTCTGCGAGCTGTGTCTTTAGTTCTCTGTGGGATAACCTCATTTCTTGTGTGTGAGATTTGATCGCCACAGTGAAAAAGCTTGAAAGTGCCGACTTGTTCGGTCGCTATCTGCAAAAAATGAAGTACCATTACAAACTTGACTACCCAGCGAAACCAGACTTTCGTGGCCAATGAATTAGCTAGCAGCGGCGGAGATAAGGTGCGATTGGTCTTTGCTATTCCGATGGTAGTCGTTCAGCCAAGTTGAAAGCCATATGGGCGGCTTGAGAATTGCAACAGTTGGTAGTGGACCACAACCTGGACCTGCCCATTTCAATACGGCAGGCTAATAAGTGGGACACAATGCAAATGTTGGAATGTAGGAGTTGTACCATGGACCTGCCTACTCCTTTGGGCCTACCCCTTTCTACTATTATGTACTTTGAAACACGATAGTTAAAAGTCAATACAGAGCGTTTGTTTGCATATTGCTCCATAAAGTCGAAAAATAACCATACTCACACATACGCATAACTAATGTGGAATGAATGTATGAGTAGGCGTATTGACACACAATAACATAAAAGAAAATATACCATTCCTACGTTCTTTATGACTTTCCCAAGGGATATATACTTTCTAATGCTATGCTATTAATCTGTCAATAATAATAACGTATTTTAATATATTACACTAATATTTATAATTTAAATATTTTGTTAATCCGTGATGTTTTAACAAAAAGCCCTGCGGCGTTACTGCGGGTTAAGTTATTTATAGACTCAATAACATACGTTAAGCCACGCCTTTTCCTTGAGGGGGTAAGCAGATGCATATTACTATAACAGAACTAGATCTAATTCACCAATGACTGCCATTGCATCACCCAGACTTTTAAAAGTAATAATTAAAAATAAGTTGGGTGTGGCAGGAGAAGCATGAAAGTAAAATTAATGCAGTGGAAATGAGAAGTTTGCGAAGTATAGCTGGAGTGACATTGACAGATAAAGTAAAGAATAGTGTGTTAAGAGAACATTGCGGCATGACAGAAGATGTAGTGACTAAGATAGAGAAAGGGATGCTCAGATGGTTTGGACATGTGGAGAGAAGAGAATGGATGGAAATAGGCTGACGAAACAGATTTATGAAGCGAGAGTGAATGAGCAAACTGGTAGGGGTCGACCTCGGCATACTCATGTCGATCACATCGATAATCTTCTGAGAAAAGGCCTAAAGAGTACCCTTAACCAAAGAGCATGTATGAAGACACTTATGAAAGTTGAAGAAGCGAAAGTTGTTTGCCAGAATCGTTGCAAGTGGAAAGTCATAGTCTCTGCCTACCCCGTTGGGAGACAGGCGTGATGTTATGTATGTATCTATGTAATTAAAAATAGTGCATTATATTCCGTAGTGAAAAGGGTTTCTTGAAATAAATGCAATTTCACTCTTAATTTGTCGTTAAGAGGGTTTATCACCCAGCGCGGACAAAATTGAAAAAGTATCAAGTGGCGTTGAGCACCCTCAAAATATTCGAAGATTACGATAATACCTGACTGGGAACGCGGGAAATAAAGTGATACCTCCTCCCCCTGGAAGGCCTCGGCCGGTACTAATTTCTCGCGGCCCGTGCATCGAGTTTGAGGACTCTTTTTATTACGTTATTATAGATATGTTTAAAGAGGTTTCTAGAATATTACTGATGTATTCAATTGGTGATATCATGATCAGTCTGTAAATGTAAAAAGATCACCATTTTGTAAACTAAAAGTGTACCAAAAATCGTGATGAAGTTCATCAAAGTACGACGTTTTTTGGAAACTTTATTTGTCATGTTTTGGTGATAAGAAATATATTTCGGTATAATTTTCTTAGGCGGATTTAAAGAAGACAATACGAAGATACTTATAGCAGCTTTAATTTCTGTGTACATCAATTAATTTTATACCACCCGATTGGCAAAGATGCCTTGTTTCGTGAATTTCTTCAAACGAGGTGTGTAAACACTGTTTTTAATAAAAACCTAGTTATGCCACGTTTATTTTGATTAGAACAATTTTTAGACAAGGAAATATATTACTCTTACACATTAATCATACTTACTAAACATTGGTAGTTTCTTCAGAAACAAACGTTTCAAACGCGTGAAATCATGTATTTGGGTGTTAACCCTCTTAAGTTTCTCATAAAATAGCCAGTTTTATATCAGTTTTCTATGACGCTTTAAGTCTGAAAAATATATTACTCTCAAATTAAGAAGGAAAAGAAAACTGTCTGTAATCGTCTGTTTCCTATTAACATTATTTAAACAGAAATAATGGTAGATCATTTACTACCAACACGTCTGCTTGTTCCAGAGCAATTTTCTCTTACATAAATATTAACGATTTTATTAACCTTTAATAGTGTTTAACAGAGGGCTTAAAAAGGCAAGATGTTTCATATTCTGAAACATAAAATGATTTTGTATGTTTTGTTTGATTTGTAATTCAAATTACAACATGACCTATGAAAAATAGAAATAAATAAAATTAAATAAAAAGAAAAAGAAAAATAATACAATGTTGCCTTAAATAGGCCAGCTGGATTCCAACAATATGCCACCTTCTCTTTTTGGATCCTGAACAGAGGTGCCACTCTCACACAGTGGAGAGAATCTTCCAGAACTAAGCAATTCAAGCGATCGTTTCTCTGTCGAACCATAAAAACTTGTAACCATCTGCTAACGTTTCTCTCCTCTTACGAGTACACCCGGGGTTTCTGCAAGAGAAGAATAAAATGATATCACGCAAATATTTGTACCGATTCGAGAATCGGTCCGAATAGTAAATTTGGGCATCACTAAAGATCAAGCCTCCCATCATAATTCAAGCTCCCCATCTACCATCAGTACCCTACTATCCTAATGTCAAATTTATTTATTTATTTATTTATTTATTTATTTATAACATTCTTCCACTATCTTGACAGGGATTACCCCAAAACGATAATGGACTTATATTTAACAAAATTATACAATTAACTAATAAAATAAACTTAAAACTAAATACACCCAAATAAAAACGATACCTAAAAATATGAAAAAATACAAAGAAACAAAATACGAGAAGCATACATCGATACAAATCAAAATAGTCTAATAATAACAAAAAAATAAAAAATATAATATAAATAAAACAAAATCATTCAATACTGTAACATAAAACATATAATAACACCTTTACGAGCTCACTCCATTGACCAGAAAATATATCTATCCTGTCACAAACATCATTAACAATTTTTATTGACCGGCTGAGAGGCGTTTTACGAAGTAAATTGGTCCTGGCTACAGGCATATCCAGCAATGGTGGACGTCTCCGCCTCCAAACGTATCGATCTGGAACACAGAGGTTAAGATGCTTAAGTACTCCTGGGTTGCATACCTTTCCTCTCAGGAGATTAAGTACATAGGCCGTAATAAAAAAATCACGGCGCACTCTCAACTGATCATACCCAACCATACCCAGTACAAATAATGTCGGATACATTAGTGGGTAAAATGGGTATACTCCGTACAACTTCAAATACAGGTACCTCGTAAACTTGTTCTGGACTTTTTCCATCATGAGTTGGTACTTCGCCTCATGTGGAGACCATATCATAGCATTATGTTCAAGATGACTCCTGACTAGTGCATCATACAAAACCTTCACCGCGCTAATACTTGTAAAATCTCGTGATTGTCTTAACACGAATCCTAAGTTCCTGAACGCTTTCTTGCAAATATTAGATATGTGAATACGAAATGACATATCAGCAGTCATTAAAACTACTAGGTCTTTCACTTGTGTGACTCTTTGAATAGGCTCCGTATCTATTTTATATGCGTGAGTTATCGGCAGGCGAGCTCGAGTGAAACTTATAGTGGAACACTTAGAGATGTTAAAAGCTAATTTGTTTTGCTCAACCCACTTCACCACTCTATCTACATCATGCTGCAAATCTTCACAGTCAGAGTCGTCTTTTATTTCGAGTAGCAACTTGAGATCATCTGCAAACAATAAACACGTAGCATGTTTGACTACATCTGGTAAATCATTTACCATTATAAGAAACTCAAGTGGTCCCAAGTTACTTCCCTGACTCACGCCTGATCTAATGAAATACGGCTCAGAAACACGTCCCTTGTAGTCAACATACTGTCGCCGATCTCCCATATAACTTGCAAAAAACTCCAGCAAGTGCTGCGTGCATCCGACCGCCGCAAGCTTCTCTAATAGGACGTCATTATCGACCATATCGAACGCTTTTTTAATATCAAAATAGGCTGCGTCCACCTGCCCACCAGAATCAACCGCCGGCACCACTTGAGCCATAAAGTTCAGGAGGTTTGTGGAAGTGCTACGTCCTGGGCGAAATCCATGTTGTGCATCCGATATTAGCACTTGCACCTGTTCCTGTATAAGGCGTTGAACGGCGGACTCGAAGACCTTTGCTGGAGTGGACAACACCGCTACCGGTCTATATCCTGTGACATCTGGTCCTGACTTGCCTTTCGGAACTGGAATAACTCGAGTAGTCTTCCATCTATCTGGATATATTTTGGACCGTAATATAATATTAAATATGTAATGAAGCGGCTTCGCTATAACTCTGCTACAATCCCTAAACAGAAAAGGAGGAATGCCGTCAGGGCCCGTCGAACGCTTTGGTTTCAAGCTTGTGAGTGCTTTGCTAACGCTATCCAAGGTAAGGGTCTCTATATGCACGCATACTCCGGATGTGCCATGTGCCTGCGCTGCCATTATAGCAGCTTTCACATCAAGTTGCGGCGGCGAGCTACTGTACACAGACTTAAAGAAATCAGCAAAGTGTTCAGCACATTCTTCATCAGTAATCTGCCGACCATCCTTCAAAATAGCCTGTCTATGGGCCGTGCTCTTTTTACTTCTTAAAAACTCCCAAAACGACTTGGGGTCCTTTTTGAGTTTATTCTGTATGTTATTCACATACTGTTTGTATGCTACCTCTGTTGCGACTTTAACACGTGTTCTGTACCTAGCAAACTCCCTGTAATCAGTGTCCAATTTGGTCCTTTTATACCTTTTGTGTAGCCTGGATTTGATTTTTAGGTCTTTTATAATTGTTCTTGTGTACCATTCCGGATATCGGTTACACGATTGTTTGTGGATTTGCTTTTTTCTCGGCACGTGGTCATCTAAAATATTATTAAAAATAGTGTAAAAATAATCAATTGCCTCCTCACTTTTTTCAACCCTATATAATGCTTCCCAATCTGTCGCAGCCAACCTACCATACAATGCATGGAAATCCGCCCTAAAAAAATTCCACTGTGGTCTTAAACAGGGTTCACTACTTGAAAGTGAAGCAGTGGTTTCCCCGGCGAGCGCATCATCTAAAGGAGGTGCAGGACACACCCTCACCATCAGTGCTGGGTGTTGCGGGTCCTTGGGCACCAAGCTCTCATCCGCCCCTGATACTGTTATCTCACCAGCCATGCCTGTACTCAGAACCAAATCCAACTGACGATTCAAACAATTCGGTATTTCATTACTTTGGTTGAACTCGCAATAGGATAAAAGATACTCGTAATAGCTATGAATACTAGACGGAGCAGAATATAAGTTGAAATCGCCAATTACAATTATTTCCTTATGCCTTGTACATAACGCTTCTAATACATTAAACAAAATCATGTAATCATTTTCTGAACTACTTGGAGGAATATAAACCACGCAACATACAAATAAAAACTTATTCTTTAAATAAACTGAAGCACCTACTATTTCAAATACACATTTATCAATACATACATTAGCTGCAGAGGCAAAGCGTGAACTGCACCCTCCGGCGACGCCTGCAAATTGTATTCGTCGTAACTCAAAACGATTTGTGGCCACGAGAAACGCACCGCCCTGCTTCCGTCCATCTGATCGATCGCATCTAAGTATTTGAAATCCCGGGGGAACTATTTCCGTATCATATATAGATTCATAGCATCCTGATTCTGTAATAGCATATAAGTCCGAGTATACCAAACTTAAACTATTTCTAAAGGTATTTAATTTTGTACGAAGACCATTCACATTTTGGTAGTATAGTAATATTTCTGTTTTCTTACTCTCGGTCCGATTTTTTTGGCAATTTTCGAAACCAGATCCACTCGCTATACTGGGCGTTTAATGGCCATGCATCAGAACGTGTCAAATTCTCAAAAAACTGCTCTGGAACACCGATTCTGAATGACGAGTAATCCCTGTCCGTTTTGGGATTGATTTTATCAATTTTTAGATCAATGTCAATTCCGCAAATATTTTTTACATGATCTATCATTGCGTCTAATGTAGTTTCCGGGTGTAATCGCCACACATGTAGAAATCGTTTCTTTTCCGTGGCTTGTATGGCTGTCAAATGTCTGTTTCTGCCAGTTCCAATCTCCCTTGAAAACCGATTCTGTTTCTTGTTTTGAACGATTGTCCAACCTGTATTGATATTCTGGTCTGCCTCAATAGATACTTCCTCCCTTAGTGACATACCAGGAATACAATCCGAAACCGGTTTAGTTGCAGACTTCGCAGTCACACTATTGTGTTCTCCCCGTAGTATACCGAATTCTGAACTGGTATTTTTTTTAGAAATACCTGTTTGATCTACAACTTCGGAAATAGATCGGGAATCCACAGTTTCCGGGGTTAATTTGTTTGTATCTTGTACTTGACAGTTCAGTTCAAATGTGAAAGTTTGTAAAGATATTTAGATGTTTGTTACGCAATCACAATTCCCATGGGAAGCGGGAACAGAACCGAATTCCACGGGGGCGAAGCCGTGGCATCGTGTACTACTTCTCAAATATTAAATTTTCATTCCAGATCCCTCTGTACCGAGCTGAATACCTGTCGATTAGACGCCACCAGCATAGCCCGATGTTTCGTGAACAACACCACTGGTTTCTCAGTCTATACTTCCTACTGCACCGGGTACCCTCGCACGATGGAGAGACTGGCAGCCCTAGCATCCGACCCGCTCAGCGCAAGAGAGTTTAGAGAGAGACAGATAGAGCTTGGTCACCTCCTGCCGCTGGCGTCGTACTTGCTGAAACCTGTGCAGAGGATATTGAAGTACCATTTGTTGTTGCAGGTTTGTTTGTCAGATTTTTCTCTAGTAACTTAATGGTAGAGTAGTAGCACTATCTAATTATGAAATGAACAAGAGAAAGACAGTATTTGCTGCCCACATTTCCCCTTATACTTAGTTTTATGTCCCGCGTAATAGGTGGTGAGCCTATTGCCGTGTTGAAATGGACAGGCGCAGGTAGCTGCGACCCACAGTTGAATTTTTTCAAGTCGCCCATAAGGCCTTCAACTTGGCTTAACGATTGTCATTTTACTGAAAACCGGATTTTATTTCGAGATTCTTTACGCAATTTGATCTTATTGCGAAAGTGTTCCCTTAGTCGCCTTTTACGACACCCTTAGGATGTATTGGGGTAGCGACATTTTGTACTCTTACCCGTCGCAACACGGGACCACGTCGCCACACGGGGCCTCTCTATTTAATAAGACTATTGTCCTCCATGACAGGAGACTTGTGGATAGGTGATCTTTATATAAACCTTTTCAGGCCCAAGACGGCGGCGTGATGTGAGAGTTTCGCGCACGGGTCTCGCCCCAAGAAGCGGGACACCACCCGAACTAACTTAAAAAAAATTTGATGCTTTCCAGGACATTTTAACTTTTCCTGAGGCTGTGCTGAGTTAGAAATCGGTTTAGCAATGTTCAATTCCCTTCTATATATTCTTGGTGATGGGGTCAGAGCAATTGGACAAAAGCCCCATGCAAAATTAATCTATTTAATGATGTCTTTTGTCTTCATATTCTATTTACCTACAATACATAGCCAAAAAGCTCAACTCGGCAGTTATTTTTTGTCATTAAAGTCTTTCTATGTCAAAAAATAACTGCTTAGTTGAGTTTTTTTGGCTACGTATGACCGTTTATACCAACAATAACCCATTTACTTGGTATAATATTCCAGAACGTGGTGAAACAGTGTGCATCTCGTGAGACAGAGTACGCGTTGCTGAAGATGACGGGCATCGCTCAACACATCGATGACATGAAGCGGAGACACGAACATGCTGTTAGGGTACAGGTAATATCTTTGGACTTTAATGGACCATCATTTACTCCTAGAGTGTGCTATTTTGCACATTACATTCTCACTCAACATCATCTGGTAAAAATGAGGGGAAGGTCACTCTTGCGCTAACCGCCTCAAATTCACACTGTTCCAAATGAATTCAAAAGCTATTTGTTTTATTTTAGTAAACCTGTGCACATACTTATTGCAGGAAATCCAGTCACTCCTCTACGGTTGGAATGGTCCGGACTTAACTACTTACGGAGAGTTGTGCGCCGAAGGGACATTTAGGTACGTTGATATTTATTATCTTGTACTTTACCTATCTTCAGTATTCAAGCCAGCCTCACCAGCTGACTAACGGAGGATCTCATGGTGAAAACAAGGAAAGCTCGAAGGAAAGCCCAGAGTCTCACCTGTGAGACCAGCGTGGCACGATAATTTCAATTCCCTTTCTCATAAGATATTATCAAAGTGCTGCGTCTAGCAATTAATGTATGAACTGTGAAAGGCTGAATTCATTGAATGGACTGTTTCTGCTGACTATTATGAATAGAAATTCGTTTATTTAGCAGAATGATAAGATTAGTGTTAACAGAATAAAGGTTACCTAAAGACAGATCAACGATAGATGACCCTTTAGCTCGATTCCAATAAAAATGACTCACGCATATGTTATTTTTTCAAAGACAAGAATACCAGTAACATTCTAAGTATGTATTGTAGCACGAGCTGTAGAGAAAAAATGTCAACAATTACTGACTTTTTTCTTCTACAGCTCAATAAGTACTTATAGAAGTTTACTATAGGGCATGATAGATGGGTAGGGTAGTATGTCTTCTAAAGTCTCCCACTTTCATTTACAGAGTATTCGGCGCGAAGGCGATGCGTCACGCCTTCCTCTTCGACAAGATGTTGCTCGTCACCAAGAACAGGGAGGATGGGATCCTCGCCTACAAGACGCATATTATGGTGAGCTTACGTTTTAGTTTATACGACAATGTCAATAAGCAGACTGACAAATTTGTTAATTTCATCATATACTACATTTAAAGAAGATATCAAAACAGTGTCTTGGTCTATTATTAGAGTTAACGGGATATTTACCATGTCTTTTTGAGTATTTCCGATATTTCGGCGCTGTTGCAAGTGCCATGATCACGGAGGAACTGAAGTATTGGCGGTTATTTTTTGTATATTGAAGGGTAGTGAAAATGAGGTACAGCACTGTGTGACTCAGTTTAACAACATTCATCGGAATATGAGCTTTACGTACGAAATGGAGAAGGATAGAACTCTTGCTTTCCTTGACGTGAAGATCAGTGTAAGAAAAGACGGTTCGTTGAGTCACTCCGTGTACAGGAAGCCCACTCACACTGATAGAAATCTGCATGCTAACTCGCATCATCATCCGCGTCATTTGAACTCGGTAGTTACGTCGCTTACGGACCGCGCATATAATTTATGTGACGAGGAGCATTTGAAAGACGAATTAAATCATATAAGCGGCGTGCTACAAAAGAATGGGTACAGTGGACGAATTAGACCACCAAGATGCTCGAGGAAGACTGTAAACTACAGGGTAGAAAGACAACCAGCATTTTTACCGTACATCAAGGGAGTGACGGATAAGGTCGCCAATATTCTTAAAAAAGTTTCCATAAAAACTATCTTCACCCCTTTTAAAAGACTTTCACAATATCTACGTACACCTAAAGATAGTTCTCCACTGGACAGACCGGGAGTGTACAAAATTGATTGCAGTTGTGGTAGTTCGTACATAGGGCAAACCAAAAGAACGGTTACGTGTCGAATTAAAGAACACATCAGGGCAGTCAAAAACAACGAACCACAGAAATCTGCAATAGCTGAACACCTATTGGAGTCTGGTACAGACCACTGGATCGAATTACATAACCCAAAGATGCTGTCGACAGAACGCCATTATATACCAAGAATGGTTAGGGAAACGATTGAAATTAAAAAATATAAAAATTTCAATCGTGAAGACGGGTTTCAGTTGCCGAGCGTCTGGCATCCAGTGGTCCGTGTGTGCATAAATAAAAGTAAATATATCCAACCGAAACCGCGTGTAGATACTGTGAGTGTTGTGTGTCGCGACCGAGTTCCAGTGCGACTGTACAGTGAAAGTGAAACCAATAGTAGTGGTGTTGTACGACACAAACGAGTGCGAAGGAGGGTAGATCGATATATGTGCTAAGACTTTCACTTTCAACCGCCAATACTTCAGTTCCTCCGTGATCATGGCACTTGCAACAGCGCCGAAATATCGGAAATACTCAAAAAGACATGGTAAATATCCCGTTAACTCTAATAATAGTGTTAGTGACCATGAAAGTTTAAATACCTACAGTGTCTTGGTGCTTCCAGTCTCTTGAAAGAGGTAGTTTTGAATAAAAACAACATACTCGAGAGTTCAAAGTTAGAATTGACTGAGAGTATTTTCTTCTTCGTTCTATGAAAAGCCTTTGATAGACTTTACCACAAGTTTGTCTATATTGGTGAAGTAAATACGCCACGTTGTTGCTCTTTTGTATTCTGGTTTCGTACTCTTGTATTATAAAACTATCACTTTTGAGTGCGACTATCTGGGAAGATGCAGATATTACCCTAAAACCGACCTAGTTGTTCGAGTTCCTCAGGGTTCTATACTGGGACCAACTGATTGACTTTTGAGAATATTCTTATTCGTAAACGAACTTATCTAAATCTACAGCCATTTTTAGACACAACGCCATGTAGTGTCAAATTCGAACAGATTTTTCCATTTATAGAAAAAAAAAATATTTTTGTACTTTTAATACTTTTAATCAACAATATACTGGATATCTTTCTATGGACTTTTTATGATTAAGGCAAGGTATATTTTACGTTGAAATTTGATAAAGTTTTGGCTAATTTTATCAGGATTGTTAATAAACCGAATACAGGCCCAGCTATAGTTATTTGCTTCGCTTTTGTTTGCGACCCGTTATCTAGTACCTATATTGTTGATCGAAGTTTGTAAATTAATTTAATCAAAAATTTAATATGTTTTACTGTTTTCTCCTCAGTGCAACAACATGATGCTAGTAGAAGCAATAGCGGGCGCTCCGCTATCCTTCCACGTGATACCTTGGGACGCGCCAAGGGCACAACTCACGTTGCAAGCGCGTTCACAGCGACACAAGCGAGAATGGACCTTATTGTTGAAGAGGGTGAGTGCTTTTTTGTATACATACATATGATCACGCCTTTTATCCCCGAAGGGTTATGCAGAGACACATGCCCACATTTCTCCATTTTGATTTAGTCCCACGTAATAAGTAGTGAGCCGAAATGCCATATTTGTATGGACAAGCGCAGCTGGTGACTGCCCGCTGTTGAAATTTTTTTAACCACCCATAAAAGCCTTCAATTTGGTATAACGACTGCCATTTTACTGGTAACCGAGACCAACGGTTTAACGTGCCTTCCGAAGCACTTCTTAGTTCCACTGAATGTTTCTATAATATGTTTGTTTTGCGATAGTTTCGGCATTATGATGATTTTTTTTTGTTTGGAAGGTCTTATTTCAAAGGCCATATAAATGTTATCGAAATTGATTCAGTATTTTTGAGAAAAAAATTAATGTGTTTTGAATGAAGATTTTAACGTGGAATAAATTTCAAGCTTTAGCCAAGTGAAAAGAAACCCCTGAGTTGTTGAAATTCCTATACGTCTTCGGACGACATTTAAAATTGTGCTATAAGTACTTAATTACTTTTAAATTATTTCTAATGACAACTATTCTTTCAGTTCCTAATGTATCATTGGTTGGTAATTAATTTTCAATGCTAAAACACAACTATTTGTAATTACAGGTTATACTAGAAAATTACAACGCTGTGATACCATCTCATGCAAGACAGCTGGTTATGGAGCTAGGACAGAATAAAACAGACGGTAAGTTATATGAAATTATCTGTATCCCTTCGATCAAATCAATCAATCAAATCACCTTATGGTAGGCCTCTCCCAATTTACGCCATAATACACGGTCCTGCGCCTTCCGCGTCCAGTCCCAGCCTGGGACCTTTTCCAAGTCCATCTGGCGGGAAATGAGTTTTCAATATCACCAATTACGTAAATACCGCGATATTCTAAGCGGTCGAAATATTCTGAATCGTAACATACTTCAAAACAATTATATAACCGTGATATACTGCAAAATATTACAGAAAGGCCACCTGACGCTCAGCGGGTGCTGCCGCGGCACCCTCGCTTCGCTCGCTCGTCTACTCGCGTTAATGGTCACTGTTCCACACAATCTTATTAGATTATTTATAATTGAATTTTGACTGCCTCTGTAGCGCAGTCGGTAGTGATACCGCCTGCGGCGCTGGAGGTCGTGGGTTCGATTCCCACAGGAGACAAAAATTTGTGTGACCCATAAATGTTTATCTCAAGAGTCTGGGTGTTTCTATGTATGATAAGTATGTTTTTAAAAGTATGTAAGTGTTAATATCCGTGGTCTAATACCCATAACACAAGCAGGTTATTCCTAGCTTGCTTTGGGATCAGATAGCGTTGTGTGAAATGTCGGTGAATATTTATTTATTATTTAATAAAAAAACATGTGAAAAATCGATGTACTTAATACAGTAGAACGCCTTGTTATTTCTGTCGACATACACTAACTTTATCGATGAGTGAGCGGTACTACTTACATCTTTTAGTAGATTTCGATAGATTGTGTTGATTGATTTAATTATTAAGAGTCCGATTAAAATCTGTGGAGAATCGAATGGTCTATACTAATATTATAAAGAGGAAAGATTTGATTGTTTGTTTGCATCGAATAGGCTCCGGAACTACTGGACCGATTTGAAAAATTCTTTCACAGTTAGGTAGCTACACTCTTTGCGGTGGACATAGGCTATATTTTATTCTCGTACTAGCTGATGCGCGCGGCTTCGCCCGCGTGAAATTTGTTTCCCGTTCCCGTTTCCCGTGGGAACATTTTCCCGGGATAAAAAGTAGCCTATGTGTTATTCCAGACTATAACTCTATCCCTGTACCAAGTTTCAGCCAGATCCATTCAGCTGTTAGAGCGTGATTGAGTAACAAACATCCAAACATCCAAACATCCAAACATCTTCACAAACTTTCACATTTATAATATTAGTAGGATTCCCACGGGAACGGGAACTACGCGGGTGAAACCGGGTGACTTCCGCTAGTAGTCTATTATGTATTTATTTGGCCGTGAGACAAAACATAAACAAAGAAAACAGCAGTTCTCAAACGTTTTTAACCGAGTGGGGCGAATAATGTATTGTGTGTTGTAAAATATGACTAAGTAGGCATCTTCGACATGCCGTGTACATTTATTTTAGTGTGAAAAATAATAAAAATGTAAAAAAGTATTAAAATATTGTTTAAATTCACGGACATTCACGGATATTCACGGAAATTTTGTTTCATGGCCAAGTAAATACGGTATAGTGTATCTAAAATACATATTTTAAGATTAATAGTATAATTTTCTTCATTACAGATGACATGTTAGCAGAGAAATCTCACAACCTTATAACTCAAGCTTCAATGAGAAAACAGCTATCAGCACCAGAGTACCTAGAAAAAAGAAAACTAGACAGGGACAGGCGTAAGTCCTTTGAAAGCGGCATTCGAGGCAGATTGAAGAAAGTCAATAGAAAATACACCGTACCAAGTTCCAGGGCTGAAAGTCAAGAGTGTGATTGTTCTCAAGTATCTACTGAAAAGGGTATAGATTATACGTGTGAAAATTGTTATGTAGATCTTTGTTCTGATTGTGAGACAGAAGTTGGTAAAAATAAAAGGGATGACAAGTGTAGTTGTAGACATGATGGTGATCTTACAGATAAATGTCCCGAATGTGATAGGTCGTTACATTACATCGACTCAGGTAGCGCTGAACGTTTAGGACGAAAACAATCCAGTTGTAAATGTACTGATTTCAAGTCTTCCCAAGAAAGTTTCGGCAAAGATTTCGGGTGTTCATTGAATAAAACAAGGGGTTACCACTCGTCTGATAATATTATTGGTTATACAGATAATAATAAAAGTAAAGAGGATCTCAGCGATAACAATACACTGTCTAGCGTTAGAAAAATTAACAAAACTTGTCTTAAATGCGAAAAAATAAAAGAAAATATTGCTGTAACGGATTCTACTAGTACTTTACGTAGTAGAAGATCTAGATGTAGTGATATAGAGAAAAATAGTTTTAGGTCGAAATCAAAAGACGATCCGCAAAGATCAAAGTTATCAAAAATAGGTACGTGGAGACGTAAATCTGAACCGGGGTTACAGCAAAATATGATAGGTATAATAGCAAAGAAAGCTCAGGAAAATGACTCAGAAAAATCTGAAATAAGAGGTAATGAAAAGATAGAATTTGAATGTAGAAATTGTGGTTCAAATAAGTTAAGTAAGAAAACGAGAACACCTGACGGCACAATTATATCAGATTCAGAACTAGATATCAGTAAGCGCATTGGACTAGTAAAACCTGCTGTAGAAATTAGAATGTACAATACTAAAAACATACCAAAGAAGATCTCAAAAATAAAGAAAAACCGAGCTAAAGGATTGCGTCTTGGATCTGATACTACGGCTAAATTTTACACAGATTTTTCTACCGATGTTTCTACAGAAAATATTCTACACATATCAGAATCGAACGACAGCCTTAACATTGATAAACCTAAAGATAACCACAATCCAGTACCTGAAACGATAAGCAAAGATGAGGACATTGATGAAGAAACATACAAAAGGTTGATAGAAAAAACTGATTCCTTTAAAAAGAATGAGTTGGAGAAGGTAAAGTACTTAAATAAACAAAAAGTTATTAACGAAGCTTCTGAGATAGAAGATAAAGTCAATGAAACTGAAATAAAACAAGTAGATGTGGCAGAAAGTTGTGAAGATACGGAACAACCTCTGGAACAAATTATTTCTCAGTTGTTAATGCAAAATAGAGAATTCCAAAAGCTGGTTAAAAAGCAACAGTTAAGAAATAGTGCGCAGAGACGACATCAAAGATTGATGAAATCTCATTCCACTCCCGAACAAAATGTTCTAGCTAAAAACCTAGAAACCAATAAATTAAAAGCGAAATACGGAAAACAGATATCTGAAGATTTAGATGTTGATAAAAATGAAATAGAGGAAGACAATACAACAACCAGCTCTAGAACGGATTTGAATGACGAAAGCATCGAGGACCATATTTATGAAACATTAAGAATAGAAAACAGGGTAGATGAAAATCTAGATGCTAAGAATATTGTTATGCAACATACTAATAATTCAAATAAACTACCATCTCCACCAAATGTTACTAGCATCGAAACTGAAGTGAATAAATATGGTGGACCAGATTCAGACTATGTTTACCTTTCTTTCGACAAACTGAACAAATTACGTGATGCTGAAGGTATATATGATGTTCCAGTAAGATCACCGGAGAAAGTTGCTAAAAAGATATTACTGGACGATTATGTCACAATGGAACAAAAAAGACCCCCAATAGACGATGCTATTAATGAAAACGTTTATGATTCATTAGTAGAAGTATGTAGAAGAAAGAAAGACGGGTCAAGTGAACTATCTAATGACTATTTACCGATGAGTCCCGATCAGAGTCCAAATACTCCAGAAATATGGTTGAGTAGACAAAAAGAACACTTCAATGTATCTAGAGACAGAAAGTCGGGTTCTTTACCTCGAAGTTTTCAAGTAATCACAAATAATCCTGATGAAAATCTATCCACCTTCAAGTGTAAACCGAATAGCACTAACAAGACATATTTAAATAGAGAGGGAAAAGTAATGAGCACGGACAGGCCATACACAATCGCATCTGATCAAAGTGAAATTAATTATGATGACATGAACGAAGGAGACATACTTAAATTTAACAAATCTAAAACTAACGAGGTCGATTATGTGGAAAATATTAGTCAATCAACTTTAGAACTAGAAGAAGAAATCGATAGATGTTACAAAAATAACTTTGCAGAAATGAGCTTTGATAATAACAAAAATGAAAATGTTACTGTGTCACAACCAAACTTGAATGTATCAACTACATCGTCATGTGAGGTACTAGCGTTGGATAAAACCGGTGATACGAAACCGAGCAATATGGAAGTTATCCATCCAGAACATAAAATATATAAACCGACTTCAAACATGCTGTCACTGAAAAACGTTCTTAATCGTTTTAAAAACAGGACTCCAAACAAAACAAATAGCGATGAAAGTGAAATAAATGCCAATGATCAAAGTAGTCCCGATAGCACTAAATCAGATATCAAAAGTCCTGAGAAACGATCTGCACTTAATCCAAGAAGTTATTCCAAAAATCTTTTGCAAAGATTCAGGAATATTATTGGAGATGAGCATACTGATGATAACCAAAATAAGTCTGAAACTTTAAACAAAGTTCAAGACAGTGAAGATATACATAACAGTATTGCAAAAAGTGACATAAAAGTAGTTGTAACATCAACGGATGCAAGCCCATCCGCTTCCACTGTAGTATATTCAGTAAACAATGATTTGTTAAGTAAAAGTGTTTGTGAAAACACGACTTTGACTGAAAGTCAAACTGAGAAAAACAACTTAGAAGAAATATCTCTAAGTTGTGATAATATCAATCAAAAGTCTGAAATACGCCGCCCTAAATACGATAAAAGTATAAGTGTAGGAAACAATGTATCAAATTCGACAGGTTCACCAACGAAATCCAACAATAGTTCCTATCAAAGCCTTTATAAGTTGCCTATCTACATGCAGGGAAGTAAACATTTAGGGGCAAGAATAGCTCAATCAGATTACGTCGACCCTACTACTTTAGTCTACGATAAATCTACGACACTTAAGAAGGTTAATGTACTTATCAATAAAAATTCCGTGAGACCTGATAGCTTATTTTCCAATACATCTTTCGTTACGTCATCAAGTGAGGGAGTTTATCAAGAACCTGTAAATAAATTAAATACCACGACAAAGACGAAAATATCGACTGAATATAATCTTCTGAGTAATGCAGATGAGAGTTACTATGAAAAGACATTTGAAAAGATTGAACAAGTGACCGATGAAGACGTCTTTAGAGATTCTGCCGTTTATTCTGATCAAGAAGACAGCGAAGATACGAAAGATTCGGCAGTGAAAGATGAGGCTATACATAAAAATAATAAAGTAACAAGAGTAGAAAGTATTAAAAGAAAAACCACGCTCAAATCTCAGCAATCTGTCAATGAACATGTGACTACTCAGACACGTGTTATAGTCACGTCTAATAAAACTGCTAATGTTGAATCTGTAAACAGTGCTAAAAAGTCTGCCAATATTAGACCAAAAGTAGCTCCACCAGTACCAGCTAAACCTAAAATAACACGTATACCCTCGGTATCAAATCCACCAAATAAAGGCGTGATTAAAACATTATCTAAAAGTTCAGAACAATCTTCATCCTCCGAATCGGTCAATTCGAAAACAATCAAAAGAAATTCCAACTACAAACAACAACGGTCATTGGACTCTGCGGTCAATGAAAAGCTTAAAGTATATGATAACAATATTAAAAGTGAGAAATCAGAAACAAAAATAGTTCAAGAAGTTAAAATTGAGACATTAAAAACAAAAACAGTTCAAGAAGATGTAACAGATGGTAAATTAAATCCTCAAGGCAATATTCAAATGAAGAGGCTAAGTTTTGAAAGAGCTAGCTTAGATTCTGCTACAAGGAAAATGAAACCTAATGTGGTAGAGCCAAAATCAATATTAGAAAAGCCGAAATCAACAAAATCTGTCTTAGAGAGGCGAATGGAAATTGAACAAATGTCTAAAACGCAAGTTAAACTAAATCCGAAAGTAAAAAAACCTGTGCAACCAACTAAACCTAAGTCTATTACAACGAAAGTAGCAACTTTTGAGAGAAGTGTCAGCGACATCGGTGTAAAGGAGCATGCACCAAGCACCAGTACTGAATCAAACATTCCTAATAGAAATAGCACTGAACAAAAACCTGAAAATGAATGCGAGAAAGCTAGTTGGGTGAAACAGGTTGTCAATAAATTTCAATGAGTTTATATAAAGTGATATTTATGCATTTATACTACGTCTTTACGAAAATAAAGTAACCGTTCCATTTATCATTATAAATACCTATTAAATGTCTTGACATGTAACTAATAATTTTTCATGCTGACTACATTGTAAAAGACCTCTCAAAACATCATCTATGTTATTTTGAGAGGTCTTTCACAATGTAGTCAGCATAAAATGAGTAATGAACTAAACTTAGCTAAACCTTTATATAATATTTTATCGAAAAAAAAAACAAAATTACTAACGGGCTTTTAGCCCGTTTTTACCAGGCATGAAATAAAAAGAAGTTTTTCGGCTAGTATCCATAATATATCTCTTTGTCTCTCACTTCAGCCGGGTCGCGTATAGGCTCCATTCGTTCACACACTATACAGACAGGTCACGCACACTAGTTTTAAGCATTAGCTAGCCAACATTAAGTTCTCATATGCAATAATTTGGAGAGCCCTAGAATAGAAGGAGCCAGTGAAGTTACTTGAGCGCGTCTTATTAGACTATAGGAGGTTCTTTCCGTATTGACAAGTACCTCCAGCGAGTATGAGCCCTTGATGCAATAATAAGATTCGGTCCTTTATTTTTATTTTAGCGCGCGTTTCTTTCGCCTGTTTATAGATTATGCATTTTAATGAAAGATTAAAAAAGATATGGCTGATTCAATGAAATTGACTGTATAACATGATATCAATTTTGAAATCGACTAATAGGTACCTGTATGTGCAAAGACAAGTGTCTCTTAAACATGAATTAACAAGACTTCTTGATGATTCCGTCTGTTTTGTACTCAAATTGTTTAAAGTCCGTCAACATAAATCTAGATTAGATCTTAGATTTAGCATAAAATATGTATTTTGGCATATATATCTTTAAAAAACTGTCAACGTAATAAAATATGTCGGTTTTTGGTAAACTTTAGTTAAGAAAAGTATTAATTTTATACTATTGTAAATATTCAAACTAGGTATTTCATAATTTTAGCTTTGTTTTTAGTGCCATAGAGAATATTTAGGCAAAGACATAACCACGCACATCCTACGTGTGAATGTATATAAATAATCTGTGGAATGCTTATTTTGCTATTGTATTTATTCAAAAAAAGTGCCATTGCGATATTAAACGAGTATTTTAAAATTGAAATTATTAATAAACTTGCAATAAAATTTGATCTACTTAAAAGTATTTATTATTTTTAGTTATTACTTGGAAGTTTTGTTGTGTAGCTACTAACACCAAAAAGTAGAGACGATTGTTTTAGTATTATTTTTTTACTAATAAAATTTATCTATAATACCTACGCTGTTTTAATATGAGCCAACCTTTTTTTTGTTTTACCTACGTGAGAGAAAATTCTCATGGATGTTATGCCGAAGTCCTGTCGACTAAAAAACTACAAGTATTCTACCTAACAGCCTACGATTGGGAGCCACGGGTAAGCCCTCGGAAGGATACCCCAAGACATACGAGCCAACCTACTCTTTACAAGCTAAAGTTTTTTTTTTCATTTCTGCGTAGTGAACTAAAAACATTCGCTAATGCCAGATTATGGCGGGAGTGTGAAATGCTTAATTCCGTTTTCCGACCAGTATAATCCTCGGGTTGTAAAACGAAATGAAGCTTTTCCCACTCCCGTCATTTTGAGGTTAGAATTTGAAATTTTGAGGTTAGAATTTGACATTTTGAGGTTAGAATTTGACATTTTGAGGTTAGAAACGCCGCGATAAGTAAACCGCAATTATTTTGCAAAAACCGATTTTATTTTGTTGTAACTGCCCTTAGTAGTCAATTAGTCATACTGCTGACTGAAGTCATGGGTTCGATTTCTATCAGGAGAAAATTTGTCTGATCCATTAATATTTGTCTGAGTGTTTTTCTATGTACGTATCTACTAAAAAAAATTACACATATTTCCCTGAAAAAACTACCTACATAAGAATAAAAAAATATCCTCTAAGCGGTAATAAATATTAGTACCTACTACATAGCGGTAGGTATCCATAACAGCAGGCAGGCCAGGCAGGTTAATAGCATATAAAGGGATCAGTCATGTCGCTGTGTATAAAACGTTCCTAACTCCTTTTAGAGCCCCGGGTAAACCCTCGGAAGGATGTCCCAGGACTCCCAACAGACCCACGGCTACCACTGCGGCCTCGCCTAGGGGGTGGTTCTGTAAGCTGCTTCTGTAAGGACGGTGAGCAGCCCACTCAACGTCCTCAGGCCTCAGGTCATGGAGGCCGATAGTCTTCAACGAAGACACGCTGTCAGCGCCCAAACCGCCGACTGCGGAACTCTGGTGAAAGAGTTCTCTCCCGCTCCCGCTTCGCCGCCACTTTCACGAGCATGACCTGAGGGCCTAAAACGGCAACATTGTATGTTTCATATTATGAAACGTAAAATGTTTGGTATGCTTTGTAGGTTCTGAGGTTTCAGATATTTGAAAAACGAATACTAGAGCAGATGCTGATCTATTTTAATAGTCACAAATTGTTTCATGAGAAACAATTTGGCTTCACTAAAGGACGCTCGACTACCGATGCTGGTGTAGAGTTATTGAAATGTATTTACGAGGCCTGGGAGAATAAACAAGATGCAATTGGTGTGTTTTGCGATTTGTCTAAGGCATTTGATTGCGTCCAACATGAAACATTAATCAGGAAATTACACCATTATGGCATAAGAAACAAGGCTCTCGATCTTCTGACTTCATATTTGAACAATAGAATTCAGAGGGTTGATGTTAATGGTACACGCTCAGAGGGCTCTGTAGTTACTATGGGCGTCCCACAGGGTTCAATACTCGGACCATTTTTATTCCTTATATATTTTAATGACCTACCCTTTTACGTGGGGGACAACAACAGGATTGTTTTGTTTGCAGATGATACTTCTTTGATTTTCAAAGTTAAAAGACAAATAGATAACTATGACGATGTCAACAACGCAATCTTGAAAGTGGTTCATTGGTTTAACACTAACAATCTTAGACTGAATGATAATAAAACTAAATGCATAAAATTTACCTTGCCTAATGTAACACAGTCAGAAACCAATGTTCAACTTAATGGTCGGGTGTTGGAACTTGTGGAATCAACGACGTTCCTAGGGTTAACGGTCGATGCTGGTTTACAATGGGGTCCACATATTGTCAAACTAGCAAATAGATTAAGTTCAGCAGCATTTGCTGTACAAAAGATAAGGCACTTGACGGATGAAGATACGGCTAGAATAGTCTATTTCAGTTACTTTCATAGCATAATGTCTTACGGTATTCTACTGTGGGGCAATGCTGCAGATATAGATAAAATTTTTAGTTTACAAAATCGGGCCATAAGAGCTATATAAAGATTAGGTCCAAGGGTCTCTCTGCGCGAAAAATTCAAAGAGGTTAAAATTCTTACAGTAGCATCACAATATATTTTTGAGAATCTGATGTACGTACAAAGAAATTTACATAGTTTCGCTAAGTTAAGTGATAGACACAATGTCAACACTAGAAATAAAAGTAACCTTGCTGTTTATCATAGCAGATTGCACAAAATCAGCAATTCTTTCATGGGTAACTGTATACGCTTTTACAACAGGCTACCAGACGAAATTAAAAGTATGTCCCTTAATAAATTTAAAAAGGTTGTAAAAAGTAAATTGTACTGCAGGGGCTACTATACAATTGGTGATTATTTGTTGGATGGAGAAGCCTGGAAATGACCTGCTCTACTGGATTCTCAAAAAAATTTTAAAAATGCATAGTTTTAAGATTCATTTTGTAAATAGAGCTCTAAAAAGAATAACCCGCTGAGTTTCTTGCCAGTTCTTCTCAGGTGGGTCGCGTTGTGAACTGGTTGTAGATTTTGATTTATATTCTGGACGTTTTACAAGAGCATCTGTATATGCCTATGTGAAATAAATTTATTTTTCTTTCTTTCTTTCTGTATTTCAAATTATATGAATTGTATGTTTCACACAATGAAACATACAATGTTGCCTTTTTAGGCCCGCTGTTCGCAGAGTGGTAAATAGTCAGCGGGTACCTAATAGTCAGTAGGTAAATAGTAGAAAAAGTAGGTATAAGACTTCTTCCTTAGAGATAGGAAGTTTCTATCCAAAATTCTTCTTTGGCTTTCTCATTTATTACGGAACCCTAAATAAGACCAACAACAAACAATTTTCTTACCAAAAATGTTGCGATCTTAACGACATCATGCAAATGCAAAATCACTAAACCAAAATGGCGGCGCGACGTATCTACTTTTCAATTCCTTCAGGTGAAGTCACGCGATGCCGACCTCGTATATTTCGGTGCCGGTACGGAAGAGATAATATCGTAGTAGGAATCTATAGGTATTCATTAAATTTCTACTCCTCAAAAAAAAAGCTATTGCAGATAAGTTTTTTTACAATTAAACCAGGCTCCCGCCTGATGGAAAGTCATACCTACTTCTAGCGAGTGGCCACTCTCACAGTCCGCACGACTTCGTCGTAGTCAAGGGCATGCTTCTGTAAAGACGGTGAGCAGCCCACTTACCGTCCTCCGGCCCCCGGTCACGGAGGCCAATAGTCTTGGGCGAACACACGTCTGCGGCGTCGAGTAGGAGAGTTATCTCCCGCTCCCTCCCCGCCCACGCCGCCGTCTCTCTCACGAGCATGACCTGCTCACAGAAATAGGCAGCGGCGACCCACTTACTGCCGCTGGAGATCACGGCTCGTACCATGGTCTCCAGCGAGAGAATGCAACGAAGATTAAGCACTCGTAGCCCTCTAATTATGTCATGTTCTGTATACGATCATTGAGTTAATCACCATAGGTAAGTAGATAGGGTACGGTCTGTCCTGAGTCCTGAGATGACTGACCACTTTAGTATTTATATTTCATTGAGTTTCTGCGTTTCGGAAACCACGGTAAGAGGTTGCCATTTTTAAAGTGCCTTCCGAAATCGGAAAACGCTCATTTGCGAGCGTTTTTCGGCTCCAGAAGGCACGTTATAGCAAAATGCCACACAGTGTTTACGTTCCGGTCACCCATCCAAGGACCGGCCATAGTGAAAGATAGCTGTAGTGATAATTTACATAATACTGATACCGCGGGGTCACGAGCGCTTCAGCTAGTAAGAAAGCTAATTTACACAAAAGTTGCATAATTTCCGTAAACATTCAAACTAAGGATAAAAGTTGGGTACTAATACTAACCTATAATATTATACTACAAAGCGATGATTCAGGATGTTAAACGTTCATGATTTGTGGTCCCGCGATGTTGTCGCGTGATCGTAAACGTATTTTCCCTCCAAAACTTTATTAGTTTGTCTTTGATGCACGCAAGACACTGCCTGTCACCTAGTCAAGGAGGTCGAGGTACAACGTAGCTAGATTTCAATATTTACAATATAATTTATGGTAAATTAAACATAGATAGGTAAGTAGGTATAGCTAATTCTTTGGTTTTGGTCTTTAGTTATGTACCTATCAGGGGGTTGACCTTACCGGTCCGACAATGAGTAGGCTTACCTACTAGACCTGCGCCAGTGCTTCGAATGTGAGCAGATGCAACGTGAGTTAAATTAACACAATGATAAAATATATATTATGTGACATAGCCGGCGCGCCGCGCGTACATAGATTTATCACTTTGATTATTTCACGGCAAAAACTTGGGAATATATACAACGTTCAAATATTGTAATATATTTTTAGAAAGCACTAGCTGATGCCCGCAGCTTCGCCCGCGATGGCGCTGTATGTGAAATTTTGCTGAATTTTCTTTGCTATAAACCTCACGGAGCCCGAGGCCTTTCCAATGAATGCAAAACCGTGGAAATAGGTTAGTGCGTTCTAAAGTTATAGCGTCAGGAAGGAAAACCCGACTTATTTTTATATAATAGATTTTGCAAACCCTAATAGGTATCTACTTATGATTACAAATTAAGGACCTCGTGAGAAATATTACGAGCCAGCTCTCTGCCTAGCGATCCTGAAGGAAAACTTTCATCGCAACGAAACAAGCATGCAAACAGTACATTGCGTGCAAACGAGACAAAACATAGGGACGTTCAAATATTCTTTATTCAAAAAATCATTCCTTTTTAGTCTATCTATTGGCAATAGCGCGCGCGATGCCTTCGATGTTTGAAAATTTGAAATTATAGATTCTTATCGTATCCTGCTACTTCTATTGCAAAATTATCATTAAAATCTATTCCGCGTGGCATAAATTTCGCATTGTTTTTGCATAAAATCGTTGGCGTGTAAAGTGATAGGTATTTATGGGTTCTACAAGTTACATAACGAGACCGAAGTCAACGGGGTACAGAATGAAGAGCGGTTCCAGTGCCGGTTCTGACAAAGATATGGGCGGGAAACTGAAACGGACAAAAATTCGGCAAGTAAACTTGACATTTAAAAAGTTTTCTGTGATAAAAAATTGCATTTGGAATGAACACCTAATCAAACTTGGTAATTTCTAGGCTGCATATATTTAGCCATGCATCGAATGAAAAAGTATCCAAAAATATGTACCTACCTAAGTAGACTTAAATTTTAGTCTCAGATTTAAGTAGGTAGGTATTTGTATTTATGTATACTTAAGTAATTAATTAAGTAAATAAGTATTCAAATATGTTTTTTTTGGAGGAGGAAACCGAGGAAGCTTTTTAGAAGAACCATATTATCTTCTATACATATAATAAAATGATAGAAAAGTCAAAACTGTACATTGGAAATATGAAAAAAAAAAATACTCGCTGGGTGTTCAACAAATGATACCGAAGCCGAAAATATAGTTAGAAATTTTTTTGTCTGTTTGTCGCATGTCGGTTTGTCTGTTGGCTTTGCTTTGTCCGGAAGGATCTCGAAAAGTACCTACTGAATGGATTTGGTTCAAATTTTGTACAAATATTAGCTAGGGGTAGGGTTTTAAAATAGGCTATATATTATCACGCTACATATCGTAGGGGCTAAGCAGAGAGCAGTCAAATTGGCATTATAACATAATTTGCACGCGTACGAAGTCGCGGGCAAGCAACAGCTAGTATAATAATATAATTATAATAATATAAGGTTCGCTTCTTTGTGAAACGAACCTTATACCTATTTTTTTTTATTTATAAAATATAATTAAAAAAAAAATTAACTAAACCCTGATTTGTGAAAGTGATAAATAATAAGGGACCCAATGGCAGGGTAATGTTTTTATGTCATGTACCTAGTATATGTTAAGTGATTTTTAGTAAAAAGTAGTTAAGTAAAACCAGGATCTGGACCCGACCCTATAAGAGGCTGTATCTTATGAACTGTGATAGCTATCAAGCTGAAACAAAAATAAAATTAAAATTACTACTAGGTATAAATTAGTAAGTAGTAATTTTAATTTTATTCTAGTTTAATTTATTAGAAAATATAATTGTGGACTCAATACTTCAATGTGCGTATTTTATACTACTAAGGTGGCATAAATTTAAATGTGGATAGAACTAAGGTGGCGGACAAGCATGCGACCCACCTAAACGAGAGTACGTAGCCTATATCGACGTTTGCAACACCAGAGGTCAGGTGTTTGCAGGCAGTCTTTTTTTTTTGTTTAATGTGAGGGAAAGTCCTCATGGAAGTTATGCCGAACAGGTGTTTTATAGTCGGTAGGGACCGACTAAAAAACCTCACGTAACGCCCAACAGCCTATGGTTGGGAGCCCCGGGTAAGCCCTCGGAAGGATGTCCCAGGACTACCAACAGTTCTGAAGAGTCTCGAGAAATGTTTTGTCATGCTTTGACAATTGATTCAATATTGCAATTGCAAGGGATGGGAAGCTCTCGAATCAATCAAAGCAGCAGTCCACTGCTTGACGTAGGCCTCTCCTAAATAACGCCACAATACATGATCTTGCGTCTTCCACATACAGACACTCCCTGTGACCTTCTCCAGATCGTCGGTCTATCTGGCGGGGGTCGTCCTACCAAAGATAATATAATAGTAGATATGACATACAGATCGGCAACTCCCTGCTGCGCCACAGCTGTCAGTAGAGTTGACGGACGTGTTGAGGGAACATTTGCTTAGCATTATTGGTCACACGCACACATTCAGGCTGGAGTTTTCGCCCTGTGGTCCTACCCCACGTGTGACACTGAGATCCTGGCGCTCAAACAAACAAACAAACTCTTCAGCTTTATAATATTAAGTACAGATGTATTTACAAAAAAGTAAGTAAGTCTAATATCCGTACTCTGATACCCATATTAGGTTAAGCCTAGCTTAGCTTGAAATCAGAAGACGTTGTGCATTAATGTCCGGTTTTTTTTTTGTTATTATTTATGTTATAGGTGAAGCCGTGGGGCAGTGATAGTTTTCTATACTTCCACAATCAAAGTAATCATCATTAGTTCCTACCGTTACTAGGCGTAACCAATGTTTACCATAACAACGGTTACCATGGCAACGGCGTTGTTTAATCGATACTTTACTCTTGTATCCCCGCACTCGATAGGAAGGCGCAATGCGCAACACTAGTTCTAAATATGAAAAATAAATTTTATTTTAATATTTCTTTTTGTTTCGAATTTTAAAAATGTTTTATATTAATCGTTAAGTTAAATTGTTATTAATCTGTTATTTTTTAATAATGTATTATACGAATTATTTGAATAGGCGTCCGAGCAAGATGAACGAGTATGGATTGAAGAGGATACCGGATTATACAGAGTTGGCATACAAAGAGGCTGTGTCGAAACTGAGGTACTTCCTATCAGGCAACTATGCACCAAGTGTGAGTATTATTATATCTACAAATTATTTTGTCTTTATGTAATTATATGCTAGTGTGGTCCCAGCAAACTTTTAAAGTCATTATTAGAATGTATAACCGTGAATTTAAATTTACTTGTTTTTTTTAAAAAAAAAAATCAAGCTCATGAAAATCGTTTAATTCAGGTGTTTTCGAGTTTTGAAAGTCTTGTAACAATTACGATTTCTTTTTATAGTTAAATCATGTTATTAAATCATATTATCCATTAACATTGTCTATCTAAACTAAACGTTGGCACCCGGCGCTGGATACACCTATTTAGGTAGGTACCGTGTGTTTATAGTCGGTTTAAAGTCGGCATGGACTGTGGGGAATTACACTCAAAAAGAAAGGCTTAATGTATGACTCATATATGCCTCTTTTGAGATGGCGGATAAAGTTAGGAGCACTGGGCGTTAACCTTCCGAGGGCGTAGCCGGCACCCGGACTCCCGGCTGTGAACTGTTAAGGACGTGGCCTAGTTGGGCAGTAATAAAACCACTTCTTGTCACAACTGCACTTATATTCCATGATAACACTTGTACACATCAACACTTGTTATTAATTCGTCAATAATATCGCCAACAATAATCCAATAACTCGCGAGCGAAACATTTTATAAGGCCCGGAACAAAGTACATCTTCCTCCCACCGTTGCAACGGTGGTGGGGCAATTCTTAATGTAGGGTAGATAAGAAATCTATATAATCTTAAAGTAAGTAAATCAAATTTACTACACAGAGACAACATTTTAAAATCTAGTTATTAATTTAATCGTAATTATAAATTCGGTAAATCCTAAGTAACAAAATATTCAATTAGTCTATTCTTTTAGCTACCCGTATTTTATGAAAAGTAAAATATGTCTCTTGCCGGAAATGACCTAACAGCTCGGCCGTCCTGCTCTAAGCGAGTCCCATCGCTTAATACATTTTCAAATTAAACATAATAATAAAACATAGCCTCTTAGTTTAACTTGTGGTATAATTTACACCCATAGCATGCTTAGAATAAGATTAGAAAGTTTGCTTAATCCACAGTGCAAAGGAATTATAGTAGTACAATTTGGTGGAAAAGTGTTTTCATTCACATAATGTATAAGATAATGCCTATTGGCTTCTGAGGTCGTTGGTACACAAATAAAAAAACAAACTTTAAACTAAATTATGGACATGCCTAGTTTGAAATGGCAAGGAGCTGATATTATAATACCTAGTCTAGCATAATTTATTATTTTTGACAATGTCACTAGCATCAGGCGATCTAAATCTCTATAATTAAAAACTAACCAGGCTTGAATTATGTTAATGGTAACAATATTGTCGTACTTCTAGTCTTGCTTCTTAGTTCTATCTTCGGTTAAGAATCTATCTTTTGGAAGTGTTTTCTGTGACTGACCAACATGTGGGGTTTGCCTTTCAACTCATACTAGGTCTTACTTTGTATTGTGTTGAAGGTTTTCTGTGCCTATTAAAAAGAGTTACCTACGTTTTTTTTTTTACCTGCCGTTCTCGTACCTTCTCGCTAGCGTTATGTCTAAGCTCCTCTAGTTTTCCACTGGGTACGATTTCAAGTCAATAAATAAATATTCATGGACACTCGCACAACGCCATCTGATCCAAAGTAAGCTAGGAATAACCCGCCTGTGTTATGAGTATCTGACCACGGGTATACTTTTAAACACACACTTAACATACACTAAAACACCCAGACTCCCGAAGCAAACCCCTACGGATCACACAAACCCTTGTCTCCGGTGGGAATCGAACCCAAGGCCGTGATCGGCAATCGCACATTTCGACCACTCAACTAACGAGGCAGTCAAATTTAGTGTTTCATTAATTTCGGTTCAAATGGTTATAATGAATCAAAATAGTTGATCTGACGGGAGTGACGGGTTCATCTGTGTAGTATGTTTCGTCGTATTGATACTAACCTGCAAATCAGAAATGTGATCATCCCAAGATTTATCGTCCTCGCCATGACCAGAAATCTAAAAATGCGTCTAATGGGTATATATTCTTATTAAACGGCCCAATATGATCTGTATAGCATGAAAGGGGATACTAACCCTTTTTTTATGGGATTCAACTCACCTTCATTCTAGGCATGACGCAACATTTTTTTTTTTGAACCGGGGCGGCGCATCTTCTGGTCACCAGTAGCTACCTTTGTACGGTGTAAGGTTTTCTTAAAGCCACAATAACCAACATCGTCGTGGTTCATTTTCAGAGGTCACCATACTCTCGAACTGCCAACGTCTCGAGCTCGTAGGAGACTAAACTACTAAGTAGGATATAGGCTTTAAAGTACCCTTTCCATCTCATTGCAATAGGATTCCAGTTACACTTTCTTTGCAAGCATCCGTATGCAACTCGATTACAACTTTGGAATCATAGAGGGTAAGTAATGCTCTACTGGTAAGTAAACCTTTTACCTTAACAAACGCCCGTTCTTGGTTGTGACCTCAAATCCATGCAGAGTTCTTTCTCAATAATTCCGGCAGTGGAGAGGTTATGACAGCATACCCTTCATAAACCGCTTGAAGGACCCTGCCAATCTGAGAAATTCTCTTACCTCATGTTGATTAGCAGATCGTGGGGACAGGACAACTGCTTCATCTATATCTTCTATACATATAATAAAATGATAGAAGAGTCAAAACTGTACATTGGAAATATTTAAAACATAATATACCAAAGCCGAAAATATAGTTAGAATTTTTTTGTCTTTTTGTCTGTTTGATTTGCTTTGTCCGGAAGGATCTCGAAAAGTACTCAATAGATTTGATTCAAATTTTGCACAAATATTCACTAGGGGTAGGGTCTTAAAATAGGCTATATATTATCACGACACATATCCTAGGGGCTAAGCAGAGAGCAACCAAATTGGCATTATAACATAATTTTCACGCGTACGAAGTCGCGGGCAACAGCTAGTCCATAAATATATTTGCCTCCATAAGAATTTTGTTGATTGTTCTGTAAAAACTGACGGCGCGTTGACCAACCTAAAGGGAACGCGATTCTACTCATACTGTCTATCAGAGGTCTAAAAAGCGGTCTTTTGACGAGATTTCTCAGATGTGAGGATATGGTAACATCTACTTGGTAAAATAAAGCATTGCCTTCAAGTGGATTAAACTGATCTCCAACTAGCGGTATTGGGTAGTGATCTTTATTGATATTCTTGTTTGAAAGCTCTGTAATCTACGCATGATTGTATACCATCAGTTTTCTTTTGAACCAATCTTCTGAACCATGTTGTACTACGGTCCTTTCTGACTATGGCATACGATAGGGTAGGTAAACAAGGTTATACTGAACGAATTCAAAACTATATCGATTGGTCTTACCTGTTGGGAACTAATTAAAATTGTATCTGGAGATGTTCCAGGAGTTTGAAGCTACATTAAAAATCATTACTGCTCCGCATCAGTTTCTGACCTCATACAGACCTGGTATTCTTCTCATATTCTTTACCCTGGGGACCTTGCAGGACGCAAGTTTCATAAATGTAGCAATCTATTTCTGAATCAATACAAAAGCGTATCGGTTGCAGTCCGTTAGGGATGCTCACCAGGCTTACTGTACCTGGGGGCATTCTTTTAAAACGTATTTTACATGAAGTTTTCGCGATCAAAATAATTGTGGCCTTTCGGTTAAGGAGTGACCTAATAGTACCCGGTATAATCGACGTATAAACCAACAGTATCTTTCAAGCTCTGGACTTCCACATGATCTATTGCAATACCTATTGAACTTAATAGATTATCACCTATGCCCCTGAACGAAGGCAAGTTCGGACGAGTAGTTATTTAAATTCTGTAAATCTGAGACTCCAGAGAACATCGACTTCCTTGGTAAACATGGCACGAAGTAACCTGCACATTTACCTTGATGTCTAATATGTACGTACTTCAGTGATGACCTCAAATACCTGTTTCTGTTTCTGGATATCATCACCCAAAGGTTTAGTTTCATCTGGATCATTAGTTTACAAAGTATCCCTAGGTCTGGATCTGCAATGTTGGCTCAAAGGATCAATTTTGTAACAATTTGGGTATTATTAATTTTAAATGTTTACTTACATCTGAAACTTGGGGACCAACTACATTACAGTTAAAGCATCACAAACTGGAGTTACTACTAGTACCTGTACCAGATGCTACCGGGGATTAGAACTTACACCTAACCTTTTCGTCGTACGGCCTTCGCGTCGATTCTCGTCCCTCTTTTGACTTTCCTAAAATATTTGAGTAGGTACCTGTTCTGGCTCACTAAACCAGGCTGCCCGAGCTCCTGGTATTACAGCACGCCTGCCACCACGTACTGTATTTTGCACCTGTTTATAAAATTTTTGTCTTCGAATAATAGTAAGAACTCTCCATATTTAGCCAGTTTTTCTAGCATTTCGATCGAAAGCTCGTTGTAGTCCTCTCTACATGGAAATGATTGCATCAATTGCCTATTCCATTCTGACCAGGTATGTAATATCGAATCTAGACCCTGATACCACGTCTTAGCAAAACGCCTGTCAGTCCTTTTCTTCCCCATCCACATTAAGATATTCTGCGGCATAACCACAGGGTCGAACTTCGGTATTACATTCGTATAAAAAATAATCTCTGACTTATCATAGGATTTAACATCTTCTAAAAACTTTAAAATATATCTATCATACCTGTGTCCGATCCTTCCGCCACAGAATGTGCCCTCTCTCATGGTGGTGATGAGTCGTCATCCGACTCCGTCACTCCGATGACTAGAATATGGGCCAGTCCTTCTCATATACTGGTTGCATATCTAGTAGCTTGACCCGTTACCTCGGGTACTCCTAGAATATGGGCCAGTCCTTCTCATATACTGGTTGCATATCTAGTTCCTACCTTGACCCGTTACCTCGGGTACTCCTTCTAGAATATGGGCCAGTCCTTCTCATATACTGGTTGCATATCTAGTCCCTACCTTGACCCGTTACCTCGGGTACTCCTTCTAGAATATGGGCCAGTCCTTCTCATATACTGGTTGCATATCTAGTCCCTACCTTGACCCGTTACCTCGGGTACTCCTTCTAGAATATGGGCCAGTCCTTCTCATATACTGGTTGCATATCTAGTCCCTACCTTGACCCGTTACCTCGGGTACTCCTTCTAGAATATGGGCCAGTCCTTCTCATATACTGGTTGCATATCTAGTACCTACCTTGACCCGTTACCTCGGGCATTCCTCCTGGAATATGGGCCAGTCCTCCTCATAGACTGGTTGCATATCCTATCCAGTATCAAGATTCGAGAAGTCCGGTGTTGTTTCTGGAATATGGGCCAGTCCTCCTCCTAGACTGGTTGCATATTCAGTATTCCTTAACTGATTTTCATCATGGCTACTCATTTCAACAATTATCTGAAACTTCTCGTTTAAGCTTAATATCCAAACTTAATTATTCACTATAAGGAGCAGAAGTTATAGTATTAGTAATTGATTCTGATAAGAAATAATATTACGAAAGTGGTAAGTGCGGTGGTAAGCGTCAGCCAACTCAGCTTCCATAATATATAGTATACTAGTAAACTTTTTTTTTTTCAAGTATGTAACACAAAAATATAGGTTCAGATCTCAAAATTTACTTCGTATCACAAATAAGTATCTCATAATATTTCAAATATAAGTCTCCAAGATCACTATCAGGTCTTCAAGCTATAGGTAAGAAAGCGTACATAATATAGGTACGCACGATACGCAGAAAAGTAAATACTAAGCACGTTAAGGCTAACGACTTTGACTAAGTATATCGAACACGCGTCATTCAAGATACGAAATGTAGAACAAATTATAGGTGTATGTTTCCTCCGTCTATTGGCATTTTTTTTTTTCAATTCGATAAAAATTGAAGTCATAATGAATCGCTATTCATGTAAAAATGTAGAACTGATTGTTGTATGATAATTTCCCATATTATTTATGTATAATTAAAATATAACAAAAGCATACTTTGACATAGGTACACCTCATCATTTTAAAAATGTTTTGGTTATCATTATTCGCCTAGTTAAGCGACAAAAAAAAAATCGATTTCATAGGCACCTCATTTTCCTTCATTTTCTAAACCAAGCCCTTTAAATATAAACTTACCAGCACATATCACTATCTGAGTTCAAGTGAGGTAACGGACAAGTCACTTTACCTGTTTAAAACTATAGGGGCTTAGTATTACCCCGCATTATCCATGTAACTACCTCACCATGTTGCTAACACCATAACTATTCAGTAGTTTCTATTATTAGGGAGGTACGATTATTATTATGAAATTCCGTGAATGTGAAAAAAAATAATTCTTGAAGGTCACCACGTGTTTCTGTCCATAATTCTATGAGTTATACACAAGGATACTTAATAATATACCACTCCTTCTCGTTTTTTTTTTATAGTAGTTTAGTAATCCATCTTGTTCTTCCAGAAATATTACCAATAAAAGAAAAAATAACACGTGGTGAATAAACAAAGATTTAGATAGTTGCACTTCGTAATGAAAAATAATAGTTCAAAACTTACGTAAATGTTCCAGGCTATAGGGTGTTACAAGAAAAATATATATTTTCTTGCCGATCCCACTTCTGAACTGTTAAGGACGTGGCCTAGTTGGGCAGTAATAAAACCACTTCTTGTCACAACTGCACTTATATTCCATGATAACACTTGTACACATCAACACTTGTTATTAATTCGTCAATAATATCGCCAACAATAATCCAATAACTCGCGAGCGAAACATTTTATAAGGCCCGGAACAAAGTACATCTTCCTCCCACCGTTGCAACGGTGGTGGGGCAATTCTTAATGTAGGGTAGATAAGAAATCTATATAATCTTAAAGTAAGTAAATCAAATTTACTACACAGAGACAACATTTTAAAATCTAGTTATTAATTTAATCGTAATTATAAATTCGGTAAATCCTAACAAAATATTCAACTAGTCTATTCTTTTAGCTACCCGTATTTTATGAAAAGTAAAATATGACGTCTCTTGCCGGAAATGACCTAACAGAACAGATGTGGTTTTAGGCAATAGCGAGTCCGACTTGGATTTCCACACGTAAAACAAGAAGCCGTGAGATCGTTCTCACCCGACTGCCCCTCTCTTTTACACGTTTATTGTGAAAGTTCAATTCGATTGACGTTGTCATTTTTGTTTTATTTCAAACTTTGAACAGATGATTCACGTGATCTAGTGACGTAGTTTAATGTGACAGAGTTCCAGACTACAGACAAAGTCTCGACATAAGCGTCCGTAGTAACTATTTAGTAATCTGTGGTCCCATGAAAAACAAAACTTGTAAAAACCAAAGTCTCACGACTCCGGTCTTTTACCTACTTTAAAAGTAGTGAGATTCATGTATAAAGTAAGTAAAAAGATTGACTTTACACGAGGATTTGGATTACAAAGTTATTTAGGCAGTTGGTGAATCTGGAAAACTTGTCCGAAATTCCAGAACATTTTAATATTTCGTTGGTTAATACACTAAACGCTAATTGCATTCTAATTTTGAACGTTCTATGTCTGCTAGAGGTGCCTTTGAGTTTTAATGATCGGTCAGTCAGTGAGTGAATGATTACGAATTTTAAAGCAACTTTGACTAGTTATGATTCTTAAACTACTGGTTCAAACTGAACGTAATTTGAAATACTGAAATGAAAATTCTTTCTAGTTTTATCCACAACGAAGTTATAGGGGGTCGAAAAAGGCCTGATTGAGTTTGAGAAAAGATAGTACGGTCCGTGTGCAGCCCACCGCCGCGCTGTTGCTAGACTTGGTGGGAGCACTCCCGTGCCCCTTGAATGTGTGTGACTCATTATGACCTACTTACATTATTTTTATTATCGCCCCTTGCACATGCGTAACTTCGCCTTTCAAGAATATTGAACAATGAAAATGCTAATTTCGAATTTCAAAATTAAAGATATGATTTCTTTGATTCTCATGATATCCCGCGATATAATCACAACTTAATTTTTTAACGTGTGGAAATATAAGGCTGACATACACTTCGGATCGCTCCTGTCACACCTCCCACATTCATCATTTTTTTTGTATATTATATTACTAGCCGTTCCCCGCGGCTTTGACCGCGTAGAAGTCGTTATCGCGTAACATCATAACCCTCCTTTTGCACATTCGGTTAAAAAGTACCCTATGTCTCTATACCGAATTTCATATCAATCGCTCCAGCCGTTCAGGCGTGAAAGCGTAACAGACAGACAGACAGACAGACAGACAGACAGATAGACAGGCAGACAGACAGACATTATAGTAGGAAGACAAATTAGTAGGAAAAGTAGGATAGGATAGTAGGATTGAATAACACCACTTGTACTAGTCCTCTAAAATATTTCAATTAGGTACTCCTGAACGGTTTTACCTCATGGCTTTTTCAAGGTCACCTACTTACTCATCCTTAGATGATGATTACAATTACATGTAACTTTGCTTAAGGTTCGAAGCTACGGTGGTTCAGCTTCAATCAAGAACTTGGATGAATCAGATGGTGATGTGGACAAAAAGTATACAAGCCCGTATACTTTGGCCGAGTACAAGCCACGGCCGAGGCTTACTGCCAAGTATACCACGCTGTATGCGGATAGCTTGAATTATACACCACAGCATACTACTACGCCTGGTGAGTAACATTAAAAGGTTTAAAGGAAAATTAGGCAGAAGCGGAATTTTGGCTGCAATGACTTTTCCGTCTCCGTATGAATTGAGAAGCCATCTCATTATTCAATTCATTATTCAATTTCATTCAATCATCATTATTTAATGAATCTTACGTCCTTATTTAGTAGACTATCATAATTAAAATAATGAAGGTAAATTTTTGGAATTTGTAGGCTAATAGATAAAAAGTTAAATATCTTTTTATCTATTAGCCTCAAATCTATATGAGTCCTGGGACATCCTGGGTCCTGGGACATCCTTCCGAGGGCTTACCCGGGGCTCCCAACCGTAGGCTGATGGGCGTTACGAGGATAGCCGCGATACGGATACGGTTATGCCGAGGATAGCTTTAAAGCTGTCACTTATACCCAAGCAATAAAGCTACCAGCATCTTAAAACTTTAAACTGCTCTCCTCAGCAATATGGATATCCTTGCTTAGATGCCTTTCAATCGTCGACATTGTATATTTTTTACGTATCTTTTTTGCCCGTCAAATAGGTACTGGCGTAAATGAGAACCTCGTTTTCTCAATTTTCGGATATAATTCGTAACCCATAATAAATTGGTATTCACACAATAAATTTTTGATTAGGTAGATAACCAAAAATACTTGACTGTACTAAAAGAAAGCCAATCTTGCTTATATCTAAATAGGAGAGCAAGTTGAAGACATGGGAATATTATTATAATGATTTGGGAAATTTACAATTTCAAAATAATATATTATACCTAATCTATTATTAACCAAGCAAATGCATGTTCTCATCAATTACTCATAATAGGTACTTCTCTGCCTAACAATACAACAAGCCATCACCATCTTAAACGCATTAGTAATGCAATGTTTGCTTCCAGCGCCGCCTCTTCAAACCACCTCCAGCACAGCTGGAGCAGACTTAAGTGGAGGCACCAACCCTGACGTGATCAACTTCATCCAGAAACAGGAGGAGTATATCGAGCAGTTGGAGAGAGAAAGTCAGTACTGCAGGGTATGTATCTCCTCTCATCTGTTTTGGTTCTTAGGTAGGAGTACGGCACAGCATAAGTCCTGGGACATCCTTCCGAAAGCTTACCCGGGGCTCCCAACCATAGGCTGTTGGGCGTTACGTGACGTTTTTTAGTCGGTAGGAGTCCGGCATAACATCCATGAAGGATTTTCCGTCACGTTCAAAAAACAGAAAAAAATACAGCACAGTATTAAAATAATTCTGTCCGCAAAGTGTTCATCCCTTTTTTTCCATGTGGAAATCCTACATGGATACTATCCCGGACTCCTACCGACTAAATCCACACGATTTCTTACAACTGTCTAAGGCTGGGAGTCCCGGGTAAGCCCTCGGAAGGATGTCCCAGGGCTCTCGGCAGACTTTGGCGAACACTTCAGCCTCGCCTGCTATCGGTTCGGGTGCTATCCCGCGTCTTGGGAGTTGGTTCGGGTGTTGTCCCGCTACTTAGGAAGGAGGGGGGGGGGGGTAGATTGGGTACTGTCCCACTACTATCACCACTATGAGGGGCAAAGAGATATTTGCCATCGTCTTAGAAGTTTTCATCCTTATAGTTTACTTACCACCAACTAAACTACCTCACAATGTGTGGGTATGTAATTCACTTCAGCCTACTCCTCAGGGACATAGGGATGATTGTATCTTTTATATTATATTACTGCCTTTTTTAACGTGAGGGAAATCCTACATGGATGCTATGCCGGACTTTTACCGTCTAAAAACCACACCTATCCTACCTAACAGCCTACGGTTGGGAGTACCCCAGTCCCCAGGACTCCCAACAGACCTACGGCTACCACTGCGGCCTCACTTAAAGGGGGGTTCGGGTGCTATCCCGCGTCTATGGGGGGTTGTTCGGGCGTTATTCCGCTTCTTGGGGTGGCGTGCATGAATACTTCACGTCACGCTGTCGTCATCGTTATACATTACGGCCTGAAATAAAATTTATCAGGAACAGACGCCACACTTTTTCAATGAAATCTTCAAACCAAATTTCTATGTATAGGACGAGCTCAACAATCTTCTCGGCAAAGTAAAAGAAGTGATATCTGAGAACGAACATCTTCATGAAGCGCAGAAGAACAAGCTGATATCACGCATGTTCCATTCATATAACGGTTCTGAAAGTGATGAACTGGACGAACTAGGTGATAGCACTGGATTGGACAGTGATAATAAGGTGAGAGTGACAAATATTGAAAATAGAATAGAAAATGAGTTTTTCGAAGAAAAATTAAATGAGCTCAGAACTTACTACATTTTAAATGGTTTTATTATGCTTGTGATAATTGAGGAAAAAATGTAAACCATCATTTTGTAGCGGTGGTTATCTTGGATTTACCTACAATGTTAAAAAGAATGTCAATGTAACGTCAGAATTAATTATGTTTACCAAAATAATCCACATAACTAGCCGGGTAAGGGGTCTGTTTCAGCGGTGGCGACATCGTGTGCATGAACCCGTTAGTGTACTAGAGCGAATAAAAGTTGAGAATTTACAAGAGTTAGGCATAAAAGAGGCATTTGTGAGTAAACTGAGTGAAAAATTTGAAAACCTAGATGAAATATGTGAGATTGAAGAATTATGGAAGCCGTTTAAGGAAGGACTTGTGGAAGTTGCGATTGAAGTGTGTGGGGTTAGCAAAAGACGACAAGGATGTATGGCAAAGGGAATGAGTGCGGAAGTTCTTAATGCGTTGACTGGCAAGAAGAAAGCATGGTTGGACTGGTTGGCTACAAAGGCCAATCAAAGAATGCAAAAGGCAACGGATGAGGATGTAAAAATGGCAAAGGATGAATATAAAAAGTATAAACGTGTTGCAAAAGAGACGATGATGAGAAAGAAAGAGAATGATAGAGAAAAATTTGATAAAAGGTTATCTGAAGACTTCCAACGGAATATTAAATTTTTTTGGAAGTCCATAAGAACAGTGAGGAGTCAGCAAACAATGTCGCCGCTCAATCACATCAGAAACCAGGATGGAAGTTTTGTTAGAGGAGAAGAATGTGTGCTAAAGAGATGGAAGGAATATTTTGAGAGTTTATTCGAAAAAGAAGATATACAAGGTGATACGCGTGTTTTAGAACTGAATGAATTTGGCGATGAAAGCGAGTTAAGTATGGGAGAAATAGTGGAAGCGTTGAATTGTATGAAAGTCGGAAAGGCTGCTGGAATAGATCGGATTTCTGTCGAAATGCTGAAAGCTGGACGTGGCGTGGTAGCTTGCCAGCTGTACCGCCTTTTTAACTTTTGTTGGCGAAGTGGCAGAGTACCAGCAGAATGGTGTAAAGCTGTCATTGTGCCGCTTTACAAAGGAAAAGGGTCGCAGCAAGAGTGCAAAAACTACCGCGGCATAAGCTTGCTCAGCATCGTTGGCAAATTGTATGCAAAAGTGTTGATAAAAAGAGTGATGAATGAAACTGAAGGAAAAATGTGGGATGTGCAAGCAGGATTTATGAAAGGAAGGGGATGTACGGATCAGGTCTTTTCCTTACGATGCGTAGCTGAGAAAGTTTTGGCTAAAAGTCAAAAGGTCTATTGCATATTCGTGGACTTGGAAAAGGCCTATGACAGAGTGGTGAGGAATGAACTGTGGTCAATATTGTCCATGTATGGAGTGAACAGCAACTTGATACGGGCACTGAGGTCTCTCTATGAGGGTTCTAGTGCTTGTGTCAGGATCAACGGGGCCTGCACGGACTTCTTTCACATTGAAAAGGGTGTGAGACAGGGCTGTGTAGCGTCTCCGTGGCTGTTTAATCTATACATGGATAGTTGTCTGAAAGAACTGCAAGAGAGTATGTATGGCTTAAAAATGAATGAACTGACCGTCAAATGCCTCCTATACGCTGATGATCAGGTGATATTAGCATCATCAGCGGAGGAATTGCAGCTGATGGTTAATAGTATGAATGAGGCTCTAAAAAGTAGAGGAATGAAAGTTAATGTAAACAAGACGAAAGTTATGGTTTTTGAAAGAGAAGAAAGTATGACGAATTGCTCAATCTTCATTGAAGGGCAAAGAGTGGAACAGGTGAAAGAATTTGTATACTTGGGTTCCAAATTTGTAAGGGATGGAAAGTGTGACCAGGATATTGAGCGAAGAGTTTTGGCAGGAAATCAAGTGAATGGGGCTATGTACACCTTTATGAGCAGTCAAAATGTGTCTGAGAAGGCCAGGTTGGCTGTACATAGGGGAGTGCTCATCCCTACACTTATGTATGGTAGTGAAAGTTGGGTATGGCAGAAGAAGCATGAAAGCAAAATTAATGCAGTGGAAATGAGAAGTCTGCGAAGTATAGCTGGAGTGACTTTAATGGACAAAAAAAGAAATAGCGTGATAAGGGAAAAATGTGGTATAACAGAAGATGTAGTGACTAAGATCGAAAAAGGGATGCTTAGATGGTTTGGACACGTGGAGAGAATGGATGAGAATAGACTGACAAAGCAGATTTATGAGGCGAGAATGAATGGGCAAACTGGTAGGGGTAAACCTCGGCGTACGCATGCCGATCAAATCAGAGACGTTCTGGAAAAAGGCAAGGTCAAGAGTACCCTTAACCGGCGAGCGTGTATGAAAACAGTTATGAAAGTAGAAAAGCGAAAGTTGTATGTCAGGATCGTAGCAAGTGGAAAGCCATAGTCTCTGCTTACCCCGATGGGAAACAAGTGTGATTATATGTATGTATGTATGTATGTATGTAATGACAAATAAAGATTTCTTAACTTGGCCTCGTTTGGGCTTAAGAACGAAACATCCATCTATCAGACTCTTCAAAATTAGAGTTTTACTTTCTATTTTCACTAGATAACTCCATCAAAATCCAGAAAATCGACCAAATCCCGTTCAACCAAATTGGAAGGTCCCAACATCGTGTTTGAGTCGCGCATAGCTGAGTTGGAAGCTCAACTTACTCAAGCCAAGATTGACTTGAAGAAAATTCAGGTATGACTTTGTAGAGCGATTGAAACGTAGGTACATAACCCTACTCAGTACTCCTTTGAAGCAGTTTTCTTAAGAATATTGCGTTAGTTTTATTTAAAAAAACATTGTCCTCACAAAGATCTAATATTCTCTTATAAATAACAGCCAAAAAAGCATATCTTGTCATTAAAATCTCTGACACGCGTTTAACCTAGATATGACCTGGCTAGTTTCTATTTTATTTTGATTTGATTTCACAGGAAGAAAATAATGAGAATAAACGCAAGCTTGCCTCTGGACTCGTTGACTCAACTTGTCTTGACGGCTTTAAGCGGCAGATCGACAACTTGCAGAGGTAATAACATCAAGTATAATTGCCAAAATCGAAACAAATAGGTACCTAAGGGCACTTAATTCGAAATAGTATCTGCGGCATTCTTTGCTTTACAAGTTCTCTCTTTTCTCTTAATTTTCTTATCTTTTATATTAAGCTCGCCAAATTGACGTCGCCAGCCTGATGGAAAGTTATGGCGCATCTAGCGATTGGGCGCCACTCTCACAGTCTAAGACTTCTGACAATGGTCCTCAAGTTGGCGGCCCTATGATGTGCCGATTACCTAATCCATACTAATATTATAAAGCTGAAGAGTTTGTTTGTTTGTTTGTTTGTTTGTTTGTTTGTTTGTTTGTTTGTTTGTTTGTTTGAACGCTAGGATCTCAGGAACTACTGGTTGGATTTCAAAAATTCTTTTACTGTTTGATAGTCCATTTATCGAGGATGGCTATAGGCTATATAACATCACGCTAAGACGAATAGGAGCGGAGCAGCAATCAAGAATGTTTTGAAAACGGGGAATATTTTTTACCGTCTGAAAGCTTCCGAGGCGTACGCTGCGTAAATGGTTATAGTTAGGTAAAAATTGTGTATTACAAAATTGTTTCTCTTAAAAAGTTCTAAAAAAAAGTCCGCGACAGCATATGTCTATCTTATAAGGTTCGCTCACAATAACCTAATTTGTCTATCTTTTAAGGTTCGCTCACGAAATAATGAAACTGAAGAGTTTGTTTGTGCTAGAATCTCAGAAACTACTGGTTGCATTTCAAAAATTATTTTACAGTTTAATAGTCCATTTATTGAAGCTGGCTAATGGCGATATAACATCACGCTAAGACGAATAGGAGCGGAGCAGCCATTAATAATGTTATGAGAACGGGGATTTTTTCTTTCTTTTGAGAGTTTCCATTGCTGACGCTGCATAAATAGTTAAAGTTACGTCAAAATTGTATACTACAAAATTGTTTCTCTTAAAAAGTTAAACAAAAAAGTCCTTGACGGCATATGCCTATCTTTTAAGGTTCACTTACAATAACCCTCTTATTAAGTTCTAAAGTATGAGCGACGTGACGGGAGTAAACTTGGTCTGCAGTGGCAGCCAGTCAACTGAACCATAAAAACCGGCCAAGTGCGAGTCGGACTCGCACACTATGAGTTCCATACCGAAAAACGGATGGGTAGAAGTAAAAGCGACGGGAAACATATCACTTTAACACCTTTTTCCTTCTCACTCTCATGTGACGCAAACGAAGATAAGCGGTTTAGCTGTAACGAATACAAGCGACGCGACGCGACGAGAATAAGCGCGAGGGGGGTAAATGCAACGGGAAACATTATAATACTTGAAATATTAATACCATACCTCACTCTCATGTGACGCAAACGAAGTTGCGCGGGTCAGCTAGTAATTTATAAAATTGACAAAGCCTTCACATCCTTTTTTTTTATCTTTTCTTTTTGGCTTTCTTATTATTTTTCTTTTTTCTTTATCTCTCGTTAAGGTCTAGTGGTCTCAGCGAACTTTGTATCGTTTTTCGTCTCGTTCCCTCCTAATTCTGTGACAAATCCAACAAAGAGTTGAGAATGAGAAGTGTTAAGTATAACAAATTCGACTTTTTTTTATAAAATTAGATAGAAATACCTGTTTGAGTCGAAATACGCAAATAAAATCTTGTCAAAATTGATCTTTCATTTACGAGTTCTTGACATTGCTCCAGGGATAAATCCTCACTGGAATCACAAATATCAAAGTTAAAGCTGAGCTTGGAACAGCGAGACGACGACGGTCGGTACAAGCGCGGATCTGACGTAATGGAACATCAACTCAGGGATGAACGAAACAACTTGGATATGGAAGTCAGACGACTGAAGGTAGGACGATGTTTAGTTTTGCATCGATATACTATGTTTCTGCATCGCGTTTTTTTTATTTATTTATTTATTTATTTAACTTATGGAGGCCTTACAGCTTACATAATTTAAGATTGGAGATCACATAAAAACAGACAGCCAATAACAAGTCCTCGCTTTTTGTGTGTATTATAAATAATTATAATAGTAGCTAATGTTCTCGTTTAAATTCTGTGTTTTGTTGAGCACTCATTCTTTCTTGTAATTTTTGGTCGTTCGAGCCAGACTCTTTGTCAATTCAGACCACGGTTCTTCCACGGTGATTCCTTTCGCTATTGGGCAAACCAGAGTAGCCATATAACATATTAATTAGGCGTTGCCTCCTTCAACTGAATGAGCCAACATACGACACAGGTGACTAAAGGCGCGTAAAGGCTATTCTCCTCGCAAACCCAAAAGCGCCTTCAGCAGCTATTAGTTTCGGTAACTACCTACTAAAGCGAAGAGTAGACGAGATAGTAATCTCATCTAGTCTCTGACCATCAGATTTCATTATTTCCACATCTCGCGCTGCGTCGCAACGACATCTGATTGGTTTATGAAACTCATCTCCCCTTGTCTCCGCTTTGATGGATACCGCGGGATTTGGAGTTTGGATTATGTAGGCATCCTAAGGTTAACCGTCTTAACTTGTTAAACAAAACTCTGCAAGATCTATTAGTTAAACAAAGTCGACAAGTAGGAAGTAGTAAAGTAGTAGTAGTAGTAGTAGGAAGTTGTCGACAATCTTGGACGTCATGGCCTCTCGTGCAGCAGAAGTGCCGGCCGCATTTCTCGCCACGCCAACCTGAATGACATAATACGTCGGGCTCTTGTCACCGCAGGCGTACCCGCCGTTTTAGAACCAAACGGACTGGTGCGTGACGATGGCAAGAGGCCCGACGGTATGTCATTGTTGCCTTGGAAGATGGGTCGACCTTTGGTGTGGGACGCCACATGCGTTGACACCCTTGCGCCGTCACATCTTCCAAGCACAGCAGGTTGTGCAGGTGCTGCTGCTGCTTCTGCGGAAAACCTCAAACGGCGCAAATACTGTAATTTAATAGGTAATTATATGTTTGAGCCGTTTGGGGTTGAAACGTTGGGGCCTTGGGGTCCAAGTGCCCGCTTTTTGTATAAAGATTTGGCAAAGCGGTTAGTCGACGCTTCACGGGACCAGAAGGCTGGCTATTTCCTTGCACAAAGGATAAGCATTGCCATTCAACGTGGCAATGCTGCCAGTCTTCTGGGAACGTTTCCAGTGAACGATGATGTGGAGGAATACTACGACGCCTGTATGTAGGTATGTATAATAAAATTCTTAGTTCTTTTTTAAATTGTTTGTTTTAGCCTTTTGTAGATATTTTATTATAATAATTGTAAATAAATTATAATATAAGTTGTAAATAATATTTTAACAAATTACCTTTTTAAAAAAATTATTAAATTTGTTAAACAAAACATCTCACATTTCCAAACAAAATTCAGTGATTCTCGTGTATTTTGTAGGACGAACTGGCTAAAGAGCGTAGCAAAGTTCGTGAACTCACAGGCGAGGGAGCTCGGCGCGCGATCCAAGAGCGCAGCGCCGCCGAACAACGGTACAACGCGCACTTCGACGAACTGCAGCACGACCTCGCCGCGCAGTACGACAACGTCGCCAAGTTGCAGGTCAATATTGTAGGAGATACGACGGGAAACTACTGGTGTTAGGCTTCATCCTACGTCAAAAACAAATCCGGAATTGCGAGGAGATTCGACGCGACGCAATCAATCGATTGATTCATTTGGGTCGCGTTAAAATCGGTCTGTAACAGTCCTCTGCTGGACGTAGACCTCTCCCATATTACCCCACAACACTTCTACGGTTCTGCGACTTTAGCATCGCATCCTTAACGGCGATCTTCTTCAGGTCTATGGTCCATCTGTCGGGGGGTCGTCTTACCCCACGTTTACAAAATCGCGGTCTCCACTCCAGAACTCTTTTGCTCCATCGGCCATCGGTCCTTCTACAGATGTGGCTATCCCAGGGGTCCCCAAGCTGTCCGTCGCGACGCTCTGGGGCGTCGCGAGCAAGTCGAGTGATCGCCAATTTTTTCTGATAATCTCAGCAATATGTCTGGTTCACAAACCTTTACATAAAAAAGAAGTGATAGTTGCACTTTGCCAAACTGAAGCTTCAGTTTCAGAATGACCAACCAAATAAGCACTGCGTAGAGTTCCTTGGAACGAATTGTACTGTCGTAGAGGCGGCGACATGCACTTTCTGACTCCCTCATATTAATTAAGGCGCTGCCTAGCCAGCCTTCTCGTGGCGCGGCGTACGTCAGTAAATTCGAACACCTGACGCTGTGGTTGGTACCACCACCATCCCCTGGCACTGCCTATCGCCGAGGCACTGAGCCTCGGCGATAGGCAATGCCAGGGGATGTTGTTAATAGCGTTCATGATGTCCAGCGACACCGCCAACTATACCTTTCCTCTACACCAACTGCATTAGACAGCCAGTTACATAAATATTTCTTTAGATTTTCTAACAAAAATTATAAATCCTCAATGATTGTTTTCTGATCACCACTTAAATGCTAGTAATTAAAATTGGTTAAGAAATTTGGAGGGGGTCCCAAGGGGGTCGCAGACCAAATAAGTTTGGGAAGCCCAGGGCTAGCCGATTGCCAAAATCGGCAATCGGCTAGCCCAAGGTTTCCCGGGTCGAAATGGGTCGCACTGGCATTCTTTTTTTTTTGTCACGTCCCCCGTCGCTCACCTAGTACAACGGGTTACCAGGAGCTTCCCGTCACGAGTGACGGTTGTACTTTTTGATGTGAACCATCTATTAGCTGAAGATAAAAAGTGTGTTGAATGTGAAAACATTGCGGATCTAATGCTTTCGGATATCGGTTTCATTATGCCATATTTAGTTCCTGTCTTAATCTGTTCTCTTTATATCTAGGAAATTTACATTTTAGGGTTTTCCATAATTGTCTTTCTTTTAAAAATTGGTCTTTGAATTTATATTTTTACTCAACAGTTGGACTTGGAACGTCAACGTCGCGAAGAAAATGAACTGAAGCGAGAAATCTCCATGAAGAATTCCGCTATTGACGATCTGAAGATGGAACTTAAGAATAAGATGTGTAAGTATTGCATCCCCATGATAATTAACTAGCAGACGTCCCACGTTTCCACCCGCGTAGTTCCCGTTCCCGTGGGGATACACCTGCCACTGTGTAGCTTCCCAACTGTGCAAGAATATTTCAAATCGGTTTTGTAGTTTTGGAGTCTGATTTGATGCAAACAATCAAAAAATCAAATCTTACATCCTTGTGCGCTAGCGGTGTAAAACTCACAAGCAACTTTTTGAGCGCAAATGAGATGTTAATGCTATTCCACTTAAATTTTGCCACTTTTTTGAATACGTTCCCACTTCCCATAGCTCTACAATAACTTTTGCGATTTTTAATAATTGTTACTTCTATAATTGGTAAATACAAAACATTTTCTGAAAAAGTCAATCCTGTATGCTTATGAGCTTTGTCCACCGTAACTAGCAGCTTAAAAATCTATTTCCTCAATCTTCTATTAAAGATAATTTTTGAAAAGAAATTAGTATGCTAACTTAATCACAAATCTGGCCCGGCAAAGCAGAAGACGCAGGTTCGAGTCTTGCTCGAGACCAACATTTTTTCACATTTTTCTAATCTTCTATTAAATTCCTGTTTCAGCGTCTTTGCAAGCAGATTTGGCGCAAGCTAACGCAGAAAAAGCATCTCTTGAAGAAGAGTTGGCTAGCGCCCGCCTCGCTATCGAACGACACCAGAGGCAAGCCAAACATGAGGCTAACAGGCTCAACTCTGAGGTAATTGAAGAAAATACATCTAAGATATGTATATTTGATCTGAATTGAAATAAAAACGTCTTTATTCATATAGTTTGCAAAGTAACACATAAGAACGCCAAGATTATTGCTCAAATATTTACTGCCAGATTCGCCAGACAATATGCTCTTCACACGAATTGCAATGGGGTATGCAACTAAGAAATGCCTATTGTATTTCTAAATAACTATATAGAAAACAAACAAACTTCAAGAAGAGCGACCTCACTTCGTGTTTCGGGTATTAACACGTTCACGGACAGAAACCATTCCTAAAAAATTGTGATATGACACACAAATTTTCCATACAAAATAGTATCACGCCTGCGGACGGACTGCCACATTATTAGATTTTTCAAGTAAGTGTTGCGGCAGTAACGGCCAAAGACGTAATCGGTAGTAGGTAGATCACCCGGCCACAGAAGGAGTGTCACGACATGATGTCCTTCAATGTGTGCGTGAGAGACTTAACTTGTGTGTACGCGTCGGAGTGCTTGATGTGACACTAGCTGTCTGTATTACAGCCTAAAACGGCACAGAGTCACGCCGTTCCTATGTGTGTAATGAAAAATCTTCGGCTGTGAACGTAATTCCACTTTTGATACATTTAAAATCACCGGCTACAGCCGTAGTGCCATATTATGAGAGTCAGGATGTACGGTTCTCGACGTACTGTCCGTGAACGTGTTAACCTGCTTCTTGGAGTATAAGGCGTGCGTAAAACTCTCACGAAACGCTGCCATCTTGGGCCTGCTTCTGTAAGGACAGCCAAGAGCCCTCCCGCCGTCAAAATCGGCTCAAGGTTAACGTTCTATGTTAGTGATGATGCAATCTCTTTTAATCTATCAATCAAATCAGTTTATGGCAGTCCCCAGCTGTTGGAAGTAGATCTCTCCCAATTTGCGCCACAATAAAAGTTCCTGAGCCTCCCACACCCATTTCTAGTCTGCTACCTTTTCTAGTTCATACATTACATTTGCAAGGCGCGCTTTTCTCATTCTCAAACTATAGTTCGTTTACAGTTTTACTAAAAAATACGTGCTTTCAATGTTTTCTAGATACAATCCCTTCGTCAACGCTTGGATCGCGCTGACGCAGACTTGGTCCACTCACGTCGAGAGAATTTACGCCTGTCTGAGCAAATCTCCAACCTTGAGAAAGAGGTAAAAAATTGTGAAATATATTATGTTGAAGATAATATTACTAATACATTTTTAAACATTGTTGTGATTAATGAATACTTTTTCGCAGCAAACGATGAAGAACTTGACACCAATATCGCCGGAGAAGAATAAAAAAGACAAAGAATTCTCAACGATGATGGAATCCATGGAGAATAAACACGGTATGTAAAAACATAGCTTTTGGCCGTATTTTATTAAAAAACCTTTTACGCATCAAAATTTCTGGAAATTATCTCATGTATTGGGTCAACTGTCGATGTTTTGAGAGATTCAGCACATTGAAATCTTTTCATTTAAAACATTAACATTTTACCATCTTATTATATCGTTGCATGTAGATCTATAGTGGTATGAAAGGGCTTTATTCTTTATTAATTTTGAATAGTTTATTCATCAGATTGTTTGAAACGTGCCCTTGAAGTAGTCCCCACAGATTATAGTTAAAGCTAGAACATTTGGTTCCACAGCTAAAACGGTGGCTGAGTTGGAGTCAATGATACAATCACAAAACAGTCTGATGGAGAAACTCACCGGCGAATGTCGTTTGCTCACAGACAAGCTCGACGACGCAAATCGTAGGCACAAGTACGAACAATTTCAAATCTAATAGCATGATTTACTGCACTACCTTTTCAATAAAAATCACCTTTTATAATATCGATTATTACATTCATTACCCATTTAAAGTATCCTAAAGTCGTGCTGTGTTTTTATTGGTGACAGGCAGAGCGCAGAGTCGCGGCCACTCAGACGAACCAATCAGAACACAGCGCGACCGTTCAACATCTCGCGATCGAGGTCGCCGTTCCAAACGCCGCTCCGAAAAAGAGTCCGATTCGTCGAATAAATACCCGCCGATAGTCGTCGGCCCGTTAACGACCAATCAGGATCTCGCTGACAACAAAGGAGAGAAAATATACAATCTACCACTTATGATACAACAGCCCTTTTTACGGGAGAAAAAGGAGCCGATTAAAGTAGACATAAGTGTGAAATTGATACCCAAGTCTAGAAAAGATAGAAAACGGCGAGGCGCGCAGGTCGAAGAAGTTATAGTGCAGGCTGATGAATACAAAGGAGTTCTTAATAGTATTAGTATGGAAGTTTCAGATAAGGACGTTCATGTTCTGAACAAGACTGTAGAAATTATAGAGGAACCGATTAGCGATGCACAAGCCGTCCAGGAGAATCAAAAAGGTAGTGACATTGCTCAGAAAAGTGAAATCCCCAATGAATCACAGAATGCTTCATCGGGTGAATTAAAGAGAGATGTTAATGTAGTTTCTGTAGCAAATAATGAGAACGTACCTACAGAAATTATAAAATCTGTAGATGATCAAAGAGAATTTCCATTAAATATAGGAAATTCAACGGTACAAGATACTAGCAATAATAATATTATAGAGGAAACTACTCATCATGAGGAAGAAAAAGATGAAACTGATCAAGAAAATGATGGAGAAAATATGGAAAATATAACAAAAAACGTAGCTGGTGATGATGATGTTAAAGAAACAACAGATCATAAAGAAACATTCGATGAAAGTGATCAAAAAAATGAAGGGGTAGAAGAATAAAATGCTTTATAGCAATTTGAACTTGACTGAGTAATGGAATTGAGTCTTCGAATGATGTATACAGATAGTATGGGTAGTTAAGGCTAGATTAGATTTAAGGAGCACTGGTAGTCCGTTGAAACAAGAATCAATGCACTTTATTGAACAAAATACTGTTATTTCTACATTTGTATTCTAAACACTAGCTGTTTCCCGCCGCTTCATCTGCGCGCGTAGAAATCGTTATCGCGTAAAATCATTACCCTCCTTTTGCACAGTCAGTTAAAAAGTAGCCTATGTTCTTCCCTTAAACTCAAACCAAACCTCTACCATATACCAAATTTCATCAAAATCGGTCCAGCGGTTTAGGCGTGAAAACGTAACAAATAGACAGACAGACCGAGTTACTATTGCATTTATAATATTAGTAGGGATTACTTTTGTGAATAGTAAAACCATAATTATATATTTAATTTATGCACCTGTTAAAATTAACCAAATAAATCAGCCGACCGCAATTCACTGCTGGATCTAGGCCGATATTTTGTCATTATTTTAGAAGGACGATTGGCTTTACTGTACCATTCTGGTAAGACGGGTTTTGTTTCGAGTTTTCGTTTTCTTTAGCATTGTCCTTTCCGAAGTCAGGACTCGCAGATGGAACTGACATGGTACCCAAATATTTCGAGCGTACCCCGGTAACTATAACAAAAGTGGCGTCAATTTAATAGGTAACATTTGACGTCTGTCAGTTTTATCTTCATAATGAGAATGATGAATGAGAAAGTGAATGAATCGATACGGGCTTGAAAGGGTATGTCAATTTTAAATGTCATCTGGCGAATCCCTGTCCCATTATTATTTTTTCTTTTGTAAATGTATGGAGCAAATTATGACAAGTAGGTACTTACATAATTTGATTGTCAAATGATTGTGAAATTTAATTGTCGAATGTTACCTACCTAAAATGACTCCACTTTATTGACAGAAATGTTTCCAGCCATTTACAAATTAAAAGTTGTTTATACCTTCCAGCCATTTTATGTATGCCGAAATGACAATTAATGCTACCAGTGTTTTAATTTAAGAAAAAAATGTGCAATGTAGATGTGATATTTGTTGCTTATTGTTACTTTTGCATTTAATTCAATTTGTTAATGTTTATCCCTCGATGTTGTGAGATAGTACAAAGTCAAATAACTTTAAATGGGTAATGAAGTTGTATCGTGCATTAAAGTAGTTCATAAAAATAAAATTGACTTTTGACTCAATGAAATTATTTATATCTTTAAATTCAATTTGCTCAATTCTGGTTATGATCAAAAATGTAAAACGAAACTCATTGACATAAATAAATAAATTATAGAAGACGTGAGGGCCACTGACTATTATCTTATGTAATGTAAGGGTGACCCCAAGTCGCCAAAATGACGCCATGACTATTCATCGGCGAGCTAAATATTAAAAAAGTAGAAAAAGTGCAATTTTATGTAAAAGAGAAAAATAAAATTTGAAATGAAGAAATCAAACTGAGTAATATAATAAAAAATAACCAAGAATTGAGCGTATCTACAGTTGCAACGTTAGTTGTCACCAAAATTCACTCACAAATTTCCATTTCAGAGCAGACAAAACACAATTGCTTTGCAGGAACGCTGAACTTATGAGAAAACTTAGAAACTTATGGTGCTCCCATAAGAAGTATTGCACTACTATTATATCACCTTTTCGAAGCTACACGCCAATGAGCGGATACCCGAATAGTCGGGGATCTTACGACGTAGATCGCACATACTATACGTCCACACCTAACACTACTTATAGGTATAGATTTAGAAGAACGGATAGCTTGAATGACGATGATGCTGTCGGTAGTTTGACAAGGAACCTAAGCGATCTATCGATCGATAGAATTAGTGATTCTGATGTTGATCCGCTTAAGGTAAGTAAGATAGATAATGGAATGATTTTGTGAAGATTGTGGCTAAATTGAAAAGACGTTGATGTTAGATTGCATGTTGTTATCGCTGGTAATATTTGGTAATAGTTTTATTGCATGCGTGTACAACGATTTTGGAGTTGAAGTGTTAGAACTAGCAACATCGCGCAACTGAATTGCTGATTTTAGGAAGCAAAAAAGATATTTTGTAAATATTTTGGGCCATTGTCTTACAACGCCATAAGCCACAATTTAGCTTGTGATTCAGGCAACTGATAAACGTATTTATATATGTCTAAATACAAGGTAATTAGACTCACTCAGAATCAGAAGAAGATGAGCTCATGTCACAAAGAGATTTGTTTTAGACAGGAACAGAAGCCCACTAGCTCTGGTTTCGTAGTCAAATAGCCTAACCACTAGATGCCAGTAACTTTACATGAATTTCGTACAAACAGACAATTTAATTGCACGAAATTTCTTAAGTTTTTCTTCATCACAGTTAATGTTTTGTTTTAATTCTTAGGCACTGTGTAGAATGAACATAAATAGACATACAAGTAAAGCCTATCTGTAGCTTGTTTTAATATTGATTCTCCTTACTGATGTACCTATTTGAGTACCAGGATTTCTTTGGCTAATAAAATTAAACTAAGCCAAACTATGTGTACCTTACGCAATATAACTTTTAATCAATAGATAACAAATACATAACAATGTCCAGACGGCTTTTATTTATCAAGCAAACGGCAATGCTCTGGCCAATAAGCTACAGAATCGTTCGAAAACAAGCTGAAATTCTTTACTATGTATATTGTTATCGCCCTTTAGCAAAGTAAATAATATGAGATAAGTACTACTTAGTTCATAAATTTCTCTAATAAAGCTTCACAATTATCCACTGGAATCAGATTCTAATAGCCCTATTATAAAATGACACTCATTACACAAAAGAAGCCGTACCTAAGGTTAATTTTCTTTTTCTATATTTGCCAAAATGACGCCACCCACCTGATAGTAAGTTATGGTGACATCTAGCAGATCGGGGATAACTCTCACAGCCCCCATGACTCTGTGACTTTTTCACGTTTCTCTTAAAGAGCCCGGAACTAGTTTACGCCGTATAAAATTGCGCGAAAGCTTTTTTGGGTGGAGAAACATTCCGTAATAAGGCAGTAAGATTCCTGTGACCATACTCGTACCTATTTATTATTGTAGCTTTTTTAAAGGTTACATGTAAGCCCTGTCAAGTCTTGTTATAACTATATTCATGATAGTTATCTCATTCTCAATACATATTAAATTCCAATTTTGTCTTCATATCATCCTTTTCACTAACCGAAGTGATTTGATTTCTTTTGCTTGGTGTTCAATTTGTTATGTCTTGTGTTTGTGTGTGCGTTGACGTGTGTGTGTGTGTGCAGGCAAGAACTGGCCACTCTGCAGCGTCAAGTAAATGGCATAACGCTCTCCTTACAACCACCGCACACTCCTAGCGCTTACCAAGGTATGATTTACTCTTAAGGGAATCAAATACTATCAATATTGACATCATTCCAGCCATACACTGTAAATAAAAGTTAAGTTACAAAATTACTTCTCTAAGATTATCAGTATTACTATTGATAGTATTTGGTCATGCTTTTACTTTAAAACAATATTTTGGAAGATCAATCAATCAAATCAGCCCATCAAGTCCACTGCTGGAAAAGAACTCTCAATTTTCCGTATTTGAAAGTTATATGACCTTACCACACTGGCTAGTCGTGTTTGATTCGTGGTTTCGTTTTGAGATTTCCTTCTCTTCATCATACCTCGTCCGTTAATTTGCAGTTGTTTCTGACTTGGGCCCCAAATATCTGGTTGCTATCTGGCATGCTTTGGAGCAACTGGTTTGTCCGATATCATCTGTTTAAATATGTACTACTTGCGAATTCCATTAAAGTAATTGACTTCATATTTCTAGCACATCCCACGCACGCAACCACATCAGATAGAAATAGCCGACGTTCCTCGTCCAATAGCGGACGAGACTATTCCGGAGCTGAGCCCCCCGGACAGCCCTCGGATGAACCAATCGGACCTATCACAACACTCCCCATCAACGAGCGACATGATTCCTACGAAGCTTCAGGAATAAACAACGAACATGATCCTGAACAAATGAAACATGAAGTGGAAAACCTAAACGATGAAGATAATAACACTTATGAAGATACACAACACGTACAACATTACAAAGATACAGAATATGATCAAGAAGTTGAAGCGGAACAAAGAACTGAAAATGAAATTAAACAAGACGTTGAAAAACCTATGGACGTTGAACTAACCCAAGAATATGAAACACAAAATTATCAGTATGATGAAAATTACGAAGCAACACAGCAAGCTGTAGATCCTCAATATCAGAATCAATATGATCAGAATTATGAACAACCATATACAGAGCAACAACAATATGAGAACTATGAACAATATCCACAGCAGTATACTGACCCAAATGCACAGTATGACCAACAATACGAAAATTATCAACCAGATGCTAACTATCAAGGAGATCAGAATTATGAAGCACCGCAATACACACAAGAATATCAAACTGATCAGAATCCAACAGCTTATCAAGAAGGGGCTACTGTTGAAAGTGATAGTAAAGAAGAACAGGCTTACGAAACTGTTAACTACGCTCAAGAAAGTCAAGGTAATAAGAATACTCCACAAAAACAAAAGATTGTTCAACAAAATGGTAGCAGAAAAACACAAAACGATAAATTATCTAGTCAAAGTTAGCAATTTTATTGAATTTATGTTTACTTTATTTGTGCAATGATTTGTTATTGATGCTTTTGTTTTTCGTATATGTGCCTAGATTTTATCTTGTAGATAGCTTTTGTTGTTAGTTGGAAAACATAATTATACGTAAGATAGGTATTTAGTTTATATTGCCAAATACTTCAAAAATATACAATACTAGCTGACCCGCGCAACTTCGTTTGCGTGATAAATGAAGAACCGTTCTACCGATTTTGTGCAAACTTCACATAAACCATCTACTAAATAGTCCGAACAAAGCCTAAAGATTTGGTTTGGATAGGTGAGCCCGTTCTTGAGTTATAAAATTACAACGAAAAGTGGCATTGATTTTTATATACACTCGAGAGCAATGAATCCGGGTCACTTAAAGAATGTTAAAAATCTCGGAAACTAAAAATGATAGGTTAATGCAATAAATTGTATTTAATAGACAATGTAATACTCCTTAAATGAAAGTAAAAAAAATATGAGTCACCATACATTTTATTAACACAAAATTACATAAAGAAAAAACTGCTGATCTCTCCTTAAAACAAAAATAGGAAACATGAAATTTTTGAACTTTATTACGATTTTCTTGAATTTTAATACTTCGTATTGCCTCCTCGTGCTTCCATTACTGCGTTTACGCGGTTTGGCATGCTGTACACCAAGTTCCTAATACGATTTTGGGGAATATTCTCCCATTCCTCTGTGAGAGCAATTTTGAGCTCACGAAGCGTGATTGGGGGAGGGTTTCGTTGTTTTACGCATCTGCCTAGCTCGTCCCAAGCATGCTCGATCGGGTTGATATCCGGGCTGCGCGCTGGCCACTCCATACGAGTAATGTTCATCTCTTGAAGGTAGTCATTCACAATCCTACCTGTATGAGGTCGGGCATTGTCATGCATAAATATAGCATCCTCACCTAAATTGACCATAAATGGACCAACGTGATCATTGAGGATTTCTTCCACATATCTTACGCTAGTTAAAGAGCCGTTTTCTATGATCACCAGCTCTGTGCGACTTTCTGAAGAAATTCCGGCCCACACAAGTACAGACCCACCACCGTAGGCTACTTTTTCTTCGATGCATGCTTGCTTGAATCTTTCCCCTGGTCTTCGATACACTCTGTGTCTTCCATCGTGCTTGTAGAGCATAAATTTTGATTCGTCGGAGAACATAACTTTTGACCAATCTTCAATACTCCAATTTACGTGGCTCTGGGCATACCTTAGTCTCGAAATACGATGCCCACGCTCCAGTTTAGGGCCGTTTGCAGGTCTAAGGGGTTTTAAGTTAGATTCAGCAAGCCGACGTCTTACTGTCCATGCACTTGGGTTACTTCCTCCGAGGCGTCGAAACTGATTGGTGAGTTCAGTTCCTGTGAGAAAGCGATTTCGAAGCATGGTGTTCACCAAGTATCGGTCTTCTCGTGCTGTGGTACACCTGGTTCTGCCCGTTCCTGGTCTGCGTAGGTTAGAACCAGTTTCTTCGTAACGTCGGAGAACTCTTTGTACTGTTGACAGCGACACACCGACAGTCCTGGCTGTATCGCGCTGACTCCGGCCGGTTTCCAGCATTGTAAGTATTCTGGTGCATTCTTCAGGCGTAAGCGACATAATTTCAGCTTGATTAATGAATATAGAGCACTATCAACATGGTTTATGTACCCACATAAATGACAGATTACAAACAAAAGCAACACCAAATGCTGTAATTTCGTAGTTCCATCTTCGAAAGTGGCCCTTTTTCAAATTTGATTTTTTTATGATATAACTTTACAATAACTAAGAAGTTTTAATACCTTCATTTAAGGAGTATTACATTGTCTATTAAATACAATTTATTGCATTAACCTAGCATTTTTAGTTTCCGAGATTTTTAGGATTCTTTAAGTGACCCGGATTCATTGCTCTCGAGTGTATATAGATTACAGATATAATTATGGTAACGGACAAAATTTCAATAAAAACTTACTGTTGATTAAATGGGTAATTGGAATTATGAAATTTGAACTTAACAAGATGGCAATAAATGAATTAACTATAATGTCTATTATTTTTCCCTCAGCAAAAAAATTACGTAGACTTTGTAAGCCGAATTATGTAGGCTTGCTTCCATATCGAGCTGAATCACAAATATACCTACTGTTCAAAATGACAACAAAATTTTCTTGATCAATTAGATGCACGAGGAAACCTGGGGGCATATTCGAACTATGATAGCATTTCCGTACTTAACAAGGCCTAATAACTACTAAACCGTTGGTCCCGGTATCTAGTCGTTACTTAAAATAACTTGAAGGCTTTTAAGGGTGGTTTAAAATAGACATATTTCCAGTTACATGCAAAGTCAACCTGCATTTAGAGCAGGGAGCAGTTGCGGTTCGGCTTTTTTTGGACATCTTTGGGAGCGACTGTTGTAAGACCTCCAAACCCCATCACTGCATGTATCTGCATTCAGTGGTACGACGAGGAATGCCAATTCCTTCTCGTGCCACTGTTGGAACAAGTTTGTGGAACGACGATGATAAATGGCATAAGCATAAGCCCTGGCGCAGGACAAACAATAAGGCTTAGACAAAGTTCTTGAATGGCCAATTTCTTACATAATACTGCCTCGTTGGTCTAGTGGTAGCATAGAGGAACCGCTGATCACGAGCTCGATTCCCACCACAGGACAAAATAGTATGTAGATGAGTCTGATAAGTATTGAGAGAATCAATATGTGATCATGGTCCCTTTGGAGCGCGTGTCCAATGCAGTTACATTTCCCGCGTTTCATCTGTTGAAAGATAGGGGTCTTATTGCAGCGTTCCCATGGATAGGCTTACGTTGGAGATTTTCTCGGACCAGTATAAACTGCCACCGAGGATCCGGTGGAGGTAGCAGTTGATGAAGACTTGTAACTGGTGAAGTTGGATCGATGACGTTATAAAATTGTTGAGCTTGCTGAATAAGGACTGCGTAATGGTAAGTTTTATGACGAATGGTAAGTTTTATGCGTTCTGTTCCTTATTATTTTGATTCCATAGCTAGTGTCCCTATGCCTAGTATACTCACACACACATTCAAGCTTGATTCAAGCATTCACATTACGTGTATATTAGTTTGGGTGAAAACGAACATTTTTGTATGGAGTTTCCGCCCTGTGTCCCTACTCTCGCACTTCATACTCGTGTGCAATACAATATTTATTTCAATGCTACAATCTACCTTTTACAAAAGTTAATAAAAGCAATTATAAATCTTCTTTACCAAGATTGTAACTATTCATGTCACGATTTCTGATTCTACATTTACTGCCAGATACAAGACAATAGGTAGAGCCTGTGAGAAAGAACCTGGCAAGAAAACTCACTACCACTCTTTTCAAATAAGTACTTTGCAATTACACAATAATTTAATTTGCTACATCCTACATCTACCTTTTACAAAAGTTAATAAAACAATTAGATATAATTATATTCCTTTTCTAATACTTCCAATAACGTTCAATAATAATTACTGGTTAACAACTCTTCATCCTTTTCTTTATTACTTGGGATATACCTACCTTTCCTACAATTTTAAATCCAACATCAACAGTAAATCCACGGACGTTTCCTTTTATCCGCGTGTTAATTTCTACATTTCGGTGCCTGGTTTCAAAATATACCTCTGAAAATTCTATACCTATCTATACTAATCTTATATATAATAAACCGGCCAAGTGCGAGTTGGACTCGCCCATGAAGGGTTTCGTAGCAGGAAGTAACATAATGTAAAAGTTCTTATTGTTCGTTGTAACTTGGATTGATGTTTTAACACATTCGCAGTGGTAGTGATTTTTCTAACTGAAAATTGCGGTTTATGACGTATTAAAAAAAACTACCAGCTCTATCTCGTTCAAACCAATTTTCTTTGGTAGTTTATATGACAATGTACATCATACATTTTTTTTAGATTTATCATTCTCTTAGTTTAGAAGTTAGAGGGGGGGGGGGGGGACACACATTTTTCCACTTTGGAAGTGTCTCTTGCGCAAACTATTCACTGAAGAAAAAAATGATTTTAGGAACCTCAATAACATTTTTGAAGACCTGTCTATAGAACCCCACACGTATGGATTTGATGAAAAAAAAATTTTGAGTTTCAGTTCTGAGTATAGGGATCCCCAAAATTTACTGCTTTTTTTCTAGTTTTATATAAGAATCTTAATGCGGTTCATAGAATACATCTAGTTACCTACCAAGTTTCAATAGCATAGGCCTTATAGTTTCGGAGAAAAGTGGCTGTGACACACGGACGGACAGACAGACAGACAGACAGACATGACGAATCTATAAGGGTTCCGTTTTTGCCATTTGGCTACGAAACCCTAAAAATGAATCGCAAAATGTATTGGTAAGCGCATAACTTCAGAACGGGTGGACCGATTTCACTAATTCTTTTTTTGTTGTGTATGGTATTGTCAGGAGAAGGTTCTTATGTAAGAAAAAATATTGTGTTCCCACGGAAACGGGAACTACGCGGGTGAAACCGCGTGACGTCCTCTAGTATTATAAAGATTAGAGACTCGATTGCCCGTTTGTTTGTTTATTTGCATCGAAAAGGCTCCGAAGCCGATTTGAAAAATTTCCCTCACTATTGGGAAGCCACGCTCTTCGCAGTGAACAAAGGCTACACTTTACTCCTGCACTCCCACGGGAATATGCGACGTTCGCTAGTTAAAAATAAATTATAGATACGAGTACGTATATTACATCCACAGACTTACAATAAATAGCAGACAAAGCATTAGAGATTGAAAAGTACGCCAAAACTAACACATATAAAAACCACACACACTAACGCAACTACAGGGAAGGAGTTAGCCGCCTAGTTCAATAAGATTTATTTTAATGACATAAGAGTATCTTAAAATACCTCTTTTAAGGTTCCGTAGCCAAATGGCAAAAAACGGAACCCTTATAGATTCGTCATGTCTGTCTGTCTGTCCGTCCGAATGTCACAACCACTTTTCTCCGAAACTATAAGACCTATGCACTTGAAACTTGGTAAGTAGATGTATTCTGTGAACCGCATTAAGATTTTTAAATATAACTAGAAAAAAGCAGTAAATTTTGGGTGTCCCCATACTCAGAACTGAAACGAAAAGATTTTTTTTCATCAAACGCATACGTGTATCCATAGATAGGTCTTAAAAATGCTATTGAGGCTAAAGCACCTTTAGAAAAAAATGATGTTACAAAACATAATTTTTTTCTAAAGGTGCTCCCTCACCGGGAGCATTCGCGCGTAATGTAATGTTACGAGTCGAGAATTAAAGCCAGTGTGGGAGGTGAACCGAGCATTGCAATGCGCACCTTGTAATGATACAAGACGAGGTTACAGCAGTGAAGCAGGTGATCCGAGCATTGCAATGCGCGCCTTGTAATGATACAATGTGTAACGTTTTGATCCAACTCGTAACATCAATGCGCTTTTTTTGTTGCGGCTGGCCGGCCGCACACTGGTCCGGATTATAAATAGGTGGACATACGATCTAAGATGTCAAACGCTTTTGGGAAAAAAATAGTAGTACGAGTACGAATTTCAGGTTAAATTTGCAATCCAATATGGCCGCCGCGCCACCATTGTAAAATTTCATGTTGGATATCGTTTATGGGGTTTTTTGGTATGCTGAGTACGAATTTCAGGTTAATTTTGCAATCTAATATGGCCACCGCGCCACCGTTGTAAAATTTCATGTTGCATATCATATAAGGGGTTTTTTGGTATGCTGAGTACGAATTTTGGGTTAATTTGGCAATCCAATATGGCCGCCGCGCCGAATTCACAAAATTTCATGATGGGTATCGTTTAAGGAGGATTTTGGTACGCTGAGTACGAATCTCATGATAATTTTGCAATCCAATATGGCCGCCGCGCCGAAATCACAAAATTTCATGATGGGTATCGTCTAAGAGGTTTTTTGGTATGCTGAGTACGAATCTCATGATAATTTTGCAATCCAATATACTCAGCATACCAAAAAACTCCTTAAACGATACCCATCACGAAAATTTTGTGCTTTCGGCGCGGCGGCCATATTGGATTGCAAAATTATCATGAGATTCGTACTCAGCGTACTAAATTTCCCCTTAAACGATACCCATCATGAAATTTTGTGATTTCGGCGCGGCGGCCATATTGGATTGCAAAATTATCATGAGATTCGTACTCAGCGTACCAAAATCCCCCATAAACAATACCCATCATGAAATTTTGTGATTTCGGCGCAGCGGCCATAATTGATTACAAAATTATCATGTGATTCGTACTCAGCATACCAAAAAACCCCTTAGACGATACCCATCATGAAATTTTGTGATTTCAGCGCGGCGGCCAAATTGGATTGCAAAATTATCATGTGTATCGTACTCAGCCTACCAAAAAACCCCTTAAACGATACCCGTCATGAAATTTTGTGATTTCGGCGTGGCGGCCATATTGGATTGCAAAATTATCATGTGATTCGATCTCAGCATACAAAAAACCCCTTAGACGATACCCATCATGAAATTTTGTGATTTCGGCGCGGCCGCCATATTGGATTGCAAAATTATCATGTGATTCGTACTCACCATACCAAAAAACCCCTTAAACGATACCCATCACAAAAATTTTGTGATTTCGGCGCGGCGCCCATATTGGATTGCAAAATTATCACGTGATTCGTATTCAGCATACCAAGAAACCCCTTAAGCAATACCCATCATGAAATTTTGTGATTTCGGCGCGGCGGCCATATTGGATTGCAAAATTATCATGAGATTCGTACTCAGCGTACCAAAATTCCCCTTAAACAATACCCATTATGAAATTTTGTGATTTCGGCGCGGCGGCCATATTTGATTGCAAAATTATCATGTGATTCGTACTCAGCATACCAAAAACCCCCTTTAACGATACCCATCATGAAATTTTGTGATTTCAGCGCGGTGACCATATTGGATTGCAAAAGTATCATGAGATTCGTACTCAGCGTACCAAAATCCCCCTTAAACAATACCCATCATGAAATTTTGTGATTTCGGCGCGGCGGCCAAATTGGATTGCCAAATTATCATGTGATTCGTACTCAGCGTACCAAAATCCCCCTTAAACGATACCCATCATGAAATTTTGTGATTTCGACGCGGCGGCTATATTGGATTGCAAAATTACCTCTTAGTCTTTCTGTTCCCGGTTTCCATTTCGGAGTTTCCAGTTCTATGATCCAATTCAAAATCGCAATAAAAACCATTTCTGCTAATAGTTTTGCACCAATTTTTTTAAAACCTTCTCCTGACAGAAACAAACACAACAAAAAAGAATTAGCGAAATCGGTCCAGCATTTCACGCGTGATGCCGTGACCACGGAAATCGGGCTTCATTTTTATATATTGTATACTCATTATCATCGAAGATTACAGGCATTATATTAAAATGCAATTCTGAACTAATTAAATGCTGAATCACAGTTTGCCACACTTATTTTTATGTTAGCATTAAATTTAATCTTGAAAAGAAGTGCCTGAGTTTGACCCCTACATTAATGAGTGGTATCTAATACGTCAAACTGCAGCATCGGCAGCTTAGACCTTTCAAAAACCAGGCGCACGTCATTTTTTTTAACATGTCATGTATAGTGTTGCTATACGTGTAGAAACGCGATAGCAGCATTCACTAACCCCTTAGAGCGAGCGGAATGGAAAGACCAACGCACACAAACATAATTAATGTTTCGTCTGCTACTTATTGTACGTCTGTGATTACATAACGTCTATAGCCCCAAAATCGTAAGCGCCGATATCCCTACATTATACCTACATCCCTGTAGTCAAGCCGCTTATAAAGTCATCTACCCGGTCCAACAACTGACCTGTCGCTGTCAACCGGAACCAGTCTCAAGGCATGGAAACGCTAATTCTAAATGTTACAAAGTGATCACCTATCTCATTACCCGCCACTGCATAAGATGCTCAGCGCAGCAATCGTTGGTAGAACACGTCAGGGAGGCTATGAGCGCTTCACACTCACACAGTATTGCTCAATCAGAGAAAGTAAATTATCTCTATTGACACTTATGTGTCAATAGAGATAATTTACTTTCTCTGATCTGACTATCGTGTCTAATTCCATAACAGGAAAATCAATTTCAGAACATATAATATGTTCTGAAATTGATTTTCCTGTTATGGAATTAGACACGATAGTCAAGCAAATTGTCTAACGATTGTGACGATCTAATTGTGACGATGGCAAGAGGCCCGACGGTATGTCATTGTTGCCTTGGAAGATGGGTCGACCTTTGGTGTGGGACGCCACATGCGTTGACACCCTTGCGCCGTCACATCTTCCAAGCACAGCAGGTTGTGCAGGTGCTGCTGCTGCTTCTGCGGAAAACCTCAAACGGCGCAAATACTGTAATTTAATAGGTAATTATATGTTTGAGCCGTTTGGGGTTGAAACGTTAGGGCCTTGGGGTCCAAGTGCCCGCTTTTTGTATAAAGATTTGGCAAAGCGGTTAGTCGACGCTTCACGGGACCAGAAGGCTGGCTATTTCCTTGCACAAAGGATAAGCATTGCCATTCAACGTGGCAATGCTGCCAGTCTTCTGGGAACGTTTTCAGTGAACGATGAAGTGGTGGAATACTACGACGGCGACGCATGTATGTAGGTATGTATAATAAAATTCTTAGTTCTTTTTTAAATTGTTTGTTAGCCTTTTGTAGATATTTTATTATAATAATTGTAAATAAATTATAATATAAGTTGTAAATAATATAATTTGTGTAGAATAAACAAACAAGAGATTCGTGTCTTAGTACTGCAAAGAGTAGGAATGTGTCAGTAGGTACTACAAAATTTCAATTGAGTCATAAATATGTACGAATTAAAAAAAAAAATTGTCTAACCAATTATTTTTTCTTTTTATAGTTTACACTGGCTAATTTCCAATGTCCAATTGTTTTCAACTTCACCGTTTCTTGGGCCATAGGTCTATGTAATAAATGTTGCTCTCTTAATTTGACGTGCGTCTTTAGAAATGAGACACGTCGTACCTATTTGACTATGTAATAATTTCACTATGTAAAAATTTATTGACTATGTAAAAATTTTCAATCTACTGAAAACACAATACCCATTTAATTAATTTGTCAATCAATTATTAGGAAGTTAAATATGAAATAAATGCTATTAAAACGATTTCATGGACATATTTTTATTCAAATATCCATTAGATGTTTATCAAAGAACATTAATTAGTATGGTGTTAGCATTCAGTACGGTGGCGGAGCCAAGACAATATTAGTTTATTCTGGCCATTCGGCATTTAGTGTTGAAACCGGCACACAATGAATATAGTTACGTTGGCTATTTTACTGATTTGTGCTGTCACGAAAATTTCTACGGTAAGTTTAGTACCTACCTAGGTACAAATATCTCCTTCTGTTTAATGAAAATTTCCTGTCACGAAGGTACCTATATTTTATTCTGCTGGACAACGAAACTAGTAACCAAAATCTCTACAAAACCTAATATTATTTTATTGTATAATTCAAGCATTTTTAATTTAGGTATATATAATATGCAAATTCAGTTATGCATGTCACAAATAAATTAATATCAAGCCAACAAAATTTTGTAAGCTAAATAACCCACTCCGACTCGTTTCCGATGCAAAGGTGCCCATAACACTCGCTGCATTAACGCGCTGGATGGCAATAGCTAACCTCTGCAACGAGCCAGAGCAAGAGTCACCTGTTTTCACCTCTATTCTACTGCCAATATCTGACACCATTTTTTTTAGCTTCAATGCCCCAACTGCCCAACTCATCTCGAAAGCAAATTGGGTCCACAATGTAGCGTGAGTCCAAGGCCGCGAACTTTTCGTGTTTTTGCTTGCTGCGTCTTTGGCCGCAGCGGCCAGGGAAAGAGTCGTTCGGCCCAAGTGACTCGCTGCCACAGTGCTCATGCAAATGCGACCCACACCAAGCACCTATCCCCCTTCCACGGTACGAACGTCATTCCATCCGGTCACTTGCCGTCCGACCTGGACAGACCAGGGGGTTCTAGAGTGCAGGGTCAGATAATTGAGGACATGATGACGAGGGAACCTACCTGCACTACGACCACAACTCAGCGCGTGATGATCGTCAGCCTCCACCACGGGACCGCAGGTTCATCTGTAGGGTTCACACACCCCGCAGCTCAGGCGATGAGCCACTGCCACACGCAAAGAGTCATCGTCCAATAAAGTGCTAAGGTGAGGTGATGCTCCGATTGTGATATAGCGAGCAATCTTGCCCGATCGGCTCCAGATGCCTGCTCCAACCGCCGCAAATGAGCCGGTTTAACTCTTACTTCATCCCAAGACCTCAGGGCACGAGGGTCGGCTGGGAGACGATCACCATCTGTAAACTCCAACCAAGACTCCGTCGCCCCGGACGCAAAGGGTATACTAGCCTCACCACCCTCAGAGTGAAGTATAACAGCGACAAGGAACGCAACCCCATGTGCCGACGCAAGAAACGCCGACAGGCCAACATATTGCGCGCGCCGAATCGTAAGCCCCCGTACCCAATGGGCTAAGACACTAAGTCCCGCTGGAATTCGGAGGGGGCTTGGGAGGACTGATTCCACTAAGAGATTTTAATGATTCGTCAAAGGACGACACTTCCGGCGCGCTCAACCGGGTAGGGGTCGTTCTCAGCAAGTAAGTCATTTTTGGCAACGCAAAACACATACGTAATAATATCATAGCGACATGCGCCGAAAGACCCTGGAGACGTCCCTGAGCATTCAGAAGAAGGTTTTTACGTTTATTTATGACCTCAGGGAGAGCATCAAGAAATATAGGAGACTCTAAATATAAATGGAAGGTATTGTGGAAAGTTCTCTGAGGATAGGCAATATAGAATTGAAGGTAAGATAGTGTGCCCCAGCCACAGATTAAATAATAGTTACTACGTAACAGATACATCACTCCCATACTTAACCTCAAAACTATTAGCTATAACGTATCGCTACAGTGGAGAACATTCCCTACGACGTATTCCGAGCGTCGAGATTCGTGCGCACATCGTACGATTGCGTCATCGAGTGACAACTATTGAAAACATTAGGGTTGTAAGCACGGAACAAAAATACATATACCTAACTACAAAAAACAATAAACACAGTGTCTGAAAAAGAAGTTTATTATATTTTATAACTTCTTCTTTACATAAGAATTATATTATAACTAGCTGATGCTCGCAGCTTAGCCCGCGTAAAAGTCTGTTCCTTTTCCCGCTTCCAATTGGAACTTATTCCCGGGATAAAAAGTAACCTATGGGTTATTTCAGACTACAATCTATCCCTGTATCAAATTTCCGCCAGATCCGTTAAGCCGTTAGAGCGTGAAAGAGTAACAAACATCCACAGATCTACACATCCGCACTCAAACATTTTCGCATTTAATTTTAGAATATTAGTGAGAAGTAAGATGAAAAAAAAAACAAGACGTTAGAGAGAAAGCAAAATATTATTTTACGCGGGAAATGCTCATTGGCTGTGCGGACTTCGCTCGGTCTGGCGTGTGGCAGCCCTCTGCCGATCGGCCACGTTAGTTCTGCTACATAATACTTAGGAGTAGGTGCTTATAACACGACTTTTAGCGAGTGACGGAGGCCTGCCCCAGCTGAGCTACTGCAAGGGCAAATTCCCATTTGCACGTAATTACAATAAAATTGAAAAGTTTCTAATTCATTTTTACAAGCTTTTATTTAACTTGGTATGTAAGTACTAGTTATGTATGTATGTAAGCTACAAATTTTACTAGTAAGATTTGACTTCGATGACAATACAATCTTATGGTACCTGGTCAGATGGTGAAATCTGAAGGTCACCATACTCCCTCTTCAACGAAACAAGATAAACTTACAATGATGATTGGGCTCTTTAGATAGGTCTTGATGCATACATGCTAAAAATATCATAGTCTGGTGATGGAGCCAAGTCCTGGTGAAGGTCCAGATGGTGAAATCTTAAGGGCACTATACCAACTACTCTCATACATCACGTTTCATAAAAGCTTGTTTTTTAAATATTTATTTTTTATATTGAAAACGACACTTGTACTATTCCACAATATTTATTATTATAAACCTGACCGGTTTCGCTTTACAGCATTTTCAAAGGTCTAGATGGAAGGACACGGTATTACAGTAATACCGTGTCCTTCAATATGTGCAGCAAGTTCCACCAAGTGCCGTCAATCAACAGTATAAATAATCTAAAAAAAAATATTTTTTACGATCGATATGAATAAAGGTATGAGTGCGAACTCGACCGCAAGCAGCACTGTGGCCGCTGCAAAGCCGCGACCTCACGCTGGTCTCCGGTCCACATACATTCTGTACAAAGATTTGTATTTGATTTCCGATGCCAAGTCATCTCATGAAATTCGGAGAGGTAATTTTGTTACACCCAGTATAAGTATCAAAAGTTGTTTACTGGGAGTGATCGTTTACAGAACAGTGAGTCAGAAGGGCTGCGGTTTACAAGGCGTTTAAATAATGGGCATTGTGTTTTTTCGAAAAGTCTCTCGCTACTCCACAGTGAAGAAAATCTACGCCCTGAACTGAGCGTTTTTGAAGATCGTTTCTCTGTCAAACTATAAAACTTGCAACGACCTGGCCCGCACACGTGTTTTAAATTCAGGAGCGTGAAGAGGCACATCACAGGGCCGCCAACTTGAGGACAACTGTCAAAAGTCTTACGGACTGTGAGACTGGCCCTTAATCGCTGGATATCGCCATGATTTCTTCGTTTACGCCACATAAGGTGTATGAAAGGAGAGGTATTCTTCATCAGACCCATCAGTCCACGCCTTCGGCGCATTATTTTAAAATAGCCTCAATCATTAAGCTCTTTTAAGAGTAAGTCAACACGCCAGTTTAGATTTACCCATTTTTAGATTCATATGTCTATGTATGATTCTTGAAAGTGATATATCTTTTTTATTTATAAACCGATTGACATGAAATATAAACTAATTGTTAAGTGGAGCAAACTTCAACACAATAAAGAAAACCGTATTGCAATCGGTTAAGCGGTTACTGAGATTAGCCCCATATAACACTTTTTCTTATTTATCTTCCATGTACAGACAGCGACCAGTTACGATTTTATTATATGTATTGATTGAATATATTGATAAAATATATATGTATGTTTATCAGTCGTCTAGAACTCTAGATCCCATAGCACAGGCTTATATTAGCTTTATTGATGCTGCTGATGAAGCTAGATGATGCTGTGTACCTACACAAAAACCTATTTATGTATACATATATCTTTACTAATATTATAAAGCACCCGCATAGCTTCCGCTCCCGTGGAAATACGGGAATAAAATATAGCCTATGTTCACCGGGAAGAGTGTAGCTTCCCAACAGTGAAAGATTTTTTTAAATCGGTCCAGTAGTCTTGGAGCCTATTCGATGCAAACAAATAAACAAACAATCAAATCTTTTCTCGTTATAATATGATTAGTATAGATATGACTTTTCATCAAGCAGGCGGTGTCAATTTGGCGAACTTAATATAAAAAATAAGGTTTCGTAAATCTGAGGGCACGGTAGTCCTCTCACCAAGTCGAGCCATAGCGCGGCGGTGAGCGGCACGGCCGTACTATCTTTTCTAGAACGCACTCAGGCCAATTTCGACCCCCTATAACTTCGATGAGGATAAAGTTAGAAGTTTGAATTTTCTGTTATTAAGTGAGCTCCTTTTAAATACCGTATATTTCAAATTTTGATAATTTATTTTTTGTAGAAATGGACAACATCACAAGCTCTTATGGAGAAGATTGACGCATTAAGATCTGCTTTGGAAGAAAGAGATGCGAATGACGATATACGGATTTTGTTAGATAATAATAGTGGAAAAGTCATGACTCTTGATCATTTTCCATTACAAGAAATATTGACTGATAAAGGCATCTCACTCGCAGAAAATCATGGGAATCGGTATTATAACCAGAATCACCAGAACAAATTAATGAAATCACGTAAACCTAAAAAAAATCATCATAAAATAAAAAATGAATACCACAATTTTCAAAACATAGATTCCGGATTACCTGAGATAATAGATTTAGACTCGTATGGAGGAAGTGTACCATTAATATATGAAGATTTTGAAAAGGAGAAGAATGTTTTCATTCAGCAGAATCCCAATGAGCGAGATGATGATACAGTAGCCATTGAAAAAATTGTTGTTATGGATGTTCCAATTGACTCGGATGATGGAAATTTACTTGACACATATAACAACCGACCTCGTGGATATCAATCGTCAAAAAAGAATCATCACGAATATGGTCCAATAAGAAAGATTGTTGTAAAACAACTGGAAGAACAGGAATCGAATTCTGACGCTCCATATCGTGCCCTAGAGGATAATCCATTCAATACGAAAGACAATCAAAGAAAGGTAAAAGGTTATGACAAATATTATGGCTAACATTTAAATAGTCACATAATTATATGTGCCTGTCATTAATGCAGGTATTGTCAATAATTAAATACATAACTATGTACACCTAAAAATGTATGTGTTATATTCTGAATAAACCTGATATTATAAATTTAGTTTTTTTTTAATAAATATCAGAATTTATTCTATATTTTTAAACTTATCTTTACTATAAGTACAATCTATATGAGGTAGTTATAAAAACGGAGCTATAGGAATATAAATTTAGTAACCTTAAAATGTTTTAAATCATTTCATAGTCTTTGGTCTTCGAGGGCTATATTATATAGTTTAATGAAATAATATACATATTGAGGACAACATTTTTGTAGAAACGTATTTCTTATAAAAACGGCAACATAAAGTAGGTACTTATTATAATTTGCACTTAAAATGTCAACTCTACTTCCTGAAGTATTGTTAATGGAATAATAAGCGTGTGCAATGATCCTCTGTCATCATGAAGTTTGCAGTAGTGTCGAAATACCGAAAACCATTATGATGTCTAACATATTGTAATGTACCGTTAAGTCTAACACTAAAAACACTATTTATTTAGTCGAATTTGTCCTAAATGTTTATTTATAAATAAGGCGCAATTTATTTCTCTCCTCAGGCTAAATATGGTGCCCAAAAGCAACGTTTCAAACGAGATACACAAGCAGGTTACACGCAAGATCCAGATACGTGTAAACAATACAATGAAGACCTTGAAAAAATGTGGGCCACCTTGTCAAAACATATTAATACAACTGAAACGGTAAACGTAGAAGCCTTGCACAATATAGCTGTAATGGTTCAAGCATATTTAGATCATAAAAAGAAGCATCCCACTGAAGAAGTAATAACTCGTCAAGAAATAAAACGTGATAAAATTAGTGTAGTCTTGAAAAAAATTAAAAAGTTCCTGGGTAAAGACGACGCACTTGAGAAAGTTAAAGAAATGGTTTTAGAGAACTTTAAACCTGATTATGAACCTGAGGATCCGGATTGTAAACAGACCAACGAAGATACTATATTCTCATCCATTGCTCTGTCGTATAAAAATTATCTAGATAATGCCAAATGCCACGGTGATTACGATACTGGGTTGTTAAGAGGCAAGGCATTATTAAGAGGAGGACCACCACATAACCCAAAATCTGTATCAAACCGTCAGTTTCGTGATTCATATGTTGTAGACAATTCTATAGTTGACGAATCATCTGAAGAATTTAACAGGCGTAGGATTTCTTTAAATAAACGTTCTAAAATGAGTGAAGGATTCAATCACAAGATCTATCATCCAAGATTAAACAGAGAGGCTGTTCTTCGTAAAGGTCGATCATCATCTTCAAAATTATCGGCAAAGCAAAAAAAGAAATCTGCGAAGAAAAAGTCGAGGTCGCGAAAGAAGACACGAGTACGTACCGATGAATCCTGTGTAAATTATGCAAATCGTAAGTTCCTAATTACATTACGATCAAGCATTGAAAGATTTATGAATTTACGTGATTGTCAACATGATGATACTTTAAGAACGTCAAATAATAAAAAAAGAAAATCAGTTAAACGCAAGCAAGAAAAGGTTGTGTTACCCAAGTCTAATAAACACTACGTCAATAATATGAGGGTCATGACAAATACCAAAGTTGATCGAAAAAAGCAAAGGCAAAACATCGACTACCTAAGTAAATTTGATGAATCTAAGGATCAAAATTCAGCTAAAAAAAATAAAACAGTGTTTATTCTATTCGGCAATTCATATTTAAGTCCTCTGTTGTTGAAATTTCAAAACGAAGTGACACTTAAAAGAGGTCAAACTAAACGTCCCTTTGATCCTATTACACGTTCCGGGTATTATTCTAATAACGTATTTTTAAATAGTTCCGAGACTGAATCTCAAAATAGTTTAAGTCCAAAGAAAAACAGAGACGGTGAAGTATTGAAAGGCAATCATAATATAAATGAAGTCAATAATTTCAATTCATACGATTTAACAAAACACAAATTTGTGAGTAACGGTACAAATCCACTTACCGGTATTGATGATGATGCTAAAGCAGTGCCGTCAGACAATGCCGATATAAACGGCGCTAATATAAATGATGATGAAGATAAAGATGGAAGCAGAGTTAATTTTGCGTCAGTTGACAATATTCTTAATGAAGTTCTAAATTCTTCGTTACAGAAAAAGCAAATTGATGTGAGTGCTTTAGCCAATGAAACAGGATATGTAGAACTTTCATATTTAGTAAAGTATCATAAATCAATTGTATATCGGCCACAATATTTAGTAAAAAACATTTTGCAGTATGATGATTTTATAAAAATAGCCAATCAGTTGTACGCAACTGATAATGACAAGCAACTGGTTAAAATAGTCAGATATTTACCTGATAATACCACACAACTTTTATTTGAAACTCAAGACTTTAAGTCGATATTAGAACTCTATGATATCGAAGATAACAAAAGACAACCACAACCAATTTTTCCGCAAAATAATTCCAGTTTTGTAGATGTTTTAAGACAGCATGTCACTAATGAAACAAACGAATATGACACTAATAACGAAAATGAACCCGACATAGGTATTACTTCTTTACTGAAAAACCCAAAACAGAATAATGATCTTCAAGGTGATTTACCTGTAATTAACATAAACAATGACACTAGTACTGCAAGTATTGAGACGGAAGGTGAAATCAGATTAACTGGTAGCTTCACTACAAATGTAAATTATAATGATAGTAGTCTCAGTTCCTTAGAGAAGAGCGATTTAAATTAGATAGTGATGGAGATCACCGTCAAGCCCATAGAACACAAGAATACAACAGTCGCACAACTATAAATGCCGAATCATTAAGAGATAATGAAATGTACACTGATTTTATTGAACCCACATGAGACGATCAAAATATTAGATACATTAGTGTTTTTCTTTGAACTGTACCGGACGCCGACATACACCACGATTCACAGAGCTCCTTTAGATCCAAAATCATATATGCCCTAGGTAACTGATAATGCAGTTTAACTTTATATCTTTGAGTAGGTATACTCGTAGTACCTAATGTGAGTACAATGTTGTAACGAAATACCTATTTATGTAAAGCATCGGATTTTTCTGTTGATCTAAATTTTACGTTAGGCATGTTGAAAAATGTTGGTTTTCCCTTGATCGGTTGGTATGTAAGCCTATCACATATTGTCTAGTTTAGTTATAAATTATTGTACGCAAGAGCTGTGGGAAGACCTTATACACAAATAAAATATTTAAAAAATTGTACAGATGTAGTTTAACCGTTAAATTGGCAATGAAAAAAGGTTTACATAAATATATTAATTTTATTATTTAGGAGTATCTCTAAAAAACCTACAACACTTTTATTTAATTCTTATTTATTGTGTTTCTTCTTTATTGTCTTTCATTAGCTGTAAGTTTTCCTAAAAGACTAAAATAAAATAAATAAAATAAAAAAAGTCTAGAAAATCCTGGGCCCACATCGGGGATAATTCGTGTCCGTAATTAAGCGGACATTGCCAAGAACTTTTTAATGAATAAGCAGATTTAGGTACATTTTTAAGTCCGCCACAGCACAGCGGATTCACCAATAACTCAATAATTAACTCCTATAAGGATCTAACCCTAGGGATTCTTAGTGTTGAGATTTCCCGTGACGTTCAGCACCGTAGTTATTTGAATTGAAGGACAATGCCAAGATGACGTCCAAGAAGCTCGGAGTGCTCGACAGGACGCGGCGGTATTTCACTCACTACGGAGCGCAATCAGTGCTTCTTTATATCTAAGCCGAACATAGAGGATGTACTGCTGTCACCTTTGGGCTGGTTCACCTGAATATCAGCTTCGCCATTCAACTCAATGCAAAGGCGAGCAATGCCTTATTAAAGATCATATTATTATATTATACTTGAAATCGGTGGAGCCCCTTCGCGACAGGAGAGATTTAGCTTCCTTCTGCGTGTTCTCCGTTCTATTATGTAATACAAATCTTTGGTTCTATACAAGGCTCTGAGGGATTATTTGGTAAGGCCCACGGCTACTCTCTATCACTGAACACTTGCCACAGACAGGGTATTCAAAAGAAATGGAAAGACGAGTCAACGTCTTTTGGCCAGTCAATGTAATCTCAATGCTCATCCTCATGCTATCTGATAATTTGTGTTCTTCGTCGCTTGTTTTGTTAATACTGAGGCGGTTTATCTTTAAAGGTACTAATGGCCAAATGAATTATGGCACTAGCAATTTGATGATGAACGAAAAGAGAAAGAAGGAAGAAGGAATATTAGCAAGGTCATTCATTTCTAATTAAGAATCTAACATTCTAACATCAGCATGATCAATGGGCATTGTTAACGCCCTGTAATTGCTGTAATGCACATTTATTTACTTAGGTATATTATGGGTGCGATGGGGCCCCACCAACATCCCCGGGGTCCAAGCCAGCCTCATCTGCGAGTGGTGCACCTGCCGATTAACGGTGGAGGTCATGGCGTAGAATAGGGAAACTCGAAAGTAACCCTGTACCAACCCGTTTGGTGCACAGTAGGCAACAAAAAGGTACGGCTCCCAGTTGGACGGCATTCTGGAAAAGGTCGCAGGTTGGGACTGGATTCGGAAGACGGGCCGTGAGTTGTGGCGTAAATTGGGAGAGGCCTACATCCAGGAGTGAACTGGCAAGCTGATTTGATTGATTAATTTTCTACCGTAAAGTAGACGCAGGACAACTAAGCTATCCAAGGAAAGGAAGCGTGCGATGGGCGACGAGCGACGCGACGACCAGCTGACGAGAGCTATTGATGTCACCACTCACCGGCCACATACGTTTACTCATCCATCACTCATAGTCACTGTACCTAAACTTGGTATTTTTATCGTATAAGTACCTAGTATCAACTCAACAGTTTGTGTAATGAAATCCCAATTTCGATTCAATATTACTCGAAATTAAAAGTATTCATTGAAGAGCACCTCATCCTACTATGAGTACTTACACAAGTACATTCTTTGACAACCTAGTTGCTATGAATACCTACGAAATAGTGCCGTGACCAGTAGTGCACACTTAAATATCGAACCACGGGACAAATAAACAGTGTATAGGCACTGTATATATTTATACTGTATATATTTATACTGTATATATAGAACATATATTTATACTGTGGTATAGGTGTGTACCTATTTATTTTGTTCATTGTATAGAATCTTCACCTTCCTAACAAATGTATCAGCCAACGTCACGCAGTTTCACCCGCCTTGTTCCCGTTCCCCTGGGAATATGGGAATAAAATACCTATAGCCTATCTTACCCGGGGATAGTGTAGCTTGCAGACAGTGAAAGAAATTTTCAAATTGGTTCAGTAGTTTTTGCGTTTATTCATACCATACATACATATAGTCACGCCTCTCCCCGAAGGGGTAGGCAGAGGCATAGTATCCGAGTGTCAGCACTGCGAGGACCGCAGCGATGACACGGCGCTCCACACGCTGGTGGAGTGCACGGCGTGGGCACAACAGCGCCAGGTCCTCGTAGTGGGTCTGGGCGTGGACACTCTCTCGCTCGGGGCTATGGTGCGAGCCATGCTCTCCAGCGGGAGTAAGTGGGACTGCGCCGCCTCTTTCTGCGAGCAGGTCATGCTCGCGAAGGAGGCGGCGGGCCGGGTGCGGCAGAGAACTCTCCCACCCGAGTTCCGCAGTCGGCGCCCGGGGCGCCGCCGACGTGTCTTCGCCGAGGACTATCGGCCTCCATGACCGGGGGTCTGAGGACGGTGAGAGGGCCGCTCACCGTCCTTACAGAAGCAGGCCCATGACGGCAGCGTGACGTGAGCAACTCACGCACGCCCCCCCCCCCCCTTAGAAGCGGGGTCACACCCGAAACCCCCCATAGACGCGGGATTGCACCCGAACCACCCCCTGGGCGAGGCCGCATTGGCGGCCGTGGGTCTGTTGGGAGTCACGGGACATCCTTCCTGAGGGCTTACCCGGGGCTCTCAACCATAGGCTGTTAGGCGTGGCGTGAGGTTTTTTAGTCGGTAAGAGTCCGGCATAGCATCCTATGAGGATTTTCCCTCACGTTAAACAAAAAAAAAAAAAAAGAAAAGAGGCATAGGTAGTATACGCCCACATTAATTCAAAAGGGGTCTTAGAAGGTTTTTACAGGGTCGGCAGCGCGAGCGTTGCGCCTCTGGTGTTGCAAACGTTCATAGGCTGCGGTGACCACCGGTCCTTCCGGTGGGCCGTATGCTGGTATATAAAAAAAATTACCATAAAGTTTTATGTCACACATACGTAATAGGTGGTTATTATTAGCCTATCGCCGTGTTGAAATGGACAGGCGGCAGGTGGCCGCGACTTGCAATTGAAATTTTTCAAGCCGATTTTTTTTTATAAAGAGATTCAACTTTACTTAACGATTATCATTTTACTGACAACCGGGTTTCATCTCAAGTTTTCTTTCTCTACGCAATGGATCTTTTTGGGAAAGTGTTCCCTTAGTCGCCTTTTACGACACCCTCGGGTAGTAGGTCGGGAAGTAGACGCAGGACAACTAAGCTATCCAAGGAAAGGAAGCGTGCGATGGGCGACGAGCGACGCGACGACCAGCTGACGAGAGCTATTGATGTCACCACTCACCGGCCACATACGTTTACTCATCCATCACTCATAGTCACTCCATCGGGATGTATTAGGGTGCCGACATTTCGTACTCTTGCCCATCGCAACACGGTACCCCGTCGCCAGATGGGGCTTTTCATTACAAACATACAAAAATGCAATTTTTTCCTCTTTATGATATAAAATTACTCATAAGCGCAGTGTATTGTGCTTGAGGAGAGCGCTATCGACATAATAAAACTATTAGGTAACAGAATTGATGCTGACTGATTATTCGTGATGATGAACAACTAATAAGATTAAGATTTAAGTAAACATCATATAAAGATAACAGTAACTATGGAAGTTATCTTCTTTTTTAACCGACTTCAAAAAAGGAGGAGGATACTCAATTCGACCGTATATAATTTTTTATTTTTATTTTTTTTTATGTTTGTTCGCGCAGAACTCCGTCGTTCATAGACCGATTTGAATTTTTTTTTTTTCGTTCGAAAATAGGTACTCCCAAGGTGGTCCCATTTTAAGGAAGTCAGGATCTGATAATGACATCCTGGAGAAATCGAAGGGAACTTTTAGAAATCGTAGGGGCATCTAGGGCATTTGTGATTTTTTTTATTAAGGGCTTTAAAGTAGTACAACTTAATGAAGGTCTGAAGCTGATCTGATGATGGAGACGAAAGACAGTAGAAAGAATTCCCTAACGATATACAGCAGTTACCTTGTGTTTGGGCTTGATTAATTTGTACTGTCGAGAACTTTACACCTAGATAGATACATTTTCAGTCTACACGTCACTAAAAATGTTAAAACAAAATTTTTAACAAAAAAGAAACCGACTTCAAACAAAACTAAAAACTGAAAAGTAAAATTTACTTAGCACAAAGTTAGTAAATTCTGATTTATCAGATATCCTTAAATTACTGAAGTAATTTTATTTTTCAGTTTTTAGTTTTGTTTGAAGTCGGTTTCTATTTTGTTATTTTTTTTTTATTAATATGAAGTTTAGGTAGGGGGTCGTCCATTAATCGCGTGAGGTTTTTTTGGGCATTTTTTGGACCCCCCCCTCCCCCTTGGTGATATTTGGTGAGGTTTCAGATTACCCCTCCCCCCCCCCCTGGGCCGAATCCCGTGTATTTTAGTAACTACAAAGTTTTGTTTTTTAATATTATAGAAGTCTCTATTGTTATAATCTATCCATACTTCTACACGAATACCTACTAGCTAAAAGTGGAACTTCGTTTGCGTCATATAATAGAGAGAGATATTAATTAATATTTTAATATATTTCCCGTTGCATTTATTCCCGTCGTGTTGCTATATAATATGTAGGATTGAGTGGTGTCAGGTGGCACGTTGCTACATTCCGATGTACCCATCACTTTGTAGGTAGTTCGGCGAGGAAACCAGGAATCGTGGTATAAAGAAATAATGCGTGGTTTAGTTAACACTCATTTAGTCAATCGTATAACTAACACTAAACACAAAGAACCTCCTAGGACTAACTAAATCTACACTGTTATAACATTCCACCAGAGCACGTGGGCGCGTGCGCACCGGTCGATCGTTGCACCAATAATGACCGGGACTCTTTTTTTTTTTTTTTTTTTTAAATGGCTATTAGTTGTAAGCCGTGTGGCTGTATACAACTTTACGCGGGCTTTTAGGTGAGCTAAGTGCTCCCAACCTGAGGGGTAGTTGTGCAACGTGCCTAAGGGCACCCCTTAGGGGGGTACGAACCTCGGCTTAGGGCGTTGCTGAGTTGTGTGCAAGGGCGGCGTTACGCGGGTTCACACGGTGTCTTCTGCCCCTCCGACGCCGACGGGGGCAGAATCTAGGTCCGCGGTGTGGTGTGTGAGTGCTTGCCGTAGTGTTCCTACTCGCGTGTATTTTGTCTTGTGCTTTAGTGATATCATCATCTTCGTCGACGAGTACGTGTCTCGGACGACGAACACGTGATATCCGGGATGGCGTGTAAGAAGCCGCGGCGACTACTAAAGGATTTGGGTGGGAAGTGGCAGAGTCAAAGAAGGCTAGGGAACAGCGTTTCATGAATTGCCTTATAGTAGGCAGATCTAGATCTATATGAAGATTGACGTTGCGTAAGTACCACGGGGCCCCCGTGGCCTTGCGCATAAAGCGATTTTGAAGCGTTTGTAGTCTATGGATCCGTCTGTTAGAAGTTTGTGCGAACACGACAGATGCGTACGTCATTATGGGACGAATACAAGTAGTGTATAAACGTACTTTGTTGGCGAGTGAGAGCTTAGAACGATCGTTCACAAGGTTTTGAATTAGACCAAGTGCCGAGCTAGCTCGGCTACGTACTTTCGCGATGTGCAAATTGAATTTTAGATTCTCATCAAGAATGACTCCCAAGTACTTGGCATTGGCCGTCCATGGGATCGGCTTACCGAATAAGGAGATTGGGGTAGGTAGAGCAGGTTTGAGCCTGCGTATTTTGTTCTTGTGGAACAGAACTGACTGACTTTTTTCAGGGTTGACCTCTATCCTCCATTTGCGAAACCAGGCGCCTAGGGCATCTACTGCGGACTGGAGGATAGCGGCCATCCTGACGGGGTCGGTACCCGAGTAGTAAATAGCGGTGTCGTCCGCAAACAGGGCTAATTGTGTATTCCGGTGCTTTGGTATGTCGCTAGTATATAGCGAGAACAAAATCGGAGAGAGAACTGATCCCTGCGGGACCCCGGCACGAATGGGGCGGGGGGAGGATAGGGTCTTTTCCACTCTGTAGCGAAAGTTTCGATCTGATAGAAAGTCTCGTATGATGAGTACGAGACGGTGTGGCACTCCCATAGTGAAAAGCTTGAAAAGTAAGCCGTTGTGCCACACTTTATCGAAAGCTTTCGCTACATCGAAGAATAGAACACCTGTGTATATACCTCTTTGAAAACGCGTTGAGATATGTTCAACAATACGGTGGACTTGGTGAACACTTGAGTGTCTGGCTCGAAAGCCGAACTGCTCGTGTGGAATAAGGTGATGTGCATCGGAATATGCTTTGAGGCGACTGTATATAAGTCGTTCGTAAATCTTGCCCATGCCGTTGAGCAGACTTATGGGTCGGTAGCTCGTGGGGTTGTTTTTGGGCTTGCCCGGTTTATTGATTCCGATAACAATAGCTTCTTTCCACTGTTGTGGGAAGATATTGTTAGACATGGCCGCATTGAAGATAACGGTCAAAAGGGCTATTAGGGCGGGAGGGAAGAGTTTTATAACTCTGTTAGTTATTTTGTCTAACCCCGGAGCTTTTTTCGAATTGAGAGTCTTGATGATATCTGACACTTCTTTGTAGCTAACTGGGGGGAGAGGGTCTTCCTCTCCTTCTTGGGTAGTAGGTAACGGGAGTGAGGCTCGCCGTTCTACTTCTGAATCCACCTCTAGTAGGTGATCTTGGTCTACGGGCAGTGTACTGGGGGCACATTGGGCCTCTAGACTGTCGGCTAGGCACTCAGTCTTGTCTTCATCGTCAAACGCTGGGGGTTGGTTATTAGGCCTGACTAATGGAGGCATTGGAGCGATGGTGTCCTTTAGTAAGGAACGTGACAGTTTCCAGAACGCGCTTTGAGTAGGCTCTAACGCGCTCAGTTTACTGTCCCATCGGTTTTGACGAATTTCGTCAATACGTGCTCTGACGTCACGTTGAAGTGCACGCAACCTAGCCCTATTCTGTTCGGACGGGTTACGATCGTGGGTTTTAATAGCGGAGTTTTTCTCCCTCAATAACTCACGTACGTCATCGGGGAGGTTCCATCTGAGATCGTTCTCAGTGGGCACTCTCCGAGTGCACTCGCTAATAAGCGACTGCACGTGAGTGGTGAGGGAGTTTATCGCGTCAGAAGTTTCGTCTACAGATCGTAACTCGTCGGGAATGCGGTCGAGATGTATAGATTCGATCGTCTTGAGTTTCTCCTCAAGGCGAGTCCAATCCGTAACCTCCCTAGTGAGAGGGTATTGGCCTGAATCTCGGGGACCTAGTCGGGGAGCGAAGTCTACCACTACGGGCCTGTGATCTGAGTCTAACTCTTTGATCACTTCTATAGAACATAGGCGTAGGCCTATGTTCTTTACAAGTGTCAAATCTAGTACTTCGGGGTTGTGTGTACTATTACTGGGATAACGAGTCGGCTCTGTAGGAGCTATAATCTCGAAACCTAAGGCCTGAGAGATGCGATCTAGTTCCCTACCTCTCGGGGTTGTTAACCGGCAACCCCAAAGAGTGTTTTTAGCATTGAGGTCGCCCGCCAGAAGGACGGCACTACCTAGATCTAAGAGGGCTCTAGTGTCACTCTCGAGTGACGCGTTGGTTTCGTTTGGATTAGTGGGAGAGAAGTACGTTGAAACCACTACTATAGGCTGATGTCCAGTCATTCCTATACGACACACCGAGGCTTCCATGTGTTTGAGCGGGGGCGGATCCATGGGAACGCAGTGCAAGGATCGTTTGTAGTAAATGAGAGTACCTCCGAGGGCAGATCTGTCCCTATCATTGCGGACTAGAACATAGTTCGCAATTTTAGGGTCCCTATGATAAGGTTTTAGAAAAGTTTCTTGCACTAGAAAAATATCTAAGTCATGATCGCGTAGAAACGTGGCGATCTCCGTGCGCTGTTTGAGAAGGCCGTTGGCGTTGAAATAACCTATCCTAAGGGATTTCGGTTTGACTCTTCCAGTGGGATGTAAATCCATTACGGGTTTACGCGGAAGTTGGATAGGGCCTCGAATACGGTCGAGTACCGAATAGTTATGCCCAATAGGGCCATGGGATCGCCTTCATTTTCCCTGATCTGCGCTGCCATCTCGCGCAGGTCAGAGAAGTTGATGACTTTTGCGAATCGTGCCACTACGCTGAGGTCAGAGTCCTCCGTGAGTGGGGGAGAGGAGGGGAGAGAGGTTTGGGGTCGGGGATAGTGTTGGGATAGGGTTTGGGTTTGAGGAGGGGAATAAGGTTTGGGTTTTGAGGGGATAGGTTTGGGGAGGTTTTGGGTTTTGGAGGGTAAGGGTGGGTATTTGGAGGGGCCGACAACGTCGGCTGGGGTTGAGGGTACCCATGGGCAAGGCTTTCTATTAGCAGACGATTGTGCCGACGCGGCGGGTACGTGCCTGGGGGCGCGGGGTGATTGGCGCGGGGCCTTGGGGCATCCGCGGTAGTTCGCGGGGTGTCCTATGTTGCCGCATAACACACAGGCAGGGGGGGAGGAGCATTGCTCCTTATCTTTTGGACGATTACACTCACTGGTGTGGTGGTCTTCTAGGCACTTTACGCACCTCGGACGGCCGAAGCAGTTTCGGGCAGAGTGCCCATAGAGTTGGCAGCGGTGGCATTGTGAGACGGTGCCCTTTTTGTGTGGGGGCTCCACAGTGATGCCCGTTAAGTGGCAGACGGCTTTTATTTTGAAAATAGCCTTTCCGGCTTGGTTATGGTCTAAAGTGACTAAGACCATGTCGAATGGCTCGTGGGACTTGCCGCGAACCATTCTATGGACTGTGTGGACAGGGAGGTCCTGTTCTTCTAGAGATTTGGTTATCTCTTCTAATGAAAGTTCCTTTGGAATTCCGCGTATGACGACGCGGAGAAGCTTGTCCTCTTGTAGAGTGTAAGAGTGGTATGGGATCTTTTTTGCTTGGAGTAACTTTGTAAGGGCCCTATGGTCCCTTGAAGTGGGGACTGTGACTTTTATCCCCTGAGGGGTAGAACGTGCCTGTGTGTAGGCGATGTGTTCGAGGTTGCACCAAGTAGAGATGGCTGTCCACTTCTCTTTGGCGTGGATGAATAGTGGTGGGGGTGTAGGCTCTTTTCGAGCCGTTGGGTTGGGTTGAGGAGAAGGGGAAGGGGATAGCGGCGATTGAGAGATCGGCGCTGGGGTTATTGTGCGGCGGGTGCTCTTGGCCGGAGGGGCCGGTGAGAGGCGCGGTTTTCGCTTTTTTCCCGTTACGACGGTAAAGCCGTCGTCGCCGGGAGAAAGGGGGGACTCTTCGTTGTCTGAAGACGTGCTCATTGTTGAGGCGCTTGAAAGCGCCGAATTTGGTCTTTCAGGTTGGGAGGGATCGGGGGAGTGGGAGGTAGAGGGGAGGGGGCTGCGGGCGCGGGTGGGAGAGGGGCCGGAGAGACTGCGTCGCCGAGGCTTCCTCGGACCCTTATCAGGTATCTTGTTCCCGAATCTAGCCTTAAGGAAGGCGTAGACTTCCGCGTCGTTTAATATTTCCTGCAATAGGTTCAGTGAGTCAGCCATGATAGCTAACTATGAACCTACAACTATATTTAAGCCAATTTCACCTAGCGAGTGAGATACCAAGTGGTGTCAACCTATCGCTTAAGGCGTACGTACCGGTCCCTCCCGACTAACGGTAGTCGGGAGGGCAGCGTGTGCGTGTAGGTTACGGGTGTTGTATGTGTGACCTACCGTGTTGTGTGTGCCTAACCTCTGTAATCTCGCTCGGAGTGCTATGAGCGAGTTCCCTAACAGCCCAGTTGCCGGGGTGGTATGGGCCCGAGGACCGGCACACCCAATCTAACAACCGGGAATAGGAAAGTAGGAGGGGTAAGGGTGGGACTGTGGGCGATGGTTGGACACGGCTAGGGGACTCCCCAAGGCCGTGCTACCCAACCCCAGCCGACTTGGCGAAGCCCTGAAGGGGCTCCGCTGGCGAGTCGGGTCTTCGCCTCCCTGGCTTCGTTAACACCGCTAGGTTTCAACCAGAGAACCAAGTAAATTGTTGGATTTTCACCCAGAAGGGGCCTAGAGTTTTGATGAACCGCAATCGGAGTCGCGCCGAATTAAAAAGTCGTTAAAACGACTATTTCACTCCGGCGCGAAAACGATTTGCGATAGACGACTACGCGGGTGCGAACCTAAACCCTGAAGGGGTCTAGGTAAGAACACGGCGATGCTGAAGTAAATAAAGCGCGAACGATGTTGCACCAATATGAAAATCGTTAAAACGACAAACAATATTGGCGCGAAATCGTATAACGGTCGACGCACGAACGCGGGCGCTCGGCAGAAGGCGAGCGCGGGCAGGTGCGGTGCGGCGAGGCGCGCAGGGGCCGGGGCCTGCGGGGTGGCGAGCGTGGGGCACGGAGCACGTGGCGCGAGCGCGGGGCGCGGCGCGACGGTGGCGGGGCGCGGGCGGGAGCGCACTGCAGCGAACGTCCGGTCGGGGCCGGGATCACGACGAGACTGATGACCGGGACTCGACTGACGACGTCCTGATATGTCGTGCGTGGCCGCCCCTCCAGCGCTCGGTGTTATGTCACCTGTCAATGTCACTTGTCATTAGGATCACATTTGAAGTGTGCCGTCACGGCCAACCCTGACTATCGCACGTCCTCGGGCGAAACACCTGTAGAAATTTAAGAATGCGTTAATGATCGCTCGTCCATTCCTGACAGAAATTGTGAACTTAACTTCCTTTCCCAATAAGCCGGGCGTACTAAGCCCTTTAAACCAAATAGTACTTGAAACGGGTTGAGGCATCCGAGGCCTCTTAAACTAGCTAGCGCAACACACAGACATGGCTCAGGCATACGAGGTCTTCCCAACCAGTCCAACCTTCAACAAAGACGTGGCCCAGGCGTACGTACCTCTTTTAACCAGTCTAAGTAGACGTGGCCTGGGTATACGCAGCCTCTTCAACCAGCCCTACCAACATAGACGTGGCCCGGGCGCACGTACACATTTCAAGCGTACGCGGCCCCTTCAACCAGTCCGAACAACACAGACGTGGCCCGGGCGCACGTACACATTTCAAGCGTACGCGGCCCCTTCAACCAGTCCGACCAACACAGACGTGGCCCGGGCGCACGTACACATTTCAAGCGTACGCGGCCCCTTCAACCAGTCCGACCAACACAGACGTGGCCCGGGCGCACGTACACATTTCAAGCGTACGTGGCCCCTTCAACCAGTCCGACCAACACAGACGTGGCCCGGGCGCACGTACACATTTCAAGCGTACGCGGCCCCTTCAACCAGTCCGACCAACACAGACGTGGCCCGGGCGCACGTACACATTTCAAGCGTACGTGGCCCCTTCAACCAGTCCGACCAACACAGACGTGGCCCGGGCGCACGTACACATTTCAAGCGTACGCGGCCCCTTCAACCAGTCCGAACAACACAGACGCGGCCCGGGCGCACGTACACATTTCAAGCGTACGCGGCCCCTTCAACCAGTCCGACCAACACAGACGTGGCCCGGGCGCACGTACACATTTCAAGCGTACGCGGCCCCTTCAACCAGTCCGAACAACACAGACGTGGCCCGGGCGCACGTAACCTTTTCAACCAGTCCAACCAGACGTGGTCTAGGCTTACGCGGCCTCTCCAACCAGTCTGACCAACAAAGACGTGGCCCAGGTGCACGTATCCTTTTGAACCAGCCTAAACAGACGTGGCTCAGGCATACGTGACCTCTTCAACCAGTCTTCCCCATAACAAAAGCGTGACTTTGTATAGCGGCAGAGGTTCATACATAAATCGACTCACGAATCTGTAGAACGTGAAAGAGGCACACAAAGGTCGCAAATCCTGGCGATTCGCTTCAGAAAGAAAAGGAACAGTCTCACCGGATGACGTCAGCAGTGCACCTCCAGCTGTGATGTTAGTTCTGCGACACGGCCATCACGACGACTCACACGTCCTCGTGTGAAGCATCGCAAACATTTACAGCATCTGAAACAACAGTTTATCCAAAGTACAGAATCTTTTGCTCGACCTTCCTGACCGAAGAGTCGGGCATCAGCTAAATAAACTCGACATATTAAGTCTGCATTATTTTATTCTAAACAGTTCGCAACGCTTATTAAATCTGATCACAATACATACATACAAACACATACACACAGTCACGCTCCCATAGGCAGAGGCACAGTATACGCCCACATTTCACCTTATGGTTTTATGTCCCACGCAATAGGTGGTGAGCCTATTGCTGTGTTTCTGCTATTTTTTTACTCTTGATTATTTTGATCTCTTGAGTATTGCTGATCACAATAGGTACTCAATTAAATCGAAATCGGCTAGTTCAGTATGCAATACTCTTAACTCAACCTAAAGCCTCCATCCGGCCAGGTAGTGGGACTTCCATCCTGTACCCACTTCAAATAATGGTATGAATTGAACCAGAAAATGCCTACCTTCGGCACTTTTTTTTATACCACTAAGGTGGCAGACAAGGACTGGTGGTCACCGTAGCATATGAACGCTTGCAACACCAGAGGCGCCACCACTCCCGTGCTGCCGACCCTGTAAAAACCTTCAAAGACCCCTTTCAAAGAACCCTATGCTGTAGGCTTTTCCTTACGGCTTGACGACGTAGGTCACTATAAAGACCCATGGCTAGCATGAATCTGCGCGCGGCCAGAGTAATTCGCATACTACACTCACTCACTCACGTGAAGGTCTTACTCCTTCATCATCATTTGTCAGGTAAGTCTTTAAAGAATCTACTCACATGAAGGTCTAACCCCTTCGTCATCTCAACGACCTACTTAATGAAAAAAAGAAAAGGACTACGTGACCTGTAATTTGCAAGGTCCATCCTCGTAGCACGTCGATCTTCATAACTACCCAGCAGCTCGATGAGGATACGCCTCCCGTAGCTCCGGCACAACATAATCTGCTAGTGACCGCGCCGCCCGTGCCGCACGCTGTTAGTTTTCACACCAGTGCTCGCGCAAGCCGCTGTCGACCCGCGCTCTGCTTCTCCGCTGCGCTGGCGATGGAGCACCCACAGCGCAACCGTTCACGAAGAAGTTACATGAAAATTAACAAAATTTAGAGTTAAAGTACACCGGTAACAAGTTACTGTACATGTCTTCCGCCAAAACGTTATGAGGGATGACATAATATTGGTTCCATTCCCTGAATAGATTATTTTTTGCCCATTATATAAGCGGCGGTTGCTCATACCTACATTTCATTATTTATAACCAATATTTTGAGGAAAGATTATGTCACATTGGAATAATCAAACCATTCGAACTTGTATCACTCCTGGTCAACAAAACACTCATTGGGCAACCATTAAACCATGTTGTAGCCGGTACCGTCAGTTACAACTAAAATCACTGGTCTGATAATTACACTAAGAAATTACGATCAGATAACACAGGAGTCATAACTTGTAAGCGAATTTTATTCACAGCTTGTAATCTATCAAAAATTTAAACCTTACAATCTTACCTATTAAAAGTTCTAAGGGACTAGCCTGCGTGACCTAATTCATGGTGCAATTGAGAGAGAGCTGTACGTTTGAACAGAGCATCCCGTCACGAGCGACTACTTAGTTCCATATATGTTCATACATGGAGTTCATCTTCAGTATCTCGGATTCTCTCTTCCTGGTTGTAGGCTTTCGAATTACATGTTGCTATTAAATAAAGCTTGATAATAACGGACTCACAAAATTCCTTGAAGTCTCTGCTGGCGGAGTACCGTCCTTGATCGCCAATCATGTAGATAAGTATGCCGAATAACGAACACTTTAATTCAGTGTCTCATACTGCTGCTTATATCGATGCTAAGTGTAGGATGAAATGGTGCGTACTTAGTACCTGGTATAATGACAGCCATTTCATCGACAACCGGGACCTTACCGCTAACCTCCGAAGCCCGAAAGTGCTTGTACATGAAAGAGTCACAAAGTGGTTACCCATCCAAGGACTGCCACAGTAAAAGCTGCTTACGACAAAATGAATTTACAGAACACCAAGACCGCAGGACTCCAAGCGCTTCTATTGAACTGATAACTTACTTTTGGTTGTTCATACACTAAGTTTTCTGGTCGCATCAATGTGTGTGGTGTGTCAGGGTAGTGCCACCCTGGTATTGGTGTTCGTTTTAACCTGTACTTTACCTGATAAATGATATCGCGCGGCTGTCTGTAAATTTATTTAAATTTTCTTATAACCCTCGGCATGTTCTTGAAGCAATAAAGTTCATAAGCGTGAACGCAGTAACCTCTCGTGGACATCGTTGATGACAGAACATCAGAACGATCTAAGGACCATTTGCAAACAAAGAGTTTTACCAAATCGCTAGATTTCCGGTGTAGCACATCTGATCCTGGCCCTTTGGGTCCTGAGTGATCCCCGAGGAAGCTTTCCATTATTCAGGTAGGATACGAGTTTTAAGAGCTCTCCATCCTTCTGCTGTTCCGCAATCAGCTATTGGTCAGCAAATTCCGCTGATTGATCAATACACTCTCTTTGCAGTACTGTAGGGGATTATTTTCTGAAAAGAAGTGTGCATGTAATATTTCCTAGCCAATGCCTTCCTAACCAATTCGGCATCACCACATGAAATTCAAATGAGACAAGCGGCACTATGTCCGCTTTCGCCCATGTGGACTGCATGGATGCAGTCTTTGACCACACCAAACTTGCTGTTATGCAAATGATGATAACATAATTTCCAACTGCATGAGTGAGAGCTTCGAACCTTTTCTGACGCTAAATCTAAGATCGTAGAGAGATCGACCTCCATGTAACCTTACTAATTGTTCCGAGAAGCAACAAAAAAAATATAACGGTTTAGGACTGTGTGTCCTCAATCGCAGTAGTCTACACACATCCTGTCCGTACAGTCTTGTTTCATTTTAAACTACAGAATGGAACTTGCAAATAATGATCAACTACAGCGAATTATATTGGCTCTTAAGTATGTACGAGAACCGACTGGTGTGCTCCTCCAGGGTCAAACTGCAAGGGTATCACCGATAATAAACGTGTGATTGAAGAATTCAAGTTTCTGATTTCAGTTTCCTTATAGGAGGGATGTTATTGTCTCACGTACTGGTCAATCTAATTTCTATTTTTTTATGAAGGGCGCCATGTGATACGGTTGGACGTAAAATTACGTCAAATCATGATCGTTTCTAGCCAGCCTAGTGGCCTAGTAAAACAAAGAAAAAGGGATTTCAAAAGTTACGCCATCAGTATCAGTGGTCAGAATTTCTACAGGCGATCTCACGAAAGTTAATCCAGTATCTGTTGCAGTCACACTATAACAAAGTCTTTAATTCTTAAATTTACAGAAGATAGATTCTTCCACTGCCGAATATTCGGTATCAGAATAGAAATAAACATGAAACTGCTCACCAAAGTAATCCTGAAGGTGCGTGCGTACTTTCTGTGACAGAAATTACCGCGTTACTGCTGCTTCAACAGAAAATGCCATATTTCCGTTTCTGTATCGCCATAAAATGCATACTCTATCGCCACGTGGGCGACTGAGTTTCATCCCACTTCTGATGTAGGATTGAGTGGTGTCAGGTGGCACGTTGCTACATTCCGATGTAACCATCACTTTGTAGGTAGTTCGGCGAGGAAACCAGGAATCGTGGTATAAAGAAATAATGCGTGGTTTAGTTAACACTCATTTAGTCAATCGTATAACTAACACTAAACACAAAAAACCTCCTAGGACTAACTAAATCTACACTGTTATAACATTCCACCAGAGCACGTGGGCGCGTGCGCACCGGTCGATCGTTGCACCAATAATGACCGGGACTCGACTGACGACGTCCTGATATGTCGTGCGTGGCCGCCCCTCCAGCGCTCGGTGTTATGTCACCTGTCAATGTCACTTGTCATTAGGATCACATTTGAAGTGTGCCGTAAGTGGGATTGAGTGGTGTCAGGTGGCACGTTGCTACATTCCGATGTACCCATCACTTTGTAGGTAGTTCGGCGAGGAAACCAGGAATCGTGGTATAAAGAAATAATGCGTGGTTTAGTTAACACTCATTTAGTCAATCGTATAACTAACACTAAACACAAAGAACCTCCTAGGACTAACTAAATCTACACTGTTATAACATTCCACCAGAGCACGTGGGCGCGTGCGCACCGGTCGATCGTTGCACCAATAATGACCGGGACTCGACTGACGACGTCCTGATATGTCGTGCGTGGCCGCCCCTCCAGCGCTCGGTGTTATGTCACCTGTCAATGTCACTTGTCATTAGGATCACATTTGAAGTGTGCCGTCAAATATTTATTATTTTGGAGCTAATAAAGAATGTGTCAGTTTGTCCAGCTTAAAATCTTACGTTGGTTTGATCGCAGTTGGCTAAATAGAAGCGAAGTTATGAACAAAAGGATGAATTTCCATGCGATCATTATGCTTTTGGTCACGACTATCGATATCCACGTGGACTGAGCTGCATTTTTTTTTGGCACCATCATCCTAGCTACGGGGGCAGCCGGGACGGTGTGTGGGGCTCCAAGTCCCAAAAAGGGACCGTCCTACCCACTAAACCCCGCGGTGTCCCTCCTTATCCTACAGCCGGCATGAATATCCAAAGATTATTCACGTCGGCCCGGCCCGGCCGGGGGCTCCCAACACTTCCGGGGTTCTCGCCCGCATCGCACCGTTCTTGAGCGCTTGTCTGGAAGCAGAGAGGGTAAAGAGCGGTGAGCGGGTGGGCTCTGGACGCATCTCCGGAATAAGGAGAGGGGCCTTCCCCCAAATTATCATCGGTGGACGGGGTCATAGCTGCGTGCATCGGCTAGTCTAAATTATATAAAGCTATAAAAAAAAAATCTAAATTATATTATCCTTCTGGTGGGCCGTATGCTTGTAGTGGTATAAAAAAAAATAGAGTGTCGAAATATTCGGTAATTATATTCCAAGATTTTTTTACTGGACATTCTATCTATATAACTTCCATTACATCCGATACTGAAGCTAAAATAGTTTTTTTTGTATGTCTTTCTGTATCACGCCAAAACTAGAGATAGTGCCATTTTAAATAATACGGACATAATTTGAGATTATTATTGATCGGATTGATGCCGATATTCTGCGCGGTTCCTTTGGGAGACACGATAAAAGCAAAATGATTTTCGTGTTGTATGATCAACGCATAGGTATTTCGATTCCAATTAATTTCTATGTAAGAAAGGAATTAAGTGCTTTATGAATTATTCCATACAAGTTTTAATGTTGTAGGTTTTGTTGTTCAGAAATTACAGTGATCTCAAATTCAGGGTTGTAAAGTTGCTGTTCGAAATAAATACACGTGATTTCTCACTGCACCCCCCACCCCCCATGGTGATGTTGCGTGATTTTTGTCAGACCCCCTCTCCCCCCTTTCGAGCCTCACGTGATTAATGGACGACCCCTAGGTAAAGGTAAAGGTAAAGCTACTAGAGCTTTATCTTCTAAACTGGATATGATAAAAAGTATAAAATGAAATAACAGACAAACTGCCTGTGCATGAAGTATAGGTACTTCTACCCAGCAAGGTAATAAAATATTTTTCAACCCTGTCGCTACTCATGAAGTCTTTACTCGTTTTGTCCAGCTTGAAAGTTTTAGTAGCCAAGCCAAAAAAAAACAAAATGGCGGTCACTGACAGCAGTGACATTATGGCAGGCGACTGACAGATTCCATTCACGCCATGCCAGTTTTTTTTCTACTCTGCTGAGTGCTGTTTGTGTTTGCTAATTGTTGCTCGTCATTGGCAAGTTACGGCTAAATAGTTTGTTTGTGTTCTTATATTTCACAAATATTCTAGTATTTGTCTCAAGAAGTAAATAACATTGATAAAAATGGTTTGTGAAACGTGTGAAAAGAAGTTGGGACGCGTAATAACACCGGACCCGTGGAAATCCGGCGCCAGGAATACTGTTGAATCCGGAGGCAGAAAAGTTGGTGAAAATAAAGCCCTTACAGCTAAAAAAGGACGCTTTAATCCTTACACAGCGAAATTTCATGAGTGCAGGTAAATAATACAATGATATTTATTGAAATTTCCTCTAACTTTCGCAGTCTTTCTCATCAACTTTGTTCAGTTTGTAGAAACACTAAACTGCATTTTTATTGTCGAATAAATGTGCCTCGTGTCCACGTGTGACGTACGTAGAACCCCTTAGTACTTTTGACTAAAGAATAACCTTTAAATTCTTAACACTACAATGATTTCTCTGCTTAAATTAGTTGTCCCTGACATTAGTCCTTCAATCCATCAATCAAATGGTTCGGGTAAGATAGGAGACCATTATTGGGACATTACAGGCAAAACTAGGTAAAACAATAAAGCTGTGTAGGCTTTTAACATTGAAAATGTTTTCTAATTACAATGATTATAATGTACATACTTAATTAGGTATTTAAATGTTTGCATTTTATTGTGATACTGAATAACCAATGACCAACAATTATTTTTAATAGTATCACAGCATACAGATCATTACTAGGTTTTCTCTTTATACTGTGCTAATATAGTGGCTGATTCTTGCAGTATATACAATGACTAGCAGACGTCATGAATTTCACCCGCGTAGCTATCACTCCCTTGGGAATACCGAAATAATGCCCGCTTTCCACTGCGAGCGAGTCGGACCCATTACGGGCTCCGCTATACTCGTAACGACGATTTTCATACCTGTCCTTCCACCAAAGCGGACATGACATGTATCGAAAATCATCGTTACGCTCGCAGTGGAAGTGGAAGGCAGGATAAAATATAGCCTATGTCGGATAGTGTAGCTTTCCAACAGTGACAGAATTCTTCAAATTGGTTCAGTAAAAACAATCAAATATTTCGTCTATACAATATTAGAATACCTAGATCTTACTTCTTACTAATTAAAAAGTTAAAAAAGTTTGTCAGTGTGTTTGTTACTCTTTGACGCTCAAACGGCTCAACGGATTGGGCTGAAATTTGGTACAGAGATACATTATAGGCCAAAATAACACATAGGCTACTTTTTATCCCGGGAATAAGATCCTACGGGAACGGGAACAAATTGTATGCGGGCGAGGTTGCAGGCATCAGCTTGTATACCATAAATTGTATGTGAAGAAAAATTACCAAGTCTAATAATTGTGTTCTCTTTATTTTCAGAATATGCAGAACAAAGGTCCACCAAGTCAGCTCACATTACTGTCAGGCTTGCGCTTACAAGAAAGGGATCTGTGCGATGTGCGGAAAGAAAATATTAGACACTAAGAACTATAGGCAAAGTTCTACATAATGTCTACGTCTTAAGTTATTTTAAGTGCTAGTTTTTTAAGTTGCTATATGTTTGTTATCCAGCGTCTCAACCAGAGGGACCTTACTTGTTGGAATATATTTAGATGGCCAATGTAATTTAATATATGGAACGTGTTTACAAAGCGATACAACAAAATGTTATGTATAGTTTGTTTTTCTAATGTTTTAGAACTAACGTAGTATGGAATAAACAATAAAAATTAAATATCTCAGTATTGTACTATAGAAAAAGTAACAGATTTCGAACATTTTGAAAAAAGCTCATTAGATTTTTTAAATGTTTGTTGTATCATTTTATGAAAACGCTTCTCAATTTATATCATCTTCATCCTTGGCGGGACCAATCAGGAATATCAACCAGGTCACCTCTGTTGAAACGCTAGTTGAAATAGTTTGTTAAAAGTCATAACAATAAAATATTGTGATTAGTACTAATAGATTACAAAGGCCATGAACTTAAATATCCAATAAAACTTATAAATACGACGATGACTGACTACTGCTGAGAGATTTTTTAATAGCGGGCATCTTATTTTTACTTTACGAGTATACTGTTTATTATACTCGTAAAGTAAAAATAAGAAGCCCGCTATTAAAAAATCTTTCAGCTATATACCATCTCTTTTCATTACAGCACATTGAGTGCTCAAATGTTTTTGGTTATATTGCATAGAAAAATGTAGAGATTTTTCTGATAAATACTATCAAAACAATCTACTATTTTCCAATCTGCTAAATAGGTACTATTACATTAATTACATTACACAGTTAAATTACTATTTACTCATTATAATTATTTGTAATTAATATTAAAGTATATTATATTAATTACACATAATTATAATGAGTAAATAGTAATTTATATCTGATTGTTAATGAGCAACTGATAAGAAGTTGATTAAAAGTAATTAATGTTGCTTCAATTAAATGGATAATTTGGGTCATGGGATTGAAGTGAAGTTATACCTAGATTACTTACGTTAGTTATTAGAAGATTTTAGTAAGTGTAGTATTGTAAATATATAAATATTATAAACTAGCTGACCCCGCAACTTCGTTTACGTCACATTAGGTGTGAGAAAGGAGAGGTATCTCTTCATCAAGCAGCGTGTGAAACTGCCCTGTTTGCTTAATCATAAAAGAGCTTAAAGATTAAAATAAGATTAAGCCAACACGCCAGTTTAAAATTTCATTCAAAGAAACCGCTACAATTAAAATTTTAAACATATCTGATTCTTAAAAGCGTTATAACTTTTTTATTTATTAACCGATTGACATGAAATAAACGCTAAATGTTAAGTGGAGCAAACCTCAACACAATAATAAAACTGCATTGCAATCGGTTAAGCGGTTACTGAGATTAGCGTGCATAACCGTACAGACAAACAGACATACAAACAAACAGACAAAAATTCTAAAAATCATTGTTTTCGGTTCTATTGCGTTCATAAAGCCCCCCTATAATATTTTTTCTTATTTATCTTCCATGTACAGACAGCGATCTGTTACGATTTTATTTATTGATGATGATAATATGATATTGATGATGAATTGATTAAGTCAACACGCCAGTTTATATTTACACTCTCATTCAAAGAAACCGCTACAATTAAAATTTTAAACATATCTGATTCTTAAAAGTGTTATAACTTTTTTATTTATTAACCGATTGACATGAAATAAACGCTAAATGTTAAGTGGAGCAAACCTCAACACAATAAAAAAAAACCGCATTGCAATCGGTTAAGCGGTTACTGAGATTAGCGTGCACAACCGTACAGACAAACAGACAAACAGACATACAGACAAACAGACAAAAATTCTGAATATCATTGTTTTGGGTCCTATTGCGTTCATAAAGCCCCCCTATAATATTTTTTCTTATTTATCTTCCATGTACAGACAGCGATCTGTTACGATTTTATTATATGTATTGATTGATGATTGATATTGGTATTGATGATGTATTGATTAAGCCAACACGCCAGTTTAGATTTACACTCTCATTCAAAGAAACCGCTACAATTAAAATTTTAAACATCTGATTCTTAAAAGCGTTATAACTTTTTTATTTATAAACCGATTGACATGAAATAAACGCTAAATGTTAAGTGGAGCAAACCTAAACACAATAAAAAAAACCGCATTGCAATCGGTTAAGCGGTTACTGAGATTAGCGTGCACAACCGTACAGACAAACAGACATACAGACAAACAGACATACAGACAAAAATTCTAAAAATCATTGTTTTGGGTTCTATTGCGTTCATAAAGCCCCCCTATAATTTTTTTTTTATTTATCTTCCATGTACAGACAGCGACCTGTTACGATTTTATTATATGTATTGAGATGATGAATTGATTAAGTCAACACGCCAGTTTATATTTACACTCTCATTCAAAGAAACCGCTACAATTAAAATTTTAAACATATCTGATTCTTAAAAGTGTTATAACTTTTTTATTTATTAACCGATTGACATGAAATAAACGCTAAATGTTAAGTGGAGCAAACCTCAACACAATAAAAAAAAACCGCATTGCAATCGGTTAAGCGGTTACTGAGATTAGCGTGCACAACCGTACAGACAAACAGACAAACAGACATACAGACAAACAGACAAAAATTCTGAATATCATTGTTTTGGATCCTATTGCGTTCATAAAGCCCCCCTATAATATTTTTTCTTATTTATCTTCCATGTACAGACAGCGATCTGTTACGATTTTATTATATGTATTGATTGATGATTGATATTTTTTTTTTTTTTTTTTTTTTTTTTTTGTTGACGCGGGGAACGCATTTACGCGCCTTCATCCCAGCTGCGGGGGCAGCTGGGATGGTGTGTGGGACTCCCGGCCCGGTCCGGAGTGGACCGTCCTACCCACTAAACCCCGCGGTGTTCCTCCTCACCCTTTAGCCGGGCCGAGGGATATCAAAAGATTATTCACGTCGACCCGGCTAGGGGCGCCCCGTTTATTCGGGGCTCTCCTCGGGGGAGCCAGATGGGCGGCTCCCCAAAGCTCCCTAAGGAGCTGAAAACCACGCCTGCACCGCTCTCGAGCGCCCCTCTGTAATAGAGGAGACAGAGAGCGGCTGGCGCAGGCGTGCGCTAATGGGCACCCCCGGAACACGGGAAAGGTGCCCACCGCCATGTGACCGTTGGTGGGCGGGGTCCCCCGACCTTACGCCCACGGTCAAGAAACAATCGGGGACGCGCAGTGACTCCTCACCGCGGCGCCCCCGAACTGCACGGCAGAGCGGGAGCATTATCCGTTACTCCCGCTCTCCCGCACAGTGCACCTCCCGCTTTTCCGCCATCCCCTCGCCAACTGGCGAGGTGACAGCGGCCCAGCACTGTTGCCGCCGGTCGCGCCGTTATTCACGGCCGGCAGCCCGAACTGCATGGCAGGGCGGGAGCATTTACCCAAACTCCCGCCCCCCACGCAGTGCCTCTCCCACTTTGCCGCCATCGTCCTGCCAGCAAGGTGGCGAAGCGACGGCGACCCAGCATTGCTGCTGCCGGCCGTGAATAACGGCACGGCCGGCAGCAACACACACCACTGAGCAACCCACAGGTGGGTTACTCCCGCCTTGGCCGGAATTAGCCAGAGTAGCACAACTCCCCCACAGAGGAAGGGGAGTGGTCGCTACTCCGTTGCCCAGGATGCACCACGAGGAGGATCCGACCCATTGGGGTCCTTAAGATGTTAGTAGGACCCCGCATCCCTTGATGATTGATATTGATATTGATGATGTATTGATTAAGCCAACACGCCAGTTTAGATTTACACTCTCATTCAAAGAAACCGCTACAATTAAAATTTTAAACATCTGATTCTTAAAAGCGTTATAACTTTTTTATTTATAAACCGATTGACGTGAAATAAACGCTAAATGTTAAGTGGAGCAAACCTAAACACAATAAAAAAAACCGCATTGCAATCGGTTAAGCGGTTACTGAGATTAGCGTGCACAACCGTACAGACAAACAGACATACAGACAAACAGACATACAGACATACATACAAACAGACAAAAATTCTAAAAATCATTGTTTTGGGTTCTATTGCGTTCATAAAGCCCCCCTATAATTTTTTTTTTATTTATCTTCCATGTACAGACAGCGATCTGTTACGATTTTATTTATTGATGATGATAATATGATATTGATGATGAATTGATTAAGTCAACACGCCAGTTTATATTTACACTCTCATTCAAAGAAACCGCTACAATTAAAATTTTAAACATATCTGATTCTTAAAAGTGTTATAACTTTTTTATTTATTAACCGATTGACATGAAATAAACGCTAAATGTTAAGTGGAGCAAACCTCAACACAATAAAAAAAAACCGCATTGCAATCGGTTAAGCGGTTACTGAGATTAGCGTGCACAACCGTACAGACAAACAGACAAACAGACATACAGACAAACAGACAAAAATTCTGAATATCATTGTTTTGGGTCCTATTGCGTTCATAAAGCCCCCCTATAATATTTTTTCTTATTTATCTTCCATGTACAGACAGCGATCTGTTACGATTTTATTATATGTATTGATTGATGATTGATATTGATATTGATGATGTATTGATTAAGCCAACACGCCAGTTTAGATTTACACTCTCATTCAAAGAAACCGCTACAATTAAAATTTTAAACATCTGATTCTTAAAAGCGTTATAACTTTTTTATTTATAAACCGATTGACATGAAATAAACGCTAAATGTTAAGTGGAGCAAACCTAAACACAATAAAAAAAACCGCATTGCAATCGGTTAAGCGGTTACTGAGATTAGCGTGCACAACCGTACAGACAAACAGACATACAGACAAACAGACATACAGACATACAGACAAACAGACAAAAATTCTAAAAATCATTGTTTTGGGTTCTATTGCGTTCATAAAGCCCCCCTATAATTATTTTTTTATTTATCTTCCATGTACAGACAGCGACCTGTTACGATTTTATTATATGTATTGATAAGAAAATTATCAGAGTTCTAATATTTAAACTAATTTTACAACTTTGTAATAGTAATTTATTGCACAAATACAAAATTGTGATTGAATTCGAATTTTAAATACGCTTTTGTGGAATATTCTGACACCTATTCTATTTTTACTTATCTTGCTAAAGGTATGTGTCTGTTCACAATGAAATTTGCAATTACTTTTCAAAAAGTAGTGCCGCTTGTCTATTCCAGAATATTGTATTTTTTAAATAAATCTAACGAAAGGACATTAGTAGTGCTCATAGGCCAGTGTTCTGTAAGCTATCAAAAGCGCTTAGCATCAAAAGTGCTTCGGTGGTGAGAAGGGAGATCTCAATTTTTGAGCGCTTCTGCGCTTTGGCAAGCATTTTAAGCTCTTGATCTCGATTTACAGGAACATGGTAGTCATTAAGCTAAGTTGAAGGCCTAATGGTCTGCTAGATTGAAAATTTTCTTAGAACTTTGTATAGGTACTCTACGTTTTAGTAGAATCAATTTTTTTAGGCGCTGATATGAATGTCTGTGTCTTTTAAATTTAATATCCTAACATTAAATCATTCATTTCTCTGTATAATGTATATGTATATAAGGACTGATATTTTACATGATGTAATAAAAAATTGTACATATAAATGTCTTTTCAATTTCTATCCTATTTCTCATGGTGAAACGCTTTACCATACATAGTTTTATAACCTAAGCTAACTTTTAGGCTAAGGGTGATGCGGGGTCCTACTAACATCTTAGGGACCCCAATGGTTTAGATCCTCCTCGTGGTGCATCCTGTGCAACGGAGTAGTAACCACTGCCCTTCCTCTGTTGGGGAGTGGTGCTACACCGGCAAATTCTAGCCTAGACTGAAACAGCCCACCCGTGGGTTGATCGGTGGTGTTTGTTGCTGCCGGCCGTGTTTAACGGCACGGCCGGCAGCAGCAGTGCTGGGCCGCTGTAGTCATGTCAGTTGACGAAGTGATGGCGGCAAAGCGGAAGGTGCACTGCGTGGGGAAGCGGGAGTAAGGGTACCTAAATCCTCCCGCTCCGCCGTGCAGTTTGGGAGCGCCCCGGGGTAAGGTGTCACTGCGCGCCCCCGATTGTTTTTTTGACCGTGGGCGTAAGGTCGGGGGACCTCGGTCACCAACGGTCAGATGACAGTGCGCACCCTCCCTGTGTTCCGGGGAGTGCCCATTAGAGCACGCCCGTGCCAGCCGATTTCTACCCCCTCTGCTTACAGAATGGGGCCCGAGAGCGGTGGCGGTGCGGGCGTGGTTTTTATTTTAGCTCCGTAAGGACCTCTGGAGAGCCGCCCATCTGGCTCCCCCGAGGAGAGCCCCGAATTAACGGGGCGCCCCTAGCTGGGTCGAAGTAAATAATCTTCTCGAAATCCCTCGTCCCGGCTAGGGTGAGGAGGAACACCGTGAATTTTAGTGTGTGAGTAGGACGGTCCCTTTCCGGACCGGGCCGGGAGTCCCAGTCCGAGCTGCCCCCGCGGCAGGTTGTGATGACGGTGCGTAAAAACGTACCCCGCGTAAAAAAACCTTACGGCTACACTAAATGTGCTTAAGCTAGTTGCTAAGAGCCAAGCGACTCGCTTAGTGACTTGATCCTAGCGACCAGACACAGGCACCAGTACTATCATAGATCTTCAGCGGGAGTAAGTGGGACTCCGCTGCCTCCTTCTGTGAGCATGTCATGCTCGTGAAGGAGGGAGCGGAAAAGAACTCTCCCACCCGAGTTCAGCAGTCTGCGGCGGAGGCACCGCAGACGTGTCTTCGCCCGAGACTATCGGTCTCCATGACCAGAGGCCTGTGGAAGATGAGGGGGCAAAGAAGCGAGATAACACCCGAACAATCCCCCAAAGACGCGGGATAGCACCCGAACCCCCTAGATTAGGCCGCAGTGGTAGCCGTAGGTCTGTTGGGAGTTCTGGCGTATCCTTCCTCAGCCCTCCCAATTTACGCCACAACACAAGGTCCTGCGTCACATCCAGTCCCAGCCTGCAACCTTTTCCAGGTCGTCGGTCCATCTGGCGGGTGGACGTCATGCCCTACGTTTACCAAGTTGCGGTCTCAACTCTAGAACTTACTTCGTTCCATCCAGTATCGATTATACCTAGTACCTATAGCAGGGGTTCCCAACCTGGGCGCCGCAAAAATTACAGAGGGGCGCCGCGAGACTCCACGCGGCGCCTCTCTGTACCTACCTACGTAAAAAATTAAAGATAATAATAAAGATCATCGAAAAATATTCTATTTATAAATTTAATTGAGTACCTACGTACATAATAAACATGCAATTAATTAATCAAATCAGCCTTTTTTTTTGTCTACGTGAGGGAAAATCACCATGAATGTTATATCGGACTCCTACCGACTAAAAAATCTCACTTGTCCTATTAACAGCCTACGGTTGGGAGCCCCGGGTAAGCCCTCGGAAGGATACCCCAGGACTCCCAACAGACCTACGGCTACCACTGCGGCCTCACCTATGAGGGTGTTCGGGTGCTATCACGCGTCTTTGGGGGAGTTTTCGGGTGTTAGCCCGCTTCTTAGGGGGGGCGTGCGTGAATCCCACACGTCACGCTGTCGTCTAGGGCATGCTTCTGTAATTACGGTGAGCAGCCCTCTCACCGTCCTCAGACCCCCGGTCATGAAGGCCAATACTCTTGGGCGAAGACACGTCGGCGACCCCGCCGACGTGTCAGAGTGAGTGTCCACGTCCAAACCTGCCACGAGGACCTGGCGCTGTTGCGCCCACGCTGTGCACTCCACCAATGTGTGGAGCGCTGTGTCCTCGCTGCGCTCCTCGTAGTGCCTGGCACTCGGCCGTGGTTTCCCGGTGTATTCGCCACAGATGCTTACGGAAGCTCCCGTGCCCGGTAAGTAAGTAGTAGGTAAGTCGGCTGAGTCTTAGGTGAGAGTGGAGGTAATAAAGGCGGCAACATGGTGACTGAAAGATTCCCTGGCTCAGCGGTCCCAGCGGCTCAGCGATCCTAGCTCCATCAGAAAATCATAGACTTGGAAAGTGCGACTTGAAAAACCATGGCGGGGTAAAGCCATAATTGGGGTGTAAAGACCGATCATAAACGAGTGGCTGGAGAGGAACCATGGCCGTCTCTCCTACCGGTTGTCAAAGATAATAAAAGAGTTCGGCATATGGCATCCATGAGGGATTTCCACATTTTAAGAAAATCCTTCCCTGGGGTACGTCGGCTCCGCGTGTTTTCACGGGTTTGGGCTGCATGTTGACTTGACAGAGTCTCCATTGCACAGGATACCGTTAAATAACTGCGTCAGTAGGTATCTGATATTTTGATTGATATTTCACGTGGCATGTTAGGGAGCCGCGAGCATTTTCAAATCCAATAAGGGCTACGTGGCCTGACAAAGGACCCCTGACCTATACCTAGGTAGTATTGAATTCCTCAACACAAGATGGCGGTGCATGTTAATTAAGTTACAATTAGGTACAAAGGGGATGCAATGGCAACGCTTCATAAATAAAACATGATTGTTTAAAAATTCCATTATTATCGAACATGTCAGCTAAACTCGCGCCTTGTCATATTAATATTCAATTAAGTTTGTAGATAAAAATACTCTTAGTACTTCCTTGTCGACGCCTATGTACTTATTTAGTTTATAATGCATTAAACGTGTGTATTGTCGATTGGATAATGGTGTTTAAAAATTGAAATGATTATCGGCAATTTTGTATTTTGTGTATTTCTCCTCAATTATGCTAAGGTAAATTAGATGCCTATTAAGTTTTCATTAGTAGCTGTGGTATGTACCTAATCAGCCATAGATCATTGAACTAATATTACTGCATTATAACTTAGGTAATGCACTTATATTTTAAGTTCCTGCTAAAGAAAAAGCTGCTACCTTAACTATATGTGGTTACTTATCTACGTGGGGTGCCATGTCGGCAGACCTCTACATAGCCAGTTCAGCGTCTTCACTCCTTCGGTCATGCTCACGGGGAGTGGAAACTGGACGTCCTAGAACGATGGCTATAGCAGGGACAGTGCTTATCGCTGCAACTATTTGACCACGTAACAATTCTTGGCAGATAACCCCTTTGCACAAGGGTATCAAGGGATATTGTACCTGACTACAAGGCCTGTGGTATTATAGAAGCTCCTGGCTCTGTAGAGTAGAAGTTACCTGCCTTGGTCGGCAGAAGCGAAGATTTGTCATGGCCGGCAGTACCTAATTAGTGTTAGTAAAAAAATGTCCTTGCCCAAGATCCGTTCTACGACTGTGCCAAATTTAATCAGAATCAGTCCAATGGGTTTGTTTTGTAGTAAAACTGTAACAGTCAAACAAAGCTACTTTTGCATATACGAGTATTTCAATCATTTTAGTCCCTAACTCATACCTAACGATAACACAATTTAAAAAAAAAAAGAAAATTGAAAATACATTGGGCCACCAATTTGTGATTCACTTTTGGCCAATTGACCACTGTCAATAGTCTTTTGAACTGTGAGAGGGATCATTTTGACGAAATAAATACAAAAATAAAACAATATTTTCACAATTAGGCAGCTTTTGGCAATCAAAAAATACAAGCAGACGGCGAAACGATTACCAGCTTCGCCAACCTTCTGAAGACTATCATCAAGGTGAATGAGGAACGCGTGGAAGCTATAAAGAAGATCGGCAACTTACAAGACTACATGTTGACCAGGAATCGAATGTCGTTCGATGATTATTATGATTCTGCAGAACCGTCTGAAAGCCGCCTATTTCCGATAGAGGTAAGGGCGGTTTAAATAAGCACGTATTAATGTTATTTTTGGGGTTCGTAATGACGTTCAATACTCTTGTCATTCCCTAGTTAACTGTGGCGCCTAGCCTCATCACAGAATATCTGATCCTGAGGCTGTAGGGGACACATTATTTGGATGAGCATACCGCCTTGTTTGAAGATAGAAACTTTAACCATAGTAAATAGTACTAGGTTGTGTAGTGTTGTAAGTAATTTGATACGATTATGTGATGATTTCCCTTCGGAATTGGATGTAATCTGGGACGCTGATGTCACACTCTTTTTTTTGACGCTGGGAACAACGTTAACCCCCTGACAGCCGATGAGGCAGCTGGGATGGTGTGTGCGACTCCCGGCCCGGTCCGGATAAGGACCAACCTACCCATTAAACCTCGTAGTGTTCCTCCTCACCGTTAAGCCGGGCCGAGCGATTTCAAGAAGATAATTCACGTCGACTCGGCTAGGGGCGCCCCGTTAATTCTTGGGAGCCAGATGGGCGGCTTCTCAGAGCTCCTTATGGAGCTAAAAACCACGCCCGCATATACACCGTTTTCGGGCCCCCCATCTGTAAGCGGAGGAGGTAGAGAGCGGCTGGCGCGGGCGTGCTCTAATTTGCACCCCCCGGAACACAGGAAGGGTGCCCACCGCCATGTGACCGTTGGTGGGCTGGGTCTCCGGACCTTACGCCCACGGTCAAGAAACAATCGGGGCGTGCACTGAACTCTTTACCGCGGCGCCCCCGAACTGCACGGCGGAGCGGGAGCAATATCTGTTACTCCCGCTCCCCCGCGCAGTGCACCTCCAGCTTTGCCGACATCACCTCGTCGACTGACGAGGCGACAGCGGCCCAGCACTGCTGCAGCCGGCCGTGTCGCTTCTCACGGTCGGCAGCAACACACACCACCGAGCAACCCACAGGTGGGCCGCTCCCGCCCTGACCGGAATTAGCCGGAGTAGCACCACTCCCCCACAGAGGAAGGGAAGTGGTTACTACTGCGATGCCCAGGATGCACCACGAGGAGGATCCGAACCATTGGAGTCCTTTAGATGTTAGTAGGACCCCGCATCCCGATGTCACACCCTTGTCACAGTTTTAATCAGAATAATATACTTACTTCACCAGCTAGTAGGTAGGTACCTCCATAAGTGAGGTTAGCTATGAGCCTAAAATTCTTAAAGATGTCTCATAGCGGCCATTCAGGTTAGAATTCAATTTAATATTCTTACAGGAATCTGGTGAAGCCATGAGACGAAAGAGCATATCGCTCACAAATAAGGAATGTGAGAAATTATACGAAGAGAGTCAAGGTCATCCTACTGCTGAATTAAAACAACATTGTTCCTTACAAGCCGTGGATAAATGTACACAGTTTTGCATACAAAAGTTTACGAAAACTTGCGAGGAAATAGGCCCATGTGCTGAAACTACGATTAAGCATATCCGGAGCGATTGCCAACTTCAGTGCAAAAGACTTTTCGAACTAACTGATTTCATAGAAAGGTTATAATAGACAGTAGTTTGTTAGTGTTCATAATGTTTTCAATGTTGTAACAGATGTGATAATATGGAACAGAGTATATATATTTTGATTTACAATGCTTTTCAGTTTCTCAAAGTTTTCCATTAAAAGTTCCTACATAATCCGGGGAAAAGGGTAGGTAGGTATGTGTTAATTCAGAATGTCGGCTATCGGTGTGCCATTTTTTAGGTCAATCGACCTTATCTTGTCCTTGTTCAGGAGTTTAGAGCACGATTGAATAACAAACTTTCAGATTTTGATCAATTTCAGAAAAATAATTGCAAGAATAAGCCGCTGAAAGGACCCGAGTGCAGTGAAAAGACATTGGAATGTAATCTTTTATCATATCTACTAAACTTATATTGATATGGTTTACGGTATTGAAGCCTTATCGGAACTAGTCCTGTTCTGATGGCTGAAACTTGACGAGGTTTCTGGTAAGGCAGTTTGAGTGGAATAGATCATCCAAAACTGGTGGACGTTTTTAGGTAATTAAATCATCTAAACGATTAATTATAATAATTATTAGGCATTCTAATCTATACCTATATATAAAAATCAATGCCACTTTTCGTTGTAATTTTATAACTCAAGAACGGGCACACCTATCCAAACCAAGTGTTTAGGGTTTGTTCGGACTATTTAGTGGTGGTAGATGGTTTATGTGAAGTTTGCACAAAATTGGTCGAGCGGTTCTTCATTTATCACGCAAACGAAGTTGCGCGGGTCAGCTAGTTATTTATATTTAGGTATAATTTATTTTATTTAGCTTTATTGTATTGTAGTAAGTTTTCAGTGATTTAAGAATTGTCTTTTTGTTTCAAGATTTGTGGGTATCCTTTTTTGGACTAACTGTCTATCTTAATCTATTATTTAATCCTTCAAATGTTTCCCAATGACAGTAATCTGTTAGCGTACCTACCTTTGAAAATAAATAAATCAAATCAACACGCGCCTTCCCGCTGTTGAATGCAATGCCTCTCCTCCTTTCATTTTTCCGAGAAGGTTTGGCGGGCCTTTTATTTATCGAATTCTTCCTTCTATTCGCCTTGAGCCTTTGACCTTGTTTGTTAGTCACCAAGTCAACCAAAAGCACGTCAAAAGGCAGTTGCTTCATCGAAAACTTCTTCTTTAGTTAGAAGCAGCTTCGCAGTTAGACTGGACAGCTGACACCTACTTAGTTGAAAAATAACTCGTAAGATAATGATGTCTAACCGATAACTAGGTATATTAGAAGGGTTATAGTAGAATTTTTAATTAGACGAAGTAAATTGACAGCAACTAATGTCACTTCTTCATACAATGTTGATTAATTTCTATGAAGAAGTGACATTAGTTGCTGTCACTTTACTTCGTCTAATTAAAAATTCGACTATAGGTTCGCAAGGACTAGATTGTAAAACGTCTGTGTAAGCTCAATTTCCAGGTAGATAAAAGTCTATATTGCAAAACGTCTTGATTACAAATGGTCTTATTTTTTAAATGCGATGGTTGTAAAAGATCCTGGTGTAGAATCACTCAGACTCTTAAAACAAAATGGATCACACAAATTTGTGTTATAGGAGGCGAACCCACGACCTCGTGATCAACAGTCGCACTAAACCACCACTAGACCAAACGAGGCAGTCACGACTATATTTAACGTCATTCGATTATTTTCTTTATATCCGCTCCGAGCCATTTTATAGGCAAATATTGTGCGATTCAATCAAATTCGTTTGTATTTTACAACAAAAAAAATCTAAAATAAAATGTCAGCAATTCGATTATAAACTCGGAATTTACAATGCGTACAAGAATAACTCTCTACTTATATTTTGCGGTGTTTATATGTGAAGTAAGTAGGTATCTTTTTAAAAATATTTTTGACTGGTGCCCTCCGCTCTGCTCGAAATTGTCCCGTATAGTTGCCCGTATTCCATAAGAACTTGCTCCAGGTATGAGAAGTAGCCAATGTCTTATTCTGATGGATGACCTTAATGAAGCCTTTTGTAAAGTTTCATTATAATCCATTCATTAGTTTTGCGGAAAGAGTAACAAACATCCATGTATAATTATGTCGCAGGCAATTTGAATGATTTGTCCGTCTACAAACGGCTTCGGCATTTTATCAACATGAAGCGTTACACAAATTGCCGAAGGCCTTAGATCATCTAACCACAGGATGCGCCTTACTTAAGCATTGTTTTCTGCCATTGCACATGACCATTTGGTCTTTTGGCTTTATGAAAAGCCTGTACATCAGTACATCATTTTATATGATTAAACTAGTACATTACATTGTAGTTGACTGTACAATAACAATTAACACACAACAGCCATTACGCGTTTGTCGATTAATACATTTTTAATTGCAATGAAATTTTATATGTCTTTGTGTTTCCCCCTTCATTTGTATGAAAACTGGCAGAATATTTTTGTATGCGGTGGTTCGCAAAGGCTAGTCCCGTGATATATGGTCTAAGCCGAAGGCAGATTTTCAGCGTATTCGAAAGTGTCAATGTAAACGTGAAAGTTCTAAGTTGTCTAAGAACGTTCTAAGATGACCATGATTAAAAAAAAGGAAACATTTGCATTCATTTATTTAAAAATTTATTCATTGCCTCCTACTAACCTAACCATAATATGTTCATAGAGAACATATTATGGTTAGGTTAGGTTGGAACTGTGACCACGAAGTGCCGCGGCAGCGGCCGCCGAGCGCCAGAGGTGTCCTATACTATGCCCTACCAATATTCATGACATCATACCTCAAGCTCCAATAATACTCCGCGGCAGTCCGTCGAATACCAGAATTGATGATACCACGTCCGCACTTTGTACTGTTTTGGTGGACAGCGCCACGCGCGTAAAGAAAGAACTAACACGATAAAAATGCCGCGGCAAATCATAAACAGCGCATTTCAATGTCATAAAACATTTTATAAAAGGACGACAATTTACAATCTGTCTTGGGCAATTTGTATAACGCTTCACTTTTATAAAATGCCGAAGCCGTTTGTTAACTGACAAATAATACAAATCGCCGGCGACATATAGGTACATCCCTATAAGCTTTCGTGTTCTTGTTTTTTTTTTAAATTAAGCTGCCGAATTGACGTCGCCAGCCTGATGGAAGGTCACGGCTCATCTAACGGTCGGGGGCCACTCTCATAGTCTGTAAGACTTTTGACAGTGTTCCTCGAGTTGGCAGCCCTGTGATGTGCCTCTTCACGCCCCGCTTGAGGAACCCAGGATTGTAAGATGAGGGAAACACAGGTTTATATACTGTGATAGACGTTCTTGAAAAAAATTAACTTAAAAATGATGAAGGAACCGCATGTGTCATATGATTTTGCAAAATTAATGTATTTTCGAGTATTTATGAGTAAATTGTGGAGAACGTGCACAAGAGAAAAAAAATAGATTCGGTTAAGACTAAGACACCTGGTGAATTTATTAGTATAGATTTATTAGACAATAATACAATGCTAAATTCCTGTAAAGTTTCTTAATTTATACAAAATACTAAATGATGCTCACGGTTTCGTCCACGTGAAATTCCGTACCCGTTCCCGCTTCCCTTGGGGACGTGTTCCCGGGATGAAAAGTAGCCTATGTGTTATTCCAGACTATATGCTATCTCTGTACCAAATTACAGCCCAATCCGTTCAGTCGTTACAGCGTGATTGAGTAACAAACATCTAAACATCCGAACATCTTCACAAACTTTCACATTTATAATATTAGTAGGAAGTAGGATAGTAGGATAACTATGTTCTTCGATTTTTGTTATACAGATTGAAAAATTGGATTTTTGACTTATTTTTAATAGGACAAAATAGATTTTATACTACATTATTGTTTTATCTACTATTGACTGTATTAATAGAAGAAATTATACCTATATACATTGTTGGAAGAATATTGTAGAACAAAAATGTAGTTATATCCTCTCAGTATTAACAAAAATGGTAGAACAAGTTAGAAAATATTAATACACCGCTAAGTAGACGTTTCAATCAAACAGGCTTTGGCTGATGAAAAACATAAAAGTATCATAACAAATGACAAAACAAGAAATATTTTCATACAATTGCTAAGTAATTTGGTTAAAAGAAATGAAAACAGGCTGAATGCTACGTATCAACTTAATGAATTGCAAGATCGAAGCTCCTTTAGCGATAATCTAAGAAGTTCTAACAGTCATAATCGAAAGAGCTTGTTGATCTTGATAATCTGAGCTGGAGCAAATTATGCTTTATGATAAACAGATTAAAAGACATTTTTCTTTTTTATTTATCACACCCCTATAATAACTTATGAATTCATTGTGGTTTTTGAGTTTTAACGTTTTGGAAACTTCGTTCACCCGTTTGTAGCAACCCTTCATCCTATAAAGGTTCAGGGTGAAATTTTCATGTATATTCTTTACGCTTGTTAAAGTTACACCTTACAAAGTAGACATACATGAATGTAAAGCACATTTATTAAAGCTACGAAAGAGGTATGATACGATACACATGCCTACCTACACACACCAACATCACAACGTGTTTTATTTTTCAGTATGAATCAGGTACTTCAAGCAGCAGTTTATCATTGGAGGATCACGGATCGCCAAAAGATCGTATAGGACTGCTAATTCCTGAAGTACCGGAAGTCATTAAAAAGGAAAAGAGTAATCAATTCAAAATGCATCTAAACATTCGTACAAAAAACAATACACGCTATTCAAAAATATTTAGACCAGAGTTAAATCCACATGTTAAGAAAATACGTCAGCCAAGAAAAAGACTAGAAAATGAACATTATAATTTCCAAAATACACCAAAACGAATAAATTATGGACCAAAATACAAAATCTATCCTCGTGTACGTAACGATAAGAACGTAAATAAAAAGAAAAGCTCTACTACTGATGAATTCTATATAAATGGTAAAGAAAATAAGCACCACAAACACAAGTTATTATCAGTAACTGAAACAGCTTACAACGTTACACGATTATCCCACTTTGAAGCAGACATGTCGAAACTAAACAAAAAAATATCTGACGTACTGAATACCTCAAATTTCCACTTTTATCCCAAAAGAGATAAATCAAGGAATACTAAACGAAATAAGGAAATAAACATTTTACTAAATAAAAAAATAAACAAAAAAATATCTCACGTACTAAATACGTCAAATTACCACTTTCATCCCAAAAGGGATAAATCAATGAATACGAAACGAAATAAAGAAATAAATATTTTAGTAAATAATAAGCCTGTAATATACAATTCACAATCACAAACCACAAGAACGACTGAATTAACCACAAATTCTTATATTATTGAAAAACAAATACCTAAAAAGAAAAAGAAACACTTTAAACTGCTAGTGGATGTATCTGATGAATTAGATAAGTCAAATGTAAAATACATTTCCAAAATGCTCCAACCAAAGGAAACAATGCATCAAGAAACAATGAACGTTTCATTGAACGATAAGCCTAAAAGGCACAAAGATAAGATAAGCCGAACAGTTAAGCCCACAAACTATAGTGTCCCTCAAAATAAGACGAAGCACAAACATCATCATAGTCATAATTACCATGTGCAACCTGGATCAAAGGCAGATATTCAAAGAATAGAATCAACGGTGACGCCAACTGAAAAAACTTCGATACCAAAAATATCAAAACACTCTCTGGCGACCTCTATTCCTATATCGTCTGGTGATATTGTCAAACCAAACACCATTAATTTGATTGAAAACTCTACTATTAATATAAAAAGGAAAGATGGCTTTAATCCTCGCAAAAATCTGTTTACATTAACTATATCCGATGTGGACGAGGACAAAAGTAATTTAAAATATATTCATGAACGTTTCGATACTTCTGAAGATTCACATTTAGTCAATAAATATAAACAGATACCTCAAGAAATAAGCACAGATTTTTTGCTATCTAAAATGTTACGGGAAAATAAGGATTATAACTTAAAGACCATGCCTAAAGATTCTAGTGCTCCAAAACCAGAAGTCATAGAAGTTGGAATTATCGATGATATGCTGAAGAGTTTTGATCACGATAAATTTAAGGAAAATAATACTAGTAGCAATGTAGTTACTGAATTTAAAGGCATAAACGATACAACGACTGTGCAACCTAACAAAGAACTAAGTGTCAATCTCGAAAAAAATCAATTTGATAATTTTACCCGCACTATAACATTCAAAAAAAGTTTTGATACCCCGAAGTTAAAAAGAATCCCAGATATAAAGAAGAAAGAAAATATAAGAAAGAAAGAAGAGGTATCTACAAAAAAAGATCAATTTGAAATTCCGTATGATGATTTTTCTAAAGCAGAAATATTATTAACTGATGAAGGTGATGAAAATCACAACCATCCTATCGGTAGGTATCGCAGTGATAGTAGTTCAGACAGTGATGATTCAGACTCAAGCTCAGATAGTAGCGATAGAAGCAGTTCAAAACATCGTTGGTTTAGTTGTCTCGGCAAAAGAGCCAACTCAAAATGTCGCAAAGCTTGCAGAGATGCCTACACAGACGTTTGTAAACGTTTAAGATGTTCTTCTAGAGCTAAAAAAGATTTGAGATATGAGTGCAAGAAAAGATGTAAAAGAACATTTCAGTCAAGTAAATATAGTACGGAAAAATAGTATAATGTCATTTTTGGTTTAATCATTCATACTAAATGAACACACACATCAAATTAAACAGGAAACAAAAAAACACGTTAGGCTAATTTATTTATTTTTATTTTATGTTCGTCATAATATAAAAACTGTCTTCCTGTATGCCTGACGGTGAGATTTTTTTTAAAAATTCTTGACATAAAAATGTAGAAGACGTACTGGGCGCTGGAGACTCCAGATCAATGTTCATCCTTCATGAGAGTGGGTCTAGCAGCGACGGTTCAAGCTCGTGGCTTGATCCCCTGATTGAGGAAGGCTATATTATGCTATAAACTGGTATCATCATGCTTTGCCCAAGGAGACGTAGCATTAATTTTAAGTGTCAACAAAGTGGTTTCGCTTCCAGACATCATTTGAAGACATAATAATTACAGGCATTAAACTATAGAGTTCGTAGCATGTGACATGCGAAATGGTTAAATACATACATACGTATAGTCATGCCTTTATCCCTGAAGGGGGGGGGGGCAGAGGCATAGTATATGCACACATTTCACCTTATAGTTTTATGTTCCACGTAATAGGTGGTGAGCCTATTGCCGTATTGGAATGGACAGGCGCAGGTCGCCGCGATCCGCAGTTGAAATTTTTCAAGCTCCCATAACGCCTTCAACTTGGCTTAACGATGTTGTAACGAGTGTGTGATTGTGATTGGTTGGTTAAGAGCCTACAAGACGCCAAATTTTTGAAAGAAGATAGAAGATAAACATTTTAACGTGCAAGATAGAGAGAGATGCGATCGTTTTTTGTGCGTTTTTAACGAAATAAATTAATTATAAAAAAACTATAACCAATATTAAAAAAGTAGTCTAGTGCAAATGAAGATTTTACTATTGTCTTTCTTATAAATATTTTATATTATAAAAACAACTTAAAACTTATAAGATCTAGGTTAAAATTACAAGAAATCGAGGTATTTTCAACACAAAAATCTATCGAGGATTTTATCAGCAATCGTGTTTTTAGCCTAGTACGTTTTTAGTTTATGAACTGAAGTTGTCTGTGTTAAAATTTTAATTCATCAGACCTCACGAGTTCTGAGATCTAGATCAAGGTAATAGTCTATTTGGCGTCATACAGACTCTTAAATACAAATAACAAATTTATTTGTCGTTAAAACTCATAATATAAATCAGTTTACCTACCTAATATTTACAACCTACAGATGGTCTGTGTCCAAAAACTGACATCATGTTAGGAGAGGAGGACACAATAGACAATTTACAATTCAGGTCATAAGACGCCGAAGTCCCCCAAAGATCGGGTCCTCTTGGGCCGCCTGCATCCAGCAAACTCCCACAAGCTTTATTAGGTTGTTTGTCCTCATAGCTTTGATAAGTTGGACCAAGACGATAACCTGGTAGACTGGTAGTGCACCTACTGAATAACGGACAAGGCAATGATGAAAAATGGGTTGGGAGGGTCTTCATCTAGCCGTGAACTGCGATAACCTGATTTTATGATGATCGCTCTGGTCAGTCAATAAATTGTTTCTCTTTCATCGACCCGCCAGGCGCGATCACCTCACCTTGTCTGGTCAGAGGATCCTACCTTTGTGTCGCAGGACACCTCCACAACTACATTAGTAACTATTTATTCTGTGCCTACATGTTGAATTCAATTCAACTAGTAAATAAAAGAACTAGTTGTATACTCGTACGTTACTAATAAAACGTTTTTAATAAAAGAAATATACGTTCTAACCTAGATAAGCGAGAGTTCAAGGGGCCACAGTTTCTTTCTCGTCTATAGAGGTTTGTCACTTACCCAGTTTTCGTTTATCCAGGTCCAGGAGTGTCATCTTTATTAATATCTAATAGAGGTTAACATCCTACTAATATTATAAATGTGAAAGTTTGGATGTTTGGATGTTTGTTACTCAATCACGCTCTAACGGCTGAATGGATCTGGCTGAAATTTGGTACAGGGATAGAGTATAGTCTGGAATAACACATAGGCTACTCTTTATCCCGGAAAAATATTGGAACGGGAACCAAATTTCACGCGGGCGAAGCCGCGCGCATCAGCTAGTACTGAATATACTTAATTATATTTAGTTGGTTTCATAAATGAAATACAGCATTGCATAGAAAAGGATTAGAAAATAACCGAGAGCCCCGAAATATAAACAATGGGTCATAAACTGCAGATGTTAAATCCGCTTCGGCAACATCACGCTTCACACTTATATCTCGTTTATAGAGGTAAAGACAAGTAGCAGTCTCAGTAATAGAGGCTTTTACAAATGTCTCTCTTTCTCACTTATAGAGGTATTGGGGGATTAATATGACGGGACCTGGCCATGACTCGCCTTGGGAGGCTCACTGCAAGGGTCTCAGTTGGTCAAGATATAAATAGCTCTGAACTGTATGTAGGTTCCGCTGGAGGTTTCTCACTTATCCAGTTCTCACCCAACCAGATTTGAATACCTATTTCTTTTATTTTAATTCACTGTTGGTTGGTTATTTAGAATTGCAGCGCAACACTTTCAATAAAATAGTAAAATAGGTAATGAAAAAAATCTGTATTATATTATTATTTGTAGCAAATACCTATGTGTAGTTACGTGTATACAATAAAATGCATGGTGATATTGTTAAATTTTTTGCCTTGTGTACCTGGTGTTTAACAAGGTCAAACGCTTCACACAAAATGGAACACAAAATGTTTAATATGAATATTATTGCAACAGTCATTATATTATTTTACGTCGTAAGTAGAAAATCTACTCATATTATAAGTGAGATAGTTTGTAAAAATTTTTGGATGTTTGTTACTAAATCACTCTCCAACGCTGGATCTGTCTGAACTTTGGTACAAAGATAAAATATTGTCCAGAATAAGAAATAGTTTAGTTTCGTTCCCAAATTTGTTTGAAATTTGTTATCATGGGAAGCGGAAACATGAGCCGAATCCCACTGGTGGAAGCCGCGAGGATCGTCTAGTTATTGAGTAAAGAAGAGTCGATTTATAAACAACGTGTTCGGATCATTAATATTTTATGATTATGTGCTGTAGGTAACTTAAAATGTACATCTTCAGTCAGCTCTCAGTCGTCTAATTTAGTCAGCAGATGCACCACATGCAGGTATCGCTTTTTTGGGCCCTGATGATCTCGCTGGGACGCCATTGCACTAGCAATCACTACCGACTGACTCTGTGGCGGAGTCGGTAGTGATACCGCCTGCGGCGCTGGAGGTCTTGGGTTCGATTCCCACCGGAGACATATATTTGTGTGACCCATAAATGTTTGTCTCAAGAGTCTGGGTGTTTCTATGTATAATATGTATGTATTTAAAAGTATATAAGTATTAATATCCGTGGTCTGATAGCGTTGTGTGAGATGTCCGTGAATATTTATTTAATAATACATCAGGTACGATTTTATTTTAAACTAGCTGATACGGTGAACTTTGTTGCGCTATATTTTTTAAATTCAAAGACTTAAAGGATGTAAATACGTAGGTGTTTAAACTTTTGTTTCTTTGATTGATTTTTACATTTTTTTGAATGCCAACTTGCCCTTTAAGTCAACTGTCGTTCAATTAGATATAATATACAATGAAAAAAGTAATTAATTATTGAGAGTTGCTAAAGAATCAGTATCTTTTATAGGTAAAAGACATAAGTGAAGCGAAAAAGATAGACCGACGTCGCCATGACGTGACGACAGAATCCTCTGAAGATGAAACTGAAGTACCATCTGGTGTAGAAGATAGTTCCAGTGCAGTTTTATATATTCTTAGAAGAAGTAGGACCTTCCAGAACTGTTACAAAAACGCCAGAAAGTCTTGTCGGTTGACGTGTGAGAGAGCATATAAAGCTGTATGCCATAAGCGTAAATGTAGTTCAAGAGCAAAAAAATGGTTAAAACGCGAGTGTAGAAAAAACTGTGATTTACAATTTCGTAGACCATAATTTTTTTGTAAAATTAAAGTGATTTTTGAAGAAAGTTTTTGTTTCGATCTATGCTATTACCATTGCCATTGTATTGTTCAAGCCAAAGAATATTTAGCAGGTGAGATACAGTCACTTCACTTTTGAAGACCTACGCAGTGGAACATCGTATAGCATAGGTACTGAAGACATTTGGATCTAACCTTTAGTTTAAATAGGTAGGTACGTGTCTAGGTACAACCGTATTACGATTTAAATGTAACGAAGACATTGAAGTCGTGACTACGTGTAAGGGAATACCTGTAAATATCTCTATATCTTATTTAAAGACCTAGGATTGCCAAGAGCTTCAGTAAGTTCTTTACTAAAACAAATATTCAAAGCGGCATTGACAGGACCTTGCCAAATCTGGTTGGAAGGTGTGCTCTTAAGGTGGCCATCCTAAACCTACTCAAATGGGTCGCAAGTACGAGACACCCTCACAGTGTTTCCTTCTGTAACACGCTATGGTCCCGGCCGGTGAATATATATACGGTGAATCCAAAATGCTAAGAAAACGGTCTAAATTAAAAATGAAGAATCTATATTCATATAGGTCACAATGTAACGCTTATGAACGTCCAAAGGATTGCTTCTACATTTACATTTACTGCCAGATTCGCAACGCAATAGGTAGAGCTGGAAAAAAGAACCTGGCAATAAAACTCCGGCCACTCTTTTAACATCCAGTAGGTAGTTTGTTAGTATCTTGAAGTTTTGACGTTCGCTCGTATATATTTTAGAGCGATTAAAGGAAGATCTTATACAATGTTTTGGCACATAATTCAAGGAATTAAGCTTTCAAAAAAGAAAACACAAAATGTAACACTTGAGTAGGTATATGGTATATTAATCTAAGAAATATCTACTCCATTTTTTTGGAAATCTTTACGGATGCTATGCCGGACGTTGTATGGGTGGAGTGACCTTTCATCAGGTTACGGCCGGGCATGAGACCTGGCTACGCCCCCGAAACGATAACTCTGGGATGAGTCAGGAAAGGCTTTCCTGCATTCTTTTTCACCATCTCCTCTTAACTTATTTTTTAAATCTCTTTTGCAGCCAAATTGCTCGCAGGCATTTTTGTAAGCGGTCTGGACAGAATCCATACATGTTGTAAAATCACTACTATTGTCTCCTCGTTCAAACACTGGTAGAGGCTCTAGGCTTTCCTCATCATCAGTGTCAATTTCTTCAATTAATTGTCCCTCATTATCAGAGTCAATTCCTTCATTTATTTTATTTTTCTGCAAGGTAATAAATAACATAATTTACTATGGTATGATGACAATTTAAAGTTAAGTATAAAATGGCGCGGCGCCACTGTAGTCAAATGAAATAATAAATTATGATCTTACTATTACAGTCTATTGATGGATGTAGGAAGCATCCGAGGCCCCGCAAACTCAATGTTGTGTAAGCGTCATCGCAGTAAGTCACTTTCACTTTGGGCGGTCCTCGGATGGGCGACCACCACGTGCCACTTCAATCGCTCAATTTTCAAACCTCCCATAAGGCCTTCAACTTGACTTAGCTGCCATTTTACTGGTAACCGGGACCACCGGCTCAACGTGCCTTCCGAAGCAGGAAACGCTCGCTAATTTTTTTTTTTATACTCATCTCGCCAAATTGACGTCGCCACCAGCCTGGTGGAAAGCCGTGGCGCATCTAGCGATTGGGGGCCACTTCTGACAGTGGTCCTCAAGTTAGCGGCCCTGTGATGTGCCTCTTCACGCTCCTCTTAAAGAACCCGGAGTTGTAAGATGAGGGAAACACGTGAGCGGACAGGTCGTAAAAGTCACAATATTAAATTTTCAACAGCAGGCAGTCACAACCTGCGCCTGTTCATATCAACACGGCAATACTACTCACCACCTATACATGGGACACATTCTAAGAAAAAGGTGAAATGTGGGCATATATGCCTCTGCCTACCCCGTCGGCGAATAAGGCGTGACCATATGTTTGAAATATATTTATAAACTAGCTGACCCGTGTAAATTTGTTTGCGTCACAGGAGAGGGGATTTTGGGGTTACCCCCAATCGCTAGATGCACAATTGTTTTCCATCAGGTTGGCAACGTCAACTTGGCGAGCTAAATGTAAAAATAAAAAAAAAATAGAAATCAGATAGAGATCAAGTTCAGACATTTACCTAATTTAATTAATATTTTGTTATCTTTCTCATTATTTTTAAGTAAAACTTCTTTAGGCGCGACTAGTGGTAACTCAGATTTTTTTTTCTGACGGAAGTAACGCTTACTATTTGAATTTTGAATAGCGAAAACGTAGTTTCTGCTATTCAAAATTCGAATGAATGATATTAATATAACACTAACTGACCCTCGCACGCAACGTTTACGCCACATAAGGTGTACGTTATGTATGAATGGAGAGGTATTTCAGAATTATTCAGTTCACGCCTTCGGCGCGGACTGAATTATTTTACAATAGCCTTAATAATTAAGCTCTTTTACGATTAAGCCAACACGCCAGTTTAGATTTACCCTCACATTCAAAGGAATCCTTGAATTCTAGGTTTTGCGAAAGTTGAGATGCCTCTAATTTCTGAACTACAGAACCCTCAACATTGAAACTTGTGTGAAACAATCCTTAAAGTACTCCCTTTATAACAATGAAAAAATTTTTGGAATCAGTCCACGCATTGAGAAGTAACAACTAAAAAAGCGTCCGACCGTTTGTCTTTCATCCCCTCTCCCGAAGGAACCGCGCAAAATATCGAGATCAAAAGTATCCTAGAACCTTCCTCGGATTATAAGCTCAGATTGTACCAAGTTTCATTCAAATCGATTCAGTAGTTTCGGCGTGATACTTATTCGGGATACAGACAGACAGACAGACATGAAAAATTTAAATTACATTTTCGGCTTCAGTACCTATCGATTAGAGAACGCCCCACAATCAAAATTTTCAAAATATCTTCCATGTACAGACTCTCGACCCTCAACAGTTTTATTATAAGTGTAGATATAGATTTGCCGTCAATGGCAAAGAAGTTTTACTCCAATCGCGCGTAAAGGTTACACGCACACTTTTTTTTTCCTGTCGCTGGTTTATCGGAAATGACACAAAAACAATTAGAATAAACAACTTTGTGAAACTAAGGTGAATAAATAATGGTCTAAGATCCCTTTAAGAACGACCTTCACCGAGCTGGTTATTGGACGAAAAGTGTTTTATATTCAACTAAATATGTCAAGAATTAAAATGCAATAGGGTTGCCTAAAAAATTTCAGTCCAGAATATGATTAATTAAAAATTTTTAAAAAAAATTTTTACTATTTACTGGTTTGCTTATTAGATACATTCCATACCAATTGGAAGTTAAGGCCCATAGAATATGCAAATTTTACTTATTTCATTAACCAGGGCGTTGCATTGCTAGTATCGATTTACCTGTTTATACCTGCGTAAGAAAAGTCGTGACGAGAAAAAAATCGACAACATAACATTTGCATATTCTATGGGCGTTATACTTTCAATTGTTATGGAATGTATCTATTAAGCAAACTAGTAAATAGTATTTTTTTTAAATTCTTAATTTATCATATTCTGGACTGAGAATTTTGAGGCAACCCTATTGCAAATTATTATCATCAATATCAATACATATAATAAAATCGTAACAGGTCGCTGTCTGTACATGGAAGATAAATAAGAAAAAATATTATAGGGGGGCTTTATGAACGCAATAGAACCCAAAACAATGATTTTTAGAATTTTTGTCTGTTTGTCTGTATGTCTGTATGTCTGTATGTCTGTATATCTGTTTGTCTGTACGGTTGTGCACGCTAATCTCAGTAACCGCTCAACCGATTGCAATGCGGTTTTTTTTATTGTGTTGAGGTTTGCTCCAGTTAACATTTAGCGTATGTTTTATGTAAATCGGTTTAGAAATAAAAGAGTTATAACACTTTTAAGAATCAGATATTTTGAAAATTTTAATTGTAGGGGTTTCTTTGAATGTGAGTGAACCTAAACTGGCGTGTTGGCTTAATCATAAAAGAGCTTAATGATTAAGACTATTTTTAAACAATTCAGTCCGCGCCGAAGGCGTGGACTGAATTGTTTTAAAATAGACTTATGATTAAGCAAACAGGGCAGTTTCAGACGCTGCTTGATGAAGAAATACCTTTCCTTTCATACACCTTATGTGACGTAAACGAAGTTGCGGGCTCAGCTAGTATTTAATATAAATCACTTTTCATCCAATAACCAGCTCGGTGAAGGTCGTTCTTAAAGGGATCCTAGGAAATAATACTCACACCCAGAATGAAGTTGGTTGATATCGTTAACCTATTATCACCTGTGCTCATTTCCTTGATAAGGTCTTCAAACCGTTCTACCCATGTGTTCTTCTCAAGATTCGCTTCAACAGTCACCTATTGAAAACCAAACATGCCAAGTTTTAGCAAATACATACGTAGATGGTGCCTACGTCGCCCCAAGAAGTATATAAGGTGGAAAATTGGTTCCAAGTAGGTTTCGGTTGCCGAGTGGTTAAGGCGTCCACGCAGGTTCGAATCCTGTTCGTGACCAATTCTTTTTTAATATTTTAAATTTATGAATAGTTAGCATACTTATTCCTTTTCAAACAAGAAAACCGTGAGAACGTTCTTACCAGACTGCCCCTCTCTAACACGTTTATTGTGAAAGTTTAATCCGATTGACGTTGTCATTTTTGTTTTATTTCAAATTTTGAACAGATAATCCACGTGACCTAGTGACGTAGTTTAGCGCAACAGAGTCACAGTCACAGACTACAGACAAAGTCTCGATAAAAGCCCCTCTGCGCTCTATTTTATAGAGAGGGGCTAAATGACATACATACCGTCTTTTATATTACCCGACTGAGTTGTAAAAGAATTTTGGAATTCCAGCTAGCAGTTCTTGAGAACAAATAAACAAACCCTTCAGCTATATTATAAGTAGGTATGGTTTATTTTTGATTTTGATTGATTTAATTTAGGTATTGTGTCAATTTTTTAGGGTTTCGTAGCCAAATGGCAAAAACGGAACCCTTATAGATTCGTCATGTCTGTCTGTCTGTCCGTTCAAATGTCACAGCCACTTTTTTCAACATTAAGCGTGGCACTATGCTTCGTTATTACTTAACTAGATGATGCTCGTGGCTTCGCCCGCGTAAATTTCGGCACCCGTTCCCGTTTCCCGTGGGAACATTTTCCCGGGATGAAAAGTAGCCTATGTGTTAATCCAGACTATCAGCTAACTTTGTACCAATTTCAGCCCAATCCGTTCAGCTGTAAGAGCGTGATTGAGTAACAAACATCCAAACATCTAAACATCCAACCATCTTCACAAACTTTCACATCAATCAATACATAATAATAAAATCGTAACAGGTCGCTGTCTGTACATGGAAGATAAATAAGAAAAAATATTATAGGGGGGCTTTATGAACGCAATAGAACCCAAAACAATGATTTTTAGAATTTTTGTCTGTTTGTCTGTATATCTGTTTGTCTGTACGGTTGTGCACGCTAATCTCAGTAACCGCTCAACCGATTGCAATGCGGTTTCTTTTATTGTGTTGAGGTTTGCTTCAGTTAACATTTAGCGTTTGTTTTATGTAAATCGGTTTAGAAATAAAAGAGTTATAACACTTTTAAGAATCAGATATTTTGAAAATTTTAATTGTAGGGGTTTCTTTGAATGTGAGTGAACCTAAACTGGCGTGTTGGCTTGAATTGTTTTAAAATAGACTTAATCATTAAGCTCTTTTATGATTAAGCAAACAGGGCAGTTTCAGACGCTGCTTGATGACTCTGATGAAGAAATACCTTTTCTTGCATACATCTTATGTGACGTAAACGAAGTTGCAGGCTCAGCTAGTTTATAATATTTAGTAGGATAGTTAGTAGGAAAGGATGTTAGAAATAATATCTAAGTAGTGACACTTACAATAAAGAATATTGATATAATTGTACCAAACGCTTTCATAGTCGTATTAATTTAGAAATTCCTAAACTTAAAATTGTACTGTTAAGTCCTCTCAAAAAAAAAACGCGGGTAGTTAACGATAACACGTCTTTTTTTGCTCTTATATTTATTAAGTTATTAAAAATAGTAAAAACATGTTTCAGCACATATAACTACAAAGAAACATATGTATTATTAATACACTTACTGGCTGTGTGAAATCTCCATTCAATAATTACCAGAACTTGTCATCACATCTTAGTGTCACAGTATTGAGATCAGTTTGGCAAGGAAGATGGATACTTTTAGAGAAACTTTTTCAGCAGCCATGGCAAGTCTTGATGAGCGTATGGCAAATTTTGAACTGGAGCTCCAAGGTGTCGGGAAGGGTCCATCAAATACTCCTACACTAGCGGGCCTCACAGCTGAGTACAATGCATTCAAAACGTTTGTGATGGGTACACTCTCTGCATTCCGCCAACAGTTTGAGTTCTTGGCTCGTCAGGTTGACAATATTGAGCTACGGAGTCGACGTAAGATGCTCATGTTGCATGGCGTTCAGGAGCCGAAGAATGAGGAAGCATCCCAAACAGTAGTGAAGATAGTCAAAGAACAACTTGGACTTCAGTCTTTCACGGCGGATGACATCAGTAGATGCCATAGGATGGGCCGCCCTTCTAGTGCCAATAAGCCACGACCCATCTTGTTGAAGTTTCGTCACTTGGATGTTCGAAATAAAGTGTGGTTTACGAAATCAAAGTTGAAAGGCACAGGGTTTACACTTTCTGAGTTCGTGACACGGGCCCGGCACGAAGTATTCCTGGCGGCACGTGAGCGTTTCGGGATCAACAAATGTTGGACCAGGGAAGGCCATGTTTATGTCCTGGATGCCGATGGAGCACGTCATCGTGTAGCAAGTTTAAGTGACCTAAATCAGCTTGACAGTAGTAGCCATAAGTCATCCGCTCCTGTGGTTAAAGTTCCAACCAAGTCCAGACGTGCCGTAGTGAAAAAGTAATGTTTACGTTTGTTGATACTTCTACCACTGTTGCGTAAGGTCAGGTATTTATCTATAGAAGTTTTTGTAACTCACTACCCTAATTCTTTTAATTTCACTATTCAAGTAATACCTTCTCTTTACTACATAAATATATTTATTTTACTAACACGAACACCGCATAGAAATATTTTTCTTGTTTTGGTTTTTACTGTCAAGTGTCAGCTGTCAAAATACTTTGACGCATTTTTTTTTTTTTTTTTTTTTTTTTTATTCTTCTTTTTACCAATCTTTTGCAGCCGAAGGACTATATTCCATACAGCTTAGATAGTGGTGTCAATAATAGGAACAATTTTTGTTAATATTATATTGTGTAGGTACCGGCCTGCGTGACTTTGGTGCCGTTTGCAGGTACTATTGTCTATTACTTATTGCTTTTTTATTTTTATTTTTTTTATGATGTTAGTCTCGGTAATTAAGAAAATAATTACACATAGATACCTATTGTAACACGCAGCTGGCGGGTGGAATTTATATAAAATAATCAGAAGCACTATTGTGATACTTGTATTATATTATATTTTATTTATACATATATTATTGCTGCGCGGTAGGTTTATATAATATCTTTTATTTTTATTTATTGTTCTATTACATTTCATTATAATATATTTATAACTTTATAATTTTGATGGAGAGCATTGATAGTGACAATGAAAGCTTTGCTACAGCGAGTAGTCTAAATGATAGTTTCTCACACATGCCTTCATTAGCTGATGTTGTTCAGACCCAGTTTGCTGATGTACCGAAGAATTTCAATGTAGTCCATATAAATGCACAGAGTGTTCACGCCCATTTCCCGAGTATGCTGACGACCTTTAACTGTAAAAATATCCATGCTATTCTTATCTCTGAAACCTTTCTTAAACCTAGTTTACTTTCTAGGTGCTACTCTCTTCCCGAGTTCAATTTAATCAGAAATGATCGTACTGGCTCAAAGTGTGGCGGTGTTGCGATCTATCTACGTAATAACATACCATATAGTATTGTCGACCTATCCCCACAACCACCGCCATTAAGCGCTGGTGAGCATCTCTTCCTGGAAATTGAACTCGCCCATATTAAATTATTACTTGGAGTATATTATTGCCCCTCAATGCATATTAACTTTTTCTATTCATTTGAAAATTTAGTTGAACGACTTTCACCAAATTATAGTCAAACTATTATTATGGGAGACTTTAACACTTGTCTTTTAAAGCAAGACTCCCGCTCTTCTTCTTTTCTAAGCATAGTCGAAGCCTGTAATCTATCTGTCTTGCCTTCTGGTGCCACCCATCACGCTCCTGGTCATCCTCCATCTCTTCTTGATTTAATACTTGTCTCCTCCATGGACCTTGTTGCTAAACACGGTCAGTATCCAGCCAACGCTTTTTCTTGTCATGACTTGATATTCCTTTCATATAAAGTTCGTCCTCCTAAACCTAAGCCTAAACTCCTTATGCAGCGCAACTTTAGTGGCATGAATCTTGACAAACTGCGTGAGGATGCCAGCAACATCAACTGGGATCCGTTGTTTGAAGCACAAACGATTGATGCCAAAGTTAACTTCTTCAACAATAAAATTGTAGAGCTTTATGACTTGCATGCGCCAGTACGGGCAGTAAAAGTTAAGCCCTGTCCATCTCCTTGGCTTACAGCCGATATAAAAAATCTCCTATCAAAAAAAGCTACTGCCAAATGCAGATATAATATACGGCCTACAAATTTCAACAAGGAGAAATACATTACATTACGAAATCTCTGCAGTAAGGTGTGTAGAAAAGCGCAACGCCAATACATTCATAACTCGGTCAAGAACGGAGATCCTGCCAAGATCTGGAAATTTCTCAGAACATTAGGAGTTGGAAAGCAACGTCAAAATCTGATATCAAACTCACTTGATATTGATTTACTTAACAATCATTTCTCATCTTCGTCCACATTAGATCAGTCTAATAGGGACAATACATTGCAGTTTCTTTCATCGCTTCCAACTCCTGACCACTCGCCGTTCAACTTTGATCAATTATCTGCGTGTGATGTTAAAAGGAGTATAATGTCCGTAGGCTCCAATGCGGTTGGTGGTGACAACATTAGCCGGAAGATGGTACTGCCTGTCATTGACGAGATTCTGTCTATAATATGTCACATTCTAAACCACTCTCTCATCTACGCCGAGTTTCCGAAAGCCTGGAAAGACGCAAATATCATTCCTTTGCCTAAAAAATCGAACCCAGCATCCTTCTCCGAATATCGTCCTATTTCCATATTACCGTTCCTCTCCAAAGTCCTAGAAAAGCTTGTTCACACCCAATTAAATGCGTATCTAAATAGACACAACCTCCTAAATCCTTTTCAATCAGGCTTTCGGTCAGGCCACAGTACGACCAGCGCATTGATTAAGGTGACTGATGACATTCGTCTAGGCATGGAGATTGGAAATCTCACAGTGCTCACATTACTGGATTTTTCCAATGCTTTTAACACGGTAGATTTCCATATCCTGCTTGGTATGTTACGCTCCTTTAACATATCCCCACCAGTGATTGATTGGTTTCATAGTTACCTGTTTGGACGTCGGCAGCGGGTTTGCGTTGAAGATTTTTTTTCCACTTGGTGTAGTACTTCTGCCGGCGTTCCGCAGGGTGGCGTGCTTTCTCCTATGCTTTTCACTATTTTTATAAATTCTATCTCGAAGTATTTATTTTCTTCCTACCACCTTTATGCAGATGATCTTCAAATCTACAATCAAGCCCCATTGTCTGAACTATCGACAGCATTTATTATACTAAATACCGACTTGGCGTACATCAGTCAATGGAGCACAAAATATGGCTTAGAGGTCAACCCCTTTAAGACTCAAGTGATTTTGGTTGGTAGCTCACAAATGATTAATAAAGTGCAGTGGACGGCCCTTCCGAACATCGAATTTAATGGTGTTGCCCTGCAAGTTAGCAGTGAGGTAAGGGACTTGGGTATTTTGATTGATAGAACACTATCTTGGCGTCCCCAAATGAAAGAGGTTAGCCGTAAGCTTTTTGCTTCTGCAGGTTCACTGCGTAGATTACGCAACTTCCTGCCAACTGCCACTAAAAGGGCGCTTGCAGAAACCCTTCTCCTTCCTGTACTCGACTATGCAGATGTCAGCTATCTTGATATCTCTGAGGAGCAGCTAGACAAACTTGAGCGACTTCAAAATTTTTGTATTAGATTTATATTTGGGTTACGCAAATATGATCACGTATCTCAGTTTCGAAGACAGCTCGAGTGGCTTCCGATTCGCCTTCGTCGGAACACTCATATTCTTTCTATGCTATATAGAACTCTCTTTAACCCCTGTACCCCCGCTTATCTAAAAGAACGTTTTAAGTTTCTCAATGACACACATTTGAGAACTCTGAGGTCATCAGTGTCACTGGAATTAGAAATTCCTAGACATTCCACATCTTTTTATGACAAATCCTTTGCAGTACAAGCTGTACGGTTGTGGAATGCTTTACCTTTAGACATAAGGCGCGCGCAGTCTTTAAATGTTTTCAAAAGACTGGTTAAAGAACATTATTTGGCATTATAGTATCTATGAATATACTCGTACGTATGTGTGTATTTAAGTGTGTATATATATGTGTATGTATATATGTGTATATATATATATATATATATACATATATATATATATATATATATATATATATATATATATATATATATATATTATTATTATGTATGTATTATTGTGTATTTATGTATTTGTGTAGGTATATTATGTATTATTTATGTACTTATTGACATGTATGTGTTGATGACGTGGAACGTTTAACGTTCAAAATGACGTGTATTAATAAATCACATCTGAAATCTCTTCACACTAATGACCACCCATATCCTGTGATTCTTAACAATATTTTCCATCCAAAGGTTGCCTGTAAGATATTGCTTTTTAGCGATAAGGCCGCCCTCTGTACATTTATAAAATTGTAATGTCTCCCTCTTCTGTATGTTTTTGTTTTGGTGTGCAATAAAGTTTATTCTATTCTATTCTATTCTATTCTATTCTATTCTATTCTATTCCTCTCACAACCTCTGAATTTTCTAATTTAACTATTGATTAGGTAAATGACGGGGTTTTATTATATTTTTAAGTTAATGACTCCAATTAATTTCATGGTGTTATAATTGAGCATAAATTATGTTACATAATTTAATTAAATCAACCAAAATGCGAATAATTGAAATAAAACCTACATACATAATTATGGTCACGCCTCTATCCCCGAAGGGGTAGACCAGGGGTTCCCAAACTTTTAGGTATCACGCCTCCCTACTGTTAAAATTAATATGCCCACGCCTCCTCTCAGCCCAGGGAACAGCAAGTGGGTTCGCCAAACAATTTTAAAATAAAATTACGGTGATTTTTTTTTCTGATTTTAGTCTTTGTTGTTATAGCGGTAACAGAAATAGATTATTATGTGAAAATTTTAGCGCTCTAGCTATCGAGGTGCCTGAAATACAACCTCGTGACAAAAAGACAGACAGACGGACGCCGAAGTTTCTTGAATAGGATCCCGTTTTGACCCTTTGGACACGGAACCCTAAAACATGCAATTATTTATTAAAATAGGAGTAGGTACCAATAAAGTGACCTCCCTATTCTTTACTATCCCACTTCTTTGAGGGATGAAGAGACACGCCACCATCTTGGCCTGCTTCTGTAAGACTGGCGAGCAGCAAACCCGTCGTTCTCAGGCCCTCGGTCATAGAGGCCGGTAGTCTTGGGCGTATTTATCTCCCGCTCCCACCACGCTACCATTTTTTGCACGCAGAAACACACAGCTTGGGACCATGGCTCTCAATACGGTCTTGAGCGTGTGAATGTCCACAACAGGCCTGCGACCTGGTCTCGGCGTTGCAGCGTCCATGCGCCAGGCGCCATGTTCTCGCAGAAGTAACGGCAGTGCTGGCACTCAGGTGTTAGCCCCCGGTGTATGCACCACAAATACTTACCGAAGCACCCATGCCCGGTAAATATCCATGACACGCGGTAGGTGAGGCTGCAATGGCGCCTCTTCAGCCACTCTGCCATGATCGCTTCACCACCTCGATAGTAGTGAGTCCCCAATTTGACAGCTCAGGGAACAGGCCTCTGGTATCACTGCAGCTCCTCCAGGGCCCTCGCCTCCAGGTGCAATGGAGGGTTACCAGGTAGGAGACATGCAGCCTCGACGGAGATCGTGCCTTACCCTCTTAATGCCAGATGATTATCCTGATGCCAGCGATTCACGGTCAGACTTAATAAAGGTCACTTCTTACAAAAAGAGTCAAAGACGGATGTGCTTACATGATTTTGACAAGATTCCCGATTCTGAATTTAATATAGATAAAAAAGTTGCATAATGTAGATTACTAGCAAAACATAGTTTGCTTCTAAACTTTGTTTTTATTATTGTAACCAATGCTACCCATGAATATTAATAAAAAAGGTATAAGATTTGAGATATTTAACCCAAAATTGTGTCTTATCTTATGCATCTTTTCAAAATTTCCATAGCTTGCTCTTTTGATGTCACTCTGATCTAACTGCGCCCCCCTGTACATGTCTTCGCGCCTCCCCAGTGGGGCGCGCCCCCCCACTTTGAAAACCAATGGGGTAGACGGATGGTGGGAATGGTGGGCTGGTGGTCTCCGCTGCCTATGGTCGCTTGCAACACCGGAGGTGGTACACGCGCGCGCTGCCGACCCTGTAAAAACCTTCTAAGACCCCCTTTGAAGAACCCCATACCAGGCATCCGTCACTCGGTACAACTCGTTTTATAAGCACCTACCCCCTGAGTATGACGTAGAAGCACGACTGTGGCCGACCGGCAGAGGGCTGCCCAATGGCAACCCTCTGCCGGCAGCAATCTGCCACACACGAGATCGAGCGAAGTGCGCACAGCCATTGTTCGTTTTCCGCATAGATTTAGAATGTACAAGATGAACAGTGTCAAACTGAAGACGAGACCAAAAATGAAAGATCTATGTGTGAGTTAAATAGTGTTGTTGAATAGTCACACCTATGTTATCGATAAAATTATCTGTATAAATGGATGGAATGGAAATGAAACTTCTAAGCACACAAAGTGCTTAGAAGTTTCATCTCCAACTTCTTGTTTTGGGCAATAAATTGTTAATTTGAATGTAATCGACTATGAAAAAGTAAAAATGAGATTATATGGGGTAACTCGTAATATTAGAAATTCTGTAGTGATCTTACGAATTTTGATTCAGTGTGTGAATGTGAAAATACACTTTTAACATGTAATTTATGGCATCGTACATTGCATTGTTGCCGTACATATATATTTTGAGAATTGAATTTGAAATTTTACTGAAAATCCAACTCTTATCGTAATACTAAACCTAGGAACTCATTTATTATTGAACCCTAGTAACAATAAAAGATATTACTCGTAGATTTTTTTAAATATATTAACCACGCCAAATTGACGTCGCCACTGATGGAAACTAATGGAAAGCCGTGGCGCATCTAGCGAATGGGGACCAGGCTTACAGCACACAAGACATCTGACAGTAGTCCTCAAGTTGGCGGCCCTATGATGTGCCTCTTCACGCTCCGCTTGTAGAACCCGGGATTGTAAAATGAGGGAAACACATGTGCGGGCAGGTCGTTCCAGGATTTTGTAGTTCGACAGAGGAACGATCTTTTGAAACGCTCAGTTCTGGCGAAGATTCTCTCCGCTATATATGAGTGGCACCTCTGCCCGACGTGTTGTTCGGAATCGGAAAGGAGATGGTGGGATCAGGTTGAAGAGCTCTTCAGAACATTCGCCGTGATACATTCAGTAGAAGGCAGCCAAGGACGCTATGGTTCTTTGCTGCGCTAACGGCTCGAGGCTTACCGTCATCTTAAGACAACCTATAATTGAAATCGGATAACACGTCTCTGTCATCCCAAAGGTGAGAACAGTATTCGACGCAGAGGCTAATCTGCGCCTTGCACAGCAAACATCCCGGTGTGGCGTGGAGTACCTTAAGTGAAGTAAAATTATAAAAATTCAACTCAAAATGGATCACAAATTTTGGAAATATTATATTAAAATAGGCACAAAACCCTAAAAAAAAGGTTAAATAACACAGTTCAAGAAAAAATCAATCATATTTATAATAAATTAAAGCCAGATAAGTTTGTTTGTGGCAATGCCACTATAATGAACTATCGACATCCTTATCGATACCTACTTTACCTACCCATGACTATTTTACTGTAAACAGCCCTTTTTATTTCTGCCTTATATATCCTCCAAAAATGCATTTACACATTAAATATTGTGTTATGTATGAAGAAAAATGCATAATCTACGTTATGAGTTGGACTTTCAGTGAAATTTTACATCCAATTTGGCAAAATATGGACGTCAAAAATGGAATGAACGAAGTCACATTCACACACTAAACACGACACTATTGTTGAAAATATATAATTTTCTATTTTAATCGTAAGATCACTACAGATTATTGGATATTATGAATAACATAGAGCCGCCATACCCCACAGGACTCATCGATTCAAAATACTGACATATGAGTACACAATTTGCTTTCTCTTTTCCTCTCGAGCTAAGTGCTATGGATAATGAGGTCTCGCTCGCACGCTTTGTATATCTATTGAGAGCACTGATCTTAATAATACAAATCAGTGATTGAGAGTAGCGAAAAATTCTAAATCTATGGTTTTCCGCGTAAAATAATAATTTGCTTTTATTTAGTTTAAATTTTTTTTTCATCTTACTTCTTACTATAATGTTAAAAAATTAAATGCGAAAATGCTTAAGTGTGTATGTGTAAGCGGAAAAATTTAATTATTTACGATATCACATTAGAAACCTCAACAATAACAATATTTCTCCACTATTTAATGGATCTTATTACACACTAGCGGACGTCAGGCGGTTTCACCCGCGTAGTTCCCGTTCCCGTGGGAATACGGGAATAAAATATAGCCGTTCACCACAAAGAGTGTAGCTTCCCAACAGTGAAAGAATTTTTCCAATCGGTTCAGTAGTTCCGGAGCCTATTCGTTACAAACAAACAAACAAAAAAAAAAAAAAACAAAAAACAATAAAGCAAAAAAAACAAATCTTTCCTCTTTATAATATTAGTATAGATACAAACCTTCCTCTTCAATCACTCTATCTGTCAAAAATGGAATGAACGAAGTCACAAATGACCTGTTAAACGAGTCTTTCTTCGTATAATTGCGTTTTGTAATATCCTATTCACACACTAAACACGACACTATTGTTGAAAATATATAATTTTCTATTTTAATCGTAAGATCACTACAGATTATTGGATATTATGAATAACATAGAGCCGCCATAGGACCCCACAGGACTCATCGATTCAAAATACTGACATATGAGTACACAATTTGCTTTCTCTTTTCCTCTCGAGCTAAGTGCTATGGATAATGAGGTCTCGCTCGCACGCTTTGTATATCTATTGAGAGTAACGAAAAATTCTAAATCTATGGTTTTCCGCGTAAAATAATATTTTGCTTTTATTTGGTTTTAATTTTTTTTTCATCTTACTTCTTACTATAATGTTAAAAAATTAAATTCTCAAACTCAAAACTCAAACTCAAAAAAACATTTATTTCGCATAATCCTGATACATAGGCACTTGCGACACGTCAATGAATACAATGCAAATAGTACCACCAGTTCGGAACGCGGCCTGCTTGAGAAGAACTGGCAAGAAACTCGACGGGCTTTTCTTTTTGTGCTCTATTTACAAAATTTAAACTAAAAATCACAAACTATTGCTTGAGAATGCAGTAGAGCAAGCAGATCATTTCCAGGTTTCCTTGTCAAGCAAATAATCGTCAATTGAATAGTAGCCCCTGCGGTACAATCTACTTTTATACACCTTTTAAACTTATTTAAGGGCATACTTTTTATTTCATTTGGAAGCCTGTTGTAAAAACGTATACAGTTACCCAGGAAGGAATTACTGACTTTTTTCAGTCTACACTGATGACAAGCAAGGTTATCTTTATGTCGGGTATTTACACTGTGTATATCGCTTAACTTAACGAGACTAGATAGATTCTTTTGCACATACATAAGATTTTCAAAAATATATTGTGATGCTACAGTCAGAATATTTACCTCTTTGAATTTTTCGCGCAGAGAGACCCTTGGACCTAATCTATATATGGCTCTTATGGCTCGTTTTTGTAAAACAAAAATTGAATTTATATCTGCGGCATTACCCCACAGTAGAATACCGTAAGACATAACACTGTGGAAGTAACTGAAATAAACTATTCTAGCTGTATCTACATCAGTCAAATGCCTAATCTTTGTACCGCAAATGCTGCTGAACTTAACCTGCCAGCTAGCTTTTCAATATGTGGACCCCACTGCAATCCAGCATCGACCGTCAACCCTAGGAACGCCGTAGATTTCACAAGTTCCAACTCTCGGCCATTAAGTTGAACATTGGTTTCTGCCTGTGTTACATTGGGCAAGGTAAATTTAATACATTTAGTTTTGTTATCGTTCAGGCTAAGATTATTAGTATTAAACCAATGTACTACTTTCAGGATTGCATTGTTGACATCGTCGTAGTTATCTAGTTGTCTTTTAATTTTAAAAATTAAGGAAGTGTCATCTGCAAACAAAACAATCCCGTTGGTGTCCCCTACGTAATAGGGTAGGTCATTTATATAAATTAAAAATAAAAATGGTCCGAGTATCGAACCCTGCGGAACGCCCATAGTAACCACCGATCCCTCTGAACGTGTGCCACCAACATCGACCCTCTGAGTTCTATTGCTCAAATATGAAGTCAGAAGATCGAGAGCCTTGTTCCTTATCCCATAGTGATGCAGTTTCCTGATCAATGTTTCATGTTGAACACAATCAAAAGCCTTTGACAAATCGCAGAACACACCAAGCGCATCATGTTTATCTTCCCAGGCCTCATAAATACTCTTCATCAAATCTACACCAGCATCGGTAGTCGACCGTCCTTTAGTGAAGCCAAACTGTTTAACATGAAATAATTTGTGATTGTTAAAATAGGTCAGCATCTGCTCAAGTATTAATTTTTCAAATATCTTGCTCAAAGTCGGCAATACCGAGACAGGTCTGAAATTACCTGGATCAGAAGCACTGCCAGGAAATGCGAAAATGCATAGGTGTGTATGTGTAAGCGGAAAAATGTAATTATTTACGACATCACATTAGAAACCTCAAAAATAACAATATTTCTCCACTATTTAACCCCCGACGGAAACCCGGACGGGGTGTTATAAGTTTGACGTGTGTGTGGGTGTGTGTGTGTGTGTGTGTGTGTGTGTGTGTGTGTGTGTGTGTGTGTGTATGTGTATGTGTAAGTCTGTCTGTGGCATCGTAGGTCCCAAACGGATGAACCGATTTTGATTATGTTTCTTTTGTTTGAAAGATGGGTTAGGGGAGAGTGTTCTTAGCTATGTTTTATAAAAATCGGTTAAGCCATTTCAAAGATATGAGGGGTGAAAGTGGGGATGAAAAATTAAATTTGTTCAAATATACCCGTGTTAGGTATCAAATGAAAGGTCATTACTTATACATTACGATACCGCAAGTTTTATAAAAATCGGTTTAGCCATTCGAAAGATATGAAGAGTGGAATGTATTTCTAATTCCGTAACCACACTCCGCGCAATTCGCATTAGTTCTGAATAATTGTTGATAGACTATACGTATGTTGATATTAAAAAAACTCCTATAAAAAGCATAAAATAAAAAATTAAATCATAAATTTAAAAAACCCCCGACTCACAAAAAAGAACAATAAAAAAACCTGTAAAAAGTAAAAAAATAACTATTATATTATGACCTATCTACCCTAAGTATTGAACCTTTATTATTATTATAGGTAGCTATATTATTTACGTATTCATATTGTTAACTAACAGTTTGTCTCGTCGGGGACCGCTCACCTAATCATAACCTAATCGTGCGTCTGTCTCTATTTAGGTATAGAGCGGTCCCCCGACGAGACCAACTGTTAGTTAACAATATGAATACGTAAATAATATAGCTACCTATAATAATAATAAAGGTTCAATACTTAGGGTAGATAGGTCATAATATAATAGTTATTTTTTTACTTTTTACAGGTTTTTTTATTTTTCTTTTTTGTGAGTCGGTGGTTTTTTAAATTTAATTTTTTTTTTTTATGGATCTTATTATACCCTAGCGGACGTCACGTGGTTTCAGCCGCGTAGTTCCCGTTCCCGTGGGAATACGGGAATAAAATATAGCCGTTCACCATAAAGAGTGTAGCTTCCCAACAGTGAAAGAATTTTTCCAATCGGTCCAGTAGTTCCGGAGCCTATTCGTTACAAACAAACAAACAACAAAACAAAAAAGCAAAAAAGCAAATCTTTCCTCTTTATAATATTAGTATAGACATAAACCTTCCTCTTCAATCACTCTATCTATTAAAAAAAACCGCATTAAAATCCGTTGCGTAGTTTAAGCATACATAGGGATATAGGGACAGAGAAAGCGACTTTGTTTAATACTATGTAGTATGTAGGGTTATATATTAAAATACCAGAAATCATAATGCCTTTACTTAAAATGCATTAGACCAAAATACCCGAATTCAAAATACCTTAACATTCAAAATACCTTATTTCAGTACACCTTACCGTAAAATGTCTAAATTTAAAATACAAATAATTATTATATCAGAATTCAAAATACAAATTTTCAAATATCCTTAATTTAAAATACCGAAAATAGAATACAATGTGTCACTGTCACTCACACGTTTTGTTATTTGGCTTTAACTTATTTACAAACCCCCCCCCCCCCCCCCCCCACCTAAGTGAAGCCGCTGTTGTAGCCGTAGGTCTGTTGGTCCTTGGGTATCCTCCTGAGGGCTTACCCGGGGCTCCCAACTGTAGGCTGTTATGTAGGATACGTGTGGTTTTTAGTCGGTAGGAGTCCGGCATAGTATCCATGTAGAATGTACCTCATCAAAAGTACTACAGTGGGCTAACAAAAAATAAAAAAAAAACCACGAAGGCTAAGGCGGGAGCTCCGCTTCGCTTCGCTCCCGCCTTAGTCTTCTAACCTAACCTATCCGAGTCGGAATACTCTGAGTCGGGGTGTTAACCATTCACAGATATATAGCATCCATGTAGGATTTAAATCATATTAAATAATAATAATAATAATAGTCATTTAATTCAGAAATTACTTTCCATAGATGTTAGTAGTTACAGTCAGACTTAAAAAAAGGTATTTTGTGTTTGAACATTTTAGGATAAGGTATTTGATAAATTTATTTTTTGGGTTTTGGTTATTCGACCGTAAGGCATTTTAAATTATTTATATTATAAATATTTGCCTTTTGAATATTGATATTTCGATTTCGGGTATTTTGGGCTCGGGCATTTTAAGTAAAGGGATTATGATTTCTGGTATTGTGACGGTATACCAGTATGTAGTGATTTTTGTTGTGTCCATTATGCTAGCGTACCCAAGAGCTATATCGAGTTGGTTACTATGCCATTAAACTCTGCGTAAATACTGCATAATTAGTGTAAAAATAAAAAAAACTCTTCCTCTTTAGTTTAGGAAATAAACACCATTTTCACTGTGTACGCTGGCGTCACGATCAAGCTAGCGTACACATGGCGGTACTCGAAAACGGCTAATTGTAAAGCAACAGAGTTTACACACAAAAACTCTGCGTTAATACTTCTCCCGCTATGCAAAATTTCATAACGATTGCTCTTGTAAGAACAGATAGTAGAGTAATATTGAGAGTTCTAACTCACTCCGCTCGTTAAAACTCTCAATATTACTGATCTATAACTCAATCAATATTACAGGTGGTGGTGCAATATAGTAAATATTACATAACCTAAGTATAGCAACCTACATAGCACGTATGAAACGATCGTCGCGTCGCTAAGCCTTTGTCGGCACATCACTCCCAGCGAGGTCTCGTTACGCGCGTCGCGCGCGGCTGTCGAGCTTCGCCGAATGCAATATGATAATGATGCAGGTGCATATTTAGGTATGAGAAATGTTATTGTATACAATTCTCATACATAAATGCACCTGCTACTGATCGCTAATAATATTCCATGAATGAAATTACTTGACTAGTTTTACCTACGACTTCACTATTTAATATTTTATCTACGATCAATTTTACATAAAAACATATTTTTATAATAGATATCTACTTATTTTAAGTAAATCTATACATATAATAAAATGATAGAAAAGTCAAAACTGTACATTGGAAAAATTAAAAAAAAAAATACTTGCTGGGTGTTCAACATAAGATACCGAAGCCGAAAATATAGTTAGAAAAATTTTTGTCTGTCTGTTTGTCTGTTTGTCTGTTTGCTTTGCTTTGTCCGGAAGGATCTCGAAAAGTACTCAATAGATTTGATTCAAATTTTGCACAAATATCACCTAGGGGTAGGGTGTTAAAATGGGTTACATATTATCACGCTTCATATCCTAGGGGCTAAGCAGAGAGCAATCAAATTGGCATTGTAACAATTTTCACGCGTACGAAGTCGCGGGCAACAGCTAGTAGTTAGATAAAAACTATATTGTAAGACCGTATTATATTCGTATTATATATTAGCACTTTGACTTTATCGAGATCGACTGTTGCCCAACTTTCTACCTTGAAACGAAAACCTGTACTAAACCCTAGCTTGTTATTTAGCGGATGCACTGCCTAGCAGGATCGGATGGCTTGAGGTCCAAAGGTGTTGATGTAGGTCGCGTGTAAGATATTGAACGATCGTGAAGCGCTCGTGGCCCCGCGGACTCAGTGTTCTGTAAACGATCACTGCAGTAAGCAACTTTCACTATGGCCGGTCCATGGATGGGTGACCATTCATGTGATCACTTTGTGACATTTATTTGAGCGTTTCCGTGCTTCGGAAGGCACGATAAGCCGTTGGTCCCGGTTGCCAGTAAAATGGCAGTCGTTAAGCAAAGTTGAAGGCTTTATTTCAACAGCAGGCAGTCACAACCTGCGCCTGTCCATTTAAACACGACAATACGGCTCACCACCTATTACGTGGGACAAATTATACAAAAAAAGGTGAAATGTGGGCATATTATGCCTCTGCCTACCCCTTCAGGGATAAAGGCGTGACCATATGTATGTATGTATGTATGTATGTATAATTATTATACATATAAACACCCAGACCAATGCAAATAGTCATATTCATGCAAACAAATTATTGTACCGTGCGGGAATCGAATCCATCACGCCATGGAGGCTGACATTTTCCTTGAACAAATTTTAGCCAGATCCGTTTAGCCGTTATAGTGTGATTGAATATAACAATTTATATTTTTATTTTGTTTATAGGCTTATCCACAGCAAATGCATTACAAATTGATACACCTACATATTAAGAAGAATATCTTTAAAAAACTTTTATGTTTAAATATAATAATTAGTGGGATCAAAAATTAAGTTATTCGTTAAAATTATAATAATAATAATAATAATACAAATTTATATTAATACAGGATTGTACAAGTTTGCGACTGCCTCTGTGGCGCGGTCGGAAGTGTAACCGACTGACGCGCAGATGGTCTCGGGTTCGAATCCCGGGTCGGACCAAATACTTTGTGTGATCAATCACAAATGTTTGTTTCGGAGTCTGGGTGCCTCGGAGAGCACGTTAAGCCGTCGGTCCCGGTTGCCATACTAACATCTATGGCAGTCGTTACGGTTAGTTGGAGCCCTCAAAAGTCCAACTAGTCTAACTATAGAACTTCGATATCGTCAATTTGGTTGTGGAGGTCAGATGGTAGTCGCTCCACGGAAAAATACCGAATATCAGCCGCATCATAGTTACGACTAGAAAGCCGACCCCAACTAAAAAAAATGTTGGGAATTGGCTCGGATGATAATGACAGGATTGTACAAGTTGTAGGATTTTTACACGTGGAGTATGTAAATTTACTCAATGTGATTCTTTGAAGTTATGTGGGTCGAAAATGCTTACACGAATTACATTAGGGCTGCCACTATTAGTTAATAATCAATAAATTAAAATTAATACATTTTATTTTTCGATACAATAAAATATTGTATGAAGGATTTAATAGGTATTTACACTGGTGTCAAATAATTAATCGAGATTACCTACTCTTTGAACATAATGAATATTTGAATATTATAATCCAGATAATTTAGTTTTTTTAATCAAATACTTACCTCATTTCTGATCACATTTTATATCTAAAAATAAAATAAATTAAATGTTTATATTTTTTATTAATACTGACAGCATTTATTAATGCAATTTTTTATTTCAAATACATCGGGAAAAATGAAATGCTCAAGTAGGACTCGAAACCATGACCTTTCCCTTACAGGGAATGCTCAGCCAACTGAGCTATGGAGCGATTACAATTTGAGTTATTATTAAATAATGAAATTATAAGAAAGACAATTTTTTATATGTATAATGTTAAGTTTAATTTTTATTTCCATTTCCTGTATTTACTGTATACAAACATAATAGGGAAATGTAAATATTAAGTAAACTTTACGTCATACAAAATATTTTCATAAATATTTACATTATTATTAGATATGTATAACTTATTAATACTTTCATGAAGAATTTACATTAGTTTTATCTTAATTTGATTATTTCCATTACGTAACGTGACGAGATATTTTTTCCTAAGCGTAGTGACAACCCTAACGTATTTTGCTAAATTATCATTAATTTTCTTATAAAATCCGGAATCATTCAGTCAGTGCTTCATTCTGACTTCGTTATACCGTTGAACGAATCCATTGGAGCAACCACCATCTTGAAGACCTTCCACCTTGAAGACCAAGACCTTTCACCTTGAAGACTAAACACCTGGCTCCAGATTTTTGTGAGTTTAATCGTCATTGTACCTACCTAAAAATGTGAGTTCCTAAGTTATAAAATATTCTATCCCATGTTCTATTGTTTTTAAGTGAGAAATCTTTTTAACCTTTAAACAAATTTGCCAGAACTAAACCTATCGTTATTTTGTGCACGGTGACGATGAGTGATACTAACAAGTGATAGCGTATTAGTCTTGTCAAATTTTATTAGTTTCGAGTGACTACCGAATTGTTGCAACTGACAGACTAAACACTTCGTTTTCTGAGTTACTAGTCGCAATTAATAACTATTCTGTTCATAATATTTACAGGTCGGATTCAGAGTACGATAGTGGCAACAGTGCGACGTCGATCGAAGCCGCCAAGTCAAATTCGAAGGCAGCTAAGGGGGGTGGAAAGCGCAAATCGTCACCAGCTGTCAAAAGCGTTGCAAGCGATCATATAAGGTACGTCCGTATGTACCAGTACGTACATGTTCATTACTTATCTATACTAATATCATAAAATATGTGAAAGTAACACTTTCTGTCTGTCTGTAACAAGGTAAAGCGTAACAACGCTTTTACGCCTCCTAAACCGCTTTACCTATTGATGAAATTAGATGTGGGGTAGATCAGACCATGAGAAAAGACTAAAGCTATGTCGACATCCTCACGGGCGAAGCCGCGGGCAAAAGCTGGTTATATTATAATTTACGAGTAAAAAATCTAGTGCTGTTAAAAATAGTTTTTTACGATGAGGAAGTTTTTGTGGAGATAATGTGATAGTTTTCTGAGTAGGTTTCTGTGTATTTATTTACTATTTGTAACTTATAATAGGTATTATGTTTTCAGAGCGGACCAAGAGTTCGATTGTGACAAAGTGGTAAGGAGCGAGGCTGGGACGTTGAAAAAGGCTCCCGTCAAACGCAAGTCATCTGCTAGAAGTACCTCAAGCGAATATTCAAGGTAATTATTACTCATTAGTACTCTTATACCCAGCTGATGTAAAGTGATGATAACATACCAATTACTACCAATTAAAATACGTATAATCAATTACATTACGCAATATATGAGTGAGCGAGGTTACGTGCTAAATAATGGTAGTTTTGTTATTTTTATTAATATAATATTATTATGAGCGATTTATTTATTTTTCTGGCTAAGTAGTAATGAGTGACCGTAGTTGCAAATCCAGAAGTCTAGGGTTCGAGTTCTATTAGTATCAAACTTTGTGTGTCGTTCATGACAATCATCTATTAATCTGTTCACGTAATATTCCTAACTGAAGCAAAACTGATGTTGTCCAGTTCATAACAATCTTATCATAACATAACGATTCATAACATCCAATTCATAAAGATCATTTATTATTTATGTAATGAACATTATATTAAGGTACAATATTATAATATAGAAAATTTCCCTGTTTCAGAGCTTCAAAGAAAAAGGCTGCGCAAAAGGGATACGACATCTTCCACCTTGACAGTAAAACTCCCAACGTCAACACCGGCAGAGCTCCATCCACATCGGTGCTTTACAATCGGGTGGCTAACGGTCAAACGAGGCGTACGGTGTCTACCGAGGGTCCCTTCCACATTGAGTTGAAGGTGTACAACGCGGTTGACGTCCAAGAAGGTGGCGACGACCTTTGGAAAAAATATCTGCTGTGGTTGAAGCTTCGGACTGACGAGGAATCTCCTCACTGGGCTCATCTACAAAAATTTGTTAGGCAAGCCAGCGAGTTGTTCGCAGATTCTGAAGCCACTTTCTTTTCTAATAAAATTAATTTTAAATAAGTCCGTACCTACTAAACTTAATATAATTGTCTATTTGTATGTAATACATAAAAATATTAAATAAATTTGATTAATTCATTGACCATCATAAATTTCAATTAAAAATTCCATCCTAATCTGTCTGTGTGTTTCACCAATTAATATGCCCTTCTGTGATAGCTGTGGTGTTGAGGTAAATGGTAAGAAATGGATAGGACATTTAAGGAGTAAAATACACCGAAAGTCAGATAACGTAATTACTTTAGATCATGGCGTGGAGAAAGTGAACTCTGCTTTTAAAAATCGATTAGCAACATATAGATTACATACTCTTGACACGAACGAACAGACATCTTTACCTGTTTTCTTCAGACACCTTCACAGTAGGGTCAAATCTTTAATTGATCAATCTCTTGCAGCTCACACTTCCCTTAAGGTTAACTTTCATATATACTCAAAGTTTGTACTACTTAAACATGACATACCAGAAGTTAAATCATTTGAAACCAAAAATATTATTATATGTATGAACTATGATTTTACAAAGCTCTTTACAGATGTTGCTAATCAATTACTGAAAAAGATAGACGAATTTGAAGAGCGGGATTCTGGTTGGACTTTCCTTAATAACTGTTACATGGAGGTAAATATAAATAGGTATCAACCGCTCCGTGGTTCAAGATTTATTGATTTAAAAATTAAAAATAAAAAGGCATGTGTAAATATTCGTAACAATGATGTATATTGTTTCCTGTGGTCGGTCACGGCAGCTCTTTACCCAGCAAATAGGAACATTCAGAGAGTTTCTTCATATCCAAATTTTTTCAATCTGTTTAACATAGAAGGAATGTCATTTCCAGTAACTTTTACCGATATACAAATGTTTGAAAAAAATAATCCAAGATTACGAATAAATGTATATGGCTTAGAAAATAATAGACAGATCATAGGACCTTTATACAAATCTGGGTTTAATAACGATAACAAAAAAACGGTTAATTTACTATTATTAGAAAAGAGCAGATATTCACATTACTGTCTGATCAAAGATTTATCGCGTTTGGTGAGAAAACAAATAACTAACCATAACGGGAAATTATTTTTTTGTGATGAGTGTTTGCTATTTTTTAGATCAAGTATGGAAATTGATTCTCATGTATGTGCCGGTGTAATGACTCAGCTACCGCAAAAAGGTTCAGTGATTGAGTTTAAAAACTACGAAAGGAAACAAAATGTGCCATATGTAATTTACGCAGATTTTGAAGCCATGTTGGTTCCAGTGCAAGGGTGCAACCAGGATCCCTCTGTTGCGAGTACCTCAGTATGTCAGGTACATATACCTATAGCATTCGCTTATTATATAGTTTGTTCGTTTGATGAAAGTAGAAATCGTTTTGTATCTTATCGTGGGGAAGATTGTGTAGATAAATTTGTTGAGAATATTTACAGGGATGTTCAATTGATTAACAACAATCTGTCGAATAGTGTACCAATTATATTTAACAACGAAGATTCTGTTAAATTCAATGAAAGCACTCGTTGTCATATTTGTCAAAACTTACTAATCACAGACCGAGTAAGAGATCACTGTCATATGACAGGTCAATATCGAGGAGCCGCACATAACTACTGTAATTTGATGTATAAACTTCCAAAATTTATACCAATTTTCTTTCATAATCTTTCAGGTTACGATTGCCATTTTTTTATTAAAAAATTAGGAGAAGCTCGCGGTTCACTTAAAATCATAGCTAAAAATAAAGAGTCATATATTTCTTTTACAAAATTTATACAAGTTTCTAGAGATGAATATGTACAACTTCGGTTTGTGGACTCCTTTAAATTTTTATCTACTAGTTTAGACAAATTAGTAAAAAGTTTGAAACCAGAACAGTTTATACACTTAAAAAACAATTTCTCTTGTCCAAAACAATTTAAATTACTTACGCGAAAAGGTGTATATCCTTATGATTATATGATCAACATAAATCGTTATAAGGAGACAGTTCTGCCTGAAAAATGTTATTTTTATAATTCCCTAAATAATCAACATATTTCATTAGCAGATTACCAGCATGCTAAATTGGTATGGTCTGAATTTAAAATAAAAAATCTAGGTGATTATACTGATCTTTACCTCAAAACTGATGTACTTTTGTTGACTGACGTTTTTGAAAACTTTAGAAATACTTCTAAGCGATTTTACCAATTAGATCCAGCTTTTTATGTAACAGCTCCTAGCTTATCATGGGACGCGATGCTTCTCAAAACGGGAATTAAGTTAGAACTTATTGATGATTTAGCAATAATAAGGTTAATACAAGAGGGTATAAGAGGAGGTCTTTGTATGAGTTCCCATCGTTATGTAAAAAGTAATAATAAATATATGGAAGATTATGACCCTCAACAAGATGATATATTTATTGTATACTTAGATTGCAATAATTTATATGGGTATGCTATGTGCCAACCTTTACCTTTATCAAACTTCAGGTTTCTTGATAAAAATGAGATAGAAAATCTAAACATCGAGAATATAAAAGATGATGCAGATTATGGGTTCATATTAGAGGTAGATTTACTTTATCCTAAATATTTACACCGTTTGCATAATGACTTGCCATTTTGTCCTGAGAAATGTGTGCCTCCTGGAGGTAAAATTTCTAAACTTGTCACAACTTTATATGATAAATATAAATACGTAATACATTACGTACATTTGAAAAATTGTATTAAGCATGGATTAATATTAAACAAAGTGCATCGCGTTATAACTTTTAGGCAGAAAGCTTTTTTAAAACAATATATAGACCTCAATACCGAGCTTAGACAAAAAGCAGTGACCGAATTTGAACAAGACTTTTTTAAATTGCTTAATAACAGTATATTCGGTAAAACGCTAGAAAATAATGAAAATCGTGTAAAAGTTCATTTAGTAAATCAGTGGAGTGATAGCGATAATAAAACAAAAAAGAGATTAAGTGCAGATACCTTGGTTGCCAGACCTAACTTCCATAGTGCTTCCATATTTTCTGAGAATTTGGTTGCGATTCAAATGAAACCCGAAAAAATTGTTATGGATAAACCCCTATATATAGGTTTCTCTGTATTAGAACTATCAAAAAAACATATGTACGATTTTCACTATTCTATTATGCGCCCACATTATAGAGAACTTATCAAGTTATGCTATACGGATACAGACAGTTTTATTTATAAAATTGAAACTAACGACTTTTACAATGATATGAAAAACTACTTTATTAGTTATTTTGATACTAGTAATTATAGTAAAAGTAATCCGTTTAGTTTACCGATTTTGAATAAAAAGGTGCCAGGTCTATTTAAAGACGAAATGGGAGGTAAAATAATCAGGGAATTCATTGGTCTACGTCCCAAATTATATTGTATTCAATCTGAGCAATGTACTTTAAAAAAAGCTAAAGGTGTTAAGAAATGCGTAGTGAGAGACTTAGTAAAAGCAGATTATAAAAAAAACGTTAACCAATAATGAAATAACTCGTAAACAAAATTTATTATTTAAATCCTTGAAACACGAGTTAGTAACCCGTAGTGTCAACAAAGTTGTATTATCATCCAATGATGATAAGCGGTATATATTAAAGGACAACATTCACACTGTTTCCTGGGGTAATTGCTCAATTTTAGGTTGAATTTTAGGACGTTTAATTGAAATTTATGATGGGTTTTAGTTTTTCATAAGTATGACATTGTGATGTTTAAAAATGTATTCAAGTACTTTAAGTTTTTATCTCATAAGAATGTACCTACCTACCTATGTCTTTTACTCTTATTTATAAATAAATGCCTACATAATGTTGTAATCATATTTTCGTTTTATTTTACTTCATTCTCAACTAGTGACATACATTATAGAATACTTTTGCGACACACATAAGTAAAGGGTAAACTGTACCCGAATCAGGCTTGTTAAAATTTTCATGTCTCAACCTGTTCTTGAAACGAAGGGGCATCAACATCCGCACAACCATCTATATAATAATTATTGCAGTAGTGAGGTAACACGTCATAGAATTATTTCTTTTGCTTTGCTATGCACAATACGTGTTTTTACATGATAGGACTTTCATGTTTCAACTTGTACGTCGTAAGTATTTTGTTGTTTAAAGAAATATGTATTAGAAATAGTATCATATTTCAGAAACTGTGGGTATATAATCCCGTTGTTAATTTTATAAGTTCATTGTTTCATTCTGAATTTATCACTAACGACGAGGACATACATTATACGAGCAACTTTAAATTTATATATTAGTTTACAAATCGACATACAACATGGTAAGATATTTTATTTGATAAACTTATATAATATTGTGTTTATAGAAAAGGTAACACGTCACGTAACGTAGATAACATACTAACGTTTTTTTTATTTTCAGAACACAAATAAGAATATATTCACGATAGAAACCACAGAAGACACTGAAGAAAGAAACGGTTTGCCAAATGGATTGTATTCACCAGAATCGCTTCCAAATGCGCAAGATCCATATGCATTTGACGAAGAAACTGAACGATTATGGATCGCAGCTCAAAGTACACACCGTGAAACGCCTAAAAAAAACACCGAGAGAAAGAAATCCACGCGCAAGTCAGAATCAAAAATAGTGAGTAAAATATTAAAGAAACATAGACAACCTTCATACATCATAAACTGTGAATCAACAAAAGGACGGCGTTTGATCAAAATTGAGATTACGGACCTGGGCGGATCAAGTGAGAGTGAAGAGGAGATAATAAAGGCACAATATATTGTCAAAGATCCAGTTGATGAAATTTCTGATCAAGCCGAAAATTTAATACATAATATATCAAAAAAAATATGCGGCTATTCTTTCCCTAACATTTATTAATAATAGTTCTTGTTTTAAAATATTCCTTACTAGATTAATTTTGTGTAAGTTTGTAAATAAATGTGTTCGTCATTTGTATTGAAATTAATATTTCATAAATAATTTATGTTTTATTATTATTTAGTGTAAAAATGATAATATGCATTAAAAGTTATATTAAGAAATAAAAATTAATGAAGATTTAAAGTTTGTTTTATTGAAATATTTATCATTAAAATGTACATACATACATATAATCACGCCTTTATCCCCGGAGGGTTAGGCAGAGATGAGTAAACACCCACGTTTCACCGAATATTTGAGCCCTACGTAATAGATGGTGAGCCCATTGCCGCATTTCGGGCTGTCTTTTAGACTCGAGCCACACAAAAATGGTTGAGTCTAGGCTGTATACAGCTTGATGATTATCATTATACCATTTTTTATACAAATTTCAATTGCTGGTGTAGTGGGGCCCTACCAACACCTTCGGGCCCAAGTCAACCTCACGTGCAAGCTCGTGCACCTGCTGAACAACGGACGAGGCTCTGACGGCGGCGGTCCATTTCAACACGGCGATGGGCTCACCACCTGTTACGTGGGACCGAATTGTACACGGTGAAATGTGGGCCGGTATAGGCCTCTGCCTACCCCTTCGGGGATAAAGGCGTGAGTATATGTATATATGTATATGTATTCAATTGCTGATGTCATATTTATATTTTATTAAAATTTTATTGTGTGTACTGTGAAAATAATGTGTTAAATAATTATAGATAGGTATTTAAAATGTGGGTTAAAAATAAAAACCATTTACTTTAAAAAATTGTTTTATTTATTAAAACTGTGTATAGGAAGACAAATTACCTTTCTTGCTCTATTAAATAGTTCTTTATACATAAAACATTTTGAAGTGCACATTGTTTAGTATGATTAATACAATTAAAACTTGTCTCATTATTTGAATATTTGTTATGCAACAGTGATAAATTTGGGCACTTGTCTTCACCAAGATCTATACAAATACAATTCATACAAAGATCTTGAATCCACTTAACTTTTTCTAAGCCCTTTACAAAAATTTCTTTATTTTCTAGATAAGGAACAATTATGCGTCGAAATTCTCTATAGTCGATATAACCTTCATTCCAGTAAATCCCTCTGTTTCTCTCCAACCACGTAACTTGTTTTTTTTCATTCGTAGTTAAGTATTTAAATAAGTATGGGGGCTTTATTAAGAATGTTTGGGTATAAACACAGGTGGCCAGAGCTAATTCTTTGACTATAAAGTTATTACAAGTGTCTTTAAAACCCTGAACATCTACTATAATAGTATTTTTGTTCATGATATCTTTCTCACGGTGCTACTTAACGGCTTATACTCGATTATACAATCGTTCAATATAAGACAATATGCGGAAGTTTGATCTGGTATATCAATATCACTTTCAATTTCCACTCTAACATCCACAACAGGACCTGATTTAAGATTATCTGGTTGTCTAGAACAATCTACGACAAATAACGGAGCAATATTTTTAAATTGTTTCTCACTTAATAACGGTTCACCGCGAAGACCTCCGTAATATGAGTGTTGGAATCTGGTGTATCTATATATATAAAAATCAATGCCACTTTTCGTTGTAATTTTATAACTCAAGAACGGGCTCACCTATCCAAACCAAATTTTTAGGCTTTGTTTGGACTATTTAGTAGATGGTTTATGTAAAGTTTGCACAAATTCGGTCAAGCGGTTCTTCATTTATCACGCAAACGAAGTTGCGCGGGGTCAGCTAGTTGTTCATATATTAAAGCAATTCTGCTATTCGAGAAACTTGAATTTAAATTTTCGTAAGGGAAGTAGGTTGAATTTAGGTATACTCTAACATCACGAACGTCACAGTGATCAAACCGAGACATATCCAATTTTGAATTATTTTTTCTATTTGTTTGCAGACCAATAATAACAAATCTTGGTTTCTCTATTTGCGATGATGTTTTTATGGACCAAGTATGTTTAGTAGTTTTTGGTAGAGCCGGATATTCATATAAATCCCAATTCCTGAATATCATCTGGAGTGGTCGATCTTTTTCTAGCAGTTTTAACATATTTATTTTTTCTCTATCGGATACTTTGACATGTGGTACGCGCCATATTATTTTATTTATAATAATATCTTCTACCGTTTCACCATCGTTAAGTTTTAGGGCGTTCAGATTAGTATTACTTCGCAACAATATTAATTCATGTTTGCTGTTTATCACTACTTTCTTGAAATCTTCTGCAAAACCAAGAATGTTACAGAGGGGTATAGAAGCAGAAAAGCTACCCCCATTTGTGCTATTTATGCCATCGATATTCCAACCCCAAGCATTAGATACTTTAGCCTCATTTTCGTTCATTGATATTAATGATTTCATTGTGGTAGTTATACCAGCGTTTTTTATTTTATCTATTTCCACTCCATTTATCTCATACCTTATATCTTGAAACAAGTAAAGTAAACTATTGTTTGTGAAATGAACGCTACTGACTCTCTCTTTCGAATTTCCACCCTTGTTTACAACAACAGTTCCTTCCAAAAACAAAGTGCTTGCTGATGGTAATATATACAAGTCTTGTTGATTAATAGGTATCCTGATTTCATCGCTTCTATTGAAACTTGTTACGTAAGGCTTGTAAGAGTGAAATTCAATTCCTTCCACAGAGTTGTTGTATACAGGAGCGGATAAAACATCTAGTATATTCATTTTAACAAACCAATCGCTTTAAGAAATGCTTTATTATTGTTATTCAATTTTATGACCTTTTTGGAGCGAGCTCTTATTGGTTTGATAGTTTTAGTAGGACTGTTATTTTTAGTTGGACGAACCACATATTTATTATAATCTATCATTGTTTTCTTCTGATATGTAGATACAACTGCACTTCTTCACCTCGCAAATTTATTAAGTTATTATTTATATCTAACAGCCTTATCTGTATGCAGCTTATATTGGTTTGGTTTATTGGAAAGTAGATTGCGTTTTTCGGAATTTCTATAATCCTGTATCCAGGTGGAACATTAAGTGCAAATTCGTGCAAGATGTGACTGGATTGACCGTTTATATAAGAACCGCTAACTATGTCACATTCAATCCTTATGACAGTCGTAGGTAAAATGTTAACTGGAAACTCTGATACATGATATTTATTTGCTTCTAAGATCTGTTTTTTAAATCCCAATAAACTTCCAAATGTACCTTCTTTAGTAAAATCTATAGTTGATGTACAAAATAAAATAGTTTTTAAGGTGTTGTTATTACAATGGAGTTTTATGGATGCATCTTTTATCTCAGTTTTTAAATAGTCACCAATATCTTGTAATTCATAAGTTCCTTCAGGTATCTCAATAACATTTTTAGAACCATAGTATAATTTATTGTTTGTATTATCAAAATTTGGAATAGAATTATACGTAGAGAAATGTAATAATGCACATTCATACTCCCCAACTAATGGCAACGTGTTTGGATAATAGGTAGATAATACCGATGAGTTTCCAGTTATCGATAAGGTGAGTGACATCTTGCAAATGATGGAAATGAAAGAGTGATATAAGATTTATAGTATTTTTATTTAAAGTATTATAATTATAATAAAGATTTATAGTATTTAATCCAAAAAGTTTGCAAATAACTTAAACACATATGTCCACAAACTATTGTGTTAAATTGTTGATATCTATCATAGTTATAATGAACATCACAGTTCTTAAAATATAGCATTAATTCTCTTGGCGGTTTTAAATCACCATAGCTATCAAAATATTCACAATAATTGTTTATTTTAACATAAGCTACCCAATGCGTTCCATCATTTCTCGAATTATCTAGGTTAACTATAGCACATTCAATTCGTTTTGGGGTTTTTGGTAACTGATCCCTCATATAAACTCCTCGAAAGTGGGGAATACAATAGTCAAACTTCTGAATATCGATATTAGTTAAAGCGCGATTAGGTAGCTGATCAATTAGTTTATTGAAGGATTTATAAACAATCCCTGACCTTGCTTATGTGGTTTAATGTATAAACCTTTGCCTATTGCTATAGCCTCCATAGTTTTATTATGACGTTCAGTTTCTTGCAATTTTTTCTGACCGTGTTTATAATCATTCACTGTTTTTGCAATACCAGCTGCACCACCGGCTAATGCTCCTAAAGCAGACAAATCAGCAAAAATTGGGATTAAAGGTAGAATGCCTCCAGTTTTTGGTATAGGTATCATTCGAGGTACTCGAACTTTTGGAAGGCATGGAACTAATTTTCGAGCAACCATATAAGCCATATTTATTAATGACTTATCATCTTTAGGTGAGAGTTTTTTTATTTTTCTTTTTATTTTTTTAACAAAGTTATTAAAGGTCTTAACACCAGCACCAGACTTCAATTTAGCTTTCATAACTTTTTTTACTATCCACGAACTAATCTTTTCCCCTGTTCGAGCATCTTTTGCTTTAAGTCTCTGTTTAGCCATATCTATAAGACGTAAGTCAGCTTTTTGACGGTTAGGTAGGTCCGTGTAGTTTGCGTATGCGATATCGTGATGCATACAAGCTTCGTCTAACTTGTTTACACCTTTATCACCACGTAGTAATCGTTTTGAAAGCTTTGTTCCTGGTCCACAATAGTTATAACCGGGTATGTGTAGTTCGAATGGTAAATGATTAATGATACTGTTTATTAGTCCACCACCTTGCATCGTCCAAAGACTAATGAATATACTTTAAAATTATGTATCACTTATATAATTAACTTATTCCACTATTGCAGTCTTATCAATCCAACTGTTCTCTTTGTTATTTAAACCCAACCATTTTACAAACAGTTTGTTTCCTTTCTTTTTTAATACCTTTTCTATCAAATAGACACCAGGGCAGGACGACTTTTGAAGCTCTTGTTCGTAAAAAGTTCCCAATATGAGTTGTTTTTGGTTATCTTCAATGTGATATGTTATTGGTACAGTGTTATTTATCTTTTTTATAGAAAATAATTCTGTTGACCAGTTAGGAGTGTATCCTTTCTCAAATATATGTTTGTACTTGCTAATTCGAACTTTATCACCAATTATAAACTTTGGACGACATTTTCGGGTTACCTTTATCACGGAGTTCATAATATTATTTTTAATGTCCGTTTCATTAAACTTATTGACATTAACAGGTGCCAATTTAATAGTACGATGTTTTGTGTTGTTATATGTCTTCACAACACCGTTCAAGCCACCATCTATCCACTTATAGTGACCGTTCAAGCTAAAGTATTTGTACAATTTATTTTTAATTGTTTTAATAACTCGTTCTACAATTGAAGCCTTTTTGGTTGAAAATGTAGAATAGTGATTAATATTATAGTTCTGTAAAAGCTTTTGAAATGTAGAATTATAGAACTCAGTACCCATATCAGTTTGCAGATGAGTTGGTTTCCTGTGATTAGTAAAAAGTAATTTTTCAAATGCATGAGAGACATCATGTTTGGATTTAGTTTTTAACGGTTCCACCCAAACGTACTTTGAGAAGCAGTCAATAACAATTAAAATATAATTATATCCTTTATTAAAGGTTTTTAGATTTTGCATATCAACTAAATCTGCTTGCCACAAATCATCAACACCTTTTAAAATTACAGATCTTCGAGGAAAATTTTTTCGTGCTGCTTTATGTATTTCATTAACGATTTGTTGTTTCGTCATTTTAACAAACTTTAAGGCCTATATTTTTCGATCTTTTAATATAGATTGAATTGCGTCTTGAATTAGTCTATCAACTGCTTTTCTTGTATAAAATGTATTTTCCAAATGAGTCATTATCTCAGACATTATTGTTTTTAAAGCTTTCTCAATGTGGTTTTGAACACTATTTGGAATAGAACTTTGTAATTTTTGTAAGTCATTCATTAGTACACCTTTCAATTCATCTACATAAGCTTTATTTACTGCATCATCTGCGTCTTGAGGAGGTTTGACGCCTTTTAACCTTGATGTCTTCAAGTCATAATCTCCATTATCAGATTTTATTAATGCGTTATCATTAAAATCAAGTATTTCCGATATACGCATTCGCTTATGAATATAATGACCAAATTTGTCTACATTCATATTATAGGTGTATTATGTTGAACGGTATATAGTAAAATGACACACATATAATATTAGTAGATTTATTTATTTAATGATTTTGCTTTCACGCAGTTCTTCAATGATAGATATTATTTCATTGTCTAGTCCTGTGTTACCAGCATCTCGAGAAGCAATTAATAACTTTAATCTATCAACCAATTCATTGGGATCATCCCAATATACAAAATCGGTATTTTTTTTCCACATTTTTGTTAAGGGTAATCCTTTTCCTACTTTCTGTCTACAGCCTGGACTTCTACTTTCTTGATCGAAAAGTGGTTTAATAACTTGCAAATATTTTTGTCCTTTATTACTTTTAATTGGTTTTTTTGAATCGAAATCACGACGATGTGCATTCGTTACAAGTAACATTGCCTTATAATTTTGTTTGTCATGGTCATTAACCAAGCTCAGATCAATGTCTTTTTTTAACAGTAACTCTCGCAACCCAGGTGTACTTTCGTACTTGTGTCCGGCTACAGTAATAACTTTATCCCCAATTGTTATGTTAGCAGAACCTAACATTAACTTTCCACGTTCTTTTCTTATACCAAATGGTACATCTAATAGTACTTGTGAAGATAACGACCAAGATGATGCATCTGGATTAGTACCGACTAATGACTGAAATGAAGAGTCCGATGAGGGTTCCGATTCGTTACTAGCAATACTGCTATCATCTGTTTCTTTCATATCTTGGTCTTGTGGTTCTTGGGGTTCTATTTTTTCCTCCTTTTTTGTTAGAGCTAAGTGGTTATTAGTGTTGGCTATTAAATTGAGAGATTCTGTAACAGGCTTAAAAACTGTATCAAGCACTTGTCTGTTATTTTCTTCAAAATCCTTCATGGTACGTATTTTTTTCCTTACAGCTTGTGTTGCATCTACAATTTGTTTTTTCAATGATTTTTCCATTATGTGAAATAGATGGTAATCCAATAAGAGCCGATTAAAGAATAACAAGAAACTGAAAGCTGTCTATTTAAATATTCAAATTTTATCTAATTCTACAAAAGTGTCAAACTTTTTTCTATAGCACCCGTTGTTTTTAGGACAGTCTTTATTAATCACAACATAGTCATAAGGCTCTTTCCATATTTGAGAACACATGTTACGAAATTCCAACCACGTCATGTCAGTGTTAACATGTTCTTCATAAACATGTTTCAAATTAATTTCATCTTGCTTAAAAAGCACAATTAAGTTAGCGTTATCTCTTATTAGTTGTTTAGGTATTTTGCTATAAGTTTGATTTAAATAAAAACTGTCAATCAATTTATGTCTTCCCATGGCAAAATAATCACGCATATTACTTTGATTTTCACATGCTACATCGTCAAAAATAATCACTGAATTAGGTTTTGCATCTGAAACTTTCATAACGTCATCATTTGCCTGATATTTCTGAAAACTGACTCCTGGTACTCCTCGTAAAACCTTTTCTAAAAAAATGTACTTTGGTTGATATAGAGTTTTAGAATATACATAAACATTATGAAATGTCAATCCATTTTCGTGCAAAAGGAGACCAATTAACAAATTGGTTTTTCCACAATTTGATGGTCCGCAAATGATGCAACGTACTGTATTCGGCAATAATTCTCCATGGCGTAACTCGATTTTTGGTAAATCATTACAGATTATACTAATCTGTAACGATTGTGCTTGTTTAATGAATTTCATGTTTGATGCAATGCTGACGGGCTGGTTATGAACAGATGTAATTATGACATTATGTATTTATAACCGTAAATAGGTATACCAAAACTGCTTACAGACAACACAATAGGTAAACGTAAGATTGTACTGTTTATGAAATAACTCTATCGCTTACTAACAGAGCATCTTTCTTCACAATTACGACGCAGGGGATCGCAGAGAGCCGATTGAACGGTAGTGTATTGAACAGCATTAAAATGTCGAACGTTGGCTTAGGTAAATGATTTTACAAAGAGTTATTATATTGCACCACCACCTGTAATAACGAAGTGAGTTAGAACTCTCAATCGTGCATGTGCGATTGAGAGTTATAGATCAGTAATATTGAGAGTTCAACGAGCGGAGTGAGTTAGAACTCTCAATATTACACTACTACTACAGATATATTGAACAAGACTTTTCAATGACATTCAGAGCGGGCGTTATGGCAGCGTCGTTTCTTCTAACCTCAAAAATAACATGCAAATTATATCTGACCTCTTTATTAGGTAAGTACTCTCTTTTATTATTCTGAACGCAAGGAGGCCGCAATCAAACTTTTCTTAAAAAACATCAATCTGGTAGGTACCTTCTAAATAGGTTGTTTATAATATTTTGTTCTGAAGCTGGCAGAATATAATTTAGAAAAAAACGACCAGCGCCATCTATTGGTATAATCTTGAAGCGCTCGTGGCCCCGCGGACTCAGTGTTCTGTAAACGATCACTGCAGTAAGCAACATTTACTATGGCCGAATATGGATGGGTGACCACCACGTGGACCACTTTGTGACATTTATTTACGAGCTTTTCCGTGCTTCGGAAGGCACGATAAGCCGTTGGTCCCGGTTGTCAGTAAAATGACAGTCGTTAAGCCAAGTTGAAGGCCTTACGGGCGGTTTGAAAAATTTCAACTGTGGATCGTCACAACCTGCGCCCGGGTCGGCAGCGCGTGTGTAGCGCGCCTCTGGTGTTGCAAAACGTCTATAGGCTACGGTTACCAACCTTCCGGTGGGCCGTAAGCTTGTCTGCCACCTAAGTAGTATAAAAAAAAAAAAAACACTTTTTCAAGCTGTTTTATTCTTATTGCTGTTATGATAAAAGTGTATAAGGTAGCCTAAAACCATCTCTGAATCCTATTGTTGTCGTGTCCAATTTTGAGCTCAGTCGATTCAGTAAATTTTGAGTTTGTTTTTGTTTGTGTTTGAGAAAAATACTTAAACGCACACAACATTTTTATATATATAGATAAGTTTTTATTACTGTAGAAGTACTTCTTACAATTTCTTACACACTCTTTTTAAACTTTTTTTTTTTCAATTCTGATTTACAGTCAAATTTTGCGCAAGCTTCTGTGTAAGATTTTATGCAAGATTTCTCACAGATTTCAACATCTTTGTTTGAACGTTTCTCGTCTTGTCGAACATACCGTTGTGTGCAAGCTCTTGTCTTTCCTTTTAACAGAGTTTAACGCTATTTCTTCATTTATTTTATTTTTCTGCAAGTTAATAGATATCATAATTTACAATGGTATGACTATGAAAGTGTAATTTACAATGGTATGACTATAAAAAAATGATGCCCCTGTAGTCAAATGAATTAATGAAATCAGCCTATTGTTGGATGTAGTAAGCGCTCGTGGACCCGCGAACTCAGTATCTTAATCTCAAATCTTTTATTGTATCAACAAACATTTTACAATATAAAAATATTGATCGAGGTCACCTTTTAAGCAAAATATGCCTGTGACAGGTGACCTCGCTCTTCCATAGCTATGCAAATTACATTGTTTGGTACAATTATTAATAACTAGCTGAGCCCGCAACTTCGTTTACGTCACATAAGGTGTATGAAAGGAAAGGTATTTCTTCATCAGAGTCATCAAGCAGCGTCTGAAACTGCCCTGTTTGCTTAATCATAAAAGTTTAGGTTCACTCACATTCAAAGAAACCCCTACAATTAAAATTTTCAAAATATCTAATTCTTAAAAGTGTTATAACTCTTTTATTTCTAAACCGATTTACATAAAACAAACGCTAAATGTTAACTGGAGCAAACAAACAATAAAAAAAACCGCATTGCAATCGGTTGAGCGGTTGCTGAGATTAGCGTGCACAACCGTACAGACAAACAGATATATATACAGACATACAGACAAACAGACATAAATTCTAAAAATCATTGTTTTGGGTTCTATTGCGTTCATAAAGCCCCCCTATAATATTTTTTCTTATTTATCTTCCATGTACAGACAGCGACCTGTTACGATTTTATTATATGTATTGATATTGATTAATTCTACTAACAAGAGTGTACGCGCAAAATGTATTCATTGGGTTGTGTTAATTTGTTCGTGCGTGTATGCGTGCATGCGTGTGCGCGCGCGCTTGTGTGTGTGTTAGTGTGTGTGTGTGTGTGTACGTATGGTGTGTGTTTGCCGTTTTATGTTGTGTGTTGTAAAAACGCCTCTACCTCCTCATTTCAAGTATTCTGTAAACGATCACTGCAGTGATCCACGTTCATTATGGCCGGTACTTGGATGGGCGACCACCATGTGACCACTTTGTGATATTTAATAGTACGTTTCCTGCTTCGGAAGGCACGTTAAGCTGATGGTCGCCCGGTTTCAGTAAAATGGCAGTCGTTAAGTCAAATCGAAGGCCTTATGGGCGGCTTGAAAAATTTCAACAGCAGGCAGTAACTACCTGCGCCTGTCCATATCAACACGGCTATGCTGCTCAACTTGTGATTTTTGTGGGACGAATTCTATAAAAAAGGTGAATTGTGGGTATATAAACCATGAATGTTACGGATGTACATTTTTCCACATCCGCGGATGCGGATGCGGATGCGGATGTTGGTTCTGATCATATACATAATTATATGTATACCTACCTGTTTGGTTTAAAGTTAAACTATAGATATTTAACCCATACTTATGACAAAACCATGAAGCGCTCGTGGCCCCGCGGACTCAGTGTTCTGTAAACGATCACTGCAGTAAGCAACTTTCACTATGGCCGGTCCATGGATGGGTGACCATCTATGTGATCACTTTGTGACATTTATTTGAGCGTTTCCGTGCTTCGGAAGGCACGTTAAGCCGTTGGTCCCGGTTGCCAGTAAAATGGCAGTCGTTAAGCTAAGTTGAAGGCTTTCAACAGCAGGCAGTCACAACCTGCGCCTGTCCATTTAAAGAAGGCAATACGGCTCACCACCGATTACGTGGGACAAATTATACAAAGGTGAAATGTGGGCATATAATATGCCTCTGCCTACCCCTTCGGGGATAAAGGCGTGACCATATGTATGTATGTATGTTATGACAAAACCATAGACGATCGAAAATATTTTGAAAAAGAATTTGTAACGCTAATAAATACTGAAGCCTGATTTTTTTTGGCTCTCTCTGTATCCCAAATAACTATAACGTCGAAACTACTTAATCAATTTAGAAGAGAAAAGAACCTGGCACGAAAACACCCTGCTACTCTTTTTATTAACTGCCAGTAGGTAATTACGATTCATTTAACAATTACAGTGCACCAGTTTTTAAAACAAGTGAGCTTACATTAAACAAATAATTTTTTTTTTAGATTTTTTGCCTATTTGGGGGATAAAAGATAAAACATTTTTTCAGTAAAACTTCTCAACGCATGTTCCTTTTTTGGTGTTAGAAAGTCTTTAAGGGTTTATAAAGATGTAAAGATTGTGAGTTTATGAGATTCGTAAGTAAAAAAATTATAGAAAAAATGTTCTACCAATAGAGAGTTACATTATTTGAAATCTAAGTATGGGGCACGAGTTATAAGCGACGTATGTCGAAGTCCTGTTACGCGCATAGGTTACCTATTAGAAGTTTGCGCAAATCTTTCTTTAATACGCTATGCTCGCAGTATATCTACAATAATAGTAAATAGTCGTAACTTTAAAAACGCAATGATTGATTTATGATACACGATGATATCTATCTAATAAGTCGGAACATGTTACCGAACGAAAACTGTCTATCCTATCGCAGTTAATTTCTTTCTTTCAAGCAACTTCGGGGACATCCGCATCCGCATGAAACTCCGCATTGATTCTTGCGGATGCGGATGTCCAAATTGATGCGGATGTTCCGCATTTGCGGATGCGAATATCCGCAACATCCCTGATAAACGCAACATAAAAAGGGTATGCAAGGGCATAACCCCTGCCTATCCTTTTTTACGTTACTACGTTTGAAATATATGTGTATAAGTCGATGGGATGTATTTACATGAAATTTAATTTCTTTGCTGTGTAATTTACATTCAAGTTCAGACATTTATCTATTTACAACTTAACTGTCCCCATGCAATAAAATAAACACATACCCCACGCCCATCATGTTTTCTTTTCTGTTAGGTTTTATTAACTCCAGGATATGTACAAACTTTTGCGAAAATTTTCATTTTCTTAAAGTTTAGGGTTTTTGCGACACGTTCACGGAATTTTGATTGCTTCTCTATCACGCTCATAATAAAAATGTTTCCCGAATTTGTATCTAAATTTGAATCACCTGTGACTTATTCCAAAAGTTCACCATGAGTCATATGTTACTCATTGGACAGTGAAGTTGTTAATTACCTTAATTTAGTTATCTTTCTCATGTCTCATTATTTCCTTATCGCTGGTTTATCGGTTTACTTTTATAATAAGTACAAGTTATTTTCTAGGATAGTCTTACTCCTATTTTGACGACGAACTTATACTAACAATGTTATGGCACACAATTCACAGAATTAATCTTTCTGAATAAACTTAATTACTTATTAAGATTGCAAAAAACCCAACTGCAAAGTAAAAATACATCTGAAAGTAAAAAAACAAGCTGTACAGTTCCTTTGCAATTTTCTTTAGCGACTTACTGTTTTATTTTTAGCGCCAAACAAAAAAAGAATTCATTTTAGCGCCAAAACTCTGCCATTTCGATTGTCTAAAAAAATTTATATTCCTGGTGTCACTCACACAATCACGACGAATCAAATGACACCTCGCATGTCAAAATCCGTCAAGACGTACAGGCTGTAGGACGTGACAAAGAATTGGACATACATACATACCTACATACATAGCCTCACCCCCTGAGCGAGGCCGCAGTGGCGGCCGTGGGTCTGTTAGGAGTCCTTGGACATCCTTCCGAGGGCTTACCTGGGGCTCACAACCATAGGCTGTTGGGCGTTACGTGAGGTTTTTTAGTCGGTAGGAGTCCGGTATATATATGAGGATTTTCTCTCACGTTAATAAAAATACACACATAGTCTCGAAAAACATTACCCTCCTTTCTTCGGCAGTTCGGGTGAAAAGTAAACACAAACTGTAACGAATGAGTTTATTATAATCTAGAAGTAGTGCCTGCAATTTCTTCTACACCCTCTTTTTATCTTCTTTCTTAATTTTAGTTCACACGGAAACTCCGCGCACGCAGTTTTGAAAGCATTTATGCAAGCTCTCTTACATTTTTTTGCTTAGGGTCTAAATAGTCCTTTTGCAAATTTTTCAAAATACTCTGGTATTTTCTCTTCATCAGAGTCTAACGGTATTTCTTTATATTTTATATTTTTCTGCAAGGTAATTTCATAATTTACTATGACTAATAAATAAATATTTGTGGACATGCTCAACATAATCTAGCCCAAAATTAAGCTAATGTAAGCTTGTTTTTTGGAATCTAGACGGCTGATAAACATACTTATGTATTTCTAAGTAGATACTTATCTTTTTAAACTAATATCATAAAGAGGAAAGATTTGTTTTTTTTGTTTGTTTGTTTGTAACGAATAGGCTTCGGAAGTACTGGACCAATTTGAAAAATTCTTTCACTGTTGAAAAGCTACACTCTTTGCGGTGAACAAAAGCTATATTTTATTCCCGTATTGCCACGGGAACGGGAACTACGCGGGTGAAACCGCGTGACGTCCGCTAGTTATAGATAAATTACACCCACACACAGAACAAATCAATGTGCTCATCACACAAAGAGTCCTGGGTGGGAATTTAACCCACGACCTCCGAATCCGTAGTCAGGCACACTAACCATTGAATCACGAGGCCAGGCATCATAATAATTTATTTATTTTCAGGCAACAAAAGAAGGTTATAGGTAGATGATATTTAACTAAGGCCCGTAGATACCCAGCCCATAGACCTTAAAACTAAGAATAAGTATATAAAAATCTATACATATACTGGTTGAATTTATAGTCGTTTTGGAACGGAAAGGTTTAGGCCCAGTTTCGATAACAGAACCGATCGGCACTGTCAATTTGAAAATCAACAATAAAAAATTACGAAAATGTCAAAATCTACATCGTTTGCCAAAATCAAAACGAGAACACCTGGTTATTCCTTTAAATTTCACGAAATACGTTTACTACGATTTTCTACTACAATTTTTCATTCAATGTCTAACGTTCCAATCAGTACGAAGAGTCACCGCGCCGGGAAAATTCGACCAATCACAACGCATGAACGCATCGGTCCACGTGGACTCGTTGCCAAATAACGTCGGTAGGTACTCGACTAGTTACGTCTTGTAGGTAGGTAAATACGCTCGGCCGACCGCGCCGCCGACCGGCGACCGCGGCGCGAAGTTCGACTATAACTCGCGCGCAGTATTGTCGTCGCGATCGACTTTTATTTGTGGTCGGAAATAAAACGATTAGTTTACACTCGAGAGTACGAATCTCGTGATGAATTACGCAGTGCGATAGTGGACGCCTTTGAAATAGTGAAAAGTGACAGAGACACATTGAATAAACTAAAAGACAATAGCCTAAAATGTGCCCGTTTGTGTATCGAACGTTCTGGACTCCATTTTGAGCAGTTGCTAAAGTACAGGGAAGTGTAAATAAACTGTGAATAGGTAGGTCTAGGTATTTAAGTTGATTATTTTGTAAATAGCTCCAATTTTTTAAATACGCCGGAAATACTCCCTATTTGTTCGTGTTTATTTTCATTATTATTACATAAACCTTATTAATTCACCGTAAAATAGAACAATATTAAAGTATCCCCGGTCCTAAGCCCGCGTAAAGTATGAAGGAGAAATTGGAGTCCTTTATTATTATCTAAGTACCTATTATTATCGAAACGATGCATTCGGTCAATGAACTGATCACATGGAGACACGCGCCGCAGCGTAGGTACCTATGGGTTTCGGAATTTCATTCATTGAAAAGTTCAATGAATAATCGAAGCGCTACTAATGTTTCAACTCGAACGAGTGATAAAGATTTTATTTTTTTATTATAACCTGCACAGCTGTTTTGACACTCCGAAATGGTTCCATTATTAATTCCGAGTAACCCCCTCTCGGGTCCAGAACGACTATAAATTCAACCAGTATATAAAATGTTCAGTGCGTATAGGTACGCTTCAAAAACTCAAAATGAACTTAATCTTTTTCAGAATTTCAGAATTCGAATGTAATCCCGCTTCTAAGGGGGGGGGGGGGGGGGGGGGAGGGCGTGAATCCCTCATGTCATATTTTTTTGATTTGACTATGTTTGACCTTACTGTCGGATGATTGAAATATATTATATTTCAATATGTATTACGTAGATTGGTTGTATTAATTTCTTTGCGGTCCTTTTTACATACAATTTCAGACATTTATCTAATGCCCCATGATAATTATTATATAATGTGACTAGCTGACCCTCGCAACTTCGTTTGCGCCACATAAGAGAGAGTATTACCTGTTCCCGTCGCGTTGCGTTTACTCCCGTAGCGGCTCGTCGTAAATATTCAATACTACGTGAGAGAGAGAGAGAGAGAGAGAGAGAGAAAGGTTTCTCGTCGCGTGTATTCCCGTCGCATTATTTTTAAGAACAATTTCGTTTATGAAAGAGGTATCCTGTGGCATTATTGTAGAAAAAAATTGATTGCTATTAAAATGGTTATTGTGCACCAACCCAAAGATAGACACATGCTATCGCGCAATTTTTTTAGAATTTTTTTTAAGAGAAATAATTTTGTAGTAGGTACCTACATATTTTTTACATAACTATAAATATATTATTTACGCAGCACACGCAACGAAGCTCTCCAAAGGAGTAAGTTTTCCCCCGTTTTTGAAACATTTACTATTACTGCTCCGCTCCTATTCGATGTAGCGTGATGCTGTATAGCCTATGACACTCCACAATAACGTAGCTTTCTATTAATGAAAGATTTTTTAAAATCGGTTCAGTAGATCCCGAGATTACCCCTTACAATTTAACAAACACACAAACTTTACCTCTTTATAATATTATATAGTATATTATATATATAGTATAGATTAGTACCTGGAATGCACTATCCATCTGGTCCTATTTACCTAGAGGCGGGTGCGCCGGCACATAAGTTATTCAGTCGCAATTATAGTAAGATACATTTGACACGCGCCTTCATTTATTTAATGCACCCTTTTTAGTGACCGACCGAAGTTTCGTTTTCGGTTTCGGTTTCGGCCAGTTTCGGCCAAAAAATCGAGTTTCGGCCGCAGTTTCGGTTTCGGCCATAATGGGCCGAAACTTTCGGCCGGGCCGAAACTCACGTGTTCATGAATTTTGAGTGCCCGGCTCTGCTTGTGACGTGGTTAGGGTCAGCCCAACCAGTTAATATGTTACTAACCGAAGATTTACAGGACATTACATGACCCTACCCCTTTGTTGTCGGTTCCGTTGACTTCGTTGGCCGTCTGTCTGACAGCAGACTCATGCATCGTGATAGTTAGACAGTTAAAATTTTTACAGATGATGTATTTCTGTTGCCGCTATAACTACTAATAATAAAAATAGACAAATTAATATTATAAAAGGGGGCCTCTCATACAACATATGTGATTTTTTGCTGATTTTCTTGTACAGAACCGCCAAAACCAGACTAGCGCGCGTAAGGACGCGCGCTAGTCCGGCTCACTGTTGTCCAGTTATGTTTTAGTTATATACTTCAAGAATATAACCAAAACCAGCCAAGAGCTAGTAGCAGGGCACCGTGTGGTTTAAGTCGGTAGGAGTTTGCAATAGCATCTATGAGTTATTCCACACGTAAAACAAAGAAACTCTTCTTTAGGTGGAGATATTTCTAAAATGAACACTTGAGAAGATTTATACCGTTGATAGATGGCACTTGGTGGAACTTGCTGCACCTATTGAAAAAATAACCGGCCAAGTGCGAGTTTAGTCACGAGGTTGTATGTTGTATCGCTGGAACCGTGCCAGATATAGGCCTAAAATTTTCACTGTACAGTAGTCCTACCGACTAAAAACCACGCGTATCCTACCTAACAGCCTACGGTTGGGAGCCCCGAGTATGCCCTCGGAATGATGCATACTGCGGGCGCGTCTTTGGGGGGTTGTTCAGTTGTTATCCCGCTTCATGAGTGGGGCGCCGATGAATCTCTCACGTCATGCTTTCGTCTAAGGTCTGCTTCTGTAAAGACGGCAAGCAGCCCCGCCTTAGGCCCCCGGTCATGGAGGCTAGGTTCTAGGTTTACACGTGCTGGTTTCCGCAACTCGACGTCAATTTTGCGCCTATTTTGCGTGAGGGGTTGTGGTATGGCTACTGCCATCCCAGTTCCTCCAGGAAGTCTAGCAGACTCTTCACGTGGCCGACGACTTCCTGGAGCGACCTCGGTGTACCGAAGTGTTTAGCCCTGTATCTGGCCAGTTCCAGGCATTCCATAAGAATGTGACTGGCAGTTTCGTCCGTCTCCATACAGGCTCTGCAAAGGGGACTGTCTGTGACACCTAAATTAAAGAGATGTTTGTTTAGTGGACTGTGACCCGTAACTATACCTGTTATTATACTTATCTTGGTCCTGTTTAGTTGCAGAATTTTGCGAGAGAATCTGGTGTTGATTGTCGGCAGTGCCTCTCTCGCTTGTCTGCATGTATCTACGCCGTTCCAGTGATCCTGGTGATGGCTCCTTGTTTGCTGTTTTAGCAGGTTACGTACCCATCCCGATGGTAAAGGCAGAATAGGTTCAGGGCCCATTGCTGTCAGCGAAGAGCCTCTTCTTGCCAGCTCGTCCGCTGCGTCGTTACCTCGTGAGCCACTGTGTCCTTTTATCCATTGTAGGGTAACATTATTCTTTGTGCATATATCCATGAGACCCATGTGGCATTCCATGATAAGGCCCGATGTTATTGTGTGACTCTGTAGCGCCTGTAGGACCGATCTACTATCATGGAGGCTAATTATTGAGGCTATAGTATTGGGCGCCGCCGCAGACTGTGGAACTGGGGTGGCAGAGTTCTCTCCCGCTTCTTCCCCGCCGTCTCTTTTACGAACAAGACCTGCTCACAGAGGAAGAGGCTTATGGCCCCGCTCCAGCGCCTCCTTGCGCCATTTTAAACAATGATGCAAGGCCCTTGCTTCCAAGTCCCATAGAGGGGTCCCGGCTAGAAGACATGCCGCCTCAACTGAGATCGTACGGTATCTCCTTATCAACCTGACAGCCGTCGCCTTCTGCGGGCTAAGCAATCTAGCCGCTTTGCTGGCCATCAAGATTTCAGCCCATACGGGGGCCCCGTGCTCCGCACGATCCCAAGGTACAGTCTCCTGCAGGGAGCGTTGGGTCTCCTGATATTGGGCAACAACCGCGAGAGTGCGGCCGATGCCCCCTCCCTCAGCTATGGGACCAAACTTCGGAAGTGGTATCCGAAGTTCCACCGGCTATCGAGTACGAGCCCCAGATACGTCATCGAGAGCTCGATGCCGATGCCGACGCCCCCTATATGTAAGCTGGATCCCGCAGGTGGCCTCAGGGCTGCGTCTGGTGCGTTGCTCCTCGCGCTGTAATGACGGTGTCATCGTAACACGTTACGCACGTAACCCGTTACGCCGACACCTCTGAGCAACGGACCACGCAGCACCTAATCGTAACCGATGTTCCACAGAAGCGGTCCTAAGACCGATCCTTATGAAATACTGAACGACACATCTCGCGGACCCAGCCCTAGCCAGCTCGGGTAAGTTATGGCCCTCTCGGAAAGATAGGCCCCGACAATTCGACGGAGGTATGGAGGCATTCCATGGTAAATAAGCGCCTCCCAAACGCAGCTCCAGGGCAAGGTGCTGAAAGCGTTGGCAATGTCAAGAGATACTGCCACCACCACCTTACCCTGTTCTGATGCCGATAACAAAAATACCTACTAAAATTAGAAAAAAGTATTCACACCACAAACGTAATTTTTGTGCCCAATTTTTGTAACGAAACCCTCTGTGCGGAATCCGACTCGCACTTGGCTGGTTTTTTTTTTTTCAATATGAACACGTGAGTTTCGGTTTCGGTTTCGGTTTCGGCCGAAACTGACCCTGGGGCCGAAAGTTCGGTTTCGGTTTCGGTTTCGGCCGGAAAACCAGTTTCGGTCGGACACTACTTTTTTTACAGGGCCGGCAGCACGAGTGTGGCGCCCCTGGTGTTGCAAGCGTCAATAGGCTGCGGTGACCACCGGTACATCTAATGGGCCGTATGCTACTCTGCCACCTTAGTGGTATATATAAAAAAAACCCTACTGCCTTCTTATCTACTGATAGGTAACTCCTATACCTATCTAATTTAATTCCAGTCGGTGTTGAGATCCATGGGGTCCCAATGAACATCATTTTTATTTTTTAAGAAGCGTCTTGTGGAGTTAACTGGTGACCTAAGGGCTGGCAGTTATTTCTCCCAACGAATAGGCATCGCCGTTCAAAAGGGGAATGCTGCCAGTCTTTTGGGCACAATGCCACTGGGGCCCTATTTAGATTTACTTTAGTTTTAGTTTATTTAAATTTATAGTTTAATTTTATACATATTGTAAATAGGTATTATGTTCTGTAATATTAGCCAAGTTTTTATAAAAATAAATAAATAAATTTAATTTAGAATTTGTTATCTTTCTCATGATTCATTATTTTTCCTGTCGCTGGTTGTCTGATATAATACATACTTAATTTGAATTGACAACTTTGTGAACTTAAGTATTTAAATAACTAGCTAGTAGCTGATGCCAGCAGCTTCGCCCGCGGAAATTTAGTTCCCGTTCCCGCTTCCCGTAGGAACTTATTACCATGATTAAAAGTAGCCTATATGTTATTCCAGAGTATAATGTATCCCTGTACCAAATTTCAGCCAGATCTGTTCAGCCGTTCGAGCGTGAAAGAGTAACAAACATCCACACTCACAAACTTTCGCATTTATAATATTAGTAAGATACTCACATCCAGACTGATGAGGATTGTAAGCGGTAGCCCATTATCATTATTCTTTATGCTTATATCATCGATATGGTCTTCTACTTGATAAGATTGTACCAATTTGTTCTTCTCAAGATTCGCTTCAATAGCCACCTATAGAAAACCAACCATGCCAAGTTTTAGCAAAAACATAATCAGACCGTCTTTTATATTACCCGACTGCCAAGAAGGGTTATGTTTTTTGAGCGTATCTTAGTGCGCCTTAACACTAGCGATTTTCCAGCGTAGGCGTACGATGGACGTATGCGCGGCGGATACGCGACGGCAACGCGACGTATACGCTACGCATACGCCGCGTTACTGGGGGATCGTGTACAATCCTGTTCACAAGCGACTTTTCCTCAGCATGGAAATGAGTGCTACTAGAAAATAATTATCTTAAGAGTATATTTGACTTAATAAAAATTAAGAAAGATGTTATTTGACGAAGCAATTAAAATGCGAAATATAAATTTGCTAAAGATTCTTTTAGGAAATGAAACTATGCGATAAGTTTTTTGGGGAGTGAAAATTGACGAAACAAATTCTGCCAAACGGCACGATCCTGGTTATTTTATATGCTGAGTGGGAATTACATGATAATTTTGCAATCCAATATGGCCACCGCGCCGTATTTACAAAATTTAACGCTGCGTATCGTTTAAGGGGTTTGAGTATTCTGAGTACGAATTACATAATAATTTATCAATCCAATATGGCCACGGTAAAATTTTGTAATACCGATGAAGTGGCCATGTTGGATTGCAAAATTATCATGATATTCGTAGTCAGCATACTTAAATACCCATAAAACGATACCCATCATGAAATTTCGTAATTACAGCGCGGCGGCCATATTGGATTGCAAATTTATCGTGTAATTCGTACTCAGCATACAAAGAAACCCTTAAACGATACCCATCATGTAATTTTATAATTACAGCGCGGCGGCCATAGTGGATTTCAAAATCGTCATGCAATTCGTCCTCAGCATACTAAAAACCCCTAAAACGATACCCATCATGAAATTTTGTAAATACGGCGCGGCGGCGGCTATGTTTGATTGCAAATTAACATGTATTTTCGTATGCATCGTTTTAATTATTGTGTAATTAATGCAAGAAATCGATATAAAAAAATAATAGTATGCCGAGGCGCCAGCCCGGGTAGTTTTTCCCGAACCACGAACAAAATTTTATTCGCACTAATCATTTTTTTTTTTAAGTAAAGCCATTAATAGTGTTTCCTGGGCAGAATCTATTTTGTAAACGATGATACCAAAACGCCAACGAAATTGTATGACGCTAGCGCGGCGTATACGTCGCGTACACGTCGCGTGTACGCCGCGCATACGTCCATCGAACGCCTACGCTAGTGTGAAGGCGCACTTATTTGCACGTCTTTAGTACTTATTTCATTTATTAATGTGGTTTCGTACCTCTTTAGAAAAAAGAGGAACCCAAATAGGATCAGTTGTTGTCCGTCTGTTGGTCCGTTGTCTGTCGCTTATATTTCGTAAATGCGTGGAGGTATCGAGTTGAAATTGACATCAAATATTAAAGAGTCCATAAGACGCCAACTAGACTATTACTTTGATCTAGATCTCAGGACTCGTGAGGTCTGCTGAATTAAAATTTGAACAGCTTCAGTTCATGAACTAAAAACGCTCTAGGCTCGAAACACGATTACTGATAAAATCCTCGATAGATTTTTGTGTTGAAAATACCTCGATTTCGTGAAATTTTAAGCTAGATCTCGTATGGTATAAGTTGTTTTTATAATATAAAATATTTATAAGAAAGACAATAGTAAAAGCTTCATTTGCACTAGAGCATTTTTTACATATTGGTTATAGTTTTTTTATAATTAATTTATTTCGTTAAAAGCGCACAAAAACCGATTGCATCTCTCTCTTTCTTGCACGCTAAAATGTATATCTTCTATCTTCTTTTAACAATTTGGCGTCTGGTAGGCTCTTAAGTCTATAGTTCTTAAAACCGTAAAAAAAATCAGACTTCTAAGTTAACGCAGAAAAATGTTACATACCGTTTGAATTTATCAAAGCAAAACTCTCTATTCCCACCTGTTTTTTTGAATAGGTATTTCGAACGCCTCAAGGGAATCAAAATTGATAGGGTGATTCTATATTAGGACATAGAAAACATATTCCATTACCTACCTCTACTTACTTATCTCTGCATCACCCTTGACAGAAAGAAAATGCCTACGGCATTAAGTCTACCTCTGTACAAACTTTGTGCATAAAGTTTTTTAAATGAATAAATAAATGTATTGATCCTGAGGAGGAGATCCATATCTATGTAGGTACAGCGTGTGTGTGAGTGTGTGTAAGGGGGCAGTCAGGTTTGAAAGAAACGCATATTTTAAGAATTTGGAATGGACCTTGACATACTTACTTCTGAAAAGAATGAATAAATTTTCATTGTCACTAACTCAAATCTTCTTTAAAATAAATAAAATAATACGAATTAATTCATAATAAATCATTCCAATTATACCCAATTATAATTAATCACGGCGAGCAGCCATGGATGCTTCTGTCCAGAAACCTATTGAGCACTAGGGTAGCATGAAAAACGCCTTCATGGAACTTAGTTACGAAACTCCGATTTCGCCTCCCGAAACGCTATTTTCAGTTACAACAATTAGCCAAGGGTTACCTTCCTGGGATATCCTTCCCGAGGGTTTGCCCGGGGCTCCCAACCGTAGGCTGTTGGGCGTTACGTGAGGTTTTTTAGTCGGTAGGAGTCCGGCATAGCCTCCATGAAGGATTTTCCCTCACGTTGAAAAAAAAAGCGTAGGGTTACCTACCTAAGATCGTAAATATTTTGATATTAAAAAAAGCCTGGATTGAATATGTAAAAAGCTTCTGAAAAATCACGTTAAGATTAATATTCTAATTTTATTTTAGACTTTTGATTTATTAAGTAATTGTTTTCAGCTTTAAACAAAGAACTTTGCTTCGCTGTTAATGTTAAAAATAATAATCTAGATGTGATACTTACAATATACAATATTGATATAATTGTAACAAACGATTTCATAATCCTTTTACTTCAGAAATTTTTCTAAGCTCAAAATTGTACCGTGCCTCCTCAAACCTCGGAATTTTCTAAATTACATTTTGATTAGTTCTAATGATGTTTTATTCAGTTTTTTAATCTATGCTTTAATTAATTTCATGGTGTTATAATTTAACATAATGCAGTTAAATCAATTAAAATGCAGTTAATTGAAATAAAACCTTACAATTAGATTTCAATGAAATTACTTTTTTGATTATATTAAAAATAACCTCACCTCTTAAAACCTGGTAACTGGCAACCCCGCAGTAGGTCAGAGGTGGGAGTAGTCCCCCCTTCTTTTAACAAATCTATTTGTATTTAAAAATTAGCGTTACTTTTTTTTCAAAAAACTTCAATGTACCTACTGATCTTCGATCCTCTATGGTTTTGTCATAAGTATAGATTAAGTTACAATAGTTTAACTTTAAAACAAATGTACATCCTTGAAAAATTTCAACAGCGGGTGCTGTTGAAATTTTTTTGGCCGCCATAAAGGCCTTCAATTTGGCTTAACGACGGCCATTTTTCTGACAACGGGGACCAACGGGACCAACGGGGCTTAACGTGCTTTTCGAAGCACGGAAACGCTCGCAAATAAATGCGAAATCTTTAAATATCAAGAAAATCCTGAAACTCATGTTCGTTTCTTTTTATTTATAAGTAGGTACACGAACTGGAATATCCTTCCGGAGGCTAACCCGGAGATCCCAACAGTAGGCTTACCCGGAGATCCCAACCGTAGGCTGTTAGGTGAGATAAGTCTGGTATTTAGTCAGTAGGAGTCCGGCAAAGCAGCCATGCAGAATTTTCGTTAAAAAAAAGTGGTATACGAAATTTGAAGTAATTGTCTTTGAAAATGGAGAAGTTCCTATAGAAACTTACGACCGCTGTTTTACCCCTCAATCATCATCAAATCTTTCCTCTTTATAATATCAGTGTAGATATAGAAATTTGGAGCCTAATTTAAGGCTTGAATTTTCCAATAACGTTATCTTTTAGAATTAAAGCCATATGAACAAATTAGTATATAAACATATTATTAATCGACGAAATAGGATTTGCAACTTCTTTTACATTCTTTTTTTAATGACCTTTTTAGTTTCTTCTTACAATCATGATACGCGCACGCATCTTTGTAAGCTGTTTTACAAGCTTTTCTACAGACTTTAGAAGCTTTTTTCAAACATCCTTTCCACCTTCTTTTCCTCAACAGTTTATCTGACTGTTCAATTGAAAAATCTACACCGTTGTCATCGTTTTTATTATAATGTTCGTCACTGAAGAAATCTGTGTCTCTATTCAGTTCTGTATCTTCTTGAACAGCACGTGGTCTTTCCTCTTCATCAGAGTTTAGTGTTATTTCTTCATTTATTTTATCTTTCTGCAAAGAAATATCATAATTTACTATAGTATGATTATGTAAGTCCAGTAAAATAGTTGCCATGGGCATTGGATGTAATTGAATGTTATAATTACATCAGCCTATCATCGTAGGATTCTCCCAATTTTATTTTCAGAGGGTGTTTGGCCATCAGTGCTGTGACATGCTTGGAATGCAATTGTTGCAAGAAGTTTGCAAGAATTGCAGTGGTTCTTCAACATATTTTAATCAAAATCCGTTGAGACGTTTACCTTATTTTGTTTTTATACTTTGCTATCGTCCCTTAGAAGCGGGATAACACCCGAAACCCCCCAAAACGCGGGATAGCACCCGAACCACCCCTGGGCGAGGCCGCAGTGGCGGCCGTAGGTCTGTTGTGAGTCCCGGGACATCCTTGCGAGGGCTTACCCGGGGCTCCCAACCACAGGCTGTTGGGCGTTACGTGAGGTTTTTTAGTCGGTAAAAGTCGGCATAAGCATAAGTCCGGCTCTGAGGATTTTCCCTCACGTAAAAAAAAAAAATACTTTGCTATCGTTCTCATGAATTGTTACTTTTCTCCTAAGACTTACCGAAAATTACTTGTGACAGGACACATTTTTCTAAAATAATATAATAAGTACTCACATCCAGTATGATGATGGCTGAAAATGGCTGCTCATTATCATCAGTGCTCATATCATTGCCATGATCCTCTTCAGAGCTTTTGACATCTACCAAAAACTGCTCCGCAAAATTTGCTTCAATAGCCACCTTTTCAAAAACCAAAGAAAGTAAATTGTCAGCAAAAACGTGAAAAGACCGTCTTTCTTCCTACTCTAAGGTGTCGTACCCAAAGGCCGTCGCCGTCCGTCCGTCTGTCTGTGTGTCTGTTTGGCTGTGCGTCACGAGGTTGTATCTCAGGCACCGTGACAGCTGGAGTGTTTAAATTTTCACAGATGATGTACTTCTGTTGCCGCTATTACAAATACTAAAATCCGAAAAATAATAATAATTCATGGGGGCTCCCATACAACAAAAGCGTTTTTATTGCCGTTTTTTGGTACCTACGGAACTCCCATTAGCCAAAATGACGCCACAACGCCGGCCTGAGGGTCACTATCACAATCCTCAAGATTATTGACAGTGGTCCTCAAGTTGGCGGCCCAATGGGGAACCTCTTTAAGCTACGCTTGAAAAGCAAAATTAAAAAATACCCTTCCTTTCTCGAGTTATTTATGCATTGTAATTAACCAAATAAGCAAAACGGAAAAATATGCCCAAATCTTTATCTATACTAATATTATAAAGATGAAAGATTTGTTTTTTTGTTTTTTTTGTTTGTAACGAATAGGCTCCGGAACTACTGGACCGATTTGAAAATTCTTTCACTGTTGGAAAGCTACACTCTTTGCGGCGAACATAGGCTATATTTTATTCCCGTATTCCCACGGCAACGGGAAATACGCGGGTGAAACCGCGTGACGTCCGCTATTTAATAAAATTAAGTTGTTTTTGGACAATAAATTTTCCTTTCTGCTTTGAGCGAAGCAAGAATAAAGATTTATGTTAAAAATAAGGTATGACGAAACTTACCAAATACAATACTGATAAAATTGTACAAAACCCTTTCATATTTTATTTAGAAATGAATCATGAGCTCAAAATTTTACCGTTGTTTCTACAACTTGACTATAATCATCAGGATTTGGAAATTATTCATCAATTTTGACAAAAATAACTTGGTAGGTACGTATTTATTAATTTTCCAATCTGTGTCTTAAATTCATTTCATGGTTTTTTAATCGAACGTAATGTAGTTATCAACCAAAATAATTGGCTCTTCGGTTAATCCTAATAGCAACATGACGTTGGCTAAGCATTTACATAACAAAAAGTTATTGTTTTGTAAATGCTTAGTACAAATTGTACTTACACTTTTTAAGAAAATTGCGCGATCGGCTGTATTTGAAATTTGATATAACTAGTGCCCAAAACTTTTCTCATGTCCGAAAATGGTGATCGAGCTGTCATTCAATTCGGCTACGAGCAGCATGGGTTTATAAGAGGTCGTTCTACTACTCACGTAGAAGTGACGCTTCTAAAGCATATATAGTATTCTGCGATCTCTCCAAGGCTTATGATTGTTTTGATCATAACACTCTTTTACAAAAAGTAGGTCATTATGGTATCAGAGACTCTGTACCTTGTTGCCTCCTATCTTAATGATCTGTAGCTATGGGTATGCCGCAAGGATCAATTGTTGGACCGTTATTATTTCTAATTTACATTAACGATTTACCATACTTTATACAGAACTTGTACGACATTGTTCTATTTGCTGATAAAATGAATCACTTATTTTTAAAGTTTATCACAAGCCAAGTAATTTTGACAACGTAAATAGTTGTAGATTGGTGTACAACCAAAAATTAACTATTACACGCAGAAACGACAAAATGTTTTAGATTTAGCATGCCCAATGTCAAAAACTAAGGAACGAATACAACATTGAACAGTGGAGTGCCCAAATATCGTGTCTAGCAGCAAACTCAGTTCAGCGGCTACCAAGATCAGGCACCTCACTGATACCCAAAGAGCCAACCTAGTTCTATTCAATTATTTCCATAGCGTCATGAGACATGACGCTTTGACGATATTTTGAGTGTTGATGACTATTTTGATGACACAAGGAAATAGAAATGCTTGCTTTAGCTTAGATTATTTAGACGCAATTTATTTAGCGAAGCATTTGTAATTTTTTTTTGAAGCACGGCACGAAACGACTGTAGCTAAGTTTGAAAAGAAAAATGAGTTTTCTTGCCAGATTCTTTCTCACAGGCATTGTGAATCTGGCAGTAAATGTAGAATCAGAAATGTTGACATTCATAAGTTTTACTTTGTGACATACGTGAATAATATTTTCACTGGTAGGCATTCATTTTCATTAACCTTAGAACCTTGCGCCCAAGTTGCTATCGGCGTGGTTAGTATCGCATCTTCCAGTAACGAAAATGTGACGCATGTCTCAACTTTATTTCAAAGTGACGCCTTGGGTTTGTAGGTATTGGATGTTGGAACGGGGCGATTTTACACCTTCCGCCCAGCAGTTTTCTTTGAATTACTCATAAATCACTGCATTTCATCGTAACGAAATGTGACAACCTAAAAAGAAATAGAAATGCAGTGATTTACGAGTAATTCAAAGAAAACTGCTGGGCGCAAGGTGTAAAATCGCCCCGTTCCAACATCCAAGACCTACAAACCCAAGGCGTCACTTTGAAATAAAGTTGAGACATGCGTCACATTTTCGTTACTGGAAGATGCGATACTAACCACGCCGATAGCAACTTGGGCGCAAGGTTCTAAGGTTAATTCATTTTCATTTTATTCAGTATAGCATGTAGATGATTTTTGAAAACAAATTGAAGCACCGCTCGTGATAATTGTTCTCATTTTGAGGACAGAGGTTTTTTCTTTTAAATTGTTTGTTTTATTCTTAATGATTTTAAGTATAGGTACACAATCTTTTAAGTACTCGTTTACGATTTAGAGTTTAGACCGTTAAGTCGCGAGTTCTTTGGCGAACCAGTGGTTTTGCACGCCAATGGATAACCCCACCATCTTGAGTAATGGAACATCCTTCCGAGGGCTTACCCGGGGCTCCCGACCTAAGGATTTTGGGCGTTACGTTAGGTTTTTAGTCGGTAGGAGACCGGCATAGCATCCATGAAAGATTTTCCCTCACGTTAATAAAAAAAACCCCCATCACCTTCTAATAATTACTCTAAGGCTTTAAGCCCATCATAGTAGAATCAGAATATCTACACTGCCCCCATTGGGGGCTCGTTGTGCATGCTAGATACTCGAAGTATGCGATGCAAGTGCTTAGTCGAGCTGGCGACGGCGACGGTTTTCAGCTTAGACCATATATCACGGGACTAGCCTTTGCGAACCACCGCATACAAAAATATTCTGCTAGTCATAGCGGGTGAAGGGGGAAACACAAACACATATAAAATTTCATTATATTTAAAAATGTACCTATTAATCGACAAACGCGTAATGGCTGTTGTGTGTTAATTTTTATTGTACAGTCAACTACAATGAAATGTACTAGTTTAATCATATAAAATGATGTACTGATGTACAGTGTTTTTTATAAAGCCAATAGACCAAATGGTCTATTGGCTTGGCAGAAAACAATGCTTAAGTAAGGCGCATCCTGTGGTTAGCTGATCTAAGGTTTTCAGGTACTTACCTACATAGTTAGTATGAGGGTTGTGTTAAAAAATAAACAGTCGGGCTTGTTTAAGTTTCATACATACACATACCTAATCACGCCTTTATCCCCGAAGAGGTAGGCAGAGGCATATCTAGTATATGTCCACATTCAACTTTATAGTTTTATGTCCACGTAATAGCGTTGAGCCAATTGCTGTGTTGAAATAGACAGGCGCAGGTCGCCGCAACCCACAGTTGAAATTTTTCAAGCCGCCCATATGGCCTTCAACTTGGCTCAACGATTGTCATTTTACTGACAACCGGGTTTCATTTCGAGATTTCCTTCTCTACGCAATAGATCTTTTTGCTAAAGTGTTCCCTTAGTCGCCTCTTATGACACCCACGGGATGTATTGGGGTGGCAACATTTTGTACTCTTACCCGCCGTAACACGGGGCTGTTTAGGTACTTACTTTCCAACTCAAAAAAAATACTTTTCGCGGTTTTTTGTATGGGAGCCCCCCTTAATTATTATTATTCTGATTTTAGTATTTGTTGTTATAGTATAGCGGCAACAGAAATACATCTGTGAAATTTTCATCTCTCTAGCTATCGACATAGACATAGATTATAATGCAAGTTAAACATATAGCACCCCTGGTTTGCTGCTCCTGCTCCGCTCCCTTAGGTAGTAGCTTGATGATGATAGATAGCCTAAGTTACTCTTTATAACATGAACCGGTGAAAGTGATCTGCACGTGAAAGTCCCGTTAAAACCGGTCAAGCCGTTTCAAAGATTAGCGGGATAAACATACAGACAGACATACAAAAAATATGTTTTTTAAATGTTATCGTCGTAGGTATTAAGTATATTCATGTATCGCAAGAAACACACAAGATAACAAGAAAAAAACAAAACTTTTTAATTAGTTTATTAATTTCATACGTTTTAAACATTTTTCAGGCTAGATTATATCTTGTATTGGCTATTTGTACTGTATAAAAATAAGTTGAAACAACGATGTCGTGGTTGTTGTCCCCAGAGGAGAAAGAAGAGTAAAAAACGATTCGGTTAGGTTAGGTTAAGTTAGAACTACTGTGCCTCCCCCTTTGCACGAGCCGAGCGACTGAAGCTAGCGTGCTGCGGCAGCGGCCGTCGAGTCCTTTAGGTTCAAAAATCAAAAACAAAATCAAATCAATAATGTTTTATTTGTATCACAAAATTACAGTAGGCCTACATATTTTAATAGACGTCTTCGTCGCTCCATCCTACAAGCTATGTTGACATTAAGAAACTAGTGTGTGTGTGTGTGTGTCGGAAATTGTATTCTCTTTGACGGTGGATCTACATACGAAGAAAACATCAAATAAAATAAACCCTGAACGCTATGAAAAGTATCTTATGTCTGTCTCCTGCTTCTAAGCCACCTCCCCACCAAATTTCAGCCACATTGGTACTGTCTTTCATGAGTTATAAATAGTGTAACTTATATGACTTTTTTTTATATACGTACGCCTCCAATTCCACAAGAAATGATGGGTTCGCAGACTGGTAGAGTGGGTTTGGGTAGTATCCGGAGACAAACAGATAAAGACATTACAAAATCTTTTCTGAAGCAGGATGCGAATGACGCCTATAAGGTGCACGCGATGAACCTAGAGATGCATAACGAGTGGCTTACTCTGGGCGAGTTTTGTATTTCCATTGCCTTGCAGTGGCGTACCTTGTTGTACGACTAGTCGCCGGCTTTGCTTAAATTCTATTTGAACGCGTTTCAGTTGACCCTCCCAGACCAAATAATCTCGTCAGGTGGGGGAAAGCCACAGATAAAACATGTAATGCATGTGGAGAAGCAATTGGAACTGCTAGGCACCTGCTGGTAGGTTGTAGGACGTTATTAGACTCACGTCGTCATGATAGGGTATTGGAAATCATATGTGAGGCTGTCAGTTTGGCGGTAGCTAGAGCGAAAAAGGGATTAACCACAAAACCAACAAAACCTACTCAAATAGGTCGCAAGTCCCAGACGCGGTCGGGGTGTTCCCCCCCCTGCCACGCTATGGACCCGCACGGAGAATCCATGGAATGCTAAGAATAAGGTCTCTATAGTTTAATTGGCCAGTCCTGGGACATCCTTTCGAAGGCTTACCCGGGACTCCCAACCGTAGGCTGTTACGTGAGCTTTTCCCTGACGTTAAAAAAAAGGCCGAAAGGATCTGTTTTAATAGGCCCAGCAATGGCTGTACCAGAGTAAATTACTTGCGAAACACCAGTTGAAAGCCCGGAGGAAGAATATTCATCGATCGCAATAACAAGTCGAAACTGCGTTGGCGAGCAAAACTGCCTGAATTTCTTAAGGATATTAGTAGGATTAGTATGGACTTGATAATAGATAATAGTATAATTCTTATAGACTTTTAAGGATATTAGTAGGATAAACTAACTGAATTTATTCAATAAAATATTTAAAAATTACGATGAAGCATTTAACTATTTACAATATTATACTAAAACTAAACTAAATCTAAACAAGTCCCCCGTGGCATTGTGGCCAAAAGACTGACAGCATTCCCCCTTTGAATAGTGATTTCTATTCGTTGGGAGAAATAACTGCCAACCGTTGGGTCACCAGACGACTCAACCAAACACTTCTTCAATTTTTTTTAAAATTTATGCGTGTTGGGACCCCATGAACTTAGGAAGAAAGTTATATGACGAGCCGAGACCCTTACACTTCGTTTTTTTATTTCCTGCCGCTTGGGCTACTGCGCTGACTTTCACTTTTGTTCTAGGAAGATGGGACGGGACCAAAGTAGAGACTTTAATTCCATACCAAATACATTTGTTTGCATACCATTTGTTCTACACAAATGGTATCCCAGACTGGACCCGACCCATCTCCTAAGGAATTAAAGTCATCCTAACCGGTCTCTGGCCATCGTCCCTGTAAATGCCATTTGGTTCAAGAAGTGCAGCGCACATGGACGGTTGCAAGAGCACGGCGAATGATATTGTTAAGCGCAGAGTGACGAGAGAAGTGGGATGCGCTCTTCGAGCATGGTAGTCCATGGTGTCCCGAACAGTCAACGATTACTCCATGTTTAGTAGGAGTTACATGAGATTTTAAGAATATAAATAAGGATGCCTCCCGGCATACCTACTTTGCCCAGCTTTTCACTTAGCATAATAAAGCTAGACCTTGAAATCAATATATATAATATCAATCATCAATCAATATCAATATCAATATATACATATAATAAAATCGTAGCAGGTCGCTGTCTGTTCACGGAATATAAAAGAAAAAAAATATTAAAGGGGGGCTTTATGGACGCAATAGAACCCAAAACAATGATTTTTAGAATTTTTGTCTGTTTGTCTGTACGTTTGTGCACGCTAATCTCAGTAACCGCTTAACCGATTGCAATGCGGTTTTCTTTATTGTGTTAAGGGTTGCTCCGCTTAACCTTTAGTGTTTATTTCATGTCAATCGGTTTATAAATAAAAAAGTTATATCACTTTAAATAATCATACATAGCCTTATAAATCTAAAAATGGGTAATACTAAACTGGCGTGTTGGCTTAATGTAATTATGTAATAATGATTAAGCAAACAGGGCAGTTTCACACGCTGCTTGGTGAGTCTGATGAAGAAATACCTCTCCTTTCATATACCTTATGTGACGTAAACGAAGTTGCGGGCTCAGCTAGTTTTCTAATGTTTTTCAGTCATTTAGGCTTTGAAACGAACGCCTTCCTAGAATTCTGCGATTTTTCACATATTTATCATACTTTTCAAGCGGGCAATACCAATGTTCTTTGCAGTCATTTTTGCATTTTTGAATTTCATATTTTGCGATGTACGTTGTTGTGTTTTTAGGTATTGCGGTTGAACAATGTTGAATACATACATCTTGCCAATATGTACAGCTTAGTAAATCAGGGCTTGTGTCCGGTGACAACTGCAATTGCAAAAAAAAACTTAAATTATTTTTCTTAAAGATGTGTTACCTTTGTATGATAAGGCCACCCGGGATTCCGACGTAGTGTGATGATGGAAGATCCCCGACGAGGTGATAAAAAAGGTGAGCAGACTGGGTTGTCGTTGAAATTATTATTATCCACTATTACTTGTAGTACCTACCCAACCTTTACCTATTCTCAACGAGTTACCATTTTTTATTTTATTTTTAACGTGAAAGAAAATCCTTTATGGCGTTATTACCGACTAAAAACCTCACATAACGCCCAACAGCCTATGGTTGGGAGCCCCTGGTAATCCCTCGGAAGGATATCCCAGAGATTACTCTAAAACAGGTCACACTGTGTTTTAGGGTAATTCCGCATGTTTTTTTTGGAGTATGTAACGTGGTGGGTGGCAGTGATGGGCGTAACAGATTACAAAAGTAGTGCAATTAACAAATTGAATTAATAAGTAATTAGTTACAAAGTAATCTAATTACTCATTAATGTAATTACATTGTGATTTAAATACTTTTGATCTTCTGGTTAATTAGCTACAAAGTAACTAGTAAAAGATGAATTAAATTAATTTGTAACTAGTTACTTCGTAATTGCATTACTTTGTAATTACCATACATTCAAGCAAATCAATAGGTACTTCCATTTATTTAAGTAGATACTTCTTAAAGTAACCTATGGTTGTTTGCAATACCTACTAGAGGTGCTACCCTCGCACTGCCGATCCTGCGACCTAAGAATACCGTTCCACCAGAGACGTGATATGCTACATTGCTATGTATGATCCATAAAGTACAGCAGTGGTGTTAACGATTTCAACTAAGATTGCGATCATCATAGAACTAGTGGTTAGGCACCTACCATGTGCGAAATTTGGGTATATTTACTAAGGTGATGAATATGAACACTCGTTGTAGTACAAAACAATAGGTAGGTACGGCTACGAATAACTGCTAATGCTACTGGCACTATCGTGGGATGTCCAGTGATTTTTTGCTGTGATGATTACCAAGTCCGAGGTCCATTAAAAATATCACTACCTACGCAATCCTAACGTACTAATCATTACACTATGGATTTCCAATATGTAACGCCCGATTCTATAACTTATTTACCTTGTCTTCTTTTGAAGTGGTATCTGCAACATCATTACAAGCTGAACAATTGCTGTCATTCAGTTTCAGCTCGTTACAGTTCAAGCACATTTCGAGAGATGGCGTTGTTGCAATCGTTTGCTTATTATGCAAAGGTAATGGCATCTCTGTGGTTACTTTTGTTGGCGATTGCACCGCTGTCGTTTCAGTTATTAATAAAGTCGCTGAAAATTAAGATTGAATTGAAATGATTTTCAGTTTGGTTGTTCTGCTACCTAAAGCTAAATTGTTACATTAGAGAATCGTTTTCTGTGGGTAGCATCGCTGGCTCGCTTTCCCCCTTTCCAGCCCTCTCCCTCTATTTTTGGAGGGGCTATCAAGAGCAAAGCGGAGATGAGGGTACCCCAGGAGAACCTCATTGCGTGACCCTAAGTCGAGTCACAGTGACTTAACCTTCAGACTGAGGCTCGGTAGAGGTAATACAGATCACCGTCAACCGTGGTGGTAAGTGGGTATTCTGGACCCTATTCAGGGCCGTAAGTTCTACACAAAGCCTTTATAAAGTGCGTTAAAGAACACGGATTCAGTTTAATGTGGATATTTATTTTTTTGGGGTTTATTTATCCCACAGAGATGGCTGTCGCATCGCGACTGCTACGCCGCCACATTTGAGTCGCAAAACGTTTGTCTTCAGAGTGTTCATAAGAACTGTCCTTCTATATACCTACTAATGTCTTAATTTGTTGATAGGGTGCTAGAAGTTGACAGAACACTGATCGGAAAGTAATAAATGGAATAGAATAAGAAAGAAATAAAGAAAAATGTTTTATTTAAAAATCATCTATTTCGTAAATTATAATGACAATAATTTGCAAGTTTACAAGGTAGGCAGACAAATAGGACATAGTACCAAAAACCATTACAGCTCAACAAAATGTCGTTTACCTAAATGGCAAATGACGCTGATTTTCAGCTGCAACTCATTAACAAATACTAGACTAATGGATAATAGTAATATAAATGATAGTTTTTCTATACGTTGTAAATACATATTAAAGAATTAGAAACGCATTACTTACCAACTTTATCAAATAGAAAAATTATTATCTCAACAGCTATAAACCATAGAATATAATACTTTTGTGTTTCCATTCTGTTGAAATCATACTTTTGCAGTTATAACTGTTTGAAGTTAATTGGCATTTCAATTCAATTTCATGCTCAACTAGTAGATTTAACATGCAAATCTGGTTGAGTTTTTTTCACTTCGTCAACGTCATAGTTATGCCATCTAGTGAAAATGTCTGGAACTAATGTGAATTTGTAATATTTTTTAATGTCATAACTTCCAGTATGACATCACTACACGTTCAAAAATTCAAATTATAATGACATAAGGCACAAAAGTTGTCTGTAAACGATCACTAGATCCGAGATAGAGTAGCGAGAAATTCTAAATCTATGTCCAAGAGAAATTCTAAATCTATATCCAATTATTAAACGCGTAGGTACATAGAAGGTCAGTTCTTAAGGATTTTTTGTGCTAATTTCTTGGGGAGGGCATGCCCCCGCTGTTGTAGTTCCCAGATAGTGGCACTGACGGCAGCATTTCACTGTCTCACTTTATTTACCAAAAAAACAATAAAATCAATCATTGTGAACATCTATAAAAATAAAAAGACGTGACCGATAGAGCAGCTAAGGCAAATAAGAAAAATACAGTATGTCATTTTGTGTATTATTACTCTTATTGATTTAAGTATACCTATGGAACGTTATGCCATTAATCTAACTGAATCGATGAAACATTAAATTACTTCTATAAGCAAAAGAGCCTGCTCTGGCACTCACAGTTTTTCTAGCACAACCATTTTTCGTATGAGGCTTCCTATTGGCTTATTACTTTCTATTCACAAACGTTTAGTTTCTTTTATTATATCTGCGGCGGTACCCCATCTTAGCTCGCGATCCCGTCATTTCGCCCCTTCTCCTAATTAGACGTTATCTATGATTCTGTATACTGGGTGTAACAAAATTTACTCTCCAAATTTCATGAGATGACTTGGCATCGGAAATCAAATACAAATAAGTACTTATTTATTAAAAAATGGGGGTTATTTTTTTCAATGTTTTTGTCGCCCATTAAGAATTCGTTTTATACCGCGGCAATTCCAGGTAACATGGTCGCCGTGGCAAAACAAACACGGAGCACCCGTCTGGCTGTCGTTGTCGCTTCCTACTGCCGCTCAGTAGCGATTAGGGAATGCAATACCGGGATACCGGGATACCGGGATCCCGAAATACCGGGATCCCGCACTATTTTTGCGGGACCAGTCCCGCACGTAAATCGTGCGGGATCCCGCGGGATTAGCAGGACTGCGCAAAGGTTAACGCCATTGTGTTGTTCTGTAAGCGGAAGCGCGCAAATCGAGAAAGATTTTTGTAATTGTGACGCAATATATAACCTAATAACGTACTTATTTGTTTTAGTGATTTAATCAGGGAGATTTGACTTTTCTTGTACAATGAACAGTTAGAAAAGTATTCAATTATCTCGTACATTGCTTCCTAGCTATCTGATATGTAAAGTTAGGAGTCGTATGGCAAGCAAGAATTTTGACATGCTATGATTTATGCGCACTAAAGTAATGACAAAACTACCCATTTTATCGGTTTCTAATAATTTTCATTAGGTATTTTATTACTTACAGTAGGTACCTATATATTTTTAATAATCTCAATACATAAGTAAATTAAACAATTTATTTTTCCTTGTGGCCCCGCGAACTCAGTGTTCTGTAATCGATCACTGCAGTAAGTAACATTTACTATGACCGGTCCTTAGATGGGTGACCACTTGTTGACATTTATTTGAGCATTGCCGTGCTTCGGAAGGCACGTTAAGCCGTTCGTCTATTTTGGCGGTAAAGTGGCAGTCATTAAGTCAAGTTGAAGGCCCGGCTTGAAAAATTTTAACAGCAAGTAGTCACAACCTGTCCATTTCAACACGGCAATACGGCTCACCACCTATTACGTGGGCCGAAATCTTAAAACGTGAAATGTGGGCATATACCTAATATGCCTCTGCCTACCCCTTCAGGGATTAAGGCGTGACTATTTTTCAGTTCTAGATGCATGTATAATACAGAATTCTATTATTTTCTCAATGACTTTCAGAAATATGCGGGATCCCGCAAATACTGGGATCCCGCGGGACTAAGACCTCTCAGTCCCGAAAATTATGTTGCGGGATTGCATTCCCTAGTAGCGATAGAAAGGGTGATAATGAAAATTTATAGGACCTTTAAAACGGATTTACGGTTAAAGTATGCATGTGATTTTTTTTTCTTCAATTTTGGAATGTTTCTTGAATGATGCCACGTCACGTGACGAAATTTGGAGAGTCAATTTTGTTACACCCAATATTCCTTCGGAGACAAAAACACTACTTATAACCTATATGTATTTGTAGTTTATGCTTCCATAAATATACAATCAATGCAAGAACCATAAAATTGTTGATAAACATACGGATGGAAACATTGTTACGTACGAATGACGATACCAATTACACGGCAAATCAGTTCGTGTGTAAAGTTAATGGCAAAAATGACACGTGAACAAAAGATTTAAAAAAAGAACGTAAATATCTAATTATTCCAAAAGAAATGTTTTCTATTCTACCGATTGTTTTACGGCAATAGTTTCGTAGCACGCTGCTTAGTTAAAAAAAGTTTTAAATGCTTTGTAACAAAATGACATTTATTTTGAAAGGTCATTAACGATGATTATCGACTCGGAGGTATACGGTGTAAAGAAGTAAAATGCAAGTGTATCTTGCAATTGTTATTATATTTGTGGTAAGTAACACATTCATCTTAAAAGAAAATAATTATATCTAATAATACTTTGGAAGGGACCTCTTAAAAGCCTTTGCAATTTAAAACTTGCCGTATACCTATTTAAGCATGTGATTTACATACAAACATAAATTCACGCATTTATTCCCGAAGGGGTGGGCAGAGGTATAGTATACGACCACATTTCACCTTATAGTTTTATGTCCCACGTAATAGTTGGGAGAGCCTATTGCCGTGTTGAAATGAGCAAGCGCAGGTCGTGACAGAACTATCGGCCTCCATGACCGGGGGCCTGAGGACGGTGAAAGGGCGGCTCACCGTCCTCAGGCCTCACGTGACATGAGGAACTCACGCACGGGAGCGGGAAGCGGGATCACACCCAAAACCCCCCAAAGACGAGGGATAACACCCGAAACACCCCCTGGGCGAGGCCGCAGTGGCGGCCGTAGGTCTGTTGGGAGTCCTGGGACATCCTTCCGAGGGCTTACCCGGGGCTCCGAACCTTAGGCTGTTGGACGTTACGTGAGGTTTTTTAGTCGGTAGGAGTCCGGCATAACATCCATGAGGATTTTCCCTCACGTTAAACAAAAAAAAAGCGCATGTCGAGACGACCCGTAGTTGAAATGCTTCAAGCCGGCCAAAAGTTCGTAACCAGTTTCAGTCAAGACGGTTTATTTATCGTGGTAACATTACGCAGAACCATCAAAAGTACCACGGCCAATAAAGATCCGAGCGAGACTCTTAAAATAATTTCTTCAAAACATTTCAGGTAGGATTGGAAATAAAATGGACTTCAACTCATACAGTCGTACGATGTCAAGATGTGCTCTTTGCGAAAGGGAGTTCAACACAAAAGAGTCCATGCAAGAATTCAATGGAGGCATATTCTCATTTCAAAAACTACAAGAAATATAAGCCGTCCTTAGCACCAATCGTTGAAGAAAAGTCTGATATTACGAGTAGCGACAAGCATTTCAGTTCGAAAAGTATGGATAAGTCTAATGATACGATAAAAATGCATAAAAGAAAGAAAAGAAATATCCCTATTAAATTTTACATACTATCAAATCAACAACTGGCAGTCCACTACTGGACTTAGGTCCCGCCTAACTCACAGTCCTGAGCTGTGCTCGGTAAATGTAAAAAAAATTGTCAAGTATGATACAGATGGGCACCCACTTGCTGGCTTGGCCGTAAAGTTCCTCTAAGCACCTTAGTCCGGTCAAATTAGACCAAAAATAAGAGAAAGCGCTACATAAATTCCCAACAAGCTGAAAATTGGTAAGATTGTTTAAAATATATTTAAGAATAAAATTTGAAAGTTCCCCATCATTCCCGTGTAAGGAAAAAAAATTATTCAAGGTCAAAGGTCAAAACAATGAGTTTTTTGCAATTTTCAGCAAAACGGTAAGTTTATCATAAAAGTACCTCATCCAAAAATTGTAGATTATAAAATTATCTATAAAAATATGTCAATAGTTTTTTCGTACGAGCCACCGTTTCTGAGATGTACCGATTCAAAAAGTAATAAAAGTTATTATCGTCATAATATGCATGAGTACCTACGCCACGTATCTCTAGAGTTGTCATGTATTAATATTATATATACCGCATATTTCAGATCTTATCCCATTTCTTCAAACAGCCTACAGAATGGGGTTGGAAGTTGGTCAACAATTTATTAGAGCCAGTTCAAACTTTACTCCAACCAGCAGCGCCGGAAAACTGCTGAACACAATTTTTTGCAACTGCAAAAAGGGATGCAGTGCTAAATATAGTTGCAAAAAAGTTGGACTGTTTTGTTCTCTAGCATGCACAGACTGTCAAGGCCAGTCGTGCTCTAATGTTCAACCACAAACGGTGGAGGATTCGTTTGATTCCGACGAAGTGTCATGCGATACATCGATATTGACGCAATTTACTTGCCTCCAAAGTGAAGATGAAGAAGAAGAAGACCCAAGCCATCTGAACAGTGACGCAAGGGCTCTCGCTTCCAGGTCCCATGGAGGGGTTCCGGCTAGGAAACATGCCGCCTCACCGGAGATCGTGCGGTATCCTCGTATCACCCTGACGGCCATCGCTCTCTGCGGGCTCAGCAATCTAGCCACATTGCTAGCCGTCAGGGTCTCCGCCAATACGGGGGCCCCGTATAGGGCCATGCTTCGCACGATCCCCAGGTACAGTCTCCCGTAGGGAGCGTTGGGTCCTCTGATGTTGGGCATCAGCCGCGCAAGTGCGGCTGATGCTCCCCTCAGTTTTGGGACCAAACTTCGGAAGTGATGTCCAAAGTTCCACCGGCCATCGAGTACGAGCCGCAGATACTTCATTGAGGGCTCGATGCCGATGCTGACGCTGCCTACCTGTGGGCTGGACCCTGCAGGTGGCCCCATCCGAGGTCTGTGGAAGCACAGAGCCTCGGATTTATGAAGTGCGACCTCGAGACCCAGCCGCCGAATCCGACCCACGACTTGAGCAACCCCTGCCGTGGCCTTTAGTGCTGCGTCACGGTGCGTCGCTCCCCGCGCCGTAACGAGGGTGTCGTCGGCGTAACACGTTATGCCGACCCCTCTGAGCAACGGACCACGCAGCACCCAGTCATAACCTATGTTCCACAGGAGCGGTCCGAATACCGATCCCTGTGGAACACCGCACGACACATCTCGCCGACCCGGTCCCAGCCAGCTCGGGTAAGTAATGGCCCTCTCGGAGAGATCGGCCCCGACAATTCGACGGAGGTAGGGAGGCACTCCATGGTAAATAAGCGCCTCCCTAACGCAGCTCCAGGGCAAGGTGTTGAAGGCGTTGGCGATGTCAAGAGACACCGCCACCACCACCTCACCCTGTGAGACTGCTTCCTCCGTCAGGCCTCTAATGCGCATGATCGCGTCCACGGTGGAGTGGAGTAGGCCTAATAGGGAAACCACATTTAAAAAAAACGCGCTAAGTACACTACCTCATAGGTGGCGTGGAAACGTGTACATATTATGACGATAACAACTTTTATAACTTTTTGAATCGGTATATCTCAGAAACGGTGGCTTGTACGAAAAAACTATTGACACATTTTTTTAGATAATTTGCTAATCTACAATTTTTGTCTGAGGTACTTTTATGATAAACTTACCGTTTTGCTGAAAATCGCAAAATACTCATTTTTTTGACCTTTGACCTTGATTTTTTTTTTCCTTACACGGGAATGATGGGGAACTTTCAGGTATTGTTTATAATTGTTTTGAACAATTTTACTAATTTTCAGCTTGTTGGGAATTTATGTACCATCGAATGTCTAAATTGACCGGACTACCTGTATCCTGTACCCCGGGTAAGCCCTTGGAATGATACGCCAGGACAAGCCTGGCGTATCATTCCGAGGGCTTACCCGGGGCTCCCAACCGTAGGCAGCATACGTGATGATTTTTAGTCAGTAGGAGTCCGGCATAGCATCCATGTAGGAATTTCGTCACGCAAAAAAGCACCTTATTTTATTATCGAGAGGACCCAGTCTGTAATATTCATCAGTAGGTAGTGGTCTAAGATCCCTTTAAGAACGACCTTCACCGAGCTGGTTATTGGATGAAAAGTGTTTTACATTAAACTAAATATGTCAAAAATTCAAATGCAATAGGGTTGCCTAAAAATATTCAGTCCAGAAAATAAAAAATATTTTTTTAAAATTAAGAATTTAAAAAAAATATTTTTTACTATTTATCGGTTTGCTTAATAGATACATTCCATACCAATTGGAAGTTTAACGCCCATAGAATATGCAAATAAAATCATGAGAGAGAATCTCATGATTTTATCTTTTCCATTGTTACTCTGTTTCATAAGCTTCAGAAGTGGTTGCTAGCCTTAAAAGTTGAAATGAAACACATAAAAATATTTAATATTTATTTATTTTATTATTCATCAGATAAAAAATACAATATTTGTAACTGTGATAATAACACGTTAATTAGTTCCAGTAAACCTTTATTTAATCCTCGACATATACCTATAACAAAAAAAGATTGTTAATAAATATAAGTATATTAATTAAACTAGCAAATAAAATGGCTCAGAATGTCTTTTTTCTGCATCAAAACTTATTTAATTTAACAAAGAAATACTTATCTTAAACTTACTATTTAATATTGGTAATACTTTCGGACGGAATGTCAAATGGTAATAAAAAAGTATTATTTAATAATATTATTTAATTATACAATATCAAATGGTTTATTTCATTTGTGATACAAATTGTATTGTGACATAAAATTAAATACTTATTTAAATAATATCTTCACAACCTACGAACTGAATAATATTTTATTTATAGTTAAAATATTTTTATAACTTTGTATTACAACAAGGCACATTTGGAATGATATTTGAATACAAATATTTTAAAGTATTACAAAAGAATACAAATACAAGTATTTTATTATTATTATTAACATTATAATTTCTGGCACTTAATAAGACACTTTAGTAGAACTAATTATATTTTTAAGTACTTTATACTTAACTATAAAACAAGAATATATTTCAGATTTTATACAATATTATTATCAGGTGATACAATTTGTATTCATTATACAATATTCTATTATCATTATCACATCGCTTAAGTGATAATAGTCACATTGAAACTGTGATAATAATCCTGTTAAACCTATAATGTGTTTCATTATATACAGAAAATAACCATCGAAGGCCGGAGTGCTATATAAATAAGGCTAGTACAACATTTCTTTTACACAAAAAGTGACACAACTCAAAATATATCGTTTTAAGTGACAAAGGTTTATTCAGTTATTTAGAAGTAGACATTTTAAAATTTTTGAACTTTTATAAATATTCACGGACATTTCACACAACGGTATCTGATCCCAAAGTAAGCTAGGAATAACCTGCTTGTGTTATGAGTATCAGACCACGGATATTAATACTTATATACTTTTAAATACATACTTATCATACATAGAAACACCCAGACTCTTGAGACAAACATTTATGGGTCACACAAATATTTGTCTCCGGTGGGAATCGAACCCACGACCTCCAGCGCCGCAGGCGGTATCACTACCGACTGCGCCACAGAGGCAGTCAAACTTTATCGACACATCTAGAAAAAGATAGGAAAAGTTTTACAAGTAAGTATAGTGTAATAAGTAGGTAACTTAAAATTCAATATGATCAACAATTTGAATGACTTAGTATTTCGAGTTATGTCACTTTTTATCTAAGCGTGCTATTTCACTTTATTCGATTCTCGGTTTCGTACAGAAATAAGGAAATATAAAAACGATAAGAAATGTTTAGTCAAAGATTACAGTATAATAATAAAATATCAGATCAAGCATATCAATTATAAATTTGTATTCAAGCAAATTGTACATTTATGCTCGGCTCTAGTTAACTGTAGACCTATAACGTTACTATACCCTATAACAATTGATAGAATAACACTTAATATTACAATAATTTTCTTACGAATGTAAAAAAAAAATATTCCAGAAGACATACGACTATTATTTCATATTGTAAATTTACAATTTCCCACCGCTAGGGCTCTTAGAGCTGCTCTTAATCGATGTTATAGATATATTCCCTGAACTACTGAACGTCGGAGGAGGGGATCGAGGCAAAGTGAATTTAGTTTCAGTCAAATTTTCCTGACTCAAAGACTTTTGAGTGGTAAAAACCGGTATTTTTGACGAAACTGTAACCGTTTGCTTCCCCTTTTCCGCTTTCACCGGTATATTGCTCGGTTTTGCAGCTAAAGACGGTTTTGATTGGAACGGTTCTGGTGATCGTAACTGCATCTGATCTAACTGCGATAGTCTACGATTTTCTAAATCTGTGCTCGTCACTATTGTTCCTTTAGGAGATTCATAAGTAGCTGTGCGGAATTTAATGGTACTATTTCTTGGTAAATCGAAATCTGAATGGCGTTTCTTTGGTTCGTTCGATACATGTTTCGTTCGTTTAGAATCAGCTTGTTGTTTCGCTGAAAAGTGTCTTTCATTGTGTATAAAATCGTTTAGCAACTCAATATCTAGTTCGTATGTTAGTTGAGGTTCTGTATACAACGGTGGCGCCCTCTGTCTGCTAGATATTTTATCTTTGCTCTCTTTCTGTTTTTGTATTTTCTCTGTCCGTGGCGTTACTACTTGAATTTCTGTAATATGGTCTCTTTTGATATCAAAATCTCTGTGTTCCTTTTCAATTTTCGTAATTTCTGTAGGATTTATTGTGTATCTGGTTTTAGTAAGCTCGACTGTGTCTCGACTAGTAGTTTGTACATCTTCCAAATCTTGAACTATCCTGATTCCCATTTTTGATAATTCTTCTGGACTTTTCTGCGACATGAAGTCTGGATCGTTTTTAAGTTTTTCCATTAACGCTTTTGCTTGTCCTTCATCCATTTCTGTAGTATTTAATATGATAGTTTCTGTCCTTGTAAATGCTGGTTCCTCAGTTGTGAAATGCAGATTAGGATTCTTCCTTCTGATTTCTTCTAAAACTCTCGAATCAATATCTTTTACTTCCCCTTCTTCTAACTTCATCGTATCAACTTGACCTCCTCTCATAATACCAAAGCTTATTTGCTCGACTTGTAAAGGCACTTCAGTTTTTGTAGTGATATATTTAGTTGAAACTTTCTCTACGTTTTGAGTTATAACTTTATTACCAAAATCGTCTTCAGCAACGTTAACTGTAACAGTTTTTTGCACAGGCTCTTGAGTCATAGTAATTGCCATATTTGCCGGTTCCATATACAGCGTCCTTTCTCTCTCATCATGTCTCCTTCTAATACCCTCAAGAACATCAGGTGGCATCACCCTTATAGTAGGTTCACCGATTTCAATTGACTTTGTATATGTTTTTCTTTTCTCAACAACCGGTTCAATCTTTTCTGTAGTTATCGTTACAATATTGGTCTTGTCTTTGGGTTCCGTCCATTCTGTGGTTGTAAAGGTTTCAAGTTTTTTAGTGGTTTTCAAACTGTTGTTGTTGGACCCTACTCTGATATTACTGATGAAGTCATCGTAATCACGCACTTTTTGTTCGGTTTTGGTGTTGGTTTTAAGATCAAAATTTACAATATCGGGTTGATGCAGGGCTGATTTGTGTGCATCTGTTAGTTGAGTGCTCTCTTTACTAGTACTGGCTTCACGTTTGCGTATTTCTTCACTTTGATCGATGTGCACATTCAAAATAGGATTTTTAGCAAGTAATTTCTTCATCATATCTGATTTGGGTCTTTCTAAACTGTTTGCATAAGTACTGCGGGATACTTTCAGATCATCAGGAATGTTCGTGTCGTAAGTCATGCTCATTTTCTCTTCGTATTTTGTTGATGTAATGGTCGGCTTTTCTACGGCAACTTCGTATTTCGTTGATGTAATAGTCGGCTTTTCTACGGCAACTGGTTGTAATTCTTGTGTGCTCTCCAAAGAACTCATGTTACTGCCATCTGAAGTAGATTTAGCGAATTCAGACACAAGCTTTAAATTTACTTTCATATTTTCGTCCATTATTCGTCTAGCCAAATGATCGGATGTTTCGTGCTCTGTCTCTCTGTATAACTCAAATTCTTTTGGCTTCGTGTGACTATGTTCTTCATTTTTCTCTGATTCCACTGAGCTGTTGGAGCCTTTCACAATGGCATCTTCTAAATTACCAAACTCCGAACCTTTCTTGAGACGATTTCTTTGGAAAGTGTTTAGACCTTCCATTGCAGATGTTTTGGCGATATTAAGACTTAGGCGGGGCTCTTTATGTTTCATTCCTTTTTCAGAATTTATCATTTCAGGTAGATCATCTTGACCAGAAGATTCAAAGAATGAAGTTTCAACTACAGACATAGCTTTCCTCTTTTTAGGAGACAATGTAGCCTCTTCTATTTCTGCGTCTTCAGCAGAAATGTCTAGACTTTGAGCTCTTTCTAGAGTACCTGTAGCCTGTATGTTCGTTTTTGATCTCAATTCAAACCTAGATAGGTCTCCTAATGAGGCTGCTTTTCGTTCATTTTCATCCAAGATTGATGCAGTGTCTGACACTGAGCGTAGTGTGTCGTTAGTGGGAGAGCTGTGTATTGTGATATCACTAGTATTGAGTTCAATCGTAGTGGATCCTTTGTCGCTTTTATCGCTGTGGTTTAAGGATCTTACTGAGTGTACATCTTGGTTTGAAG